>BSBN01000934.1:0-9653119 GCA_027924645.1 Cunninghamia lanceolata
TAAATAGTCAAGGTAAGTTGAGTCAAAAACATATGAAATGGGTAGAATTTTACAGATTTATTCATTTTTTTGAAACATAGAAGTGGTAAATCAAATCGAGTAGCTGATGCATTAAGTAGGAGGTGTTTAATGTTGAATGAGTTAAAGGTGAATGTTGCTGGTTTTGATTCTATGAGGAAGTTATATGAATAAAATGCATATTTCAAAGAAGCATGGGCAACATGTAAAAGTCCAGTAAAGAAGGATTGAACTCCGTGGTTGGAGTATTTCATACAAGAAGGATTGTTGTTTAAGGGAAGGAGATTGTGCATATCTTAGGGATCAATGAGGGAGAATTTGATAATAGAAAAAAATAGTGGAGGTCTTAGCGGACACTTTGGAGTAGACAAGACATTAGCACATTTGAATGAAGGATATTACTGGCCAAGGATGAATATAGATGTGAAGAAAATAGTACAAAGTTGTAGAATTTGTCAACATGCTAAGGGGACAAGACAAAATATAGGATTCTATACCGGAAAGACTTTGGGATCATATAAGTATGGATTCTGTTCTTGGATTATGGAGAACACAAAGAGGTAATGATTCAGTATTTGTTGTAGTTGATAGATTCTTGGAGATGGTTCATTTTATTCCGTGCAAAAAGTCTAATGATGCTTCATGTATAGCTACATTATTTTTCAAAGAAGTACTTAGGCTGCATGGATTGCCAAAGAGTATTATTTCTAACAGGGACATGAAATTTGTTATCCATTTTGGCATACTTTGTGGAAGAAATTGGGAACATAGTTGGGGTTTAGCTCAGCCTATCATCCACATAATGATGGGCAAACTGAAATTATCAATAGGAGTCTAGGTAATTTGTTGAAGTGTTTAGTAGGGGACAAACCTAATCAATGGGATTTGATATTGGCCCAAGCAAAATTTGCATATAATAACTTAGTCAATAGGAGTGTAGGGAAAAGCTCATTCCAATTTTTTTTATGGTTATAACCTAGAGGAGTCAATGAATTGAGAGATACAATTGATGTGGGAAGAAAAAGTGTTGTAGCAGAGCATTTTGTTGATTACCTACAAGAATTGCATAAGGAACATGCTGATATGAGCAGGAGAGAGCAAGAATTTCAGGTGGGTGATTTGGTATTGGCACATTTGAGGAAGGAAAGCTCCCTTAGGGAACATATAACAAACTAAAGTGGAAGAAGACAGGACCATACAAAGTTCTAAGAAAATTTTCATCCAATGCTCATGAAATTGAACTTCCAAAAGATAGGACCATGCAAAGTTCTAAGAAAATTTTCATCCAATGCCCATGAAATTGAACTTCCAAATGGAATAGACATTCTCCAATATTCAATGTTGCTGATTTGTATACGTATTATGAGGGGGAAATGAGTACACAAAGGAATACACATTTAGATTTGCAGGATGAACAAGGATGTATACATCAATTGCCTGAAAAGAAGTTTGATAAAGTGGACAAAGTGGTAGATTCTTGAGTGATGAAAGGAACAAGAGGAAAAGAGTATAAGGAATATCTAGTCCATTAGAAGAACAAAGCAACATATGAAGATACTTGGGTGAATGCCTTAGAACTTGTTAAGTATGTAATTCCCTTTCTAGACTTGAAAAATGTTCATAAGTTTTTGGTTTACTCATGGAACATTTCTCTTACTCAGTATGTTTGATGTAGGAGCATTTAGGCTCACGACCAATCCTCTATCAACCAAAAATGTTTCAGGTTTTTTTAGTTTTAGATCAATTTTGTTGTGTTTTAGTTGGTTTTTGGTAGTTGATCTAGCAGATGAAGTACAAGTTCCAAGGGGTCACTCCCCCTTCAAAGATTAATCCAATCTTAGATGTAGTAATAGACACTAACTTAGGTCATGTGGATCTAGAGGACTTCAAACAAAGAATGTATGAGAATGCTCCAACCAGTAGATCTCAAAGAATGGTTAACAATGGGGTTGAACTAGTGGTTGGCTTCCCAATATTAGTTCAATCTCCAAAATAAATCATGGCGTGTGCAAAATATTATGATGCAGGAAGAAGAAGAATTGTTGGCCCTTAAGGACATGCTTTATTAGAAACTTTTGCTAATGCAATAATTAAAATTTTTCAACTTCCTCAGCATGATATGGTCATACAATTGGATATGTAGCAAGATTTGGATGTGGACAATGAAGATCCTAATAGTTGTTTGAAGGCAATGAATAAGAGATGGATGATTAAGTAGAGGAGCGCCATCTCAAAACTCCCAAAAATGTTGTTGAGAAGTGATTTTAAAATAGAGGTAGGAGATATTATAACTCTATTGAATAGGATTATGGGTCAAGCTATAGTCTATACCTTTTTCCCTTAGATGTTTAAATTCATAAAAGTTCTAATGGAGAACAAAGAAATGGTTGACTGGGAAAAATCGATGTGCTAATTTGCAAGAATATTTAACTAAAATCCAAGACACCAGGAGATTATTTATGACATCTTATTTGGTGTATGTAATGGCAAGTAGAGAAATATACCCTAGCTTGACAAGAATTGGCTCCATTGGAACAACTCCAGGGTAGTGCAAATTCTATGAATTTTATCCACAATTAACCCTAAAGGAGAGTATGAAAAACTATAAGAGGCTTAATGATGCATATGTATTTTATTTGATCAAGAACATGAAGGGAGACCTGACCAAAGATTATCAGTTGAGGCCTCTAAGGTTATATCTTAGTTTCATATCTATTCATCTAGTTTCTAGACTTTTCTTATATCAAAGTATGAGGATTCACTAGACCTCCATATATATTGCCAAAGTATCTTAGTGATAAGATAATTCTCTTGGAACTTACCAAGAAACTATCATGAAGCAAACAAGGATTTGGGAGAAAAATATAGGGTTGAGATTCAATTCCCTATTATGATTGGAGCATATGCTTGTGTTCCTTCTTAGAATGTAAAGGAATCTAATTTAGAAATTCAAAGATTTAACCTCCATTTTCATAATAATAGGCAATCTTTTGATCCCCTGGGAAAAATGGAGAAAAGTGTGGGATCTCACATGAGGCACGTACCTAATCTTGAAGATTTTTGGGAAGACTGTAGTGATGAACATGAGGTAAGAAAGAGGAGATACTCGAAATTAACTACATATCAGATGAAATACTATGGAGTTGAAAAGGTACCTGGCCAAATATCAAATGATGGAAAGGTCTTATAGGATGTATATAATAATGATGAATTTTTCAAACAACACATCCGTCCAGTTGATTGGTCAAAACAAGAAGTAATATCATTGTATGACATTTCGAAAGAGGTGATTGATTGCAACAAGAAATGGTTAAAGAAAAAGATTCAAGATATTACAACTACAAATATTACATTGACTTATCAGGAGGATTCAAAGAAAAAAAATAGCAAAAGGGCCAAATATGAGAAAGATCTATCTTAAAAGGAGTTATCCAAAGGCTCTCAAGAGGATGAAGAAGTATAAAAGACAAAGGCAAATAGAGAGACAACCAACAAAGAACTAAATAAATCCTAGAAGAAGACTAAAAAGAGGAGGAACAACAAGAAGAATTTTAAAAGATGAAATTCCTTTGAGAACAAAGGTTAGAGTTACATATCCACCTCCTCAACAAAAAACTATTATTGCATCTCTATCTTAGTCCACTGAGGAAACTACTTCAAGTTAGGGACCTACATCTCCTATTCAGATTCCTATTTCTGCTACTATTGACACCACAACCAAGCAAGTTCCTATTATAATTTTTAGCCTTTGTGCCACCTCTTGATGAACCATCTAGCACTTGGCACCTCACTTTTTCTCTCTATGTGGATATACTTCTTCTTATGTCCACTTTGATGTCCTACTCTACTCTCTTTTATTTACACATGTAGATGATCCTTCTTTGCATCCATGGAGGTACATTGCTTTCTCCTTCTACATCTATATAGACATCCTTTCTTCTAGGTATATGCAATATTTTCTTTTCTATATGAGTTTTTTCCAAAAACAAATTATACATATATGATATGATGTGTTAACACCCATTTTGTAGAGCTTTTTTTTGACATATTTGTGGTTTATGACTCAATCTCCTTGATATATGTTGTTTCTCAAGATTTGATTTTGTTGGCATGCTTGTTTTTTATATTATAGTCCTCTAACACAATTGTTTTGTAGGATATGTTTCCTTGATAGACTTGCTTTACATATCCTAATTTGAGGGCATGAAGACCCTAGGTCTAAACATGCTATTGTGTATTATTTTTACATATATCCTATTATTTCATGTTTATGCAATTTATTTTTAGAATTTACTTTATGTACTTTAGCATAGATATATCATCTAGTGACATCAACCCACTAAAGTGGGGGCAAAATGTAGAGCCATAATTGCATACCCTATAATTTCTACTTTTTTCTTTACACTCACTTTAATGCCCATTTCAGTGATATGATATAGATCAAATGCAACCTATTACCCAAGATTTTCCTTCACTAGATCAAAAAATTCCAACCTTGGTTTTATCCCAAACCTACTTCTACAACAAGTTGTGTTATCCTATTTATATTTTGACTCAAGTGTAGTTGTGAGGATGTCACTATAGTCATGGATATGTCTATGACAGATAAAAGTTTTAAACATGTTCTATATTCATTTCAAGTGCATTTGAAAACATTATTGTCATGGTTTATTTCACCAACAAATCTTATTTTGCCTATGTGTAGACCCTATTATCCCTATTTTCTAACTCTTAGAATCTTTTGAATAATTTTATACATTTCTATTCTCTTTCCTTCTCTTCATTCTTTGGTATTTCCTTTTAGTATTTCTCTTCTATTTTTCTGGGTTCATCACATGGTTACAATATCTTACGGATATCTCTTTGGGATTCTATGCTCTTGGCCATCAACTCAAACTCCTGGATCTATGGGTATTTTATTTTAATTATTTTATGATTTATGTAGTTTTTATCTACTAACAATATTTTTTCCTTGAGCCTCTTTGATTTTTGGGTTGAAGCCCTCTTCTTGGCTTCCCTCTAATAATTTGGGGGTTTCTTATCTTTCTAAGGAAAAAAACTCTTCTTCTCCATTTGTAAATATATGTGATTGTCCATTGAACCCTTCTTTTGGCTTCCCAAGAACATCAAGATTTTTTTTTTTTTGCTCCTCCTAATTTTGAAGTAGCAATATTTCCTTTCTCATTTATTTTGAATATTGAGCATATGATCTCTCACCTAGATCCTTCATACTATTGGTTCTCTTTCCTTTAAAGGACTATAGTATCTCGGTACTTGGCCTCTCTTGGAGAAAATCTCTTCTATATTTTTGTTATGCCTTTTGCAGCTAATCCAAGAGCCTTTTTCCATAGTCTCTATACTCTCTAGAAACCCTATAATATTGTCCCTTCCTTTGACAATACTTGGGATTTTCATTTGCTTGTCCCGTCTTCTTGGGGGTAACAATCCTTCCTTTCTTTTATTTTTATTTTTATTTAGTATTTTATCAAATATTACAAGTTCAAAATTATTTAACATCCCTATTACCCCTTTCTTCTTTGGTAATACCAATGATTCCATGTACTTATTTGTCCCCCCACACATAATGTTAAAAAGTTTCTTAAGTTATTATTTATATTGCTTACATATTTTATTTAGCTTTTAGTCCTAGACACACTTAGGCTAAGTGCACACATATATACATACAAAAATCTATTTGATTACACATGGAGGTCAAAAGACCAAAATAGGGATCTCATCATTATGGCAAGCTCTTATGCAGTCACTCCCTTTCCCTTGTTTTAAAGGTGCATGTACAACCTTTGTAATACTCTAATGTATCAAAGATCTAATTTCATGGAAAATGGTGAGTTCCATTTAAAATTGTTTAATTCTTCCAAGCTACTTTATCCTAGGTAATATTATTTTTGTGTAAACTTCATACTTTATTCATCCTCTATCTCTATCATTTTCTAGGTTTTTATTTGTTGTACTTCTATTTTTATTTTTTGTACATAATGGACTGATTTGTGACTATGTGAGCATCCTCATGGGTGCATTACAATCCTAACATTCTAATTTATTACTACTCCCCTAACACCAATTGTGTTCATCAATCAACATATTCTTTGAGAATCAAGTTCTTTTAATCTTTATATTTTCATTACAACACCCAAAATAAAATGACATAGCTCTTCCTTTACATCTAAGTTACATAGCATAGATCTCACTTTACTTGGTCCTATGTTGAAATCTATAATAATTAGTCTACTTCAAATAAATTTAAGGGTTTAATTTAAGTAGGAAACAAATAATTTTATTGGGAAGAAGAAATGAATCACCCAAATTAGTTATCTCTTTTGGTGCAGTCACAGCCGGAGGGTTCACAGAATGAACTATCCAAGCTGTACAACAAGAGTAAACACAACAGAAACAACACAAATATAGAATGAAATGGAAGGTCCAAATGCTTAATATATCATATATTTAGAATGATTACATGCCGGCAACATGCGGGCTAAAAACTAGGGCTCACATGCCTGAATTCCAGTTACAATAGATATTGCTTTGCAACACTTTTTTAGAACAAAACATCTAAGCTAAGCTATTTGAACCATATCATTAATCTACTTATGAACTAACTACTTTCCTATGCATCCTAGAGATCTATATATATCATCTCCAAGCTCAAGAAATCCTTCACATTAGCCAAGAATGGTTACAAACTCCAATGAAGGAATGTAATGTGTAGAAACAAATAGGTCGGGTCTAAACATCTGGTAATGCTCCACAAATGCATGAATCAAGGTGCGGACCTCAAGGAAGGTCTATCTAATCCTTATGTTCCTTGAATGATGTTCCATTTAGCTTTGCAAGTCACAGAAGTGCTCTACAAACCTTCTTCTTCAACTGACTGTCTGTATGCTTTACTCTGTGAGAACATGTGATCTTTTGATAGCGATAACTTTTAGCAGACAAGTCCAAATGACCTAAAATTTGGATATGATGTAGATGATGTTGTCTAGATGTTAAGTCTTTCTCCACGAGATCTGAAATGAAAATGCAATAAAATGCAGTACAAAATGTTGAAGTTGCAACTGACTGAACTGAACTGAAAATGAAAGAAAAGAAAGAATGCAAAATGTTTTTGGTTGATGCAAGATTGCTTTGAAACCTAGGATGCTCCTACATTAGACACCTAGGGTTGTTAAAAAGTGAGTCCCTCACTTTGCTGGGGCTAGAGGAAAACCAAGGTGATCCACCTTAGCCTGAGAAATCCATGATGAATCTTCTTCCAGTCTACCTTTCCACTTTACCAAATATTCTTTGTATTGCTTGCCTCTGGTACTATGTCTAATTTTGTTGTCCAAGATGTCTTCTATCTGCTCTGATTGTTTCTATGGTAACTGATTCTTCAAATCATCTTTAATACCATCACTTGATTCTTCTTCATGATACTGATACAAATCTGCAATGTTGAATATAGGTAATATACCCAATGTCTCTAGTAGCTCCACTTCATATGCATTTCCTGAGTATTTTACATGGCCCAAACTTCTTCATCTTCAATTTGTTATATGTCCCTGCTAGAAATCTCTCCTTTCTTAGATATACCATTACTTCATCTCCCACTGAAAATTCTTTATGTCTCCTTTTCTCATCTGCTTGTTCCTTATACTTGCTATTCATCTCCTCCAAATGCTTCTTGACTTGATTATGTACTGTCTCCATGTATCCTACAAATTCTTCTGCCTCTACACTTCTCTTATTCTCCATATTGATGTCTCTCAATTTTGCAATTCCTCTAGGGTTAGTTCCTGTCACAGTCTCAAAAGGTGTCTTCCCTGTACTCCTATTAACTGACTTATTGTATGCAAACTCTACTTGAGGTAGAATTAGATCTCAATTTCCTGCCTTATCTCCTACCAAACATCTCAAAAAGTTTCCCAAACTCTTGTTTGTCCATATGTCTATGGGTGAAATCCTGAACTGAACTTTAGGTCTGTCTTCATCTTCTTCCACAGTGTTCTCCAAAAATATCCAATGAATCTTGTAGCCCTATTTGAAATTATGCTCTTAGGTAATCCATGCAATCTCACAATCTCTTTGAAAATTAGGTCAATATCCTGCATTGCATCATTTGTCTTCTTACAAGGTATGAAATGTGCCATCTTTGAAAATCTATCCACCACTACAAATATAGAATCATGTTCTCTCTGTGTTCTAGGCAATCCTAATATGAAATCCATGCTTATGTCTTCCCAAGGTCTCTCCATTACTGTCAAAGATTTGTACAAACCAGTATTCTGACTACTCCCTTTTGGAACTTGACATACTCTACAACTCTGCATAAACTTCTTTACATCCTTATATATCTGAGGCCAAAAGTAATCTTCACTTACCAAAGCCACTGTTTTGTCAATTCCAAAATGTCCTGCTAATCCACCACTATGCTTCTCCTTGATCAAATTATCTCTCATTGAACTCCTAGGTATACACAACTGATTTCCTTTGAACAACATATCTTCCTAAATGAAATAATCCAACCACTTACTTCTATCTATCACAATAGGTTCCTTACATGCTTTCCATGGTTCTGCAAAATCAATATCTTCTTCATACATGTGCTTTAATTCTTCAAAACCTAATACTTCCACTCTCATCTCTGTCAGCAAATTCCTTCTTCTACTCAATCCATCTGCAACTTTGTTTGACTTCTGACTCCTATGCTTCAATACAAATGTGTAACTCTACATGAACTCTACCCATCTCATATGTCTCTTATTCAACTTTCCTTGACTATTCAAATATTGTAAAGCTTGATGATCTGTATACAACACAAATTCCTTAGGCAACAAGTAATGTCTCCACTTCTTCAAAGCTTGAATTATGGCATAGAATTCCTGATCATAAACTAAATATCTTCTTCTTGCATCATTCAACTTCTCACTAAAATATGCTACTAGTCTACCTTCTTGACTTAACACTACTATTGCATTTCCACTTGCATCACAATCTACTTGAAATGCTTTGTTGAAATCCAGTAATGCTAACACTGGTTTCTCTGTCACTTTCTGTTTCAACAATTCAAACCTTTTATTTTCTCCTAATGTCCACTTAATGTCCTTTCTGTCACCTCTCATTGTCTCTGTCATTGGTGTGCATACTAAACTGAAATTTATAATGAACTTCTGATAGAAACTAGCTAATCCATGAAATGATCTAATGTCTCTAATGCTCTCAGGTGTTGGCCATTCAACAATTGCTCTAACTTTCTTAGGATCCATCGTCAATCCTTCTGCATAAATCACAAATCCCAAATATACCAGTTCTTCCTTCATGAAACTACACTTCTTGATGTTTATCAACAATTTCTCTTCTATTAGTCTCTACAATACTTGTCTAAGGTGCCACAAATGTTCTTCCTTTATTTTACTTGAAATCAGAATATAATCCAAGTATACAATAACAAACGTACCCAAGAATTTCTTCAAAACCTCATTCATCAACCTCATGAAAGTACTTGGTGCATTAGTCAATCCAAAAGGCATCACTAACCATTCATACAATCCTTCATTAGTCTTGAAAGTAGTCTTCCATTCATCTCCTTCCCTGATTCTGATTTGATGGTATCCAATCTTCAAGTCTATCTTTGTGAAATATTTTGCCCCACTCAAATAGTCCATAATGTCATCCATCCTTGGCAATGGAAATCTATACTTAATTGTGATCTTGTTTATTGCTCTAGAGTCTATACAGATTCTCCATTCTCCATTCTCCATCTTTCTTTGGTGCTAGCACTGTAGGTAGTGCACAAGGGCTTGAACTTTCTCTGATCAAACCTTTCCTCAACAATTCTTGTATCTGTCTATTCAATTATGCATTCTATATTGGTGCCATCTGGTGGGCTACTTTGCTAGGAAAATTAGCTCTAAGTATAAGATCCATATGATGACTGATACTCTAGATTGGTGGCAATCCCTTAGGTACATTATCTGATATGATGTTTTCATACTCCATCAATAATTCAATTATCTCCTCTGGCTATGATTCTCTAGTTTCTGTACTTAGGGTTCCATGTTTCTTAGGGATCAAAGAAAAACACATATTCTCATGTCTCAATTCATCCAAAAATTTCCTTCCATCTACCAAACAGATTCTAGAATTCCCACATACTTCACTCTTAGGCTCATCTTCCAAAGGTATCAAGGTGATTTTCTTTCCATCAGATACTATAGTGTAAGTATTCTTTCTTCCATCATGTATAGATTTTCTATCATACTACCATGGTCTACCCAACAATATATGACATACATACATCGACATAATATCACACAATACTTCATCATGATAAGATCCAATATGAAATTTCACCAAACATTGTTCACTCACCAGCACCTTGTGTTCATCTTGAATCCATGCTATCTTGTAGGGCTTAGGGTGTTTCAATCTCTCCAGATTTAGCTTAGTCACCATCTCCTTTGAAACTAAATTATCAGTAGTACCACTATCAATGATAACCTTACAACATTTACCTTGTGATTTACATCTAGTCCAGAACAAACTTTTCCTCTGCGGTGGTTCCTCAGTTGTCTCTACTTGAAATAGTGCTCTCCTCATGACTAATAATTCTTCTTTCTCTGGTTGTCCAACTGAATTAGGTGATCCAATAGGTTCTTCTTCTACATAAGTTGTTCTTACACTGTTCTCTATCTTCTTGTTTGTACTTCCCTAATGACATTCAAATGCTCTGTGTCCTTAACCTCCACACTTAAAATAGGTTCCTCTAAATGTTCTCTTATCCAACACTCTTTCATCTCTCATGTACCCTTCACTCCAATAAGAACTATGATTCCCTCTGCGATAGAAATTTCTATCATCTCCCCGGTATGAACTGTTATCTCTATCTTCCTTCTTGAATGAACTATCTTGTTTGTTCTACTCCACATATGATCTGTCTCCTCTAGAATTTATGTTCTACCTCTTTGAAATTTACCTCCTCTACCTCTCTGTCTCTGCTCATGCTTCTTTTTCAACTTGTCTTCAACATTTAAAGCAAACTAATATGCTTCTTCTATTGTTGTCATCCTTACTAGGCTCAATTCTTCTTGAATGTTCAATCTTAGTCCATTGATGTATCTTGCCACATTCTCCTTTCTTTCTTCACTATGTCCTATCCTTATGATCATCTTATGAAATTCTTCAGTATACTCCTTCACAGATTTCTCCTTTGGTTTGGGTAAGTGCAAAAAGTTGGGGGGCCAAAAAGTGGCCAAAATTTTTTTTAAAAAAATTAATACATAACGCGAGCGCGTTATAATGCACTCGCATTATGGTTTGGTAATGACGAGCCTAAGGCTCAACAAAACCAAATCATAACGTGCTTGCGTTATGTTTAATTATATATATATATAAAAAAAAGAGCATTTCTGCTCATTTCATTTCTTTATTTTCCTCTAAACATGTGACCTGCAAACCCTAAGGAGCGCACTCACGTTTTTGAAGACCCAATTCAACACCAAAATCTTACCGATTCATCACCAAAATGCTACCACGACATCGAGTGGGCCAAAGGTGTGAGTTTTTTTTTTTTGTTTGAATTTGTTTCTAAATAGGTAGGTTTGAGTTGATTTTTTATGTAAATTTCCTTAATTGTCAGGAAATGTTAATGCACCTCCTCCTCCTCCTCAAAATCCACAAAATCCTAAAGAGGAAATACATGCTGAAGAACAACCTGAATAGCAAACTCCTCCATCCATTCCTCGACATGCCCCTGGAACACAAGAAAATCTAATGGGGCAAATTGAATACAATAAAAAAGAAATTGAAGACATAATTGCAAGGTTGAAAGATCCTTCAACTTCAACCTTGCATAGGTCCACGCTTGCTCAATCTCTTGAATCTATGTTATCAAATGTAGATTCAATTAGCAAGCAAATATCTAGTTGGTCGAATAAGAGGAGAGAGTTTAGAGAGTATTATGCAGACAACCTATCATATGAAGATGTGAAAAAGTTACAAATTACAAAATTAGACTTGTGTTCTATTTTCACAAACCCACAAACAAATCAACCTCCACCCATTACATACAATAGGTTCCCTCTCCATTGGTGCAACAACCAAGCAATAAGGGATAATTTTGGGTAGAGGTGGTGGATGGTTTTTGACCATCCTCCATGCAATAATAATGAGGTCTCGCAATATTTTTTAAGGAAACTCTACTATGAGTTTGTCCTCAATAAAGTGCCAAACTATTTTGATATGTGAGACTTCCAAGGTAGAGGTGGGGGGTCAGCACAAGATAGACCAGGGGCACGTGTTGACCCACAGTGGCTAGTGAGACGAGTAATCAACAAACCAGCCCATTAGCATGTTTCTATCCCTTCCATTGTGAAGGAGAGTGTTGAGGTTGATACACTTCAGTCCATTAGTGCCTTGACCCAGACCATCATAGAGCATGCCAGTCTTGTAGCATAGCGTGGGTTGGGAGATACTACGAGGAGTAGGGTCCCACCCCATGCTTGTCAGACTTGCGGGTCAGCCTGTGATTATGACCCCATGGATAGTCAGGACGCAGGTGCACAGGCTACATCTGTAGCTGAGTACATGGTGATGACAGATACCCTCCTGAGTGAGATTTTTAGCCTTGATACTAAGGTAAATATTAGCAAGTTCATTGAATTTAATTTATTAAATTTTAGTTTTGAAATGCAAGATTAACTAATTTAGTTTGATGATTTTAACAAAATTTTAGGGTCATAGCATTGATGCAGTTTTCAGTGGTTCTCCACTTGCATATTACACTACATCATCTATTGTCGGGGTATGTAACTAGTAAACAATTATAAATATTACATGTGAATAACATCGTTATATGAATGGTATTCTAATATCTGATTTTGGATGTTGAATAGGTTAATATTGGAGATTTCACTGTAACATTTGCCAACGGTGGTGGAATTCAAAGCTTCACGGAGGTAATAAAATAAATAGTTTAATGAATGAATTGTACTTACTAGATTTTTGTATGTGACTTGTGTGCTTTATTGTGTGTACTTCCATGTTTAGGTGAATGTGTGTGTATGTTAGGAGCCATGATTTGCATCACTATTATAGTTTTCATAATTGAATAATGTTGTTTTATTTCCAGATGATGCAGGCTGTGGAGACACCTCTCGATGTTCATAGGGCAATGGAGCATGGTGTGACCTCAGCAATTCATAGCTCCATGCCATTGACATGGGTATGAGGCAGATTAGCAAATTTTAATTTACATTCATTGTTATAGTTGTTTATTTTTGAAAAATCAAAAGATTATTGATTTGAAGTTTAATTTCTATCTGGATGGTTTCTACAGGACATGAAATCACCACAGCCTATTCCTGCTACTAAGGCAAGTGAGGAGACAGATTATATGGTAGCAGTAAATGATTATTTTGTTAAATGTTTCATTTTTTATAACATGTAATTTCTATATATTAATGTCTATACTTTTTATTGTAACAACTAAATATGCGGGAAGAACTAAATAGGAGGAGCAGCCCTCGGGTTCGTAGTAGACCACCCACATACGCGTCTCCATCCCCTAGAAGATCAAAGGCTGCATGTGATCTATTCTCTTCACCAACCAGAGGGGAATGACTTTTTATTGTGTTCCTTTGTTGTATGCCTATATGGCATTTGTGGACATATATTTTGTATTGCATATAGTTGACATTGTATGCCTGTATGGCATTCTTGTAAGCCTATATGGCTATTTTGTATATATGTTATACTTATATCGATAGATATTGATGTATGCCTATATGGATATTTGGTTAATACAAATCTTTTTTATTGATGGCGTCCATACTTGCATTATAAATCCGCGTTTGAATGGATATTTGTAGATGGCTACTTCAAATATTTAAAGTCCAATTGTATTACATAGGATGTTTGTTGATCCAATAAGTCAGCTATTATTATTCAAGTATCACCTAAACCTCATTTTGGAACTAAAAGATAAAAGTTGTATTTAAAACAAAAATGAATCATCATGTTGAACATAAAATATTCATATTCTTTATGAGTTGCTCAATTGAAAATATTCAAATGAGTATGCTGATCCATATTCTTTATGATTTGGTCAATTAAAAATATTTCTTAATTTCTTGTTATTATACCATATTGGGATGCAAAGAGTATGTTTGTTGTTTTGAATAAGATAGTCAAAATCATATGCTTATGAGCACCTGATGACCATTGTGATTATTAAATATAATTCCTCTTGCATATAAGGTGAGGTTATGAGATTACATTGAGTCTTACCTAATTTTACTATGCAACATAACATTGGGGCTATA
Source organism: Cunninghamia lanceolata (assembly GCA_027924645.1). Taxonomy (NCBI): domain Eukaryota; kingdom Viridiplantae; phylum Streptophyta; class Pinopsida; order Cupressales; family Cupressaceae; genus Cunninghamia; species Cunninghamia lanceolata. The sequence goes on from BSBN01000934.1 coordinate 14,340, forward strand.
GGCTTCCGTGAGTCATCAACAATCAAGGTTCAAGTTTCTCATTGAAGTCAAAGGGTCAAGGTTGTTTGTCATTGATGTCAAGGTTGATGCCATGATGTTGATAAGGTGATACAGTGATTCAAGGTAGGTGATGGTCATGAGGCGCATGATGTTGTCAATATGGTTTTCATGATAAGGTCTCTCAATTCATGTTGATGCCACACAAGACAAACATGCTTCATATGATGCAAGGTTCATGTTCATGGTGGATGTGGTTTTGTTCATGCAAGGTTTTGTTGTGAATATGGTTTTCATGATAAGGTCTATCTTGAAAGGTTGATATGATGCAAGGTTCATATTCATGGTGGATGTGGTTTTGTTCTTCCAATAAGAAGTTAGAGAAGACACAAGCTTTCATAATCATAATCTTATTGATAGTTAGGGTTTTCATATTGGGCATTAAACCCTAAAAATAATCTACTTTTCTTAAGACTTTAAAACCCTCAATTACTTGTTGTGTGTAAAGTGTACTTTTGTTTTAATTTAATATTGACTTATAATCAAAAGTTACTATCACTTAAAGCAACCTACTAATGGGTCTTTAAGTTATTAGTTCACCGGCCCTTCAACCTAACTCAACCGGTGTCTTTAGTAAACTCTCATAAGCTCAAGCGCCATATCATAATCAAAGGTCATATTTAATTGATATGAGGGCAGAAAAAGAATTGGAAGGTCAGTATTTAAAAGGAATTTGGAATACAAACAATCATCTCTATGCAGTTGAATTTGATGGGCATGCCTTTATAAAAGGCTAAAAGATAGCTTTATGCAGGATATCATGGTATTTGTAGTGTTTGAAGATTAAAGACTAGTTAGTGTTTGTAGCTCGGACTGTTTCGGCATGCTTGGGTGTGAAACAGGACCATGCCTAGCCTAAACGTACCCATCTAGATGCATTGGAATTGTTGGTTTGGCTGCACGAGGAGAAGAACAAAAGTTACACCCCTTTACAACTTTACACTGCCTTCTTTTGACGATTTTTAGGGCAGCAGAAAAACTTTCACCACGGGCAAACGCCTTAGAGATATAAAAAATTGAGAGAGGTTATTATAGAGGGACCCTATGTGATCGCGTTGCCTTAGATGGAATGTATCTAAGTGACATGGTTTATGAGTAACAAATCGTCAAAGATTGCTACCTTTTTGCACTTTGGACTCTTAAGGGATATCGTCGGTACAATGTAGCTCAGACTGTTTTGGCATGTTGGGTGCAAAATAGGACCATTCTTAGCCTAAACATACCCATCCAGACGCATTGGAACTGTCAGTTTGGCCACATGAGGAGAAGAACAAAAGTTACACCCTTTTGCAACTTTACACTGCCTCCTTCTGACGATTTTTGGGGCAGTAGAAAACCTTTCACCACGGGTAAACGCCTTAGAGATATAAAAAACTAAGAGAGGTTATTGTAGAGGGACCCTACATGATCGCTTTGCCTTAGATGAAATGTATCTAAGTGACATGGTTTTCGAATAACAGCTTGTCAAAGATTGTTACCTTTTTGCACTTTGGACTCTTCAGGGATATCGCTAGTACAATGTAGCTCAGACTGTTTCGGCATGTTTGGGTACAAAACAGGACCATGCCTAGCCTAAATGTACCCATCCAAATGCGTTGGAACTGTCAATTTGGCTACACGAGGAGAAGAACAAAAGTTACACCCCTTTGCAACTTTACACTGCCTTCTTCTGATGATTTTTCTGGCAGCAGAAAACCTTTCACCACAGGAAAATACCTTAGAGATATAAAAAATTGAGAGAGGTTATTATAGAGGGACCCTACGTGATCACTTTTCCTTAGATAGAATGTATCTAAGTGACATGGTTTCTAAATAAAAGCTCGTCAAAGATTGCTTCCTTTTTGCACTTTGGACTCTTCAGGGATATCGTTGGTACAATGTAGCTCAGACTGTTTCAGCATGTTTAGGTACAAAATAGGACCATGCCTAGCCTAAACGTACCCATCTAGATGTGTTGGAACTATCAGTTTGGCCACATGAGGAGAAGAACAAAAGTTACACCCCTTTGCAACTTTACACTGCTTCCTTTTGACAATTTTTGGGGCAACAAAAAACCTTTCACCACGAGAAAACACCTTAGAGATATAAAAAACTGAGAGAGGTTGTTGTAGAGGGACCCTACATGATCATTTTTCCTTAGATGAAAAGTATCTAAGTGACATGATTTCTGAATAACATCTCGTCAAAGATTGCTACCTTTTTGCACTTTAGACTCTTTATGGATATCACCGGTACAATGTAACTTGGACTGTTTCGGCATGTTTGGGTGCAAAAAAGGACCATGCCTAGCCTAAACATACCCATCCAGACGTGTTGGAACTGTCAGTTTGGCCACACAAGGAGAAGAACAAAAGTTACACCCCTTTGCAAATTTACACTACCTCCCTTTGACAATTTTTGGGGCAACCAAAAACCTTTCACCACGAGCAAACGCCTCGGAGATATAAAAAACTTAGAGAGGTTATTGTAGAGGGACCCTACATGATCACGTTGCCTTAAAAGGAATGTATCTAAGTGACACAGTTTTTGAGTAACAAGTCGTCAAAGATTGCTACTTTTTTGCACTTTGGACTCTTCAAGGATATCACCGGTACAATGTAGCTCGGACTGTTTCGGCATGTTTGGGTACAAAAAAAGACCATGCCTAGCCTAAATGTACCCATCCTGATGCATTAAAACTATCAGTTTGGTCACAGTAGGAGCAGGACGAAAGTTACACCCCTTTGCAACTTTACACTGCTTCCTTTTGATGATTTTTGGGCAGTAGAAAACCTTTCACCATAGGCAAATACCTCAGAGATATAAAAAATTGAGAGAGGTTATTGTAGAGGGACTCTACATAATCACGTTTCCTTATATAGAATGTTTCTAAGTGACACAGTTTTTGAGTAACATATCGTCAAAGATTGTTGCCTTTTTGCACTTTGGACTCTTCAGGGATATCGTTGGTACAATGTAGCTCAGACTATTTCAACATGTTTGAGTGAAAAACAAGACCATGCCTAGCATAAATGTACCCATCCAGTCACGTTGGAATGGTCATTTTGGTTGCATCAGGAGTAGGACAAAAGTTACACCCCTTTGCAACTTTATACTACCTCCTGACGATTTTTAGGGTAGCAGAGAACCCTTCACCATGGGCAAACACCTTAGAGATATAAAAAGATGTGAGAGGTTATTGTAGAGGGACTCTACGTGATTGTGTTGCCTTAGATGGAATGTTTCTAAGTGACATGAGTTTTGAGTAAGATCTTGTCAAAAATTGCTACCTTTTTGCACTTTGGACTCTTTAGGGATATCGTCGATACAATGTAGCTCAGACTATTTCGGCATGTTTGGGTAAAAAATAGGACCATGCCTAGCATAAATGTACCCATTCAGACACGTTAGAATAGTCAATTTGGTTGCATCAGGAGCAGGACGAAAGTTACACCCCTTTGCAAATTTACACTACCTCCTTCTGACAATTTTTAGGGTAGCAGAAAACCTTTCACCATGGGCAAACGCCTTAGAGATATAAAAAACTAAGAGAGGTTATTGTAGAGGAACCCTACATGATCGTGTTGCCTTATACAAAATGTTTCTAAGTGATACGGTTTTTGAGTAACATCTCATCAAAGATTGCTGCATTTTTGCACCTTAGACTCTTCAGGGATATCATCGGTACAATGTAGCTCAGACTATTTTGACATGTTTGGGTAAAAAAAAGGACCATACCTAGCATAAATGTACTCATACAGACGTGTTGGAATAGTTAGTTTGGTCGCATCAAGAGCAAGATGAAAGTTACACCCCTTTGCAACTTTACACTACCTCCTTCTGACGATTTTTGGGGCAGCAGAAAACCTTTCACCACGAGAAAATACATCAGAAATATAAAAAACTGAGAGGTTATTGTAGAGGAACTCTACGTGATCACGTTCCCCCAGATGGAATGTTTCTAAGTGACACAGTTTTTAAGTAACATCTCGTCAAAGATTGTTATCTTTTTACACTTTGGACTCTTCAGGGATATCGTCAGTACAATGTAGCTCGGACTGTTTCGACATGTTTGGGTGAAAAATAAAACCATGCCTAGCCTAAACATACCCATCCAGATGCGTTGGAACTATTAGTTTGGTCGCATCAGGAGCAGGACACCAAAAATGTAAAAGTTGCTTTGTGCAACTTGACAACATTGACACTTTTTTGCAACAGGACTCAAAGACTCAAACTGACCCCAAATGATTCAAAGTGACTTAAAAATAAATGAAATGGTGTTAGAAGACCTTATTACATACAATTGACTCAATCAAAATAAAATTTTATTTTTTGACCCCTCTTAGAGGCATGACAACCTAGGTGCCCCTGCACCATTAGTGCAACTGAAGTCGATAAAGTTTTCCTATTAAGAAAAAGAGCTTCCCTTAGCTTCAAGAAATATAAATATTCTATACTAACAAGGCCAACCACGTGAAGGTGGAAGTTCATGTGGCCTCACCTAAGACCTAAGACACATGTAGTCTAGTAGACGCAGGACACCTAAGACACCTATTTTCTAGTCTCTATCTACCTAGTTGACATATCGTATATACCTAAGACACAATCAGAGACACCTATTATCTAGTTAGAAACCAAGACACCTATATTTTATACATTATTCTCAGGATCAACTTCATCCATCACTTAGGTCTAACCCCATGAAGCATAACATGATGATGTAAAAATGTGTAAATGTGTAAAAATACAGCAGCAAATAAAAAAGACAAACCTTACAAATTAATGTGCATACTTACAACTCAATGAAACATGACTTTACAAAATCAATATGAAAACTTATAAATTAATCTAATGAACCATCCAGGTTTTCTCTACTCTTTATTGTGTCAAGTATTGCTTCATGGTCAAACTCACGCACCTTCCATAAGGTCTTGTTCAAAGGTCTACCTCGATATTGTATCAAATGAATTGGATGCCACGACAAGGTTTGAGTAATGAAGAATCTTCCAATGCGTGTCAGAGTCCTAAAATAGCCAAACATTAACACTCTTATGTGGGTACCTTCTAAGCCAAGTTCTAGTAATAACCACTGAGCCTGTAGGGTATTCGATATTTTCTCCATCTATAACTGGGGCCTCCAATTTCTTTTTGGCCTCAACACAATGACATAAGTAATAATCTGTTCCCTCTTCATTATCTTCATATGCAATAACTGCATATACATGCCCTACATTGATATGTGTAGCAATTAGATGAAATTAGTCAACATTACAAAAACACTACAAAGTAAGATGACATTAGGAATTTCAAAAACTATGCAAATAGATATATTACCTGGTTGAACTAGATTTGATATGTGGTCAAAGTCAACTGATGATTCCATCGGTGTTAGTTCCAGTGCCATCGGGGGTCAATATGTGTCAAGTGGGCTAAGATAACTTAACTACCATTTGTCAACCTACTCCTTTGACTCGCACTCATCCTAGGCTTGAATTGTATAGGAAGAACAAAAGCCTGACATCTTTCACATATGGATGCTCCATGAACCTGCAATTAAGCTTCTGAAAGAGTGCATCTCACTTGATCCTGTCAGTGTAGAATAGGCCTCATATGGTGCAATGTTAGTATCATCTATCAACCAAAAAAATCTATGAACTGAAGACTTACCTTCATTACCTGGACCCATGGAGCATTACACCACTCGACAATTGATTTTGCATCTGTCAACTTTGCAGTGTCTTTATTCTTTAACTCTTCTCGTGCTATGGCTCTTTTGATACATGCTCCTGCACCATCATGCTGCCCCTTTCCATGCCCGACCTCACAAAAGTTCCACATATACTAAATACCTGTAAAATTATGCCTCCTACTCAGCCAATAGAAATTCTGTAAGTTCTTGAATTGTGACGCACAATTATCCGACCATATGATATGTTGACTGAACGATATGCCCCTTCTAGCCAAATCATTGTAGAACACCTGAAAGCAACCTTGCACAAACTTTGTAGAATGCATGCGATCATCATTGATATAGAAATTATACCCCCTTATGATCTTTTTGTCATCCTCTGTACTATCATTTGCATGAATGAATGCGATGTGCATAAATATAGAAACCTGTGTGGAGTTGTAATATTGTGATTGCACCTCACGCTATGGCTGTAGACTATAGTTCTCTGCAAAGTCAACGACTGAAACATTGCTATCAACCAAAAATGTGTCCTTACATAACTTGAATTGCAAGTCCAACCATCAAGCTCTATGGGCATGTCTTGCATACTCATACACTATGCTATCACGAAATATAGGCATAAACTGATACACTAGAATCTTTTCAATAACCAATTCACACCTCTTTGCTTCTTTACCATCTTTTGTATTGTATGCCACTATTTTCTACTTGCCAAAATCTACTAGTTTGTTTCCAACCGCATGTGATCTTTCCATATGTTCACATATTGGCAAATGTTGCAAGCCATCGCAACGATGACATGTGCCATCCAAGCATAATTTCTGGTAGAATATTTGACCTTCCTCTCTTTCACATAAAACTCTTGATATGAAGTCTCTTGAAGATGTTGGTGGGGCACGTATGGCACAACCCTGCAAAACATTGTTAGTATGCATATCTAAACATATAGACCTATAAATATCAAAATGGTTAGAAAATTTAATATGTAATCTACAAAAACAAGTAGTGCGTATGTGATTTATCATGACATAGAAAAGTTTTAGCATTTCAAAATATCTTTGACAAATTTTAATTTGAGGATACTTCTCTAGAAATTTGCCATAAAACTGTGTTTGAGTCTCATCCAAAAAATGCTTTGGATGTGGCTCACGGTTCCAACTACCAATTCTCCTTCTTACCACATCCCTTTGATTCGGAGATACCCTTGTGTAATTGTTCCAAAAGTCTTCAATTAGTGAGCTCAATAATTCAACAATTGGTTTATCTTTTCATGGTAGTCTCCCCAAGAATGCCCATAATTCATTGGCATTGGTGTCCTTAATTCTTTGGCGTCTTCCAACGACTCTTGATAAAGTTTTCCTATTAATTCTCAATTCTTGACTCATCTTTATAATGAGGTGAGTTTTCCTTGTTTGACTACTTACTATAGTCGATGTAATCACACGTCATGTTGCATTACTATCTTTTGTACGTGAGGTGTTACCCATAGTCCCATACGCACTCATTAGATTCTTGACAATAGATTTTTCACTTGAAGCCTCTAATGTTCTCAACACAAGAATCTTCATGATGGACCTATACTTTATACTTTGCATCATTTCAACGAATAGTTGACATCTTACAGTCTCATTTAACTTTTCAAAGAACAATCTCCAAATATTATGAGCATATCTTCTACAAGTGCGTTTTGGAATCTTACCTTCCATTGGATGCAAAATATTCTCATCAATATCAATCAAATACTTAGGCTTTCTATGCAAAATTCTAGGTGGTGTTAAGTTAGGTAAATTTATCTCAACATTAGGAATTTCATCAATATTTAAATGAGATGGGCTAGATGGCATACCTTTGATCGAAGATGGAATAGATAACATACCTTGAGGTTGAGGTGGGAATGATGGCGTACCTCCTTCATCACATGTAAGTGATGATGTACTCTCAGCTTGAGATGTGGTAGATGGTGTCCTACATGTTGACTTGTGGTAGAGGACGTGTCTGCAACTATGGTATTCAAATCTCTCATAGAATGAAATTTTTGCATTCATTCTCTTTGTGCCACCAATACCATATCTCTTTGTGATGGTTGTGGTTCCTCTTCAATTGGCATGTCTTCATTTATCATGTCCAATTTCCTCTTCTCACGAAGTTCCCTCATAGTCACTGCTTTCTTTACATTCTTAGCTTCTATCTCTTCCTGTGTTGGTTTAATTCTTGATCGTTTCCTCGACATGACAGAAAATTTGTCTGTAGCATGATAAAGAGACCAATATTAGTTCCTAAGAAATGAATCCATACAAATAACTAAAATATATGTCATTCAACCCTTCATAGTAAATGTACATACAATCATCATGTAAAAGAGTAAATGTCACTCAACCAAAATAGGTACAAAGCATACAAAGCAAATTATTGCAGCCATGAAAAGAGTACATGGGACTTCATGCTTGAAAAGGTTGAGGCAGATCCAATTTGACATGTTTGTTATTACTAGGGCTACTAGGATTTGGAATTGAGAAGGTGTTTTGTTGGTACTAGGGATACTAGGATTTGGGTAGCTTTTGAAGGAATAGACAACAATTGAAGAGTGTAGACTTCAATAAGGGTTTAGAATGGTTGTGTCTAAGTTCCTGAGGGGTTAGAAGACCTCTAGTAGCCTTGTTAGGTTTTGAAGTATTGAAGACCCTCTTTGTGCCTTTTTATAGGGAGATTGCTTGAGAGGAAAGCTTATGAAATTTGAAGAAACTATTGGTATGATCCCTTTGGATTGAGTTGAACCCTACCTTTGCATCACATACCTAGGATTGTCATAAAAATCATTAGACTAATCTCTATAATTTAGGGTATTGAATGGTATATAGTAGATCAAGGTAACCACCATCATGTGCTAACAAAGGACAATTATGAAATTTTGAAATATTGTTGTGTCATGTGCACGCACAAATCATCATGAATAGATGCATAAGTAATGTCCTTGCCCAAGAAATGTGCATACAAATCATCATGTCATGTGCATACTTGTATGATCTTGGCACCTATTCATTTGTATTTTAACTTGTTAATATGACAAGATAATAGTGGGATTGTATTTATGTTGTAATGATTTATTCTTGTATAGTTTGACATCATGGTATTTTAAGGTCTGTTTATTACACATAATTATTAAAGAGCCCAAGTGTAGAAAATATACATGACATCATGTGAGATTGTAAGCTGCTTTCTTGATTGGGAATGTGTCTATTTTAAACATGTATGATAAAGCATGATAAACTAATTCAAATAGAATTAAGAAAAATGTAAAGAAAATGCATGTAAAGACTTGACATACCTAAAAAATGCAGATTCGAATGGAGAGACTACCCAATTATGTAGTGTTTTTTTCTTCTTGCATCAAACTCCTCAACAATTTAAGTTTTTCACCACTTGCTTCCTTTTCAATGTTAAATTGAATAACACTCAAATATAATTAGTAACAACAATACTATTAACCAATCTATAATGTTAAATTCCTAAAATTGAATCTCAATTAACATTGCAACACTACAAAAATTAAAACTTGAATAGATATATATCAAAGTTGGTGTGAAAACTATGTTATTTCCTCTTTCTCAAGTTGGCAAAGCAGAAAAGGTGGTGGAAAGATCATACAAAGGTGGTAGAATGTGTAAAATGTGCATGTGAACTTCCCAACAACATGAAAGCACTTCTTTTTTGTCGGAACACATGCATAATCAACATGAAAACAGAGCATGTGGGCCTGGATCACATGGTCAACACTTTTTTACCATTTTTATAGAAAGACAAAATGTGAGCACGTTATAGCGCGCTCACATTTTGTCTTGCTATAGATTGATCCATAAATATTTGTGCCTATCTCACCTTCAATAGCACCTTTACAATATCTCACCTCTAGTTCCATTAGCTCATGTTCTATATCTTACTTATCTCTCCCCCTCACCTCTCTACCTCTCCCCTCTCTATGTCTCTCAGTCACTCCTTGTCTACCTCAACCCTAAACCCTAAACCTTATCCCTAAACCCTAATCCCTCAACCCTCAACTCTAATCCCTCATCCCTAAACCCTAAATTCTATCCCTATTCCTAAACCCTCAACATGCTTGATACTATACCTTAAACACTAATCCCTTATCCCTAAACCCACCAACCCTATCCCTAATCCTTATACCCTCGACCCTATCCCTAAACCCTCGACCCTTGACCCTCAACCCTCGACCCTCAAAGTTAAATCCTAATCCCTCAACCCTTAACTCTAATCCCTCGACCCTCAACCGTATCCCTAAACCCTAAACCCTAAAACCTCAACCCTTAACCCTCAACATCAAATCCTAATCCCTCAACCCTTCACTCTAATCCCTCAACCCTAAACCCTATCCCTAAACCCTCAACACTATACCTTAAACCCTAATCCCTCAACCCTCAACCCTAAACCTTATCCCTAAACCCTAATCCCTCAACCCTCAACTCTAATCCCTCATCCCTAAACCATAAAGCCTCAACCCTCAACCCTCAACGTCAAATCCTAATCCCTCAACCCTTCACTCTAATCCCTCAACCCTAAACCCTATCCCTAAACCCTCAACACTATACCTTAAACCCTAATCCCTCAACCCTCAACCCTAAACCTTACCCCTAAACCCTAATCCCTCAAACCTCAACCCTAATCCCTCAACCCTCAACTCTAATCCCTCATCTCTAAACCCTAAACACTATCCCTATTCCTAGACCCTCAATGAGCTCCATACTATACCTTAAACCCTAATCCCTTATCCCTAAACCCTCCAACCCTATCCCTAATCCTTATACCCTCAACACTCTACTTTAACCCTAATCCCTCGACCCTCAACCCTATCCCTAAAACCTCAACCCTCGAACCTCAACACTCAACCCTCAATGTCAAACCCTAATCCCTCAACCCTTAACTCTGATCCCTCGACCCTCAATCCTATCCCTAAAACCTCAACCCTTAACCCTCAACGTCAAAGCCTAATCCCTCAACCCTAAACCCTATCCGTAAACCCTCAACACTATACCTTAAACCCTAATCCCTCAACCCTAAACCCTAAACCCCATCCCTGAGCCCTAATCCATCAACCCTCAACTCTAATCCATCAACCCTCAACCCTAATCCCTCATCCCTAAACCCTAAACACTATCCCTATTCCTAAACTCTCAACGAGCTTGATACTATACCTTAAACCCTAATCCCTTATCCCTAAACCCTCCAACCCTATCCCTAATCCTTATACCCTCGACACTCTAATTTAACCCTAATCCCTCGACCCTCAACCCTATCCCTAAACCCTCGACTCTCGACCCTCAACCCTCAAAGTTAAACCCTAATCCCTCAACCCTTAACTCTAATCCCTCGACCCTCAACCCTATCCCTATCCCTAAACCCTAAACCCTAAAACCTTAACCCTCAACCCTCAACATCAAATCCTAAGCCCTCAACCCTTCACTCTAATCCCTCAACCCTAAACCCTATCCCTAAACCCTCAGCACTATACCTTAAACCCTAATCCCTCAACCCTCAACCCTAAACCTTATCCCTAAACCCTAATCCCTCAAACTTCAACCCTAATCCCTCAACCCTCAACTCTAATCCCTCATCCCTAAACCCTAAATGCTATCCCTATTCCTAAACCCTCAACTGGCTCGATACTAAACCTTAAACCCTAATCCCTTATCCCTAAACCCTCTAACCCTATCCCTAATCCTTATACCCTCAACACTCTACTTTATCCCTAATCCCTTGACCCTCAACTCTATCCCTAAACCCTCAACCCTCCAACCTCAATGTACTCAACCCTCAATGTCAAACCCTAATCCCTCAACCCTTAACTCTGATTCCTCAACCCTCAATCCTATCCCTAAAACCTCAACCCTCAACACTCAATGCCAAACCCTAATCCCTCAACCCTTAACTCTAATCCCTCAACCCTAAACCCTATCTCTAAACCCTCAACACTATACCTTAAACCCTAATCCCTCAACCCTCAATCGTTAAACCTTCAACCCTAAACCCTATCCCTAATCCCTCTACCCTCAACACTCTACTTTAAACCTAATCCCTTGACCATCAACCCTATCCCTAAACCCTCAATCCTCAACCCTCAACTCTCAATATTAAACCCTAATCTGTCAACCCTAAACCCTAATCCTAAACCCTCAACCCTCAACAATATTCCTTAAACCCTAATCCATCAACCCTAAACCATAATCCCTCAACCCTAAACCCTCAACCCTCAACACTATTCCTTAAACCCTAATCCCTCAACTCTAAACCCTAATCCCTCAACCCTAAACCCTAAACCCTATCCTTAAACACTCAACCCTCAGCAAGTTATACCTTAAACCTTAATCCCTCAACCCTCAACCCTCAACCCCAATCCCTCATCCCTAAACCCTAAATGCTAACCCTATTCCTAAATCCTCAACCCAAGACACTATACCTTAAACCCTAATCACTAATCCCTTACCCCTAAACCTTAAACCCTATCCCTCAACCCTTAACCCTTAAACCTTAAACCCTAAACCCTATACCCTATACCCTCAACAATATACTTAAGCCCTAATACCTCAATCATCAACCCTATACCTTAAACCTGAAGCCCACACCCTCAAACCCTCATCCCTAGATCATATAACCTCACCCTTATATCCTAAACCTTAAATATTGTGCCTTAACCCTATACTTAAATTAAACCTAAACCATACGTGATCTCAACCCAAGTCACCCTATGCCTTATATACCCTCAATCCATATCATTAACCCTAAACCCTAATCCCCACGCCTTACACACTTAATCTTATACACTCAACAACCTGAATATTAACCCTCAACTGTAACACTCAACCCTCTACCCTCTACCTATTACTTAAGCCATAATCCCTAAACCCTCAACCCTCAAAACTATACAGGCTTAGGTACTTATATACACTAAACCCAAAACACTTACATACATACATGCATACATACAAACATACATACATACAAAGATGCATACATACAAGCATGCATACATGTACATACATACAAGCATTCATACATGTACATGCATACATACCTACAAGAATAGATATGAACATCCATGAAACATACTTATGAAATTTGAACATATCTCATTTAAAGGAAGACATAACACGAGCGTGTTATAATGCACTCGCATTATGTCAAACTAGGAAAACACCGGCAAACATGCAAAAAAGTAAAAAAGCACAATATAACACGCTTGCGTTATGTTGTGCTTTGGGAATCCCAAGCCTTGGGCTTGGGATTTGCTTTGGATTTCCAACCCAAAGTCTTGGAGTGCCTTTTCAACATCCACAGACGTGTTTTTACAGATTCTACAAGATTTCACATAATTTTGTTCGTGCTAACCCTCAGATTTGCACATGTTTCAAGGTCAAACAAATCAAACACTTGGGTAATGTTAGGATTTCTCTTATCTATTTAACGATGTAATGTTTTTCACATTTTGACAATGTTAAGCCTTTCGTCTTTAATTTCTTTTATTTGTGTGTCTGGTTTTGGGCAAAAACCACTATTTGGTCTTTTTTTCATTGTAAATTAACCATTCATTGAAATTTCAAAAAAATTACATATTTAGAAATGAGACTCCATTCTACACATATTAAAAAAAATAAAAAATGATTTTCAATTAGTTTTCAAAATTTATAGGGGTAGCACGACCAAAATTCTATTTTTTAGGATGTGTCCACTTTGAAAATTAGTAAAAAATCAAACATTCATCAAAAAATTATCAAAAAAATCAGACATAAACTACATGTTGTTAGCTAATTTCTCACTGAAGCGATTTTAAAAATACCAAAAAAAAGTTAACCTTTTGAGGGAGCCACAAAACATACTATGTTTTTTTTTGACAGAAACAACACCAATTTATGTGGCTCCCTCTTTTGAACCCCTTAATCTATACCATTTTAAAAAAAAATTAGTAGTTTAGAAAGTAGACTCAGAGCACTATGAACATTGTTTTGGTTGCATCTCCAAATTTTGAGTGTAACTATGCTCAATTTCTCATCCAAGACTAGCATTTCCTAATTTTAGAAAAAAAGTGGCCACTTAAGACCCCTTTTTGGCCCCCCATCTTCTTGCACTTACCCATTTCAAGTTTTGTAATCTCTTCAACAATTCCAACTCATTGTCAACAGGTATAAATTGATTCTTCAACTTTGTCACCATTCTATCCCATTTTGTGATCTTTTATTTTCCTCTTCTATTTCTGTCCAGATGAACTTCTTTCCACCAAATAGCAGCATGTCCTTTCAACTTAGTCTTTGCAAATCTTACCTTCTTCGGATCTTCAATTTCTTCATATTCAAAGTATTCCTCCAAGTCATTTATCCAATCAATCAATTCCTCTGGATTCAAATTTCCAGTGTAGTTTAGTACATCCACTCTAGGTCTCTTTCTAATCTTTGAAATAGCTTTCAACATCTTCACTTGATCTGATTCTTCTTCTTCCTCTAGATTTTTTTCATTTTGATTAGCGGATTGAAATTTTTCATCATCACTTTCAACATTAGGTCGAGGTGTTAATCATCTTCTTCTGTCTTCTTCTACAACATCTAATCTAACCTTCATTATTTTCATCATCTCCATCATTTCGTCCATTATTCCAGCCATAGTGCCTACATTAGGTATTCTCCTCGGTGGCATCTCTTCCTAGGATCTGGTGCAACTACCTCAATTTGGCGATCTGCCTACAAGGTAGCAACTGCCTCACACTCAGCAATTTATTGATAAACACAAGTAGACTACCTCAGGTTGGTGATTGGTTCACCACAAGATCTTACGGAATGCCTTCACTTTAAAACTTCGCTCCCAAAGGATTCAAAATTTCACTCTGATACCACTTGGTGCAGTCACGGTGGGAGGGTTCACATAATGAACTATCCAGGCCATGGAACAAGAGTAAACACAATGGAAACAACACAAATATAGAATGCAATGGAAGGTCCAAATGCTCAATATATCATATATTCAGAATGATTACATGCTGACAACATGCAGGTTACAAACTAGGGCTCACAAGCCTAAATTCTAGTTACAACAGGTATTGCTTTGCAACACTTTTCCAAAACAAAACATCTAAGCTAAGCTATCTGAACCATATCATCGATCTATTTATGAACTGACTTCTTTCCTATGCATCCTAGAGATCTATATATATCATCTCCAAGCTCAAGAAATCCTCCGTGTTGGCCAAGAATGGTTACAAACTCCAATGAAGGAATGTAACGTGTAGAAACAAATAGGTTGGGTCTAAACATCTTGTAATGCTCTGCAAATGCATGAATCAAGGTAAGGACCTCAAGGAAGGTCTATCTAATCCTTATGTGCCTTGAATGATGTTCCATTTAGCTCTGCAAGTCACAGAAGTGCTCCACAAACCTTCTCCTTCAACTAACTGTTTGTATGCTCTACGCTGTGAGAATAGGTGATCTTTTGATAGCGATAACTTTTAGCAGAAAAGTCCAAATGACCTAAAATTTGGATATGATGTAGATGATGTTGCCTAGATGCTAAGTCCTACTTCGCGAGCTCTGAAATGAAAATGCGGCAAAATGTGGTACAAAATGTTGAAACTGCAACTGACTGGACTGGACTAAAAATGAAAGAAAAGAAAGAATGCAAAATATTTTTGGTTGATGCAAGATTGCTCTGCAACCTGGGATGCTCCTACATCATCTTTCATAGGTGATTGCTTTGTCCTACTTTTGTTGTGGGATTATTTCCCCAAAGTAAAAAAAATAAGTTATTTTCATATATAAATAATCCTTTGGAATTACAAGGGAGGTAAAACCAAAAGTTAAATGTAATTGTCCTTGAGTTAAAAGAGGGGTAAAATACAAATGTTTAATTACCTTTAGAAATGGTTTTAAAATAAACATTATCGAGTGAAAAACAAAGAGTGAATAACCCAATAGAAAACAAGAAAAAAATTATTTAGATACTAATTGTAATGTGAAAGGGTGTGATGCTTTAGAAACCACCATTATATAAGAAACTTGAAAATGATAGGGAGACCAGTCGAGGAAGAAGGTGGTTTGGTGAGCTATGGGCATACAAGATATGTCCAACGTAGGGTATAGGGTACAATTGGGATTGTCTTAGATAGGGCTCTATGCTGAGTGGTTGCTTTGTTGTGCATGATTTACATTTTGTGTTATAGATAGAGTTATTCCTCTTAGATTGTGTCATAGCTAAGAGGACCTAAACCACTGAGATCTTCTTGGGTGAAAATATCCATGTCCAAGGTTGACTCAGATAAGTATTACTTGAATTTTGATCTCAAATGTAATATTTGAAAATTGATTATAAGAATTGCAAACTTATGTTGTTATTTTTAATATTAAATTTTATATTCTAAATGTTGATTATGTATTTACTAAAATATTTCTTTTAAAATTGTATACCCACCTCTTAGTAATATTATATTGTGTTGGATATGGAAATTGCCACATTATAGTTTTTGCTTAAGTTTTGATTAGCATAAGTATTTTTTTGTAATAAGTTATCAGAAGTAAAAGTTTAATAAACTTAAAGAAGTTTGCATAGATTAACCAAAGCAGTTTACTTTTCCCACATTTCAAGTGGAACACATCAATATAATCAACATCATAAAACTAGATTCATAAATACATGAAACAAATCAAGTCATATACATGATTGATCAAAGAATCTCAAGATCATGTACATTTAACCAAATATCATAATTTAGATCATAGAAACTATACAACACTTGAGCCATAACATCTCAAATCATCACATAATATGAGCCAATGGTCATATATATATATATATATATATATATATATATATATATATATATATATATATATATATATGTTTGTGTGTGTGTGTGTGTCATCATAGAAACAAAATAACATCACATGATAATGTAGGTAGAATGAAGATAAAAAGTGTCTCAAAACAAATAGGTCTTACATTATGCCTTCTTAAGGCTTAAGGTTACAATTAAATAAAAATGATATGAAAGCATGATTTTAAGGTTATTGGAATTGGGGTATTACATTATACGACCACAACCACATCCTCCCAATTATAAATATTTTTTTCTCTTTTCTAGACTAACTCTTTCAAATATTCTAACCATTATCCTTTATCTTACGCATCAAATATTTCAAATTGAGTGCCTTAGATCTTGTATTTAAGGATAAGCCTTAGAACACTATTTCAGATCAAGTGGTATCATCTAAGGTTAAAGAGAAATTGATTTAGAGTACACAAAAAACATAGATCAACACTCCTATTTACTACACTAAGCATTTGCATCTTCTATCTTATGTGTCTTTGATCATTGCAAAATCAACAAAGGGGTTTAATTCACTATCGAGGAAGTTTCATACTTTCCTCCACACACAACAAATCCTAAAGATGCTTTTGAACACTCTATTTGTCTTAGACATAGGGACAATTGAAGGTGAGCAAGATTGAAGAACATTTTAACAAAGGATTAAACCACACATAGGTAAAGTGTCCAAACTCTAAATCATGGGTGTGGATTAGTTCTAAGCAAGTCTAGATTCATAAAACAAATTTAGTCTCATAAGAGTAGATACAATTTTAAAATTCTAAATTTAATTATCAAGTGCTCTACACAAAAGTATCTCCATCACTGACAACCCTAAATTGATAGAGCTAAGCATTATTCTAATTCTCTTTCATTTACTCTTTGAACTCATCAATTTAGATCTAATTATTATTAATTAATCTAAACATACCCTACATTTTATATATTTGATTAAAATCTAGGGGATTCTATAGGGGTCCCCACCTAAGGAAAGAAAACATAGACAACTACAAATGAAATACTAAAGGAAGAGAACCAATCCTATGTAGGAGAAGAGACAAACAAACAACACCGAGAACCTTAATTATTAAATGGGACCACAATACCATATCAGACTTAACCTTTAATTTTTTAAGAGACATTGACTTCCACACATCTAGATCCAAATCAACTACCTCTAGGTCAATAAGCACATTCTGAAAGTTACCTAACATAATGGATTAGCCCAAAACTGAAGGCCACAAAACATGTTGTAGAAGAGGAGAAGAAGAAACTAGTAAAGAAGCCAAAACAAGAAAGGATGCAAGTGAAGGAGGTTAAGTAGTGACCTAAAATGTTAAGTGTAAGCCTAAGGAAGAAACCATAGGTAGAAGTGATGGAATCTTAGGACCTAGAGAGGCTGAAGGTAGAATCTATATAGAGGAAGGAGCATCCCCAAGGACCATTAAAGAGAGGAATTGAAGGAACAACAATCACATCATTCCTTGTATAAGGCATAAGAGAGGAATCCACACTTGAAGTGTTGGGATAGGTTCCATACACCTTGCAAACCTAATGTTCACATTTATTAATTACTTTGTATATATTTATTATACCCACATAATTGAGGCATCTCACTTGGAGTGGCACTACATGTTGCTTGTAGTTTGAATTTAGCAATTTGTAAGTCTTACTTATGTTAGGATTAGTGTGTTATTCACCTCGCATATCCTAAGGTCTATTGTAACTTAATTGTTCATAGATGAGTAAATAACTTATGTATCTCCAATAATTATGGAGTGAGAAAAATGGGATACCCATCTGAGGGTGGAGACATATGTAATTATTTTATTATTCTTTGGGGGATTGGAAATATTGAAACCTTGTAATGAGACACTAATGAGGGCGTTACATAGTAGACTTGTAAGAGAATCTTTCATTATTAGTGAGTGTAAGATGTAATTAGTGTTTCATAGGGGAGTGCTTGGTAGTTACATATGCCAACTTGAGTGGTGGAAGTCAAAGATGCTTCTGTAAGAGTTATTTTCTATTCTAGGATAGCTCTGAACATGTGAGATTTGCTAGAATTCTTACCATGGTATTTTGGGTCCATGTTTGGACCCATGGTAATGCATTTTGGTGGTTTTCTTAGGCCTCCTTGAATCTATAAATTAAAATTATGGGATAGAGGATGTATGAAATGTATTTTGTAGGGTTATGCCATTGGTTTTCCATTAGAGGAGTAGGAGTGTTAATATCATTGAATCATTATATGGAAAAGCTCTATGAATGTACTATAACCATGATTTATTTGGTAATACATTGAATTGTGTGGTGCTTTGAAGGCTAAGCTTTTCTAAAAAGGGTTTTCCCAAGATATATAGGTGTTTCTTGTCTTCTTGTGGTTGCTTCTACTCTTCTCTCAATTTTTCTTTTCTAAGCGCTATTTTCATACCACAATGCTACTAAATTTTTTTGTGGATTTTGACTTCTCTAATATTCTCGTGCGGAAATACCCATATGTTAGGTAGTTGAGCTTTGTTTAATTGCTAAGGGGTTTGCAAAAACTTTCCTTACATTTGGTAATGTAGGTTCATGCAAACCATAAAAAACTTCTTTTTTATTTCTTTAAATTATTTATTTTATCTTTTACTAATTCTCACAATATTTAATGAAAACAAATTATTCTTACTTTAAAATTTATTTTAAGAGTTAATTTATTTTTTCATCAATAACTAATAAGTTAGTCATTATTTCTTTTGTATTGATTAAAGCTTAAATTTACAATAAGAAATGCAGCCACAAAAAGTTACCCAAAAGCCATAAAAAAACATAAAAACACCAACAATTTCATTCTAACAAAACAATATTACAAAACAAAATAAATTCTATTATTACTATATTTCAAAAGTAAATACCACATCACTACATGACAAAAACTTTCTTTAATATTTTCCTTCTATTCAACTCTTTCACAATCACTTAAATTTTTCAATGGGAATATTTAAAATGCATGAACATTTTATTCTTTAATAATCATAATGCCAGCCACTTAAACAATAATTTATGTGGCCATGTCATCTCAGGCTTTTGCTTTTATACATCCATAGCTCTTCATACTTAAAATGGCCCCAACTCCTTCCTTTTGATCTACGCACTCAACCTTCTCGAGTGCTTCATGCCAAATAGAAAGACCCTTTAACACAAGCAAAATCTTTCATTTCATGGGCTCCCAAATATCTGACCTAAAATACTTGATCATATCAATCTGACAGGCTTCCCAGCGGTAGCGTCTACGGGGCCTTCAGGATGCACCGATGCCATAGATGGGATGCTGCAGCCATCCATGCAACCATCGCTGCTGTCAGTGTACCTTCATCCTCATTCAACCATCGTTGCTATCAGTGCACAATTAAAATAATAATTATTGCAACTGGACTCCCAGCCTAGTTTTAGGTTTTAACTTGTAGTTTTTGGTTTTAAAATTTTCATAACATTTTAATTTTAATTTAAAATATGAACTTAAAAATGTTTAAATTTTTTATTAAATATAAATATAAATTTGTAATTTTGAATATTAATATTATATTTTTATTTATATTTATTTTATTAAGTATTTTTTTTTTTGATTCATAATAAAGATCTATATTAAATAACTATCGAAGAAATACAAAGTTTACAACGTTTCCATGGCTGACAAAAAGGACATAATAGTAGCCCAATATAGACTGAGAGGCAATATCTACGACCACGGAGGGTCACCACTATAGCTATCCAATAGAAATTTTAGCCTCCTAAATTCTAGTTTAGCCTTGCTTCTGCTATACAAAAAGAAGTGAAGGGACCATCATCAGCTAATTGACATCTTTAGACAGCTTCCTGCTGAAGCATTCCACCCCCTTCCACCGCTACCATGCCAAGGGATTTTTGGATGTAGTCTACTACTATCTCCGCATGTTCCTTCATCAGCACCAACTCAAAGCCTCTGGTGTCCAGGATGAACGGGAATAATTTGATGACCTCACCAGGATCTTTGAGCAATGGCCAATCTCTTGGCCGGGGGATACCAACGCTAGGTCTAGCAACCTGCAGGGAGAATTCCAGATCCCCTAGATGCCAGGGTTAAAAATTCCTTTCATTATCGTCGTTGCCTCAGCTTTATCCGACCCTATTTCAAGAAGCATAGCCAGCACTCGGGAGGAGATATCTGTGTCTACCCTATACCTCTCGCTATTCACCATGAAGGCTTTCCCTAAGAGCATTTTAACAGCCCCCACCATTAATTCATCCGAGTGATGGAGCATTCTCTACAACCTAAGATCAGTAACTACCCCGAGGAAGGCCATCTGTCATTTTTTTACTGGTAAGTCTAATTGGGGTGTCCATTCCCCCACAACGAATGGCTTCTATAGAGATTATAACAACAAAATGTGAAGGCATTTGGCAATTTGCTAGGGGGGATAACGGGTTGAGATTGGTACCTCCTCAGACTGCTTATCAAAGAGCCTGTCGAAGCTTCTCGAATTCCAATTGAGCTACCAGCTCATTCCAATTTTTGCACTTACCTTAATGAATGTGGCATCCCTTCCACTAGCGCCTTCTTCCTACCTCTGCGAACCATCATTACTCCCTTAATAGTCTCGGCCTTGCCACCCATCATGGGGTGGCAAGGCTCCCTCCCAACCACCCACTATTTTATTAAGTATTTTATTAAATATAAATATGAATTTATAATTTTAAATATTAATATTATATTTTCATTTTTATTTATTTTATTGATTAGATAATATGATTATTAATAGTTTAAAAGTCTTGTTTAATATGGTCATCTGTCATTATATATATATGGGTATGTGCAGGATCATGATGGGCCAAACTATACCTCTAAGTGGCAATGAAAATACAAAAAATCAGACTTTATCAAGTTCATGTGAAATTTTGAATGGATTATCTATACAATTTGAAAAAGATGTAAGAATGAAATTTGTAGAGAATTGAATCTAGTTTATAGGCTACTATTTAAAAAAAAAAAAAACTAAATTTACTTAGTGAAAATTGAATATTTCAATGAACAACTATTAAATTTTTCAGAAAAAAATAAAAAGTGGGTGTCTGTCCAGCCAACCTAACTATGAGTAAAAATATATATATTTTTTTTAAACTTTCAAAATAAGTAGAGGACTCATGTCCGGATGTGATGCATATTTATTTGAAATTTTTTTCTAATAAAATAATTAGTTATGATTTTTTTACTGTGACTTTTTTAAAAAAATAAAAAGTAATTTTCTAGCCAACCTAACTCAATAAAAAAAATCAAAATTCAAATTTTTTTTTTAACCTATAGCCAGAAAAGCATAGAGTGTGACGCAGGTTTCGGATCTCAAAAAGGTGAAATGGTTTGAAAGTTATGGATGTTTTTCAATCAGTGTGTCCATCAGGATTTCAGAGACACGGTATATTGAAAATTATTAATAATTATTTAATAAAATGATAACCAAATAAATCTTATATTTTTAGAAAGCTAACAATTTTTTCTATAAACCCTTTTCGTTTTATCAATTTTGCATTAAAAAAAAGTCGTCAGCACGAAGGGTGAAATTCGAAGAAGAGACTGAAACATTAAAACACGTTACAATCCATAAAAAGTCAACAATCAAAATGGATATCCATCTTGCTTTGTACCAAAGCAAGACGGATATCTATTTTGCTTCAGTAAAAGCAACTAGAAACGGATATCCATTTTCAGAACAGATATCCGTTTTGTTGATCTATGAAAAATTTTGTGCCATTGGTTTTGGATGAAGAGAAGCAACATATTTTGTACCATTGGTATTGTTTCACCGAAGATACAATCCATGGGTATATCGTTTATGTATGCGTGGACATCTCATGTATATCCTGCTATCGTTTATCGTGGTTGTAAATGGTGAATATACATGTCAAAGGATACAAAGGTTGATAGGCCATATCAGGAAAATTGGGAAAAGATACGTTAGTTGACCGGTGATAACAAGTCATGTTATGTATAGGCTAAATCGAAGACATTGGACTGACAATAGTTATCAAAGAAACAAAGTTCCATTGAGCCGACAACATTGATCTCATAGATCAAGTCATATTGGGGTGACAATCATTAAGTGTCACCGATGGGTTATTTATCAGCACATCGGAAGAACGGTTGAGAACTACACCGATGAGAGGGAGTCACACCAACCGAAGGAACATCAGAAAGAGATGGACTCTTGGAGGTGAGAAGAAAAGTGTCACCGATAGAGGCAGTCTGGCCGATGGTGTAGTTCGGTGTTTATTGTTTCGGTGTGAGATACGATATCGGAAATCGAAGAGAATGTCTGATCAATGTAGAAGTCTTACCGATGACTAATGGACGGTAAACACATCGGGGAGAGTTATAACGTCAGAATGCAAGTAAAAAGTCTCACCGAGGATATTGGTCTTACCGATAGACAAGGGTGGTGAATCTCACATCGGAGTAAGTGTGTATATATCCTACAATCATCTTATTCCATGAGACCACATTTCTTTGAGGCATTTTTTCAAACAATTCATGTGTCTTGTCTATGCTTCCACACTTTCCGTACATGTCTACCAGAGCATTTCCAACTAGAATATCTACAAAAATCCCACTTCCATTATGCTTTGATGAATGTCCATACCCTATTCCAAAGCTCCCATTTTGGTAGAGGTAAAGAGGATGCTGACAAAGGTTGCAGAATCTAGCTTTACACTTGCCAATTGCATTTGCTTGAAAATTTCTAAAGCCTTTTCAACAAACCTGTTTATGCATATCCTACAATAATAGTAGTCGAGGAGACCACATTTCTCCAACTAGACTTCTACCAATTCAGAAAATGTGTGCTTCTGGACCAGTGTTTGGTACAAGAAACATACCAATAGAGTGGTGGCCATAATTCTCCCTCAATTGGAATTAAAAGGTACCCTTTTTCCATCTGAAGGAGGTCTCTCCTTGTTATGCACTTTAAATCTCTCTTTTAGTTCTTTCAAGGGAAGGATTCCACCTTGGTTTGAGCAGTTGAAAGCGTTGAAGATACTTGACTTAAGAAGAAATGGACTAGAGGGTTCTATTCCCAAATCTCTTGCCAATTACTCACAACTTCACTAGAAAAGAATTTCACACAACAACTTGAAGGGGAGTATACTTGCAGAATTTGGTGGTCTGGGGAAGTTAGAACATCTTTGTTTGTCCTACAATAGCCTAAGCGGAAGCATTCCAAATTCTCTAGGAAACTGCATGTCTCTAATTGATTTGTCCCTTTACAATAACCATCTCACAAGTGCTCTATTCTCATGTCTTTACTTTGAAGGGAGCATGCTAATTACTTTGATCCGTCCTCTTAGACATATCGAAGAACAACGGAGGAGTCACACTGACAGCATAAGCCTGAGCGATGGATTCTACACATTGGTGAGAGGTCCCACATCGGGCTAACAAATTTGAAGGTTACCGATAATTATAAGTCTGGCCGACAATAGAGAAAGGAAGAACATATGAAGCATAGTTCGATGAGACATTAGAAATGTCTTGCCGATAGTAAAGAAAGAGTGTATTTCAATCTTGTTTGGACCTTGGGAAGGATATTTTAAAAGCTATTTGAGCAATTGGTGGGTTAATGGGTATTTTACACCTTGTTTGTAAGCTTTTGCTGTGTTGCTCTGCATCACTTGTCTACAACATACAAAGTTTACCTTCCTCACCCATACCTTCAGTATATAAAGGACATTAATAGGGAATTTGTAATTTCCACTCAGTCAGTGCAATCTAGGAGAGGATAGATTGTCTAAAGTTGTGATCTATTTCCATTTACACTTGCCATAACTACAAATGCTTAGTGTTTATTCTCAACCCCGGTATATGAATAAAATATGACCTATTGTTCTAATAGGCCTATAGGGACAAAGAGGTGATAAAGCCTTTAATTTTAAACATGACATGGTTTTGATAACTTCCCATATTGGTAAGGTCCTGGATGACAATCCTTTGATGCACCTAATTATAATAGGTGTTATGATAGTCCTTGGTATCTTTTCATTTCTTTCTTGAATGGCCTGCAAATAAGACATAAGGCATATTAGATCCTTCATAAATAAGAATTCTCATACATTACATTTAAACTTAAACTCCCTAAACATCCATCAATCCATCCATTAATATCAAAATGCCATGAATATCCTATGATCAACCATTCTAATTCCTAGGATAGTCATATATTGCAATTTTTCTTCTCTATACTAAAATAGCCCAAGGAATATCTAACCTCAAATTTGTATTTTAACAATCTAATGTCTTTATGAATAACATTGAGTCTTCTTTTGGGACAACATTTTTGCCTTTAGAAGCTCCTCATTTGATGATAGCCTAAAATCAAATAATGGCTTATATCCAGAGCTTTATTAAGTTGATACCTAGGTGGATTAGTGTGTAAACATTGAAATTAGATGGTAATTCACAAGTTTATTGAATAATACAATGAATCCCTAATATAGAATCCAAATGTACATAATAAACCGGATATCTATTTTGTAGTAGGCATATGGATGTTGAAAGTGTCTGTTGCAAAGAATTGGGTTTTCCAAAACGGATATCCATTTTCAAAATGGATATCCATTTTGGAAAAGCAAAAAAATGACAAAAGGAATATTTCTGGGCCCGACTTCCACAACTAGAGACCATCTGCTATCGAAATACTCATGATTTCTGGCTATGACAGTGAAAAGAATATTTTTATGCACTTTTGGAGACACAATTTTCTTGTTACAATCATAAGGGTGATATTTTTATTCCCCTAATGGGGAGCAACAGTCGTCATAAAGCAAAAAGGAGGAAAGTTACATTGGAGGAAATTGAAGCAATTAGGAAAAAAGATAGGGAAAGGAAGAGGATTGGAAGGGTGGGTTTGGTGGATGCTCATCAAGGTGAATCTTCTTCTTTACCATCTAATGACATGCAAATTGAAGATGTTAATTTTGATTATAATGAAATGTTAGATAAGAATGAAATTCACCATGATATTGCAAATAAAAATATTGAAAAATGTTATGAAACACCTATTCATAATAGCAATACCATGGACAAAGAAGAAGAAGAAAAACGAAGATGTGCACTTGAAGAAAGTGGATATGAACATCATGATATTGAAATTGCACTCCATAATCCATTTGTTGATAAAATTGATGAGGTTGAAAACATGGATGAAACAAGAACAATCAATGTATCTCCAAATTTCATAAGAAGAGAGGACATTTGTCAAGAAGAGAATAACCGTGATGAAATTGGAAAACACCCAAAAACCCCAAAATGGTTACTTGAAATTGATGAGAACATAATGGAAAAACTTGAAGGCAAGAGGTCATCACAAACGGTTCGGTTGTGGGCTACAAAACTCTTCAATGAATACTTTGAGAAGAAAACATTAACCGAACAATGCCAACTTTTTGTGCAATTATTAAAGATGTACAAAATGAGACCTTTACTAAAGAAATTAAAGATTCGGTTAAACAAAGAGTCCGATCGGAATAAAATTATTGTAAGAAGCCTTTTCAATGCACTCAATTCTATTGGAAAGACTAGCAAGGAGAAAGATAAAAGAGCTGCCTGTAGAGTAATAACAACTTCAATAGTAAGCAAACAATTAAGAAATGCTCGATTAATGAGGAAAACTTGTGTTGACTTAAGATTGAATCGTAAAACATTGTCAAAAGCACTAGCATTAAGATCAAGGCTAGATAGTCCTATTGCCAATGATACTTGGGCTTTCAGTGGTAGGCTTCCACGAGTTGACAAGAAGCTAATTGATAGCACAAAGGAAGAAATTGAACGATTTTGGCACACTAACTCTAGGGTATCACCGAATGCAAAAGATGTTGTAAAGTTAAGAATTGGTGATAAAGACCGCACACCACATCCTAAACATTACTTGGAATGTAGCCAAACAACATTGTACA
Organism: Cunninghamia lanceolata; assembly: GCA_027924645.1. Taxonomy (NCBI): domain Eukaryota; kingdom Viridiplantae; phylum Streptophyta; class Pinopsida; order Cupressales; family Cupressaceae; genus Cunninghamia; species Cunninghamia lanceolata. Next base: position 40,883 of record BSBN01000934.1, read on the forward strand.
AACAATATTGTGAAACTCACCCAGGTATGACAATCTCACAAAGAGCATTTGAATCTCTTAAGCCCTTTTATTGTGTTCCTCTTAAAGTTCGTAATACATTTTGTTGCAAATACCATGTAGAATTTTCTATGTACCATGAATTATTACGCAATATTCGTTCTACTTTACACACTAACAAAATGTTACAGGAGTGTGGTGCAATTCAACTACCAAAGTCATCTAGGGACTTATTAGATTTATTTCTATGTATTAGAGATGATGGTTGCATGTTCTACAAGAATGATTGTTTAAATGAAAAGTGTTTACAATGTGGTGGGTTATCAAAGTTTGTATCATGTTTTCATGAGGGCAACGAGCATGATTTTGGAAAGAGAATGGTTGAGAAAAAGAGATAGGAGATAGTGAAATACAATTTGAAAAATGGAGGTGAAGGTTCTAGATGTGAGTTGATTGTAAGAGAGGTAAGTATTGCTGATTTTATTGATGATTTTAAGAAAAATCTTTTCTACAAGTATGTCAGACATAGCCACAAGTCTCGATGGTTAGATCAATAGTTCAGGATGTGTAAAGACTCTTTCCTGATTGGAACTATTGTCTCTGTAGTTGATTTTGCAGAAAACTATACATTGCAACCCCAAAATGAAGTTCAATCCCAATACTACAATTCTATTCAGATTGCTATTTTTGTTCACATCACATACAGACATGCCCCCAAGAGTACAGAAGAGAACAGGAAGATTGTCAGAGAATACCATTTTTACATGAGTAATGATCGATCTCATTCAGCAGAGTTTGTGCAATATTGTTTTCAACAATTTTATGGGTTCTTGCAAGAAAAAGATATTAGAATAGATCAACATCTCATTTGGTCAGATAATTGCATTGGTCAATTCAAGAATGCTCATAATTTCTATTGGTTGAGCAAAATGCATGTAGAGAAGGGTATACCTCATATTTAGAATTTTTTTTAAGCCGGGCATGGAAAAGGTGAACATGATGGAGCAAGTGCATGCATGAAGAGAGCTCTTTTTAAAGAACAACTAAAGATTAGAGGTGGTGCTACATTCAATGATGTAGATTCCATTGTTAAGTGGTGTAACTATGCATTGTCACGAGGAGTGGCTCTTGATTCTGAAGTGCGCAGGTTCTTTTGGTTGGTTGATGATGGGATAGCGATAGAGAAATTGGAATGTCAGAGAATTAGTGAATCATCAAAGATGCATTCATTTCAAAGCTCAAATGCAAGTACATGGACTATTTGGACATGAGAATTAGCTTGTTTTTGTCAGTGTTGTATTAAATGTAATTGGAACAATTGTGAGTCAAGTGAGTGGGTAGATGCATGAATTCCACAATATTTAGTCCCTTTATATGAAGGTCAATCATCTTCCATCAATGACATGGAGAGCTCATTTGACTATGAACATCTTTCAGACCTTGTACAGCTAGGTCATGTTTATGCATTTGTTGCACCGCATGCAAATGAAGAGAGGTCAGACTATTGGTTAGCACGATGTGTACAAGGAAAATAAAAGCTAACACAACCTATGACAGATGATGATGGGTTCACATATCCTACAGGATCAGTTGTTATTGCTGGGACTTGGTTATGAACATATATGGTTAAAAAGAATGGCAGCCCGGCCTTTGAAGACTTTGAGAAGCATAAAACCATATTGATGTATTCTCACCTAGTTGTAGCAATAAATGTCAAGTTACTAAAGCATCGTGGAAGACCAAAATCAAAAGAACTATGGACAATTACTAATGCTGATCATGAAGCAATATTGGATACTTTGAAGGTAAGAGATGACCCCTCAGGTACACTTGACTAGCATTTAAACTTCCAGATGGACAGGTATGGCATTTTTTATATTAACTTGTTCTTGTTTTTTCTATTTTTTAGAATTGTTTTATTAAAAATCTTGTTACTTTAATAACTATAATGCATGCTTTTGACTATACAGGACAGCGAATAAAATTATTTTAGATGGCATCATAGATTATTTTGCATGGCATCGTAAATTATTTTGTATGGCATCATAGGTTATTTTGACTATACTCGAGGTATGATTTTTAGTTCTCATTTGTATTTCTTAATACTACACATTTGTACCTTTTTCTACATAACGCATTCCATGAGGTGACATGTATTTGATGTCTTTTGCCAAATAGTTCATGTGCCTTGTCTATGCTTTCACATATTACATACATGTGTCACATGGCAATTGCAACTACAACATCTGACAAAATTCTCATTTCTTTGAGGTATTCCACCAAATAGTTCATGTGCCTTGCCTATGCTTCCTTACTTTGCATTCTTATAAAAGTCTTATAACAGTCATAATTAATCTTCATACTAATCTTGATAGTAATCTTGCCATCATTGTATTCCATGAGATGATAGTCCTATAATAGTCCTATACATGTCTACTAGGATAGTTTTAACTCCAATAGTCCTACAACAGTCCTAAAATAGTACTAGAATAGTCCTATAATAAGCGTAGCATTTAATGTACATATTTATGATATTCATGTTTACTTTTAAATCTGCTTGTTCATGCTTCTCACAGGACGTCACCTCCCCTACCCATCCAGCTCTATAGAAGAAGAGAGACAACAAATGATCAAAAGGGATCACCAATTGGTGGTAAGTGATTGATTACTTATGTCATGTTATATATTTTGAATATTAAATTCTATATTAATGTGCACATTGTTTGATTGTATTAATAGGTGGAAATTCAAAAATCTCTATCGAGGAGGTCTAGTCGATGAGCAATGGAAGATGAGTCATTGACTGGTTCACCATCTTCATGGCCTAGCAAGAGCCATAGATTATTTGATAGCAATCCATAGGAGATTTGATTTTGGGACATTTTGTTACATATGTGTATTTGGCTTTGTAAACATACTTTTGTATGTTATCGATGTATATCATTGTATATACCCATATGGTTTTATTTGTACATGCCTATATGGCTTGATATATACACTATACATTATTTTCATGACATTATGTGCATATATGTATATATAAGATCCTAATTTGGCACAAGTAGGGAGAATGCTTGCACATGTTATGGAATTTGGTTTTAAACATTCCAATTGTATTTGCTTCAAAGTTTCTAAAGCCTTTTCAAAAAATCCATTTTGTGCATATCTTGCAATCATTGCATTCCATGAGATAGCATCTCTTTGAGGTGTCATGCCAAACTATTCACATGCCTTGTCTATGCTTCCACACTTTGGATTTACACCCGCCAATTGCATTTTCTTAACATTTCCTTTCAATCCTTATCAAAAATTCCGTTTTGTGTACATATTGCAATCATTGCATTCCTTCATTTACAACACATGATTAAATAAGAAGATGCATATTTACAACACTTAAGACCTTCATGAAATGATACATTGGTTTCTTGATATTCAATCATGCATTGGAGATCTTCAAAGTGTTAAATATGTTTGAAGTGATGAAGAAACTTGTTATTTTGATGTATTTCAACTCCAAACTTCCACCTAGAAATGAAGGCGCTAATCCTTTATCAAACTAATCTAAAAGTGTGCCTTGGTACTTAGGGCACTAGATTATGATTGATCAACCTAAAATGTGTGCCTAAGGCTAGATAGTGAATAGGAAGGATAAAATGCATCATCAAAGGAGTTTATAGTTATTGAAGGCATCAAATGATGACTTGGGCGCACATCTACCTCTCTACACCATATGTGACTAGTGCCAATTATTGAATAAACAACCTAGAATGAGTGCCTTACTATTTGAGGTGCTAGTTCATGTTTCTAGAACACCAAAAGTGTGCCTCGATGTTGAGGCACTGGCTCTTGCTCAAGCAACCTTGAAAGTGCGCTTTCACAAGGAGGTTAAAATGTATTATCAAAGGATTAAGTTGAATCAAGGAATCATCATTGAAGACAAGTAAAACATGACTATGAATGAGGCACACTTTTCATCATCTTAACCTCACAATTGCGCCTTCCATTGGAAGCTCATATTGTTCCTAAAGGAATAGTACTGAGATATCATCCATGTCAATGATTGAGAATGTGTCAACTGGAATAATATTTTTTGTTCTACTCATCATGGGGTCGAACAGACTACGTCAACACGTCGGACTGGGGGGGTAAATGCTAGGGGAGGTATCATTTCATGCACCAAGCGTCCCAGTCATTCCGGTCAAGAGGCTACCAGCAAAGTCCCTTAAGATCCCTGAGACCAAAAAATTGCCAAACTTTTAGCGGGCAGTTCTCAAAATTCATGAAAGTTGGGAATGTTTTGTTTGGACCTACAGGTGCACGTGACATCCTTCCACAATAACCTCTCTCATTTTTGGTCAACTCCATTCCATTTGACCGTGCCGAAATCAAACACATTGTTGCAAAATGCTTCAATTTGATGTAGTGGAAAGGTGCTAGGTGCGACATTTTTCATTCCATAACTTGTGGGGTCGAACGGACTGCACCAACGCGTCGGGGTGGGGGGCTAAATATTAGGGGAGGTCTCGTTTCATGCGCCAAGCATCCCAGTCATTCCGAGCAAGAGGCTACCGACAAAGTCCCTTAAGATCCCTGAGACCAAAAAACTACCAAACTTTGACCGGGCAGTTCTCAGAATTTGTGATAGTTGGGAATGCTCTATTTGGACCTACAGGTGCACGTGACATCCTTCCACAATAACCTCTCTCATTTTTGGTCAACTCCATTCCGTTTGACCGTGCCGAAATCAAACGCATTGGCGCAAAATGCTTCAATTTGATGTAGTGGAAAGGTGCTAGGTGCGACATTTTTCATTTCATAGCTCATGTGGTCGAACGGACTGCGCCAACGCGTCGGGGTGGGGGGATAAATGCTAGGGGAGGTCTCATTTTGTGCGCCAAGCGTCCCAGTCATTCCGGGCAAGAGGCTACCGGCAAAGTCCCTTAAGATCCCTGAGACCAAAAAACTGTCAAACTTTGACCGGGCAGTTCTCAAAATTTGTGACAGTTGGGAATGCTCTGTTTGGACCTACAGGTGCACGTGGCATCCTTCCACAATAACCTCTCTCATTTTTGGTCAACTCTATTCCATTTGACCGTGTTGAAATCAAACGCATTGGCGCAAAATACTTCAATTTGATGCAGTGGAAAGGTGCTAGGTGCGACATTTTTCATTCCATAGCTCGTGGGGTCGAACGGACTCTGCCAACGCGTCGGGGTGGGCGGGTAAATGCTAGTGGAGGTCTCGTTTCATGCGCCAAGCATCCTAGTCATTCCGGGCAAGAGGCTACCGACAAAGTCCCTTAAGATCCCTGAGACCAAAAAACTGCCAAACTTTGACCAGGTAGTTCTCAGAATTCATGATAGTTGGGAATGCTCTATTTGGACCTACAAGTGCACGTGGCATCCTTCCACAATAACCTCTCTCATTTTTGGTCAACTCCATTCCGTTTGACTGTGTTGAAATCAAACGCATTGACCCAAAATGCTTCAATTTGATGCAGTGGAAAGGTGCTAGGTGCGACATTTTTCATTCCATAGCTTGTGGGGTCGAGCGGACTCTACCAACGTGTCGGGGTGGGTGGGTAAATGCTAGTGGAGGTCTCGTTTCGTGCGCCAAGCGTCCCAATCATTCCGGGCAAGAGGCTACCGGCAAAGTCCCTTAAGATCCCTGAGACCAAAAAATTGCCAAACTTTGACTGGGCAGTTCTCAGAATTCATGATAGTTGGGAATATTCTATTTGGACCTACAGGTGCATGTGGCATCCTTCCACAATAACCTCTCTCATTTTTGGTCAACTCCATTCTGTTTGACCGTGTTGAAATCAAATGCATCGGCGCAAAATGCTTCAATTTGATGCAGTGGAAAGGTAATAGGTGCGAACTTTTTCATTCCATAGCTCATGGGGTCGAATGGACTCTGCCAACGCATCGGGGTGGGCGGGTAAATGCTAGTGGAGGTCTCGTTTCGTGCGCCAAGCGTCCCAGTCATTCTGGGCAAGAGGCTACCGGCAAAGTCCCTTAAGATCCCTAAGACCAAAAAACTACCAAACTTTGACCAGGCAGTTCTCAGAATTCATGACAGTTGGGAATGCTCTGTTCGGACCTACAGGTGCACGTGGCATCCTTCCACAATAACCTCTCTTGTTTTTGGTCAACTCCATTCTATTTGACCGTGTTGAAATCAAACGCATTGGCGCAAAATGCTTCAATTTGATGCAGTGGAAAGGTGCTAGGTGTGACATTTTTCATTCCATAGCTCGTGGGGCTGAACAGTTTGCTCCAACACGTCGGGGTGGGTGAGTAAATGCTAGGGGAGGTCTTGTTTTGTGTGCAAAGCATCCCAGTCGTTCTGAGCTGTAAGCTACCGACAAAGTCAAAAGTTGCTAGGATTGAAATTTTGCATTCCACAGGTCCTGGGGCCAAACGGTTTGCTCCAACACGTCGGGGTGGGCGAGTAAATGTTAGGAGAGGTCTTGTTTTGTGTGCAAAGCATCCTAGTCATTTCGAGCTGTAAGCTACCGTCAAAGTCAAAAGTTGCTAGGATTGAAATTTTGCATTCCACAAGTCCTAGGGCCGAACGGTTTGCACCAACGCGTCGGGGTGGGTGGGTAAATGCTAGTGGAGGTCTTGTTTCATGCACCAAGCATCCCAGTCGTTTTGAGCTATAAGCTACCGGCAAAGTCAAAAGTTGCTAAGATTGAAATTTCGCATTCCACAGGTCCTGGGGCCAAACGGTTTGCACCAACACGTTGGGGTGGGTGAGTAAATGCTAGGGGAGGTCTCGTTTTGTGTGCAAAGCATCCCAGTTGTTCTGAGCTGTAAGCTACTGGCAAAGTCAAAAGTTGCTAGGATTGAAATTTTGCATTCCACAGGTCCTGGGGCCAAACGGTTTGCGCCAACACATCGGGGTGGGTGGGTAAATGCTAGTGGAGGTCTTGTTTTGTGTGCCAACGTCCCAATCGTTCCGAGCTGTAAGCTACCGGCAAAGTCAAAGGTTGCTAGGATTGAAATTTTGCATTCCACAGGTCCTGGGGCCGAACGATTTGCGCCAACACGTCGGGGTGGGCGAGTAAATGCTAGGGGAGGTCTCGTTTTGTGTGCAAAGCATCCCAGTCCTTCCGAGCTGTAAGCTACCGGCAAAGACACTTTGCCGGTAGCTTACAGCTCGGAAGGACTGGGATGCTTTGCACACAAAACGAGACCTCCCCTAGCATTTACTCGCCCACCCCGACGTGTTGGCGCAAACCGTTCGGCCCCAGGACCTGTGGAATGCAAAATTTCAATCCTAGCAACCTTTGACTTTGCCGGTAGCTTATAGCTCAAAACGATTGGGACGCTTGGCACACGAAACAAGACCTCCACTAGCATTTACCCACCCACCCCGACGCGCTGGCGCAGTCTGTTCAACTCCATGAGCTATGGAATAAAAAATGTCGCACCTAGCACCTTTCCACTACATCAAATTGAAGCATTTTGCGCCAATGCGTTTGATTTCAACACAGTCAAACGGAATGGAGTTGACCAAAAATGAGAGAGGTTATTGTGGAAGGATGTCACATGCACCTGTAGGTCCAAACAGAGCATTCCCAACTATCACAAATTTTGAGAACTGCCCAGTCAAAGTTTGGCATTTTTTTGGTCTCAGGGATCTTAAGGGACTTTGCCGGTAACCTCTTGCCCGAAATGACTGGGATGCTTGGCGCATGAAACGAGACCTCCCCTAGCATTTACCCCCCCACCCCGACGCGTTGGCACAGTCCGTTCGACCGCACGAGCTATGGAATGAAAAATGCCGCACCTAGCACCTTTCCACTACATCAAATTGAAGCATTTTGTGACAATGCGTTTGATTTCGGCACGGTCAAATGGAATGGAGTTGACCAAAAATGAGAGAGGTTATTGTGGAAGGATGTCACGTGCACCTGTAGGTCCAAACAGAGCATTCCCAACTGTCACAAATTTTGAGAACTGCCCGGTCAAAGTTTGGTAGTTTTTTGGTCTCAGGGATCTTAAGGGACTTTGCCGGTAGCCTCTTGCCCGGAATGACTGGGACACTTGGCGCACGAAACGAGACCTCCCCTAGCATTTACCCCCCCACCCCGATGCGTTGGCGCAGTCTGTTCAACCGCACGAGCTATGGAATGAAAAATGTCGCACCTAGCACCTTTCCACTACATCAAATTGAAGCATTTTGCGCCAATGCGTTTGATTTCGGCACAATCAAATGGAATGGAGTTGACCAAAAATGAGAGAGGTTATTGTGGAAGGATGTCACGTGCACCTGTAGGTCCAAACAGAGCATTCCCAACTGTCACGAATTTTGAGAACTGCCCGGTCAAAGTTTGGCAGTTTTTTGGTCTCAGGGATCTTAAGGGACTTTGCTAGTAGCCTCTTGCCCAGAATGACTGGGATGCTTGGCGCATGAAATGAGACCTCCCCTAGCATTTGTCCCCCCACCCCGATGCATTGGCACAGTCCGTTTGACCCCACGATGAGCAGAACAAAAAATATGGCACTGGCAAGGTTTTTGCTCTTAGGATCTTAAGTGACTTTGCTCTTACAGAACAATGTATCAGCAAAGACCCTAGTTTTCATAAGAGGAGACGTGATTTTAAGAGGTTTTTGGGAATGTGAATTTAGCCTTCCACTCCTTATCTAATGACGAGTTTATTCTCAGAGTTTGATGGCTTTTATGAGCATATACACGACATTGTTTTAGGATAGTCATACTCTGATGTGTAAATAATAGTAAATAGAGAGCTTCTCGGCCATAAATGGGATTTGCATACACACACACACACCCAACTGAAATAGTATCCTTATTGGCCTTATTGGCACCTCCCCCCAAGATGTAAGTTTTTTATGTTTGTAATGTGCCCCCAATGTCCTTGACATAGAGTTTCTTGACATTAATTTCATTCAAACATGTCTTCAATTCATCTTCAAAATGTTTTCAATACATCTCCAATGCCTTTTCCATGAAGGTTTATGCATATTTATACATGATTTGAGGGAAACCAATAGTCTCCAACTGACTCTTGAGTACTTGACTATTCATCTTCCATACTTTTGCATTTTTTTTACATTTTTCATATGACAACTTTGACATATTTACAAAATTTGACAAGATGAAGACTAAATACATGATGAAATGGTTTATCATGACCTTATTTGATTAGGGCATATATAAGGAATTTTTTCATATTGATTCTATTGATCTAAAACCATTCTCTTGATCTAAAACCATTCTCAATGATAAACATATCATCAATGGACTAAAGAACTATCATCATAATGTATGGCATCATGGGAAGTATCATGACTTGCACATAAGGAATTTAAATTATATTCTATATCAAGGTGTATATACATTAAAATCTAGTCCATAATGGTAGACATATACAAAAATTTGGCAAATATGCCAACTCAAAATATTTTTTACAAAATGTGGCATATGCCATGTCTCAAAATCTATATACAATCTACATGCCAAATAGCTACATCAAATACTACAAGTCCACTTGACCCTCAATCTGTGATGGATCCACAATCTGTGACGGATCCTAAAAAAGTGTCCTCTTTGTACCAAAATGTCTAGTAATTGATGGAGGTGAAGTTTCCTGCATTAACAAGTCAAAACACAAGTTAAAGTTAGTAAATAGATTCTTATCTACTACAGTTAAGAACTTTCATTTATTAACATACATCTAAATCACTACAATCAACTATAAGACCGCTAGATAAACTATCAATTATTTAGAAAAATTCAATTCAATTACCTCGACTCTATGTTGTTGTTCGGACAATCGTTCTGCAAATGATTTTCTCTTAAGATGATCAGGTGTCCTAGTGAAGCATGATGGCAAAGGTGGCACATCACTCACATTCTCAACAGATTACATAAAAGCAAAGTAACATTAAAATAAATTAATAAATAATTATTAAACAAAATAGGAAATGCATACATTTAAAATAGGAAATGCACTACACAAAAACTTATCTACTAGAAAACAAGCACATACCACCATCGAGGCCTCCTGCATCAATTAAAAAGGACAAGAATGTAAGACTCTAAATGACTATAATCAATTATTTAAGTTTTCTAAATTATCAATTAAAGTACAATTCAATCAAATTACCTCCACCCTTTGTTAGCGTTGAGAAAGTCATTCTGCAAATGATAGTCCCTTGGGTCGATCAGGAGTTCGAGAAAAGACTATTGGCAAAGATGCCACATCATTCACATTTTTGATTGGCTATAAAATAAAATTAACAACAAGATATAAATTAATATATAGTTACTCACAAAGAAATAAATGCATAAAAAAAAAGTTAATGTGTACAACAAATTATACCGGCAAGTCTAAGCCAAATTGGATAGCAGACAAAGTTGCATGATGAACTTCTATCAACTCCTCCTCTATCATCAACTGTTATCCCACTTAGATACATTAGTACTAATAAAGTTGTTTATATATTCAAATGGAATAGACCATAAATTTTAAGTTTAAATTTTACTTGCACAAAAGATTGCTCATGCATTTCTCCTTCTCTAATGTTTATTGATTCGGTAGCTTCTACTCTTGTCCCTGACCCCTCAGCTTGAGTTCTGGACCCCATTGCCTCATCTCGTGAATGGAGATTATACTCTGATGTGTTCAACGGTGGCTCACTACTCTCCATAATAGGACCCAAGCATAAATGATTGCAAGAAATGCAATGATGGGGCACACATATATGTCTGGACGACGACGGTCTAGTGGTACCAGGTGATCCAATATCATCACCTTCATCATGTGCTTGTGCAAACTGAGATGTCTGTATAATCAAATGCTCGGTCAAAGAGTGTATGGCACTAAGGCCCTGTTGTGTTGCACTTGTAACAACATCTGGGTGTTGCATTGGGGGTGGAGAAGGGATAGCAGGAGGGGGAATATAGGGACCTTGTACTTGTCTAATTTCCCCAAGTCTATCTTGAGGCATTCCTCTGCCCACTCCTTGAAACTCTCTAAAATCAAAATAATTAACATGTTGACCCATGACGAACTCTACATAGAGTTTACGGAAGAAATACAAAGGCACATCTAAATTGTTGTTGGGTGGTTTATCAAAAACCATCCACCAACGATCCCAAAAGTTTTGACTAATGCCCTCATGAATACACCATTTGATTGAAAATTTGGGCTTACAGACATCAACATGCAATCCGGTTTTAGGATTGACAAAGTGTTGGGCCAACATAGTTTTTGTAATCTCTAAATCTTTGACTTCCTCATATGACAAACCGTCAACATATTCGGCCTTCTTGGCTTCTCGCCATTGCCGAAATGATTTGTGTTGGTTGGACAAGGTTTGAATATGATTAATGATTCCCTCTAAATTCAATGTCATTATAGACAATCGAGGGTGGCGGTGATACATTTCTATGATCCTGCTTATATGATCAATATTTCTTTGAATATTCTCTTCTACTGTTGGAGGGGGAGGGTTTGGTGGTGGAGGGTTTGGGTTTTCATTTTGTGCATCCATTTTACCTAATTAAATTATAAAACATACCCACTTAGCATAAAAACCAAAAAAATTGCTTGAAAATACAAAACAAACAAAAAAATGCATGAAATCTTACCTCTTTGGATTGGATATCCTTTCCTCGGCTCTGATATCCATTTTTTTAAAGATGAGACTACGTTTTTGCAAGCCGCGGGTTTGCAAAAACGCGGTCTTTTTTGCTTTTTATGATCTCCAAAACGGATATCCATTTTCAAAACGGATATCCATTTTCCTTTTCCTTATTGTATTCATTTTTTTTATTTTATTATTTTAGCATTGCATACATTTTAAGTATTTAGGCATTTTAGCTATAAAATACAAGCAAATTTATAAAGGATTATGATGATATTTAGGCATTTTAGCTATAAAATACTATCAAAATTTATATAGGATTATGATGATATATATATTTGATTTTTATATGATTTACTTATACTAAGGTATCTCATAGTATTTTACAAGCACTTTTGAATAGATACAGGAGAGAGGTAGATACAGGAGAGAGGTAGATGCAGGTTAGGGGTTAGGGATTAGGGCCATTATTTAGGGTTTACGGATTTAGAGAGAGAGAGAGAGACTACTTTTGACATGCAACCGTAAACCCTAAATAATGCCCCTAAACCCTAAACCCAAGTAACCCTAAATAATTCCTCCAAATACTAAACCCTAACCCCTAAACCATAAACCCTAAATAATTCCCCTAAGCCCTAAACCCTAAACCTGAGAAAGGGAGTCCTAGTTTTCATGTTTCCATTTGCTTCGTTGATAAGGGAGAGGGAAAGATAGAGGGGAGAGATAGGATATATAGGAATGATAGGGGAATGACTGGGATGCATGATTAAACCTAACCCCTAACCCCTAACCCCTATTTCCTAACTCCTAAACCCTAAACTTGAGAAACCATAAACCCCTAAATCCTAAACACTAAACCCAAGAAACCCTAAACCTCTATCGAGCTCTATCTCCCTATCTCACTATCTCCCCATCACTATCATTCCTCTACCTCTCAATCTCTCTCCCTATGCTTTAGCCATGTCCCTCACTCTATATCTCCCTATTGGTCCTCTCTCTCTAAACACTAAACCCTAAACCTCTAAACCTTAACCCCTAAACCCTAAACATGAGCAACCCTAAACTCTATCTCCTATCTCTCCCTTATCTCCCTATCTCTATCATCCTTCTACCTCTCAATCATTCTCCCTATTTCTCTAGACATATCGCTCACTCTCTATCTCCCTATCTCTCCCCTTTGTCACCTCTATCTCTCCCTATCTGTCTCCTCTCTCTTTCTATCTAGCTATCTCCAAAACTGAGAAACCCTAAACCCAAGTACACCCTAAATCCAATCAATTCTAAACCTATATCTCCCTATCTCTCCCCTATCTCCCTATCTCTATCATCCCTCTACCTCTCTTGATCTCTCTCCCTGTGTCCCTGGCCATGTGCCTCACTCTCTACCTCCTTATCTCTCTCCTCCATCTCCTCTCTCTATCTCCCTATAATTCCTCTCTCTATAAACCCTAAATCCAAAACCCTAAACCTCTAAACCTAACCCCTAACCCCTAAACAATTTAAATGCTAAACCCTAAATAATGCCCCTAAACCCTAACCCCTGACCCCTAAACCTGAGAAACCCTAAACCCCTAAACCTTAAACCCCAAACCCCTAAACCCTAAACCCAAGTAACCCTAAACCACTATCTGCCTATCTCTCCCCTATCTCCCTACCACCTGTGTCCCTCTACCTCTCAATCTCTCTCCCTATGTCTCTAGCCATGTCCCTCACTCTCTATCTCCCTATCCCTCCCCTCAGACTCCTCTATATCTCCCTATCATTCCTCTCTCTCTATAAACCCTAAATCCAAAACCCTAAACCTCTAAACCTAACCCCTAACCCCTAAACAATAAATCCTAAACCCTAAATTATAATGCCCCTAAACCCTAACCCCTAACCCCTAAACCTGAGAAACCCTAAACCCCAAACCCCTAAACCCTAAACCCAAGTAACCATAAACCACTATCTCCGTATCTCTCCCCTATCTCCCTATCACCTTTGTCCCTCTACCTCTCAATCTCTCTCGCTCACTCTCTATCTCCTTATCTCTCCCCTTTGTCACCTCTATCTCTCCCTATCTGTCTCCTCTCTCTTTCTATCTAGCTATCTCCAAAACTAAGAAACCCTAAACCCAGGTACACCCTAAATCCAATCAACTCTAAACCTATATCTCCCTATCTCTCCCCTATCTCCTTATCGCTATCATCCCTCTACCTCTCTTGATCTCTCTCCCTATGTCCCTAGCCATGTGCCTCACTCTCTATCTCCTTATCTCTCTCCTCGGTCTCCTCTCTCTATCTCCCTATCATTCCTCTCACTCTATAAATCCTAAATCCAAAACCCTAAACCTCTAAACCTAACCCCTAAACAATTTAAATCCTAAACCCTAAATAATGCCCCTAAACCCTAACCCCTAACCCCTAAACCTAAGAAACCCTAATCCCCTAAACCGTAAACCCCAAACCCCTAAACCCTAAACCCAAGTAACCATAAACCACTATCTCCCTATCTCTCCCCTATCTCCCTATCACCTTTGTCCCTCTACCTCTCAATCTCTCTCTCTATGTCTCTTGCCATGTCCCTCACTCTTTATCTCCCTATCTCTCCCCTCGGACTCCTCTATATCTCCCTATTGGTCTGATGCAGAGCACATAGTGGAAGCTCTCAAAACACGGTGAAATACCCATCAAAACCCATAGTTCAAATAGATTAAAGCTTAATCAGCTTTAAGAAACCTTCTCAAAGTCCCAAATAACATCAAATCATATACATTCTTCCTATCGGCAAGATAAACACTATCGGCCAACTCAAAAATTCTTATACCGATGCTCCGATCACTCCACTTTTGACGAGCCTTTGAACCTTTCGTTGTGACATATATCCATTGGCCCAACTTTAAACTAGTCTTCCAATCTCCCATACCACCCATTTCTCACTCCACAACTTGTATTAACACATGATTAAGCCTAATCCCTAACCCCTAACCCCTATTTCCTAACCCCTAAACCCTAAACTTGAGAAACCATAAACCCCTAAATCCTAAACACTAAACCCAAGAAACCCTAAACCTCTATCTCTCTATCTCCCTATCTCACTATCTCCCCATCACTATCATTCCTCTACCTCTCAATCTCTCTCCCTATGCTTTGGCCATGTCCCTCACTCTATATCTCCCTAATTGTCCTCTCTCTCTAAACACTAAACCCTAAACCTCTAAACCTTAACCCCTAAACCATAAACCCTAAACCCTAAATAATGCCCCTAAACCTTAACCCCAAACCCCTAAACCCTAAACCCTAAACGCGAGCAACCCTAAACCCTATCTCCTATCTCTCCCTTATCTCCCTATCTCTATCATCGAGCTCTACCTCTCAATCCTTCTCCCTATTTCTCTGGACATCTCGCTCACTCTCTATCTCCTTATCTCTCCCGTTTGTCACCTCCATCTCTCCCTATCTATCTCCTCTCTCTTTCTATCTAGCTATCTACAAAACTGAGAAACCCTAAACCCAGGTACACCCTAAATCCAATCAACTCTAAACCTATATCTCCCTATCTCCCTATCTCTATCATCCCTCTACCTCTCTTGATCTCTCTCCCTATGTCCCTGGCCATGTGCCTCACTCTCTATCTCCTTATCTCTCTCCTTGATCTCCTCTCTCTATCTCCCTATCATTCCTCTCTCTCTATAAACCCTAAATCCAAAGCCCTAAACCTCTAAACGTAACCCCTAACCCCTAAACAATTTAAATCCTAAACCCTAAATAATGCCCCTAAACCCTAACCCCTAACCCCTAAACCTGAGAAACCCTAAACCCCTAAACCCTAAACCCAAGTAACCCTAAACCACTATCTCCCTATCTCTCCCCTATTTCCCTACCACCTTTGTCCCTCTACCTCTCAATCTCTCTCCCTATGTCTCTGGCCATGTCCCTCACTCTTTTTCTCCCTATCTCTCCCCTCAGACTCCTCTATATCTCCCTATCTTTACTCTCTCTCTATAAACCCTAAATCCAAAACCCTAAACCTCTAAACCTAACCCCTAAACAATAAATCCTAAACCCTAAATTATAATGCCCCTAAACCCTAACCCCTAAACCTGAGAAACCCTAAACCCCAAACCCCTAAACCCTAAACCCAAGTAACCATAAACCACTATCTCCCTATCTCTCCCCTATCTCCCTATCACCTTTGTCCCTCTACCTCTCAATCTCTCTCGCTATGTCTCTTGCCATGTCCCTCACTCTTTATCTCCCTATCTCTCCCCTCGAACTCCTCTATATCTCCCTATTGGTCCTTTATCTCTCTCTAAACCCTAAACCCTAGACCTCTAAACCTTAACCCCTAACCCCAAGACCCTAAACCCTAAATAATGCCCCTAAACCCAAGCAACCCTAAACCTCTATCTCCCTATCTCTAACATCCCTCTACCTCTCAATCTCTCTCTCTATGTCTTTGGACATGCCTCTCACTCTCTATCTCCCTATCTCTCCCAAACTCTTTTAGTCCCCTCTCTCTATCTCTCTTTAAACTGTAAACCCTAAACCCCTAAACCCGAGCAACCCTAAACCTCTAAACCCTAAATAATTCCCCTAACCAACCTCTAAACCACTTCTCTATATAGGTGCAACTAATACCACTTTTTCATTCTTCAACTTGATGTTCATCTTGTTGGTTCTATGTCATATAATGTTCCACATCAAGCTCTTTATCTCAGTCATCCGGTTGTTCTTTATCTTGCTCTTTATTCTCATGAATTGGATGTTCCTCTGTTTCTTGATCTTTTCCAAGATCCAAATACACTTCCTGTTGTTCTTCTTGATGCTGGTCATAAGGATGTGTCACTTCACCTTGTTTCTTTTTAAAATAACCAAGAAGAGGCAACAAGAGGCAACAAATTGTTACTTTTCTTAGGCGAATTTAAGTTTTCTAATTACTACTGAAATCTTTTTAAAATAATGTAAAGAACATGCAAAGCTTCAAGGAATCTTTTTATGGCACCTGTGCTAGCTTTTGTCCTCAAGGATCCAACATTTTGGTATCCTCCTTTGTAGAAATTAGAACATCCTCTTGATGACAATGGGAAGAATAAGGATGCCTTGAGAACTTGGAGATTTTATGGAGAGTGTAAGAACCTTCAAATCCTTAAAATTGAAATGGAAAAGGTTCACAAAGTTAGGACTGTAAAAGTATAATAATTATTGTGGGGGTTGTAATGAAAATATGGCTTAACTCTTTTGAGGTGACTCACTATCCATGAGTGTTGGGATCAATGGAAAATGGAATAAGAGATATTAACAAGAATTTGACATAAATGGAAGAAATGGATAGTCTCCCCTAAAAATGATGGCGAGAGATGTATTAATAGTAGAAGAAGCAACATGAATGGTGGGGTTGGTTGGGAGTGGACTAAAGAATTGATTGAGAGATTATAGAAGACTAATTGGGAGTGGACTAAATAATTGATTGAGAGATTATAGAAGACTTATTGGGAGTGGACTAAAGAATTGATTGAGAGTCAAGAGGATAGGAGAATTAGTTAGGGGAAGTAATGGTTCAATCAGGGGTGGAGAGAACTCTCAATCACAAGAATAAATGATGCCAAAATGGTTGGAACTAAAAGAAATCATGCATTCCAAAAGATGACAAGGTCACCCCTTTCATATGATACAGTCTTTCTAAAATTTAGATTGTATTTTATAGCTAAAATGCCTAAATAGTAAAATGCAAAAAATGCTAAAACAATAAAATAAAAAACAATGAAAACAATAGAGAAAAAGAAAACGGATATATCTGTTTTGATAACAGATATCCGTTTTGATAACGGATATCCATTTTCAAAATGGATATCCGTTTTCAAAACGGATATCCATTTTGATAACGGATATCCGTTTTGATAACGGATATCCGTTTTGATAACGGATATCCGTTTTCATGGATATCCGTAAACAGATATCCGTTTCAAAGTCAAACTTTGCCAAGTCACGAATTTGGCTAAGTAAAAACGTGATTTTTTTCCTATTGCCACTGTTTGGCCCGCGATGATCCTGCACATACCCATATATATATATATATATATATATATATATATATATATATATATATATATATATATATATATATATATATATATATATATATATATATATATATATATAATTTTTATTTAATATGGATAGTAATATAATTTAATATTAAATTATAATATTATTATATTAGAATAATATTATGTCTTTCCTGCCATTTTTATATTAATATATTCATCCATAATATAATAGAATATATTTATTAAAAATATATTGGTATATCATTATATTAATAATAATTATTATCATCTAATTTACAAATATATTTATTAAAATTAGTTTTCAAAGCATGTAAAATCAAGTCATAATTTTATCACATTGATAATTAAAAATAACAAAAGAAATAAATTTTTTTTAAAATATAAAAAACAAAAATATAAATTCATAACTTTTTAAATAAATAAAAAGAATAAAGAAAAAACAATAGTTAAAAATAAAAGAAAGCATATAAAAAACAAGTCATAATGGTATTCAAGTTGAAAATTAAAAATTAAAAAATTATATATATCCCTTACAAATCTTACACATTTTTAACTTATACATTTTTAAAAAGTTAGAAAACTACAAAGTAAAAGAGAAACATAATATTTTTTTTATTTTTAATAAGATAAAAAAAAATTACATATCAAAACTTATAATTAAAAAAGAAAAAATAATAATAATAAAAAGGAAAAAGAAATAAGTCATTTTTGTTATATTTGGTTACCATATACATAACAATTGTATATTAAAATATATAAAAAGACATTTTGATATACAAGAGTTAATTATTTAACTAATTTGATATGAATTTAACTATATTTTATTTATTCTTTTAATATATAATAATGTAATAGATATCAAATTTAAAAATCACCTATCTATATAAAATTTAGACATCACTTTTTACTTTATCTTTTACAATAAAATATATTGTTTTAAGAAAAAATTAAAATTCTAGTATAATAGAGATAATATAATAGAATTTAAAATAATAAAAAATAAAAAATAAAACAATTTATAAAAATTTAATAACGTAATAGAATTTAAAATTTTTTAAAAAATAATAATACACTTTATAGAAATTTATTTTTTTTGAATTTAATTTACAAGTTTACAACTATATTGTTATAAACCATTCACTAATTCTAAATTTATTTTTTTATGTTTTCTTGACAATAATATAACTATATTAAATATATTGTTATAATATATTATATAATAATTATAAATGATTATATTTAATATATACACTTGAATATATTGTGTGGGTTGATAGATAAAACACATATATACACTTTGTCACAACCTGACCTTGTGTTGAAAAAATGTAACAAATATCTTCATATTTTTTCCTTAGGTAATGTTTATGTTTGTTAAGAATGTATACATATTCTTAAGTTTCATAGGTTATGGATACACCTGCTAGGAATTACAATTTGTTAGCAAAGTGTTTAAAGAAACATCATAACCTATGAGAAAAGTTAATAAGATGTACAAGATTTCCAGTTTCACAATCAAATATCTGTCAATCATGTGACGATATTTCACAAGTAACAAGTGCCACACAGTGGCCAGTACTGCCTTGTAGATATTTCAACAAGTAACAAGTGCCATGTAGTGGCCACTACATGCCTTGTAGTGTTGTTATTATAGTATTTGTTTATTTGTAATTTTTTTTGTTGATTAGCTATTGGTTGTATATAGTATTTATTTAGTTGTAATTTTTTTTTTGTTGATTAGCTATTGGTTGTATAGACAAATTGCATTCCAATAATTGAAAAATTAATTTTTGAAGAGTGTTGAAATGTCTTGGGTAAATAAAATTGAAATCTCAAAAATAATCTAATCTGGTAAAAATAAAATAGGACTAAAATATTTCCTTAACTATAAAACTAAACTTTACAAAGCTTATTAAATAACACCAATATTTCCTGTAATAATACTAATACTGGGCGAACTTGTGAATTAGCTTTCTGGCGGATGTCGACTCCTCTAACCGCAATCTGCAAGCGGAAGGTGGTGTCAGCGGCTTGATGGTGAGGTGGAGGAGAGTCTCTCTCCTCCACGTGGTTTGAATTCATCCTCTCTTCTCTGCATTGCTTTTATTTCTTTCCGTTCTTTATTTTAGTTTTCTGCCTGCCTTCCTTGTGCGAAACCCTGGTTTCATTTATGGACGCTGTCCCGTCCGATGGCTCTCTCCCCAAAGCCCCTGATATTTACTCGGCCCCTAATCAAACTCTTAATGTTTCTCCTCCTTCCGCCTCTGCGACTGCCGTTTCGTCTCCTCAAACCCTAAAAAAATCTTTTGTTGAAACGGTGGCTCTGGCTTCTAATGGTGTCTCCCCAGATGCTTGCTTTATTAAGAATCTTGGAAGCAAAGAACCAGTCGAAGAAGGTAAGGCTTCCTTCTCTGCTTCGGCTGATTCTTTTATTTCACCAAATAATGAAATGATGAAGGAAATTGCATTGGACAAGGATAGGTTAGCAAATACTGCTATCTTTTTTGCTTGCATAGATGTTGACAAATGCCCTCCTCAAAAATTTTTAGATGACTAGTTTAACAGCCTATGGAATATCAAAATGGGTTTGAAAATTTTGTTCTGCAGGAAAATTCAACGGGGTTTGTTCATTATCTTTTTTCAAAATCATGAGTCCCAGTTGGAAGCCCTAAACTGCCATCACTGGACGGTTGGTAAAACTTCTTTTAGGGCTCTTCCCTAGTCTCAGGAAGCTGTTGAAGATGAAATTTTAGCCCTTTTGTGCCCTAGATGGTTAATTTTGAGGAGTGTTCCTCCCTTTCTTTGGAAATGTTTGCCCCAGCTTCTTGAGGAATTTGGCAAGATCATCCAGATTGATGAAACTGCTCGTTTGGTCCCCAATCTCGATGCTAGGGTTCTAATCTCCATCAAACCTGGGATTGATATTCCATCGGACTTGAAGGTTAATATTAATGGTCAATTTTTCGTTTGCCCTATCGAAATCCTTGGGGGGTTAAATGCGTGTTTTCTATGCAAAAGGGAGGGTCATCAAAGAAAGGACTATCCTATTATTACTAATCGAAAAAAACCTAGCATTAATACTGAGATCCAACCCTGACTCGATCTCTGCTAGTAATTCTATGTCGGATGCTCAAGTTGTTAACCCTAAAACCTGTACTGAACAACCAACTTCTCCTAAAACCTCTATCCCCCCCTCAAGAACCCTACCATGATTGCTTTAACCACTCCCAGTGTTTCTCATAAAACTGTTAACCCCTTATCTGAATCAAAAAATGGGAGCAAATCAGCACCAGCTTGCCCTCTATTTGCCTCTAACAAAGATGTTTTAAATAAGACTACCTGCCCTAATGACTTCCAAATTGTTGCAGACCGGAAAAGAAGACGAAAAAATGCCTAGCAACTAGCTTTAGAACAAATTCGACCATGCAAGGCCAGGACCAATCCTATTGAAATTATTAACTCTAGACCTATTTTATTACTGGATAACACTCCTTATGTTGATAATGGGAAACCTGATGATGCTATGTTAGACAGTCAAAAGTGTATCCCTCCGGACCCAGGGTTAGCTCCTTGTCCTAACCTCTGTGCTCCAGATAATGATAGCACTAAGAATCTCTCAATTAAAAATTCGTTTTCTGCTTTAAATGAAATAGAGGACATCTCAATGATTGAGGTTGTCTATGCCAATCCCCTGTTTAACAGTAACCGCCCTCCTTCTGGCATGGATCACTCCATGGGTCTGGAATGTGAGGGAAACAGTGATGAAGAGGATGAGAATATTAAAAGTCTCTCCTCCAAAAAGAAAGGAAGACCTCGTGGGTCGAAGAACAAAAAAAAGACTGGAGACCAAGCGGGTCTCTCTACTAGATCTAACAATCCTAGTTCCTCATGAAGATCTTGTCTTGGAACGTGAGAGGCCTTGAGTCTCCTGATCGCAAGTTTATTGTTAAGAAGTCTATTAATATGCACAATAATCTTGATTTCTTAATGCTGCAAGAAATTAAAGCAGTCGGTTTTGCTCTTAATCTTGCTCTTGATTGCATTTGGAGGGATGCTGTTAAGATCTTCTCCAACCATCCCAAAGGAAATGGAGGAGTTGCTCTTCTTCTGCATCCTAAATGGGCTAAACAAATTTATGACTCAGGTATTTCTCCATGCAACAGAGCGGCCTGGGTTGTCATTAAAGATTGTGACTCATGTTTTGGAATCTGCTCTTTATATGCTTCCAATGATTATAGAGAAAGATCTCAGCTTTGGGATTGGATGATCTCCCTGCCTAACATCCCATGGATATTTGGGGGGGATTTTAATATGATTGAATTGGATATTGAAAAATCTGGAGGTGCTCCTTTTGAATGGAAAGGATTGGAAAAAATCTGTTGGGATAGATTTAAAAAACATTTTAATCTCTTTGACCCCTTTTATGATCATGCTTGTGATAATTCTATCCTTAATTACACTTGGTGCAATTTTCAGTAGGGTGTCAATCGTATTTATTCTAGACTAGATAGATTCTACGCCAATCTTGATTTCTTCTCCTTCTTTTCCTCTGCCTCCTCACCTGCCATTGCTGTTCATCCTTCCAGTCTTTCTGATCACTACCTCATATCTGCTACCATCAATTATAGAAATGCCATCCCTCCTTCTGCCCCTCGCCCTAGGAAGTTTATTCTTAATACTTCTCTGCTTGGTGATCAAAATGTTCTGATTGCCATCAAAATCGTTAGACTTTTTAACCTGAATAATAAGAATATTTTGCACATAACTAGATGGAATACCAATATTGAGTCTTGGCAAAAGGTCTTTCAGACTTTCAGTCAAAAAAAAGCTAAGGATTTTAGAAGAGTGGAAAACTCTTTATCTGAGCATCTTCTTTCCCTGGAAGCCAGTATCCAAACCCAACCTACTTCTTCTATTCTAGCTGAGCAAGTTTCTCTTGCTAGAAATAAGCTTAGAAAACATCAGCAACCTAAAATTAAAGGAGCCTCCATCAGATCTCGAAATCAATGGCTGCAATTTGGGGATAAAGGATCAAAATTTTTCTTTAATTTCTTAAAACAAAAACATGCGAAGGAGAGAATTGACAGGATTGTCATTGAGGACAGAGAGCTTCTCTCTCTTCACGACATTATCAATGCCTTTCAGGAATTTTATTCCAATCTCTTCTCATCTGAGATTCTTCTAACTCTGTTGATATTAGAAACCGCTGCATGAACCTTATTCCTACCAAGATTTCTGAAGAAGACTCTATTCAGCTTCAAAATATGGTTTCCCCTCAGGAGATTGCTAATGCTATTCATAAGCTTAAGGATGATAAAGCTCCGAGTCCTGACGGGCTCCCTGTTGAATTCTATAAGACTAACATTGATTGGATCACTTAGGACCTTTATAATTTATATTCTGAAGCTTTTGAAAATGGTTCCTTGGGGTCCTCTATTAATACTGGCATCATTAAGCTCATCCCCAAGGTTGGTGACAAGGCTCTTATCAAGAATTGGCGGCCTATTACATTGCTTAATGTTTCATACAAGATTCTTGCTAAAGTCTTGGCCACCAGACTTGAAAAAGTTCTTCCTAAATTTATTTGCCCCACTCAGACTGGGTTCATTAAAGGCAGATACATTTTGGAAAATTTAATCACTAGTTGGGAAACTATGGAATGGGCTAAGACTTCTAATCAAGATATTGCTATGTTGCTTGTTGATTTTGAGAAGGCTTGTGATAGAATTGAGTGGGACTTCATTGTTAAAATGCTCAAAGCTTTCAGTTTTCCTCCTAACTTCTGTAGTTATGTTAAAGTTTTGTTTGCTGATGCCTCTACTCTTATTGAAGTTAATGGTAATCTTTCACTACCTATTATGCTTTCTCGTTCCATTAGGCAAGGATGCCCTCTTGCTCCTGCCCTTTTTGTCATTGCCTCTGATGCTCTTTTTTATCTTCTTCGGGATGATTCCCTCTCTCCTAGAGTTCATGGGATTACCCTTCCTGATAATTCTGAACTTTTAAACATTCAGTTTGCCAATGATACCTCTCTTTTTTTGGAGCTTTCTCAGCATAATATTCATTGTCTTAATCAAAAACTTGAGCTTTTTGGGAAAGCCTCAGGAGCTCACGTTTCCAACTCCAAATCTATTATGCTTGGTTGGAAAGAGACTCCTCCTGACTAGTTGAATCAGTTTGGTTATTCGCAAGGTGGGCCTCATAAGATTGTCAGATATCTTGGTATTCCCTTTTCTGTTGCTCCTTCTCTCACGGATATGTGGGGGTGGGTCAAGGACAAGATCATTAATAAACTGAATAATTGGAATCATAAGACTCTCTCACTTGCTGAAAGGGCTCAAGTGTGTCAAAAAATCTTATCTTCTTATAGTATATATTACTCATCCGCTTGGATGTTTAGTAACTACCAGATCGTTGAAATTCAAAAGGTTATTCGCAACTTCCTATGGTCGGATGGTAAAGGAAAGAGAAAGACTCACATGGTGAAATGGAACTGGTGTCATCTGGATAAAAAAGTTGGTGGCCTCGGACTTAAAGATCTTAGATTGCAAGGAATCTCCCTTGCTTCCAAATGGATCTTCCAGGCCTTTGAGGGTAACGAGCCTTGGAAGGTCCTTATCAGAAATAACATCCAGTGTGGTGTCCCAAAACAAGCTAAATCCTGGAAAGGTCTTCCTTTCTGTGATTTGGTGGCTGGTCATTTTGTTGTTTCCGTTCAAGGGACCTGGGTCTTTAGATCCATTTGGAAGGCTTGGGAGATGGTCCGAGGTTTCATTGACAACTCCAGTTTTGATTATCAGTATGCTATTCATGGAGAGCGCTCTATTTGGTGGAACCTTACCAACTCTGATAAGCCTCTTGCTCTTACCAAAGGATGTTCTGCTAGATCTTGGAATGCTAAGGGCATCAAATGCATTATGGATATCATGGAACATAACAATCTTATTAGCTGGAATAGTCTGTCTAGAATGTATGATCTTCCTAATTCTCAAATCAGAACTTATAATTTAATTAAGAATGCTTGTGCCTCCTTAAATCTTCCTAGAAGTATTGATGTGGATTCTCATCGTTACCTATCTTTTAGATGGAGAGATGGGTCCTTGCTAACAAAAATTAAAGCCAAAGACATATACAAGTTTCTCAACACTGACACTGCTGTGACTAATCATATTAACAAAATTTGGTATTGTAATCTCAGTTCCACTGAATGGCAAAAATCCTTTGACATTTTATGGAAATCCCCTATTCCTCCTAAAGTTAAATGTTTTAAATGGCAGCTCCTGCTTGATAAGCTTCTTGTTAGAAATCATCTTACTGGTTATGATACTTGTTCTATTTGCAGAGTTCCTGAAACTATGAGGCATATATTTTTTTATTGTAATTTTGCAAAAGAAATCTGGTTAATGTTTGGAATTTCTATTACTAAACATGTCTATACTATTGAGATTGTTACTAGCTTTATACAAGGATTGGGAAAAGACGCTAACCTTTTTTGGCATATTTTTTCATCTTTCATTCTTTAGTTCATATGGAAATTTAGAAATGAAGCCAAATTTCAAGGCATTGATAGAAGTCTTACTGGGTTTTACAGAAAACTCACTCGTTTTAAGATTGCCTCTTAGGTTTGCTGCATTATGAATCTGGAACGTGATAAGCTTCTAAGATTTCTTAAAGATGGACACGCCTCGAGGTTTATATATGAGATGAAGCATGGATATGAATGGGCCAATATCTTAGAAGACAAAAATACTTTTGACAAAGCCCTTAATAACCTGATTAAAGAGATTAGAGACAATGGTACCCCTCCTTATGAGAAACTGGATATGTATGCTCAGATTCTGGACAGGAAGAAGGTGGTCTGGATGGAAGGACCGCAAGGATGGACGACCTAGTTGGAAAACTAGGATGATATTCTTACTTAGCTGCTCTTGGTTACTCTCTCCTTTTGTATCTCCGTACTATTTATTATGTGATTTTGATACTCTAGTTTGACCCCTTGGGCTAGCTGTTTGCCCTTGGGTCTCTATTGTATATTTGATACTTTGAACTCTCAATGATTAATACAATAATACTAATAATTTTATGATTTAAAATGCATTGTAAGTTTGAAGAATAAAATAAAAATGTAATAATATGGCGAAATATTTTTCGTGATAATGTAGATTTTTAATTTTTGACTAAATAAAATTGAAATCCTAGATTTTTAACTCTAGTAAATAAAATTGAAATCCCCAAAATAATCTAATTTCATAAAATAAAATGTGTAGAACCCTAACCCTAGTTGGGTGTGGAGAGATTTGAAATATTTGCCTAAGATATTAAAATGTAATAATATTGAATACTATTACAATTTAAAATGTATTAAAATATTGTAAGTTTGAAGAATTATTACACAATATAATAACAATAACATATTCATATTTAGATCACTACAGTATTTTATTTAGTCACTTAATTTTTTTTTAAAATGTATTAAAATATTGTAAGTTTGAAGAATTATTACACAATATAATAACAATAACATATTCATATTTAGATCACTACAGTATTTTATTTAGTCACTTAATTTTTTTGTTTAAGTAATAATAGTAAGTACTTTTAAAGAACATGATTTTAATTATTTTAATTAATCTAATATTGTGGTTTAGTAATAATTTTTTCTACAGATAAAGAATTGTTTATCATTTCAAATTTCAAATTTGTAATGAGAACTAAATTTATAAGGAAAAATTTATGTGAACTCCTTTTGAAATGTCTTGGGTAAATAAAATTGAAATCTAAAAAATAATTTAATTTGGTAAAAATAAAATAGCACTAAAATATTTACTTAGCTATAAAACTAAACTTTACAAAGCCTATTAAATAACACAAATATTTCCTTAACTATTAAAAAAAACTTTACAAAGCCTGCATATTTGTATTATGTGGAGAGCCCTGGCCCTTGTATAGAGATTTGAAATGTCTACTTAACATATTAAAATGAAATAATATTAATACTATGATAATTTAAAATGCATTAAAATATTGTATGTTTGAAGAATAAATAAAATATGTAATAACATGGCAAAATATTTTTCATGATATTGTAGATTTTTAATTTTTTAGTAAATAAAATTGAAATACTAGATTTTTAACTCTTGAGTAAATAAAATTGAAATCCAAAAAATAATCTAATTTCATAAAATAAAATGTGTAGAACCCTATATTTTTAATACTATTGACCGCCCTCTGGCGAACTCTGGTGGCTGCCACTACAACCGAGTGACTTAACCACCGAACCACACCCTTATCGGCGATTAATATTATAACTTTGTCCCTTTGACAAAAAGTAATTTTTATGTTTAACTAATGAAGCAAAAAAATTAAATTCATAAAAACTGACAATTCTTCCCTCTCATAATTATCGCCATCCATTTAAGCATGACTTAGACAAAATTTGTGTTCATAATTTGTTTACTTGCCACATCCTCCCCTCAAACTAAAATTATCTCCACATTTATATCTTTGTGTTTCACTCTCTCCACATTTATAGCTTTGTGTTGCACTTTCTGACAATTAGCAGAGAACAAGTCATTTTTTTCAGTCAATGACAATACATATAAATCATTTTTTAATAATTTTTTGTTAAAAATTTATCATGTTGACATAGGAAAAGTACAAATTTAAATCAAATTTGCAGACAACAAAAATAATCCTATTTTTGATTGGTTTACAATCAATAGATTAATAACTAGATAAGTGTGATTGCAATAGTACTGGCCTACTAGTAAAGATTATTATGAAGTTTTTGATTACATAGATAAACATTCTCTTCTCTAACTATATTTTATAATTATATAAATTATTATAAATATATAATATAATATTATAATATAGATTAAATATATTATTAAAATATATTATATAATAATTCTATATGAATATATTTAATATATTATAATAATTATTATTACGGTTAGGGTGAGGATTAGGTTCATATTTAAAATTAGGGTTAGAATAAAGTTTTAATGTAATTGAACTATTGAAAAATTAAAGAATGAAGTATATTTAACTATATTTAAAAATTATAATATAGAAAACTATTTTTATGTTGGCTAAATATTGTTATAAGTTGGAATATGACATATAGTCACTTAAAAAGTTGAAAGTTAATAATATTTTATTTAATGGATCTAATTAATCAAAGTGTTAAAAGCTAATAATATTTTATTTTTAACATTGAATTCAAGTGTAAAAGTGCTTTAGATTTAACTGTGTGTTTTTAAATCAAGTTTTAATCAGGCTTAGTGATCCAATATTAAGAAGAAGATAACAGGATATAGATTGCAATGGAACCTCTTAAAAGGAAGGGAGGTGGCAAGAGAATAAAAAACAAAAAAAACAAAGAGTAGGATGGGAGAGGAGTTAAAAGGAGTAGTAAATAGGATTAAATCACAAAAGAAATTAGATGAAAAGACATAAACTAATAATATATATAGTGAAATGAAAAAAGAAAGTGTAGGTTTAAACTTCATAAAAAATTATCAGTATAAAGAGGACAATATAAAGACAATCATAATATTATTTTAATATGCACAAAACATGTACTACGGTGGATGCTTATATAAAAAATAGAATAAAAATGTTAGAAATAGGATAATTTGATAGGAATTTAATTCACGATGTGAAAATTTATTTCAGAATTTAGGGTTGGTATAAACTTTTAATCTAATTAGGGTTAAGGTAATGTACCATATTATGGTTAAGGTTAGGGTAAATTTTGTAACAATCTTGATAGGGGATCTAAATGTTGTAATGTACTTTAGATATATATTTTTTAAAATTATATTTATACAATTTATATAAATAACTTAATTATATATTTGTAATGTGCTTTAAATTAAATATATAAAAATATAAAATTAAATATATAATTAATTATAGTAATTTATACTATATATCATTTTAATATATTAAATCTATTAAATTAATTATATAGTTAATTATATACAACTAATTATTTTAATATGGATATATATGCATGAAACATGTACTAAGGTGGATGTTTATATAAAAAATGGAATAAAAATGTTAGAAAAGGATAATTTGATACGAATTTAATTGACGATTTGATAGCATTTATTTCAAAATTTAGGGTTGGTATAAAGTTTTAATCTTGAAGTAATGTACCATATTATGGTTAAGGTTAGGGTTAGGATTAGAGCTAGGACTTGAACGATGGAAAGGTTTAAAGTTAGGATTAGAGGCCACATTTGTTGGGGAGAGATTAGAATTTGAGTATAATATTTTTCAATAGATTGTGTTTTTTTTTATTATTATATTTCCATCATCTTTCATTATAAAACGAGGCATAAAACTTTAACTTAACAAAGTTATTTCCATACAACTTTAAATAAATGTAGTTTGACTAATCAGAGAAGGGAAAACGGTAAAAAGGAGAACATATAACATTTAATGAAATTAATTAATTTTTAATAAATAACTTTTTACATCTTTAGATTAGGTTTTTACATTTTTCATAAATTAGTTTTTTTGTTTTAAATTAGATTAGATTTTTAATTTTTAATTTTTAATAAATTAGATTTCATTCAATTGTCATCATCCAACTTTTTAATTCCAATAGTTTAGTTTACTTTTCTATTTATTAGTACCTGCCTTTAGTTGGTACTATTGCAATGAGTTCACACTTATCTAGTTATTAATCTATTGATTGCAATATTACTATTATTTTATGAAATTAGATTATTTTAGAATTTCAATTTTATTTACTCAACAGTTAAAAATCTAGTATTTCAATTTTATTTACCAAAAAGTTAAAAAATATTTAGCCATGTTATTACATTTTTTATTTTATTTTTCAAACATACAATATTTTAATGAATTTTAGATTATCATATATTAATATTATTACATCAAATCTCCAAATAATACAGACATACAATATTTTAACGCATTTTAAATTATCATAGTATTAATATTATTACATCAAACCTCCACATAATACAAATTTAGTTTTATAGTTAAAAAAATATTTGTGTTATTTAATAGGCTTTGTAAAGTTTAGTTTTATAGGTAAGTAAATATTTTAGTGTTATTTTATTTTTACCAAATTAAATTATTTTTGAGATTTTAATTTTATTTACGCAAGATATTTCAAAACCAGAAATATAATAGTTACAAATTTGAAATGATAAACAATTCTTTATTTTAGAAAAAAGTTATTACTAAATCACAATATTAGATTAATTAAAATAATTAAAATCATGTTCTCTAAAAGTACTAAGTATTTACTATTATTACTTAAACAAAAAATTAAGTGTGTTAGGCAGACATTTCAAATCTCCACACCCAACTATAGAGTTCTACATATTTTATTTTATGAAATAAGATTATTTTGGAGATTTCAATTTTATTTACTCACGAATTAAAAATCTAGGATTTCAATTTTATTTACTCACGAATTAAAAATCTAGGATTTCAATTTTATTTAGTCAAAAGTTAAAAATCTAGTATCACGAAAAATATTTCGCCATGTTATTACATTTTTTATTTTATTCTTCAAACTTAGAATATTTTAATGCATTTTAAATAATAAAAGTATTAGTAATATTACATTTTAAAGGAATATTTGTGTTATTTAATAGGCTTTGTAAAGTTTAGTTTTGTAGTTAAGGAAATATTTTAGTCCTAGATTATTTTTGAGATTTAATTTTATTTACCCAAGACATTTCAACACTCTTCAAAAATTAATTTTTTAATTATTGAAATGCAATTTGTCTATACAACCAACATCTAATCAACAAAAAAAAATTACAACTAAACAAATACTATATACAACCAATAGCTAATCAACAAAAAAAATTACACCTAAACAAATACTATAATAACAACACTACAAGGCAGGTACTGGCCACTACGTGGCACTTGTTTTATTACAATTTATAATTAGGCTTACTAGGCGAAGGGTGTGGTCAACATCGTATTAGATGGTTGCATTTCTTGGAACAATTTTTTAAGATTTTCTTGAAGTTCATTGGATTTCAATTTTCTTTTGGCTTGAAGTGACCCCTGTGACATAGGTTGTATCTAAAATCACTCACTATCACTATCATGGTATGTGGAAAGATTATGTCTCTTATTAACTTAAATGATTGTTTATTAACAATAATACTTCTAACCTTACCTATTTAAATAAATCAATGCCAATCAAGCAATATTTTGTTTCGTTCTTTACAAACCCAAGTAAAAGGAAAAATTCAAAAAACAAGTTTGCGAGTTGATAAAAATTGAAGAAAAAAATTATAATTAAGTTCTAAAAATAAAAATAATAAGTATATATATTTTTATTTAAAAAATAAAAAATGACCTTATTAAACAAGACTTTTAAACAATTAATAATCATATTATCTAATCAATAAAATAAATAAAAATGAAAATATAATATTAATATATAAAATTATAAATTCATATTCATATTTAATAAAATACTCAATATAATAAATAAAAATAAGAATATAATATTAATATTCAAAATTACAAATTTATATTTATATTTTTTATTTTAAACATTTTTAAGTTCATATTTTAAATTAAAATTAAAATTTTATGAAAATTTTAAAATAAAAAACTACAAGTTAAAACCTAAAACTACGCTGCGAGTACAGTTGCGATAATTATTATTTTACCTATACACTGATGGCAACAATGGTTGAATGAAGGACAAAGGTACACTGAGAGCAGCGATGGTTGAATGAAGGACAAAGGTACACTGACAACAGTGATGGTTGAATGAAGGATGAAAGTACACTGACAGCAGCGATGGTTGCATGGATGGAAACAACATCACATCTATGGCATCAGTGCATCCTGAAGGCCCCGTAGACACTGCCCAAAAAAATGGATTATGCAAGCATGCTCTCAAAATCTTTGAATTAATGAAGCACTTTAGAACATATCCTAACATTATAAGCTTTGCTTGTGTTCTATGTGCATGCAACCATGAAGGTTTACTGGATAAGGACTGTACATACTCCAATCACACAAGTAACCCTTATTGCATTACACCTACAAGTGATCATTATGTCTGCATGGTTGACCTTCTTGCCCGTGCTAGCTATGTTGAGGACAACCTAAACTTTATTGTTAAGATGCTAGTTAAACTTGTGGTGGTTGTGTGGATGTGTTTTCTTGGTGCCTACAGACCACACATGAATATAGGCTTAGGAGTATTTACAATGAAAATGTTGTGACTTATGTTTTTCTCTCAAACATATATGCAGAAGTGGGCAGATGGTGTAAGGTTCAAATGGTAAGGAGATTGATGAGAGATAAAGGAATTAAAAAGATCCCTGGATGTAGTTGGATTGCAGGTCATAAAATGGCACGTGCTTTTTGTGTAGGATATAGATCACATCCACAGGCATAGGAGATCTATGCAAAGTTGGAGAAATTGGCTTGGGAGATGAAGGCAGTAGGGTATTTTCCATATTCAAGACATTTACTTAGTGATGTGGAAAATGAGGAAAAAGAATTATTTCTCTGCCATCATAGTGAAAAGTTGGCAATTGTTTTTGGTTTGTTAGACATGCCCCCTAGAACAACTATTAGAGTTGTGAAGAACCTTCGAGTATGTGTTGATTGCACATTGCAACGAAATTTATCTCCAAGATTGTTGCAAGAGAAATTGTTGTGAGAAATGCGATCAATGTTTTCATCATTTTAAACAAGGAGAATGTTCTTGTGGAGATGATCAGTGATGCTAAATGAAGTGAACTTAAAAATAGGCTCACACTATAATAATGTGCACCATGTTAGACCTACAATAATAATGAAGGAACAAGGTTTTATTTTTAATTTTTAGAAAGTTTTTTCATTTTTGTTTTTGTTTCGAGTATTTGGCAATCTAGAATATGATGTTGGCTTTGTAAAATTAGATGATGCATAGTGTACAATGGAGATCACTACTTATATTCACTGTGTCAAAGACTTATTTTATGATAACATGGACATTTAATTGAATTATTTTCATAAAAGCTACATGTGATGAAATTAAAAGCTAAGAGGAGGAGGTGGAGAAAGAGAAAGACAAAAGGTAAGGAGCACTTCAAGTAAATGGAAAGGTGCTTGACGAATAGGAAATGGGAGAGGAGGGCTCACAATTACCCTTACCATTTTGTGTAGTTCTTTTTTTTGGATTAATTGTATTATCTTTTGCCTATGTTAGGATAACCATTTAATTTCTAGATTCAATATGTAATTTTATATAAGTGTATGTAGATTTTGTGTCATTAATGGATAGATATTTATAATGTTGTTTCACATCCCTTAGCTTGGTGAACTAGCTAATGAATTTGTGAATTCCTAGATATTTTTTAATTTAATTTGATTTCAATCTATTTGGTTTTA
Organism: Cunninghamia lanceolata; assembly: GCA_027924645.1. Taxonomy (NCBI): domain Eukaryota; kingdom Viridiplantae; phylum Streptophyta; class Pinopsida; order Cupressales; family Cupressaceae; genus Cunninghamia; species Cunninghamia lanceolata. The sequence goes on from BSBN01000934.1 coordinate 73,955, forward strand.
ATTAGAAATAAACCTGTATAATTTATAACAAAGAAGTAAAAAAAATTACAAGTGTCTTAATGTTGTAATTAGTGGTTATGCTTGGCACTTGAAAAACTTGCATAATGAGGTTTATAGATTGATGTTAGAGAGAAGAGAATAATATTTGTATATGTAAAAAAAATCATGATTTATATTGCATTGTAATTGCACATTTTATGGTATTCCAAAATTGTGCATGATGAGATGTATAAATTAAAACTAATAAGATGAGGGATTCAGGGTGGTTAGGAGAGCTAAATAGGGCACTTCATAAGTGTTTGGAGTGATAATAAGACTTAAAATAAGAGGAACTCAAAATGATGAGGGGAATTTTAGAGAAACACAAAGGGCGACATCATAGGTTTGAAAATAATATTATAATTATATTCATAATATGGTCAAATAGACTACTTAATTCACTTGTGGTAAACCTAACAAATGACACTAAAGTTAAATTCCATTTGGTGAGATAGGAATTGAATAATTTTACATTTGTCACATACCTAGCAAATGCTAGTGAAGATTAAATTCCATATGCCACATCTAATGTTTGTTTACAATCCTTAATCACAACTACATTAGGAATCTTGAATTCTGATACTTGATTCATGTCAAATTTTTATAATGGGGGATTCATTTCATAATGTCCAAAGACTATGAGTTGTGGCTAACAATTTTTGTTTAGTTGATTTAAAAATGGAATGTTATCATAAGCATACATGTTTGTATACAATGAAGGCAAGAAAAATAGTTTTTTGGAAAGAATCTAGAATGATGAACTTTAATTCTTCATCTCACGCAAATGCATTTGACGACTTTACGCTTATAAGAGAACATACATTTCTAAATTATTATAAGTCTTCATAATGAGTGTTTTTAATGCTTACAATAGAACATAATTTGTTATGAAGTACCAAATATGTCTTTACAGACAATATTGTATATGCTTGGTCTCCAAACAAATATTGGAAAGGACAAATACTTATACTAACTTTTTTAAGGGGATTGTACATGACCACCTAAATCAAGAAAACAACATGTATAAAATTATCATTCAATTTTTTTAGGATGTAAAATGTCATAAAATAATAATTTACATGATGGTTGTTAATTAAATGTTTTTTTATCGATGTAGCTCACTTTCGTGGAAATTGTTTTTAAAACTATGTATGGCATAAACTATTAGAGATTGATGATTTTCTTTATCAAAGATGGCCAATCTACCTTATACAACTCTTATTCTTCGTTTGGCAAAAAGACTTATGGGAGAGGGTCTATTAGCATTATGGGAATACCTTAGTTGGAGCATCCCATTCTTCCTTGTTGAGAAGAGTGAGCAAATTAAACATATGATCAGAGCTCTTGATTATCTTCTCTAGCAAACTCCAACCTATAATGGATATACATTCTCTCATTCCATGCATGGGTTCATGCTTAATATTAAGAAAATAAGAATATTATTATATGAGCATTCAAACTAAAAATAGTAGTACTTATATAATGTATTTTCCACTCTTGCTAGTGGTCAAGCTAGATGTATTTTTTTCTATATTTTAAAATTAATGATCTCAGAATAATATTTTTCTAGATTCATAATTTCTTAGACTAATCATGTATCATGATGCCATGATGAATTTTTTGATTGTGTAGGTGTTTTCTGATATGGACTCACCAACCAAGTAGAAGGGGGTATATAGATTCAAAGGGAATTCTTTCCAAGTCTTTTAGTGATGGTGCATGAGTGACAACAGGGAGATAACAGAGGAACCAAGATCAACTATAAAGACTGTAACACGAGTGATAGTTTTTCCTAGAGAAATGGCTTGAGATGAAATTCTAGGATAATGCACCTTAGGTAAATAAGGTGGGATGATGAGGGATTTCATGTTTCTAGGGAGAGATGAATTAACTGTTGAATTGGCATTGATTTGTCATTGATGTCAAAGGTACAATTGAGTTGATATAATGTTGTTCACAGTATAAGGCTGTTCACAGGGTCATAGGGTGTTGAGATATGAGCTCCTTGGATTGTGGTGACAGTGACATAATAATCTCAACATCGTTTCTTTTCTTTATTGTTGATAGTGCTTTTGCAGTGATTTTCTGAGACAGTTGGTGACAGTACTTTCTTTTCTTTTATGACAGTGAATTTCTTGACATAACTTGCAGTAATTCCTTCTTTGAACTTGCAGTGATTGTGCTTTCTACAGTGATTTTGCTTTCATGGTAACAGTATTGCAGATGTTCTTGTTCATGTATCAGCAGACAGTCTTGTAGATGTTCTTAAAATATGCCTTGAAGATGCTTTCAGTTGTTCTTGAAGTGATATGTCATAGAAGGTGATAACAGTGTTATATATTTTCATGCTTCATATCTTGGATGTTTGATGGGTCTTGTTGGTTCATTCTCCTTATGCTTCATATCAGAGAGTTGCTACATGACAAATTCAAAAGAAGTTGTTTCATATTATAGGACGTTTCTCTGCCAGATGTTCTTCATGCAAAGAGTTTGTGGTTTATTTTGGTATTAATTGCCAAGCATACTAGTCAAGGGGAGTAGATACAGAGCACTTGCAAGACAAGGAGACATCAAGAGCCATAAAGGAGTTTTGATGTTATGAAAAGAGTAGTTGTTGACAGGATCCTTATCCAAGAGTTGTCTTCTTCAAAAGTTTGAAGATGTTAAGGACTGATTAGATTTATGATAAAGAGTGTTTGTACCATGCTTCTTAATAAAGAGTGTTGGTGGTTTAGAGTTTGATAAATATTGTGATTAGCCTTTACAATAAGGACAATACAGTGCTCAAGGAGTATCTTATTTTCATTATGTAATAACAGAGCTATATGTGTGCAAGGTTTTAGTGTTTGACAATGCAATAGATTGTTATTTATCATTGAGGGGGAGTAAGTCATCCTTTGTCATTTGATGTCAAAGGGTGAGAGAGCAAGTGGAGTGGTTTGTTTTTTTTGCCATCAATGACAAAAGGGGAGATTGTTGATGATTTGTCATTGATGTCAAAGTTGGATATTGAAATGGTACTATAGTGTTTCAGTGTTTGTGATGATCTTGTATGGTTGTATGATATTGTTGGTGAGTTGTTTTTGGAGTTACCCTCATGGAGTTGTTTTTGCTTTGGTGGTTGTATGTTTTGGTGTTTGTCCTAATGCTCTTGATACATTGCTGAGAAGTTGATCGTCATGATCATCAAGAGGAGTTGAGTTGGATGTCTTCATTATTCATTAAGGTTTCATGATTCATGGTGCTCTGATTTATGATTCAGAATGACTTCATGCTTTGATGTTGAGAAGTTGTTATGAGGTCAATGATGTCATTGTTGTTGTTCAGTTGATGTAGGTTGATTTGATTCAGAGGTGTTGATCACAGGTTATTGTTCATGCTTCATCATGTGAGATGTTTGTCAGAGGAATTGTTATGATTATTTTCCTTTCATGGGTTCAAGACTTCAGTAAAGGCTTCTAAACCCTAGAAACACTCTTAAAACACTAATGAATCATTCACGGTATATATCATTCACTATCTACCCATCTTCACTTTATATCTATTTTCTCGGTGACTTGCACTAGTGGGTCATCGTAACTTAAGTCATAAAGTTAAGGGGGTCACTACCATGCTTTTACTGGCCCCTCAACCTAAGGAAACCAACTCCTCCAGTTATACCTCTTATGTCAGGTGATCAAAGGTAGTGATCAATTATTTTCAAGGGCACGAAATCAAAATCAATTACAGAGATTTAAATTAATTTTGAATGATAACGATTACTCTGTGAGTTTAACATTGATGGGTAGGTTCTCCAATGAAGCCCTAACTGCCTTTATTCAGTTATGATACCGACCAAGTGGGCCAGGAAAATTCATAAAAGGCTTTGTATAATAGTTTTAAAGGTTCTGATGAGTGTTTTCAACTTACTCCTACATTGTTGTACCTTCTGCCCAAGGTTATGACACTTAAAGCATGTGACATTATAACCAATTACATGAGTAAAGGAATCATATCTTCTTGACATCCCAAAAGTACTTCTATGATCATATTTTCCATACCTCCAACAATTTCTTGCTAGGTGACCAACTTTATCACAATTATAACATACATTATTATAATCCTGATTGACAAGTTATAAGAACTTTTATCCTTATTCTATCCAAAATCATTTCTTGAATGAGTTCTAGAGTCTCTAGCTCTATGACCATAAATATGACAGGAATAGCAATAACCATGAAATTGAGAATAGTTGTACCTTATTGAATGGTATTGCCTAAGAGGTGGATATTTTGAGGATCTACTTGTCCTTCTACCTTCATCAACACATTTATCTTTTGTCTTATCTTCAGGAGCAGCAACATGATGACCTAAATCTATCTTCTTCCTTGGTGCATTTATGACTTTAGAAGTCTGCCCTTCTTCATATCCTAGGCCTGTAGTATCCTTATGACATTTTTGTTTAATGTTTAACATGTCATTTAAGCATTCAATACTCTTTTCAAATTGTAGATTCTTGTGCAACTTAGAAGATGTCTTTTCCAATTCTGTTCTCAAGGAGACTATTTCTAACTCTAGTTTTAGACATTCATTAGTTTTGACTTCAAGATCAAATTTTGTAAAATCAACTACCCTTTTGGCTTCTTCTATCTTTGTCTTTAGGCTAATAATAAGTTTGTTAGACTCTTCAAGATCTAAAGAAACTTTTGCAACATCTAAAAGTACCTTGTCCTTAGAGTCCTTTTCTTGTTGAAGTTGTACTTCTAATCTCTGATTCTCTTTTCTGAGTTGCTTGATCTTATCTAGAGCACACAAGAGTTCACCTTCAATATCAATCTCAGAATCATCTTCATCATACATCAATTCATCTTCACTCACAATGTAATCTCCTTCGCTATTAACATTCTCAACAACAAAATCATTCTCTTTATCACACTTTGTGTCAATTTTCAAGGGTGACTCATGCAACAACTGATTACTTGACTTGATTGGGGCTTGTTTTACAACCTTTTCTTGGCATCTTTCCTTCCTCTATTTCATTTACACTTTCCCATAGTAGTCCACTATCAAGATCTCCTAAGTTGATACCACTTGTTGGAGTACAGGACCACTAAGAAGGGGGGGTGAATCATAGGTCTAATGGGCAATCAAACTTTTTCACTTTTTAACACACTTATTTATAATACAGAGAGATCTGAAACTTCAATCAATTAGACATTGGATATTGGATATCACCATAATAAGTACACTTAAGCATAACTTTAAGAACAAATATGATCAATCATAAGACACAACATCAAGAAGAGAGATGACACAAGTGATTTGAGTGGAAAACCCTAGAAGTGTGAAAAACCACTATGAACATAGATTTTATTAGGCTTCACTAGCCAATCCTCACTAGATACATTACATGCCTCACTGGAAAAACAAGATGCCTCACTGGCAAATCAACCTCACTGGCAAAACAAGATGCCTCACTGGTAAAAGATTGTCTCACTGACAAAATGTTGTCTCACTAACATAAAAACTAATCACATCAAAGTTTTGAATACATTAAGACACAGAGGGACACTCTGTTTCACAATAATCCATCGTCCCCTATCAAATTCATCAATTTTGCTTCATCTCTAATACACTTTCAATATTACATCCATCAACACTAATTCTCCTTCTGCAAACAACACTTGTGAATAATGAATTAATCAAACAAACTTGCTCCTAGAAATAATGCAATTATTGTTGAAATACACCAGACAACTGAAAGTGGGGGTGAATCAGTTGTCACAAAAACTTAGCTTCATTTGAATATCAAACCATCAAAAACTTAATTACTTATAATCAGATTTAACCATGAAAGCATGAAATCATAAACTTAATCACAATCACACATCTAACATAGTAGACACCAGATTTTTACATGGAAAACCCTAAAAGGGAAAAACCACGGTGGGTGTTAGCCCATAGAAAAATATGAGTTATAACAATACTAAAACACAGAGGCTCACTGCCGAAATTGCTCACTGTAAGGAATGATTCACTTCCAAAGGGTGGATCACTACCAAGGGGTGGCTCACTGCCAAAGTCATGAACTGATTAAGTAACATCTACTCCATGCCAGGATTCAGTTCCATTGAAGCACAATATAACTTTTCTGCTCGTCTCTTTCACACATTCGTACTTCTCTCTTCATATTCACACACACTCTTTTCACAACTCTATTACATGATTTTATACAATTCATCAACCTTGGAATGTACATCAAGGTCGGCATTACATTCATCAACCATTGAAACATTCTCCAAGGTCGGCATTACAAAACATACACACAAATAGGTCTAGACCTATTACAAAATTTAGCTAAGGAAATATGTAGAGAAGTATGATGAACACACCATGCCTTAGTTGGGACCCAAACGCAATCCTCCATGCCACAACATGCTTCTACAATCTTCAATGAATCTCCACAAATAGTGAAATCAACCAAGTTGGCCAAGACTGGAGTTAACACTAGGTTTTCTAAGAACATTCTTCTTTCACGATCCAAACTTCTCTTTGCGGACCAATCCAAAGGTAGGAACATGATTAGGAGACATCCACAAGCACATTGTAATCACCAAGAACAACTACACGATCTCTAACCACTCTGTCAAGAAGATTCTTCAAATCAGAGCACAAGAACAACATTGTCAGCCACTATCATAAAAAAAAGGATAGTTTGTGGACCGCCAAATCATGAACCATTGTAGTTGAAAGCACTTAACAACATCTCAAACTTAACTCTAGAACCGCAGATCAAAATACTTCAATGCGGAGGAATGCAGAGCATAATACTTTCTCCCTATCTTTGCCAATCATACAGAAAAAGTTGTTTTCACTCTAGTGAACAAAACTCACTCAATTCCAATCATACCAGAGGCTCAAACTCAGAACACAACATCTTCAGATGGACTTCTAAATAAATTCCAATCTGCAGACATAGATATTCATCCTACAGGAAATGCAGAGCAATCTCTTGGACTGTTCTTTTGTATGCAATACATTATTTCCACTGCAACTCACTGTTTCTACCAGAGAAGCTAATTTTCTCAATATCCTCAACATTAAGATTACTTACATAAGTAAATACAAAGAATCTTACTCATTACAAGAAAGCAACAAGATAGGAGTATAGTTAACATCAATGACAACACCGATTAGGCACATACTTGCAACAATTATATCATTCCACAAACATATTAATACCATGTGATTGCTTCTAGTTTGAATCCCCTACCACACACAAAAAAAATTCAAATCATGAGCATTTCTCATATCACCATGTAGGTATCTCTCTTACAAACTCAAAACACTCATCAGAACCTTTAAAACTGTTATACAAAGCCTTTTATGAATTTTCCTGGCCCACTTGGTCAATATCAGAATTGAATAAAGGCAATTAGGGCTTCATTGGAGAAACTACCCATCAATGTTAAACTCACAGAGTAACCATTATCATTCAAAATTAATTTAAATCTCTGCCATTGATTTTGATTTCGCACCCTTGAAAATAATTAATCACTACCTTTGATCTCCTGACATAAGAGGTATAACCAGAGGGTTCAGTTTCCTTAGGTTGAGGAGCTAGTAAAAGCATGGAAGTGACCCCCTTAACTTTATGACTTATGTTATGATGACCCGCTACTGCAAGCCACAAAGAAAATAGATATAAAGTGAAGAAGGGTAGATAGTGAATGATATATACCTTGAATGAACTTCATTAGGGTTTTAAGAGTGTTTCTAGGGTTTAGAATGATGGTAAGAGTTGTCATTGATGTCAAAAGTGTGTTCAGTTGATGAATTAAAGTTGCCATAGTTGTTGCAGGACATCAGGAGGAGATAGTTGTTCATTGCTTGGTCAGTTTCACAGAGTTGTGGAGTTGGTATTGGTTTGGTTCTATTATGCTTTGCTTTGAAGGAGCTCAGTTGATTAAGGTAATGTTTGGTTCATAATGTTCATTTTGTGTGTCATGCTTCATCTGTCCACATGTCTCATACTTCATGGTGAGCTATTAAGGTCTATTGGTATGATGTTGTATTGGTTTGGTAAAGCATGGCTGATCATTTGAGTATCAATCTGGAGTTTATATGTGATGGATTTTATGTCTTGCTGAGTTGAGTTAAGTTGTGTTGACCAGAGAATCTATGTTGTGAGGAGTTGGTTATGATCTTGCTTCTTGCTTCACATGAAAGGGTTCAGATGCATGGAAGGTATCATTTATAATTGACAGGTTTGCAGGGCTTGTTTGTTCATTCCTGACTTACTTGGCAGAAGGACATAAAGAGGACAGATCACAATATCAAGAGTGATCACATCAGGAGGACAGATCAGGAAGGCTTTTATCATTCAATATGCTTACAAGATTTTGATATGGTGGTGTTTGAAGTATAAGTTATTTGGGGTTCTTTTCACAAAAAGTTTTTGATGAATCTCCTATTGATACTTTAATTAGTCCGAGTTGTTGATTATCAAGTATTGGCAAATGATCATCATTCATGGTTTGGACAGTGTAGGGGCATCAATTTTTTATTCTCTGATGTTTGTTTTTGGAGGCATCTCCTATTTAGGATGTGAGCATAAGAGAACAAAAATAAGTCCTAAGTTCAGTCTCAATGCTCATCTCACAACCGTCACTCACCAAGTGTACTTTATGTCATATTTTTGGAGTGACTTTGAATTGCAAGTAAACTCACTTAAACTAACCGCCTAGAGGGTTCCTAAGACATAGTGGTGACCGACCCTTCTATAAGAGAGACTTAAACCATCGGTCATCATATGATACATTGGGCATGAATAAAGAATCAAAGGTTGGTTTTAAAAGTTGTTTGAGCCACTTTGAAATATCAATGGGCATAATTTAAATTGTCTCCCTCACTCGTATTCAATTTGATGTGCTTGTGAGTGTCGTTTGTTATGTGTAACTGCAGAAAGAAGGCTATTTTTAGCCAGTCTCAAGGGCAGATTTTTTGTGAGAGTTAAAAATAATTTTGTTCGAAGATTTCTTACTATTTTTTAAGATTTCAACCGTATGACTTAAGGCATAAAAAATAATAATGGAGGAAGTTTTCTATTTTTTATAATAAGCATCTTTTTTAGTGGTGTCTTAATCCTTTATGAAGATAAGGATGATTTTATTATTTTTCATAGGAATGAAAAAATCTATTCGAGGACAAGAATTTTTTTCAGGAACAGAGCGATGAATGTGTTGATAGTTTTTATTGATGATTTTTTTTAAGATATTATTTTTGTGAGAAATCTTGAAAAACAAATGGCAAATGATCTAGTGAGGAAATTGAAGAGAAATATATATGAAAGGTCAACTCATTTTTATTGAAGAGTCATTGTGATATTTTTCTTAAGGCAAAAATTCTGCAGATTGAAGTTGAAAAAGATTTTTGAAGAACACAGAATATGAAGAGTCTTTGAAGTGCAAAGAGAATATGAAGTGTTTTTGAGAATTGTTTTTTCAAAGATGAATTGATTGCAGGAATATGTATTGAAGGAATTTGAAAAGATTAAAAGGGATTTGTAAAGTTCACACAAGGATATGAAAGGTTATACAGAGAAAATAAAAATGGAATGTGGAAAGTTTTTATTTTTTTCTTACAGAAATGTAGAGAAGAAATACATATATGTTTTTATTCTGCAGGTGGAAGATTTTTTTGAAAAGAGGAAAAATGAAAGTGAAATTGTAAAAGCAGAGAAGATAGAGAATGTGAAAGGTCAGGAGAGGATATTTAATTTCTTGATTTTTATGTCATCTAGTGGGCCTTGAAAATGGGTGGATAAAATACAGATCAATGATGTAACAATTTGAAAAGGTAGTTGAAATGGATGTGAATTAATACGAAAAATTGAAGACAACTTGAATGACACATATTGAATCAAATCAAGCAAAAATTGACAAGATCATCAAAAAGGACAAATCAGGTGAATTAGTATGCAGAGATAATCAAGTGAATTATTTTCTATTGAAGATGAAATACAGAGGAAGACATTGAGAATGTATTGTCAATCAGTTAATTTGATTATGTAGAGATCATGAAATTGATAAGCAGTTTGGTTTGAGTATGATTGCAAATTCATAGAAGACATGTTGAATAATGGTGCAAACCATATTGAGTGGCAATCACTTCTTGCACACTTTGCAGTTTGTTCTGTATTAGGGGTTGGTTCTCCTTGAAGTTGGTGCTTCTAAACATTGTAATCAGTGATATTTTTGATAAAGCCAGTGAGGTAGTTTTGGAGTGGTTTTTTCTACCCCTGGAGGGTTTTCCACTTGTGCAAATATGTGTTATGTTTCATACTATTTTCATCTGTATGTGTGTATACTTTGCTCATGAGGTTTTGTTATCTTTCCTCATTCTCAGTCATGTCCATATGTGTTTGACAAATTAATGATAGCTTTCTCTCCTTGTGTTTTGAAAGTTAAAGTTTGCAAAAGATTTAAAAATTTACACAACACTGATTCACCCCCCCTCTTAGTGTTGTCCTTGACTCCTACAATAGTCTTTATTGAAGTCTTGAACCCATGAAAGGAAAATAAGCATACCAATTCCTCTGACAAACATCTAACATGATGAAGCATGAACAACAACCTGTGATCAATACCTTTGAATCACATCAACCTATGTCAACTGAACAACAACAATGACATCATTGACATCATAACAACTTCTCAACATCAAAGCATGAAGTCATTCTGAATCATAAAACAGAGCACCATGAATCATGAAACCTTAATGAATAATGAAGACATCCAACTCAACTCCTCTTGATGATCATGATGATCAACTTCTCAGTACTGTATCAAGACCATCAGGACAAACACCAAAACATGCAACCACCAAAGCAAAAATAACTCCATGAAGGTAACTCCAAAAACAACTCACCAACAAGATCATACAACCATACAAGATCATCACAAACACTGAAACTCTACAGTACCATTTTAATATCCAACTTTGACATCAATGACAAATCATCAACGTTGACCACCTAATCGTGCCACTAAGATGGTGACCAATTAAATGGTGCCAAGAATTTGTATGGCATAGGGAGTCTCAATGGATGAAATAATTTCCTAACGATAGAAACATTTTGGATGAGTATTCTAAAAATACCATAATTAGTCAATAGTGTCTAAGAGAGAAGAGACTCAAAAGAATGTACAACCAATAGAAGAAGTCATTGGAAGAAGGCTATTGTTAAATCTATCACCACTCATGTATGATCTTATTCAATGCATAGACTAGTTCAAGGAACATATGAGATTAAGGGAGTTGAGGAAGGTTTAGATGAGGTATATTCTTAGGTTAAAACTAGTGAAATAATATTTTGTGGCTATGCATTATGTCTATGTGACTTGTGATGTTATTAAATTGTGATGATCTATGTCTAGGCTAGAGTTCTCAATGTGGTTATTGTGTGAATATGCCATTCTATGTTTGTGAATTCATGATTCTCATGGTCTCATGTCTAAGTTGGGATCCTCGTGTATGAGTTTGATATGTTGTAGCACAGTATGCATGTGATCCTAGAAAGCTTAATGAATACATGTTCATTTTTATTAGGATATTATAGTGTTTTATTGTCATTTGGTAAAGCTAATTATGAATCCTCTAAGGCTTGATACCTTCCTATTGAAGTATTACTTTATATTATTATTTGAGTTAATTTGTAAGACACGTGACATGATTCTGGAAATGTTCTAGTGAATGAACCTAACTACCTAGAAGTGTAATTGACCTAGAGTGAATTATCTAGACAATTGGAGCCATGGATGGTTAGAAGCTAAAGTATAGAGGCTGTGTAATTGGGATTCCCAAATTTGGCAAGTAATTCTTTTATGTCATAAATTGAGCATATTCCCTAGCTATAAATCAAGTTAGTAGGTGACATAGGTCTATGGAACTCTAAAGATAAATACTTTGAGTTCCAAAACCAAGCTCCCAAATAAATTAGGATTGATAATATGTTTGTGCCTAAGATGTTGAGAGTCAAGAAAGAAACCTAACAATTGGGTGCATGCCATGTGTTTATATCAAAGTTAACCCTAAGAAAACACGTGTCCTCTTTGGAGTACTTTAGAATACAACCTTAGGATTCTAGAACTGAGTTACAATTATGTCATATTTAATAGGACTCTTGCATCCACTAAGTCCACAAATCTAAGGCTATTAAATTTGTAGGCCTAGACACCTAATTAAACTAGGTTGTATAAAATGCTTTCATATCCATAAGCATAATTAAAGTATGTCCCTGTATCTCAACCGTCACCCTTCATTAAGATAAAATAAGGAATGTTTTAGACCTAAACATGAATGCAAACCCAAGAATCCAAGTATGTTTATCCAAGAGAATTTTTAGATGACTTATCATAGGGATTTATTGATGTTGTAAGACTACATTATTTTATATAATGCGGGTGAAATCTTAATAAGTTCAATTTAAAAATATTCTAATTTTCCCAAGTGTAATGGGATATCACATGTGGTATCAAAGCATTGTTTAAAACTAAGGGCCTAATGGGCCATTAAGGATAAAATTTTAGGTTTAATTTTGAGATTGATTAGGGATTGATCATGCAACTACTCTATGATGCAAGTAGAAAGAAATCTAAAGTTCAAAATTTAATCTTTTGTAGTGTATCAATAGGCAATAATTGCTAATCATTGTGGTTTCACAAGTTTGACTTCAATCATGAGGAAGAAGAAGAGAGAAGATGATAGAAGAAGGACAAGAGCAGTTCAAAGATGAGTTACTAAGCTTTGAGATGGAGGAAAAAGAGAGAGGGTGTCGGAAGTAGAGAAAACCCAACAAAATGGAAAATGAAATACTAAAATCAATTGCAAAAGAAATACTCCTCATTAACATGAAATAAGAGACCGAATGTTGCCAAGGAAACTAACAAATTTTATAGTTGGATAGCACTAGAATGAGTGAAAAGGAACCTAAAAGTGGGATGAGAACTGATAAATTCTAAGGAAGAAACCATCTAAATAAATTGTCAAGAACATATTTGATCATTGCAGATTCTGAATAAATCAAGTCAAATAGATGTGGCAGTACTAAGCGTTAGGAGGAATAACGTAGCACCTTTTATTTATTGAGGACCTCACTTCACCAAATGCAATCTATGGGATTATTTTGTTATTATTTTTTATTTTTAATGACAATGAAGATGCTTCAATTAAAATGTTCCTACTATTATAATGCATACACAAAAATATTCATTTACAATTTTAGATGTACCTTGGGACCTCAAGTATGATACTATTAATGATAGTTACAAAGTGTTTTAACTTTTATAAGAATATTTGACACTTCATAACAAAGTCCCTTCTTCTATTGTAAACATTAAAAACACTCATTATAAAGACTTATTAACTTAGAAATATATGTTCTCTTATAACCATAAAGTTGTCAAATTATGCATTTGCATGGGATGAAGAATTAAAGTTCATCATTCTAGATTATTTCCAAAAAACTACTTTTCTTGCCTTCATTGTATACAAACACATGTATGCTTATGATAATATTCCATTTTTAAATCAACTAAACAAAAATTGTTAGCCACAACTCATAAGTCTTTGGACAATATGAAATAAATACCACATTATAAAATTTTGACATGAATCAAGTACTGGAATTCAAGATTCTTAATGTAGTTGTGTTTAAGGATTGTAAACAAACATTAGATGTGGCATATAGAATTTAGTATTCACTAGCATTGCTAGGTATGTGACAAATGCAAAATTATTCAATTCCTATCTTACCAAATAGAATTTAATGTGAAGATAGCTTTTGGATTACATTGTGTGTGTTTTTGTCTCAATGTTTCAGATCACACTCAGTGATCCATCATCAGGAAGAGGATACAATTAAGAGTAGGATTGCAGAAATATGCCATATAAAAAGGAGAGATGGGGATTAGGGTTGAAATGGCTGTAGGGAAAGCAGCTCATTAATTGCCAACCAAAGAATAAGAAAAAAAGTCAAAAATAGGAGAACTTAAAAACTAAGAGGAATTATATTGTAATTAGTAATATAATAAACCAATAAATCTAAAATTATGACACAAATTAAATATCATAATAATATCTAATAGATTAATATATATGATAAATAGTACAAAAGGTCAAAATTCAAATTAAGAAGTGAAAGAAATAAAATGCATCAATAAATTATATTGCGTAATAATATCATTGGGGCAATAAATATGATACATCTAAACTAATAGAATAAAACTATATATATAAGAGAGAACATACAAATATATTATTTTATCAGAATAAGGTCAAAATAAGGCTAGAAATAGTAGAGAAAGTACTATAAAATCAATAGATTATGAAGCAAAACAAAATAACAATGCAATATAAATAGTAAAATAATTTGTATCATGGAACAATATCTAGAAAAGAAGGCAAACAAATTAATAATTTAAATTATATAATAGATTTAAATTAACTTTAGTGTCATTTGTTAGGTTTACAACAAGTGAATAAAGTAGTCAATTTGACCATATTATGAATATAATTATAATATTATTTTCAAACCTATGATGTCTCCCATTGTGTTTCTTTAAAATTCCCCTCATCATTTTGAGTTCCTCTTATTTTAAGTCCTATTAGCACTCCAAACACTTATAAAGTGCCCTATTTAGCTCTCTCCTAACCACCCTGAAACCCTCATCTCATTAGTACTAATTTATACATCTCATCATGCACAATTTTGTAATACCACAAACGTGCAATTACAATGCAATATAAATCATGATTTTTTTACATATACAAATATTATTCTCTTATCTCTAACATCAATCTATAAACCTCATTATGCAAGTTTTTCAAGTGCCATGCATAACCACTAATTACAACATTAAGACACTGGTATATTTTTTTTACTTCTTCGTTATAAATTATGTTGGGTTATTTCTAATTAAAACCAAATAGATTGAAATCAAATTAAATTAAAAAATAGCTATGAACTCACAAATTTATTATCTATTTCATCAAGCAAAGGGATGTGAAACAATATTATAAATATCTAACCATTAGTGACACAAAATCTACATTCACTTATGTAATATTATGTATTGAATCTAGAATGTGCAATTGAATGGTTATCCTAACATAGGCAAAAGATAATACAATTAATCCAAACAAAAGAACTATACAAAATGACAAGAGTAATTGTGAGCCCCCCTCTCCCATTTCCTATTGGTCAAGCACCTTTCCATTTACTTGAAGTGTTCTTCACCTTTTGTCTTTCTCTTTCTCCACCTCCTCCTCTTAACTTTTCATTTCATACATATGTAGGTTTTATGAAAACAATTCAATTAAATGTCCATGTTATCACAAAATAAGTCTTTGACAGACACCCCAACAGTGAATATAAATAGTGATCTCCATTGCACTCTGCATCTAATTTTACAAATCCAACATCATATTCTAGATTGCCAAATACTCGAAACAAAAACAAAACTGAAAAAACTTTCTAGAAATTAAAAATAAAACCTTGTTCCTTCATTATTATTGTAGGTCTGACATGGTGCACATTATTATAGTGTGAGCCTATTTCTAAGTTCACTTCATTTAGCATCACCCATCATCTCCACAAGAACATTCTCCTTGTTTAAAATGATGAAAACACAAATCACATTTCTCACAACAATTTCTCTTGCAACAATCTTGGAGATAAATTTCGTTGCAATGTGCAATCAACACATACTCGAAGGTTCTTCACAACTCTAATAGTTGTTCTAGGTGGCGTGTCTAACAAACCAAAAACAATTACCAACTTTTCACTATGGTGGCAGAGAAATAATTTTTTTTCCTCGTTCTCCACATCACTAAGTAAATGTCTTGAATATGGAAAATACCTTGTTGCCTTCATCTCCCAAGCCAATTTCTCCAACTTTGCATAGATCTCCTATCCTTGTGGATGCGATCTATCTCCTATACAAAAAGCACGTGCCATTTTATGACCTTCAATCCAACTACATCCAAGGATCTTTTTAATTCCTTTATCTCTCATCAATCTCCTTACCATTTGAACCTTACACCAACTACCCACTTCTACATATATGTTTGAGAGATTGAGAGAAAAACATAAGTCACAACATTTTCATTGTAATTACTCCTAAGCCTATATTCATATGTTAAAAATAATGAAATCAAACTTTATTATTGCAGGTCCAAAGATCAGGTTGCTGACATTTTAATAAAACCTTTGAAAGAAGAAGATTTCAATAGACTGAAGAATCTTTTAGGGATGAGAAGCTGCCCCACAAATCAGATTTTAGGGAGGATGTTAAAATAAGAAAAAATCAGATTTGTTTTTGTCTGTTGGGAATGTTTCCCAACATTTTCTGCATTTCCTTTTTCTGTTTGGGAAAGTTTCCCATCTTAGCTTTTAGTTTACTATTTAGTATGTTTTATGTATATATTTCAGTTTTCTTTCAATAAAGTTGTTGAAGACATTTTGCAGCAAGCATATCAAATTGCTTCTCTGTCTCTCTTGTTTTAAGTTATATATTTTTTCTTCTGGTTTATTTTCTGTGTACTGCATTTGTTTTTTAGTTTAATCTTTTCTAACATATGGTATCAGAGCCAGGTTCAAAATGACAACAAATGTTAACAGTACACAGCTACAAATTCCTAAATTTAATGGAAAGAATTATGATTTTTGGAGTTTTCAAATGAAGATTTTGTTCAGGTCACAGGAGCTATGGGATCTTGTGCAGAATGGTTATTCAGAACTAGCAGATGCAGCAGCATTAGCAGCCCTCACACAAAATAAAAGGGATTTACTACGAGATAATAGGAAAAAAGATCAGAAAGCATTATTGTTCATAGTGCAGGGTCTTGATGAAACTCTCCTTCCAAGAGTTACAGCCACTTCGAAGGCCAAAGAAGCATGGGATCTCCTTGCACAATCATTTCAAGGTACAGAAAAAGTAAGAACAGTTCGCCTTCAAATGCTTAGAAGAGATTTTGAAATTTTACAAATGTCAGATTCAAAAAGTTTAGGATATTTCTTTACTCGTACAATGGGTATAGTTAATCAGATGAAATCGAATGGTGAGGTTGTGACTAGTCAGAAAATTGTTGAAAAAATTTTAAGAAGTTTGCCTAAAAAATATGATCCTGCAATTATAGCTATTGAAGAATCAAAAGATCTAATATCTTTATCTGTAGATGAGCTTATGGGTTCATTGTACACATATGAGCATAGAATACATAAATCAACAAAGAAGCCACTTGAGAAAGCTTTAAAGAGCAAGGTATCCTTGAAAGAAAAAGAACTAGCACCAGAATCATCTTCAGCACAAAGAGGAAGAGGTAGAAATTCAAGAGGAAGAGGAGGACGTTTTCAACAAAGAGGCAGAGGTTAAAGAGGCAATAGAAGTGATGAAGAAAATTGTGGTTACACTCAAGCAAGAGGTAGAGGCAGAGCAAATTTTCAGCAAAGAGGTAGAGGTTTTCAGAGGTATGATAAATCATCTATTCAATGTTATTACTATCAAAAGTATGGACATATTGCAGCTGAATGTAGGAAAAAGATTGTAGATGAAAGTAAACAAGAAGCCCAATATGCAAATGAAGGTGAAGGGCAGGAAGGATATGTCTTGCTAACATGCAGCACAAAGGAGGAAGTAAATGATGACAAATGGTATGTTGACAGTGGATGCAGTAATCATATGACAGGACACAAAAAGATATTTCAGAATTTGGATGAGTCTATCAAATCTGAAGTCAAAATGGGAAATAATACAATTGCACCGGTCATGGGGAAAGGGAGGATATTAATCACAACAAGACAAGGTGAGAAAAAATATATTGGTGATGTGTTTTATGTACCAGGTTTAAAGCATAACTTGTTAAGTGTAGGTCAACTTGTGCAAAAAGGCCACACTATCAAATTTGAAAATGGTTCATGCATTATTGTTGATGGTAAAAACAAGCTGATAACCAAAATACCCATGACTGCTAATAAGATGTTTTCCCTTAGTATCAGAAACAATATATATTTAAGTTTCAATGCTCTTGTAAAAGACACACAGTGGTTATGGCATCTTAGGTTTGGTCATTTGAATTTTGGTGGACTAAATCTTTTGCATAAAAAGAACATGGTAACAGGTTTACCATTTATCCAAAGACCAGATGAAGAATGTGAAGGTTGTATTGTTGGAAAGCACCATAGAGAACCCTTTCCAGTAAGGGATTCTTGGAGAGCTTCAGAGCCATTAGAGCTAGTTCACTCAGATCTATGTGGACCAATTGAGGTTGCTTCATTATCTGGTATGAGATATTTTTTGACATTTATTGATGACTATAGTAGGAAACTCTGGGTGTACCCTTTGAAAAATAAATCTGATACTTTCAAGAAATTCAGAGAATTTAAAGAATTAGTTGAGAAGCAAAGTGGTTGTTTTCTCAAACTTTTAAGGACTGATAGGGGTGGAGAGTATATTTCACATGATTTTCATAATTATTGTATTGAAAAGGGCATAAAAAGGCAGCTAACAACAAGGTATACACCTCAGCAAAATGGTGTAGCTGAGAGAAAAAATAGAACAATTTTAAATATGGTAAGGAGTATGCTTAATGCTAAGAATTTACCTAAAGTTTTTTGGGCAAAAGCAGTTTGTTGTGCAGGTTATATTTTGGATAGATGTCCTATGAACTCAGTTTGGGGCACGACACCAGAAGAAGCATGGGGAGGATACAAACCCCGGGTAGATCATTTAAGAATTTTTGGTTGTATTTCTTATTCTCATGTTCCAGATGCACTTAGAAAGAAATTGGATGATAAGGCAGAAAAATGTATCTTTGTTGGATACAGTGAAGAATCCAAGGCATACAAGTTGTACAATCTAGAGACAAAAAAGTTGGTGATAAGTAGAGATGCAAAGTTTCTTGAAGATTAGGAGTGGTGTTCAAAATTGGAAGAGAAATATCAACAAGTTAACATTGAAGATGAAGCTGCAAATCAAAAACAAAATTCAGTTGTTAACACAGGAGCCAGAGCCAGTAGTTGTAGCATTCAACAATCTACATTAAGAAGAAGCTCTTCTTCATCAGAAGGTAGTCTTTCTCCACCAAGTTATAGACATGTTTCATCAAGTAGTTCTTCATTATCCACCTCAGAATCTCCAAAAAGGTGGCAAAAATCAAGGAGTTTGTCTGACATATATCAAGACACAACAAAGGTAAATCATTTTGCATTTTTTGCTGATAGTGATCCTGTTACATTTGAAGAAGCTATAAATGATGATAAATGGATGAAAGCTATGAATGAAGAAATTGCAGCCATAGAAAAGAATCAAACTTGGGAAATTGCAGATCTCCCTGAGCATAAGAAGCCAATTGGAGTAAAGTGGGTGTATAAAATAAAGTACAATGAGCAAGGTACAGTGAATAAATACAAGGCTAGGTTGGTAGTGAAGGGCTGCAAACAAAAATTAGGTATTGATTATAATGAAGTTTTTGCACTTGTTGCTAGAATGGATACTATTCGCATGATTTTAGCTCTTTCAGCACAAAAGGGTTGGAAAGTCTTTCATATGGATGTAAAATCAGCATTCTTAAATGGTGTATTGGAGGAAGAAATTTACATTGAGCAACCACCTGGTTTTAAGATTAAAGGTCAAAGAGGTAAGGTGCTCAAACTAAAGAAAGCTTTGTATGGTTTAAAGCAAGCACCTAGAGTTTGGTATGAAAGGATTGAATCATTTTTTTTTTTTTTAAATGGTTTTGAAAAATGCCCTTATGAGCCCACCTTATTCATAAAACAAAATCAGCAAGGAGATGTTATGATAGTTTGTATTTATGTTGATGATTTGCTTTATACTAGAAATAATGAAAACATGCTTAGAGAATTTTTAGTGGCAATGAAGAGTGAATTTGAGATGACTAATCTTGGTTTGTTGCACTATTATCTTGGTCTTGAAGTAACACAAAATAGTGATGGGATTTTCATTTCACAAGAAAAATATGCAAATGATATTTTGAAACGGTTCAAGATGGAAAATAGCAAACCAGCAATTACACCTAGTGCCATGGGTATGAAGTTGAGCAAAAATGATGAAAGCAAAAAGGTAGATTCTACTTTGTATAAAAGTTTGGTTGGAAGTTTAATGTACTTAACTACAACAAGACCAGATATCATGTATGCAATAAACTTGATAAGTAGGTTTATGGAGGATCCACATGATACTCATTTACAAGCAGGTAAAAGAATACTAAGGTATGTGAAAGGGACTGCAAACCATGGAATTTTTTATGAAAAGAAGGATGTTTTGAAGTTAACTGGTTATACAGATAGTGATTGGGCTAGAAATCAAAATGATAGGAAAAGTACTTCTGGGTATGCTTTTAATCTTGGGTCAGGTGTAATTTCATGGTCTTCAAAGAAGCAACCCATTGTTGCATTGTCCTCAGCAGAAGCAGAATATGTGGCAGCCACTTCAGCAGGTTGTCAAGCAGTTTGGTTACGAAGGATGCTTGAAGCATTGATGCAGCCCCAAATGGAAGAAACAATTATATTTTGTGATAATCAATAAGCTATTGCACTTTCTAAAAATCTAGTTTTCATGGAAGAAGCAAGCACATAGACATCAAATTTCATTTCATCAGAGAGTTGGTTAAAAATAATGAAATCAAACTTTATTATTGCAGGTCCAAAGATCAGGTTGCTGACATTTTAACAAAACCTTTGAAAGAAGAAGATTTCAATAGACTGAAGAATCTTTTAGGGATGAGAAGCTATCCCACAAATCAGATTTTAGGGAGGATGTTAAAATAAGAAAAAATCAGATTTGTTTTTGTCTGTTGGGAATGTTTCCCAACATTTTCTGCATTTCTTTTTTCTGTTTGGGAAAGTTTCCCATCTTAGCTTTTAGTTTACTGTTTAGTATGTTTTATGTATATACTTCAGTTTTCTTTCAATAAAGTTGTTGAAGACATTTTGCAGCAAGCATATCAAATTGCTTCTCTGTCTCTCTTGTTTTAAGTTATATATTTTTTCTTCTGGTTTATTTTCTGTATACTGCATTTATTTTTTAGTTTAATCTTTTCTAACACTCCAATCATGGCATTCTATTAAACCACATTTTTGAGGCATTTTGTCAAACAGTTCACGTGCCTGGTCTGTGCTTCCACGTTTTGGAAGCATGTCTACCAGAGCAGTTGCAACTATAACATCTGACAAAATTCCTCTATTATTTATGCTTTGACGAATGTGCATACCCTGTTCCAAAGCTCCCATTTAGCACAGGCTGGGAGGATGCTGGCAAAGGTTGTAGAGTCTAGCTTTACGCCTGCCAATTGCATTTGCTTGAAAGTTTCTAAAGCATTCCATTAGAGCACGTTTCTTTGAGGCATTCTGTAAAACAGTTCAAGTGCCTTATCTATGCTTCTACATTTTGCATATCCTGCAATCATGGCGTTCCATGAGATGACATGTCTTTGAGGCATTTTGTCAAATAGTTCACGTGCCATGTCTATGCTTCCACATTTTGCATACATGTCTACCGGGGCAGCTACAACAACATCAGACAAAACTCCTCTATCCTTTTCCCTACGATGGATGTGCATACCTTGTTCCAAAGCTCCCATTTTGGCATAGGCAGGGAGGGTGCTGGCAAAGGTTGCGGAGTCTGGCTTTATACCTGCCATTGTATTTGCTTGAAAGCTTCTAAAAATTTCTCAACAAACCCATTTCGTGCATATCCTGCAATTGTAGGATTCCAATGAGACTACATTTCTTTGAGGCAGCTCGACATGTGCCACAAATGCGAGATCTTTAATGCAATCAAACACTTTATGGGTATCTTTGCGCAGGAACTATGAGACGAGTTTCAATTTGAACTCGCTGGGACGGTTTGAAGATGGAAATGGGCGTTAGGGGAAGGGACAGGCCCACATGCCACCTAAGCAGTCAAAGCTTAGAGTGTGTTGTTTAAGCCCAGCCAGCATGGACTCAACTTGCATATCCAATGATAGCTTTTGTATGAATTCTAATTTTATGCTCAGATGCTCTCAATCCATATTAAAAGACACAAAAGAACAAAGTTTTAGAGAAGTTTAGTATGCATTTTTCATAGCTGCATTCATTCAAGCAACACTATGGTATACAAGCATAAACACTTTGAATGTTCCTAAAGGGGCAAGAGGCCTCGCTATGGTTTGCATTTTCATGATAATAAAAGGAGACTACATGAGGGTATTGTCATGCCCTCATGAATTTTATCTAACCTGTATTCATTAATGGTTGAAAGAGATAGATAGGGTATGTCCACTTTGGCATGGTAATGTTTGTGATATTGGCTTAACAAATCACATTAGAGTTCCATAAAGGTTCAATGGAAGGTTTATTTGCATTCATAAAGCTGATTAATGTCCACACTTGTTGATATTATGCAATCGGATTGAGATTGAGAATGATAATATCTATTACTAGGTTGGTATTTCTTTTGTGAAGGTGGAAATATGAAAAGTATGCAATAATTGATCATGCCTTATACAAGCCTCCTCGTCATTCAAGAGAATGCTATAAATTGATGGAAAGAGTTCCTTTCATAAACTGCCTTGTTCACTACCTTTTAGCCTCACTATGCCTCATTCTTGTCTAGGGGCACCGTTTACCACCAATTCATAGAAGTAAATGTTTACATGGATCTACGTTTCATAGTCAACATTACCGAGGACAAGGAAGTTGAAGTTGTTTTCATCTACCCATTCTTCTTCTAACTGGATTTCATGCTACTATACTTATGCGGTTTCTCAAGGATGACTTCAAATATTCTCATGACAAGGAGTCTACAGATAGCCAAGAAGAGACAGATTGGAAGTACATTCATGGAGATGTCTTTAGATATCCTTGACAAAAGTGTCTATTTTTCATTCTTCTTGGATCTAGGACTCAACATTTTCTCTTGCCATCTTCATCTTTATGCTTGCATTGGCCATACTATTAGGGTTACCAAGAGTGACGATGGATTTTTAGTCATTAATTGGGGTGAACATCCTTGAAGGCCAGGTTGTTGTTGGTGGACCTTACTTTGAACAGGTGATTCATGGATTAGAAGAAGAGACAGTGCCTACGTCAATAAAACCAATAACTCGATATTTTGAATCTCAAAGTTATAAGTTTCATGTTGCCTTTTTTTTCTAATTTATGGATTAAGAAGACACAGTGCATGTGCCTGCATCAACAAAACCAATAACTTGATCTTTTGAATCTCAAAGTTATAAGTTGCAGGTTGCCTTTTTTCTAAAAGTGACTTATATCACTTATTGTAATTTGAAGTTAGAAAATGAACCTCATTTCTAGAAAAGTTATGTAAAACATAACCAAAAATAAGGTTTATTATTTTTAATTGTATTTCAAAAAGGTGGGTATGAGGTAGATACAAGTAGTTACAAGGTAGTTACAAGAGGAATCCTATAAATACAAGGCTATTTTATATTGTAAAGGAGGACTTTTTAGGGGGACATTTTGGAGATTTTTGAGCTCACACTTTGTATAGAAGGTTTCTTAGAGTTGTACAACTTTATAGAGATAATAAATAAAGCATTTGGATCATATGTTTTGAATGTTCTTCTGAGTTATTATTACAAATTTTTCAAATGTCAAATTTCTAATCCCTTCTATTAGCAGGATGCATGACATGGAGTAGAGCTAACTGAAAGCTGGTGCATACATTATGTGGAGGTTGGAAGTCGATAGGAGATACTAAAGGACACACCCCTATATGTAATAGATACAGTATACATGTAGGATAGGATAAGTAAGATAGTAAGATGATGATATGAAGATGAAATAGAAGTCTGATCAAGTATGTATGTAGGATGATGAGGTAGAGACTTAGACCTGTCAGATAATGGATGTATGATGTTTGGTTACTACTTTTATATATATTTATATGGAGATCTATTGGTACTGGATTATTCTTTGTTTTCTTATTGTTATGATCCGTATGTGATACTCTGCTTATGTTATTATTTGTATTTTTATATCAATCTCTAACTACTTGACTGGGGTATAAACTGACTTGACTGAGGATCAGATCTCTGGAATGGTATCCCTCCCTATTTCTTTCCAACATTTGGTTCCATTGCTAGGACCCTGGAAGAGGGTGGTTAAATATTGAAGGGGAAAAAGATTCAAATGAGTAGTGCGGAGTATCGGAAAGTAGAGAAGGCGAGGTTGGCAGAGAAAATTTTCAATTTGTAGAGAAATTTGGGTCTCCTTAAGTTCCTACCTCTGTGAGAGGGGGAAGGCACTTAAGGGGATGGAAAATGGAAAGGGGGTATGATCCAAAATGATCTTTCAAATGATGTGACTCTTCAAACAAGCACACCATCAGATATAAAAGGACTAATGGAACACCAAATCAAGAAAACCCATGGCAAAAGGGGAGAAGCAGAAGAAAAGAGCAATCAACTATGACATAAAATCTAGAATGGAGATAAGCAGGGAAGAAAGATTGAAGAAAACCCAGGAATGACAGGAATGTTACCATAGAAGGATGGAAAGGGCACAAGAGATGAGAAAAGATAGGATGACATAAGTTGTGGAAGGAAAAGAGGAACAATTCATGGAGCGCACCATGGAAGGTGCTATCAGAAGGGAAGAAGAAGACAAGCATGTCATGGAGGATGTTGTTGAGCGTGCCATTGGGGGTGCTTCCAAAGAAACGAGATTAGGAGGTGAAATAGAGTGCGTCATGGAGGATGTTGTTGAGCGCGCCAATGTGGGTGTTGCCAAAGAAGAAAGTAGAAGGGAAAAGGAAGAAAGATGCGAACTAGGGTTTCTACCATAGACTACCAAAAATTCTAAATTAACACTGAAATTTTTTAAGATGGATGAGGAATATATAGAGGAGCTGATTTTTCGAAGCATAGAGAAGATAAGAGGAAGAGGAAAAGATGCAGTAAACATTGAGAGGAGTTTCGAGGATTTTAGAAGGTTATTTCAATCATCATTTGATGTCAACATGATGTCATTCACAAATAGAAGAGTATCCCCTAATTTGAAGAGACACTACAAAGAGACACAACCCCTAAACCATGAGTCACCCCAAGTGCCATATAAAGTAAGGAGAAGTTTGATTAAGGAGGAAAATATTCGAGCAAACAAGGAAGCAGACACAATAGAAGAGATCCGAAGTAATTTCACAGAAGTTTTATGAGAAGAGTATTTTGATATCCGAATACATAGAGACAAGGGAAGAGAAAGAACAATCCAAGTTGATAGAAGATAGCCTAATTGGAAGAGAAAACCAAAGGAAACCTACCGCAAAGTACCAAAAACTTTGAGAAGACCAATCATGGATATTCCTATTAAGTTACTAGTATTTGAGAAGGATACTACTGAAGCAGCTAAGCATATTTTTGTTTTGGAGTCTATTTGGAGCCAGAATGGGGTAACAAGGGATGAAATCAAGTTGTTTGAATTCATAGTCACCTTGTCGAATAAAGCATTGAAGTGGTATAGGAAGACCTCCCCAAAAAGTGATAAGGAATGGGATGAAATCAAGCAACTATTCTTAGAGAATTTTGGAGTCCCAAATATTCCTACAGAAGGAGTCTATAAGATGAGAGATTTGATGCAATTGGATAAAGAATCAATAAAGGACTTTGATAAAAGATTCAAGGAGACAGCTAGGAAGTTGGAGGAACCACTGACTGAAAAGCAAAAGATAGAATGGTTTATTTTTGAAGTAAGCCCTGAAATAAGATCTGCCCTGGATGGAAGAACATTTGAAACATATGCAGAAGTAGTGACACTAGCCTACTAGATACAGTCTCAATCCTAGCGCAGACAAGACAAGATGAAGGAAAACCTAGAAATGGAAAAGCTGAAATTGGAATTAGAACAATTCAAGCTAAGACAAGAGATTTTGGCCAAGCAGGAGGAGAATACACAGAAGCAAAGACCTAATATTTGGTGCTCATACTGTACAAGGGAAGGTCACTTGAGAAATGAATACCCTAGAATAAAAGGTGAAAGGCAAGCTGCCACAATGAAGGTAGACATCAAAACAACAACAAAAAGAATAAATTCAGTATATTACGGATTGTGCGAAGAATGGGATGAGCATGAAACACTGAATTTTCCTTCACAAAACTTCCATAGGAAAAGAGATATTGATGGTGAAAAAGATGAAACATGGTACAGTGGAAACAACTCAGCGGAGAGCAACAACATGACATATATGAAAGGCATAGCAGAAAGAGACTCATAAGATCAAGGCTACAAGCAACCAAATTGGAGAAACTAGAGGAATGTCAATGCAATACAAAATTTAAACTCTAGTGGTCCATCCTATGGAAATAGCTACATAATGATGACATAGAGCAGTTTGGAGTCTACAGAGGAGGCCGAGGCCGTGGAAGAGGTCAAAGAAGGAGAGAAGATGCCACATGTTTAAAATGCGGTAAGATAGGACATTTTGTTAATGAATGTTGGGGCGAGAGAAAAACATTGTGTTCATTTTGTAGCAGTATAGAGCATGACCTATTTTCTTGTGATAAAGCACAATAGTACTTCTGGAATGCACCTCCATAATATAAGAGTGATGAGTTACAGAACCTGAATACACAAGAAGGGGCAAGAATCATAAGAAGGGAACCTAAGGGTCAAGTAGCAAGAACTTGTCGGAAGAACATCAGGAAGGAAACAGACACATCTTCAATAGAATCTACAAAAGAAGAAGAGTATTATCAAAGAAGCAAGTCAAAACATAGTGGAAAAGATAGAAGAAGAATGAAGGAGAAAGTTGTGATACTAACAAGACAAGGAACAAATACCAGAAGACATTACACCATTGAGATAGAAGAGAAAGAAAGTGAGGAGGAAGAAGAATTTGTTCCTACTAAGAAATAGCATGAGGAAATTTTGAAGGAAGCTAAACAAACAATAAGGAAGGAGCAAGAAAAGGAGAAACAATAGAAGCAATTTTTCACTGAAGATGAAGTAGAAGCTCTCAAGCAGTTAGCCCAAATTGACATAACAACATAGACTCATTGAGAAACTTAAGTAATTTTCTAAGTATTGGAATAAGGAGCAAGGTCAAAAGACTCAACTCAAAACGATGGGAAGAATGGATAGAGAATGGAAGACAAAGCCACTTATGGTGGATATTCATTTAAATCATGGAAAAGTCTAGAATGTCATGATAGATCTGAGAGCGAATGTCAACATGCTGACAAAGAAGCTTTGGGAACAATTAGGAAGACCTAAACTAATAGAGACAACTTACAATATAATCTTGGAAGATGGATCTAATATGCAGACATTGAGAATATGGAATCAAGTGGAAGTTAACCTAATGGCCTGGTCTGTTATGGAGTAAAATGTGGACACTTGCCTTTTTACCTCCTTGTTTAGTTCCTAGGTCCCCGTGATTACATTATGCATTATAATCGATCATCCTGAAGAAGATTTCCTGACACCCATGATAATTTGGGACCTTGGAACCTCACTAAGCTTACCCTAGACTAAAAAGAGGCCCTTAGACTTGGGTGCCAACTACCCAAGTCCTCCTTGATTGGTCGGGGTAAATTAGTGGCATGTCAACATGGGACCTTTAAAAAGGTTCCTCTTTGTTAGCTCTTGTGATTTAATTTGACAAATCTTAGCAGGAAAGCATATATAAGTGTGTTTTTGAATTCATTATGAACCTAGATGGATATAGAAAACTTATGATCTTAGAGAAAAGAACAACCAAAGCATTCATTGTGTTTCTAGAGCAGATTTGTGTTGTTATTGTGTGTGTTGTTGCAGGTTTGAAGACATCATCCATCTCCTTATGAGTTGAAGAATCTTCATTCTCCTAATGGCTTCACCTCTAAGGTGATATCATTGTTATTTGAATCATTTTCTCATCATTTTGTTTAGCCTTTATCCTGCTAGGGCATGCTCTCTCATCTATTAACAGTGTTGGAAGGCTTGAATGCCATTCCGGGGTTTGATTGAGGCAAACCCCTAAACACCATAATCCCCCAAATCCTCTGTTGTCATCTTGTGTGCGGGTTATAGGTACAGGATTTGGGAAAAGTGAAGATACATGAAGACTATGTAGGCATCAAGGTTTAGGGATTTGATAGAAGTGAGGGAATATTTCTCTATAAAGACTTGGGTGGTTGGCGCCCTAGTCTTCTGGTCCATTCTAACCTCAGATCTGGCATCTAAGCAGTTCTTGGAGCATTTTCTTAGTTTAGACCATCGGTAGAATCTCACTTCCAAGACTTGGACAGTCCCTATTTCATCCTCTGACACTTCAACTTCTAAGACACAGATTTTGACATCTTCTGATCACTCTTGTGAAGTTAGTTTCTAATTATCTGTTTTACATTTTCTGTTACAATCAGATCTTTACAAATCTAGGGCTTTGTGCATACTTGACCTAGGGTTTGGTAAAAAAGCTTAGTTAAATCTAATCTTTCCATAGCAAACAAGAGTACAAGATATGTAGCTAAGTCCACCTCCCTTTGGTAGTGACTTGGCTCGGTCTTGTCCTTGAATGTTATTGTGGAAGAGGGTTTGATCTAGTGTGCATACTAGTCTTCTTCATTCTCTTTTTCATACATAACAATTTGGTGAACCTGTAGCTTCGAGAATTTGCATCTTGCTGATAATTAATTTTAGATCTTGCATTGATTCATAGCATATTCATCATTATTCATTAGAAGATTTTGCATAATCTTGAAAAAAGTGAAAAAAAAATTAAGCATTCTAGGCTAAAAAAGGCATAGTTTTGCATTGCTTTCATTGCATGTGATAGAAAGTTTACATTTCTAATTTTTACATCAGATCTAATCCATATTATAGTACACAATTATTTCATAGTCTTGTACCTTGCATTTGAAGTTCTCATTTTCTAGGGTTTTGTTAAAAAAATGCATCTTTTCTAAAAACCTAGTCAGTTTTCAAAAAGCTAGGGTTTGTAGTCAAAATCTTACTTTAGATTTTGCTACTAGCATAAACATTCATTTGAATCTAAGTTTGCATTGAAGTGTGGCATCATTTTTTCATCTTTCATTTCAAAAAATCACAAATTCTGCAATTACACATCGTGGATTTCAACATTAAGGACTATAACATCTTCTTCACACTTCTTTGAGTGAAATCTTAAAATCATCGCCCTTTGGTGCAGAACTTTTCACATCATAATCACTTTTCTTGTAGTGAAATTAGTGTGCTTTTGATTTTCAAAAATCCAATTTCCTCAAACTAGTGACTTGGTGTGCAAAAGGTCTATCATACTTTCATCATGGATGCTTCTTGTTATTCATCTTTGGAAGCTTTATTTGCATACATCATAGGTTTTGAGATTTTTTTCTAAATTCACTAATAGGCATCCTCAAGTTTTACATTACATAGCATACATATATGATATCGACATCTCTATGTGTTCCATATATGAAATTCTTTGCTATATATCTGATTTTGATAGCTTCATAACTCTCATGGGTATATATCCTTCGATATTAGAAGATCTCACTAAATTCATAAGTAGTCATGAAGAAGATGATGATGAACCCTTTTCTACTACATTTCATGATGATATCATGGACATTATCTCTAAGACATATGAAGCTGACATAGCCTTGTCTACCTCATCCAATGATTTGGAACCCTCTCCCAAAATGGTCACCACTTGTGAGGATATTTTGGTGCAAGAAGATGAAATCATTGATATATTCCTTAGTATCACCCTACCTTCTCTTCATTCCAATGCTCCCTCTTTACATGATGAAACATTAGAGAATGAAGAGATTCCTCAACCAGTCGATAATGGGTGTTCATCTACTTACTATTACAACTCTTATCAACAACATAATACATAACAATCTTATAACCCATCCTATGGATCTTCTATCTTTTCTTGAATATTTATGTACCCTTATTTCTCTAAGAATGCGGAGACCATTAATAATTCTCCTTTGGTTGCATGTTCAATACCTCTGGACATCACTAAAGATGTAATAGTCAATAATCCTCTTAACAACACTCTACCTTCCCTTGATTCCAATGCTCTCCCTACAAAAGAAGAAGCATTGGTGGATGAGGAAAGGTCTCTCACATTAAATCCTTTAGGGTTGGATGTTGATCTTAATAAAAAAGAGAACAACCCTGCTATAGTTTAGAGTGTTCCAACACCACCTCAACCGACTAAAAAGGGAATTTTTATAGTTCCTCCTCCACCATCCTTACATGAGCTGGGAGAAAACCCTCAAAGGCAGAGCTATCCATTACAAAATCATAAGATTACTTATCTATCGATTTCCTCTTCACAAATACCAGAAGGTGTGGAAAATCATGAACCCTTGATGGTCGACAACGAAACTCCTTTGGAAAAAACAAATACCAAGACAAGGGAAAGAAGAAGAAAGCACCATGACCTGACAGCACATATAAAAATAAAGATCAAAGATGACCATTAGTAGGTAAGTATTTCTGACCCATTCAGCCACCTTTGATGTAGCATCTCTTTCAGTTTCTCTCACAGGTGGCCTCCTATTATGTGTTGTGTTGTGTTCTTTGGTATTGTGTTAATTGTTGTTTAGGTCTCCTTGGACGACCCTTGATACTCTTGTAAGGTCAAGGATACAAGGAGACCGCCTCTGTTGTGACATTTCTTCTATTTGTTTCTCTATTCTTCTACTCTCCTCTCTCTTATTGCAATTATTGTGTGTGGTGCCTTGGGGGCATAACATCGTGGAGGATGTCATGGGGGCATTTTCCCATGTTGTAAACCTAAGTCACTTTTGTCTCCTCTAATATTTTTTGTGTTTTCATTCTTCAGTGACTCTACTAGTTGGTGGATGATGAAAACAAATATACACTAATATGAACTGTGCGTCCCTACAACAAGAATACAAATCGACCTAGTCCATATATGAAGTTGGGGTTAATATGTTACTGACACTTGACTATTAGAATCACCTCGTGTTGTGATGTGATCATGTGTTATGTTGTGAAGATTCTTGTAACAATCCTTTGCAATACTCTAATCTGCTTCTATGCACTTTGGAATGTTTTGTATCTCACCTTGTGCTACACTCAATTTTGAGATATGAGAAGTATAACCTAATGGCTATTCTTGGTTCTAAACTCGTAAGTGTAGCCTTGGTCTTTGTATGTGGTATGTTACCTTATTTCTATGCATCATGAATATTGTTGATGATTATAATTTGATACTAACATGTGTGTTTGTTGGAAACATTCAGCGATTGTTAAGCACATGTCACTTTGGGGCACGGGCTTTGTGAAAGCTCTTGTTCCCTTGCATGTTTTCACTTTACCTTAAATGTGCTTGATATCAGCAAGCAGGATCAACCACTTTAAGGTGGGGGCATATATTGTGGTAAATGCCTAGATATTTTAGACATTATTGATAAAGCATGTTTGTGTATGCTTCATTTTCACTGTAAGGCATCTGCAGATGTAGGTGAGGTTGTGTACTTTGTTTTGTTTTGCGTATACCTCCTTTTCACTATAAGGAATTTGTGTGATTCATGTGGGGTTGTATACTTTGTGCATGCTTCCTTTTCACTATAAGGCATCTGCAGATGTAGGTGAGGTTGCATTTGAAAGCCCTTTCTGTAGAAGGCAGGATTGTGTCTTCCCTTGACTGGTTTCACATCCTTTTAAAAGTCCTCTCTGAATGCGGGACTGGATCTTGAGTTATTCACCCTTAAGCATGTCTTTGGTTATTGTGGTAGCGTAGCTCAATTGTCAGATGTGTTTGGTGTGTCTTAGATAGTGGAGTGTAGCCATGAGCTCCTTCTTATCACTCGTGTTTGCTATGTATAAGAGGTATAGTATGTCGATGACATACTCTATGGTGCTCGTGTATTCCATGAGTTTTCTGTGTCTTCCTTGCATGTCTTGCATGTTTTTAGTGGTGGCGCATAGCAATGAGCTCCTCCCACGCCGTATGTTTTGTGTGCCTTTGATGGTGGCACGTAGTGATGAGCTCCCCCATCACCTGGTTAGGGTTATATATATAATTGTTTAATCATGTCTTCTATGTGTATTACATGATTGTATTCATGTCTTCTCCATGTATTGCATGCTTTACTATCTTCTCCATGTATTATGTGCTTCCTTACTGCATTCACTTTGTCTTGTGTGACTGTCAAGAGTTTTCTTATGTTTGCCTAAGCTTGGGGGCTAGAAATGGTTCCCCAAACTTAAGGTGTGTCTTCGCTCTAGTGTTTGATGTGTTTGATGTGCTTCGACCATACTTTAATGCATGTACTGATTGTAAGATCATACACACAATAAAGTGGGGACTAAATGTTATGGAGTAAAAAGTGGACACTTGCCTTTTTACCTCCTTGTTTAGCTCCTAGGTCCTCATGATTACATTGTGCATTATAATTGATCATCCTGAAGAAGATTGGCTGACACCCATGATAATTTGGGACTTTGAGACCTCACTAAGCTTATCCCAGACTAAAAAGGGGCCCTTGGACTTGGGCACAAAATGCCCAAGTCCTCCCTGATTGGTCAGGGTAAATTAGTGGCATGTCGGCATGGGACCTTTAAAAAGGTTCCTCTTTGTTAACTCTTGTGATTTAATTTGATGAATGTTAGCAGGAAAGCATATATAAGTGTATTTTTTAATTCATTATGAACCTAGATGGATATATCAAACTTATGATCTTGGAGCAAAGAGCATTCAAAGCATTCATTGTGTGTCTAGAGCAGATTTGTGTTGTTATTGTGTGTGTTGTAGGTTTGAAGACATCATACATCTCCTTATGAGTTGAAGAATCTTCATTCTCCTAATGGCTTCACCTCTAAGGTGATATCATTGATATTTGAATCATTCTATCATCATTTTGTTTAGCCTATGTCCTGCTAGGGCACACTCTCTCATCTATTAACGGTGTTGGAAGGCTTGAATACCATTCCAAGGTTTGACTGAGGCAAATCCCTAAACACCATAACCCCCCAAACCCTCTCTTGTCATCTTGTGTGCAAGTTATAGGTACAAGATTTGGGAAAAGTGAAGATATAGGAAGACTGTGTAGGAATCAGGGTTTTTGGATCTTATAGAAGTGTGAGAATATTCCTCTATAAAGACTCGGGCGGTTGGCACCCTAGTCTTCTAGGCCTTTCTAACCTCAAATTTGGCATCTAAGAAATTCTTGGAGCATTTTCTTAGTTCAGACCATCAGCAGAATCTCACTTCCAAGACTTGGGTGGTTCCTATTTCATCCTCCAACACATTAGCTTCTGAGACATAGGTTCTAACATCTTCTTGATCACTCTTGTGAAGTTAGTTTCTAATTATTTATTGTACATTTTCTGTTACAATCAGATCTTTACAAATCTAGGGTTTTGTGCATACTTGACCTGGGGTTTGATAAAAAGGCTTAGTTAAAACTAATCTTTCCATAGAAAACAAGAGTACAAGATCTATAGCTGAGTCCACCTCCCTTTGGTAATGACTTGGCTCAGTCTTGTCCTTGAATGTTATTGTGGAAGAGGGTTTGATCTAGTGTGCATGCTAGTCTTCTTCATTCTCTTTTTCATACATAACATGGTCAAACAAGTCTTAGACTTTATTGTTTTAGCCATGAAGGATCAAGGAGAAGCTTTCAATGCACTTTTGGGTTTGAGATGGTTTGTATATGCAAACAGTATGATAGACTCCTGGAAAGAAGAGCTATCATTTGCTAATGATAATAGAATTGTCAATTCCTTTGGGATCGTCAATGGAAGAAGCATACACAAAAGAAGTCAATCAGGTAGAAGACATTGATAAGGATTCAAATAATATCTACACAATTTCAAGGTTGGAAGTAGAAGAAACAATAGAAGAGCCTAACTCTAAGGGAGAAGTGGAGATAGAGGATGATTACTACAACACAAATAGTGATGAAGTTCTATAAGTTTGGTTGAGAGAAGAATCAGAACTAAAAACATGAAAAGTGGTTGGTTAACGGAGGATATTTATGGTCAGAATTGGCAAGGAAGAGATATCGCAGCCCTACAAACTTCATCAAAACTCATCAGAGATCACATGCAACGCATCCATGGAGGATATGAAAGAGATGGATCAAAGACCTTGTTGGGTAAGTCACATTTTAAAAGGAATTTCCCATATCAAGTTGCCTAGGTTTTTAGGAGTACAAAATCTACATACATATCTCACAGAAATGGAGATAGTTTTTTCAGATGAAGACATAAGGTTACAAGTTGTAAAACACACATTGGTATGCAATGCCATAAATTGGTGGAACACACACAGAGACACAAT
This sequence comes from Cunninghamia lanceolata, assembly GCA_027924645.1. Classification (NCBI taxonomy): domain Eukaryota; kingdom Viridiplantae; phylum Streptophyta; class Pinopsida; order Cupressales; family Cupressaceae; genus Cunninghamia; species Cunninghamia lanceolata. The sequence continues at coordinate 108,301 of BSBN01000934.1, forward strand.
CAATCGATGGCCAACATTCAAAATACTCATCAAGACAAGATATTTGTTGGAGGGAGGAGAATATAACATAATGCACAAATAATTAGGTCAAATCTCACTGCAAGAACATTTATCCATGTGTACAATGGTATGGAGAGAAATAAATGAATATAATGAGAATATTGTATACCAATTTATTTTATTGGACACTATCTCCAATTGCACATACATGGTACATAATTCAGGATGAAGGAAAGAAACTAGATATTAGGAAGAACTATAAAAGGACTTCATTCACACATCTCATTATTAAGTCCAGACAAGAACATATACACAATACTCCTCATAATAAGGGATATCATATTTCAACAAGATGCAGAAGAAGAAGCAAAATTGAAACAAAGCTCACCACCAACAAGAACAAAAGGCATATGGAAAATCATAGAATGGATGGATAAAGAATCACACCTAGAGAAACACAAATGCTACAAAACAACACAACAAGAGGATGAAGAGAGTAGGGAACTAGAAATAAAGATTGAGCAAGGAGAAAGAAAGCTAGCTGAATCAATAACTATCAAGGAAAAATACTAGAATAATCTCATCCAGCTAAGGGAAGAGAACATTTCCAAAGAAGGAGATCCTAAGCAAGCCAAAATAGGAGACTATTGGGATGAGAAGGTAGTGGCACAAGTAGTAGAAATTTTGTCTAAGTATCAGGATTTGTTTCCTAGAATATTCACAGAGATAAAGGGAATCAAAGAGGAGGCCGGAACAATGAAAATTCAATTAAAAGAAGGTAGTAAACCAATCAAGAAAAGGCCATACATATTGAATCCAAACATGAAGAAAAGAGTTAAAGTAGAACTTGTAAGATGCTCGAAGCAAGGATCATAAAACCAGTGGAGGAAGAAGAATGGATCAGTCCAATGGTTGTATAGAATAAGAAAACAAGAGAAATCAGAATCTGTGGAAACTATAGAGAATTGAATAAAGCTTGTATTTGTGATCTTTTCCCTACACCATTCACAGAGGAAATCTTGGAGTCAGTTGCCGGCAGGGAGATTTACTCCTTCACTATGGATTCTCCAGATACCACCAGGTAAAAATTAGAGAGGACCAACCTAAAACAACATTTGCTTCTGAACTAGGATCTTTCATGTATATTGTTATGCCATTTGGATTGAAAAATGCACCTACAATATTCAATAGAATCATGGTAAATGCATTCAAGGAGTTTATACATGATTTCCTGGAAGTCTATTTGGATGATTGTATTGTATTTGGACTATTAAAAGATCACACATAAACATTAAGGTTGATGCTGAATAAGTGCAAAAGCTTGCAAATCTCCCTGAACTTGAAGAAATGTAATTTTATGGTACCATTTGGAACACTACTGGGTCATATAATATGCAAAGAAGGCTTGATGGTTGATCCTGGGCTCAAAGTTACAATTATTCAAAACTTACCACCACAAAAAATTACATCTGATGTCAAAACATTCCTTGGATATACCAGTTACCACAACAAGTTTATCAAGAGTTATATAGCCATCTCAACACCTATAGAAGAACTATTGAAGAAAAAATAGGGCAAAAGTATTACTTGGAATGAGCAGCACCAAAAGGCATTTAACACATTGAAACAGAAGATACCAAAAGCACCCATACTCATATTTCTGGATTGGGATAACACATTCCATGTTCATGTCGATGCATCAGGGATTGTAGTGGGAGTAGTATTGACTCAACCTAGGGGTTCAAAGGATCACCCTATATAGCATTTGCAAGCAGTATGTTGTCAAAAGCAAAGAAGAATTATACTACAATTGAAAGAGAAGCCCTAGCAATGGTATATGTATTACATAAGTTCAGGCATTACCTCTTGTTGACAGCTTTTGTATTCTACACTGATCATGAACCATTGAAATGCCTAGTCAAAAAACCAATTATTCAAGGACAAATTTGTTGATGGCTACTCTTGTTTCAGGAGTTTGAATTCTCAATCATGGTGAAACTAGGAAAGCACAATCAGGGACTAGACTACTTTTCCAAAATTGAGACAGGGGAAGATCTGAAGGTACATGAAGAAGAACTACCTGGCATAAATCTTTTCAAAGTCCATGCATTACTAGAAGAATTGAAAGATATAGCATACCTATTGGCTACATGTGAACCTTGCTCAAAGATGTCAACACAAGAAAGACAAAACCTAATTTAGAAGTCCTTTCCATATACATTGATTGAAGGAGAGCTACATATCTGAGGAAAGGATGATATTATCATAAGGGTAGTATATAAACATGAAAGAGAGGAAATTATAAGAGAAGCACATGAAGGAATGGCAAGAGGACATAATGTTAGAGAGATGACAGTAAGAAAAATCAAACTAGTTGGGTTATGGTAGCCTACACTTTTCAAATATGCAAAGAGATATGTTAAGGGTATATACACAAAGATGAGGGACCAAAAAGTTGCCAAATGACTTTTTGGGCAACTCTTTAGTCGCATACACATCAAAATGTGAGCACTTTATAATGCACTTGCATTATTTTTTGATTTAAAAGTGCAAAAAATAGGCATTTCACCCATTACCCGCAACCAAAAGACTTAGTTTCCAGAAAAAACAAACAATATAGCGCGAGCATGTTCAAGGAAGGTCAAACCAAGAAAGTGCAAGAGAGAAATTGACATTTTCATGATGCCACCTCGTCAAATCCACTCCGGAAGATGTCATGAAGCAAATGTCGAGGGTCTAGCAGCCGAAGAAGGTAGGGTTTAATTAATTTTTGTCAGTTTGAAAAGAATTTTTTACTTTTGCAATGTTTGATTAGTTTTTTATATTACATTTGTAGTTAATGAGGCAAGAGAAAACACAAATCCAACTGAGGAGGGTCAAAACAACCCCCAAAATCCTCCAAACCCTCAAAACCCACCTTCACGTCCTTACAATGTAAGAGATACTCAAGAAAACTACCTAGGGCAAATAGAAGAAAACAAAATACATCTTCAAACTCTTATTGAAATGTTAAACAATCCAAGTGCAAGCACTAATCATAGGAGAGTGCTTGTGAAGTCATTAGAGGTGAATGTTTCCCACACTGAATCGGTGACAAAACAAATCACTAAATTTCAAGACTATAGGGAGAGGTGTCGGCAATACTATGCCGGCAAATTATCTTATGAACAAGTGAAGAATGAAAAAATTAAAAAATCTGCATTATGTGCACAATTTATTAATCCTAAAACTGGCCAAAGATTAGAAGAAACTTGCAAACAGTTCCCTATTCATTGGTGTAGGAATCAATAAATATATCAAAACTTGTGGGATAGATGGTACATGGTCTTCGATGAGCGCCCATGCAACAACAATGAGGTGCCACAATATTTCTTGAGGAAACTCCATTTCAAGTTCATTCTCAAGAAGATTCCCAATTATTTTGACATTTGAGAGTTCCAGGGCAGAGGTGGTGGCTCTACCCAAGATAGAGGGGGCTTAGTGAGATGAAAATCGTGTACCTAGACCCCTGTTGAGGCCAGAACATGTGTCACTCCCTTCAACTTTGAAGGAGAGTGTTGAGGTGGAGACATTACATTCATTGACTACTCTCACGTAGTCTCTGGCACAACACATCGATGATCTTACCCAGGTTGATGAGAGTGAGAGCAGTAGGCATCATTTTTCCCCACATTTGTGCGGATCATGTGGGAACCTGTGTAATTATAGGACACAGGACTCGCGGCAGGACTCTTAGTAGGATGCTATGATGCAGGGGTAGCATCCAATGATGGACACATCCATATTGGATGATATTGTTCTCACTGATGATGTCTTACAACATATATTTGGTATTGACTCTCAAGTAATTTTTTACAAGTTTTATCTTGATTTAATATATTCTTATTTAAAATTTGTAATTAATTTTATATGACTATCTATATTATAAGTCAAAAATAATGTATGTAATTGTTTGTGCAATGAAATTCCAAGTTCAGAGTCTTCATCTTACCTCCATTAGTTGTCCATTGGCAGGTTATGAGAGGAGGTCAAGTTAGCAGGTATGTAATTTATCACATGATCATAATTATTGTACATATATCAATGGTAATATTATTTTGTGACAATTTGATGATTTCAACAGGGAGCTTTACCAACACCTCCATGGTTTCCTTGGTCCCCTGGATGCAAAACCACTTATACAAAGGTAAATTTAACCATTTCTAATCATTATGCATTTAAATAATGTTATGTATTTATTTTGGTTGAATAATCTTGAACTCTATTTTTAGATGTTGAATATGGAGACTCCTCATCTTCGTGAGTCAGCGCAGGTAGGCATTGTTGCAGCCATGATGTCTTCAAATTGTTTGACTGAGGTATGAGCCAATAGCATAAAAATGTCATAATTTTGTATTTCTTGTTTTATCTCATGTCAATTGATGTACATAAATGATATTTATGTTTAGTCAACTTTGCATCTTGATGCTTCTCACAAGAGGTCACAAATCCAACCCATCCAACTATACACGAAGAGAGAGAAAAGATGATCAAGAGTGACCATCGGATAGCAGTAAGTGATCAATTACATATGTGATGTTATATATTTCATGTTTTCTATATTAATGTACATATTGTTTGATTGTATTAACAGGTACAACTGCAAGAATGTCTGTGGAGGAGGTCTACTCGACGATAGAGAGAGGATGAGTCACTGATTGGCTCTCCATCTTCACGGTCAAGCAAGGGCTGCTGAATATTTGATGAGAGTCCATAGGAAACTAGTTTTTGGGACATTTTTTCTATTCCTAGATGGCTTTGTATACATACTTTTGTATGTTACTGATGTATATTTTTGTATATGCCTTTATGGCTTTGTTTGGACATGCCTATATGGCTTTGTATATAGACTAGATGTTATGTTCATGACATTATGTATATGACAATTTAAATATTAAATATTTAATATGATGATCAATTATTGTTACAGGAATTTGGTTTTACACGTGCCAATTGCATTTGCTTGAAAGTTTATAAATCATTTTCAAATAATCCATTTTGTGCATATCTTGCAATCATTGAATTCCATGAGACTGTGCATTTCATTGAGGCATCATGTCAAACGTTCATGCACCTTGTCTATGCTTCCACACTTTCCATACATGTCTACAAGGGTAACTGCAAATACAATATGTGACAAAATTTTTATATCCTTAATGCTTTAATAGTTGTCCACACCATGTTCGCCAGATCCCATTTTGGCATAGGCAAGGAGGATGTTGGATAAGGTTGTGCAATTTGGTTTTAGACTTGTCAATTGCATTTGGTTGAAATTTTCTTTTGTGCATTTGTGAAAGTTTTTAAAGCCTTGTGAAAACTCCATTTCGTGCATATCTTGCAATCATTGCATTCCATGAGACAACATTTCTTTGAGGCATCGTGTCAAATAGTTCACATTCGTTGTATATGCTTCCACACTTTGTATACATGTCTCACAGGGTAGTTGCAACTACAACATTTGAAAAAATTCCTATATCCTTTATGCTTTGATGGATGTCTATACTATGCTCCAAAGATACCAGTTCTAAGGTTTTGGAATTTGGCTTTACACCCGCCAATTTCATTTGCTTGAAAGTTTCTAAAGCCTTATCAAAAATCTATTTTGTTCATATCTTGCAATCATTGCATTCCATGAGGCAAAATTTCTTTGAGGCATCATGCCAAACAGTTCACGTGCCTTGTATATGCTTCAACACTTTGCATACATGTCTCCGAGGGTAGTTGCAACTACAACATCTAACAAAATTCCCATATCTTTTATCCTTTGATGGATATCCATTTTGGCATAAGCAAGGAGGATACTGGCTATGGTTATGGAATTTGGCTTTACACCCGCCAATTGTATTTTTTGAAATTTTATAAAGCCTTATCAAAAAAATCCATTTTTTGCATATATTGCAATCATTGCATTCCATGAAATGACATTTCATTTCAAGGTATCATGTCAAACAGTTCACGTACCTTGTCTATGCTTCCACACTTTGCATACATGTCTATAAGGGTAGCTACATTTTGGTAGAAATAGGAAGGATGCTGGCAAAGGTTGTGGAATTTGGCTTTACACATGCCAATTGCATTTGTTTGAAAGTTTCTAAAGTTTTTTTAACAAATCCATTTTTTGCATATCTTGCAATCATTGCATTCCATGAGAGGACATCTCTTTGTGGTGTTGTATCAAACATTCCACATGCCTTGTCTATACTTCCACACTTTGCATACATGTCTACAAGGGCAGCTACAATTACAACATGTGACAAAATTCATATATCCTTTATGCTTTGATGGTTGTCCATACACTATTCCAAAGATCCTATTTTGGTAGAGATAGGGAGGATGCTGGTAAAGGTTGTGGAATTTGGCTTTACACGTGCCAATTGCATTTACTTGAAAGTTTCTAAAGTCTTTTCAACAAATCCATTTTTTGCATATCTTGCAAGCGTTGCATCCCGTGAGAGGACATCTCTTTGTGGTGTTGTATCAAATAGTCCACGTGTCTTGTATATGCTTCCACACTTTGCATAAATGTCTACAAGGGCAATTGCAATTACAACATGTGACAAAATTCCTATATCCTTTATGCTTTGATGGTTGTCCATATGTTGTTCTAAAGATCCTATTTAGGTACAGATAGGGAGGATGCTGGCAAAGGTTGTGGAATTTGGCTTTACATGTGTCAATTGCATTTGCTTGGAAGTTTCTAAAGTCTTTTCAACAAATCCATTTTTTGCATATCTTGCAATCATTGTATCTCATGAGAGAACATCACTTTGTGGTGTTCCATCAAACAGTCCATGTGCCTTGTCTATGCTTCCACACTTTACATACATGTCTACAAGGGAAGCTGCAATTACAACATGTGACAAAAATCCCATATCCTTTATGCTTTGATGGTTGTCCATACGATGTTCCAAAGATCCTATTTTGGTACAAATAGGGAGGATGCTAGTAAATATTGTGGAATTTGGCTTTACATGTGCCAATTGCATTTTCTTGAAAGTTTCATGATAAATCTAAGTGGATGCCTTAAGGAATTAGGACAATCTTTTCAATTAGGAGCATTGCTAGGACAACAATGGGTTTGATCTTCATGATCTTCATACAGGGCACCCCTATAAATGACATCCTTGTCCTTACACCTTTTAACATCCAAAAATCTCTAATATTTATTTTATATGGTCACTTTCCAAATCCACTATTTTAGGCCTTGAAAACCAAGTGAAACTTGTCCATTTACTTTCTTTTTCATTATTTCTTATAAAGGCTTTTATGACTTTGTTCCATTTTTTAGTTGGTTTCACATCTTCCACTACATGTTTACAATTTTACATCTAATAGAATCTTGTACATACTATTCTTAACCTCTTATAATTTTTTATACTTATAGAAACTCTCTAGACTAGGTTGATCCCTAGTGGACTAGGCTACTAGCATAGGTGTTAGATAAGGACTAGGCTACCCCTTTTTCCAAAATTAAACAAATCAACTTACATGACCTAAATTCCTAGAAAACTTCATCTTCTAATTCTGAGAAATTCAATATTTTAAAACTTTTAATTTTACTATTGGAACTTTGGTGGATTATTCACCTACATAAAGTTCCTTGTAAGGTTTCTCATGAAAGAAGTTGATGGACTTTGTTCTAGGTTTATGTTGATAGTTATCTAGTAGAATAGCAATTAATTATAGTGAGCTATAGAGGGTAGCAATGAGTTTTAGGTGTTGCATTTTAGCATGGAAGCTTACATAAATCTAATGTCACTATTTTCCAACCTCAAGCCATTTTGAAGGAGAACTCACAACTGCATAATTGTAGGTATGTCATTCTAAGTATTTATTATAGTGTAGGTACACTTGTATTGTTGTTGGAGGACACATGGTAATGACTATGAACATGGTGATATTATAGGAGATGCTTAGAGGTACTACAAGTAGCTAGAATTAAATAGGTGTTTGTCATACAAAGATCAAAGACAGCCCTAGGTTGACTATCATGTATCAAAGGCATTATTGACTTCCTAGAGGATACTTATACCTTGGCATTATGAATGCGAAGTCTACAAGTAGGGAGTGTAAAAGAGAAAGAAGATGACTGTCATAATGAAGAGATAGTTGTGTTGGTAATAAGAGAGTAGAAATCCTAAATTAAGAAGGGAAGATAGTTCCATCAAGTCAAGCATGTCATTCCCACATAAAGACAACCCTAGCAAGGCTAATAGACCAACTATGACACAGTACACTTATGGACAAACATGCAATCATGAATTAGTCTTAAAGTCAAGAATGTGACAGTCATCAGTAAGAAGGTAATCACATAGCTTTGGGACTGTTATCATGGCATTGAAGTCTTCTCCCAAACCTAGTCACTTGTTCATCAAGAAATGGATATTCATGATAATCAGAACTCACTCACATATCATGTAAGGTAACAGCCATAGGACATTGTGGACTGTAATGGGGAGCCAAATCACATGTCAATTTAGTCCTAGGTACAGAAAACTATCCTTATTAGAAAATATTATTGTTTTGTATCTCAAACCAAAGGTATGTACAAAGGAATGCTGCAAGTTTACATTAGTAATGCATTCAAGTGACTTCATTGACATAATGGGATAGTCAAATGCCACACTGCCATGTTACTACAACGGTCTAATATGAGGGTGAGATTGTTATATGACTTGAAAAGCTTCCATTTGGGGGGGTCTAGCAATTAAAAAACTAGTCATATGATTGCTAGGACAGTCATCAAGGTTCTAAGAGTATTTACTATTCATCATACCATTATTCACATTTCAGCACTGTCAACGCATATTAGGATAGTGTTCTCCCAAAAAAATAGAGAAGGTTGTTATAAAGATCTTAGAACACTCATCTTATAAATGTACAGTTATATGCAAATGGTAGCAGTCATATGTCAAGCTTAGAATGGTGATGTCAACCTAAGGACTACTTGATCTTACCCAAAAGATCTACCATAATGTCAAATTGTTGTCGTTACAACCTCAAAATCAGTCATGCCACCAAAAATAGTCATGAAGACAACATGTTAGGACAGACATCAATATTCCATAAAAGATTTATCATATTGCCTAGGATGTTGTCCCGACCCATTATAGACTTCCATACATATCCAAATGACTATCATGAGCAGCAAATAACTTTCATCAAGCAATTTTAGGTATCAAATTTGATGCAGGAGCCTCACTTTGAATTATGTTTTAAGGTCATTTTGATGGGTTTTGGTCAAAAAGGTCATTGTGGACCTTATAAGACCATTTGGGGTCATTAGGAGTCTTTGAGAATCAATTTTGATGTTTTGGATCAAATATTGTAAAAACCTTGCACATTCTTATCACAAAAAAGTGCATTAATGTTGCAACTTTGATGAGGAGTAGTTGGTGGTTGGTTAGGAAGTAGAAACTTGTTCGAAATCTATGTAAATGAGTTGTTCACATGATTAGTAAGGTTGGTGAGGAGTTTTGAATGAAAGAAACTCAGTTTTGTACATTTTCTAACTACATTTTCTAGTAAAATAGACTATACTTCATGTTTTGTATGGACTATTATAGTATGTACAGCCCTGAAACTGATTGGAATAGTTGATGGGAAGTCTTACCTTTCATATTCTTTTTGTTTGAACAAATTTTATTGGGTTTTATGAAAGTTATGCCATTTTTTGTCTTGACAGGTCTGTAAAGTTTATTTTTCTAAAAATTTACAGTTTGAAAATGTGTTAGTATGGACATGTACATAATGATGGAGGCCTAAAACCAATTGGGAAAGTTACCCCTATGTTTTAAGAGATGGATTCTTTTTTTTTTGGATCAATTTCATTGAGTTTTGTGTGAGTTATGGCATTTTTACTAACAGCATGTCTAAACCCTGCCTAGGGTTTCCAGCGAACTAAAATATTTCACATCTTTGATTCCAACCATCAAAAAGTCATGAAAATTGATGGAAGGTTCTTTTTTAATATGTTCTAAAAACTCTTTAAACAAAAATCCATGACTGGCATGTGTGGAGGAGATATAATGGACTGTGTTTGCAGATTTGCAATGAAACTGCCCTAAAACCCTATGTTCTTTATTGTTTTGAATGATCTATGCATTGTTTATGAATGGAAGGGTGTAACACCATATTGGAATATTGTTTGGGGTCTGCATAGGTCTGAGAACACATGTGACAAGTTTCTTTACCTTGTTTGAAGTCCTTTCCCTAATACACCTAGTGACAGTAAGCCCTAATTTGCATGTTTCTTTGTGTCAATCACTTGATTTGGACTATATGTGTTTGGAAACCCCTAGAAGGTGTTGAGACAGGTATGAAACTCCCAAGACTCCCATGATCCATGTTTCCTTCAATATTATACACCATTAGAGTGTTGTTCATAGGTTTCAAAGTGCACTAGGAAGCCTTTAGGCCTTGTTGAGATGAACCAATGTGTGAAGGGTCTAGAAACAATCAGATTGTGTTAGATATCAGTCTTTCCTCTACATCAAAATTCACCTTGGACAACTGTAATAGCTAAAGAGTAGTTTTGACAGTTGGAAAGTGTTATAACAATGGTTAGGGCATTAGGATAGTCAGTGACCACTAGGACAACAACTAGGACTGTCATTTACAAGATTTGACCTAACCTAGCCCCTCCAAGGATAGTTAACATTAAAAATTTAGAGATTTCACTTAAAAACAATCAAGTTATGCCAGTAAAGCAAAGCAAGATCCCTTAAGATCCCTAAGACCAAAAAACTGCCAAACTATGACAGAGTAGTTCTCAGAATTTGTGACAACTGGGAATGGTCCATTTGGACCTATAGGTGCACGTGAGGTTTGTCCACAATAACCTCTTTTAGTTTTGGTCAACTCTAATTTGTTTGACCATGCTGAAATCAAATGCATTCTTACAAAATGATTCAGTTTCATGCAGTGGAAAGGTGCTAGGAGTGACATTTTACATTCCATAGCTTGTGGGGCCAAACGGACTACGCCAACACGTCAGGGTGGGCAAGTAAATGCTATCAAAGGTCTTGTTTCATGTGCCAAGGGTCCCAGTCATTCAAGACAGTAGGCTACCAACAAGGTCACTTAAGATCCTAAGAGCAAAAAATGCCAAACTTTGACAGAGTAGTTCTTAGAATTCGTGGCATCTGGGAAGGTTTCGTTTGGACCTACAGATGCACATGGGGTCCATCCACAATAATCTCTCTTAGTTTTGGTCAACTCCAATCCATTTGAATGTGCCAAAATCAAATGCATTCTTACAAAATTCTTCAGTTTCATGCAGCACAACCTTGCCAAGTGCCATATTTTTTGTTCTGCTCGTCGTGGGGCCAAACTGTTAAGAAAAGTGTCTCAACCTTGCAACTTCAAAAGATTACTATTTTTCCCAATTTTGGTCTTTTTGAATACCCTTTATCTTGGATAATGGTCTAGAACTTTCAAAGTTTCCAAAAGTTTCCAAACGAGCTAAAAATAGCGAGACTTACTATTTTTAGTAAGTCCTTCAATTGAGCTTGGATTGACCTAAAATTTTTCCCAGAAGGTGTGGAATAGTTAAGTGAACATCTCGGGTGAGTTTTGTCTCAAGATCATATTTGGATCACGAGATATTAAAGTTTCTATTTTTGAAACTGCGGGAAAAAGTCTTTGAACTCAATTACTGGAATTGAAACTTCTCTAAATGTCCCAAAAATTTTCATAACCAGCATAGTGGGTTATAGGGTGATAGATCTCTTCACGAGCTTTCCTACGCATTAAACGATTTGTCAATCAGACTCCCGGATCAAAAGTTATGGCCTCCGGAAGCTGGGCCTTCTATTTTTGGGAAATGTAAAAACGTGTTGGACACATAAAAGAGCTATAAAGGGGAGAGTTACACATGTTGGTGTGTGTTTTGGCACATCACAAGGCATCTTTGATTGGAGATAATTTGGGTACCACTTTATGGGTGGTTTTGGCTCATGGTTTTGTAATCATCGGTGACGGTTTACTATATTGCATCTCCTATATATCAGGAACTAGAGATCGAGGTTGTATGTAAGAATCTTATAGATGTCAAATTACCTCCTAAATCTATGGTTGGATATACTCCTGTAAAAGCTTGCCCTGCAAGTATATTGTAATCTTCGTGATTCCTGAATAATATATTGGGCAGCTTTGGATTGTGGGGTTTTTTACCTGAAAGGGTTTTCCCCACGTATATCTTGTGTTGTGAGTTTTGTGTTTGCATTTGGAAGTTGTTATTATCTTTTTGTTAATGTGCATCTTAATCTGTAAGTGTAAAAGTAAAAATTTACATAAGTTTTTCCTCATTAGATTAGTGTAGGAAGTGTTTCCGCATACCTTGCTTCATTTCAGTTGGTATCAGAGCCTGATCACCTTTGGTTCTAGTTGTTAGGTAGAGGGTTTTTTGAGTTGATCTTCATTTGAGTGCGAGCTTGTGCAGAGGATTTTGAAATCTTTGTTGCGGGCAAGAGATGGTGAGCACATCTGGGAGGTTTGAGATAGAAAAGTTTAATGGCAGTAATTTCAAGTTGTGGAAACTCAAAATGGAGGACATGCTTGTAGATTGGGATTTATGGGAAGCCACATCTGGTACAAAACCAACAGCAATGTCTCAAGAAGACTGGGATCTTAAAGATCAAAAAGCTAAGGGTTTGATAAGACTCTATTTGGCTGATTAAGTGCTCCTAAATATCCATGAAGAGAAGACTACAAAGGAACTTTGGAAGAAGCTTGGAGATGTTTATTAGGCTAAATCCTAGTGAACAAGTTATTCTTGCGAAATAATTTGTATTCTCTGAGGATGGAAGATGGAGGATCTACAGCTAATCACCTGAATACATTCAATATGCTTGTTGCCCAGTCAACTTCTATTGGTGTGAAGATGGAGGAGAAGGATTGATGTATGACATTACTATGTTCCTTACCAGATTTGTGGGACCACCTTGTTATGGCCATTGGGAGTACCACTACCACCTTCAAGATGGATGAAGTGGTTTCTTCGTTGTTATCGGAAGAGATGCAGAGAAAGTCTTTTGAATTGGCTAAGGAGGCTCTTGTGGTTCGTGGTAGATCTAAAGAGAAGGGAAAGAAAAAGGATAAGAAGAAGGAAGAAAAAGGAAGATCCAAATCTCATGGGAGATCTAAGTCTCCTAGAAAGTCCAAGGCCCTATGTTGGAACTGCGGCAAACCTGGTCACTTCTACAAGGAGTGCAAGGAGGAGAAAAAGAAAAAGAAGAAGAATTATGATTCAGATTCTAACAAGTCCTCCCAGGATGAAGGAGAAGAATTTGTCACTGCCTTGGCAACGCATGCATCTGAGGATGTGTGGCTTATTGACTCTAGTGCATCTTTTCACATGACCTCACATCGGGGCTAGTTTTTGAAGTATGAAGAATATGATGGTGGAAAGGTGTACTTGGGTGATGATTCTCACCTGGATATTGTTGGCCATGGAAGAGTCTTGATTTAATTCACCAATGGATGAGTAAAGGGAATCAATGGTGTTATGCATATCCCTGGTTTGACACGGAACCTTCTTTCTATAAGTAAATTGAATGATGTGGGTGTGCAGGTTATTTTCTCAAATGGAGGATGTAAGATGACTAGAGGATCTATGGTGTTGGCTAAGGGTTTTCGGATTGGCACTTTATTTCAGCTTGTTGCATGCGCAGTTTAGTGTAATAGTGCCTCTGTTTCGAAGAAGAGAGCTTCAGAGTCTTCATCCTCAACATTGGAACCAGCAGCGAAGAAGACTGTTACATCTACTTTCGATGGTTGTGCTTTCCGGGTACCTAAGGGTGAGCTCATTCTATGGAGATGAAACTTCCAACTAAGAAGACAATGTTATGGCACCAAAGGCTTAGTCACATTGGTGAAAAGGGTTTGAGGACCTTAAAGAATAAAAATCTTGTTGAGGGTATGAATGATTGTAACCTTGAGTTCAATTTCTATGAACATTGCATTTATGCAAAAATAAACCATGTTCAGTTTTATTCCAGTTCTCACAAATCTTCTGAGGTGTTGGACTTGATTCATTCTGATGTGTTTGGTCATGTTAATGTTCCTTCGACTTTAAAATTTGTTTACTTTGTTTCATTCATTGACGATTACAGTAGAAGGACATGGGTGTATTTACTTAGAAGTAAATCTTAAGTCTTTAATAGATTCAAAGAGTTCAAAGCTCTTGTAGAGAATCAAAATGATAGAAAGATTAAGTGTTTGAGGACTGACAATGGTGGTGAGTTATGTTTAGCAAATTTTGACAAGTTCTGTAAAGAACACGGGATTGAGAGGCACAAGACAACTCCGTATACCCCTCAGAAGAATGGAGTTGCAGAGAGGATGAATAGAACGTTGATGGAGAGGGCAAGGAGTATGTTAAGTGGAGCTGGTCTTGAACAAAAGTTTTGGGATGAAGCTATTGCTACCGCTTGTTACCTGGTTAACAAGTCTCCTACATCAGCACTTGTTGATAAGACACCTATGGAGGTATGGTCTGGTAAAAAGCCTTCATTAAGACACATTCGCTTATTTGGTTGTGAGGCATATGCACATGTGCCTAAGGAGAAGAGGTCTAAGTTGGAGAACAAGGCTATAAAGTGTATCTTCATTGGTTATGGCATCGATGTGAAAGGGTACAAGCTTTGGGATCCAGTAGTTGAGAGAGTTCTGTATAGCAGAAGCGTAATCTTTAGAGAGCTCAATCCTTCTTCTATTGTCTTAAAGCTAGAGAAGGAAGAGAAGAAAGATGATACGGTTCAGATTCCTTCCACCCCTAAGAAATTTGAACCAAAAATATCTATTGGACCTGATAATGAGGAGAGCTCTAGTAGCTCTGAAAGTTCAGAAGAAGATAAAGAACCTCAACCTCAACCTTTGAGGAAGTCCACATGGATAAGGCAGCAACCTGATAGATTTAGTTATTCATTGCATGATTCTAGTTGTATTTTTGCTTTGATTTCTAACACTAATGAGCCTAGAATTGTGAAAGAGGCTATGGGTATGAAAGATGCAAGTTCCTAGAAGGAGGCCATGGAAGAGGAAATGGCTTCTTTGGAAGAGAATAATACTTGGGACTTGGTGCCTTTGCCTAAAGGATGAAAATTTGTTGGACGCAAATAGGTGTTCAAAATGAAATTTGGTGTAGATGGCAGTGTTGAGAAATATAAGGCTAGATTGGTTATGAAGGGGTATTCTCAGGTGGAGGGAATTGACTATGGTGAGATTTTATCTCCCATTGCAAAGATGACATCTATTCGAATCCTATTATCTCTTGTAGCAACGTATGATCTAGAAGTGGAACAAATGGATGTGAAGACAACATTCCTTCATGGTGACTTGGAGGAGGAAATCTATATGTCACAGCCGGAGCACTACGTGGTGAAAGGTAAAGAAAATCTAGTTTGCAAGTTGAAAAAGTCTTTGTATGGTTTGAAACAGTCTCCTAGGATGTGGTACCAGAAGTTTGATGCCTTTGTGTTGAGTATTGGATTTTAGAGATTGAAATCAGATCATTGTGTTTATTACAAGTTTGACAATGATCGTATTCTCATTAGTACATTGTATGTTGATGATATGTTACTCATTAGGAATGGTAAAAGTTTGATTTCTAATTTGAAGTCTCAATTGTCAGCATAGTTTGAGATGAAGAATCTAGGGGCAGCTCGGTACATTCTGAGGATGGATATAAGAAAAGACAGAGCAAACAGAAAACTTTGGTTAGGCCAGAGTAAGTATGTTAACACTGTGTTGGAGAGATTCAGCATGGTGGATTGCAGACCTTTGATTGTTCCTGTTACAATGGGGACAAATTTATCTGTTGAAGATTGTCCAAAGTCTCCTTCTGAGATAGAGGATATGAGCAGAGTGCCTTATGCTAGTGTGGTTGGTAGTTTGATGTATGCGATGGTCTATATAAGACCAGACATTGCCCAAGCAGTGGGAGTTCTTAGTCGATTTATGGCTAATCCTGGACGAGTACATTGGGATGCAGTGAAGAGAGTGTTTAGATATTTACAGGGTACTTCTGAGTATTCCTTATGTTATCATGGTTATCCTACAGGACCTCAACATTCACTTTGTATTCATGGATTTGTGGATTCAGATTAGGCAGGTGACATTGACAACAGGAGATCCACCAGCGCTTATGTGTTCACTATGTTTGGTGGTCCTATTAGTTCGATGAGTAAGCGACAACCTGTGGTCACTTTGTCCACTACTGAAGCTGAGTACATGGAAGCAACTCATGCTTGTAAAGAAGCCATTTGGCTTAAGAGATTGTGTTCTGATGTTGGGTTTGATGTAGGGAAGATTACTATTTGTTGTGACAGTCAAAGTGACATATGTTTGGCAAAGAATCCTACTTTCTATGTGAGGACTAAGCATATTGATGTCTAGTACCATTTTGTTCATGACATGGTAGAGGATGGGAAGGTAAACTTGGAGAAAGTTGATACTTTGATGAATGTTGCAGATTCCTTGACAAAACCTGTGAGCACAGAAAAGTTTAGATGGTGTTCAGAGTCTATGGGCCTCTCATCCCCTAGTAATTAAATCATGGTGTTGATACTCCCTTTGCTCTTGCAAGGTGTTCGACAAGTGGGAGAATGTTAAGAAAAGTGTCTCAACCTTGCAACTTCAAAAGATTACTATTTTTCTCAGTTTTGGTCTTTTTGAATACCCTTTATCTTGGATAATGGTCTGGAACTTTCAAAGTTTCCAAAAGTTTCCAAATGAGCTAAAAATAGCGAGACTTACTATTTTTAGTAAGTCCTTCAATTGAACTTGGATTGACTTGAAAATTTTCCTAGAAGGTGCGGAACAACTAAGTGAATATCTCGGGTGAGTTTCGTCTCAAGATCATATCTGGATCACAAGATATTAAAGTTTCTATTTTTTAAACTGTTGGAAAAAGTCTTTGAACTCAATTACCAAAATCAAAACTTCTCTAAACATCCCAAAAAATGTCATAACTAATGTAGCGGGTTATAGGGTGATAGAACTTTTCATGAGATTTCTGACACATTAAACGATTCGTCAAACAAACACCCGGATCAAAAGTTATGGCCTCCGAAAGTTGGACCTTCTATTTTTGGCAAATGTAAAAACGTGTTGGACACATAAAAGAGCTGTAAAGAGGAGAGTAACACGTGTTGGTGTGTGTTTTGGCACATCACAAGGCATCTTTGATTGGAGATAATTTGGGTGCCACTTTATCGATGGTTTTGGCTCATGGTTTTGTAATTACCGATAACAGTTTATTGTTTTGCATCTCCTATTTATCAGGAACTAGAGATGGAGGTTGTATGTAAGAATCTTATAGATGTCGAATTACCTCCTAAACCTCTGGTTGGATATACTCCTATAAAAGCTTGCTCTACAAGTATATTGTAATCTTCATGATTCTTGAATAATATATTGGGCAGCTTTGGAGTGTGGCGTTTTTTACCTGAAAGGGTTTTCCCCATGTACATCTTGTGTTGTGAGTTTTGTGTTTACATTTGGAAGTTGTTATTATCTTTCTGTTAATGTGCATCTTAATCTGTAACTATAAAAGTAAAAATTTGCATAAGTCTTTCCTCGGTAGATTAGTGTAGTAAGCGTTTCCGCATACCTTGCTTCCTTTCACGAACAGACTACGCCAATGCATCGAGGTGGGTGGGTAAATGCCAGGGGAGGTCTCATTTTGTGTGTCAAGCATCCCAGTCATTCCAGGAAGCAAGCTACTGTTAAAGTCCCTTAAGATCCCTAAGAACAAAAATCTGCCAACCTTTGATAGAGCAATTCTCAGAATTTATGGATGTTGGGAACATTCCATTTGGACCTATAGGTGCACATGGGATCCGTCCACAATAACCTCTCTCAGTTTTGGTCAACTCTAGTCCGTTTGACCATGCCAAAATTAAATGCATTCTTGCAAAATGCTTCATTTTCATGCAATGGAAAGGTGCTAGGAGTGACATTTAGCATTCCATAGCTCACAGGGTCAAATAGATTTCACCAACGCGTCGGGGTGGGTGGGTAAATGCCAAGGGTCCCAATCGTTCGAGACAGCAGGCTACCGACAAAGTCACTTAAGATCCTAAGAGCAAAAACTGCCAAACTTTAATGGAGCAATTCTCAAAATTTGTGGTAGCTGGGAATGTTCCGTTTAGACCTATAGGTGCATGTGGGGTCCATCCACAATAATATCTCTTAGTTTTGGTCATCTCAAATATGTTTGACCGTGCTGAAATCAAATGCATTCTTGTAAAATGCTTTAGTTTCATGCAACACAACCTTGCCATGTGCCATATTTTTTATTTTTCTCATCATGGGGCCGAACAAACTACTCCAACGCATCGAGGTGGGCGGGTAAATACTAGGGGAGTTCTCATTTCATGTGCCAAGCATCCCAGTCATTCTATCCAGCTGCCTACCAGCAAAGTCCCTTAAGATCCCTAAGACCAAGAAACTGCCAAACTTTGACGTAGCAGTTCTTGGAATTCATGGCATTTGGGAACATTTTGTTTAGACCTACTAGTGCATGTGGGGTCTATCCACAATAACCTTTCTTGGTTTTGGTCAACTCCATTCCGTTTGACCATGCCGAAATAAATGGATTGTTGCAAAATGCTTCAATTTCA
Source organism: Cunninghamia lanceolata (assembly GCA_027924645.1). Lineage (NCBI taxonomy): Eukaryota > Viridiplantae > Streptophyta > Pinopsida > Cupressales > Cupressaceae > Cunninghamia > Cunninghamia lanceolata. The sequence goes on from BSBN01000934.1 coordinate 126,966, forward strand.
TGCAGTGGAAAGGTGCTAGGAGTGACATTTTGCATTCCATAGCTCATGGGGCCAAATGGACTTTGCCAACACATCAGGATGGGTAGGTAAATTCTAGGGGAGGTCTCATTTTGTGTGCCAAGGGTACCAATTGTTTGGAGCAACAGGCTACTAGCAGAGTCACTTAAGATCCTAAGAGCAAAAACTATCAAACTTTGACGGAGTAGTTCTCCAAATTCGTGGTAGCTGAGAATGTTCTATTTGGACCTATAGGTGCATGTGGGGTCCATCCATAATAACCTCTCTTAGTTTTGGTCATCTCAAATCTGTTTAACCATGCCGAAATCAAATGCATTCTTACAAAATGCTTCAATTTCATGCAGTACAACCTTGCCAGATGCCATATTTTTTGTTCTCCTCATCATGGGGTGAACTGACTGTGCCAACACACTGGAGTGGGTAGATAAATGTTAGGGGAGGTCTTGTTTCGTTTGCCAAGAGTTCCAGTTGTTTTGAGTTGTAAGCTATCGACAAAGTAGAAAGTTGCTAAGGCTAAAATTTTGCATTCCATAGGTCATGGGGTTGAACCAACTATGCCAACATGTCTGGGTGGGTGGGTAAATGCTAGGGGAGGTCTCATTTCATGTGCCAAGTGTCTTAGTCATTCTGAGATGCAAGCTAACGGCAAAGTTGAAAGGTGCTAGGAGTTAGATTTTGCATTCCATAGCTCGTCGGGCCGAACTGACTATGCCAATGTGTTAGGGTCGATGGGTAAATGCTAGAGAAGGTCTCATTTTGTGTGCCAAGGGTCCCAGTCATTTTGGGTTGTAAGCTACCAACAAAGTCACTTTGTTGGTAGCTTGTAACCTGGAATGACTAGGATGCTTGGCACACGAAACGAGACCTCCCATAACATTTACCCCCCCACCCCGACACATTGGTGCAGTGGGTTCGGCCCCACGATGAGTAGATCAAAAAATATGGCACCTAGCAAGGTTATGTTGCATGAAACTGAAGCATTTTGCAAGAAAGCATTTGATTTTAGCATGGTCAAATGGATTTGATTTGACCAAAATGGAGAGAGGATATTGTGGATAGACCCCACGTGCACCTGTAGGTTGAAATAGAATGTTCCTAGCTGCCACGAATTCTAAGAACTGTTCCGTCAAAGTTTGGCATCTTTTTGGTCTTAGGGATCTTAAGGGACTTTGTCGATAGCCTACTGCCCCAAACGATTGGGACCATTGGCACATGAAACAAGACCTCCCCTAGCATTTACCTGCCCACCCCGATGCAATGGTGAAGTCCGTTCGGCCTCACGAGCTATGGAATGCAAAATGTCACTCTTAGCACCTTTCAATTTTATCAGTAGCTTGCAGCCCAAAACAACTAAGACACTTGGCGCATGAAGTGAGACCTCCCCTAGAATTTCCCCGCCCACCTAGATGTGTTGGCATAATCAATTTGACCCCACGACCTGTGGAATGCAAAGTTTTAGTCTTAGCAACTTTCTACTTTGTCGGTAGCTTACAACTTGGAACAACTAGTGTAGAGGAAAACTAATGCGTTGTAGATTTAACATAATTCAGGGGTAAACTTATCTGAACAATCCACTCTATCATTGCATTCCTACATTAAATTATCAACCAGGGAGCATAAGATTATGATGGCATTGCACTGTATGTGCCTTTAGGGCTTATATTCCTCCTAAACTATCTTATCCAAACCTATTCATGCTATTCTATTCTACTGGAATTCACAGAAATGCAAGAACAGTAAAAATAGCTACAAAATCTAGTGGCTACAGGTACCTACAGCATAAGTTGTAGATGACTGTTACCAATAAGAAATTACAAAATTAACTCAAAACATCCAAAATGATAAAAGAACTAATGCTAACCTTTGGAGGACTTAAAGTGGATAAAGCATGCACTTGTTCATGAACCATACTACTTGTAATTCGACAACCAAAGAAATCTTGATGTATCTATATGCGAATGAAAAAATAGATTTAACAATGAATGCATAAAAGAACAAGTAAATAAATGAAGTGAGGATCACTACCTTGAGTGGCCAACTCAGGGGCCTAACTCACTTAACTAAGAATCAAATCTAGTTCAGATTTCTATGCATCTTCATAACACATAGTTCATTCACTTCATATAATAAAACAAAATCTCTTTTAGATTTCATTCAATAATGACATTCCTTAATAAAACATGTCTGAATCTTCCAATATAGAAAATAGAGTAACAATAGAGTAACAACTAAGTAACTGAAAAAATAAAAGTATCTAACTCGATATCTAACTCATCCCTTCTAACTTATACAAAAATGGGAGAGTTTAATGCAACTACTAACTGACTTCAACCATCAATCCATTCCTAGATACTAGGATACAAGTTTGAGATCAATTTATTAATCTAACTGAACAGAGGAAGCAGAGTCCTATCCAAACAAGAATTTTTATGCAATGGATCTCATGAAGAACACACATAAGCTGCGTTTGAAACAAGTCTTCTTCTTCTTCTTCCACATTTATTTCTGTCCATGATGGTTCACATTCATCCTCCAGTTGCATGCACGTTTGGTGTCCAACTTCACTTCCTTTAATTCTCTTGTCTTCAACTTCACTGCAAATGCTCATTTCCTTGATGACACGTTCTTGCTGCACAGGGGTTAATTCACAAAACATATGCACACAAAACCTTCATGACTAAACCATAGGATTTCATTTATATTGCATGCATACTCATATTTAAATCATTCAATTGATAACATCATCACCATATTCCATATTAATATCATAGGTTCAAAGTCTTGCAAAGTATAAAAAAAGACAACATATAATTATGGTGATGTTGGTAAAATGTCTGGAGGATCATATAGAAAAGTTCTTAAAAGCATATAAAACAACATAAAAAGAGGTCAATAATTCAGCGCATCATTCCCCCCAACTTAGCCTTTTGCTTGCCCTCAAGCAAAATCATTAAATTGAACACCTAGGGAAGAAGATTGTAGTGCAAAGTAATCTACCTCAAGTCCATTATTTCTCTGACTCCTGAACCTTGCTTAAGATAAAAACCATTGTAACAAGCAAGCCTATCCAATCTAACTGACTCTGCGTTCCTACACTTATCACCCTTTTCCTCTGTCCAATGTGGTATTGGATAAAGGAGGATATGAGGATGAAATGTGAGTGGCAGCCATATTACTCCTATTTGCTCTAAAATCTGGATATACTTGTGTAGTCTCTCAAACATTTTCATAAAATTGTGAAAAGAATGGGGCTCCTTCCTCTGCAATGCTAGAGTCAGACTATTCCATCTATCTTGCACATGCCTGAGATAATTTTGAAGCATAGACCCTGCTAACTGTTGTATCCTCCTGTGATCTCGCAGTCTTAAATCCATAATTATTTTACATGGGCCTTTGTGTGAGAGGAGTGTTAGCCATTGGGTGAGGATTGCATTAGGATTTAGTGCTTCCCTTCTGACTTGTAGTGTCACTATTTTTTCTTGTTCCTCATACTTATCCATCAACTCTCCTATGAGCTTTTCATTCTTGAGGTATGATAACAATGCCCTAACCTACAAATCCCCAACATACATTGAAGGGTTCCATTCTGTGTCCTCTTCCATTAAGTAGTTATGCAAACAATATTCACACAATTGGTCTTGCTCCTCTAAACTGACATCTTTAAAATGGCTATAGAAAATATGCCTTAAATGTAAAGAAGGTTGATTATTAATGAATCTATTAAACTGAAAACTAAGGAACTTTTCTTTCAAAACAATGCATATACCTTTGGTGGAGGTCTACACCCAATGATCTGTATGGCCCTGTCAATTACCTCTGTCGGCTTATCCTCCAACCTTTTTTATCGCCAAATTCTTTTCTTCTATTGATGCATTGAGATTTCATTTTTCCTTTTCTCAGTTTTCCTTTTCTTGATTGAACTCATGAGCGAGTTTCATTAACTCAAAACCTAAAGACAAAGTAGTGTGGTATACTGGAGTTCTTGTTACAGGAGGTTGTGGAGTGATTACCTCATTTTCTTCAGCATTTGTTTTACTTACAGTCATCTATGCTAACAAATCTAAATTAGTTCCATGGCCATAGGTCTGAATCCCCTCCTCCAACTCTTGTATTCTTTTCTCCGTTTCTTTGTCCGTCTCTGCATATCCTTTCACTTGCTCTTCCAATTGTTTTATTCTATCAAGAGCTTCTCGCAGTTCTTTTCTTATGTCTCTATCCTCCAACAATTATTTTTCTTTCTCAAAATTTAGACCTTCATCACTATCATTCCCAGCTATATCAAAAACTTCCTTAGTAGAACTGCTAGGAACTGACTTTCCCATTTTCTTTGCAATAAATGGATCCTCTGAATCATAATCAGAAGTCAAAGAAACATACCTTCTCTTTTTAGCAGATACATTAACATTTTCATAGGCATCAGCAAAGACATCCTTAGGAACATCAGTAGGCACATCATCAGGGGCAATTCCTCCTTTATCTGAATCTAAATTCATTGGTGTTGGATCATAATGTTGATGTCCTTCACCTTCTTCCTGCCCCTGTTCTTTAACATTTCTTTCCTTCACACTTTGCCTCTTTATCCTTCCTGAGCACCTAGGAGTAGAGGTCTCCTATTTGGTTTCATCTTTCCTTTTCTTTTTACTCCTCCTCCTCTTCTTTTCACCTGCATCTTCTCCCTTCTCAGTGCTCTTAGGCTTCTCAACACTTCTCTTGTTTCTCTTTTTCTTAACAGGTGTTGAATCAATGCCTCTCATAGGTTTAGTTTTAGAAGATGAGGGTTCCTCTGTTGTTACAAGCCTATCCTCTAGAGTGTTATCCTCTTGCAGCCCCTCTTGCACAAGCTCAATTTTAGGTCCAGAGTCATATGAGGGTTCATTCTATGCTTGAGGTTCCTCTAACAATGTTGTGATATCTACACATTGTTTAAAAGCTTCCCAATCAACTTGAGGGTGTTGAACTCTTAGGCTCCTCTTTATCAATAAAGCTATTAAACAATGATGGGACAATGTGGTGTCCACTTATTTCTTCTAGTGTTTAGACGGCACCATTTTTAACATATTATATAGGAAATTGGGGACGTTGACCAGCTTATCATGGCGAAGATGATTAAGCAACTTAAAATGTATAGTATACAACAAATTATGCCGACCATCACAGCTAATGTATTTAATGATGTAAGAAGCACATTTTCCCCAGAAAAATGGAAGGGATAATCTTTTTGTACCTTGTGTCGTCGAGTCCAAATGCTCTCCTCTCTCACAGAATTCTTCCCTTGTTGCAGCTGCATCAGCACGAGTTGGATACTCGAACCCTGTGTGTGGCAATCCTGTGACTTGGGAAATGGCCATCTCTAAAGCATCTACTATCAATCCCCTAACCATTGCCTCATCATACTGCAATGTGGCTGCAAATTCTTTTTCCACTTCGTTATCATACTCTGTCAACTTCAAAAAGTAGTCCAACCATCCTACTCTGGTAAAGAGTGGTAGCACTAAGACATCCTCTAATATTTCTTTATGTGCAGATGGCTCTCAATGTACTACATCACCCCCCATTATGCCTGTATTCTACAATTTCTTAAAGTCTCAATTTCTTTAATTTATGCTAAACTCCAATTCTACCACCTTGAAGAGAACCAACCTACAGTTTACTGCCCCTTTTCTATTCCTCCCACTGCCACTTTCTCAGGGTAACAAATTCATATTTTGGCGAAACAGGGAAGGTTTACTGTTTTAGAAAATGGCATAGGATGTTCTTAAAAAAAATAAAGATAGAAAAAATGGTGAAAACTAAAAAATTAAACCCCTCCCCCCAACTAAACTGTGAAGTGACCTCACTTCACATGGCAATTGAAATGCAAGGAAGAGGAATTATTAATTGGAATGGTGATAAACATTTTTGCATGCATGAAATAAATAAGTAACAATGAATATAAAAGGAAAGCTAAGTATAATCATTGAAAATTACCATATGTACACACATTATGGAATAAATGATTAGCTCACCTCAGAATTTGAGAACACATACTTGGCAGTTTATTTGATACAAGCAGGATGACATGCATGCGGATGAATGGTAAGGTGGTGGGTATTGTAGAGTTGATTGATGCGACATCTCACCATGTGGGAATGAACAACTCACTAGCTTGAGTTGACACCTTTTCAGTGGCACTAGAGTTATTGCATGATGAATGAAGCAATGTGTAGATGATTTGAAATGAGCAAGAAAAATGGTGTACTGCATGCCAAAGTAGTGAAGATATCTGCAGACGGAAGTTGCTACGGGTGCCTCCAGCACAGGTCTCGACTGAATAGTTACATAGGCAATATGTCATGTCCCAATTGAAAGTGAAAAATAGGTCCCTCTAGAGTTGACTGTGGTCATCATGGATAATGTGTTGTGTGTGCATGTGAATTATAAAGCATGAAAAAATAGGTCTCAACGACAGGGGTTGAGTATTGCAACCCAACCTCTACATCACTAGACAGGATTGGTGGATCATCTTTTGACGGTGTATCAACTAGTGTCACAGAACCTTTATCAGGAGTGCCAGGAGTACCATACTGAGTAGCTAGAGAAACAAGAAAGTCATCCTTCTGAAATGGCTTCTTATACAGTTTCAGCCCATGTCCATTTACTAGAAATGAAAACTGAACCTCATCAATGGTTTGTAATTGGACTGCACCATTAGGGAAGACTTGTTTAATCTCATAGGATCCCAACCAACGAGACTGAAGCTTTCCCTTGAAGTCCTTGTATCTTGAATCATAGAGGAGTGCTCAATCACTAGCAGTGAATTCTTTAGTCTTGATATACTTGTCATGCCATTTGACTCTTTGTTTCTATATGACCTCTATGTGGTGGATGACTTCTAATCAGATTTCATCCAAAGCATTCAAATGTTGTAGTATGTCATGTTGAGTTGTTGTCAAATCCATCCCTAATTCCACTGTTGTCCTCAGGGTTTTGTATTCAAATTCTATAGGCATGACTGTTGTCTTGCCATAGACCAATTCATAAGGTGTAAACCCTGTAATTGTCTTCAAGGTAGTTCTATATGGCCAAATAGCTTCTGGTAACCTAGAAACCCAATCTCTTCTGTGAAGTTGTACTGTCTTTATCAAGATGTTCTCAATTTCTCTGTTTGTGACTTCTACCTGACCATTATCCTAAGGATGGTAGGGAGTGGACTTCTTGTGTCTAATCTGATATTCCTCTATCACTTTACTGATTAAATCTGAGGTGAATTATGGGCTTGATCAGTCACTATCTCCCTTGGTACACCATATCTAGTGAAGATGTCCTCATATAAAAATTTTGCCACATTGCCATCTCTAGCAAACTGCAAGGCTTTAACTTCCACCCATTTGGTTAAGTAATTAGTTCATACCAGGATATATTCCTTGTTGTTTGAAGTAGGAGAGATAGGACCAAAAAAATCTAGTCCCCACTTATCAAAACGAGCTAATGAGATTTGTGGCTACAAAGGCATTTCATCACTTCTGGTAGGTCTCCCCATCCTTTGACACCGATCATAGCTTCTAGTATACTTGACAGTATCTTTATGAAGTGTTGGCCAGTAATATCATGTCAATATTTTGAAGGCTGTCCTTTTGGCTGCAAAGTGGCCACCATAGGGTTCATCATGACAGGCCTTCAGTTAATCAAACACCACATCCTCTCTCGTACGTCTTCTCATAATGTTATCTGGGCCAGTGTAAAATAGGAATCCATAAATCCAAGAATAAGGAAAACATTTGTGAACAAGCTGTCTCTTCTCCCTTGGAGAAAAGTAACTTGGAATCTGCCCAGAAACCAAATAGTTGGCTATGTCTGTATACCATGGAGTGTGTATAGTTAGAGAAAATAGATGCTCATCATGAAAAGAGTCATCAACCACTCCTTCTGATGATTGTGTGGACAGTCTAGACAGAAAATCAGCAACTACATTAGCTTTCCCTGGTTTGTCAACAATTGTTATGTCAAACTCTTGTAGTAACAACAACCATCTGACAAGCCTACCACCCACTATTGGCGTATTCATCAAATATCTAAGTGCTACATAATCTATGTGTATAAACACTTTATAACCAGTAATGTAGTGTCTAAATTTGTTAATGGCATAAACAAATGCCAACATCTCTTTTTCTATCATAGTGTAGTTCAACTCAGCTCCCTGTAGATTTTTACTTACATAGTATATTGCATACTCCTTAGTTCCTTCTTGTTGGCCTACAACTACTCCAATGGTAAAGTCTGATGCATCTATGTGGATGTGAAAAGGTAGTGTCCAAATTGGACCTCTGAGAATTGGAGCCTGTGTCAAGGATGCTTTTATCTTTTCAAAGGAAGTCTAACAATCCGGTGTCCATTCAAATTCACTGTCCTTTGTCAATAGAGTAAACAGAGGTGTAGCAATTTTGTTAAAATCCTAAATGAACCTCTTGTAATAACCTGCATGTCCCAGGAAGCTCCTTACATCCTTCTATTTCTATGGAATAGGCAGGGTAGAGATAATTTCAATCTTCTTTGGGTCAACTTGTATGCTTGCACTTGAGATAAAATGTCCCAAAACTATTCCTTGTGCCATCATCATAAAACACTTTTCATTTCTCAAAGATAGGTTGTGCTATGTGCATCTCTTCAAAACTTTCTCCAAATTCTATAAATCTTCATCATATGTTTCACCATATGTGGTGAAATATCCATATAAATCTCCATACTATCATGGGCAAAATCAGAGAAAATACTAAGGACTTCTCTTTGAAAAGTGGTTGGAGCATTGCACAAACCAAAAGGCAAGACATAATATGCATAGGTCCCCCAAGGGCATGTAAATGTTGTCTTATCTTGATCCTCTGGTGCAATCTTGATTTAGTTATAGCCACTAAAACCATCAAGAAATGAGAAATCTTTCTTACCTACTAAAGAGTCAAGAACTTGATCAATGAAGGGCAATGGAAAGTGATCTTTCTTGGTGGCAGCATTTAGTTCTCTGTACTCAACACAAACTCTCCATTTGCCATCTTTCTTAGGAACTATGACCAATGGTGAAACCCATTCACTATCTGAAATGGGGTAGATGAACCCTGCATCTAAAAGCTTTTGAAGTTCTGCTTTCACTATCTCTCTGAGAGCAGGATTCATGCGTCTCTGTTGTTGTCTTATAGGCCTGTGGCCATCATTAATGTATATTTTATGCATACACAAAGCATGATTTATGCCCTTCATGTCATTGTAATCCCATGCAAATGTTGTTGAGTGGGTTTGTAATATTGCATGCAGGGTTTGTTGCTGCTCATTAGTCAATGTATTATTAACAATCAACACTTTTTCTGGCTTGATTTCTAATGGTTTAGACATTTCTTGCACAGAGGACAAATCAAGGCTAAGAATTACTGGTAAGCATTGTTGTGGTAACAAAGTATGAAATATTTGAGATACTTCCTCTAAGGAACTGGTAGGTATTATGCTTCCTAAGGGATCTTGTAAGCAAGATAAATAGTCTTGCTACTGCGGATGCCTTCTACGGTCATTTTGTACAATGTGAGCAATCAACTCATCTTCATCTTGAATATCCAGTAAGGGGCTACATTTAATAGTCATCAAGGTTTGCAAGGAATAGCTGTCCTCATCTTCCAGGGTAGGCCAAATAGTCTGCTCAAGCTCATGGTATGGTTGGGCTGGTGGGTATAGAAACAATTTCCTTGTCATGGTCCCATTGGATATGATCATGTTACCAGACCTGCAACCTATAAATACATCTATTGTGGCAAGCCATGCTTTGTCTAGTATAAGAGGATAACCAACAAGATTAACCTTTAGCTACAGGACTATGAAATCAACAGGGTATTCCCAAGAATCTAATGCATTGACCAAATGCTCAATGACTCCTTCAAGTTTGACTGTAGACCTATCAACTAATTGAAAGACTATCTGAGTAGGCCTAAGGTTGTTCAACTGGAGTGTCTGTATTGTCTCCTTAGTCATTACATTAATTGTAGCACCTAAATCTATCAGAGTATTCTTAATCAGAGTCCCATTGATTTTGACATCCACCACTGGACTACCTAGATCTGTGTATTTGGGAATAGTTATCTTCCCCAACATTATGTCATCTACGTTGCCCAAAACATGAACTGTCTTTGGGTCTATTCTCTTTCTTCCTGGTTTCTTTATGTAGAGATCTCAAATAGTCTTAGTGTAGATGGGAATATTTTTTATGGCTTGGATTAAGGGAATCTTTATGCTTATGTCTTGCAACTGGCCTATGAGGTCATTTTCAGACTGTGCTAGTTGTTTCTAGATAGCCAAGCATTCAAGGAAAGAAGGCTTAGGATGTGAAATGGTCTGAGGTTCCTGAGTTGATTCAAGTTCCAAAGGTGGTTCATCTAAGGCTTCCCCTATGGATTCTTTATCTTCAAGTTCTGTAATTTGGGGAGATGAAGGACTTGCAAGTTGCTTCCCTGATCTGAGATGAACATTACTCACTTCTACCCCATAGGTGGGGTATTGCATCACCTCATTAGTATAAGCCTGTTGAACAGGCTTGTTGTTAGGGTTAGGTGCAGGTTGGGAAAGGATTTGGGTAGGTCTAGGAGGTGGATTTTGAGGTGTTGATGGCAGCATTATGGCTGGATGTTGTGGTTGAGATGGAATCATAGGTTGCTGGTAATTTGCATTTTGCTACCGTTGTTGGTTCTTGTTCCATTGAGGCTGCCATTGAGGTTGTTGTGTAGGCCACTGGGGATTATAGTTGGAACCTTGAAAACCTTGTTGGGGCCATGGGTTTGGTTGATGTTGGTTCCAACCAAGTTGTGGAGTAGGCTATTGTGGGTTCTGCCAGAGATGTTGATTACTAGGCCATGGCTGAGTGTTCCAAGAAGAGAAATTTTGGTTTGTAGCAGGAAAGGGTGAACTCAAATTTAGTGGATCAGAGAGCATACCTTGTCTTTGCTGCTAAGGTCTTCTTTGAGCTACGAAGAACAGTTGTCCATCCTCTCCTTCAAATGGTTGAAATTCTGGCCTTTCAACCTTCTCCTGCTAGATGCTTTCCACCCTCTTGCATTTACAACTGGCCTTCCTTTGCCTACAATTGGGACAATACTCAATAAGCATTGCATCAGCTTCTTCTTAGAAGAGTGTCCAGCTATGTAGCCATATGGCTAATTATGTCCTCCTTCATGTTGGACAACAAATTACTAATTTCCACTCTTGAAACTCCATTGGTTGCTTTGTTTGTAATGGATGTCCTTTCTCCCCTTGGTCGTCTAATGAAAGTCCTTGAATAATTTTGGAAGAGTTTACAAATGGACTCAAAAGGTAGCTGAGAAATATCACCTTGCGTAATGAGATTCAAAATGTCCATGCAATCATCCTTAACTCCTCTCAAGAAAACCAGTTTTAATGATTCTTCAGATAATCTATTTTGGGGGTTCTTCTTCAGAGCAAACTGGAATCTTTCAACATAATCTTCAAGTGGCTCCTCCTCCTTTTGTGACATCCTAAAGATGTCTCTCCTCTTATCATGTCCTTGGCAGTAATCTTGGTATTTCTCCAAGAATTTCTCCTTCATTCTATCCCAGTCTCAAAGTTGCATCCTTGAGGGTAGTAGGAAAGAGTTTCAGCCTGTGAGCATCTGAGGTGTAGTCATAGCTCCTACATAAGATATCAAACTCAAACAGAAATGTATCTGGGTCCTCTGTCACCAGGCCATAGAAGACTGGTAATGCTGATGGTGGAATATTTTTTAGCACTATAGACCTCTCCTGATCAATGATAGGAAACTCGAACGTTGCTTGCTTTGGTGGACCCTCCACCACAACATCTGTCATGGTTCTAGAGGTCCCTTCTGTAGTTGTGGAAGAAGCTGATGAAGATGTAGAAGGTGTTGATGAAGATGTAAGAGGAAATTCTTCCTCAGCACTTTCTACTATATAATTGATAAAGTCAGTTGTTTCTTCACTATCCTAAAAAATTGAAGGGAGGAATCTACCTCGTTTATCTCTCTGCCTCTGCATACAGTGAATTTGGCTTTATATTCCAGCGGCCCTGCACAATGTTAGTATACTTTCTGGTGTTTCCTGAAAAGTGAATTTATTAATCCTAATGCTAGAATCAAAATTTAAACTATGAAGCATGTAAAAAAATGAGCCTATGAAGGTAGCACCATCTCTGGCAACAGCGCCAAAAATGTAGAACAAAACTAATGTGTTGACTTAACATAATTCAGGGGTAAACCTATTTGAACAGTCCACTCTATCATTGCATTCCTACATTAAATTATCAACCAAGGAGTGTAAGCCTATGATGGCACTGCACTGTATGTGCCTTCAGGGCTCATATTCCTCCTAAATTATCTTATCCAAACCTATTCATGCTATTCTATTCTATTGGAATTCACATAAATGAAAGAACAGTAAAAATAGCTACAAACTCTAGTGGCTACGGGTACCTACAGCATAAGTTGTAGATGACTGTTACCAACAGGAAATTATAGAATTAACTCAAAATATCCAAAATGATAAAAGAACTAATGCTAACCTCTGGAGGACTTAAAGTGGATAAAGCATTGACTTGTTCATGAACCATACTACTTGTAATTCGACAACCAAAGAAATCTTGATGTATCTATATGCAAATTAAAAAAATAGATTATTTAGAGAATTAACTCAAAACATCCAAAAAGATAAAAGAATTGATGCTAACCTCTAGAGGACTTAAAGTGGATAAAGCATGCACTTGTTCATGAACCATACTACTTGTAATTCGACAACCAAAGAAAACTTGATGTATCTATATGCAAATGAAAAAACAAATTTAACAATGAATGCATAAAAGAACAAGTAAATAAATGAAGTGAGGATTAGTACCTTGAGTGGCCGGCTCATGGGACTAACTCACTTAACTGAGAATCAAATCTAGTTCAGATTTTTATGCATCTTCATAACACATAGTTCATTCACTTCATATCATAAAACAAAATCTCTTTCAGATTGTATTCAATAATGACATTCCTTAATAAAACATGTCTGAATCTTCCAATATAGAAAACAGAGTAACAATAGAGTAACAACTGAGTAACTAAAAATAAAAGTAACTGACTCAATATCTAACTCATCCCTTCTAACTTATACAAAAACGAGAGAGTTTTATGCAACTACTAACTTCAACCATCAATCCATTCCTAGATACTAGGATACAGGTTTGAGATCAATTTATTAATCTAACTGAACAGAGGAAACAGAGTCCTATCCAAACAAGAATTCTTATGCAATGGATCTCATGAAGAACACACATAACCTGCGTTTGAAACAAGTCTTCTTCTTCTTCTTCATTAATTTTTGTTGATGATGGTTCACATTCGTCCTCCAACTGCCTGCACATTTGGCGTCTAACTCACTTCCTTTAATTCTCCTGTCTTCAGCTTCGCTGCAAATGCTCATTTCCTTGATGACACATTCTTGTTGCATGGGGGTTAATTCACAAAACATATGCACACAGATAACCTTCATGACTAAACCATAGGATTCCATTTATATTACATGCATACTCATATTTAAATCATTCAATTGATAACTGTTGTGATGTTCACAACACGCCCCATTATGCTCCTTAGCAAAATGGGGACCCCTGCTGATGTCTTGCTTTTTGCTTCTGCTTGTGTTTTTTCTGCTTCCTGGCGGTCTGGTAAAAATGAAGGTCAGGTGCATCATCATCATGATATATGATGAGGTAGGTCATCATCATGAGGTCTGTTTGTCAAAGTTCATATTTTGTTTCTGTGACCTCATATTTTAAAAGAGCTTGAAATTCCATGCAGGTTTGCCTTTTACTTCACTTGAAAATTCGTCCATATGTGGAAGTTATGCACGGTCAAAGTCTTGGTCAAACCTGATATTCGCAGGAGGATCATCATATATTTATATCCTAAGTCATGTTGACAGGATCATCATGATCTTGGTCTATCACCCGCTAAAAATCATGCAATCGCAATATCCGGACGTCAATTTTAGGTGGTAGTTCCCTTTACCCGTCAAATGGCCTCAGGCGCATCATCAGCATCATGATTTTCTTAGGAGCGTCATATTTTATAAACCTAGTTTTGTTGTATGAGGACATCATCATCATATTTGAAACGCACCCCCCCGACAATATCCTGAGGTTCAAATATCATGATGACATCAGCTTTAAGTCAAGGTAAGTTCCCCGTCGAAGTGGTCTTTTGTATCGCAAGCATCATCATGATAATTCAACATTACCTGATCTTATATTATCATGCTGATCACCCAGACTTAGAAAAATCCGCCTTCGGCATATTTGCGTGCGCGTGTTATAATCCTATCGCAAGGTCATCATCATGATATTTGCTGAACTTCGAATTATGATGATGACGACTCCATATCATCTTGATCTTTCACGGGTCATTTGCTGAAATTCGCTAAGTGATGGGGACAACATCATCATAAATCGAAGAGGATCATCATCTTCATATCCTCCTGATCTCCGGTTAGCGAATATCATGATGATCACCCTATCTATTCAGAAGTGGTCGATATTACATTTCTCAACAGCATCATCATATTTTGTAATATCACCCTAGCGCAAATATCATGATGACCTTAACTCATCTTTGTGCTCCGAAGACAAATTATGATGATGACGTCATCTGGATAACTCGATAAGGAGGATCATCATCATACATTTTTTATCCTGGCATATCGTCAACATCATCATGATCTTGTTTGTCCACCTGATATTTCGCAAAGTCCTCCTGCCGAGAAGAACGACCTTTTCCAAATATCCTGATGATCATCATCATCCTGATTTGTCTTCGGCAGGATATTTTTTCCCAAACATGATCCGGTTGGCGAAATATGATGATGACGTCATGTTTTAAGTTTAACAAAGGCCCCGGATATCATGATGACGTCATCCCGATCTGATAAACGAAGAAGCTAATATCCTGATGATCATCATCATCATTTTTTCTTTCAACAGGATATTTTCCAAAACACGATCAGGTTCACGAAATATGATGATGACGTCTTATTCCAAGTTCGACAAAAGCCCCAAATTCGATGATGATCATCATCATCCTGATCTTTCGAGAGGGTTACCTTGGCCGCGAAAGGGTCATATTCACTTCATCATCCTGATCATGCTCCTTAGGTGACCCGATATCACAAATATCCCCCTGATCTTAACCGAACATGATGATGACGTCATCCTTAGCATTTCAATGAAGCCCGAATATCATGATGACATCACCATCATCTTCCTTTCCTCAGCAGCATGATTATATTCATATCCTCCTATTCTTCTTCAACATGATGATGATGATGATGATGTTGTTCTTTTCTCCAATATGCAGAAGCGAAATATCATGATGATGAAGTATGTCGGCTAACATGTTTTTTTTGACGCACCGACAGGGATAGTCATGCCGATGGGCGGGAAATGAGGCGGTGGAATTTTAAAGCATTTTTTTTGGCGCCTCTGGCATTTTTCAGTCAGCGATGGTTGACCCGTGAATCTTGAGCAGTCTGAACGCATTTTTTTGACGCGTTTTGAGAGGATTTCTAGATCCGATTTTCTCCATCTTGCGCAGTCACCTGGGTTTAAACGGTTATTTTAATTTCATGCTGTTTTTATGATAAATGTGAAACTTATTGCTTGTCTTGTCTTGCAGGCTTGCAGTTGAGGAAGCAGCTGGAAAGTCAGCGCAGTGACCTCATGGAGGCAGAAGATCTGATCTCAGGAGCAAGAAGATAGAGATGAAATGCAAAAGGTCAAGGCCATTCAAGTAAAGAAGAAGGTTGCAGCTGAGGGTATTATCACAAAAGACAAACAGAAGTTATTACCCAGCTGCCGGAACTTCTCAGAAGGGGCAATATTTCGCCCAGATTTGACCACTGCTCTGAGATATTTTTGAGAACTGGTTCACCTGCATTTATTGCTGTAACTAGGGGTTTGAACCAGGGGTTCAGTTAGGTTTTTTGCTGTAGTGAGGACAATCAGAATGTCTTTATATTGTGCCTCTCTACACTGTAATACTTTACAACAGGGGCTACACACAGGGATTTTAGGATTTTGCCAGAATTGTAGAGTTTTTCTGGGCATAGTTTAGAAGTAGAAGAAGGAGGTCGCCTGTTTGTCTGCAGTAAGGTGCACGTGGAATGTCTGGCTGCCTTACTGTATCTGTAAAGCTTGTAAGTTCTCTGTAGTATGATCAATGAAACTAAGAGTCATTCTTACATTGTAAATCATGTATGGCTATTCGTTTCTAATACAATAGAATCTAGAGTTCTGCATCTATCTTCTGAGTGTTCTCCTGCTCTTCTTTGTGTTTTGAAATATCTTCTTTGAGAGCTTGCAATTTTAAATGTATGTTTGTGAAAATGCTCAGAACTTACATTTAGGGTTTTTACTGTGGATTTGATCAAACTACTGTGGTATTTACATAGTGCATAATAGAAACACTTAGATCCTTTGGTAGATTAAGTGAGGTATAGAGTAGATCTTTCTAACTTTTCCCAACCCATCTGAAATATCTAGCTGAAAACGTAGAAATCCAAAGGAAATTGTCTCAAATTTGAAGAAGCATGCATAACAGAGCTATAAGTAGATAGTTTTCATAAACAGATAAAGAAGAAAGCTGCAAAAATCTAAGAAAACCCTCTAAAACTTGCAGCCCAGTATCACTTGTATGCAAATGAACAGAATACTTGTTGAAATCTATGACCTCTTTGCATATTCTTAGTCCAGTAAACCACAAAATAAACCTAAACTACGTAAGGCCCCTTGAACATTACAGCTTCACATTGACCAACTGAACTTGACCAACCGAACCATTGTAGACTTGGGATTAGTTGAATCACCAGATGATTCCTTCTTGTCTTTCAAGTATAGTTTCAGTTCATTTTATGTGAATTTTAACTTATTGTTATGATTGCATCAAAACAGTCATCAACAATAACATCATCACCATATTCCATATTAATATCCTAGGTTCCAAGTCTTGCAAAGTATATAAAAAGACAACATATAATGATGGTGATGTTGGTAAAGTGCCTAGAGGATCATATAGAAAAGTTCTTAAAAGCATATAAAACAACATAAAAAGAGGTCAATAATTCAGCCCATCAACTGGGACACTTGGCACACGAAACGAGACCTCCCCTAACATTTACCCATCCACCCCAATGTGTTGGCATAGTCAGTTTGGCCCCATGACAAGCAGAATAAAAATTATGGCACCTGGCAAGGTTGTGCTACACGAAACTGAAGCTTTTTGCAAGAATGCATTTGATTTCAGCATAGTCAGACAGATTTGAAATGACCAAAATTGAGTGAGTTTATTGTGGATGGACCCCATGTGCACCTATAGGTCCAAACGGAATGTTCCCAGCTACCACAAATTCTGAGAACTGCTCTATCAAAGTTTGGCAATTTTTTCTCTTAGGATCTTAAGTGACTTTGTCGGTAGCCTGTTGCCCCGAATGATTGGGAACCTTAGCACATAAAACAAGACCTCCCCTAGAATTTACTCACCCACCCCGACGCGTTAGAAAAGCTCATTCAACCCCATGAGCTATGGAATGCAAAATGTCACTCCTAACACCTTTCCACTAAATGAAACTAAAGCATTTTGCAAGAATGCATTTGATTTCGGCACAATCAAACGGATTGGAGTTGACCAAAATTGAGAGAAGTTATTGTGGATGAACTCCACATGCACCTATAGGTCCAAACAACATGTTCCCATCTGCCATGAATTCTGATAACTGCTTCGTTATAGTTTGGTAGTTTTTTGGTCTTAGGGATCTTAAAGGACTTTACCGGTAGCCTGCTGTCCCAAATGACTAAGACACTTGGCACATGAAACAATACCTCCTATGGCATTTACCCACCCACCTTGATGTGTTGGTGAAGTTCCTTCGGCCCCACGAGATATGGAATGCAAAATGTCACTCCTAACACAGTTCGACTTTGCCAGTAACTTGCAACTCAGAACAATTGAGACACTTGGTGCACAAAATGAAACCTCCCCTAGCATTTACCTGCCCACTTGGATGTGTTGGTATAGTTGGTTTGACCCCACAAGCTATGGAATGCAAAATGTCACTCCTAGCACCTTTCCACTACATGAAACTAAAGCATTTTGCAAGAATGCATTTGATTTCAACACGGTCAAATAGATTGGAGTTGACCAAAACTGAGATAGGTTATTGTGGATGGACACCACGTGCACCTGTAGGTCCAAATAGAATATTCCCATCTGTCACAAATTTTGAGAACTGCTACGTCATTGTTTGACAGTTTTTTGGTCTTAGCGATCTTAAGGGACTTTGCCAGTAGCCTATTGCCCCGAACAATTGGGGTGCTTGGCACACAAAACGAGACCTCCCCTAACATTTGCCCACCCACCCTGACACATTGGTGAAGTCTGTTCAGCCCCACAAACTATGGAATGCAAAATGTCACTCCTAGGACCTTTCCACTAC
Organism: Cunninghamia lanceolata; assembly: GCA_027924645.1. Classification (NCBI taxonomy): domain Eukaryota; kingdom Viridiplantae; phylum Streptophyta; class Pinopsida; order Cupressales; family Cupressaceae; genus Cunninghamia; species Cunninghamia lanceolata. Next base: position 145,490 of record BSBN01000934.1, read on the forward strand.
ATGAAACTGAAGCATTTTGGAACAATGTGTTCCTTGCCACCATATGTAAACAAAATTGATTTAGCAAAAATTGATGTAGGTGTTTGTACATGGACCTAACATCCACCTATACATGCAAAGAAGATGTTCCTAGGTGTCACAGTTTGATGGAACAGTCGATCCAAAGTTTGTCACCCTTTTTTCTCTTAGGGCTCTTGAGAGATTGTCTACGTTCAATATAGCCAAGAATGACCATGAGGCTTTGCCACCAAAAAGACATCCCCCCAGCATTTACCCACCCACCCAGATGCGTTGGCACCATCTGTTTGGCCCTAGGAGATTCTGAATGTAAAAATTCAGTCATAATACCTTTTTGGTAGATGAAAATTCGATACTATAAAGGTGTTCTCACTTGGTCCAATGTCTTGTAGGGCATCAATTGAGGCCCGCCCTTACCACTGCTATCAATTTTTTGTCATTAAAACTCATTAAGACTCATTATGAAATAGAAAGTAAAGGACATATCATCGTGAAATAATCATGAAAGCCTACCTTACTTTCCTTCCAAAGGCAAATTCATAAGGATTATGCCTACATCCATCATACTAAAATCTTGCATGCAAATGCAATTGCATTATTTAGCTAAAATGAGTAGCTAAAATAGACGAGGTGAAATGAGGATAGCAAAGAAAAATAACATACATTTCTGTCATTCCACTAATTCAATCCAATGAATCATCAAGGTCTGCTCTACTCTTTATTGTGTCAAGTATTGCCTCGTGATCAGACTCATGAACCTTCCACAAGGTCCTGTTCAATGGTCTACCCCCATATTTGATCAAATGAACATTTCATGCCACAACAAGGTTAGAATAATGAAGAATCTTCCTATGTGTGTCAAAGTCCTCGAACAACCACACATCAAACTTCTTCACTGGGTACCTTCTAAGCCATGTTCCAATAACAACCACTGATCCTGTAGGGTACTCGATGTTTTCTCCATCTATAATAGGGGAATCTAATTTCTTTTTTGCCTCAACACACAAATACAAATAATAATCCATTCCTTCTTCATTGTCTTCAGCTGCAATAATTGCATAAACATGCCCTGCATTGACACATGTATTCAATCTGATGAATATAGTCAAAAATACAAGAAAAACTACAAAATAAGATGACATATTAAATTTTATTAAATTTGAATTCTAATAATACATAGTTGAATTAGATCTGAAACATGGTCTAAATCAACTGATGATTCAATCTCTGTCATTTGTAGTATTGTCGGTAGTCGATACATGTCAATTAGGCTTAGGCCTCTTGTGCACCAATCATCAACCCACTCCTTTAACTCACAATAATACCAAGCTTCATATGTACATGAAGAACAAAAGCATGCCATCCACTGTGTATGAATACTCCATGAACCTACATTAGAGCTTCTAAAAGAGTGTAGCTCACTCGATCCTGTAAATGTACAACGGTCCTCATATTTTGCAATGCTAGTATCATCAACCAACCAAAAATATATACGAACTGTAGACTTACCTTCATTACCTGGACCCATTGTAGCATTACACCATTCAACAATAGATCTCACATATGTCAACTTTGCATTGTCTTTGTACTTCAACTCTTCTCGTGCCAATGCTCTTTTGATACATGCTCTTGCACCATCATGCTCTCCCTTTCTATGTCCAGCCTCACAAAAATTCCACATATGTTGAACACCATTCATCGTATGCATCCTACTCAACCAATAGAACATCCGCATGTTCTTTAGTTGTGATGCACAATTATCTGACCATATGATATGTTGATGAAATGATATGCTCTTGCTGGCCAAATCACGGTTGAACATCTGAAAGCAATCTTGCATGAACTCCATAGAATGTGTGCGATCATCACTAATATAAAAATGATATTCCCTCAAGATCTTCCTGTCGTCCTCTATATTATCTTTTGCATGAATATTTACACAAATATAGCAACCTACGTAGAGTTGTAATACTGTGATTGCACCTCATTTTGTGGCTGTAGTGTGTAGTTCTGTACAAAATCAACAACTCAAACGATGGTACCAAGTGGAAACGTGTCCTTGCATAACTTGAATTGCAAGTCCAACCATCAAGATCTATGGGTATGCCTTGCATACTCATACACTATACTATCACAAAATGTAGAAATAAACTAATACACTGGAATCTTTTGAATAACCAAATCACACCTTTTTACTTCTTTACCATATTTTTTATTGTAGGCCATTGTTTTATACTTGTCGAACTCTACTAGTTCATTTCCAACCGCATGTGTGCTTTCTATAAGTTCACATATTGGCATATGTTGCAAGCCACCGCAATGCTAGCATGTGCCATCCAAGCATAATTTTCTATAGAATATTTGACCTTCCTCTCTTTCACATAAAATTGTTGATATGAAGTCTCTTGAAGATGTTGGTGGGGCATGTATGCCACAATCCTACAAAACATTAGTAGTATGCAAATCTAAACATATAGACCGATAAACATCAAAATGGTTAGAAAATTTAATATGTAATCTACAACAACAAGTAGTGTGTGTGTGACTTATTTTGACATAGAAAGGTTTAACATTTCAAAATATCTTTGACAAATTTTAATTTGAGGATTCATCTCTTGAAATTTCTTGAAAAAATGTATTTGAGTCACATCCAAAAAATGCTTTGGATGTGGCTCACAGTTTCGACAACCAATTCTCCTTCTCACAACATCTCTTGCATTAGGAGACACCCTTGTGTTATTTTCCAAAATTCTTCGATGAGGGATCTCAAGGCTTCAACAACAACTTTGTCTTTCCATGCGAATCTCCTAGAGAATGCCCACAATTCATTGGTGTTTGGGTCCTCAACTATTTCATGTCTTCCAACAACTCTCATTAGAGTTTTTCTACTTATTTTCAATGCTTGACTTGTCTTTCTAATGAGGCAAGCTTTCTTTGTTTGTTGGCTTACTATTGTTGATGTAATGACACGTCATGTGAAATTACTATCATTGGTGCGTGAGGTGGAACCCACACTCTCATATGCACTCATTAGATTCTTGAAAATTGATTTTTCACTTGAGGCATTTGATGTTCTTAGGCCAAGAATCTTCATAGTGGGCCTAAATTTTAGATTTCTCATCAATTCAACAAATAGTTGACATCTTCTGGTTTCATTTAAATTTTCAAAGAATGATTTTCATATCTTATTCACATATCTTTGGCAAGTGCGCTTGGGAATCTTATCTTGCATGGGCTTCAACACATTCTCATCGATATCGATTAGAAACTTAGGCTTCCTATGCAAAATTCTAGGAGGCATTTTCATTGGTAAAGTTGACTCAACATTAGGAATTTCTTCAATATTTACTTCAGATGGGATAGATGGCGTACCTTCAATTGGAGATGAAAAAGATGAAAAGGCTTGAAGTTGAGCTAGAGAAGATGGTGTACCTTCAGCTTGACATGTCAATGATGGCATGCCACCAACTTGAGAAAAAAATAAAGATGTACCTTCAACTTCACCTGTGAAAGATGGAGTTCCTCTAATTCAAGAAGATAATGATGGTGTTCCTTCAACTTGACCTATGGATGATAGAGTGCCTCCAACTTGGAGATTCAGTTTCTTAATTGAATGAAGGTTTTGCATTCATTCTCTTTGTGCCGCCAATTCCATCTCTCTCTTAGCTTCATTAGATGTGCCATGTTCCTCTTTAATTGGAAATGGTGGAATGTCTTCTTGTATGGTTGACAATTTGCTACTTTCACGAATTCACCTCATTCTTTCTCTTTTCCTCTCATTCTCAGCTTCACGCTCTTTTGGTGTTAGAGTCTTTTCTCGTTTCCTCGTCATGATGATGATTTCTATAAGTATGATGAATAAGACAATGATAATTAGAACTTTGAGGGGGATTTTACAACAAAAGACAAAATTGGAGAAGGAAGCAACAACTCTTGACAATTCCCAATAATGAAAATGGTAGACAATTCTTTTTGAATAGAGGAGTTTGGGCAGATTGTAACAGAAGACTTATTCTTCCTTTATCAACCCTCATTGGAGCCTATCCATGCATAATTTGGTATGTACACATGCTGATTCATAACATTAGATCCTTATATATGTAATTTGGTTCATAATAGCGGATCCTGATTTATAACAGTTGATTCATGACATCAGATCTTATCCTTTATCAACTATCTTGGTATGGTTCTACATGTTTTATATGTACTTTCATGCTAAATATCTTCTACATAGTGAGGCAAATCATTTGGTATGATCTTATGAATGTTTGCTATGATTTATGATTCATAATTTCGATCATTACAAGTCTGATTTTCAGCAGAGTTAGGGTAAGGGCAGAATAACAAGGTGCAAAAATTCAAGGCAGAGTTTTGTTTCATGATGACCTACTTGTAAATAATTTATTGAATGTAGGTTAGCTTATTGAAAATAATTTAGAGTTTTGTTTCATGATGACCTACTTGTAAATGTTTTGATAAAAATCATGGTGGAAAAAGTTGTAGCAAAAGTTCTCATGACCAAACATGAAAAATGAGGATCTTTTGTGAGTTTTAGCACTATCCTATCAACCATAATTGTCATGAAGTTGTTTATAATGCCTTGTCCAAATATATTTGATATTTTTCCATGGGTATCAATAAGGTGAAGGTAGATCCTTAGTGCAAGGTTTCCAAGATAAATTATCACAAGTAATAAATAACCATCACCCTAAGATGCAAAGGTATTGTCCCATGATGAAAAGATAGTCGCCACTATCATAAAAATTATTCGAGGTATTTAGGATTATCACGATATACTAGACTGAAGATCATCATTTCATGTAAAACAAGTTGTCCTAAACTATATTTTGAGTATATATATGAACATTAGCATACAATGATAGACAAATTGCTTATGGAGGTGATGTTGAGGGAAAAGACTATCAAATTGTGCTATGACTATTACAAACAACCACATAGACTGTCACATCATAAACATAGAAGACTATCATGAAACTCTAGATCACTATTAAGGTCATATATTCAAAATATGCAATAGGCTCTCACTACCCTATTCACATGAAATATTACTACATCAAATGCAAAGGTATTGGCACTTTGGGAGAAGACAATCATAGTTTGTAAGTTGAACAAATGCACACTATCAATAACTGTCATGTTGAGTTCTCCTAATTTGATATTGTTTGTTATGTATCATGAAAATATAACCCTAAGAATAAATACCTCATAGATTTTATCAAATCCTAAGAACATTAACAATTATATGCAAAATACCTAGTGACCTAAGAACACCTAGAAACAAACTACTTGCTAATCTATCATGCCTAGGTTTATGGATAGTTATTTTTCTACTAATTTTGTATGATTATGAGGATATCAATGCATGGTCACCTATATTGTATGGTACTCCTTAGGATTACAAGGTAAGAGATGACAATGATGAAAAGGACTGTTTATATACAGATTAGAATTGTCAAGCATCTTAAATGGACTATCAACACAACTAAGACTATCATGATAGTAAATGGGAACATCAAACCCTATGAAGGTAATTTGATATCTTGTCAAGGTGTAAAGGAGGGGTTTTCTAGGAATCATAAATGTATAGGAAAGTCGTTGTAACCTTAGGAATATCACATGACATTGTTCAAACAGTAGTCCAAAATAAGAATGATCAAACCCTAGGACTTTCATAAGTAAATTGGCATTACAAGGGTAGTCACAAGATCATTGAATGATAAATGGTGAGATAGGTTATTAAATAAGAATATAATGATGAGAAGATGAGAAGGAAGAAGATCTAATGAATATCTAAGAGGGATAAATAGAAACAACAAATGTGTGAAGTTGCAAAACTATAACAAATTTGACAACATTGCAACAATTTGATAAATTACAAATATGATTGATTTCATGCATGAGATGATAGATTTGATATTTTTTATTGAAAATGGTTTGTTTATGAATAATTTGATGCTTGTAGCTTATTGAAAATAATTTAGAGTTTTGTTTCATGATGACCTACTTGTAAATGTTTTAACAAAAATCATGGTGGAAAAAGTTGTAGCAGAAGTTCTCATGACAACAAATAGAATTTTTCTATTGTAAATGTGTTTATTAAAAATAGATGCTCTAAGATTTGTTACATACTAAGATTTGCGGATTGTTCAAGATCTTGTTGAGAGTTTGATCATAAATTGTTAAGATAGTGATAGAATCCTATGTGGTAACCATGCATTGAGAGTTGGACATTGTGCTATGGCATGGAGATTTATTATAACCAAGTGTTTCTATGGTAGCAATTGCAAGATGCTTGGCAAAGAACTCACTATTGCATCATGAGCTAAGTGAGTTGCTAGAGCATGTATGGTAGTGCAAGGGCACATGTGGCAGTGTTGGAGTGCATTTAGTGACAATTGAGAACATGTATATGTTCCAGAGAATGTTTTGAGTTATCACAAGTGATAAGAAGCAATTGAGAGTTTGTCTTTGTGACCGCAAGCCATAGTTTGATTTTGGTTGCAATGTAGGAAGACATACATACACGATTCATGTGTTTTGGTCAACAACTTTTGACTAAGTATGAATACAAGTATGAAAAACAAGAGAAGTATGGTGTACCCTTGTAAGCACTGAAAGTGTTGAATTATCACAATAATCAATACAAATCAATCAATTGGCAGTAAAGAAGACATTGAGTATGATTGCACACCTAGTCTCAATGATGAGCATGAGTTGAATGGACAAGAGGATGATAGAGAGAATGATGATAATACTTTGTTATAGGGAGGTATTGATGATATAGTTCAAATTCAAGGTACAAAAAATTCTATTAATGATTCAAGATACAACAAAATCATGTATATATCATATTTTAATGATTCTAATTCTATTAATACACATAATGATGACTTTTTTAACTTAGATAGTTCCACTTTTATTGATTGTGAGTGTTCTAAACAACATAAAGTGAATTAAATTGGACATAAATAACATACATTAGAATTCTATATTCGAGTTGACCAATCCTCCAAAATTTGGCTTCAAAATCCTCAAATTGATCTTTTTGGCAAGTTTGATTATGAATTCTATATAACTCTAGAATAGGATTAGTGAAATTTATGAAAAAACAAACATATATCATCAAATTCAATCTATATCAATGGTAATTAGCTTTGAAACAATATGAAACATGAAACTTTCAGTTAAAATAATCAAATTTTGTCCAAAAACAAGAAAAACCAATTCTTCTACGTTGAAAATATAAAAAAGGTGGTGGATTGATCAAACAATGATTCTTAAAATGTCAAACACCATGAAAAAGTGTTTTCTTTTCTGATAGCACACATGAAAAGTGGGGAATAACAAACATGTGGGGTATGAACACGAATCCTACATGTTTTTTCCTATTTTTTTGCTTCCCAAAACGTGCTCACGTTATAACACGAGCGCATTTTGATAAGCAAAAAAAATGGAAAAAAAACGCGAGCACATTCTGGAAAGAAAAAAAATGGGAAAAAAACATGTGGGATCCATGTTTAGACCCATGAAATCTTTATGCTTTCATGCATGCAAACAAGTATTTTAGTGTTTTTTCTCTATGTCTAAGTATATATTTGTAAGTTTATATATATAAGTATATATCTATGCAAAGATTTATGTATAAGTATATATCTATCTCTCTATCTCCCTCTCTCTCTAAACCCCTAAACCCTAAATAATGCCTCTAAACCTTTATCTCCCTATCTCTCCCTCTCTAAACTCCTAACCCCTAAACCCTAAACCTGATCAACCCTAAACCCCTATCTCCTTGTCTCTATCATCCCTCTACCTCTCAATCTCTATGCCTATGTCTCTGGCCATGTCCCTCACCCTCTATCTCCCTATCTTTCCCCTTGGTCTCCTCTATATCTCCCTATCAGTCCTCTCTCTCTCTAAACCATAACCTAAACCTCTAAACCTTAACCCATAACCCCTAAACCCTAACCCCTAACCCTTAACTCCTAAAACTGAGCAACCCTAAACCCAAAACCCCTAAACCATAAACTGTAGAAGCAGACCTAAACCTCTATCTCCCTATCTCTCTCAATCTCTATTGGTCCCATTGCTCTATCTCTCTCTAAACCCTAATCCCTAAACATGAGAAACCCTAAACACCTACCCCTAAACCTTAAACCTGAGAAACCCTAAACCCCTAAACCCTAAACCTGAGCAACCCTAAACCCTAAATAATTCTCCTAAACCCTAACCCCTAAACCCTAAACTTGAGCAACCCTAAACTCATAAACCTCAAATAATGCCCCTGACCCCTAAACCCTAAACTTGAGGAACTAGGCTAAACCCCTAAACCATAAATAATTCCCCTTTAACCCTAACCCCTAAACCCTAAACTTGAGCTACCCTAAACTCATAAACCCTAAATAATGCCCCTAAACCTTTCTCTCTCCTTCTCTCCCTATCACACTATCTCTCCCCTCTCTCTCCTCTTCCTCCCTCTCCCTAGATCTCTTATCGACAAAGAACATGGAAACAAGAAAACTAGGACATGCAAAGAGGCATGAAGATATAAATTCGGATGATGAAATGGAAAAAAGATAATTTATGAAATTTCATTGGATGGGAAGATTGATGAGTAGAGGTAGAGAGGGGAGGAAAGTAGAGAGTGAGAGAGAGATGGTAGGAGGTAGAGACGGGAGGGAAATAGAGAGTGAGAGAGGGTAGGAGGTAGACAAGGGAAGGAAGAAAAGAGTGAGAGAGAGGGTAGGAGTTAGAGAGGGGAGGGAAGTAGAGAGTGAGAAAGGGTACGAGGTAGAGAGGGGAGGAAAGTAGAGAGTGGGAGAGAGGGGAGGGAAGAAGAGAGTGAGAGAGAGGGTAGGAGGTAGAGAGGGGAGGGAAGTAGAGAGTGAGAGAGGGTAGGAGGTAGAGAGGGGAGGGAAGTAGAGAGTGAGAAAGAGCGTAGGAGGTAGAGGAGAGGGAAGAAGAGAGTGAGAGTGAAGGTAGGAGGTAGAGAGGGGAGGGAAGAAGAGAGTGAGAGAGGGTAGGAGGTAGAGAGGGGAGGGAAGTAGAGAGTGAGAGAGAGGGTAGGAGGTAGAGAGGGTAGGGAAGTAGAGAGTGAGAGAGGGTAGGAGGTAGAGAGGGGAGGGAAGAAGAGAGTGAGAGAGAGAGAGAGAGTAGGAGGTAGAGAGGGGAGGGAAGTAGAGAGTGAGAGAGGGTAGGAGGTAGAGAGGGGAGAGAAGTAGAGAGTGAGAGAGGGTAGGAGGTAGAGAGGGGAGGGAAGTAGAGAGTGAGAGAGAAGGTATGAGGTACAGATGGAAGGGAAGTAGAGAATCAGAGAGAGGGTAGGAGGTAGAGAGGGAGGGAAGAAGATAGTGAGAGAGAGGGTAGGAGGTAGAAAGTGGAGGCAAGTAGAGAGTGGGAGAGAGGGAAGGAGGTAGACAGGGGAGGGAAGTAGAGTGTGAGAGAGGGTGGAAGGTAGACAGGGGAGGGAAGGAGGGAGTGAGAGAGAGGGTAGGAGGTAGAGAGGGGAGAGAAGTAGAGAGTGAGAGAGAGGGTAGGAGGTAGAGAGGGGAGGGAAGTAGAGAATTAGAGAGAGGGTAGGAGGTAGAGAGGGGAGGGAAGAAGAGAGTGGGATAGGGTAGGAGGTAGAGAGGGGAGGGAAGTAGATTGAGAGAGAGGGTAGGAGGTAGAGAGTGGAGGCAAGTAGAGAGTGGGAGAGAGGGGAGGAGGTAGAGAGGGGAGGGAAGTAGAGAGTGAGATACGGTGGAAGGTAGACAAGGGAGGGAAGAAGGGAGTGAGAGAGAGGGCAGGAGGTAGAGAGGGGAGAGAAGTAGAGAGTGAGAGAGAAAGTAGGAGGTAGAGAGGGGAGGGAAGAAGAGAGTGAGAAAGAAGGTATGAGGTAGAGAGTGGAGGGAAGTAGAGACTCAGAGAGAGGGTAGGAGGTAGAGATGGGAGGGAAGAAGAGAGTGAGAGACAGGGTAGGAGGTAGAGAGATGAGGGAAGTAGAGAGTGAGAGAGAGGGTACGAGGTAGAGAGGGGAGGGCAGAAGAGAGTGAGAGATAGGGTAGGGGGTAGAGAGGGGAGGGAAGTAGAGAGTGTGAGAGAGGGTAGGAGATAGAGAGGGGAGGGGAGAAGATAGTGAGAGAGAGGATAGGAGGTAGAGAGGGGAGGGAAGTAGAGAGTGAGAGAGGGTATGAGGTAGAGAGGGGAGGGAAGTAAGGAGTGAGAGAGAAGGTAGGAGGTAGAGAGGGGGGGAAGAAGAGTGTGAGAGAGAAGGTAGGAGGTAGAGAGGGGAGGCAAGCAGAGACTTAGAAAGAGGGTAGGAGCTAGAGAGGGGAGGGAAGTAGAGAGTGAGAGAGAGGGTAGGAGGTAGAGAGGGGAGGGAAGAAGAGAGTGAGAGAAAAGGTAGGAGGTAGAGAGGGGAGGGAAGTAGAGAGTGAGAGAGAGGGTAGGATGTAGGGAGAGGAGGGAAGTAGAGAGTGAGAGATAGAGAGAGGAGGGAAGTAGAGGTGAGAAAGAGAGAGGAGGGGATGGAGAGAGGAGGGAAGGGAGTGATTTAGTTCAGCATAACGTGAGCATGCATTATAATGCGCTTGCATTATGCTTAGGCTTGGTAATTACCGAGCCTAAGGCTTGGATTTATCTTGGGCTTCTAACCCAAAGGCTTGGACTATGTTTAGGTCATCCAAGGACGTGTTTTTCTAGTTTCTAACAAAATTCAGATAATCTGGAGCTTGCTCCCCATCAGGATTGCACTTTTTTTAATGAAAAGTAAAAAAAAATACCACCATAATCTTAAGGTTTTTGTTCTAGCTATTAACCATATAATTTTTTTTCACATTTTGAGTAAGTTAAGGGTTTCATCTTTAATTTTTTTTGTTAGTGTATCTATTTTTTGTCAAAAACCAATGTCTAGTATTTTTGACTTCTTTTAACCGTTCATCAAAATTTCAAATAAGTTACATTTTTAAAAACTAGACTCCATTCTACACGTATTAAAAAAAATCATTTTCGATTAATATTAAAAAAATTTAGGGGGGGGCATGCTCAATTTTCTATTTTTCAAGATGTGTCTACTTTGAAAATTACTAAAAAATCAATTATTCATAAAAAAAATTTAGAAAAATCAGGGATAAACTACATGGTGTTAGCTAATTTCTCACCAAAGCGATTTTTGAAATACTAAAAAAAGTTAACATTTTAGGGGGAGCACACCAGACGCTATGTTCAGTTTTTTTGAGAAAAACAGGACCAATTTGTGTGCTCCCCCTTTTTGAACCCCTTAATCTCAACCATTTTTGAAAGAAATTAGTAGTTTAGACACTAGATTCGGAGCATTGTGACTCTTGTTTTTGTTGTATCTTCAAATTTTGAGTGTAACTATCTTCAATTTCTCATCCAACATCAATGTTTCCTAATTTCAGAAAAAAGTGGCATCTTAAGACCCCCTTTTGGTCCCTCATCTTTGTGCACTTATGTTGATATGCGCCAGACAACTGAGAGGGGGGGCGAATCAGTTGTCCCAAAAACTTAAACATTTTCTGCAATCAAACATTCATTACTTATCCAAAATTATTATGATTTAACAATGAGTGCATGAAATCAGAAACTTAACCATAAATACAACATCAAACACAAGAGACACTAGAGTTTACGTGGAAAACCCCAAGGTGGGGAAAAACCATGGAGAGGATTAGCTCTCAATATATATTGCAATCTTGAAATAATGATTTTAGGCTTGGTCACTCCACGAGCCTAAACATACTGGCTCACTGCCATGAAGAACAACTAGGTCTAGCAGGCTCACTGCCTCAACCCTAAACCTAGCAAGATTACAATAAGGGTTGTTAAACCTTGAGGGCTGTTAAACCCTGAGGGATGTTAAACTCTACTGGCAGCTCATTGTTGGGCTCTCTACCATGATCAAAACCTTCTTATGTCTGTGATTGAAGTATAATAATTCCTCTGCTCTACTCTACCTCTATTCTGCTCTTCCTCTTCTTTCCTCTACCTCTTCTCTACTCTGCCTTTTGGACCTTTCTTAATATCTTTCCATTTTCAATCAAGGACATTTTTTCCACAACTTAGCTACAAGTATTTATACACTTCATCAACCTTGGAATGATCATCAAGGTTGGCATCACAATCATCAACCATTGGAACAATCTCCAAGGTCAGTATTACAAACATTTACAAATAGGTCCTGACCTATTACAACATTGTACAAAGGAAATGAAATGTGGATCATGCCATGTCTTAGATGGGACTCAAACATGATCTTCCACACCACAACACACTTCCACAATCTTCCAGAGATCTCCGCAATCACTGGGATTAACCAGGTCGGCCAAAACTGGTTACACGTTACACTATCTGGGAACAATCTTCGAACACGATCTCAAGTCCTTAAAGTGGACCAATATCAAGATAGGAACATGATTAGGAGACATCCACAAGCATGTTATAATCATCAGGAGCAACCACACGAACCTTAACCACTTTATCCATAGGAATCTTCTCACCGGAACACATGAACTTCGCTGTCTTCAACTATCATAAAAGAAAGATAGCTTGCGGACCACCAAACCACAAACCATTGCAACTCTAGGCACTTATCATCATCCCAGACTTCCTTCTAGAACCTCAGAGAAAAATACTTTATTACAGAGGAATGCAAAGCAGAATACTTTCATCATATCCCAAATGAACTTATAGAAAAAGCAAGTTTCACTCTGGTGAACACAACTCACTCAAATCTTCATGCGAAGGGCTCAAACCTACTAGACTGTTCTTCAGCATACAACTCACTGTCTGTACTACACTTCTCTGTAACTCACTTGTTCCTTTCGAAGAGGCTAATTTTCTCAATATCCTCAACATACAAGTCTTCTAAACAAGTAATAGAATAAGATACAGTTGACACCAATGACAACAAGGATATGTTGACATCAATGACAACACTGATTAGGCATATACTTGCAACAATCTCCCCCTTTGTTATTGAAGGCAACATATGATGTGAAAAACTGCAACAGCCATCAAGACAAGATTATCCCCCTTTCTCTTTACACACCTTCACTCTTTCTTTCTCCAAAATTCTCCCCCTTTCTCTTACACATCTGCACTCTAAGTTTTTCACATGAATTCTCTCCCCCTTTGACATCAATGGAAAAGGACACATACTTGCACTCTCCTGCTCTGATCTAATCTCTCTTCTAAACTCTCTGACTACTCCCCCTGAGAAGTAGCCCTAAAAAGCATCAATTCATACCTATGAGCACCTTCAGACTGATGCACTATTGTGCATCTTAGTTTAGAGCAGGAGGGGTGATAACCCCTAACTTTTCTCTGAGATACTCAAAAGTATGCTTAGGCAGAGGCTTAGTAAAAATGTCTGCAATCTGATCCTTGGTAGAAACATACTCCAACTTGACTTCATTCTCTATCACCTTTTCTCTCAAAAAATGATACCTGATGCATATGTGCTTTGTCCTTGAATACATCACTGGATTCTTTGATATGTTTATGGCACTTGTGTTGTCACAAAAGATTGCAATGGGATCTTCATACACAATTTTGATGTCCTTCAAAGTCTACTTCATCCATAACACTTGAGTGCAAATGCATGTTGCTGCAATGTATTCTGCTTCTGCAGTAGATAGGGATATTGAATCATGTTTCTTGCTCAACCAAGATACTAATCTTTTTCCTAAGAAGAATGCAACTCCACTTGTACTTTTTCTATCATCCACATCTCTGGCCCAATCTGCATCAGTATATGCACTGAGAGTAAAGTCACAGTCTTTAGGGTACCACAAACCATAATCCATTGTACCTTTTAAATATCTTAGAATTCTCTTGACCACCATCACATGTGATTCCTTGGGTTCTGCCTGAAATCTTGCTACAAGACATACTGCATGCATTATGTTAGGTCTGGTTTGAGTTAGATAAAGTAATCCTCCAATCATAGATCTATACATTTTTTGGTCTACCAAAGGTGAGTTATCATCTTTACTCAACTTACAACCAGTTATCATAGGTGTGCAAACTAGTTTAACATCTTCCATCCCAAATTTATTTAACAACTCTTTCACATACTTAGACTAAGAAATGAAGATACCTTTATCTGATTGACTTATTTGCAGACCTAAAAAGAAGTTCATCTCTCCAAACATAGACATCTCAAATTCACTTTGTATTTCTCTAGTAAAAACTGAGCACATACCTACATTACCTCCAAAAATAATATTATCAACAAAAACTGCAACAATCAAGGTTTGTTCATCATTGATCTTGAAGTAGAGATTGTTATCTATAGTACCTTTACTGAACCCTATCTGTATCAGGTACCTGTCCAACCATACATACCATGCCCTGGGAGCTTGTTTTAATCCATACAAAGCTTTCTTCAATATGCATACCATGTCACCCTGATCTGATGATTGAAATCCTTCCGGTTGTTCTATATAGACTTCCTCTTCTAACTCTCCATTTTAAGAAAGCAGACTTCACATCCATTTGATAAAGCTTGAAATCTTTGTATGCTGTAAAAGCCAAAAACATCCTTATTGCTTCAATCCTTGCCACTGGAGAAAAAGTTTCTTCAAATTCTATTCCTTCAACTTGAGCGTATCCTTTGCATACCAACCTTGCTTTTTTTCTTACCACTTCACCATTCTCATTCATCTTATTTCTGAAGACCCACTTTGTACCAATTGCATTCTTGTCTGCTGGTCTGGGAAAAAGATCCCAAGTCTAATTCTTCTCTATCTGCATCAATTCCTCTTCCATAGCCTTTATCCAATTCTCATCTTTGCAAGCCTCATCCACAGTTTTAGGTTCAATCTTAGAAATCAGACAGAAATTTACTTGTTCCTCTGCAGCTTTTCTTCTGGTTAAGATCCCTTTGCTCTTATCTCCTATGATTTGATCTTCAGAATGACTGATTCTTACATATCTTGGAGTTTTGGTAGCACTTACTGGAGCTTGTT
This sequence comes from Cunninghamia lanceolata, assembly GCA_027924645.1. Classification (NCBI taxonomy): domain Eukaryota; kingdom Viridiplantae; phylum Streptophyta; class Pinopsida; order Cupressales; family Cupressaceae; genus Cunninghamia; species Cunninghamia lanceolata. The sequence continues at coordinate 160,498 of BSBN01000934.1, forward strand.
CTTCTTCATCTGGGTTGTCTTCATGCTACACCACTTTTGAAACATATGGATCATCTGACTCATACTCACTTGATTTTGAAGACCTTTCCTTACATTCATCAACTTTAACATTTGCACTTTCAATGATCTTATTCAGCCTCTTATTATAGCACCGGTAGACCTTGCTCTTGGTGGAGTAACCAAGGAAGATTCCTTCATCACATCTAGCATCAAACTTGCCTAATCTTCTTCTCTTTTGATATAACATTTGCTACCAAAAACTTTGAAATATTTCACAGTAGGAACTCTACCATGCCACAATTCATAAGGAGTCTTTGAACTATTACCTTTTACTTGAACTCTGTTTAGGATATATACAGCGGTGTCAATTGTCTCTCTCGAATATGCTTCCGGAAGATGAGCTTCCTTCATCATGGTTCTAGCAACTTCTTGAACTATTTTATTTTTCCTTTCAACAACTCCATTTTGTTGTGGAGTTCTAGGCGCAGATAGCTATCTCTTTATTCCATGTTCTTCACAAAATAAATTGAATTCATTTGATGTGAACTATCCTCCTCTATCAGACCTGTCTCCTTGCAAACTTCTTACTCTGGTAGGTCCACACAAATCTGTATGCACTAGCTCAAGTAGTCCTCCAACTGATTGGTCCTTGCTTTTGAAACTTGTTCTTGTTTGTTTCCCAAATTGACACTCCTTGCAAATAGGATTACTAGGCTTCACAAGCTTAGGCAGATCTCTAACAACCCATGCAGTACTTATATTCATAATATTGTCAAAATTTATGTGACATGACCTTCTATGCCATAACCAACTCTTATTACTCTGAGTCAACAAGCAATAGTTCTTAGTTCCTTTCAAGTGATAGATATTACCTCTGGTCTTCTTACTAGTTGCAATGACTGTTCTAGAGCTTTCCCTGATCTTGCATCCATTGTCCTTGAATCTTAAATCATAGCCCTTGTCACACATCTGACCCACACTCAAAATATTGTGCTTTAATCCTTTCACATACAAGACATCTTCAGTATTATGCTTGCCATCAAAAGAGATAGATCCTTTCCCACAAATCTTACCAGTTGTATCATCTCCAAACCTAAACAGTCCACCATCATATATTTCCAAACTTACAAACTTACTTTTGTCACCAGTCATGTGGTGAGAGCAACCACTATCATAAACCCATTCATCCTTGTCCTTAATAACCTGAGTGGCCCAAGTACTTTCCACTAATTTTTCTTCTTTCATACAGGTAGTAGAATTAGTAGACACAGGATCTTCCTTAATAGCAATAAACAAGCATTCATTTACAGAGGAACTAGCATTATCTAGTTCACCATTATCTGATACTCCATCATCATCAAAATCTTCAACATAATAACACTTCTTTTGGGTCCTAGGCTTGTTCTCATATCTTCTTCTATTTCTTTAAATTCTTTCAGGACATCTAGAAGCAAAATGACCTACTTTACCACAGGAAAAATATTTGAAAGGTAATTTGCCTTTATACTTACCGGATCCTCTTTGTAGTCTATCCACAAAGTTGGCTTCAACTTCATCAAACTCATCATCAGATTCTACCTTGTACTTTTCTGATCTGGAAGTACTTCCAAGAGTACTGGCTTTGAAGGCCGTCTCAACTTTCAGTAGAGCATCACCAAACTCTCTCATTTAAAAGGCAGTAAGTTTACCAAGCAGCTGATCCCTATCAACTATTTTTACTTACATGAATTCTTCAATTGCGGCTACCTTGTGATAGTAGGACTTAGACAGAGATCTAAGAATTTTCATAACAACTTCCTTTTTGTTGAGAGTTCCGCCTATGGCTTTTATCCCTGTAACAAGTTCATCAACTCTTTGCATAAAGGCTAATATGTTTTCATCATCATTCATCTTCAAACTTTCATATATCACTTTCAAACTTTTTAACTTGGCTTCCTTCACAGAATCATCTCCCTCATACAGATTTTTCAACTTTTCCCATACCTTATTTACAGTTTCAATATTCACAACTTTAGTCAATATTGAGTCGGTTAATGAGCTTAGCAGAGCATCCTTTGCCTTGATATCTATCTCATATTGTTTGATTTCATCTTCAGTCGTCGAACCATTTTGAGGCATGGTGTATTCTGTTTCTGCAGCTTTCCATACTTTGTAACCAAGAGAAAGAAGATGGCTTTTCATCCGAGCCTTCCACAGAACATAATTCGCTCCATCAAAATGTGGCGCTTCCTTCTTGTAAGACATTTTGGATCTTCCTCAAACTGTTAAACTTTCTTCAGAGGAACTTGGCTCTGATACCAATTGTTGATCTGCATCAGACAACTGAAAGGGGAGGGGGGTGAATCAGTTGTCCCAAAAACTTAAACACTTTCTGCAATTAAACATTCATTACTTATCCACAAATATTATGATTTAACAATGAGTGCATGAAATTAGAAACTTAACCACAGATACAACGTCAAACACAAGAGATACCAGATTTTACGTGGAAAACCCCAAGGTGGGGAAAAACCATGGAGAGGATTAGCTCTCAATATATATTGCAATCTTAAAATAATGATGTTCAAGCTTGGTCACTCCACGGGCCTAAACATACTGGCTCACTGTCATGAAGAACAACTAGGTCTAGTAGGCTCACTGCCTCAACCCTAAACCTAGCAAGATTACAATAAGGGTTGTTAAACCCTACTGGAGGCTCACTGTCAGGCTCTCTACCATGATCAACACCTTCTTATGTCTATGATTGAAGTAAAATAATTCCTCTGCTTTGCTCTGCCTCTATTCTACTCTTCCTCTTCTTTCCTCTGCCTTTTGGACCTTTCTTAATATCTTTCCATTTTCGCTCAAGGAAACTTTTTCCACAACTCAACTACAAGTATTTATACCCTTCATCAACCTTGGAATGACCATCAAGGTCGGCATCACAATCATCAACCATTGGATTGGTATTACAAACATTTACAAAATAGGTCCTGACCTATTACAACATTGTGCAAAGAAAATGAAATGTGGATCACGCCATGCCTTAGCTGAGACTCAAACATGATCTTCCATGCCACAACATGCTTCCACAATCTTCCAGAGATCTCTGTAATCATTGGGATTAACCAGGTTGGCTAAAACTGGTTACACGTTACACTATCTGGGAACAATCTTCGAACACAATCTCAAGTCCTTAACGCAGACCAATATCAAGATAGGAACATGATTAGGAGACATCCACAAGCATGTTATAATCATCAGGAGCAACCGCACGAACCTTAACCACTTTATCCATAGGAATCTTCTCACCGAAACACATGAACTTCACTGTCTTCAATTGTCATAAAAGAAAGATAGCTTGCGGACCACCAAACCACGAACCACGAACCATTACAAATGTAGGCACTTATCATCATCCCAGACTTCCTTCTAGAACTGCAGAGAAAAATACTTTATTGTGGAGGAATACAAAGTAGAATACTTTCTTCCTATCCCAACTGAACTTACAGAAAAAGTAGGCTTCACTCTGGTGAACACAACTCACTCAGATCTTCATGCAGAGGGCTCAATCCTAGAATGTAGCATCCTTAGTCATACCTCTAACTTGCTTCCAATTCATAGACCACGATCTTCAAGAAGAAATAAATGCAGAGCAGTTTACCGAACTGTTCTTCAACATACAACTCACTGTCTGTACTACACTTCTCTGTAACTCACTTGTTCCTTATAGAGAAGCTAATTTTCTCAATATCCTCAACATACAAGTCTTCTAAACAAGTAATAGAATAAGATACAGTTGACACCAATGACAACAAGGATATGTTGACATCAATGACAACACCGATTAGGCACATACTTGCAACAACTTACCCTTAAGAATTGTGATGTATGTCAAAGAATAGGGAGGCCTACCGCAAGAGATGAAATTCCATTAAGACCAGTATCAACGCAATAACCTTTTCAAAAATGGGCTATTGATTTCATTAGACCTATAGACCCATCGACAAAGCAGTCAAAATCTAGGTTCATCATTACTAGAGTGGAATATCTGACAAAGTGGGTTGAAGCACAACCAACTAAAGATTGCATCGCAAAACTTGCTACCATATTCATCTATGAGAACATAAAATTACCAGATTTGGTTGCCTGTTGAGTATAACCAGTTATCAAGGTAAACATTTTGTAAACAAGATGATTTCAAAGCTATTAGGTCTAACTTCATGATAACACATAACAAGAGTTCACCATGTCATCCACAAGCAAATGTTCAACAAGTGAAGCCTTGAATAAGATCATTGGGGTAGCATTAACAAATATGTGCAATGGGAACAAGACAGACTGGGAGATCTAGAAGTACCTACAATACTCTGGGCATATAGAACAACTTACAAAAGAGCCACTAAGTTCACTCCCTATGAACTAGTATATGGAATAGATGCTACAATATTGGTAAACTTTATATTCTCCACATAACATGGACTCTCAAGCTGGGTGAAGAAGACTCTCTTACAGAAAGGATTAAAGAATTAGAGAAAATGGATGAGGACATATTGATGGTAGCATATAATATGAACCTAGAAAGGAAATGATAAAAAGCTTGGCATGATAGAAATTTGAGGAACAAGACATTCAAATAAGGTGACCTAGTACTCCTATATGACAATAAATTCAAGAAGCGGAAAAAATTGAAGACAAGGTGGCTAGGACCATTTTACATTGAAGAAATTGTAGACTCCAGAGTAGTCAGACTAAAAATCATGGAGGGCCAGGTATCAGCTGGCTAGATGTCAATGTTGCCAGACTCAAGAAATATTTTCAACTGGAGCATAGCATACCTTGAGGACAAGACATAGTTTTGAAGGGGGGATGATATTAGCAGGATGCAAGGCATGGAGTAGAGCCGACCAGAAGCTGGCGCATACATTATGCGGAGGCTAGAAGCTGACAGGAGATGCTAAAGGACACACCCCTATATGTAATAGATATTGGTGTGAACACATAATTGACACATGTTAAGTTGACTTAGTGAGTCTTCTATGTGTTTCTAGTTGAATCTAGTTGAGTGTTGAGTTGTTGATAGCTGGAGTGAGTTGTTTTATCCTCCACATGTGCAATTAGTTATCATCCTCTAATTGACACATGTTGTAGGAATATCTCCACCTTTCTAGCTCTCACCTTGCCTTTATAAGCAAGGCTCTCTCATTGTATTTTACATGACAGTTTCACATGATCTTTTTATAGAATATTGCTCCATTGTTTTAGCATCTTCTCTTGTCATCTTTGTGTGGAAGGTTGTCTTGATCACAGGTGATCCTGGCTTGCTAAGTCACATTGACTCTTACATGGTATCAGAGCCTATTCTACAATTTCCTTCCCTCATTGGAGAGGTTTTGCGGGGAGCTTGTTTTTAGGAGCATCCTGGAGCAAATCTGACATCACGGTTGTGATCATGAGGCCGAAATCTGTATAGATTGATTGTTTAAACACCCAAATCAAGAAGTTGAAAAAAAGGTAAAAAAAATTTGCCTTTGCCCCTCCGAACAACAGGGTATATTCCATGTGCAGAAGGAATCTTCCTTAGATCTACTTGTGTACTTTGCCTACACAGTCATCAGTGTCGTACTGTCATCACGTCAGATCTGGTCAAATTTTGTCAGGTAAATATTTTGTTTTCTGCGGGTTTTCTAAGGAGTACAATTTTTTTGTTATTGTATAGCAAAGAAAAAGTTTTAAAAAATCATTATGAGCCATTGTAAAGTTTTTTTTTTGTTTATAAAAAGCAAAAAGAATTGTAGGTAGGGTACCTGCGTACCCTACACTGCACTGCCTACAGTCGTACCCGAACCCCCACCACCAGTGGCCTTGTTTCATAAAGGCTTCGACTTTCACAAAATTTCACAGATCTTATAATTGTTCTGCAGGGCAAACCAAATATCGGTGGATCTAAAAATTTTCTAGCAGCCTTTCAAACGTAGTTAGCAGTCTGCATCAATATTTGGCAGTCACTTATCTAGCGGTCTTGATCCACCTTTGGCAGTCACATCAAATGGCACCGACCCTCCATCTTCAGGTGGATAACACATAACTGTAGTCAATACTTGGCATCACCCTTCAGTGGTTTGCATCGGCGGGAGTCTTAGCAGTTGTTTGTTTACTCCAACGGACTACATAACCCGTCACTAGCATCCAACGGTTTAGATCTGCATTCAACTGATAATCTTCATTCACGGCTTTGAATTCTGCTGACGTCAGCTTTAAATCTTCAATAGTCTTCATAAATTTCATGGTGGTCACATTTAATATAAGCAATCAATGGCATAAAAAAAACTTACGCCAAAAAATCTTCTAAACTCATCGGTAGTTTGTTTCGGCGTTTAAACTGCACGGCCAGCTATCGGAGGCAATCTCTGAAACCATCTGTAGGCTACGCCAATTGTTTTGAGCTCTGGCGTAACACATATCAAGATCTCAGTGGGTGTTTGAGTCCCGCCACTGGCGGCCTTTGTTTTCAGACCGCAGACACTCAAAATCTTTGGTGACTATTTTTAGACAGTCTTTAAATACTCAACAAGTAGGGCGGTCTATCAGGAATGCTTCAACTACGACCAAAATCATCGGAAGACTACAATCTTCACTTGGTGGTTTAGATCTTACAAGTTAGCAGTCTCTAGATTTTGCAGTTGGCATGAATTCTTAGCTTCTGGTGGGCATCTTCAGATGGCAGACATACGAAGTTAAAAGTTTTTCACTGGAGGTAAACAACTATTTCAACCCCGAAACCATCTCTGACCCTGTCTGGCAACATATAAATAGTGATTTCACCTAACAGGAGGTTTCAAAAGTCAATGGTGGTATTTACCCAGCAGATGGTGTTTTTCCCAAATCTGGCAGTTTTTGACTTGCAGGAGGCAGTTTTCACTTGCAAACAGGCTGTTTTGTCTTCCCGAAAGTGGTTTTCACACCAAGCCAGTGGTTTTCTGCAAATCGAAGGCAGTTTTGCAACCTGCAAGGCATTTTTTCTCATACTGGCAGTTTTGGCATATTCTGGCAATCAGAAAGAATATTCCGCCAAGGGGCCTGTTTTGCCCCTCAAAGTCTTAAAATAGGGCTTTTTTTGCTTTTTGCATAACCTTTTCCCATGGTGTCAAAATCAGGCAAACAAGATATCAATGGAAAACTGATAGAGAGCACTTCATAGTGGTATCAGTCATTTTCTCTGATTTTGCTATTTGACGGCATTTATTGCAGGTTGAAGACATATCTCTCTTTTTCGCTCCCGAGCTCATAACTTTTTACCACGATCTCCAATTTTTGTGATTCAAGTGGCATTGGAAAGGTATTCAAGAGATCTACATAGCCATCCATGTACTTTTCTCATATTTTTCTCCAAGTGCATTTTATTCAATTTGTCAGTTTTTTGGCATTTGAGTGATAACTTGGGCATTTTGATACTTGAGAGGGTGAAATTTGTTTTGAGAGAATTTGTTTGTTGTAATACATCATTGTGAATGATTTTAATCTCACTTAGATCTCTTTTTTAAGAGATTTTATTGTTTTCCCAATTTTGGTCCCTTGAGGACAATTGTAAATCGCAGTAAGTATAAATTGCCACAATAAATTGGTGGGGCTCTCTTCCATAGTAAAGGGGTTTTGTTGTGTTGTTGTCTTTCTTTTTCATCATAGATGTGCCTTAATTTCCACTTTTAACTCCATATAATTATCTTGAATGTAAGAATAACATGGAATTTGTGTTGTATAAACAAAAGTTACTTAGAATAACTTTAGGCACAGATCCTGAACCCACAGGTGCTCCTAAGAGAAGAAAATGGTTAGATAGAATAGATGAGGCTTTTGGTACACTTTGTCTTGTTATTTCTTCATATCTAAGATTTCATGTTGAGTCTTGTACTACACCAAATGAGATATGGACAACATTGGACAATCTATTTGGCAAGCAAGATAAAATAAGAAGGTTCAAATTGGAGAATGAGCTAATTGCACTTAATCCTCAAGAATTTGATCAAATTGAATATTTCTTCACCAAGTTTAAGTCTCTCAGGTTGCAACTCAAACAGTGTGGTCTTGGGAAAGAAGATGAACAATTGATTCTATCTATACTTGCAAAATTGGGTCCTACATATTCAGTTTATGTTTCTACCTTTTATGCTACAATGGATGCCTTTGGTAGTGAGTTTAAAATGCCTTAACTTGAGGAGTTTGCTGCACAACTCACTAGAGAACAAGCCAAGCTACTACACATGGGCACATTGAAGTCTCCTAGAAAACAAGCTCTAGTTGCAACACAAAGCACAAAAGATCCTAAGGCTTCACATAATAAGGGAAAGAAACAAACGGATTCAAAATCTAATGAGCAAGTGAAAGAATCAAAGAAAACCCCCAACTCTTCTTCCAAAGAGAAGTATAATAAGAAGAAGAAGCCAAAAAGTTCTTATTGTATGAAATTGGGTCATGATGAGACTAAATGTTATGAGAAAAAATCTGAGGAGATGTCACAGCTTCTTCAAAAACATAACATTGAGTATTCTTCATCAACAATAGTTTTACCCAAGTCTTCTTCTTCAACACCTTCATCATCTACATCTACAGAAACAACAAGCATTGCTAATGGGTCATACAAAGGAAAAGGACAAGCACTCTTTGCTTCAACAAGTCTACAGTCAGAGAGATGGCTTCTTGATTCAGGAGCTTCTCATCATATGGCATCTTCACAGGGGATGTTCTCTTCATTTTAGTTATGTACTTTGCCACCTATTTTGATGGGTAAAAATACATACATGCATGCAACTGGTAAAGGAACAATTGATGTTGGTGAGAATACATTCAACAATGTGTTGTGTGTACCTTCCTTGACAACCAATCTCTTTTCCATCTACCAGATTACTCATTGTGGTGCAGGGAAGATAGTTGAGTTCACTCCTGATTCAGTGATCATACGAGACTTGGAGAGCAGAGACATCATTGTTGTTGGGATGGCTGATCATGCATCTCTCTTGTATACTTTCTCCCATTTTGTTTCTGATGATCATGTAGATCCATTGATTGCTATTCACACTCATGCATCAAGTGTGAATCATGTTTCTGAGGAGAAGTTTGGTCACTTGAACCTTGGTGTTCTTACATCTACTTCGGTTCCTAAGACTAGTTTTGAGCTTCCTCCTTCTCCTGCTACTTCAGAGGTTGGCACTGACATAGCTTCATCCACTTCAGTTGAGCAGGATATTCTTTGTCTTCCAGATATAGGTTTGTGGGATGAGTACTTGACAGGTATTTCAAACTTGTTTCATGAGTCCTATCTTGATGACTTGGAGGACATCATTGATGACATTCATCTCCTCTTTGAAGGAGTTGAATCTTCTACTTCGGATGAGTCGGCATCATCTTCTTCTCTTCACTTGTCACAGTTTGGCACTGAGTTGGAGTATCCTAAGCATCATTCAGAGAATACTTTGTCTTTGGAGATTGATGATCTTGAGTTTTCATCTTGTCTTGGATTGTCACATTCTTTGATTGGGCATGCATCACCTAATTATGTGACATCTCTTGGTTATGACATGTGGACACTTGAGCAGTTTTCAGAGACATCGTACATCATAAGGCTTTTTCCCTCATTCCTTCAGATGGAGTTTCTTTGACATTAGCCTTTGGACCTGTTTCTTCCTAAGGGGAAGAATGTTGTTTGCAAGCTTTGGATTCTCTTCAACATTCTTCTTCGGGCATTCACCATCGGCATAGGAGCTACTTCATTGTGGGGGGGACCTACAGTCTCACACTTGCTCTCCTATGGGGGGTAATTGGTTGTATATATGTGTTGGATGTAGTTCTTGGAGGGACCTTGAGTCCTCCTTCCATCACATCTTTCATTTGTTTTTTGCATTCTCACTTTTGAAGAGGAGTTTTGTCCCTTGAGGTTTTCTCCTTTTCTCCACTTGAGATTTGTTGTACATGGGTACCTAACATGACTTAGTAGCTGGGACCCATCCATCATTGCATCTTTGTTTTAGTCAACTACTCCATAAGTTGCACTTAAGGGGGGGTGTTGGTGTGAACACATAATTCACACATGTTAAGTTGATTTAGTAAGTCTTCTAAGTGTTTCTAGTTGAGTCTAGTTGAGTGTTGAGTTGTTGATAGTTGGAGTGAGTTGTCTTATCCTCCACATGTGCAATTAGTTATCATCCTCTAATTAACACATGTTGTAGGAATATCTCCACTTTCCACTCCACCTTTCTAGATCTCACCTTGCCTTTATAAGCAAGGCTCTCTCATTGTATTACATGACAGTTTCACATGATCTTTGTATAGAATCTTGTTCCATTGTTTTAGCATCTTCTCTTGTCATCTTTGTGTGGAAGGTTGTCTTGATTGCAGGTGATCCTGGCTTGCTAAGTCACATTGACTCTTACAATAAATACACTAAATATGTAAGATAGGATGAGTAAGATAGTAAGATGATGATATGAAGATGATATAGAAGTCTGATCAAGTATGTATGTAGAATGATGAGGCATAGACTTAGACTTGCTAGATAATGGATGTATGATGTTTGGCTACTACTTATATATATATATATATATATATATATGGAGATATATTGGTACCAGTTTATTCTTTGTTGTCATGATACTTTGTTTATGTTATTATTTGTATTTTGCTATCAATCTCTAACTACTTGATCTCGAGGTATAAACTGACTAGAAAGACTTGGCTGAGGACCGGATCTCTAGACTGCTATCCCTCCCCATTTCTTTCCAACACCTTTTGTCTTCATGGAAACCACTAGTCATCTGTTGAAACATTTATAAACTATGCAATTGATGTAAAGAAACACAATCATTTCTTGGTATCTTTACTTGAAAGTGTTGATACATCCTATCTCTTTGTATGTTGTGATTTGTCATCCTTCTTTCATCAGTGTTGCATATAAAACATATATTGTTGTGAAATTCATCATATACGTTAGGAATATAGTTTATGACTTTGTGGTGAAATCCCTATTAATAAATTTGAGGAAATCCAAATCATTATTCATACATTTGTTGTTAGGGTTTCTGCAAACCAATCTTCCCTTTTAGTTTTCATTTTTCTCCTTTTTGTACTTTCAAGCTAAAAGTACACACAAACCTTAAAAACCACCATCATATAAGGGAGTTATCCCTCTCAAATGTAGAGGAAAGTTGTTAGTCCAGTAACAACTTATCCAATTGTTGGAACATTTTTCACTACCTATTGGGTGAGTCAAATCAAAATTTGTAGTGACAAATCTATTTACCAACAATTATTAAATGGGACCACAATACCATCTTAGACTTAACCTTTGATTTTTTAAGAGACATTGACATCCAAGCATCTAAATCCAAATCAATTACCTCTAGGTCAATAAGCACACTCTAACAATTACCTAACATAATGGATTAACCCAAAAACGAAGGCCACAAAACATGTTGTGGAAGATGAGAAGAAGAAACTAGTAAAGAAGCCACAACAAGCAAGGATGCAAGTGAAGGAGGTGAAGTAGTGACCCAAAATGTTGATTGTAAACCTAAGGAAGAAACCATAAGTAGAAGAGATAGAACCTTAGGACCTAGAGAGGGTGAAGTTAGAATCTCTATAGAGGAAGGAGCATCCCCAAGAACCATTAAAGAGGGGAATTGAAGGAACACCAATCACATCATTCCTTGTATAATGCATAAGAGAGTAATTCACACTTAAAGTGTTGGGATAGGTGACATACACCTTGCAAACCTAATGTTCACATTTATTAATTACTTTGTATTATTTATTGTACCCACATAATTGAGGCATCTCACTTGGAGTAGCACTACGTGTATCTTGTATTTTGAATTTAGTAATTTGTAAGTCTCACTTATGTTAGGATTAGTGTGGTATTCATCTTGCATATCCTAAGGTCTATTGTAACTTAATTGTTCGTAGATGAGTAAATAACTTATGTATCTCCAATAATCACGGAGTGAGAAAAATGGGACACCCATGTGAGGGTGTAGACATATGTAATTATTTTATTATTCTTTGGGGACTTGAAAATATTGGAACATTGTAATGAGGCACTAATGAGGGGGTTACATAGTAGACTTGTAAGAGCATCTTCCATTATTAGTGAGTGTAAGATGTAATTAGTGTTTCATGGGGGAGTGAGCTTGGTAGTTACATATGCCAACTTGAGTGGTGGAAGTCAAAGATGCTTCTGTAAGAGTTATTTTCTATTCTAGGATGGCTTTGAACATGTGAGGGTTGCTAGAATTCTTACCATGGTATTTTGGGACCTTGTTTGGACCCATGGTAATGCATTTTGGTGGTTTTCTTAGGCCTCCTTGAATCTATAAATTAAAATCATGGGATAGAGGATGTATGAAATGTATTTTGTAGGGTTATGCTATTGGTTTTCCACTAGAGGAGTAGGAGCATTAATCTCATTGAAGCATTGCATTGAAAAGCTCTATGAATGTACGATAACCATGATTTATTTGGTAATATGTTGAATTGTGTGGTGCTTTGAAGGCTAAGCTTTTCTAAAAAGGGTTTTATCAAGATATATAGGTGTTTCTTGTCCTCTTGTGGTTGCTTCTACTCTTCTTCTCTCAATTTTTCTTTTCTAAGTGCTCAATGCTACTAATTTTTTTGTAGATTTGATTTCTCTAATATTCTCCTGAAAAGGTTAATGTGGAAATACCCATATGTTTAGTAGTTGAGCTTTGTTTCATTGCTTTTTTTATTTCTTCAAATTATTTATTTTATCTTTTACTAATTCTCACAAAATTAAATGAAAACAAATTATTCTTACTTTAAAGTTTATTTTAAGACTTAATTTGTTTTTTCATCAATAACTAATAACTTAGTCATTATTTCTTTTGTATTGATTAAAGCTTAAGTTTACAATAAGAAATGCAGCCACAAAAAGTTACCCAAAAGTAATAAAAGAACATAACAACACCAACAATTTCATTCTAACAAAACAATATTACAAAACAATAAATTCTATTATTAAGATATTTCAAAAATAAATACTATACCAGTACATGACAAAAACTTTCTTTTAGCCTTTTCCTTCTATTCAACTCTTCCACAATCACTCCAATTTTTCAATGGGAATAATTAGAAAGCATGAGCATTTTATTCTTTTATAGGCCTTTGAAAATAAAATGCGAGCCACTTAAATAATAATTTATGTGGCCATGTCACCTCAGACTTTGTCTTTAATACATCCATAGCTCTCAATACATGTGGTGTAGGCCCCAACTCCTTCCTTTTCATCTACTGCTTCGTGCCAAACAGAAAGACGCTTTCACACAAGCATATCTTTGATTTCATGGGCTCCCAAATATCTGTCCTAAAAATCTTGACCGTATCAATCTGACAGCAAGCAGTATTCTTAAACTATTAAGGGAGTTCATAATTACATCCTTAACTACAATAACTTAAAATAAAACATATTATACAGTGACCAAATATATTGGTTAATGATGTTGTGAATGGTGTCCTGAATCAGGCTTAGGTTTACGAGGTTCCAGAAGTTTGCGACCCTTAAGCAGTCTCTCCATCGCAGCTATACTTTTCTGCATTAAAAAGATAGAACATTAAAAGGGGTGTATCTCTATTTCTGTGACACAAGCACTTTACTTAAATATCATCCACTTCAATGATCGCAATTTTGCACTTCATTCACAAAAAAAATGGTAAATATTTGTCCTATTTTAATTGGTCAAATTGACCTTTAACTGTTGAAGTGGACGATATTTAAGAATAGCCTAAAACAAGTGCCTTCACACCCTATGCAATTATGTTTTTCAATTCTAACGGCCTGCACATAACTGTCTTTTATCATTGAACACATACAAACCACTGTCTACAATATAACAAATGGTAAATAGACATTTATTGTTACAATATTTCTGCAGTGAAACAAAAACAATATCAGTCAAAGCTCTTTTATATATGAAAATTGAAAGACTGTTTCTATTACCTGAATAAAAGGTTGTTACTTACTTGTTCAGTGACCCTCTTATATTGATCAGCCCACAATTTTTCTCCATGTCCATCAATTAGACCTTTGCCCATCAGAGTAAAACTTTTGAGTTTAGCAAATTGTAACCATTTATTAGTATTCTTCCTGCTTTCTGGATTTTCGGGTGCAACTATCATCCCATCTACCTACAAATGTAAATAAATTATTGTTAATAAACCTATATAAAATAAAATCAGCTATTACAAGTAGTTCAAGGGGTTGAGTTTAATTGGTTGAAACATTGGGTTCTTGTTGAGAAGACCCAAGTTCAAATCCCCATAGGGACATCTAAGTGACTCTTGGTCTTCCATGGTTAGTGGAATTCTAAGTTGTGACTCTTGGCTTCTAATGTGGATGTGTTCTGATTTCTAAGTGTTCATGCTTGGGGATGAGGACCCCTAGTTCAAATCCCCACAAGGACATCTAAGCAACTCTTGGTCTTCCATAGTTAGTGGAATTCTAAGTTGTGACTCTTGGCTTCTAATGTGGATGTGTTCTAATTTCAAAGTGTTCATGCTTGGGGATGAGGACCCCAAATTCAGCACAGAATTGTTTAAAATCAAAATTTTTCAAACACAAATAAATTGAAAATCAATAAATTCTTTTTTGTTTCAAAGCCTACACATAAACGAATTATTCCTGCATGTAAATGAAATAGAAATAAAAGACATTCATCTTTAAAGAAAAAGGAAAAAAAAAAAAAGGTTTTTGCACGGAAGATCTTTGTATACACAAGAGGAAAAATAGAAGTAATAAATGATGAATGACCTCAGTAGAATCATGTTTTCCATCGCCTACTGCGCCATATTTTTCTACATTGAAGACCTTGACAACAGGATGACCGGGATGAACAACCGTTTCTGAAGTACAATTCGCTGTAACATATTGGTTGATATCACTGTCTGAAATTGTTTGGGCAGATTGAGTTTCTGCTGCTGTTATTATAATGAACTGCAAGGCCAAAATGACCATCGGAGCCCTGCATTTCATGGCCATTTTAATACTAAAGAAATGTTTTCCTTGGATTGAATTGAATTTCATGACCACCTGGAGTACCTCTTTATACAGTCTATAAGGCGGTGCAGATATCTAGAGCTTGGAGTGTCTGTCAAAAGTAGTCTCTCTGTATTGTTGATGTATGAGGTGGAACCCTACTTCTAGAGTGGGCCCACCGTCCTCCTCCTAGGCTGTTTATGGATTTTCCTCCTGGGACCCCCTCTGCCTTTTAGGTCTGTTTATAACTTTTATATATTCCATTTAAAAGCCTCCTTTTTTAGGCCTGTTTATAACTTTATATATTTCATTTAAACTTTTAAAATGTGACTTTTTCCACTCACTTTAAATAATAATTCAAACCATTCATTGGTACCAAGGATACCAACGACTCGGCCTGTATTTGGTGTCCCTACTAAGCATCCAATTTCCATGTGAGGCTGCCCCTCTTAAGCTTCCTATGCTATT
The DNA here is from genome assembly GCA_027924645.1 of Cunninghamia lanceolata. Lineage (NCBI taxonomy): Eukaryota > Viridiplantae > Streptophyta > Pinopsida > Cupressales > Cupressaceae > Cunninghamia > Cunninghamia lanceolata. The sequence continues at coordinate 175,982 of BSBN01000934.1, forward strand.
AGGATGAAAGCAACTAATAAGCTATAGAATTCAAGAGAGAAGATATGAAGGGTTAGATGTTTCTAGTACTTATATAGCATTTAACCGTGGAGAAATTTCTTCCTTTGCATCATTATTTTTTAAGAGGAATTTAGAAATTTCTTTTCAAATAAATTACTAAGGTTATTTAAAAAAATTTGATTTCTCGTGTACTTATTTTTAATGATCTACTTATATCTAATTTCGTATAAAATTAATTTTTATTTTTATTATAGCATTTAAATTTTTAATTAATTGATCATTGAAGTCTTTTAATTGAAGTTAGAGTGTGTATTTAAAATAGAAGGAAAGTTTAGCAAGCACCAATATAAATAAAATATACTATTAACATATAAATTAATCTTGAAAACTTCCAAACCAAAAAAATTATAGAAGTGGAAAATGCACATCTTATAACTATGGCACCCACATGGACCCACATTACAATGACCTAGGATTCACCAAGGGTCCCTTAATTCAAGTTTGGGGGACCTGTGTTATTTATTTAGCACAAGTTAAAAATGGAGCGTGCATTGTTTTAATTAGGCTATGTGTTCAATCTCTGGGAGATGTAGAGCTACCTACATCTTTGACCATAGCATTTTAAACACAATCATTAATAATAAGCTAAGCAACTTAGGTAATCTGATTTGTAGGTAGTAGGCATGAGTTTTCCACGGTCCATGATAATAAAATAGTGAGTGCTTCAAAAACATACACAATTATATCCAAAGCACTCACTATTTGATTTGTAGATATTTAATGAACCCAAGATATAAATGAGGTGATTACTTTTAATGTATATGGATTGACATGTCGTGACCTCATTAGTTAAAGTGTGAGTGTCTTAGGTGACTCATGTGGGTTCGTGCTATATGGACTAATGGAGGACTTCCATATGATCATAGATGGTAGGTGTGGTGTTGTAGGGTCATTGGGGACACTTATTTTAATCTATGTGTGCTTGCAAGTTTTATTTTAAGGCACAATGTTTGCATGGGCTCCATAATAATATTATGGGTCAAGATACCAAAGGGATAAATATAGGTGGCTAACTTAGATGGATTCAAAAGGGGAAGAGATAGTAAAATGTGGCCATGTGTACTCAACTACAAAGATGGTGGTAGTTTATGTGGCTAAGGTAAAAAGGCGCACAACTCTACTTGGGAAAATGAATTAAAAGAAAGATGTGGATTGATAATTATTTTTGTTGTCCGAAAGATCAATGTGTTGAATATCTTGGTGGGGTTCACATTAGTGGTGTAGCAAATCAAGTACCACCATGTGGTCTCTAGTGGCAAAGCATAGTGGGCATGTTTTATTTATACAAGTGAGGACCTCTATACTTCATGTCACTACTAGGGGAAAATGGTGAAAGGTATTCCTTATTGATCTATGATGGTATTCCAATGGGTTTAGCCCATAGAGATGATATAAAGTCTAAGTTGAGTGGGTAGAGAAACAATTTAAATGTGCTTGCAAAATGTGACTAAGAGTAAGCAATGTTTTGAATGTCTGAGGAGGTAGTTGGTTAATTGGATGAACATCAAACCTGTTCAGTGTTGTTTATTAAGGAATGATGTCATGATTGAGCATGGGCTAGCTTCTAGCCTTCAATCAAAGCTATAAATTGATGGAGATAGTATTTGTAGGCTACTTTGCATGAAGATTTGTATATCTTCCCTTGTTCCTACGGAGAATCAAATCCAAAGAAGATTCACTCTATTTACACATGAATATCAAATATGATTGAGTGTGTTACATGACTTCATTGAATTAAATGTTTGAACATAGAGGTTGATGCAACAAATTTAATAGAATGTATACCCTATAGTGCTAGAGATTGCAATAAGTGTCATCAACATAGAAAATCTAGGGTCATTGTCTTGTTATAAATACATGTTTCTATTAAAAGAAAATGTATTTTAGGAATTTCTATTAGGACTACCTATAGTGTATTCTAGGGTGATCAAATGATTTAGGTCAAATCTTGAGAGGGATGAGTGATTGATTTGTGTGAAACCTATAGAAGGTGTTGTCTAGAGGATTCCTCTCCATGATCTAGGTGTCTCAATAATTGATTGAGAATTTTAGGGGATAAAATATATGTCTCTAGGGGACATTTACTAATCTATTGTTGTTCTTGATTAGCTAACTATCACAGTAGTTGTAAAATTTCTTCAATGTCTTTAAAGAGTCTTATTAGAGCAACATATGGGATTTCATTAAGTAGTTATGGATGGTTAAAGTAGATTTGGTTGTGTGAGGTTTCTTGAGTCTTTGAATTGCATGCCAGTGAAATTGTAGCTAGATTGACTAGGTCTTGTATGCATGTCTAGTTCTCTATTTAAAATTCACATGAATATTTTTTCTTTTAAGTTCTTGACTTTGTCTTTTATGAAAAAGACATTGGTTACAAATGGTTGAATGATCATGTTTTATTAAAGATATCCACCTCCTTGTTCCTTGGTAGATTAATAGACATTAGATTCCACCAATCAACAGGATTCAATAATATGAACTTTTGTCAAATCCTTCAAGAGCTTGTGTCTTATACATCTTCAAAGATTTATGCATGTTTGGTTTCTAGGCTATACATGAACATTGAGAAGAGCGTAGGTATTAATCTATGAAGATATTTAAGCAATTTTATAGCTTTAGTTACATGTGTAACAAATTGTCAATCTACTATAAAATGTTGGGATTAAGGTGACATTAACCTTGTAAATCCTTGTAATTATTTATTCCAATTATTATTTGTAATTTACCCATAAGGGATGAAGTGGATTCACTGACAACAATAAATATTTATTACGAAGCAGGTAATTACGGAGTTACATTTATTGATTATTGCATCATGGTAAAGGTAAATAGGTGATTTAGGCAAATCTAGGTGCCACCTCTTGGAATATGCTATTTTTGGCATGTGTCATATAGTGTAAGAGCATCTATGACAATTGTAAGTTGTCATAAGATTCTATGATAGTTATGACAACATCTATGACAGTGTAAGAGCTATTTTTAGCCTCAGGCGCCCATGCATGTAACATACAATATGACAGGTGTAAGAGGTGTGTAAGAGGGCATTAATTGCTTGCATGCATGCAAGATTCCAAGGATGGTGTTGAGATTCCCAGTTTGGACGCCCATTTTGCGTGCTTCTACTATTTAGTGATGCATTTGTAAAGTGTTGTTAAGTTTTTGCAGTTGTAGACTTGCACAGGTGTTGTTGGAATGCTGTCAGATTGAAGACTAAAGGAAAGATTAGCGTAGTTGATGTATTGTACTCTCTTTTGTAGATTAATACAAACTTGGGCCTCTTTCTTGTGTGGAGTTTTTTACCCGAAAGGGTTTTCTCCACATTACAAACTGTGTTGTGTGATCAGTTTTTTGATTTGTTGCTTCTATGTTGCATAGTTTGGTTTCAATTTACAACCTCCATTGATATTACATTGTTTTAGATTATTAAATATATTGAAATCAGATTTCCGTTGTGTGGTTTGCACCTTCATTTCTAACATTTGGTATCAGAGCCTGGCCAGTTTTGATTCTTGGGTGGTAATGTGAAGGTTTTTTAGCTGCAGTGGGAGATTTGGTTGTTGTTTGTTTGCAGATCTTGTGTATATATCATGGTTGCATCCACTGTTGCTTCTACCTCTCGGTTGGACATTGAAAAGATTAATGGCATGGGATACGAATTGTGGAAGCTGAAAATGGAGGATTTGTTTGAGGAAAGAAATTAGTGGTTGGTTGTTTTGAAAGATAAGAAACCTGACGATGTTTCTCAAGATGAGTGGGATGGACTGGATAAAAAGACACGAGGTACAATCCGATTGTCTTGCAGATTATGTTCTACTAAATGTTGCGAGTGAGAAGTCTACACAGCTTGTGAAAGTGTCTGGGTGAGATCTACCAACCCAAGAGTATGGTAAACAAGTTTTATTTAAAGCGTAAGTTATTTTCCATGAAAATGAAAGAGGGTGAATCGGTTGCAGAGCATTTGAATTCGTTTAATTTGTTATTGAGTTAACTACCATCTGTAGATGTTGAGGTGAATGAGGAAGATAAGTGTACATTGCTTCTCTGTTCTTTATCTGAGTCATGGGAGAATGTTATTTTGGCTATCACTGTTAACCTCACAAATCTGAAGTTGGATGCTCTTGTTTCAATTATGTTGTCACAAGAATTGAGGAAGAAGAGTTTGGATAGTTTAGAAGATGTTCTTAGTATCAGGGAAAGGTCTAAGGAAAGAGGACCAAAAGGAGATCAAAAGGGGCCTAAAGACAAGTCTAAGGGTCATTCTAAGACTCCTAGAAAGAAGAATAGAGTCAAGTGTAGGAACTTTGGAAAGAAAGGACATGTGAAAAAGGAATGTAGAAACCTGAAGAAACAATGGGATTCAACTACTGATAAGTCTTCGAATGTAGGTGATGAGATTTTACTTTTTGCATGTAATGTTGTTTCTCATGATCATTGGTTGGTTGAATCAGATGTTCGTACCACATGACCCAACATAAAGAATGGTTTTCCACATACGAAGAGTATGATGGAGGAAATGTGTACCTCAGGGACAACTCTACATATCCTATTGTTAGATGAGGGAAGGTAATGTTGTGTTTCTGTGATGGGAGAATTAAAACCCTCCATGGTGTTTTGCATGTTCCTGAATTGGCTAGAAATTTGATTTATGTCTCAAAGTTGAATTATTTGGGAATGCATATGACATTTGATAAGCATGGTTGCAGATTGGTGAAAGGAAGCTTGGTGGTAGCGAAGGGGAAAAGATTGGGAACTCTATTTAAGCTAGAAGCCACTACTGTTTGTAATGCCTATTATGCATCTGAGGCTAATACTAAAAAATACATGTATGTTGCGGTACCTTAGATTGGGCCACATAAGTTAGTCTAGTTTAAAGGCTATTTTGAATTAAAAAAATTGTTAGATGGTTTATCCTTTTTTGATGAGAGTTTCAGATTTTGTGAACATTGTGTGTTTGGAAAGCAGAATAGATCTCCCTTTCCTTCTGGCAGTAATAAATCTAATGATAAATTGGAACTTATCCATTTAGGTGTGTTTAGTCTAGTGGATGTTGAATTAATTGAAAAATCTAGATATTTTGTTTCCTTCATTGATGATGTCTCAAGGTTTACCTGGATTTATTTTATGTGTCACAAATCTGAAGTTTTCACTAAGTTTAAGGAATTTAAAGCTTTATTTGAAAAGCAAATAGATCATAAGATAAAGGTTTTGAGATCTGACAATGGAGGGGAATGTTGTTCTAAGGAATTTGATGAATTTTGTAAGTATGTAGGTATTGTTAGATAGAAAGCAACTCCATATACACCACAGTAGAATGGAGTGCCATAAAGGATGAGTTGGACAATAATGGAAAGAGCCAGAAGTATGTTGAGTGAATCACAGTTGAACAAATGTTTTTGGGCAGAAATTGTGTGTACTATGAACTACCTGGTTAACAGATCTCTATGTAAGGCTCTTGTTTCAAATCCTTATGAAATGTGGACAAGTAAGAAACCTTATGTTTCACATTTAAAAGTATTTGGTTGTGAGGCTTATGTTCATGTGCCTAAAGAAAAAAATGAACTAAGTTGGATCCAAAAGCTAAAAAGTGTACTTTCATTGGATATGGTGATAATGTAAAAGGTTATAAGCTTTAGAATCTACTAACCTGAAAGATTATCTATTCTAGAGATGTTATTTTCAGGGAACTTAGTGTTATTACAGAACCTAAACAACCAAAGGATAAAGAAGAAAAGGTGAAGAGAGTGCACTTTGAATTAGAGCATGAAGATGCACCTCAAGAAGAATAAAATGATGGATTGAGGGTGAAGAAGTAGAAGAAGACTTGAGTGAAAGTTCTGATGAGGAAGAATTTATTGTAACAAAAGAAGTTGATACAGATGAGCATGCAGAAGAACCTGAAGAGTCTCTTACTCCACCTCTGAGAAGATCCACAAGACAATGGAACCCAGTTGACAGGTATAGCCCACCAGATTTTTGTTGTGTATTTGCTTTATTGAGTACTAACGATGAGCCTAGATCCTACAGGGAAGCTATTCATGTAGATGATAGTGAGTCTTGGCAGTTAGCCATGCAGGAGAAGATGATGGCTTTAGACTCTTGCAACACCTGGGATCTTGTTCATTTGCCCAAAGGAAGAAAGGCCATAGGTTGCAAGTGGGTATTCAAGAAGTTTGGAGCAGATGGTTGATTGGAGAAGTACAAGGCTAGACTAGTAGCCAAGGGCTACTCCCAGAGAGAGCGAGTTGACTTCAGTGAAATATTCTCTCCTGTTGCTAAATTAACTTCTATTAGATTTCTTTTATCTATTGCTCCAACTTTTGATTGGGAAAGAGAGCAAATGGATGTTAAGACTGCGTTCTTGCATGGAGATCTTGAGGAATAAATTTACATGCAACAACCTACAGGATTTGAGGTAAAAGGGAAAGAACATTGGCTTTGTAGATTGAAGAGGTCTCTTTATGGCTTGAAACAGTCCCCCAGAATGTGGTACTAGAAGTTTGATTCATTTGTTTTGAAATTGGGTTTTGTTAGAAGTGAGGAGGATCATTGTGTGTACATTCATTGTATTGATGATTCTATACTGATCATTGCATTGTATGTTGATGACATGTTATTTTTCAGCAATACTAAGGGTATGATCAATGAATTGAAAGCTCAACTTTCAAGTGCATTCGATATGAAGGATCTTGGAATAGCTAAGTATATTTTAGGTATGGAGATTAGGAGGGACAAAGATAACAGAAAGCTTTGGTTGTCTTAGACTAAGTATGTGAATACTATTTTGTAGAAATTTAGTATGTAAGACTGTAACCCAGTTAGAGTTTCTTTTCCCATTGGTACTAAGATTTCTTTAGATATGTGTCCAAAGAATGAGGATGATTTAGAGGATATGTCTAATGTGTCATATACTAGTGTTGTAGGGAGTTTGATGTATGCAATGGTTTGTACTAGGCCATATATTGCCCAAGCAGTGGGAGTTTTGAGCAGGTTTATGTCTAACCCTGGTAGACAACATTGGAATTATGCGAAAAGGGTGTTTAAATATCTAGCAAGTATTCCTGATTACTATTTGATTTATTTTGGTACTGAAAGTGCTGACAAAACTTTGGACATACAGGGATTTGTTGATGTAGATTGGGCATGTGACTTGGATAGTCGAAGGTCCACTAGTGGCTATGTGTTTACTTTGTTTGGAGGAGCAGTGAGTTGGATGAGCAAAAGGCAACCCATGGTTTCCTTGTCCACCACCAAAGCAGAGTATATGGCTACTACCCATGTCTCTAAGGAGGCAGGTTGGTTGAGGAGATTGTGTACATGTGTTGGTTTTGATTGTAGGATCATTCAGATTGGTTGTGATAGCTAGAGTGCTATTTATTTGGCCAAGAATCTATGTATCATGCTCAGACTAAGCATGTTGATATACAATATCATTTTGTTCGAGAAATGGTTGCAAGTGGATAGATTGAGTTGAAGGTAGACACTCAGGAGAATGTTGCAGATTCATTGACCAAGCTTGTGAGCATAGAAAAATTTGTTTACTGCCGAGAGGCCATGGGCCTTGTTTCTAGTGCCTAATTATTTTATGTTTTCCTATGGGTATTTACAATGTATAATGTCAAGTGGGAGAATGTTGGGATTAGAGTGCCATTAACCTTGTAAATCCTTGTAATTATTTATTTCAATTATTATTTGTAATTTACTCATACGGGATGAAGTGGATTCACCAATAGTAGTAAATATTTATTACAAGGCAGGTAATTACAGAGTTACATTTACTGATTATTGCATCATGGTAAAGGTAAATAGATGATTTGGACAAATCTAGGTGCCACCTTTTGGAATATGTTATTTTTGGCATGTGTCATTTATTGTAAGAGCATCTATGACAATTGTAAGTTGTGATAAGATTCTATGACAATTATGACAACATCTATGACAGTGTAAGAGTTATTTTTAGCCCTAGGCGCCCATGCATGCAACATGCAATATGTCAGATGTAAGAGGTGTGTAAGAGGGCATTAATTGCTTGCATGCATGCAAGATCCCAAGGATGGCATTAAGATTCCCAATTTGGACGCCCATTTGGGTGCTTATACTATTTAGTGATGCATTTGTAAAGTGTTTTTAAGTTTTTGCAATTGTAGACTTGCATAGGTGCTACTGGAATGCTGTCGAATTGAAGACTGAAGGAAAGATTGGTGTAGTTGATGTATTGTACTCTCTTTTGCAAATTAATACAAACTTGGGCCTCTTTCCTATGTGGAGTTTTTTACCTGAAAGGGTTTTCTCCACATTACATACTATGTTGTGTGATCAATTTTTTTATTTGTTGCTTTTGTGTTGCATAGTTTGGTTTCAATTTACAACCTCCATTGATATTACATTGTTTTAGATTATTAAATATATTGAAATCAAATTTCCATTGTGTGGTTTGCACCTTCATTTCTAACATAAAAGAGATATTTAGGCCTGCAAGACTAGTATATTGGTGTAAGGGGTATTTAGTGACAAATAATTGGGATATTCTCACACAAAGAGTGCAGCTAAGTTGTGTGACCTAATATATTCTTCATTTCTCTTCAATTGTCTTATCAAGATCTTTAGAAAATCCTCCTTGGTCTTGCAAAGACATTAGTTTAAAAGAGTTACCCACTATATTTAGTTGGCCCACAATTCCTAGAAAATGAATTACGAGTCTCTTTTTTTAATCTAAATTGATCTATGTTCCCTAGGTTTATATTGCAAATACATTCACTAGGGTTGCAAGATTAGATTTGAAGCACCAATAAGGTTTTCGGTTGAGGCCAAGCAGAGTTGCCAATATGGTTAGAACATTAGATGAAGTTGTGGAGACATTGTGAGCTATGCAAATGAGAATGGATGCAATCAACAAAAATTGACATAGTAGATTTATCTAATGGAAAGATCCTAATGAATTAGAAGATGAGGAAATAATGGGAATGAAGATCATGGGTCAATAGAATCCTTAAACATGGATGTAGGTGAGAAATATTGATGCAAGATGTATCAAGGTTTTGTAAAAGTACTCACATAGAGTTGCTAAGTTTTTTTGGATCATTGAATAGAAGAGTTGATTGATTAGATCACTAAAATGGAGGAGTATTTCAAGATTTAGAACATCGCAATCCTATAGAATGTGAATATCACCAAAAACTATATGGTTTACATGTACTTGCATGTGGCTTGCATGTTCTTACATGTGATGGATCTATGGTGATTTGGTTCTAGGTGTTCCTCCATTGTTGATTTATTAGCCTAACAATCTTGTGGGATTCTATAGGAAAGAATTGGTTGTTTATCAATCCTTGTATGAGCGGTATTTAAAGTGGATCTAGTTTGTTATTTTATGTTCAATGGAACTAGTCTTGGGCCTAGGAAGCTCAAGGTGGATGATCTTGGAGTTTGTCATGTGTTTGCATTTATCATGGATGTGAATTGGAGCTCCAATTTTGTAGTATGAGAATACCCTCTAGCATGGTGGTTATATTCCTTCATCTTGTGTTCATGTGTAGTGGAAGAGTCTTCATGTTGGGTGCTTGTGTTTTGTTCCTTGATCACATGGAAAACACTAGCTATGTTGACTATCATCAAGATTGTGTATGTTGGGTTCATGGATTTAGTCCCTTGTTACATGGAAGCACTAGATGATTAGCCCTTGGTTGCATGTAGGTTATGGAGTTGTTCTTTTGGTGACCTAGAAGCTCATAGATAATCTAGTTCCTTAGTATGCATGTATTTACTAATGTTTGTGGAATTAGTCTTTTGGTAACCTAGACTTCATCCTAAGGGATTCACTTGATAAAACAATGGCATAGCACTTGTGTGCATATGGTACTAATAAATAACGATAGTTTTATTCCTACCCATAAAATTTATGTTTTTAGTACCCTCTCTACATACACTAGTATAATTAAAATACCTCCTTATTTTCACTAGGTATCCTATATACCTTGTTTTTTTGTTATAATTTAATATCCCTTATTATATGTACCCTATCAACCAAGGGCATTACCCATACATCAAACTCAAAACTAGTTCTAATTTCCATCCTATTTATATTAAAAGCTTTGATACGAAATCACTTATACATCTCAACCCCCAAACGCTTGCCACACCAAATCAAAACTAGTTTTGATAGAAAATCTAGATGAGTTATGACAAAGATGTCATCCTGCAAAAGGCTTTGATTTAAAAGTACTTATACATCTCAACCCCCAAATCCTTTCCACACCAAATATAAAAGTGAGTCCCCCTAATAGCAAATATCTCAATTATAATATACGTATTAATCTACATTATATTGGAAGGGTTTTAAAGATAACTAGTAATTCTTCTAGGTAGGGTTGTGGCATTACCAAAAGGTGTTTAATAAATAGTTTTAGGAAACTTGGGTAGGTTATACTAAACCTACATGGCCTTGGTGTGACCATTGTTTCTTTTGTTAACTACATTAGAGTTGGGATTAATCATGTGCCATCCATATTATTAGGCTTTGACACAATATAGAACTATGTGGTTTATAAAAAAGATAGCTTCACAACCCTAGCAAGACCAACATAGTGAATGGCATTTCCTATAATTGGCTTGTGCAAAGTGATTTATATAGGATTTGTAATGTCACTTATAAGTTATAAACACCCCACCCCTTCTATGCATGCTTCCCAATCCCCAATACCTACTTGTATCACATTAATTAAATTATCCCCTTTCCCCTAATACTAAATTGATATATAAGGTCACATTTTGGTTATTTAAAAAACCTCAATATGAATCACATGATAAGGTATTGCTTTAGAGGTGAATCCCTCAAGTATTTATTGGATGGATCTATGATCCTTGTGTATGTTTATAATTGGGTGTTGTAGATTCATGTTATTTTGGATTTATGGGTTTTGTTGATTTCCTATTTAAAATCTATGGCTATTCTTATGTTTGTTATTCCATTGTATTAGGTTTTCTATTCGGTGTTTTTAGATTTTTTAGTTTTCAAAAGTTTAAATGGATTCAAATTTGCATGTATCGTTTCATAGATTTTACATGTTAATCGAAATCTATTGTTTTGTAGATTTTTGAAGAGAGTGTTGTTCAAGATTTTCCAAATGGAGATCATGAACATATAATTATGGGTCAGCCCACAATACTATGTCCCACTTTTTGCCAAAGTGGGACATTAAAATCAACATTTTTAACCAAATATTCACTTTGTGACACCTATAGCAGCTAAACCATTAAGAATTCGAAGATGATGCGAACTAGTGATTTGTGATATTTTGTGTGTATATATATATATAATTTAAAATTAGAAATAAATTGTGAAATCTTTTACGTAATTTTTAATATCTTGTTTTTATAGTAAACAACATTTTAAAACATGGCGTTTATGTCATAATGCATAACTTTTTATATAGAAAAGGATGAATTTCTAATTTTTAAAATATAGATTTGTAACACCAATATCTAGGGAATGGATGTTTTTCATAATTTTTTGTTGTATATTTTTTTAATTAATTTTTGAAGTGAGATTAATTATAATTTGGACACATGTTTATGTCATAATGCATAACTTGCTCTGTATGTATCGAAATTTAATTTTCTTTATTTATTTGAAACAAGGACATCAATACCTAGGGCACACATATTTTTTAGAATTTTTTTCTCTATTTTTTTATTTTTCTACTTGTGAATAGAGACCTTGTTGTTCGGTGAAAAACTTAAGTTCACTAGAAAATAGAAAATAAATATAATAATCAAATTAAATTATTCAAAATTATACTTTTTGGAAAGTGTATACAAAGGGCTACATAATTAAAAAATATAATTTATAAATGACTTCATTTGACCTCCCCAAAAAGTGAAGCAAAGTTGGTTTTATCAACATTTTGGTAGGTGGAGAGGAGACTCCATCGAGGGTTTAAGTTAAGACTAGGAGGGTTCTATCCAAGGGGGTTTGATCTAAGGGGGTTTTATCTAACTTGTTTCAATTAAACCCCTTTATATGGAGCCCCTCAAGGCTTAAATTGTTAATTTTTCTAAAAAATATGTGATTTCAGGAAAAAATCAGGATGTCCCATAAGTGGGACACAGTATTGTGGGACTCTAGTTGCAAATTTCCATGCATACTTCATGCATGGTTTGAGGATGTTGGTTGTAGTATTCTTAGTATGGAAGTGTTGGTATATGTTTGTTCATAAAATAACATTTATGTAGTTTTTCTTGTTGGGTTCTTGAAATATGGTTACTTTATTATGAATTTGTAGCAAGCTGGATCTAGATTTGATATGATGTTTGATTCATGGAAAATATATATGTTATCTTTGGTTGTCTCCATTTTGAATGTTATTTATATGGTGTTGAAACTATGTGTTGCATATTTTGATATCTCTGAGTTTTGTATTTCTCTTTGGTTTTAGTTGGAGAACTGGACATGCTTTTTTGTTACTTTTGAGATGTCACATGTATGTTTTCTTTGGGGGTTGTTTGTAAGCCTACATGTTGCATGAGGAACTTAGTCTAGTGAATCTTTGGTGTGTTGTTGATGTCTTGTTGCAATAGGTTTGTATTGTTGTATGCCATAGAGTTGTAGAATATATCTAGTTGACCTTTTTCAGCCATCATGGTACATTAGCATGTAGATTATAATGAGACAAAGATATTGTTGTTTGGGGTGCATGAGGTAGTTTTAATTTAGGACCTTTATTAGTTGACTATGGTGTCATGAAAGGATTTGAATCATGCTTTAGTGGTCCAGTTGTGTGTGGTTACATAGTTAGTGATATCTTCTTGGTTGGAGATTATGGTTTTACTTTGCCTTTTGGGAGCTCCTAGTGTTGTAGTTGATTTATTTGATTATGTTAAGGCCATGGGTGATCTTTAGTTAGGAGATGTTTATCATGGTGCCATGAGAAGCTTAGGATCACTTTCAATGGTATCTTTGGTAGTGATGTCAATCTATCACTTTATGATGGATAATATTCTCTAGTGGATTTTGGTGTCAGGAGGAGCTCTTAGATTTTGCCTTTATTTCATGATGGCTTTAGAGAATAAGGAGAAGATATTTATGGATAGCTTCGGAGTGGAAATTATGACTAACTTCTCCATTTGTGCCTTACTATCCACTATAGAGAGTTTATAGGCTTAAGAAAGGAGGAATCTCTGTGGCTTAGAAGAAAGGGAGTGGGGATAAAACTCCATAAGAACCAACCTTAACTCAGTATATGGAGGAGAGTAACTATGACAAGGGGAGGAGGTTTTGAGTTCTATTGGGAGATTATAGATAAAAGAGGATCGACCCAAGCCAGTATGTGCTTTCAAGAGTAAAGAAGGTAAGAGATAGAGCTTGGTGCTTAGGAGAGGGAGAGAGAGAGAGAGAGAGAGAGAGAGAGAGAGAGAGAGAGAGCATTGCACAGTCATCTAAAACTTGATGAGAATTGGAAGGTAGGGATATCTACCATGAGTCATATTTTCATTTTGTATCAGTATTGTTTCTATTCTGAAAACATGTATAGAAATAAGATGAAATCAATAGCTTTGAAGATATTTTGGTGTTAAATTTTTAGAAAGATAGTTATATATCTTAGTATAAAAGTCTAATCCACTTTTGTTTGCATTAGTATTGTTTAGTCAAATAGAAATATTGTGAACAGTTAGAGTTTAACATATGAATTATAGGGGATCATTTTGTTGGCATTGGTTTTGTCATTAATGTCAAAGGCTGGCAATATTATCATTGATGGCAAAGGTGCTACTAGCTTACTAGAGTTTGGAGTTTGGACATGTCACTGATGTGGACATGTCATTGATGATTTACTCTCTTGGGTACTTGGGTACTTGATCATTCATCATTTCATTAGAGGATTAATGTTGTATTGTTGGAGAGAAAAGGCTTTTAGTGGATTGTATGGAAGTAACAACAAGGTCATCTAAGACTTGTTAGTGGATTGTATGGAAGTAACAACAAGGTCATCAGTCCTTGTCTCTGCTTCAAGAAGATAGTTCATTTGTTGGTACAGTCCTTGTTACTGTTGCATGGAGAAGAAGACACTTTACTACTTGGATGAGAAAATCATTATCATCTTGATGATCATCTTAAAGGTTCTTGACATTAATCGCTCATCAGTTGAACATGTCATGGAGCAGTTGGACATGAAGGAGACAGTGGGTTGTTTCATGGATGCAATTCTATGAAGAAGACTTTATTTTTTCATTTGAAGAAGACTATCATCTTCATTCTCATGTATCATGGGTGTTTGTATCACATATATTGCTCAGTGATATCAAGCAGGTAGCAATAACAAGTGCATAGTATGATTACACTTCTGTAAGGGTTTCTGCAAATTAGGGTTTGATAGTTTGGTTGAGGTCCTAAAACCCTAAGGACTTTCAAAAAACCCTAGAGATCTAAACGCCAAGTTGCTTTTTGTTTACATTTCACAGATGGGTTACTTTTTGTTTTGTCTTCAGTGACTTGTTATCACCGGTAAACTATAACTTAAGTGACAACTTGGAGGGTCGTTTGTCATTTGGTGACCAACGCCTTGGCCTAGTCGGGACCAGATTCTCCCGATGACTGTTTGTGAGTAGGAGCCAAATCTTCTATCCATGGTGCAGATTTAATCTCTTGAGGGCACAAAGAGTGATATCAACAATGCTCATTCAAACCACTAACAGCTATTCTCAGGAGAATGACTTTTGATAGGTAGATACATGTATCCTCTGTCTATAGCAGTTATAGTCAATTTTTTGTAACTGTTTGAGGAAGCGGTGGTTTGGTAGTTTCAAACAAAGATGTGGTTGTGTGTCCTGTACTTTTGAGGAGTCAGATGTAATGATAGAGAGGGTCTCTTTGTGTGTAGATTTGTTGATAATTTTTATAGAATCATTCAAGATATCATATTGAAAAAGAAGAGGGAATGATTGATGTATTGCATTTAGAATGAAGTGGATTAATTCAGCAGAGCAATGAGTGAGTGCATATTTGTTGTTGAAGTCATATATGTGTTTTGATGCTATGAAAACATGTTCATTCTTTTTGTGCAGTTGTTAATGGAGTTTTGAAGAAATACTATTTGTATGGGTGAAGAAAAGGGAGTCTTGTTATGTATGCAGACAGAGTAAAGAAAGCAGAGTGTTGTGTAAGTAACTGAGTTTGCATAGGTTGTATCTAGTTTTGGGATGACAGTGTAATCATGTACCATTTTTCCGTATGGGGTTGCTGATGAATCTATGAAGAGAGTTGAAGGGGTTTTTGAATATCTTCACATAGAGGTGATTGAGTGAGAGAGTTACAGAATCCATCTGTCACCTATGATGTCAATGTAAACAGAGTAGTACTATGTATTTTCAGTCTATTTGCATTGGAGTTGGTGCTCCTAAACTTGCAAGGGGGTTGGTGCTCCTAGGGTTGGTGCCCTGAATTATAATCAGTGAGATTTTATGTGCTAGTGAGACCTGCATTGTATAAGTGATCAGATATTTTGCGAGGTTGGATTTGGATAGTGGATCCAAGCAGCATTTCTCCTATGGTTTTTCCCATCTAGGGTTTTCCACGTACATACTTGTGGTTATGGTGCATCTTGTATGGCCTTATTATTCTTTGAGTGCCTTGGAATGTTGAATTAATTGCTTTTGCTTATTGAGTGACCTAGTTTTATTGTACTGCTAATTCACCCCCCCCTCTCAGTGGTCTAGAGTATTCCAACACATTTATATAATCTCGAGACAACAATCTGAGTGCTTGAGTTATTATAAAACCAAGTGTTTGTTAGAGTTGTTTTTATGTGTTAAGCCTAGAGGATATAATATCAAGCTATACCTATATAGTGAAAGAGCCTTTCAGCTATTGTCATAGTTTGTATATATGTTTAATAGGAAAGCCCAAGTGGCTAAGAAAAGCCTTAGAAAGAGATCAACCATAAATACTAAGTAACTCTTTCAGGATTATTAGTAAGGTATATAAGAGTTTGTGATGGTCATGTGTTTTCCCTGTGCAATATGTCAGCTATATGTCAATAAACAGTTTCTGTGTAGAGCCAACTGAACATGTAAGATTGACATAGAGTCTATAACATAGGAGATGAGATAAGAAAGTAGGTTGAGATAGATATATACATCTCATGATGATTTATATGTATAGTTATATTATTTTTAATCCAAGATTTTTGTGTTGGAAACATACTTCTTAGAGACATGAATGATAATGATATCATTGGAAGCACATAGAGTTAGTATTATAATTTCACAAAGCATTTATAGCAATGATAAAGTATTATCATTATTTTATTTTCTAAGGAAGCTTTTTGTGAGTTCAAAAAATCTATCATTTTAATCAGTCAGTGGACTTGAAGTATAAAGGTTGATAATTATATTATTATTGGAGACCCAATTTGTCTAGGTTGAAGAATTGACTTAGTTGAGATTTCTTTAATGGAAATGATAGTATTCTATGTAAATAAGTTATACTTCGTGTATCATATTTTATACGTTATGAGGAATGTAAATTCATTCAATATCCTAATACTCGAGAGAAGACTAAAGGTTTTTGTTATCATGTTATACTAAACTTATATTTATAGGAAAAAAAAGAGTATTTGTTATACAATGAGAATGGGATAAAGAAGTTAAACCCTAGAATCAAACTAGAGGGGGTTTAGAAACTTAAATTCTCAAGTCAATTATAACTTTGTTTATTGAACA
Organism: Cunninghamia lanceolata; assembly: GCA_027924645.1. Lineage (NCBI taxonomy): Eukaryota > Viridiplantae > Streptophyta > Pinopsida > Cupressales > Cupressaceae > Cunninghamia > Cunninghamia lanceolata. The sequence goes on from BSBN01000934.1 coordinate 192,755, forward strand.
TTATGGTCGACAGTAAATAGTTGAGAATCCATAGAATAAGATATTATAGATTAGAAAGAGTCTTAGAACTTTTTTTGGATAAAGTTTAATGATTTCTTGTTTAAGTCAAAACATGACTTATAGAACAAGAGTGCTTAATCTCGAGTCAATGAGTAGAATGACAAGAGTCATAGACTCTGATGTATGCAAAAATGCAACTAAGGACTCTCAGAAAGATTAAATCTTCTAAACCTATACAAAGCATATATCCTAGATACATGATTAAATGTTAAGTCAGTTGACTAGGAATTAAGCTTAACCAAGATGGTTCATATCTAGAGTTTTTAGTTAAACAAGTCAAAACTATAGGATGAGATAGTCTCCAAGTCGAGTTAGAGGTATGTGAACATACGACTAAATTTATTGTAGACATTTATTTATATAGAAACTTTGGCCAAAGTGATGCATTTATCTCTGCATGCATTAGTCAGTTCACAGTGTCTAGATAACATAACCTGTCTAGAAGGATGTCTAGAGTTGTATGGTCGATTGAGTTATGTAGGACACAACACTAGAACTCAAATGGAAACATGTTGGTTCTTTATGTCTATACTCCTCGTGAAGGGTAGGGCCACTTCCAGGAAGGAAGATGTGCGGGGTACCACCAGTCTATGGATGGAGGTAAAACACTTAGATGATGCTCTCCCTTTGTAGCAGAAGACTTGCTGAGACTTCAGTGACAGATATCAGGATTCCAGATGTAGTGTATTTCATGATTGACTTATGATTATCAAACTTATGTAAACTTGTTCATATTGCTATGTGCAAATATATTTATAAATGTAAAGTGAAATTATTTCACTATGATTTTATCTTTGAATATATATTGTATTTCAAGATTGAAAAATATTTAGAAAAGATATGCTTTTATTTCCTTGTAATTATGCAAATGATAAAAAAAATTACTTTCATGTTTACCATGTTCATTTACTTTCTAGTAATTGTGTGTGTAACTTCGAGTAATATGACATGGCATGTTACAAAATGTTAAGAGGATACACTTGTGAAATTTATAATTTAGTCCACTAGGTAAGAGATAGAGGCAGGAAAAGGAGAAAGGGATGAAGTAGTGAAGTGCCATGTACAAAAGGGGTAGAGGTTGACAATAAATGTGAGATGGATGAATGTTACAAATCAGAATTTAAGCAATATAGATTGACCCAAATGAGGAAAGTAAACAAAGACTTAAAGGTAAAGAAACATAACTCAAGAACAAACTACACTAATACACACAAAAGATTCAAAGAGCACACATGAAAAAAAAGAGGGAAGACTTCTACAAGGTGTGTCTAGTTTGTGATCAATATTGATCCCATTTGTAAATAATGTAACTATAGAGGATAGACCATTCTTGTAGCTATTATCATGTCTCTAAGGTATGATGTGAGTAACTTCTTGAGGCTAACCACCTACCAATGCATAATAGATTGCATATGGTTGAAGGTTGCCTATGACTATAGGTTTTAAAAATAATTCTATGGGGTCTTTCAATGTACCTGAAGGCGCAGGGGAGCTCAAGGTCATGTAAAAAGGTTGTCTAAGGTCTGGGTATTAGATTTTAAACCCTCCTTCATTCACTAGACCCTTTATGGGGAATCTAGATTAGCCATAAATGACAACACTTATGTGGATATTTTAAAACCCTTGGCAAAAGGTTTCTAGCCTAAAAAAATTTAAAACTACTTGCAAAGGAAAAACAATCAAGCAAATCCCAAGTAAGACATATAGATGTACTAAGAAAATAAGAACATTGAAAGCATAAACCATAGAAGGATCTTGATAAAATAAACAAATTGAAATTTATATCCTAATTAATCGATTTGATATTTAAATTAAAAAACAAAAAATTCAAAATATAACTTCTTTCTTTTCAAAACATTTTTGCATCCTTTCTTCATTTAGCTCCTTGTCTCTTTTGTCAAATATGAACACATGGTCTTATTTCTCCTTCTTTTATTTCTTATCTTCTCCTTTGTGAAAATGTGTTGCAAATAATATATCCTTTAAAAAAAGTGACCAAAAATGTGCTTCTCCTTTGGAAAAGGTGAGCAAAAAATATTTTTCTTCAAAAAATGCAACCAAAAGAAAAATATTTTCCAAACAAAAAGTGACCAAATCAAAAATAATAATTTAGAAAAATATGTGAATTATGTATATATACCTTTGAATGAAGAGTATTTAGTTTAAGAGTTATCATTTGAAGGTCCTTGGGTGGACCCTTTGTGTTTGCTCACCTAATTTTTGAAAGAAGTTTTTATTTCAAAGCAGGGTTGGACTATCAAACAAAATCACCATAATATGAGATTATGTAGGATTGTAGCCTTTACAATAAGCTTTTCAAAAAGTATAATTTGTAATATAATTTATTTTAATTATTATATTTATTTTATATTTTCTAGTGAACATAGGATTTTTTCAAACATAAAGGTCTTTGTTTGATGCACATGGAAAAAAAAATGTAGAAAAAATTCTTAAAAACACATGCATACTCCATATTGATATCCTTAATTCAATAGAAAAAAATAGTTTGGATATATACAAAAAAAAGTCATGTGATGAAATTTAATATTACTCTAAATTATAATTAATCTGAATTCAAAAATTAATAATAAATAAAATATGCAACAAAAATTATGAAAAATATACATGCACTAGATATCAATATTAATGATCTATATTTAAGAAATAATGAATTTATTTTATTTCTAAAAAATGTTGTGTTATGGAATAATATTATTCATTCAAAATATTATAAAGTATAAAAAACAAGTTATTAAGAAATGTTTTAAAATGAAACAAAATTATTTTTTTTTAAAATTAAAATATATATTTAGAATCTACATACAAAACCTCAAAAATCACTAATATCATCTTCAATTTTTTTAACAATTTGCTTGCTATAAGTGGCACAAAGTGAAATTTTAGTTTAAAATTTTGATTTCAATGTCCCACTTAGGCCAAAAAATGGGACACACTATTGTGGAATCACCCCTCATTGAAAATAGTGCATGTGCATGAAGGCGAAGAGCAAAAAGGGAATACATGCTGGTAGAAGGCAAATTTATGTGCAAAAGGAAACTGCCAAGTCTAGTAGTATTATGTATAGCTCAAGGGATGAGTAGACCTCTAGCAAAGGTGGATGAAGAACTAAGGCCTTGGTAGAGGCTTTAGTGAGACTTGCTTATGGTGTGGGAAAGAAGGTGATTGCATGTTTGAGTGTCCCAATTCCATTCAAGAGCAAGGTCACATAGAGAATTACGTACATGTTGTGCAAGGGTTAGATGAGACAAGAAGTGAAGTAGAAATTCTTCTTTGTGCACTAGCACAACTTTGTTAAAAATAAACAAGTTAGAATTTGCGCTATAGCGCTAACTGTCTTTGACAAAGTCTCCTTGCGCATTGGCATAACTTTGTTAAGGGATGAAAGTCAAAGGTTATGCCCATGCACTAATTACCTTAAAGGAAGAATTATGTGCACTAGAACAACTTTGCTCAACCCGCAAAGAACTAAGGTTGCACCATTGCGCTAAACTAGGCTATAGCGCATCAATGCAACTTTGCCAAATTGCAAGTATCTTAAGGTTGCGCTCTTGTGCTAAGCCACCATTGAGGCATCTTGTGAAGGGGTCAAAGCATATCATTTTGTAGGAAGCGATTGTTGGTGATTCAATTTTGCAATTGTCGACTCCTCAACTTCCTTAAGCCTGTGTATAAAAGGAAACCATGGCATTCAGCTTTGGGGCTCTCTTGGCCAATGTGGGATTTTTTTGGCCTTAGCGTAAGGACTCTGTTGGTGGGTGTATGTCACTTGATTAAATAAATTCATAGGGGTTAACTAATACCCAAGGAGAAGGCTAGGTAGTTTAGAAGCGGAACACAAGGGAGATGATTGCCAGAGGAGTGACAAGAATTGATTGCTAATGAGTTTCTAGAGATGAACCAATTGATGGAGGAATGTTTTGAAGAAGAAGCATTATTCCTGGAGAAGAAGAACCAAATTGAAAATTGTATAGATTGGTATTTCTCATTTCTGCTGTATAAATGTATGATGTAGATCTCGATTGAGATTTGAATAAATTAAAATGAATTATGTGTTGTTTTATGAACTTGTGCTTCTGTTGTGTTATTTGGCTGCATGATCAGGTAGTCGAGTAAGACCCCCTTGGTCACAAATTCATCAAGTGGTTTCAAAGAAAGGCTTTCTTACTAGCAAGTGGTACATTGCAGAGAGTTTGAAGTTGAAAAATAATTGTCTCAAAAACTCAAGAGGGTTATTACAGGTGTGAAGAGGAGTCATGTAGTTATTGAGGGTTGAAGGAGACGTTGGATTTGTGAGAAGAGGAAATTTTGTTTCCACAGTGTGTGTGGATAGAAAACAACAGAGGTTGTATTTTGAGATGTCCCCAAGACGAAGAGTTCCCATAATGGAGGAGATGTTTAAGAAGTTTCATGTTGAAATGAGGACTGAATTGAGAAATTTAGTTGTTGGATTGAGAAGAAACCCAAGTTGTGTGGAAGATCATTTTGATGATGAGGACAAAATTATAGATTGTTGCAAGTATGGGCCTAACAGGTGTTGTCATTGATGTCAACATACTCATGTTGCATTAATAAGAAGGTTTGGATGAGCTATGTGCTGAGGATATTTAGAAAATTAGTCTCAATCAGGAACAGTGAAGAACAGTGATGACAAGAAGGTAAAAGTCCATAATAGTTTGAGGATCAGATGATGTGGTTTAAAGGGTTTGTAGCTATGAGTCTTGAGATGATCCAGTCAAGTTTTTAGAGGTCCGCATGAAGATCTAAAGAAGTTATGGCTACTCAAGTAGAACCAGTTCCGGCAGGTGTTCAGAGGTGACAGAGTGTCACAGATAGGTTCGGTGAGCTCCGGAAGTGCATCATCCCATTATGTGGATTGGAGGGAGTGTTGAGGAAGTTCTTGAGAAGTGTCAACTAGATTGGTTCGTGGTTTCAAGGTCTGGAAGCTCCTACTGCTTTGTGACAGTGATGACAGACTGTGTTCTTGAAGCTTCGGATGAAGGAGAGAAGAATTCCAATAAGCTGATAAAGTGCGGATGTTCTTGATGACTCAGGAAAGGTTGTGGTGTTCTTTGGATCATGTCTAGTTCATGTTGGTGGTCCGCATTGAAGTTAGAGTTTGGATTTGATGAATAACCACTGGATGTTGGTGTTCTTCCTGAGACAGGCCAACCAAATGTATTACACGTCTTCCGGATGATCTATAAGTGTTTGCTGACTTAGATGATTGTTCCTAAGTCAATGCCTTGTATAAATAAGGGATTGTGAAGTCATTCCAAAGTGTCTTGTGGAGATGAGTGTGTGGTAGTGAAGAAGAGAGAGAAAGGCAGAGCAGAAGTTTTTGGGCTTTAATGGAACTGATTCAAGCATGGTGAAGATGCTATTCTCGAGTTCATGTATGTGATACTTATTTCTTTGTAGACAGTGTGTCTCTTGTAGGCAATGAGTCTCTTGTGAGCATTGTGCTCAGGCAATGAGCCCTAATTGGCATGTGTCATTTGTTCTTTCTATTCTTCTAACAGAGAATACATTCTTGGGTTAATCACCCTGTGGTTTTTCCCTTAACCAGGTTTTCCACGTCAAAATCTTGGTGTCTTATGTGTTGATGAGTTTTTGCTTTTGATTTGAATGCATTAAGTTTCATGTTTAATATACTGCTAATCACCAAGAAGTTTTAAGTGTGTAAATTAGAGAAAGATTTGGCACAACTAATTCACCCCCCCTCTCAGTTGTGTGCCCTAAGTCTAACAATTGGTATCAGAGCTGAGTTCCTTTAAAAGGAGCTTAATTGCTTGAGGAGATCCAGGATGTTGTCCTACAAAAAGGATAGTCTGAAGTTTGATGGAGCCAACTTTGCTCTTTGGAAAGGTCGCATGAAATGCCACTTGCAATGTATGGGAATGACGTACTGGTCCATGGTTACGAAAGTGTATGTACCTCCACAGGGTGGTCGGACAACCCTAAATGAACTCACAGATGCTAAAAATAATCTGTGGACCAAAGAAGCTCTTCTAAGCACATTATCTAACTCAGAGCTCTCAAATGTTATTGACCTACCAACTGCTTTTGAGATTTGGAATAAACTGAAACTTTTGCATGAAGGAGACTAGTATGTTAAATGTGCAAGGTTACAGAGTCTAAAAGGGAAATTTGAAAGACTGAAGATGAGAGATGATGAAAATATCACTACTTTTATGCCATGAGTAAATGAGCTGGTTTGTGGAATCAGAAATGTTGGTGGAGTCTTGGATGAAAATGAGATTGTTGGCAAAATCCTCATATCCCTTCCTGCCTCTTACAAAATCAAGGTTGCTGCCATTGATGAATTCAGAGCCCATACAACTGTCACAAGAGACCAATTGGCTGGCAAACTAGCTACATTTGAAATGATCGAGTTTGGAGATGATCCCCCCAAGACTGAATCTGCATTCAAAGCTAGTGCCTCTGTGAAAGGTAAACAAAGATTTGATCCGGGAGAGAACTCATCAAGGAAACAGTCATGGTATGAGAAGGCAAGAAAAGACCTGGAAGAAGAAGAAGTAGAAACTGCTCAACTTGAAGCCCTCATTGCAAAGAGACTGCCAAGAGGATCCGGTAAGTATGAAGGAAAATTGCCCTTTAAGTGTTTTAACTGCAATAAGATTGGTCATTTTGCCTCAAGATGTCCGGAAAGATTTTCAAAGCCAAATCCTAACAGATCAAGGTTCCAAAAGAATAGTTACCATGTTCATGAAGAAGATGATAATGAAAGAGTAACAAATGATGAATCAGAGACAGGAAACAAATCCGGAAGTGAATGGGTGTTCATTGCCATCAAGGAAGAAGAACCAATATCCTCTGTATCTATCAATCATAAAGTTGTAGAAAGAGCTCTGGCTGCCCAAGTTGAAAAAAAGGATGATTGGGTCATTGACAGTGGTTGCTCTCACCATATGAAAGGTGACAAAAATAAGTTCATAGATTTGGAAAGGTATGAAGGAGGAGTGATGAAGTTTGGTGATAATTCTGCTGGTAGAATCAGAGGAAGAGGAACTATTTCTTTTGATGGTAGAAACAAAACTAGTAATGTACTGTATGTTGAAGGTTTGAAGCACAATCTTCTCAGTGTTGGACAGCTGGGGGACAAAGGCTATGATCTCTGGTTCAAGGATGGAAAATGCAAAATCTTTGAAAGTTCTGGAATAGAGATTGGATCCGGTGCTCAAACTAAAGGTAATATCTTCCACTTGGTTGGTACTGGTAAAAGTTGCTTATTTGTTCAAGTTGATCAGAGTTGGTTATGGCATAGAAGAATGTGTCATGTGAATTTTGATAATATCATCAAGATAAGCAATACTCAGGCTGTAAGAGATCTTCCAAAATTGGTGAAACCTACTAACAGCTTGTGCAAGGAATGTCAGTTGGGTAAGCTGAGCAGAGTCACATTCAAAAGCAAGGAACTGTCCTCTAGTAGATTATTGGACTTAGTTCACACTGATCTTTGTGGTCCAGCAAGAACCAGGAGTATTCAAGGTGATAGATACTTAATGCTGCTAATTGATGACTATTCCCGGATGATGTGGGTAACTTTTCTGAAAGAGAAATTAGAAGCTTTTGAGAAATTCAAATTATTCAAGGCTATGGTAGAGAATGAAACCAGATTGAAGTTGAAATGTCTGAGGTCTGATAGAGGTGGAGAATTCACATCCGGTGAGTTCATAGAGTTCTGTGAGAAACATGGAATAAAGAGACAGTTGTCTACTCCTAGGACTCCACAGCAAAATGGAGTAGTGGAAAGAAAGAACCGGACCATACGGGAAGCTTCTAGGACCATGATGATAGAAGCTAATGTTCCTCATATCTATTGGAGAGAAGCTGTCAACACTACAGTCTATACTCTCAATCAAGTTTAAATCAGAAGCAATACCGGTAAGACTCCTTATGAACTTTGGTTTGGCATCACTCCTACTGTGAGGTATTTCAGAGTGTTTGGTAGCAAATGTTACATTAAAAGAGATAAAGATAGAAGCTAATGTTCCTCATATCTATTGGAGAGAAGCTGTCAACACTACAGTCTATACTCTCAATCAAGTTTAAATCAGAAGCAATATCGGTAAGACTGCTTATGAACTTTGGTTTGGCATCACTCCTACTGTGAGGTATTTCAGAGTGTTTGGTAGCAAATGTTACATTAAAAGAGATGAAGATCTAGGCAAGTTTGATGCTAGAAGTGATGAAGGAATTTTCTTGGGTTACTCCACTCAAAGCAAAGCATACCGGTGTTACAATAAGAGACTGAGAAAGATGATAGAAAGTACAAATGTGAAGGTTGATGAAGGAATTGAGAAACCTTCAAGGTTTTATGAATATGATGAAGATGATCAGAATGGTGTTCTGACTCAAGGAGCCCAAACTCCTTCCGGTACTCAGAATCAAACAGATTCGGTAATTCAGGGAGAAGAGATGAATCATAATGAGCCGATCAAGAATTAGAAGTGCAGGTATCTCCCAAAGTTCCCAGGTATGTAAAACTGAACCACTCTGAAGATTAGATCATAGGTGATAAAAGCAAAGGAGTTCTAACAAGAAGGAGAATTGCTCAAGATTCAGAAGAGTATTGTTTGATCTCTAAGATTGAACCTAAGACAATGAATGAAAATTGCAATGATGAAAATTGGACTAAAGCAATGGAGGAAGAGCTGGTGCAAATAGAAAAAAATCACACTTGGGATCTTGTTCCTAGACCTAGAAACAAGAATGTGATTGGAACCAAATGGGTATTCCGGAACAAACTAAATGAAGTTGGTGAAGTAATCAGAAATAAAGCTAGACTGGTCTGCAAGGGCTATTCTCAAATAGAAGGAATTGATTTTGAAGAAACTTTTGCTCCGGTGGCAAGAATTGAAGTAGTCAGACTATTTCTTGCATTTATTGCCTTCAAGGATTTCAAGGTGTATCAGATGGATGTCAAGTCTGCTTTCTTGAATGGTGACTTAGAAGAAGAAGTGTACATTGAACAATCGGATGGATTTCAATTATCTGAGCATGGTGATATGGTCTGCAAGTTGAAGAAGGCACTGTATGGACTAAAGCAAGCCCCAAGAGCCTGGTATGAAAGATTGGACAAACATCTTTTGAAGATTGGTTTCAACAAAGGTACTGCTGACAGTAACTTATATTTCAAAATTGATCATGAAAACATCTTGATTGTTGAAGTATTTGTTGATGATATCATCTTTGGAGGAAGAGACAGTATGTGTAAAACTTTTGCAAATCAAACGAAAAGTGAGTTTGAGATGTCAATGCTTGGTGAAATGAATTTCTTCTTGGGTATGCAGATTACTCAAACAAAAAAAGGAATCTTCATTGCTCAGACCAAATATGTGAAAGAATTGTTGAGGAAATTTGGGATAGAAGATTCAAAGCCAATGAATACTCCCATGGCAACTGGATGTAAGTTGAGCAAAGATGGTGACTCTCCTAAGGTAGACCAAACAAAGTACAGATCCATGATTGGAGGATTGTTGTATCTCACTCAAACTAGACCAGATATAATGCAGGTTGTTGGTCTTGTTGCTAGAATCCAGACTAATCCCAGAGAATCTCATGTCATGGCAATCAAAAAGATTTTTAGGTCTCTAAAAAGAACAGTTGAGTATGGTTTGTGGTATCCTAGAGATCATGATTTCTCTCTTCATGCATAAATAGATGCAGATTGGGCAGGAGATGTGGATGACCGGAAGAGTACTAGTGGTGGAGCATTATTTTTGGGAAAGAGATTGGTTTCTTGGCTGGGAAAGAGATTGGTTTCTTGGCTAAGCAAGAAACAAGAGGCAATATCTCTGTCTACAACTGAAGCAGGATACATTGCTGCAGCAGGTAGTTGCACTCAAGTTTTGTGGATGAAGCAGATGCTAAGAGACATCAAAGTAAAGTATGAGAAGCCTACCACAATCTTCTGTGATAATTCAAGTGCAATAAATATTTCTAAGAATTTGGTGTTGCATTCTAAGACTAAGCATATATCTATCAAATTTCACTTTCTAAGAGAGCAAGTGAACAAGGATGAAGTCAGATTGGAGTTTGTGCCCTTAAAGGATCAGATTGCAGATATCTTTACTAAACCTCTTCCCAAGGACTCTTTTGAGTATCTCAGGGAGAAGTTAGGGGTTATTGCCCCTCCGGTGATGAACTAGGATGCACTGATGTGCATCAGTCTGGTGGATATCACAGTCATATCTTATGATCTGGATTGATGGGAGCTGCTACTCAGGGGGAGCAGCAGGTATGATTCTGAAGTATTGAAGTTGCAAGTATGAGCCCTTTGCCATTGATGTCAAAGGGGGAGAGAAGACATGTGAAAAACAAGTTGTTGATGATAGGGGGAGTTGTGACAGTAAGGAGAAGTTCTTGTCTTGATGGTTTTTCACATCATATGTTGCCATCAATGACAAAGGGGGAGATTGTTGCAAGTATGGGCCTAATAGGTGTTGTCATTGATGTCAACATACTCATGTTGCATTAATAAAAAGGTTTGGATGAGCTATGTACTGAGGATATTGAGAAAATTAGTCTCAATCAGGAACAATGAAGAACAGTGATGACAAGAAGGTAAAAGTCCATAATAGGTTGAGGATTAGATGATGCAGTTTAAAGGGTTTGTAGCTATGAGTCTTGAGATGATCCAGTCAAGTTTTTAGAGGTCCGCATGAAGATCTGAAGAAGTTATGGCTGCTCAAGTAGAACCGGTTCCGGCAGGTGTTTAGAGGTGACAGAGTGTCACAGATAGGTCCGGTGAGCTCCAAAAGTGCATCATCCCATTCTGCGGATTGGAGGGAGTGTTGAGGAAGTTCTTAAGAAGTGTCAACTAGATTGGTTCATGGTTTGAAGGTCCGGAAGCTCCTACTGCTTTGTGACAGTGATGACAGACTGTGTTCTTGAAGCTCCGAATGAAGGAGAGAAGAATTCCAGTAAGCTGATAAAGTGCGGATGTTCTTGATGACTCAGGAAAGGTTGTGGTGATCTTTGGATCATGTCTAGTTCATGTTAGTGATCTGCATTGAAGTTAGAGTTTGGATTTGATGAATAAGCACCAGATGTTGGTGTTCTTCCTGAGACAGGCTGACTAGATGTATTACATGTCTTCTGAATGATCTATAAGTGTTTGCTGACTTAGATGATTGTTCCTAAGTCGATGCCTTGTATAAATAAGGGATTGTGAAGTCATTCCAAAGTGTGTCTTGTGGAGATGCATGTGTGGTAGCGAAGAAGAGAGAGAAAGGTAGAGCAGAAGTTTTTGGGCTTTAATGGAACTGATTCAAGCATGGTGAAGATGCTATTCTCCAGTTCATGTATGTGATACTTATTTCTTTGTAGACAGTGTGTCTCATGTAGGCAGTGAGCCTCTTGTGAGTAGTGTGCTTGGGTAGTGAGCCCTAATTGGCATGTGCCATTTGTTCTTTCTATTCTTCCAACAGAGAATACATTCTTGGGTTAATCACCCCGTGGTTTTTCCCATAACCGGGTTTTCCACGTCAAAATCTTGGTGTCTTATGTGTTGATGAGTTTTTGCTTTTGATTTGAATGCATTAAGTTTCATGTTTAATATACTGCTAATCACCAAGAAGTTTTAAGTGTGTAAATTAGAGAAAGATTTGGCACAACTGATTCACCCCCCCTCTCAGTTGTGTGCCCTAAGTCTAACAGGGTTATTACAGGTGTGAAGAGGAGTCATGTAGTTATTGAGGGTTGAAGGAGACATTGGATTTGTGAGAAGAGGAAATTGTGTTTCACAGTGTGTGTGGATAGAAAACAACAGAGGTTGTATTTTGAGATGTCCCCAAGATGAAGAGTTCCCATAATGGAGGAGATGTTTAAGAAGTTTCATATTGAAATCAGTACTGAATTGAGAAATTTAGTTGTTGGATTGAGAAGAAACCCAAGTTGTGTGGAAGATCGTGTTGATGATGAGGACAAAATTATAGATGACGAATGGGAAAGAGAAAACGAATGGGCAGTAGATGCTAGAGAAGAAAGATTCCTGAGAGTACTTGCTAGAATTAGAGGAGGTAATAAAATGGAAGTTTTAACTTTTTATGGAACATTGAATCCTGAAGAATTGATAGATTGGATAGAAGAATTAGATGAATATTTTGAATTTGAAAATATTCAAGACCCACAAAGGGTGAGACTGGCACAAACAAAACTTAAAGGACATGTTTCCCTATGGTGGAGAGAAATGCAACGAGAAAGAGTAGCAAATGGAGACATGAGAATAACTCCGTAGAATCATATGGTTACCCGGTTGAAAGAAAAGTTTATTCCTAGAGATTATGAGTTGGAAATGTTCAGAAAACTTCATAATTTGAAGCAGAAAGATGAGTGTAAGGGACTATACTGAAGAATTTTATAAAATGGTAATCAGATCTGGGCATCATCAAATGGACAAGGAGAAAGTAACTCAATATATTAATGGATTGAGATTTAATATACAAGATGAGATGAGTATGCTAAAAATTTCTACAACTGAAGAGGAATATCAGTATGCTTTAAAAGCATAGGAAAAGATAGAAAGAAGGTAGCAGAATAATGCAAGAGGAAGAGGAAAATTCTTAGCCGGGGGAGGACAAGTAAGCAACAATACAAGAAAATAGGTTCATGAAGAAGAAGCAAGTTCCAAATAGAATAATGAATCAAGTCAGGGAATGAGAGGAAGAGAATACTCCATAGGAGGACATGGTAGTAGCAGCAAGGGGTTCCTTGGGAAATGTTTTCAGTGTGGAGAAGTTGGACATAGAGCCTATGAGTGTCCACAATTACATTAGGAGAACAATAAGAGAAGTGTGGCCATAAATCACATGGCACAAGAAGATGAAGAGAGTGCGGCATCACTGAAAGCAGAAGAGCTTGAAGAAGGAGAATCTCTTATGTTTAAGAGAGTGTTGGTGAAACCAGAGGTGAAGGAGGATAGAGTATCTTAGAGGAGGAGTCATTTCCTAATAGTATGCAAGTCTGAAGGTAAGTGTTGCAAAGTAATTGTAGATAGTGGTAGTACTGATAACTTAGTTTCAGAGGAAATGGTAGAAAAGCTAAGATTGAAAAAGAGAAAACATCCTACTCCTTATAAAGTTACCTAGCTGCAATTGGAACATGAATTGATAGTGAACAAGCAATGCATGGTTAGTTTTTAGATTGGGTCCTATAAGGATGAAGTCTTGTGTGATGTTATGTCGATGAACATGTATGTCATGTGTTGATGGAAAGACCTTGGCAATTTGACATAGAGGCTATCTATGATGGGAGAAGGAATTTGTACACCATTGCGAAAGGTGGGCAAAAATATGTTTTGAGTTAAGTAAAGGAAAAGACATGGCAAGTAAAGGATAGTAATTTTGTGTTACATCCCTAAACTTTAACTATGTTTTATTTTTACTTTCATGTGATTAAATGGCTAAGTAATCATATGTAGATTAATGATTTGACGTTTAGGGAAAATATCAGGATAAATCATTGATTTTATGAATTATGATTAATGCTTAGAATTAGATATGAGATTACATTTTAATGAGAATATTTTAAAACATGATGAATAATGATTTATTGATGATACACTGATCATAGTTTGTATGACTGTGAGTGTAACCAAGAAAAGATTTTCACCTCTAGAATGGAAGGAGAGTATCACTAGAGAGAAGGGAATAGATGTTCTAGAAAAGTCAGGTTCGTCATCTGAGTTCCAAGTTGTGTACTTAGTGAACCATCTCGAGATGGGGTATGTAATAGTTATCTATTCTTATTTAGACATCTCAAATTCGACCATTATCGATTTGACGTGAGGAAAAGGCTTTCCAATGTCAAACTTCGTTTGATTTGGTCAAGAGAGTTTTTTGATATATTTCTTTGTTTTGCATAAGGTGGCAAAGGGGGAGAAGATCCCAACCCACTCTCGCACCTTATAAAGCGATTAATATCAACCTTCATAATTATGGTAATGTTACCATCATGTTCATATAATAATAATAATTTATTTGTTTAAATACTAGAAATTGATATAGAAAATATATATCATTAAGTAATAAGAATTCATCTCTTTTTTTGTGTTAAGCTTTCCTTGGTGCTATCACTACGTTCACGTAGTGAGGCACATTCTCCATAACCCACGTAAAGTGGAGTGAGTGGGAATAGACCACTATAGCTGCGAGAATGTTATGGGATAGGAGAACAGCCAATGAACTGCATGCTCTCTTCGAAGAGATTTTTGTGGAGAAGGATTATGGTTACTCTGCGAAGTGGAACGAGAGATAATTATTCTCTCGATAATCTTTCTTTTGGTTATGCATTCTCTCAATACTCATAGGGGGGATAATCATTTTTCTGGGAGTCTTCTTGCCTTACGGTAAGAAAAAATGATAAGAAGGAAAAAGAATACAGTATCGTCTTCAAGAGACGGTTGTTATCTATGAAGAGAATGAGGCTTACTTACTAGGTAAATATTAATAGCGCATGTGATCTGTAGAGGTGACGTAGTATATCTATACATATCTTATACTTAGGGTTTGAAGAGCACAAGAGCACCAACTCAGGAAACACTGTGTCATTCTATAGCTTATCAGACTATCATTATTATTGTTGGCTCAGCCAAACCATTCGACAGGTATGTTTAAGTCTTATTGTTGTTAACAATGTTTCTACAAGTATCGTGTAACCGGTTTGTAAAACTAGTGTTATTTATGGCGAAGCCAATACACTACTATGTGCTATTGTGAACGATTCTTTTAATAAGTAGAGCTAATGCATTTAAACACAGTACTGGAAAGAGTCAAAGGCCTTAGAAACATAAAACTATCCATTGGTCAATTGGATCATTATCACTATGTGTATAACTTGAAGCCTCTATACGGCTCAAAAGATTGTAGACCCTCTTGCTTTATAAAAACAAACTCTTTCGAGTTATTATGACTGAGGAAGAATATGTGAAACTAATTATTGGTTTTATTTAGAGCCATGTGGAAAAAGATTCATATAGCTCGATGAGTTGAAGGCTCATTATAACTAGTCTTTCTTAAGAAAAGAAGTTATTGTCATCATTGTGGATGACATGAGATACCAAATTATTTCATACTCTGTTGCATGATAAGCAGTATCAAGAAATGCAGGAGCTAAAACTACGAAGAGGTCAAGCATATAACTATAGCTTGTAAACTTGAAAACTATTTGAGTTGATAGATTGAGATTTACAAAAAGATTAGTGAGGAAACAAGAATCCCCATTAATTTAATGCATGAATGAGGATATATTTGGTAGACGATGTCTACTCTTACTGTATAAAACGAAAGGTCAACATGACCAAATGGTCAAAGTTAACTGGAGACATCTATTATGATATATCTATTATATCAAAGAACAAGGGTGTTCATTATTTAATGTTATGGGTTAGAAAAGTTAACCGTAGAGTTAAATTAAAAGAGTTATGATAACTAAAACTATTAAGTCAAAAATGACTTTATAAATATATATTTGATCGACATTAAAGTGATCAAGAAAACCCTAGAATGAGACAGAATGAGTCTAAAGGGTATTTTGATAATTCTAAATTTATCTTGTTCAAGTGAGACTTGTTTTAATGAATAAGACTGATGGATATTTGTATCAGAGAGCAGAATGGCAGGAGGTCATAGACCCTAGAAATTGCAAGGATGAAAAAGAGGGACTCCCTAAAAAAGGTAGAATTACCTAATCTTATTTACAATGTATGTATATATCCTAAACTAAGGATTGATACTAGGTCAGATTGATTGGAAAAGAAATAATGAACAAACAAGTTATGTCTAAAATCATTGTAGAATGAGATAGCTTCTAAGTCAAGTTAGAAATGTGTGAACAATCGACTACGTTCATTGCAAAATATTTATGTACATATTAAATCTTTGGCCAAAATAATGCATCCGTCTCTGCATGCATTAGTTGATTCACTGTGTTCCAGATGGCATAAAGATCCAGTAGTGTCATACATAATTAGAGGGGATCTATAATTGTATGACCGTGATGAGTTATGTAGGATAGAACACTAGAAACTCAGATGGCAAACCTAATGGTTCTTTATATCTATTCCCTTCATGAAGGGTAGGTCCACTTCTAGGAAGGAAGGTGTGTGGGGGACCGCCCTTCTGTGGTTGGAGGAAAAGCACTCGGGTGATGCTCTCCTTCCCAAGCAGATGACAAGCCAAGACTTATGAAGACATATATCAGAACTCCAGATGCGGTACATTCAAATTATATGACTTGACAGTCAAATTTTATGTAAACTTATCTTTATTGCCATTACCAAGACATTGTGACTGTAAAGTGAAGGATTTCACTAACATGCTATCTTTGAATATGTTATAATTTTTAGTTTGAAATATTTAGAAAAGATATGCTCTTTATGTAATGATTATACAAATGATTATTGTTTTATTAAAACAAATGTTTATGATGATCATGATTATTTACTTGTTAGTAAATTGAGGATGTAATTCTAAGTAATATGAGATGGTATGTTATATTTTGTAATTTGTTGTAGTACATGTAAATATTTGATAGAGGTGACAAGAGATGTTGACAATAGTTCAATGAAGGTTCTTGTGAAGGGGAATGCAATTGTCAATAAAGGAAGTGGTGTTGGTTTTGTGCAACAACAGCATGAAGAAGTGGTGAAAAGTGTGAAGAATGTAAGTACTGATCAGGAAAGTGAAGGTTTAGAGATGAAACAACAGTCTAGATATTTGAATTTTCCATAGGACAAATATGGACCAGATTTACAAGGGAATATGAGTAGCAGTAAACAACTAATTGAAGGTGGAGAACTGGAAAGACAAGGTAGAAAAGAAAGAACAAATGAAGTTGGAGGAATCTAGTATGAAGTGAGGGCAAGAAATCTAGTGGATAAAGAAGAGGTTTGGATAAAGAACAAGCATGGGATCACTATCCCAAGAAATTCCAAGTGTTCATGAGTTTTCCAAGCTCATGAAACATTTCACTTACCCAACATGTTTGATGCAAGAGCATCTAGGTTCATGAACAATCTTACATCCACCAAAAAGAGTTTCAAGTTTTTTGTTCAGTTTTGTTGTGCTTTGCTTTCCGTTGTGTTGTTGTGGTAGTCTTTTTTCTTCAAGAGTAATTGTCAGGGCAAAATGGGTTTAATTCATTTGGATAAGTTTGCATTTTTGAGAATTTTGATGAAAGCATTTGGTCTTTGAATTCAAATGAAATGTTGAAAGGCTCCCAATTCACTATTTTGTTGATGAGAAAGTCTTCCTTGCACACTAGCGCAACTTTGTTCAAAATGAGCAAGTTAGAATTTGCGCTATAGTGTTAACTGTCTTTGACAAAGTCTCCTTGTACATTGGTGCAACTTTGTTAAAGGATGAAAGTCAAAGGTTGCGCCCATGTGCTAATTACCTTAAAGGAAGACTTTTGCGCACTAGTGCAACTTTACTCAACCCATAGAGAACTAAGGTTGTGTCATTACACTAAACCAGGCTATAGCGCATCAGCACAGCTTTGTTGAATTGCAGGGATCTTAAGGTTGTGCTTGTGTGCTAACCGTTGTTGAGAAGGACTCCTAGCGTAGTTTCACTCCAAGCATATGTTTCTAAGGTTACGCTTTTGCACTAAGCCACCATTGAGGCATCTTGTGAAGGGGTCAAAGCATATAATTTTGTAGGAAACGACTGTTGGTGATTTAGTTTTGCAACTGTCGACTCCTCAACTTCCTTAAGCCTGTGTATAAAAGGAAACAATGGCATTCAGTTTTGGGACTGTCTTGGTCGATGTGGGATTTCTTTTGGTCCTAGTGTAAGGACTCTATTAGTGGGCATATGTTGCTTGATTAAAGACATTCATAGGGATTCACTGCTACCTATGGAGAAGGCTAGGCAGTTTGGAAGCAGAACACAAGGGAGATAATTGCCAAAGGAGTGGCAAGAATTGATTATTAGTGAGTTGTTGGAGATGAGCCAGTTGATGAAGGAATGTTTTGAATAAGAAGCATTATTCTTGGAGAAGAAGAACCAAATTGAAAATTGTATAGATTGGTATTTCTCATTTTTGTTATATAAATCTATGATGTAGATCTTGATTGAGATTTGAATAAATTCAAATGAATTGTGTGTTGTTATATGAACTTGTGCTTTCATTGTGTTATTTGGCTATGTGATTAGGTAATCTGGTAAGACCTCCTAGTCACGACTACATCACCCTCTTTATTTTCAAAACATTTTTGCATCCTTTCTTCATTTAGCTCCTCATCTTTTTTGTCAAAAATGAAGACATAGTCTTATTTCTCCTAGTTCTTTTATTTCTTATCTTCTCCTTTGCAAAAATTTGTTGCAAATAATCTTTCTTTTAAAACAGGGGATAAAAAATGTGCTTCTCCTATGGAAAAAGTGAGGGGTAAGTGCAAGAAGATGAGTCCACTTTTTGGCCAAAAAGTGGAAGTGTTTTTCTTGTTTTTCAAATTTTGTCATACTTGGAGTGAAAACTTGAAGCACTTACACATATAATATTAATATGATATAAAAATATGAAATGTAGGATTTTGTTTCTAGTTTTCAAATATGTAATTTGTTCTAATACACAGATGATAAAAGTTGGTTTCTATAGGATGTACAAAAAGTCGCTTTTTAAAAGTCCCTTGTTTTTGGCCAAAGCATGCATGTGTACGATTAGTGTAATTTCACCTAAATGAAGGTATTTTTCTAATTCCTTTTGTGGAAAGATCTGCATATGATTTTGAAGTTTGATCAAGATATTTTTTATATTTTTTTGTTAAATTTTTTTATTAATTTTTTCTGGCCCTAATTAGTGTTTTTTGAAACCCCTCATGTACAGCCAACATAATCTGAGTTAAACTAATCATAACACTATTTTTTTTCATCATGTAGATAAAGATGTCTAGATTGGCAATGAATAATTTTTTTTCAAGAAACTTTCAAAATCAAAAGTTATTAAAAAATGGTAACGTAAGTTATTTCAAGTTATGAGTCTCTTTATTTAAAAAATATTTATAAATAGAAAATTATGTCCAATGGTAAAAAAAAATGTATATCTGAAAACTAGACATTGTGATCTATAATGGGTTTTAATTTCATCAAAAAAATCTGAAAAAAAAAAAAAGTCGTCAACCATATTGATGAAATCATTTTTTTCTCTTGGTGTTTACATGGCCTTGTACTTGCAAGTCTAAGACTAACCCAAGCCTTTTCCAAGCCTAAAACCAAAGCAAAGTCGCAGGTTTCAAAATTTAAATTTCGTGGAACACGTACTTGCTAAAAAACGGGTGCCCATTCTAAAAAATTGAAACACATACTAAAAAGAAACGAGTACCCATTTTAAAATAGAATGGGTACTCATTTTGAAATGGGCACCTATTTTAAAATAGAACAGGTACCTATTTCAAAATGGGTACCTATTTCAAATACAAATAGAATGGTTACCCATTTTAAAATAGAATAGGTACCCATTTTGAAACGGGCACTCATTTTAGTTACATCTATTGTCGGCCTGATTTTATCTTTTTGGAATGGTAGCCTGAACTAAAATGGGTACCTATTTTATTTTATGCTCAAGTGCCCATTCCTAAACGGGTACGCATTATTTTCAAAACGAACACCCATTTCTATTGGGGTTTTTTTTGTCCACGTGACTTCCACGAAAAGTGGACTCATCTTCTTGCATTTACCTTAAGTAAGGAACATTTTCTTTAAAAAAATGCAACCAAAGGAAAAATATTTTCCAAACAAAAAAGTGACCAAATAATTTGTTTTTAATTTAGAAAAATATGTGAATTATGTATATTTTTCTTTAGTTGAAGAGTCCTCATTTGAATTTGTGTTTGCTCATTTAGTTTTTGAAAGAAGTTTGTATTTCAAAGTAAGGGTTGGACTATCAAATGGAATCACCCTAATGTGAGATTATGTAGGATTGTATCCCTTAAAGTAAGCTTTTCAAAAAGTGTAGTTTGTAATATATTGTATTTAATTATGATATTTATTTTCTATTTTCTAGTGAACATAGGTTTTTGTCAAACATAAAGGTCTTTGTTTGATGCACATGGAAAAATAAAAAATGTAGAAAAAAATTCTTAATTTCACATGCGCACTTCATATTGATATCCTTGTTTCAATAGAAAAATAATTTGAATATATACAAAAAAATTATGTGATGGAATAATATTACTCTAAATTATAATTATCTAAATTAAAAAATTAATTATAATAAATAAAATATGCAACAAAAATTATGAAAAATATACATGCACTAGATATCAATGTTAATGATCTATGTTTAAGAAATGATGAATTTATTTTATTTCTAAAAAAATTTGTGTTATGGAATAATATTACTCATTCAAAATTCTAATATTGTAAAGTATAAAACAAGTTATTAAGAAATGTTTTAAAATAAAACAAAATTAATTTTTTTAATTTTTAAAATGTATATTTATAATCTACATATACAAAATCTCAAAAATCACTAGTTCACATCATCTTCAAATGTTTAACAATTTGCTTGCTATAAGTGACACAAAGTGAAAATTTAGTTTAAAAAATTGATTTCAATGTCCCACTTAGACCTAAAAATGGGACACGCTAGTGATATCACACCTCATTGAAAATAGAGCATGTGTACCAAGGCTAAGAGCAAAAAGGGAAAACATGGTGGTAGAAGGCAAATTTATGTGTAGAAGGAAATTATCAAGTCTAGTAGTATTACGTATAGCTCAAGGGATGAGTAGACCTTTAGCAAAGGTGGACAAAGAACTAAGGCCATGGTAAAGGCTTTAGTGAGACTTGCTTCTGGTGTGGGAAAGAAGGTGATTGTGTGTTTGAGTGTCCCAGTGCCATGCAAGAGCAAGGTCACATAGAGAATTACGTACATGTTGCGCAAGGATTAGATGAGACAAGAAGTGAAGTAGAAAGCAATGGGAAAATTTAATGATGTGGAATGTTATGCTAAAGCACATGTGTGAATAAAATGAACCATGGTTGAAGAAGATAATAGTTCACACCATGTAATTTGGGTGGTAAGTGTTGTAAGTTGATCGTTGATGGTGGCAACACAAACAACTTGGTGTCTATAGAGATAGTTTAGGAGTTGGGTTGAAATGATTGCACACCCCACAACATACAAAGTCTTTTGCTTGTAGAAGGAACAACAAATCATAGGGAAAGAGCAGTGTTACATAGATGAAGTATGGTGCAACATGATACTGTGCTCTATTGATGAACTATACAAAAAATAATAACTTGTGAAACACTATAGAAATCTATATGCCTATTAATATTCTTCTCAATTGCCATACAAATTTCCAAAATGGATATTCTCTAGCCTCCCAACTATGTGGTAAAATTGTTGTGCTTTATCCTCTCAAGTGTAGCCCTACTTGCAATATGGTTGCAACATGTGGCGTGGCATGAAGGCCATCTATTGTAGAAGGTTGGTTGAAGCTAGTTGATGTTAAAAATGTCAATAGGTGCAACTCAATACATTGTGCTATTAGCCAACAAACTTTTCTCTCATAATTTAGAAAATAAAAAAAATGTTGAGCTAACAAGTTGTAGACAAGTATTTTGGCTAGAAATGAAATTTCTTTGTTGTGAATTGACATAGGAACATCCATAGTTCCCATCTATCTCTACTATTTCCAATGTTTTATGCAAATTTCATTTCAACTCATTTTTGTAGGGCACTTCCCCATGCCATGCTCCTAAGAAAACATAAATCTTTAGGAGAACAACATCTCGAACCTATAAATTAACAATAAAAAAATTTAATTAAAAATCGTAAACTAGACACTAAAATTGTCCTTACAACTTTTGATATGGACTATAGCTGCACCACAACCATTACTGGTGCACGCATTCAAATAAAAAGTAATTTTAGGATAGTGATGCATGTTTTCAATAACATAGAAATTTGAAGAGTAGGGATGATGTAGAGGCACTATGCACACATTGGTTTTATTTAAGAAAAAAATAAAATATATTTATTAAAAAATAATATAGAGGTGAAAGGAAACTTTTAAAAAAAACAAAGAAGTCAATCGGCCCTTGGTCTACTGGTAAAGTTGAATGGTTCTGAATAAGCCCACAAAGGATCAAGTCTTGTTAAGTACAAGGCTCTGACACCATAACAGATGAGGATCGTGCCCCACCAAATAAATACACCTCAGTCCTTGGCTCCCGTCAAATAGATACCCCTTAATTCTTGGTTTTCAGACAAAGAGGTTTCAACCTAAAGCTCATGCTCCCATACAAGGACTCAATGAAGAGGTTTCAACCGAAGACTCATATTCCCATACCATATAGCTAAATGATTATATGGGTTTATATAAAACCCTCTTTAAAAAAATACACAGAAAAGGACTACATTCGACTGTTTTTTTATTTTTTTGACCTGCAAACTTTTCGACTAGATCAATCAACCCTTCTGCACATATCGACTGTTGTGATTTGTCGAAAAAATCATCAAAAATAGACGAGCCGGCAACATTTTGATGAACGGGACATTTTACAATGTACCGGCTGGTTAAAGTTTACTTGTGGTTGTTATATCATCATTGTGTTGAGTATAATTAGCTATGTGCTTATTCGATCGACATTCTAGCTGTCGATGTTATCATCCTATCACGTCTTGGTGGCACCATTTTTCTGAAAAATCAATATAATTACATCTCTATATAAGAAAAATCATGTATTATAGCAAAGACTGCGTTAAACGGGCTGAATGCACAAACATTACGTTTAAATATAAAACTTGTTAGCAGAAGCCTAACCTTGGTCAGTTACAAGCCTAAAACTGTAAAGATGACTACGAGTACGTTACACTAAATCGCGTCATAACCACAGTGAGCCACGTGTCACATGCGAAGAAATTTCTGGATTTCACCCGCCCAATTTATATCCCCATTCTCTTCACTTCCTCCCATCTTCAATTGCATTATTCCTGGTCCGTGGTTCGAATCCTCTGAAGGCGTTTGGTAAAGACATATCAATTCTATATCGACATTGTTCACCAGTTTTCTTTCAAGCAATCTGTTTTCCTGTCTTTTTAAGTCTTTTCCTTGTGCTTAACTGGTTCTGTTTCTGTTTTTTTTTTTTTCTTGGTGTTTTTAAGTTTCTGTAGATGTTTTTTTCTTTTTTGTTTTACAGATGAATTTTGTTTTGGGAAGAAAAATGGCGTCGATGGTTCCATGGTTTGGCGGTCAAAGGTCGAATGTTTTCGACCCATTCTCTCTGGACGTGTGGGACCCATTTGATTTCGTAGGTGGTTTTATGGACATAGCGCCCAACCCCCAAAAGGAAGGAAATGGGGATTCCTCTGCTGTAGCTCGCGCTCATGTCGACTGGAAGGAAACTGCTGACGCTCATATTTTTAAAGCAGATCTTCCTGGTAATGAGCAAAAGCCGTTTTCTCATAGAACCAGGGGCTGAAAAAAAAATTCTGTTATTTCTGATATGTTTGAAATTAACTGTTATTTTGTGCAGGGCTGAAGAAAGAAGACATTAAAATCCAGGTGGATGACGGGAGACTTCTGCAGATAAGCGGAGAGCGTTCGAAAGAAGAGGTGGACAAGAACGACAAATATCACCGTGTGGAAAGACAGTACGGGAGTTTTGTACGCCGTTTCCGGCTGCCGGAAAATGCCAAGCTGGACAATATTAATGCCAGGATGGAAAATGGGGTGCTGACTGTGACAGTGCCCAAGGCGCCTGAGAAGAGCCAGCCTCAAGTCCAGAACATCGACATTTCTGGTTGATCATACTTGTCGTTAATAGTTGTAGGGGAGGGATGGGTATATAATATTATACGTAATAAATTTTGGGGGTAAACGGTTGTTGAGGGGAAATGGATATATTATTATTATCATAGAGTTTTTGTATGGGATTCTTAGTTGAATTATATTGTGAAAAGTTTCTACTTTGATCCGAAAGTATATATTGGTTTTACAGTTTGAATAATCCAGATTCTTAGTTGAATTATATTGTGAAAAGTTTGCACTTTGATCCGAGAGTTTTTGTATGGGATTCTTAGTTGAGTTATATTGTGAAAAGTTTCTACTTTGATCTGAAAGTATATATTGGTTTTACAGTTTGAATAATCCAGATTCTTAGTTGAATTATATTGTGAAAAGTTAGTACTTTGATCCGAAAGTATATTGGTTTTACAGTTTGAATAATCCAGAGTACGGATTCTGTTTTTTCTGGTTTTTGTTTTGGTTGTGCAGGGAATTGAAGCATTTAAGCATTTTTTTGAGAGTATATATTGGTTTTACAGTTTGAACAATCCAGATTATGGATTCTTTTTTCCTGTTTTTTATTTTGGTTGTGCAGGAAATTTAAGCATTTAAGCATTTTTTGAAAGTATATAATGGTTTTACAGTTTGAACAATCCAGATTATGCATTCTTTTTTTTCTGGTTTTTATTTTGGTTGTGCAGGAAATTTAAGCATTTAAGCATTTTTTGAAAGTATATATTGGTTTTACAGTTTGAACAATCCAGATTATGGATTCTTTTTTTTCTGGTTTTTATTTTGGTTGTGCGGGACATTTAAGCATTTAAGCATTTTTTCATTTTTTCATTTTTTGAAAGAATATATTGGTTTTACAGTTTGAACAATCCAGATTGTGGATTCTTTTGTTTTCTGGTTTTTATTTTGGTTGTGCAGGAAATTTAAGCATTTAAGCATTTTATGAAAGTATATATTGATTTTACAGTTTAAATAACCCAGATTATGGATTCTGTTTTTTCTGGTTTTTATTTTGGTTGTGCAGGAAATTTAAGCTTTTAAGCATTTTTTGAAAGTACATATTGGTTTTACAGTTTGAACAATCCAGATTTTTTCTGGTTTTTATTTTGGTTGTGCAGGAAATTTTAAGCATTTTTTGAAATTATATATTGGTTTTACAGTTTGAACCATCCAGATTATGGATTCTTTCTACGTTTTTTTTCTAGTTTTTATTTTGGTTGTGCAGGAAATTTAAGCAATTTTTTAAATGATCTTTAAGACCTACTTTAAAACCCCTTATACAATCTTGCGCTCCTATTCGTGTAGGAAAGTGAGTTTAAAGGGCATTAATGAATATATGTTTCAACAGCATAGGCATTATTTTTTGACTTTCCATCACTTGATCCAATACCTACAGAAAGAAAAAACAGAAGTTTCTTCAGTTAATGAATAAGCATATACACCCCATGCAACAGAGTGCTTGATTTCTCCTAATATAGTGTAGAAAACATATTTATTGGGCATTTAGGTTGCTAGTGACAAAGAATTGGGTCGGTAAATAAATAAGAATTTTCAAGGCTCTAATGAAAATTTATGAAAATTTACCACACCTCTTCAAGTTTATGGTTGGGCATGGAAAGCAGTGACAGGCTAATGAGAGCTCTATGATTTCAGCTACATAAATTGCAAGAAGTCTACCACTAATTCTGTAGTTTATAATTTTGTTCTCTCTTTAAGATTTCAATAGTTCTTATAGCTTACAGAGAATCATTAGCAACACATAGTACAGCCATGGTGGCAAATCCCTTATACACTTGTATTTTCCTAAGGACCAATCTAGACCATCTCCACCACAGGAAACACAGGTCACCAAGCCTCAGCTACAAGGAATTTGATAAGAATTGTGCTCCAACAACTACTGTAAGCTTGCATAAGAACCTATCTCCAGAATCTACACCATGCCAGCCACATCCCTTCCATACACCTGTAGTAAGCATGGCTACATCGGACAGTAGTCTCTAGATAAAAAGTTTGCTCAACTAACATGTTTCCTATTTTGACATTATTTCGCTTATTGTTAAGATAACACATATTTCTTTGGATATATTCAGCATCCAACAGTATAAGCATCCAGATTAAGCAACATTGTAATATTGGTTTCCTATCTCTATTTCAGCTATACTACTTCTGGCTCTAATAATATCTGTTCTACACAATATAGTACCACAGCATTTGAATAGATAGCTCCTATTCGTCAATTTTGTGCATTTCCAATATAAAAATACATATAATTTCCTTCTTTCCTGATTAGAAAAATAAGCTATTAGAGGCTTGTTAAAATCATGTTTCTATTAAGCTATAAATTTAACGTGTGTGTAATTTGTTTGTAGTTTACACACTGAATAATTTCCATCTGATTTATGAAAATACACTATAAATGCATAGCCAATCTATATTGTAATAATAGATAGATTTTGCTTAGCATAATCTGTGAAGACTGCAAATAGTTCACGCAGAATGGAGAGGAGGATACATAGAAATAAGTGACATACTGCATGATTTTGATTCACAGCATCATGCAAGTTACTAGATTGTGCCCAAATTCAACAACGATCAACTTCGCGTCATGTAGCAGTCCACTGAGGTAAACAATTTTGGGATTGCTGGTGTAGATTTTTATCTGTGCAAAATATGCTTCTAATTCTTGTATCCATTTCTGTACAATATCTGCTTCTACTTTTCCTTCCATGTTGGAAAACTTTAAAATTATTTTAACATGAAAGTGTGGTACTTGAAAATGAAGTCTTATAGTCCATCAATTTGTTTATGTTTCTTCTGGTGTCCATCTAAACCACTATAGAATCTTAGCAAACTGTTGACACTACTTTTTTTTCTTTTTTTTGCCATTGTAAATCCTTTTTTTTTTTTTCATTGTAAATCCCTTTGTAGAACTTGCTTCATTGGATCTTATCTCATAATTTCCACCATCTCCTTCATTCCATGTAGAATTTGCTTCATTGGATCTTATCTCATAATTTCCACCATCTCCTTCATTCCATGTAGAACTTGCTTCATTGGATCTTATCTCATAAGTTTCACCATCTCCTTCATTCCAGAGGATATTGAGCTTTTTTTTTCATTGGATCTTATCTCATAATTTCCACCATCTCCTTCATTCCAAAGGATATTGAGCAACAGAATCAATCTCCAGTCCCAACTGCTATGCTTGGGATCTTGAGTGGTTAGGCACAAAGGTGGTGTTTTAGTGCTGGAAAAGGGGCAAATTTACAAACCATGGATACTGCTGCTCTGATGATACAAAACCAGTTAATAATCTGCTCTCTTCGGGCTGGAATGGCTACTGTAAATAAAAGGTAGGAGGAAATAAAAATAGTGAATAAAGATTTCTAATGGAATAAGGGAGCAAAAATGAAAAGAAATAACAAATAAAGACACGTTGGAGGACAAAAGTAGGAGTTGCCCCACTGGTTTGCTCAAGGAAACAACTGTCCAAATTATATCAAAGAACCATATCAGATATAACTAGTATTTGCTAACGCTTTACATGTTTAAAAATGCACGTGAAGCTTTTATGAATTATGTTACTAACAGTTTTTTTATAATTCATGCTCCCATATTTCATTCACTAATTCACATGAATGCAATGGACTCCATTTAATACATAAGGCTGCATTTTTTTTTTTTTAATCTAGTGATCTATCTAGAGTAAATCAATTATTAATCTATCTACAGTAAATCAATTATTTCATGTTGAACAATTTTAATTTTTCTTAGTTATATAAGAAAATTTTAAAGAAAATTGTGATTGGCTCAAAATTTGACCTCTAAAGAATTAAGTATGGAATGAAATAAATTATTAAGTTGTTTAATTAAATTTTAAGTGGTTAAATTATTGCCCTCAATTTAATTATTAAACAAATAATATTAAGTCTATGCAAATATAATAAACTATTTATATTAATATAATATTCATATTAATATGATTATTTGATTTTGATTCATTGTATATATATTATTTCATTAATATTTTAAATATTAATGAAATAATATAATTATGTATATTAACTTATTGATTATAAAAATTAGTACAATTGTCATTATAAGACATTTATATTTATGTTATATTATAGTAAAATGAAATATTAATATATATTTGTGTATAAATATTAAATATTGAAATATTGTATTGATCTAAATATTAATGTATTATATTGTGTAATATTCATATTAATTATAAAATTCTTATTTTAAATATCAAAAGAATAATATAATTAATAATATATTAGTGATTTTATAATTTTTACACAAAATTACACTAAATATACTTATTGTTTTTAGAAAAAACATATTAATAAGCAATTTTTTTAGTAAACAAACACTAACACTAAAACTAAAATTGACATAGTTGGGAGGGAAGTATGCAATGGCTAAATTCTTGCCCAAAATTTGGTTATTAAACAAATAATTATTTTTTAATGTTAAAGAAATAATATTTTTTCAAGTTGTAAATATTATAACAAAAATTGTAATATTTATATTAATATAATATTCATATTAATGTGATTGTTTAATTTTGATTTATTGTATATATTATTTATAAATTTGGTACTGAAATAATATAATTAATTATATATTAATAATAGAATGTTTATTAAATTAGTATTTATAATGTATTTATATTTATGTTATATTATAGTAAAATGAAATATTAATATATATACTTGTGTATAAATATTAAATATTGAAATATTATACTTATTGTAATATTACAAAAATTATTGGGAAAATCATTTATCTATGTTGTGATTGGTTCAAAATTTGAACTCTTGAGGACTGATTTTGTCTAAATACTATTTTGAGTAAAATAAACAAACTAGTTCATATTAACTTGTTTAATTAAATTCTGAGTGGCTAAATAAGAACACTATTTTCTGTATAAAATAACTTTGGCCATGTCTTCTTACCTATTCACTAAATATAACAATTAACAAATCAATATATCAAATAATACCATATTTTCTAAAGAATTGCAAGACATATTCATTTTAAAGAGGGGAAAGATATTTAAGCCTGCATTTATATTGAAAACAAAACTCTATTGTTCTACAACATAGAGTCATGTATTAACTTACATTACATCTTCAGCATAGAAAACCCTTTCTACATATCACATTATATCAACTTTCCTTTCTTTCCTTAAAACAAAAGTTGTTTATCTCCTAAGCCTACTTCTTTAACAAGTTTACTGGTTATGGATCTAACATCTAAGGACTTGAGGATGTCGCCTGAGCATGTTTTATGCGTAGCGAATTGAGCAGAAAGGTTATTGTCTGAGCTTGTTCCGTGCGCAGCGAATGAGTCTAGGAGGGGACTCTTGGGCATGCTTCTGTCAAGCGAGAAGATGGTGTCTAAGAGCGGACACCCAAGAGGGGTTTCAGGGAAGAGTCTGGCCCCTGTTTGTGAGTGCATCAAGGAAAACCCTGAGCACGGGGGGGTCTTCTCCCTCTAAGCAGGAAAACCCTCTGTTGATTGCTTCAAATGAGTCAACACAGGTGCCAATTGCAGGTTCTGCTAAGTTTTCTTTAGGTCAGTCTTTTTCTGAAGATGTAATCCATTTTAAAGCTCAGGCATGCTCATCACAGGCTAGGGTTAGGCCTATGCCTTGTGCCCATTCTTCTCCTGTGGTGATGTGTGGCCTTGAAGTCTCAAAAAATGAGGATTTTTATATAATGCATGGAGTGATCTGCAAATTCAATGGTTTATGGCCCTCTCTCCCCAATCTGCATAGCTGGGTCATGGAATCCTAGAAACCTCTTGTTGTTGGACAGATTGAGCTTTATCCCAGTGCAAGGGGGTTCTTCATAGCAACTTTTGCTTCCTCTAAGGAAAGAGACTTAGTGTTGGATAGGGTTTGGATGTGGGGTGTTCATTCGTTGTCCATCAAACCATGGGCTTGCTCCTTCAATCGTCTCACTGAGTCACTTAATACCAAACCAGTATGGGTGCAACTACCGAATCTCCCTCTTTAGTTTTGGGAGAATTCTTGCTATGAAGCCATTGGCAACGCTATAGGGTGCTTCTTGAAGGTTGACTCTATGACCTTAGATTTAGGGCACACTACGGTTGCTCTCATATTAGTGGATATTGACATCTCCAAACCCCTTGTGGAGATGTTGTTTTGATGGTTGAGGATTGGCCATGGACATAGATGTTGGACTATGAGTGTCTCCCTTTTATGTGCAAGAGATGTTTCTCTATTGGTCACTTAGCTTCTGATTGCCCTCATTCACGTCTCAAGGGTGCGGCAACTTGGTGGAAGAATGCACTTGGCTGTTTGCACTTCCCCAACGGATGGTTCTTCCCAGGAAGGCAAGTCCTCCTGGGAGGGTGATTCTTCCCAAGAGAACAATCTTTCCCAAGACTCTTTGTTAGCATCCCCTCTTGTGGAGCCTATGGTGACAAGGACTATTGTTGTTGATCATACTAGATCTACCTGACCCAAATTGTCTCTAACCACTTATGTTGGGCCTTTGGCTCCCCTTTTGGCCCCATTCGCTGCGAGCCAGGATAATTCTCTATCGATCCATGTTTCTTCTTCTGTGTTGTCGGCTTCTCACTCAGCACGAGATTTTTCTTTGGCTGTGATTTCTGTAGAGGGTCCCCTCCTCTCACCTCACTCTGAGGATTTAGACTTTGAGTTTTCTTGGACTGTTGTTTAGAGAAAGAAGAAAGGACTCCCCAAATTTATCGTTGCTTCGCGACTGAGGGTTAAGGGAGTTAGATTTTTGCCCTCGGGCTCTGGTGTTGTTTGATTCCATTGTTTTGGTTTGCAACTACACTGTTGTTTTTCGTTGTTTTTGTATTATTTCTGCATTGTGTCTAGCTTGTTTTAGGCTTGTTTTGCTCCACCCTGGGGGCCTTGTTTGTAAAGGGCTTGGCCCTTGGTTAGCTACTTAATCAAAAATAAGTTTACCCGTTAACAACCTCTTTTTGGATTTCTTTCCTTCCTTTTCATATCTTTCTATTATATTAATTCCCCAAAATAACTAAATCAATAGCCCAAATTACTATGTGTTCTATAAAGATTTTATGTCAAGATTGAATTTCTATGTAAGTGAGTAGATATTTTGTTGTTTTTTCAATACATTTGTCAAATTTGAGTATTTGGATGCAGGGATATTTTATTCTATTTTTACGACATCAATGAGACCTTTTTTAATCTCATTTTGAGTAATAGTACAAAATGTGAATAGATATTCTAGACAAACAAAATTATTTAACATGAAAAACATTAATTTATAATTAATCACAATTTTTTTTTAATATAATAAATAAAATAAAATCATTTGAAAATAGTTTTAAAGTTAAATAAATAATTCAACACTAACATTTTTCCACTAAATATATTTAAAAATAAAAATTGAAACTTAAAATTATTATATTTTTAAAATATATTATATAAATTCCTTTTATTCTTTTATATTATATTTTCTTATAATAAAAATTGAAACTTAAAATTATTATATTTTTAAAATATATTCTATAAATTCGTTTTATTCTTTTATATTATATTTTCTTATAATTGATTTTTATCTTTCATTAATATTAAAATATATAAATTAAAATTATAAAATTATAAAAAAATCTAATTAAATTAAATTTTTAAAATATATTTATTTAAAAAATAAAAAATATTTTTTATTAAGCTATCTATCATTTTAAATATTGAACGTGATAACTCATCTATCCATGTTTCTTTAAATTATTATTATATTATTTAAAGCTACTAATTTAATATAATCTCTCTATTAATATTAATATGATTATTTAATTTTAATTTATTTTATATGTATATTAATTTTAATATTAATATTTTAAGATGATCTAAACTTGATAAGTACAGTGATCTATTATGGTTAGATGATCTTAAACTTATATTTTGTGCATATCTAATAAAAAAATAAAAAATTTAAGTTTCAATTTTGTGATCAATACTTGCTTTGCACATACTATTGTGTAATTACTTACTTTTTGTTAAACAAGCTAATCAAGAGCATTTATTTTTTCTTATATAAGTTTATATTAAAGTTTGCTAAAAATGCAAATTTTTTAAATAAAATATTAAATAATTTTTTATCTACAATTTGATTTGGATTTAGGAGATATTATTCTATTGGCTAATTGATTGAGGGTCTTATCCTCCCCCATCTTCCTTGAATGTCTCCACTCCCCCCTATATTCTCTCCTTCATTCCTTATTTTATGGGAAAATTTTTAATTACTTCCACAATTAACTTAAACAAACTCCTAATTTTTCTAGATAATATACACATACACCATATTATCTCCATTTCAATATTCACTTCCATTATGACAATTTCTCTTAAACTTAACTATTAAATAATAAGAGTTAGGCTTCTTTAATGCCACCAAGCTTCAACTTGGAGGTCAAGCTTCACCCTAAAAATTAAAATCTTCTCTAGCCTATTAAAATTGTCATACATTCTACTTCTAACAATCTCATGTTAAGCCACCTTATGTCTTCCATCTCTAGGTGTTGTCAAGCTGACTCAAGAATCACTCTGTGATAGCTCATCTATTGATAACTAAACAATTACTATTACTAGCAGTTGCATGAGGTGAACGCGCAACAGATTTGGCAATAGGCTGCTTATAACGTAATTTTTTTTTGAGAAGTGTTTGTGTTTTATGACTTCTTGGCATTGCATTGTTTGAGGAAGGTAGTGTAATTTGTGATTTATAGGCATTGCAAGGAAGTATGAATTCTCAGAACCAGAATGATGGAAAGCTACATCGGGCTTGCTCCACAAATGTCATTTCAACTACATACTATTGTGTAATAAATAGCTATGTAATAGTTTGAGTGACTACAACAAACTTTGACAGAAAGTTGGTCGAACTAAATGGAAAGGTAACATGGAACCATAATGATGGTAAGCTAACATTGTGTTTGATCCACAAATGACATTTGTTACATACTGTTGTGTAATAAATAGCTATGTAATAGTTTGAGTGACTACAACAAACTTTGATAGAAAATTGGATGCACCGAATGGATTGATAAATAGATTTTTAGAACTTCCAAACAAAGCATTTGAGACTGTAAATCCTTATTCTATTTACTTGTGCATAAAAATAGTAACATGGAACAAGAATTATGGAAAGCTAACACTGGCTTTGCTAGTTATATTTTAATTGGTGTCATGCCTCAAGTAGACTGGGAACAATTTAATCTCTATACAATTATTGTTTGGGAATGCATAGAGAGAAGAAATCCTATGGATTGTCAAAATTTCTTTGAAAAACAAAAATCCATAAAATTAGTGTCTGGAAAACATAAGATCTTCATTTATCTCATAAGGTACGTCTTTTGGTGTTTGCACAAATGTATCTAATGTAAATTGGTCAACATTAATTGGCTTACAATGAGCCCTTTAATTGAGACCACTTTTCCTTCATGAGCAAGTCAAACACATTGGTGTAAAACAAAAGGAACAACTCTACATTGTTCAATCCACGGTCTTCCAAGTAATACACCAAATCTATTAGAATATGGTATCACTTGAGACATAAAATAGATAACTTAATAATGCATGCCAGAGTGTTAAATAATAGTCCATTATTCATTTTCAATGAAACCTCTAAATGGGTATACTTTTGATCTCTAATATGGGTTTTAAATAATGCTTCTTCCATGCAAATATTGTACTAGGATGTAGGATCAATAAGAAACTCAGAAGATGATGAACTTATAAAATTGCCTTGTATATATAGTGGACCATATAAATTATTTGTGTGATCCCTTAATCACCATTTGTTCAACCAACAAGTCTAGATTTTTAACATCATTACCATAAACCTCGTGAAGAAATTGAATGGCTTCTTTATCATCAGCAAGGTCTTACCACTTTGTAATTGGAACCATGACCATATTTCTTCTAAATTTGTTGTATCTTGGTACACTCCATTCATGATCATGATAAACTATGAACCAAATGAACAAGGATAGTTATGAAAATGTTAGTGTCAATATGTATTAAAAAAATTTAAAACAAGATGCTAAGAGGGCATGACAACAATAGATAGAAATTCCTTACTTTCAAGTGCATCCAAATCTATGGGATCTTTTCTCTCTTGGCCAGCTAGGTCCTAAAATATAAGATCTCTCATCCACGTCAGATAGGCTTGATGCCCCATACATACCATCATCCCCTCATTTCCAATTTCTAATAATATTTTTTTATGCCATTTGTTCAACCAACAATTCTAGATTTTCAACATCATTACTATAAACCTTGTGAACAAATTGAATGGCTTATTTATCACCAGTAAGGTCTTGCCACTTTTTAAGCAAAACCATGAGCATATTTATTCTAAATTTGTTGTATCTTGGTGCACTCCTTTCACGATTATGGTAAACTATGAACCAAATGAACAAGGATACATATGAAAATGCTAGCGCCAATTTCTATAAAAAAAATTTAAAACAGGACACTAAGAGGGCACTACAACAATAGATAGAAATTCCTTACTTTCAAGTGCAACCAAATGTATGGGATCAGTTCTCTCTTGGCTATCTGGGTCATTACATATAAGATCTCTCATCCACGCGGGATAGGATTGATGCCCCATAGATACCATCATCCCTGCATTTCTACTTTTTGATAATTTCTTTTCCTCCCTAGATTCCTATTATCTCCCTTAGACCCACTGTGTCATACCTCTCCTAACCACACCTCTATCTCCCCACGTATGTTCAAGAATCCAGGGAAATGTTGTACTACAAGGTGAGGAGACTAACTCGAAAAGATAAGAAGATGGGTGATAATGGATGCAATAGATGGGAGGTTTGCAATAGTTGGATGGAAGGGACATTTCAAAGATACAAAATATTTCAAGGGAACATGTATTTCATGTTACAATATATTTAATTTGTGTAATTTATAAATTATTAAAACATGCCAACATAACTATATAACTTAAATAAATGACATCACAATTTGGCTTTAAAGTCTCCTTAGAGTTGCTATTTGGAAATATATATTATTATTTATGTTAACTTCAATGAATCAAGTAATTAGTTTTTTTAGATCATAGTAGTAGGGATTTATAAGGCACCTAGCCCATAAAACTAACATAAAATAAGAGTATAATATGAGAAGAACTATTAAAATGTTGCCATAGAAAATCCACCTAGGGGTAGTAGTAGGCAAAGAGAAAAATGGAACAATAAATTGGAACTAATAATGAACAAAAACTGAACCAACCATATACCACCAACATAGACCAAGCTACAACAGTTCAAAAAGACCCCAATGATTGACACCAACATTAGACCCGAGACCCTAGACTGCCTGCCTCACATGCAATTGTTCTAACCCTTAGCTACCATGATCATCAATTTTGGTTTCATATCACCATTCCCATCTAGAAGACATAAGAATTTAATACCATGAATAATTTTTGAGCACTCTAAAGCTCTATGTAGGTGACCACCATAAAGATGAGGCAAAGTATATGCATTGGTAACTTCAAGAGTGCCTTTATTATGAGAAACCAATAGTAATTTGACAACCAAACATAAATTTTGACAAACATTGTAAGGGTCTCAACTCCATTATTCATTGCACACAACTCTTCCTTAATCACTTTAAGTTCAACACTATCTATGTTGGTGTCAAACATTTTTTTTGAATCACCCATGACAACCTTTGCCTCCTCCAAATCATCCTCTACCACCATTGTGTTCTTACAGTGGAGGAGTAGAAGTTCCAACCAACCATGAACATCCTCTAACTAAACCACCTGCTCAAGCTTCTTCCAAAAACAACAATGGTGGTCTCAAAAATTAAGGACCTATTATTAGCAATTCCCTCCTCCCTTAAAATTAGCTTCACTAGATTCAACAACATTAAATTAGGGCATCAAAAGATCTTACCCATATGATGGTTGAAAAGCCAACCATGCTTGAGGGGGCCCTTACTACCACTTTCCATAATTCCAAGCAATACCACTTCACAAAAACCAATCATGCTCGAATGAAATGCCGAGTTTGAATTTGGATCATAGATTTTGAAACACATCAGCATAAAATGAATGGATGAAAATGTAAAAGAGTCCATTGGGACCATTGAAGAGTCAACAACCAATCATAAAATACTTGTGAAGAATGCTTCTTAATTAGGAAAAAGTTGTAGTCCTACCATATGTCATCCCATTATACCAACGCAAGCCCAGGAGGGACTCACACTGCTGCCCCCACGATCACACGCTAGGTGCTTGCTTCATTTTCTTCTAAGACATGAACAAGTCCCACCTTCCAGTTGGCACAATATCATAATAGTGTAAAGAATATTCTATAGTACCTCTTCATAGTGCACCACTGTAGTTATAACAAAGTCCCGGGTCCACCAATCTTGAAATCAACAACCATCGCATCAATGCATACCCAACAGATTTGACAAACCAACATTATGTGATAGTACGATGATCACTTCTCATAGACAAGGAAAGCTACTGACAAATCTTATGGGGTTAGTTACGAATGAAGCTAAGGACATTAAGTCATAACTTAAGTCCAAAACAACCACCTATCACAAGTCAATACAAAATTATAACATGGATTTGAAAAGACTACAAGGGCCTAAGGTTTTAGCTTCTTAGACATAGGCTTAACCAATCTCAGGGTTGCAGGCAATGAAACAGGGAAAATTTATGGGAGTTCAACCAAGCACTAGGAGAACCATTGCATATGTGTTCTAGATAGTTGGCCTTTCATTGCATGTGTAGTTGAACTATGTATTTTGAAATATCCTTGATATAAGTGGTTGTGATTAAAGCAATCATGATGTTTTTTTTGTTTATGGACAATTGGTTTGATATATCTTTATGAATGTTCTATTTGTTGTTGTCTATATACTATTAAGTTTCAAGTTATAAAGCCTTGAGAAGGATTACAAAGGGATACTTATCTTGGCGTATGACCTTTTAATTTCTAGTTATTTATTTCAAGAATTCTCCCTTTTCCCATATAAATTAGGCTTTATTTACGATATATAACATGTCAACCTTCCAATCCCATAGATAAACATGCAAATCTATCCCACACCTAGAAAGCTTTCCATTGCTTGATGACCCTACACAATGCAGTTATTGTGAAAGGACATCTAGGACATCAACATTATCCATTATTACCCTTATGTTGCATTGTGTTAGGTCATCAAGCAATGGAAAGATTTCCAGGACATCTAGGACATCAACATTATCCATTATTACCCTTATGTTGCATTGTGTAAGGTCATCAAGCAATGGAAAGATTTCCAGGACATCTAGGACATCAACATTATCCATTATTACCCTTATGTTGCATGACCATGCACTCACACACTTATTTTTAAATTATACTTACTTTCACACATGAGCTTACCATTCCTTTAATTCCTTGCACCTTTAGGGTAATCAATTAAAGGGGAAAAGACACATATGGTCACTAATGTTCCTATCTTGTACTTAATTTTCACTTGTGAGGTTGAATTTATTGATGGAATATTTTTCCTCTATTTTGTGGGAGTTCATGGAGAACACATTCTAAAGGACATATCCACATGATCACATCTTGTAGGGTACATTACTTTATATGGACTACATGGCCATATTCTTTGAGTGTCTGAATATTTACTTTACATGCATGCTTATGAGTACTACAAACTTTAGATTACATGGTCATTTAGGATTCACACGCACCTCAAAGTGGGGGCAAAAGTAATGGTGAAATTTGCATACCCATGTCATTTTCCATTTAGTTTTGTTCCCATTTCGAGGAAATGTCTTGATACATGTACATGGTGACAAATGGCACAATCTTGTGTAAAGTTGGGTTCATTTACCTAGCCTTGTATCCACTTCTATACACACACATCCCTACAAGATTAACATGTATCTTATCCATATGATCTCACATATATATAGGGATAGAGAGATATATAGGGATAGAGAGATAGAGAGGAAAATAGATGAGAGCGATTTTAAAGACATACTTTTAGATAGAAGGAGAGATAGAGGAGATAGAGATAAGGGATATAGAGGGAAGGAGGGAAAGAGATATAGAGAGAGGAATAGAGAGAAAATATAAATTGTGAAGATAGTAACATTTTTTATGGTATACTTTATATCTATGTAAGTTTTAATTTTTGTTAACATTTTTTTCCTAATTTTAAAATTGAACTATAAATCTTTTTTTGAAGAAACACACCTAATAGGCAAGTAGCAAAAATTAGGTTTTCACATTAACTTCACACACTTTACATCAGTCACTTGCATATAAATTTAAGTTAGTTTCAATGAAATAAATAAAATAAATTAAAACAAGGGCAAGTTATAAATTTTTAACATACTCTTGCAATATGCTTTATGAAGGTGAAAACAACTATTTGGTTTAGATATAGTTCACCGCTCTTTGGTATTGTAGAGGTATATAGTAAAAAATAATGGAAAGATAACATAAAGAGGTATGTAAATTTACAAGGATGCCAAAAATGCTTTAAATTTGATGGTCATTCATGAATTTTAATAAAAAAAATTATTAACTAAGTGTGAAAAGAAAACTCATACACAATGAATTTCAGAACAAACCATTAATTGCTTTTCAACTTATCCTCTACAGTGCAATGAAATAAAGAGAAAACCACCATCTATTTTAATAGTTTCCTAATAAATACATTACCCAAATCAAGGGAAATGAAACAATAAGAAATTTGCAAAGTGATTATAGTTAAAAATAGAAAAATGTAACAATAGTGAATTTTAAAGCTTAACAATACAACTATGTTCTAAGAAAAGTAGGATTTTACTCATTAAGAAAATGTATTTTATCTTTTGAGCAATTAATTTAATATGATAATTATAATTGATTTAGTTTTGCCATTGATCTGTTGGTGACATTTGGCCATCATGAGATTACAAAACTAAGGTTAATTGTATAAACATAGTGGAAAAAAAGTGTTACGTTGTGTGATACACTTGGGCCTATGGCCAAACATGGTAATGGAAAACCCTACATTAGAGATTAGGCTATGGGTTTTCAAAAATGTCTCAACAACACATATCACTACATTCTTTCAATTCTATTAATGGATCGACAACAACCATTGACCATCAACAAAATTGTATGCTCTCTTTTCTAGAAATTACTTATTGCTTTTATCTACATGCTATATGGGCTTGCCCATTGTGACGACTGCTAGTAGTATTTTTATATCTCACGGGCTTTAAAATGTGGTAAATATTTGTTATATTTTTATTGGTCAAAATTGAGCTTTAATTATTAAAATAAATTCATTACCCAAATCAAGGGAAATGAAACAATAAGAAATTTGCAAAGTGATTATAGTTGAAAACAGAAAAATGTAACAATAGTGAATTTTAAAGCTTAACAATACTAACTATGTTCTAAGACAAGTAGAATTTTATTCATTAGGAAAATGTATTTTATCTTTTGTGCAATTAATTTAATATGATAATTATAATTGATCTAGTTTTGACATTGATCTGTTGGTGACATTTGGCCATCATGAGATTACAAAACTAAGGTTAACTGTATAAACATAATGGAAAAAAAGTGTTACGTTGTGTGATACACTTGGGCCTATGGCCAATCATGGTAATGGAAAACCCTACATTAGAGATTAGGCTATGGGTTTTTAAAAAAGTCTCAACAACACATATCACTACATTCTTTCAATTCTATTGATGGATAGACAACAACCATTGACCATCAACAAAGTTGTCTACTCTCTTTTCTAGAAATTACTTATTGCTTTTATCTACATGCTATATGGGCTTACCCATTGCGACTGCTAGTAGTATTTTTATATCTCACGGACTTTAAAATGTGGTAAATATTTGTTATATTTTTATTGGTCAAAATTGAGCTTTAATTATTAAAATAAATATATTACCCAAATCATGGGAAATGAAACAATAAGAAATTTGCAAAGTGATTATAGTTGAAAATAGAAAATGTAATAATAGTGAATTTTAAATCTTAACAATACCAACTATGTTCTGAGACAAGTAGAATTTTATTCATTAGGAAAATGTATTTTATCTTTTGAGCAATTAATTTAATATGATAATTATAATTGATCTAGTTTTGCCATTGATCTATTGGTGGCATTTGGCCATCATGAGATTACAAAACTAAGGTTAACTGTATAAACATAGTGGAAAAAAAGTGTTACCTTGTGTGATACACTTGGGACTATGGCCAAACATGGTAATGGAAAACCCTACATTAGAGATTAGGCTATGGGTTTTTAAAAATGTCTCAACAACACATATCACTACATTCATTCAATTCTATTGATGGATGTACAACAACCATTGACCATCAACAAAATTGTACACTCTCTTTTCTAGAAATTACTTATTGCTTTTATCTACATTTTATCTGGGCTTACCCATTGCGACTACTAGTAGTATTTTTATATCTCACAGGCTTTAAAATGTGGTAAATATTTGTTATATTTTTATTGGTCAAAATTGAGCTTTAATTATTAAAATAAATACATTACCCAAATCAAGGGAAATGAAACAATAAGAAATTTGCAAAGTGATTATAGTTGAAAATAAAAAAATGTAACAATAGTGAATTTTAAAGCTTAACAATACCAACTATGTTCAAAGACAAGTAGAATTTTATTCATTAGGAAAATATATTTTATCTTTTGAGCAATTAATTTAATATGATAATTATAATTGATCTAGTTTTGTCATTGATCTATTGGTGACATTTGGCCACCATGAGATTACAAAACTAAGGTTAACTGTATAAACATAGTGGAAAAAAAGTGTTACGTTGTGTGATACAATTGGGCCTATGGCCAAACATGGTAATGGAAAACCCTACATTAGAGATTAGGCTATGGGTTTTCAAAAATGTCTCAACAACACATATCACTACATTCTTTCAATTCTATTGATGGATGGACAACAACCATTGACCATCAACAAAATTGTATGCTCTCTTTTCTAGAAATTACTTATTGCTTTTATCTACATGTTATCCGAGCTTACCCATTGCGATTGCTAGTAGTATTTTGATATCTCACAGGCTTTAGAATGTGGTAAATATTTGTTATATTTTTATTGGTCAAAATTGAGCTTTAATTATTAACTTTTAATTCTATCAAATTTAGTGAGAACTTCAACTTTAAATCCATTATAATATATATTTTTGTAAATTAGATTTTTATTCAATTAAATGCTACATTGATTTGTGTTAACAAATGGAAAGAAATGAAGTGTTAGACAAGCCTTTACAAATGTAAATAAAACTAACTTTTCAAATTAAAAAATATAAAACTATAAAATTATTTTTTTAAAGTAACATATAAATATATAATATTTATTATAAAGTAAAAACAAAACAAAAAAATTACTGAAATAAATAATTCCTAAATAAAGAATTGTTTTGTTTTGTTTACTTAAAAGTATTTTATAATTATTTAATTTAATTTTAATTTTATAGACATGTGAATAATAATCTAATTAATATTGTAAATTAATTATCATATTCAATGTTCTATACAAAATTTTAAATATTTATCATTGGTAATATAATATTTTTATTCAAACTATTTAATTCAAATATATTATTAATATACATATAAAAAAATACATTTTTTAAATATATTATTAATAAATATAAAATATATTTTATAATATGTATAATGATAATATATTATATATTATTTTATATCTATAAATATAATTTATATATTATAAAATACTATTTTTAAATTTATTCAAACTATTATTATAAAGTACTATTTATAAATATATATTAAATATAAGGGAGAGGGGCCAGTAGCCGCCCACCCTAACTTTGCACACGTCAAGCTCATAGCTAGACATATCAGATTTCGACATTTTTTTTGGGTTTATCCGTATATGATCAAAGAGCTTAAAGTTATTCTTTCAACTTCTGGGCACTTATACATTTCCCTGTAGGACATGTTGTGTGCACATGGGTCAAAAAAGTGTCATTTCAACATGTCACCCCATACATGCGCAACAATGTGCCAATAACCACTCGCCATCACGTTTGTGCACTTGTCTTGTCTTAATTTCATTGGTTAATTTATTGGAGTTGTGAACATGCATTGGTGCATTTGTGAACATGTACAAATGTTGTGAACATGTATTGGTGCATTTGTGTTAATTTATTAGGTTGGTATTTTACATGTATTGGTTCTTTTTTAAATTTTAATTGGGGGTTCAAGTGCACAAAAACATAGCGGTTATTGGGGCGTGGGCGGCAACTGGCCCCTCTCCCTTAATATTGTATCATATTAGTGTTGTCATTCATTTTTCGTTATCATCTTGTTTTCTCCTTTTATTAAATTGAACGAACCAACCACAAATTTTTAAAATGATGTTGAAACATTTGGACGAGAGGAAATGGAGGAGTTTTCTAGAATGTTGTGTCAAAAACTGAGAATATGACGTGATTAGAGGTCTCGTGAAGATAAAATGAGTGGAGTCCATGACAGATCCTTCCTGACACACTAAAACCATCAAAGCATGGCACTGATGTCTATATCATGAGTAGCCACACATAACGAGGTACCCTGAAAAGAACGACCAACCACAATAACTCGTCCAAAAAGGAAGACAACGTTAAGGGCAATAAAATCAACAGGAAAAAAAAAATCGGATTCAGACAATTTTCAAGAACAAAAATGTCCCACATATAAACCTATCGGCTAATTACAATAGTACAACGGCAAGTACACCATACTGGCACTTGTTACATACCCTAGATCATACCCAAAATTCTAAACTAAATTCTTATCTAAACAAACATTAAACAAAATAAAAATTGAAAATCTTCATATGCAGTTTCCATTCACACATTATAATACCCAAAGTGCAGAAAACAATCGGACATGGGACCCCTACTAGTTTATTCTTCTTAATACAAATTAGGTTCATCTTTTATTCATTTCATTGTGCAAGTGTCTTACCTAATGCTAAATTTACAAACCTTTCTATTTTGGGTTTCTCTCTACGCTCCGCATAATTTATTACGCCTCTCGTAGGTTCATCTTTTATTCATTTCATTGTGCAAGTGTCTTACCTAATGCTAAATTTACAAACCTTTCTATTTTGGGTTTCTCTCTACGCTCCGCATAATTTATTACACCGAGAGGCGTTCTACACTCACAGTAAGGGCTGAAAGATTCAGATTCCCATAAACAATTAAGATTCAGATTCCATGTAAACAAAATTCATAAAATGTGTAAATAAATAAATGTGTGGAAGCCAAATGGATAGAAAAATAGAAAAACTTAGACAGTTATGGAGTGAAATCTTTATCACGTAATTTATAAATGCCAACAAATTGGAAGATATCTCTCAGCATACTATAGATATAGTTTTTTAAATATAAATATACTAGTTTCTATGTAATGAACTAAGCAAACCTCTGCAGTATATTTCTCTCCAATGTCAATCTAATCACGAAACCAATAAATGTGGGTGATGTGAATCTCCACGCTACCCTGTGCCTAACTCCCATGGGAATTGTGACTTGTATTTCAGATTTACAGCACCACAATTTTAAAGTCCCACACCATTTGGGTATGAATTCATGTAGCGTGACCATATTTTAAATCCCATACCATTTGGGTATGAAGTTTTAAAAAAAAAAAAAAACCGGTTTAAAACCTCTACTTAAAATATGTATAAATGAAGCAGTCAAGTTTAACGTTAATATTCAAAAAATAAAATGCAGATAACTGAATTTCACTTACCTTGAGAAGCGTGTAGTTTATTAACGGAAGAATTAGAAACCAAGTTGTCCTAACTGAATGCTGAGTAAAATGGGAGAAGGAAAAAAAAAATGATAGAAAGTTAGGAGAGA
The DNA here is from genome assembly GCA_027924645.1 of Cunninghamia lanceolata. NCBI lineage: Eukaryota > Viridiplantae > Streptophyta > Pinopsida > Cupressales > Cupressaceae > Cunninghamia > Cunninghamia lanceolata. The sequence continues at coordinate 236,550 of BSBN01000934.1, forward strand.
AGATATTTTTGGGCAAAAATAAACTCTTCCATTGTTCTTATGAGCTACATTTTCCAACCCCTTTTTTGAACGGCTATTTTTAACCATCATCCACTTCAACAGTCAAATGTTAATTTTGGCCAATAAAAATAGAACAAATATTTACCACTTTTTTGTTGTGAATGACGTGTAAAATTTCTATTGACTGTTTAACTATTGAAATGGATGATATTTAAGTAGAGTGTCCTAAACTGTACACCTTGTTTTAAAATTAGAAAATAAATTAAATAAAATAAAATAAAAAAATATAAAAAGGGTGAATAATTTAAGTTTTTATAAGGATTTATAATGAAATAAGTGTTTTTATTTAACTCATGTAGATAAATAATTTAGATTTATTTATATTTAAATAATTTGTATTATATAAGATTTTTTTAAAAAAAAATTTAGGAGACTAATTTTATATGTAAATATTCCCTTGTGCCTTAAATTCTTTAAAACTTTAAACCTTATACCCTACATCATAAACACAAAACTCCTTGAAACTCAAACCTTTGAAACTTCATATTTTAAAAATTTCAAATCCCACATAGTAAACCCCTAAACCATGTATATCCTAAACCTTACAAACCCTAAACCCTAGGTCATAAACTTCAAACTATACATCCTAAAACCTAAGCCCTAAATCCTTTCAAAACCTTAAATCTAAAACACTACATCATTAACCTTAAACATTAAACACTACACCCTAAACCATATACCCACATCCTTGAAACCATAAATAATAAACTAGGTACAAACATACATTTTATTTAACGTGTAAAATAAGTTCTAATTCATCTTTATGTCTCTCATAAGAACCCTTATCCCTCCATTTCTTATCACTCGAACCTTCATATATACCACACTTCCTATATACCAAACCTTCTAATATATCGAAAATGCCCTATATACCAAACCTTCTAATGTACTGAAACTGCGCTATATACCAAAGCTTCAAATATACTCTTAGGTGTGTAAAAGCTAAATGGTATGTGGGAGAGTGGTATGCAGAAGCAAAATGGTACATGGTACAGAGTGGTATGCAGAAGCAAAGTGGTATGTAGAAGATTCCCAATACATGAAAGGTCCTAGGTCTATCTAAGGCATGGGAATTGGAGCCATAGCACCCCATTTTATTAAACCTTTGTGGAGAATCTTACTTAGCCAATAATGACATGTTTTCAAAAACAAAGAGGAAAATAGATTAGCATGGAAATAAAGAAAGAGTATTATAAAGAGAAAAGAATAGCATTAAAAAAATTACAGTTTTCTTATCACTCTAAGGGACCTTTGTAGCTCTCAAATATACCTCTATGGTATAATTTCCCAAGGTACAAGAGGATAATCTTATCAAATGTTGTGTTCAGTGGATTATGCAAGGGCTTAAGAGAACAACAATCATATAAAGTAGAAGAAATTAGCACAACATAATAAATAAACTAAAAATAAACGCTACATTTTTTACAAGTTAATAGGAATTGAACAAAATTTAATATGCTTTAGAGTGTTGTATTTTTAATTTTGTTCAACTAAGAATACAAAATACATAGAGTTTGTTTTAGTCATATAAGCTTCTACCAAAAACGTCCTGTTGGCAGCAAATGTGGCATCTATTTGCTATGTTTTTCAAACTCTTTGAAAACCCCTATATTTCTACCACATTTTCTTATGTTAGAAACATTTTCTAAAAATTTTGAAAATGCCCTTTGGTAGATCCAAGAGCACAAATTTTGAAAAAAATATTATAATTAATGTTAGTAATTTACAGTAGATCCAAGAGCACAAATTTTGAAAAAAAATATGTAATTTATTCTTTTATTTCACTACAAGTAGGTCATTAGTGCCAAACTTAAAGCTAACTGGAAATTCAAACAAGTACACTAAAGTTTTTTTTATTGAAAAAAGGAGAGAATCCTTATTGAGATGACATAATTTTTTTCTACTCTTAATAAATAGTCAAGATAAAATGTGGAGTCTTGTTGAAACTATTGTGTTTTTAGTACACCTGACTTTAAACTTACTAAAAAATATGTTTATCGAAATTAAAAAATTTAATGCATGCCATAAAGTTTCAAGTTAACAATATGAAAAAATAATAATAATAAATAAATGTTACTCATTTTCTAAACTTTTTTCAACAAATTAAATTATAGTGTCAATTTTACAAGAAAAAATTGTATTCAAATACACACACACACTAAAGTCTATTTTTTCATTAGTTTACATAATTTTAAAATTCAAAACATATATGTCACTTGAACTAGGTGCTTCAAGTTAAAAAAAGAGGTATCCATTTTCTTTATGTAATAACCACCTTGATTACTCCTATTTTTTTCATTTCCCATCAAGTAGTAACTTAATCGACCAAGTATATTCTATCTAATTTAAAAGTGTCAACTTCATAGGCTTACCAACCATAGACGTGGCAATCAAATCTATGCCACGACTCATATACTTGCACTAAATATGGTAACTCCCAATGTCAAGGTCATCCCCAGACCCAGACCTAAACCTCAAGGGTTCATTTGTAATGGCCCTACCTACATATCGCCTCCTAGGAATCAGAGGCTTTGTAGTTCATACACCACAATAGAGAGAATTCATCCTCTCCTTTGATATGAGATATTTGATCTCATTTTAAATCACAACCATTAGTTGATCTTATGATTCCAAATCCATCAATACACAATAGTAGGATAGCAGTGCATTCCAAACAAATGTTAGTCCAATGCCAATATCAGTGTACAAGTGCACACACAAAACCACTTAGGGACCAACTCATATAAACATCACATGTTCACACATAGTGATTGGCTCAAGCATACATCATATATACACAATGTGAATAACTCATACATGCATCACATTTACACAGAGTGACTAAGTCACACATATATCACATATACATAATGTGACTAATTCATATGCACATTACAGGTACACATAGGGACCAACTAGCAAAAGGAAATTGTTGCAACCTTATTGCATGCATCTTCCCCTTTACCTAGTTCACTAACACCTAAGCCCTTAAGTACATCTCAACTAGAAAAGGAAATGGCAGTGCATCTCATGCTACATTGTGGGTCCCATCCTCTTCCCAATTCACTACCAACTGTGATGACAAGAAAGCATCCCATACTATTTGCGGTCATCATTGGTTAAGGTGTAAGTGTAATGAAATACAACACATGAGGCCACTAATAATATTTCCATAGCCCACTAAGCATATGAGTCATCTTACAACTGGGTAAACATAATCACTGTATCTTATGGTTTTTTGTATCTTATGGTTTTACCTCAACTAAGACTAGTGCCTATACTATTAATCACTTGGACTAATTTGACAACTGGAACCTTGAGAACCATACCTCAAGTAGAAACAGCACAGGAAGCACACACATCATTCCTACCAATATTGAACTCCTGAGATGAGTAGATTTTGGTATCCATCATTTGCATACCACTCGTGAAAGCCAGATTAGTCCTAGCATATGTCACCTGCATGCCACTGGTGAAAACCTATCTGAAATCAGGTAGCTCCTAGCATCTATCACCCACATGCTACTAGCTAAAGCCTACTAACCCTATGAAATCAGGTAGCTCCTAACGTCTATCACATGCATGCTAACAGTGAAATCTTGCTAACCCTATGATACGATTGAATTACTTAGGCAAAGAATGCTTCCTAACTCTTGTCGAGCTAGAACAGTGATAAGATTATATGTAAGCAGGTCATAAGTTTTAAATTTTGGTGATCACCTCAAGATGAGTAGGACAAGCTACATTAAGTGAGATAATTATTCTCTACCTATGCCCTCATAGACTCCCTTACTCAACCCTAGCTGTGATGCCAAGAAGTCAGGTCCTGTATCGATCTCAGTTCAATATTTTGACATTCAAAAGGCATAAGAATATTGATCTAAAACATAATGTCCTAAGGGTTTACACCTTAGACTAGTTAATCTGATTATAATTACCACACAGGGATCTATAAACCTATACACATGGTCTTATAGGTCTATGGGTTAAAATTACCAACATGCAAGTAACACATTGTACCCACATGAGTTGGTTCACATATACATAACAAAACAACTCATAGAGTAATCTCAAAGGTCGTTCACATCATTCCATTGTTACTTGAAAACATAGTATAAATTAGACAAAACTTCAAACCCATGGTAATAATATTATACAACATTCTACTTCTGCTTGTACATAACATTGACATATTACCAATCATAATATTAACAATACAATTATCCACCAAACAGATATAAAGCTAAACACCATACTGTATTTGGTAATACTTACTATTACTTGCCCACATTCGACAAAGGCAATCGTAAGAAATTCCATCCTAACTCAACATAAATCCAAGCACATATTTAGAGCAAGCAAATCATCCACACATATTAAGAGTTGTTCACACCATCAAATCCTAATGGCTTAATTCAGCATCATCATTAAATGCAAAGATAGAAACTTACCATAACTAATTCATAACCATGTCATATTAATACTTGGAAGAATAGACATCTCTAGAGTCTTGAGGCTAACATATGTCTTCCTATACTTATTATTGAACCCAGACACAATGGCATAGTGTTCAACATCCAAAACTCTAATAATTATAGTTATACAATTCCAGAGGATTTATTATACTTGTTCACATTAGAGACACACCACAATGACAGTGACTCTAAAGTTCATCCAAGAATGGAGTAGATTGTGGAAATCCAAGCACCACAAAACCTTAGAGTAGATAAGCTTAGTGTTGATAGAGTGTATTTTTATTGGCTCGGGATTATATAGTGGACATATATTAATTAAGAGGGTGAGTTCACATCCATTTGATGTAAATTTTAGCCTCGAGTTGAAACCTACAAAAGAGGGAAGTTTGATCAAGTTTAGGAACACCCCAAACCTTGGAGCAATCCCTTAAACCCCTCCCCTACGGACTTGGGTCCAAGGGAATCCTTCCCCCAAGAACTACCTACATACTCACTTCTAAATAGGATCAAAGTCCCATGTAGTTCTCCCCAATATCTCAAGGATCATAAACATCAGTAAGGTATGACCCTCAATAATTCCTAGCCTTGTTAGATAGTTCCCTAAAGAAGCCAGGGACCAATGTAACATCCACGTTCTTAAAACATAGTAAGACCGGAAAATTTATCATCAAGTAATTAAACTAGGTAAAAATGAATTAGAGAATTTTTCTTTTATTAAACATATAATTAAATATCCATAATTACAAAATTTTTCCTTTACAAGGTACAATACATCATGAAGTCTTTCTCAATGACAAAGTTTACAATGTAAATCGATTACATAGACAATTTGGAATAAATACTGCTGCTGAATATCTGACATCTTTATCACAAGTCCTGGCATATCTTCTGCTTGGAGAGAGAGTATCTTTCCATTGATTTAGCTCCATCCACAGACCGATGGTCTCCCACACATCTTCCACATAAGAAGTAGCCCTACCCTTCACAAGGGATACAGACCAAAGGTGACCAATGGTAATTTGCCTATCCTGAGTACATAGTGTTGTATCCTACACCTATCTATCAATCATACAACCCTAGATACCCTCTAGCTAAGTATGATTTCTGATAGACTATACATTCCAGATACAGTGAACCGACAATGCATGCAGAAGACACTTGCATTACTTTGGCCAAAGCTTAATATCAATAACGCTCATAATGAACATGGTCATTGTGTTCACCCACCCCTACTCCACTTGGATACTATCGTATTCTCGTAGTTTATTCATACTAACAATATTTACATAAATAGTTTAATCACCGTGCCATGATATTGGTTATCTTGACAAGGATAAGTTTAAATGTCATATCTGTTTAGTTGGTTCATAATCACTTTTAGGGTTTACCTATTACCCTTGGACAATATGATTACAAAATAAACATATATCAACCCTAGGAGACCTAGGTTCCTAATCGACCAAAGGTTTAACTCATCCATGGTTAGGAATAGTTTAACTCTTTGCAAAAATAATAACTCCTATTTCAAGGAACATGAATACTATTCAATGCACTTCTAAGTGATGCCAATACCTTTACTTCTCATATACTCATAAAGGAATTTTATGTAAAGTTGTAGACATAGTCTTTTGACATAAAATGGTTTACTATAAAACTATACTCACCAAGGTTATTTGTAAAGATAATATAGAAGGATTTATTCATTTTTCCAAACTATCTCTAGTTAATCTATAACTCAATAGGTTTACCATAGTTGTCAAGGATCACTTAGACTCTGAATTCTATGGATAAGGAAAACGTTCTTGACCAATGTATTAACCAAGAATGGTTTCAAAAGATATTATTTTCTATTTGATATACAAGAACACACTACTCACAGTTGGTAAGTTTTCCCTTAATAATTAACCTCTACTAATTCTTTCGAATTACTTTTCAAGACTAGCATACACCTACACAGTTGGTTGTCCTCAAAAGGAGACTCAATCAAGTATGAGACTGGTTCACTAGTTTCGTGATAACTACGTCATCCTTTGTGGAATAAATAATAATAGAATCATTTGGTTCTTAAACACATATTATGACAAGCATCATAGTCTTATACTAAGACACAGGGTCGACCTGATAAAATCATGAGATAGATTTCAATATCAACATAAGAATTTGGCTCTTCCAGGCTATATCAATTCTCAGGCTTAGAACTAAAATAAAATAACAGTCATACACTGACTCTATATACCTTCCATACTTAGTCGACTCATTTAAACAAGCTAAATCGATACTATGTAGAGAGACACAGTCGGCTCATATTCCTTGAAACAGTTACACTATAAACTTTTAAGAATATCAAAATAAAAATGGACGAATGTCCAAGACAAAGCAACATGCAATCTCTCATCTATTTCTAAAAACATAATATGCAGAGGTATTCACTTGTAAGCGGCGTTTATACAGTAAAGATGGCTGATAGAATACTCTATATATTCTTCCAAGATTCGCTCACAGCCTTCTCTCTCTGTCCATGTGAAATCTCCCTTTCTATTCAAAGCTACTAGACTTAACACACTCCCCCACGCCCATCGACTATCTAAGTCATGCCTATTAAGAGCCCCAAGCTAACTCATAAATGAGTCGTTCCACCATGCGCTCCATCTCTTGCAGTTAAAAACTCATTCAATACCAACAGTTCTGGTCTCCTAGTTTAACTCAACCATCAACAAGAATGGTGCTATCGACACCATATGTCGATTATGCAAAAATTGTTGAGAAGAAAAAGTGAATGTGGTTGGGTTATCCGCCACTCCTCCTTAATGAGGCCTCCAACTCAAATAACTGAAATGGAGAGCAATTGATTACTCTAAATGAGTAGTTTGATCCATCATGTTTTAATATTAAGTCACTCCTCAATTGATGCCTAAGGTTGTTCAAGCACAAACCATATTAACTTATCATAAGGTATTTCCTCATTCGACTCATAAGCATATTATATTTGATTATATCAAATATTATTTTCATATCATTATCTCTATTTGATTATTATGATTTAATCAATAAAAGGATAATACTAAAACAAAGGATTACAGAAAATGTGATTGGGTTGAGCTAGTCTCCCCATCACGATTTGTCACCAAAAACATGTCATCTTAACTTGATGATAAAGTCTTAACATTAAGAACTGGTTAAAACACCTCAAGTGACTTAATAATAATAAGATAACTATTTACAACAATAACATTGTAATATTTACGTTAAACGTAAATAGTCACAATTTCAAACTCTAACGATACTATTAACGTTATTAACGACTAAGACGACTTACTATAACTTAAAAGATTGTATAATATCGATTACCTGTCGATTTGGTTCAAAAGTAAACTAACAAGACAAGACTTACCTCTTACGACACATTGGTTCACGATTACATTATACACTCATACTCGTTTTGGCAAATTGACCATTCGTAACCCGAGGTCTATATCTCTCTCCTCAAAAGATTCTCTCTCTTCTCTGAGAGTCATCTGAGAATCTATATTCCTATTTCAACTTGTAACCAAACAATATATGATCAGTGCATCATTATTCAAATAATAAATCAAATCTCATAATGCAATTATTAAATCGATAATAACATAATCTTTTCTATAATTTCATAAATGACATTCAATATAATCCATGTCTTTCCTTGTCATTAATCTAATCATCATAATAAATTTACTTATGTCCAAGTAAAAGTAAAAAGTATAGCAAGGCAAAAATTGGGGATGTAACAACCAACTTAACCAAGGAGATCATGTAAATGAAACAAGTCACCACTATATATGATTTTACCCAAATGAATTAGTTCACCATGTTAAGATGGCACATTACTATGAACAAGGTTTCTAAACTACCTCTACATATGAGTCCTAGTTATCAACCATCTTTATACTTAGCTAAGCATTAAAATATCCCCCATCTTAACAACACACCTTAGACAATAGTGTCCTATAAGGATTGATATTCGTATTAGAATACATACACATAAATTATACATAACAACATCATCTTTATAAAATAAATCTCGTCACTTCAGATCATAGGACAACAATTGCTAAAACATCTCCATAATGCAACAATTATGCAAGCCCCCAATATAGTTTTGTGTGATGTCTTACTATAATAAGATTCAATGATATCAAGCATCATAATCATATTATATTATGACATCCCAGTTAATCAAAACATGTCATGCATAAACAAGGCCATATAAAAGCTACCCAAACTTCCAAAGACTTACAACCATAATTATAAACTTGCTTTAAGCATGAGCAATACTAGAGTCATATAGTATGATTACAAATTAAATATATTAAGTTAAGATGCTAAGATACAAATGAAATACTTAATTACATATATTAAGTAATCATTTGAGTGATCACCATATGGAAATTTACACTCAATAATAATAGTAATAATAACAATCTTAACTTTCTAATTTCATTTACCTTATGTGGAATCCAAAACTCTTAAAATAGTCTAGTTCACTAAATATGTAATATTCACACTTGCCACTTATAACTAAATTTGATCCTATTGGTCAACAATAAGGTATCATGAGATGCTATATAGTATGATTACAAATGGTTTATCTCTTAACTCAATCTTAACCACACCATTAAATTGAATGATACTCGCCCTTCATCTAGTACATGATCATACCACAAACTTGTACAACTATAATTCCCTCACCTCACTTCACACAATAGTTCCAATGCAATGTTCGTATTTGTAATGCCCCGTCATGTAACCCTAGAGTGCTAGACTAAAAGTGCAAAAGTTACAGAAATAATTTTTTTTTTTGAAAGCAAGATAGAGCAAAGTAGTAACCAAACATATCATATTACACCGTAAAAATGAAATTACTCTTCTAACAACTCTAGGGCAACATAATTGCATTAATGACAGAAAATAAAACTACAGAAGCAATAACCATTACACTGCTAAAATAGATACAAATAACTTTTACTGAAGCAGAATAGATTAATTACAGAGTCTCGGTACAGGATTACATGATTACGAGATTATAAGACTGATCATGTCGGTTTACAAAAGAATACATAAGAAGGTACACAACACCATCGAAAGTAGGAGGCAAACTAGAACTGGAACACCTCTGTGCAGAATCTCGAACTGTATCTCCAAAAAAAGGACCAATGGATAGCTCTTACCACCCAACCATGTGGAACCCTAAGGTCCACCCCTCCGAGCTAGGAGATAACGACGAGGATTCCACTAAGCCAAAGAGACAATCAATAACAGGATGACAACAGACATGAAACCACTGACCATATCAGCAACACTGCACAAGCCAAGATATCACTCCAGAGGTACCACCAATAAACAATAGAACTGCATAAGCCAAAACATCACTCCAGAGGTACCACCAATAAACAAGAGAACTGCATAAGGAGAGTGTCATCACATGGTCCTAACATGGGTTACCCTGACAGCCTCTAGCTAGACGCCGGCCCCCATCCATGGGTTACCCTGACAGTCTCTCACTAGGCGCCGGCCCCCATCTATGGTTACCCTGACAGTCTCTCACTAGACGCCGGCCCCATAGGGTGACACATGCGGAATCAACATTCCTTTCATGAGGACAAGGAAGTTGACTTTGCCAACCACGGCCTTCTCATCTCATTCTTAGCCTAAACGAGCACTACAGGCATGAGTGAGGTCTCTTACTTATCTTGTTAAGTGTTTTAATTTCCCCACCCCTCTTGATTAAGTTATTAAATTTTTCACATACTTACAACTTCCATGGGGTTACCCAGGTAGCCTCTCACTAGGCACCAGCCCCACCATGAAAGCCACTCCCTTAGCATTCTTGGGTCAAACATACATACCACAACATATAGGTATAAAAGTCACAAATCAGATCTGGGCCATAACATATGCCATTCACTAGGCCACATCAAGAAATCCATAATCTCTTTTAAAAAAAGCAAAACCATTAAGAACCAACTACTATATCCAAGGGCCATTCCCCATTCATTACAGGGCACAAAAATCTAGTGAAACCAATACAATGACTTGCCATAATTAGAACCAAGGATCAAGACACCTCACCTCTGGATTTAGGTACAACCAAAGATAACAAGACCACAATCAGACAAGGTCAACACTTCCACATTGACAACAAGTGGCCATGACATCACATAAAATCCCAACTTCACAACAACCAACATAGATCAAACTCCACCCCACGGTAACATAATACTCCAATACAAACATAAGATATGACCAAGGAGGGGATCGAGCAAGGAGGTTTGAAGGACTCCAGATTTGATCAAGAAACAACTTACATCAAGTTATCACAAATTACAAGACTTCAAAATTCTAGAAATTAATAAGGAAGGTGAACCATAGACCAATCATCCTTACAGAACAAAAAGTCAAGGAATACACATAGGATATTTTCATTAATGAACAATCCAAAGCCAAAGGTACTTAAATTTCCCGCCATATGATCATGACACAAGTCATTTTTTTTTTCCAAAATAAAAGTATGAAGAAAACAAAATATATATATAATGACATCCACCATTTACGAGGCACGAAATAAAATATTACAAGCCTAACTAACAAATTAATATTTAACTAGGTAATAATACCCGAATCATTACCTCATGGAACAAGAAACATTAATACAAATACTCAACCATTTCTATTCTCCCTAATTACTTACTGCATTAACATGCCAAGGAAAAACTACCCAACACACATCATTTCTCCTAACACTATATTTTCCCACCAACCATATTAGAAAACAACTTAACATAACCCTTAAGGGATGATATAAATGGACTATCATAGTCAGGCTTTTGTTTTCCACGAAATGAAATGATTAAACATATGCTATAACGTTTGCATGGGCAACACTACAAAATCTAGTATTATAACTCAGAACACACAAAAGCTCTAACTTAACATATATTTACTAAAAAAAAAACTATGTATCCTATGATAGTATGAACACAATTACAATTAGCGAGCATACTCAATAATTCATATAACCAACTTGCCCATTCTAAGACAACTTCGACAAATAAGGTACCACCCTGAATAATTAGATCCCTAAGAGCATTCCATAAACAAGTTTGAGACAAAAGATTAAACAATGTTTTCTATTAGTAAACTCAATAGAGTAAAGGAGTTTAAACCTACTACTCAACACCCCACACCAAGTTATAATATCTTTATCACTTCTCCCATTTATCTAACCAAATTTCTACTCCTATACGTACATATCTCCTCAAGAAGCTACAATTTATCCAGTAAATATTTTAACTACACTACTCCGAAGGCATTACTCTAATGAATTCAAATAGGCCTTCTAACTAATTGCATAAGAAGATTATTCTAGTTAAACTTGAGCACCTTTTTCTTAGTATCCAAGTCTTCTACCTAGATCATTGAGATTACTAGTCGCATAGTAAATACCAAAATGTGATAAAACAATTTGATTCCTAATCTAGGTCTAATTTTTTTTTTTAACAACATTTAAATGAAAATACTTGTAAAAGAAGATTACACTACCTATAAAACTACTTTAACATATATTGATTCTCAAACGACCAAGCTTAATAGCAGCATAACGTGTAATTATATTTCTGTCACAGAGACTAATTAAAACTTAGAGTGACTTTATTCTTACCTATGAACCCAAGACAATCATTATTATTTAAACAAAAATAAAGGTGTCACACAATGTGAAGAGTTGAAATATTGACATTCTATTTTAAATGCTAATCATATACGGTTAGACGTTCAAGAATTCGATGTTAAACAACCATGCAGAGGAGGCCGACTACATTGCACCTTCTTGACGGCCCAAGAAAAGGAACACTAGCAAACTAATCGACCAATTTGCAACAAGAAGAACGACCACAAAAAGTCTCAAAAAAACCACTTAACAAGGAGATCCCCTCCTACACCACATCACGGCTACGTTGACTTAACAAGAGCGACCTCTAAAACATGCATTTATTGTTGCTTTCGACTAACTTATACGGTGCTACGACCATAGCAAACAACTAGCGTGACAAACACCTTACTGAAATAAGTTTGAATAATGCTATGAGTTTAGACTAGCTCTATGACGTTGCAAGGTTCGACCAATTCTCCAATAGGCTAGAGTTTGACTATCAATAACTACCTACATCTATGACGAGAACAAACGGATAAACTGGAGGAATGTCAACATCGTCCGAACCTTCTACGCCTACGGCGACTAAGGATAGAGAAACGACTAAAGGCAAAAGTGCACACCAAACCTATAAGGCATGCCACTGCTGCCAGCTTACTGGACGTTCTAATAACAGAGGAAAGAAAAGGTTTTAGCGCACCACCTACAAGTAACCTCTACTTGCTATGGACAATGACTCACAGAGAAAAAAAAAAACTCTCAGCCACTTCAGTTTACCCAACGACCACCAAGGAAAGATATCCTTAAACTTAAAACGTAAGCTAGTACTGCACATCTCACTAGACCTTCGGTCTAAGAGATAAATTTGATATACACCTCACAGAATAGAAAATTACTGATAGATTCTAAGCTACTACCAAAAGCACAGTCAGCTAAACTTAAAGAAAATAGAAACTTGAACCATTAATAGCCAAATCGACTCACCTACTATTCTACTAAATCAAAAATTTATTAGACTTGGCACAAATAAATTTCATATATCGCAGAAGGTTCATTCTTGATTATACGGATTCCCAAGGTAGAAGGACAATTGAAATATCAATCTTAGCATCAGGGCCCCGGTCCAGAAGCTTACACTTCCTTCTCCATACTCACCCATATAAAGCGCCGACGCTTGTGCAGCAGAAGCTCCATCATTCAACGGCTCCATCCCCCAATCTCTTGTGAAAGATTAGATCTACTGTACAGTCGTTATCATTAAATCAGCTGGGGATTAACGCTCCACCTTCCATTGCCCATGCGATCGACCTCAGATAAGGAAACGAGGCTTGATTCTACGATATCAAAAAAAAGGTTGTACACCGTTGGATACCAAGTGTAATTATATTTCTGCAGATAGATACCGTTTTGTCTTTCCTGTATACTGTTGATGCGACCTCCCCCTCCCTCATCTACAACGCAGAACAATAATATTATGATTGTGACCCCCCAAAAAAGAAACCTCGATCAGACCATACAGTCTATGCCAATGCCACGTTAGGGCAAGCATGCACTTCAAATGCCATGATACCGATAAACCACATGCCTTCCAACTGGCATTTTCCAATATTTGGCCAACTAAACAGTCGCAGAAACTACCAACCTGACATGCAGATATTTACAAAATTGTGTCACCTCTCTTATGCTGCCACATATGAAAAGCATCACGTGATGGGAGGGATCTGGAGCAAGCTGAATACGGAGGTGTTTGGAGTTTGAGGTGATGCAGCATCCAACGTTACCCTTCTATATGGAATGTTATCGTCACGATTTGCACAACCTGCACCCCTATCTTATAGTTGAATTGGTGTAGCACATGTAGAACATTGTGCACCCTAATAAACTTGTAATGCCGTGAGTTGCCTACATCAAAGCAATTTGTGGCACAAAGAGTCCAAGTCTTGTATTGATATAGTACGAAGTTAGTATTGTTTGGTGCTAAACGCAACAAAGAAAATTGGTTAAGAGCTAAATAGAGACATTGGTATGGCAAAAACCATAAAATATATGGTTGCAGGAGCATGCTTGGAAGCATTAGCATATTGCTCCACTTGCAGTTTGCTTTAGATATCTCTGGGTATTGGTTGGAGATGTTTGAAGTGTTTGCATTGGCGTGGCAGGAAGAGAATACCAAAACATGCACATAATGATAGCATAAACAATCCTACTATATATTGTATATGCTTCTTACCTTGTTTTCCCCTTATTGATTCAATGCAACCTAGTTAGACATCGTGATAGATAGTGGTACCTTGAATCAATGTCGTGAGTTGTTCAAACCTTTAATTTCTCATCAGAACTAGTGTTAAAGCCTTTTCTTGAGGATTTGTATGGTGCAAACCAATTGGCACAAACCGCTATTGATTTATCCTTTTGTGCAATTAAAATTCTTTTGGGACCTTGGTGATCCCCACTTGAGTTATCATTGTTTTGGGTTGAGTTACACCCTATGGTTTTGAAACCATAACCATTGTTACTCATCTTGGGCACTATAGACCAAGTGTTTGCTTAACTACAAAGGATTCTCTAAGTAATGTGGCAATGGACCGTCTAGAATATTTCCATGGCTTGGACTAAGGATGGTATCACTATTGATATCCTTCCTCTAGTTTGGAACTTTGGATTGATATTGTGGTATACCTACAATTGTAGATCAATGGTGCAACCCTCTATATTAACAACAAAGAGCAGAAGTATCTTTGCACCTTGTATAGGGCATACAGATTTGTTGCACTAAGTATTACCTTGCTTAATGATAGTGGTTAGTTATGTCATTGCCCTTGGTATTGTTATAAGCACCTTGGCATCAAATAACACCTTGAATAAGTTGATTCGGTAAAATACACCACACATTATAAAATAAATATTTAGTTGCATTCTGAATTCAAAGAAGGGCACAGCTAGTCCCATGAATTAATTTTTTTAAGAAACGAGATTGCTATGCTTTGATACATTTACGTCAAATAAAGCAACCGACAAAAAACCCAACTAAATTTATTACTAGGTAAGGCAAATCTAATTAATTATTTACCTCACCAACTATCTTATAACTGAGGAAGCAATTCGAGAACAATAATAGCAATGCAAGGATCCTCCCACTATGACAGTAACAACACAAAATTCATACGGAACTGACTCACAGAATGATAGAATAATCAAGCAATAACCAAACGGTGTCTGAGGTAATACGTGGCATCTGAACTCATCTCAACATAGAGACGATGATAAGGCTAAGCTGGTATATGGCCAATGTGTCATCCAAAGCTTTTAAGCTAATTCAATAATTATCTAATAACAAAATAGGAGCATCATTGATTACCAATGATAATATCAAGTATTCTCTTTTACTATTAGTACATAATGGTATAACATTCCACTATTCTACGTATAAAATTCATGTACTAAGATATAATACATTCACAATTCAAAACAATGTGAATGTGTACCATCAATTATGAGAAAGTCTACTAACCCAAAAAGGTCATGATTTAATAATTTAGGTAGACAATGTTTTTAGCTTTAGACAATCCCAAATTTAAGCGATCACCCATAATTCCTAAGACTTGTGCTCCTTATAAGTCTATCCATTATGAGAAAAGACAAATTAGTAATTCTTAAGTTCATGGAATTTGCACGCAAGCTAGAACAAAATTGCCATAACTAGAACAATTACTCACTATATCAATTTCCACTCTTATAGTTCGGTACTGGGATTTAATTCAAATCAATAGAATCTATACATCATGTTACATACCCAAGCAATGTCAAGATTTATAATCTAGTCTTAAATGGTCCATTATTAAGGCTCAACAATTAATCCCTTTGACTTTTGAAGAATATCATTTCATTTACAGGGATTTTAAAGATCTACACTCTAGCATCCAACAACAATTACCAATTTTTTTAACACTGAACATTATCTACTTATCTAGTATCTGGATTGCAGCTAAGAATGAGAGTATATTGGAGATAAGAATTCTCTCTTCTAAGGTCACTATGAGCTTCTTGATCAAGAATGCAATAATTTTATCTAGCCTCCCATTTATACCAAGAAATGAAATGCATTCAACAATTTGTTCATCTTCAGATACAAGGCATTTTTAAGCAAGGAATCAGTCTTCCTTTGCATAGGACACCTCCTTGGTAACCATCACCCTAATACCCCTCATCATATCTACACACTTGGTAACTAGGCATCTTTGAAGGTTATGGGATCAAGTAAAGTAAATTGAACATATGTTCCCCAAAAGATACTTACTCATACAACTGTGCTAAAATATTAACTCTTCTAAGGGTGATAGTAGTTAATAATGATTCATAGATGTGATGGCCAACTAAAGCAAACACAGGATTTTAGGCTCCAAGTTCTTTTCTCCTCTTGCAAGAATTTTGTGGCCTTTGTAAGCACATAGAGCAGATCTGCATGAAGACCCACGATGAGAAGGTCGTGAGTTTCAGTGAGATCTTGGCCTATCATCTTGAACTTTCTCATGTCAATGGTGCCCCTCAACACCATCACCATCACAAACAAACATAACAGTGCCACCTTTGGCATTGTGAAATGTCTTCTACATTAGCCACACATTGCACCTTGAAAAATACCTCTGGTATTTTCTATAGGGATGGAAATAAAAGGTAGGATTTCCCCCTAAATGTATAGTTCTATTTGCATACCTGCAAGAAGTTCCCGTCCTAATAAAATTCCTTCATCCTTCTCAGTTTCACACACCTCGATCACCATCTCCCTCAAAATGAGCCATGTTTCTTCATAATTCATGCAATGACATACCTCCTTGGCAATGCCCTCTCAAATGCAGTTGTTCCTGAATCCCCCTCAAAAATCAATTGACAAGGGTCAATAAAGACTCAAACCAAGCGTCACTTGATTATTTACTAAGGCATGACTTTTTGCCAAGGACAGATTGGTTCACTCCTTTTGTCATATCATCCTTATCATTTCTCGTTGCCCATGCCTCCTTTAACATTTTTGTCCCTTTTCATCTTTTAATTAGCTTTATATATTTTCCTACCCTCCTACAATTAGGGATGTGACACTTTATAAGTGTAACATAGATCTATGCTTTTACCCACTATCAAGTTTCGAAGAAGGATTTTTTCCAAATGGACAAGGATGTGTAGGATGAGGAGATTTTGATGAAGTTCATCAGAAGCCCTTGTAGTCATCTTTGGAGGCTCATATTTCTCTCTAAACCCTAGGACATCATTGAGGCATGCTCACATGCCCATTACCTCAAGACAGATGGTCCACCTTCCTCTCTAAAGGCCCAAGGAGTAGCCAAGACCAAGAAGTTAAATGCCACAAGTTGAGAACCCACAAGATATTACAATCATTGTGATGTCAATGGTCATACAAATGAAATCCATTGAAAGCTACATTTAGAGAAGTATCCATATCAAAAGGGTAATAAAGGTAACAAAACCACTATACCTACCTTTAGTAGATAAGAAATTGATTGTAGTTTCAAAGGTTGATTCAAAAATATCTTGCACTCTAAAGAAGGTTTGTTTTTATACCCTAGCACAAAAGGAAATAAGCATACAAAAAGTTGTTTAGCATTAAGATTTAGATCAATAATGTTAAAATTGCACTTTTTTATTCTTGTTCCTAAGTTAACCTCATCTCTCAAGAGTTGGTTGAAACTATTGGTTTGCAAACTATTCAATACCACAAGCCATATGCTTTGGGTTGGATCAAGAAAGGTGTTGATTTGTCCATTATTGGTGTTAACTAGAAGTTTATGGATAAAGTGTTTAGATGTTGTTCTCTTGGATGTGTGGATTTTTTTGGCAACCCCTACTAGAAAAGAAGTTGGTTTATTACATATGGGAAAATAAATACCACTTGGTCAAGGATGGTCAAATTTTCATTTTGCATGTCCACAAGGGCAAGTCCAAGAAATCTCAAGTCCATAATCTTTGATCAAGGAGGATGTTTAGTGGAAGCACTAGGGTCATTCCCTTTGAGTGGAAGAAAAAGAGTGTTGGTATAACTATTCCATTTGGTTCAAGCACTGACAATTCAGACATCTTCGGATAGTTGGAGACAAAGATCAAGCTCTTGGTTAGAGTGGTGCAACATTTGGTAGCATCCATGTCATCTATTGAAGGGATCATTATAGTAACCACCCTGGTTACTACTAGATTTTTTTTCCTTAATACGCATCAAGCACTAACTTAATCGACCAAGCAACTTCTATCCAATTTAGAAGTACCAACTTCAAAGCCTTAACAACCAATGCCAAGACAACAACTCTATGCCACAACTCATATACTTGCATTAAATATGGAAAGCTCAGAATGGTAGGGTCATCCCTAAACCTAGACCTAAACCTCGGGGGTTCATTTGTAATGGCCATGCCTACATGCCCCATCCTGGTAATTAGAGGCTCCATAGTTCGTACACCAACCATAGGGAGACTTCATCCTCTCCCTTGATATGAGATCTTTTACCTCACTTTTAAAATCAGTCTTTTTAAGGTGAATCTTATGATTCTAGTTCAATTCATACATAACAGTAGGATAGTAATGCATTCCAAACAAATGTTAGTCCAATGCCAACATTAGTGTACAAGCACACACAAAAACCACGTAGGGACCAACTCATATAAACATCACATGTTCACACATAGTGATTGGCTCAAGCATACATCGCATATACACAAAGAGACTAATTCATATGTGCATTATAGGAACACATAGGGACCAACTAGCAAACAGAAATGGTTGCAACCTTATTCCAAGTATTTAACTTTTGCCTAGTTCCCTAATACATAAGCCCTTATGCACATCCCATCCAAAAAAGGGAATGTCAGTGCATCTCATGCTACACCGTGGATCCCATCCTTTTCCCAATTCACTACCAACTGTGATGACAACAAGCATCCCATACTACTTGAAGTCGTCATTGGATAAGGTGTAAGTGTAACAACATACAATACATGAAGTCATTGATAAGATTTTCATAGCCCACTAAGCATCTGAGTCATCTTATAATTGGATAAACACAATCGCAGTATCTTATGGTTTTACCTCAACTAAGACTAGTGCATGTACTACTAATCACTTGGTCTAATTTAACAATTGGAACCTTGAGAACCATAACTCAAATAGAAACAACACATGAAGCACACAAAATCATTCTAATACCCCAATGCCAATTATTGAATTCATGAGATGGGTAGATACTGGCATCTTTCACCTGCATACCACTGGTGAAAGTTGGACTAGTATTGGCATCTATCGCTTGCATGCCATTGGTGAAAGTTGGACTAGTATTGGCATATATCGTCTGCATGCCACTAGTGAAATCCTATCTAAACCCTATTAAAATAGATAGCTCCTAGCATCTATCACTTGCATGCTACTAGTGAAATCCTGCTAACCCTATGAAATTGGGTAGCTCTAGGCATCTATCACCTGCATGCTACTAGTGAAAGCTTGCTAATCCCTATGATACATCTGAATACTTCTTTAGGCAGAGCACACTTCCTAACTCTTGTCAAGTTGGAGTAACAGTAAGCTTATCTATTATGCGGGTCATAGGATTTATAATGTTGGTGATCACCATGGAAGGAGCCCTTACTTCAACCTATGCCCTTGTACCTATGCCATCGTAGAGCCCTTACTCCAACCTATACCCTCATACCTATGCCCTCATAGATCCCTTACTCCAACTATCATGTGATGCCAAGAAGTTGACTCCTATATTGATCTCGGTTCAGCATTCTAACATTTAAAAGGTACAAGAACATTGATCTAAAACATATTGTCCTAAGGTTTTACACCTTAGACTAGTTAATCAAGTTATAATTACCATATAGGAATCCATAAACCTTTACACATGGTCTCATAGGTCTTGGGGTCAAAATTACTAACATGCAAGTAACACATTGAACCCACATAAGTCGAGTCACATATACATAACAAACAACTCATAGAGAAATCTCAAAGACCATTCATATCATTCCATTGTTACATGAAAACACAATATTTATTAGACATAAATTCAACCCACGCTAGTAATATTATACAACATTATACTTCTTAGTGCATGTTACCAATCATAAAACTTAACATACAATTACCCACCAAACAAATATAAAGCTAAACTCCATACCATGTTTGGTAATACTTATTGTTACTTGCCCACATTCAACATAAGCAATCATAAGGAATTTCATCCTAACTCAACATAAATCTAGGCACATATTTAGAGCAGACAGATCATCCACACAAATTAAGAGTTGTTCACACCATTAGATCATAATGATTTAATTCAACCTCATCATTAAAATGCAAGGTTAGCAAGTTTCCATAACTCACTGATAACCCTGCCATGGCCAAGTTTATCATGCCCTTATTTCTTAGAAGAATAGACCTCTCCAAGGTCTTGAGGCTAACATATACCTTCATATACTTGTTACTGATCCCAAACATAATGCCATAGTCTTCAACACACACAACTTTAATAATTATAGTTAGACAAGTCCAAAGACACTCTTATACATTCACCTTGGGATGAGCCACAATGACAATGACTCTAAAAGTTCATCCAAGATTGGAGCAAATTGTGGAAGCCAAACTCCACAAAGCTCAGAGTAGATAACTTGATGATAATGGTGTGCCTTTTATCGACTCAGGCCTATATAGTTAAGACTTATTAATTGGAAGGTGAGTTCATAACCATTTGATGTAGTTTCAACCTCAAGCTGAAACATACCAAAGAGGGAAGGTTGATCAAGTTTAGGAACACCCCATACCTTGGAGCAAATTCCCTAAACCCCTCCCCTATGGACTTGGGGTCCAAAGGCATCCTTCGCCCAAAAACTGCCTACATACCCGCTTCCAAATAGGATCGAAGTCACATGTAGTTCTCCTCACTTAAACTCTCAAGGGTTGTACACAAGTTCCTACCCTCAAGGTTCCATTGCCATCCCAATTTTATACCAACACTTACTAATATTCCCATAGTCAAATCCATATGCAAAAATATCATAACAACATAATCAATATATAATAAATCTAGTCATATCATAGCATAGGACAACAATAGCCAAATCATCTTTACTATGCAACAATTAGGCAAGTCTCAATGTGGCTCCACGTAATGTCCTATCATAATATGATTCAATGATACTAATGACATCCTTCTTGATCAGAAACACAACCACATAAGTGATGAACCATGAATATACCATATAGTACCCAATAAGGTTAGTTGAGACATCTGTTAACTAATTAACAAGGAAACTTACTATTACCTTCTATGGTTGATTCTCAAACATCGAACAAAATATGCAGTCGGTATCCTTATCAGCTCATAGAATCAACACCATAACTAATAGTCAATGAAATATACTTCTGGCTATGTACAAAATCGTGTACATTTCCCTCTTATTGACAACATAATGGACAAGGATAAATTTTACAGAAATACTACCCCAATCGGTATTATTTAGTCATCCGTCAATCCTCCTTGGTTTAATTAATACCAAAGGTTTAAGCAATAGTAGACTTATCTACGCAAATCTTGTAGCTCAAAATCAATTGTCAAACAATTTTACTCAAGGACCATATTTATCATTGACCATCACTATAATAATTCACTTATCAATTGCAAAGAGTGCTAGCAACTATGGAAGTCCTACAAGTCATGCTAGATCATATTTAAGCAAATCAGCTTATTATTTTGTTCTCTAATTCTCAAGGGATTTATTCATAATCAAAAACTTAATGCTCTAACAAATTAGTGGTTCATTAATCAGATGATCAAAATCATACAATAATGTTAAAGACCCATCTAAGCAGCATAATTTATTCCATGGTAACAATGATTACAATGCCACCATCAATTAGTGATAAACTGAATCAATATTTTAAGACCAAAAACTTCTAATGTGTCTATGTTCAACATACATAATCTTTTCCTAGAGATAATTAACAAAGAAATATACTCAACATATCAACACTTGATTCACTTGTAAAATAATGTTATGACATCATACAGTTCACCATCTTAAGGCATGATAATGTTTCATGGTATCATACACTAATTTTTCTAAGTCAAAATAAGAGTGTTTTCTTATTTAATATGAAAGTCATTCAAGGATATTATCCATACTTAAGTCTAATCATGGAGAAAACCTCCAAAGTTATATTTCTAGTCATCTCCCTATAAAACAATCTTTTGGGATCACATATGACCATCATATAAAACAAAATAAACTTACCCTAACACTTCTAGTAGCAAAAGCTATCTAGTTTTACATAATACAAATAAAAAGGTTTGCACAAAGTATGTGAACAATTTGACAAAAAGCCTCGAAGGGCACAGATGCGTGCACATAAGCATGAATCAACCCAAATTAATTATTTTCTATTGCGGAAGTAGATAATTCAAAATTAAACACAATTTTAAGAGAGTAATTGTGGAGCATACTTAGCTCTAGGAATGTTGTTGAAGATATTTCATGAGCACCTTGGTAAGCATAGCTGACTACAACTTACTCACTATTAAGGGCGATATTTCTCGAGCACCTTAGTAAGCATAGCCGACTACATCTTTTCAACTTTTGTTTGAGCTTGTACATATTTAAATAACTATTGTAAATGCAAAATAAGCATGGAAAAAGCATTCCAAGAGGTGTATAGGTGATGGAAGATTGAAGAATTGAGTCATTGAGGTGATCATTTGTAACTATAAATAGGTTGTAACAAAACAAAGAGGGAAGTGTGAGAGTTTAGTGATAGATCTTAAAGGTACAAATGTTCCTGCTTGTTATATGTCCAAAAGGCCTAAGATTGTAATTATTTGACCATTAGACCTCACTCTTGCTAGAGTTTCTCTCCAAATTCAGTGGTTTCTCAAGGATAATCCTTGTATCTTCCATTTTTTTGTTGTTTGCTATTGTTCCTTCAAGTTCAATTGTTTATCTGAATGTTAGAATATTCCAATCTTCTTATTCATAATTGGTGAAGCTACAAAATGGTGAAGCTACAAAATGGAATGTCGATCCTAGTTTACGGATCATACAAGCTGACCATAGGAAATGGTTTTCATTTTTTTAAGGGAGAAGTCTCTATTAATATAACAATCCATTGCACTACTATTGCAGGATTCGCAACATTGGCATGTTGGTTTACACCTATTAAACAACTTCTATGATTACAACTCTCCTCAAATTTAAGGACAAAATATTGGTGGGGATCCATTAGAAAATACTACAGTTTCCTACCAGTGCTTGCAATATAATAATCGGAATCCAAACATGACCGCGAACTTTTGTTAAGAGTCCCTAACTCCATAGAAATGCTATCAAAGTATTCACATTAGTTCAAACAGAATATGAAGTTACTACTTGTCAACTTAAACTGATAGCATATCATACCAGTGAACAGGAGACTTTCAACAGATGGCATAAAAACATTCTTTAAGTCCCAATTGAAAGTTCTATTAAGAGAATGCACCTCTAGTCCTCTGTACATTCCAACTTCAGAAAGAAATTTCTTAATGACTGCATGCTATAGACCTTTTCAAATCATTTTACAGGATCCCATAATGGGGCAGTGAAAAGAAAGGAAACTAGGAAATGCCCCCACATTCAATAATTAAACTAGAATTCTAACTTGAATTCAGAGCATGAAATGGTACATACTCAACAATGGAGTAAGTTGTGAAGTACCAGTTAATTTTATAGAGAAATTGGACCTGCCTTCTTTGGGGACTTCTTTTTAAGATTAAACATTATTGGGGACTCTGACCATAAAGTTACAGTGTTATCATAGATTCTAAATATTTATGCAGATGTAAACTCCGAATACTAGACTAAGAAATAAAGCTTGTGCAAGTGTGAGACTGGAATACTGCGGCTTATTAAAAGACCAAAAAGGGCTATAGCATATAGTTATGTCAAGAGTTTTCTTGTGGACGACAGAAAATGATAAAGTGGGGCACTCTCCTAATTTCACTTTTTGTCTTCTTTAATGATGTTTCCTACCCTTGCAGTTGAATTCATTCACTAAAAAACACCTACACTATTACAAGCTATAGGCTCTCTTGCAGTTTGGGGCTTTTTGTAGGTCAGTTCCAATAGCATGGGTATGTTGATCTTACAATTTCGGGTCTTTGTAGGTCAGTTACAACAGTATTTTACGTTGATATTTTTTTTTTTTGGCAATTACAAGTCTGGTACAAGCATGTATAACTTAAAGGTTTAAGTTACTGATCTGTAATCTGGGTGGATATTCCACTCCTTGATTCACTGACAGGGACCCTATCCTTCCTTAATTTGAGTGTCCATAATGGGGGTGGAAATTCCACTCCTTGATTCACTAACAGGGACCCTATTCTTTCTTCTTTCTTTCTTTTTTTTTCGCTTTTTTTTTTTCTCTTCTTCTTATCCTTTGTCTTGATCTTATGCTCTTTTTAATATCTATATTGTATCAACCCATCTACCTACCCTCTCCGTATTCATCATTTTGCATTTAGATTCCATACCTATTTAGTTTTTCATTTATATAGTTCTATCTATTTTTTTAGTTCTTCTTATATAATTTATGCATAAACATATCCTTAATCCCACTTTATATATATATATATAACTAATCACATTAGGCCTTTTATTTTTTCCCACTTTTTGCTTTTTTCCTCCCTCTCCAACTTTTTTCCTAACTAGATTTTAGCACTCCATGCCCACCCTTCCCTCTCCCTTCTTTTTAAAGTCACTATATCTGCAATCACAACTCAATGTTCTCTCTTTTCTTCCTGATGATGGATCATGGAGTATGATCCGAAACGTCGATCCTAAACAAGCTACACACAGTTTTCCCAAAAGCTCTAAAAGAATATCATGGACTGTGGAAATATCATGTCTACTAATGATCATATAATTGTTTCTAAAGCAGAAATAAATAAAAACAGCCCCTACACCTGCATCTTAGAGCATAGAACAAGGTAATGAAGTATGTAAACTACAAGCAAGAAGTCGAATACAGCAATAACAAAACCAGCAATTTGCTGATTTATTAATGCATTCATCCCTACTGTCCACACCATACTTCCTGATCCTCATTTCAATAGAACCACCAGTTTCACCAATGTATAGGATTCCTCATGAACAATCAATCCCATAGACCAGAGTTTTGAAGTGGTTCTCTTTGATCCTACAGGGTAAGGATCAGATTTTTAATTTTCCTATGTGATTTAAATAAGTCTTGCTGCCTTTTTCCTTAAAAAATTTGGAACTTAATTCAATATGCCTTAAACGTAAGGAAGGAAGGCCATTGGGATACCTGTTGGGTTATCTACACTCTTGTGGATCTCGTGACAAATTTTGGCTTGTCTAAACGCTATAGTCAGCCCCTAGTAGGCTATTGTTAATGTCTTGCAGATGGGTGTAGACGAACAGTTGCAGACCAATCGGCTGAAAATGGTGCATTAGATGGCTTTTCTATGTTAGTTGAGAGCCAGGATTCAATATAATCATTATAGGATATAAACTCAAGAATTTAGTAAAATTTGCATTAACACAAATCAGAGTATGTAAATAAAAGGTAATGTAATGTAATGTCCACTTTACGGCAGTGGAAGGTAAAGAAAGGAATGTGTTTCCATACGTCTCAGATTGACTATGCTCCTGCTTCCTCGTTTACTCAGATAAAAATTCAGACTGATCAAGAAGCAGAATAGGAAACACCATGATGAGTCTTCAATCATTATTATAGACAAACAGGCACTACTGGACCTGTGTTTTTGTATGGTATGCAACCTCTCTAAACCTCCATGGTCATTACTTCAGAGTCTTATGTTGTCATATGCCTGTTAATTCTTATGCTTCAGTCTATGGGGTATGGAATCGTTTACAGCTCTTAGCTATTTGGCTTAATGTATATGGATATGGTGCAACTGGTGATAGGTTAGGCAAGCTGGTGTTCATCTATGGGTAGTTATACATCTGTAAAGTGTTACCTAGGCCACAATTACTATTTATGTGTTATATAATTTACTTTATCTTTTAATTGAAAAGAAGTACTTGGAATACAATATACATTACAGATAGCTATTCGATTGACAACCAAAAACAATTAAATAAGCAACTTCACCAAAGAATTAACTAAATGCGTATCTTCAAGCATATATGAGTCAAAGAAAATGTTGTTTTAGCCCATAAAATTTCTATCAACCTTACATTTCTATTCATAAGTACAAACATAAAACTCTACTTGCTGTGTTAGCCCCATTTAATTTCTATCTTACTTACATTTCTATTCATAAGTGCAAACAGAATTCTCAACTTCGCAAAATTTTAGAAGTAATGATTCGACTTTCAAATCACAAATAATCAAGATAGACATTCACAACTTTAGCAGAATGCCCTGTCAGATGATCTTTTGAAAGATCAATGATTACAACACGATGAAACAAAAATGTCCAAACAATTGAGTTTATTCTTGTAATAGAGGAGAATAAGATCTCGACATTTATTTTTACTAGTTTTCCATCACTTCAGCAAATTCAAATTTTAGACAAAGTTTAATTTCTATTCAATCCACAAGATGTACAGTTATTAGATTGAGGCAACATCCTTTAGATAAAGTTCTGCCTCTAACAATGAGTCTTAAGAAAATATCCATTGTTTATCTTCATTACTAATCCCTCTGTGTATATATAGCCAAATGCTGAAAGTCAAACTTTGAATAGTTAGCTGAAGACATTGACCCAACAGATTTCCACGAGATGTGTAGTCTGTAGACTACATTTTGTTGTTTGACAGTTTTGTTTTCCTCCTGCTGCTTCAGCCAACAATCCAACTGCAAACCTCTTTGCAAGTTTGACAAACAGATATACATCTCCATTTTTGACATTTACTTGATTAATTTCGGAGTTGTAAGGAAATACCAGCTCCAGGAAACCTAAAGCTGAACCGTCAAAAAGGTTTGCAATAATGCACCTTTTCATGATGTTTTAACTTCATTAACAACTTTCTGTGGTGTTTGGCATCTTTTCTGAATGCTTTCTAGCAATGTCATTTCCCCTCTGTTACAGGTTGTCCCCCTCATTGCTTTGGCATTGAGCTCAGCTAAAAACTCTAGCTTGCATTGTGTTGTAGTTTCTCTTGATTTTTTCTCGTGAAAGAATTCCCTTTACCAGTAATCTTGGCTTTTCTATTTGCAAGTGATTGAAAAGGATTCCTCTGTCCATTGGTATATTTTCCATAAGAGTCATCTATGCCATCTTCATACTGTAGTTGCTTAACCTTTTTCCTTCTGCCACGGTCATATTCTTCATCCCTGCATGAATCACACAAGATTACGACAAATGCCAAAGTGTAGACATAGATATATGATTACTGTCTATAGAAACACTTTATGTACAAATAAACTGATATGCCAAGTTCCAAGGTGCAATTGTGTTTGTTTAAGATATTCTACCATTCATCTAGCACATAACCAACATGGTTTCTCTGTTTGTCCAAAGCTCTGTTACTTTTTACCCAGCCATCATCTACACCGTCCCAAGATGGAACTGCAGAATAGCCACAACACACCATCGTCAAAAAACATTAAATATCTAATACATAAACAAAGGATGATCCTTGGGCTTAATAAGTTAATTGAGTTGCATTACATCAAGAAAATAAAATTGTGACCATACCTGCCGGCCCACGTAATCTAGCCCCTAGGAAAGATGATTCACAATTTTCAATGGATAGCATCCTATCTTGTTGACATGATTCTCCTCCATTTGTAAAGCTACTGTTTGACTGATGGAGAGCAGACAAGTTTTTCTCCTTGGTCGGTCCAGAGCCAACTGAGAATGCATCCACTGCATTCCTCGGATGAAACAATATTAAAGATTTGTTAATTTTAGAATCTGGCTCTACATCAATATATTTTTCTCTAGCTTTACTTAAACCCTGTCCATCAGCAACTTCTCTTTGTTTCTTTAGCTTATTACTATTGCCACTAGAAAGCTTTCTGTTTCCAAGACGCATAGGAGTATCACCAAGTTTAGCAATGTCACACCCATTCTGAGACACACCAACTGTAATTTCAGATGTCTTATCATGCTGCATGGAACCACAATCATTTATTCTGTTTGACAAACCCTTTCCACATAATTGTTGTGGAGTCTTAGAAGCAATTGAACATCCAAACTTTTTTGCGTCTGAATACTCTTTTCCAGTAGGTATGTTTGCAGAGCTTTTCCGCTTAAGAAAAATGCCAGCCTTCTTAAGCCGTAGCTTCATGCACTTCTTCCTTTCATTGGATCGTTTCTTCCTCAAAATATGCATTGCTCTTAGAAGAAAATGTCTCCTGAATGGTAATGTTCGTAAAAATTGAGGACATGGAAGATGCTTCATAAGCTTCAATCTTTCTCTACTAATATGATAGTAGTTGTCCTTGCGGTTTTTCTGGTACTTTTGGTTAGAAACACATTTAGGTTCTTTTATATTTTTGGACAACCTATCTGAATGAATAGTTTTTAAGTGTGACCCATTTGTTTCCCTTCCCTTGCAGAGCAAGGTACCATTTTCACCTTCCTGCCAAAAGCAACATATACCCTATAAGAGTGATAAATGTAAAACGAGTGTAAGGCCAAAATGAATTTTCTCAAAAACAAACATATACACTATGGCATGAATACAGAAGTCAAGTACCTGAAATAAGGAACCATCTTCCAGGGATAAAAGTTTAGCAGCCTGGCACTCATTATCTGTGGAATCGCTGACCACACTACCATTCTGTAGCTGTTCACTAGCTGTACACTTACCATTTGAATTATTTGTCAGAAGTTCAGCAGTATGATGCCCACTAATACCTGTCAAATCATTCTTAGAATGGTTGACATCCTCGTGACTGTTACCATTAATTTTTGAATCAACTCCAGAATTTCTACCAATATAGTTCCCATTGCCATTGCTCACTGCACTGTTCCAAGACTGTCTAACAACCTGAATCTCATTAAAATTATCCACAGAATCAGCCCCCTTTATTTCAGATGCCTGTTTCTTAATATTATTATCAGAACCATTGGATGCACACCCATTACTTATGGAATGATTTGAGAAAACATCATTTGTTAGAATACCCTTGTTTCTTGGAGGCACAAACTGTAATGTAGCATCATGCTCAGCTGGTGATCCAGATTCATGGGATAACTGGGCAGAACTTGTCTTATTTTCTAGACTTTCTGAAATGAAATTGCCATTTGAAACATTTCCGACTTGTTTGGATGTCTTTTTCTTATTTACACCTGCAACAATAGAAGAGATTGGAGGCATGTTTGCTGTCGCTTGGAAAGCAGGCACGTTTGCTGTTGCCTGGGGAGCACGGGAATCTTGTAATTGGTTTTCCTTTGGGCGCCCTATGTTCAGTGGCACCATCTTGTTTAGTTTAGAACCATTATCCCGAGATTGAGGCCCACCTGCTGTTTTAATGCTAGTTTTCTTATCTCGTATATAGAATAGCATGTAAGCTTTCTGGCTAAGAACAGATTTCTCACTGACTGAATACACCTGGAGTACAAGATGTCACGAGAATAACTTCAATCACTATAAGTAACTTCAATATCAAGGTGTCACATAAGTGTTATCATTTAGAAAAAGGGCTCCGCTTAAAATTGTAGTTCTTTTGTGTATTCTGTTACACACAAATAATATAGGTAAATGCTATTGGACTGAACTTGCTCCACAAAAGTAAAAATAAAATACAATTGCAAAAGGCAACATGTCTTCACAACAATGTACTAGATGAATACCCGATTATCATCTAAAGCATGCCAGATGCCTGTGGATGAACGAATAAAGCAGAAATAATGCCCAGAATGTGTGCTCCAGCCATCATGAACAAGAACACCATAAAGAGTATACTTAAAATTGCCTTCCTGTGATAGATCAATAGACAGAGAAACTAGAACATCATAAGAAAACACCAATTATACTACAAAACCAATTAAGATTATACAAATGATTTTACCATATTCCATTAGAAATGTGATGGCAAATACAATACGGTAAGGACTACTTACATGTGAACTGCTAACAAAAGGTTTCAGATCCAAAGTACAACCAAAGTCTACTTTTTTGTCTATTTTTCCTCCTGATCCCCCTACACTGAAGCGCTTGAGATGAATTGCAAGGACATGTGGTGCTTTATCAATTTTGAGTTGCTTTAGAGCCTTGACTTTTACTTTGCATCGTTCACATTGATATCTTTTCATCCCCCCATCTAACTGCTCCACTGCAGTGTAATGGGATAATGCTTTCAACAAAGAGTCTGCTCGAATGATCTCTAGGCTCAAATCTAAGAAAGGATCAAATTTATCGGAACAGTAAGAACACTGTGTGCACTTCACCTACAAGCCAGGTTGAAGAAATTGTAAATGAATAAAATACTCTTCTAAAACTACACCCTAGAGTTCTCCAGCTTGAAAAGATTTGTGAAAGGCTTAAGTGATTCAAAAATCCCATTTATGAAATGAACTGTAAATCCTAGAGGAGTCTCAAGGACACAACACAATGACACCATAAGCCCACCTCTATTTTCTACTTAAAAATCTAGAAAGATGATGTTTAAATACAAATAATTCCTTCTTAACAAAAAATCACTCAGCCTTGTTAACAAAAAATGAAGAAATTTTGAAAACCTAAACAACAAAAAATCAATACCTGACTTATGAGTCGGCCACCAAAAATTTTATGTACTAGACTCTTCTCATAAGCAACAGGTGATTCACTTGTTACCCCTGCTGGTAAACAACATTTATGCATGGATTCCATCAAATTCATCATGTACTCATGTGCATCCTCTTGCCTTGATACTCGGAAGTTGCGACATATGCCTTCCAACTGGTTAAGAATCTTAAATTGTAGAAAACTTGCATTACAAATGATAAAATTACAGAAAATTGAACAGCATACTAATGAGGGTACAGCAAAAAATCCACAATAATGAAGTTAAGTCAAAACATAGAGTTTGGATACATCGCAAGTGCCTGACAAGAATGGTAGGTGACAAAATCTTGCCAGATGATCCTGCAGCAGTAATGGCATGATCCTGAACAGCACACATGGCACAAAATCCAGCTACACGACCTTAACAAACAAAAGAACAAGCATTAGTAAGGAGCGTGAAATGGTATATACTTAATGCTAACTACAAGCAAGCTCATTATTTTGATGCAACAATAATGGCATTACATGCATTCAAAGCAATCCACAATTACAAATATGTTAACATTGTTGCTGATCTTATACACATACTCAATAATGAATATGGACAGCATATGTTACTAGCACTTGCACCGGAAGGAGGTACAATAGTTACGCCAATTGCAATTTATATAGAATGCCCTATAAACTTAAAAGTGGCATTGGGTGAATAGAGAAGCCTAGCATTTTATAAGAAGTCTTAAAAAAGTTTATTGAATTGCTAACTTGAGTTGAAGTCTCAATTAAATAATTATAATTGAAAAATTAAATCATTAATAACTGTTCTTAGTTTTTATGGCCAGGGAATGCAAGTGTTTATCAAGTGTCACATAGGATAGCGGAATTATATGAAGAAATAAGTTTAACACAAACATTAAACAATCTCATTCAATGTTGTCAAAAAATACTAAAGCTGAGAATGGAATTAATATAGGTAACATCAATGAAAATATTGAGAGAGAGAGCATCATCCCCACGTGCAACAAGTGTTGATCACAATGGAGAAGGAATACAAGTTAAAGAGCAGGAGCCATAGCGATTATCCCCAATCCTAGCACAAGGATATTAACACAGAGAAAGAGTGCAAGGAAGTTGAGTAATTTGTGGAGGGAGGTACAAGGTTCGAATAACAAGTAGGGTGTGTTGGAGACCATGGACCATCTTCTCTGCAATGGCACACAAAATATGGAGAGCTTGCCTTGGTGTGCCACGAAGCCTTTGAGGTTGTGGTAGAAGATGAGCAAGAAATAAAGAGACTTGGGCAGTACAACATGGTCATTGCATGGAGGGCACTGGTCCCTTTTGGTGTGCAACAATTGATCTGGTTACCATGACCATTAAGAGAAGTATTTCAATCTCACTCCATGTGTACCATTAAATGTTTATTAGGTAAGGCCCCCCAAAGTAAGGGATGACAAACTATGTTGGCCAAATGAAAGAGGTCATCAAAGAAATGAGGGGCGTGAGAGGCAATTAGACATTACCTCGTAATACTTGTCAACACATAGCTCTCGATCGCCCGGGGGAGGGTTCGAAACCCTGTAAGCTAGATTAAGCGAGTAATCAATGTCCTCAATAATAATCATACATTATTATTTTGTTTGGTTGAGAAGCGTGCGGAGCTTGGTGTTGTCACTCACTTGCATGAGGTCCAAATCATAATATCATATCTCATATATTTAGCAATGGCAATAATGAGGCTCGATTTTCCTATTCTAGGAGACCTATGAAGAAGGTACCCGTGCTTTCCAAAATGCCCAATCCATCTATAAAACTCTCTTACCCTCTTAACGCGAATGAGATCTCTTAGAATGCTAGACTTGAGTAGGGGATTGAGAGCAAGAGAGGCAAAGTTTGAGGGATGCTTGAAGGGCACTCCTATCCATCCTTCACCCCAACAACCATCATTGGCATTGGTATACAACATGGCATCTTCAAGTTGAGTGTATTAAGCTCTGTTGTGCAATTTGTAATGTAATCAAAGTAAGCACAAAGGAATTCTTTGTCTAGCCACTTTGCTTTGAGAGCAAAGTTCCACCTCTTACTCATTACTTTGTTGTCTCCTCAGCTACCGTGCTTTCAAGTAGGACAATGTGAGTCCACCATAGCCTGACTCCCCTGAAGTAGTCCTCTACCTTACTAAATGTTGGGTAGAACCCCAAATTGGTGGAATTTCTGGCATAAAACACAATCAGTCTTCGAGAAACAAACAAGTCAATATTCTCAATTGAGATTGCTACGTTGATTTTAGCCTCCACACTCCAAGTCATGAGATTGGTGCCACTACTCGGATTGTTGGCAATGGTTTTGCTGGGAACATCCATTCGTTTTTGTTGGCTAAATGTGTAGGAGCAGGAGCAACACATTTGTCACACAGGCATTGCACCTAAGTCGTCATCGATTCAGCCTCAGTGTGCATTCAAATAGTACTCAGAATACATCGTACTAAGCTTCCTTTTCTTCCACTGACCAAGTACAATCCTAGATTACAAGCACTTTTGAATCTCAATGGAGTAGAAAAGTATAATATTAGCTTAAAACCCCTAAAAGGTGTTGCCAAAAGACAATCCCTTGTTGGATGTATCATCCTCTTTCTATCATAAATAGATGAGGTATTTAAATGATATATATAATCTATGATGAGAAAAAGGAAGTGTACTAGTAGAAAGTGTAACATAGCAACTTTGTTTTGTAAACAAGACTTCATACTACCTACAAGGACCAACATCCATTTATTTACGGCCTATTACTATCCAAGGATGAACTAGTTGTACATTTGTCTTAATTTTCAAACCAAAAAAAAGTTTCATAACCTTCTGATGAAAAAGTTGTCATCACGCCTTCTTATTGAACATAAATAAAAAGAACACTTACAGAGTTTTTTAGAGGAGATACAAAAATTTAACATTGATTTCTCAATTACATGACATTAAGTAGCAATACGAGGAATGAAATAATACTGGCTCCAAAGCATTGAGAATCATTTGACCTACAAAAAATATTGTTGGGATTTTGGTTGTCGAGCAATGCCTCTGCATTTTTTGACTCCACTAACTTTCTGCCTTTAACTCCATCATCATACTTAAACACTTATTGTATTTCAATAATAAAATATTAGTTTCACTATTCACATACAACTCGAGAAATCTACCAAATGGATGAAACAAATACGACTCTTAATGTTATTTATTTGATACAACTTTAAGTATGCAAGCAACTATATTTAAATTGAAACACAACTTACTTGGGGCATAATCTTAAAAGTTATAATCCATGACCTAACCAAAAAACTGAAATGAAACCATAAGCTTAAAGCCATACAAACAATTGGACATCAAATTGTTAGTCCCTGGCCATAGGTAGAGACTATAGTTTTAACTTTTGGGTGTTACCGATGAAAAAAATATACAAATTTCAAGTACTTAAGTGTTTACAACTTCCTCATCTACTATCAAATAATAAAAAACATCTCCCATCTACTATTCAAATGAGGCACGTCTATGCTACCTAGCCGAAAATTCTACCCTTATATTAAATATTCTACCCTACCTGGTTGAAGTGACCCAAGGGAGGGCCAAAATTCGAACGATGAAGTTTTGTAGGATCTTCGATGTGGCCTCCAAAAATCAACCACTGTCTCTTCTTATCCCCATTTCTCTCCTCTTGATTCCTCTCAATTTCCTCCTCGGACATCAACATCCATTTCAAGTTTTCCTCCCTCTCCTTCTTGGAGAGTATCTTCTCTATATCCCTTTGATTTCCTCCCACATGAATGACCACGCATGCAATAGTCTTTTTAGTTGGTGTTGCTTTAGCAGCTACAACATTTCTCCCATATACTGAAGTAGATGCAACATCTACAATACTGAAAGCTTGAGTGCCTTTGGCATGACCAAAGGTCTCTGCCTTTTCTTTCTTTGTAACATCTGCTTTGGCAATATGGACAAAATTGTGTCTCTACAGCAAATCATTTGGTGCATACTCAAATCTCACATAATCAAGATTTGTGAGTTGTATCTATCAAGCAAATAAAAATTGAACTTTGCATTGTGTGGGTATTGCGGAGCAGCTACGACCCCCAATTCCAGCATAGTAGCTGAAGGCCCCCTGCCTTAATGTGCAAAAAAATCCTTCCCCTCTAGAGATCCCAAAAAATGAAACGCTAGGAAAAACCATCACATTTTGGTCGCCCAAAAAGCATTGACTCAACTGGTGAGGTTTGAGGCCTGTGAAAGAATCCGACCATCAAAATGAACCAATGGAAGCTAATCTAGAGTTGTAAACAATCAAATATAGTCAGAATCAAATCTATGTGCGATTGAAATGTGTAAGGTGTTGATTTATTTGAGGGAGTTTGAAGTGCATTCCAAAAACAATTTTACACCGACAACTGAGAATATTTTCTGGCATCTATCACTTTTAAGATATTTATCTGTCATCTATCACTTTTACTTTTAAAGGTTTATCAGTAAGTCTCAACTGCAACTTAAAAATAAAATAATTTGTTGTGTGTTATGACTTTGATTCATAAGGCCTATCGTAACAATCATAAAGTGTTGTAAATTTGGTTCATGTTAACTTTAGATACTAATAAAAAGCATGGTGTCCGAAAAGAGAATGACCTTAGATTCTTGGGTAAAGAAAAAGGTGCAACTTGATCAGACTCTCCAAAACACGTGTAGTCATACTGTTAAAACCCCGCATAGAGTTGACGTGGTAGAACAAAAGCTATTGGGCACCGACAAAGTCTTTGTTTGCTCATTGTCCATACTATAAGTTAACTTTGATGGCTGATACTGCTTATGGAATATTTTTGAAGACTATTTTTATCCATTTCATCATCGCCCTTGAAAGTTACGACAGCCAAAAATTGAAGAGCAAATATCAAACACCGAATTGTCCTTCTAACATGTACAGTTTTCCTATGTTGGCACTTTCCTTAACAACTCTCTCAAATGTGGTTTGTTTGAGTGGACTGAAGTGGTCACATGGAAATCATGCTTCGTGGAAGAATGGTACAAATAAATTAGGAAAAACGAAGCTACTCATCTGGGATTATTATTGACCAAGCTTGAGAGCTGTATTAAAACAATATAGAATTTGCGTAAAGTGTTGCTAATTTTCAAAACGTGTAAGGTGCAGATTCATTCCAAAGATCCTGGAGTGCATTCCATACAACTTGGACTGCATGTACACCGTTTCGTACAATAGCTTGACAGGAAATTACACCAGTTTAGCAAACACCAATAAATGTACATACAACCTATGAAAGTCCTACATGGCTTGTGCCATTCAATTCCTGCTTAGTCTAATTAATACATTTTTTAATACTTTATTTACTGATGAAAACAATGGATGTGATCCATGAAATCCCCAAAAACAATCTGTCACGAGGTACTGTAAGGACCTGCCTTTTATATTCAATTCCGACTGCCCATTTGAATGCCAATAAAACCGGCGACTGCAAAAAAAACAGGCGTGAGAACTACTTAATTCCAGGCATGAATGCCCTCGTGATAAGCCTATCAGCTAATAAAGTCTTTTACTTTTCTTATTTTTGAATTCACTAACCCCTTTAACTTTTTGTAATTTTGATTTGACAAATCCCTTTTATGTGTCACCTTTGAGGGTACTAAACTAGAGCATTTACAAAATACTCCCAAATCCTCCAGGTTTTATAAGTGCAAATGACCACAATATCCCAGGGCGAATAAGCCAACCAAATTCCTAACTTGGGCCAATGCAGGAATAAGCACTGCAACTTACTACCAGACCATAGCTAAGCAAACAAAGATAATGAAGCATTGGCCAAGCTCACACCAAATAGCTTTCAGCACAAATTGAACACCAATCAAGTAATTAAAGCAGAGTATGAATCCTCGGTAAGGAATAAGCCTTCTACCAACATCCATAAAAAAATGTTCATAAACAATGTGCAAGGCCATGTACTTCCATTTAAGCACCACGCCTTAAAAGACAGACTGGCCAGTAAAATTCAAATGGCTAGAGAGGATTTTGAAGAGTTGAGGTACATCTTTAAAGGCTTTCAAGACTTTTACATCTGATGCTTACAAAATCACATGATGGTTTAAACTAGGTTTAGGAGAATTTTAAAGGGCTTTAGAAGATTCGAGGACTGAAACTTACAAGTTAACTTGTGTCGCCCAGCCTGGAAGTAAGCTGCAAGGGGCTGCGTGTATGTAAGACACTGCAGAACCGAATTCAGAAAACAGGTATTGCCAAGGTTCACAAGCCCAGCACCCTGCTCAAAACCAAAAACCCAATTTTCTCTGTAATTTCTCATTTTATAAATGAACAATTTACTAGGTACTTCTATCAATACCATTCCAATGTACAAGATTGAAAAGAATGAAATTACTGCTAAATTTGCTTAAACCGTTACTTAATTGACAATTCTTTCTCCAATTCAGAAAACTAACAGAAACATAAGAAAAGGACAAATGTAGAATAACAATCACATTAGAAAAATTAAATTGTCAAAGGAGTTGTGGTGTAATGTTTATTAAGAAACATTCTTAAGGCTGTGAACAAGCTTCAAAACTTCCCCACCACAATAACATGTAATAGTTGACAATGACAAACCAAGAGAAAATGAGAAAATTAGACAAAATAAACTATACATGCCAATCATGACTCACAACTATGCGATAAATTCTAGATTGTGGTTCGAGCTTACCCAGCACAGCACGGTGTTAAAGGCGGTCTATAACCGCATCCAAAATTTACCAAGCTAAAATATAAAATATATATGCATTGAAAATATCATTAATTACTCACAATTCTTCGAAATCCAATTTCTTCAGTGACCTCCGAATCCATCAGGTCTTCCTTCTGCTGGGGTTTTGGAGTCTCTGGGACAGAAGGGTTGTCAATTCTAGGGGTCAGAGACAAATCCAATTGGGGGTTCAGCGGCTCCAGATAAAAACCAGCACTCTTTCCGCAGCCATTATCCCTCTTATTCCTAGCGGGATGGAACAAAATTCGCCTCTGCAAAACAGCATCTGAACCGGCTTTCAAAACGCCGTCTATAGGATTTTTCGCCATCAATAATTCTGAAACCCTAATCCCCAATCTTCAAAACCTAAACCTTAAACTCTAAGCCTAAGACCGATTTAGTAAAACCCACTTTAGGTATTTTATAATCTTGATGATTCAGATTGGGTTGCCCTGAATGTTAAACCCAGAACCTTATAGTTTGTTTTCGGAGTACCCAGTTGGGGTTGTTGAGAGTTTTGATCAATCCGATATGTAGGTCACTGTGTTTTGTAGATTCACAGCCTTTTAATGTCGACAAGTTTAGATATAAATTAATTGTAAAATGCTGATGTTTCTGTGTTCTTTTGAGTAACAAAACAAGCAGGGAAGGATTTTGTACTGAAAACCCTAAACCCTAAGCCGTCTCGCTTTAAGAATAAACAAATTGAACATAGATAGAAGTGAAAAAAAATACATATATTACACACATATATATATAAATCTGTCAGTAGCTTGACTATCGGTCTACGACGATTTTCTCCTTAATCACAGACCTGTGAGCCGTTTAAATCGTGGAAATGATGAATATGATTTTTAGAAGTGTATATAAAATTGATGGGAACTGTTTCCTGTGTCACATCAACATCCGATGATGTCGAGAATATACATCATTTAAATTCTTTTATTTATATATATATATAAAAGACAGATGAGAATATACATCATTTTATGAATGTATATATGCTTTGGAGACATATACATTTTGTATATATTTTATCTTTTCAATGTTTTTGTTGCTTTCGATTTGTACACTAGTAAGGAGATAAGGATGATAGGTCGGCAAAGAGGTAGGAAGGAGGATAAGGCTAAAGATAATTGCATTACCATATGTTTGGAAAGGTCTTTCTACAAGGTTTAAAGAATGTTAAAAGTATGTAAAAATATGCCATTTGTCTCAATTTTTTTAATATAGTTAATTCGCTGATAGTCTTTTATATGTGAGCATTTGATGCTGAGAAAATTGTCAAATGTCATGCTATTTTTTCTCGCCGGCATGGTAATAGGCTTAATTTTTAAACAAAAGAACAAGAATTAAAAAAGCTCTGTTGTCGCTCGCACCGCCCTGACTTTAATAACAATGTATTGTAATTTCTATGTTAGAAAAAAAAAAAAAAAAGTAAATGCATATCTCAATAATTAATTGTAAAAATCTGTTGCTTTAAGTTTATACTGCCATCACATCTTACTCTACAGTTGTCTGCCAACTGCCAAACTCCCACCGCCCAAACTCTATTTAAATAGAGTTCAATTCCCTTATTCTGAAGTAGAGTTTTTCCTTTGTTTGGTGAAGGCTTTATCAAAAGCATTTGCAAATTTTCAGCAAATTTGCAGTCTACATTTTTCTTTTTCTTTAGATAGTTGATTTCTGAATTC
The DNA here is from genome assembly GCA_027924645.1 of Cunninghamia lanceolata. Classification (NCBI taxonomy): domain Eukaryota; kingdom Viridiplantae; phylum Streptophyta; class Pinopsida; order Cupressales; family Cupressaceae; genus Cunninghamia; species Cunninghamia lanceolata. The sequence continues at coordinate 275,969 of BSBN01000934.1, forward strand.
TTTTTCTTTAGATAGGTTTTGAGACTAATTTCCTGTATGTTCTTAATAAATAAATTTTTGTCCATGGATGGGTTTTGAGACAAATTTTGTGTATGTTCTTAATAAATAGTTTGTTGTCCTTGGATGTGCTTTTTCCTATCAATGGAAGATGTGCTCAGTGGGAAGCTAACATTAAATTTCCAATCTAATAATAGGCAGTTGCTTTTTTATGTGCATTGGGTATATTGGGACCTAAAAAAATTAGCTCCCAAACATGCATTATTTTGCCCCAAAATCCATCAAAAATCTCACTTTTTGCCTTTGCATTTTAAACCCATCATATATACCCGATCTGAGACAATTTAAATGGGTTTCTTTCAAAAAAATCTAAGAAAGACTCCCCCCAAACCAACGTGTTTTCTTCCCTTAGAAAAATCTATTCATTAAGGCCTTTGTCGGCAAATCGGCAAAATCACGAATTGCCAAACTAGCCGACCAGGTTTCCAGGTTCATGATATCACCGGTTTGCCGATTTGCCGACAAGGTGGCAAAAGGGCAAAGCAAAAAGATAGAAAAAAAGGAAGAAGTTTGATAGATAAAAGCTTCTAAGGCAAAAGAAGAATGAAGGCCGGCCTTTATCCATAAAATTTTGAGTTCACGAACTGGGAAGTTCGCCAACTAAGAAGTTTGTCACTTCAACAACATCAAAAAAAGGAGGGACCGCAGGAGGTAAAATTTTCTAAGGCAAGTGGAAAGTTTGTCTAAAGGAACGAAAGTGATGAAGGAAAGAAAAGGGTGAAGTCTTATGTCGGCGAAATGTTTACTTTGCGAACCTTTAGGTTCGCCGATGGTTGGTTCGCCACGAAACGATTTCACCAACTAAAGGAGGTTCCGACAAAGAAGAAGGAAGACAAAGAAAAAAAATTCAAAGGGCTTTGTTGGCAAGTTGGCGAGTTCGTGAACTGCCGAACTTGCTGACTAAGTTCACGAGTTCACCATTTCATCAATTCGCTAATAAAGTGGCCAAAAGGCGAAAGAAAGATTTTAAAATTTAGAGAAAGATCCACCAAGGGAGAAAAGGAAGGAGGAGGAGGCAAAATAAGAGGTTCCCGATGAAGAAGATTTGTTGATAAAGGGCGGAGAAGAAATGAACAGTTTGTGAACTTCAAATTTTGTCGATAAGGCAAAAAAAGAGGTCGAAGATGAAGACAAGGCAAAGTAAAAGGAAAAGAAAGACTTTTCCATGGTTCATGAAAAGATAAAATCGTTGATAAAGGAGATAAAGAGGAGAAAATGAAGCAAAGAGCCCTTGTCGGAGAAGTAGTGAGTTTGCGAACTTGATAGTTCGTCGACCAACCAGCTTGCCAACCAGAATTTGCTGACAAAGGGAAAAGAAGGTGCCCAATGTGCAAAAAGATAGAACCAGACGTCAAATAGCCTGATAGAGCTGAAAAGGAAGACCAATCAAGCAGAATTTTGATTTCTTCAAGATGAAACCTACATATTTGTACTTAGAAATTAATATGTTACAGGCCATGGTCAGTTGCAGGTGGTTGAAACAATAGAGATCTTCAATGCAAAAGGACCAAAATTAAACGAAAGGATAAAGTGTCTCAGTGGCCAAATCTTTTGATGGTACTTTCATTCTAAAAGGATGTCAAAGGATGGGCACCTGCAGATTTTCAGAGTCGTCAGGGAATGGGCATTTCTTCCAATCTGACAGATTTTTTGACAGGGCCATGGGCCAGATTTTAATGCAGCACGGGTGTACTCGATGACAGAGTGCAGCGCTTTGAATTGCACAGTGAGCTAAGTTTCTATATATGCATATGTTTTAGATGCATTACGGGTTGGTTCTTTATTGATGGCTAGAGCCTATACAGGTCCAGAATGCTTCTATGGCTCCAAATCATGCCATGTCCAGTTGCAGAGAAGTGGTGGAATGGTGAAACAATTGAAAGATAGTTGTGTAGTAAGGATTGTACAGAGAATGTATCCATGGTAGTTTGTTTGTATTTAAGGTCTTTCCTCTCATCACATTTGCTGATAAGTTTGTATTGGACATTTGAAAATGTGACAACATTTTAAATATATTACAAGCCTTGTAATTGTCATCTGTTCTTTACATTTTAATGCATGCAATTCTGTTCTAGATAATATTAAGTATGTTTTAAGCATAAAACCTGCAATCTAATATAACATGTGCTTAGATCAAATTTCTTTGTTTCCCTTCCATTATTTTTGTTTATGCCACTGTGACTATGTAGCCCAATTGGATATGCACATGTCTTGGCTCCATTAAACCAATCACACACTATTTAAATCAAACAAATATCTACCAATGGTTTAGGGGAAAAACCATCCTTCCTTTGCATGTATATTCGCACAAATGTATTAGCTATATAGGGGTTTTGTGACAATCCGTTGTTCTTGGTTTAGTGATAGTCTTTGGGACCAAGACAATGAGTTGGGTTTGGTTGTCCATTTGTTTTTAGTTGTTCATCTAGTTTGAACTCAATACCTGTCAAGGTATACCCCTTGGAATATCCTTCCAGAGTCTAAGCTGAGCTCGAAGTGGAGGGGATGAAACCTGTTGGTGTTTCTTCCGAATCAACAAAGGGTTTGCCAGTTCCAATGCATAGTCAGATTCAGCCAACGAATACAGGAGGTTGCGTGAGCTGCCTCCCCTTCACTTCTGGTTCTGCCGCACCAAGGGGGGATCCCTATAGCTAAAGATGTAACACTTGACTCACCCAATGACACAAAGATATAGCTTTACAATAACAGGCAGAATACTCTCATGTGTGGACCAAGATTTGTGTGACAAATCACAAGGTTGGCAACATTCTTGGACATATTTGTCTGGTTATGGATGAGAGTATGCAGTGGGTTCCTAATCCTACTCCTACAACTAATAGGTTGAAATGTGGAATGGTTTGAATTGATGTTTTGGATGCAAGACAGGGGGTTTTGGATCATAACTACTGATCCAGAGGCAGACTGCTGCCTATCTCAGGGCAAGGAGTCAACTAGACGTATACATAAGAATGGATTGCATTTTGGATTCAAGTTTCAAGGGGTCAGATTTGATGCTTGCCTTACAAACGTCACCCAAGAAAGGGTATTTAACTGCCTCTACTTACAGATATCTCAGTTGACATACAACCTTCTTCATACTTAACCTAAGACAATTTAATCCACTCCTTGAATAGAAGTCACAGATTAAACATGCAATACAGAAACCTGTATCCTAGAATCTATGAAACCCTTAGCAACTAGATTCAGAAGAAGGAAAGCATGCAACAAAGGAGACAGACAGGTAAACACATGCACAATGCATTTTTCATATGAAACAACAGTGAAACTGAGAATATCTGCAATGTACATTCAGGTGCAACTCAAACTCCACAGAGATACAACAGCCAGGAAATGCTCTATTTTTCGTTATTTACACAAAAAATGCCCAAGTCTTCAACCACTAAAAGAATAACACAGTCTACCTTTTATAGCAAGACTGTGTATTTAGCAAAATTTACATGGCAAGTCAAAAAGTCGCCAGATTCAATGCATCTTTAGATTGGCGCTCAAAAAATTGAATGCAGTGGAGAAATAGAGAGAAGAAGCAGGTGGGCTCGAGATCAGAGCCGCTGCTCAAAGATTTTCTTCCTAATCGGGTAGTTGGCGCCTTAACTCTATCCATCGTGCCTCTGCAAAACTGCCATCAATGCTTCAGCTACCCGCAGCCTCTAGAATGCAGCAACAACATGCCTCTGGAGTTTTTCCCGCCTAAACGCGACCGCAGATACACAAAAACTACCGTTGCTGCGAACTTTGAAACTACCTGTCGATCTTGACTCCATCGCTGAGATTAACGGCTCCAAAACATTCTGAAAAGTCGCCAGCCAATGACGTCATGCCATGTAGGCACCTTGCTCCTCCTATTGCTGACTTTTCCCATTCTCATTTTGCCTTTTTTCTGCCCTTGTATATGCATATTCAAATGCATATATAATCGCTTGCTTTTTGCCTTTCACAATCCCTTGTGTATGCAAGAGCAAACGCATATACAACTATTTGATATACAAGGCAGACCCCAAACCTGTTTAGAACAAATTGAAATTCTATTCGGGTCCGTCTTGCATCCTCCTTTTGCACCTATCGAATTGTATATCGAGCATACATGCAATATACATACAAGCCACAGATTTCAATCCTGAATTTGCCAAATTTGATCTTTACATCGGATCCGGCTTGCATATTGCCCCTTTGTATATTTGCCTGTGTGTTGCATATACAATGCAAACATACATTTCATCGAACCCCAGCCATTATCAACTGCATTGTATACTTTTTCGGATCCGGGCCCTGCATCTTTGGACTGCATGTCTCTATGCATATTGCAAATACAATCGCAATATAAATACAAGGTGGACCCCAAATTTTATCCACCGCATTTGATTTCTCCCTCAGGTCCGAATTGTATACTTTTCCCTTGTTTATCGGCCTTGTATGTGAAAACATACAGGCGAATGCACATACAACTGGTGGGCCCCATTTCTAACGTTGACCGCCGCTGACCTGTTTGCATGCTTTACCTTGTACATTCGATTGTATATTTGGAATATACAATCCCAAACATACAAAGGCAGATCTCAAAATATTTCAAAATGCTATTAACTCTTTTAGCATGTCCACCTTGTATATCCCGCTTGTATGTCAATCCTTGTATATGCAAACACCTATGCACCTTTCCTTTTGTATATCGAGCATACATTCGACTTTGTATGTCCGCGGGCCCCACCACATGGATATCGGCCCCTGCATCTTTTGCTTGCAGAGTCACCAACAAATGGCGACTCTATTGGGGACAGAGTCAAATATTTTGAAGGCTGGAAAATCTAGTTTCCAATATAGTTGTTGCAGCAGGATCCAAAAATGACCATGTGGTGCTCTGCTGGCGTGGTGAATCCATAAAACATATGTGCCTTGTTGATTTTATGTCCTCTCTATGAGAAGTGGCGACTCTGTTGATTGAACCTATCCAATGCTACAACATATTTCTAGGTATTCATCTTTTAATTCAAGAAAATGATGAGTTTAGAACAACAAACCTGGTTGTGCTCTCAAAGAAAACTATTTTTTATTGAAAGGTATAAAGCCCTAGATTTCACAGAGATATATGGTTACCCAAATGCTATTCCAAATAAAATTAGAAAATGTTTGCCAAAATACAATGGATTAGATTCTGAATCAGCAAACAAACATCTGCAAAAAATTTGTAATTTAATAGAATATTATGAGGTAGAGGATGAAGATGTAGTAATGAGACTCTTTGTTCAGTCATTAGAAGATGATGCTAGGGTTTGGTTCTCAGACCTGCCTGTATGTTCAGTTTCTTCATGGGTAAATTTAGAAATTGCATTCTTAGGGCAATTTGGTGAAAGATTTGATTTAGCCTCATTGATCATACACTTCATGAATATTCAAAAGGAAGATGAGGATCTGGTTCCAGCCTTTAATCTTAGATTTATTAAGTTGCTCAAGCAAATTCCTGAATATATGAGACCTAATAATGCATTATGCTTAGCAATTTATTTGGCTGCATTTAATGAAGAAGTGAGTTGTTTATTGAAAGATAAAGAACCAGCCACACTTCACCAGGCCTACCAATTTGCTATGGATATAGAAAACAATGAGAAATATGGAATGCCAGTGGGTTTCATGGCTGCAAGTTGTCAAAACAATTATCAAAATGAATATATTTCAACTCTCCCAGTATGTGCATTGAAAGATGATTGTGTGGAGGGAAATATATTTCAGAATAGTATGTGCAACCATGATGTGATGCATGAAGAAAATGTTATAGAAAATGTAGGCACATCTTATAATGATGAAAATGAAGACTGTTATCAGCGTCTAGAAGAGAAGCCTGCAGACACAGAATGCCTTTCTAATAATGAAATGAAAGATATACATGAGGTGGTGTCTTGCAGCAGTATGCATATCCCAGTTATGCCTGATTATTTGTGTGAAATGGATATGCAGAGCTTCACTCTAAATATAGAAGATGCTATTTCAAGGGACAACAGTGAATATGTTAGTAACTGTCAGCATTCAGATGCATATGTGAGCCTTTCAGATGATGAAATATATATGGATGTTGAATATGAATGTTTCCTTGAAGATTCTGACCACCTTCACAGTGCAGAGGTTGAAAATTTTGCTTTTGATTATCAATGCATTGGTGAAGAGGAACAACAGGGTCACTATTCAGAGGTGGATGGACAGGTTGCAGATGTGTGTGCTCATACAGTTGGGGATAGTGCTGGTTGCAAGGGTAACTATGAGGTTTTTGACATAGGGCTGCATTCTGAGCTTTTTATGCCTTCTTTAGAGACATTCCAAGTGGACATTAATGACAAGATTGCTGAGCACAATGATGATGAATATCTGCATGCTTATAAAAATAAATATGATTATGAGATGTTGCTTGTGCCGGAATATTGCATGTTTGATACAGAGGAGCTCTTATATTTTGAAGAAGGGCTAAATTCTGATGTGGATTCACTTGTTTCATGTGAGTCTATTAGTTTTCCAAGCAACATCAGTGACTCATATGATGATGACATTCTACAGTTGATATTAATGCATGCTGATCAAGCTTGTCGTAGATTTGTTAAAGAAAAGGAAAGGAGCAGCAGCACAATCAATTACAATGCTGGGTGCTACAGACAGTTAAATGCTTTCAAGCTTCATTTGAAGAAATCAAAAGAAAATAGGGTTTTTGACAAAGGAAAATTCTAGTTTTTCCTTTTTGGTGGCCCTAGGCCGCCAAGTAAATTTTAATAAATGTGTTTTGTGATGCAGGTTAGTACAGTTTTGACTCTGTTGCCCAATGGATAAGGGACTCATCAGCATCCCAGAGATTCTGAAGTTCTCGCCATGCCTGCAAGAGGCATGCATCCCCAGACAGAGCCACTGGTGGTGCCTGCATGAACATTCAGGTTTCAAGCATTTTGTATATGCAAGCACCTTCCCAAAGAATCCAAAAAATTTATGTATTTCAACCTCTACAGTAGAGAAAATTGCAAAATTCAATTGTATGCATGTCACTTTGTATATACAAGGGTGTTTGTATATACATGCAGGTCAAATATGCAGTTGGCGGGCTTGCAAAATTTCCATCGGCCTTTGAAAAAATGAGTTATATGCATTTTTGAATGCATATCGGGCTTAAGAAAAAGTGCATATACAAAGGGGGAAATCTTTCGCAGATTCCCAGGAATATTCGTTGCTTGTATACCGGGTCTGCATGTATATTTGGTTTGTATGTCTAGACATACAACGACTACATACAAAGGTTATATGCAAGCAAAAGATACAGGGGCCGATATGCATGTGGTGGGGCCCGCGGACATACAAAGTCGAATGTATGCCCGATATACAAAAGGAAAGGTGCAGAGGTGTTTGCATATACAAGGATTGACATACAAGCGGGATATACAAGGTGGACGTGCTAAAAGAGTTAATAGCATTTTGAAATATTTTGAGATCTGCCTTTGTATGTTTGGGATTGTATATTCCAAATAGACAATCGAATGTACAAGGTAAAGCATGCAAACAGGTCAACGGCAGTCAATGTCAGAAATGGGGCCCACCAGTTGTATGTCCATTTGCTTGTATGTTTGCGCATACAAGGCTGATAAACAAGGGAAAAGTATACAATTCAGACCCGAGGGAGAAATCAAATGTGGTCGATAAAATTTGGGGTCCGCCTTGTATGTATATTGCGATTGTATTTGCAATATGTAGAGAGACATGCATTCCAAAGATGCAGGGCCCGGATCCAAAAAGTATACAATGCAGTTGATAATGGCTGGGGTCTGATGGAATGTATGTTTTTGTTTGTATGTTTGTGTTATATATGCAACACACAGGCAAATATACAAAGGGGCAATATGCAAGCTGGATCCAATGTAAAGATCAAATTCAGCAAATTCAGGATTGAAATCTGTGGCTTGTATGTATATTGCATGTATGCCCGATATACAATTCGATAGGTGCAAAAGGAGGATGCACGTCGGACCCGAATAGAATTTCAATTTGTTCTAAACAAGTTTGGGGTCTGCCTTGTATATTAAATAGTTGTATATGCATTTGCTCTTGCATACACAGGGGATTGTGAAAGGCGAAAAGCAAGCGATTGTATATGCATTTGAATATGCATATACAAGGGCAGAAAAAAGGCAAAATGAGAATGGGAAAAGTCAGCGATAGGAGGAGCAAGGTGCCTACGTGGCATGACGTCATTGGCTGGTGACTTTTCAAAATATTTTGGAGCCGTTAACCTCAGCGATGGAGTCAAGATCGATAGTTGGTTTCAAAGTTCGCAGCAGCGGTAGTTTTTGTGTATCTACGGTCGCGTTTAGGCGGGGAAAAACTCCAGAGGCATGCTGTTGCTGCATTCCAAAGGTTGGGAGTACCTGAAGCATTGATGGCAGTTTTACAGAGGCATGATGGATAGAGTTAAGGTGCCAACTACGCGATTAGGAAGAAAATCTTTGAGCGGCGGCTTTGATCCCGAGCCCACCTTCTTCTTCTCTCTGTTTCTCCACTGCATTCAATTTTTGGAGCGCCAATCTGAAGATGCATTGAATCTGATGACTTTTTGACTTGCCATGTAAATTTTGTTGAATACACAACCTTGCTATAAAAGGCAGACTGTGTTATTCTTTTAGTGGTTGAAGACTTGGGCATTTTTTGTGTAAATAACGAAAAATAGAGCATTTCCTGGCTGTTGTATCTCTATGGAGTTTATGAGTTGCACCTGAATGTACATTGCAGATATTCTCAGTTTCACTGTTGTTTCATATGAAAAATGCATTGTGCATGTGTTTACCTGTCTGTCTCCTTTGTTGCATGCTTTCCTTCTTCTGAATCTGGTTGCTAAGGGTTTCATAGATTCTAGGATACAGGTTTCTATATTGCATGTTTAATCTGTGACTTCCATTCAAGGAGTGGATTAAATTGTCTTAGGTTAAGTATGAAGAAGGTTGTATGTCAACTGCGATATCTGTAAGTAGAGGCAGTTAAATACCCTTTCTTGGGTGACATTTGTAAGGCAAGCATCAAATCTGATCCCTTGAAACTTGAATCCAAAATGCAATTCATTCTTGTGTATACGTCTAGTTGACTCCTTGCCTTGAGATAGGCACCAGTCTGCTTCTGGATCAGTAGTTATGATCCAAAACCCCCTGTCTTGCATCCAAAACATCAATTCAAACCATTCCACATTTCAACCTGTTAGTTGTAGGATTAGGATTAGGAACCCCCTGCATACTCTCAACTTGAACCAGACAAACAAATCACACAAATCTTGGTCCACACATGAGAGCATTCTGCCTGTTATTGTAAAGCTATATCTTTGTGTCATTGGGTGAGTCAAGTGTTACATCTTTAGCTATAGGGATCCCCCCCTTGGTGCAGCAGAACCAGAAGTGAAGGGGAGGCAGCTCACGCAACCTCCTGTATTCGTTGGCCGAATCTGACTATGCATTGGAACTTGCAAACCCTCTGCTAATTCGGAAGAAACACCAACAAAACCCACTCCCGTAGAGTTGACCTTCAACCCTCCCTGTTCTGTTGATGGACTAATTATGGTTACATGATGATAACCCTGGCCTTGTGAGTGTGATTATGTCCTAGGAAATGGAGCTGTGGTTTTGGGACCCAATATTTTAGTGTTGTTGCCAAGGATAATCCTACTAGGTTAAATCATTTAGAGATTTTACTGGTGAGTTGAACCCAAAATCAATTTGTGGCTTTGAAGATCAATTACACTTCAAGGAATTCCTCTTTGGAAGAGGTGGTGACTCTGCTATCAAAGAACATAAATTTATTACTATTGTACGTTGGTTGTTGTTGGTGATTTGAATGCTCTGTCTCAATATGCAGCAGCCAGTGAAATAAAGGTACATGGTTTCTTTCTTCCTACTTTTGGAGAATGTTGTTCATGTCATGCTGAAGGAACAAAATTTTATGCCTCAATATTTTTCCATGCATTATAGGATGTTCTAGTCATGGAAGGTTGGTATGGATATGACTATTCTAGGGATGCTCCTTTATCTGAGTCTTCCTATGTATCAAACCCTAGGAACTATATTGGAGTGGATTCCCATGACTATCCTAGCAATACATTTCCTAGTCATGGCTTTGCTTGTAATACAAACCATAACCAATATGCAACCATGCAAAATCAAAATGACTTAGCAATGCAACAATGTGAGATTAATAAAACCAAACAGTTGTTAGAGTCTTTGCTGCAATAGGAAAAAGAATTAGAAAATCAAATCAGGTTATGTTATTCCAAGCCACATTCCAATACCTTTCTTGTTGTTTCTAGTAGCGCATTCTTTCGGCCTCATCCTATTAGGGTTCAGGCAGATCGGAGCAATAAACACTAACAATTATATGCAGATTAAATAACCCAAACATAACAATGAAGAATAACACAAAAGAGATCAACATAGAATTTTAACGTGGTTCACTCAAAATGGGCTACATCCACAGAAACTCAACCATCCAATGTTTTTATTATCCAGTGTAAAATAGATTGCAATCTCGTAAATTCCATCCCGCAACATACATCCCAGCCGCTTATAATAAGCTTTTTGGAAGCTTCTAGAATTACGGTTTTACAATGTCATTTTTCATTTGTCGGTTAACAAAAACTAACTATTTGTAGACATAAAAATAATTGACCAGTCGATCCATTCCTTAAGTCAGGAAATTTAATTAATTAATTAAATGCTCCTTAATTCCTAACACACCATTAATCCAAAAGATTTAATTAATTTTAATTAATTAATTAAATCTTATCCTTTTACCATTTCCCGTAGATAATAAATTAAGCTTCAAAAACTTAATTTATTATTTAACATAAACCTAAACCTAACTTATTCGTAAAAAACTAAATCAAAATCCATTAAAAACCCTAACTACCTTTTACCTACCCTTTATCGTTCACCAAAAAATTGTTTAACCGCTCAAACCAACCATCTACAAACTTTATAGAAATCAACTTTGTTTCTCATTGACCCCCCAGAAAAATCTACACAAGAGTTATGCAGAATTTATGAGCAACCACATTTGAATTATATTCGGTAACATCTATTTTTATTTGGATTTCAATAGTTTTATCATTATCGTTTTGTTGCACTGAATATAGGTTTTAGGGTTTGCGTATAGTTTCCAAATCTTTCAATAAAATCTATATTTTGCTGTATACATTGGTGAACCTGACGTGAACTTTCCTTCTTAATCCATTGTTTTGCAAGTACTTCGTGCATTTGTTAAGTTTTTGCAGGTTTTTATGCATTTCTAGAAGCAAGATTTCTTGGACCAAAACTAACTTCTTCACTGATTCCCAAGTAGCTCGCAGATGCTGGGTATTCCAGGTATTGTTTAAACTTTGGCTATCATTTTTTCATATGAAGAGTCTTTGTGCAAATTGAAGAACCATTATCTGGTTCTTTCCCTTTTATAGTTCAATTCTTGTTCATCTGATTGTGTCCATAACTGCTTCAGTCGTTGCATAAAAAAAACCATTAGGATTGTGGTTAATATTAAAGGTTAAGTTAGAAGTTTTTATCCATTTTCTGTTATCATCGACCCTAACTATCTGAAATGTTTGGATTAATATTGAATTCTAGTGTGTATTGTTAGAAGGGATGATTTAAGCAGTTCTCCTAATAATGATTATCTTTATACCGTCTTTAGCATTCATCTTCCACAGATTATTAACTAATTGTCATTTAATTGCAGGCACTAGGTTATTCAGCGGCACTGAGTTTAATCATTGGCAATGATTTCTTAATGGTTACCGATTCTAATGTTTTTAGTTGCTGATATTAAATGCAAAAATAATCTGATATATTATATTGATATCCTTCATTAATTTGCTTCACTCCATGGCAAACTCACATGGTAAAAATATTTACACTATTAAAAACATTTTGGTTATTCCTAATAGCGTATCCTTTTGAACCTTCATATCGGTGCAAATACAAGTTATTTGGCTTTATATTGTAATCATTATAGCACCCCGAAAAATACCTCAAGCCCTAAAATATTTTCACACCGGTGAATTTCCTAAACTCATTGTTTATTCCTATAAGCTTTTCTATGCACTCATTATAGTGCTAGGAAAATTGCCTCACACTCATGGGTTATTCCTATGCGACATAGTCCTTGAAGATCACATCCTAGGTTCCCTCCATCCATCTATCATATATCTCCCATACATTATCCATCTAGACACCTACCTTTATCCTATCGCCAATCCTTGTATCCATCCATCCAATCCTACATATATCCCATTGCCAATCTTTTTACGCCTACCTTTGTCCTATTGCCCATCCACATATCCATCCATCTAATCCTTTTACCTATCCGATCCATTATTGCTCATCTGCATCCTATCATACTCCTTACCTTTTGGTTTGGTTTTTCCTTGTCATTGGTATCTATCCGAGGGCTCTCCATGCACAATCCCATGCTAAAAATCCAAAAAAATTAAAACATTTGAAATTTAAAAAATACAAAAAAAAATCAAATATCCAACACTCAATCTGATCACATCAATTCTTCAAGTCATTCAACTCAAATCATTACCCAATCGATCCTTCCAAACAATCATTTCCTCCAAATCATCAAATCAAGTCACTCCAAGATATAATCCACGTGCAAGTAATCCTTACTCCATACTAATCAAGTCCATCAATTAGGTCAAATTATCCAATCACATCTATGGTCTTGTTCCTAGCCTTGTTGCGAATCTAATCAATCATCATCATCAATGGGATATATCGTTCCCAATCCCAATGTTGTTCTCAGGATATATTGGTCCCATATCAACAACACAATCATCACGTTGTTCTCAGGATAAATCGTTCCCACATCAACAATGCTATCACTCAATCATCAATCCTCACGTTGTTCTCAAGATAACTCGTTCCCACATCAACAACGCTGCCACTCAATCATCAATCCTTGCATTGTTCTCGGGATAAATCGTTCCCACATCAACAACGCTATCAATCAATCCAATTGATCATCAGTTTTTTAGCTTGATAGGGGCAACACCTTGTTTGTTTTTGAATCATTTGTGCCTGTTTGCTTGCTTGCTTGTGTGTGTCATCATTTCATGTTGCATTTGAATCACATTCCAGCTAATATTCATATCTTGTGTATGTTGGAATAGCTTTTTACATTATCCTTTGCATCTAAGGTCATATCATACCTTTTGTGCATTAGGATTTTAATGGTCTAAGTTTCCTTCCTCATATGTTAGACAAGGTTGTATTACGCTGGTGCACAAGACACATCGTCACCTTGGTCTTTATACCTTGGTGCATAATGTCAGGTGCTATATCAAACATCAGGTTGCTCAAAGTTTCATCCACATAACTCTACTTCCTTCCCTCCATTTCCTTTTTCAAGAGCCTATCCGTCTCCTTTGTCCTTGCCTATCCTCTTGAGGGGGCATCAATTGTCTGATCCAATCTTTCATTTGTAACCTTCATTTTTGTGAGCCCTAGCCTACCCTAAATCTGAATCTGAATCCAAAACCTATGTTTTAATCTTCTTTGAAATGACATTACTTCGCAACATCGTCTCAAAGAGGGGCAAAATGTAGACATCAAAAAATTAACCAGTCGATCCATTCCCTAAGTCAGGAAATTTAATTAATTAATTAAATGCTCCTTAATTCCTAACACACCATTAATCCAAAAGATTTAATTAATTAATTAAAACTTATCCTTTTACCATTTCCCGTAGATAATAAATTAAGCTTCAAAAACTTAATTTATTATTTAACATAAACCTAAACCTAACTTATTCGTAAAAAACTAAATCAAAATCATTAAAAACCCTAACTACCTTTTACCTACCCTTTACCGTTCACCAAAAATTCGTTTAACCGCTCGAACCAACCATCTCCAAACTTTATAGAAATCAACTTTGTTTCTCATTGACCCCCTGGAAAAATCTACACAAGAGTTATGTAGAATTTATGAGCAACCACATTTGAATTATATTTGGTAGCATCTATTTTTATTTGGACTTTAATAGTTTTATCATTATCGTTTTGTTGCACTGAATATAGGTTTTAGGGTTTGCATATAGTTTCCAAATCTTTCAATAAAATCTATATTTTGTTGTATACACTATCAACCTCGAACGTGCAAAAAAAGGGGAAAATTTTTTTTCGCCCAAACCTCAACAAGGATATGTTATGAGTGTACAGTATGATTAGTTGCCACATAGCAACACATCCCATTGCTAATGAGAACACATACAAACAGTTGGACCTCTCATGGGTCGATTATAAAAAGCAGTCCATGCCCAATAAAATATATTATCAGATGCCTTTATTTGATGGGTGTGAAGTTTATGATGGGAATGCACATATTGAGGCATTTTCAGACTTCATGGATACATTTTAGTTTGAAGATGAAGATATGTAGATGAGATTTTTTGTTAGATCTCTATGAGGAAAGCCATGAAAGTGGCTTGTTGGTTTCCCTGACCATCACTTTACCTCTTGGAATGACTTGGTAGCTGCATTTGAGAAGTTTGCAAGTGGTTTGGACCTTGTTGTTTGTGTCCAAGAATTTGAAAATATTAGAAGCCATGAGGGGGAGTCTAGCATGGAGCTCAGCCATAGATTTGCAGTTGCCTTGTCCCACATCCCAGAAGATTTTAGACCTGATCTTCCTATTTGTATTGACTTATATCTGAGAGCTTATGATGTTACCATAGGCTCAGGTTCTATACGGGAGGAGTTCAAGCTAATGAGCATGCAACATGCATACTTGTTCATTGATTATCTTGACAAAATTAAGGGGGATATGATTGTAAAATCTTTATCCTCAAATGCAGAAGTGGTTGGTAATGAATAGGTTGTTGTAGACAACAAGGATGAGGATGCTTCATGATCCAGGCAAAATGTCAAGTGATGATTGTGTGTGCAGGAGGGTAGAAGAAGGTGCTGGTGTAGTGTATGACAATGATTCAGATGAAAATAGTAGTGATTGCACCTACATTCAATTGGATCAGTCATTAGTGGATGATGAAGATGAGAAAATCAATGATGATTCCCAATTTAGCGAAGAAGGTTATGACCCGGCTGCCTATAAACACCAAGTGGACAAAGGGGGTATGTACACAATGATGAAAAGATCACTCAATCAAATCTTAAGGCTGGCTATGTTGAGTGTATACATGAAAATGATGTTGAGAGTGAACAAGAGGTTGCTCTCTTGTTTGGTGTATTACCCCTTTTTATCCCTAATGTTGACATCGAGGCCATTGACAGTTGTTTGCATAAGGATGACGTAGATCTGGTTGCACTGAATGATAGAGTTTTAGAGATGAATGATGGTGTAGGGTGATAAATGATGGTGTAGGGTGATCCCACAATAGTGGGTTACGCTTTTTGGCCAAAGTTGACATTGAAATGAACATTTTGAAAAAAATCTTCACTTTCAGACACCTATAGTTGCTAAACCGTGAGGAATTTGAAGATGATGTAAACTAGTGATTTTTCACATTTTGCCTATAGATTCTAAGTATATATTTTTTTAATTTTTTGGAATCAAATTGCATTTCTTTTTCCATTTCCTTCAATAACTAGTTTTTAACAGTAAACACCATTTTTAAAGAGTGATGTGTACTGTGTAAAACATAACTTTTTTTTTCTGTGAAGGATAAAATTCTATTTTTTTTGAATTTAGATTTTTAACTACGATATCTAGAGGATGAATTTGGTTTCATAATGTTTTATTAAATATTTTTCTTTTAATTAACTTTTGAAGTCAAACCAATTACAATTTAGACATAGGTGTACTGTGTAAAGCATAACTTTTTTTGTATGTATCGAAATTCAATTTTTTTTTTTGGATCAAGAACATGAATACCAAGAGGATAGATATTTTTCATAATTTTTTTTAGTAATATACTATTTTTTCACATGTGCAGAACAGAGAGCTTGATTTTCGGTGAAAAACCTACGTTTAATTAAACTAAAAAACAATTATAATAAAACCACAATATATTAAATTTATACTCAATAGAAAGCTCGTTTCAAGGACTATAATCCTCCAGATGGGTTTTTCAAGTTGCTTCCATTTTGATCCTCAACCTAAGCTTCAAAACCCAAAAATCTGTATAAAATTGCAGCTAGAGAGGAGCAAGGGAAAAATAAGGGGTTCGAACGAATGGGTGTTTGAACGAACCCTCCATGACCCATTCAAATGAATGGGGGTTCATTCGAACCCCCTATTCATTTGAACCATATTAAAAAAAGTTAAAAATTCAATTTAGGGGGGTTCGATCGAACCCTGTCGTTTAAAAATTGATCCAGAGGGGTTCGATCGAACCCACCAATGAATTAAGCTAATGTTGGGTTCGTTTGAACAGGGGGTTCAAACAAACCCATTTTTGGGTTAGGTTGAACACCCCCATTCGATCGAACCTATTCTCTCTTTTTTTTTTAGGCAGGGCAATTTTCCTTCCTCAATGCAATTGTAACCCAGTTATGTGGGTTCACCTTGTAGCTAGTGAGATTCAAACTAAGGACCTTGCCTGTGTGAGTTGTGTGGATGAGGAGCATGCAAATGTATGTGAGACCCTATCTCAATAATGCAAGGTTCATTCTTGTTATCATATGGATTATGTTTCAACTAGACTTCATGAAGGCACTACTGCAACTACCAATGATGTGGAGGTAACAATTTCCAACTGTGAGTCCTCTGTCCCAGATGCGTTTTTAGAGATTTGTTTGGAGCAGTTATCTCTTATTGATGAGGATCATGTTGAGAGCACCTTTTTTAGCTCATTAATTGGGCCTAATAACTTTAAAGTTGGGTGTTCTCATGTGGGTCAAGTTTTTGATCTGTAGAGTGAAGAGGAGAAAATCATGAGTGATTTTCTTAGTAGCAGTTTTTACACAATAGAGTGTGTCGAGGAGTACAAAACAAAGAGGCAACTTGAAGATTCTGAGTCTTCACTTGAAGTGCCTCAAATTTTTGATCTATATGTTGATTGTGTAGAATTGGATTTGAATCAAGCCTTTGATTCAATCATGGAGGAACACATTAGCATTTGTAGTGTAGTTGGGTCACAAGGACTTGAACAGTCATATGACATGGCCCAACTTGAGGTCACACTAGAACTAAATGCATTTCAAGTTGATTCTCAGGAGGATAGTTTTCTTCATGTTGATATTTATGTAGGTCTAGATATGCATCATGCTAATAAGGATCTTTAAGGTGAGTATTGCTATGTGAGTCAACATGATGATGAGCCCTATTATCTATGGCTGCCATGTCCTGGTGATAGTCGTTTCCATTTTCAGCATAATGGTATGAATGGTTGTAGTTTGTATGTGCATGCATGCAAGGTGTTTTTATTGCTGATGTTGGGTGATCAGTGCAACAAAGGGTTGAGGGAGATCAACTCCTTCAATAGGCTTGTCTTTGACAGAGGCAAGTTGTTAGGGTTAGGAGGTAGACATCTATCAATTAAATACATATTTGAACAACAAAAATAAAGAAATAGAACACACAAAAATAATGGACAGCAGTAAGACAACACAAAGATTTAACGTGGTTCACCCAAAACAGGGTTACATCCACCAACAAGAGGGTCCAATATATATTAAACTTCCAACAAAATCCTTTACAAAGACATACAACAACATTTACGACTTGTAATTACACAACCTTTGTTGTGGGTACCTGCGGCACTTCCTACGTTTTCCAGCCACAAAACTGTAAATTTCTAATAACATTTTTCACGCCTTGCTACCCTCAAAACTATGATCTAAGTGTTGGAATATATTCCCACGCATGTCCCATTAATTACAAATGAAGTGTGGCCATTGGTTCTGTCTCATGAACCCAATAACACACATCTTTTGGGCGGTTACAAAAGTAAATACAGTTGTCTTTAATTAAATATATTTTTTTGATCTGTAATAGAAGTATTCTATTGAGAAATTTCAAAAAGAGATTACATTTCATCAGCCTTTCATGGCTGGCTTGAGATTGACATTATGTCTACGAGAGCTAAGTAAGCTAGTGGAAAGACCACACAGGGTCGCTGAACATAATTACATAGGAAGCTAACTATACCTATACTAGCATACTGTGGCTCCAGCTATACAAAATGGAGCCGATGGAGTAAACTGAGCTAAGTATTAACGGAAGCAAGTAGCTTATGGAAGTCCTCCACCCAGTCGAGCTTGTCGACCACCTCTAGGCCCAGAGCCTTTTTGATGTAGCTGACTACCAATGTCACTTGGTCCTTTAGCAGAATTAGGTCAAATCCCAGAACATCCAAGATGAAGGGGTAAAGCTTGATGACTGCACCAGAATCATCGAACAAATGCCAATCCTTCGGCTGCGGAATGCCAGACCCCAAGCTCGCCATCTGTAACGTGACTTCCATATCCCCCAAATGCTCAGCATTAAAGACGCCCTGCATGATGGACTTCACCAGCTATTTATCCATTCCCAATTTGAGCAGCATCGCCAAAGCCCTGGAAGTGATATCTATGTCCACCCTGTATCGCTCTCCATTCTCCAAAAACAACCTACCCAAAATCATCTTCACCACCCCCACATCAATGCATCGGACCTGCGCAGCATTCTCAGTAGCCGAAGGTCAGTGATGGCTCCGAGGAAGGCCATCTACCGCTTCCGACTGGTGAGGCGCACTGGCGTATCCATTCCACCACACCGAATAGCATCTGTCGAGAAGATAACAACGAAATAAGTCAGCATCAATCTGAGTCCAGTGGAAAGAATACTGTGGAGAACTGTTGCCAGCCGGTTAAAACACTACTGCCGGAACCTTCTCGAAATCCTCCTATGTGGAGAAAGCCAGCTACCGTCAAGCAAAGCCACTGTAAGGAATGAGTGCCGCAGTCAAATCTGCTCGTGCCATTACCCACCCTTTCAGAATATTATTACTACTACCCCTAGGCCCCTAGCACGACCTTGCCACCTCATGCTGAGGTGGCAAGGCTCCCTCCCAGCCACCCACACAAACCTGAATGATCCTAATCAGAACCTGTTTGAGTGCAAACCTCCTTGACAGAGACCCTGTCCACCCCTAGGTTGGACAGTCTATCCGCTTCTTGATTTCCTTCTCTATAAATGTGGTTGATTGAGACTTTATCAAAACCTTCTAACAGGGCAAGAGCCTGCTCGAGTTTAGCTTGGAGCCTCCAATTGACTAATTTCTTACTTCTGAGCCCGTTAATAACAATCAACGAGTCTCCCTCTATGTCAAGATTTCTGATGCCGAGCTCCCTACATAGCCTTAATCCTAGGATTAAGGCCTGAATCTCTGCCTGATTATTGGAACCACTAATGAGGGGAGTGGCAAGTCTCCCCACTGTCTCTCCTTTTGAATCTCTAATGATACACCCTGCACCTAAAGGTCCTGGATTTCCTCGCGAAGCACCATCGAAGTTTAGTTTTTGCCATCCTACCTCTGGAGGAGACCATCGAACCAATTTTCTAGCTTCCAAAGTTTTGAGACCCCCAATGCCAACCTGAGGGGCCGGGGCAAGCCCTTTCCAATTTTTCATCATATCCGAATCCCAACCGGAGAAGAATAGATTGGAGGAGACATTATCTGCCAGTTTGGAATTCACTGTTTCTACAATGCTTGATTCAATTTTACTCAAAAGGGAGTGCCAAGGCATTTCTGTTTCCTAAAAAATTCTCCTGTTGCGTTCTTTCCAAATCTCCCAAACCAAGATTGCAGGGGCTGACACCCAAAGACCTGCAAACATTGATTTCAGAGCCAACATCGGCCAGGCAATCAACCATTCCTGCAGATTATTGGAAAATGTTGAGCTCCAATGGAGCTTGTTGCAAAGCCATTGCCACCCTTTACTAGTAAACGGACAATGAAGGAAAAGATGATCCCTATTCTCTTCTGCTTCTTAACATAGCACACATCTCGAAGGACCCTCAAAGCCCATCCTTCTTAGCCTGTCAGCTGTCAGTGCCTTACCTTGATAGGCAACCCACAAAAGACCCCTGCTTTGGGTAAACAATGTTTGTTCCAACATAGCTTTGATGGAAGTATACTAGAGGGATTTATTGTGCCTGCTAGAGCCCGATAACCATCTCTAAGTGTGTACTCTCCTAAGGCTGAGGCATTCCATCTTAGCCTATCCCTACCCCTTCTAAGACTGAGAGAGCGTTTAACCATTTCTTCCTCGAACTGAGCTACCAAACCGGGATCCAAACCCAGACCTCGAACACTTCTCCAACTGGGTGGATCATTAACCGAGATGGGAAAGGTGAAGTAATTACAGACTTTATCTCCCCAAATCAATTTAGTAGCATTCCGTATAGGTGCCAATGCCTGAATTCTATCTAAAACCAGAAAGCCTTCCCATGAGTCTTCCCCAAACCTTGCTTCTCTCCCTTCCTTGATCTCCCAGGTGAGGTGGTTGAGAATTAAATCCCTGCTCTTCCTAATGAAATTCCAAATTCTTGACCCGACAGGTAACTGTCTAGAGGTGAAGATACTTAAATCTTCCCCATCGAGATATTTATTTTTCAAAAGCCTAACCCATTTTAGGTTTGGGTTATTATGAATTTGCCAAACCAACTTTGCTCCAAGAGCAGTGTTTTGCCTTAAAAGGTCCTTCACCCCGGCCCCATCTTTTTCTTTCTGTTCACAGATTTTCTTCCATTTGACAAGAGGGAATTTAAATTGTTCTGAAGAACCTTTCCAAAAGAAATTCCTCATTATCTGTGTCAGCTCATGGTAAATTTTACCAGCCAGAGGTAAATAGGACAACAGATAAATGGGCATAGCTGCTAAGACTGCTTTGATAAGGGTTAGTCTCCCCCCCCAAGACAACCATTTGTTCTTCCAAGATTGTAGTCTCAACTTTATCCTCTCTAAAAGAGGCTCCCAAGAGTTACCAGGATGAATACCTTTCACCAAAGGGAGCCCTAGATATTTACAAGGAAGAGAGCCTTTCCCAAAGGTCAAAATCCTTAAAATTATGCCCTCTCTGCCCAGAGGAGTATTAAAAAAGAACACTTCCGATTTGGCCTTACTCACTTCCTGTCCTGAAGCTCTTGAGTACAAATCCAAGATTCGTTTAAACCTTATGGCTTCTCCCTCCTGGGCCGCTCCAAAAAGAAGGATGTCATCCGCAAATTGTTGATGAGCTAACCTTGGAAGATTCCTTGTAATTTGGATTCCTGTAATCTGCCCTTCCTGACAAGCTTTTGCGAGAAATCTCCCCAAGGCTTAAGCCATGATGATGAAGAGGAAGGGGGAAAGGGGGTCACCCTGCCTTAGACCCCTAGAAGTGTTAAAAAACCCTCTGGGGAGTTGTTGAGAAGAACTGAAAATCTAGGGCTTGCAATCCACTCAAAAATCCAATTCAACCACTCCTGCTAGAAACCAAAGGCCTCTAAGGTTTTGAACAAAAATCTCCAGTTCACTTTGTCATAGGCCTTCCAAATATCCAGTTTGACCAACATAGATGGAAACTTGTTTTTTTGAACCGAATGGATAGCCTCCTGAGTGATGATTACACCATCCAAGATTGACCTTGCTGGAACAAAACTAGTTTGCTCCTCTGAAATGATGTCCGGGAGAATCTTTTTCAACCTATTCGCTATTGCTTTTGCCAGAATTTTATAGACCACGATGCACAGGGAGATTGGTCTAAAATCCTCAAAAGATCCGGGCTTCTCTTTCTTGGGAATCAAGGCTATGAAGGTGTTGCTAATTTCTTTAAGGACTCTGCCCTCCTTCCTAGAATCCTCAAAAGCCGCCGTCAAGTCCTTGCCAATAATGCTCCAACATTTCTGAAAAAAGGCTGCCGAAAACCCGTCAGGACCAGGAGCCTTGTTCGGGCCTAATTGGAATAAGGCAGCCTTGATTTCCTCTTCTAAGAACTTACTAGTCAACATACATTTTTGTTCCTCTGTCACTATCTTTGGAATGATTCTAAGGAATTCCTACTATGCCTGTCGGTCAGAACCTTCCTCCTCATTTAAGAGATCCTAAAAAAAATTGACTGCTGCATGGCCAATTCCTTCTGGACTCTTAGAGACCTGACCCTCCCTTGTCTTAATAGTTGTGATTCTATTGACCTCCCTGCGCATTTTCGTGGAGTTGTGAAAAAACTTGGTGTTCGCATCTCCATCTTCAGCCACACCTCTCGCGATTTCTGCCTCCAAAACACCTCTTCTTTGGGCAATAAATCCTCCATTTTTTCCATCAACTTTTTTTTTTGAAGGTAAGACTCGTTGTCCATTCCCTCTCTACAAACTTTCTCATTAAGGATCTGCATTTCTGCCTCAACCTATCTTTTGGATTCAAATATGTTCTTAAAATGATCTTTGTTCCATTGCCTTAAATTCGCTTTGATTAATTTCAATTTGGTGAAAATGTTGAATAGGACAACTCCCCCTAGATTACAGTTTTTCCACCAGTCTTCTATCAAGGACAAAAAGGAAGGATCCTTAAACCAGATATTTTCAAATTTGAAGGGGCATCTTGCTGGTCTTCTCTCCCCCTGAATCTCCAGACTGATAGGGAAGTGATCAAATCCTGATGCTGTGATAATCTTACTATCCAAAGAGAAGGGAAAAGAACTTAAATCTCCTTTAATAAAAAATCTGTCTAATTTTTCAGCAATATTGCAGAATCCTATTATTCTATTGTTCCAGGTAAAATTCCCATTACCCATCTGAATTTCAAACAGGGCATTCCGGTCTGTAAACTCTTCAAAGTCCTTCTACGATTGGAGCTTTCTGCCCACTCCTCCTAGCTTATCTTCCGGCCTCAAAATTGCATTAAAGTCACCCCCTAAGATAATATAATTCCAGTTACAATGTTTACAAATCTGATCTAATTCCACCCATAACTCCTTTTTCTGACGCTGGGAATTAGGGCCATAAACATTTATCAAGAGAAAGTTCAAATTTGATGTCAAACTCCTAACCTTACTGGCAATCCAACCTAAACCCGATCCTACTTCTTCCAACAAAGCAGTCTGCGGTCTCCAAATCGTTAATAAACCTCCCAAAGGGCCTCTAGAATTGACCCGAAACATTTTCCACTGCTTCCAATTTTTAGTGAAAACCTGAAATTCTTGATCTTCTAACTTGGTTTCCTGGATCATGCAGATATCTGGATGAATATTCCTTAATGTGCGCCTTAAAAGGCACTTCTTGTTAGGGGCGTTCATGCCCCTAACGTTCCAAGACAAGATCCTCATTGCTGTTCAGGAAGGGGGGTTCCCTTCCCTACTTTTAGCAGGTCAACTAACTTCAATTAAATATTATAACTGATCATTTCTAGCATTTAATAGTTGTTTGTAACTGTTATTTTAAATACAAGTGCAGCAAAATATTTAATAGTGCAACAAATTATTTAATAAAAATAATATGAAGATTTTGTGTCCAAGTCTGATTTGTCTCCCTAACACAACACAAGTAGCTTCACTAGTTTATTGTAGGGTTGGCCTGCAATGTTTCAAAATTTTGGATATAGTCAATTTTCTTTTGTGCCCTTGTGCCTTTTGACTATATGTTGTCTTGTAAATAGGTCTTGTGTTGTTTCCCCCTATTTGTTTTTTCCTTTTTTTGGTCTACCCAGAGATGTCCTGGGATCTCACTATGCCAAGTTTACCACATGTCCCCAACCAGAGCCACTGTTGGGACCTAAAAAAATTAGCTCCCAAACATGCATTATTTTGCCCCAAAATCCATCAAAAGTCCCACTTTTTGCCTTTGCATTTTAAACCCATCATATATACCCGATATGAGATGATTTAAATGGGTTTCTTTCAAAAAAATTCTAAGTAAAAGTCCCCCCAAGCCAACATGTTTTCTTCCCTTAGAAAAATCTGTTCATTTAAGGCCTTTGTCAGCAAATTGGCAAAATCACGAACTGTCGAACTAGTTGACCAAGTTCGCTGGTTCATGATTTCATCAGTTTATCGATTTGCCAACAAGGCGACAAGAGGGTGAAGCAAAAAGATAGAAAAAAGGAAGAATTTTGATAGATAAAAGTTTCTAAGGCAAAAGAAGAATGAAGGAAGGCCTTTGTCCATAAAAATTTGAGTTCGCGAACTAGGAAGTTTGCTGCCGGATGACTTTAGCGACATCAGAAAAGAGGAGGGACTGCAGGAGGTAAAATTTTCTAAGGCAAGTGGAAAGTTTGTCTAAAGGAACGAAAGTGTTGAAGGAAAGCAAAGGGTGAAGTCTTTTGTCGGCAAAATGTTGTGAACCTTTAAGTTCGTTGATGGTTGGTTCACCATGGGGTGATTTCATCAACTGAAGGAGGTTTCAATAGAGAAGAAGAAAGGCAAATAAAAGAAAAAATTTCTAAGGGCTTTGTCAGCAATTTGACGAGTTCACAAACTGTCGAACTTGCCGACTAAGTTCACGAGTTCACCATTTTGCTGATTTGTCGATAAAGTGGCCAAAAGGTGAAAGAAAGATTTTAAAAGTCAAAGAAAGATCCACCAAGGGAGAAAAGGAAGAAGGAGGCGGCAAAATAAGAGGTTCGCAATGAAGAAGATTTTGTAATGAAATAACTTGCACAATGGAAGAAGATGATATGAAATATTCTGCAAATACTTGATAATAACTAAGAATAATAGGCCACTTCAAGGGGGCAACCTCCAAATATCTCTAATGAGAACACACTTCACAATCTATGATGAAATAAGACTCATATCCTCCTATATATACCTAATTATGCTTAGGATGAATAGACACACCCCTATATAACACCTAGTCTGACCTATCTAACTAAATAATAATATAATAATGATAACATGACTTAATTAGGAGTTAAGATAGCCACCGGCTGACTATTCATAACCCTATGTACACCAATATTAAGGGTGTAGCATGCCCTCCCTCTTCAAAGAAGCATTATCCTCAATGCTAATCAAGTGTGGATTCTTCTGAATGAACTCCTCGTCCTTCCATGTGGCCTCTTCAACTGGTAAATTCTTCCATTGGATGAGATACTCAGTGAGGGTTCTATTCCTCAGCTTCTTCGTGCGTGCTTGAAGAATGCACTCTGGTTCCAATATGATTCTTCCTTTATCATCAAGCTCTGGTAACATTGTCATGGATGGACTTTTGAGTCTACTAGCATTCTCTAAGATAGAGATATCGTAGAAAGGTTGTATTATTTTTTATTTAGGTAACCTCAAATTGAAGTCGATGTTGTCAGTCCTTGTTGAACATTTATGAGGCCCATACAAATCAGGTTCCCTCTTGTGATCTGAAACTGTAACTACTTTCTTGAAATGTGAAGCAGGAATCTTTGGCTTTTGCACTTCCATTGACAATAATTGAGCCACACCTTTATCTACATCTTTTTTTAGTGACATTTGGTGTGCACTTACCGATTTTGGACTCTTTGCACATAAACCCCGTAGCTCATATTTTTTGTCCCTAGAGTAGAAGCGCATGAATAGTTCCTAGAAATTCATCTCAATTGTGCCCAAGGTAGTAAGCCATTAAACTCCCAAAATAATGTCTGCTCCAGCCATGGGTATAGCAAACATAGGGTTATCTATCATGTAGTCTCCCATGGTGAGTTTAATACTATGGTATTTCCCTGAACAATTGACTGTACCACCATCTGCAATCATAACTTGGAATTCAGGGGTAGGGTAGACAAAACAATTTAACTTTGCTACTAGTTGCTTGTTGTTGAAGTTATGTGTACTCCCTGAGCCACTATTTGTTTTTTAAGAAAACCCCTTACCTTGAGTGTTTGTGGGTTATTAATACCTGATAGTGCATGACAAGAAATAGTTGGTTGGACATCTTTAGAGTCCTCTACCACCACCATTGGATCTTCTTCATCCTTATCATCATAGGTAGCCTCAATGTAGAACAACTTCTTCTCATCACATTTATGTCCTTTATGATGTTTTCCATCACAGTTGAAACATAACCCTTTGGCCTTTTTCTCTTCCAATTGTTGAGGTGTCAACGTAATAGGATGAGTAAATGATGATGCAAGAGCCTTGTCAACTTTGT
The DNA here is from genome assembly GCA_027924645.1 of Cunninghamia lanceolata. Classification (NCBI taxonomy): domain Eukaryota; kingdom Viridiplantae; phylum Streptophyta; class Pinopsida; order Cupressales; family Cupressaceae; genus Cunninghamia; species Cunninghamia lanceolata. Next base: position 302,074 of record BSBN01000934.1, read on the forward strand.
TACTAGGTAATTCCTCCCTTCTATTAGCCAAATTTTTTTCCTCCACTTATCTCGCCATAATCATTGCTTCAAAGATAGAATTTGGACAAAACATGCATACCTCATGTTGAATGTGATCCTTGAGACCACCCAAGAATAAATCATTCAAGTTCTCCTCTGTAATTGTATCCACTCTTAAGGATAGATTTTGGAATTGCTGAATATAATCCTTAATTGATCCTGTTTGTTGAAGTTTAGCTAGTTGGCTAAAGAAGTTGTTTGTCACACTGTTGCTATATTGTGCTTGGATTTCCTCTATAAAAACTAACCATGAGACAGTGAGACCCTTCTTCTTTTGAGAGTACAAAGACAACAATACCAAATGAATTGATTTGGTTCTAGATATAGGGAAGCCATCGTGACCTTTTGTCCATATGGGATTTGATGTACTTAAAAAAAAATCTCCATTTGGTTTATCCATGTTAGAGGATCCTTGCCATCAAACTTGCGCATATCCACCTTTGGAAACAAATTCCTAGATCTCGTAGGAGTATTAAAATTTGTGTCAGTATTAGTCAACTCGAAGGTTTCACCTTGGTTGCTTGAGAACTCCTTTCTTGGTTCATTCATATAGGCTCTTAACATGATTCGTATATCTAATATATCTCCTCTTAGGTCACACATATCCCTATTAATTGAGGACACCACTTCTTCAACCTTACTTATTTCCTTATTGGGATTACTATCCTCTATTGTTTCTCCATCCTTATCAGAGGATTTCCCCGGTGTGACAACATTCTTTTTGCCTCTTGTTGCAGGCCCCGTCATGATGGAAACCAATAATTTGAAATAAATCACACAAATGAAATGTAAATTATTTAAAAGTTTTATTGTAACTTACTAGGGCCAAGATACCACTTACCCAAAAAAACTCCAAAAAATTAGCAAATTTGCAGCCTTGAGAGCAAATTTGTGGGAAACCCTAATTTTGCAATAACTCGCTTATTTTTGCTTCAATTTCTCCAAGCTTTGGACTATAGGCTCCTCTATTATGTATTCAAAAACCCAATACAAATTATGCTCCAATTCAACAAGATATGAGAGATATGTAGATCTCAAATAAATTGTGTATAAATTGTAATTATGCAATACTTCACTCAAATTTGCTCCAATTCCTCTGAAATCTGGATTGTAGCTTCTTTAATATGGTCTTCAAAAACCCTTTAAAAATATTTAAAAGATTCACTAAAATAGGAATGTTATTCTCTTCCCAAAATTGCCTCCAATATTGAGAAAAAATCTTGCCTCTACGGTGCCAAGATCATGCTTTGATACCACTTGTAATGAAATAACTTGCACAATGGAAGAAGATGATATGAAATATTCTGCAAATACTTGATAATAATTGATAATAATAGGCCACTTCGAGGGGGCAACCTCCAAATATCTCTAATGATAACACACTTCACAATCTATGATGAAATAAGACTCATATCCTCCTATATATACCTAATTATGCTTAGGATGAACAGACACACTCCTATATAACACCTAGTCTGACCTATCTAACTAAATAATAATATAATAATGATAACATGACTTAATTAGGAGTTAAAATAGCCACAAGCTGACTATTCATAACCCTATGTACACCAATATTAAGGGCGTAGCAGATTTGACGATAAAGGGCGGAGAAGAAATGAATAGTCTGTGAACTTCAAATTTTGCCGATAAGGCAAAAAAAAAAGAGGTCGAAGATGAAGACAAGGCAAAGTAAAAGGAAAAGAAAGACTTTTCCATGGTTCGTGAAAAGATAAAATCACCAATAAAGGAGATAAAGAGGAGAAAATGAAGCAAAGAGCCTTTGCCATATAAGTAGTGAGTTCATGAACTTGACAGTTCGTCGACCAAGTGGCTTGCTGACTAGAATTTGTTGACAAAGGGAAAATAAGGTGCCCAATGCGCAAGAAGATAGAACCAAACTTCAAACGGTCTGATAGAGATGAAAAGGAAGATCAATCAGGCAGAATTTTCATTTCTTTAGGATGAAACCTACAGATTTGTACTTAGAAATTAATATGTTGCATGCCATGGTTAGTTGTAGGTGGTTGAAATAGTAGAGATCCTCAATGCAAAATGACCATAATTAAACGAAAGGATAAAGTGTCTCAGTGACCAAATCTTTTGCTAGTACTTTCATTCTAAAAGGATGCCAGAGGATGGGCACCTACAGATTTTCAGAGTTGTCAAGGAATGGGCATTTCTTCCAATCTGAAAGATTTTTTGATAGGGCCATGGGCCAGATTTTAATGCAGCATGGGTGTACTCGATGACAGAGTATGGCACTTTGAATTGCATAGTGAGCTAAGTTGCTATATATGCATATGTTTTAGATGCATTACGGGTTGGTTCTTTGTTGGTGGTTGGAGCCTGTGCAAGTCCAGAATGCTTCTAGGGCTCCAAATCATGCCATGTCTAGTTGCAGAGAAGTGGTGGAATGGTGAAACAATTGAAAGATAGTTGTGTAGTAAGGATTGTGTAGAGAATGTCTCCATGGTATTTTTTATGTATTTAGGGTCTTTCCTCTTATCACATTTTCTGATAAGTTTGTATTGAACATTTAAAAATGTAACAACTTTTAAATATATTACAAGCCTTGTAATTGTCATATGTTCTTTACATTTTAATGCATGCATTTTTGTTTTGGATTATTAAGTATGTTTGAAGCATAAAACCTACAATCTGGTACAACATGTGCTTAGATCAAATTTCTTTATTTCTCTTCCATTGTTTTCTTTTTTAGCACTATGACTCTGTAGCCCAATTGGATAGGCACCAGACTTGGCTCCATTAAACCAATCACACACTATTTAAATCAAACAAATATCTACCAGTGGTTTCGGGGAAAAACCATCCTTCTTGTGCATGTATATTTGCACAGATGTATCAGCTATATAGGGTTTTGTGATAGCCAGTTGTTCTTGGTTCAATAATAGTCTTTGGGGCCAAGACAACAAGTTGGGTTTGGTTTTCCATTTGTTTTTAGTTGTTCATTTGGTTTGAACTCAATACTTATTAAGGTATACCCCTTGGAATATCCCTCCAGAGTCTAAGTTGAGCTCGAAGTGCAAGGGATGAAACCCACTCCCGTAGAGTTGACCTTCAACCCTCCATGTTCTGTTGATGGATTAATTAAGCTTACATGATGATAACCTTGGCCTTGTGAGTGTGATTCTGTCCTAGGAAATGGAGCTGTGGTTTTGGGATCCAACAGGGTTCTCAGCGTTAACTGTGTGTCCAATGTGCTTAAAAATGGTTCCCATTTGATTCCTAAGAGAACCAGAGTGATACTTAATAGACCCATTTGTCAATGTCTTTCTTTGCAGTTGAGGATGATGAATCACTCTCTATGCTTCTCTAAAAATAGCCTGAATACATGTCCAAACAACTCTCTAAGAATAGGGTCTTCCAACAGAAACTTCCTCCTCTCCCCTCTAATTTCATACCTGAATCGGTGCCATCACAATTGACGTCATCATATGGTCCATTTTTGGAAGCCACACCCTATATAACCTCGATGGTGCTATGGTTTTGTAATCTATCTGCTAAATACGCGTTCATTGCAGGCCAAAGGAGGCGGTGTTTGACTAGTGAATTGGAGGCAGAGGAAGGCACACGCTAAACTCCTCATAAAGCATTAAAGATATACATGCACCAATGATAGCTACCATCCAATTTTTCATGGCACAAGACGTCCGACTTCACTCTAAAAAGCATATACAATTCCAATTCTTCAATTCCCTTTGTCCAAGCTTAAATTGTTTTTAAGTATAAAGGGTAGGAAATAAATTTAGATGGCACCCATCTAAAATTAGATGATACCTAAGTGAAATTAGATGATGCCAATTGGAAATGGATGATATTCATGTTCCCAAAATTAAAAAATTTCCATTCAAGATTGGTTGAATCAGTATAGGACAATACCTTCAAAATCATAGGGATTCTCTAATGATTCCGTCTTAATATTTGGATTGTGCTTGTTATATATGATAATACCTACCTCCACTATTGTAGAGGTGATAAGTAATCTATTGCAGAATTGGATTGCCTTTTGCCATAGTATGGTTGTCATGGATTTGATGACCCATTTCTGGTCCATATTGGGGGTTATAGTGCTTTTCAATAATTTGATCACCACTCCAATTTTTAGGAATCTAAGCCTTGATGTTTACCCTTACAGGGAGGTTGTCAACTGGATACTCAAGGTGTTTAGTTTAATTGCTTGATTTGGACCCTTGAAGTCTTTGGCTTACAACAAAATCGGTGTTTTTATTAAAAAAAAGTGGAAGATTGATTCTATGGGTGTTTGGTTTTATCTTGATTAACGCCACCACTCCAATTGTTGATGTTAGAACGGGTGCGTATGCTCTCACAGCTGTTGCCAACTGCCGCCATTATTGGTGCTAGCAAAATACAATTAGGATGCGAGTACGGTGCTGCCAATATGAAATTAATAACAAATATTTTTTACAATCCAAATTGATCATGCCTCTCTGATAATGCCAAACATGTGTAAGGTGCAGATTCACTAAAGGTCTTAGGTGTTCAACAACTTTCATTTTAGTTTTTAAGCTATTTTCAATAACTAGGTAGCCGACTCAACATCTACAACCCAATTTTATTCTAGAATGCACATAGTTGACATCGACTTATTGCAAGATAGACGACCATTACCCCAAGTGCAAGTGTACTGGAGTTATGAGAGAGAGTAATCCTTATAAAACTAATCAGGTTTTCTTTTCCAGCACAAAAATAATATTTTTTTTGGAAAGAATTCATGACTCTTGATCTTATTCTATTGATTTGACTTTATTCATTACATATCCAACATGGTATAAAGAACTAGAAGGTTATCCTTGTTCCCTGTAATTGGGTCATGATTACACCAAATAGTGATCAGATCATAGTTATGAAAGTTAAAATATAAAGTCAAATATGTTTTCAAATCAGAAATACAACTTTCTGACTAAGGATTTTTTCTCTTTTGAGGGAAGGATGTTAAACTAGTCAAATATGTTTTCAAATTGGAAATACAACTTTCTGACTAAGGATTTTTTTCTCTTTTGAGGAAGGATGCTAAACTGTGTAAGAAAGTAACAATTCATCTATAATGCAAGTGGAGGCCTTTAGTGACATAGCATATGCAACTAGAAAATCATTCATAGCATCTAAAACTAGGCAAAAGAATCATACTCAAGTACGTCCTGAACCACTCAAAGAGTAACAATAAAAACTAGCTATAACATCCACAAATGACTAGGAAAATGCCAATTGATGAGATTATGGCTGCCAATTGATGAGATTATAGCTGATATGTTGTCTTGAGTACTGGTAAGAGTAAAGAATCATACTCAAAGTACTTCTTGGACCATTTAGTAACAATAAAAATTAGCTATAATATCCACAAATGACCAAGAAAATGTCAATTGATGAGACTATGGTTGATATGTTGTCTTGAGTTCAATTTAGAATTCGCTATAACATCCACAAATGACCATGAAAATGGCAAGATAGAAAATGAATTAGAAAGATCCTTCACATATGCTGCTTGTCGCAAAGGATCCAAATGGCAAGATAGAAAAGAAAAGGCAATAGTGTAGGTATTTCCACAGTTCTAGAGCATTCCAAAAGAAGACTAAATATTTTGAAACTTTTTGTTGGAGTGAGTTACTTCTATATAAACATTTTTGTCAAATAAACAGAGATATAAGCCTCAAAAAAGAAGAAATCATCAATAACTGGAAGCACATGAATACACAAAAATACAATGCATGGCACATTGTAATGTCCCCATTTTGAGTTAGACATGATTTTTGGTTTGAGTTTGGTTTTAGAGGATGGAAATCTATAATGTTGGCTCAACAAGTTGTTTTCTAGCCAAGGATTGGAGAAGTGAATATGGTCAAATGGAAAATGCAATATTTAAATTGTATTTTCATTATTTTATTAATTGTTCAAGGGAATTGATGCCAAGTAGGAAAAAAGAGAAAATAAAATAAATTATTGGAGCTTGAGTCAACGCCACTTTGGAGGGAAAAATAAAAATAATAAAATATTATTATTTTTATTAGTTGGGTCCAATTTGGACGCCTAGAGGAAAAGAACTAAAAATAAAATAATTTTTTTATTATTTTATTGGATCATGTGCCAATGTCCAAGGAGAAGGTGAAGGTATTTAAAATAAGTATTTTATTTGTCCAAGAGGAAATCAATGTCCAAGGTGGGATGCTTTAAAAATTAATAAAATATTATTTATGGCCACTTTGGAGAAGGAGATAGCTTTTAAAAATTAATAAAATATTATTTGCTCATGGGATCACCATTCAAGGAGGTATAAGGAAAAATTAATATAATATTTTATTTTTACTCCTCATGGGAATCGACAATTGGAAGAGGGAATTATTTAATAAAATATATATGAGTTTTATTGCCCAAGGCAATTGGCGTTGGAGATGGAAAAGAAATTTAATGAAATGATGAATGATTTTAAATGAATGGATTTCATGACTACAAGACATTTAAAATTGTTATGTGACAATTGCTTTTCCATTGGTGGATTTCAAATATTCACAAAATGCAGCTAATTGGGACGCCTAGGTGAAGAGAAGAATAAATAGAGGAGTTTGCTTTTCAATTGGCAACCATTGATCACTTGGTAAGTTTTCATATTCATGTGTTTTGGCTGGAAATTGCATTTTTCAATTTGTTAAGGAGACGATCCCTTGATTTTGGTGGTATGGAGATGATCCCATCCACATTGTGAGATGTTATCATATAGATTTCATCATGGATGGTCATTTACAGGTTTTCATTGAGGAGTTGAAGGGAATTTTATTTGCATTTGAAGACATTTTCATTCATTGATGCCTTTATTCATTGTTGAAGACTCTCAAGGTAGTCGATTTGCATAAAAGGGCATTTATAGTGTGTTTTTACTATCATATCATATTCTGATTTTGCAAACAAGAGATTGATAATTTCATTTTAGAGATAAAGGACATCATTTGAGACATTTCAAGGGTTTGAAGCATTTGGAACCTCATATACCCTAATCACTACACCTATAGGGTCTATCGCTAGCCTTTGAGGCTCATTTTTGGCATATTTGTGACATCCTTTGTAAATCTGGGTAGATATAACAGCTACAACAGTGATATCAGTTGGGATTTCAGTCATTTGTGAAGCTACAACAATGTTTCAAGGTCATCTACGAGCATATATCCACTCATACTTGGATTATCCATCATTGTACATCATTGGGTTTATGTCTTATGCTCATATTTGTTCCTATTCTCTCATTATATGATGACCGATCCAAAAATTGGTCCACACTGATATAACAGTCCAACCTATTGCCATTTGTAATAAGCTATTTGAAATCAATAATAAGTGATAGAGATTTCGGGTATGTCATATTTGATGTTCCATTGATGTGATTATGTGTTTATCATTGATCATTTGATGTTTGTTTGGTGTGATATTCGAACCTTTCCACCTTCTTGGCATTCTAAGTTCATTTGTGAAAGCGGGTATTGAAAATATTGAATAGTGTAATGTCCCTATTTTTGGGATTGGCACCGGAACGGGATTTTCTAAGTGGGGTTGGATGCGTCTCATTGAGACCTTTCCAGCGAGCTATAGATCACCAAATTCTGAGTTCATTTGGGCCTCCGTTTTAAAGTCTGTAAATTAATATTAATATTTAATATTGGACTTTGGGTTTAATTGGTTAAGTGATGAGAAAATGAAATATTTAAAAGTCACTTATGTCATCTTATGAAGTGCTCACATTGGGAAATATTAAAAGTGAAATTCAAGGAGATATTTCCCTCCAAAGTAAATGTCCCTCTTGGAGAGTTTTTAAAAGAGGAGAAGTGCCTCATTTGAGATATGCTTGAATATATGATTTTGTTGGCTATTTTTCTCTGCTAGGGTTTTCCCTGATAAGGTTTGAAGAGAATTCGAACCAGAGGCTATTGGGAACGAAAACTCCCTCTAGTAATGGCAATCTACAGGTGTGCAATACCACCCAACGGTGCCTATGTTGGTGGATGTATTCAGCATTCACATTTGTGCCAGAATGGAGTTCGTGTAATGAGATTTGTGGATTTATTCTTCATATCATTTGTAGATTTGAGAAGATTGTTTATGCAGATTTGAATGACTGATTTCATGGTTGTTTAGAGCATATTTTGTTGAGGGTTTGGAGCTGGTATATATTGCATTGTTGGCCGTACATAACAACAGCAGGTCGTACCATCTTGAAGGGTTATTTGTGGTTGTTTATTGTGGATTTCTTTCCCCATCTTGGTCATTTAGCATTAAAGATCAGTGCAGACCAGTTTGCTAGCAGATACAGGAAGTTTTTCAGTAGCGTTGATGCATTTTCACCTACAGCCAGCCGTACATTGTATTAGAGGACGTGGGTCTTTGGAGTGGCTTCTCCAACTTTGTTAGCAACCATTGTAGTGTCTATTTGAGACGTTTAGTGCCTATATCTATGCTAATAACAATTGTGTAATCAATGTTTATCATTCCATGGAGTTTGAAGCATTTCCAGCCATACCCATTAGCTAGTCCGATGACAGCATAAAACTAAAATTGTATTTCTGCACATGGGTATGTGATAGTAATCAATATTTGGCCATTCTGCTATCTGGGTCTTTGTTATTTTCCTTATATCTATTGTACTTTTTATGGGTTTACATTTTATGCTCTATATTGTATACTCCGGCAACACACATCTGCAGGAAAATGAAAACCCATTCTGCATTCTTCTGTCTATGTCTGAAAGAACACAATAAAATAATAAAATAATGCATAAAAAGATTTTAAGAATATACAAATAGGTACAACACATTATAGTGGTATCAGAGCTAAAGATCTTGCCATCCTGTGAGGTTAGGTTCAAACAGACAAATGAAAGTATAAGACATACAACTTAGCTTTGCATGTGGGTGATCAGTGCTTGCATGAGTATTCAAAGACATGGACAGGGTCAGTACCAGTAGGAAACTTGAACACCTTCCGCAGTCAATGAGGGTTCTACGCAGCATTTGGGAGGAAATGGATGATGAAGATCGGGAAGGACTCAAAGAGGATCTGAGAATGATACGACAACATTCTAATCAATTGAAACAGATGATGGAACAACAGTCTAATCAATTGAATCAGGAGATAACCAATTTTTGCCACAGGAAACCTGATATTGATAGCAACAACAACAATGATGGAAAAAGGAACCATGGAGATGGGAACAATAAGGAATGTGAAATAGAAACTCCTACCACTTGTTTATTGTAGCCAAGTCTTGATAAGAGCAAAGAAGACCTGATAGCTGGAAAGAATGAGTCTAAGCCTTTGTATGGTGAAAACAAGATCACTAATCAAGAGACATGCAAAGAGGAACTTGCTGATTTAGGGGAGATTACAGTAGAAATTGGTGAAGATGGGCCTCGCTTTGATAAAAATCTTGAAGTTACTACTTCTGAGAAGGAATTAAAAATGATTGATAGGTTGCTAGAAGGTGACTTTGCAAGCGAGCCTGAGGGCATTGATGTTGAAAGTTTTAAGTCCCCAAAGGACATAGGTGGAAGGTATGCGGATAAAGATTTTAAATCAGCCATGGGTGACAAATTTGATGTTGCCATAACCTTTGACCTGAGTAATGAAGAAAATGATTCATTTCCCTTGCAACTTGAAGAACCAAGTGACCTTTCAGAAGGGTTAGTTGATAGCACCCATGAGGATGCTTATCAAACAGGGAATGATGATATAGGTGGTGTTCTTGATTTTGAGAACAAATATGATTTCACATTGCATGTAGCTGATCCTAAATAGAGACCTCGTGGCTTTGTTGAATTAGATTCACAGTTCACTGTTGAGAATGATAAGGAAGAGATACAGGTGATTGGGGACAGCATTGGAGTCATTGACGATAGGTATGAAGGTTCTGATTTTAGTATTCGTCATAACAGCAGTTCATTTCCCTTGTATGAATCCAATTGCAAGAATAAATTTCTGGTGACTGTTGATAGCCTATTACTTGAGATGGGTGGCGATATGACATATGACAATCCACCTTTGGAGTTGGATGATAGAGTTGTTCCCGGTTGTAGCATTGCACTTGAGAAAAATAACCAGATATGGGATCCAGGAGAAGATTCAGAATTTGAGACAGAGTGCGACACTCAGCTTGGTTGTGATGCATATTCAAGCTATAACAAGTCTGATTTTGCAAATCAGACCTTAGAAGGGGAGAAGAAATAAGAAGATTTACTTGTTGATGATGGGTCCCAGGATAGCTCTTTGGTTGTGCATGCATCTACATTAGAGGTGGGTCCTACTGGGAATGGATCTACTTTTGGTCATATTGTAGTTCCTACTTCATTAACACAGTTGGGCTTGAGGGACGACATTGATGACATCGATGATGTTGATATCAACCTTGAAAATAAATCAGATTTGGTGTTGCATGTTGCTGATCATAAATCAAAAAAATTTTATGAAGTTGACAAGTCTCGGGGATCCTATCCTTTGCCAGGACAACTGAAGGTAAATGAAGACTTGAGAGCTGAAAGAATTGAATCCGAGCCTCTGTATGATGAATACATAATCACAAAATAGGAGGCATGCATTGAGGAGCTAGCTGATATGGGGAAGACTGCCACAAAAATTAATAATGTTGAGCCTACTCTTGAGATAGCGGCCATTCCATGTGAGAATGATAGATGTGTGGAGTTCCCTAACATTCACACTCAAGACTTGGGTGTTAAGAATGAATTATGTGATGCGGATTCAAGCCATAGCAAATCTGATTTTGCAAATCAGAACTTAGAAGAGAGGAATGAGACAGAAAATTTACTTAATGGTGAGGGGTTCTAGGATAGCTCTTTGGATGAGCATGCATCTACATTGGAGGTAGCGGTGAGCAATGATTATGTCCAATTAGCAGCTTCTATTATGACATTGGAGCCATCTCGTGAGGCACATAACAGCAGTACCTTTGTTGAGGAAGTGTGCAGAGCTGATAGCACACATGAGGATGCTTACCACTCAGTGAATGATGATGATTCAGCCTCTTTCCATAGTGCAGAATACAAATTAGAAAATTTGTATGGAGATAAATTGTCAAAGGAGTCTAATCATTTGGCAGGGCAATTGAAGGTGAACGAAGGCATGGTTTCTTCAGCCTTAGAACACTTTGATGTTGCTCAGCAGTTGGTGACACACTGTTGTTGGACTCTAGGTATATATGAGTACCTTGATAGTGGACTTTCCCTTGCTAAATTTCAGGCACTTCGAGATGCAGTTGGGATCATGAAGAATAATTACCTATAACTGTTATCAGATAGAGATCATCTTCTTAGACTTGATGGTATTTATCATGATACTCTAAGGGGAAAGGAAGAGGAGGTTGATGAGCTCACCTATGAGCTTGAGGTCATCGCAGACTCTTTGAAGAATGCACAAACAACCCTTCAAGAGTCAAAGTTACGGATAAATGAGCTTACCGTGGAGTTGAGCTTAACGCAGTCTTCATCACCTACAAATACCATTTAGATATCTATGGCGGCGGGTGGTGATAAGCATACATCCACGGATGGTGGTAATGAGTATGTCAAAGATGTGACTACATCCATTTCATTTACTGGTGCAGGTGACACAGATGGAACGATTATGTTGGATGAGTGTAGCAGGGAACAATATGTTGCACCAGGGGTTCCTGAGGGTGGTCCCATTTCAGGTGATGCAGAGCATATGATTGATGACTCTTGTGGTGTAGTAGTGAATTTTCTAGAGAGTTGTGTGACAGATCACCATACTACTTCATCATTTTCATAGGAGATATGCAGGGCATCATCTAGTGGAGTGATTGGTCCTCATGTTGATTTGTTTCCATCTCTTGGAAGCAAATTAGAGTCTACATCCCTTGCAGCTGATTTTGATCGACAGCTTATTGAGCCACAGAGATGGAGAGATCAGCTGGAGGTTACTAGAGAGAAGGTTGATTCAACCTTATCTCATTTAGATTGCACTCATAGGAATGTTGAGAACCTTCTTTAGACAACAGAGTTGGAGGAGAGACGGTATGGGATCTCAACTGGTACTCACATTCATGAATTGCAATTCATCAGGAGTGCTTTGGAGGAGGTAAAATTAGAATATCTCCAATTGTATCGTGATAGGGAGTATGCTATTGGGTATGCAGAGAAGGTTGCCCGAGTATCTACCCAGTTAGCTATTCAGGATCGGAGACATGAGCCATATTCTAATTCAGGTGATGTGAGTGATGAGGAGTGTGTTCCCCATGACTATGTCGGTCAACCGTTGACACAAGCAGGTGCTTTTTATTCTAACTGCATAGTGAGGAGTGCTCATAATTTCTCCTTTAGTCCACACACAGATGACCCGATGATGTGTAAGTGTGGATTGGCTCAGGATTTATACCATCCATTGTGGGATGAAGGGTTGCCATCTATAGAAGGTGGAACTAGAAATTGTAGGTGGCTAACTCAGATACATTCAGAGGATTATTTGCAGAGTCAGAGATCAGATTACCATCATGGTGATATGTATCAGACAGAGTTTGCAGCTTCTTGGTCTCATAAATTTCCATTGGAGACATGGCTTCTAAGAGGTTGCAGTGTCAGTGGGCATGATGGCATGTTTAGTCTTTACAGCGGTGATGGAGGAGAGTTTATTCATTCCCTCATTCTGAGAGGGGCGGTTTCATATCTTCCAGCACCTATGTTGTGTAGTCAGTACATCCATAGGAGTTTTGCGGAGGATGGAGGGGAATGTTGTGGTTCATACACTTCAAGGTTTAATTTCCTCTTCATGATTGATGGATGTGAGGTTCTAATGTGTTGGGATCCATGTGGTGATAGGTTTGACATGACAACTCAGTTGGATTCTGAGGTGTTGCTTCACCACTCTCTACATGGTGAAGGTTTTATCAGAGTAGCGCAGCGTCGACGTGGTGGTTCTATGCTGGGAATAGCTTGGGACCTTGAGATCATTTTTGGTTTTAGTTGGGTTCAGTCTGTTGCTCGGAGGTTGTATTGGCATTGCTTGAGGACAAGTAATCTTTGGGAAGGGCAGACTGTAATATCCCCATTTTCGGGATTGGCACCGGAACAAGACTTTCTGAGTGGGGTTGGATGCGTCTTGTCGAGACCTTTCCGGCGAGCTATAGATCACCGAATTTCGAGTTCATTTGGGCCTCTGTTTTAAAGTTCATAAATTAATATTAATATTTAATATTGGACTTTGGGTTTAATTGGTTAAGTGATGAGAAAATGAAATATTTAAAAGTCACTTATGTCATCTTATGGAGCGCTCACATTGGGAAATATTAAAAGTGAAATTCAAAGAGATATTTCCCTCCAAAGTAAACGTCCCTCTTGGAGAGTTTTTAAAAGAGGAGAAGTGCCTCATTTGAGATATGTTTGAATATATGATTTTGTTGGCTATTTGCTCTACTAGGGTTTTCCCTGAGAAGGTTTGAAGAGAATTCAAACCAGAGGCTATTAGGAATGAAAACTCCCTCTAGTAATGGCATTATACAGGTGTGCAATACCACCCAACGGTGCCTATGTTGGTGGATGTATTCAGCATTCACATTTGTGCCAGAATGGAGTTCGTGTAATGAGATTTATGGATTTATTGTTCATATCATTTGCAAATTTGAGAAGATTGTCTATGCAGATTTGAATGACTAATTTCATGGTTGTTTAGAGCATATTTTGTTGAGGGTTTGGAGCTAGTATATATTGCATTGTTAGTCATACATAATAGCAACAGGTCGCCATCTTGGAGGGTTATTTGTGGTTGTTTATTGTGGATTTCTTTCCCCATCTTGGTTGTTCAGCATTAAAGATTAGTGCAGACTAGTTTGCTAGCAGATATAGGGAGTTTTTCAGCAGCGTTGATGCATTTCCACCTACAGCTAGTCGTACATTATATTAGAGGACGTGGGTCTTTGGAGTGGCTTCTCCAACTTTGTTAGCAACCATTGTAGTGTCTATTTGAGGCGTTTAGTGCCTATATCTATGCTGATAACACTTGTGTAATCAATCTTTATCATTCTGTGGAGTTTGAAGCATTTCCAGCCATACCCATTAGCTAGTCCGGCGATAGCATAAAACTGAAGTTGTATTTCTGCACATGGGTATGTGATAGTAATTAATATTTGGCCATTATTCTATCTGGGTCTTTGTTATTTTCCTCATATCTATTGTACTTTTTATGGGTTTGCATTCTATGCTCTATATTGTATGCTCTGGCAACACACATCTGCAGGAAAACGAAAACCCATTCTGCATTCTTCTGTCTATGTCTGAAAGAACACAATAAAATAATAAAATAATGCATAAAAAGATTTTAAGAATATACAAACAAGTACGACACATTACAAATAGATTGCAAGAAATCTAACTAGGTATGGTTGGAATATGAATCAAATGCTCTTCCCAAAGACTGATATGACTGATACACAACTGAAACCCTGTTGTCACAAAACCCTGATTGTTGATGATGCCAAAATGATGCATAAAATGCACTCCCAAGGCTAGTGATATGCCCTAGAATGAGTGTGATTAGGGTTTAGAGCCTTCCAATGCAATCAAACCCTTCAAATGATGAAATACAAAGCTTGAATCTGCAAATGATTGACTGTTGTACCCTGCTATTGTAAAATTAGAATGTATAAAATACTCCAAATTACCAACGATGCCTCTATATGCCAAGCGATTAGCTCCAAAGCATGAAATATCAACCATGAAAGAAAATGTCTTCATCTACAAGCCAAAAATACTTCGATGCCTTCATGAAAACCTGCAAATTAATAGCCATTATGAAATCTTTATGATAACATCTCACAAAGTGGATGGGATCATCACCATACCACCAAATATCAAGGGATCATCTCCTTGATGAACTAAAAAATACACAAAAATACAATGCATGGCACATTGATCGCACATATCAATTTGAGGATGTACTTGAAGAGGAAGATGATTCTGATAAGGAAATGGATACACAAGATACTATACAAATGAATGAATGGGAGTTATTGTCTTAAATGGGCCTTCTCGATTTAAATGAACTTGAAATGTTAAGTCGACATGATTTTGACAATAGTAATAAATAGGAAAAACATAATGTTCAACCACATTTACATTATGTTGCAATTTAGTTTGTAAACACAAACAAGATGTCCCAACAAGATGTTCATCCCCCTTAACATTGCACAACCAAAACTACACATTGTCATCCAACAACTAGCACTTACTATCATTACAAGTCACTTAATTGATAATGCCTCAAAACAACCACTAGATATGCTTATACAAGGAACTGCAGGCACATGAAAACTCTATCTAATTAGTTGCATAAGAAATACACTTCAAAATCAAGTACCAGAAAGGGAAAACCCACTCCTTGTTCTCACCCCAATACGAATTGCAACACTTAACATACAAGCCTCAACTATACATGCAACCCTCGAGATTCTAATTAAATAAATGCAACCATTGCAAGGACAAACATTGACAACATTTCAAGAAGATATGAAAAACATACAATACATTCTCATTGGTGAGATGAGCTTCATTGGCCCAAAACTACTATTAAAAGTCAATAGTAGGTTACGAGAAGAAATCCCTAAACAAAAAATCTCTACTTTGGTGGCATTTCTATAATTCTTGTAGGAGACCTTGTCCAACTTCCACTTGTGATGGACAAACCTATCTATGCATCACACAATTGCAAGAAATCTATGGCACAAATTTATTACAGTTGTTACATTGCTTGAACAATATTTAGACAGCAAGGTGATGGTCCAATTCAAATGCAATTTCGCCATACATTACAAAATATGTGCAATGCATAACCAACGCAACATGATTGGGAAGTATCAATGACCCGCACAAACAAGCAACTAACAACAATTGAGAAAGAAGATTTTGACCAATCAATACACTTGTTTTCTACAAATGAGCTAGTAATATTACACAACAAAAAAAATGTTAAAACTACTAAATCTTCTTGTTGCACTTAGTTTGGCCATAAATACACAACATGAATTAGGCACTAATAGTAATGATGAGGAACTTCCCTAAGAGGTATTACTAAGCAAACATCAACTTTTCATGCTTACAACAAACTTATGGATCCAAGCTGGACTTGTAAATGGATCTCTTGGAGAGGTCAAAAATAATGATATTTTAGCCAAGGCAAAAATCAAGGGCTTGGAGACTTGAAAGTGGGAAAATAAATAAAAGGTAATTTTTATTTATATTTTATTTATTTAATTTTCTCAAGGACAAGTGATGCCAAGGAGAAAAAGAAATAAAATAAAATAATAATAAAATATTATTTCACTAGCAAAAATCGGCGCCCAAGGGAGAAGTTAAAAAAATAATAATAAAATATTATTTTGCCAAGGGAAAATCGGTGCCTAGGAAGAAAAAGGAAAAAATGATAAAATATTATTATTTTATTGTTTTTATGGTTGGCGTCCAAGGTGGATAAGGTGAAAGCATTTAAAAAATATCAAATTAAATATTTGATTTTTGGAGGTGGACTTGACATTGTTTATATTTTGGCTAATTGGGTCGCCTTTGGAGAGAAAGTATAAAAAGAGGACTTTGGCTTTATTTTTGTCAATCTTTGAATTATGGTAAACTTTGCATTTTGTGTTTTGCTCTTGGCTGAAGTTGATTTTCAGTTGATTCAAGGTGGTGTTCCCTTGATTTATTGTGGTTTGGAGATGATCCCATTCCACCATGAGAGGTGAATTCATATGGAGTTCATAATTAGGCTTAATTGGTGACTTTTGATGGTGTTTTTGCTTCAATCAAGCTAGGGTTTGACAGGGATTCTTATTTTCAACTAGCATTGGAGTTGGATATTTAGTTTTGGCTTTGTTTTTTATACATTTCCATCAATAAGTTGATTGAAGAGGGTTTTCAATTGGATCACTTGGCAAAGAGGTGTTTTTGATGATTTCCATCACTTTTTTTGTAACATCCAAAATCTTAAACAAGACTAAAATTAGATATTTGCCATGAGATAAAACACATAAGGTGAAAAAGATAGAATTTCATTTTTATTTATTTATTTAATATGAAATCAAAATACAACAATTTACATAATTTATTTTCTGAAATAAACAACATGGTATAATATACAAAGATGACATTCTGTCTTTACAGTTACATACATCTGCAATAGATAATGTTTTACATAGTCTTAATATTCACAAGTCACATAACCCAAAGGTATACTGCATCCAGAAATCTAACATCCTTATCACAAGCCTCGGCATGTCTTATGTTGGAGAGAGAGAGAGAGAGAGAGAGAGAGCATCTTCCCAGTGCTTTTCCTCCAACCGCAAACCAACGGTCTCCCACACATCTTCCAATTGGAAGTGGCCCTACCCTTCACAAAGAGTATAGACCAAAGGTGACCAAGAGTAATTTCCCATCTAAGGACTGGTGTTGTATCCTACATAATGCTATCAATCATACAACCCTAGATACCCTCTAGCTAAGTATGATCAATCCAATAGGTTACCAGATACGGTGAACTGATAATGCACGTAGAGACGTATGCATTACTTTGGCCAAAGATTCAATATGAATAAACATTTATAATAAATGCAGTTGTTATGTCCACCCACCCCAACTCAACTTGGACACTATCATGATCCTACAATTTGACTTGGTCAACTATGTTTTACTGTATAGCCTTGACAACTTCAATTTAGTCTTCCCAACTTAGACAGGTTATCAAACACTATCATTGTTCCATAAACCTTACGGATTATCTTTCTATATGAGGATTCTCTTTGCATCTTTGCAATACATGAGATCCAAAACTTAACGACACTCAAGAACTTAAGTCGATATATAACGACTAAGAAGGATACCTTACCAAGTTTAAGCATTATTAGTTAGGAAAATATTTCCTTTCTGACTAGTAAGAATAAACAATCAAAGTTAGGGTACTTTCCCCTTCATTCATGATCTATATAATGATCTCAAAGGTTTAGTATATAAAATTACCCTATTGGGTCAAGTTTAGGTTTTGTCCTTCCTATCCCATCATAATGGAATAACAAACATATATTCTCATAAAGTAATAATTTAATAAGCAAAAGGATTAACCCCTAGGTCTTATTCTGACTATGAGGTCATTTCTAGGTTTCACAACCCTTGACTAGATAGAAGATTGTTTTCCAATGTTATTACTACTAAGAGATCATTCAATCCTTTACAACAAGGTTATATCTCTTTACAATCAAAACTTATTACATCAGACCCTATGGTTTCATAAGAGTCTAGAATGTTGACTAAGATTGATTTGATATCAAATATTGTAAATAGACAAGTTTATAATACTATCATCTTATCTTTGTACGGTCAGAGTTGTTTCTCACATAAGAAAATATATATTTAACCCAAGTAATCATAAACACAATAATAAAATTGGTGTCTATCTGCACAACTTAACCTATTATTTTGCTAGTTATACACCACTAACTGCATGTTTTCATCTAAACACTAGGTGACTCAATCATATACACGAATATAATAACCATTGAAATAACTACATCATAAGAATTCATCATGAAAAGAGCCTTATAACTAGTGTAATTTGCATTGATTATGCTGTTAAAAAGGAAGTCTTGGATAAGATAACTAAATCTTACAAATTTTGAATAAAGAGATTTCTATACAAAATTAAACTTGTTTTGATTTCACTGCTCCACATAAGGTAATCAATATAGTAATGGGAAAGGAGACGTTTTAATATATAAAAATATATAAGAACAGAGTCTTCAAATTAAAACACAAACTGATATAAGAATATGTGCAAATGATACTCTTGACTTATACATTCCTTCATATATCATTGTCTACATTACCTAACGATATTGCAGAGATACCAGACTAAATTTCTTTTCAAATAAAACTCGAAACAATGTTTTCCTATCAGTCAATTACGACTCTTAACATAGTTAAATTCTTTATTTAGAGCTAACAGAACATGCTAGACATTTAAAAGCTTCAGCCATTGACAACCAAGGACGTCGGCCATACAGGATAGAGCATTGATTCACAACTCTAAAGGAACTAGAATAAAAACGAGTATTAAAGACTATGCAAAATCATTTAATAGGGTAAGAACCTGTTCTAGATACTTTAGATAGTCCTTTGATTGGCTGCAATTGACCATCGTGAGATTTAGCTTATGTTGTGGTTTGTTATCCTCTGCTACGCTTCGTTCTCTTCACCGTTTACTAATGACTTCAATACTCTTCCTTTCTGTTCTAGTATTTTTTTCCTTCCTCGACTCTAAGATAGTCGTTTCATTTAAAGCACACCACATGAATCAATAATGGGTCCTTTTCCATAACCACAACTAACTACTCTCATAATTATCAATACCCCAAAGTAAATCCACGACTTCAGGTTATTAAGTCGCCACGAAAAGTTTGTTAAACCTTTCTTAACTATCATGATGACCCACTACAAAGTTGATAACAGATCTCTTTAAACTATGGACAACAACACTTGTTAAACTTAAGAAGTTCGAGCCAGCAAACAAGAGAGGATACATGGTATAAAACACCACTCTCTCTCTCTCATAAAGGCCGACACTTTATAGAATCATGACTCTTAATAATTAAGTTATCTCATAAGTTAAAAAGACCACAACTCCATTATTCACGCCTACAACTGCTCTTTGTTTGAGCAAGTGGTTTAAAGAGACATCGTGGTATATTAATTACCACTCGACACTCCACCCACGACTCTCAAAAGAGTAATCGATAGTTAAAGAAAATGACTACAATGATGACAACATCACTTAGAAGAAAAGGTGGTTTACTATATTAAACCACAAACAATTTCCAAAATAATAATCAAAAGAATAATAGTCTTAGATTATATAAATATCTTCAATAGAGAGTAATATAATAATGTGATGAATGACTTACGTAAAACGTGATAGGGTCAAGTTCATCTCCCCTTCACGAACACACACTAAATCTCATCAATTTCGTTTTACCATGAACAAAACATACGACGTTAAAAACTATAATCATGCCAACAATTTAACCAACTACGCCTTAAAGATGGAAATGAAAAACTATTCACGACATGATTGATGAAAGGTTGTGTTAGTCGCAGACGACTAACGTTCTTTCTTGACAACGTCATTTTCACAAAATGACAAGATCGACGCAAAACTAATTCAAAAAGGATTCTATAAGACATCGTCAACTTGTTGAGTCAATCCACAAATTAACCATTAAAATGCGACTTAACTCAATCGACTAGAGTTATTTAACTGTGGAACACTATACTTATTTGGTAAATGACCGTTTATAACCCAAGGTCTATTCTCCTCTCCTCAGAAGATACTCTCTCTCTTTCTCAGAGAGTCATCAAAAACCTATTTTCCTACATATACTTGCAATCACCAGATCATGATCAGTGTATCGTTAGTCCATTCATAAACCCTATGAATAACAAATCAAATTCTCATAACATAAATTGCTAAATCATTACATCATATGCATTGCATTTAATCACATAACTGATATTCAATAAAATCAATATTTTGCAATGACATTTAACCCAACATCAAAATATTTATCCATAGATTCACTTCTATCCTCGTAAAAGTAAAAAGTAAAAACAAAGCCAAAATTAGGGATGTAACATTTTTCATGGTCTGAAGGTTATGATGGCGGGCTGTAAATTCATATTAGCATCAGATCTAAGGTGGTTTTGGCATCTTTGTTGAGAATTCATCAACTAATTGGCTTCCTAACCCTAATCGCTACATCCTAGGGCCAATCGCTTCACTTTTTGAGGTGTTTTGAGGCATGAATAAGTGATTTTCAGTCACTAGGGTTTATGACAGCAACATACAGGTTTATGACAACAACATATAGGGTTATAATAATAACATACAGTCAATTTCAGTTTGATATATGATCATTTGACATCAAGGATTGACATTGGACTTCATCCCTACATGGGCGATTTACATATTTGCACATTTGGAGGTGATTGTTGGCATAATTTGACATTGTTTCCAATCTAAATTTGTACACCAGCCACTCAAAATTTCATATCAGCAAAGAACAATCAAATCTAGGCACAAATCAGACCTCTACACTTTATAATCTTCTCATCTATATGCTTCAAAGTGAAGAGGAATCATTTGGGTATGTTTGTACAACATTTGGATGATGTAAACATTTGAAATCATTTATCTTGTTGTTCTAAGTGAAATCATACCTCTAATTTATCATTTGCAGTCATTAGTTTGTTTTCATTTCATTTCCTATTGGTTCTATATCGTTATTGTTACATGGTGAATGCATTTTTATATTGAAAAGTGATAAAATTGCTCAAAACAAGCAAGAAACCCTAATCAGAAATTCAGGACAGCTAGGGAAAAATTTTAGTTAGATAAGACAGGGTTTTTACAGTGGTATTAGAGCTTGGATCCTACCAGTCTATGGGGTTATGAGCTACATCGATCCACTTCCATTTCATTACCATAGGAGAACAAGTATAATGGGAGATAGAAGAGCAGGTAATCATAATGACATTGGTGACATGATGAGAGATATGCTTGCTAGTCAGCGTATGATGGCAGCAGAACAACATACCACAAATGAGAATATCACACAGATGTTACAAGTTATGATGAATAATGGGACAACCAATCCATCTAATACAGATGTAGGTAGTGTTGTTGGATCACCTCGTGCAAGGACACACACAACTACTACGGATAGGCCTATGCAACCCACTTTTCTTCCTAGAGAAGAAGAGGTTGATGAGGAGATACAAGTTGAGGAAGAGGAACCTCCTTTTGATGATGATTTGATATCCTTGGTTGACAAGTATGATGCACTTCTTGAGCATGTCAAAAATCACATAAACTTCAACAACTACATGAGTCAAAAGTAGGATCAGCGAAGAGTTAGGCTTGATAGACAAAGAAGACAACAACCTAAGCAACCTAAGGAGTATAAGGAAAATCAGTGCTAGAGCATGGGTACACAAGCTAGATACGTTTCTTATACTCAAGAAAATGAGTGAGGAAGAGGCTATACACTTTGTTACTATGCATTTGGAGGGTTTGGCTTAGGATTGGTGGCACCATGGACTTGTTTCACAGCATCACAATAGGATCACTTCATATGATGAGTTCACTAACAAACTCATTACCAGATCTGACAGGAAGGATGTAAAAGTCTACTACAGGGATTTGGCACAGTTGAGATAGATTGGTAGAGTAGACTCATATGTTAATGAGTTTCAGAAGATCGTAGTTATGGTTCTCGAGATGTCTGATAGGAGAGTGACTATGCTCTTTGTTGAGGGTTTGAATGACAGGATAAGAGGATTGGTCAAAGTTCATAGGCCAAGGACACTTGATGAGGCCATTGAGCTTGCACTTGATTTAGACACTACTCCTACATTCACACCATAAAAGAAGAGTTTCAAAGATGAGAATGCAAATCAAAAATCTCATGAGCAGCCCACTCCAAAAAAAGTTGGAGGTACATCAAAGATGGATTTTGAAGAAAGGAATGAACTTCGTAAGAAGAAGTTGTGTTTTACTTACAAAGAACCTTGGAAAATTAGTCATAGGTGTCTTGGTAAAGGCAAGGTGCATTACATAGAGGTGATTGATGAGGTGGATGATGATACTAGTTCAGAAAATAGTCAAGGATAGCCAACACTAGAACTAGTAAATGATGGCAACAAATTAGGATCTAGGATTGCTTATCTTTTAGGAGCTTCAAGGTATAATCCATTCATCTTTGAAGGCACATTATTTGGACCCAAGATCATGGCACTTCTTGATAGTGGAGCTATGCATAACTACATTGATGATGGGTTAGTGAACAAAAGAGGTTTGCATTGTGTTAACTTTGAGGGCTTTGATGTGACTATAGCAGGTGGACCCACCATTCTTTGTAAGAAGAAAGTGAACAAACTTAGCATTCTATTTGGTGAGTATACACTTTGTGACGACTTTTATGTTCTTGATTTGAAGGATAATGAAATTGTGCTTGGTATGCAATGGCTACATTCACTACAAAGAGTCATCCAAGATTTACAAACTATGGAATTGAGTTTCCAACATGAAGGGAAACAAATTGTTATGAGAGCACTCAAATACACATTGCCACATCAAATAGCAGCCAAGTCTATGATAGCTATGGGCAATGAGTTATCTTATGAAGATATATGTGATTCACATGAAGAGACTCATATTGGTTTAGCATTTGATGGGGAGCATTTGATGTTTGAAATGGATGAAAACACTATGGAGTGGCATGATATCATTCCAAATTTGTTTGGGGACAGCAACACGTTATCTCATCATTCTCATGAGATAGCAAACCCTAATCATGAAGAAGTTAGTGTTATCATATCTCCTATTGATGGCAACCAAAATCCAAGTGTTAGACATGAAGCTTTTAATGAAGATGTTAACCATAAGAGTACTGAATTTGTATACTTTAACATAGAAGAAGTAAGTCTAAAAAAATGAATGAGGAATGGATACAAAGAGATAAGGAGGCTAAGTTGATGGCTGCCCATTCAAAACAACACCTTCAACAAGTCAAAGAACAAGTCAACCACATAGATCTAGCAAGACAAGAAAGGGAAGCCTACCTTAGAAGCCTTTTCATTCAAAAGGAAGATGTTATGGAGGTTGAAAATGTCATGTATAAGCCTCTTATGACAACCTAGCATAAAGAACCATCAAATTTATATGAATCAGAAAATTCACATTGTTCACAAGATTGTGGTGATGAGGTTAATGAGACATGTCATTTGGAGGGCTTAATGAAGACTCCAAACATAAAGGAACAAGATAATAGTATGCCAACATGTTTAGAACCAGTTAGTAATGATATCAACACATGGATAGATGAAGTAAATTCTGAATCAGATTTGAGTGAAGATCAAACCATTCTTGGAGAGCATTGGTTTTTTATTAATCCATTGTTGATTGATTGTTGTCCTATATTGTTGGGCATAGAATTTTCTGAATATACATACACGATATCAGCTACTTGGATAGATTGGAGTAGTTGGGATTATTACACTATTGTTGGAGATGAGCATGATGATGATCTCCTATCATTCTATGTTATGGATGGCACTTTTTGCATCATCATCAATGATATTATCAGTTTGTATGTTGATGTTCTGATTTATAACAACAATATATCTGGGTTGGATACATTCTTCCAAGCATTTGTGTTTGACATCTATCACAACACTGTGATACTATCCAGTGTTAGAAGGACTTTCAACATTGATGGTACATTGTTTGATATCTACATCTTCATGATTCGTTTGAATGGTTATGTCATGGTTTGGGATCCAGGTGTTAGTATGATTGGCAGACATTTTGATGAGTTGTGTAGACACCTAAAAATGTCTTAACCGTCTAACCAATCTCTGACATCACTCATATCATTAATGTCTCCTCTAATTAATTAATTAAATTTTTATTTAATTAATTATCTCATCCATTCACCTTTTTTCTTCATCATTTAATCCATAAAAAATTAAATTAATTTAATTGATTCAATAGTTGCACTTACTAACATTAGCCCAATTAATCAAATAAATATGCAAATATTTATTTGGTTAATATCTCCATCTCATTAAACCCAGTTAATTAGATAAATCATACTTATTTGATTAATCTACCCTACTAATCAACCTAAACCTAACCTAGTTAATTAAATACATATTATTTAATTAGCTACCCTAGCCTACATGAACCCTAGACCTAAAATTAATTAAATGAATCCTTATTTAATTAATTTTAGTCCCTAATTAATCCATCTACTAATTTTTTCCAGCGATATTAATTAAACTAATCAAGAGGTCAAACCTCACTTAACACTCATCCCCACACCTCTCAAATAAAAAATTAACCTTTATTCCACATAAGGTAATTTTTTATTCTTATTTGTCTTATAACCTCATTTAATGAGTACTTACACACCTAATTTGTCCTAGTCTTCATTTAATGGGGCTCTTCCCCATGTAAATTAAAAATTCACTTCTAATCCCCTTCATATAACTTCATAAATGCAAACCCCTTTTCCAATGTGAATTAAAAATTCACATTTAATCGCATCCATCCAATCTTTTTGATCAAATCCAAGCCCTCCATCTTACAATCAACCTCATCCATTGATCTCTACATTCAATCTCCACCATTGGATTAAATCTCCATCCATTTTGCCTATAAATACAAGCTCTACCAAGTCATTTCACCATCCAATCTTTGAGAATTGTTATTATGCAAAAAATTCTTCCATCTTTCTTTCATCTTGAGCTAGGCTATGAGTGATTTGTATTGCATTGAGAGCATTTCACATAGATACACATAGTCATGGGTGAAGCTAGAGAGTAAGGGTGCACTCTCTCTACCTTATCAAGGAGGAGGATCACTTTCAAGGTATAAAAGTGTTCATTTATGCATTTTGTTTATGTTTTCTACCTTGTTTGTTTTCTTTGACTTCAAGTTGCTTCATAGATTTTGGTGTGGTATTGTTTATATCAGAGTGGAGTAGCTAGAGAGTAAGGGTGCACTATCTCTACCTTATCAAGGAGGAGGATCACTTTCAAGGTATAAAAGTGTTCATTTATGCATTTTGTTTACGTTTTCTACCTTGTTTGTTTTCTTTGACTTCAAGTTGCTTCATAGATTTTGGTGTGGTATTGTTTATATCAGAGTGGAGTAGCAGAGGTATTGGTACAAGTGGATATGTTTCAATAGTATGAGACTATTCAAATGGCCTAGATTGATTTGGGATTCGGGTATTGATTGGCATGATAGATCCTAATGCATATTTAATATTTGTGATTGCTTGGGGCAAGCAATCTTGGGGTGGGAGGACTTGTAATGTCCCCTTTTTGAGCATGACTTATTTATTGGTTGAGCCAGAACATTAAAGGCTTAGAAACTAGAAAGTTGGCTCAACACTCTATTTTATTTGTATTTTTGGCTAGCAATATTATATAATATTTTTATAAAAGCCAAAAATAATGATATTTTAGCCAAGGCAAAAATCAAGGGCTTGGAGACTTGAAAGTGGGAAAATAAATAAAAGGTAATTTTTATTTATATTTTATTTATTTATTTTTCCCAAGGACAAGCGATGCCAAGGAGAAAAAGAAAGAAAATAAAATAATAATAAAATATTATTTTATTAGCAAAAATCGGCGCCCAAGGGAGAAGTTAAAAAATAATAATAAAATATTATTTTTCCAAGGGAAAATCGGTGCCTAGGAGGAAAAAGGAAAAAACAATAAAATATTATTATTTTATTATTTTTATGGTTGGCGTCCAAGGTGGATAAGGTGAAAGCATTTTGAAAATATCAATTTAAATATTTGATTTTTGGAGGTGGGCTTGAAATTGTTTATATTTTGGCTAATTGGGTCACCCTTGGAGAGAAAGTATAAAAAGAGGACTTTGGCTTCATTTTTGTCATCTTTGACATATGGTAAACTTTGCATTTTGTGTTTTGCTCTTGGCTGAAAGTGATTTTCAGTTGATTCAAGGTGGTGTTCCCTTGATTTATTGTGGTTTGGAGATGATCCCATTCCACCATGTGAGGTGAATTCGTGTGGAGTTCATCACTGGGCTTAATTGGTGACTATTGATGGTGTTTTTGCTTCAATCACGCTAGGGTTTGACAAGGATTCTTATTTTCAGCTAGCATTAGAGTTGGATATTCAGATTTGGCTTTGTTTTTGATATGTTTTCATCAATAAGTTGATTGGAGAGGGTTTCCAATTGGATCGCTTGGCAAAAAGAGGTGTTTTTGATGATTTCCATCGCTTTTTTCATGGTCTAAAGTTTATGACAATGGACTATAAATTCGTATCAGCATCAGATCTGAGGTGGTTTTGGCATCTTTGTTGAGAATCCATCGTCTAATTGGCTTCCTAGCCCTAATCGCTACATCCTAGGGCCAATCGCTTCACTTTTTGAGGTGTTTTGAGGCATGAATAAGTGATTTTCAAACACTAGGATGACAACATACATGGTTATAACGACAACATACATTTAATTTTAGTTTGATATATGATCATTTGGCATCAAGGATTGACATTGGACTTCATCCCTACATAGGTGATTTGCATATTTACACATTTGGAGGTGATTGTTGGCATAATTCTACATTGTTTCCAATCTAAATTTGTACACCAGCCACTTAGAATTTCATATCGGCAAGGAACAATCAAATCTGGGCACAAATTAGACCTCTACACTTTATAATATTGTCATCTATATGCTTCAAAGTGAAGAGGAATCATTCGGGTATGTTTGTATAACATTTGGATGATATAAACATTTCAAATCTTTAATTTGAAATCATTTATCTTGTTGTTCTAAGTGAAATCAAACCTCTGATTTATCATTTGTATCATTAGTCTATTGTCATTTCATTTCCTATTGGTTCTATATTGTTATTATTACATGGTGAATGCATCTTTATATTGAAAAGTGATAAAATTGCTCAAAACAAACAAGAAACCCTAATCAGAAATTCAGGGCAACCAAGGAAAAATTTCAGTTAGATAATACAGGGTTCTTACACTAGCCATTAAACCATTTTCAGATCACTGAAAATCAATAATATAAAAAATCAAATCTTCCAATAAATCAAATCTTCAAATCAATAATATGAAAAATCAAATCTTCCAACAAATCAAAACTTCGCGACCTAATGTGAAAAATAAAATCTTCCACTTCGGAGTAATGTGAAAAATCAAATCTTCCCACAAATCAAAGCTTCATGGTGTAAAAATATCAAATCATAATTAATGCATCTAAGTTACTAATATCATCTGTGAAACCCTTGCACCTCTTAAAGATGCAAGTGTTAGTTGGATTATCTGTAGGATGGAAATAAAGGTAATAACTTTTATTGCAAATCACTAAAAGAATAATTAGAACTATAATGTAAAAACAAATATGATGTCTATTAAGTAGTAGTAGTAGCATAATATCTTATATCTATATTACACAATAATTGATCAAACCATCTATTAATTTTATAATTTTTTTATATGTTACATTTTTTCGTCTTAATTATTGATTTATAAGTTAGTCAATGTACTAAATTATGTTATCATTACAATTCACTTAAAATATTTCTAGTAAGTGTGATTTATGTTTTTGATATTGATAAGTTGCAAACCTAGTGTAGAACCCGATAACAAAAAGCCAAAAGGTAGCAGGTCAGGCCCAAGGCCACAAACAGCCGACTAACAGCCAATCACCAGTACATCAAAAACCAGACAACAAGTTTTTTTAAAACAAAGTCAAGAGAAACAACTAGCTAAGCTGAATTTTCCAATCATCAGAGATCGACTTAAGCAAATTTTCTTGATCCTCAAGTAGAGAATCCACTCCCTTGTTTCGGTCCACCTGCAGAATGGAAAAAGTAGCAGCAGCCCTATGGGAAGACCTCATAACCAGCTTGATCAGCACCTTGACTTTGTCTTCCATAGCTGAAAGACGGGTTTTGACCTCCGCTAGCTCCATTTCTAGCTTCTTGTTGTCCACCTCCCTTCTGGCGCTCATAACCTCTTTATCAGGGGTCTCTTGGATTTCAGTGTCCTCCTTGTTGGTGTCACTGAAGGAGTTATTCATGGATGCAAAATGGCTAGCGCCCTCCTGCTCTTGCATAGGGGTGGTTTTGGTTTCCTTTATGTTAACATCTTGCATAGTGTCCTCCCGATCCGAGGCAATGGAGTAATCAACAATCTTCAAACCATGGGGCAAAACCCCCACCAACCTAGAAGATCTCCTTATGCTTGGTCTTCTGACAGAGCAGGACTTCCCCATAGCCTTCTCTTTCACAACCATCACCTCCTCTTTCAACGGTTTCCCCTATTTATCAGTTATTTTCTGAGCTTGTTGTTCATCATCTCCTTTCCCTTCAACACTTTCACTGCAGCTTTTCTTATCACTTCTGTTTCGAGTAGGCTTACCTTCCTTACATTTTTTGCTGTCCAGTTTAGGGTTTTTGTTTTTAAGGTTACATAGGCCCTCAGTAGCCACAGTGTGGGACTGATCATTGGAACCCTCAAGAGTAACATGCACAAGAATACGACTGCCAGAAAGAGTCTTGGAAATAGAGGTGGCCTTAGACACAAGAGAGCTAGAGAAGGGGCCCGAAGGACCACTCATAGGAAGGTTAGAAGGAGAGGTAGACAGAGAGGGCATCAAGGTTTTTAGTTTGGATGGCTTCCCAAGCCTAACACTTAGAGGGATTTTGTCCTCGGGGTCCTTGTTGGAGTTGTCCTCCACAAATCGGGCAACAGGGGTTTTAGTCGAACGCAAAGCTAAATGAAACTGATACAAACGAAAAATGAGCCCCTGATTCAGAGGCAAGGTAACCACCTCTAGGTTGCCCTCACGGGCCTTTTTGGTCTAGAGCACAGAAGCCTCAAGGTTGGATAACAGTAAAGAGGGAAAATTAACCAGCATTTTCTATCGAAAGTGATTTAGAAAGGCAAAGTGATAGTGGTAAAACACTCTTTATCTTCCCTTAAGAGTAAAATATTTCATAATCAAAATGCATACCCGGTTCCACGGACTGACCAAGCTTTCACGTTTGAAGCCCCCTAGAGACGAATTTGCTTCTCTCCTTCCTTGTAGAACAATTTTAAACCATCAATGTCTTGGACACGCGTCTACTTCTTGAGCCTATTCCCCGAGAAAGGTAGGCCAATTACAGTAGCAATGGATTCCTCAGAGACCACAAACTGGACTCCCCCCACTTTCACCTTTCAACTCCCGTCCCACGAGTCAACAAATTGTGCTAATAAGTGATCATCACAGCTGTTCAGACATTCAAGAAATGGGGTCACTCCTCCCTCATACGCTATGCTCCAGACATGAAGGTCTTCTTTGAATTTGCCATAGTTCATGGGCTCTATTCTAACTTTCTCCCCACCCATATTCCTATAAAACCAAAGCTCATTCTTAGGAAAGTCTTTATAGAGAATTGAAGAAAGCTCGTCGCTAAGGAAGCCGTTGTAGAGAATAGAGAGGCGTTGAGTGAACAGTCTAGAAATGAAAAAAATAAAAAAAACTTTAATTCCTTTTTCTTATTCCATTTCCCCTGTACGTCTATCCAAAACCCGAGCTTGCTCGAATCATAATTTCCATCAGGGTACGGCTTGTACGAGCTCCTTGAAGCTAGCTCTTCAAACGACGGGTGACAAGACCATTTAAAAATATCATGCCACCAAACATGTTTGTAACTAAGTTGTTCAAGGTACACATAATCCTCAGTCAACCACGTCATCATGGAGGGATGAGTAGGAATCCTGCTAACGTCATCAAAGCCACGTCCTCCCATAACAAAAGGAAGGCACAAAAAGATACTACACCAAGAAATATAAAAAATGATACAATCCATCATGAGATATTGAGTGCCTCCTTCTGAATGCACTCATTAACCATCTGGGGCGGATTGTCCAAATCTCTCTAGCATCTTAGGGGATTAACATTAATCCCAAGATTAGCCATGAGATCTACAGTTTTATTGCCCTCTCTATAAATATGTCTCACCTCTTTTCCTTCAAACTTTGAAAGAAGACCCTTTATATCTTCAATAATATCCTCTATCTGCCATCCAACTTTAACATTTCCTTTAATAGTTTCAATGACAATCATGGAATCACCTTCACCAATTATGTGCTTGATGCCTAAAGCTAAGGTAATTTTGAGCCCGCAAAAGAGAGTCGTGGCTTCCACAGTATTATTGGTGTTTTCCCCAAGGCTCCCAATAAATGCAGCTATTAGAGTACCCTTATCGGATCTTATAATTCCACCTCTGTAGTATTATTGGTGTGATTTATGTTATCGGGCTTCGTATCTTTAATTTTACTTTAAATTAATGTAGGTATGATACCAGCACCAAAGCCAGTTCTACATTGTGAACCATCAAAATACAATTCCCATTTGTCTTTTGAAGTTATAGTTAGAATTTGATCATTAGGAAATGCTTCCTAATTTTGGATAGAGAAAGGTGAAGGTGCTTCGACTAAATGGTCTGTTAAAGCTTGTCCTTTTATCGCTTTTTGAGAAATAAATTTGAGATCAAATATTGTTAACAACATAACCCATTTAGCGAGGCGACCTGAAAGATCTATTTTAGCAAAGAGGTGTTTCAAAGGATCAAATTTTACCATGACATGAACTTTAGCATTTAAAAGATAATGCTTGAGCTTTTGTGTTGCAAAGACAAGAGCTAGGCACTACTTCTTGATAATATTATATCGCACCTCATAATCGAGCAAAGTTTGACTTATGTAATATGCAACGTGTTCTTTGCCTTCAGTATCATGTTATGCTAATAAAGTCATGAGAGCATTACTAGATGTTGAGGTGTAAAGAAGAAAAGGTTTATCAACAGTGGCAGGCTGTAAAACAGGAGGATTAGCTAAATAGTTTTTAAGTCTTCAAAAGATTTCTAACAATTAGAATTCCAATGAAATTTTGAATCCTTCTTTAGTGGTTGAGTAAAAGGGTGAGTCTATCTACGAGTTGTGAGACAAATCACCGAATGGCATGTATCTTCCCTTGTAGACTACAAAGTTGAGATATGTTTTTAGGTGGTGGCATGTTAACAATCGCATCAATTTTATTTGTGTCTACTTCAATGCCACAATGTGAAACTATAAATCCCAACAATTTTCCACTGTCTACGCCAAAGACGCATTTACGGGGATTCAAGCACATGTATTTCTATATTTGTTTAAAGATTTGACAAAGGATTGTGACGTGATCTTGGCGATGAATAGACTTCAAAAGAATGTCATCGACATAATCCTCTAAGATGTTATGCATGTAATCATGAAAAATAAGAGACATAGCACATTGGTAAGTTGCTCCAGTGTTCTTTAATCCAAACAGCATGACTACCCAATAGAATGTTCCCCACAGTGTTATGAAAGTTGTCTTATACTAATCTTGAGGGTTGATGAAATTTTGATTATAACCCGAAAAACCATCCATGAAGGAAAGTGATTCATGGCCAACAATTGAATCAATAATCATATCAATGTTTGGAAGAGAAAAATCATCTTTCAAAGAAGCAAGATTTAAATCTCTAAAATCAATGCACATCTGAATACGGTTATCAGGTTTAGTAATGGCTACAATATTCAAGATCCAAGGTGAGTAATTAATAGGACAGATAAAACCAGCTTGTAAAAGCTTTTCTATCTCAGCTTTGACTAATAACACTACCTTAGGATTCATTTTACGAATCTTTTGTTTAAACGGATTAGCATCAGGTTGTAATACAATAATATATGTTACAATCTTAGGGTCAATGCTAGGCATATCTGAATAATTCCATGCAAATAATTCTAAAAATTCATGCAAAAGCTTGGTCATATCTTCTTTTTCTTATGTACATAAACAATCACCTATATGGATAACCTTTTCAGTGTTATCCTTCTCCATGAAGACATCAACAGTCTTTCTGTTAAGTAAAGTATTGTGGTCTAGGAGGTTGGGTGATTGTGATGATTCTTTAGATTCTTCACTAGGTTTTAAAGTAGTATTTACCAAACAAGTCGACTTTCCAAAGTATGCATCATTATTTAATAATAAGGTAATGCACGTTTATGATGATAACGGGGAATATTGTCATAAGCTCCCATGAATTCAATTATTGCTTCATCCGTTGAAAAGGTATCCAAAGGAATATCTCTTGGAGGACAATTCGTGTATATCATCTCAGGATATATCAAATTGAGTGTTGATATTGTTGTCACATTAAGAGTAGGATGTTTATGGGCTTTGGTTGTCCTAAAAGGATTATATACAATGCCATTCGAGTAGTTATGTGAAGTAGCCTCTATAGGTACTCGAATTCCTTGTTGATTAATACTGCAACCATTGCTTACATAGTCGCAATTCTTATAAAGAATCCAGAATCCTCACCATAAAGAGAGGCCATCTCTCTAGAAGAAGGTGGAGCATCATAGGTCTCATAGTTTGTAGTGTAAGTAAGAGTATTGTCTATGTTTGTCACTAAAGAAATTTTACATTCTTTAGGTATCTTCACAGATTTCTTTGATGAAATTGATGCAACATTTGATGTTTTAGGATTAGATTTGTTAATTTTATATTCTCCCATGGAGGTAGAAGTAAAATCTAACAAACCCCAATCATCACCAAGGAATGCATTCAATTGTTTAGAATCTTGCACAACATTATGTATGGTAAGAGGATTTGATGGATCAACTTTCAAGTTATTTAGAATCTTATGATGAACAACTTGCTTTTGTAATTTATTTGTAAACAACTATCCAGTTTAGGATCGGCTTCAATGGTGTGAAGTTTATTTGCATAAATAAAATTGTTTGATAAATGAAGGGTAGATGGAACAGCCCCCAGGGCATGAATCTAAGGTCTACCAAGAATCATGTTGTATGATAATGAACCAGGCATGACATGAATGAGGGTGGACAATGCCATAGGCCCAACTTGTACAGGTAAAGTTATAGTGCCTAAAGATTTTCTTCCAACATTATCAAAGCCACAAATGCTAAGTTTATCTGGTTTAATTAAAGATGTGTCAACCTTGATCTTATGTAACAAGTTGATACCACAAACATTAAGAGTCGATCCATTGTCAATCATAACTCGCTTGATCAATTTTTTGTTTATTGTGATGAAGATAATTAAAGGATCATATTGATTTTGAACTTCAATAGAAGGCAACTCATGTTGTTGAAACATAATGTCTGTTTTTGTCACATGCATACAATCTAATAGAGCTGCTACATCATTCAACTTGATAGCGGGTGGTACAATCACCTTTTGTAAAGCTTCTTAGAGCATTCCATGGTATGTAGGCGAAGTTTATATGAGTTCCCAAAGAGAAATCATGAAGTACCATGAAGTTGCTCAACAAGATCATAATCTTGACCAACTTTATGAGTAAGACGAGGTGGTTGAGGAAGCATAGGTTGAGAAGTTGGTAAAGATATAGGAATGTTTGATTTTTGCTTACTTTGTTTGTTATTTATGTATTATATGTGTGAGCAACCATAGTATGACTAGGTTGTTGTATTCCATCTTGCTGACTTCGATGTGTTATTTGTTTAACATAGTTATAGATGTAATCAGGAGGTCGAGAAGAATGTGGAAGACCTCTAACTGTGAGCACTAGTTTAGATTATGTCTAAGCCACATCTGAACACAAGTTGACCACTATTTTCGGCATCACAGGTTCTTCTTGAGGTTTAAGAACATAGATTGCATTTACTATTCTTTGAAAGAACGATGGTTTAGGAGTCATAGTGGAATATTCAATCGAGATAAAGTCCTCAAGGGCTTCATCTAACATATTGAAGTCATCACAACTAAACGACTCATTATATGCATTAAAGTCTTCTAAAAAGAAATATGACATTATAACATGTTCTAATTAACCCAAGACTTAAATGTAAAACAATATAGCATAAACTTTGCAAAACTGAAACAAGATATCACTATGCAAGTAACAAAGTTTTAATTCTATACTCTTTTAATGAAAAGCTAAAGATATCAATCAAAATTCAATGCATGTACTTTTCACAAAAAGAAAGTTTGCAATCTAAATCTGATTTAGGGTAGCAAACACTTTCATATCTGATGTAAAAAGGATGCAAATTATTTTAAACACGGGTTTACCAAAATGCTATGTGGGAAAAGAGGGAGAAAGATAGTTTGCATAAACCAAATCAAGCCTCTCTTTCACTTACACAACATTAGAAGATAGGGATCGAGCTTGTTCACTATGAAGGATCAAGCTACTGATTCCTATTCCTTTTTATGTTGTTGTAATTGAATAGATACCTCAATTAGGTTTTTACAATCCTTAGGAAGCCTTATAGCATGAAACCCTAAATGTAAAGTATGCACGAACATACTAATTTCCAGCACAAAAACTGATAAACTAACTACAAAAATGTAAATCAGAGGTTGCATAGAGCATGCACCTGAAAATTGAAGGCCTGTTAGACTAGGGCGCCCACCTCAGAGTCCCAAAAATTTTATGACTGTCAAACTTTCTACACCTAATATCAGAATCTCCGTCGAAGGTTCTAGATCCCAGATTTGGAGCCCAATTAGACTAGGGCGCCCGCCCCATAGTTCCGAAGATTCTGCAATGATGAAACTAAAAGTTTTACGACGACTGTATCCGTAATACTTATTCTTCTTCCACTCCTTTTCACTGGATCTTTTTGAATGCGACCTACACATACAAAAGAAGGAGAAGGATGGTTGTGGCTATATAGGAGTTTGCCTTAGTCAAACCCCATCTTTGGTATTTCTACTTCAACAATAGCCAATGATAAAAGTCTACAGATGTGTGTGCTCATAGATCAAAT
The DNA here is from genome assembly GCA_027924645.1 of Cunninghamia lanceolata. Taxonomy (NCBI): domain Eukaryota; kingdom Viridiplantae; phylum Streptophyta; class Pinopsida; order Cupressales; family Cupressaceae; genus Cunninghamia; species Cunninghamia lanceolata. The sequence continues at coordinate 337,608 of BSBN01000934.1, forward strand.
GTGAATGCAAAAATGTAAGATCACAAATGACTCATGCATCAAGGATAGATCTACATAATGTTTCACTCAAGGAAATAACAACAAATTCACATCAAGGAGATGATAGCAATGAAGACTTGTAGAACAAGAAGGTGAGGTAGTCGTATCTATGGAGGACTTCCAAGCTCAATTTGGAGGCTTCAACCCTTCTCTCGATCATACAAAAAGCTTGACAAAACCCTGGGAAGAGCAAGATAGACTCAAGATCTTGATTCCTAATCTCCACCTAATATCTCCATGATAGTAAATATCAATATCTTCAAAAGAACTTCAACAAAGTGTAGATCTTCAATAGCAATAGTAGCAGAATTTTGGCATAGTAAGCTTGCATGTAGATTGTGTGTGATAAAATGATCTTCAATTCTTATTAAATACATAACCTTAGAAATGCAAATATTTGAAATAATACGCCGACATCGTGTGAAAACCAAAATTTGAAATTGGGATCCCAAGGGCACAGGGCAAGCTGACACCACCCCAAAATTCAAAAACCAGAAAAATAGAGCTGGACTAGGGCACGAGCGCCCAAGTCCAAACCCTAGATTTCACTCAAGCTTTACCTTTAGGGGGTTCAGAACATCCGGAATCCAAAGTTTGTTCTTAGGTTGTATCAGTTATTGCTTCAAAATATGACATTTCTTCGATAGGATATAGGTCAATGAGGGTTTAGGTAATCCATAAACAAAAAGGGCAATAGGACACCAAAGGAGAGGAGCTAAACTATGTGAAATTGTACTAATCCATGTAGGAGTATAATTTCTGACAACAGTTTTATGTATGTTGCACCTTGTTGCAATGCTCGACATCATACCATGACTACACAAGCCATCGTGTATCATGCATCACCTTGGTTTTCTCATCTTGGGGGAAACCCCTTATTGCAATGTAGCTTTTGAAAACACATATCATTTGGGCATTTGCTTTTCGAAAGCTCTTGTGCCTATTTTATATTTCTTCCTAATTCTACCTTAAAGGAAATTGCTCCCTGATGGAGTTAGCAATCACTTTAAAGTGGTGGCATACATCATGCTATGAGCCTCACTCTGATTTTTCTATCAAAATAATTGTTGATTACTTTTTGTAAAGGATTGTGGTACACTTAGAAACAAGATCTTAAGTCTATCTTGTTGAATCTCCTTGCATGTTTGAAAGAAGGGTTGCGCCACCAACTAGAGTTTGATAGTAAGGTCGCTTCACCTTCTTATTCTGCAAGGCTTCATGTAATTCCTCTTGCAGGAGGTGGATTGTGTATTCCCTTGAGTAGAAACACTTCTCTTTAGATAGATTATGTGTATGATGTGTTTGTAGCCTCTTGTACTTCTTATTTCTAACTAACCCCTTGGCATTCTTCTTATTGCATCTTGGGGAATGATGCATGGTGATTGAGACAACCTTTTAGATTGCGGTCTCTTTTGTCATGCTGATCAAGGTCTTCCGTTATGTGCTTTTTGTGATTGATATATGATGCGTGTATTCTCCTGATATATTCTTATTCTCTATATGGTCTTCATGCCTTGTGCATACCTCACAAGTATTCTCTTTATGTGTTCCTTATGTATGTCTCTTGAGTGCTTCTCGTGTATCCCATGCGCGTTCATGCGTATTTTATGTATATTTTGTGTATGACATGTATACATTGGGATTTCTCAAGTGTATGGCTTGCGTATGCCTTGTCTTATCTCATGTTTTCTAAGTGCTTCGTGTATATGGAAATTATGTCTTATGTGTATTATACCAATCATCATAGACTCCTAGAATCCTAAACTTGGGGGCTTGATCACCCCTCAATTTTGAGTGACATTCCATGGTTTCTATGTTTATTGTGATTGAAATATATCTTCTCCTTACTTTAGTGTGAGTTCGAACATAAGCTTGTACCCATGCTAAAGTGGGGGCTAAAATTTATAGAGTAAAATGTTTACTCTTGTTAATCAGGACCTATTTTAACACCTTTTTGAACATTAAATGATTAAATCTCAATCTTGATGAATAAACCCAACAAAATAAAGTTAGGAGTGGTCTAAGCCCACCTAAATGGACACTCTTCAGAGTTTGTGGGCCTAAAGGACCAGGCGCACGAGCGCTCTGGGACCTAGTCCCAAATGTTAGCCTCGAGCCTATTTTTGTGGTGTCAGCTTAGAACACCTCCTGGACTTTAGCATGTTGGCCCCATTTGGTTTTATTCATTGTTGGTGAGCGGGAATGCATATAAAAGAAAGTTAGTTTATTCATTTGAACATTCTAAGCTGTCTAAGCAATCTAGGCCCATACTTGCCCTCTCTCTTCTTCTCTCTCATGCTCTCTATTCTTCTCTAAAGCTCTTTATGGTGGATTGTTATTGTTGCACTAACTTCTTGCAAGTCTTGTGAAGATCTTTCTACTTCTTTGGGCTACACCAACTTCTTAAGTCAAGTTGTGATGCCGCATCAAGCATGCTAGGGTTTCCATGCTCATGGTGACTTCTTTTCTTCATGCTTTGTTCTAGCATTCCATTCTACTTCAAATTTGTCTCTGCCCTCTTAGGGCGCACACTCTTTGAGATCTCATCATTGCTATTGTGGAAGTGAAAACAACATTCATAGAGCTTAACTTAGGCAAGCTCCTAAATAGCACCCAACCATTTTCCTTCTTGTGTGTGCAAGTAGCATCCAAAAGAATCTGCAGAAAATAAGTTACAGGAAGCAGGAACACAGAAGGGTGAAGACACAAGAAACTTAACATTCTGAAAAACCCTAATCAAGGTCTAGGGCACCCAAGCATGCTAGTCTTTCTGGGCTCTCAAATCTAGATCCAGGTTCTACTCTGCCCTCTGATCCCCACTGTGGTGTTAGATTTCTAATATTTGTTTCTGATAGTCATATTTTCACATATCTTGCTTAACTAGGGTTTCTACTTTACCCTAGCTTGATTTGTTGGATTTGGTTGATTCTCCTCTATACAATAAAGGGACAAAACCCTGCAATTTGGCTCTCCTTCTTGGGTAGAAGCCAAGATCGGTCCGTGTTCTAATGTTAGATAGAAGAGGGTTTTGACCTAGTTTTATCTCTTGGGCTAGGTCTCTCTTTTTTACTAAACAGTTTCCAAACCCTAAGTCTCCCTTTAGGGTTTTTCTTTGGGGATCCAACTTAACCTTCCATTTTGATTTCCAAATAACCTCCGGTAGTCAATGCAAAATATCCAGAAAATCCCACTTAGAGTCACCATTCCATTGCCCATAGTTCCTATTTTGTCCATTTTTGAGAAATATATAACCTGGGTCATTCCTTCTGCACTCCTCTCTAAATTTTTTAACGACTCTCGCTTTAAATTCCTCCCTGGTTTCACTAGCTTTCTTCTCCAATATTCTTTCATTATTTTTGTAAATTCTTCTATCATTTTCTTCCCTTCTTCCATATGTAGCATTATGGAATCTCCAATTTTGATATTGCTCCTTAAACATATTTTAGGTGCAATCCATTTTAATGTTTTCGTTAAACTAAAAATATTTTATTCTATTTTATAATTATATTATTGAAATAATAATCAATAGATATTTTCCATATGCCATAATTATAGATTTATTGCAAAACGAAAACGTCCCAAGTCACAATCATGTATTCATTAGAAAAAAATGCTTCTTATCATTTATGGTATTGTTTGAAAAATCAATGGCCAAGATCTATTTCATGGTAGTTCTTGTTTAATAACACGACCCTATCTAGAGGTGGAAGACCCACTCTGTAAATTTCATCTATTATAATATCATCTGGACCTCCTAAGAAGTTACGATGAATCAAAGATTTTGCAATAAACTTGATAGTCTTTATCTTTCTCAAGGTCAAATAGGATAGCTAAGAACATAGAAGAAATATTAGTGTTGACCCTATACCCTTGCTCTATGAACATGGACTTGCTCCAAAAACCCACTATATTGCATGTAGAAGGTGACTGATTCTTGTTTTGAACACACATTTAAATCTTTTTTTAGAAATTCCCCCTAGGAAGACCGTTTTCCTTTATCTATAGATCAAACACACTAGCATATTGATTGAAAAATGAAGAGATGAGGGTTTGTGTTTGTCATGAGATGGTCTTTCGAATATATCAAGGAAACCAATCTTATCATCATTATTGTTCTTACCATTTGGCCTCGATCGTAACAAATTTCCATGAGGTAATCTTACTTTAGCACGAGTGAGTTCTTCACTCTTTAATTATAATAATATATGACCTCCTTTGGGACTACTTTGGTTATCAACTCGTGATTGAATACACTTAAGATTTGATCGTTTTAATCCTTCATTCCAATCTTTAATTCTAATTTTAGAATTAGTTGTTGACCAAAATTTGAGTCTATTATGCATTCTTCATTCATCTATTGCCTTGTTTCCAAGAGTGTCCACTTCTTTATTGATCTCCCTATAAGTGTGATTTATGAAAAAAAATCCAATTTGGCCAAAAGAGGCCATACTTGTTGAAGGGCGTTGTTGATTTTCCAAATTTGAGATTTTTTAGACTTTTTTTACCATATTGACAATAATTAACGAATCCCCTTCAATTTCAACTCTCTTACATTCATAAAGATTACAAACTTGAATCCCAAGGATGAGAGCTTGGACTTCGGCTTTGTTATTGGTTCCTTCTTTTAATTTCCTCGAAGCTGCTCCGATTAAGTTTCCCTGATCATGTCTAATAATGCAACTAACTCTTGATTCTCTGGGATTCCATTTAGAGGCTTTGTTGAAAGTCATTTAAAACTATCCTAGAGAAGGAACATTCCATTTTGCCTCTTTCTTAAGATATAAAGAATTAACTCTAATTTCCCCATTAATAGGCGGGACTTTTAGGCTTTGTCAATTTCTTGTCATCTTGTCCCTTGTTGAGAAAGTTTTCCTTTTAATTACTGCCATATAGACCTGTTATTGACAATCTCAACCATTGCTATTATAATTTGTGAAAAAAAAGTAGATTTAGTTAAAGCTTTTTCTTGAAAAAATCTTCTATTTCTTTCTTTCCAAATTTCCCAAATCAATATTGATGAGCTAATAATCCATAAACTGTAGAAAATTGACTATTTCTTCAAAATTGGCCAAGACTGGAAGATGCTTAAAATTCAATTGGGAAGGGCACTTTTCCAACCCAAACTAGCACACAACCACTACCAACATTTTTGTGAAAATTGACAATTTAAAAGTAAATGATCAACCGTTTCCTCTTCTTGTTCATGACCTGCATAGTACACATCTAGAAGGCCCATTATACCCCAATTTTTGAAATCTATCTGTTGTTAGTATTTTATTCTACAAAGTTGCCCAAGCAAAAAACCCTACTTTTGGAAGACATAATTTGTTTCAGCAAAGATGTATAGGTATAAAAGTTTTCTCTTTTTTTTTGTTTCTTCCACCATGTATCCAATTTTTGTAAAATATTCCCCAGTCTTTGAATAGTTCCATTTGATAGTGTCTTCTTTGTCTAATAGCCATATCTTTCTTTTTTCCAAAATCCCCATTAAAGCTAAAACTTCTAAAGCTGGAAGATATAAACTTTTCATTTCTTTCCACACCCAATCTTTTATTCCTTGCTTGATTATAGGAGTCAAATAGTCTGCTACTTTTTCCCCCATATTTTTGATAAAAGAAAGTTAATGTTACTGAAATCTTGATTTGTCTCTTATATTGGGTGGCTATTCCAAGAATCTTCCCAAAAGTTGGCTCTTCTTCTGCTTCCAACTTCCCACATAAGATGATTTGTTATTATGGGTCTACATATTAAAAGAAAGTTCTAGATGCTTGAGCCCTTTAGAGGGTCTTTGATAGTTAAAATTTTGGAAGGATCTAAAAGTCCAAATATTTATGTTGCAAAATTTTAACCCATTTTAGGTTTGGGATAGGGTATATATTCCATATCAATTTTGCCCCCAAGGATTTATTTTGTGTTAATTGGTTTCTAAGACCAACTCCTCCTACTGCTTTTGGCTTACAAATACTATTCCATGCAATTAACAAAAACTTCTTTTCCTCTGAAGTGCCTTGCCAAAAGAATTTTCTTATATCTTGATCTACTTTTTTGGTACATCTTGATGAGATTTTAAGGTAGGACATTAAAAATATGAAATTATTGAAATGCCTAATTTTGACATTAGAATTCTACCCACATATGATAACCACCTACCTTTCCATGAAGCCATTCTTTTTGAACAAGTCTCTAATAGTGGATCATGTAGTTTGGCTAAACAATATCCTCCAAACAGTGGAATTCCAAGGTATTTGCTTAGGAGTTTTCCCAACTTAAAGTCCAAAATACTCATGTTTTCTTTTTGTAGTTTTGGTTCTGAATGGATGAAGAAGATTTCTGATTTGTTTGAATTGATTTCTTGACTCGAAGCTTTTGTGTAATTGTTCAAAAATTTCTTTAGAATTTTTGCTTCACTTTTCTTAGCTACTCTGAATAACAATGTCATCTACAAATTGTTGGTGTGAGAGAGGATCTACCTCTTTGGTTATTGAAATCCTTTCCCATTCTCTCTTGGAACATACTTCTTGGATTGATCTTCCCAGAGCATAGACCATTATGATGAACAAAAAGGGGGAGATTGGGTTTCCTTGTCACAGTCCTCTTGAAGCTTCAAAGCAATCCTGTGGGTTTTTGTTGACTAAGATTGAATATCTTGGACTGGCTATTAGACTAAATATCCACTCTAGCCATTGTTTGTAAAAACCAAAATTTTCCATTACTTTTATCAAGAATCTCCAATCCACTCTATCATATGCTTTTTTATATCTAGGTTCAGAATTATACTTCTTCCTTTGGTAGTGTTCATCAAATGTAGAGATTCTTGGGCTATTATCACTCTATCCAATTTAATAGAGTGGCTAGGAACAAAATTGCTCTATTCTTTAGCTATTATTTATAGTAAAATAATTTTCAATTTGTTTGCTATAGCTTTAAATAGTATCTTGTAAATTGTGTTGCATAAATACATTGATCAAAAATCTTCAAAGGTAGTTATTACCTCCTTCTTTGGAATAAGGGATATGAATGTATTATTTAAATCTTTTAAAAGAGATCCTTTCTTTCTTGATTCATTTGCTACTAACCAAATGTCTTTGCCAACAATATTCCAACATTTGTGAAAAAAGCTTATCGGGAAGCCATCTGGGCTAGGAGCTTTGTCCGGATGTAACTATGTGACTGCTTGTTTTATTTTTGCCTCAGAAAAAAGACTCATTAAAAAATGGTTTTGGTCCTCATTTACTAGTTTAGGTATATTTTCCATGATGCTCTTTTGGTGCTTCAAGTATGGCTCTTCCTGATTGTTAAGAAGATTTATGAAATAAAGAACAACCACATCCTTGATTTTCTTGTCCTCTGAAATTTCACCAGAAATTGATTTTATCCTTGTGACTTTATTATGCATTCTCTGAGCTTTTGTGGAATTGTGATTTTTTTAATGTTTTTATCCCCATTCTAAAGCTACATTTCACTTGATTTTTATCTCTAATAGATCTCTTCCCTTGCCAAAAATTCTGAGTATCGATCCATTAAATCATTTTCTTTTTTATAGCTTTCCTGATTCATTCGATTTTGAATAACTTCTTCACTTAAAATTCCCATCCTTTCTTCTAGTGTTTCTTTTTTTTTCAAAAATGTTCTTAAAGTGATATTTGTTCCATTTTTTGAAGCATTCTTTCATGTATTGTAGTTTCTTAAATAATTGTGATAGGTGAAAATCGGATATGCAAACATAAACCAATGAGGAACATAAAACAAATACAAATCACCTCCTTTGCACAAACGAATTACCCACACCGATTGAGCGAATTGAAATGCACCCTATTCCAATTGATAGCTCCTAGCTTTTTCATGTGGATTGCTCTATAATTATAATGCAAATATGATCTCCCAAGGAATGATTGCGACAACATAAGTTTACTTGAACGAGAGATGGATGAAAATGGAGAATGAAACTTCTTTTTATAGACATGTGAGGAATTAGATCAGCGGTTGAGGATGATCAGAAAGATCAACAATTGAGGATGGTAGAGAGAATGTGCACAAATCAAAAGAGGACAAGTGTCCTGCTTCTCTCATGCATCGAGGGAGTTAACATATTTGATTAAGGATTTAACTAGATAGATTGATTAGTTAACAAGATTGATTGATCAGTGGACTGAATTGATTGGAGAGTTGAGTGAATTGATTGATCAGTGAACTCAATTGATTTTCTAGTCAACTGAATTGATTGATTAGATAACTGATTTGATTGATGAGTCAACTGAATTAATTGATTTGTTAACTAATTTTAATTGAGAGTAAAATGTGGATGAGAGGGAATAATAGGAAATTAAATTAATTAATTATTTAATTTCATGCACCTGTGATAAATGAATTAAATAATTAATTTAATTCATTTTGGAAGAAAAAGACTAATTAAATAAATAATTTGAATTTATTTATTTAAATATTTATTTATTTAAATTGGAGGAAAATTGATTTAATTAAATAAATAGGATTATTTAATCAAATATGGAGGAATAAATTGATTTAATTAAATAATCAGGGTTATTTAATTAATGTGGAAGAATACATTCATTTAATTAAATAATCAAGGTTATTTAATTAATGTGGAGGAATGAACTGATTGAATTAACTTAATCAAATAATTAAGAATTATTTATTTAATTTAAAGTATGGCAGGTGTATGTATGATATGGAAACATGTCAAATTTAGGTGTCTACATTTTGCCCCTCTTTGAGATGGTGTTGTGAAGTAACATCATTTCAAAGAAGTTTAAAACATAGTGCTATGTTGGATAGAAGAAGATATTGGTTTAGAAGAACAATATGATTGGATTAGAAATGATGATGCCCCAGTCGGGGAGAAGAAGTACCTAGTAGATTAAATTATAGGTTGAATGATGTGTTGAATGATGCCCCCTCGAGAGGACAGATGAATTGGAGGAATAGGGATGTGCTCTCGAAATGAATGGATATGAAGAAAAGAAGGAGATAGAAAATGGAGAAGAACATAGAGAAAAATGGAGAAGAGAAAAGGATGGATGAATTATGATGGACAAATGATTAACACATGATTGATAATCAAATGATGAGGATAGAATAAATGATAGAATGGAAGAATTCATGCTAATATGTATAATAAAGCAATCCTTTATTTTGATATAGCATAAGGATATTATACACCAAGGTATGAGAACCAGGGTGACCATGTATCCAATGCATAAGACAATTGACTCTACAAACAAATGGTTTGAGTTTATCACTACTAGGTATAATAGAACCTTGTCAGATAAGTGAATGGAAAATAGTCTTAGCGTAGAATAGTCTTAATACAAAGAAGGTCTTTGCAGAGCCTCAGATGTAAAAGATATTGATATGCAAGATGCTAATCCCATCACACACAAGATAGATATTAGACCTAATAGGAGAATAAAATCATCCCTCAAACACAACATACGAAAGTGATGACTATGCCCCCAATCCATACTGTTGTCACCACATACCAAGATTATAGATAAATCAAGATAGCTTTGACTAAGTAGTTAGACAGGACAAAAGATAAATCAAAAAGAAAAATTAAGCATCTGATAAAACCAATAGACAACCAACATGTTTTCTTGCCAAAGAGGGTATTCCAGAAAGATTTGAGGCCTTATTGTAGGAAAGATGTATCCATTAAATGCTTTTGATCCAAGATGTATGGATATACCTAGATATAGGCAAATGGAATGCGGTGATGTATTGTTGTTTTAGGAATAGTCTTTTTATTTCAGATTTGATAAGCTCTTATAAACTTCCACAAGGATGCATAGTTTGTTTTTGCTTGAGTTAGTCATGTCTAGGTGGTAGATGGATAGGATGGATTGTGGTAAAATGGATGAAGTGACAAAGATGAATTTATTATGGGTTGAGATGGATGATGGGATGAATCGTATGTGCCTGAGTACTGGATACTTCCTTCGTATTCCAGACTGCCTACATACCTTGTATCCATGGGATCAAGGCACATTACGATGATGATGATGGTGATATGCAGTTCTGGGTGGTGTGATGAATGTGTCGATTGATGGAGCGATGAAAGTGAGGATGGATAAGTGTTTTGTGAAAGATGACCGATGATAGTGATGATGGATGAGTATTGTTGATGAATGATGATGGTTTTGATTGATGAGGGAAAGTGTTGATGGATGATTATGATTTTAGAATGATGAGGGAAAGTGTGACAAATGCCTTTGGTGTAAACGAGGATCCATTCCTCGCTTTAGGTTAAGGAAACATGCCCCCATTCCGGTAAAGGATTTTATTATGGAGAAAGATGACTGACCATGGATGGATTGACTATGGGTGAAACTGACTAATGAGTGAAACTGACTATGAGTGAATCTGACTATGGATGAGACTGACTATGGATGAGACATGGATAGAACGCTTGACACTAACCAATTCCTAAGCCATGATAGATGGACACTTGGGAATGTGAAGGTCAACAGGTATTATTATGGATGGATGGGTTTTATTATGAAATGAGATGGATGGGTGGGAAGATCGAATAGATGGTAGTGCTGACTCCTACACATAGCACCTGTTTGCCAGGTTTTCACTATGGTACTTATCCAAGGTGCTTGTTTACCAGGTTTTCACCAGAGGACAAACATTTTTTTGTTATTTCTCTATTTTTTAATTTTTTTGTTATTTTCTACTTTTTTTTCTTTTTTTGTTCTTTTCTGCTAGGATATTCCCAAGGATCAGGCATAGAATTTCTTTAGATGATCAAGAGGAATTACTTCAGGTGTTGCTAGGGAAATGCCCCTGATCCATATGTTGTTGTGATGATGAAAGGGCCCAACCAGTTAGGTTCAAACTTGCCTTTCTTTTTCCTGTCCTGCAAATTTATCTAATTTTCCTTCAGGACTAGATTACCTACTTGGAACTGCCTTTCTTTTATTATCTTGTTGTAGCTGCGGCGTAGTCAGTTTTGGTAGACCTGAAGATGATTTAATGCTGTAAGGCATCTTTCATCTAGAAGCTCTAGTTCATGTAGCCTGGACACTTTGTACTCTTCTCCATCCACCAGATGCTGCAGGGAGACACAGAGTGATGGGATCTCAACCTCTATAGGCAAAACAAATTTAGTTTCATATACCAAAGCATAGGGTGTGGCTCTAGTTGGGGTTCAGATGCTTGTTCTATAGGCCCAGAGGGCGAGATTAAGCTGGAGATGCCAATCACGACCAACTTCATTGACTGTCTTTTTGAGTATTTTGAGGATTGTTTTATTCGAAGCCTCAACCTAGACATTGCTTTGGGGATAGTACGACGTAGAAAACTGATGTTGGATATGATATTGTGTGCATAAGGCATGGACATATTAGTTTTTAAAAGGTTTACTGTTATCGGTCACTATAGCCATGGGGATACCATATTGGCAGATGATATAGTTCAGGATAAATTTAGCAATTTGCTTGCCAGTTATGTAGGTCATGGGAATAGCTTCTACCCACTTTGTAAAATACTCATTGGTGGTAATTATGAATTTATGGCCATTGGAAGAGGAGGGATGTATCTTACCTACAAGGTCGAGACCCCATTGTGAAAATGGCCATGGAGTGGTCACTGGTTGCAACTGATGAGCATGCGCGTGAATAAAATCTCAATGTTGTTGGCATTGAAGACATTTATTGGCAAATTGGTTGGCATCTTGTTCCATTGTGGGCCAGAAATATCCTGTTCTGAGCAACTTCTTTACTAGGTTGGGACCGATGGAATGTGCTCCATAGATACCCTCATGTATATATCTTAAAGCGATTTCTGCTTCTTCCAAGTTTAAACATCTTAGGAGGATACCATTGAGACTCTATCGGTATAGTGTATCTCCTAGGATAGTGAAACGAGAGGCTTGGTGAATGAAGGTTTTCTTTTGGGTTGATGTTATATCAAATGGGAGAGTGTTGTTATGAAGGTAGTTGTATATATCCTTATACCACATTGAGTTGGGACCAACAAGCTCACAGATGATTTTAGTTTGCAAAATATCAATAGATGGTATCAACAGTTGTTCTACTAAGAACTCACAATTCTGTATGTTGGTCGACATGTCTAGAAGAGACCCAATAGTCGCCATTGCATCAGCAGCCTTATTGTTAACTCTTGGGATCTTATCAAAGGAATGACTGCAAAAATGTTGTTTATAGTTGTCAACCATTTTCTTGTAGGGCATCAACTTGTCATCCTTAGTTTGATATTCATCTGTGACTTGACGAATAACAAGTTGAGAATCTCTGTAAACTTGAAGCTATTTGATGTTCCACTAGATAGCCATTCAGAGACCTATTAAAAATGCTTCATTCTCAGCTATGTTGTTGGTACATGGGAAAGCAAGCCAATATGATTTAGGGATATAATCACCTTGTGGGGTGATGAAGAGAATCCCTGCTCTTGAACCATGCTGAGTGTATGATCTGTCAAAGTATAGTTTCCACTTGACTAGTGTAGAGAGGTTAAAGATCCCTTCACATAGAAACTCAGATAACATGGGGTGTGTATTTGTTAATGATGCCTCAGCTAGTTGGCCTACCATTACCTACCCTTTGATAGCCTTTTGGTCCACATATTCGATGTCAAACTCAATTAAGATCATTACCCATTTCGCGAGGCATCCTGTAAGAGTTGCTTTGGAAAGCAAGTATTTCAAAGGATCAACCTTGGATATAAGCTTTGTATGTTGGTTCAACATATAGTGCCACAACTTTTGGGAAGCAAACACTACTACTAAATAGGCTCTTTCCATAGGGGTATAGTTGAGCTCATATCCTATTAGAGTGCAACTGATGTAGTAAATTGCTTGTCCCTTGCCCGAGTCATCGTTTTGTGCAAGAAGTGCCCCCAAGGCTGTTGATGTAGTGGAGATGTAAAGCACCAGAGGTTTCCCTATTACTAGAGGCATCAACGCTTGTGGTGAAGCAATATAAGATTTGAGTTGTTCAAATGCATCTTGGCATTTACTATCCCATTTGAATGAGACATCCTTGTGGAGTAAGTGTGAGAAGGGTTGACATTTATCTGCCAATTATGAAATGAACAGCCTAATGGACCGTAGCTTTCCCTGAAGACTTCTTAGTTGTTTAAGGTTACTCGAAGGAGACATTTCAGCAATATCTTTGACCTTTGCAGGTTCGACCTCAATGCCTCATCTTGATACAATATATCCAAGTAGCTTGCCTGATGTTACACTGAAGACACACTTCTTTGGATTTGGCCTTAGTTTATATTGCTCTAGTCGATCAAATATCTGCTCTAACACTTTCAAGTGATCTGCCCTTGTAGACTTACCTAGGAGGTCATCGACATAATCTTCCATAATGGTATGAAACAAATCGTGAAAGATTATCGTCGTCGCTCTTTGGTAAGTAGCGCCGGCATTTTTGAGGCCAAAAGGCATGACCTGCCAAAAGTAGTTGCCCCAAGGACATGTGAAGGTTTTTTTATCTTGGTCCTTGGGTGCGATCAAGATTTGGTTGTAGCCAAAAAAACCATCCATGAGGGAAAGCATTTCATGGCTCACTGTTAAGTCCATGATGATGTCGATGTTGGGTAATGGGAAATTGTCCTTGGGTCAGGCTTTATTCGAGTCTCTGAAGTCTTCACAAATGTGAATGCCCCCATTCAGCTTAGATATACAAGGGAAATGGTTTGTGTTTTGGTCACAGAGGTAAGGGATACGGATGAGATCATGAAGATAGAGGATTCCTAAAATAAATCAGTGAGATGAAGGTGGGAATCGTTAATGGTATCCTCCATAGAAGTCTCTTCTGCGGGACAAGCCTTAGCCACTTCGTCGAGTATAAATTGGATATCGGGGGAGCTGGATACCTCCTTTCTGAATCCCAAACCATATTTATTAAGTTTCCTCGTAACAGATATGGGATATGTAGTTCCTTGCTCGTGGAGACCAAGTCCTTGTCCTTTATAGCCCATATTCTTTACAATGCGATGACCATTGTTGTACTTGTCTATAGGTAGGATAACTGGTTCCTTTTCGTCTTGGAAAATCCAAGAGGATATATCTTCAATGTGCTCATCTTCTAGGTTGCGTTCATGGATGAAGACAATTGGGGGTATAGGTTTGATGGCCTTCTTCTTGCTTACTTTTGCTTACATTTCAATTTCAATTTACAGGAGCTTTACCATAAGACTACTAAATCTTAGAACTCACATTTCAATTTTACTTAAGGGAATTTACATGTGTCTTCCTATTTGGAATTTCTTAAATGTGTATGCTCTTCCTTCGCATGGCAACGTGATCTTAGGAATTAAAAACATTTAAGTTATTCATTTTATTACTTTCCATGTATGCTATCAACCTTTAGAAGGGCCTTCTTTTGGATTGTGCTTCATCCAAAAGGGATGACCCTAAGCGGATCTTTCCTTTGGACTGCCATATAAATTGGATAAGGTGAAAGCCAAGTCCTAACCAACGTCAACCTTGCCTTACGGTGCCAAATTAAAAAGAGGCGTACCAACACTTTGTGAAAATAATTTTTGCATTGTGTGAGGTATATGATACTCTTAGTAGAATTGGTTAAAGTTTTTAGTAGCTTGTCACAGGCTCGCAAGGCATTGGTCCCCTAAAGTTACTAGCAACCTTGTAGTTAGTGTCCACCTGACTCGCCTCTAAACATTACAGTAATTTTCAGTGCAAGGGGAATCGATACAAGCTCTCAAGATTACTCACCATTGCCTCCCTTGAGAAGAGATAGTGATCCTTGGCTAGAATAAGCTCTTGTGGCCTACTTGTAGCTTTCCGAGGAAAGGGTGAGATACCCCTACCTATCGTCTCTTGCAAAGACACAAATGTATGACACCACGTGGAATGACATTTGGTCGATGGATATTTCAAGTTGTGAGCTAATGTACCGCAATGAATCCATGTCTTTAGGGATAAAAAGTGCTTGATGCGTATACAATTGTGTTTATACTTGTGAAAACTTGGGCTTTTAGGAGCCTCGAACATACACACTTTTGTTGAAACAATCCTTTGTGTCTATTGCCTCTTGTGTTTTCCTTGTCAAAAATCATAAAAAAATCCAAAAAACACATTGATTAGAACTTTCCTTTTCATTGTCAAAAAATCAAAAAAATCCCAAAAGCATAGTGTAAACTTTCCCTTTCTCACATTTTCCTTGTCGAAAAATAAAAAAAATCCCAAAAGCATAGTGATTAGAACTTTCCCTTCCTCGCCTTTTCATTGTCAAAAAATAAAAATCCCAAAAACATAGTGATTAGAACTTTCCCTTCCTTGCCTTTTCCTTGTCAAAATAAAAAAATCCCAAAAACATAGTGATTAGAACTTTCCCTTACTCGCATTTTCCTTGTCAAAATAAAAAATCCAAAAACACAGCGTAAACTTTCCCCTTTCGCATCCTCATTTTGTCAAAAAACCCAAAATCCAAAAGAAATCCAAAAACTCAAAAAATCCAAAACCAAACAACCTCATTCCATCTTCATCCACAATCATTTCAAAAGCCATCCCAAAACATCACATCATTCCTTTGACTTGGTTATTGCATCCCAAGATCTAGATCATACAATCTCCTAATTTGTCTTCTAGACCAATTAGTATCAAACCAACTAGTGAACAAACCTACCTTCAAAGGGGGATCTCCTTTTAAGAATAGCCAACTTCACTATAGCCTTATCTTGTCTCCCTTCGAAGTCATTAGTCTATTTCGAGGTAGATAATCAAAAAGCCAAAATATGTTGATCTATATTTTATAACTTTTAACCAAGCCAACCATTCGCCCAAATCACATGCCTACCACTTGATCAAAACAAAACCAAACCATGGAAAACACTCCACATCTGCCGCAAGGCAATCTTGAGGTACCTACCTTTGAAGTAGTCATTGATGCATCAAAGTTTACCATAGGCATGGACTCTAGTGTCTTTGTTTCTACTGAGTATACTGCAGGTACTTCTTCATCCCAAAATCCCCACCAACAAACACATGAAGAATCCCCTGAACTAGATGATGACCTACAAGACCCCACAATCTTGGAAAAATTGGTAAAATATTGGAGGTAAATCGCAATCATTATTTCCATCTACTTGCTCAAAAAGGAGCTAAATTGCCTTACGATTTTGATACTTCTCAAATCCGGGAGAGGGATATCTTTAGCACCTCCATGACTGTCGAGAGTGGAGGTCATCCATCTTCATCAACCATGACATCCACATTACCACCTTCTTTTCCAACTAACAATCTTCCATTCACAAACATGTTCCGCAAAATGCCAATTGAACCACTCATACAACCATCATACATAGGTGTCCAATACCAATCTCATATGTCCAATCAACCATCTTCTTCAAGACCATCCAACCCCTCTCCTAAATCACTAAAACGACCTTCTTCTAGTCCAAGTAATCCCATTTTTTAATCACAAAAGCCACCTTCCTCAAACATCACAACTTCTATCCCGAACAAGCCCTCTACTTATCCAACACAAACACCATCTTCTTCTATCCCACACAACATCTCTACTAATCCACAACAAACATCTTCATATATTCCCAACAACGCTTATGCGACTCCTCCGCAAGTATCTCACGCTCACTCTTCCACAGCCAACATACCCATTAATCCATTCCAAATCTACCAACAACCACCATCCAACTTTCAACAACCACCAACCACCATCCAATTATCAACAACCCCCATCTAACTATCAACAACCTCCAAACCAAACCTATCAACAACCACCATCTAATTACCATCAACCTCCATCTAACTTTCAACAACCATCATCCAACTTTCAACAACCACCATTCAACCATCAACAACCCCCAACTAACTATCAACAACCACCTTCTTCTTCCACCAATCAATATTATACACCACCACTGCCACCATCCAGGATGGAACTCACAATCCAAATAATGCAAAAACAACTTTCCGATCTTACACTCGACAGTGTCAAAAAGATTTTCTCATTCGAGGAAGTTTGTCCTTATCTGTTTGATCGCACTATCCCAATGCTCCCTTTTCCTAAAAACTTTGAGATACCTAAATTCAACAAATATAAAGGACAAGGTGATCCTTAAGAGCATTTACAGGAATTCTACATGGCTTGTTTAGAGGTCGCTCACAACGATACATATCTCTTACGCCTCTTTCCTCGAAGCCTTGGAGGACAAGCCATGGATTGGTTTTCACGATTACCTCCGGGTATTAAATCCCTTAGTGATCTTGTTGAGATGTTTGTTAACCATTTCTCATTTAACATTGAACAAGAAGTTTCCATGATAGACTTATGTAACAATAAACAAAGAAATGGAGAAACATTCATCTCGTTCTTGCAACGGTGTAGGAACATGGCCAGGAGATGCCATTGGCAAATACCTAAAAAACAAATGGTCAACATATTTGTCCAAAACTTGAACCAAGAACTTAGCTTTCAGCTACAAATGCACTACGCTAGCTCTTTTGAGGAAGTCATTTCAAAAGGAGCCAACATAGAAAAGGCCCTTATTGCTAAAGGACTGGTAAAAATCTTCAAAGAGACAAAAGACGACACTCATGCATCTAATGACAAGCCCTGCTTTTGGGATAAAAACAAAAATGTTGTCGGAGATGGTGTTGTGGATGCCAGCACGTCCAAATAGTCCAAACACCTCTTAACCTCCAAACACCGCAAAAGGACAATTCCACCCCTTTCAGGGACAATCCCAAACTAGACTTTGCAACTAAACACAGATTCACTCCCTTAGGGGAACCCATCAAAAATGTCCTCAAGAAATTGATACAAAATGACTTAATCACATTACCAGATGCAAGACAATATGAAGAACCGAATTTTAAACCCGTGTGATACAAGGACAATGAATACTGTGAATTCCATCGCACGAAAGGACACAAAACGTCGGGATGTATGAAACTAAAAACCCTCATCCAAAATATCATTGATCACGGAGAAGTTGTCATTGATGGCACTCCTCTACCAAAAACAAATAAAGACCTTAGTATTTATGATGATCCATTCCCTCCTCACGAAAAAGGAAACAATGCCAATAATAAAGGTAAAGGTGCAAATAATTTCTAAGGAGTCTATGATTCGGTTGTTGGTCATTTTAGTGAAAGTATAGTATCCACTCTTACCATCAAAGGGAAAGCTCCTGACTGTGCTGTAATCACCCGTCAAGATTGTGTTACCCTTCGTGGGGCAACCTCAAACAGTCAACCCGCTTTTGAGTATAATCTACTCGATCACTTGGGTAAAACTCCATCCCTCATCTCCATTCTCAATCTCCTCCACACTTCACCTGAGCATAGGGACATCCTTAAAAAGGCCCTCAAAGAGTCAGTTGTCCCCGAAAACATTGACATTGTCCAATTCAAAGCCATGATAGGACATATCGCCTCTTTATATCACTTGGTCTTCACAGAGCAAGATATACCTTTCCAAAATTCATGTCACAATGAAGCCTTACACATTGTAGTGTACATCCACCAACATAGAGTCAAGCGAGTCCTTATAGATGGTGGAGTTGGTCTCAATATCTGTTCTTTAAAGCTGTTAAAACAATTGGGATATTTTGTTGATGCTATTGATTCATCCAAAACAATGACAATCAAGGCTTATGATGACGCCAAAAGGGAATCTGAAATAGTCATTAATTTACCTATCAAAGTGGGGCCGGCCTTCGTGGAAGCCTGATGTTAGGTACTGGACTTCGACCTCCCCTACAACATCATCCTTGGTCGCCCATGGATTCATACCATGCAGGCCGTACCCTCAACCTATCACCAATGTTTGAAATTCCCCTACCATAGTACGGAAGTTACCATTCCCGGAGATCTGAATCCTTTCGAATTCTGCCACACCATGCAAGGCAGATACCTGAATTCAAACCAAGTGTCCAAAAATGAAGCCGCTCATCCTTCATCCTCATATGTCAATCCATCCACCTTATCTACCAAATCTCTCAAGAAAGACATATTGTTTTGAGATTGGAAGGTGCCACAATGTGGTTTTCACCTAAGGATCAATTTATTTTAGTCATATTTTTGCGACTAAAAGATTTGGCATTCTCCCTGAAATATGCGATAGGAGAGAGATCCATGATAAAACCTGCTTTATGGTCACCTTGGGGTATACCATCTCGGAGTCCCAAAAATTCTACAAGCGCTTCATCATTTTGAAAATTATCTAGGACAGGAGGCCCTTGTTGGTCCCAATCGATTAGGTCTAGATATACAAGGGAAACAGGTTATGTTTTGGTCATAAAGGTAAGGGATACGAATGAGATCATAAAGATAGAGGATTCCTAAAATAAATTAGTGAGATGAAGGTGGGAATCGTCAATGGTATCCTCCATAGAAGTCTCTTTTGTGGGCCAAGCCTTAGCCACTCGTCAAGTATAAACTGGATATCGTGGGAGTTGGATACCTCCTTTCCAAATCCCAAACCATAATTATTAAGTTTCCTCATGACAGATATGGGTTCTGTAGTTCCTTGCTCGTGGAGACCAAGTCCTCCTTGTCCTATATAGCCCATATTCTTTACAATGCGATGACCATTGTTGTACTTGTCTATAGGTAGGATAACTGGTTCCTTTTCATATTGGAAAATCCAAGAGGATATATCTTCAATGTGCTCATCTTCTAGGTTGCGTTCATGGATGAAGACAGTTGGGGGTATAGGTTTGATGGCCTTCTTCTTGCTTATTTTTGCCACAGGACGTTTACATTAATAGTCTTATGGCCTTCTTAGTGTTCTTCTTCTTCTTCTAAGAAAAATTGAAATTGAAATGTAAATTCTTGCATCAAATCACATGAGTAGTCTCAAGAAAAAGTTTGGTCTTCGTCAAACGATAAGAGGCAGCTCCTAATGTTTACTTGTATTCCACCAAAATAAAAAAAATGAGTAATCTAGAAAATTTATGAGAAATATGATGAATGACAGCAAAATTGATAGCATAACCAGATTCTACACGAAATTCTATGCAATTTCAAAAAAATATTCACGAAATTTCGTTAAGAAATGCACAAGTTATAGCGATTTGAAGATTCCAAACAAAGGTTGACTTGGACTGATTATATCTGATGAAGTTGACTAGATGGGCTAAAGATACCTATATCATTGCAAAGTTGAGCGAACTAGCTTTCCAACGCAACTAGTTTTGTGAAAATCTGATATACCTACAAAAAGTTATGCCAAAAAGAAAAAAAATAGCCTATTTTGGCATGTAGGAGCAAGCTAGACAAACTCGACAGTTAATAAACATGGAGTTCATTAGTTTTCCACAGTCCATGATGTTGTAATGAATGCTTCTACATTTAACTGTGTAAGTTATTTTTCCTCAATGTTTCGGATCACACACAATGATCCATCATCAGGAGAATGTGAGCAAGAGAGTAGAATTGAAAATGATGGATTGCAGACCAAAGCAACATAAAAAGAGGGAAGGAGAGAGGTTACACGGACTCCAAGAATCAAAGGAGAAAAATAAAATAATAATGAGAATAGGGAACTAATGAGAAGGAAAAAGAAAAATATAAAATAAGAAGGAAGGATAAAATGAGATATATATACATATAACATATATAAATAATAATGAAAATAATCAGTAGTTCAACAAAAAACACAAAAGTAAAGGAACGGGAAAAGCAATGGAACAACAATATATATATATATATATATATATATATATATATATATATATATATATATATATATATATATATATAAAGTAAAAATACAACTCAAATATAAATAATATACACGAATGCTAAAAAATAATAATAGTATAATAGACAAATATATATAGTATATTAATTATGTATATATTTTACAACATAAACATGTATAATATACAAGAAGGCAAAAAAATAATAATAGCACAACCACATATATACAGTATATTTACTTTATGTATATGTATAAACTAAAAATATAATTCAAGAATAAATAATATACACGAAAGAAAAACAATACCAATAAATATGATATACATGAATGCAAACAAGAGAACTACAATAGACATGTAAATATATATAGTTTATGCAATGTTTGGTCACATGTGATGGTTAGAGAGTTGGTGGTTAAGTTTATTGGTAAGGTCTTAAACAAGCCCTGGTCCTCCATGTGACTAGGGGCTGATTGCTTTAAAAAAGAAATTTAAAAAACTAAAAAAAAATATATAATTTAAAATGTAAACCTAAAATGTAGACCTAATGTATGTTTGTTTTCTGATTGATTGTTATAGATATATTTATTTTCTTGTGTTGTTTTTCTTTTTGTTGTGCGCTGTAGGCGTGCAGATGGACAAAGGCAGGGAGGGCAGCGAGTGGAGCAGGAGAGGAAGGGTGGCGCACGGGTGGAGGAGCGGCAGGCGGGTGGCGGTGAAGGGAAGGGACGGGCAGGAGGGTTGGCTAGGTGCGCAGGGGGGGTTTGGGGATTGGGGGTAGGGGTGTAGGGACAACGTGGGGTGGGGTTTGCAGGGGGCTAAGGGCCCAAAAAACTTTTAATAATTTTTTTTTGTTTTTGTTTTGATTTTATGTTTTCTAAATATTGTTTTTGACTGTAATTTTTTTTTTTGTATTTTTTTAAAAATTTTGGCTTAATAAAAATAAACTAAAATCTAAAAAAATTACTGTGATAATTTTTTTGTGTTGTTTTTTTTTGTTTTGCCTAAAACATAAAATAAAGTAAATCTTTTTTTTTTGGTAATTTTTGAAGGTTAATTTGTGTAAACTAGGCTAAAAAGTAAAAAAAAAATTCAAAATTTTTCCAGTAACGAAAATTTGGGGTGTTATATGTTATTTTCACCTCCAAGACCTCCTGGACTCAACAGTGAGGTCCGTTTGAGTGGAAGAAGCCGTTTGTGAAAGTTGAGTTCCCAAATATTTGTCCAAAAACCTCTAAATCTGCAACAACAAAACTCTAACAAACACTCACAAACAAAAGGGGTTAGATTACCGGATGTGCCAAAATGTGATAGGTGAAAATTAGATATGCAAACATAAACCAATGAGGAACATAAAACAAATACAAACCACCTACTTTGCACAAACGAATTACCCAACGCAAATATGATCTCCCAAGGAATGATTGCGACAATATAAATTTACTTGAACGAGAGATGGATGAAAATAGAGAATGAAGCTTCTTTTTACAGACATATGAGGAATTAGATCAATGGTTGAGGATGATCAGAAAGATCAACGATTGAGGATGGTTGAAAGAATGTGCGCGAATCAAAAGAGGACAAATGTCCTGCTCCTCTCATGCATCAAGGGAGTTAATAGATTTGATTAAGGAGTTAACTATATAGATTAATTAGTTAACAAGATTGATTGATCAGTGAACTGAATTGATTAGAGAGTTGACTGAATTGATTGATCAGTGAACTCAATTGATTTGATTTTCTAGTCAATTGAATTGATTGATTAGATAACTGATTTGATTGATGAGTCAACTAAATTGATTGATCTGTTAACTGATTTTGATTAAGAGTGAAATGTGGATGAGAGGGAATAATAGGAGATTAAATTAATTAATTATTTAATTTCGTGCACCTGTGATAAATGAATTAAATATTTAATTTAATTCATTTTGGAGGAAAAAGACTAATTAAATAAATAAATTGAATTTATTTATTTAAATTGGAGGAAAATTGATTTAATTAAATAAATATGATTATTTAATCAAATATGGAGGAATAAATTGATTTAATTAAATAATCAGGGTTATTTAATTAATGTGGAGGAATGAATTGATTGAATAAACTTAATCAATTAATTAAGAATTATTTAATTAATTTAAAGTATGGCAAGTGTATGTATGATTTGGAAACAGGTCAAATTTAGGTGTCTACAATAATCTAAACATTTTTTGTTCTTTTTGGTATTGTGCCTTTGCCCACCATTTTTCCATATTTGTTGTAAATTCTTGATCTCTCATCCACATGTTTTCAAACTTGAATGACCATCTTTCTAGCTTTTGTTCTTCTTTTAAAAAAAGCTGAATTGGAAAATGATTAGATCTAGAGATAGGAAGAATGCAACATTCACATGACAGGGGAAGGGTGGCCCAAACACCACTGCACATGAATCTATCTAGTCTTTCATCTATATTATTAAAGCCCATTCTTCTATTATTCGAGGTGTATAGCCTATTCTTTGGTTTGATATCTTGAAACTTTGCTTTGGCAGTGAAATCTATGAAGTCAAATTGCGCTTAATTTTTCTTTCTTAGTCCCCTTTTTTAATCCTTGAATCATTTAACACTGCATTGAAGTCTCCACCAATTATCACAAATTCTTGGGAGTTGGATCTAATAAAGAGTGTGATATCTTCCCAAACTTTTTTGTTTTTTGTGCATACGACTAGTGCATAAACATTAATCAAGAAAAATGAAATTAGTAAAAATATAAGTAATTTTACTTACCTACCAATGCTGATCTTGGTTGACGACTTCCAGGTTGGTTGTTGATGGTCTCCATATGATTTTCATACATCCAAAAGTATCCAAGTTTCCATTTTTAATTTGTTAGACGATACAAAGTTTTGTCTCCTGAAGGATGAATATATCAGAGTTTGAAATATCCATTTGACGCTTGACCAAGCATCTTTTGTTAGGGGCGTTTAGGTCCCTAACATTCCATCATTTGATCTTGATTGCTCACTGGAAAGGGGTATTCCCTTCCCAAATCTCAACATCATACTTATATTCATTTTCCCTTTTGTCTCCCCTTCCCTTACCAATAATTCTTTATTAGATTTTCTTCCTTCCTTTCTTTGATCCCCATAATTAGGCTTATCAATTTTAGATGCTGATTAGCTAATTCCTCTATCATCTAGAGGGTTGATCTCTTGATTATCCATCATATCTTCATCTTTAATTATATATTTTGTAATGATTTGTGTTTGATTTTTTTCCTCTATTTTTCCCCCAACTGGTTCATAGATTCTTATCTCATTAGTGATTCCAAAAAGCTCTAATGCTATTTCAAAAGTGTCCTTTTTCTAGGAAAGGCCTTGATTCTTCATGAAAGCTTTGGGAATGGTCATCTTCTCATATTTCTACCTCAATCTGATTTTCTACTTGATTATGTCCTTTTCCCCAATATTTAGTTCTTCATTCTGGGTTGCATTTTATGCTTTTTTGTTTTCACATTCTTTGCTTTGTTCTTTTTTCTTCCTATTAGGGTTTTTTCTAGAAGGCCCCTCTAATTTAATTTTTTGGTTCTGGATATCTTCCCTTGTTTGAATTTTGATTGATGGAGGGAGCTTTTCTACCATACATAGATATACGCATAAAGGCCAAATTCTTTCCCTTTTGTATTTTCATCCACCAAAATGAAGGATCCTATGTAATTTCCTATTTCTCTCATAATCAAGGGATCCTAGTATTTTGAAGGGAGATTATACAGTCTTATCCACATAGGGGTTTTCAAAATTTTATGATTGAAAGGGTCAAAGTTTGGCTCCGAGTCTTTTATGTAAAAGCCAATGCCATCCATTAGCCATGGTCCTCCTTTCATTATTTCTTCTTTTTTCTCCTTCAAATCACATTCAACTTGATAAAACTCTCTTAGAAGATTACGAGTGATCACATTCTTTCCGTAGTTTTCTTTGTATGAATTTTGAATTTGATCCTAAGTAGGCCAAAAATGTGCCCATTTCATGAAAAAGGTTGCTTCTTTTAAATGGGTTTTTAAATTGTTTAGTTTCTATTTGTTTTAAATAAATAAGGTATTTTGAGAATTTTCTTTTGTTTTTTGCTTTCCTATACGGATTTTGTTTGCTCTTGTTGCTAAAAATGGAACTTCCTTTCTTGGATGAATCTATACCTTTCTCTACTAATCTTGGTTTTGGTTTCGTGACCTATCATCAAAGGCTTTATTTTCTATTTCCTTTGGTCTCCACAATCTAACTTTTAAAGGGAGAGGATTTTTAGATCTAACGTTAGTGAAGTAATTTGGGTTCTACTTATTTGCGTATTATCTTCTTTCAGATCATTGGTGGTTGTGTTGCTTGAATCTATTATTGTTGTTTTGTTCTTCCTTATTTCTATGATCTCCTTTCTATCATTTTGTAAATATGCTCTAATCATCAGATGAATTCTCCCCAAAGTTTTGTCTTCTCTCTATTATTTCTTTTTTCCTCTTCCCCACACCTTGTGTTTCTACTTTTTTGAAATCCATCATATTTTGTAGAGCAAAGCTCTTTTTTTAACTCTTTATAAATAATAATATTAATTTAATTATAATTGTTTAATATAATAAAATAATTAATATTATATAAATATAAACAATTAACATTTTTAATTTTTTGTTTTGTTATATAAGCTAGTGAAATTTGAACTCAACACTTTATGAAATGAAATGATTTTTTTTTTTAATAGTGTCCATGAGACAAAGTAGTCTATAGGATCAAAAGCAATAGTAAAAGAACACCACACAAACACAACCACAAGACACACAAGCCACCCAAAGGTCTAATGAAGTTTTAAAATCCTTTATAATGCTAGATCTTCTATTGTGGATCTTGATCAAAATGCTTATTGTTTTGTTTAGTCTCGCCTCCTCAAACAAGGTAGTTAGGTTGTCCACCCTTAGATTATCTTTGTACTTGATATGGATGTCACTGTAGGTTGCAACCTCCATGATATAGTGCCATTCTATCTCCACCACCATCTCCTTGCAAAATAGGCATGTTCTCATTTCCCATTCCTCCTTAGGTATTATCCTAGTTTTGCATTTAAGATGATGCGAGCTAGTCGTTAATTGGACCATCAACATTTTTGCCTTCCACTTAATTTCCACTCCTATTTAGGCTTTTTCGTCATGGTCCCATGTGGGTTAAACTCTTTGATATAATATGCTTTCTTGTGACCAATTTGCTTTGTCCCTTCCTAATTTTTATTCTCACATACTTTTTTATTTCCTCATTAGGGTTTGGACGCTCTTAGATATTAATGTCCCATTTACTCATCCACCTGTTTTATTTCATCCATGTGTCCTTTCTTTGCTTAGTTCTTCCTCTATCTCTATTCTAAACCAACGATAATTCTCCATATTGAAATCTTAACTTAACATCGTTGATACTTTTAACAAGTAAAATCTCATATGAAAATGAAATTTTAATTTTAAAACTACTCATAATTAAATATTTTTAAATTCTTTCTATCTACCTTCATTTTCAATCTAATATATTGCTACCCAAAACTTCCACCCTTAAAAAAACAATAATAAAATCACAATATCTCTTGACCTTTATACCAAGTACCTATCCACAGTAGAAGTGCGTTATTAATCTCTACGAGGGAGAAATCTTGAGAAGACTGTCCCATGAAGAAAAGGGTTCCCCAAACAAAAATAGGGGAAAAATAGAAAGAAGAGAGGAAAGAAGACCTGAGTACATAAAGGGAACCTTAGCTCATAAACCTACCTAGACGTCAAATCTTAATGTGAGCCCTTCAACTGTAACTAAATTCTTCCCCAATGGAAAATCAGCAATATGCAGAGGAACTCATTAGAGAATTCCTGGTTTTTAGAGGCTTCACAAATACACTCAGAGCTTTTGAGGCAGAGTTGTCCACAGACATCGGAAAGGGTTTCCAAGTGGATAAAATCCTTGATCTGATTTTTTCAGTCTATGTGCCCAAATTTGAGGCAGATAAGCTCGTGGGTCTCTTGAATTTTCTCAAGCAATGTTTTTTTTCACCTACAGATGCACGGTTTAATGCAACTCTCGCCAAAATCGAACTCGCGACCATGAGGTATTATGTGGTGTACGCCCTGCAGAAGGGGAGGCAGGATAAAGTGGTGGAATGTTTTGTGCGTCATGGGAATGATTTTCTGCAGACCGCCGATGATTGGTGTCCCTGGTTTGGTGAGTCTGTTTTCTCCTTAATTTAGTTTATTTGGGTGGTAAATTCCCTTCCCTCCCACTCTGCGCCCATTTTTCAGATAATTTTTCTTGATGAATTACCCCTTTTAACAACGGCGGAGGTATTGAAGATGATTTGGGTTAGATCTATTTCACTAGTAGATAGCTCCCTTTTTTTTGTCTGTTTGAAATTGAACAGTTGATGTTGTTATCGTCGAAACTTTCCAGCCTTTGTAATGGTTTAGTAGCACACTGATAGCTAGAATTGGTAGCGAATAGTGGTAAAATCTTTGAATATAATTGTCGCAGGAAGCCAGGCGTATTTTGTTGTTTTAAGTTACAAGATTTTAAATCACTATTAGTTTCATTTCCGAGGTAATCTCTCATCTGGGATATATTTATGTGGGGCCTCAATTCTAACCGCTATTTATCGATTGAAATAATGGTAGAGACATACTGATTAGATGTCACGAGCGATGGATATCTTATTTTGAACATCTTTTCAAAAATAAACTCCTCCTCTTAATCACCACAAAGGCATACCTTCAGCTTAGATGCCATGACTAAGAGAGTATCTATTATGACACTTGCACCTGGCCTCGTTCATTGAGGTACGCAGCACTTACAATTGGATGCAGTATGTTACTTAAGAATCTAAGACGTCTCTAAGTGATGCAAACCTTGGCCTTTAGTATGAAATAAGTTAGCTCATTTTAACTGCAGCCAAGACAGTCCTTTGGCTTGAGCCATGATCGATGGGCATCTATTCCCTCAAATTCACTTCAAATTAGCACCCGAGCCCATACATTGAGGTATGCTACAGCTAGGTTTGGATGCAGCATGTTACTCGTCGTTTAGCAATTTGAACCTTGGTCTCCACTAGAGAATAAGTTAGTCCTCTTTAACCACAGTTGAGGCATACCTTCAACTTAGATGTCCAGACCAAGTGATATCCATTCCCACAGATTTACTCTTGCACATGGCATAGTTCATTGAGGTAGCCCACAGCTACATTTGGATGTGGTATGTTACTCAATATGTATTTCGACAATGGGAACCTTAGTCTTTGCTGTGAAGTCTCATTGATTTACTGCTTGAGCTCGTTGTAATTGATGTGAGTTAATGTTGAGTTGATGAAATGTAAGATGATTATGAGTCGATCCCAATTGATGTAAGTTAATGATAAGATGATCATGAGAGGATCCAAATTGATGTTAATTAATGTTAATATAATGATCAGATGAAATTGCTTTTAATGCAGTGTTGCCCAGGGACGCATCCCTGGGAGTTTTCCCTGGGAGTTTTACTGCTGAGTCAGAGACAGGGACATCCCGGGGATGGTGGGAAGGGGACAAAACATTGCCCCATGGCCCCAACGGGTGCCACTGGCAGGGGTGGCCATCCCTGGGACTGCCTTGTGGTGCATGGGGCATGTGGGGAGCCCTGTTCCTTAAAAAGAAAACTATTTTTTAAAATCACATTTAACCTTGGTAAATTTTCTTTCCCATTTTTAAAAATTGCAGTTAAAGCTCTGTAAATTCTCTTTTCCCAGATGTTTTCGACTTTCTGAATTCTCATTACTGTTTCTGATGCAGATTGTTCTCTTCTGCATTGAAAACTTTTAGCTGCCACAGAAAACAGTGAGCAATAAAATTTAATAACAGTGGAAAATATGTAGTTTTTCACAAAACAAAGAAAACCAAGCTTTTCATTTCAGGGCTGAATTACAGCATATACTCTGCATACATTCTCATAAAATGTCTTTCTCCAGCCCAGCCTCCTTCTCCACCAATGCACTCTGATAATAAACAAAAACTCCCTATTTTAAAATGGGCAAATCCTATTAATTACCTACAACAGTCACAAATCCCAAAAATGGAAGACACAATAAAATTCTATTTTTAAAACTGATTGGAAAGTGGGAAACATTCAGCATTAATTTGTGCAATATACATTGTCATCCCCATCTTTTAAAAATTCTGAACCTCCTGGTTGAGAGGAATCTGGTTTTGTAAACTTCATCTTGAATTTGTCACTACCCTTACGTGAGTGCTGACCTTCCATACAAGCCACCAGTAGTTTTGCCTTCAAAGTCTTTTCTTGTGATCCCTTGGTCCAATCAGAGCCACCATTTGATTTTCCAATCCTTGTGTTTACAGGGTCAGGAGGTCAGTGATGATTCTACTACTGTTGGGTTGGGCTGATAGAGCCATGTGCAGAGACTAATGCAGAACTGACAAAATGATCTCTGCTGCTACCATCAACAGACCTGGACCTCCTTGCCTTGTCCTGATCATGCGTTGCACCATTGCACTCAGACTGAGTTAGGTTGTCAAGTTTGACTAGACTCTCGGTAGCCTTCTTTGAGGATTTTCCATGATCTTGTGATCCTCCCATGACTCAGTATTCCTGTCAATCCATTGAGAACTACTTATAAAATCCCACTTGATTTCTTTTGTCACACTTTCTTTGTCAAGAGAATTGTTGCCTTTAAGCTTATCCAATATTTGCGCCTTGCCCCCATGCAGTAAAGCTAGAGAAGCTGTATGATCACAGTCATCTGTCGGTAACATCCATGAGTGCAAGACTGTCAAAGAAGGAAACCTCATTGTGCAAATATGTTGAATTCCCACTCCAAGGGTGGAATGAAGGGAGATATCAGGATGAATGTCTCTGGAAACTGCACAGACTTCTCCAGATCGATGTTTAATTGTACTTCTCCAAATCGATGTTGAATTGTGACCACTGACATGATCTGATTAGAAGGATTAGGTACCATCTAAGATTTTGGTACAACTGTAGAAGTTGTCATCACGTATGGTGATGGAGTCAAATCAGTAGACTCGAGAATAACTGCAAGATGTGTCACCAAAGAAGCATGTAGTGGTGGAGAGAGAACATGAGGGTTAGAATGTACCCTCATTACATCCAAATAAGGTGATGCAACTCTGAGAGCTGCCATCAAAGAGGAGAACAATGCCCTCAATGGTGTCATAGGTCCCAAAGATGAGATTCCACAAATAAATGTGGAATATCTGGTAAGTAGACATCCCAATGTGGTGGATCCTGTAGACATGTATTGAAGAGAATCATCGGAAGCATTCGAATAAGCCATGATCTCTGTAGAAGCAGCAGGGCTTGGAGGAGGAGGAGGAGGAGAATCCTCAGCCTCTGAATGATGACTTAGAGATGAAGGTGGAGAAGCCTCTGAATATGCCACGAGAGTCGGTGAAGCTAGAGAAATTGTATGATCATAGTCATCTGTTGGAGTCTTAGTAACATCCATGGGTGCAAGACTGTCCAAGAAGGCATCATCTGGGATTGGAGGATCGTCAGGATATCTAAAATCCTCCCAAATGTAGATCTAGAGAGCACGAGGGCACTCCCTGTCAAAACAGTCAAAACTCAAAATAATACTTGTTGAGATGAACTGTCATGCCAATTACATAAAGGATTAGTTTCTTCTTGCGTGCCCAATTTGCCTTCTTCCACCAACCACTAGGTTTAGGAACGAGTCCAGAGATAGTACAAGAGCTCCTTCAACTCACACTGTTTCAGGATCGCTTCTCCCTAGGACTTATAGTTCTGCCCATTGAATAGGACAAGAGAAGGGTGGAATAGATCGCAAAAACCCATGATGAACCATGATGAACCCTTGAAATCAGTCAATGTACAGGCCTTGATTCATCATAGCTAAGTATAGCCCACTTTATAATTTTGGCAAGTGGCAATTGTAATCACACTAAGTATAAATTGCCTAAGTATAAAATGTGTTGATCAATACAGGCCTGTCTTAGGTTTACAATGTACCCTGTGCTAGTATTAAATTCAAGACCTGCCATGTGTACAATCAATAAATCTACCCCTCTCACTGACCTGTTTAGATTTAAGACACAAAGTTGATGCCAAACATGTATGGTCATGTATGAAGCTGCAGATCTGCTGGCACAAGCTGAGAATATTCTGCAGAAAAGGACACTCACACAAGCGACCTTATGATAGGGGCAGGGAGAAAATGTTGTAGGGGCTCCGAGCAAAGTTGTCCAAAATGGACAAATTGATAGGCGATCTTGGGGTGTTTGGACGCTCCGGATGCAATGGCAGGATCATAATTGACCCAAAATGCTCTGAAATCAGCTTGACTTGCAAACAAATATAGGCAACTCCGAGATGCAAACTCTTGTTGGTTTGGCTACTGATGTCTGATTTGGATGAAATGAAAGCCAAAACAAACTATCTTGTAGCCTCTAGAAATAATGGTGAGCTTAGATCTGCTCTGTCATTGACCCAAACGAATCTACAAAATGATGCCACTCACAAACCCTTTATCCTCAATGGAAATGGGCAAGCCTTTGATCACCAAAAAGCTTTGATACCATGTAAGATTTACAAAGAAACAAACATGTAAGTTCTTGATGAAAAGAGCAAGCTACAATAGCAAGATGCACAAGACAATTGAAGATTTGAGATGTAACACAATAGCTATTACAATAGAATGAGGATGCAAATACAATGTAGTAGAATGCTACAAGATTGGATGCTCAAATGATGGGGAGCGCACAGCGAAACCGCAGTACAAAAATCAAATTTGTCTTCCGTCGGCCATACCCCACTTACTGGCCACCAATACAACTCGATCGGTCAAACAACATTGATCGGTATGACTTTCTCAAGTCTTACCGTTGATCAATCTTATGCCGATGTGTCCACGACACTTCCTTCGCCGAGACTTACTTCCATCGGCGGAATCTTGAACTTGCCTTCCGATATCGCCGCTCTTACCGATATGCCAAAATATGTTGTCTTCGGTGAGACTATTGACTTTGGGGAACACTTACACACTTAGGCCGATGCGCCGATGACTTCGTCTGCGGTACGACTCTCAGTGTTGGAAATGAAGCCCAACCGTCACTGCCCTTTCGTCTTCCTCTTCCCATGTCTCTTCAGTTGCCTGAAGAGTCTATATATTTTCCTTCTCATTCTCTTTTTGGTAGAGAGATGAAGACGTATGTAATTGGATTGATTAATGGAATAGTGTCCTGCTTTCCTTGGTGGATGTAGCCATCTTGATGGTGAACCACGTTAAATCTGTGTCTCTATTTTTATCTATGTGTGTTTGATTATTTATCTATTTTAGTTTTTAGTTTAGCTGCAATTTATCTTCAACAATTGGTATCAGAGCCAATGGTGGAAAAGCTATTTTGGAAATCGTGAAGAATTTCCAGGAAAATGGATGTAGAAGCTTTGGATGATTGGGCTCTAGCTCTCATGTCTTTGTCGTGTGGCTCTGGACTGAGTTTTGATGAAGTGGGAGCTGCGGATAGTGACTTGGAGCTAGATGAAATTGTGCCTATGGAAGTAGATGAATCTCTTATCTATTTGGCTGCTAATCTTGCCATTGATATTATTATGGATGATGTTGATCCTGATTCCCCGAGCACTGCCTAGGCGAGGTATGTATGGGAAAGGCCTTTGCAGAATTTGGGAGGCGAGGATTTTGACATGCTAGAAGAATTGGAGAGCCTACAAAGGCTGAATGAAATAGAGGTTTCAACAGCAATGGATGTTGCTAAAACAAAACATCGTGTACATTGGTGGGATGGTTTGAAAAATAAGGAGGATTCGGCTGAAGAGAAGGATGCTGGATTTGAAATTGAATCTGCACCACAAGAATTTTTAAAAGATCTCAAAATTGATCTTAAAGCACTTCTCGAATGCACGGGTGATGAACAACACAGGAAAGCCATCATGGAGGAGTTGCGGAAGAGGGCAAAGGCAGATAAGAGTGGTAAGTCTGTAAAGGACCTGGTATTGCTCCTCTATGAAATGGTTTCTCTCACTTCTGCCTTCCGCCTCGATGATCCAGATACCTTTGCTTCCAATATTCATAAGATGTTGAAGCTAGGACTAGACATTTATGAGGAAAAAGATGTGCAAGAGGAGATCTCAGTTCGAACCCCGGATGAGGAGGTTGGTAAAATAGTTGAGGAAGTTAGTGACAGTGGATTTCTTGATACTACTCCTTCATTGGTTGTATCTCTTCTAGTAGAGGATTCTTTAATGCAAGTGCATCCTAATGGAATTCGGCACATTAGGGCAGATTCACGTATAAATGAATGGAAAACCCCTGGGAAAAAGACAATCGTCATGGCGGAGCCCTCCGGAGGTCAAAGTCTAGCGCAGCCTATGAGTAATACCCAAGCCGTGCAAGATGGTGCTTCACAAGATGTGATGCCTTCCGTTAATGCAATTCTTGAGACACCAGATGATAAAGAAAAGGTCGATGTCTACTGTGAAATAATACATCAGATCTTTGGACTGGAAAACACAAACAAGATAAGGATTGTTGATAGGGATGTTATCTTGGGTAATCTCTTGAATTTGCTAAAAGATTTAGATGAAATTGATCGTGAGACAAGAATTCTGGCTATACGTTCGATCACCCAACTAGCCTGTCACCCAACTATACTAGATGAAGGATACATTGCGCTGGTGTTTGATCTTTTGGCAAGTGAACTCAAGAAAAATGGAAATAAGTTTGCAAAATGGACCGCTCTAGCTCTTCTTGGAAGTGCAGACTTCGAGATTGTATTCATTTCCTCTGACGTTGACCGAGTTTCTTTTGAGAACTATCATAGGACAATGCCTTCGCTTGCTGTTCCTTACTCAGATTTGAAGACAAAGAATGTCAATTTGGTTGACTTGGTTGGAATTCTCACCAGGATTGGTCAGCCAATGGACTGGTTACTTGGTACAGTTGTTAAGTAACCATGAGTTTCAAGGAAAGTGGGGATAGCAGTGCAGTTTGGACTTCAGTGGGAGATTGTTGGAAATGAAGCCCAACCGTCACTGCCCTTTCGTCTTCCTCTTCCCATGTCTCTTCAGTTGCCTGAAGAGTATATATTTTCCTTCTCATTCTCTTTTTGGTAGAGAGATGAAGACGTATGTAATTGGATTGATTAATGGAATAGTGTCCTGCTTTCCTTGGTGGATGTAGCCATCTTGATGGTGAACCACGTTAAATCTGTGTCTCTATTTTTATCTATGTGTGTTTGATTATTTATCTATTTTAGTTTTTAGTTTAGCTGCAATTTATCTTCAACACTCAGGCCGTGACTTCCATTCAATAGCTTGAACCTTCCTTTAGCCGAACTTTCCCTATTGCTCTGAAAGCGAAATGTTTTGTCGATGGTCTCTGTCTCTCCGATAACAGCTCCAACTCTTCCAATCAAACCCTAGCACATGGAGATGCTAGGCGATCTACTGTGCGCAACCCTCGATCTGGAACTCCTGCACCGCCGAGCAATGAAACAAAATAGGAAACATAAAACACATATTGTACAATGAAGCCATTCCACTGATTTCGACAAAAATCTCACCAGTGGAATGCTTCACATCGACATTTTTCAACAACGAAAAAAACACAGAACGGAAAGGAAATCTACAGCTATGCAATTGGTAATTACAGAGAACGGAAAACAGATTGACGAAAGAGAATGATTTTATTTCTCCTTTGGCACAATCACAATTACATTCGATCCTTCTCTTGCTTTGATCTGATTACAATATCTAATCTGTATGCATTTGGTTCACTTCTCTGGGGTTTATAAGCTTGCCCCGAGGTACAACAACTCATTCCAAGCGGCTGGGAACAAAACGAATTGATTCCAAGCGGCTAAAACTAACAACTTGACAAAAGTGACCTAAGTCACTAGGGACTTACAAATAGAAATCAAAATGCATTGGTCGTATAGACCTTATTACAACACAAAATCTGTTTTAAAACAGAACATGAACTTAAATGCCTCACGGAGGCCACCTTGTGTTAGGTGCTCCTGCACCATATTTCAACTCTTGCTGGCTCTAGAGGACAAACAATGGTCCCTACGAGGATAGCATCCTCTTCTTTCCAATCAACTTGTCGCTGCTTGCAGACCTACTCTTTGACCTTCTGCTGATCCATCTCAGACATTACCATCTGATCTCCATCATTCAAAACTGAAATCACCTTCAAACTGTGATCTTTGGTAACCTCACTCCTTGAGACATCCTCAACTGTCCTTGTCTCTTCTTCATTGATCTTCACAAACTCTTTCTTACCCACCAAAATAATCTTGGCTACCTTCTTTACTTCAGCATCCTCCTGCAAAGGTGTCATCACAAAAGTCTTTCCATCCTTCTTGATGGTGTATGTGTTAGCATATCCATCATATAATGCTTGCCTATCAAATTGCCATGGCCTACCTAAAAGTAGGTGACAACACTCCATGGGCAAAATGTCACATAAAATTCTCTCCTTGTATTCTCCAATCTGGAAATCAACATATGCTTGTTCACTTACCAAAAGTGATTGACTATCACTTACCCAAGATGCCTTGCAAGGAGTTTGATGAGGAATCCTTTCTATGTTCAATTTATCCACCATTTCCCTGGACACCATATTATCTGTTGAACTAGAATCTCTGACTACCTTGCATATTTTACCTTTGCTTTTGCTATTGATCCTGAAAAGAGCTCTCCTCTGTGATGGTTCAGTCTTCACTGGTGCCTTGAGCAACGTCCTCTTGATCATCAGATTTTCTCCCACTTTTGATTGCAAACTCACTTCAGGAGATGTCACACTCCTTGCATCTT
Organism: Cunninghamia lanceolata; assembly: GCA_027924645.1. NCBI lineage: Eukaryota > Viridiplantae > Streptophyta > Pinopsida > Cupressales > Cupressaceae > Cunninghamia > Cunninghamia lanceolata. Next base: position 373,171 of record BSBN01000934.1, read on the forward strand.
CTTGAATCAAAGTGGTCCTCTCTCACTACCATGAGAAGTTGAGGCCTTTTCTGGACACTTGTAAGTCGGGTGCCCTATCTGATTGCAATTATAACATCTCATATTGGAGAACTTGGATTCTCTACCTGATCCATTTGTCCCACCTCTTTCATTTGGCCTTCTTCCTCGGTAGCCTCCTCTGCTACTTAAGTCTCCAACTTGCTCTTCTTGGCTAGACTCACCACTAGGCCTCTGGTTAGGACTTCTGCCTCCAAAACTGCCCCTAAAATTTCTGTCACCTCTTCCTCTACTCTGCTGCTCACCTTTCCTCTTCAGCTCTTAATGCTACTTGAAAGCATTTTTCCACGGTTTCAGGGATAAATAAACTTATCTCATCTTGAATATTGACCCTCAGACCATTTAGGTACCTTGCTACCTTAGCTTTTTCTTCCTCCATGTACCCACAACGAAGAGTGTATTTGTGAAACTCCTCGGTGTAAGTAGCCACATCCATATCTTTTTGTTTAAGGTTCTACATTTTCCTGTAAATCTGCACCTCGTAGTCAGATGGAAGGAACTGGGACATGATCTTCTCCAGCATTCTGCTCCATGAAGAGATCATATTCTTCCCATTCTTTACCCTTTCTCTTTGGGTGTAATTCCACCATGTAAGGGCAGCACCTTTGAGTTTAGTTTTTGCAAACTTAACTCTTACTTTCAGGAACTTCCTTGTATTCGAAGTAGTTATTTAGAGCCTCACTCCACTCCATGACTTCATTAGCATTCATCTGTCCACTGAACATGGGCACATCTATCCGAGCCTCTGAAGAGTCCTTGCCAATAGCCTTGATGGCTTCCAGGAATTGCTTTTGTTCAGCCGGTATCTTTGCTTCTTCTTGTTCTTCTGCTTCTGCTTCCTTTTTCTCTTTTTCTCCATCTGAACATTCCTCTATCCTTCTTCCTATCTTCATTGCCTTCAATTCTGCTTGGAGTGCTTCCCTGACTCCAGTTTTGATCATCTCTTCCATCTCTTTAAATTTCTTAACCACTTCGGTGGTCATCCCCTTTGGAGGCATATCGCTAGCCTCTCCTTCGCTTTCTCTGTCTGACATAAACATTCACAGACAACGCCAACACTTCTGCAAATCCTCAATTCGACTACAACACAATGCTCAATCAGCTGTCCATCCTACACGCTGCTTCACAGACCCATTCCTCTCGTCCAACAGCAGATCCTGGAGATGCACTACCACTCTCTCTCGCAGTGGCCTCACTTTGCACCCTTTTCCAGCCTAACCTCTATTGGTGAATGGTCTTGACAGACCTCATCATCGTCTGCCCACACACTACAAGAATCTCATTCCTTTTTGCAACTAGATGGCATGAGCAACTCTTCATCTGCCTTCTCAGTGACAGAAATCAAATACACAACACCTCCGCCCAGAGCTTTCGTTGGCTCTGATACCAATATGATGGGGAGCGCATAGCGAAACCGCAGTAGAAAAATCAAATCTGTCTTTCGTCGGCCAGACCCCACTTACTGGCCACCGATACAACTCGATCTGTTAGACAACATTGATCGGTATGACTTTCTCAAGTCTTTTCGTTGATCAATCTTATGCCGATGTGTCCACGACACTTCCTTTGCCGAGACTTACTTCCATCGGCAGAATCTCAAACTTGCCTTCCGATATCGCTGCTCTTACCGATATGCCAAAATATGTCGTCTTCGGTGAGACTATTGACTTCGGCGAACGCTTACACACTCAGGCCGATGTGCCGATGACTTCGACTGCAGTATGACTCTCAGGCCGTGACTTTCGTTCAACAGCTTGAACCTTCCTTCGGCTGGACTTTCCCTATCGCTCTGAAAGCGAAATGTTTTGTCGATGGTCTCCGTCTCACCGATAACAGCTCCAACTCTTCCAATCAAACCCTAGCACATGGAGATGCTAGGCGATTTACTGTGCGCAACGCTCGATCTGGAACTTCTGCACCGCCGAACAATGAAACAAAACAAGAAACAAAAAACACATATTGTACAATGAAGCCATTCCATTGATTTCGATAGAAATCTCACCAGTGGAATGCTTCACATCGACATTTTTCAACAACGAAAAAAACACAGAACGGAAAGGAAATCTACAGCTATGCAATTGGTAATTACAGAGAACGGAAAACAGATTGATGAAAGAGAATGATTTTATTTCTCCTTTGGCACAATCACAATTACATTCGATCCTTCTCTTGCTTCGATCTGATTACAATATCTAATCTGTATGCATTTGGTTCACTTCTCTGGGGTTTATAAGCTTGCCCCGAGGTACAACAACTCATTCCAAGCGGCTGGGAGACTGATTCCAAGCGGCTGGGAACAAAACTAACTGATTCCAAGCGGCTAAAACTAACAACTTGACAAAAGTGACCTAATTCACTAGGGACTTACAAACAGAAATCAAAATGCATTGGTCGTATAGACCTTATTACAACACAAACCCTGTTTTAAAACAGAACATGAACTTAAATGCCTCACGGAGGCCACCTTGTGTTAGGTGCTCCTGCACCATCAAATGAGAGCAAGAGGGTAGCATTTATAGGATATGCTAAAGGTGAAAAAGTGCAAGTGAAGTACAACTCACCACCAAACATGGGAAAATAGAACTCAACTGCAATTATTAAATGCAAGATGTAACCTACCTAAGTATATAGTTACCTGAGTAAGCTTATCCTAGGTGTAAACTAATGCAAGTAAAATAAATTAAATGCATAGAAAATAAAATGCACCAACATAAACAAAAATCCCGTATTGTGAAATGGGCAAAACCTATTATTTACCTACGACAGTTACAAATCCCAAAAATGGAAGACATCACAAAAATCCTACTTTTAAATTGACAGGAAAGTGGGAAATATTTAGCATTAATTTGTCTGTTATACATCAATTTCCTTGGAAAACAGGTGAAGTGACAACAATGAAGAAAAAAAAGAATGATGAAATTCTAGTTCTCAACTGCACAGCCCTCACCTTTGGCCCCATGCCATGTATTACATCGCCGCGACTCTTAATTTAAAAAAAAGAAAAAAATAATTTTTTTTTTATGTTTATAGATTATATTTATATCAATTAATTTAATAAATAACTATATTTATATATATTAAATTTTAATAATCTTAAATTCATATATATTTTTTTGATCGGTAAGGAGGGATTATTTAGGTTAGCCCCACACCAGCAGAGGTCACAAGGGGGACCTCCTCCTCATCCACATATTCAACTTAGATCACTTATTCAACATAGAAGCCACAATGGAAGTCTAAGAGCCACAACTTGGAATTCCAACTATAGATGTTAGTTGGGGGATTTGAACTTGGATTTCCATCTTGAGAACCTTATGGCCTTGCCATTTAAGCACAACCCCTTTGACAATCTCAAATATATATTAATTATATCAAAATATTTATATAATATATTAATAATATTAAATATATATTATCCATATTAAAATGTTTATTTTTCTTATCTTATAATATTATATAGTAAATTTTAAAATTTATTGTTAATATATTTATATTTATTCATTGTTAATGATAAATTGTAATTTCTTTTACTAATTTTTATAATTAATATTTCAAATATTATATATTATTTGCGCCCCTCCCCGTCATCCCCAAATTTTTGGGAAAAATTTGCCATCCCTAAAACCCATCACCATGTCCCTGCGCCCCCCCCGTTCTGAAAGTCCATGGAACACTGATTTAATGATTTTAAATCAAATATGGTTTGTAAAACATATTGAGTATTTTTACTTGCTTAGAAGATTGTTTCCATGATTAATTCAGTTTTAAATGAATCCTCCAAGTTTTGTTTGATTGTCTTGACATAAGATTTCATGTAGTGGGTTAGGATTGCAAATATCTTTGTAATTGTGCTAATATCATGATATACCAGGCAGCTCAAAAGAAAATGCATATATGTTTCTGTTTTATCTATGTTGCACATGTTATCATTCATTGTTCTTAGGGTGTTTTCAGATTGGTATGTCTACCAGATTTCCTGTGTAGTTCATGCAAATTGGGTCTTAGTTTTGCGGTCATGATTTTCTTTTTTAGTCTGATTACCTTGTGTGGGTAGATGGGATGCATTAGTTTGGTATTGATGAAATTCTTATGATACCAGAGGTTTTTCTTGTTTTCAGTTCCTTATTGGATCTTGTTTTTAGCTCATTAATTCTGATTATCTGTTTATGACATGTATTTGACCTTCATTGCAGCTATTCCCTACATGAAAAATCCCAGCATGGACCCCCGGTTCAGAGTTTATTTTTCAAAAGAGTGGCTGGATACCTTATTTGTTTCATTTCGGAATTTTCTCAGTGAGGCCTTCAATGGTATTCATATCCTTTCACACAATTTTTTCTATATGGCTTTAAGTTTTACTTTTTTTTTTCCCTGGAATTGGTAAATCTTAGGCAAGATCATAGGTTGCCTTTAATACCGTGTCAGATTAGCTTGGCCCATATTCTTAAGATTTGTAAATCCAGTTCATACTCACTTATACACCGCAATCGTCATGCCACAAACTTGCCACATGTCAGCTAGAGTCATGAGTTGATGAGGGATTTAAACATTGGTCATGCTCTTTCTTATGAATGCTCCCTAGTACCATTATAGTACATCTCCTTTGACTCTCCTGTTTTGTTTTCTTCCAATGAGATTTACACATACCATTTCAGAGTAGGGTACCAGAACGGGCACAAGGAATTCACCTTACTGTGGCTCTATACGCTTATGCTTTTTTATCATAACATGGTATTAGTTGGCCCAATACGATATAATTATTTCTGCACCTTAAATGCTTTTGAGTTAGAATCTTATAAATTTGAGAGTTTATGTCAAACTCACAACAGTAAAAGAGTGATACTTTCTCTGGACTGACCTCAAAGCCACTGAATCAAAAAATCCGAAATAGCTGTGTAACAAACTGCAAACTAAAGATGGGCTGAGTCTGAATGTAGGTTACCGTATTTTAGTCCTCAAAATGACAATGAAGTGAGTGATTTGAAAATGCTAAATATGAGATAGAAAATGTTTATACCTTTGACTAGTCCACGGCTTCCTGCTCTTTTAAGAGTGAGTGCTGAGCACATCAATGTCAGAGCTCTGAAGAAAGAGATAGAGCGTCTAAGTTCTGAATGTTCTCAACTACAAATATCGTTGCAGCATAAAGAGACAGAGCTTTCTCAATTGAAGAGGTATACATGCTGAATAAACCTTTTACATATTCTCAATATTTGTCTCTGATCTTTATGACATCCATTATAAATTCTAGCAGTCAAGTCTTTCTATTCTGGAGACTGATAAAGATGTGGACATTTTCCCTTTTAGCTTTGCTCCGTTGGCAACCGTTGCTAATAGGTTTGATGAAACGGGAACACTACAAGAGTCTACCAGAAAACAAATTCCTGAAGGTACAAATGCTCAAGATACCTCATTTTTGAAGGATTCTGAGTCGGGTGCTGCACTGTTGACTAACATTTCAGAGGAGAAGATACGTGGAAAACAGTCTTATTATCTTGTCGCCCCAGCTTCAAGTTCATATGTTTCTGGACAAGACAAAGATGTGGAGGCTTTTAATAATCTTAGGATAGGCAATTCAAAGATATCAGAAGTATCAGCGAGAGATCTAGCTGCTGAATTGCCAGAATCAGGTATGCTATTCATTTCTCTCTTTATTTTAAAACATCATCCCATTCCATAAAGACTATTGCATTATGTGGAGTTTGGAGCAGACAGGGGATGGAGTAACATTAGATGCTAACAGTTTGATATTTTGTAGAGTAGCTTATGCATTTCCATATTAATTTAATTGTCTTTTTTTAATCCTTGAAATGCTACGCCTTTCATCATGGTCATCCTATGAACTTAAAAGTATGGACCAGTATGTTATTGATGTTCCTATGTTTAAAATTTAAATTTCCATGTCTTGTAATATTCCATGCGAGATGAGGTTTCCAGATTGATAGCTTATGAAAGCCTTTATACAGTATTATATACAATGTTACACTGCTATACAAAGCACAAACCACATTATTAACCTTCTGTTTATCAATGTTATAAGTGTGTCAAGTGAAGCATAATTTGAAAAAACAATATCATCATGGCAAGTCAAACTGGAAATACAGAAATGGGAGCCAAGTCCAACTTATTTCTTCTCACTATGAAGTTGGTACAAATAACCATTTAAGACAAAGGAAACAAGACAGATCAATAGATTCTTACATGATGCTGTAAGAATGTCCACAACATTACATTGGGTCTCTATTTGTAAAAATGAAGTTATAGCAGGTTATTTTGTTTTTTGAACATAGGCAAAAAGACCTTTGATCATGAGAAATTAATAGCTAATTACATGAGATTATGGCATAAGTACAGCCAATTTACTGGCTTTCCATACCAAAACTAATGTTAAGAACTTCAAAGTTCAAATTATACAAAGAGGCAAGTACTAGGAATAATGTTATTGTAATGTCCCCTCTTCGAAAGCTCCTACAACTGCCAACAAGGATTTAGCATGGGTACCTAAAAATCACAATTGGGCATTTATACACAGCGTGCCACACATTTTAAGACCCTCTTAAACCATTTTGCAGATTTGATAATTTTCCATTGTGCTTGCATTCCTTTTGATGAGTACTTGGAGGCACTCGGGTATCAGTATCCTGATAAAAGAGGCCTATATGACTACATAAGGAGGTCGAGAATTTGGTGATATTTCTGGAAACTCTCTGATTGGATTAGTTACAGAATGTGAGAATCTCGAAAGTGGACCAAAAAGATATAAAATCATTTCAGAAAAGAACATTGCATTTAAAGTTATAAATGTTTGTCATGCTTCTAATTCTCATCTTAATATATGGAAAGCTCACTTTCCTACTTTGACTCAAAGAGATATCTATGAAACTGTGCAAAGGTTGGGCCAACCAAATTGGTTCTTTGCAGATGCAGTTGATGCCAAAAAGGAAATTGATCTTCAGATTGATGCTATTTGATTGCAAGATGTCTTTTTGTTTCTCCTCTTTGAGGATGAGAGAAAGCTTATCTTAAATTACGGACCTTGCCAATTTCCAACTCTTGGTTTTGTTGTTGAGAGTTATTGGCAAATACAAGTACATGAGCCATAAGAATATTGGACAATAAATTGTCCTTATACTTAGAAGATGATATCAACCTTATGACATTAAAGGACTATATTGGCAGTTGGATTGAGGCAAGTATACTAACAACTACTCTCCAGGGACATCATTGTAGTTTAGAGCCAGACATAACCAAGACAAGGAAAGAAGTGTCACTTGCTGCAGAGTTTTCAATACCTAATTATATCAAAGTGTCGCAATAGAAGCTAATTACATCACAAGGAGGATCAATGTCTAGGAATTACAAATCTCCAAGGTTGATTTGGGATCTTGGTAACTCTAGGAGCATCCCAGCTTGTGATTGCTCAAGGACAAGCAATCTTGGGAAGGGTGGACTGTAATGTCCCTTCTTCGAAAGCTCCTACAACTGCCAACAAGGATTTAGTGCAGGTACCTAAAAATCACAATTGGGCATTTATACACAGCGTGCCACACATTTTAAGATCCTCTTAAACCATTGTGCAGATTTGATAATTTTCAGTTGGTAATTAAAGAGATATCCTTTCAAACCTACAATTTGTAATAGGGTTGCAGTGATCCATATTCTTCAAGATTGCAACAATTAATACAGTCGGAATCTCATTTGTGGCAGCGACCATTTGGGTAAATTGATCTGCTATCAAAATAGGCAGATTGTATCGATTTGCAGTGACATCAATCAACAGAAGGGTCTGACGAATCATTATAGGAAGTGTGCAACAATTTTGAGTAAAAGGGCGACAGTTATATGAATAAAATCTGCCACTTAAATAAGTTGAGTTCATGCTGATTATATATTTTGGGTTATTTGTTATTCCTCATACCATTGCTGGAATCAACTACATAAATCTGAACTATTGGTAAGCCACTCATTGGCGGTGATTTTACTGTATGATTCTCTCTGGAGGCTGTGATTCATAGGCGAGTGTCTGTGGCGGATTTCATTGGATCAAACTGTTCCTACAGGGCCGACTCTAACAACATCATTATCAGTTGTATTGTCTAAACCGAGTGCTATGCATAGAAGCGGCTTCCATAAGGGCCAACTAAGTCATTCAGTTTGTATTGACTGTATTCTCAAACAAGAAAGCGGTTAAGTCATAACAAAATGAAATTAAATAAAGATTAGTTTAAGAATGGTCAAAGGATATTTGAAGGGTTGTGTCTCATGAAGAGATAAGGTATATAAGGGAGATCATTCAAGGAGGAAGAAACAGAAAATCATCGAATATCAATTATGAAGACATAATATCTATTTTCCTTGTGGAACGCAAAAAATAAAGATTCATAAATCTGAGGACGAAACCCCTCATGATTATACAATTAAGGATGAAAACCCTTAATTGCCATTGCTGAGTTAGGGACGAAACCCCTAATTTAGGTAGATCTAAAAGCACTTCAAAACAAACATAAAAAGAAAAAATCATTGCAGTTTGGAGAAGATAAATAGCAGATATAAGGATAAGTTTATTTCTACAAAAGAAATACATTCTAAAGCATATATCTGAATTACATTAAACTATTGCAACTACTATTTTCAGACTGGAATCTGTTGATGTTGGAGTTAGGAGGAGAAGGGCGTGAAATGAATGGAGCAATGTCTTTGTTCTGCCTCCTTCTAGTGCCAATTTAATGTTTAAATTGGCACTAGAATGAGGGAAGAACAAAGACATTGCTCCATTCAAAGACATTGCTCCATTCATTTCACGCCCTTCTCCTCCTAACGCCAACATCAACATAAATTGGCACTAGAAGGAGGGCCGTTCAAAGAATTGCTCCATTCATTCTGGGCATAAACTACGAATTATTCCACTCATCCCAGGCTGAAAGAAGGATTGCTGCATCCATTTCAAGTCATTTCTCCATCAATTGCTCAACAAAAGAGAGAAGGAATGCTGAATGAATTTCGGATTGTGAATGTGGAACCAGCGTGAGCTTTCAAGGAAGCAATTGAGATTTGCTAGATCTCTCATGTGGGGAAATACCAAAAAAAAGTAAAAAATTCAGAAAATAAAAAATAGACATGGATTTCTCAGGACCTTCATGGTGATTCAAGGTGGATCATCCTCAAGTTAACATTCTCCAGCTTTGGTGGAATTTGAATGCACAACTTTATTCTAAGAGTTTGGATGACTTTGCATCAAGGAAGGGATGTAGAATTCATGACACCCATGGACATGAGGAGCTATATTGCCTCACATTGCTGTCTAGGATGGAATTAGCCTTGCAAGGGAAAATTTCCTTTTCACAAGTGCATGAGCCGGTTGTTCCTACAAAAGTGGTGCTCGAAGTCTTATTCAATGAAAGAGAATTCTTCATGAGTTTCAAGGAAATGATCAAGAAGAGATTGAGCATTGAGAAGGACTTGCCTGCATAAGACATGTTGATTCCAAGAGGATGGTGCAAGATTCATAACACAGCTCATTCAGAACTCACCTGTTCATCTTTCAAGGAAGCTATTCATCAAGTCAAGGACCAATTAAGGTTGGAAGAAGCATCCAAGGCATGATTAAGATTGGACATCTTGTGGAGCAAATATCTTCAAGGAATCAATTCAACATCCACAAAAGAGAACGTTTCTATCCCATCCAACAGTGAAGATAGCACAAGGGAGCTTGATAATCAAGTGGAGAGCATGTTTGCATATCTTCTTCCAAGAAAGAAAGAGCCTGCTGAAGTAGAAGTTGAAAAGGTAATAGAAGATATCCAAAGGAATGCAAGTGATGAACAAGATGTTGATTCCTCAATCAGAAATGGAAGTGATTTAAGTCCATTGCATGAGGAGATCCTTGATAAACATCCGTCCATGCTACAAGAGGAGGTCATCGAGAATGAATCACAAGAAATTTCAAGCGTCCTTGGAAAGGAAGACAGTCTTATGGATATGCTGAATGAAGAATTACAAGCTATTGAGTCCAAGAGTGAAGAACAATTCAAAGGGGCGCTGAAAGATCCAAAGAATGAAGTGCACAAAGAACTAATGCCAAAGTTGTTCCAAGATGAACGAGTTGCTGCAAGAGGAATGATCCATCATCAACTTCAACCTCCCGATGTGTTGGTGAAAAGCGAACAATGTCCACTGGAAAACGAAGTATCCCAGGTTGTTTCTTTCCCTGCTCTTAGTTGTAAAAATAATCTTGTGCGAAATTTTGCTTGAGTATGAGAAGTATGTTGTGCAAGATCTTTTCTCCGAATTCAAGGATGAATTTGCTAGACTTCGAACTATCACTTGCGCATTATTGCTCTTATTCATTTTGAGAAATCATACTAGATCGTGTATATATTTAGGTCCTTTGAGTCTTGTTTGCTCTTTGCTTATAGTTAGATAGGTTTCTTTTGCTTTAGTTTAGTTTTTGAGTTCGTTTGCTTTCCTTAGTTTAGGTTTGCTTTCCATAGAGTAGGTGTTCTTTAGTTTAGGTTTGCTTAGCTTTAGGTTTCCTTTTGAGGGATCCTGATCTGCAAGGAAGTGATGACCTTTCAAACACAATCTGGTATACCTTTAGTGAGGTTCATTTCTTGGATAAATATTCATGAAATTTTATAGGATTTGAAGATGATTTTTCTCTAACTTTATCATCAGGTTAGGATTTGTACTTGACTTGGAAAGGAATCATTAATTGTGTCTTGACACTGATATTTTGCAATGTTATATTTTGATCTGTATTGTTATTGATATCTCTTAGTCTTCCTTCGAGAAACACGAGTCATGAATTGGAAGTTTATTATGAACTTCATAGTTAGTATCGAATAAGCGTGAATGCTGGTTTCTAGAGGAAGAATCAACTGTTTAGCGTAACTTGAAATATTTGAAGATCTTATACTTTTTACACATCTTAATAATCCTGAAACTTCTGAAGGAATCTTGGTGAACTTGAGTTAAGTGAAAAATCTATAAGCTCACCTTTGTCGCCACTATGATTCCCAGCCCAGCGAAGTTGAACCAAGAGCTAAGCTCAAATGCGTTATCAAAAGAATACTTTGCAAAATCGAAAAACTTTCTAATTCCATTTCAAAATGTTCAATCAGCTGGAGGATTCAAGTATCTCTATCGGGCCTATGAACGCTTGGCTGGTAGTAGAGCAATGCTTGAGGGAATCATAGAGACAACCTCGTCGGGGGTATAGACGCCTGCTGGTAGCAGGGCAATGTCCAAGGTAGTTCAGAAGGTGAGCATCTTTACGTAGCTTAACTGAAGTAAACCTTGACAATCTCGGTTGCAAAAGGATGGAGTGAATTCAAACACACACACTTAGATCTTTTGGCTATGAATGGTCATGCTAAGCCTTTGATTCTAATCCCTTAATCATGTACTTATGTTTATTCAAACTAATGTGTGGGTGTACGCAGAAGGTTCCGACTCCGTGATTCTTATTTATCATTGGAATGCTTTGTAGAATCAATATTTTTTGAACATTGCACACAACACAGTAATCAAAGGATGAGGTGTCTTGATCCAATTCTTTGTTCTTCTTCCCTTTCGAGTGCATTCCTAGTCGATTGTTAGGTTAGAGGAATTATCCAAAGGTTCTTGGTTAGGAATGGATCTTTATCTTTGAAATGTTCAAGAACATTTGTTCGAAGGTAGCGCTAGATGTTGTGACGTTTACACACATTGCCCCATTGCAAATGGGGACTGCCTCTTTTTTTTTCCCCGCGTTTGCCATCGTTGCTTTAGGATTTTGGTTTTTCTCTGAGTCTGTAGATTTGGTAGTATCGATTTGTCCAAATTTCGCCAAATTCTTGCTAAGAAGTCCATCATTTCATAGGAAAATGTCTAAGTCCTTCACTCCGAGTATAGGAATCCATGGTGAATAAGCTATTCCAATCCACAATCCAGGAGTCCAATCTAGAAGTCTCTATTCCTTAGTCCAATCCAGAGTCCTAAACTCGCCTTAACTGGAGCACTTCCTTGACAAAACTTGTCATTCCTTGTCAAAGCTTGTCATTCCATTGAAAATTTTGGATCCCTCACTCAAGCTCCTCAAAGAGAGAGAACGTCCTGCTTAGTGAGATAAGCTCCTCAAGGAGAGAGAATGTCTTGCTTAGAGAAATAAGCTCCTCAAGGAGAGAGAATGCCCTGCTTAGTGAGAACGTCTTGCTTAGAGAGATAAGCTCCTCAAGGAGAGACCAAAGCCCACCATCCGGTTTAAAAGGAAATATCCAACAATACAAAGAATCCACGCCAAAGGGAAGGAACATCAACCAACTCCACGCCTAGGGAGATGAAATGAAATCTAGGAGAAAAATATCTTAAGCAGCTCATGAAATCCAAGGAGAAAGGCATGAGATGAAATGAAATCCAAGGAAAAGAAATGACTTGAGCATGAAATCCATGGAAAAATATATCAAGCACCTCACCAAATCCATGGATAAATATCAAGCACCTCACCAAATCCATCACTCCACCAAATCCACGCCTAGGAAGAAGGAATTCCAAGCAAGGCAAAAGGCATGACTTGAGATGAGATGAAATCCAAGGAATTAAGAATCCACAACATTCAAATCCATGGACTCATGAAAAGTATGCCTAGGAAAGACTCATGACCAGCTCACTAAATCCAAGGAAAACTCATGACAAGGTCACTAAATCCAAGGAATAGAGAAAGATGAAAACTTCCCAAATCCAAGAAAAAGATATTTGGGAAAGCTAAATCCAAGACCTCATCACATGTGCGCCTAAGGAGATAGAGGGAATTCCTAGTGATAAAATCCATGACTTTATGAAATCCACGCCCAAGCCAAAATTACTCTCAAGTCAAAAATCAGACCACCGTTTGGAAGATAAGACATGCCTAAGTAACCCAAAGAGCAGCTTGAAAGCTTTAAAACATAAGTCAGCCTCAATTCTAAAATCAAATCTCTCCACCGTTTGGAAGCATGTGGAGGTGCTTATGCCTAGGTTGTCAAGTTCAGGTGCTTGTGTTAAGTCAACCAAGGAGGAGCTTGAAAACTTTTTAGACCACCATTTTAGCTTCTGTCCAAGTCGGCCTAAGAGGAGTTTGAGCAGCTTCATGCTTAAGTCGGCCCCTTTCATGCCTAGGTCGGCCAATTGAGAAGCTTGAGCAGCTTATGTCTAGGTCGGCCAAGGAGGGTGCTTTGTCTAAAAGTTAAAACACAAATCATACATATAGGTGCCACAAAGCCAAAGAACAATCCAAAGCAGATCTTCTTCAGCAAGAAGGCACAATTTTCTCCAATAAAGTTCACCATTTCTTCATCAAGGAGCAGTCTTCAACATCAAAAGAGCAGATTTCTCCATTCAAAGGCACTAATTTCTCCAATCAAAAGCAGGTTTCTCCATTAAAACTAGAGATTTCAGAGATTTTCAGACCTTTCTTCATCAAAATCAGACCTTTTTCATCATCACAAGAAGCAGTTTCATTGAAAAGAACACAGATTTGTAAGAAAAAACCAAGTTTCTGTAGAAGCAGGTCAAATTTGACTAAGTAAAGACCTGCTTTTTGAAGGAGGTCAATTTCACCCAAGAAAAAGGCAGAGTTTTTCATCTCCAAAAGATCATAACTTCATCAGAAACTCATTAAATCAGGATAGAACTTTATCAAATTAGAACATAACTCTTCATAAAAGGTGAATTTGTAAAGAAAAATGGTTTTCAAAATACATTTTTTTGAATGAAATTCCTTGCAAAGTTATGGTATTTCATTTGCATTTAAATTTTCTTTATTTTGCAGGATTTGAAGACAAGGATAAGTTCCATGAAGAAGATGTCAAGGATGATCCAAGATGATCAAGGTGGATGCAAAGAGGAGTTCCAATGCCGAAGAAGGAGACTGCATCCAACATCAAAAGAAGATCAGTCCATGAAAGTCCAAAATGAGAAGAGGATCAAGTTCAACATCAGGAATCCAAAGGAAATGCAGCACAAAGATGGAATTCCAAGTCCAAAGTGCACTTGAGACAAAAGGGGCAGGATGAGGTGGCATCCAATCACCATCAACCAATCAAAGCATGCCAAGTACCTAGCCACAAAAGGACAAAATAAGGGAGGCACCCTAGTACATGTGTCAACTTTTCATTTGCCAAGAGTGATGGCAGCCTTATCTACTTTCTCATTAGGGTTTTGACTTGACCTAATTATGGGTGTTGATTTCAAGGAAATCAAATCTTGGCCCTTCTTTGTAATTTCGAAGCCTATATAAAGGCCCATTCGCCTCATTTTTTTTAAAAAAGAGGGGGGGACATTAGATGGAAAAATATGAGAGGAGGAGATTAGAACATTCTTCTCCTTAGTTAGTTCTTCTTCTTAGAAATAGTTAGTTCTTGATAGAGTAGAAGCTTTTGAAGCATTGGAGAGATTATGGCGAAATTGTTGTAAAGACACTACCAGAAATCAATACAATTTTCATTGAAGCTTGGTGAAATTTGTGTTATTTTGGGGATGTTAGCATGGTTTCCTATTTCTCTTGGATGATTCGAAGCATTTTTTTAGATAAGTTTAGTAGTAGTTCATTGATATGATGAATTTACGTGAAGATATTTGATGAATTCTTTGGTTCATACTTTTTGTGGTTTGCTGATGGTAAGCCATAATGTAAAGTTAACCTGAACCTCTTGTTGCAATAGTTCGATTGTAGATGCTCTTTCAAGTTGTGCCAGTTGTGGGTATTTGGATGCATGTTTGCAATATGAAAATCCTTCATTTCTTTTGAAGATTGTGCTAGTTTCGTGTAGTTGTTACTCTCATGGCAAAGCGAAGCTTGGTTTAAGGGAGTTTGTCTATCGAAATATCGTTCATCGTTTCATTGTCCTTAGATTAGATTTCCTTAACCCTTTCCCTTTTGCTTTTCTTTCAAGTTTGTTTGAAAAGTTCCATTCATTCACCAATCCAAAGAGTAATAGATTTCATCCATGTCCATGAAGGAGCAATTTAGCGTAAGTTCCTTTGTGATTACCAGCAAGATCACATCATTTCACTAAGTCTATCCCTGTGCACGTCAAGACCTAACATTCAAGGAACCTTGGAGTAGTCTCACTCGATCACATAGTTGAGCGTTTGAGATGCTTTGTTCAAGAGAGGATAGATGTAATGTCCCCTCTTAGGAAGTTCTAGATTTCTTCACCTTGCACACAAGTATAGCTTCTTAAAGAGAACATTAGTAATTAATAGATCAATAATAAAACCAATATCATTAATTAGCGTTAGTAACATCATGAACATAATCAATAACAATGAACAATTACATATATCCAATTTATATTTTTCTCATTCTTTACCTTATTGAGCCCTCATGATATACTTTGGGAGTGGTGATCAACGTGCCTGGTCGTTAATCTAACCTAATCATTAGTCCCTATGGAGACGGGGTATATACTCGTTAAGGCGTTGGATAACAAGACTCCACTGTTGTAGGCCCAAGGGCTTCATGCTACACCCGGCAATACTTCACCGCTTGGCTCAAGGGGCTTCATGCTACACCCGGCAATACTTCACCCACTTGAGAGTCACCTAACGTGTAAGTCGTTTAATAACAATTAATCTACATTACCATAGGCCCAAGGGCTTCATGCCACACCCGGCAATACTTCACCGCTTGGCTCAAGGGGCTTCATGTTACACCCAGCAATACTTCACCCACTTGAGAGTCACCTAGGTGTGAGATTTACCAAACCGCCCTTCCCTAACTATCCACACGTTCTCTTAGGGTGATAGCTAAGATTAATGACGAGACAGCCTTGCGCTCATCCCTTGTATATCATGAGTAAGGTTAGGAATCATACCATTAAGGACTTTGCCTTCTTGTTCCTAGTGATCCCATGGATCATAAAGGTAATGCTTCTTATGAATATATTCCTCTTATAGGAATTGGACTTTGTCCCATCATTCATGATGGATAATCATATCGCACTTGATGGCCACTCTTATCAAAACATGATTAAATATATTGCTGAGATAACATTTATTCAAAATGTATAAATGATACCTTATAGACTGTTTGAATATTGATTGGCTGTGCTAGATCGATGGTCCAAGAGAATGAAATTCTTTGTTTGATACTGCCCTGATCTGTATGACAGAAATGTGTATTATAAGTGATTGGTTGCTGCCCTTTTATTTATCTTGTATTGAGATGATCAATATGCTGTAAATGGATAATTTGCTGATGTTGTGTATTGATGATGAGATTCCTTTCAATGCTGGTCTGAACTGATATATGAATTGAAGGTATCATTATACGCTGAGATGTTAATGCTTGAAATGTTCAATGGAGATTGCTTGCTGAGGAGATGATATGAGATCCGATGAGATTATTGGTGATTGATTTCTCCTCATATCCATCCACCGATCAATACTTATATGTTGTGAGGGGATGTTTGCTTGTGATTGGTTGCCACCTTCAAGGAGACGTCCATTCATATGGTGATTGCTTGTTTTGTTTTTACTAATATTCTTTGTGCGGCCACCTTTAATTAATAACCACTTCACTCACACTAATTGCCCCTACTCTTTTGTCTTTTATCGGGCCTCTTGAATATTATAATAATAGTTTGTTTTATATGAGGCGCTGCTTTATGGGGAAGTCAGCCTTTATAATAATAGTTTCAAAGCTTAAACTTACATACAAATTCAATTGCTGTTGTATGGTTGAATCTTATAAGGAATAATCAAAGTGGGTCCCAGCCTTAAGGAGTATTACTAAAACTATTTTAGTTAACATGACTACTCATGGGGGACATCTTCTGACACACTGCAGTTCTGTTTCTTTTATGAACCGAATCCTATTAAGATTGTCATTACACACTATGGAAGCTGCTTATGATCGCTGCCACTAATTTCTGATTTTTCAATAGATACTTGTTGCCTTCTTATTACTAATCATTGTCTCTCTG
Source organism: Cunninghamia lanceolata (assembly GCA_027924645.1). NCBI lineage: Eukaryota > Viridiplantae > Streptophyta > Pinopsida > Cupressales > Cupressaceae > Cunninghamia > Cunninghamia lanceolata. The sequence goes on from BSBN01000934.1 coordinate 390,171, forward strand.
CTGCTTAGGCATTGTTACTATATTTAATATCTTTATTAATATATATAACATATCTTATTAATATAATGTCTTATATAATATAATCTTTATTAATAATATCTTCTAATATAATATCTTCACTAATACCTTTATTGATATATGAATAATAACTTTATTAATAATATTTTTACCAATAAATAATATTATAGTATCCCCTTATTAGTGAGATATAGTAATAGATTCTTAGTTTCATTTATATCTTTTAATTTGAATGAATGTCAATTCATAAATATATTTGATTGTAAATAGGGACATGACAACAGGGCACTTAGTGTTTTATTTTAAATGTTGCTGCTGTCATAAAAACCACATCAACAGAATCATGTTTACAATTTATTTTGCAATTATTATTATTGTTATAAGCTAAGGTTATTATATTTTAAGAAATAAGGAAATCCTAGAACGGAACATTACAGTTACTCCCTTTACATTGCAAGCTCCATCACACGTAGACTTTCTCTTCATTGACAATGGTATTAACTTTTAAGGGTTGTGTTAATATTGTTCTCAACTTCTTGCAAAGATAATTGATCATGTTCCATTTAAGGGCAATTGTCTAAGTGTGTTTGGTATTAGTGTTGACTGTTTTGTTACCCTCTCACAGTTCATAATCAACAATATTATTTGAGAAAGCCAAAATGAGTTTATGGATATCTGACACTATAATACTTAGCTGCCAATTGTTTCGGGAATGTGATGGACTATTATTAAGCATGGTGGCTAGAATCTGTGAGTTGGTTTCAACCATTATATTATTCAACTTTACCTTTTAAGCAGTGAAAAGGCCATGCCATATAATCAAGGCTTTTGCCGGATCATTTGAGACTACTCCCAAATCCAGTGAACACCGAAAACCAAGCCATTGGCATCCCAAGCTTACTTCAATGAATAACACTTTTTGGGGCTAGTCCAAAGTTTTGAGGGAGGGTGATGTAGGAGCATCCCAGGTTGAAAGGCAATCTTGCTTCAACCAAAAACATTTCTTTTCTTACATTTTAGTTAGTTGTTGTTTCAGTAGATTGCATTGCATCTAACCGCATGACTATTCACAGTTTGTGGCACAGGAATAAGACTCTACAATGGCTCATGCACATCATATCCTAATTTTAGGAGCTTTGCATTAATACGTGGAAAGTTATCACTGACAAAAACATCATCCGGTTGCACAATTCAAAGTAAACATCATTCAATTTGGCATACAGAGCTTGCGACACCAATTGGAACATCCTACAAGGCAATATGGGATCAAAGGTACCTTCATTTAGAACCGCAACGTGTTTCTTTAACATTTGGAGCATCACCATTTGATTTGGGGCCGACATACACGTTTCATAAGGCATTGAGATTTGGAAACCCTTGTGGCCGACACGGATCATCCCTTGAGCTGGGGATTGCTATATAATCATCTCTCAGATGCATTAAAAGTTAGTTAGTTAGATAGCATTTTCAGTAGATCCATAATAGAGTTAGAATAGTAGTTTTGCGGAAGGCGCTCCAATGCTATATCTTTGGATGTAAGGTTGTAATGCCCATGCGACAGACCTTGAGGCATATTGTACTTGTTCGTGACATTGAATCAATGAAATTCCAATCCATTTACTTGTTTTATATGTTTATTTCGTTGTGTTAACTCTAAGGCCTGAAGGGTTGGACAGTCCTTCCCTGGATCCTCCATCCGTGACTGCACCAAGTGGTATCAGAGCACGTTTTTGAATCTTTTGGGAGAGAAGGCATTCCGACAGATCCTAGGGTGAACATATCGCCAACCTGAGGCAACCTATAAGTGTTTGTCAACAGAGTGCCAATTGTTGCAACCTTGTAGCTAGATCGCCGAATTGAGGCAGTTGCATAAGATCCGAGGAAAAGATGCCACCAAGGAGGATGCCTGGTATGGCCAATGTTGGTGGAAGGATGGAAGAAATGTTAGAAATGATGAGAACAATGAAAGTTCGATTGGATGCTGTGGAAGAGGATAGGAAGAGAGGTCTAAACCCTAGAGATGAGGATGAGAGTGATGATGATGAATTAGGAGTTCAAGCTGTAGATCAAAATGAAGAAACCCTAAAAGAAGAGTCAAATCAGGTGAAGATATTGAAAGCTATTTCTAAGATTGGTAAGAGACCTAGAGTTGAGATTTCAACCTATGCGAGTAATTTGAACCCCGAGGAGTTGATTGACTGGATAAATGACATGGAATAATACTTTGAGTATGAAGAAATTGAAGATTCAAAAAGAGTGAGATTTGCAAAAACTAAGTTGAAAGGACATGCTGCTATTTGGTGGAAAGAAGTTCAATTGGATAGAAATAGGAGAGGAAAAGAAAGAAACACAAAGTGGGATATAATGGTGACAAAATTGAAGAATCAATTCATACCGCTGACTATGAACTAGAATTGTTGAAGAGAATGCAAAACCTAAGGCAAAAGGAGAAAACGGTAAAGGAGTATACTGAAGAATTTCATAGAATGATCATTAGGACTGGACATATGTCATGTCCCCTTTATGAGCCGAATTCCCTTTGAGTAGATGGAATTTAAATTATAATCCTTACATAGACCAAAACCGAACATTCAAGTTGCATCCAATACTTTTTTCAAATTTTGTTAATAGGATTGAGTTGCTGTCAAACTTTGTGCTGGCTCTGAGTGATGCTAATGAACACCCTTAGCACCTTAGCTATTGAAGTCGCGTTCTGTGGACATCATTCTGGCCCTTTTGCTATGCGCTCTAGTACGTTAAATGAACCTTGCTATGGGCTTTTGAGTACCTTACTATTACACATAAATTCCAGGAAGCCAGTTTACGGGCCAATGAAAGCTCGTACATACCATTGATTGGAGAATGCTGGAAGCTGCATTCAACCATGGTCCTAGGTTGAGGATAATTATGTGTCAATCACTCTCTATAGTTGCAGTCTATGCTTCCGACCCCCTTAATAGTATTGCAGCCGACATGATAATTATTCTTAGCCGACTATGTATTAAAGGCAGCGCCAAGATAAACTTGGCCGACTCATAAGAAGGCAATGAAATTAAAAGAGTTCAATAAAATTATGGTGGCCGACTATATCAATTAACAAGGGATGTGCTTATGCTAAAGAAACACTTATATTGTGGGTCGTCTCCCTTCATGATATAATATGTTGCCTCATAAGTAATCGCCTCTCTTCATAAAGGAACAATATGGTATAAAAAGGGAAGTGTTGATGATTGTTTTTGGACAAGTCAACAATTAGAGTGAAATACAAAGTATCTGACTCCCTCTTGAGCAAAGCCTCTCGAATGCTGAACGAAGTGATCAAACAAGATGACTCCAAGGTTCCTTTCTTATGATTTTGTAAGAGATAGCTCAGTGACTAAGTATGATTTTGCTGTTTAAACACAAAGGGACTTACGCGGACTCTTCTCCTTTCATTAGCTTGTTCCTCCTTCGGTGTGGATGACATATATACAGAGTCTCAATGATAAAGAAAAGTAAAAAGGATAAGGGTTCAGGAAAACTAATCTAAGGTCAATGAAGTAATGATGAGGTATTGAATAGACAAACTCCTAAGTAAACCTAACTTCACTTCGCCAAGGATACCTACAACTACATGAAGTTGGTGCAATCTCCTAAGGTTACGCGAATGGTTTTCAAATCATGAAGGCTCATATGAACACCCATTGAACGGCGCAGCTCAAACAAGCATTCACAATCGAACTTATACAAATGATAGCTCAGACTAGCTTTACACAACACTTCATCAGCGATGAATGTTAAAAGCATGAGCTAGGAGTTGATCAAATATCCAACACAAACATGCATTACAACAAAGAGCTTCTAATCTACTTCTAATCTACTTGAAACATTTCTCCATTTCATTAAGTACAAGAAACCAAGTTACTCCACAAGATAACACTTAACACCAAATAAACTTCCAATGTCTTTGCATTAACCTTGAGAAATATTTACAACAATTTCAAGTCCTCTCAGAGAATTTTGAGAGTCTCCTATTCTACTCCTAAAATCTACTCTTTAGTCTACTACTGATCTACTGAATTACAAATGAGGCAACAAGGCCTTTATATAGTGTCCAGTATTACAATGAATGGCTGAGATCAATTTGATAGCCAAGGGCTTAGATCATGCCACCTCATAGGTAGTTACAACAAATTGCTATTTTTAGCAAAAAAGAGAGGCAATGAAGGCACATTTTCCAATGTGATAAGGTAAGGCGAAAGCATTTAAAATATCTTCCACATAGGAATCCCTTTGACTTCTTTTATTAAATGATACATTGAATGCATTAAATAATGCGGCTAATCAAAATTGAATGATGTGTACTCGCCACCTAGATGCCACTTCAGCATACTTTGAAAATTGTATCAACTTGTAATGATGTATTCAATGCGATTGCTTGAACTTGTATGTTTGGGAATACATCTTGTAGATCTTGCCTTGTTCGTTCTTTTTGTAGACTGGATGTATGATACTTGTAGCTCATTTGTCTAATTTCATGATTCTTTCTTCTTCTTGTAGGTAAGTTGATGATCTTCCTTGATGCTTCTTCATGTGGAGTAGATGATGATAATAATGATGTGGCTTTCTTCATGTAGAGTAGATGATGATGATAATGATGTGGCTTTCTTCATGTAGAGTAGAAGACTCTCTTGGACTTGAAGGTGAAAGGACTTGAAGTTTGAATAGATGAATGCCCTTGTTTGATTTGAGGATGAAGTGCTTCCTGACTTCTCAAAGAGACTTGAAGCTTGATGAGTCCTGAAACTTGAAGTATGATCTTTCATGATGTCATTGATGAAGAGGACTTGAGATATATCTTGCTGTGACGTCTTGGAGCAGCTACCTCTTGAAGTGATGTAGATCTCTTAGAATGACACTTCTTGGAAGATGATCCTGAATGAAGTAGAATATATGAAATGCTCCAACTTGATGATAACACCTTCCTTATGATAGAGCAGCTAACTTCCCAAGGAGACTTGAAGCTTAATGATATGAGGTTTCCTTGAAGTAAAGTGGATGCCTTTGGAAGTCTTGATTGATGAAGATGAAGTAGTTGATACTTGAAATGACTTCTTAGAGCAACTACTTGACGTCTACTACAACTTGTTGACTTCACTCCTAGCATGAAGGTGGTTCCAGCTTCTTCTTCTTTGATGACTCCTTAGCATCATTCACATTCCTGCAACATAGAGAAGAAACAACATCAATACTTCAACTTTATAACATAAACACATAAGAAATCATTTGCTCAAGGTCTAAAGAAGATGAAAACAATAAAGAAAATAGAGCATTGAATAAAGTCCTTAAATCCTCCTTTACTCTCTTGAACTCGTCCTTCTTGGAGGAGCAGATCAGAAACTAAAATCTTCTGTCCTATCCTCAATACTTCAATCCTCCTACTTGCTTAGGGCATCGGATAGGTGTTTTGATTTCCTCTAGGGCTGGTGCACTAGATCCACGTTTCAAAATCTTCTAGATAGACTTTTAAACACCAAGCAAGCTTCCTTTACATGTGGCGCATTGGATGGCACTTTTTAATTCCTCTACAATTCTGCCTTGAAACTCCTTTCCCTTATCAATCTTGGCGCAGCGGTTAAGCATCTTGAAATCCTCCTCTCATCTCCTCCTTTTGGTGCATTAGATGAGGGATTTGATCTCTTCTTGCTGTTTTAATGCAATAGATCAAGTGTTTGAAGTCTCTAAGGGCTAGCGCATTACTTGGAGATTTTAAGATCCTCCTTGAAAATTCACTTAAACCTCGAATTAGGCCTGTCTTAGAAGTGGCGCGTTGGTTCAAGGTTTTAGTTTCCTCTAGAAATTTCATAAAATTTTGCACTTCAACACTCAAAACTTGCCCTTCCACCTTAGTGTGTTGGTTGAAACATTTGATTTCTCCTGAATTTTGTCTTTTCTACCTTGGGCGCTTTGGTTCAGCAATTCAATTTCCCCTAAATGTGGCGGATTAGATGGCACTTTGAAATCCTCTAGATCTTTACCTCATGGCGCTTTAAATTTTATTTCTTCTAGCATCTTCCTTAGCGCATTGGTCTAACACTTGGGTTTCCTCTAGATCTAGCTTCATATGATGTAGCCTTTTTCACAAACTCCTCCTCTTCAAGAACGGCGCATTGGTTGACCCACTTGAAATCTTCTAGGAACTTGCAAAATTCTCATGAATCTCACCTTTTCCCTTGTCGCACTGGTTAGGGGAATCAAATTCCTCTTGTTATCTTTGCTTTGGTGGTCGAACCTTTTAATCGCTTCTAATTCTCCCTTTGATTTGCCTTTAAAATCTTGAACTAGACCACCCTATCTAGTGGCGCATTGGTTGAGGTATTCAAGATCCTCTAGAAACAATATGAAATTTGCACTTTGACCCTTAGAAACTACCTATCATCCATCTTGGCGGATTGGATTAAGGGTCTGGAGTCTTCCTTGATGCTTAACCTTTTCATCTCACTTACCCTCCATCAAGCGAATTAGATCTAATTTCTGAGTCTTCTATATGGCTGGCGCATTGGATGACATCTTCTAGATCTTCCTTCTCTACCTTCTATCAAGCGCAAAAGATCTTCCTTACTAGGTTTTGGCGCATTGGATCATCATATTAGAATCCTCTGGAAATTGATTTAGACTTTATGACGAACCTTCCTTCCAAGCGGCTTAGATCAACAACTTGAGTTTTCTAGAATTTATCTCCATAATGGCGCATTGGTTGAGGGATTAAAGATCCTCTAAAAACCTTTAATGTGCAACAAATCCAACCCAAAATCCCTCCTTCTCCTTAGGTCGCATTGGATAGGCATGTTGATTTCCTCTAAAATTCGCTTTGATCCACTTGACTTAGGCGCTTTGGATGAATGTTCTTTCAAAACATAAACATTTGTGCTTTGGGCGCATCAGTCCAAGGGGTTGATATCCTTTGAAATTCGCATTTAGTTGAAGGCTTGAAATCCTTTGAAATTTCGCATTAGTTGAAGGCTTGAAATCCTCTGAAATTTCGCATTAGATAGGCATGTCACAATCCTCTTGAAACTTGCGCAATGAATAGCACCTTAAAAGTCCTCTTCAAGTTGGCGGATTAGATGGGGAAGTCGGAATCATCATCTATGCTACCTTTGGCGCATTGCTTCAAGGTGTCGATTTCCTCTTCTTTGGGCGCATTGGTTCACACTTGCAAGATCTTCTAGCAATCGGCGCATTACTTCAAGGGGGTGAACTCTTCTTGCAATTTGTGCATTGGTTGGAGGGTTCGGAATCCTCTTCTATCCTCTATCCTTGGGCGCATTTGTTCAAGCGCGAGGGATCCTCAACTTGAAATCCTCTTGAACGCGGTGTGATTTATGAAGATTTTGCGCCACTTGGATATCCCGTCGCATTGGATCAGCTTTTTGAATCCTCTGGAGTAGTTGGGCGTTTTCAGGGTTCGTGAGGTAAAGGTATATTGAAAAATATATTTAAGTATAAGATATACTTTAAATATTTTTCAATATACCTTTCAGGATGTTTGAGATAGGTCTCGAATCCACCGGATTTAACATGCAAAATCTAGAATTTGGAGGATTCACCAGATTTCAGACTTAGTCAATTTTTCAGGATTTCAGGCTATCAGACTTAGTCTTTTCAGGGTCTCAAACATACTTCAGGAAGGGTCTCATTATTCATTACTTGGATAGAATTCAATCAAGATTCTTCATTTTCCAGATGAGACCTCCAGTTATGAAGCAAAAACCTTCTAGGAGAAAGACTTATTGTTGGATTGGCAGAGGAAACGAACCTAGGGCATCGTCAGAACTTCATGCAAAGCATCGGAGCTCGCAAAAAAAGGGGGTCCCCATTTGCAATGGGGCGATGTGTGATTTGGTCACAACAGGAAGGATATCGAACGAGAGGAGGACATAGATTATTGATTATTGAATATAACAACAAACATTAAAATTCCATCTGCAGAGATATATATATTTAATCAGTCATACAAACTATTGTGGACAACAAAAAGGATACATTGCGATTCTTGAAATGAACTAGAAGTTCAATAAGAATCATTATTGAATATACATCAGAAATAAATAAGGAACATCAGGTCAGATCATTGTGGAAATATATTAATTGTCATTTATCTTTACTTATTGCATATCACTATCATATATAAAAATACATATAATATTTCAATAAACTATCAACAAGGACAAGGAGGAATTCTGCACTATGGGAGAGAACGGCTAAGGGCACCCTTTTACAGTGACAAGTAGGGAGAGAACAACTACTAGGGCACCTTACTGTCCTGTCAAAGGGAGAGAACGACTAAGGGCACCCAAAGGGCAAAATTCTCCTCCTAATCTCCATGTTGAGGGTTAATTGACAAATTTAAGATCACTAGTCAAAGAAGAATGGTGAGGGGACTGCTTGGAGGGAGAACTGTTGTTTGAAGGCACCCTGCTATGCCTTCCTGTACCCCCACTTCTGTGACTGAATTTTGTAAACAAATTGAGTTAGCTACATGATAATGAATATATACTCCCTCTATATTGATATTGTTTATGAATTTGAATGCAATGTAATCTTGTCTAACCCTAATGATTAAAGATGTATATATGTATTCCTATATTTGTATATGTTTTCCTATGTTATGACTGCAGAACTTAAGTCCAAGAATTATGTAATTTTGAAGATATTCATTGGGTAAATCATAAACCTTACATGTGGCATTTGAATTTCTAGGGCAATTTAGGTAAGGGACATTACAACATAGTGAAGTAAGCAAGGAGAAATGGCTCGGTACATTAATGGACTAAGAACAAACATTCAAGAAGAACTAAGCTTGGTAAGGATGACAACAGTAGAAGAGGCATATCAGTTTGCGCCGAAGGTTGAAGAAAAGTTGAACAAGAGATTTGAGCATAGACAGAGAGGTAGAGGAAGATTCCAGAGAGGTAGAACACAATGTGGCAAAGATCATATGCGGAGCACAATAAGGAAAGTAGCCCATACCGCAAAGAAGAAAGAGACAACAATTCATATCACCGAGGGAAAGATGACAGGGGTTTCTACCGCAATAACAAAGGAAGTCCTAATTCTTACCGCAATGAAGGATATCGAAGGGATGAAAGAGGATTTGACAAGAGATTGTTCAAAGGAACTTGTTTCAAGTGTGGAGGCAAAGGACATCGAGCATTTGAATGCCATCAAGGGAGTACTAACAAAAGGATAGAGAATAGTGCAAGGACAACATATGTGGAGGAAGAACCGGTTGGATCACCAAGTTTAGTGGGGAAACCATAAAAGGGTGAATCGTTGGTTATGAGGAGAGCTTTGTTGCAAGCAGAAACAACTGTGGAGTCACCGCAAAGGAAAAGTTTGTTCAGGACAAGATGCAAATCAGGAGGTAGGTGTTGCAAAGTTATCATTGACAGTGGTAGTACTGACAATTTGGTTTCAAAAGAGATGGTAAGGAAGCTAAATCTAAAGAGGTTGGAACATCCAAAACCCTACAAGATTGCATGGATTCAAGATGAACACAAGATACTGGTGAGTGAGCAATGTTTGGTGAAATTTCATATAGGATCTTATAATGATGAAGTATTGTGTGATATTATGCTGATGGATGTATGTCATATATTGTTGGGAAGACCATGGCAGTATGACATAAAGGCAATACATGATGGGAGGAAGAATACCTATACTGTGACATCAAATGGGAAAAGACATCTTGATACCTTTGGAAGAAGAGCACAAGAGTGAAGTATGCGGCAATGCTAGAATTTGTTTAGTAGATGGAAGGAAATTTTTGGATGGATTGAGACATGAGAACATGTGTTTTGCATTGATTCCAAAGAAGTGTGGTACCCAAAGTGCAGAAAACACCACCACAAAAGTAGAAGAACCACTGCAGAAGGAAGTAGCAGAATTGTTGACAGAATACCAAGATATTGTATTGGAGAATGTGCTAGAAGGATTACCACCAGTCCGGAGCATCAGTCATCATATGGATCTCATACCTGGAGCCAATTTACCAAACAAAGCGGCACATAGGATGACACGACAGAAAATGCGGAGCTAAATAGACAGATACAAGAGTTGTTGATACAAGGATTAATTAGAGAAAGCTTAAGCCCAGTGCGGTACCAACAGTACTAGCACCAAAGAAAGATGGAGAATGGAGGATGTGTATAGATGCAAGAGAAATAAATAAGATCATAGTCAAGTATAGATTTCCATTGCCAAGGATGGATGACATTATGGATTGTTTGAGCGAAGCAAAATATTTCACAAAGATAGACCTAAAGAGTGGATACCATCAAATCAGAATTAGGGAAGGAGATCAATGGAAGATTGCATTCGAGACAAATGAAGGATTGTATGAGTGGTTAGTCATGCCTTTTGGATTAACTAATGCACCAAGCACATTCACGAGATTGATGAACGAGGTATTGAAGAAATTTTTGGGTAAGTTTGTTATTGTCTACTTGCATGATATTTCGATTTTCAGTAGAACCAAGGAAGAACATTTGCGGCATATTAGACAAGTATTTCAGAGGATGAGAGAAGAGAAATTGCTATTAAACATCAAGAAATGTAGTTTCATGAAGATAGAATTGGTATATTTGGGATTGTGATTTCTGCGGAAGGATTGAAGATGGATCCAGAAAAAGTAAGAGCAATTGTTGAATGGCCCACACTTGTGAATATTGGAGAGGTAAGATCTTTTCATGGATTGACAAGTTTCTATAGGAAGTTCATCAGAAATTTTAGTACCATATGCATACCAATGACAGACAATGAGAGGAGACCGAAAAGATTTTAAGTGGACATTAGGAGCACATAGGAGTTTTGAATTGTTGAAGCAAAAGGTGATAGAGCAACCAGTGTTAGCACTACCAGATTTTGACAAAGTATTTCAGGTTGATTGTGATGCCAGTGGAAATGCAATAGGAGCAGTGTTAAGCCAAGAAGGGAGACTAGTAGCATATTTTAGTGAGAAGTTGAATGATGCAAGGAGATATTCAGTATATGATCAGGAGTTCTATGCCATAATTCAAGCCTTGAAGAAGTGGAGACATTATTTGTTGCCAAAAGAATTTGTGTTGTACACTGACCATCAAGCTTTGCAGTATTTGATTAGTCAAGGTAAGTTGAATCAGAGACACATGAGATGGGTAGAATTCATTTAGAGTTATAGATTTGTGTTGAAACACCGGAGTGGAAAGTCAAACAAAGTTGCAGATGCATTGAGCAGAAGAAGGAACTTGTTGACAGAGATGAAGGGTAGAAGTACTAGGTTTTGAAGAACTCAAGCACATGTATGAGGATGATCTTGATTTTGCGGAAGCATGGAAAGCATGTAGAGAACCAGTTGTGACAGACAGGAGCAAGTGGTTGGATTACTTCATTCAAGATGATATGTTGTTCAAAGGGAATCAATTGTGTATTCCGCGGAGCTCAATGAGAGAGAATTTGGTCAAGGAAAAACATATGGTGGATTAGCAGGACATTTTGGTATTGATAAGATAGTAGCTTTGGTGAACGGACATTATTTTTGGCCTCAAATATATAAGGATGTAAGGAAGTTTGTTTAGGGTTGTAGAATTTGTGAGGTTGCAAAGGGGAGTAGTCAGAATACTGGATTATATAAACCTTTGACAGTACCGAAAAGACCTTGGGAAAATATAAGCATGGATTTCATATTAGGGTTACCAAGAACACAAAGGGGACATGATTCTATATTTGTAGTAGTGGACAAATTTTCAAAGATGGCGCATTTCATTCCTTGTAAGAAGACAAATGATGTTGTACATGTTGTTGACCTATTTATCAGGGAGATTGTGAGGTTGCATGGATTATCGAAGAGTATAGTTTCAGACAGGGATATAAAGTTCATAGGATATTTTTGGAGGACATTGTGGAAGAAGATGAAGACAGAGCTAAAGTTTAGTTCAGCATTTCACCCACAAATAGATGGACAAATAGAAGTGGTAAATAGGAGTTTGGGCAAACTTGTTGAGATGTTTGGTAGGAGATAAGGCAGGAAATTGGGATATAATTCTATTGCAAGTAGAGTTTGCATACAATAATTCAGTGAACAAAAGTACAAGGAAGACACCATTTGATATTGTGACTGGAGTACAACCTAGAGGAGTTGCGGAACTCAGAGACATCAGCATGGAGAACAAAAGGAGTGCGAAAGCAGAAGAATTTGCAGGATACATGGAAACGGTACACACTCAGGTCCGGAAGCATTTGGAAGAGATGAACAACAAGTATAAGGGACAGGCAGATGAGAAGAGGAGACACAAGGAATTTTCTATTGGGGATGAAGTCATGTTATATCTTAGAAAGGAAAGATTTCCAGTAGGGACATACAACAAGTTGAAGATGAGGAAGTTTGGACCATGTAAGATTCTCAAGAAGTTTGACTCAAGAAATGCATATGGAGTTACCGGAAGTATTTGACATATCACACATATTCAATATTGCAGATCTATATCAGTATCATGAAGGACACTCAAGCGACAGCACCGCAAAAGTTTGTTTGAAGGATCATATACCACATCAACAATAGGAACAGATAGAGCATATTTTGGATAGCAGAGTTGGGCATAGCAACAAAAACAAGCAGTATAAGGAGTACTTGGTTAAGTGGAAAGGAAGGTCGGAAGAAGATTCATCATGGATTTCTCAGGCTGAGGTAGACCGCATTGGTTTTCCTCTAGCCCCTGGAAAGTGAGGGACTCACTTTTCAAACAACCCCGGGTGTCTGATGCAGGAGCATCCTAGGTTGAAAGGCAATCTTGCATCAACCAAAAACATTTCTTTTCTTGTATTTTAGTTAGTTGTTTCAATAGATTGCGTCACATTTCACCGCATGACCATTTCACAGCTTGCGGCACAGGAATAAGACTCTACAATGGCTCATGCACATCATATCCAAATTTTAGGAGCTTTGTATTAATACGCAGAAAGTTATCACTGACAGAAACATCATCCGGATGCATAGTTCAGAGTAAACATCATTCAGTTTGGCATATAGAGCTTGCGGCACCCGTGGCTTGCGGCACCAATTGGAACATCCTACAAGGCAGTATGGGATTAGAGTCACCTTCATTCAGAACTGCAATGTGTTTCTTCAACATTTGGAGTATCACCATTTGATTTGGGGCCGACATACATGTTTCATAAGGCATTGAGATTTGGAAACCCTTGTGGCCAACGCGGATCATCCCTTGAGCTGGGGATTGCTATATAATCATCTCTTAGATGCATTAGGAGTTAGTTAGTTAGATAGCATTTTTAGTAGATTCATAATAGAGTTACAATAGTAGTTTTGCGGAAGGCGCTCCAATGCTATATCTTTGCATCTAAGGTTGTAATGCCCATGCGGCAGGCCTGTGAGGCATATTGTACTTGTTTGTGACATTGAATCAATGAAATTTTAATCCATTTACTTGTTTATTCCACTGGGTTAATTCTAAGGCTGCACGGTTGGACAGTCCTTTCTTGGACCCTCCATCCGTGACTACACCAGAAGGCACCATCCATAATTAATTTAAGCCAACCACTTGTGGGAGGAATCCACCAGATGTTATTTTCACCCCATTTATCAAACCCATAATTGAGGAGATTTCTAGCCATGAAGGAAATCTCTCTTCATATGGTTGAATTAGTTACCACTCTTGAACAATGACTTAGTGCAGTTCTCTTCACTTGTTTAATGTCTCTCACAGGTTTAAGCTTCAGTGGCCCCACTTCTTATGCTTTCCGGTTATGGTTGACCAGCAGACTGACTGATGCTCTCCCTACCCTCCATTAAGAAATTTCAAACTTTAGACACTATATTATTCTTCAAGTTGGCCAAAAAATCCATCTCCTATAGCAGCAACTTGATCTACAATGTTTAGTTGGTCATTCTGCCTCCCATGATAGTCTTTTGTTTCACAGTCACAATATGTTTATAGTATTTTCCTATGTCACTTTTCAGTATATTCATATAGGCCAGCTGCTACAAAAAATCTTTTCTATCTTCCTTCTATAATTCATTTACTAAACAAAATATGGTGCTTCATATAAGGCCTCATGTAGACTTGTAGCTGAAGCCTCTTTGGCCTTGAGTTATCATTTTGAAAATATGAAGAAATCAAAGGTTGATGATTGGTTTTTAATAAAGGTGGCAGAAAAATTCCTTTTAAAGGAACATGAAGTCAGATTGAAAAATCTCTTTTAGTAGTCCAACTTTAGGCTATCGAAATTGAGATACAACAAAGTGATGGGATGATCAATTGACATATCCTTGCAAATAGAATTCTTTCAATCATGTAAAACTTATTTTCTTAGATGAGGGTTGATGTCAATAAATAGAATGAACCGTGTTCAGAGTAGTTCCTCAATCTTCCTTCAGATTATTTAATACACATTACGTGGAACCCTGCCAATCCTCTTCCCCATTTGTTCCTAAATATCCCTCCATTATGATTTGAAATCCTTCCAATCCCTGCCCTTAATGAGCCTGAGGGAGGTGTTTGGTGGAATCAGTCAAAATTGAATCCCTGCCCTAGTTCTTCTGAAAAGCCAAGGAATCAATGTTCAAGAAGTCTTTTTTGGGCATGGAATATAGAACCATCAAACATTTGTGTAATATTAGGATTCAAAGGGACTATTGATACATCAACTTTGATATTCTGGCTTGGATCCTGAAAGAACTCTGATCCTGAAGGGTAAGGGCACAGGAAACTTGGATTTTTACTCTTTATCTGTTGAGAGAATCATTCCGGAGATAGCGTTGGCATATGAAGTGGGCATCTCATTATCATGTTGTATTAACTTCAAACTACACTTTGCAATTCCTTTGCTACATGATATTGGACAGTTACATGTTACCGGTGGCTTAAATATTACTGAAGAACTTTGTGTTAAGGACAAGGAAAAAGGCATTAAGAAAACTTGATATTCAGCAAATTTGAGTTCATAATGACAAATCCAAGTCCACTAAAGGTATTTCTTAAATGCAAAAATCATGTGCTCATATATATTATTTTGGCTGTATAACAAAATCTTTGAAGTTCTATTTAAAAGATATTCAAACTTCTAATCCTTCTTTGTTTCTTTCAATTTGAAGTCAGAACTTGTGCTACTTACTAGTATATTTTGTTTTGGTGAACTTGTTATTTTTATGGTTGCTCATAGGTTTGCTGCTCACAATTTCAAAGAGCAGACCTGTAATAAAATTCCTCTAAGTTCCTTGTATAATAATTGCCTTTTGGTTATGGACTTTGCTAGTATTCTTAGGTGAGAAACATTCTTTGTTTTTGTAGCCTCTTTTGAAACTGATCATCTATATGATAGAATTACAAAGAGAAATCATTTTGTTAGCAGACCTGTAAGAACCATCTCGAGAAAAGCTTATATACAGTTCTGAATTCTTTACAAGTTCAACTTCTAATATAAATATATTTTACCTATTTTTTGATGCAGTCCCTTAGAAAGGTAACACAAGCTAGTAGATGCGTAACTTTTAAAGTATGTTAATTTTGAGATAAATCAGAAAACATTTTGGTTATCTGTGAAAGGCACCATGGCTGGCCAAGTATCCTAAAATATTTACTATCTGGATTCTCCAACTTCAGTGCATCCACACATGTATTGGGGAAAATATGTCTGTCAGTGCATTGAATTAATATTCAGTTCTCAAGGAGAGCCGCTATGAACCACTATGTAAAACCTACTTCTTTCAACTTTTCATTTAAGAATTGTACTATTATGCAATTTAAGATATAATGCATCTTGTAACACCACTAGTAGATCTGTAACTTTTAAAGTATGCTAATTTCCAGATAAATCAGAAAGCATTTTGGTTATCTGTGAAAGGCACCATGGCCGGCCAAGTATCATAAAATATTTGCTATCTGGATTCTCCAACTTCAGTGCATCGGCCAATTTATTGGGGAAAATATGTCAGTCAGTGCATTGAATTAATAATCAGTTCTCAAGGAGAACCACTAGGAACCACTATGTAAAACCTACTTCTTTCAACTTTTCATTTAAGAATTGTACTGTTATGCAATGCAAGATATAATGCATGTTGTAACACTACTGTCAGAATCTGGTGCAGATCTTGATGGTGAGACATGGAGTGAAGAAGATTTTTCAGAAGTTACTGTGGAGTTTCAGGTGGGCTGGTGAGCATACCTGATAAAAGAACTCTCAATTGATTTGTGTTGGTTATTTGCTAAATTTTATACGGGATTTCCTTCCACGCTAGAATAATCTAATTTTTAGGGCTACTATTTAAAGAGCATGGGAGGATTTGGTAGTAACTAAAGAGCTTGTTAATGCTGGTATTTGCTCATGACACGTACTCTTCCAGGAGACATTTTCAGGTCACACAAGCCCAATCACTAGATGCCGTTTCTCAGCTGCAGGAACAAATATTGCTAGTGCATCTGTTGATGGCACTGTTAGGTAATGAGGGGAATTTAAGGAAAAAAAATATTATTCTAAGCTGCTTGAACGTGCTTCTGTATCTTGAAAATGAGTTTCTAATATGCTACAATCCAATATTTTACATCTTCATTAATTTTGTATCTGTTTCTTTTTTTGAATTAAAAAGGATTTGGACATATGATTCTTCAACCCCAACATCCAGAAATGCAACAATCTATTGCGGTGCTGAAATCATGTCTCTTGATTGGGAGTATAAATCAGACCGCTTGGTATGTTACTTTCTAGGTTTTTCATAAAATATATTAAAATTGTAGATGAAAATGGTTGGATTTGTTCTAGTGGCTATTTATATGTCTGGACTCTGTAGTGTGAACTGACTGCAAGCCCTTTCTCTTTTCAACTCATTTGTGCTTCTTGTTGACAGTAGTTGCTCATAGGCACAGCACAGGGCGGTATCAAGGCATGGAATGTAGATGCAAAACGAGTTGTTTGTGATCTTAGTACTACTGCAGCATTCCCAAAGTAAGATTATCATTGAAAATATGAGAACTTTTTAAGTTCCGTGTTTAAAAATTCTGTTATAGGTTTTCAATTTTCTTATGTTCTAACTGTGGATGTTTATCCTATTTTGGGGGTTGCAGTGTTTTGGACTTGAAGTGCAGTCCTGTGGAACCTATTTTTGTATCTGCAGCAGCTTCTAGAGGGTAATCTTCTATATCTTTTATGAGCATTTGCAATTGAGGGAAATATATTTAGAGAGGGCAAGGAAACCTTTAAGGGGTAAACCAAATTCATATATCTCTCTTCATCATTTGGTTTCCTGCACGCTTATGTTTCCCTCCATCAACATGCTCTCCTGTAAGCTTCCTCTCTAACAAGTGTAAATCTGTTTGAAAATGGATAGAACAAGTTCCTCAGAATGAGGTTGACATATTCATTATGCTGGAAAGCTTTACAAAATAATCACGAATGATTAGGATTGATCCAAAATGTACTCATTATGCTGAGAAGCATTCTATAGTAGGAGGTGAGGCAGGGTGAGGAGAGAGGAGGTAGGGGTGAGGGCTGCAATGGTGTTGTTCTGTGAGCTGGATAAACATTTACCTATCCCATAGAGGATCTAACATTAAAAAAAACGGACAAAACACCCTATTCACTCCCAAATTAGGCATAGTGTCACAATCTCCAACTAGAAGGGCTAAAGAAGTGAGGAAGTAGGTAGATCATTTTTGAAGTCAAGTCAAGAGAGACTTTTTCCCTCAAATTCATAAAATATATATTCTTTGAATTGTTGATCCACCTCACTAAGGAGCCAAAATCAAAAAAAGGAGGAAAAAGGCTAAACATTGTATTTATCCTCAATTTATTGCATAATGCCACTCAAACTCTCTAAAAAGAGGTGCCAAAAAAGTGGGGAAGTAGTTGAATGATTGTACTAAAAAATCAAGTCATAAGAGGTTTCGTTCCTTGAATTAATAAATAATGATGTGTTTGAAGTTTTGTGCTTAACTATTCCAATATCAAATTAGTTTCGTTTAACTGAAGTTACTCGTGTTTAGCCACTTAAGATTTTTGAAGCAAATACAATAAAGCAAAAAAAGTAGGAAAAACATAGAAATAGAACACGAGGGTTAACCCTAGAAAGAGTAATAATAGAAGATTAAATAGAAGTGCGAGGGAAAAATAACTTGCAAAGTAGTGAAAGTTGATGAAGACCACCTAGACAAGGAACCAAAATCATTAGGTTTTAGTACTCTTGGATGCGTTGAAGGAGCCAATGATATTATCATCGATCATTATAGGAGTACCAATGTTGAGTCTAAAATTGCTCGTCAAGGAGGTGGTGAACCAAAATCATTAGAAGTTAGTACTCTTGGACGCATTGAAGGAGTCAACAATATTATCATCGATCTTTATAGGGGTACAAATGTTGAGTTTGAGAATGCTGGTCAAGAAAAGTCTAGGGTTAAAGGGGTTGGGCTAGACAATCCTAGGGGTCAATCGTTTTTGCATAGAAACTCTCCAAACATTCAAAGCCGAAGAACAATTGGTGGTAGGGAAGAAACTAATAATGTGAGCCCGCCCCCCCCCCCCCCCCCCCCCCCAAAGATTTGTGCCATGGTAGACGGGTGTGAGAGGGTCCTTGATGTTGAAAAGAGAATGAGTGTTGGGGTGCCGAGGAGTCTTAGCTATGTTAGACCACAGAGAAGAGCAATGCCTCATTGATCTTTCTCCATTTGAATGTGAATCATTGGTATCCAAACGATGCTTAATGCCTCCAACATAAGTGATAGGTTGAAATAAGGAAGTAATTAATCTAGTAGATTTGGGACCACCATAAAGATATTAGAATATTATTTCATGCTATTTTTAGTTAATGGTCAATGTTGTAATTGTTTGTAATTTATTTTAGTAAGATCGTGTTTACGATCTTCTGTAGTTTCTATTTTTAGAAACCTGCCTTTCTTGTATATTTGTAAACTATTTATCTGAGCTTTGCTCATTGTTAATACAATCAAGTTTTTACCAATCACCTTTGTAATATGGTATCAGAGTGCAGGTGTTTAAAAGATTGATCTTCAAAAAAAATTCGAAAGAATTTTTTTTTCAGCTTATGAAGATAGTCTTCTTCTGGTTTTCGTGGGTTTTGTTTTAACTCTAAAAATCGAGGGCTTTGTTTTTGCGATTTTCTTTCTGGCCGCGTTTTTACCTGTTCCTGCCGCCGTTTTTCGTCATTCCGGGCCGTGTGTTTTGTTACCAGTTCCTGGCCGCGACCTCTTTGTCTGCATTTTTTCTGGACGCGTTTTGTTTTCCAGACTGCGTGGTGCGATTCATGGTCATTGTTTTATCTTTGGTCATCGTTTTTCCCAGTTTGGGTGCGATTTCTAACGGCAGACTTTTGGCCGCGATTTTGCTGTGTTTTGGGTCGCGTTTTTGGTGCCTGGAAATAGCGATTTGGTGTTTCTGGAGGTCGCGCATTTAAATCCTGGTTCAAGGGTTTAAATCTTGTAGTCTGCACCCACGCGGTTTCTTGATTTCTGGTCGTTTTTCTGTGCTTTCATGGCCGCCTAGGGCTTCTGAAATTTTTGACTAGGGGTTTTACCCTTCATTTCTAGTCGAAATTTTTTTTCTGATCATAGATTCTTTTTGGGTTTTTCGAGACTATTTTTGGGTACCTGTCGGATTTTTTTGGGTGTCTCGAAATTTGTGCATTGAAATTTGTGCCAATAGATTTGTCTCGAATTTTGTGCCTGTAATATGCCCCTGCTTCCTGTGCATTAGAATTTGTGCCTCAAGTTTCGTGCATTCAGCGTCTTCTCAGCGCATCGTTTTTCGTGCATCGAAAAATGTGAAGATGGCTTCTTTGACCAACATTATGTTGGAAGGCAGTCAGCGTTTCAACGACAAAAATTATAATACCTGGAAGCAGCGAATGATGACCATCTTTGAATATCGCTGCCTCGATCAGATGATTTTAGGCACCACTACTCATCCTGCAACGGCAGGTAAAGACTATGACAAATTTGACGAGCAGAACCGTGAAGCAGTCATGCTCATTAAGCTTTTAGTCACAGATGATCAGCTACCTCAGATTCCGGCTGGAAAAACAACAAAGGAGATTTGGGACCATCTGAAGGGTTTGCATGAAACCTTTGACAAGAGCCGTGCGTTCTTCTTGAAAAATATGTTGTTTTCTATCATGATGGATGAGAAAACAACCTTGCAAGCGCACCTGAACAAGATCTAGGAGATTAGAGATCAGCTGGAGGCTATTGGTCAGAAAATGGAGGAGGAAGACATGATCGTGATTACTTTGAAAAGTCTACCTAAGTCCTATGAACATTTCATTGAGACTCTCAACATTACATCAGCTAATGTTGATCTGAAGTTTCTAGAACTCTGTACTATCCTCTTACAGCAGGATCGCTGGAAACAACAGTTTGGTAGTAGTGCTTCTTCGTCCTCTTCAGAGCAGGCTTTTGCAGCCAAGTTTCAGGCTCAGCATAAAGGCAAAGGTCAGCCTCCACAGCAGAAAGGCTCAGGTCACCCTCAGGATAGCATCAAGAAAAAGAATATTCAGTGTAATTACTATCACAAATATGGTCACATAAAAAAGGATTGTTGTTAGCGTTTGGCTTCTGAACAGAAGAAGGGAGGGTCTCAACAGAAAGCAAATGTTGCCGAGCACACTGAGCAGAAGGAATTTGCCTTTTACACTTTTATGGCTAAAAGACCTGCAGATCATGTGAAGTCCTCTGCCTGGTACATTGATTCAGGTGCTTCGCGTCACTTCACTCATCGACGTGATTGGTTTACAGACTTTACTCCCTTCAGTGACTCAGTTATTTTTGGTGGAGGAGAAGAATATACAGTTGTTGGTAAGGGCACTGTTCAGATTCAATCTGGTGGGAGGAATCTCCTATTCCTCAATGTCTACTATGTTCCTGGCATGGAACTTAATCTTCTCTCTGTCAGCCAGATCATGTGGCACTCTCCTCAGTTGGATGTGGTGTTCAGTACACAAAAATGTTCCATTGTTGATCGGGAGACTCGTAGCACTGTGGCTGTTGGTATTGAGGATCATGGTCTATACAGACTTGTGGATTCAGGTGATTCTCCAGCGTTGGCCATGGCAGCCCGAAATTCTTCCATCACTAGTCTTTGGCATCAGCGTTATGGGCACTTAAATGTGCACTATCTTTCTTAGCTATCTCGGGAGGGCCTTGTAGCCGGTTTACCTAAGATCCAGACCCAGCATCATGGTGTTTGTGGAGCTTGTCAGGCTGGGAAGCAGCATCGGACACCGTTCCTGACTGGTGACTCGTGGCGAGCCTCCAAGGTACTACAGTTGGTTCACGCTGATGTATGTGGGCCAATGAATACACCTTCTGTTACTGGTTGCAGGTATTTCTTACTTTTTGTTGATGATTTCAGTCGTAAAATGTGGGTGTACTTTCTCAGACAGAAATCAGATGTGTTTATTGTATTTCAGAAGTTTAAGGCCTTAGTAGAGAAAGAGTCTGGCTGTTCCATAGTCACTCTTAGGTCAGATAATGGGGGAATTTTGTTCTACTGACTTCTCAAACTTCTGTGATATACACGGCATCAAACGCCAGTTAACCACACCCTATACTCCTCAGCAAAACAGTGTTGTCGAATGGCGCAACCGCACAATCACTAAGATGGCCCGTTCCATGTTAGAACATAGGAGTGTTCCTAAGAAGTACTGGGTAGAAGTAGTCTACACTGCCGTCTATCTCCTTAATCGGTCTCCGACTTATGCTGTTAAGGAGAAGACTCCTGAAGAAGCTTGGACTGGCCGCAAACCTCGGATCAGTCATTTGAAAATATTTGGCTCTTTAGCTTATGTATGGATTCCAGATGCCAAGCGCTCCAAGTTGGATTCCAAGAGTCAAAAGCTTATGTTCACAGGGTACAGTGACAACCATAAGGCTTACCGGTTGATCGATATCGATACTGATCGTCTTACTTTCAGCCGGGATGTTGTCTTTGATGAAGAACGAGGACCTTTTCTTTCTTCCTCGTCTGTGTAGCATTCTGAAGATCAGCCTTTGAAGGTTGCTGATTTGGGTGTTCATCTTCCGTTAGGTCCACCTGATGGGAGGGATGATGATGCAGATTCTGATTTTGATGATGCTCAACCCGAATTTCCTCCGGATGATGTTGATCTTCCACCTGTTGCCCCTGTTCCGGCTCCTGTTACATCCAATGTTGGCACTTCTACTCTTTGGCCTAAATGGTGGGCTAAGACTGTTGGAGATCTTCATGACGATGAGCTCATTTAGGGTAGATCATCCAGAAACAAGAGCAAACATCAGCATACAGTTAATTTTTCTCTCATGGCCAACATTCACAGTGTCTATGAGCCTTAGACACATTCAGAGGCTAAAGGAATTCCTGAGTGGGAAAAGGCTATGGAGTCTGAATACTAGAGTCTTCAGAAAAATCACACTTGGGTCCTTTCTGATCTTCGTTCAGGGAAGAAGCCCATTAGCTGCAAATGGGTGTACAAGGTGAAATACAAAGCTGACGGAACCCTTGACAAGTACAAAGCTTGTCTCGTTGCTAGGGGGTTCTAACAGAAGGAAGGCATTGACTACGAGGAGACTTTTGCTCCTACAGCCAAGATGAGTACAATTCGGCTTGTCCTTGCCTTAGCAGCCCAGTTTGGTTGGAAAGTCCATCAGATGGACGTTAAGAGTGCCTTTCTCAATGGTGAGTTGCAGGAAGAAGTCTACATGACGCAGCCTCCAGGGTTCAAGGTTCTTGGTCAAGAACACAAGGTGTGTAGATTGGTCAAAGCACTCTATGGCCTGAAACAGGCTCCTCGAGCTTGGTACATCAAGATTGACAAGTACCTCACAGATCATGGCTTTCAGAGGAGTCCATCTAACTCTAATTTGTATGTCAAACGCACTGGTAGTGATATTCTGATTCTTGTTGTCTATGTGGATGACCTGATCATTACTGGTAGCTCGGCACATTTGATCGCTGAGATCAAACAGGATTTGTGCAGCACATTTGACATGACAGATCTGGGTCTCTTGCATTATTGTTTAGGTGTTGAGGTTTGGCAGACTAAGAGCAGTATCTTCATTTCCCAGTCCAAGTATGCTCGTAGTCTTCTGGATAAGTTCCGTATGCAAGATTGCAAACCTGCCTCCACACACATGGAAAAAGGGCTTAAGTTGTCAGCCAGGTTAGACTCACCTGTAGTGGATGAATCCTTGTTCAGGCAACTAGTGGGCAGCCTCATCTACCTCACTGCTGTAATGTCCCCTTTTAGGAAGAACAAAATTTATTAATCCTGCACACAATTTTATTTCTTGTATGATTGATTGCTCTTAGTAATGCTTGTTGATATAATACCTTGTGCTGATCTAATACTTGTATTTAATGGAAGACCAATCTGTTGTCTGGTGATTTATATTACTATGTGATCTTTTTTACTTCACACTTCCTTTTTATATCTTCAATGGTATATGGCTGCAACTATTGCCAAGAGAGGCAACACTTCATAAAGAGAATTATTCCCTTTTAATATATTTCTTTTCTTTAACTCAAACCATATATATTATATCTCAGATATATCTGATGTTCTTATAAGGCCGCTAGTGTACATAAGTATCTCTGAAATGGTCTATTACAACTCAAAATATATTATTCCTTATATATTGCAGATTTAAATATGTCATGAATATATTTACTATTTCCAAAAATTCTATATTATATCCTTCTTGCTGTTATATTTATAAATCAGAATTATATTCCTTGTGTATTCTTTTCTATTTTCCTTACGCTCTCCAGATATATATATTTCTCATTCCTTTTTTTTTTTCTGCCCTTTATGTTATCTTCTTCCCATCTTTATACCCTCCTTTAATGAAGGGACGTGTCTTATAGAAAATAACCTTTAATTAATATGCACCTCTTTTATTTACTAATAATCTAACTTGCTTCCTCTAACATAATTGTTGCATTTATCTTTGTTTTAATAAACTTTGTCTTTTAATAAACTTGGTCTATCTTTATTGATATCTTCCAAAGATATTAGTTAATATTAATTTTATATATATTTATAATGATCATACTTTATATTAATATTTGATTTAATATTTACATTGATAATTATAATTATTATATAATAATAATATTAATATTTATATTTATATTCATTATATTATAAATGATTATAATAATATTTCTTATTTATATTTATATATTATAAGACATTTGTCTTATATATATTATATGATAATTATATTATAATAACATTTATTTATATTTATATTAATATTAATATACATATTTATATTTATATAATATATATCATATATAATATTATAATTGTCTTTATATTTATTATATATAAGTACAATAAATATATTATAATATTACTTAATAATATTATATATGTTTATTAAGTATTATTATATACATAATTATCGTCCAATTTGATGATGACAAATAATGTCTTAATGTTGGGACATGACAGCCCTACCCACTTGAAATTGCTTGTCCTCAAGCAATCACAGTGAGTTCTTTCATTACTTTGCGCTACCTTCCGATGTGTTGAGACAAAGTCATAGTTTTTATTCAGAATGAACATGCTTTGGTGAAGAGAAAATGATTGTGATTCATGAAAGAGAATTTGTGACCAAAGAATACTTGAAATGTTTAATGAAGACAAATGTTTAGGTAAGCATTTGTTTGATGTTTTTAATAATAAAGTGATGCAAGTATCATAGATGAAGACATTAGGCAATGAAAATATTTTCAATACTAAAAAAGATTTTAGGAGCATTGAGATTCCAATCAATGATGAAGATATCTTGATCTTTGATTACGAGATTTGGTATTATACTTATCATATGTTATTAACGTCAAAATTGAGAAGAGTCGTATTTTTGAGGAGTAATTGCTTATATGATGTCATGGAGAGAAATTTTATGATCAAAGAAGATTTGGTAAGCTTTTATTTAAATAGCGATGTGCTTGATGAAATATAAGTGTTATAGATGATTATGAAAAATGATCCTGGGAATTTGTGGGTTATGGGCCCATAATATAACTTAGTATCGGTTTCAAGAGAAGAACTCAAGGAGGTTGGAAGAATTGATCTAAGATGAATTTGGTTTATGGGTCTTTGTAATTAATAAAATTAACTTTTATGTTCTATACTTCTCCAATGTCCACTTGTAGGTTATACTGATTTCTTCACCTGCACACAAGAATAACTCTTGAAAGGGACATTAGCAATATTAAAGATCAATAAATCAGTAATGAAATCAATACATCATAATATAATTAATGATATAACATAAATAACATTCAATTTCAATATATAGTTATCCATACCTCAAGTTGATCCTTTGATAGAATCCATAGAAATACTTGCAATTTAGAGTGTGATGGAGGGCACACTTCCTACCTATCACCTTTATAACATTACGGATCAAGAGTGTGATGGAGGGCACACCTCCTACCTATCACATCTTGACAAGAACATGATGGAGGGCACACTTCCTACCTATCATGTCTTGATGATGGAGGGCATTCTTCCTACCTATCATCCTTTTAACATAATTTGATGAGAGCATGATGGAGGGCATTCTTCCTACCTATCATCTCTTTAACATTAAGGATCAAGAGTGTGATGGAGGGCACACTTCCAACCTATCACATCTTGACAAGAGCATGATGGAGGGCATACTTCAAACCTATCATGTCTTGATGATGGAGGGCATTCTTCCTACCTATCATCCCTTTAACATAATATGATGAGAGCATGATGGAGGGCATTCTTCCTACCTATCATCTCTTTAACATTAAGGATCAAGAGTGTGATGGAGGGCACACTTCCTACCTATCACATCTTGACAAGAGCATGATGGAGGGCATACTTCCTACCTATCATGTCTTGATGATGGAGGGCATTCTTCCTACCTATCATCCCTTTAACATAATTTGATGAGAGCACGATGGAGGACATTCTCCCTACCTATCGTGTCTTGTTGAGGTATGATGGAGGACATTCTCCCTACCTATCATCCTCTTAACATAATTAGACAAGAGCACGATGGAGGACATTCTCCCTACCTATCGTGTCTTGTTGAGGCATGATGGAGGACATTCTCCCTACCTATCATCCTCTTAACATAATTAGACAAGAGCACGATGGAGGACATTCTCCCTACCTATCGTGTCTTGACTTGGTTTTCTCATACTTAGGCAATTATAAACTTTCTTCTTCATTATATTTCTTTGTCTTTTCTTTTGGTTCAAAATTTTCCTTAGTGTATGCTTGCATAAGATTGTTTCACAGGATAGCAAGATACACTGCTCTGATACCACTTGTAATGTCCCCTTTTAGGAAGAACAAAATTTATTAATCCTGCACACAATTTTACTTCTTGTATGATCGATTGCTCTTAGTAATGCTTGTTGATATAATACCTTGTGCTGATCTAATACTTGTATTTAATGGAAGACCAATCTGTTGTCTGGTGATTTATATTACTATGTGATCTTTTTTACTTCACACTTCCTTTTTATATCTTCAATGGTGTATGGCTGCAACTATTGCCAAGAGAGGCAACACTTCATAAAGAGAATTATTCCCTTTTAATATATTTCTTTTCTTTAACTCAAACCATATATATTATATCTCAGATATATCTGATGTTCTTATAAGGCCGCTAGTGTACATAAGTATCTCTGAAATGGTCTATTACAACTCAAAATATATTATTCCTTATATATTGCAGATTTAAATATGCCATGAATATATTTACTATTTCCAAAAATTCTATATTATATCCTTCTTGCTGTTATATTTATAAATCAGAATTATATTCCTTGTGTATTCTTTTCTATTTTCCTTACGCTCTCCAAATATATATATTTCTCATTCCTTTTTTTTTCTGCCCTTTATGTTATCTTCTTCCCATCTTTATACCCTCCTTTAATGAAGGAACGTGTCTTATAGAAAATAACCTTTAATTAATATGCACCTCTTTTATTTACTAATAATCTAACTTGCTTCCTCTAACATAATTGTTGCATTTATCTTTGTTTTAATAAATTTTGTCTTTTAATAAACTTGGTCTATCTTTATTGATATCTTCCAAAGATATTAGTTAATATTAATTTTATATATATTTATAATGATCATACTTTATATTAATATTTGATTTAATATTTACATTGATAATTATAATTATTATATAATAATAATATTAATATTTATATTTATATTCATTATATTATAAATGATTATAATAATATTTTTTATTTATATTTATATATTATAAGACATTTGTCTTATATATATTATATGATAATTATATTATAATAACATTTATTTATATTTATATTAATATTAATATAATATATATCATATATAATATTATAATTGTCTTTATATTTATTATATACAAGTACAATAAATATATTATAATATTACTTAATAATATTATATATGTTTATTAAGTATTATTATATACATAATTATCGTCCAATTTGATGATGACAAATAATGTCTTAATGTTGGGACATGACAACTGCCACTAGACCTGACTTCAGTTTTGCAGTGAGCTACATTTCACGCTTCATGACAGCCCCCAAGGCTGATCATTGGGTAGTAGCAAAGTGTGTGCTGCGTTATGTGAAGGGCACTTCTAATTATGGACTTCTTTACTCAAGGAGTCACGATCCTCGACTCAGTGGTTTCACAGACTCAGATTGGGCAGGTTCCATTGATGACAGGAAATCCACCTCTGGGTATGTGTTCAGTTTGGGATCCGGTGCAGTCACATGGACTAGTAAGAAGCAGCAGGCGGTGGCTCTCTCCTCGACAGAAGCAGAGTATTGGGGAGCCGTTAAGGCAGCTTGTGAGGCAGTTTGGCTTCGTCGGATGCTTGCTGATATGCAAATATCTCAAGCAGGTTCGACTCCTTTGCTCTATGATAATCAGGGAGTTCTCAAACTTACCAAAAATCCAGTCTTCCATGAAAGAACCAAGCATGTAGAAACTCATTGTCATTTCATCAGAAAGCTTGTTGAAGACGGATCAGTTCAGTTGCTGTATGTTCCGACGGAGGATTAGACAGTCGATATCCTCACCAAGTCCCTTGGTCCAAATAAGTTTGTAAAATTCAGGTGGTCTCTTGGTGTAGTTGATAGATTGACCATTGAGGGAGGGTATTAGAATATTATTTCATGCTATTTTTAGTTAATGGTCAATGTTGTAACTGTTTGTAATTTATTTTAGTAAGATCGTGTTTACGATCTTCTGTAGTTTCTATTTTTAGAAACCTGCCTTTCTTGTATATTTGTAAACTATTTATTTGAGCTTTGCTCATTGTTAATACAATCAAGTTTTTACCAATTACCTTTGTAATAAAAGAGATCTATTCTTGAATGTGGTGGCCTTACAAAGAAAAATGGCCAAGCATCTTTGATCAAGATAGATCTTTGGAAAAGAAGAGTTGTTGAAAAGCTATGAGAAGATGATGGAGTTAAGAGAAGTCTTCCAAACCAAGGAGACCAACCTCCACAAAGCATCTACAAACCATGATTGAGGCATAATAAGCACTCCACTATATACTCTTTTTTACCAAATAAACATTGGATGAGTCTATGGTATTTTTGAGGAGCATACTAAGAAATTGGCTTAAAATTGCTATTCAAGATGTGTTATGATGGCAAAGGTCTTGACAAGATTGGCCAAGGAATGAAAAATCCTATATAGGTTGAAGAAACATGTTGATATGTAGTATAGGAGTACATTGGTGGCAACCAAGAATTTGGATAGTTCTCCAAAACAATTGAAGCAAGACAATCTTGTTGAGACGAGGAGCTCAAGCCACTATCTCAGCAAAATCAGCCGAAGAAAGGTAATGACATCGTTCTTTATGTGAAATCTAATGAAGGATTGATATCTTGAGAGAAGGAACAACTTTCTAATAAAGAGGAAGCTACCATTGAACTACCTCAAATGGCCAAAATAGACTCTCTAAAGAGAGGACAATGGGTTCATGAAGGAGGGGGTAGACATCACCCTATTACTACAAGAATGGATGGAAGGTAACTCTAAAGAGAGAACAACCTTCCAATAGAGACAAGGTGATCAAAGAAGAGTTGAAAGAGCTTCCAAAGAGAGAAAAGTAGTTCAAAGGATAAGGGTGAGCACCACCAGTTCATCAAACTTGTGCAAGCAAGCATTATGATATTGGAAGAAGGTATGCAAAAGACAAGCATTCCATTTTAGAAAGAGAGGCCATGTAGCACATGAATGTTGATACTTCTATCCATGTATCTTTTTTGCAATTGAGTCACCATTGTATTACCATCTATTGGAAGCAAGGATTGAAAACTTGTTGAGTACGCACTGGTGATTTGCAAGGCCGAGTTACTTGACCTTGAACTTGCAGATTTTTTCAGTAAGTTTGAGGTGCAAACTTGTTGCAAGTACTCTGCAAGTCGTACTTGCCATACATGATAGATCTGCAGGTACACTGTTGGACACAGGAAAAACACAATTTTTGGGCCTTTTAAGCAAATCCAACCATACAATTTCCTCACGTAACATTTGCAAATTTGGAATTCGAACAAGTTTGAAGCAGATTTGAGGAGCAAATTTTTGCAATTTCAATATTCTTGGTCATAATTTTTTTCTTTTTTGTTCAAGCATTGCAAGAATCTTCTTTCTTAAATGTTAGATTTAGGTTTTTAAGCATGTTTTGACAGCATTAAATTCAGTTTTCAGAAGTTTTAATGTTGATTTAAGTTATTGTTTATGAACGATAATGCTGATTTTTTTACTAGTTAGGGTTTATCAAATTATGGTAAAAAATGTTATTTTGCTTCAATTATTAATACTATTCATTTATGTTCGAAATGTAAACCATTTTATGTTGATTTTATTTTATGTTTAAGGAAAAAACATTTTTTTTACTAGTGTAGCTTTTAGGGTTTATGTTCTGAGTTTGAAGTGCTATTTTAAAATTTGAAATGCTATTTTTTTTTGTACTAAAAAATATTGCATTAAAATGTATTTTTCTGATTTTATGAATGTTGGGTTTGCACTTAGCAAGTTAGCATACAATTGCATATTTGGAAGTGGAAGCTGATCCACCCATAGAAGGGGTGTCGCTTGGAAACATTGCACATGGGACCTATCTTGGGGAGTGTATCAATCACCTCAAGTACCACCTTGCACGTGTTCCTTGTTGTGATGTCAAAGCGTGTCTTAGTGCCATGAATGAGGTAAAATGAGAGATGCAAACAACCCTCGCATTGACAGATCAAAAGAAATTAGAGAGAATGATGACAAACACAACCATCGCAGCAACCATTAATTCCAACTTGGCATGGGAAATAGAGGTGGATATGATAGTGATAGTGGGCTCTAGTTGTGGTCCACGCATTTGTGACAAATCCATCTTGTCTAGCTTGAGCAAAGCCCAATCACAAAGCTTTTTTGTATCCCAAAACACACTTGGAACACAACCTTCGCTTCAAGGTACATCATGGGACAAGGAGATGCACAAGGAAACAAATATTTCTTGTTGTAATTTTTGGTTTTATAACTACCTTCCTTTCAATATGGCAAAGAGCCCATTTTGGGAGTATTATGTCACGACATTGATAGTTGCATGGAAAGGGTACAAGACACCCTCTCCTTATGACTTAAGTTAGCGGTTGCTCTAGAATGTTGTCATAGAGGGAATAACAAAAGAAGCAGTGATGCAAGTTTAGATGCACAATACTTTTAGATGGGTGGACAAATGGAAGAAACTTGTAATGTCCCTGTTTTGTTTAGTTGAGCCATTGTTGCAAAGTGACTTGGAGAAAGGAAAGTCGACTTCACCTAAGCCAAATTGAAGATTAGTTGAGTACTTTATAAAGTGACTTGGAGAATGGAAAGTTGGTAAAAATGAATTAAAGCTTGGAGAATGGAAAGTCACTTTGGTCACTTCATAAAAGAGGAAAATAAATTATGAAAAAATGACAAAATAATACATTATTTTAATGACAAAGTTGGACGTCCCACTTGGAGAAGGAAAAGTGCATTAAAATATAATATTTTAATCCCAATTATGGTGGTGGACATGAAACTTGTATAAAATATTGCAAATTTGGGCACTTCACTTGAGGGTTGTAAAATAAGG
The DNA here is from genome assembly GCA_027924645.1 of Cunninghamia lanceolata. Lineage (NCBI taxonomy): Eukaryota > Viridiplantae > Streptophyta > Pinopsida > Cupressales > Cupressaceae > Cunninghamia > Cunninghamia lanceolata. Next base: position 421,340 of record BSBN01000934.1, read on the forward strand.
TGCTTGGGAGGTCATTTTCATCATTGTGTATTTTGTCATTGGCATTTTGGATATTTTCCTTTGAGCTGTAACATTGGTTCAGCCATTTTCTGAGGACGAAAACCCTTGGAAAATTCGTGGATTGGACGAAAACCCAATTCCACTTTGAGAGGTGAATCCATACGGGGTTTACTATTGAGTTTATTGTACGTTTTTGGCATGGATTTGGAGCTAGCGTTTGAAATGACATTATCATTCATGCTAGTGTTTGGTATTGGCGCTAGGGCTTGATGTTGTATGTAGATCATGGGTAGATGAATGCAGATCGTGAGCTTTTCATGGTGCATTTTCATCTAATTTCCATCGCCTAGGGTTTGGAGGAGTTGGTGCTTCATTTTGGAGTGATTGTGGTTTTCCATCATCAACATTGGCAATCAGATTTTATATCAGACTTATGAATTTATATCAGATTTGCATGATAGGGATTTCGAGGCATATTTCTCATTCATTTGGCACCTATCAGCAACTAGGTTTTGAGCGTTCCTATTGAGGATCTAGCGCTATCACTTGGAGGAGGTTCGTGGCATGCAAAGAGGATATATCAGACCTGTATTTTGAAATCAGAATTATTGCATCAGATCAGTCCTATACCGGAGCTGCATATCAGTCATCTATTTGTTTGTATGGTTTCATATTGTGACTAGAAAAGGTGCTATTCAATCAGGTATGTTGTAAACGAATTCCATATTCAAATCTTTAATTTGAATAGGCTTTGCAAACATTTCTAATAGGTTTAATTAGTCTGATACACTCTGTATTAAACCTGATTATCAGTGTAATCAGACCTGTAACAGCAATAAATAAAGTATGATTGGGTGTCGAATCTTTGATATTTGTTTATGCAAGTATTTGGTTATCTTTTTTATGTATTTGCATATGTATTGGCATTGAAAATCATTCAAACAAACATCACAAAACAAACAAACACTCAGAAATCAGAATTCAGTCACCTTGCATGACAAGTGTTTGACAAAATGTCAAACCACTCAAACTGAAAATTCAGGGCAGAACTACTAAGGGTTCTTACAGAACTGCATCCTCATCAACATACTTCTTAACTACACCACTGTCTTGTTGATTGGGGAATGTCACATCTTGGTAGTAGCATAGAAGGGGTATGTAATCTGATACTCAATGATTGTAGGCATGTATGTGAACATTGCAATCGCATAATGAATAAATGATGTAGATGGCAGCCATAGAGCATTTGCAAACTTAAATTTGCAACTCTATATATGTTGGTTTTGGTAGCATGGAATATTGGATTGAAATACAAGTTGAAATCTAAATGTGTGTTGGTGAATTGTAGATTGGAATATCCAAGTTGGTTACAAACTAAAAAATGGGACCATGATTGAGATTGCTAGGTGTACATTACATGATAGATGTCCGGAGTATAAATTTTGGGCTAATGTAGTGAATTGTGTATGCTACGTTCTTGATTCAATGCCTACTAGATTAGGAATACAATGAACCCTTGAGGAAGCCTGGAGTGGCCAAATCATGCTCATTTCCTCAAGAGTCACAAATGCACATTTGTTGAATATAGTGAGGAGTCCATGGTTTTTGTTTGTATGCTCAAGAGGCTAGACATATGTATATGTATATGCATATGTGAAGAAAACACTTCGTGGCCTATGAAGAAAACACTTCCACCATGGTTTTTTCATCTACCCTGACCTAATTTCTTTTGGAGAATCTCCTCGTTCCAAGTAAGAAATGAAGCAAATATCTTGTAAATTTTGGTGCAAGTGATGTTTTTGACACCCAAAGGACTTGAAGATAGAAGAAAGGATCAACTTATGTCTTATGTGAAGGGTCATGCACACTTTATATCCTCAAACTTTTGTTGTGCTCATATAAGACAAGAATGTGAAGATGCCATGGAGTTCAGTCAAAGAAATATTCTTGATGGGTGCAAGTGCGTGTACAAAACCATGTTCACTTTGGATGGACAAGTGGAAAAGCATAAAGCTACGATATTACTCTTGTTGCTGGTTTTCATCATGAAGTTTACCAAATGGATGTCAAGTATGCTTTTCTTAATGGTTTGCATGAGTAGATCTACGTGCAACAACCTTCAAATTTTTGACAGACTGGTACTTTACTTTTTTGGGTAAATTGAAGAAATCTTTGTATGAGTTGAAGTAAGAACCTATATGAAAAAATTGACAAGGTTTTATTTACAATGGCTTGAGTTTTATCTCTTACTAGTTCGATTCCAACTTGTATATCAACATGTCAATGATGACATCATCATTTGTATCATGTATATTTATGACTTGATTATTATGGATTGAAAGCATCTGATATGATGACGCCAATGATGAATTTTAATTCCCTTTAGATCAGATTGGTTTGTAGAACATATCAAAGTGAGTAGACTACAAAATTTGTCTACACCCTTGCTGCAAAGTTTGATCTAGAATTTGTCATTGTTGATATCAACCTTGTTGGCTACCATATTATCTTTGGACTTCTCCATGCATAATTGTTTTGGAAGAATCATGGACAAAGTAAAAAAGTATTGAATGATTAAATACATAAACCCATAATAGGACACAAAATAGAGAGAATAATTTATAACACCCAGTTGGACCAAACGTAGTTTGTGAAGTCATAGATTTAACTTTCTTAGACAATTGTTTCAGTGGGTGTTTAGATTTAGAATAAAATCTCCAAGCTAGATTGGTTGCACTGATTTAGGATATTACGTATTGGGCTATGATTGCAAATATCTGTGTAATCATGCCTGATATCATTGTATAATGGGCATGTTAAAAGGACATGTAGTTCAATCTTCTATTTGTTTTAAGTCACATAACTTACAGTTTATTTTTTTCCAAGGTATTTTTAGGAGTGTCCATCGATTGGTTTCACTTTAGTTCTTAGTTTTGCAATTATTATATGCCACACTTTAGTTTGTTAAATTACTCTCTTGGTATTCAAGTTTTTACAATTGGAGGATGCTGCTTTTCAATCATACCTTAGATCTTATCTTATCTTGAATAGTAATATGGCTTATTATGAATGGTAATATGGAATAGTGTAAGTTTGCACCTACTCATACTACTTTCTTGTCATTCTTTGGTAAGCCCCTTTAATGCAGTCAGCAGGCCTACTGTTTTGTATGGTTCAGAGGTTTGGGGCCCTAGTTTGGGATCCATTGAGTGGCCTTGTATTGAGCAGGTCTTAATTCTCATTTTTTGCACATGATTTGTTGCAAACAAATGATTCTTCAATGTGTTGTCCAAGTCAAGTTTGCCATCCAGTCCTTTTTCCTTGAGAGCATCTTTAGGAATACATCATCTATAATCAAATTGTCGAGTGGTTCAGATTTGGTCTGGGAGAGGTACCCATATTTGAACCTTAAGTTGTTCTAAGCCAATTGCATCTTTTGGCCTGACCAGGGCTTACGTTGTTGGTATCTTGAGATTAATCTACTCCAATCTATTGCCATCTCTATTTATCATATTTCTCCATTCAGATGCTCCATGGATGTCCCTTATTTCCTTCTTCCTTCAAAGAGATCATTGCTGGGGCTGACATGGAGGATATATATCAACAATATATTTAAGTCACTTGGACATCTCTTCCACAATCACCCTTCACCAAGTTGGCTTTCTATGTTGTGCATTCCTTAAGGATTCTAGATGGCTTCATTATCTATCTTCAACATCATATGTCACATGGCTTGAAGATTCATCTTGGCAATTCGAGGGAATTGTTTCACAAGTTACGAATTGATAAAAAACACCATATTCTGTAACCCTGTAGGATATGTCATCTCTGCCTCAGGTTGTAGAGATTGAGGAGCATTTTATTTTTAGGTGGCCTATCTATTGTGAGATTCAAGGGAAATAGCATTTTTTGTAAAAAGATAGGTTGTTCTCTATCCACTCTTGTTAGTGACTCTGGATTAGAGGTGTGTGGCACTTTTTTCTTTAGAAGGCTATCTTTGTTAGACATAGATTCTTGCAGGAGGCCTCTAGAGTTGTCACATTGATTACTTCCTTCTTTCATCCACATAAGGCTTTGGAGATGGTAGATTCTTGTTCGATGTGTCTGACTCACACTCAAATAGGATAGACTATTCCTCCTCTGTATTGCTACTAGATTGTTGGTTTCTTAGTCCAGGCAGAGTAGATCTGCTTCATAGTGGAGGCAAGGGCCTTCCCACTGTCTGTGGACTAGGTCATAAAGGCACACATTACTAATTTTTATTTACCCCCAAAGGTTCATCGGACATAGATGTTAAAGAGGTTCTAGAGGGAGTACCCTATTTCCTCCTATTATTTTCCATTGTGGCCCCATCAGCCTTGGACATTCCCCTATGAGCGTTATTAGATTGCAGTCGCAAATGATAATTTTGCACAGTATTCTGGCTCATTTTTTGCTACACACGTCTCCTATCATGATTTCTAGCTTTCATTTTCATCATCTGCATACTTTCCTTGAGTGGTCTACCCCTCACATAACTATCTGTATGTACAAGTTTATGAACTAGGTTTCTACTGTCTTAGGTTTACTCCATTGTTATGTTTGTGTTTTTTTAGTACTTAGTTATTTGTTGTAATTTTTGCTACCTTCACCCAAGTGCAAACCCAATGATTATTAGGTCCTTAAGTGCATTTGGCTTCAATAGTTAGCTGGCCAATGGGTTAACAGCTATATTACAAATCCTACTTCTTGAGTTGCCATAAACAAACATCAGCGTATCTTCTTCCATTTCTCTAAAGGTCTTCACCAGGGTGATCCTTGTAGTCCTTACCTACTCATTATAATGAGTGAGCTATTTATTCTACTCATGCAAAAGGAACAGGTTAAGGGCAAACTTCCTGTTTTCTTAACTATTGAAGGAGAGCAAAAATATTCTGGTTTCCAATTTGTGGATGATACAATACTGTTTTTCCACCATATTCATGAGAGAAGTAAGATGACTTAGGAAACTGCTCATGCTATTCCAATCAGCCATAGGCCAATTCATTAATCAGCAGAAAAGTACAGTTATTCTTATTGGGGTCAGGCATCAGAAGAAAACCCAAATTAAGTTGCTTCATGGACATTGGATACTGAGAAGAACAATATCCCACTACAAATCAAACACTCCAGGTCTATTTGGGAAGACACTAAAAGGAAACTATTCAATAAGACTTAACAATTGGACTAATGCTTGGTTCTTTGTGGCAGACCGGCTTCAGCTGATTTGCTTGGTTCTTTGTGGCAGACTAGCTTCAGCTGATTTGCTTGGTCTTCAGGCTGTTCCTGTCTACCTAATGAACCTCCTTTCTCTCCCAAATGCAATTAGAAAATGGCCTTATTCAGATTCAGTGAAAATTTCTTTGGCAAGGCAGAGATCTGAAATTCAAATTCCCCTTTGTTGCTTGGTCACAAATCATGTGACCAAAATGCAATGGAAGGTTAAGCATCAAGGACCTGGGCAATTTCAACTTAGCTTTGGCCATTAATTATGCCTGGAAGCTCATCCCAACCAAACAACATATGTTGCACAATCTTCAGGCACAAGGCACAAGGCACAAGTACAGGCTTAATGAGGCTGATCAAGCGTGTAATATCAAGTGGAAAGCTGGTCTATCAAGAATTGTCACACATCATCCAATGATTGTTCCATATCAAAGACAAGGTCACATGGCAAATTGGTTATAACATATTGTCAAAAAACTCTCTTTTGGGAGAAGAGCTGGAATGGGTAGAAGGCTATTGACTCCCCCAATTTGAAGGAGCTGAAATGCCATTTCCAATCTCAAAACATATATCATGTTACTGATTACTACTTGGCCCTTACACTTAGTTTATACTGCATTGAACTTGGAGGAGAATGGTCATCCAACGTGCACCATATGGAACCTCAAGTGAATATCCTAATGAACATATTTAAGCACAAAATTGATTGTAGATTATGGACACCAGATCAACCTAACTGGTAACATTTGAACTTGGTATTTTGTACTATGGCCTCTACACGTGCATCTCTCATTCAATTAAATGTCAATTCCCAAAGGTAATGGGCAAAAATCTGGAGTTACTCGGTTTGGACAAATTTCAAATCCTTTCTTTTGTTGTCTGCCCAAAACAAAATCCTCACATAGGACCCCTTATTGAAGCAAGGTTGATTCACTGGCCCCAATGCTTGTCCTAATTGTCTCTGTAATGAGGAATCTGCCACACACTTACTGTTCCCTGTTATTTGCTGTAAACATGTGGAGAGAATTTACTGCCTTTTTTTGCACAAAGCTGAGCATGGTAAACAACAATTGGGAATGTATGGGGAAATGGTGTTTATTTGAAGGATATGTGCCCTTGCTTAAAATCATATATACCAAATGACCCCAGGCTTCATAGTGTGGAATGTTTGGAAAGAGCAAAACAGATGCATCTTTGATTACAACTCTAGTTTGAGTGGTATTCTGGTTCATGTTATCAAAAATCAGATTGTGGTGTTTGCACACATCTATTTAGCCAACAAAAAAGATTTCTGGGCTACAGCCTACACCTATTCCCCAGGGTTTGATGGTTGACAGGTAATTATTAGAATATAATAATGATGTAACAAAGTGTATTCACACTTGAATGTACTTGGGTAGTTAGGCTTAGGTTATTAAATAAGGTTGTTGTAGTAGTTGTAGTCTAAGTCACAAGATTCGAATTCGACAACCATGAAATTCGGAATAAATTCGCCAAGGAAAATTTTGAAAAAAAAATTCGTGATTAAATTCGCCTTAGATAAATTTAAATTTTTAAAATATAAATAATAAATATATTAAATTATATAATAATAAATATATCAACTATTATAAATATTATTAAATTATATAATATTAAATATATTAAATTTCAATATTTTAAATTTTAAAATATTAAATTTTAACGCATTTGATTCTAATTAAATATAATAAATTTCAATATTTTAAATTTTAAAATATTAAATTTTAACGCATTTGATTCTAATTAAATATATTAAATTTTATAAAAAAAAAATAAAAAAAAATATTAACTATTATAAATATTATTAAATTATATAATATTAAATATATTAAATTTAAATTTTTTAAATATAAATAATAAATATATTAATTTATATAATAATAAATATATTAACTATTATAAATATTATTAAATTATATAATATTAAATATATTAAATTTCAATATTTTAAATTTTAAAATATTAAATTTTAACGCATTTGATTCTAATTAAATATATTAAATTTTATAAAAAAAATAAAAAATAAAATAAAAACAAACTACAAATAAAGTCCCGATGAATCAAAATATTCGAGTCTCTTATCTTGAACTTTAATTAGCCGATAGGCTTTTATATGTGAGCATTATAGTGCTCGGAATTGTCTCGCCGTAAAAAAATTCACGTCGGGAAATTTTCTAAACTCTTCGATTGTTCCTATCGGCGTATTCCTAGAACCTCCTATGGGTGCAAGTGCTAGTTTTCTATTCGATTCAGACACTAGAGACGAGACGAGTGTGAAGAGTCTCCTCCGATAGAGCAGAAGAGAACTCGCTCCCTAAACTCTGAACGCAATAATTTTCGGCTTTCTCCCAGGTGAGGGAAAAAACGAAAAAGACCCTAAAAAATGTTTTTAAAAAAATATATTTTTCCTTAAAAAAACAGTGCCCTTTACCCGTACGAACTTCTGGCGAATTTCAACGAATTTTTGGAAATGTTTTGAAGTCCGCCGAATTTCGAACCCCATGGCCGAAATTCAGCGAACCTTGTGACTTAGGTTGTAGTTGTTGCAGGTCTTAATGAGCTTGTTGTACTATTTTTAAATATGGTAGTTGTACCATTAAATGTGTAATAGTGCACTTCTAATTCTATATAATGCTGCTCCCACTATTCGTGGAGTAAGCCTTTCTAGCCATTTTCTCTTATCTCATTTCTTTGCATTTACAAATAATTTTTGCAGTCATGGCTAGGGCAGAAATTATAGTATTTTCCTTGTTTAAAATTCCCTAGGTTTATAGAAAAAATTATTTGTAAATTTTGGGGGTTTACAAATTTTAGTTGGGGGGGGGGGTTTAAATTTGATGGAATTTGCAGGGGGTTTCAAAATCTAGGGTTTCAGATTTAGAAGGATTTGAAAAATTTTCAGGATCATATTTAAAAATTGTCGGGGTCAAATTTAAAGGGGTTGTTAGGGTTTTGGGAAAAGTTTATTTTTTGGGATAATGGCCAATATTCAAAATTTGTTGTTGTTGGAGGCACAAAAATTGACCAAAAAAATTATAATATTTGGAGTCACAAAATATTCATAGTCGTTGAGTATTGGATGTGTGATGGAATTGTGATGGAATTATCATAGGGATTGAAACCAGGCTTGCAACCAACCAAAATGAACTATCCTAGACACATGGCTCTGATATCATGTTAGATTCTACACAAATCGAGAAACTACCAAGACCTAGTGCAAGGATAATCACAAAAGCTCCATTTGACAAATGATCTAAAAATCAAAATAGCAAAAAGGAGAGTTTCAAGAATGAGAGAACATGTAAATACTCACGAGACTAAAAATGGCTCAAAGCAAGAGTGCATAACCAAAAGATCACAATACATGATAAAAACATGCAAGGTGAGTGAGAACATATATATAAGAGAGGAGGAAAATACAACTAAATCATTCGAGAAGTAACTCCAACTACCAAAAATAGGTAGGAGTTATGCTTATGGAATATGCCATGTACCCTCATAATGACCCACTCGTAACAACCTAAGCAAGCCAAACAAACATGTAGGGAAAATACACAAACCCAAATAAAGGAAAATAAAAACCTACACCAACATAAATTTTGTCATATACTAGACAAAATCTATAAAACTCCTCCTTTTTCTGGCACTCTTTGGTGTAGGCCAATTTGTGATAGCTTCCACCTTAATAGGATCTACTCTCAATGCTTTTTTAATTACATGTCCTAATAGGATTTTGACAAGTGTCACCGGGAAGCCCTACTATTACTTAAGCTGTCTGTGTCTGACGATTTAATTCTCAAAGGTCAGAATGGCACATTTGCACTTACACTATGGGATAATCTCAAAAACAAGAAAGGTTGGGCCCTGTATTTGAAGAATTTGTTGTTTTCTATAAAATTGTATGAGGGTGGGTCTCTAACAGAGCACCTTTTGAAAATCAAAGATCTTAGGGATTAGTTGGTCGCTCTAATCATCGATAGCCTGCCGCCTTCGTAGTGCCTTCCTACGAGACCTTTGTGGAGTCACTAAACCTATTGGTGGAAAGCTAGAGTTTGACCTTTGACAAGGTTAGTTCATACTTGTTTTAAAAGGAATGATGACAAGAGTAGATGAGTGGACCATCTTCTAGGAGTTCAGAAAGTGCACTTGTTGCATGGTCACAAGGTACAAACCACAGTTCTCATCCTTCTTCCACTTCACAACCACAGGAAAAAGTATAGTGCTTCTATTGTCAGAAATTTGGGCATGTGACAATATGATCTCAAGAAATGACAATATGATCTATCCCACAAGAAGCAACAAAATGAAGCTAATGTGGCAGATATTGTTGAAGATCATGATGAGGAGTTTGCATTGATGGCTCTTTCCAATAGTGCTAAAAGCAGTTGCTGGTTCTTTGATCCAGGCGCATCTAGGCACTTCACCTATCGAAAGGACTAGTATGTCAAGTTTATTTTTGACGATAGTCATAGAGATTCTGTTTTGCTTGGTGACGGCAAGTCATATAAAGTTAACGGGACAGGAGATGTGAAAACTACACTCAATAATGGAATCAAACTTCTAGTATGTAATGTTAGGTATGTTCTAGGGTTGAACAAATTTTTTTTATCAGCCAAATTACATAAAATCCTAACATTCTTGTTTAGTTTCGTGGGACAAAGTGCATTGTTTGTGATGTAAGCCAAGGTATAATAATTGCTTAAGGCATTAGGCTAGGCGGTGTGTACAAAGGCATTAGGCCTTGGCATTCATAGCCAGTTCATATTTTCATCAACAAAGGTTAAATAAGGGTTTGTAGGTGGAGCGACCAGCATTTGGAGGTGTTTTTGTTGGTTGGCAACATATTTTAGCATTCTGATTTTTATATCAGACCTCTACAATTTCATTTCAGTCATAGATCGGAGGGTTTGATCATCATATTTTGAGGCTACAAGGTCATATATTCATTCCAAACCCTAATCGCTTCATTCTAGGGCATAGCCGTTGTGCATTGGAGGAGTTTTTGGGCTTGTATTGGTTGGGTTTGTGATTCAGATTTTATATCAGCACCTACAGGTTTCAGATCAGTCACTTTATGTTGGACTTGTCTTTATTTCTTCACAAGGATTCATCATTTCTAAGGCGGCCAGCTAAGGAGGAAAACATTGGATCATTGTTTGACGAATTGGATCACATTTTGATCATCTTTGCATGCATATGTAAGTCTGAAACAAAAATCAGACCTTGACTGTTTGTAATCAGCCAACAACATTTCAATAAAGTTGCCAAGACTTTCATCCGGGTATGTTCTTTTATGTGATATCTTGATTTTTGGATGTGTATGTGAGCTGGTTTAATTCATTTCAGTCATCTTTTGATATCATATGAATGTCATATTGTTATCTTTCCATCTTCATATCATATCAAACATATATGTTAAAAGAAAACAATGAAACATCAAAAACCCAAGTGAAACATTCAGAAAATAAATCGGAAATTTTAGGGCAGCAAGCAAAAGTTCAGTTTAGATTTAGACAGGGTTCTTACATAAGCAGTGATTTCATCAACCATTGGAACTTCAACTTCTGGCTCATGTACTTCCTCTCTTTGGATAAACGTAGGAATGACCTAGCAGCAAAACCAATAACAGTTCTACTGGAACGATTATTGTTTTCTGGCTGATTATTTGTCCTTGAGGAGCTTTCTTCACCATTCTGATTTTGAGGCACATTCATATTCATATTTTGATCCATCTTCTGGAGTAACTGTGCCATCATGTCCAGCATCACATCGAACTTTCTATCAGTTCTATCATGCAAGCTATCACCCACATTTGATTCTTTTCCTCTGTCTGCCATATTCTCTAAGACAACTTCATGAACAACTTTTGGGATAACTTCTGGAACAAATTTTGATTATGTCCCGTGACTTTCTTTCTTCCTTTCCCTTCGATGATATCTGAACTCTCTATTACTATTGTGCATGAGAATTGTACTACATCAAAAGGATTAGCTCTGAAAACACAGATTGGCAAGACCACTATCTCTGATACTATTGTAACAACCCACACTTTTTTTTTTGATATTTTGCAATATATAAAATGCAAATGCAAATGCAAGTCTGGGCACTTTCTGATCACCTAGATCCTGAGGTGGGCAAGGTGAGAGCATACAGTGTTTGAACAACACACAATCTATCTAGAAAAATGCACTGTTGAAGTGAAAAGGTAGCAAGCTGACCAAAGCATGCAGATGACAAAGCCAACCCGAATCGACACCTCTTCGGCAGAAAGCATGCGTAGAGAATGCAAAGCCACTGGCAGATTACAATGGAATCCGATCAAGCCAAAAAGGCCGATTGCAAAGTGGATCCGATCAATGTCAAAACAAGCTTATGAATGTATGTAATGAACTGGCGGTAAACCATCTAGTTTTACAATATCATGATAATGAAATGCATGGCTTCCGGCGGTACTACCATCTAGAATTACAAAATAAGAAGTATGAGCTACTGGAAACTTTAAATGACAGAAACTATCAGCACCCACTGAAATAGTATTTTTAAATCAGAAATTCACACTGTTGCAGCACAAGGAGTAGAACATAATAGTCGGAAAATCAAATGACAAATAGGTCACATTGCTTGGAAAATTGAAGACTCCAATTTTGTATGTCTTTAGGAGGCTGCAAATGAACATTGAAGACTAATAAACACACTGAACTGAGAAATCAGACTACCCAGCACTGAAAAACACTGAATTTCTGCTAAAACACTGAACCCCCCAAAAATGCACAACCTGCAAGAAATCTTCCTTACTGCTGCAATAATACATCAAATCTGTACAACCCAAGTGGTATGAGTTTGGTGCCTGAAAAACAGTCCTAAATCATGCCAAAAGAGGTGCGACCAGACTCCAGCAACCTCATGCCCTTCTCTAGCAAGTACAGCCTGTACTTTGATTCTAGAACCTGCATCAACTAATTCTGTACAGCCCCTAATATAAGTTTTTTGGACGGCCAAAACAACAAACAGGTCCAAGAATATGGTATGGTATGCATACCAAACAGTACAACCTCTTCTTGAAGTGTACGACCCAGCAAGGGCAGATGGTATGGTTGGTAAAACTTCTGCAGCTAGGTTTGGTCTCTTCACAATCCACCAAAAATCACTAGAAATGGATGCTAGAAATTAGACCAAGAAAAAGAAACTTAGAACACATCAAAAACATGCATTGTAACAAAAACTGGAAAACTAGAACCTTCGAATTTCACTATTAGCACAATGGTGATTTCTAAGTGAAACCACACAACTAGTTAGGAAGGTTTTCGTCCTTGGAATTGGATTCATCGAAGGGTTTTCGTCCTCAGGCGAATAGAAGAACTCAAGTTCTCTCATAGAGCAAATTAGAAATGAATTTGACAGGGAGAAGTTCTTCGAGCACAAAACCCCTTTATATAGTCTTCTGAGAGAAAATAATGAAATTTTAATTACTTGTCCCCTTTTCCTCCACTAAGAGTCATGAAGTGTGTAATGTCCCCTTCTCATCAATGATATCCAGGATGGACCGTTAGCCTATTCTGGACGCCCGTAGGCTATTCGGAGGCAATAATTAGGGTTTCCAGTTGTGTGGTGATCTCTTCTGAGCTTTTGGGGATCTGTTTGTCAGTGTATGACAGTTTGATTACTGGATTACTTCTGGGTTTTCAGAGAGCTTCAGGGTGATGACATGCATTGGCATCCGAGGGCTTTCTTGAACTTACTATTTTTAGTAAGTACTCTTTGTCAGTGTATAGCAGTTTGATTACTGGATTCCTTCTGGGTTTTCAGAGAGCTTCAGGGTGATATGACATGCATTGGCATCCGAGGACTTTCTTGAGCTTACTATTTTTAGTAAGTACTATTTGTCAGTGTATGGTAGTTTGATTACTAGATTCCTTCTGGGTTTTCAGAGAGCTTCAGGGTGATATGACATGCATTGGCATCCGAGGACTTTCTTGAGCTTACTATTTTTAGTAAGTACTATTTCTGGCAGCATGATCTATGGCAGAGTATGGCGTTGAGTTATTCTTTGATAGTCCTTGGTTGGGATGGACAAAAATAATATAATATGGGTAGTTTATTATTTTATTTATAAAAAGGCAACCTTGGCATAATTAAATATTATAAAGTTAAATTGTACCCCTATGCCTAAGAGACACAACTTAAAGTTGTTTTAAAAGGGGGACCATGTGAGCATTTAAAAAATAAATAAATTATTTATGCCAAAAGGGAACACCTAGGGAAAGTGGGAAAAAGAAAGGAAATAAAGTGTTTTTTCCTAATCCTAGGGTAAGTTAGAAAAAGAGAGGAAATAAAGTGTTTTTTTCTAATCCTAGGGAAAAGTGAAAAAAGAAAGATTAGAAAATGATGGAAAGAAATGTTTTTTTCTAATTTTTTAAAAGAATGTTTCCTCTCATGTGTGGTGCCCATATTGGGGAAGTTTCCCAAAGCTTTCAAGGAAGAAAATATAAAAGGATGTGAGGGCTTCTCTTTTCATTATGCTATGGATATTGCTGATATTGAAATGCTATTGGAGTTCTTATTGATCTTAGGGCTTTGAGGACGAAAACCCTCATGGTTAACGTTGGTTTCGGGTTTCTACAGGTGCTTCATTGCAGGAGTTTGGATTGGTGCAATAGTTAATGTATTATTGCATTTTTGAATAAGGAGTTTGACTGAATGCAATAGCTGGTTTATTATTGCATTTTTGAAATAAGGTTTGGATTGATGCAATAGCTGGTTTATTATTGCATTGGAGGGTTGCAGCAACTGATCTATTGTTGCAATCATTAGTGGAGGAGATTACTTCAGATTTCCTACTTGGTTTCATTGCAAAATTTAATGGCCCTTGGCCAAATTTTGGAGAAATCGATTGAATATCATTTTTAGTCATTAAGAAAGTAAATTCAGAATTTTGAAGATTAGCATTAGAAATTAGTAAGACTTGTTTGCTGTAGCATCCATTGAAGTTTTATTATTGCTGGGCCGTACTTGTGAGTTCATGAATTTCAACTCCTAGATTTTCTGAGTATTGTTGTTTTGGATAATAGGGGTTATTTTATGAACTGGGTTGTCAATATATTGTGAAAATAATGAGTATTTAAGCTGATATAAAAATCTGGAATTTTCAGCTGTGTATTCCCAATGAAATTTCAGTTTTGAGTTAAAAATTATTATTGCAATTACACAAGGGTTTGCAAGTTGCAGCAGTTAGTTTATTGTTGCACTTGAAGGATTTGATTTAATAAGACTGCAGTGTAATAAGACTGCCAATCCAGACTGCCAATCCAGTTTGTTTTATCAATTTGCATATGTTCGTTCATGTTTCATGCTTGGTAAAAACTTAATTGAAAGGTGCAAAGATAAAGATCAGATTTTCAGTCCTAGGGTTTGATTTTGACATTGAAAACTCAGAAATTTGGTAAATATCCTAAAAGGGATATTACAAAGTGTCATTACCTTTTCATGCTTGGTAAAAACCTAATTGAAAGGTGCAAAGATAAAGATCAGATTTTCAGTCCTAGGGTTTGATTTTGACATTGAAAATTCAGAAAATTTGGTAATTATCCTAAAAGGGATATTACAAAGTGTCATTACCTTTTGTATGCCACTCCTAGCGACACTTTATAAACTCACTTTTTAAATATAACCTTTCTTAATAATAAACAAAAGTTCTTTTTAAATATAACTTAAAGTTACTTTTTCGAACAAGTTAAATTTAATTATTAAAATATTTCCTTGATTCCACCCCAATAGCCTATGGGAAATTAAAAAGATAGGCCAAGGGTCTCCTAAAAGGCTCATGCTTGAGAATGGGACATGACAAAAAGACTCAAGATCCATGTAGATTTGTAGGCGCATGGAACATTATTTTTAATCTAAAAAGACTTGTTTGAACAATTGGCACAAAGCTTGGAAAGCATGCAAAGGCTGAGCACATTGTATGAAAGCAAGAGGATACTCTTGGCCTCCCAATTGACTTTCTTGGACTCTTTAAGTTCTCGATTTAATTGCTTGTGTACTCTCATTTTGAGGTTAGAGAGAAGAGAAGAATGAAAATGGTTATGATCTTTTTGGTTCTCAAGACTTAAGGAAATTCGGGATGGCAGTAGCCTGAGAATTAAAAATCACCCGAAAACAAACCAAAAATCCACAAAAAATCACCTTAAATCGGGTTGCTGGGCACAACAGATACAAAAAGAGAGGCTACTCTTGGTCTCATCATTGAAGAGAATATCAAGGCTGCCACAACACAAGCAGATACTACTAATACAAAGGGTACAAACGCTTACACCTCTGCCTTCAATACTGTGCAGTCTTCTCTTCTTTCTAACCTCAAAATGCCTAGTACGGTCAATGGTGTGCTGAGCTCATCTCAGAATCCAGAACTCCACTGTCTTCACCAAGTCTTTAACACATTGCTGATAATAAGAACTCTAATTCTCCATACTACTACTATCCGTTTTGGCACTCATCTCTTGCTCCTTGGCATTCCAAGCAATCCCAATGAAACTTACATCCCTCACCATGCCTCTAGCAATAATGTTGATGAAGGAACACATCCTACAAATTTCACCAATTCTAAAGACTCTTCTTTCTACATTGCTTTGGCAAATATAAATGGCTCACTAGTATTTGGAAGGCAAGCACAAAATGGCTAAAGGAGAATCTGAAGGCCATCATTTGCTGCCTCTCCAAGCAAGAAGACAGCATCAATTCTGAGATGTGTGTACCAAAGCATTCATAACTGTAATGTTGCAATAGAAAAACTTCTTGGGGCTGACTGCGCTAGGGGAGAGGAGAACATACATGTTTAACCTGGTTAGCAAGGCTGTGCAAACAAAAGATCCCACCCAGTTAACACGTTCAATGTCATATCCCTCGATGACCCTATTCCAATTAAAGATTGGAATAGTCACCCAGCCATGCTAATCAAGAAGACCAAATCAGTGCTGAGATCGATTGCAATACTTTGTATTTAAACATAAGAAAAGGCATCAATATATATACTAAAATGGCCAACTCTGATGAGGTTTCTAAGTACCGATGAGAGACACAGTCATATACCCATAGAGGCAATAAATAAGATACTTAAATGTCAATCACTCAGCAGTCCATGAAGAGCAAAACAGCGAATCCATAAAGACCATTATTTTATGCATAAGATTTGAAGTGGATCGATTGTCAATGATCATGTGAATAAAAAAAATAATAATAAGCAATTAATAAGGATAATAAGAAGCGCCGGTGGTAACGAATGGATTAATGTTAACTAAAAGATGCATTATGAAGAAGCGTCTCTTGATGAAAGGACACCTGATCAAATATATAAGGTGATTGGGGGTAGCAAGGAAGGATCGATCATAACACAACCATCCCTCTCTGCAGATCGAACATCAATTGAGGTACAAAACATAAAGTACATCAGCAGACCGAAGCATAGCATAACATTATCTCTGCAGACCGAAACATATCACAAGCATCTTATCTCTTAATCATTTAGCAGCAGAGAATGGGCATTGATGTATATTACATAAATAGAAGTATTTGAGCAGAAAAACACAAAAGGAAATCACAATTAAAAGAAGTCTAAATCTACATCAAACATCTCAGAAATCAATGCTCAGCCTCCAAACAAATACAGTCAATCATCGACAGAGATTGCTGTCTCCATTGAGTAAAGATATAACTTATATTGTGTTCTCTGAGTTAACAGCCAACGTCAGACAAGAACAGCCATTGAAAGAACTCAGAAGCATTATCAAAGTATTAAAGGAACAGCAGAGGTATGAATTGAATCCTATTCTCCTATGTCATTATATCATTCGCTGTCAATCTAGTAGAATAAGAATCTAACAGTCTCACAATAAGGAATTGAATCAGCTATAACATATATGAAATTCGAACTAACTAAAGAGGATAGTTGGCAAATTACAGCAGTAGCGATGTATAATCTTTTAATTACATAATGATGCATATGTCATACTAATCATAGGATTAAATATCATAATGAATAAAAGCATAAAATAGATTGATATTGTTATCCTAAATTAGATAGGCAACATGTAAGAATAAGAATGTATTATCTAAGTATATGAACATATGAAAGGACCATCATAATATGAATGAATTGATAATTAAGGTTATAGTAACAAAATGTCATAGCCTAAGATACTAAGGCATTGCTTATATATTGTCAATGACTAGAATGAGTTCTTAAGATAATCGTGAAGAATAAGGGATGAGAAGTAGAGGCTCATGGTCAATCAACCAACACCCATATATCGAGACAAAGGGGTAAGGGTAAGCAATATGGTGTAATCATGGTTGATGCCCAAGTTGGTCAAGAGCACCTTCCGGGCTAAAGACCAATAAATCCTTATCTCAAGTTGGTCTAGAGTACCCCTCTGAGATAAGTGCCCATTGTCTCATGTTGGTCAAAAGGACCCCACCGGGACAATGGATAGGCCCTTGTCTCGTGTTGGTCTAGAAGACCCCATCGGGACAAGGGATGGGCCTTCGACTTGAGTTGGTCTAGAGTACCCCTCCGGGGCAAGGAATGGAATATGGAACCCATGATTGCTCCCTTATAAGCCCTCTCTCGTGGGAAAGTGGTTTCATGAACATGTAGACCCAAGTATGCCTCTCCCAAAGAATTCATGAGATATGCATAGTAGATATAGTGAAATTATAATGCATATGGATTATGATTATAAGGTTTGATTTAAGATATCTTATGGTTGAAATCATAGTTGAAAAACTCGCCAAAAGCAAAAACCCGCCAAGCCTGAAAAATTCGACTCGGCAAAAAACTCGCAAAAATTCGGCAAAAAACTCGGCAACTTAAAAAATTGTTTAAATTTCATTAAAAACACATTTTTTTTGCAAAATTCAATGATTAGATGCATCCAACAAGTCAATAAATGAGAAACAAGCTGAGTCTAGTTGTATTTGATTGATTTCAAAGTAAATTGGGTACAAAATGGCATCCTCATGAGGAATGCGCTGATACTGATAGTCTGAAACAAAATGGAAATAGCAAATTGTTTTTGTAAAACTGAAAGTAAATACTAAATAGTAAAATACTACATCTTCCTCTTCCCCTTCCCCTTCCCCTTCCCAAGTCTACTGAAAACTAGGGGAGTGGTAGAACTAGGTCTAGTCCTAGGAATCTGCTGTGGCTCCTCCCTCCTCAGCATGACAAACCGTGGCTCAACCTCCATCCTGGATGTAGATGCTGGTAGTGGTCCTGGTGGCAATGTCTCCTCATCCTCCTCATCCTCCTCATCCTCAATGTCATCCAATGAGAATCCCAATCCATCGATTCCAGCGGCAGCCCCCTCCTCCATTGCCTGTCTCTCCAAATCATAGATCTCATCCTCAGAAAACAATGAAGGCTACTCATCCTGCCCTGTCCAATCACTGTAAGGATCTATCTCATCCAAATCAATTGGATCATCTGATATTTCCTCTACCCTTCTTGTGCGCAGCCGAAGATTATATTGCACATAGACAAGGTCATTGAGGCATTTCTAAGCTAGCTTGTTTCTCTTCTTTGTGTGGATGGCCTGAAATAAGCTCCAGTTGCGCTCACAATTGGATGAACTACATGGTTGGCATAAGACACGGAGGGCAAATCTCTGGAGATTTGGTGTATTTCCACCCCAATTTGTCCACCAAACCTCTACAAAAAAATATTGAAGAGTTAGAAACTTAGAAAGGAAAGTGAAAAGTTCAAAACATATTAAATATCAAATTATCAATAGTTGTAACTTGTAAATTTGAAATTTTATACCTGGTGACTGATTGTTTATTGCTCGTGTAGCCAGGTCTGAAGAAAAGAGCCTACCCCTTCTTTCCCTATAAGCTTGCAATTCATCAACAATGAGGTCTGCCACCTCAGCCTGGGGTGTCATCCTCTGAATGCAAGAAGTGAGGCCCTCCATAACCTCTCCAGTAGGATCTGAGAAGGTGCCTGAATGGAAGAAACGGGGGTTCAAAAAGTACCTTGCTACATGATGGGTTGGTGGAGTTGATTGTTCCACCTCCTATCAATAATCTCCCATATGGGATCAAATTTGAGGCTATCCCCCTTATAATAAGTTCTTATAGCTTCCTTGGCCCTATCCATGGCCTCATAAAGATACCCCATTGGGGTTTTATCCCCATCTACCAAGCGGAGGACTCTAACCAAGGGCTCTGACACCTACAATATAAAAATGCAAAAAGATTAAAGGTACTAATTTACAATGAAAGACATTAAAAATAAATAAATATTCAATTTGAATTTAAATTCGAAGTTTTGAAGTTACCTTCACAATCTCTGTAGCTCTTTCTACAAATACTTTGTCGAAGATAATGCATGCAACCTTGTCTCCTTCTGGCTTCTTCGCATAAGATGATTCTGTCCATTTTGGGCACACAAACATTTGTTTCAAAGCCCCCAATGCACCAAGAATGCTTTGCAACGTTAAGAAAACCGTTGCAAACTTTGTCACACCGGATCTCACCAACTCTTTCCCTTGGGTGTAATCCCTCATCATGTGAAGAACCCAAGGGTGATTGTAGA
Organism: Cunninghamia lanceolata; assembly: GCA_027924645.1. Taxonomy (NCBI): domain Eukaryota; kingdom Viridiplantae; phylum Streptophyta; class Pinopsida; order Cupressales; family Cupressaceae; genus Cunninghamia; species Cunninghamia lanceolata. Next base: position 441,192 of record BSBN01000934.1, read on the forward strand.
TAAATTTTGTGATCCTCCTTGCATCCTCTACAATCGGTGTGACCCAATCAAGCTTGCCTATGTCCTCCAAAAGAAGGTCAAGGACATGTGCTGCACAAGGTGTCCAAAAAATTGTGTGGTGTCTCTCTTGGAGGATTCTACCAGCTGCCACACATGTTGCTGCATTGTTAGTAATTATTTGCACAACATTTTCAATCCCAACTTCCATGCAAACTTGCTCCAACATTTTAGCCAAATTTTCTGGATTTTTCACTATGTTGGAGGCATCCACTGATTTCAAGAACACCACTTCATTCTTGCAAGCTACCAAAAAAATAATGATGGTGCGGTTTTTACCATCTATCCACCCATCGGAAAGAATAGAGCAGCCATTTTTTTTCCATTCATTTCTTTGGTCTTCCACCACTGCCCTTGCCCTATCCCTTGCATTTGTAAACAACCTACAAGTACAAAGTGAAATTAAGTACAAAATTTTTGTTTGTAAACAAAAAATAGCTTAAATTCATCATAAATTTCTATAAATTAAAGAACATAAATTTATCAAAAACTTAAAACCTAAAAGATTAAATTAACTAACCTCCCACTCAATTCTGTGCGAGAAGGTGCCTTGAAGCCCTTTCCTGCAACCGTCAGTGCAGTAACCAAATTATGCCAATAAGGAGAATTTGCCACATTGAAACGGATGTTGTTGAAATACCAAAAATCGACACAAGCAATGTATGCATGCTCATGCACCTCCTTATTCCACCCAGTTGCCTCTAAAGAAGTTTGTGATCCAGGTGTGTTTCTAGGCACAAAAAAACTATCTATTGTGCGTGTAGGTGCTGATCCTGGTGCTCTACTAGAAGTAGATGAAGGGATCGTAGTGGTGGTGGGTTGCCTTCGGTTACGTGGACCACGAAGAGAGCCCACTATGCCCTGAAGTGCATCATCATCCGACTCAAGGTTGACTGGAGCACCTTGAGAAGAAGCTATGGATGCTTGCATGGCTGCCTTTGCCTTCTCCCTTTGTAATTTTCTTTCTTTTGCGGCTGCAAGTATGGCATTTATTTGTCTTTTTATTTCTTTCGTGGTTTTAGTATAGGCCTTCGCATCACGACGACTGATCCCTGCAAGATGGTATTTGAGGCGGTTAATGCCTCCACGGTATACGTTTTCGCATTTGATGCAAAAAACTGAGCCAGGGTAGGTCTTAGATAGGCATATTTCCACGCAGAATCTCTAGCCCCTGGAGGACGTTTGCCTACAAATGATGATGATGCAACAGGGCTTGAGGCTGAACCGGATATAGAAGCATCTCTATCTGCCATTATAAATTAACCTGCACATACAAAGAGAAAGCACAAGTTGTTAGTATTTTAATAGAAAATTAAAAAACAACCTAAATTAGATTTCTACTTGATAGATTAAATTTAAACTAACGTAAAATTCTAAAGTTAAACATTTTGTTCCAAAAAAAAAGGATTTAACAAAAAAAAAAATAACTAGGGTTTGGAAAAAATATGAAAACAATGAAGAAATAAAAAAATTATTCTAAATTACTAAAAATGCAAACTAATCTTAAGACTTAAACAAAAAAAAATTGGATTGAAATAAGAAGAACGAAGAAAAATGAAAAAAAATGAAAAAAATGTGAAAAAAATGAAAAAATCAGAAAAAATGCAAACAAAACAGTGATGAATCTTGTTTTTTATGAATATAAATCTTGTTTGGATCAATACAAATCCATTTATACTACATTCATGATGTTTTTTAAACTTAGATGCTTCAAAAATGAAGAAATTTCGAAAAAAGAAAGAGAAAGAAAAAAAACAAAAACTTACCTGGAAATCTGATTTGCCTTTCAAATTCGATTCGAATCCGCCTCAAATCTTGTTTGATTGACGCCAAATTGCTGCAAATAGGTGTAAAATGCTTGGGAGGGGTTTTTTCTCATTTGGAGCGAGTAGAATGACCAAAAATAAGTCACAAAACACCTTTAAACGCCGTCCAAGTCGCACCTTTTCACGCAGGCGAGTTTTTTGCACGGACTCGCGAGTTTTTCTGAAAAACTCTAGTTTTTTTTTGGCGAGTTTTTGCTTCAAATACTCGTTGTCTGAAATAACTCGCGAGTTTTTCAAAACTCAACGAGTATATGGCGAGTCTTGCATCTATGGTTGAAATAGAAGAATTGAACTCTAATGTACTCTTTTACGAGTTGAAATTGTTTGCAAGGTTGCGAAAATTTTGGCTTGCTAGAAGGGGACATTACATTCAATGCTACCGTAGGTGCTACTTAACTAGAAGATTTGAACTTTCAAGGAGGCAACATGAATCTAAATAACATTGGATGACCATGGAATTTTGATGGGCATTCTGGGAAAAGACAATACTTACTCAAGAGGAATCTTGGTTAACTCTTTGATGCTTCTGATCTCTGTTCTATGCTGTTAAAATAGGTTTTGGATTGAATTACTGCATCTTATTCTCCTTTTGTATGGGCATGGTTAATATATGTTGCTAAGTTTGCTTTTCTCCTTTCAGGATGTTATGTTCTAGTTTACAGCTCTCGACTCTCCTTGTATTCTACCTACCGAGGTTTTTGACAAGGTGTGGTATTTTTGTATGCTATTCTCAACCTTTTTATAATTCTCTTTATCCAAAAAAAGGTACACAAACTCTATTGGACTGGACACCAGGTTGGCAGAGTCCATTTGGGAGTTTTTTATCAACTTGATTCAGGTCAGATTGATTGAGTATGAAGCAGTCCTCTATTGCTCCCTCATGTTCTGAGGTACAGTGCAAAGATGTTGTTACACCTAGATAAAAGCCATTGGTATGCAAACAATGCTTGATGGGCTTGGCCTTTGAAACTAATGACCTACTTTGTTATATTTTGACAATCAGAGTAATATCCAAATTGCTTGGAATCAAAGTGTACCATGCGAAGACCAAGCACATCAAGGTCCATGAGCTCTATATTTAGCAGTTGATCCAGGCCCCTGTAATTGATTTGAAGTATTGTCATATTGAGGAGAAGATTGCAGAAATCTTCATCAAACCATTAATAGGCAGAGTTGCATGGACACAGATATGGTATCGGATTCGGATACGGTATCAGATACGGATACGACCATTTTTCGAGACCCTTAATATGGATACGGCAGGGTACGGCATTATATGTATATATATAAAAAATTATAATTTTAATATATATTAATTTAATATATATGTATATATAAAAATAAAATTAACAATATTATACATATATTTTATATATACATATATATTATAATTAATATACATGTATATCTAAAAATATATATAATATAATTTAATTTAATAATTAATATAAATAATATATATTTAACAATTTAACAAAATAACTTAATAAATTTTTAATAAATTAAACTTAAAGTTAAATTGTTTTAAACTTAATAAATAAACAAAAAGTAAAAAATGTAAGTAGACAAAAAAATAAAAAATAAAAAAAGTAATCGCACAGTTAGATTTGATTTGTATGCGGCAGTTTAAACTTTATATCATATTATAGTTGTAAATGCACCCATAGGAGGCTCAAGGAATACGCCGTTAGGCAAACCGACGAGTTTAGAAAATTTCCCTGCGTGATGAATTTGTTTTTACGGCCCGAGCACTACAATGCTCACATATAAAAGCCTATCGGCTAATTAAATATTTAACTTTTTTATTAATTATAAAATATAAAAAATAAAAGCTCAGCCCCAGCAGAAGAAATCCCGGAGGAAAAAATTGTGGCAAGAGGTCGCGAAAAAACATTGGAAATCGCTGCAATTCATTTACATTGAACCCTGCACCTGCTTCAGCATTGTTTATACAAAACTGAACCCCATTTCTTATAAATTCTCACTAGTATTCTTTACAAATACGCGCGATTTTTTAACAAACCCGAATCCTTGCGAATCCGGCACGCCTGGAGATTAAAAAAATTAGGGTACGGGCGGGTACGGTATTTGTGCCGTATCCGCACCGCACCGTACCCGAATCCGTACCTGGTACGGTGATACGCGTACCTGTGGAGGGGTGGGGGGCGTATCCTGCAACCCTGTTAATAGGAGTTATTTTTGTAACATTAAGCTCTCTATTCATGTTGAAAGAAGTTGTCATCAAGGGGATGTTTAAAACTTCAAGTAATGCTACCATTTTTTGTTTTCCAGTCCATTTTAAGTGTTGAGATTAATATTGAAGTCTTGACTTGTGAGTCATGGACACCTTTAGTGGCTGACATTTGGTCTAAAAGGGTCTTGCATGGTCCTGCTTGTGGTTTCTATTTGTAGGGATGCCCCAAGTTGACCTTCTTATCCAATCCATTGACAGAAGCTATTTTTGTTAAATTCAATCTGTATTTGGGTTAATAAAGTTGTCATTGAACTTCTGTGAACCGTTGACATCTTTTCCAAACAACTGTCTAAAGCTATGTATGACAAATTCATATCTGTATTCGGGATGAAAAAAGTTGTCATTAAGGGGGATGATCAAGTAATGACACCTTTTATGTTAGTTCCCCAGCCAATCTTCAGTGGTGATGTTTGTTAGTATGGTAATTTTGACTTGTGTTGCACAGACACCTTTTAAAGGCAGACATTTGCTGTAAAAGTTTCTTACATGGTCCTTCCTATGGTTTCTGTTCTTTAGAAATAAGCCCCAAGTTGACTTCCTTATCCAGTCAAGGTTTTCTATCAGTTACACACACACATACACAGATATATCTATCCATCTATCCATATAATACATACTGCCATACACATACTCACAAACACTCTCACACACATACACAATTTTTATTATCGTACCTGTTACATAGTAATTGCTATTTAATATTTATTGCTGAATCTATTGATTTTTTGGGTACTTGGCGCACACACTGTCACATGTCCATTGTTTCTTTTGCTTTTCAATGTGGAGTAACTTGATTGATCATAATACAAAGTAATACTAAATTTCATCAGTATGTAAAGGGAATAGAGCTAGATGTCATTGTTATCTTTACTATGTTCTTTGACAGGTTCATTCACACCTGAAATTGTTTTGTGGGGCTTTCCTTTCACACGGCCTTTTTGTCAGGCAGACTTTATTAAATAAAGACCATGAAGAATTGCCTGTTGAGTTCTCTAATAACCACATCCCATATAATTTTGACAATGAAATAAACTAGTAAACAACAGCAACTTAGGATTCAAAATATTCCCGACAGCATTAGACTAAGCTTAACAATTTCAATTCCATTTTTGAGCAACACTCATACATTTCAAGTCCACTTTTAACAGACTGTTTGAGCAACTTGTATTTCACTTAAAGCAGAATGTGGTAACAGTTTCTTCTTAAAGCAGGTAGGAATTTAGAAGAGCCTCAGTCTAGTACATTAGAGTTAGGGTTTATTATAGAAATGCTCATCATATATTATAGAAATGCTTGCATTTGTATCATAGAATGGGCCTTAGAATGTAGCTAATGAAGAATGTAGCTTCCAATTAGGGATTTGCATATCCGGAAAGGGTAGCAATTGAAGGAATCAATTATGCGTGGCGAGTCTTTCCCTGGTATAAATGTTGCTACCTTCATATTTTGAATATGTTACATATGTATTCAGCCACTCTTTAGCAAATTCTGCTTTCCCTTTTTGCAGTCAAAAGATTTTACATTTTCTTAGTTTGCTTCACTCATAGCAATCAGCAACAAACTATTCTGCTCTATGTGGACTAATTATTCGAATCAGGCCAAAAATATACAGATTATTGGATATGTTTTTGTTTTTGAGATATGATTTAGTGTGCTTCTTCATTGTTCTTGGCTTTATGGCATTGAATTTCAAAGTTTTCAGGTGTTTTCTTGTTAAGTTTTACAGGGAAAACCTTTTAGATGTGTCACATTCATACAAAAAAAACTGCATACTCACATACATTGAACATATACATCAAATATTCCACTGGCTGAGCCAAAGTTTGGTGGTTCCAGGCATGGCAGTAAAGGCATTGAGCAAATGGGGTTTGCCTCCCTTACAGCTTGGAATATGAAGACTTGGAAACCTTTGGTATGCAACATGCTCTCTACAAGACCCTTCACATAAATGCATTTTCAGTGCCAAAGAAAAGAATTAATTAATCCATTTACCTATATGAATATCTTCTGTTTTGTTTTTTGCAGACTGTTCTTCCTTTAGGTGAGGATCCACCAGCGATTACTTCTGTCTGTTTCAACCATAATGGGAAAATTTTGGCTGCTTCTGCAACAGATGGAATGATCCATATGTTTGGTATCCTTTGATGTGAATAATAGGAGGGTCTTCGACTATACTTGTACAATGATGCATGGCAATAGATTTGACAAATGATTGTCTAGAGCGAAAATTAATGGGTCCGGTTTATGGCTTGTTTAATTGCCCTTATAAAATCTTACCTTTCTGTTTCCCATCAAGTATTGGCCATGTGACATTTTAAAAAAACGTTTTGTTATTCTTGAATGTTTGTTATTGCATATGTTGTACTTGACTAAGTAAAAGATATGTCTGCTGGCTTGCCAATAACTGGCTGGCCTGCACATGATTCATCAGTATGTAATGTAAAGTTTGGACCTGATGAAGCTAGCATTTTTAGCCTCGGTGCAGATGGAAAGGTATGGATATGATTTTGATGGAAATTTGTGATTGGCTTCTTTTAAGTGAATGATTATGCTTTTAAGGCCTATAGCCTATATTTACATTCTTGAACATTTATTTTTCCTTGAAAGCTAACAATAGAGAGACATATTTTGCAGATTTTTGAATGGAGTTTGCATAACCAAGGCCAGGTTTTGTGGTCACACAATTCTGGCAGGTGACTATCAATATTTATTTCAACCTAATGCTAGTTCAAACGACTTGATCAGTAGTTATTTTTGAGCTTATACATGTGGAAAACAACTTTCCGATAACTAGAAACTTTTTAAATTTACAGAAGAAACTTCCATTAAGTCAAGATTTTTTTTGGAAATATCACATCTCAATTATTTAGATGACAGGAATGCAATGAAGGCAAGGAAAAAACATTGAAACAATATCAATTGCTATTTAAAGTTTAACACATGGGGAAGCATTTACACATTGATTTTCTTAAATTAGCTCTTGCTTAGAACAACTTAAAAATGCTAGATAGGATACCGTTCCACATCTTACCAAGTGTGCAAGAACATTGAACTGTTTGAACAGACATTTTGGGTATGAAATCACAAAGCTCCCTCGGCATGAAATGGCAATGGATGCACATGGGAGGAGATTGCTTGTGACATCAAATTCTTTGAGGTCTCCCTTGTATCAGGTAACCTTTCTTTTGAGGGTTCTTGTCTGCTTTTCTATTTCTTTGTGTAAATGCAATCAAATGTAAGTGGAAAAAAACAACATTTCTCTCCAAAAACACAAATTAAGGTACATCTCATGCTTTTGCTAATAAAAATAGTAATATCGATTGCTTTTCATGACTGGTAATGACACAGTATGTTGCTTATGCATGCAGATCCAAGGAAAATCCAAAGGGCAAAAGACTCTACAACATGGTGCTGCCATAACATCTGTTGATTGGCACCCATCATCACCAATATTTTTGACAGGATCAGTGGACCACTCTGTACGTGTCACATCAATTTCATAAACAAAGTGCCCAGTGATCATTGATTTATTTATATCTGTCCTTTAAGTTTGAGGTGGAGTAAGCATATTCGTGTTGATCTTATTGTAACAGTAGTATAATTGTCCATTTCTACCCGTGAAACTTACGAGTTCCAAGTAACTATTCTATTTGCAGAAAGACTCTGCGCTTCATGAATAATTCAGTCTATCTGCTTTTGGTTGGGAGGAAAATTGAATAATTTCCCTTGTAAAATCTAACCTATTTTTTGACTTCATTCTTTCCAATGATTTTGGCATTCTTTTTAACCTATTATGAAATGAAAATGAAAGTTATTAATGACGTCCATGAGATCAAAACAGTCTATGGGACCTACAGTCGTGTTATCAAATGAAAGCAATGATATAATTTTCAAGTCGTGTCAACTTTTAATCAGTTCAATTTTTTAAGCTGGATATCGATGTACTTTGTTCAACGACGTTATGTTTGGACAATACAGTCGATAGCTTGTGTTTCACTTCAAAATAAAATTCTAGATTAAAATAAGAAATGACTTCGTTTAGTTTATTCCTACTCCAAAAAAAAAAAATTCTTGTGCAACCATCACCATGTCATGAGGATATTTTTGCAAAGAATTATATTATGTTACACTAACAATGTGACTTGTATCAGTTCCATTGTTATGCTGGTAGGTCATAGTTATAAACATGAATCTCATTCATGTCGTTAGTATAATGACTATTTATTGAGGTCATCTTAAGATGCTTAAAAATTGTACAGTATGATTATTTACTGATGCTTAAAAACTGTACAGTAATGATTATTTACTGAAGTCATCTGGAAATGTCTAAAAATTGTAGAGATCAAATACCACAAAGTAAAAAATCTAATTACAAATATCCGCAAAAACCTTCACCTACTGGCTAGATAAACAAAAACTTTAACCTAATAACATTTTTACAGTTGCTAGCTGAATTTTAAAGAGGCTACTACCGAAATTAAATCCTTTTATAAAGGCAGCCCTAGTTCAAATTATAGTTAAAATATATATTTTAATGAATCCAATAGTTTTAGTTGGTTTTAATGGGCACTCATTAAAAACAAAAGATTTCTTCTATAGAGTGTTAAATATTATTACCAATTATCAAATCTAATAAATAGATTTTCTTGTATGGTAATAATGTTATATATATATATATATATATATGAAATTAAAAAATAAATTTTATGAGGATTAAGAGTACCATACCTTTTAGAAGTAAGCCCAACATTTCTAGTAAGCCCAACATTTCTTAGGAGGATATGAATTAGGGTTATCATTGTGGTAATGTTCCACTTTTACAACGTCAAATGATAAAGCCATAAGGTTCTAAGATGGAGATCTAAGTTCAAACCACAAACCATCATAACATACAATTTTTATTGAAACAATTCCAACTTCATGATAAATGTTAAGGATTTATTGTTATTTGTAATTCTTTATTTTTATTAAATTCTTAATTTCTTTCACCTTTTTCTCTGACTTTATTAAAGTTTGTATCACTACTGCCATTTTTACAAGCAAATTTATACTTATTTTGCAAAAGAATAAAATTAAAATATATTAAAAAAAAAACTTTTTTTTACAGTGCTATATCTCAATCTCACTTTTTATAAACAACTAGTTTCATAGCTTTAGCTTTAAACGCATTTAAATTTTAAAAAAATAGTGTATTATTTTGTAAGAATTAATATATAAAATATAAAACAATTTAAAAAAATATAAAATATAAAACAATTTTAAAAATATATAAAATAAAATAAAATTCCATTTTTAATATATATATATATATATATATATATATATATATATATATTTTTTTTGAGGGTTGGAAAATTAAGCAAGCTGTCTCTTATTTATCTTTAAAAAATTGGATTTGACATTTAGTTATTCTAAATATTCCATCATTTACTTGACAATGATGCTATTGTCATTCAAGTCAATTAGAATTTTTCTAGCAATTGGAAATCACTTTTATAACCTTTAGAGTTAATCTAAACCCCAATCTTGACCGTAAATGTTTTCTGACAATTAACCTTGCTTAGCTTGCTACTCCTACTTTTAAAAAGCTTTGAAGTTAATACAATGTACCCTCCTTTTTTACTTTGGCCTTCCCCAAACATCCAAGGCATCTTTCAAACCATCATTCATGGATTTTCTTCTCATCTCCTCTGAAAGAAAAGTAGTAATGAGGTTATCCATTTTTTTTCTCTACACCACCACCACTAATGACAACAATTAAATTTTCCCAAGATTCAGGTAAAGAGAAAAGTACTAAGATGCATTTATCTTCCTCTTCTAACTTAACATCTACTAAAGTAAGTTAACTCAAATCAAATTAAAAGCATTCAAATGATCTGCAATTGAATCACCATCCTTCATTTTCAAAGAATATAACCATCTTTTGAGATATAATTTATTGGTTAGAGTCTTAGTTTGATAAACATCACATATTCACTTCTATAGATTGTATCTAGAGGTCTTCTCGGAGACATTCAAGAGGATAAAATCTGCAAGACACAATTCAATGGTTCCTTGTGCCTTCTTTTCCAACTTTTTCTAATCTTCATTAGACATTGCATTTGGCTTCTTTTCTATTGTAACTGGCACCCATTGATATCTCTCTTCCAAATAATCTTCCATATTAAGATTCCACATCTCATATCTGATACCATTGAATTTCTCAATATCTGCATGAGAAGTAGAGGCCATGCTTTTCAATCTCTTCATAAATATGCAAAACCACACATTGCAAAAGCTCCCACTGTAGCCAAAAAACCTTCAACACTTAATAGAAAGGCATCCCCCTCTATGCATAATTGTTATCTTTGATACCAAATATTGAGAAATAAGGTGAAACTACTACAATACAATATTCTACAAAGTGTATGAAAATCTAAAATTTGTTCTTTTTATGAGATTACCATAAAGATTATGTCTAGATGCATAAATTGACAAATAAGAAATAAAATTAGCAAACTGTAGTAACATAGGATTTATATGGAGAAACCCTTTCAGGAAAAATCCATTAGAGAAAGAGGACAAGTATGTATTAATGTTCAATGTACATAATACAATATCAACACATTAACACTCTCAACTCTTATAGCATTCCAACAACACGTGTACCTATAAAACAATTCTGCTAATCCACTCTCATACCTCCAATATATAGGAAAGGAAAATGCCAAAACCACAAATGGTTTTACCAAAACGAGTACCAAAACCATGGTATGCTACAAACATCCCACACCCAACTTGGAGAGCATCTTCTGAGAATACTAAATGATCAATGACTTCACATGGACATCACACAGGCTCAATCAATGTTCCCAAATAGGAAATGTAACCACAAAGGCATCTTTGACTACTAACTCCCACATCCTCAAGTGTAGCACTCCAAAATGGAAAAGTCAAATCATGTGGGTCCCATCTATCATAACAAGATTCTTCAGTCCTCAATCCTAGCATCTAGAATTGGGAATATGCCTTAAATGAGTCCAAAGTCAAAATGTAACTACGACCATAGTGCTCCACCTCTTTCATGAATGCATATGACAACTAATGCCAAGAATCTAGGGAATATAAATTACAAATTAGTTTCTCCAATTACACCCTAGGCATCGAAGGGCACTTTCCAAGAGTATTGGAGACACATAAAATATGCATAGGATTGCAAGGTAAATGGTACCTTAATCCTAACAAATATTTTCAAGGAACTTCTAATTATTGGTTATGTTATCATGGTTCTAATGGTGTGGACAAGATGTTGGACATATAGGGCTTTGTTGATGTAGATTGGGTAGGTGACTTGAATAGTTGAAGTTCCACTAGTGGCTATATGTTTTCTTTGTTGGTGGTGCTATCAATTGGATGAATAAGAGATAGCCCACAATTGCTTTGTCCACTACTAAATCAAAGTATATGGTTGCTACACATGTCTGTAAAGAGGTAGTTTGGTTATAGAGACTATGTATAGGAGTTGGTTTTGATTGCAGAGTGGTTTAGATCAGATGTAACAATTAGAGTGATATTTATTTGGACAAGAATCTCATGTACCATTCTTATATGAAGTATATTGATGTCCAAAATCACTTTGTTTAGGAGATGGTAGAGAGTGCTAAGGTCATGATTTAGATGGTTCATACTCAGGATAATGTTGTAGATTCACTTTTGAGACCAGTGAGCATAAACAAGTTCTCTTGGTGTAGGGAGACCATGTGCCTTGCATCTTGTACTTGATTCATTGTATTTTTTCTATTTATGTCATTGCAATGTATAATATCAAGTGGGAGAATGTTAGGATAGTGTTATTAAATTATTATCCTAATGTATATTGTCCGGTCTCCAACTTTCTTGGAATATGTAACTTGGACACCCATGAGGAGTTTAGGGGTAGTATTTTATTATTATTCTTTGAAAATTATGTGATATATTGTTGTAATGACATTGAATAAGGATGTTACAAAAGGAATTCAAAGATGGGAAGCTATGGAGCATCTTTCTCAAAATAGGTAATGACAATGTAATTATTGCACTCATGGAGCACTTAGAAATGGAAAAGTGGGCTTAATGACATCTTATGATGGAATCTATGATGTGTCAATGTAGTGAGTCATGCAAATTTTTATCGTGGTATTTTGAGACCATGTTTGGGCCCATGGTATTATTCTATGGTGGTTTTTTGAGCCTCAAGTCCTTTACAATTGAGGGCTTGGTATGGAGGAGGTATGGTTATGTTGTAGGTACTCTCATGCTACTATAATGCTATCAAACAAAAGAATATTTTATGAGATATATTGATATACTTGTCTCTACTTGATTAATACAAGCTCGATATCTCTTTGGTGGTGGAGTTTTTCTTGAAAGGGTTTCTCCACATATATATGATGTCATATGTGTTTACATATTTCTTATTACTAATATACATGTGTATCGATGTTTTATTTTAGTTTTAATGGTTAATCACATGTACATTTAATCAGGGTAATCAATTTTGTATGCTTTAAGTTTATACTTTCATTGTTATTGTTCACTGATTTTCTCAATAATGGTTTACCCTATTTATCAACATAAATAAAAATAAAACATCAGCAAGATTTGAACTTACCCTATTTATCAACATAAATAAAAATAAAACATTAGCAACATTTGAACTTATTAAAATATAATAAAGTAAAAAATAACTACACCATCAAATAATTTAAAGTATAAACTAAAATATTAGAATTAAATGTACATTACAGATCAATTATAGATGATGTTATCGTTTGATAACTTGCCAAGTTAGACACATGACACAACAAAAATCTACTCATATTACAAAACTATATAGTAATACCAGTACATCCAACTTACACCAAAATGGGGTTATGACATCCTCCCCCACATAACAAAATTCCAACCCTATATTTCAAGGCCAAAGTTTAAGAATTAATATTTTTATTCAATCAAATAAGAATTTTTTTCCAACATTTTAGTTTTGTCTTCCTAGGTAGCACTTCTTGGATTCATTTGATCCCATTAAACTAGGACATAAGTGGATTGTTTGTTTCATGCAAGTCCAAAATTTTAATTAGATCTAGGTTGATTTTCCCCTTGCCCTCTATGCACATATTTTGCCAATTTAACACAACTCATGTCAAGCATGCATTTTCTTAAAAGTGCAATGTGAAATATATCATGTATCAGAGAGAGATGGTGGAAGAGATACTTGATAATCCACTAGATTTATAACCTTTAGTCTCTCAAATGGCCCCACAAATCTAAGAGCTAGTTTAGAAGATTTTCTAAATTTAATTAATATCTTCATAGGTCTTACCCTTAGAAATATTGTTTTACTCACTTTATAACTATGGGGTGACCTCTTTATATTTTCATAATTCCTTTGCCTATTAGAAACATCTTTCAGCCTTTTCCTTATCAATTTGATTTGCTCATCATATTATTATAGAATTTTGGGGCTAATCATTGCCCAATTTTCTAAACTCTCCCAATCCAAAGGAGTTTTGCATTTTTGTCATGCAATGCCTCAAAGGGAGCTATTTTGGGTTAAGAATGATATGTATTATTATGCAGAAATTCCACTAAATAAAAGTAGTCTTCCCACTTTGAGGGTTTTTCCATTGTATTCATGCATAACATGTCTTCCAACATTTGGGATCGGCACCCTTTTTTGCTGCTTACATTATCAAAAACATTTGGTTGACTCTTTCAGTTTGACCATCTATTTTAGGAGGATAAGTTGAACTAAAATTCAACTTGGTACCAAATGCAAAAGTTAGAGTTGTCCAAAACACCGAGATAAACAATTTATTTCTATCTAAGATAATAACATCAGGTAAACCATGCAAGCATACCACTTCTTTCATAAAATGAGATTCCATAACAACAACATTCATGTCTTTTATGTTTCTAGGTATAAAGTGCACAACTTTTGTAAGTTTGTCCAACACCACTATAATTGAATTGTGCCAATTGAAAGAACTAGGCAACCAAGTTATCGAGTCCATATAAATGACTTCCCATTTGTGACGTGGCACATCATGTGGGTATAATAATCCTCCTAGGTAATAGTGCTTAGTTTTTATCTTCTAGCATTGAAAGCACCTAGCCACATACTCCACTACTTTAGCCTTCATTTTAGGCCAAAATTAGTGTTGCTTATGTTCATGCAACATATTGTTAACACATGGGTGTGTAAAATAAGGTGTTGTATGCACCTCTTACAATAGTATTTTTCTCAATTTTTTGGATAACATAACATAGATTCTTCTATTTTGCATTAATAAAGAATTTGAGTCAAGAGAATGCCTAAATTTTTTGTTGTTTTTACTTTTCAAGTAGAAATTTCTTGATATATAGGATCATTTAGTTGTTATTTCAATATTCTCCATCTCATTTTAGATTGTAAATTTGACATGGTAGTGAAATATTTGCTTCTATTGAGTGCATTAACAACAAAATTTTCCTTTCCTTTCACATACGAAATGTTAAAATTACAGTCACTCAACATCTCTAACCATCTTCATTACTGAAGACTTAAATTTTTTTCTTGATGATATAATCCAAGATTTTATGATTAGTTTTATGCTCGAAGGGCTTACCATTCAAACAATATCTCCATGCTCTTAAAGCATGCATTGCAACGATAAGCTCTAGGTCATCTGTAGAAGTCCTTTCAAATTTCTTTCCTTTTCTCTATAAGGATGTAATTAGACCTATAATCCTTAAATAGTTTTCTATGAACTTCATGTAGTAATTGACAGCTCCAATGTAACTTCTCACTTCAGTCACATTGGTAAAAGTTGGCCATTACATTATAGCCTTGATCTTTGTAGGATCAATGGCCCAATACATCCTTGTTAATTACATGACCCAAGTACTAAATTTTTGCTTAGAAAAAGGCATATTTGGATAGTTTTCCATAAATTTTTTGTCCCCTGAAATGCTACAAAATCAACCTTAAATGTCTTTCATGATCTTGCTAATTTTAGAGTAGATGAGTATGTCATTAATGAACATCGAGATAAAATTTTCAAGCATGTCTCAGAAGATGTTGTTCATTAAATTCATAAAGGCTATGGGTGCATTTGTTAAGCCAAATGGCAGCACCATGAATTCATAGTGACTATACCTTGTTTTGAAGGTAGTTTTATGAATGTCCTCATTATTGATGTAGAGTTGATACCCCAATCTCAAATCAAAATCTGAGAATATCACTACCCTTTAATGTGGTTAATAAAATCTTCTATCTACAGAAGTGAATGATTATTTTTTATAGTTACCTTATTAAGCATCAATGATAACTTTAAGAAACCCCCCTAAAAAAAGATATAAAATCCTACTGAATCCTCCAAGGCAATAATTTTTGTGGCAAATGTATGCCTATTTTGGGGAAAAAAATAATTTCCATGGGAATTTGTATGGTTTTTTTTAAAAAAATTTTAGAGTGTTGGTTTTTGTTGGCAAATTATAGATATTTTTTGAAAAAATAAAGTAATTTTGCTGGTGAATTATAGATATATTCAAAATATAAAATTAATTACTTGGTGAATTTGTCGATATTTTAAAAAATATTAATAATGTTTTTGATAAAGTCAGCTGAAAAAGAGGGTCCGAATCCCTTTACAAACCATCCCAAAAGGTAGGGCACAAGGAAAAAAAATAGGCCCTAAACAGGCCAACACAATAACAACACAACAACAACATGTTGAAAGTAAAGACCAACTAAACTACCACCGAACAGGGGCTAGTAAAATGAATTGCCTTGGCCCTAGGGCAAAGAGCAATTACAGATTTGGGAAGCCCTTTCTTCCTATGCTGAACCAGCATCCAAGAGAACTCTAAGTCAAAATCCTTAGAGCAAGGCGAGAGGAGGGAATCCTTGATCGAAGTTGCAACCACAGAGCCCTCAAGCAAAGAAGAGGGCAAAGCTAGAGAAACTACAGGAGCAGATGGAGGAGCAATCAGATCACGGTCCGAAGGAACTACAACAGGAGTCAAAAAAGGGGACACAACAACAATCACCAACACACCTTCAGGCATGACCAAAATAGGAGTAGAAGTCCCCGCAGGGAGTCCAGAAGCCATAAGAGTATGCGAAGGAGAAGAATCAATTGCAGACTCCTCAACTGACCCAATCTCTAGATCAGTAACAGTCAAATGTTCCAAATGAGCATCCCACCACCATGATGACGCCTTACGATGGGAGTGATGGCAATTCGAAGCCAGGTGTCCAACCGTGAAGCAACGATGACAAAGAAAGGGTAAACCCTCATAGTCCAGTAGTTGGGACCGAGGACAATCCCCCACCATCAAGACAACCTCTCCATGAAGAGGCTTGGAGATATCAATATTCACAAGAATGTGAGCATACGTACAGAGTCCCATTAGAATCGTAGATTGGTCCACCAAAAGAAAGCGACCAATAAAGTTGCCTATCACCTCATAGAAGGACACTTCCTAGAACTGTAGGGGTAGATTGGGCAACCTGACCCAAACAGGCCTAATATTAAGTAGTTCAGAGATGGGGTTGAACACAGGAGGCTAGGGTTTGAGCAACAAGGAGTGCTTACCCCATAACCACACCCTACCATCAACCACAATATCCCTAGCCTCAACAAAATCAAAAGCAACAATGAAAAAACCCCTTACACAAGGGAAAATATTAATGCTACCTTGAACAAGAGGACTCCAAGATTCAAAAATCCACTTATTTAGGTCTGGTAGAGAAGGCCAAAGACCATTGAATTTGCCAATCAATGCAAGTCTGCCGTAATGTTCTTCATTCTCAAAAACTTCTTGTCCACATACTACCTGTTGGTGCCTGAATTGACTGTCAGTTAATTGAGCAATTTTTCATGCAGGCACCTTCCCAAAAAATCCAAAAGGTTCTGAGTTTTGGCACCCCTTCAGTGTTTTGCAGCATCTGCATCATCTTTCTTGAGGAAGGGGTCATCATGTTTTGTCCATCGGCATGAATTTGTTTTTGTCTTAGCGATCATGATGGTAGCAGTCATATCTTCCTCCATCGCTGAGACTTTGTGCTGTCGGCGATGGAGTTTGTGGTTCCACCGATGGTATTGGTCATGCCGATGAGGGTATCTCAGGTCTATCGGCGTAATGTTTGTCATCGGCAGAGGATGTTTCTGCTTGGCCGACGGTTGAGGGTCTCGCCGACAGAGGATGTGTGTATCGGAGGATTTTCAGTTGAGCCGACAGTGGAGGTTTCGCCGACGAGGGTGTTTTGGTGGCCATCAGGGAGAGTTGGTCTATTGGCCAAGGAAGCTTTTGGGCTGGCCGATAGACTATGTCTGGCCGACAGAAGCAAGCGAAGGTGTCGTCGATATGACTTTTGCCTATCGGCGAGGGAGATTTGTGCTTTGCCGATGGGTCTTCTCTGGCTGATGTGGAAGTTGGAGGCTTTAGGGAGGTGTTCGTCGGTGTGACCAAGGGTATCGGCCAGTGTTTTTTCAGTTGCTCCGATGATGTGTGTCTAGGCGATGGGAGCGAGGAGTTCGATCATCGGAGTGACCTTGGCTATCGGGGGCAGTGCTTTGTGGTCCGCCGATGGAGAGTGTTTGGCTGATTGAGGAGCAGAGTGTGGCTCGTTGGTGCGTCGGTATGACTCGACGTATCGGCGAGCATCTTTTTTGTTGTGCCGATGGTGTGTGTCTCGCCGAAGACTTGAATATGGAGTTTGCGATGGCGTCGGCGAGACTATTGAGGTCGGTCAGAGGAGTTCTAGGTTGGCCGATGGGATTGGTCTGGCCGACAAGGGATTGCGATGGGCTTCATCAGTGTAACACATGAGGTCGGCCAGAGGATTTTTGGATGCTTCGATGGAGGGAGTCACGGCGACGGTGGGGAATGTAGTTTGCATCGGTGAGACTAGTGAGGTCGGCAGGAGATCTGCAGGGTTGGCCGATGGCTTAGGTCTGGGCGATGGGGCTTTGGGTGAAGGAGCGTGTGTCGAGCGTGGCAAAAGTGCTCGACACCTATTATGCATATGGCCATGTTTATAAAGTGATAAGGAGGTCTTTGCACCATGTATGTGGGATTAATTTCCCTACACTTTTGAACCTTCAGTAAAACACATTTTGGCGGGAGGCTTCTGTTCGAGCACTGCGACAGTTTCCAAGTGAAATGTGAGTGGTTGAGCCATCAATGACGGTCGTGCAGGGGTATGGGCGATGTACAAACGGTGAAGCTGCCTGATCGTGGATGAAGACTTTCAGACGGTGGCACTGGGCTCAAGATCCCCCCTGTCTGTCGCATTTAATCTGTGAAGGTAATTTTCAAATGGAAGGAATGTATCTGGCAAATTTTTGACTTCTGGCCATGTAATTAATTGCTGAATGTACACGGTTCTGTATATAATGGTCTGGCTGTGTTACTTTTTAGAGGTTGGACGTTTTTGGGCTTTCTGCTCTGGCTCTGAACATAAGGTGTTCACATTTTGAGAGGCATTTTTTGCTACAGACTCGGTCCTTAGTCTGGTGTACTAATCTATCTTGGATTGTAAATGATGATTTTCTCTGTGATGACCTTCTATGCAGATTGATTTTAAATGAAAAACACCTGTGTGTGTATTGTTTCTGATTGTCTCCTGTATGTCATTTGTTTTCCTTTCAAACAAGGTTGTCAAGGACTTCCAAGTTTTTCAGTGTATGCATACTGTGTGTCTGATTTATTGCGTCTGCTCAAGGAGTGGTTAAATAGGCTTTTGATCAGATACAAAGGGAAATAGATTGCATCATAGGATCTGTTAAGCATGATCATTAATGATACTGTTTCTTGGACATGTTGCTGTCAGGCAGTAGCATTATTCTCAGGTCCTCTAGATATGAATTTATGTTGTCATGGGGAGACATTTACAATCTTAGATATGACTCTGCTGCCCAGATAAGGCACTGGTTTGGGAATTTGTCTGTTCAATGGGTCTAGGAAAGTCCCATAACTCTAAACACCATTTCAAACCATCTCATCCTTCCATCTGTTAGTTGTAGGATTAGGATTAGGAACCTCTGCATGCTCTCATACCTAACCAGACATTATGTCCAAGAAGATTGCCAACCTTGTGATTTGTTACACAAATCTTGGTCCATACATGAGAGTATTCTGCCTGTTGCTGTCAAGTTAAATCCTTCTGTCATTGAGCTAGTCAAGGTTATACTTTTATCAAATAGGGACACCCCCCTTGGTGCGGCAGAACCAGAAGTGAAGGGGAGGAGCTCACGCAACCTCTTGTATTTAGTTGGTTGAATCTGCCTGTGCATTAGAAGTGGCAAACCCTAATGCTGATTCAGAAGCAAAAACCAACACTACCATAGGGGAGGTATGGGAGCAAGGAAGAGGGAGAGAACGGGTCTTATCTCTCACATTAGAATGACCATTCGCCCCGGCAATAGCCACAAAAGAGACACTGATTACTAGCAGGGGACACAACATCCACACGAGTAGCAGCAACCTTCGGGAAGAGTGTGGCTGGGGAGACGCTGCAACCACCAGAAAGGCGATTAGCAACACCACCTGCGATCCCTGCAGAAGGTGAAAGGGGAAGGTGTATCAGCGAACCATCGTGAAGACAAGCATCCGAGGAGAATGAACCAGCTGTTATGCAGGCGAGAAAAGGAGTGACCAACATGTTTGAAAATAAAAATATTCATAATGTTGCTAGTGAAAATATTACACGCTAAATATAAGGATTAAGTTATTTTGGTGAATTTTTAGTTTTGATAAATTTTACATTGTCCAATTAACGTAGATCAACAACTTAAGTTTTGTTCTAGGCTGAAGTTCTGACACACCTAAATATGACCTTAAAGTTTCTAGAATAAGACTTTTTAAGAGACAAGTGTCAATGAGTGAATGACAGTGGCACTTTACTTGCTATGATGCGACATTAATATATTAATAATTTATTAACCCAACATTTATTTATTAATATAACGTGACATTTTATTTTGATTGATAAAATAATAAAAGGTGGAGCCACCTATAGATTATATTAATATATTCTAAAAAGTACATATCAAAAGAGTTTTGCAGTATCACTATTTGAGATATCAAAAAAACCAAAAAACTTGCATAACATAGCACAATTTCACTAAAAGTAACTAGGTACTGCGAGTAGAGTTGTAACCTTAACCTCTAGTGGTGAGGTAGAAGAAGAAGGCATAAGATAGCCCAAGAGAGAGGTAGATTTTTAAACAAATCCAGATGGGGGACTTATTGTAGGATGGTGCAGTAGAAACTAAATAGCTTCAAACATTTCCACTACTTTTCCAGACATGAAGCTTCCCAAATCCTCACAACGATATTTTAAAGCAGACTCAAAATATTGCTATAGTTGTTTTGAAGGCCAATTTTCATGGCTTTATACATACAGGTTACTACATGGTTAGACTTCAGTTGAGAGAAGGAAAAAAGACCTCCAACCAAAGCTGGACCCTCAGACAAATCATACCCGTCCACTACCTACTCAATTTTTTCCTTCGATAATAGGTATTGTTGAACATAGCCGAAACCCAGGATATGCATAAGCTTTTCATCCTGAAGAAGATCCATGGATTTAGACAAAAAATTGAGACCACCTCACTGCATTCCAAGACACGAGGGCACTCCATTAATAAATCATGTCATGTGATGTTATAACATAATGTTATTAGGGGTCATACCCTTATAACATTTATATATTGTTCTAATATAAGGTTATATAAAACCTTAGGTTATAAAGCATATACCATTTAATAATTAATAATCTAATAACTATTAGATTATTTATTATTTACAAATGGTTGCTTTGAATGGGTGTGACTAATACCCCTTTAGCTATTTTGCCATCCCTTCTCCTTTATTTAAGGAGTTTCTCTCTCATTTAAGAGGGAAGTGAATTTGAAGATTTATAGTGAATTATATCACTATGCACATGCAGTGTTATAGGCCATGTGGAAGTAAGGAGAAGTGTTTCCCTAGGTTCAATCTATTTTTTAATAGACTATTTTTTGTAAGTGTTTTAATAAAATGATGCTTTATGGGGTTTTTATCCGAAAGGGTTTTCCCCATGTATATCTTGTGTAATGTGTTAAATCTATGCTTGTATAATTCTCATTAATATTTATTTTATATTTTTTTCATAATGATTAATATCCTAAGATCCTAATTTCTAACATGTGATGCTTTGAATTGATGCCTCCATCTTTGCATATAGTCAAAAGAGAAGACATGACCCAATTTAACAACATCATAGGAGTGAATCTCCCTTGGTTCCCACTTATTCAAGTAGATGTGGATACATTTGTTCTTTGTCACAACCTTGATTTTGTTGATGATTGACCAACTGAAAATAGAAAGAAATCTAGGAGGAATCGAGGATACTAAGAATAAATAACAACCCCACACAAAAAGCTATTAATGATCTTTTATGATATTGACAACCGAAAATGATTAGAAGTCCTTAAGAGACAAGTGTCAACGCAATTTGGTAGGGGTACTACCCTACCAATTTGTCTAGTTTGATCGAGATTCCAACTAGCAAATTAAAATCACACACACGAAACATTTATTGTTTTTGCAATAAAAGGACATCTATTAATAACATCAAATCCATATCTTATTTTGAAGAGATATCCAAGGTGAGAGCATTTATGAAATTATTATGACAATGCTCATTGGAATTTGAAGTTTGCAAGGAAGGAATATTTCATGGCTTTAGCGGTGGTACTTTTGAAAGATATCGGGAATATAATTTTAGAAACCTCCAAAATCAACCAATGGCCATGAAGTTGCATCATGCATGACATCCAATTTCCTTGATAGTTGTACTAAAAGTACAAAACCTGTATGTCTATTTATTATATTGTTTATTGTTTCAGTTGACTTGTAATACTTATATGTATACTTGGCAAGTTGACACTTGTCTCACCCTTTCGAAAATAGAAAAATAAGAAACTTAGGTTTAGTTACTTCAGTATTGCATTATTCAACATCAGAAAGGAGAAAATTGATGACATTCATCACAACAACTACGTGTAGAAGGTAAGTTACCTAGTAAAATTTATTTTATTTATCATAATTTTTATATAAAAATTGAGTATGACTATGCAAGATGTTATTTCTCTCGACTTATCAGTACATGATAAACAATTTCTTTGTGTATGACTATGTAGTATGTTATTTCTTTCAACTTCTTATAATGAAGAAATGCAATCCTTTGTCAACTCAAATATATTATATCAAGAATTGTCAATTTTGAGTTTCACAAATGATGCATAGTAGTATGGATGGTGGATCAAACTCAAATTTCAAAAAGATAATTCTACGTACATGAGAAACTTAAAATAGGAATCGACACATAAATTTTTTACCGTAACACTATTGACAGTGGCATGCATAAAATCAAATTAATTCTACTTTATTTGCCTAATTATTACCCACACCTAGTGGTTTCTTATACATATAATGCAAAGTTTAATGAAAACTCATTTGTTGACATTGTGGATGACGACATAGTCAAATTTGTCACACACAGATTCCCTGTAAATAGGTTGGTTATAGAGTATAGTGAAATATTTTCTCAACATCATGGAATAGAGGGACCAAAAAGATTTTGGAGAACAAAGTCATGGATAAAGACTTCTATGACTTCAAAAAAAAGTTTTGTATATTTAAAATTTTGATATATATTATATGTTAATGTGATAGTTGTTAAAAGTGAATACATGTGTTCTATGTATTTTAATCTCTCTATCTCTCTCTCTCTCTCTCATTTTTATACGTTTAAAAGTTTACTATTATTTTTTGAATGTCAATCATTGATCTAACTTAATCTAACAGCTGTCAGCTAATTCCAAAGATTTTTGTTGCCAATACATAGCTTTCAAGATTCACCTTCCAAAATTGAACTATAACCGTCCATCCTTGTTCATCGAATAGTGGAAAGTTTGATAAGTAAGACCCATTATATTAATATGTATAGGATTTATATGGTGGAAACTAGAAAGTTTCCAAACTTATTTTAATAATATTAATATGTATAGAATTTTAGTTTTTACTTCATTATATTAATCTAGGATTTTTAACTTCGTAATGTAGACTATAAAATATTAGAATATATATTATAGTTATATATTATATTTAAAATGATATACATTATTAAATATAAATATAATCTAATATTAAAATATATTTTTAATACTAATATACATTTGTTATTGAATTATATATTTATTTTATATATAAAATTTACATTATTGAGTTATATTTATTATTATATTCTATACAAGTAACAAAAAAAAAAATTAAATATAAATATAATATACCATATAATACATACAGAAAATATATATTTAAATATAATACTATCAAAATTAACCTAGATAAGACATCTAATAACTTAATTGACCTTCCAATCTTCTATGATGCCTCGTCATGCAACCCTAGAGAGTTAGGCTAACATATGCAAAAAAATTACAGATTTTTTTAAAAAAGCAAGTAAATGCATTAACATTAAATAAGGTTGACACTATTCACTACATTTAAATAAGATGAACAACTAACATCTCTAGGGAATATAACTGCATCAGATAAAAATAAATTTCATAACAATACAAGTAATATACATTAAGATACAACAAAATTACATTATTCATTTACAAATATGAATAGTTATATAAGATCAAATACATGATTTCATGATTACGAGCTTCATGACCGATTACATCGGTTTACAATATACAACAATATTATACCATTCTGAAAGTATAATACAGTTTTGCGAATGCAAGAACAAATCAGGAACTGGGAACACTTCTGCATTGATCACAAACCAGGTCAACCCAGAAAACCAATGGATTAAGCTCTTCCACCCAACCATGTGGAACCCTGAGGTCCACCCCCCAAGCTAAGAGATAACAATGAGGTTCCACTAAGTCAAAGGATACAAGCAAGCAGATACAGACTTGACATAGACAACTCAGATCATTAAGACTACATAATTCATCAAGACTACTCGAATCATCAAGACAACTCAAATCATCAAGACAAGACATTACTCCAGAGGCAACAACAAAAGATAAAGAGGAAGTAACTAAGCTACAATAGGGAGAGTGTCAACGCATGGGTTATCCAGGCTATCTCCCACTAGAAACTGGCCCCCATCTACGATTACCCTGGTAGCCTCTCTCTAGGCACCGACCCCTTAGGGTGACACATGCGGAGCCGACATATCCTCTTATGGAGACAAGGAGGTCGACCTTGCCAACCAGGCCTTCTCATCCCATCCTTAGCCTGTGAGAGCACTCAAGGCATGGGTGAGGCATCATACTTATCTTCTTGTGTGAATTACTACTCAACCTGGCACCTAGATAAATTATTAAGTTATCACTTGATTACAACTTCCATGGGGTTACCTAGGCAGCCACTTTGGGCACCGGCCCCACCATAGAAGCCACTCTCCTACATGCAACTAGAAACCCCTAACCAACAAATAGAAACCATTCAAAAACATGCAAAGGAAGAGAGAGACTGTAAGGCATCTATCCTCTTGCATATCGATACATCACAAGGTCAATTTCAAAACTAAAACTCAACAACAATCTTTCCCTTATCCACCTCAAAATTTCATAACAAAAGAAAACATTAAAACGACATGTCACAATGTTGCACTGGAACAAGAACTAAACCTTTGGAGTTGGGTAACTTGAACCACATTACCACTATTCATATATCCATCCCCCGATATAGAAATCAAAGGTTTAAAAGACTTGACCCATAACAACCATGACACCCCACTTAGAACCAAAATAACAATGTGACTCTATACTAGGGGAAATACAAAAATCCAATTCCTCCATTACTACAAGACAATAATAACTGACAACGACCTTAAAGTCATAACATAGGTCAAGCAATCTAATTGAGTTTTATTCCTATATTATTTGCTAACAACAACACTAAACTACTATTCAAATAGCTAAATATGATAAAATAACCCTCATTCAATTAAAAAGACAAGTATAAACAGTCTAAAACAACAGTCTTATTCCCTAAACCCAGCATCACAAGATTCTCATAATACTTAAATTTATAATAGACCTCTAGAAAGTTGAAATGAATTAA
This sequence comes from Cunninghamia lanceolata, assembly GCA_027924645.1. Classification (NCBI taxonomy): domain Eukaryota; kingdom Viridiplantae; phylum Streptophyta; class Pinopsida; order Cupressales; family Cupressaceae; genus Cunninghamia; species Cunninghamia lanceolata. The sequence continues at coordinate 466,470 of BSBN01000934.1, forward strand.
CTAAGATAATAAATTACATTACTTCCTTAATAATAGTAATCTTATGCAAGCAAGATTTATTAGATTTTCTAAAACAAAGCATAGATAGTAAATTTTAATACCTTGATTTATAAGATAAAATGACCAACTGAAAGGTTTAGATTCCTACATAATTAAGTAGTGACAATTTCTAAAATACGACTACATTCTATTAATAGAAGCAATTAATAGTTTACTCATGTCTTTAGTTTTAAAACATAATATAGAAATTTATACAATGATGATCAAAATAGAATATAACTCTTTCATTCACACAAAGGCTGTCAAAATTCTAAAATATCTTATACTAATTACACAAGAATTATAATTAGCTCAACATAGCATCGACTCATGAAACTCATTCTTCATATTTTGGAAACTATCATTTATCTAACCTAACTCCATCATATACATCTATTCCCATTACTTCCTAAGTCTCTTAAGACACTAGGATAACTATTGTTTACTTAAATGAACAAGTATACATTTTAACTAGAAAGATAAATACTACTAAAATAATCATCAACATTAAGAGTTAATAAATATCCTAATAATAATATATACTAATCAATTCAAGGCTTATAAATCCATCTAATATTTGTTTAACCAATACCTTAATAATTCAATTCACAAAAAATCTCTAATTTATTATTTATTTATTAAAAACAATGTACCATAGGATAGTATATTACTAAATTATAACTAAACAAATTTATATTTAACAAGATAAAATGAGTATAACTAATATTTAATTCAATATATTTAATTCTAGAATTGTAATACCATTATAACCTATTAATACTCTAATTTAATTCATTTAACAAACATACATCTACTAATTAAATTATGTTCTTAATAAAATATTTCAAATCTGTTCTAACACAACTATGAGTTCACCACATTTTATTCCTAAAAAGTTGATAAGAAAATCTAGTTAACAATTTACTAACTCAAAGTGATATTCACTTAAGCAATGTTTACTAAACATTCATGGAGTATCTATTAGCAACTTTCTAAATAAACTCATTTACCAATCCTTTTATTTAAATGGACTCTTGCTTTAACTTCTTCATAATGAAAAATACAATAATAATCAAATTTTATTTGAGAGTCTTTAAATCCAGAGAAAATAAATTGGAAGAAGACTTCTGAAGTTTTTAGAAAAAATGGAGAATGGTTTACCAGGAAAAGCCATGAGAGCAAGATAGTAATGCAGATTTCAGAAGCACAAGATGAATCCAATATAAATTTTTAGAAATTCAAGAACTTAACAGAGATACCAGAGATTTCAAGAATTTAACAGAGATACCAAAGATTTCAAGATGTCTAGCAGAGGAGAAGAAGATTGTAGTAGGTTCAGGAAGAAAAATGACTCCAAAAAGTACTGATCACAGGCAAGAACAAGTTTTATTATCTTTTATTATTTTATTCTTTTTTTTAATTTAATAGAGAAATTCAAATCACCAACACTACAATGACTCAACATTTGAAGTTTTAAATGACACAACCTTTACCAATAAAATCTTGACACTACAAACATCTCTCTAACTAATTTAAAATAACTTGACTGACAGTTTCCATGAAGATTTAATTACACAAGCAACATAAATCAACTCTTTATTCCTATATTATTTTCTTATACAGAAATTTGTTTACACAAAGATTTGAGAGAAAGAACTATTAATCTCTATTTCAGGGAAATCAGAATACATTAAAAAAAAATGAGAAGCTTGAGATAAATGCAAGAAGAGGCCATACGACAGCATAAGGAAGGTCTTATTGTTAATATTATAAATATATTTTTAAAATTGGCTTAGGTACATTCGTCCTACTTTGCACAGTAGGCAAGCAAAGAGATTACAAGCTCCAATAATGGATTAAAGGCAAAACACCACAATATCAGGGAAGGCAGAGAGAAGGCCGTATGATTGGGCAGAAGGGAATGGCTGAATTCAGTTTCAAATTTGACAAAATGACTCAATATAGTGTTAATAAGACCTCAAAGAGAAGAGAAAATGAGAGGTGATCAGACTCAGGAAGAGGTAAAATTTGATGCTTTAAATTCCCATTTTCTGGCAATGGATATTCAAGAAGGGAGTAGCATGCAACCAGACACACCCAAAGTGCATAAAATAGCCTGAATTTCAAATACATTCAACACACAGAGAGCATAGAAACGATGATGATTTAAATTCTTGAACAAATAAGATTACAGAGTGCGTAGTTTCACACACAAGGAGCAAAATAACATACTCGGATTTCAATCCAACTTCAAAATTTCTTCAGCTCCCCACTTCTTCAAATTCCCGTAAAAATTTTTCCCTAAATTTTCTGTCTACCCTCCTCAGAAATTGACTCCCCTCAAAATAACCCCCCCAGAAGTAAAAATAGGCAAACTCATTAATTTCCATTACTCCCAAAATCTGTTACAAAGGATACCACTACTTTCTAAAAATAGAAAACAATTAATTTTACTTCCTAGAGAGATTTGACAACTCACAAAACATAATTTATTAACTACTATTATTTTTTCAAATTACCATATACTATTTTAATAATAAAACCATATTAAACACTTATGACACAAATCTTATTAAAATCATTAAAATAATTAATTTAATCTTTATTAAAAATTACTTAAATAATATTCCAAATTTCCATAATAATTTATTACTGAGAAAAAATACTATTATATTTGACGTATTAATAACATTATTAATATAATATTAATTCATTAATGCATTACCAAAATACACATTGGCTTTATAAGCAAAACTCGACAATAACTCAACATACCACAAGATGACCAAATCCGAGGACCAAAGAGTGACATCCAGACTCACGACCACAGATTGAAGACAGAAACTGACCTAGAGAAACCCCATGTTATCTCCCATCAACGTTATCCATTGGTCCAAGGGCACGCTCAGACCTGCTAAGTTAGGTGGAGTCGATGTCCGGTACCTGCAACCTGCATCAAAATGATAGGTTGTATATGAACATATGCATAAATATCAAACATATGGAGCAAAATGATAGGTTGTACATGAACATATGCATAAATATCAAACACATGGAGCAAGGGAATCGCAGTGTAATAGGGTGCTCGAAACGAGTAATACTACACCATCCCTACTCTAAAGCATAACAATAACATAAACATCTCTAACTATCAATCAGATACATTCAATCCATAAAGCAAGGTATCAATAATCTGCATAATCAATTAACCATCAACCAACCTTGTCTAAACACAACATAAATTGTAATCTCAATAATGTCATCATACTACTCATAACACATGTCAGTAATCTCATCAGTCAACCATAGTCCATCATGAACATAATAAGCATAAACCACAAGTCTAACAACTCAAATGTCTCAAAATTGTCTAAATGCAATAGAAAAACTATCAACTATCACGAGCCAAAAATGAGGGGCATTACATCTTCCATGAGAGAGAGAAATATAGTGAAACAAAGAGATATAGATAGAGAGAGGGATGAGAGGGAGAGCTAGATTAATATAGAAAGAGATAAAGATAGAGGGAGAGAGATATAGAAATAGAGATAGAGGGAGGGATATATCCATCTCTCTATCTCTCTCCCTCTCTTTATCTCTAAGACTCGGGATCTCTCCCTGTCTCTCTATATGTCTATTTCTCTATCTCTCCCTCTCTATATCTTTCTATATCTCCCTATTCCCCCCCTCTCTCTACATATTTGTCACTCTCCCTCTCTGTCTACCTCCATCTCTCTCTAATAGAGAGTCTCTCTCTCTTTATTCTCCCTCGCTCCTCTTGATGCAGAGCAGGGGTAGAAATGACAACACAGTCTCAAAACAACCTTAGACAACCACTTTACAAGTGCCTTTGTTCATCAGAATTTGGGTTTTCCTCACAAACCCTTGTTCTTCCTTGTAGCCTTTCAAAAAGGCAATTTTAGACATAACTTTCCAACCAGAACTGATCTCCAAGAAAGAAGACTTGTTTCAGATACCCATTTGGCCATTATTTAACATATCTCAAAACCAGGGTAGGATACTTTGTACGGAAAGCTTCAAATTTTGACTGTCCTATTCCTTGACTAGGCCTAATTGGCAACTAGGCATGCTCCAAATGGGTTTAGGGCATCAAATTGTCTCAACACTTGTTCCAATACCTTCAACATGTCATACATGGCCTAAATCATCAATTCTTACATCAGGGATCATTCCTTCAATGGCTTACAACAATTTTCCCCAAATCACTAGGGCTTCTTGGTTGCTGGAAACCTTAGTTCCTGAACAGGGCTGTTAATAAGATTGACATGGTAGACCAACTAAATGAACTTTTCTTTTGGACTGGTAAGAACAAAAAACATCTGAAATTAAATCCTCTTTCCATCCATGTAAGTTTCAAGGCCGTACTCAACCGTACAAGTCCGTACAACATGAATAATAGGCTGCTTCACATAGAAAAATGCAAGTAAAACATGGCAAAATGGAGTTTTATTGCATTCCAATCTTCTCCAACCTCTGAATTCAAGTTGGTATTACATATTTATGTATTTTCAACCATATCAACTGTCCCAACCACCCATTAACAACTTGGTTTACAAAGATGACAACTTTTTGCAACCTTTGACAACATTGTGTAGCAATGACACTTTTTTTGCATCTAGACTCTGACTTACACCTAATGACTCAAACCAGACTCCAACACATATGAAATGGTCTTAGAAGACCTTATTACATGAAAAACACCAAAACAAAACAAAAAGTTAACTTTTGACCCCTTGAAGGCATGAAGACCCCTGCACCACCTCTCTATCTCTTTCTATCTCTCCCCCCCTCTCTCTATCTTTATATCCATTGATAATGAATAAAATATGTTGATATAGTTTCAATTTTTCAAATAAACAATGGATAAAATGAAATTATTATATTTAAAATACTATATTAAAAAATATAGTCAAATTACATTATTTATATATAATAAAAACTTTTATAAAAAAATAAAAATTTAGTCATATAATTACAAATCTAAATCTAAAATTAAAAATAAAATATAATTTAAAAATCTTAAACCAAAACAAGTAATAATTAAATTAAAGATAGGAATAAATTTATCATCCAAAAACTAGCTCACTATATAATGGCTACTTGAATTTATTTGATATTATTTGGAATCGTTGTTTTGATTTTATTATTTTTAAGTACTCGAAAAGAATTTCTTTGAATCCGATGTCCATTGTCCAAATGTGCAACAACAATATAAAACTAATAATAACAATAAATAAATAAAAGTAAGTAGTAGTTGTTGATCTCATCTAATCTAACAAAATTTTGGGATCTAAAATGTATTGGGACTTTCGAATGTTCATCGTTAAAAACATTTAAAAGTTGAGATCAATGGTCCAAAAGTAATTTTGAGCCTGAATACATTTTAGCTCTTGAAAAGCCATTAAATTAGACGAGATCAACGACTACTGCTTAATTTTGGACCCGATGAACATTGAAATGATTTTTTAATGACGTCCACAAGAGTTGAAACCAAACAGTCTATGGGTAACAAGACTTGTCACCTGGTAGTAAAATTGATCTCATATAATAGTTATTTTATATATATTATATTTTATTTATGTTTAATAATGTATTATGTATATTATTATATATATACTATTTTTAGCCTCGTGGACATTAAAAGTTCTTCTTCTTCCTCTATTAATTAATCCACTGTTTATTTAAAACTATGTCAACATATTTTATTCATGCAATGGTAGTGATCATATATTAATTATATTAAAAAATATAATCAAAGTACATTATTTATGCATAATAAAAACTTTTATATAAAAATAAAAATTTAGACATATAATTACAAATCTAAATATAAAATTAAAAATAAAATATAATTTAAAAATCTTAAACTAAAACAAATAATTAAATTAAATACAGGAATAAATTTGTCATCTAAAAACCAACTCACTATATAATGGCTACTTAAAATGATTTAACATTATTTGGAATATTTGTTTTGATTTTATTATTTTTAATTTGTAAGTACTCGAAAATAATTTCTTTGAATTAGATGTCCATTGTCTAAAATTGCACAACAACAATAAAAAACTAATAATAACAATAAAAAAAGTAAGGAATACTTGTTGATCTCAGCTAATCTAATGGATTTTTGGGAGCTAAAATGCACCGAGACTTTTGAACATTCATCGAGCTAGAAATTACTTTTGGATCGTTGATCTCCGGGCCCGATGAATGTTCAAAAGTCCTAGTACATTTTAGCTCCCAAAAATCCATTAGATTAGACGAGATCAATGGCTACTACTTAATTTTATTTATATTTGATAATGTATATTATTATATATACTATTTTTAGCCTCGTGGATGTTAAACGTTATTCTTCTTCATGTTTTATATTAATTAATCTATTGTTTATTTGAAGTTTATTCATGCAATAGTGGGAGTAATCATATATTAATTATATATAGATTATTTAAAGTCTCTTTATATATAATAATTTAATATAATTAATAATTCAAATAATTAATATGTCTATCTTCCTATATATTATTATTATTATTATTTACTATAACTATAATATAGAGTCATAGATTTCATAGTCTCTATTATACTATTATGATGTTTTATAATAAATTTCTACCATTCATGAATGATGATGGATGGTTGTAGTTAAATTTCAGAAGGAATGTCTAAAGCTATAGACTTGTGAACTCAAACCTCTGGAATCAGTTGAGAGCCATTAGATTGGGTTAGATCAATGGCTGAGAAATTATAGTATTTAAATATTTTATTAATGTCACTACCTATCGGATGTAGTGAATTTAATGATGCTGCAGACTTGCATGGCATCCTTCAAATTCATTTGAAGTGGAAGTACAAAATTATAATATTGTGTACATAACATGTTGCACTTGCACTTTCTATTCATATACTTGGCACTTGTTTGAGAATAACAATAAACTTAGGAAGTTAGGTCGTAGTATTGCACATAGGCAATTCAAGAGTCAAGTTTCAACTACTAAGTGGTGCTAGTTGGAAGCAATAGGGACATATCTATTATACTATTATGAGGTTTTATAATAAATTTCTACCATTCATGAATGAGGATGGATGGTTGTAGTTAAATTTCAGAAGGAAAGTCTAAAGCTATAGACTTGTGAACTCAAACCTCTGGAATCAGTTGAGAGCCATTAGATTGGGTTAGATCAATGGCTGAGAAATTATAGTATTTAAATATTTTATTAATGTCACTACCTATCGGATGCAGTGAATTTAATGATGCTGCAGACTTGCATGGCATCCATCAAATTCATTTGAAGTGGAAGTACAAAATTATAATATTGTGTATATAACATGTTGCACTTGCACTTTCTATTCGTATACTTGGCACTTGTTTGAGAATAACAATAAACTTAGGAAGTTAGGTCGTAGTATTGCACATAGGCAAATCAAGAGTCAAGTTTCAACTACTAAGTGGTGCTAGTTGGAAGCAATAGGGACACTGCACCAGAAATTCATCTTTCTAGGTAAGTGAAATATAGAAATTCTACATTCCTTGAAACTTTCCATTACTATAAATTATAATACTTCATTTTCAAGATTTTCAATGTCAGGGTTTAGGGTTGTTTACAAGCATGTCTACTGCCATAAAAGGGAAGGATAAGGCAACAAATAAAATAAACTATGTGAAACTGCTTAAAACCCTAAGTTTTATTGATGAATACCATGATATTTATGATCTTGTAATCACTTGTAGGTTAACCTCAGAGCTTAGATATATATGTGAGTAGAAGATAGTAGGTCAAATGTAGAATAACAAACCAATACCAATTAATAATATCACTGCACCATGGATAATTAGATTGGGACACATAATATTCCCTGAGGTTTTCCCTTGCCCAAGATTTATCATGGTTTGTGCCTAGAATTATGATGAAAATAGAAAAGTAATTGTTAACAAAAATAGCCAAGAAGAAATCTTGTCCATTACCACAAAAGGAGTTGGTCGTAGGTTGGGGTTTCCACTTGAAGATTTTGGAACTAACCACATTACCATTAGCCTAGAACAAATTGCTCATGATTATGAAGCAGCAACTGCAAATTCCAAACAAGCTTTTCTTAGAAAAATAACATATGATGTACCTAGCATACTCAATGGGAACCCTCCTTATGCGATTGAAATTTTTAAACAATTTGGGTTCAAGATACTATTTTTATGATAGTATTTTGCCTTAGACTGGATAGTAATAAGAAAGTGGATGCAATTCTCCTTGCAATGGTATACAATATCCATTATGTTCAGCCACATGTTCGATACAAATTTGTTGAGCATGTTGCATAATCCATGCATAACTAATTTTTAACGATTAATGGAGGTTCCACTAAGACCTTTAGGTTCACAACCTACTTGTGCTATTTATTTTTAGGCCAGTTTAATGCAATATTTCTAGCCAACAAGTTTCAAATTTAGCCCCATTCGAATGATCAGACAAGAATTTTGGTTCTAGTATGAGTGTACCCCTAAGATAAGGATATATGATAATCAAATTAACTACAAACATTTGGTGGAATAATTTTTGGCTCTAATTTATAATGCAATCACTAATACTCCAATGCCTAGATTTCCCGAGTCTTTTAAAAACTACATTCAACTCGGAGCATAAATACAATTGGCTGATTGGTACTTCATGGAGGAATATACTGTGCTAAGATTTTATGGATCAAGAGTTGAGCCCCACAATATTCCAATACATGTGACAGAGAGGGTTTTTACATTGGAATATATATGATAGATGGAAAGTATAGATCAACTATACTTTGTCAGTCAACAAAAGAAGACCTTATTTCCTTCCTTACCTTATTCATGTGGAGGGTTCACATCTGAGAGAAAAGCATTCACTACATGACACATAAAATTTTATAAATTTTTAAATTTGATCTTGATGCTCATTGGTAGTATGACCCATGTGACATGATTAAAGCAAGGTTTTTGGCCAATAAGAATGCTAGAACTAGAATTCAACATCAAAGTAAACCCCTGCTAGAAATATTGAAAACAAGAATTTTTGGGATGAGGTCAAAAAAGTAATGGAAGAAACTAGTATTGAGAAAGGTATTACATTTGAACAATTGTCAGCAAAAATAATGGTATTGCATCCATAAAGAGTGACAAAAATCCCAATCAGGAAATACAACAATTTTTATACAAGATCTACTATAAAAATATGCCACAGTCTCTAAAAGAAGCTTGTATAGGTGTTGAGTGGAGACAATAAAATAACTACCTTTTGGTCTATGAGAAAGGAACTAGGTGATCCCAAAAGATGAAGAGTTTAGCTAATTGGAATAGAGAGCATCTCTTTGAAGCAATTAATTTTGAACCTAATACTGGGATGGAAGAGCAACGCTTGAATCCCAATGTAGACTATGCATACAAACCTAGTTTGAGTGAGACCACAAAACAAAAATATACTTCAAGGGCAACCATAGCCCAAAAAATGAGTTATGAAGGTGGTGTTTTGGTGCCCATTGGACAAGGTAGTCCTTGGATAGTAACACAGGTAGACCCTAGAACACCTTTTGATGTGTGAGGCATTGGAGCTGATAAACAAACTCAAGCGCATATAAGTATATGTAGTATAGTAAAATTTGTTCTAGCTTCAAATCCTTAGAGTCATATGCAATGACAACTAGTACCACAAGGGTCTTCAAATATTTAATATTCTCATTCAATTCATAAAGGAGATGGTGGAGAATCTAGTGCCATTGGTGGTGATGGTACATGTAGTAATAGTGGTCAGCAAGTGTTACAACAACAAAATATTTAGAAGAGATCATTAGAAATAGATACTATGGAGAATATTAGTGAACAAGGCCATGAGAAGAGACAAAACTATCTCCATTTCCACCTCAAAGGAATTATTTCTAGTATGCACCCCTCCTGTTGTTAGTGTGAATGAGATAGGAATGATTAATCCCCAACGTCAAATAATTAGAAATACCCCCAACATTGCAACTACTCCTTCACTATTTAATCATTTGATTATGTCAGTAGTCCTAGGTTTTGATTACAAAGTTGAGTTTAACAAGAAAGAAAAAAATCTAAAAGACATGAGAAGCAAGTGCTAGAGAGTACAACTACTGTAACTTCAGAGCCTGCAACAACCATGTGTTGCCTACATATGACCTAGTTATAGAAACCATGGAATACATGATTGTTGTGCCCAAAATTCAAAATAAACCAAAGGATCAAATGCATCGCTCTGAGTATGAGGTGAGCACCATCCAAGTAGATTTTTTGGAATGAAAAATTGTGACAAAATTAATGTATCAAAAAAGAATGATGAAGTGGTATACACGTCATTGCTAAAGGGAGAGAGATATATAAATAGGTTGCAAAATAAAATAGAAAAGCTATAGGTAGACCTAGCAAATGAAAAAGCAAGGAAGAAAGAAATAGATAATAGGAGCAATAAATTAGAGAAAAGGACAAAAATATTTTTCTCTACATCTACAAGCAATGTGAATGAATAGATAGAGGTGGAACTGAATGAACTGAAACAAAGGTTAGATGAAAGAATAAAGAATTATGATGATGAAAGAGCCAATTAAAAAAAAATTCAACAAAACCTAAAGGAAGCCAATGTCAAACTGGACAAAGAGATAAAAAGAACACAACTGTGAGAACAAAAAGTGGACGAAGAGAGATTGAATAGTGAAAAATTGTAATTATAGCTAAGGAAAGTAGAAAATGAAATAAAGTCTTCCAAAAATAGAGTATCTAAATTTTATAGATAAACAATGGTTGATATAAAACACAACATTTGGGAGGAAAAAATGTAGAGAACTATTGATTTGTCTAAATTGTTTAAACTTATTGATGGCCTACTAGTACAGAATAAGAAGCTCAAACAACACATTTTTGAAAACAAAAATGTGACGACTTCAAGAGAGACAATAGCAAAGCAAATTGTGCAAACAATTTACAAAATTAGTGACAATGAATTGGCATCTAAAGATATTCATAATGGATTGATGCTTCAATAAAGTCATCATCTATCATTTGGAAGTGTAAGAAGTTAGGTGAAGCACATGAATTTTTGGGTCAACCTACAATAATGATACGAAAGTTGTATAAAAAGGTAGAATACTTCAAAGAGTTTGGTTTGTTGGTGGCTTTTAACAAATCAAACCGATACATTAGAAAGGACGCTTTGACAAAGCAGATGGAGGATACAATGAAGTTGGATAAGGACCAATTTCCTCATAAGCTAGATGAGGCAAACTTTTTTAATTCCATCAAACAATTAATAACCTTGAATTCAACTTTGATTTATACATTCAATGAAAGCTCTAATGTCAATTATGAATTGTTAACAAATTTACAAGTCAATTACTATGAGTTACAACAAATTGCAATTCCATCAGATGAATAGTGGAGCATGCTACAAAAGTTGATAGAATGATTTGATAATATGAGTTTCCAACTAAGTATTGTGCAGAGCTATTTTTGAGCAAGATATTGTTATACTTTTATTTATTCCTTCATTTGAAAATCAATATAAGATTCAAATCCAGTTGTGTGTTCAAATTATCTGTATTATTTAATTGCTTACTTCAGGAGAACTCTGATTTCTAGATATACATTAAACATTTGTTGTCTATGTACATACTATTGTTGAGTAGTATGCATTTAGTTGAATGCCTGTAAAACTTATCAATATCACACAATAATAATATGAAATTATTAATAATATGTTAATTGTTAAATAAAAATTAAAAAAATGTGCAAAATTTAGATCCTAAAATAAAATAAAATTTGAAAATAATGTTTAAAATTTAGATTCTAAAATGGAACATTAGAAAATAAAAACATGTTAATTTATTAATTTTAAATGGAAATTGAAAATATGTATCAGTGATAGACAAATAAAATATAATCAACAATAGTTTAGAATATGAAATACAATATAAATACCTAGTAAGTACGAAATATCTTCCAATTATCAAATCATCTCCTCACTCTGACCATAAGATTGAGGGCCATCATAATCATGGTCTTCATTTTCTTTTGTCTACATATGTCCACTTAAGTGCATCTCATCACTTCCACTACATGTGTTATTCATCGTGTCACTGTCATATGTGCTAGTATTGTTTGAAGTGTTGCACAACCCTCTTCTTTCACATATGGACCTCCAGATTCTCAGTGCCCTTTCAAAAGAAAATCTTTAGATATGATATCTAGTTGTATACATCCTCAAGCAATTTTCAAAATTCTTGTCAAGTTTGTTTCTTATCTTTGATTTTAAGAACCCCAATGCACTAAAAATTCTCTCATCCTCCACCGACCCCAATATCATGGTTTGACATAAATCAACAAGCTTGAAATATTCCAATATTAAATCATGCAATATTTCACTCTAACTTAAGGTTGCCTAAAGATTTGTTATTGACCCATCTTAGAAGGAACTCTCCATGAGTTTAAGCCATTCCATAATTGATGTTGCAAAATTAGTTGATTGCTCTATAATATTAGATTTATTTAGAATTCCTTCTATTTGTTATCCATTGAATTCTAAACTTTTGGATAACCAATTAGCCAAGGTGTTTATCTTGTTATGAAAATTCGCTAGTTGATAGTTGATCCAATATTGAGGATACACAATAGACATGGCTTCAAGTAGTTCATCTTGAGGGAATCATTATCTAATCTCTAAGGAAAGAGATCCCGCAATATATTTTAAAGTAGTACTTATAGATTTAACAATCTTGTCAAAAGCTTCCCTTATAACAGGTTCTTCTTTGATAGTGTGCTTGACCCTGGAAAAATAGTGCATTGGTATCTCATATCCCCGTACAAAGACACATAACTCACCACTTGTATTAAACTGTAAATAATTAGAAGTATTGTTCACATTCGTCATCAAGTACCAACTACTAGATTTTGAACTTATGAATGACTGCTCGTATAGATATAGATTATCAAGGGTTATGCATATCATTTTATGTAGCTTAGTATATTCTAAAATATGCATAGTTCTTTCTTGGGTTTTTTCACAAGAATGTTCATTTCCTCCAACATGGGAAGAATACTAGATAAAGTTAGAAGTGTCTCTATGTCACTTAACCTATGTACGAGGTCAAGAGCTTTATCTACTATGAGGCAATGTTCATGCATTACTCTAATCAAGGATTGATATTTTGAAAAAAACATTTTGCATTGTTCCATGCAAGGAGATCCATCTCGTATCAACATCCTTAAAAAGATTATTTCCTATAGTTATTCCATTAGAAAAATGTTGAAATTCTAAAAACTTTGGGGCTTGGACAAAAGTATGAGTGGAGATTACATACTAGATCTTCAACTTTTGATACTGCAAAAAACTTGCTCACAATTTTAAATGCTAAATTCATTCTGCGGGCCATGTAGTGAATGGAAATCACGTATGGTGAAAAAGAAGTTTATAGTTTTACACAAAGACCATTCCTATGACCTTGCATTACTAAAGCTCCATCTATCCCTACACACACCAATTTTTTGGCAATTATGTAGTCATCCATACCTCCAATTTCATTCAAAGATTTCTTGACTGGTTCAAATAGATTTTGAAATGTTGCATTCTCCTTCATTTTATGGACAAAGAGTAGATGAGGTTGGCATACATGATTTTCTATAGTATACAAATGCATACATACCCAAGAAGTATTATCTACTATTGTAAATTCATCTAAAGATAATGCAATAAAAGTTGACTCTTGTTTTTCTTGTACATCATGTTTTTGCACCTCAACAAGACAACTTGCCCATTCCCATCCACTGTTTATTGACCAATGTGTGTTAAGAAATTTAGGAATACCCATAAAAGATAATAAACTATTATACTCTGGGTAGTCTTTCATAGGATGCCCTATGGTCAAAATATGAAAAATAACACTCAACTGAACAATTTGTGCTATTTGTGCTTCTCCCATCATCTTTCCAAATTGAGCTTTAATTGAATCTCTACATGCAACAAGCTTCACCTTTATTTCCAAATGCACATCATATTCTAGGGCATGCTTAACATGAATACATTCTTCCTTTGTTTTCCATCTTAATCATTGATTTTTCCTTTGTGTCTATGATTTGTTTTTCATAAACTTTACCAATATGTTTGTCTATGGTGTCAAGTTTTAGTTGCAACTTCTTGTCCCTACCATATTTCCAACTACAAATCTTACACCTGCATTCTATGAGAAGTTCATATTTGTTTACATTCTCTATTGGTTCAATGAATGGGTACTTTGACACCTAATCAATCCAAAAATTTCTTGTGAAATCCCACTTACACCCCATTTTTTATTTGGCTTTTCTTTTTCCCTTCTGTGCACAATCTACATCTTCATTATCAATTGTTGAGGTTGATTTATTAATATTATTATTCCTGCTACCCTAGGTATCCTCTGGAACATCATCTGTGGCATTGTCATCCAACTCATTCCAATCTTCCTCTTATATATTACCTTGTTCATTAATGGATGGTACAAATCCTAATGTTGTAGCTTGATTTGATGGACTAAAAACATTTTCAAAGTATGACATTATGTTTCTACATTTTGATGAGCTCTCTTTACCACTTTAGGAAACTTGTTCCTACTTGACATCACTCACGAATTAAAAATTGCAATTTTTTTCCTTTTGTTTAATCTCATGACTCACTGTCAAAGACTCAACACTAATATAAAGGATATGGATTTGTGCAATTTGAGTAAAATGACAACACATAATGCAATAGATAAACTAAGTATAATGCTTTTGAATAGAAAATATCTTTGTTAGCCCATTTATGGAAGATATCATAGATAGTGATGGAACAGATATATGGGATGATGAATGAATAAGTATGAAACTCAACAATTTCATTGTAAATATTCTGTCAGTTTTTGATATTGTTTGTATTATGTAACAATGAAACTAAACAGTAAACAAATAAAATCAACAAGAAGGAATCATAGAATATAGATCCTTGGGGCCTAGATGTCTCCCTACTCAATATCATCTCTAAAAATGAAACTAAAATGACAAAGAGATAAATAAACAAGAGGAATCTTATATTATAAATCAATAAAGAAATTATCACTTGCCTTTCACTGACTCCCTAATGCCTATAGTTGTAACTTGTCTGTGATCCAATTGAGAGCCTAAAGTAGACCAAAATGTGTAAAATATTAATTTAGAGTTTTAATTATATTTATATCAATCCATATTTGTCAAATCCCGCAGGACTATAAAATGGTAGAGTAAAAACTTGATGAATCCTGCGTAATTGTAAAACTATCCATATAAATGTTGGGTGAATCAGAGCATGATAAGAAATATATGTTTTAATTTTCAAGGCAATTATGACCCTAAGACTACCATGGAGTTATATTGGTATTGGAAAAATTAGTCCTCATACATGGTGAACTTTTAATTCTATTGGTGAATATGTCAATAAATTAAAATATGCCTCCAAAATTCCAAGTGATTCCCCATTAGAAACATGTATGTTACTATGAAAAAAATATTAATTATAAATTCCTCATAAATAAATTGGTGGTGAACTAAAATGCATTTGATTGATAATTCATAAAATCTAGGTGATTTGGCTCCCTGTCAGTTGTAATATAATCACCAAATTTGAATTGGTAGATATGAACTATTCACCAATTGGTGAAGAATCACCACTAAAAAATTATTTTTAAGCATTCAATAGCTAATGGACATTCTAAGTATTCCATCCTTCTTCTTCATGAAGAGGACTAGTTCACCCTAAGGTGACACACTTGATCTTATTAGACCTTTTTCAATTAATTCATTTAGTTGAACCTTTAATCTTAGTAGGTCCACTATATTCATCCTATAGGGTGCATTTGAAATAGGTGTTGTCTTAGGAATAAGCTCTATAAAGAAGTCAAAATTTTATTGGAGGCATTCCAAGAAAATCCTTTGGAAACACATCATTGTATTCTTACAAAAGTGGGTGATGAAGGATAGTTGACATCTCTTGTAGCCTTAAGTTTATAGTTTTTACCACAAACAACTAGCATCCTTCCCTTATATCCTTCCTCATTTATTTATCTATAATCACTTTTGTTCTCCCCTGCCTAGGAATACCTTATAGAGAGGTCCTTCACCCTTGGTCATCCACACATGTGACCCTTTTATTCAAGTGGTCAACATGTGCTCTATGACCTTGAAGCTAATTCATTCCCATGATAAAATTATAGGATCTTAGAGGTATCACCAAAAGTTTACCTTAGTTGAGAAAATTCCTAAACCAACTTCTAGTTCAACTATTTTAGATATTGGATATTTTCTACCCATGCCTAATTCCACTTTTCCTCCCTCTCTTTGTTTCCTTCTTGTGTTTCTACATTTCCTAACTACACTTGGAGAAATGAAGTAATTAGTAGCCCTTGAATCTATTAAAATTGAAATAGATTTTTCACCTATCTTACCCTCAAGTTCCACCAAAGAAGTTTATAGATTAGCATGTTGATTATCAATTGCAATACATATTTTTCTAACGGGTCCTTGATTTTTCTTAGATTCTAGACAATCTAGATGGCATAATAATCCTTTCCATAGTTCTGACAACCTATTACAATACCTCTAGATTGCATAGGAATTATTTATTCCCATATAGAAAGTGTCTAGTTTGTAAGCTTAGACTTCAACCAAATCTAGAAAAAGTCTTCTTGGTGGGTGCTTTGCCACCTAATTTTGATCTACTTTTCTTTTGTTTCATTTTTTCC
Organism: Cunninghamia lanceolata; assembly: GCA_027924645.1. Classification (NCBI taxonomy): domain Eukaryota; kingdom Viridiplantae; phylum Streptophyta; class Pinopsida; order Cupressales; family Cupressaceae; genus Cunninghamia; species Cunninghamia lanceolata. The sequence continues at coordinate 483,285 of BSBN01000934.1, forward strand.
TTAAAATTACATTCTAGATTTTAGTCTAGAAGACTCCTTTTCCTTTGCCCTATGGATATATTCAATTAGAATAGCAAGGGTCTTGAGATTTATCATATTTACATCATGTATAATGATCTTTTTCATCCCAACTTAAACTTTGTTATTTTGGATCCTTCATCCTTCATATAATCCACATACCTAATTAGTCCAATGAACTTATTCTCATACTTAGTAACTAAGTTATTCCCTTGTTGCACTTGAGTTAGAATTCTACCCTTTTCTTTGCTTGATGGGTAGTTAAAAGATATTTCTCATGAAACTACTCTTCGAATAGTTCCCATGTAAGTTACCTTAGATTGTACATCCTTTGAGGGAATATAAGTGCTCCCAACATAATGAAACACTAGCATTGAGTTGAAAAACTCCTATGCAAGATTTCTCATTTGATGAGAGCTCTTGTAACCCAAAGTATTTGAGATTAACCAACTAGGCATAAACATTATCCCTTGAGTCCTTGCTAAAGAATCTTGGAGGATCTTATTTCTTTAAGTCCCTCAAGAAAGAAGTTATTTTAGGTCTCCTTTGTATTTCAACTCCCAAGATTAATTCCTCATCCATTTGGTGTGATTTTGATTCTTAGGAGATATATTGGAATTTTCATTCATTTTCTAAATTAATACCTTGAGCATCCAACTAGGCTTGAATTGTGTGCAGTACAACCAAGACGTTTACATCCCAACATCATCAGGATCAAGATTTTTTGGAGGTGATGGAGGAGGATTTCGTCTTCCTCTGCCTCTACCTCTTCATGTCCTTGTTTTGATAATATTTATTTTTCTATAATATAAATAGAAAATCAGATCAATACTTTTCTGAACTTTTTGCCCAAAGGCCTTAGTGTTACACACAAGACTTGGCTATGATACCAAACACAATAACCCCCAAAATTAAACCTACAAATCTTTTATACTTGAAGGAAAGGCTTGTAGTTAAGCACATACTATGTCTCACAAATCAAGTTCACCTCTATTGAACTTCAAAAGGTAAGAACCCACACCCACAAAAAGTAGATCTAATTTTAAGATACTAGTTCTTGCAAGATGTTGTACATATCTTTGATTATAGTTTGAATTGACCTTATTTTTTGAAACTTAATACATCCTTGATTCATTGTTCTATTTATCTAATTTATTGCATTTGAAGTTACACATTTATCAATTGAAACTTATGAAAGTGTCAAATGCTACTTCACTGACCCATTTTCATTGCATAGCCAAGTGTCACTTGGCCAATCACCGTACCTTGCATTGTGTCAAGTGTTACTTGACTAGGTACATTAAACATGCACAAATCAAGTGTCACTTGATATCATCATGAGTTCTTCATTACATCAAGTATTGCCTGATAAGTATGAAGCTCAAGCAATAGTAAGACATGCCATGTATTCTTGTTACTTTCATGTTATTTTCATTACATTGAGTGTTACATCATTAGAATGGAACTTCTCATTGTATGAATACATGTTATTCCTTTCACCCATTAATGAGTTTTCTTGTATTGCATAAAGTGTTACTTTATCACCAAAAAATGTCAATTCCCACGATCTAAGTCCTAACCCCTTATGTAATCTTATTCTTGGATTATTTACTTGTTCCAAAGTGTTACTTGCACCAGTTTTTCAACCCCATATATCTCAATCCATGCCTTTTTCTCCAACTACTACACATTCATAGTCTATTAATCTACCACATGACGTTCTAGGTCTATCCATGTTTATTCAGTCATGAAAATATAAACCTTTCTCAGCCCATTATGATTTCATGTCTTAGTTACTATAATAGTAAACACTTGCTTCTTTTACTTTATGCTCATGTAATTTGTAACTAAACCTAGCATTTCATGTTAATTTCTTAGAGCATCTCTTTTGAGTACAATCCTCTTAGGGGAATATAGTGATGCCATTCAAAAAAATTGAAACACAATTTATTTAACTTGAACGACTATTCTACCTAAAAAATGTCAATTTACTATGCCATCACACACAAAGAGACAACGATACCATCTAAGCTCATATGACTCAAAATCTTACAAACCCTCTTATATAAGTATGGAGAATTAATGAATGTTCTCTATGACATTGTATTAACCATACAAACCTGGTTTAATTTAGGGCATTTCCACTAGCTAGGAGTTGTCAATTTCATATAGCATTCAAAGCTAACCAATTTCTTATTACAAGGTGAAATTTTGTCTTTGCACTAGCTTACTCTTACAGTTAGAGTTTACCAAAATTATTCTTCATCTCCATTAATGATACCATAATTTCTATGATTATAGTAGTTGTATCTTAGTATCTCAACTCAAGTTTTCAAGTTGTGTTCCAAGTCCCTAATGTTATAAAGAAAGGACAAGTTCTTATTCCCTACCTAAAAGAAAACATAGTCATCACTTTTGTTAACTTGATTACTACAATGTTCCACATATATTAACAAATGTCCATACACAAGGAAACTAAAGGATTATATAAGCCATGTTGAAAATGATTTATATTTAATCACAACCTCTACTCAATGCATATTATCCATTGTAACCTTACATTCACAATACATCACATGATACAAGGTACTGTGGTAGATGTTTGAAGTTACAATCAAATAGTATCATGCCATTATCTAGACTACACATTACAATATAGTTACTCATGATTCTAGATTTGACCTTGCCTTAAGTACTATGCATGAAATTTATATCACTACCATAGTGTCCTAAGTTCATATCATATAAGTGTTATAAACCATTGTCACCATATCATTGTATGTATGTATTATACCATTTTCCCAAGTTGAAGTCCCAAACCATAGAACAACCTCACTTAAACACAATGTTTCAATCACTTGATGTCAAGCAAAATCAAACCAATACTTACATGCTAGATCCACAATCATAATAGGAAGACTAAGTTATGTGCCCTACACTAAATAAAACTATTGTCTAACACATCTAAAATTCACATGGAAAATCCATAATCATGACATTATGTAACAAAGTTATTACAATAATTTAATCAAAACTTCAAGTTCTAGGAGCATAAATAACACATTTATCTCCATATCCCTTAACATTTTACATAGTATCAATGTTGCCTAGTTATGTTATAGAGTTAAAATAGGTTTAATTTGTTTCTTTATAGATTCAACTACCTAAAACTTTAGATAGAATTAAAAACACAGAAAATGTATCTTAACATACTCAAACAAATAGTGTTTTATCCTTTTTAAATGCATTTCACCTAACTAGAAACTACGTTCATTCCCTAGATGAAAAACCATTCTTTACTTTTAGAAATAGGGGAAACTAGATATATAGAAATAGAATCTAGAAAATGAGATGAGAAGTGAAAACCTAGACTAAACAAGAATTTGGAAAATAATTCAAAAAGTGGTCATTGTACAAATGCCAGTGCACTTGTTGGATAATAGTGCACTTATGATAGCATCCAAACATGTGGTCCTTTATACATAGAAGTTCAAAGTCCATACAATAAGATGCCAAATATGAGAAATGTGAATGACCTACATAAACCAAGGATAGGAAACAATAATAAAACACAATAATACAATGAAATAATTTGAATTCTACAACACAAAAGGAAATGATGTATGAAATAACTCATTTAAATAACCAAAATGTGATGAGAGAGATACAAAACCTCCATTGTGAGAAGATTACCAAAATGCTTGTAGATAAAATAGAAGAAATGGGGGTGATTTCTTGGGAGTTTGCCAATATGGTCAAGCCCCAAATTTTGTCTTTGAAAATTAATAAACTCAATCTTCAACTAATTTTTCCAAGGTGAAAGCACCATGTCATCCTTTTATGACCTCCCACATGTCACTTTTAGTCATCTTATGTCATCTTTCAAATGTTTGTACCCTTGTTCCAAGCCAAAAGTTGATTTTTTACCTTAATGACAAATCTACTAGTTCTACAATTGCTTCACCGACATACTAATAATCCACCATAATGAACACCTTTTTTCTATAGTGAATGAATTACTGTCAAAGAGGTGGACCATTTGTGAAGCAACGATGTGTCAATCTTGAGTGTGTGCATGAATTTTCTTATTTTGTGAGTTTTTCTTGAGTTTGATTCTATGTTTAGCCTAGTCATGTTTAGATTGTCCTATGTTTAACCTCTAGTAACTCCTCAATAACCTTACACTCTATTAATAGTGATATTTTAGCTAGGAAATAGGTCCAAATTTTGCTTGTAGAAAGCCGTTATCATATTAGGGGAAATTTACATATAAAATGGGCCTCCTAAGAAACTCTATAAAAACAAAAATTATCTCATATAATACAAATTATTTAAATATAAATAAAGATAAATTACTTAACTACATGAGTTAAGTGGGGACACATGTTTCTATTATAATTCTTTAGGAAACTCAAATTCACTATTTTTAAAAAGTGGTAACACATATTTCTAATATAATTTTTTTAAAAACTCAAGTTCACTTTTCATTTTATATTTTATTTTTAAAAGTGGTAACACATGTTTCCATTATAACTCTTTAGGAAACTCAAGTTCACTATTTTTTAAAAGTGGTAATACGTATTTCTATTACAATTTAAAAAAAAAACTCAAATTCACTTTTCATTTTATATTATTTTTTTTTATTTAGAAAATATTTTATCTTAAATTATATTTTAAAAGCCACACTTTCTAATTTAAAAACAAAGTAGTTTAAGTTTAATTTTTTGAATAAAGAAAGAAAGAAAGAATATTTTACAATAGCTTTTTTATTTTCTTTCTCTAAAATATTAATAATAAAAATTGTGAACTTTTCTATTCCTTCAATAAATTTTTATTATGAATATTTTTTATTTTTACTTTTGTGTTTACATTTTTCTTTGTCCAATTATAATTTTATTATCAATATTTGTTAGTTTTTTGTTTTTTGTTTTTTCAATATTTTTTTTATTTTTATTCTATAATACATATAAGAAAGAATTATTTTGAATGGGAACAATTTTTAAAGAAATAATTTTTTAAGTATATAAATTTTAAATTAACTTAAAAAAATACTAAAGAAAAAATTTGAATGTGGCTTTAAAATATTAATCTATAATTATTTTTCCGTTTATTTAGATATATAGGTTTCTTAAATTTATAAATAGTGGCAAAGTGTATTTTATTTTATATAAATTTTATATATTAAATTAAGTTTTATATTATCATTTTATATATAGATTTATGATTTTATATAATTTAATATATACTTAAATTTATGATTTTTGATATGCTTTTTAGATTTGATTCTTTTTTAAAGAATGAAAGTATTTTTTAGAAACATAATAATTTCTTAAGAATGATAAATCTAAAAAACAAAAAGAATCTTTATTTTTTAGAAAGATGATTGAGATACAATAGGATATGTAGAGTTAAATTAACCATAATGAGTTAATTCACATGATTTTAGAGAGTTTAATGTAATAAAATAAATATTTTTATTTTTATTTTGGATGATGTCACCGTAACGGTTGATGTCATCTTTTAGTTGATTTTTATTAGTTCATCTTTTTGATGATGTCATCTTTAGGAGGCCCATTTTTATGTAAATTTCCCTTAATCATAAAAATTTTGTGACCAACCAAAGATATTGAGAAGCTCTTAAAGAACCCCCTTTTTTGTTGGATGCCATAATGCAACCACTGCAACCTCTACTACAAATCATCCTTTTGTTTCTCCCCTTTTCACCATTAGAGAGTTTTATGGTTGAAGGAAAGAGGAGAAAATTTGTTGGGTTGTTGAGGACAAATTGCCATCAACCATATTTACTCTACATCTTGTGTATAACCAATCCAAGGTGTAGATTATTTAATTTGAATTAGAGTATATTTATTTTGTTAGCTTAGTTGAATTTGATTTGTTAAATTGTTTATCCTATCTATGATAAAGGTGTTAAAAGGGTAGTTTAGATTTAGTTAGAAAGATTAATTTATTTTATAACTTCTCTAGATTTGTTTAGCATTTATTGAATTTTGAAAAAAAACAGCTTCTTTCCCTACTTCAAAGCATTCTTGAATTATTAAAGTTTCTATTTCATCATATAAAAGAAGAAATTAAAGAACAAAGATTTTAATCTAAAGGTCCCCACAGGGCCTCTTTGGAAGTTCTCTAATTTGTTTAGAGGTAGATCCTCTTCAGTGGATTTAGCTCCCTGCAAACTAATCATATTAGAAAGTTTTAATTAAAAGAAGTGGTAATTTCTATTTTGTGGTTTTTTCTACAAAAGAAGAAATTCATTTAAACTACTCCATGGACTTGTTTGCCTCTATTTCTTGTTCAGGATAAAATCATTTGTGAAGAAAAGAAAAAATGCTTTATTGATTGTTTGAATATTTCTTCTATAGAAAAGGGGAAAAAATGTTCATTGTTTTTTAGCATTATTTTCTAGAGAGTGTAACTCATAATTAAATTTAGTTAATTGGTTAATTATATTAAATCAATTGGATATCACTTATTGATAGTGTTAATAGTAGTTGTTTTATTTCTCAAAAAGAAAAAGACCCAAAAAAACATTTTCTTTATTAGATAAAATAGATTTTTTTCTTGTTTATTAATATTAATTATTTAATTAATTTATTAAATTAAAAAGAGTAATCATTTTAATTTAATGGACTAATTACTTAGTTATTGTTAATTATTTAAATTAGTTAGTGAATTCAAAACAATTAAGAAAGAAGAAGTTAATTAGATTTACTTTCCAATCGACACAACTTAAACTTGAACCAAAAAACCAAAAACAACTAAAAATAATCAAACCATTCAAACCAAACAAATGATAAAAAATTAAACAAATCAACCAATTCATTTGCACAAACATATCATTAACTCTCAAACTTATTTTCTCCAATCCTTGGGACTATGTTTGACTAGGATTACAACCAAACTTGTTCGGAGGGATCCTAGGTGAGTTATAAGAGGCTCTATTGACTCCCACTACTATCATTCTTGAACAAGCATCCATTATCGAGATATCCAATGAGAGAACACTCACTTGGAGGAGATCAAATTAGAAGCCCTTGTTGAGATCTTCAATTATGATAGTGCTCACCTAGAAAGTCTCTTATATACCAACCAATAAAGAATCAACGCTCTCCATGCACAAAACACACAATGTTACATTCCACAAGACACTCTATGTGTTACACTGGTCTAAATCCCACAAACATTGAGTCTTGTTCCAATAGAGCCTATCCAACCCATTATCCACACACTTCTTTTGTGGTAAGAAGATAGGACCCATCTCATCTATCACCACTAGATCAACTCCTACCACATCCATAGCAATAAGTTGGAACTAATTCATCCAATCAATGAGAGAATTCATGTGTGTGCTTTTTAATGCATATAGGTACATGCCTAGATCCTCCATTTTGCTCCATAATTTACTTCTAGGAACTGTGTCAATTTTTTTCTTAAAGTCCTCAAAACAACAATAAGCTTCCTCTTTTTCATTCCATATTTTTTCAATGATATGTCTCAAAGAATGCTATGATTTATTATTGAGTGTTTTGGTCTAAAGGTTGTCACTTTCTTATCTTTTTCTTCTACCAATTTGCTAATTCAATGTTCAACCATGCTTCCAAATAGATTTGAAAATAGGGGATTGATCATGATGGTCTAGTAGTTAGAAGGATTGTTTACATCTCCACTCTTGAAGAGGTGTATTGCTAGACTAGTTGTCTAATCTCTTGGAAATCCATGTTGAATATTTTTTTAATGTGAGGGGCTAGGTTTTTCATACCCCATTTAAAGTATTCTACCTATAGCTTGTCCATGTCACAAGTCTTGCATGTACCTAGCTTCTTAATGCCTTCATTAACCTCATGTAAAGTGAATAATTGTGTTGTTGTGTTAATTGTAGGAGGGTCCTCTTCCTATGACTCATGTTCATACAATTCCTTTGCATATTCTAGCCACTGGGTAGTTGCAATGTTATTTTTTGTTTATTTTTTCTCTATTGAAACTCCCTCCAAAATAGTTTTGGATTATTCTTCCTTAAATATATTAGTTATTCTCTCCTTATGCTCACAAACTCCTATTTAACTAGTTCTTTATGAGCTCTCCTTGTAGCCTTTCAATCTTCATCATACCAACCATTTGTTGAAAAATTGTCTATTTTCTTCTTCCTATTTTTTCCCTTTACATATTTCTAGTGTCTCTTGAATTATGCTTGTTAACTTGCACCTTTTGAAACCCTATAATATTTTTCCTTGAAGATTACATAGTTCTCTTGGGTTATAACAATGTTTTTTTATTAGGTGTTGTTGATTGGGTTTTTTATTGTTTGTTAATTTCTTCTCTGTCATGATAGCTTTATACACATTGGCCTATGGTGTGATTTTAGTTTTTTGGAGAATCTTCAATCACCACTTCCTTTATCTTCTCTATCAAAATTTGTGAGTAAATTACATGATCAACAACGCTTGCCCCATTGTAAGTTTTGCATGTATAATTTCTACATTTCTTCCACACTCATTCTGTTGCAAATAATCAAACCATATGGCCACATAAAGTCCATAATTCTTCACCAAAATGGTTAATGTCCCCTTTATCCTTTGAACATCTTGACAATTGATGGTTTTCCCCTTCTACTAGCCATAAAGGATTGTTATCTTCCTTGCTACATAACATTCTAGTCTTCTCATTTGTTGTCCTTGCATTGAAATCTCCTAAGAGGAGTACCTCTCCAAGTTGGGAGCACAATAAGATGTCTTTCTTTAAAGTTGTGTATGGATTCTCACCATCCATCCCACATTTTTTGTAGGTTTTTGAAGACTATGAGGCAAAATAACAAGCTACAGTACTAATGTTTCTTCTACTTTTTGTTATTTAAATCCAAATATATTGTTTATTTGGGTCTTATTTTTTCAACTAAATATTTTTATCCCAAGTTTTTGTACCAAAACTATTATTCCTCTATATCCCTTGCCATTTCCTGTTGTTTCCTTCCAAACTACAATCTTCCTATATCCTTCAAAAGTAGGGGTCTTGTAGCCATCACGTTAACTGCTCCTAGAGGGGCACTACTCCCTATTTATCTTAAAACTAATGACTAGAGACATTAGCCTAACCTCTTTTTTCCCATGTCTGTTTAATTTCTTTCATTGTTTATTTTATTTTCTTTCCTCTCCCCCTGTTTTCTTCCTATTATGTTGATGTGTTTTGGGCTTTAAATTGGTGATGAAAGCTTTTCCATTTTTTAACCATGCCCATTTACCTTCATTCCTTATTGCCCTTACTTTAACCAATTCTTCCCTTCTGTCCTCTTCTTGTATTGGAGCTAAGTCTTCATCTAGGGGGGAAAACATGATCCTTTAAAAAAGCTCCTATTTCTTAGGATTTGGTTATTGTCCTCATTTTCATCATAACTTTAAGAGGCCTACTCCTTTCATTTCTTATTTTTCTAATCCTTCTTTCTTGAAAGCTTTTTCCTTTCCATTGTCATTTATCTCTATGAAAGTCTTGTAAAATTGAATGTGCTCAACTTCTCCATAGTCCCTTACCCCTCTGATAATTAAATTTTTTGATCTATCATATCTTGCTTTATGCTCTCTTTCTTGCATTCTAAAATGTTTTTAGGTGCCTCTTTCACATTTCCTATTGGACCTTCCACCACTTGCATTTATGACTTGACCTCCTTTGGATGGTTTCTCATGTTACTCTCTATTATGTATGAAAAGAAGATAAGGTTGAAGTGTGGTTAAAGTAAATTCAATCAAACCCTCCTTTCACAATAACATTCAAAGGACAACAATCGAGCCAAGTCACTATAGATGGAGAGGACTCAGCTATGGTTGATGTCACTTAGGAATGATATGGAAAGATAGATTAAATTGATAGATTTGTCAAACCCTAGTTCAATTAAGCCTTAAACCCTAATTATATGAAATCGTATACAGATGAATGAAATACAACAAATGATCACACATGAAGGCACTAAATACATATTAAAAATATACCAGGATTCAGATTTTCAGAGGCGAAAACTTCAGGGACAACAGGGCAGGCGCCCAAGTCCAACATGCCACTTTTTCTGTAGATTTGGAACAGTGAGGTGTGTAAGATTGCAACCTGCTTTAGAGTTTTCAGAGATGCCAGTCGGGAGGATTACGGGGTGGGCACCCTAGTCCAGTAGGTTAGGTTTTCTGTAATTTCTTCTCAGATCCCGAATCTATATCCTCTACTCATCTTCTCTGCAACTCCACTTCGCAAACTCCCACACTTGTAACCTGCAATCACAAAGAGAGGAGTTTGGGGGTTGTGGTGTTTAGGAGCTTGCCTCGGTCAAGCCCCAGAATGACATTCAAGCCTTCCAACACCATTGTTAGATAGAGTGCATGTCCTTGGTGGACAGATGCAAAATCAAATGATGAAATAGATTGATTGAAACACAAATAGATGTCACCTTGAAGGTGAAGCTCTCACGGAGATGAAGATCTTTCATGCCATGAGGAGATGGATTGATGAAGCCAAATCTGCAACAAACAAACACAATAACAACACAATTCTGCTCTGCAATATAATGAATGCCTTGAAATCCCTTAGCTCAATATCACAAGTTCACATTATCCATCTAGGTGTAAAATGAAGCCTCAAACATGTTTATATATGCATTCTCACTAACATTCGTAATTCAAAATGAAAAGGTCGACAAAGGGAAACCTTTTTAACGGTCCTATGCCGAGAATTTAAATTTAGGTCCCGGCAAAATAAGCTTGGACTAGGGTGCGGGCGCCCAAGTCCAAGGCATGATTTTAAGTCATGATTAACATTAAATGTGGACCCCTAAGCCCCATTTGACATGGGTTTCGGGAGAAATTGCTCCGGGATGAGTTTTAAACATGCATGATTAAATTAAGGGGACCTAGGAGCTAAACTAGGAGGTAACAGGTCATAGGGAAACTTTTTATGACATAACACTTTCTTTTACCTTCATGTCTCATATGGTTTGTTGAGATATTTATTTTCCTTCCCCTACAACTTTCCATATGTCAACTCTATGCTCATTCTAGTTAATTCTTGTTTGATTTGCAAGACTTGTTTTATTGTCTTCCATTCATGTTTCCCTTCCTTTAGAGTTTCTTTAAGCATTGCTACTTAATCCCTTAACATTCTATTAGCCTCTTCTAATTTTTTATTTGTTTCCATGATTTCCTGGAGCTTGAGTTATTTTCTTGCTTATATAGAGTGCTTTTGGATTCAACTGTGTGTATTTTTGCATCAAAAAAGCTCCCTAACTTCCATGCACTCCAATATGCTCTTAAAGTTCATTAACTCTTGTACATATAAATGTGTTACCAGGTAAAGGGGATTGATGTGGGGCTATAAACATCTTCCTCTTCCTCTTGGTCCCCTTCCCCTTGTATTTCATCTCTTTGGAATGTGACTTTATTTATTTGAATCTCTGTGATGGTTTTGAGACAAATTCTACCTTTTGTACCTACTCAACAATTTTCCTCTTTTGTTCATATTTTCCTCTTTTGTCTACTTTATTTTTGCTCAAGATAACATACACTTTATTATCCCATAGTATGGCTTTGCATTCATCAACACCCATTTTCTTCTTTTGTCTCCCAATGCTATTTTTGTTTGGGTCAAACCACCTTTCATTGGATTCTAAATGTTTTGTGAGTGCATATTGTCTTTTACATAACAAGTAACCTATTGTCTTTCTAGGTTTTTATTTTTATTGTTATTTTCATATTTGGTTTGTGTGTTTTCAAGTGGCTTGTCTCCCATTATAGATAGAGGCAGATAAATTATGCACGAAAAAAGAAATAGCATAAAAGATGTGTATATGTAGGTATAAATACTCACTGCAACTTGCTTGGAGGCTCCACAAGAGAGGAATAGGAAACAACGTGCAACCCTAGGTATGGAAGTGACTCGACCTTTTTCTTGCACCTTAGGAAAATGACAAGGTTATAGACGTAGAGGTCCCACTTGTTTTCGTGTACCCTACACATGACCCCACCTTCAATTCGACATATGTTACTCACAACCTATTACTTTATCTGCTCAAAAATAGCAAAACCCTACACACAAACTGGAGGTTACTTTATTTGCTCAAAAATAGCAAAACCCTACACACAACTAGAAGAAACCCTATTCGAACCCCTTAATTGAGGCTTCCAACCGAAAATGGTGAGCAATTTTCACCAAATCCAATTGTTTTGAGTTCCAACAACATATAAGTTTAGCTCAAAGAGACCTTATATGATTTGGTTGATATTTGTATGGGGTACACTTTTTCCAATATTACGTGGCAGTTTCAACTTTACTAAAATCTTGAAACTTTACTAAAATCTTTCATTCCATTAATTTGGGGAAGAAATTTTTCCTTTATCCTGATTAAATATAGGTGGTACACAACTCCTTTCAACCGCTTCCAATGACAACCAATCAAAAACTTAAAATCTGTCAGACCGTCTGGTGTGTAGGTAGCCATTGAGTTCCAAAGAAGAAGAGCTTACTACTTATGATAAAAGGTAGTTCACCAAACAGGGAAAACCAGAATCAGATTTAATTAACAATATCTGTTGACCTTTAATCAGGGAATCTTGTGGAGGACAATAAACTACATTTGTACTGTACATGCTCCTTCTTAGACTGTCACAAGGCCCGTGAAAGTCTTAAGTTAAAGAAACAAGAACAGTCAGGCCATCATGAGGACGATCTCTGTCAAAAAAACAGGAAAAGACAGTAATATCTGTGAATTAACAGAAGATCCCTTGACACCCAAAGGAGCCATTCTGTCCCACCCTCCTATGGACGCTTACATATTATCTATAATAGGCTTAAAAAACAAAGTAGATGTGCCTTCCACCAAGCAGGCTCTGCAATCTACTCTTATCAACCACAGGCCATTTTCCAGCACAATAGTCAGTACAGGCATTCTTTTCCTTTCTAATTTATGGATTTAGTAAACTGTTTAAATTTAATGACAAACTACAACTGTGGGATAAAATCAATTTTTAAGAACAAAGGTTTTATTTCAATTCTTGTGAAGATGTGTTATAATGTGTAATTTCATCTATCAATAAAATTGTTTATTTCCATTTTCCTGATAATGGGTCACAAAGAATAATTTCAGATTCCAAAAGTATCTATTCAATTTTTTAAAATGATAGATGGCAAAGTATAACTCCATGGTACGATTTTAAAATTCTTTATTTCAGTTTTCTCAATGATATGTCATAAAATGTAACTCTATACAGACCATCAAATTTACACATATCTTGGATAAATTCTTATTCTAAATTTAATAAGTTAGAATTTAAAGCCGTATAACTTATTTTTCTAGTTCTCATAGATCCAAGAGGGTTTCCTTGCAAATTATGAATATAACTTCTAAATTTTGTTATGCTAATTACCTAGCTGATTGGAAGGTAAGCTCAGACTTTTATTTACATAGTGCAATTTTTCATGTCAGTGTGCCTACTTGAGTGTCTCAATTTTACTTACCATCCCTGAAACAACAAAAATAACTTGTTTTTCACCATAACTTTTTATTAAATATTTGTCAATCTATTTGCAGAAGAAAGGCAAATGGGGAAACTACGTGTGGGTGCACAAAGAGGCCATAGATATAGAGAAGCATGTTATAGTGCCAGATCTCGATCCACAATATATCCAATCCAAGGATTTTGTGGAACATTACACAGAATCCCTTGCTTCTGATCCACCCTTGGATCCTTCAAGACCACTTTGGCAAATCCATATATTGAATTACAGATCAGGAGAAGCAGAAGCAAGCATGGTTTTCAAAATTCACCACTCTCTAGGTGATTGTTCATCTTTAATGTCCCTTTTCTTGGAGTGTACGAGGAAAGTAACAGATATGAATTCCATCTCCACTTTTCCGAATGTAGATAGAAGAGTAAACAGGATTTCAACAAATTGGAGAAGCTTTAACTTTTTGCAAACAGTATGCACTCTCATACATGTGTTTTGGCTCACATTTAAGGATCTGTTCAATCTCATTGCAACGATTCTGTGGATGAAAGATAGCAAAATATTTAGAGGGGGAAGATCTATTTGTCCAAAGCGGTTGGCTCATGTCACAATCGATCTGCAGGACATTGGTGTGGTGAAAAATGCTTTAAATTGTGTATGTTTTAACTCCAGACTTCACTGAATTTAATTCTTTTGGTATGGAGTTTTGGTAGGTATTATATGGGTTTTCTACATATAGCTTTTGCACTGGTATATCTTGAAAATAGGGGTCTAGTCTAGAAGGGGTAAAGGAAAGACTTGATAATTTCAAGAACTACGGGAATAGATAGAAGTGTAGTGTGTAGACAGTAGAACACGTTTTAAAGACTGACATTGTTGTAGTATTCTCTTCTTGGTGCAGACAGTAAATGATGTAGTAGTTGGGATGCTTTCTGCTGGATTTGTGCAGTACATAACACATCCTCATGGTAGGGTTAACTTGATGTCTTCCATTGCATTCAAAATTAGATTGGGTTCTGGTTAGAATGCTATGATTTGAGTTCTCATTCAATGGCATTTGTAGTGTACTTTGTTGGACTCAGTGCCTTGTTGCTCTCACTTCTTTAGCTTCCCTTGCCAGTGAGTGTTTGTGGAGTAGCAGAAGCAGTATGGAAGAGTAACAGTGTGGACAAAGTCATATCTAAGCTTCGTCTTCGAGCACTAGTTGCAGTAAATATGAGACCATTACCAGGATTGCATGTAAGTAGAAAATGTTACAATCTCCATCCTACAATAATTTTGAATATGAGGGCCTCTCTTGTAGTTCATTCATTCAAGACATAAATTTGTTAACAATTAATCCTTGATCACCTCCATCAAAACCAGAGGTATTGAGTTATAGAAAGGTAATCAGCCTAGGCCATAATTAGCTCATTAACTGATCCTTCTATGAGCATTTTTTCAGTTAAATACAGTGCTGAGATGACCCTTTTCAATTGGGGTGCCATCTTCAGTTGGGCCTAAAATATATAGATATCCTTTGTTTGATTTTTTATTCTATGAGAACCATGGCAGATAAATTATAAATTTTTATCCTTCATCTAGGCTACCTATAATTATGTCTAAGCCTCTTCTATTAGAATGCCTCGGACCTGCAATTATTTCTAGATTCTGTCTGGTTCTCAATAGTTACTTCATCATCCTTGATTAGAAATAGAACCAAGAAATTACTATTTTGATCCCCTTTGTAATTCAATGCCAGAGTCTCCTCTGTTCATTTGCTTAGACACTTGGCTTAATCAGGACTTCTTCTTAAAAGCATTTCTTTGCTACATGAGCATATTCAGAACAAAATAGATAGTTCCCCTTGTGTTTCCATAGTTCATCAATTCTGAAAGATGGTATTGTAGGGTGGTCCCATGTAGTTGTTTAATTAAGTTTGTTGTTATGTTGTTAAATTTTCAGTAGGATAGGTGGTTCTACTAAGTTTTTTATTAAGTACAAGGGATAATTTGGAATCTTATTCTATAACGGTGAAGCTGCTATAGTTTAAGGATTGGAATTTCAACTGTAGATAAATAGTAAAATTGAAATCATGTAACCACTGTTTAATGAAAAATATGCCATATGGCTGGACATATTTCTTTTACCCCTTTTCTATATAAATCCTTCCCTACTTTTTTCCACATTTTTTTAAAAATTTACATTAAAAAAAATTACAATTTCACTAAAATAAACAGAATTTTAAAAACCACATAAAACCACTCTATTAGTCATAAAAAATAGAAATAGATTTTGTAAAGTTGTTTATGGTAAATAAATCACTTTTTAATGCTATTGGGGATATTTTTTAAGGCAAGCTTCACTGCAAAGACTAAGGCTGGCAATCTTTGCGAAATAATATTGACAGGGGTATTTCCAATCTCTTATGGTAGCATGATTTTCCTGATTTCTTACAGAGGCTTGAATTTATGTTGAACAATCCAAAACAAGCAAGATGGGGCAATGAGTTTGGGACGTGGTTACTTCCAATTCACTTGAACAAGCAGGAGGATCCTCTCAATTATTGCAGGGTAGCAAAGGCCAATTTGTTGGAAAAAAAAGCATCAATGGAGGCACCCTTGATGTTCTTCCTTTTGAACCTCGTATCACGTTTCTCTTTGGTCAAAGTATAAACGATCCCAATAGAATTAACTAAATACTTTTATTATTTGATATCAAATATGAGATGACTTCTAAGTCTTCTTTAAGTTCCTAGGACAGAATCTATTTCCTTGTTTAAAATGTTTCTTATATGTTCACTTTTGACAATATCATTTTTGAAGATTTGTTTGATTTCCATGATTTAAGATATCATGTACTAGGTTATGATTTCAGATTTCTGTGTAAATGAGCCAAATTTCCTTATGAGCTAACTGGATTGAAATCTCCTTGGCAGCTTGCAATGCACCTTCTGTACAGAGTTACTTTGAACACCACCATGGTTTTTTCTAATGTGTTGGGCCCAGTGGAGGATGTTCAATTCATGGGAAACCCAGTTACTCACATTATCACCACTGTTTCGTGGTTACCGCAGGTTGGTCTTCAAGAATTCTAGAAACAGGGGATGCTTAAATTTTAAGGGGATCCTAGACTGAACTCCAACTGATATAGTCCTCCTGTTTATTCTCTTTGGTTGCAGCCTCTTGTAATACATTTTCAAAGTTATGCTAGAAAAGCAAAGTTGGTCGTAATGGCTGCCGAAGACACAATGTCAGATCCTTTACAGCTTTGTATGTACTGTGTAGATGCGCTAAAACAAATGAAAGAAGCTGCTCTGAGAAGGGAGATTCAATAAATGGAGTTCTCATCTGTTACTTTCCTTGTATAATCCAAGAAAAGGGACATTAGAGAGAGACAATCACCTATATAGTGGTGAATCTTCAATACCAGGCTTGCTTCTGCTTCTCCTGATCTGTAATTCAATACATAAGTTTGCCAGAGCGGGCTTTGAATGATCCGATCAGGGATCACTCAGTGTGAAAGGAGGCTGTGCAATTTTCCACAAATTCGTTTCATTGGGTATGCTCTGGATCAATATTTGGCACTATAACATGCTTATCTATATTTATGGCCTCTTTGTGCACCCACATGTAGTTTTCACATTTGCCTGTCTGCTGCAAATAGATTGACAAACATTCAGTAAAAAGTTTAGGTTGAAAAACATGTAATATATGTTTTGTTTTTTAAGACATGAACAAGTAAGATTAATGCACTCGATTAAGCACACAGATGAAAAAATTACACTCTAAACAAAAGAGGGATCTTGTCTTCCAATCAGCTAAGTGACAAGCTTAAGAAAATTCAGAACTTGTATATTCAAAATTTTATTAGGAGACCTCTAGGGTTTATGGGATGAATAAGCTAAATAACCAGAGAGTTCCAAAATGAATAATTTAAAAGCTACATACTGACTTAAAGTTTTTCCGAAAGAAATAGCCAGCTAAGCAGGCTTGATTGCAGGGAAATACTCTATAAGTAAATGCTTATTTGTTCATCTCACTAATTTCAATTTTACATCACCACTTTGAGCATCATCAGATGCAATGACTGCCGAATACACCATTGAAACTCAAGATAGAGGGGTTAGGGTATATAACTAATGACAGAGAGGTCATTGACACAACTAGTACCAAGTGAGCCTTTCAAGCTCTGAAGGGAACAATGATTGTGAATCGCTACTGACAACATGGGTTATTGTGAATGAACTGAAATCCTCGACAAAGTTAAGTTGAAAAATGAAATTTATTTGAAGTTATAGAATTTACACAAGATATCTGCTAATCTATCTATATGATATATACAAATTATCATATTATTTTTTATGCTCTCAAATTTTAATATATCTAGCCACTTGTCTGCAGGCTATGTAAACTATTACCATTTTTGTGCAAAGTTCTACTTGATTAAGTTGGGTATGAATTTTTTATACCAAAAAGTTTAGACCATCCTTATTGATCCAATGAAAATGTTCTTCAAAATGTTTAATTATTCATTTCTTCTCACTCCTGCTTTATTCTGTGCTTTTGTATTCATCCTATTTGGACAATTTTATAATGTGCTTTTGTAATCATCCTGTTTAGACAATTGTCCCTTAATTCTTGTTGCCTCTCTATTTGAAAAAGAAAATTTATGTTGCTTTTTTAAATTAAAGTTTTGATATATTTCCAATTTGATTGGTGAATATAGATTCAATTTTTTTTTTTTTTTGCAAGTTATTATTTTTTAATTCTTTAAATAAATATGTATTTATGTGTTTAAATTTGTGATGTTAAAGGATTGAATTAGATTTTTCATTATCTATTGTTGCCAACATTTTTTTAAATTATTGCACATAGCTTGTACAAATTTCTTACCTAACATCTTTAACAATAGTTATTTTCACAACTTTTCGAAGACATGCATTACTATCAAGTTGTACCAATATGCTTGCATCAATAATTTTATGTAATAACCTCCTTGGTTACTAGTAAGTTTCTTTTAACACAATACACCTCAAGTTCTATCATAATTGGCCAAGAAACCTCTATCTGACATAGAGAGTGATATCTTCATAATCTTACCAGCCATAGCTGTGGCATCAATTGTGTGCCACAACCCATATACTCGCACTAAATATGGTAAGATCCCAATGCCAGGGTCATCCCTAGACCCAAACCTGAACCTCAAGGGTCCATTCATAATGTCTCTGCCCATGTATCCCTTCCTAGGAATCAGAGGCTCCGTAGTTCGTACGCCACAATAGAGAGAATTCATTCTCTCCTCTGCTATGAGACCTCTTATCTCACTTTTAAATCACAATTGTTAGTTGATATTATACTTCCAAATTCATCCATACACAAAAGTAGATAACAATGCATTCCAACAAATGTTAGTCCAACATGCCAACATCAGTGTACAAGCACACACAAAACCACATAGGGACCAACTATTATAAACATCACATGTTCACACATTGATTGGCTCAAGCATACATCACATATACACAATGTGAATAACTAATGTGTGCGTCACATATACACATAGTGACTAACTCACACATATATCATCTATACACTGTGTAACTAATTCATACACACATTACATGTACACATAAGGACCAACTAGCAACGGAAATGGTTGCAACCTTATTGCAAGCATCTTCTCTTTTACCTGGTTCACTAACACATGAGCCCTTACGTACATCCTAGCTAGAAAAGGGAATGTCAGCGCATCTCATGCTACACCATAGGTCCCATCCCTTTTTCCAATTCATTGTCAACTATGATGATAACAACCATCCCATACTACTTGCAGTCATCACTAGCTAAGGTGTAAATGTAACAAAATATAACACATGAGGCCACTAATACAATAAATCCATAGTCCACTAAGCATCTGAGTCATCTTATAACTAGATAAATATAATCAGAGTATCTATGGTTTTACCTCAACTAATACTAGTGTATGTACTATTAATCACTTGGACTATCTTAACATATGGAATCTTGAGAACCATACCTTAGATAGAAACAACACAAGAAGCACACACAATCATTTTGATACCCCAATGTCAATACTAAACTCCTAAGATGGGCAGATATTGGAGTCTATCACCAGCATACCACTAGCGAAAGCTAGACTAATTATGGCATCTGTTGCTAGCATGCCACTGGCGAAAGCCTATTTAAACTCTATGAAATTGGGTAACTTCTAGCATCTATCACTTGCATGCTACTAGTGAAAGCCTACTAACCCTAAGATATAGCCAAACACTTCTTTAGGTAGAGCATGCTCCCAAACTCCTGTCAAGTTGAAGTAGTGATAAGCTTATATGTAAGTGGGTCATAGTTTTTACAATTTTGGTGATCACCTCAGGATGAGTAAGACAAGCTATGTTAAGAGAAATAATTATTCTCTACCTATGTCTTTGTAGAGTCCCTTACTCAACCTTAGTTGTGATGCCAAGAAGTCGGCTCTTGTATTGATCTTAGTTCAACATTTTGACATTTAAAAGGTATAAGAACATTGATCTAAAACATAATGTCCTAAGGTTTTACACCTTAGACCAGTTAATCCGATTACAATTACCACACATGGATCCATAAACCTATACACATGGTCTTGTAGGTCTTGGGGTCAAAATTACCAACATGCAAGTAACACATTGTACCCATAGGAGCTAGATCACATATACATAGCAAAACAACTCATAAAGTAATCTCAAAGGCCATTCACATCCTTCCATTCTTACTTGAAAATATAGCATTTATATTAAACATAAATTAAAACCTCTGGGAGTAATATTATACAACATTCTACTTCTGAGTACATAACATTTACATGTTACCAATCATACAGCTTAACATAAAATTACCCACCAAATAGATATGAAGTTAAAGACCATACTATATTTGGTAATACTTACTGTTAGTTGCCCACATTTGACAAAGGTAGTTATAAAGAATTCCATCCTAACTCAACACAAATCTAGGCACATATTTAGAGCAGGTAGATCATCCACACATATTAAGAGTTGTTCACACCATTAGATCATTATGGCTTAATTCAACATCATTAATGCAAGGTTAGCACTTTTCCATAACACATTCATAACCTTTTCATGGCCAAGTATATCATACCCTTATTTCTTAGAAGAATAGACCTTTCTAGGGTCTTGACGCTAATGTATACCTTCCTATATGTATTTCTAAGCTCAAGCATAATGTCATAGTGTTCTACACACAACTCTAATAGTTATAATTGTTAGAGTTATGATCACCTACAGTAACTCTTCTACCAAAGAGAGCTTGCACACAATAGCAAGAAACCAAAGGAAAAGATGCAAAATTACTAATGCATTAATTTCATTATTCACAAATGAATAATACAAAAGGAATGTACATCCATATTTGCCAATAATAGGCAAAGAAGAAAAGATAGAAAAACAATCTTATCTTGTGATACAAGTCATAGGGATAAGAAACTAATAAAAGGAAATAAAATCCTAATTAAGCCTAACTAATTAACTTATGATAAAGGTGTAAATATAATTTTACACTAACACCCCCATAAGTGCAACTTAGGGAGGTTACACACAAGCTGAAAAAGGAAAGATAAAGATGGAGATGGGTCCTGGCAACAAGGCTTGATCAGGTACCCATTTACAAACAAGAAACTCTCATAAAGGAGCAAAGGGAAAAAACCCAGTGGGAGAAAACCCCTTTCCAAAAGAGAGAAAACAACAAACTAATATATACGATTGATGGAAGTAGATTCATCATGAATCACATACAACAAAGTCCATCACTAATATAAAAATCCCCCCATAAGAGGGAAAGAAAGAGACTATGAAATCCTCCCACACTATAGAACCTATGAAGTAGGAAGTAGGAAGTCTCATGATAAATGCCTCTGAAAACTACATATAGGTGTCCACATGTCACAATTAGAAGATGCCATAATAAAATCAAGAACTACATGCCTAATCAATGAGTGTGACAACTCAAGACAAAGTGAAAACTCATAATCAACAATCTCTAAAGACAAAATAGAACTGATAACAGTAGTGCCATGACTGTCATCAAAGAGAAATACAAATCCTCAAGAGTGTCCTCAAGATATGTAATGTGAGACTCAGTAAATAACTCAGAAATACCCCTGAGTCATCTTCATCTAGTAAAAAGGATAAATCAAAGGAGAAACCCACATGTGCATATTATAAGAAATGTGGGGGTACCCGGCAACGGGCACCCGAGCCTAAACGGGTACTCATTTAGGCTCGGGTGCCCGTTGCCGGGTGCCCGTTTAGTAATGGGTACCCGTTTAGCAACGGGCACCCGAGCCTAAACGGGTACCCGTTTTCAAAAAATTATATATTTAAAAAAAAAGAGCTCTGCGGGCTCATTTTCACCCACAGAGGACGACAGTGACAGCGGACACCAAGAAACGGGTACGCGTTGTCAAGCACCAGACAAGGGAAACAACAGTTTTTTTTGCCCTCTCACCTCCTCCCGCCACCTCGTCACCCTCGAGCTCTTCCAGGTTGGTTCTCTACCTATCTTTAGCGTGTTTTAAATGTTTTTTTCCTAATTGTAGGGTTAAAATGAAAATTAGGGTTTTATTTGTTATTTAAGGGTTTTACTTGTTATTAGAATTTTGTGATTGTATGTTACTGCAAACCCTAAAACCAGGTTACTGCAAACCCTAAAAAACTTAAACTATAAACCCTAAAAAACTGAAACTATAAACCCTAAAACCATGTTGTACTACAAACCCTAAAAACCTAAACTATAAACCCTAAAAAACCAAATTATAAACCCTGAAACCATGTTGTACTGCAAACTCTAAAAACGTAAACTATAAACCCTAAAAAACCAAACTATAAACCCTAAAACCATGTTGTCCTACAAACCCTAAAAACCTAAACCCTAAAAAACCAAATTAGTATATGTAATATAATGATAAAAGGGATAAGTTTGAAGATGAAAATGTATCAAGAGGAGGCATGTAGATGCTTCAGTGTTGATGATTAACTTAGGGTACACTAAATGTATCAAGATGAATATATTGAGGAATCATATAAAACTATATACCCTATTTTTTATTTGTCATTGTTGGCTATAAGACTATACCCTATCTTTGATATCTGTCATTGTTGGCTATTAGAAGTTCCTGTCTGATATGCCAGTAAGGTTGCTATCACCAAAAATATAAGACATAAAGTCTAATGGACCCAAATCATCTTCTTGTAAAACATTATGATCATTGATCTTAGGGGTTAATTTTGTGTCACTTAATTGTTAGATATATCGAAATTACAAGTATCTAATAATAGTTAAATGATATTCCTTTACATTTATTTGTGAACCTGACCATAGTTTTCACTTGAGTGTAATGTATATGAACCATATTAAACTCCTAGACTCTTTCCATTCTATGAAATATCACATTATTTAAGGGTCCATATTAAAATAGAACGATATTTGGTCATATGTATTTAATAATGGAATACCATAAGCCTTTTAAGATCCACATGATACTCACCAAAACTATAAGATATAAATTCTAATGGACCCCAATCATCTTCAAGTGTAAGGCACTATGATCATTGACTAGTGGTTCATTTTGTGTAACACAACTGTTAGATGTATTGAAATTGTATCCAGTAATAGTCAAATGGATTTCCTTTATATTTATTAGTGAACTTGACATTCCATCACCTAGGATTTTATAGTACTGGTTTGGCCTTTTTTTAATTACAGTTCTTAGATCTAATTTCTCAAGTTTTTATCTTTTTCTTAAATAGATTTACCTACGGTTTGCATTCATGTCCTTGTTTATCTTTTCCTATCATATCTTGATTAGGGTTTGAGCATGTAAATAGTGATATATACCTTTTTGATTCAACCTATCTAGAAGCTTGGATAATCTTTTGTGACATGTGATCCTTCCATCCTTGATACCTTCATGATACATTTAAATGATGGACCAATGAGGATGTGTTTTCTATAGCTTGTGTTGTTCTAGTTATATACTTGTTTTACCTGCTTCCCTTGAGTCCATAGTGTTTATCCAACACGTTTGATGCACTATGGCCATAAGATTTTAAACTTGGAATAACAAATTTGCATCTATATTTTACTTCAATAAATAATTTTCTCTCCTCTTGTTTTAGTTTCACAATTAAATATGATTTAGATAACATCAATGTATTAACTAGCACCCAATGGTGACATTTGTAGACCTCTGCTAATTCTCATTTAGTTTTGGGTCTGGATTCTAGTAGATGGATTAATATATAGTTGCATATCAACATACGGTGTGCAATCTTATATGAAGTTGGGATCATTCCTTGATCCTTCACCTACCCTTAGTTCATTTAAAAATATTGAGGAAAACATTCTTCTACCCTTGACATCCACATTTTATAGTTTCAAATTTACAATTTAGGGAACTTGACATCCACAATTTAGAGTTTCAAATATAAATTTTAGGGTTCTAAAGTAGATGTTTAGGGCTTCACTTTTCACCTTTTAGGGTATCAAAATGACGTATTAGGGTTTGAAAATTCACGTAATAGAGTTTTAAAATGACATTTTAGGGTTTCAAATTCTCATATTAGGGTTTGGAAATTAACATTTAATTTTCTCTCCTCTTGTTTTAGTTTCACAATTAAATATGATTTAGATAACATCAACATGTATTAACTAGTGCAATGGTGACATTTGTAGACCTATTCTAATTCTCATTTAGTTTTGGGTCCATTCTAGTAGATGGATTAATATAGTCGCATATCGACATATGGTGTGCAATCTTATATGAAGTTGGGATCATTCCTTAATCCTTCGCC
This sequence comes from Cunninghamia lanceolata, assembly GCA_027924645.1. Classification (NCBI taxonomy): domain Eukaryota; kingdom Viridiplantae; phylum Streptophyta; class Pinopsida; order Cupressales; family Cupressaceae; genus Cunninghamia; species Cunninghamia lanceolata. The sequence goes on from BSBN01000934.1 coordinate 507,643, forward strand.
TACCCTTAGTTCATTTAAAAATATTGAGGAAAACATTCTTCTACCCTTGACATCCACATTTTATAGTTTCAAATTTACAATTTAGGGAACTTGACATCCACAATTTAGGGTTTCAAATATAAATTTTAGGGTTCTAAAGTAGATGTTTAGGGCTTTGAACTTTTCACCTTTTAGGGTATCAAAATGATGTATTAGGGTTTGAAAATTCACGTAATAGAGTTTTAAAATGACATTTTAGGGTTTCAAATTCTCATATTAGGGTTTGGAAATTAACATTTAATAAGGTTTCAAAATGATATTTTAGGGTTTTTACACTTCAGCAGAAGGTAACTCATATTGTTGGAATACAATGTTGTAGTATTGGTATAAATGTAGTCTTTAACAAGGTCACTATTGTTATAAATGTAGTATTGGTAATAAATGTAGTATAAAAGTAGCATGCAATGTTTAATTAAGTCATAATCTGTACCGCTCTTTTGAGACACATGAGAAGCCTATAGTAAAATTGGAGTTAATATAGGAAGATAAATAGGAACCTATAATGTCAGGAACCTATAATGTCAGGGCATCACGTAGACATCTTCATGTCACACCATCACAATTGAGCTTAACTTAGAAGCTAGAAGTAGCCTGATTAATAGAGAAATGGGAATCTAATACACTTGGCATGCACTTTTAAATTTGGACTATATAAGGTGTCAAAATGTAACTTCCATTATAATTTTGAGAAAAATGATGATACGACTTGAGACCTTGTTAGGTAGAGTGACACCTTGGTGTATGACTAGGACCTAGAACCTGCAACCTTGTCCACTATGTGAATTTAATGATCTAAAAATTTAGACATAGCTTTATGTTGTAATTTTTTGCATAACTTCCTCTTGGTAATTTTTGTGAGATCTTTTTTCTAATTATTCCATATTTTATCTATAATTACCAATTCTATAGTTCAAAAACCCTCTAAAAAATGGTTAAAGAGGAATGAAGTAGGAAGGAGAATATAATATTTTAGGGAAATGTTGGATTAATTTAAGGAGACATCGGTATGAGGCATCATCATTTGATTGTTCATATTATATGATAAACTTGTGCATGTGTTTAATTTTCAAGTATTACGTGCTCTTTGAATTCATGGATATTTTAAACTAAATCATTTATAGATCTATTCTAGATTAAGTTTAAATTTATAGATATTTGTTTGTAAGTTTTCAATATACATATATATATATATAAATTGTGAAATTATACATTTGTAAGTTTTTTATATGAATTTACATATTTGAAAATTTGTAGGAGACAGATCTAATGGATGACCAGAGTCTAGATGAATTTTTAATAGATGACATTCTTTATGGAACCCCCCCACCCCGTGATCCACCCCGTGATCCACCCCGTGATCCACCCCGTGATCCACCCCGTGATCCACCTCAAAACCCCCCACCCCATGATCCACCTCAAAACCCCCCACCCTCTCCACCTCAAAACCCCCCATCCCCTCCACCTCAAAACCCCCCACCCCCTCCATTTGATGAGGCCCGATTGCGGCAAAACATTAATGAAAATATTAATACAATTGAGGAGAACATTAATTTGATTAATAATCAAACTCACTTGATGCCTTCGCATGTGGTTCGGTTTGCATCTTCGATGCAAACCATTATTGATTCTGTTAGGTCTATCGATGCAGACCTAAATAGATTTCAGCTTTGGCGGGAGGAGAGGAGGCAATTCTATGCAGATGGTCTTTCATATAAAGACATCCATGACCTCTACATTACAAAACAAACATTAGCCCCATTTTTTCGTCACCCAAAAACTAATCAACCTATATCTGCAACTAAAAAAAGAATATCAATTAAGTGGTGTACGCATGAGGGGATTTCGAGACATTTTTGGGATCGGTGGTGGATGGTGTTTGATCACCCACCACATGCTAATTGTGAGGTGCCGCTATATTTTTTGAGAAAATTATGGGTGGAGTTTCAATTGGGTCAAAAACCCAATTATTTTGATATGAGAGATTTTCAGGGTGTTGGTCATGGCATGCCACAACACAGACCAGGGGCACGAGTTGACCCCAATCGACCTGTTCCTCCTGCTCCTATGGTTGCTCCTGTTTTGCTCACGATTCCTGCACCTATTCAGCAGCAGTCAGTTTTGTCGACATTAGGAGCATTGAGTAGACTCTCAGGCAATCTCACTGAACAAGCTGCCCACATGGCAGCTGAATTCAGTGGTGGAGAGCATCATGGAGGAGTCGATGCATCTCAGCATAGAGCCCCAGGACTGTCAGGGGCACATTTGTGTACAAATTGCAATCAACCATGTTATGGTCCTGCTCCTACATCCACATCAGATGCAGCTATAGCCGGAGTGGAGTCATACTTGGATCTACTATATTCGGATGATAATCCTACACAGGTACATTGACCACATTTTATTAAATATTTCAAGTGTATAATTTGAACGTAGATCAATTTTTTTATAAATAATTTAATGAATTAATTTATATAATTGTAAACTATTTGTTGTACAGATCTCAAGTCGCTCTAGGGCCACATCATGATTTGATACATTGAGTTTTGCATCGACAGCTGTAGAGGTTGGCACACCTTACGGGGTAAACCAATATATCTTAACCCTAAAACCATATGTATCTAATTCTAGTTTCATTTTTCTTTTGAAACTTATCAATATTATATTTTAAATTAACATTTACTGTGTATAATTAAATAAATAACTATATACATACATGTATGTGAAACACTACTATTGCAGCAAGGCTCAGGTCATGTGGCAGTTCCCATGTCTGATCGACCACCTGGCTCAGGTGTTTCTTCCATTGATCCTCCATCGACAGCTACTATGCCTGAGTATTCCCCGGTGTGTGTTTTAAAAAATTGTACTAAATTTGTACTAAGTTTCTTTTTTTGAGTTTATATAAATGTATATATGCACCCATATATATGTAAGTGCAGGATGATAGGAGTGAGACTATTGGTCAGGTTGGTACTCAGGGACAAATTCATGAGCCATCTACACATTTTTAGGTCCTAAACTTTACTTTAAAATTTTCTATATGTGCAATTTCTAGGTCTTTTTTTGAGTTTATATAAATTTATATATGCACCCATATATATGTAAGTGCAGGATGATAGGAGTGAGACTATTGGTCAGGTTGGTACTCAGGGACAAATTCATGAGCCATCCACACATTTTCAGGTCCTAAACTTTACTTTAAAATTTTCTATATGTGCAATTTCTAGGTCTTTATATGCTAATTTTAAATTGTAACTTATTTCAAACTTGCTTTATTTGAAATTCTAGCAATTAGCAAGTGAAACTTTTGGTCATGAAGATGAAACAGTTATACCACCTGCACAACAAAATGTGGAAAGTGAGACGGTAATTTAAATGCACACTTTAAAGCCTACATTTAAATATTTAATTTCATATGTCATTTTTAAAATTTTTAAATCTGATTGCAAGTTCTTTCTCTTGTGTGTACAGCATGAGGTAGATCCATCCATTTCACGAGGAAGAAAGAGGCCTCTTTCAGATTTGAACTTGAGTGATGATCATCCCTGACATAGAGTTTTATTTCATAGACTAAACTGTATGATGTGCACATTATTTTTTATATATGCCATTCCAGGACTTTGACTATCTATGTCGAACTTGCTATGACATGTTCTTCTAGATATATTTCAGTATTTCATGAACTGTGATTTGTATTTATTTATATGCTGATGATGAGTAGATGTTTTAAAGTACACATTTCATGGGTCCTACCTAGATATTTTATAGTATTTCATGGACTTATCTAGATCTAGATCTACATGTATATATTATTGAGTATATATGCTTGAATGTAGTTTAGTATGTTAAATATGCTTCATTGTTAAATATGTTAAATATGCTTCATTGTTCACTTCTAGATTATAAATTATTTAATTGAGATGTATGTTAGAAGATTTCTCTCTACTACATTTTTAAAATTTTAAGAAGTGATTAAATGCATTATGGTTCAATAGTTTTTCTTGAAATAGTGAACAAAAAGAATGCCAAAAGTTTGGATTTTAGTAACAAAGTGTTTAGTAGATCCATCTATGTTATATGTGTTATCCCTCTCAAATTTGTCTCACTAGAAATGCCAAAAATGGATTCAACCTTAAGGATGTGATTCTTTTCTAAAATAATGTGTCATTGCCAAGAACATACTACCATCAATTTACTAAAGAGTTTCTATTAAAATATGTGAATTGAAACACCACATATCATGACATCAACTATTCCATAAAAGTTTGTGATATTCCCTATTATCTCAAACTCCATAAAATATACTATCTATCTTTAAAAAGGTACATACTAGAATGACATCAAACATAAACCAATAGGTGTCTTAAGATATATTAGTGGTAGGGAAAATTATAGTGGCCCTCACCCTAGAGTAATAAGTTGAAGTAGTGTTAGAATTACTAATAAACTAAAAAACTTTATCCTAGGGTGGTGGGACTAATAAACTGAAATTTACACAAGCCTTACAAAGCCTCTACCACTTCCTTGACATTTTTAGCATCAAGATGAAGGTTTATCTTCATTATCGTAGAAATATCCTCCAAGGCTTTGTGCATATGCTCATGCCACACATTGAAGTTGTGGAATTTATCTAAGTAGCAATATAGAAATCCTTAGCCTAACCTTCTACCCCTTCAATATCATTGTATAGAAGGTAGATACAAGTAACATTTGATAGCATGGAGGCACAACTTAGGGATTGAGTTGAATACATAACAAAATTATTCTTCCCAACAAATGCTAGATGTCTAGGAGCAATTTAATGATTTCTTCCATTATCTGCCTAGTCTAGAATATAATTACCTTTTCATTTGATATGTTTGAAGGAGATAGATTTAAACTTATTCACCAAGTTTCTAGATTCCAATAGAATAGTTTCCAATAACCACTTGAGCTTCATCTATGCTTTTTCATATGATCAATGTTGATCTTGGAATCTCCTTCCACACTAAGGGATATCTTGTTTAGTTTCCAAGTCATCTTGAGGCCTTGGATATCATGGCCCTAGAATCTACCATATTATTGTTCTTGACACCAAAATCATAAGCTAAGATAGGTAGAGGTTTTCCCTTATCATCTCTTAATAAACATACTCCTCCTACTTCACTAGGATTACCCTTGGCTACCCATCAAAATTTCAAGCTTAATCCATCCCAATGTAGGTGTGGACCAAAGGGTGTGAATATCAACATGGGTATCTCCTTGTTTTAACCTTATTCAAAGCAACCTTGGCCAATTATGGGCCTAATCCACCTCTTCTAGTATGATCATATATTCCTCTTTACCCCAACAATCACCAAGTTCCTAAATGCACCATATTTCTTTAAAATAGTCCAAAATTTGGGATGCATATTCACATTTCAGAAATACATGATGATTGTCCAGAGACTTCCTTAAATGTGAATATGCATCCCAAATTTTGGACTATTTTAGGTTTGTCACCTTTCCCATTGTATCAATCATTATGCATAGTGAACAATCTATTAACTGCCTCACAAACCTAAATTAAGTTTGGTGTTACAATTATCTAATGGATAAATTTGGTGTTACAATTATCTAATAGATAAATTTAGGGCACTTTATAACAAGGTAATTTACCTAGGATAAACCTACAAAATCACGATAAAATGATAAGGATGTTAGACTCACCTAGTTAGCCTCAATTGAGATACATGTTCCTTTAAATGATTGTGGTCATCCTTTGATTACAAAACCTTCTTGATATATATCATTTGTATAGTCCTTGAAATTTTATTAATTTGCAACCTCTTGACTAACATTAGTTTGACATGACTACAAAATTGATCTACAATTTACATTATGATCAAATCTTGTAGTGGCAATCATGGAAAAATCTACTTGTAGGATACACCTGCAAGAAATAATGAATGTAAATGAGAATGAAAGAATATGTACCAAAAACACAAAATATTAATGCAATATGTACTAAATAACAAAAAAGAGGATACAACTTGACGATGGCTTAAGGGGAGCTAAGAGGATGTCTTAAGGGGATACATAAGAAGATGGATTTAGGGGATGTATAAGATGATTAATTCAAAGGGGAGCTAGAAGAGGATGTCTTAAGGGAATACAAAAGAGGATAGCTTACTTGGAGAGATGTACACTAGTCAATTTACAAAGTATAAAATAAAACTTGATGGCTTAAGGGGATGGAAGAGGATGGCTTAAGGGGATGTACAAGCGGGTGTCTTTAGAGGATGAATGATAAATATTTGAGTATATATATATGTAATTACCTAATTTGCGTTCACTTTTAGTTGAAGATTACAAAATTGACCTCACATACTTGTATGGTGATAACTCCTATTGACAATCATGCACATTTGACTACTTGTCTAGGATACACCTGCAAAAAGTAATATTCAAATGTACAAGTAAATTAACTATATATTTCCATGGGTCGATACAAAATTTAAGACAAGGGGAATAATATAGAAGCTAAAATGAGAATGAAAGAATTTAACTTGGGGATGTAAGAGTATTGTTTACTTACCTAAAAATTTATTCCATTGTACCATCTGCATCCTCATTTTTTTGTAATGCATCTATAATTGACTCATGTTCTTCCATCGAAAGTGTCCATAACTGTTTATTAGAAGGTTTGCCTTGATATCTGACTAGTTTTATATTTGTTGCCACAACCAAATGTGAGTAGTGTATGATCTTCTTATGTGTTTCATAATCTTCAAATGCAGGCACACCATTCCTTCTTATTAGATATTTTCGTAGCCAAGTGCCAACAACAACCACAGAACCTGTTGGATACTCCATGTTATCATCATCCACTCTAGGATGTAACAACTTTTGTTTTGTCTCAACACATCGAGCCAACCAATACTCGGTTTCCTCTTCATTGCCCTCAGGTGCAATAACAGCATAGACATGTCCTACAAAAAAATTATGTAATTCAATAAAGTGACATGACATGTACTTAAATCACATAAATTTGTGGATGCATACATATATAATTAATTATATACAGGATGTACAAAAAATTGACAATAAAAAAAATTGAAAACAAAAGTACCTTCTTGTACAAGGTCTGAAACACGATCATAGTCATCTGATGCAAACATTTGATTATCATCTTCAATTGTTGTTTCAAGTTGATCTTGTGTTTCTGTAGGTGTGAAGGATCTTTGTTTCCATTCTTGAACCCATTTTGTATTTTCACATGCTCCCTAATCACCTGTAATACAAAATTGACAAAAACATGCAAGCTCCCTAGTCCATATAGTCCATGTGCTTGCATTTGAACTCTTAAATGAATGCCATTTTGTTGATCCAGTTATTGTCTCACAATCAAGTCGAGTAGGAATATTCTCTTCTTCAACTAACCAAAAGAATCATCGAATTGTAGAGTTCTGACTTGATCCCGTAGATAACTTTTCATTACACCAATCCACAATTGCACGTGCATCTCTAAATTTGGCTGTATCCTCAAATTTTAGTTGCTCTCTAGCAAGAGCTCTTTTCACACATGCTCCAGCTCCATCATGTTCTCCTTTACCATGTCCAGCTTCAAAAAAACTCCACATATGTTGGATATTGATTTCTTTGTGAGCCCTACATAGCCAATAAAACATTCTTGCATTTTTGAATTGCCCTGTACAATTATCTAACCATATGAAATGTTGTGTCATCTGGATTCCTCTTTCTTTTAAACTTTCATAAAATTTTGTGAAACAATATTGCACAAACTCTGAAGAGTGTAACCGGTTATCACTCAAATAGAAATGATACTCCCTCAAAATTTTTCTATTATCTTCTGTACTATCATCTGCATTTCTGTATACAATATGAACAAATATGGCCACCTGCACTGAATTATAATACTGAGATTGAATTTCCTCTTGTGGAGCAAGAGTATAGTTTTCTGCAATGTCAACCACTGATAGGATAGTTCCAATTGGAAAGGTGTTTTTACATGAACGGAATTGTCCATCAAGCCACCGAGCATATTGGGAGTGTTTGACATATTTGGATACAATATTATCCTTAAAATCTTTGATGAATGCATGCACACAAATTTTCTCAGTGACTAACTCACAACGCTTTCCAATTTTTCCATCTTTTAAAGAATATTCAACATTCTTGAATCTTTTCACATCCACTAATTGTTGTCCAAATTCATGTGAAATATTTTCATGCATACATTCTCCTAACAATGAAAAGTTGCCACATCTATTGCATTGTCCAGAAATACATGCTTTTGAATAAAATAAGTATCCAGTAGATGTTTCACAAAACAAACCTGCTACAAACTCCTTAATTGTTTGAGGTGGCATATTAATACCACATTCCTTCATAATTTCGTTAGTATGCAAAGTAGAATGTATATATCGAAAAAGATCATAATAATAACAAAATTGCACATGAGTTTTACAACAACAAGAGATTCGCTGTTTATTAATTTTCACATACCAAGGTTTACATTTCTCAAAAGATCTTTGGCTAATGGTAATATTAAAAGGTTCTAACACTAAATCATCTAAGAATTTTTTATATAATTCAGTTTGAGTCATGTCTAATAGATGTTTTGGATGAGGATCACGAATTTTAGACCCCACTCGTAATTTTAAAACATCTCTAACATTAGATGATACCCTTGTATTATCATGCCAATATTTTTCAATTAAAAATTTGATTTCACTATTTAATTTCATGTCATACCTTGGGAGTCTACCACTAAAACTCCAACATTGGTTAATTGGATCTTTTTCAATAGATTCTCTTCTCTTTGCTGCTCTTCTCAAAGTTTTAGGATTTATCTTTAGAATTTCACTTGTCTTACTTATCATTCTTTTATTAGAAGACGATTTATTGACTAAAGCAGTTGTTATAGCTCTTCGTGCTGCATTGCTATCTTTAGATCGACTCTTTTTACCAATAGAATCAATAGCATTAGCAACACTAGATAAAACTTGTTTCATTGATTCATCTTTTTTTTAGGTTTTACAAATATGCCTAACTTTTTCATTACTTTTCGCAATTTCCACATCTTCATCAATTGCATCATAAGTTGACATTGAAATCCAAGACTTTTTCTATAAAAAAAATCTTTATATAATCTATTTGCATGAGTTCTCATTTGCCTCCAAGAAATCTTACCAGGAAGATTATCTAAGACATTTCTTTCAATCTCAAATAAAACATTTTCATTTTCACTCCTAAAAGGGATATCATTCTCATTCATATCATCAATAGGTGGGTTTGAAGACATACCTGGATTTGTTTCTATAGTCATGTTTTCCATATCATTGAAAGTTGGCTCCGAAGACACACCTGGATTTGTTTCTATAGTCGTGTGTTCTATATCATTGAAAGTTGGCTCCAAAGACACACCTGGATTTGTTTCTATAGTCCTGTTTTCCATAACATTGAAAGTTGGCTGTGAAGACATACTTGGATTTGTTTGTATAGTCACATTTTCCATATCTTCGAAAGTTGGGTTTGAAGACATACATGCATTTGTTTCTATAGACACATTTTCTTCCAAATTCACCATTTCCGCATTTGCATCATCTACATTCATCCCATCATTTTTACTCTCTTGAATGTCTTTCTCTTCAATACTCATGGAACTAGATGCTTCAATATTCTTCATCTCTTGAATCCTTGCTCTTCTATCTCTTTGCCTTTTGGCTTCCTTCTCTCTATTTGCTTCAATTTCTTGAGGTGTCATTACCCTCCTTTGTTTTTTTCTTTGACGTTGATTTGATCCCATGATTACCAAGCCCTCTTGATAAAATAACAATTGATACTTAATCCAATTTCATAATTGATGTCCTTATTTGAACTTTTGAAGTAGAATTAGATGTAGATCCTTTGTTCCATAGATTTTGAAGTAAAAGGTAGATGTAAAAATAAAAACTCTCTTGCTTTATTCCTCTTGAAAATAGCTCATGCACTTGATTTCACTTCAGAATTGTTCATATGATTGACTCCTTTCAAAATCTGAATAGAATATGACCTGTTAAGAGATTCCACAAAACAATTGTAAGTAAAAAAATGTAGAAATTGTCGCTGTCGCGCCGTACGTATCAGACTTGCAAGTTGCAGGGATACAGGGAAGTACTTTTTTCCCTAATATGGGAAATAACAGGTATAATAGAAACGGGTACCCGTTATAAAACGGGTACGCGTTACATAACGGGTACCCGTTATTTAAATAACAGGTACCGGTTTTATAATGGGTACCCGTTATGTAACGCGTACCCGTTTTATAACGGGTACCCGTTATTTGAAATTAGAAATCTCCGCCGCTTTTTCCCTGACCTTTGCTTGGGTTTTAGGCTCGGGATAGGCATGGTTGACCGACCTTGAGCCTTGGACCTGCAAATTTTTTTCTAAGTACAAAACAAGAAGAAACACTGAGTTTACCTGTATGGCTGAGGGCTTTTTTTTTGAATTTTTTTAAGAAATGAAAACCCATTACAGATGACATTGTCTAGTTTTCAAATATATAACTTTTTTTGTTATTGGACATGTTCTTCTATTTATTATTTAATTTATAAGCAAACTAGTCCAAAAACTTGAAATGACAGGTGTTTGTATTTTTTTAATAACTTTTAATTTTTAATTTTTTTTAAAAAAAAATTATATGTCATCAATCTACACATCATTTTTTACACAATAAAAAAAAAAAATAATTTTATGATTTTTTTTGCTCAAATTATGTTGGCCGTACACGAGGGGTTTTCAAAAGTACCAATTAGGCCTAATAAAAAATTAATAAAAAAAAAATTATTTAGAAAAAAATTATAAAAAAATATCCTCATCAAACTTCACTGTACTACACATGTTTTTCCAAAAGGATTTTAAAAAATAATTTTATTTAGGTCAAATTATGTTGGCTGTACACGTGCATGGTATGGTAAAAAAAAGCGACTTTTAAATAGTGGTTTTTAGAAATGCCTATTGAAAATTAATTTGTATCATCTGGGTATTGAAAAAAATTACATATTTAGAAACTAGACTCCGAGTACTACATTTTATATTGAGTGACTTTTTTAAAGATTCCATTTCTAAGTGCTTCAAATTTTAAGGTCAAATGCGACAAATTCTGAAAATCAGGGAAAACACTTCCACTTTTTGGCCAAAAAGTGGACCCAACTTCTTGCACTGACCCTCTAGCTCATCTACTTCTTCTATTCCATCAAAAAAACAATCAGAATCTTCTGAAATAGGCCATGTAGGTTTAGCTAATTGGGTTGATAAATATAAAGGTAAGGCACTTTGTGCAAGTACAAGTCATAGATTAGGTAAATGGCTTCTTGATTCTGGAGCATCTCATCATATGGCTTCAACATAGTCCATGTTCTCTAAATTTCATGGGTAATAATACCTATATGAATGTAATTGGGAAATGATCTATTGATATTAGTGAGGGTACTTTCAATGATGTATTGTGTGTGCCTTCTTTGTCAAACAATCTTCTTTCCATATATCAGATTACTCATGATGGAACAGGGAAGATTATAGAGTTCACACTTGATTTAGTTATCTTAGAGAGAACAAAGATTATTGCTACAGGGATGGTTGATCATGCATCTTAGTTATACACCTTTTTAGATTTTATGCCTGATGACCAGTTTAAATATTTTAGTTGTTGGTCACACTTCTTGTGTGAATACTTTTTTGGAGGAGAAGTTTGGATATTTGAATCTAGGTGTTCTCACTTATGATTCATTTTTTGAGAGTAGTGCCACTATTTATTTTCCTCCATCTCCTACTTCTTTTGATTCCAATAATTCTTTGGTTGAGTAGGATATTATTTTTTCATTTGATTCTATTTTGGGATGATTATCTAACATGTATTTTTAAGTTATTTACTGAGTCTCACATTGCAGATCTTGAGGACAATCTTGAGGATTTGCAATTCCTTTTTGATGACAGTCATAGCACTACTATTATCAATTCTATTTTGTCTTTGGATATTGTTTATCATGAGTTTTCACTTTATCTAGAGTTGTCATTCTCATTGATTAGGCATGTAGTTCCTGATTTTATTGTGACATGTGGACACCTATACAATTTTTAGAGGCATTTATCATGAGACTTCCTACTTCACAGGTTCTTCAACATTCACCATTAGAGTTATTTCTAAGGGAAGAAATGTCATTTGCCACAAGTGGATCATCTTTAGCATTTGTGTTCAGGCATCCTCTTCTAGTATAGGAGATTCTATAGTGTGGGAGGATTTCATAGTCTCTTTCGTTCCCTCGTATGGGGGGGTTTTTATATTAGTGATGGACTTTCTGTATGTGATTCATGATGAATCTAATTCCATCACTTGTATATATTAGTTTATTGTTTTCTCTCTTTTGGAGAGGGGTTTTCTCCCATTGGGTTTTTCCCCTTTGTTCCTTTTATGAGATTTTCTTGTTTATAAATGGGTACCTAATTAGGCCTTGTTGTTGGGACCCATCTCCATCTTTATCTTTCCTTTTTTAGCTTGTGTGTAACCTCCCTAAGTTGCACTTATGTTGGGGTGTTAGTGTAAAAGTATATTTACACCTTTATCATAAGTTAATTAGGTAGGCTTAATTAGGACTTTATTTACTTTTATTAGTTTCTTATCCTTATGACTTGTATCACAAGATAAAATTGTTTTTCTAGCTTTTCTACTTTGCCTATTATTGGCAAATGTGGATGTGTATTCCTTTTGTATTATTCTTTTGGAGTTACTATAGGTGATCATAACTCTAACATGGTATCAGAGCTTGCACGCAATAGCAAGAAACCAAAGGAAAAGATGCATAATTACTGATGCATTAATTTCATTATTCAGAAAAGAATAATACAAAATGAACATACATCCACATTTGCCAATAATAGACAAAGCAAAAAAGATAGAAAAGCAATCCTATCTTGTGATACAAGTCACAAGGATAAGAAACTAACAAAAGCAAATAAAATCCTAATTAGGCCTATCTAATTAACTTATGATAAAGGTGTAAATATAACTTTACACTAACAATAATTAGACAAGTCCAAAGGCACTCTTATACATTCACATTAGAGATGGACCATGATGACAATGACTATAAAATTTCATCCAAGGTTGGAGCAGATTGTGGAATCCAAACTCCACAAATCTTGGAGTAGATAAGCTTGATAAGAATGGAGTGCCTTGTATTGGCTCGGGCCTATATAGTTATGACATATTAATTGGAAGGTGACTTCATAACTATTTGATGTAGTATCAACCTCAAGCTAAAATGCACTAGAGAGAAAAGGATGATCGAATTTAGAAATACCCCAAACCTTGGAGTCATTCTCTAAAACCATCCCCTACGGACTTAGGTCCAGGGGCATCCTTCACCTAAGAACTACTTACATACCCACTTCCAAATGGGATCAAAGTCCCATGTAGTTCTCCTCACTTAATCTCTCAAGGGTTATGTTGGTTCCCAAAATAACTACAACCCAAAACCCTAAAACATTTCAAAAATCACCTAGGCCAGGGGTGTCGTCAAGGTGATTGAAAGAGGTTTATCAATAGGTTAAGGGGAATTTTGGCCTACTGACAGGAGTGGGTAGGATCCTCTACACTTCGAGCTCAGCTTAGACTTTGGAGGGATATTTTAAGGGGTATACCTTAACAGGTATTGATTTCAAATCAGATGAACAACTAAAAATAAATGGACAACCAAACCCAACTCATTGTCTTGGTTCTAAAGACTGTCACTAAACCAAGAACAATTGGTTGTCTCAAAACCCCTATATAGTTGATACATTTGTGCAAATGTACATGCACAGGAAAGATGATTTTTCCCCTAAATCACTAATAAATGTTTGTTTGATTTAAAAAGTTGTGTGATTGGTCAAATGGAGCTAAGACCGGTGCCTATCCAATTGGGCTACAGAGTCTCAGATTATAGAAAAGAAGATAAATGGAAGGGAAATAAGGAAAAATTGATCTAAGCATATGCTATATCAAATTACAGGTTTTGTGTTTCAAATCTACTTAATAATCTAGAACATAACTACATGCATTCAAATGTAAAGAACAAATGACAATTACAAGGCTTGTAATATATTTAAAACGCTATCACATTTTCAAATGTCCAATACAAACTTATCAACAAATGTGATAAGAGGAAAGACCCTAAATACATACAAACTACCATGGAGACATTCTCTGCACAATCCTACTGCACATTATCTTTCACTTGTTTCACAATCCCACTACTTCTCTGCAATTGGACATGGCATGATTTGGAGCCCTAGAAGCATTGCTGGACCTACATGGTGAAAGGTTAAAAAAAATTGGTTTGCAAGTTAAAGAAGTCTTTGTATAGTTTGAAGCAGTCTCCTAGGAGATGGTACTTGAAGTTTGATGCCTTTGTGTTGTCAATTAGATTTGTGAGATCAAAATCGGATCACTATGTATATTATAAGTTTGATGGTGATCGTATTCTCATTGTTGCATTATATGTTGATGATATGTTTCTCATTGGGAAGGGTAAGAATATGATTTCTAATTTTAAATCTCAGTTGTCAGCACAATTTGAAATGAAAGATTTAGGGGCAGCCAGGTACATTCCAGGAATGGAAATCAGAAGAGACAAAACTAACATAAAACTTTGGTTAAGCCAGTGTAAGTATGTGAAGACTGTGTTGGATAGGTTCAACATGGCAGATTGTAGACCATTATGTGTTTCTATTTCTTTGGGGATAAAGTTGTCTGTTAATGATTGTCCAAAATCTCCTAGCGAGGTGGAGAACATGAGCAGAGTACCTTATGCTAGTGTTGTTGGCAGTTTGAAGTGTGCTATGGTCTACACAAGACCAGACATTGCCCAAGCAGTGGGAGTCCTTAGTCGATTTATGGCTAATCCTGGACGGGTACATTGGGATGCAATTAAGCGAGTGTGTAGATATTTGAGGGGTACTTCCAAGTATTGCATATGCTATCATGGTAATGTTACATGACCTCCACATTCTGTTGATATTCGTGGATTTGTGGATTCAGATTGGGCAGGTGACATTGACAGCAGGAGATCCACCAGTGCTTATGTGTTTACACTGTTTGGTGGTGCTATTAGTTAGATGAGTAAGCAACAACCTGTGGTTGCTTTTTCCACAACAGAAGCTAAGTATATGGCAGCAACTCATGCTTGTAAGGAAGCCATTTGGATTAAGAGATTGTGTTCAGATATTGGTGTTGATGCAGGTTAGATTACGATCAGTTGTGACAGTTAGAGTGCGGTTGCCTTGTAAAGAATCCAACTTTCCATGCCAGAACAAAGCATATTGATGTACAGTTTCACTTCATGTGAGACATGGTAGAGGATGGGAAGGTAAATTTGAAGAAGGTAGATACTCTGAAGAATGTTGCAGATGCATTAACGAAACCAGTTAGCACAGAGAAGTTCAGATGGTGTTTGGAGTCTATGTGCCTCTCAGCCTATAATAGTTAAATCCTGTTATTCTATTGGCTCTTACAATGTGTTCGACAAGTGGGAGAATGTTGGGAATTAAGGTGTCTCAACCTTGGTAATTTCTTGCATTATTTTGATTGTATTTATTTATTCATTGCCTATGATGTAAATTAATTATAAATTCCATATTGTCATTTTGTGGGATGTGGCACGGTTATGTGTCATCCTACATGGAAGATGACAACTTGTAATTTTGTTCTCACATGAGGAGATAGGCGTCCCACTTTGTGGTAGGAGTATTTTGCCATGTGTCAACATCTTCGATGTTATGTAAGGGAATGTTAACTGAAACGGTTATGACAGATTCCTATGACGAAGTTATGACATGTAAGAGTCAAAAATAGAAGCTTGTAAGATAGGGGAAGACATGTGTCGAGAAGCATCTTTGAAAAAGGCATCTTTGGGCACCCCAAGGTGGACTATGACATGTTGTAAGAGAATATGCTATTTATAGCCTGTGTATCACAGATTCTCTTACAGCTGTAAGTTGTAATCGCTATAACAGATTCTATGATGGTCATAAGAGTCATAAGAGCATATGTCATAGCCCATTTTGGAAATAGGCAACCTCTTTGGGATGGGGGCTATGGACAAGTGTCAGATGCATCTTACAATGTTGACCAAGTGTCCATAGGCATGGGTTTTGGGCCATGAGGCCAAGTTGGACGCCCATTCCAAGATAGAGCCAATTTTGCCTTGTATATTCTATATAAACAGGTGCTTTGAGGAGGAGAGGTAGTATGTGATTGACAGGTACTGTTATGCTGCTGGATTGACTCCAGAAACGAGTGTCGAAGACTATTGAAGCTTGCATTGCAAGTGTATTGTAAACCATATTCAGTTTTGATAATACATTGTGCAGGTTTTTGAGTGTGGGGTTTTTCACCCTATAAGGGTTTACCCCACAATATATCTTGTCTCTCTTCTTTTGTCTTCTTTCTGGTTCTATGTGTATTGCTGCAATATCTCTGTTATATGTTTCATGTTGCTATAATTATAAAGATTAAATTGAATTTGCATAGCTCTCCCCTCATTAGATTAGTGTAGGAAGCAATTTCCACACACCTAGCTTCCTTTCACTACACAGCTTCCAACCACCAAAAAAGAATCAACCAACCCAAAGTCTCTGAAACATGCATATATAGCTATTCAACTCCTTGCACCATTCCAGGCACTGCACCTAGTCAGAGAGTACAACCATGCTTCATTAAAAACTGGCCCATAGCCTTGTTAGACAATTTGTCAGATTGGAAGAAATGCCCATTCCCTAACAACTCTGCAAACTTGCAAGTGCCCATCGTGTGGCATCCTTTTAGAATGAAAGTATCAGCAAAAGATTTGGCTGTCGAGACACTTTATCCTTTCATTTAACTCTAGTCATTTTGCATTGAAGATCTCTACTATTTCAACCACCTGTAACTAACTGACCTACAACACATTAATTCTGAGGCACCAACTGCCTGCCAAACATTAATTTATGAGTACAAACCCACCTATAATATCCTGCAATCATGGTGCATTTTAAGGCAGATAGGCACTTGAAGAACAATCTGCCAAAACACTGTGTAAATCCATTTATAACCTTTCTAAAATATTTTAAACTAAGTTTAAAATATTTTAAACTATTACATTTACTTTATGCTTTACAAAACATTTGATTTTCCTTTGATTTTGACTTTGGATCTCCATGTTTATTAGTGAATTCAGCTTGGCATAGATTATCCACTTCATCTTCTTCATTGCTTGTCTTTGCCTTCCTTTGTCGACAAAATCTCATGTTGACGAACACAACGGTCAGAAAAACAAATGGTTCGCAAACTGCCCACCTTGCCGACAAAGCTTCTCTACTCATTCTTCTTTTCCCTTTATCAGCAAAATATCAACTTGGTGAACCATCCACCTCACCACTTCATTCTTGTTTCTTCTTTTTTCCCCCTTTTTTGCCTTATCGACAAATCTTTGATTTGGCGAACTTCCATTTTATTATATCTTTTTCTACCTTTCTGACTTCTTCCTTCATCTTTGTTTCTTTCTCCTTTATCGTTGATTTACCTTGGTGGAAAACCATCTCTCTCTGCCTTATCCTTTCTCTTTCACCATTTGGTCACCTTATCGGTGAATCAACGAAAACAAAAACTCAAGAACTTGGTTGACGAAGTCCGCAGTTCATGAACTAGCTAATTCACCAACAAACACTTAGTTTTTTCTTTTCCTTTTCTTTGGCCTAGCTCTCCCTTCACCCTTCCTTGGCTTAGAAAATTCTTTCTTTTACTCCTTTATCACTTGGTCAGCAAATCAAGAAAACCACAAGCTTATGAACTTGGTTGACGAAATTAACAGTTTGTGAACTAGCCGATTTGCTGACAAAGGCCACAAACTTCACTTTTTTACAAAAGAATACATCAAACATTCCTTCAAACTTTCCTTTCTTCCCTTTGTCAATGTTGATGTATAAAATTGTGCAGGTTCCAACACCAACATGGGAAGTTTCAAGAACGTGAGACTTGCTATTTGAAACAACCTCCAGATTTTAAAGAAGCTGGCTCTTCCTATTTCAATTGGGTTTTGAGCGAAGGGAAAGAAATTAACAGGATTACAGATACAATAAGCAAATCTAATTATGGCGATGTGCCTAAGTAAAAGTATTCCTTCAATTCAAGCACAGTGAAGCTATTCTCAAGATACAGTTATATTAAAGAGCAGATACTGCATGATCAATAAAAATAGTTATAACGAATATTATCAAAGGCTTATAACCAGATAACTTTGCAAAGACACAGATGATATCAACCAAGGCACAGAATAGAGTTCTTCTTATTAATCTTCCAACAACATAAAAGGCACAGATACATGCATAGATATATTAACTTTCTTATCAAGAACAATAGAATAAAGGCAAAATGACATAAACTAGTCACAGCAAAGTCTCCAACTCTTCTATTAGATCTCTGATTGAAAACTTATATCAAAGATGAATGATAATCTTGATTACAAATTCTACATATTTATAATCATCGATTTGACACAAGATTGCTTGCAACAACCCAAATCCTCAACGGCCCAACAAAACTGAAGATTATTGGAAGTCCATGGCAGTTACGATCTTCTGAATCTACAACAGCCGTCCCTCCTACGTGCTCATTGGCTGGGGCAAAGTATTATGTGGCACACCACCTGTATTGAGACTCAGACACATGGTGACACTTGTGCGCATAAAGCTGAAAAGAAATTATGACAGATGGCAGCGTCCGCATATACTTAGAAACTCCTTTGTCTTCAAAGAAATCAACAGGAAAAAGACACTTGTCGCATTTTGTAGCCTCCAAAAAATGATACGTGTCCTATCCCGCAGAGCCTTTTAAAAAACTTGTGTCTTTATACTCTGGCACCCTCCGTTATGACATTTGTCACAACCCGCTTCACTTATAAATTGAGACACAATAGTAATGGGACCCACAACCTTCATAACTCACTACCCACAAAGGGAATAAAATTGGGATAGATGGCGGCACTCGCGCTCATACAAGCTAACACACGACAACCTCCGCATCACTCCTGAAACAAATGAAACTTTTGAAAGGTCTTGTGGAAGTCGACACTTGGCGCGTTCTGCAACAACTGTGAATTAAAGTGTTTCATTCTACAAGAGATTATGAATAAAGCAACTCCTTCTCCGCTATCACCAAGTGGCATCCTTTGCAAGCTTGTAGCAACATGAATTGTGGCCCACCATAGTTTATGCTGACATTAATATAAAATCTGGAAAGGGACACACGACATCATCTACATAAAACTTAAAAAGACACATGACGCCCTCTGCAAGCATGTAGCAAGAAAGGAATCTTTTTGAGACTGCTTCCGCTAGTGACACATGGCACCGTCCGCAGGATTGAAACAACATGAAACTTTTGATGCTACCTGATACATGGTGCGCTTCGCATAAAACTTGGTGCTTGAAACATTGTCGTGGCTTTGACACTTGGCGCGACCCACGCATAGAAACATTTGAGACCCACGCACAAAAACATTTGAGACCCGCGCACTAAGCAACAAATATTAAGCCGAAACTAAAACAAAATGTAGAGTTTGACACTCTACAGTTCTTGGCGACCATCAGGACTTTTGAGCCTGCTCTGAAAGAACCCAAAACTGACAAAAAGATGTATATTGAAAATAAAACTTGAATTATAAATTTTGCAACACTGTCTGATATACATACCATTTTGAATCTGAGAGGCCCTGTCTACTCTGCAAATCTTGAAAAGCAAAATCAAGATTAATTATATCTTTATGGGAAAATGTTTGCAAAATTTGTACCACAACCTTTAATTGAAATTCTAGCTGGGCCATAGGTATCAAGACAGTTTCAACTTCCTTTACTGTTGATGAATCACTTAAACCCTGGAAAATTTTCTGATCATTTTGCTTGGTCAAAAGAAGGGCTTTGATGTCATCAATCATCAACACTGTGTTACTATCTGGGAAAGGTGAAGGAAGTCCTAGTTGCACCAAATATTCTATGTGTTTCTTCATATTCTTTACTCCTTCCTTCACTATATCCAGGAGATCCTGACAATTTGTGGCCACAGAGTTACAACTTGAAACCTCATTGACCTTCTTAGCAGCAACCATTCTATCATTAATACTTGTTGCTGATAATGTTTCATCTGTTGTGTCATACAACTTTTTCAACAAAAGTTGAGAGTCAGAAACCCTCAATGAAACAGTGGAGAAGGTGGCCTACACCGAAGTTTCTACCTTCTCACACAACTACTGAGCATTAAACAGAAAAGTTAAAGATGGCTTTAGCTGGATAATCTCCTCAGAAATTCTTTCCCATACTGAAACATATAGCTCTTTTACCAAATTTAGAACTCTAGCATTCTATGGCCTATTAGCCAGCTCAATTGTCAATTGCTTCGTCCTTCATTGCTCAGCCATGAGTTGTGCCTGAACTGCACTATTGGCATTTTGCTTATTCAATAATTTTTGTTGCAACTGTGTGGCCTCTTGCAATTTATCCTGATATCTCTTTTCTGAAGTGGCTTTTTCCTATCTTAAAATAGTTACTGCAGCCTTCTCTTGTGCCAACTTAGTCTTAAGAGAAGCAATCTGGGCCTGTACAACCTGATGTATCTGTAAAGAAACAATATTATGTAATTGTTTGTTTAGATTAACAATCTCAGTTTTCTTAGATTGAATCTCCCAGGCAAAATTACTGCTATTCACTTTCTCTTGAGCCAAATCATTCTCTGCCTTTTGCAACTTCTTGGACACTTTCAAATAGTCTGTTGCCATAGCAGTTGTAGTTTCATTTAGTAGCTCAACCCTGTCATGTGGCCTGAAGAGAGACATATCCATGGCCACATCATTCATAGCATAATCTTGGGGCTGTATTTGTTCATTTGGTTTTACCACATTTGGAGACAAATGTGTGACTGTCAATGATTGTTGAATAGGGTCATAAAGTGACCTCATGTGTGCCATAGTAGGGCTTTTGTTTTCCTTTTTCCTCTTCTTTTCCATCTTGGCCTCTCTAGCCTTTTTTGCTGTGTCTGCTTGAGCTTGGAAGGTAGGAGGAGATGCAATATAACCTCCATCAAAGGGGTGACCTTGGGGCAGGCCATAGGGAATATCAGATAATTGTTGGCTAGGGGAAACTTGGGGAGGGGTCCATTTAGGTACAAATGGAGAAAATAATGGCAATGTAATGGCTTGTGAGGACATGACTAGTACACTGGCAGGGGTTTGTGTAAGCACAATAGAAGTGGCAGGGGTCATGGAAGCCTTAATACTTGGGATTGCCACTCCTATAGGAGAAGCAAGAGATACAGGAGAGAAGGGAGAAGAAGTACTTACTTGAGTGACATAAGAGGTAACTGGCACTTATTGCTGCTGTGGTGCTTCTTCTTCTTCTTCCTCTTGTAGGATCAATTTCCTATGTTTCAAAGTCCTCTCTATTGTTTCCTCTGTTTCTTCATCTTCAATATTTACAACCACTGGTTTTTGCAAAGGGACCATTCTGGAACCCCCAGATGCCGAAGTTGTTTGAGTCCCTAGAATTGGTGATGACACAACACCTTTTTGCTTCTCTAAGGTGCTGAGGGATTGAGGCCATGAAGATGTAGGAGCAGCAGATGATGCCTGTCCTATTTCTTGCATTATTGGGGCTGACTCTGTTTCTTCCCCTGGCTCCTCACCCTTTCTCTGAATTCTACTTGTGTCTGGACTTGAGACTGGGGATGGATGCCACTCATCCCAGATTGATTCCCATATTTCATCATTTTTAACATTCCCAAATGAATGTGTAATCTCTAAAGTCTCTTGCCTATATTTCTAATAGGCCTCAATCTTTTTTGTTCTTCATTCTTTTGCTTTTAATGCTTTCCTCAAACCAGCAGTCATCTTCAACTTAGGGTCATACTCTTCTTTGACATAGAAGGTTTCCCATGGCCTAGGCCCCTCATAGGGCAAATCAGTGAGTTCCACATATAGATCTGGGTTATCTTCCTTTGGATTCCTCTTGTCCTCCCAGAATGGGTGACCTTCATGTACCATCTTGGCACGGATCTTATTATTTATTATCCAGGAGGCTAGGAAACTCTCTGGGTCATATTTCCATTTATCCTCTATGATAAGGAGTCCAAGGGCAATTAACTTCCTTAATAAGAGGCTCTCTACACCTCTAACTTCAAGTTTCATGTTTTTTCTAGCCCATGGGACATCATACATCTTCTTCTTTCTTTTCTTGTGGCCGAAGTCATTATCAAAAACAGATACTTGACGGGTAACCTCAAAGAATATGACCCTAGGGGTCAATACTTTAGCAATAGCACAGGTTCTCCAGCGAAACCTTAGACTCTGATTATTGTATTATGTGCTCCAAAGAAGTAGTCACAGGGGATTGGGCAATTGGCTATAAAACCCCTTATACTTTTTGTCATCCTATGTTCCACAGGCTCAGGTCTTAACTGGAAGAAAGCGGGGCTGATAAAAAATCCCAAAACTCATAGGGGTTAGAGGTTTTAGATAACACATGTGTCCATGCGGACACATGGATGGTTCTACCATGACCAAAATCTGGGTCATACATATTTAAGTGCATATGCTGTGCAAAAAGACCAAGGTTTTGATACAACATAAGATGGAATAGGAAAGCGGAATACCTGAATACTCGCTTTGTTTTGAAATTTGCAAATTGATCAATCATGGCAGCAACAATTTGTTCTAAAAAATCTAGCTGGTACTCATGTGATTTATCCACAGTTTTCATTCTAAAAATGATTGATAATTGCCAGTTGTGAACTGTGTTGTCCTCCTTCATTCCAAAAATGAAAGCTATCATTGAAATGGCCTCCTGAACATCAGGGTTAAATTGTGCCTGCCCAGTGGGTAGTGTGGGCATCTGAGTATTATCCTCGTCCAGATGCATCTCTACATTCAGGAATTTTAGTGTGTTATGTAAATTTGCCCATGTGCCTTGCATCTTGGCAATAGTTGGAAATGTGGCCGTTCTATCATACTGCAGGGCTATCATGTCCCTTATGGCCTTGGGCGTAATATGTACTATGAAAGGGCCCTGTTGGATAGAATTTGATGGTGCATGAAATAGCTCTATACACAATTCAATTAGCTCAGGACAAGGGTGAACATTTGGGACTAGGAACTGTGCCAATTGAGAGGTCCATATTCTCATACCAAAAGTCTCAAACTACCCCTTGTTCGCCCAGATGAGGCACCTCTGATGTGCCCCCTCTCAGTGATTCTTGGTGTTCTTTTGAAGAGGTGTGCCATATATTTCATCTGCATAGTCCTTCACCTATTCTGGGTCAATAGATAATCCTACTTCAGGAACCCTCATTGTTGGATAGGACTTCCTTGGTTGCGTTGGTGCCAAAGCATATGATTTGTTGTTCAATAGTTTATCAATTGACTCAAAAATTCCAAGTCCCTCCCATGGTGACTGTGTCTTAGACATATTTGTATCTTTGTGAGAAGAATCAAGAAGGCTTTGACATAGAAAAGAGTGAAACTGTTCCTGTAGAGTGAGACTTAGCTGAAAGGCACTTGTTAGGGACATAGCTCAGACGCAACAATGATTTAGAGTAGAAAGATAGAAACAAATGATGGTTACAAGGACTTAAAACCTAGCTTATTGGGCCTTATGGAAACAATAAATGACACATCCCATCTTATTAATGGCATTAATGCTGAGAAACAGTTAGTGTATCTTTTTGAAATCTGTGTTGGACAGAGTGTTAGATATTGTTATGAGAGTGGCTATCTTTTTGAGAAAGTGTGTACCTCTGTGAGATTTTGGGGATTGCCAAACAACCTTAATAAATGCAAGGCTAAAAGAGAAGGGGCTTTGTGCTGCCTGACACGTGTTTACTGAACACTTATTTAAAGGGAAAGTGGGAAAAGAAAGTGGGAAAACAGAAAGCGAGAAAAGGAAACAAAAACTAACTATGATACATGATTAGCCCTTTCTTAAGTGAAATGTTTCAGAAAGATCTTATTCACTGGAATCTCTTCAGGTTCTCCATTCATGGTCTCTAGCTCAAATAAATTTTGTTGCTTGCAAGAACGAATCTTATAAGGGTCTGCCCATAATGATTCAAATTTGCTGTGTCGACCTGGCTTGGCAGCTCTCTCATCCCATTTCAATACCAGAGAGCCAACTTCAAAGATGGGATTAGAAGTCTTCTTATCAAACTAATTCTTAACTATTTTTTGATGTTTCATTACTAATTCATGTGCCTTTTCTCTCTTTTCTTGGACTTCCAACAGCTCAGCAAGTCTGACTTGTATTGGGCTATTTTCCTTAATTTCTATTTGTTTCAACAGTTGTAAAGTAGGAATCTCTAAACTTAGTGGCATTACTGCAGGTTTACCATAAACCAACTTATAGGGAGACATTTTAGTCACTTGCTTTGGTGTGATCCTATCAGCCCACAGTGTTGTATTAAGTAACTTATGCCACTCTCTTTGATAATTAGTCCCTATCCTTTTTATGAGTCTAATAAGGTTTTTGTTAGTGGACTCTGCCAGACCATTACCTTGTGGGTAATAATTTGAAGAAGTCTTCAAATATATCCCATTTCTTAAAGCAAACTCAGATAATTTGGTTCCCAAAAATGTTTTAGCATTATCTGATATGATGGTACGAGGAGGACCAAACTGAGAAGTTATGCTTTCTAAAAATTCTAGTATGACCTTTTCTGTTGCCTCTTTGAGTGGTACTACTTCACTCTAGCTGGTAAAGTAATTTTTTGCTGTGAGAATCCATTTGTGTCCCATATTTGATACTGGATTGATCATACCAATAAAATCTAGACCCCATTGAGCAAAGGGTTCATCCACAACTATGGGACTTAGAGGCATTGCTGTATTTCTCCTTTTGCCAGTATAAAACTGGCAAGCCTGGCATTCCTTAACCATCTGATGGCAATCTGTAAACAAAGTGGGCTAGAAATATCTTTCTTGTGTCACTTTGATTGCAGTGGTCCTTGCTGAAAAATGTCCACCTAAGGCTCCATGATGCAATTCATGTAATATTCTTTGAGCTTCATCTTTCTCTATACATCTTAAGAGTATACCATCAGTATTCCTTCTAAATAAGATCCGTTCAATTAGTACAAAATGGATTCCTTGTTGCCTATAGTACCTTTTCTTGTCATGGGAGAGTTCATTTGGGAACACCCCATACTTCATAAACTATATTTTGTTTCTGATCCAAGAATCTTGGTCAACCTCTTGGAGTTTCAATACATTTTCACTTTCTGTTTCTTCAGTCACTAATCTTTCCATATCTTGGGTCATGTATTGGCATAGTCCTTTTCCTTTAACTTACTTGGTGGGTCTTACTTCTACATCATATTCTAGAATCTTTGTTATCCAATTAGCTCTTTTCTCAGTGATCTCACCCTCCATAATATATTCTCTTACACTGGAGTGAGCCACTAATATCAGAATCTTATTTCCTGTTACCAAATGTCTAATTTTTTTAAAGGGCTTTGACAATGGTGTATGCTTGCTTCTCCATGAAATTATATCTTGACTCATATTCCCTGAGAGTCATGGAGAAGAAAGCTATTGGATGCTCTCCTTCCTCTTGATAATCTTTCTGAGTTAGAACAACAGCAACACTGAATTCTCCCCCATATACATACATTATAAAAGCTTTAGAGAAATCTGGGTTTCTGAGTACTGGGGTTGTCAAAATGGCTTTCTTGACTTCTTCAAAAGCCTGTCTTCCTTCTATGGTCCATTTGAAAACTAGATCTTTTTTAAGCAATAGTGTCATTGGTCTAATTAGACCTACAAAATCAGATATAAATCAGCTAACAAAGTTAATTTCCCCTAAAAAGGATTGAACTACCTTCTTGTTGACTGGTAGAGATAGATTCATTATAGCTATGACCCTTTCTAGATCAATGGAGACCCCTTCCTTTGACACTATGTGTCCTAGAAGCTTACCTTGAGGCACATCAAAGATACATTTCTTGGGATTTAGAGAAATCCTGAACTCTTGACATTTCTTGAAAACAACCTCTAAATGGTCAAAATGATCTATGGCATTCTTAGAAAAAATAGTCAAGTCATCTAGATATATCAGAATGATCTTATTTATAAGTTCCCCAAATGCTACATCCATTGCAAGCTGAAAAGTAGCCCCAACATTTGAAAGGCCAAAGGGCATTTTAGCATATGCAAATGTTCCCCAGTTTGTAGTGAACGCAGTCTTATGCTGATCTTCATCTGCTAACCAAATCTGATTATATCATGAGAAACCATCAAGCAAGGAAAACCTTTTTGACCCAGCCACAGTCTGTAAAATTTGTTCCATAGAAGGCAGGGGATAATGATCTTTCAAAGATGCTCTATTCAAATCCTTGAAATCTACACAAAGTCTTATGTCACCATTCTTCTTTCTTACAGGCACTAGGTTTGACACCCAGGTTGAATGCTTAATTGGGAAAATAATGTTTGATTCCAGGAGCTTTTGTAGCTCATCCACCATTGGAGGTTCAATTCTAGGATTCACTAGCCTTTGCTTCTGTCGGACTGGTTTGGATCCTTCAGTAAGCTCTATGGTGTGCTGGATGATATCTCTATTATAGCCATGGAGGTCCTCATAGGTCCAAGCAATCACCCTATCATATTTGTCACATAAAGCAATCATCTTTTCTTTTTCCTCTTGAGTTGTAGCATTACCCATTTTTAACTTTCTTCCTTCACTAACTTGAATTTCAGAATAATCCTCCTTATTTGCCTTAAACCTCCTCTTCTCTAGGATTGCATCCTCTGGATCAAATAGATTTTCTAGAGTGATCAGTCCTTTAGGGAGTTTATTTGATTTTAGCTGGATAATTTGATCACCATATGCTTCCTCAATTTTGGGATGTAATTGATCAACAAATTCACCTGATTGTTGTAAAAATGAAAGTACTTGAAGATCATTGTCAAAAACTTGCCAATTTTGATCATTGTTTGGAATTGTTGGTCTTACTATAACCTTAACTAACTCATTGTTAACTAACAAATCATTTGTTGGGTCAAACTGTGAACCAATTTGTGCCATTCTATCTACTTTTGAATTTTGGGCCCTGGGAACTACCTCAATATTGAAAGCCTCAAAACCATCTATCAGGTCCCAAATCCTGTGCCGATAGGACCTCATTCTTACATTTTTGGAAATTTCTTTCTCTCTGATTTGTTTTATCATTAGTTATGAGTCTCCTCTCACTATCAGATTCTTAATTTCCTTTTTCTTCGCCAACATGAGTCCATGCACCAAAGATTCATATTCAACGTCATTGTTCGTACATGCAAACTGAAAGCGAATGGCTCTTCGAATTTTCTCACCATTTGGGGTAGTAAGGCAAATACCTACTCCAGCACCATTCTTGCTCCTAGCCCCATCAAAATTTAAGGTCCATATTTCTGAGTCTTCTTCAGATTCTTCATTCTCTGATACTTCTTTTCTTATAATATTCAGGATTTCTTGGTCTTCTTCAAAAATAACATAAGTGCCTAGACCAGTAGAGTCATAGTTCCCATAAGGATCACTCTGCATCATGGTCAACAGCTGATTGTTCTCTTCTTCTTGTTGGTCATGTTCAATCCAGTCACCTAATTCTTCAACAAAGACTCTCTCCTCTTTATTCATCATGGCATGGGATGCTTCTATTTTTGGGGTTGGTTCATTGGTGATGTGGTCTTTGGATAATGGCTCAGACAATACTTTCATCTTTGTCCCATACTTGATTCTCAGGATTAGGTGTGACCAATCTAGTGACATGTAACCTCCTATTCTGGCTGTGAAATATCTGGACAAACATAGACCAAATACAGGGGGAATATCTATGACTACCACATCCTAATTGACAATTATATTGGGACAAGTATATAGTTGTAATGGAAGTTGTTTAATTTTTCCTATAGTTTGAACATATTTCCCATCCAACTGCATGACCCCTCTAGTAAGTGGCTCATACTTTAACTTTAAAGCGTCTGCTATCTGCTTTGGCATTACTATAGTACTGGCTCCAGAATCTATCATTGCATTATGCAACAGTTTCTTTCCAACTATTAAAGTCAGATAAAAAGGGTCTGGTTTAGATTTACTTACCTCAGGTGCATTATTCAACAGAGCTGTTGTTTGTAGAGGTATAGTATCTTTATGCTAGATTTTCCCTTTATCAATAGCTCCTTCTTTAGCATTAGTGTATTTAGAGGCCTCTTGACCTTGCAAAGCTTCTTGTAACAGTGTCTTCTGTTTAGGAATAGCCAGCATATCCCAGATTGATATGTGTGCTGGGGTTCTTTTCAACTAGTCCACCACGTTCATAGGTCCTAATGCTTGTGTCTTTGAATAATAAGGGTACCTTGTCTTTTCTAGCATCTGTCCCGAGGCTCCTTGATTCTGCACAGGCTGGGGCATTTCTTGCCTAGAGACTGGATTGTGATGATTTTGAAATGGAGGAGTTTTGATAATTTTATTATTTGTGACTTCAGGATGTTCCATCATTCTCCTCTTTGATCTAGTATAATAGTTCGACTGCACCAACGGTTTCTTTGAAGTGGATGTCTCATTCAAGAACATTAAATCTTCCTCTTCAATCCATGAGAATAAGGCATGTTCGGGGGCTATTTCCTCTTCTTGTTGTATAGACATCCCTTGCATCTAGGTCACCATTACTGCATTCTAGACACCAGGGTAATGTTGAGAATTGTCCTTCTAACCCTCTCTATTCTGCTATCTTTTGCTGCAAATTACCTCTGGGACAGTCTTTGGACATATGGGCATTGTTGCAGGGAAAGCACCAGGCGTTCGTGTCATTTACTAAATTATTTTTCTCTGAAACTATCTCTCTGTTGGGATTATGAGGAACAATTTGTAGAGGTGTAGGAACTGAAACCAATTAATTTGAAGGCTGAGGATTATTTTGCCTTTGAGGGCCTTGATATTGATTTGGCTGAAAAGAGGGTCTATTTCCTTGGAAACCTTGATAAGGAGGCTTTGAATAGGGATTTTGTTGTCTCTTTAGGTTAATTATCTCATTTGAAAAGGTCCTTAGAATATTCTTGACATCATCCATTTCAGATGGTTGAGCAGAGGTGGTTGACATAGCAGGTTGTTGAGGTGCTGGAAATGAATACATGGACATAGGTGGAACTGTAAGATTAGGAGATTCTTGTGGTAAAGGTAAGGAAATTTCTGGGAACATAGGCATAGGAGGCCTTAGGGGTAATTTTCCAGCATCTATCAAGTTATTTTCAGCCTTGACAGCCAACACATATGCTTCCGGTAGTGTTTGACCTCCTAGAGATTGAATCATTACTGATATATCAGAATTAAAAGCTTTGAGGTAGAACACAGTAGCCATACCTGATAATGGTCTTGCTATAGCAAGAATTCTATCCCAGGTTTTTTCAAAATCTTGAGTTGAAATTAGTCATGGCTTCTTGTGGTGCCCTTTTGATAGTGATTAATTGTTGTAGCAAGGAAGATTTATCACCTTTCTCCTCAAATCTTGCAAAGAAGGCGTCACTAAGCTGCTCCCATGTAGATATTGTATTTGGAGTGAGAGATCTATACCAGTCCAAAGCCTTCCCCTTGAAAGAAGCTGCTAGCAGTCTTATTGCCATATTCTGTTCAGTAATGACATGCACTGCACACACATCAGATACATCTTGCAGATGTTCCCCAGGTGTCTTGAAATCTTCTCCCCTAAACTTAGGTAGAGCCTTCAAAGCATTGGTTAGAACAGGATCCCAAGTTGCTAGTGGTACTAGGAGAATGAGATGATTGCCAGTGTTCTAATTTGCATAGTTCCTTGGAGGTATAGGTGCTCCCATATTTGTTCTTTGTGCTACTGCAACCTGATTCACTCTTCTCCTTGGAGTAGTTACTACTGGTGGTAAAAGAATGCCCAGATTAGCAGCAAATAGAGCTCTTGTTGTAGGTCCACAGCTCTAGCTCCTTGTTACTCTCTGGCTCATACGATCTTGATAGGAACTTCAAGAAAGGTCCCATCGGGTGTGCCAAAAACTGTTGATGTATAAAATTGTGCAGGTTCCAACACCAACATGGCAAGTTTCAAGAATGTGAGACTTGCTACTTGAAACGACCTCCAGATTTTAAAGAAGCTGGCTCTTCCTATTTCAATTGGGTTTTGAGAAAAGGGAAAGAAATTAACTAGATTACAGATACAATAAGCAAATCTAATTATGGCGATGTGCCTAAGTAAAAAGTATTCCTTCAATTCAAGCACAGTGAAACTATTCTCAATACAATTATATTAAAGAGCAGATACTGAATGATTAATATAAATAGATATAACGAATATTATCAAAGGCTTATAACTAGACAACTTTGCAAAGACATAGATGATATCAACCAAGGCATAGAACAGAGTTCTTCTTATTAATCTTCCAGCAACATAAAAGGCACATATACATGCACAGATATATTAACTTTCTTATTAAGAATAACAGAATAAAGGCAAAATGACATAAACTGATCACAACAAAGTCTCTGACTCTTCTATTAGATCTCTGATTGAAAACTTATATCAAAGATGAATGATAATCTCGATTACAAATTATGCATATTTATAATCATCGATTTGACACAAGATTGCTTGCAACAACCTGAATCCTCAACGGCCCAATAGAATTGAAGAGTACTGGAAGTCCATGGCGGTTACGATCTTCTGAATCTGCAATGGCTATCCCTCCTGCGCGTTCATTGGCTGGGGAAAAGTATTATGTGGTACACCACCTGTATTGAGACTCAGACACATGGCGACACCTGCGCACATAAAGATGAAAAGAAATTATGACAAATGGTAGCATCCGCATATACTTAGAAACTCCTTTGTCTTCAAAGAAATCAACAGGAAAAAGACACTTGTCGCATTCCGCAGCCTCCAAAAAATGATACGTGTCCTATCCCATGGAGCCTTTTAAAAAACCTGTGTCTTTATACTCGAGCGCCCTCCATTATGACATCTGTCGCAGCCCGCTTCACTTATAAATTGAGACACAATAATAATGGGACCCACAACCTTCATAACTCACTACCCACAAAGGGAATAAAACTGGGACAGATGGCGGCACCCACACTCATACAAACTAACATGCGGCAACCTCCGCATCACTACTGAAACAAATGAAACTTTAGAAAGGTCCTGCGGAAGTTGACACTTGGCGCATTCCACAACAACTGTGAATTAAAGTGTTCCATTCTACAAGAGATTATGAATAAAGCAACTCCTTCTCCGCTATCGCTCCGTGGCATCCTCCGCAAGCTTGTAGCAACATGAATTGTGGCCCACCATAGTTTATGCTGACATCAATATAAAATCTAGAAAGGGACACGCGACATCATCCCCATAAAACTTAAAAAGACACATGGTGCCCTCCACAAGCATGTAGCAAGAAAGGAAAAATTTTGAGACTGCTTCCGCTAGTGACACATGGTGTCATCCTGAGCATTGAAACAACATGAAACTTTTGATGCTACCTGATACCTCCGCATAAAACTTGGTGCTTGAAACATTGCTGTGGCTTTGACACTTGGCATGACCCGCGCATAGAAACATTTGAGACCCACACACTAAGCCATAGATATTAAGTTGAAACTGAAACAAAATGTAGAGTTTGACACTCTACAGTCAGTAAATTAGAAAACCGACAAAGTCATGAACCTACGAACCTAGTCAGAAAATTCGTCAGTTCATGATTTTTTCAATTCGCCGACAAAAGACTTGAATGAACCAATTTTTCTAAGGGAAGAAAACATATTGCCTTGGAAACTTTATACTTGAAAATTTTGAAAGAAAAACCCCTACAAACTATCTTAGATCAAATTTAAATAGGGGGTTTTGACTACAAAGGCAAAAGAGAGAAATTTTAATGGATTTTTAGGGCAAAATAATGCATGTTTGGGAGCTAATTTTTTAGGTGTTAACACCGGCTCTGGTTGGGGATGTGTGACAAATAATGTCACAACAAGAATCTAGAATATCTCTGGGCAGACTAAAACAAAAAACACAAGGGAAAAAACACAAAACACATTTACAGGAAAACATATAGTCAAAGGCGCAAGGGCACAAAAGGGAAAACTGACTGTATCTAAAATTTTAGGACATTGCAGGCCAACCCTGCAAAAAATTGGTGAAGCTACTTGCCCCTATCAAAGACAAGCCTATTGAAGGAGTTGATCTTGTTGAAATAAGGGAAGACAACTGAGAGGGGGGTGAATCAGTTGTCACAAAAACTTTTAACCTTTGCTGCAATTAAACTTCTTTACCACTTATTAACATATAAATGATATAACCTTGAAAGCATGAATCAACAACACATGAGCAAAACAAAATCAACACACATAACACCAGGATTTTCACATGGAAACCCGGTTATGGGAAAAATCACGATGGGGGTTAACCCACAAGAATTTATACTCTGTTAAAAGTATTACAAATGGGGAAGGCAGATGCCTTCAGACACACTGCTCAAAGAGGCTCACTGCCTACAAATCAATTACAAAAGTTCACTGGAATGTTTGAACCGAAGAATAGCATCTAACAATGCAAAAGTATAGTTTCGGTTAAGCTCAGTATACCAACTTCACATACTTCATCTTTTTTGCCCTGTTTTATTGTTCTTCCATAATCAGAGGATCAGATCTCTGCTTCACACTTGATACTACCACCCTTCGCACCTCTTACTTCATATTCACATAACCACTCCTCAAAATGCTCACACCCATCAATTATATAGATCTGCAACATGAGATTTATTCAGTTACAGTCAGCCTCAAGAAAACTTAGAAGCTTTATCAAGATCACTGTTCTGTCGGCTGAATCCATGCACAAACATTAATGTAGACCAAAACTTATGCATCCAAGTCACTTCACATGTCAGCCAATACTATTGGATCTCCTAACTCACTCGACCAGCCACTTCTCTTCATCCGCACAAGGATCAAACACTTAGTTGGCCTATTCTTCACTAGACTGAACTGTTTAACCAGAACCTGATATTCATATGCATGTAACTTTCAATCCCTTCATCACCGAAGGCTAAAATCTTAGATTTACGTATCCCTGACATCCCTTATCAGTCTCTCAGATCCATAGCATAACATGATTACCGGTGGAGAAATGTGGACCAAAATGCTAAACCCTGTCATATGCCCTGTTCCTGTCTATCCGGACTTAGACAAATCTGCAATCTGACTTTTGGTATAATCATATGATGTAATGCGGATGTGTAAGATAGATTTAGTTGCCATCAATGACAACACCTGACATGCCTAGCAGGGTCTCTTTCCAACATATCTCCCTCAATCCTTTACTGCACTGATCACCCAACATCAACAATAAAAACACTTTTCATGCATGCACATACAAACTACCAATATTCATACCATCATGCTGAAAATGGAAATGACCATCACCAGGACATGGCAACCATAGAGAATATGGCTCATCATCATGCTGACTCACATAGAAATACTCGCCTTCAATATTCTTCTTAGCATGATGCATATCTAGACCTGCATAAATATCAGCATGAAGAAAAATATCAAGCTAAAATGCATCTAGTTCAGGTGTGGCCTCAAGCTGGGCTATGTCATATGATTGTTCAAGTCATTGTGACCTAGCTACACTAAAAATGCTAATGTATTCCTCCATGATTGAATCAAAGGCTTGATCCAAATCCAATTATGCACTATTAGCATATAGATCAGAAATTTGAGCAGTAAATCCAATTATACACTATTAGCATATAGATCAGAAATTTGAGAAAAACAAATGATTCAAAAAATCCACTAGAGCAGTAAACAGATCTGTCTTACCCTGATGCCAGCAATGAAGGATAGGATGGACAAGCAAGCTTATCAGCTAACCCTAGAGAATAATAAAATTTCTGACCAACAAGAGATCATAAGAGAACTCACAGTCCCTACACCCACGATCCATCAGGGGACCCAAACTGACATCTCTTTAAGAGAGGTTAAATTCAATGTCCCCAGGACCATAATGAATTGGGAGAGAAGGTGTAGGGACTTGGCCAATAATTTTATGATGGTTAAGAAACAAAGGGAAATTCCCACCCTAAATGAAAAGGTAAAAATGTTAGAAGATAGAATCATCATAGTAGCCACCCTTTCTTCTGATATATTATCATGTAGGCCTCCAAGTGGGAGTTATACTATGTTCTTAAAGGAAAGTTTTCTCCAAAGAAAACTCTCATTGCTCATCTCAAGCATGATTGAAACTATTGAAAATGGTCATGATTTCATAAAAGTATATGTCCTTAGTTCTGATGAAGATAAGAACTTCCTTTGTGAATTGTTCCTACACAATTTCTTTTTGGAAGACTATACTTCCTTCTTCATTAATTTATTTATAGGAGAGTGCCAATTAAGGGCATACTCATATCCTTGATGAAGAAAAATGAGATTTGGAAATAGAGGATGGATGCACACATGTACTATATTGACAATGAAGGGTTATTCATCCATCCTAAAAGTCCAACTCCTTTAGCCTTCACGAACAAACTCAGACCGTTTGTCTATACTAATGCCTTCCTACCTTTGTATAAAAGGAATTTGGAATAATGTGTTCTAGATTTTGGCACATCTATGGTCTTCTTAGTTCCTTCAGGGCTTTCAGTAGCAAGGAAAAGATGGGCCACCTTGACGACAGAGTAGAAAATGAGAGACCCAATGTCCACTGTTAACCTTAAGTGGTTTATAAGGAAATCCAATGGTGTGGCCAGCCTAATTGAAAAATATAACAGGAATGGATTGGTATGCATTTCAGGCCACCTCTCATCATTGAACCTCTACCTATGTGGATTGAACAATTCGAGGACACTAAGTTTCAGGAATGGTTGCACCCAGTTGATCTATACCACGGGAATGCTGATATAACCAGGGCAAACTGGAAAACATCTTTTCTTAACTACAACCTGGTGGAGAGATTGTATCAGCTCAATAGGTCAAGGCTTCAACATAATGCAGGAGGACCTGCAAACCCTTGAGTTGGGGAAGGATGATGAATGACAGGTAGCAATCATTATATATGTTAATTTATCTCATTTTTTTGCCCTATAGAACCATCATACCTTGTTTATACCATAGAAATTAGTATAAATCTTGTTTAATCTTGTTAGAAATAAGTGTTATATCATGGTAGTTGCATAGTTATATGTGTAATAGGTGAAAAATGCAATGCAAACATAAACGAAAGATAAACCAAATCAAGTACAAATTACCTTCCTTTTACACAAACAAATTGCCTACACTGATCGAGCGAATTGAAGTTGCACACAAACTCAATTGATTGCTCCTTGCTCTTCGATTATGTGGATTTCTCTATTTGCTAATAATGTAAATATTGATCTCCCAAGGAATGAAAATAAAAACATAAGTTTACTAAAAATGAGAGATGCCTAGAAATGGAGAAAGAGGTTCAATTTATAGACATGTGAGACAATAGATATACGATTGAGGATGATCAGAAAGATCAATGGTTGAGGATGGTTGAGAGAATGTGCATAAATGAGAGAAGGACAAGTGTCCTTATCCTCTCATGCATCAAGGGAGTTAACATATCTGATTAAGGAGTTGATTTAATTGATTGATTAGATGACTGAATTAATTGGGTAGTTGACTGAGTTGATTGCTTAGTGAACTTAATTGATTGACTAGTCAACTAAATTGTTTGATTAGTTAACTAGATTGACTAACCTGTTAACTAATTTGATTGATTTAGTTAACTAATTTGATTGATTAGTTATCTAAATTGATTGAGAGTGAAATATGGATGAGAGGGAATAATAGGAAATTAAATAAATAATTTATTTAATTTCATGAGCACATGTGATAAATGAATTAAATGTTAAATTTAATTCATTTTTAAGGAAAAAGACTAATTAAATAAATAATTTGAATTTATTTATTTAAATTAGAGGGAAATGGATTTAATTAAATAATCAGGGCTATTTTATCAAATATGGAGGATAAATTGATGATGATCGATAGATGAACTTAATCAAATAATTAAGAATTATTTAATTAAATTGAAGTATGGTAGATGAAAGCCTGATCTGGGAACATGTCAATTTAGGTGTCTACATTTTGCCCCTCTTAGGATGGTGTTGCGAAGTAACATCCTTTAAAAGAAGTTTAAAACATAGTGCCATGTTGGATAGAAGAAGATATTGGTTTAGAAGAACCATATGATTGGATTAGAAATGATGATACCCCAGTTAGGTAGAAGAAGTACCTAGTAGATTAATTAATAGGTTAAAT
This sequence comes from Cunninghamia lanceolata, assembly GCA_027924645.1. Classification (NCBI taxonomy): domain Eukaryota; kingdom Viridiplantae; phylum Streptophyta; class Pinopsida; order Cupressales; family Cupressaceae; genus Cunninghamia; species Cunninghamia lanceolata. The sequence goes on from BSBN01000934.1 coordinate 544,030, forward strand.
GATAGCCCCTTGAGAGGACAGACAAATTGGAAGAATACAGGTGTGCTCTCGAAATGAATGGACATGAAGAAAATAAGGAGATAGAAGATGGAGAACACCATAGAGAAAAATGGAGAAGATAAAAGGATAGATGATGGAATGATGTATTTATGAGTAGTTATGATGAAACAATTGATTAACAAAGATAAATATGATAGACAAATGATTAACACACGATTGATAATCAAATGATGAGGATATAATAAATAATTGAATAGGAGAAGTTACATTAATATGTATAATAGAGAAATCCTTTATTTTGATATAGCATAAGTATATTATGCACCAAGGTATAAGAACCAGGGTGACCATGTATCCAATGCATAAGAAAGTTGACTCCGCAAACAAACGATTTGAGTTTATTACTACCATGTATAATAGAACCTTGTTGGATAAGTGAATGGAAAATAGTCTTAGCGTAGAATAGTCTTAATAAAAAAAAGGTCTTTGCAGAGCCTCAGATGTAAAAGATATTGATATGCAAGATGTTAATCCCATCACACACAAGATAGATATTAGACCTAATAGGAGAATAAAATCATCCCTCGAACACAATGTACGAAAGCAATGACTATCCCCCAGTTTATACAACATTGCGACATACCAAGATATTGAAAGAGCAAGGTTGTTTTGAATATATATTTTAAAAGGGATAAAAGATAAATCAATAGAAAAAAATGACCAATTGATAACACAAATAGACAAACAACATGTTTTCTTGCCAAAGAGGGTATTCCAAAAAGATTTGAGGCCTTATTGTAGGAAAGATGTATCCGTTAAAGGCTTTGGATCCAAGATGTATGGATATACCTAGATATAGGCAAATAGAATGCGGTGACGTATTGCTTTTTAGGAGTATCCTTTTCTATTTCAGATTTGATAAGCACTTTTAAACTTCCACAAGGATGCATAGTTCATTTTTTCTTGAGTTAGTGATGTCTAGGTGGTAGATGGATAGGATGGATTGCGATAAATGGATGAAGTGACAATGATGAATTTATTATGGGTTGAGATGGAGGATGGGGGAATCGTATGTGCCTGAGTAGATACTTCCTTCGTATTCCAGACTGCCTACATACCCTATATCCACGGGATCAAGGCACATTACCATGATGATGATGATAATGATATGTAGTTCTGGGTGGTGTGATGAATGTGTCGATTGATGAGGTGTGATGAAAGTGAGGATGGATAATGAAAGTGTTGATGGATATTGTCGATAAATGATGATGGTTTTTGAATGATGAGGGAAAGTGTGAAAGATGCCCTTGATGTAAATGAGGATCCATTCCTAGCCTTAGGTTAAGGAAACTTGTCCCCATTCCAGTAAAGGGTTTTATTATTGAGAAAGACAACTAACCACAGATGGAACTGACTTATGAGTGAAATTGACTATTGATGAAACTGACTATGGATGAGACATCGAAAGAATGCTTGACACTAACCAATTCCTAAGCCATGATATATGGACAATTGGGAATGTGAAGGTCAACAAGTTTTATTATGGATGGATGGGTTTTATTATGGAATGATATGGATGGATGAAAGAAAATGAATAGATGGTAGTACTGACTCCTACACATAGCACCTATTTTCTAGGTTTTCACTATGGTACTTATCCAAGGCTCCTGTTTACTAGGTTTTCACAAGAGGACGAACATTTTTTTGTTATTTTTCTATTTTTTTGTTATTTTTGTGCTAAGATATTCCCCAAGGATTAGGCATAGAATTTCTTGAGATGAACATTGTTGATGGGTTCATCAAGAGGAATTCCTTCAGGTGTTGCTAGGGAGTATGCCCCTGATCCATATGCTATTGTGATAACGAAAGGGCCCAACCAGTTAGGTTCAAATTTACCTTTCTTTTCTCTATCTTGCAAGTTTCTTTGATTTTCCTTCAGGACGAGATCACCTACTTGGAACTGCCTTTCTTTTATTTTCTTGTTGTAGCTACAGCATAGTTGGTTCTGGTAGACCTAAAGATGATTTAATGCTATAAGACACCTTTCATATAGAAGCTCTAATTCATGTAGCTTGGATACTTTATACTCTTCTCTATCCATCAGATACTGCAGGGAGACACGAAGAGAGGGGATCTCGACCTCTATAGGAAAAATAGCTTCAGTTCCATATACTAAAGCATAGGGTGTGGCTCCAGTTGGGTTTCAAATGCTTTTTCTATAGACCCAGAGGGCGGGATTAAGCTAGAGATGCCAAACACGACCAACTTCATTGATAGTCTTTTTGAGTATTTTAAGGATTGTTTATTCGGAGCCTCAGCCTGGCCATTGCTTTGGGGATAGTATGGCATAGAAAACTGAAGTTGGATATGATATTGTGTGCATAAGGCATGAACATATTAGTTTTTGAATGGTTTACCATTATCAGTTACTATAGCCATGGGGATACTGTACTGGCAAATGATATAGTTCAGGATAAATTTAGCAATTTTCTTACTGGTTATGTAAGTCATGGGAATAGCTTCCACCCACTTTGTAAAATATTCAGTGGTGGTAATTATGAATTTATGGCCATTGGAAGAGGAGGGATGTATCTTACCTACAAGGTCGAGACCCCATTGTGAAAATGGCCATGGAGTGGTCACTGGTTGCAACTGATGAGCATGCACATGAATCAAATCTCCATGTTATTGGCATTGAAGACATTTCTTGGCAAACTGGTTGGCATCTTGTTCCATTATGGGCCAAAAATATCCAATTCGAAGCAACTTCTTTGCTAGGTTGGGACTAGTGGAATGCGTTCCATAGATACCCTCGTGTATATCTCTTAAAGCGGTTTCAGCTTCTTCTGAGTTTAAACATCTCAGGAGGATACCATCGAGACTCCGTCAGTATAATGTATCTCCTAGGATGGTGAAACGGGAGGCTCAAGGATGAAGGTTTTCTTTTGTGTTGATGTTAGATTGGATGGGAGGGTGTTGTTATGAAGGTAGTTGTATATATCCTGATACCACGTTGAGTTAGGACCAACAAGCTCACAGATAATTTTAGTTTGCGGAATGTCAACAGATGATATTAGCAATTGTTAGACCAAGAACTCACAATTTTGTATGTTGGTTAGCATGTCTAGAAGAGACCCAATAGTCGCCATTGCATCAACAGCCTTATTGTTAACTCTTGGGATCTGATGAAAGGAAAGACTACACAAATGTTGTTTATAGTTGTCCACCATCTTCTTATAGGGCGTCAACTTGTCATCCTTAGTTTGATATTCATTTGTGACTTGTCAAATAACAAGTTGAGAATATTCATAGACCTGAAGCTATGTGATGTTCCACTGGATAGCCATTCAAAGACCTATTAGTAATGCTTCATACTCGTCTATGTTGTTGGTGCATGGGAAAGCAAGCCTTTATGATTTAGGGATACAATCACCTTATGGGGTGATGAAGAGATCCCCTACTCGAGAACCATGCTGAGTGTATGACCTGTCAAAGTATAGTTTCCACTCGACCAATGTAGAGAGGTTGAAGATCCCTTCATCTAGAAACTTAGATAGCATGGGGTGTGTATCTATTAATGGTGCCTCAGCTAGTTGGTCTGCAATTACCTGATCCTTGATAGCCTTTCAGTCCACATATTCGATGTCAAACTTAGTTAAAATCATTACCCATTTCGCTAGGCATCCTATAACAGTTGCTTTGGAAAGTAAGTACTTTAAAGGATCGACCTTGGATATAAGCTTTGTATGTTGGTTCAACATATAGTACCGCATTTTTTGAGAAGTGAACACTACTGCTAAATATGCTCTTTCTGTTAGGGTTAGGCAGATCGGAGCAATAAACACTAATAATTATATGCATATTAAATAACCCAAATATAATAATGAAGAATAACACAAAAGACATCAACACAGAAATTTAACATGGTTCACCCAATATGGGCTACATCCACAGAAACTTAGCCATCCAATGATTTTATTATCCAGTGCAGATAGATTACAATCTCGTGAATTCCATACCCGCAACATACATCTCAGTCACTTATAACAAGCTTTTTGGAAGCTTCTCAAATTAGGGTTTTACAATGTCATTTTTCTTTTGTTAGTTAACAAAAATTAACAACCGACTTCGAACCCCAACAAGGATACATTATGAGTGTACAATATTTGTATGATGAGTTGCCACATACCAACAATCTCCCACTTGGAGATTGATCAGGCTCCACACCAAACAATCTCCCACTTGGAGACTGATCTTGGACGACACCGCTACACTTATAGCTCCCACTGGATTGTAGGCCTAGCTGGCTTCTTATATCCACCATTATCAGTCATGAAGACCAACAAAAATTGGTGATGAAATTAGTTTCTCCCATGTAATTACCTTTGTGAACATATCTACAGTATTCTCACTTGTGTGAATTTTCTCCAACTTCAACTGTCCATCCGCCAAAACTAACCGAATGAAGTGGTATATGAGCTGTATGTGCTTAGTTTTTGAATGTAGAGTTGAATTCTTAGCAAGATGAATGGAACTCTAGCTATCAGTGTACAAAGGGCCATCTTCTTGTTGTTTCCCCAATTCCTCCAAAAAATGTTGTAACCAAATCATCTCCTTGCTAGCTTTTGTAGCAACAACATACTCAGCTTCAGTGGTTGAGAGCGCAACAACCTTTTGTAGCCGTGAAATCCAACTGACTGCAGTACCTCCTACAGTAAAAATATACCCTATAGTACTCCTCTTGCTATCAATATCACCCACCAGATCAGAGTCAACATATCCTTTTAGAGTAAAATTTGTTCCTCCAAAACATAGTTTCTTTGAAGTAGTACCTCTCAAATATCAGAGAATCCATTTTACTGCATTCCAATATTCCATTCCCAGATTGCTCATATGCCTGCTCACAACTCCCACTGCATGTGCAATATCTGCCCTTGTGCATACCATTGCATACATAAAGCTGCCAATTGTTGATGCATATGGTATCTTAGACATTTTGTCTTCCTCCTCTTGTGTCTTTGGACACATCTCCTTAGTCAACTTAAAATGACTAGGCAAAGGTGTACTAACTGCTTTTGCATTCTGCATGTTAAACCTTTTCAACACCTCTACATACTCACTTTGAGACAAAAATAATTTTTTGTTTGTCATGTCCCATGTGATCCTCATACCAAGGATTTGTTTTGCTACACCCAAATCCTTCATAGCAAATGAATTTGCTAATTTTTTCTTAAGTTCATTAATATGTTGCATGTTAGACCTGACAACTGTCATCAACAAAAAGCAACAGGATAATATAGTTGCCATTACCCAACTTCTTAAAATAAACACAATAATCAAAATGACATATTTTGTAACCTTGTTCAACCATAAAACTATCAAATTTCAAATACCATTGCTGAGGTGCTTTCTTCAGGCCATACAAACTCTTCTTTAACCTACACACAAATTCCTCCTTACCCTTGACCTCATATCTCTGTGGTTGCTACATGTATATTTTCTCTTCCAAATCCCGATGGAGAAATGTTGTTTTCACATCTTGTTGTTCAAGATGCAAGTCTTCCACAGCCACAAGACTTAGAATAGTTCTAATAGAAGTCATCTTTACAATCAGAGAAAATATTTCATCAAAATCTATACCTTTTTTCTATGCAAAACCTTTTACCACGAGTCTAGCCTTATATCTTTTCTTGCCCCCATCTTCTTCCTTCAACCTGTAAACCCATTTATTTCGCAATTCTCTTTTTCCTGCAGGCAATTGGAGTAAGCCCCAAGTCTGATTCTGCAGTAAGGAATCCATTTCTTCTTTCATGCTTAGCTCCCACTACTTTTTGGTATCTACTTGCATTGCTTCTTCACAACCTTCAGGGTCACCAGAATTAGTTAATAATATAGATTATAATGATGAAGAAAATCTTTCTGGAGGTCTACTTATCCTTGTAGAACGTCTAACACTTGCAAGAGTCTGTGGGATAACTTATTGTTGCTGAGCATTAGGTACCACTGGCATTTTATTATCTAGAATCTCATCCAGCACCACATATTCCTTTTTGGCCTGTTCATGCTTCTTTTCTTGTAGTTGATCCTTATACACGACCTTCTCATTGAATATAACATCTCTGCTCCTAATGATTTTATGATTTTCATAATCCCATAACCGATAACCAAATTCATCTACTCCATATCCAATGAAGGTACATTTTTAGACTTAGCCTCAAGACTGGTCCAATTTTCAATATCAACAGGGACAAAAGATTCACAACCAAAGCTTTTTAGAAATGAATAGTTTACCTTTTTACCTGTCCATGCCTCCTTTAGAATGCCTCCATCCAAAGGATTTGAAGGTCACCTGTTTATTAAATAAATAGTGGTATGTACAACATCTGCCCAAAAGTGTAAGGGTAGTCCAACATGCAATCTCATGCTCCTTGCATGCTCCATAATGGTCCTATTCATCCTCTCAGACACACCATTTTCTGCCTATGAATTCCATTATATGAATAGTAATTCTCAAACTCTCTGTTGTAATACTCACCTCCATTATCATATCTAAGACACTTCAACTTTTTTCCTGTCTCATTCTCAACCAAAGCTTTCCACCTTTTAAAAGTTTCAAATACTTCTGATTTTTGTTTTAGGAAATACACCCATGTTTTCCTAGTTGCATCATCAATAAAAGTAACATAATAAAAAGAGCCACCAAGAGAAGATACCTGAGCTGGTCCCCATACATCTAAATGCACAAGCTCTAATTTCTCACTCTTCTTCTCTTTCCCAACTTTGAGAAATTGGACTCTTTTCTATTTTCCATAAACATGATTTTTGCAAAAATCCAAGTCAATCTGCTTCATACCTGGTAGCAACTTTCTAAAGTGAAGGATCTTCATCCCTTTCTCACTCATGTGCCCAAGTCTATGGTGCCATAATTTTATTTCTGTCCCTGTAGCAAGTGATATAACTGTCTCAGTAGCAACTATTTTTTTAGCAGCTAAGGTAGAATAAGTATAACCAGTACACAAATACAATGTGCCTACCTTTTCACTTTTAGCTACTACTAATGCACCTTTAGTGACCTTCCAGACTTTGTCTGAAAAGGTAACTATACAACCTTCACTACCCAATTGTCCCGCAAAGATTAAATTCCTTCTCAAATTTGGAACATGCCTTACCTCCTATAGAAACCATTCATTTCCATTCTGCAACATGATTTTTATCTTTCCTTTTCCAACAATCTGATAGGGTTCATCATCACCCAACTATACCTATCCAAAATCACCTTGAACATAATCTATAAAATATTTCCTATGGGGTGTGGCATGAAATGAAGCCCCTGAATCTATTACCCAGGAATCATTAGCATTATCTAAACACAAAATTAAAGCATCTTGTAATTTATTACTTGCAACATTAGCTTCTTTACTATCATCATGTTGTCCATCTCCTTGTTTGCCCTTTTGAGACTAGCAACCTTCTTCAAGTGTCTTGGCTTTCCATAGTGCCAACAATCCATTCTTCCTCTGGATTGAGATATGCCTTTCTTCGACTTCCCTTGTGACTTCCTATGATTTGTTGGGCTTTTTCCTCTCTCCTTTGTTCTTCCCCTGTTCTCTACAGTCAAATCATTACCCGATGTTGAACTCTCACCTGTGCTTTTCCATCGCATTTCCTCGCTAAGGATAACACCAACAACATCATCAAATTTCAAAGTATTTGAACTAGAGATAGAGTTACTTACAACCATTACCAAGCTATTCCATCTTTTTGGCAAAGAACATAAAACCAAGAGAGCCCTCACCTCTTCATCAAATTTTACTTTTACAGAAGTTAACTGACTGGTAATCGTATTAAACTCATTTAAATGATCTGACACAGATCCACCTTCAATCATTTTAGATTAAACAAATGCTTCATGAGAAATACCTTATTAGAGGCCGAGGGCTTTTCATATAATTTAGCCAAAGCTTTCATCAGTTCATCTATTATCTTCACTTTTGTTATATATTATGCCATAGATGGTGCCAGGCACAACCGAATGGTTCCCAGTGCCTTTCTATCTAGAAGTTCCCAATCCTCATCAGTCATTGTTGCCAATTTCTTGGCTTTTCCTTCCAATGGCCTCCATAAATCCTTCTAATTGAGATAATCCTCCATCTGCATCTTCCATAATTGATAGTTCTGCCCATTGAATTTATCTAGCTTCAATTTACCCTCATCCACCATTGCTCCCACTTAACTGTGAGACTCCCACTCAACCATGAGACCTTCCTGCAAACAATAATCAAACACAACCCACTTTGATACCAGTTGTTAGGGTTAGGCCAATCGAATCAATAAACACTAACAATTATATGCAGATTAAATAACCTAAATGTAACAATGAAGAATAACACAAACGAGATCAACACAAAAATTTAACGTGGTTCACCCAATATGGGTTGCATCCACAGAAACTCAGCCATCCAATGATTTTATTATCTAGTGCAAATAGATTACAATCTCACAAATTCCATACCCACAACATACATCCCAGCCGCTTATAACAAGCTTTTTGGAAGCTTCTAGAATTAGGGTTTTACAATGTTATTTTTCTTTTGTCAGTTAACAAAAATTATCAACCGACTTTGAACCCTGACAAGGATACATTACGAGTGTATAGTATTTGCATGATCAGTTGCCACATACCAACACTTTCCATAGGGGTATAGTTGAGCTCATATCCCACTAAGGTGCGACTAATGTAGTAAATTGCATGTTCCTTACCTGAGTCATCATTTTGCACAAGAAGTGCCCCCAAGGCTGCTGATGTAGTGGAGATGTAAAGTAGAAGAGGTTTTCCAGCTACTGGAGGCATCAATACTGGTGGTGAAGTAAGATAAGATTTTAGCTATTTAAAGGCATCTTGGCACTTACTGTCCCATTTGAAAGTGACATCCTTACGGAGTAAGTGCGAGAATGGTTGACATTTATTTGCCAATTGTGAGATGAACCGCCAGATGGACTGTAGCTTTCCCTAGAGACTTATTAGCTATTTAAGGTTACTCAAAGGAGGCATTTCAACAATAGCTTTGACCTTTTGAGGGTCGACCTCAATGACTCATAGAGATACAATGTAGCTCAATAGCTTGCCAGATGTTACACTGAAGACACACTTCTTTGGATTTAGCCTTAGTTAATATTGCTCTAGTCGATCAAATATTTTCTCTAACACTTTCAAGTGATCTGCTCGTGTAAATTTACCTAGGAGGTCATCGACATAATCTTCCATAATGGTATGGAACAAATCATGAAAGATTACCGTGATCGCTCTTTGGTAAGTAGCACCAACATTTTTTAGGCCAAAAGGCATGACCTGCCAACAGTAGTTGCCCCAAGGACATGTGATATCCATTTTATCTTGGTCCTTAGGTGCAATCATGATTTGATTGTAGCATTAAAAGCCATCCATAAGGGAAAGAATTTCATGGCCCGTCGTTAAGTCCACGATGATGTCAATGCTGGGCAGGGGAAAATTGTCCTTGGGATAGGATTTATTCAAGTCTCTGAAGTCTTCACAAATGTGAATGCCCCCATTTGGCTTGGAAATAGGCACAAGGTTTGATATCCACTCTGTATAATCTACAGGACATATGAATTTGGCATCGAGTAGCTTCTCAAGCTCAACTTTGACCAATAAAGCAATCTGTGGGTGCATCTTGTGCAGTTTCTACATGACTGGTTTAGCTCTTGGTGCAATTGATAGATGGTGGACTACTAATGCAGGATCCAATCTTGGCATGTTGGCATAAGTCCATGCAAAGTTGATTGCCCTTTTCTGAAAGAACTGTGTGAAGTCCTTATTTTCCTATTGAGACAAAGAAGCTACTAAAAATGTAATCTTGGGATTTTGGATCATGCCAAGATTCATTTCCTGAGATTTTTCCACCAATAAAGAAGATTTCTCCTGATATTTCAATGGTGGGGGAAGGTCACATCCTCAGGCGCCTCAAAGAAGTTTTCACCATCAGATGCGTCCTTTCTTTTTACTATTTTGAGATCGTAAGGTGCCATAGTGTGGTTTTCACCTAAGGATCAATTTATTTTATTCATATTTTTATGACTGAAAGATTTGACATTCTCCCCAAAATATGCGATAGGAGAAAGATCCATGACAAAACCTGCTTTATGTTCACCTTGGGGTATACCATCTCAAAGTCTGAGAAATTTTGTAAGCGCTTCATTGTTCTAAAAACTATCTAGGACAGGAGGCCCTTGTTGGTCCCAATTGATTAGGTCTGGATATACAAGGGAAACGGTTTATATTTTGGTCAGAGGTAAGGGAGACGGATGAGATCATGAAAATAGATGATTCCTAAAATAAATTAGTGAGGTGAAGGTGGGAATCGTCAATGGAATCCTCCATAGAAGTCTCCTCTGCGGGCCAAGCTTTTGCCACTTCATCGAGTATAAACTGGATATCGAAGGAGCTGGATACCTCCTTTTTGAATCCCAAACCATATTTATTAAGTTTCCTCATGATAGATATGGGTTCTATAGTTCCTTGCTCATGGAGTCCAAGTTTACCTTGTCCTTTATATCCCATATTTTTTACAATGCGATGACCATTGTTGTATTTATCCACGAGTAGGATAACTGGTTCCTTCTCATCTTGGAAAAGCCAAGAGGATATGTCTTCAATGTGCTCATCTTCTAGATTGTGCTCATGGATGAAGACTATTAGGGGTATAGGTTTGATGGCCTTCTTTTTGCTTACTTTTTCCACAGGAGGTTTTCCATAAGACTTCGGCACTAAGGGTAGGTTCCCTACACAACAAGAGTTCTACAAGTCATATTCTCCTAACCCTATGTTCTTATACTAAACCTTGACCTTGGGTATGTCTTTCTTAGGAGATTTGGTAGATAATGTGGTTGGATCAACATATGAAGATGAAGGATGGACGGCTTCATTTTTGGGCACTTGGTTTGAATTCAAGTATCTACCTTGCATGGTGTGACAGAATTTGAAAAGATTCATATCTCCAAGAATGGTAATTTTTGTACCATTATAGGGGAATTTCAAACATTAGTGATAGGTAGAGGGGATGGCCTGCATGGTGTGAATCCATGGACGACCAAGGATGATGTTGTATGGGAAGTCAAGATCTAGTACCTAACATCGAGTTTCTACAAAGGTCGGCTCCACTCTAATAGGTAAATGAATGACCCCTTCAGATTCCCTTTTGGCATCATCATAAGCCTTGATTGTCATTATCTTGGAAGAATCAATAGAATCAGTAGAATATCCCAACTGTTTTAATAGCTTTAAAGAACATATATTGAGACAAGCACCACCATCTATAAGGACTCGCTTGACTTTATGCTTGTGGATGTACACTTCAATGTGTAAGGCTTCGTTATGACATGAATTTTGGAAAGGGATATCTTGCTCTATAAAGATCAAGTCATGTGGAGAGGCAGTGTGTCCTATCATGGCCTTGAATTGTATAGTGTCAATGTTTTTGGGGATATTGACTCTTTGAGGGCCTTTTCTAGGATGTCCCTATGCTCAGGTGAAGTGCAAAGGAGGTCAAGGATGGATATCAGTGATGGTGTTTTGCCCAAATGATCGAGTAGATTATACTCGGAATGGGGTTGACTATTTGATGTTCACCCACGAAGGGTAACACGACCTCTATGAGTGGCTACAGCACAATCAAGAGCTTTACCCTTGATTGTAAGAGTGGATACGACACTTTCTCTAAAATGACCAACAACAGAATCATATACTCTTGATAAATTATTTACACCTTGACCTTTATTGTTGGCATTGTTTCCTTTTTTGTGATGAGGGAATGGATCATCATAAATACCAAGGTCTTTATTTGTTGTGGGTGGAGGAGCACCATCAATGACAACGTCTCTGCAATCAATGAGGTTTTTTAACTTCATGCACCCTAGTGTTTTATGTCCTTTTACCTGGTGGAATTTGCAGTATTTGTTGCCTTTGTACCACGTGGGTTTAAAAGTAGGTTCATCATATTGTCTAGTTTCAGGCAATGTTATTAAACCATTTTGGATAAGCTTCTTAAGTATAGATTCAATGGGTTCTCCCAAGGAAGTGAATCTACATTTGGGTGTGAATTCTTGTTTAAGTTGGTCACTTTGAGGGGGAGGATTATTCTTTTGCGATGTTTATACTATTTGGATGTGTTTGGCATCAACAACACCATCTCTGACAACATTTTTTGTTTTTAGCCCAAAAGCGGGGCTTGTCATTTGATGCAGGAGTGTTGTCTTTTGTCTCTTTGAAGATTTTCTCAAGTCCTTCAGTGATAAGGGATTTTTCTATGTTGGTACCCTTGGAAATAATCTCTTCAAATGTGTCAACACATTGTACTTGTAAGTGGAACCCAAGTTCAGGATTCAAGTTTTGGACAAATATGTTGAGCTTTTGTTTTTCAAGTGTTTGCCAAGGGCATCTACTGGCCATGTTCCTCCACCGTTGCAAGAACGAGGTGAATGTTTCTCCATTTCTTTGTTTGTTGTTACATAAGTCTATCATGGAGACTTCTTGTTCAATGTTAAATGAGAAATGGTTAACAAAATTCTTGGCAAGATCGCTAAAGGATTTAATACCCAGAGGTAATCGTGAAAAACAATCCATGGCTTGCCCTCCAAGACTGTGGGGGAAGAGGCGTAAGAGATAAGTATCATTATGGGCAACCTCTAAACAAGCCATATGGAATTCCCTCAAATGCTCTCGTGGGTTGCTTTTTCCCTTGTACTTATCGAATTTGGGTATTTTGAAGTGTGGAGGAAAAGGGAGCATTGGGATAGTTTGATCAAATGGACAAGGACAAACTTCCTCAAATGAGAAAGTCTTTTTGATGTTTCCGAGTGTAAGATCGGAAAGCTATTTTTGCATTGTTTGGATTGTGAGTTCCATCCCATATGGTGGCAGTGGTGGTGTATAATATTGTTGAATGGTGGAAGAAGGTGGTTGTTGATAGTTGGTTGGGGGTTGTTGATAGTTGGATGGTGTTTGTTAGTAGTTTTGGTTTGGAGGTTGTTGGTAATTAGATGGTGGTTTTTGGTAGTTTTGGTGTGGAGGTTGTTGGTAATGGTGTGGAGGTTGTTGATAATTAGTGTTAGGGTTAGGCGATAGAAATATCAATTAAATGCAAATAAATATTAAACAGAGGAATGAAAATACACAGAAATAATAACAATGAGAGACAAGTTTTAACATGGTTCACCCAAACTTGGGCTACATCCACCAATAGAGAGTCCACTATTATTATCCAGTAAATCAAACCAATTACAACCAGCAATCCTTGCAAATGGTAGAATACAATAAATAGAAACCCTAACCCTTAGCCGCTTTTATCAAGCCTTATGTCAGTTACAAAAATAGGGTTTTGTTTTTATGCTGCCCCTGGACCCTACAAGGGACACTGCCCCTTGACCCCGTCTTGGGGGTGCTGCCCCCAAACCCCCGCAAGGGGCACTGCTCCTTGACCCTGTTAAATAGTTGGGGGGAAATTGCGCTGATAAAAGTGGGGTAAATTAACCTTCGAGTCTGATTAGGCTCCATTTAACAACAATCTTCCACTTGGAGACTGATCATAACACCATTGACCCTATAGCTCTCACTAGAAATAAGCACCCTGGACTCTGTTGTTCTAATTTTTTGTTTTCAGTCTTGAAGACCAACCAAAGTTGAAGAGGAACTCAGCTTCTCCCTTGTCACTGCCTTCGTAAACATATCTACTGGATTTTCATCTGTATGTATCTTTTCCAACCTTAACTATCCATCATCTAACACCGGCTGAATGAAGTGATACCTCAACTATATGTGTTTGGTCTTTGAATGCAAGGCAAAATTCTTTGCAAGATGTATGGCACTCTGACTGTCTGTATACAAAGAACTGTTAGCCTGTTGTTTGCCCAATTCTTCCATAAAAGATTGTAGCCATATCATCTCCTTGCTTGCCTCTATTGCAACTACATACTCTGCCTCCATGGTGGATAAAGCAACCACCTTTTGCAACCTAGAGATCCAACTCACCGTTGTCCCACCTACAGTAAAGACATAACCTATAGTACTCCACCTGGTATCAATATCCCCTGCCAAATCTAAGTCTACATAACCTGCTAAATCAGTATTAGAGCCCGCAAAACATAAGTGTTTATTAGATGTACCTCTTAAATATTTGAGAATCCATTTTACCACATTTTAATGCTCTAATCCAGGATGATTCATATACCTACTTACGACTCCTACAGCATGTGCAATATCCGGCCTTGTGCATACCATGGCATACATTAAACTTCCTATAGCTAAAGCATATGGTACCTTGGACATTTTTTCTTCCTCCTCTTGTGTCTTAGGACACATCTCCTTAGTTAATTTCAAATGACTAGGCAAAGGTGTACTGACAGCTTTTGCATTCTCCATATGGAATCTCTACAACACCTTTTCAACATAATCAGTCTGAGATAGAGTCAATTTTCTATTCTTCCTATCTCTGTAAATTTTCATACTAAGGATTTGTTTTTTTGCCCCTAAATCCTTCATAGCAAATGATTGTGCTAACTGTTGTTTTAACTCTCTTATGTGATCCATGTTAGACCCTACTACAATCATGTCATCAACATATAAACATAAAATAATATAGATGTCATTATCCAACCTCTTATAATAAACACAATGGTCAGAATTACACCGATTGTAGCCTTGTTATGCCATAAAACTATCAAATTTCAAATACCATTGCCGAGGTGCTTGTTTTAGGCCATATAAACTCTTCTTCAATTTGCACAACAATTTCTTCTTACCTTTGACCTCAAATCCCTGTGGTTGCTCCATATATATCTCCTCCTCTAAATCACCATGGAGAAAGGCAGTTTTGACTTCTAACTGTTCCAAATGCAAATCTTCAGCAGCCACAATACTTAAAACAGTACGAATAGAAGTCATCTTAACAACCGGAGAAAAAATCTCATTAAAATCAATGCCCTTTTTATGTGCAAATCCTTTTACAACTAACCTGGCTTTAAATCTTTTCTTACCTTTGGACATCTTCCTCTTTTAGCCTATAAACCTAATTGTTTGGTAAAGCTTTTTTACCTGTAGGCAACTTACATAATTCTCAAGTCTGATTTTTTAGCAAGGAGTCCATTTCTTCTTTCATTGCAAGCTCCCACTGAACCTTTGTATCCACCTACATAGCTTCATCATACCCTTCTAGTTCACCAGCATCTGTTAACAAAATAGAATACAAAGAGGGAGAAAACCTTTCAAGAGGTCTACTTAGCCTTGTTGACTGTCTAACATTCACTAGAGTTTGTGGTATTTCTTGTTGTTGTTGCGGAGCATGAGGAACCACTAGAACATCACTATCTAGAGTATCATCCAGCACCACATAATCCTTTTCTTTCTTCTCATGTTGCTGCAACTGATCTTTGTACAACACCTTCTCATTGAATACAACATCCCTGCTTCTCACAATTTTTTGATTTTCAAAATCCCAAAGCCTATAACCAAATTCATCAATGTCATATCCAACGAAGGTACACTTTTTTTTATTTTGCATCTAGCTTGGTTCTATTTTCAGAATCTACATGTGCAAATGCTTCACATCCTAAGGTTTTGAGAAAATAATAACTCACCTTCTTACCTATCCATGCTTCCTCTAGAATACCACAGTCCAAAAGAACTGAAGGACCTCTATTAAATAGATATACAGTGGTGTTGACAACCTCTGCCCACATGTTTAAAGGCAGCCCAACATGCAATCTCATGGTCCTTGCACACTCCATTATTGTCCTATTCATGTGTTCAGCCACTCCATTCTCCTGTGGAGTCCATGGAACCATTTTCTGTCTATGAATTCCATTAAAGGAACAATAATCCTCAAATTCTTTGCTACAATACTCACCACCATTATTAGATCTAAGACATTTTAATCTTTTACCCATCTCATTTTCAACCAAGCTTCTCCATTTCTTAAATGTTTCAAATACATCAGATTTCTACCTAAGGAAATAAATCTAAACCTTCCTAGTTGCATCATCTATGAATGTAACATAATACCGAGAGCCACCAAGAGAAGATACCTGAGTTGGTCCCCATACATCTGTATGTACAAGCTCCAACTTTTCATCTTTCTTTTGCTTCCCATCCTTGAGAAAACTGACTTTCTTTTGTTTTCCATACACACAACTTTCACAAAAATCTATATTAATACATTTCAGACTTGGTAAACTTTCTTAGAATGATGTACCTTCATACCTTTTTCACTCATATACCCAAGTCTATTATGTCATAGTGTTGTCTTAGAACTTGCAGCAATGGTTTTAGTCTCTTCCTGTGAACTTGCAACAACTGTTCCTAAACCTGTTTATTTTTTCTCTGCAATAGCTAAAGTAGAAGGAACAATATGACCTGTACAAAGATATAAGGTGCCTACTTTCACACCTTTCACTACTATTAAGACACCTCTTGAAACCTTCCAATTTTATCAGTAAATGTAACAATGCAACCTTCATCAACTAGCTGCCCTACTGAAATTAAATTCCTACTTAGCCTTGGAATGTACCTTACCTCTTGTAGTAGCCAATGATTCCCATTCTGTAACTTAATCTTGATTCTTCCCTTTCCAACAATCTAACAGGGTTCGTTATCTCCCAAATAAACTAGCCCAAAATCTCCTTGGACATAATCAAGAAAATAACTTCTATGGGGCATAGCATGAAATGAGGCCCCTAAATCCAAAACCCATGAATCATCAGCATTATCTAGGGAAAGAATCAAAGCATCATCTTCAGATTTATTACTTACCACATTTGCCTCCTTAGTACCTTCTTGTTTGTCTCCTTTATTCTTCTGAGACCAGCAATCTTTTTTCAGATGACCTGGTTTCCCATAGTACTAACAATCCTTCTATCCTCTGGATTGGGATCTCTTGTCCTTTGATTTTCCTCATGACTTCCCATGACCTCCAAAACCTTTTCCTCTCTCCTTTGATCTGCCCCTGCTTTCTGCATTCAAAACACTACCTAATATGGACCCTCCTGAGCTTTTCTGTCGCATTTCCTCACTAAGGATAACACCAACAATGTCATCAAATTTCAAAGTATTTGAACCAGAGACAGAGTTACTTACAACCATTACCAAGCTATTCTAGCTTTCTAGCAAAAAACATAAAACCAAGAGAGCCCTCACCTCTTCATCAAATTTCACTTTTATAGAAGTTAACTGACTGGTAATCATATTAAACTCATTTAAATGATCTATCATAGATCCACCTTCAATCATATTCAGATTAAACAAATGCTTCATGAGAAATACCTTATTTGAGGCTGAGGATTTTTCATACAATTTAGCCAAAGCTTTCATCAGTTCATTTGTTATCTTCGCTTATGTTATATTGAATGCCACAGATAGTGCTAGGCACAACCTAATGGTTCCCAGTGCCTTTCTGTCCAGAAGATTCCAATCCTCATCAGTCATTGCTGCCGGTTACTTGGCTATTCCTTCTAACGGCCTCCATAAATCGTTCTGATAGAGATAATCCTCCATCTGCATCTTCCATAACTGACCATTGAATTTATCTACCTTCAATTTACCCTCATCTGCCATTGCTCCCACTCAACTGTGAGACCTTCCTGCAGATGATAATTGAACACAACTTGGCTCTAATACCACTTGTTAGGGTTAGGCGGTAGAAGATATCAATTAAATTCAAATAAAGATTAAACAGAGGAATGAAAATACACAGAAATACTAACAGTGAGAGACAGGTTTTAACGTGGGTCACCAATAGAGAGTCCAATATTATTATCCAGTAAATCAAACCGATTACAACCAGCAATCCTTGCAACTCAATACCACTGCAAATGCTACAATACAATCAATGAAAACCCTAACCCCTAGCTACTTTTATCAAGCCTTATGTCGGTTACAAAAATAGAGTTTTGTTTTTATGTTAGCCAATAGAAAAAATAACTCCTGACGCTCCCCTTGACCTTGTCTTGGGGGCACTGCCCCTCGACCCCGTTAAATAGTTTGGGGGGAAACCGCGTCGATAAAAGTGGGGTAAATTAACCTCCGAGTCTGATTAGGCTCCATATAACAACAATTAGATGGTGGTTGTTGGTAGTTTTGGTTGGGAGATTGTTGACCCTAATAAGATGAATTGTATTGTTGGTTTGGTGGTTGTTGTGATGTGTTAGAAAGGTTTGTGTTATTTTGGGACAGATTGATGGGTACGTTGGTTGTGGAAGAGTGAATGTGAGATACTTGTGGAGGATTCGCACAAGTGTTGTTGGGAATAGAAGAAGATGTTTGTGGTGGATTAGTAGAGGTATTATGTGGGATATAAGAAGAAGATGGTTGTTGTGGATTAGTAGAGGGATTGTATGGGATAGAAGAAGATGGGCTAGATTGGTGTTGGACACCTATGTATGATGGTTTTAGGAGCGGTTCAAGTGGTGTTTTGTGGAACATGTTTGTGAATGGAAGATCGTTAGTTGGAAAAGGTGGTAAGGTAGATGTTGTGGCTAATGAAAATGGATGACCTCCACCAAAAATATATTTTTCTTGGATTTGTGAGGTATCAAAATCGTAAGGCAACTTAGCTCCTTTTTGAGTAAGTATATGGAAGTAATGATCATGATTTGCTTCCAAAATTTTACTAATTTTCTCCAAGATCGCAAGGTCTTGTAGGTCATCATTCGAGTCATGGGAATCTACATGTGTTTGTTCAATGAGATTTTGGGATAAAGAAGCACCTATTGTATACATTGTAGGAACAAAGATGCTAGAGTCCATGCCCATGGTAAAGTTTGATGCATCAATGGCTACTTCAGAGGTAGGTACCTCAGGATTGCCTTGCGGCGGATTTGGAGTGTTCTCCATGATTTTATTTTGTTTTGATCAGGTGGTAGGCATGTGATTTGGATGAATGATGGGCTTGGTTAAGAGTTACAAAATCTAGATCAATAGATTTTTGGCTTTTTTGATTATCTACTCTGAAATAAACTAATGATTTCGAAGTGAGACAAGATAAGGCTATAGTGAATTTGTCTATTCTTAAAAGGAGATCCCCTTTTGAAGATAGGTTTGTTCACTAGTTGGTGTGATACTAATTGTTCTAGAAGACAAATTAGGGGATTGTATGATCTAGATCTTGGGATTGATAACCAAGTGGATGGGATGATTTGATTTGGAATGGCTTAGGAAAATGATCGTGGAGGAAGATGGAGTAATGTTGTTTGTTTTCTTTTTGGGTTTTTGGATTTTTTTTGACAAAATGAAGATGCGAAAAGGGAAAGTTTTACACTATGTTTTTTGGATTTTTTATTTTTGACAAGGAAAAAATGCAAAAAGGGAAGGAATAATCACTATATTTTTTTGGATTTTTTGATTTTGACAAGGAAAATGTGATAAGGGAAAATTTTACACTATGTTTTTTGAATTTTTGTTTTGAATTTTTTGGACTCTTGGATTTGCTTTTTGACAAGAAAAACACAATAGGCAAAAGACACGATGACAGTTTTCAACAAAAGTGTATGTTTGAGGCTCCTAAAAGCCCAAGTTTTCACAAGTATAAAAATAATTGAGTACAAATCAAACACTTTTTATCCCTAAAGACAAGGCTTCATTGTGATAATATCAGCTCACAAATTGGAATCTATGTCGACTCAAATGTCATCACACCTATTATGGGTGCGTACATTTTTTCGTCTTTGCGAGAGAGGATAGATAGGGACCTCTAGGACTAGAAGGATGACCCAATCACCCTTTCTATGAAAATCTACAAGTAGCTTATGCTATGCCAAGGAGTTCTGTCTCATCTCAAGGGAGCCTTATGGTGAGTAATCTTGGGGGCGTCGTACCCTTGCACTGAAAGTTATTGCAGCATTCAGAGGTGAGTCGGGTGGACACTAACTACAAGGTTGCTAGTTATTTCAGGGGACCAATGCCTTGCGAGCATCTGGTAAGCCACTAAAGGCTTTAACTAATTCTACTAAGAGTCTCATATACCTCACACAATATAAAATTGCTTTCACAAAGTGTTGGTATGCCTCTTTTTGATTTGGCACCGTAAGATAAGGCTAACGTTGTTTAAGTCTTGGCTTTCATCTCAACTAATTTATATAGTAGTCTAAAGGAAAGATCTGCTTAGGGTCGTCCCTTTTGGATGAAGTGCAATCCAAAAGCAAGCCCTTCTAAAGGCTAATACCATACATGGAAAGCAATAAAATGAATGGCTTAAATGTTTTTGATTCCCAAGATCACGTTGTTGTGCGAAGGAAGAGCATACACATTTAATAAATTCCAAACACAGAAAACACACGTAAATTCCCTTAAGCAAAAATGAAATGTGTGTTTTAGGATTTAAGCAATTCCAAGCATGGAAAACACATGTAAATTTCCTTAAGCAAAATTGAAATGTGTGCTAAGATTTAGTGATAAACAAAATTACACATTTATCAATTTCAAGTACGGCAAATGCATGTCAATTCCCTTAAGCAAAATGAAGTGTGAATCCTAAGACTTAGTGATAATCAAGATTTGTCTTTGGCATATGTCCTATATCAAATCACATTAGTAGTCTCAATTATTTTTTAGTAGTTTGCAAGAAAAAGTTTGGTCTTCGTCAAACGATAAGAGGCAGCTCTTGATGTCCACCTGGAATCCACCAAAACAAAAAAGATTCAAGAAACTTGCAAACCCAGTTATGAGGTGAAAAATGAATAATCTAGAAAATTTCTGAGAAATATGATTAATGACAGAAAAATAGATAGTATGACCAAATTCTACACGAAATTCTATGTAATAAAAATTTCACAAAGTTTCGTTAAGAAATGTAAAAGTTATAGTGATTTAAAGCTTCCAAACAAAGGGGAGGTTTGACTGATAATACCTAATAAAGTTGACTAGATGGGCCAAAGATACCTATACCTCTGTGAAGTTGAGTGAATCATCTTTCCAACGCAACCAGTTTCACGAAAATCTAATATACCTACAAAAAGTTATACAAAAAAGTAAAAAACAACCTATTTTGGCAAGTAGGAGCAAGCGAGGCAAGCCTGAAAGTGAACTAATAAATAGCAGTTAATAGACAAAATGGTCACATGAATAGTTTAATGTTAGTGGTTAATGGTTTTAAACAAGCCCCTGGTCCTCCATGTGACCAGGGGCTGAATGCCTAAAAAAAGAAAAAAATTAAAAATTAAAATTTACCTAAAAGACTAAAGTTGAAAAATAGGGTTTGTTTTTTGTGTTTGGCTTTATTTATTTGCTTTGTTGTTTTTTTTAATTAATAAATTTATTTTTGTTTGTTGTTGTTGTGCGTATGTATTGTGTTGGTAGGGGCGGGAGAGTGTTGCAGGCAGAGGGAGAAGGGCGCCGTAGGGTGGTGGTGGGAGGCGGGCACAGCGGAGAGTGGGGGATCGGGCGCAGGGGAGAGGGAGGGGGCAGGGAAGGGAGGGGTCTGGTGGTGGCTATGTAGGAGTGGGAGATGGAGCGGGCAGCCGAGGGAGTGGCAAGTGAGTGCAGAGGGGAGCAAGAGGGTTTGGTTGCAGGGGGCAGGCGACAGGTAGAGGAGGTGGGGACAAGAGAGCGAGGAGGAGGGGATGAGATTTGGGTGGGGTAGAGGGGACTATGGGATCAGGGTAGCAGGGCTACCAAGGGCCCAAAAAAAAATTGTTTTTTTTTTTTTTTCAATTTTTACTTTTGTAAAAAAAATCAATTCTAAAGTTTTTTTTTGTTTTTTTGGTATATTTTTTTTATAAATTTTTGTGCTTGACAAAAAAATCAAACCTACAGTATTTTTGTAATTTTTATTTTGTAATAAATTTTTAGAAGTCTAATTTGTTAAAACTAGGCAAACAATTAAAAAAAATTCAAAAAATTTTCAGTAACGAAAACTAGAGGTGTTTTATGTTGATTTTCATCTACGAGGCCTCCTAGACTCAACGATGAGGTCTGTTTGAGCGTAGGAAGCCATTTGTGAAAGTTGATTCCCAAATGTTGTGTCCAAAAACACCTGAATCTGTAACAAAAAACCTTAACAAACACTCACAAACAAGAGGGGTTAGATTACCAGGCATGCCAAAATGTAATAGGTGAAAAATGCAATGCAAACATAAATGAAAGATAAACCAAATCAAGTACAAGTTACCTTCCTTTTGCACAAACAAATTGCCTACACTGATCATGCGAATTGAAGTTGCACCCAAAACCAATTGATTGCTCCTTACTCTTTGATTATGTGGATTGGTCTATTTGCTAATAACATAAATATTGATCTCCCAAGGAATGAAAATAACAACATAAGTTTACTAAAGATGCTCAGAAATGGAGAAAGAGGTTCAATTTATAGACCTGTGAGACAACAAATCTACAATTGAGGATGGTTGAGAGAATGTGTGAGAATGAGAGGACAAGTGTCCTTGTCTTCTCATGCATCAAGGGAGTTAATAGATCTGATTAAGGAATTGACTGAATTGATTGATCAGATGACTGAATTGATTGGGTAGTTGACTGAGTTGATTGCTTAGTGAACTCAATTGATGAACTAGTCAACTAAATTGATTGATTAGTTAGCTAGATTGACTAACTTGTTAACTGATTTGATTGATTTAGCTAACTAATTTGATTGATTAGTTATCTAAATTGATTGAGAGTGAAATATGGATGAGATGGAATAATAAGAAATTAAATAAATAATTTATTTAATTTCATAAGCACATGTGATAAATGAATTAAATATTAAATTTAATTCATTTTGGAGGAAAAAGACTAATTAAATAAATAATTTGAATTTATTTATTTAAATTAGAGGGAAGTTGATTTAATTAAATAATCGGGGTTATTTAATCAAATATGGAGGATAAATTGATGATGATCGATAGATGAACTTAATCAAATAATTAAGAATTATTTAATTAAAGTGAAGTATGGTAGATGAAAGCCTAATCTAGGAACAGGTCAATTTAGGTGTCTACAATATGGTTTCAGGACTATGGATGGTCACTAACATAATCTTACAGAAATATACCCTTTTTGTGTGTAGGTATTTGACCTCCAGAGATAGCTCTAGAGTTCCTCCTAAGATTCCAAAGCTCAGCAAAAGACATCAAGAGCCGAGGAAAGAACTGTAATTGGCACATGTTCCATGAGTGACTGAAGATTTTGGAGGAAAAGGGGACTACACTTTAAGTAACAAGGTTCATACTGCAAGTTAGAGTCCCAGTTGTAGTCGTGCAATAAAGAGGTCATTGATTTTGTTTATTTCAATTCTCTTCAGGTTCTCTTTTATCAGCCCTTGTGGCCTATTTACAAACTTTAGTTGAACTCTTGTGACACTTGTAGTGTCACCATATTATCTTTCAATATTTTGCATGAATTATGTAATAAGACTTTGATATATGTAATGAACTACATTAAGGAATAAGTACTCTAAGTATATTTATCATAACAACACCTGATATATATAGAGGATTAGAAGTAGGAAAATAGTTAGTCTTTTTGTTGCATGAGAAGATAGATTGAAAGGACCTTTGAATATGTGTGTCAACTTCATGCATATGATGTTTCTAGATAATTTAGAATAAAAGAAGCAAATAATTCAATACCCTAATTCTGAGTTATTAGTCTAGGCCCCTTTCCAACGGTGTGGAGCAAGGGCCCACTCCCACTTGTGGAGAGAGGCTAGTATTTTATTTCTATTTATCTCTTTCATCTTGATAGATTAATTGTTGTTTTAGAATAAGTCTTTCTATGGTATGATTTAGTTCTCTGTTTTACAATTTATTATTGAGTTATAGATTAAATCTTGGTTAGTAGTTATTCCTTCTTAGATTAGACTTCTTTCCAGAAAATGTGTGTGGTCATTTATCAGATTTAGTTTCTAGCATTTAGATGTATTTTTCAGTGATGAGTAAGGGTATGAGTTTGATTAGGAAGTTAGCTTAACTCTAGGAAATAGTGTGGGACTGTTAGTTAGTTCTGCTGCAAATTGCTATAGATACATTGCCCTAGATTGACAGATAAAGATATTTAAATGCAAGGTACAATGACCCTTGTCAATTCTTATGTTGTACTAGATGCATTCCCTTATTTTTAGCCTAAATTATCTTTGCTTGATGCCATAAAATCACCATGAGCTCTTGCACCTCCAGAAAATTGGTTCAATGACCAACCCCAAATACATCTTCTAATGATGTATATATAGCACTTCTTGCACTGTTGCATTTGGGTGGGAATTACCTACCCCACCAACCTCAGTAACATCATCATTGAATCGCACCTACTCCCCCACCTACCTATAATTCATCTTTATTGCATTGATGGCGTCCTGGGCATAGGAAAACCTTCAAACTGGAGAACCTGTGAAAAACACGTTACATTGACTTTTAAATCCTTTTGACAAAACTGGAGGTTTGTGAACTATTGAAACCACCAAAAAACCATCTTTGTTTATTCATTACTTATCCATTTCGATGTTTTGGCACTCTGGTGAACCAACAAACCATTCTAGCTTTGTTCTCTTTTCTTTGTTCTTTGAGCAATTTGACACTTTGGCAAACTCTCAAACCTTTTTGCTGTTTCAAAAATTTCACAAACTTATGAAATTGTTGAAATAATTCTTCATTTCATTTTCCTTCTCTTCACCTTTTTGGCCTTTCGGCAAAATGGTGAACTCATGAACTATTTCAGCATTTCAGTGAGTTTATGAACCTATGAACTTGCTGAAACATTTCTTTCTTTTCTTCATTCACCATCTTTTCTTCCTTTTTTGGCATTTTGGTAAGTTCACGAATCGATGAACTTGCTGAAACATTTCTTCGTTTGTCTCTCTTTCTTTCCAACTCTTTCCTCTTTCCTTCAGTGTTTCAACGAAAACACGAACCGGTGAACTACTTTCAACAAGTTTGCAAACTGGCGAAGCTGCCAAAAGGCAAACACTTAGAGGATGTTCATGAAGGATTTAGAGGATTTTCATGGACTTAGAGGATTTTTTCAACATGGTTTTTTAGGATGGGGGCCATAGAAGATCTCCCTGATCAGATATAATTGATGGGAAAAAGTAGGGATGCCAAGGGGGAATAGGACTTAGGATTTTTCAAATTTAAGCACAACGAATCTGGGTCCCAACAAGGATGATAAGAAAATCATGTCTCAAAAAGTAGATAAACAGAAGCCATGGAGTGGGAAAGAGGAGAACAAGTTATGGAATAGCTGTGGATAGATGTGAATTAATCTTGTTGCAAGACAAGGCAAAGAATAATGAATGGGTGAGGTGGATGGATATTGATGGTAGAAACCCAAAGAGTATGGAGAAATGGAAGTAGTAAAGCTAGGTGGAGGAAAATATTTGGTTCAACAAGTGGCTAGAAAAAGAAGAAACTAATGGACAAGCATCAAGAGTACTTGACATGATGGAAAGGTACATTGTGGCTTACTCAACTATTCAAAATGATTGCTCTACCATCTAGATCCAATGTGTGAGGACCATGCTTACAAACTTTTACCTCTAGGGTGTTTAATGCAGGAAAATTGTTGTGTCTTGCAGTCAACATCAATAAAAAAATACTTATTTCTCATTTTGAAATTTCCTAGGTTTGTTGGTGAATAATGGCCCATGTCTTCTATGGGAGTGGGAATTTTCTACACCTTCCTAATGTATTGAATATATATTTTATTGTAAATTGGCCCCTCATGGAGTTGGATGATCTACTTGGATCCTTGAACAAAAATCTTGGACTTCTCTACTTCAGGTTACTATGACGCCTCATTAAGTGAGAGTTATATTATAAGGTATCTATGATTTCTGATTAAGTGGAGGTTACATTGTAAATCATTTATGACACCTCATTAAGTGGTGAGTTACTTGTAAGGCATCTTTGACATGTCATAGAGTGGGGGTTATATTGTAAGAGCATATTTGACTTTCCCATGATGATATATGAAGAGGGGCACACCATTTCAGGGGAGTTGCATGAGAAAGTGGAAATTCATGATGTTTGTAACTCCTCAAGTGGTAATCATGCCCCCATGTGAATAATTAGGTTGCATAAGGGTTTCTTTATGGTGTAATGTTACACTTGGTTGAAGGATTACAAATAGAAGCACTATAGATTTTTGAAAGGCCTTCTACTATATTTGTAGGAAGTAAGGAGACCTTGGGGAAGGGTGAAATGAACTATATTTCACCATTTTTATTTTTAATTTAGAAGGATATCAATTGGAGATTTGAATTGAGGAAAATGTACTTGTAATGCAAAATACTTGGTTGTATGCACAGAAAGTTGGTTCTTGTGTGTTTGCAAGAAGCAATGAAGAAAGTAGAATATTTTCATGTAGAGAGCTATTTGTTTATATAAAAATGTGTCATTCCCCTAGGGAGACTATCATTTTTCATAGAAATACCAAATGATTCTACAAGTCCACTTTTAGATGAATGAGGAAGATTTCTCCCCATATGTGTTGTTGTTAGAACCTTGTGTGCAATTTATGTTGTGGTTTTATTTCCTACATCACTTTTGTTGAATCCTGGTAGAGATATCAAATGAATGTAATAATTTTGATTATGCATTGTAAGTTTTTAGCCTCCAAAATGTGTGTTGTTGTTTGTTTATTTTGGTTTATATCTATCTTTATTACAAGGACAAGGTTGCCATTCATTTGGCTCCTATTCTTAACTATATAAAAATGGAAGCAACCTTAATAGATGAGATAGAGCATCTAAAGAGCATTGTCTATACTTGAATAGTACAATACCATATTGGTGGACAACTCAATGCTCTATTATTCTCACTTAATGCAAGTTCAAAAATGTATTCATTTGCAAATTTTTCAGTACATATACTAGGATACTCTAAATATATAATGTTGATAGTGCACCCTAAGAATACATTGAATACTACAAAGTGTTTGGGAACTAAAACTCAGAAGCAATAATTGTAGTTTATGGGTGCATGTGTTCCATAACATATTTATTAAATGGCCACAAGCTTGGTATATCCACTAGTAGATGCTACCAAATTGAAAACTAGGACACCCTCAAGAAGGATTTAGATTTGGATTAAGATGGTAATTAAATGGACAATACACACTTGAGGAACTTAATGTATTATAATTAGTAATTGAACAAAATCAAGATTGACAATTACATAGTAGTTGCACAAAGTAGATTCTCTATTTCAATTGAGAGCTTACAAAAATGAGAATAATCTAAACGAAAGATGAGTTTTTTTTCTCTAATTACATGGTTCAAATAAGCTATTATATAGCTTTGCAATACAAGAAACTTAAAAGATTACTTAGAATAGTAAATTAGAGCTCTTAATAAAATCAAAGATTCACCACACATGATAGTAATGTGTTCTTCTTGGAACTTGAAATGGATAGTCAAACAAGGACAAAATTATTTTAAAAGAAAAATGTTTGGAGTTAATTTTGGTATTCCTACTTGTCGAGATCATAACTCCTATCTCATTACTTGAAATTCAAAGTTTGAATACCCTTTAGAAATATTACGTTATGAAGTAAACAATCCAAGTTGGTTGGTATGTCCAATGGTCACCATAGTGAATTTCTTTACTACCTTTGGATTTTCATAAATTTCCCATTTTATTAAAATCATTTCAAGTACAAGCATGTTATTAATTACTATTTATAATTTTCCTCTATAACTTAATGTAAAAACTTCTTGCCCCCTTTATGAGGTGTGTGAGGTAAGTTACCTAAAAGGGTACGTATTGTGTGTTTAACATGCTAATTTGATTTGATCATTTGGATTAAAGTTTAACATGCTAAGTTGATTTGATCATTTGGATTAACCCTATTGGATCTATGATTGAGATTGCTTCCTATTTTTGGAAATCTATATGTATAGGGTTTTATCTCTATTCTAATATATTTTGGCTTTCTAACAAAAAACATCTTTTGGATTTCTAACAAAAAACATCTTTTGGCTTTCTATACTAAAGAGTCAACTAGTCATGATTTATTATCTTGTAATGAATGTGACTATGTTTTAGCTCTTATGTTCTTTACAACTCATCATGGAGAGTGCCCCTAGTTTGATATTGTGAAATTGTATGTGCTTTTTCTACTTATGCTTCCAATCTAAAGTAAATTATTTGTATGCATTTGAATGCCCACTAGTTACAGAGGCTAGTTAATGTCATTTCATATGCAGGTAGGTTCACTTTAAAACATAAGTTTAAGCCCCGCCGTAGGCATATGTTTATTCACAAATGAGAGTTGGTTGTGTGATATAAATAAATTTAATTGGTCACCCTTCTTTGATGCTCCTTCACCTACCCTTTTATTTTATTTCTATAACCATTTCTGATTTTCTATCCCTAATCCTCCTATCCCTTTTTCTTGTACCAATTAGTTTAGTGCAGGCTAGTCATTAAAGTATTTTCTATTCTACATTTCTACTTGTAGTGATCATTATTTCAGTAGGTTTAGTGGTAGGTGTAAAATAGAAGAGGAAGTGAGCCTTCTCTAGAGGTTCTATGTAGTTATTCAAAATCAAATGTTGATGTTTAGGTTCCCCATTCTATTGGAGGGACCAATAATAACATCATTAAATTTCACTCTAGAGGGCCTAAAAAATGTAAAATAAATAAAATAAAAATTTCTTAATGATGTCCAAAACTACCAGTTGGATGTTTTGTGTATTATTTGTCCCTCCTTGAGAATAAATAGGCCTCATTGATACTATCTTTTATAATAGATTAAGGAACTTTTTATAATGTGATTCCTAGTGAATCACTTGCCCTAATGTGAAGATTGGCCTAGTTTCACCACCCAAAAGAGTGGAATTTGTTGATTCTTCATCTCCTTGACCAATGTATCAATGATTTGATCTATAGGGAATAGAGTAGTAGTTTAAGGGTTCAATTTGATGTTATGAAACTATTCAACAACATCTAATGTGCTCAACAATGGTGAAAAGTATGCTTCAAGTAAATATCTATTGAACACTAGATGCAACCCAAAATAAGGGTAAATTACATTCAAATGCATTACCACCCACCTTCTTGGTAATTGTTTATGGACCATACCACAAAGGCCAAATTTTATTGTTTTCGCCCTAAAGCCTTTCTTTCTAATTGTGTAACCACACATTGTCTCCCATCTATAATTAATGACGGACATTATGTTGATAATTATGTTGCTAGTGCCTTGTAGTGGTTCGCCTCAAGATCTAATGAACATGGTTTTGACTATGTTGAATCCTTTTGAAAAATTAGGTAGTCTTACCCAATTCCTTCTTTGCATGTGGTGATGACTATATAACATGATAGGAATTGCTACATCAATAGGTACCAATGGTTGGAATATGAGGCAAAACTTAAGTGGACTATTCCCATGGAGCCATGAAGAGCTTCATTGTAGCTATGTTAAAAATAGGGAAAGCTCTCATCTAGTGTATGGATATGTTTCAAGTGATACATTAATATAATTTGCACAATCATGTGATTAACAACCTCTATTTTCCCATCTTTCTATGGATGTAACATTGTAGATCTTTCCAATTTTGTGTCCATCATAGACCACAGTGAAGAACCAAAATGGCTAAGAATGAAGACATCATTGTTGGTGTTAGCACACCTTTTATTTTTTACAAAATTTTCCTTCCATGTGTTCATGTAGTTATGTTTCACCCTATGCTTATAACCAATCAAAGATGTCTTGTGTTATGGTTTTCACATGAGGGTTCGGGTGTGGTCTTGTGCAATCATGTGTCATCATATTCTTAGCCTTACTTTTGTGGTGTCCCCCAGGCTTTACATGGTTCAATTTAATGTCTAAGGTGTCTTCATGTGCCAAGAGTTGTTATTCTAATTCCTTTAGTTTGAACGCATGGATCCTAGGAGCTTTCTCTATGACTAATAGTATACTTTTATGCTTCTAGTTTATGCTCGGTCTGGTGTATTTATGGTGGTGTTCATATGCAATCATAAACCTCGATCCTTGTGCTCTCATATGCATTTCAATACATTTTTAAATTTCCAATGGTTCCTTACTCTAAAATCCTTCCTTTGTGTGCACTTTTTCTAATTTTATGTTGACTTGGAGTAGTAGATAATAAGATT
Source organism: Cunninghamia lanceolata (assembly GCA_027924645.1). Lineage (NCBI taxonomy): Eukaryota > Viridiplantae > Streptophyta > Pinopsida > Cupressales > Cupressaceae > Cunninghamia > Cunninghamia lanceolata. The sequence goes on from BSBN01000934.1 coordinate 574,138, forward strand.
AACTTAAAACACATGTGAATTTATTGTTACTTGGTGTTACCTCCCCTATTGGTCATCACTTCACCTAGTGCATGGACATAACACATCCAACCAATCCTCACTCTCCAATAATTGCATTGTGTTTAGCTGCTAAGGCCCTTGTACCCACTCCCAGTCGTGTCACATGGTCCTAGATGCTCCTTAACAACCTTGCTTCGTTTCACCACCTTATTGGTATGTAAAGTAGCCCTTTTCTTGGTGAACATTTTATTTTGGTGTTCCATGCACTCTACCACTTGATTCTCTCGCCTTGTGTACCATTGTTCAATCTCCATAGAAGTTCTTTACCATTAACCTTTTATGTTATGTACCCTCTTTATGGTGTTTTCCCCATACGTGGACCTATCCCATTGTGCCATGTGGCAATGTCATGATGTCTGCAATTAGACCTAACCTTCTCACTCATACATGCTTTATTATATAGGATGGCTCATGTGGACTCTTGAGCTAATGGGTGCCCACCAGGTGTCACCTTTAGTAGTGGCAAGCCCAAGTTTCATTGACATGGCTTCTTTTTCCAAGCTGGCAACATTACTTTTCAACTACATGGTGTCCATGTCTACTATATGGTGGGGGCCAAGTCCCTTGGAATTTATCATGTGGTGATCTTTTAGAGGTTGGCCTAGTTAACCTAGCCATAGCAACCAAATTCCTCAGTGCCTATTACAACTTTATGCGCTATGCACTTGGTGGGCTCACTATTCATGACTCTACCTGATTTTCCCAATCTACATGTGCCATGCGCTTTCTTTGGTGGGGCCTAGTCCTTACATATCTTATATTGACTTTCTAATGTTTTTCTCCCATTCTTCTCAAGCTCTTGTGGCATCATGTAGGCCATTGATCTGAAGGCTATACTCTAGCATATTATTGACCATGAATTCAAGTGCCAATTTTAATATGGTTAACCTTAGTGCCCACATATTGTATGTTCTATGGCTTGTGCATTATTATTTAGTGTTTTTTATTGGATTGATAGCGGTGAAGTTCTGATCATTTTGGCCATTGGGTATTGGTTGTGGAAGAGCATTTAGATCTTGATCTACTATAATTCCTAATTGTATATGCAAGTAAAGGACTTGTGTACCCTATGCATGCATTTGTTAGGATGAAGGTGTCATCAACCTTGTAAATCTATGTATTTAATTACTCCTAATACTATTTGTAAATCATTCATAAGGGATGAATAATTCACCATTAGTTGTAAATTTTTTTTACCATCATGATTTATTGGTACGGTAATTAATTTTTACCGAGGGTTGGTAACTAATTATTTATTGGTAGGAAGTTACTATTTACCGGAAGAAAATCTTAGAGGTTAAGTTGGTTTTGGTTGCCCAACTCCCCATGAGGTTTTTATGGACACTTGTAATGATATTTTTGTTGGTTATAACACCTCCACATGAAGATAGTAACCACCTTGCAAGATAAGGACAAATTAGGTGTCCATAAGGACAAATTAGTTGTCCATGTGTAAGAGATGAGTAATGGGGTTTCAACCTACATTGTTTTATGTCATAAATGCTTATATTTTCCCAAGGAATTGGGATATGGTAACCAACTTGGATGCCACATTTAGAGGGTGAAAATGTTATATAAATAGGAGTTGTGGTGGTACAAATGTAACATAATGAGTTAGAGTGAAAACTTTGTTTGGAGGTGCTAAAGGAGGGAAGACTAAAGAGGAGAAAGGAAGATTGTATGTAATCTCTATTTTTGAAGATAATAAAAACTTGGGCCTCTCTTCTTGATGGATTTTTCTCAAAAGGGTTTCTCCACATAAACACTGTGTTATGTGTTTTTTCTTATGTTCTATATTTTCTGTGTTGATTTATATTCTTGCAATCTCCATTTAGTTATACACTAGTTAAGATCATATTTACAATTGAATTCATATTTCCATATATAGTAGTTACCTTCATTTCTAACAGCATTTTGCGCCCATTTTGGCTGAGTGATGAAGGCTTCCACGACTAGGATCATATCTTTTTGGCTAAGTGTCTTCCCTACAATTAGTGAAGAGTTAGTTTGGAACAAATGGAATGTATGTGTGCAAATGGCTCTAGAGAATATAGAATATTTGTTTCTTTGTTCCTATTGAGGCTAATCTTGAGGAGGTCCCTTCTTGTGCAATATCAGATTTGACCTTTTTTCTTCATGTAGATTTGAATGTAAGTTTTATTCCATGTTCTAATTTTGTTGTGAGGCCAAGAGATTGTGACATGTTGCATGATCCTATATGCCCTCAGAGTTGTATGCAAACCTATATATGTATAATTTTTCTATTGTAATGGTTGTTGGTTGGTTTTTGGGAAAGTCTTACTATCAAAATGTGTCATTTATTCATGAATAACCTACAACATCAATTCTTATAGTTCAATCTTTGTTTTCTCAAGCTTTTACTCTTTCTAGTTTACCTAAAGATAATGTATCTAAAGGAAATTTTCCCTTTATGATTAATGGTGTCTCTATTAAGACTAAGGGTGATATTCACCCTACAATCCTTTTAGACTATTGTAATTTATTTATTTAATAGTCGATTAATTATGTGTACATCTCCAAGGATCATGGAGAGGGTCAACTTGGACTTCTACATGAGGTTGGGGGATATTTATAATTAATTATTTCTCTAGGTGACTTGGATTATGTGTGTAAGGGAAGAATGTAGGAGAAATCATTGTAAGGCATCATTGGACACTTGGCACGAAGTGGAAGGGAATCTATGACAATTTATGACATTGTAAGATGTGCAAGAAGCATCTATGACATTGTAAGAGGTGTAAGAATTCATCTATAATGATGTGTAAGAAGTTGGTTGTCTTTTTTTAGACTTAGGGAGTTGTTATTTTGTCCTCTAGTAGGCTATGTTTGTTCTCTAGTGAATTTCAATGACCAAATCTCTTAGAAGGGTCTTGAAGCTTCTAGAAAGATGCTTTTAACTCTCAAACACGTCATGAGGTCTCTTTGGCATGTTGATTACTTGGCTCATGGTTTGAATCCATTTTATTGAAACCATTTATCACAAAAAAATTTAGTGGTGAATCTTCATCAATTAGTGAATAGTTGAAATCGGGCCTCAAAAAATGGTGAATAGTAGAAGCTATAAACGGGACTAAATTACCCACTTTTTACAAAAAATTATTTTAGTGTTGGTTAAATTGCCTAACCATTATTTTATTAAAATTTTAAATTGAATTATTTTTCCATAGTAATAATACAATTACAAATATTAATAATAATCGCCATTAATATTATGTATCCCACTTATTTTTGGGGCCATATCACCATTACTATTATATTCCTACTTGCTTTTGGGGCCATATTATCTTTGAAGTTAACATTTGGCAAGATTTTCCACTTAGAAATTGTATATAATTAGGTTTTAAAGAAGTGAACATGACTCTCTCTCCTTTATTATCATGGCTTCTAAACCTAGGGCATATAGAGCCTCAAATCCAATGATTATGAATAATACAGGTAGCATAGAGTTTTAGTAGTAATATTATTTTTAAGTTTGCATGGATAAGAAGTTAAGATCTTGTTTGTAATCTGTGACATGTATTCACTTTGGAAATGACTCTTTTGTATGGTAAAGTCCACCCCAAATGACTGATATCTTAAGCTTTCTCTCCTGTTTTGTGCAAATAATAAGTAAGAGCATCTAAAAGCTTTTGTAACAAATGTGATGGTTCTAATTTCATTCCCCACCATTAATTTCTAATATAAACTAATCATTATGATTTCATTCTATAATTTTACAAGCACGTGTCACAAAAATATTTACTCAACCCATAATTTATTTTAGGTCATACGATTACATATTAATTGGACAGTTGATATTTCATTCTATAGAGTTATATGTACTTGTGTTTTAAATTGTCTAGATCATCCCAAAATTTCTATTGGCTTGTGCGATTGCATATTGATCTGATAGTTGATATTTCATTCCACAATTTTTTTTGTGTACTTGTCTTTTAAAATGTCTCCTCGGCTCAAAATTTCTTTTGGGTCATGCGATTAAACATTGATCAACAACCAAATAGAATTTTGGGGCTGAGGAGACATTTTAAAAGAAAAGTACATAGAACTATGAGAAATGGAATATCAATGTTCAATCATAGGGTAATATAAGGTATAGATTCATTTAAATGATGTTTTAGACTCTTATTTTATTGCATGATATATTAAAATTGTTCAATCCCCATGTGCTATGATGCTTTCTTAATAGTATATGTATGCTTGGTGGCGAGGGGCTATGCCCCTCAACCCGCCTTTATCATGAGAGGAGCATGTCGGGGCTCCTGTCCTCATACCCTATGAGGGGGTGTTTCCCCCTTAACCCCCACATGGGGCCCTACCCCTTGACCTCTTTGGTGGCTACCATCCTCGGGCCCCTACTTCAACTTTTAAAAAAAGAAAAAAAAATATATTGGCAGATTGCAACGACAAAGATGGTTTTTTAAGGAAGGATTTGTCATGGTAATTAATTTGCATAGCTAGTGTTTTCTAAGATTTACCAAGATTTTTTACAAATTTATTGTGATAAGCATAAATTCGTCAATAAAATTAATATTTTCTTCAAAAAAAAAGAAAGATTTGCAATAAAAATTTATTTTTTCAAAAAAAAGAAAGATTTTCCAGGATTTTATAACGTTTTTTAGGGGCCTTTTCTTAAAGTTATCACTGCCATTTATGGTTTCTTGGATTAAATTTTTCTATATATTGGAGGCATGGGATAGTGGTTTGTATGGTTTTATAGGTTATGTTGTTATGCTATTAGAATAATGAAGTGGGAAGTTGTGTTGATGTACTCTACATTTGATATCAGAGCCCAGTTGGCCTGATTAGAGAGAGGGATGCCTCTTTTGGAGTATTGTTGGGATTTTTTCTACAGTGGGTGCTTTTTTGTTTTTTGTATAGATCATATTCTAGTGATAAATATCATGGCCAGCACAGCTAGTACAAAGATTGAGAAGCTTAATGGCACAAGCTATGAAATTTGGAACTTCAAGATGGAGGATCTCTTGGAAGAAAGGGACCAATGTATAGCAGTGAAAAATGATAGCAAACTTGAAGATATATCCGATGTAGATTAGGTACGCATTGATAAGAAATCCCAAGGTACTATAAGGTCATGTCTTTTTTATTATGTTCTCTTGAATGTTTCTAGTAAAACTACCACATTTCAGTTGTGGAAGAGAATAGGTGAAATATATTGAAAAAAGAGTCTTATTAACAAATTGTGTCTTGAAAGAAAATTATATTTATTAAAAATGAAGGAAAAATACTATTGTCAAACACTTGAATGTTTTCAATTTAATCTTTAGTCAGTTATAGTCTATTGATGTTAAGATTAAGGAAGAGGATAAATATATTTCACTACTCTATTCATTAGCTAATTCTTGGGAGATGTTAAGTGTTTCTGTTAGTGGTTCTACTACACAACCAAAACTTTATGCCCTTGTTGCTACCTTTCTTATAGAGGAGATGAGAAGAAAGTCAAATGATGATAGTTTAAATCAGGCATTGACTATGAGAGGAAGACCCAAGGAAAAAGGTGGTGGTAAACCAAAATGGGGTAAGGATAAGTCTAAAGATAGATATAAATCTAAGGATATATCCAAAACCCTTGGTAAGAGCAGGTTGAGATGTTGGACCTATGATTCTTAAGAAGGAACGTAGAAATAGAAAAAATAATGATGATTTCTCTACAGATAAATCCTTGAATGATTAAAGCAATGATGTCTTGTTTATTTCAACTAACTTGTCTTGTGATGACTCTTGCTTAATAGATTTAGGTGTATCCTACCATATGACTCCTCACAAGGAGTGGTTCTCAGCACAAATAGAATATGATGGTGGGTAAGTTTTCCTTGGGGATAGCAACACACATAGAAACATAGTGGGTCAAGAAGAGGTAAAACTAGCTTTCAGTGATAGGCAAGTGAAAACTCTCATTGATGTATTGTATATCCAGGTTTAGGAAAAACATTAAATTTTGTTTTGAAAATGAATGATTTTTTGGTGCATTTAACTTTTGAGAAGAGTAGTTGTAGGTTGACCAAAGAAAACATGGTGTTGGCTAGGGGCACACGGTGTGGAACCCTATTTAGACTAGAAGCATCAACCTTTAGTAACTCTATGAATGTAACTAAAAAGTTTGATTCTTGAAAATTTTGACGCCATAGACTATGTCCAATTGATTAAAAGGGTCTTAAAACCCTTATTAATAAAAATATGGTAGATGGTTTGTCTAGGTATACTGTTGATTTTGAATTTTGTGAACATTGTGTGTTTGGTAAACAACATAGAGTGTCTTTTAAATTTGGTAATTCTATAGCAAAGAAAGTTTTGGAAGTGATCCATAGTGATGTGTTTGGTCATGTGGATGTTCCTTCCATTAGTAAATCTCACTATGTTACTTGTATTGATGACTTCTCAGGGTTCACTTATATTTACTTTCTAAAGCACAAATCTATTATGGTTTCTAAGTTTAAAGAATTTAAAGCACTAGTAGAGAAATGGACAGATAGGAAAATAAAAGTTTTGAGGTTAACTAATGGTGGTGAGTACTGCTCTAGGGAATTTGATAAATATTGCATATATGTAGGTATTGTTAGATGGAATACTACTCCATATACTCCACAACAAAATAGAGTTGCAAAACAAATGAACAAAACCTTGATGGATAGAGCTAGAAGAATTCTAAGTAGTGCTAAGTTAGAACAATGTTTCTAAGTTGAGGTTATAAGCACTACTCGTCATTTGGCAAATAGATCTCCCACTTTTGCTCTAGTTGACAAGACACCCTAAAAGGTATGGATAGGTAAAATACCGTCAGTTTCTCATTTCATAGTATCTATAGTCAGGCTTATGTTCATGTTCCAAAATAGAAATGATCTAAGCTAGATTTCAGGGCTAACAAGTGTGTTTTGTGGGTTATGGAAAGAATATAAAAGGTTATAAGCTTTGCGATATTGTAGCACTTTAAATGATTTATTCTAAGGATGTGATTTTTTGGGAGCTTAGAGTATTCTTAGATGTTGAATAACATTAGGAAAAACTAAAGATGACTATGTATTTTGGAACTAAGAAAGAAGAGAATGAAGATGCACATGTAGAGCAACAACAAGATGGATAGGTAGATGAAGAAGAAGATTTAGAAGATATTTTTAATGAGGAATAGCAAGAGCCTCTTGTTACACCTCTAAGAAGGTCCACTATACAATGGAGACATGTTGAAACGTATAACCTACTTGATTTCTATAATATGTTTGCTTTATCATGTTCTAACAATGAACCTAGGTTCGTTGGGGATGCTCTATCTTCAAAGGAGTGTGAATCTTCATTGGAGGCCATGAAAGAAGAAATGAAGGTCTTAGATAGATGTGAGACTTGGGACCTAGTTGACCTACTTGAGGGGAAGAAAACCATTGGTTGCAAGTGGGTATTCAAAATACATTCAGAGAAGATGGTAAGTTAGAGAGGTATAAAGCTTGATTGGTGGATAATGGTTACTTCTAGGTTGAGGGAGTAAACTTTGGTGAGATATTTCTCCTATGGATAACTTAACCTCCATTAGATTCCTTTTATATATTGGGTGTGTGTAAGAAGTTGTGTCCACTTTTTGGCCAAAACGTGGAAGTGTTTTCCCTGATTTTCAGAATTTGTCACATTTGACCTAAAAATTTGAAGCACTTAAATGTGGAATCTTGGAAAAAGTCACTAAATATGAAATGTAGTACTCGGAGTCTAGTTTCCAAATATGTAATTTTTTTCAATACCTAGATGATAGAAATTGATTTTGAATAGGCGTTTCTAAAAACCACTGTTTAAAAGTCACTTTTTTTACTATACCATGTACGTGTACGTCATCCATATTTTGACCTAAATAATCATATTTTTCAAAATCCTTTTGGGAAAAGCTTTGTAACTCACTGAATCACGTTTTCCATATTTATTTGTAATTTTTTATTGAATAATTTTTTTTATTAATTTTTTATTGGTCATTTTTTGTCCTTTAAAAAATCATCGTGTACGTCACGCATAAGATGACCTAAACTTAACATTTTTTGAAATTTTTTTTTTTAAATTGAAAATAATTGTCTAAAGTACGTTTTCATATAATTTTTTTTACAAAAAAATATTTTAATAAAAAGTTATTAAAATATTAAAAACCCTGATAATTCAAGTTTATGGACCTATTTCATTAGAAATTGATTAAAAAATAGAAAAATTAATCTAATTGTAAAAAAATTACATATTTGGAATCTACATTGTCTCCTCTATAATGGGTTTTAATTTCGTCAAAATATTCTGCACAATAGACCTTTAGATATATGCCCAAAGTCACTATTTTGTTGTGACATTGACAGGGCCTTCAAGTTACAGGTCAAACCAGGTCCAGAGGTTAGGGTCGGGTCCTCAAAGCATTTTCTGAAGTGGGTTACAAAGCAAAACCTGAGCCTAAAATTCAAATTTTGAATAACGAGATCCCGTTTATAAAATGCGATCCCGTTTATTAAATAGGATCCCGTTTCTTTATTCATCGGTCGAAAATAAAACGGGATCCCATTTATTAAACGGGATTCTGTTTAATATAATGGGATCCTGTTTATTATTTGCCTATTTTTTTTAATAAGACTGTACTATGACTATCATTTCTGCAACTTGCTCTATAGTACGGCCGACAGCGACTCTTGCAGCATTCTTTGGCATATTTTTTTCTTTTGTAGGTCCATCAACTTGAAGTATTGTTTGTATTTTGATAGAAGCCATCATGGAGACGCTATTTGAGTGGAATTTTGTTGAATTGGTACTTGTTGGAAGGACTTGAAACACATTCAAGTTTTTGACATTCATTTGTACATGCTTCATAAATTTTTTAATCATGGGATCACAAAGTCGTAATAAGAGGAAAGATAGGAAGCTATTAACCTCTGAAGAAATTGAAGCAAAGAGAGAGAAGGAGGCAAAAAGATAAAGAGATAGAAGAGTAAAGATTCAATCAATGAATAATGCTGAAGCATCCAATTCCACAACTATTGAAGATAAAAACATTGAGGAGACCATGGATGTAGACGATGCAAGTTTGCAAGAGGTGAATGTGGAAACTAATACGATTATACAAACTACTCCTGGTATGTCTTCAAATCCCTCTATTAATGCTATGGAGAATGTTTCAATAGGCACAAATCCAGGTACTTCTTCAAATCCACCTTTGAATGAAATAGAAATAGTGTTGATAGGAGATTTAAAACAAGCTAGATATAACAATGTTGAGATTGATAATATTCGTAGAGATCAAAATTTGAAACAAATTGTTGTTGAAAATGAAAATGAAAATCCTTTTGTTGTTGAAAATGAAAATGAAAACAATTTTGTTGTTGAAAATGAAAATGAAAACCGTTTTGTTATTGAAAATGAAAACGAAAATCCTTTTGTTGAAAATGAAAATGAAAATCATTTTGTTGTTGAAAATGAAAACGAAAATCCTTTTGTTGAAAATGAAAATGAAAACCATTTTGTTGTTGAAAATGAAAACGAAAATCCTTTTGTTGAAAATGAAAATGAAAACCGTTTTGTTGTTGAAAATGAAAATCGTTTTGAAGTTGAAAATGAAAATGAAAATCTAGAAAGTGATGTTGAAAATGAGAAATATTTTTTCAAAATTGAAAGAGATGTTTTGGATAATCTTCCTGGTAAAATTTCTTGGAGACAAATAAGAACACATGCCAATAGATTATACAAAGAATTTTTTTATCGTAAAAAACTATCATTTCAATGTCAACTAATGATGCAATTAATGAAAATGTGGAAAATGAGAAAAGTAATGAAAATGTTAGGCATTTTTGTTAAACCAAGAAGAAAAGATCAATCACTAAAACATGCTATGTCTACTGTTTCTAGTGCCATTGAGTCTATTGGAAGTAATAGTCGATCCAAAGATAAAAATGCAGCAAGACAAGCTATAACAACTACTATAGTGAATAAAACAACTTTGAATAGAAGAATGGTAAGCAAGATTAGTGGAATTCTAAAAATACATCCTAAAACATTGGTAAGAGCGGCAAAAAGAAGAGAAAGTATAGAAAATGATCCAGTTAACCAATGTTGGAGTTTTAGTGGTCGACTCCCGAGATCTGACATGAAACTAAATATTAAAATCAGATCTTTGATCAAAAAATATTGGCATGATAATACTAGGGTATCGTCTAATGCTAGAGATGTTTTAAAATTAAGAGTGGGGTCCAAAGTTCATGATCCTCATCCAAAACACCTATTAGATACAACGCAAACTGAATTTTATAGAAAATTTTGTGATGAATTAGTGTTACCTAGTAATATTAAAATAAGTCAAAGATCTTTTGAAAAATGCAAACCATGGTATGTAAAGATTAATAAGGAACGAATATCTTGTTGTTGTAAAACGCATGTTCAATTTCGTTATTATTATGATGTGTTTCAATATATACGTTGTACTTTACATCGTAACATGATTATACAGGAATGTGATATTAATATGCCAACTGAAGCAATAAAAGAGTTTATATCAAGTTTGTTCTGTGAAAGATCTAATGAAAAGGATTTTTATTTAAGTTCATGTATTTCTGGACAATGCACTAGTTGTGGCAATCTTTCTTTGTTAAGAGTTTGTATGCATGAAAGTGTTGAAAATGATTTTGGACAACAATTAGTGGATGTTAAAAGATTTAAGAATGTTGAATATTCTTTAAAAGATGGAAAATTTAGAAAGTGTTGTGATTTAATTACGGAAAAGGTTAGTGTGCATGCATTCATATCAGAATTTAAAAGTAAAATTGTACCAAAATATGTCAAGCACTCTCAACAAGCTCGATGGCTTGATGGACAATTTCATGAATGTAGAAACACATTTCCAGTTGGTACTATACTATCAGTGGTTGATTTTGCGGAAAACTATACTTTAGCTCCGCAAGAGGAAATTCAATCACAATATTACAATTCAGTGCAGGTTGCTATGTTTGTTCATATTGTTTATAGACATGCAGATGATAGCACAGAGAATGATAGAAACGTTTTGAGGGAGTATCATTTCTATTTGAGTGACAACCGGTTACACTCATCAGAGTTTGTTCAATATTGTTTCAATATATTTTATACAAATTTAAGAGAAAGAGGAATCTAGATGACTGAACATCTTATATGGTCAGATAATTGTACAGGGCAATTCAAGAATGCTCAAATGTTCTATTGGTTATGTAGGGTTCACAAGGAGAATAATGTCCAACATATGTGGAATTTTTTTGAAGCTGGACATGGTAAAGAAGAACATGATGGAGCTGGTGCGTGTGTTAAAAGAATTCTTGCTAGACAACAATTAAAATTTGAGGATGCAGTAAAATTTAAAGATGCACGTGGGATTGTAGATTGGTGCAATACAAGATTATGTACCCCTGGATCAAGCGAGTACTCTACAGTTCGTCGATTCTTTTGGTTGGTTGAAGAAGAAAACATTCTACCTAGACTTGATTGCCAGACAATCAGTGGTTCTACTAAATGGCATTCATTTAGGAGTTCAAATGCAAGTACATGGACTATCTGGACAAGGGAGCTTGCATGTTTTTGTCAATTTTCTATTTCAGGAGATTGGGAAGCATGTGAGAATACAGAATGGGTTGAAGAGTGGAAACAAAGACCATTGACATTTGCACAAGCACACAATCAAAGTGAAACAACAATTGAAGACAATGATCAACTGTTTGTATCAGATGATTATGATCGTGTTTCAGACCTTGTACAAGAAGGTAATTTAATTCAAATCATTTCATTTTATTTCACTTCATTATTAATTTGTAGTGCTTTTATTTATTTATGTGTACATATGAATGCATGTATGTTGATTGGTCAAATTTTATGGACATGTGCAAGTTATTGAATCAAAATTTGTTTGCGGGACATGTGTATGCTGTTGTTGCACCAAAGAATAATGAAGAGGAAACTGAATATTGGTTGGCTCGTTGTGTGGAGACTAAACATAAGTTAACAGCACCTCGAGAAGATGATGATGGCTTTCCTTATCCAACAGGTTTGGTGATCCCCTTAAGACATCCCCTTAAGCAAATTTTGATAACAAGTCTTTGATCCCCTTAAGCATATTTTAAGAACTTCTTTGATCCCCTTAAGCAAATTTTAAGTATTTCTTTGATGATGGCTATCATTATCCAATAGGTTCGGTGGTGGTTGTTGGCACTTGGCTACGGAAATACCTAATAAGAAAGAATGGTTTGCCTGCATTCGAAGATTATGAAACACATAAGAAGATTATACACTACTCACATTTGGTGTTGGCAACAAATATAAAACTGGAGAGGTATCGTGGAAAACCTAAAATAAAGAGCTATGGAACATTTCTATGGAAGACCATGAGATAATCATTGATGCGTTGGAAAAAAGAGAGGATGGAGATGGTACAATGGAATAAGTAAATACAGGTAAATATAGTTAAATAGATTTATATTGTTATTTTAAATACATTAAATACATGTTTTGATATTTCTTGTGCATTATTAGTTGAAATTGATTTAATTTGTCCTTTTATATCCTCAGGTCATCATCACAAATTCACCACATACTTTGAAACAAAAACTTGAGAGGCACTTGTAAATACAAGTACAAATTGTGTATATCTAGATAGTTTTTATATAAATTAAAATACATGTTTTGATTCAGATATATTGATAAATTGCTTGTATTATTTTTACATCAGGTGGCATGAAGACCTGCTACATTCTCCTCAAGTTTTAGATTTTCTTGAGATGGCATATAACGACATTTTGTATTTACATTATTTTAAGTTGGCATATATGTACATACACAATTACATTATTACACATTTTGTACAGAAATTTGTATACATGTGTATGTACACAATTTTATACTCTACGGTATTAAATTATCAAAATTATTATTCTATGTATTTTATTTGTTAAATGTCCATGTTTTTCTACTTAGAATTTACTTTAAATTTGATTTATTATATTGTTCAATTTGGTTGCCTTGGGCAACTTCACCAAATTTTGAGAACTTAAGACGTCCCCTTAAGACATCGTAAATTAGGACCCGTTAAGACATCCAAAAAGTTAGCATCAAGTTGTAGGTTAATTGCAAATGATAGGTGTCTAGGTAGGGAATGTAATCACATTTTTATTTTTTCAATTTTCATGTTTATTTTTCAATTTTTGAGTGATCTAACGAGCAAGCTTCATTAGTGAGTAGTGTGTAGGAGCTTTCTACAACAAATCAAGTTGCCCTATGACAAGGTTGGATAGATAGAGTGGTGTAGGTTCCTATTGTGTTATCCTTATCACACATTTATTATGACAAGGTGGTACTATCAACACTACCTACCTAAAGCTCTTTTAATAATCTTTTTTTTTTTGTTTTTTTGTTTTTTTTGTTTTTTTTGTTTTTTTGTTTTTTTTGTTTTTTTTGTCTTTTAATAATCTTTTAAGCCACATTGATTTTTTGATGTTTTTATTGAACTTTTATATTTGCCCTTCATGGATGATAGAGCCCCTATAGGTTGATTTTTATTACTCCATGTGATAGTCCCTACACTAAATTTAAAGAAATAGTCCTGGAAGTATATTTCTTATGAACAAAATTACCAATATAGAACTAACATCACAATAACCATATAAATTTGCATTTTGGTGTAGGAAAAAAAAACCATATTTAAAAGTACTTTTAATATACTTCAATATTTTTTTAGTCATTTTCCAATGATCCACATATGGATCTTGCATGAATCTAGATGCAATACTTACTACATTATAAGTAATGTCTGGTATAGGTATGGTATGGTAAATAAGGATTTCTACTAACTATCTATACAAAGTAGGATTGGTCTTTTCAAATAGAGGTTTGGAGTCAAGTTTAATACTCAATTCAATAGGAATAGCAGTTGGTTTATAGTCAACCATAATTGAAATTTTTAAGTATATATCTTATTTGTATCTTGCTTGTGATACCCTGATAGATTAATGATCCTAGAAGATAATCATTCCTAAGAAATGATGTAGAAGCCCTAAATTAGTTATTCAAATATCTGGTTCAATTTATTTTTTATATTTGTGGATTAAAGAAATAAGACTACTCGTAATGAGTAAGTCATCCATTTATAATACAACTATAATGATTTGACCATTTTTAACATTAACAAAGAGGTCATTATCAAAGTCACAAATAGAGAATTCAAGAGATTGGAAAAAATATTGAACTTTGCATGTGAAGGACTAAAAATGTCCACTTTCTCATATGGTATGTAGGCTCCTATCATTGAGCAAGTGGAGTTAGGTAAAGTTTATGGATGGGGGTTTGACATCCTACCTTCAAGGTTTACCATGACCTTTATTAGATTGTGCACCATAAGGCACTAGGATTTAGTCATCCTTCTCTAGTTATGGTATGGATATTGGAGCATTTTAGACCAGGTATCAATGACCCATGCCCACACTAGATCTTTCACTTCCTTGAGGTATCAAGTAGTGTTGATTGGGTTACTATGGCACATGATTACACATTTACACAATGGTGACTTTGACTAACACAAACAAATTATTACAAACCCATACATAGAGATAGAGAGGAGATGGACCGTCTAGGAGATGACATGACTAGATATTATTGAAAAAGGGTCACTTTCTAAAGGATTTCCCCTAGTACACTCCCATACTAGACATCACCACATATTCTATCAATGCAATTTCTTCATTAAGCGCAAATCTAGATCAACACTCTGACACTTACATATAGAGATTTATATTATTGAAAAGGGGCGACTTTCTAAAGGATTTCCCAGGTAGTACACTCCCATGCTACAAATCTACTTAAGATGTAGTAGAGGTTGGTCAAGGGACACTCCCGTGGACTCTTACTCTAGGGACTCCTAAATTACATGGTCAACACAAGAACAAGCACCAAGGCACTTGGATAAATATAACTATAACCATGCTAGGATCATTTAATATAACTTAGTTGATCTCTAGATGAGAAGATGTGAGAGATTGATCCCTCCTAGTAGGCAAGAGATCCTCATGAACTTATCTCACTTTTTAATGCTTTGTTTTGATTTGCTTACCATTTTATTGCTTTAAATTTGACCAGGACCTAAATATGCATACCATGAATAAATGGAGGAACTTTATTAGGACCTCATCACTACATAAATTCTTTCAATGCAATTTCTTCATTAAGCGCAAATCTAGATCAACACTCTGACACTTGTAGATTTATATATGACAATCGATTATTTCTATTGATGTCAATCTATATATCTTATTATGGTTGATCTCAAATGTTTACATTTCTTTTCCTTCATGTACATGGTTAGATTAGAGTTTGATTTATGATTAAATTTAGGGATGCTTGTATATACATATGTATGCGATGTTATGCTTTTATAGTTTATGATGTATATGCAATGTATGTATGCATGGATAACAGATATATGTATGGATGCACCTAAACTAACATGATGGTTTTACATGATTATTACTTTGACATGTGTATGATTTTGTTACGATAAGATTGCATTTATTGTGTGACATGTAAAAATATATAGTCCAGGTTCAACAATATATATATAAAGTCCAGGTCCATGTTCAAAAAATATATAAAGTCCATGTTCAACAATATATATATAAAGTCCATGACAAACAGTATATAACAAATAGTCCATGAAATAGTCAAATATATAAAGTCTAGGTTCAACAATATATATATAAAGTCCAGGTCCATGTTCAAAAAAATATATAAAGTCCATGTTCAACTATATATATAAAGTCCATGACAAACAGTAAATAACATATAGTCCATGAAATAGTCAAATTATACATAGCCCATGTTCAATAACCTATCACATACTATCTCTATCATCAAGAGTCCTCTTCACACCATGCGAACTACTCAGATGACCTGAATCACTCTGCAAAAGAGAAAGATTTAGATGAAATTAGATGTAAGATGATAAGGAAATCTAATTTAATGACAATTTTTAAATTTATAATTTATCATAAAATTAAATTACCGTGTGAGGTTGAGAGGCATGCTCTGGTGCACCTGGACCTGTCTCTCCATACTCTGAATCAATCTATTTAATACAAGAGAAAGTTCAAGTTGAAATTAGATATACTTGACGATTTTAAAAATGATTTAATTCAATTTAATTTATAAGAACTATCATATTTAAAAATTATTATACCGTAAGTGTAATGCCCTGCCATGAACACCTTAGAGAACAACATATCTATGCTATGCAAAGCAGGATAATTTTTTTTTTTTAAATGAATAAGATAACAAAGTAATGTTAACACATCTATACACATCATTTGAACTAACGACTTGTCCTCTAAGATTTCATGGTTGCATTACTTGCCAAATCAATTAACATAATTCAACATACATTATTAACTAACATTAGTAGATCATTCTAAATCTATAGCATTAAATGAATAAACATATACATCTCCATATCATAACATCAGATGAATAATCGACATGATCAGGATTACATGTGAATGTACAAATTCCTATACACATGAGTAATTCATTACATTGATTACATTATCACCTTTCTGAATACATACATTATGAATCGACTATCACACAAGGCTAGACCATGAGTATGCATAATCATCTTCCTCAAACTGGTACAAGATCTGATATCTAATGCACAAGATACATCCTCCTCACCCACGAACATCGGCAAGGGAAAAAACCAATGGAAATAAAAGCTCTTCCACCCGACCATGTGGAACCCTAAGGTCCACCCCCTGAGCTAGGAGATAACACAAGATCCCACACTCACAGATAATAAGGAGAACAATAGACTAACACAAGCAGTAGGGTTATACATGACACCAATTATCAAACTGTCCACAATAAACATCACTGACATACTTAACTTCACTTCCAGAGGCACTTACGCAATCAAGGGAGGAAATACAACTAGGGAGTGCTAGACTGTAATAGGGAGGAGTGTCATCACATGGCTTGATATGGGTTATCCTGGTGGACCTTACTAGGCCCTGACTCCCATCTAAACTCATGCGGAATCAACATACCCTTCCTGAGGACAAGGTAGTTGATCTTGCCCTTCCAGGCCGTCCCATCTTTTCTCAAGCCTAAATGAGCACTTGAGCCACGAGTGAGACATACATTGCCTTGATTAATGTGAATACTACCCCCTCCCCTTGGTTTATTTTGAATGTTTTCACTAGATTACAAAACCCTTCAATGGGTTGTCCTGGACACCACCTTGGGTTCCGGCCCCCATTGAGAGCCACTCCCCCTACCTACAACTAGAAAACCCTACGTAACACATAGCAAGACATTACTCATCATAACCATATAATCCATACACCAAGCAAGGCATTAACCACCTTGCATGTTCACCGCAATTTCGTGAATTCATAACATAATATCACTTTAGGGTTACATTATATATCTCACATATGACCCACCACATACGCAACCATCTTCAGGGTTACAATATTGTAAGGGCCAAATACACAACTAGACCCTCCTTGGCCTCTGGAAACCAACCTCTTAACGGCAAACTTGACATTGCTCTGAACATTTAAACCATCATATAACTCTACTATGATTTTACTATATTTCTAAATCCAAATGACAAAAGAAATCCACAAGTCCATGCCAATCATACAAGATAACTTCAAATAATCATCACCTCCTTATAATTAATTTTCCATTATTTTGATTTTATATGTATAAATAAAATCTCATAACAGGGTAGTTAACTTCTAATTTCCTTTAATTGACCAAAACAAGGTAAGTACATCCAAATTAACAAGAATTCCCTACATTCATTCGAGATAATTTAACTTATTGCAATCTACTAAATGGTTCTATCTGGTTAATTGAATCTAATAAAGTGGTTACATTTAACTAATAATTCCCATAAAGATTCACTCCCTGACTCTAAACCGATCTATAAGTCAAAATAAAAATTATCTTTTTCCATTATACATACATCTATTACTAATTAATACATTTATATTAAAAGAGACAATCTAATTTCATTTATTACATTCGCAAAAACAACATAATATTTTCACCCCTAAAATTAATAATTTAAATATTCTTTAAATCTTTGCTTTAAGAATCTTAACTTACTAATTTCACCAATTTACCCATTTACTTCTAAAAGAGAAAACCTAATGCATAATGAGAAGCAAAACATATGTCTATTACGCAACATAAAGTCTTGAAAATCCAGCCCTAAAATGCACACCAACATAAAAGAACTTGTAATAACATTTTTAAAAGAAAACCTAAACCTAATAAACACAGATGATGCCAACTTTCAATAATTATCAAGACACTTAATCCAATAATCAAGACACATTGCTACATTATAACCATGGATACTTTCCTTTAGTTAAAACATTTTTTTTTAGACTTTCTTAGCACTCAAGACACAGATAATTAATCAAAGCAAGGTAAGGTTCTAACCACATTGCTATTATCAAATTATTTCTTCTTATAAGAAAATGTTCTTAACTATTAACCGGATTATAATGATATAATAAAAAGAAAAAAATAATATTTATTACTTTTAAATTATTAATAGGAATTCATTACATTCAATCCTAGATAAATTAATTTTACTCCAATCTACTTAATGATTTCTACCCGGTTAATTTATCCAAAAAAAATTGTTGTAACATTTTACTAACCATTTCTTTATAAAATAAATCTAAAAATATGATCATTCAAATAAATATATATATAACAATTACATATAGGTATTTTACAACATTCTTATAATCTAATCAAGGAACATAACTGTATACGTTCATATGTATGATTACATATAAATATATTCATTATTTGCATATGATATCTTTCCTACTTATGACTCAGAAATACATATATATATAATGCGGATTTAAATATATAAATATAATGCGAATTTAATTATATTTATTTATAATGTCGATATTCCTTTTTTTATTTATTTCCCATATATTTATAATACTTCCTCTTAAATTAAATGTAAGCCACTGTTATTCCATACTTTCTGACTTTCATGTTTACAGACTTCTGTTTGCTTACTTTAGACTCCCTTATTTTCTTATATCCCCCAAATCTGATCCCCTTTCCTTCTATTTATATTATATATGTTCCATTATGCCTCTTATGAAAAATGGTGACTCTTCAAAGAGTCACATACATAATATTAATATCTAATATATATATTATTTAATTAATTAATTCATATTAATAATATATATTATAATAATATTTATATCTATTAATATCTTATGAGTATAATAATAATAATATTTGATATCTATATTCATGTAATATGATAATATATTATATAACTTATTAATATTTAATTATTAATATTTATGTGTAATTAAATATATTGTTTAAATCTTCAATTTAAACAAGGCTTTAATATGGGGACATGACAATATAGTACTGGAAATAAACCCTAATAAAATAGTATATTTTACCCTAATAGTATATTTTATACCAACTTTACAGTAAATAAAATGTAGTGTTAGAAATAACCTTTATAAAATATAAAATATTGTACCACACTTGTAAATAAAATAGACTGATGTAAATTTAAAAGATAGTATAAAATATTATTTTATAGCACTATATTAAACCCTAACAAAATATAATTATAAACAACAATGAAAAGATCATAATTTAAATTTCATTGTGTAGAAAACATAAGTAAAAATTGGTGACAAAATCTATAAAATATAATACACTTACCATTCAATTAACTTCTGTTCTTCGGGTCTAAAATATTGCAGCCACCTCTTAAAAAAACTCCATGGAAATTTATAATGCACAGTGTTCCCAATAAAGTAATTTCCAAAAAGATTAAAAAGCCCCCAAATTCTCCCCCGGTCAAAATTCCCCCTCCCCATTTAATAAATAATGAAGGGAGAGAAGTTATTTTTGCCAATCCTGTACAAAATAAATTTACAACTACCCCAACTAACTACCTACTAACCCTTATTAAAAATAAATAAAATATATGCAACCAACATAATTTAAACATACACACAATAAATAATTTTACACAAACGGGTAAAACCATTTACCCACACTCACTCACATATTATAATTAATTATATAACCAACTTTATAATATTCTATTTATTTACTATTTTATTATTATATCTTAATTATAATATTACACTATAATTTTATTTTATTATCAACTAGGATTATATATATTATTTATCAATCCATTTTAATGCATAAGATAACCAAGGCATATTATCAGACAAATTAAACCAAAAGCCAAAATAATTACCTAACCACTAACCAAGGTCAAAAGGCAAAACTTCAAGCAACACGGACTGGCCACTGATAGTACTTGACAAGGTATCAAACTAGGTACTCATCCTCTTCGAGGATGATGGTTAGGGTGGGGGACCAAGTGCTATCTCTGGTCAACTACTTCCATTGGGTGCAAGGCACGCTCAAACCTGCCAATTCAGGTGGAGTCAATGCCTGGTACCTGTTCACTCAAACATACAAGTTAGAGCACATGTACATAATAGCCAAAGCACTAGGGAAGGGACTCTAGCAATCATATCTCATACTTGTATGTCACCCATACGTCCAATGGTATGATGCAACCCTTTCCACCTATCCTAACAACATACTACTGCATTACCTTATCCAAATAAATCTCTGCATAATAACAATATGCATCATGCTCCCAAAAGTATTAACAGAAGCTCTTGTTCCATCCTCATCATCAGGTTCCTTAGCCCAAACTACCTGCACATCCAAGGTGAGAATGGAGGGGCGCTACAGTAAGAGGAACTTGTTGTGAATCCTCTATTCCAGGACCTGTCTCTACAGGCTTAGCTCCATGACATGTATCGAGCTATAAAAGAAAAAAGAATTTTGAATGTACATGTCAACATATATATATATATATATATATCAAGAAATTTACTTTAAGTTCACAACGTATATTTTAATTGTTCAATTTAAATATAATCTAAATTTTAAATTATACTGTATCAAGCTGCCCATCTCCTCTGTCCTCCTGCTCTGCATGTGCTGTGTGTTGATGAAAAGTGTCACTAACAAGCTCCTACAATGTCATTTATATTTAAGTTAGCACATGTGTGTACAAATTAGGTTTTAAAACATATATATATATTGACTTGTGTACATGTTATACGTTTTTCAACAACCTGAAATGCAATCGACTCCTAATATAAACTTGGATTATCCAAGTGTGCTACAATGCCCATCCTCATTGTTGTGTCAACCTGCATAGACATATTTATAAAATATTAAATAGTACATGTGCACGTTTTTAGATACACTGATATCAAAATAGAAAAATTTAAGTATATATATAGTTTTTTAAAACAATATACATACTGTAAGAGTGTCATGTGAGATGCCCAATGATGGAGGAGCGCTCGAGACACCCTGAGATGGAGGATTCAATGTGGAAGAACCCTGAACCAGTTCATAAATAAGTTCATAAATATTTAATTGTACACACATTCAAGACTAAATTTTACAAATTTACAAATCATTGAAAATGTACCCCAAGTGGGTGCCCGAGATGAACAGGTGTCGATGAAAAATTAATTCAATCAATGTTGACCCTGTTGCCATCATCTACACCAAACAATTCGATTGTTAAAATATTACAATTTAATTGATCTATATGTTGATTAAAAACACGTGGTTAAAAAATTGTTTTAAATTCAACATGTGTACATAACCTATATATACCTATGTCGAATGATCAATGGGATGATCCTCAGCAAATAGATAATCAACAAATGATTCAGTGCCCACATTATCAGATGATGCATGTGTAGCTGAAGTGGGTGCAGCTACCTGATAAGGTCCATAACACAACTGATTGCAACTTGTACATGTATGAGGCATCGACATATGTGGAGTGGTACTAGGACCACTTCCATCATCAACTCCTCCATGCTCTCTAACTCGAGCTACCATCATAGAAGTCTGCTCATGTAGGCTACCTGAGAGTGCACTCAATGTGCCTAGTGTGGATACCACTGCACGATGCTAGAAGGGCGAAGGAATGGCAGCAACAGGAGGGTCAATAAGAGATTGAACAAGCACTAGTCGTTGGGGATCAACCCATGTCCCCAACCTCTGTTGTGGCATGCCACCACCAACACCCTGGAATGATCTAAAATCAAAGTAGTTGGGTTTTTTATTCATAACAAACTCTACATATAATTTTCTCAAAAAATATAAAGGAACCTCACAATTAGCATGAGGTGGATAATCAAACACCATCCACCATCTATCCCAAAAATTGGCAGACATTCCTTCATGCCTACACCACCTGATTGATATTCTTTTCTTATTTGCAGGAATAGGTTCATTTGTAATGGGATGTCTAAAATATTGTGCTAAATGAGCTTTTGTGATTTTAAGATCCAAAATAGTCTTATAGGAGAGGCCATCAGCATAAAATTGGTGCCTCTCCTCTCTCTATTTCTGGAATCCATCAAAATTCAAGTCAATAGACCTCACAGAATCTACAATGTTTTGCATCAAAGATGCAAAACGTACTACGTGAGGTGGCATGAATTGTTCATTGCGAATGGAATTTAGTTTTTCTTGTATCGAATCCACATTTTCATTTATTATGGCTTGCAAGCGAGCCTGGTCAGTTCCAGGTGGGGGTGGAGGTGGAGGTGGAGGTGGAGGTGGGTCATCTGCAGGTGGGGCATCTAGAGGTGGGGCATTTGGCGCTGGGGGTGCAGGTGCGGGTGGGGGTGCGGCTGGATCATCTTGTGCATTAAGGAAGTCCTCAACATCAAAGTGAAGATCATCTAGATTCATGATGTATATATAAAAATAGATATGAACCTGCATATATATACATATAAACATACAAACTTCAGTACAAATTTAAAATTAAATCAAGAATATATATATATATATGTTTCAAGAAATTACACTTGAAATAAATTTAAATTAAACATACAGATAATGTATACTGTAGTGCCCCTCAACTTGTCATCTATCAGACTGATGTTGCTTAGTAGTATTAGACTTTATGACAGTATCTTAGACTGTAGATGATGGATCTCTTGTTATTTTGTTAATTCATTATGGACCTAATCATTATGATAACAGTTGTTGATGTTGGATTCTATTATTTTATGCTTTAGAACTTGATAAATGAATTAGATGTTACAGATGTTTTGATGTTATTCACTATATGGGATTGAGAAACAGTTGATCATTTTATGTTGTTGACTAGTAAACGGAAATCTTGTTCAATATAGTTAATTATTTATTCATAAACGTGAATGGAACAATGTCGTATTACTCGCTCTCGAGTACCCTACCCCACTGCGATTTCCATTCACTATAGGACTGCATGTGGATATATATATTTTGTTATGTTTAACTGTGCGTTGCTGCAGGATGCAGGTACTAGGCACCGACTCCACCTGATTTACCAGGTCTGAGCGTGTCGTCGCCAATGGATTAGTTGATTGGAGTTAACGTGAGGTCCCTAGTCAGTGTTGTCTAGTCGTCAGTTTACCCTTGTGGTTATTGTTTGTCATTCGATCATGACTTGCTGTCAGGTAATACTGCACCTTGGAGTCTAATTAGGTCCGAAGGTGTCTAAGTGTGTAAGGTAGTGTTGTGCTTTAATTAGAATCATTATACGAAAGAATATAAATGTTGATAATTGAGCATAATGTCGATAGTTGTTAATTATTGTTGTAAATAAATTATTATTTTATTAGAAGTATAGTTGTTAAATAAAGATTGTAAGAAATTTTGTATTATTTAATATAATATTATTTATAATAAATATTTAAATAAATAAAATAGTTGTAGTCATGTTGTAAATTGTGATTTACAACTTAATTAATAAAATAAATTAAAATATAGTTATAAAATTATTGATTGACGTAATATTACAATTTTATTAATAACATTATGGTTGGTCAGTTATAAAATTAAATGTTGTCGGAACTGTGTATTAATTTTTAAAAAAAGAAACCTCTTGGGATCATTAAATTAAATAAAAATATATCTTGAGAAGGGAGATGCACGGGACTGCGTGCGGAGTTCCTTGGAAGATGGAAGGGACTGTGTTATAAAAGGAAAGTTTGTAGAGGCAAGGAGGGGGGATATTTTACAGGAAGAAGAAGGACTGAGGAGGAAGAAGAAGGTTCGAGTTTTCTCCAACAGAAGAATTGAATTCTACATTGAATCTAGGCTTCAAATACAGGTTCTATTGTCTCCCATATTCTGTTTGCATTTTTATGGAAATGTGGAAATCTGTTTCTCTGTACTCCTCCAATTTGCATTTGCTTGATAGTTCTAGAGCTCTTTGTTAATTCATCCTATATCTATCCTGCAACCGTTTCATTTCATTTCAAACAAATTTCTATTAGAGATATAATTAATCTACCGACCCATCCCTGCATAAATGATTGAGAAGAAAATATGAGTCTTATTTTATTGTTTAGGGTTCCGAATTGATAAAGAGAAAGGAACGACCTCTGAAATTTTTTACATGATCTGTATCAGATCATTCATGCATTTCTTTGTTTCCTATTTACTGTACCCCTGAGGCGTCTGCATACAGTTGATACGGCACTTTCAACAGGTTCATTTTGTGCGGCACTTTCAACAGGTTCATTTTGTGCGTATCTTGCAATCATTAAATTACTTGAGGGCCGTCCCAGATCTTTAGGGGAACCAGCCGTCTTTCATGAATTGCTTGCAATATCAATTAGTTCAGCCATCGCTGTCCACAACAGACTTCTTATACGCTTCAAAGCTTCCGTTTAACAGTAGGAAAATGTGGCTTTAGGGCACAGATGGCTTTAAGTCTCCGGTCTGCATTGGCTTAGGAGTTGCTAAAGTTCCTTGTTACCATCCGCTGTGGTTATCAAAATTTCGTCTAATGACTTTTCTTTTAACTGAAAATCGGATAAGCAAACAAACTCTATGGGTTCGCAGATACCGCTGGCCAGTTAAAAATAAGAGGCATCGAACCCTAACTTTTAGAGAGGCCAATGTAATGCATTTAGATTGCGCTTATCATGCAATCGATCCTTTCCATGAAATGTTATCTCATTCCTGGATGGCAAATCATTGCGTCCATTAACCACGTCCGTTAACTTAGGCAGGTTTATCAATATCGCAAGTTTGGAGGGTTGATCTATTTGCTTTCACTTTGTTATATCCTGCAAACATCCCAAGAGATCGCCATTTTGGCTGGGTGCATATCTGAATGAGTTAATTATGTGGATCGTTGCCTTGGAACTCAACCATTTCGCATATATACTGTAATCTTTTCAATCCTTATAGTTCGCTGTTCCTTCTCAGCTAGATGCACCTGGTTTATTTAGTTCAACTTCTTTTATTAGCCCCGAAAAAATAGCGATCTGGGTATATCATTGAAAATTCACCATATTATGTTCTTACATTGCTTATAAAATTGCAATTAATCTATTCATTGAGACGTCTGGTTGTTCTAACTAGATGGGACACACTTCTATTCAGTTCAACATTTTTTTTTTTTAAAACAATCCTGATAACCAGCGAACATGTCATAACGTTAGGCTCACTGTATGATTGCATCTCAAACAGATTTCTCTATAGGATTTAATTCGCAACCCTAGTACGCACTTATCCCACCACCGCAGATTTAACTGTTGTCTCAATGATTTGAAAGGTATATGATTCATAGACAAGTTTTCTTTGTGTTGACTGACTAAACTCCATCGTATTGGCAATGCTATTGGTAAACGCATGACCAACTTAATTTCGGCGTGTAAGGGAGAATGCACTCTACTTAAATATCATCCATTTCAACAGTCAATCAGTCAATAGCAATTTTACACCTCATTCACAACAAAAGGTGCATGATATTTAGGAATAAGGAGGAGAATGAGTCAAATTATGAAGACGACTGTCATTAATCTCTGTACAGCAAACAGAGAGTCAACAAATCTTTACAGTTAAGTTTTCTGTGTTGGAGAGACTTTAAATTCCATTAATCTCACCGTGTAAAAGAGAATGAGTTAACGTATGAGAAAGACTGCCATTAAACTTTGTAGAACAAACAAGTCTTTCGCATGTAGCACAGTGTATTCTTCTGCAATTATTGTTCTTCCTCAGCCCATTAAATATGCACAGCAATAGGAAATATTACCCAGCCAGAGTTTGGAAAAGATAGATAGTTTATTCAACAATCCTTTTGTCCTTGTCTACGGTGATATATTTCACTCCCAATTGAGACGCCACATATAAGATGATTTGTTAGTTATTTAAACCTTTATACTCTTCTACTGAAAATTAATGCATATTATACAAAATCTAGATGGCAATAGTAAATTTAACAAGGAAATTAACAATACAGGTATTTACTTATTCTCAGATGGAAGATATTTACCATCCAATGACTCATAGTATTCACTATTATTGTTTTGTCATTATAATTCTTAGTATTTTATTATCCTTATTATTATTAATATTATTATTATCGGCTCAACAAAATATATATATATATATATATATATATATATATATATATATATATATATATATATATATATATAAGTATTTATATATATAAAAAAATTATAGTTAAATGTCAAACTAATTAATAAAAACATTATTATTGCAATTCTATAGTCGTGTTGGTTAAATTATATGACAGGTTAATTAGATTGAATATTTATATCTTGTGTGAGAGTAATGTCTAAGGTTAATTATGAATTCCTTATTATAGTAAGTTGTATGATTCTTTTAGAATGAATTATTGAAATTCATTTAGTTAAACCTAGTGAGTTATCCATAGTTGAAAGGAATAAAATGATGAGAATTTAGATGATCTAGGTTTCAATGTATTAATTTAATCGTTGCATTTAATTTAAAATTAATTGGTTTGGAAAAGAAATAATGTAATCTAGTGTTCAATTTATTACGGAAGTTGTTTACACTAAACCGAGAAGGAATTTTAGTGTTTAATTTCTTGAATCTGAATTGAACTAATTGAGTTGTTGTAAAGAGTCGAATTGAGGGTGGTTAAACTCAAATTCCAGAGGCTAAGTTGTCGTAGTCGAGTACTTGCAACATGTGTATAGTTGTTTTTGTGTCTGCGATGTAATAACAATTATGTGGATCAAACATAGTATGAAGTATAATGAGGTATTGTCAAAGTTGATTATGTGTATTGTAAAGTAATATTTTCTGGTGGAGATATTAACCCACTTGTGATCTTATTATACCTGTTTTGTCGTAATTGTCATATGGAGAGACCTGGAATCTGTAAAAAGTAAAGTGTTGTAATGTTATAGGAAATGGATTACAACTAGTGTTTGATTCCGTTTGTAATGCAAGAGGAATTATACCTTGCAGTGAATATGTATGAGTAATGTTATAATGTCTTGTATGATGGTTAGGGTTTACTAGGTGTTAGGAAGGAGAGTGGCTTTCAACGTGGGGCCAACGCCCAAAGTGGCAGTCAGGATAACCCGTTGGAAGTAGATTAATCAAGTGATAACCTAAAATGAACTAGGGGGTTAAGGGTAGTTTTCACATTAAACAAGATTAATGGATTCCTCTCCCATGGCCTGTAGTGCTTGTTTAGACTAAGGATGGGTAGAGAAGGCCTGGTCGGCATGATTGACTTCCTTGTCCTCATGAAAGGAAGGTCGATTCCGCATGTGTCACCCTATGGGGCCGGCGCCTAGAGAGAGGTTGTCAGGATAACCATAGATGGGGGCCGGCGCCTAGTGAGAGGCTGTCAGGATAACCCATGCTAGGACCGTGCGATGACACTCTCCCTACTACAACCTAGCATTCCTTATTTGGTCTCTCCACTTATGTTAAGTGTTGCCTCTGGAAGTTAAGTTGTGTTGTGTTGTTATTGCCATGTGTTGTATTGGCGTTTGGTCGTCCTTTGTTCTTGTTTGTCTTTCGTCTACCTGACCGTCATTGTTTGGGACCTCATGTTAACTCCTAGCTTGGGGGGTGGACCTTAGGGTTCCACATGGTTGGGTGGAAGAGCTATCTTATCCATTGGTTATTCTTTGTCAAGTTCATGTGCAGAAGAGATTTATTCCAGTTCTCAAACAATTGTACTTGTACCAGTTGATGAAGATGTATGTGTATAATCTTGTACCAGATTTGTGTAACAGAACATTCATAATGTATGTAATTCTGATGTAGTCTAAAAATGGCAATGTAATGATGTCATGATGTACTTATGTGTAATGAAAGCATTTCAGTTAAGTATTTAATATGTAGATTACGTTATTTGGTGATATGCAATAAATATGAATTAGTTATTTAATTGTGCTTTGGATTTAGATCAGTTACTGATGTATGTTAAATTATGTTAGTTGATTTGTTAAGTAATGCAGCCTTGAATCCTTAGTGAATATGTCGTAATTAGTTATGTTAACGTTACTTAATCATTTTAAAAAAAAATTTCCTGTTTCATATGGCTTAAATGTGAATTTCTCTAAGGTGTTCAAGGCGGGGCGTTACATATACATGCATGTACAAATTTCAAAATGTAAGAGAGCTATTAGGACTACCATAATGATTGATACAATGGGAAAGGTGACCCATCTTAATGTATAATGTGCATTTAAGTAAGGAAGTCTCTGGCCAATCATCATGTATTTCTTAAATGTGAATATGCATCCCAAATTTTGGACTATTTTAAAGAAATATGGTGCATTTAGGAACTTGGTGATTGTTGCAGTAAAGAGGAATATATGATCATGCTAGAAGAGGTGGATTAGGCTCATAATTGGCCAAGGTTGCTTTGAATAAGGTTAAAACAAGGAGATACCCATGTTGATATTCACACCCTTTAGTCCACACCTACATTGGGATGGATTAAGCTTGAAATTTTGATGGGTAGCCAAGGGTAATCCTAGTGAAGTAGGAGGAGTATGTTTATTAATAGATGATAAGGGAAAACCTCTATCTATCTTAAAGCTTATGATTTTGGCGTCAAGAACAATAATATGGTAGATTCTAGGGCCATGATATCCAGGGCCTCAAGATGACTTGGAAACTAAACAAGATATCCCTTAGTGTGGAAGGAGATTCCAAGATCAACATTGATCATATGAAAAAGCATAGATGAAGCTTGTGGTTATTGGAAGAAATCATTATTTAAATCTATCTCCTTCAAACATATCAAAAGAAAAGGTAATTATATTCTAGACTAGGCAGATAATGGAAGAAATCATTAAATTGCTCCTAGACATCTAGCATTTGTTGGGAAGAATAATTTTTTTACATTCAACTCAATCCCTAAGTTGTGCCTCCATGCTATCAAATGTTACTTGTATCTACCTTCTATACAATGATATTGAAGGGGTAGAAGGTTAGGCTAAGGATTTCTATATTGCTACTTAGATAAATTCCACATCTTCAATGTGTGGCATGAGCATATGCACAAAGCCTTGGAGGATATTTCTACGATAATGAAGATAAACCTTCATGTCTTGATGCTAAATTGGATGATTCTATCCACTATGAGAATTAAGATGAGGAGGAGGTGACATAAATCCCTCCTATCAAATTCGAACAATGTTAAAAATGTCAAGGAAGTGGTAGAGGCTTTGTAAGGCTTGTGTAATTTGTCCCACCACCCTAGGATAAAGTTTTTTAGTTTATTAGTAATTCTAACACTACTTCAACTTATTACTCTAGGGTGAGGGCCACTATAATTTTCCCTACCACTAATATATCTTAAGACACCTATTGGTTTATGTTTGATGTCATTGTAGTATATTAATTTTCCCTACCACTATTGATTGAACAAAACTATACCATATATATTAAGTACTCTAGCTCAATGATCTTAAGATTAATGAAATCAGGACTAACTATATCATCATTATGCTTAGATACACCCAACATGCTAATCAAGAACTTAATTACCTTCACAACCCTATTAGCATTGTATCACTCCTATTAGGGAGTGGACTTGAATGGGGCCAAAAGATTCTTTACCTCTTAGGATTGAGACTTCCAAATAATTGGTGAACTCACATGCAATAAGGGAATAACACATGCATACAAAATATGTAGAAGAAAACCCTGTAGCATGACTCGTGATTAATTAAAGTTAGGGTTAGGGCTTCAATTAGGATCAAGCTTAGGGTTAGAATTGAGGTTAGGGTTAGAATTAGAATTCAAGGGTTGCTAAATTAGGGTAAGTATTAGAGCTACAATTATGGTTTGGGTTACGGCTAGAGTTAGGGTTACAATTACAATTACAAGTAGAGTTAGGGTTAGGGTTATAATAAGGGTTAGGGTTTGAATTGGATATAGAATTAGGGTTAGGATTAGGGTTAGAATTAGTGTGAGGGTTAGGGTTGGAATTGCATATAGAATTAGGGTTCAATCTAGCTAGAAATAGATAAATTAGTCAAGATGGTTCTAGCTCGATTTTGTTTCCTATTTCCTGGATTTGCAAAACTATTGTTTTCTATTTAGTTGTTAGTCCCAACTCTTTCCTTTTAAGAAGTATATCAAATCTAATGTAGTAGTAGATACTTCTACATATACAAGTTTCTGTTAGGAGAAAATATCTTTTGCCAAATTTGTATAGAGTTGTCTATAGTGTGTTCCAGGGTAATCAAATGATGTAAGTCACAATTTAGAGGGTTGAGGGATAAGTTTGTGTTGAGTCTATAGGAGGTGTTTTCTTACATAGACCGAGTGAGCCAAAATTTAGGTGTCTCCATGTCTAACTCAAATTTTTCAACTTGGTCCATATTATATCCAGATTAATGATAAAATTTTATATATATGGCTATGAGATCCACGATCATATCAATGTTTGGTAGAGAAAAGTTATCTAATTTGGGGTAGATCCTTTTTTGATGTCTCAAAAGTTAGTGCAAACATGAATTCCCTTAGTTTTCTTGTTAACTAAGACCACATTAGAGACCCATTTAGGATAAGTAACAGTCTGAATGAACCCTGGACATCCAAGAGTTTATACAATTCTTCTATGACCACGAGGGCTGCTTGGGGGTGCATTTTGCGTAGCTTTTATTGAATAGGTTTGGCATTAAGGTGAACCACAAGATGATGCATGACTTTAAAGATGGAGTCTCAAGGCATATCACCATAAGACCACATGAAGAAATCAACATAATCTTTAACATGGTGACATGGTTATATATGCCTTCTTTGATGTCAAGGTCCAGTGGAGCTACTATCTTAGAGAGTTTAGGGTCCAAGATTCTATTCACAGGTTGATGTCTATAGCATCCTCAACAAGGAGAGGGGAGTCATGTCTTGTATCTGAGTGGTATCTAATGGAAGGTGAAGTTTGTCAAATTGAGGAGCTCTTGGGAAGTGTCCATTTTTATTGTATCATTTTAATCGATCACAAGTTTCTTCTTATATCTTGTTGCTATTCTACCTAGACTAGGGTGCCTTAGGACTAAAGGGTTCTTTCTTTCTCTCCAAAATAAGCATATGTAGGTGTTAAGTATGGTGGAAAAGTCTTTCTTATGATTACAATGGGGATGTGGTCTTGACACTTCATAAGTTTCATGATGGCTTCATCATTTTGGAAAACATCAAATCATAAAGGGTCGTGTTGGTCCCAATCGATAAGCTCAAGGTATTATAGGTCTAAGGAGATGGTGAGGATAGTGACCTATCATGAAAGAGGTTAGTGGTGGAAAGATCTTCGTAAGGATCATGAGTGGAGCCTACATCAATGTCATTAAGATTAGGGGAAGCATTACCAATAAGGTTGAGCTCGTATCACAATTAACATCACGATGTTCATTCCAGGGGCATAACCTAGCTAGTGAGGACAGCTACTTGAGTATATCAAAAGTTACATAAATGTTGTCTTCATTTCATTCTTGATTAGTTGGCTATCACAAAAACTATAAAAATTTCTCAATTCTTGATTAGTTGGTTGTCTCTAAAGGTTTGATTATGAAGGATGTGATAAAGGTTTTATTATGGTTTGTTGTAATTTTTTTACATGATAGTTAGCTATTCAATAATGCCTTTAAAATACAATGACATACATTGTTATAAGTAAATTTTATAAAAACCAAATATATATATCATCCCAATGCTATATAATTTTTGACAGTTTGTTCAAAATCTCTCCTTTCATATGATACAATAGTTTCAAAATTTCAATTATATTTTACAGCTAAAATGTTTAAATACAGCTATTCAACACTCAAATTGAACTCAAATTTTGACAGTTTGTTCAAAATCTCTCCTTTCATATGATACAGTATTTTCAAAATTTCAATTGTATTTTACAGCTAAAATGTTTAAATATAGCTATTCAACACTCAAATTGAACTCAAATTTTGACAGTTTGTTCAAAATCTCTCCTTTCATATGATACAGTATTTTCAAATTTTCAATTGTATTTTATAGCTAAAATGTCTAAATATATCTATTCAATTCTCAATTTTAAACATAATTTTGACAGTTTGTTCAAATTCTATCCTTTTATATGATATAGTC
The DNA here is from genome assembly GCA_027924645.1 of Cunninghamia lanceolata. Taxonomy (NCBI): domain Eukaryota; kingdom Viridiplantae; phylum Streptophyta; class Pinopsida; order Cupressales; family Cupressaceae; genus Cunninghamia; species Cunninghamia lanceolata. The sequence goes on from BSBN01000934.1 coordinate 606,748, forward strand.
TTTCAAAATTTCAATTGTATTTTACAACTAAACTGTCAAAAATCAGCTACTGATTTCATAAACCCTAAACCCTAAATAACAATTCACAATTTAAATTTTGATTGTATTTTACACCAAAACAAACAAGGGAAGCTTAAAACGATTGATGGGTAATTTGTAGAAGTGGAGAAATCCACTCACCTGGTGGGTGGATGGTGATGAACTCGGGATCTCGTTTTTGCCTGTCGACTGTCGCTGTTGAAAATGGGGTCTCTACAATTTTTTAAAAATTTAATACTTTTTCAAAACGGGATCACGTTTTTTGTTTCAGGCTCAGGATCCCGAGGCAAAACAGGATCGCGTTTGATATAAACGGGATCCCGTTTTATAGAAACGGGATCCCGTTTTTGGATCCCCGAGTTCGGATTTTTTTCTAACTCTGAAACTTCCACCTTAAGTGGACACAACTTCTTGCATTTACCCTATTATTATTTATTATGACTTAAAGGCAAAGAAAATGGATGTGAAAACTAAATTTTTGCATGGGGATCTTGAAGAGGAGATTTATATGAATAGTCTAACAATTTTGTGGTAAAAGGGAAGAAGCATTTAGTTTGTAGGTTAAAGCGGGACTCCTTATATGGTTTGAAGTAGTCTCCATGTATGTGGTACTACAAATCTGATACTTTTGCATTAGAGATTGGTTTAGTTAGAAGTGAGACAAATAATTGTGTATATTTTAAATCAATTTATGGTCAGTTACTAATTATCATCTTATATGTTGATGACATGTTATTTATTAGGAATGACAAAGGGATTATTATGGAGCTTAAAATTCATCTCTTTGGTACTTTTCATATGAAATATTTGGGGGCTAATAAATATATTCTTGGTATGAAAATATAGAGGGATTGAGTTAAGGGAAGGCATTGGTTAAATCAAAATAAGTAGACACATTTTGTATCACTTCGTAATGTAGAATTGCAAGCCAGTAAGTATTTCCTTACTTGTAGCCACTAGGATTTCTTTGGAATAGTGTCTTGTGCCTTGCACACACGCCCCATTTTATCAAATGGAGACCCCCTTTCTTTCACTCTACTTTTGATTCAACTTGGTCTCAGCTGGTTTCTTGAGAAGTGATATTGTAATATCATGATCAAATTTGTTCACATTTGGGTCTAATTTACATGAGTCTGGTGTGAAGATGTACTTGGGCCCTTTGAAATTTAGGTCAAAATTAAGAGGATCACCTTCAAGAGAAATCCTAAGTCTTTAGGATGTTTTGCACTAAAAGGAAGTGTCACTACACTTACGCTAATATCTGGTGACACTGGATATCAACAATGGCCCCCCATAAACATACTTGCGTTGAAAACCTAAGTCATCGGACTTGTACACAAATCGTGCATCACCAGATATATCTAGCTATCTTTAAAAGCTCTGTTAAGTCAGTAAATGCTAAAAGACATGCTAAAGGGTGTTCATCTAGACTTTGCACTAAACATAGGGGTGACTGGATTTGCGCTAAATATGGTCATCATTAGATATGTCCGGTGACCACTGAAAACCCCATAAGTCTTGTTCGGTGAAAAACTCCGCAGAATAATGGGTGCGTGATAACCTGTCATCGTACCTCCATCATTAATGGCAAGTTCTCACTGAAATAAAACACTTAAATTTCTCATTTCTGATTTATTTTTGCATTCAAGTGTTAAATATCTCTACATTTATGGGTGATTTCTAGTGGTTTGTTGTGACTTGGACTAATTCTTGAGCATATTAGAGCACGGTGCACTCGACCTCTCCTCCATTTGAATACAACATTTCACAGGTTGGTGTCGTTAGCCCCCCTTTCTTTTTGCATTGAAACACTATATCTTAGGGTCTGATTGCTTTGAGCTTTGCACAATTGAAGATTTCTTGGTCAGATTGTCTAAGTTTTTAATAAAGTCTTTCAAAATTATTGTGTGCTTTGAATATGGGGTTTTTTTGTGCACAATGGGAATTAAACATGTATGTCATTGAGTATGTCATGTCATAGGGTTTCCTTTTGGTGACTTAGATTATATTATCAAATGTTGCGTATACATTTTAAGATCAAATTATAGCTTAACTAGATTTAAACTTTTTACGAAGGGAGTGATTGAAATCCTTTAGCCATTGATAATTTGTATGCATTTTCACCACTGTGCTAAAGCCCTAGACTATGTTTGTGCAAAAACTTGGTCTCACTAGATATATCCTTCAACGACATAAAACCTCGCCGACCTAAAAGAAGACTATGCACTTGGCGCTGAATTTTCCCATCCCCTGATTTGTGCTAAAAAGCGCTCTCAGTGGACATGTCTCTTGATGCCTAAAAGACCCACAAATCCACTGATCTCACAAAGCTCTGCAAAATTCAACGTAAACACTTAGCACTAAAAACCTCTTCACCTGACTTGCACATAAACTCACCATCACTAGACATATCCTGTCATGGCCAATATTCTTGCTATCTGCTGATAAGTGAAATCCCCCGCCGGAAGTCTTGACTTGGACTATGCTAAAGTCAACCTCAAGACATTGCGCTAAAGTAGCCCGTCACCAAACATGTCCGATGGAAGATGAAATTCCCACATATCTAGTGACGATCAAAACCTCCACTGAAGAACACTCCATACACCTTGCGCTAAGAATGATATTCTTTGGATATGTGACCACTCTTTTGCCGATCTAGTGACCACTACAATTCTTTTGTCGATCTAGTGACCACTGATTTCCCCACTATATAGTGACTTCCTAAAGCTCCGCAATGTCCCGTGATCACTCAAAACCCCACACCTCCTATGATAACCAAATAGCCCGCTAAGTCCAGTAGGTGCATAAACTCCCGCAAACCCTCCAAAGGTCTTTTATCCTATATCACTGCACCAAAAGGTAGTATCACAGCATGCATCCGGTGAGGGCCTAAAAGCATGCTCATCCAGTGGGTGGTGATAAGTCCGCCAAGATGTATTAAGAAAGAATAGCATTGAAATCAACTCCAACATGATATATCCCGTGATCGATGGAATCTTCGCTATATCCTATGGCTCCCAAAAACCCCACAAATCCGGTTGGCAGTATAAATTCTACTATATCCAGTGAGTAATCAAATCCTCACTTGCCTTGCTAGAAGCTTGAAAATGTTATTATAATGAAATTTAAAGATAATCTGATCAGTTGAATATATAACACTCATGATATTCACTGCACTTTACATGTTTTTATCTGATTATGCACATTAGTTTAGTATTTATTGTGTACATCCAGTGAGGCCACAAAAGCCTGTTGGACTATTTTTACTACTTATTACTTGCAACTTTGTGTAATGAATGCTAGTATAGGGGATCTAGTGAAAATTTTAGTTGATCCTACGGGATTTTGGTCAAGGTAATGAATTTTAATGTAGTTTGATTAAGCATTACCTTAGTTTGAACGACTTTTGACTTAGGATGTGAACTGAAAACTTATAACTATCTCAAACCTAAGTCTAGGCCATTAGGATAACTAAAGCTATAAAAGTTACTTATTAGGTATGGTCTTGCAAGATAAATGTCTTCCTGAGCAATCAACATGAAGTACGAGTTTAAAGGAATTCCTCATGTGACCAAGATTACATCAGCATGGACAAACATTAGAGATACTAACTTGGGACACATAGATATGGAGGACTTTAGGCTCATAATCCTAGGTCCTAACCCCACTCCATTAGGCAAGAGGATCAGAGATAACAGGATAGCCCAAGCAGCTGCATTCCCCACTTCAATACAATGTTTAAAACTAATTGTAGCATTTGCCAACAACTATGATCAAGCCACTAGAACAATACAAACTCAAGGTGGGCAAATTTTCATAGATCTTAGTGCACAATCCATTGTAGAAATCTTTAATATCCCTCCATTCCCTAAACTCATGATGCTAGACAAAGAGGAGAATGACAAAATGTACAAGTAGGATCTAGAGACCTGCAGGTAGAAAATAAATGAAGGATGGATGAAGAATAAAAGGTCATCCATGTCTAAGCTACCTCACACCCTATACGAGTGGCTTCAATGAAGAAGTAGGGATCTAGTAACCCTCCTCGGTAGGATCATGGGGTTGGCCACTGCTTCAACATTTGAGGGGTGGATGTTTGTGTACATTAAGGAAATTTTGCATGGAGATAAAAAGATACATTGGGCTCAGATTCTTAGCAACAACATGCATGAAACTTTTGTTGCCTTCAATACAGATGAAACTTTCAGGTGGACATCATATGTTGTGTATGCTCTGGCAAGGCATGTAGTATATCTTGGACTATCTAGACTGGGTAATGTTGGTAATGCAGATGGTCAGTTCAAAGTATATGATTGTTATCCACAACTTGAGATATCCCAATCTTTGGTGCATTGTAAACAAGTTAATGATGCATTCACTATGCAAATTACTCAAATTCTACAAAATGATATGGCTAGGATGCTGTATCTTGAGGTTGCCAATGTTGTATAAACATATGGGAGATGGTACATTCAGTTTCAAAAGTTTACTTATTTGAGGATATAAGGCTTTATAGGAGCACCATACAAGTTAACATGTTATCCTATAGATAAGGTGGTACTCTTTGAACTGACAAGACAGCTCCTCACTTGTGCAAAAAAGTTAAAACACCTGCATCGAGCCTCCATCAAATTCTCCATCCTTTTGGGAAGAGGCAATTATTTCTTCATTACTCTTGGGGCAGCAGAACATTTTGATACAGAGCTACAATTATTAAACCTCCATTTGTACTATAGAAGAAAACACTTTGTTCCATTTGGTATTATGGAGAGTTATGTGAGCAAGAGATTGTTTCATAAAGAACACCTTGAAGATTTCTAGGCTAATTGTCTAGATGATTATGAAGTGTTGAAAAGGAATTATTCAAGACTATCTCTGGACTTCAACAAGAAATTCCACATTATGTAAGTCCCTAATCAAATGGTGGAAGATGACAATGTGGTTCAAAGGGGGCCATGGGAGGCATTGTTTAATCAACCAATTCCTTTTCCTAATTGGGTTGATTCAGAAGAAAGCTCAATAGATGAGGCCATGAAACATCAAATTAAGTTCAACAAGAATTGGGCTAGGGGTCAGATCACCAACTTGAAGTGTTGAAAAGGAATTATTCAAGACTATCTCTGGACTTCAACAAGAAATTCCACATTATGTAAGTCCCTAATCAAATGGTGGAAGATGACAATGTGGTTCAAAGGGGGCCATGGGAGGCATTGTTTAATCAACCAATTCCTTTTCCTAATTGGGTTGATTCAGAAGAAAGCTCAATAGATGAGGCCATGAAACATCAAATTAAGTTCAACAAGAATTGGGCTAGGGGTCAGATCACCAACTTGACACAAGTAGGAACAGCTCTAACCTATATAGAACAATCCCATGATAGAACAAGCAGTGATGAGGAGGACAAGCCCATCAAAATTAATGATGCAACACAAGGGGCCATAAAAGAAACTACTGCAAAAAATGTACCTAAAGATAATAAAGAAGATGTCCCTTTGAATGATAAGGGAAAAGGTAAGAAAGACCTCCTCAAGAAGAAAGAAAGTCCCCCGGTATCAAGGACAAGAGGAATGAATAGAAAAGATATGTCGAGTGGAAAGGGAAAAACTTCCAAGGCAAAGAAACCCAAGAAGCAAACTCCAGTAGTTTCCTCTCTTGCCACCTCTGCCACAATTCCCTCTGCTGTAGTTGCCCCTTCACCATCTACTTCTTCATCTACCACTGCAGTAATATCCTCTTCTACTATAGCCACTTCCATTCCACTTGTCACCTCTATTGTTTGTATCACTCCCTCCATTTCCTCCTTGACATATATTTCCTCTATCTTCACAACATCCACTTCCTCAACCTCTTTGCTCACTACAACCACGAGCCTACCTGCAATTTCTCTTACATCTTTGCCTATCACTTTTGCTACCTCTTCCATTTCATCCTCCTCATCCCTTACATCTTTTTCCCTACCTCCTATTTCTACAATTCTTTTGCCTTCCATTCCATTACCATCACATAGCCTTTCTACCCCCATCTTCATCTCTTCCATGCTTTCTTCTCCTCATGTTCTACCATCTCTAGGCTTTGCTTCTTTTGTCAGTATGTCTCAAGTGTATTTTCCACCAATTGCTACCGATTCCCTTGTTGTGGTGAATAGATCCATGTCTTATCTTATTAGGCCCATTATGGATTCAATCCAAATGTCCTCACCTGTTCCTAAACTACCTGGTATAGAAAAGGTATGTGCTGAATTGGAATCTCAGGAGAAGGTGATCATCAAAGACATAACACATGAACCTCTCACTGATCCCAATACAATTGAGGTATTTGGTATTGAAGATAGTCCAACAAAGGGGGTAATTACAGAATCAGTTTTAGAAATGGCTCAAAAGGCAGTCACTAAAAATTTACAGTATATAGAGCAACCAGAATCTCCTCACGATAGTACAACAAATGGTGAGCAAAATACAGGTGAAGATAAAGGGACAGAAAAAGAGTTAGAAACATAAAACATTCATAAAGATTCTTTGAATAAAGGAGATAGTCACATTGACTCTCCTAAGGACACTTCTAAGGCTCCAAATTGGTTGCAACAAAGACTGAGCAAGAAGGCTCCCGAGGTCAAGGTAATGTCCTTGGATTTGGACACATTTTTGGCCAGGTTGGAAAAGCCAAAGAAACAAAAGAAGGCTAAAGTCCAATCCAGAATTTACAAAGACACCACAGGTTCTTACATTGTTGAGGTGGTAGTTCCTCTCGAACAAGCCAATAAGGAGGAGGTAAGGCCAGAGGATTATACTATCACTACAATTAATTTGGGGCCAGCCTCAAGGAATAAGAAATTGAAGAATTCAAAGGATCTGTGTCTAGTATTTTAGACAGATTAAGCAAATATGAGCTGACCAAGCAGCAATTAAAGCAACAGAATGAAGAGCTCAAGGCCTATATAAGGTTTTTAATGAAACCCATGAATACAGATGGAGAGCCAGAGGCAACACCTTCTCTTCTTTCTAAGGAGGAGCTGACAAATTTTGACAATATTAAGACCACTGCAGTAGCCACCAAAGAATGGTTTCACAAGGTTTATACGGAAGATTGCAAGACTATTGATGTGGCATCAGAATTGCATAAGGATTTTTGCATCTTGAATTCTAAATGGGAAGAAATTAATAATGAATGTACTACTTATGAAGATTATTATTCCCATATGTATCCTAGGGTGTAGGCTATGAGCAAGCTCTCAAATGCATCCTTGTTAGCAGAAAGTATTTTGACTCAAGATAGGTTAGAGAAGCTACAACAATGGTTAGAGCTAATAGGATTGAGAAAAGAATTTTTTGACAAAGCTAGGGATTCTTTTGAACCAGCTAGAGCCCAAGTTTTGCAAGATATTTATAAAATAAATGATGTATTGAGGGCTTGTACAAATTTAGACCTTGATGATACTACTCCAGAAAATGCACAGGAATGAAAGGATAGGTTGCACCATATTATCCATAGAGAATCACCACTCAATATGATTGGGATATTAGAGAAATTCAGTTATCTCATAGCTGCATTCATGGAATTCAGAAGAAATAGAAGGTCAAGAGATGCAGTTTACTATAAGTTTTCTTAGGAGGTTGATCGACTCAAGTTCGGGATGGATTACATCAAGGATTCAGACCCAACTGATATCAATCAAGCGTTGGCAACCCTTACAGCATACAACAATAGGAAAACTAAAGAGAACAAAGTTAATTTGGATGATGAGGAGCAATAGAATATTCCATCTAAAATTTGAAATCTCGTCATTCCACTTCAGCATCAATTTTCGAGGGTCATGTGACTTTATTTTGACTACATTTTGTCTTGAAAAGTGGTTCTTTGTCATATACAGCCAAATGGGTACTCATTTTGCTACATTCAATGTATTTATAGACTGTATTTTGTCTTTTTCTGTCAAGACAAAAATAAATCCAAAAATGTAACAAACTATTGTATCTCATTCAATGCTATGTAAATCTGGACCATTGGTGTTGAGTTAATCTCCCTCATTCATGAAAAACTTGGTATGGTACCTTCTCTATAAAAAAGGCCATCCTTTTCTCTCATTGTAATAGGTTTTTGATAGTGAATTGTCGAGACTCTGCCGAAGTGATCAATACAAACAAATTTTGCAGGATTGTTGGAAATTTGTCTATTGTGTTATATCTTTTGCTTTTCATGGTTCATATCAATCTGGAGTTAGTTAAATGTGCTTTGCAATATTGGATGAATGTTAAAGATATTCAATGAATGCTTCAGTCCATACTATTAGTGTTTGCTGATTGTAAGTTGTTGTATATAGTTAGCATGGGCCTTATTTGCATTTTACAAATTAGATTACATCATAATCTGGGTATTTGATGAGTGAATGTGATTTGAAAATCATACGTTTCCATTGAAGATTGCATTGTCTCTTATAGCATTGTGGTTTTGTAACCTGGTAAAGTAAGAGGTGGTTTACTTAAAAGCATTTGTCTATCTACAGTATTTCATCTAGTTGTGACTGTCACTTACCTTTTGTATTTTATATAATCAATTTCTTTTAGATTTAGGTCACAAGCAGCATCTACATTTACAAATTTGCTGAGAATATCAAAGGGCAACTTGCACACTTCAATGTAATAGTTTATAAACCCTATCAATGCATGTAAGTCCCATGTGTTTGTATAGCTGAAACATATCCACTAAATTTATTCCTACAAGCTAAGACCTAGTTGTATAAACCTTGGGGAAGTCTTGTCTACAGTAGGATACCTTTCAAGAGAGGTGAGGTGCTTTGTATTTCATCTACGTTGTTTTGTGCTAAAACCACCATCAACATAATTGGTACTAGAAGGAGGGCAACTAGCTTAAACCTCATATAAACCCTTCTATTTCAGAAAGTAACACTGGGGACCAGACAAAGGCATACTAGGTCCATTTCAGCTAGAGAACTACTATCTTTAACCCAGTTTAGAAGAACCAGGAGAGATCAAGGGGTGCCTAGGACTCCCAGGGCACAGTCAGCCCCAAGAAATCTGGTTGCAATTCCAATCAACATCCCCAACATGGATTTCTTTGCTACTAATAATCCTTCTCCAATCAATTTCCCCAATTACCATGATTTGCCCAAAAATCCTGACAAATGTTGCACCAAGTTCTATCCTAATGACCTTGAGAGGATTGCTGATGAGCACATAAAGATTTTTGAAGGTAGCATGTATATGCAGTAGGTGCAGCATGAGGAAGTGGTTTGTAGGTTATTTCCTTACTCACTGTAGGATGAGGCATATTATTGGTTTGTCAATCTCTCTACAGCCTCTATCGGTTCATGGCAGACTTTGAAAGATGCGTTATTGAGTCAATTTCAAATGGCCACCACCCTTGCAAATCTGTATAGGTCATTTGTGGAGATTTGTAGGGCTAAAGGAGAGCTGATAAGTTCCTTTAACAATCTATTTCATGAAGCTTACAGTCGTCTCCAGGCTCCCTTCACTTTGACCCAACCAGTTGCTCTCCCAATTTACTACGCTGCTTTGGATAGACTTACTTCCATGTTTGTCAGGCAAGCTAATCCAGACCCAACAACCCTAGCCCAAGCATATGCTAAAGCAGTCATAGTAATTCACAATTAGGGCAAGTTGCAACAGGGCAACTAAATCATATGGGTCCCATGGCCATGCCAAACCAAATACATTTGATTAATCAGGCTTTGTCCAACCAAACCCCAATGTTGAACCCCATTCCAGTTTCAGCATCCACCCAAGCCTTAGTGGTCCACCCTGGAGCACCAATCTCAGAACTGCCACCTACACAAATTCTTTTCCTCTAGACAACTAAGGCCACAAAAGCCAAGGATGATATCAGGGAGTTAGCAGAACAAATGAAGAAACTTACAATTGAGGTGACACACCTAAAAAATTAGAATGCCTACCTGCAGCAAAGAAATCAAGGTCAAAACCAGTACCAAAATTAGAATTACCAAATATCCAATAGAACAAGGAATACCTGGCCGAACAATGGTGGAGTCCCCTCACCCCTAGAGAATCAGAATATAGAAAATTGCCCACCAAGCTGAGTGATGTTGGCAGAAGCCACATTATCTTCATGGTGCAGGCTTCATAACATTAATGCTCACTTTGAATTGGATTGTCACAAATTCCAAATTGCATCCACTATTTTCCAGAGGGAAGTCTAGAACGTGGAAGTACAAGAGGCTCCACCTACAGGGTATGAATTGGTACCCACTCAAAGATACGACACTACCTTGGTTTTAGATAGTTACATCTTTCCTTTCCAAGATGAAATCAACCTGAGGAAGAAGAGGTTGATGAGGTGCATGCCTATTAGCAGTATAATCGAACCCCATATAACATTAGAAGTAACAAACCAAAGGGTCCTTTCACTACCTTCATACCCCCAAATAACTATCAAGTCTCACCTGACCCAAAGGCCTTCAATAACCTTAAGCCCCCTAAAGTTGTACCCCAAGCTGCAAACCAGAGTCAACCAATTGAATCTTCTCAGAGGTCGGAAGTGGATAAATTGGGATAGTATGCAGTAGACGAGCTTAAAAAGATGAAGGTCAGTTTGTCGATATTTGAGTTGATGAAAGTCCCAGAGGTGAGGACAGCCTTCCTTCAAGACATTGCCGTAAATGTTAGGACTGAGCCTTCCCCCAAATAAATTCCACTGAAGGATACCCTTGATAAAGGAAATGATAGAGTTCATGTCACAGATACAGAACAAAAGGTGACCTTATACAAGGAAAAGAAAGAGTCTCCTCCTTTTCTCCTGACCCTCAGTATATTTGGTAAAAACCTTCACAATTGTCTGGTAGATTCAGGAGCCTCCACCAATGTAATGCCTTTATCAATTTGTAAGGCACTAGGCCTAACACATTGTAAATCCTCTAGAAAGGTTACTCAACTGGATAAAATAGCAGTCTATGTGATGGGAGAGCTAAATCAAATTCATATGCAATTGGCATCAGACCCAAGAGTGCAGCAATACATAGATATCCAAGTGGTCGATATTCTCGACACATATGGCATGCTGCTAAGCAGAGACTGATCCAAAACATTGAATGGCTACATGGCTACCGACTTTTCTCATATGTGGCTGCCATGGAAGGATTGGCTAACCAAATTCATATTGAAAGGGAACCTAAGATAAAGCATATGATTATAGAATATAACCAGATGAATGAAATATTATACTCATAAGTAGATTTGGGAGTATATCTTCCTCAGATAAACCAAGTGGAAGAAGTGCTTTTGCTGAGTTGTGATCGGTTCCCTGACCCACCTACCAAGTGTCAGGAGAGCACAGAGGCATGTGTTCAATATGATCAGGGTCTTCCTCTGATGATGAACCTGGGATTTTTGAGGGATTTAGAAGATTTGTTGCTAAGTTCATGTGTGATCAGTTGGTTGTTAGGAGAAAGATACAAATCGAAGAGCTACTACTGCTTAGTTGGTACCGCATTCACAATGCATCACATTCACAGTTTACCTGCTCCTTATGTTAGTAGGTAGTATACCAAGTCCAAAAATGTTTGAAGTTGACTTCTGCTTTGGATGAAAAGAAAGTTGAACATGTTCTTGCAATTAGTCATAACATTATATCGCAAGGCAGATAGGAGGCCGCTTCAGGGAAAGAGATTACAGACCCCTAGATCTGGACGTTGAGATTTGATGGGTCAAGGTCTAGACAAGGGTCTGGTGTAGGTTTTGAGTTGATAATCCCTACAGGGAATTCCTATTTGGCTATGTATAGGTTACCGTTCCCCTATATCAACAATGTTGTAGAATACAAGTCTTTGGTGAATGGACTATTAATGGCACTCTAGAAAAGGGTTAAGGTAATTTAGGTGTTCAGTGATTCAGAGTTAGTGGTCAAGCAAATTAGATGATAGTATTCTTGTCATGATAAGAGGATAAACTGGTATCAAAATAGAGTCTGGGATCTTGTGGAGTGTTTTAATGGTTTTAATATCCAATTGATCCCAAGGAAACAGAACCATGTCGTTGATGCCCTAGCATAGGCAACCAGTTCATTGGAACCTCTTGCCATGTCTGATATGAAAAAATTCACTATTGAATTGGTTCCAACTCCTTATGTACCTAACAATATCACTCACTTTCATGTCTTTGAAGATGACAAACATATCATCAATTTTCTCACATCTTCATATGTTTTTGCTGCATAGAAAATTGATGAGGAAGAAGAAGAGCTAGCTGAAATAGACATAGAAGGAGTTTTAAATCTGAAGACCAACATAATTCCTCATGGCATGATAGAGCTAGAAAGGTTATTTGACTCAGATCAATTCGGCTCTCATAAGAAACAAATTGATTCCACTAAAGGAAAGTGTGAACCATACAACTTGGATACAGAGGAGGAAGTCAAGAATGTATTCATTAAGAAGATATGTACCCCTGAAGAAAGGGAAGGAATCATTCAAGCATTAAGGGATTATCATGATGTTATTTCTTGGAGTTATGAAGACCTAAAAACATATGATACATCCATCATAACTCATACTATAACTCTCAAGCCAGGAGTTAAGCCATTTAGGCAAAGACAGTGACTGGTCAATGCTCTCTTAGAACCATTGATTTTCAAAGAAGTTCAGAAATTGCTGACAACAAGAATTATCTTTCTGGTAAGGCATTCCACATGGGTGGATAATTTGATACTAGTGCGCAAAAAGAATGGTGAAATATGATTGTGTGTAGACTTCAAAAATTTGAATAGAGCTTTAGAAAATGACAACTATCCACTGCCATTTCTTGACAAAGTATTGCAAATAGTTAATGGCTCACAGATGATGTCATTCTTGGATGGATATTCAGATTATAATCAGGTAATGGTAGAATATGCTAACAGACTTAAAACTGCTTTCACATGTAAGTGGGGAATTTACACATATCGAAGAATGCCATTTGGCCTGATAAACACAGGAGAAACCTTCCAACATGCCATGGATATTGCTTTCAAAGGCTTAGTGGGTAAATGTATTATCATCTATATAGAGGATCTAACCATATTCTCCAAGAAGAAGAGTGACCATATTTTTTATTTGGGGAAAGTATTGCAATGATGTAGAGACTATGGGATTTCATTAAACCCCAAGAAATGTATCTTTGGCATCACTGAAGGTAAGCTACTAGGGCATGTGATTGCCGAAGAAGGTATATCAATAGACCCTAACAGAGTCTAGGCTATCCTTAAGATTTAGCCTCCAGCTAGTAAGAAGGAGTTAAAGTCTTATTTTGGAAAGATTAACTTCATCTGCAAGTTTATTGCTGGTTTTGCTGAGATCGTCGGGCCTTTGAATGCAATGTTAAAACAAGAAGCTAAGATCGTGTGGACACCCGAAGCCAAGGCAGCTTTTGCAGAAATCAAGTAGGCCATAGCTAATGCTCCCGTACTGGTGAGTCTGGATTATACTTTGCCATTTTGCATATACTCCTTTGCTTCAGAACACACCTGCGCAGCTATGTTGACACAAAGAAGGGGAGTCAATGATGAATGTCCAATTGCTTTTATGAGCACCCCATTGAAAGACATTGAACTTAGATACCTGAATGTAGAGAAATAGGCCTATGCTATAGTCAAAGCAGTCAAGAAATTTCATCATTACATTCTGAGAAGTAGAGTGACTGTTGTAGTTCTTGATTCTGCAGTTAATGTGTTGCTGATGCAGAATGAATTAGGTGAAAGAAGAGGAAAGTGGGTTATGATACTGCAAGAGTTTGATATGGAGATACAACCTATGAAGCTAGTGTGAGGGTAGGCACTTACTAAGACTATGGCAAAGACAGATCTTGGATTGGTGTCTCAGCAATATTTATTGGAAGACATTTTGAAAGATGAATGGTATGGTGATATCTTGTTTTACCTCCTTAACCAGCGATGCCCACCTCACCTAAAATCATTTCAAAGAAGAGATTTAAGGCTGAAAAGAAGTAGCTTCATGAATAAAGGATCAATCTTATGCAAGAGGAATCATGAAGGGGTTTATTTGAGATGTCTGGACAAAATAGAGGTGACTTGGGTTTTAACTAGTTTTTATGAGAAGTTTGGGATAGGCCACGGTTTAGCGCATTCCATTACAAATCAGATTCTTCAAGCTAGTTATTATTGGCCTACATTGTTCAAAGATGCCCATGCACATACAAGAACTTGCCACATTTGCCAAACTACCACTACAAGGGAAGGAAATGTTGCTATGTCATTACAACCAGTGGTGGAGGTATGCCTGTTTGCATAGTGGGGACTCAACTTCATTGGTATGATCAATCTGCCTTCTTCTGCGAGCCACATGTATATTCTAACTGCTACTGACTATTGTACAAGATGGTCCAAAGCTCAAGCCTGTAAACAATGTATGACTAAGGTGGTAATTGAATTTGTTGAAAAGCACATCATTACAAGGTTTGGTTGTCCTTTTGCTTTTGTTTATGATAATGGCCCAACATTTTCTTCTTTAAACTTTTCAAATTGGGGTTTTGACTATGGTATTGTGCTGAAATTTTTATCTAATTACTATCCCCAAGGGAATGGAGTTGTTGAATCTACAAATAAGAACCTTCTTGAGGTCATCAAAATATTGCTTGATAAGAACCCCAGAGACTGGCACACCCAACTTAGATTTACCTTATGGGCAAATAGGATCAGACACAAGGTTGCTCTAGGAACATCACCTTATCACTTGGTCTATGACCTAGAGCATGTTTTCCCTATCCATTTGTGGATCCCTGTGCTGCAAGTCATACAAGACTATCTAGAACTGGATGACAAGATTTTAGACCGCTTGGCCCAGCTACTACATCTAGAAGAGAAAGGCGATGCTGCCATTGAAAACTTTGGTAAACATCAAGGTATAGTGAAACAAAGCTCACGAGAGAAAGGGTGAACACAGGAAGTTTGATAAGTTCTGGTTCAGTCCCTAGCAAATAGCTGAAATCTTAGGGGATAACACGTACAGATTGAAAACCCTTATTAGTGAGGAACTCCCATTGCCTATTAACAAGCAGTTCCTAAAGCACTATTTTCAGGCTTAGGAGGCACCTCTGCCTTCTTTTGTGTACATAATTAGTCTTTATGTTTGCCTATTTTGTCTTGATTAGATTAGTTACTGGATAGTTTAGTTTTTGCTTTCTATTTTTCTTTTCTTTAGCTATTAGTAATTCCTTTTAGTTTGCTTTGCTTAGGTTAGTTATTTTGCTTGCTTTGCTTTGCTTCTTATGTTTGTTTTACCGGGGTTCTCCATTTCTTGAACATGGTGGCAGTTGTGCAGTCCTACAAAAGGTCCTCTTTGGGTAAGTAATGTGGAGGGTTTCCTTGAGAAGCTTTAGTTTTCCCCTCAGGTTTTCTTATGGGTTCTATTGTTACTCTTAGATGGTAGGATGTGTGTTCATAGGAAAGGAGTTACTAGTTTGGTTCACTTGAAATATCTTCAGGTCTAATATCTTTCATATCTTAAGATAATCCTGAAGCTTCCAAAGGAATCTTTGTGATATTGGGTTAAGTGAAAATCCTAAAATCTCATGTCATGACTATCTTATTCCATCCATTACCTCATGCAGACCATAACCACCTTCATCCACTCCACCTTCTTCATCAAATAATGTACTCATGTCTAGCATCCAAACTTTAAAGAATGAACTATCAAAGTTAAGGTCTGAGCCCTTATGGGAAAGATTCCTTTGAGTTCATGACAATATCTCTTCATACCCATTTAGCCTTGAATATTTACTCCAAGGTAAATCTTGGAGTTCCCTCCATTCTTCCTAAGTTCACCACTCTCTGTCACAAGTCCTATCAAGCATCTATAACATATATGGTCATCCCTTCACCCTATAATTCTTAAAAGCATGTGACCACAAACACCTTCCTTCATTCACTTTATCGTTACTGCCACCATCACCTTATATTTCCTTTTCCTAGCATCTCATATTTCCATTTTGTCCATAGACCTCCCTCCAATCCCTCCAACAAATTCTTGGTCATAGCCAGAAAATGTGCACACCGTTTAAATGAGAATCTTACACTCCTCCACTCACCCCATGGGATTCGAAAGCTTACATTTGGATGCCCTAGCCATAAATCAAAAGTCCTCAGTTTCTTCTTTCCTTAAGAGCATTCATGCAAAAGCAAGAGAATACTAGAAATCAAATAACAGTACATTCAAAACATAACCTAAATCCATATCTCCAAGTAGAAACAGTCAAAGAATAAAATGATTTAAGTGCTTAAGCAAAGAAATGGTAAGTCAGAAGAGGCATCCATATAAATCCTAAGCAATCCCCTTCCATTCAACATTCAATACATCTCTTCATTCCATTCGAAAGTCTTAAATTCCTTCATCCTGCAAGTAAAAGAAGAATAAATAAAATCATGACAATCTTAAAGCCTATGCGGGTTTCTGAAATCTCACGCCCTCCATTCCACTAGTAAGCACTCCCATTATTTTCCACATCCCCTTTGAACCTAAGCTTCAGTGTTTACTTTGGTGTGTGTAGCCGCTGGTCATGGTCTTTTCCTATTGTACATCAGTTCCATATAACTTTGTTTCCCCACCTTCCATCCATTTTACATGTCTTTCCCCACCCTCCTGTGGTCTATGCTTTTTGATAATCCTCAATTAGTTATTATGCATGATCCCCATCATATTCCACAACATAATCCATTTCTTTCCTTTCATAATGCATTTCATAATACATTCTTCCCTACCAACATCGATGAGCATGATAACTCGACATGATTCATATGTGATGACATTTGACACTTGACATGGACTACTACCTTTCATGGAACTAGACCGTTGAGTCCTTTCATCCTTATCTCTTTCACCTCCCCAATATATATAATAATAGTAAAGAGAAATCCTTTCATCCAAAGGTGAAAACCAACCTCTAGTGGCGTCTTGGATAAGTACCATGATGAAAACCTAGTAAACAAGTGTCATGGTAGGTTGCTTAAATGTGTCACTTACATCTAAGGACACCTGGTTTCTTTCTAGCCCAATCATCCCATCTTGTCGCTTCCATACAATATCCATTCCCCCATCCATGCATACTTATCTTGTTCCGTCTGTTCATCCTCCCTTCTAAGAAAGTTCATGAGGTGATGATTATTTGCATAGCTTGACATGAGTTTATGTTGATGGTCTCGGTTGTTGACAGATCGAAATTAATGTAATTGCACACTCAGACCTTTGGGATAGGGACAGTCATTCTGAATTAGTGATCTATGTTCTTTGATATTGTATCATGCTGTCTGGTTTGATATGTGGGAAACACAGAGATTCTAGGTTCAAAACTGAAGTTTGTCCTCGAAATGCTCTGGAGCATTTCCCAGTAGAGTTGTCATTTGTTGTGCCTTGCACACATGCCCCATTTTATCAAATGGAGACCCCCTTTCTTTTGCTCTACTTTTGATTCAACTTGGTCTCAGCTGGTTTCTTGAGAAGTGATGTTGTAATATCAAGATCAAATTTGTTCACATTTGGGTCTAATTTGTGTGAGTCAAGTGTGAAGATGTACTTGAGCCCTTTGAAATTTAGGTGAAAATTAAGAGGAGCACCTTCAGGAGAAATCCTATGTCTTTAGGACATTTTTCGCTAAAAGGAAGTGTCACTGCACTTGCGCTAATATCTGGTGACACCGGATATCAGCGCTAGCCCTTCATAAACATGCATGTGTTGAAAACCTCGGTCATTAGACTTGCGTGCAAATCACACTTCACCGGATATATCTAGCTATCTTCAAAAGCTCCGCTAAGTCGGTAAATGCTAAAAGCCCCACTAAAGGGTATTCATCCAGACTTTGTGCTAAACAAGGGGTAACTAGATCTGCACTAAATATGGTCATCATCGGATATGTCTGGTGACCACTAAAAACCCCACAAGTCTCGTTAGGTGAAAAACTCTGTAGAATAAAGGGTGTGTGACAACCTATCATCGTACCACTATCATTAATGGTGAGTTCTCAGTGAAATAAAACACTCAAATCTCTCATTTTTTATTTATTTTTGCATTCGAGTGTTAAATATCTCTGCATTTCTAGGCAATTTCTAGTGATTTGTTGCGACTTGGACTAATTCTTGAGCATATTAGAGCAAGGCGCACTCGACCTCTCCTCCATTTGAATACAACATTTCATAGGTTGGCATCATTACCCCCCTTTCTTTTTGCATTGAAACATTATAGCTTAGGGTCTGATTGCTTTGAGCTTTGCACAATTGAATATTTCTTGGTCGGATTATCTAAGTTTTTAATAAAGTCTTTCAAAATTATTGTGTGCTTTGAATATGGGGTTTTTTGTGCACAATGGGAATTAAGCATGTATGTCATTGTGTATGTCGTGTCGTAGGGTTTCCTTTTGGTGAATTAGATTTTGTTAGCAAATGTTGCATATACATTTTTAGATCAAATGATAGCTTAACTAGATTTAAACTTTTTACGAAGAGAGTGATTGAAATCCTTTAGCCATTGATAATTTGTATGCATTTTCACCACTGTGCTAAAGCCCTAGACTATGTTTGCACAAAAACTTGGTCTCACTAGATATATCCTTCAATGACATAAAACCCCACCGACCTAAAAGAAGACTATGCGCTTGGCATTAAATTTTCCCATCACCTGATTTGTGCTAAAAAATGCACTCAATAGACATGTCTCTTGATACCTGGAAGACCCACAAATCCACTAATCCCACAAAGCTCTACAAAATTCAACATAAACACTTAATGCTAAAAACCTCATCACCTGACTTGCGCGTAAACTCACCATCACTAGACATATCCTATCATGGCCAATATTCCCGCTATCTGACGATAAGTGAAATCCCTCACCAGAAGTCTTGACTTGGATTGTGCTAAAAGTCATGACCTTAAGACATTGCGCTAAAGTATCCCCTCACCAGACATGTCTGATGGAGGATGAAATTCCTGCATATCTGGTGATGATCAAAACCTTTGTTGAAGAACACTTCATACACCTTGCACTAACAATGATATCCTTTAGATATGTCCAGTACCCTACAATTCTTTTGCTAATGCAATGACCACTGATTTCCCTGCTATCCAATGACTTCCTAAAGCTCTGCAATGTCCCGTGATCGCTCAAAACCCCGCACCTCCTGTGATAACCAAATAGCCCACTAAGCCCAGTAGGTGCATAAACTCCCGCAAACCCTTCAAAGGTCTTTTATCCTATATGACTGTGCTAAAATGTGGTATAACAAGATGCATCCGATGAGGGCCTGAAAGCTCGCTCATCCGATGGGTGGTGATAAGCATGCCAAGATGTATTAAGAAAAAATAGCGGTGAAATCAACTCCAACATGATATATCCCATGATCGATGGAATCTCTGCTATATCCTATGGCTCCCAAAAAGCCCATAGATCTGGTTGGCAGTATAAATCCCGCTATATCTAGTGAGCAGTCAAATCCCTGCCTGCCTTGCCAGAAGCTTGAAAATGTTATAATGAAATTTAAAGATAACCTGATCAGTTGAATATATAGTGTGCATGATATTCACTGTACTTTACATGTTTTTATCCGATTATGCACATTAGTTTAGTATTTATTGTGCATATCCAGTGAGGCCACAAAAGCCTACTAGACTATTTTTACTACTTATTACTTGCAACTTTGTGTAATGAATGCTAGTATAGGGGATTTTGTGAAAATTTTAGTTGATTCTAAGGGATTTTGCTCAAGGTAATGAATTTTAATGTAGTTTGATTAAGCATTACCTTAGTTTGAAGGACTCTTGACTTAGGATGTGAACTAAAAACTTATAAGTATCTCAAACCTAAGTCTAGGCCATCAAGATAACTAGAGCTATAAAAGTCACTCACTAGGTCTGGTCTTGCAAGATAAATGTCTTCTCGAGAAATCAACATGAAGTACAAGTTTAAGGGAATTCCTCCTGTGACCAAGATTACATCAGCATGGAAAAACATTAGAGATATTGACTTGGGACACATAGATATAGAGGACTTCAGGCTCAGAATCCTAGGTCCTAACCCCACTCCATTGGCCAAGAGGATCAGAGACAATGAGATAGCCCAAGCAGCTGCATTCCCCACTTCAATACAATGTCCAAAATGAATTGTAGCCTATGCCAACAACTATGATCAAGCCACTAGAACAATACAAACTTAAGGTGGGTAGATTTTGGCAAATCTTAGTGCACAATTCATTATAGAAATCTTTGATATACCTCCATTCCCTAAACTCACCATTCTAGACAAAGAGGAGAATGAGAAAATGTACAAGAAGGATCCAGAGACCTGCAGGAAGAAAATAAATGAAGGTTGGATGAAGAACAAGACGTCAGCCATGTCTAGGTTGCCTCACACCCTGTATAGGAGTGACTTCAAGGAAGAAGTATGGGATCTAGTAACCCTCCTCAGTAGGATCATGGGGCTTCCCATCGCTTCAACATTCGAGGGATGGATGTTTGTGTACATCAAGGAAATTTTGCATGGAGATAAAAGATTCATTGGGACCAGATTCTCAGCAACAACATCCATGAAGCTTTTGTTACATTCAATACAAATGAAACTTTTAGGTCGACATCATATGTTGTGTATGCTCTGGCAAGGCATGTAGTATATCTTAGATTAGCTAGACTGGGTAATGTTGGTAATGTACATGGTCAGTTCAAAGTATATGAATGTTATCCACAACTTGAGATCTCCCAGTCTTTGGTGCATTATAAACAAGTTAATGATGCATTCACTATGCACATTACTCGAATTCTACAAAATGATATGGCTAGGAGGCTGTCTCTCGAGGATGCCAATGTTGTACAAATATATAGGATATGGTACATTTAGTTTCAAAAGTTTACTTATTTGAGGATACAAACCTTTACAAGAGCACCATACAAGTTACCACGCTATCCTACAGATAAGGTGGTACTCCTTGAATTGACAAGACAACTCCTCACTTGTGTAGAAAAGTTAAAACACCTGCACTGAGCCTCCATCAAATTCCCCATCCTTTTGGGAAGAGGCAATTATTCCTGCATTACTCTTGGGAAAGAAGAACATTCTAATACAGAGATACAATTGTTAAACCTCCATTTTTACCATAGAAGAAAACACTTTGATCCATTTGGTATTATGGAGAGGTATGTGAGAAAGAGATTGTTTCATAAAGAACACCTTGAAGATTTCTAGGCTAATTATCCAGATGATTATGAAGTGTTAAAAAGGAATTATTCGAGACTATCTCTGGACTTCATCAAGAGATTCCACATTATGCAAGTCCCTAATCAAATGGTCGAAGATGACAACATGGTCAAAGGGGGCCATGGTAGGCATTGTTTAATCAACCAATTCCTTTTCCTAACTGGGTTGATTCAAAAGAAATCTCACTAGATGAGGCCATGAAACATCCAATTAAGTTCAACAAGAACTAGGTTAGGGGTCAGATCACCAACTTGACACAAGCAGGAACAGCTCTAACCTATACAGAGAAAGCCCAGGATAGAACAAGAAGTGATGAGAAGGACGAGCCCATGGAAATTCATGATACAACACAAGGGGCCATAAAAGACACTACTGCAAAAAATGTACCTGAAGATAGTGAAGAAAATGTCCCTTTGGCTAACAAGGGAAAAGGTAAGAAAGACCTCCTCAAGAAGAAAGAAAGTCCCCCAGCATCAAGGACAAGGGCAATGAAGAGAAAAGATATGACGAGTGGAAAGGGAGAAACTTCCAAGGCAAAGAAACCCAAGATGAAAACTCCAGTAGTTTCCTCTCTTGCCACCTCTGCCACAATTCCCTCTGCTGCAGTTGCCCCTTCACCATCTACTTCTTCATCTACGACTGCAGCAACATCCTCTTCTACTATAGCCACTTCCATTCCACTTATCCCACCTGTCACCTCCTCTACTATTTCTTTCACTCCATCCATTTCCTCCTTGACATCTATTTCCTCTATCTTCACAGCATCCACTTCCTCAACCTCTTTTCTCACTACATCCACGAGCCTACCTGCACTTTCTCTTACATCTTTGCCTATCACTGTTGCTACCTCTTCCATTTCATCCTCCTCATCCCTTACATATTTTTCCCTACCTTCTATTTCTACTATTTTTTCACATTCCATTCCATTACCTTCACATAGCCTTTCTGCCCCCATCTTCATCTATTCCATGCTTTCTTCTCCTCCTGTTCCACCATCTTTAGGCTTTGCTTCTTTTGTCAATCTCTCTCAAGTGTATTTGCCACCTATTGCTATTGATTCCCTTGTTGTGATGAATAGCTCCCTATCTCATCCTATTAGCCCCATTAAGGATTCAATCCAAATGTCCTTACATGTTCCTCAACTACCTGGTCTAGAAAAGGTATGTCCTTAATTGGAAACTCAAGAGAAGGTGATCATCAAAGACATAACACATGAACCTCTCACTAATCCCAATACAATTGAGATAGTTGATATTGAAGATATTCCAACAGAGGGGGTAATTACAAACTCAATTTTGGAAATGGCTAAGAAGACAGTCGCTGAAAATTTACAGTATATAGAGCAACCAGAATCTCCTCACAATAATACAACAAATGGTGAGCAAAATGCAGGTGAAGATAAGGGGATAGAAAAAGACTTAGAAATAGAAAACATTCATAAAGATTCTTTGAATAAAGGAGATAGTCACATTGACTCTCCTAAGGATACTTCTAAGGCACTAGATTGGTTGCAACAAAGACTGAGCAATAAGCCTCCTGAGGTAGAGGTAATGTCCTTGGATTTGGACACATTTTTGGCCAGGTTGGAAAAACCAAAGAAACAAAAGAAGGCTAAAGTCCAATCTAGAATATACAAAGATACCACAGGTTCTCACATTGCTGAGGTGGCAGTTCCTCCCGAACAAGCCAATAAGGAGGAGGTAAGGCCAAAGGATTATACTGTCACTACCATTAATTTGGGGCCAACCTCTAAAGAACAAGAAATTGAAGAATTCAAAGGATCTATGTCTAGTATTTTAGACAGATTAAACAAAGATGAGTTAACCAAGCAGCAATTAAGGAAACAGAATGAAGAGCTCAGGGCCTATATAAAGTTCTTAATGAAACCCATGAATGCAGATGGAGAGTCAGAGGCAGGACCTTCTCTTCTTTCTAAGGAGGAGCTAACAAATTTTGACAATATTAAGACCACTGCAACAGCCACCAAGGAATGGTTTCACAAGGTTTATACGGAAGGTTGCAAGACTATTGATGTGGCATCAGAATTGCATAAGGATTTTTGTATCTTGAAGTCTGAATGGGAAGAAGTTAATAATGATAGTACTACTTATGAAGATTATTATTCCCATATGTATCCTAGGGTGCAGGCTATGAGCAAGCTCCCAGATGAAACCATGTTAGCAGAAGGTATTTTGACTCAAGATAGGTTGGAAAAGCCAGAACAGTGGTTACAGCTAATAGGATTGAGAAAAGAAGTTTTTGACAAAGCTAGGGATTCTTTTGAACTAGCTAGAGCCCAAGTTTTGCAAGTTATTTATAAAATAAATGATGTATTGAGGGCTTGTACAAATTTGGACCTTGATGATATTGCTCTAGTAAATGCACAGGAATGCAAGGACATGCTGCACCATATTATCCATGGAGAATCACCGCTCAATATGATTGGGAAACTAGAGAAAGTTAGTGACCTTAGAGTTGCATTCGTTGAATTCAGAAGAAATAGAAGGTCAAGAGATGCAGTTTACTATAAGTTTTTGTAGGAGGTTGATCATATCAAGTTTAGGATGGATTACATCAATGATCCAGAGCTAGATGATATCAATCCATCCTTGGCAGCCCTTACAACATATAGCAATAGGAAAGCTGAAGAGAACAAAGTTAATTTGGATGATGAGGAGCAATAGAATATTCCAGCTAAAATTTGAAATCTCGTCATTCCACTTCAGCTTCAATTTTTGAGGGTCATGTGACTTTATTTTGACTATATTTTGTCTTGAAAAGTGATTCTTTGTCATATACAGCCAAATGGGTACTCATTTTGTCTACATCCAATGTATTTATAGGCTATATTTTGTCTTTTTCTATCAAGACAAAAATAAATCTGAAAATGTAACAAACTGTTGTATCTCATTCAATGCTATGTAAATCTAGGCCATTGGTGTTGAATTAATCTCCACCGTTCATGAAAAACTTGGTATGGTGCCTTCTCTATAAAAAGGACATACTTTTCTCTCATTGTAATAGATTTTTGATAGTGAATTGCTAAGACTCTGCTGAAGTGATCAATACAAATAGATTTTGCAAGATTGCTAGAAATTTGTCCACTATGTTATCTATTTTTCTTTTCATGGTTCATATCAATCTGGAGTTAGTTAAATGTGCTTTGCAATATTGGATGAATGTTAAATATATTCGATGAATGCTTTGGTCCATACTCTTAGTGTGTGTTGATTGTAAGTTGTTGTGTATAGTTATCCTAGGCCTTGTTATTAAATTCAGTTCAATTGCATTTTACAAATTAGATTGCGCCACAATCTGGGTATTTGATGAGTGAATGTGATTTGAAAATCATATGTTTCCATTAAAGATTGCATTGTCTCTTATAGCATTGTGGTTTTGTAACCTGGTAAAGTAAGAGGTGGTTTACTTAAAAGCATTTGTCTATCTACAGCATTTCATCCAGTTGTGACTGTCACTTAGGATTTGAACATTTTCTCTCAACCCTTTACCTTTTGCATTTTATTTAATCAAGCTTTGTTAGATTTAGGTCACAAGCAGCATCTACATTTACAAATCTACTGAGAATATCAAAGGGAAGCTTGCACACTTTGCTATAATAGTTTATAAACCCTATCAATGCATGTAAGTCCTTGTGTTGGTACAGCTGAAACATATACACTAAATTTATTCCTGCAAGTTAAGACCTAGCTATATAAACCTTGGGGAAGTCTTGTCTAGGGTAGGATACCTTTCAAGAGAGGTGAGGTACTTTGTATTTCATATGTGTTGTTGTGTGCTAAAACCACCATCAACATAGTGTCCCAAATCATATGATGATCATGTAGAGATGTATAGTGTTCCTTATTCTAGTGTTGATAGAAGTCTTATGTATCCAATGGTATGTACAAGACCAGATATTGTGTTATTCCTTCAATCTTAGAGTGTGCTTAGGGTTATGAGTAGTCGACTTATGGCTACCTTAACTCTTAATTAAGTATATAATAATTATTATAGTTATATATATGTAGTTTGGTCATTCTAGGGGTTATTTTTATGTATCTAAGTTAAACTAGGTGGTAGTCATGGCATAATTAGATATATATAGGAGGTAGCGGTAAGTTTATTATTATCATATTGTGAATTATGTTCTCAATGGAGATATTTGGAGGTTTTCCCCTCGAAGTGGCTTGTTATTATCAATTGTTACCAAGTATTTGTAGCATATTTCTTATTATATTCTTCTCTTGTGCAATTTATTTCATTACAAGTGGTATTAGAGCATGATCTTGGCATCATGAAGGCAAGAAACAAGGCAATTTTTTTTTAATTTTTGAGGTCATTTTGGAAAGTACATATCTCTCCCATTTTGATGAATATTTTCAATATTTTTGGAGGATTTTTCAAGGATATATTGAAGCTGCTATAGTCCAAATTTTAGGGAAATTGGAATAGAATTAAGAGAGTTATTGTAGAATTAGGGTTTCCACCATTTTCAATCCTAGGGCTATAGTTCAACAAAAAATTTCTTGATTTTTGGAGGGTTGAACAAGGGTACATTAATATATCTAAAATCCTAATTTGAGTTCATTTGGAGCATATCTAACTAAGTTATTACAAAATTAGGATTTCCACCAAATTTTCTCTCAAGGCTACAAATCAACTAATTTCCTAGCAATTTTTCTAGGAAGTGAGATATAGGCCTGGGTAAGTTATTTTAGATTAGTTGGACTTATTTTGTGTGATTTATTGCAATATTTTTTTTTCCATCATGGTAGGACCTTCAACAAGAGGCAAAAAGAATGTTGTCACACTTGGAAAATCTTAAGGCAATGAGGATGTGGAAAATGAGGATGTTGTTCATAAATAAATTGAATCTATATTTGAACACATTCAAAAAGAAACCAACAAGATGAAGGATGAAATCTTGTTAATTGTGTCAGAATGAATGCAAGGGTTGGCTAAGTCAAATGATATCAAGAAAATGATGGCTAAGTCAAGTGATATCGAGAAAATGATGGAGAAATTTGTTTATGGCAAACATCCTAGAGATCCCAAACATAGGGAGTCACACAACTAGGATTGGGAGGAAGAGGAGTCTCCTAAGGGGAAGGGTGCTTTTGGGTTTGAATCAAACCTAAAGATGGATCATCACCTAAATAATTCTATGGCTGCGCACTTCACAACAAAGTTGGATATGCGAAAGCTTGATGGAAAAGATCCTACCAATTGGATTTGCCAAATGGAGTAATTATTTGACATTCATCATGTTCCTTGTCAAAAAAAAGGTGGCAATGGTTTCCTTATACTTGGAATCTGACCAATTCATTTGGTGTTGTTGGTTATGTGAAAAAGAAAAGGAAGGGATGTGTTGTCACTTGGTCTATTGTCCAAGAGGAGCTCACTACTCATTACAATGACAATCTTATAGATAGCTACTTCAACCAAATTACCAAATTAAGGCAAACAGGTATAGTCAATGATTATATTCATCAATTTCAAACTTTATCTTTAAGAGTGGAAAATGTGGAAACAAAAAATTGTTGGAATTATGCCTTGGGGGATTAAAGGATTACATTAAATATGAGGTACGCATGTTCCATCCAAATTCTATTTCCCAAGAAATGATTATGGCAAGGCAGGTAGAGGAAAAATTTGTGATTAATAAAAGGTAAGGTTTTGTAAACATAAGAGATAAAATCACTCCTACAGTCACTTCCTCATCCTACTAAGTTGACACCACAAAAAACTAAAGAGAAGAGAACAAAAGGGTTATGTTTTAATTGTGATAGAAAATATAGTCAAGCACATAAATGCACTGAAAAAATTATTATATATTGAAGGATCAGGTGAGGAAGAAGAGGAGGAACCAATATTAGAGGGTGACAATGAGTTAGATGAGGAATCAAGTGATCCCCAACCAATCTTCTTGTCATGCACTCTCAAGGTTTAGCACCCCACAAACTCTCAAGGTAGTGGGTTTCTTAAAGAAAGAGAGTAATGGTGTTGATAGACCCAAGAAGCACTCATAAATTAATCAACAAAAAATTGGCTACTCGTCTAAATTGTTTTATATATCCAACTCCAAAATTTCAAGTCCTGTAACCACCAAAATCACACACAGCCTCCACAAGGACCTCTATGATGAGTTATAATCCTTTTCATGTACATGTAAGTGTGAAATAACATCCTCTCAGTAGCAATTCTCTTGGTGATGTGTCTTTTCTTTCATCTTGTGTTGTTTCCCCTTTTTCATTTTCTCTCTCTCTTTGTTGTTGACACTTTTTGACACTTGTCAATTTGTATTTTTTAAGTTTGTGACCTTGTTCCTAAGCCTTGTATGTGTCTTGTACGTGTGTTTTAAACTTTCCATAGCATAATTTATCTTCTCCACCCCCTAGAAGCCTTCTAGAGGTCCCCTCTAGCCATCTCCAACTTTCAGTTTTTAGTTTTACTCAACTAGTCCAAATCGCCCCCTATTATTTACAGATCTCCCCTTGGGAGATCCTACTTTGCAAGTGGAGATTTGGATTTTCACATATGATTGACCTGTTTCTTGAGGTAGATCCCCTTATTTTCTCCCCTTCTTCCATCTCCCATCATGCACTTCAACCCAATTGCCCTCCACTGAGGGTCGCCCTCGGGTGACCTAACTGGTGAAAGTGGCGACCCCTAGGAGACCTTGTCGTGTTTTCAACCACAGAAAAACTTGAGTTTCTAACTCAAAAAAGCTTCATTTTCACCCATTTTTCTTCATGTTTGCATAGATTTTCATTCCAAATATAGAGTTAACTATTTCATACACCTACACATGCATAATTAGCTCTATTTTATCTTTAATTAACAACTCATGCATTCCCATGCACTCCTTCACTTCTTCTTAAGTGATAAGCTTTTACTGGGTAGATCACCCCAATTTTAGCCCAAATCACTCTTGAATCTTCTAAGTTAACTCTCCAATCAAATTGAGTTAACTCTACTTCTTCACCTCTCATCCCTTATCTTAACCTATAAATACCCCCTCCCTCAAGCACAAAGAGAGGCAATTTCATTTGTGCACACAGCTCTTGCAAGTTATTGCTCTCCAAATCAAGCATTCTCATGCTCATACAGAACATAGGAGCCTTTTGCTTTCGTTTGTTATCTCGCTTAGATTTTCTAAAAGCTCATCATGTGTCCATATGCTACTCGCATCAAGCCACAATGCTCATCAAATCTCTCATTGAGCTCTCTTTTTAAAGCTTCAAAGCTTCTTTTACTTCTATTGTTATCTTGTTGCCAAGAGGATTCCCTAATGTTACAAGAGGATACGAGGTTGCAATCACAAGGATTTATGAGGGTAGTGGAAGCTCATGCGTCTCCAGGTTCCTTATGCTTTTTTTTAATTTGTAGTACTTAGATAACTAAAATTGCTCTTGGAATCAATAATCTTGTTGCTTTTTCCTTGATAGGATCGATAGATCTTGCATTCTTAGAGTGATTTTATTTCAAAGTTCATAGATCAATTCAATTAAAATTAATTCCCCTTTTCTTAAATTAAACTATTCCAAATATTCAGAAAACCCCAAAAACATAGTTTACACTGCATTAGGTAAACTCATTATAGCTTGCATTCATTCTCTAATTCCTGGATTAAGAAAAGGCACTTTTTATTTCTAAAAACATAAAAAAGCACAAAAAGAAGTTTTGCATTCATTTAGACTTGCATTCATAAAATCCAAAAAAAAGAACAAAAATAATACATGATTCCATCACAAGCTCAACTATAGTCAAACATTGGTCAAAACCCTTCACAAGGTCAAATGAAGTCAACACATAGTCAAAACCTTAGGTCACACAAACCCTAAATCAAGTCAAGGTCAACTCACAAACACCTATCTCTTGTCTCGGCTCACGAATGTGCCCTGGATTGAGACGTGAGTGGGTGAGGGCAATCCTCGATGAGATAGAGGAAATCCATCCGAGACCACAACAGGACCCACTTGTCCTTCAACAACAAGAACTTAGGCAATTCTTGATACAACAAGCATCCATACAATAGTTTGAAAGACAATACCAACGTGAAAAAGCAATCAATGAGAATAATAGCTCACCCACACAAAGGTGGAATATCAGGAATCCCAACAATAGAATAGTGAGTAATGACCAGTTATCTTTACAACCACGATCATTGAACAACACATCTACACAAGTGCACAACAACATAGGCCCCAAGATGTGTCAACCCCTCTCTGTGAAGTCCAGCTCTTTAACGAGCCAAACCACCCTTGTGTCTCACCTCCTCTCAACTGGCTACTTCCATGAGAGCGAGAGTTATGTGGCAGTTCACCTCGTGGCAAGGAGGGAATGGTCCGTGTGTGCACCAAAATCTGACTCAACAAACCCAAGCTACTGGCGTCGCGATTTTGAGCGTACAGGTCTTGAATTTATATGGGGGTCCTATCTGTTGTTTTGGGAAATGCCATAGCAATAAATTATCCATGGGAGATTATTATCTTGATTTCCAAATGTTTTCTATCTCTATGGGTGTAGCATATATTATTTTGGGAGTACAGTGGCTTACTACTTTGGGAACAATTAAGATGAACTTCTAGGAACTATTCATTCACTTTCACTTAGAGGGAATGATAATAGAACTAATAGTGTTGCATGCAAAGTCTCCACATATGGTAATCTCTCACCAAATGCAAAATATTTTTAAGAAGGGGGCAATTGGGTTTGTGGCCCAATTGTTTTCATTAGAAGCATATCACTTGCTTCTACACCACCGGATCTACAAGCAATTATAGATAAGCACTCAATAGTTTTGGGGAGATACCGAAAGGATTGCCTCCTAAAAGGGATCATGATCATGCCATTCAACTAGTACCAGGGATCCATCCACCCAACATTAGTCCCAATAGATATCCATATGTACAAAAAAGTGAGATTGAGAAGATAGTTCAAGAGATGCTAAAGGCAAGTATTATTAGGCATTGTCATGGTGCTTACTCCTCTCCTACGGTAATGGTGCACAAGAAGGATGAAACTTGGAGGATGTATCCTAATTATAGAGAGCTCAACAAGTTCACCATAAAAGATAAGTATCCTATTCCAATAATTGATGATTTGTTAGATGAGTTTAATGGTGTTGTTTATTTTACAAAACTTGATCTTCATTCTAGTTATCGTCAAATCAGAATTAGAGATGAGGATGTACATAAGACAACTTTTTGAACCCATGAGAGCCACTATGAATTTTTGGTAATTCCTTTTAGTCTCACAAATTCACCATCAACATTTCAAAGTTTGATGACTCTATCTTCAGGCCATTTCTACGGAAATTTATTTTACTATTTTTTGATGACATTTTAATATATAGTAAAACTTTGGAGGAACACTTGCAGCATGTAAATCAAGTTTTGGACATTCTTGAGCAACATCAGTTGTATGCTAATCCATCCAAGTGTGTTTGAATTAAATTACATCAATCAAAAGTCAGTCAAAGGACAAGTGATAGCAGATTGGCTAGTAGACAATCTAGTTTCTCAAGAGGAGCTCATAAATGAAGACTTCACTAGCGAATAAATTTACGCAATTGATCTTGAGAAATATGCCTCTTCATATTGGTATAGAGATATTGTGAACTATCTCACAAATAGAACTTACCCAGAGAACATGACTCCCTTAGGGAAGAGACGCTTACGCGTCCTCACTACAAGATATGTCTTAATCGATGGTGTGTTATATCGAAGATCCTTGGATGGGATGTTGCCTCAATGTGTTGACAAAGAAGAAGCACATAAGATTTTAGAAGAATGTCATAGTGGAATCTGCAGAGGACATTTTGGTGGTCACACTACAGCAAGAAAAATACATCGGCTGGGATACTTATGGCCATGTCTACAAGGAGACTCAATCAAATTTGTTAAAAGATGCCCAAAGTGTCAAGCCTACGCACATGTTCACCACACACCAACAAGAGATTTGCAAGCTATAGTTCCTCCTTGGCCCTTCTCTACGTGGGACCTAGACCTAGTAGGGAAGATATCCCCCCATCAATGGATGGACATTTGTTCATCATCGTCGCGACAAAATATTTTATGAAATGGGTAGAGGCCATGCCTCTAACTATAGTTTTAGGAACAGTCATCACAAAATTCATATTGAATCAGATCATATGTAGATTTAGGATTCCCCAAGTGATAGTGACGAACAAAGCGACGTCATTCAAGAATCCACAAGTAAGAGAGTTATGTGAGAGATTTCATAGCAATCACAATTCTGCTTCAGTCTACAATCCTTAAGGAAATGGACAAGCAGAAGCCACAAACAAAACATTGAAGTCAATAGTGGTCAAAATTGTGAAGGACTCCAAAAGAGATTGGTATTTGCAATTCTATTCCGCTCTTTGGGCCTATAGAACAAGCATAAGAACTCTGATTGGAACCACACCTTACGCCCTTACTTTTGGGTCAGAGGCAGTGTTGCCATTGGAAATAGAATTGCCTAGCTTAAGGGTATCGTTACAAGGGCTACTGGATAATGAAGAATATCAAGCAGTAAGGTTGGTTGAATTAGAAATGATGGATGAAAAATGATTAAGAGTTGTTCAAAAACATGACTCTTACCTCACAAGGATGAAAGAGTAGTATAACAAAAAATTTGTCCCATGACCTTTTCAAGTGGGAGACTTAGTACTCAGAATTGACAACCTGATTGATAAAAGAGCCAGTGAAGGATGTAAGTTCAGACCTAATTGGATAGGTCCTTATATGGCTAAAGAAGATGTCAGAAATGGTGCCTATCTCTTGTGCATAATAGAGGGAGAAGAATTTGGTGAAACTGTTAATGCCTTTCACCTCAAGAAATACTGTCTAAAAATCATCAAAATCATAAAATATAAAAATACAAAAAAATCATATATCCCAAACCTTTTTTTTTTTTAAATCATAAAAATCAAAAATGTCAAAAAGAATTTATTTCTTGCATTTTAGTATCATTATGTTCATCTTGCATTATAGTGAATGACTTGCTCTTATATTATTTTCATTTTAGTAAGGAGTC
The DNA here is from genome assembly GCA_027924645.1 of Cunninghamia lanceolata. Taxonomy (NCBI): domain Eukaryota; kingdom Viridiplantae; phylum Streptophyta; class Pinopsida; order Cupressales; family Cupressaceae; genus Cunninghamia; species Cunninghamia lanceolata. The sequence continues at coordinate 639,041 of BSBN01000934.1, forward strand.
TAAGGTTGCCTAGGTATAGGGGATCCTTTCAGGTCCTAGAGATTCCCCATTTTCATAATCGTCATTCTCCCCCTTCATTCCCAGTGATTCTAATCAAAGCCTAGCTCTTAGCTTTACACTGATCCCAGTCTCAATGAGCCAAGATGTTAGGTCTAAACAAAGTCAGTATTCAAACCTATAATGTTCAAAGGAAGCTTGCAAGTAGACCTTCCCAATTCTTCCCTAGTAGAAGAAAAGTACAACTAGATTACAAAAACTTTAGGTGGTGCTTAGCCCCTTATCTTCCCTGGCCAAAAACATCAGGAGGATCAAAACTCTGAACGAAGCAATCTAAAATACGAGTGAAATAAAAAATGAGTGATCAAAATAAGAGTATTGAGAAAAATGAGAATTGAGAGATCATGCTATTGCATATCCAAAGTTCCAAAAGCATTCATTTTATAAAAGTCAACAATCCAAAAAAATGAGAAAATCAAGTGAGGCATTCTAAAAAAAAGCAAAAAAGAGAGTTACAAAAAAAAGAGTGATGGAGAGAAGATTGTTGAATGTATGTACTCTTGGGTGGAGATCAGTCTAAGCTCAAAGCTTCAAGGGTGACATTCTAACAGAGGAAATAAAAGAGAAAGGTACAAAGCACACACATGCACTAGATGAGCAAAGCCAAGAGTCTAGTAATCTTTAGGATCATTTTCTATCTAGTGAACCTTGTTCCTACCCATTTATTCTTTACCCCAGGTCTATCTTGCTTGTCATCTATGATTTAAGTCTAGCAAACATCAATAAAATTTGTTACTTGTCTAAAGTGAAATCTTGTCAGATTGTCTTATCTAGATAAGGATCAGTATTTAGCCTTTAGCAAAGCCCAAATTCATAAACACTCCATTTCACTCCCACTCCCCACTTGAGTTCAAAATCCCTATCTCACAGCCTTGATTAGGTCTCTTATACCAGAACAACTTGCAATCCCTTGGATTGAAAATCATACTAAAGAGAAGCCATATTGTTTGTTATGCATTGCATTCATATCAAAATTAGAAAAAGAGTTCCAAAGCAATAAAATTAATGTCATAACTTGTGAAATTCCATAGAAGTAAAAAATTCATTTCAAGCATCCCTTATGTTCTTGCATCTGCATATCATAAACTGCATTTCATATATATGCCAAAAAAATTACAAAAACATGTCATCATTGTCATGCTTGCATTGTTAGAGTTGAAGGTCAAAACATAATCAAAGAGTTCTAAAACTTCCAAAATGCACAAGAGATGAGTACCCATATGATAGCTAAAACCATAAACAGACAAACTTTCATTGATACATCTGAAGTTTACATGTATAAGTGTGCAAGAGCTAGGACAAAATGCTCTCAAGGAAAGTAAAGGCTCCCCATGCAAGAGGGCACGATTTCAAGAAGAACAAAATAAACTCAAGGGTGGTTCCTGTTGGTGTAATTAAATATTTAATTACACTTTATTAAGTTTACTTAGGGCTAATTTTAGTCTTAGGTTATTCTTAAGTCATATTAGGGTTTTTCTCTAACTTGCAAATATAAAAGCAAGTTCTCACATGTAATTCATTAATCCATTTCATTAATTCATCCAATATTGTGCAAATTATTCCTCTTTGCTTTTTTCTCTTGTGGAAGTTAAATGTTAGGTTTTGCAGGTGATCTTTGTGGCTTGACTTAATTATCAAATTCAACATGGTATCAGAGCGCTCTACACAGCCACCTATATAATTTTTTCAGATTCAGCCCTAGGTATATTTTAAATTAGTTTGTCGATTTTATGGCTTCTGTTGGATATCCTGGACATGCTGCTTCCTGGAAAGGTTTTGTTTGCTTTGAAAGACTTCTATTATCAGCATAAATCTATTTGCATATTTTGATCTGTAATCATCTAAGGAGATGGGATTCTACCATCAGCATAAATCTAATTACAGATATTGTGGAAGTAATCAACATGAGAAAGAGATGTGTCCTCATTTCTCACATCATCTCTTTAAAGTGCTTGTTTCAATCACGTCTCCTCCTGATGAGATCATTGCTCCACCATCACCTATTGCTACTTCAGAGTTCAGTGTTGCATCATCATTCGCATCTAGTGATTCTGTGCAGAAGGTCAATATTAGTCTTCCCGATCCACCTCATTGGGATTCCTATCTTGCAGACATATCATCTTTGTTTGTAGAGTCCCATCTTATAGATTTGGAGGACCACATTGAGCACATTTGTCTTCTCTTTGATGACAGCTTCGATGGAGTTGCATCACTATCATCTACTTCAAAGATTGTTCTTCATCCTCCTCTTCTTCAGTCATAGTTTGGCAGTGGAGTGGAGACATTTGAGTAATTTTTAGGAGCATCACTATTGTCTTTGGATCATGTGCAGAGTTCAGAGACATTTGTCATTCTTCCTATATATTCCTATCCAGAATGGGAAGACATTATGCACATATATGTAGTTCTATTTCTTCCCAAGGAGAGGAATGTCGTTCGACGTTCATGGGTCTTCATCTTTATTCTGTGTCGAGCATGTTCCAGCACTGCAGGAGTCATCTTGAGGAGCAGCTGCATGGTCTCTCTTCTCATCTCTATTTTGGGAGGGAGCATTTCCTCACATGGGGTTTCATCCTTCACTTCTGGGGGGTCATCAGACCTTCTCTCTTCTTCCTCTCTTATGGGGGGGCATTCTTGATTGTACTTTTGTGATGGATTCACTTCTTGGGGGGTCTTAGTTTTAGTCCTTCTTCCATCACATATTTATGTACTTATTTTTTTCTCTCTTTTGGAGAGGAGTTTTCTCCCACTAGGTTTTTCTCCTTTCTCTCCACTTTATGAGAGATTCTTGTTGTTCATGGGTACCTTAAATGGCCTTGTAGCCAGGACCCATTCTTGCATTAGTTGCATGGTTTTTCATTTCTCCCTAAGTTGCACTTATGGGGGGTGTTGGTGTAATTAAATATTTAATTACACTTTATTAAGTTTACTTAGGGCTAATTTTGGTCTTAGGTTATTCTTAAGTCATATTAGGGTTTTTCTCTAACTTGCAAATATAAAATCAAGTTCTCACATGTAATTCATTAATCCATTTTATTAATTCATCCAATATTGTGCAAATTATTCCTCTTTACTTTTTTCTCTTGTGGAAGGTAAATCTTAGGTTTTGCAGGTGATCTTTGTGGCTTGAGTTAATTATCAAATTCAACAATTCCCTCCAACGAAACCCTTAGGATTCCTACTCCTCTACCTATGTACGCCACTAGTCGCTCCATGAGACCTATGGGAGTGAGGTACCTTGCTATGAGTGCACGAATGTGAAGGCCCTATAGCATTAAAGTCTCATTGTCCAAGCCCAAGGTGACTCATCTCACGAAGCACCTGATTCTCACCCTTAAGGATGAGATTCTCGACCTTCAAATCAACACTCACCTGACATCCATGATAGGCAAGAGCGAAAATGTCATTGTGTCACCCATCTGTAGGGGGCACACTAGGATCAGTCAAAAGCATCTCTAGAGTCATCCTAGTGAAGGGGGCAGCTAAACCAATATTGATCTCATGAATAAAACCCCTCCACTCCTCAGCATTACCTACAATGCAAAGTAAAGATGAAAAGTGTGACGATTCTTGACAAATAGGAAAGAAAGAGAAGGACAAAGACAAAAATAGTAAAACAAGTGTAGACTAATGTGGGTCACTAGGCTACTAGGTAGGGTCAAGTTGTTGCATCACCTCATCAGAGTGAGGAGGTCTAGGAACTATGAATGAACTCTCAAGAACATCATCAGCATCATCGGCATCATCAACACCATCAGAACTGTTTAGGAGAAAATTGGATTTGTCAATGTTTTAATGTTTAGATGTTTAAATCCACCTCTCCACTATACATTCAAGGATCTAGGATCGAGTGGTGAGCACTATCATACCATAGGTCACTTACAAATGTAGGGAAACTTGGATTAGGGAATTTAATTATCAACTTTTCCTTCTCATATGCTCAATTGACCATTAAAACCCTAATTATGTAAATTCGGCAACAAATTGACAAATAACATAGAAAGCTCTTGTAGATAGGAGTAAAATACCAAATCACAGAATACCTATTTTAAGGGTTTTGAGATAGAACAGTCAGGGACACTGGAGTGGGCACCCAAGTCCAAGGTCCTAGTTTCTTTGCGGGATCTGGACCTCCTTCTGACACTGATCATCCCTGTAACTTCTATTTCTAGAAACTTAGATGCGGAGGACACTAGAGTGAGCGCTCAAATCCTGGAAGTGCTCCTGTGTCCTACTTTTCTTCAAATCCTAAATCCTTGACGCCTGCTAATCCTTCCTGCAACTCCACTTTTCCCAATTACGACACCTATAACTTGCAATCACAAGACTTGGTTTGGGGGTTGTGGTGTTTAGAGGCTTGCCTCAGTCAAGCCCCAGAGGACACTTAAGTCTCCGAACACCGTTGTTAGATAAAGAGTGTATTCCCTTGCGAGGCAGAGGCAAAAACCAAAGGAATCAATGATGAAAACACAATATTATGTCACCTTGTAGTGAAGCTCTCGTGGGATGCTCTTCACTCCATGAAGAAATTGATGCTCAAATCTACAAATATCAACACACAAGTCTGCTATTGCAACACAATGAAAGCCTTGAATCACCTTGAGAACACTTGAACATCACAATTGCCATCTAGTTTACAAATGAATGCCTAAACATACTTATATATGCAACTACAAGCACTCCCGTCAAGATTTTAAAAATCAAAACTTACCGTGTCGGCCAAAGGACCAAATAATGGTCACAAACTGACACCCAGAAATTAGGGCTGCCCCAAAATAGGGCAGGACTAGGGTGCAGGCGTCTAAGTCCTCTCCCCCCTATTTTGAAGAGGGTACAGCTCAAGGGGTCCACCTAGGTCCAATTTGTCATGGAACCTAGGTCTCATTCCATCGGGATGCCAAAATATGATATAAGATGTCCTAAATGCATTCTAAAGACCCGAGAGCTAAACCTTATGAGGGAAAAGCCCCCAAGGGGACATTTTCTGACGTTACATTTAGCCCCCACTTTAATGTATGTCTAAATGCGAGGCCAATACATGCATTAAAGTAAGGTCACAAACACACCAAGCACGGAGAAGACACGCCAATCACATAGAAAATAGTAATAGGTACGCAAAACACAGAGAAGACAGTTATAGTCATGCAGAACACAGAGAATACAGTCAATGTATAGAAGACACATTAATGCATGGAAGACAGAAATGATATATTTTCTTTTCTTTTTCTCATATATATAAAATGCAAGTACTGAAAAGTAAACAAACCTCCCATAATACAGGATGCACTACCCTAGGGCGCAGGTCTCTGTATATATGGGGTAACACACACGCAAAACCTCCCAAAATGCAGGAAGCACTACTGGAGGGTGCTAGTCTTTGCATATGGGGCAACAAACATGCCACACAAAACAAGCATGCCAAAACACACACACTTGAGGACACGGAGAAAACATGGCAGACAAGTGATGGAGTGTACCTATTTCTAGGTCCAACACCATCTCAGGCACATTACAGGCACACATCGACGATTGGGCTTCACCGCAAAAATTGCCAAAGACACACTTAAGGGTTGAGTTAGTCATAGAACCACTCCCTGCCTCCATAGAGGACTTTGAAAATGACACGATGATGTAATCCGCTCTGAGAAATACACCATCCCTGCCTCTGTAGAGGGCTTAGGAAAAAGGATATGCTCGATATCCTACCTCTGTAGAGGGCTTACATGATTGATTGATTGATTGCAAACAAACTCAGGATGCACGATGCACTAACCTAGGGTGCAAGTCTTTACATCTGAGGTCAAACACATTACTAACATCTATAACAGACAGCTTACCTTATATATGCCCCCACCTTAAGGTGGTTGATATCAGTTATCGATATCAAGCATGTTAAGCTAGGAATAAAACACACAAGGGAACACCAATTTTTGCAAAGCCCATGACCCCCGGAGGTGACATGTACTTTACGATCGCCAAATGTTCCCACAAACACATCCCTGCAAGAAACATGTTAGTGTCTACAGCATCATGATAAACAACAACATCAATGCAAATGATTAACCACACAAAGAGCCAAGGTTATACAACAAATTCAGAGTCCAAGGATAACCATGGGGCTATATCACTAAGCTCACCGAATCGAGTACCGCCAAGGCTAGATTCAAAGATGAACAAAGGTGCATAGAGAAGCAGTATTGTTAAGGTTTGTAAATGCGATAGAAACATCATCAATTTCACTAAGCGGAAGGCATGAGTGCTTCCACTAGCCAAGCGTTGGATAAAATATACAACCCCATCATCATATTAGGAACTAAGTCCATTTTTTGATTGCTCTCAAAAGGGACACTAGGTCCACATCAATATAAATGTTTGTCGTCATCCGCCCGCTAGATGGAAACACTAGAGGAAGGGAAACAATAAATAAGAGAGGAGAAACAAGTGTCTTAGGGACAGTCACATAGGAGGGTGCCCCCAAGTCACCAACTGCAATGCTATGTCTGCGAGACACAACACACAACAATGAAATCAAAGAGAGAGGCATTATAGAAGAATGATGATACAAATAGAAGAAGGTCACAACAAAGGTGGTCTCCTAGTATCCTGAACCTTACAGGAGAATCTGAGATCATCCCAGGAGGCCTAAACAACACATAACACATCACAGGGGAAGCACATCATGAGAGAGATAAAGGGTTAGAGAGACTTACCTATAGGGTCTTCATATTATATCTTGGAGTTCTCAAACCTCTTGGAGAGGTATTCGATCATGTTTGATAAAAAGTTTGAGTGATTCTTTTGAAAATTTTGGTTGTTATCATATGATGCTTGTTCCTTAAATTCTTGTTTAAATGAGACTTTTTATTGCTTATGAGGGGGAGAACCACTATTATTTCTGACTATTGATTGTCGTATTGCTCTTTTTTTTATTTTTAGTGAGTTTTCATTGTTGAATCTTTCTAGAATAGTAACGGGAATCATCCTGTACCATCTTACTCATCTGTATAAGTTGTTGTTCTTTCTTTTTTGATGCATTTTGATTATCTTCTGATCCATATAAGGATAACAGAGGAGGAACCTCAGCATAAATTATTTTTCTTCATGGATGAGGTGGATTATCCACTTGCTTGTTATCCACTTCAATCATTCTGACGATACTATCATAGTCCAAGTAATCATCCTCATCTACTTCCATTAAACCTTGTTCCACCATATTGTTTCAGTATGTTTAGGGAAAGGATTAGTGAAGATTTGTAAATTTTGATTCAGCGGAGCAACCGACTTATTTCTATTATCATTCACACCCGATACCTGAATGACATTTGAATCAATAAGGTCTTGTATCTCATGTTTAAGATGCATACATCGTTCAGTGTCATGTCCTTGTGTCTGATGATAATGACAAAAGGCATTAGCATCGAAGTAAGGTCCTTGTTTACTAGGATCAACAGGATTGATCGGGGGAAGTTTCAGAATGTTGTTACTCACAGCTTGGTTCATTATGAAATGATAGGACTCAGATATCAGAGTAAACTTTCTTGGTTGATATGATGTTCTCTTTGGATTATTTATAGCAGACACATTTGTATTTGGTCCATTGATCTTGATGAAACTCCTATTATTGTTTCTCTTAAAATGGTTTTGTGATGATCCACCCATGGATTGACCAACTTGAGCCGATGAGTTTTGGTTTTCATACTGACTAGACGAAAGTTGATAATCATGAAGAGCGGTGCATAAATGTTGAAAGGAGTTACATTTCATCAAGAGAATCTTATCATGAATATTAGGTTTTAGATTTGTAATGAATATCTTTTGAACATCCTCATCTTTCATCTGATACTAAATTTGTGCATAAAGTCCTTGATATCGACTAATGAATTCGGTCAACTTTTCTTTGGGACCTTGTTTGCATTGAACGAAGTCACTAAGAGTGACTTGGGGTCTGATATTTGCTTGAAAATGTTGTAAAAATTGATCAATCAATTGCAAAAAGGAGTGTATTGAATTCGGAGGCAAAGAGCAAAACCATTCTAAAGTAGTATCTTTGAGAGATCACGGGAAACGTTTTGCCAACAAATCCTCTTCAAAATAGAAATCACTACACATAGTTGTGAATGCTGCCACATGGATATTAGGATCTCCTTTTCCACCATATTTTTCAAAGCGAGGAGTCTCAAACCTCTCAGGCATAGGGGTTCTCAAGATTGCATAGGGTAACGGATTACGGGCATGATATGTTGGTAGACTAGGCTGCGAAGAATTTGTCAAATTTGTTACCTTTTGTTGCAAAGCAGTCATGCCCTGTAAAAGTTGGTTTAGGATGGCATCATTGGGAGATGCAGTTTGTTGTGAGGAATTAGAACCAAAGTGAGGAGGTGAATGTTCTTGAGACACGATAGGTGGAGGTTGAGAATAGGTCAATGATTGTTGGACATATTGGTAGGTTGAAGATGGTTGTGAGTAGGTAATAGGTGGTTGGAAATGAGTGGAATAGATAGGTGGTTGAGAACAATTATGCATAGAGGAGGTACCTTTAGGAACCAAATTTTGATAATAAAATCCCACAGCTTTGTAATTAGTGCCATTAGATACTCCAATACTAGTGGTAGCATTACTACAAGAATTCGCATTAGTTGTTAAGATCGTTGACGTAAAAGTAGATATTCTCGTAGTCGGTATAGGTGCTGAAACTTGAGTATGAGATGGTGATAGAGTGTTATTTATCATTTGTGCACATTCAGTCATCGGCATGATATTGGTTTGTATAATATGTGCTAGACCATGAATTGCATTAACACCATCTTGTCCTTCTTTTATCAATTTGTTAGGGTTAGCTGGCAGAAGATATCAATTAAATGCAAATAAAGATTAAACAGATGAATGAAAATACACAAAAATAATAATGGCAAGAGACAAGTTTTTAACGTGGTTCACCTAAACTTGGGCTACATCCACCAACAGAGAGTCCAATATTATTATCCAGTAAATCAAACTGATTACAACAAGCAATCCCTGCAACTCAATACCGTTGTAAAATGCTACAATACAATATCAATGGAAACCCTAACCCTTAGCTATTTTTATCATGACTTTTGTTGGTTACAAAATAGGGTTTTTTATGTCAGCCAATGAAAAAAATAACTCCCAACACCTTAATAAAATAATAAAAAACCGTGTGAGGTTTCGGGGGTACTGCCCCCAAGCCTCCACGAGGGCGCTGCCCCTCGACCCCGCCCTGTATTGCAATAGGGAGCGCACCAAGGGCACTGCCCCTTGACCCTGTCTTTGGGGTGCTGCCCCCAAACCCCCACAAGGGGCACTGCCCCTTGACCCCGTAGGAATTTGGGGGGAAACCGCGCTGATAAAAGTGGGGTAAATTTAACCTCTGAATCTGATTAGTCTCCATATAACAAAAATCTCCCACTTGGAGACTGATCATAACAACGCTGACCCTGTAGCTCCCACTGGAAATAAGCACCCTGGACTTTGTTGTTCTAATTTTTTTATTTCAGTCTTGAAGACCAACTGAAGCTGAAGAGGAGCTCAACTTCTCCCTTGTCACTGCCTTAGTAAACATATCTGCTAGATTTTCATCTGTATGTATCCTTTCTAGCCTTAACTATCCATCATCCAACACCGATCGAATGAAGTGATACCGCAACTGTATGTGTTTGGTCTTTGAATACAAGGTAGAATTCTTTGCAAGATGTATGGCACTCTGACTGTCTGTATACAAGTAACTATTAGCATGTTGTTTGCCCAATTCTTCCATGAAAGATTGCAGTCATATCATCTCCTTGCTTGCCTTTGTTGCAGCTACATACTCTACCTCTGTGGTGGATAAAGCAACCACCTTTTGCAACCGTGAGATCCAACTCACCGCTGTCCCACCTACAGTAAAGACATAACCTATAGCACTCCACCTAGTATCAATATCCCCTGCCAAATCTGAGTCTACATAACCTGCTAAATTAGTATTAAAGCCCCCAAAACATAAATGTTTATTGGATGTACCTCTCAAATATCTGAGAATCCATTTGATTGCATTCTAATGCTCCAATCCGGGATGACTCATATACCTGCTTATGACTCCTACAGCATGTGCAATATCCGATCCCGTGCATACCATGGCGTGTATTAAACTTCCTACAGCTAAAGCATATGGTACCTTGGATATTTTTTCTTCCTCCTCTTGTGTCTTTGGACACATCTCCTTAGCCAATTTCAAATGACTAGGCAAAGGTGTGCTGACAGCTTTTGCATTCTCCATATGAAATCTCTGCAACACCTTTTCAACATAATCATCCTGAGATAAAGTCAATTTTCTATTTTTCTTATCTCTACAAATTTTCATACCAAAGATTTTTTTTGTTGCCCCCAAACCCTTCATAGAAAATGACTGTGCTAATTGATATTTTAACTCTCTTATGTGATCCATGTTAGACCCCACTACAAGCATGTCATCAACATATAAACATAAAATAATGTAGTTGTCATTATCCAACCTCTTAAAATAAACACAATGGTTAGAATTACACCGGCTGTAGCCTTGCTCAACCATAAAAATATCAAATTTCAAGTACCATTACCGAGGTGCTTGTTTCAGGCCATACAAACTCTTCTTCAATCTGCACATCAAATTCTCCTTACCTTTGACCTCAAATCCATGGGGCTATTCCATATATATCTCCTCCTCCAAATCACCATGGAGAAAACTAGATTTCACATCTAATTGTTCCAAATACAAATCTTCAGCAGCCACAATACTTAAAATAGTACAAATAGAAGTCATCTTAACAATCGGAGAAAAAATCTCATCAAAATCAATGCCCTTTTTCTATGCAAATCCTTTTACAATTAACCTAGCTTTAAATCTTTTCTTACCTCCATCTTCCTCTTTCAGCCTATAAACCCATTTGTTTGGTAAAGCCTTTTTACCTGCAGGCAACTTACATAATTCCCAAGTTTGATTTTTCAGCAAGGAGTCCATTTCTTCTTTCATTGCAAACTCCCACTGAACCTTTGTATCCACCTGCATAGCTTCATCACACCCTTCTAGTTCACCAGCATCTGTTAACAAAATAGAATACAAAGAGGGAGAAAACCTTTCAGGAGGTTTACTTAGCCTTGTTGATCGTCTAACATTCACTGGAGTTTGTGGTATTTCTTATTGTTGTTGTGGAGCATGAGGAACCACTGGAACATCACTATTTGGAGTATCATCCAACACCACATAATCCTTTTCTTTCTTCTCATGCTGCTGCAACTGATCTTTGTACACAACCTTCTCATTGAATACAACATCCCTACTTTTCACAATTTTTTTATTTTCAAAATCTCAAAGCCTATAACCAAATTCATCAATGCCATATCCAACGAAGGTACACTTTTTTGATTTTGCATCCAGCTTGGTTCTATTTTCAGAATCTACATGTGCAAATGCCTCACATCCGAAGGTTTTGAGAAAAGAATAACTCACCTTCTTACCTATCCATGCTTCCTCTGGAATACCACAACCCAAAGGAACTGAATGGCCTATGTTAATTAAATATACAGCAGTATTGACAACCTCTGTCCACATGTTTAAAGGCAACCCAGCATGCAATCTCATGGTCCTTGCACACTCCATTATTGTCCTATTCATGCGTTCAGCCACTCCAATCTCCTGTGGAGTCCCTGGAACCATTTTTTGCCTATGAATTCCATTAAAGGAACAATAATCCTCAAATTCTTTGTTGCAATACTCACCACCATTATCAGATCTGAGACATTTTAATCTTTTACCCATCTCATTCTCAACCAAGTTTCTCCATTTCTTAAATGTTTCAAATACATCAGATTTCTACCTGAGGAAATAAATCCAAACCTTCCTAGTTGCATCATCTATGAATGTAACATAATACTGAGAGCCACTGAGAGAACATACCTGACCTGGTCCCCATACATCTATATGCACAAGCTCCAACTTTTCATCTTTCTTTTTCTTCCCATCCCTGCGAAAACTGACTCTCTTTTGTTTGCCATACACACAACTTTCACAGAAATCCATATTAATACATTTCAGACCTAGTAAAACTTTCTTAGAATGAAGTACCTTCATACCTTTTTCACTCATATGTCCAAGTTTGTTATGTCACAGCATTGTCTCAGAACTTACAGGAACTATTTCAGTCTTTTCCTATGAACATCCAGCAACTGTTCCTGAACCTGTTTGGTTTTTCTCTACAACAACTAAAGTAGAAGGAACAGTATGACATGTACAAAGATATAAGGTGCCTACTTTCAAACCTTTTGCTACTACTAAGGCACCTCTTGTAACCTTCCAATTTTTATCAGTAAATGTAACAATGCAACCTTCATCAACTAGCTGCCCTGCTGAAATTAAATTCCTACTCAGCTTTGAAATGTGCCTTACCTCTAGTAGTAGCCAATGATTACCATTCTGCAACTTAATCTTGATTCTTCTCTTTCCAATAATCTGACAAGGTTCGTTATCTCCCAAATAAACCAGCCCAAAATCCCCTTGGACATAATCAAGAAAATAACTTCTATGGGGCGTAGCATGAAATGAGGCCCTTGAATCTAAAACCCATGAATCATCAGCATTATCTAGGGAAAGAATCAAAGCATCATCTTCATATTTATTACTTACCACATTTGCCTCCTTATTGCCTTCTTGTTTGTCTCCTTTATTCTTCTAAGACCAGCAATCTTTCTTCAGATGACCTAGTTTCCCATAGTACCAGCAATCCTTCTGTCCTCTGGATTGGGATCTCTTATCCTTTGATTTTCCTCGTGACTTCCCATGACCTCTAGAACCTTTTCCTCTCTCCTTTAATCTGCCCTTGTTTTCTGCATTCAAAACACTACCTGATGTGGACCTTCCTGAGCTTTCCCATCGCATTTCCTCGCTAAGGATAACACCAACAACATCATCAAATTTCAAAGTGTTTGAACCAGAGACAGAGTTACTTAAAGCCATTACCAAGCTATTCCAGCTTTCTAGCAAAGAACATAAAACCATGAGAGCCCTCACCTCTTCATCAAATTTCAATTTTACAGAAGTTAACTGACTGACAGTCATATTAAACTCATTTAAATGATCTATCACAAATCCACCTTCAATCATTTTCAGATTAAACAAATGCTTTATGAGAAATGCCTTATTTGAGGCTGAGGGTTTTTCATACAATTTAGCCAAAGCTTTCATCAATTCACTTGTTTTCTTCGCTTATGTTATATTGAATGCCATAGATGGTGTCAGGCACAATCGAATGGTTCCCAATGCCTTTCTGTCCAGAAGTTCCCAATCCTCATCTGTCATTCCTATCGGTTTCTTGGATACTCCTTCCAATGGCCTGCATAAATCTTTATGATAGAGGTAATCCTCCATCTACATCTTCCATAATTGATAGTTCTGCCCATTAAATTTATCGACCTTCAATTTACCCTCATCCTCCATTGCTCCCACTCAACCGTGAGACCTTCCTACAGATGATAATTGAACACAACCTGCTCTGATATCACTTGTTAGGGTTAGCCAACAGAAGATATCAATTAAAAGCAAATAAAGATTAAACAGAGGAATGAAAATACACGAAAATAATAATAGCAAGAGATAAGTTTTTAACGTGGTTCACCCAAACTCGGGCTACATCCATCAATCCCTACAACTCAATACCGCTGCAAAATGCTACAATACAATATCAATGGAAACCCTAACCCTTAGTTATTTTTATCATGACTTTTGTCGGTTACAAAATAGGGTTTTTTTATGTCAGCCAATGAAAAAAATAACTCACGACACCTTAATAAAATAATAAAAAACTATGTGAAGTTTCGGGAGTACTACCCCCGAGCCCCCGCGAGGGCGCTGCCCCTCGACCTGCCCTGTATCGCGACAGGGAGCACGCCAGGGGCACTGCCCCTTGACCTCATCTTGGGGGCACTGCCCCCAAACCCCCGCAAGGGGCGCTGCCCCTTGACCCCGTAGGAATTTGGGGGGAAACCGTGCTGATAAAAATGGGGTAAATTTAACCTCTGAGTCTGATTAGGCTCCATATAACAACACAATTCTCTTATATTATGAATTGTAGGGACAGCTTCTTTGGCTATTCTCATTTTCCATAAATGATTGAAATTTAGCTAGCTCTTTATCCAATTTTTCTATTTGCTCATCAGATACATATCCTGTTGCCTCAATAGTGTTATCAACATCATGAAAAGTTTGTTCTTCTATTGTGGTTGGAGGATGTATAATATCTTGATCAATTTGAGTTTCTCCCTTTGTAAAGAAGGTGTTCAAAGTACCAACTTCTTCAAGAGCACTAGATCCCATTAATCTTTTACTTCTTCTCAAAGGGATATTGTTTTTAGGATAGCGTGTCATAAAGCTTATAAAAGCATACAACACACAATGCCCAAACTAAGAGAACAAATCCTAAGGGAAGGATATGATTAAAGACCAAAATGCTTGGTTTTTTGTACCTTTTTCAATGCAAACGAATGAACCAAAGGGTGATGTAAGAATTTCAGTCAAGGGTAGCAAGTTATATGTCTGTTATCAGTCTAAAACAGCAATATGATCACTCTCAACACACTCTTGATGCAAATCCAAGATAATGCCAAGTCAAAATATGGTGAAAATATGTCAAAATAAGCACTTTTTTCACCAAAACTCAATGCAACAGAGAATAAAAAAGGGTGTTTTGAGGAAAATTATGATGGAAAGAAAATAATATCAGTAATAACAGCCACTTGGTGCCAAAATACCCAACACAACACGCTTTTAGTGCCACTTAAGGTAAAACCCTCGTGAAAATATAGCAAAATATGCAATTTTTCACAGGTTTTCAACTCCAAGACATAGAAAGAGGGGTGTTGTAATGAATTTCATCAATTAAAACAAATAATATCAATAATATTAGTCACCTCAATCCATAAAATTGATCACAACACGTTTGGATTGCAAACTAGGTCAAACGCTAGGGCAAAAATAGTCAAAATGTGTAGTTTTTCACCAAATTTTCACTACAAGAGCCCGTTAAAAGGGTGTTGTGAAGATTTTTATGAGGGGAAACAAATTATTACCCTAATAACAAAAAATTAATTCAAAAATACTCTTCACAACACGCCTATGGTGCAAGTTTATAAAGTCAATAAGGCCAAATTTACTAAAAATCATTGTTTTTGAAGCCCTAGGTTTGAGATTTTGGGAGAAAATTCTATGTGAATGTTTTAAGGTCTGATTTATGATTAAAATTAAATACTCTCAGATTTGAAAATGATTTTCAAGCTTTAATATGCAAAATGCCCATGCAAATTTAATGAAAATGCATCAAAATTGCTAGTTTTTGTTAAAATTTTCTATGCAAAATTACAAATATTTTAAATCTAAATACAAATTTACACTAAAATGAAAGACTAAAGCCAAATTTTAATTTGAATGAGCCTCTAAAATCTGAATAAAAATCTGGGAAAAAGATTTTGCCTACTAACCCTAGATTTTGGAATTACTAGGTTATATAAAATTGTCAAAATTTCCACAAAACCCTAGCAATTAAATGATGAAAATGCAATGCAAAATTTTGAATTTTTGGATTTTTCTATATTTTATATCATATCTGATGCAAAAATCATGAATTAGGAAAATTTAGGAAGAATTGATGTAATTTAGTAAGCCAAACAGTGCAATTTTTTTGAATTTTTCTCAATGCAATAAAATGAATGACTATATGAATGAATGAATGAAATCCAAATATGAAGACACACACTTAGGAAGTTTCAATTTAAGTCCAAAAACATGAGTTCACCAAAATGTTTAGGGGAAAATTGGATTTGTCAATGTTTTAATGTTTAGATGTTTAAATCTGCCTCTCCACTATACATTCAAGGATCTAGGGTCGAGTGGCGAGCACTATCATACCCTAGTTCACTTACAAACATAGGGAAACTTGGATTAGGGAATTTAATTATCAATTTTTCCTTCTCTTATGCTCAATTGACCATTAAAACCCTAATTATGCAAATACGGCAACAAATTGACGAATAACAGAAAAAGCTCTTGCAGATAGGAGTAAAATACCAAATCACAAAATACCTGTTTTCGAGGTTTCGAGGCGGAACAGTCAGGGACACTAGAGCAGGCGCCCAAGTCCAAGGTGCTAGTTTCTTTGCGGGATCTGGACCTCCTTTCGACACTAATCAGCCCTATAACTTTTGTTTCCTGAAACACAGATGCGGAGGACAATAGAGCAAGCGCCCAAGTCCTGGAAGTGCTCCTATGTCCTTCTTTTCTTCAAATCCTGAATCCTTGATGCCTACCAATCCTACCTGCAACTCCACTTTTCCCAAATGTGACACATGTAACCTGCAATCACAAGACTTGGTTTGGGGGTTGTGGTGTTTAGAGGCTTGCCTCAGTCAAGCCCCATAGGACACTTAAGTCTCCAAACACCGTTGTCAAATAAAGAGTGTGTGCCCTTGTGAGGCAGAGGCAAAAACCAAATGAATCAATGATGAAAACATAATATTATGTCACCTTGTAGTGAAGCTCTCATGGGAGGAAAATGCTCTTCACTCCATGAGGAAATTGATGCTCAAATCTATAAATATCAACACACAAAACACACAAATATGCTATTGTAACATAATGAAAACCTTGAATCACCTTAAGAACACTTGAACATCACAATTGCCATCTAGTTTACAATTGAATTCCTAAACATGCTTATATTTGCAACTAAAAGCACTCCCACCAAGATTTTAAAAATCAAAACTTATCGTGTCAACAAAAGGACCAAATAATGGTCACAAACTGACACCTAAAAATTAGGGCTGCCCCAAAATAGGGCAGGACTAGGGCGCAGGTGCCCAAGTCCTCCCCCCTATTTTGGGTAAGGTACAGCTCAAGGGGTCCACCTAGGTCTAATTTTTCATGGAACCTAGGTCTCATTCCATTAGGATGCCAAAATATGAACTAAGATGTCTTAAATGCATGCTAAAGACTCAGGAGCTAAACCTTATGAGGGAAAAGCCCCCAAGGGGAGATTTTCTGACGTTACAAGAACCATTATCCTGTGCATCCTCTATTGGCCCCTTGTCTGACAAATCATCCCCATCAGGAACGTAGTCCTCATCAATAGAGTCTGAATCATCAACCATAATCAATGCTTGGGAAGGATTTCCTCTCCTTCCCCTCTGTCCTCCTCTCGAAGTCCTAGAGGCTCTGGTAATAAAAACTCCAAAAGTCAAGGGGGTCCAAGTAACAGTCCTCTCACCAATCTCACCCATCTCCTGGATGGATCTATAACAAGTAGGCACTAGGGGGAAACTCCTCAGGGAAATCCTTGCCAAACTATTGTGGGACATGCTCAACACGTTGAGCCTCAACTAGGCCATTACAGTCTGAAAGCTCTGATACACCAAGACAATACTCCCTAATCTCACCGTCATGTGACCATGTCCCCTCCATATCTAAGTAAGGATCAAAAATCATATCTGCATCTGTAAGGGTAGCCACAATACGTAAAGAAGTATCAAAGTGGCCCACATGAGCCCACTAGCTACTCTCGATAGTCATTTGTTAGGAAGCAGAACCCCTTTTTGATAAGGTCTAACATGCTCAAAGATCCAAGTCATGATCAAGGAAGAATGGCTGAAAGCAAGAGATCCTCATCGTGCAATATGATAGAAATCCCTATAGACCATGGCCAAAATGTTTGGCCCCCAAGCGTAGAATCTACCCTGCTCAAGACCCTATATAATTGGTGCCTAGCACCATCTCACGCTAGTTGATGCCTTGTCTCTAGACAGCCTCGATGCAATCAAGTCGATCAGAAACTTCCTCAAGTGAGGAATGCGAAGTTGTGACACAGAGATAAGACAAACACCTATATGATCCTTAGGATGACTCACCCCCATAAATTGTGCCCAAGAAGCCTTGTCCTTCAAGGACTCGCTAGCTGGTAGAACAAGTGGGTGCCCTCTCACAGGAACTCCTAGAATGCAGTAAACATCAAATAGAGTGATGGTCCACTCTCTTGAAGCCTACGGGAGCCTAAAAGTACTCCTATCTACATCTAAATATGTCAAAATGTCACAACAAATACATGCCACAGCATGTACGACTAGCACATGGCAAACTCTAGCTAAGCTTGTTCTCCTCAGGACAGCATGCTCATGATTGTTTAGTGAAGCATACATCTCTGAGAGCCATAACTGCTCTCCGCAAGCATTCCTTTGAATGTGTGTATCCTATCAATCAGAGAAGAACTTTAGATTAGATCTCGTCAACTCAAAAAATCATAAAAAATCGTAAAACTTACAAAAAATCCTACATAAAAAGTGTATAAACCATCAAAATTGCAATAAACAAAAGAGAATAATAGTCAAATTAGATCAAGAACTGAGTGAAGTAAATGTCTAAAACCATCAAATTTAAGTCAGAATAGATCTGTCAGGGTCGCCCCTTTCATTAGACTGGATCTCCCCCAGGCGACCCAGATATTCAGTAGGATCTCCCCCTAAGTGACCCTATTACATAGGCAGATCTCCATCGGGCAACCATGTTGCTCAGTAGGATCTCCTCAGACAACATGCCTAGAAAAAGGGGTGACCCTATGTGGCTATCCCCTGAACTAAAAATGCTCTAAAAACCTCATTTCTTAGTCGATTCCAGAAAACGAAAGACCAATCTTACTCTAAATGATGAAACAAAGACAATGTAACAGAGAAAATCATCAAACACGAACAATTTCAAGAGATTTTTCACAAAATACAACCTAAGGTTTAGAGAAGAGTTTTTCACTGGTTGCGTACATGATTCTTAGTGGCAGAAGAAGTGGCGGTGATCTTTGCAATCTCCTCGGCGATATCTACCCAACGATTACTCACACAATCGATTCTGTCATCGATTCACTCAAATTTCACTAATTTGCTAAATTTTTCTCTCCCTTAGCTTAATTTTCTTTAGGCATTCTTAGATTAGTTTTTACTTTTATGCATCTCTTATGCGTTCGTTTTGCGTGCATTCATTCCTACAAGTCTCACCAACAAAGACAAACAACTAGTCAAACTCTCACAATCTATGGTATGTTCGTCATTTCAGTTTTCATTATTCATTTTGATAGATTTAGATGTCAAACTAATACTAGTTATTGCAGGTACAATTGTGGGAAAATTGACATGTAAGGCCTAGTTCAGGAATGGTACCTACCTTTCATGTAGACTATCGTCCCCGAGGGGCCAAATATGTAAGCACCAAAATCACGCACAGCCTCCACGAGGACCCCTATGATGAGTTATAATCCTTGTCACATACATGTAAGCATGAAATAACCTCCTCTCAGCAGCAATTCTCTTGGTGACGTGTCTTTTCTTTCGTCTTGTCATTTTCTCTCTCTTTGTTGTCGACGCTTTTTGACACTTTTTGACACTTGTCAATTTGCATTTTTTGAGCTTGTGACCTTGTTCCTAAGCCTTGTATGCATCTTATAGGTGATTTTTAACCTCTCCCTAGCGTCTTTCATCTTCCCAACCCCCTAGAAGCCTTCTAGAGGTCCCCCTAGCCATCTCCAACTTTTAGTTTTCAGTTTTACTCAACCAATTCAAATCTCCCCCTATTATTTCCAGATCTCCCCCTGGGAGATCCTACTTTGCAAGTAGAGATTTGGATTTTCACACGACTGACCTATTTCTGGAGGCAAATCCCCTTCTTTTCTCCCCTTCTTCCATCTCCCATCATGCACTTCAACCTAGGTGCCCTCCTCTGAGGGTCGCCCCCGGGCGACCTGATTGGTGAAAGGGGCAACCCTTGGGCAACCCTATCATGTTTTTAGTCGTAGAAAAACTTGAGTTTCTAACTTGAAAAAGATTCATTTTTGCATGTTTTTCTTCTTGTTTGCATGAATTTTCGTGCCAAATATAGAGTTAACTATTTCATGCACCTACACATGCATAATCAGCTCTATTTTATCTTTAATTAACAACTCATGCATTCCTATGCACTCCTTCATCACTTCTTCTTGAGTGATAAGCTTTTACTGGGTAGATCACTCTAATTTTAGCCTAGATCACTCTTGAATCTTCTAAGTTAACTCTCCAATCAAATTGAGTTAACTCTCCTTCTTCTTCACCTCTCATCCCTTCTTCTAACCTATAAGTACCCCCTCCCTCAAGCACAAAGAGAGGTAATTTCATTTGTGCACATAGCTCTTGCAAGTTATTGCTCTCCAAATCAAGCATTCTCATGTTCATACGGGGCATAGGAGCCTTTTGCTTTCGTTTGTTATCTCGCTTAGGTTTTCTAAAAGCTCATCACACGTCCATACGCTGCTCACATCAAGCCACAATGCTCATCAAATCTCTCATTGATCTCTCTTTTCAAAGCTTCAAAGCTTCTTTTGCTTCCATTGTCATCTTGTCGCCAAGAGGATTCCCCGTTGTTATAAGAGGATATGAGGTTGAAAACACAAGTATTTCTGAGGGTAGTGGAGGCTCACGTGTCTCCAGGTTCCTTTATGTTTTTTTTTAATTTGTAGTAATTAGATAACTAAAATTGCTCTTGGAATCAGTAATCTTGTTGCTTTTTCCTTGATAGGATAGATAGATCTTGCATTCTTAGAGTAATTTTCTTTCAAAGTTCATAGATCAATTCAATTAAAAGCAATTCCCTTTTCTTAGATTAATTTGTTCCAAATATTCAAAAAACCCCAAAACATAGTTTACACTGCATTAGGAAAACTCATTATAGCTTGCATTCATTCTCTAAGTCCTAGATTAAGAAAAAACACTTTTTATTTCTAAAAACATAAAAAAGCACAAAAAGAAGTTTTGCATTCATAAAATCCAAAAAAAGAACAAAAACATTGGTGACTTAGAAAATTTGCAAACCCTTGATTCCATCACAAGGTCAAATGAAGTCAACGCATAGTCATATCCTTAGGTCAGACAAACCCTAAGTCAAGTCAAGGTTAGCTCACAAACACCTATCTCTTGTCTTGGCTCAAGAATGTGCCTTGGATTGAGAGGTGAGTGGGTGAGGGCAATCCTCGACGAGATAGAGGAAATCCATCTGAGACCACAACAGGACCCACTTATCCTTCAACAACAAGAACTTAGGCAATTCCTGATGCAACAAGCATCAATACAACAGTTTGAAAGACAACGCCGACGTGAACAAGCAATCAACGAGAACAATAGCTTACCCACACAAAATTGGAATATCAGGAATTCCAATAGAACAGTGACTAGTGACCCTATGAGTCATATAGTTATCTTTACAACCACGGTCATTGAACAACACATCTACACAAGCGCACAACAACATAGGTCCCAAGACGTGTCGACCCCTCTCTGCAAAGTCCAGCTCTCTAATGAGCCAGACCACCCCCATGTCTCACCTCCTCTCGACTGGCTACTTCCACGACAGTGAGAGTGACGTGGCGGTTCGCCCCGTGACAAGGAGGGAAGGGTCCGTGTGCGCGCCAAAATCTGACTCGACAACCCTAGGCCACTGACATTGCAATTTTGAGCGTACAAGTCCTGAATTTTTATGGGGGTACTATTTGTTGTTTTGGGAAATGCCATAGCATTAAATTATCCATGGGAGATTATTATCTTGATTTCCCAATGTTTTCTATCTCTATGGGTGTAACATATTGTTTTGGGAGTACAATGGCTTACTACTTTGGAAACAATTGAGATGAACTTCTAGGAACTATTCATGCACTTTCACTCAAAGGGAATGATAATAGAACTAAGACTATTGCATGCAAAGTCTCTCACCAAATGCAAAAGATTTTTAAGAAGGGGGCAGTTGGGTTTGTGGCCCAATTGTTTTCATTAGAAGCATATCACTCGCTTCTAGACCACTAGATCTACAAGCAATTATAGATAAGCACTCAGTAGTTTTGGGGAGATACTGAAAGGATTGCCTCCTAAAAGGGATCATGATCATGCGATTCATCTAGTACCAAGGATCCAACCACCCAACATTAGGCCAAATACATATCCATATGTACAAAAAAGTGAGATTAAGAAGAGAGTTCAAGAGATGCTAGAGGTAGGTATTATTAGGCATTGTCATGGTGCTTACTCCTTTCCTATGGTAATGGTGCACAAGAAGGATGAAACTTGGAGGATGTATCCTGATTATAGAGAGCTCAACAAGTTCACCATAAAAGATAAGTTTCCTATTCCAATAGTCGATGATTTGTTAGATGAATTTAATGGTGTTTATTTTACAAAACTTGATCTTCATTCTAGTTATCATCAAATCAGAATTAGAGATGAGGATGTACATAAGACAGCTCTTTGAAACCATGAGGACCACTATGAATTTTTCATAATGCCTTTTAGTCTCATAAATTCCACCATTGACATTTCAAAGTTTGATGGCTCGATCTTCAGGCCATTTCTACGAAAATTTGTTTTACTATTTTTTGATGATATTTTAATATATAGTAAACCTTGGGAGGAACACTTGTAGCATGTAAATCAAGTTTTGGAAATTTTTGAGCAGCATCAGTTGTATGCTAAGCCATCCAAGTGTGTGTTGGAGTCAAAGAAGTAGAGTACCTAGGTCATTTTGTGTCTGATGAGGCGATTCAAGGTAGACACTCATAAGATTAGGGATATTGTAGAGTGGAAAACGCCTAGGACCCTCAAGAACCTTAGGGTTTATTGGGGCTTATACGTTCTTATCGTTGATTTGTAAAGAACTATGGTAGCATAGTATCACCTCTCACAGATTTGTTGAAGAAGGATTCCTTCCAGTGGAATGAGGTAGCTACAAGGGCATTTGAGCAACTAAAGGAAGCCATGTGCACAACTCCAATCCTAGCTACCCCATATTTTTCTAAAACATCCATTACAGAATGTGATGCTTCTGGTTATGGCATAGCAGCAATACTCATGCAAGAAGGAAGACCCATCGCATTTGCGATCTGCCAAATCAAAGGTAAGAATTTGTTGAAGCCAATTTATGAGAAGGAAATGTTGGCTATCTTGCATGCAGTGAAAAAATGATGACCTTATCTAATGAGAAGACACTTTAAGGTAAAGACAGGTCATGATAGTCTTAAATATTTCTTGGAACAGAGGTTTTCATTTGAAGAAACACAAAATGGGTCACAAAGATGTTGAAATATGATGTTGAGATCATATATAAGAAAGGAAAAGAGAATGTTGTGGTTGATTCTCTATCGAGGAGGGATGAACCCATAGAGTCACTATTGTATGCCATTTCAATATTACAAGAAGATTGGGTAAATGAGGCAAGAGAAGAGTGGGAGGACTCAAATTCTAAAAACTCTCATGGAGAAACTCCAACAGGATTCAAGTGTCAGACAAATTTACATGGAAAGTAAATATTATATGGTACAAGGACAGGCTATAGTTTTTTTGGAATTCCACCCTTAAGTTTACGGTGTTGGAAAAACTACATGCTTCTCCAATAGGTGGGCACTCTAGATTCTTGAAAACTTATCATGGAATCAAGCAAGATTTCTTTTGGGAGGGGCTAAAAGAGGATGTTTAAAAATTCATAGCAAAATGCATGTTATGTCAACAAAATAAAGGGAGACAAGTAAGACTCCAAGTCTTCTATAGCCCTTATATATCCCAAGTCAACGATGTGAGCAAGTATTTATGGATTTCATTACAAGTTTTCCCAGATCTAAAGGAAAAAATGTTATCATGGTTGTTGTGGATCGTCTCAACAAATATGCACACTTTTTTGTTTTGGCACACCCATTGGTAGCAAACATTGTAGCAACAACCTTTATGAATACAATTCAAAATCTACATGGGACTCCAAAAGTTATAGTAAGTGATCATGATCCTATATTTATAAGTAATTTTTGGACTGACTTATTTTCATGTTTGGGCACTCAACTTGCTTGTAGCTCACCATATCATCAACAATCTGATGGACAGATGAAGGTGGTCAACAAATTCTTGGAAGGGTACCTTCTATATTTTTTATAGATAAACAAGAGAGATGGGTGCAATGGCTACCACTAGTAGAATGGTGGTATAAAACTTCCTTCCATACTTCCAAGATGTCTCCATTTTTTGCACTATATGGGTACCAATTTCTTTCAATCACCTCCTAATTGACAGCACAACGAAATGTTTGAACTATTGAAGAACACATTCAACATCAACAAGAGGTACTTACTAGTCTCTCAGAGAACCTAGCAATGGTAGAAAATACAATGAAGCAATAGGTTGATCAACACTGTAGTGAAAGGACTTTTGAAGTGGAAGATTGGGCCTATGTACAATTATAGCCATATAAGAAAATATCTCTGAAACAACAACAAAAGGATAACAAGCTTGCACCTGAGTACTATGTTCCTTATAAGGTGTTGCAAAAGATTAGCAATGTAGCATATAAATTGGAGTTACCTATGTTAATAAAAATTCATCTAGTCTTCAATGTTTCATTCTTGAAGAAGGTTATTAGGTAGATATTTGTAGCACAGACTAAGTTACTAGACCTGGTTGAGGAGGGAAGAATAGTCTTGGATCCTGAGGGAATGAGGCTATGAGCAAGGGAAATCACAGAATATTTGATAAAATGTAAGAAGTCTCCAGTCAAAGATGCTACATGGGAAAATGAGGATTTTGTGCATAAGCATCCATAGTTGATCAACACTGAGGACAACACTTCTTTGAAGAGGGGGGGACATGCTATGCCCTTAATCCTATAGTGTGCTTAAGGTTATGAGTAGTTGGCTTGTGGCTACCTTAACTCTTAATTAAGTATATAATCATTATTATAGTCATATATAGGTAGTTTGGTTGTTCTAGGGGTTATATTTAAGTATCTAAGTCATCTTGGGTGGAAGCCATGGGATAATTAGGTATATATAGGAGGTAGTGGTAAGTTTATTAAGATCATATTCTGAATTGTGTTCTCATTCGAGATATTTGGAGGTTTACCCGCTCGAAGTGGCTTGTTATTCTCAATTATTATCAAGTATTTGCAACATATTTCTTATTATATTATTCTCTTGTGCAAGTTATGTTGTTGCATATTACCCAAGCAGTGTCGTATCATTTAGCACTATTTAAGGAGACTTTTGAACAAGTTTATTTCTAACCCTACTACAAAACATTGGACTTATGTTAAGAGGGTGTTATGGTACTAGTGAGGAACTTTAAATTGTTGTATTTGTTATCATGGGACTAATGATGTGGGCAAGTTCTTGATTTATAGGGATTTGTTGATTTTGATGAGGTTGAAGATCTAGATAGTAGGAGGTCTACAAGTAGCTAAATGTTCACTCTATTTGGTGGTGGAGTTAGTTGGTTAAGAGACAACCTATAGTTGTTCTTTTGACTACAAAAGCAAACTCTATGGATGTAATGCATGCTTACAAAAAGGCAATGTGACTACAGAGATTATGCTTCAATGTATTGGTTTTATTTGTAAAAGGTGAGTACTAGATGCAACAATCAAAGTGCACTTTGTTTGACTAAGAACCTTGTGTATCATGCTCATACTAAACATGTAGATGTGTAGTATCATTTTGTCTATGAAATAGTAAAGGGTGGACAAGTTATGGTTCAAAAGGTGGGCACTTTGGAGAATGTTGTGGATTCACTCACTAAGCTAGTGAGCATAAACAAATTATGTTGGTGCAAGGAGGCTATGGGCCTTGATTCTCCTAACATGATTCATTTTATTTTGTTCCCTATTGTTCCATTACAATGTAAATATCAAGTGGGAGAATGTTAGGAGTATGGGTGATATTCACCTTGCAATCCTTTTAGACTATTGTAATTTATTTATTTAATAGTCAATTGATTATGTGTACATCTCCAAGGATCATGGAGAGGGCCATCTTAGATGTCTACATGATGTTGGGAGTATTTGTAATTAATTGTTTTTCTCTAGGTGACATGGAATATGTGTGTAAGAGGCATAATGTAGGAGGAAGAATTGTAAGGCACTTGGCATGAAGTATAAGGGAATCTATGACAATTTATGACGTTGTAAGACATGTAGGAAGCATCTATGACATTGTAAGAGGTGTAAGAAAGCATCTATGATGATGTGTAAGAAGTTGGTTGTCTTTTTTGGAATTGCAGAGTTTTATTTTGTCCTCTAGTGAAGTTGGGGAACCAAGTTCATGATAAAGATCATGAAGCTTCTAGAAAGATGCTTGTAACTCCTGGACACATGTCATGAGGTCTCTTTTGTGTGTTGCCTACTTGGCTTATTGTTTAAGTCCATTGTATTGGAAACCATTTATGGTTTCTTAGATTACATTTGCCTATATATTGGAGGTATGGGATAGTAGTTTGTATGGTTTTATAGGTTATGTTGTTATGCTATTAGAATGTTGAAGAGGGAAGTTGTGTTGATGTACTCTACATTTTAGATTCTTGTACTTTCTTTGGTGGTGGGGTTTTTTACCCAAAAGGGTTTTCCCCATATATATTGGTGCTCTTGTGTTATTGAATGTTTTTATTAATGCTATGTTATTTATACTTCCATACATGTTCTATCATGTTGATGAATTTGTAAGCACTAAGGATCAATAGTTTTAACTATATTTATACCTGGATTATCAACAGTCTCCTTAATTGTCTAGGTGTTTTCAAGAAATACACATGCTATGTTTATTTAAAAAGTTATAGTTGCTAGCTTGGGGATATGTTAATCAATTGGTCCATGCAAGGATTCATAAAATTATTTCAAAGTGCATTTGAGCAAGTCTCTAGTATATCATATAGATTTGTCTTGTTTAGTTAAGTATTGTTAAATTATGTCTAGTTATGAAGATTCTGATCTATAATATGCACCTGTCTACTATATGGATCCATGCTAATGTTTCTCATGTGTATGCTTGGCTCTTGTGCTTAAACTTATAAGTGTGTTTATGTTGAGTTCATTATGATTGACTTGATTGCCCATGGGATCATGGCACAAATTTGCAACACTCTTACCCTCTTACCATCAACCATTTCATTAAATGATCTTCTCTTTGTCTAGTTTAATGTAGTTTTGTGGTTACATGTGTTGCCTATGTGTATGATCCATTATTACAGCCATTGTTAAACTCGAAGCAATATCAGTTATAAGTCACTTCTAGAGGATTGTACACTTATGAGTTCCACCCATTTATACAAATCAACATTATAGGCTATGTTGAATCTTGCAAGAGTTAATGCCTATTTTATCATCAGAGATTTGTGCTTGTGGGATTGTAAATACCATATGTATACGCAAATCATGAGGATATTTGTTTTTGGCAATATTATCTATTTCATATCTTTTGGTGGATGTATGTTATCATGTTGTCTATCTACTTTGTATGAGGTCTTAGAGGTTTCTTTGTGATTGCCATAAGGGCATGGTTTGTCAAGACCAAACTTGTAGCATTTCCTTTATCTTATCAAGGCCTCAGGGAATACTCTCCCACGTTTAGCAGAGCTTGAAGTAGATGAAGAGTATGCCCTCTCTTGTCAATTACACAAAATTGTCTATTTTTAGCATAAATTTGTTGTACCTCTCTACCTATACTATTCTCCCCATTGCATTACTATTGAAGGTGAACTCTATGAAAGAGGAGATACAATTTTGAGAGCCAACAGTTGGATGGCACCCAATTACTCTACTCCATACCTCATATAAGATCATAGCCAAAGCGTTATCTCTCCACATAAAACATGTGGTTCAAAACATAATGTGTCCTAAATAAATTGACTTTATTAGAGGTAGATTTATCTTAGACAATCTTATTCTTGCCTACTAGATAGCTAAATGAGCTCACCAAATAGTTGAGGTTTCTCTCCTTGTCAAGCTTGAATTTGATAAATCCTAAGACCATATCCATTGGCCCTTCATTCTTAATATGTTCTAATAGCTAGGCTTTGGTCCCATTTTTTTCTCTCATATTCAAATTGTATTCATTGATGCTAGTGGCAACTTTATTATTAATGGTTTATCACCGCTTCTATTTCCCTCTAATGCTCCATAAGGCAAGGTTGTCCTCTTGCGCCCTTCCTTTGTGTTCACATAGTTGATACCTTAGGAAACCTCCTACTTCATGCTATCGATTTAGGACTAATCTACAGCAATTTTTTAGTGGCAAAACTTCACCAATTGGTGAATAGCTTGAATCGGACAATTCAATTTTGGTGAATATATTGAAACTATCATGAGCCCAAATTGCCAAGAATTTATGATTTATCAGTCCTATTGGTGTTAAATCACTACCAAGATATTTATAAAGAATTTATATTGTAATATTTTTTCCATAATAACTACATGTTTTTATTGGGTAATCATGAAGAATTTTGATGGCATGTTTCAATTAACTGACATATTTTCCAATACCATTAAAATTCCACCTTGTATGAGAACCAACTTCGCTATTACCATTATAACTCCATGCTATTGTTGGGGCCGTAATCGCCTTGAAATCACCACTCATGTTTTAGATCGTGGTCCCAATCACTCAACATTTACATCAGTCATTTTATATCAGGTGGGATTCACCACTTTTTCCTCCATTTTATAATTTAGTAGGTTTCACCAAATTTGAGTTCATAGAAATACAACTAAAACTCTAAATTATTCTTTTACACATTTTATTTTGTTGTCAATTCAAAATGACTCAAATTCTCAATGAATCTATATGTCCTTTGAAGAATTATGTTTTGGACTTTTCTTTGGTTTCTTCTATGCCCAATGTATGCTTCCTACCTAGATTTACGTTTTTAGTGAGCCATACACAACTACAAGCATTAGTGAGTCTACGAAAGAAAGTAAAAAATTTCCTTCTTTTTCTATGAATATAAGATTCCTCCTATTTTCTATCTATTCGATTTCACTACTTTAGATGATAATGAGTAGTGATACATCTAGGCCCTAGGAATCTATGATTCCTTTTATTGTTTTTTTTTATTTATTTCATTGTTATAGATGATATTGAAATTGTTAGCGTTGAGTCTTTGACGATGAAATTAAACACAATAAGCACTAGCCAAGTTCCTAAAAGTGGTAAAGGGTGCTCATCAAAATGCAGAAAAATAATGTTGTATTTTGGTAATGTGTGTGGCCCAACACATCAACATACAACATCAAGATTTGCACCTTCTGTTGACGAACAACGGAATGCATCAAAGGAAGATCATGCTGAGGTGCATGGCAATGCCAGAGATGATGTTATAAAGGAGTCTCGTGGTAGTTGTAACAACAATCTTAATAAACCCACCTCAAAAAGTGAATAGGAAAATGAACATCCTACACAAAAGAGGAAAAGAAAAGCCAAATTTAAAATGGGGTGTGAGTGGAATCTATCAAGGAATTTTTAGATTGATTGAGTGTGAAAGCTCTCATTCATTGATCCAATGGAGAATGAAAACAAAGATGAACCTCCCATAGAATGTAGGTGCAAGAGTTGCAATTTGAAATATGATAGGGATAAGAAGTTGCAACTAAAAGTTAACACCGTAGAAAAACATGTTCATAAATTTTATTAAAAGAAAATCTTAGACAGGGAAAATCAGTGATAAAATGAAAACAAAAGAAGAATGTCTTCATGTTAAGTATGCCTTGGAATATGATGAGTATATTCAAAAACAGGTGAATCTTTCTACATGTGGAGGTACAATTGAATGTCAAATTGGAAAGATGATGGAAGTAACACAAATGGCAAAAATTGTTTAGTTGAGTGTTGTTTTTCGTAGTTTGAATAGAGGGTATCTTATCGCATACTTCCTAAAATATAATATTTATTGTCTATTATAGGCATTCCAAACTTTTCTATCACATATTGGTTAATAAAAATTGAGTGGCAATGGGCAGGTTGTCTTGTTGAGGTGGAAAAACAAGATGTACAAAAAAAATATAACAATCAACTTTGATTATTTTAACTTTAGATGAAGTTATAGCAGTAGATAATATTTTTTAAGTATGTGTGCGTGTGTATACTATAGAAAATAATGTCTGCTAGCCTCATCTATTATATGTTTATAAAATGAAGGAGAATGCAACATCTCATAATCTATTGGAAATGGTTAAAAAATATTTGAATCAAATTGGAGGTATGAATGACTACACAATTGCCAAAAAGTTGGTGTGTGTAGGGGCAGATAAAGCTTCAGTAATACAAGGTCATAGGAATAGTCTTTGTGTAAAACAAAAATTTCTTGTTCACCATGCATGATTGTGATTCATTGCATGGACATTCAAAATCGTGAACAAATTTTATGTAGTATCAAAAGCTAAAGATCTAGTTCATGAGCTCCACTCATACTTTTGTCTAAGTCCCAATTACAAGCTTCTTAAGGATGTTGATACCAAATGGATCTTCTTGCATGGGCCAATGCAAAGATTTTTTGTAGAATACAAATCATTGATTGAAGTAATGTACAAACATCCCCTCATAGTAGACCTATATGTCAAAGTTTGCATGAGAGAGTTGTTGAGAAGTAAATGCATCATTTTTCATCCAACTATTACAAACTTTTGAGTGATGAAGCACTCACAAAAATCAAAAGTGCATTCTTGAGTTCAAAGCAAGAGAAGGTTATTGCACACGAAAGAATTTGGCAAAGTTCATCGTCATGATGTGCATGGAGTAGCAAGGAGAAAATTGTGAGTTTGCACCCATTTTGTTGTAGATAGCTATTATTTAATATGCAACATATCTTAAATAATGTAAAAGGATATGCACCTAATCTATAAAGGGCCCAGACCTTTCTCAACCAAAACACCATTTAGGGAATAGGAGAATACTAATGATATGCACCTAATAGGTGACACTAGCTTAAGCCTCTACTACTAGAAGCGTCTCTTATTACACTTTCAATTAAAGCCAGAATATCTGAGAGAACATTTCAAATGCGACTACTATATGAAGAATTTGATTCGTTGGTGGTAGTGAGTAATTATCCTTCAAACATTTGATGGGCACCTTACTCTAGACGGGGGTGCACTGCACTATAGTTGCCTTTAGCCTGCCAAGTCTCAATACCAAGATGTAATAACAAAGTTGTAAATTAAAAATAGATAGACTAATTTATTTTAATTAAGAAGTGCTCTTTTAAATTTAGCATCTAAATTAAATCATAGTAACACATTCAAATACATTTTAAATTCTAAATCAAAGAACCTAGAAGAGGTTGGTCATAGAAAAGAAAACAAGAAGAAAAGGATTTAGAGGAGCTTAGTCATTTAGGTGTTTGATGAAGCTATGTTAATTGGTTTTGGACTGGTCTAGATCAAGAGGAGGATTTTAGGAGCAACGTTAGAGTCTTTGTTTCTATGTTCTCAACGTATGTCTTCAAGATGCCATTGGATGTGGTCTCATCCATACAGTCATGGTTTTATCCTTTAGTTATGAAGGTGTCTTGTACAACCATGCCCCATCCTATGGAACCTTGTAACCTATACCTATAAAAAAAAATGGCATGTCTAGACTTGGTGATTTTGTAGGCACCTTTTGGGGCTTGTCATGAGGAAGGTTGAATAGCAAGACTTCCTCAATAATGATAAAGCCCCGACAAAGATTTGAAATATTGGAGACTAGGACCTTTTAAGGAATGCAAAATGTCTAGGAGATACAGTTGTAGTATCTTTGTGAGTGTCAATAGATTAAAGGAGTGTGTGCAAACTTATTCGTTTGATTCATGTTTATTTCTACTCTATGGTGTTGTATGTTGTTGTGCATTCATCCCAAAAGTACTTTATTTAATAACCATTATATGATTGTTTTTTGTTGTTTCGGCATGAGAGAGGATAGACAAGCAAAGCGAAGCGAAAAGGCAAGTGTTAAATTAGAAAAACTAACTTTTGAATGTTATGGACATGACCGCAAGGGCAATAGCATCTGGTGTACATGAATGATAGGGAGTGAAATGGAGTCGGAAAGGGGTTGAGTGTGACATGGGGTGTGGGTTTAGGGATGGTTAGTGCAACAAATGGTTGTAAAGAGTCATTATTGTGCTTATTAACTAAAGGTGCTAAAAGCAAGTGCTAAACAAGAGGGGAAAGTGCAAAGTAGGCAATTTTCATCTCTACAAAAGTGCTTTCAAATTGATGTCATGGTAGTGTGGTACCAGGTTTGTTTGTATGTTGAGAACGTGTTGCACTTTGTGCATTGATGTATCAACTTTTGATGAATGAATAAATTGAATTGCTAACACAAGGTACAACTCTATGTTAACTCAATGTTATTATCTATTATAAATTGCATGCATCTTGTATGTTTTCTATGAAGGTTGTGGAACCTAGATGCGTCTCAGGTTTGCAACCTCTCTGGGGTTAATATGTTGGCATGTAGGGGTTATTTAAAAATTAGCTAAGATCTATGTGCACAATGAAGGTAAATTAGCTAACACTTGAGAGATATCTAACCAAATAGAATTCCTAGCCAATTTTGATTTTAAAGAGTAGAATTTTGTAACTACGATGTCTATAATTGACCTTCAAGGGATAAATGTTGAGTGCTTTAAGATTAATTTAGGGAGACAAGGTTTAAGGTGCCTAGATATGATCTTGGAGATTTGTCTGTGAGCCATATTGCATTAAGCAATTGCTCTATGCATTTCAAGCTTGTAGGCTTGATCCACTTTGGGAATTCGGACTAGTTGTGTTGTTTATTTGCTTGGGCATTTGTTTATTTCTACATGACTCT
Organism: Cunninghamia lanceolata; assembly: GCA_027924645.1. Taxonomy (NCBI): domain Eukaryota; kingdom Viridiplantae; phylum Streptophyta; class Pinopsida; order Cupressales; family Cupressaceae; genus Cunninghamia; species Cunninghamia lanceolata. The sequence continues at coordinate 671,761 of BSBN01000934.1, forward strand.
TCCATCAAAAGATAATCATCCTTAACTATGTCCCAAAACTAGTGGTAGAAAAGGGTAGTATAACACATTTAAACTAGGCTCTTTACCTCCATTGAAAGAAAATGCATTGTATTTTTAGTTCTTCCTCAATATTGGGTTGAATGAAGGCTACATTTTTGAGATATGATAATCAAATTTTCCCTTGTCTTTTTTTTTGGGTTAAGCCACATCAAGATTTCATTTTGAGAGGTGATATAATCCATTATGCATTTTCTATTGTGAATTTTCCAATTGGTTAGATTGAATTGAAGTACCACTTATTTTGCGTCATAGAATCAAAAAAGTTAGTGTTGGAGTCCCCCAATTTAATCCATTGATTCTAGTAAATCTCTTTTTTTGAAGTGAAGCTAATTGAAGAATTAAATTTTGCTATTGCTTTCCTAATTCTTTGAAAAGCTTTGTTCTCTTTATTTGAATTTTTGTAACTATTCTTTAGCTTGTATGCTTTCTACAAAATGGCTCACAAAGACTATGCAGCTCCAATGTTTTATTCAAAATTTGACACACTTCAAATTTTCCATGAATTTAAACATTTGGAAATATGTTTGATATGGTGTAGGTTTCCACCATTTGGAAATAATTGTAAAGAAAATCTTAGTGTGTTAACCACATTTTTTCACATCTGAGAGGTCTTTTAATTGTGAGGTGCTCCATTGTAGTGACAATGATGATAGGTTGTAGGTCCAAGAGGGTAAGAAATATTGTGGATGTGAGTTCCCACCCTCCTTTCTAGTTAACATTCATTTCTTTGCAATGAAGAATCTATCAAGTTTCTAAACTATACAGTTGTTGTCATTTGGTTTGTAAGACCAAGTGTATGACCCTCAGATGTATTGCTCAAATGTTGAAACCACATATTACATAAGCCAAGTGCAATCTATATCAATGTCACATGTAGAGTACAATAATGTGAAGCCCCATGAATGATTTGACTCAAGACACAAGATGACCTTCAGGATTGAAATGTTAGCTCCTTGTAAGATATGAAATGAGCTCTCAATAACCACTTGTGGAAAAAAAGGAAAAGAGAGAAATGCATTAAAAAATAAATCATGATCTACAAGGTCGATGCACCAAGAAAAGGAGAGTTTTCTGTGGTAAGAGGATTATACCACAACTTAACAATCGATGGAGATAAAGACACATCTGCAACAATGCAAGGCAACAAACAACTATTTGCACGATCATTAATCAGCAAAAGGGCAGAAACAGGAGATTAGCACATTCCAAACACCTAAGCCGAGGCTACCTAGATGAAAATAGAAAATAGAGAGAAAAGATATTCCTGGAAAATAAATAAACACAGCAACAAAACATTCTATTATCAGAAATGACACACTGTCAAGTAGATAAACACAAACCTGCAGCTCAGCCACATCATGGAAGATTAAACAATATGTTGGGAAAATATCTCTAGTCAATTATCAATGCTAAGGCACCAAAACACTATGAAGAGATGAGAAAGAGGAAAATGTGATGGGTGGGGATAAGAATAAAAGTTTTAAAATGGAGTGCAAAATTTGCACTTTAGCGTGGATTGAGATTCTACCAAACCTATGTTTGTTTCCAGATTATTGGTGGGGACAATGACATTTGATTGTGTATTGACTTGGATCCATGTGCTCAAATCACCGATAATATTTATCCAGTTGTTCCCCATAAGAGGACTATATATGTTAAGCACTAAAATTTCCTTTGAAACTTATTTCGCATTGGAAACTGTATGCAAGCCTCAAGGAACTTTTCTATTGGATTTAAAAGCATACCCAGCTGGGCTCCAATGGAGAAGCATTCATGGAGACATGAGAATTTGTTTGTTGCCCTATAATCCCTTGAGCATGAGAGATTAATTATTATACTTATGCTGGTTTCTTTAAGGAATTTGGATGTTCTAAGAGTCAAATCTTTGGTGAAGCAACACTTGTCGGCTGCCCCTAACCCTTTGATATTTTAGTAAACAATCTTCAAAATGAAGGTGAAGTTGTAGGGGGTCCTTGACTGATTCTTGACCAAGTAGTATTTTTGGAGTCCATATTTGTATCATTTTTTCCAATGTCTGACTAGAGACATCCTTCACTATTTCTTTATTTTCTTCTTGTAGCTTTTTTTGAATAGTCAAGCTACCTTTTTGTTCCCAAAGGAAGTTAGCTTGAGATAAGGTTTTCTATTGTATTTTTACTTTCCCTCTGTCCTTTGTTGGTCATTCTTATTAAATAAGGCTGAAGTTGAAATTGCATTTTTTGTGATTACTTGGCATTAATGAAGTTAGCATTTGGAGTGCATCAGGCACAAAATCTTCATTTATTTTGTCCTCAACTATTGCACCACATCTGTCTCCATGTCAGCTAAAACTGCAAAGAGATTTATTAATGGCAATGGGTCTTTGTGTCCGTCACTTGCTTTACCTCTTCTAGAATGTGTCCTTTGGAACTTTGCTTCTTGTAGTGAGGCTCTTCAGATGTATTATGTGAGGGACGTCCTAGTTTGAGGCTGGAGTTCGAAGTGATGGGAAAACTCTTGCTAGATAGTTGTGTTTGGGACTGTTCTCAATTCTTACTATATCCAATATAATTATGTCCAGAAGTGGCTTGTCTAGGTGTATATTGATGCAAATTCTGGAATAATTTCACCTAAGATACTTTGAGAATTTTTAAACTGTAATGTATTCTCCTATAGCTGATTCAATTTCTTGCAGATATGTTTCTTGCCAAATTGCCAATACTTGCTTCGGATAAGCGAAAGACAAACCCACATGGATACCACACTCGGGAGGTCTTCAATGGAATTGATGGCTGAGACCCACTACTTAATAAAGAGGCTTGATTTATTCATGACACAAGGGCCACCCTGTAAGATGAGATTGCTTTCTTGCCTCAAGCTGAAGACAACCATATAATATCCTTTTGGAATCATCAAAATCTGGACCAGCCTAGCAGGGTTCCAAATGTTTTTCATATAGGTTCCGAGGGTTTGTAGAAAGGGATAGGCACCCATGGATGCCTTATCTTTTTACAGCCAAAACCTATGTTTCATTTCATCTACAGAGATTTTAGGGGCAATGTGCACCATAAGATAGCTTCCATTCTCTTTTTTGGTGGGAGAACTAGGTGGAGAAACTGTGAGCATGACATTGGACGAAGTTGTTAATTTATTTTCCCACATTCCCACTTATATTTACTTTAAGATTTGCATTTATCATCCATCAAAGAATAATAAACCCATTGCAATATAATGGCAGCACGAGACATTTTCCATACAGAACTATTTCTATTATAATTAGTTATGATAATGTATAAAACTAAAGTCAAAATGATGCAATTTACCCAAAACTAATACAATGTGCATCTGTATTTCCAATAGGCAAAAGGTCGGACATTGGACAGTGACAGAAATGAACGTATAGCAGTGCTCAAGAAAAAAATAAAACTTTTGAGTGCCATACTACCAGTTTATGTCAAATCCAATAACTCCTTAGAAAAATAAGTGAAAAATACAAATCTACCAAGGGTTCTTTCATACAAACACCCAAATATAAGTGCAGAAATCTTGTGTTTAAAAGTCCTTTGATGCTGCATATATGCTTACAACCTTGCATCAATATAATATCAGTACTATCTTATACAAATTTCATCGAAATACAAGTCCCTGCCTACATAAACAATATAGAAATGCATAATACATCTCACCTCCCATAGCAGAGCTGGGGAGTTTACATTGGCTGGGATAGCCAAGATGATTTTTTCATCTACTTTTTAAGTGAAACAAAGGTTTGTTAAAAGAGTGAAGTACATTTCCAACAAGTAGTTGCTCAATCTGCGGTTATTCACAGGATGTTTCATGTTTTTATATACTTAACATTTGAATACAGGATGTCCACCCTTAAATGCAAGTTCTCCTTCCTTTTCTTTCTACCACTTTGTCCTATTTTCCCTGAGGGGGCTCCTGATCAAATAATAACAGCCAACACAAAGTTGATGAGCAAAAAGATCAACCATCTGATGTGTTAAATAAAATGTCACTTTAAGGGCCTACCTTTAGTCATGTAACATACCTCTCAGGACTGATTTCTGAAGTATTCTTCTTTTGTTTTGCTGGCACTGTTCTTGTTACAGTAGATACTCCATCCACAAACTTTGTTCGGAATATAACATTGGCATTGTTAAACATGCCTTCCTTTAGAGAAACGACAATAAACTATGCATTGCAATGTCACAAGTGAGTATCTAGAACAAAAATCAATACAGTAAATGATAATATAATATTATCTTGCATCAACAAGAAAGGCATATACCTGAGAATGAGGGAAATGAGCCTTTATCATTCTTCCAATGTTTTGTGTGTGACTGAGGTCAAGAGCCGCGTCAACCTGCGCTCAATATCATTAAAAGCATAGCTGTTTAATGGACAACAAACTATTTAAATCATCATTCATCATCTCTATAAAGTATTTTGAAATTTTCTAATTACTAGCCAACCATGAGAATTTGAAGTTGAATCTGCTAAGCAGCAACCAAGCCCAGGATGTGAATAAATATTTTAGATACTTGTAGTCTACAACTTCCTTCTCTGATATGGAAGTTTAATCACTGCAATGTCAATAAAAATACAGGATTTTTGCCCAGGTACTTTTTGCATCCTCCCTGTGCAATGACCAGAGAAATATGAACAGCGCCCACAAATAAGAATGCACAGCAGCATTGAGTTGGAAACTTGCCAGCTGATAAAACAAAGCTTGAGAAGTCTGTCATGTAAACATCCTAGAGAAAACCACTAGCAATAGAAAAGAAAGACAATATACAGAAGGAACATACAAAAACTGTGTGTGTCTGTGTGTCTACTATGTTACCAGATTCGTCCAGAACTGGACCCATTTCCGGATCAAATGGGAGCAGAAGCAGGTGCAGCAGAGGGAGCAGGGCCTGGTACGCACGCAGGATGGCTAGGGCACGGCCCTGCCGCCCCAAGTACTCCGTGGTACATCTCAGATGTACCCATAGGGTACTTGGGTGGCAGGGATGTGCCTGAGGGAACCCATGTCCAAAAAATCATTTTTTAATTTAAAAGCATCAATAAACTGTCAAATCCGCATTTTTTAAAGAATAAAAAAAGCATTTCTCAATCCTAAAACATGACTGAACCTAAAATACTCCTCCATTTTGTGACAATGCATGTGCTTGTAGTAAAAAGTGAAAGGTTTGGAGGACTCTTGGAGATTGGTCAAAAGCGATAAAATTATAAAAAATGGCATGCACCATGGCTCCACCCCTCGATCCCACCCTGTATCGCAAGAAGGAGCGTGCCAAGGATGCTGCCCCTTGACCCCGTTTGGGGTTGTGGACCCCAAAGCTCTGTCCTAGTTTTTAAAAGAAAAAAAATAAAAATCATTTTGGGTCAAGCCAGATGAAAAAGCAACATTTTTTATTCTTTGACCTTTTTCCCAATTAAAACCCAAGTTATTGAATTACATTTATACTTTTGGTTTGCCAAGTCAATCCCTATCCTAAGTAATGCTCCTATAGTTGTAGCAGCATTTGTAGGCTTGTCTGAGATACAAGCGCAAGACTCACATAGAGCTAGTGGTGTTCGGCCAAATAATACAAGCTCCTCTCTACCATAGTTCATGACTTTGTAGTGTGATTTTCATTTTCAATGCCATGGATATCATAATCTGAGTTTTGTACACCTAAAACACTCAAGAATATTTATATATTTCAAAATGTTGTTTCCTTCAAACCAAATCCACTTTGTACTCATTTGATCATTGTACATTTGTGTATGTCATCAAAGTAGCTTCTAATTGATAAGTTAATTATGTCTTTAAATTTACTTATGTGTAAAAGCTTTAAATCCTTCAAAAATCACTATATTTCATGGTTTTTCAATTTGCCAAGTCTGAGTCTTGTACCTATGGTATATACAAATATAAATATACATAGTATACAAATAAAAATAGTATATAATTTATAAATATAAATATGCAAATATATTATATATTTTGCAATTATACTATATTTATATCCAAGGGCAAAAAAAATTGTCATACCGATATACTCGAACCTGTATCCATTCCCATACCAGAACCGGCAACTTAATATATATCGATAGATAGATAGATGGATGGATGGATGGATAGATAGATTTCCTGGCTCTATAGTTGCTAGCTCAGTTATCAGTTATGCAGTTTAATGGAAAATACTTTCCCACTCAGTAGAAAATAACTATATTAATTTATGACCAAGACTAATGTGATATCCAATCAAACAAAGAACGGGCAAAATTACTTCTAATATAACATTGAATGGTTTGTATCCAGCACACATGTCACAATATAAACATACTTTCAGGCAGAAAGTCCTTATATGATATTCAAAGCAAACATTTCAGGCAACAAGCCCTTATAACGTATTCAAAGCAAACTTTTCAGCCAGGAAGCCCTTATACAGTACTCAAAGCATGCGATGTAATGGAACTTTGATCATACTCAATACTGATAACATAGTCAATACTCATAACAAAAAGCACTTTCAAAGTAGTTCCACACATAGTTCTGCATCAATTATTTCACACATGGTCGGCCTTGTATAATGTACCACAGCCAAAATGGAATTCATCACTCTCAAAAGATGAACATAATGGAAGAATTACAAAGCATCCATCAAGCAAGGGAATAAAAGGGTTAGAGAATGTAATGAGCACCCCAGCTTTTTTCTTTTAAAATCCACACACAGAGAAAGATGCAATGGTTAAGTTCTTCCACACTATTCTGATCACCCAGATCCCTATGCGGGCAAGGTGAGAGCATACAAGTGCTTCTGAACTAACATTTCAAACCAACATACAATAATAACAACTTCCACTTATTTAGTGGGCATCTGCTTATGCAGCGGGCATCCACTTAATTGTGGGAATCACCACTTATTCAGTGGGGGAAAACTGAAAGTAAAGTTAGGCACATCCACTTATTCAGCGGGAAGCCATTAACAATTAAACCACTTATTCAGTGGGGTGAGAAATGAGCAAAAAACAACAACTCCACTGGCGGTTATACCATCCAGGTTTACATTCACAGATTTATTGCAACGTATAAATGAAACACAAGAATTAATTATTAGGGCACGCTGCAATATTTTATTAATTCTGATCAGAACTGAAATAAACTGCTGTAGCATTAAAAATCAGAGTATGAAGAGTTGAGAAGTCACCAAACATCACCCTGCAGCATACCCATGAAGCTCTGTTGCTGATTATAGATGTAATCAAGGTCAAACACTGAAAATACACCTCTGAAAGCACTCTAACAGAAAAATACTCAGGTCTGATACAAAACCCAGCAAACTGGAAATACACAGAAATACTATTCACACACCAGCACTCACCCCAAAACTTAGCACAAAATCTCCAAAAATATCATTGAAATCTGCACACCAAAACCCTACATCAAAAAATAATCTTTTCTGCTCCACAACGTAAGAACTCCATTGAAGCTCACAGGTGTTTCCTGAAGTGAAAACATTCTCAACTAGCTAGGGTAGATCTTTCACTACCGAAACCAGCAAATCAATGAAGTTAAACAACCCCAGAAGAACCAAGCTCAACAGCTCCTGTTCACAGAAGAAATAATTTTATATCCAATACGCATAAACCTCCAAAATGAGCCCAAAACCCCCCTTTATAACATTTTGGAGCTATTTTAGGGAAAAAAAACGTTTTTGCTTTTTCGGTACTTTTTCGGAAAAAAAACTTATTGTTTTTCACTGTTTGTTGTTTTTCATTGCTTTTTCGAAAAAGCACTTTTCCTCGCCAAAAGACCTTTATTTGAAATAATATTAATATTTCATGTGCAAGGTCCCCTTTTTAAAGTGTATCTTTTAAAACACTTAATTACCTTTCCGAAGAGTTGTTACACTTAAGTTAACATTTAATATTTCCCATCCTTTGACAACTTAAGTGAATAAGTAATTAAATAACTCAATAATATACCCAAGTTGCGGAAAGCATCCAAATGATATAATTTTGCAATTCTGATCATACCAAAAAGATACTGAAAACTTGGAATGACAATCGAAGGCCGTCAGGTGACTATCTAAAAATAGCATGTTTCTACAAGAAAGTTGGAGAGCATCGGAATTGAATTCCGAAAGCATCTATGAACTCCAAATGTCTAGCCGAACTTAAATACATGTACACCTGCTCTATAAGACTGAGCCACGACCACTCCAGGAACATTGGAGTTCTTCCAAACATGACGAATAGCCTCTGGAAGACTAGGAACAAGCATAATGTGCATAAAAGGTCTATGCGCCAAAAAGGGGGCATTACAGAGAAGGACCACGAAACTCATGTCAGCTCTGTTAGAATATTTTTTTAGTCTTGTCTGTTAACAATGGAAGCTGATGCTTAACCTCATCCAGATCTAACTCCTCTTGAATTATTGGCTATATTGACAATAACAACAAATTTGATCACAAATTGCAAGTAAATCTTACTTTCCTTCTGACCATGAGAATATTTCTAATGATAAATAGCACAATTCTTAGCTGAAATTCCAATAAATTAAAGAATATCAATAGTTCGAGGTATATTAGAACCAAAAACACAACATGCTTCACATTGTTAGCAACCTTGTATAGAACCTAAATCACAATGTTGTGAGCAATAATAGGCTGTCAAGACAAAGCAAAAAGAATCAAGAAGTTGTGTATGCTTAATAGACAATTGACTTTAGATTCTGGCCACATAACAGACACACCCAAGAAAAGGATAAATCCAAAAGGTATGTTCTTTGTATAAAAGTTTTTTAATGATTTTAGAACTCTCGAGAAATTTGAAAGTGAAATCAATTTTCAATTAGGATTTGATTAAATGAAAGTAATCACAAAGTAAGGATTTAAAAAATATCTAAAATCATTGTTTGTAATCTTAGGTGAATGATATGCTAAATGGAGAATCCACAACTATAGGGTCACATAGGCACCATATTCTCAATTTGGAAATGTCCCTTCCCTAACTTTTACAAAAACATTTTGTAAGCTAACAGTGAGGACTCCCTTGAATCTTTTCTCGGTTTAAACAAGCAAAACAAGAACCAACCACTCTATTGCTTAAGTTACTAGCTTCTTTTGTTTACCCCCCCCACCGTGCCCGTATGGGTCCAATTCGGGACCAAAACGGCTAAGGGTTCACCCAGGGTCTGCCCCAGGTTCTCTGTGGATCCTTCACAAAAGGACCCACAGAGAAACTGAGGCACCTGGGGCGGATCCAAGGCAGATTGGGAGAACCAAAGAGTACCCATGGCTAATCAGACTCGACAAACAAAAACAAAAAAGACATTTTTTTAACATTTTAAAAAATATAAAACATCCTCAACTCCTAATTTCGCCCTAAAGTGAGGGCTTTTAACATCTTTTACCTCATTTCAGAAACACAAGTGAATAAAATAGCATTTTTGCCTCCAAGCTACCATTGTTGATTTTTTAAGGTTGTTACATTTTTCTTTTAAGGTGAAGACTATGAGAGAGAGACTTACACCAATCGGAGAGAAAGAGTTGCACGGGGAAGACTTATCTATCAAAAGTGAGTGAATCTTGTAATTTTTTCAAGTTTTCAAGGATTTTTTCAAATCTTTTCAAATTTTTTTTTTCAAAAAGTTTTGAATGTTTTTTTTTTAATTTTTATACATGATATATAGGCTATAATGCCAACTTTTTATTTGTTCTTTTCAAGTTGTAGGGTTGTAAATTTGTTATGTTCTTTTGTTTTGTTATGTTCGTATAGAATGGATAGTAGTTCTAGTTCATTTGGCCCACATGTAGAGAGCTCATTTAAAATTGATGCAGTGTCACCTTTTTGGCAACATACAACCATGATTGAACAACTTCCTAGTGGCATGGGATATTGTTGGCATTGTAGCCAATGTGGGTATTAGTATAAAAGCTTGTATAGTTGAATGAAAGCTCACTTTTGTGCTATTTCTCTCTTACGAAAAAAAAGTTTGTCCAGGGCTGAATAAAAAAGGGTTTCCAAAGCAACAAATAATGGGATATTGTTAAAATTCCAATTGATGTAAAATCTCCTAATGCTGAAACAACATAGAATTAAACGCACAAATCATTGAAATTTGGAGAGCGGAAACAATGAACAAAGACGGATATTTTAAACCTTCCAATCTACTTCGCATTCCTTTGAAAGCTTAAAAGGCAACCTCTAACACATTCCTTTAATTGCACAGAAATATTATACTACTCTGTGTTATTAATTTTCTCTCTTGCCTCTATCTTTATACCTTTCAACTAAAAATCTAATCTTCCAACAAAGCAATCTTATCACTTAAAAGAGAAGATTGCTTTAGTTATCTCACACAAGAGATGACTTGGAAGATAAGTCTAAATCATTAGTGCTTAATGCACTTTATTAGACTTAATTAACTAGTTACTAAATAAAAGATTTCACTTTATAACTTAAGTGAATTACAAAATAGAAATAACTTGAACCACCTGCACGTTCACACTGAACCTGTGCAGAAGTTTTGAACTGAACTAAAAAACTGAACACTCCCTCTTAGCAAGGAATGAATTCCGCACCAATCCAAGTTTGTCTCTGAATGATTCAAACTTCCTTTTTGCTAAGGGTTTGGTCAGAATATCAACTAACTATTGCTCCATGGAAATGTACTAGAGCTTCACTGCTCCTTTCTAAATCCTATCTCGAATGAAGTGATATACAATCTATGTGCTTGGATCTGTCATGAAACACTGGATTCTCTGAGAGTTTGACGCAACTCTAATTATCACAATAAATGACCATGAGATCCAACTCTTGATCAAATAACCCTGCAAGTAACTTGTGAACCCATGGCCTCACAACTTGCAGTACTAGCTCCCATATACTTTGCCTCTATTGTGTTGAGTGCCACTGAAGTCTGCTTTTTGCTGAACCAAAATACCATTCCTAAACCCAATCTAAAGCAACACCCTCAGGTGCTCTTCTTATCCGCTGCACTACCTACCCAATCAAAGTCTGTATACCCCTACAACTTCACTTCACCATCTCCAAGATACTTCAAACCATAATCCATTGTGCCCTTCAAATTTTTGAGCACATGTTTTGCAACTACCCAATGCTCCTTTCTAGGCTCCACCATGAACTGACTAAAGGTGTTTATTACAAAACATAAATCCGGTCTTGTGTTGACCATAAACACCAAGGAACCTATCAGGTGCTTGTACGTGGGACCATAGGTGTGGCCATGTGTCTGCAATCCTTCATCCAGAATCCCTTCAAAATCTCAACTGCATACTTACCTTGCCCAAGGAAAATCTCCCCAAGTTTCTACCAAACATCTAACCCCAAAAAGTAATGCATCAGGGTGATGTCCTTCATCTCAAACTCAACAACTAAATCTACTTTGCACCCTGCAATGAGTTGTTCTAATCCTGTAATAAACAAATCATCTACATACAATATCAAAATAAGTATATTTGACCCACTTGCTATATGATATAGATTAGGATCTGCTTCACTTTTAGTGAAACCCATACTTCGTAGATATTCATCGATCCTGTAATACCAAGCTCTTGATGCTTGTTTGTGTTCATACCAAAGTACCGAAACTCGTCTGTACTCGACGAGTCCCGAGTCGAGTCATCCCAGGCAAGTCCTAAGGACTCGGACTCGACCGAGTCCCGACGAGACTCACCGAACTCGCAGAGTCCGAGCGAGTCCCGTCAGGGAAACTCGGTCGACACAAGCAAGGAGAAAAAAGCGAATTTTAAAAAAAAAAAATTAAAGCTCAAACTTGATTTTCTTTTACTTATATTACCTCTACATCCCTAAAAGCAACTTTATTTCATTTTGTTTGCAAAATAGGAGGAGAAAAGAGAGTTATGAGGAAAAATAAGAGGCCATTGTAGGGCAACCAACAAGGAGGTAGACCAAAATTCCATCAACAAATCGCATTCAGGCAGCTTCATACTCAGAGTTGGTGCATCAAGAGCTCTCTACCAACGATTGGAAGCAGTTTACATTTCATTTCAAATTTAATCTGAGAGGTAAGCTTGATTTTGTTTGGTTTTTTTGTGTTTTTAAAGCAAAAATTGCATTGTTTTCTAACATTTCAATTCTTTTTAAAACAAAGTTACGAACCCTACTTTTTTTTGGAACAAATTTAGAAACCCTACCTTTTGTTTTGGAACAAACACTAAATTTTTTGTATTAGTTTAATAATTATAAATGACATTTCACAAATGTTCATTTTTTTTGTAATTATGTGTTATTGCAGCAGCCTTGATTTCAAATTCAAATCATATCTTTCGCAATGTCTACTTCTACAAACCCATTGAGAAAGGACCCAACTTCGAAACATGCTGAAATTTTTCTCGGGCAAATAAAATGAGAGGCAAAATGTAACTATTGCAAAATAGTTTTCATGGAGGCATTAATAGATTGAAATACCATCTTGCACGCATACCCATCCATGATGTTGTGGGATGCCCTAACGCACCTCTTGAGCCTATTCGTGAGGTGCAAGTACAATTAGAAACATTTGAAATGAAAAAAAATTGGCGTGCATTGGTGGTGTTGGAGAGGCTTCTTCCAAGCCTCCATTTCGTCCTAGTGCTAGTGCTTATGCTAGTGCTTCAACTAGTGTTGGTGCTAGTGCTAGTGCCAACGCTGCTACTAGTGCTAGTGCCAATGCAACTGCTAGTGCTAGTGGTAGTGGGAGTATTAGCATTGGTCCTAGAGTTCGTAAATCTAGGTTGGATTCATATTGTGTGCCACGCACTACTCCCAATTCCCAACTGTCGCTTGAGAGCATGGGTTGGAACAAGGAGGCACATCATGCAGCTAGACGAGCAATTGGAGACTTTTGGTACTATTGCACCATTCCATTCCATGCAGCCAAGTAATTCTTTTTTGTTTGATTGTTTTAAAATCTATAGTTTGATTCTTTCTCTCATAAATTTTTATATTTAGATGTATGTCGAATTCAAATTTAAAGTTAAACTCTCCATTTTACAATACTCATCTTATTTAATTTATTTATGACATGCGTTAGGTCTCCTTTTTCGCAAAATAAGGTTGATGCCATAACAATTTGTGGGGCGGGGTTGACACAAAAGGTGGCTGAAGTAAAAGCCGAAATAGAGGAGCAGCGCTTGGTATGGAGCAAGAAGGGTTGCACCATCATGACCGATGGTTGGACCGACAGAAAAAAAAAAATAGGACGCTACTGAATTTTCTTGTTTCCTCTTCAAGTAATTGTACTTCCCTCAATGCGTTGAATAATTTTAAATTTGAATTTGATTTAGTGATTCATATTTATAATTTATATTTATTGAATCATTGATTTTGCTTCCTTTTTAGGTGGCACCATGTTCATCAAGTCAATTGATGCTTTAGCGCATGTAATAAATGCCAGATACCTTTGTGAGGCTTTAGAGGAAGTCATACTTGAGGTGGGTGAGGAAAATGTAGTTCAAGTGGTGACCAATAATTCAGCAAATTATGTTGTTGCAGGTAGACTAATGACGGAGAGGCACCCAACAATATTTTGGACTCCATGTGCTGCCCATTGCCTTGACCTCATATTGGAGGATCTTGGCAAGCTTCCATGGATCAAAACATGTGCGGATATGGCCAAAACTATTTGCAAATTTATATACAATCACACATGGGTCCTTAGCCTAATGAAGCAATACATGGGGCTGAGGGAGTTGGCTCGTCCTGGCATCACTAGATTTGCTACTAATTTCATCACATTACAATCCTTGATTCGGTCAAAGGCAGTTTTGAGGCGTATGTTTGTTAGTGAGGAGTGGACTTCCTCATCCTATGCTACTTCCACTACATGGATTGATGTGGCAAATTACATTTATGATGAGCTAGGCTTTTGGGCACCTACTACAAAGATTGTGAAGGTAAAATTTAATAATACATTCTGTTTTAATTTTTATTCATATTTTTCTTTTATTTGTTTAACTTTATTTTCATTCACACTTACTTATGTTAAGTTAATGTTTCACAATATTTGTAGTTCACCGAGCCCTCGGTAGTTCTCCTACGAGTTGTTGATGGGGAGAAGCTTGCAATGGGCTACATATATGAGGGCATGGATAGGGCCAAGGAGGCAGGCCATTAGATCCACCTATGAGGGAGCTGAGGGTAAGTATAGTCCCATTCGGGAGATCATTGATAGGAGATGGCACCAGCAGCTTCACAAGCCCCTCCATACAGCCGCTTATTTCCTAAATTCGGTATTCCAATTCCACCCTGATTTCAAGGCAGATGATGAGGTTCTTGGTGTGCTCTACTCAGTGATAGAGCGGATGGCGCCTGTTGTTACTTCATAGATAGTCCACGAGATAGAAGCCTTTAGTGATAAACAAAGAAACCTCTTTTCTTGTCAAATGTGCAAAGATAGTTGGACGGCATTGCAGCAAGATAAAAATATATTTAAATGAATAATTTTCCTCTTTTTATATTATTATTAAATGTTGAAACTTGAAACTTAAAGTTGGAAATGAGATTGATTTTTTTTCTTTTTCTCATCTCAGATAGATGGTGGCAAATGTTTAGTGCTAAAACACCAAACCTTCAGAGGATTGCCATTCACATATTGAACCAACCATACAGTTCTTCAGGTTGTGAGTGCAATTGGAGTATGTTTGAGAACATACACTCCAAGAGGCTCTATAGACTATTCGAGGAGAGGTTGAATGATCTAGTGTATGTTCATTACAACCTTCGTCTTAGACACGGATAGATTTTCGACCATGACTCCACCCCGATCATGCTAGAGGAGGTTGATCCACAATCTCAGTGGATCACTGAGGCTATGGATCCTGTCTTTAGTGACAACGACCTTGATTGGGTTGACCAGGCAGATAGAGAGGCTCAGGCTGTAGTCGTGGCAAAGGAGGAGGATAGAGCACGAGGAGACACAAGCACAACTAATGTTGGTGAGGGTGGCATGGAGTCACAAGCAAAGATTATGGTTGTTGCATCATTGAAGACCTACCGTTCACGCCTTCGTAGGAAGGCGAAAGATGCAGGCTCCTCTGAGCCATAGACTTCTTCTAGTTATTGTTTTGATATTTCATATTTGTTTGGAACATTTGATGTCATGGATTTCATATTCCATGAGTTTTGTATACATTTGACTATATTTATATATCTAAGTGTGTTATTTCCTTCAACAACTTAACTACAATTTGCATTTATAGTTATGTGATCGATGTATACTTGTGTATGTAATCAAATTAGCTTCTATTTGATGATGGTGTTGTGTCTTTAAGGTTTATTTAATAAAGGGTGCATGAAACAAGTTTTAAATCCTTAAAAATCTCTAAATTTCTTGGGTTTTTCACTTTGCCGAGTCTGGGCACCAAGTCCCGAGCCAACTCACCCTTGCCGAGGCCGCGTCGAGTCCGAGTCTCGAAACTATGGTTCTCACAAGGCTTTCTTAAGCCTACAAACAAGGGATTCCTTCCCAATTTCCTTAAAGCCCTGAGGTTGTTCTATATACACTTCTTCCTCAATAATCCTATTAAAGGAAAGCAGTCTTAACATCCACCTAATGCATCCTCCATCCCATGACAGAAGCTAAAGACATAACTGCTCTAATGGAAGTGTATCTAACGACTAGAGCAAAAGTTTCCTCATAGTCTATTCCTTCTGAGAGAACCCTCTCCCCACAAACCTCGCTTTGTACTTGTCAATGCTGCCATCTACAACATGCTTAATTTTGAAGATCCCCGTAGAAGTCACAATTGATTTCCCTTCTAGTGTTGAGACTATGTCCCATACATCATTCTTCATGATGGAGGTGTACTCCACCATGGCATCCCACCAAACTTGTTGGTCTACTGCCTCTGAAAACGAGAAGGCTCGAAATCTATGATGTTACTCATTAATGCTGCTAGAATTGGTTCCCCCAATAACTTGTAAAGGTTGCCTTCTCTAACCCCTATAGATTGTGATGTATCTAGGCTAGATCCTTTTGGTCTAATAAGAACTTGTTGATCCTTGAATTCAACTACAAAGTCCTTATCCTCCATTACCAAAACTTAAAGCAAATTATCTTGAGATCAAGAACAAGCAAAACACCATCAACCTCTAAAGAGGTACCTGAGTGAAGTTGAAAGACAATTTTACCAACACCTACTATTGGATACTTGGCATCATCACCAAGCTCAACCTAAGCTCCAGAGTTGTGTTCTTCCAATCTAGTAAATTATTGTCGGGCTGAAGTCACATGTCAAGAGACCCCACTGTCCGCATACCAAGCATCCTATGAAGTCATGCTGGTAGAAAGACAAGAAACCATTGAGAATTCCTTCTCAAATCTGGCAGCTAACTCATTCATCTGAGTCTCTGCAAAAAGCTACTACTTCCTTCTTTTGTTGCTTCCCTTAGTTCTTCATCTTATCTGGACACCGTGATGCATAATGACCAAACTTATGACAATTGAAGCACCTGATTTTCTCAAGTCCTTCTTCCCTGCCTGTGAGGATGAACCCTCATCCTTTCCCTTTCCCTTGTTCCATTTTCCTTTATTTCCCTTTATCTATCCAATGAGAGCTAAATTCTCGTCACCACCTTTCTTGCTAGCTCTTGGCTCCATCCAAGTTTCCTCCTGGATAGAATTATCCCTCAATCTCTCAAAGGAAGGAAGCTTTTCCCTAGCACAAATGCCCTGAACAAAAACTTGTCATGAAGATGAGAACACATTTAAATCGAAGTTCACTAGCTCTGCATCTTCCACCTTTTCCCCAACTGCTACAAGTTGGTCACAAAGTTGAGTGACCTTCATCAAGTAACCGATAACAATGTCTAAACTAGACATCTCTATGGATCTGAGTATGTTTCTCAATCCTTCTGCACACACGCAATTTTTCCTAAAAAATCTGCAATTTCTTGACAAAAAAAAAAAAAGTTATGATTTCACAAAAAAAAACGTGTTTTTCAACAAAAAAATCTCAACACAAGTTCCACCTACAAATTTGGTGTGATTTCATCTAAAATACCTACACATTTTTACCTCTAACTAACGGCACGATTTATTGGAAGGGTAGTTCCAATTTTCACATCTTCTGTTGCAATTTTTCTTGCACAACTAGCCGCAAATTTCCACAACCAAAAAATGACCTAATTTCTCCCAAAAATCCCTTGAATTTCCTTCTCCTAGGTCACAAACTCTTCTTGCTTTCAAAAGGACTCTTTATGGATCTGAGTATGTTTCTCAATCCTTCTGCCCACATGCAATCTCCTGATGCTGAAATAACATTGAATTAAACACACAAATCGTTAAAATTTGAAAAGTAGAAATGATGAACAAAGACACAAATATTTTGCACATTCCAATCTACTTCACATTCCTTCAAAAGCTTAAAAGGCAACCTCTACACCTAGTCCTTCAGTTGCACAGAAATATTACATTGCTCTAAGTTATTAATTTTCTATCTTGCCTCTATCTCTATTCTATTCAACTAAAAATCTAATCTTCCAATAAAGTAATATTATCACTTAAAATAAAGCAATCTTATCACTTAAAATAAAGCAACCTTATCTCACATAGGTGATGACTTGGAAGATAAGTCTAAATCATTAGTGCTTAATGCACTTTATTAGACTTAATTAACTAAATAAAAGATTTCACCTTATAATTTAAATGAATTACTAAATGGAAATAACTCGAACTACTTACATGTTCACATTGAACTAGTGCAAAAGTTCCGAATTGGTGCAGAAGTTATGAACTGAGCTAAAAAAAACTAACTAGATATATCAAAGAATTAGAGGATGTTGACATGATAAGTAACAAAGCAAAGGAAAAGAGTACATCCTCTTTCCAAGAGAGGATCATAGAAACCTCCTAGTGGTTTAACAAAATTGGTTGGCCCACATCCCTTTCATGCCACCATCATCTTCCTAAGAAGAGAATACCCCCTTTCTTCTTCATAAAAGAGGCCCATTGGAAAAGGCCTTCAAGAATGAGGCAAGGGAGGTTGTAGATTAAGGCATTGCTTGTTGCATTTATAGCAATGGGCTTCCTTTCAACCATGTTAAATCACCATATTGACAAGATATAGTGACCACAATTCCCAATGCACCTGCTGATTACATTAGTCCTGAGTATGACAAAGTGCACACCACCTTATAGGGCAAGGAAAGAGCTTCCATAGAGGCATCATTGAGATCAATCAAAAATACATGGCCCAAAACAAGGGTCTCCATCATTTTTGGTGGATGGAAGGATTGCAAAAACGGACCACTAATTAATGTCATTGCAATACCCCCTAAAGGGGCAATGTTTTTGAAAATAGTTGATTGCGAGGGGCAAGTGAAGGATGCAAGTTTCATTGTCAGTGTCCTCATACAAGCTATTGAGGTGGTGGGCCCTGAAAACATTGTCCAAGTCGTAACAAACAACACTAAAATTTATAGGTTAGTTGATTCAATAGTGGAGGGTACATACGGGCATATTTTTTGAACACCATGTGCCATCCTCTCAACTTGATATTGCAAAAGATTGGCACACAAATCAAGTGGGTCAAAGAATCTAAATGGAGGCCGAGGAGATTCAAATGTTTGTGACAAATCATCATATGTCACAAGCCACCTTCAAGACCTTCTCTAACTTGGAGTTGTTAAAAGTAAATTTATTTTTATTTTTTAGCTTTAGCATATTTATTATTTTTAAATTTTTGCTAACTTGCTACTTTTGGGTTCTTTAATTTGTTTTTTTTTACACCATGTTAGGTTGTCGAGACTCGATTTGCATCCTTGTGAAGGTACAAGAGGCATTGAGCACAATGGTCATCAACACGCTTTGGAGTGTATGGAAGCAATCACAAACAAAGAGATCCCAAAAAGTCAAAGCATTGATCTTGGATGATGAGTGGTGGGCTCGTGTGGAATATGTTTTGAGTTTCACTAAGCACATTGTGAGTATGATTAGGTATACAAATACAGATCCGCCATGTTTGGGTGAAATTTATGATGGCATGGACTCCATGGTTGAAAAAATAAAAACCATGATAGAAGCCAAGGAGCATGACCCCACACAAACATTTTTCAAAAGAGTGCAAAAGATCATTCATGTTACATCCCCTTCTTCTGAACAATGAAACGTTGGTTATGTTGTTAGTTGTGTATAACTACTTTCGTGTGAATATGAAATTTATTTGTTGGATAATGTGTATAATTATGTGAGAATGATTTTCTTTTATATACGAATATTTTTCACTTATATGTGAGAATGAATGTATGCATGGATATAATATATATATTAATGTTCGTATCAAGGAAATGATTTAACCTCCATTAATTGTCGAAGTGTTTGCAGGATAAATCAATTGACAAGGAAAAAGGGATATCAACAAGGAGAGGTGTGGTTACAAGAAACAAAAAACAACAATATTGCCTAAGTCTAGACAACTATATCATCGTAGCCTTGGCAAAGGCACATACATATACGTATATATTTCAAGTTGTTAAGAATTATTTTCCTTATGTCTATTAAATAAAATATATTTCACTCACCTCATGAGGAGCGCTTGGTGGTGTGCAAGCTAGAGTCTTGTTGTGTAACTCCTCCACTCCACCTGCACGTAAGAAGGAAACGTTCCTTCTTGCATGCGGACGGGGGAAAGAGGGGGCATGCCTATATTTGTTGGTGTTCATCCTTTTCATCGTCATTTTTTTTACTCAATCTTTTGGAAGCAATATTCGCACCCTCTATCCAAAAAGCATTCGCAGGATAAGTAAGCTATTCTATGAAAATTGATTGGCATTCTTTTGAGTGTCCTCGTCACCGCAACTCAAAAATCCGAACCATCTAATTCTTGTGCGTGAGCTACATTTCTTTTCTTACTCTGTTGCAAGTAAGAATCAATATCATAGGAGCGGCCGTAAGAACTAGTCCGTCAATCAAGATTTGTCTTTGCAGTTGCATATTCCTCTGCCTCGACTTGTAAAAGCTTTTTCAAGCAAGACAATAGTTCCTTTCATTATATTATAGTTCATCATGCAATGGATAGAAATACATTATTTTGGATAGCCGTAGCTGACCAAGATTACCAATTAATTTTGTCATTCTGTATTTTCTATTCTGTGATTCATGAACGACCTCCTAAATCCGTATGTGTCTTTCAAATACCAAATCTTTTGAATCTGCAGAAGTATTTTTCTTTATACCTATATATATATATATATATATAGTCTCATTGAGAAATTTGACTTCGGTCACTGAGTTAAAGGAAACCTTTCTGTCTAAATGTTCTTATGTCGTATCTCTTATGAATCTGTAAGTATGTCAAGTGGATTATACATGATTTTCATCCAAACCTGTAACCAAAAAGAAACATATGAAATAATGTCAATGCCGAGCAAGGGTGGGAATGCTGACAACACAGTAGTGTCAAATAATTATTAGAAATCCTTGGTCAGGGTTACGATGCAGTATAGGCATCTGTCAGCTATCAAGTACCAGATATACCACTAGTTAGAGTGATCTTTCCAGTTAACAGGTACCTTTAGGGAAAAGATCGATCGGGAGGTATAGGTTCTTGACACCAAGCTCAGAGGCATATTGTTGTTATTAGATTCCTCACTAATCACCCTCGTGAAGGGTCGGGTTTCTTCAGTTGAAGAAGCACGAGAGACCAGTTGGTCTTGGTTAGGTGGATAAAGCCCTTGTTGATATTCCTTTTTCCAGAATCCAGAGGAGGATCTTACAAACAAATCAGTAGGAAACTATTCAAGTTGTACTCTTCTTAATCTCTCCTCCTATCTTAATATTTGAATTTTATTGGAGAAAGATAGTTAATCAAAAGTTAGTTAGTTTATTCTTGGTTATATGTATTCTGTTAGAAAAGATTATTTCAGCTGAAAATGAAAGTTAGTTGAAATTTGAATTCTATTGCATTCGATACTATTTTCATAATAGTTTAGTTAATCTTTCCGCTGAAATTCTGTTGTTAGATGTAAGTTTATAATTTTGATAGATTAGAGTGGGTGTTACAATTCATGACTGTTAGAACAACATAACCACACCCTTGCATCTCCTAGCATTTGCTTTGTCCCCAAAGTATTATAGCAAAGAGATGATTCCTTGCCAAGGACGATGGCACCATATAGAAGAGGTTGCTATTGGGTACAAAACTACATTCGGAAAAATGTCCCAAACTGAGATATATAGATTGTTGTCTTGAGTGAGTTTGGCCACTTCATATCTTCAACGAATCATAATGTTTGCACTCTTCGAGACAAGTACATGAAAGATGCTCATGAATGGTGGTACCTACATGGCCAAGATTCTATTTACTTGCAGCCTCTTGCAATAAAAATTTATCTCAAGTATGCATTTTTCTTTCGCCATTATATATTATAATTTATGTTTTATAATTGTAAATGTTTTATGCAAATTCAACAAGTTGCAACTTCTTCCTTAGCTGAGTGGAATTGGACTACATAGTCCTTTATCCACTTAATTAAATGCAACCAATTGGATGCAAAAAAAAATTTGAGGATTTGGTCTTTGTGCACTCCGACTTGCATCTCTTGTCACATAAGAAACCTGATTACAAGGAGGCGCTGACAAGGAATTGAGATCTGACTCCTAAGTGTGCCAACTTAGATGCTACTGTTGCACAGCTTGCCGAAGTCTCTATCGATGAGGCAACTTCTAAATATGACATGGCTATTGGGAGTGGTGTTGCAACTAATTGTGGTTCAAATGAAATAGAACCAAATGTTGACGTTGATGCTCTTATGAAGAGACATATGAAGATTATTGAATATTGACTGTAAACTTCATTTTGTATTGACATTTGAGAAATCACTTAATTATGAATTTCAATTCATGAGTATTTTCTTTATTGCAAGTTATGAGGTATTTAGATATTTTGTTTAGTGGCAATTATGAGTATTACTGTTTTAACTTTTTAGAATTTTTAATATATATAACTATAAATTATATATATGTATATAATTTATATATGTATGTGTATGTATGTATGTGTCTATAATATATATATATATATATATATATATATATATATACGAGGAAAAACATTATCGTATTAGCATACCTAAACGCCGAACCCGTACCAAGACTGCCAGTGTAGTCTATTACAAACAAAAAGAAGATAATGCAACTTGTAATAAGAAGAGAACAATCATATAAATCAGTGTGCCTCAAGAACGCATCCCCAAGGATTTTAGCTTGTCCCTGAAGTGGTGATGTTTTGGGAGATCGGGATAGGAATGAAACATCCCCACTCCATGTCCCCAAACAAAGAAAAGAAAAGGGATGTAACTTCAATTTGGAGGACATTTCAAGGAACGTCCCCACATCATGGAACACCAAGGGGACACAAGGATGTCCCCACCAAACTGAAGTTAAAAAACAATAGAAAGAAAACCCTTGCTTTCTGTGAGAATGATGACCATTAGTAGGGCTCGCCTCTTAAGTCCAAAATATGAGCTCTACCACCATACCTTGTGCTTGTATTAAAATAAGAGCTTTTCAAAAGTTTAGACATCCATCAAAGCATAATGGAAAGCAGACTTTAGGTCTATTTGGGACTTGAGGCCTTGATACACCTAGGGGAATGGCATGATCAAGTACATTCTATATGACTAATGTTGTATAATGTCCAAAGACCTGGATTTTTAATGACCCCTCTCTTCAAAATAACTATGGACCACAACCCCATTGACAAAAAATGTGCACATATATGAATGGGCAATCACTAATCACATAATTGTAATCACTCAAATCCCCATTTGTAGACTGGTGAATCATATGGAAAAGAAGATTTGAAATTTCTTGGCCAATGAGAATGCATCACATTAATCGAGATTATGTTGTCAATCTAAGTTACCAATTCGTCTAGTATAAGTCCCGAATCCATATCCGATTAGAACCCGGTTCAAGATTCGATTCAATGCAACCGAGGATTTGCATAGGAGGCAGCAAGAGCCTATATCACAAGGTTTGCCGAATTTCAAACATAAAGTTCAAAATCCAGCAAACTTAAAAAAAAACCTAAGTTACCGGTCCTGGTACTGGTTCGGGTTCGGGTTCGCGGGTTCGGTTCGCGGGTTCGGTCAAAAAAAAAATTGGGTGTGGGTTCGTTTTGGGTTCGTCCATACAAAAACATATAAAAATCAGAAATATATTCATATTTGCAGCAATAATTAAGTTCAAAATACCATAGCATCATGAATATGATCATATAATAAACAAAACCTCCATAGTATTAAAAACTAAAAACACTACAATGTCAATTAGTCAAACACGAATATCATACCTATGTGTATGTTGTCTCTACCTTGTATATCCTTGTCACGTGTTGATGTAATGGCCCATGTCAAAAATATATTTTTAATGAAAGAAGTGGACATATTTCTGGTTAGTGGGTTCATTTTGTGTTCTGATTTGTTTCTGATTTTATGATTTTCCCAATTTTTAGTTTCTGGTCTCTTTCTGATTTTTTCTGATCACGATTTTGGTAACATCAGGTTCAACAACATGCATTCTTGCTTGCACTCATTCCCCTGCATTTTTGTTGCTTCTGCATCCCACATCCACATAGATTTAAGAAAGAACTATTAATTTTTTTTGTCTGAGAGTGCACAGCTTACATCCATTGTCCTTAAAACCAACATGGCAACTCTAAGAAATTTTGAATCCAAATAGTGTTTAAAATCAAGAGTTCTTTAAAAGATTTTCAAGGTCTTGATGTTCAATTACTGAATATTACCAGGGAACTCAAAAGATTCCCAGTTACTAATACTCATTGTTCAATCATATGTTATGATGATGTGCAAGTTCTGTAGTTTAGCTAGTCAATATTAATGGGTTCCGATGCTCAGAACATGCCTAATTAAGCTTCCATTCTTTCAATGAATCTTCTATTATAAGAGTGATCATAGGGAAACAACGATGACAATTAAGACAAGCAAAATAAATAATAAATACTCATGTTCAATAGCAAATTCTGTCTAGGTTCTAAGCAAATTCTGTCTAAGTTCTCCCTGGGTTCTCCTGGGTTCGTCTCAAAAGAACCCACAGGGCATTTGAAGGACCCTAGCCGAATCCCCTGGAGGACCGGACCAGGACCAGGACCCGGTTCGAACCGAACCAGTACCCAACAGTTCCCAGCAAAGAACCGGTAACATAGAAAAAAACCAAAAAATCATTTCAATTCACCCTGATATTTGTACGAAAAATGGCTTAGGTTTTTTAAATTAAAATATATTTTTAAAATGTGTTTTTGAATAAGTTTTCAAATTTTTTCATGAGAAAAAAATTCATGAGCTTCATTGTTAGTTTGCAGGCATCTTTGTCCTACAAGTGTTTTTTACATTTTGTTGATTTTTGAGTCGTGAGGTGGTCGATGTTGTTGCAAACGTGAACATTGGTGAGTGTCAAGTC
This sequence comes from Cunninghamia lanceolata, assembly GCA_027924645.1. Taxonomy (NCBI): domain Eukaryota; kingdom Viridiplantae; phylum Streptophyta; class Pinopsida; order Cupressales; family Cupressaceae; genus Cunninghamia; species Cunninghamia lanceolata. Next base: position 696,242 of record BSBN01000934.1, read on the forward strand.
ATGCCGCTACGTTGCAAACTATCAACCAACCCCTAGGAATGAGATGAGTGAAAGGTCCTCACCGAGCCAACGACGATGTTGTTTGACAATTAGAAAGGAATGAGGATGATTTAGAAGTTATTGTCATGCCACCACTCTCCCTTACTCTGCAAGAGACATAAATAGGGAATATGTTTCTTTAGGTTTTGTTTTTATATTTATTGTTTTTTTAATAAAATTTAATGTCATTGTTTTGTTTTATTTTTTATCTTTTTAGTGTATTAAAATTTAATATTTTAAAATATTTAATTTAAATTTTGAATTGTTAATATATTTAAAATTAATATATAGAATTTTACATATTTAGAATTTATAATATTTGGTGTGTGGGGTGTGCTCAAGTGGCTGGGCCACTTGGTTATCATGATGGAGTCTAAGGTTCAAATCCCCCGAGGACACGTTACCGCTGAATGGTGTGTTGCATGTATACTGTTGTTTCATGAACCATGTTCATAGCTCCGATCAAAAGCGTTTGCCCCAAAAAAAAAGAACTTATAATATTTTAGTTAAATTTTTTAATTTATTTCTACATATTTTTTATATTAAAAAAATCTATAAATTTATATTAGTTGAATTTAATCATGAATTTTTTTTGGCCCTTTTTTTAGCCAAACTTAATCCGAATTTTATCCTTCTCGAACATGAACACAAACATGAACCTTGTGACATAGGCAAGAACATTGCACATTCGTTCCAAACAAACCTAGGTGAACCCGACAGATGTACCAGGCAAATCCAGGCCCAAAATCATGTGCCCTGCCCCAACCCTCTGCAAATTGCATTTAAAATTTTAAAAATTCTCTGATTTTTGTTTTTGTCTTGACATTTTACTAAAGAAAAACGACACCAGCTGGTTGCTCTGCATTCACACCACCACACAGGGCAGGCAAGTGGAGGACCCAGCCTGCACAGCAGCTTTTCATCAGTGGAAACAAGAGATGTATTTACAGTCTGCTCATATCATTGTTCTCCCAACAGCAGACCTATGGAAACACTCTGCTTGTATGAAAAGCTTTCGTTAATTAATAATAGGCTTTTGTGAGGAAGGTTATATATTTATTCATTTATTTAGGAAAGGCTTTTTATGTTTTAAAAAATTAAATATAAATATTTCAAGGATATAATGGGAATTTGGATATATATATATGATTTTTATATGTTTTTGTATGGATGAACCCAACCCCCAAAAAAATTGACTGAATCCACAAACCCAAATCAGTGACTTAGTTTTAATCCATGATTGGGATTGAGTCATTCTCTATTCATTCATCCTCTTTTCACAAAGGCAACAATTATTAAGGTGATTTTTGCAAAACAGTCAAATCTGATCGCCGTATGGCCATATTTAAGCTTTATAAAACCATATCATATGAAAGTGGAATGTTTGGAGGGTATGTTTGAGAATTCTTAGGGAGTATAGTATATTTATATTGTGTTTTGTTGTTTCCTTCCATAATCATTAAGTCTCCTTGCATTTGAAGGGCAATGCTAAATGAATAACGGCGACAAATACTCATTTTTAAATATCATTTCAATGGGCATACCAAAGAGTCCAGAAAACAAAACCAAAAAAAAAAAATCCCTTCCCCAAATTCCAGGGGAAAAAAATCTGTTCCCAAAATTCAGAATTAAAAATAAATAAATAAAATCAAAAAAATATTTCCCATCCCCAAAATCCATATGAAAAATTCCCATCCCTGAAATTGTATCCCTGCATCGCCCTGTCCTCAAAATTGCATCCCTGTGACCCCCGTCCCCACAACTCAATGAAACACTGGCATAAATAAAGAGAAGCCCAGAGAGGAGAAAAGCAATCTCAAGAGAAACCAACCAGCTCAACAACAAAAAAAAACCTAGGACAACATCGATCAGAAGTTACCATATATGTGTTTTAATTCTCAATTTCAGTGAAAATAAGGAAAGTAACATGCCGCTTTTCTAGGCATCTTTTAGCATTAGGGGTTAAAGTTTTGTGCTTTATTAGACCTTGGATAACGATGTTTTAGAAAACAAAACCTGTAAAAGGCACCAAGCAGGATCCGATATTGCTCACTAGGAAATGGGCATGGCCGAATGAGTCCGGCTGAAAAGTTCTGGGAGGAAGCAAAATTTACCCAAGCTGTCTCTGTAACCCTGGCTAACAATAAGGAGAATGACCTTGACAACAAACCTACATAGATCCAATAGTAAATAAAATCAGTGAAAACTCGCAAGTGATCATAACCAGTCAATTTCGCTGTGCCTCCTGTAGTCAAACCTGCAGAAACTGAGAAATCACAATTTATTAACTAACTTGTGATTACTACACATGTTTTAAAAAATACTGTTCTTCGGTGTATGTAGCTGTTAATTTTTATTCTAGAATCTATTTTTATAAATATTTTATATTTTTTTTCTCATTTGCTGAGATTTCACCATTTTAAACACAGGTAATTAGATTCTGTTTACACTTTTGCCACCCCATGTCAATGTGTTGTGTAAATGGAATGTTACCATGGACCTAGAAAATAGTTGCTAATATAAACACCCTCTTTTGTTTATTTTATTAAAAAACAGATAATTGTATTGATATATAAAGGTTGTGAAAACATGCAATGGGGATGAGTACGGGGAAAAACACTGAGAGAGGGTGCAACAGGAAATACAACATTACATTCATAGAGAGAAGAACAGCTGGTGAGAATATAATTTAACGGCTATATTAGCGATTGTCAACATACAGAACAGTAGCAAGAAGCTATCTATATAACTAGGGCATGATAAAGAACCCACAAAACATAAAGGAGAGATTTCTTCCCTAGTAGACATTGAGAGAAGCAGCATATCTTCAACAGTTCATGTTGGTGAACCCATTACCATTTGGTGTGAGAACATCCAAGATCCCCCATATTCCTAACATCCTAGCCATGGCGCATGTAAGTTCCTCCCACAGCTGTTCCCCATGTTGTGAAGTATGATAGAGCATAAATGGACCTGGGATTCCTGGCATATCAGGAGCACCCATGGCATTGGCAAGAAAGGTGTGCAGTAATCTGTTGGCATTATGGGGCATAACCTCCACAAGTTGGCACCTTTGTCTCATTGCCAAATGTTGTTAAACAGAAAAGAACGATAATCAAGGCCTAATTGATAGGAAATAAATCTCCTTACCAACTTCTGAAACCTCATACGCATAAAAAATCACACAGATAATGTGGTTGAAATGTGTAATATTCCAAGGTGGGAAAATGGTGAAAAGAAGGAATACAAAATTATACATCTTCTTATGTAAATTTAATCATGTTTAGTGTTTCACATTCACCTCTTTTATGCCATAAGTATCAAAGTTGTTATGGGGGCAAAACAATGTTTTATAGCACCTAGCCTCAATAAACTAATATTCCCCCTATGATAAGGCTATGACTAAGCTGGGGAGAAGATTGTTAGCTCCGTTAGCAGAATGGCTGGGCAGAAGCAGGACATCATCACTTGGTTAATTTTGATTCCTGAACAGTCCTACTTACACCATTATGCCCATTAATTATTACAAAACAGAATACAAACTGTAACACACAATAAAAGGAACCTAAGTATATACTTGTAATGTATATTGAACAACACTATCAAATAAAATGATAATGAAAATTATTTTTTGCAACTTTGCATTCATACAAACAATAACTGCTGCTAACCATGCATGCAAGTGCAGAAATATTATGGAGACAGATGCCATATAGTTTGTGTGAGTAAAGTTGATACCTCGTCAAGAATGTACAATGGAGCAGGCTTGAAAAGTAGCAATGCCAAAATCAAGGAAAGTGCTAGAAGAGAACGCTGGCCTCCACTCAACTCTGACAAGGACTGCTTCCATACACTTCCAAAGGCAACTCTAACCTCGAGCCCATCCAAAAAGTCACCACCTTCAGGAGGGTCCAATTTTGCCATTGTTCCTGGTAATAGGGTTGAAAAAATAGATCCAAAGTCCCTGTAGCCAAAAAAACTTATTATTTTATAAATAATGAAGAGTTTATGCTCTCTAATAAGAAAATAAATACATTGACACGCTTAGCTGTAGCATTTGTGCATATAAAGACCCAATGCAAATCTGTTTTCAATTGGAAGGTAATCAACTCAGACTTACTTGTTTACTTTCAACCATGTAACTTTCAGAGTTTCTTTCTTCTTTTCATCAAGCTCTTTAATAACCTTGTGAATCTTTGACTTGTCATTCTGTGTAGAAAAAATAAACTTTAATACAGTTTACAATATCATGAATTGCAAAACAAACATCAAATTGGAGGAGAAATGGCTTGAACCTCAATGATGCTCTTTTTTGATAAAAGATCCTTGTACTCATCCTCTGCTTTTTCAAACATTGTCATCACCTTCTTATTGACCCTCTTCTCCAGACTTCAACCAAAAAATTAAATGTCAATACAGTATGACTTATAAGTTATAACCAATGAAGAGGCAATCTTATGCATAGTTGTTAAATTCACATATAGAGTATACTTTTTTATAGTCAAAATGGCCTGCAAAGTAGTATTATTAATAACAATAAATATTACTAATACAATACTATATTATATATTAATAATATAAATACTATATTATAATATTATATTTTAATATTCTAATAATATATTATATATTAATAATATAGCTATTATATTATAATATTCTAATAGAAATATTATATTTTTAATAGTATATAATAATAAATAAATATATAAATACATTGCCATGCTTAGCTGTAACATTTGTGCATATAAAGACCCAGTGCAAATCTGTTTCTCAATTGGAAGGTAATCAACTCAGACTGACTTGTTTACTTTCAACCATGTATAAATATATATTAATAGTATAAATATTATATTATAGTATTATATAATATATAAATATAATAATATTATTAATATATATTATACATTACAATATATAAATACGATATTATAATAGGAGACCCAAACACTCGACCGAAAAGGGAGAGAGAGCATGGGATGGAGAATGAACCAAATCGAAAAGGATTTGTATGCATTCTGGAAAAACCCTAAAATAACAATTTTAAAAAGAAAAGAAACCTTGGTAAAACAAATTTCCAAACCGAAACATTCCTCCAGAGTCATGCGATGGCAGTTAAAACCCTAGCCAAACAAAGAAATCACAAAAATCTTTTTTTTTTTGTTTTCAAGAATTACCAAACTCACGACTATGCCTGATTTTAGCAATTTAATTGTGATTTTTTCATGATTATGAGGAAAAAATAGGTCAAAATAGGTTACAAACAATTTACAGAAAAAACCACTAATATTTTTGGGGAAAATCACCAAACCTAACGATTTCCGATTTTTTCAAAAACTCGTGATTTCTCTTTCAATGGTATATTCCATTCAATATGTAACATGTACATGCAAAAATAACATGTCATGCACCATAAACAAGAACTTTTTATTGCAGATAGAAAGCAAGATTGGGGACCAACAAAATGCCTAATGTCTCTTGAAATATTTTCACTTTAATGCAAAGCAGAAGACAACCCGTTTTTGTGTATACCTTGACTGCTCAGCTTGCAATCTATCAAATTCATCCCTTGCTTTTCTTGGATCACGAGCTGAGAAGTCATAATCAGTCCCTTCCTTTCCAAATAGTTGTCTCTCTGTCACAATCCACTCGTGCTTCTCAAGTAATTTATCTACTTTTAATGAACAATCTTTCTGTTCCAACTCCAAACGTTTGATCTGCCACCAATTTCAAGATTACCATATTAGAATTTATAATTTAGCCTTCTCTAGAAACAACATAAAGTGATATTGGGTACCTTACTTTCCTTCTATATAAATTTAAACTACCTCATTATCCAATTTCTTTCCTTCTAAGTTTGCATCACTCATCTTCTCTTGAAGCTTGTGTTGCATCTTAGCTAGGGAATTGATTCGAGCATCGCATTCTTTCATCTTTGCACGTTTCACATTCAGCTCTTCCTGAGCTTGGTCATATTCTTTTTTTATGGCATCAACCTGAACATAAAAAAACCACATTGCAGTTGCTGATACAAAGAATTCAAATTATCATTGCCCACCACATTCGAATTAAGCAAGGTACATGACTCAAATTTCTGAAAGAGAATAAGGAAAACATTTTAGCGACAAATTTACAATATTTCAACAATTACATAACAGTAGATGTATTTAATAGCATACCTGATTACTTAGTTTTTCCACCTCATCTGCGAGGATTTTAATTTGAGACTCATTTGAGACTAATTGAGCTTCCAGTGAAGCCTTTTCCTGAATAACTGACTCCTTTTCCATAACTAGCCTCTCCTTTTCAACTTCATGGCCCTACCATCCAAATAAACGGTAAGTTGCCAACCAGAAACTTCATTATAACATGAGAAACAAATTCCTATATTACCTTCAGCTCCTTTGAAGCTGACACCATCTGTTGCTTCACTGACTTGATCTTTTTATCTAGACTTTCAAGTCTACTTTCACGGTCTTGACTGTGCTTCTTGATTGCCCTTTCAAGGGCAGTGACTCGAGAAACACAAGTCTTGTGAAGTTCATCTTTTGTTAACGCTTCTATCTTCGACATTTCAAGCTCCTTTTCCATTCCAGCAACTGATTCACTCAACTACATACAATGATAGCATGAAGTATGGTTACTAGACAATTCGAACTATCAAAAGAAAGACTTGTGAACAAGCCAAAACCTAAAGGCAAAAAATAAATAATAGACATAAAATTGACCACAAAATCTATGTCAAAATAGGTACATGGTTTCAATAGAAATGTGTTATAAAAATAATCTATACAAAATAGGAAAAGAGCAGCACCTTCTCCTCAAATTTCAACTTAATCAAAAGATGAAAATAAAAAAATCATACTAAAAATATGTGGTCAGAGAATTACCTTATGGTGCTCATTCTGCTGAGCTCTATTTTCAAAAAGAGAAAGATCATACGACTTGAGCTCTAACTGAGATTTTAAATGTGAAAACTTCTTTTGCAAGGGCAACAACGCTGCAATCTGGGTAAGGACAACAAAAATAATCCAAGGTCATATTCCTATGTGAACTTTTAGAGAAGAAAACAAAGCAAAATAAGAGAATATTAAGAGCCAAAACAAGCATATGTTCAAATTAACAGCTTCAAGGAAATTTCCCAAACCCAATGTGGATGTAGACATGAACCCCATTATCAACTAATGAAGCCAGATAGTGATCCTAACACTAGAGACACCAAAGAAATTAAGGAAATGAAAAGCTTCCAACATGAGAGTTACACAATCATAAGAGTATATATAATCTGTGATGTTCAACACTTAAACCTAGGATGAATTTTATGCTCATGTTTTAGCACAATTTTTATAGGAAAATTGCACCCTGTATCAGAACACAGTGACTTGCTAAATATGGCATATTGTAGACAGCAATTGAGTACATAGGTGTTTAACCAAAAACTTGTTACATAGTCAATATAATTTGTCTAGAAGAGGTCCTAATGAAATAGCTAGAAATTAAAGAAAAATATAAACAGTGATGAAAGGACACGTCATCAGATTAATCAATTCAAATTAAGTGATCACCTTAATCAGTGTTTAAAGTTTGACTCAGAAACAAATAAAACAGGAACTGTTGAGATAATTTTTGACGGGTTAGCAATGTCACCCAAGAATAGTGAATCCACAGAGGGGTTCAGGGCCAAAAGGACAAGTTGGAGACCAATTGCACCAGTTGGAAAGATGACCTCACACATGATACAGGATTAATGAATTCAAACAAGAAGCCAAGAGTTTAGTTTATGCAAGAGTGGTGAACATCTTAACTATGTTGATAGCCTTCCCACTGAAACATTTGACAGTGAGTGTATAACCCTCGAACAGGCTTTGCAACCTTTCATATAAGATATGACCATCTGTGGTCTTCTCAGCCTGAGGATTTTCATAGATTATATGAAACAACAATTATGGGAGTGGGTGAGGCCAATATTGTAAGTCACACCAGCACAGAAAAGTGACTTTATGTGTACGTTTTGCAATATTCTAAATGAAGAATGGAATTCCAAGTATCTCAAATGAATTCCTATAAGTTCATTATTAGAGCAACATGTTGCTATGGTGTTGAAATCTATGCTTGAGATGTAATTCTGCAAAGATAGACACGGTGAATTTCAAATATGTCACCTATTATTCAAATTGACTCAGACTGAAAGCGGGTTATCAATTGACCACTTATATTTCAAAGAAGAAGAGAAAAGCAACACATAAACTCACTCAAACAAGAAGGGAGTTTTCAAAATAAGACTTTATGTACACCCATTTACCATGGAAGCCGACATGGGAGGAAGATTCGATAACAGATCAAGAATTCAAGTAGCATAACATTGATGTTGAGTCTGAAAATGAGATATGATATGACGATCCTGAAGAAAGAGAAAACGTTGAGAGCATAGTTGGCAGACTCACCAAAATCTCGGTGAGTCTTGAAAAACCCACGAGTTTTTTTCCTCCGCGAGTCTTTCTGATTTAAACTCGCCGAGTTTTTGTGTTGAGTCTCTACCGAAAACTCGGCGAGTTTGAGCAAAAAACTCGCTGTGTGTTTGCATAACAGTGTCTTGGGTGACAGTATATTTAAAAATACATTTTATACTTTAAAGATTTTTAAATATACTATCAAGATGCTTGAGATATGTTCCGAATCCATGGGATTTAACATGCAGATTCTAGATTTTGGAGGATCCATCAGATTTTAGACTTAACCAAATTTTCAGGGTTTCAGAGTTTCGAACTTAGCCAAATTCAGAGTTTCAAGAACATGCATCAAGGTGAAAGAATAAGGACCCCTTAGTAAAATGTTGTGGAATTTGACATGATTTTGCAACTCTAAGGCATGGAAAATAAGAGCTTTGTAGTGCATCCAGTTGTGAGAGGAATTGGAGCTTGTTTGAGGCCATTCACACGAAGAAGAGGAACACATTAGCTCAGAAGCGCCTCAATGACCTTGTCTTTGTGCAATACAACTTTCGGTTGCATACAAAAAGAGTAGAGGACAAATTATTGGATCCTATTGATTTGAATGAGATACATCCTTATAGTGATCGGACAGGGCAGGATGAGTAGCCTCCATTGTTTACCGCAGACGAGATTCTTGATTTCAAGAGACCGGCAATGGAGGATGTGGGTGCAACATGAGATGTAGGGTTGGAGGACATTCATGAGGATGAGGAGTCATTGCCAGAGCCAGATATTTCCAAGATGGTGGTTGAGGCTCAACCACAGCCTTCCATGCCAACCAAGGAGCCACCAACACTGCGTACTCGCAAGACTAGAGCATCTACCTCTTCCCTAGCTTTGACTAAATTAGGGAAGAGGAAGATATAATATGTTGTATTTAGTATTTACTTCTAGTTTTACTATTTTCATTTTCAGCTGTCTATTGTAATTTGTATCAGACTATCAGGCTTTCAGCCATCAAGATTCCGCTTGAGAATGCGATTTTGTAATCAGTTTGCATTAAAGTCAATCAAATTTAATAGAAAACACTTCTGTACTCATTTATGGACTCATTGGATTCATCTTGTCATTGAATTTTGCAAAAAAAAAATGCGTTTCTAATGAAATTAAAGCAATTTTTTAAGTTCCCGAGTTTTTTGCCATTTTTTTCCAAGTTTTCGGTGAGTTTTTTTTTTTTTTTTTGACTCGCCAATTTTGGGCTTGGCGAGTTTTTTGGCAAGTCGAGTTTTCCAACTATGGTTGAGAGATTTCAAAGGAGGAAAGGTGTAACTTTTAAATGAAAAAATTGATTTATATTACATGTTGGTAAAATTCAGCCGTGGACACAACTTTTAAAGGAGTAGAATCAATGTGTTTATCAACAACAGTCTTGTGCAGCCAATGTTGCTGCAGAAACAAGAAAAACCGAAGCTTTTCATTTGGAGGAGAGTGCCAAAACTCCAACATTGATAAATATAGCAACTCTGATTCAAGCTTTACAGCTTTCAATGGTTATGTTGTATAAAAATGTACTTGAAGCTGCCAATTATCATGCCTATATTCAGGGTTTAAGGAACATGGTTGCATAGGCGGATCAAGCACAACAAAACGCTCTAAAAGGCAAGGAGAGCTATCTTAGCATGATCAAGTCATTGAATGTTATACTCATTTATTAATTAAAAGTCACAAGTGTACAGATAAATTTAAAAAAAAACATGAGATGACAAGAACTAAGAATCTGAAGCATTGGAAATCAGTGTGAAAAGGGCACATCCAGTCAAGCTGAAGTTTACAGCTTTAAAAGCAAATTTCTATTTTCAAACTACTGCAAGTCCTCCTATGTCAAAATAATGCTTATGAGCTGCTGCTAAATATCGCAGATATGCAAAATTTTCTGCTCTAACAGTCAAGAGCCTGTCTTTTTCTTTTAGAAGAAGCTAGGACAACAATTGGGTACATACTGTTTTACAAACATGTACTGAGTATTTAACAACATACATGTTGAAGTTTAGATGTAGTTAGAAGTTAATGATAATTTGTGTCATATGTAAAAGAATACAAGTAATATGTTATGTTCATAGGTTTGTATTCTGTTTATTCTCTATATCTTCATTGCCTTTTAAATAACACATTTAAACCCAAGGTATGTTAACACACATTCGCCATTTTGATGATAAACCATATTCATTCAAATACAGAGTCAAGAAAGACATTATAAATATAGTTGTACTTCTTCTTCAATCCTTGCTAGCTTGTTTTGATGAATAGCAAGCTCAGACTCTGCCTCTGACAATGCATGAAGCCGCCTTAACAACTCACCACCTCCCCTGCATGACCAAAAAAGAGCAACTGAGCTTTTTTCACATGCCAAATAATGTACAAAACACTTGATGATGAAAAGTATTTGAAGTTAGTTCTTTTAGAGAAAGCAATTTCTAAATTCACAAAGCAACTAACAAAAGCATTAATCTCAATAAACAAGAACAAGGAAAATTCAGAATTTTAATCATTGTCTTATGAAGTGAAAGTCTTGAAGAAGAACCACAGCCAATTAAACGAGTGTGTTAGGAAAGAAGCATTAGAAACAAAATCTATAAGAAAAAATGCTAAAGAATGACAAAAGACACTCTTACTTGCGACTTCCACCTGTAAGAAGACCACTTGGCTGAAAAATGTCACCTTCTAGAGTTACACTTGGAGATCGTATATCTCTATGAAAAGCAATCTACAAGACATCGAAGATCACTAATTAATGTTTGTGTTGCTCTAATGAAGAACTAGTATTTGAAACAATGAACATCCTACACATAAATCATTAGCTTCAAACCAAGAATATAAAAAAACCCTAGCAAAGTGTATTAACATGTACAAAAATCTCATTAGACTCCAGTTTGGTGCATTCATAATTATTACTTGTTTGTGTTCAATCAATTTGTTTCATTACACTTAATAATTCTGGTTATTGGTTGTGTGATGCCACATTGAGATATACAACATATAAGATTTATTAGATTAATGTAGCTTTGGCATAGTAATAATATCTACAATGTTTTGCTGTTGTCAGCATCGTAGAGGCATTGATTTTTAGCTTGGTTATTTGTGTGCTATCATTAACACATTATTGTATGTTTATTTGTTATGAGGTTGTACCTCGTTTGTATAAAGCAGTTCACTTCTCAAGCTTATGTAACAAGTTTCTTTGGAATATAACAAATAACGCTAAGAAAATAGCCTAAGGGTCTTTGTCAAACTTACGCTTGAGAAGGGGACATGACACTGCTAGGTAAGGTAGATATTCTCGAATCTAAATATTAAAAAGGATCCAAGTATAACTCCTTTGTTGTCATATTGGATTCCCATCCAAGTTTGCTTTCAAAATTGTATTGATACCAATGAACTGTGCCACTAAGGAAATAATGTATTTGTGCAAAGAACACTCCAACTTTGAGTGTTTCCAAAGTTATAATGTGATATGAAATTTGCAAGATACTATAATAACATAATAATGATTGATATACACAGAAAACAAAGACATTGCATTATACTTCCCCATTAATCTTTACAGGAAACAAGCCTTCTTGTCCAACAGATTTAGAAAAGGGATTACAAACCATCAGTGGCAACAATACAGATATAGACCAAGCCAAAAAAATTTGATTGTTGTTTGTAATGGCACCGTGAAAGTGCTTTAAAATGTCAACAAGATAAAAATGCAAGTGGATAAGATGATTGAAATTGGTGGAAACACTTGTCGTGAGGGAAAAAAACCAAACCACCTGCGGCCAAGTCCCTGGGGGAGTGGCCGCTATAACTCCAACTTGCAAGGCAATTATATATCCCGGGTTATCCCTAACTGGAAAATTATGAATTTTGTTTGCAAATGTTTGACAAAATGCCAACTAATGAAATGCTGGAAAATGATTCTATTAATTATCAAATATAGAGCTTACTGCTGCAACATGTTAATAGTGCAAATCCCACAACAGATGAACTCTTCAAACAGTGAGTATTTAAAAACACACAAGATATGACTGCTGAAACACAATTGTTATCATAACTGCTGGAAATTCATACACATACACTAATAGAATTAACTAGTAAAATTCTAACCTCAATATTGCTCAAGACGGAGATGTATCAGATTGACACCTGAAATATCAAATATCTCTGCACACTAGACTGTACGGCCCATGTTTTGGCCTCAATACAAGGTTGCGGCCAGCACATAGAGTAGTCTCCAGCTGTAAAAGGAGGTGTGACTGGCTTGTTATGGTGCAACTAGGAATTTTTAGCCCCAAAAACCCTTGAATTTGCAGCACTTCTCCCGTCTCCTCAAACATCCTCTAATTACTTGGTACAACTGCCTTGGGTCTGCTATATGGTATCACCAATAAATAGAATGGTACGGCCAGCAAGAAATAATATAACTCAGAACTATTACCAATGGTACTACACAATCTGCTCCTTGTACTCCGATATGATATGCTTGCAAATATTTTTCAATAAATCTTCACCCTCAACTCCACTGTAAACTTGCTCTCAAATCTCAAAATGATGTTTTTACTTCTCAATGTAAATTTCCACAAATTTCTAACATTCAACACACCTGTGAATCCTAGATGAATCCACTAACAAATTGGCTAGGAGGGTTTTTGTCCTCGAAACCAATCTTTGCCATAGAATTTTCGTCCTAAGGCAGAAAGATGAACAATTGCTCAATCTCCAAAGCTAGGGTTTTGAAAATAAAATTCCAAGGATGAATTTCTCTTCTCGAACTCTCTTTTCAATACCCCTTTCAATATTTTGAAATATTATATTTCATTTCCCCCTACAAGTGACTTTTAAAATTTTTGTTTAATTTAACATTACATTTAGGCCCCATAATAAGTCACTTTTAATAAAATGTCCAAATTTAATAAAATAATTAATTAAATATAAGTTGCCCATAAAATGAATGGTTTTAGACAACTTAATTTAATTAATTAAATATTCCCTCTCCATGTCCCAATTAGCCTATGAGATTTAAAATAGGCTAAGGGTCTCCGCCAATTGTTCATGCCTAAGAAGGGGACATTACAATCCTCCCTCCCCGAAATTGCTTGTCCTCAAGCAATTGCAGATTTGGATGCTAAAGTATCTGCTCTCCTTCCCGAGTAGCATCTTCTAGAGGCAAATCCTTCCAATGAACCAAATACTCTTTGATGCTTCTACTTCTCAGCCTTCTCTCCTACACATCCAAAATAGCCTCAAGCACTAAAAATCAATTTACCTTCCTCATCCAATGGTGGAAGCTCAAAAGAAGGTGAAATATGTTGCCCAAGTGCCTTTTTGAAGCATGAAACATGAAATACATTGTGGATCTTACTTACTTTTGTTATTTCTAATTCATAAGCAACCTCTCCTATCCTCCTCACAACCCTGTATGGCCCATAAAATCGTGGCTTCAGCTTCTCTGCCCCACTCTTCTTCAAGGAAGATTGCCTATAGGCCTACAACTGCAAGAAAGCCAAGTCACCAACCTCAAAAGATCTCTCCCATCTGTGTATATCTTCATAGATCTTTTGCTGGTTTTGAGCCCACTAGAGATTTTCCTTAAGTGACTTCAGAAAAACTTGACTCTCCTGGACCCAATCCATGGCCTTTGAAACCCTACTATCAACAATGACTAAATCCACAAAAGATGTCACATCATACCCATACAATGCTCTGAAAGGAGTCATGCCACTAGAAGTGATAGGTGGTATTGTAACAATGCTCACCCAAATATAGCCACCTAATCCAAGCCTTCTACTACCCTGCTACATAGTTACTCAAATATCCTTCTACCCACTTATTGACAATCTCAATCTGTCCATCTGTCTGTGGATGATAACTAATGCTCGAGATTAACTCAATGCCCAATCTGAAAAGCTCGTCAAAACATACTAAGAAACCTATTGTCCCAATCACTGACAATAATCTTAAGTAGACCATGGAGTCCGAACACCTCTCTTTAAAACAACTATGTGATTTGAGCTAGCTTAAACTCGGAGGATATGGCATAGAAATTAACATACTTGGTCAATATGTTCACTACAACAAAGATGCAATCCTTACCCTAAACTCGTGGAAGATCAATGATGAAATCCATAGATATGCTCTCCCATTTCTGCTTTGGAATAGGTAGGGGCTGCAACAGTCCTGCTAGAAAAGTATGTTTTGACTTATTCTGTTGACAAAGCACACACTCCCTAACATGTCTCAAGATGTCATCTTTGAGTCCCTTCCATGTGAACCTCTCCCTGATCTACTTGTAAGTCTTTAAGTAGCCAGGGTGTCCTACTAATGGTGTGTCATGGACAGCTCTCAATATTTTCGCCTTCGTCTTGGATTCTAGAACAAGGTGGATCATGTCCTTGTATAAAATGAGATCATCCATTACTTTGTACCTGTCATCTTGTATCTTCCCTTCCATGACATCACAAGCAAAAGCATTATTGGAATATTCAACCAAGAGATGAGTCTTCCAATCTATTGATATCTTTGTCATTGAGCACAAGGTAGGGTTTTTGGATAGGGCATTTGCAACTACATTTTTTTCCCATAACATATTCAATATCAAAATCATAGGCCTGCAGTTTGCTTACCCACTTTTGTTGCCTTTCGTTCAAATCTTTCTGATTGAGGAAGCATTTCAAATTGTTGTGATATGTCCTTACCACAAATTTCCCCCAAACAGATATTGTCTCAATTTAGCCAATGCATGCTTAATGGCTAACATCTCCTTATCATAAATGGAAAATCTTCTTTTTGTCCCTTCTTTAAGCATCACCACTCCAACACAAAGGGCAAAGAAAAATCTGGCAATGCTAAAATTGGGCATGAACTCATCACTTCTTTAAACTTGTTGAAATCTTGTTGTGTTGCACAAGTCCATGAGAAGGCCCCTTAGTCAAATCTACCAAGGGTGCTGCCAGCTATGAAAAACCCTTAACAAACCTCCTGTAGTAATTCCACAACCCACAGAATCCCCTCAAATGATACAATGATTTGATAAAATAGCTCAAATCTTATCCCGATCCACTTTGACTCCCTCTACACTAATCACATGCACTAGATATAGAATTTCTATCATCCCAAATTTGCATTTAGATGCTTTGGCATATAGTGATTGTGCCTCCATGATCCCTAAGACCTCATTAATATGTCTGAGATGATCATCCCACATTGTGCTATATATAAGAATGTCATCAAAAAAGACAAGTACAAATTTCCGCAATTGCTTATTAAATACATGATTGAAATGTGGCAAGTGCATTGGTCAATCCAAAAGGCCTGACCAAGAACTCGTAGTGTCCATAGTGGCATCTGAAAGCAATCTTATGAATGTCCTCTTCTCCAACTCTAATCTGATGATACCCTAACCGTAGATCAATCTTTGAAAAATATATTGCCCGATGCAATTTGTCAATCAACTCATCGATCCTCAAAATAGGTTACCTGTTCTTAATTGTTTTCTTATTGAGAGCCCTATAATTGATATGCATTCTCATGGTTCCATCCTTCTTCTTAACCAAAACTACTAAAAAAGCCAAGGGATTGGAACTGGGTCTAATATGCCTCATACCAAATACCTCTCTGATTGCTTTCTCTATTTCTTCCTTATGCCTTTTTGGGTGGCAATAAGGATTAGTGATGACACGCTTGCCCCCCTCCTCCAACTCAATGACGTGCTCAAACCCCCTATCTGGTGGTCTACCAAGAGGAATATCACCAAATACCAAACTGTGTTTGTTCAACAGTGATTGAATATCAACATGATAAGCTCTCTTATCTTCTAAAGAAGCCTTTGTAGAAATAAAGCATTGTGTTGCCCATGCAACCTCACCATGCCAGAAAAGAGCCTACATCTTCTTTGCAATGACTACTCCGGGTGCTCCATTAGACATACCACGAAAAACTACCTTTTTCCCATCTACTTTGAACTTCAATTCCATTGTTTGAAAAAAATTTAGAGTACTCCCAAAGAGAATACAACCATTGTATCCCCAAAACCACATCTGTCTCTCCAAGCCCAACTACATAGAAATCATCCGTCACCTAATGGTTGCTTAGCATGATGCTCAACTGTGATATCTTTTTTGGTGCATGTCATAGAAAACCCATCTATGACCATCACATTAAATCCTTCGAAATCCTCCACCTCAAGTCCTCTCTTGGCCACTAAACCCTCGTCGATCAAATCATGGGTTGCCCCACTATCAATCAAAACAATCACTCTCTGACCATACATGACTTCTCTAACTCTAAATGGATTATACTTGGGTGTACCTGATAGAGTAGCAAAAGTCCTCCTATAACTCCACCAACCATTTGGTCTCCTAGTTCAACATCTTCCTCTTCATGTTCACTCCCTAAATCAGCTTCCTCATTTTCCTCTTCATTATCAGAAACAACCTCAATGTAATGAACCTTGCCCCTTCCAAGGCACCTATGACCTGGTTCCCATGGCTCCTTACATGAGACGCATAGTTTCTTTCTCCACAACGCATTCTTTGTCTCCTCATCCATGTTTGTCTTTTTAGGCCAATCTTTGTGGAAAGCTTTCTTGTCTTTCTTTGGTGGGAATGACTTAGGCTGGAATTTGTTCTTTGGTGTGGAAAACTCCATGTTTCTTGCCCTTTTTATTCCATCTTGTAGGGGAGGTGGGTCAAATACCTTGACCCAACCTCTGAGTGGTTCAGTCAAACCCTCGATGAATAAAACAAGAAGTCTCCTCTCTGTTACATCTAGGACTATCATTAAAAGCCTCTGAAATTCAAACACATAACTATCAACTGAGCCATATTGTTTCAATTGTGCTAGTTCCCTGCAATACAGTTTTGGATCTTTCTTTTCAAACCTGTCAATTAGCCTCTGACTGAAATTTGCATAAGAGTCTATGAGACTATGTCCCTATGTCACCAATCCATGGTACCGCCACTCATGACCATCGCCCTCCAAATGAAGTGTGACATATTTTATTGCTTCATACTCAATCATGGGGTTTAGTGAGAAATATGTATCTGATTTTATTGCATTTTATTCTTGGCATTTTATTGCAAGCATTGGAGGAGGTGGGTGCAAGAGGAGATCTAGTATTGGATGACATTGATGAAGCTAAGTAGTCATTTCCATCTACTGCCAAGATGGAGGTCGAGCCTTGTCGTGAGAAGGTTCTCCAAAAAGCCCCTCAAATGAATAGAAAAAGTAATTTGACTCATCATCATCCCGTATGTAGTCATGGTCTTCTTGCACACCGATAGGAACTAGAAGACCTATTTGATCTTTGGATACTTGCATACCCTCATCTTCTTCAAACAATATATGACATATTGGTGTTATTGCACTTGTATCTAGTACTAAATATTCTCTTCCTCAGTCAACGATCCTTCATCAATCTCAAACAACTTGAGCAAAGCCGACAAAATATGCAAAATTTCTAACTCCTTTCTATAACCTAACAATGCAAAGGGAGTCATGATATTCTAAAAATACTATTGCTTCATTTTGAGATCTCCTCTTGCACCCACCTCCTCCAATGCCTGCAATAAAATGCAATAAAATCAGATACATATTTCTCACTAAACCCCATGATTGAGTATGAAGCAATAAAATGTCACACTTCATTTGGAGGGCGATGCTCATGAGTGGTGGTACCATGGAATGGTGACATAGGGACATAGTCTCATACTCTTATGCAAATTTCAGTTAGAGGCTAATTGACAGGTTTGAAAAGAAAGATCCAAAATTGTATTTCAGGGAACTAGCACAATTGAAACAATATGGCTCAGTTGATAGTTATGTGTTTAAATTTCAGAGGCTTTCAATGATGGTCCCAGATGTAACAAAATATCATGACTCCCCTTGCATTGTTAGGTTATAGAAAGGAGTTAGAAATTTTACATATTTTGTCAGCTTTGCTCAAGTTTTTTGAGATTGATGAAGGATTGTTGACTCAGGAAGAGAATATTTAGTACTAGATACAAGTGCAATAACACCAATATGTCATATATTGTTTGAAGAAAATGAGGGTATGCAAGTATCCAAAGATCAAATAGGTCTTCTAGTTCCTATCGGTGTGCAAGAAGACCATGACTGCATACAGGATGATGATGAGTCAAATTACTTTTTCTATTCATTTGAGGGGCTATTTGGAAAACCTTCTCACGACAAGGCTAAAGAATTTCAGTGCACTCAAGAATCTTAGTCAATATATTCTATCAAGATGAAATGTCTAATGCAAGAGGTTTAAGTTTTTCTTCAAAACCTAACAATGCAAGGGGAGTCCGCGCCAAAAACTCGGCGAGTTTTTTGGAGAGTACACACCAAGAAAACTCGTCGGCTCGAAAAACTCGAGAGTTTTTCAAGACTTTTCGAGTCCCAGAGAGTCTTCCATCCATGTGTCCAACTTTAATAAAATAATTAATTAAATATAAGTTGCTCGTAAAATGAATGATTTTAGACAGCTTATTTTTATTTTTTAATTATTCCCTTTCCACATCCCAATTAGCCTACAGGAATTAAAATAGACTAAGGGTCTCCACCAATTGTTCATGCCTACGAAGGGGGCATTACAAAGTAAGGTTGGGAAGCTCAACAACAGCACAAAAAGAGCACATAACAGCATTGGCCTTTTTGAAATCATTAACCACACGAAAACAATGGAGGAGAAAAAGTTTTTGAATAGTTGCCAAATCAAGACTATGGGAAAAAGACAGATCAGTCTTGAGGGGACTAAGGAGGAAATGAACAACATGAAATGTGGAAGAAAACTAGCTAACAAATTTTCATGGGTTAGACATTTCATCCCTAATTTAATTAAAATTATGGGTGATATACTTAAAGAGCTCATATTAAGTGATACTTGTGGTTTCTTTTATCATGTGTTTGTTGTGGGTCATCTAATGGTTTCTTGCCTTTGTGACGTGTTTATCAAACTCCTGTAACAGCAAAGTTATGATAATATAATGACTGGCATTCAGGCTACCCTCCTATTATGGATGCCTATCTCAATACTTTTACCAATGACACCACTCTTATTAGTTGTCAGAGGTGAATTTTTGGTATACGCAATTTAGCCTTATTGGTCTTTATGAGTATAAATTTGGTAATGATCTAATTAGTGGTTCTAATCCTGGTTCGAGTTCTAGTAGTTGCTTTTAAGGTTTTGATGTTTTATTGTAAATTCAAGGTAAATCATTGTATAAACTTTGAAAAATAAGCATGTCCTTATGGATTTTAAAGATGACATTTTCTACCATGGGCTCGTGGATAGAATTGGTACATCATTGTGTAAATTTTGATGAGGAGACAGCTTCAGAACATTCAAGACAGCAGAGTAATCAGGAGGATAGTGATGTGGAGAGTGCAACAAAGGAGATGCAGAATGTTCAAAATGATGATATACCTACAGCACATCTTTCTGCCAGTCACAAAGAGGGTTCCTTCAGGATCAGGGAGTATTGGAGGGACAGAGAGTGATCTCTTTCCTTGATACAGGGGCCACTCATAACTTCATCGATGAGGGGCTAGTAGCAGGGAGGGGATTCAAAACTAAGGAGTTTGCAGGATTCAAGGTTCGAGTTGCAGATGGATTCGTTATTACCTGCAAACGAAGAATCCCAAACTTAACCATCAAGTTAAGTGACTATGAGTTCCAAGTCGCGTATTATGTGGTCAGCATGGGGGACATGGATGTAGTCCTCGACATGAAGTGGCTTCATTCCATTGGAGAGTTTTCTCTCAATCTTCGTACTATGGAGATGAAGTTTGAAGCGAATGGCAAGAAACACATCTTTAGAGCTATGTCAGATGGTGGATTGAGGACAGTCTCTTTGAGGAGGATGGAGAGGATACTACGACATGATCAAGTTCAGTGGGCAGCAGAGATATTGGTGATGCCCGAGGTTCCTACGCAACAGAAGTAGGAGTATCCAATAGAGATCCAGTCTCTCTTGACTAAACACACCAAAGTGTTTAGTGATATACCTCCAGGTAGACCTCCTGACAGGAGATTTGAGCACGTCATTGAGCTTGAGCAGGGTGCCAAGCCAGTTATTACTGTACCCTACAGGCATCCTGAGCGATATAAGGATGAGATTGAGAAGGCCATTCAAGAGATTCTCAAGGTAGGACATATCAGACCTAGCAAGAGTCCTTTTGCTTCTTCTGTGGTATTGGTCAAGAAGAAGGATGGCACACTTAGAATGTGCATAGATTACAAGAAGTTGAACAAGAAGACAATCAAGAACAGATATCCCATCCCTCGAATTGACGAGCTCATTAACGAGTTGCACAGTGCATGCTTCTTCTTGAAGATAGATTTGAGATCTGGGTACCATTAGATACGGGTGCGAGAGGAGGATGTAGAGAAGACAACATTTAGGTGCCACTATAGGCACTTTGAGTTTCTGGTTATGCCTTTTGGCTTAACCAATGCGCCAGCTACTTCCCAGTCTTGCATGAATAAGGTATTCCAAGAGCAGCTACAGAAGTTTGTGCTTATTTTCTTTGATGATATACTTATATACAACAAGACTTGGGAGGAGCACCTAAGGCACCTAGATATTGTGTTGGGCATACTTGAGAATGAGTCCCTTTATGCCAAAATGTCTAAGTGCGAGTTTGGCATAAGAGAGTTACTATATCTGGGACACATCATCAACGCAGAGGGTGTTCGTGTGGATCCGAAAAAGATCCAAGCTATCATAGACTGGCCGCCACCCAAGAATCTCTCTCAGCTCAAGGGATTCTTTGGCCTTTGTGGGTTCTACCGCCACTTTGTGAGGGGATTTTCTCAGATAGTTGCCCCCCTTATAGATTTGACTCGAAAGGGTGCTTTCGAATGGTCTACTAGTGCTCAACAATGCTTTGACAGATTTAAGGAGGTGATAAGTACTTATCCAATCTTGGCCATTCCAAAATTCACGAAACCTTTCGAGCTTCAGTGTGATGCTTCAGGGGAAGGCATTGGAGCGGTGTTGATGCAAGACAAACACCCCATCGCATTTGAGCAAGAAGTTGAGGGGTGCCAAGAGGAGCTACAGCATTTTTGGTAAGGAGATGCTAGCCATTATGCATGCATTGGCTAAGTTCTGACAGTACTTAGTTCGAGGTAAATTTGTTGTCAAATCTGATCATAACAATCTAAAGCATTTCCTTAGTCAGAAGGATTTGAACGACTGGCAGCAGAAATGGATCAGTAAACTACAGGCATATGACTTTGACATAGTTTTTGTCAAAGGAAAAAAGAATGTAGTTGTTGATGCATTATCCAAGAGACCTCACTTGTGCACCTTGGGGGAGATTGCAAAGGATTGGAGAGATTTGATTTCTGCAAAGTATGCAAAGGATAAGTGGGCTTCTGGGATTGTTGATGGCACCATCAGTGATGACAGGTACACAGTTGTAAATGACTTGATCATTTACAAGGGGAGGATCTTTCTGGTGCCAGGGTCTGCTATGAACCAGAAGATCTTGAGGACTTTTCATGACTTACCTATGGCAAGACATCCAGGTTTCTTCAAAACCTACATGCAGGTTAGGGAGCGCTTTACTTGGAAAGGCCTCAAGGCCGAAATTCAGAAGTATGTGAGGGAGTGCCCGGTGTGTCAGCAGAACAAGCATGAGCACTCCTTTCCAGGTGGTTTGTTGCAACCCTTACCCATTCTCGAGAGGAAGTGGGATTGCATCTCGATGGATTTTATTACGGGCTTGCCCAAAGCCCAAGGCAAGGACTGCATCTTTGTGGTGGTTGATAGGTTAACTAAGTTTGGACACTTATTTGCTATTTCAACCACCTATACAGCAACTCAGGTTGTTGAATTATTCTCAGAGAGGTCTTCCGATTACATGGGTTGCCACAAAGTATAGTGAGTGACTGAGTAACTTTTGGCAGGGGCTCTTCAAGTTGAGTGGGACATAGCTCACCCCTAGCACGAGTTACCACCCCTAGACGGATGGGCAAACTAAGATAGTCAACAAGTGGGTGGAAGGGTACCTCAGAAATTATATTGCAGGATAGCAGAAAACATGGGTGAAGTGGCTCCACTTGGGTGAGTATTGCTACAATACCACTTTCCACATGTCTATTCAGATGTCACCATTCATGGCACTCTACGAGTATGAGGCTTCGAGCTTCTTGGATTTGTTGTTTGGAGACAGCAGAGTCCCCAAGGCCAGAGACCTCTTGTAGGAGAGTCAGGACATTATGAGCTCTTTGAGAGAGAACATCCAAAAGGTGCAAAACCAACAAAAGTATACATATCAACACAAGGTTGAGCGTTCTTTTGAGGTTGGTGATATGGTATATCTTATGTTGCAACCTTATAAACAATCCACTCTTAAGAAGAGTGAAGCAAAAAAGTTGAAGCCTCAGTATTATGCACCATTCAGGATCTCTAGGAGGGTTGGAGAGGTGGCTTATGAGCTGGAGTTGCCAGCAGAAGCAAGGTTCACAATGTTTTTCATGTGTCTCGCCTCAAGAAGGCACTAGGGCACAATGTGATACCTTCCACAGAGTTGCCTCCTCTTGATGAAGAGGGGAAGTTGGTTTTGGTACCTGAGGCCATCATTGACACCAAGGAGCGTACATTGAGCAAGATGGTCATCAAGGAGTATTTGGTGAAATGGAAGAACCTATAGGTAGAGGATGCTACTTGGGAGACTAAGCAAATTTTGATGCATCCATATCTGAGATTGCTTGAGGCAAGCAATCTTGGGGAGGGCGTACTGTAATGTCCCCTTCTTAGGTGGTGTCAGTCTATACTTGGTTCCCGTAGACTAACCAGTATGGTTAGGGAACTCTTGCAGTGTTCGTTGGATGGTTTTCGACATCTTGGCTAGAACTTACTATTTTTAGTAAGTTAGGGTTTTGACCGTTTGGGGAAATTCAAGATTGGAGGTGGAGCGTTTCAGAATGACCTTTCCAATGGTCTATAGCTCATTGAATTCCGAGTTCGTTTGGCCATTCATTTTAAAGTCCGTAAATTAATATTGCATATTTAATATTTGGACTTTATAATGCTAATGTCGGTGACTAAGGGAAAATTGTAAAATGCGAATAAAAGTCACCTTTTGGGACTTGGACACCTCCATGAGAAATAAAGTGAATTTGCAGTATTTATTTCTCCTTATTGTGGGTGGACCCTCTTGGAGGGAAATATATAAGCCAAAAAAGAAAAGAGAACTATTATTCTTGACTATGACATTTTATGATATTTTGCTCTGCAAAGAGAACGAGGGTTTGAGAAAACCATCCTTGGTTTTTGGAAACGAAAAGCTCCATTAGTAGCAGCATTCCATAGGTATGAGAGACCACCCAAGGGTGCTTCTTATTATGGTAAAATAATTGAATGAAATTAACAAAGAGCAAAGCTCTATATAATACAAATGTTTCTAAATATACAAAGAATAGATGTTTCTAAAATAGATTACAGGTAATCTAAACACCAGAATTAGAATCAATATAATATGTTACACTAGATGACCATTAAAATAAACTATCTAATTTTACTTTAATACCCTCCCTTAATGGTCAATCTATCAACTACACCAAGATGCCCCCTAAATTTGACAAACTTATTCGGGCTCAAAAACTTGGTGAGGATATCTCCAATCTGGTCCTCATTTGGAACATATTGCAACACCACTGATCCTTCTTCGACAAGCTGGCAAATGAAATGACAATGAAAGTCAGCATGCTTTGTTCGTTCATGGAAGACTGGATTTTTGGCAAATTTCAGCACCCCTTGATTTGTCACAATACAAGGGTCAAGGTCCTGCTTGAGACATTTGCATGTCAAAAAGCATCCTTCGAAGCCAAACTGCCTCACACGTTGCTTTAACAGCTCCCCGATATTCAGCTTTTGTCGAGGAGAGAGCCACTGTCTGCTGCTTCTTGCTAGTCCATGTGACTGCACCTGTGCCCAAACTAAAAACATACCCAGAACTAGACTTTCTGTCATCAACAGAACCTACCCAGTCTGAGTTTATAAAACCAATCAGCTTAGGATCTTCGCACCTTCCATACAGAATGCCAAAGTCAAAAGTGCCTTTCACATATCTCAGCACACGCTTCGCTGCAACCCAATGTTTAAATTTAGGGGCTATCATGAAGTGAGAGATGTAGCTCACTGCAAAACTGAGATCAGGTATAGTGGCAGTGAGATAGATGAGGCTGCCCACTAGTTGTCTGAATGCTGATTCATTCTCCACAAGTGAACCAGAGTTGGCTGAAAGCTTTTGCCCTTTCTCCATAAGTGTAGATGCAGGTTTGCAATCTGTCATTCGGAACTTGTCAAGCAAACTGCGAGCATACTTGAACTGAGAGATAAAGATGCTATCAGCTGTCTGCCAAACCTCAACACCTAGGCAATAATGTAGAAGTCCTAAATCTGTCATGTCAAATGATTGACTGAGATCATGTTTGATCCCATCAATCAACTGCTCCGAGCTGCCAGTAATGATCAGATCATCAACATAGACAACTATAAAAAGACTATCATCAGCATACTGTTTGACATACAAATTGGAATCAGAAGTACTCTGCTGAAAACCATGATCCAGTAGGTACTTATCAATTTTTATGTACCATGCCCGTGGAGCCTGCTTAAGGCCATAGAGTGCTTTCATCAGTTTGCACGCCTGGTGTTCTTTACTAACAACCTTGAAGCCAGGAGGTTGCGTCATGTAAACTTCTACCTACAAATCTCCATCGAGGAATGCACTCTTGACATCCATTTGATGAGCTTTCCATCCAAACTGGGCTGCAATAGAGAGGACAAGCCGAACGATACTCATTTTGGTTGTGGGAGCAGAAGTCTCCTCATAGTCAATATCCTCTTTCTATGAGAACCCTTTGGCTACCAATCGTACCTTATACTTATCAAGGGTTCCGTCAACCTTGTACCTAGCTTTGTACACCTATTTGCATCCAATGGGCTTCTTCCCAGGTGGAAGATCATAGCAAAATTGACAGTATTCTATTGCTTGCTCTTCTTCCGAGCAGATCCACCCTTGATCAATTCATCATCATGAAGATCACCAATGGTTTTGGCCCACCATTTATGCCAAAGAGTAGATGTACCAACATTTGAATCAGGAGGAACAACATCACCTAGTGTGGCAAAAACAATGTCAGGACGATCCAAATCAGCCTGAGGAGGAGCGGGTGGTTAAACAACAGGCTGAGGTGCTTGGACAACTACAGAATCCCTCCCATCAGGTGGAGCTAGGGAAAGTGAACACCCAAATATGAAGCCTTCAAAGGCTAATCCTCAAGGCTAACAGAAGTAGAGAGAAGAAAGGGCCCAGTAGCCTCATCAACCATTACATCACGACTGAATATGAGACGATCAGTGTCTACATCAATCAACCTGTATGCCTTATGATTTTCACTCTAACCAGTGAACATGAGTTTCTAGTTTTTGGAGTCCAACTTGGTGCGCTTGGCATCTAGAATACAAACATGAGCAATAGAGCCAAAATCTTTCAAAAGGTTGACCAGAGGCTTACGTCCATACTAGGCTTCTTCAGGAGTCGTCTTCTTGATGGCATAGGTAGGAGACCGGTTCAGAAGATATACAACAATGTAGACTACTTCAGCCCAGAACTTCTTAGGAACACTTCTATGCTCCAGCATAGAACGTGTCATCTCAGTACTGGTGGGATTTCGACACTCAACGACACCATTCTGCTGAGGGGTGTAAGGTGTGGTAAGCTGGAGTTTGATGCCATGTGCAACACAAAAACAAGGGAAGACAGAAGAACAAAACTCCCCCCCCATTATTAGACCTAAGAGTGACCTGACTCTTTTTCAACTAAGGCCTTGAACTGCTGAAATATACCAAACACATCTGATTTGTTTTTCAAAAAATACACCCATATCTTTCTGCTGAAATCATCAACAAATAGCAGGAAATATCTGCACCCAGTAATTGAAGGAGTTTTCATTGGACCACATACATCAGTGTGAACCAACTGCAATACCTTGGATGCTCTCCATTTGTCACCATCTAAAAATGGAGTCCAATGTTGCTTTTCAGCCTGACATGCGTCGCAAACTCCATGAATCTGAGTCTGAATCTCAGGAAGACCACCGAACAGACCCTCCCGAGCTAATTCAGAAAGATAGTGCATGTTCAGGTGCCCATAACACTAATGCCAGAGTTTGTTGATGGATGTACTCTTGGCTGCCATGGCGTGCTCTTGAAAATCACTAGAATCAACGAGTCTATACAGACCATGATCCTCAAGTCCTTGGGCAACGGTGGTGCGTGTCTCACGATCCACTATGTTGCATGTGTGCATATTGAAAACAACATCCAGATGAAGAGAGTGTCGCATAATCTGATTGACTGAGGGAAGGTTCAGCTCCATGCCAAGTACAAAGTATACATCGAGAATTATTAAATTTCTCCCACCAGACT
The DNA here is from genome assembly GCA_027924645.1 of Cunninghamia lanceolata. Taxonomy (NCBI): domain Eukaryota; kingdom Viridiplantae; phylum Streptophyta; class Pinopsida; order Cupressales; family Cupressaceae; genus Cunninghamia; species Cunninghamia lanceolata. The sequence continues at coordinate 723,201 of BSBN01000934.1, forward strand.
AAATTTGCACATTGCCCTTTCCGACAACAATTTACTCTTTGCCTCCTCCAAAGATAACAGAATCTTTGAATAGCATGCACTGAGTGAACCAATCCCGACGATGCGTGAAATGTCGAGAAGCACCCGAATCAATGTACCAGGCAGAGGAATATTACATAATCTGCAGGTCTCTTGGCCATAAAGGCATAGAAAGCAGACTCCTCCTCAATGTGCTCTGCCACATGGGCTATTAGTTTGGACAAAGACACCATCTTCACGCTTTTCGAGGCACGAAAAATGAAATACCAAAGGATGGACAAAATTAGACGACACAAATTTCGAGACAAAAACACAAGTGCCATAGAAGAAACGTGGGGTCTGAAAATAGCAACAACAGTGAGCACTTTGGAGTCATTTCTGCCTACCCTAGGAGGTGTTCATCATTGATACCAGCTGTTCTTCATCTAGTTGCTATTCTCATTGGAAGATGTAAAGTTGGAGGTGTTTCATGCTATCTATCTGCTGTCCGAGCTCATTCCAAGCACTGATTTTATGTAACAGCCATATGGGTATGTAAGAAAACTATTCATCTTGAATATCATTGATATGGGTATTGTCTATATATGCTTTGTAATGCACTTACATTGAAATAAAGCATCTGGGTACTTCTACTTCATTGTATTTTCAAATATATATATGCATGTGTTTCCTGTCAATATGCAAAAACACCCAAAACGCAAGTAGGTTACAACTTAACTACAGAAAACCCAAACAGAGAAAAAATTAGACCCAAATCAGAAAAATATAAAACTCAGAACAGGGTGGGTTATTTCAAGGTGGTAGGGGGATTTCCCAGTCATACTAGATGGGCTCTCTTCCATCTTAGTGAAGTTACGATTTCCCAATCATACTAGATGGGCTCTCTTCCATCTTAGTGAAGATATGAGGTTAGAAAGAAGCAATGATTTAATCGATCAAAAAAAAAGCTTCTCCCTTTTGAAAGAGGATAAGATGTTAAGGTCAGACATAAGAATCGGGGAAAAGCATTTCTTTTATCCTATTCTTATAATTAGTATATGCTGTGTACTTTAAGATCTCAACAGCCCAGACAAAAACAATCTTTTTGTTCTTAAGTATGTTTCATTGTTACATTTTTGACCAAAAATTAAACCTGTCTATCAAAACTGATAAATTTGAAATTGATAGGGGATAATAGGTTGCATTTAGAGCCTTTGAAGCACGATTTGAAAAACCAATCCAAATACTACTCAGATTATCAAGAAGAATTTTGGCAAATTAAAGTACTACTATTAAAGGTCTCTTTATTCTCTCCTTTCTTTTGAAAACCAATAAAACTGTCAAGTCAAATCACCTCAAAAACCATCCTATTTGTTCAATTTTATCATTCCACATACATTGCTACAATCATAGAATCTAGAGTTACCTCCTTTGCAGCATCTGAACTGCTACAAACAAATGTCCCACCAAATACAAATGCCATGGCTGCCTGCAAAAGCATGCATAATCCATAAGAAAGCTAAAAAACAATCACATAAAAAATTAAATGAAACAATCTGAAAATGCAGGCTATCCGAAATATCATATAAAAAGAAGAATAGTGCAAAGTGAATGAAAGACATAACCAAGGCACTCAACTTAGTAATGAACAGACTAGTTGTCATTACTGACAACAAAAGAAAAGTCATTATTTAAACATCAGGAATTGATTCAAAAGTTGTAAGAAATCAATATAAGCAACATTTATCGTATATAATAATATTAATATACAATCATCCCTCCAAAAATTTGCTCTGGAAATTGTTAAAAAATTATGAATAGGCTACCAAGCTTCTCCATTTTAAGGTTTATCCAATCAACATGATAATTTATCAATTAATATACAATGGAATAAAATGCACAAGACAATTTATTTACATTTTTAACTGAAATGTATGAATATTAATGTTAAATATATTAAAATGCAAAATTGGGACAACAAATCGGGGGTGGTTGGTCGGGCGCCCTCTCCACACATAGATGTGGATGGGCCGATCTTTTTGACAGCCAGGTAGAGGCCCAGCTGGCAAGGACTAGCAAACACAACCCCTTTCGATTGCCACGAGGGAAAGGTGGCTTGTCTCACCATCATCACATAAGCCCAGAATCCGTTCACCAACATATCTCCTAATGATCTCGAAAGGATCGCCATTCAATCAGAAGGGAACCACACAAGTGGTAAGGACATTGTATTGGTATTACTCATCAGCCACTGATCAATGATGAGGAATTAAGCAGTGAATGCTAGGAAATGAAACTAGAAGCTTCCCCCGGCGAAGAATCGAGAAGGATAGTGAACATTTAATCAGCCTTTTTTTCACAAACTTCCACTCTCTCTTCACTCCACGTCCAGAAAATGGCGGGCAAAACTAGGTTTATAGTTCGCATGGCAATTGAAGGGATGGTAAACCTGGGGGTCGATACTCCTATCCAGCTGGAGAGCGCGATCAGGCAGCTTGCATTTAAGGGCAAAATCACAGAGCAGTGCCTGAAGAGAGTCCTCCAGGTAAACGATGCCCTAGCATCAGTAGCAGTAAAAGTAATTCTTGGGAGAGGGTTTGTAGAGGGTGGTGAGCTCTATCGAATGGATCCGTCCATTTCCTCCCGATTTCTGGCAGCTATATTGGATGCGAGTTTCCCTAAAGAATTCACGAAGCAATTGGTCAAGAAGTTGTTTATCCCCAACCTGCTTGTCGGTTTAAACGAAGCCATCAAGGCGACCTCCCTGGGTGTTGGCATTCCTCAGCCAACGGACTTTCATCTCCTCCAGGATCCGAACGCGGTGATCAAGTTTTTCCCTTTCCTACTTGATGTCAAAGGTATGGCTCCTTAGGCTCATAGGAAGCAAGTGTCTGCAGGGGTGCATTTTCTAAAGAAGCTCCTACAAATGGAACCATCAGAGGGCAACTTTGAATAGCTCCCAGAATTTTGTGATTATGCCTTCAATTTAGGGTTCATGTGAGTTATTGGTGGCTGTTTCATGTGCAGTTTGTCCAATTTTTTGACTGTAAATAGGCTTTATGTATAGAAGTATATAGTCATCTCCCCAATTTTGGCAGCTTATGGGGATATTAGCCCTGCATGGCTCACAGTAATTAGCATTTCGACCTTGCATGGTCAAGTTGTCTAGTTAGGGTTAGAGGTTGACAGGGCATTTTGGCATTAGCCCTTTGCTGACTGAAAGCCTACTTGGCATAACATATGTATTTCATTTGCAGCCAATATAATATAATATCTGATTACAAAAAAAAACAAAAAATTGGGACAAGTCTGAAGTATAATAGGATCTAAACTTTGCTAGCACAAGTGTCTTGGACCAACGCCAAAGTGAGATGTACCCAAGGTTATTTCCAAATCGAAACTTTTAACTTTTCTCTTTTTTGTTCTTAGGACAAGCATCAAGAGTAGAACGCCCTTTTTTCACCTGATTGATCCCCCTGATCATAGGGTTGTGGGTGATAAAACCACTAAAATTGACAAAGCACAAGTCAAATGGTCACCTCTACAACAAGGCTTCTACAAACCCAACTTCAATGGAGTGTCAAGAGGCAACCCGAGTTTTTCTGAAGCCAAGCACATGATCAAGGATTCACGAGGTTCCTTGATTAACAATTCCTTTGTGATGTTGGAACAGGGCACGAACAATGAAGTTGAGGCACAAGCTCTAGCCCATAGCATTGCCCTAGCCAAGGATCGTGGTATTATTCATGTTGCAACTGAAGGTGATTCAATGACTATGATTAACAGAGCCAAAAAAGGGGGAACTCAAAATTCAAAATTGAACATCTTGAAGGGGATTTAGGGGATCTTGGATTCATTCACAATGTATGATGGCGGCCACTGCTATAAGGAAGCCAATGAGTGCCAGACTTCATAGCTAAACACGCCATCAACAACAAACATCAAATTATTATTGCAAATAATACCTCTCAGTGGGATGCCTCATGTCATGTCTAGGACTCCACATAAGACTCACAAGAGGATTTGAAACTTGAAATGATAACTAGTTTCAATGGGTGCTACTAGTATGGAAATCCACGGTGATACCTACCTGCATTTTGGCTCCAAATAGAGACAGATTGCATATCTTTTGGGATTAGGGGAGAGCTTCTTTGTTGGACACATGCGCTTGGGTTTGGGTTTGAATCCTAGGCACACGCAACTAACTCCGAGATATGTGTGGATCCTCAGAACCTAGATTGAGTTGTACTTAGGTAAGACAAGATGAATCCATGACATCACATCTTCTCAACTTTTCATAGGGTATGCAACACACTAACTACGCTTTGCAAAAGAACATGAACCTACAAATATATTTGGAGCCCAAGAAATGGGAACACTAGAACCTCGTTTGCTTCAATCTTGCGAAACTTCATGAGGTCATTGTAATTGGCTCACCATTGGTGGAAAGCACTATTCGTAAGGTGACAAAGCAAGAATTTACCCAACACAAGTAAAACAATGTGATGGCCTCCATATTTCTTTCAATTTTGATGGACATTGTCGAAGATTCAAGATTCATTGAAGCAATGGTACATACATACATTCAAGAGAAGTATATGGTCAACATTCACAAAGTCATCACAAGGTATGATTTGCAATCTAGCATGGCGAACATTGGGCGCATCTTTATAGTTGATAAGGTCACAAACTCAAGTGCCAATGCAGATCTTCTCAAGTCTGCAAGAGAGGGCACCAAGGCTGATTCACTAGAAGAATTCAAGCACAAGCTGAAACAAAGTGGGAGCTTTCTTTCGAAGGGCCAATAGGATAAGGCAAAAGCCACAGTCAACGCCATTTCCTTTCTGCTCCAAAATGTTGCATTGTGTGGTGGAGGAAACCCAAGAGCGGGCAGCCCGAGAGGGAGTTCCAATGGCAGCTCCTCATTTGCACTTGCCTCTTTGCAGAGATTATGTATTTGGATGTTTTTTGTTTTCCTTCTTTGTTGCCTATTTTGTTCTTTGACAACAAAGGTTGTTTTTCTACTTGATCATATAATCAAAGGGAGTGGGCCCATACGCATACATTTACATACCAAAAAGAAAACAATTGGACTTGCCTCCTTAGCAAATTCTAGCCAGTTTCAAATTCAAGGGGGGCCAATGCTATGGATTCCCCAATGCTTTTTTTTGCAATTAGCCCAATCTTATTGCTTACCTACTCAATGCTTCTTTTTGCAACTAGCCCAATCTTATATCTCACCTCAGAATATTCTATTATCTCCTCAATTTTGTCACATTTCAAGTCTAGTTCATGATCTTCATTTTGTAGTCTCCTAACCATGCAAACCCATTATTTTGTCACTAAACAATAGAAGAGCTTACTTAGTTAGATCCTTAAGCCAAAATTCTCCACCAGATTTATTGAATTTTGTACACCTACTAAGTATTAACCAAAGAACCAAAGTCATTGCATTCCCTACAAGACAAACTAACATACAAGGCCTTTTTGCAAAAGCATGTTTTCTTTAAAAGATGTTTAATCCTCCTGCTTTTAGTATTTCTATGAATCCCATCAAAGTGTTATGCATCCTTGCCCTCCATAACTCTCAATGAAGACATCACACTTTATCTTATACCTCATATAAAAGCAAATGGGCTTCAGTCATCTTTACCAAATTCTACTAGAACAACTATCCAACACAAAGGGTTTCCTAAGATTTAAAGAACAAAGTACAAACACTTCTTACAAATTATAAAATGAAAATCAAACCAAGGGAAGTAGGTTGGTAGTTATGTTTTTCACATTCTAAAAACACACAAAGAGCTTTCCAATCTGTACAAAGATTTAGAGGCCACGAATGTAAAGTAACATAGAAAGCATAACTGATTTGTTGAGCCATGATATCAAACACTATTATAAATATGGTGCAAAAAGGAATTGATTAAAGGAGCATGAAAAAAATTGATGTTTAAGGTGAAATTCAAGTATACAGAGATGACACAAAGGAAAATGAAAACTGAAGCAGCATTTGATACAATTGCCTAGCACCAAGAAGACAACATAAAGGAGAAAAATCACAAGGTCCAAGTTTCTTTTCAGATAAGACTAACATTGAAAAAACAAACACTCCAATCAAAAAAATCCCAATGAATTTGGGTAAAGCAGCTCAAGAATCAATGCCAAATTCTAGGGTTAGCTCCAATTTGTAAATTGACATGACATGAATCTCTAATTTGATCTAAGAGTTGCATCCATTTTAATCATTCACACAACAATAGATGCATGTTCAAAATTAGGAATGAGAGATGCATGATAACTAATGATACATACACCTTGGCATTTATTGTTTTGATTTATTACACTAAAGATTGTGAATTGCCACGCTAACTGTGGAAATGGCACAGATAGTACCTTAATTAGACCACACACATTCTGCATGTGCATCACAAAAATCAAATACCTCTCTTCACAATAACAGTTTTTTATAGAGTGTGTGTGTGTGTGTGTATTCAAAAAGGATTCACGTAAATGGTTTGGAATATTAAGTTCAAGTTTCTGGTTAGATTTTTCTTGTTGTGAAGCATTGCCATTTAGTGGTGTCCAATCTAGACAAAGACATACAAAATAAAAGTCTTAAGCATTCTACAAAGATCAACTTATTGAAAGCTCCACCTAAGATTAAAAGGTGGAGTACACAGAATAGTAAAGATGGTAATAAGTTGTGTGTCAGAGAGAGAGGCAATATCATACTTCAATTTCATCTTCATATCCAACAAGAGATAGTGCCAGCCTTGCATTTCCTTTGCCCACCTGCACGAGGAATGACCAAAACCACATGATGAAGATGTAACTAGCAAAGACTACAATTTATTATAGAAGCAGAAATAAATTCAAAGCTTAACAATAGTCACCAACCAGTTTAGCTGCTGCTTCTTGAGTTCTTGACGAAACGGTATGGGCTTGGATTTTGTTTAAAGGGATAATTGTTACTCTTCTCCGTAGACCTCCTTTTTCAAGTAGTAGTTTTCCTGTTTGTTCTGTATCCACTACAACATTAAACAACTTCCCTCCTGCAGCAACCTGAAACATCAAATGCAACTTTTCTGTTCATTATCAAATGGAAATAATATCATAGGCTACTTGAGTTATTGATCCAAGATAATACTTATATTTCCATCAGTAGCTTTATAAGGCAAAATTTCACAAAAACATGAAATCATCAGTAACCTCCAATGCAGTCATTGTCGAGGCATCTTTAATTTTTATAAGTTGTGCAACGACGCCTTTGACTTTTGACCTATCAAAATGCTTTACAGGATCATTATAGGTAAACTGAACATTTCCTAATTGAGCCTCGAGATGCCTGATATCGGCCTTCAACTTCTGAACTGCCTCGGATTCTTGCAAACGCTCCTGATTTTTACTTAACCACATTAGTTAGTTCTCCAACAAATTAAAAGGATTTATTCTACATACAATGTTCTAAAAAATGGTTGCAGCTCTTCTACTTGTCTAAACAACCTTTTCTAATGTCTCCATGCGCCCTTCTTCGTAAGTAACACCTTGCATTGCTGTCTTTATTTTCTCAACTTCCTGTCTTTTAGATTGCAGCTCTCTCTCAACAGCATTAGCCTCTTTTTCTTTTGACAATAAAATCTTCTTCTTATCTTTCAATTCCTTTTCTAAGTGGTTAATTTTAGTCTTCAGTTGTTTTGCTTCAGTTTCAGCACTTCCAACAGCAGCTTTTGCATCTACAAGTTGATCATCAAGACATTTTTCCTCATCCCCGCTGCTCTTACCAGCCAGCACCCCCTATAAGAGAGCAACTGTACAGAATTAATTTCTTCCCAAACTCACTAAGTTGGCAGAAAATATTTCCAAACTATCCAAGTGAACAGAAAATGATTTGAGAACTTTACTACAACATGCAAGGAAGTTCACACTCACACGCACGCACACTTCTTTCAAAAGTTCAAAAATGATTACAATTGCATACCTGGTATTCCTTTTCATGATCTTCTAGGTTCTTTTTCATATCTTCTACTTTTAGCTTTAGATCAGCTGCTCCCTCATCGGCCCTTCGGACAGCAGCATCTCTCTCTTGGATAGAGTTTTCAATGTCTTGAATACTTTTATGCAGCTATATGGAAAAGTAAATATAAGTATCACATCAATATTTTCAGAACATTCTCTAGCTGAATTTAAGAAGATGGCAAATAAACTTAAAAGCCAACATGCTAGTATAGATATCTTAAATACATCTATCTAAAATAAGCCAAGAAATATCAGTTTCCAACTATTTTATTTATTTAAGAGTTATTTTATTTTACTTTACAACTATTTTATTTAGTATTTACTACATACATACATGGACACATAAATTTTAATTTTTAGTTAAGAATTATTTTATTTTATTTACATTGTTTACTTTATTTTTATTTGACGAGCTATCTTGCTTTTGTATGCCACTTTTAATTTTACTTTTGAAAAGCCACCAATTTATTATTTCAGTAATTCTTTTGTTTTGTTTTTACCTTGAAAACTGTAGTAAATATTATATACTTGTATGTTATTTTTTAATAGTTTCATTTGTAGGCAATAATATATATATTTTTGTTTTATTTTATATTTATATGTTTTATTTCTATATTTAATTATGTCGGCTATATTGTTAATTTTATAGTTTTACATTTTTTTTTAAATAGACGTCAGCTGTATTTTGGTTTTTATATACACAGTCAAGACATGGGACTCTGTGCCCTGCTCCCATTGTACAACACCTTTCAGTGTAATAAGTTGAAGCTTTTAACTGATGAAGAATAATTCCTTTTAGACTATATGTGAGGGAAAAACAGAAGATTGCAAGGTCATGTCATTCCTAAAACAAAAACACATCGATATTGCATACTTGAATTTCAAAGGATTCCTATAATGTACTGAATTTTTATTACAGATCAGATGATTTATACTTTTGGGATTGCTGCAGGCTGCCAAGGGCTGAACTGACAGTAAATTTGAGTAGTAGATATGGGTCATCTATTTTTTTACCTTTGTGGCCGCTTTTTGCTCAGCTTTGAGAGTGTCTTTCTGATTAGAGAACGCAGATGTTTCTTTAACAAGTGCTTTAGAAAGCTTGTCTACCTTTTCAGATAGGACTTTCATGTCTCCACCCAACTGATTCTCTTTTTCTGCACTTAGATCTGCTATTATCTTTTCCTTTTCATCTATTTCCAATTGTATTTGTTCCGTGGAATTCTTAAGTTCAAGAATCTTTGACTTCATTTGTTCAACTCCACTTATAGCATCATCTCTGACTTTCTCTGCTTGCACAAATTCATATGCAATACAAAACCTCTTGAGCCTATCCAGTTCCGCATTGCCATTTGCCCATTGCACATACTGCACACGCTCCTTCCTTAACTTCTCAAGAGCAGGAAGAATCTCTTCAGTCAATACATTATCTATCTCATTCACTTTGGTCTGCTTCTTTTCAAGTGTTTTTAGAGCAGATTCTTTTTTCATTTCATACATTCTTGTACCTGCTGCCTCCTCAAGCATTGACAAGATCTCAGGAGGCTTCATGTTCAGAACTTTAGTGATGCGCCCTTGCATAATGAGAAAATGTGGGTTGTTGACATTGAGCTGCACAGAATGAAAAAGGTTCTGTACACGCGAGGGTTGTGCAAGGTGGCCATTGATCTGGTACTTATTTCTCCCACCCACAACAATCTGCAAAAACAGTAAGTATCAAGCCATAGATATACAAAGATCAACAATAATGCTTGCCAAACCTGGTATTAAATAAAGAAGAGGATAATTTCAAAGTTTTCATAGGCATGCATTACAACTGCAGGAACTGGAAAGTCTTTTATATTGAAAGTTATCATATATATGGTCAAACTAGATCTTGCTATCTAGAAGAATTCTTGACCAGTCTAAGTTTCTTTTATTGAGTTTCAGTTTGACCTCCACTACATTCTAATCATCCAAAATTTGTGGATACTTTAGTAGCATTCGGCTACTTCTAAAGCACCTTCATAAATATTACAATGCCCAAACATAAAAGTTTCTCAAAGGAAGTCAATCCCACATTCAAGCATCTAAAAGTACAGCAATTGCCAACTTCTATATGAACTAAAGCATTCAGTATATTTCAGCCGTTGGGACAATTATCATGCCCACTGATAAGGAGCATGCTCTTCATCTATAAATCAAAATACTTGCATTGCTATTATGAATCAACTTGCTTGCATGACAAAACCCAGATTGCATGACAAGTGACCGCAACAAATGGTTTGCCTTTTAAAATTTGAAACTTACGAATGTCACATGATAGTTAATACCAAAGGTCGCTTGAATTAAGTAGGAATAATATAGAAAAAAATAGCACAATGAAAACTCTAAATTCTTAGATATTGACTCAGTCCTTGAATCAAACATTTGAATAATTGTGCAACTCTAAATTCATAAACTCCTTTACCAAAACCCGGGATTTCATGGTATTGTGTTCAGCAATTCCAACTTGCCGAGCATATTTAACACCACATACAAAACTTTCATAGGATTGTCCATTTTTAATGTGTCCTGCCCGAGAAAATACATAACAAACTGAGCTCACTAGGATATTTTAGTTGTGTAGTTTCAAAACTTTTCTCAGAAGATGGCTTCAAATTTTAATGTCATATCCCTGCGTGTATGAAATATGCTAATAGAAAGCACATGAACATTAGTATAAGGAAGGATTCTATCTAGTTAAAGGATGGATATGCTTCTCGAAATGCATATGCACAACCTGCAGAAAAAAATACAACCTTCTTTTGAAGAACAAGAGTCTCAACTTCTCTCTGAGATCTGCTTAGCTAGCCCCATTGAGGTTGAGAACCTGTGAACTAGGCTAACAGATGATGGGCAATTGTGTTTTAACTTTTAAACTCTTAAAGTATAGTTCAGAGTTTAACTTCTTTAATTACATGCAAATCTCAAAAAAGCATCTCATGAAAAAAGAAATGAAAAAGTTCAGCTGCCTCTATGGGACACTGCATGAATTATAGAAAATACCAATCCATATACAGGAAAATTCCCTGAAAGTGAGAAAGACATTCCAAATGTAACTAAGCATAAATCAAGTAGCCTAAGAAAACTTTAATTTTAGAAAGAGAAAGTTGAAACAGTGCAAATCAATCAGATATGTTTATGCACTTCTTACAATGAACATGGCATGTTACTGGTGGGGGGAACTTGTAATAGTTTGATCCAGGTTCAAGTTGCCCTTGCTGCAATTAGGCAGCCTGCAACCCCAATGGACATGGCGTCAGGTAGTGATGTAATAAATATGTAGTCACATGACTTGGATTTAATGGGGTACATTCAAGAATTTAAAAATATTATTAATTATTACGATGAAGTAGGGGAATGATTTTAACATGATCTTGGTGCAATTTGATCCATGAGGGATCTTCCTTTACTAGCTTAAAATCCTAAAAACAAATATAAATGGTGCAGCAGAGCACTTTGTGGTACCAAGACTTCACAAATGCAAAAAAATATGACACTGGCATTATTTCTGCTTAATATTTCCATGAATGAACTAGAAAAAACTAAGGAATTTGCCAAAGCCACCAAAGAAACCCAAAATGCAAGACCGAGAGCATTTACTGCACTATTTGGAATAGAAATTTCCAATATTTGAATAGGTAGCAATCTAATGGCAAGTGGGAATATTTGTGAAAGTGTGACCTAACTTTAATTCTTTCCACTGCAATAAGATTGGAGCATGGTAACCGTTATCAAATATAGAGAAATTTAGAGGAAACAATGTTTAAAATCTCAAGAATATAGCAACACATTGACTGTAACCAATATTTGCAAATCTTAAAGAATATGTCAATGCATTGAGTGTAACCAATGTCTACAGATCATTGGAAGATGTCAATGCATACCACCACAGTGTATTAAAAGCAGTGTTGCAAGATACACCACCCCCCTTCCCCAGGTACGCATAGTATCATACCTGGTACCTAAGTCACAAGGTTCGTATTCAAATTCGAGTTCGGCAACGATGAAATTCGGAATAAATTTGGCAAGGAAAAATTTGGAAAAAAAATCGTGATAAAATTTGCCTTACATAAATTTGAATATAACTTATAAATACACTACATTTTAAATAAAAAATACTAATTTTAAATAAATACACTACATTTTAAATTAAAAATATACTACATAGTACATACACTACATTTTAAATAAAAAATATAAATGAAAAAAATACTAATTTTATTTTTAAATTTTAAAATAAAAAAATATATTAAATAAAATATACATTACATTTTAACTTTAAAGTTTAAAAAACAAAACAAAAAATCTAAATTTTATTTAAAAACTTAAAATTAAAAAACAAAATAAAAATACATTACATTTAATAAATACACTACATTTATTAAAATGGTATTTATTTCTTCAATAAATACAATACATTTTAAATAACTAGCACTTGCACCCATAGGAGGTTCAAGGAATACGCCGATAGCAACAACCAATGAGTTTAGAAAATTTCCCGGCGTGAATTTTGTTTAGAAATTTTCCCGACATGAATTTTTTTTACGGTGTGAGACAATTCCAAGCACTATATTTTATAAACAAGGGCGTGTGACGGGAGTCAAGTTTAATAAATACACTTTAAACAAATATATTTATTAAAAGAGGGTATGTGACAAGAGTCGGGAGGAGACGTTTGAGGAAAAACTAGGGCGCAATCAAGCGTAGGAGACATCAATACCAAGCCCCTTTCACTTGAAATAAACTAAGCAAATTCAACCGCCGAATTTCATGCAAATTTCTGTGAATTTTTCAGACTTTGTATAAATCCGCCAAATTTTGAATCTCATGGCTGAAATTCGACGAATCCTGTGACTTAGCGTGGTACTAATATGGGTATGGTACAGCTAGGATACCTACACTACCATACCCAAACTTAGGGTGAATTTCAAGCTACACCAAATACGTCCAGATTTGACGTCCTAAAAAATAGTGCCATATCTATGGTGAAATCTCAACATTGTGTCGAAACAAATGTCTCACCTGGTATCATATCAAAAAGAGAGAAATTCAAGGCCCTTCAAAATGTGTTGTGTGGCATTAGTGAAGAAAGTGTTGCTCACCTTTTCATCTAGTGCTCCTTCACCTTGGGCATTCAGGGGCAATGGTGACAACAATGGAATCAGCCTATCATTCATGCTACTTCTTTATCTAAATTCTTGGCAACCTTGGGCCATCCCCCTGTGTCGACTTCTTTCCTAGGATCTTGGTCTCATTTTTATTTTTTGGTAGATCTAGTTAGAGCAGAACCGTTGGATCTTCCAGGGTCACCAAAGTCTCACTGTGCAAGTTTGGCAAAAGATCACGAATTCGGTCAAGAAACTATTGCTGCCAAATGTTCTTTTTAAGAGACCCTCCCTCCTTCTCTCTTCTCTCAAGATGTCTGGAGCTTTTTTCCTTAGCTACTTCCCAAGTCTAGTCTGGCTCTAGTTTAAAGGCTTCGAAGAAGGTGAATAGGACTAGTAAGTGGTTTCCTCCCCAATTAGATTTTTTCAAAATTAATACCAATGGCTCTTCACAACGCAACCCAAATGCTACTAGGATTGGAGGGGTTGGTTGTGCTAGTGATGTGATGGTTCTTTTCTTTCTTTCTTATGCTACATGGATCGACACCAATAATTTGATGGAAGCTCGGACCATTCTTGTGGCTCATGAGAAAGGTTGTGAGTTGGGTTGGAAAAAGGCTATCTGTGAATCTAACTTCATGATCTTGGTTTCTCTTTGAACAAAGCAAGTATTCAAAAGTCCTCTTGGAGATTGGCTTCTCTAGTTGAATAGATCCTTTGCCTCACTCCAAAAGCTTCTAAAGAACATATGGTTCTGAGTCTTTTAGTTTTTAGTTATCGTGTTAGTATGTTTTGTTTTTAGTACAATATGCCTTAAGAGGGGGTGTTAGAATATAAAGCTTACCTTTGTAATAAAGTCACCATATTGACTTAAGTGGTTTGTTAGTATTGTTATTTTTAGCATTTAGAATCTAGGACAAGTGTCACATTTATGTTTATTGGTTAAATCTCCCAAACTCTATATAAGGCAGTGTTTCACGAAGTCTCGAGAGGGAGGGACTCGGGGCCTAGATTTGGGGACAGCAACGAGACGACAGTGCAAACATAAATAGTACTTTAAAAAATTATAAAAAATGTATAAGGATAACATATGAAACTTTAAAATACTCAAACATATTGCATTGAACAAAGAAAATGTTGAATATCAATATATTTATATTATATTCAAAATGATGATTACATTCAAAATTCAAATACAACTGGCCAATGGCCCAATGCCTCAAATCATTATTCATCCCCAAAGTCCACGTCAAACTTCTCATCACTCAAAGTACCAGACTCCTCAAGGTCAAGCTCCTCCAAACCAATACCAACCAACCCTATATGTGGTGCATCTTCATCAACCTGTGTTGATTCCTCTGGCTCTACATCCCATCAGGCTACTAGACTCTCCTTGTACGTAAGCGTATTGCGGTCAATGAGATGCAAGGCGCTATGTATAGCAACAAGCTTCTTCACCCTTAAATCAATTCCTCTTAACAGAGTGGATGAAACAATAAGTAGATCAGTTCCTCTCAATAACAGAAGAACTAGAAACCTAGGACAATAGACGAATGGCATGTGTGGTTGTCAAAGAATTAGGCCCATGCATAGTCCGCCATAGAATTGGATCCTCCTATGCCATAGTCTCCCTATCCATCTTGCCCTCTTATGAATATCCCCTAAGAGTGGCAAATTTTGTCCACTCAATACAAATGATGATGGTCTATATAGAATCATACATCTTCTGAATGGCCTTCATGAACCTCGCCTTCACCTCAACATCTTGTAGGGGTAACTTTGTCAAGCCTTAGATGCCTATTTATAAGTTTTTTGAGATTGCTCAAGGTGTGGGTGGGGCCCATAGACCATTAGAGTTAGGGTTAGTGGCACAAAGATCCAAAAATAGTTTTGATATTTTTAAAATGAACTTTTTGCCTCAATTCTCACGAGGGACGCCTAGGAGTCTCAGGTGCAATGGGGAGACGCAAGGGAGTCCCCGAGGGTGTCAAGGACGTCTCAAAGTCTTGGTAGCATCTCCAAAATAGGGGGACATCTCGAAAACATCCCCTCTTTAAGGGAGACGTCTCAAAAACATCCCCGAGGACCTAGTGGCAATGGCAAGACAACAAGCAGATGTTTCCCCCAAGTCCCCACATCTCGAAGATGTCCCCATCTCGAAAATGCCTAGTTTTTTTTGGGGGGGGCATGCCCACGTGGAACATTGATATAAGGAGATGAACCCAATTGTAATCGTCACTCTAATATCTAATAGAATAATATTGTGTTCTATTTTCTTGGCAATAATATGGACACATTCAAGCCAACTCCAAAGGCTTGGGGCAAACCCAAGCCAAAACTAGACAAGGATTAGAATCCAAACTAGACTAATTCAAGTTGGGTTATGATTCATGCAAAACCCTAATAACATAGAAAGTAATCATTTTAAGAACCCAAAGGGGGCATGCCCCCCCGCGGAACATTGATATAAGGAGATGAACCCAATTGTAATCGTCACTCCAATATCTAATAGAATAATATTGTGTTCTATTTTTTTTGCAACAATATGGACACACTCAAGCCAATTCCAAAGGCTTGGGACAAACCCAGGGCAAACCTAGATAAGGATTAGAATCCAAACTAGACTAATTCAAGTTGTGTTACGATTCATGCAAAACCCTAATAACATAGAAAGTAACCATTTTAAGAACCCAAACCCACTTCTGTGTTCTCTATAAGCTTTGTCCTAATGTTTATCCTAAAAATTTAAGTCCAACAAGCATGACTAAGTGGAAATTTTGGAGCATCAACTCAATAGAGATTTGGGTTCAATTCCCCCCAAGAACAATTAGGCAAGTTTTTATTATGTCAATGGAAGAAAAAGTGCACACTATACATGCACATGGACTAGGCCCCATTTGTGTCCCATAGGTTAAGGATCCAATAAACCCTCATTACAAATCAAAATTTAAAAAATTAATAATTAAGCACTCTAGTGACCTTGATATCTTGGTGTGATTAAATTACTAGGAGACCTAACAAATTAAATTTCCTATTGATAGAGATTGAAAAAAATTAAATTGCAATATAATACCATTGTGACATGATAAGTCAAAAACAACATTACATTGGCTTCATGTTTACTAAATTTTGTTGTAAATGAGCAAGAAAAGATTTACCAAGGAAGTAATGATAATAATAAAAACAACAATGTACAATCAGTACAAGAGGAGAATAGACAAAACTCAAAGGAAAACATCTAAAAGAAACCATTGTTGGGGTGGCCCCAAGTTTTCAAAGAAGTTTTGAATAGGTTCTACGAATGCATAATGTAAAAAGGCATCATTATCACACGATGGGATTGGGTGATGAGGAGGAAAGTATCAAGGCACCAGAGATGTAGGGGCGGCTCTCTAAATGCAAAACAAAAAGCAAAAAAATTATGAAATGCTCAAAGGCAACTCTATAAATAATAATATGGAATGACTAACAAAGAAAAGCTTAGACTACGTTAAGGGACTAGGAAAGCCTCTTGCTTCATTGCAAAGCATTGTGAGTTTGGCACATGTCTCTTCATCTAACAATGAGACTTATTCACTTTCTTGACAATATGTTATTTACCTTGATCAAAAGAATATTAACAACAACATTGCCTGATGACATCAATATATTCCTGATGTGAATAGAATATTGGATAACCTTTTCAATATATTAGTTGATGTGATTAGATCTATAATGTCCCCTTTTTGAAATGGGATTAAAATAATAAAAATAATTAGTTAAGGGAGTCATAATAAAAGGGTTGCTTAAATAATATTATGAAATTATAATAAAATAAAGTTAAAAACTTAAAATATTAGATAAAAAGGTGTCTTAAAATTAAAATTATTTTGAATTCCCCTCAAATATCAATCAAGAAAAGAATATTAACAACAACATTCCCTAATGACATCAATATATTCCTAATGTGAATAGAACATTGGATAACCTTTTCAACATATTAATTGATGTGATTAGATCTGTAATGTCCCCTTTTTGAAATGGGATTAAAATAATAATAATTAATCAAGAGAGTCATGATAAAAGGGCCACTTAAATAATATTATAAAATTATAATAAAATAAAGTTAAAATATTAGATAAAAAGGTCTCTTAAAATTAAAATTATTTTGAATTCCCCTCAAATATCAATCAAGAGCCATTTGAAGAGTTATGTCTTTTGGAGGGAAACTCCATTTAAGAGAGGCCAAGCAAGGAGGAGGAGGCGTGCATTAATGAATAATTCTATTTTCTGATTTATACTCCTTGTTGGAGCATTGGACTTCGGTTCAAATAACCTGAGGATGAAACCCTTCTAGGTCTAGGTCTGGAATTAGAGGACTAAAACCCCCTGATTTCCATCACTGGATTAGTGGACAACTAATTCAAATTTGGGGCAATCTCATCCAGAGATTGCATAAGAGCTTCAAAGTGACAGGCAGATCGAAAACGTGGTGAAATCTTTGTTGAATCTGTAATTGAAGATTATCTTTGACAATTTTTAGGCTGCTTGTACAGAGCCAATTGTAAGCTGAATTCTTATGTGATTATTACATTCTGCGGCTGCTCACATAGCGCCAGTTTTATAAAATAAAACTCATTCCAAAAAGCCAATTTATGCAGCGCCATATCTATATAGAAACAACAATTCATATCGAATTAAAATCTGCATATCATGGTATCTCTATTTGAATTCGGCAATTCATATTGGATGTTTATGGGACAGCAATTTCTAACAGCTATAGACTGAAATCTGCGAATTCTTTTCTAATGTTTAGACACTAATGTTTGAAAGGAAAGCACTAATTGGAGGGCAGTCCATATTCATTGTGCCGCCTAGTTTTGATAGGGTTTGTGGCAGATAATAATCGGGTTGCCTGGGAATGATTGCGCAGGGTCTACAGTTTTATATTTGACAAAATCCACTATCCGGCACAGAGTTTCAAAATATTGATAAAGATTACTGAGGTAATTTGGTTATTGATCGATTGGATAATATCCCTACCTCTGCCAACTATTATTGCAAGCTGGTCGCCCCTTCACAGGGCCACAATACGATCTGTTTAGGATCAAGTTGCTCAAGTTTTCTGGTCACTTCTGTTGGGCTGTGATTTATATTATTGCTATTAATTTCATAAGAATTCATGATCCATAATTGCTGCATACGAAATTTTATTTTGCAACCTTATAGTAATGAATAATATTTGGTTTTTCGTGAGGAGCTAACCCCTGAAATTGTTGAAGAAAATTAAAATTGATAAATTTCCATTAAATATTCCATTCGGGCTATTACAAGATCCATAGATAAACCTTTTAACATATGAAAATTCCTACCCATGGAGATTCACAAAATTCAATGGGGAACCAATGAATCTACCAGAACTGAGACATTCCAAATCAAAACCACATTGACTTTAGTTTTGATAAATTTTCCCATATATGGAACAGGAAAGGCAAATATTCATGTCAAATGGGATGAACTTTTAATTGGTAGGTTCTAGTAGCTTTCATAGGGAAGGCTTGGGTTCAAACCTGCAAGATACATGCTAAGTGTTGAAATTGGATAAAATGATACATCTAACTCTAATTTGCATGGAAGAGCTTAAACAGCCAGTGCATTTTGCTCAATGTGATGGGTGCTTATGTTAGAAGAGGGGCTCATGCAAATAGCAGGCACATGGAGCACAACATACCAGCTGTTTACTTTAAACCAAATTACACGTACTGAGATCTAAACAATACCACATCCAACTCAGGATGATACATATTCAAATCCGCAGCCGACATGTTGAGCATTCAAATTGCGTAAAACACTAGATCCAACTCTGAATGGGACTTAAGTGTTCATATTGAGCAAAATATTGCATCCAACGCTGGGTGCGGTATACTCAAATCCACAGAAGACGTGTTAAGTGTTCCAATTGGATTAAAATCAACATCCAACTATTTGTGCAACATATTAAAAAAAAAAGGCTGGATGCAATTCTAGGGTGACTTTGTGGGAACAGATGCCCCTAGCAAGTGGCATCTGGGTGGAAGGTTACCCCACAAGAGGAATTTACCAATGAAATGAAACAACTATTTGACCAAACCCACTGAAAGAAAACTCAACTATTATCTCACAAACTGTTTTAGGATTATTTTGAAATAAAAAGGGCTGAAAGAAATTGAAATGGCTAAATACCTGACGAGTTACAGTGATCTCGTTGTTGTCTTCATATCCAATGGGACTGCGACTGCGATCAGAATTATCAAAAACGATAGAAACAGTGGCCTTGGTCACTCCAGCCTGCCCTTGCTTGTACACCAACTCCTGCAAATTTGAAGCCCTGACCTGCTGTAAATTGGTAATTCCAAGCACGAAACAGATTGAGTCCAATATGTTTGACTTCCCTGAACCATTCAGACCAGTTATAGCATTAAAAAAGGGATCAAAATTAGGCACAACTGTCCTCGTTGCATAGGATTTGAAACCCTCCAGACAGACCTCCTTGACATACATTGCTGTAAACTTCTCCCTAAATGTCTATAGATAAACCCCAAGTTTTCAATATGCACCGTATCTCCCTCAATAAATCTGCAAATAAGATCTTGTTTTTGGATACAGTGTGTATCTCCCTCTGTAAGTCCCGCAAGTTGTTGGATATACACTGTATATATCCCTTTATACTCCTTAAACTCTGATTCTTTGACTGTGCTGGGTATCTCCCTATGCGATCCGTTCAAAAGCCTCCGGATAACTTAGGACTTTTTAATACACACTGAATATCTCTCTCTGTGATGCCCACAGGTGGCCCTGGATAAACTTCTGTGTTTTTTATATCCACTGAACATGTCCCTCTGCGATCCCCGCAAATGACCTCGGCTGACCTCTGGCCTTAAGATATACACTGTGTATCTCCTGCGCAAATGATCCCGGATGACCTCTGGCTTTAAGATATACACTGTGTATCTCCTCCGCAAAGACCCCGGATGACCTCTGGCTTTAAGATATACAATGTGTATCTCCTTATGTGATCCTTGCAAATGGACCTGGATAAATTATTAGCAGATGAGAGGGATCTTCGTTCTCTTGTAGATACGCACTGATATCTCCCTCTTCTGATTCAAATATACATTGTCTATCTTCCTCCATTTTCATTTTATGCCTTTTGACTCTGGGTCCTCATGGGCGGGAAAATGAAAAGGGTAAAGATTTTGAAAACAGAGCTGTTCTTAACTCGTCAATTGACGCGTTATTAATTCATGCTCCTTTTCCTTCAAATGACGCTAATATTATGATGGTCCCCTTGGATAGCTTGCCTTTGATGTGCTTCCTTTCTCTTCTTTTTCTTTCTTTGTTTTTTTTTTTCACATTAAAGAAAGTATGATAGCAATTGCACTTCAAAGCAATGGGTATGTCAAGTGTGCTTGTTTTTATATTCTTTTTGGGTTCATTTTTTCTTGTGTTAGCTCTGAATGTTCAATCTATTATAGCAAGACATGAGTTTGTTGAAATAACTTTCATATGTGATTGTCCAAAACTCTTGCATTTGTAAAAGTGATCTGTTGTTTAGATGTTGTGATGTAATGTTTAGACATTTTGGTTAAGATATTGATTGTTTAGATAAGTTAGAGACATAATGAACTACTTCCTTCCATTTGTCAATTATTTAAGACTTAGATCTACCTTTGTTGTAATCTGATAACTCAAGGTGGGCAACTCCAACTTCCCCTTAAAATGGCATGGGCCTTAACAATCCATAAATCACGAGCGCTAACAATTAAAAAAGCAACAATTGACATTAACAACATTGATCGCCAAGGACTAGCATTCACAATTGTATTAAGGGTACATTGTCTTACAGATCTTTGTATATCCCCCACCTTCCAATACCAAAGATATGCAAGCATGAAGGATAGTCCATATTTTGCACTATAAAAGCAAGAAGAGGACTATTTACAAGCACTGTCAATTGGAAATAATTGAATAATCCAATCAAAATATGAACAAAATTATACACCTCTTCATTTTAGAAGAAGAATTGTAGTTGTGTTCTAATAGATGTTACTAATCCGTTAAATTAAGATAAAGTAGCATATTCTACCAATTGTTATTTGTTTATAAACTTTTGCTATGGGTAGTCAATTTCCAAATGTGTTTACATAACATTCTCAAAAATCATGTTTGCTATTAATCTTGAAAATGAGCTCTTTTGTTAATGAGTTGTTTTTCTTGTAAAGCACTAATGGTCTCAAACCATGTGTAGTTTCATTGTAGTAAATTTGATTTTGTGGTCACATATCATAATTTCTTTTAGTATCTTCTAGGTACTTACAGGTACCCAAAATTACTTGTGGTAACCAAGCCACCATCACCCCCAACTTTTTTGTGAAATATGAATTAGCAACTTCTAATGATAACTATAGGAAAATGAAAACTCTACTGAGCTTAGGGGGAAATGCCCTAATGATGTTACGATTTTGGACAGTGCTACTTATTGCCGTATTTTTAAAAATATGTAGATTTAATAGACAACTTTACCATCTATAAATGTGAGACCATTTTGTTCTTAACTACATATCTAAAATAGTTGTAATGTGTTATTGGAATGTTGTTTTTACTAAAGTAAAAATCTATACCATTGATGTATAAGGTGGATGATAGGATGATATATAAATACTTGGATGATAGGATGGATGACTAGGATTAAGAGGTGTAATGGATGGTTGAGATTAAGAGGTGGAGGATTAGGGCATATCCTTATGTGAACGGTTGAGATTAAGAGGTGTAGTTTGAGATGGATGGTTAGGATTAAAAGTTAGTTTGACTTTTGTGCAAGTCATTTATCAAGTGAATGAGGATGAGGACAAGTGGGAGATAATTAATTAAATAATAAAATTATAAAAGTATTATGAGAGACATGTGATATGTGAGGATAAAATTAATTAAATAATTTTATTTATTTAATTAATTTATCTAGAGGGATGACATGGATTACTTAATTAAACAAATATGATTTATTTAATTAATTTGGGTGATGTGGAAATGAATTAAATTAATTTAAATAAATATAATTTATTTAATTAATTTGGATGACAAAGAGAGACATGAAGGGTTCTAGGACAAATGTATCGTAAAGTGACACAAGGTGATGTCAACAAAGGGGATGACTAGGTGTTGTTAGGTCATGGACATTTTTAGGTGTCTACAACTCCAACCACTCAAAGTAGGAGTGACAAGGATGATGATGCTTCCTCGAGAGGGCAAGCAAGTTCGAAGAACACGGGTGTGCTCTTGAAATAGATATAGAAGATGTTGGTAAAAATACAAAGAGATGAATGGAATAGAAAGATGAAGATAGGATATTAGATGGATAAAATGGATTAAAAGTTAATAGATAGAAGTGATTAAAGGGGCAATGGAAAAGAGAGATGAAAATTAAATATGAATGGTGAATATTAAAAATGTGCAACTAGAGAATGATAGATGAATTGATGGATGATGAAAGGTTTATTTGGATTGGAGCATAGAACTAACTAGGTGATAAAGGATAAACGATGATGGATAATGAGTGAATGATCTTGAATGCAAGTATTATGGAGATATTTGGTGAGCACCTATTTGAATATAGCATGATATGTTATGCACCAGGGTATAAAGACCAAGGTGACGATGTATCCCATGCATAGGACTGACTCACAAGAAAGGTCAAAAGCAACCCTATACTGTATAGCACCATGATATGGAAGACCATGATACTATTGTGATAGGTAGGTTACGAAGACATGCAGATGCAAGACAAAATGATAATGCACACAAACAAGCAACCAAACATGCACAAAATGATGCAAAGACAAACAAGTTGTCCCTAGTCAAGCTAAAAACTGATGATTGATTGATTGATGACGAGGAAAGTATTGTTGATGTGGGAACAATATATCTCAAGAATAACATGAGAATTGAGAATGATAAATCTTGATGATGATGATTTGAGTTGATCAAGTTTGCAACAAGACTGGGAACAAAATTGATAGATGCTTTTGGACAAGTTGCTTAGATTGCTTGGCTAGATTGCATAGAGTAGGATTGTGTGTGTAGATGGACTACTAGGAACATTAGATTATATTTGGGTAGCCTTTTCTTGATAACAATGACAAGGGAAAACCAAGTCTAGGGATAAAAAGGATTTGGGGATGATGGGATGGATATATGAAAGGATTGTCAATAGTGAAGAAGATAGATGGGGGATTCAAATGTGATCTCCAAGGACTATGTCACATAGGAATAACATGCCCTACTTTAGGTATGTCGCTCATGACGAGGCACTACAATGTTTGTGACGATACGTGGTAGGCAAGATAAGTGCAAATGATGGATTGGTGTATGCCAACAAGTGCCCAAAGCATATGTTAACATTGATGCCCCTGTCCTTGTCAAAGTTGAAAGTGAGAAGGGAGGATGGAAGAGGAGATGATAGGATATGCAGATATAGTGAATGGGATGAATGGGGAGTGATAAGGTAGGTGAGGTTTGCCCCCAAGTGTAAGGTTCTCTTTGATAACTGACTACACATGACGCCCACGAATGGGTTTCCATAATGGTACTTGTCCAAGGCACCATGAAATGGTTTTCAATATTGGATGAATAATTTTCTCTTTACTAATTTGATTTTCTTTTTTTTTGTCTGGTAACACCTAAGAGAGGTTTTCACCAGGGGACTTTTTGGTATATTTTTTTTCTATTTTTTGTATTTTTTTGAAGTGTTTTGGATTTTTTGGACTTGGGAAGTTGGGGTAAGAGTGGATGAATGGATGGGTGGGGATGTGTCGGACTCAATCGTATGTTTCCACAAGAAGATGATAGGATCTCATTCTGAATAATTGTTGCACATGGACCGAGTCAATTGTGGTTACACTCATAGATGTTGGTAGAGACCTTGGTGAGGGCTAAGTGGATGTCTCCTAGATGTAAACAATGTGTCATTATAGCTTTTATGGTAGAGGATGTTGTTGAGGGACATGGAGTGGAAAGATGTTGCATCCCTCTTTTTGGAATCAATAACACTATTTACTTTTCTTGCAAATTTCAGTTATATAATATGTTGTTGACGTCATGGAAACTGGTGATGTAGATAGACAAGTTAGTTCTATGAAATTATGGAATCTATTGATTATGATCAATGTGATATTATAAACAAAAATGTATTTTTGTTAGGAGAAAATGATGTTTGGATATATTATGCTTTGATTTGAAATATAGGTGCTTTGACCACAAAAATTGTATGTGAGACTGTCGTTGCAGGAACAGGTGGACCATGTTCGACAGGAAGAGAAAGTATCTTTGAGAAAGAGAATAGACTCTGGAAATTAACCATGGGTGTTTGCCACTGAAAACGCCAAGCAGGTAGATAAACCTTGAAGCCTTAGATTTAGTCATGTTTACGGCTAAGATAATTTAAGACTAGATGTCGACATCTGAAGTTAAGGTTTAACACCTTTCGTAAGTCGTCATATAGAATTTTGGAATTCGATGTTGTTGTCGCAAGTCCGCTTAATCATGTCGTCTAATAGAGATGACTGATATTCTAATTATAGGTAAATAAATAAACTTATTTGTGGCAGATTTGTGAGTCGCGTCTCGTAGTCGAATGACGTGAGAAGTCATTTTTGTGCGTCAAACAATCTAGAAAACTTGTTTTGCGTTACGCCCAATCCGTCGCGATTGTTGTAAAAACGCTTTGAACATGTGTTGTGAATTTATTTCTTTTTGAAAATCAATGGATGTCGAATTTGAAGCCGAGGTGAGCTATAACTTGTTTTGGTCGTTATTTGGAAGAATATTCCAAAATCGCCATAGTTATATTTTGGTTAATGTGAGGTATTTCATTTAGTTTGTTTGATGTCAGTTTTCTCGTCGAAGTCGAGTAGGGTTACGCCCAAGTTCTGTTGTTTTTGGACGTCTTCCATTTCGAATGCGTCTTCTACCTTCGAGCTTAAGACTTTGAAATATCATTAATCTAACCGTTATTCTCTTTATTAAGTTGACCCTTACTCATTCTCTTTTTCGACCTTGGAGTCACTCTATGCATTTATTAATCACCACCTTGTAAGAGCATTCAATTATTAGTGCAAACTTAGAGGTTTAAAAGCCATGATGCTTGAGTAAGTGGACGGGGTTGTTGTGCAACAGTTGCCACGTCGCCATAAAGGAACCTCCATCATGTTTAGTGGTCGTTGTAGGTTAGGGAGTCGGGTGGCATGCAGATAAACTGATTTCCTTGTGTTTAGGCATGGATGGCAGAGGTAAATGTCATTGTTCTCCTTCACCGCGGGGAGTTTTTTGGGAGTATATTTCTGTGGAGAGAGAGAGAGAGAGCTAGGGGTTGGAGTCTGAGGTAGGAACTTGAGGACGTCGCTGAGAGATTAGCATGGACAAGCTAGCAATAGCGAAACTCTGAGTATTACGACAGGTTCTCACCCTTCCTCTCTGCGTAGTCTATGTTCACTATTTGCATCTTATTTCTGGCTGTGTATGTGTTGTATTTTACAACGTAGAAGTTAGTGAAAATAATGCATTTTTTCTGTATAAGCTGAGTGGAGTTTGTCTTCTCAGAATATGTTATCTTTATACACCATGAATGCTACCATTGTAATAGTAGAACATAGGTTCACATATGTATACACCAAGGTAGCTAAATGTATGATGCAAGTTGTGAACGATAATCAAAGCTTAAAGGATAACTCTGTAGTATTAGGGTGCAAACTTTAAACTATATACCTACCATGAATATATCCTTGTATGCATATCATTGTGATGGTCGTAATGTAAACCACAACCTGCTAATGAAATGCACTGCATTTATTTACCTCTTGTAAGCATTATACTGGGAGTCGGTGATGACGTATGCACTGAGTTGTTATGTTACATGACTGTGAATCCAACTCGAACTGTCTTTTGTATACTTTGAAATGTTAGTTTCTTAGTGAAGAGCCACATTGCACCACGTGCTTACTGTGAAGGAGTCTAAAACCTCATATTTAATGCATGTTTTTCGACGCAGTTTTAGATTGATTTGACAGCCAGAGGTGTAATTTTAACTGGCTGTGGTGTCGGGAGATAAAAACCAGAGTAAGATAAGGTTACAAAACGTCTCTCTGTCCAAACAGATTAGAATCCTGAAAACAAGAGATTGAATGCCGACAAATGTATTTAACTAGCTTCTTATCTGGTATTAGATCTTCAGTTAGAGGTTGATATATGAGTATGATCATCTATAGAGTCTTAAGATAGATTCCAAGTCTTTTAATATCTTTATCATTTAACTCTTACCTCGTTGAACCATTTAAAACTATTTGTTTTGGAAGGAGGGTGTAGAGTTGTAGTAAAAGTAATTATCCTTGGTCAAAAACCGTCATGCTTATAAAGTGAAAAGATAAGGGTGCGGAACCCGCATATTGTGTTTTAGTTATTTAAATTGCATGCGATGTTCCTTGTATTGCTCTTACCTAGTACATTGAAGACCTTTATGAGTCTAAAACTTAAAACTCTGGGTCTTCGGATATTCGCATTTTATACTTGGGTAAATTGTATAAACTTTTGAAAACCGTATAGCCAAGTTAGAGACCACTTATGAGTGGATAGTTTCAAACAATGGATTAGACTGTTAAGGGATTACTATTGCATTACAAATGTTATCCGTATAAACAATGAACTAGAAAACCCTTTAGACATCGTGAAAACGGAGATGATTCCATAAGCTTTGGAATAGAGTAAACCTTTGCGCCATGCGCTATTGCATGAGGAAATTCAAATACCTTGAGGTCATCGAGGTCAACATATATATAAACCTTACAAATAGGAAAAACTGTAGGATTGAGATTAATTCAAGTCGAGTAGGGTGGGTGAACTTAATTCATGCGTTCATACAACGCTATTTAAATTCAAATCCTTTGGCCAAGGTGATGCATGATCCTCAAGTGCATTGAATGTTCACTGTGACTGGATGGCGTTTCTTGTGGAAGGGTCATGCATGACTAGAGGGTATCTAGGGATCTGCATGATAACAAGACACGTAAGTTACAACACCAGAGCTCAGATGGCAAACACCGATGGTTATCCTAAGTCTATCCTCTTGAGTAGGGTAGGGCCACTTCCGGTTAGGAAGGAGTGCGGGAGACCGACGGTCCGTGGTTGGAGGTTAAGCTCCTTGAAGATACTTTCTCTTCCAGATATTGAGGATTGCTGAGTCTTGAATGTGATGGGTCGACAATCGAGATGCGGTGATAATGGTATGTTTCTAATATTGTATTTGTTTTAAGAATTTTCAAATTAGTAAGAAAACTAAATGTTTATGGTTTATCATTTCTTTCAGCTTTGTGAAAAATGAAATCATGTTTATTGTTAAATCGAAGAATGTTATACTTGATAGTAGTGAATTCTTTTATGGGGTCAAGAGGAACCAAGACCATAATTTGCACACGTTGCATTAGAGTTGGAAGCTTGTGATGGGGATTAGGGAATAATGGGGATTTGAAATTCTTGAAAATGGTGGATTTCTGATCATGGGGTTGGGATGGAGGATTTATGGATGAAAGGATTAGTGGATTTATGTAGGAAGGGATTAGTGGATTTAGGGATGGAATGATTAGTGGATTTATGCGTGGAGGGATTAGTGGATTTAGGGATGGAAGGATTAGTGGATTTATGCATGGAGGTATTAGTGGATTTAGGAATGAAAGGATTAGATGGGGGAGGGATTTTGGTAAAAATTTTGGATTTATAGGAAGGAGGAAGGAGAATGGCAACATACTATTTGGAAGAGTGATGAGAGGAACTTATTTTAGATTAGGAAAAGCTCTCTTAGGATTTATGAAGGCGTTACCAACATGTTTGGATTGTTTACCTTCAGATATGTAACTAAGGCCATGCGATTACAAATGGATTTTGACATGGATGGGCTCCAAGATGCCTTAGTCACAAAGGCATAAGCCTTTGCCTCTATAGTTCATCCTCTGGAGCATGTGATTTGCAATGGGGTTTTTCTTGCTTTGGAAACATGACGCGAGTCTAGTTTGAGATGGAAGGAGATTGGTTGTGGACATAAGTTTTTCTCCTGTTGCGAGAGAATCAGCACAGATGAAGGTGTTGGGACAAAGGGGATTGGGTGATGGTTTAGGGATTGGGTCAATATTTATAGGTTGAGGATCATGGAATGGATTAGTGTAGATTCTTATATCTTGATTTGGATGGAGTGATTTTTTGACATGCTTTGGAACAGGCTCTTAAGATAGTTGGATTTGCTTGGATGATGCAATGGGGAGGAGTTAGTTTCAATTGTTTGGATAGGCTCCTCTAGTAAGGTAGATGAAGGGATGGTGGATGTTAGATGTTTAAAGGGAGTCCTTGATATACACTAGGTATGTTGAGGCCCAAGTTTGTGAAATGAAAGTGAAGCAATGCCAAATAGCTAGGAGAAGAGGGTAACCCACCCTTCTCCTTCACTTCCCCAAGGTATAAAGTTATTGGGGCCTTATCCTAAATGACAACGTTTCAACTTCCAAGAGTTATGTCTTTGGATTCACCCCCCGCTCTTTATACTCCATTGGAATGCTAGAATTGAGGTTGTCCCCTTGGTGATGAAATCCAAGGAAGGCCTCCTAAAAAGAAATTTGGAAAGATGATACTTGTTTCTGATCCTCAAGATCACCTGAAAACACAGGAGAAGAGCATACACAAGATATCAATTCAGGATTAAAAGACAATGACAAATTGATTAAACCAAATAGAAATGTGAACGTGAATTTTAACCCCAATTCAATAGTTATAAAACATACAAAAAAGATAAGGCAAACAAAAATTGAAAAGTTTTGATAATGAAGTCTTCTTGAAATCATTCTATAAAACCACAAATTAGTAGTTTGAAAGTTTGTTCTTTGACTTGTGAGAAATGTTATTTTCAAAATTTTATTCTTTGGCCAATGAGAGACACTGCATTCAAAGGATTGGAAAACAAGATCAAACCCATGATTTTTGGAGTAAAATCTAAAAATATTACCTATCCCACAACAAAGTACACCTAATTATCTTTCCAATGCTTATTTATAAGAACTTGAAAATTCGATAAAATATGCAAAAGTTATAGCATTTTGAAAAAGTTGTCTATTTTTAGACTAAACAAGCACAAAAATTAGAAACATAGGAGCAAAAAAAACAAAAGACTAAGCAGGTGCAAAATTTCCAATGTTAAATAGGTGCAAAAATCAACAAATTTGTTTTTTCATATAAAAAAGTAGACATTCAGTAAACAAATGAAAAAAATTAGATATTCTCAAATGAAAGATTTTTAAAAAGATGCGTTGAAGATTTTTAAAAAGATGCGTTGAAGATTTTTAAAATGGTACGCTCTACCCTATCACCGCAGGTTACAAGTAAATACCATTTTAGTACCTACCTTCAGCAGTACTATTGTAATAAAAAATTATTATCTAGTGATTAATTTTTTAAAATAAACCAATCATAAACAAGTATTTTTTTGTTAAATATTGTATAAAGTCTATAAACTAATCATAAACAAGTATTTTTTTGTTAAATATTGTACAAAGTCTATAAACTAATCATCAACAAGTATTTATTTTCTAAACTAAAGATGGAATTTGTTTAACTATAAATGTTTTTAAAAATATTTATCAATCATTTAGCTGGTTTATACATTTTAGAAATATTTTTTATTCGTTTAAAATTTAAGGTATTATGGGTAGATAATACAGACAGGTACTATTTAAAAAAACCTCCATAGAGGCCTTCACGGTAATCAAAAAATAAGCAAATGGATTTTGATACGGAGGAGAGAAATACAGGTTTGGAGCAGCGCCACTCCTTTTCCATGATACCCCACTCCACCTGCATGTAGAAATGTTGTGTTTGTACTAGTTTATTTCATGGATCTTGAGTACAAGGTTGTTTTGGATACTGCTTCTATTGTTAACCTAAATCCGCTTTGTTTGTTACACAAGACCATGGCTACTACCCTAGCCTATGGTATTTATAAAACATATTTGCTTGAAACTGATATGCTAAATGTTGTATGTGTCGATATTGGACATGTCAACATGCAAGTCTGCGTTGCAGCCTTCAAGAAGTGGGAGCTTAAGGTCTTAGCTCGTGGTTTTGACAAATCTCTTGGTGGGAGGGATTTTGATGAGGTTCTTTTTAGGTATTTCGTAGGGCTTTTCAAAAACTAGTATCAAATTGATGTGCCTACTAATGCTCATGCCAGTCAACAGCTACAAGTTGCTTGTAATGGAGTTTATTCATTATGGTCTACAATTTCAAAATTGTTTTAAAAAACATTTAGGGTTTGTCAACCTTTCTAAAAAAAATCTATGATGTTAGGTTTTTAAGTTTGTATTGGTTCTTACTCTGATAACCAAGTAATAAAAAAATTCAACCTGTGGGTTTTTTCCCATAGTTTTATTTCAAAACCACAGTTTTATTTCAAAAATCCTTTGTAAAATTCTTTTGTTGTATCTGCCTATAGTTATTTAAATTTATGTTATTGGGTTTGTAGTTTTACATTGTCTTTCTATAGGGGTTGATCATCTAATTAATCAGGTAATAGACCTTTTCTTTATGGGCTACATCCTGATGGGTTTCATATTTTTTTAATCTCTCTTTTGGAGCAAGGTTTAGTAGTGGTGGTGGCAACCCGCTACTAGCTTATGACACCTAAAGTGGTACCTTTTACTAAAATTGAATTATATATACCTGTCATCAGAATACCTGTTAATTTGGCCATAAATTCTAAATTTGATTTTAATTTGACTAAGGACAATAGGGGAATAAGCCAGATGGGGGATTACACCTAGTTGTATGAATAATTACTTGAGCCCTATGAGTTGTAAAAGCCTAATAATCTTTGCTTTGCATGCTTAGCAAGAGGGTTTGGCCCACCTAATTGGATGTTGGATCAGAGAATTAAATAGAGACTATTTTGGTTATGATTGGAATAGTAGTTTAGAATTATTGCATATGTTGTCATTGATGTCAACAAAGTTGTGATGTGGAAGGTTGCATGTGATGTCAACAATATGGTGATCAGTGATGTCAAAAGAGTAAGTGATCAGAGAAGCAGACAAATGAGCAGTTCAAAAGATCAAACAAAGGAGTGTTGATTAGAAGAGTTGTGAGGTGAAAGATATGGTGTTGAACGTCATGAACATGCTATTGATTAGTATCATTTGTACACAGTTGTACCTTATCTTCTAAAGTTCATGAATAGGTGAAAGTTTTTAGGTTGCAAGTTTTTGTTGACATAAAGATGTGTTTTATTGTTTTGATGAATGAATATTGTCTACGGTGCTGTGAATGTTGCATTCATTGTCTCTTGGTGAAAACCATTGCATAAGATATGAAAGAAAGTGTGTAAGGTTTCAAATAGTCAAAGCCACATAAAGTTGCACAGAAGAAGCTCAGGAGAATGCTCTTCATTCCTCTGCATTTAAAGATATGCACTTGGTTTGGAGGTTAGACAGAGACAAGTGTGAACTATGTATGATCCAAATTTCAAGGCATAGAAGTTACCACATAAGATTCTAGAGCTAGCAGAGTGAAGATAGTGGTACAGTGTTGTTGCAGTCATAAGGAGACAGTATAATGGTCCACATTGCTCTGCACTCAAAGATATGATCTTGTGGCTTGGTGGATAGCTGTCTATAAAAAGGTATGCATGATTCAAGTTTCAAATGATAACCTTTGAGTCAACAGAGTAAGGACAAATCATGTTGCTGATTAGGGTTGTTAGAGAAACAAAGTAAAATCCATTGCATTTCACTGCATTATAATATATGGCTTTACTATTTAGAAGATATGTTTAGATTGTCTGTATGTTTTCTCATTTCAATTTTCAAGTGTTGAGGAGTACCGCAAGTCTATTTTTCAATGTTCTATTTCAAGACTATGTAATCAAAGTTTGCAAAGGATAATAGCATCAGTGTTTAATAGTTTGCGCCAGCATGAAGTAGCACGGAGTTGTGAAAGGAGTGTATGAAAATGTTTTTGTGAGTCATATAATGTTTGTAAAGTGATATGCACGATGTTATTTGGTTTCACTAGTACCGCTTTAGGTCTGGAGCTAATGCATGAGATGTTAAGTGTTTGTTGGGCCGACTTTGTGTATTTTGGTGATTGTGCCGTGTGTTTGGAAGTGTGCGCTAGCGTGGAGATGTGTGCTAAGTTAAAATAGGTCCTATTTATCACTTGGTTTGAACCACATTGGATTTTTACATTATCGCCAATGACTTTGGGAGCCAACTTGTTGTGGTAGTTGTACGTTTCATCTTGGCCAATAAAGGAGATTTTTTTTTAAGCTTATAGAGGATATAAATGTAAGAAAAAGTTTGTTACAAAATGCATGAGTGTGTGAGTGTGCGAGGATGTACGTGCGAGTGAGTGTGTGTGTGTGTGGAAGAATGTTGAAGATAGTAGAGTTTTGTTGAGCAGAGGTGTTGAAGATATATGTCAGTGTGAAGGGTGTCGATGCTGTGGAGGTGATTGATTAGTGGAATTTGTTAAGTGTTTTGTATAGAGGTTGTAGCCTCTTTCTGTAAGTGTTGTAGAACTGTAGGGAGTTGTAGCTTCCTTTGATTGAAGCCATAAAAATTATGTATCAGGGAGTTGTAGCTTCCTTTGGGTTGTAGCCCATAAAACTTGTTGTAAATCTATTTTTTATTTTGAGGTTGGATTTGGACAGTAGATCCAAGCAGCTTGCTCACCGTGGTTTTTCCTTTTAGGGTTTTTCATGTAAATCTGGTGTTATGGTTGTGTGATTGTGTTTTGAATTGCTTCATTATCTATTTAAGGTAGTAGAGTGTTTTTGAAGATTAAGTTGAATTGGATTAATTTTGTGGCATATACTGATTCACCCACCCTCTCAGTATATCAAAGTGTTCTAACAAGAATGGATTCTAAAGCATGTTTTGATCTTTATATTTAGGGTTTGTCCTTCTTGTATCTCATGGCTTAGGTCTTGATACATTTTGTTTGCTTGGATATGATCTTACATGTTCTCTATATCTTATATGTGATTGTGGTCCAGATAACATTGAGAATCTTAGCTTATCATTTTTATGTTGTGAAGAATGTGTCTTTCAAAGATCTTCATAAACATGAGAATAGATGTTCAATGTTTTCAGAGAATGCTTTGAATATATTGTGGCAATAAGAGGGTGTTAGTTCCCTAAAGGAAATAGTCGACTCTTGATTAAGGCTTAAAGGCTGCAAAGACATTAATATTGATTTTCCTTTTCGCTTAGCAAGTACAAAGTGATATTTGAGAAAACTGATTTAGTAATAACCCATTGTAATTAGTTATATAGATTGATTCTTGTTCTATTGAAATCATGGTGGCAATAATTTGTCCCTGAGAAAAAGAAGCATCACAAGACATGTTTTTGAGATCCAAATATAAAATAACTTTGTTTTTGTCTCTGTTATCTATTCTCTATTCATCTTTTCTATTATTATGATATCAGTTGTGTTTAAAGTTGCTCCTTAGCTTCTACAACTAGGGTTTTATGCTTTATCCATTAGTCACTTGTTTACCATATGATCTCCACTAGTGATTTGTAAATTTTTCTTGATAAAATAGATCCAAAAGGATTTTGAACTTGTGACCTATTATCTATAAGAAAACCAAACCACAAATATTTTGCAAATTCTTTCATATATATATATATATATATATCAATGTTTCCAATCCTTTACTTTGAAATTTTCAATGCACGTACTAATTTAAATTTCTACAAATTTATGTCTTCTTTACCAATAATAACAAACCTGCTTCATTGAAAGTGATAAAAACAAATCTAAATATCAAAGCTAAGGACAATCCTATAACCTAGTACCCACTGATGTTAAACAAAATACAATGCAACTAGCATCTACTAAGGAGTAGTTTGCTTCTAGTATCCACATGTTGTAAGGAAGACTAATCTGGTAGGTAATGAGCACGTGTGATTGTTTCATGTGTGTTTGCAACTCTCCTTTCAAAGTGTAAATGACAAATGTGTAATTTGGGTTTCCAGCCTAAGTAAGATACAAGGACATGCACTCTGCAATAATCACCAAGAGATGTGTGAACCTGTCACTTTGACATAGGTTATGTGAGTGTATAAATAAGTGTATGGGAGGATATGAATAATGACACAATTGTACTACATTCAAATATAGTTATCACAAGATGTGGTTATAGGTGTGGTCTAAGTTATCGATCTTGGTATTGTTTCAGGTTCG
Organism: Cunninghamia lanceolata; assembly: GCA_027924645.1. NCBI lineage: Eukaryota > Viridiplantae > Streptophyta > Pinopsida > Cupressales > Cupressaceae > Cunninghamia > Cunninghamia lanceolata. Next base: position 757,628 of record BSBN01000934.1, read on the forward strand.
GATGAGTCAAACTCAAATGTCATGATATTTATTCATTGTTCAAACTTCAATATTAAAATTCAAAATAAAAATGTCAACAATCATCCATCATTTTGGGAGAGGACATAAGTGAAGCGGAGCTTGTCCGCCCCTATTTATATTGAGTTTTGCTAAAATAAAGATGTAAAATTTTTAAACAAAAATATTAAATAAATTTTTTATCTACAATTTGATTTGCCAATTGATTAGGAGATACAATTCTATTGGCTAATTGTGGTTCTTGTTCTCCCCCATCTTCCTTAAATGTCTCCTCTACTCCCCCTATATTTTCTCCATCATTCCCTATTTTAGGAGAATATTATTCATTTTTATTAGTTTGTATTGACTTCCACTTACATGTTTATTATTATTTTATTGATGTAATTTTTAATTAGTTCCACAATTAACTTAAACAAACTCCTAATTTTTCTAAACAACATACACATACACCATCTTATCTCCATTTCAATATTGACTTCCATTATGACAATTTCTCATTCCCTTAAATACTAATTAATGAATTTAGCTCCACCATTTAAACATCACTTTTAAAATATTTCCTAAAATATTAATGTATAAACACACACACACACACACATATATAAAATTTGTTCACTCATCAAATAATTTTATCATTTATTTATTAAATGTCACTAAACAATATAATTAACCATTTTTTATAAATAAAATAGTATTAAAATTAATATAGTAATTTAAGATTCAGCCATAGAGGTGGGAGCGAATGGAGCGAAAAGAAGCAAAAAAGTGCAGTATGGAGCAAACTTTGACTTCCACAGAGATAATTTCAGTGGAGCCAGAAATCATGGATGGGAAGATGATAGAGGAGAAGAGGATTTTTGGCCCCGTCCTAATGGGAGGAGTCCACAAATGCAGGATGATCACAAGTTTCTTGATTTTCCCTACAAGAGCTATGAGGATGTTTTTAGAGGTAAGCATCATTTACAAAATCATTGTGAAGACCACATTCAAGATTAGATGGAGACTCAATCTTGGGATAGGAAGGCTTCATGAAGCCTTGGGCAATATAGGGCCCCTTCTTGCCCTCTTGGGAGAAGAAGGGCTACGTCTCCCCCTTTGCTTGGGTGGTAGAATAGATGGACTAAGATGCTTCGGTGAGCTAATTGTTAGAAGGATGATTTGAAATAGAAAATCTCCATCAATATCCCATTTGTTGCCTCCAAAAAAGATGCATTGTTAAACTTGGCATTAATTGGAAAATTATGTGGTTCATGGCCAGCTAGAGGAAAGATTGAGGAATAGGCGCGATCTGAATGGGGGCATGAAGTTTCCTTGAAATTTCTTCCCAAAGGAATTTTTTTGGTGACTACCCCTCTAGGGAGATTAGAGATAAGATAGTGTGTGGAGGCTTGTGGCTGATGGATGTTGCTGACCTATATTTGCAAGAATGGGCTCCTAAATTTAATTTTGTTTCATTCCGCGTCCTGGAAACCCCTATGTGGATTTGCCTTTACAAACTCCCAATTGAATATTGGGATCATTCTATTCTGGAGCAAATTGGGAACTCTCTAGGAAAGTTTATCAGATTGGATGAAGAAGTTTTGTCTAGAGAATCCAGGATTTGTCCGAGCGTCTGCATCTCAATAAATATCTTTCGGCCTGTACAAAATCATTTTTTTTGAAACTAAGTCTAACTCATGGAAACAATCTATGGAATTGGAGGTCAAAAATATGTTTTGCAAATTTTACAACTTAGCCTCACACTATTCGATGAATTATAGAACCAAATTGCCTATGACCAATTTGATGGGTTTGGATAAGAATCTGGAATCTGGTGCCCCAAATGAGCTCGCTAATGAAAATTCTAAAGATATGGTCTTGCGAGACAAAGAGAACATTTCCCCATTGCAGAACTTGCCCCCCAGGATGACAGAGAATCTGGGAAAGGAAAAGGAAATGCCTTATATGGAGCCTTTATCGGAAAGGGATTTGACCTATGACTCTCTAAAGAATGTAAACTTTACCAAGGATGCTATGGATTAGAATGTTGATTTGGATGAGAATGCCGATCCCCATGGGGAGGAACTAGACAACCTTGTCTCAATAGAATTCCACACCATATCTCAGTCAGAAACAAATAAACAAAAGTGAATTGTGGGCCTACACCAAGAAGAGGTAGGAAGATAGCTGAGGAAATTACCCTAGATGAGATTAAGGTCGACTCTCAATCAAGATTTGACCTACCTCAGCTCAGAACAAGGCAGGGGAGGGGGAGAAGTGCCCCCATAGGGGAAATGAAGCTTCTATCATGGAATGTTAGGGGCTTGAATGCCCCTAACAAAAGACACTTGGTCAAGCATCAATTGGACCTTAAGAGATTGGATATTATAATGATTCAAGAAATGAAGTTAGACCTTCTTGAGGTAGAGAGATTGACACAAAAATGGTTCAAGTGGAAATGAGCTTTTGTAAGTGCAGATGGTGCCTCTGGGGGGCTGGGAATCATGTGGTTTGATTCCTCAGTAAATGTGGTTATGTTGAATCAAGGCAACAATTGGCATCTTTGTCAAATTTCTAGTCTTGCATCCTCTCTTTGTTTTTTTATAATCAATGTTTATAGTTTGAATAGTATTATCCTCAAAATAAATCTCTGGTATACGATTTCTTTAATTGTCTCTCTGTTGAGGTTGGAGGCTGTGGTGATCGACGCAGATTTTAATGTTATTCTTGGTCAAAATGACAATTGGGTGGTGTGGGTAGGATCACCCAGTCTCAAGTTGACTTCACATATTTTATTCACCAAAACACCCTTCAAGATATTTAGTTGAAGAATGGAACTTACACCTTGTCCAATAGAAAGTTTGGCTTTAGTAACATTGTCGAGTGGTTGGATAGATTCTTTCTCTCTCCGCAATCGCTAGCTATGAATGTGATTATGGATTGTGATATTGTCCCTTGCTCAAGATCTGATCATTACCCTATCAACCTTTTATTGGGCAAAGACTTGCCTAATCCCAAGTTCCCTTTCAAATTTGAAATTGTGTGGTTTAGGGACTGCTCCTTCTTGGAACTGATGCAAAAATGGTGGTTGGATATGCTTAAGATCAGGGGGAGTAAATTTTTTTCTCTTGTTAAAAAACTTGTTGCCCTTAAAGCTTTGATAAAGGACTTGTTTGATGGAAAAGAGAGATCTAGCTTAAAAGGTCAAACTAGGTCAAACCCTCTTCAATTAACATTGAGACACAAACTGAGCTTGGATTCTACCCTTGAGGGAGAGCCAAACTACAAGGGTTTTGCCTCTTTTTTGTATAAAGGAGAAGTTAACCAAATTCAACCAAGCAAACTAGGGTAAAAGATCAAAACCTAAATGAGCAAGATTGAGCTACAGACGACTGTCAGAAAAAGAAATAAAAAATCAGAATGCATAGAAAATATGAGGAAATAGAGTAGAGTAGGAACCTAGAGTCAAAATGTCAAAGGTACTAGGGTGCTAGGTGCCCTAGACCCTAATTAGGGTTTTGCAAAAATACTAAACTTCACCTTACCTCTACCTGTAAAAACTTTTGTCTTCCCAGATCTTATCTCCAAAAACCTTTTACTTCAACCTGCACACACGAAAGAAGGGAAAAATGGTTGTGGCTATATAGGAGTTTGTCTTAGTCAAGCCCCTGTTTTGGTATTCCTACCTCATGAATAGCCAAGATTAGAACAAGATGTTGTGTGTGCTTAGAAACCCTAAGTGTAAGCAGTAACATGCAAGATCTAATCAAATATATCAAACCCTAACCCTAGATGACTCAAGAAAATAGGATGGAATGATACAAAAGATGCTTCACTCAAGGAAGCCGACAACTTCACCTTATGGATGAAATTTCACCAAAGGTTTGCTGAATAAGAAGGTGATGTAACCATACCCTTGGAGGGTACTTAAGCCAATCTCAAGTTGGTGGTTCCAACCCTTCTCCCAATCATACAAATTACTTCAACCTAGGAACAAATGAGATAGACTCGAGATCTCACTTCCTAGCCTTCATACAAATCTTTCAAAGAGCAAAGATGAACTCCACTTGATTAAATAGAAACCTACAATAATTCAATAACATAGAGAGCATAATAATAGAGAGATTTTATCAAGATCACATCTAACTTCCAAAACATCTAGTTTCAAATGAAGAGGTTACTTGCTTTTATACAAGGATTAAAAAATGAGTAATTTGAATTAAAGAGCAGAGAATACGCGCCAAAAAGCAAATTTGAGTTTAGGGTCGACCTAATCAACATAAAATATGACTTGTGTACCCAATTTGTCTCCCTAAAAACATGAGAGGGGCCAGGGCGCTAGGCGCCCTAGACCCTTGGGGCAAATTTAGGTACAAGATTGCATTTAATGTGGTGCTAACTCCAAATTAGTTTTCAGGTTATGACAAAACTTTAACCAAAATCATGACATTTCATAGAATTGAGGCCCAATCAAGACTTTAGGGTAGACCTAAAAATTAACTAGGCTTGGGATCACTAAAGGGAGGTTCTAAACATATTGAAATTATGCTTACAAAACCAAGGAGCACAGTTTACAACATAACATTTAGCCCCCACTTTAGTGGTCATATGACACTACGTGCATATGCAAGCTAAAGGATATGAAAGTAAAACATATTGATAAAGGATATCAAAAAGGATACTATAAAGGATGCAGATCATCGCCAAGAAAGAGGGTGAATCCTACAAACCACAACGTTAGGAAATCGGATCCTGCTACAAGAATCGTTAGCAAGATAAAATCATCCTGCAACCAATAAAATGTAAATGTTAGTCCAAAACTCTAAAGGAGAAAGGTGATGAGACACGATCAAAGAAAAATTTGCCCGTAGATATATGCCCCCTATTTTTGCTTACTTTTAAAGATGTATAAACAGGGTGGTGATCTTTCCACTTCAACTTTATAGAGAAATGTTGATGAATATGCTTTGGTAGGGTCATTTTATTGAATAACACCGAGATGCAAAACATGTGATTGTAGAGACGACAGAACTAGGATTTCAATGCAATGAAGGGCACTCAAATATAATTTTGCTAGCCTAAGTTATCGAAGTTTAGATTAAGAGATATCGACAAGATGTGGTCTTCGACCCTAGATAGTAATTGTGAGTTCTTGTCTTTTTACTATAAGTAGTAAAATAAATTCACTTTTTACTATTCATGTGTCATTTTTAGTCTTTGGAGAAGCTTGAGCAAGGAGGAGAGTTATCATGCCAAGCTGAAGGCCATATCAACCACTGAGGTTGGATGCACTACAACGCTAATTAGCTCAAGGGCTAGATGAGCATGAGGCAGGCTTTTGTTCAAGTTGTAATTTTAATTTATTTTATTATTTTAATGCACTTTTCTCATTTTTTCAAGCCAAAATGGGTCCAGGGGACACTTTTGATGTCATCCCAAGGTGCCATTGTCCTCCTGGGGTGCCCCAAACTCTTTTGAGTGCCCAAGTCCTTCCCGAGTGCCCCAAACCTGTCTGGACGCCCTGGTCCAAGATCAAGGATTTTGCTATTTCTTTAATTTATTTTAAAGTTTTAGGATTGAAAGTTGATGTATACTTTGATTCTTGTGCTTCAGGTGCGCCTAGGGATGTGAGAGCATGTTGATGGCCACTTATTCACACTGTTACGTAGTCACTCAGGCACACTTAATGATGCAAACATAGGGCATCTATGAGATGTTGGATTGTGGTGGGTGTATATGATGGCCATGATGAGATATCATTGTACGATGTTGATGGCACTTATAGAGTGATGGAATTTAGATACTTCCACCTTTCATCTTTCGACAAGAGAGATGACAGTTACATTAGAGGATGTGTACTAGATACTATGATTACCCGTGCGAGGTGAGAAAGTTAGAGTCATCAAGTAGTGGCCCAAGGACTATACTCAGGTGAGTTAGATGTACTATCTTGGCCACACCATGTCATCGAGTGATCAAGGACACATTGATATTAGATGGCTGGAGTAGGGTACAATTGTTACACTAGTTGTCACACTGGATGGGAGAGGCACTCACGACACTCACCTTCACAAGGGCCTTGTCCAAACAATTATAGTGATGGAGCAGAGGATGATATACTCCTGGGGTAGGAGTTAGCTCACTTGTATTATGATTTGGGTTGCTATGTGCACTATGAGGCACATAACTTGATGATATGTACGTTCCTACAGGTGTGGGCATTCAAGCACATTACATGCACATGGCGGTGGGATATCTAATAGAGCCTATCAGGATGTGTCCACGAGCGCACACCTACGAGCTGAGGAGACTAGGAGATGGGGTGATTTATTATATTGGTGAGTAGTATTTGTTAGGCTGTAGCTAGAGGTCATCGAGTGGAGACCATATAGGTTATGCAGACCATGGATGGGATAGACGAGGTAGCTAGTGAGGATGTAGAGAGATCAATTTTTAGTCGATTGCATCATAGTGTCGTTCTATTATGACAAAGTGATGAGGTAGTTTGGGCAAGTGCATGGAGTTCTTGTCATGCGACCGTTCTATGCACGATCCTCAAGTTGCAGGGTGTGTCCTTGTGATCAGGCATGACTTACCATCACAGACATGGTGTTAAGTGATCCAAATGATGTTACTAAGGATTATGATCCCCGTCTCTAAGGCTAACAACGTAGATGTTAGCCCAACATACATAGCTTGGTGGGAGACAACACGTCCTATTCTGATCTTTCTTGTAGATCATCCCACTGGTGATCCCATATCTTGGGCAAAGTGAGGGGATGAGTAAGAGGAGTGGGTGGGAGATAGTGATGAAGATCATGCTAGAGGTGATGATGATGAGGATCCACCAGTGCCAGTGTCAGTGTTGAGAGGTAGACGACTCCAAGGAGCAGAGGGTGTAGGTGTCAAGGAGGAGAGACGTAGGGTCTGACCTCATAACCTACAACAATTGTGCACTTCCAAAGGTGCACAACATTGATTCGAGTGTGGGGAGTCGAGTGGTGGTACCACTACGATGCCCCCAGCAGTGGGGACGACTATAGAGATCAATGCAGTTATCGTTCTAGTCGATCCATATTGGCAGGAGGGCGATCTTGATGAGTAGTTGATTATTGAATTTGTGTTTGTTGAAGTATTGAATGTATTATATAATTTTTGAATGATGTATTGATATGATTTTTTTTCGCAGCTGGTACTAGGGTATGACATGACCTAATGGGTCAAGTCATAGTGGAGATGGTACCTACTGAGTCAACCAAGTAGCCAATGTGGGCTTGTTATAGGCTTCTTCACATAGCGAGTTGACATGCAGAGCTATTTGATCATGTCGCACGACTGAGAGAAACCTATGAGGAGGGACAAGTAGTGTGAGATTAGTTTAAGGTCGAGAGAGATTGAGCGATCTGGAGAGCAGAGAGTCCCGAGGAGGTACGGGATGCACTTCATATACAACTAGATTAACATAGAGTGGTAGCGACGCTAGGGACTGACTGTGGTTTTATGAGTTATCTACAGGCGGAGGTGGACCAGCTGCGAGTCGAGAGAGATCAATTTTAGTAGCCATATACAAATTCTACACGAGAGGTGGGAGAGCTTAGAGGTGAGCTTAGAGGTGTATGATCGCGGAGTACCTCAAGGAGTTACTCATGATTCATAGCCTCACATAGACAACCCTTTGTCACTTAGGCTCCACCAAGTCCAGAGGGATATGGATGCCACGGTCCAGCACCTTGATGACATCTTTATGTATTGTATTATGATACACCACATTTTGATGTAGTGGTGGATTTTTGACTATCATGTACTCAAACTTTATATATATATAATGTTTTTGATTGATGCTCATTGTGTGTACCTTAGATGCTATGTGTGATCTACCTATGAAGTAAATGCAACAAAGATCTAAAAGGTTTTGCATGTATATCAAATTTAAATGCAATGCTATTTGTGTGAACAATTATGTGTAATTGTTTAACAAATGCAATAAATGATTTAAATGATACATGTTTTTGAAGAATCTAATCAACATGTGTTTAATTAGACAATTTATAGTGCATATACATATGTTGAGATAATTCAATTGTGATCTAATTAACAACATTGTAATATTGTTAAATTAGATATGACAATGATTATTGAACAATATGCATATCTAACATTTTATACGCTAGTAACTAAGTAATTTTTTAAACTAAAAAAAAACACCTTAATGAATCAAGACAAACTACGTATTTTGTCAAGATTGAAGCAAATAATAAAATAGAAAAAATGGATTTACTATCTAACAATCATTTGCTTTATAAAGAAAGTACTAGCACAAAAATAAAGATTAAGCATAATATTTATGCAAATGCATTGTGTTAATAGGTTCTTTGAGATAAGTACATGTTAAGAAAAAGTGTCTCAACCTTACAACTTAGAAAGGTTACTATTCTTCCTAGTTTTGGTCTTTTTGAATACCTTTATCTTGAAGAATGACCTAGAACTTTCAAAGTTTCCAAAAGGGTTAAAAATGGCGGGACTTACTATTTTTAGTAAGTTTACATTTGACCTCAGATTAACCTAAAATTTTCTCAGAAGGTACGAAATAGGTAAGTAACATCTCGGATGAGTTTCAACTCAAGATCATACCTGGATCACGAGATATTAAAGTTTCTATTTTTTGGAACTGCTGAAAAAGTATTGAACTAAAATTTGAGGCATTTAGAGGTCCCTAAATGCTCCAAAATTTGTCTTAACTAACAAAGTGGGTTACATGTTAGATTGCTTCACGAGCTTTCCAACGCATGAAACGGTTCGTCAATCGGACACTCGGATCAAAAGTTATGGCCTCCGGAAGTTGGACCTCCTATTTTTGGGAAATGTAAAAATATGTTGGACACATAAAAGCACTATAAAGAGGAGAGCTACATGTGTTGGTGTGTGGTTTGGCACATCACAAGGCATCATTGATTGGAGATAATTTGGGCGCCACTTTTGGGTGGTTTTAGCTCATGGTTTTGTAATTACCGTTGACAATTTACTGTATTGTATCTCCCATATACCAGGAGCTTGAGATGGAGGTTGTGTGAAAGAGTCTTATAGATGTTGAGTTACCTCCTGGATCTCTGGTTGGTTATACTCCTGTGAAAGCTTGCTCTGCAAGTATATTGTAATCTTCTTGATTCATGAATAATATATTGGGCGGCTTTGGAGTGTGGGGTTTTTTACCTGAAAGGGTTTTCCTCATGTATATCTCGTGTTGTGAGTTTTGTATTTTGATGTTATTACCTCTCTGTTAATGTGCATCTTAATATGTAACTATAAAAGTTAAAATTTACATAAATATTTCCTCGGTAGATCAGTGTAGGAAGCATTTTTCTGAGTACCTTGCTTCCTTTCAGTACCATGCATATCAAATAGTCTATACACACCTGATTCGAAGACTTCAATGATGATGTATGGTCCTAGCTAATTCGGGCTAAATTTGCCTTTCTCACTAAGAGGTGCATTGACATTGTATTAATTTTCATAGAGTACAAATCTCCAACCTCAAATGAATGATGAATAAAATGGTCATTGTACGAGTGTTGAAAAGTCTTTTGATAGGCTTGGAGATGTTTAAGAGCGTTTATGCATTGTTCGTTGAGTGTCTCAAGTTGTTGAAGTCGTAGTTCTCTTTTGGTATTTTCATCGAGAATGCCATTGAGAGAAATTTGCAATGAAGGATTTTCTAACTCCAAAGGCATCATTGCATCAACATCGTATACGAGGTTATGCGGGGTAGTACCTGTAGTTGTACATATACTCGTTTGGTAAGTCCATAATGCATAAGATAGTTGAGTATGCCAATCCTTCTGATGTTTGTTAACATTTTTTTGAATAATTTGTCCAATTAATTTATTATAGGCTTCTGCTTGTCCATTTGATTGTGGATAATAAGGTGTAGAGAAGCGATGTTGAATATGATATTTTTCTAGGAATTTCTTCACATCTTTGTTCTTAAATGATGCACCATTGTCAGAAACCAAAATGAAAGGAATTCCAAATCAAGAGATTAAGTTATCTTGGATGAAATTATAAATTACTTCAGGAGTCGTGGATCAGAGAAAAACTGTTTCAACCCATTTCATGAAGTAGTCAGTAGCTGTGAGAATGAAAGTGTGTCCTCGAGAAGAAGGAGATGAAATTTTTCCAATAAGATCCAAGCCCCACATAAAATGGCCAAGGTGAAACTTGAGCACGAAGTTCTTGGGTAGGATCTCGAATAAGATTGTTATGTTGTTGACATTGCGGGTACTCTTTGACAAAGGCAAAGGAATCTCGTTCCATGTTATGCCAATAGAAACACCTACAGATTAATTTTTGAACCAGAGATTTCCCATCGAAATGTCCTTCATAGGCACCTGAACGTGCCTCTTCCAAGGCAATCGGGATCTCAGATTGATTAAGGCAACGAAGGAGAAGACCTTCATAGCTTCATCACTATAGTATATTTGATAAGATGATATAGCATGCCACAAGTTTGCATATGCGAATTCAAGCACTTCTGGATGGTAGATCAAGAAAGGTACCATCACACAAATATTGAAATATATGGGAGTACCATTCAACTGAATCTATGTTACTACAAAAGGCCACATTAGATATTTTTGATATTGAAGGTGTTTTGAGATTATGAATGATAAATTGATAATTCCTCAAAGAATCATCAAGGAGCACAAGGGAAATAATGCTTGCCATTGCATCAACATATCAATTATTTTTTCGTGGAATTGTGTTAATTGTAAAGGATGAGAAATTCTTTAATAAAGGTAAGGCCAAGTCTCTATACTAAGATAACTTATCTTGCTTTGCTTGATAAGATCTAGTAACTTGTCTTATGATCAACTGAGAATCACCAAATATGCAAATGCGTTTAATGTTGAGAGCCATTGCGGCACGCAAGCTAGCATTATGGGCTTTGTACTTGGCAATGTTGTTGGTACATAGAAAGTTAAGATGGTAAGATAGAGGAATTGGCTTACCTAATGAGGTACTAGTATAACACTAGCATCAGAGCCAGTTCAACATTTAGAGCCATAAAAAAAAATTCCACTTACTATCAATATTCAAGGAAAGGATTTGATCATCGGGGAATGATTCTTGATTTGAAATAGAAAATTGTGAAGGAGCTCTAGCTCATTGGTTGGTCAACACTTGACCCTTAATTGCCTTTTGGGAGACAAAATTAAGATCAAATTCCATTAACAACATAACCCACTTCGCTAAATGTCTTGAAAGATCAGTTTTAACAAAGAGATGTTTCAAAGGATCAAATTTTACAATTACATTAATTTCAGCATTTAGTATATAATGTCTCAATTTTTGTGTTGCAAAAATGAGAGCTAAGAACTACCTTCTATTGCAGAATATCGCATTTCATAATTGAGCAAAGTTCGACTGATATAATATACAACATGCTCTTTGCCATCGTCATCATGTTGTGCTAACAATGTTGTGAGAGCATTAGGAGATGTCGATGTGTGGAGAATAAAGGGTCATCCAGAGACAACATGTTGTAATATAGGAGGATTAGCTAAGTAACTCTTGAGATCATAAAAAGATTTTTGGCAATCCTTATTCTAATTAAAGTTAGATTCTTTCTTGAGTAGTTGTGGAAAAGGGTAAGTCTGATCCACAAGTTGTGAAAAAAATCGATGAATGGCCTATATCTTCCCTTGTAAACTACAAAGTCGTGAAATATTTTTAGGAGGTGGCATGTTGACAATGGTGTCAATATTTTTCGTATCCACCCCAATACCACAATGTGAAACAGTGAATCCCAATAACTTGCTGCTATCAATGCCAAAGACACATTTACAGGGATTCAAGTGCATGTTGTATTTATGTATACATTCAAAGATTTGATGGAGAATTTTGACATGATCTTGACATAAAATGTATTTGGCCAGAATGTCATCGACATAATACTCTAAAATATTATGCATGATATCATGAAAGATAAGTGTCATAGCACATTGACAAGTTGCACCAATGTTCTTTAATCTAAACGACATGATAACCCTACAAAATGTTCCCCAAGGAGTTATAAAAACTATTTTATATTAATCTTGAGGATTGATGAATATTTGATTATAATCAGAGAAACCATCCATAAAGGAAAGTAAGGCATGGCCTTTAGTGGAATCGACAATCATATTGATATTAGGAAGAAGAAAATCATCTTTTAAAGATACTTTATTTAAATCTCAGAAATCATTGCACATTCGAATATGATTGCCGGATTTAGCAACAACCATGATATTCGAGATCCAAGGCAAGTAGTCCATAGGGTGGATAAAGCCTACTTGAAGAAGCTTCTCTATCTCAGCTTTGACTAACAATGCAACCTTAGGATTCATCTTGTTAATCTTTTGTTTTACTGGTTTAGCATGAGAATGTATGATGATATTATGTGTTACCACCTTAGGGTCAATGTTGGGAATGTCAAAGTATGTCCAAGCAAAGAGATCAGAATATTCATGTAAAAGAGAAGTAAGTTCTTGATTTTCTTTAGGATTCAAAAAAATTCCAACAAGGATAACTTTTTCAAGGTTATCCTTATCCATCAAGACATCGATAGTCTTTCCGTTAAGGAGAGTACTACGGTCTAGGACCTCAGAAGGATGAAGGGATTCCATAGGCGACTCATGAGATGCTGAGGTACCATTACATAAACAAGCGTCTTTCCCAAATTATGCTTCCACATTTAAACAATAAGGAAATCCGTGATCATGATGGTAACAAGGCAAATGATCATAAGCTCCTAGGAATTCAACCAAAGCTTCATCCATTGAAAACTATCCAAAGGAAAATTTCTAGAATCACAATTTGTATCAATTAACTTCGGATACACCCAATCAAGTGTAGATGATGAAATTGTGTTTACATTTAGATTAGATGATGTGCGGCTTTGGTGGGTTGTAAAGGATGATATCTAAGTCCAAACGAGGAGTAATGTGGATTAGCCTCTAAGGGGACTTTAATGCCTTGTTCCTTTATACCATTACCATTACCATTGTATCCACATTAAGAGAGAATTTGAAAACCTCAACCATAAATAGATGCCATTTCCAAAGAGGAAGGAGGTGCCTCGTAGGTCTCATATGTTGCATTATAAGAATAAGTATTGTCATCATTACTTTTCAAAGAAACCTTAGGTGTCTTAGGAGTAAAAATTGAAGCAACCATAGAACTTTCCAGCTTTGACGATGAGACTTCATACTCCCCTACAAAGGTAGGTGTAAAGTCTAATGAACCCCAATCATCACCTAAAAATGTATTTGAAGGTGAATTAGATTCTTCTACAATAACCTCTGTAGGAGGGGTAGAAGAATTAACGTTAGAAAGAGGAGAAATTAAAGTAAAGGGTTTAAAATATTGTATGTTTTTAGCTTCAATTTGTAGACAACTTTTTGGAATTAGATAGCTTCAATTATTTGGAGCTTATTGTCATGAATAAACTTAATTGATCGATGAAGGGTAGACAGGACTGCCCCCATGGCATGAATCTAGGGTCTACCAAGAAGAAGATTGTATGAAAGAGAATTAGGCATGATATGGATAAGAGTATGCAATGTCACAGGTCCAGCCTTAACAAGTAAGGTGATAGTACCAAATGATTGTCTACCAACATTATCAAACCAAGAATGTTGATTTTGTTTGGTTTAATTAGAGATGTATCAAAATTGATTTTATGTAACAAGTCTATGCCACAGACATCAAGACTTTATCCACCATCAATCATGGTACGTTTAACCCTCATTTTATTAATAATGATGAATATCACAAGAGGCTCATAAAGGTTTTGAAATGCTATGGGAGGTAATTCGTGTGGTTGAAAAATGATATATGATTTTGTCACACGCATACAATCTAACAGGGCTACTACATCATTCAGATTAACAACAGGTGGAACAATCACCTTTTGTAAAGCTTATTGGAGCATTTTGTGGTATGTCAGAAATGTTTGTATCAACTCCCATAAAGAGATCTTTGTTGGAGCAGCACGAAGCTGCTCAACAAGATCATAATCTCTACCAGTATGAGTAGGAAGATGAGGTGGTCGAGGAAGAATAGGTTGAGAAGGTGGAAGAGAAGCTAGAACAAATGTGATTGGATTTATTGTTTCTAGTGTTATATGTGTGAGGAACCTCATGATGCATGGGTTGTTGTAACACATTTTGATTGTGTTAAGAGATTTTTTTGCATATTTGAAAATATAACTAGGAGGTCTAGGTGTTTTTGGAGAACCACCTATTGTGATAGATTGTGATCGAGGAACATCATTACGAAGATGCACAATATTTTAGGTTTCTTAGGATCTTTCTAGGAATTGGAAACATAAATTGTATTAATGAATCTTTGAAATAGATATGGTTTAGAATTCTTAGAGGATGATTCGATAGAGATGAATTCATCCAAGGCTTCATCTAACATGTCAAAATCATCACTACTAAATGACTCATCAAATGCATTGAAATCTTGAAGAAATAAGTCCGACAAATTTGCATAACCTAATTTTTCAAACCTTATAGAAATGAAGTGAAGAAGAGGGAATGAAATGATGTTTATTTATGATTATATGCTGCATAAAATGAAATATATCAAGCTATGAACAACAACGTTTATCCAATTACTAACTAAAACATAAGTAAGAGTTTTCAATTTTCGAGCTAGAATTAGCAAAAAATGAGATTTTGGATAACCCTAATCAATATATATGAATGAATGAAAGGTGTGAATGAAAATAATGTGTAAAAAAATCAATTATAATCAGATCTAAAGCATCATATCATAAAATTATATTGAGTTACAATGATCTAATCTTATGAAATGTAAGCAATGTAAAAAGTATAACTTTTTCAAATCTAAATCAAATGCTTGTTTTTCCAATTTCAAATGCCAAAATGTAAAGAATGCACTAAAAACAAAGGATGATAAAGTACATAAAATGAAATCACTTTAATCAACCTAACAATGCTACAAAGATCTGAAAACAACTCACTAATCTACAAACCCTAGGTTCAAGACTAGCTAGATTTCTAGGAAAATGCAAAATTTTCGTTACCCTAATGATGGATTAAATGCAAAGTATGATATATGAAAGCATGAAAATGATGAATTAACTTAATTTTAATCAGATCTAGGACAACAAACAAAGTAATTTCATATTCAAAGAAGGATGCAAGAGTGTAAGAAGAGTCAGGTTCACCAAAATATTTGATGGAAAAGAGAGATCTAGCTTAAAAGGTCAAACTAGGTCAAACCCTCTTCCATTAACATTGAGACACAAACTGAGATTGGCTTCTACCCTTGAGGGAGAGCCAAACTATAGGGTTTTTGCCTCTTTCTTGTATAGAGGAGAATTTTACCAAAATTAGCCAAGCAAACTAGAGCAAAAGATCAAACCCTAAATGAGCAATATTGAGCTATAGATAACTGTCGGAAACAAAACAAAAATTAGAATGCACAGTAGAGATGAGGAAACATAGCAGAGAAAGAACATGGAGTCAAAATGTTAGAGGTACCAGGGAACTGGGTGCCCTATACCCTAATTAGGGTTTTGTGGAAAATTTGAACTTCAACCAACCTATACCTACAAAACCTTTAGTCTTCCCCGATCTTGTCTCCTGAAACCTGTTATTTCAACCTGCACACATAAAAGAAGGGGAAAATAGTTGTGGCTATATAGGAGATTGCTTTAGTCAAGCCCCGATTTTGGTATTGCTACCTCACGAATAGCCAAGATTAGAACAAGATGTTGTGTGTGCTCAGAAACCCTAAGTGTGAGTAGTAACATGCAAGATCTAATCAAATATATCAAACCCTATCCCTAGATGACTCAATAAAATAGGATGGAATGATACAAAAGATGCTTCACTCAAGGAAGCCCACAAATTCACCTCATGGATGAAGATTCATCGAAGGTTTGCTAAATAAGAAGGTGATGTAACCATACCCTTGGAGGGTACTCAAGCCAATCTCAAGTTGGTGGTTCCAACCCTTCTCCTAATCATGCAAAGTGCTTCAACCTAGGAACAAATGAGATAGGCTCAAGATCTCACTTCCTAGTATTCATACAAATATTTCCAAGAGAAAAGATGAACTCCCCATGATTAAATAGAAACCTGCAATAATTCAATCGCATAGAGAGCGTAATAATAGAGAGCTTTTATCAAGATCACATCTAACATCCAAAATCTCTAGTTTCAAATGAAGAGGTTACTAGCTTTTATACAAGAATTAAGAAATGAGCAATTTGAATTAAAGAGCTGAAAATATGTGTGAAAAAGCAAATTTGAGTATAGGGTTGGCCTAGAACCAACATAAATGCTGACTTGTGGACCTAATTTGCCTCCCTAAAAACACAAGAGGGACCGAGACGCAAGGTGCCCTAGACCCTTGGGGAAAATTTAGGTATAAGACCACATTTAATGTGGTGCTAACTCCAAATTCCAAATTATTTTTTGGTTTATGACGAAACTTTAACCAATATCATGACATCTCATAGAATCAGGAGCTCAATCATGACTTTAGGGTAGACCTAGAAATTAACTAGGCTTGGGATCACTAAAGGGAGGTGCTAAACATAGTGAAATTGTGCTTACACAACCAAGGAGCACAATTTATGACATAATAGGACTGGATTAGACACAACTTTAAAAACATCTTCCAAGAGAAGGTAAGAATTGAAGGGGACCTTCAAGATTTGAACGAGGAAGTGATTGCCAGGGGTATGTTCCAAGAATATTATTTAAAGGAGAAGAGTCTCCTAGCAGAGCTCAATGATAGTCAGGCCAAGGAATAAATTTACTGGAGACAAAAATCAAGGGAGACTTGGTTAAGAGATGGTGACAGGAACACAAAAATTTTCCATTACTCCACAAGGGCCAAGAGAAATAGAAACAAAATTGCATCTATTAAGTCTTGAGAGGGGGTACAACTCTCTAAACAAGAAGACATTAAGAAGGAAGCTGTGTTTTTCTTCAAGAACATGTTATGTAGTGATGAGACCACTAGATTATTAGAGCAAAAGGAATTTTTGAGACACATCCCTAACGGGGTTTCTTTAGAGGACAATTCGATGTTGATGGCCCCCTTCTTCGAGGAGGAAATCAAGGTGGCTCTTTTCCAAATGCAGCATAATAAGGCTCCTAGGCCTAATGGCTTCTTGGTTGCTTTCTTTTAAAAATACTGGCACTTCATGGGCAAGGAAGTGGTGAATGCCTATAATGAAACTTGCAGGTACATGAAGGTGTTGCAGACCCTCAATTGCACTTATTGCCACAAAATCCTCCCCATCCTCGTTTGTGGATTTCATGCCTATTACACTTTGTAAACATTATATAAGATTCTCTCCAAGGCAGTGGCTAATCACTTGAAAGTGGTTCTCCCCAACCTCATTTCGCAAACGCAAAGTGGTTTTGTTCCAAACAAGGATTAACGAAAGGGATAATTAATGCTCACGAGATTCTACATTTCATCTCAATCAACAAATCAAGAGGCATGGTGATCAAACTTGGCGTTAGTAAAGCCTATGATAAGGTTAACTAGAGGTTTCTTATGTTGATTTTGGAGAAATTTGGAATTAGTTTGCAATGGTGAGAACTCATTTATGAATTAATTGGCACACCCTACTTCTCAGTTCTTATCAATGGGGGTCCTAAATGTTTTATGCCTCCACTAGTGGATTCAAACAAGGAGATCCCATCTCCCCTTAGATTTTCATACTAATGGCAGAATCTTTGGGCAGATGTATTATACAATCATAATAGGAGTGTTTAGTAGAAAAGAGAGACCTAGCCCAAGAGATTAAACTAGGTCAAAACCCTCTTCTATTAACATTAGGACACAAACTGAGCTTGGCTTCTACCCAAGAAGGAGACCCAAACTACAAGGGTTTTGCCCCTTTCTTGTATAGAGGAGAATCAACCAAATCCAACCAATCAAGCTAGGACAAAGTAGAAACCCTAGTTAAGAAAGATTTGTGAAAATAGGACTGTCAGAAACATACATTAGAAATCTAACACCACAGTGAAGATCACAAAGCAAAGTAGAACCTAAATATAGATTTAGGAGCCCAGAAGGGCCAGGGTGCTTGGGCACCCTAGACCCTGATTAGGGTTTTGTAAAATGTTAAGTTTTTTGTTTCTTCAACCTTATGAGTTCCTGCCTCTTGTAACTTGTTTTCTACAAATTCTTTCGGATGCTACCTGCACACACACAAGAAGGAAAATGGTTGGGTGCTACTTTGGAGCTTGCCTAAGTTAAGCTCTATGAATGGTGTTTCCACTTCCACAATAGCAATGATGAGATCTCAAAGAGTGCACTCCCTATGAGGGTAGAGGCAAATCTGAAGTAGAATGGAATGCCAGAACAAAGCATGAAGAAAAGAAGTCACCATGAGCATGGAAACCCTAGCATGCTTGATGTTGCATCACAACTTGACTCAAGAAGTTTGTGTAGCCCAAAGAAGTAGAAATATCTTCACAAGACCTACAATAAGTTAGTGCAACAACAATAATCCACCATAGAGAGCTTTAGAGAAAAATAGAGAGCATGAGAGAGAAGAAGAGTGTAAATATGCCTAGATTGCTTAGAGAACTTAGAGATTAGAGAGATATGTTCAAATGGACAAACTAACTTGATTTTATATGCATTCCCACTCACTAATGATGAATAAAACCAAATGGGGCCGACATGTACAAGCTAAGGAGGCGTTCTAAGCCGACACCACAAGAGAGGGGTTAAAGGACCCATTTAGGACTAGGGCACTCAAATGCCCTGGTCCTTTAGCCCCACAAAATCTGGGGAGTGTCTAATGTCATGGGCTTAGACTGGTCCTAACTTTATTTTGTCAGGTTTATTCATCAGGATCAATATTTTATCATTTAATTTTTAAAAGGTGTTAAAATAGGTCCTGATTAACAAGGGTAAACATTTTACTCTATAACATTTAGCCCCCAATTTAGTGTGGGTATGAGCTTATTTTCGAATTCACACTAAAGTAAGGAGAAGCCAGATTTCAATCACAACAAACATAGAAACCATATAATGTCACCAAAATTGAGGGGTGATCAAGCCCCCAAGTTTAGGATTCTAGGAGTCTATGATGATAAGTATACACATAAGACATAATTTCCGCATACATGAAGCACTAGAAAACATGAGATAAGACAAGGAATACACAAGGCATACACTTGAGATATCTCAACGTATACATGCCATACACAAAGTATACACACCATACACAAAGTATACATAGAATACACATGAACACGCATGGAATACACATGAAGCACTCAAGAGACATACATAAGGAACACATAGAGAATACATGTGAGGCACACGCGAGGCATGAAGAACATATAGAGAATAAGAATATATGAAGAGAATACACGCATC
Organism: Cunninghamia lanceolata; assembly: GCA_027924645.1. Classification (NCBI taxonomy): domain Eukaryota; kingdom Viridiplantae; phylum Streptophyta; class Pinopsida; order Cupressales; family Cupressaceae; genus Cunninghamia; species Cunninghamia lanceolata. Next base: position 777,053 of record BSBN01000934.1, read on the forward strand.
ATACATCAATCATAAAAAAATACATAACAAAAGACCTCGAGTCAGCATGACAAAAGAGACCTCAATCTAAAAGGTTGTCTCAACTACCATGCACCATTTCCCAAGATGCAATAAGAAGAATGCTAAGGTGTTAGTTAGAAATGAGAATATCAAGAGGATACAAACACATCATACACATAATCTATCTAAAGGGAAGTGTTTTCACTTGAGGGAATACACAATCCACCTCTTGCACATAAAGCCTTGTAGAATAAGAAGGCGAAGTGACCTTAATACCAAACTCTAGTTGGTGGCACAACCCTTCTTCCAAATATGCAAGAAGATTCAAAAAGATAGACTCTAGATCTTGTTTCTAAGTATACCACAGTCCTTTCCAAAAAGCAATCAACAAGTGTTTTGATAGAAAAAATGAGAGTAAGGCTCATAGCAAGATGTATGTCCCCACCTTAAAGTGATTGCTAACTCCATTAGGGAGCAATTACCTTTAAGTTAGAGTGAGGAAGAAATATAAAATAGGCACAAGAGATTTCTAAAAGCACATGCCCAAATGATATGTGTTTTCAAAAGCTACATCGTGACAAGGGGTTGCCACCAGGATGAGAAAACCAAGGTGATGCTTATAGGCATGATACACAATGGCTTGTGTAGTCATGGTATGACGCCGAGTATTGCAAAAAGGTGCCACATACATAAAACATCATAACCTACAAAGATGACGGAAGAAAGATCACATGAAAGTAGAGTTCACATAAATTGAATCATGAAAGGATGCTAGATCATCCAAGAAAAATAACACAATTGTATATCACAACATATAGAAGAATGAAGATACATATACAAGAATGACACAATGCATTCTTACTCGTTGTACCTTTGTGCTAACAAGGGTACCAAGGGAGAACCAAAATATCACAATACGGGGATAACAGTACATACAAGCATAACAAAAAAATGAGGAGGGACCACACTTGCAAGTCAGTCTAGATAACAAATCATCCTCCCCCAGCTTGCTTATGATAAAATGGATGGAGGACAAGCTACTCTAGGGACTACATCAAGCATGGTAAAGAGTGCTAGAGCCATACCTTGTTCGAAGTTGTTGAATTTTGTCACCCAAGACTTGGCATTCCTTAGTGGAATGTCCAAGTGCTCGATGATATGCACAACAATGTGGCATTGAATGATTATTTTGTTGAATCTTTTTGTGTTTTGGAGGAGGAAGAATGATTAAGTGGTATTTGAGTAGACTCGACAACATACACTCTTGTTGAGATAGAAGATAATATATAGGTGGAGTAGGAAGCAACCCTTTTTGTTGTGAACATGGTGGAGAGAACGTAGGAGAAGGTCAAAAAGCCAAACCTACTTTAGACAAGTGTGGTGTTGGTTCCACAAGTTCCTTGATTCCCTGTTCTTTGCATCCTAACCCATTTCCATTGTATCCTTGTTTTGAAATAATTTTGAATCCACACCCATAACGCATCTCCAAGTCCGTAGGAAGAGGAGAGGTCATATAGCTAGCTTTATCATGTGTTGAATAAGAAGGATCTATCTTTTCATCATGGTGAGGAGGGTCAACCTTTGTTTCAATAAGCCCACGGGGGTTGAAAACTAAAGGGACCTCGTCATTACCAAGACATGCATTATAAGAATATGATTCATTAGATTGGGATGATACTTTATCACAAACGTCCACCATTTCTATAGAAGAAGGAAGATCATCATCAATATCAAAAGTTTGATTGCCATTACTTTTGAGTTTAAGTTTTTGCGAAGTGGGAGCTTGTGTTGAAGAAGCTTTGTTTACCTTTGAGATTTTAGGGTGTGTCATATTTTATACTCGCCCACAAGGGTGGGTGTAAAATATAACAAACCCCAATCATCACCGAAAAATGCATTCGAAGGACTGACATTATCATGACTAACACTGTTGTTAGTAGCAAAGGATAATGGTTTTGTTTTTGTTAAAGGAGGGATCAAATTCTTTAGAGGAATTTGATGTCATGCTTCTGTTTGTAATAAATTTTCTAGAATCTAATCAACTTCAATTGAATAGAGTTTGCTTTCAAAAATGAACTTTATTGAACGATGAAAGGTAGATGAAATTGCCCCAATGGCATGAATCCATGGTCTACCAAGAAGAAGATTGTATGAAGGAGAATTAGGCATGACATAGATAAGGGTAGGCAATGTCATAGGGCCATCCTTAACATTTAAGGTGATTGTACCTAGTGATTGTTTACCAACATTATCGAAGCCATGAAGGATGAGCTTATCTGGTTTGATGAAAGATGTATCAACATTGAGTTTCTGCAACATTTCTATGCCACAAACATTGAGACCTGATCCACCATCGATCATAGTGCATCTTACCCTCATTCTATTAATAATGATAGATATCATTTAAGAGGCTCATATTGGGTTTGCACCTCTATGGGAGGTAATTCAAGTTGTTAAAATGAAATATCTGATGTTGTCGCATGCATACAACTAAACAGAGATGCTACATCATTCGTCCTAACAAAAGGTGGAACAACCACCTTTTGTAGAGCCTCTTAGAGCATTCTATGGTATGTAGGCAATGTTTGTATTAAATCCCATGGAGAGATCTTAGTCATAGTAGCTTGGATCTACTTGACAAGATCGTATTCTCTACCAATGTGTTGAGGAAGATGAGGTGCTTGAAGAAGAATATGTCAAGAAGGTGGAAGCGAAGTGGGCACACTCGGTGCTTTATTACTTTGCTTGCTATTACGGGTGTTGTATGTGTGAGCAATCACATTATAATGTAGCGACACATTTTGAACACCTTGATTTCTTTGAGTAATTGCTTTGCTATATTGAGAAAGTAACTCAGAGGTCGAGATGGTTTAGGAACACCTCGAACTGTAATCATAGTTTTAGATAAAGGAGGTGGATTAGGTGCCTCATGTCCTATGATTTTAGGAATATTTTTAACATTAATGTACTTATTCACTATCCCTTTAGTGAACACAATAAGTCTATTAATGATGATGGAATTTGATATCTTTTTGTGATGAATACCCAATATCTTCCCACGGAGGATCTATTATAAGAGAATAATCTTCATCCACTAATGCTTCATCTTTTGAAGGGAGAGCATTGGAATGTAGACAAGGTAGAGTTACATTAAGAAATGTATCGATGATCTCATCCTCTTGCACCAAAATGTCTTCACTTTTGGGAGAGGGATCTAAAGCATAGGGTGATGTAGACAAGGCTAAGTCACCATCATATGCCCTAGAGGTGATGTCAATGATAGTATCATGAATTGTAGTAGAAGAAGAACTATCACCATCATCTTTCTCATGACAATTCATGGAGATGAATTCAGTGAGATCTTCTAATATCGAAGGATACACACCCATGAGAGTCACGAAGCTATCAAAATCAGATATATAACAAAGGATATCATAAATGGAACATGTAGAAATATCAATATCACACATGAATGCTATATGATCTAAAACATAAGGATGCATAATAATGAATTTAGAAAAAAATTCAAAATCTATAATGTATGCATACAAATATTCCAAAGAGGAACAACAACAAGAGTCCATAATGAAATGTCTTTTCTACTGTATGAGAATATGATATAGAAAAACAATGTACAATCAAATTTATTCATTAATCAATTACCACCAATATCAAAATAAGATTGCAATTCAATGACCTACAAGTTCAAGAGAAGCGGGGTCATCCAAAAATGTGATATTCTTGGTAACCACAACAACTAAGTCTTGCAAATTTAAGATGTGTAGTATGTGAAAAATAAGTGACCAAATGATTTATCCACTTAAATTCAGCATAGATTTAGAGAAATTTGTCTTGATTATGATGCACTAAATGCAAGACTAGCTAGGGTTTGCCAACAAAACCCTAGATCTTAAATGCTTATTTCCTAAACCAAAATTCTTTGATGCAAGGATGCTTTTTGAATACAAATGATATTTATGAAATGCTACAACAATGTAAAATCATATTTGACCACCAATTATCATCAACAAAATATGGAACACGAGTTTTAGTCAACACACCCTAGGTGCAAGACTAGCTAGTTTTTCCAAAAATACTTGAAATTTTGAAAACCCTAACAATGAATAAGTGACAATGCCAAATATATCACTAGGAAAATGATTAAATGATGTGATACCAATCAGATCTGATGCAAACATCAGAAATTTATATCATTATATGGTGATCTAAACTTATGAAATATAGACCATGTGACAAATATGCTTTTTCTACCTCTTCATCAAATGCTTTATTTTCTAATTTCAAATGCAAAGATGTAAGATTGTTCTAAACACCATGAATGATGAGGTATAAAAAATAAAATCATTTTAACCAACCTAACAATACAACAAGATCTAAAACAACTCACTAATCTACAAACCCTAGGTTGAAGATTAGCTAGATTTTCTAGAAATGCAAGGTTTTTGTAAACCCTAATAACAAAATAATGTTAAAATAAAATATGTAATTATGTAATATGATGAATGAATGTAACCTAATAAGATCTAGGGTAGAAAATAGCTTAGATTCGAGGCAAGAAAGATGCAAAAGTGTAAGATATGTTGAGTTCACTAGAATGTTTAGTAGAAAAGAGAGACCTAGCCCAAGAGATTAAACTAGGTCAAAGCCCTCTTCTACTAGCATTAGGACACAAACTGAGCTTCGTTTCTACCTAAGAAGGAGAGCCAAAATACAAGGGTTTTTTCCCTTTTTGTATAAAGGAGAACCAACAAAATCCAACCAATCAAGCTAGGGCAAAGTAGAAACCCTAGTTAAGAAAGATCTATGAAAATATGACTGTCGGAAACAAATATCATAAATCTTAAACCATAGCAGGGATCAAAGGGCATAGTAGAACCTGGATCTAGATTCAGGAGCCTAGAAGGACTAGGGTGCTTGGGTGCCCCAAGCCCTGATTAGGGTTTTACAGAATGTTAAGTTTCCCATGTCTTCACCCTTTTGTGTTCTAGCCTCCTGTAACTTGTTTTTTTGCAGATTCTTCCAGATGCTACTTGTGTAAGGTTCCCGTGTCTTCACCCTTTTGTGTTCCAACCTCTTGTAACTTGTTTTTTGTAGATTCTTCTAGATGCTACCTGTGTAAGGCCTACCCTTTTCTTTTGCTTAGGCCTGTTATGTGTTTCATGACTTTAGACTTGTGGACTCTTTTCTGTGGTTTTGGTTTGATATTGTCATTTGGACTATGGAACATGTGAATTGAACTGTTATTCTATTAATGTGTGGTTGAGATTGTGTATTTGTGAGATGTTGATTATTGGATGATTATTCATAATGTGTTTTGAATTACTTGGTTTTCAAGTGAATGATATTATGTTAGTTTGGTGCACATGTTTAATTGAAAATGAAAGAAAATGGTGTTGTTAAATTAAATGGATTTTATGTATATGTGTAATGATCATTTATGGTTAAATGTATGTTTATTGTTGCTTCAAGACAATTTGATGTTTGAAATTGAGTTTTGCAGGGGGTGGCCAAGGCTTATAAGATACGGAGATCTATCAAGAAATTTTCATTGTGTCAAACCAGTATCTAACCCAAGCCTATTCTGCCTAGAGGAATAAGGCTTAGTCAATGTTAGTGCATATTGTATAATTTAATTAGTCATCTTGATAATATTATTCTTTCAATTTTAAGTGATATGAATTTAATTTTAGTTTTTAAAATTGTCATGATTCTGGGAAATGATTTAATTTTACAAAGGATGGAATTATTATGCATTTTATTTTAATATATTATTTATTTTATTATTTAGTATTGTGATAAGATGTAAATTTTAATTGTATTTATTTTTATTTTTATTTTTTATGTCAGAAAATGTCTCCTTGGGGGCTTTTCCCTCTTAAGGTTTAGCTCCCAGGTCCTTAGAATGCATTATAAGCGTCTTGCATGTTAATTTTGAATCCCGATGAGAAAACCCTGAAGTCTTGTGACAAATAGGACCTAGGGGGTGCTATTTAAACAGATCCTAACCAAAATTAAGAGGGTGGACTTGGGCGCTAGCACCCTAGTCCTGCCCCATTTTGGGTCAACCCTAAATTCAAATGTCAGTTTTATGACCGTTACTTAGGTCCTATACCAACATCTCAAGTTTGAATTGCAAAATTCTTAGTGGGAATGTTTGTAGTTGCATATATAAGCATGTTTAGTGTTTCATTTGCAAACTAAAAGATGATTGTGAACTTTTGGCTAACTTATGATTCTAGAGCATTCATGGTATTCATTATTGCAGAGCAAACCATTGTCATTGTGTTTGTGATTGCATATTTAGTTTTCTTCTCATGTGATTGAAGATCCTTCATTTATGTGAGATCTACACCTATAAGGTGACATTTATTTGTGTTTGAATCATTTATCATTTGGATTTTGCCTTTATCTCGCAGGGATACGCATTGTTTATCTGACAACGATGATCAGAAGACTTGAATGGCTCTCTGGGGCTTGATCGAGGCAATCCTCTAAACACCACAACCCCCAACCACAATCCTTGTGATTGTAGGTTATAGGTTTCACATTTGGATGGAGTGGAGTTGCAGGGAATAGTAAAGACAGTGTACAAATTCTAAATCCTCGAAGAAAAGGACTGCTTGGACATGAGCGTTAGTGGTAGTGTCCTTTGAGTTGCAAACACAAAAACAATTTTGACAGTGATAATTGACGTCTGAAGAGCTTTCGGCATCCTGAAAATACCTGACATTGGACTAGGGTGCTAGTGGAGCTGTCCTCCGCATCTTTTGGGGCAGAAACAAAAAATACAGTGAATATCAGTGTCGGGAGAAGATTAGGATTCCGCAAAGAAAATAGTACCTTGGGTAGGGGCATTAGTGGAGGTGTCCTCGACTATTCTACATTCCAAACTTAAAAAAAATTAGTTATTAATCTCTGCCTACTATCTTAGTCTGCAAGGATTTGTCGTAATTCATCAATTTGCTTACTGTTTTGCATAATTAGAGTTTTAAGAGTATTAGAGCATTAAATTAAGATATTGATTGATAACATTTGAGCTTCCACATCATTCCAAGTGACAACCCAACTTGTTAGGTGAATACTCTTGCTTAGTAGAGATTCAACACGGTTGATATGTCCTTTAATGTTTGTTGTGAAAGGAGGATTTAACCGTTTGCAACCAAAACCCCATCATCATCAACCCCTCTTTTCATATAAAACATTTTGGTGAACCGGTGTTTTTGAATCTTTGCACCTTGTTGAGTTTTGTGTGATAGATTTGCATTCATTCATCTTATTGCATTTGAAAATTTACAAAAAAATGAAAATTTTGAAAAATTGGCATCTTAGGCTTGCATTTTGGCATAATTTGAATTAATTGGCATTTAATTTCATTTAATTTCTATCATTATCATTAGATTTGATTTAAATTACAGAAATTCACCTTATTTTAATCACTTGCATTGCATTTTCATGCTTAATTTGTCAAAAATTACTTGAAATTGTGCATTTTTCATAAAAACCTAGTTTTGCATTAGCTAGGGTTTGTAGTTAAAATATTGTTTTAGATTTTAATACTATTTTAAACACTCATTTAGGTCTGATTTCTAACTGTAGTGTTTCATCATAGTGCATTTTTGCATTCAAATTTCACATCTAGGGTTTGAAATCTTGCATTTTTCACTAGATTTTGACTTATTTTGCATATAGAATTACATCATAGGCAAGTTGTAAAGGATATTGTTGCATTATTGGGTTGATATTAGGCTTATTATTCACTTCCCCTCTTAAAATTCTTCACAACACCTCTTTCGTTAGTGATTTGCATTGAAAAATTGTGAAAAAAATGAAAAAATCAAGCATTTTGGATCCTAAACACGTCTTGCTCCTTGGGTACGTTCTATTAGTTTGTGCATTGTGTGTTGCATGCTATTGTATGAGTATTATAACCCACTTCCCTAATAGAAATATACCTTTAAGAAGAAGTAGAAGACTCATGGGATCTAGTGCTTCTGAAGAAAACATTATTCCTATCTCTGAAAATCCATTAAACACCTTCTTTACAAAAGGAGAGACACAAATTTTGCAAGACATCATACCCTCTACAACTACAATGGAATATCAAATATTTCATGATGTAGAGGACACTATTGAGGTAGTCACACATGTACCTAATAAGCAAATAAACAAACTTGATAAAGAGCTAGCCGATTTTCAAGCATTCGTGAAAAATGAAGGGATAGCGGAAGAATCTATACCTACGATTCATAACATAAGAGAGTTGATAAAAGAAGGACAAGGCAGTGTTAATGTAATTTGAGGCTTAGTGCATATAGTACATGATAATGTTATGCCGGTTAATGCATGTGCAAAAGTTATTAACAACATGTCATCACCGACTCATACGCAAGTATCAACACCTATACTGACTATGGGAATATCTACATTTACATCAACAATTTTAACTACTAATGCAAATTCTTGTAGTAATGCTATCACTGGTATTGGAGTTTCTAATGTCACTAATTCACAAAATTACAAAGCTGTGGGATTTAACTGTCAAAACTTGGCACGTAAGACGACCTTTTTTTTGAATACTCACTCTCAACCACCTCTCCATCCCACTTATTCTCAACCACCTTTCACATATAACTATTCACAACCACCTTCCACCTACAATTGCCCTCAACTACCTTTAGTTTCCACTCACAACCAATCCCCTCAACATGTCATGCATACGGCTTCTAATTCTCAAACCGCATCTCCAAATGGTGCCATCTTAAACCAACTCTTGCAAGGCGTGACTTCTTTACAACAAAAGGTGACAAGCTTGACGAATTCTTCACAACCTAATATACCAACTTATCATGCTCATAATCCCCTATCTTATGCAATCTTGAGAACTCCTATGCCTGAGAGATTTGAAACTCCTCGGTTTGAAAAATATGGTGGAAAAGGTAATCCTAATACTCATGTGGCAGCATTAGCGACTATGTGTAGTGATTTCTACTTTGAAGAGGACTTGTTAGCAAAAATTTTCTTGTGATCTCTCAAAGACACTGCTTTAGAATGGTTTTTCTCCCTACCTCCAAATTCAATACACTCTTTTTCACAGTTAGTTGATCAATTTTTACAACATTTTCAAGCAAACATTGAACCTCAAGTCTCTTTGATTGATTTAGTTCATTGCATGCACGGTCCGAAAGAGAAGTTAATTAAGTTTATTGGTTGATCTAAAGCCCTCTATGTACAAATTCAATATCAGATGAAGGATGAGGATGTTCAAAAGGTGTTTATTACAAATCTACAACCTAAAATCTGTGATAAGATTCTCTTGATGAAGTATAATTCTTTTCAACATCTATGTGCCACCCTTCGTGATTATCAACTTTCATCTAGTTAGTATGAAAACCAAAACTCATCGGCTCAAGTTAGTCAATCCATGAGTGGACCTTCACAAATAAACTTTAAGAGGAATAATAAGACTTTCATCAAGGTTAATGGATAGAATTCAAACAACTTTTCACAAGTGTCTGCTATCACTAATCTGAAGAGGACACCATTTCAGAATAGACAACAACAAAGACAATTTACTTTGATATCTAAATCCTATCATTCTATCATGAATCAAGTTGTGAGCAATAACCTCATGAATCTTTCTCTAATTAAACCATTGGATCCTAGTAGAATGCAAGGACCTTATTTTGATGCTAATACTTTTTGTCATTATCATCGACAACAAGGACATGATACTGAACGATGTATGCATCTTAAGCATGAAATACAAGACCTCATCGACTCGAATGTTATACAGGTATCGAGTGTGAATGATAATGGAAATAAGTCAGTTGCTCCTTTGAATCAAAACTTACAAATCTTTACTAATCCTTTCCCTAAGCATACTGATAACAACATGATTGAACAAAACTTGGTAGAAGCAAAAGATGACTACATAAATACGAAGGAATGGTATTTATGCTAAGGTTCCTACTCCGTTATCCCTTCAAGGATTGGGAGATAACAAAAATGCATTGGAAAGACAAATAGAACAACCGAAGCAAGAGATTCTGACAATAGAAAAGATTGACATGGTACAAGGTAGTTCTTCTCTCTACGATAGACAAAATCAACAAAATAAGAGAACTAAAAATTGGAAAAGAGTAAGATGGTTATCATCAGTAGGACATAACAGTGGTTCTCCTCCTCATAAGAAACAAAAGACCTCGCATAAACAAATAGATTATAAACAAGCACCGCATGGATTTTCTGACAACAAACAACACTCTAATAAGAACCACTCAAGCTTCGCACAAAACTTGATGGAGCATCTCTCCAAGATGCTCACAAGTTCCAAATTCTAGTTTGGTTGTCCTTAAAGGTAAGTATTTCTAACCTTTTACCTCAATGTTGTGTTTCCCCCATGATGTGTTATGTGTTGTTTAGTCCTCCTAGGATGACCCTTGATACTCTTGTAAGGTCAAGGATACTGGGAGACTGCCTCTGTTGTGACTCTTCTTCCATTTGTATCATCATTCTTCTATTGATCTTCTCCTCTATTTTCATTGTTGTGTGTTGTGTCTTAAGGACATAGCGTTGCGGTTGGTCACTTAGGGGCACCCTCCTACGTGATTGTCCCTAAGGCACTTATTCTCCTCTCCTGATTTATTGTTTACCTTCTTCTAGTGGTTCTATCTAGCTGGTGGATGATGAAAAACAAATAATACTGATACGGACCATGTGTCCCTTTAGCGAGTAAGAAAAAATGGACCTAGTCCATACATGACGTTAGGGTTGATATATATTATCCGATGCTTGGCTAGTAGAATCACTTTGTGTGATATTTTGATGATGTCTTATTGCACTAACAAACTATAATAATATTGTTGCTCCGTGCACTTTGTTTATCTTGGATCTCACCTTGTTTATACTCGGTTATGGGATCTCTGCGGTATAGCCCCACGGTTATACTTAGGTTTTGAATCCGTAGTGTAACCTTGGCTTTTTTATGTGATTATGTTTATGCATTGCTTTTCTCATGTGATGTGGTTATTATCTTATGGAAAGATTTCTAACCTCTCTTCTTGCAAGAAATTGTGTGTTTGTGGGAACATTCGGTGATCGTAAAGTGCATGTCACCTTTGGGGGCATGGGCTTTGTGAGAGCTCATGTTCCCTTGTGTGTTTTCTTCCTACCTTAACATGCTTGATATTGGTACATGATATCAACGACCTTAAGGTGGAGGCATATATAAGGTAAGCTGTCTGATGATTTTGGTACTAACGAAGCATGTTTGTAAGCCCTCTGCGGAGGCAGGATGTTGTATCTCCAAGTGAGTGCACATCTTTATTTTTATATTGTAATCATTAAGCCCTCTATGGAGGTGGGATATCATGCATATCCTTTTTATTTTAATCCCTCTGTGAAGGCAGGGATAGTGTATTTCTCGAGGAGAGTGCACATCTTGTCATTTTCTAAAAGTCCTCTGAGCAGGCAGGGTTGGTCTATCCTCCCTTAAGCATGTCTTTGGAGGTTGTTGTGGCGAAGCACAATCGTCAGCATGTGCTTCTAATGTGCTTGAGATGGTGGTGAACCTAGCAATAGGCTCCTTCTATCGCTTGTTTTCCATGTTTTCTCTTTGTCTTCCATGTGTGTGTGTATGGTGTGTTTGTTCTGAAGCATAATATCAAGACTATTGGCGATGAGCTCCTCCTATGCTTTGGGAATTGTATGGTGTGTTTGTTCTCAAGTGTAGTTTCAAGACTGGTGGCGATGAGCTCCTCCTACACTCTAAGATTTGTATTGTGTGTTTGTTACCCCTTATGCAATTTCAAGACCGGTGGCGATGAGCTCCTCCTGCATTTTGGGTTGTGTATTTACTTTCCATGTACTTGCATTTGCATTCATATATTAGAAAATAAAAAATAAAAATATCACTACATTCATTGTATTCATTGTGTTTTACGTGTCTTCAATGTTGTATTCTTCATGTTTTGTGTGACTATAACTGTCTTCTCCATGTTTTGCATGCCTGTTATTGTCTTCAATGTGTTTGGCGTGTCTACACCGTGCTTCACATGTTTGTTGTGTTTTGACCATACTTTAATGCATGTGTTGGCTTTGCATTTATACATACATTAAAGTGGGGGGCTAAATGTTATGTCAAAAAATGTCCCCTTGGGGGCTTTTCCCTTTTAAGGTTTAGCTCCCATGTCCTTCGAATGCATTATAAACATCTTGCATGTTAATTTTGAATCCCGATGAGAAAATCATGAAGTCTTGTGGCAAATAGGACCCAAGGGGTGCTATTTAAATAGATCCTGACCAAAATTGGGAGGGTGGACTTGGGCGCTAGTGCCCTAGTCCTGCCCCATTTTGGGTCAGCCCTAAATTCAAATGTCAGTTTTATGACCGTTACTTAGGTCCTATACCAACATCTCAAGTTTGAATTGTGAAATTCTTAGTGGGAGTGTTTGTAGTTGCATATATAAGCATGTTTAGTGTTTCATTTGCAAACTAGAAGATGATTGTGAAAATTTGGCTAACTTATGATTCTAGAGCATTCATGGTATTCATTGTTACAAAGCAAAGAATTGTTATTGTGTTTGTGATTAAAGATTTAGCTTCATCTTCTCATGTGATTGAAGAGCCTTCATTTATGTGAGATCTACACCTCCAAGGTGACATTATTTGTGTTTGAATCATTTATCATTTGGATTTTGCCTCTATCCCGCAGGGATACACACTCTTTATCTGACAACGGTGTTCGAAAGACTTGAATATCTATCTGGGGCTTGACCGAGGCAAGCCTCTAAACATCACAACCCCTAATCACACTCCTTGTGATTACAGGTTTTGCATCTAGATGGAGTGGAGTTGTAGGGAATAGTAAGATAGTGTACAGATTTTGAATCCTTGAAGAAAAGGACTTCTTGGACATGGGCGTTAGTGGCAGTGTCCTCTGGAGTTGCAAACACATAAACAATTTGGACAGTGATAATCAGCATCCGAAGAGCTTTCGACATCCTAAAAAACACCTAACATTGGACTAGGGCACTAGTGAAGGTGTCCTCCGCATTTTCCGGGGCAGAAACAAAAAATACAATGAATATCAGTGTCGGGAGAAGATCAGGATTCCACAAAGAAAATAGTACCTTGGACAAGGGTGTTACTGGAGGTGTCCTCGACTATTCCACATTATGAACTTCAAAAAATGGTCAGTTATTAATCTCTACCTACTATCTTAGTCTACAAAGATTTGACATAATTCATCAATTTGCTTACTATTTTGCATAATCAGGGTTTTAAGAGTATTAGAGCATTAAATTAAGATATTGATTGATAACATCTAAGCTTCCACATCATTCCAAGTGACAGCCCAACCTGTTAGGTGAATGCTCTCGCTTAGTAGAGATTCAACTCGATTGATATGTCCTTGAATGTTTGTTGTGAAAGGAGGATTTAACCATTTGCAATCAAAACCCCATCATCACCAACCCCTCTTTTCATATAAAACATTATTGTTGTTTTACTATTTTATTTTTTCTGTTTTATTGTTGTGAGGAGGATTTATTGTTTTAAAAGAATTCTTTTTTTTTGTTTTTTTTAATAATTATTTTTGTTTTAATGGGATTTTGAAAGAAGAGTTTTTTGGGGGGCTTCTTTTCTGGAAGAGGGATTCGGAAAAATATTTTGGGAGGATTTTTAAGAAGTTTTTGATGAAGCTTTGAAGTTTTGAGGATTTTTGAGGTTTCAAATTTCAATTTTTTAGAAAGTTGCATTTTATGCCTGGATTGGTGCCTCTCCTAACTTGGAAGGTAGTGGTAGGATCTGTATCTTCAAATTAAATTGTATGTATTGTATGATTTATGTTTGTTGTTGAAAACTATTGTTGGGTATTTGGAGAAATTGTTGTTTAGGGGATGCAGAGAGGTGACAAACCTGTCTTTGGGGAACACATTCCATTGTTGGGTTATTCATTTTGAAGGGTTGTGAAAATTTTATAGTTGGGTTATTCATTTTGAAGGGTTGTGTAAATTTCGTAGTTGGGTTATTCATTTTGAAGGGTTGTGAAAATTTCGTAGTTGGGTTATTCATCTTGAAGGGTTGTGAAATTTCTATAGTTGGGTTATACATATTAAAGGGTTGTGAAATTCTGTAGTTGGACCTTCCTTGAAGAAGGATGAAGGAAGTTTGTAGTTGGATTGAGAAGAAGATTGAAGGGTTGTTAAGATTGTTCCCCAAGAGAGGAGGTTTCTCCCTCTTTCCCCTTGACTAAAAATCGAATTCAATTCTGGTGTCTTTTGTGTATTCTATTAGATCTAGGGCACACAACTGAGAGGGGGGGGGGGTGAATCAGTTGTATAAAAACTTGCTTCCAATTCAAACACTTAAATCCTCTTTGTTATTTAATAGCATATCAATTAATCACTCATGAAAGCATAAAGCATAAACACCAGAGCAGATACACATCAACACATGAGACACCAAGATTTTGACGTGGAAAACCTGGTCAAGGGAAAAACCACAGGGTGATTAACCCAAGGATTATTCTCTGTTAGAAGAATAAGAAAAATAGATGGCACATGCCAATTAGGGCTCACTACCTGAGCACACTACTCACAAGAGGCACACTGCCTACAAGAGACACACTGTCTACAAAGTAACAAGTATTACAAACTTGAACTGGAGATTGACATCTTTACCATGTCTGGATCAGTTCCATTTAAGCCCGAAAACTCCTGCTCTACCTTTCTCTCTTCTTCTTCGCTATGCCACACTCATCCACACCAAGACACACTTCAAAATGAATTCACAATCCCTTATTTATACAAGGCATCAACTTAGGGACAATCATCTAAGTCAGCAAACACTTATAAGATCATTCGCAAGACGTGTAATACATCCGGTCGGCCTGTCTTAGGAAGAACATCAATATCCATGGTTATTCTTCAAATGCAAATTCAAACTTTAATGCGGACCGCCAATAAGAATTGTACATGATCCAAAGATCACCAAAACCTTTCCTGAGTCATCAAGAACATCCGCACTTTATCAGCTTACTGGAATTCTTCTCTTCTTCATCCAGAACTTCAAGAACACAGTCTGTCATCACTGTCATAATGAAAAAGGTGCTTCCATACATCCAAACCATGAACAAATTTAGTTGTCACTTCACACAGACTTCTTTAACACTCCCTCCAATCCGTAGAGTGAGATAATGCAATTTCGGAGCTCACCGGAGCTTTCTGTGACCCTCTGTCACCTCTGAACACCTGCCGGAACCGGTTCTACTTGAGTGACCATAACTTCTTCAGATCTTCATGCAGACCTTTGAAATCTTGACTGGAGCATCTCAAGACTCATATCTACAAACCCTTTAAGCCGCATCCTCTGGTCCTCAACCTATTGAGGACTTTTGCCTTCTTGTCATCACTGTTCTTCACTGTTCCTGATTGAGACTTATTCTCTCAATATCCTCAGCACACAACTCATCCAATCCTTCTCATTAATGCAATATGAGTATGTTGACATCAATGACAACACCGGTTATCCTCATACTTGCAACAATCAACTAGGGGTTGGAAAAGTTTGCTGTGTGTATGTAATCCCTGTGTATGGTTAAATGTTGATACCAAGTTCTTGATAGATCTCCCAAGCTCAGGGTGGGTTGGTATTCCAACCCTACGGTAGGAAGGAGAGAGAGCCGGGCCATCCATTTTGGTTTTCATTGTGCATGTGTTGTTTGCTGAATCTAATTTGGTCAAGAAGTTGGGTATGAAGTTTTGGAGTTTGTTTATTCAAAAGTTTTGAAAAGAAGGGATAAAATTATTTATATATGCAAAAGTTTCTTTGTGATAGTTGCAAAAAGATTATTCATATGTGTACAACCTTTATTCAACTACATTTGTGAATAACACTCTTGATGGAGGCAGATTGTTCTTTTGATAAAAATGTTATTAATCTAACAATGGTTTTTAGAAGACTTGAATATCTCTTCAGGGCTTGACTGAAGCAAGCCTCTAAACACCACAACCCAACCACACTCCTTGTGATTGTAGGTTATAGGTTTTGCATCTGGACGGAGTGGAGTTGTAGGGAACAATAAGACAGTGTACAGATTCTAAATCCCTGAAGAAAAGGACTGCTTGGACATGGGCGTTAGTGGCAGTGTCCTCCGAAGTTACAAACACAGAAATAATTTGGACAGTGATAATCAACATCCAAAGAGCTTCTGACATCCTGAAAAACACCTGACATTGGACTAGGGCACTAGTGGAGGTGTTCGCATCTTCTAGGGCAGAAACAGAAAATACAATGAATATCAGTATTGGGAGAAGATTAGGATTCCACAAAGAAAACAGTACCTTGGACAAGGGCATTAGTGGAGGTGTCCCTGACTATTTCGCATTCTGAACTTCAAAAAATAGTCAGTTATTAATCTCTACCTACTATCTTAGTCTGCAAGGATTTGTTGTAATTCATCAATTTGCTTACTATTTTGCATAATTAGGGTTTTAAGAGTATTAGAGCATTAAATTAAGATATTGATTGATAATATTTGAGCTTCCACATCATTCCAAGTGACAGCCCAACTTGTTAGGTGAATGCTCTCGCTTAGTAGAGATTCAACTCGGTTGATATGTCCTTGAATGTTTGTTGTGAAAGGAGGATTTAACCGTTTTCAACCAAAACCCCATCATCATCAACCCTGCTTTTCATATAAAACATTATTGTTGTTTAAATTTTGTTTTATTATTTTGTTTTTTCTGTTTTATTGTTGTGAGGAAGATTTATTGTTTTAAAAGATTTTTTTTTTATTATTTTTTTTGTTTTAATGGGATTTTGAAAGAAGATTTTTTGGGGAGCTTCTTTTCTGGAAGAGGGATTTGGAAAAATATTTTGGGAGGATTTTTCAGAAGTTTTTGATGAAGCTTTGAAGTTTTGAGGATTTTCAATGTTTTGGATTTCAGTTTTTCGGAAAGTTGCATTTTATGCCTGGATTGGTGCCTCTCCTAACTTGGAAGGCAAATGTAGGACCTGTATCTTAAAATGAAATTGTATGTATTGTATTATTTATATTTGTTGTTGAAAATTGTTGTTGGGTATTTGGGGAAATTGTTGTTTTGGAGATGCAGAGAGGTGACAAACCTCTCTTTGGGGAACACATTCTATAGTTGGGTTATTCATTTTGAAGGTTGTGAAATTTTTGTAGTTGGGTTATTCATTTTGAAGGGTTGTGTAAATTTCGTAGTTGGGTTATTCATTTTGAAGGGTTGTGAAAATTTCATAGTTGGGTTATTCATCTTGAAGGGTTGTGAAATTTTTGTAGTTGGGTTATACATATTGAAGGTGGTGCAATCACGGTAGGAGGATTCACAGAATGAATTGTTCGGAACATGCAGCAAGAGTAAACACAATGAAAAAAACTCAAAGAAATGAAGAAAATGTAGATTTAGTCATTCAATATATCATAGAATTCAAATACAATCTGGCCGGCAACATGGGGGCTTATAACTGGGCTCAAAGGCCTGATTACATACATGTGCAAGATAAAGCTTTGAAGTCCTCTTGAGAAGGAGCCAACTATCTGTTAGTTGCTGTTGCACCAAAAGATTGACCTCTTAATGCCCGATACAACCACTTGAATTAACAAGCATGGGAGGCGGTTAAGCCCTTGTCACAAACCATCGTAGCGCAACGCTGAACAAGAAGACCAAGGGTCACACCTTGCAACAATCCCCCCCAGCGCAAGCGCGGGGTTTGAACCTGTGACCTCGACTCTGATACCAACTGTTAGTTGTCGTTGCACCAAAAGATCAACCTCTTAATGCCCGATACAACCACTTGACTTAACAAGCACAGGAGGCGATTAAGCCCTTGTCACAAACAACCGCAGCGCAGCGCTGGACAAGAAGACCAAGGGTCACACCTTGCAACACTATCTATCCTCTAAATCATGAGAACTTGATAACTACTTTCCTAAAGATCTATTACATCAATATATATCATTTTCAGACCAATAGATTCCTTCGTGTCAGCCATGAAGGCTACAAACTCCAATGAAGAGTTGTAACGTGTTCACAGATAGGTTGGACATACTTCACTCTTAGGGTCATCTTCCAAAGGAATCAAAGTAATTCTCTTTCCATTTGTTATTATAGTATATGTATTCTTTCTCCCATCATGTATAGCTTTTCTATCATACTGCCAAGGTCTACCCAACAAGATATGACAAACATCCATAGGCATAATATCACACAAGACTTCATCATGATAAGATCCAATATGAAATTTCACCAAAAGTTGTTCACTCACCAGTACCTTATGATCATCTTGAATCCATGCTATCTGATAAGGCTTAGGATGTTTCAATCTTTCCAACTTCAGCTTAGTCACCATCTCTTCTGAAACTAGATTATCTAAACTACCACTATCAATCACAACTTTACAACACTTACCTCTAGATTTGCATCTAGTTTTGAAATAGTGCTCTCCTCATCACCAATGATTCTCCTTTCTTAGGTTTTCCAACTAAACAGGGGTCACTTAGTTCAACCGTTCTTCTTCAACATAGGCTGTTCTTCCACTGTTCTCTGTCCTCTTATTTGTACTACCCTGATTACACTCAAATGCCATATATCCTTCACCTCCACACTTGAAACAAGTACCTCCGAATGTTCTCTTATTGAATCCTCTTCCTTCTCTTTTGTATCCTTCATTCTGGTATGCACTAGGGTTTCCTCTCCAGTAAGAATTTTTGGCATCTCTCTGGTAAGCATTATTATCTCTATCATCCTTCTTCAATGGGTTGTCAAACTTGTTCTGCTCCACAAAGGATCTATCATATCCAAAAAATGATCTTCCTCTCTGAAATTTACCTCCTCTATGTCTCTGTCTTTGATCATGCCTCTTATTCAGCTTTTCTTCAACCTTCAGGGCAAACTGATATACTTCTTCCAAAGATGTCATCCTTACCAAGCTTAATTCTTCTTGAATGTTCAATCTCAATCCATTGATGTACCTAGCTACTTTCTCCTTATTTTCTTCACTATGTCCTATTCTTATGATCATCTTATGAAATTCTTCAGTATACTCCTTCAGAGATTTCTCCTTTTGTCTCAGGTTTTGCAATCTTTTCAGTAGTTCCAACTCATAGTCTGCAGGTATAAACTGATTCTTCAACTTTGTCACCATCCAGTCCCAGTTAGTAATCTTTTCCTTTCCTCTTCTATTTATTTCCAACTGAACTTCTTTCCACCATATAGCAGCATGTCCTTTCAACTTTGTCTTTGCAAATTTTACCTTTTCTAGATCTTCAACCTCCTCGTATTCAAAGTATTCTTCCATGTTATTTATCCAGTCAATCAACTCTTTAGGATTCAAGTTTCCAGTATAATTCAACACATCAATCCTAGGTCTTTTTCCAATCTTCAAAATAGCTCGCAACATCTTTCTTGATCAGATTCTTCTTCTTCATGACCTTTTAGGGTTTCACCAATTTGTTCAGCAGATTGAAATTCGTCTTCATCATCACTTTCAACATTAGGTCTAGGTGTCAATCCTCTTCACCTATCATCTTCAACAACATCCAAATGGATTCACATTGTTCTCATTAATTCCATCATCTCATCCATTCTATTATCCATTGTACCAACAACAACTCTCCTCGGTGACATTCTTCCTTGGATCAAGTGCAAACTACCTCAAGTTCGGCGATCGGGTTACAAGGTGACAATTGCCTCTTATTCAAGTAACCTACCTCAATTTAGCAGTTGGCTCACAATAAGATCTTACATAATCCCTTCGCCAACTTCGCTCCAAAGAATCAAACTTTCGCTCTGATACCACTTGGTGTAGTCACGGTAGGAGGGTTCATAGAATGAACTATCCAGACCGTGTAGTAAGAGTAAACACAACAGAAACAACTCAAAGAAATGAAGCGAATGCAGATTTAGTCATTCAGTATATCATAGAATTCAAATACAATCTGGCCGACAACATGCGGGCTTACAACTAGGTTCAAAGGCTTGATTACATACATGCGCAAGATAAAGCTTTGAAGTCCTCTTGTGAAGGAGCCAACTATCTATCCTCTAAATCATGAGAACTTGATAACTGCTTTCCTAAAGATCTATTACATTAATATATATCATTTCTAGACCAATAGATTCCTTTGCTTCGGCCAAGGAAGGTCACAAACTCCAATGAAGAGTTGTAACGTGTTCACAGATAGGTCAGACCTAAATGCATAGAACACTTCCTCAAATGAGTGGAACAACATGTGGACCTCTAGGGAAGGTCATCCACAAACCAAGGATCATTGAATGATGTGTCATTAGGATCTGTAAGTCAAGGAATGATCCGCAAGCCTTCTCCTTGAGCTAATTTGTCAGAGATTGTCAGGATGCTCTGCTATGAGAAAATAGTTGATCTTCTGATAGCGATAACTTTCTGGTGGCTTATCCAAATGCTCTAAATTCTTGATATGAAGTAGATGAATGAATGTATATGCTAAGTCCAGATCTACAAGATGTGAAATGCCAAAATTAGATCACAAGCTTAAAACTGCTTCTGACTGAACTGCCTAGACTGAACTGGAAAATGAAAGAACTGAAATGCAAACAAATTGAAATGCAAATATTTTTGGTTGATGCAAGATTTCTCTTGAACCAGGGATGCTATTGCATCAGAAGGGTTGTGAAATTTCATAGTTGGGCCTTCCTTGAAGAAGGATGAAGGAAGTTTGTAGTTGGATTGAGAAGAAGATTGAAGGGTTGTTATGATTGTTCCCCAAGAGAGGAGGTTTCTCCCTCTTTCCCTTTGACTAAGAATCCAATTCGATTATGGTGTCTTTTGTATATTCAACTTGGGGTTGGAAAAGTTTATTTTGTGTATGTAATCCCTGTGTATGGTTAAATGTTGATACCAAGTTCTTGATAGATCTCCCAAGCTTGAGGGTGGGTTGGTATTCCAACCCTACGGTAGGAAGGAGAGAGAGTTAGGCCATCCATTTTGGTTGTCATTGTGCAAGTGTTGTTTGTTGAATCTGATTTGGTCAAGAAATTGGGTATGAAGTTTTAGAGTCTGTTTATTCAAAAGTTTTGAAAAGAAGGGATAAATTATTTATATATGCAAAAGTTTCTCTGTGATAGTTGCAAAAAGATTATTCGTATGTGTACAACCTTTATTCAACTACATTTGTGAATAACACTCTTGATGGAGACAGATTGTTCTTTTGTTAAAAATGTTATTAAAATTATAATTTTGATCAATGAATTGTTTAAAGTTAAAAACAAGGGTTCACTGTGATAAATCTATCTGTTTACTAGTGAACTTTAGAGAACTATATCTCTATATTTTCTATATCTTTTCAAATGTAGATATAGATAAATTCAATAATGAACAAATGTATAAATGACGTATTGACCTGCTCCTTGATTGTTGTATGAATGAATTTATATTTTATACTATTGAATTGCTTAATATAAAAAGGGATTTAGACTTAAGTTTGTTGTGTGGTGGCCTATGGGATGGCCACCAACGACCTCACAGGCCTCAGCCTGTGGGACCATGGGAGCGCACGACTCCCACAGGCTTTGGCTGTGGGGTTGTGGAAGCCCATGACTCCCATAGGCCAGCCTGTGTGGGTTGTGGGGGTGCTGTGGCCTCTCATGAGGCAGCGCCTCCATAGGTCCCAACGGCCTCTTTACTTTTTGTTCTCTGTTTTATTTTTAACAAAAAAATATTTATATCGATGTTCCTCTTCGTTGTATGTTTTTCGATGCTATCAATAACTATATATATATCTTTATATATGTATGTATTTAAACGTATGTGGTGTCTCTGTTTGGATTTTATCTACTCAATTAAACATATGTATGTATATTTTTTGTTGTTGTATATACCCTGGTTAGGGACCAGTGACCCATCAAAAATAGGGAATAGCCCTTAAGTTTGTGTTTCATAAAGCTATCTTAAAACAAACTCATGAGTCTGTGGTGAGGGCAAATTACAAGGCCCTCTCCCATAACCTATCTACTAAAAAACAAAACATACTATTAAACTGCAGTACTAGACTTGTCAACCACCATTCCCTCTTCATCACAGGCACAAGTGTATACCAGTAGAGCATGATCTGCCACCTATAGCCCTAGCTTGGCTACAATATTCTTCACTGCTCGGTGAGTCTCCACCACACCCAGAAAGACATCATGTAGATGGCCAAGCAGAATCTCTTGATTCTCCTCCACAGCTCTGGATACCTCAACCAAGTCCTCGTGCATTAGAACTGAAGCCGCAACAATCAAAGTTAGGGTTGCCATAGTCATGGCCTGTGCAGCGCCAAAGACATTCTAGCACCCACGCATTATTCTTGGATCAAGCAAGAGTGTATACATCACCTCCCTAACCTTCCCTCCATCTTGGATATCCACCTCCTTAGCCAAAGAAAGCATTATGCAGAGCCACTCTCTTAATATAGGATTCTTGACTTCAGCCTCAATTAGGTTAGAGAAATTTTCCATGGCTTCCTCCATTGACAACTTCCTCATCCTCTTTCTGGGGGTATACGCCCTCCACATTTTGCCTCTAACAGAGCTACTTATGGATTTTTTCCTTAGTTGACACCGCCGTGGGGAAGAGGCCACTGCCTTGCCTTTGTCTATGGCACTAAGGCAACCTCCAACATCGCCAAATGACCCACTCAAACCTTCAGAGCCACTTCCCTTCATCGATAAAAAATTGCCTAAGAAGACACCAGAATTGCTAAATTTGATGGAAACCATCATAATATTGGGAGAAATAACTCCCATTGCCATACGCCACTCATAGTTATGATACTACAGCCTGGCGCTATCTCCTCGCATGTAATGTCCTCGAGAATGCTATTACTCCTATCTGATTAATGATCTTTCCTATTATCAGGGGAACATATGTGTGTGTGTGTGTGTGTGTGTGTGTGTGTGGAGAAAAGCAAGAAAACATGATTTAAAACAAAATTAGTATTATACTAAAAGTATATTTAGTTATTTATTCTTTTTGCTTTATCATTGTTTTAAATCATTTAATTAATTGTATGGGGTTTTAATTTTGGATTCTTTATTTAGTTGTAAGATTTAATATATAATTTGATTTCATTTTCTTTAGTAAACTAGATAGTTAATTTAATTAGAAATTTAAACTATGTCATTTATAGTTAATTTTAATTTATTAATTAATATCATTTTAATTAATTAATTAATATCATTTTAATCCATGTCGTGTTCTAATGACGTTTTATTAATGTAGGTTAACTATGTGGGGAAATTTATCAAGTGTGATAACTATAGTTTATTCATTCCTTGGCTATTATAGGTTGTTGATTAAGGAGTGTTAAGTGAAAATTGTTTCCTCTATTGTATTGTGCGTTTGAGAAAAACTGGTTAGGTAAATATTTATAATTGAATTAATTTAATGTACTCAGTTTAACTTTTAAAAAAATTCTGCGTCATGTGCCCATTCGTGCCTATGTGTATGGGTAGGCATTATAACCTACACACACACAAGGACAATGGTTGGGTGCTACTTAGGAACTTGCCTAAGTCAAGTTTTGTGAATGGCGTTTCCACCTCCACAATAGCAATGATGAGATCTCAAAGAGTGCATGCCCTAGGAGGGCATAGGCAAATCTGAAGTATAATGGAATGCTAGAACAAAACATGAAGAAAACAAGTCACCACGAGCATGAAAACCCTAACATGCTTGATTCAACATCACATCTTGACTCAAGAAGTTGGTGTATCCCAAAGAAGTAGAAAGAACTTCACAAGACCTGCAAGAAGTTAGTGCAACAACAATAATCCACCATAGAGAGCTTTAGAAAAGAATAGATAGCATGAGAGAGAAGAGAGAGTGCAAGTATGCCTAGATTGCTTAGAGAACTTAGAGATTAGAGAGAGATGTTCAAATGGGTAAACTAACTTACTTTTATATGCATTCCTACTCACCAACGACGAACAAAACCAAATGGGGCTAACATGTACAAGCTAAGGAGGTGTTCTAAGCCAACACCACAAGAGAGGGGCTAAAGAACCCATCTAGGACCAGGGTGCCCTGGTCCTTTAGCCCCACAAACTCTGGGGAGTGTCCAATGTCCTGGGCTTAGACCAGTCCTAACTTTATTTTGTCAGGTTTATTCATCGGGATCAAGATTTTATCATTTAATGTTCAAAAGGTGTTAAAAAAGGCCCTGATTAACAAGGGTAAACACTTTACTCTATAACAAGGAGGGTATGTGGAAAGGGGTTATTGTTACTGAGAGCTTGGAGGCATTCACTCACTTACAATTTGTAGATGACACCATTCTCTTTGGGGAATGTTATGTAAGGGAAGCTTTGCACATTAAGGGAATCCTTTCTTCCTACTCGATTGTGACTGGGTAGTAGCTAAATGAGCTATGAATCATTAACGGATAGGCAAGATTTAACATACATCAAAGAAGAGCTTTGCTCAAAATGGGGATCCAAAGTGGAAAATTATGTGGAGTCTGTTGTGGAAAATGGAATCAAACTTTGTAGGTGGAAGGACCTCTCCTCCCTGGATGCCCCTATGGCATAGATTGATGCTCTTGCTGACATCCTATCTCTCAAGAAGGTGATCTTGTCATTGAAAGAAGATATGCTATGGTGGTCTTGCTCTTCCAATGGTGATTACTTAATTAGGCTTGGATATGCCACACTCTTAGAGCAGCTTGAGGATGAGGACTGGCTGACTATCAAGTGTTGGCATAAGGATTGTTTGCCTAAGGCAGGGGCATTTGCATGGGCTGCAATCAAAGGAAAGTGCTCACTAGAGACAAACTGTAGAAGATAGGTTTTAATGGCCCCTTCAGGTGTATTTTTTTGTAAACATATTGAGGAATCAAATGAGCATCATTTTTATCTCTTGCCCTTTCACACAAAGAGTTTGGTAGTGGCTTGGTGATTAGTTGGATTTTTTAGTCATTTTGCCTGATTTTATTCTGTAACTCTTTAAGGCTTGGCCTTCCTCAAAGGCAAAAGTCTTATTTTCCAGTTTGTGGATGACGTGCCCCTCTCTTTTGATCTGGCTTGTCTAGAAGGAGAGGAACATGCAAGTTTTTCAAGATAAGAATCTCAGTTGGGATACTTTTATCTTGAAGTTGTCATATCAGAGGTAGTGACGTGTCGGGCGACCCTCAAGACTGGTAAAAATGGTGTCTTCACTGCTTGGACATGAATATGATTTTGAAATGGAAGTATCTCTCCCCCCCTCATCCATGGGGTTTTTGGGCCCAACCGGTCTAGGATTGATAAATCTCTGATCATATGGATTCCCCCTCCTAAAGGGGAATGTAAGCTCGATTTTGATGGTGATTCCCACAACAATCCTAGGGCCTCGGGGCCGGGTATATTATAAGAGATTCTCATGGAAAATTTGTCAAAACCGCCTCCAAAAGATTAGCTTTGGGGACAAATAATGAAGTTGAAGTTGCAGCTTTGTTACTTGGTTTTCAGCTTGCTCTTTCTTGTAACCTCAATAAGATACATATTGAAGGAGATTCCTTGGTGATTATCAATTGTGTTAGGAAAAAATCCTCATCAATTTGACGTTTGAATAGCATTATGAAGGAGATTTGGAGGTATTTGGAGAGTTTTGTTGCCTTCACGATAAATCATATTTATTGTGGAGGAAACAAAGCGGTCAATTTTCTCTCAAACCAGGCAGTTGATAATTTGAATGACCTTACCATTGGTTCTTCCCTGAATGAATGGAATGGGATGCATGGAATCATTACATGGGACGAACCACCACTTAAATCACATTATTGATCCATTTTCTTCATGAGCTACTGAGTGGTAGAAATATAATCTTTGTTTCACTTTTGCTTCGTGTGCTACCGAGCGACATAAATGTTATCTCTGTTTCACTTTTGCTTCATGTGTTGTTGAGCGACATAAATGCTCTATTTCGCTGTCTAGCTCTTGACAGGGATCAACCTTGTAATTTTTCTTTTTGTAGTTTAGAAAAATGGGAGAGGGCCCTTTCCTCACTTGAATTATCAAAAATTTATATATAGTAATTTAATTAGATAATATTTAAACAACTTAACTATTAAATAATAAGATTTAGGCTTCATTTGGAGTTACTTGTTTTCATGCAATTACAATTGTTCTAAGCTTAATTATTTTTTAATTACATGACAAGTTTTATTATTACAATACTATAAAGCTAGGTACTCACCACTACGTGGCACTTGTTTTTTTTATTAATTGTTTTTTATATTTGATTTTTAATTTTTTAAAAAATGTTTTGATAATTTATTTTAATGTTTTTTAGAACTTTTCAAAAAATAAAAATTATTTTTTTAACACCTACACAATCAACCGTATGGCTATAGGTTGCGTGTCTGGAAGTAAATTTATTTTTCTTTGATTGTACATGCACCCAAAATATGCCAAAATTTATGTCGATCTTTGTTTCTCGGGCCTTCCAAACACAATAGTGAGGCCCGCTTTGTGTTATGAGGCTCCTTGTGAAAGTGTACCCTCGGTTCTCCCCCAAAATAGAGAAACCTTTAAAAAAGCTTACAAAATTATTGTAAACTCAAGGATTAGATGATTTAATGTGCAGAGTTGCCATTATGTATACATGCAAATGTGAAATACAAAATATAAAACTCAGATTTAAGATCTAAATCCTATTTTCATATCTAAATGTAACCTCAGATAAACATAAGGAAACACAAATAAGAAATAAGAAAAATAACACAAATTTTACCCAGCTCTTCCTTGTTGCACCAGTAATGGTGGTTGTGCTCTGAGATCGATTTTATTAAGAATACGAGAGTGTAAGGTGCTCAACTCACCAACATAAGTTTGTATTCAACTGATTGATGTTTATGTTCTACAAAAGGTTTAGTTTACAGAATTTTTGATGGATTGATAAGGATAAGATTTGAAGATGGATAAAGATAAGGTTTTTGGAAAAAAATAGGAAAGGACGAGGATAAATCATAAAGAAGATATGATAAGAAATTTATTTATTTATTTATTTTAACTAGTTGCCCACTAGTTAGAAATAGAAATAAATTGAAAGGGATAAGATAGGATAATTAGAAGATAATAAATGCAAATATCTAATTAATTTAATTAATTAGATGCACATGAGTTAGAAATGGAAAGAAATCGAAGGGGATATATGAATGGATAATTAGCTAATTAAATAAACATTTAATTAATATTTGGAATATTTAGAAGAATGAAATAATTGATTAATTAATTAAATAATTTTAAATAATTTAATTAATGCTAGGAAGTGGGAAAGAGGGATAAGTTAGGTGATGTTAGGAGAATTAGGTGATGGTAGGATGAATTAAATGATGATAGGATGTAACATTAAGACACTATCAAATTTAGGTGTCTACAAATTGCCTATGGTATACCTAACTTTTAAACTTATATAGGTCCACTTACATGTCATTGACAAGACTAATAACATGAAGCCTCATCAACATCTACATGATAACATAATGACTTTGTGAGTATATTTTTAAAATCCATTGCATGCCATAGTAAACATTCAAACAAACCCACCTCATATTGGCATAGCCACTAATACAACCAAGTGCACTTCATAGTTTATCACGCCGCATAACAAATTTAGGTGGACCCACCATACTTTGGCATGGCTAATAGGTCACAACCATGTGTTAGACCTCACCTAGCCATGGGATTCCATGATGGTGGTTAAGCCTTAACCATGACGCTCATATTATAGTTGGCAATTGATTCTTTGTTAACCACACAAGGGATGGCCATTGTGCATTATGGTCATCCCATGACCAATAGACTTCATTTTTACCATCTAGGGGCTCCACTTACTACTACTACTAGCCTAAGCCACCATTGCTAACCATTGGCCATAACCTTGATCGTCATCGTAGTTGTTGCCTCCACCACTAGTTGTTAGTGACCACCACCACCACTAACTATCAGTGCACAAGTCTATACTAACAACTAATCTTTTATGACTACTAAACTAATGGCCCATCATGCACTAAAGTTAATCTTACTCTAACCCTAACCATTGGCTTGACCACTAGCTATAAGTTTATCCCTAATAGCTAGTCTATATCATGTGAGGTTTATTTCGTGTGCCACCTACTCTACCCTTGGATCTCACTCTTTCTTTCATCCATCACTCGCTCTAAGATAATATGCTTGTTATTTAACCCTCCCTTCAATGCTATATAATTTTATGACCTATCCATGTAAATTTAGCTTCCAATAGGCTTTTGGGTCTTGGGTGGTATGATTTAATGCATCAATTTTATAATTAACCATGTGTTGGCCTTATGATCTTGGGTCTCTAATACACCAGCTACATGATCAAATGAACATGCACAAAACTTAACCCTTAATGTGTAAATATGATCTCTCCTATATGATGGAATTTTATAGGTAGGCATACTTCAAAATGGAATTCAAACACCCTTTGTGGGCATGCCACAGGTAATGCTACCTGATTATCGACTATCTCGAGCCTATTGTTAAGTAGGATACCAGAATGCATAAGATCGATATGATCACTAGTTTCTAAGCTAAATTGTTTCATTCCTTGTTATAAGCACTTATTCTTGAATTAGAAGCATGGTACATGACCCAGGATATGTTGGAGCTAGGTGATGTAGATCCATGATCTATAAAGACCCATGCAAGCAATAAAAGCATGATATACCATGAGGGAAGAGGAGGACCCCATTGTATGATGTCATCATTTCCATGTAAGTCAATCATGTTATCTAATCATCAGTGAAAAATTCCACCAATTAGCAATGAGAAAGATGTCTGGTTTGTTAGGAAAGGTGTCTCAACATTGCTCCTAATGTTAAGATTACAAAAAGTGCAATTTTAGGTTATAAAACAAAAAACTCAATTGTTGGGCTATAGAGTTGGTTTTTGACCAAAATTAAAATTCTAGGTTATTTAGTACTAGTTCCCCAATGCTTGTCACATGGACCTCTTCGAGCTCTACAATTTAAAAAAATGAGCCCAATCGACCTCTCGAATCAAAAGTTATGGTCTCTAGAAGTTGGGCCTCCTGCATTGGAAATGTAAAAACATCTAGGACACATAAAAGAGTTGTAAGGGGAAGTTACACTTGTTGAGCATCTTATGACGTGTGACACACCATAAGGCATCTTTCGATGGGGATAATGGAGCCAAAATGGAATGCCCATTTTGGTGGATATAATATAACGAGGTTATGATAGGTGGAAGGTGTTGAGACTCAATTCAAATTTGCCAAAAATCCTAAGTCCTACACCCCCTTTGTTAGCATTCCCATGCTATGCCCAGATCAATTATATCCAATCAAAGAGATCTATGGGCCCTTTTTGGGCATGGTATTTGCTCATTGTTGTACTTTTCCCCCTTTATCCTTCAAGTGTTTTCCCATGTTGAAAACCCTAAAAAATCCTACAAAATATTTTAAGTATGAAACTATTTCAACAAGTTTGCAAGTTCATGAACCCACCAAAAGCTTGAAAAGCCTTGTGTTTTGACTTTTCGGCAGGTTTGTGAGTTCGCAAACCTGCCTAATCATGAATTCTCAAGTTTCTCAAAACAAAGGAAGAAGGAAGAATAAAGAAAAAGGAAAGAACTTTTTGGTAGGTTCGCGAACTTGTGAGCCTACTAGAAAGGTTTTTTGGTTCATGAAAGGCCCAAAAGGAGAAGTGAAACATTTTGGCAAGTTTGTAAGTTTGCAAACTTACTAAATTCGCAAAAGAAGAGGACACAAGAATAAAGAAAGAAGAAAGTGAAATGTTTTGATGAGTTTACCAATTCACAAACTTGTCCAAATGTCAAAAATTATTCTTAAGTTTCTAAAATGCCTGAAATGTTGACAAAGAGGACAAAATGATGATGAATATGAAGAGTAAAAGCACAAAGTTGAGTCCACTTCTTGTGGAAGTTTTTAGACAAAACCTCGAAATCAGGCAAAACAAAACATGATCCTGTTATTTATAATGCGGGATCCCGTTCTGGATCAGAATCTCGAGCCTAAATTCAAAACAAGATCCCGAGCCTAGAATTATGAAATGGGATCCCATTTAGAACGGGATCCCATTTTGGAAAAGTATTTAATTTTTTTAAAAATGGCCTACGAGCTCATTTTCACCAGCGGCTAGAGGAGAACTAGAATGGGATCCCAAGTTTTAGAGCACCATTTCCAGCCATCCAAAAGTCTAGGTCAGTTATTTTTTCACCTTTTTTCATTTTCTGTATTTTGTTATTTGTATTTTAAGTTTATTTTCTATATTTTTGTAAATTAAGTCTTTATATTTGGTTTGAATCTTCTTGCAAAACATATAAACCCTACATTCAATCAAAACTAAAAAAATTACCCTACACACAAAAAAATGACCCTAAACTGAATTGAAACAAAAATATTTACCCTTCAAACAAAAATATGAACCCTAAAATGAGATTGAATCATGCCTGCAAACCGAAAAACAAGTTTTACTTACCGTTTAATGGTAAAGCGACTACCATTTTAGTTTTAGTTTTATTTTTTCATTTGCATTGCTTTATGTTTTAAATCTGTATGCAAATATTTCAAAATCAGATAATACTTAATTTCTTTGAGAAAAAAATCTAGATTTATCTAAGCTTATTTCATTGCATTATTTAGCACTTATTAAATTAATTGTTTAATCTAGCCACATACAATTAGAATTTGAAGCACATGGCATCCATATGCACCCATGCACAAACACCTACTCTCTAACATATTAACATGTACATATAGTTTTCTATCGGCGTAATCCTTGAACCTCCTTTAGGTGCAAGTGCTAGTATATATTCCTTTTTAATAATCATAATCCCTATGAGCTTTCTAGATATGTTGAATTACAATTAAGATACAAATTAGTCAAACCTATAGACTATTTACTTAGTTTCACATTAAAATATAAAATTAGAACCACACATTGCCATAATCTTATTGTTCCCTACATATACCTAGTCCATATCATTAGGATCACACATTAGATCCAAGATAGAAGAATAAAATTGATAGAAACCATGATCTAGGAATATGTTGGCATGATCATATTGATAATGGAGCATCTAATACTCCCTCCTAAAATATGATTGTTCATTGAGTTTATCCTCCTCAAATGGCTTAAGGGGATTAAATTTACCTAGAAATTTACATATTTAATGTTCATGTGAGATATTTTATTCCATGTCATTAATGCAATATATCCATGTGGTTCAATTCAAATTATAGGAATAAAATGTCAATCCATGGCTAACCAAATTTCATCCTAAATGAGCAACTATAATGTATTTATAAAAGTTGTATTTGCTCTAGGAATCATATCTTTTTTAGACTTGAACATTTATATCTATAATTGTAATTACTAGATAAGGAAACATTCATCCTAAATATGTAACAACCAACAAAATAATACTGGATATGAATAGCTTTGACTAAGAGCAAATATTCAAAATATAGCTATCCTCAAATAAATAAATGACTTTGACTAAGAGCGAACATTCAAAATATGCTATCCTCTTTCAAAAATCCATAATTTGATTTGAGTGATTTAATTCTTAGGGGATATCTATAAATTTAATTCTCACCATATAATTTATCTCATAGATATCTTCCCTAGTGTGTCTAATCCCTACCACCCAATCTATAAATTTAATTCTTACTTGTGAGGACCTTGAGAGTTTGGAGGATCCGAATGAGTTTGTAAAATTAATCCATTCTAATATAGATTATTATTTTTAATCCGCAATGGTTCAAACTAATTGATAAAATGGCATTTCATTGAGAGTAATAGGATAAATACGAAATTTTATATTTTGATGGAAATCAATCCCTTAATGACGGTCAATTGCTTAAGGAGGTAGATGAAGGAATGTTTTAGATATGGGAATGATTCTAGATATGAATAAGTAGATTATGAGGGGAATAGAAATAAAGGATAAAATCAATAGCATCGAAGGACCTCTATGTGGTAAGGTATGCTAGAGTATAGGGAAAGAATTGAGAAACTTGAGTAGGAATTTAAAAGTATACTAAGGAGGCTTTAAAATTGGTAGTGCATGTAAGTAGAGAATCATTTAGAATAGTTCTTTAAATGGCTATAGAGATTAAGGAAGAAGTATCAATTTTTTTTTAAATCTTTCTATAAAATTTATCAATAGGAGTCCATACACAAGTATCAATAGAAATCAATAATATCTCATCAAAATGGTAAGTTTATAGTTATTCATTAACAATAGGAGGCCATCATGTGTTATTAATTACCTCCTAAATACATTTTAAAAAATAGGATATGTAAAATGAAAAGTTTACCATCAATTAATTATAGGTAGGGGTTGAAACAACCAATAATTAACCTACAACAATAGTCATCAAAATGTGGCCCTATAAAACTAGATTTCACATCACATTAACAATTATTTGTTTTTTCAATGGTAAACAAACCACATCTCATTATCAAGGGATGATCATAAAATCCCCTTAAGCCACTAATAATAGCACTAATCCCCTTGAAATCTACTCATTGTCAAGGGATGATCTAAGAGGATGTAGATGGTACAACTTGAAATCTACTCATTAATCCCCTTAAGCCACTAATAATAGTCAAATTGATCATTCACATTTTATCAATTTGTATAATGTTAGATGCTTGAAGTTTTTACAAACTTGTTAAAGATACATATATTAAACTTGGTCAACTTAGGACAAAATCATTTCATTAGCATGGTTTATGGACCTAGGAAAGATGACATGGATTAAGGGGATTTAAGAAAATTGCTTAAGGCCCATCCTAAGAGGATGTAGATGGTTTGGGGTTTAGGGTTTAGGGTTAAGGGTTTAGGTTTTAGGGTTTAGGGTTTATGGACCTAGGAAAGATGACATGTGGATTAAAGGGATTTATGAAAATTGCTTAAGGCCCTTCTAAGAGGATGTACAGATGGTACAACTTGAAATCTACTCATTAATCCCATTAAGTCACTAATAATAGTTAAATTAATCATTCACATTTGATCAATTTGTATAATGTTAGATGCTTGAAGTTTTAACAAACCTGTTAAAGAAATATATATTAAACTTGGTCAACTTAGGACAAAATCATTCCATTAGCATGGTTTATGGACCTAGGAAAGATGACATGGATTAAGGGGATTTAATAAAATTGCTTAAGGCCCATCCTAATAGGATGTAGATGGTTTAGGGTTTAGGAGTAAGGGTTTAAGGTTAAGGGTTAAGGGTTTAGGGTTTAGGATTAAGGGTTTAGGGTTAAGGGTTTAGGGTTTAGGGTTTATGGACCTAGGAAAGATGACATGTGGATTAAGGGGATTTAAGAAAATTGCTTAAGGCCCGTCC
Organism: Cunninghamia lanceolata; assembly: GCA_027924645.1. Lineage (NCBI taxonomy): Eukaryota > Viridiplantae > Streptophyta > Pinopsida > Cupressales > Cupressaceae > Cunninghamia > Cunninghamia lanceolata. Next base: position 810,461 of record BSBN01000934.1, read on the forward strand.
TAAGAGGATGTAGACGGTACAACTTGAAATCTACTCATTAATCCCCTTAAGCCACTAATAATAGTCAAATTGATCATTCAAATTTGATCAATTTCTATAATGTTATATGATTGAAGTTCTTACAAACTTGTTATATATATATTAAACTTGGTCAACTTAGGACAAAATCATTCCATTAGCATGGTTTATGGACCTAGGAAAGATGACCTGGATTAAGGGGATTTAAGAAAATTACTTAAAGCCCATCCTAAGAGGATGTAGATGGTTTAGGGTTTAGGGTTAAGGGTTTATGGTTTAGGGTTAAGGGTTTAGGGTTTAGAGTTAAGGGTTTAGGGTTAAGGGTTTAGGGTTTAAGGTTTATGGACCTAGGAAAGATGAAATGTGGATTAAAGGGATTTAAGAAAATTGCTTAAGGCCCATCCTAAGAGGATGTAGATGGTACAACCTGAAATCTACTCATTAATCCCCTTAAGCCACTAATAATAGTCAAATTGATCATTCACATTTGATCAATTTGTATAATGTTAGATGCTTGAAGTTTTTACAAAATTGTTAAAGATATATATATTAAACTTGGTCAACATAGGACAAAATCATTTCATTAGCATGGTTTATGGACCTAGGAAAGATAACATGGATTAAGGGGATTTAATAAAATTACTTAAGGCCCGTCCTAAGAGGATGTAGATGGTTTAGGGTTTAGGGTTAAGGGTTTATGGTTTAGGGTTAAGGGTTTAGGGTTTAAGGTTTATGGACCTAGGAAAGATGAAATGTGGATTAAAGGGATTTAAGAAAATTGCTTAAGGCCCATCCTAAGAGGATGTAGATGGTACAACCTGAAATCTACTCATTAATCCCCTTAAGCCACTAATAATAGTCAAATTGATCATTCACATTTGATCAATTTGTATAATGTTAGATGCTTGAAGTTTTTACAAAATTGTTAAAGATATATATATTAAACTTGGTCAACTTAGGACAAAATCATTTCATTAGCATGGTTTATGGACCTAGGAAAGATGACTTATTGATTAAGGGGATTTAATAAAATAGGATTTAAGGGGAAAATTCACTATTCCTTGTAAACACTTTAAAGTATGTATCAAGCCACGAAATTTTATATGCCTTAGACATAAATGAGCCTTACACATTTTGTTAGAAATTTACCTTTTTTTGTGTATGTTTTCAGTTTATTTTTTAGTATGTACATGTATTAAAATTACATAGTTAGATCTTAAATTTTGAAATTTGTATGTATGCTCAAGTTGAATGATGTATGTATGTGTATGTAGATCCTAATTTTTTTAAAATGTAGTCATGTATGTTTAATTTAAATATTTCTTGTAATTTCTCAACATGTATAATATCTAGTTTTTAATATGTTTATTTATAATTTATATATAGATTCTTGAAAGTTAATTTTGTACTTGTTTGTATATTTATATATATGCAGGTTCACAATTTTTATATCATGGATATTAACTTTGATATTGAGGATTTCCTCAATGCGCCACCTCCACCCCCTTCACCTGAACACCCTCCACCTCCACCTCCACCTCAAAACCCCCCACCTCCACCCCCACCTGGATCTGATGAGGCTCGCTTGCGAGCTAGAATTAATGATAATATCAGTTCCCTTGAAGAAAAAATCAATGCCATTCAAAATGAAGCATTTATGCCACCTCACTTGATGCATTTTGTATCTTTGATGCAAAACATTGTAGATTCTGTTAGGTCCATTGATGTGGACTTAGACAGTTTTCGAGTATGGAGAGAGGAGAGGCGACAATTTTATTTTGATGGCCTCTCTTATAGGGAGATCCTGGATCTGAAAATCACAAAAGCCCATTTAGCTCAATATTTTTTTGACCCCATCACTAATGAACCAATTCCCCCAAACAAAAAAAAGAATATCAATTAGGTGGTGTAGACATGCAGAGATGCACCAATTTTTGGAATCGGTGGTGGATGGTATTTGATTATCTACCTCATGCTAATTGTGAGGTTCCTCTCTATTTTTTGAGAAAATTATATGCATAGTTTGTGATGAATAGGAAACCTAATTATTTTGATTTTAGATCATTCCAGGGTGTTGGTGGTGGCATGCCACAACTGAGGTTAGGGGTACGGGTTGATCCCCAATGATCCGTGCCTGCTCAACCTCTTGTCGACCCTCCTTTCTCTGCCATTCCTACACCCATCCAGCATTGTGTGGTGGTATCCACACTAGGAGCATTGAGTGCACTCTTGATTAACCTCGATGAACATACTTTTGAGATGATAACTAGGGTTAGTGGGCGAGACCATGGAGTAGCTGATGGTGGAGCTAGTCCTAGTACCACTCCACTTGTGTCAATGCCTCATATGTGTACGAGTTGTAATCAATTATGTTATGGACCTGATCAGGCAACACCCACTTCATCTGCACATGGAGCATCTGATGATATCGGTTCATTTGTTGATTTTCTAATTGTTGAGGATTACTCTACATATCATTCGACACATGTATATATATAGGTACACATGTTGAATTTATAACAATTTTAAGCACGTGTTTTTAATGAACATATATCAATTAAATTGTAATATGTTAACAATCAAATTGTTTGGTGTAGATGATGGCCACAAGGACATCGACATATTTTGATCGATTTTGTTTTACATTGAAACTTGTGCATGTTAGCCACCCATTTGGGGTATTTTGATTGATTTTTTAAATATATATTAAATAATTTTAACTTGATTTTAATTTGTAATTCAGTCCTAAACATGTGTTAAATATTTATGCTGGTTCAGGGAAGTAATCTGACTTCCACATCAGATCCACTAGAGGGTGTGTTGAGCGCTCCTCCATTGTCGAGTGTCTCGCATGAGCCACTTGTATGTATATTGTTTTAAAAAACTATATTTATAATTTTGTATTTTGAATTCACTATATAAAATGTGCATGCACTTATATTAAAAATATATGTCTATATAGGTTGACACAACCATGAGGATGGGTATTGCACACCCGAATGACTCAAGTCAATTTTAGGAGTTAGCTGCATTTCAGGTTGTTTAAAAAAAATTTAGTGTACACAATATGTAAGTCTTTTAAATAGATTAAAACAAAAATTGGGTACACAAGTGAATATATATGTTTTAACCTAATTTGTACACATGTGCTTTATAAATGACCTTGTAGGACCTTGTTAGTGACACTTTTCGTCCTGTTGATGCCATACCACCTACAACAACACATGCAAAGCAAGACGATAGAGGAGATGAGCAGCCTCATATGGTATAATTTAAAATTTAGATTATATTTAAAGTCAATTATAATATACATTGTGAACTTAAAGTAAATTTCAATTGAATTATGTTCACGTGTTAAATTATTTTTCTTCTATAGCATCAGACAGGTTTTGTAGCTGAGCATGTAGAGCAGGTCATCAGAGGAGATGAGCAACCTAATATGGTAATTTTATGATTTTATAAATTAAAATGAATTAAATCATTTTAAAATATTTTAAATCTGATTTCAAGTTTCTTTCTCTTGTACAGTCTAATTCAGATCATCCTAGTCTATGTGGAGTGAAGAGGTCTCTTGATTATAGGGATGATAAGAGTTAGACATATATAGGTTTTAGAACATTTCATGTTTTAGTACATTCCACAGACTTTATATATGTTTCAATACATTACATACATACTCTTTATACATGTTTCAGTATTTCAATATTTCATGGACTAGATCTATATATGTTTAAGTATTTTATGGACTCTATATGTACATGTTTCAACATTTCAGTATTTCACATGTGGACTAGATCTATATATATGTTTCAATATTTTCATGGACTTTATATATTGTTTCATGGACTTTATTAATTTCAATATTTTATGGACTATTATTGTTTTAGTAATTTACACGTACATTTACACATTTTAACTTGAACAAATTAGTTATCCTTATGAGACCATATTTTATCATTAAATTTCAATATTTTCATACATTATTGAAATTAGGAGTTAAAAAGTAATTTAACACTAATGTTATCTAAGGTTCTTATAGTTAGATTTATGAAATTTAATTACTTATAGTAGTGATAACAATAATAAAATATTCACAAGTTAGCAAAAACATAAGCATTTCAAATATTTTTACTTTACAAATTTGATTCATGTAGTCAAAACATTCGATAGTATTAGAATAGGAATAGGGAATTATACAAATGCGAAGCACATTATATATCGTTACTTTGGATGCTATACATATATTACTTTTTATGCTATTCAAGATCATGATAATCAAATATACAAGAATTCAAAATTTGCTCAAGGGGATCAAAGAATTCAAATTTTGCTTAAGGGGATCAAAGAATTCAAAATTTGCTTAAGGGGATCAAAGAATTCAAAGTATGTCTCATGTTCAATCACAATTGATATAATTAATTAAGATATATATATGAATTAAGGGGCCCTAGGAGAAATGATGGCTTAAGGGGTCCTTATAGGATGGCTTAAGGGGTCCTAATAGGATGTCTTAAGGGGATCAAATAATTCAAAATTTGCTTAAGGGGATCAAAGAATTCAAAGTATGTCTCATGTTCAATCACAATTGATATAATTAATTATGATATATATGAATTAAGGGGTCCTAGGAGAAATGATGGCTTAAGGGGTCCTCGTAGGATGGCTTAAGGGCTCCTAATAAGATGTCTTAAGGGGATCAAAGAATTCAAAGTATGTCTCATGTTCAATAACAATTGATATAATTAATTAGAATATATATAAATTTGGTGAAGTTGCCAAGGTAGCCAAATTTAACAGTAATATACATGACAAAGTGATTATGAGAAATGATGGCTTAAGGGGTCCTCGTAGGATGGCTTAAGGGGCCCTAACAGGATGTCTTAAGGGGATCAAAGAATTCAAAATATGTCTCATGTTCAATCATAATTGATATAATTAATTAGAATATATATAAATTTTGTGAAGTTGCCCAAGGCAACCAAATTTAATAGTAATATACATGACAAAGTGATTATGAGAAATGATGGCTTAAGGGATGGCTTAAGTGGTCCTAATAGGATGTCTTAAGGGGATCAAAAAATTCAAAGTATGTCTCATGTTCAATCACAATTGATATAATTAATTAGAATATATATAAATTTGGTGAAGTTGCCCAAGGCAACCAAATTTAACAGTAATATACATGACAAAGTGATTATGAGAAATGATGGCTTAAGGGGTCCTCGTAGGATGGATTAAGGGGTCCTAATAGGATGTCTTAAGGGGATCAAAGAATTCAAAGTATGTTTCATGTTCAATCATAATTGATATAATTAATTAGAATATATATAAATTTGGTGAAGTTGCCCCAGGCAACCAAATTTAACAGTAATATACATGACAAATTGATTATACATTCAAATTTTAAGTTTCAAAGTAGGAAAACATGCACATAACGAATAAAATATATCAAATATTGATTTTTATATATAAAAGTTTAGAGTAAATGTGTATGTACATATACAAATTTGGTATATATGCCAACTCAAAACAATATTTACAAAATGTGGCTATGCCATCTCAAGGAAATCCAAAACTGTAAAGCCTCACAAGTACATGTAAAAGCCATTAAACCAACTCAAAAGTAAATGAAGTAAATAATCCACTTAAATACAACATCACAATATCCAAAATAAAAAGATGTAAATAATCCACTTAGATACAACATTTCAAAGATAAAAAGGTGTAATTAATCCGCTTAATCACAATATCTCAATGAAAGATAAATCTCATAAATATGAATTACAATGTCATTAAATCTTACAAAATTGCATGCTTAATCCAGGTAACAAGCACTATAAAATAATATACATAAATCCATTGGCAAGCATGCCATAATACATCTAATCAAGTACAATAATCATGTATAACAAGAATAATGAATCAATACGCTCATCAGTCACATGAACCAAGTGGTCCACCACCTGTGAGCCGAGAGACGGGAACATGGCCCAGGTGCTTTTCCACCCAACCATGAAGTATTTACACTTCCTCAAATCCCTTCATGAAACAAAGGAAACCTAGCCCTGCACGAAATGTCTAGCTACCTGGTAACAACTGGCAGGAGGGAACACCCGATGCAACCCTAATGTCTGAATGTGCAATTCTAAATAATGAAAAGCAAATTGTCTCACAACAGGATGTGGTAGAGATATCAATAAATAAGTTTGCTAAACAATAAACATCTATTTCAATTCCATCTCAATTAGATCTAATCCTTTATAAGTAACCTAGTTCAATTCCCAAAAAGAGGAAAATCCATCTCTGAAAATCCACATTCAGCATCCTAGCCCAGAAAGCAACCCATTTACATTCCTAGATAAAAATCTACTTCTTTCCCCAAGAAGCAAGAAAGTAAATAATAAATTAAAAGAATCAAGTTTTTCAATAAATCATTTAAAAAATCCCTTCCCAAAACATCATTTGTAAAAGCATACTTTCCATAAGCACAAATTCATCTTTTTCAAACAAAATTGCATTCACAAGTTTATCAATTCGATATAAGTTCATATCCATTATTTAATCATATTTTCTCAATATCATATGCAGTCTAGCTATTATTGTTATTTGCTGTCAAATTTGTGATGGAAATTCATAAAATCATATAACAGACTTCCTATTGCTACAACAATATTAATTGCAGAAAAATAAAACAAACTTCCTATTGCCAGCAACAGGAACTGCATAAAGTATAAACAAAATAAAAATACAACGAGTATAGTCTTTACAGGTAAGGTGTAAGAATATGTTTTGAATAGTAGTCCATAACAGATAATAGGATTTTATCTACTTTTTGAGGGTTTTTGTATATCATTAAAAATAGGCCGATCTTCTAATCTAAGCCTGACTTAAGCCAACATAAGAAAGAATACAGTCATAAAATGTCTGATAGGGAGTTTCCTAACCATGGCCTGGAGGTTTATCAATAATTTTCATTCAATTTAATAATCAAAATATGAGGATAGCATCTTGGTTTCAGGCAGTTAGACAAAGGATGGATAAGATAACTATCATATCTTAATGAAATCAATGATCAGTCCATGATTAATAGCAGGCGACATGCAAGAATAAAAGGTTTAATTTATGCAAGATCACCCAAGAAGACCGATACGACTAGATTAAGAGGGACGACTAACAGTGAATTCGACAACCAGTAGGAAAGTAATAACAAGCGGCCAAATTAAAGGGGACATCTATAGTATGCAGTCTGATCTCAAAGTGGACGGCTCAGACATGGCAAGGGTTGAGCATAGCAAACATTCACCCACTACAACTAAAAACTTAACATTTTTACATCCACAAAAACATGATTCCAAGAATGTGAAAACAAGAATAAAAACCTAGAAAAAGTATGCCAGATGATGATGAAATTGTAGTTGAAGTAGCTACCCTTCTCTTTCTTCTGTCACGACCTATGAAACTCTTGTTTGCTGCTGCCAAAGACCAATTCCTGTTGCTCAAAATCACCCTCCTGTTAATGGTTCGTGGGGTGTCTTCTTGCTGCCGATTTTATTCTTTTTATTAAAGTCTTTTTCTCCTTATTTTTGGTGATGCAAGAATTAGGTTTCAAAGCTGAAGTTTTAGATTTTAGAAACTAGAGTCTCATTCCATTTGCATGGAATTCGACCAATGAGCTAAAGGCTAACAATTCTATTTAAAATAATAAACTACTATCTTTCATGCAGCTTACTGTTATGCAGAGCATAAATTGCTTACATAACAGGAAGTCTGGCTTTTAACTTCTTATTTATTTATTTATATAAAATATCTAATTATAATAACACTATTATTAACATTGTTTAATTATTTAACTAAAACATATTTATTTTAATAAAACAAGAAGTAAATAAAATAATAATACAATAATTTATATATCTTATTATAATTTAATATAATTTATTTAATTCTATTTTGCATATTATCTTCCAAACATCTATAATTATGTAAATAAAGATAATATTTATTATTTATTAAATTAAAATACAATTAAACATATATATATATATATCTTTGTTTTAATTGCAATACCTATTTAAATACAATTCGAAAAATGACATTAAACTCAAGTAATTACATCATGCGTTCGAAAATGATTTTCACACACTAATTTTTCTAACTTCTAATCATCACAACATTAAATAAAATAATGTATTTAACATAAACTATTGTAACAATTTAAACACAATATTCTCTAAATTTTAAATCATCAATCACACTTATCTTCCACACAATGATGCATACGAAAACCATTCAAAATGCATATGAAAACTACGTGGTGCGTGATTGCATCAGGATAATCCATCCCATCAGTTCTTGCCAAGTGGTTAGAACACCTCTACCTCAACCATGTTCTCATCTTTGACGAGTACCTGCATTCATTCGTACTCAACTCGACGTCAATAGGTTAGTGTCTCCAAAACATAGCCGAGGCAAATTATTGTAACCATATTGACAATTATTTAACATTTAAATCAATTTCCAATTCTCATCAATATAAACTCATAATAATTACCTTCACACATGCAAAATTACTTAAGGTAAAAGTGAATCATAGTAATTGTTCACTAATCTAGATTAATTATGTTGTTCATAAAGACGAGACGTGACATCCTTCTCCACTTGGAAGAGATATCATCCCGATGTCTTATTACACATCAAAATAATAAGTATCCATCAACCACCAATAAAGTATCAAGGTGTCATAAAACAATAACATCAACTCAAAGTATCAAAGCAATAACTGAACTCAAAGTATCATAATCCATGCATGAATAAGAAATATGTGCTATATCCTCAAATGAGGAAAAGATCTATCAATCTCCTCCGCATCCTCCCATGTGGTACTATCCTCAAAATACTGATCGCATTGGACCTTATATTGCACCACATCTCTGCTACGCAACTTAATGTTGCACTTCCCCAGAATTCAAGTGGGCTCCACCAACATCACTCCTGGATCCTGAACTTGTAAAGCATGCCAATCAAGAATATATGACGTGTCAAGATGATAAAGCTTAAGTAAAGACACATGAAAAACATTATGGATTCTGGCTAGTGTAGGTGGTAGAGCAAGTCTATAAGCTATAGGATTAATCACTTCCAAAATTTTGAATGGTCCTACAAATCGAGGAGCAAGTTTGGATGCTTTGCTAAATGATACTGAACTCTTATGAGGTCTGACCCTCAAAAAGACTTTATCACCAACTAAGAACTGTCTAGGAGCTCTATTTCTATCTAAATAACTCTTTTGACAATTTGAAGCTTGCTTCAACTTATCTTTGATCAACTTCATTTGATCATCCATCTCTCTTAACATTTCAAGACCAATCACAATTCCATCCTCTACCTTATCTCAACTGATAGGTGTTCGGCACCTATGCCCATAAAGATCTTCGAAAGGTGCCATTCCCAAAGATGCATGGTATGAATTGTTGTATGCAAACTCTACCAATGGAAGATACTCCTCCCATCTATACTATTGATCCATACAATACATTTTGAGAAGGTCTTCTACAACCTGATTGATTCTTTCTGTTTGACCATCCGTTTGAGGATGATAGGCTGAACTGAAATTCAACTTTGTACCCAAAGCTGCATTAAGAGTTGTCCAAAATCTAGATGTCACACGAGTGTCTCGATCTAAAATGATCATCTTAGGCACTCCATGCAATTAGAAAATCTCCTGAACAAACTTCTTAGCTAAGACCATAGAACCATCTAAAAGATTCCCTAGAATAAAATGTGCTACTTTTGTCAATTTGTCCACAACCACTAAGATGACATCATGCCTATTCTTAGACATAGGTAACCCTTGAATAAAATCCATGCTTATCACATGCCACTTGTGCTTAGGGATACTGTGCGTGTACAACAATCCTGCGGGATGCACATGCTTAGCTTTGACTCTTTGGCATTCTAAACATCGAGCCACAAATTCTGTCACATCCCTCTTATGTCTAGGCCAAAAGTATAAAGGTTTCAAACCTTCAACCATATTTGTCACTCCAGGGTGACCTGGATAAGGTGCATTGTGGATCTCTTCAAGCACAAACTTCCTCAACTCTCCTGCATTATGAATATACATCCTTCCCTGAAATCTCAATAGTCCATCTGATTCGATAACATAACCATCAAACCTGTGATCTAAGGGGTCTGCTTCCAAAGCTTGCTTTACTCTTTCATAATGCTCATCCCCTTGAAGATTCTGAATCACTTTCTATTTCAAATTGGATCTCATGGTAACTATGATAGCCAGATGTCTTCTCCTACTAAGAACATCTACTACTCTATTCTCCTTTCCTTTTATATATTCAATTCCAAAGTCATATTTACTAAGGAATTATAACCATCTTCTCTGTCGTGCATTAAGGTTAGGTTGAGTAAATATATACTTGAGCCCTAGATGATCTGTCTTTAACTCAAATGGCTTACCTAGAAGATAATGCCTCCACATTTGAAGTGCATGAACTATGGCAATTAACTCAAGATCATGTGGCGCATAGTTGAACTCATGATGCTTTAACTTTCTTGACTCATATGCAACCACTTACTCATTTTGCATCAACACTCCTCCTAATCCTTCCCCTGAAGCATCTATTATAACTGTAAAGTGCCCATTAGGACCTAGTATGGTAAGGATTGGAGCAGTTGTGAGCTTTTCCTTTAGCACTCAGAAAGCTTGCTCACACTTTTTGGTCCATTCAAACTTCTTACCCTTCTTTTGCAGTGCGGTAATTGGTGCTACTATGGTTGAGAAACCTTCCACAAACTTTCTATAATAACCTGCAAGTCCCATAAAACTTCTGACTTCTGTCACACTCTGCGGTGCAGGCCATTCCATTATTGCTTTAATCTTCTCAGGATCAACTGCAATCCCTTCTGCTGAGATCACATGACCAAGATAGTGCACTTTATCTTGAAAGAATGTACACTTAAATAATTTACCATAAAGCTTTATCTCTCTCAAACGCTACAAAATAATCCTCAAATGCCTTTCATGCTCTTCCACTGATTTAGAGTATATCAATATGTCATCAAGGAAGATCAACATGAAATCATCTAAGCAATCTCTAAAAATGCTATTCATCAAATTCATGAAAGTTGCTGGAGCATTAGTCAACCCAAATGGTACCATTGTGAACTTGTAGTGACCATATCGAGTCCTAAAAGCTATTTTAGAGATGTCTTCATTCTTAATCCACAATTGGTGATAGCCAAATCTAAGGTCTATCTTTGAGAACATTGTTGCTCCTTTCATCTGATCAAAGAACTCATCTATTCTCGAGAGTGGGTACTTGTTCTTTATAGTAGCTTTGTTAAGCATCCTCTAATCAATGCATAATCTCAAAGTACCATCCTTCTTCTTTACAAAGATAATTGGTGCGCCCCATGGTGACACACTAGGTCTAATGAACCCTTGATTTAGCAACTCCTGCAATTGTGCCTTAAGCTCATAGAATTTGTAGTAGTCATCCTGTAGGGTGCCTTAGATTGAGGCTCAGTTCCTAGTAGCAAGTCAATGGAGAAGTCAAATTCTCTCTTTGGTGGTAACTCTGTCAACTCTACAGGGAATACATCTCTGAAATCTGTTAGTATTGGATAGTCATTAAACACTGGTTGTTCTTTGTCAAGGTCCTTTACTTGGACAACATAAATGGCACATCCTTTCCTCTTGGCTTTCTTTAATTGCATAGCCGAGATTTGTCTAATCTCTAAAGGTCTCTTAGATCCATTAATTTCCACTTGATTCCCTAGGTCATCCAAACATCTACAATCTTGTCTTCACAGTTTACTAGAGACTTATGTTTAGTTAACCCGTTGATTCCCAGAATTACATCATAAGAGACTAAAGGTGCTACATACAGATTTACTTGCATTTGAAAACTAGGAAGCTCTAACTCACTACATGCTAGACATGAGTCTACTCTCTTTTCTGCACTATTGCCATATTGTACCATCCAAGAGTTTTCCATATGTCTAGGTCTAATAGATAACTTAGATACTACTCTAGGATCTACAAAACATTCTATGGTACCATTATCAATTAAAATAGAAATAGGTAGTCCATAGAGCTTATCTTGGAACTGAATAGGTGCTGCTTGAAAATTTGCTTGTCGATTATCCACTGTGGCATGAATCTGATGTTGCCGTGCTCCTTGCTGATTCTTGTTTCCCCTTTTATGTGGACATGCATTTGCATAATTCTTTCCTCCATAGTTGTAGCATCCACCCTTAGGTGCTCTCAGTCCTTCAACTCTTTCCCTTTGATTGTTGTTTCTATTGTTATCGCCACCACTTTTGTTTCCACCATTTCCATCCTGAGAATTATTGCCTCTCTTCATATTCTTGATCTGTCTATTAGTGCCTTGGTTGTTATTCTGTTGATAGTTCTACTAATTATTCTGTGGTTTCTTATTTGAAAACTTAGCATCTCTTTGCTTACGGTAACTAACTGCTTGCTGCAACCTCTGCTCTTGCTTTATTGCCTTCTCAAAAGTGGCATCCATAGTGAGTGGGTTATGAATGTTTACCTCAGCTCCAATATGTGGCCTCAATCCCAGAATAAACTTCCTGATCTGAAATCTCTCATCTGTCTAATACTGTGGAACATACTTAAGTAGATGAGAAAACCTTTCCTAATAACTGGGTACAGACATACCTTCTTGAACCAAATTTTGAAACTCTGTCATCTTCTTGTCGAAGAATAACTGTGGTAACCATCTTTTTCTAAACAGTTGCAAGAAAATATCCCAAGTTATTTCACCAGGTAACAGTTTCTTATCTACCTTCTCATTAGCCCACCATGTTGCTGCTTCTCCAGTCAACTGCTAAGAACCCCACATTGCCTTCGTGTGATCTAAAAGGTTTTAGAGCTCAAAGTATTTCTCCATTTCTATTATCTGGGCTTCTACTCCATCTCCAATTATCTTTCCATCAAATTTTGACGGTGATACTTTCTTGAGATCTTTCCCCAATTTTTTTGCAATCCTTGATTATTAGCATTAGCTCCAACTTCAGGATCTTGAACTTCTATCCTTGGATTCTCATTTGTATTAGCATTTATGAGATTTTCATTAGCATTCGGCTCCCTACGATTCCCTCTAATCTCCTGCTCAAGAGCATTCATCCTCGTATCCTGTCAGGTCAAGAGAGCAAGAATATGGTCAAATCTTCCATCTTGATCATCACTAGCATCTCCATGATCTCCTGCATTTCGACCACCACGAGCACTTCCACGTGATCCTCTACCTCGACCACTTCCTGATCCATCACTCCGATCAGTGTTTCTAGTATTCATGATGGATAATCTGTATCAAGTTTGCAACTTTAGCACAATAGTCCAAAAAAAGAAAATAGAGGCCCTAGTGTTCAACCTAGAGCTTTGATACCAAATGTAAAGCCTCACAAGTACATGTAAAAACCATTAAACCAACTCAAAAAGTAAATGAAGTAAATAATCCACTTAAATACAACATTGCAATATCCAAAATAAAAAGATGTAAATAATCCACTTAGATACAACATTTCAAAGATAAAAAGGTGTAATTAATTTGCTTAATCACAATATCTCAATGAAAGATAAATCTCATAGATATGAATCATAATGTCATTAAATCTTACAAAATCATGTGCTTAATCTAGATAACAAGCACTATAAAATAATATACATAAATCCATTGGCAAGCATGCCATAATACATCCAATCAAGTACAATAATCATGTACAACAAGAATAATGAATCAATACGCTCATCAGTCTCACGAACCAAGTGGTCCACCACCTGTGAGCTAAGAGATGGGAACATGGCCCAAGTGCTTTTCCACCCAACCATGAAGTATTTACACTTCCCTGGATCCCTTCATAAAATGAAGGAAACCCAGCCCTGCACGAAATGTCTAGCTACCTGGTAACAACTGGCAGGAGGGAACACCTGATGCAACCCTGATGTCTAAATGTGCAATTCTAAATAATGAAAAGCAAATTGTCTCACAATAGGATGTGGCAGAGATATCAATGAATAAGTTTTCTAGACAATAAGCATCTATTTCAATGTCATCTCAATTAGATCTAATCCTTTATAAGTAACCTAGTTCAATTCCTGAAAAGAGGAAAAGCCATATCTGAAAATCCACATTCAGCATCCTAGCCCAGAAAGCAACCCATTTACATTCCTAGATAAAAATCTACTTCTTTCGCCAAGAAGCAAGAAAGTAAATAATAAATTAAAAGAATCAAGTTTTTCAATAAATCATTTAAAAAATCCCTTCCCAAAACATCATTTGTAAAAACATACTTTCCATAAGCAAAAATTCATCTTTTTCAAACAAAATTGCATTCACAAGTTTATCAATTTGATATAAGTTCTCATCCATTATTTAATCATATTTTCTCAATATCATATGCAATCTAGCTATTATTGTTCTTTGTTGTCAAATTTGTGATGGAAATTCATAAAAACATATAACAGACTTCCTATTGCTACAACAATATTAATTGCAGAAAAATAAAACAAACTTCTTGTTGCTAGCAATAGGAACTGTAGAAAGTATAAACAAAATAAAAATACAACGAGTATACTCTTTACTGGTAAGGTGTAAGAATATGTTTTGAAAAGTAGTCCATAACAGATAATAGGATTTTATCTACTTTTTGAGGGTTTTTGTATATCATTAAAAATAGGTTGATCTTCTAATCTAAGCCCGATTTCAGCCAACATAAGAAAGAATACAGTCATAGAATGTCTGACAGGGAGTTTCCTAACCATGGCCTGGAGGTTTATCAATAGTTTTCATTCAATTTAATAATCAAAATATGAGGATAGCATCTTGGTTTCAGGCAGTTAGACAAAGGATGGAGAAGATAATTATCATATCTTAATGAAATCAATGATTAGTCCAAGATTAATAGTAGGCGACAAGCAAGAACAAAAGGTTTAATTTATGCAAGATCGCCCAAGAAGACCGATACAGCCAGATTAAGAGGGATGACCAACAGTGAAGTCAACGACCAGTAGGAAAGTAATAACAAGCGGCCAGATTAAAGGGGACGTCTATAGTATGTAGTTTGATCTCAAAGTGGACAGCTCAAACATGGCAAGGGTTGAGCATAGCAACCATTCACCCACTACAGCTAAAAACTTAACATTTTTACATCCACAAAAACATGATTCCAAGAATGTGAAAACAAGAATAAAAACCTAGAAAAAGTATGCTGGATGATGATGAAATTGTAGTTGAAGTAGCTGCCCTTCTCTTTCTTCTGTCGTGGAATGTGAAACTCTTGTTTGCTGCTGCCAAAGACCAGTTCCTGTTGCTCAAAATTGCCCTCTTGTTAATGGTTCGTGGGGTGTCTTCTTGCTGCCGATTTTCTTCTTTTTATTAAAGTCTTTTTCTCCTTATTTTTGGCAATGCAAGAATTAGATTTCAAAGCTGAGTCTCATTCCATTTGCATAGAATTCGACCAATGAGGTAAAAACTAACAATTCTATTTAAAATAATAAAATACTACCAATGAGTTAAAAGCTAACAATTCTATTTAAAATAATAAAATACTATCTTTCATGCACATTACTATTATGCAGAGCAAAAATTGCTTACATAACAGGAAGTCTGCTTTTAACTTCTTTTTTATTTATTTATATAAAATATCTAATTATAATAACACTATTATTAACATTGTTTAATTATTTAACTAAAACATATTTATTTTAATAAAACAAGAAGTAAATAAAATAATAATACAATAATTTATATATCTTTTTATTGTAGACCCCTGAAATTGGCACAGATTGAATTAAATAAATATTCTAATATTTATCTTAATTTCTATTTTCCTCTATCAATTAAATAAATATTATAAGTTTATTTGATTGGTTCATTATCCTACAATTAAATAAAATTATTTTATTTAATTAAAATCCCTGAATTCTTCTAATGTCTCAAATCCTAAATCCACCTCATCAATCCACCTCATCTTTCCACCTCATCCCTTCCACCTCACCATGTTGCACATATAATTAAATATTCTTAAATATTTAATTAGCTAATATCCTCCAAAATCTAAAATTAAATTCTTAATTCAATGTTCCCCACTAGCCTTCACTCATTGAATTTTTAATTCAATGTTCCCCACTATTCTCCACCAATTGAATTTTTAATTCAATTGTTCTCCATTATTCTCCACTCATTGAATTCTTAATTCAATGGTTCCCCATTATCCTCCACCTTGAATTCTTAATTCAATTGTCATAACTCACTATCCTCCACCATTCATTCTTAATTCAATTGTCATAACTCACTATCCTCCACTCTGAATTTTTAATTCATCCACAATGAATAAAAGATTCACTTTTATTCCCAGCCATTGATCTCATCAGTTGATCCTCACCCTCCATTCTATTTTTAGAAAATCTATAAATAGAACCCTTCTCTAAGCAATTAGAGGGACTTCTTCTGGGATCCTTACTATGCCCAAATTCCTCTAGGGAATCTTCTTCTTCTTCTCAATTCTCTTCTTCATACCGTCGTAATGCAGGAAATCATATCACATAGCCATTTCTCCTTGTCATCTTAAGGAATCGAAGCAAGGAAGCAAGCTCCTTGAGGGCCAACCTTCATAATTCAAGATCAAGAAAGAATAGGTGACCAATGGAAGCCGCAGGGTAACAAGGTTGTAAGTTTTATGCTTTCATTTGTTTATTCTTGTTATTCGCATATTTCATTGTTGTTTGGGTTTGTTTATTTATCATTTACAGATTTAACCCCCATCTTGTTTGTGATGTAACCCCCATCTTGTTTGTGAGTGTTTGGCTTTGAAAGTGCTTGTGATAGATTCAGGTGTGTTTCAGAAAGCATTCGGCAATCAACTCTCACAAAAGGCTTCCTACGTGCAAATCGAGCCCACCATTGGGTCCAGAAGGCCTCGGAGGTAAAAAGTCACATATCATTCTCTATGGTTGTTCTTTGAAAATTTTTGAAATTTTTTTTTGCTTTTCAAAGTGTTTTTGGAAAATTTTTGAAATTTTTTTTCCTTTTCACAGTGTTTTTGTGGAAAAATTAAAAAAAAATAGAAATATAGGAGAAAAAAAAAAACACAAATTGAAAAAAATAAAAAATGTTGCATTAGACTTTTTTTATTTCATTTTTGCTCTTAACATTTTCGTTTTTATTAAAAAAAATAAAAATCAAAAATCAAAAACAAAAAACAAAACCTTTTTTTTAACAAGCTTTTTGTGTTAAAAAAATAAAAAAATAAAAAATCACAACATAACACAAAAAAAATAACATACAAAAAAAACCAAATAAAAAAAGACAAAAATAAAAAACAAATAAAAACCAAAACAAAAGAACAAAGATCAAGGCCCTGCAGGGGCCGCAGCCCCTGCCGCCCCTAAAACCCCCCGCCTCCCCCCGTTCCCTCCCTGTAAACCCTACTCCCCGACCACCCCTCCCGATCTCCTATCCCCTCACCCCATCGCCCATCCCCCGCTCCCTTACCTTGCTCCCCCTCCCCCAACTGCATACCCCTCTACCATGCCCCTCGTCCCGACCTCCCCTCTACCCCCCGATCTCCCATCCCCGATCTTGCACCACTCTCTTCCCTCTCCGGCCGCCCTCTCTCCCGCCACTTCCCCGGCGCCTCCTACACCTCCCTTCCCCCCGCAACCGCCCTCCCCTCGCGTCGCCTGCGGCCCCTGCCTCCCCCGTCCGCCACTCCTCCCCTCCACCTCCCCTCTCGCAGACCACTGCTCCGCCCCTGCCCGCGCTCCGCCGCCCACACCCTACGCGCACCTCCCCTCCCTTCAGCCCTCACCGCCACCTCCCTCGATCCCGCCCCCTGCGCCTACGCCCACCAACAGCCGCTGCTCCGCCCGTCGCCACCGGCCGCCCATCCCCTCACCCTCCCACCACCTCTCCACTTTCACCCAACCTCCACCTCCCTGCACCAACACCAAAGCAAAAAACAAAATAAAAATTTTTAAACCAAATTATTTATATATATATATATATATAAACATATACTTATTTTTTTCAAAGGTACTCAGCCCCTGGTCACATGGAGGACCAGGGGTCTGTTTAAAACCCTTAACCATAATTGTAGCCGCCGGTGAGAAAATGTTCCACATGTGACCAGAATCTGCCTGACCACTAGCGGTCAAATCAGACGGTCAGTTAACCTCTTGGGCTCCCCGCATGCCCTAATAGGGCCTTTTTTTCAAATTTTCACAACTTTCACATACGGTAACAAAATTGCACAAAATTGGTGGCGTTGGAAAGCTGGAAGGATGAACTACGCAGTTGGGAGAAAATTTTTAGGTGACAGTACCATTTTTCAACCTCTTTTCGCAGTCAAAGTCAAAGCTCTGTTAAAACTTCAAATGCACATAACTTGAGCAAATTTGATCCTTTTTCAGCGATTTTGTTTTTCAAAGTGTATGGAATTTCATCTAGAATCTATCTATGAATTTATTTTTTCTGTAACAGTTAATTTTTTATCCAATTTTATCAGATTATCATCTTTCACATAATAATCTCCTTGGCTAGTCTACGTGCTTCGTTTTCGATTCTGTGACTTGCAGGTGATCATTCAAAGTTGGAACAACATCAGGATCAGCATCTACATCAATTTGGATAGCGCAAACAATTTGGGTGCACTCATTCTATATCTCATTTCTTCATAATCTTATTTGCATACACACTTCGATTTGGGCTCTAAAACGAACATTTGTCTTCATCACATATCAAATTGGGCATAAAATCAATCAGTGTCTTCCATTCACATCTTGATTTGGGCTTTAAAAAGAACCTGTGCTTGAAGTGCCTTCCTCACATTTCCATTTCTAAGGGATAATTTACAAGTGCGAGTGTGAATCAAGTGTGCGTGTGTATGCTCTCTCCTCACACCGCAAGGTGACCTTGGAGATCAAAAACACCTCACTTGATTCGCTTTTGTTTACCCTTTCCTAGGAGGCTTGCTAGGGGATTTCATCACCCCTAGGGACGACCTCATCTGAGGCTGAATCGAAAGACACCCTCATTGAAATCATAATCTTATCACTCTTGGCTAAGCCCCAAAGAACTTTCTACCTTTAGGAAGTGAAGGTGAAGGGTGGGTTACCCCCTTCTCCCGGCTGTGTGACAGAATTTCACTTTCAATCCCTAGTCAACCTAGTGTAAACATTGCCCAAACCTAATTGGCCATACCCTACATCAAACTAGACATTAGGGCATGTTGCTGTGTTTTCCACGTATGCTTGTCTAATCACCATCATATTCTTCAAAGTCAAATGTAAAATTGCTTATGTGTCTTGCGTGAGTGAATCATGTTTGTACATGTGTGATCATTGCCAAATCAAGTTAAACACCAAACACATAAGACAAGTCATTCAACTCATTCCTCCATACACATTTGATCTTGACTTGTGACACATTTGCCTTCTGTTATGGCATATTTACTACTGCGCATTCCAAACTAGTAAGCTCTCCCAGTCTTGTGTCCATGGCAAACCACCTAGAATATATTGATCAAGAAATCCAATATCTAGAATTGCAAATAAACTTAGGTCCCTTGCCCCAAGATTGTATTGCAATTTGTCAACATATCCAAGTCTTAAAACAAGAATTGACAATCTTGCAAGCTGAATGTGCCGGCACTAGCTATACCTCACCCCAAACTCCTGTCTTTTTCCCATACTCATGACAACGTAACCGCCACCTCCAGAGGAAAATCGCATACCACTTTGGCTCCTAGTCCTCCTTCTCCATATTCTAAAACACTTGCCCCAAAGCATACCAGTTCTACAACAACACCAACATCTAGTTCCTCAAACTTTAAATGGCACACCAAAGATGAGTCAGATGAGTGGTGGGAAAAATGTCTTCCACATTTATACAACAAACGCAAAGCTAGGGAGAAAGCCAACTCCACTCATCCATCCCTTCATCCATCTACCCATACACCTACGCAGGATGTGATCCAAGGGCTACTAGCAAAGAATCAACCATGTCCCCAAACTCCGGTCCTTGACCTTACCAAAGATTCATCCAATGCCTTGTCAAATCCTGCAACCCCTTCATGTCATCCACAACCCCTTGAGCTTCTCAAAGAGCCTTCTACCATGCACCAAAGTCACGGTCCGTCACACATCCATATTGTCAACCAAGACGCTATCCAAGATCTATCCGCTTCCATTTCCACAACCCTAGAATTATGTCAAGAGCACACCTTAGAGCATGTGGAAACATTAACCCCTTGTCTAAACCAAGATCAAAACATTCCCATCCGACCCCTGCATACCCTTTATCTCTTCAAAGATCCTATACCTATACATGAGCAAGAGATCCAATTTCCCACTCGGCATAACCTCTATCTTTTCCCTGATCAAGATACTACCATTGATGCAGAAGCTATCCATGAGCAACTTGATCCTATGCCTGAGCTAGAGATCCAATGGCTTTTCTATGATCAAGATGATATCCATAATCATGAACCTCTCCATGAGCCACTTGATCCTATCCTTCTCACAACTATACATGAGGAGAAAATCCAATTCCAACCCATGCATAACCTATATCTTTCCTATGATCAAGATATTATCGCTGATGAAGAACTTATACATGAGAACATTAATCCCATCACGCTAAATCCTCTCTATGATCAAGATCCCATCTATGATGAAGAGCATATCTATGATCAAGCAGACCATGACGATCCTCTTAGCCCACTTTATGTGTTCCATGGTCCTGAGCCTATCACCCCATCTAGTCCTACCCAAATTCCAACAACTTCCACTTCCCTTGATGAGACACTTGCCTCCCAAGCAAGCGTAGAAGATCAAACTAGTAATACTCCTCTGCCATCTGTTATGGACCAAGCGGCAAATCCTCCACCATATATCCTTGGTCTTACTACCTTCATGCATGAATGTTCTCTCTTAGAACACCAACCATCCTTATCCACTATCTCGCCTTCTCCATCCAATCATAAACTTGTGTCTAGTGTTCCACCTACACATAATCCTGTTGTCCACCGTATACTCCAGAATATGAACTATCAAGGTAAAGGCTTAGGCCTTCATGAACAAGGTATTTTGGAGCCCATCCATGTGAATGTCCCTGCAACTTCATACGGCCTTGGATACATACCCCAAGGTGAGCAAAATCAAGATGTTGGTACTTCCTCCACTCCTCCTAAGTCTACCACTTTCCATCGCAAATCCTATCATATTCCCAAAACATATGTCGCCATTCCACCTCCATCATCCTACAATTGCCAAAAGCATGTGACCATACACTTTACACCATCCAAACTCCCTCCGCTACTTCCAACTCCTAATATCCCACCTCCCTTATCATACACATCCCAACAACATGTGACCATACACCTTCCACCATCCAAACTCCCTCCGCTACTTCCAACTCCCAATATCCCACCATCCAATCTACCTCCGCTACTTCCAACTCCTAACACCCCTCCATGCTTTTAACCACCACTGCTTCCAACACCTTATCCATCTATCTATAAATCTTCTAAATACCCCAATCATGGCCGACAAACGCACATATTGTCTAAACAAGGAGCTTTCACCAACCTCACTTCTACCATCCCATAGGGATTCAATAACCAATATGTGGATGCTTCTACCTATAAAGTAAAAAATCCTAAGAGTCCTCATGACCTAGGACATAAAAGCCAAGAATCAAAGCATTATCCATATCAAAATCTGCATACACCCATACACTTCAATGCTAAACTGAAACAGGTGTGGATCCCCAAGCAACAAATGATTACCCCAAAAGCTGCACAAAAGCTGCATACACCCAAACCCATACCTTCACAGGTACTACCTAAAAACAAAATGGTTTGGGTACCCAAGCAAAAAGCCCTCAAGATACATGAGGCATCCACCTCTCAAGAATCTCAACCACCTACTTTCTCCCTTTCCATCCAAGAATCTCAAATTCTTCCATCTCACATGATGAACAAAAATTAGGACGATACTCAGTCTATGGGGATCCCTGCATGCCTACGTCATTCATCCACAAGAAAAAGTCTCCGTTGCTTCCTACACTACTTTCCCATCACTAGCTTCACTGTTTGCCACGGTATGTGCAACCGTTGGTCATGATTCCCTTCCATTCCACAACATTTTCATATAACTCCATCTCCCCTACCTTTCACTATTATCCTACATATCTTCCTCATCCTATGGTCCATGCTTTTGCATAAACCTTCCCTCCATATTCTGCATCACAATCCACTATCTACCTACGCCATATCACTTTCATACAATCCCATACCAACATCGATGAGCACACTTGACATGGTCCATTCGACAATATCTATCTAGCAGGACTATCACCTTTCAAGGAACTATGTACTTGAGTCTTTCCATATCCACCTTCTCCAATCTAAATATTCAAAACAAACAAACAAAACAAAGAAAAAAAGAAAAAAGTAAAGAAAAATCCCTTCATCCAATGGTGAAAACTTGGCAAACAGGCGCCTTGGATAAGTACCATGATGAAAACCTGGCAAACATGCATCATGTGTAAGTTGATCTTCTATGTCACCTACACTTGGGGGCACTTTGTCTCATCGGCGTATCACTCTTCTCCTACCAGTTTCCTTTCATACCATTTCCTATCCTATCCTCTTCCCATTGCATACCTATCCTGTCCCGTCCATCCATCCAAACTTCCTTTCCTCTATTCTTTAGTCTTGATAAAGATTGGGGGCACAATGTTGACAAATGTTCTAGATGTCTCTTGACATACCTTATCCCTCCATACCATGCAAATCATTCATTATCCTCTCATCCTCCTATCATCATTAGCATTGCCATGAAAAATCTTAAGCATTCTACCTACAATGGGGCACGTTATTCTTATGCGACATAGTCCTTGGAAATCACATCCTTGGTTGCTTCTACCTACCCATTCCATTCACCCATACATCTACCTACCTGTGGGGTTTCCTTGTCATCAGTATCATCTGATCCATATCTATTGCATATCCGGTCCATATCTTGGGTCCATTAGGGTTCTTGTCGAACTACGTCACCTCTGCGTTGTCACGTAGGCAAGGCCATTATTAATGCGCCCCCGAGGCTTCGCTTCCCTATCCATTTTATATCTTGTCATCTATCCTCTAGTCCATCCATGGTCCAAGCCATGAACTACGTTGCCTCTGCGTCGTCACGTAGGCAAGGCCATATTCCTATGCGCCCCTGAGGCTCACATGGTCCCATCCATCCCATTTCTTGTCGTCTTTCTTGTTGTCTCTCTTCTATCCATCCCTAGTCCATTAGGGTTTACCCTGAACTACGTTGCCTCTGCGTCGTCACGTAGGCAAGGCCATTTAACTATGAGCCCCTGAGGCACTAGGTCAGTCCCTTAGGGTCCATCCCACCAATAAGGATTGTGATACCTTCTTCTAGACAAACAAGATTAACAAATCACGCTTCCCAAAACAACAAAAATCATGACGCAAAAACATCAACCTGTCCAAGGCAAAACAAAGCACCATTCCAAACCACTCAAGTTAATTTTATACCAGTTATGGCAAAAAGACACATCTCACGCAAGAACGTTTTGTGATTGGTTAGATTAACTTACAAAGTCTTGATTTATGCTATCATACCTTTCTATGCTACTCGAGGATGCCAAAAAAACTAGAGATGCTATGATGGGGGCATGATTATTTTCTGTCTGCTGCTTGTGGATTAAACTTTAGTAATGCGATGATTTCTGTCTAACGACATGATCGGTAAAAGATCATCGAGGACTCTGAGATTTAAACATGAAAAGGGGCAATCCTTGTTTGTTGAAACATCCATGTAAGTAATACTCAAGTCATCTCGGTTCAATTATACCTAGATGCTTGTATTTTCTTACAACATAATAAAAGCCCAACGATGAAAGCGCTTCAAAATACTTGCTATATCAAGGTGACAAATATCCATATCCATATCCATACCGTATCCAATCACATCTCATATCCATACCGTATCCAATTGCAAGTCTATCCTTAATCCATGCTAATCAAGTCAAGTCAATCTTGTCAAATGATCCAATCACAATAAATGGTCTTGATCCTTGTCCAGTCGTAAACCAACTCCATCAATCAATCAATCAATTATCTTAGACAGGATGTTGCATTGTCGAAACCAGACCAACACACGAGTCTTATACGACATGTTTCATTTCCTGAAACCAGACACTATCCTTCGTGTTGCTCTAGGGATCCATCATTCCCCGCCATGACAACACGCCTGCCGTGTTGGTCTAGGGATATATTGTTCCCCACCATGACAACACTATCATATCAAACATCTTAGACAGGATGTTATATTGTCAAAACCAGACCCGGAGTCTTATACGACATATTTCATTCCTGAAACTAGACATCGCCGATACATAGCATTGGTTTACCACTCAACAGGGGCAATACCTTGTTTGTTCCTATATCATTTGTGCATACTTGCTTACTTGCTTGTGTGTGTCATCATTTCTATCTTGCATTCCATATCATTCATCCCTTTCTTCTGTATCCAACCATTTCATCTCCTGTCAACCTATCTCATCGTGAGATTGTCTGTCTCACGCCTTTCGCCTTCTCCCCGTCCAATCTTCCGAGGGGGCATCCTATCATCATAACCTGTACCAGGGGCAAACTGGGGGATGTATCATTATCAGACTGTTCTTATTCTTTGAAACAACGTGATAGAACACATTGCTTCAAAGAGGGGCAAAATGTAGACGCCTAAAATTGGCATAGATTGAATTAAATAAATATTCTAATATTTATCTTAATTCCTATTTTCCTCTATCAATTAAATAAATATTATAAGTTTATTTGATTGGTTCATTATCCTACAATTAAATAAAATTATTTTATTTAATTAAAATCCCTGAATTCTTCTAATGTCTCAAATCCTAAATCCTTCTCACAAAATCCACCTCATCAATCCACCTCATCTTTCCACCTCATCCCTTCCACCTCACCATGTTGCACATATAATTAAATATTCTTAAATATTTAATTAGCTAATATCCTCCAAAATCCAAAATTGAATTCTTAATTCAATGTTCCCCACCAGCCTTCACTCATTGAATTCTTAATTCAATGTTCCCCACTATTCTCCACCAATTGAATTCTTAATTCAATTGTTCCCCATTATTCTCCACTCATTGAATTCTTAATTCAATGGTTCCCCATTATCCTCCACCTTGAATTCTTAATTCAATTGTCATAACTCACTATCCTCCACCATTCATACTTAATTCAATTGTCATAACTCACTATCCTCCACTCTGAATTTTTAATTCATCCACAATGAATAAAAGATTCACTTTTATTCCCAGCCATTGATCTCATCAGTTGATCCTCACCCTCCATTCTATTTTCAGAAAATCTATAAATAGAACCCTTCTCTAAGCAATTAGAGGGACTTCTTCTGGCATCCTTACTATGCCCAAATTCCTCTAGGGAATCTTCTTCTTCTTCTCAATTCTCTTCTTCATACCGTCGTAATGCAGGAAATCATATCACATAGTCATTTCTCCTTGTCATCTTGAGGAATCGAAGCAAGGAAGCAAGCTTCCTGAGGGCCAACCTTCATCATTCAAGATCAAGAAAGAATAGGTGACCAATGGAAGTCGCAGGGTAACAAGGTTGTAAGTTTTATGCTTTCATTTGTTTATTCTTGTTATTCACATATTTCATTGTTGTTTGGGTTTGTTTATTTATCATTTACAGATCAATCTCATTTTCCCATTAACAATTATAATTCAATATAATTTATTTAATTCTATTTTGCATATTGTCTTCCAAACATCTATAATTATGTAAATAAAGACAATATTTATTATTTATTAAATTAAAATACAATTAAACATATGTTTATCTTTGTTTTAATTGCAATACCTATTTAAATACAATTAAAAAATGACATTAAACTCAAGTAATTACATCATGCATTCAAAAATGATTTTCACACACTAATTTTTCTAACTTCTAATCATCACAACATTAAATAAAATAATGCATTTAACATAAACTATTGTAACAATTTAAACACAATATTCTCTATATTTTAAATCATCAATCACACTTATCTTCCACACAATGATGCATAAGAAAACCATTCAAAATGCATATGAAAACTACGTGGTGTGCGATTGCATCAGGATAATCCATCCCTTTAGTTCTTGCCAAGTGGCTAGAACACCTCTACCTCAACCATGTTCTTGTCTTCGATGAGTACCTGCATTCATTCGCACTCAACTCGACATCAATAGGTTAGTGTCTCGAAAACATAGCCGAGGCAAATTATTGTAATCATATCGACAATTATTTAACATTTAAATCAATTTCCAATTCTCATCAATATAAACTCATAATAATTACCTTCACACATGCAAAATTACTTAAGGTAAAAGTCAATCATAGTAATTGTTCACTAATCTAGATTAATTATGTTGTTCATAAAAACGAGACGTGATAAAAACTTGTGGCAGATCATCAAAATGTAGCCTCTTCACGCCACCTGATATCAAAATGATAATAAATCAATTTTAACTATGTATATAAGCAATATCAATATATTATCAAAACATGTATTTAAATTTATATAAAACTATATATATACTTACCTGTATTTACAAGTATTCCATGTTGTAGGTTGAATCTGCATCCTCTCTTTTTTGTCTCAAAGTATGTGATGAATGTGATAATGGCTTGAGGATACAAAATGACAATAAATAAATTTTAACTGTGTATATAAGCATAAAATACATGAGTCTATACAAATTTTAAGAAAAAGGGAATAATATAGAAGGTGAAATGAGAATGAAAGAATATATTAAAAACATAAAACATTGATACAATATGTAACTAGATAACATGTGATATGAAAGATATGAGTATATACACAATTACCTAATGTGTTCAATTTTAGTTGAAGACTACAAAATTGATCTAAAAAATTTGTATGGTGAAAACTTGTAGTGACAATCATGCAAAAATCAACTTGTAAGGTACACCTGCCAAAATAATGAATGTAAGTAAATTAACTATTTATACACGAGTCGATACAAATTTTAAGATAAAGAGAATACTATAGAAGGTGAAATGAGAATGAAAGAATATACAAATGTTCATTGATACAATTAACAAGATGACATACAACCACTATATATATACTTACCTGTATTTACAAGTATTCTGTGTTGTAGGTTGAATCTGCATCCTCTCTCTTTTGTCTCAAAGTATGTGATGAATGTGATGATGGCTTAAGCATACAAAATAAAAATAAATAAATTTTAACTGTGTATATAAGCATAAAATACAAGAGTCGATACAAATTTTAAGATAAAGGGAATGATATAGAAGGTGAAATGAGAATGAAAGAATATATCAAAAAACACAAAACATTGATGCAATATGTAACTAGATAACATGTGATATGAAAGATATGAGTATATATACAATTACCTAATGCATTCACTTTTAGTTGTAGACTACAAATTTGATCTAACAAATTTGTATGGTGAAAACTTATAGTGAGAATCATGCAAAAATCTATATATATATAGGGTACACCTGCAAAATAATGAATGCAAGTAAATTAAATATATATACACGAGTTGATACAAATTTTAAGATAAAGAGAACAATTTATAGAAGGTGAAATGAGAATGAAAGAATATACAATTATTCATCGATACAATCATGCAGGATCTCTAGACTTGTAGGGGACCTGCAAAAATAATGAATGTAAGGGGAGGTAAGAGGATGAATTAAGGGGAGCTAAGACGATAACTTAATGGGATGTAAGAAGATGGCTTAAGAGGATGTCTCAAGGGGAGATACATGAGTCAATATAGATTATAAGAATAAAGGAATAAAATAGAAGGTGAAATGATGACTTAACGGGACATAAGAGAATGGCTTAAGGGGAACTAAGAGGATGACTGAAGGGGATGTAAGAGGATGGATAAAGGGGATGTAAGAGAGGGGGTGTAAGGAGAGATACACGAGCAAATACAATTTATAAGATTAGCATTTTCATGATTTGAATCACGGTGATTAACCTAGCCACTCAAACTATGTGTCATGTGAGAAAATTAGTTCTATATTTATAAGAAAATGATTAAAGGTAGGTAAGAGGATGGCTTAAGGGGAGCTAAGGGGATGACATAATAAAACTATATTAACTATCGATTAAATATATACAACTATATACATACTTGAAAGTTTATTCCATTGTACCATCTGTATCCTCTCTCTTTTCTAATGCATCTATGATTGTCTCATGCTCTTCCATATAAATTGTCCATAGCTCTTTATTAGCAGGTCTTCCACGATACCTCACTAGTTTTATATTTTTTTCCACCACCAAATGTGAGTAGTGTATAATCTTCTTATGTGTTTCATAATCTTCGAATGCAACAAACCATTCTTCCTTGTTAGGTATTTTTGTAGCCAAGTGCCAACAACCACCACCAAACCTGTTGGATAATGAAAGCCATCATCATCTTCTCGAGGTTCTATTAACTTATGTTTAGTCACCACACATCGAGCCAACCAATATTCTGTTTCCTTTTCATTCTCCTCAGGTGCAACGACAACATACACATGTCCTGCAAACAAAATTTAATTCAATAACTTGTGTGACATATAATTTGACCAATTTCTACATACATGCATTCATATATAATTAAATATATTACAAAATAGTAATAAAGTAAAATAAAATGAAATAAATTGAATTAAATTACCTTCTTGTACAAGGTTTGAAATACGGTCATAGTCATCCGATGCAAACACTTGATCATTGTCTTTAATTGTTGTTTCATATTGATTGTGTGTTTGTGTAGGTGTCAATGATCTTTGCTTCCACTCTTGAATCCATTCTATATTCTCACATGCTTCCCAATCCCCTGAAATACAAAACTAACAAAAACATGCAAGTTCCCTTATCCATATAGTCCATGTGCTTGCATTCAAACTCTTAAATAAATGCCATTTAGTAGATCCACTGATTGTCTCACAATCAAGTCTAGGTAGAATGTTCTCTTCTTCAACCAACCAAAAGAATCACCGAACTATAGAGTACTCACTTGATCCTATAGATAATTTTGTATTGTACCAATCCACAATCACACGTGCATCTTTAAATTTTATTGCATCCTCAAATTTCAATTGCTCTCTAGCAAGAATTCTTTTAACACATGCACCAGCTCCATCATGTTCTCCTTTACCATGTCCATCTTCAAAAAACTCCACATATGTTAGACATTATTTTCCTTGTGAACCCTACTTAACCAATAAAACATTCAAGCATTCTTGAACTGTCCCATACAATTATCTGACCATATGAGATGTTCTGTCATCTGGATTCCTTTTTCTCTCAAATTTGTATAAAATATATTGAAACAATATTGAACAAACTTTGAAGAGTGTAACCGGTTGTCGCTCAAATAGAAATGATATTCCCTTAAAAAAATTCTATCATCCTCTGTACTATCATCTGCATGCCTATATACAATATGAACAAACATAGCCACCTGCACTGAATTGTAATATTGTGATTAGATTTCCTCTTGTGGAGCAAGAGTATAGTTTTTTGCAAAATCAACCACTAATAGTATACTTCCAACTGGGAATGTGTTTCTACATGTGCAAAATTGTCCATGATGCCATCGAGCATGTTGAGAGTGTTTGACATATTTTGGTACAATCTTACTCTTAAATTCTGATATGAATGCATGTACACTAATTTTTTCTATGATTAATCGCAACACTTTCCAATTTTTCCATCTTTTAAAGAATACTAAACATTCTTAAATCTTTTAACATCCACTAATTGTTGTCCAAAATCATTTTCAACACTTTCATGCATACAAACTCCTAAGAATGAAAAATTGCCACAACTAGTGCATTGTCCAGAAATACATGAACTTAAATAAAATAAATGCCCATTAGATCTTTCACAAAACAAACTTGCTATAAACTTCTTGATTGTTTCAAGTGGCATATTAATACCACATTCCTGCATAATCATGTTAGTATGTAAAGTACAATGTATATATTGAAAAACATCATAATAATAACGAAATTGCACATGCGTTTTACAACAACAAGAGATTCGTTGCTTATTAATTTTGACATACCAAGGTTTACATTTTTCAAACAATATTTGACGTATGCTAATATTTCTAGGTAACACTGAATCATCTAAAAATTTTCTATAAAATTTGGTTTGAGTTGTGTCTAATAGGTGTTTTGGATGAGGATCACAAATTTTGGACCCCACTCTTAATTTCAAAACATCTCTAGCATTAGATGATACCCTAGTATTATCATGCCAATATTTTTCAACCAAAGATTTGATTTCAATATTCAATTTCATGTCAAACTTTGGGAGTCGACCACTAAAACTCCAACATTGGTTGATTGGATCATTTTCTATACTTTCTCTTCTCTTTTCCACTCTTACCAATGTTTTAGGATGTATGTTTAGAATTCCACTAATGTTGCTTAACATTCTTTTATCCAAAGTTGTTTTATTAACTATAGTAGTTGTTACAGCTTATCGTGCCACATTCTTATCTTTAGATCGAATCTTCTTTCCAATAGCCTCAATGGCACTAGCAACAACAAATATAGCATGTTTAAGTGATTCATCTTTTCTTTTTGGTTTCACAAAATGCCTAACTTTTTCATTACTTTTCTCATTTTCCACATTCTCATCAATTGCATCATGAGTTGACATTGAAATGATAGTTTTTTTTGATAAAAAAATTGATTGTATAATCTATTGGCATACATTCTTATTTGTCTCCAAGAAATCTTACTAGGAAAATTATCTAAAATAGTACTTTCAATTTTTTAAAAAATATTTTTTATTTTCGACAATACAAGGATTTTCATTTTCATCAACATAAGGATTTTTATTTTCAACAACAAAAGGATTTTCATTTTCACCAACACAAGGATTTTCATTTTCAACAACAAAAAGATTTTCATTTTGACCAACAAAAGGGATTTCATTTTCAATATTTGTTTCTACATCTTTTCTACGAATAAAATTGATCTCAACATTGTTATATCTAGCTACTTTTAAATGATCACTACAAATATCATCTATAATCACATTATCCATGTCATTCAAAGGTGGATTTGAAGACGTACCTGGATTCATGCCTATTGTCACATTCTTCATAGCATCGAAAGGTGGATTTGAAGACATACTAAGATTAGATTATATAATCAAATTATCTTCCACATTCACCTCTTGCAAATTTGCATCATCTACATCCATGGTCTCTTCAATGTTTTTATCTTCAATAGTCATGGAACCAGATGCTTCAGCATTATTCATTGCTCGAATCGTCATTCTTCTATCTCTTTTGTCATTTTGCCTCCTCTCTCTTTGTTTGAATTTCTTTAGGGGTTAATACCTTCCTATCTTTCTTCTTTTGACGACATTGTGATCCCATGATTACAAAATTCTGAAGTACAAATGAATTTCAATAGTAAAAGTCTTTCCATTTTATTCCTCCTTCAAATGCATAGAAAATGAACACAATTCCTCTCCAAAATTGTCCCAATGTTACCTCCTTCCAAAATTCAAATGAAATTACAAGTTCAAGAGCATGTAGAAGACACGATTCGATAAAAAATTGCAGAATCAGTCGCCGTCGGCCATACACAGTCATGTAATATGTCAAGTTGTAAAAGACAACATTTTTTATTAGTAAAATTTAAAAAAAGTAGTCAAAAAAGAAACGGGATCCTGTTTTGTTTTCGTCCCACCGAAATAATAAAAAGTGCAAACGGGATCCTGTTTCTAAAGTGGGATCCCATTTCTTGAAATTTGAATTCCAGGTGTGGTTTCTGCTATGGGTTTTGGGTCAAGAAAATGCTTGGGGACTCGACCTTGACCTTTGGACCTGCGTTGACCTGCAACTTGAAGGTCATGTCAGTGTCACTAAAAAAAGTGACTTTGGACATATGTCTGAAGACATTTTTTGCAGAATTTTTTGACGAAATTAAAACTCAATATAGATGAGATTGTGTAGATTCCAAATATGTAATTTTTTTATAATTTTATAATTTTTTCTATTTTTCAAATAATTTTTGATGAAACTGGTCCATAAACCTAAAATATTAGGTTTTCTTAATATTTTAATAACTTTTTATTAATTTTTTTTGAAAAACAAATTATATGTGAGCAATCTTCAGACAATTCTTTTCAAATTGAAAAAAAATATGATAAGTTTAGGTCATCTTATGCGTGACGTACACGAGGGATTTTCAAAACAACAATTACGACCAATAAAAAAATAATAAAAAGTATACAAAAAAAATTACAAAAAAATATCGTGAGCAATCTTCAGTGTCTTACAAATCTTTTCCCAAAAAGACTCAGAAAAATTCAATTATTTAGGTCAAAATATGGTTGACGTATAGTGCATGGTATGGTAAAAAAAAGTGACTTTTAAACAATGCTTTTTAGACATGCCTATGAAAAATCAATTTGTATCATTTGGGTATTAAAATAAATTACATATTTGGAAACTATACTTTGAATACTACATTTCATATTACTAATTTTTTTTTAAGATTCAACTTTTAAGTGCTTCAAAATTTCAGGTCAAATGTGACAAATTCTAAAAATTAGGGAAAACACTTCCACTTTTTGGCTAAAAAGTGGACTTAACTTCTTGCACACACCCTGAAGAAGAAGAAATGTTTTGGCAAGTTTTCCCATTTGCAAACTTACTGAATCGTAGAAAAGAAGAAAGAAAGAGAGAAAATGAGGCTCTTTCGGCAAGTTCATGAACTTGTTGAAACACCGAATGATGAGGGGAGAAAAAGAAAGAAGGAAAAGAGAAAATAAAAAAATAAATGGCCGAAAAGGTTCATGAGTTTCCAAGATGCTTGAAAAATAGACAAAAAGGATAAATAGATGAATGTTTCAGCTAATTCATGAGTTTGCGAACTAGCTGAATTGCTGAAAAGGAATGGAAAGATTTTTAAAATGTCAAACATGTTAGGGATAAGAAGGAAATTTTTTTCCAAAGTAAAAATAAATTAATAGGTTGGTGCCACAAGTAGTATGCAGTGTAGGCACACATTCAAACACCCCAACCACCCCAGCCACCATTTGCTATGCGTAATCTAGGTCATTCATTTTGCGGGAGATGATCATTCAATGTAGATTAGGGTGCAACATCTAAAGGCTATATAAACAAATGTATTCATTTTGAAGGGTTAGTGGTTGAGCTAATTTGGGTCTGCAAGTGCTTCAAGGTAAATCTAGGGCATCAAACAAAGTCTGCCTTATTTGCAAACAAGGGAATGCATTTGGTATAATGTACGAAGAAGTTGTAATGCACATCTATGCAGTGGTATGTCTCCATATATGTTTGTGATAACTCGGGGGAATGTACAGTCATAGTTGTATATTTTCTCTCACCACACTTACTAGTGTGAATGTAACAAAGATTAGATAAATGTATGATAATGTTTTAATGCAATACAAAGATTTTGTGTTGATCTTTCCATTGTTGCATATGGGTTGTTGCAGTCCAGTTCTAGATTATTAAGTATCTCACTATATAAGATGTAATCTCTGATATGTATGTAAATACACATATGGTTTCGTTGATGTTTTATTGGATGGTGCATCTCCTTCATATTTGTTGTTCATGACTCTGTTGCCCAATGGAGTAGGCACTGGTCTAGATTGGTGAAAGGTCAACACTCTCTTTTAATCATCCTCTGTCTTGGGTAGTTGTAGGAGTAGGGTTAGAAGTAGATTAGGTTTCTCATGTTTTTCACGATTTAGTGTTACAACCAAGGATTAATCTTATGCAACTTAAAATTGTTTAAACCATATGTGAATTATGTTCTTGCATGCTCACACCTTGTAAATTATGGATGAGATGTTAAGTGGATTCATCTTGTGGGATATCATGTTGTTGCCATCTATGGGTGCATCTACAAGGTGTAGTGATCAACTTAACTAGAGGTTTTATGTAGCGAGTTTGTCTTGGCCTAGTGAAAATAGTGACAAATATAGGGGTCAAGTGTACATTGTGTATGGTTGTGATTGTTTATTTGTGTTTCATTTGACACCTCTAGGAATACCCTCCTAGGTCTAGCTGAGATAGAAGTGTAAGAGAGCACACCCACTCTCGTTAATTTATCCTTTAACCATCCTCAATCTGTTAATAAGACCCTATTTTACCTTCTTGATGACACACCTTGGCCTTGATGGTGAAAACATGCTCTAGGATTTTAGACTTGTGGTTTTTGGGAACCAACATGATGGCATTGTTACTAGGGAATCTAGAAATTATATTGAAGACCTTTGCAACATAATCATTTATGAAGGTTTGTAGCCATTGTTGGGTGCATTTTATCGTGTTGAAGTTGGCAACCTGTCAACTTATGTCAACATTTTGGCACTGTTGCTGAGGACGACATTGCAGGGTTAAAATCAATTGAAGACTCTGTTGGTGGGATGAACCCAGAATAAATTTGTGGCCTTGGCTGTTGAGTTATTCTTGAAGGTGTTCCTCTTTGGAAGAGGTGGTGACTTTGTTGTTAGAAAAAATAAAGTTAGTTGCTGCTGTGGTGTATTTGTTGTTGGTGATTCAAAAACCCATTTCAAGTGTGCAATAGTTGGTGTCAATGGTACATGTTTTTTCTTCCTACCTCTAAAACATAATTTGTGATGCCTCTATTTCTTGCCTTATATTATCGAATGTTCTAGTCATGGCTTCTAGGTATGGATATGATTACTTTAGGGATGCTCCTTCATATGCATCTTCTTATGTTTTAGACCCTAGAAACCATATTGGAACTAATGCCTATGACTATTCTAGTGATGTTTCTACATGATATTCCAATAGCCCTGCATCCTATGTGAACCCATGCATTAACCTAAGGCATCCATACAAATGAAAATTGAACTTGTTGAACAACTAAAAGGGTATGATAATCAGATTAAGTTGTTAGAGTCTAGGGTGTAGTCCCATGCTTGTCCTGGTGCCCCTAAAAATCAAGTTACTCAGTCCCCTATCATTCCAATAGACACCATTTATAAACAATTAGACCTCTCTTTGGTTGATTACAAAATACAAAGCACGACTTCCACTATCTTCAACTAAATGCCTAAATTTGATGGGTAAGATATTTGGGAAGGGGACACACATGTTGATGAGATGGACAAATTTTAGTTTGAAGATGAACACATGTGGATGAGATTGTGGAAAGGCAAAATAATGGATTGAAAGCTTTCCAAAGTAGTCCTTTGCTTCATGGAAAGACCTCGTGGTTGCATTTGAAGATGAATTTGTAAAAGATGTTGACCCTACTAATCTTGTTCATGAATTATAAACTATTAGAAGACAAGAGAGAGAGTGTCTAGTATGGACTTCAATTGCAAGTTTGTAGTTGCCCTTTCCAAAGTCCCAAATTATTTTAGACCTAACACACTTGCTTGCATTGACATGTTCTTAGAAGCTTGTGAGGTTGGTCTGAGTTTAGTGCAGGAGGATTTGAGACTTACGAGTATGCAGTAGGCCTATTCATTCCTGGACTATGCGGAAAAGGTAAAGAATGATTACACTGTGAGGTTGTCATCTGCAAATTTAAGTGCTACTAATTATGAATAGGTTGATGTGAATAACAATGATGTGAGTGCAACTAATCAGATGGATACAACATTAGATTAGTATGAATGTGTAGTCAGAAGGGTAGAGATTGAAGATGGTGCGTCATATAACAACAATGCAAATGATGATAGTGTATGCACTTACCTTCAATTGGATAGGTCATCTGTTGGAGATGAAAATGATGAGATGCATGATGACCTTCAATTTGGAAATGAGGTATGTGGTTGGGTGGACAATGAGGAAGGTGTGTACATGAATAAGTAGTAATGTAGATTAGTTGATGAAACTAATTATGAGGAGTTGGCACACGCATGCAATATGAAAGATGAGCAAGAAACTTGTTTCTTATTTGATATGCTGCTCTCATTTATCCCTACTAATGAAAGTGAAGCAATTAACATTTGTTTGCATAAGGATGATATGGATGTGCTTGCATTTAATGATAATCAATCTGAGATAGATGTTAGTGCAAGCAATGATCTTCAGTTTTAGGAACTTTCCCTTGATGAATGTGGAGATGGTGATCATGTAGATGCATATGAGAACATGTTTCTTTAGTGCAAGATTTGTTGTCTTCCCAATGTAGATTGTGCTTCAAGAAGACTACAAAGAAATGATACAAGAATGAATGAGTAAGAAGAAGTGTGTCATTGATCAAATTTGAAGTAGTATGTATGACACAATGAGTTGCCAAAATGAGCTCCAAACAGTGGGACAATTGGAAGAACTTGGTTATTAATATGAGGTGTCCCATAGTGCTAAGGGTTGTGCTGATGGTTTAGATTACAACTTGAATCATGCTTATGATTTAGATATTAAAGATTATATCATCACATATGAAGGTTATGTTCAAGGTTTTAGTGGAGATGCAAATGAATATGAATATTTCCACTTTGACATTAGGTGTTCACCGACTCTTGTAGGTGTTGGTGTTGCAGTAGAGGTTGAGTCCTTTGTGTGGGGCATTGATGTAAGTGAGCATCAAGGCATGTGAATGCCTAAAATTCAGTAGGTTGTAACCCAACTTGATGGTGTACCTGAGCTTGAGGCATTCCAATTTAGAATGCAAGATGATCTCCTTCATTGTGTTGAGTAGGGTTGCAGTAAGGTACATTTTTCTTTGTAATGTGAATTGGAGGTGTTCTCCTTTTCCCTTAGTTCACACAAGGAGGTTAGCAGATATGATGATGATGATGCTTATGTGGGTGGATGTTTGCTTCCATTCATGTCTTTTGATGCTGGCCTAATTTTTAGTTCTTCACTCTTTATTTTTGAGAACGTGCATGATGTTGTCTGGGATAGTTCCTACACATGTTACTTATGGTTTCCCTGTAGTAATGTTGGTGGTGGGGTTGGTCTCTATTTCATAAGCAATGGCGATAGAATAGTGCATGTAGGTGGAAATCATTATCTATTACAGTTGGGTGATAAAAATGGTATTAGTTTGAGGGAGATCAACTCCTTCATTTAGCTTGTCTTTGACATAGGTAGGTAACTCCATCCATCTTTTGTAGGGTTGACCTACATTGTGTTAAAATTTTGATTCACAACCATCCTTTCAGTGTTTGTGTGCTTTCTTTCTATTTGTTGTGTGCATGTATTGTATATATCATATTATGTGTTGCCTTGTACATACGTTGATTTATTTTTCCCTGTTTCATTTTGCCTTTTTTGGTCCGCTCCCAGAGATAACTGTATCCTCACTATGCTTGCAAGAGGCACACATCCCCAACTAGAGCCAATTTTGAGACTAAATTCAAATTTGCCATAAATCTTAAGTCATATGCCCCTTTTGTTAGCCTTCCCATGCTATGCCCATCAATCATATCCGATCAAAGAGATCTTCTATGGGCCCTTTTTGGGCATGGTATTTGATCATTGTTGTGCTTTTTCCCCTTTATCCTTCAAGTGTTTTCCCATGTTGAAAAACCCTCAAAAATCCTGCAAAATATTCTAAGTATGGAATTATTTCGATAGGTTTGCGAGTTTGAGAACCTACGAAAAGCTCGAAAAGCCTTGTGTTTCAACTTTTCGACAAGTGCCGAAAGGTTTGTGAATTCTCATGTTTCCTAAAATGAAGGAGGAAGAAAGGATAAAGAAAAGAGAAAGAAGAACTTTTTGGCTTTTCAGTAGGTTCGCAAACTCGCAAACCCATCGAAAAGGTTCTTTGGTTTGTGAAAGGCCTAAAAGGCTGAAAGAAAAGAAAAGATGAAGAGAAGTGAAATGTTTCGACAAGTTTGTAAGTTTGTGAACTTGTTGAATTACAAAAAGAAGAGAAGGAAGCAAGAATAAAGAAAGAAGAAAGTGAAATGTTTTAGTGAGTTTGTCAGTTCACAAACTTGTAGAAATGTTGAAAATGGATTGTAAGTTTTCAAAATGCCTGAAATGTTGACAAAGAGGATGAAATGATGATGAAGATGAAGAAGAAGAAATATTTCGGCAAGTTCACTAATTCATGAACTTGCCAAATCATCAAAAAGAAGAAAGCAAGAGAGAGAAGATGAGGCTCTTTCGGCAAGTTCATAAGTTCATGAACTTGCTGAAACATCGAAAGATGGAAGAAAAAGAAAGAAGGAAAAGAGAAAAGAAAAAACAAATGGCCGAAAAGGTTTGTGAGTTGCCAAGATGCCTTAAAAAGTTGACAAAAAGGATAAATAGATGAATGTTTTGGCTAGTTTGTGAGTTTGTGAACTAGCCAAATTTCCAAAAAGGAATGGAAAGATTTTAAAATATCAAACATGCTAGGGATAACAAGGAAAAAAGTCACCAAAGTAAAAATAGCCTGATAGGCTTGTACCAAAAGTAGTATGTAGTGCAAGCATGCATTCAAATGACCCCAACCATCCCAGTATATTTTTAGGATCACCATGAATATGGTAGGTGAGCTCTCAACTACCATTTGTCCCTGTGCACAATCTAATCCATTCATTTCGGGTGGCAAAATTGCAGATGTAGATGATCATTCAATGTAGACTAGGGTGTAGCATCTAAAGTCTATAAAAACAAATGTTGTATTCATTTTAAAGGGTTGGTTGCTAAGCCAATTTGGGTTTGTAAGCTAGTGAATCAAACAAAGTCAGTCTTGTCTGCAAATGAGGGAATGCATTAGGTACAACGTAGGAAGAAGTTGTAATGCACATCCATGCAGTGGTATGTTTCCATGGATGTTTGTGATAACTCAAGGGAATATATAGTCACAACTATATATTTTCTCTCACCACACTTGTTCGTGTGAATGTAACATAGATTAGATAAATGTATGACAACATTTTAATGCAATACGAATCTTTTGTGTTGATTTTTCCTTTGTTGCATTTGGGTTGTTGTAATTTAGTTTTGGATTATTAAGTATGTCCACTATATAAGATGTAATCTCTAATATGTATGTAAATGCACATATGGTTCCATTGATGTTTTATTGGATGCATCTCCTTCATCTTTGTTGTTCATGACTTTGTTGCCCAATGGAGTAGGCATTGGTCTAGATTGGTGAAGGGTCAACACTCTTTTAATTATCCTCTATCCTAGGTAGTTGTAGGAGTAGAGTTAGAAGTAGATCAGGTTTCTAGTGTTGTTCATGATTCAATGTTACAAAGTTAGGGATTAATCTTATGCAGCTTAAAATTGTTTAAATCATATGTGAATCATGTTCTTACATGCCTGCACCTTGTAAATTGTGTATGAGACGTTAAGTGGATTCATCTTGTGGGAGATCATGTTGTTTCCATCTGTGGGTGCATTTTCAAGGTGTAGTGATCAACTTAATTAGAGGTTTTATGTAGCTAGTTTATCTTGGCCTAGTGACAAATATAGGGGTCAAGTGTATGTTGGGTATGGTTATGAGTGTTTATTTATGTTTTATTTAATACCTCTAGGAATACCTTCCTAGCTCTAGCTGGGCTTGAAGTGTAGGAGAGCATACCCACTCTCGTCAATTGGCCTTTAACCATCCTCAATTTGTTGATGAGCCCCTATTTTACCTTCTTGATGACACACCTAGGCCTTGAAGGTGAAAACATGCTCTAGGATTTTGTGTTGGGAAAATGGTGTTGTTCACCTTGCATAACATTATTTAATTTAATTAAGTAAAATAAATATTCTTTTGTGGTGCATCTTAAGTGATGTGTTTAGCCACATTAAATATTTATTTGTTATCACTTGTAAAAGTTGTATTTAACATTGGGAGACATAAGGAAAATATTTATTATTTGTGTAAAATAATAAATATTGGGGTCAATGGTTTTGTGCTCATGGTTTTGAGTCACATTGTTTTTATCCAATACCACAAGTTGTATTTGTGTGAGCTTGAGTCTATAAAAGCAAGCACATGGTTAGTGGTTAGGGTTGGCTCTTACTTTACAGATTGTGTGAGAGGCTATCATTGTATTGAGTTTTCTCTTGAGATTGCACATTGTAAAGCATGGCATGGGATGTGTGGATTCATGCTTGGATACATGGAGGTTGCAGTAGAGGAGCTTGATGTTTTAGAGGTGTTCATGGAGACTCTGTGAGTGTACTGTAATTTCTTATTGCTGAATAATACATTGAGTATGGATGCTTTTGGAGGCTAGGTTTTTTCCCTCAAAGAGGGTTTTCCCAGGATATATCTTGTGTTATCTTGTTGATTGTCTATTGATCTTTGCATTATGGTAAATCTGTAAGATTGTAGCATCATTATCTCCTTTGGGTTATGTCGAATTGTTTTGATCTACCTGTATATTCCTAACAAGTGGTATCAGAGCTTTAAGAAAATTTCATGGCTTGCACATACTTGTATGCTGCTTGTATGTGCTTGCATGTGATGTCTCTATACATTTATGGTTCTAGGTGTTTTCACAGATCCATGTTTTGGTATAACCCCTGTTTGTGTAGATCTGGTGCAAAGATAAATCCATGACAATGCAGGAAAGATTTTGGACAATATAGGATATGAGGATTTGTGCAGGGTGTTGTGTTGTAGATCTGGGGTTGTGGGTGTTTCATATTTGTTGTGGTTATTGCAAATCTGAAGGTGAAAAATCTTGGCAAAGGGTTCCCTGGTTGTGTGCTTTGATATGAGGGTTTTGAGGAGGAATTTTCACAGATGACCTCCTGGGATAAAACGTACCTCACCATTGAGTCCAAGAGGCCCGAGAGGTGAAGAAAAACATATAATATGCCCATGTTTGGTTGTAGGAGCAAAAGACAAATTTTTTTATGCCCACCCTTGTCGGTGGTACGACCATACGGCCTCATCGTCAGTTTGCTGTAGAGGTATCCCTGTTAAATGAAAAATATTCCTGCACATTTGAAAAAGCAAAGGTTTCTATAGTTTATAAAAATTTAAATCTAAACTATAGTTTTTTTTTTAAAAGCAAGATTTAATAAAAAAAATTGAAGTGACTAGGGGGGTCTATAGACCCATACCTGCTGGCCTGCGTGCAGGGCTTGCATACAACAGGTCTTCCTGTCATGGCTGGCAAGGCTGCTGGCTGGCAGGCCATGCCGGCGGGGCCTTAGGCCCCCAGCCATGGCTACTGGTCCAGCGAGCACTTGGCCACCAACAACCAGCGCAGCTCCCTAGTGGGGTTTTCAAAAACACAGAAAAAAATAAACTTTTTTTATGACAATGAAAACTATTTTTTATTCGCTTTAAAATAATTAAAACCCTAACCCTAGTCCATGAAAAATAAAATGAAATTTGAACCTTTTTTTCAAGTCTGCCGATGATGTCATCATGCCATGTCAGCGCCATATCATCTTTTATGTCCAGTTGTGATGACGTCAACAGAGGACGGTGATGACGTCATCACTGATGTTAGCAGTATGGATAGGGTCCATGGGGCCATTTTTAACCCTCATAAGGCATTTTTTTTTTCTGGGAGGCATAACTTTTGCCCATAGTGTTGGTTTTTCAACTTCTTAGAGGCGTTGGAAAGGTCTCTCCGAGAACTACGCAGTGATGCAAGTTTGGTGATCATATTTTGCTATTTATGTCAGAATTTGGTGCCTTGAAGCTAGGCATTGCTTCGAGATAGTTTTATGCTCATAACTTTTGCATACGGAGTCAGATTTTTGATTTCGGATAGGCATTGGAGAGCTATTAATGTGTACTATAGATTAGATCATGTAGTTTTTTAGTTTGGTTTGCAGAGAGAGTTTGATACTTGTTTGATCACTTGTGGGAGCTATATATTCAGGGTGCGATTTTGAGAGCATTCAAATGGATTTTATGGTACAAACTTTTGGGAGTGTATGTTGCTATGTGACCATCAATATGGTATAGCAAGTTTTCAATTTTGTGCTTCCAATTACAGGTTTATATGTGTTTTCAGAGTTTGAGCTTTGATGGAGACAGGTACAAGGTTGTCTTCTAGTTTGAGGACATGATTGATAAACGTGTGAGACTTGGAGTCTCATTGCAGTGGAAGTTGAGTATAGGTACAATGTTGAGGATAATTATGGTGTCATGGATATGAAGGTAGCCTTTTGCATTGACATGACATGATCATGTATGCGATTGACAAGTATGGGCTATGATGTTTGATTCATGATTATAGGTGGTGTTGTGATGTAGTCTTAGGGGATTGTTCTTATCTTCTGGATGCTTGATTAATTCCTTGATTATGGTTACTTGTGTTGTGGACTTGTTTGGAAAATCAAATCTAGTATTGATTTGGTGTTTGAGTTTTGAAGTCTATAGGTTGTCTTCTTTGATATCTCAGTTTGTAGGTTACTAATGTGATGATGAGTTTGCATGTTACATGTGTTTTGGATCTTTGAGTTATGTAGTTTTGTGGATTAGCTACCCCTTTGCTACAGTGAGATGATTCGTATGTGGACTGTCTTTATCCACGAGATTGATCCAGTGTTTACACAAACTTTGTTAGTTGGCCTTGTTCGTGGTCATTTGTACATTGGTATGTTGCATTGATATGAGAGGATGGATGATTAGAGTGCCTGAATAGTCAGTTATTGGGACTTATAGCATGTTTATCATGATGTTATGGATAGCTTGGATACACGATTTTATGTGAGCTTTTGACAGT
The DNA here is from genome assembly GCA_027924645.1 of Cunninghamia lanceolata. Classification (NCBI taxonomy): domain Eukaryota; kingdom Viridiplantae; phylum Streptophyta; class Pinopsida; order Cupressales; family Cupressaceae; genus Cunninghamia; species Cunninghamia lanceolata. The sequence continues at coordinate 853,239 of BSBN01000934.1, forward strand.
GATGGTTTTATCTTCTTAGTTTGGAGATCATGGTTTTACTTTACCTTTTGGGAGTTGTTGATGTTAGAGCAGGATTCCTTGATTATGTTGGGGGCATGGATGATCTTCATTTAGAAGATAGTTACTTTGTTGCCATGTATAGCTTGGTGCCACGATTTAGTGGGAGCTCTGGCAGTGAGATGGATTCATCATTAGCGATGGATGATCTTCTTCAGTGGTTGTGGGTGTCTTAGAGAGGCTCTTGGATTATGATTATTGTTTCAGTGAGAGTGCTTTGACATCCTGAGTTCTATTGTTAGTAGATGGTTATCTTTATGTTGTTGGAGATTTTGACATCCTTGTTTACCATGGTGGAATCTTGGAGTCTTTGGTTGAGGTGTCAGTTTATGACTTGTCAATTTGACATGTTGATCCTTGTTTTAGAGGTGTTGGTATTGTGTCTTGATGGACTCTTGATCACGTGTTAGAGTGTTGACATGATACAGGTTCTCTTGAGATAGGATGTGTGAATTGATGCATGTGATCTTCTAGAAGGAGATGGTTAGATCATGATGTCATGATGGGTTCCTTGAATATGTAGATGTACAGTTGGAGCTTTGACAGTGATCTTGTATGGTTCTCTTGGTATTGAGTACATTGATCATGTGCTCGGGAGCTTCATGATAGTGCAATGTTGCATTTGGAGTTTAGCATGGATTGATCATGGAGGTACTCTTGGATACTTAGAGACTTAGGTGAGGCTGGAGTTCTCTTTGGATTAGAGACACTTGTTGAGATGACTACTCATTGGAGGTTTCAGTAGATAGACCGAGGAGCTTACGCCTAGATATGGATGTGAGTTCATTATGGACCTAGAGGAGATTGTTCTTGGAGAGAGTCTTTGTGACTTAGTGTATCATAGAGGGGCATTCTCATTCCCCACTCTTGGTCTACTTGGTGGTTTATCATCTATAAGGTATTGCTCACCCTTTTAGATGCATTTTGCTTTATATTTTATCTTCTCATGGTTATGGATCTTGAGGGCTCATTTGAGGGACATTGGCATGGTTATCTCTTTGGTCATATGGTTTGATTTATGATTTCCATTGTGAAGAGTTTAGGAGATGTGATTGGGCTTATTCCTGGTTATGGAATGATTATGAGTTTGATCTACTTTGGTTAGAGAGGCTTACATCCATGTTGGTTACATGATATATGTGTTCATTTGATCTATGAGATTGAATGATTGGGTCTTATTAAGGCTTTTCATTTGGGGTTGTAGAGGAGATCATACTTGACACAACTTTGCACTTTGAGGTGTTGGTAGGACATTATGATTTACAAGTTTTCTCTTTGTCTTATGGCTACTTCCTAGAGGATCTTGTTGATATGGTTGGACTTCAGATAGTTATGGTGACATGTTGGGAGACAGTATGCAGTGATTTATCTTGCATGTGTGGATCATTGTGATTGTTCTTGATACTACATTGGCTTGTTTATGAGCCACACCTTTGTTTGAGTGTTGAATGGTAGACTTGGTATGTCTTGGATCTATTTTTAGATTTGACAGTACCCATGCAGTGGGAGCTCCTGGATGTATGTGTTCTTTATTGACAGGTTTTATACATGGAGCTTATTATTGTAGTATATGGGTTTGATATGTTTTTGATACGTATGAGGTATGGATGGTTGGATGTATTAGCATATGTTGTGGTGCTATTTCCAGTCATGTGGGTTTTTTTACCTTTAATAGTTACTTGGAGTTTTTTGTTATCACTTGGATTTGATGCTAGTGTTCTTTAGATTGGTGCATCTTCACCTTGGCATGTTGGAGGATGGGAGGAGTTCTTGCTCAAGAAAGTGGTTACTTTGATTTTATTGCAAGTATCTTGATGGAGCACGAGAGCATGTTGGAGATTCATGTGGTTTCATGTTTGCCTATGATGATGTATTTCATTGATTGACCCTTATGCAATGTATACAACAAGTGGGAGAATGTTGGCAAAAAGGTGTTTTTCACCTTGCATAACATTATTTAATTTAATTATGTAAAATAAATATTCTCTTGTGGTGCATCTTAAGTGATGTGTTTAGCTGCATTAAATAATTTATTTGTTATCACTTGTAAAAGTTGTATTTAACATTGGGAGACATAAGGCAAATATTTATTATTTGTGTAAAATAATAAATATTGGGGTCAATGGTTTTGTGCTCATGGTTTTGAGTCAACAAGTTGTATTTGTGTGAGCTTGAGTCTATAAAAGTAAGCACATGGTTAGTGGTTAGGGTTGGCTCTTATTTTATAGATTGTGTGAGGCTATCATTGTATTGAGTTTTCTCTTGAGAGTGCACATTGTAAAGCATGGCATGGGATGTGTGGATTCATGCTTGGATACATGGAGGTTGCAGTAGAGGAGCTTGATGTTTCAGAGGTGTTCATGGAGACTTTGTGAGTGTATTGTAATTTCTTATTGCTGAATACTACATTGAGTATGGATGCTTTTGGAGGCTAGGTTTTTTCCCTCAAAAAGGGTTTTCCCAGGATATATCTTGTGTTATCTTATTGATTGTCTATTGATCTTTGCATGATGGTAAATCTGTAAGATTGTATGCATCATTATCTCCTTTGGGTTATGTGGAATTGGTTTGATCTACCTGTATATTCCTAACATTTTGGACTTGCAGTTTTGGGAACCAACAGAAGAATATGCTATTTTTAGTATGTGGACTCATCTTGTAATTTAGATGTTAGATTTCTAACTAAGGATTTTGGGTACCACTAAATTTTGAGTGGTTTTATCTCATGGTTTTCTAATTACCATTTGATGGTTTCATGTATCATATCTCCTATTTATTGGGTGCTTGAGATGGTGGTTTGATAACGAGTTTTGTAGGTATTGTTAAGCTATCAAAATTCATCCAGATCTCTAGTTCGTGATACTGAATATTACATTGGGCTGCTTTGGAATGTGGGGTGTTTCTCCCAAAAGGATTTTCCCCATGTACACGTGTTATAGTAAATTATTTATTTTGAGTTTATATGTGTCTCTACTTTCTATAATTGTTAAAAGATTAAAATTTGCACAACACCGTCCTTAGAAGTTTAGTGTGGGAAATGTTTCCACTTATATTTCTTCCTTTCACCATTACAATCATTTTGATCATCTTGCATCCTTATTGGAAGCTCTCAACTGTTGATTTAGAAATTTAGCTCACCCTTTCTCATAGAGGGGAATGCCTTCAATGTAATTAGAATGTTTGTAATGGTTATATTTGCATATTCATGTTATTTTTCATTTAATTTTATGTTTATTTTAAGAGAATGGCTTAATACATTTATATATCAACGAATGATGCAATCTTGTGTGAAGTTGAAATCATTCCCTTGGCCTTTACATATCCCTATTATACACATTCCTGTACACCTATCTACACTATTGACAATAAAATGTAGGCCTAAGGTCTGTACTACTTATGTTAGATAAGTTGACCTCAGAGTGATGTAGTAAGAAGGAAATTAGAAGAGTGTGGTATAATATATACATAACATAAAGATTCAAATAATTTTACACATTCATTGACACGATAAGATAGGCCTATTCATATCACAAATTCTTCATACAATATAAATCCTTTACCATAAGCATAGAAATAAACATCACATATGCTTGAGTGGCTTCTTATATCTCCTTATACCTATCTATCTTACCTCTTTCTCCTTGTCTTCCTCTTGATCATATATGTCCTTTCCATGTACTCCTCTTCTCTCTTTCTTTTTCTTCTTTATATAGTCTCTTTATGCCTCTTCATCTTACCTTCTCCCTATAACCTTTCATAACTACTCTTAATTATCTTCTTCCCATGAATTCACCTTTCCCTTTTATATATTTATCCTTATTATAGCTTATTTAGGGATGCTTAGGTGTGTTTAAGGCTTTTTTGGGTTATATGACCCATATGTGGGTCCAAATAACATGTGTAGAGGTTGTGTGGTGCTACACAACCTCCTGTATCTAGCTACTACGTGTTTAATGCTCATATGCACTACTGCAAGGCCCTTAGTGTAGTGTGTGGGATCACATGACCTTCTTTGCATTATCTAGCTCTCTTTGTATGGTACTGCAAACCCTTTCTGGTATAGGATAATGTCATATAAGGTAGTATTGTATTATATGTGGTATTACTTGTACCTGCCAACATATTCTCTGAGCCTAAAATATTGTCTCATCCTCGAGACAACCTTATAGAACTCCTTGCCATTGGTTCTCTTTTGACTCTTATCAATTTCTCCTCCTTGTTGACTTGCATATTATAATTTATAGGATCTTCTTCTTCGTGTTAGAGGTCTTACCTTCTTTTTGCACTTGAAATTTTTCTTTTTCGGTACTGTACTTGCTCTGTCTTTCAATTCCATCCTTTTCATATACCTTCTACCTCTTGCTGTATGTTGTCTTCATTTGAAGTACACTTTTTAATCTCCATATCTATCATAGTTGTATTTTCAATATCTTCCATTGCTTTTTTTGAATCCTTATACCTAATGCTCCAGTAGTTCTACTCTACAATGGGTTCTCTTCATTCTTTTTGTTCTTGGTACCTACTGTAACCATCTCTATGGTATCTTCCATTACTTTTTCCTCAATCTTCTTTATACTTAGTAACCTCTTGTTTTTGTGATGTCCTCTTCATTTGTAGTAGTTTTCCTCCTTTGTGGTGCTCTCTAGCACTCTTCTAAGTATCATCCTCATACTCAGGACTTCTGTCATCCTTCTCTTTAACCCACCCAACTTCTAATCTTCTATTACACCATTAGTTTCAATGGATGGTTCATTACTTGCTGCAATTGTTTCTCCTTCTAATGTGGGTTCACGTCTAATTTATTTCTTAGGATTCTACCAATTGCATATAATCCTTTATCTTTGTCATCTTCTTCCTCATCTTCATCTTCACCATGTATTTCTTCTACATACACTCCTTTCATCCCTTTGTTGAATGACATATGTACTACTCCATTGCATTGTATTATCAACTCCTCTTTTCTAGCATCAAATATACCATCATTATCCATAAGCTAGGGGTTCCCCATGCATTTCAATAACTTCAAAATCTATTTTTGTTTTAATGCCCATAAAATTCACTTCTACATCTTTCCATGTTCCCAGGGGCATTTGGGAGTTTCGTCAGCTAGAGCAATAACATAAGGTGTCTCATGTAGTTCCATCTCTCCAAATGCTTCCCAAAATTTCTTTGGCATGATATTAATGTCGACTCCTAAATCTATTTATGCATCTCTTACTAGTATTCCATTAAGTTTAACATTGAGCAGTACTAGGCGCTTCTTCTACTTCTTCTATGCTTTTAATGCATTTCTAACTTGGGGCATTCTTTTTTGTTCTGTACCTTGATTGTTGTAGTGTTTAGAAAACCATTTAGTTTTCCTTGTAGGTCTTCTTCTTCCACCAAATTTGCAAATTCTTTTAGTTTTTGAACCTCTTTCTTTGACAAACATTCCTTATTATTTTCTTCATGCTTTTGCATTCTCTGAATTAGTTATTTAGATCTCCTTAACAGTAGATCATGTTCTACTTTATTTGGATACTTTCCTCCTTCATCTTCTTCCTTTGATTCTTCTTGGATTTGTTTGTTTCTACTAGTGCCATTTCCTCCTTGGGTGATCATTGCTATTTTGGTTTTCTTTTTCTTTATCTCTTTAATAGACTTCCTTCTAAGTTTTTCTTTCTTTTATTCATATTCATCTTCTAAATAGTTTTCTTTAGTAATTAAGGTTTCTCCTATCTCCCATATATTCTCCATCTCTATTTTCTTACACCACCTTACATTTTGTTCCTCTTTTGGTATTTTCAGTAGTTCTTTAGCACCACATGGTGCATTGGGACCTGACAGTTCTTCACTTCTCATTCACAGTATTAGTCTATTCTTATAAAATTGTGTGGCTTTGGGGAAACTAAATGCATCGTGTGAATTGTCACCACAAAATCCACAACCTAATTTTTCTTCTCTTTTTCTACTTCTACACTCATTGCATAATGAGTTGGCTTACTAGAATCATATCAGGTTGTCTTCTATCCTCTTCCTCTACCTTGACCATGTTTGTAATTGTTGTTGAGGTAGTCACCTCTACCATATCCTTGTGAATAATCATTGTCATAACTTGTAGAAGGTTCCCTTTTTTGTATTTGGAGTATTGCATGGTTGACATTATTGATTTGTTATTGATTTATTCACCATGTTGGTTCTTGGTAACCATGAGTTCTGTAACCTTTTAATGCTACTATGGCTAATCCTTCTACTTTGACCATGCCTCTATCCATCTAGGATTTTTCTCTATTTATTCCTTTGACTAATGGCTCATATTTTCCTTCAATTAACACAAGGCAATCGTTAGTTATATCTCTATCCCATTATTTGTATATACCATGGTAGCAACTTACTATTCTTCTTGAGGATTTTTAAAATCAACCCTTAATGCAATTACTCTTTTTATACCTTTAGCCACTGGGAATTTCATTCTTAGGTGTCTTCTCTACTACAACAGGTAAACCAAATACTATTCCTCCTTGGTGAGGTGGAAGTATCTTTTCTCCCACCTTTTACTATAATCTCATGTTGTATTTTTAATTTTTTCAATTCTAATTTAATTTTTCAACTTCTTCAGTTCCACTAAATTCTTTCCTCTAAGGTTGGGCTTCTATTTTGGTCACTAGCTCTATTGATTTATTATAAGTATAAAATTCTTTTCCATCTACCACATCTTTGATTTGTGGTTTCAAATTGGATGTAAACCATTTTATCTCTATTTTTCTGTTAGCAATTCTTTGAGTTTGTGGACTATACTTTAAATATTTGATCAAATTGTTTCACTAATTTGTTCTCCTCTTGTACAATCTCCCTCATTTTGCTTACACTTTTACTTGGGGCATCAGGTGAATAGAAGTTTGTTAAGAATAGTTTGCTTGTGTCCTCCCATTTTTATCATGTTTGCGACATACCTTGATATACCATTTCAAGGCTTCATCTCTTAGTGTCTCAAAAAATTCATACAATCTGGTCTCATCATCATCAATACTCTCTTTTCTCCAATGGGATTCTAGAATGAATAGATGCTTAGTTGCATCCTTAGTATCTTTTCCAAACATAAGAAGCTTTGTCTCATTGCGACCATCCTTGAAGGTGTTTTTTCTTTATCTTTTTGTGGATTGGGGTATATCCTTCCTTTTAATGTGTCTTCCACCCTTAGTTCTCTTCCTTTCTTTTCCTTAGGTCTTCTCTTCTCAGTTTTACTTTGTTAAATCACTAACCTTTCTCTTATGCCTTTATCTCTAGTCTGTTGAATTTCAAAGTACTTGCTGCCCAATATCTCCTCAAAATTTTTAACACATACTCTCTTCTTGCTTTTGCTTTTTCTATCCTTAGCAAGGATTAAACAGTCTCTTCTCCATAAACTCTTATTGAGTTGTTTGGCATGGGGGGTGATTCTTGGTCTGGGGGGTTCACCTCATCAAGGTGTCTTTTCATATTTGGAGATGCAACTTTTGGTAAATTGTCATATGTTAATGACATATCATCAAATAATGTGGGTTTCTCCCATTCTTCTTCAATTATTTCAATAGTATCCATGGCTATATCACTCCACATTTCCCTAATATCCTCTTTTTCTATATTCCTTTCTTTTGAAATTTTAAAAGTTTCATCATTTTCTCCTTTTGTAAATATACACTTTTACTTACTACCTTGTCTAAGTAGTCTTCACTCAAATCCAAAGGTTTAAGTTTTGAGATTGGGGTTAATAAAACCTTGAATTCTTCATTAATTATGACCCTAATATTAGACAAATATAGTTTAGAATATGGATTTCTTGTTAAAAAAATTGTAGAGCATCGTTGCTTCTACACTATGGTGTCGAGAATTCATCTTATGGAGCACTACTACTTCTATGCTCTTTTTCTGATGGTTTCCTAAATTCATCATATTCTTTTATTGTATCTACTAATATAGTCAAATTTTCTTTTTCTCTTTTTATATGGATAGTTAATTGTTCAAATGTGTCATTGTTATTAGCCGATCTATAGTAAATATTTGTTCATATTCTAGTGGAATCACATCCTCTTTAGCAACAACCCTTTTGGCATGCTCAATTGAGGCTTATTGGGCCTTCTCCATTCTTCTATGGTATCTTTCTTATCTTTCTTAGGTTTGTTTGAACCTTCTTCTTCCATGTGCATCTCATAAGCCATTTTAATTTCTTCAAAAATTCTCTTAATATTTTGCTATCTCCTTTTTCCATAGGTGTGTTTGATTTGAATTTTTATTAATCTTTTTATCCATCCTTCATGGCTCATTCTAGACACTCTTTAGTAGTTGCATCTCTTTAGGATCCCACATTTCATTTATCACTCCCTAGGTGCCTAACCCCCTCTCATGAGGCTAGAACCTAGTGAGTGCTACCACACTTGTTTATTGCAATGACTGTCATTAATACCCCTTTCTAATAGTATTCTTTACAACGAAACACAAATTTCTCGTTTCTTTAATTTCTCTTCTTACACACCACAAGCATTGGTCCTAATAATAGAACCAACTGTTGACTATAAAATGCATGCCTAAGGCTTGTACTACTTATGTCAAATAAGTTATGCCCAAGGGAATGTAGTAAGAAGGAAATTAGAAAAGTGCGGTAAGTAATATATGCATAACATAAAGATTCAAATATTTTTACACATTCATTGACACCATAAGATAGGTCTATTCATATATTCATATTACAAATTCTTCATACAATATACATCATTTACTGTAAGCATAGATATAAACATCACATATGCTTGGGTAACTTTTTGTATCTTCTCATACCTATCCATCTTACCTCTACCTACTTATCTTCCTCTTACCCATCCATGTCCTTGCCATGTACTCCTTCTCTTCTCTCTCACTTTCTATTCCTTATATAGCTTCTTCATGCCTCTTCATCTTGCCTCTTCCTTATAACCTTTCATAACTACTCTTAATTGTCTTCTTCCCATAAATTCACCCATCCCTTTATGATATTTATCCTTATTATAGCTTATATAGGGATGTTTAGGCACATTTAAGGCTATTTATGATATGACCCATATGTAGGTCCACATGGCATGTGTGGAGGTTGTGTGGTGCCGCATAACCTCCTTTATCCATCTACTGAGTGTCTAATGCTCATATATGCAGTATCGTAAGGCCCTTACTATAGTGTGCGATATCACATGACCTTTGTATTATCTATCTCTCTTTGTGTGGTACCACGAACCCTTTACAATACATGATAATGTTGTATAAGGTAGTACTGCATTCTATGTGGTGGTGCTAGTACCTGCCAACACATACCTTATCCATTTATGTACATCCCTCCATACAGACTTTATTTGCTACACTTACCATGATCAGACATTCATGCCATGCACAAACTTTATTTTTCCATCATCTTGAACCATTTTTGTAGGTACAGGATTGATCTTGTGTTCATAGATCTAGCCCCTAAAATTTCAAAATTCAAATTCAAATATGGCTTACTCCTACCCATTTCACTATTGTGAGCCAACAAACCACACAATTACACAATTGATTTTTATGTATCTAGGTGATCCCACAATAGCATGTCCCACTTTTTGACCTAAATGGGACACTCAAAATTAGCATTTTTCAATTTGTGTCAATTATAGGGGACAAACAGTAAAGAATTTAAGGTTGATGTAAACTAATGAGTCATGGCATTTTATATGTAGATTAAAGCTCTAATTTTTTTATAAAAAATTAAGAAATATTTCTATCATTTTTTATTTTATTTTTCAATCAATTTTTAAAATTTTTCTGTTATTTTTATTGAGTGACATTATTTCATAACACATAACGTTCACTACAAATAAAAAATATCTATGATTTATTATAATTAGATCATTAACTCTAATGTCTAGTGCATAGATATTTTTTGGTAATTGTTATTAAATACTTTATTTATTATTAATTTTTGAATTAGTACTAATGCAAATTTCAATCTTATATTATTCTGTAGCACATTTCGCTTAGCATATATATAAATATTTTTTCTTTTTCATTGAAACAAGAACATCTATCTGGAGTGAAATGCATTTTTTAAGATTTTTCTAACAATGTTATTTTTCCCAATGTCTTGAATAGAGGTCATTGTTTTTCATAATGGACCTACATTCATTATAAAATTTAAAAAGTATATAGTATTAAAGAAAATATAATACATATTATAATTTTGTAAAGCTAATACCAAGGGATACATACTTACAAAATGACATTTCAAGATGACTTCATTCGATCCCCCAAAAGGTGAAGCAAATTTGCTTTTTTGTGAGTATTTTGATAGGTGTAGAGGAGACTCCATTAGGGGTTTGATTAAGCCTAGGAGGATTCTAGCCAAGGGGGTTTGATCTATCCCCTTCAATCAAACTCCCTTATACGGAACCCCTATAGGCTTAAATCATTAATTTAAAAAAAATGTGATTTTAGGGAAAAATTAGGATGTCCCACAAGTGTGACACATTATTACAAGATCAACCTTCTATATTTAAAAATATTCAATTACATTCATTTTGGGATCCATAAGCATCAATACAATATCATTTTTATTTAAGGACCATCTTAGGAACACTTTAGTTTGGTGCACTAAAATGAACATCATTTACATCAACATCTTCATCTAGGATATTTGCATGATTGATTATTGCCTATTAATCCTTTGCACGACCATAAGGTCAACCTTTTCCAAGGGTTGATTTAGGAGAATGTGTACCCTAGCGATTTAGAAATCCTAAAGGTATTTCTAAATATTATTAGTCTAGATAGAAAAGTAGATAATAGAAATCCTAGTAAATAAGGAAAAAGAATTGTACATCTAGCAGCATCAAATCTACATGTCAAGGGATAGGCAATGGAATGACTAGAAAATCAATGCATTGTGGCATTGGTCTAGATTGAGCCATGAGATCCTATAATTACCCAAAGAGTTCCTTACATTGTGCTTCCATAGCATCGTTGATCATGTTCTATACATTTGAAGGAACTTATGATGATTTCTTTATAACCACCATTTTGCTCTTGCTACAACATGTGTCCATTATCTCAAAAGATATATTAAACTAAGTGAACAAACTCCTTTTAGTTGTTGTGTGTGCATTTGTATTGGCATGTGAAAACAATGCTCTGATACTAATTGTTTAGATCCTAGGTGGTTTGGGGGACAAATCTATCTTGTGAAAGATGGGTTTTATAGATTATGTCCAAGAAATAAAGAATTAATCACTAACACAATCAAATACAAGTGGAAGACTTTAGAAAAATAGATATGCTACTTCTATTCAAATTTAAAAAATGAATAGGTCACAAATGATGTTATAAATGCATGACAAGGAATGAGAATCCCTACAATCAAAATGGGGAAGACACTTTAGTGTAGTTATCCTATGACTATACAATATTCTTCATTGTCCCTCAATGTGAAGGAGCACGTGAATATAAAGAGTACATTATAGTTACAAACAAGAAAGAAGAATTTATAATGACCCAATGTGAATCACTGACCTTCTGAACACCTTGTTAGTTGTGTTACCTAAGGATTGATGATGATATGTTACATGTAGATCTACTTAATTCTTCAGGCATCCTATGTGAAATTATAGATCCATGTGCAAGAACATGTGATAAACAATGTGTAGTGACATGTGTAGAAGTGTGCGATGAAACCAAGAGCGGTGCATTATGTGCAAGTGTGATAGAAGTGTAAATAGGTGTTAATTATCATGGAACATACAATGTTTCTAAAGGCTTGTGCAACTTCACCTGGATCATGAATGGAAAAACTAAAAGTATTAATAGAATCCTTGAGGGTATTTTATATATGTATATTGCAAATAAACTTGAAACTTGGGAAGATTATTTGCATTTAATTAAATTTGCATACAAATCAAGGATATCATTCCATAATTAAAATATCATCTTTTTAGACTATTTATGGACAAAATTATAATATATCCATATCTTGGTCAAACCCAGTACATCATACTTGGAAACAAATTTTTTTATAGATAATGGAGGAAATTAATAATAAAGATAAATGTAACATGAAAGCTACCCAAGATAGATATAAAAGTTGGGTCGATTCTAAAAGATCAATTCACACCTTTGAAATAGGAAATTAAGTATTTCTTAGAGTTAAACCTAAAAGTTAATTAAAACATGGTAAATATGCTAAGTTAGCTCCTTATTTCTATGTTGCCCAGAATGTGACTCAGATACAATGCAGGTGTTTCAAGTTCTGATATGGCACATGAATCATGTCCTTGCATCTAGAACCCGTCCAGTCACTCTTGCTCTTGCGGCAAGAGCTAGTCAAATGGAGGTGAAATAGGGGGTTGTTCTATTCACAAGGAAGCAAAACATCACAGATCACGGTTGGTTTGATTGTTGTGTGTTGATGAGTGTGTTAATCAATTATTGTTACAGATGTTGTGATGTTGTTGACGTTGAATGGGTGTAGTGGTTATGATTCTTTTATGACCCAGAGGATTACTAGCTCTAAGCCTATTTTGTTCGTTGATTGTATGGATGCAAAACCTATCTAACCTCCTTTTCTCTTGTTGAATGAATTGTTGGAGGATTCTGTATTCTTGGTTGTGAATTTCTACTTGCCTCCTTTGTTCATTTTCTTGTTATATGAACCTCAAGATTAGTTCTTATTCTTGAGTTGTTTCCTTAGTGGGAATTGGTAAGGGGATGATCTCCCTGATCTCGTCCAAGATGGATTTGACCCAATCTTCCCTTATACTCAGTCACATTGAATGCTTAGGCTAAGGGGGAGGGTTGTTGTTTGTGCCTCATGATGGAATTGAGGGCTCTTCCTAGTTCTCATTTTTTGTTGTTTTTCTTGTTTTGATGAATTTGTAAATGCAACTAATCTATATGTATTCAAGCAAAATTTGTTTTTTTTTTCTAATTTTTAGGATGAATTAATTACTATGAAAAGAAAGATGAATGAGATATGTGACTTTTCCTAATGCAATTTAATTTTTGTGTTTTCTTGTTTCAATTTGATTGTAAGCTACTGAAATTGCAATAATTCTAAGGAAAATTAAAGTGAATCTACTTTAAGAAAGCAATAAATTCTATCTATCAAGAGAAAGATAAACAATGTTTTACTTCCTCAAGAGCAAGATTTGTGATCTAATTACTAGGAAAATATAAAAGAAACTGTATGAATAGAATTCCAATGCTAGGATTTTGTCCTCAAAAGTCTTGTGGCAACTATCTCCTCCTTTGCAATAGTAGGGTCCTCCTCTTGGTGACAAGGATAAAAATGGGGACTTGAAGGAAATGGATTGAGCTTAGAAGCTATTGCATAAATAAAAAGGTTGAGCTTTGAAGATATTACAAAAATGAAAAGGCACACAAAGTCTTGCATAGAGCATAAGAATTCTAATGGGGTTTTCTTTGTATAAGCTTGAGCAATACAAGAATGAATTAGTCTCCTCAAATGAATAAAGGAGTGGGTGTTTATAGGTCTATAATTAACACAATTGGTGGTGGTGATTGGGTAGATAACTGGGACTAATTAGGGAGTGATCTAGTTCTAATTGGAAAAGAATAGAGGGTAGAGAGGAGATCACAAAAGACCAATCGAGAGATGACAAAGGTTTGATTAGGAGTGAACAAAAGAGTGATTAGGATTTCATAATTAGTTAGAGGAAGTCAAGGCTTAGTTGTTCATGGAAGAACTCTCAATCACAAGCTAAGAATGGGGGTAAACTGGAAGAAATCTTGCATGATAAAAGACGATATGGTCGCTCCTTATGGGAAGTGGGTTGCCCCTTTTAGCAGGGTAGGTCACCTGGGTGACCCACACTTAAGTTATAGGGTCATTGAGACGACCTTGTAGGGAATATGGGTGACCCACTCAAAGTGGATCAAATAAGAAACTAGTAGGTACACATGATTTGGGAAGGTTAGTTTGATGGTTGAGGACGAATGATCACAAGGGAAAAACATTAGGAAACATGTCACCAAGAAAGAAATTGTTGAGAGGAGTATAATTCACACTGTTGTGGGCATAATTTGGATTTCTATATCATCCTTGGGCTGCCATGTTGGCATGTGCACTTTTTTTGTACTTATAGTTTCTATGGGCCATTTAAAATTTTGGAAAAAGGTAGGAGATTTAGCATATAAAATTTCATTACCTCCACAATTGCAAAAGATACATAAAGTAATTCAAGTGAGTTTACTTAAAAAGTATGTTTATAATTTTGATCACGTTATTAATTGGAAAACCATATTTGTTAAACCTAATTTTGAATTCAAAATTGGACTTGAAATTATTCTTGAGAAAAAGATATAGAATTTTGAGAAATATAATTATTGAAGTAAACATTAAATGGACTCATTATGGTTTTGATAGTGATGGTTGGTTATGTTTAAAGTTAGTATTTGTAGTTATTTAACTAAATGTTTTATGAATTGTGATGGAGATGTGCCTCGTGCTACTAAGGGCATCAACTAATTATAGGGGTAGAAATGTTATGGAACTTTTTACCCACATTAAAAAAATATTATTTTTCATGTAAATTGACCTCATGCTCTTAAAATAGGGATGAAAAAGAAATATTTTGAAAACCCCTAAATAAAAGGGGTGAAAAGTAAATGAATTATAAAAAGTGAAATAAGCTTTTGTAAGAAAAAAATAATTTGTAGGAAAACCTAAAAATTGCTAGGTTTTAAAGGAAAATTGTGTATTTAATAAATATAACCTCCAAATAAACAAGAAAAATGGGTAAACAAGGATGTTTTCACAATCCTATAAGTACCCAAATTTGTACATCATAAATTGGGTTAACATCTCAAGTTTGATGATGTAGTGTATCCCATAAGAAGTACTTTGTAGTGCATGAGTTGCATAATCCCATTCTTCAATACCCTTCTACCCATCCATAGCATGCCTCTAGGTGTTTCCCTATCCTTGGTGTAACCTTCCCCAAGGTTTTACTTGCTAAATTTTAAGTGTGTTTTCACCCATAGAAAAACCACCACTTCATAGTAGGTAGAGGCTACGTAACCATCTTAGCAATTTTTATAACTACCATGACAATTTTGTTACCAACCTAGTGATTTCATTTCTAACACAATGCTTTCATTTTCCCCTTGATGATTATGAAATTGCCTCACTATTGGACAATGGTTTCATTACACTTTGACAAAAAAAAAAACTTGTGGCATTTCACCTTTCCAATTGAATTGTAATGCCCAAGGCTATGTCTCCCATCTTGTAGTGCTTCCATTTCAACCCCAACTTAAAAAAAACCATAATTCTTTTCATTTTACAAGTACTTTTGAAAGTAAATTTTGCATCCTCAAGCTTTGCAATTTCTCCTATCCACCATTAGAGTGATCCTAAGATACCTCCCTTTGTTCTATACACATATAGGTATCTACACTACCTAATTGTCACCCTTTATAGTAACTAATTTTCACTCAATCTAGAGGAGCAACTGAGTTGGATTTGAAGTGATATCACAAGATACTCTATGGGCTCCATTAATACTTCTTCACTTTGAATCAACTCTAATTTCATAGGCATTCAACGTGTGAGTTTGATAGGTTAGATTTTTCATTAGATTGTGTGATTTCTTAATTTAAATTCTTAGATTAGATTATGTATTAAGTTTATTTGTATTACTCTATTTAAATTCAATTTTGTATGTGTTAAGATTATTTTATTATTTTAAGTTATGTATATGGTTTGTAGGATTTAATTTATTTCGCTATTTGTATGAGTTCTTTTCAAAGAGCTTCTAAGATATTTAAAAATTCAACTTCTCTAGGAGCCTAAAACCATGAAAGGGACATTGATCTTCCCCTCCCAATCTAGAATCTTAAGTTCTTAACTTTACTATTACATAAGAGACCTTCTAGGGTCTTCAAACAATTTAAATTATTTTTGTCCTTACATTTTGGGTAGTCTTGCATCCTCTAGGATCAATCGTTTAGCCTCAAATTGAGCTTCAAATATCTTAGTCTTCTTGTCCCACTTTTTGAAAAGCCCCAACACATTATTGAAGTCATTATCAGGCTTCCAATAAAGCTTCTAAGCAATGTACCTTATTTCCCTACATGTAGGTCATTTGTCAAAACATTTTGGATTCATTTACTTGTCATCTGAGTGAATTTTTAAGATCTTGTTGTTGTCCCATTTTAGGATAGTCATTACATAAATATTTTGGGCATATCTTAGAGATATAGAACTTTAAATAAGCTAGTAAAGAATTAAAAAATTGAAACATTTATCTTGGTGCAACTTATTCAAGCTTATTAGTTTATTGTCCACAACCTATATCAGCCTACTTGCACTTCAAACTAAGGATTTAAACATTGTTTGGATAGCCTCATGCCCTTTAGAATCTTGCTTTCCAAAGCTATTTTTATTGATTTCATCTTTCATTGTTGTTATTTTATGTTGATAAACATGCTAGGAGAGCCATAGACAAACCAAAAACTTGTTTCTTTATTATCAACATGTTGATCATGTAAATTGTTTACATTACAAGTTGGGTTTAAGAAGAATTCTTAGGTAGTTGTTTGTGTTGATTTATTAACTAGACAATAACATTAAGATTTTTGTTTTATTTTTCCATTGAACATTGAACATTATATTTTTAAATTTACTAATTGGAAAATCATTATTTGCTCATCTAGTTGCATTTTAGATAGCATCATAATCAAATTTTGTTTGTATTCTTGTACATTTAAGACAAAACTTGCATTTGTGAATCCACATATAGGAAACAATCGCATAGGTGAATTTTGCACTTAGTGAACTTGCACTCATGTTATCTACATTCATATAGATTATTTAATCATTCTATTAGATAAAAATAGAAAAAAATTCAAATAGTTGAAAACATAAAAAACACTAGCTTAGGAAACATTTTTGCTCCTGCACACCCATGTGCCTGGGAGTCTATTACAACATTGCTCTTGAATTGATTGAAGAGGCAATTTTGATCACCCTCCACCAACAATTGATGAAGGCCTTCTTGAGTTTCTCATTGAGGTTGAGGGATTTCCTAGGCTTTAATTTGAGTTTGAGTTGATTAACAAATGTCCACCTCCACCTTTCAATTAGTGCTTTCTATAGGTGCCCCTTACAATTACTTCATTACTCCATAGGAGTCCACAAATGAGTTTCCTTTAGATGAACTTTATGTCTTAACCTTCTTATTACCTGAAGGGGATTTGGAGCATAATTAGCCTATCCTTAAATCCTATTCTTCTGTAGTTGACTTGTTTGACTGCAAGGTTTGGTGGAATCCTTGAATGTGCCTAGTGAACCTAATATTCCATAAAATATACTAGATTAGAGTTCTTTGTAAAGCTAACTAGTCTCAGACACACAAGATTCATTCTTGAGATTTTTCTTGCAAGATATTTAGTGAGTGATCCTAGAATCTTGGATTTTAATCCTTAGTTGGATTTCTATCTAAGATTTTGTGGCTTGCGTTGGCACAACCTAATAAGTTGTGAGGTGTTTTAAGTTCCCCCAAAAGATCTTTAGTATATGCATATTTGGTGAACTTGATGCACAAATATCACTAATTTTTTTATCCACTTCATTTTGACCTAAATCTTTCATATTTGGTTCACATTTGATGAACCCAACATGAAAGTTCTCACTTTTCTGGTTCACTCTTAGTTCACTTACTACTTTTTCTTTGATCACTTTTTCCTTCTTCCTCTTCCTCTTTATTCTTTAGTGCTATGCATTCCCTGAACATTCTAGTCTTTAGGAATTTAACCCTTTTAGAATATACACCAATCCTATTTAGAGTGAAGGATATGGAGACCAATTTGATAACACTCATTAAGCTTTAAGGAGTCAAAACCCTAGACATTTTGACCATTCTAAAAATTTATTTACTACAAATAGAACACAGATTCACAACTTTGAGAAAAAAATGAATTGCCTTGTTATCTAGCAAGGCCAAATATAAAATTTTGAGGAAATCTCTCCTCCTCCTCCTAGATATGGTAGACTAGGGTAAACACATTTCTGTAGGACCTCCACCCCTCACCACTAAATATCTCTTGAATTCACAAGTTAGACCTTCTAGTTCTGACCACCAATAAGGATTTATAATAAACATTGGTAAATAGTTCTCTGAAGAGACTATAGGATGAAATATGTGTGATCTCTTTTCCAAAATGAGGGAGGTGGAAGCTAAGATTAATAAAAAGAGAATGAGCTCCTTGTGATTCATAGTGTCAAGATCTTTGCTAGGCAATAATTTCTCACTTAGAGGGTCTTAAAAACCTTAGAAATAGACAATCAACTACTACCCCTAAGGAGATTATAGCTACTTTGGTGGATCACATCAGATAATTAAAGATGGGCTAATGTATGCCTTCTCCTCCTTGATAAGATACCCGTCATTCTAAGAATCAAGTTGTCACTCCATCTCACTCTCTTGAGCACACACATGATGCTATTGGTCACCAAGCCAATCAAATTCTAGCATATTACAATTTCTATTTGAGATCAAATCAATTCAATAATTTCCATCCATGCCACTCTAGCATGGCCCCACACATCCCTTAAGGAATTTCACACACCACAGTCTCCTAGCCTTTACTAGATACCTAGTAGTATCCTACTTGTGATGCTCCTCTAGGACACAATCATCCTTTTCCCCTCTATCCATGATCCTGTATTAGGGATTTATTTAGAATACCTGAAGAAACCCTTGGATCATGTCATTAGGAATGTGATCCACTTAGGATGCTACTTGACCTTCCAACATTCTTGACCTTCCCATATTTAATAGAGAAGGACTCAAATGCTTACATCAAGGCCTATGCCATAGTTGTATGAGAACTCCTACCATGGGATATAGTGCTCACAATTTTTTTCTCGAAGACTCTTGAGGGGATAGCACTAGATTGGTATTATACAAGACCAAAGGGCTCTATCCATTACTTAATTAATTAATTGGTGAGTTTGGTTCTACCTTTGACATGAACCAACTCTTAAATATGGGAATAAGTGAGTTTATCCATATTAAGCAAGATCACAGTGGATGCATGGGTCACTACATCACATGTTGGAGGCAAGTCCTCTATTCTTTAGCCATTGACCCTAATGTGGACCTTCATGAGTTGTGTGATCTTTTCTTGCATTCTTTGAACAAGAATATATGAGAATAAGTACAAAATCTCCCTTATAAATCATATGAGGAGGCTTTAGAGAGTGCCCTTAGTGTGGACTAGACCACTATTGAAAGTGGTAGGCATACTTACAATTTGAATGGATGTTTAGTTACTTCTAGGTAGGGGAGTGATCAAAGTTCTAACAATAATTCCTATGCCCCCAAAATTTTGAAAAGCAATATAAGTGCAATGACAAATGGGGTTTCTAATTCCCTTCCTGTGAAAAAGAGTAGAAAATACTATACACTTGGTAACAATGTTTTCCTTGGTAGCAATGATCATAGCACATAATGAAACATGACAAATGAGTTAATTTTGTGGATTACCCTCCTCCAATTAACCATTAATGTGATGATGGTAGTTTGCAATACAATAGATACCTTGATCATAACCACCCTAATTCTTATTAATGAATTAAAGATTCTGATCATACTCTTCATTGTGGTTTCCATATAACTAGGAGGATTGAGACATAAATGTGTCATGATTATAATTGATCTATTTAGAGATTGCTCGAAGATCAGCAACAACTGTTTATTGATTTCTTAGCACAGTAGAGTTAGACCACGACAAGATCCCCCATTCAATGGCTAGGTATGAGGCTAACATCATTTCTCCTAGATGTGAATACTCTACTCCCATGGGTTGTATGATTTGGTGAAGGATCTTCAATCGACCTTTGCCCATATTTTTTTAATTTGCTTAGGAACTTTCTTTCCCATACATCTATTTTCTCATAGGCTATAGGATTAAATTACTTGAATGACATTACACTACCTCCTAAAACATAGGTCAACCATGTTGATCTTGACCTAAACCCACCTAATGTTGATAACCATGATATAAGTTTCTTCTTTGATCTTTGACAAATGTCTTCTGAAGTTAAATTTGTGAGAAGATATCTTGAGGACATGATATTTCCACAGCCCATGACATGAATTGAAAAGCTTTTGGTTAAAACTGTGTGTAGCATTTTTTACATCGACATTTCAGATCACACTCCATGATCTCTTTCTCTTCCTGATGATGGATCATGGAGTGTGATCTGAAATGTCGATGTAAAAAAATCTATACACAGTTTAACTAGAAGCTTTTCAATCCAGAAGATATCTTGTTTTGCATTTGTAAATGTGGGTATATGACAATTGTATAAAGAGAGCAATGGTTGATGACAAATTGGTGATAAATATGGTTACTTTTCCTGCTTGGAAAGGATGGGCAATGGGGAGACCCACATCACAAGGTCTTGAAGTACTCTTTGAGGGTATAAAAAATTAAAGGCTACCACCATTGGGAAGATTACTCTTCCCCTCACCCTTGGTCCCAAGACTGTTCCTATAGAGTTTTATGTTATTGATGGGGACACTAGTTATAACCTTCTTTAGGGTCGCCTATGGATCCATAAATGAAATCTATCCCTTCTAATTTATTTAAAGAAATTTATTTCCTTCATTTAGAGAGAATCTTTGTCGTGAAAGGAGATCTTGAACCTTTTAGTTTAGTAGGAGTGGAGAAAGCTAAAAATAGACTTGGAGTTCACTTTGATTTTGAACTCCATATAAACCAGCTTAATGTTCCTTCTTCCTCCTCTATTATAGTAAAAATGATTGAGACTCCCAAGGTTGAATTAAAAGATCAAGAGCCAAAAAATGAAAGTCTTAAAGTTATCTTTCCATAAAAACCATTACCAAAATTGTGTAATTCATTGAGTAGGACCAACCCTTCATGTTTCCATTTGACGACCATACTTTAGAGATTAACACCTCTTATAGTGTTGATAATACTCCTTAGAATAAGGTTCCACACGTTAGGATTAAGGTGCCATCAACCTTGTAAAACCTATGTAATTTTTTATTCCTATTATTGTTTGTAAATCACCCATAAGGGATGAGAGGTTTCACTAGTAGTGATCTTGTTTTAGCCGCATGTTTATATCTGATACTTGACGCTAATTCATCCATGACAGGGGGTTGCAGGGGGGTTTCCCCCTGCGAGGGGTCCAGGGGCCGCACGCCCCAGTGGGGGTTCAGGGGCAGCACTCCTGAAACCATATTTTATTTATATTTTATCATTGTAAATCTGGACCATTCGTCATTAGGTCACAAATCTGATGGTCGATATTATGTCAGTTTTCTTGCCCTAGAAGGTAACCCCCTTTTATAAGGATATTTGTCCTACATTTTTAGTAGAGTTAAGAGTAACAGTTGGATTAAAGACTGAAGAAGAAGAGGAAGTGCATGTATTGTAATCTCATATTTGAATATAATACAACTTGGAGCCTCTTTTCATGGTGGAGTTTTTTTACCTGAAAGGGTTTTCTCCACGTTACATACTGTGTTATGTGTTTAGTTCTTAATGCATGTCATTTTTGTGTAGTGGGTTTTATTTCTGTTGCAATCTCCATTGATTCTACATTATTTAGAGGATATTAATAAGGTTTGAATCAGATTTCTATTGTGTGGTTTGTACCTTCATTTCTAACACTACATATCTACATGGTTGAACCTTTTGATCATAAATATTCAAATCTTCTCAAGACCTCTTCTCATGATTCTTTGGAGCCTACTTTAGACCCTTCATCTTTACTCATTTGCTGTTGGGCTAGTTATTCTATGGGTGATATGTGCAATCCTCCTCCTCAATGGGAGGAATTTACTAGATTACCATCAAATCTCTTGAAATAAGATATTATGGTTGAAGGAATCCATGGATTGGTAGTAGAAAAGGTTGTTTGGGTGATGATCAAAGATGTCAACTTGCATGTATTTTGACTTCCCTTAGCAGGGGAACAATATGCCATCAATATGCACCCTCACATGAATGGATAGCTTAGAATCTATATTAATTTTAGGGAAACTAAGACTATCCCTAAAACTTTCAAGAAACCATGTGAATTCATGAGCTTAATTTCCCTATACAAGGATTTGATTCCAAACTATGAGGTTGTAAATGAGCCTTTGCAAGATTGTGTTATGAGTGGGCCACCTCTTTGTTGAAAAAATAACATAGGTGATCCATTAAATTTTGCAAGAAGGTATATAATGTATGTGGAGATTTAAGATGCAAGGTAGAAGATCTCAATAGTGGGATATTTCATTTAAGAAACATGGAAGGTGAGTAGTTTGTTGTTAAAACTACAAATGCCTTCCATCTAAATAATTATTACATATAGGATATATCATGCATTTTGCAATTCATATTAGCATAGTACACCTTTATATTCACAATATATTTTAGCTTTTACTAGGCTTGAGTAAATTAGTTGTCTTCCTTGGACATTGTCGCACCATCCTTGTAACGCCCCGCCATGAAAACCTTGGAAAATAACACATCTATGCTATGCAAGCGGAATAATTTTTTTTTTTGTATAAGATAACAAGGTAATGTTTAGCAATTCAATACACATCATTAACTAACAACTTGTCTTTCAAGGTCCCATGGTTGCATTACTTGGCAATTTAACCAACATAGTTTACATGCATAATTAACTAACATCGACAAATCATTCTAACTCTATTACAATATTGATTATACATATTCATCTCCATTTAGTGTCATCAAATAGATACTCAACTTTAATCAAGGTTACATGCACATATTCCAAGTCTATACAAATGAGTACATCATTTACATTATCACTATTTGATTACATTCGAAGACATACAATCTGAGTCAACTGACCTACTGGCTAGAACATGAGCATGGTAAGTGTCTTCATAAGCAGGTACAAGATCTGATGTCTGATGCACGAGGAACCAATGGAATAAGCTCTTCCACCTGACCATGTGGAACCCTAAGGTCCACCCCCCGAGCTAGGAGTTAACATGAGGTTCCCACTATGACATACAGTCAGGTAGACAGTAGATTATAAGGCGACACACGACTCCGACATCACATGTCAATATCACAACAACACAACAGTACATCCAGAGGCAACACTTAACAACTAGGAAGAGGACAACTAGGGACTACTAGGCTGTAGTAAGGAGAGTGTCATCGCATGGTCCTAACATGGGTTACCCAGGTAGTCTCTCTCAAGACACCAGCCCCCATCTATGGTTACCCTGGCAGTCTCTCTCTAGACACTGGCCCCATAGGATGACGCATGCGGGAATCAACCTTCCTTTCGTGTTGACAAGGAAGTAAATCTGCCAATCCCGGCCTTCTCCCCCCATCCTTAGTCTGAACTAGCACTACAGGCATGAGTGAGGAACAAAACATCTTATTATCTTGTTAGTGTGAAAACTACCCATCCCCTAGGTATTTTATTATGTTATCATTAAATTACCAACTCCCAGTGGGTTACCCTGGCTAGCCACTTGGCACCGGCCCCCACATTGGAAGCCACTCCCTTACCTACAACTAGGAAGCCCTACACAACGAGCATAGTAAGACATCACAACAACGTGGATATGGAACCATGCAAGGCATTGACCATCTTGCATAACAACTATCCTTATATAGCAATACAAAGCATTAACCCTCCATAACATAATTATAAGGGCAGGACTCCTGGACCATCGCCCATAATGACACATATTCATTACAACTCTAAGATTTTCATGACACCTGGTTCCATATCTTACCACAAAACTGGATACAAGACTAGTACAACCAATTGGATAACAATACAACCACAAGAAGTACCTTTATCATTCATTTGTCATTTAGTCCATACATAACTAGGGATGACAAGGCTTCTTATAACATCATGATCTCAAGACCTTTAACAACACAACATATGAATTCAAGACATCCCAAGCTAAGCCTCTGGAACTCTAGCCACATGGAAAGATACACAATCAAAGTCTATAAGAACGGTTTTATGACCCACAGATTGGATTAACACATTACGAGAATCAATTATACTTATGCTCAATTATGCCTTCTTACAACTAATTCCACTATAGCAATTTGCACTTGACTAAGTTGTTGCATTGGTATATCAATCATCAAGATAAAGCTTGTCGTTCCATTGTATTCTTGCAAGGGATAAATCTATGACTTACAATATAGTGAATTACATTTAAACATGTATTAAAATAATCATTTAATTAATCTACGTGATACAATTATCATTGACGTAACCAAGGTGAACTTCTATTATCAGTATTATAAATCAAATTGATTAAATGAATTATAAGGAAAGTTTAAATTCATTTCATACGGATGAGATGAGTATTCCGATTTAATTTATAACCAAAAGAGGAACAGTGTAAATCGCATCTACGTAATTAATGATTACAACTACCTATAGATCACATATCATTGTCTATCTATCACAACATTCATGAGAATATCAAAATATATTTACGACGAACGAAATCTAGTTCAACAAGTCATTAAATAAGAGAAGGTGATAGATTTAAATACTACGTTAAATACATTTATCCATTCCACGAAACAACATAATGAATATTCACTTATCCCAAATCTGATATACATTTAAATTTATCATTTAATAATCCTGATAATAGATTATATCAGTTTCGATGGCTTGATTTAAATAAATCACGTGATGCAAATAATAATAATAATAATAATAATAATAATGATAATAAAAACAATAATAATAATAATAATAATAACAGTGACAACAATAATTATATTAAAATTCCACAGATCGTTAAATAATTAACGTTCCACCTAATTTACAACTCTACTGTATATAATTAATCACCTTATTATAAAATTATAAGATGGTATCTTTACAAAATGAGTTATATCATTCAAATTTCATGGCAAATCAATAACCTACTGATTTTAATCCCACAACTCCCAACTTACCTAAATAAATCATGTATATAGTTACGAAATTCAAACAATCAAATAACTAGTCCGCATTATCTTGTACATCATCTTAAGAACAAGGGAAGATTGTTTTTATTTTATTTTAGTTATCTACGGTTAGGTTAATATTTAATTGCCTCAACGGCATACACACATGGTTATGTTCTAATAACAATTCGCAGAGCCTTCCTAAAGGGTAGGTCGCACTTCCTGATAGACAAAACAATCCAAAGGAAACTTTCTAAAAGACAACTTCCCCTTTTGCCATGTACACAAAGAGCAACTTACTCTTGGAATTCCTATAAGGAAGATTACTACATCTACTTCTAATTCGGAAACTGCCACATACAAAGTGGAATGAAAGTTAGAATCAAAAAGAGTAAATGCATACCGTTATCTGCAGAGCGTTTTCTCATGGAATGGAGTGATTGCAGTCTGCTAATGATAAGGAGCTCTTTGAAATACATTTGTGCTCATGGTGTGCAGCCTTGGAGAAAGGTCCAGTGCAAGCCATGGACAGTACGCCCACGAAATGTCATCTCATGGAGTGCAAAATATGAAAGGGTGCAAGGTTACAAGTTAAGCACAAAATGGGTTGATTGTTAAAGTGCCCAAACCTAAGCAGATGGGTCGACGTTGTGGCAGATTAACATCTCCTGCGGATGATGGGATTTTAGCATGATCAACCCAATAGTTGGGGAACGAATGAGTTGATGGACACTAATCGCCAAATCCACACTACAGGGTATTAATTTGGATGAGTGTAAGACACATGTTGCTGTCATTTTAATCTGAAGTCATTCTTACGTGCAGTTAGACCCTACTATCACAGGAAGGTATGGTCATCATAGAGATTGCAAACGGTATGAGAGTCTAGGGTGTTCCTATTAGCAACGCCAGTAGTGTAGAAATGTATGCCTAAAATTTTAAATTTAAGGCGTCACTTACTTAGGATTAAGCCGCACCATCATAGGTAGACGCAGTCATCACAAAGATTGCGAATGGGGTGAGAGCCCGATGTGTCTCTAATAGCCAGGGTGGTAACATCAACAGTTTTAGGCAATGATTGGATATAGTTTTAAATCTGTAGTATCACTTACATAGGATTATGTAGTACTAAGAGTAATACTGCTATTTATATTAATACAAATATTTCTAAAAATTTGGACAATCATCCTAGAACTGAACCGAAAGGTCATGTTTTGTAATTTAATATGTTCTTCTAATATATATATATGTTGCTTGGTGTCACGATTGCAGGGTAGTCAACAAAATGGAACTAAATGTTGGGTGACGGAATAGTTGTCTATAGAATCATCACATGGTGACGACAAGGCCATTTGCAGTTAATAGGAGAACGGTCAGCTTCAGAAAACAAAATGTCTCACAGAATGATTGCAGGCCACGATCTCTGCCCTTTAGTTGGAATATGCATTGAAGTGTTTAAGCCACATTTTATTTTGAGGCGATTGGATGGACAGGGTCGAGCTACTTATATGTTGGTTTCAGTGTGAACTGCCCAAGGCCGCCAACCTAATGGACAAGAATTATTACCTGGCATAGCTCACTTGATTAGCAATGCCATACGACAAGATGGATTGGTAGCTTAACGTATGGGCAGGTTTAAATAGGTAGTCCACAGATACAGACTAGGGTTCCCAAAAAGAAAAATTCAGATGGCTACGAGGACCACCATTCAAAGAACATAATTAATAGTAGTAAGTGAGTAATAAGAGTTTTCGACAGGTCTGATCATAAGCTTCGAATGGACAGTTCCCACACATGCAGATGATTGCCAAAAAAAGAATAGATTAGAGGAACCTTCAGATACAGGTGGCTACAGATCGATGCTCATGACAATGGAGGGAACAACAAGATAACGATTCCAAAAGAACTTATAAATAAAGTTAAATGAATGGCACTAAACATCTGCAAGCAAAACTATAACAGCTACATTTCCAAATCTAATCCTACACTCCAGTCTCCCTTATTAAATTTAATGATGAATTTGCAAGCTAAACATTAATCTGTAAAAGGAAATGAGGTACCTGGTCTAAATATTCAAGAGTTGCCCTGTTGATTCATGTAGCTGCTTTCTCCCTCTCCAATTTCTTCCGACCTTCCTTTCTCTAGAAATCTTTTTCCTTCCTCCCTAAACTAGGACTCACTTCCCGGATATATGCAGGAGACAAGCCTGCCTTTCCAACCACCCACTTTCTTGAAACAAGGATTGGGCTCCTCGGGTAAATGCAGGAGGCATGGCTCTCCATTTTTCAACATCCCACATTCTCGTGAGATTACTCAATTTCACTTACCAAGGGATTCCACACCTCAAACTTGTAGATGACAGCCAAGAGACATTAATTAATTTTTTTTTTAACTCATCTCCAAATATTGAACTTATAAGACCAGGGGACAACCCCAAAATTTAATCTTTTGGAACATTATCCTAATTGCCGTCAATTCATTTAATCAAGATGGTAATTGTTTAATCATCTTACTTATAAAACTTATTTTCTTTTAATTAAATCCACTTACAACTTAGGACTTATTATTTCATTTTACTCATTTAATTATTTATCCAGTTTATTTATTTAATTACTATTTTTCATATTAGTTTTACCAATTATCCATAAATTATTTATAATTAATAAACCACACACATAAACCTTAGCAATGTTTATTTAATGTTAACTTAGCTTTAACCTTATTTATTTTTTGAAATACCAACCATGCATAAATTGCCACTTGAATTGGATATACCCTAATTTACAAGGTGATACCTGAACCAAGAGAAGCCATAGGACATAACGACACATGACGACAATAGTCCCACTGACGGTGACGACAGGGTACAACACTGAAAGCTCATCCTCCTTGAGGATGTTGACTAATTAGGGGAACCTCATGCCAACTCCAATCCATAATTCCATTGGCTAGGGCATGCTCAGACCTGGTAATTCAGGTGGAGTTGATGCCCGGTACCTGCATCCTGCAACGAACAACAAGGTTGTGCATATATACATATATAACCATGCAATCACAAGCATAATGAACGGAAGTCGCAGCATGGCAAGGTACTCGGACACGAGTAATGCAACACTGTTCCATTCAAGTAACACATCATTAAATAACTAATACCAGTCATACATCATAATCATGATCGAACAACATATTAAACTAAAAGTAACATCAATCCATAATCATGCCCATCAACTGTGAAAGTACAAAGTACAAGTAATCAAGCATCATCCTAACATAGATCCATAATCAGCTAGCATAATATCAAAGAGTCCATCAAGCTCAAGGAGATCATAAACCATAACGTAAAAGTCCAAACATCCCGAAACTGTAAGCATACGCTACAAGACTATCATCTAAACCAGAACTGTCATAGGAAACACGAAAATCACATCTGTCACAGGCAAGACTATCATCTAAGACTACAAGACTATCATCTAAACCACCTATCATTCCTTTTAGTTATATCAATTATCGTACATTGAGTAGAATTTACTAAATTAGTCCATATTTGGTTTTCCACTTCTCCTATGAGTTCTATCTCACTTGTTTATCCTAGAGGCTTTTTGATAGATCCCCTATTATTCCTCATTGAAAGTTGAGTGCCTAAGATTTATCTTTCTATTCTAATATTACAAAAAATGCATCCTTCACCATCATTCATACTGCATCACGCACATATACATACAATGTCTATACTCCTAGGTCTAGCCTTCACTAGTTAAGCTACGGAGGTGTCATCCTCTCTCTCACAATGTCTATACTCTTGGGTTTAGGTTATGAGGTAATATCATGTTTTTCTAAATGGAAAGAGAGAAATCAAAAGCAAAAAAATGTAAAGTTAAATCTCAAAGTGCATCTAAAAATACGTCAAATGAGTTGTAAAATAAACATCAAATCAAGCACAAACTTCAAAGTTGATGCAAAGCAAACATTCTTGATGTATTTCTTTTCAATTCCAATCTTCATGGTAAGAATAATTTTGATTGAGACTCCCCTTTTCCTAGTCTAATCTATCAATTGTCATAGACTTAAATCTAGGTTGAACCTGTGAGACCATGGAAGTCTATTTCTACTTTTAAAATCTTGAATGAATTGTCATGGATTTGTTGTTCACCATTGTATTCTCACTCCTTTTACTATCCCTAAGTCATTTGTCTTCTTATTTCTATGAAGTCCAATAATGTGTAAACAATTACTTAACTTACTTTTAGTGAGTTTTTCATTAGTATGTTTTTATAGCCTTTGTGTTTGTAGTTACATATCATACTATTCCACTGCATCCACAGTTAGCATTAGCATTCACATACATATACGATAATGAAGATATTTTTACACTACCCAAACCTCCTCACAATCCCAGTGCATAAACAAAGGGTAGTATTACCAGATTCATATGCCATTGGTTAGTTCTTATCTTTCTTGCTAGCTTCTTGCTTCTTGTTGATAGACACTTATTTTGATCATGTGTAGTTTTGTCCTTGTTCCTTGAAAGTAGTTTCTACTTGGGGATAAGAAATTTTGCTTCAAGTATTTTGTATTCTTCCCCCTTTCCACATTTGTTTTGTTAGAGTTCTTGTTTTGAAAGAACCCTCTTTTTGGCATGAGCGAGTTTCAAATTTAGCTAGTTCATTAGGTTTCCTTCCTAGCTTTAGCACAACATTTTTGTCTTTTCTCTAGGAGTAGTTTTTACTGCCCCTTTCTTGTTTTCACTCGATAGTTAGGTTTTATTTCCATGCTTTCCTTTATTTCATTTTGGTTTTGCATTTTTAGTTATATTCCATCATTTCATTTGTTTTGAAAGAACCCTCTTTTGGGCACGAGTGAGTTTCAAATTTAGCTAGTTCATTAGTTTTCCTTCCTAGCTTTAGTGCAAAATTATTGGCTTTCCTCTAGGAGTAGATTTCACTACCCTTTTCTTGATTTTTTCTTGATATTTAGATTTTCTTTCCACATTTTCCTTTTTTTAATCTTGGTTTTACATTTTTAGTTGCATTTCATTCATTTTCTCTAGCATAGAATCATTCATTAGCTTTATATTTAGTCTTTTGTACGACCTATAATTCCTATATTTTGATTCATGCATATCTCAATTTCCTATTATACTTTTACCTATCTATGATGCATTTAAAACATGGGCTAGTCTTTCTTGTTTATGGTATATATATTTGGACTAACCCCTTTTGCAGGTCTTCACGATCAATGAGCATGTGTCTTCTAGACCTTGCACAAATGGTAAGCCCTCTCATACTTTTTTGTGATAAGTTTTTTTGCTAATATTGTTATGCTACTATGTTTGAGCATACTTTACATCTTTTGAAAGAGCTAGAAGCAGAGAGCCACACATAATTAATTAGCATTCATTTTAGTTTGTTCTAAAAAATCCTAAATGTTGTGATCTCATACTTTTTTATTTTGCAGGTCAACAATAAGACAACAACAAACAAATTGCCATGAGATAAGTGTGGGTTTGTGACCCACCCTCACTTATGTTTCAGAAAATGGTGATTGCTTAGTTGTACAATTCACCTATTCTAAAGGGGAAATATGTATGTACCCAAATCTACACATCATAAATTAGGTCAACATCTCAAGTTTGATGATGTGGTGTATCCCATAATGTTTGAATGGTTGCTTCTCTATTTGACAGAACCCCATGCTTCAAGACTCTCCTACCCATTAGTAGCATGCCCCTAGGACCTTCCCTATCCTTAGTGAAGCCTTCCCTAAGTTTTTCCTTACTAAATTTTGAGTGTTTTGCTACCTGTTGTCACTAAAATATGCACCCTGTTAAGTTTGAGAAAACTCAACTACTTTGTGCAACATGGGATGATCTCACTGAGTGTGGGATCAAATAGGTTGAGATCAACCCCTAGAGAGGCCTGGTTCCCTTGATGGATCACCTAAAACTAACCTACTCTACTATTGTTTGTTGGGAAAAGAGAGAAGGAAAGTGACATAATTGAGCTAAAACTGAGAAAGAGGTGATACACTGGATATTGGTAACTTGTACTTGTTGGTTTGTGTACATATGAGTTTGGAAACAAGGTTGAACTACTCACAACTTAGTTTTGACATGCAATGCATAAGTATTTCATAACAAAGTCTTGTGCCACAATAGTTTTTCTTTGAAGGAAAAGGATTGTTTTCACAACTTTGAAGATTGTTTTGACATACAACATAAATTATGACCTGCATCTGCACATTTTATTCTATGAAGGTGTTTGCAATGGGATGTGAAATCAAGGATTCAAACATAAATTACATAACCATATCAGTCATTTTGATCAACACACAAAACCAGAGATACTGAGAAGGAAAATGCTTGTTTTTAATTGCTCAAAAGGTACTTCCAAACTGCTGTACAAGTCTAAAACTGTATGTTTTTCTCAAAAATATGAGATTAAATTTCTATCCCGAGTTAAAATACATAGTTTTTAACTAGAAAGAACTAGAAAAGTTACAATGCTCGCCCCAAAAACTGAAAGAACTCTCTCGAAAACTAGGAAGAACTTTTTAAAACTGACCCTAGGCCTCCCTCATACCATTACCTAGTTCTCCAACTGTTTGATTTTAGGAGCATTGTCATAATGACCACTGCTCACTGTCACTTGATCTCTATTCTTAGCCATTTAGAACTCAAGCACTGTCTCCTATAGATCAATGTATGCAGTGACTGTCCCTTATAGTGGTTGTTAGACCTCACTATAAGTTTCCTTACAAGGCATACAAATATTTTAGCTGCCCGTGAAAAAACTTGCTTCTATTACTGTCAATACACTATCTTAGACCCCCTGAATGCACATCTTGCAGGATCTCTATTGCTCTCTTGTTTAAACCTTACATACTAGTCCTATACTTTGTCACTTCTTGCACATAGGCCTTCCTTTAAATTATCAGTGGATTAAGACATGTTGGTAAATGCAACTTCTTCTTTCTAAGGGTGTGAGCATCCAATGTATACCATGCAGCTTGAAATACTCTTCTAGAAGATCATATTAGTGTTGACTGTACCTAGACTAGGTCTGCACCTCTGTCACTTGATCTCTGTTCTTGTAAGCTTTGTCTTCTTCTCTGTAGATGTATACGTAATTCCATATACTAGTAGAACATAACTTTTTCAAGACTTTATGAGCTTGTGTAAGGTGTCTGCACTGTAAAAGCTGTTCTAGACCCTTTTTTATGAGACTATAACCTATGAAGCATACCCTAAACTATGACAACTTACACTTAATACTGTAGACATAGTTCCTCTTGTAGATGTAATGCCCCCTCGTTTTTGGCTTGTGATAATTGCTAGTTTCACATTACTTTTTTTGTTAGTTCTGAGATAGTTGTTAGTCCTTCCATTGCATTTAGATAGTTCTGAGACATTGAGGTATTAGGCCTATGATTTATGCTTTTTATGATCGAGATAGACTATGTTTGACTGATATAGTTTTGACATGTGTTATGAGTTATGATGACATTATTGTTATTCCAGTTATGATGAGATGGACATGATTAGTGATGGTTTAATATTATCATGTTTTGTGCGATTTATTGATATCTGATTTTAAATAAGAATGGTTATAGTCTTATTTTAGAGCAGGGACGGTGTAGTACTACTCGTTTCAAGCACCCTACTATGCCGTGATTCTCTAACTCTTTGTGTGTTGAGATACATGCATTGATCATACACGACCAATTGTTCTTATGCAGGTTGCAGGTACCGGGCCTCGACTCCACCTAACTTAGCAGGTCTGAGCGGGCCCTTGCACCAATGGGTAACCTTGATGGAGATAACATGAGGGTTATTCCCCTAGGTCAGTCTCAACCTTCTGTTGTGATTTTGTGTCGTGATGTGACTCTTTGATTCTCGCTTCATATTGTCGGTCGTCACGTGTTGTGGAGCATTGTTGAGTTTTGTTTAAGTTACGTCAATGTGTTTCTCTTGATAGTACCTTAACGAACTATTATTATAATGATAATGCTATCTATATGTTAAATTTAATAGTATTTTGAGTAGTCGTTAAAAGTGGAATATTGCTGAAGTAAAATTTATTATTGAGTAAAATAATTATTCTTTTTCTTTCTTTATGTTTATTTAAGCATTTGAAGCTTTTCAGGGGTAATAAATATATCAATCTTTTTAGGGATAATTGTGGGTAATAAATTGATTGGTGTGAGTTGTCGAATGTGAATCTTCAGATTTGGGGAAATCTCTATTTTAAGTAAAATTTTAAAATTTCTCGAAAGAATGGAGATTCTCGGTAAATGATGCATGATTGTAGTAATTTATGAGACTAGCTATTTTTATTGTGCGGGACTATTTGGTTTCGAAAGGGAATTTTGGGGAGCATTGATTCGGAGGAATGTAGAGAAAGTTCTAGAGGAGGATTCGATCTAGAGCGTGAAAGTATGGGTATGTCTTCTAAGAATTTCTTTATTCTTGTCTGTATTGTGCTCTGAAGAATTAAAATTTCTTTATTCTTGTCATGCAACCCTAGAGTGCTAGACTACCAAGTGCAAAGATAACATAATCTTTTTTTTGCAGCAAGGAAATGCATTATACATTAAATATAACTGCACTAATAAAGAAATTCTCAGAAGACATACCTATACTTTCATGCTCCAGATCAAATCCTCCTCCAGAACTTTCTCTACCTTCCTCTGAATCAATCCTCCCCAAAATTCCCTTCTGAAACCAAATAGTTCTGCACAATAAAAATAGCTAACCTCATAAATTACTACAATCATGCATCAGTTATCGAGAATCTCCATTCTTCCGAGAAATTTTAAAATTTTACTTAAAATAGAGATTCCCCCAAATCTGAAGATTCACATTCGACAACTCACACCAATCAATTTATTACCCACTATTATCCTTAAAAATATTGATATATTTATTACCCCTGAAAAGCTTTAGATGCTTAAATAAACATAAAGAAAGAAAAAGAATAATTATTTTACTCAATAATAAATTTTACTTCAGCAATATTCCACTTTTAACGACTACTCAAAATACTATTAAATTTAACATATAGATAGCATTATCATTATAATAATAGTTCGTTAAGGTATTATCAAGAGAAACACATCGACGTAACTTAAACAAAACTCAACAATGCTCCACAACACGTGACGACCGACAACATGAAGCGAGGATCAAAGAGTTACATCACGACACAAAATCACAATAGAAGGTTGAGACTAACCTAGGGGAATAACCCTCATGTTATCTCCATCAACGTTACCCATTGGTGCAAGGGCCCACTCAGACCTGCTAAGTCAGGTGGAGTCGAGGCTCGGTACCTACAACCTGCATAAGAACAATTGGTTGTGTACGATCAATGCATGTATCTCAACACACAGAGAGTTAGAGAATCACGGCGTAGTAGGGTGCTTGAAATGACTAGTACTACACCGTCCTTGCTTTGAAACAAGACTATAACCATTCTTATTTAAAATTAGATATCAATAAATTGCATAAAACATGATAATATTAAACCATCACTAATCATGTCCATCTCATCATAATTGGAATAGCAATAATGTCATCATAACTCATAACACATGTCAAAACTATATCAGTCGAACAGAGTCTATCTCGATCATAAAAAGCATAAACCATAGGCGTAATAACTCAATGTCTCAAAACTATCTAAATGCAATGGAAGGACTAACAACTATCTCAGAACTGACAAAAAAAGTAATGTGAAACTAGCAATTATCACAAGCTAAAAACAAGGGGGTATTATAGCAGAGACCTCCTTTATTCATTAGTAGACCTTTAAATATTTATCTAGAGACTGTTTTAGACCTAGGTCACAATCCTAGATATTTATTAATTAAATCTCAAGATGATAAACAAGACATGGAACCCTATACAAACCTTGACAACATTGTGTGGATATATTTCTCTCCACGCACTGTCTACTATTCATTTGTCTTATGTCACAATCCATTCTTTTATACTCTTCTTTGTAAGCCTTATGAGCCTTCTTGACATAGCTATGTCTTCTCTCAAAGTGTTCTTGAAAGTTCCACTCATACACCTTTCATTCTCCTTCATGAACTATCACATTCATCATACTTCCCTGTTTCTTAGGGTTTAAAGTTTATGTGCTCTACCACAAGACGGTTCCTGTGCTGGTTTGGAAGGCACATATTGCTTTAATAGGCCCTGAGATAGATTGGTAGAGTTTCTACACATTTCTAATAACCCAAAATAGATATAGACTTCATGAATAGATCTATCTTGATATTGCCTATCTGCACAAGACCCTTTAAAGTCTTGTTTTTCTTCTTAAACCATGGTGCATGCTTGTTGACATTTATAGATGAAAATATGAGGTGCTAATGTGATAATGATTCCACGGAGTGAGTATGGGGTATGACATCACTAGTTTGAATTTAGAGCCCTGGGATATCACCTTTAACAAACCGTTATTTCACTGTCAAACTTGCTCATGCATGCACTGTATCACATATTTTGTCCATCGTGCAACCTCTGTACTAGTTTATGTAGATCCTTAACCCTATGACACTTTACAAGCACTTCATACCTTGGAAGACTTGTCCAATCTTAGAATAAAGGGCACAAACCTATAAAAATAATCCACATGTCTTTGAATGGTAACAACCAAAAGAAAACGTTGCGTAACACAAAGAATTCTCGACATGATTTGGACTTGATCTATGTAAGGCTTTAGATCTTACTCAAAATATATTCCTTCTTGATATCACAATGGCCAATGTGTCTTTATTTATACCTTCTTGAGTTTCTTTACTTGTTTCTCATCCACCCTTCATGCAAGGCTTATACAAGAGTCATGTATTTCTTCTCTACACCTTGTGAATTTATCAAACTTGCAAAAAGGGAGCTATTGATAAACCTTTTGATGCTCAAGAATGCTATCCATGTGCATGATATTTCCTACACAAGACTTCCATGCCTTCATGCAAATGTCCTGGATGAATCTGCTACAACATATTTCGTGGCCTCCACTTGTTTCCATTATTTCTAGAGTTCAAATAGCTGGTAGGCTTCTTCAAGCGCTAAGATACCTATAAATGTCGGTCAAAACCCTAAAAAACATGATAAATGCCTCAAAAGACTCGACCATTTTTTGAGAGGAAAGACTCCTTCCATGAAGTGTATGTAGATTTTTGAGGATTTTAAGGTTGTTAAAGCACTTTTTGAAAGGTCTTTATCACATTTGTTTTACTTGACAACACAAAACAAAAGAAATTTGTTAAATTTTGCATGTAGAAAACATTATAGACCTTTAAGACACTTTTAAAGACCTAATACTAAGCCTGAAGACTTTTAACACTTCAATGCCACTTTGTAATAACATATGTTGGCCTAGTAAAAAAATATGTCAATACTATCCATGGTGAAACTGCTTGCTTCACAATAGGCATTGGTTACATAATTGTCTTAGAGATTTTCATAGCTATTGTGATAATTTCATCACTACCCTGATGATTTTGTTTTCAACATGACACTTTTATTTTCACCCCAATGATTAAGAAACTACCTCACTATTGGGATTGACATTTTCATCATGCTTCAACAAAAAAATAAAATGTGGCATTTCACATTCCCAATCAACTTGTAACACCCAAGCCCATGTATCCCATCATGTAACACTTCCTTTTTGACCCTCACCTCAACAAAAACCCAAATTCTCATCATTTTTACAAGTCCTCTGCACATTTGAAAGTAATTTTTACATCATTGTGCTCTACAACTTATCCATCTACCATTAGAGTAATCTTGAGTTGCCTCCCTCTCTTCCATGCTCCTACAGGTCTTTGCATTACGTAGTTGTCACCCTCTATAGGAGTTGCTTTGCTCTTATCCTAGAGGAGAAACTGAGTTGGATTTGATGTGATACTATGGGATACTCTAGAGACTCCACTAGCACTTCTTCACTTCAAATCATCTATAATCTCATAGATATTTGACCTATAAATTGGATAGCTAGATTTTTCATTGCATTGTGTGATTTCTTAGTTTAAATTCTTAGATTAAATTATGTATCAAGAGTTAGTTTGTATTAGTCTATTTAAATTTAGTTTTGTGTTTGTTTAAATTAGTTTATTAATTTGTGTGTATGTGTAGTTTGTAGGATTTAGTTTATTTTATTGTTTGTTTGAGTTCTTTTTAGAAAGCTTATAAGGTCTTTAAAATTTTAGCTTCTCTAGGAGCCTAAAACCATAAAAGGGACATTGTTCTTCCTTTCTCAAGTTGGAATCTTGATTTCTTAGCTTCATTATCATAGAAGAGACCTTATAGAGTCTTCAAAGAATGTAAAACCTTATTATCCTTACATTCTGGGTAATTTTGCATCCTTTAAGATCGACCATTTGGCCTCAAACAAGATTTAAAGCTCTTTAGTCTTATTATCCACTTGTTGATGAGCACTTTCCACAAGCACCCCTTATTATTACTTCATTACTCTCCAGGAGTCCACAAACAAGCTTCCTTCAGAGGAACTTTCTACATTAACGTTCTTGTTACCTAAAGAGGTTTTTGAGCATCATTATCTTACCCTTAGACTCTCTTCTTCCACAATCGACTTGTTTAACTACAAGGTTTTGTGCATCCTTTAAATTGTAATGTCCCCTTTCTAATTAATTTAATTGGTGGACCTCAAGAAGCCCATTTCCATATTTTGTGTAGGCTAAGGAGGAATTGCTAGGGAAATGTTTATTGATTTTTGTTCTCAAATTAACTATTATTTCTCATTTTCGATAATGGGGCCAAGTAATTAATAAAAAATTATTATTTTTGAGTATTTTCCTAAGGAGGGGTGTGATAATTCATGGAGATGGGATAATATAACTCCCAAATCATTTGACATCTTCTTTTATGACATATTCTATGACGGGTTTATGATAGTTTTATGGCAACCCATTATTAGGGAGCTATAAGTTGGATTTTATGACAAAGTGGGAGCTATTGGCACATGCCTAAATTTTTCAAAAAACCCTCAATTTCTATGCCTCATTGTTGTTTGGAAAGTTTTCACCCATTACTGATAATTGATTTGAGAAATCCTCAATGGGTTTACTTGGGTCAAATTTTGTGTTGTGGCGACTATTTACCTTCCCCATGCCATGGATATGTCTTATTGTTGCCAAAAATCCCATAAATTATCTAAGTTTGGTGCTTTCCTTATCTTTTCCTAGCTTTTGGGTGTAGGGTTCTAGGTTCCAAGTCTTGTCAGAACCTGGAACATCCTTGGTTCCAAGTTCTATCGAAACCTAGAACATTCCTGGTTCCAATGTCCTTCTTGACCCCATTCCCTCATGTTCAATTTGGTGGATCAAAACTTGGAATTTTGAGATGATCTCAGAGATGGTGGCTATGTGTGTCACCCAACATCGAATGGACCTTTCATTTGGGTGTTTTGGCTAGTTTTGAGTTTTTCGTGGACCTTAGAACATTCTTTGGTTCCAATGTCCTTCTAGACCCCCATTCCCCCATGTTCAATTTGGAGGGTCAAAACTTGGAATTTTGAGATGGTGACTATGTGTGTCACCTAACATCAAGTGGAAATTTTGTTCGAGTGCTTTGACTACTTTGGGAATTTTAGATTTTTTGTGGACCTTAGAACATTCTTGGTTTTGATGTCCTTCCAGACCCTCATTCCCCCATGTTGAATTTGGAAGGCTAAAACTTGGAATCTTGGTATGAAATTGAAGAATATGGTTATTGGCATCGCCCAGCATCTATTTGACCTTTTGTTTGGGTGTTTTGCTCATTTTTCTCATTTTGGGTTTTTCGTGGCTTTGGAACCATTTTCAAATGTTCCAAGGTTCCAGGTTCTTCCGAGATTCTAGTTTCCCTAGTGTGCATTTCCAAAATGTTCTGATGTTCCAGGTTCTTCCAAGATTCTGGTTTCCCTAATTTATTTCCAAAATGTTTCGAGGTTCCAGGTTCTTCTTATTGGGATTAAGGTGCCATCAACCTTGTAAATCTTATGTAATTAATTAATGTTGATATTATTTGTAAATCATTCATAAGGGATGAAGGTTTTACTTACAACGGTAAATTATATTTCACTGGTATGATAAATAATTTATTACTGGGAACAATAATTAATTATTTACCAACAAGTTGTTACAGAGTTACTATTACTACTCAAGGAATCTCGGTAAAAGTAAATGATGTGAGTTGGAGAATCTAGGCGCCCATCAATGGGATATGTGTTTTTGGATTGTTATGGCATGTGTCATAAGTTGTAAGAGATTCTATGACAATGTATGACAATAATTATTACTCTATAAGTGTCTATTCTTGGACCTAGGCACCCATATTGGGAAGATGCCTTATGACAAATGTAAGAAATTTGTAAGAGGTTGATTCTTGCATGCAGGAGGGAATCCCAAGATAGGGGCATTGGATTTTTCCCAACTTGGATGGCATTTTTGGAGGGAGCTCATTTTTTATAAATAAGAGACTTGAGAGTGTAGTTGCAATATGTTTGGTTATGTACAGGAATGTTGTTGGATTGAAGACTTTGGAAGAGATTGGGAGTCGTATTGTAATCTTGTTTCAGGATTCTGGTTTCCCTAGTGTATTTTCAAAATGTTTCGATGTTCTAGGTTCTTTCGGGATTTTGATTTCCCTAGTGTTGGGAACCCCATATTCCTATGTTCTAGGTTCTTCTAGGATTCTAGTTTTGCTAATGCATTTCTAAAATGTTCAAATGTTCCAATTTCTTCTGAGATTTCAGTTTCTAGCAAAATACTAATTTTTTTTATGTTTTTCAAAACATGATGGGACATTCCAACAACTCTCAAGACCACAATTAATGATCTTTTTGAGGCCTAGTAGCATGGTAGGTGAGCTCCATACATCCCAGGACTCCTATATACCTCTAGTTGATGATGAAATATTTGTACTAGAGCATGGGCAAACACTCCAAATATGCAGAGTTTTCTAGTACAACCCATGTGGTTTTGATGCAAGTAGGATGGTCGCCCAGTTTCATTTTTAGATGTCAAATCCATCCTTCTAAGGCTTCTTGATGGATTGAATGAGGTAGATAATGCATTTTGGTATTCATTTTGAGGGATGGAAAATATTTTGGTTGTAGAGCAGAGCTGAGAAAGAAAAAACTTGTAAAAAACCTAAGGTTTCTTCCAGTTATTGGTTTTAGAGCAATTACATTGTAATATTTTTTGGATTCTCTCTCAAGGGCTATGAGATGACATTGTAATATTCAAAGAATGAACCCAATGTGTAGATTGAACATCATTTCAAATATCTCCATGAACATTATGTGAGTTTTTGGTATTTTGACAACTTACTCTAATCACCTTTGCTTCAATTTGAATGCTCTTCATGATTAGTTGATTGTTGTAGATTGTAAAACACCTCTGCAATGCTTTTGCAAGGTATCTTTTCATGAGAATGTATGAAATCTATAAACTACTTATGGATCTTTAAAGAATGCTTGGAATTGTGTTATGCAATATTCTAGCTAACTGTTTGTTTATGTAGAGCCTAGCTTATGCAATAGGTTGTTAGTTATGGGCTTTGTTGGTACCTTGATTAGGTAGCAAAATCTTATTATAGTAGTGTTCCCTTTGATTGAATATCTAGATTGTACTACCCTAATTGGATATAGGCACTGATCTGTTGTCCGTCAACCTTCCTTTTCCTTCAAAATACTCAAACACAAAAAAAATTTCAATCTTTTACCTTATTTGTGTTGTTTGTCCTACCCACATCCATGTCTAGATGTATGCTTCTGCATCAAGGGATATTAAAGCATCATTTTAGACTCTCTACATGGTTGTGTATCTGCTATATGAAGGTGTAATACCCTTGAATTCCTCAAACTAGCATACATGCACTTAGTGACAGAAAATTGGAGTTTCCTGTGCATTGGGTATGGTTTGATTTGAGGTTTGGATTAACATTGTTATTATTCATTGTTCTCATACACTTCATCAATGTTGTCCTCAGTTGCCTCATCCTAAGTATAAGTTTGTAATTCTTGTCTTGGGTTTGACACCCCTGGCACTCAAGAACTGATTGGCTTTAGGGACTTGA
Source organism: Cunninghamia lanceolata (assembly GCA_027924645.1). Taxonomy (NCBI): domain Eukaryota; kingdom Viridiplantae; phylum Streptophyta; class Pinopsida; order Cupressales; family Cupressaceae; genus Cunninghamia; species Cunninghamia lanceolata. The sequence continues at coordinate 894,355 of BSBN01000934.1, forward strand.
GGAATCTCAACTTTGAGCACCAACAAGAGAAATATTTTATGACAAGGGAATTAGTGAGGAGTTATACATTTGCTTGTTTGATAAGTAGCTTCATAATTATTTATGACAATTGTAAGTGGGTGTAAGAAGAACATCTTTTACTAGCTTAATATAGCCAAGTGTAAGAGGAAGTTGTGACAACTCTTTATGGGGCCTATTTTGGTGGTAGAATATTACAATATTTTATTTTATTAATTGTGGGCATATTGGGATATTGAAATTTGTTCCTCAACTTCTATATAAGCTAGGATGCTTCTCCAATTCTTATTTTTTTCCAATTTATCAAATTTTCATTGCTCAAGCCCTTGTGTTCAACTATATGATCCGAGGACAAAAACCCTTGGATTCTTGGAGATTAGAGAATGAAACCCCTTTGGTTTCTTAAGGGAAATATCATACATAGGTTGTATTTGCACTTCAATCTTGTTTGGATTTCATCATAGTTTTAAGAATTTAGTTTTGTGGGATTGTGCATAAGGGAGCTCTAACTCACAGAAGTTTGTTTCATATTTCATAATCATTTATATTACTATAATTTATGATATATTCCAACATGCTACTATACATTTCATGAATATAAGTTAGCTCCATCATTCTTGTGCAGTTATATTTCATGTGCGCGAACTTTAAGTGTTTCTATGACATAGTTTATGAAAAATCAACATTATATGTTTCAATATTTTGTAAGAACCTTGTCTAGTTCTGCCCTAAATTTTTGAGTTTTATAGGTTTGACATTTTGTCAAACACTTGTCATGGAATGTGAATGAGTTTTGATTTCTGAGTTTGTGTTTGATTTTGATGCTTGTTTTTAGATGATTTTCAATGAAAATACATGTGCCAATACATAGGAAACATAACCAAATACTTTGCATGCATAAACATCACAATACCAACACCAAGTATACTTTATTTTTCCATTATAACAGGTTTGATTGTACAAAGATATCATGTCTGATTCAAACTATGACAACAATTACAATACCTATTCAAATTAAAGATTTGAATATCAAAACATATACAACATACCCAGATGATTAGCTACATCAATTAGCCATAAGATGAGTTCATACAATGGAATGTAATGGCTAACATAGACAGATGCAATACAACTATATGGATTGATGTGCTTGAATGATATAGATGTGTTATGGCAGCTCCTCACTAACCATGATCCACTCCAAAATTGATGGTGTTTCGCCAAGGGTCCCTCCAAAATAGGAAGTGATAGGTCTTCTAAGGTGGCGGATCCTCCTCAAAGGGCTGTGATATGATTTAGAACCCTAAAACTTGAATTTAGATCCTTATGATAGCGACGACCACTCCTTACATGCAGTGAACCCTTCACAATTGATAATAGTGTCAATGTAAATCAAACCCTAGGTGACCAGCAAAATAGTTGTCTCCAAATCACCTCAAAACCAAATTGATATTTGGAACAAATATCATCAATTTGGTCCTCAAACCCTAGACATCCATGGCTAAACAAACTTGCAGAAATAATATGTCTTTGAAGCTCCGATCTGTGCCAAAAACCTGCAAATAAGATCTATAACAAACCTTGAATGGATTCACCTCTCAAGTGGCATTGAGTTTTCGTCCAATCCACTAATTTCCAAGGGTTTTCATCCTTAGAAATGGCTGAACCTATTGTTGCAGCTCAAAGGAAAATATCCAATATGCAAAATGACAATACAATATGATAAAATGAACTCTAAATGACCTTATAAAGCCTCCAAGAGGTCCTCTCCAATTTTCCATTTTTAATCCCTTTTTGACATCCACAATAAAATAATAATTTATTTGACATTTTATTATGTTACTTCTTTCCTTTCTCCAAGTGACTTTAAAATTAGTTTCACTTAATTGACTTTCCTTTCTCCAAGTCACTTTTATAATAAAAATAGGCCCAACTAATTAATTAAATATAAATAACCCAAAAATGACTTAGGATTATTTATTATTTAATTAATCAAATTATTCCCTTATATCTCCCAACTTAGCCTATGGGAATAAAATAGGCTAATGGACCCCGCTAGATGATCATTCAGAAAATAGGGACATTACAAATCCTCCCCACTCAAAGATTGCTTGTCCCAAGCAATCACGACTCAAACAACTCTTGCATATAATCATTGAGATTTCAGGATCCCAAATTAATTTGAAGAATGTTCCACCAAGTTTCCGCTGCTCCACTCTGATACAACTATCATTCAATAAATCATTGTGAAGCAATCCACCCATCATACCAATGCCTAGATCCCAAATTATTGCACCATCATATAAATTGAAAATGAAAGGATAAGTGTCTCTTATCAAGTCATCATCACAAGTTATCCATCTAAATCTAAATTGTTTCATATGGACTTGAAAAGTGTTCATCATGTGTGCATAACCAAGCATGGACATCCTCTCTAGACTGTTGGTATAAATAATGACAACATTGTTAGAATTGAAAATCAGATTTATACTCATCCTGGGAATGCTTCCGTTGTCATAAACTAATAAGATCTCATCATCATTCAACCTCCAAGTGATGTAGTTACAATCCCATGCACACAAATCCATTCAATCAGCTGCACTCATCAATGTAAAGTCTAAAAATTTCATGATCAACAATATAGAACAACTACTAGACCTCAATGTATAAGTTGAATACCATTGAACCAAGTCTGAAAATTCTCTATTCCCATGATTAACTTCATGCCTTGGATCATAGTCTAGCTGAAACCTAACATCCATATGCATATAACTCTCAAAGGGTTGATCCTGTAAATCTAATTTTTCTTCATGTTCTACCATCATAGTTTCTTCCCTATGAAGTACTGAAAATTGATGAAGAAATGCACCTAGTTGTTGCCTTTCATGATCCATGTGAACAATTTTTCCTTAATCTTTTGTAGGTGTTTTTTTGCTTGAGTGGCTAACAACTTGGCTTCCTTAGCTCTCCTTAGCCACTCACCATACTGTTTTGAGTTCTCACAACATCCTCTAGGCCATGATTTTCAAAATCATTTGCTTTGTAATTTCCTTCCAATGTCATAACAAGTAGTGGCGTTTCCATGAAGTAAGGAATAACAAATCCATTATAGAATGTCATACCTTGTGTGTAGCTTGGATCCACATAGAACTTATCTATCATCTTATGATTAGCAAAATCATGTGAAAATAATGAACTGCTGTTCACAATTATATAATCAGCTTTTGCTTCATACCCTTTGTTGATGTCTTCATAGTCCTTATGCACATCTTCAATTGATGGATACCTATCATTGTTTTCTATTCCAAAAATGTATGCACAACTTTTTCTTCCTTAACCATAAATTGAGCCTTTAAATCTTGCAATGCTAAAGGCCTTTGCTCAACCCTTGTTCTCCTTCTATCCTTCCATTGACTTATGAATTGGTTGAAGGATAGGTCATCTCTAATACGTGGTGGAAGAGAGTTGTACTCATCATGCATGGAAATAAACTCATCAGCTAAAGGTGCCTCTTCTTCCTCCTCTAAAACTTCTTCCTCTTCTACCTATCTTGGAATGAATGTAGGCTGTAATAGTCTATCACTTGTGCTAACATGAGCTCTACCAATATTGGGTGTACTTGCAACACTTCCATCACTTGTATGTGCTAGGTAAACTCTCAAATTTCCCATGTTTTTAGTCATTTTCTGAATATATGTCATCACTTGTTGAGTTGCCATCATTTGTTGTTGAGTTACCACCATTTGTTGTTGGAACTGCATTAAGGCATTAGTCATCTGTTGTTGTCCTCTTGCCATATCCCTCAATATGTCACCAACATTTCTTTCATCTCTTGGTGGACTACCATCTCTTCTATCTCCCATTGTGCTAGCTATTCCAAAACTTGTTTGTGGTTGCCTTGTACCTATTGTAGCTAATATAGTGTCCTCTTCAGGGTAGGGTTGTACCCACTGAAATTGTCTTCTTTGCTCCCTAGCAATGTACCTATTTGTCCTGTCACGCATGTACATTAAACCAACTGATTCTCACCCTCCAGGCTGACAGGATACTAAGCTCTGATACCACTATAAGAACCATGTCTAGTTCTGCCCTGAATTTTCAATTTTTAGTGGGTTGACATTTTGTCAAACACTTGGCATACAAATTGATTATGACAAAAATATTTTCCAAGACTCATAATTTTCTGATTTTAACATACTGGCATTTCGTCAAACACTTGTAATACAACTCAATGAACAATATTTATGAGTTCCAAGGTTTAGGACAACAAGGATTATGAATTTATATCATTAATAAATCATGAAGTCTTCACAATATTCAAGGTTGGCATCAAAACATTTCGTCGAACAGTTTTCCCCACTTACAATCAAATTCCAATATTACTGTTTGTGAAATTAGAATTACAAGGACTATTAAAAATTGATTCCTAATTCGTAATCAAGCCAAGAATACTTACAATAGGCACTATGCTGTTATAAAAGAGTGTGCAACTCCAAACATGGAAGATTTGACACCACGATCTCTTGTCACAACCACCATTAATAGCCTAAACAACAATAAACTCCTACAAACCATATGTATGTGATTGGAAGCAACCAAAAATCTTTGATTTGAAAGCCCTTATATTGACTGATGAAAGTTGAATCCGCTAAATTCTATAAGTGCAATTGCTTGCTCAATCTGAAAGATGGTAAATGTTGATTACCTTCATATACTTTTCCAACATTCAATAAGTAATTAGCATTGAACTAGATACTGCTGTAACTTACAAACTGGGCTATCTCTGCCAATCTCTAGCTACTGCATTGTCTAAAATTTAGTCCCTACAGATATGAAAGTTGGCGGCTGGGTGGGTAAATGCTCTTCCCTCCTTAAAGATCTATGACAAAAGTGTTTAGAGGTTGTGTCTAGGTAATATCAACACCAAATATAATCAAACACCCTCACAAGAGCCCCTCCAAAGTCAAGTGCTAGGGTTTATGGCCCTCAAAATGAAGCACCAACCTCCATCATGAAGTAATCTCCTCCAATCTTGGCACTTAGGGTTTAATGTGAACACACTAACAATCCACAACCAATACAAATTGCAGTCCTAGGGTTTGAACCAGAAGCTCTCTAAACTCCTCCAAATCTGATATTAATCCTGCAATTGAAACCTTCCAACAAATCTAAATATACAAAATTGTATTTGGCCACAAATCTCACAATTTTGGTGAATGAAACCCTCAAATGGTGACCTGCAATAGATGTGTGCTTTGAAGCTCCAATGAAGTGCTAAACTCAAGCAATGAAGTCCAAATTTAAACCCTAGATGGATTTACCTCTCAAGTGGAATTAGGTTTTTGTCCAAACCACTAATTTCTAAGGGTTTTCGTCCTCAGAAATAGCTGAACCAGTTGTTACAATAGTAAAGGAAATTCTCCAATATGCAAATGACAAAATGATAATATGATGAAATGAACTCCAAATGACCTCCTTAATAAGCTTCCAATAGGTCCACTCCATTTTGCCAATTTTAATTCTTTTTTGACATCCATAATAAAATAATAATTTATTTGACATGTTATTATATTTTATTATGTTACTTCTTTCCTTTCTCCAAGTGAATTTAAAATTAGTTTCACTTAATTGACTTTCCTTTCTCCAAGTCACTTTTATAATAAAAATAGGCCCAACTAATTAATTAAATATAAATAACCCAAAATGACTTAGGCTTATTTATTATTTAATTAATCAAATTATTCTCTTATATCTCCCATCTTAGCCTATGGGAATAAAAATAGGCTAGTGCACCTCGCTAGATGATCATTCAGAAAATGGGGACATTACATATTTTGACATAAATTTGTGTGGTGTTTATCATTAGTTGTTCTATGTATAATGTACAGTAGAAATTGCTAGGGAAATATTTATTGATTCTTGGTCTCAAATCAATTATTATTTCTCATTTTCGATAAATGGAGCCAAATAATTAATAAAATATTATTATTTTTGAGTATTTGCCCAAAAAGGGGCGTGAGAATTCATGGAGATGGGATAATGTAACTATCAAATCATTTGGCATCTTCTTTTATGATATATTCTACGAGTTTATAACAATTTTATAGTAGTCTATTATTAACAAGTTATAAGTTGAATTTTATGACAAAATTAAAGCTATTTTTGTGGGAGAAACATTTTATGACAAGGAAATTGGTGAGGAATTATAAATTTTCTTGTTTGAGAAGCATCTTCATAATTATTTATGACAATTGTAAGTGGGTGTAAGGAACATTTTTGACTAGCTTAATATAGTTGGGTATAAGAGGAGGTTATGACAACTCTTTATGGGGCCTATTTTGGAGGGAAAATATTATAATATTTTATTATTTGTGGGCACATTAGGACATTGGAATTTGTGCCCCAACTTCTATATAATCTAGGTTGCTTCTCTAGTTCTCATCTTTTGCTAATTTATCAATTTTCTTCACCGCTTGAGTACTTGTGTTCAACTACCGGATTTGAGGATGAAAACTTTGGATTCTTGGAGATCAAAGGATAAAACCCCTTTGGTTTCTCAAGGGAAATCTCACACAAAGGTTATATTTACACTTCAAACTTGTTTGGATTTCACCATAGTTTTCAAATTTTAGTTTTGCAAGATTGTGTAGGAGGGAGCTCCAACATACAAAAGTTTGTTTTAGATTTCATAATCATTTGTATTGCTGCAATTTTTGATATATTCTAACATGTTGCTATACATTTCAAGAATATAAATCAGCTCCAACATTTTGGTGAAGTTATATTCATGTGTGCAAAATTTGAGTGCTTCTATGGCATTATTTATGAAAAACAAAATTATTTGTATCAGTATTTTGGCATAAATTTGTGTGGAGTTTATCATGGTTGTTTCTACATATATTTTGAGTTAAAATATATTGAGAATATTTACAAAATATTTGGTTGAGAACATTACATAAATGCACCACATGACCTTGATAATCCATAAAGTATATCGGAGTAGACTTTTCTACCAAGCTAACTAGTCTTGGTCGTACATGATTTATTCTCAAGATTTCCTTGCGAAATCTTTGTGTTTGATTCTAAAATCTTGGATTTTGATCCTCAATAGGATTTTTATCTTAGGTTCTACAACTTGCTTTTTTAGGACCCAAGAAGTCACATGGTGTTTGAAGTTCACTAAAAAGCACTTCAGCATACACACAAATTCAACCTATTGCAAATGTTTTTATTAATACCAATTCTTATCAAGAGGAAAGCCATATAATTGAGGAGGAAGAATTTAATGCTACTTGTTGGGATGAGGATGACCTCTTAGAGGGTTGATCTCTTTAATTTTTTTTCAAAGATATTGAGCATTCATATCCTTTATTTATTCACACATTTATTTTAGGATTTACTTCTATTTTTCACATGTTCTTACATTTTGGCCTTTTGTTTATGTCATGTTTGTTGCATGCATTGTCCTATTCTTTTTTCATCTTCTATATTATGTCTTATGCCCTGTTTGCCCAATTGGGAGCATCTTCCTTATAGTTTTTAAGTGCTTCATTTTGCTCCAATATTCCATGCCCATGGGATTTATGTCACATGTTTATGATGTTTAGCTCATATGCTTTTCTTTGTGCCATATTTGGCCCATCTATTTTCTTCTTATGATTGTCTATATTCATGGATTTTTTTGACACACCTTGTTTGATCCTCATTTCCTTCTATGTTCCATGTTCTGGCATCTATTTCTACATGTTTCCTCGCTACCTTTAATGTTCCTATGTTACATGATTTACTATGTTCCTTATGTTCCATGGTTATGATGTTGTCTACAAGTGTCATGTCTCAAACTTGTTATATGGAGCCTAATTAGACTCGGAGGTTAAATTTACCCCTTTTATCAGCGTAGATTCCCCCCAAATTATTTAACGGGGTCTAGGGGCAGCACCCCTGGCGCGCTCCCCTTCGTGATACAGGGTGAGGTCGAAGGGCAGTGCCCCTGAAACCTCACATGATTTTTTATTATTTTATAAAGGTGCTGGGAGTTATTTTTCTATTGGCCGACATTAAAAAACCTATTTTTGTAACCGACATAAGGCTTGATAAAAGTGGCTAAGGGTTAGGGTTTCCATTGATGTATTGTAGCATTTTGCAACGGTATTGAGTTGCAAGGATTGCTGGTTGTAATCAGTTTGATTTACTGGATAATAATATTGGACTCTCTATTGGTGGATGTAGCCCGAGTTTGGGTGAACCACGTTAAAACTTGTCTCTCACTATTATTATTTTTGTGTATTTTCATTCCTTTGTTTAATCTTTATTTGCATTTAATTGATATCTTTTGCTGGCTAACCCTAACAAAACTTTGGTACTATCTGGGATTACTTTATGTGGAAATAATGCATGGACAATTATGTGTGGTTAGAAGAATAACTTATTATTTAAAAAGATGAATGATTATTTTAATGTGGAAATATGAAATGTAATGAATATTATATTCATGTTATTAATGCTTCGGCTATTTGGTTACTAACCTATTAATGGGAAATTGGAGTTTATTATGAGTTGCAGGTTGTCAAAGACAAGGGTGTGGTTGAGGTAAAGGAGATTTGCAGTCTGGCAGGGTTAAGATGGAGGGATGTCTCTCACACACATCACGTAGAGTCATGTTGATGCATTAGATTTCATATTAAATGATTTTATTATATAGTTTAATTTATTTGTGTTTTAGTTAGAATATTTAATTAATTGTTATTTAAATATTGTGTGTGCATAGAAAAATAGAATAAATGATTTAGTTATTTATTTGATTTTATTTGAAGAATGATTATATTTTATTATTTGTTTTATAGAAAATTGTGATAATCATGCTAATTATTTTAATATTATTTTTGATCAAATTAGAGAATAGAAATAGAAATAAAACAAGATTTTTAGAAACAAAACAAAAAGGAAAGAAAACAATAAAATAATAAAAACAATAGAAAAATTAGAAAAAGAAACTTTATTTAGGAAATAAAAGCTCAAAATAAAGCAAATAATGTGGGAGAGGAAAATAATAAAATTACAATGGAACTCATTCTCTCACATAGAGAATTCATTCACAACTTTGCAATCTCAAAAACTTTCTTCCTCATCTCTGAAATTAGAAACCAAACAAAAGAATTGTTGATATTGGAAAAGGATTTTTGGGCAAAAGGGAGAACGATCTAGAACAGAGGAGCTTTTGGAAGATTGTGGGTTTCAAGCATTTAATTGAAGTGGAGAGCGAGCTCTAGGTTCTTAATCAATCTGTAATCTCAAATTGTGTTTGTGTGTGAATATTTGTGTGAACAAATCTATGTTCTCTCTTCATGAAAGATATGTATTTCTGTATTCCTAATTGAGAATTTTTAACTGTATGATCTATTTTGCTGTGTAAATTCTGTGTAAAATCATACAGAGAATATATATATATATATATTTAATAAATAAACAACCAATGTCGAATCGCATAAGACTATTTGTTCAATACCGAATTATAATATAGAAATGTCTTTTAGAAACCATTGATAAAGTATTCTGTAGGAATGATTAAGATAGTGGATCACATAATATATATAATGAATGTTATCATGGCCAAAGGCCAAAAACATGAACAAAAGGGGGGGGGCGCAAGCTTGAAAGATGACACTCATATGTGCCGCAGTCCCCAAATGGGGACTGTGACCCATATGAGGGCCGCCACACTTTATACAATATGTAATTTCTATTAATTTTGTCTTGCGACAACAGTTGCTGATGATTCACTGTTATTTTCGCTGATGTTTAAACTCTATAAATACTGTGCCGTGCGAGGCTTATAAATTTATTGTGAATTATATTCACTGTAGTCTTATTACTGTAAATCATTACCTCTAGCCATTGCCATATATATATATATACTCATATGATTATGAATCTCTGTAAATTCGATGGAATGTTGTAACAACGTAATGCAATTTTGTAATGTTTCTATATAAATAGATGTTGCTGGTAGATTTTCTTTATATATATCTATAAATACATTTTTATATATATACTTATATATATATTTATTCATTAAATATATCTTATATCTTTATTAAGGACATCAAAAGATGTATTTGCTTTATTCAGATGTGAATGGTATAAAAGCTTTATTATAAAAACTTATTTTCTTTTAGTTACTTGGATGATGTATTGAGCTTTATTTTTATCAAGTTGGCATTAAAATAATGAAACAACACAATAGAAAGCAAATAGATGTATTTGATTTCAAAATTGATAAAACACATCATATTTAGGAAACTACTTAACATGAAAGATGATTGATGACTTAGACAACATTCAAACTAGATGAATAGAATGATGAAACTGTAATTGTTTACAACTGAATAATCTTGATTATGGATAAATAAACTTAGAAAACTGTTCTTTGCTTGTATTTTGGTAAAGTATGTACTTTTGGGACAGGATGCTGAATGTGGTCTCCCGGAGACGATAGTTTTACTTTTTCTAAAACTATCATTCATGTTATTTGCTTGGCCAAGCTACTGTACCATTGAAATAGATGGATTGTTTAAAAGCCTAGAATTATGTTATATATGTCTCTGCCACATCCTACTTGCAAGAGTTTATGTCATTCTAGGTTAGGATGCATACAGGCAATAGGCACGCATTGAGAGATTCCCTTCTACTTACACCATTCTAGGTTGCTAAGCTCCTTGTGCAGGGTCGGTGCTTTCTTTGAGTTAGGAAGAAACCCAGGGAAGTCTAGTACTTCATGGTTGGGTGGAAAAAGCACCTTAACCACACTCTTGGTCTCGACTTGCGGATGATCAGAGGATCGAGGCAGTCGAGTTTAGAGATTATTATGATATATGGATATTTGCTTTATTCTACTTTTGTATGGCTAGCATAGTCAAGTTGTGAATGTAACATGCTTCATTTGATATGTTGATGTATTAATTCCTTTTGTAACATTGAAATAGATGTTTTGTAACACCAGACTAGGTGTATGTATTGGAATTGTAACACAATCTTGTGTATGGAAATTTATACTTAATTCATGGATTCTTGCCATTTTATATATATTTAAGGATACTTGGAAACTGTTAATGATTTATTTTTTATCTTTGGAATATGCATTGCTTTTCGAGTACTATGTTTAGTTCGTAATGTTTCCCCACCTTACAACAAGCTATGCTTATCACGATTGTGTATGCTTCTCAAGTTTACAAGTTATGTTACTCACATGCTTACATGCTTATGATACTTATCATGCTCACATATTTTACATCCTACGTACACCTACACAATCCCTATCTAGCATCTATGGTTGTCCTTATCTTGTCCTTTGCCTTCATTGGAGCAACATGGGAGACATCTTGCCTTTCCCTTATTACATGTACTTTGATGATTATATCTTGCCCATGTCCTTACATTTTTATCATAAGATGGCATATTTTACCATGTTTATATCCCTTATCATGATTATCTCTTTTTCTTCCCTCCTCTAATTTCATGCATCCCTTGTATGCTACCAATTGGAAGGGTGCATATATATCACTAACATTCTTTGTGAGTTATGTTTTAGTGACATACTCATAATCATTCCCATGTTTAAAGGAGATTTATCAATTTATCCATGCTGTCAAAATCTTCTACTTAGTTGGAGCTTTACCACTTTCCATATCAAGTGTAATCTCTTATCCTCCTCCTTTTTAATTTTAATTTTTGAGGATAGTTCCTTCTTCAAGCAAGTTGTAGTTAGTGCCTATTTTAAACATGTGACAAATGCTACTCATTACATGGTTTTTCTATTTTGCAAGTTTCCAATGGAGTGCTCATTGCAAGGAGAATTCAAGAACGATCTATATACTTCAAAAAAATTATATCCTTTAAGTGTTTGAAAATCTTTAATTTTTATGTTGACTGCTTGTTTCATTTTGACATGCATTCATCTAGTAGTTTGTATGCAAATTAAAGTGGGGGCAAAATGCAACGATGAAAATTGCATACCCATGCCCATTTTGCTTATGTTTGAGGCTTGCTTTGATTAGTGTGTCCTTAGTGCAAAAATGATCTTGCAAGTGGCACATTCTTGCATGAATTCAACTCATGACACCACCTTATCCAACCCCATATCACTTATCCCAAAGATTGGTCCCCATCCTAGACCCCCGATTCATGGTGCAGTCATGGTAGGAAGGTTCACAGAATGAACTGTCCGGACTGTGCAGCAAGAGTAAACACAACGGAAACAACACAAGAATATAGAAAAGATGCAGATTTAGTCATCCAGTATATCAAAGAATTCAAAATAGAGATCCGCTAGCAACATGCGGGCTTACAATTAGGGCTCACAGGCCTGATTACATACATGTGCAAGATAAAGCTTTGAAGCTCCTTCACACAAAACTAAACTATGGATCTTTCTAATGTGAATAGATATCTCTGAACTACTTTCCTAGGGATCTATTACATCATTATATATCATTTCCAGACCAATAGATTCCTCCGCGTTGGCCACAAGAGATCCAGAATCCTGATGAAGGGGTGTAACGTGTGTTCTTGGATAGGTTGGACCTATCGGCTTGAAAATCCTTCTCCAATGGATACAATGAAGTGTGTGTTGGCAAGAGACACTATATGGATTCATGGATGTTGTCATCGATGGCAACAAAGTTCATCCCACACATCCGCAGGACATGGTGTGTCTCTATCAGAAGTCAGAGTGAAGAATATTGTGGTCCGATAAACAAGAACAGAGCATGTGGCAAGGTCCGACAGACAGGTTCGGATCTCTCAGAGGAAGTATCTTGGTGAAGTACGGACTTGGGAAAGTCAAGAGGACTATCTTGACTGATAGATTCCAGGGTTTGAGCCTCCGGTGTGCAAAGGACCAAGAGATATGAATACTTGAGTGCCAGGTTCCTGAGTGACAGTGTGAATAGAGGAAGAACTGACTGGCAGAACATCAGACTTTATTCCAGATGTGTTACTAGTGGTGGTAAAGGTTATAAAGGCATGAATTATGTTTGGCCGACATGATTAATGATTTCCACAAGTATATTCTTGATCCGCAATGTTTGGTAAGCAAGGATTCAGCTGACAGATCAGAGTTTGTGAAAAGTTTGACTATTTTGGGTGCCGACTAGAAAGGTGATGAAATCACTTATGCGGATATATATACATGATGGATTTAGTTGTGAGAAGTGTGGAAGTTGTTTGTGATATGCGAATAAAAGCAGTAGAGCAGAGCATAAGCAGTAAGGAAGATCTGGTATGTAAAAAAAGTAGCATAAGAGAAGAAGAAAGATGAAGTGCAGCAGATCAGTGTACTGAGCCTAACCGGAACTGAACTCTAGCATATGTAGATGCTCCTATATCAGTTCAAGTGTTGTATTACATTCCTTTTGTAGACAGTGAGTCTCTAGTAGGCAGTGTGCCTCTTTGTGAGCAGTGTGCTCAGGCAGTGAGCCTTAATTGGCAAGTGCCATTTTGTTTTCCTTATTCTTCTAATAGAGAATAATCTTTGGGTTAATCACCCCGTGGTTTTCTCCCTTAATAGGGTTTCCACATCAAAAATATTGTGTCATGTGTATCTTCATTTCATGGTTATGTTTGCTTGTTTGAATTAATGCTGCATTGATTAATAAGAAAGTTCAGAAAGAAGAAACAATTAGGATAACTGATTCACCCCCCCTCTCAGTTATCAACAATTGGTATCAGAGCCAAGTTCCTCCTAACAGAGTCTAACAGCTCGAGGAAGATCTGGGAATTCAAATGGATGCATATGGTTTACGGGAGCAACTCAAGACTGCCCTTGATGATCTTGAACAGTCAAACTCTGAAGTAAATGAATTAAAGGAAAGACTCAAATAGGTTGATGACTTCATGAGAGAACTCAAAGACAAATTAAGTCTCTCTATGAAAAAGAGAAAGGAGCTACTTCAGCAATTGGCAAGACAAGGCGAAGCAAATGATGCAAATGAAGAACTGAATGAGAAGACCAAGTTATGTGAAAAGTTATCAAAAGAAATCATTATGATAAGACATGAAATGGAATCAAGAGTTATGAAGTTTACCCAAGAAGTTGAAGAGAAAAGAAAAACTGAAGATAATCTAAAACAATCTCTCAAGGAGAAATCAGAAGATTGCCACCAAATGGATAGAATTATCAGACATCTTGAATTAGATCTTTAAGATGCTAAAGATAATGAAGAAAAACTTGAGGATCAAATTGTCTCTCTCAAAAGGGATCTTCAAACAGCAAATGAATATGAGGAGAAATTCAAGATAAGTTCTACCCAACTTGAAGTTCTTCTTGGAAGTCAAAAGAAGGTAGATGACAAGTGTGGTTTGGGATATGAGAAAGGAGAAAGCTCCGGATCTGGTCAGATGAATTTTGGATCAGAAAATCCAAGAAACAGGCCTAGAAGACCTCTGGTAAGACAGCCTAATGCTCAAAGATATCCATCCTTCAATGGATACTGCCACAACTGCAATAACTTTGGTCATAAAGCTAATCAGTGCAGAAAGAGAATGAATCAAACTAATTCATCCTTCTCCGAACAATGTTTTAACTGCAAAAGGTATGGTCACAAATCTCATGAATGCAGAAATATGCAAATGAATAAATCATTCAATGGTAGATGCTTTGCATGCAATAGAATAGGTCATATGGCTAATCAATGCAGATCAAGAGGATATCAACCAAATATGCAAAGAAATGTTGTTTGCCAAATTTGCAATAGATCCGGTCATATTGCAAAATTCTGCAGAAGCAAGAATCAGGACAAAAGAGGTCCGGTATATCATAATCAGAATCAAGATAAGGGTAAACAAAAGGTGAATGCAGATGAAATTAAAAGTGAGATGAACAAGATTTGGGTGAAGAAAAGTACAGAGAATGTAGAGGTTGGATCCGCACCAGACTCTGGTGCTGATATTCCTTCTGAAAATTAAAAAGTGAGCTCTGGCTCAGGGGGAGACACAAAGAAAACCTTGTTCCCCCAGCTAGTCAATTGGTGCCGGAACTGGCACAAGAAGAGTTGCGGATTGAAGGGTTCATAAGGGAAACATCCAAACAAACTGTGGTTAAGTTTTGGAGGATCCGCAAAATGTTTAAAGATCAGGATTGATCCGGTTCTTCAAGTAATCTAGAAAGGTTTTTGTCTCTGAATAAAACAAACAAGGCAAACCGGAATGAATTAGGTTGCACATTTATTGCAGAATGAAAATTAGGGCTTCTCAGAAATAAAAGAGTTCATATGCTCATCATTTGTACATTCACATTCAAAGAAAAGAGAAAAGGAGCTCTGCAACTACTTCTACCAAAGATCAAGATGATTCTTCATACAGCTCAATCTGGATTTCATCGTGTGTGCCCTAAACAACGTAAAAGGTATTCCTCGTTCTTGATATCTCTTAGTTAGATTCGTTGACGATGGATACTCCAAATATAGTAAAGATTTCTGATAGACCTCGCCCCATATTTAAGAAGCATCCATACAAATCATTGGAGGTAGATCCCCTAGGAGCATTCTCTAGTGTTCCACATGGCATTTTGCACACAGAAGACATTAGGGTTTACATACATGCAAATATTGAAGAGTTTGGGGAATTCAGACTAAGAGACATCTATCACAAACAATTGATAGATGATACTTTTGAGCTTAAACCAGAATATAAGGGCATCCAGGAGAAGCATTTTGATCAGTTCATTCATTTCCCCTGCTTTGAAGAAGATGAATGGGTCCGGTATGTATTGAGTAGGATACATGATAACTTCCTCTGGCTGAACAGACCTTACAAGATCACTAAGGAGGCAATTAGGGCAATAACTGGTCTATACTCCTTCGGAGGGATATATGTCCTCAAATCTGTTAAAAATGACATTGTAACTAAGGCCACCGGATCAAAATTTGATAAGAGGGCAATGACCATTAAAGACATTATTGACCCGGATGTCAAGTTTGCATCTATGATAACATGATACAAGATATATCACTCCAGTAGGGAAAATTTAGTATCTGAAACTACAATTTATATTGCCTATGAGATGCTGAGGAAGAATGCAGAATATGATCTCTGTGAACTTCTTTTGAGCAAATTAATGGAAAACATATAGAAGATAAAAAGGGACAAAAAGAACTCCTTTAAATTTGGTAGACTAATATTGTGTCTATTATTCTACTTCATGAATGAGCTGCTCGGATCCAATGGATGGGCATGGCAGAATGACAAACCGGTTGCCATCCAAATCAGAGACTATCTACATGGGCTTGGGGATGCCAAAGCAAGAAATACAGCCCTATGGGGTTATTTCAAGAACTTTCAGAACATGATGCATGCAAGAGAAAGGATTCCCTAGTCTCTTGTTGAGAAATACAAAGACATAGTTTGTTTCATGGTAGAGACTGATCAGTGCCTAATGGAGGCAGTAGAACCAAGAACTGTGTGGATCATGCCCATGGGGTATGAAGTGGATGAACAAATTGTGGAGCTGCATGTTCAACACATGCTAAGTCAACCAAAGGATCCAAAGGCAGAAAGGTTTGGAACCTTTGAGGAGCTAAGTGTAAAGATTCATGTGGAACTCAGAGAACTAGAAATCAAGAAAAAGGTGAGAAAAGAAGTAGAACATGTTGCCAAAGGCCTTGGCATCTCAAAGGAGGCACTTGATGCCCACAGGAAAAAGATGGAAAGGGCTGAGGTAGAGAAGAAAGAAAAGGAAAGCAAGAAAAGTGCTCCGATAGAAACCTCCACCCGGTCAAGATCATCAAAGAAATCTACACCTGTCACTGCCAAAAGCACAAAGGCATCTAAACCGGAAGCAAGATCATCCGGTTAAACAGAGAAAAGAACCAAGACTAAGGCCACAAGGTCTTATACGGGTCAAAAAGATGAAGAAGAGACTGAATCTGATGAGGGGATAAAGGAAATAAAGAAACAGAAGAAGAAAGGATCCGGTGAACCTTCCACAGGTCAAGACAAGGAAGAGATGGCAGAGGAATTTGTTGAAAAGCCCACCCTGTCGTTAGAAAGTGTAATCAAATTAGTCACTGTGGATGGAAACCTTCAACCAATGGCCGAATTCTATGATGATTATAATGAGGCTGACCAAAAGATCTTACAGGAAGCTGCAGTTAGGTATCTGAACATATATAATAAGGCTTTCATTGAAATTATATCTCTTATTCCTAAAAGCCTAGAAAAGGAGTTAGAAATGAGAAAGACTAATGCCATGGCAAAAGACCTTGAGATCCGGGAACAGATAGCAATTTAGCTATATCCTTCAATCGATCCCAAGACAATGAATATGATTTTCAAAGATTGTAAGGATGAGTTCAGAAGCAAAGCAAGGATGAATCAACTTATGCTTGGTGAGACTGACAAAGTAGCCAAGGACACAGAAGATATCCTCTGGAAGGCCTTCAAAAGATTTAATCTTCCTACTATAGAGGACTTGGGGTACTGTTGCTATAGAAGAATCTTCTAAGAAAATGACATAAGAGGTGGGCCCTGAACAAACTAACCTTTCTCCTCCGGTTTCCCCCACAGTCTCCGGATCTAAAGAAGAAGAAAGATTACAGGAGAAAGAAGTAGAGGTGAAAGAAAAAGAAGATACCAGTGACAAAAATGCAGAAGAAAAGAAAAAACTGTCTTCGGCAAGAGACACTGCAAAAACTGTTCAAGAATTCTTGAACAAAGAATCAATGGAGATTGATGAACCGGAGCTTCTACAAGGACCATTTAATTTTGATTCTCTTTCTCCGGTACAGACAATGAAGATAGCCTCATTTGCTAATGCAAAGGCTAAAGAAAAACTCCTAAAGTCTCACATGGAAGATTGTGAGCTGATAGAAGCGGCTTCTGGAGTGCTAGAAAAGATTATGCCATCATTTCAGAAAGATTCCACAGCCTCCTCATCAGGTAATCTCAAGACTCTAGTCAATAGTGTTAGCACACATTTTTATTCACTAGAGAAGTCAGCAGAAAATAAAGTCCGGAAGGAATTTCTTGTAAAAAGATTATCAGAAGTACACGGGTTGATAAGTAATGATAAGAGGAATATGAATATTGGGATAAAGAGCTTAGAAAATGCTCTTAAAGATGGTGGAGAAATTTACAAATTTTGTTTATCATGGTCCAAAGCAATAGTGGAGATTGAGAAGAAAATAAAAGAGCATGATGATAAACTACTAAGTTTGTCTCAAAGTTTTGATTCTCTCTCTTCCTCCATAGTAAATCAAGAGTGTCAAACTATTGCAATCACAAATGCAATAACGAATTTTGAGAAGGAAAGGAAGAACATAATTAGCCGGATGGGTGAACTTAGAAGGACCATTATCCCTAAGTTAGAGGCCATGCATGAGGCCATAAGTGATGCTCAGACTACCGCCCGGACCAATGATCCGACAGATCTTCAGAGGGCAGAAGCTTTTGCATTTCTATTGAGCGGTCATATATCAATTTTGGATAGAATGAAGCAAAGTTGGGCTATAGAACTAGTCCAATTGAAGACATCTTTTGCAGACATTCTTCAGTTTATGTGAGTATGTAGTATGCGGCTAAGTATAGTTAAAATTTTTGAAAATTTTAGTGTGCGGACCCTACCCTTTGCCATTGATGTCAAAGGGGGAGTGAGGAGCAGTGAAAAATGAGGAATCCAACTAAGGGGGAGTTCTGAAAAATGTATATAAAAATAGAGCATCAGCCAAGGGGGAGCATAGTGTAAATACTCAGTCATTTTTCACTAAGTGTTGCCATCAATGCCAAAGGGGGAGATTGTTGGCAAGAGACACTATATGGATTCATGGATGTTGTCATTGATGGCAACAAAGTTCATCCCACACATCCGCATGACATGGTGTGTCTCTATCGGAAGTCAGAGTGAAGAATATTGTGGTCCGGTAAACAAGAACAAAGCATGTGGCAAGGTCCGATAGACAGGTCCGGATCTCTCAGAGGAAGTATCTTGGTGAAGTGCGGACTTGGGAAAGTCAAGAGGACTATCTTGACTGATAGATTCCAGGGTTTAAGCCTCCGGTGTGGAAAGGACCAAGAGATATGAATACTTGAGTACCGGGTTCCTGAGTGACAGTGTGAACAGAGGAAGAACTGACTGGCAGAACATCAAACTTTATTTTGGATGTGTTACTGGTGGTGGTAAAGGTTATGAAGGCATGAATTATGTTTGGCTAACATGATTAATGATTTCCACAAGTATATTCTTGATCCGCAATGTTTGGTAAGCAAGGATTCAGCCGACAGATCAGAGTTTGTGAAAAGTTTGACTATTCCGGGTGCCGACTAGAAAGGTGATGAAATCACTTATGCAGATATATATACATGATGGATTTAGTTGTGAGAAGTGTGGAAGTTGTTTGTGATATGCGAATAAAAGTAGTAGAGCAGAGCAGAAGCAGTAAGGAAGATCTGGTATGTAAAGAAAGTAGCATAAGAGAAGAAGAAAGATGAAGTGCAGCAGATCAGTGTACTGAGCCTAACCAGAACTGAACTCCAACATATGTAGATGCTCCTATATCAGTTCAAGTGTTGTATTACATTCTTTTTGTAGACGGTGAGTCTCTAGTAGGCAGTGTGCCTCTTTGTGAGTAGTGTGCTCAGGTAGTGAGCCCTAATTGGCAAGTGCCATTTTGTTTTCCTTATTCTTCTAATAGAGAATAATCTTTGGGTTAAT
The DNA here is from genome assembly GCA_027924645.1 of Cunninghamia lanceolata. Classification (NCBI taxonomy): domain Eukaryota; kingdom Viridiplantae; phylum Streptophyta; class Pinopsida; order Cupressales; family Cupressaceae; genus Cunninghamia; species Cunninghamia lanceolata. The sequence goes on from BSBN01000934.1 coordinate 914,075, forward strand.
CACCCCGTGGTTTTCTCCCTTAACAGGGTTTCCACATCAAAAATATTGTGTCATGTGTATCTTCATTTCATGGTTATGTTTGCTTGTTTGAATTAATGCTGCATTGATTAATAAGAAAGTTCAGAAAGAAGAAATAATTAGGATAACTGATTCACCCGCCCTCTCAGTTATCAACAGTGCGGACCTACGAAGAAGGTCGACCATGAACCAACGAACATTGTAGAATGAATCACAAGGATCCACAAGTCAACCAATGCTCCCAATCCTTCTCTTTCAGCTGATTACTCATGACTGTCAGAGAACTCTGCACTGAGAAAATAGAGGATCTTCTAATAGCGGTAACTTTCTGGTAATTGATCCAAATGCTCTGAATTCTTGGTATGTTGTAGATGAATGAATTAAGATGCTAAGTCCAGATCTGCAAGGTGTGAAATGTTGAAACTGGACCACCAGCTGAGCTGCTTCTGATTGAACTGCCTGACTGAACTAGGAAATGAAAGAACTAAAATGCAAATGCAAATGTTTTTGGTTGATGCAAGATTGCTCTTGAACCAGGGATGCTCCTGCATCAGACATCTGGGGTTATTGAAAAAGTGAGTTCCTCACTTTGCCAGGGCTAGGGGAGAACCAAGACGATCCACCTCAACTTGAGAAATCCATGATGAATCTTCTTCCAGTCTGCCTTTCCACTTCACAAGATATTCTTTGTATTGTCTTCCTCTGGTGCTGCATCCAACTCTGCTATCCAAAATGCCTTCAATTTGTTTTGGTACTTGCTGTGGTAACTGTTTCTTTAAGTCTTCTTCCATGCTGTCACTGAACTCTACTTCATGATATTGGTAAAGGTCTACAATGTTGAAAATAGGTGAAATACCCAATGTCTCCGGTAATTCCACTTCATATGCATTTCCTGAATCAAATTTCTTGAGTATCTTACAAGGTCCAAACTTCTTCATCTTCAACTTGTTATATGTCCCAACTGGAAATCTTTCTTTTCTCAAATAGACAATCACTTCCTCTCCAACTTCAAATTCTTTGTGTTTTCTCTTCTCATCTGCCTTCTCTTTGTACTTACTGTTCATGTCTTCCAAATGCTTCTTCACCTGATTATGCACTATCTTCATATGATCTACAAATTCTTCTGCTTCTGCACTTCTCTTATCTTCCATGTTGATATCTCTCAATTCTGCAACTCCTCTAGGATTCACTCCAGTAACAATCTCAAAAGGTGTTCTTTCGGTACTCCTATTGACTAAATTATTGTATGCAAACTCTGCTTGTGAAAGAATCAAATCCCAACTTCCTATCTTCTCGCCAACCAAACATCTCAACAAGTTTCGCAAACTCCTATTCACTACCTCTGTCTGTCCATCTGTCTGTGGATGAAAAGCTGAACTAAACTTCAAATCTATCTTCATCTTCTTCCAAAGTGTTCTCCAAAAATATCCAATAAACTTTGTGTCTCTGTCTGAAACTATACTCCTAGGTAATCCATGCAATCTCACAATCTCTTTGAAAAATAAGTCAGCTACATGCACTGCATTAGTTGTCTTCTTGCAAGGTATGAAATGAGCCATTTTTGAAAATATGTTAACCACTACAAATATTGAATCATGTCCTCTCTATGTCTTAGGTAATCCCATTACAAAATCCATGCTTATGTCTTCCCAAGGTCTCTCCAGTACTGTCAAAGGTTTATACAATCCAGTGTTTTGACTATTCCCTTTTGCAACTTGACAAACTCTACAACATTGCACAAATCTCCAAACATCCTTATGAATCTGAGGCCAAAAGTAATTTTCACTTACCAAATCCACTGTCTTATCAATGCCAAAATGTCCTACCAATCCACCCCTATGCTTCTCCTTGATCAAGGTGTCTCTCATTGAACTGCTAGGTATGCACAACTGACTTCCTTTGAACATGTCTTCTTGAATGAAATAATCCAACCATTTGCTTCTATCTACTACAACAAGTTCCTTACATGCTTTCTAAGGTTCTGCAAAATCAGTGTCTCCCTCATACATGTTCTTCAATTCATCAAAACCCAACACTTCAACTCTCATCTCTGTTAACAAATTTCTTCTTCTACTCAAGGCATCATCAACTTTATTTGATTTTCCACTCCTATGCTTCAATACAAAAGTATAACTTTGCATGAACTCTACCCATCTCATATGTCTCTGATTCAACTTACCTTGACTATTCAAATATTGCAATGCTTGATGATCTGTATACACCACAAACTCCTTAGGCAACAAATAATGTCTCCACTTCTTCAAGGCTTGAATTATGGCATAGAACTCTTGACCATAAACTGAATATCTTCTCCTTGCATCATTCAACTTCTCACTGAAATATGCTACTGGTCTACCCTCTTGACTTAACACTGCTCTAATTGCATTTCCACTAGCATCATAATCAACTTGAAATACCTAATTGAAATCCGGTAATACCAAAATAGGTTGCTCTGTCACTTTCTGCTTCAACAACTCAAAAATTTTATCTACTCCTGATGTCCACTTGAAATTTTTTCTGTCACCTCTCATTGTCTCTGTCATAGGGTTACAAACTGAACTGAAATTTCTGATGAACTTTTGGTAGAAACTAGCCAATCCATGAAATGATCTAACTTATCTGATGCTCTCTGGTGTAGGCCATTCAACAATCGCTCTCACTTTCTCAGGGTCCATCTTCAATCCTTCCGCAGAAATCACAAATCCCAAATATACCAACTCTTCTTTCATGAAACTACATTTCTTGATGTTTATCAGCAATTTCTCGTCTCTCAGTCTCTGAAAAACTTGTCTAATATGCCACACATGTTCTTTTGTCTTACTGAAAATCAAAATATCATCCAAATACACAATCACAAACTTACCCAAGAATTTCTTCAGAACTTCATTCATCAACCTCATGAAAGTACTTGGTGCATTTGTTAATCCAAAAGGCATCACTAACCACTCATAATCCTTCATTTGTCTTAAAAGCAGTCTTCCATTCATCACGTTCTCTAATTCTAATATGATGGTATCCACTCTTCAAATCTATCTTTGTGAAATATCTTGCTCCACTCAAACAATCCATAATATCATCCATCCTAGGTAAAGGAAATCTATACTTAACTGTGATCTTGTTTATTGCTCTGGAATTAGTACACATTCTCCATTCTCCATCTTTCTTCAGTGCTAACACTAGAGGTACTGCACAAGGACTCAAGCTTTCTCTGATCAAACCTTTCCTTAGCAACTCTTGTATCTATCTATTCAATTCTTCATTCTCTGTCGGTGTCATCTGGTGTGCTGCTTTATTAGGCAAACTTGCTCCTGGTATAAGATCCATGTGATGGCTGATACTCCTTATAGGTGGTAATCCTTTAGGTACATTATCTGATATAATGTCTTCATACTCTGTCAACAACTCTCTTATCTCCTCCGACTGTTCTTCTATCTCTTTCTTCAATTCTTCATGCTTCTTAGGAATCAAGGTAAAACACATATTCTCATGTCTCAAACCATCCAAAAATTTCCTTCCATCTATCAAACAGATTCTAACAAATTCCACATACTTTGCTCTTAGGATCATCCTCCAAAGGAATCAAGGTAATTCTCTTGCCATTTGCCGTTATGGTATATGTATTCTTTCCCCCATCATGCATTGCTTTTCTATCATATTGCCAAGGTCTACCCAACAAGATATGACAAACATCCATAGGCATAATATCACACAAGACTTCATCATGATAAGATCCAATATGAAATTTTACCAAACATTGTTCACTCACCAGTACCTTATGATCATCTTGAATCCATGCTATCTGATAGGGCTTAGGGTGTTTCAATCTTTCCAACTTTAGCTTAGTCACCATCTCCTTAGAAACTAGGTTATCTGAACTACCACTATCAATCACAACTTTACAACACTTACCTCTGGATTTGCATCTGGTTCTGAACAGACTTTTCCTCTGTGATGTTCTTCATTTATTTCTGTTTGAAATAGTGCTCTCCTCATCAGCAATGATTCTCTTTTCTCCAGATTGCCAGCTGAACTAGGTGATTCAACAGGTTCGTCAACATAGGCTGCTCTTCCACTGTTTTCTATCTTCTTGCTTGTACTACCCTGATTGCATTCAAATGCTCTATGTGCTTCACCACCACACTTAAAACAAGTACCTCTGAATGTTCTTTTATCAAATCCTCTTCCTTCTCTTTTGTATCCTTCATTCAGGTATGCACTAGGGTTTCCTCTCCGATAAAAAAATATGTCATCTCTCCGGTAAGCATTATTATCTCTATCATCCTTCCTTAACGGGCTGTCAAACTTGTTCTGTTCCAGATAAGATCTGTCCCCTCCGAAAAATGTCCTACCTCTCAGAATTTTACCTCCTTTGCCTCTCTGTCTCTGATCATGTTTCTTATTCAACTTCTCTTCAACTTTCAGTGCAAATTGATATGCTTCTTCCAAAGATACCATCCTTATCAGGCTTAGCTCTTCTTGAATATTCCATCTCAGTCCATTGATGTATCTAGCCACCTTCTCTTTGCTTGCTTCACTATGTCTTGTTCTGATGATCATTTTATGAAATTCTTCAGTGTATTCTTTCACAGATTTCTCCTTTTGTCTCAAGTTTTGTAATCTCTTCAACAACTCCAACTCATAGTCAGCAGGTATGAATTGATTCTTCAACTTTGTCACCATCCGGTCCCACTTTGTAATCTTTTCCTTTCCTCTCCTATTTCTTTCCAACTAAACTTCTTTCCACCATATAGCAGCATGTCCTTTCAACTTTGTCTTTGCAAATTTCACCTTCTCTGGATCTTCAATTTCCTCATATTCAAAGTATTCTTCCATATCATTTATCCAATCAATCAACTCTTCCAGATTCAAATTACCAGTATAGTTCTACACATCCACTCTAGGTCTTTTCCCAATCTTTGAAATAGCTCGCAACATCTTTACTTGATTTGATTCTTCTTCTTCATGACCTTCTAGGGTTTCGCCACTTTGTTCAATAGATTGAAATTCTTCTTCATCATCACTTTCAACATTAGGTCTAGGTGTCAATCCTCTTCGCCCATCTTCTTCAACAATATCTAAATGAATTCACATTGTTCTCATCAATTCCATCATCTCATCCATTCTATTAGCCATTGTACCAATAGGAGGAACTTTTCGTGGCGGCGTCTTCCTAGGATCAAGTGCAAACTGCCTCAGGTTGGCGATCGAGCTACAAGCGACAACTGCCTCTCAATCGACGATCAGTTGTGCACCAGTAACCTGCCTCGGATCGGCGATTTGCTTACAACAAGATCTTACAGAATCCCCTTTGTCAGTTCACTCCAAAGAATCGATCTTTCGCTCTTATACCACTTGGTGCAGTCACGGTAGGAGGGTTCATAGAATGAACTGTCCGGACCGTGCAGCAAGAGTAAACACAACGGAAACAACACAAGAATATAGAAAAGATGCAGATTTAGTCATCCAGTATATCAAAGAATTCAAAATAGAGATCCGCCGGCAACATGCGGGCTTACAATTAGGGCTCACAGGCCTGATTACATACATGCACAAGATAAAGCTTTGAAGCTCCTTTGCACAAAACTAAACTATAGATCTTTCTAATGTGAATAGCTATCTCTGAACTACTTTCCTAGGGATCTATTGCATCATTATATATCATTTTCGGACCAATAGATTCCTCCGCGTTGGCCACAAGAGATCCGGAATCCCGATGAAGAGGTGTAATGTGTGTTCTTGGATAGGTTGGACCTATTAGCTTGAAAATCCTTCTCCAACGGATACAATGAAGTGCGGACCTATGAGGAAGGTCAGCCACGAACCAAAGAACATTGTAGAATGAATCACAAGGATCCGCAAGTTGGCCAATGCTCCCAATCCTTCTCCTTCAGCTGATTACTCTTGACTGTCAGCACTGAGAAAACATAGGATCTTCTGATAACGATAACTTTCCGGTAACTGATCCAAATGCTCTGAATTCTTGGTATGATGTAGATGAATGAATTGAGATGCTAAGTCCAGATCCGCAAGGTGTGAAATGCTAAAACCAGACCACCAGCTGAGCTGCTTTTGACTGAACTGCCTGATTGAACTGGGAAATGAAAGAATTGAAATGCAAATGCAAATGTTTTTGGTTGATGCAAGATTGCTCTTGAACCAGGGATGCTCCTGCATCAATTCATCACCTTGGATAAGATTTGTGGGTATAGACTTGACTTGATCTATTTTTGTAATTACAGATATGAACCCTAAACTTTTAAAATTCAAATTCAAATCAAATTTGGTCAACTTTCTCCCACTAACCATTATGAACTAATGTAGCGAACATTTGTGTTGATTTGTGTGCTATGTTTTTGTATTTAATGACATTCACTTATTCATTTTGAAATCACCAAGGACTATTAGGACATCCTAGGAATTTAGCAACAAAGGAATAATCAAAGAACATTCATAGCATTCATAGCATCATCATCGAAGCATTACAACAACACAAACTCTTCTAGGTACATTGCACACTTGCTTGTTGTCATCAACCATTATTCTAAAGCCATTGAATTGGTCATCCCAAGGGTTGATTGAGGAGAACATAACCCTCATAATTCAACAAATTCCCCAATGTTGTTTGTGAACACTGTCTATTCCTTACCAAATTCACATATTAGAAAATCAAGGTGTATGAGTCTCAAGTATTAGATTTATGTTGGTTCAGTCCCACAGATACATGTATAGTTCAACGTGCTAGATCGTTTCTACAAGCACAAAGATTAGATCCATAGACAAATTTGAATCAAAACAATGCATGATTAATTTACATATTCTAAAACAATTGTCTAATCAAACTTTAAAATGAATTGATCCCTGACACCTTCAAATAACACATACAAATATACACTTATGATCTAATTACCGCTATTTACTTACAAAACAACAAACCAACCTACAAAATTAAATGATTATACAATCATCTCTGCTAAATACAAAAGGAATTGAATAAGCCAACGGATATCCTTCAAAATTTTAACACGTGCTATGCACAAAACTACTCACTCAACTCAACACATAAAAGGTGCAATAATTTACATTTTGTTTGTGTCAAAAGTTATCTCCAATACCACCACTAGTCTCAAAGGAAAGCTCTACTTTGAGCTTATAATATGAAATTCAATACCTCCTCAAATTATAGATCACATAATGAGCCATCCTAGAAGCCACACAAAGAGATTGTTCCTTTTAATGTATAGTGGGATAGCCTATGAAAAATGTCTCCAATATGTGGAATATAATTTTTAGTAGCGTTTACTGAATTTGCAACACAAAGAAAATTATCCAATTTGATCATGTTATAATTTAAGTGTAATATTTTAACATGTTGGTTCTTTATGTTGAAGGTGGGTCTCCTTATAAACAATCAGGGTGTTGACTACAATGTGCCGATGATTTACACCGTGTGACACATTTTCTCTTAATCTTAAAGATGTCTTTCATCATGCCACTCAAACATTTTTGTGGTTCTTATCCTCCCTACTTCCTATTGCTTCAATCTAGTGTGACTATAAACACTTTCCTTTCTCTGACCATAAATGAGACCAAATCCGCATTAACATATATAAATTTGAGTACATTATCTGATATATGTAATTCAATCCCAAATTGAAGACCTGACATTGGCACAAAATATGGATTAAGGTTGGAGTAAAAAACTATCAAGAGATGCTCTTCCCATCATCTCCAAGCATTGAATTATAGTTTTGCTTCACTTAGCATCACCAATAATCTCCACAAGAACATTGTACTTGATTTAAATGACGAACCAATTCACATCTCTCACAACAATCTTGGGAGATAAACTTGGTTGCAGTGTGGCAGTCGACACATGCTTGAAGGTACTTGATGACTAAAAGTTGTTCTAGGGTGTGTTTTCCAATCCAGATGCAATTGCCAACTTTTCACCATGGGGGAAGAAGAAGAATTCTTTTTCTCCCTCCTTCGCACCATTCAGCATGTCTTGGACAATACCTTGTGGCCTTCATCTCCCAGACAATTTTCCAACTTTGCATGGATCTCCTATGTTTGAGAGTGTCATTTGTCTCCTACACAAAAAACATGTACCAATTTATGGATTTCAATCCAACTACATCCAGGTATCTTTTTAATGCTTCTATCTTTCATTAATCTTCTTATCATTTGAACCTCACCCCAGTCACCCATTTCTGCATAGATGTTTGATAAAAGAATATAAGTCGCAGTATTTTTAGGATCCATCTCAAAAAGAAGAGTTGCTGTAAATACTCCCAACCTTATATTCTTATGTGCTCTACAGGAACCAAGCAAACACATCCAAACAACTACCACAGGTTTAATTGGCATTTTGATGATGAAGTTTAGAGTTTCCTCAAGATAGCCAGCACGGCCAAGAAGATCAACCATGCACACATAATGATCGATTGTAGGTGTAATCCAGTAGGAGTCACTAATGAGATTGAAGTATTTACAGCTCTCATCCACTAGACCTGCATGACTGCATGCCAATAAAACACAACTGAAGCATACATGGTCAGGGTATGTTCCAGAGTACTTCATTAATTCAAAAAGTTTAAGAGCATCCTTCCAAAAGCCATTTTGTGCATATCCTGCAATCATTGCAGTCCATGAGATCACATTTCTTTGAGGCATTTTATCAAACAGTTCACGTGCCTTATGTATGCTTGCACATTTTGCATACATATCTACTAGGGCATTTGCAATTGCAACATCTGACAATATCTCCATTTCCATTATACTTTGATGGATGTTCGTGCCCTGTTCTAAAGCTCCCATTTTGGCACATGCTGGGAGGATACTGACAAAGGTTGTGGAGTCTGGCTTTACACCTGCTGATTGCATTTGCATAAATGTTTCCAGAGCCTTTTCAACAAACCCATTTTGTGCATATCCTGAAATCATTGCGTTCCATGATACCACATTTTTTTGAGGCATTTTGTCAAAAAGTTCACGTGCTTTATGTATGCTTCCACATTTTGCATACATATCTATCAGAGCATTTGCAACTACAACATCTGACAAAAATCCCCTTTCCATTATGCTTTGATGGATGTCCATACCCTGTTCTACAGCTCCCAGTTTGGCACAGGCTGGGAGGATGCTTGCAAAGGTTGTCGAGTTTGGCTTAACACCTACCAATTGCATTTGCTTAAAAGCTCCCAATGCCTTTTGAACAAGCCCATTTTGTGCATATCCTGCAATCATTGCAGTCCACGTGACCACATTTTTTTGAGGCATTTTGTCAAACACTTCGCATGCCTTGTGTATGCTACCACATTTTCCATACATATCTACCAGGGCATTTGCAACTACAACATCTGACAAAATGCCTCTTTCCATTATGCTTCGATGGATGTCCATACCCTGTTCTAAAGCTCCCATTTTGGCACAGGCTGGGAGGATGCTTGCAAAGGTTGTGGAGTTTGGCTTTATACCTGCCAACTGCATTTGCTTAAAAGCTTCCAAGGCCTTTTCAACAACCCCGTTTTGTACATATCCTGCAATCAGTGAAGTCCACGAGATGACATCTCTTTGAGGCATTTTGTCAAACAGTTCACGTGCCTTGTGTATGCTTCCACATTTTGCGTACATATCTACCAGGGCATTTATAACTAGAACATCTGATAAAAGCCCCCTTTTCATTATGTTTTGGTGGATTTCCATACCCTGTTCTAAAACTTCCATTTTGGCACAGGCCGTAAGGACACTGGCAAAGGTTGTGGAGATGGGCTTTACACCTTCCGATTGCATTTTCTTAAAAGTTTCCAAGGCCTTTCCAACAAACCCATTTTCTGCATATCCTGCAATCATCGTATTCCATGAAACAACATCTCTTTGAGGCATTTTTTCGAAAAGCCTTACAGCTCCGTCAAGAACACCATTTTGTGCATATCCTGCAATCATTGCATTCCATGAGACAACATTTTTTTGAGGCATTTTCCCAAACAGCTCACGTGCTTTGTGTATACATCCACATTTTGCATACATATCTACAAGGGCATTTGCAACTACATCATCTGACAAAAATCCACTATCAATTATTCTTTGATGTATGTCCATACCCTGTTCCAAAGAGTTCATTTTGGCACATGCAGGGAGTATGCTGGCAAACGTGAACTGATCAGGTTGGACACCTGTCGGTTGCATTTGGTGAAACAGTGTCAATGCTTCGTGAGGATACCCATGTCTTCTGTAAGCTGCAATTATGATATTCCATGAGAAGACGTCTTGTTCAGTCATTTGGTCAAACACTTTGCGTGCATCAACTAAGCTTCCGCAGTTGTCATACATGCGTATAAGGGTATTCTGTAAAAAATTGTGTGTGACAAACTTAAATTCCCTCTCGTTGATGTGGGAGTGGATTTGCTTACCCTCTGAAAGGGCTTTCTTGGAAATGCAGGTTTGCAATAGCTGAAGATATGCAGAGGAGTTTACAGGGGGATTGTGTGTCGTAAGCAGACTGTGAAACGCCTCTTTCAACCGACCCTCTTTACACAATGCTGTGAGATTGAGATTGTGACCGGCGGGAAATGGCATTGGCATTGTCCGATTATAAGAAGAGCATTGGAAATGTGCATTGTTATTCAATCTACACCAACCACGATGACAATGAAAGCTTCCTGAAAGCTTCCATTGTTGTTTTAAATCCATTTATTTCTGTGAATGAAAATTTCCAAACTCTCAGCGGAATCATTCTCTCTACCTCTCAAAATTGTGAGAAATCACAATGAACTACCAATTGGAGAACTAAACATACATAAGTAAACACAGAACTTCATCTCCCCATTTATGATCGTATTAGCCAAATATTGAAAGCAGAGAGAAATACACGAGCTACATCATTTTTTTTGTTCCTGCTAATTAGAACTGGATAGGGGAAAATCCAACTCATCATCTTATTTAAGAAGAAAAGTACTAAACTAGCAATCGCCCCTTAGTGTGCAATGGGTACACTGAGATAATATATGTAGATAAAAGTAATTAGTGGTTTCTTTTTTTTTTGGTACGTAATGATAATATTTATATTAAACTGAAAATAGAGAAATACATTTACTAATTCCTTGGCATAGTTTGTTGTTCATGACTGTTGAAATCCCCAAACCTACTTGCCTCTATTTAGTTAATCTATTCGAGACTACGCAGGGTCATTCTTGCATTACATTTTTAAAAGGCTATATACATACTAGCTTCCATGAACAAAATGAAGCCTACAAACTGATCATACAGACACTACAACAAAAAAAAGAACCCTAAAAACTTGAAAACCTTCCTCCTTGTCAAAGTCCTTCAGCTACAGTTCAAAAGCAGTCACCCATTGAAACCCTGCCTCCTTTGCTAATCCCAGCATCTTCTTGATGAAATCAACAACTATTTGCCCCTGATCCTTCAAAGCCTCTGATATCCAGAATGAACAGATACAGTTTGATAACTTCCCCTGGGTTGTTGAGGAGAGCCATGTCCCTGGATCTTGGTATGCCCACACCCAGAGTCATTGCTTGTAGAGTGCTCTTCAATTCACCCAGAAGATCCGGAATGAAAAGTCCCTTCATTAAATTTTCTGCCTTTGCTTTAGGAATGCTTAGTTCCAGTAGCATTGCCAAAACCATCGAAGGAACATCTGAGTCCACTCTATATCTTTCATCGTCCATCGAGTATCTTTTTCCTAGTATCATCCTCACCGCTCCAACCATTAAAGGATCTGAGCATCAAAGAATTCTCTGCAAACTGAGCTCCATGATCTGGCCAAGGAAGGCCATTTGTCTCTTTCTACTCACTAGCCTTACTGGTGTATCCATCCCTCCATAGTGAACGACCTCTGCAGAGTAGACTACAACGAAATGGGAAGGCATAAATGAAGTCGCTCTGCCAAAGTAGCCTGAGGAAAAGAACTCTGCAAACAGCTAAACTTCTCGGCTTGTTTATGAAGCCAATTCTTGCCAAGAAGTTTCTCGAATTTGGGCTCTTAACAATACTTCTCATCATTCCTTTCGAATGCCATCAACTCTCCCCGCAATCATGAAACAACCCCCTCTTTCTGACATCTCCAACATCCTCTGCCAGGTGTCATCGATATCTTCCTCACTCGAAGCTGCCACCTTGGCCTTGCCATCTGTGTAAAGATAGCAAGGTGCCCGCCCTACCACCCGCATTAGTGGTTCCTTTATTATTTCACATTGAAAATTAATTTTTTTTGAGAAGAGAGCATATCATTTTGTTGATGACTGGTCCTCTTCTTATTTTCCAAGCATGTCAAGCCCATCCAGTTGAAATGGCAGGCGTAGGTACATACTTGAGAAGACTTTCCATTCATCATGCTTTTTGCATAAGGAGTTTCATCATTAGTGTCATGAATGGATCTAGAGATGTATGGTGCAAATTCCATAGATGGTAGTTATTTGAAATTCTTTCCCAATGGGTTGTAATATATTGATTCTAAATGGATGGTATAGCAACAATTAACTCTAGTAGAATGTTTGAAAACATTGACCATCCACTTTTGGGATGGTGGCGAAACAATGAGATTGTCAAAAAATAGTCATTGTTAAGCATTCAATAAGCGGCATTGTTTCCAATTGTATTGATTATGCCATGTATGAATCAATGAAGATTGGAGATGAGATGTTGCTATTGTTAGAGATAGATACACTTTAGTGTGCAATGGCTATAGTAAAGAGGTCTTAAAGGTGAACTATTAGGTCCTTAAGCAAATGGCATGTTTCCCTAAGGGTTGGCATTTATCTCTCTTTCCCTTTATATCTATTATCTCTACCTCTCTCTCTCCCACTTTATCTCTCTTTCTCTCTTTCTCTATTTTATATGAATTTCCACAGATTGTGAATTATGTAAGGCATGCAATGCATTCAAGTGTAACTCGAAAGAATACTAAAACCTTATTTTTTACTAATATGGACTTTAATAAATTATAAATTCCTTATTTTTTGTAGCCTACCCAAATTGAAGAGGCTACCAAAAACAAGTATTGAAAATTATGGACATTATTATTATTTTTTCTATGTAGCAATTTTTTTTTGCGCAATCAACATGGGACTAATTGCAAGTATGGATGTTGTCAATTGTTGACCCATATGGTATTCTGGTAATGAATTTTTTATTTTGTACTTCGCTACACTTAAATATATTAGTAATTTCTTGTTTTTGTCATAGTCATGTTCCTTGAAATTGAAGAGGCTAGAAAAAACAACTATTGGAAATTATGGACATTATTTTGATTAAATAGAGCAAATTTGTTTGTAGGTTTGGATGTTTCCAATTACAATTGTAGGGTTATTAGTTTGATTATTCATGCTAACCATGTTTTCCTTTTGCAAGGATTGAATAAAAGCCTAGAGGATGTAGAGAAAATCAAATTTCATAAAAGAAAGCACTTAAATTTAGAAAAGGAGCTCTCAAGGTATAGTTTAATTAGAGTTTAAGGTATTGTGAAGGTTAGATGATTTCATTCTTTAAGTGAAGGTATTAATTGTAATAATGTTGTAGCTTCAGGAGATGCTCTCGAGATCTAGTCACATGAGTTGTAGATAGGTTTTGTAAATCTCATCTTAAATTCTCATGTTGTTTTAGAGAGATGTATTTATAAGAAAAAATGATTAATATGAAACCCATCACAAGGAGAAGAGAGAGATAGAGAAGAGGAAGAAAGAGATTTAAAAATGGTAGGGGGAGTAGTTTAATACTAATTGCCCATCTCTCTCTATCTATCTTTATATATGTCTATCTATCTCCCCTTCTCTCTTTCTCTCTTCCTTTCTCTGTCTCTCTATCTTTCTCCATCTCTCCCTCTTACCTTCTCTCTTTCTCTCTCCCCTCTTCATCTTTTTATATCTCTACCTCTATATTACAATCTTTCCCTATCTCTCTTTTTCTACCCCTCTCCCTCTCTATGTTCCCTTCTTTCTTCCTCTCTCTCTACATCTTTATATTTGCTTCTTTGACAAAATAAAGACTTGATGAAATGATTAATTAAATAGGATGCTTTCATTTGATAATAGGTGGAAGCCCGTATAATAATATGATAGGCAACAATAGGAACACAATGGATGGGCTATATGTGAAGCATTCCTCTATTTTATATGAATTTCCATTGATTACGAATTATGTAATTCATGCAATGCATTCAAGTGTAACTTGACAGAATAATGAAACCTTCATTTTGTACTAATGTAGACTTTAGGACTATCTTCTTGCATTGCATATCCCTATTCAGAAGGAGTTGCATCCTCAATGTTTTTCAATAGATTTGGAGATGTACGATGTAAATGGAGTAAAATAAATATGTTGACATGCATGCAAGTAAAGTTGGATTTGAATAGTAGTGGGTAAAAGAAGGTATTCAAGTAAAGTTGTTTTTTTGTTTCGATCAATTATTTGCAAGTGATGGTACCCTTAACCAGTTGTCTTCTTAGTTCCCAAGCATGTTGAGCCCATCCAATTGAAATGGTAGGGCTAGGTATAGCCTTGACAAGGCTTACCATTCATTAGGACTATCTTCTTGCATTGCACATGTCCTTAGTCAAAAGGAGTTTCATTATCAATTTATGTCAATGGGTCTAAAGATGTACGATGCAAATTCCATGGATGGTAACTATTTTAAATTCTTTCCCAATGGGTTGTAATATGTTGCTCTAATGAACCAATATCATTGCAAATATTTTTGAATGGATGGTATAGCAACAGTTCACTCCAATAGAATTCTTGAAAACATTGATCATCTGATGTTGGGATGGTGGTGAAATGAGGGGAGACTTGAACAATAGATGGTGTTAAGTGTTCTTTCCATTTGTTAGACTTATGAGATGTTGCAAATCTATTTTTGAGCTACTTCAATAAGAGGCATCGTTTCCAATTGTATTGGTCATGCCATGTATGAATCAATAAATCTTGGAGATGGGATATTGTTATTGTTAGAGATAGCTACACTTTAGTGTGCAATGGGTACACTAAAGATGTCTTAAAGGTGAATTATCATGTCCTTAAGCAAATGACGTGTTTCACTAATATATTAAGGCTTACTTTTAATGGTGGGTCTCTTACTCAAAAGGGGTTTCCCAAGTATATATGTCATCTTATATTCTCTATCTCCTTCACTTATTCTTCTATGTTTGATTAAGGTTACATGTGTTTTCTATTGCTCCTAATTAAGGAATAAGCATTGTAAAACCAACATGTGGTATCAAAGCTTTAGTTGGATTGATCCCATGAATGAGGGCATACAATTCTTATGTTGCTTTATATTTTTGTTGTAGGATAACTCATGTGGATTTGAAATAAGATTTGAAAATTAGAAGTAATGGCCAACACCTTGACAATTAAAATCGAGAAGTTTAGTAGGTAAAACTTTCAGTTGTGGAAATTGGAGGTTGAAGATATTTTAGTGGAGAGAGATTAGTGGAGCATAATAATTGTTATATATATATATATGACCATGCCCCTAATTTTGTTCATGCATGAGTATTTTTTAGACCAATCCTTGAGTCAATATAAGAGTGGGACACTCTCCCCATATAAATAGTTGGTATGTTTATGTTCACCACAGCCTATAGGTTATTTAAGATATGCTAATTACAACTTAGCTCAATTTAAAATGTCATGTAAGGGTTTTAGCCTTTCTATGTTGTGCTAAAGTGACATCATATGAATTTTTCCTAGAATGACAAATTATAGGTAGTTCACCTTAAAGAGGGAGAAAAATGATTATACTCACTTGTTTCAAGTGATGGTCCTTTTCCTTACCCTTTGCCTCCAATTTTTAAATAGACATTCTTGCAAACTCTAGCACAATTTGAGAAGCCTCGAATCCTGCACAACCACATCTTAGAAGTGAATCTTTGTATTACTCCTCCCATGAAACAGATAATATATGATAAGCATAAGATTTTCAGTTCATAAAAGGTTATTTTCTAAAAAAACCATGCATGTTTTTTAATCAATATTTTGAATCACACGAAACTAAATCACCCATCAAGTTAAGGGTAAAATAGGTGAAGGGTATCTACTAAGTTGAGAGCATTAAGTTATTTCTAGGCATTATACCACATATTGAAGACAACATATGTAGTTTGAAGCCAATCAATGTGCTCAAGTACCAAGCTCTTCAATCCCACCCTACATTGGCGCTACGAGAATAAGGATACTAAATTATTTAGTTAAATGGAGAATATGAAAAATTGCAACATTACTTACAAGTATGGAGGGCAAGTATAGTGGCTAGCCCTACAACGCCCCCTCCTATAATCATAATATCTTCGTCTTCACCCATCATAAGTATTGGTGGATGCTTTTTGAATTTGGTAGAGGTGGAGAGGTTTTGTACTCTTTACCGAGAAACTTGCAAGGTTATTATCTCTCCATACCTAAAAAGTCGCCTGAATGGTTTAACTATACATGCAAAGAAGCAAGTTCTTCACATTATAGTCATGGTGGGAGCAAATAGGGCTTTTGAATAGGCTTCTAACTTTTTCAATCAAACCCATGCTTGCACTATACACATTGTTGTTAGGGATTTGTAGAGCTCATCAAAATTACCAAAGTCCAACTTGACAACTCACTATCTTTGTTAAAACAAGGTAAAATGAAGGCAGGGGAGTAGAACGTGGCAATAAAATGGTGTATCCCCATGCACTTCTAATTCATTTGCCTATATAGTTCCACATTAGTCCCATGATGCAACTTGCCTAGAAACTCATCTATAATGATTTTTTCATCACATTCCTTAACACCAAAAATACTTTGCAACACATATTGGAAGCTATGTTACCAAAAATGTGAAATAAAAATTGAAATGCCAACAGGAACACGGATCTTGTATACACATACCTTTCAAAAAATTTGATTTCTTCAAGATTCACCTTACAACAAAAATTCTTCATTTTGGTCTCCCTATTTATCTTTCTATCAACTTCTCTTCACAAATTTGTTTTACAAAATTTGATCTTCCTCCAATCTTTTTACCAATTTCTTTTAATAAAATTTATCTTATAATTTTTTAAAAATTAAATTTAAATCAATTTTCTATAATATTAAAAAATAATTAAAACAAATTATATTTTTAAAATTTAAACATACTCTAATTAATTTAAATAAATTAACTATATTTTGTTTTAAAACTTTTTAACTTTATAAAATAAGATTAAACATTAAAAAAACCTTAACAAAATATCATTTAAAAACCTAACGTAATGAAAAAGAAAGAATTTGAAAACAATAAAAAAAAACAATGCCTAAGCGCATTTTTAGGAATTGTTTTTAGTGTGTAAATTTAATGTCAGGAGTATTATTGTATGGGATGGGGTACACCTACATCGAAAACCCAAAACATAGAACGCTGCGAGAAGAAATCCCATACCTAATACATGAGTCTTCTAAGAAAATTCTGAAACATGTGGTGTGTCCATAAATGTGTTGTTAGGGTGCACCGATATCCCACTACCAAACAATCCACGGTCCACCCAAAAAAACATGACAAGTGGAAGATTTTTAATGGTCAAAAATTAATGGATGAAATTAATTCAATCATCTTGCATTGCTGTAAGACATTTTGGACCGTAGATTTTCCACGCCAGGCCGGTTCGCCTCATAGAGGGAGCGTCTTCGATGTAATAAATATGACATTTTCAGATTTTATCTAATTTAATAAGCTATCTTCTCATTATATTATTTGTTGAATGTTAAATTATTTTAACTAATAGCAATGGGTTTTGACCTTGCAAAACATCTAACATGTAGAGAGTTGGATGATAATGAAATGAAAGATTTTTAATAATGTCCATGAGACCAAGCAGTCCAAGGGACTAAGAGTTGCAACCCTAAACTATTTTCAAACTCCTTTTGATGTCGGATCTCCTACTATGGATCTTGACTGGGAAACCAATAGTCTTGCTAAGCCTTGTTTCCTCAAATAACTTATTTAGACTGCCAACTTTCAAGCTATTTTTCATACTGGATACGAATATCTGCATAAGCTATGTGTTCTATGATGAAAAGCCATTCCGTCTCCACCACCCCCTTACTACAGAATATGCAAGTTTTCTCTTCCCAACCTTCCTTAGGTATAGCCCATCTATCAATCTCAGACCTAAGATGATACGATCTTGTCCTCATTGTTATTATTTTCTAGAGTTGAAAAGATTGATTTTTATAGATACAAATTCATGCAAGAGTATTTAGGAGTAGTGTAATCTTGTATCACTTAAAAAGAACTTGATGATTAATAGACATGTATAGTGAAATCAAATGACTTCTTTATGATCTTTTTGGTCAAATTTAAGTTCGATTGAAGGTTTCTGTGAGCACTATAATGAGGAATGTAGGTTAAGACATGTCTGTAAACAAAATCAAAGTGTGATACACAAAGGAAATCAACTGAGGTCATGTCGTAGGTCTTAAATGGTAGATTGTGTAAAAATGATTAAGGCATATCTCATATTCATAATGTGAGCTTGATTTTGCACTTTATATTTAAAATCACTAGACTATTTAAAGTATCTAGGAGAGACACTTTTGTTACTCATGTGAACAACCACAGGTCCCATAAGGATTAGTGATTAGTGGCCTAGTGGATGCCACATGACAACAAATTGCTCTTAGAGGGGTTTGCAAGTTTACGTGAAGTGCAAAGGAATAGCACAACCTAATAACAAGAGTTCACAAGATAGAGAGCCATGTTGTAAACTCATACTCTTGGCCTATTAGGATATTAGTGAATTCAAACAAACATGGTGCCATTATAATCGAAGGGATGTTGGTGACTTGGGATATTGAAGTCTCAAAAGGTATTAAGAATAAAGTTTTGCACAACAAAACCCTGAGGCTGATAAAATATAAATATACAAAGAATATAACAAAGGGTCCCGTTGAGTTACAAGTCATTTTACATGTGATGGTGAGTAATATTGTGTAAAAATATCCAAATAGCATTATAATGGTTTCAATATGAGAAATGGAAGAATGTGAAATGCTAGTGCTACTCAAAAGGCTAAAGGATGGAAAATCAATTTATAAATTAGTCTTTCACTGGTAGACAAAAGAAGGGGGACAAATAGAGAAGAAGGTTTAACACAAAAAGAAAGGGATTTAAGAGGAGGAACAAGATAGAGAAGATTTGATATGAGTTTGAGACAGAGAGGAAAGATCGATACATTAAAGTGACTAAAATCCTATCTTGAATCTATAATGCTCGGGGAACATCTAGAATTGTGTTGTTAGTTATTCAGATGTATCTTGTGTTAATTTAGGTAATAGTGGAAACTTAAATAATCAAAAGGTGCATGCTTGTTGAGGGAATTAAATAAGTATCCGCATGGATAAGGTTGTCATAAGTTTGATCCCCTATCCTTAATTGCATCATCTTTATAGAAATGCAAATCCCTAAATTTATCACAAAAGGGTCTCCCACATATATTTTCATCCCCTTCTCTATAGGAATTCAAATCCTTAAGATTATTAGTGAGGTCCTTTGATATACGTGTGTCTCCCTCTAAACATTTACTATCCCTCATTAGTTGGGATGATTTGGCAAATTAGGATAATCCTCAAACTTTTATTGTGAGAAAATGTTCTATTACTTTCTAATCATTTTTATATTTGACCAATATATTTAGTGGTTCATCATTATACAACAAGGCTGGAAGTATTGCATTTTCATATTTACTATTGAAATGGAAAATATTGGTTCCCTTAGGGTTAATCTAGGCTAATCTAATCAAATGCATACAAAAAGCACAAGTCAACCTATATTAACTAATGATAGACTAATAACTTAGACAAGTGTACTTGCTATTTTAAGAAAGTAAATGAAGAAGATAGGGCTACTTAGCTCTATGACCAAAGATTGTGTGTCAACAATGAAAATTATGATATCTATCAAGAATATGGATGGAAAATGTTACCTCCATGTCAAATGAACACCTTATATTCTATACTGGTTGTGTACTTTCTTAGAGGACAAGTTCATAAGTCTAAGACAAATTTGTAGTCACAGACTAGTCTTTTGAGTCCAAATTCATCCTTGTACACAATGAAATTTTACTCTTATGTTTTCTTGGTGCGCCTTTGTGTTCTTTTCCTTTTTTGATATTTGTGGGGCTAGCAATATTTAAGAATACCTTGATAGCATGACCATTGTATCACAAGGATAGATGTTCTCTTAGGTCAACCCCTAGAAATGTGTACAAAGATTCAAAGACAATTGGGAAGGGCCCTAAAATTGTGTATGTAGATTCTTTACTCCTTTTAAAGTACCAAATTGAAATGTGTCACTATTGATTGTTCCTTCAATGCTCTAGGATGAGAGAGAACATATGTATTATGGATGTGTTTGAATGAATGCATTGAATGTCTTTAAATACAAGCACATAGCATTGAATATCACAAAATGTGTGGTTAGTTGGCTTAGAGTGGGGAAATAAAGGGGGCTAATTGGCCAAAATTTGAATTTATATTTTAGAAAGAAGGGGGAGAATTTTGTGACCATGGGATCACCCCTGCAACTGTGGAAATGTCCCAAGGTAGGCAAATAGTGAAATCTAAGTGGCTAACAATTATATGGAGATAAGTGCATAAATGAATGTGATAAATGTGTGGATAGTGTGAATTTATAGTTCAACGTGTGTACATAAGCATAAAGTGGGGGCTAAGTGTTTGGGAGTATGTGTATATATGGATGGGTAAAGGCTAGAGGAATGAGCTCAACTTCACACAAGATTGTGCCATTTGTTGATATGTACATGTATCAAGACATTTCCTCAAATTGGGCATAAAACTAAATGGGAAACGGTATGGGTATGCTAATTTAACCATTAGATTTTATCCCCACTTTGAGGTGCCTGTAAATCCTAAATGATCATGCATCTCAAAGTATGTAGCACTGACAAACATGCATGTAAGGTAAATATTCAAACATCGGAGTATATGAATGGGGTCCATGTAAAGTAGTGGACTCTACAAGGATGTGATCATGTAAGTGTTTTCTTTAGTATATGCTCTCCATAAGGACTTGCAAAACAAAGAAAAAGTATGCGATGAGTAGCTTATGTCTTGCAAGTGAAAATCAAGTACAAAATAGGAACTTGCTAATTGTCCATGAAATAGAAACAACATGAAAGGAGTGAAATTAGAAAATTTTGCCTATTTGGAAAATGATAATTGTGTGTTTGGTATGGTATCCATGGGATGACAAGAAACATGGAGTATAAGGCATGTCATGTAACATTAGTCCATTTGGGCATGGTGGCGAGTCTCTACAACACATGTCACTACCTAAAAACTCAACATAGAAAAATTAATGAAATATATGCCCCCTTCTATTCGTTGTATCCATAATATGCAAGGAATTGAAAGAGAGGGAAAACTACAAATGAAAGTAAATGTAATCTATAGATAAGCATGTCAACATGTAACATGTAGAGTAATAGCAATATTGAATACATTGTGTGACAAGCATGTGTAACATCTAGAATGATAAAGCACAATAAACATATATGGGCTATAGATAATATCTAGAAGGTAATGTTTTTTATTACGGTAAGCAGCAAACCAAGGTGTTGACCTTGTTGGGACTTGAAAAGTTTGTCCCAAAATACCCCATTTTGCCCCCAAATTCCATCTGAATCCCACTTGAACCTATAGTTTATAATCGATCAAAGACATCTTTCATAGGTTTTCATATGTCTACCTTTTTAAAAAATACAAGGAAAAAAAGCCCAAAAATGACTAAGTCTCAAAACTCTATGTGTTTCCTTGTGTTTTTTTTACATTTGTTGGAGGTCAAAGTTTCGGGCTTCCTCCTTCCATCGTGCTTTCCCTTTTGGCTCCGAAGTCCTCCAAGGCTAAATTTACCTAAGTGTTACGTGTTGAAAATTCATCTAAGTGTGTCAGAAGCCAAAGGTCGGGCCTTCGGCCTTCTGTCTTCTTCATGGTAGACGTTGGGGAGAAGGGCCAAGCGCTGAAGTCTGCCAAGGTAATGAAAAATATTCTAAGTACGATGCAGTACTACGGGGCGTTAGAGGTCAAAGTTTTGGCCTTTCGTCTTCTTCAATGTTACGGAGTGGAGGGCCGGAAGGGCGAAGTCAGACGGGGCCAGTGTAGCATTAAGTGTGTCAGAGGTCGGAGTTGGGGCTTCCTTCCTTCCTCCTTCATAAGAAGACGGAAGGAGGAAGGCTCGACGACTGACCCTCGACAAGAGTTTGTAATGAGCCAAACTAAAATATTTCAAACTAAAATCATATTTGGAATAAATTTATGAAACTTCTACAAATTTACCCGAAATCACACAGACTAGCAAGCTAGTCAAACACCCAACTTTCACAAACTTGCCCAGAAATTAATGAAATTAATTTTGAATTATATTAAATGGATTTTACATTATTTTAGACTGTCATAACAACCATAACATCAATAGCAACAAAGAATCTCAAATCTGGAGCAAATATGATCAAGCCCACAAAAACCCACAAAACTATCGAATACCGAATGGAGCCAAATTCACTGGAAACACCATGAAATATTTTTATTTGTTTTTTCTGATGTAAATAACATGAAAATAGGTCTGATAATCTGGAAATAACAATAGCAAACTGCAACAACAAGATCTCCAAATAACAATGCAAATCTCACTACAATATTGAAGTATCACTATGCATGACACTGTGCAACACTACAAAAACAAATCCAAGAATACTGAGATGGCCAAATGTAACATAGAGCCTGGGATAAAAAAAGGCAACTACAACTATGAAGATAAACACTGCCAGCACCGTTGAAACACCATAAACCCAACTCAAACTGATAGAGTTAATCTCTGATGCTTGGGATGGATGTGAAAAAGAAAAAAACATAGCTATCCACATGCTACACAACAGCAACACCATTCACTTTCAAACAACATCTACAAACACATGCAAACCAAAACATTGAAAATTGTCGAACTTCCTTGAATCTTTTAATGCAAATGTAACCTTTGGGTGAGATTACCCTATGAGATCCAAAGCTAAACAGCCTTAGACAATTTGAAACTCTCAAACAAATGCCCAAGAGTCTCCAGCTCCAATGGATACATCATCCACTGAAAATATACAAGCTAAACAACTCTGTGAAGAAAATGATCAAATAGTAATAACGCCAAATGAAGGAGTTTTACAAATTTATATGTTACACGCTTGGAGATGGCTTCCCAAACCAAATGTCCTTTTTTGGAAGGAAAAATCAATTAAAAAGCATTTAGAATGTTTCCAATATTTTCCAGCCAAATAAGGAATGACAATTGGCAACTCTATTATAAATGCTTTTTCCAAGTTTGCATTGATCTCCAAAAGTTACTCCAAAATCCCAATGGCTCTTGAGAGGAAAAAACAATTAAAAAGCATTTAGAATTTGCACTCCACCTTGCATGCCAAAAATAATCTACCACTAATAACCATTAATTGCAAGTACAACTTGTCATTGATCCTTTCATAGATTCTTGCCATAGTTGTCAAAATCACTTCAAAATTAGCAACCAGCAAATAAAAAGGTTTTTTACTAAATCCACACTCCCACTTGAGCAAAAAATTATTTAATTTAATATTTATTTGTCCAAAGGATTAATATTGCACCAAGACAATATAAATATTATTTTCCAATGTGTCCTGCAACCCCTGACTTACTATTTCTGGATAGTGGGAACTTACTATTTTTAGTAAGTGTTATTTTTGGAAAAAGGGACATGATAAGTCCTCCCTTCCCAAAATTCTTGTCCTCAAGCAATTTCAATCATAATACTCCAGACTACTTATGCCAAAATGAGGAAACATGTCAAATTACATGTAAAGCCTTGATCCTGTATCTGTGAGGTGTTGCATATTTTGCCAAAGAACACTATGCAAACTTGAAGACTCAAATTCCTTTGTGACAATACCATGTACCAAACCAAAATATCCATGTAATATAATCCATTTGATATGGGGATTATTGAGGCCTTCTCTTTGATTCCCAACCTGAGCTACATCCTCCCGTAAAATTTTTGTAAACTTGCCAAATTTAGTTTTGTCCATCTTCCTTCCTAGCATCCTGGAAAATCTCAGAGTAGTGAATTTGAGTTGAGTGACACTAATGCGTAAATCACCAAGGTATAACAAACTTATCCACACTATCAATTTGTATGTAGTGCGTATCCATTTATTTTTTATCAATAGCCTTCTTTTCACAGCTTGCCTCTTCAGCTGTGTATATGCACTAGCAAGTGTGAAGTCAAACTTGAAACTCCTGCAACCTCTCCCAAAGATATAAATGTGAATTTTGTAGCTTATAGGACTATTATAATAGTCTATGCATCCCTCACAATAGAAAATACATAACTTAGAAACAATTACTTCTTTTACCTCCATAGTATTGAAATATATATTGCAGGAATGCACAACAAAAAGTTCATACTTTACCTCAACTTGAGAGATGTTACTTTTAGCTTTATGGACTAAACTATAATAGCAACCGTTCCATAGAGAATTGGAAAATAACATCATATAACAACAACATATACACCACAATTTTCTAAGAACTGAATCTCCAAACAATAACTCATCGAGATAAAATATGATGTCCATTTAAACACTTTTCCAATCTTGATAAGGGGTAAGCAATGGCTGCATAAAACTTACTAGATGAACATGATTTACCTTATTCTTATGGAAGATCATGTACTCCCTGGTGTGTTTGATAACTCCCTCCTTAAGGTTCCTCCATAAAATATTCTGCTTCATTTCAGATTCAAACATTGCAAAGATTCCATCCTCGTGCCAAATGAGATCATCTACAAGCACCAACTTGTCACCCAATTTATGTGACTCATCACTATTATGCCAAAGAATACCATATATGTTTAGATACACCCATGCAATAATCATGTTATAATTTCCATAACATATAAATCCCAATACTATCAAATAAAAAATCCAAATCACACAATACTGCCAACATTGTTCTGCTCTCATCGGAAAGATTAAACCCACAAATTTTGAAACCAATATGAATGGGGAAAATAAAAATATGAAATGATCTACAATAGCATGAAATTGATCTACAACAATATATTCCCCAATACAAAAAACCCACAAATCTTCACACAGCTTCACTAGAAATCTGCAGACAACACACACATGCTGCACTATTGGAATAACCTCCTTGAATCTCCTCCAAATTAGTGTTATGATGGATGGATTAGTTCGCACTAATAGTGGGGGCCTTCTGCTACCATCATCATGCAAGGATACTTCCTCCAAAAACATCAATCTACAGTTGTTCATAATTGACATTATCAAAATCAACAACATGCAAATGATGCAACAACTACAAAAATGGCAAACCTGTGTAATAGTAATCAATATGACTAATGTCAAATTAGTGGGAAGCCATGTGAGGTCTGAAAATATCTTCACAAACATTTGCACACCTTTGAAGTTATTCAAAATCAGCAACCCATAAACTGTTTTCTTCATCAAGCTAAGTGATTTTAAGAAGAACTTGAGACCATTTCTTGAGTCTTTGTTCTACATGCTTTCAAATTGCATGGAGTTCTTCCTTTGCATTATAACCATAATAACTCCCTTTCTTACAACATCACATCCTATAGACAATGCTTGTAATAAATCTGAAATGAAAAGTACATAGCATGAGATGGTTACCTTCTCAAGCTTGACCAAAGCTTTGTGTGTTCTTCCCATCCATGTAGAAGCTTCTTTCATTGTTTTGATTGAAAGTATTTCACATGAACCCTTGAGATGAATGAAATTGAAAGAATTACCACTTCCCTTGAGTTGCTTCAATTGTTGTAATTTCTCATGTGAATGCCCCTTAATGAAGTCATCTTGAAACTCAAGCTCATAAACACATAGTGTAGCAAATGTGAACTTCTTTCTCTCAATTTGAATGGAGCCCCACCTTTGAATTAAGAAAGCCCAATCATCTTCCCCTAAAACATCATATCCTTCCACAAAAGGATATGACGAATCAAAGAACAAAATATATTGCATGCTCTTCATATCCAAACAATTTGTTGCCCAAACAAGTTGTTCCTTGTAAGGAGTTCTCTTATTTGAGTCAATGCTCAAATACCCAATAAAGATTCCTCTAAGCACCATATCTTTTCCTCCAAAAGTATGCTTAACTCCTTTGAACTAGTGGACTTCTAACAAATCACCAAAGGAATGTAACCACTCTAAAATCTTATCTTCAACTATGGGACTTAGCTCCAAGAATTTATCTATGAATCTGAAACATGGATTCTTCACAACATTATTAGAATGTACATATACGAGCTTCTTTTCCTTCCAGTAAATCACCAGGATCCCAAATACAAAAACAAACTTGAATTTGAAATTGAGATTCCACATGCCCTATACTGCAAGTTGTATCCCGTACTCTATCACCCTGTTTAGCATGTTTTCCATGATGTCAAGGTTTTTGCAGTGACATAGTAAGAGAAAATAAATCTAAAATATGATTATTTTCATACCTTAGGTTGCACTCAAAATGCTCATCCCCTTTTTTTAAAAATAGGAATTGTTGATATATCAACACCTCCATCCAAGTTGCTCAATTTTTCTATGCTAGGGCTAACCACAATGTTCTCCCCAAATGTATATCCATCTACAATAATATTCTGAGAATCAATTCTTGGCTTATTTTCAAAATCATTATGCTCTTCTACTAAAGCCTCTAACAAGATAGTCTGAAATACTTCTTGTTCCACCTTCTTCTTTTCTTCCTCTGTGCTGCCATAATAATGGGTTACACTTTCTGGGACATCCTAATTTTTGCTGAAATCACATATTTTTATAAAATATAATGATTTAAGCTTTGAAAGGTTCCATTTAAAGGATTGTAATTTAATAGGGTTTGATCAAACCCCCTTAGATCAAACCCCCTTGGATAGAACCCCGCTAGTTTTAAACCATACTTATCATGGAGTCTCCTCTACACCTATCAAAATGCTGATAAAAAACCACTTTTGATTTACCTTTTGGGGGATCAAATGAATTCATTTAAAATTTTATGTTTTATAAGTATGTAGTCCTTATTATAAGCTTCCCAAAAAGTATAATTTTAAATATATTTAATTTGATTATTATATTCATTTTTTTTCTTGTGAATGTAGGTTTTTTAATGAACATCAAGGTCTCTGTTTCATACATACGAAAAAATAGGAAAATATATAAACAAAAATTCTAAAAAATACGTGTCCTCTAGGTATTTATGTCCTTATTCCAACAAAAAAAATTGAATTACGATACATACCAAAAAAGTTATGCTTTACACAGTACACCTAAGTCTAAATTGTAATTGGTTTGACTTCAAAAGTTAATTAAAAGAAAAATATTCAATAAAACATTATGAAACCAAATGCATCCTCTAGATATTGTAGTTAAAAATCTAAATTCAAAAAATTAGAATTTTATCCTTCATAGAAAAAAGTTATGTTTTACACAGTACATGTCACTCTTTAAAAATGTTGTTTATTGTTAGAAACTAGTTATTGAAGGAGATGGAAAAGGAAATATAATTTGATTCCAAAAAAATTTTAAAAAATATATTTAGAATCTACATACAAAATGTGACAAATCATTAGTTTACATCATCTTCAAATTCCTCATGGTTTAGCAACTATAGGTGTCTGAAAGTGAAGATTTTTTTTAAAATGTTCATTTCAATGTCAACTTTGGCCAAAAGTGTAACCCACTATTGTGGGATCACCCAGAACTTCAGTAACTTCAAAATCTTCCTCTAACGATTTCACTTCTTCTTCCTCATGTTCCACATCAATTCAAGATGGATGCAATCTTTTTGTTCTTCCTCCTTGTTTGACTCAAAGCTATCCTGAATATCAACTTTCATTTGTTCTTCTTGATTTTTGGTCTTTTCAGCCTTTTCCATCTAAACTCTTTCCTTCAACTTTTCTTCTTCCATTCTAAATCTATTGTAGTACATGTTAAATGATTTCGTGACTCTAACATCTTCATATTCTCCTAGGTATTTATCAAAAATTTCAATGATTTCCTCTTCCATAGGTATACATATTCCTATTAATATCAAATATTCTTGAAATGATAGAAGGCCCTTATAACCTTGATATTCTCCATACAATTTAGAAAGTTCTCTTACATCATCATTCTATCGCATGCTCTTAAACAATGATTCTAAGAAACCTCCCATGATTCACATCAACACTTCAATACCCTACAAGCTAGCAAGATCTTTGCTCTGATACCACTGTAATGAGCCAAACTAAAATATTTCAAACTAAATTCACATTTGGAATAAATTTATGAAACTTCTACAAATTTACCCGAAATCACACAGACTAGCAAGCTAGTCAAACACCCAACTTTCACAAACTTGCCCAGAAATTAATGAAACTAATTTTGAATTATATTAAATGGATTTTACATCATTTTGGACTGTCATAACAACCATAACATCAACAGCAACAAATAATCTCAAATTTGGAGCAAATATGATCAAACCCACAAAACTACCGAATACTGAATGGAGCCAAAAATCATTAGAAACACCATGAAATATTTTTATTTATTTTTTTTGATGTAAACAACATGAAAATAGGTTTGATAATCTAGAGATATCAACAGCAAATTGTAGAAACAAGATCTCCAAATAGCAATGCAAATCTCACTACAATATTGAAGTATCATTGTGCAAGACACTGTGCAACAATACAGAAACAAATCCAAGAATGCCCAGATGGCCAAATCTGACAAAGAGCCTGGGATGGATGTAAACAACACCTACAACAACATGCAACTACATCCAACCACAAATACATAAAAAGGCAACTACAACTATGAAGATAAACACTGTCGGCACCGCTGAAACACCATAAACCCAACTCAAACTGATAGAGTTGATCTCTAATGCTTGGGATGGATGTGCATTAGCAAAAACATAACTATCCACATGCTACACAATAGCAACACCATTCACTTTTGTTAGAATCTGAAAAGATTATTAACTCAGAAAACTAGTGCAAAGAATAGATATCTAAACTATGAATGCAAATGATACGAAATCAAAATAGCAACACATAGTCTCCAAGAGAGTAATGCAAATGCTAGAAGCAAAATAGCATTAAGAGGATGCAAAAGCAAGAGATACAAAATACAAGCTAGGTAGCATGCTTATATAGACCAGGGAGAGGGAGGAGGTGGCAACACCGACCAATGAGGAGAAACCATCTATCGGACTAAAGATAGCAAAGTATCTTCCCAAGATAGCTAATGGATGCTCACATGTAGGAAGGTGACACCTCATAATCCTCTCACCTAATAAGACATGCTTTATTAACCTAAGCGAGATTAATAGAAGTGTAGGAAAAACCTAGGAATATAGGGAAAAATAAATAACCCAACTAGGAAATAAAAACATACACTAACACCCCCCCATAAGCGAAGCTTAGGTGGATGTAGAAATGGGTCCTGACAAATCAAGCCTGATGAGGTACCCATGTACATATAATTCCTCCCCAAAGAGAGAGAAAAGGCTCCCCCCAAAATAGAGAGAGAAGAGACCCCCCCAAAGTAGAGAGAGTTAGGACTCTGAGTGAGAGGAAGAAGCCCCCCTAGAAGATGAAGCATCTCGCACCCCCAGCAAAGCTCACAAATGAAGGAACTTGCTCTTAGTGAAGGGTTTGGTGAAGATATCAGCAACCTGCTCGGAAGTTGGACAGTAGCGAAGGTCGATGACGTGGCCATGGATGAGCTCCCAGATGTAGTGCATGTGGACCTCTATGTGTTTGGTCCGCTGATGATGGACCGGATTCCGTGAGATTTGAATGACACTCTGGTTGTCACAAAATATGATTGATGGCCATCTGATCTGGATACCAAACTCAATGAGAAGATTTTAAAGCCAAATGGCCTTAGTGGCAACATTCACAGCCCCCTGATACTTGGTCTCAGTAGAAGATAGAGCAATAGTAGACTGCTTCTTGCTCGACCAATAAACAAGACCTGAACCAAGTGAGAAGCTGTAACCTGAAGTAGACTTGCAATCTTGAGAATCGCCTGCCCAATCTGAATCTGTGTAGCCCACCAAGTCAAGCTCAATGCCTGCTGCGTAGTGAATCCCAAAACTGTGAGAACCCTGAATGTAGTGAAGGATCCACTTGGCTGCTTTCCAGTGCAGCTCATGAGGCTCCTGCATGAATCGAGAGACCATGCCTACATCATATGAAATGTCAGGTCTCGTATGAGTCAGAAAAATGAGACTCCCAACAAGCTATCAGTACAAAGTGCCATCAACAAGTGGAGAAGAACACTGAGCCTCAAGTTTGACTCCAAAAAGAAAGGGAGTCAGAGCAGGCTTGTAGTTAGCCATATGAAACCTCGAGAGAAAATCTAGAGCATACTTGGACTGGTTGATGGTGATCCCAGAAGCAGACTGGTAGATCTCAATCCCGAGAAAGTAATGCAACAAGCCCAAGTCAGTCATCAAAAACCTGTCATGAAGGGCAGTTTTGACATCCCCAATGGTGGATGAAGAACTCCCTGTGATCAACAAGTCATCAACATACAGAACTAGAAATAGGAGTGAATCATCCTACTGCAGAATGTAGACATTGGGATCAGAATGGCACCGAGTGAACCCAACTGATAAAAGGAAGGAGTCCATCTTGGCATACCAGGCCCGAGGACTTTGTTTGAGGCCATAGAGAGACTTCCGAAGTCGGCACACAAGTGAAGAATCCTGAAGGAACCCCTGTGGTTGCTCCATGTAGATCTCCTCTTGAAGGTCACCATGAAGAAAAGCACTCTTCACATCCATCTGGTGTACTTCCCAATGATTAGCTGTAGTAATGGCAAGAACAAATCAGACGGAATTCATTCGGGCAACTGGCGCAAAAGTCTCAGAGTAGTCAATCCCAGGAACCTGAGAGAATCCTTTGGCGACCAAGCGAGCCTTATGCTTGTCAACCAACCCACCTACTGCAAATTTTGTCTAATAGATCCACTTACATCGAACAAGTTTTCTTCCCTTAGGAAGAGGGACAAGATCCCAAGTGTGGTTCCTCATCTAGAAACTATACTCCTCCTGCATAGCTGTATCCCACTCAGGAATACCAGAAGCCTCATGAAAAGACTGTGGATCTGAGGCAGTAGCAATGAAGACATGTGGAGCATCTTGGAACTATGAATGAGTCCGCCTGGTGTCTGATGGATCCCCAACCCAATCACCTGCAGATTGCAAGGTCTGTCTAGCCCAAAGTGGATCAGAAGATGGAGAATCTGGAGGAGAATCATCAACCTCTGAATGATGACTAGGAGAGGAAGGAGGCGAGTCCTCTAAATCTCTCTCTGCATCGAAAGTAGAGGTAGAAGATTGCTTAGGTGAATCTAACTCATCAGAAGATCTGTCATGTATTCCAAGTGACTCCAATGTCAAAGTAGGAGTTGGAGAAGTGATGAAAAGTGAGATTGAAGAGCCCTCCTCAAACTAAACACTCCTCTCAATGAACAACTCATGTATAGTAGGATGGAGCAACCAATAACCCTTCATACCATTAGGATAACCTACAAATATGCAAGGTCTGCTCTGCGGATCCTTGGCCTTGCGTTTCTCTGCATGAATGTGGGCCCATGCAGGAGAACCAAAAACTCAAAAGTGCTTAACTGATGGTTTCCAACTGCTCCAAGCTTCAAAATGAGTGACTCCCTTCAAGGCTCGGTGAGGAACATGGTTTTGGATATAACAAGCACAGTTAATGGCCTTTGCCCAATACTGTGGTGCAAGAGATCTAGAGTGAATCATGCAGTTTGCCATTTCCTTCAAGGACCTATTCTTTCGTTCTGCAACATCGTTCTGCTGAGGATTGTATGGAACTGAATGCTGCAAATCAATCCCCTATGAAGTGCAAAACCTCTCAAATTGATGGTTGACATACTCACCGCCATTGTCAGTGCACAAAACTTTGATGGCTTTCTCGGATTGCTTCTCTACAAAATTCTTGAAGTTCTAAAAGTGATCAAATACCTCAGACTTCTGTTTGAGAAAGTACACCCAAGTATATCGAGAAAAGTAATCAATGAATGTGAGGACATATCTAGCCCTGCTGAAAGAAGGATGCTGAAATGGACCAGCCAAATCACTGTGAACTAACTCTAGTATCTGTGAAGCTCTCCATGCCTTACATTTGTCAAACTTTTCCTTAGGATGCTTATCAAGAATGCAACCTTGGCAAACACCACCTGAAAACTGAACTGAAGGCAACCCTGTGACCATGCTCTACTGGTTGAGCTGCTGCAAGTAGCGGAAGTTAAGATGGCCAAACCGCTCATGCCATAATCTACTCACACATTAGAATGAGTGAGCAAAACAGTCAAAGGAGGATCAGGAACAAAGTGAGAAAATAGATAGAGCCGTGACTGATGATCTTCTCTCCCAACTGCAACTGTAGAACCACTGTGTAACTCATGAATCTCTACTGAATTAGGAGTGAACTCAACCCGCTTGCCTGAACCTGTGTGAGTGATCTGGTATATCGATTAGAGATTAGTTGATAATGAGCGCACACAAAGAACATCATGGAATGTGCCATCCCCCACATCAATAGACCCTCTCCCACACACCTCAACATGAGTGTTATCACCCATCAAAATAGAAGGCATAGTACACGGCTCCAAAGATGCAAGTTCTTCCTTAGATGAAGCCATGTGGTACGAAGCACCCGAATCAAGAACCCAAGTGGATGGTGAAGAAGCAACTGCAACAAGGGCCTTGCCCTTTCCTTTCCCCTTGGTGTTTTCTTTTGCCTTGTTAGACCCCTCATTAGAACTCTGTTTGATAGACTCAGGAACACTGATATTATTCTTCTCAAGAATATGTGTCAAGTGGTCAATTTGTTTCTTTAGACATTTATGTTCATCATGACCAGGTCTTTGACAATATGCACATTGGACCCTCTCTTTCTTAGGCTTGTCGCCCTTGGAAGATTGGGTCTCATTAGTTGCTTTTGAAGCAACCGATATCTGATCCTTCTTCTCCTTGCTATTCTTCTGTTTCTTATCCTTACTATTGTTGTTACTACTTTGTCCTTTTTATTCTTTTGTGCCTTGGTTGGCAGCTAAGGCATGTGACTTAGAAGACCTAAGAGTGCCCATCTGGATTAGCTTATCCTGTTCTCAAGAGAGATTGACAACAAAATCATCTAAAAATGGCATGGTGAATTGAGTACCAAGTGCACCCTTAGTAGCATAGAAAGTAGAAACAAACACAGAATATTCTGAACTTAGCTTAGAGAGAAAACTAAGAATTAGTTGTTCATCTTTCTTTTCAATTCCACATTGTTTTAACTGCAGCCTTAGTGATTTCAATTTAGTGAAGAAATCTTGGATTGTGTTGAAATTGCTTGGACTTAAACTAATTAATTCATTTTCCAACATATGACCCCTCATTGAATCTTGTGTGCCAAATAGTTTTTCTAGCTTTATCCAGATTTCATTTGGTGTATTCAAAGACTCAATGTGAAAGAGTAAATAAGGAGAAACAGACAAACACAATGTTCCATATGCTTCATCACATTTGTTAAACCACTTAGGCTTATCTTCATCTTTAGCAGGTTCAGTTTCAAGTCTCATAGTTATCCTATTTAATCCAGATTTCCTTAAGTG
This sequence comes from Cunninghamia lanceolata, assembly GCA_027924645.1. NCBI lineage: Eukaryota > Viridiplantae > Streptophyta > Pinopsida > Cupressales > Cupressaceae > Cunninghamia > Cunninghamia lanceolata. The sequence continues at coordinate 947,800 of BSBN01000934.1, forward strand.
AATTGTCACACGTGATTTCTACTCAAAGTAATTGTATGGAGTTAGGATGGGTAGATTTGTTTGATCCATGATGAAGAAATGCCAAGAAGAAATGTCGAAAAGAAGAGAACCCAACTAAGACAACCCCCCCTTTTCATTCAATCAAAGAACCCCCCCAAGAAAATATGATTTGACACTTTATATTACTATGTTTACAACTACCACTAGCAAGAAATACTAAGTGGTCTTGATTTCAATGCATTACAAAACCCTCACAAAGAGCATATGCTAAAAAATATAGTTTTGGCACATTACTCAGAGAAATAAACAGCACCACTTTGATCTACTCAAAAAATCATGCACTTTCAAAAAATGAATCGCCTCGATATGAGGTCGTATGTGAAAGTTATGATCGTTCGAAGTTTCCAAAATGAGAACTATGGAATGTCACAACTGAGAATCTGCAATTTCTAAAAAATTTTGGCATCAAAATCAAAAAATGTCTACACTAGTGCATAGAGCACGAAAAAATAGCCAAAATAAAAAAAAAAATTGTGGGAAAAGGAGCCCGTATGAGCAAGAACGGAGCATTTAAAAACTGCCTTCAAAACTGCAACTGCGAACGGAGAGGGGTCCTGCTGTAGCTCTCTGAGCATGTTTGTGCAGAATATATAGACTATATGCAAAAACTAAAACATACCCAAATGGTTTTTCTGTGCTGCGAACAAAACCCAGAAGGCGTTTTTCTTGCTGATGTACAAAAGATGTTGATCTAGTATAAATAGAACGCCTTTAGCTACAAAAAATGACCCCAACAACCAAAAAATGACATGCAAAGGCTGAATCAACTACCTAAGACAAGCAATGGCATGCTAGAACCTGTAATATTGATTGAAGACACCAAATATGCAAGCTGGTTGTCAGATTTGAGTTTGAAACCCCGGTTCCGCAACTGTGTATGACGATCTATGATTTCGGTGAAGTAAAAGCCAAATTTAACTTTCTCAAGCCTCCTGGACATGTTGGAATAGCTGAAAATGCTTCCAGTATAACCATAAATGTTGCAATCACCCAGATTTCATAAAACACATGTGCAAACCCCAGAGATTAAAAAAGTTTTCGTCAAACTTTTCTGATTCTCAAGATCATCCGAAGATGCAAGAGAAGAGCATACTGGGTTTTTCAAAAAACTATGATAAGATTTATTAGCCCCTTCGAATCTTTCAAATATGGAAACTAAAATCTACTCTTGCACATAGAATAGCTCTGATACCATGTTAGAATCTGAAAAGATTATTAACCCAGAAAACTAGTGCAAAGAATAGATATCTAAACTATGAATGCAAATGATACGAAATCAAAATAGCAACACAGAGTTAGTCTCTAAGAGAGTAATGCAAATACTAGAAGCAAAATAACATTAAGAGGATGCAAAAGCAAGAGATACAAAATACAAGCTAGGTAGCATGCTTATATAGATCAAGGAGAGGGAGGAGGTGGCAACACCGACCAATGAGGAGAAACCATCTATCGGACTAAAGATAGCAAAGTATCTTCCCAAGATAGCTAATGGATGCTCACATGTAGGAAGGTGACACCTCATAATCCTCTCACCTAATAAGACATGCTTTATTAACTTAAGCGAGATTAATACAAGTGTAGGGAAAACCTAGGAATATAGGGAAAAATAAATAACCCAACTAAGAAATAAAAACCTACACTAACAACTTTCAAACAACATCTACAAACACATGCAAACCAAAACACTAAAAACTGTTGAACTTCCCTGAATCTTTTAATGCAAATGTAACCTTTGGGTGAGATTACCCTCTGAGATCCAAAGCTAAACAACCTTAGACAATTTGAAACCCTCAAACAAATGCCCAAGAGTCTCTAGCTTCAATGAATACATCGCCCACTAAAAATATACAAGCTAAACAACTCTTTGAAGAAAATGATCAAATAGCAATAATGCCAAATGAAGGATTTTTATAAATTTATATGTTACAAGCTTGGAGATGGCTTCCCAAACCAAATGTCTTTTTCTGAAAGGAAAAATCAATTAAAAATCATTTAGAATCTTTCCAATATTTTCTAGCCAAATAAGGAATGACAATTGGCAACTCTATTATAAATACGTTTTCCAAGTTTACATTGATCTCCAAAAGATACTCCAAAATCCCAATGGATCTTGATAGGAAAAAACAATTAAAAAGCATTTAGAATTCGCACTCCACCTTGCATGCCAAAAATAATCTACCACTAATAACCATTAACTGTAAGTACAAATTGTCATTGATCCTTTCATAGATTCTTGCCATAGTTGTCAAAATCACTTCAAAATTAGCAACCAGCAAATAAAAAGGTTTTTTACCAAATCCACACTCCCATTTGAGCAAACAATTATTTAATTTAATATTTATTTGTCCAAAGGATGAATATTGCATCAAGATAATATAAATATTAAATAAATAATATTTTCCAATGTGTCTTGCAACCCCTGACTTACTATTTCTAGATAGTGGGAACTTACTATTTTTAATAAGTGTTATTTTTGGAAAAAGGGACATGACAGAGTTCCTTTTATGCAAGGCGAAAGGAGGACGTCGAGGCTTCCTTGTTCTCCCTTCTGGAAGGCTAAGGCAAAATGGTGAAGGCACGAGGCCCGACCCCCACGCCTTCATATCTATACATAGTCGTGGTCAGGGCTTCCCTCCTTCCTCTTCCAGATGTTGTAAGCTGTAAGGTGGAAGGCCTGGGCTCTGAAGTCTGATTTGTCGAAGCTTGACTTCTTGGCCTTCCTTACTCTTTCAAACACGCCGACAACTTCTCAGATCGCCATAAATTCTAAGTGGGTGGATGAAAACATCATTTTTAATGTGGTTGGTGGAGTTGGTGAGGTTTTCTCTCCCATTTCGTCCTCAAATTGGATTGACTCATGCTATAAATAGAAGATCGAAGATCTTTTCTAGCGGTTGGTCATTGAACCAATTGTCTAGTCTGGAAAATGCCTAAGGATGATTTTAGGGCATCAAACAGAGGAAAATGTCTGGGAAGTGAATAAAGGAATACATCTGATACAGTGTAGGAAGGATTGCAATGCACATTTTCATGCAGTGAGATGTCTCCACGATTGTTTGTAATAATTTAGGGGAATGCATTGTCTCAGCTTTGTATTTTGCCTTCACCACATTTGTTGGTGCGATTGTAATAGGATCTGATAATGTATGATAGCATTTAAATCAATACAAGCTTGTGTTGGGTCATTTCTCTATTGCAAGTGGGTTATTATAGTTTGGCTTTAGATAAATAAGCATGTCTAGTGCATGAAGTGTTATATGAGAAATTTATGTGAATATATTTTAGTTTTATGTTGATGCTGGTTCAACCCATTTCTTTCCTCTTTATTGTTTATGACTTAGTTGTGCAATGGAATACACACCAGTCCATATTGGGGATGGATTAATCATCATTTTAATCAAACTCTCATCCTGTTAGTTGTTGGAGTAGGAGTAGGTTTAGTTTAGGGTTCTACATGTTGTTCATGGTTTTGTTCTAGGGATAAATCTGAAGTAATGCAAAACAAACTGAATCATTTGTCAATCATGAGCATGTATGCCTACACTATGTATCTTGTGTATGAGAAGTTAAGTGGATTTACTTCAAGGAGTATAGTATTTCCATGTTTGGGTGCAAATGCATAGTGTAGTAATCGGCTTAATACCGAGGCATGTGCAGCCAATTTGTCTTGACCTAGTGATAGGTTTGGGGGTCAAGTGTACATTGGGTATGGCTACGTATGTCTGTTTGTGTTTTATTTATTGCTTCTAGGAATATCCCTCCTAGGTCTAGCTAATCCTGAAGTGTAGAGGAGTATACCAACTCCTATTAGTTGGCCAAGATCATCCTTGACCTATCAATAAACCTCTTTCAATCACCCCGATGACACCCCTAGCCTTGGTGATTGTGAAATGTTTTATGGTTTAGGGTTGCAGCTATTTTGGGGCCCAACATAACCCTTTACAAAAAGCCACCAAGGCAAAGCAAAATAGTATGTTTGGGTAAGTTGGCATCCCATCAACTTGCACCAACAGATTGGTGTTGCTGCCGGGGATGATACTTCTGGGTTGAAATCAATTGAAGACTCTGCTGGTGAGCTGAACCCAGAATTAGTTTGTAGCCTTGAAGATCAGTTACACTTCAAGGATTTCCTCTTTGGAAGAGGTGGCGACTCTGCTGTCAAAGTTCAAGAAGTTTATTGTCGTTGCCCCTTGGTTGCTATTAATGATTTGAATTCTCCATATCAGTGTGCAACAACAGGTGAAGGAAAGGTACACACAATTTCTTCTTTTCCCACTTTTGGAGTTTGTTGTTCTTGTCATGTTGAAGGAACAAAATTTCTATGCCTCAATTTTTTTTCCCAGCATTATAGGATGTTTTAGTCATGGCCAACTGGTATGAACATGGATACCCTAGGGATATTCCTTCACAAACATCTTCATATATATCAAACCCTAGAAACTACATTGGTGTGGATTCCCATGACCATCCTAGCAATGCATATTCCATTCATGGCTTTGCATGTTATACAAATCCAAACTTATATGCACCCATGCACAATCAGAATGACTTAGCAGTTCAACAATGTGAAATTGATAAAACCAAACAACTGTTGGAGTCATTATTTCAGCAAGAAGAAAAAATAGAAAATCAGATTAGGCTGCTAGAGTCTATGATGTAGTCTAATGCATTCCTTGCTACCCCTAAAAATTAGTTTGATTAGTCCCCTGATCTTCCCTTAGATCCTATTTATGATTAGGTAGACCTCTCATGGGTTGATTACAAAATAATGAGTATGCCAACCAAGGTCTACAAATAGTTTCCCAAGTTTGATGGGTATGATATTTGGGAAGGGGACAAACATGTTGATGTATTATCAGAATTCATGGAAGAACATCAATTTGAGGATGAGGATATGTACATGAGATTTTTTGTTAGGTCATTACATGGAAAGGCAAAAGAATGGTTCCACAATTTTCTAGGGCAGTCCTTTGCCTTGTGGAATGAACTTGTGGCAACATTTGAAAATGATTTTGCCAAAGGTCTTGACCCTGCTAATCTTGTCATAGAGCTAGAAAAAATTAAAAGACAAGAGGGAGAGTCAAGCAAGGATTTTGGTCATAGGTTTGTAGTTGCCCTTTCCCATGTTCCTAAAGGTTTTAGACCTAACATTCTCGCTTGCATTGATATGTTTTTCGAAGCATATGAAACTAGATTGAGTTATGTGTGGGAAGATTTCAGAATAACAAGTATGCAACAGACATATTTGTCCCTAGACTCCATGGAGAAAATAAGAGATGACTACATAAAGGGTTTGTTATCCAAAAGTGCAAGTGTTGTTGGTAATCAACATGCTAATCTGAATAGCAACAGTGTGGATACAAGCAATCAGATAAATATAGCATCAGATGATGATGATTGTGTAGTTAGGAGGGTAGAAGTGGAAGATGGTGCATATGATAGTGATGCAGATTATGAAAGCAGTGTATGCACCTACCTTCGGCTGAATAGCTCATCAAGTGAAAGTGAAAATGATGAGACCAATGGTGACTTCAAGTCCAATGTTGAGGTATGTGGTCTAGTAAATGGTGAGGATGCTGTGTACAATGATGAATAGTCAAATGGACCATCTTTTGAAGTTGAGTATGAAATGTGTACGTGCAGGTAGGTAAAACATGGGATGAACAAGAAGCTTATTGTTTGTTTGATGGTTTGCCTTCCTTTGTTCCTATTTGTGATGAAGCAATTGAAATTTTTCTGCATGAGGTTGATGTAGACGTGGTTGCACTTGGTAATACCTGATCAAAGACAGTTATTGGTGCATCCATGGGATTTCAATGTGAAGAGCTTGCCTTGGATTTTGAAGATGGTGATCATGTGGACGCATATGAGAACATGTTTCTTTGGTGCAAGGTATGTTCTCTTCCTCATGCAGAGTCTGCTTCATCTCAGCCACAAGGAAATAGAATAAGAATGAATGTGGAAGAAGTGTGTCATTAGTCAATTTGTAGTAGTATATATGACACAACAGGTTACCGAGATGGAATTGAAATAAAGAGACAATTTGAATAACATGTTTCTCCAATTGAGGTGTCTCATGGTATTGATGTGTGTGTTGATGATTTGAATTGTAGCCTGAGTCATGTTTATGATTCAAAATTTGAAAGTTGTTGCAACACATATGAAAGTTTTGTTCAAGAGTTCAGTGAGGATACAAATGAATATGAATGTTTCCACTTTGATGTAGGATGTTCACCATCTCTTGGATGTGTTGGTGCTACAGTTGAGGTTGAGTCCTTTATGTGGGACATTGATGTGAATGAGCGACAAGGTGTGTTCATGCCTGAATTTCAATAGATGACAGCCAAACTCAAAGGTATACCTGAGTTGGAGTCTTTCTAGGTTATTCTACAAGATGAAGTGTCTTCTCTTGTGGATCAAAAGTGCATTCAAGCACCAATTTCTTTGCCACATGAATTGGAGGTGTTCTTGTTTGCCTCAATTCACATGAAGAGGTTAGTAAGTGTAATAAGGTTGCAATTGGTGATGGAGATTCACTTCCCTCCATGTCTTTTATTGATGACCTAAATTTTGATTTCTCACCCCTTGTTGTTGAGAACAAACATGATGCAGTATGAAATAGGTCAAGCACCTATTTGTTATGGTTGCCCTGCAGAAATGATTTCATTGGTGAAGCTCTCCTTGGCTCCATGAGTATATGTTACAGATTGGTACATGTTGAGGGTAGTTTTCAGTTGTTGCAGCTGGGTGAGAAGTGCAAATTTGGTTTGAGTGAGATCAATTCTTTCATTCATCTTGTCTTTGACAGAGGAAAGTGGTTTCAGTAACTTGGTGTAGGTTTGACTTGCAACATGTTTAGAATTTTGAATACAGTCATCTTTCCTTCTGTGCCTTCATGCCTATGACTGTATGCCTTGTAAATATGTTTCCATTGTTTCCCCTCATTCATTTTTGCCTTTTGGTCTATCTGGAGATAGTTGGTCCTCGTTGTGCTACTACTTGGCACACATCCCCAACTAGAGCCACTGTTGGGACATGAAAATCCTTTCCCCAGAATGCCCCATTTTGCCCCCAAATTCCATCTGAATCCTACTTGAACCCATAGTTTATAACCGATCAGAGACATTTTTCATAGGTTTTCATATGTTTGCCTTTTGAAAAATACAAGGAAAAAAGGCCCAAAAATGACTAAGTCTCAAAACTCTGTGTGTTTCCTTGTGTTTTTTTTACATTTGTCGGAGGTCGGAGTTTCAGGCTTCCTCCTATTGGTTCACAAAAATGCAGGTTGCTAACCCTAAGAGGATGCCAGACTCTATGTTTGGATTTGCAACGTTTTTGGACCAATTGAAAGAGCTATTAGCTCCCTACACTTCAGGTCCTGCAAACCTAGGCGGGTGTACCTTTGTAACTAAAGTAGAATGAAAACTATATGACTTAATTGGATTAGTAAATCTATCACAATGGCATAAAATGTAATAGATGCAGTCTAAAAGTTATCCTATTCCTAATGTACTGACTTGAAATAGAAATGTTTTGAATATGAGTTTGGATAGTAATGACTAGTGCCTACTTCTATTGGGCTATGGAGTCGGTAAATGGATGAAGATTTAATGGAAACAGATGTATGAGGTAAGTTGATCTACTTCACAGTTTAACTCGAGCTTGTAAGGCACATGGGATGTTTGCACCTTATGCAAACGCGCAAGAATGTCAGTTATAATGCTCTTCTTATACTATCCCAATGATATTCCTCGTATTACTGTGAACAACTGAGAGGATGTTTAATTCTAGTAAGAAGGGAATTTAGACCAGATTTGTTTTGTAGAAAGGATTTACCTCTTGGCAGAGACCTTATGACAATTCTGATCAACTTCTTTATAGAAACCAACCAATTCGAACACACTAAATCAACAAATGTGACCAGATAAATCAACAATATTCTTGATACGATAATTTAAATAATACGGAAAAACCATTCTGGAGACAACATTACAACATTTAGGATTTAATATTAACATTACAGCTGAACACTGAAAATAGATAGCTGAATTGAAGCATTCCGTTCCATTAATAAAAAATGTGTATATAACAGTTCTGATGAGGGGAATGGGTGGAGTGGAATTAAATAATTTCCTACTGGTACCCTAAACCTACTGCTCTCTTCTAATCTACTGATCTCCTGTCCCCCGTATTTGTATCTCCCTTATATATTTTGCAAATTTAGGGTTACGACCCTTTACATTCTGGTACATCTTTTGGTACAACTCTTCATCCAATTGTCTTCGGCAAAATAAAATATTTAATTAGTTGCCATTGGCAAATTAAATATTTTAATTAAACTTCATTTTCGTAATCTCCTTAACGGTAATCTTCTTGGGGACTTCAAGCTCAAATTTTACTCGTATATATTTTTACCACGTTTAATCACCCACTTTTAACTCTTCTGGTAAAAATGTTTTATATTGCATTTACTTTGTGTGTTTTCACCTTTGTTTTGCAAAAATATTTATTTGGGTAAAAATTATTACTCGTTCTTTCCTCCTTGGTGAAAAATATCCCTCGGGCTCCCTCGGTGAGAATATTTTACTGCAAATTACTCTTTAGGTTTGCAAATATTTATTTGACGTCTTCCTACCCTCAGAAAAATATTTCACTTCTTGAAAATATTCTCAACCGATATGATGAAAACATTTATTTTTATGGTCTTACTTTGTTATTTACTTGCACCACTTTAATGGGCTCCAACATGTTCTTATCGGTGTGATATAACAGTATCGGGAGCTTTAAAATATCTGCTATCGATGTGCCATTTTCTGCCGATGAAGCTTCCATCGGTGTAACATACGGGTTCTGTGTGAGTAAAATATCTCTCTCTGATTTTGCATATTTTCCCGATGACCCTTTTCATCCTTTCCTCTATCAGTGTGACTCATGAAATCGGAGAACTCTTAGGAGCTCACTCCGATATCCTATGTCTCTCCGATGTAGGGTTTCATATGTTTCATCCTAACTGTAGCCTGCCACACTACTGGGATTACTGGGAGACCGTTCACTTTGATGAGTCATTCTAGTAATATTTTTTCTTGCAGCACTCCATTATTTTAGGGTTTGTACCTGGCTTTCACAGGATGTGCGGTGTTGGTTACAGTGTGCGAACCTTTCATAGTTATGAAATCCTTCGTTTTCACACCCATTTATAGCTGATAGCTTATACAGATATTTAATCCTTCTCTGATATCAACCAGAAGGGGGAGGGATTATGCATATAATGTGACATACTGCTGATAATAATTTCATGATCAAACCAACTTTTTACCAGTATAGTGATATCACGATAAGGTGGTGTTCTTCTGCATACTTAAATAATAACCGAGGTTTATAATATGTGCATTTCTCAATATTGGGATAAACAAATTCATTTCACTTTGTTTGAGAGGAATTATTAAGAGTCATTCCTCAACTTTAGTTGACGCTCACATTCTTTCTCATTGCCTTCAAAATCTTCGTAATGTTTCCTGTGGGTAACCTTGATGCAAGTTCTCAAAGGTTTTCTTCATAGGCTCATCCACACGATCTATTAATGCCTTCACTTCCTTATTTGCATCCTAAGCATTGAAAATCCATTCTTAACAATTATGACAATATTTAATGGCATAGATTTCATTTCCCTCAAACTCAGCATCATCCACTCAAGTATCTGGATTGCTTAAACTCAGTATAACGATAACAAATTGTTTCATCTGATGAATCATTACATCCTCAGCAATTTCACAATCATATGTAGCTGCAACTTTCTTAGAGCTTCCATGACATTTTTATTTTTTCGTCCAGGCCTCCGCAATCCCCAACATTGTGAATTTTCCAAGACTGCCAAGATTGAATGGTCTAGCATGGTTGCTTTCTGTTAGCCGCATCATGCCTTCAAATCAGAAACATACTAAAAGCTGTGTGTTTGTTTACCATCATCATATATACTCAAAGGCCCTTAGCGCGGTGCTTGAGGAACAAAATTGCTAACAACACGATCATCATCAATGGATATTTTGGGTCCATATTGAATATCCGTGCGATACACATTGTTGTAAGTTCATTGTCCAATCTTATCAAGCTTCTCAAAGGACTCTGCCTGTTAAGGAATCCATCCCTTGATGGCTTAGCCTGCAATATCAGTGAGCTATGTTAGCCATTCAGCGGCGTCCTGTTTGCCTTTGGTATGCCTTGGTAGATTCCCCAGCCTGAGGTTCGAATTGGTATTGGGAATAATCTCCATCGGCGGCCTCTGATGATATTGATGCCGATGTTGTTGTTGCCATATAGGTTAGACTCATAGAGAAGTTGTGGATGCTTAGTCTTCACATTTTCTTGGATTTGCACTTCCAGTTTCTGTAAGACCAATTGCTCTAAAAGATTGAGATGCCCAATAGAATCTGGTAAAGATTGTATCTAGAAATGCCCTTGACGTGAACCTATCTCCATCACTCTCAACTTGCTGAATTGACCAACGTTAATTGGGAGGTCCCTTAAATGTGGTTGCTTTTAAATAGAGCTTAGTCAAAGACACCTAATTTGTGATGTGGTGAGGGAACTCTTCCAACTGCTGACACCCACCGAGATTCAAATACTTGATCTTTGTTATGTTTTCTAGGATATCGGACTATATGGTGAGCTTCTTGCACCACTGTAAATCAAGAGTTTGTAGGAGCATCAGCTAGTTAAATGAAGGTGGCAACAATTTCACTTGATTGGAAGAACTCAAATCTAAATACTGTAGGCTTGTCGAATGACCAAAACTACTAGGAAGTGATGATAGCATTCCACAACTTCTTGTTTGCAGGTGCTCCAGTGATTTAAGATGGCAAAATTGCATTGGCAGACTCTCCACATTGTAATCAAACATGGATATCTTTTTTCAACTTCCTGAGATATCCCATGGACTTTGGAATCCTTCGTAATTTAAGGCCAAATTCATCATCTGTCCCCTTTGTATGAGTTTTCCAAGTCAACTGATATGTAATCCGGCAGGGTATTCCTTCCAAAAATTGGTGCTTTCTTTAGAAATATGCTGTGAAGCACTTTCATTGTTTCACAGTCATCATGTTGAGGACTTCTTTGTATTTCCCTACTCCCGGTGTTTGAACATATATTTTGTGACACCTCAGGCATCTTAATCAATTTTTTTGTTTGTTTTGTTTTAGATTAATGTTGTATTTTGGTTGTGTAGGTATTAGTACCAATGGAGCTTCATCAGCCTTAAATAGGTCTCTGAATTGCCTCATGCTAGTTGTTGAATAATAGATGGCTCTCAATGCTGAAATTAATATTTTTTCATATGGGAACCTAAAATTTTGCAAAAATTGGTATGAAATTTTAGGTCCCAATAGTGGCTCTGTCTGGGGATGTATGCCCCCTGTGGGCATAGCAAGATCCTAGATCTCTGGGGAGCAGACTAGTGCCTTCTCCATTGGGTAACAGAGTCTACTTTTGTCCCAAAATTGATATGGTTAAAAAGACCATATCGGAAAAGAAAATCCATGTCTTTCCCCTATCAAAAACTTTGTTCTGATCATGTTGTAATGATACCCCATATTCTTAACTGAATTTGTTCATATCATTCATTAATGCATCATGGTTCATGCTGCAAGTGAGTTTTGTATTACTCGGTATCTGGAAGTCAAGCATAGTCTGAACACCTTCATCATTGTATGACATAAGGAAGTCATGATTATCAAACCTTGTAGCATGTCTTACTCTATCATATCTATTGTCATTCACCAAATGTTGATCTTTTAACTGAAATGGAAAATGGAATAGATCAAGCTGCTTCTGACATATGCTATCATCAATGCTGGCTTCAACATAAAACACTATATCCTCTTCCTTATCATAGCCATCTTCCCCACACGTTTGACAGTCAATAATCTGCCAATCATACATATTGGAATCATCAACCTCCCTTGGTTCAATGGACATCTTTATCTCTGGATCAGTGTCACAAGAGAACTCATGACCACTATCTGTCTCTTCTTTGCAAAAATGTGAATTGGGAAATATGGCCTCATATATTTCATCACCCTTACCATGTTGAATGGGTTCACTGTCAAAAGATATATTTGCTGGACACAGTATTTGGGTATCATCTTTATGTACATATCTTTGGTATTCTTTGGTGAGCAATTCTGAAATATGCTCACTGTCAAGTGAGCATGTTTCTTCATCAACCCTCTTACTAAAATTTTCATCATTCTTTTCATCACTACTATAATGCTCAAAATTCAATGTACGTAGTTCATCGACATGATCAATTATAGATTCTTTATCAGATTATCCACCTTCCTGACTGTCTGAATGCCTTTCACTCTCTTCATCTTCTTGTGTTATATCATCATACAATGGCTTTGAATAGGCTTGAAGATTATTTTCTGCTATGTGTATTTCCCCTTGATCAAGATTTTGTTCTACTTGTTGAAAATATTCACCTTGGTTATCTGAAAAGACTTCATCCTTGGGATAACATGGGTCTGGAAACACTTGGAGTTCATATTCTGGTATACCCCATCTTTTGAAAACAATATTCTTCTTCCCCCCAACACTGTTGATTCATATATTGCGGTGGGTGGGATGGGATAAAAGGATCATCCACATTTTGAAGACTACTCTCATTTTCTGAAATATGCTAGGGCTCCAAGTCTCGTGCAAGATCATATGTTTCATCTATTGGATGCATTATTTGATCGCTTTCTTCATATTTGTCCATGCCATTATCTGTGTTGGTAGATTTACCATTTCCAGTATGCTCATACTTGATTTTCTCTACGAAACCAATCATTTTACACACTTGGTCAAAAGTAACTGGTTTCTGTGACTCAGGCCATTTTTCTGAATGAGACACATATAATTTCATGAATGTTTCAATGCAGATGGATTCATCAAGTCTAACATTAACAGGTATTTGCATATAGATATCCAATGTTCTCCTGAACAAAGAAAATCCCGATTCCTCAAATTTACTTTGACTTCTCTTTTGAAAATACTCATCATTTTTCTCTTTATACTGGCACACGAATTTATTTGCAAGTTCATTCCATGAAGTTATGCAAAGCATAGGAAGGTTGTAAAACCAATCTTTGGTAGCATTTTCTAATGTTTTCACAAATAGCTTCATGATAACGTCTTCTCCATTGATTTGCCAATTCATCACTATATCAATGAATTGTTGTAGGTGCATATCTGTAGATTCCCATTTACATCCATTAAATTTTGGCAAATGATTTTCAACATTTAAAAGGGGAGAACGATTTGGGTAACTTTGAATGTTTCTAAAATCAATTGGTTTGTACACTTCAAGATCTATCACCCTCTGTTGGAAAAGTAGTTGCTGCCATCTTATTTCTTCTTGTAGACTTTGATTGACCCGAGGGCTAACATTGCTTTGCAAGTTTTGATATGGGATTTGGTATTGATAATGCCCCATATACTGGTTATATTCATGATCTTGGTAGGTAGCTAGTCCATCCATATCTGGTTGTATTGTTATATTAGTTTCACCATATTCAATATCATTGGATTCAATATTGATAATATCCTCGTGCCTTTTCCTTTCTATGATAGGAATCAATTTAACCAATTGGTCTATAGTAACTGGCTTTAATGATTCAGGCCAATTAGTGGACATAGGCACATAAGCAAGCATGAACATTTTAATAAATAAGGATACACTAGATTTGAGATAAAAAGGTATCTGTTCATAGATATCCCCCAACCTGATGAACAACTTATATCCAGATTCTCCTTCATGTCTCCTTATTTCGAAGAATGCATCTAAAGGGGGTATGTTATATTTTTTCATATTTCATCAATTTTATTTTTAGAGTCGCCACCTCTTGTGAGAAGAGGAAAATTTCATCTTTCTGGGTTCTTGCCAGCAGAGTCTACCAATATGTATTTGAATTTTGTATAGAGTCACCACCTCTATTTAGAGGACTAATCAATTTTTTCGGGTTTTTCCTTCCACCAGCAGAGTTATGCCTTTTAATTTTCTGACTCTAATAACATGGTCCACTACCAAGTTTCTCTATGTGTTCTCCCTAGTAGAGTCACCATTTTGTTGGTTCCCAAAAATGCAGGTTGCTAACCCTAAGAGGATTCTAGACTCTATGTTTGGATTTGCAATGTTTTTGGACCAACTGACAGAGCCATTAGCTCCCTACACTTCAGGTCCTGCAAACCTAGGCGGATGTACCTTTGTAACTAAAGTAGAATGAAAACTATATGACTTAATTGGATTAGTAAATCTATCACAATGGCATAAAATGTAATAGATGCAGTCTAAAAGTTATCCTATTCCTAATGTACTGACTTGAAATAGAAATGTTTTGAATATGAGTTTGGATAGTAATGACTAGTGCCTACTTCTATTGGGCTATGGAGTCGGTAAATGGATGAAGATTTAATGGAAACGGATGTATGAGGTAAGTTGATCTACTTCACAGTTTAACTCGAGCTTGTAAGGCACATGGGATGTTTGCACCTTATGCAAATGTGCAAGAATGTCAGTTATAATGCTCTTCTTATACTATCCCAATGATATTCCCCGTATTACTGTGAACAACTGAGAGGATGTTTAATTCTAGTAAGAAGGGAATTTAGACCAGATTTGTTTTGTAGAAAGGATTTACCTCTTGGCAGAGACCTTATGACAATTCTGATCAACTTCTTTATAGAAACCAACCAATTCGAACACACTCAATCAACAAATGTGACCAGATAAATCAACAATATTCTTGATACGATAATTTAAATAATACGGAAAAACCATTCTGGAGACAACATTACAACATTTAGGATTTAATATTAACATTACAGCTAAACACTGAAAATAGATAACTGGATTGAAGCATTCCGTTCCATTAATAAAAAATGTGTATATAACAGTTCTGATGAGGGGAATGGGTGGAGTGGAATTAAATAATTTCCTACTGGTACCCTAAACCTACTGCTCTCTTCTAATCTACTGATCTCCTGTCCCCCGTATTTGTATCTCCCTTATATATTTTGCAAATTTAGGGTTACGACCCTTTACATTCCGGTACATCTTTTGGTACAACTCTTCATCCAATTGTCTTCGGCAAAATAAAATATTTAATTAGTTGCCATTGGCAAATTAAATATTTTAATTAAACTTCATTTTCGTAATCTCCTTAACAGTAATCTTCTTGGGGACTTCAAGCTCAAATTTTACTCGTATATATTTTTACCACATTTAATCACCCACTTTTAACTCTTCTGGTAAAAATGTTTTATATTGCATTTACTTTGTGTGTTTTCACCTTTGTTTTGCAAAAATATTTATTTGGGTAAAAATTATTACTCGTTCTTTCCTCCTTGGTGAAAAATATCCCTCGGGCTCCCTCGGTGAGAATATTTTACTGCAAATTACTCTTTAGGTTTGCAAATATTTATTTGACGTCTTCCTACCCTCAGAAAAATATTTCACTTCTTGAAAATATTCTCAACCGATATGATGAAAACATTTATTTTTATGGTCTTACTTTGTTATTTACTTGCACCAATTTAATGGGCTCCAACATGTTCTTATCGGTGTGATATAACAGTATCGGGAGCTTTAAAATATCTCCTATCGATGTGCCATTTCCTGCCGATGAAGCTTCCATCGGTGTAACATACGGGTTCTGTGTGAGTAAAATATCTCTCTCCGATTTTGCATATTTTCCCGATGACCCTTTTCATCCTTTCCTCTATCGGTGTGACTCATGAAATCGGAGAACTCTTAGGAGCTCACTCCGATATCCTATGTCTTTCTGATGTAGGGTTTCATATGTTTCATCCTAATTGTAGCCTGCCACACTACCGGGATTACTGGGAGACCGTTCACTTTGATGAGTCATTCTAGTAATATTTTTTCTTACAGCACTCCATTATTTTAGGGTTTGTACCTGGCTTTCATAGGATGTGCGGTGTTGGTTACAGTGTGCGAACCTTTCATAGTTATGAAATCCTTCGTTTTCACACCCATTTATAGCTGATAGCTTATACAGATATTTAATCCTTCTCTGATATCAACCAGAAGGGGGAGGGATTATGCATATAATGTGACATACTGCTGATAATAATTTCATGATCAAACCAACTTTTTACCAGTATAGTGATATCACGATAAGGTGGTGTTCTTCTGCATACTTAAATAATAACCGAGGTTTATAATATGTGCATTTCTCAATATTGGGATAAACAAATTCATTTCACTTTGTTCGAGAGGAATTATTAAGAGTCATTCCTCAACTTTAGTTGACGCTCACATTCTTTCTTATTGCCTTCAAAATCTTCGTAATGTTTCCTGTGGGTAACCTTGATGCAAGTTCTCAAAGGTTTTCTTCATAGGCTCATCCACACGATCTATTAATGCCTTCACTTCCTTATTTGCATCCTAAGCATTGAAAATCCATTCTTAACAATTATGACAATATTTAATGGCATAGATTTCATTTCCCTCAAACTCAGCATCATCCACTCAAGTATCTGGATTGCTTAAACTCAGTATAACGATAACAAATTGTTTCATCTGATGAATCATTACATCCTCAGCAATTTCACAATCATATGTAGCTACAACTTTCTTAGAGCTTCCATGACATTTTTATTTTTTCGTCCAGGCCTCCGCAATCCCCAACATTGTGAATTTTCCAAGACTGCCAAGATTGAATGGTCCAGCATGGTTGCTTTCTGTTAGCCGCATCATGCCTTCAAATCAAAAACATACTAAAAGCTGTGTGTTTGTTTACCGTCATCATATATACTCAAAGGCCCTTAGCGCGGTGCCTGAGGAACAAAATTGCTAACAACACGACCATCATCAATGGATATTTTGGGTCCATATTGAATATCCGTGCGATACACATTGTTGTAAGTTCATTGTCCAATCTTATCAAGCTTCTCAAAGGACTCTGCCCGTTAAGGAATCCATCCCTTGATGGCTTAGCCTACAATATCAGTGAGCTATGTTGGCCATTCAGCGGCGTCCTGTTTGCCTTCGGTATGCCTTGGCGGATTCCCCAGCCTGAGGTTCGAATTGGTATTGGGAATAATCTCCATCGGTGGCCTCTGATGATTATGATGCCGATGCTGTTGTTGCCATATAGCTTAGACTCATAGAGAAGTTGTGGATGCTTAGTCTTCACATTTTCCTAGATTTGCACTTCCAGTTTCTGTAAGACCAATTGCTCCAAAAGATTGAGATGCCCAATAGAATCTGGTAAAGATTGTATCTAGAAATGCCCTTGACGTGAACCTATCTCCATCACTCTCAACTTACTGAATTGACCAACGTTAATTGGGAGGTCCCTTAAACGTGGTTGCTTTTAAATAGAGCTTAGTCAAAGACACCTAATTTGTGATGTGGTGAGGGAACTCTTCCAATTGCTGACACCCACCGAGATTCAAATACTTGATCTTTGTTATGTTTTCTAGGATATCGGACTGTATGGTGAGCTTCTTGCACCACTGTAAATCAAGAGTTTGTAGGAGCATCAGCTAGTTAAATGAAGGTGGCAACACTTTCACTTGATTGGAAGAACTCAAATCTAAATACTGCAGGCTTGTCAAATGACCAAAACTACTAGGAAGTGATGATAGCATTCCACAACTTCTTGTTTGCAGGTGCTCCAGTGATTTAAGATGGCAAAATTGCATTGGCAGACTCTCCACATTGCAATCAAACATGGATATCTTTTTTCAACTTCCTGAGATATCCCATGGACTCTGGAATCCTTCGTAATTTAAGGCCAAACTCATCATCTGTCCCCTTTGTATGAGTTTTCCAAGTCAACTGATATGTAATCCGGCAGGGTATTCCTTCCAAAAATTGGTGCTTTCTTTAGAAATATGCTGTGAAGCACTTTCATTGTTTCACAGTCATCATGTTGAGGACTTCTTTGTATTTCCCTACTCCCGGTGTTTGAACATATATTTTGTGACACCTCAGGCATCTTAATCAATTTTTTTGTTTGTTTTGTTTTAGATTAATGTTGTATTTTGGTTGTGTAGGTATTGGTACCAATGGAGCTTCATTAGCCTTAAATAGGTCTCTGAATTGCCTCATGCTAGTTGTTGAATAATAGATGGCTCTCAATGCTGAAATTAATATTTTTTCATATGGGAACCTAAAATTTTGCAAAAATTGGTATGAAATTTTAGGTCCCAACACCTCCTTCCATCATGCTTTCCCTTTTAGCTCTGAAGTCCTCCAAGGCTAAATTTGCTTAAGTGTTAAGTGTTGAAAATTTGTCTAAGTGTGTTGGAGGTCAGAGGTCAGGCCTTTAGCCTTCCATCTTCTTCATGGTAGACGTCAAGGAGAAGGGCTGAGGGCCGAAGCCCCCAAGGTAATGAAAAATATTCTAAGTATGATGCAAAACTGTGGAGCATTGGAGGTCAGAGTTTTGGCATTCCATCTTCTTCAGTGTTGCAGAGTGGAGGGCCTGAAGGCCAAAGTCCGACGGGGCTAGTGTAGCATTAAGTGTATTAGAGGTTAGAGTTTGGGCTTCCTTCCTTCCTCCTTCATAAGAAGATGGAAGGAGGAAGGCCTAACAGTCGGCCCTTGACAAGTGTTCCTTCTATGCAAGGCAGAAGGCGGATGTCAGGGCTTCCTTGTTCTCCCTTCTAGAAGGCTTAAGGCGAAATGGTGAAGGCTTGAGTCCTGACCCCCAATGCCTTCATATCCATACATAGGTGGGGTTGGGGCGTCCCTCCTTCCTCTTCTAGATGTTGTAAGTTGTAAGGCGGAAAGCCTGGGCTTCGAAGTCTGATTTGTCGGAGCTTGACTTCCTGGCCTTCCTTGCTATTTCAAATGCACTGACAACTTCTTAGATCACCATAAATGCTAAATAGGTGGATGAAAACATCATTTTTAATGTGGTTGGTGGAGTTGGTGAGGTTTTCCCTCCAATTTCATCCTCAGATCGAATTGGCTCATGCTATAAAAAGAAGATCGAAGCTCTTTTCAAGGGGTTGGTTGCTAAACCAATTGTCTAGTCTGGAAAATGCCTAAGGATAATTTTAGGGCATGAAGAAGAGGAAAATGTCTTGGTAGTGAATGAAGGAATACATTTGATACATCATAGGAAGGATTACAACTCACATTTTCATGCAGTGAGATATCTCCATGGCTGTTTGTAATAATTCAGGGGAATGCATTGTCGCATCTTTGTATTTTGCCTTCACCACATTTGTTGGTGTGATTGTAATAGGATCTGATAATGTATGACAACATTTAAATCAATACAAGCTTTGTGTTGGGTCATTTCTCTATTGCAATTGGGTTATTATAGTTTGGCTTTGGATAAATATGTCTAGTGCATGAAGTGTAATATGAGAAATGTATGTGAATATATTTTAGTTTTATGTTGATGCTGGTTCAGCCCATTTCTTTGCTCTTTATTGTTTATGACTCAGTTGCCCAATGGAATAGGCACTAGTCCATATTGGGGATGGATCAATCATCATTTTAATCAAACTCTCATCATGTTAGCTATAGGAGTAGGAGTAAGTTTAGTTTAGGGTTCTACATGTTGTTCATGGTTCTATTTTATAACTAGGGATAAATATGAAGTAATGCAAAACAAATCGAATCATTTGTGAATCATGAGCATGTATGCTTGCACTATGTATCCTATGTATGAGAAGTTAAGTGGATTTATTTCAAGGAGTATAGTATTGCCATGTTTGGGTACAAATGCATAGTGTAGTAATCAGCTTAATATAGAGAATTGTGTAGCCAGTTTGTCTTGACCTAGTGACAACTTTGGGGGTCAAGTGTACATTGGGTATGGCTGTGTATGTTTGTTTGTGTTTTATTTCTTGCCTATAGGAATATCCCTCCTAGGTCTAGTTGATCCTGAAGTGCAGAGGAGTATACCCACTCCTATTAGTTGGCCAAGATCGCCCTTGACCTGTTGATAAACCTCTTTCAATCACCTTGACGACACCCCTGGCCTTGGTGATTGTGAAATGTTTTAGGGTTTAGGGTTATAGCTATTTTGGGGCCCAACATAACCCTTTACAAAAAGCCACCAAGGCAGAGCAAAATAGGCCTAAGACAGGCCACAAACAACACAATAGAAGCACATTAACAATATTTATCCATAATAGAGTTCAGAGTCTTAAACATAAACCATAACCAAAAAATAGTAAATAGAAAGGCACAATCACTAAGAGAACAACTATCCCTAGTCATCTATAAGGAATTTTTTACATGTATTCATAGTTGATGATGGTATTGGAATCCAACCCATGCCTCTTAAGGTCAAGATCCTGCAGAACAGACAAAGTGGTGGCTGATCTATGCATCACTTTAGTACTAAATTTAGCCATGTATTTTAGATTATATTCAAGGGAAACAACCTTATATTTAAGCTCAGAAACCTCTGCAGTAGTTTGGTCACACTTGGAACATTCTTTCTGATCAGTCACATAATCCAGAACAAAATCTAGAAGGTAATGTTGCCCCCAATATGGGAAATAGAAAATGGTGATCTTACAGGCCCTTGAGCTTCTTAGTCTCTTTCTTTAGTTTTTCAAAGATTCAAAGCTTTCATTTCATTAGTTTTCATTATTGCAAAGCTTCAAAGCTTCCCCTTTGGGAGGCAAATTTCATAGTTACAGCCATCCATAAGCTTGTTGTTTGCTCTCCATTAGCATCCTTGATGCTCATGTAGGACGCACATACCTTTTCATTTTGCTTAGCATAGATTCTCAAAGCTTTCTAAATCTTTCTCAAAGCTTGCTTATACTCTCATTTTCTCAAGCTAATGACATTATGCCCAATTAGGATGCTCACATAGTGCTCATAGCTCACTTCGAGCTTGGTCATTAGCTTTCTCAAGCTCAAGTCAATCATTTGCTCTCTTCACACTTGCCGCCAAGAGGAGGACCCCATTGCTGCAAGAGGATGAAGAGGTTTTTGGATATTAAGGATTCTTGAGGGTAGTACGAAGACTCACGCGTCAACCATATTCCAGGTCTTTACTCTTGATAGGAATTGTTAGCATAGCTTAATTTTTTTGCATTATATTAGTGATTAATTGCTTTGAATAGATTAAATTAATTCATTAGATTAGACCTTCATTTGCTTTCCTTAGAGTAAGATTCAATTTTTTTTTGAAAAAATACAAAAACATAGATAAACTTGCATCAAAAAGACTCATATAGACTTGCATTCATATTTCCCTTTTGTAGTAATTAGATAATCTTTACTTATTGAGAAAATAACAAAAAAAAATTGCTTGCATTCTTATAGTTGTATAAATTCAAAAACACCAAAAAAATTAGGAAAAATTAGAACAATTAAACCCTTGGCTTCATCACAAGGTATTGCTAAACATTCACATGTGAGAGTAAACCCTTGGTTTCATCACAAGGTAAATCCAACATACAACATCACAAGTCAAACTGTCACAACCCCTATTTCAATAACTAACTTTAAATTTAAATATTACTATTTTAATGATCGTCGACTAATTTTGACTTATATGCGATACAGGAATACTCTCTCGATGGAAAGAGAGTATCATCGAGAAGGGGGTGTCTAGCCGATTGATGACGACTTGTGAAGAGAATCTGCACAGACCACATAGTTTCTTGTAGTTTAAATTGCATCAATATATATGTGTGTGTGTGAAAATAATTTCATAATTAATCTGGTTGATTAGACGGAAATATTTAGTCACATTAATATTACATTTCATTCAAATAATCATTTGACTGGTTGATAATAGTTGTTATAGATTAATGGAATATTTTGGAATAATTATTTAGATAATTTGATATGTTTTAGATTAGATAATGATGCATTGTCATCTTAAAAAGATTGTTTTATAATTATGTGTTAAATTAAAAAAGATAAAATAAATATATACATATATTTGTTTTCATGATAATATTTCTAAATTCTTTTAAGCCTTATTGAGATAATAACAAGATTTTAAAGTTGGAATAAACAAAAACAAAAACATAGAAATAGATCAAAAAAATAGAAGAAAAACAAAGGAGATAAACTAAATTAGAAAGAATTAAATAAATAAATATTAGAAGTAATATTTATCTAATATATATTTTTAATAGCAAGTTTGCAACAAAATAGAAAGATAGAATAAAAGCAAGAAAATAGAAAATAAGCTACCTTATTGTTAGGTGAGTTTAATTTTTTAAAGATAACATTATAAATTTTTTAAGATTATGATGAAAATGAACAACATTGGAAACAAAATAAAAATAGAATAAATCAAAAACATAAAAATATAGAAACAAAATGATAATAAAAGAGGAGGGGGAGATAGTAAGTTTTGGGTTAAAAGGAATGTTATTGGAAGGGATTCATTTTGACCTTGGAAATAAATCTTTGTTTATCGATTATCAATGCTAAACTTATTGTTGCATATCTATTCTATTCCTTAAAAACATTCTTTGATCAATTTGAGCAGATTATATATATATATATATAATGTGTGCTTAGAGTAATGAAGCTACACATTATTATAAAGAATGGTTGTTCTATATCTTAGAGGGGAGTGAGTGAAGCATTAAGATGGCCAATGTTTTGTTTCTGGTTATTCCATCTAAGATCATAGCCCCGGACATGGTGTGGAGCATGATTGAATCACTTCCTTAAGATTTGTAACATAGGTGAAGCCTAAATGCAATCCTCAAAATATCAAAGTGATGATTGAGATGTTATTTTCTTTCTCCACGTTTTTGAAGGATATTAGTATGTTTTACGGCATGAACAACTTTTTCATGTTAGTGAATCTCTCTAATTCCCTTTTAGGTTTTATTCCCCTATGTTTTATCTTTCCATCGCCTCTTAAATTTTTAAATTTAGTTTAGAAATAAGGAAGATGTTAATGTTTTTCTACTACTGGTTCTGATTTTCTGTAACATTTAATATCATTGTCATCTTCTTTTTCTTAATAAAAAATTATAGTATTACATATTATTTATTTATTTTATTTACATTAAGATGAAATATGGTAAATTCTTTCAAATTTATTATATGAATAAAATGGATTAAATTATTGAAATTACTGATATATTAAAAATAGAAAGAAATCCATAGAAAAACAAAAAAAAAAAAAAGAAGGAAAGTTTGGATTAGGATATGATTTTAGAAATAAATTAGAAAGATAGAAAGAAAGAAACTTAAGAAAAGGAAAAAGAAAGAAATTAATATTAGTAATAAAGCCTGTTTTAATTTTTCATATTAAACTAGTTTAATGTTAATTTAGTTATTTCTTTTATTATAATCAAATTAATTGATTGTTCTTTTGTTCTAAATTAAATTATATAAATTTTTAATTTAAATTTGGAGTGCCACGTGAAAATAAATATTTTGTTATTTAATTTAATTTGTTAATCTACCTTAATTTTATTTAATGTCTATTTATTTGGTGGAGTTTATAAGCAAATGTCTTTTCTTGGTATTGTTCTCGTGATGGTACTAATGACGATAGTTTCCTTTATACCATATTGTTGATATTACATGGAATGGATATATGATAGATCTTGTCTAAGTGGTTTAGTTCATTTAGGTATCATTTCGTGGGTATTTTATCCGCTTTATTTCTTTACATCAAAATAATGGTTCTATAGGTTGAACCACTTAGTATGGTCATGATTATAGAATGAGCATAACCTTTTCAATATCAAGAACCAAGTCATTATTGTTAGAACTTTGTGGTGAAGACCTTGTCTTAACATCTATTAATGTCAAGAAATCCTGCTCATCTGAGGTTGTTTTCTTCTCGAGTTACAAGAGGGAGCCTTGTTCTAGTAAAGACTTGATTAAGATTTATTTGCTGTCATTTTTTTGAACAAATGTATTAAATCAACCTTGTGATTGTAAGACAAGTTACCTTGAACTACGAAGCCTATGTGCTGTGCATACGTAGGCAAGGCCATCACGAATGAGCCCACGATGCATTAGGTTGACCTCTTAGGGCCTGTAGGTTCGTCATTTTGTGCATGGATATCTAATATGTTGAACATTATTGATTTTGCGGGACTAATGTTTATATCTAGTTGTGGAGATTCATGCCGAAAGACTTGTGCAGGTTACTGTTGCGAAGACAAGCATTATATGAATGGTGTAGGTAACTGAACAATCTGAAGGTGATTATTAGTTATTCTGTAAATTGTACTTCTCATTATGTATTATCGTTGTATTGGGAACAATTATAAAAGATGTAATATGACTTCCTTCTTGTACTTGTAAATGATCTTTGCTTATTATGGAAACTCGCTAAATGTTAAACATTTATGGATATTCCATTAATGAATTGATTCACTTTCCATTTTTGGATTGAGTTACTTTTCGTTGGTTACTTTTAGTAAGTAGTATCTTTGGATTTTACATATGGTATCAGAGTGTTCTGGGTTCAACACTCGGGCCTCGAGTCTTCTACGCTTAGGTTGCATTATAGTACGTGAACCTGTTGTATCGAATAGAGAACCCTAGTTATGGGCCAAAGATTCTTTTGATGAGTTAGACTCCTGGTGATTCTTAGATGGTTAGTGGGAACTGAGTAGAAGTTTAGACGTAGTTCGATCATTCAGAGAACTCTAGAGGTGTGAGACCTCTTCGCCTTAATCACGTTTTCATAGGACACTTTGCGAGAATGATGGATTGGAGAATTAAAAGGGTGAATGATGAGGTAAGTTGAATAGATATACCTGAGTCGATAGGGATAAGATATGGTGATAGCCCATGAATGATGATGTGGAAATAAAAGTGAATTAATAAGAGAAATATATTGAGAAGAGAGATCTCTCTGATGATGTAAAGGATGAATGAGTTGATAAGATACAAGGGAAGAAGAAAAGATGAAATTTTTGATAAGAGGAAGAAGGAAAAATCACTTGTGAAGTGAATAAAGTCAATAATAATGGATAAATATTGTTTCATCCTTTTCGAAGGTAGGAAACCTAAGATGGATGTTTTAAAGGCAAGAATGTTTGTAACAATACTGGGTTTTGGGCAAGTTGATTGTTGAGCAACGTCTTATCCTTTCAAGATATGGATCTAGTAGAATCCACGAGATCTTTGAAGAATGCAAAGTTGAGATGCCTTAAGGGCCTTCATTAATAAGGATGATCAGATAAGTTTTCTCGATTTGTCTTACAGACAAGGTAGGAATGATTGATGTGGTGAATCATGTTACATGCTTGATTGTTATTAGTGAGATTACTTATACATGTGTACTATATGAGAATGTTAGTTTTCTTGTGCAAGTAATGTACATGTGCAATAATGCGCTTCTCATGCTTGTGCAAATGATGCATCTGTATGAGTGATTGTATTCATATTATAGAAAAATTGTTGCCTTGAATGCACTTATCATATTTATTATTTTTATACTTGAACGAGAAATGTTCACTATACTTATACTAATGTGAGTGATGCATATTTCATATTATTGTTGTCCTTGTGCGAGTAATGCACTAGAGTAAGTTATTGATTCCTTTGTATGGATAAAGCACTTGAGTAACGATTACATTCATAATTTGTGTGAGAGATACACTTTTTATATTCATTGTGTTATTTCGATCAAGTAATGATCACTATAATTATATTAATGTGATTTAAGTATATTTCATAATTTGTGCGAATGATACACTACAAGTAATTTATGTATTCATACCCTATGTGAGTTATGCACCAAGGGTTCATGCATTCTCATTGTTAATTATTCATTATGCATTTGTGCATGTTATGCACTATCATATTTATCCGGTCTATATTTTATGCAATTGAAATAGATTATTCTTGTTGAATGTGTTGTATGTGATAAGCTTTAAGCTTACCTTCCGGGACAAGATGCTGAATGTGGAATAACAGAGAAGGTTGATCCTCTTTTCAGGATTTGACCGATACTTTTAAAGTGCTTTGGCCAAATCCATGTATTCATTGAAATAGATGAATGTAAGCCTAGTAAAATTTATATTATATGTTTATCTGCCACATCCTGTATGCAAGAAATATGTTCTTTCTAGTTTAGAGTGCATATAAGGCATCAGGCATGCATCGAGAGTTTCCCTCCTACCCTTTTGTTCTAGGTTGCTAGGCGCCTCATGCAGGGTCAGGCATTCTTCGAGTTAGGAAGAATTCTGGGGAAGTGTAGTGCTTCGTGGTTGGGTGGAAAAACACCTTAACCATGCTCTTGACTTTCAGCTTGCGGAAGATCGGTGAGTTATGGCGGCTGAAGATGGATTGAATATTTGATTTTCTTTATGTAAATCAGAAGATGGATATATATCATTGTATTGATCATTGTATGGCTTGTTTAGTCAATTGATGTAATTGCACTCCTCTTTGATGCACTCTTGTTGCATTTGTAAAACTATAAAGGATTATACATATTAATAGAAAGATTCAATTTCCATTTATAGATTGAGTTTTATTCCATTATGGTTATTCTTAGTTAGTGGTATGTATTTAATATTTTTCGTATGTTGAGACCTTTCCCTTTTGTTTAGTGATTTTGATCTGCCGATGATGATAACAAGTAGTATGGGATGCTTATTTTTCATCATAACAATGTTCAGATGTCTCAAGCGAGTAGGCATGTTGACAAAGTGAACAAAATTATTTTCCTTATATATATAAATGTCCTAAAATATGAAAAAGATTTGATTAAGCTATAGAAGATTGTATGAAAGAAATGAATTAGCTGGCATGATTTTACTTGTCTGAAAGTATAGAAATAAAGCTAGTTGACGAAGCAGTGAGATGCTAATGATGTGTGCAAGTGAATGAAACAGAGAATTTTTTGTTGTTATCAACTGTTTAGGGTGAAAATTGATAGTGTGTTTACCTAGGTTAAATACTACCATTTCACCACTAAGCATTGGGAGGACAAAGGCCAACTTGTAAACAAGCTTCTAATCACTTTGTTTGTCCCTTATGCTCGTGTGGTTATGAAACCTAAGGCCCTAATCAAGATTTTATCAAGTGTTTTCCTTTCAACCAAGTAAAACCCTAATTATGCCTTAAATCAGAAATATACAGAAACTAATGAAACAACTGGTAAAACTAATCATAGAAGTGTAGAGATAAAGTTCCAGAGACTGTGTACCTAGATTTTGAGGGCTGCATGGACTAGGGTGCCCGCTCCAGTGTCCTGAAAGTTTCTAAACAGGAAAATCCTCTGCACAGGGTGTCTAAGACTGCTAAAAGGCTTCCAAATCTCAGAATAAACCCCTGGTTGGACTAGGGCGCCCGCTCCAATGTCTCTCAAGTCTCAAAATCTAAAAATCTAAAAGTCTGTCGTGACTGTACCCACAATATCCTTCTTCCTGTAGCTTCTTTCTGCCTGAACCTGCAAAACATGATCTGCACCTACAAAAGAAGGAAATTGTTACGGCTATATAGGAGCTTGCCTCAATCAAGCCCCGTCTTTGGTATTTCTACCTCAACAATAGCCAGAGATAAAGATTTGTAGAAGTGTGTGCAAACCTAACAATGTGTTATGCATAAAATCAAACCCTAGATGTCTCAATCAAGGGAAGGTCAACAACTTGATTTGCATCAATAAACACATACAACTTCACCTCAAGGAGATGAGATAAATGATGACTTGCATGAACAAGAAGGTGAATCAGCAATGTCTGCGGAGGATCTCCAAGCTTGTTATTGGAGGCTTCAACCCTTCTCCTGATCATGTAAAGGGTGTATAAACCCTAGGAAGAGCAAGATAGACTCAAGATCTTGATTCTTAATCTTCATCCATTGTCTCCAAGATAGAAAATAAAGAATACTTCAAAGAGCTGCAACAAGTCACTGATCTTAAATGGCAATTGCAGTAGAGTTTTGGCATCAAGCTTGCATAAGAATTATGTGTGATAAAATGATTTGCAAATGTCTTTTTATATCTAGCTTTAGGGAATTCAAATTTTGAAATAACGTCTCAATATCATGCAAAAATCAAGAATTTGAAAATGAAATCCCGAGGCACTCAGTGGGAACCGACACCCTGCCAAAATTCAAAATCCTGTGAAATAGGGGAGGACTAGGGTGCGGGCGACCAAGTCCTAGCTCCCAATTTCAGCTCAGATCTGCATTTTTGGGGGTCCTAGGGACCCAAATCTCGAATCTCTTTCCGGGTTCTATCAATAAGTTACCTCAAAAAGTGAATAAATGCTTCTAGACTTAGTCAATCAGGGTTTCAGGAAGGCCAGAAAAGAAAAGGTTGAGAGGTCACCAAGAGTGAGGAGCTAAACCAAGGGAAATTGTACCATTCCATACAGGAGGAAAATTGCTGACGTTACATTTAGCCCCCACTTTAGTGGCCATATGATACTATGTGCATATGCAACTAAAAGAAAGTAAATATATCAATCATGAAAAGGATACCCAAAAGGATATTGTAGAGGAAGCCGAAGCATTGTCGCCAAGAAGGAAGAAGCCCCCAAGTTTGCAATCCTGCAAGACCACAAAGTCAGGAACCACAACCTACAAAGGAACACTTGTCAGAGAAATCAAAATCAAATCACCTACAACCACCACCAATGAGTCAATATAAAAAATGCTAAGGGGGTTGAGTGATGGGAAGGGAGGAAATCGAGGGGGATATATGCCCCCCTGTTTCTGCTTGCTTAGTCTGAGAGTAGAAACAAGGAGATACCCACGCACATCAATTTCTAGGGAGATGTGTTATGAGGGTCATTTGAAGAAAACACCACTTCAACATAGCATATTGGGGAAGGAAGAGAGCAGAACCAGGATTCCAATGCAACAGACGACACTGAAATCAAAGTTCGTTAGCTAAAGAAAAGGGCTCAAGAGTAAAAGAGCACACTTTTGCACCTAGTTAGGGATAGGATTTCTCACTCACTTACTTTATGTAAAAGGGAGTTGTCACTTATTACTTAACTCATTCTTGTTTCTTATCATTGCACACAGAGAGAGAGAAGGAGAATAGGAGAACAACCATGTCGAGCTGACGTCCATACCATCCACCATGACTGGAGATGCTCCGAGATTGAGTGGCATATGGACATTTCGAGGCCAAGGTAGGGCCCTGATTCCATCCTTTTATCATCTTTCGTTGTACATTTGCTTTCATGTTTATCGATGTCTGTGCCAAGAGGGGAAGGTGGACAGGGTTCCTAGACAGGGGCACCCGAGTCCACCTAGGGTGCCAGAGTCTTCCTGGGGCGCCCTAGTCTTCCTGGGGCGCCCTAGTCTTCCTGGGATGCCCTGGTCCGTAGAGGACACATGCACTAGGTACAAGCATTTTGCTTAGTTTGTGTTATCTTATTTTGGTTTCTAGCGGGGATTTTGATACTATTGCTTTCTTTCCGATCTGCAGGATGTCCCTGAGATGCGTGAGCACACAGGTGGTCATCTGATAGCACTCCTGTGAGAGCCCGCTAGCACTTTAACTACTACAGAGAGAGAGCATTTATAGATGGTGGGCCTATGGTGGGTGTTTGAGATGCCCACAATTAGATTCCACTACGTGATGCTTATGGCACTGATGGAGAGATGGGATGCAGATACATCCACATTCCATTTACTGACTAGCAAGATTACCATCACACTGGAGGATGTATTCAGGATCCTTCGACTGCTGATCCAAGGGGAGATAATGAGGGTTGTTGGACATCGCTCAGCGGAGTATATTCGCAAGAGTCACCTGTACTGCTTGGGTCGCACTGTTGGACAGGCAAAGCGAGGACACATTCAGCTTTGTTTGCTAGAGAAAGAATGCAGAGACATTCCTTTACTACAGAGGATCATGATTGTCACAGTCGCACTAGCCATCGCACCAGATGGATGAGGCACTCACCTTCACGGGGGTCTCGTTCATACTATCAAAGCAATGGAGGAGCATCAAACTATCTACGCATGGGGGCGCAGAATGCTTGCGCACCAATATCGTGACTTAGGGTGATATATCCATTACGAGATGCAGAGTCTGATGGTTTGCACATTGTTACAGGTCTGAAGCGTCTCTAGGAGTCATTCACGATTCGCAGCCATGCATGGTCAGGATTTTGTCACTCACACACCATGAGGGCCTGAGGGTATTGGCGATCGAGGCTTAGCTATGTGATTCATAGACTTTAGGCACTACGAAATCCCATTTTGTTTTGAGGGATAGTCGATTCGGATGTATACATGAAACTGAGATATATATAATTATTTCTTTTGATCTATGTGTAATGGCTTTCGATCTATCACATGTGATTTTTGTAGAAATGTAACTAGTGATGATGTCTAAATGCTATAATTAATGCTATTGTGATATACTAATAATTCTAAAAAGAACATGTAGTAACAAACACAATAAATAATTATTTTACACACAACTTTAACTTCTATGCTATATTCAGTTAATACAAAAGTGATCTAAGTAATTACTACTTAAACACGATGCAACAATGATCAACTGAGCAAAAATATAATGCTAAATGAATTAAGACAAAACAGTAATAGCTTGTCGAAATTGAAGCTAATCTATGTGCTAAATTAGCTTAGGGACATTTAACATTAGATCTCAAGCATAAAATCTTTTGAGGTGCACCACATTAATAGGTTTCTTAAGTGGCATACCTTGTTCATCGGCTAATTCATATGCTCCGAATCTTAAGGCCTTAGTAATTATATACGGTCCAAGCCAATTAGGGTTGAACTTACCTTTTTCACCAGGTGGTGTGTTTACGTTATGCTGATTTTCATATAGAATCAAATCCCCAACGTTAAATGAACGTTGTATAGCTTGCACATTATAGGCTCGTTGCACATCTTTTTGATAAGCCTTGAGATGTTCAAGAGCATTAATATGTCTTTCATCAAGCATCTCAAGTTCCTGTAATCTTTTCTCTCGTTCTATGTCATCATCCATGATGTCTCTTAGGGAAATTCGCAAAGAAGGAATTTCTAACTCCAAAGGCATTATTGCGTCTGCGCCATAGACGAGATTATATGGTGTATTACCCGTAGCCGTTCGAATGCTTATTCTGTAGGCCCATAGTACATAGGATAATTGCGTATGCCAATATTTTTGATGTTTATTAACAGTTTTTCCTAGAATCTGTCTAATAACCTTGTTTGAAGCTTCTACTTGGCCATTTGATTGAGGGTAATAAGGCGTAGAGAAGCGATGTTGTATATGATATTTTTCGAGGAACTTTTTCACATCCTTGTTCTTAAACGGTGTACCATTGTTTGAAACCAAGGAGGAAGGTAATCCAAATCAAGAAATAATGTTATCTTGTATGAATCAACAGATTACATCAGCGGTCGTGGATCACAAAGGGACCGCTTCGACCCATTTTGTAAAATAATCAGTAGCAGTAATGATAAACGTATGTCCTTGAGAGGAGGGTGGGAAAATTTTACCTACAAGATCCAAGCCCCAGATAGAAAATGGCCATGGTGACACTTGTGCACGAAGCTCTTGGGCAGGAGCATGGATTAGGTGTTTATGTTGTTGACATTGCAGGCATCTCTTGACGTAAGCAAAGGAATCTTGTTCCATATGCTGCCAATAGTACGCCATACATAACAATTTTTGTACCAACGATTTTCCACCGAAATGCCCTCCACAGGCACCAGAGTGAGCTTCTTCTAAAGATATCAGAATCTCTGCATTACTTAAACATCGGAGTAAAACACCATTATAACTTTGTCGGTATAAGACATTCGATAATATAATGTATCGCAATGCTACTTTGTGTAAACGGAGTTGGGCATTCTTAGATGTCGAGTCCGGAATGGTTCCATCACGTAAATAGTTGAATATGTAGGAGAACCATTCATCAGTGTATGTATTACCATAGAGTTCTGAATTCACAACTATAGGGATTTCAATTATAGGTGTCTTAAGATTATGAACAACAAAAGTAAATTCCTTAGGAGAACCATCAGGGGATATAAGGGAAGTTGTGCTTGTCATTGCATCTGCATGTTGGTTATCTTTCCTGGGAATGGTATCAATCAAATATGACTTGAATTATTTTAAGAGAGATAATGCAAACTCACGATACTGAGATAACTTATCATGTTTAGTTTGATAGGATCCTGTTATCTATTTAACAATTAACTGAGAATCACCATATATTGTAATATTCTGGATATTTAGAGCCAAGGCTGCACGATGTCTAGCGATAAGAGCTTCGTATTTAGCTATATTGTTTGTGCATAATAAATCTAAGTGGTAAGATAAGGGAATCATCTTACCAACGGGAGGTATCAGTATAACACCAGCCTCGGAGCCAGTTCGACATTTTGATCCATCAAAGTATAACTCCCATTTTTCATCTGTCGAGATTGTTAAAATATGTTCATCAGGGAATGCATCGACATTCTTTATAGAAAAGGGTGATGGAGCTTTAGCTAACTGATCGGCTATCACTTGCCATTTAATTACTTTTTGTGGAATGAATTTGAGATCAAATTCTATTAACAACATAACCATTTAGCAAGACGACCTGATAAATCTGTTCTTGCAAAGAGATGTTTCAAAGGGTCAAATTTTACCATTACATGTACTTTAGCATTTAAAAGATAATGTCTAAGCTTTTGAGTGGCAAACAGTAAAGCTAAGCAATGCTTCTCTATAACTGTGTATCATACTTCATAATCGAGCAAGGTACGACTGATGTAATAGACATCACATTCTTTGCCTTCAGTATTATGCTGTGCTAACAAAGCTGTTAGGGCATTGTTAGATGTCGAGATGTATAATAGGAATGGTTTATCAGAAACAACAGGTTGCAAAACGGGCGGATTAGCTAAGTAATCCTTTAAATCATTGAAAGCTTTTTGACATTCACAATTCCATTGGAAATGAGAATCTTTCTTCAGTAGTTGCATAAAGGGGCGAGTGCTATCCGTGAGTTGTGAAACAAATCGGCGAATGGCCTGTATCTTTCCTTGCAAACTATGAAATTGAGATATGTTCTTAGGTATTGGCATATTAAAAATTGCATCTATTTTTTTCGTATCAACTTCTATACCTCGATTTGAAACAATAAATCCAAGTAACTTTCCACTATCCACGCCAAAAACACACTTACGAGGATTCAATTGCATATTATATTTTTGTATGTGCTCAAATATTTGTCGAAGATTTGTGACATGATCCTTACGGTGGATAGATTTCTCTAGGATGTCATCAACATAATCTTCTAGAATATTGTGCATATAGTCATGGAATATAAGAGTCATTCCATGTTGGTAAGTAGCTCCTGCATTCTTAAGTCCAAACGGCATGACTACCCAACAAAATGTACCCCAAGGTGTTATAAAGGTTGTTTTATACTGATCAAGAGGATTTATAAGGATTTGATTATATCCTAAAAATCCATCCATGAAAGATAGTAACTCGTGTCTGGCTATGGAATCAACGATCATATTGATATTAGGGAGCGAAAAATCGTCTTTCAAAGATGCTAAATTTAAATCCTAGAAATCTATGCACATTCTTATACGACCATCAGGTTTAGCGACGGCAACAATATTTGAGATCCACAGAGAGTAATCAATAGGTCAAATAAAACCATCCTGTAAGAGTTTTTCTATTTTAGTTTTAACAAGCAAAGCAACCTTAGGATTCATCTTACGAATCTTTCGTTTGAAGGGCTTAACATCTAATTTTAACATAATATTATGCATTACAATCTGAGGATCTATACCAGGCATGTCTGAATAACTCCAAGCAAATAATTCTGAGAACTCATTCAACAATTTAGTCATTTCTTCTTTTTCTTCCTCATTTAAACAATCACCAATAGGGATAACTTTTTCAGGGTTATCCTTATCCATAATGACATCAATAGTCTTTCTGTTAAGGAGAGTACTATGGTCTAGGGGATTGTAAGATTGTAATTGTTCTTCAAGTTCTTCATTATGCTCTATTGTAGCAGTTATTGTGCTAGTAGTCTTTCCAAAATATGCATCATTGTTTAAGCAATAAGGTAGGCCATATTTATGGTGATATCAAGGAATACCATCATAAGCACCTAAGAAGTCCATTATCGCTTCATCCACTCTAAACATATCTAATGGAAATGATCTTGGAGGACAATTGGTGTCAATCATCTCAGGGAATATCAAACTAAGTGTTGATATTGTATTCACATTTAGAGTAGGGCATTTGTGGGCTTTGGATTCCTTAAAAGGATTGTATCCAATGCCACTTTAGTAATGTTGCGAAGCGAATTTTATAGGGACTTTGATTCCTTGTTGATTTATGCCACAACCATTACCTACATAGTCACAATTTTTGTAAAGGATTCAAAATCCTCTGCCATAGAGGGAGACCATTTCTTTAGATGAAGGTTGAGCTTCATAAGTCTCATAATCAGTAGTATAACTTAGAGTATTATCCTTATTTGTCAATAAAGAAGTCTTATGTTTATCATTCGAAGCATGTGATGTGATCGATGCAATATTTGATGTTTCAGGGATGAGGTTTTAAAGTTTATACTCTCCTGTGGAGGAAGATGCGAAATCTAACGAACCCCAGTCATCACCAACAAATGTATTTGATTTCTTGGGCTCTTGCATAACATTTTTAGAGGCAAGAGGAGTTGACAATTCATCTTTTAGATTGTTTAAACTCTTAGGAACAACAACATGCTTATGCACTTCCAATTGCAAACAATTATCAGGTTCAGGATCCGAATGGATAGTATGCATTTTACCCTTAAATATAAACTTAATCAAACGGTGTAAAGTAGAAGGAACCTCTCCTAATGCATGTATCCAAGGTCTACCCATAATCATGTTATAAGATAAAGAACAAGGCATGACATGAATCAAGGTAGGCACCATCATAGGTCCAACTTGTATAGGTAAGGTTATAGTGCCCATGGATTGTCGTCCATCATTATCAAATCCATGAATACTTAATGATTATGGTTTGACAATAGATATATCAACTTTAACCTTATGTAGTAAATAAATACCACAAACATTAAGGGCTGGCCCATTATCAATCATCACTCTCTTAACCAATGTTTTGTTGATTGTAATAAAGATAATCAAAGGATCATACTGCTTCTGAACCTCGAGAGATGGTAACTCATGTTGTTGAAATAAAATGTCTGTTTTCGTTGCATGCATACAATCTAGTAAAGCATCAACATCATTTGGTTTAACAACAGGAGGAATAATCACCTTTTATAAAGCTTCTTGTAGCATTCCATGGTAAGTAGGTGAAGTTTGTATAAGTTCCCAAAGAGATATCTTTGCAGGAGTAGAGCGAAGTTGCTCTACAAGATCATAGTCTTTACCACCTTTATATGTTAGATGAGGTGCTTGAGGAAGCATAGGTTGAGAAGCTAGTAAAATATTGAAACATTCATTTGTTGTGTACTTTGTTTGTTATTTCAAGTGTTATATGCATGAGCAACCGCATTATGATTGGTTTATTGTAAGTTTTGTTTCGCAATTTGCTTTGCACAATCATAAATGTGATCAAGAGATTGAGAAGGAGATGAAAGACCTTTAACAACAAGCACAAGTTTAGAAGATGGTTGAACCACATTTGCACATAGAGTGACCACAAATTTTTGGTTTTTCAATCTCTTCTTTAGATTTAGGAACATAAATTGTATTTACAAATCTTTGAAACAGTGATGACTTAGAGGCTGTAATGGAATGTTCAATCGAGATAAAGTCCTCAAGGGCTTCATCTAACATATTGAAGTCATCACAACTAAACGACTCATCATGAGCATGAAAATCTTGCAAAAAATAATCTGACATTCTAACATGCCCTATTTAAACCAAGATTTAAATGCACAATGATGGCCTTTGCAAATGAAATACAATATCCAACAATAAATGCTAATTTCCAACCCTTTTAGTGAAAAGATAAAGATTATAATCCACAATTTAACATATGCAAATTCACTAAAGAGGTTTTTCAATCCAATTATGCTCTAGAACAACAAATTATTTCAAATCTGAAGTTTAAAAGGATGCAAATTCTTTAAAGCTCGGGTTCACCAAAATGTTTAGGGTGAAAATTGATAGTGTGTTTACCTAGGTTAAATACTACCATTTCACCACTAAGCATTGGGAGGATAAAGGCCAACTTGTAAACAAGCTTCTAATCACTTTTTCTATCCCTTATGCTCGTGTGGTTATGAAACCTAAGGCCCTAATCAAGATTTTATCAAGTGTTTTCCTTTCAACCAAGTAAAACCCTAATTATGCCTTAAATCAGAAATATATAGAAACTAATGAAACAACTAGCAAAACTGATCTCAGAAGTGCAGAGATAAAGTTCCAGAGATAGTGTACCTAGATTTTGAGGGTTGCATGGACTAGGGCGCCTGCTCCAATGTCCTGAAAGTTTCCGAACGGGAAAATCCTCTACACAGGGTGTCTGAGATTGCTAAAAGGCTTCCAGATCTCAGAATAAACCCCTGGTTGGACTAGGGCGCCCGCTCCAATGTCCCGCAAGTCTCAGAATCTAAAAATCTGAAAGTCTGTCGCGACTGTACCCACAATATCCTTCTTCCTGTAGCTTCTTTCTGCCAGAACTTGTGAAACACGATCTGCACCTACAAAAGAAGGAAATTGTTGCGGCTATATAGGAGCTTGCCTCAGTCAAGCCCTGTCTTTGGTATTTCTACCTCAACAATAGCCAGAGATAAGGATTTGTAGAAGTGTGTGCAAACCTAACAATGTGTTATGCATAAAATCAAACCCTAGATGTCTCAATCAAGGGAAGACCAACAACTTGCTTTGCATCAATAAACACATACAACTTCACCTCAAGGAGATGAGATAAATGAAGACTTGCATGAACAAGAAGGCGAATCAACAATGTCCGCGGAGGATCTCCAAGCTTGTTGTTGGAGGCTTCAACCCTTCTCTCGATCATGCAAAGGGTGTACAAACCCTAGGAAGAGCAAGATAGACTCAAGATCTTGATTCCTAATCTTCATCCATTATCTCCAAGATAAAAATAAAAGAATACTTCGAAGAGATTCAACAAGTCACTGATCTTCAATGGCAACTGCAGCAGAGTTTTGGCATCAAGCTTGCATAAGAATTGTGTGATAAAATGATTTGCAAATGTCTTTTTATATCTAGCTTTAGGGAATTCAAATTTCAAAATAATAACTCGATATCGCGCGAAAACTGAGAATTTGAAAACAGAATCCCGAGGCACTCAACGGGAACCGACACCCCACCAAAATTCAAAATCCCGTGAAACGGGGGAGGACTAGGGCGCGGGCGCCCAAGTCCTAGCCCCCAATTTTAGCTCAGATCTGCATTTTTGGGGGTCCTAGGGACCCAAATCTCAAATCTCTTTCCGAGTTCTATCAATAAGCTACCTCAAAAAGTGAATAAATGCTCCTAGACTTAGTCAGTCAGGGTTTCGGGAAGGCCAGAAAAGAAAAGGTTGAGAGGTCACCAAGAGTGAGGAGCTAAACTGAGGGAAATTGTACCATTCCATACAGGTGGACAATTTCTGACGTTACATGAACAAACAGGTGCTTGGAGCAAATGACACATTTCTCAGGTGGGCCGATTTTGACATTGAGGTAAAATAGAATTAAAAGAGGTATAAAACCTAATTATAAGTTAAGTTGATTTGATTATCAAGACAATGATTCTTTTAAGGGGGAAAGGATGTCACAACCCCTAATTTCAATAATTAACTTTAAATTTAAATATTACTATTTTAATGATCGTTGACTAATTTTGACTTATGTGCGTTACATGAATACTCTCTTGACGGAAAGAGAGTACCATCGAGAAGGGGGCGTCTAGCTGATTGATGGTGACTTGTGGTGAAGAGAATATGCACACACCACATAGTTTCTTGTAGTTTAAATTGCATCAATATATATGTGTGTGTGAAAATAATTTCATAATTAATCTGGTTGATTAGACAGAAATATTTAGTCGCATTAATATTGCATTTCATTAAAATAATCATTTGACTGGTTGATAATAGTTGTTATAGATTCATGGAATATTTTGGAATAATTATTTAGATAATTTGATATGTTTTAGAATAGATAATGATGCATTGTCATCTTAAAAAGATTGTTTTATAATTATGTGTTAAATTAAAAAAGATAAAATAAATATATACATATATTTGTTTTTGTGATAATATTTCTAAATTCTTTTAATCTTTATTGAGATAATAACAAGATTTTAAAGTTGGAATAAAAAAACAAAAAGATAGAAAGAGATCAAAAAATAGAAGAAAAACAAAGGAGATAAATTAAATTAAAAAGAATTAAATAAATAAATATTAGAAATAATATTTATCTAATATATTTTTTTTAATAGCAAGTTTTCATGAAATAAAAGCAACAAAATAAAAAGATAGAATAAAAGCAAGAAAATAGAAAAGAAGCTACCTTATTGTTAGGTGAGTTTATTTTTTTAAAGATAACATTATAAATTTTTAAAGATCATGATGAAAACGAACAACATTGGAAACAAAACAAAAATGGAATAAATCAAAAAGATAAAAATATAGAAACAAAATGATAATAAAAGAGGAGGGGGAGATAGAAAGTTTTGGGGGAAGAGGACTGTTATTGGAAGAGATTCATTTTGACCTTGGAAATAGATCTTTGTTTATCGATTATCAATGCTAAACTTATTGTTGCATATCTATTCTATTCCTTAAAAGCATTCTTTAATGAATTTGAGCAAATTAGATATATATATTATGTGTGCTTAGAGTAATTAAGCTCTCACTCCACATTATTATAAAGAATGGTTGTTCTATATCTTAGAGGGGAGTGAGTGAAGCATTAAGATGGCCAACGTTTTGTTTCTGGTTATTCAAGCCAAGATCATAGCCCCGGACATGGTGTGGAGTATGATTGAATCGCTTCCTTAAGATTTGTAACATAGGTGAAGCCTAAATGCAATCCTCAAAATATCAAAGTGATGATTGAGATATTATTTTCTTTCTCCACATTTTTGAAGGATATTGGTCTATTTTTTGGCATGAACAACTTTTTCATGTTAGTGAATCTATCTAATTCCCTTCCGGATTTTATTCCCCTATGTTTTATCTTTCCGTCGCATCTTGAATTTTTAAATTTTGTTTAGAAATAAGGAATATGTTAATATTTTTCTACTGTTGGTTCTGATTTTCTATAACATTTAATATCATTGTCATATTCTTTTTCTTAATAAAAAAAATTATAGTATTACATATTATTTATTTATTGTATTTACATTAAGATGAAATATGGTAAATTATTTCAAATTTAGTATATGAATTAAATGGATTAAATTATTGAAATTACTGATATATTAAAAATAGAAAGAAATCCATAGAAACGAAAAAAAAAAGAGGAAAGTTTGGATTAGGATATGATTTTAGAAGTAAATTAGAAAGATAGAAAGAAAGAAACTTAAGAAAAGCAAAAAGAAAGAAATTAATATTAGTAATAAAGCCTATTTTAATTTTTCATATTAAACTAGTTTAATGTTAATTTAGTTATTTCTTTTATTATAATCAAATTAATTGATTGTTCTTTTGTTCTAAAGTAAATTATATAAAATTTTATTTTAAATTTGGAGTGCCATATGAAAATAAATATTTTGTTATTTAATTTAATTTGTTAATCTACCTTAATTTTATTTAATGTCTATTTATTTGGTGGAGTTTATAAGCAAATGTCTTTTCTTAGTATTGTTCTCGTGATGGTACTAATGACGATAGTTTCCTTTATACCATATTGTTGATATTACATGGAATGGGTATATGATAGATCTTGTCTAAGTGGTTTAGTTCTTTTAGGTATGACTTTGTAGGTATTTTATCCACTTTCTTTCTTTACATCAAAATAATGGTTCTATAGGTTGAACTACTTAGTATGGTCATGATTATAGAATGAGCATAACCTTTTCAATATTGAGAACCAAGTCATTACTGTTAGAACTTTGTGGTGAAGACCTTGTCTTAACATCTATTAATGTCAAGAAATCCTGCCCATCTGAGGTTGTTTTCTTCTCGAGTTACAAGAGGGAGCCTTGCTCTAGTAAGAACTTGATTAAGAATTATTTGCTGTCATTTTTTGAACAAATGTATTAAATCAACCTTGTGATTGCAAGACAAGTTACCCTGAACTACGAAGCCTTTGTGCTGCCCATACGTAGGCAAGGCCATCACGGATGAGCCCATGAGGCATTAGGTTGACCCCTTAGGGCCTGTAGATTCGTCATTTTGTGCATGGATATTTAATATGTTGTTTATTGATTTTGTGGGACTAATGTTTATATCTAGTTGTGGAGATTCATGCCTAAAGACTTGTGTAGGTTACTATTGCGAAGACAAGCATTATATGAATGGTGTAGGTAACTGAACAATCTGAAGGTGATTATTAGTTATTCTTTAAATTGTACTTCTCATTATGTATTATCATTGTATTGGGAACAATTATAAAAGATGTAATATGACTTCCTTCTTGTACTTGTAAATGATCTTTTCTTATTATGGAAACTTGCTAAATGTTAAAAATTTATGGATATTCCTTCAATGAATTGATTCACTTTTGAGTTGTTTTTTGTTGGTTACTTTTAGTAAGTTGTATCTTCGGATTTTACACAAACCCTAGGTCAAACTCTAGTTAAACTTTGGTCAATCACTCTACTTCTCCCCTAAGGATACAAATGTGCCCAGGAGTTAGAGGGGAATGGGTTAGAGAGATTGTTGAGGAATTAGAAGAAATCAACCCTTGACCACAACTTAACCAAGAACAACAACACATCCTTAGGGTTGTGTAACAAAACAATCAAATACAACAACTTCAAGCTCACAAGGAAAGCTTACAACACGCTAGGTACATCAACGAACATAATATCTTGCCCACTAGGTGTTGGAATCTAAGAACCCCAAACAGGAGACACATCACAAGTGACCCTTTGAGTCATACAATTATCTCAACAACCACATCCATAGAAAGGGCTCAACAAATAGCAAACCACACAAGGCCCTAGAATAGGCTAACCACTCCCACGACATTCTTCTCTGCGAGAATAGAACCACCCCTGGGTCTCGTCTCCACTTGACTGGCTCTTGCCATGAGAAAGGGAGTGACTTGGAGGTCACTTGTGGCAAGAAGAAGGTTCATGTGTGAATTGAGGCTGACTCACCACCGGGGTCACGTTTTGAGTAACACATATTTTAGTGAACCTGACATGAAGAATAACTCCTTTTGGGATGGATTCCTTCACATTTTTGTAGATTTCACGATGTTTCATGCAAAAATTCCAGGGGAATGTCCCTTCGAGTGAAATTACAAATTCAAAGGGGATCCAACAAAATCCCCACAACTTTGACCAAATCAAAACATGACATGTGAACATTCAATCTGAGAACCATCATCATGATCAACCCATAACAAGCCATATGAAAATGGCCACCCAAATGGACAATTAAGTGTGTTGTCTAAAGAAGAACTTACAAGAAGCTCAAGAGGTACAAAAATCACTCCACATAGTACATCAAGATAAAAGGACATGTCAAGTTTCATTGGAAAGAACAAATAGGGTCACTCAAACCCCAAAGAAAAACAATCCACTGCAAGGTGGCAAAACTCAAAGAACAAACAAAGCCTCACCCATAAACCTTATAGAAAACTTGGTCCAACGAATCAAGACCCTTGAGGATAAGAGTGTTGAACAATATGGCCAAAACAAAATTAAGGAAAAACCTAGGGCATAGTATAATCATTTTATTGACAAGATTGAATCAAA
This sequence comes from Cunninghamia lanceolata, assembly GCA_027924645.1. Lineage (NCBI taxonomy): Eukaryota > Viridiplantae > Streptophyta > Pinopsida > Cupressales > Cupressaceae > Cunninghamia > Cunninghamia lanceolata. The sequence goes on from BSBN01000934.1 coordinate 989,627, forward strand.
CCAGGGAGCAACACAAAATCCCCCTCATCTAAACTTCCATTCTCATGACACACATAATGAAGCATTCATGCCACCCTTGCCCTCATCATCCAACGTGACGAGTCTCAATCAAATAGGTGGGATTCCTATAGCACAAAATCAACCACAAACAATCCCACCCAGTTTTCAAAACATAAGTATGACACCATCTAGTTATCCAACTTTTTCAAGGTATCAACAATCTAGCATACCCTTTTAGTCAGCGCAACAAGCTCCACCTGAAGGGCTAATGTTTAGAGGAATAAGACCCTCTACACATAATCCTCTCTTAGGAAAATACCTCGAGTATTTTAATGAGACTCTTGACTATAACATTCATCAGTTCATACTACCACATCCTCTCCCTGAGATTCTAAAATTTAAAGGAGAGGGTGATTCCAACTCTCATATCAAGGCTTACATCACAGTCGTGTGGGAACTCCTTCCTTGGGATGGGGTGGTAGCAAAGATTTTTCCAAAGAATTTGGAGGGTATCACTCTATATTAGTACTATCGACTCCTAGAAGCATCAATCCACTCTTTTAGGGAACTCATCAATTAATTTGTGGTTGTCTTTGACATAAACAAACTGGTCAAGACAGGAATACAAGAATTTTTAACAATCAAGCAAGAAAACAATGAGTCGGTCACATATTTTATCACAAGATGGAGGAAAGTTCTCTATTCTTTAGCTAGCGCACCAAACATGGATCATAAGGAGCTTTGTGATCCTTTCTTATATGCTCTCAATAATGAAATACAAGAACAAGTCAAAAAACTCCCTTATAATCATACAAAGAAGCGTTGGAAAGTGCCCTTAGAATTAACCAAGCCGCTATTGATAGTGGAAGAAGGGAGTATGATAAACCACAATAGAAATAACAAATCCTCGATGAACAATCAAAACATAGATGGGACAACAAACACTTCACCATTAAGGAACAATAATTGTGACTACAATAATCATACAAATTTGAGGAGAAAAAATGTCAACAACTATCCCTGAGAATCGACAAGCAGTCATATAACAATCATCATAAGCCTCAAGATTACAATCGTGATAAATAATGCCCATTTCACAAGAGAAGGGGGCATGATATCAAGTCATGTCAGGAGTACCATCGCTTCATATCAAGCCTCCCAAAATGTCAACGACAAGCATTCATGGACACATTCTCACAAGATGAAAGAAATAGCCCCAAACGCCATCAAAATGCCTTTGATAAAAACACCTTAGGCCTTGTGGAATTAGATAAAGATTGAGAAATTTGTGTCACCCAAGGACCAAAATGAACAAATGACACCTCTAACAATTCAAATTTTTCTCACATGTTAGAACTTATCGAGAGTTCTCCTATGCACAATAATTCTCTCCTCAATTTCTTAGATCTAGGCCATCTAGTTTAAAAGACGCCAAGAGAAAAGTGTTCTTCTTCGACATTTGAATTTGAAAAGTTACCCTCAGATGATAACATATCTAAATAGGGTGATCTCCCCCTCCATATGATAGTCCAAGTTTAGGACTATTCCATTAAATGTGTAATGATCAATGATGGGTTTGTAATCAACATAGTCTCTTTTTCTCTTCTTCAAAGAATAAGTTATGATAAAAGTAAAATCACATGAGAAACTTCCATCCTTAGAATTCATGATAACCCAAACATTTGAACCATGGGTAAGGTTGATCTTCAAATCACATCGGGTCCCAAAACCCTCCCAACTGAATTTTATGTTATCAATGAAGAATCCACTTACAACATGATCGTAGGAAGGCCTTGGATCCATAGGATGAGGGCACTAATGAATCTGCTAAAGAGGAAATGTGAGGCTATGCTTGGATCACTAATGGGGTTAGGTCCTATGTATGATGACCAAGGTGCCACTTGATGACCTTGTTTTTCCATGTAAGAGTTATGGTAGCAAAGACAAATCTAGCATGGCTAGGAGTTGGCATCATCATTTGTGATGGTTAGCACCCAAGAAATTGCCCCCCATTCCAATATGTAAAGTACTTTGGTGCCTAAAGATAGTCATCAATTCTAGCACCCCATTTACATTATTAGAGCTTCATAGCAAGGTACTCAACACAAACTTAGGGAGTTTGACTAAGAGATATCAAGGGTGTGCAAAGTAGATAAAATTGACCCCCAAATAATGTTCCTCTTCCTATTGGGTTTGGAGGAAGAGACTTGGACCATAACACCAAGTAATTAAGCTTTGTGATACTTATATGTTTTGTACTCTATGTGATTTATTGTGTAAGTGTTTAGTATACTTTTCTAGATATACGAAACATCTAGGTTTTTATGACCAAAATAATAGCCTAATGTGTAGCTTAGAATTTTTCTATTTTTCTTATTAGTAGGAAACATTAACTACAACAAATGTGTTGTATGATTGAAAGGGCCACATATCAACCACTTTTTCAATGTCTAGATGGCTTTTAATTATTTTGTAATTACTTTAATAATTAATGGTAGTGGAATTGTTTCCATTAAAACGTGGGCTATTACGCCATACATAAAAAATTTGTTTATAGTTTTCTAGTTTTACCTTGGGAACCAAGGCATGATACTTTTAGTGTTAGTCACAAAGTGATTGACCTATTGTAAAAATGGAAGATACTTTATGACATATTTGCTTTTCAAAATGTGAAAACTAAATTCACTCTCTTTAATAGAAACAATACTCAAAATACCAATGGGGATTTAAATTTCATAATATTGCAAATTAAGGGGCAAGATGAGAAGGTGGTTGTACAAGTAAAGCAATTCCACACCTTATTGGCTATTGGGGTAACACCTCTAAACTATTAATCGTGTCTATGATGAGTCGCCTTTGTGGCATGACACCATTTGGTGGACTTGAGGCTATGACCTACATATTCGTTCTCATTCTTAGAGCAAAACTAGATTGTCTCTATCAATTTGAAGACTCCTCTGCACCAAGTGCCAATAGTGGTGGCGACTAGGTACCACCCTATAGTGTAAGTTCTTGTTGCTAGTTGTGCCCATCTCATCATCCCATTCACAATAGGTTCAAAAAGTGGATGCACAAGAAAAAGAGCAGCAACAACTAGTTTGGAAATGTGCTAATGTTGATCCAACTATAGGATGGAAAGGTTTGGGTAGCAATCCAACTAATCCTCCACCTATTAGCTTGGTCACTTCAGTGGCATGAATGTTTAGTTTTTAATGTCTATTCGTGGTGCAGGAGCACCAAGGGCTTGGAGCCCATGTGTATATATGTTTGCATTTTGTTGTGATGTTTTGAATTTTCAAAATAGGGCAGAGTGGGAAGAAGTTTATACATGTGCAAAGTAAACCCATCGGAGTGAGCAAGCTCATCAGCGCAACGTTTTAAAGCTTTATCGATAGTTAAAGTCATACCGACAAAGGTATACCAACAAAGGCACATCGGCGTGAAAGACATATCGGGGGACAGCGAGAATGTCTGACCGATGTAGGAAGTTATACTGACGGGATAGAATGGTCAGCAAGACAAATGATATCGGAGACTAATGGAATAGTTTCACTGACGACCAAATGTTTGGCCGACGGAGAGTTGCCATAAGCATATCGGCATGAGATTTATTGTCGGCAGGAGAATGGACGGGGTTGCCGATGGGAGGAGTCTCGACGATGGGAGCAGTCTCGACGATGGGGACACATCGGCAAGAGAATGGTGAAGTTACGCCGATAGAACATCGGCAGGAGAACGGTGAAGTTACACCGATAGAAGGAGCATTGGCATGACCGACGATATCGGCGAATAGGTTTTAAGTTATACCGACGGGGTTAGTCTTGGCGAAAGTAAATTTGATGCAAAACACATCGGCGAGAGAAATAACATCGGCGGAGGAACCAAAGGTTTGGCCGATGCTAAAGTCATGCTGATAGTTGGTTTAGAAGGTGCCATCGGCAAGATGGAGTTTATCGGCATGAGCAGTTTAGAAGCTGCCGATAGTTGACGTCTCGCCGATAGGCGAGAAAAAAAACCGCAAACAGTTATGTTGGGGAGAAGATGGGTATCGGCAGAAGAAGATCGGAGTGTGCCGATGGTGTTTGTCACACCGATGATGGTTAGTGAAAGTAACCTAAGTAAAAATGCCATTAGACTCATCGGCAGGAAATAAGCTATCGGGGAAGCGGGATCTGAGAATACCGATAGGCATTGTTTGACCGATGAGTAGAAGTTCCAGCGATGCCGATGTGTTTCGCCGGTGAGAACCTACTACTGCAGAAAAGCCCTAACCGTCTGGTAACAGACAAGGGTAGTTATTATATAAGATGTGATTCAGTCTGTGATGGGGGTTTTTTTTGGAACGTTTTGAAGCCTGAGATGCCGTGAATGTAATAGAGGAACTTCTGATAATAAAAACATTGACAGTTGAATCCATTTGAATTTTGTCTGTAGAGTACTTGCATAATCTGGTTTGCAGTAGAGTAGATAGTTTAATTCCTGTTAGTTTTGTTTCTGTTTGTACATAATGACTCTAGTTTGATGTCCTCGCATATTCTTTGTACAGTCATGGGGGGAAATCAAACAGAGTCTCTTTTTTTAGTTTTTCTTTCTGTTGTTGTGAACGGGTTGACAGAGAGAGGCCATGTGAACTTGTACTAGGCGAGCTGTGCCATAGCCCGGCTAGTATGCAAGTTGCAGTCTAAGAGACAGAGGTGAAAACAGAGTGGAAGAATTGAGTACCAAGCAATCAGAACCCTGGACCCGGAGAGGAGGGCTGATAATGGGCTCAAGAAGGCTATGAGCCTTGGAGATTAGGAATCTTGGAAATAGTGAGGGTAAAGAAGAATACCTCACACCAAGTAAGCAATATCTGTATTGGGAACAACAGGCAAACAAGTCTTTCACCTCTGTAACAGACTGGTTAGGTTGATATAGGCATTTTGGGGCAGAAAATGTCTTTGAGCACTTGAATTGGTAGGGAGACTTGGGATTGATATAGGTCTTGAAGTGTTGTGTCAAGATAGGTTTGCTAAACCCATAGGTCTCCCTATCAAATTGGTATCAGAGCCAAATTAAAGATTTGGGCTATTCCTAGGTTGGAATAGAAGAAGTTGTATGTCATCACCGAGTTCAGGTGAGTCTGTAGGTTCAGCCAGAGAGATGGTGACTAATGCAGAGTTAGCAAAGAAGGTTGATGATCAAGAAGAGGAGAATAGACTCCTACGGGAAAGATTGGCAGAAATGGAAAGTAGACTAGGTGTAATGATGGAAAAGACTGAAGAAGTCAGGCAGAAAGTAAACAAGGAAAAAGGTGTGTCTATAGAAGATGAAGAGCCCACACCTGATCCTAAGATGGAAGAAGAACCTTTCTTGAAGGCCTTGAAAGCCATGAGTGGTAAGTCATTGGAAGGAGTTCCTCTTTTTAGTGGAAAGATGGAACCTGATTTGGTTATGGAATGGATAGAAGGTTTAGAAAATCACTTTGAATGTGATGGAGCGAGTGAAGCTCAAAAGGTGAAGGTGGCTAAATCAAGACTCAGAGGAGCTGCCTTGACATGGTGGAAATTTGTTCAAACTGAAAGAGAGAAAGAAGACAAGAAACCTATAGCTACTTGGAAGGGTATGGTGGCTAAAATCAAAGAGGTATACATGCCTAGAGATTATGAAGTCCAGTTGTATAAGAAACAACAAAATTTGAGACAAAGAGAATTAGATGTCAGTGCATACACTGAGGAGTTTCAAAAACTATGCCTGAGGTCTAAGGTGATGGAAGAGGAAAATGTGAAAGTAGCAAGATATCTCAATGGTTTGAGATGGAGTATTCAAGAGGAAATCAGCTTGTTCAGCCCTACAACAGTGCATCAAAGCTATCAGCTAGCACTCAAGGTAGAGGAGAAGAGCAAGAAGAAACAAGAATCAAACAGCAGATCAAGAGGAAGAGGTAGAGACAGCAGAGGAAGAGGAAATTATGGCGGTAGAAATACTGATCAAAGACCCCAAGGAGAATCCAAACTCACAGAGCAGAGTGGAGAGACTAGTAGTAGAGGAAACTACAGAGGAAGGGGATCTAACAGAGGAAGATCAGGAGGATCAGGCAGAGGATCCTACTTTGCCACTATGAAATGCTACAATTGTGGTCAATTGGGCCATCCAGCATATAGGTGTCCTGATAAGGGCACATCTTCTTCTCAAGGAGTTGACAAAAGAAATCATTATGTGCAAGATGATGCTTCAAGCAGCAAAACACCTGAAGTCAGTCTAACCTCAGAAGTGGGAGAGAACATCATGGTAAGGAGAACATTGATCAAAGAACCAGTGAAATCTGAACCAAGCCAAAGGAGAGCATTATTTAGAATCAGATGCAAGATTATGAATAAGGTATGTCAAGTAATCATAGACTCAGGGTCTACTGATAATATAGTGTCTGATGAAGCAGTTAGAAAACTAAATTTGCAAAGAATACCTCATTCAAATCCATATAGAGTTACATGGTTAAATAAAGGTCAACATGTGATAGTCAATGAGCAAACTTGGGTAGAGTTTGGTATAGGTGGATACAAAGACAAGGTACTTTGTGATATCCTACCTATGGATGCATGTCATCTCTTATTGGGCAGACCATGGCAGTTTGACCAGAAGGCCATACATGATGGTGAGAAGAATGCATATTCTTTTCAAAAAGATGGTGTCACCTATAAAATACAATCTTTGGAAGATGAAGAAGCAAATAAGACTAAGAGTCCTAGTATCTTAGTTGTGAGTGGTAAAGAGTTTTTGAACACTCTTAAGGAGGATGGTATTGGTTATGCTATCATAGTGAAGCCTAAGGAGGAGAAGAGAGACAAAAAGGTAGTGATCCCAAAAGAGATGCAGACTATACTGGAACAGTATAAGGACATCATTAGTGATGGAACACCAGCAACACTACCTCCACAGAGGACTATAAGCCATTAGATAGATCTGATTCCAGGAGCATCTTTGCCTAACAAGGCTCCTTACAAGATGACTCCAGAACAACATAAGGAGATAACCAAACAAGTACAAGAATTGCTTGACCAGGGGTTAGTTCGAAAAAGCATAAGTCCTTGTGCAGTGCCTACAGTGTTGGCACCAAAGAAAGGAGGAACATGGAGATTGTGCACGGACTCCAGAGCTATCAATAAGATCACCATAAGGTACAGATTTCCAATTCCCAGAATTGAAGATCTTATGGACTGTTTAGGAGGAGCTAAGTATTTCACTAAGATAGACCTGAAAAGTGGTTATCACCAGATTAGAATCAAGGAAGGTGATGAGTGGAAAACAGCCTTCAAAACTACAGAAGGACTGTATGAGTGGCTTGTTATGCCATTTGGTTTATCAAATGCTCCCAGCACATTCAGGAGGCTCATGAATGAAGTCCTTAAGGACTATACGGGTAAATTTGTAGTTGTTTATCTAGATGACATCTTGATTTTTAGTCAAACTAAAGAAGAGCATCTTGAACATGTAAATACTGTTTTGAAAAAGTTACATGATGAACAACTAACCATAAATTTGGAGAAGTGTGAATTCATGAAGCAGGAATTGGTATACCTTGGTTTTGTGTTGTCCAAAGGAGAATTGAAAATGGACAAGTCAAAGGTAGAAGCCATATTGAGTTGGCCTACTCCCAGAGCAGCAACTGAGGTGAGAAGTTTTCATGGTTTAGCTCAGTTTTATAGAAAATTCATAAAGAATTTCAGTGCTATTTGTGCACCCATGCTTGATACGATCAAAGGTGGAATGAAAACAAAGTTTCAATGGACGCAAGCAGCTAATCACAGTTTTGAATTGTTGAAGAAAGAAGTAGCCACACAGCCAGTGTTATTGCTGCCTAGTTTTGATAAGTTGTTTACTTTAGAATGTGATGCTAGCAATATTGCAGTAGGGGCAGTACTCAGCCAAGAGAATAGACCAGTAGCCATTTTCAGTGAGAGGCTAAATGAAGCAAAGAGTAGATATTCTTCATATGACTTGGAGCTCTATGCTCTAGTTCAAGCACTTAGAAAATGGAGACATTACCTCCTACCTAAGGAATTTGTTGTGTATACAGACAATCAAGCTTTGAGTTTTCTGAACTCACGAGATAAGTTGAGCCATAGGCATATCAAGTGGATGGAGTATTTGCAGTCTTATACATTTACAATTAAGCACAAGAAGGGACAGCTCAACAAAGTAGCAGATGCTTTAAGCAGAAGGTTGCTCACAATGCAAGAAGTGCAACTAAGAAGCATAGGAATGGAAGAGTTCAGAGCTCTCTACAAGGAGGATGAAGATTTTGCTGAGGCATACAAAGTCTGTCAAGACTTTGAGAATCACTTTCATAGTGAATTTGCAGATTACACATTGCAGTAGGGTTTGCTATTCAAAGGTGGACAGTTGTGTGTCCCAAACGGATCCATGAGAGAAAATCTCATACAGGAGAAGCATAATGGCAGTTTGAGTGGACATTTTGGTCTGAACAAAACATTGGAATTAGTCCAGAGGTTCTACTATTGGCCGAAGATGCACAAAGACGTTAGGAAGTATGTGGAGCAATGTATCATCTGTCAAAAGGCCAAGGGAACTTCTTCAAATGCTGGACTGTATCAACCATTACCCATTCCTTCCAGACCATGGGATTGTGTAAGTATGGATTTTGTAGTTGGTCTACCAAAGACTAAGACTGGTTTTGATAGTATTTTTGTAGTTGTTGATAGATTCAGCAAGATGAGTCATTTCATTCCTTGTAAGGTGACTCATGATGCTAGTCATATAGCTCATTTGTTTTTCAAAGAGGTCATAAGAATTCATGGACTCCCAACAAGCATCGTGTCGGATAGAGATGCTAAGTTCATGGGACATTTCTGGAAAACTCTATGGCAGAGGTTAGGGACAAATCTGTCTTTTGGATCAACATATCATCCATAGACAGATGGCCAAACAGAAGTGGTGAACAGGACATTGGGCAACCTGTTAAGGTGTTTGACAAAAGAATATGGACAGAGTTGGGATCAAGTAATTTATCAGGCAGAATTTGCCTATAATGACAGTGTGAACAGGACTACTGGCAAGAGTCCTTTTGAAATCGTCTATGGAATGCACCCTCGAGGTGTATGTTAACTCAGAAATCTTGGAGACATGGAGTTTAGAAGTGGTCATGCACAAGATTTTGCATAGTCTATGAAGGAGATTCATGACCAAGTGAAGCAGCAATTGATGGAAAACACCCTGAAAATCAAAGATAGGGTAGATGCACACAGAAAGGATATTCAATTTGCAGTTGGTGATTTGGTCATGGTTCATTTGAACAAAGCCAGATTACAGAAAGGGATACCAACCAAATTGCAGATGAGACGGATTGGTCCTTGCAGAATTCTGAACAAGTATGGCAACAATGCCTATAGGATTGATTTGCCAGCAGACTTGGCAATTTCCCCAGTGTTCACTGTTCAGGACTTGGTGCCATATAAAGGTCCTCATTCAGCAGCAGGGGAATCTCGTGCAGAAGCTACACAGACAGTGAATGATGTCACCTTGCCTCCAAAAATCACACCACAGGCTGAGAGAATTTTGGATTCTCGCGTGCAGAAGCAGACCAGACATGGTGTGTACATGGAGCACCTGATCAAGTGGAAACAGTTGCCTGAAGCAGAGGCTACCTGGATTACAGAGTCAGAGTTCCAGAAACGGGGCATTGATTTTGCCTTGTTGTCACCGGAGGTGACTTGACTTCTTCCACACAGGGGGAGTATGGTGCAGGAGCACCAAAGGCTTGGAGCCCATGTGTATATATGTTTGCATTTTGTTGTGATGTTTTGAATTTTCAAAATAGGGTAGAGTGGGAAGAAGTTTATACATGTGCAAAGTAAACCCATCGGAGTGAGCAAGCTCATCGGCGCAACGTTTTAAAGCTTTATCGATAGTTAAAGTCATACCGACAAAGGTATACCAACAAAGGCACATCGGCGTGAAAGACATATCGGGGGACAGCGAGAATGTCTGACCGATGTAGGAAGTTATACTGACGGGATAGAATGGTCGGCAAGACAAATGATATCGGAGACTGATGGAATAGTTTCACCGACGACCAAATGTTTGGCCGACGGAGAGTTGCCATAAGCATATCGGCATGAGATTTATTGTCGGCAGGAGAATGGACGGGGTTGCCGATGGGAGGAGTCTCGACGATGGGGACACATCGGCAAGAGAATGGTGAAGTTACGCCGATAGAACATCGGCAGGAGAACGGTGAAGTTACACCGATAGAAGGAGCATCGGCATGACCGATGATATCGGCGAATAGGTTTTAAGTTATACCGACGGGGTTAGTCTTGGCAAAAGTAAATTTGATGCAAAACACATCGGCGAGAGAATAACATCGGCGGAGGAACCGAAGGTTTGGCCGATGCTAAAGTCATGCTGATAGTTGGTTTAGAAGGTGCCATCGGCAAGATGGAGTTTATCGGCATGAGCAGTTTAGAAGCTGTCGATAGTTGACGTCTCGCCGATAGGCGAGAACCAAACCGCAAACAGTTATGTCGGGGAGAAGATGGGTATCGGCAGAAGAAGATCGGAGTGTGCCGATGGTGTTTGTCACACCGATGATGGTTAGTGAAAGTAACCTAAGTAAAAATGCCATTAGACTCATCGGCAGGAAATAAGCTATCGGGGAAGCGGGATCTGACAATACCGATAGGCATTGTTTGACCGATGAGTAGAAGTTCCAGCGATGCCGATGTGTTTCGCCGGTGAGAACCTACTACTGCAGAAAAGCCCTAACCGTCTGGTAACAGACAAGGGTAGTTATTATATAAGATGTGATTCAGTCTGTGATGGGGGTTTTTTTTGGAACGTTTTGAAGCCTGAGATGCCGTGAATGTAATAGAGGAACTTCTGATAATAAAAACATTGACAGTTGAATCCATTTGAATTTTGTCTGTAGAGTACTTGCATAATCTGGTTTGCAGTAGAGTAGACAGTTTAATTCCTGTTAGTTTTGTTTCTGTTTGTACATAATGACTCTAGTTTGATGTCCTCGCATATTCTTTGTACAGTCATGGGGGGAAATCAAACAGAGTCTCTTTTTTTAGTTTTTCTTTCTGTTGTTGTGAACGGGTTGACAGAGAGAGGCCATGTGAACTTGTACTAGGCGAGCTGTGCCATAGCCCGGCTAGTATGCAAGTTGCAGTCTAAGAGACAGAGGTGAAAACAGAGTGGAAGAATTGAGTACCAAGCAATCAGAACCCTGGACCCGGAGAGGAGGGCTGATAATGGGCTCAAGAAGGCTATGAGCCTTGGAGATTAGGAATCTTGGAAACAGTGAGGGTAAAGAAGAATACCTCACACCAAGTAAGCAATGTCTGTATTGGGAACAACAGGCAAACAGGTCTTTCACCTCTGTAACAGACTGGTTAGGTTGATATAGGCATTTTGGGGCATAAAATGTCTTTGAGCACTTGAATTGGTAGGGAGACTTGGGATTGATATAGGTCTTGAAGTGTTGTGTCAAGATAGGTTTGCTAAACCCATAGGTCTCCCTATCAATTCGCATATTTATTATCATCCCTTGGGTACCCTAAAACTTTGATATTTGTAATTTTTGAATAAATTATGTCTAATATGGCTTTAAGAAAGAGGACATATCACTGTGAGACATTTTTTTCTCATGGTGAGTACAATGTGACTTATGGAGTGTCATCCCTCTCCACTGATCTTTTTTGTGTGATAATTGTACTTTATTTTTGAGTTATAATGAATATAATGAATCTACTATTTTAGAAGCTCATGTTTCCTTCTAAATATAAAGTTATGGTATGTATGTGCATGAGATTAAAAAAATTAACGTTTCTTCTTTTTAGTTTTTCATAGAAATAACTTTTTCCTTACTTATGTTTGTATACAAATGTGTACGCTTATGCTATCATTCAAATATTTTTAAATTGGCTAGACAAAAAATGTTAGCCACGTGACTCATAAAATTCATCGAGCCTTATGAATTGAATCTCCTATTATATAATTTGTTTGCCTTGAAACCTGTAAAAATAGTCAAGAAGCTTAATGTAGTTATGGTTGAGGTTTGTAAACAAACTTCATTCAGTCACATGGAATTTGGTCTTCACTAGCATTTGCTAAACATGCAATGGATTAAAAATGTCTCCAATTCATAACTTGTCACATGGACTGTAAATTTTACTCATGTTTGTTCGATTTGCAACCCATGAAGAGACTATCCAATTTTCTCACATTAAGATATTTAATTGTAACATTCCTCTCACTCATATGGACATCTTCCATCACATTCTTTAAAAGTTCTTGTGGTTCTTATTCTCCTGAATTCCTCCAATTTCAAATATATGGTGACTACAAGTACTTTTCTTTGGCTATTCAATACACCCTAACTACAAATAATGTGCTTCTCTCTTTTGTCTATAGTTTGATTACGTTCATGAGGGTAGGCAATAACCTATTTAGCTCTCTCTACATCACCTTTCAACCCTTCTCCCACTAAAATCAATTGATAATCCTCATTATTATGATGTTTAATAATATATACATGTGATAACAATATAAACTGTGATTTTACTTCTACATATACAAATTCTATTTTCTTGTCTCATATCAATCTATAAACCTCATCATGTAAGCTTTACAAGGACTATACATGAATGTTAATTGCTATATAATAAAAAATGTATTCTGCATATGTAGGTTCTAATAAGTTATTTTTAAACTAAAAACAAGCAAATTGAAAAAATCAAATTAAATTGAAAAAAAATTGTGTTCTCACAAACACATCAGCTCTAAATTATTTTGTTTCTGCATTATTAGAAATCTCTAACCATAAATGAGATAAAATCAACATGAATAGATATAAATTTGCATACAAAATTCAGTATGTATAATTCAATGCCAAATGGCAGACCTGACATAGGCACAATAAAATATAATTAATCTAGACAAAATGATAAAAGGTTGGAGTAAAGAACAAGAGATGCTCTCCCCACAATCTGCTAGCATTGGATTGATTGTAAGTCATCTTTTCACATTTCCTGCTTTTAAAGTATCCTTTGATATTTTAAATGTCGGCTCCTTGATTACCTTGCTTGAAAAGGAAAGGCTAACAAAAACACCAAACTATTTGATCAAGATTCATAGCAGAAGATCCAAGATCAAAAAGGAAATAGATTCCATTCAGACTTAATATTGGTAGCCTGCCAGTTAGGGTTTATGTGCATTGCATCGTAGTTTATTATCCAGGGGTCCCATTGGCTGTTTGGTCCTGTGGACATTATTAAAAACTTTCATTTCATTTCCAGCATTCCTCTCACTTTGCTTTGCATTCCAGACGTGTAGGTTTCCTGAAAACAGTTCGATGTCATGACACATCCATTGTATCATAAAACAGCATTAAACAAACGTCCTATCAGTATCTATAGGCAGTGATGAATATTGCATATCATACATCTGATTTTGTAAAGTCAATAGCACGGTCTAGATCTCCAAGCACACAAAAAGTACATTTTAGAATCTGGAAATCAAATCTGGTTCCGTCTTTATCACTGCAGGTCAGACGCCATGCATCTTGTTATAGTGTAAGCCTCTGTTTACAGATTGCTTCACTTAGCATCAGCAATAATGTGCAAGAACATTGTCCCCGTTTGAATTATGTAACCAGTTTGCATCTCTCAAAACCATTTGGCTTGCAACAATTTTGGAGATAAACTTGGCTGCAGTATGGCAGTCAAGATACACTTGGAAGCTCTGGACAAACATAATAGGTGTTTCAAGGTTTGTGTTTAACAATCCAAAAGTGATTGCCAGCTTTTCACTATGGTGGCAGACGAACAATCTTTTTCATCATTCATATCATTTAGTACGTTTTGATCAGGAAAACACCCTGCTGCCTTCATCCCCCAAGATGATGTCGCCTATTTTGCATAGATCTACTGTGTAGGTTGGTGTTATCTGTCTGCTACACAAAAACCGCGTACTGTCTTATGGCCTTCAATCCAACTACATCCAGGTATCTTTTCAATTCCTCTATCTTTCATCAATCTCCTTACCATTTGAACATCACCCCACATTCCAACTTCTGCATAGATGTTTGACAGAATAACATAAGTTGCAGTATTTTTAGGATCCAGCTCAAAAAGAAGAGTTGCTGTAAATAGTCCTAACCTTATATTCTTATGTGCTCTACAGGAACCAAGAAAACACATCCACACAACCACCACAGGATTAATGGGCATTTTGATGATAAAGTTGAGAGTTTCATCAAGATAGCCAGCACGGCCAAAAAGGTCAACCATGCACACATAATGATCAATTGTGGGCAGAATGTGATATAAGTTACTCATGCCATTGAAGTATTTACAGCCCTCATTCACTAAGCCTGCATGGCTGCATGCTAATAAAACACAAACAAAGCTTACACAATCAGGACATGTTCCAGACTGCTTCATTAGTTCAAAGAGTTTAAGAGCATCCTTGCAAAAGCCATTTTGTGCATATCCTGAAATCATTGCATTCCATGAAACCACATTTTTTTGAGGCATGTTTTCAAACAGTTCACGTGCCCTGTGTATGTTTCCACATTTTGCATACATATCTACCAGGGCATTTGCAACTACAACATTTGACAATAATCCCCTTTCCATCATGTTTTGATGTATATCCATACCCTGTTCTAAAGCTCCCATTTTGGCACATGCTGGGAGGATACTGACAAAGGTTGTCGCATCTGGCTTTACACCTGCCAATTGCATTTGTTTAAAAATTTCCAGGGCCTTTTCAGCAAATCCATTTTGTGCATATCCTGCAATTATCGCAGTCCAAGAGACCACATTTCTTTGAGACATTTTCTCAAACAGTTCACGTGCCTTACGCATGCTTCCACATTTTGCATACATGTCTATTAGGGCATTTGCAACTGTAACATTTGATGAACATCCCCTTTCCATTATGCTTCGATGGATGTCCATACCCTGTTCTAAAGCGCTTGTTTTGGCACAGGCTGGGAGGATGCTGGCAAAGGTTGTGGCGTTTGGCTGTATACCTACCAATTGCATTTGTTTAAAAGTTTCTAAGGCTTTTTCAACAAACTCATTTTGTGCATATCCTGCGATCATTGCATTCCATGAAACCACATTTCTTTGAGGCATTTCTCGGAAAAGCCTTGAAGCCTCGTCAAGAACACCATTTTGTGCATATCCTGTAATCATTGCAGTCCATGAGATCACATTTTTTTGAGGGATTTTGTCGAACAGTTGCCTTGCCTTGTGTATATGTCCACATTTTGCATACATATGTACGAGGGAATTTACAACTACAACATCTGATAGAAAACCTCTTTCCATTATGCTTTGATGGATGTACGTACCCTGTTCTAAAGTTCCCATTTTGGCACAGGCTGGCAGGATGCTGGCAAAGGTTGTGGAGTTTGGATTTACACCTGCCAATTGCATTTGCTTAAAAGTTTCCAAGGCTTTTTTAGCAAACCCATTTTGTGCATATCCTGCAATTATTGCACTCCATGAGATCACATCTCTTTGAGGCATTTTGTCAAACAGTATATGTGCCTTGTGTATGCTTCCACATTTTGCATACATATCTACCAGGGCATTTGCAATTACAACTACTGACGAAAAACCCCTTTTCATTATGCTTTGATGGATTTCCATACCCTGTTCTAAAACTCCCATTTTAGCATAGGCTGGGAGGACGCTTGCAAAGGTTGCAGAATTCGGCTGAACACCTGCCAATTGCATTTGGTTAAAAGTTTCTGAGGCTTTTTCCACAAATCCATTCTGTGTATATCCTGCAACCATTGCAGTCCATGAAACCACGTCTCTTTGAGACATTTTGTCAAACAGCTGGCGTGCCTTGTGTATACTTCCACATTTTGCATACATATCTACCAGGGCATTCGCAACTACATTATCTGACAAAAATCCACATTCAATTATGCTTTGATGGATGTCCATACCATGTTTCAGAACTCTTATTTTCGCACAAGCTGAGAGTATGCTGGCAAAGGTAAACTGATTGGGTTGAACACCCTTTGCTTGCATTTTGTGAAATAATGTCAATGCCTCATGAGGATATCCATGTCTTCTGTAAACTGCAATGATGGCATTCCATGAGAAGACATCTCGTTCAGTCATTTGATCAAAGACTTCGCGAGCATCTACTAAACTTCCACACTTTTCATACATGCGTATAAGGGTATTTTGTAAAAGTTGGTCTGTGGCAAACTTAAATTGCCTCTCATTGATGTGAGAGTGGATTTGCTTTCCCTCTGAAAGGCCATTCTTAGAAATGCAGGTCTGTAAGAATTGAACATATGTAGAAGTGTTCACAGGTGGGTTGTATGTAGTAAGCAGACTGTGTAACGACTCCTTCAACCAAGCTTCTCTATATAATACTGTGAGATTGAGATTGAGATTAGCGCTATATGGAATTGGCATTTTATGATTATTCAATGGCATTGAAAATGCTCATTGCTGACACAATGACAGTGAAACACTATCACCGTCTTTATCCTCAAAAGTGTTTTCATGGCGAACAAAACTACATCCTTTTAAATACTCCGCACCCTCCTCTGGACAGCTCGTGAAAAAATATTGAAGGAGAGAGTAAAACAATTATTGATGCAAGTATTAGAGGAAAATATAAAGAAAAGGCCGCAACATGGAACCGAAAGTTCCTGTAGTTTCTATTCCGATGTCATAGCATGTATTAGAGATGCAAGAGAAAGAGGTTGAAGGCTTAGGGTTATGGTTCCTATCCACCTGGTTACCTAAAATTTCAGAAGATGATGATGTTCAGAAAATTTAGGGAGTTTTTTAACAATTAGGTAGTTTTATAGATTTTATAAGAGCAGTTAATGTCTATGATTTGTTTAAGTTTTTAATAATAAACTTTAAAACAATAAATATATTAAAAAATAGATTTTAAAAATTCCCAAATTTTATGTCTTTCTATGGGATAAAAATCTTTTAAGTTGGTGGGAAACTTCCAAACTCCACCTCACAAACCATCACTAAAAATTAAATATTAAAAAATAACTCCTATTTTTAAAAATAAGATTTTAACTCTTGAAATTTTACATAAAACTGCTTCCTTACTGGTATGAATTTTAAGGTTAATGTTTAATGTGAAGGTTGCAAAGGCAAGAAAAGATAAAGGGCTCACTTTTGGAAAAAAAAAAAAAAAGGGAAAAAAAGTGGTGGCTGCAACATTGTGTGAAGAAGGTTTCAATCTTGACAACATCATTATCATCCGGAACGTCTTAACCAGTGGGTGCGTTGTAAGCGACCGGCTGGTCGACATCGTACGACCCCCCATAAACAGTCAAAAAATGTAGTACGGACAGGTCGAAATGTGTGCAGGTCAAAATTTGCAGTCAATTGGGGTATTATGTTTTGTCGACTGAAGCTCTTAGTCGACCATCCATATAGCCGGTGAGTTACAACTCATCCGCTGTTTATGTGAGGCATTATCATCCACCCACCCTGCGACTCAAAAATTATATGGCTCTTTGATTGCCTGTTAAGACTCAACACAATCGACCTTTTGATTGTGTGTTCAAGCATCCATTAGAACAACAACACGAACACAGTGAGTAGTTAGAAAGGGTATCTCCCATGGGAGGGCAATTGATTTGTATGTCCATACTAAGTATCTTTGAGAAAAGTGGTTGCTTCACTCAAGCATCTTTAGCATCTTTCATATGGGACGCTTGTTGCATTTATGACTGAACTTCTGAGTATCAATATGTATTTTTATAAATGAAAATAGAATATTTTCAGTTCTTGGCTTTAGTGGAAGAGGTTTCAACTTAATATTCGTGTTCCCATAATTAAACAATTCTATAGGTTTGATATAAAACCTTCCAAAAAAAAGATAATTATTTATTATTTTTACATATGAACAACATATAAAATTACCCTTGATTATTTGATCATTAATGTGATGGTTTGAAAGGGGAGCTCAATAAACACTTAATATGACTCTACCAAATTCTGTGTGGTTGAAATCATAAAAAGATCAGATTCGGGAAGTTGATCTAGAATTGTTCCCAATGCATTTCAGAACAACACCAGATTGTATGCTAAAGGGATGGGGTTGTACACCTGCTGAAAAAATATGTCAAGAAATCTTGCAAAAGAAGATGGCTTACCATGGTTAATATCAGGGTATGCAAAATTAATTATGTCGAGAGGCATTCTACAATCACAGTAGGGGTGGAGTTGAAGAGCTGAAAGATTCCAAGATTCTGTGTAATTTTATAAGATTCCAATCTAAAAAAATTTATGTGCATGAGATTATTAAGATATAGAATCATAATGAAACAACACAATAAATACACCACTAAACCTGACACCAGGCCTGGAATTTGACGATGAATTTTTTTTATATTAAAAAACCAGGCTACCATCAATCAATCAAATGTGTATTAATTGTTTGATATCTTGAATTTTAGATCAAAAAGATTTAATTGTTGGCATGAAGTTATTCCATTTTGTTATATATTTATTACAGGTATAGAATTCTAGTATTTGTCAATACCTCCAAAATATAATTTCTAACAAATTTAAAAAGTATTTCAAAAACTTGAAGTATGAGAGAACTTGAAAATTGAATAAAAATAAAAGTAGTAGCAGCATTTTTTTAATTCCAGTAAATAATTGTAAATCAGCTCTTAATTACAATACACAATTTAGAGCTCTTCTTAATATGTGTATTTGTAATTGTAATTTGTAAAGTTATCCTTATTCCATATATAATAATTTAATAAACAATGAATTAAAAATAAAAAATGTGTGCTTTGTTTTTTTCAATTATTCTATATAAAATTTAAAAATTATAAATAAATTATTCTATATAAAAAGCAAAGATTTTTTTTTGTGATTTTTAAAAATAATTAAAAAAAACAATATAAAGATTTATATAAAGATTTGTTGTAATTTTTAAAATTTATTGAAGATAAAGATAAAGTTGATAAACATTGTAAAAGAAAACATTATTTATATTTTTATAATGTAAATAAACTTTTTCTTTGTAATTTTTTTCTAAATTACAAATTAAAAATAAATTACAATTAGAAATAAATTATTAAAAGCAAAAATTATTTTCTAAATTGATTTTTAAAAATAAAAAACAATATAAAGATTTGATTGTAATTTTTAAAATTTATTGAAATAAACATTCTAATTTAATATATATTCAAGGTAAAGTTGATACATTATTTATATTTTTATTAAAAAATGATATATATTATAACTAAAAATATTATATTATATTTGCTTATTATAAATTTTTACAGTTTACTATTAATTTAAAGAGTCATATATACAGTTATGTAAAAATTTATTATATTTGCTTATTATAAAATTTTACGGTTTACTATTAACTTAAAGAGTCATATGTACAGTTATGTAAAAATTTAGCAAGTCAAGGTATACGGTCAAATAAATTATAGAGTTGAGGCAAAAAACGACCAAATAAACCATCAAATTTCAGCCCTGCCTACACCACTCAAAATGCTTTTACTATTTTAAACCAAAATACAAATATTCTACCTGCCAGTAATTTATAAAAAATAAAAACCAAAAACCAAAAAAAGACCAAAAAAGAAATTGGAAGAAGCCTATTTAAATATATATTTTTAAATATATAAAAATATAAATATACTAGTATTTTACAACGATAACGAAAAGAAATATGAATTAATTTCCATTGTTCTTAATTTACATGGCTTAAACACGAACATATGAGCGTTGAAATACAAAGAAGGCCACTGCTTCTCCAACGTAGCATGCTACCTTGGCTTTTCGGGACATTGCTGGCAGTCTTCGATCTTATATTACGACGTGTAATTCCATGTCTTCTTGTAGAAGCAATTCATGTTAGTTTAGAAATGCTTGACAAGTGGAATAGATTGTCGATATTATTAAAGAGTTGATGCATGTAGAAGCCATTACCAACTATTACAGAAGAGTTGTTACAGATACAGATGGACTGTGGGGCCGCTATTGGCTGAGGTTTCCTTTTCATCCAATGGCGAGTGTGTTCAAAACCATTTAACTTAAAAATCTCTGAATTTTTTTGTCCACAATCAATGTTGGGCTAGCTAAGACTTCATCATACATTTGGTGGGCTTATATCTCATACAATCATAATGTTAGCAACATTTGGAGCCCGTTGTAATGATTTATATGATGTGGTGTCACTTGCAGCATGATAGAAGGAAATGTTCTTGGAAATTTTTACTTTCCGTTACACAAACTCTCCCTATAAATTGTAGTAAATCTCACAGAATTGAAATGTTTTGTAATCATGTTCATTAACCAAATAAGACATGGATGGACTTTGGAAGATGTAAAAATCAGTATATGCTAATACACTTATACTAATTGATGGGAATGAATGTTTTAATGTAATAACATATCGACAAGTAGTATATTTTGTTTTAGATTTGGTTTACAATCCAATTTCTATTTATTTATGTTTTATTTTTGTTGTACTAATTTTCATGCATTCATTTCCTACCTCAAGATCATCGTGTTATCCCTTCAAATCATTTATGCAAGGTGCAAAATTGATTCAAATCATTCCCAAGGAGTGCAAATCCCCAAATTCCAAGACATTGAATTCAAAATTAAACTTTCTTGCCCCTTTCTACTAGTTGTTATGAACCAACCTACCACAAGTTTCATGCAACATGTTGTTATGTCATGGTGTTTAAAGACATCCAATGTGCATTTTAAAACACATTGAAATAGAGGATAAAAAGAATAATGAGAGCATACTTCAATCCTAAAGAGCATTAAAGGAATAAATCTTGCATCATCATCATATAGGCCACCTATATATCTCTAATGTTGTCTTTAATATCTCTCATTGAACCATTAATTATGTTCATTAAGGGGTTTGACCTAGGATAAACCATTCACCTATCAAGTTAACAAGCTCCTCAATAGTGTCTTTAGACACCACCTTGACAGATTCTGATGCAGAGCATCCTTGCCATGACTTACGGAATCAAACGATTCTAGTGAAATGAGGCAGACATGCCATGACTTACCATTGTAAACTGATTCCGGTAAATTAGTGGCCTAACTGATTCTTCTTTGCAGTTTTGTAGGATTGTTTGTAACTACTCCAACATTTATGGACAGTTGTGCACGTGTCATATTGGTAGAGTTAGATTTCAAGGAGTTTGCATGTGCCTTTGGGGGGAAGTGGAACAGAGCTATTTGCAGCCTATTTGAATGCAGTGGTTTGATGGTGTTCAGCAGTTAGGATAGTGATCGGAGACTGATTCTAGTAAAAGTTAGAGAAGGGAAAATAAATGATGATGAAAAGAGAGAATTGCAGAGTTGCAAATATTTATTTTTCTGAATGAGAAAGACCTTCAGAGTATCTATCTATTTGAGCTTATAATGAACTCGTCCTTAAGTTTTTTTACTTCATTTACTGTGGACGTTCTCCTTTCTTTGTTTTCTGTGTATTTGAGCTAAGAGTTGAATCTATTTTCTGTTTAGACCAAAGACGCTGCATCAGTTTGGTATCAAAGCATATCAATTCTGATGCTTGTGCCTATTATTTGGAGAACTATTAGATCTGAAATTGAAACGAGCCCAACAATTAACTTTCTCATGTTGCAGATTCTCTTCAATCTCTAATTGCCCTCTGAATTTATGGTAAGGTGTGATGATGAGCAACCGTGGTGACAATACCTAGACTTGAGCGTGGAGTTGCTATTGTTCAATGCCTTCCTCTACAGGAGAACTTTGTCACGTTGGATTTTTGGCACCTACAATTCAAAGGAAGATTGCTGAGAGAAAGGTGCGTGATCTGATCTAAAGGCATGACATGCATGCGTGGAAGCATGCATAGAGATTGTCTAAGAGTGTTCAAAGCCATGGATGCCAAAGATGTTTGCTGAATAGTGGATGGGTGTAGTTGATTGTCTTGTCATTTTTTCTTCTTCAGTCTCACCATATTCAAAATCCATCTGCACCTTGGGAAGGTTGAGATATTGATGCCATCCTTCACATCATGGCTATCTAGTCGGTAGAGGTGAGAAAGCTGCCTACATATTAGATTATTATTAGTTGTGAGTTGATGTTGTTGAAATAGCAGTCAACATAGGAATAGACGCCCCACTAAAGATGACAAGAGAGAGTCATTCCAAAGAATCACACAGAGAAACTAAACCCCAAAAGTCAATACGAGTGCATATTTGGTCAAGTTGCACCACAATGTTGTCTATTTGAGCCCTGCTCATTACTTTGCAGTGAGTTTGTAGTTTTGTTAAGTGCGGCTGCTTGAGTTGAAATCATTTTGTATTGTCATGTGTTGTTTTAACTTGCAGTTTTGCTCTTCAAATTTGTGTTAACTTCCTTGAGAGGATGAAGAGATGGTCAATAGATCATAAAAGAGGAGAATAGAGTTGCAACTCTATTTTGGGGACTGTGTTTATCACTATGAATTCAAATATAGATTTTTATCATGATGTGAGAAAGAGGATAGCCAAGCTGGAAGAAAGAATAAAGAAGAGACAGAGACTAAAGCCAACAAAAGGAGTTGCAAGAATTAGAGTATGAATTGGAGGAGTTAAAGTGGATGCTGGAGGAGAATGAAGCATGTAGAAATAAGAAGACAAAGAAGAAGAAATAATGGTGAGTATAAATACCTAACTTGTGAGCAAGAGTTATATTCAAAGAGGAAAGCCATAGAGGCAAGGATTAGCCAAGGGATAGAATTCTTGGAACATGGAAATCTTAAATCCATAGATGAGTTGGCAAGATCGTTATTGGATGAAAGGCCAATAAATGAGATTTGTAAAGAGTTCGAGATAGAAGATGAATGGGATGAAGATGAAGAAGATGAATTAGAAGAAGTTGTTGAGTTGTGTTACCCTGAAGTAGGGGAAGGTATTGAAGATTACAATGAAAGAGGAGAAGAGTCTGAGGACTGTAATGAAGAGAAATGTAGCCTATCAAAAGAGGAGGCCCAAAATATTGTAGCAGTGGGAGTAGCTGGAGCAGAGATGGAGATCTTTGGGAGCCCCAAATGTGATGAAATCCTATTGGTTTTAGAGAAGAAAACCAACCAAAAGCAGCTAGAGGAACATCTAGAGAATCCCATCATTGATGAAAAGAGGGTAGAAGATCATCACTTTTTTGGAGAAGGAATGAGAGTGACTGAGGGAAGAAACAAAGATATGTTCATTTGTGACCTACAAGTGAGGACAATGCAGAAAATGTAATAAAGGAGGACAATACAAAGGAGATTTGTCTTATGAACAACATCACACGGAGTTAGGAAATCAAGACCATCTCACAAAAGATGAATTGAAAAGCATGTCTAAATGGCATAATGTAAAGGAGGAAGCACTTATGGGAAATTTTGATTTCCTTAACTTTATTTCTATTTTTAATGGTTTTTGTGTAGGTGCAGCAGAAGGTGGTATGAGTGATGCAAAGAGCCATGATGGTTTTCATTGGAGGACCACTAAGTCTTCAAAGAATTGGGTAGAGAGGAAGAGCATAATTTGGAAGAGTAGGACAAACTCTGATCCAACAAGACACTGGAAGCAAAGGAAGAAAAAATGTGGAAAATTGCAAAGATGTTTAATCTGGTGGAAGGGCAAGCCGTGGCCTTTATTCTTTGGGCCAAAAGGATGGTTCTACCATCTAGCCTTACCTAGGGGTAAACTCAAACCTACATCACCAATGTAATAGTTGAGTCTTTAGGTTTCTTAGTGTGTTACTTGTTAAAATGTTGTCAAATAAGTTTAGCTTTGAACCAGGAGGTTCAAAATTTCTAAAATAAGGGGAGAATGATGCAGAGCATCCATGCCATGACTTATGGATGCAAACGATTCTGGTGAAATGAGGCAGGCATGCCATG
The DNA here is from genome assembly GCA_027924645.1 of Cunninghamia lanceolata. Taxonomy (NCBI): domain Eukaryota; kingdom Viridiplantae; phylum Streptophyta; class Pinopsida; order Cupressales; family Cupressaceae; genus Cunninghamia; species Cunninghamia lanceolata. The sequence goes on from BSBN01000934.1 coordinate 1,013,534, forward strand.
ACTTACCGTTGTAAACTAATTTCGGTAAATTAGTGGCCTAACTGATTCTTCTTTGTAGTTTTATAGGAGTGTTTATAACTGCTCCAACATTTATGGACAGTTGTGCACATGTCATATTGGTAGAGTTAGATTTCAAGGAGTTTGCATGCACCTTTGGGGGGAAGTGGAACAGAGCTATTTGCAGCCTATTTGAATACAGTGGTTTGATGGTGTTCAACAATTAGGATAGGGATCGGAGACTGATTATAGTAAAAGTTAGAGAAGTGAAAATAAACGATGATGAAAAGAGAGAATTGTAGAGTTGTAAATATTTGTTTTTCTGAATGAGAAAGACCTTCAGAGTATCTATCTATTTGAGCTTATAATGAACTTGTCCTTAAGTTTTTTTCTTCATTTACTGTGGATGTTCTCCTTTCTTTGTTTTCTGTGTATTTGAGCTGAGAGTTGAATATGTTTTCTGTTTAGACCAGAGACGTTGCATCGGATTCAAATATCTTGAAAGCAAAGATGAGCAAATCTTCTAGTGTACTTTCTATTAGATCAATTTTACATGGCTCAAATCGATTGTATGCATCAAATCAAGTTCGCAACTTAGTCAAGATTAAGCTTGTAAGGCTCTAGATCAATCTACATCATTTTCTATGGCAATTCATACACTGGGACATTCAACAAATTGGGGCAATTAATTTTCGGATGGTGATAAATTGATTCAGAATAGTATTAACAACAATTATCTATCATCAATCCTAGAGCTAAGTACACCTAATTTGATGATTTAATATCCATACATTTATTTCAATAATATGTCCTAGCTCTAGATTCTATAAATCCCTCAATGAGATCAATTTGAAAAATGGCTCTGCCGAAGAGATCAAATTTGCATCATTTCGCACCACCTCCCTTGGAGAGCGATGAAGATCCTCTCCTGGAAACGCCCCTAACAACATAACACTGATTCAAGAATCAAAGCTGAAATCCAATGATGCAGCCCTCTTCGTGAAACACTGTAAGTGCTGGGATGGTTTTTTCAATGACTTGATTGGTGTTTCGGGCGGGTTAGGGATCATGTGGAAGCCTAATAAAGTCACGGTCAAATCGAAAGAAACTAAGCAGACTTGGCTAAAGTGCTCTATCCAAAGCCTCTCCCCAAGTCTTCATTTCACTCTCTACAATATTTATGGGTCCGTCAAAACTGAGGAAAAAAAGGCTCTATGGGACGAACTCTCCCAAGATTTTCTTTCCTCTTTTGGACCTTTCATTGTTGCTGGAGATTTCAGTGCCATCCTATCTCCAACTAAGAAACTGGACGGAAACGGAAGAGTCATGCAGTCGCAGAATGACTTCATTGCTTTTGTCCATGGAAATGGCCTCATTGATATAATTCCTTCCAACGGCAAATACACCTGGAACAACAGAAGAGATAGTTTTACAAATATTGCTGAGAGATTGGATCGCTTCCTCCTCTCTGACGATTGGTTAAGTACCTCCTTGCTGCCTTCTTCAGAGATTCAGACTATTCCAATCTCTGACCATTTTCCTATCGAACTCACAATTGTTGAAGATGCCCCACCGCCAAAATGCCAATTTCGATTAGAAAAAATGTGGCTTCGACGACAGGATTTGCTCGAGCTTATGAAAGACTGGTAAACCAAATCAGACATATTCACTGGAACTAAAATGTTCACCTTCTATAAGCGTCTACAACTCATGAAGGATAGGCTCAAAAGTTGGAACAAATCCTCCTTCAACAATATCTTTGAAGAAAAAGCAAGACTCGAATCTACTCTAGATGATTTAAGTATGGCCGTCATTCAGAACAGGATGACGCATGCCGCATACACAGAAGAGAAGAAACTGCTGGCGGACTACAATGAAATACTTGCAAGAGAGGAATGCAATTGGCGCACGAAATCAAGAGAAGTCTGGCTCTGGATGAAGGTGACCTGAAAACCAAGTTTTTTCATAACACCCCTTAATGTCCCTTTTCTAGTGGAAACACTTAAATTTAAATCTGCATTCATATTGATTCTCAAAGAGACATTAGAAATATTAGAGATCAATAAATTTCAATAATAATATAAATATTTCATTCTTTGTAACTAAAGGATTATTCATTTCCCTCTTGTCATTCACTATTGATGACTATTCTATAATATATTCTATAAGTACATTAAGGCAGATATTAAACATAATTCAAGATCCATATCTTTCCTTCCTATTCTTCATCAAGGAATTAGGCTTTACATGACTAGGGCGTGCTGAAACCATATCTGACTCGGCCTTGGGGAAACTATGTCCCAGCCATTGGGGTCTATACACGGGATGGAATTACTCCGCCTCTCCCTACAATACCCACCATTCCTTTTTGGATGAAGTGATAAGGGCTATCAGAAATATGATCTTTTATTCAATATCCCCTTGTACTATAGATGGAATTCTATTATACCATTTATCATCATAGTGCATAAATAGAGTCATTCATGTCTCAAATCGAAATGTCGTCATATGGTATTCTTGTTCTTATATAATTGATCATTATTGTTATGGCGCAGATTTGGGTCCACACTTATGACTAATATCAATTACTAATTGTATGGGTCAATTATGAATTCAAGTAGATATGGCATCTCAATTAATCTATAAACACTCATATGAGATTGATTCATATCAACTATGAAAACTAATAGTATGATAATAACATGATATGCATATATTACCAATTATGATTGCTAATAACATGATCTGCATATTTGACTACTATGAATAATAACATGCATACTATATTAACCATGATTTATGTATTTAGATGCATAGTAATCTAACTCTTATTTATACATATCTATAAATATGATGTTAGCTCAAAATGGCCAATAAGATATGCAATACACATTATTATATTAATCCATACTATAATGGAAATCATACCTTTTTGTTATATTTCTTTCTTTAATAGAAATCATACCTTTTTGTTATATTTCTTTCTTTCTACCTCTTTACACTTAGTTTAATATATGTTTTGGTTACCTTTACTCTCTTTATGCAGATCTATATTTTTTGTTGTGTTACTGATTTGATGCTAGATGTTTGCTGATGAGATCTTATCATTTGATGAAGATTGTTGAATGATGAGATTCCTGAAGATAAGATGGATGATTGCTTAGTTGATGAAAATTGACAATGCCCAATAATTCCCTTTTAATATCTTTGATTTGGTTGCCTTCACTCCAAGGGTCGCCTCCTCTCTAGGATCACTCTTCTTAATATCTTAATCCTATTACATTGTTTGGTCTTATTCATAAAGCTTAACCTTTAGTTAGTTACATCAGTTCTACCCATATATGAGATAATCGTGGTTGTTTAGATTAATTTAGGAATCTTCCATTTGGATCGCACCTTGTTACGCCGAAGGCGTTCCCTTTGTGAGAGAGAGGACTGACTTTGCGAATCAACGATCTCTATTTGTGTAGAGGCGTGCAAGACGATTGCAGCGTCTTGAGCCCTTGGATTTCACCGTTGTTCGTCTACAGTTTTTGTTTGCCAGTTTTTCAAATCTATTCATCCAGTTGATCTGTCGTCTTCATTTTTTCCTTCACCCTTTTTATTTCGGTGATTGCAAAATTTTGATGCAAGGTAATTTCTTTGTCATTTTCCTTGGAAGCATATTTATTATTGTTTGGTAGGTAATCCTTGCTAGACATAAATGTTTTGGGGATGCGCACATTTCTGTTGGGTGTTGGCATTACCTATGCTTCAACTGGGTTTGATGTTTTCAAATCCCGCTCGGTATACTCCGAGGGTGAACATGGGTTTACCATTTAATGTACTTGTACAACAATCACTCATGCTTCAGTCAATTGCTATGTATGTTCTTCCAGCTGTAAATAATTCAAATTTGACGTTCATCCAACACTTTCCATTCAATGGTCATCAGGCCTTAATCCAACGTTGATGCCTATGTTCCTCAATCGCATTCGCTTCTCTTTCCATACAAATCAATATAATATTTATCTATCGATAAAAAAATCAAAGAATTAGGCTTTACCCTTCCTAAGAGCTTTATAATATTTTAAATATATATAAACTTTATATAAATATAATATATATTGATAAATAGTATTTTTTTTTTAACCCAGAGGTATCCCCTAGCCCCGAATGTTCTGGGGCATTGCGACTCTGCCCAACGAGCTCAACCACCCTTTGCCTGGGCTTACTTTTTATGCCAGGTTTTGGGGGAGGAGGAGGCGAGACTAATCCTCTGGAAACTGTCGAAATGGCCCGCCCACCCCGAACGGTCTTGAAAACCCGAGCGGAGAGAATCGACCTCGGGACCTACATGGGAAGAACCCAAAGCCCTTAGCCAACTACGCCACCCGTGCGGGCTATAAATAGTATTTATAATATATAAATTATATTTATAAATATAAAATAATATATTATCAATATGAATATTATAAAATGTATTTTATATTCATTTATATTATAATGTATATAGTATAATATGAATTGTAATAGTATACAAGTGATTTAAACTTTAAAAAGAGATTAATTTTAATATTATAATTATTTTTTGATTGTTTGAAAATCAATTTAATGATTTATTTTTATTTGTACATTTGTATGTTTTTCCAATTAATTAATTTTTATATAATTAAAATAATGATATAATATTTATAATATTAATGGTAAATAAAATTAATATAACTAATTATTTATAAAAATTATTCAAATCTATCAAATTCAAATACCCTCTTTTCAAATGTATATATAAGAGGAATATATATTATATTTAAAAACATATATGTTATATATTATACTATATTTATATTTAATAATTTATATTACATAGAATATAATATATAATAACAAATTTAACTATAATATAGATTTTATATATAAAATAAATATAGAATAAATAACAAATATATATAAATAGTAAATATATACATTATTTAATATAAATATAAGATTATATAATATAATAATAAAAATATATTTAGTAATATTATATAAAATATTTTATATAATAATAAAAAAATATAAATAGATTATGAGTAAATTTTATTTATAAGGTAAATAAAATATAACACAAGGGCATTCCAAACTAACAACAAAAATTAGAGAGGCATGTGAGGAGTTGGAAATTTTTAACATGATAAATCATGAGAGGAGCTACTCCATCTCATCCATGTGATTGATTTAGTTTCTTGGGATCTATTTATAAATTTCAAACATATAATATATTTAATATAAATAAATGATCAATACTATAATATGATATTATGCTTTACATTATATAAAATATTGTATATAATAATAAATAAATCTATATAAATATTAAATATATATTATATATAATATAAATATACAATTTTATAAAATAATAATATACTTAAAATATATAAATATAATATGTCATCTTTGGATTACATTTATTGGGATCCGTTGCATATTTTAAGACATCATCTCCTTTTCTACCATTCTTCTCTTTGTAGATCTTTCACAGCATCCTTTGTATTCAATAATACCTAATTTTTTTATCATACATTGATCGAGAGAAAAAATAGCTTTGATTGAGTGGAGAATTGTAGTGGTTGAAGATGTTCAAGCTATTTAAAAAGTAGAGGTAGGATCCCTCTGTTCTCTCCTCCATAGACAAACTTGACGAGGTTTTTTTTCCATTTCTCAAAACCACTTCACATTCATTTGAAATGTTACCTTAATTTCAAGCACAAGAAATGGAGTGGAGATTATGAGAAACTTTTATTTGCATTGGGTGGACCATCATTTTGCAATTTGCCTCTAGACTCTACACCTTCCATACCCGGCTAAACTTATGAATTTATTACAAAGGGGAATTGTACAAGTCAAATTGCACAGTTGGGGCTCAATGTCGTATTAGTATACCTTATAGACTTCCTTGATGGTTCCAAATTAAAATCATGTCATTATAACTTTGTAGTATGATATTATAACTTGATTATTATTATTATTTAATCCTAATAAAATAAATATATTCGATTTAAATATACAATTTATAATATAATATTATACTTAATTCTTTTTCAAATCTAATTTATCTTGTTGATTTTTTTATATTTAAATATGAGAATGATTTTATATTACATTATCTTATCTCTCTCATAATGGTATTTGATTCTTTTATGCCACGAGCTACGCAAGACCCCAATCTTCCTTTGAGAAGGGGTGCTTGTCTTAACCCTACTATGGCTACTCAATCTAACATGAAAATGAAATATTTATGATGCTCATGATGAGAACCACTTTGATCATCAACAATATTATGACCATGATTCTCATGTTGACAAACAAGATCTTATTCTCACTAGCCAACTAATTTTTTATGAACTTACTAACGATGAATCTCTTCAACAATTTGTCACCCTTTTGCACTAAACTTTAATAAATGCACCTCTTGGCATATATATTCTACTTGGCATTGGATCTTTGGTAGTCTCTTCTAATAGTGTTAATCCCATCATTCCTCTTCTTTTGAGCCTCATCATACCACTGCTACCAATTCCATAGCTACTACTACTATTGTCACTAAGGTAGATTTGCCCCTACCTTTTCCATACCTACCTCAAGTTATCCCATCCCCCTAATGTGCCACCTACACATCATTCATATATTCACATACCTACTAGTGTTATAGCTTCTACCCATGTGTCTCACACTATCCATCATTCCCAACCTATGTCTCACATTAGCTCTCCTTCCCAACCTATGTCTTATATTAGCCCTCCTTCTCATCCCATTTTCAGCTCATCTCATAATGTGATTCCTCCCTCCATGGCTATGTTCATTACCTATTTCTACACATCCTCATTATACATCCTTGACTATTTCATGCATGTCTAATACTACCATTAGCCCTACCTCTAACTTGGATATAATGTTACAAGATATGGCTACTCTAAAGAAACAAATGAATGACAACAACAAGGATAGTATTAAATACAATCACCTACATCACACACCACTTGCTTATGAGGTTATTATATAACCTTTTTGTACAGTATTTGTGGTGCCAAGATTTGAATTATAAAATTGTGAGGGATATCCTAACATGCATTTACAAGAATCCACAATGGTATGCTTAGATTTTTCTTATGAGAATAAGATTTTGGCCAAGTCAAATCTGGAGAACCTTAAAGAAATGTGTTATACAATGGTTTTATTCTTTGCCTTCATACTCTATACACGCTTTTGAAAAGCTTGCTACTACTTTTCTAAAGCACTTCCACATCAATATGGGATTGAAAGTAACTATGAAATATTTAACCTTCCCAACAAAGCAATGAGTGAAATAATGATTATGTTATACAGTTTAAGTCTTTATGTGGAAATTTAAAGCATCAATTTGATGATATATATATAGAAATTGTCTTATAACAATGCAAAACAATAGAAATGATGGGTTCTATTCGATCTATTTCTTTCTTATATTTATTGGTAGAAAGCCTAAAGTATAAAAGTGAGTGAGTGTGAGAGAGAGAGAGAGATAGAGAGCGAAGGGAGAAAGAGAAAAAAGTGAGACATAGAGAGGGGTGAATAAAGAGATAGAGAAAATAGTGAGAGATGGAGAGAGAGGAAGAGAGAAGGGAGAGGGATATATATATATATATAGAGAGAGAGAGAGAGAGTGTAAATAGTTGATACATTGTTGCATCAATAAAAGAATTATTATCAATAAATGAATACACAGCTAATGACAATGACAAGGAGAAGAATGTGTATATATATATAGAGAGAGAGTAAATAGTTGATACATTGTTGCATCGATAAATGAATACACAGATAATGACAATGACAAGGAGAAGAATGTTGTATGCAGGTGGTGATATTGCATAAACATAGTGTCAAAAAGTGTTCTGTTGTGTGATAGACTTGGGGCTATAGTCAAGCATTCTAATGGGAAACCCTACATTAAAGATCAAGGTATGGTACTTTTATAATGTAAAAAATGGAGCTTGGTATGGGTACTTTTACAATGAAATGGTACTTCTCATGTCAACAATCCAACGATAAAGAAAAATTGGTTGTTCCATGCCAACGATCCAAAGATGACATGAGCTTTACTACAGTGAAGCAAGATGATTCAAAAAATCATTCCCATTCATTCTACCCTATACCTTCATCTTTACAAGTGGAAAGTAAGGATAACTTTTAGATTGACATTTTCCAACTATTGGCACCTTAGAATGAATAACACCTACACATTTGAAAGCATACATTACCTACGTGTATCACATGAAATGCCAGGATTCAGTAGTAGAAGCCCACATTTTTTGTTAGATCACAGAGACTAGTTGCTTATGTTGTATGCAGGTGGTGATACCTATGACAAAGGTTAAGGCCATGGATCCATCGGCCAACAAAGACTATGCTCCAAAAAGTTTATTCAATTGGTGACAATGAACTCTCAATAGCTAGAGATACTCTCTTCCAATGCTACATAATGAAATGGACCATAAAGATACAAGACAATCATCATTACTTAAAGACATGGCAATTAAACTTTCACAACTCCTCGGCATACCTAGCCAAACTTATTAAAGTCAGATTTATTAACCATTTGATGCTTACGATTTACCTTTGTTCTTCCACTTGTTGCCTTTACTTCTTACTAATCAACCACATAGTTTGGTCTCATATGGATACACTACATTTATTATCTTAATACTTTTCTTTTATTACAATTGTTGCCTTATTACAAAGGTAGATCGTATGCCTTTGATCATATATTAATTACTCCACATATATTCGCTGCTTATGTGAGAATCACTACCACCTTCCTATTAATTGCTGCCTTGAGGTTAATTATTAATGATTTGCCTTCAACCAATGTTTTTGAATATTTGCCTATCAATGTGGGCCACTATGACCACCCCTGCCTATATATATTTATTTCTATATTAGTTTATATATATATAATTATATTAGAATATTTATATTTATATTATATTTATAGTACTATATTATTATAATAAATGATTATAATATTATTTATATTTATATTGGTTATTTATAAATATAATAATATATCGGACTAATATATTATATTTTAATTATATTAAAAATATTCATATAATAATATTATGTAATATTATTTATTAAATATTATATATTTATAATATTATATATGCTTATTAATTATTGTTAGAAGTATTCAAATAGACATAACGTTTAAATCTTTAATTTAAACAATGCTTTGACACCCTGACATCACATAAACTGTACACTTTGGAACAAAATCTCCTAAATCCATCTCCCCAGTGGGCAAATTTTGTATGACCCAAAGGACAACCAGAATGTTGGAGTCAATTTCTTTCGCTCATCCCTTGGTGGTGTTGACTGTGCGGAGCCTATTCATCTTGGAATAGTAGACCATATTTCCAGACTGGTATCGCAAGAAGATAATGAATACCTGTGTGCCCCCATTACTCTCGAGGAAATAGTTAACCTTAACCAGCTGGTGCGTTGCAAACAACCATTTGTACGAAAAACTCGAAACAGTCGAATGGCATGTAATGCACAGCGACTAGTGGCTGGTCGAGAAGAAAGTCATCGAAACAATACTAAGGTTTTGTCGAGAAGAAAGTCGTCGAAACAATACTAAGGTTTTGTCTTTTAAAAATGTTGGGATTTCATGGGTGAGGACATACTTGGGGTGGTGGAAGAGTCCAGACGAAAAGGTCGAGTTTTAAAAGATTTGAACAACACCAATATCGCCCTCATCCCCAAGAAGGCTGATTGCACCACTTTTGCAGATTTCAGGCCAATTTCGCTCTGCAACACCATATATAAGATCATCACAAAAGTAATGGCGAATAGGCTAAAAAATGTTCTTCCAAAGCTTATCTCCTCAGAACAAAGCGGTTTCGTCCCTGAACGCAATATCACTGACGGAGTTATTATCCCACACGAAATTCTACACTCCATCAAAAAATACAATCTAGAAGGTATGCTCCTCAAGCTCGACATAAGCAAAGCTTTCGATCGTTTCTTGATAAACATTATGGGGAAAATGGGCTTCAATGATTCTTGGATAAAATGGGTGTTCGGCTGTATTTTGCACATAGCTGTTGGACAAAATTCCAAGAAATGTTAAACTGGCAAGGTCCATTGCCAAACGACGTTCAGGACATCTTCCATACCCTGTTCTAAAACTCCCATTTTAGCATAGGCTGGGGGCTCTCCTTAAATGTCATCCACTTCTGTGGTCAAGGAGCTTTGATTTGCTTAGAGTGGGGCCCGCTTGGAGTGCGTTGTTTCCAACAGCCCGTTCGCTAACCGGAGTTTGGTCGTTTCCCGTAATTGTTTGTTGACCTTACCCTGTTTGGTGGATGCCCGTAACATTTTTGTTGACGGTAACCTGTTTGGCATTCAAACAACCCGCGCATAAATGAAACTCCCTTCCCGCCCACGCCCAAAAGCCTGTTCTCTATTCCCGCCCAGAAGACACTTTCGAACATCCATTGAGTTTTTTAATGCAGGTCTATTACAAGGAAGGCGATTTGAGGATCTGTTTCAATGAGAACAGCGTACCGGAAAACCCAACCGCCGATGATCTGATCGTGTCGCCGTCAGGATTCCCTTCACAAATTATTCGACGCCGGCTGTTCGAAGCGCAGAAGGCCCTGAGAATATATCACAAGCATCCAGCCGGCCTTAGCTTGTTGGACAGAAAAAGCATCTGCGTGCGGGAAAGTGAGGCAGTTGTGTGCAATACCTGCCTGGAGTTGGAAGGGGCGTATGTGGACTATTTTCAGAGCCTCAGGAAGCGGCCTGTGTTGCCTGTGGGAATACTGATGCCTAAACTCCCGCCGCTCACCAGCTGATGACATTTGCTTGCAGTGGCTCGACAGGCAGGCCGCTGGTTCAGTGGTGTTAGTGTCCTTTGGCAGTGAGTGCTCTCTCACCATTGAAGAGGTTGCCGCCATGGCGATGGGATTGCAACTGAGCAACGCGTCATTCCTGTGGGTTCTGCCCTCCCAAAACGGCTTGCCCGAAGGCTTCCAAGATCAGATCAGGGTATGTAAGGGGCTATCTTTTTTTTATCATTTTACTTTTTAACTGTCTATACTAATATTTAAGATAATTTATGGAAAAAAAACGGCTCATGTCAATATGATCTTTTTAAAGAAATTTAAATAAATTTATTTGTAAAAACATTTTACAGGAAAAGGGATTGCTAGCGACAAAGTGGGCTCCACAATTACACATTTTGAATCATCCTTCTACAGGGGTCTTTTCCACTCATTGTGGGTGGAATTCAGAAGGGTTGAGGTTTGGGGTGCCTCTCATAGCACTTCCACTACAATTTGACCAAGCATTAAATGCAAAACTAGTACAAGAGCTTAACGTGGGATTGGAAGTGGGAAGAAATGCGGAAAATAGCTTTTTTACTAAGTAAAGCATTCATAGTTAACCTTAAATTAGGCTTGCTTTAAAGTGATCTATATACCCGACTCTATAGAAAAGAGATAGGATTTGATTTTGATCTTTCTTGATAAATGATTAGAAAGAATATTAGATCATTTTATTCTCTATACCCACCTTCCAATTCACTTGGAAATATAAACTTCCATTGGTAAAATTTACAATTGTTACGCATTCCTGGATTGTGCTAAGTTTAAGTAGATTAAGGATTAGTTTGAAGTTTAGTGTTCTTAAAAGATTATCATAATGCCCAAGGAACTAATTTGTACATTAGTAATCATTGGTTTGTGAAACTCCAAAATTGACTCAAAATATTTTCAAATTATTTTGGATAATAAGATTGGATTTATTATACACTTGCATTTTTAAAAAATATTAGCAACTATTTTTATTGATTTGTGTTATATAATATTATTACTATACACTTTATATGGTTGTCTAACTATACTAATCTAAGTTGTTAGTCTATGTATTGTTTTCATTTGTAGGTATTTGCTTGTCTTGTAGGTTATGCATAGGAAGAAAATTTGGGCTTGCACAAATGTTTAGATTTTTTAATTAAATTTTGTGTAATCAAAATTGATAGAACTTAAATTTATGATTGGTTTGTGATTGTTTTAACCCATTGGCATACATCTTTATGATTTGTTTAAATCTAGAAAAATTCTACCTAATGAAAATTAGGGCATGTTAAAATTGAATTTGTTTCTAATGTTTTGTCCTTATTTTTTAGAGCAAACATATGTTTTACATGTTAGAATACACTGACAAAATTAAATTTTGCAAGTGCACCTTGGAGTAAAACATGAAAATGTGTGAAACAAATTTCATGACAAGGGGATGGATTCAAAAAATCTATTTGGAAATGGCACTAGCATTTTCTATGCAAGACATCTTACATCACCGTATTGTGAATTTGAATAGGTAATTTTTAAAGATTATTGTTGCATGGGTTTACACTTATTTGTTCTTGTTTGTTTGTGTTTCTTTATTTTGTATTTCATGTTAAAAACGCCGGTGTTCATATTTTGCTTTTTTAATGCATCCCCATTTGTTAAATGATTTTTATGTTTATACTGCAATTGTGTATCGCACCTTTGATCTTCTACACGATCGAATTGTAGTTGACAACGTCCATAAAAATTGTTAGGTTTGGGAAGGATCTCTTCTATGGTGCCAACTGGAGTAAGTTGCATCACGGGGTTTCATGCCAGTGGAGCATATGCAGGATATTTGTAGGCAAGAGCTTTTGGACCAAAGATTTTCTACGACTTACTCAAACACTGTCGTGAAAGACCTCACAGAAGAGAAGCGGTACAAGAGTTTTGGCCATTGATGATTCCATCATGACTAAGTTTATGTCTAAGATTTTGCAGTAAAATATTATTGAACAATGTTGACGATTTGGTGCAATGAAAATAGTTGATACTGTAAAAATGCGTTATAGTTCAGTATCACGGCAGGCTAATGGAGAGACCAAATTCCATAATAGCTAAATTATCTATGGGGTCATAATAGGTAAAGTTATTACATTTTTATTTAGTGGATAGCTTGATTATTTCAATGGAAGAAGAGTTATGGTGTTTAAGACAATTGTAATTGTCTAATTAGTGCTATCACAAAGTCATGAAATTAGTCCTTACATATGTATTTGACTAAAGAATTTGAACATCACCTTTGGTCTTCTGTGCACCCACAAGCCATCTTCTTTGGTTTAGAGGTAAGGGTTTAGAGTAATGTGGTTGTTGGTCTTTTCATGTGTTTCTTGACAAAGATCCTATCAAGAATCAAATCTATAATGTTCTTATGAGGTTGGGGTTGAAGGATATTTTCAGCTGCCTTGAGTGTTCATTCACAATGTTCTTAATAGCAACTCTGTGTTCTTCTTCCAATATAGGCTGCTAAACTATTTTAAGTGTATGCTACTTAGTTACAATAGCATGACAAAGTGTGGAAATATTATTTAATTAGCAAAATGGGGGAGATGCTTTTGTAAGGAAGAATATGAATTGACTCTAGGACACAAGAGCCTACATGACTAAAAGTTGCTATACAAGTATAGAGTGTAGTGGATCAAAAGGAGTTATACAAATTGAAATTTTGCTCTTGTTTTGAAGAACTAATTACCTTTATGTTGTTATTCAGGGTTAGGTGGGGTTTGGAAGGTGGGCAATGTGGATAAAAGCTCAGCTGTGGTCATCTTTGGCTTAGGAGCTATTGGCATGGTTGTAATTCACCTAGACTTCATTCACTTGATCATAACATCTTCACCCAATGGAAAATACAAAGGAAATTGTTTATAGATTTTATAGTTATTTCAAGAGTTTTCTTTCTAACATGGAAAACTACAAATTGCGAAAGGTGCAAGAATCCAAGATGGATCTAGAATTATAGGTGTTGATGTGAAGCCTAAAAAAATTAATATTGGTACAATGATGGATTTGAGCTTCTTTCACAATATTTTGCATTAAAATAGATCATTTTTATTATGTCCTTGGAAAAACAATCTATGGACTAACTTATAGTCAAATTTATGTTAGAATTATGTAGCTTACGTGCCATCTACACTAAAGTTGTATTTTGTAGCTAAAATTGCAATTACCAATAGGTTTCAGTGGTTTGAGATTATTTCTATGCTAATAATTTAACCTTTGTATCTTGATATGTAGATATAGATGAGTGCAAAGAAAAGAAGGCTTGTTAGTGCGCACATTATAGATGCAAAAATAGATGGGATGGTTATGCATGTAGCTATAAATGTAGCCTCTTATATGTTAGAGAGCATGACATTTCATAAATAAATATTGCAGTTTTCTTTATTCCTATATTTTTATGTTATTTACATGGCTTTTATGCAATAATGGCATTATGTTTCAAGATTTGTTCAACTTTAAAGTTCTCAGTAAGTGTGGTCTCGTTGAATGCAATAATTGTAGGATACACACAAAATGGATTTTTTGAAGAGGCTTTAGGAGCTTTCAAGTAAATATAATTGGTAGGTCTAAAACCAAAATGTGCAACCATTATGAGCATCCTTGTGACTTGTGCGAAAATGAGAGCTTTGGAACAGAGCATAGCCATCCATCAAAGCATACACATAGTAATGAGAACAATGACAAATAATTGATACAATTAGAATAAAAGTAGGTGTATAGTTGGAATAGATACAAAGATGGCAATAAACTAAGAGGAGTTAGACAGATGTGAACATTAAAAGTCATTATAAGATATTTGGCTATTGAGACAACCCTCTCTTATGTCTATGAACATTAAAAAATAGAATCATATCACCGAGGTTTCCATGACCATGTGCTCTCATGATGTCATTACTTTTGTTAGCATTTTCATATAGAACATGATATTTGATAAGCACAATAATTTTTTTTAAATGAATTCTTGTTCATTTGCAAGTAATTTACAATTGGGGCTGTATAATTGTAATGTTCCGTTTTCCAGCTTGATCTTTTACAGTTGACCGTTGGCCTATTCCGGAGACCCGTAGGTTACTCGGAGGTTGAAATTGGGGTTTCATGTTTCGGTGGTTACTTTTGTTCGTGGAACATGGTTTGGTTGGCGGTTTCTTTCTGGGTTTTCAAAGAGCTTCGCAGGGATGTGTTTTTCTTGACATTCAGGAATTTACTATTTTTAGTAAGTTCAAGATTGGCACCGAAACGAGATTTTGAGAGTGGGGATTAGATTCGTCTTGTCAAGACCTTTCCAACGAGCTATAGATCATTGGTTTCCGACATCATCTTGGCCTCTATTTTAAAGTCTGTAAATTAAACTTTATTATTTAATATTGGACCTTGGTGCCTAGGCTCAACGACTTAATGTTGAGGTTGAAAAAGAATTGAAGAGGATTATATTATTTTCCCTCTCATGTTTTATCCCTTATGCAAGAGGATTTTAGAGACTCCCAGTTGGAAAAGTATAAAAGGAGGAAGAGTGCTCTCATTTCGACATCTGAAATCTTGATAATGTTATGCTGCCGTAATGGTTCTGGGACTGCTTCGAGGAATGAATGCCTCCTAGCCTGGGCTCACTTCGTGCTTGAGAGATAGCACCTAGGGAGAGGTTTGCTGATAGTAGTGATATTTTGTAGTGAGGTTTGCATTGTAGCTTGAGTTCTGTTTGTAGTTCAGTTATTTGCATTTTATGTCATTTTTGGAGTTGCTGATAACAGGGCTGAATCTGTAGTTTTATTCATAAATATGAAAATAAAAATACATTTGTTCTGGGCATTTCATATTTCCCTTTGTCTATGCTGGGTGCCCCATTGTGCCAATTTGCAGATTCTATTATGAACAATCTGATTTTTTCTAGAAGGAAATCGCCCTTCTTGCCAGGCCACCCTCTTTGGTGTGCATTGGAAAGTGTGCTAAATAAATACTTGGGTTTAAGAGTGGTCTCTGGTGTGTAGCTTGGTCGCCATTGTCATAGGAGTGCATTGCATCAGATTTGAGGTCATTTGGTTGAGATATGAGTGAGGTGTGAGCATTTTTGTAGGGTTTTATGTTGTTGGTTTGGTCTTTTCAAGTTGTTGATCCGTCATTTCAGTTTGCTAACTTCTATCATTTGAGTTGGGTTGGAAGTCTCTAATTATTGTAAGTTGAACAGTAGTATTGTCAGCACTTCATACTTCTTCTCATATTTGCTTATAATACCTTGCATCTCTGTCATATGGTAGCTCCAATTCCACTTTGGGTTGGAAAGCACATTCTTGATGTCGAGTTATTTCAGCATAATAGTGGTAGGGATCCTTTGACCACATGCTCGTCAACATCTGGCGCATTCTTGGTTAGAGTTCTTTGTATCAGCATTGCATCAAGACCCTCTGACCATATGCTCGTCATCATCAGGCGCATTCTTGGTTAGAGTTCCTTTATCAGCATTGCATAGAGACCCTCTGACCATATGCTCGTCACCATCAGGCGCATTCTTGGTTAGAGTTCCTTTTTAGCATTGCATAGAGATCCTCTGACCATATGATCACGCCATCCTGGTGTACATTCTTGGTTAGAGTTGAATTCTGCATCGTTTTGGTTTAAGTGCTAACTTCAACGATTGTGTATTGCTCTGCTTATTGTAATTGGAAAAGTGAAAAAATTGGCTTGGTATATATCACAAGCATCCAGCCGGCCTTAGCTTGTTGGACAGAATAAGCATCTGCGTGCGGGAAAGTGAGGCAGTTGCGTGCAATACCTGCCTGGAGTTGGAAGGGGCGTATGTGGACTATTTTTAGAGCCTCAGGAAGCGGCCTGTGTTGCCTGTGGGAATACTGATGCCTAAACTCCCGCCGCCTAAACTCTCGCCGCTCCCTAGCTAATGACATTTGCTTGCAGTGGCTCGACAGGTAGGCCGCTGGTTCAGTGGTGTTAGTGTCCTTTGGTAGTGAGTGCTCTCTCACCATTGAAGAGGTTGCCGCCATGGCGATGGGATTGCAACTGAGCAACGCATCATTCCTGTGGGTTCTGCCCTCCCAAAACGGCTTGCCTGAAGGCTTCCAAGATCAGATTAGGGTATGTAAGGGGCTATCTTTCTTTTATCATTTTACTTTTTAACTGTGTCTATACTGTTATTTAAGATAATTTATGGAAAAAAAACAGCTCATGCCAATATGATCTTTTTAAAGAAATTTAAATAAATTTAAATAAATTTATTTGTAAAAACATTTTACAAGAAAAGGGATTGCTAGCGATAAAGTGGGCTCCACAATTACACATTTTGAATCATCCTTCTACAAGGGTCTTTTCCACATATTGTGGGTGGAATTCAATAACAGAAGGGTTGAGGTTTGGGGTGCCTCTCATAGCACTTCCACTACAATTTGACCAAGCATTAAATGCAAAACTAGTACAAGAGCTTAACGTGGGATTGGAAGTGGGAAGAAATGCGGAGAATAGCTTTTTTACTAAGGAAGGCATCAATAAAGCAATTAGAGTCATAATGGTAGAAGAAGAAGGAGAAAAAATCAAATGCAATGTCACAAAGATAAGTAGCATGCTAACTAACAATAATTTCCGAGTTTACGAAAGAAATGTGAGAAACTTTGTCTCCATGCTTAGAACCTTTAATAAATGATTAGGCTAATGGGCCTAAATTTGTCTATGTTATAAGAGCCTTTAGAAAATGATCGGCCAATAGACCCCTATATAATTCACCATTATGTGAATAATAGGATTGAGATGAATCTAATAAAAAATGTGATACTTGTTTCAACTATTGAAATTCATTTTTCAATCATATGCATTGTAATGTTAGATTACTTTACTCATACTTAATTGGAGAAAGAAATGGAAATTGTTCATTGTATAAAATGGTTGCTATGACCTCAGGGGTATGGGTAGGACCTACGAAGCATCGGGAGATCTCTAGCTAACATCATTTCCATTATGCAACACCATCACACCTATGCCTATAAGCACCCCTCCCCCTTAGCCTCCTAAAGAACTATAGATGGTCGGCACGATGGGCCTAAAGGCCATCAGCTTCATATTAAAAAAGGAATATTTTATAATAGCTTTTTTATTTTTCTTTCTCTAAAGTATACATGAATATTCATTAGTTTTTTTGTAATTATCTTAAACTTATGTTTCTAAAAGCTATACTTTCTAACCTTAAAACAAACTTAAAATAGTTTAAGTTTTTTTAACATATATAAAAAATAAAAAGGAATATTTTACAATATTTTTTTAATTTTTCTCTCTAAAATACATAAAATGTACATGAATATTAGTTTTTTATTTTTCTCTCTAACAATTTTTTTATTATGAGTATTTGTTAATTTTAAATTTTTCTTTTTACAATGCATAAAGTAAAGAATAATTTTGGAGGGAAAAGAACTCTAAATTTGTGGTAGGAAGATTTGTTTTTAGCTATATAAAATTTTAATTAATCTACCAAAAAAAATTAAAGGAAAAAGTTGAAGATATATCTCTCTACAATTTAGAAGTAGTGGCAGAGGACAAGTAGTGAAAACCTTTGTTGTGCCAAAGGAACAAGAAAAAATGTGGAAAAAAAATGAACAACAGTTTGTACAAGAAGATGGAAAGAAATTAAACCATTAGAAGAAAAACAAGGGCTACAATGCTACACCCCTAATCCTATAGTGTGTATATAGTTATGAGTAGTCAGCCTGTGACTACCTTAACTCTTATTTAAGTTATATAATCATTAATATAGTCTTATATAGTTATTTAGGTTGGCTTGGGTGGCATCCATGACATAAGTATACTATATATATGAGGTAGAGGATAGTTATTATCATCATATTGAGTATTGTGTTCTTATTGAAGACTATTGGAGGTATCCCTCTCGAAGTGGATTAGGAGGTTGCCCCTCTATGTGGCATATTATTATCAACTATTTGTAGCATATTTCCTATTATATTCTTCTCTTGTGAAAGTTGTTTCATTACATACAATGCAACTGTGGTCCCTACCTAAAACTACAAGCAATTTGTCTATTGTATGATTCATGTTTTGATTCTTGGGCACAATACACTTGCAAGTTGTATATTGACATAATTTAAAATGTTGAAATGGATAAAATTTGGCAATTTAAGTGAGGCATTTCATAGTTCTTACAATGGCAGTCAATGTTCTAAATACTTCATAGTGATAGTTTTATTATACACAATGTTTCATGGTCAGAGTTGTATACAGTTCTAAACACTTTAGAATGCTTCACAACCATAATTAAATTGATGAAATCCTTAAATTTGTAAATTTATGATGTTCTAATTTGTGTTTATCCTTTCAATAAGTTGAAATCATTAAGTGTGTTGAATCCTATAATACTTAAGTTAACACCTACCTAGTGAACATTTCCAATGGTGGCTGGAGCTAGAGTTTATTGAAAGAACTCCCCAATTAGTAATATGGGGAGGCAAAGGCTCTAATTGTCACAGTGTAATGCCTCCCTTGTACATTATTGAAATATACCAAGCCAATTTTTTCACTTTTCCAATTACAATAAGCAGAGCAATACACAATCGTTGAAGTTAGCACTTAAACCAAAATGATGTGGAATTCAACTCTAACCAAGAATGTACACTAGGATGGCGTGATCATATGGTTAGAGGATCTCTATGCAATGCTGAAAAGGAACTCTAACCAAGAATGCGCCTAATGGTGACGAGCATATGGTCAGAGGGTCTCTATGCAATGCTAATAAAGGAACTCTAACCAAGAATGCGCCTGATGATGACGAGCATATGGTCAGAGGGTCTTGATGCAATGCTAATACAAAGAACTCTAACCAAGAATGCGCCGGATGTCGATGAGCATGTGGTCAGAGGATCCCTACCACTATTATGCTGAAATAACTCGACGTCAAGAATGTACTTTCCAACCCAAAGTGGAATTGGAGCTACCATATGATGGAGATGCAAGGTATTATAAGCAAATATGAGAAGAAGTATGAAGTGCTGACAGTACTATTGTTCAGCTTACAATAATTAGAGACTTCCAACCCAACTCAAATGATAGAAGTTAGCAAACTGAAATGATGGATCAACAACTTGAAAAGACCAAACCAGCAATATAAAACCCTACAAAAATGCTCACACCTCACTCATATCTCAACCAAATGACCTCAAATTTGATGCAATGCACTACTATGACAATGGCGACCAAGCTACACACCAGAGACCACTCTTAAACCCAAGTATTTATTTAGCACACTTTCCAATGCACTCCAAAGAGGGCAGCCTGGCAAGAAGGGTGATTTCCTTCTAGAAAAATCAGATTCTTCATAATAAAATCTGCAAATTGGCACAATGGGGCGCCCAGCATAGACAAAGGGAAATATGAAATACCCAAAACAAATATATTTTTATTTTCAAATTTATGAATGAAACTACAGACTTAGCCCTGTTATCAGCAACTCCAAAAATGACATAAAATGCAAATAACTGAACTACAAACAGAACTCAAGCTACAATGCAAACCTCACTACAAAAAATCACTACTATCAGCAAACCTCTCCCTAGGTGCTATCTCTCAAGCACAAAGTGAGCCCAGGCTAGGAGGCATTCATTCCTCGAAGCAGTCCCAGAACCATTACGGCAGCATAACATTATCAAGATTTCGGATGCCGAAATGAGAGCACTCTTCCTCCTTTTATACTTTTCCAACTAGGAGTCTCTAAAATCCTTTTGCATATGGGATAAAACATGAGAGGTAAAATAATATAATCCTCTTCAATTCTTTTTCAACCTCAACATTAAGTCATTGAGCCTAGGCACCAAGGTCCAATATTAAATAATAAAGTTTAATTTACGGACTTTAAAACGGAGGCCAAGATGATGTTAGAAACCAATGATCTATAGCTCGTTGGAAAGGTCTTAACAAAACGAATCCAATCCCCACTCTCAAAATCCTGTTTCGATGCCAATCCTGAACCTACTAAAAATAGTAAATTCCTGAATGTCAAGAAAAACACATCCCTGCGAAGCTCTCTGAAAACCCAGAAAGAAACCGCCAACCAAACCACGTTCCACGAACAAAAGTAACCACCAAAACATGAAACCCCAATTTCAACCTCCGAGTAACCTACGGGTCTCTGGAATAGGCCAACAGTCAACTGTAAAAGATCAAGCTGGAAAATGGAACATTACAGTCTGCCCTTCCCAAGATTGCTTGTCCTCAAGCAATTGCAAGCCTGGATGCTGCAGAATCTCATCATTCTCCCAAGTCGCATCCTCTATAGGCAAGTTCTTCCACTTCACCAAATACTCTCTGATAGTTCTTTCCTCAAAGAATGCTCCCTAGAATCAAGAATCTCTTCTGGAATCAAAACTAACTGTCCTTCTTCATCCAAAGGTGGCAACTGTGATGAAGCAACAACATTATGTCCAAGTGCCTTCTTGAGGCGAGACACGTGGAATACATTGTGCACTCTGCTATCTGAAGGTAGCTCCAACTCATAAGCTACTGCCCCCACCCTCCTAGTGACCTTGAACAGCCCATAGAAACGTGGTTTGAGCTTCTCAGCTCCACTTTTCTTGAGAGTGGACTGTCTGTAAGGCTGTAGTCGAAGATAAACCATATCTCCAACTTCAAAAGAGCGCTCAACATGCCGCTGATCAACGTACATCTTCTGTTGATTCTGTGCAATCTGGAGATTGTTCTTCAATGAGTTCAAGATATCTTGACTCTGCTGCAACAAATCTTTGGCCTAAGGGGCTTTGCTATCACCAAACACCAAATCAGCAAAGCTAGGAGCCTCATAACCGTAAAGAGCCATGAAAGGTGACATCCTTATTGACATGTGAAAACTAGAATTATAACAATACTCACCCATATGAAGCCACTTCACCCAAGCTCTTTGCTGCTCCGAAACATAGTTTCTTAGGTAACCTTCCAACCACTTGTTCACTATCTCTATTTGTCCATCGGTTTGAGGGTGATAACTAGTGTTTGGAGTAAGCACTGTACCACTCATTCAGAAAACCTCTTGCCAAAAAGTGCTTAAGAACTTGTTGTCCCTATCACTCACAATATTTTTTGGCAACCCATGTAATCTAAACACCTCATGAAAAAATAGATCTGCAACTTGGGCTGCTGAAAAAGAGCTGGCAATGGCAAAGAAGTGAGCAAATTTTGTTAATTTGTCCACAACAATATAGATACAGTCTTTTCCTTGAACCTTGGGCAACCCTGTGATGAAGTCCATTGATATGCTTTCCCATTTTTGATTAGGAATGGGAAGAGGTTGCAGAAGACCAGCTGGTAAAGTATGCTCATTTTTGTTCATCTGACAAGTGGGACACTCCTGAATGTATCGTTGAACCTCCCCTTTCAGCCCTTTCCAAGAAAATCTTTCCCTGATCTGCCTATATGTCTTGAAGAACCCTTGATGACCAGTAAGTGGAATGTCATGAAAGGTCAACAGAGTCTTCTTTTTGAGCTTAGAATCAACCACCACAAAGATTCTACCCTTGTAGTGTATCAGCCCTTCGACCACTTTGTACCTTTCGTCAAGAAAAGTACCCTCAATGATGCTGGTTGCAAATTGATTTTTGGCATAATCAGCAAGCAACATGTCCCTCCAATTAGCTGTAAGCTCACACAATGAGCTTAAATGAGGTCTCCTAGATAGAGCATCAGCCACAATATTATTTTTCCCTTTGACATATTCGATGTCAAAATCGTAAGCTTGAAGCTTACTCACCCACTTTTGTTGCCTCTCGTTCAAATCTCTTTGATGCATGAAGTGCTTGAGGCTATTGCGATCAGTCTTGACCACAAACTTGCTTCCCACCAAGTACTGTCTGAACTTAGCTAATACATGCATAATGGCAAGCATCTCCTTGTCGTAGATGGAGTAGGTCCTTTCAACACCTCTTAATTTTCTGCTTTCAAACACAATGGGATGTTTGTCTTGCATCAAAACAGCCCCAACTCCTTCACCGAATGCATCACACTGTAGCTCGAACGGCTTGGAGAAGTCTGGGATAGCTAACACCGGACAAGAGCTCATGATCCCCTTAAATTTATCAAAAGTAGTTTGAGCCTTTTCTGACCAACAAAAGGCACCCTTTTTCGTGAGGTCAGTAAGAGGAGCAGCATTCTGAGAGTAGCCCTTCACAAATCTTCTGTAGAATCCACAAAGACCCAAAAATCCTTTCAGATGAGTCAAATTCTCAGGAGGTGGCCAATCAACAATTGCCTTGATCTTTTCAGGATCAACCTTCACTCCTTCAGCACTGATTATATGGCCAAGGTAAAGTAACTCCTTCATTCCAAATTCACATTTGGATTCTTTGGCAAACAAACTCTCTGATTCCAGGATGCTAAGCACTTCCTCCAAGTGCTTGAGATGTTCTTCCCATGTCTTGCTGTAGATCAGGATGTCATCAAAAAATATCAATACAAACTTCCTCAACTGCTTCTGAAAGATTTTGTTCATACATGACTGGAAGGTAGTAGGAGCATTAGTCAACCCAAATGGCATGACTAGAAACTTGAAGTGGCCATAGTGACATCTAAATGTTGTCTTCTCAACATTGGATCCTCTCATCTGAATCTAGTAATAATCCGATCTCAAATCGATCTTTGAAAAGAACTTGGCTCCATGTAGCTCATCAATGAGCTCATCTATCCTTGGGATGGGATATCAATTTTTGATGGTGCTTTGATTCAAAGCACGATAGTCCACACACATGCGGATGGTACCATCCTTCTTCTTCACCAGGACAACTGCCGAAGCAAAGGGGCTCTTGCTTGGATGAATGAAGCCCATCTCCAAGAGTTCCCAAATGTTTTTCTCAATCTTGTCCTTTTGCTTCTTAGGATACCGATAAGGAGTTGTAATAATTGGTTTAGCTCCTTCCTTGAGCTCTATGACATGCTCTGAACCTCGATCAAGAGGTGGTCCAGGAGGTAAATCAGCAAACACCTTGCTCTTCTTTGTGAGTAAAGACTGAATATCAGGAGGGTAGTCTCTCTTTGTTTCAACCGGACTAGCAGGAAGAATCATACACTCTGCAACCCACTCAACTTGATCATGACGAATCAGCCTCACCATCCTCTTGAATGACACAATCCGAGGACCACCATTGGACATTCCTCTTATCACTACATTCTTCCCTTCGGATTGAAACTTGAGCTCCATGGTTTGCAGATTTAGAGTGATCTCCCCGAGTGAACACAACCATTGAATGCCTAGGAAGGCATCTGTATCTCCAATTTTGACTACATAGAAGTCATCCTTGACCTCATAGTTTCCCACTTGCATGGTCATGTTTGAGATCTTCTTGGTGCAGGTGATGTGAAAACCATCAACAACCATAACCTTGAAGCCTTCAAACTCTTCTGTTTGCAGCCCCTTCTTTGCCACCACAACTTCGTCAATGAAGTTATGCGTTGCTCCAATGTTAATCAAAGCAACTATGTGTTGCCCCTTAATCATCCCTCGAACTTTAAAGGATTCATTCCTTTGAAAGCTCGAAAGTTGAGCCAAAGTGCCTCCACTTCCCTTTTCATCTTTGGATTCCTCTAGGACTTTTTCCACTTCACTGTCTTCAGAATCAGACTGTTGGTCTGACAAATCAGAATTACTTTCTTCAGCTAAATAGTATTCAATTTGATGAAATTTGCCTCCTTTTGGGCAAACATGATCTTGGGACCATTTTTCTCTACACCGGAAACATAACCCTTTTCTTCTGAGTTCATTAAGTGTCTCAGGATCCAACCTTGTGACATGAGGTTGATGTTGTTTGAACTCCTTATGCTGAGGTCTTTTTCCTTTATCTCTTTTGTGAAATGATGGCTTGGGTTGAAACTTTGCTTTAGGAGTAGCCCACTCCATGTTTCTTGCCTTCTTCATTGCCTCTTGTAGAGAGGGTGGATCAAAAGCTTTAATCCAACCCTTGAGTGGCTCTGTCAATCCTTCACTGAATAGGATCACCAAACGCCTCTTAGTGACTCCTGTGACCATGACTGAAAGCCTTTGAAACTCAGCTATGTAGGCATCAACTGTACCATATTGCTTAACTTGTGCCAATTCTTTGAAATGCACTTCTGGATCTTTTTTCTCAAATCTCTCTATGAGCTTATTGGTAAACTCATCATAGGTAGTGATAGACCGATGACCCAAGTTGACTAGACCATGGTACCACCACTCGTGAGCCACCCCATCCAGGTGTAGCATAGCGAACTTAATCACCTCCTCCTCCTCCATGGGTCTGAGAGCTAGATAGTTGTCTAACTTCTATATCCAGGCTCTGGCTGAACTATTGTCACTCCCATCAAAATGTGGAAGCATAACCTTGTTGATAGCTTGATGCAAATCCCCATGAACTATTGTCCTCCTTTGTTCATAATGTCTTCCTTGTCCTTTATCCTTCCTTTTATGATCCATAAAATTATTATAAGACATATCTGCCTTAATTTCATCATGTAGAGAATGATCCATAAAATTATTATAAGACATATCTGCCTTAATTTCAATAAAGGACACATTTTCTTCTAGATCAAGATGAGGTTTTACTGGTGCCAAGAAAGTGGGTTTGAATGGCCTGGAAGAAATGTATGTGCTATTTGAAGCAGGCTGAGCAGCATGTCCATTATGCTGGTTGGTGGCATTGTGTTCTCCACTATGTCCTGAATTGTTTAGTGGAGGTTGGTTCTGACCCATTCTCCCCATCATGAGAGATATCATATCCATTAAGGTATCCATATTCCTCTCGAACCTCTTTGCTGGAAGTAATGATCTTTCTCTTCCTTTCCCACTATCATCTCTGTTACCTCCCGACGTCCTCTCATTATCCCCCATTTCTCCTTCAGGAGAAGACTCACAATTGGTTCTTAATACC
This sequence comes from Cunninghamia lanceolata, assembly GCA_027924645.1. Lineage (NCBI taxonomy): Eukaryota > Viridiplantae > Streptophyta > Pinopsida > Cupressales > Cupressaceae > Cunninghamia > Cunninghamia lanceolata. The sequence continues at coordinate 1,039,317 of BSBN01000934.1, forward strand.
TCTGAAGCTGTCTGACCTTCTGGGGCCTGATGCCAATGAAACTGACTGGTAGCCTTCTTGTATTCTCTTGCTAAGTACCTCTATTCTCTGTCACTCATAGAAGGTTTGTTTTCATAGGATGGTAGGATGCGTGGCTTTGATACCACTGAAATATACCAAGCCAATTTTTTCACTTTTCCAATTACAATAAGCAGAGCAATACACAATCGTTGAAGTTAGCACTTAAACCAAAACGATGTAAAATTCAACTCTAACCAAGAATGTACACCAGGATGGCGTGATCATATGGTCAGAGGATCTCTATGCAATGCTAAAAAGGAACTCTAACCAAGAATGCGCCTGATGGTGACGAGCATATGGTCAGAGGGTCTCTATGCAATGCTGATAAAGGAACTCTAACCAAGAATGCACCTGATGATGATGAGCATATGGTCAGAGGGTCTTGGTGCAATGTTGATACAAAGAACTCTAACCAAGAATGCGTCGGATGATGAGCATGTGGTTAGAGGATCCCTACCACTATTATGCTGAAATAACTCGACGTCAAGAATGTGCTTTCCAACCCAAAGTGGAATTGGAGCTACCATATGACGGAGATGCAAGGTATTATAAGCAAATATGAGAAGAAATATGAAGTGCTGACAATACTACTGTTCAGCTTACAATAATTAGAGACTTCCAACCCAACTCAAATGATAGAAGTTAGCAAACTGAAATGACGGATCAATAACTTGAAAAGACCAAACCAGCAACATAAAACCCTACAAAAATGCTCACACCTCACTCATATCTCAACCAAATGACCTCAAATATGATGCAATGCACTCCTATGACAATGGCGACCAAGCTACACACCAGAGACCACTCTTAAACCCAAGTATTTATTTAGCACACTTTCCAATGCACACCAAAGAGGGCAGCCTAGCAAGAAGGGCGATTTCCTTCTAGAAAAAATCAGATTCTTCATAATAAAATCTGCAAATTGGCACAATGGGGCACCCAGCATAGACAAAGGGAAATATGAAATACCCAGAACAAATGTATTTTTATTTTCATATTTATGAATAAAACTACAGATTCAGCCCTGTTATCAGCAACTCCAAAAATGACATAAAATGCAAATAACTGAACTACAAACAGAACTCAAGCTACAATGCAAACCTCACTACAAAATATCACTACTATCAGCAAACCTCTCCCTAGGTGCTATCTCTCAAGCACGAAGTGAGCCCAGGCTAGGAGGCATTCATTCCTTGAAGCAGTCCCAGAACCATTACGGTAGCATAACATTATCAAGATTTCGGATGCCGAAATGAGAGCACTCTTCCTCCTTTTATACTTTTCCAACTGGGAGTCTCTAAAATCCTCTTGCATAAGGGATAAAACATGAGAGGGAAAATAATATAATCCTCTTCAATTCTTTTTCAACCTCAACATTAAGTCGTTGAGCCTAGGCACCAAGGTCCAATATTAAATAATAAAGTTTAATTTACGGACTTTAAAACGGAGGCCAAGATGATGTCGGAAACCAATGATCTATAGCTCGTTGGAAAGGTCTTGACAAGACGAATCCAATCCCCACTCTCCAAATCTCGTTTCGGTGCCAATCCCGAACTTACTAAAAATAGTAAATTCCTGAATGTCAAGAAAAACACATCCCTACGAAGCTCTTTGAAAACCCAGAAAGAAACCGCCAACCAAACCACGTTCCACGAACAAAAGTAACCACCGAAACATGAAACCCCAATTTCAACCTCCGAGTAACCTACGGGTCTCCAGAATAGGCCAACGGTCAACTGCAAAAGATCAAGCTAGAAAACGAAACATTACAATTATGCAGCCCCAGTTGTAAATTACTTGCAAATGAACAAGAATTCATTTTAAAAAAATTATTGTGCTTATCAAATATCATGTTCTATATGAAAATGCTAACAAAAGTAATGACATCATGAGAGCACAGGGTCATGGAAACCTCGGTGATATGATTCTATTTTTTAATGTTCATAGACATAAGAGAGGGTTGTCTCAATAGCCAAATATCTTATAATGACTTTTAATGTTCACATCTGTCTAACTACTCTCAGTTTATTGCCATCTTTGTATCTATTCCAACTATACACCTACTTTTATTCTAATTGTATCAATTATTTGTCATTGTTCTCATTACTATGTGTATGCTTTGATGGATGGCTATGCTCTGTTCCAAAGCTCTCATTTTCGCACAAGTCACAAGGATGCTCATAATGGTTGCACATTTTGGTTTTAGACCTACCAATTATATTTACTTGAAAGCTCCTAAAGCCTCTTCAAAAAATCCATTTTGTGTGTATCCTACAATTATTGCATTCAACGAGACCACACTTACTGAGAACTTTAAAGTTGAACAAATCTTGAAACATAATGCCATTATTGCATAAAAGCCATGTAAATAACATAAAAATATAGGAATAAAGAAAACTGCAATATTTATTTATGAAATGTCATGCTCTCTGACATATAAGAGGCTACATTTATAGCTACATGCATAACCATCCCATCTATTTTTGCATCTATAATGTGCGCACTAACAAGCCTTCTTTTCTTTGCACTCATCTATATCTACATATCAAGATACAAAGGTTAAAATATTAGCATAGAAATAATCTCAAACCACTGAAACCTATTGGTAATTGCAATTTTAGCTACAAAATACAACTTTAGTGTAGATGGCACGTAAGCTACATAATTCTAGCATAAATTTGACTATAAGTTAGTCCATAGATTGTTTTTCCAAGGACATAATAAAAATGATCTATTTTAATGCAAAATATTGTGAAAGAAGCTCAAATCCATCATTGTACCAATATTACTTTTTTTAGGCTTCACATCAACACCTATAATTCTAGATCCATCTTGGATTCTTGCACCTTTCGCAATTTGTAGTTTTCCATGTTAGAAAGAAAACTCTTGAAATAACTATAAAATCTATAAACAATTTCCTTTGTATTTTCCATTGGGTGAAGATGTTATGATCAAGTGAATGAAGTCTAGGTGAATTACAACCATGCCAATAGCTCCTAAGCCAAAGATGACCACAACTGAGCTTTTATCCACATTGCCCACCTTCCAAACCCCACCTAACCCTGAATAACAACATAAAGCTAATTAGTTCTTCAAAACAAGAGCAAAATTTCAATTTGTATAACTCCTTTTCATCCACTACACTCTATACTTGTATAGCAACTTTTAGTCATGTAGGCTCTTGTGTCCTAGAGTCAATTCATATTCTTCCTTACAAAAGCATCTCCCCCATTTTGCTAATTAAATAATATTTCCACACTTTGTCATGCTATTGTAACTAAGTAGCATACACTTAAAATAGTTTAGCAGCCTATATTGGAAGAAGAACACAGAGTTGCTATTAAGAACATTGTGAATGAACACTCAAGGCAGCTGAAAATATCCTTCAACCCCAACCTCATAAGAACACTAAAGATTTGATTCTTGATAGGATCTTTGTCAAGAAATCTCATGAAAAGACCAACAACCACATTACTCTAAACCCTTACCTCTAAACCAAAGAAGATGGCTTGTGGGTGCACAGAAGACCAAAGGTGATGTTCAAATTCTTTAGTCAAATACATATGTAAGGACTAATTTCATGACTTTGTGATAGCACTAATTAGACAATTACAATTGTCTTAAACACCATAACTCTTCTTCCATTGAAATAATCAAGCTATCCACTAAATAAAAATGTAATAACTTTACCTATTATGACCCCATAGATAATTTAGCTATTATGGAATTTGGTCTCTCCATTAGCCTGCCTTGATACTGAACTATAACGCATTTTTACAGTATCAACTATTTTCATTACACCAAATCGTCAACATTGTTCAATAATATTTTACTGCAAAATCTTAGACATAAACTTAGTCATGATGGAATCATCAATGGCCAAAACTCTTGTACCGCTTCTCTTCTGTGAGGTCTTTCACGACAGTGTTTGAGTAAGTCGTAGAAAATCTTTGGTCCAAAAGCTCTTGCCTACAAATATCTTGCATATGCTCCACTGGCATGAAACCCTGTGATGCAACTTACTCCAGTTGGCACCATAGAAGAGATCCTTCCCAAACCTAACAATTTTTATGGACGTTGTCAACTACAATTCGATCGTGTAGAAGATCAAAGGTGCGATACACAATTGCAGTATAAACATAAAAATCATTTAACAAATGGGGATGCATTAAAAAAGCAAAATATGAACACCGGCGTTTTTAACATGAAATACAAAATAAAGAAACACAAACAAACAAGAACAAATAAGTGTAAACCCATGCAACAATAATCTTTAAAAATTACCTATTCAAATTCACAATACAGTGATGTAAGATGTCTTGCATAGAAAATGCTAGTGCCATTTCCAAATAGATTTTTTGAATCCATCCCCTTGTCATGAAATTTGTTTCACACATTTTCATGTTTTACTCCAAGGTGCACTTGCAAAATTTAATTTTGTCAGTGTATTCTAACATGTAAAACATATGTTTGCTCTAAAAAATAAGGACAAAACATTAGAAACAGATTCAATTTTAACATGCCCTAATTTTCATTAGGTAAAATTTTTCTAGATTTAAACAAATCATAAAAATGTATGCCAATGGGTTAAAACAATCACAAACCAATCATAAATTTAAGTTCTATCAATTTTGATTACACAAAATTTAATTAAAAAATCTAAACATTTGTGCAAGCCCAAATTTTCTTCCTATGCATAACCTACAAGACAAGCAAATACCTACAAATGAAAACAATACACAGACTAACAACTTAGATTAGTATAGTTAGACAACCATATAAAGTGTATAGTAATAATATTATATAACACAAATCAATAAAAATAGTTGCTAATATTTTTTAAAAATGCAAGTGTATAATAAATCCAATCTTATTATCCAAAATAATTTGAAAATATTTTGAGTCAATTTTGGAGTTTCACAAACCAATGATTACTAATGTACAAATTAGTTCCCTGGGCATTATGATAATCTTTTAAGAACACTAAACTTCAAACTAATCCTTAATCTACTTAACCTTAGCACAATCCAAGAATGCGTAACAATTGTAAATTTTACCAATGGAAGTTTATATTTCCAAGTGAATTGGAAGGTGGAGTGTTTGTAGGGAGGTGGGTATAGAGAATAAAATGATCTAATATTCTTTCTAATCATTTATCAAGAAAGATCAAAATCAAATCCTATCTCTTTTCTATAGAGTCGGGTATATAGATCACTTTAAAGCAAGCCTAATTTAAGGTTAACTATGAATGCTTTACTTAGTAAAAAAGCTATTCTCCGCATTTCTTCCCACTTCCAATCCCACGTTAAGCTCTTGTACTAGTTTTGCATTTAATGCTTGGTCAAATTGTAGTGGAAGTGCTATGAGAGGCACCCCAAACCTCAACCCTTCTGTTATTGAATTCCACCCACAATGAGTGGAAAAGACCCCTGTAGAAGGATGATTCAAAATGTGTAATTGTGGAGCCCACTTTGTCGCTAGCAATCCCTTTTCCTGTAAAATGTTTTTACAAATAAATTTATTTAAATTTCTTTAAAAAGATCATATTGGCATGAGCCGTTTTTTTTCCATAAATTATCTTAAATATTAGTATAGACACAGTTAAAAAGTAAAATGATAAAAAAAAGATAGCCCCTTACATACCCTGATCTGATCTTGGAAGCCTTCGGGCAAGCCGTTTTGGGAGGGCAGAACCCACAGGAATGACGCGTTGCTCAGTTGCAATCCCATCGCCATGGCGGCAACCTCTTCAATGGTGAGAGAGCACTCACTGCCAAAGGACACTAACACCACTGAACCAGCGGCCTGCCTGTCGAGCCACTGCAAGCAAATGTCATCAGCTGGTGAGCGGCGGGAGTTTAGGCATCAGTATTCCCACAGGCAACACAGGCCGCTTCCTGAGGCTCTGAAAATAGTCCACATACGCCCCTTCCAACTCCAGGCAGGTATTGCACGCAACTGCCTCACTTTCCCGCACGCAGATGCTTTTTCTGTCCAACAAGCTAAGGCCGGCTGGATGCTTGTGATATATTCCCAGGGCCTTCTGCGCTTCGAACAGCCGGCGTCGAATAATTTGTGAAGGGAATCCTGGCGGCGACACGATCAGATCCTCGGCAGTTGGGTTTTCCGGTACGCTGTTCTCATTCAAACAGATCCTCAAATCGCCTTCCTTGTAATAGACCTGCATTAAAAAACTCAATGGATGTTCGAAAGTGTCTTCTGGGCGGGAATAGAGAACAGGGTTTTGGGCGTGGGCGGGAAGGGAGTTTCATTTATGCGCGGGTTGTTTGAATGCCAAACAGGTTACCGTCAACAAAAATGTTACGGGCATCCACCAAACAGGCTAAGGTCAACAAACAGTTACGGGAAACGACCAATCTCCGGTTAGCGAACGGGCTGTTGGAAACAACGCCAACGCACTCCAAGCGGGCCCCACTCTAAGCAAGTCAAAGCTCCTTGACCGTGGAAGTGGATGACATTTAAGGAGAGCCCAGGCTGGGAGGACGCTTGCAAAGGTTGCAGAATTCGGCTGAACACCTGCCAATTGCATTTGGTTAAAAGTTTCCGAGGCTTTTTCAACAAATCCATTCTGTGTATATCCTGCAACTATTGCAGTCCATGAAACCACTTTGCAGTCCATGAAACCACTTTGAGACATTTTGTCAAACAGCTGGCGTGCCTTGTGTATACTTCCACATTTTGCATACATATCTACCAGGGCATTCACAACTACTGACAAAAATCCACATTCAATTATGCTTTGATGGATGTCTATACCATGTTCCAGAACTCTTATTTTCGCACAGGCTGAGAGTATGCTGGCAAAGGTAAACTGATTGGGTTAGACACCCTTTGCTTTCATTTTGTGAAATAATGTCAATGCCTCATGAGGACACCCATGTCTTCTGTAAACTGCAATGATGGCATTCCATGAGAAGACATCTCGTTCAGTCATTTGATCAAACACTTCGCGAGCATCTACTAGACTTCCACACTTTTCATACATGCGTACAAGGGTGTTTTGTAAAAGTTGGTCTGTGGCAAACTTAAATTCCCTCTCATTGATGTGAGAGTGGATTTGCTTACCCTCTGAAAGGTCATTCTTAGAAATTCAGGTCTGCAAGAATTGAACATATGTAGAAGTGTTCACAGGTGGGTTGTATGTAGTAGGCAGACTGTGTAACGACTCCTTCAACCAAGCTTCTCTATATAATCCTGTGAGATTGAGATTGAGATTAGCGCTATATGGAATTGGCATTCTATGATTATTCAATGGCATTGGAAATGCTCATTGCTAACACAATGACAGTGAAACACTATCGCCGTCTTTATCCTCCGTCTTTATCCTCAAAAGTGTTTTCATGGCGAACAAAACTACATCCTTTTGAATACACTGCACTCTCCTCTGGACAGCTCGTGAAAAAATATTGGAGAGAGTAAAACAAGTATTGATGCAAGTATTAGAGGAAAATATAAAGAAATGGCCGCAACATGGCACAATTGGGGAACCGAAAGTTCCTGCAGCTTCTGTAAAGAATTATTAATAGGCTATATATCTATTCCGATGTCATAGCATGTAAGGGAGAGGGCCCGATCGTGGGCATAGGACCCATTGTGGATATTGTATGGGACAGCCTAGGGCCCACCCAACGAACATTTCAAATGTGTTTTTTAATATGATAGGACAGGGTCATATAAAATTCAAAATATGTCATATCATAGGTAGACTATTTTTACCACCTTCTCAATGGTAGGTAAAGAATGCAACTTGCCATTTATTTGCCACCATCCCAATATTAAGTGAATGCAAGTGGACAAACTTATTTCCACAATATAAATAATATTTGCCACCTACATAATAAAAGGTTATTGCAAATGGTTTTTTTTTAACCAAAATATATGTCATATTGCATTAAAAGTGAGTTGACACATACAAAATCCATTGTCAACTGAAGAAGATGTAAATATCTTTTAACAAAATACATTAAAACATATTCCATTTCTCATCTTTTTTTAACAAATTACTGGTTCCACCATGTCCATAATCACCAATCTTTTTGTGAATTTACCTGCAAAAATGAAAAAAAAAACTCTCAGGTCACTATGCATTGCAATTTATCGATAAAACACGTAATTATTATAGTATTATTTCTAAATAACCATAAAATTATATATATATATATATAAACTGGTTAAAAATACAAAAAAAAATAATATTATTTCAAATCACCAACCAGAATTCCTACATACCCATTTCCTATCACTTCTACCATTAATTCCTTGAATGCTAGATCAAATTCCCTCCCACAATTCAAAATTCAAATTCTATCAACCTATTTATTTATACAAGCAATGCTCAATTGTGTGATGCAAGCTACCTATTCATAAATTTAAATTTCTGACTTTGTGCTGGATACACCTGATCGACAATGAGTTCCTTCAATATGATGCACTCTCCTCCTTCAGCTTCTGCGGTAAGTCTCAAACATGCCTTCAATATTTCTTATGCATTCATGTATGAATTCGTTACTTTCAAATGCCTTGTCCATTTACATTTAAATGAATCGAATTTCTTGTTTCATAGCCCATGTTTATGCTATCACATTCTATACCTCCAAAACAACCCCTACCCCATATCAGCCACTATCCCTTAAAGCTATCAGAATTATGTTTATATACCTTCAAACTGTAGTATGGTACAAATATTTCCAACCCTTTCCAATACAGCATTACAATATATATATATATATATATATATATATATATATATATATATATATATATATATATATATATATATATATATATATATATATATATATATATATATGTTTCATATAGCCTTGTTCATTTTCATTAAACTTACACATCTAGCCAAAATGCTATACTATTAGAACGGATGAGCTTGACAGGGAAATCATCAAGGCCTTCATAGCTTAGCCAAATGGTAGATAGATATAGTCAAGAGTTATATATATATATATATTGAAAGGTAGAATGTAAAAGCTCAAAAAATATAGATAGATGTAGCTGAGTCAGTTATATAGATAGATAGATAATTTGATATATACATATAGTCAGATATATAGATATAGTTGTGTCAGATATATAGATAGATATAGTTGAGTTATATATATATAAATGGGGGGGTGCCAACTCAACTGTCAAGGGACGTAGCAAAAAAAAATGTCTAACTCAGACGTTGCTAACGTGGACCCCTCGCTCAACATCGCACTACCCACCACCTGTCCCTCTCCCTTACATAGGTTTCCTATACACAAGTTTCCTATCTAGATATAGTTTCCTGTACCAATCTATCACATACTATACACACCATATGTCATATGTCACATAGTAAAGAGCCCCAAACCTGGAATAGAATTTACATTCAACTTAATTAGATGTATGCTTTGTTTGGTCTTCAATTAAAGTGACTGTAATTATCGGCCCCTCTCCCTTACAGTGACTATGATAGTCCTAGTTGATAGGTTCCTACATGCATTTAGATATGGTTTTTGAAGCCATCTATTTCAGAAATTATTCATACTATATTATAGTTTTCTTTGACTATATATTATAATTTAGACTAGTTCATATGGGGAGACTTGATAATGCTAAAGCATTTTTAGTGTTAAGCTATGTTGCAATTATCCACAAATCAGTTTGATATCTAGACTGTAACATAGCTTAACCGAAAATGCCTTTAGATAACCAAGTCTCCCAAATGCTACTACCTCATACTATCTTAGGTTTCTTCATGTTTAACTTTAGGTATTTGAGTGGTTTCTTCATGTAGTCAAGTTCTCTAGTGGAATGTAGTCCTATTTGATAGGTTCCTTCATGCATTTAGATCTGGTTTTTGAATCCATTTATTTCAAAACTTATTCATAGGTAAAGGAGTTGACCAAAGTAAGCCCAGGTGTACTATGCTTAATTAGATGTATGCTTTGTTTGTTCTTCAATTACTGTAACATGTATGGTAACCATTTCTGAAACGACATTATGAAACATTTACATAACTTGAAACAACAGTATGATAGAAATATTTCAAACCCTTTCCTCTATTATAATGTTCTTTCAAGTTATTTCATATTGTTGTTTTAAGATTTATCTATATCATACTGTTCTTTCAAGATATACATATTTGAATCATACTGTTATTTCAAGTTTATATATATTTGTATCATTATGTTGTTTGAGGAAGGGTTTAACATGATCACCCAAGTGTTTATAAGAGGTAGAATTGGGGATATGATAGTATACCATGCATTGCTTGTTTCATTGCACACATACCCCTGATCATTTCCAATCAACTCAATTAGATGCATGGTTAGTTTGTTTTTCAATTACACTCACTCTTACATGTATGAATTTGTTGTTTCAGTTTGATCATTCTTTTAATTGTAAGAGTTAGAATTGTATGTTGTTTACTAATCACTGAGTTGGTTCAATGCAGAGGAAGAATATTTAAGCGACAGCAAATTCCACACGACTTGTAACAAAGTGGAGGTGGGCAAATATGCCTGCACACAAGAGAGGTGTGCATCTGCCACATAGTGATGAGGAGGACGTAGGGATTCCTCTTCAGCAGCCAACTGAACCTATACACCAAGTTAAGCAAGTTGTAACAACTAAAAAGGTTGTAGTGCAGCAGGAATGGACCATGGCTAACATGGAACATACCCTTGAAGATGTCAAAAACAACGGAATGCCAACAAGAGGGGCAGCCAAAAAGTGGGGTCTTCCAACTACAAAATTGTCAAATTGGGTGGCTGGTGTCACCACTACAAAAAGGAAAGGGCCCCAAACAATCCTAAATGACGAGGAAGAGGCATTGGTTGTCCAATGGTGCAAGGAGATGGCTGTAGTTGGCCACAGTTTGGAGATTGTCAATCTCAAAGTAGAAGTGGCCTAAATATGCCAAACGAGGCCTAATCCCTTCAAAGATGGGCTTCCTAGCATGGTGCAGGGCACCTAGGAGCAGTCTGACACCTCAAGCATTTTTGATGCATTTTGATAAGCTATGTTTTGTTTTGATTGTATGTGTTGTAAAAAGGCTTTAGCCATGTTTGTATGGTCCTTTTTGTGTGGTCAAGATGATTGAGGTGACCCTATAAACCTCAATCATGCTTAGTCCACTTGGATCCTTGTTGTGCCAATCAAGCCTAGAAGGTCTAAAGGATTGGTTTTTGAGTTTTTTTTTTTATTGTTTGTGTGTTTTATCATGCTTTGGGAGTATGGAGGATGGTTTGATTCCTTTGGACAAGCTAAACCATAGTGTTAATGCAAAAATACCATAGTGTCAAGTATTGTCAATGTATTATGACACATTGGGCGGTTGCAACTCATTTTGGACAGTTCAAACTGATTTTGCAAGTTGCATAACAACTTGGATGGGTTAATATGGTAAACATCTTTCTCCAGTACGGGGGAGGAAGTTTTTGTACGAAATTTGTGCATAGAAATCAAAGAAACTAACTATTTTTTTTCTGCATTTTCACTGTTGTATGGCCTGTACGAATTTTCCAAGGGTGCAAATGTACTTTTTCTGAAAGTGCTTGGAGTCAGGGTTCATATGAATCTGGTTTGAGGTCTTGAAGTGGTCAGCATCAGGAGATATTGATTTTTCTTTCAAAACAGGTCTAGAAACCCTGTTTTCTAGGGCAGCCATAGAAATCCGGCCCTAGAATGCATTCCCACCGGTGAAAATTCACCGGAACTAGTGAAATGCAGGCTAGGGATATGTACTATAAGATTCCAAAAGATTTTTGTTTGGAAATGCAGTCTTCTATTTTTAATTTGATGCCCTAGGTCAAGTATTACCATGTATTTGGCCTGTTTTATGCTATTTGTTGTTGTAGGTGACAGAATCCAGACAAGGTGAATGAAAGAATGGTGGTTTTGTGTTTTCGGGACTAGGTAGAGACATTCTAAATTCTTTCCCCTAACCTATGAACCCAATTTGAACCCTTTGCTTTGTAACCCAGGCCTAAAGTGATCAATTAGGCCTAGAGACCTAGTGGGGGTTTTGAACTGCTGGAGTAGAGTTGGGATTGGAGATTTGGAGGTTTGTTAGAGTCCCATAGAGGGTATCCAAAATCACCATTTGTTTGCCTAGTCCTTTGGGGTTTTGTCATTTGTTGTGAAGAAAATTAGTTTTGGAAGGCTAGTAGCCTCACTAGGCCTAGTCAAGGTTAGAGAGTTGAATGAAGTTGGTGATCAAACCAAGTGTTGGTAACAAATCCTTCATTTACCCTTGAATGTGCCTTTGATTGTGTTGGATTGAAGAAGTGAAGTGGGTGAGTGGGCTAAGGAGAACAAACTTTCTTTGTGTTGTGCTTCCCTTGTGCCACCTCTGCATCATAGCAAGTCTTGGTGGATGGGGTTCAAAAGAAGGCATCTTGATCTATGTTTGAGAACAACCCAAGGGCAAGATAGAGACTATGCTGTGAATCTTAGGCCTGCAGTTGTAACTACATTCTATGAAACATTGGAGAAGACATACGCAGCCAGGAATTATGGACCCCAAAGGATTTGGAACTACGACGAGACAGGGCTGCAAGCTGGGCAGAATGGTAATATGAAGGTGCTTGCCAAAAAGGGTAGCATAAGTGTTGCATATATTATCCCTAAGAGCCTGGAGTGGATCACAATTTTGGCATGTGTAAACGCTGCAGGTTAGAAAATTCCAAGCTTCTATTTGTTCAAAAGCAAAAATCATGTGCACAACTACATAGCCAACTGTGAACCAAGAGCATTAATGGATGTTCAGCCTCATGCATGGATGACCAAAGAGCTTTTTGTGAAATGGCTAAGATTTTTTGCTATGCAAGTACTTGGGGGTTGCTCACCCAGCCATAGACACCTCCTCATATTTGATGGCCATGGCAGCCATGTAGCCTTTTCTACCATTTCTGAAGCAAGGGAACTTGGTATTGACTTGCTCATCCTACCACCCACACATCACATAGGCTGTAGCCTCTTGATGTGAGTGTTTTCTCCTCTTTCAAATCTCATTTCAAAAAGGAAAGAACATAATGGACTAGTAGACATCCAAATTTGGAGATAAGAAGGGCAGAGTTGGCTACACTTGGCAGCGTAGCTTTTCAAAAGGCTTTAATAGTTTCAAACATAATAGCTGGCTTCAAGAGGATAGGTATTTGGCCTCTTGATCCAAATGAATTGGACAACGACATGAGGATTAGCAAGACTTTTCAGTTTGCTGCCCCCGAGGAAGCATCAGCTGCTGAAAACATTCTAAGCCTATCCAACAATTGTTTGGCAATGAATGAGGGTGATTGTACAAATGGAACAGCAGTACTTGGAGGCCACCAAAGCCCACTTGAAGCAACATAATCTGCAAGCCACCAAAGTCCTCCGCAAACTTCAAGTTTGTCAGACCAACAATCACCACCAACAACAGTTTTGGGAGAGCCAAATAGCATTGCAGACATTTCTCTTTCCCTACCAACTCCACCTGAGGTGCCCTACTCTAACTCTTACAATTAAAAGAATGATACAAACTGAAACAGATAATTCATACATGTGAGAGTGATTGCAATTGAAGAACAAACTAACCATGCATCTTATTGAGTTGTTTGCAAATGATTAAGGGTGTGTGTGCAATGAAAAAAGAAATGCATGTTATACTACCACATCCCCAATTCTAACTCTTACAAAACAAAACATTGATACAAACTGAAACAACAAATTCATACATGTAAGAGTGAGAGTAAATGAAGAACATACTAACCATGCATGTAATTGAGTTGATTGCAAATGATCAAGGGTGTGTGTGCAATGAAACAAAAAATGCATGTTATACTATCATGTCCCCAATTGTAACTCTTAGCAAAATAATATTGATACAAATTGAAACAATAAATTCATAAATGTAAGAGCGAGAGTAATTGAAGAACAAACTAACCATGCATGTAATTGAGTTGATTGCAACTGATCAAGGGTGTGTGTGAAATGAAACAAAAAATGCATGTTATATTGTCATATCCCCAATTCTAACTGTTATAAAAAAAAGAATGATACAAACTGAAACAACAAATTCAGACATGTAAGGGTGAGAGTATTGTAACATTATCATAGACTCCATAGTTGAGGGTGCCATGCACCTATCTTTTGGCTGACTATGTATGTATGTATGTATGATCAGTTTACATACATACATACATGCATCATAGTAAAATTATGTATGTATGTTACATATGAATGCCATATGTATGGGTGCCTGCATGACCTACATACATACATACATATGAACTGCCATATGCATGTATGTATGTATGTATAGTATAGACACATACATACATATTATGGTTCATATGTATGTATGTACCCATAATATGTATGTATGTGTGTATGCTATACATACATACATACATATGGCAGTTCATATGAATGAATGTATGTGTATATAAACTACCATATGTATGTATGTATGTATGTATAGTAGAGACACATGCATACATACATACAAACATAATAAATTATGTATGTATGTGTGTGTATACGATATATACAAAATATTGTAATGTTTATTAATATATTAATTTGTTAAATATTATATTAATATGTTATTAATAAGATTAAAATGTTATGTCAATTAAAATTTTATGTCAATTAAAAGATCCCTATGATTACGAAATTGACCAAATTTATAGAAATAATTTGTTAAACATCCTATTTAAAATGATTACCAAATTGACCATAAAAATCCTATATATGCATATGAACTATTCACAAGAATTCGACCATTCCAGCTGAGACGATTCTTCTATGGACAGGGCTGAGAGAACGATGGGGGTGGGAATTGTTGATCGAGGGGTTCACGGCAGTGGTGGAAACAGTCGGCTAAACTATAGGTGCATGAAACCCTTAACAGTCAAGTTGTTGAAACTCTTAAATGGTATGTATATGTATACACACAATCGGCCAAAGGATAGGTGCATGAAACCCTTAATAGACAATGCAGTATGTAAATGGTATGTATATGTATACACATAGACAATAGCTTCGAATACTGCCACTATACATATACAACTCGTAGAGTACATAAATGAAAAGAAAGGGCTATATTATGGCCGATTGTGTGTATATGTGTATACACAAATACATTTGCATATATACATATATATGCATATATTTGTGTATACACACATATACACATAGTCGGCCATATATATATCTGTATACTCACATATACACACAGTCGGCCAAAATATAGGTGCAATATTGGTACAAAATGACATTTGTTCACTGTTTCTGTGAGTATATATATATGTATGTATGTATAAATATATATATATACACACACACAAAAGCAGCCATGATAAAGCTGTAATAAAGCTTCATAAAATGAGCATATCATTACTTGTACAGTGAAACTATTTACACAAAAAAAGATTGCATGAAAATATGAAAAAAATCTTGCAATGCGTAGTTTCTGCCTGTGTGAGGTTGGAACACCTCACCTGCATAACCAGAAGGTAAATGATTTCCTTATGCCAAATGTGGTGTTGATAAACACTAAAAGCTCAAGAAATGTATCACTAATATTTGCCCATGTCCTCACCACCGTCGGCATCCATCTGAACCAGGACTGGTCCTGAATGCAACCGCTCCAAATGCAAATTGTTCTCATGAATGGAGTATTCGAGAAGCATGCCGAGGTGGTAGGCATTAAGATCGTCGATGGTAGGATGTTGGGCAGTTAATGCACATTAATTGACCTAGTATGTTGAGCCAATACTGGCGTGGCACCAACCCATGAAGGGATCCTACACATGTCCAATATCGGTCGATGACAGATTTTAGCAATTTTTGGGCGGTTTTTGAAAAATGCACCGTAAACATTGATGAACGTGCTTAAAAAATGACAAGAAAAAAATGGAGTGGTGCCAGCTCGACTGTCAAGGGACATGGCCAAAAAAAATAATCCGATTCAGATGTAATCCGATTCAGATGCTGCTGACGTGGACCCCTCTCTCAACATTGCCCTACCCACCATTAGTCCCTCTCCCTTATTAAGATGAAAGAGAAAGAGGTTGGAGGCTTAGGCTTAGGCTATGGCCCCTATCCACCTAGTTACCTAAAATTTCAGAAGATGATGTTCAGAAAACTTCCTAACAATTAGGTAGTTTTATAGAATTTATAAGAGTAGTTAATGTCTATGATTTGTTTAAATTTTATTAATAGAATTTAAAATAATAAATATATTAAAAAATAGATTTAAAAAATTTCCATTGTGTGATGTCTTTCTATGGGATAAAAATCTTTTAAGTTGTTGGGAAACTTCCAATTCCACTCACAAACCCTGGCTAAAAATTAAATATTAAAAAATAAAAACTCTTATTTTAGAAGATAAGATTTCAATTTATTTAATAACAATTTTTCTATTTTGATTGTGTGTTCAAGCCATCTATTGGAACAGCAACACAGTAAGTAGTTAGAAAGTGTTTCTCCCTATTTTCACTCTCAACATCTTTAGCATCTTTCACATGGCGATGCTTGTTGCACCTATGAATGAACTTCTAAGTATCAATATTATTTAAGGTGAAGTTATCAATGAATTTTTATTAAGTGAAAATAGGAGACCTTCCAATTTTTGGCTCTTAGCCAAAAAGATTTCAGCTCAAGGCTAGTATTTTTATTGTTAAACAATTCTGTAAGTTTGATATAAAAAACCCTAAAAAAAGATAATTATTCATTATTTTTATATAAATAATACATAAAATTGTCGTTGATTATTTGATCATTAAACAAATTGATGGTATGAAAGGGGAGCTCAATAAACACTTATATAACTCTAAGAAGTTCTCTGTATAGTTGAAATCAAAAAAAGATCAGGTTCGGGAAAGTGATCTGAAATTGTTCCCAATGCATTTCAGAACACCAGATTGTATGTTAAAGGGATGGGTTTGTACACCTGCTGAAAAAACATGTCAAAAAATTTTGGAAAAGAAGATGGATTAGCATGTTGGTTATGAAATCCAACCATCATTGCCTCTTTGTCTTTCCTTTCTCATTACTCTTTGATTGCCCTGAAGAGAACATTCTATATTTTCATCTCAATCTCTTTATTTGTAAGATGGAACATCGTATTCTAACTGCTACAATAATAAGAAAGTTTGCCTGCTTTTCCCTTGGACGTAACCATACTTTGGGGAACCACATAATGTGGCTATTCCCATTGTCTCTATTTGTTGTCATTTTATTGATGTTCTGTTTTTAATATCTGCACTTTAACTCAACATACCATAATTAATATCACAGGTTATGCAAAATTAATATTTTGCAACGATAACGACGAGAAATATGAATTACCTGCTCAGCAAAGGGTGTTTGAGGGATAGACATGAGAGTTTCCATTGTTCTCTGCAAGGTTAATTTACTTGGCTCAAACACGAACATATGAGTGTTGAAATACAAAGCAGGTCACTGCTTCTCCAACGTAGCATGCTGCCCTGGCTTGTCCGGTCATTGCTGGCAGTCTTCGATCTTATATTACGACGTGTGATTCCATGTGTTCTTGTAGAAGCAATTCATGGTAGCATAGAAATGTTTGACATGTGGAATAGATTGTCGATATCATTTAAGTGTTGGATGCTTGTAGAAGCCATTGCCAACTATTACAAAAGAGTTGTTACAGATGCAGATGCACTGGGGGCCTGCTATTGGCTGAGGTTTCTTTGTCAACCAATGGTGAGTGCGTTCAAAAGCATTTAACTTAAAAATCTCTGAAATTTTTGTCGACAATCAATGTTGGGCTAGCTAAGACTTCATCATACATTTGGTGGCTTATATCTCATATAATTTTGAGTTGGTCTGTTGGTGGAAAACTTGTCTTCTTGAAAGGGAGGTCACAAGTTTGAATTCTGTAGGGGGTAGGGTATGTATGCCTCATATTGAAGCATAGTTATGTGCCTCCTTCAATACCAGAGGGAGTATGAGGTAGTCCCATATGCTACAAGTCACCTATAAGCTAGGTCATGAGGCACCATGGACTATAAAAGGATTCCAATCATAATGTTAGTAACATTTGGAGCCCGTTGTAATGATTTACATAGTGTGGTGTCACTTGGAGCATGATAGAAGGAAAAGTTCTTGGAAATGTTTACTTTGAGTTACACAAAGTCTCCCTATAAATTGTAGTAAATCTCACAAAATTGAAATGTTTTGTAATCATCTTCATTAACCAAATAAGTCATGGATGGACTATGGAAGATGTAAAAATCAATATAAGGGTTATACGAATTCTATTTATTTTTGGCCTATTTTGATGGGAATGTCTTAATGTAATAACATATTGACAAGTGGTATATTTTGTTTTAGACTTGGCTTACAATCCAATTTTTTATTTATTCATGTTTTACTTCTGTTGCACTACTTTTCATGTATCCATTCCATGCCTCAAGATCATCGTGTTATCCCTTCAAAACATTTATGCAAGGTGCAAAATTGATCGAAATCATTCCCAAGGAGTGTAGATCCCCAAATTCCAAGATATTGAATTCAAAATTAAACTTTCTTACCCCTTTCTACTAGTTGTTATTAACCGACCTACTACAAGTTTCATGCAACATGTTATGTCATGGTATTTAAAGACATCCAGTGTGCATTTTAAAACACGTCAACAAGGAGGATAAAAAGAATAATGAGAGCACACCTCAATTTTAAAGAGCATTAAAGAAATGAATTTTGCATCATCATCATATAGGCTATTTGTCTTTGAATGTTGTCTTTAATATCTCTCATTGAACCATTAATTATGTTCGTCAAGGGGTTTGACCTAGGATAAACCATTCACCTATCAAGTTAGCAAGCTCCTCAATAGTGTCTCTAAACACCACCTTGACAAATTCAAATATCTTGAACGCAAAGATGAGCAAATCTTCTAGTGTATTTTCTATTAGATCAGTTCTACATGGCTCAAATCAATTATATGCATCAAATCAAGTTTGTAGTAGTCAAGATTGAACCTGCAAGGCTCTAAATCGATCTAGACATCATTTTCTATGGCAATTCAAACACTAGGCAATTAATTTTTGGATGCTGGCAAATTGATTCAAGATAGTATCGACAACAATTATGTATCATCGATCCTAGAGCTAAGTACACCTAATTTGATCATTTAATATCCATACATTTATTTCAATAATATGTGCTAGCTCTATTCTCTAGGTTAATTTGTGCTTAATTGGTTGCATTTATTTAATTAGCCCAGATAATTTATGTAAAACATTATATTTTATTTATATTTTTGGTGAACCAACATTTCGACACATCCTCCTTAGGGTTTCTTCTCCTTTAAATTAGGGTTTCAAATCTAATTTTTCTCATTACTTATCTTTTATAATAAACTTACCTCTGGTTTGATTGTGTTTAAGTGCATGTTCATTCATTGCTCGACTTCTTCTAGGGTTTTTCTTACATTACTTTATCTTATTTTCTCTCACCCTAACCATACTTGCTTTATGTAATGCCTCATGTGTTTGTGCCTTTTGACTGTAGACTTGTATTGGTTTCCACTACTATTATTAGCGATGACACTTTATTTTGAGATCGAGGTGATCTCGATGAGGTTTTGTTTGGCGTCTAGACTTTATTATGGGTGCATATGAATTATGACTTCATTCGATGATCTTCTAGCATGTTATTCCAATGCTTATGCTCATGTCATATATGTACATGTGATTTTTGTGTTATTGACTAATTATTGATCTCTCTGGATGATTCTTGTTTATGAGATGTTTATTGATTTCATATTTATCACACCACGTTGGGTGTTGTGCTATGCTTCAGCTATATTGTATAGAGTAGGTACGCCTGATGTTGCACCTGAGTGTGCAAGTACCAGGTTTCCCTGTTATGTCAGAAAAAGTAACCTTGGGGGCTTTTTCCTATTAAGGTAACTTAGCTCCTGGGTCATGTTAGTGCATTTAGAGCATCTTGCATGTTATTTCTGACTCCCGATGAGAAAACCCTTGGGTCTTGTGACAAATAGGACCTAGGGGGCTACATTTTAATGAAATCTAAGCAAAAATGGCAGGGTGGACTTGGGTGCTAGCGCCCTAGTCTAGTCCTATTCTGGGTCTGCCCTAATTTCAAATCTCAATTTTATGACCGTTAATTAGGTCCTATGCCAACATCCAAAGTTTGAATTATGAATTTCTTAGCGAGAATCTTTGTAGTTGCATATATAAGCATGATTAGGTTTCATTTGCAAACTAGGTGGATTTGATGTATAATTGTGATCATAAAGCATTCAAAATATTCATTGTGTTGCAGAGCAGAGCATTGTTATTGTGTTTGTGTTTGCAAATTTGACATCCATCTCCTCATGGCATGAAGAGCATCTTCCTTTCATGAGAACTTCACTACAAGGTGATATCTATTATGTTTTCAATCATTTATCATTTAGATTTTTGCCTCTATCCCGTCGGGATATGCACTCTCATCTGACAACGGTGTTTAGAAGACTTGAATGTCTCTCCGAGGCTTGACCAAGGCAAGCCTTTAAACACCACAACCCCCTCCCACACTCCTTGTGATTGCAGGTTACAAGTGTCGAGTCTCGTGAAGTGGAGTTGTAGGAAGGAGTGGCAGACACAGAGGATTCAGGATCTGAAAAGAAGCAGGACACTAGTGCTTTTCCTAGCCTAGGACACTAGTCCCCGTGTCCTCCGCAGTGGAATTCTGAAAAATGAAGTTGCAGTGCAGATCAATGTCGGAAGGAGATCAGGATCTCGCAAAGAAATAGGTACCTTGGACTTGGGCGCTAGTCCCCATGTCCCTGACTTTTCTGCCTTCTGAACTTCAAAAAATAGTAAGTTAAATACTCTGTCCTTTGCCTCAATCTGAAAGGATTTGTCGTAATTTGATAATTTGCTTACTGATTTGCATAATTAGGGTTTTTAAACATAATTGAACATTAGATAGAGACATTGTTTGATACATCCAAGAGCCCACAGCTTCCCAAGTGGCTGCCCAACACGATAGGTGATTGCTCTCGCTTAGTGGAGATTCAACTCCGTTGATAAGCCCTTGGGATGTTTGTTGGGAAAGGAGAATTACACATAAACCATTAAAACAACTAACAACCATCACTCCTCATTTTCCCTACAAAACATTCCCCAATGATGGTTATATTGGAGATGTTGCATTGGGTTATTTACTTGTTTAGTTTTATTATCCCACTCATATCAAGTATGGGATGTATCTTGCATAACCATGTGTGTTTTCGGATCCAAATCAGTGACGATTCAGGATTCCACTTATCTTGTGCAAACTCGTTAACTTGGTGATCATTTATGTGTGTTTGCATGATTTTGATGTTTTGCAAATGATAATGTCACAATGTGTTTTATTTAAATAAGGAATATTTAAAATTCGAGATGATTGATTAAATTGATTGTTGTTGGAAAAATATTCATTTTACTTAATTTTCTGCATGGGAAGGAATTAGCATAGTGGAAATTAGAATATTATTCGATCAATGTTTATAATCATTAGCATTTTATTAAATCATCTAAGTTGGTAGAAATAAAAAGAATAAGATGTTTAGAGTGGTATTTTACAAATAAAAATATTTTGATTTGATTTCTTTTGAAAAAGATATTACAAGTGAATTTTATATTCAATTTATGAATTAAGGCCTTTTGTATATAAAGAGGAAAATAGACTTATTTGGAATTCATTCTTTATTTTTGGCTCTCTCATAAAACCCTCTCCTTGCTTGAGGAAGAAAGAAATTTTCTATGAGGAAAGATTTGCTTGCTTGTTGGAAGGAAGATTGATTTGTGAATGCTTGGTGGATGTTTGGATTGGGTGTGACAAAAGATTGCTTGCAAAACTCTTGTTCTTGGATTTCAATTTTGTCGGAAAGGTAAATTCCTTCAATTTCTTTGTGTTTTAAATTCTTATGTTCTTCCTTTGCCATGCTACTAAGAGTGGATTATTATGGCTTCATTTGATAGGACAGAGTGTTTAAAAGGAATTGTAGTTGTAATTTGTTTATTTGTTTTAAGTTTTGGAATTTGGAAACTTGCAAAAACAAAAAAAATTATAGAAAAATTTTGTTAGAAATGCCCAATTTAATTTGAATGCATAAATGGAGTGTAATTCACATTTGCAACAATGGGTTGTTGTTTAATTTTTGATAAAACTTGTAATATGGAAATTGGAAAAAAAAATGCAAGGTGGCAAAGCAACCATTTATGGTGAAATTGAGGGTTTATGGTTATTTTTTTAGTATGTGAAAAATGAAATTTTACTTTTGAAACCGCTTCTTGATGAATTTAATTGTCGGATGAATAGTCTCCCTTGTGAAGTAAAATTTTACTTCTTTTGAATTCATGTTGCAATTTTTATCACCTTGTTTCTTGTGCCATGCCCAATTTGTGAAATTAGTGAAATGGATGTATAGAAAGAGGTATGGGGTGAGAAAGGAGTGGCTCTCTGCGATACTAAGTGATCGTTGGAATTAGCAACTAGAGAGTTTAATCAAGATTAATAATAAACACATTTGGGTAATTGAAATATAATTGCAAGATCTACACTAAACGAGGATGCCTTCCTAGATCTAGTTTCGGTTATAAAGAGCATGTCATGACTTGCAAAGTTGGTGAATGCCAGGGTAGACCCTTTGATAAGGTAGCCATCTACTCATATTATATGAGGTTGTAGAGCCATCGTAATGACACTCCTTGTCTTGACCGCTATGTCTCTCTTCCTTTCTTTATTGTCGGAGTTGTTCTCGACATTTGATGTGACCCCCTGTATTTGCTTGTGCATTAAGATGCATGATTCATGCTTACAAATGTGTCATGTGATATAGATGTTGTTTGGCATGTGAATCCTCGTCTCCCTTGTTTGGCATGAGTGTGTATTCTAGGACAATGGGGTGGGCCTGAGGGCACCACATGGTTGGGTGGCATTGAATCACTATTGGGGACTTGCAAGATCCTCAGTAGTGGCTTTGATTCACATGCAGAGCATTGATCCTTATATTGTAAACATTTCTCATTGCATTGGTTTGGAAGCAAATGTATAATTTAAGGACGTTGGTGTCCTATCATTGTAACATGTATTATTATTTGATCCTCCATGGTTGAGGAATTGTAATCCATCCACATAAGTGGTGATAGTCTATTCATTGGTTTAGCACTATTTAATGTTGGTGTCAAAAGTGCATTGTCTATTTTTATGTTTTTCCTTCATTATGATGCTTGTTGAATAAAATGAAGTAGAGCACAGGTCTAAATTGTCATTTGGATAAAATGAACTTAATTTTGGTAAGTAATCACATCTTGTTAATGTTGGTTATTGTATCCTTTGTTTTTGCTATGTTGTACTCCTTCGTCAGGTTCTTGTTGTTGAATCTACCTTGTAGCATCATGAGTGCACTTGGTTTAGAGTGTTGTCGAGAATGTGTTACCTATCCCATCTTTTTACCTCGTGTTAGTCTCAGTTGGGTCTCTTATCATCAAATTTGATTGCCATGTTGAACTCTTGGTGAATCTTTGAGCGTTTGTGTTTGTGTGAATTGGAGAGACTTGAATCAGATGTCTCCACACTCTTCAGTACCTTCTATGGGTTCTTAGGTGTTTCTAGAGTGTCAAAATCATTTGTAGAGGCCTTAGAGGATCTTGGAGAAAATTATGGGTTGAAAAAGTTATTTTTTGTCAAATTCTAGATGTTGCTTGAACAACAATGCTTTACTAGGGACTACAATGCCTAGATCTAGTGTCTAGGTTTATCTCTAGCATCCAGGTCTAGTGCTACCATCCAAGGTGTTCTAGTTTAGACTTTAGAGCTCAAAAGGGAATACAACACCTAGCTCTAGTGTCCAGGTTTAGGTCTAGCGTCAAGGTTTAGCTCTAGTGTCTAGGTTTAGCTCTAGCATCCAAGGTGTTCTAGTTGGACTTTAGAGCTCAGAATGGACTACATCACCTAGCTCTAGTGTCCAAGTTTAGCTCTAGTATCCAGGTTTATATCTAGCATCCAATTCTAGCACTAAATTTCTCTAGACTGCTAGGACATCTGTCACATCTTGTTTTGTGGACTATATCATTATTCTAGATTAGTGAACATTTACTATGATTGTTTTAGTTTGAGTAAATTCCACGTGTGAAGGTAATTATCATGAAGTTATATTTGTGTAAATTGGAAAGTTGATTTAAATATTAAATATTATTGATATGATTATGATGTTTTGCTTTGGCTATGTTTTGGGGAACTAACCTATTGACGTCAAGTTGAGTGCGAATGAATGCAGGTACTTGTCAAAAACGAGAGCATGGTTGAGGTAGAGATGTTCTAGCCACTTGGCAAGAACTATTTGGGATGGATAACCCTAATGCACTCACACATTCACATA
Source organism: Cunninghamia lanceolata (assembly GCA_027924645.1). Classification (NCBI taxonomy): domain Eukaryota; kingdom Viridiplantae; phylum Streptophyta; class Pinopsida; order Cupressales; family Cupressaceae; genus Cunninghamia; species Cunninghamia lanceolata. Next base: position 1,063,768 of record BSBN01000934.1, read on the forward strand.
GTCTCATATTGCATTTTTGAATGGTTATTTATGCATTATTGTATGGATAATAAAATGTGATTGATGGTTAGATACTTAGAAAAATATTGTGTTTTAATTGCTATAGTAAGTCCATTTTAAATGCATGATTTAGTCGTAAATATTAATGTTCTTTTGATTTATATTTAAAATGGTGTATTCTATATTTAAAATGGTGTATTTTTAATAATAAATAATAAATGTTTTCCTTTTTATATAAATATTATTGTTTGGAAGACAATATCTAAATTAGACTTAAAACCATTATATTTAAATTACAATAGATATATATATTATAAATATTATTATTATAAATACTTCTTGTTTTGATTTAAGTGATTATGTTATTTTGAAAATAAATAAATTATATTAATAATTCTTATTATATTTAGAAATCTAAATAAAGGAATTAAAAAATAATAATTCTATCATGCAAGCGATAGGAATAAATAAGTTTATTTTATTTTAATTTTGGAGGCTTTGAAAAGCCAAATCTCATGCAAACTAAACAAACATTAGTTATCAAAAGCAGCCCAAAAACCTAAAAATATTGGACGCCAAAAATAAGAGGGGATTTTTAATAAAAGAAAAGGAGAGTAAAAGTATACAGGAGCACTATTTTTGAGCAGCAAAAGGAAGGAGGACAAGACATTGATTATGTTTTGAGCAGCGGCAAGAGAGCAAAGAGACCAGTGACAGTAGCAAAGATTCGACCCCATTGGCAAGCGAATAACCGGGTATTTTACTTGTTATGATAGCAATAAATTAATGGTGGAATAATACTGTACGCTTTGGTTATTTTGGCTTGTGAATAGACTATTCTTTTTGGTCTGCGTATTTTTGGAACAACCTTCTCTTAGTTTTAAATCTGTTCTTGTCACCAGCCCTCTTTTACCTTTGTATTAGATTGGAAATCGACCCTCTGTTTCTGTAGGTGCCAACCTCTTAAATCTCCCAATCAACCTACCTGTGTAAATCTAACTTGACCGCCAACATCATCCTCTGTGCTTTAAGAACAGCCTGAATTAGAGCATCCTGGCTGAGGGTGATGGCTTGCTAGAAAATAGCCAGAAGAATCAAATTTTTGAACTTATAAAAAAATGCCATGTGGTCATTGTTTTATTATCCCTATCACCAGTTTTTAGTCCTCTGTGATTTGATTTTGGGGATGACCTTCTTATCTAGTTAACACTAGATCAGATCTATTCTATTCCCAATTGGCCTGATGATTATTAGTCTGTGAAAACAAAGCTTTTATAGTCCCTGTCACAGACTTGTTTTTCTATTTCTATTATTGATTATGTAACATTCTCAATCAATTCGTATAGCAAATTTTTTTTATCCTACTACAACCTATTTAATTATGTGTAATATTCTTAAAAAGGGTTCCTGTAATTTGAACTGTAGCCTGATTTATAAAGACCCTGTAGCTTATTATATAAAGTTCCTGTAGTTGTCCTTCTATCTATTATTATTCTTGTTCAAACCTGATTAGTTTATGTCGCAGTCATTAAAATTATGTATCAGACTTGTGTGAATTCCTGTAGCAGAAATGTACAGTTCTTGTAGCTTCTTATAAACTCTTTAAATAGTTAGATTATGAATCAGAGCAGCGTTAGTGTATTTTTTGGATTATCATCTATGATTATTTTAATGCTGAAACTAGTCTTAAACTCTTATTTAAAGACTCTCTGAATTATTAAATCATAAAGTGATATTGGATTGGAAAGAGTTAAACATTAGATTCTTCAAACCTTTTAGACAACAAATTATAGATAAAGATTATAACCAGATTAAAGACACTATATTTATATTTGCATAAATGAACATAATGAGTGATGTTCTACTTATTGCTTATTGAAAGTGTGTCTTCATGATTGTTTCTTTGGAAAGGGAATTTACAGATGGTCTATAGGTGAATATGGGTTGTTATTTTCTTTTTGTTTTATTTATTTTTATTATCTTACTTGTGTTGTGAAAAGAAAGTAGATTTGTATCTAGGGGTGTTTTGGGTTACTTTTGGGCTAGGATGCGGAATGTGGATTATCAGAGATGGCTTTTCCTCTTTTTAGGAATTGAACCGGTAACTATTTAATCTAAATGTTTAGATCTAAATGAGTAGTCATTGAAAAAGATGAATATTTTGTCTAGCAAATTTTATTGATATATATCTTTACCACATCCTTTTGTGAGACAATCTGCATTTCATTATTTGGAATTGCACATTAGACATCAGGTTGCATCGGGTGTTCCCTCCTGCTAGTTGTTTCTAGGTAACTACACATTTCATGCAGGGTTGGGTTTCCTTCATGTTATGACGGGATCCGGGGAAGTGTAATGGCTTCATGGTTGGGTGGAAAAGTGCCTGAGCCATGTTCCCATCCCTCGGCTCGCAGGAGAACCATTTGGGTTCATGGTGACTGGAGAGTGTTTTGATTTATTATACTTGTACATATTTATTGTAACTTGTAATTGGATGTATTGTGGCATGAAAGCCAATGGACTTTGTATATCATATTTTATAGTGCTATCACCTGGATTGAGCACACGATTTTGTAAGATTTAATGACCTCTATTGATTCATATTTATGAGATTTAACTTTTACTTGAGATGTAATTAAATGTATTATTTACTTCACTTTACTTTTGTGATGATTTGAGTACTTTACAATATTTGAGCAGTCATGGGCAGCAAGCATTTCTTGATAGATTATGGAGAAACTTTATATACGAAAGTTGTTCCTTTTGTCCCCTTGGTTCTATCCATGTGTTCATTTTCATGGTACAAGGCGTACTCTGGAAATTATTCCCTCTCTTGTGTTGGGAAGTGTGTCAAAGCAATGAGCAACCTAGCTAGTCTTCTACTGACACCATCATTTATAGTGCTTATGGTGGTGATATCTTGAGAGTGTCGTACCACTCAAGTATAACACATGGTTGTGTGTGTAAGTGTGTCAGCACATGTTGTCATCCTTTAAAAAAAATTGGTTTCTCTTTGGTTATCTTGAGCTGATGCCTTGGGCGAAAGCTTGGGGCATTACACTTTATTTTATTTTCTCTCACCCTAACCATCCATGCTTTGGCCTTTGGGGTTTACATTTCCTACTTGCTTCAAATTTGATCACTTACTATTTTTTTGATTTTGCAAATCTAAAAGTGATTTACATTGGTTCATCTTTCTATCTCTCTTAGCTATACTATTTTGTCTTTTCCACAAGCTACTTGAGACCTAATCTTCCTTTATGAAGGAGTACAAGTGCCTAAACCCTAACATGGCTACCCCATACAATGATAATGAAGCTATAATATCCCTCATTTTCACCTCTTATGAATTCTTGGTTATGTTAGTACATTTTTCCATCCTATTGTATTTAGGCATGAACTCTTGAATTTGGTTGTTTTTGTCTTAAAGTAGTGTGAATTCCTTGTGTGCTTGTTTGTTTAATATAGTGATTAAAATAGACATTAGTGATTTAATTAAATGTTATATTTAGAATATTGTTGATAAATAGATTATTGTTATTGTCTAATAGTGTTACTAAGATATGTGTGTCAAGATGTGATGTTTGACAAGAACAAGTACGGGAAAGGTGAACTAGGTTTGGTTTAAGCACTTGTAGATGCTTGTTTGAATTAATTAATCAAGATAATTAAATCAATTGGATGAGCTAATTAATTAGAATAATAATTAATATAGTTGCCTATTTAATTATTAGGAATTAATTGATTCAAGTTATAAAATAGAATAAGTCTATATTTGAAATTTAAATAATGGTTATTTGTAATTAAGTAGTAATTAATAATAAATAGACTAAGTCAATTAGGATTGCATGCACAAGTTGTCTATTTTAATTATGGATTGTGCAAACTTACAATGTAGAATTTGGAAATTAGAATTGAATTGTAATTTCTTAATTTAAAATATTCATGGTGTGTATGTAGAAATATGGAATATAAAAATGGAAACAATACATAAATGAAAGCTCCTATTCCATACTCAACATCACCTCAAATAGAGCATAAGGAGTAAAGGAATCAAATGCAACAATAAGAAAATGTTACCACCATAACAAGCTTCGTTGCTCCATTAATGAATGCTTAATGTGCTTCAAAGATATTTTGACAATGATTTTTATATGTTGGTTGCTCTATATGATAGTGTGACTTTGCATAAAAGCTCTTGATCATAATGATTTGGTTGATGTTTGATTGATAGATTCTTGAATGATAGGATGGGTGGCTAGGATTAAGAGGTGCAATGGATGGTTGAGATTAAGAGGTGGAAATAGGTGGCTAAGATTAAGAGGTGCAATATGAAATGAATGGTAAAGCTTAAGAGGTGAAAGATAGAAGCTTCTAGGGCATCCTTATGTAAATGGCTAAGATTGAGAGATGTAGTGTGAAATGAGTGGTGGAGATGAAATGTTAGTTTGACTTTTGAGACTCTCATTTATTATTTGTGGTAAGAGGATGAGGATGAGACAAGTGGAAATTAATCAAATAATAATAAAATTATTTAATTAATTATTGGAGAGGGGTGATGTGTGAGTTGGATAAATTAATTAAATAAATAAAATTTGTTTAATTAATTTGGCTAGAAGAAAAATGGATTAAATTAATTAAATAAAGATGATTTATTTAATTAATTTGGGAATTATGGTAAATGGGTTAATTTAATTAAATATAATTTATTTAATTAACTGGATGATGGAAAGGGACATGAAAGGGGCCTAGGACAAATGTGTCACAAGGTAACACAAGGTGGTGTCAAAAGGTGATGTTAGAGGTGTTGTAAGGACATTGTCAACTTTAGGTGTCTACATTCTGCCCCTCTTTGAGATGATGTTACAACTAAGTGAAGTAATATCATTTCAAAGAAGATAAGGTATGGATGAGTGGACATGGATGCCCCAGTCACTTGGAGAAGTGATGAGGAGGAATGATGGAGGGATGTGATGACCCCTCGAGAGGATATGTGGGTTTGAAGAACACGGGTATGCTCTTGAAATGGATGAAAGGGATTAGGTGAGGAGAATGGAGGAAAGTTAAGAGATGGATGAAGAATACATTATGTTTCATTAAGTGAGAAACCATATAGTTTGATATAGCACCAGACAGTATGCACCAAGGTATAAAGACCAGGGTGACGATGTGTCGTGTACATGAAATGAATGACTCAAAAAGATAAAGGTCGCAAGCAAACATATGCCGTAGGAAACCATGATATGGAAGACCATGATGTCATGTGTAGCAATATGTTGCAAGGACTTGATGTAAATGCAATATAAAATGATAAGCACACACACAAGAAAGCAAGCAAGTATGCATAAATAATTCAAAAATAAACAAGGTTATTGTCCCCATTCTTGGTATGTGGCGACTAATCATGCAAGTACTATACACAAGTTATGTATCCTCACTCCCTCTCTTTTGCAAGATCAGAGTCGGTTGTTAATTTTTGTTAACTGACAAGACAAATGACATTGCAAAACCCTAATTCTAGAAGCTTCTGAAAAGCTTGTTATAAGTTGTTGGGATGTATGGTACATCGATGTATTCGCGAGATTGTAATATGTTTTGCATTGGATAATAAAATCATTGGATGGCTGAGTTTATGTGGATGTAGGCCATATTGGGTGAACCACGTTAAATTTTTGTGTTGATCTCTTTTGTGCTATTCCTCATTGTTATATTTGGGTTATTTAATCTGCATATAATTGTTAGTGTTTATTGCTTTGATATGCCTGAACCCTAACACCTGTCAAGCTGAAAATTGATCATTGATTGATGGATTTGATTGATTTGATTGATTGAGTTGAGGATAAGGATAGTGGTGTGGGAATGATATATCCCAAGAACAACACGAGGATAGGAAATGATATATCTCAACTATAATGATGATAAGTGATTGATTGATTGGATTGACAGCAAGGTTGGAAATAAAACCAAGGTATGCTTTTGGATGACTTGGCTAGGTTGCTTAACTGGATTAGTATGGAGTAAGGCTTGGCTTACATTTGTTTTATTGCTTGGATTTTTGTATGTTTTGTTTTGAGTTATTGGTTTATGATGGGAGGGTGGAATGGAATTGGATAGAGGGGTGGTGATAGTGTTGTCACTTGAATTTGCACCATGTGTTGGATAGGTTTAATGGTCTTCAACAATCTAGTGAAACATTGAGATGACCTCTAGGTGTGGGACCCTCGAAGGAGGCCAAATCTCCATAGAGAGGCTAGTTCCTTCGTTGAATAAGAGATTCAGCTATTCCCAAAACTAAACCTAATCTATCCATTGTTGAGGAAAAGAGGAAGAGGGATAAAACTGTAAATTAATGAAGGTGATACACCAGGTTCAAATATAAAACTCTCACAGAACTAAAAATGCACAAAATAAAGAGATACAGCTTATCATTCACACAAATCTAGCAAATTCTTAGTAGAGGTAAATAAAAGAACTAGGTTGAGAGGAAATAAACATTCACAAACAACCAGTTATAAATCACACAAAGCTAAAATAGTAGAAAAGGTAAAAACACAGTGTGTATTTCAACAAAAGGCATGGTTACACCAGAGGAGGGCTCTATTTGGAATACAAAAGAATGAAAAGTATCCAACTATTTTTCAACTCTCATTACATCTTACAAATATGCATATATAGCAATTCAATTACATTAACCTCATTCATTTCATCAATAAATTCACCCCATGGGCCTGTCAAAAAATATCCCTACCAGAAGGGATGTCTCTCTGTAGAAATTCAATGCAAAAAATATCTTGGATCATGGAGCACTTGGGAGATATTTTGCCTTCAATGCAAATAGCCGATTCATCACCTGCAACCATAAATGCAAAAATATCTACAGATGGGATAGTTGAGAAGATTATATCTGCATTAATGGTAGATGAGGAAAATCAAATAAATTTTCCCTCCAAAATCCCTTTCTTTTACAGAGCTTTTACAACACTTCAAATATCTACATTCATATATTTAAAGTTTACAATACATTACAATTTTCTATTTTTTCTAATTTCTTACTTTTGTAGAAATTCTGGCCTATATTTTCCTCTGTCAGTAAAATCAAATTTTTATAGAAAATTTTGTCTTTGTTTTCTGTATACTTCTATCTCCAGCTGGTAACTTTTCCATTTTCTGAACTGTGGCTTGTTTTGTCTATTTTGCCCCTATTGGCAAAATGTCATTTCTCTGAACTATTTTTGACTTCATCTTCTTCATCTCTATTATCGGCAAAATGTTCTTTTACCAAACTTTTCCTTATCTCTACCTTTTCTGCATTATCAGCAAAAGTGGCCTTTGGCGAACTTGGTTTACCTTTTTCCTTTATCGGCAAAACCTAATTTTTGCGAACCAAGCCAATCCATCCTTTCTTCTATCTTTTCATCTTCAGTCGGTGCAATTGCAACTTTTGAACTATTTTTCCTTGTCATTTTTCCTTATCGGCAAAAGTTACCTTTTGCAAACCTTGCTTTGTGCCTTCTTGCCTTATCGGCAAATCCTACTATCGGCGAACCAAAAGATTGTCGAACCTATGAAAAGTTCATGATTTTCTAACTTTGTTGATAGAGGAGTCTTTTGCTTTTCTTTGCCTTAGCCAATTTTCATGTTTTCAATCTTGCCTTATTGGCAAAATCACCAATCTTCAAACCGGACTTCCTTGTCAACAAAAACCAAATTTGTCAAACCATTCTTTAGCCGCTTCTGCACTATGCTCTTTGCCTTCCCTTTATCGAAAAATTGCCTAGTTGGTGAACTTTAGATTTTTTGAACTTTTGGAAAGTTTGTGATTGGGGAAAAATGCCAATAAAGGCATTCTTTAACTCTTTCTTTTGAAAAGTTTGGATTTTGCAAGAAGCCCTCCTTCCCGCCACTTTATCGGCAAAATGTTGGGTTGGTGAACTCACAAACAAACGAACTTTTGAAAAGTTCGTGAAATATGAACTTTGCCGGCAAAGGGGAAAAACTTCCCTTTACTTAGCTAATTTTTTGAACTTCCCTCCCTTTGTCAGTGAAATGGCCAGTCAGAGAACTTGAGAAAAAGTGAACTTTTTGCAAGTTCATAAAACCTGAATTTTGTCGATAAAGGGGAAGGAACTATTTCATGCTTTAGTCATTTTTTGTTAGTTCATGAACATGAAATTTTGCCAATAAAGGCCAAAAGAGGGGCAAAAATTAAGGCAAAAGCTTCAAATTTTCTAGGTTTTTTTGGGTTTTCTGCAAGGATTCTCTAGATGAATTTTTAGGGATTTTTAGAAGGTAAACACTGAGATTTGAAGGATTTAGGCTTGCAGAGCTAAGTTCTCAAGGAATTTCAACAAGATTTTTAAGTTGGGCTATTTGACTCTAGGCAGAGGAAAATAGGTCGACATTTTGGTGACCTCTCAGGAATGTGTGACTGCTAAACAAATAGACTAGTGGCCTTAAGCATCCATTGGGCATGGAGTTTAAAAGGGATTGTGGTAGGTCAAAACAACTAAAACCTTGCCTCTTGAAACAACACCAAGAAGGAACAAGGCCTACATTCTCCTAATGACAATGTAGCCTGTGCAAAAGCACTTATTGAAGGGAAAACTAAAGTAGAAACAAAACCTACTTTAAAACCTAAACTAACAACAAGGAAATGGCTTCAAACAAAGCCATTAATAGGTTCTTGAAAGCAACTACCCTTTCTTAACAATTTACAATGTTACTCATGCATGTGGGTAGTTAAAAAGAGATGGGAAAGGGATGGGTATACAACAAAGTAGTGAAATACTTCCCCAAGGACAAAGAAAAACTCACCTATCCATTTGCACTGATCAGAAATGTAGCTACCTGGAAGTGGATAAATGGCTGGTCTAGCCCTCTTTGATGCTCAACCTCATGCTTTGAAGCAAGCATGATAGGTAGGGACTCCTTCTAATATGTCTCTAACTGGGCCAAATGTCTAATAAGTCATCCCACTGAAATGGTATGTAATCTATCACTACTGTATTTATGTTCATGCTCTGATTCTACAACCTTCTGCTACTGGTATGAATGTTCTGGCTCGTGTGGCTCAATTGGAGATAAGGCTACCTCCACCTTTCGATCATAATGCTCATGATTTTCTAAATTAGGCTAAAAAAATGAGCCATGCACATGCTCAATAGAGAAATCTTCCCCATCAAGAAGTTGATATCCCTGTCAGATAATCAGGAACAAATCTTTAATTTGTTCCTGCCCATGTTCAATCTCCACATCGTTGTTTTCAATAAAAGAAGGGATCTCCTCAAACAGGTCTGAATTATCATCCTCTATACTTTTCATTATGGGGATACCTACTTGTACCTCTTCACATGCCAGTAACTCACCATCATGTTCATTATTTTCATGTTGTTCCAGAACTACAACTAATGTTGACATTTGCATGCCATCTTTGTCATCAATGCAACTGGGCAATTCATGAAGCAAAGTGGCATCATCAGCCTCTGGAGTGATTGGAGCAATCTCCTCCCTTATGCCTTTATCCTTTGATTGCAGTTCCAAAGGATTCTACTCAAGTTGCCTCTGTAGTTGAAGGCTCTCCCCATGCAATCTTTGCATTTCATCTGTGTTTACTCGATCAAATGCATGAGAAAAAGCCTCAAAAGAACCAAAATCTAGAGGACTCAACCCTATGTTTGAAACAACAGTACTCATCGGCATAAGAGGTTCAAACAGCTCTATCACTATGAGCATAGGAATAGTAGACTATTCCTCATTAGTATCCTTTTTATCTACCTCCACCTTTGGCTCATTCTCCCAATTAGACCAGTAGACAACAGGTCCACCCTTAAAAATTGAAAGTGTCAGGGAAAGAGGTCTGAATGATTTCTTGAATTTCTTGGAGGGGAGAGGGTTATGGGAAAATTTGTTCCTGGGGAGTGATAATATGAGTTTGCAAAGGAATAGGAGCTTGTGGAGGAAGAGAGCCTTTGAAACCTTGGAACTTGTGAAGTCAAGGTTGCTCTACTACAAGCTAAAATTGGGTAGAAGATAGGGGCTGCATGGAGCTGGGAGAGGATGGAACCAATTGGCTACTTGCCTCATTTGTCATTCTTGGGCTGCAATCCTCATAGCAAGGTTTCCTTGAAAGGCCCTTTCTTGTGCCTCCTGCTGCCAGGTATGCTCTATCATTTCATGAAACTCATCCCACTCCATCTGCAGGTCCATCAACGCCTCCTTCAGATCACTAATGTTTCTGATGTTGAGACCATAATCACGCTGAGGTCGACTATACCCTCTTTCTCTTTTTTTATCATCCAAAAATCTATTGATCTCTAGGAACATGCTTGTGAGCTCTTTGAATGTATCAACATTCACATAGTCAACATCTTGGAACTGATTAGAAGGGTAGCTGCATTGGCTAGGATCAAGATAGTCTTCTTGGGGTTGATAATAAACATTATTAGGCTTCCAAGAAGACATAGTAGGGGTAGGTGGGAGGTAAGCACTGTAAGGATGCTGATATTATGCTGAAACAGGGCAGAATGGCAAAAAACTAGAGGTATCTGGGACCTAAAATTATTGGTATGGAGGCATACAATTTGGATTTTGGCTAGGTGGAGGGGAGTAACCATAACTCCCATAAAAAATTTGACATTTTGAAGCATTAAGAAATAGGAAACATTCAAACAATCATGAAAAATAAGAGCAAACAAGTTTGCTCTTCAAAGAAATATGTTCATACCATGGAATCATCAGGTGATTGAAATTCTTCTAAAAGCATGTTAAACCAAGAATACCACCAAAATCCTAATTCTTTGGAGCTCTTTAAAGGCACTTGGGCTTCTTTCACCACCAGATTTGATCAGTAGAGTCACCATGGTGTTAGAGAGATTGCCCTGAATGGCAAGATGCAATGAAGAGCACACCAGAACTCTTCAATGGATGATAAGGATCATCAAGTCGGTCCCACTGGGCATGCCAGAAACTATTGTAACTTGGATTTGCACCCTGTGGTGGAGAGGTTTAACGGTCTTAAACAATCTAGTGAAACATTGAGATGACCCCCAGGTGTGGGACCCTACAAGGAGGCCAAATCTCTAGAGAGAGGTTGGTTCCTTCGCTGAATAAGAGATTCAACTATTCCGAAGACTAAACCTAATCTATCCACTATTGAGGAAAAGAGGAAGAGGGATAAAACTATAAATTAATGGAGGTGATACACCAGGTTTGAATATAAAACTCTCACAGAACTAAAAATGCACAAAATAAAGAGATACAATTGATCATTCAAACAAATCTAGCAAATTCTTAGCAGAGGTAAAGAAAAGAACTAGGTTGAGAGGAAATAAACATTCACAGATGACCATTTTTGAATCACGCAGAGCTAAAATAATAGAAAAGGTAAAAACACAGTGTGTATTTCAACAAAAGGCACGATTACAATAGAGGAGGGCTTTGTTTGGAATACAAAAGAATGAAAAGTATCCAACTATTTTTCAACTCTCATTACATCTTACAAATATGCATATATAGCAATTCAATTGCATTGACCTTGGTCATTTCATCAATAAATTCGCCACATGAGCCTGTTAGAAAATATCCCTGCTAGAAGGGATGTCTATCTACAGAAATTCAATACAGAAAATGTTTTGGATCATAGAGCAGCTAGGAGACATTTTACCTTCAATGTAAATAGCTCATTCATCACCTGCAACCATAAATACAAAAATATCTACAGATGGGATAGTTGAGAAGATCAGATCTGCATTAATGGTAGATGAGGAAAATCAAATAAATTTTCCCTCCAAAATCCCTTTCTTTTATAGAGCTTTTACAAAACTTCAAATATCTACATTCAGATATTTAAAGTTTACAATACATTACAATTTTTTGTTTTTTCTGATATCTTACTTTTCTAGAAATTTTGGCCTATATTTTGCTCTGTCAACAAAATCAAATTTTCATAGAAAATTTTGTCTCTGTTTTATGTATACTTCTATCTCCAGTTAGCAACTTTTCCATTTTCTGAACTGTGGCTTGTTTTGTCTATTTTGCCCCTATCAGCAAAATTCCATTTCTCTAAACTATTTTGGACTCCATCTTCTTCATCTCTGTTATCAGCAAAATGTTCTTTTACGGAACTTTTCCTTGTCTCAACCTTTTATGCCTTATCGGATAAAGTAGCCTTTGGCGAACTTGGTTTAACTTTTGCCTTTATCGACAAAACCTGATTTTTGCGAACCAAGCCAATCCATCCTTTCTTCTATCTTTTCCTCTTCAGTCAATGCAATTGCAACTTTTGAACTATTTTGCCTTGCCCTTTTTCCTTGTCGGCAAAACTTACCTTTTGCGAACCTTGCTTTGTGCCTTCTTGCATTATCCACAAATCCTACTATTGATGAACCAAAAGATTATTGAACCTGTGAAAAGTTCAAGTTTTTCTAACTTTGTCAATAGAGGAGTCTTTTGCTTTTCTTTGCCTTAGCCGATTTTCATGTTTTCAATCTTTCCTTATCGGCAAAATCACCAATCTTTGAACTAGGCCTTCCTTGTCTACAAAAACCAAATTTGTCGAACCATTCTTTAACCGCTTCCTCACTATGCTCTTTGCCTTCCCTTTATCAGGAAATCACCCAGTTGGTGAACTTTAGATTTTTTAAACTTTTTGAAAGTTCACGACTAGGGAAAAATGTTGATAAAGGCATTCTTTAACTCTTTCTTTTGAAAAGTTTGGATTTTGCAAGAAGCCTTCCTTCCTATTGCTTTATGGGCAAAATGTCGGGTCGATGAACTAACGAACAAACAAACTTTTGAAAAGTTCATGAAATATGAACTTTGCTAGCAAAGGGGAAAAACTTCCCTTTACTTAGCCAATTTTTTGAACTTTCCTCCCTTTGTCGGCGAAACGGCCAGTCAAAGAACTTGAGAAAAAGTGAACTTTTCACAAGTTCATAAAACTTGAATTTTGTCGATAAAGGGGAAGGAACTATTTCATGCCTTAGTCATTTTTTGTTAGTTCATGAACATGAAATTTTTTTGATAAAGGCCAAAAGAGGGGTAAAAATTAAGGCAAAAGCTTCAAATTTTCTAAGTTTTTCTGGGTTTTCTACAAGGATTCTCTAGAGGAATTTTTAGGGATTTTTACAAGGTAAACACTGAGATTTGAAGGATTTAGGCTTGCAAAGCTAAGTTCTTAAGGGATTTCAACAAGATTTTTAAGTTGGTCTATTTGACTCTGGGCAGAGGAAAATAGGTCAACAGATAGCAAGGGGGATGAAGGATAGAGTTTGGGGATATGACAAGTAATGCTAATGGTGAGCTAAAGGCTACAAGTGTAAGATAAGATATGTGATATCATCATACGTGTAAGGACAGGACATAGGCAAGTGTATGAAGCTCAACAAGAAGAAAGGCAATGAGATGTACCCAGCATAAGGAATATTTACCAAGGAAACTAATGCCAAAGCAAAGTACAATCCACTGTCCCCGGTATAGAACAAGGGTGGGGATGCAAGATGGGTGTGATGGAATATGAAAACATGCTATGGGGATGGGATGATATGGAAAGGACCTAGAGGATAACAAGATCTATCTCATACACATGGCACTTGTGAGTAGGTTTTCACCATGGTACTTATCCAAGGCACCACAAAAATGGTTTTCACAATTGGATGAAAGATTTCTCTTTACTATTTTGACATTTGTTTTTTACAAATTGGGATATTTTGAAAAACTAAGCATGGATTCCTTGGAAATGGATGACATTAGGAGGTTCATTCGATTTTGGACCATTTGGAGTAGCTAAGTGATAAGAACCTGAACCAAGTTGAAGACTCGTCGTTTTAAGGACAATACTACTAGTAGGGTCACTGCAAATACCATATGTAGACACCTAAATTTGACCATATCTTATAACATTGCCTTGCGACACATTTGGTTCTAGGCCCCTTTCATGACCCCTTCCATCATTTCCATTAGTTAAATAAATTACATTTATTCAACTAATCCCTCTTATCCATTTAACCTCCTCTTACAACAAATTAAATAAATCTTATTTATTTAATCCCATTTTGCTCCATCATTCAATTTAAATAAATTAAATATTTATTTGAATTCCACATGTCTCTCATAATTTAAATAATTTTATTATTTAAATTACTTACCCCCACTCACATCCCTATTTTTAACCTCATTCATTGTGCATCATAAGCACTTCCTCCAAAATCAATTAAAAATCCCATTTATTCCCACTCTCCTCCTTATTTTAGTCACCTGTCATCTTCATTTATGGTGCATCATAAGAACTAAAATTGACTTTCAATTCTATCCATCCACCTAAATTGACTTTCAATCCTATCCGTCCACCTCATCCCTCACCCTTCTAATCCTAGCCATTCATTTGATTCCCTCTCCTTCTATAAATTGAACTTCCTTTTTCATTTCAAACCCTCACACACTCTCACACATTCTCATCAAATTTCTATACACATGCATATCTATCAATCCTCATTTATCTCATATTATTTTCTACTATTTTCTATCAGAGTTATGCTGGTTGTGTGAGCAGCCCACAAATCATCCAAAGGACAAATCAATGGAGCTTGGGTGCACTTCCTTCTGTCCTATCCGAAGTCTGAAATTGTGCAAGGTTTAAAGTAAATCTGCATTGTTTATCTTTATGTTATCTCCTTGCATGATGATTTTTTGGGTTTCATTTTTGCACGCTTGGTTATTTATTGACTCACATCCCTTGATCTAGCTTGCTTTTTGCAGGTTTTCTTAACTTTTTGTTGCAGGTTTATGCCATTTTTGGACAAAACCTTAGGTTTTAAATATTTCATCATATCTTCCAAACAACTATGTATTTTTCTACAATATTTTAACTGTACTTATTCTATTGTCTAAGAATGCTCCAACAGAAAAATCACATTTTTATCATCAATTTTGAATGAGTTATAGTGATTTTAGTTTTTTTCATAAATCTACATTTTTGTTTGCAAATCAACAAGTTTTCTAGAAATTTTTACATTTCTAGAAAGCTCTTGAAATTTTAATGGGGGTATATTCTTTACAGATTTAATTTTAAGGTCAAATAAGGTACAAAATGATCAGATCTTGGCCGACTATAGTTTTTTCATAAATCCGCATTTCTAGGTGCAAATCAAGGAATTTTTCTAACATTTTTATATTTCTGGAAAGGTCTCAAAAAATTAGTAGGGGTCTTTTCTTTGAGTTTTTACTTTTCAAGTAAAAAATGTTTCAAAATGATCAAATCTATGTCACTATCTAAAAAAATGTATTTGAAATTGCAATCTTCTGATGAGCTCATCTTTTTATGGTTGCATTATAACATTATTTTCTAATTTTTTTCAGGGATTTGGTTGTGTGATAACACTTTGATTGCAGCTATCTCATTTGTTGAAGATCAAATCATTGAAACTACTAACGCATTATGTGCAACACCGCTTGTCAAAGATCAAATTTTTATCACTAATCTAGGCACTTAGTTTAATCTAGGGGGATAGTAATTGAACATTGTTTGCTTTGTCTTTAGATTTTGAAAAGGGTGTATGCTCTCTCCTCTAACCTTTTTGTGATATTGGAGATCAAAATCCCCTTAATTATCCTTGTGTTTATTTGTTCAATCCCAGGGGCATTGTCTCACATATGCTCTCCCCTTGCGCTTCGTGTGAGCCTGGGGATTAAAAGTGAATAGTGTTCCTTCCCTTTAGGAGGCCTGCTAGGGGATTTCATCACCCCTATGGATGACCTCAACCATGTGTTCTAGCGGTGTATATCAAAGGGGGGAGAGCGAAAGCTATTCCTCAATCTAGCTATGTAGTCATTGGGATAGCCTTGGGGCCTCAGGTGATTCCTGACACAAGGTGAAGTGGTGTTTGCTTAATCGCTTATGTCACATCCCTTTAATGGGCTAGTGTTCATAGATTTGGGCCTCATTTTACCTTGTGTATTTAAGAGGACTCCCCTAGAAGCTTGTACAGCCTAGATAAGACCTTTCAATCATCATACCTTTTGGTGCACCATTGTAGCAAGGGGGGAAGATAGCTCACCGTACCACTTTATTTGAGATAGGCATTACCTTGGACAAGACAAAAGTCTCCTTGGCAAGGGGGCTAAGTTGTTCCAGAACCTTACTTTCCCTATCTATCCAAACTAAGGCATGAAGGTATTAGTGGGGGTGGGAATCTCAGTTCATTTTGAGTTGAGATTGACCCACAGCTACATTGTGAAATCTACAATGTATGATAATCCCACTTGAATAATTCTAGGTTTGTTCATGTGCTTGGCGTGTTTTCCTTATGCAAATACCAGTAAAAGCCACTTTAGCCCCAAAGCAATTCACACCAATTTCCTTGATAAGTCAAGTCATCCATTGTGTTCTTGTGTTTGTGTATCCCAATCATCTCTTTCATACAATCCAACCCATTTTACCCTAATCATCCATATGGCACTCGAAGATCCTTATGGCACCCAAACAATGTTTGACAAACTCAAAAGATTATATGGAAAGTATCCATTCACTCCTACATCATCATCCCTACCTTCCATCAACAACCAATCCAACTTATCCATACCCCAAACTTATCAAACATCCACCTTACCCCAAACCTCATAAGTCCAAATTCCTAACCGTGCTTCACCTTCAAACATACCAAATCCTACTATCTCACAACTTCAACAACTCCTAGACCAACAACAACAAGCCCTTCAATAACAACTTCAATAGCAACAACAAGCCTTTGAACAACAACAATAAGCCTTTCTTCAACAACTACAAACCATCGAACAATCTCAAGCACAACAACCACAATCCCATATGTCATCCTCATCAACTTCATACCAACCTAGTCCAACCACATATCAAGCTAATGCTACCTCAACCTATCCCACTTATTCTAATATCAACCAATATCCACATCAATCCATACCTCAAGGTCATCCAACTATTTATTCCAACATTTCACCTCAACCCCAAATCCATTTACAAGACTATCAAGATCCTTTACAACAAGAACATGCAAGTCCTAGTTATCCCTTGTGCCAAAATTCAACATAAGTCCTCCTCATGCTACATTTGACAAGGGGAATACCACTCTAGCTTATGCATCCTATGGATATCCTCCATCATCATCCAATCATATGCCAATCCAAGAGCATACTAGGCCTATCCCAACACTGTCATGTAATCCCAACCAATTGGTCCACCAACCTTCTAACCCATCAAGCCCTTAATTACCTTCATCCCCATGTTCCTCCAATCCTCCACCAAAAGATGAGGCTAACATATTTTTAGAAGAATTGGTCCAAGCAAACTTGATTGAGATACCACCAATAAAACATGGAAAAATTCAAGTTAAATCTCCTTGGTATAATAAAAACAACTATTGTGCATACCATAGGATTAAAGTTCATAAGACACTCAATTGTCCCACACTTAAGAGATTGGTCAAAAACCTCATAGATTGTGGTAAGCTTGTGCTAGACGATCCCAATCCTAATCTATCCAATCCCACTATCCCTCTATCCAGTCCACATCCCAATCTATCCAATCCCACTATCCCTCCATCTAGTCCAAATCCCAATCCTAATCCATCCCCTCCTATTATCCATTCACCCAATCCTAATCCTAATCCATCCAATCCCATTATCCCTCCACCTAATCCTAATCATAAGCCTATAATATCCACCATCATTGTCCACCCATTATATTGTCCATCTACCCATACACTTATGAAGGATGTGATCCAATGGCTATTAGCAAGGAATCAACCATCGCCATGTCATCAAACACCTATCCATGAACCTATCAAAAAACCTTCAAGCAATATGCCTATTCCTCCAAACCCATCTTATAGTCCACGACCATCAAGCCTCCTGAAGATGCCCTTACCATGAGTTCAAGTCAAGATCCATCATATAGCCATGTTGATGATCATCTAGAGCCTATCAAGCCTATCCAAGAGCCTCATACTCCCATTCAAGCGAACCAAGAGCTATGTAAAGAGTCTAGTCTAAAGCATGTGGAAACATTAACCCCTCATCCAAATCAAGATCAAAGCACCTCCATTCAACCTATCCATAACCAATATCTTATCTAAGATCAAGATATTATCTATGATCATGAGCCTATCCATGATCAAATTGATCACATCCATAGTACACTTAATCCCATCCATAATCTGACCAACACTACTCCTATCCATCCTCCAACTAGTCCTATTCATCATCCAACAACATCCACTTCCCTTGATGAGACACTTGATCCCCAAGAAAATATAGACAATCAAATCCTTATTGAGCATAATGTTGATCAAGATCCTCATGCTCCTTCACCATCCTCTATTAATCCGATTCCAAATCCATCATCCTATCCTCTTGGATCCAACACCTTCATTCTTGGTCACTCTCTTCTAGGAGATAAACAACTTATATCCACCACCCCACCCTCCCCATCTAATAATGGACTTAGGTCTTGTATCCTAAAAAATAAACTTACCATTGCGCATCGCACACTCCAAAACATGAATTATCATGGAAAAGGCTTAGGCCTTCATGAACAAGGTATTTTGGAGCCCATTCATGTCAAAGTTCCTCTACGATCGCATGGCCTTGGCTAAATACCCCAAGGAAAACATTCCCAAGATGTTGGTACCACCTCCATGCCTTCTAAATCCACTTCTTTCCATCTCAAACCCCATGCATCCCATCACACCACTAAAACATATGTCGCTATCCCTCCTCCATCATCACACAAATCCCAAAAGCATGTGACCTTACACCTTCCTCCATCTATTTTACCTCCACTTCTCCCAACTCCTAATATCCCCATCTGCACATCCCCCCATCCTTGTATCCATAAGTCCACTAATCCCTCCATCCATACATCTCATTCCCTTAAATCCCGTAAAATTCCTAATCATGATCAAGGAATGCACACATCGACCAAACATGAAGCTATCACAAACCTCATGGGATTCAAAAATAGAAATTTGGATGCTTTCCCATATAAAGCAAAAACTTCATTAAAGCCTAAGAATGATCATGCCACAAGGCATCAATCTCTAACATCCAAGAAAAATCTCACACCTCAGAAAGCAAAAGCAAAAACAAAAATGGTGTGGGTCACCAAGCAAAAAGCACTTGATCCAAATAAAGCATCCACAATTCAAAAATCCCAAAAATCTTGTTCCCTATCAAAAAATCCTACAATTCCTAAGACCATTTGGGTCCGAAAATTACTAAATCGATCATCCCCTAAGAAAACATCTCCATTACTCTCAACTCCTCCTTCCATTCAAAAGCTTCAAAATCCAATTTGGTGTGTGCAACTGTTGGTCTTGGTTCCTTTCCATTCCACAACATTCCCACATACCTCCATCTCCCCATCTTCTATCTACTATCCCACATTATTCCATCATCATATCCCTATCGTCCATGCTTTTCGATAATCCTTTCATCCATCATCCACATCATAATCCACTATCCTTCCCTACACAATTCACTATCTATTCACCTCCATCTCCCTCTCATGCAATCCTCTACCAACATCCATGCGTAAAATGACACTTGACATGATCCATGTGTGACATCCCTCTATAATGAGACATTATCACCTTTGATGGAGCTAGACGCTTGAGTCCCCATCCTCTTCCAAATTCCTCTTATCCATATTCCCCTATCCATCCAAAAATCAAAAAAAAGAGAAAAAAGAGAAAAAGAGAAAAGGCAAAAAAAAAAAAAAAAAAAGAGAGAAAAATCAAAAACCAAAAACCAAAAAAAAAAGATAAAAGAAAAAATAGTATTTAGAGAGATCCCTTCATCCAATGGTGAAAACCACCTCGATGGTGCCTTGGATAAGTACCATGATGAAAACCTGACAAATAGGCATCATGTGTAGATTCCTTGTCTATGTGTCTAACACTTGGGGGCATGTTGTCTCATCTATCCCATCCTATTATTTTCCTCCTATCTTACCATCTTCATCCATCATATCCTCATACCTACCTGTGCCATTTACCTATCCACATACCCATCTTCCCTTCCTCCTTTTGATCTTGATAAAGAAATGGGAGCAAAATGTTGAAAAATGCTTTGGGCATCTCTTAATCTACCTCATTGTTCATATCCAATCCTATCATCCTATCGTCATAAGCTTTGTCATGTAAAATCCTAAGCAAAATTATCCACAGTCTTTGGAGATCACCTAGAATGGGGCATGTTATTCCTATAAGACATAGTCCTTGGAGATCACATCCTAAACCCCCTTCATCCATCCATTATGTATCCTCTATCCTTCTTATCTCACATCCTAAATTCTTCCGTCCATCTATCTTTTATACATTTTTCATATATTATCCACTATCACCCATCCTTCTACCTTTCCATCCATTTTACAGTTCATATCCCTCCCATCCACTATTGCCCATTTGTCTACCTATTCATTATTTTCCCTTGTCATTGGTACATAGCATCTAGGCTATCCAAAATGCAATCCAATGTCATCTCATAACATCTTCAAAAAATCCAAATATTCCAAATATTCCAAAAAAATCAAATATTCCAAAAAATGCAAAAAATCCAAGCAGTAAATCCAAATGCAAGTCACCCTTAATCCATACCAATCTAGTCAAAGTAATCGACCCAAATCATCGAATCACATCCTTGGTCTTGATCCTAATCTTGTTGTCAACCCAATCAATCAATCACAATCATCATCAATGGGATATATCGTTCTCGCGTCCTTGTGTTGGTCTAGGGATATATTGTTCCCCATAATGACAACACTATCTCAATCAATCAATCAATCAATTATCGATTTATAGCTTGACAGGGGTAATACCTTGTTTATTTTTGAATCAAGAAGAAACATTCATACAACACACTGTACCTTAACCAAAATTGCCTATCCAGTCACTTTATCAATTTCCACATCATTCGAGCTCAAACAATCATCGTCCAACCTCATCTAGGGATATATTATTCCCATCATCAAACGCCTATCCAAACATCACTCAAACTCTTTGAGATACAATGGTTGTGTGACTTGTGTTGTCATTTGGTCTTTTATTTTTAATTTTATCTTTTCTATCTCCTTTTGCTTTATCAAAGCCACCTAGATCCATTTATATCTTGGTGCGTTACGACTAGCAAAGAATGGAGCATAGTGTTTTGTGTGTCTGTTGGATATTCTTATCACTATAGCTAATATTCATATCTTATGTCTAGACAAGGTTGTATTACGCTATGTATAAGGATACTCCTTTTGTTTGCAGTGTCAAGTCTGTGCAAAGGATACAAAGTCACCCTGGTCCCTTATACCTTGGTACATAATATCCTCTTGCTATATCAAACTAGGGCTACTCTACACATTATACCAGCATAACCATCTCTTCTCTATCCACTATATCCATTATGATCCTTCACCTCTCAACCTATATTTATCTACTATCTATTTCACCTATGTCTTTCACCTCAACAATCTATACATTCCTAACCTTTAACCTTATCCATCCTTTCGCTTGTATCCATTTCCTTATCCAACCTCCTTTTATCCATTTCAAGAGCATATCTGTGTTCTCCTACCCCGTCTATCCTCTCGAAGGGGCATCCCATCCTTACGCCATTCCTCCTCATCACTCCTTCAAGTGGTTGTGGTATCCTTTTCCCTCCATCCATACCTTTTCTTCGTCTATCTCATCTAACCCATCATATCCCATCCTATCCCATCCTATCCCATCCTATCACTTGGGGGCATGTTCTCTCATCTATCCCATCCTATTATTTTCCTCCTATCCTACCATCTTCATCCATCATATCCTCATATCTACCTATGCTATTTACCTATCCACAAACCCATCTTTCATTCCTCCTTTTGATCTTGATACAAACATGGGTGCATAATGTTGAAAAATGCTTTGGACATCTCTTGATCTACCTCATCCTTTCTATCCAATCCTATCATCCTATCGGCGTAAGATTTGTCAAGTAAAATCCTAAGAATTACGCCTAGAATGGGGCATGTTATTCCTATGCGACATAGTCCTTGGAGATCACATCCTGAATTCTTCCATCCATCTATCCTTTATGCATTTCCCATATATTATCCACTATCACCCATCCTTCTACATATCCATCCATTTTACACTTCCTACACCCCCTTCCTCCATCCATAATGTATCCTCCATCCTTCCTATCTTCCATCCATAATCCTCTTATTCATCTATCCAATCATTCTTTCAACCTATTCATGATTTTCCCTTGTTGTTGGTATCTAGCATCTAGGCTATCCAAACTATAATCCAATGTCATCCTATAACACTATCCAAAAAATCCAAAAAAAATCAAAACATTTCCAAAAACCCAAAAACATTAAATATTCCAAAAAATCCAAAAACATCAAATATTTCAAAAAATCCAAAAACATCAAATATTCCAAAAACTCCAAAAAAATTACAACATTTCAAAAATACAAAAAAATCAAATATCAAAAAAATCCAAGCAATAAATCCAAATGCAAGTCATCCTTAATCCATACGAATCTAGTCAAAGTAATCAACCCAAATCATCCAATCACATCCCTGGTCTTGATCCTAATCTTGTTTTCAACCCAATCAATCAATCATCAATGGGATATATCATTCCCGCATCCTTGTGTTGATCTAGGGATACATCGCTCCCCGCAATGACAACACTATCTCAATCAATCAATCAATCAATTATCGGTTTACAGCTTGACAAGGGCAATACCTTGTGTTGGTGTCCCAACTGATGGTCTAAGTTTCCCTAAAAAGTTGCCATCTTTTATGCTCAGGATTCTCAGGTCAGTGGCCAACGAACAGGAGACAATTGTTTGTTCTCCTCTACACTTCAAGCTCTGCTAGACCAAGGGGGTGTTCCCTTTCTTCAATATCTATATGACAAATCCTTATTTGACCAGAGATTGACACTTAAAGCAGATATGTTCTCCTATATGCAGACCAAAACTGTATAATTGCTTCAAAGTGGCTAGTGTAGTGCCCCTCCGTTCTCACCTTGGATGTATAGGTGAACAGGTCAAGGTGCATGAAGGTGAAGGTAAAATAACAGGAATATTCAAGGTAAGGTAAACAATTGATATTGTACAATATAGGTAGATGCTTCATCCATGTGTGGTTTCATATGAAAGATAATGTGTTTTATTGATAACCTCTATTGCGGCACTGATGATGCAGGCTTTGATATTGTTTTGCATTCCAATGTTTAAGATGTCGATCTTACTACAATTGTTATATATTGAATGGATCTCGTGTGACTGATTCCGTTAGATTTATTTGTTATGATGGTACTTCTGACACTTATGATTTCATGCACTTGTATGTTAAGTGTAGGGTTTTGTTCAAATTAAGAGATAGATTTGATTTGGTTAGATTGAGCTAATCTAGATTGATATGACGTGGAAGGGACGATGTCGCATCACTCACTTGTGAGCGCCCTGCAATGTTGCAATTCCTTTTTTCCACCTAGTGCTAGCTTATATGCATCTATACATGCTTGACCGTGACATTTGTTGCAGGATGCAGGTACCAGGCATCGACTCCACCTGAATTAACAGGTTTGAGCGTGCCTTGAACCCAATGGATATGTTGTTTCAGAGATAACTTAAGGTCCCACATCCCAAGTCATTATCCTCAATCAGGATGCATGACATGTCTAGTTCAACCTGTTAGTTCTGATAGTATGTCGGTCTTGCAATTGATTTATATTTGATGGAACTTGTTGGCTAAGTATGTTTTGGCCTGGCTTGTGAACATGTTTGATTTGGCTTTTGACGGTTGTCTTGCTCAGTGGGTTATGTTGTATGCCCAAATTTCGTTAGGTAGTCATACTATTATTTGATCCACTATGATATTTAACAGGGTTACATCATATTATCATTACTATTATTAATATTTAATAAGATTTAAAATGGTAATTGATAATTACCTAGTTCAAGATACTTAAAGGAAGAAAGTATGGCAGTCAAAACAATTAAAATTCACCACTCCTGCAAAATTCAATGTTGCGGTACACCTGCTCAACCATAGGATTAACATTAGCAGTAGCTTGCTTCTCCTGATCTTCCTTGGGAATTGTATTGGGGACTTGAAGAAGTGAAATTGCCCAAATGATGAGTTAACTTAGCCTCCAATTACTTATGCATATTTAATTGAGAAAAGAGACTGATGCCATACTGGTCAATGTGGTTAGCCCTAGATTATTTAAGATAATGCAGACTAGTCAAGTTAAGCAGATAGGCCGGGCAAATTAAGTAGGTAGGTAAGAGTCAAGACTTCGGATTTCGAAACTTATAAATTACTTTATTTTATGATAATCCAAATGCCAAATTTTAATAATTTACGGCATTTATATGTGATTTTGGAAATTAGGCTGTGAGATCAATGGAATCAAGTAATTATCATACTGAACTATATTTCTTTCAATGTATATGCTGAAAATATAAGGGTTCAATGGTATACTAGAGTATCTTTTATGGTATAATTGCTTTCCATTAGTTGAATTTGCTTTTTCATGAATCTTGCCTCTATTTTGCCTAGCTGGGTTTTCAAATTTGAAAAAAAATCTTTGATGGAAAGGCAAGTGTCGAGCCTCTCAAGCAAAGATTCACATATCTTCTCTAGAGATGTTTGGTGTAGTTTTAGTCTATGAGAGATGTGCCTCCTAGACTCACCAATATGTTTGTAGGAAAATACCCAACCTATTCTGTTCATCTCTAAACTAAATAGAAAGTTGAAGGCCAGCATATAAATGTCTAGCAAGTTGTGCAATGTCTTTCTGCATGTCTTCCCTTCAGGGCTGCTAATGGTTGTAGTTGTACAGATCTAGTGTCTCTAAATGATATTCCATAGTTCATTTCCATATAGAATCTTGATAATATATTTGTAATCAAGAATTTACCAAGTTTAGGGGTCCATGATTCCAATAATGCCTTCATATTTAGGTTGAATGTGCTGATTCCAAAAGGTAGTTTGCATGCGTTTCTTGCTATTGCATTTAACTCAAAAGAAGGGCCTGTAGAGCCTTGGGAAGCGAGCCAGCATGGGCCTCCTAATACAGGACAAAATGGTAGACAGCTTCCTCAAAAGGAGCGAAGGCCTGAGGGGGTGCCCATAACCTTGTCAGGTACAGCAGAACATGTGGAAATTGATAGAAGATTGTCCATTACATCTTTGACAACTTTTAGCCAGTCGATACTTGAGTCGCCGGTTCCTTTTAGAATAATTTCATTCAATCATGCTGAAGAGGGAGTTCGTTCAGATTCCTGTTAGGTGGGGAGTCTTCTCAATTTCTTGTTGACCATTCACACCCATTGCTGAATCACTGATTTAGAATGCTATATCAACTTCTTTGATTTGTTGGTTTTCTGCATGGAAGAGTCAGGAATGGTGAATTTGTGATACCCATTTGTTTTATTAGTGTAGAATGTGAGGATTGTAGCGGCAAACGTTGTGTTCATAAGGGAGTGAGACATGGTGGAAAGGTGCAAAGCTCATGCAGATTGGAGTGGCGAGGAGAACAAGATGTTTGAGACAGCACTGGCTATCTATGATAAGGACACCCCCAATTGCTGGCAGAATGTGGCTTCTATGGTAGGAGGGAAGAGCCCTGATGAAGTAAAAAAAAAACATTATGAGATTTTGTTGGAGAATTTGAGTTGTATAGAGGATGGGAAAGTGCCCTTGCCAGACTATGCATTTGATGACAAAGTAAAGGGTGTAATTCAAGTCGATGGGGAACATGAGGAAGGAAAGGGAAAGGCCTCTCCATGTCAAGACATCCATTGGACAAATGATGAACAGAGGTAATTATTATTTGGCCCTTCTCTCTTTGGTTTTGTGTGTTAGATGGCTCTTGCTTGCTTCATGCGGTTTCAAATTGGGAAGGTTTAAGAGAGAAAAAGTATTTAAGGAAGAAAAACTCTGCCTTTGAATCTAATTGTATGAATCATGGTCAAGCCCAAATATGATCGCCCTTTGAGGCTTAATGAGGTTTTAATTGTGGGACAATGATTACTGGAGGTTTTTTCTATCTAACTAGTGGTTAATATCCAAATTTTGTACTCACTGCACACGGAGGCATAGTTACAATGTCGAATGCCCAAATACTTTCGAGTTGAGTCGACTCTTTGGGAAAATGGATGAAGTCCACACTTTCAGAGTCATTTCCAAGTTTGACAATTTAAGGTTTCCTGTGGCTAACCTTTCACCCTTACTTTGATGCATACTTCAGCCAAGACATATGGGGATCTTTTCATGATTAATTCTGTCAAGCTATGACAAGCTTATGCCACGAAAGATTAGGGAAATTGCTTACCTCCTTGTGGGAAGTAATACTCTGTCAGATTTCACCATAACCCAAAATGGCTATATAACACCAAGTGAAGGACACCCTTGCCCTGTTCAAAAACTCCCACTCTGGCGCACTCTGGAGGATTTAGGCACAGGTCGTGGGTTTGGACTTTACCCCCTACTAGTTGCTTCTGTTCGAAAGTTTCTAAGTACTTTTCAACGACTCCATTTCAAATATATTATGCAATCGTGGCATTCTGTGAGACCATATTTCTTAAGGATTCCATGTTTTGCACGCCTGTCCACCAGGGCACTTGCAACTGCCACATCTGACAAAAAAAATTCCCCTCGTGTTATGCTTGATGAATGTATCGCTATCCTCATTTTTACTGGAGATCTGATACGGTGCACCTTATTATAATGCAAGCTGATTTTTCAGATTGTTTCGCTTAGCATCACTGATAATCTCCACAAGATCATTGTCTCGTGACCATCTTGAAAATAAATATTGATGCACTGGGACAATCAGCACATACTCAAGGTCTTAACAACTCTAGTAGTTGTTCCATGGGGCATGTTTAACAAACCAAATGCAATTGCCACCATGGTGGCAGCGAAATAATTCTTTTCCCATTTCTCCACAGTATTAAGTAAATATCTTGAATCTGCTTCCAAGCCAATTTCTCCAACTATGCATAGATCTCTTTCATCTATGGATGTGATCTGTCTACTACACAAAAGCATGTACCATTTTACGCCCTTAAACCCAAGTTTCTCACATAGAGAGTGCTCTACCAAATCATTTCCTTGTCACTACAAAACACCTTCTATCATTCTCTAGTACCATGGCAGATCCAATATCTCTGTTGTTGATTTGTTTATTATCCATTTCACTAATGAGGTTAAATGGCTAGGAAGGTAAGACGAAGGGTCGCAAATTTTGATACCAATCTTCTATACAAAACCTCATTTAAATGAACACACAAAAGCAAAGAGTAATTGAAGTGATATATTTAATGCTCTAGTACCATTGATTCAAAGCACCGTGGTAATTCAATTTCAAAGGACAACACACTAAAATGTGGTTTTAAGGTGTTATAGGCAAAAATGGTTTAGATAAAGAAGGAGAACAATAATAGTCAGAACGTCATGACAAAGGGTGAGAAAATCAATAGGACACCATGCCAAAATTGTAATGCAAGATCGTATATAGTCAGAACCTGCAGTTTCTGTACAATGATCCAAAAGGTCAAATGTGTATAGACCAAAACTAGACTAACTAGAAGCCTACTCAATGAATAGTTGTCATACACTAATATACAAGTGTGGAAGACGAAAAGACAACTTTAAATGAAGTTTTAAAGATAATTTATTAGATTATTTAGATTGAATTAACGAAATTGATTTAATAGATCAAACGATTTATTGATCCTTGTATGTATATAAAAAAAAAGATATAGGATTAAGAAATAAATCAATATAGGTAGTATCAATATATTTGTTAATGTGAATAGATGAAAGACGATATGGTGATAAATTATGATGATTTTGGTCCCTATGCTTATTATGGGATGAAAAATATATGCTATTCAATAATCTATGGTATTTATATTACTATTATTATTATTATTTCAAGATGAGAAAGATGATTAGTTAAATGTCTAAATTTTATAATAATATTATTATTTATTGTTTTATTTTTATTTTTGAGATAATTGCAATTCCTTCGTTGGATTGGTTAAGTCATCAAATAAGGGTAATGAGCTATACATACGTATATGTCTTGTATTAGATTGTCGTTTAAAGACAATTGTAAATCAAATATTATAGTTAAGTGATTTTATTGAATTAAATTATTGAAATTTATCTAATTTGACCATTTGATTTATCTATAGTTTGAAAAGAACACAATAAAGAATATTAGTAGATATTTACCCAATTTACATTATAGGCATTATAGTTTTATACTTATGCATTTCGATATATAATTATATCTATATCCTCGTATTTTTAATTCTATGACAATAGTAAGGAGGCCTCAAACTGGATAACCAAAGTCTATGCCTTGGAAATTAAATTATTCTTGTATAACAAGAAGAAGTATATTTGTATTGTGTTTATATCTCTTAGAATGTAACTAAATATAGTTTTAGCGACTAATCCTATTTAGTTATTTAAATGTGCAAGTTATGTTGAAAATTGATAACGTTAATTTATTTAAACGACATTATTAACTGCAATATTATATAGTCAATTAGTGTTTAAAATAAACCTAAATTATTTATAAGATGGGTTGTTGTTGATGAGTACAATTTTGTTTGCTTAGATCCCTTTTGGTATAATAAATTATGTTGTTGTTTATATCTTCTTGTTACAAGGAATAGTAGAATAATTGAAGTGAATGTTGTATTGACTCATGGGCATCTTATGAGTATGGTACTATTTTGAAGACCCATGGTTAGTATGTCATTTTATATATAGCACTTAGAGTATGTTAATTGGATTGGTCTATTTGAAGAAGTTGTGTTTTTATGAGTAAATGTTGAATGTGGGATTGTTGTGTTTCAGTGGTGTCTAGTGAAATTTGATTCCAAAGGCTAGGAGAGGTTGTTGAGTTGACCCTTGTGATACTTCAATCTTGTTAAAGAATGAGCATGTTTGGTTTTATGTGGGGTTGACTTCTCTCTGCTTATGGTTTATATGATTTTAATGACTGTGCAAGAGGGATAATGCCTTGCTCAGTATATCTAGTCCTGTTGTTATGTCTTGAGATCATGATGTTATAAGAAGCCTTGTCGTCTCTAGTTATGTATGGACTAAATGACAATTGAATGATAAATGCACTTCTTGTTATTGTATTGTTATCCAACTGGTCGTACTAGTCTTGTATCCAGTTTTGTGGTAAGATATGGAACAGGGTGACATGGAAATCTCAGAGTTGTAATGAATATGTGTTATTATGGGCAATGGTCTAGGAGTCCTACCCTTATAATTATGTTATGGAGGGTTAATGCGTTGTATTGTTATATAAGGATAGTTGTTATGCAAGATGGTCAATGCCTTGCATGGTTCCGTATCCTCATTGTTGTGATGTCTTGCTATGCTTGTTGTGTAGGGTTTCCTAGTTGTAGGTAAGGGAGTGGCTTCCGATGTGGGGGCCGGTGCCAAGTGGCTAGCTAGGGTAACCCACTGGGAGTTGGTAATTCAGTGATAACATAATAAAATACCTAGGGGTTGGGTAGTTTTCACACTAACAAGATAATAAGATGTTTTGTTCCTCACTCATGCCTGTAGTGCTAGTTCAGACTAAGGATGAGGGGAGAAGGCCAGGATTGGCAGATTTACTTCCTTATCATCACGAAAGGAAGGTGGATTCCCGCATGCGTCATCCTATGGGGCTAATGTCTAGAGAGAGACTGCCAGGGTAACCATAGATGGGGCCGGTGTCTAGAGAGAGACTGCCTGGGTAACCCATGTTAGGACCATGTGATGACACTCTCCTTACTACAGCCTAGAATTCCCTAGTTGTACTCTCCCCCATTTGTTAAGTGTTGCCTCTGGAAGTACTGTTGTGTTGTTAGTGATATTGACTTGTGCGGTTGGAAGTCCTGTGCTGTCCTTGTTCTTTAGTCCTTTGTCTACCTGACTGTTCGTTGTTGTGGGACCTTATGTTATCTCCTAGCTCAGAGGGGTGGGCCTCAGGGTCCCACATGGTTGGGTGGTAAGAGCTATCCATTGGTCCTTTTTGGAGATACGGTTCGAGTTCTACGCAGAGGTGTTCTAGATCCAGTTCGCTCTCCTTCTTCAGAGTTGTATGCTTCTTATGTATTCTTTTGTAAACTGACATGATTGGTCTTATAATCTTGTAATCATGTAATCCTGTACTGAGACTCTGTAATTAATCTATCCTGTTACAGTAAAAGTTATTTGTATCTATTTTAGCAGTGTAATGGCTATTGCTTCTGTAGTTTTATTTTCTATCATTAGTGCAGTTATGTTGCCCTAGAGTTGTTAGAAGAGTAATTTCGTTTATACGGTGTAATATGATATGTTTGGTTACTACTTTGCACTATCTTGCTTTAAAAAAAAAATTATTTCTGTAACTTTTGCACTTTAGTCTAACACTCTAGGGTTGCATGACGAGGCATTACAACTAGCTTTGGAAATTAATTCGTTAGTTGGCTCAGAGAATATGAAACTAAACCCTACTCCTAAAACTAACAAGTTGATTTGTTTTTCTTTTAATGTATATGATTGTCAGATTGTGGGTAATTTTGTGAAAATAAGCCCAACTCTAATCGGTGCCAATCCTAGGGTTTCGAGTCAATTCCTTACAAATGCATACTACTTCTCATAAGCACTACAAACATGCAGATTTAGAGGATTTTCTATGTTCCTGCCTTACAGAAAACAATCCAAGAATGGGTATTTCCAACAATTCTTCTTACAGATATCCTGATTGCAGAACACACCTCCCCATATCTGATTCAAAGCATTTTAATATATTCCTTGAATAGAAGCAACAAACCAGACATGCAATATAGCAAATGTATATTCACGAATTTAGAAACCATTAGCTTCCTTATTCAAAAGAGAAATGTAAACAACACAAGAGACAATTGTTGAAAACACATGCTCATAGGCATTTTTCATATAAGCTCAATCTGAAACTGATAAAATGCTTACAAAGAACATACATTCAACAATGCAAGAAACTGAACTTACAACTTAGAAATATGGACAACCTGCTAGAATTGCTTTGTATTTTATTATCAAAAGTTTCCCAAATCTTTCAACCACATTACAGAGTAGTACAACATGCTCTTTTATAGACACAAGAGCATTTTCCCAAAAACTTGTTACCATATGTCGGTTATAGAATCTTACAATACAAGCCACCGCCCATAGGCATTGGGAAACAAATTCAAATTACATATGAAAGAGAAAAGACAAAAATACAATTTATCTTGGAGATGACAAAAAACGGTTGGAGGCACTTTGTTCCAATGATGAAGAGAACTTATCACATGATTGGACACATTTATCCATATTTCTCCACCTAGGCTACACATGATTTCTTTGATGGCCATTGAAAAGGAATCAACTTTTCTATTTTTTATTATATGTTGTATACCTTGCATCCAATAAAATATTTGATTCTTTACAAAATATCTCAAAATTTACCTCCAACACATGCAACTTATCAAGTATAGAATTTAGAATTTTCATACTGGGGTCACCATCTACACAACTAGAAGATATGAGTTGGCTAGCTATGTTTTCAAAGTTAGCCTTCCATTTATCTAGACTTTTAATTTATCCATCATCCTCCAATATGCTTGGCATAAGCTTTTTTTCTATTTTCTCTATAGATTGTCTTTTATCATTCAAAACTTTATCCAATTTTAGTTGAAAAGATACCACCTCTTCTAACAAAATTAACATATCTAAAGTTAGCTTTATTTCTTATGGGGCATCAGCGGCATACCTAGAACACCTGTAAACTTCCCTTATCTCTCCAATTCTTGGTAGCCATACTCTACACATCTCCTTCAGGCTTTCCTTGTCCATTTCATGTTTATCTAGAGTTGTCTTCAGATTTGAATATGACATCCATGTATCATCAACTCTGGTTGTGATCTTGGATAACCTATGATTAATCATATTTGTAGCCATTTCTTTGATAGAATTCTTTTTTTCTCATCTTTCATCTTCTTTACCTCTTCTTTCAATTCCTTTATTTCTAATAACTATGCCTCCATGTCTGTTGGAAATGCCTCTATAGTTTGTACAAGAGAAGGGACATTCTAAGCTGAAGTACTTGGAGCCAACAACAATTGCTCCTTACATTTATTCAATTTTGACATAGCTTTCCCATACTTCAAAAGAAGCTCATCATAATCTCTTTGCAAGTTATTTGTAACAACCTCAGCAAATTAGGTTATTTGAGCATTCAAATTTGTAGCTTGAGGGGCTGGAGTGTCTGACACTCTCTTTATTATTACATCACCAGTTAATTCTCCTAGACCGAACCTTGGCTTATTATTGTTTGGGGCCAAAGCCCATATTACCAGGGTTTCAAACTTAGGGTTAAACCCTACACCAGAGAGTGCCTTGTCCACCTAATCACTAGACACATATGTGTCATTTCTTGTAACAACATCAAAAGCAATTGCATCTACTAAGGTCCAACGTGGAAGCAATAGCAGGCCACTTTTCTCCACCAAAGCTCTTCCTTCATCAGGGGTCATCTTGCTGATCTCTTGACTTACTTCATTCAGCACCCTTTGAGTTATTTCCTCATATTTTTTAGGATCAACTCATATCTTGGCTTCCTCTACTTTCTTCTGGAATTCCTCATTCTTGACCTTCAATACATATCCCTTGAATTCAGGGGTGTTCACAAAAGCATAATCTTCCAAAAATTGTGAGCATGCTAATACTCTGATATCCTCTGTATCAATTTGATGACCATGAATAGACCTTGCCAGTCTGTTATCAGGAGAGGCATGGGGTCTTATTCTTGCAGGTGAATTCACCTATTGGGATATTTCTTGTTCTTGTTCATTTATTTCCTCCTCCAAATCAATTAGTTCTATCTCTTCTTCATGCTCCAAATCAATGATTTTTACCTTCTTAGATGGAGGTGAATTAGGTGATCCACTTCTTCTTCTGTATACCCTGCCTAAACTGCTTGGGTCATAGGCAAGTCTCTCCTCCCCTACTGGAGCATTTTCAATCAAGTCATCTACATTATCAAAAATCTTCTGGATCCTTGTTATCAGATCACTCTCTTCATCAAATACTCCTGGATATGCAGAGTTCAAATTCTTTCTCATTCTCTCTCCCTCCATTATTGTTTCCCACCTTTTCCTTAGGAAATGAACTTCATCCATAGTGAAGCAGTTCCTTACTATATCTTCATCGAACAAAACTTGGTGGGTAAATTGGGGCCTCTTAATGCCAAGTCTGACCTTGTTAATGAATCCCTTAGGGTCAAATACCCTTGGCTGCTCAAACCTCATCCTATAAACCATCAATACTGAATCAATTTGATCCAGACCATATTAATTGGGAGCTAAAAAATCACAAAACTTGATGGAGGTTGGAAGAAAGATCCCTTATTTTGCAGTCTTAGATGCTCTTTGTCTAATTCATTTAATTTCCTTATTATTTCCAAAAATGCAATTCTTTTCAGCACATACTTTGGAAAAACATATGGGGCAACCTTTCTCCCATAGACTCTAATACAGGTAGTATTAGTATGCAAAAACCAGTCACCCCAGTTGTGCTGAATTCCCAACTCAGTGGTCATGTTCAGTGGTCTCAAGAAATCAAGTACATCCAAATGCATTCTTTCACCTTCAGGCTCCAATCCCAATAGCCTTCTGACAAAATACTCTTCAAAAGTTACATAATTTGCATCTGTACAATGCATATCTATCATGCAAGTCCACATCTATACATGGAGCAAATTACCATTTGGATCAACCTCCTTAACATGCAAGTCTTTATGCCAGAACCCTAATCCAGCATACAAAAACATGTGGCACATCATTGAATACCACTTAAACTCTACTTTTGCATCTACAGTAGATAGCTTATTCTTAATTTCAGTCAGCTGCTTGTGCATTTTATTAGCTATATACGTTGCATAGTCAAAAGCCTCTGAAGTTGAAACATCTTGTATATTTGCTGCTAACATCATCAAGGAAATTGGCATTTTGTCCAGTGCATCTCTTCCCAATACCTGAAAGACTATAATATGGCTTCACAAAATAATGCATGAATTGTGACACATCAAAAGGCTCTTCTTCTATATCTAAAATTTTCACCAGTTTTCCATCAATGCCCTTTGGTCTGTGCTTGGGCAACTTAAAAGCTCTGTATCCATGCCGAACTCTCTTATATTCTTCCTTCAGAGCATTGAGATTTATCTCCTTGCTAGCATCAGGGTTTAAGCCAAACACGCTTGAAATGTAACCTTTCGTGGTCTTGATCATAATAGTATTATTTCTTGCCCTAACTGCTCTAGCAACAGGATCATACCTCTGTGCAACTATCGTCACAAAATCTAGACTTACAAACACATTAGGGCATATTAACTTTGCTAGGTCAAGGTTCCAATCATTACAAACTGGGGCCTTGTACTCTCTTCTGTCATACCCATGCTTGAACAAAATCCATCCAGGCACAGGCAACTGGGCATCTCAACATTCATAGCATAGGTCCAATAGTTTATCATTCGGCCCACTAGGACCATATACATTTGTAGGCCTTCATGAAGACCCAGGCAACTGAATCATGAGGTATTCATCTAAACTTCATTTTGAAGTGGACAGTTGGCTTACTTGACTCATTTTTTTAGACAATTCCTTACCAAACTAGGGTTTTTATCTTTCAACAATGCTCGACTTTTCAATCAAAACAGCAACTTGAATTGAAATGGACACAGCTAACACAGAATTAACTTATTGGTTTTTATCTGCAAGGGCTCAGAATTTCAATACTCCATCGACCATATGCTTGTTGCACACTGGAATTGTCTTTGTGCTTGTAAAAAATGACAAGAAAGACTCCTTTCTTCTTTTTTATCAAGTTTTCAGATTATAGCCAAATGTATTAATGTGAGTCTTTTATGCCATTACTTTGTTTTCATGATGCAAGGGCAATTCCAACGTCTAGGTAGAAGGTTTGAATCTAAACCGTCGATTAAGCCTTCAAATTGTGCGATCCACGGCTATGAATGCCCCACCAAATTTGAAAATCTGAGCTCTTACATGAAAAAATGGCCAACCAATCACAATATTCCATGTCAGACATCCCTTTTTCTGACCTTTCCATTTCTTTTGTCCTACGCGGCCACGTGGCTTCATTTCACGGTCGTGCAGTAGCAAGTGGGCCACCTTCTTTTAGCTCTACAGGAGTATGCTAAGCCCTCCATGTGGCTCCCCTTTCGTAATCCTTTTCATCCATGTCAAGAACAAGCCACATGTCCTCATCTCGCAGTCGCGTGGAGGATCTTCCCTTCTGACAAGATTCTTTTATGATGCTACGCTACCGTCAAATCTTCAACAGACCCACCGGAACCATCTTTTGACACTTGGCACAATCGGCTTCATTCAACCAAGTCCTTGATCTTGTGGCCATAGGCCACGATATATTGTACAGTTGTCAACATTTTGCAGCCCCGCGGCAGGAACATGATGTCACCTTCAATGCTCTGTGGGCTTGCGATATCCTACCATGTGGCACCTCCAGGCCCCTAAAAAGGCTTAGGACTTAAGACTTTACAAAGGATATGACATTTAACAGGCAATAATAGGTCAATATTAGGATTCAAGGCCGGTCACTTTATGATAATAAAGACTCAAGGTTATAACTTAAGCGACCAGTAACCTAGGACAAATAGTCAACGGAGGATTATAACATAAAGTAAACAACGACTATAAGACTTAGGGCTTTAAGGGAAAATAAGGAAAAGGATAAATAGACTAACTTAAAACCCTAAACCCTAGGCAAGTACCACCACCTTGTTTATTTTTGAATCAAGCAAAAACATTCATACAACACAATATACCTTGACCAAAATCACCTATCTAGTCACTTTATCAATTGCCACATCATTCTATCTAAAACAAACAATCATCATCTAGCCTCATCTAGGGATATATTGTTCCCATCATCAGGCACCTATCTAAACATCACTTAAACTCTTTGGCAAGATATACAATGGTTGTGTGACTTGTGTCGTCATTTGGTCTTTTGTTTTTATCTTTTCTATCTCCTTTTGCTTTATTAAATCCACCTAGATCCATTTATATCTTGGTGCATTACGATTAGCAAAGAATAGGGCATAGCATTTGGCGTGTCTATTGGATATTCTTATCACTACAGTTAATATTCATATCTTATGTCTAGACAAGGTTGTATTATGTTGTGTAAAAGGATACTCCTTTTGTTTACAGTTTCAAGTCTATGCAAAGGATATAAAGTCACCCTGGTCCCTTATACCTTGATGCATAATATCCTCTTGTTATATCAAAATAGGGTTGCTCTGCACATTATACCAGCATAACTATATCTTCTCTATCCACTATATCCGTTATGACTATAACTTATCCATTTCCAAATCCTATTCTAAACCATTCTTCACCTCTCAATCTATCTTTTTTCACTATCTATTTCACCGATCTCTTTCAACTTAACAATCCATCCTAACTATCCGTTTCTAACCCTTGGCCTTTTCCATCCAACCTCTTTTCATCCATTTCGAGAGCATACCCGTGTTCTTCTAACCCTCCTATCCTCTTGAGGGGGCATCCCATCCTTACATCATTCCTCCTCGTCACTCCTTCAAGTGGTTGGGCATCCTCTTCCCTCCATCCATACCTTTTCTTTTTTGAAATGATGTTACTTCTCTTAGTTGCAACATCATCTCAAAGAGGGGAAAAATGTAGATACCTAAATTTGACCATATCTTATAACATTGCCTTGCAACACATTTGGTTCTAGGCCCCTTTCATGACCCCTTCCATCATTTACATTATTAAAATAAATTACATTTATTTAACTAATCCCTTTTATCTATTTAACATCCTCTTACACCAAATTAAATAAATCTTATTTATTTAATCCTATTTTCCTCCATCATTTAATTTAAATAAATTAAATATTTATTTAAATTCCACATGTCTCTCATAATTTAAATAATTTTATCATTTAAATTATTTATCCCCACTCACATCCCTATTTTTAACCTCATTCATTGTGCATCATAAGCACTTCCTCTCCAAAATCAATTAAAAATCCCATTTATTCCCACTCCCCTCCTTATTTTAGTCACCTGTCATCCTCATTTATGGCGCATCATAAGCACTAAAATTGACTTTCAATCCTATCAGTCCACCTCATCCCTCACCCTTCTAATCCTAGTCATCCATTTGATTCCGTCTCCTTCTATAAATTGAACTTCCTTTTTCATTTCAAACCCTCACACACTCTCATCAAATTTCTATACACACGCATATCTATCAATCTTCATTTATCTCATATCATTTTCTATCATTTTCTATTAGAGTTATGTTGGTTGTGTGAGCAGTCCATAAATCATCCAAAGGAAAAATCAATGGAGCTTGGGTGCACTTCATTCTGTCCTATCCGAAGTCTGAAATTGTGCAAGGTTTAAGGTATATTTGCATTGTTTATCTTTATGTTATTTCCTTGCATGATAATTTTATAGGTTTCACCATCATCCACCTCCTTGAGTGTAAGATTAGCCTCCGCTGTGTTTAGGCAACATAAATGGGAACCATCATAGCCTCATCGAGTAGGTATATGAGCATGACATAGGCAAGTGTATGAATCTCAACAAGAAGAAAGGAAATGAGATGTACCCAGCATAAGGAATATTTACCAAGGAAACTAATGCCAAAGCAAAGTACAATCCACTATCCCCGGTATAGAACAAGGGTGGGGATGCAAGATGGGTGTGATGGAATATGAAAACATGTTGTGGGGATGGGATGATATGGAAAGGACCTAGAGGATAATGAGATCTGGCTCGTACACATGGCACATGCAAGCAAGTTTTCACCATTGGATGAAAGATTTCTCTTTACTATTTTGATTTTTTTTTACAAATTGGGATATTGTGAAAAACTAAGCATGGATTCGTTGGAAGTGGATGACATTAGGAGGTTCATCTGATTCTAGACAATCTAGAGTAGCTAAGTTATAAGAACCTAAACCAAGTTGAAGACTCATCATTGCAAGGACAATACCACATGTAGGCTCATCGCAGATACCAGCATGTACCCCCTTGAGTACAAGATTAGCCTCCACTATGTTTAGGTAGCATAAATGGGAACCATTGCAGCCTCTTCGAGTAGGGCTATGAGCATGAGAGTTGAGTGCATGAGATAAGTGTGATGGGAGGATGCAATTATGTAAGGTGATGGAAGTGTCATGGAATGAAGGTGATGTGGGACCAACAATTTCACCAACAGACATAAGTTTAGGGAGTTGTGGTGGATTTTCTTTTATGCACAAATGGATTTTTTTTCTTCAAGTGGATGCTCTTGTGATGCTATGCGTAAGATGAATTTTTCTTTGGCTTTTGATGCCCCAGTGATAGAGATAGCATGATTTTATTTTTTGAAGTCCAATGCTTTGTTATTTTTATGCTTTGTAGGACTAAGGAACTCAAGATTGGCTCCATCATTTTGATAGGTATTGTGAGATAGTGGATTTTATTGGTCTTAGGAAATGGAATCAAGATATGGGAGTGGAGGGACAATGGTGAGGATGGCACTTATCATGGAATAAGCATGAAATGTTGAGGTCTTTGGAAGAGGCATTAAGGGCCCCATCGATGGTACTTTCAATGACATTCGAGAGTTCATCTTGACTTGTAGAGGGAGCATGAGGATCCTTGGTTTCCAAACCAAGAGGCATGTATCCTAATCCATAAGACTATGTAGATAAAGGTAGTTTCCCCACATGAAAGGCATTATGTAGCTCATATTCTCCACAACCTTTATCGATGATCTTGACCTTTGTGACTTTAGGATCTTGGGAAGGTGATGAAGTGGCAGCGAGATCATCAGGATGGATGTATGATACTGAAGAGATGACCTTAGTGGCAATATCATTATTAGGGCAAAGGTTTCCTTTATGATAAATGACTTTCATAGCACAATAATATGCAAAATGTTGAGGATCCACATAGATAGTGACTTATACACCATTGTGGGGGAATTTTATGCATTGATGATAGGTGGAAGGGACAACTTGCATAGCATGGATCCATGGATGACCAAGTAGAATGTTATATGGAAGGTCAAGATCAACGACGTGGCATGTGGTATGCTATAGGATAGGTCCCACTTGTATGGGAAGACATATGGTTCCTTCAGATTCTCACTCATCATTGTCATATGATTTGATGGTAATAACACATGGCTCCAAGTCAGTTGTTGAATATCCTAATTGTTTTATTAGCCTCAAGGTACATAAATTCAAGCCAGATCCGTTATCCAAAAGGACACGTTTAACTTTGTGTTTAGCAATCAAGACCTATATGTGGGTGTTATTATGAGATGGGTCAAGGGGAGGCATATCATCCTAGCTAAAGGAAAGTTGATAAGCAGATGAAAGATGACCCACAAGATCTTGGAATTGTTCAAGATCAATATCATGTGAGACTTTGGATTCTTGTAGGGCTTGATCCAATATAGCTTTGTGGATAGGGGAAGCCTTGAGGAGGTCCAAGATGGATATTTGTGTGGGAGTCTTCCCAAGGTGGTCCAGAATATTATAGCAAGAAGGTTAGGAGGATGAGGAAGGTGGAGGTCTAGGAATAGTAATCGTTCCACATCTTGTTGTAACAATGCATTCAGGAGGTGTGGATTTTATGGTTATGGTTGCTACTTGTGAAGGATCATAGTCAATACACCCTACAACAGAGTCATAGGTTTAAGGGACCTTTCTATAGCAAATATTGTTGGTGTGGTTATTTTGGGATTGGTTTGGATTGGATGTGGAGGACGAAGTGGATTGCCCATGCTTTGGAAGACATTCTTGATAAACACCGAATTGCATATTAGGAAAGGAATTGTTAGTTACCTCTAATTGTCCTTGATCAATAAGATCTTGGATATAATTATTGAGCCTCATACACTTGTTTGTAGGGTGTCCTTGGATATGATGATAATCACAATAATCCTTGTCATTGTACCATATAGGCTTGGGGTGATTGTCATCGTAAGGTTTAGTGAAAGGGAATGTGATCATGTTTGCTTGTAATACTTTTGAAGTACCATCTTGATAGGTTCCCCTAAGTCAGTATAATGGCGTCGTGGATTGGAGGGGGGTCTAAATTGTCTTTCAATAAGGGAAACAATATTGGTATTAAGGACACTTTGCACATTGCTTTGGGAAGATTGCA
Organism: Cunninghamia lanceolata; assembly: GCA_027924645.1. Taxonomy (NCBI): domain Eukaryota; kingdom Viridiplantae; phylum Streptophyta; class Pinopsida; order Cupressales; family Cupressaceae; genus Cunninghamia; species Cunninghamia lanceolata. The sequence goes on from BSBN01000934.1 coordinate 1,104,043, forward strand.
TTATTTGGTTGTGCTTTGAATCAATGACCCCATCACTAACCACATGTTTATTCTTGGCCCAAGGTTTAAATTTATCATTTGTTTGGTTATTGTCCTTGGTGTGGGTCTTAAGTAAACCTTTGGCAATAAGGGGTTTTTCAATATTGACACCCTTCTCTATGATCTCATCAAAGGTGGAAAGACAATGGATTTGGATATGAAAGGCCATTTCTTGATTAAGGGTTTGGATGAAAATGTTAACCAATTGTTTCTCAGGGATTGGCAATGGGATTTTACTTGCAAGCCCTCTCCATCATTGTAGGTAAGAAGCAAAGGTTTCTCCATTATGTTGCTTGGCATTACAAAGGTCTAACATTGTATGTTCATGTTCAACATTATAGGATAAATGGGCTACAAATTTTTCTGATAGGTCATGGAATGTTTTGATGGTACAGGGAGTGAGATGATGAAACCAATCTAAGGCTTGTCTTGCCAAACTTAGTGGGAAGAGTTTTAATATATAGACATAATTATAGGAAACCTCTTGACAAGCCATGAAAATAGTTTTTGTGATCTCTAAGATCTCCTTTTCCCTTGTATTTGTCAAACTTGGGCACTTCATAGTTAGGCGGAAAAGGAGTCATCATAATAGACTGATCAAGGGGATAGGGACAAAAATCTTCAAATTTATAAGGTTTAGGTTGAGTCCTAATTTGTAATCTTTGGATGGAACTTTCTAGCTCTTGAAACTTATGGTCCAAGGGAGTCACAAGAGGTGGGATAGGCAGTGAAGGTAAGGTGTAGTTAGTAGTCCCAAGTGGTAAGGGTTGTGTAACGATGTGATGAGTTGGATTTGATTTCATGGGATTAGGTATGGTTTGTTGTTAGGTATTTTGAGGTGGAATAGATGAAGGTAAGGTGAATTGGTATGAAGTCGTAGAATGAGTGGTCAAAGGATTGGGTTGGTTGGTGGTTTGTGATGAAATGAATGGATGTATGGTGGGTTGAGGTATGGTATTTGAATAGATGGAGGTTGGATGACTTTGCGATATTCATAGGTTGGGTTGGTATGGTGAATAGGTTGGTTGTGATGACATGGACACATGATGGGATGTAGGTTGATAGGAAATGCATTATGATGGAATATGAGATGGCAATGTATATGGGATTGCAAGAATGAGTTGAGGAATAGAAAGAGGTGGAAGTGAGGTTTGCTCTGAAGTAGAAAGTGTAGGAATGTATTGATGATATGTCCTAGATGGGATTGTGATTTGTGGAAGGTGTGATAAATATGGACCTAGTTCATAAGCACGAGATGAAGTGGGATCATGGGGGATGGGGATAGAAAGGCCATGCCACCTATTTGTTGATCATGAGTTGGGTATTGAGATGAATGGAGTTGAGGGTTTTCAATGATGGGTTGTGATGAGGAATCAGAGTAGATGAGATCATTGAGTTTCGCCCTATCAAAGTTAGAAGAGACTTTAGCTCCTTCCATAATAAGTTGTTCAAGGAAAACATCTTTGTGTTGGCTCACAAATCGGTCCATCTTAGTGTGAGTATCTTTGTTTCTAAGAAATGCCATGAATTGAGGTGAGTGCTCAAGTTGATCAACAAGACTTCCATGCTCGCTTCCATTATCAGGGGATCCATATTCTTCTTGGTTTGACATCTAGTTATTGGGGACATAAAATGATGATGTGGTTAAGATGATGTGGATTGGTGGATGGGATTAAGATCAAGATGTAAAACCCTATTAGGTTTAATTTGATGGATGGGGATAGATCTCTATACTTAAGATTGGCCATGTTCTTAAGCAAAGATAAATCTATGATTGATTAGGATTGATTTCTACTTAAGTTAGGCTTAGTTCTTAAGCAAGAATTTGATTGGATTTGACAATAGATGAAAAGATGATTGGTCTTGATCAAGGACTTAATCTTAATTCAAGGTATATGGATGAAGGAGGATAATGCAAAGGACAACTAGACTTGGAGGATAAAGTAGATGATAGTGTTGGAAAAGATGGACTAAGGTATTGTTGGGAATTAAGGTGTCTCAACCTTTGTAATTTCCTAGCATTTATTATTTGATTGTATATTTATTTAATTGCCTATATTGTATTTAATATTGGTCATCTAGTTTTCTCATTTAGTGTGAGGTGGCACATTGACATGTCATCCCACTTGGAAGGTGACTTGGATGGTCAAGTCAACATTTGAAAATATAGGCATCCCATTTTGAGGTGGCATTATTACACCATGTTTTGGCATCTTGTGGGTTGTGTAAGAGGTTCTGACATATGACGGATTCTATGACATGTAAGAGTAAAAAATAGAGATTCTATGATAGGTGTGCCAAGTGTCAAGAAGCATCATTGCATGGAGAAAGTAGGGCCCAAGTTTAAATATGACAAGTTGTAAGAGAATTGTTTATTAATAGTCAGTTATGACAGATTCTCTTACATATTTAAGTGTTGTCATATATGACAGATTTTATGACAGTGTAAGAGCATCTGTCATACCTATTTTGGGAAAATTTAGGGCACCCAAGTATGGGGGTTGTAAGGGATGAAAGGGAATCTTTGATAAGTGTCTTTTGCATGGTTTATGGTCTTGGAATTTGGGCCATGTGGATTTGGATGAGATTCTTTTGTGGCTTTCTCTAGAAGCTACCTCCATCCTTGCTATTTCTCTATATATACAGGTGCTTGGAGTTGGATGTGTATGGTAATGTGCAAGTACCATTATGTTGTCAAATTTACTCCAATAATCAACATTGGTGAACTCCTAGAAGAACTTGCATTGCAAGTGTGTTATAATCTCGTTCATCTTTGATAATACATTGTGTAGGTTTTGGAGTGTGGGGTTATTTACCCAAAAGGGTTTTCCCCACGTACATCTTGTGTTGTGTGCATTTGTATTTGACATTTGTAGTTGTTGTAGTTACCTTTTATGTTAATGTGTATCTTAGTTTGTAACTAGTTAAAAGAAATTTGCACTATCTTTCCTCATTATACCAGTGTAGGAAGTTGTTTCTGTGTACCTTTCTACCTTTTAGTTGGTATCAGAGCTTGATCACCTTTGGTTCTAGTTGTTAGGTAGTGGGTTTTTTGAGCTGATCTTCATTTGTGTGGAAGCTTGTGTAGAGGATTTTGAAATGGGAAAGAGATGGCGAGCACATCTGGGAGGTTTGATATAGAGAAGTTTAATGGAGGCAACTTTGAGTTGTGGAAACTCAAGATGGAGGACTTATTGGCTGATAGAGATATATGGCTCACAGTATCCAGAACCATGCCATCGGCCATGAAATAAGAAGATTAGTATCTGATGGATCTGAAGGATAAGGGTCTAATAAGACTCTGTTTGGTTGATTCAGTGCTCCTAAATATCCATGAAGAGAAGATTGCAAAAGATCTTTGGAAGAAACTTCAAGATGTTTATTAGGCTAAATCCCTAGTGAACAAGTTATTCCTGTGAAAGAAATTGTATTCTTTGATGATGGAAGATGAAGGATCTATCGCTAATCACTTGAATACATTTAATATGCTTTTTACCCAATTGACCTCTGCTGGTGTGAAGATGGAGGAGGAGGATCAATGTATGACATTACTGTGTTCCTTACCAAATTCGTGGGACCACCTTGTTATGGCCATTAGGAGTACCACTACCACCTTCAAGATGGATGAAGTGGTTTCTTCATTATTGTCTGAAGAGATGCGGAGAAAGTCTTCTAAATTGGCTAAGGAGGCTCTTGCGGTTCGTGGTAGATCTAAAGTGAAGGGAAAGAAAAAGGATAAGAAAAAGGAAGAAAAACAAAGATCCAAATCTTGTACGAGATCCAAATCTACTGGAAAGTCTAAGGCTCTATGTTGGAACTGTAGCAAACCTTGTCAATTCTGCAAGGATTGTAAGGAGGAGGAGAAGAAAAAGAAGAATTATGATTTAAATTCTAATAAATCCACTCATGATGATGGAGAAGTGTTTGGTGTTGCCTTGGTAACTATGCATCTGAGGATGTGTGGCTTATCGACTTTGGTGCATCTTTTCACATGACCTCTCATTAGGGTTGGTTTTCAAAGTATGAAGAATATGATGGTGGGAAGGTGTACTTGGGTGATAACTCTCACCTAAAGATTGTTGATCATGGAAGAGTCTTGATTTGATTCCCTAATGGATGAGTGAAGGGGATTAATGGTGTTCTTCATATCCCTAGTTTGGCACGGAACCTTCTTTATATAACTAAGTTGAATGATGTGGGTATGCAGGTTGTTTTCTTGAATGGGAGATGCAAGATGACTAGAGGAGCTGTGGTTCTAGCTAAGGGTGTTTGGATTGGCAATATGTTTCAGCTTGTTGCATGTGTAGTTCAGTGAAATATTACCTTTGTTTCAATGAAGAGATCTTCAGAGTCTTCATCCTCGCCATTGGAACCAGTAGCGAAAAGGATTATTGCATCTACTTCTGATGGTCATGCTTTGTGGGTACCTAAGGGTGCTAATTCTATGGAGATGAAACTTCCAGCTGAGAAGATAATGTTATGGCATGAAAGGCTTGGTCACATTGGTGAAAAGGGTTTGAGGACCTTGAAAAATAAAAACCTCGTTGAGGGTATGAATGACTATAACCTTGAGTTCAATTTTTGTGAACATTGCATTTATGGAAAACAAAACTATGTTCAGTTTTATTCTAGTTCTCACAAATCTTCTAAGGTGTTGGACTTGATTCATTTTGATGTGTTTGGTCCTCTTAGCATTCCTTCGATTTCAAAATCTGTTTACTTTGTTTCATTCAATGATGATTATAGTAGGACATGGGTGTATTTCCTTAGAATCAAATTTGAAGTCTTTAGTAGATTCAAAGAGTTCAAATCTCTTGTAGAGAATCATAAGGATATAAAGATTAAGTGTTTGAGGACTGACAATGGTGGTGAGTTTTGTTTAGCAGATTTTGATAAGTTCTGTAAAGAACATGGGATTAAGAGGCACAAAACAACTCCATATACCCCTCAGTAGAATGGAGTTGCAGAGAGGATGAACAAAATGTTGATGGAGAGGGCTAGGAGTATGATAAGTGGAGTTGGCATTGAAAAAAGTTATGGGCTAAAGTTGTTGCTACCGCTTGTTACCTGGTTAACAGGTCTCCTACATTGACACTCGTTGATAAGACACCTATGGAGATGTGGTCTAGTAAAAATCCTTTGTTGAGACACATTTGAGTATTTGGTTATGAGGCATATGCACATGTACCTAAGGAGAAGAGGTATAAGTTAGAGAACAAGGCTTTGAAGTGAATCTTCATTGGTTACGGCATCAGAGTGAATGGGTACAAGCTTTGGGATCCAGTGGCAGAGAGAGTTCTGTATAGAAAAAGTGTAATCTTCAGAGAGCTCAATCCTTCTTCTGTTGTTCTACAGCTAGAGAAAGAAGAGAAGAAAGAGGATGTGGTTTAGATTCCTTCCACCCCTATTAAAGTTGAACCAAAGACATCTGTTGGACCTGATGATGAGGAGAGCTCTAGTAGCTCTAAAATTTTAGAAGAAGATGAAGAACCTCAACCTCAATTATTAAGGAGGTACACGTGAATAAGGCGATAACCTGATAGGTTTGGTTATTCATTACATGATTCTAGTTGTATTTTTCTTTGATTTCTAAAATTGATGAGCCTAGGACCGTAAGGGAGGCTATGAGTATGAGTGATGCAGATTCTTGGAAAGAGGCCATGGAAGAAGAGATGGCTTCCTTGAAGAAAAATAATAACTTAGGATCTGGTGCCCTTACCTAATGGACATAAACCTGTTGGATGCAAATGGGTGTTCAAGAAGAAGTTTGGTTCAGATGTTAGTGTTGAGAAATTTAAGGCAAGGTTGGTCGTGAAGGGTTATTCCCAAGTTGAGGGAATAGATTATGGTGAGACTTTATCTCCCGTTGTGAAGCTGACATCTATCAGATTCTTGTTATCACTTGTTACAGCATATGATTTATAAGTTGAACAAATGGATGTGAAGACAGATTTCCTTCATGGTGACTTGGAGGAAGAAATCTATATGTCACAGCCAAAGCACTACATGGTAAAAGGTAAAGAAAATCTTGTTTGCAAGTTAAAAAAGTATTTGTATGGTTTAAAGCAATCTCCTAGGATGTGGTATCAGAAATTTGATGCCTTTGTGTTGAGTTTGGGATTTCTGAGATCAAAATCATATCATTGTGTTTATTATAAAATGGATAATGATCACATTCTTATTATTCCATTATATGTTGATGACATGTTGTTCATTGGGAATGGTAAAAGTTTGATTTCTGATTTGAAGTCTTAGTTGTCAGCACAGTTTGAGATGAAAGATCTAGGGGCAACCAGGTACATTCTTGGAATGGAAATCAGAAGAGATAGAACTAACAGAAAACTTTGGTTAGGCAAGAGTAAGTATGTGAACACCGTGTTGGAGAGATTCAGCATGGCAACTTGTAGACCGTTGACTATTCCTATTATGATGGGCACAAAGGTATATGTTGCAGATTGTCTGAAGTCTCCTTTAGAGATGGAGGATATGAATAGAGTTCCTTATGCTAGTGTAGTTGGCAAATTGATGTATGCTATGGTATGTACAAGACCAGACATTGCCCAAGTAGTGGGAGTCCTTAGTCGTTTCATGGCTAATCCTAGTTACATTGAGATGCAGTGAAGAGATTGTTTAGATACTTGCGAGGTACTTCAGAGTATTTCTTATGTTATCATGGTTATCCTACAAGGAATCAACATTCACTTTATATTCGAGGATTTGTGGATTTAGATTAGGCAAGTGACATTGATAGAAGGAGATCCACCAGTGCTTATATGTTCATTATGTTTAATGGTGCTATTAGTTGAATGACTAAGCAGAAACCTGTGGTCACTTTGTCCACTACTGAAGCAGAGTACATGGCAGCAACTCATGCTTGTAAAGAAGCCATTTGGATTAAGATATTGTGTTCTAATGTTGGGTTTGATGCAGGTAAGATTACCATTTGTTGTGATAGTCAAAGTGCCATATGTTTGGTGAAGAATCCTACTTTCCATGTGAGGACTAAACATATTGATGTCCACTACAATTTTGTTTGTGACATGGTAGTGGATGGGAAGGTGAATTTGGAGAAATTTGATACTTTAACGAATGTTGTTGATTCCTTGACAAAACTTGTGAGCACAGAGAAGTTCAGATGGTGTTCAGAGTCTATGGGCCTCTCATCCCCTAGCAGTTAAATCCTATCATTCTATTGGCTCTTGCAAGGTGTTCAACAAGTGGGAGAATGTTGGGAATTAAGGTGTCTCAACCTTTGTAATTTCCTAGCATTTAATATTTGATTATATATTTATTTAATTGCCTATATTGTATTTAATATTGGTCATCCGGTTTTATCATTTAGTGTGAGGTGGCATGTTGACATGTCATCCCACTTGGAAGGTGACTTGGATGGTCAAGTCAACATTTAAAAATATAGGCATCCCATTTTGAAGTGGCATTATTTCCATGTGTTAGCATCTCTTGGGTTGTGTAAGAGGTTATGGCATATGACAGATTCTATGACATGTAAGAGTCTGAAATAGAGATTCTATGATAGGTGTGACAAGTGTCAAGAATCCTTTGCATGGAGAAAGTAGGCACCCAAGTTTGACTATGACAAGTTGTAAGAGAATCATCTATTAATAGTCAATTATGACACATTCTCTTACAATTGTAAGTGTTGTCATATATGATAGATTTTATGACAGTGTAAGAGCATCTGTCATACCTATTTTGGGCAAATTTGGGGCACCCAAGTATGGGGGTTGTAAGGGATGAAAGGGAATATTTGACATGAAGTGTATTATGCATGCTTTATGGCCTTAGAATTTAGGCCATGTGGATTTGGATGAGATTCTTTTGTGGCTTTCTCTAGAAGCTACCTCCATCCTTGCTATTTCTCTATATATACAGGTGCTTGGAGTTGGAGATGTATGGTAATGTGCAGATACCATTATGCTATCAGATTTACTCCAGTAATCAACATTAGTGAACTCCTAGAAGAACTTGCATTACAAGTGTGTTGTAATCTCATTCAGATTTGATAATACATTGTGCAGGTTTTGGAGTGTGGGGTTTTTTACCTGAAAGGGTTTTCCCCACGTACATCTTGTGTTGTGTGCATTGGTATTTGGCATTTGTTGTTGATGTTACCTTTTCTATTAAAGTGTATCTTAATCTATAACTGGTTAAAAGAAATTTGCACTATCTTTCCTCATTAGATAAGTGTAGGAAGTTGTTTCTGTGTACCTTACTTCCTTTCAGGTATGAGGTTTTTGGGATTAGGGTGTGATGACTTGGATTTGGTATTTTGGATGGATAATGGGTGTGACTTGGAATATGGATTTGGATCTTAATTGAATCAACCTTTGGCAAAGGAGCTTGGTGTCTAAGACTCTCTCAAAAGTGGACTATGGACCCTAAGATGGATAAAATGCATGCAAAAGTTTGGATGTTTTGGATAAAATGGATAATCATAGGTTTAGCACAAAGAATACACACCAAACACATCAACAAACATAATTTATTCAAGTAGGAGTGTCATCTAATGTGGGCCCACCAATGGAAATTAATCCATTAATACCATTCCTAGGAGCAGATTGTTAGGATGTGTCCTGCGTACATAGGAGATCCCTTTACTTGGAGGCCTTGGTGCCTTCCCCAAGGAGCCTCTATCTCGACTCAAGGGTGTACATGGTGAGTAACTTTGAGGGCGGTTCACGTCCCTTACACCACACTAAAACATAGTCAAAAGGTCATATCTAGGTTTAAACAAGCCCTCTAAGGGTGCCCTCTATATACACAAGGTACATGGGGTCCAATCCATGAACACTAATCCATATACAAGCATGAGACGAGAAAAGGCTCAAATGATATCTTCACCTTGTGTCCTAAATCACCAAGGGCCCCAAGGCTGTGCTAGACATGATGATGGCTAGATTGAGGTACAAGTTGTGTTCTCCCCCTTTGATATACTCATGCTGAAACATGTGGTTAAGGTCATCCCTTGGTGTGATGAATTCCCCATGTAGGCCTCCAAATGGGAAAGGTTAATGTTAGATGTTTTTTATCTCCAAGATTCCATGAAGCATAAGGATAGAGCATACACACACTAACACACCTTAGGATGTAAGCTAAACATAAAATGAAAATGCAAGACTTTTGATCTCCAAGATCACATAGAAGTGCAAGGAGAGAGCATACATCTATACACTTCCAAATACATGGCAAACACAAAGTTCATTAACCCTCTAAACTAAATTTAGTGCCTAATTTAGTGAAAAAACCAAATCTTGGACAAACAAATGCTACAACAAATGTGTTAGTAGTTTCAGATTTTATCTTTGACCAGTGAGGGACAAGATGCATCACTTAGTTAGTTCCAAAACCACAGAAATTAGCTAAAAAAGATAAATCTTGATATTCAGAAACAAAAGTGTCAAAGTATAGTCAAAAGTGCGGTGACACAGTCAGAAGTGTGTCGATATAGTCAAAAGCGCTAAGATAAGTAAAAGTGTTGAGATAAGCAAATGTCTTAACAATAAAGCAAATGTGCTATAACAGAGCAAATGTGCTATGATATGGCAAAAGCACTGAGATAGTGAGCAAATACACTAAAACATATAATGATGAAAATATTTATACCTAAAAGCAAAAGTGCGGCTTTGCAAGCAAATGTGTCGATCTAAATTAAAAGCATGGATTCACAGTCAAAAGCACTCACCTGGAGTTGAAACTATAAATCCTACAAACAAAGATTAGTTCCCTACAAAATAGAGAATTAGACAACACGAGGAATAAAAGAATACTCCTAAAACACACCAAAAAATTTAGATATGGAGACAACCGATTAAGATGTCATAAAATAAATGTAAAGCAAAAGCGCTAAACCAATCTGAAGCCCTAAAACCCAACAAAACATAGATTAGCTCCTTACAAATAGAGAGTTAGCCAAGTACAAATAATAACACAAGACAAACAACCCATGAAGCACAGCCTACAAAAAAACTAGAGACAAAAATGATGTTAAACAACTGAGATGCAAAAGTGCCAAAAGCGAAATAAAAGCATCGATTTAAGAAAAAGCACTACAAATCAGTGCAAAAACATGGTGTCGTGATCAAATGCACTGAGGAATAGTCAAAAGCATTGAGATCTAGGAAAAGCGTTGAGTCGTAAATGAAAGCACCGACTTGGAACAAAAGCGTCGAAACACAACCAAAAGCGCTAACCTAGAAATCTAACTATAAAACTCACAAATTTTCACCAAAAAATTGTTAGTAAAAGGGACATGGGTCCCACCGGGTGTGCCAAAATGTGTATGCAGAAATATGGAATATAAAAATGAAAATAATACATAAATGAAAGCTCCTATTCCATACTCAACATCACCTCAAATAGAGCATAAGGAGTAAAGGAATCAAATGCAACAATAAGAAAATGTTACCACCAAAATAGCCTTTGTTGCTCCATTGATGAAAGCTTAATGTGCTTCAAAGATATTTTGATAATGATTTTGATATGTTGGTTGCTCACTTTGATAGCATAACTTTGCATAAAAGCTCTTGATAATAATGACTTGTTTGATGTTTGATTTATAGATTCTTGAATGATAGGATGGAGGGCTAGGATTAAGAGGTGCAATGGATGGTTGAGATTAAGAGGTGAAAGATAAAATCTTCTAAGGCATCCTTATGTGAATGAATAAGATTGAGAGATGTAATGTGAAATGAGTGGTGGAGATGAAAAGTTAGTTTGACTTTTGAGGCTCTCATTTATTATTTGTGGTAAGAGGATGAGGATGAGGACAAGTGGAAATTAGTAGTAGGTTCATCATTGCAGATCATATGTTTACCTTTGGCTCTCCATCGATCTTCTTTAAAATCTCCATTATCCTCAACAACCAACTCTGAAGAGATGGGTTTCTAATCTCTCTATGAACATAATTGAAAAAACTATAAGTCACAGCTTCCCCCAAAATATTCCTCTTCCGCTCACTCTTCCCTTCCTCCCCTTCAACTAATTCCACATCAATTACCCTCTACCCACCCACCAAGCAGCTAACAACCTTCCTTATCAACTACCTCCTCAACCTACCAGAGGGAGCATCCCTCCCCTACTCAGTCAATCTTACCCCCATCAATCCCCTAGCACATTTCCCTCGACTACCCAGCCATGAGACATACAACTTGAGCCCTTAGAGAAAATCATGCTAAAAAATTGGAACCTACTAGAATTAAGACACCAAGAATGAGACTGAAATTGCCCATATGTCTAACATCTAATCACCAACTCCTCCACCATCACCAGCATGCCTCATAATTATTATCCCACTCCTCTCAACTCTGTTATGTCCTTTCCAATATCATCTACCATCACCTTTTTCTCTTCTCATTATTGTAGTATGTGTTCGGCCCCTTATCAGGCAGGTGCTCCTTGATATTGAATCTTAGATCAACTTCAGAACTAGTTGAGGGAATTTTCTTCCCACCACCAGAAGTTCATGTCAGCATCTCTATCCTTCAGACGAATCCCTTGATTAGCAGCCCAATCAGCCACTCTATAACTCAAACACCTAATGTGGGAGAACTTGATCTCTTTGAAATTCTGAGCAAGGCTTTTATTTTCCTCCATTATTGCTTCAAGTTTCTAGTTGTGAGAGACATTCCTGTTCATGGAATTTATCACTATTCTTGAGCCACCCTCCACCCAAATATTCTCCCATCCCTTCTCTCCAGCAATCAATAATCCTTTCCCCATAGCATTTGCTTTACAATGTTGGTTTCCATCCCTAAGTCACAAGCAAAGATACCCAATGGTTGACCTTTATGATCCTGAAAAATACCTCCTCCTCCTGCCCTGCGAGGATTTCCCTTGGCTGCACCATCAAAATTATATTTGATCCAATTATTTTCTAGGCAACTCCATGTGTTCTATCATGAAGTTTTGATCCTTGCTAGTTGTGGATGAATTTGTGTGACAAGTATGTAATATCATATTGTGTCTTTGGTTGGTTGCCAATAAATGTCTATTCCTAGCAGCTTATGTCCTTTTATGCTTTCTATATTTTACTTTCAAGCATGTCCCTCTTTCTCTTTTCCTCTTTAGTTAGAGTTAGCTTAGAATAGGCAGGGAGTGGCCCTCAACCTATAGATTGACTTGTTGGTCATGTCCTATATCAGCTAGTCATTCCATTATTTTTGGTCTGGGGTGGCACATTTGTGTATTTTTCTTGAAAACACATTTGGACCAATCAACAAGTCCTAAGAAAGTACAAGGATTATATGTTATTCCAAGCTCAGATAGATTTCCATATTGTTTAGTAGCCCATGTCTTGAGCACTTGTAGGCTATCCCTTATGTTGTACATCAATGAGGTAAATATGTTCATGAGGGTAGAATTATGAAGATTACATGAGATCTATATGAGCCTTTTACTAAGATTAGTCATTTTACATTGGATACTTACATACACACCCCCATGGAAGATCCTCATGAAAGTGAGAAAGAATTTTATGAGGTGTAATAAAAGAGATTAAAAGAAAAAGATAAAACTAAGTTGGCACATGATCATATTAAACATACTTTACCCCTTGTTCCACCTATGAAGGATAAGGGTTTTATTGATCAGCCTAAATTCATGACCTATACAAGATAAATATGCCATGCATGGCCAATCAAACATGGAAATACCTATAGGCATGGGACATGACCTAGAAGTCAATCTCTAGGTTGAGGGATAACTCCCTGCCTATTCTAGTCTAAGGCTAATTGCTGAGGGAAAATGGAAAGGGATGCGAGAAAGTAAATAACATAAAAAGTAAAGGCTCATGCCAAATAATTTTTCTTATAACTGAGATAGAGATTTACAACTCATGGTGCAATAGTAAATAGAAATAACATCAATAAAACATGTATGCATTAGATAAATTCATATGCATGAATAAGAGTTAAAACCTCTAGGGTAACAATCCCTTATATTAATGCGTATGATAGTATTGAGCAACCAAATATAGTACAATATCACTATCTCTAGAAACAATCATGGAGTTTCCTTGTTTAGCTATAAAAGGAGTGAGAGAGAGTTTTACATACAAGGTTCAATAGCCCATCTATATAAAATATGATCCAAACTACAAATGGGTATAAGGTCACTTATTTATAAGAAAACATCCCAACCCACAATAACATTTCCCCCCAAAAGCAAGTAGTTTTGAATTTTGAAATCCACAAAGGTAGAAATCCCATTAAAGGCTAGGTGACAAAAGGAATGGGATTGAGAAGGACTACAACCATAAATGCCCATTGTTAGTTGTTAGAGTACCTTCAAGATGGGTGTAACATACTTAACTTTGAATTTCAACTCTCTACTTTGCATATGCAACTACCAAGATGGTTGAATGTCTTTTCGGTACTTGGAGAGGGGTCATTGGGCTTTGAAGGCCTCTTAGTACCTACATGTATAATGATTGAGATTTGGAAAGAGAGTCCCTTAATTTTATCTAATTTGCATCTCTTCAATAAAAATGCCTTCGGAAACCTCCACTAAATGACCAAGCTTCAAAATTTGGTTGTCCAAACTTATCAATATAAAAATAAGTTGAGGAATGGGCTCCATTCCTCATGGACCATTAGATTAGATTTGTCATGGCATATCAGATGATTTGTGCTACTTTTTAAGGAAGATATTTTACCTTAAAGCCCTAGGAGCACACCATGTGGCACCTGTGAGTACCACACACACTCTCGTACCAATAGAAATACATACCACACAATCATGCATCTAAACACATTGGCTTCACATGATTCCCCTATCGATGTGAGATATCCATCAAACAAAATAATCCAAGGGGCCTTGGTGTTGTGATTAAGGTGCCATCAACCTTTGTAAATCCTAAGTAATTAATTACTCCTAATTTTATTTGTAAATTTCCATAAGTGAAGATGTATTCACCAAGTAGCGATCTTGTTTCAGTTACATTTGTATCCTAGTACCTGACGAGGGGTCCAAGAGGGGGCCCTGAAGGATTTTTTTAAAATTGCCTTGTAAAATATTGTAATTTCGTAGTTAATCTAGACAATTCACCATTAGGTTGCAGATCTGATGGTAGAAGTTATGTTAGGGTTTTTTTTCCCTAGATGGAAACACTCTTTTAATGAGGGCATTGTATTATAGTTGTGGTGTTGTAGAGAGTTGAGACTGGAAAAACAAGTGTTGTTGGATTGAAGACTGAAGAGGAGGTTGTTAGTGATGTATTGTAAACTCTATTTAAGTTAATACAAATTGGTGCATCTCTTCTTATGCGGAGTTTTTTTTTCTCGAAAGGGTTTCTCCATGTAAATGCTATGATATTTGTTTAGTTTTTCTATTCCTTTATTTCTTTGTATTACCGATTTGATTTCCTATGATCTCCATTTGGTTTTACACTAGATTTATAATAGTTTAAATCATATTTCTATCCTATAGTTGTTCACCTTCATTTCTAACACCCAGGGCCTCAACCCAACAAATTGCACAATTTCATCATAAAGTCCTAGGAGCTGCTAGATTATCCACATCACAAAAGATCCACAGTTTCACTTAATCCCTAAACCTATCACCTTGGCACACATGAAAAAAGAATTGAGAATCTTACCATATTGACATGGAACTCAACAACCAATAGTGCAACCACCCATTGATAGCTCTAGAAATGCTCCCTTGAGATAGTGTGAACTAATAAATTAGAAATGGATTGAATAGTTGACACAACCCTAAGATCATAAAAGCTCTAACAACACCATTAGATAGTGAGAGCTTGCCACATAGCACTACTAACTTCATAATGCACTTAGTTCATAACATGATGAAGGAGATTGAATGGTTAGCACAAACACCTTGAAGATGATCTAACGACTCATGGGGTCTAGGTCTAATATTTAACAATGACACATCAGGGAACCCCCATGAACCAATCAAACATCTATGCAAGAACACATCAACTAATAGTAGGATCTCAAAGAACCAAGAACACAAAAATTACTCAAACCTCTTATAGACCATTAGATCAAAAAATCCAATGGTTGATGGAGGTTGACACCTTAAATAAATAGTGAACTCCTCCTGTACCAATTCAAAACATAATTATAGGGCCGCCATGAATAAGAACTCAGAACTTGGCCATGGAAAGGAAAATTAAACATCTAACATAGCCCAAGGAAGGAAGGAAGACATGTGGGCATGAAATAGGGCCTTGTAAAGATTTTTTAGATAAGTAATTAACATAAAGTGATGGGAATAAGAATAGGGGAACAATGGAGCTTAGCAGAGGCACATGAATGGAGCGTTAGTTGAATTATCTTAGATCAATTATTAAATCCAAGGCATCAAAACACTAGGGAAAGGTGAGAAAATGGAGAAAGTAGGGATGAAAGTCAGTGGGGAGAAAAGTTTTAAAATGGAGTGCAAAAATTACACAATAGGTCCTAAATTACAAAAGATGGTATTTAATGCTAAAGGTACTACTTCATGGATTCCAAAGCAATATGTTGTGTTTCAACAAATACATTTTTTTTCTAAGAGACCACCTCCAAATAAAAAAGAAAAGTGGGTAAGGAAAGAAGCTCCTATAGGTCTACCTATTGATAGTATGTTCACTAAGAGAACCAACTCCTATCAAGAGGAAATATCTATGTAATTGACTAAGAAAGTCACGTAATTGAGGAAGAAGGATATGGTGCTAATTTTTGGGAGAAAGATGACCTCTTAGAGAATGATCTTCCTAAATATATTCCATGTGACATTGAACATTTTTATACCTTGAACTTATCTATATACTTCTATTAGCTTTTACTTTTCTTCCACTTTAGATTTTTTGTTTATGCCATGTTTGTTATGCCTATTGACACAAAATACTAACACAAGATCTGGACTACCTATGTTAGGAAAGTTAACCTCGGTGTGACACAATAATAAGGAAAATAGATCAAGTGCAGTACATTAATAATTAAGCAAAAAAATAACATACTCATTTACATATTATATCAAATAGAACCATTCATATTAGATGATCTTTACATACATTCTTCATACCACAAGCATATATATACACATCACATATTCTTGGGCAATTACACATATACAATCTTTTAAATCTTTTGTTATCTCATATTCTATTCCACACACTTGTTACATATGTGGTATACGATATTAACATTATAGCATTACAACATGTAAGGATGTTTCCTTATATTCCATCTTGTATTGTTCTGATAATCAGGAGGTACCACAAAGCATTTGATATTGACGTAACTACTCTTTTCGATGCTTGTGGTGCCCTTTGGTTCAACTTGCCATTGGGATGGTACACTTCATGGACTTATCCTTTAGCATCCTTGCAATTTTTCACCTTCAACCACTCTTTTGGGTTTCCAACCTAACAAGGTTAGATCCATCTATCTTTATAGGTTTTCAACTAAATCTATCAAAGTCTTAAGTTATCTTTGATCCTACGAACATCATCCCCTAGATTCACCTATATCTTTTCCTAAAGACATACTAGCTTTGACTACCAACTCCTCAAAATAAAATAGGAATATCTAAGGTTCCATTTGTCATTCTTTCAAAATGTAAATAAACAACCATATTGTGGCTCCATTGACCAATTATTCCAAGTATCATATTTTGCTAGTATTTCCACCTCATAGCCGAGTTCCTTCCACCTAAAATTTAATAGTCATAATTTTAACTTTTCTCTCAATCTTTATGGAATAACATGCTTGTAAATCACCTTAAGTTGGGCATATGTAGAATCTAATTGAATATTTGCTTGTTGTAACTACTACATATGCACCAAAACCTAAATATAGGTATTTTATATCTCTAGTAAGGTGGAAGGATTTAAAGAAGATATCATCAATTGCATCTAACAACAAGGTATACATTTGTGTCATCCATGCTCACCATAGCATTGAGTGTTTTAAATTGAGCAATAGTCTTTATCCTTTGATTCAAGACTTGTTGAAACTGGGAATGAAGAGTTTCAAGATTATGTCTTTGTTGTTCATTTGTGTCACTTAAAAAATAATATGATGTAGAACCTTATGTAATTTGATTTTCCAATGTGTCCATTTCACTCTTAAATTCCTAAGTGGAAGCAACCAACTAGAGCAATATCGATATAGTAAGACAATGTTGTTGCATGTTTGTTCTATTTTATTTATCGCTTCCATTATCTCTTTGTGATTCATAGTCAATCTTCCCTTGGCTTCACTTTTTTTTTTCTTCTCATACTTTTAAATTATATACTCCTTAATTTGTTCCTTCTTTTTCTCCCAATCACCCACTTCCATTAGCAAGCTCCAGACTACCCCTTCTAGCTTGTTTATTGTATCTCTGGTGAGATCAATTACTATCTATAGTTGGTTTTTTGAATGAGTTGAAGTGTTCTTTCCAAAGTTTCTTCCACATTTATATGTTTCTATAGTAAGTCCTTCCTTGCACTAATTTCAAATCCATCACTTATGTCCATTTTATAGATAGGTAATAATTGAATCATGTCTACTTGTCATCTTCCAATGGTATTAATGATAATAATTAATGTTAGGACTATCGTAGGAGCAATATATTTTTGTTTTTCCATGAACTCCTTTATCTTATCCATAGGATCATCTACATTTTGTACCATACATCTTATCATAATATAAATACCTTCTTGTGCAATGTCCTCTTTCTATTTCTCCTTGTCTTCTTCTACCTTTCCTTTTCTTTTTGCTTAATATATTTTGCCTTATCTTGTTCTTCCTTAATTATTCAACCTTATCTTGTTCTTCCATTTCTTCATCACTTCTTTCAGTAACTTCCCTTTCTATAACATCCTCGACCATAAATGCATCTTTCTCATATTCATCTTCTCTTTCTTCTACATTTTGTGCTTTTTCCTCTCTTGGTTTTTCAATTTTTGGTGTTTCCTTCTACGATGAATGTTCAGGGATTTTTGGTGGTATTTTGATGTATCTACTTTTTTTTCCCTTTTTATTCTCTAGCAAAATTTTATGTTTTTCTTAGTTGCTCTCGAAGCATCATCTTTTAGTTGTTTTATATTTTTAGGATCCTTCTTCTAGCTAATCATCCTGTCTTGTAGAACTTGGAGTTCCATTCAACTCTCCTGGGACAACTCTGCTTCTTCTACATCATTGAGGGCATGTTTCCTAATTGTCATTTCTATCTTGAATATTCCCTCCTCTCTATATTTTTTTATTTCTATAGCTAATTCTTCTAGAAAATCATGTACTAACTCTACCAATATATAAGGGCTTTTTGATATAAATTAGAGCATAACCTCCAAGATGATATTTTTGTTAGCTATGATGGAAATAGTATATGTCTTTACAACTAAAAATAGCTTTCCCTTAGTAAATAAGGATCTGTACAATGCATTTCCATCTATTTTTTCTTCCTCCTGTTTTCCTCCTACAACTTTGCTCCATGTTACATTAGCTTGCGACTATTTTTCTTCTTCTTTAACTTCTTTCTACAAGGTTTCCTCTTCATCCTTTTCCTCTTCTTCCTCTGATGATTCACTGTAGTGAACTAATTTCCTTTTTTGCCTTCATTTCCTAGTGCTTAGGTTTTTTGTTCTTTTCTTGCTTCCATTTTTTTGTAGTCATCTATAAAAGTGTTTCTGTTGCCTCTCTTGTAAGAAGATTAGGTGGTAAAGTAGTTCTTTGTGGTAAGCTTTGCACCTTTTTCTTCTCTTGCAATTGGGTAGGTTCAAACCCTTCTCTCTTTTTCCCCCGAGTTACATATTGGGGAACTTTCTTCTCCAATTCTTCTATCGCTAGTTACTTCTTTGTTTATAAGTCCTTTATTTCAAACTTCTCCTTCTTCGATGGTGTAGCCCACTAGAGGATCCTATGCTTTTTTATCTCAATTTTTTTTCATTTTCCTTCCTTCCTTCATGTTTCTCTCAACCTTAGTTATTTCAATTACTTGTAGGGCAAGGGTATCTTGTATATTTTTATCCTTTTTCACCTCCTTCTCCTTATTCTTCTAGAATTTCTCCTAGGAATCCTTCTTGACCATTTTATCTTTCTACTCTCTCAAAGTGCTAAATCTCTTGGCCTTGGGATTCTTAGGGAGTGTGAGAAGTGTTCATGTAGTTCTCTTTAAAAACTCATCAATAGCTTATTAAGTAAGCTCTAAAACTTGAAAGTTTCTATGTTTGATAGCCTCCATATGAATATAATCTTTATCTACTCCAAAAATGACCTCATTTTCTAGTTTCTTCACAATCTTGTAGCTCAAACTCTCCCTTTATGCATTCTTGCTTGAATTTTTTTAAAGAAGGGTGCTATCACAATAGTGTGTCCCACTTATGGGACGTCTTGATTTTTGTCTGAATCACATATTTTTTAGAAAAATTAATGATTTAAACCTTGAGGGGTTCCATCTAAAGGGATTTAATTGCAGGGTTCGATAAAACCCCATTAGATCAAATCCCCTAGGAAAAAAACCCCTAGTCTTAAATCAAACCCTCGATGGAGTCTCCTCCACACCTATCAAAATGCTGACAAAAACAAAACTTTCTTCACCTTTTGGGGGATCAAATGAAGTCATTTAGAAGTTATGTTTTGTAAATATGTAGCCCTTAGTATAAGCTTTCCAAAAAGTATGATTTTGAATATGTTTCATTTAATTTTATATTTATTTTCTCTGTTCTAGTGAACGTACGTTTTTCACCGAGCATCAATGTCTCTATTCCACACACGCAGAAAAATAAAAAATAGACAAAAAAAATTCTAAAAAATATTTGTGCATTAGGTATTTATGTCCTTGTTTCACCAAAAAAAAATTGAATTTCGATATATACACAACAAGTTATGCTTGACGACATACACCTATGTCCAAATTATAGTTACCCTGACTTCAAAAATCAATAAAAAATATATATGTAACACAAATTATGATATCCATCCACTAGATATTGATGTTAAAAATCTATATTTTAAAAATTAGAATTTTATCCTTTATAGAAAAAAAGTTATGTTGGACGACATAAACGTTACTTTCTGAAAATGTTGTTTACTATTAAAAACTAGTTATTAAAAGAGACGTTGAAAGATTCATGATTTATTTCAATATATATAGAGAGAATCTACACACAAATCACCACAAATCACTAGTTTGCATCATCTCCAAATTCTTAATGGTTTAGCTGCTATAGGTCTCAGAAAGTGAAGATTTAGTTTAAAATGTTGATATCAATGTCCATCTTGGCCAAAAAGTGGGACTCATTATTGTGGGATTACCTAGAAATCAATCATATTCAATTAGACATATGGAATCATTTGGAAAACTATCTATGTGCTTAATAATCTAGCTCCCTACTAGTTTATCTAATCTCCAAATACATTTTCTAGTACCATGAAACTCATGTTTATAAAGTATAAAGCTAATCATATTATTAAGAATCCATACCTAAAATTGTGATGTTGGTTCTTTTCTTAAAGTTCTCCATGAGCTTCTCTCTTGAGGATTCACATAGATTATACTACTTTCCATTTATAATCATTTCCTATACCACATACACATAGGTACTAGTGGCAAAATCCTCTCAATTTGTAAGATATATCACATAATTAATGCTCTTCATTGCATACTTTACTCTAAGGTTTTAGATAGTGTTGTCACATACTTATTCTCTATTTTATTTGGTTGTTCCCCTTTGTCCCAAAGACCAATCACTAACTTAATTGCATTCTTTGTTATGTGGAATGGTTAGTTGAGGTGCTTAAATTCTCCATGAATTTTATTCAACATCAACCTTAACCATTAGTGCTCTCCCTTGAAGCTCATAAACTACTCCCAAACATCTAGCTTCAATCTCCTAATATTCTTGTCTTTGGCAAGATACTCTCTAGTAGTAAGGTCCTTTAGGGTTTTATTTTTGCTATGATCTTGAATGGTCCATTTTTTATAGCTTCACGTGAATTTACTTCTATATATCCTTTATGTATACTACTGCTAGAATGTTTTAAAAAGTGCCTTCAGGGCCATTTTCCATTGCCTTCCATGGGAACAGCTTATAGAAAAGATATGGGATATCTTTTCCTTCCACAAGCTTTGGTGTTGGAATCCCCACCATTATCTCTTCTCAAGATTCTCCATTCAACTTCAATTCATTGATTTTTGTTACAAACCCTAGCTTGCAACCCTCATTTTGCCCTAGCTACTCAATTCACTCAACACTGCACTTCACTTCCACATTTTAAATTTTGAGTGTTTCACACTCATGCTTCCACCCTTTTTATAACTTTTCCCATGCACTATATACCATTATTAAGATTGTCAATTTTTCATCCCCTTTGTTTCTTTGT
The DNA here is from genome assembly GCA_027924645.1 of Cunninghamia lanceolata. Lineage (NCBI taxonomy): Eukaryota > Viridiplantae > Streptophyta > Pinopsida > Cupressales > Cupressaceae > Cunninghamia > Cunninghamia lanceolata. The sequence goes on from BSBN01000934.1 coordinate 1,125,417, forward strand.
TACTCATCTATTAAAATTGATGGACATTTGTCTTTCTATAGATTGATCAACCTTTCATTTCTAACTATGCCTAGCTACTATAGTACAATATTGTTACATAATATACAAAGTGTTTCTTTGACGCTTGATTCTCCCATTGAATCTTTTCTTATTCTCTAATGTAATAGGGTTTTAACCAGACTCCATTCACAAACCCATTTAATAACTCATCATTCAATGTTTTTAATTTCACTGCTCTTAAATTTATATTGTGATCAATGTGGTATGGTCCCAACTGTAGAGGAAAACTAATGTGTTGCAGACTTAACATAATTTAGGGGTAAACCTATATGAATAGTCCACTCTATCATTGTACTTCCTACATTAAATTATCAACCAAGGAGCATAAGCTTATGATGGCACTGCATAGTATGTGCCTTCAGGGTTCATATTCTTTCTAAACCAACTATCCAAACCTACTTAGGCTATTCTACTATGCTAGAATTCACAGAAATGCAAGAACAATAAAAATAGTTATAGGATCTAGTGGCTACAGGTACCTTTAGCATAGGTTGTAGGTAATTGTTAACAACATAAAATTACGTAACTAATCTAAAACATTCAAAATGATAAAAGAGCTAATGCTTACCTCTAGAGGACTTAAAGTAGACAAAGCATGCACTTGTTCATGAACCATACTACTATAATTTGACAATCAAACAAATCTAAGTGACTTGTGATGTATCTATATGCAAATGAAAAATAGATTTAACAATGAATGCATAAAGAAACAAGGAAATAAATGAAGTGAGTATCAGTACCTTGAGTCGTTAGCTCAGGGGACTGACTCACTTAACTAGAAATCAAATCTAATTCAGATTCTTATGCATCTTCATAACACATAGTTTTATTCACTTCATATCATAAACAAAATCTCCTTCAGATTGTATTCAATAATGGCATTCCTTAATAAAACATGTCTGGACCTTCCAATATATAAAAATACAGTAATAACTGAGTAACTAGAAAATAAAGTGACTAACTTAACATCTAACTCATCCCTCCTAACTTATACAGAAATGGGAGAGTTTTATGCAACTACCAACTAACTTCAACCATCAATCAATTCCTAGATACTAGGATACACGTTTGAGATCGATTTATTAATCTAACTAAATAGAAGGAGAGTCCTATCCCAACAAGAATTCTTATGCAATGGCTCGCATAAAGAACACACGCTCTGTTTGAAACAAGTCTACTTCTTCTGTATTTATTCCTATCCATGATTGTTCACATTCATCCTCCAGCTGCCTGCACTTTTGGCATCCTAACTTCACTTCCTTTAATTCTCTTGTCTACAACTTCGCTGTAAATGCTCATTTCCCTAATGACATGTTCTTGCTGCACAGGGGTTAATTCACAAAACATATGCACACAAATAACCTTCATGACTAAACCATAGGATTTCATCTATATTGCATGCATACTCATATTTAAATCATTCAATTGATAATATCATCACCATATTCCATATTAATAACATAGGTTCAAAGTCTTGCAAAGTATATAAAAAGATAGCATATAATGATGGTGATGTTGGTAAAGTGTCTGGAGGATCATATGGAAAAGTTCTAAAAGCATATAAAAACAGCATAAAAAGAGGTCAATATTTCAGCCCATCACCAACCACCACATCTTAAGTTTACTTTCCTTTTTAAACTTTCTATCATACAACAATACAATATCTTTTGGCTCAATTTGTTTAAACTCAATGTCCCTGTATACACTAGAGAATGCACAAGAGAAACAAGCTAAAACAACAACCTATTTCATGCAAGTCCTAATATACCTCGGATTGACCAAAAGGAATGCAAAACAAAGAAGTTAAACAATTAACTATATGCAAACCTTGATACTTGGATGTGCTCCTTGATGATGTTGATCTTGATGGCTCCTCAAATGGATGCATAATCTTGCTTCCCATGGAGTCTTGGATTGAAAATGACAGCATTATGTTGCATGAAGAAGTTGTGTCATTTGTGAAAGGGTGAGCTCCAATTTATAGATTTTTGGAGACTCAATTGGATGGTTGGGATTGAATTGAAAGATCAAGGGTGGAGGATTGTTGAGAGCTCTCAAGCAAGGAGAGCTTGATAAGTGTCATGATAGGATTGGATGAGATGAGATGTCCTTGGATCAAGGAGGAATGGATGGTCAAGATTGAGCTTTGGGAAGATTGGAGGGATGAGATTGTATTGGTAGATAAGAGGTATGGGTTAGATTTGATTGGAATTTTAAATTGGGGATTATGGATACATGCCCAATTCAAAATTGGAGGAAAAAGGATGAGTTGTCTTAGATTTGAATTTTAAATTGGAAGCATGGGTACATGCCCAATTTAAAATTGTATCACATCTCAAACTTTCTAAACTTCCTGAACTTAGCTATATTTAGAATTGTTAGATGTTTCATTTTTGATTATGTTATAAATAGGTAATTGTCTATGAATAAAATGTGAAATGTTATCTTTTCTTTTCAAGTATACAATTAGGAAGTTAGTAAATGATGAATATAGATGTTAGGTGATGCTTCGGCTGTGGATTTTTGGTTACTAACCTATTAATCAGAAAATTGAGTTGAATGAGTGCAGGTATGTGTCAAAGGCAAGGGTTTAGATAAGGTAGAGGCAACCTAGTTGCCTGGAAAGAAATGGGATGGAGAAAACCTCGATGCTTGCACACACAAGCATGTAGCTCATATTACATTTGCATTTTTATCGTTTCTTGGAATGATATCTATTATTTTTTTATTGCATGGTAGTGTGGTTAATGGAATTAATTGATTACTTATGTTAGAAATATATCCCCATTATGCTTCTTTAGATGTTCAATTAAATGATTTGCTTATTATGTTTAAAGTGCCTTTTCATTTGAGTGACCTACACCGCAGAATGTAACGGAAGTCCGAAGTTTCATGGGACTTGTTGAATATTACAAAAAGTTTGTAAATGGGTTCTCTACGATAGCAACACCCATCACTTCACTTCAGAAGAAAGGAAAGTAAAAAGTTTGTAAAGTTTGTTGAGTGGAATGACAGGTGCGAGCAAGCATTCCAGCTTTTGAAGGAGAAGCTCACCACAACACCTATCTTGACTATGCCAGATCCAAATGGGCACTTCACGGTGATAACTGATGCTTCAGGAGAGGGTGTAGGAGTACTTATGTAGGATGGACAAGTGGTGGCATATGAGTCTAGAAAGTTGAAACAACATGAGTTGAACTATGCACCGCATGATTTGGAGTTGGTTGCCATAGTGCATGCCCTTCAAATGTGGAGGCATTACCTTCTAGGAAATCCTTTTGAGTTGAAGATGGACCATTTGGGGCTAAAGTACATCTTCACTCAACCCAATCTAAATGCTCGTTAAAGAAGATGGTTGGAGTTTTTGAGTGAGTACAATTTTGGAATCGAATATATTAAAGGGAAAGAAAACAGGGTGGTAGATGTCCTTAGCAAGGGAAGGCATCTTGTGGCTATGCTCACTACAAGATCAAATTTCAAGCAACAGGTAATTCAAGCTCTATCAGAAGATGAACATTATTCTAGAGTGAAACAAGCCTTAGAGCAAGATCCATCTGATCACAAGTTTGATGGATATATGATTGAGACAGATGGACTTTTGAGATATCAAGGAAGGATGTATGTTCTTGACTCGGGGGAGTTGAGGAACCTAGTTTTGGAGGAATTCCACAATGCATCATACTTGGGGCACCCATGAGTGATGAAAATGATAGAAGGATTGAGGCCCTTGTACTTTTAACCATGACTCAAGAAGGATGTTACAGAATTTGTGGCTCAATGCTTGGAATGCCAGCGAGTAAAGGTTGAGCATGTGCATTCGGCAACAATTCTATACCCGCATAGTGTGCCAAAGTACAAGTGGCAAGTAATCAGTATGGACTTTATTACGGGACTACCAATGACCAAGAACCGACATGATGTCATTTTGGTTTTCATAGATAAGTTGACAAAAGTGGCACACTTTATTCCAAGGAATCTCAAGGATGGATCTTTGATCCTAGCCAAAAAGTTTGTTCAAGAAATCTTCTATTTGCATGGAGTGTCAGAAATAATCATTTCTGATCGAGACACTCGCATGACTTCCAAGTTTTGGATGACATTGAATGCGGCCTTGGGAACTAAATTTAAATTTAGTTCAGCCTATCATCCTCAGACTGATGGACAGACGGAGAGGGTGAATCAGGTGGTGGAGGACCTCCTCAGGATGTATTGTTATGGATTAACAATATAAGTGGGAAGAGTATCTATCATCGCTGGAGTTCATGTATAATAATTCATATCATTTATCCTTAGGAATGGCACCTTTCGAAACTCTATATGGGTGTAAGTGTCGTACACCTATCATTTGGGATAAGGTGGAAGATAGGAAAGTAATTGGACCTGATATGCTTAAGGAAATGGAGGATCATATGAAGTTGATTAAAGGGAAATTAAAACAAGATTCAGATTGCCAGAAGAGTTATAAAGATAAGAATAGAACATTCAAATAGTTCTTAATAGGGGACAAAGTCTTCTGGAGATTCAGACCTCAGAAGAGTTCCATTTCGTTTGGCAAAGCATCCAAACTTGCTCCCAAATATGTAGGACCATTTGATGTGTTGCAAGTGATTAATCATGTTGCATATAGACTTGCTCTACCACCTACTCTTGCCTGAATCCATAATGTTTTCCATGTATCTTTACTTAAGCCATATCATCTGAATGCTTCACACGTACTTGATTGGTGTGCTTTGCAAGTTCAGAATCTAGGAGTTGTGTTGGTGGAGCCCACTCAAATTTTGGAGAGGCTCAACGTAAGTTGCATAATAGAGATGTGATGCAATATAAGGTCCAGTGGGACCAATATTCTATGGATAATGCCACCTGGGAGAATGTTGATGATATAGATAGAGCTTTTCCTCATTTGAGAATTTAGCACAAACTCTTTACTTTTCATAATTATGACATTTGTGATACATTGATATTAATTGTGTAAGACTTTAATATTTAATATTAGTGTAATAAGACGTCGGGACGATGTCTCTTCCAAGTGGGGAAGGATGTCACGTCTCAAACTTTCTAAACTTCTTGAACTTAGCTATATTTAGAATTGTTAGATGTTTCATTTCTGATTATGTTATAAATAGGTAATTGTCTATGAATAAAAGGTGAAATGTTATCTTTCTTTTTCAATTATATAATTAGGAAGTTAGTAATGTTGATAACTGAAAGGGGGGGTGAATTAGTTATCTTAATTACTTCAACTTTCTGATCTTCCTTAACAATTAATGCAGCATCAAATCATATAAGCAAACATAACCATGAAATGGAAATAACATCAATACACATGACACAATGATTTTGGCATGGAAAACCCTGTTAAGGAAAAACCACGGGGTGATTAACCCAAGATTGTATTCTCTGTTAGAAGAATAAGATAGTACAAAATGGCACTTGCCAAGTAGGGCTTACTGCCCGAGCACACTGCTCACAAGAGGCTCACTGCCTACAATAGTTTATACAAGGAAACTAGATACTTGAACTGATGAGAAGCATCCACATATGTTGAGGATCAGTTCCGGTTAGGTTCAATACACTGATCTGCTGCACCTCATTCTTCCTCTTCTTGGTGCTGTTGTCCTGTCACATATCGGACCTGCCTTACTACTTCCACACTACTCTTCTGCTTTGATTCACACACTTCACAACACATAACACACAACACACACCTTCATACCAAAAACAATCTGGTATATATATATCCGCACCAAGGATTTCATCCACTTTCTAGTCGGCATCCAGAATACTTATTATTTTCCCAAACTCTTGGTCTGTCAGCTGAATCCTTGCTTATCAAGTGATGCGTATCAAGGAGATTCTCATAGAAGTCATCAATCATGTCAGTCAATCATGAATGATACCTTAGTAAGCTTGATCACCATCAATATCTCATCCGGATTAAGGTTTGATGCTCTACCAGTCAGTTCTTCCTCTGTTTACTCTGCCAAACAGGAACCCAATACTTAGGTGCTTATATCTCTTCATTCCTTCATCACCGGAGGCTTAATCCCTAGAGTCTATCAGTCAAGGTACTCCTCTTGACTTCCCCAAGTTTGCACTTTACATAGATAATTCCTCTGAGAGATCCAAACCTGATTGTCAGACCTTGTTGCATACTCTGTTCTTGGTCACCGGACCAAGTTACTCTACAATCTGACTTCCGGTATAGACACACCATGTCCTACGGATGGGTGGGATGAACTTTGTTGCCATCAATGACAACACTCATGAAGCTACAATGTGTCTAATGCCAACAATCTCCCCCTTTGGCATTGATGGCAACACCTAGTGAAAAATGACTGTCACACTACACTCCCCCTTAGCTAGATTCCACATTTTTCACTACTCCTCACTCCCCCTTTGACATCAATGGCAAAGGGTAGGGTCCGCACATCAAAATTTCCCCAAAAATAAATCTATACTTAGCCGCAAAAACATATATACAAGTTTTACTTACATATACTTAACTATATCTGCAAAAGTGGTTTTCAACTGTACCACTTTTGTTGCCCAACTCTTCTTCATCCTGTCCAAAATTGAGATGTGACCACTCAACAGGAATGCAAAAGCTTCTGCCCTCTTTAGATCTGTCGGGTCATTGGTCTGGGCTGTGGTTTGTGCATCACTTAGGGCTTCATTCATGGGTTCTAACTTAGGGATAATTATCCCTCTAAGTTCACTCAACCTATTTATCCTATTTTTCTTCTCCTTCTCAAGCTTCTTTATTTCATTTGTGACTACAATCGCCTGACACTCTTGATTTACTATGGAAGAGGAGAGAGGATCAAAACTTTGAGATAAACTTAACAGTTTATCCTCTTGCTCTTTTACTTTCTTCTCAATATCCTTGGTCACTTTAGGCCAGGATAAACAAAATTTATATATATCTCCGCCATCTTTAAGAGCATTTTCTAAGCTCTTTATTCCAATATCCATAACTCTTCTATCATTGGTTATTAGACCTTGTACTTCAGAGAATCTCTTTCCCAAAAACTCCTTCTAGACCTTTTCTTATGCTGACTTCTCTAAGGAATCAAAATGCGTATGAACAGAATTTACAAGAGACTTTCGATTACCAGATGTGGAGGCCGAAGAATCATTTTGGAAGGATGGCATAATCTTCTCCAATACACCGGATGCAGCTTCTATGAGCTCACAGTCTTCCATGTGAGACTTCAGAAGTTTTTCTTTTGCCTTCGCTTGAGTGAAGGATGCTAGCTTCATGGTTTGCACCAAAGAGAGGGAATCAAAATTGAATGGACCTTAAAGAAGTTATGGTTCATCAAATTCCATTATCTCTTTGGTTAAGAAATCTTTGACTGCTTCTGCTGTGTCTCTTGCCAGTGACAGGGTTTTCTCCTCTTCTGCAACCTTAGCATTGTCATCTGAGGTTTTCTCTGTTTGACCTTTTTCTTTTTCTTGTACTTCTTCTCCTTGACTAGTTTTCTCCTCTTTTCTTTCTTCATGGACTTCCTCTTCCGGAACAGAGGAATCCAGGTTCTTGGTCTTCTCCTCACTTAACTCTTCTTTAGCCACTGACTTGGTAGATTCTCCTTTGTCATCCATGGTGGAGGGTTCATCACCTAAGTCCTCTATAATAGGAATATTGAATCTTTTATAGGCATTCTGGAGGATATCTTCAGTCTCTTTGGCCACTTTGTCAGTCTCTCCAAGCATAAGTTGATTCATTCTAGCTTTGCTCCAGAACTCATCCTTGCAATCTTTGAAGATCATATCCAGTTGTTTCAGAGTAATTGAAGGATAGAGCTGAATGGCTATCTATTCTCTAATTTCTAAGTCCTTTGCCTTGGCATTTTCCTTTCTCATTTCAAGTTCTTTCTCTAAACTTTTGGGAATTAGAGAGATGATTTCAATAAATGCTTATTGTATATGTGTTAGACTTAGGGCACACAACTAAGAGGGGTGGTGAATCAGTTGTGCAAAACTTTCTCCAATTTACACACTTAAATCTTCATAGTGATTAGCAGTATATCAAACATGAGACATAATGCATTCAAATCAAAAGTAGAAACTCATCAACACATGAGACACCAAGATTTTGACATGGAAAATTCGGTTAAAGGAAAAACCACAGGGTGATTAATCCAAGAATGTATTCTCTATTAGAAGAATAGAAAGAACAAAATGGCACATGCCAATTAGGGCTCACTGCCCAAGCACACTGCTCACAAGAGGCTCACTACCTACAAGAGACACACTGTCTACAAAGAAATAAGTATCACATACATGAACTGGAGAATAGCATCTTCACCATGCTTGAATCAGTTCCATTAAGCTCAATACTTCTGCTCTGCCTTTTGCTCTCCTCTTCACTACCACTCGCTCATCTCCACATGACACACACTTTGGAATGACTTCACAATCCCTTATTTATACAAGACATTGACTTAGGAATAATCATCTAAGTCGGCAAACACCTACAAGAACATCCACAAGACGTGTAATACATTCAATTGGCCAATCTTAGGAAGAACACCAACATCTGGTGGTTATTCTTCAAATATGAACTTTAGCTTCAATGCGGACTACCAACATGAACTGGGACTGATCCAAAGATCACCACAAGCTTTCCTAAATTACCAACAGCATCTGCACTTCATCTGCTTACTGGAATCCTTCTCTCCTTCATCTGGAACCTCAAGAACACAGTCTGTCATCACTATCACAAAGGAATAGGTTCTTCTGGACCTTCAAACCATGAACCAATTGACTTGACACTTCACAAGGACGTTCTCAACACTTCCTCAAATCTGCAAAATGGGATAAAGCATTTCCGGATCTCACTAGACCTATCTGTGTCACTTTGTCACCTCTGAACACCTGTCGGAACTGGTTTCTGCTTGAGCGACCATAACTTCTTCCGATCTTCATGTGGACCTTTGAAAACTTGACTGGAGCATCTCAAGACTTATATCTACAAACCCTTTAAACTGCATCCTCTGATCCTCAACTTATCTTGGACTTTTACCTTGTTGTCATCACTGTTCTTCATTGTTCCTGATTGAGACTAATTTTCTCAATATCCTCAGCACACAACTCATCCAATCCTTCTCATTACTACAACATGAGTATGTTGACATCAATGACAACACCAGTTAGACCCATACTTGCAACAATCTCCCCCTTTGTCATTGATGGCAACATATGATGTGAAAAACTATCAAGACAAGAACTTCTCCTTACTGTCACAGCTCCCCCTATCAGCAACAGCTATTCACATGTCTTATCTTCCTTTACTACTCCCCCTTTGATCATCAACCATTTGTTTTTCACATGTATTTTCTCCCCCTTTGACATCAATGGAAAAGGGCTCATACTTGCAACTCCATCACTTCAGAACATACCAACTGCTCCCCCTGAGTAGCAGCTTCCCATCATCAATCTGAATCACAAGATGTGACTATGATATCCACCGGACTGATGCACATCAATGCATCCTAGTTCATCATCGGAGGGGCAATAACCCCTAACTTCTCCCTGAGATACTCAAAAGAGTCCTTAGGAAGAGGTTTAGTAAAGATATCTGCAATCTGATCCTTGGAGGGCACATACTCCAATCTGACTTCATCCTTGTTCACTTGCTCTCTCAGAAAGTGAAACTTGATAGATATATGCTTAGTCTTAGAATGTAACACCGGATTCTTAGAAATATTTATTGCACTTGAATTATCACAGAAAATTATGATAGGCTCCTCATATTCTACTTTAATATCTCTTAGCATCTGCTTCATCCACAAAACTTGAGTGCAACTACCTGCTACTGTAATGTATTTTGCTTCAGTTGTAGACAGAGATATTGCCTCTTGTTTCTTGCTTAACCAAGAAACCAAACTTTTTCCCAAAAAGAATGCTCCACCACTGGTACTCTTCCTGTCATCCACATCTCCTGCCCAATCTGCATCTGTATATGCATGAAGAGAGAAATCATGATCTCTAGGATACCACAAACCATACTCAACTGTTCCTTTTAGATACCTAAAAATCCTTTTGATTGCCATGACATGAGATTCTCTGGGATCAACCTAAAATCTTGCAACAAGACCAACAACCTGCATTATATATGGTCTAGTTTGAGTGAGATACAATAATCCTCCAATCATTGATCTATACTTTGTCTGATCTTCCTTAGGAGAGTCATCATCTTTGCTCAACTTACATTCGGTTGCCATGGGAGTATTCATTGGCTTTGAATCTTCCATTCGAAATTTCCTCAACAATTCTTTCACATATTTGGTCTGAGAAATAAAGATTCCTTTCTTTGATTGAGTAATTTGCAGACCCAAGAAGAAAATTATTTCACCAAGCATTGACATCTCAAACTCACTTTTCATTTGATTTGCAAATGTTTTACAAATACTGTCTCTTCCTCCAAAAATGACATCATCAACAAATACTTCAACAATCAAGATGTTTTCATGATCAATTTTGAAATATAAGTTACTGTCAACAGTACCTTTGTTGAAACCAATCTTCAAAAGATGTTTGTCCAATCTTTCATACCAGGCTCTTGGAGCTTGCCTTCTTCAGCTTGCAGACCATATCACTATGCTCAGATAATTGAAATCCATCCGGCTGTTCAATGTACACTTCTTCTTCTAAGTCACCATTCAAGAAAGTAGATTTGACATCCATCTGATACACCTTGAAATCCTTGAAGGCAACAAATGCAAGAAATCATCTGACTACTTCAATTCTTGCCACCAGAGCAAAAGTTTCTTCAAAATCAATTCCTTCTATTTGAGAGTAGCCCTTGCAGACCAATCTGGCTTTATTTCTGATTACTTCACCAACTTCATTTAGTTTGTTTCAGAAGACCCATTTGGTTCCAATCACATTCTTGTTTCTAGGTCTGGGAACAAGATCCCAAGTGTGATTTTTCTCAATTTGCATCAACTCTTCCTCCATTGCTTTGGTCCAGTTTTCATCATTGCAGGCTTCATTTATTGTCTTAGGTTCAATCTTTGAAATCAGACAATATTCATCTGAATTTTGAGCAATTTTCCTTCTAGTTTGCATACCTTTGCTTTTGTCACCTATGATCTGATCTTCAGAGTGGTTCAGTCTTACATACCTTGGAACTTTGGGAGTTTCTTGCACTTCTACTTCTTGATCAGACTCATTCAGACCTATCTCTTCTTTCTGATTTACCAGATCAATCTGAATCTGACTTTCAGAAGAGGATTGAACTCCTTGAACCAAAACACCATTCTGATCATCTTCATCATATTCATAAAACCTTGAGGGTTTCTCTAATCCCTCATCAACCTTCACATTTGTACTTTCTATCATATTTCTTAGTCTCTTGTTATAACACCGATATGCTTTGCTTTGAGTAGAGTAACCCAAGAATATTCCTTCATCACTTCTAGCATCAAACTTGCCTAGATCTTCATCTCTTTTGATGTTACATTTGCTACCAAAGACTCTAAAATATCTTACAGTAGGAGTAATGCCAAACTAGAGTTCATAAGGGGTCTTACCGGTATTGCTTCTGATTTGAACTCGATTAAGAGTATAGATTGCAGTGCTGACAGCTTCTCTCTAATAGATCTAAGGAACATTTGCTTCCATCATCATGGTCCTAGATGCTTCCTGGATGGTCCAGTTCTTTCTCTCCACTACTCCATTCTGCTGTGGAGTCCTCAGAGCAGACAATTGTCTCTTAATTCCATGTTTCTCACAGAACTCTATGAACTCACCGGATGTGAATTCTCCACCTCTATCAGACCTCAGACATTTCAACTTTATTCCTGTTTCATTCTCTACCATAGCCTTGAATATTTTGAATTTCTCAAGAGCTTCTGATTTCTCCTTTAGAAAGGTTACCCACATCATCCGGGAATAGTCATCACTTAGTAGCATGAAGTATCTGTCACCTTGAATACTCCTGGTTCTTGCCAGACCACAAAGATCAGTGTGAACTAAGTCCAATAATCCGGTAGAAGACAGTTCCTTGCTTTTGAATGTGACTCTGCTCAGCTTACCCAACTGACATTCCTTACACAAGCTGTTAGTAGGTTTCACCAATTTTGGAAGATCTCTTACAGCCTAAGTATTGCTTATCTTGCTGATATTATCAAAATTCACATGACACATCCTTCTATGCCATAACCAACTCTGATCAACTTCAACAAATAAGTAGCTTTTACCAGTACCAACCAAATGGAAGATGTTACCTTTAGTTTGAGTACCAGATGCAATCTCTGTTTCGAAACTTTCAAAGATTTTACATTTTCCATCCTTGAATCAGAGATCATAGCCTTTGCCCACCAACTGTCCAACACTGAGAAGATTGTTCTTCAAACCTTCAACATACAGTACATTACCAGTTTTGTTTCTTCCATCAAAAGAAATAGTTCCTCTTCCTTTGATTCTACCAGCAGAATTGTCACCAAACTTTACCACTCCTCCTTCATACCTCTCCAAATCTACAAACTTATTTTTGTCACCTGTCATATGGTGAGAGCATCCACTGTCAATGACCCAATCATCCTTCTCTTCAATTTGGGCAGCCAAAGCTCTTTCCACAGTCTTAAGATTGACAGATACAGAGGACATTGGATCTTCTTCCTTGATGGCAATGAACACCCATTCATTTCCGGATTGGTTTCCTATCTTTGATTCATCATTGGTTACTCCTTCATTATCATCATCTTCATGTACATAGTAACAGTTCTTTTGGAACCTTGGCTTGTTAGGATTTTGCCTTGAAAATCTTTTCGGACACCTTGAGGCAAAATGACCAATCTTATTGCAATTAAAACATTTAAAAGGTAATTTTCCTTCATACTTACCGGATCCTCTTGGCAGCCTCTTTGCAATAAGGGTTTCAAGTTGGGCAGTTTCTACTTCTTCTTCCAGATCTTTTCTTACTTTTTCATACCATGACAATTTTCTTGAGGAATTCTCTCCCGGATCAAACCTTTGTTTACCTTTAATAGAGGTACTAGCTTTGAATACAGATTCAGTCTTGGGGGGGTCGTCTCCAAACTCTGTCATTTCAAATGCAACCAATTTCCCAGCCAATTGATCTCTTGTGACAGTTGTATGGGCTCTGAATTCTTTAATGGCAGCAGCCTTGATTTTGTAAGAAGCGGGAAGGGATCTGAGAATTTTACCAACAATCTCATTTTCATCCAGGACTCCACCAGCATTTCTAATTCCACAAACCAGCTCATTCACTCTTGGCATAAAAGTGGTAATATTTTCATCATCTCTCATCTTCAGTTTTTCAAATTTCCCTTTTAGACTCTGTAACCTTGCACATTTAACATACTGGTCTCCTTCATGCAAAAGTTTCAGTTTATTCCAAATCTCAAAAGCAGTTGGTAGGTCAATAACATTTAAGAGCTCTGAGTCAGATAATGCACTTAGAAGAGCTTCTTTGGTCCGCAGATTGTTTTCAGCATCTGTGATTTCATTTAGGGTTGTCGGACCACCCTGTGCAGGTACATACACTTTTGTAACCATGGACCAGTATGCCATTCCCATACACTACAAGTGACATTTCATGCGACCTTTCCAAAGAACAAAGTTGGTTCCATCAAACTTCAAACTATCCTTCTTGTAAGACGACATCCTGGATCTCCTCAAGCGGTTAAGCTCCTTTTTAGAGGAACTTGGCTCTGATACCAATTGTTAGACTTAGGGCACACAACTGAGAGGGGGGGTGAATCAGTTGTGCAAAACTTTCTCTAATTCACACACTTAAATCTTCTTAGTGATTAGCAATATATTAAACATGAGACATAATGCATTCAAATCAAAAGCAGAAACTCATCAACACATGAGACACCAAGATTTTGACGTGGAAAACTCGGTTAAGGGAAAAACCATGGGGTGATTAAACCAAGAATGTATTCTCTGTTAGAAGAATAGAAAGAACAAAATGGCACATGCCAATTAGGGCTCACTGCCCGAGCACACTGCTCATAAGAGACTCACTGCCTACAAGAGACACACTGTCTACAAAGAAATAAGTATCACATATATGAACTGGAGAATAACATCTTCACCATGCTTGAATCAGTTCCATTAAGCTCAATACTTCTGCTTTGCCTTTCGCTCTCCTCTTCGTTGCCACTCGCTCATCTACACACGACACACACTTTGGAATGACTTCACAATCCCTTATTTATACAAGACATCGACTTAGGAATAATCATCTAAGTCGGCAAACACCTACAAGAACATCCATAAGATGTGTAATACATCCGGTCAGCCATTCTCAGGAAGAACACCAACATCTGATGGTTATTCTTCAAATATGAACTTTAGCTTCAATGCAGACTACCAACATGAACTAGGACCGATCCAAAGATCACCACAAGCTTTCCTGAATTACCAACAGCATCCGCACTTCATCTGCTTACTGGAATCCTTCTCTCCTTCATCTGGAACCTCACGAACATAGTCTGTCATCACTGTCACAAAGTAATAGGTTCTTTCAGACATTCAAACCATGAACCAATCAACTTGACACTTCACAAGGATGTTCTCAACACTTCCTCAAATCTGCAAAATGGGATAAAGCATTTCTGGATCTCACTGGACCTATCTGTGTCACTCTGTCACCTCTGAACACCTGCCAAAATTGATTTCTACTTGAGCGACCATAACTTCTTCCAATCTTCATGCGGACCTTTGAAAACTTGACTGGAGCATCTCAAGACTTATATCTACAAACCCTTTAAACCACATCCTCTAATCCTCAACCTATCTTAGACTTTTACCTTGTTGTCATCACTGTTCTTCACTGTTCCTGATTGAGACTAATTTTCTCAATATCCTCAGCACACAGCTCATCCAATCCTTCTCATTACTACAACATGAGTATGTTGACATCAATGACAACACCAATTAGACCCATACTTACAACAATATATTCAAGTACTTAACTGTGGCTTTCTCCAGAATCTTTTTATTTGCATCATTATACGCATCATAGAATTCTATTATTGGTTGCAGATTCCCATCCACAGTAACTACTTTGACTGCATCATCTAAGGACAGTGTAGGCTTTTCAACAAACTTTTTTGTCTCTTCTTCCTTGTTAGGACCGGTAGATGAT
Source organism: Cunninghamia lanceolata (assembly GCA_027924645.1). Taxonomy (NCBI): domain Eukaryota; kingdom Viridiplantae; phylum Streptophyta; class Pinopsida; order Cupressales; family Cupressaceae; genus Cunninghamia; species Cunninghamia lanceolata. The sequence goes on from BSBN01000934.1 coordinate 1,140,607, forward strand.
TCACCGAATGTCTTCTTTTTCTTCTTCATTTTCTTTACTTCCTCATCTGATTATGTATCTTCATCATCTTTAAATCTTGTGTATGATCTTCTAGCCTTTGTCTTTGTTCTCTTTTCTCCTTTACCGGATGATTTTGCTTCCAGTTTTGATGCCTTTGAGCTCTTAGCAGTGGTAGATGTAAAGCTCTTAGAGGATCTGGTCCGGGAGGGGGCTTCTACCAGAGCACTTTCTTTTTCTACCTCTTCCTTTTCTTTTTCTGTCCTTTCCATCTTTTCTCTATGTGCATCAAGTGTCTCTTTTGAGATGCCATACCTTTTGGCAACATTCTCTACTTCTTTTCTCACTTTTCTCTTCATCTCCGATTGTCTTAGTTCCACATGAATCTTTATACTCAATTCTTCAAAGGTTCCAAACCTTTCTACCTTGGGATCCTTGGGCTGACTTAGCATGTGCTGAACATGCAGCTCTACAATTTTCTCATCCACTTCATACCCCATAGGCATGATCCACACTGTTCTTGGCTCCACAGCCTCCATTAGGCACTAATCAGTTTCTACCATAAAGCACATTGTATCTTTGTACTTCTCAACTAGATATTGGGGGATTCTTTCTCTAGCTTGCATTATGCATTGAAAGTTTTTGAAGTAGCCCCATAGCGTCGTGTTTTATGCCTTGGCATCACCAAGCCCATGCAAGTAATCTCTGATCTGAATTGTAACCGGTCTATTATTTTTCCATACCCATCCATTGGATCTGTGTAGCTCATTCATGTAGTAAAAGAATAGGTAGAGTATCAAACCACTGTATTTGAAAGAATTCTTCTTATCCTTCTTTATCTTCTGCAGATTCTCCAAAAGTTGGTTTAGAAGGAGCTCATAAAGATCATAGTTTGCATTCTTCCTTAACATTTCATAAGCAGTATATACAACAGTTTCGGATACTGAATTCTCCCTTCTGGAGTGATATATCTTATATCCAATTATCATTGATGCAAACTTGATATCCGGATCTGTGATATCATCAATTATCATTGCTCTTTTATCAAATTTTGATCTGGTAGCCTCACTTACAATTTGGTTTTTGACAGATTTGAGAGTAGGCATCCCACCGATTGAGTGTAATATGGTTACTGCCCTAATGGCATCCTTAGTGATCTTAAACGGCCTGTTCAACCACATGAAGTTGTCATGCATTCTGCTCAAAATATACTGGACCCATTCATCTTCTGCAAAACAGGGGAAATTGATGTACTGTTCAAAATGCTTGTCTCGGATGGCTTTGTACTGAGGTTTTGGTTCAAATGATTCATCAATTAGCTACTTGTAATATATATCCATCAACTTAGATTCCTTGAACTCCTCAATATTCGCATGAATGTATGCCCTAACATCTTCAACATGTAAAACCCCATGCAGAATGCTAGAAAAATTGTCTTCTGTGGTTGATCTTTGAGAGGCTTGAGATAATCTATTTGCAGAGCTCTTTTTCTCTTCTTCTCGAGTTCAAATGTACAAGTGATGAACAAATAAACCCTTTTATCTCTGAGCAAACCCTAATTCCATATTGCAATAAATGCGCAACTCAAGTTATTTCGGTTGCCTTGTTCTCCTTGTTCTGAGAAGGATCTTTTCTAAATCACTGAGATACATTTAGAGTTATTCTTGGTGATTGATGACAATCTATCTTCCTTTCTCCAAACATTTGATCTATCCGTAGATCAAGATACCTCAAATTGGAATCATACTAGATCTGACTGGGAAAAAACTATTCTTACTGAATGACTGTTGAACCAGATTAATCTTAGATGATTAACCTCTTCAAATTCATTGCGGATCTTCCATATCTTCCAAAAGGGTTATTTAGATGTTTCTCTGAGAGTCCTTTTAGTCTGCAACCTTTCATGTGCCACTGTCAAGCACCTATTGACTGGCTGGGGGAAAATGCTTTTCTTTTGTTACTCCCCCTGAGCCAGAGCTCATCTATTCAGTTTCTGGAAGGAATATCAGCACCAGATTCTGGTGCGGATCCATCCCCATCATTTTTTGTACCTCTCTTTACCCATATCTTGTTCATCTCTCTTTGAATTTCATCTGCATTCACTTTTCCTTTTCCTTTGTCTTGGTTTTGATTATGATGCACCGGACCTTTTTTGTTGTGATTCTTACTTCTACAGAATTTGGCAATATGACCGGATCTATTGCAATTGTAACAAACAACATTTCTTTGCATATTTGACTGATATCCTCTTGATCTACACTGATTAGGCATATGTCCCATTCTATTGCATGTAAAATATCTACCATTGAATGAATTGTTCATTTGCATATTTCTACATTCATGAGTTTTGTGACCATACCTTTTGCAATTAAAGCACTATCCGAAGAAGGATGAATTAGTCTAATTCATTCTTTTTCTGCACTAATTTTCTTTATGACCAAAGTTATCGCAATTGTGGCAGTATCCATTGAAGGAAGGATATCTTTAAGCATTTGGTTGTCTAACCGGAGGTCTTCTAGGCCTATTTCTTAGATTTTTTGATCCGGAGTTCTTCTAACCAGATCCAAAACTTTCACCTTTTTCATACCCCAAGCCTTGCTTGTCATCTACCCTCTTTTGTCTTTGAAGAAGAACTTCAAGTTGAGCAGAGCTTATCTTGAATTTCTCTTTGTATTCATTTGTTGTTTGAAGATCCCTTTTAAGAGTGTCAATTTGATTCTTAAGTTGTTCTTCATTATCTCTAGCTTCTTCGAGATCAGATTCTAGATGCCTGATTATTCTATCCATTTTGTGGCAGTCTTCTGATTTCTCCTTGAGAGATTGTCTTAGATCATCTTCAGTTTTTCTTTTCTCTTCAATTTCTTGAGTGAATTTCATAACTCCTAATTCCATTTCATGTCTTACCATAATGACCTCTTTTGATAAATTCTCACATAACTTAGTTTTCTCCTTTAGATCTTCATTTGTATCATTGGCTTCACCTTGACTTGCCAATTGCTAAGGTAGATCTTTTCTCTTTTTCATAGAGATACTCAGTTTCCCTTTTAGTTCATTTATGAAATCATCAGCCTATTTGAGTCTTTCCTTCAATTCATTGACTTCAGAGTTAGATTGCTCAAGATCATCTAGGGTAGACTAAAGTTGTTCCCTCATACCATACACATCTATTTGAGTTCCCAGATCTTCCTCAAGCTGTTAGGCTCTGTTTGGACGAACTTGGCTCTGATACCAATTGTTGATAACTGAGAGGGGGGGTGAATCAGTTATCTTAATTACTTCAACTTTCTGATCTTCCTTAACAATTAATGCAGCATCATATCATATAAGCAAACATAACCATGAAATGGAAATAACATTAATACACATGACACAATGATTTTGATGTGGAAAACCCTGTTAAGGGAAAAACCACGGGGTGATTAACCCAAGATTGTATTCTTTGTTAGAAGAATAAGATAGTACAAAATGACACTTGCCAATTAGGGCTTACTGCCCGAGCACACTGCTCACAAGAGGCTCACTGCCTACAATAGTTTATACAAGGAAACTAGATACTTGAACTGATGAGAAGCATCCACATATGCTGAGGTTCAGTTCCAGTTAGGTTCAATACACTGATCTACTGCACTTCATTCTTACTCTTTTTGGTGTTGTTGTCCTGTCACATATCAGACCTGCCTTACTACTTCCACACTACTCTTCTGCTTTGATTCGCACACTTCACAACACACAACACACACCTTCATACCGAAAAACAATCTGGTATATATATATCCGCACCAAGGATTTCATCCACTTTCTAGTTGGCATCCAGAATACTTATTATTTTCCCAAACTTTTGGTCTGTCGGCTGAATCCTTGCTTATCAAGTGATGCGTATCAAGGAGATGCTCATAGAAGTCATCAATCATGTCGGTCAATCATGAATGATACCTTAGTAAGCTTGATCACCATCAATATCTCATCCAGATCAAGGTCTGATGCTCTGCCGGTCAGTTCTTCCTCTGTTTACTCTGCCAAACAGGAACCCAATACTTAGGTGCTTATATCTCTTCATTCTTTCATCACCAGAGGCTCAATCCTTGGAATTTATCAGTCAAGGTACTCCTCTTGACTTCCCCAAGTCCACACTTTACATAGATACTTCCTCTGAGAGATCTGGACCTAATTGTCAGACCTTGCTGCATACTCTGTTCTTGGTCACCGGACCAAGTTACTCTACAATCTGACTTCTGGTATAGACACACCATGTCCTGCGGATGGGTGGGATGAACTTTGTTGCCATCAATGACAACACTCATGAAGCTACAATGTGTCTCTTGCCAACAAGTAAATGATGAATATAGATGTTAGGTGATGCTTCGGCCATGGATTTTTGGTTACTAACCTATTAATCAAAAAATTGAGTTGAATGAGAGCAGGTATGTGTCGAAGGCAAGGTTTTGGTTAAGGTAGAGGTGACCTAGCCACCTGGAAAGAAATGGGATGGAGAAAACCTCGATGCTTGCACACACAAGCACGTAGCTCATATTGCATTTGCATTTTTATCATTTCTTGGAATGATCTCTGTTGAGTTTTTATTGCATGGTAGTGTGGTTAATGGAATTAATTGATTACTCACGTTAGAAATATATCTCCATTATGCTTCTTTAGATGTGCAATTAAATGAGTTGCTTATTATGTTCAAAGTGTCTTTAATTAGAAATAGGCTAAATTAAAATTGTATATTCTCTTTTTATATAAAGATAATAGTTTTTCTTTTAATTTTATTTACTTATTCTTCTAAGTGAATATAGAAGTTTTGAACTAATAAAAGAAAGTGAAAAAGGATGATCTAAGTTTTAAATTAAAAATTGTATAAAATATATTTATTTTATTAATATATAAATATATCGATATAATAATGAGTTTCTTTTTCATTTCCTTTAGATAATATCAAGCTTTCAAAGAAACAAAACAAAAAGAAAAGAAAGAAACTACATGCAAAAATAGAAGAAAGACAAAAATCAAAAAGATAAAAAGAATAGAAAAAGAATGACTTGCTCAAATTAAAAAAAAATGAAAAGGATAGAAACAAGCTAAAATTAAAATAAGAGGAAAATCTTAAAAAGAGAGGGTGACGCTTGGGGAGATGGAGAGAAAAGGACAAAGAATGAAGAAAGGAGAAAGGCACATCAAACAAGACAGAGAGCAGATTGACAGCAGGAAGAAGAGGAAGCCAGCAAAGAAACAAAGAGGAAGCATTCCATGAGAAAAATTATCTATTTGGTACATCAATCGATCCTTTCTCTTATGATTGCTATGAGGATATTTATGTAAATAGATATACGTATCGAACTTGATTTGTAATTTTCATTTTGTAAACTTCATAATAAGTTGTTGGCCTTCATTGATAACTGATCTAGATCCCCCATATTTTCATCCCTACCAATAGCTTGTTTTAGCACTTTTCAGCATGATCATCATATGATTCGACCAATATTTACTCTTCCTTTGGTCTCTGATCAAATTCATCGACCCTATGAAAATTACAGCTAGCCTACACCTCTATTATTATTATTATTATTTTATTTTGCCTTTGTTATTATTTGACTCGGTCTCTTCTACCTCCAACAGCCATTATGGGTTGTGAGTTCGGCTTTTCTTTAAATGACGCGGTTTGCTTTTAGATAGTTTTCCTTAGAGAGAAAAAGGTTGTCTTTTTTCCTGTTTTTCAACTGCCTCACGCAAATATAAACTACCTTGTAGCTATGGGTGACCTAAGCAAATGCTTACTAGACCAATGTATGTAACAAATCTCCTACGTATGAAACATTTGTTCTTTTTCCTATTTTTCCTCTTACAATCAACTTTCTCCTGTATCAAATCAGTCATAAAAATTGTTTATGCATTCTTTAATTTTCTTTGTTTAGTGGTTTTTATGTCATCTCAGCGTCTTGGATATCTTTTGTTGTTCATTATTGTAAAACAATATGGTAGCACCTTCCCTACAAACTTAGGCTGCTTTTTTTTTCTTTTTATAGATGAGGCCTCTTTGAGAATCGGCCTTAACTTTGATCCTTAAGTTTGTTCCTTAATAAACCAGTCCCTTCCAAAATTTCCTTTTGCCTTCAGAAATTATGACTTCAAATTTTTTTATATATCTTGAACACATTAGGCCTAGTTGGCTCTAAATTGTCAATTAACTTTAAGTGTTGGCCCTTCTATTTATAATAGATCTGATCTCTTAATATTTTGACTGTCAACAACCATTATTATTCTCTTCCATCAACCTCCTTGTCCTCTTTGTTAGGCTTTCCTTTCTTTTTGTAAGGCAATGATCTATCCAAACCGATCAACCTTCTATGAATCGAAATCATCTTAAGAAGTTCAAGCTATTTTATTTTGACATGTTAATAGTGAGAGGTTGTTATTCGCTTCACCTTGTTAACTCATATTTCATTGAAATAGCAACTTCATATCAAGACAATATCCTTTTAACTTAGTGGCCTTACCTCTTGAATATTACAACTTATCTATCATCATAAACTCTTGCCTTACCTTAAATCTTTCTAAGGTCTTAATAGACTTTCATCCTTCCATATTAAATTTCAAACAATTGTTTATTTTCCACAGCCTCATTGTGTTTTCTTCAGCATTACTTAGGTGTCAACCACCTAAAGGTTGAATTGGCCCCCAATATAATGGCATAAGTTGCAATTTTAATTTGATTAGTTAATACCAGTGTTATGCAATACCTTAGATGATACTCTTAAATATAGAAAGGAGTAGTGTAATATCTAAGATGATTATCAACCATTGAATAATGGTGTTATTACTTGGACTGTAAAGGGATGCCTCATAAAAGGGTTAGGTATGTTTATTGAGATGTTAAGCACTCTTTTATTCTGCATATGAAACCAACATTGTCTTTTCTTTAGTATATTTGAAATAATGAAACCTTGTTGGAAAGAATTATATATATATATATATATATATATTTCAATTTTCCTTTTTCCAAATATAGCTAGTAAAAATCTTAGTTATACACTTATGCTTTTATGATTGATTTGCAATGGTAGTAGTTATTTTGCTGCATGTATGATTGAACTTACCTTCCTGAATAGGATGTCGAATGTGGGCTAACAAAGAAGGTTGTCTTCTTTTTCAAGATTTACCAATTTGTGTTTATGCTTTGGCCAAAGCTATGTTTGTACCATTGAAATAGATGGATAATTAATGCCTAGTGATTAATATTGTTCTCTGCCACATCCTATTTGCAAGAAATATGATCATTCTAGATTAGAATGCATATAGGCATTAGGCATGCATCGAGTGTTTCCCTCATGCCCTTTTGTTCCGAGTTGCTAGGTGCCTCATGTAAGGTCAAGTATTCTTCGAGACAGGAAGAATTCCGGGGAAGTGTAGTGCTTCGCGGTTGGGTGGAAAAAAAACCTTAACCACACTCTCGTCCTTCATCTTGCGGAAGACCAGTGGGTTATGGCAACTAAAGATGGATACATGTATATTTGATCATCATTATGTAATTCAAAAATTAATATACATTGTATGAAATAAATGTATGGCTTGTTTAGCCAAGAGATGTAATTGTACTATCCTTGTTGTGTTATTTTGATTGCAATTGAAAAATTGTAAAATATTATACATTTATGGTTATCTCTATTAACTTAAAGTTTCATATTTCCATTTATAGATTGAGATTTGCTTTACTTTGGTATTTTTAGTAAGTAGAAATTTAGTACCTTACATTTGGTATCATAGCCTAAGTTAAACACTAGGACCTTCGCCAATTGCACTAAAGATGTGAATTGGATGCAGATTGATCATGATGGATATGAAGCACACCAACTGAAGTGGAGGATCCCACAGTGACCAAAATGAGAGATTGGACCAAATCCTCGCCTTACTGACCCAACAAGGGGCTAGGATGGACAATCTGGAGCAAGAGATAAGAACAACCCAAGATGGGCAAAATCAAAATGGAAATGAGAACCACAAAAGTGAAGTGTGGAACCCTGAAAATGAAGGAAATGCAAATAATCAGGGTAGAGTTGCTGAGGAGTTGGGGAAGGATGTTAAGAAGGTTACCACGCCTGAGTTTTATGGTAAAACCATTAGAGATGGGGCGGAGGCATGGATCATAGGAATGGAGAAATATTTTGATCTTCACAAGTTGTCCAATGAGACCAAAGCAATTTGGGGGTCATACCAACTCACCAATGAAGCAACCAGTTGGTGGGACAATGAGAAAGCAGAGAAGTGGTTATTACCCAAGGAAATACTTCCTTCAACTTTCTGGGAAGAGACGGTTACCCAAGTTATACTTTGACAAAAAGATGATTGAGTTTTACAATCTTACTCAGGGAGGGATGATAATGACATAGTATTGGGAAAGATTCTCCCATCTACTCAAATATGTACCATAGTACCAGTTAGACGAGAGATTCAGAATCTGGAAATTCATCATGGGGCTAAGGCCCCAAATTGGGGTAGATGTGGACATTCATAACCCATCGACTATGGACAAAGATTTCAAGAAAGCAATCAAATAGGAGAAAAAGTTGCAACAGGTTGCCAACTACCGCAAGGGTGGGGATGTGAAATATGGAAACAAGATGTTCCAAGGTAATAAAAATAATCAAAACAACAATAATCAAGGCAATAGTAATAATCAGCAAATTTAGAATTTGAAAAGAGGAAACAACTCTCAGGATTGAAATGGTGGGAATCAGAATGACAACAATAAAAGAGCCAACAACAACAACAACAGTAATAGAAGAGATATGGTAGATAAACCCAGAGCACCCCACGGAGGATGTTATACTTGTGGTGCAGAACACTATGCCAGTGTGTGTGCTTAGCGATCAAATAATCAAAGGGATAGGAACCAACCCAGAGTGTCACAGCACCAGATCCATGCAGCAATTGACAATCGCCAAGCAGATTGCCAAGCAAAACTGATCCAATGTACCGATAAGCTCTACGACTATCATGTTTCTATATTAATTGACACTGGAGCAACTGAATGTTTCATAGATCCTAAAATATTTTCTAAATTATTTGTTAAACCTAGTTATATGGGTAATTCATCGAAAGTTTAGTATGGAAATCGGGTAGAGAAGAAGGTAGAGTTGTGTCTCATTTGTAGTGAAATAGACCTTCCCAGCTTCAAAACCCAAGTTAACCTATACATAGCATCCTTAGGGCCTTACGATGTAATTTTGGGAATTAATTGGCTCACTGAACATAAGTCAATTGTAGATTGTGAGGAGAAGAGTGTGAGATGTGTGAATTATCAAGGAAATCATGTGGAAATTCATGGCTCAAGGAGACCCTTGAACTCAAGCAAATCTCAGCCATGCGGTTGAAGAAAGCTAACAGGAATAGTTAAGGTTAGAGATCTTGAAAACTTGGAACCATCATTTAGTGACTATCCTATTCTTAGAGAGTTCCAAGATGTGTTTCCAGATGAGCTGACCGAGTTACCGCCAAAAAGGGAATTCGACTTTTCAATAGATTTGCTACCTAGAACTGAACCTCAATCAAAAGCACCTTACAAGATGACCACCACTGAGTTGTATGAATTGAATGCACAATTGCAAGAGTTATTAAACCAGGGGTTCATAAGACCCAGTGTGTCTCCATGGGGAGCACCGATTATTTTTGTGAAAAAGAAGGATGGGAGCTTACGGTTGTGCATCAATTATAGGATGCTCAATAAGGCTACCATAAAGAATAAGTACCCACTTCCAAGAATAGATGAACTTTTTGATCAGATGAAGGGAGCCAAGGTGTTCTCAAAGATAGATCTAAGATCTGGATACCATCAACTAAGGATTAAGGATGAGGACATCTCAAAGACAGCATTCAAGAATCGATATGGTCACTACGAATTCACCGTGGTACCATTCGGGTTAACCAACGCTCCTGCAACATTCATGAACCTAATGAACAATGTATTCTGAGATTGTTTGGACAATTTTGTGTTAGTATTCTTGGATGACATTCTGATCTATTCCAAGTCAATAGAAGAGCATGATAAGCACTTGAGGATAGTCTTACAACACTTAAGAGAGCGTAAGCTTTTTGGTAAGCTATCTAAGTGCACTTTTTATCAAAGTAGGGTGCACTATTTAGGTCACGTCAGTTTAGTGGAAGGGATAGCAGTGGACCCAGAGAAGATCAAAGCAATTATGGAGTGGCTTGCACCGTAGACTGTAACGGAAGTCTGGAGTTTCATGGGACTTGCTGGATATTACAGAAAGTTTGTAAAAGGGTTCTCTACGATAACATCACCCATCACTTTGCTTCAGAAGAAAGGAAAGAAATTTGAGTGGAATGACAGGTGTGAGCAAGCATTCCATCTTTCCAAGGAGAAGCTCACCACAGTACCTATCATGACTGTGCCAGATCCAAATGGGCACTTCACGGTGATAACTATTGCTTCAGGAGAGGGTGTAGGAGGAGTACTTATGCAGGATGGACAAGTGGTGGCATATGAGTCTAGAAAGTTGAAACAACATGAGTTGAACTATGCACCACAGGATTTGGAGTTGGATGCCATAGTGCATGCCCTTCAAATGTGGAGGCATTACCTTCTAGGAAAGCCTTTCAAGTTGAAGACGAACCATTTGGGAATTAAGTGCATCTTCAGTCAACCCAATCTAAATGATCATCAAAGGAGATGGTCAAAGTTTCTGAGTGAGTACAATTTTGGAATCGAATATACTAAAGGGAAAGAAAACAAGGTGACAGATGTTCTTAGCAGGAGAAGGTATCTTGCAGCTATGCTCACTACAAGATCAAATTTCAAGCAACAGGTAATTCAAGCTCTACCAGAAGATGAACATTATTCTAGAGTGAAACAAGCCTTAGAGTAGGATCCCTCTGATCACAGGTTTAATGGATATATGATTAAGACAAATGGACTTTTGAGATATCAAGGAAGGATGTATGTTCCTGACTCGGGGGAGTTGAGGAACCTAGTTCTAGAGGAATTCCACAATGCACCATACTCGGGGAACCCCAGAGTGACAAAAATGATAGAAGGATTAAGGCCCTTGTACTTTTGGCTAGGACTCAAGAAGGATGTTACAGAATTTGTGGCTCGATGCGTGGAATGCCAGTGAGTAAAGGTTGAGCATGTGCATCTGGCAGGACTTCTATACCCGCACAATGTGCCAAAGTATAAATGGCAAGTAATCAGTATGGACTTTATTCTAGGACTGCCAATGACCAAGAACCAACATGATGTCATTTTGGTTGTCATAGATAAGTTGACAAAAGTGGCACACTTTATTCCAGGGAATCTCAAGGATGGATCTTTGATCCTAGCCAAAAAGTTTGTTCAAGAAATCTTTCATTTGCATGGAGTGCTAGAGATAATCATTTTTTATTGAGACACTCGCATAACTTCCAGATTTTGGACAACATTGAATGCAACCTTGGGAACTAAATTGAACTTCAATTCAGCCTATCATCCTCAAACTGATGGACAGATGGAGAGGGTGAATCAGGTGGTGGAGGATCTCCTCAGGATGTATTGTATGGATCAACAGTATAAGTGGGAAGAGTATCTACCATTGGTGGAGTTCACGTATAATAACTCATATCATGCATCCTTAGGAATGGCACCTTTTGAAGCTCTATATGTGTGTAAGTGTCATACACCTATCAGTTGCGATAAGGTGGAAGACATGATAGTAATTTGACCCGATATGCTTAATGAAATGGAGGATCAGATGAAGTTGATTAAAGAGAAATTGAAACAAGCTTCAGATTGCCAGAAGAGTTATACGGATAAGAATAGAATGTTCAGAAAGTTCTCAGTAGGGGACAAAGTCTTCTTGAGAGTCAAAACTCAGAAGAGTTCCATTTCGTTTGGCAAAGTGTCAAAACTTGCTCCCAGATATGTAAGACCATTTGATGTGCTGGAAGTGATTAATCATGTTGCATATAGACTTGCTCTACCACCTACTCTTTCCCAAATCCATAATGTTTTCTATGTATCTTTACTTCACCTAATTAGTTATATAATATCAAGCTTTAAAAGAAACAAAACAAAAAGAAAAGAAAGAAACTACATGCAAAAATAGAAGAAAGACAAAAATTAAAAAGATAAAAAGAATAGAAAAAGAATGACTTGCTCAAATTAAAAAAAATGAAAAGGATAGAACAAGCTAAAATTAAAATAAGAGGAAAATCTTAAAAAGAGAGGGCGATGCTTGGGGAGACGGAGAGAAAAGGATAGAGAATGGAGAAAGGAGAATGGCACATGGAACAAGACAGAGAGAAGATTGATAGCAGGAAGAAGAGGAAGCCGGCGAAGAAACAAAGAGGAAGCATTCCACAAGAAAAATCATCTATTCGGTACATCAATCAATCCTTTCTCTTATGATTGCTACCGAGATATTTATGTAAATAGATATACGTATCGAACTTGATTTATATTTTTCATTTTGTAAACTTTGTAATAAGTTGTTGGCCTTCATTGTTAACCGATCTAGATCCCTCAGATTTTTGTCCCTATCAACAGTCTATTTTAGCACTTTTTGGCGTGATCATCATATGATCCGACCAATAATTACTCTTCCTTCAGTCTTCGATTAGATCCATCGACCCTATGAAAATTACAGCCAACCTACACCTCTATTATTATTGTTTCTTATTCTGCCTTTGTTATTATTTGACTCAGTCTCTTCTACCTCCAGCAACTATTATGGGCTGTGAGTTCGGCTTTTCTTTAAACGACTCAGTTTGCTTTAAGATAGTTTTCCTTAGAGAGAAAAAGGTGGTCTTTTTTCATGTTTTTCAACTGCCTCACGCGAATACAAACTATCTTGCAGCTATGGGTGGCTTGAGCAAATGCTTACCAGACCAATGTATGTAACAAATCTCCTACGTATAAAATGTTTATTCTTTTTCTTGTTTTTCCTCTTAGAATCAGTTTTCTCGTGTATCAAATCAATCATAAAAATTGTTTCTGCATTCTTCGGTTTTCTTTGATCGGTGGTTTTGTATGTCATCTCAGCAGCTTGGATATCTTTTGTTGTTCATTATTGTAAAACAATATGGCAGCGCCTTCCCCACAAACTTAGGTGACTTTTTTTCTTTTTATAGATACGACCTCTTTGAGAATCGACCTTAACTTTGATCCTTAAGTTTGTTCCTTAATAAACCAGTCCCTTCCAGAATTTCCTTCTACCTTCAGAAATTATGGCTTCAATTTTTTTTCATATATCTTAAACACATTAGGCCTGGTTGGCTCTAAACTGTCGATTAACTTTAAGTGTCGGCCCTTCTATTTCTAATAGATCCGATCTGTTAAGCTTTTGACTGTCAATAACCATTATTATTCTCTTCCATCGGCCTCCTTGTCCTCTTTGTTGGGCTTTCCTTTCTTTTTGTAAGGCAGCGATCCATCCAAACTGATCAACCTTCTATGAATCAAAATCAGCTTAAGAAGTTCAAGCAATTTTATTTTGGCATGTTAATAATGAGAGGTTGTTATTCACTTTGCCTTGTTAACTCCTTGTAATCGAGAAAACTTGGACAAATGAAATATAAAACAAATAAATGTAAATACCTTTTAAACAAAGCCTTCTCGAATACCTCAAAGGATGCAAGATGCTTATTGTAGTGCCCCTCTGTTTTCACTTTGGTTGTGTTAGGTATGTTTGGCATTTGAGTTATTTAGTTTGGATTGTTTGATTGATGCTTTGGTTAATCATGGCATTAAAATAATATTGTTAGTTATAAAGTCATTTTTTGATAATTAAATAAATATAAATGCCTTTATGTAAATCTAGTTTAGGGAAAATATGTTATTCTAGAAGTTAAGTCAATAAATAAAAATAATTAAGGTGAGTGCCAACTAGAGATAAATAGATATATAAAGGAGTAATATGTTATTATGTAACTATAAAGATATTTCATTTATGGGTCGTCATAAAACCTATATTTAGCAAAGACTAAAATAAAATCATATAGGAGTTATTGGGGGGAATCTTCTAGAAGTGGAAGAGGAAAAAAGTCTTCTATAGGTTTTAAAAAGATCAAGAAATCTTTGGGGAAAAAAGAAAAGGAAAAAAAAATAGAGGGAAAAGGAGGGAAGAGCAAGAGAGGCTTTTTTTTAACTTCCAGGTATGCATTCTGTATGTTTAAATTTTCTTCTGTGTTGTTTGCACAAGGAATTCAAAATAGATTTCGTTGAAAAACCTTGTTTCCCTATATAATATAATTCCAATGGACTTGGTTAAATTTTTTCTTCATAAGAATATAGATAGGAAGATATTGTTGAATGATTATCCTTCCTCCTATTCTCAAATGTTTCCTCAACTTGGATTCATCTATTTGACTTGCATGTGAATATTTGATCATCATGCATGAGCCATTGAAGGCTCTTCCTTTGTTTACATTCATTTGACATCTTCCTTGCTTGGTGGATGAACCTTCATTCATCAAATCTCCTTGATGCATTTCTAAAAGTTCAAATCAAACCATTTTATGAGGTGATGATCCTTCATTATTTCATGACATGCAAATGTTTCTTCTCTCTTTGGTTCAACGGGCATAATAGTTTATATTTTGATATCAAAGAAGATAGTTTATATTTTGATATCAAAGAAGAAACCTTATCGGTATCAACTTTAAACCCTTGTTTATGCTTTGATATACATTCGTACCCTACCCCTAAGTTCTCATTTTTGCATATATATACACAAGAGCTTTTCAGACATTAATATAAAAAAAAAATCTACTCTCCATTATGCATCAATGGATGTCCTTATTTTGTTCCAAGCTCCCGATCTGGTGCATGCAGTGAGGATGCTAGAATAGGTTGAAGAAATTTTTCTTTACCAGCTAAGTGCCTATCATATCCATTTTGTGCATACCCTGCATCATTAATTCCATAAGATGAAAGTCTCATTGAAACATTTTGAAATAAATCCATTTTATGCTTATCCTACAATCACCATATTCCATGATATTCTGCAAAACATTTCACACATTTTCTTTGTATTTCCAATGTATACATATATGTCTGCCACAGTAATTGCAACTACAACATTTGCCTTAATAAAATTTGCCTCAACAAAATTTGGTTTTACCCTGTCAATCACATTTGATGGAGTTCTCAAGCCTGTTCTCCAAATCAATTTTTAAATTCCTTTCAACATATCCATTCTGTGTATCATTTATTTAATTTCATGTGTTCTTTTAAACATGCAAAACTTAATTAGTTTGAATAAATATTAACTCTTCATTTAAGAGTTTTTTTTTTAATGGAATAGTTTCTTTCTATAACTTGATATCCTATATTTAAGAGGAATCTTCTAATATTAGAGAACAAAAATCAATTGATATTATTTTTTTTTTTTGATACGTAATAGTAATATTATATTAAAAGATATCCAAAAAGTTACATTTTCATCAGCCTTTCCATGGCTGGCAGTCTGAGACCATCTATCAACCTATTCGAACTAAGAGAACAGGAAAAAAGACCACGCAGGGTCACAGCTACTAACAACCAGAGGATACTAACATTATCCTAGACTATCAAATCTTTGCTCCTGCTATACAAAATGGAGCGAAGGGGACAAACAAAACTAATTGCTGACATACTCTGCTAATTTCCTGCTGAAATCTTCCTTCCATTGAAAGCCAGCAACTTCCTCCAGACCCAGAACCCTTTTGATGAAGCTCACTGCCACCGCCACCTAGTCCTTCAGCAACACCAGATCGAAGCACCTGGTGTCCAGGATGAAAGGGAAGATCTTGATCACAGCTTCAGGGTCTTCGAAGAGTCTCCAATCTTTAGGACGCAGGATACCAATCCCAAGGCTGGCCACCTGCAGAGACATCTCCAAATCCCCTAAATGCTTCGGATTGAAGATACCCTTCATAATGGAATCTGCCTCTGTTTACCCGTCCCCAATTCAAGTAGCATAGCTAAGACCTGAGATGAAATGTCTGTATCAACCCGATAGAGTTCGTCATTTTCCAAGAAAGCTCTGCCCAGTAACATCTTCACCGCCCCCACCATTAATTCGTCAGACCTACGCAACATTCTCTACAGACAGAGATCAGTGATAACGCCAAGGAAAGCCATCTGCCTCTTCCTGTTGGTTAAATGAACTGGAGTGTCCATCCCCCCACAGCGAACGAACTCTGCTGAGACAATGGCTACAAAGTGTGAAGGCATTAGGCAAAGAACAAAGGGGAGAATGCAATAAGGAAACACCACCTACGCTAATAACCTTTCCAGACTGCCCGAATCTTCTTGAAACCAAACTAGAGATGAAGTGCCAACTGCTGCCGAGCTTAACACTAAATGAAATGAATGTCATTGTCCCTTCTACTCGTGCCGACTGTTCACCCTTCCCAACCATGATTACCTACTCTCCTATCTCAGCCTTGCCACCCCTGATAAGGTGGCAAGGCTCCCCTAGCCTCCCACATAAACCTTACTTAAGCCTGATCAGGATCTTATGAGATGAAGACCTCTCTGATAGAGACCCCATTTGCTACAAGGTTGGACAGCCTATCCGCTTCTTGATTTCCTTCTCTCAAAATATGATTGAACATAACTCTGTCAAAGCCTTCTATCAGGGAGAATGTCTGATCTAGTTTTGCTTGAAGCCTCCAATTTACTAATCTCTTACTTCTTAGCCCATTGATAACAATCATAGAATCTCCTTCTATTTCTAGATTTATGGTTTCAAGATCCCTACACAACCTTAAACCTAGAAGTAAGGTCTGTATCTCTGCATCATTATTGGTACCAATACTGAGAGGGGCAGCAAGTTTCCCCACCAAATCTCCTATTGAGTTCCTTATAATACACCCTGCACTAGAGGGGCCCGGGTTGCCTCGTGAGGCATCATCAAATTTTAGTTTCAACCATCCAACCTCTGGGGGAGACCATCGTACATTTCTCCTTGCTTCCTTAGTTTTGAGACCACCTTTACCTACTTGAGGGGCCGGAGAGAGCCCCTTCCAATTTTTCATCATATCTGCATCCCATCCTGTGAAGAGGAGATGGGCAGGGTCTCTATCTGCTAATCTAGAATTTACTACTTCCACAATGCTTGCTTCAATTTTGCTAAGAAGCAAGTGCCAAGGCATTTCTTTTTCCTGAAAGATTCTCCTATTGCATTCTTTCCAAATCTCCCAAATCAAAATGGAAGGGGCTGATACCCATAGTTCTGCAAACATCACTTTCTGAAACAAAAGGGGCCAGGCAATCAACCATTCCAACAAATTACCGAAAGTCGCTGAACTCCAATGAAACTTGTTGCAAAGCCACTGCCACCCTCTAATGGTAAAAGGGCAATGAAGAAATAGATGATCCCCATCTTCCTCTGCTTCTTCACACAACACACATCTCGAAGGACCCTCAAAGCCCATCCTTCTCAACCTATCAGTTGTTAATGCCTTGCCTTGAACTACCACCCACAAAAAGACCCTTGCCTTAGGTAAACATTGCTTGTCCCAACAAAGCTTAGAAGGAATTAGACTCGAGGAATCATTTGTGCCAACAAGAACCCTATATCCCTCTTTCACCGAATACTCCCCTAAGGCTGAGGCATTCCATCTTAGCGTGTCCCTACCCCTTCTGAAGCTGAAAGAACGCTTAGCCATTTCTTCTTCAAACTTGACTACTAGTCCCAGATCCAAACCCAAACCCCGCACACTTTTCCATGTGGGGAGGTCACTAATTGTGGAGGGAAAAGAGAGGTAATTACAGACTTTGTCTCCCCAAACCAACTTGGTGGCATTCCTTATGGGAGCTAGGTCTTGAATTATTTCCAGAGCTAGGAATCCTTCCCACGAATCCTCCCAGAACCTTGCTTCCTTGCCTTCCTTGACCTCCCAGGTAAGATGGTTGATTATTAAATCTCTGCTCTTTCTGATGAAATTCCAAATTCTTGATCCATCAGGCAGCTATCTAGAAGTAAAGATACTATGATCTTCCCTATCTAGATATTTATTTTTCAATAACCTTACCCATTTCAGGTTTGGATTATTATGAATCAGCCAAACCAACTTCATGCCAAGAGCTTTATTTTGCCTCAGAAGGTCTTTAACTCCAGCCCCATCTTTTTCCTTCTGCTCACATACTTTCTTCCATTTAACAAGTGGGAATTTGAACTGTTCCGCAGATCCTTTCCAGAAAAAATTTCTCATCAGCTGGACTAACTCCTTATTAATTTTACTTGCCAAAGGAAAGCAAGACATCATGTAGACAGGCATAGCTACTAAAATTGCCTTGATAAGAGTCAATCTCCCTGCCCACGACAGCCACTTGCTCTTCCAGGATTCTAATCTTGACTTAATCTTCTCCAAAAGAGGCTCCCAAGAATTGCCAGGGAGTATACCTTTTACCAGGGGAAGCCCAAGATATTTGCAGGGAAGTGAACCTTTCCCAAAGGACAGAATCCTTAAAATTCTTCCCTCTCTACCAGGAGGGTTATTAAAGAAGAACACTTCTAATTTTACTTTACTAACTTCCTTTCCTGAAGCTCTCGAATACAGATCCAAGATTCTTTTAAACCTTAAGGCTTCTCCTTCCTGGGCCGCCCCGAAAAGAAGTGTCATCTGCAAATTGTTGATGTGAGAACCTTGACATATTTCTTGTGATTTGAATACCTGTGATTTGCCCTTCCTGACATGCTTTTGAAAAAAAATTCCCCAAGGCATCAGCCATAATGATGAAGAGAAAGGGGGAAATGGGGTCTCCTTGCCTTAATCCCCTTAAAATATTGAAAAAACCTTCTGGAGAGCTATTGAGAAGAACTAAAAATCTTGGGCTTGAGATCCACTCAAAAATCCAATTCAACCACTCCTGCCTGAAAACCAAAGGCCTCTAAAATTTTAAATAAGAATCTCCAATTGACTTTACATAAGCCTTCCGAATATCTAGTTTAACTAGCATAGGGGGAAACTTATTTTTTAGAATTGAATGAATGGCCTCCTGGGCTATTATTACTCCATCCAGGATGGACCTCTCTGGGACAAAACCAGTTTGTTCCTTTGCTATGATGTCTGGGAGAATCCTTTTGATTCTATTCGCTACTGCTTTAGATAAAATCTTGTAAACCACATTACAAAAGGAGATTGGTCTAAAATCTTCAAATGATTCAGGCTTCTCTTTCTTGGGGATCAAGACAAGAAAAGTATTGCTAATCTCCTTGAGGACCTTACCCTCCCTTTTGGATTCTTCATAGGCCACCGTAAGTTCCTTACCAACAATACTCCAACATTTCTGAAAGAAGGCTTTGGGAACCCATCGGGTCCAGGGGCCTTATTCGGGCCTAGTTGAAACAATGCTTTTTTTATTCCTCTTCTGAGAACTTACTTGACAACATACAATTCTGATCTTCTGTTACTAGCTTTGGAATAACTCTCAGAAATTCCCGCTAAGCTTGGAGATCTGAACCTTCTTCATCATTCAATAGATCTTGAAAATAGTCAATCGTTGCTTGGCCAATTTCTTCCAGAATCTCAGTGATCCTACCCTCCCTTGTCTTGATAGCTGGAATTCAATTGACCTCTCTACGGATTTTCGTAGAGTTATGAAAAAACTTGGTATTAGCATCCCCAGCTTTCAGCCACACCTCCTGAGATTTCTGCCTCCAAAACACTTCTTCTTTGGCCAATATATCCTCCAACTTGCCCATCAACTCTTTTTCCTTATTGTAAGAATCATTATCCATTCCTTCTTTGATAATGTTCTCGTTAAGGATCTGCATCTCTTCCTCTATCTGCCTCTTGGATTCAAAGATATTCTTAAAATGATCCTTATTCCACTACCTTAAATTTACTTTGATCAGTTTCAACTTTGTGACAATATTAAATAAACCAACTCCCCCTGGATTACAATTTTTCCACCAGTCTTCTATTAATGCCAAAAAGGAAGGGTCCTTGAACCAAATATTTTCAAATTTAAAAGGACATCTTACTGGTCTCCTTTCACCCTGGATCTCCAGGCTGATTGGAAAGTGATCAAACCCTGATTCCAGAATAATCTTGCTATCCAAACTATAGGGCAATTTGCTTAAGTCTCCTTTAATAAAAAAACCTGTCTAATTTTTCTGCAATATTGCAAAAACCAAGTCTTCTGTTATTCCAGGTAAAATTCCCGTTACCCATCTGAATTTCAATCAAAGCATTCTGATCTACAAAATCTTCAAAATCCTTATGAGATTGAAGCTTCCTTCCCACCCCTCCTAGCTTGTCTTCCGCTCTCAAAATTGCATTGAAATCACCCCCTAAAATGATGAAATCCCAAGTCCTATTATCACACATCTGATCAAGTTCAACCCATAGCTCCTTTTTTTGACTCTGAGAATTAGGGCCATAAACATTTATTAAAAGAAAGTTCAAGCTTGACGTCAAACTCCTAACCTTGCTGGATATCCATCCTTTACTGGAACCTACTTCTTCCAACAGAATAGACTGCAGCCTCTAGAGCATCAATAATCCTCCCAAAGGACCTCTAAAGTTAACCTTAATCATTCTCCACTGCTCCAGATTTTTAGCTAAGAATTGAATTTCACTATCCTCTAATTTGGTTTCTTGAATCATACAAATATCTGGTTGAATTGTCATTAGTCTGTACCTTAAAAGGCACTTCTCATTAGGGGCATTCATACCCCTAACATTCCACGACAAAATCCTCATTGTTGTTCAGGCAGGGAGGTTCCCTTCCCTACTTTTAACAAATCAATTAACTTCAGCTGGCCACTTGCCTCACCATCCCACTTCAATTTCTCCCTATTAGGGATTCAGCCCCTAGATTTATGATCTCCGCAGTCTGGAGAAGTTTTATCAGTTTCTTTTTTACCAATCCCTAATATTTCTAGGGATCTAGTTGCATTTTTTCCCCCACTAGATTTAAGAGCCAGAGAATTAGCTTCTTCTTCAAGCCCAAAAACTTCCAACTCTTTCCCTGCATGAGTCATCCACTCCTCTTCCAGAGCATCTTCAACTGATCTGATTGATCCCTCCTTTACAGCCCGGGCTAATTGAACTAATTCACTGCCTACCTCAAGTAATGATTCAAAATCCTCCATCTGCATATTGGGTTTGATCGTTTCAATTGTTTATGAGATCTTGTTGTTAACATTCTGTGAGAAATTGACAAATTCCTCCATCCTTGTGAGATTTTGCAACCCATCTTCCAGATTATCTTCCCCTTTTCCTTTATCTTTTTGTCCCCAATCTTCTTCACCAACCTTCCTTTGACTCATTTCGACCTCCACCAATCCTGGGATCTGATCCAACTGAGGATTATTTTCCTCTCCCCTTCCACAATCCTTAAGCTTCTCTTTCAGTCCCAAATCTGCGCCCAGAGCTTCTTCTTTTCCCAAATTCTCCCCTTTGAATCTACCTTGAACCACCTCCCATGATCTCCAACCTAACGTACTTACCCAATCTCCTTGAGGCTTAGGTTCGTAAACAAGAGGTTGAATCAAGACTCCCCAATCTGTGAAAATCTCAATTTCTCTCCACCGCTGGTCTGGGAAGCGATTTTCCACACAGATTCTGACATGCGAGCCTTCTTCTGAAGAATCCTTCCACTCCTCTGCACAGATGTATCTGCCCAAGTAGTTCCCAATTTCTTCTAAAATCTTTTGATTCCAAAATTCTAACGGTAGATTAGGCATTCTATATCAATCCTATGTATACTCCATTTTGAAATTTCTTGGATCAAAACCCACAAACCAGTTGCATAAGTAGAAGCCAAAACCGTTCAGAAGCCAAATGCCTTCTAGAATCTCCAACTTTATTTTCTCAGAGGGACATATAACTAGGAAAAAGCCATTTGCTAGGGTTTTCAAAGACAGCTCTTTTCCCCATCTATCCTGCCACCATTTGCTTAAATCTCCCAGATCCAAATTAAAGCCATACCATTTCCCTATAACCCCTAACTTTTTCAAGTGTTTAATAGAGGGTTTTAGCAAATTCAAACTTAAAACCATAGTTTTTTTGTTTCCATACCTGAATTCAATAGATCTCTTACCTATGCCTCCCTCCCCAAAAACCAGATGTCTCCAATGATCTCACCCGTGATCTCTATTAAATCGCCCACGATTCCTTTGTTGCATCTTATTGTCCTATCTCCTCCATTGACAATTTAAGGGGAAATCTTTATTTTGAAACTGCCAAGACTGTTGTCCTCCATTTGATCTCCAAGGTTCTCTAGTTGCTCGATCTTGGACTTTGCTCATTGGACAATCTTTTTCTGCTTCTTCAGCCCATGATCTAAACTGCTTGTGCTCCTTGCCTTCTGAATCTTCCCTTCTTCCTTCGGGTCTGCGTTCGGCCCCTCCTACGCTCGAAAAAAGGTCTTCTTCCTGCTTATTTTCACTCACTCGCTCCCCCATATTTTTCCCCGCTTGAAGTGACTTATATTCTCAATTGTTATTATCTTATTTAATCTTTTTTTTAGAAAGATTATCATAATAGGAAAGATAAGATGAGACTAATTCTTTGTTTAGAATTAAAATATCATTTTACATTATAGATTTATTTAATAAATAAATAAATAAATAAAAATCAAGGATATTTGTGTAACCATTAATATTTTGCCAAATGTGATTACTTTGTCTTAATATAGTATTTATTTAATTTAGACATGAATAAAATATGAGTTTAGAAAGAATATTGTCCTTTGTATAAAGATTTATCAAAATCTTAATTGTATTATAAATTAAGATTTTTATCAAGATTAGGAAATAGCATTACTTGTGACTATGATTTATAGTTAGGAGTATGATTTCATCTTGTTCTTATATATATAATTGTCTTGTATTTATTTATTTATTTAAATTGCATCAGTATTAGTTTTATATTTTATATAGATAAGTGTTAATGTTAAATAAAACTTTAAGTTAGAAGCTAAATTTTAAATCTTCTTTATTTAGAAACTTTAAGTTTCAATTTAAGTTTTACTTTTAGTACTCCTTGTTAACTATGAATTTAAATCATTGATCAAGTCATCATATCTCTTATTAGATAACTAGATCAATTAGTTCTTTCTAAATATTTAATACCTTTTATATATTTCCATTAGTTATTCCCTTTTAATATATTAGAAGTAAAAATATGTTAGTAAGTGTAAACCTTATTGTCTTATATTATTCTATTTAAGAATAGAAAGTAAATTATAACTTTTGGTATGATTGTTTACATATAAAAGATCTCTAATGGAGAATCGAATAGAAAGTATTTATTATTTTCATGATCTTAGATTTAGTTGTTGAATTAACAATTCATATTATAGTTGATTGACTTACTTTCTTTAGTTGTATTTTGTTTTTACCTAGCTGGGGAATAGATATTTTATGGGTTAAGACTCTGACTCTCTCTCTCTCTCTCTCTCTCTCTCTCTCTCTCTCTCTCTCTCTCTCTCTCTATATATATATATATATATATATATATATATATATATATATTTAAAATTATACATAATATATATATGTTAGTTCATGTAGTTTGTGGAATTAAATAACATGGGTAGAATATAGCAATTAGAGAAAGAGTAATCAGAAAATCTTGAGTATTATAAAGATCCGTATTTATAAATATTCCTAACTTGTCTTGGCAAATTTCAAATTCGTTATGTAATCTCAAATATATTCTTGCCAAAGTGATTTTAAAAAAAAAAATTAAAGTGATTTTTATTTAATTATAGGATAATAATATTATTGATCATGATTAGAGGTTTAGAAAGATGAATTAAGACTATAATACCTTTTTGTGATTATTCATTTCATGGCTTACGTTGTTAAAGGAAATCAGTTCAATTTGGAAGTGCTAATATGGGTGATTATGGAATTGTTATCGTGTTTATTTAGTTTATAAATTACATTAATAGAAATTATATATCTTGGAAGATTATTGCTTGTGATTAAATAGTTTTACATGTGTTGGAAGCCAAATGTGAGATTTAATCTTATAGAAAGGAAGACCGAATTACATCTTAGAAGAAGTTATGAAGATAGATAACTATC
The DNA here is from genome assembly GCA_027924645.1 of Cunninghamia lanceolata. Classification (NCBI taxonomy): domain Eukaryota; kingdom Viridiplantae; phylum Streptophyta; class Pinopsida; order Cupressales; family Cupressaceae; genus Cunninghamia; species Cunninghamia lanceolata. The sequence goes on from BSBN01000934.1 coordinate 1,164,624, forward strand.
GTATTGTTGTTAAGACATGTTTTCCGAAATGACATACTTATTGTAACTACTTGTGTTGATGATATAACATCTTGTAACAGTATGTTTTGGTTACGAGAACGCATCATTGGATGTTGTATATGTGGTGTATGTTGTCTCCCTCATAAGTTCTCGAGATTATAAAGCTTCCATTGTATATTTTAACCCAAGTTATAAATTGTATGATACCATCTCATGTTTGCAAGTTCAAGTCTTGAACTACGAAGTCTCTGCACTGCGCATACGTAGGCAAGGCCATCATGAGCCCCCGAGACATTCGGTTGGCCCCTTAGGGCCTTAGGTTTGTCAATTTATGCAATTGATATTATTAATAATTATGCAGAACTGATATTTCGTTAGATGTGCAGTTTGAGATCTATATTCCATGCAGGACTCTAGAGCTAAGGAGGTACCTTTCCACTTGGCAAATAATATGACTATCTGGCAGTATTGGTAAAGGTGTAAAAACGTGTATAAACTTATTGAAACGTTTGTATCTTACATTTCATTTTGATGAATGTTGATTTACTAAGATAAATTATGTAAATTGATATCTTATCATCTTGTTGAGTTCATTATTGTTATTTTCTTGGGTAGACATTACAAATTGTGCGGGTGTGTGTCTTCATTTGGTGCGTTTGGATTTAGAACAACCATGGCTGTTAGTTAGACCATGTTAGTAATCTGTAATGTAGTCATGTAATTAAATATAATTTAAATGAGTTTTGTATATGGTTAAATATTGCTTAATTTCAATAATGCAATCATGTTATCCTTAGAGATATTAGTTAACTTGTTGTAAGAGACTATGTTATATTTTGTACCATTTCTTCTATTTAAAAAAAAAAATTGCCTTTTATGTTGCTTTAGTTGACTTATCTCTAGGGTTGCATGGCGGGGCATTACACTTATTGACCGATGTTGTTGGTTGCTCACAGATGCAGCATAACAGTGAGAAGATAATTCGACAGAATGGAGCTATATGAAATTCGATTGCTTCCAAATGACTTGAAAGAGGGGATATTTATAGATTTTTAGGGATGAGGAGAAGAAGATATGATAAGATAAGGTAGGCTTTGGTTTTGATTTTTGCTTTATTAGACAAAAGAGGAAATAAAACAAGATGAGATAGAATTTAGAAAGATAGAAAGCGATTTGATTTTCTACTTTAAAGGAAATAAATCCTAAAAAGATGAGAGAATGAATTGATAAATTATCTAATTAAATAAATTAATTAGATATGCATGAGTTGCAATTTTAGAAAGAAAGCAAGATGATTTTAGGATTTTATTAATTAAATAAATATTTAATTTATTTAATTAATTATAGGCAAATGGATAAATGACTAATTAAACAATTAAAAATAATTATTTAGTTGGAGGGGATTAATGGCCATGAATAATTAAAATTTATTTAATTATAGAAGATAGGATAAATGGATGGAAAGGGAATAAATGAAAATTAGTTAAATAAATAAGATTTATTTAACTAATTAGGTGAATGATACGGGTACCTAGGGCAAAATGTGCTAGTGAGAAGGTGTTGGATATTTTTAGGTGTCTACATTTTGCCCCTCTTTGAGATGATGTTCAAGATGATGAAATTTGTATCGAGTAACATTATTTCAAAGAAGCTAAGGTATGGATAGAAGAAAAAAATGGTAATAGAAAAATAGGATGAGGATGCCCCCTCGAGAGGATAGGCGGGTTGGACAAACACGAGTAGGCTCTCGACATGAAAGAGATTGGTCAAGGAAGAAATGAATAGAAGAAATGAATGATGTGTTATGCTGCAATGAAAGTGAGCAATCATGATGTTTGATATAGCACTAGACGTTATGCACCAGGGTATGAGGACCAAGGTGACGATGTGGCTCGTGCCCCAGCATAATACAACCTTGTCTAACGCATGAGGAAGAAAACTTAGAGCATTAAAGTCCTAACGCACAAAAGGTATGATGTGACCTTAGATGCAAAGGATAATGTAAAAAGTCATTCCAACATACACAAGATATGAATATTAGCTAGAATGATAAAGATGTGATACAAATGCAAGATAAAAAGATAACACACATAAGCAAGCAAGCAAGCATGCACAAATGATACAAAAACAAATAAGGTATTGCCCCTATCAAGCTGTAAGCCAATGATTAATTGTTGATTGATTGATTGATTGATGATGATAGTGTTGTCATTGCAGGGAACGATATATCCCTAGATCAACACAAGGATGCAGGAATGATATATCCCATTGATGATGATGATTGATTGATTGATTTGGTTTACGACAAGATTAGGGTCAAGACCGAGAATGTGATTGGATAATTGGACAAGATTGATTAACTTGATTGGTATGGATTAAGGATGGACTTGCATTTGGATCATTGCTTGAAATTGATTTGATGAATGAATGGAAGGAGTGATTGAAGAATGTGATTGATGAAAGATGGAAGAGGTGTATCACCTGTGCCTGAATCTGGGCACTTCCTTCGTACCTCAGATTGCTTACATACCCGGTATCTACGGGATCAAGGCCCTTAACGATAGAGGTGAGATGTAGTTATGATGATGGTGGATAGATTGTGGATGGGTTGATTGGGTTATGAATTGATTGGGAGATTGGATTGATTTGATTGGATTTGATAGGTTTGATTGGATGTGTTTTGATTGGTGTGATGTGATTTATTTTGATGATGATTGATTTTATTGCTTGGATTTTTGTTGGATATTTGAATTTTTTGTATTTTAGGGAATATTTTGATTTTTTTTGTATTTTTTTTAGGACAATTTATGATGTTTTTGGTATTTTTTAGAACATTTTATGATGTTTTGGTATTTTTTCAGGACATTTTATGATGTTTTTGATATTTTTCAGGATTTTTTTTTTGTATTTTCGAAATGTTTTGGAATGACATTGAATGACTTTTTTGGGTAGCCTTTGTGCTAGATACCAATGACAAGGGGAAAACCAAGTCTAGGTGCAAGGATTAAGGTGGGATTGGATTAGAAAGATGGATAAAAGGATGGGTGATGGGATGGGAGATAAAAGGTTCATGATAGATGGATAGATAAAAGGATAGGCTATAGTGGATGGATGTATGTATAAGAGAAAGGATGTGATCTCAAAAGGCTATGTCACATCGGAATATCATGCCCTGTTCTAGATAATAGGCTTAGGATTTTTCATGACAATGCTTAGGACAATAGGATAATAGAAAAATGGCTAATGATAGGATTATTTTGGAAGGGATGAGGCATATCAAGAGATATCCAAAAGATGCTTCAACATTTTGCCCCTATGTCTTCATCAAGATCAAAAGGAGGAAAGGAGGATGAATGGACTCGATAGGATAGGTCTGTGTATGGATAAGGAGGGTAGGAAATGGTATGACAATATAGGATATGAAAATGATATGGTGGATGAGACAACGTGCCCCCAAGTGTAGATGACATAGAAGATCAATTTACGCATGACGCCTATTTGCTAAGTTTTGATCATGGTACTTATCCAAGGCGCCTATTTGCTAGGTTTTCACCATTGGACGAAGAGATTTCTCTTTACTTTTTTCATTTTCATTTTTTTTTTACCTTTTGATTTTTGAATACTTAGATGGGATAGGTGGATATGGATGAAAGGGACTCAAGTGTCTAGTGCCGTGGAAGGTGATAGTCCTGTTAGAGATGGATTTCATCGCAAGAACCATGTCAAGTGCGCTCATAGATATTGGTAGGAGATTGCATGAAAGTGAGATGAATTAGGTAGATGGTGGATCATGAAAGGTACAATAGTGGATTATGTATGGAGGGATAATGGATTATGATATGAATTATGTATAGAAGATAGTGGATTATGCTATGAATTATGGATGGACTTATGCAAGAGGATGGGTGGAAGACAGTGGAGTATGATGTGAACAGGTGAAAGACTTATGCAAAAGCATGGACCATAGGGATATGATGAGGAAGATATGTAGGATAATAGTTGAAGGATGGGGAGATGGAGGTATGTGGGAGTATTGCGGGATGGAAGGGAACCATGACCAATGGTTGCACACACCATGATAAACGTTGAAGCTTTTGATGGGACGGTGGGGTAGGAAGCAATGGTGCATTTCGCTTAGGAGATGGGTGATGTAGTGCTTTAGGGACCCACATAGACTTAGTGTTTTATGATTTTTATTTGACTTGTGGGATGAAGGAATTGGATAGGTTTGAATGGAATGGATGGAAGAGGATGGTTGGGATTTTTGAGAGTGGGATGCCTCATTTGATTTGATGGATTTTTGCTTAGGAACCCATACCATTTTAATTTTTGACTTTGCTTGTGGATGTATGGGTTTGGATATATGCAGCTTTTGTGTAGCTTTTGAGGCAATTACTTGTTGTTTGGGGACCCACACCTTTTTCATTTTTACTTTGAGGTGTGTAGGTGTATGCAGCTTTTGAGATGGATATTTCTTTGATTCTTGGCTTTTGTGTCCTAAGGCATGAGGACCCTTAGGATTTTTGACTTTATAGGTAGAGGCATCCAAATTTTTATTTTGGAATCCCATGGGATGGGTGGAATGAGCGGAAGCTTTGTGTTTACATGATGTGTGCATTTGTGGGCCATGATTGGGATTTTTAGAGGATTTATGGATGGAAGGATAAGGTGTTGGAAGTTGTGGAGACAAAGTGGATGGTGGGATATTAGGAGTTGGAAGTAATGGAGGCAACGTTGATGGTGGAAGGTGCACAGTCACATGCTTTTGACATTTGTAAGATGATGGAGGCGGATGGCAACATATGTTTTAGGAATGTGATGGGATTTGTGATGGAAGGTGGTGGACTTAGGATGAATGGAGGAAGTACCAACATCGTTAGATTGTTGACCTTGAGGTGTGTATCCAAGTCCAAATGAGCATGGAGGGGCCTTGACATGAATTGGCTCCAAAATTCCTTGTTCAAGAAGGCCTAAGCCTTTACCTTGATAGTTCATGTTTTGGAGTATGCGATCGACAATGAGACTAGGTGTAGGTGGAACACTAGACACGAGTTCCTTATTGGATGGAGAAGTGAAGTGGATAAAGGTTGTTGTGTTCCTAGAGAGGAACATTCATGAATGAGGGTGGATAGACTAATAGGACATGATGGTGGATTTGGAATGAAATTGATAGTGGGTGATGGGGGATCATTAAGATCTTTCTTGTGTTCAGTATGATCTAGGGTACTTGTTTGATCTTCAATGGGTGCTTGGGAGGCACATATCACATCATGACAAGTGGATGTTTGCACATTAGGGCTAGATGGAGGATGGAGGATGGAGGGATGGAGGGATGGAGTGATAAGCTCTTGATCATGAGTTGCATAAAGTTTAGCTAGGAGGCTCGACATAGTTTTCATGAACTTAGCTAAGATGGTCACCATGGTTTTCATGATCATATATAGAATCTTGATCATAAATGTGAGCATAAAAAAGATTAATTTGGATATGAATGGGATACATTTGTTCATGAATAGGGTTATGATCATAAATAATATCTTGATCAAATAACATACATAGGTCTTGGATGAATTAAACTTAGAGGTGCTTTGATCTTGATTTAGACAAGGGCTTGATGTTTCCACATGTGTTGGGTTATTCTCTTGACATATCTCTTGGGTTTCTTGAATGGAAGGGGATGACTCTTTAAGAACATGAGGGCACGATGGACTCATGAGAGGAAAATTTTCAACAGGCTCGAGGGGTTGTGGACCACATGATATGGTTGAAGAAGTGGACATGACATTGGAAGGCTTGTTTCTAGGTGCTAAGATAGGTGTTTGACATAGAGATAAATTTTTCCTAGCTAGTAGCCAATGGATCACATCCTTTGCAAGGGCAGAGGTGGATGGACAATATAGTGGGTGAACAATAATGGTGGAAGTTAAAGGTTTAAGATTTGTAATAGGATCACATGGTGGGGTTAAAATAAGACAAGTAGGCTCATGAAGTGGCATTTGGGTGGATGATGATGGAGGATTCTCATAAGATTCTTATTCTAGATTTGTGTTTCCCTCGTCAAAGGTCATTAGGTCTTGTATAGGTAGACTTAGGTCTATCAATGGTGTTTGTTGCAAAAGTGAACTTGGGCATGCTTGGTTTATGTACATAGGGCCATTTGGACTCACATGTGTTTCTTGGTTGCCTTGTGAATGTGTTTGGTGATGAGGTGGCATGATAGGATTTGTAGATGGAAGATTTTTTGATGTGGATTGTTGTGGAGGTTGGTTGATGTTAGGAGTAAGGTATGGTGATGTGGCATTGGTTTGACATGTGGTTGGATGAGATTGGTATGAAGAAGAATAGGTTGATGTGGCATTGTTATGAAAAGATGTGGGATAAGATGATATGGAATGGAGTTGATAGGGGGATGAAGTGGGATTAGGTGATGTGGGCTGAACTTGATAAGAGGATGTATTAGATTGGTATGATGATAGATAAATTGGTATAGAATTAGTTTGACATATGGATGGATTAGGTTGATAGGTTGATAAGAGAGACGCCACATAAGGATGAAGTGGAATTTGGTGATGCGGATGGATAGAAGACTATGTGTTTGTTGGTTTTTCCATGTGTGTATGATGTGTTGGGATTGTGCTATGAGGTGTTTCATTTGAGGTGGTAGGTTTGGGTCAAGTTGACATAGTTGAATGATGTCTTGGAATCGTTGAATGGTGTCTTGGGCTATAGATTGTGGTTCTTGGTAAAGTGATTGAAGGTGTTGGTTTTTGTCCCAGACTGGATGCTTATTCCCAGATTTCCCTACAAGGTAGCCATCAGTGATCAACAGGATCTCTGGGCCAGGGGCCAACAGTGTAGGAGATAGACTCTATATTTTATCTCCTCTTCTTCTTCAGGCTCTGCAAAACCTAGGGGGGTGTTCCCTACTCAACATCCATGGGGATATGCATACAAAGGCTGGGATGCTGACAGAAAGCAGATAAGTCCTCCTGTAAGTAGACCAAAACTGCAAGATAAGAGCAAAGGGGCTGGCTTTGGGCCTATTTTCAGTTGTAGACAGAGGACATGGATCCTAAAACTAATTCTAATGTCCTAAAGGTTGTTTTAGAGTTTGACTTTGATTTATAGTTTGGATGCAAAGCTGGACATGGTTGTAACACAAAAACAAAGCAAGATTGGTGCCTATCCAGGGCCTGGAGTCAGTAGACATACACTTGTGAATGATATGCATGAACAACTAAAACTGGATTTCAGGGGGATGCATCTGATACCTGCCTTACAGATATCTCCCAATATAGAGTGTTAAGCTATCTATAATTATGGCATCCCTATTACAGTATATCCTTCCCAATGTTCAATCTAAAAATAGTTTAATCTACCCCTTGGGCAGAAGTTAAGAAATCAGACATTCAACACAGGAATTTTATGTTCTAGAGTCTCAGACATTCCTTAAATATCTAGACTCAGAAGAAAGATACATGCAATACAGGAAACAGAATTAACAAAACACATGCAAACATGGCATTTCTCATATAAGTTCAATCATGAAATCAGTGGATTCATGCAAGAAAAAACATACAACTGGAGATACATAAACTCACAGGTTTAGCTGTACAGGGCAACCAAATCAGCTGTATTGCATTACAGAGCCAAAATGTTCAACTTTCAACAACCTAAAAATGAGTAACACTTCCTGCTTATAACAGCCAGAAAGTGTACTACAGCAATTAATTACATGGCTTTCAAAAATCTGCCAAATACAGATCACACAGGAAGAATGGCGCTCAGAAAATGTAAATGCAGCAGACAAAGAGGAGCCTCGAGCCATGCGCCACTATCTGGAAGTCTTCATTCTTAGATTGGGCGACCTGACCATGTGTACCATTGTCCACATCCCTGCACCGTCACCATTAAGGGTCTCAACCACCCGCAATCACCTGAAAAACTGTCGCTGCATTCAAAAAGGAATTCCCGCCAAAACGCGTTCTCGCAGGTCCAAAAATATACAAGGGAATAATCTCACATGCATGGTGAGGAGAACACACTAGCGCTTTATAAACATAGCCGCATGCAAACTAAGTGTCGAGCGCTTTTGCTGCGCTCGACACACATGCCTTCGCCCACAGCCCATCGCCATGACCAAAGCCATCGGCCAACCCCAAAAAACTCCTGCCGACCTCATTCGTCTCGCCGACCGCTACACTACATTCCCCTCCATCGGCCAGAGATGAACCATCGGGCCAACCTTCCTCAGTCCATCCGACAGCAAATGTTACATTGAAGGCCTCCTCCGTCGGTGTGACTTACACCGTCGGAGCAATCAAAGTCTCCCCAGCCGATAGACCAATTCTCACCGATGGCATTGCTTCCCTCTTCGGCTAGACAACCATTGTCGGCCCAACACAAAACTGCTTTGCCGATGATGCCGATCACCCCGATGCCTATTCAAATCCCTTATCAGTGAGACCCACGCCGATGACATCGCATCGGCCAAACATTACATATCGGCAACCCAAGAAAATACTTCGCCGATAGCCAAAGTGTTGGCGATGACCTTCCAAAACTCTCATCGGTATGACCAACCCGATGAACCCGTTGAACCGATGAACCGGTTCAACACGAAGGTTCAACGCCAAGGTTCAACATGCCGATAGACATCAAAAAAGACAAGCAAAGGATTTATTGACGAAAAATATAGAACCAAAGCTCGCGAACCGTTGAACCTTGAATCTCCCGCTTGAACCATGAAGAAAAGAGTTCAACGGTTCAAGTTCAAACCGAAAGGTCAAAAACACAACAAAAGTACTTCAAAAAGAGCCTTCGCCGAAACGCCAAGTACCAAAAACACAAAGCCTTGAACCGTTGAACCTTGAACCGTTGAGAGAAGGGTTCAAGTTCAAACCGAAAGTTCAAAGACACAAAAACAAACTCATGCCGATGGAGAAAACATGAAGACCACCTCCTCAAGAAACATGATGCTGCAGCTGAAAAATGCTGAGGAGGTCCAACACTTAGGAAAATGGGCAAGAAGATATAGGGTTCAAATGAAGAAACCCCCTAAACATGAAAAATCAACCTCCAGGTCAAAATGAGTACCAACACTGGCTCCGAGTGGGGACGTGCAAGTGAAAACCTACAGCGAGAACCAGATCTCTGGGCAGACCAGGCAAAAACCAAAAAGCACGAACTGTACAAGGCACTTACAATATATACATATTTTTACACATGTGCACAGAGACAAGCCATCTATGCAAAATAGAACTTAAGGAATTGGCCATGCACAGGCAATTCCAGAAATTCACTACCTAAGGCCTAGAGGAAATAAGAGTCCTCCCCATGAGTACTGCAGATCTGATATGGGCCCATCCATAAGGGTTCGAATTTACCATGTTTACCCTTGTCCTGATCTTTTGCATTCCATACAAGCACCAGATCGTCGACCTGAAATTTTCTTTTTGTAGCTCTCCTATCAAACAGATATTTCACATCTTGTTGTCTCTTGAGATTGATCTGGTATGCTTTCCTTCTACTTTCATCCAGTGCAACCAGCTGGTTCACTCTTTCTGTCGTGGAGTCTCCAATCTCCTCATCATTATCCTGGATGAATCTGTAAACTGGTAGGAGATTGTTTATGGGCAATCTGGCTGATGCACCATATACCAGCTCAAAGGGTGACATCCCAATAGCCTTTTTTACTGTCACCCTGTCAGCCCATATTGCCAACTTTAATTTTGAGTCCCAAGCTCTCTTGTTCTTGTCCAATATCCTTTTGATAATTTTCATGATGCTTTTATTGCTTGATTTTGCTTGACCATTCCCTTGTGGGTGATATGGTGATGCATATGATAGATTTATCCCATACTTGTTGCAAAAATCAACAAATTCACCTGATCTGAAGCACATAGCATTATCAATGACTATCTTGAATGGTACTCCAAACCTGATGATAATATTTTCTAGCATGAAATCTGTCACCACCTTACTTGTAGCTCTCTTAGTTGGAATGGCCTCAATCCATTTGGTAAAGTAATCAGTTGCCACCAAAATCCAACTGTGTCCCCCACTTGATTTGTCTGCAATTTCCCCTATGAAGTCAATTCCCCATTGCTGAAATGGAGCATCCACAGTTATAGTTCTGAGGGGTAAAGCACCATCATATTTCAGCTTTCCTAAAAATCTTTGGCAAGGGTCACACTTCCTCACTAACTTTTGTGCATCTGAAAAGAGAGTGGGCCACCAATATCCTGCTCTGAGAATTTTATGAGCTGTTGTTTGGGCAGTATAATGTCCACCACACAATCCTTTATGCATATCAATCAAAACATTGTTAGCCATATCCTCATCCACACATCTCAGCAGCACACCATCAGGGTTTTTCCAGTATAGCTCACCTTGAACAATAACATACCTGATTGCATGTAACTTTAAAGTCCTCTTTTGACTGTCACTGAAATTGGAAGGACAATTCAGATTTTGCAAGTAGTAGATAATATCCTTGTACCATTCAGATCCTGATACATTTACACTCTCATTTTGGACTGCATTAACTTGGCATGCTTCCAAGTTTGACTGTGCCATCATCTTGGCTAATCCTTGTCCTCTTACCAACTTAGTAATTTGTATGTCTATGTTAAACTCTTGCAGTTTGTTTATCCATCTGCACCTTCTTCCAGTCACCTCCTGCTGAGTGAATATGTCTTTGACTGCTGCATGGGGTACATATGCAATTATATATGATCCTACCAAGTATGGTCTGAAACTTTTGATGGCTCTGACTAGTGCATATGCCTGTTTTTCCATAATATCATACTTCAACTCAGAGGCCTGCAAGGACATACTGAAGAAAGCGACGGGCTGTTCAAAACCATCTTCGTTTTTCTGTAGCAAACATGCAGCAACAGTATGAAAGGAAGCAAATGAAAATACTTGGAATGGCCTAGAAAAATCAGGAGATTTAAGAACAGGGGCCATCTTGATTGCCTCTTTGATACTCTGAAATGATTCTATTGCTTCACTTTCCCAGTGGACAGTTGCATCCTTCTTCATCATCTTGGAAATGTTCCTTGTGGTTTCTGCAAAGTTGGGAACAAATCTCCTAACAAAATTTATCTGTCCAAAGAAGGACTGAACTCCTTTTACAATTTTTGGCATTTGAATTCTGTCAATAGCAGCCACTCTCTCTGGATCTATCCTGACTCCATCCTTGGAAACAATATGTCCCAGGAGCTTTCCTTCAACTACCCCAAAGGCACATTTCTTTGGATTTAAAGAAATACCATACTCTAGTGCTCTTATGAAAATCTGCTCCAGATGCAAACAATGCTGCTCTTCTTTCTTTGAGTAAGCAGTCAAGTCATCCTGATATACAGCCAGGATTGAATCAATCAACCCTGCAAAAGCAACATCCATTGCTCTTTGAAATGTAGCACCTGCATTGGTTAGTCCGAAGGGCATTCTAACATACACATACGTTCCCCATGGAGTGGTGAAGGCAGTCTTATACTGTTCTGATTCCTTTACCTTCACCTGATTATAACCTGAAAATCCATCCATCATGGATAAGAGTTCACAACCAGTCACTCTCTGCAACATAGCTTCCATATTAGGCAGTGGATAGTTATCCTTTAAAGAGGATACATTCAAGTTCCTGAAGTCAACACAAAGCCTAATATCACCATTCTTTTTTCTGACTGGGACAAGGTTAGACACCCAAGTTGAATGCCTGATTGGCACAATTATTCCAGCCTCCCTGAGCCTTTTGAGTTCTTCTTGCATCTTTGGAGCTAAGGTAGGATTAATAGGTCTTTGCCTTTGTCTAAATGGCTTAGCTCCAGGCTTCAATGGGATCTCATGCTGGAATAAATCTTCCCTATAGACTTTTAGGTCCTCATATGACCAAGCAAAAACATGTTTATACTTTTTCAGTAATGCAATCAGCATACTCCTAATGTGTGGTTTGAGCTGTTTACCAATGTATACCTTCTGAGGGGCCTGAGATGTCCCCAAATTTATCTCCTCTAAATCTTCCTTATTTGTGGGAGATGTCCTTGTGACTAATTTATCTCTACTGTCAAAAGCTCTTTCCAAAGCTACTAACCCTCTGGGGATTTTATTAGTCCTCAATTGAATTATCTCTTTTCCCACAAGAGTTTCTTTTCCATCTATAGTCTCTACAAAAGCTTGGAAATCAATTTCTTGATTCTCATATTCATCTATGCAGTGCAAAAATTTTAACAAGTCCCTATCATCATTAAACACTTGCCAACTGCATATATTTTCTGGTACTGCAGGCCTAATTTTAACTTCTACATTTGTAACATCTGACAGAGTGATGTCATCTGGTCTTATTGCAACATTAGCTAAGAAATCAGCCATAACATTCTTTGACCTCTCTACCCAGCCTATTGAAAATGCATCAAATAGTTCAATGGTATCCCAAATAGCATGCTTGTATTGTTTCAATCTTTTATTTTTTGAAGCATACTTATCTCTAATTTGGGATACAATCAGCTCAGAATCCCCAAATACTCTTAACATTTTGATTCCATGTTTGAGAGCAATATTTAGGCCTAAGAGTAAAGCCTCATATTCTGCAATGTTGTTTGTGCAAACAAACCTCAGCAAGAAAGAGAATTTGAGGAACTTACCAGTTGGAGACAGGAAAACAACTCCAGCTCCAGAGCCTTCTTTTGCACAAGCTCCATTAAAAAAATGGTCCACAAACCTCGCTGATCCAATTCTTCAATGCAGACATTTTTCTCTCTATCTTCTCTCTCATCTGAGACAACCTTGAAGTTATCACAGTCAGTGTTTACAAAGCATATATGTTCCTCTGCTTCTTGGTCTTCCACTGTCTCTGATGATCTTTGTTCTCTGATTAACTTAACATCCCTGCCATTCATTGGAATCATGGCATATGACAGGTCCAGCTGCATACTTCCACCAAATAGTGCTGCCCATCTTCTTGACAACAACATACCATACTGTGGCTTGATGTCAACCACTGTTATATTCATTTTATATCTCTTTTCAGGAAATGCTGCCAGTTTGAAATCTGCATCCTTCATGATTCCAATAACTGGTACCTCTCTGGCATCCATAGCATAACATTTTCCACATGCCTTGTCAATTTTCAATCCAGCTTGTTGCATGATGGTTAAAGGCATGACATTTGTAGATGCTCCAGAGTCAAGCATACAATTTCTGATTATTTTTCCATTTATAACCAGGGAAACATAAAATGGTTCCACTTGTGAAGGACACTTTGTCATAGTCACTCCTAAATAGACTTCAGGAGCCTCATCTTCTTCATTACACATGACATGTTTCTCACCCTGGATCTGAACATTTTGTTTAGCTTGAAAGGGCACCCCTGAAATTAGGGATACTGTCCTATTCTTGATTTCTTCCACTTTCATGAGTTCCATAGGTGGAACAGAGACTTTTACCTGGGAGAGGACTTGAGCTATATCAAATGGAGCATAATTTTGTGTAATAGCTGTAGCTTGCTCCACAATCTTGTTTTTATCCTGAACTGATTTAGCTCTTACTTTCATAGTTCCCTGATCATCATTCTTGTCTTGGGAACCTTTACCTTGATCTTCAGCCTGAGGGATTCTATTTTCTGGTCCTTGGGATTTATGACCTGTTCTATGTCTGAAATTCTGTTTATTATTAACCCACTGCCCTTTTTGTAATTCCATCCCCTTATTACCATGCACTGGCTGTCCTATAGTAACATCTTTTGGCTGATGTGGGCTGCTTACCTGATTTTTACCTCTGAGATTGTAGTTGCTCTTGACTTGAGCAACTGCTGCAGCTGTGAAGGCCCTAATTTCCTCATCAGAAGGTCGTTGTAAGTTACTCAAAAAATTGTGTGAGTTATGGGCATAGGCATAGTTAACTTCATCATCTTCATCGTATGGGAACTGTTGGCAGCCCTGAGTTTCATCATCTACATTTGCATCAGCATCACAAAAAGTATATCCATTGCTTGTGGACATCATATTTACATCATCATCTTGCACATAATGTGGCTCATTGCATTCATTACAAGATGTAGTATTATCACACAAGGACTGAGCAATCATACACTGTGACTGTGAATGTGGCATCTGACAAATTATACACCATGGAGCATCATCAACAATATTTACAGCTTTCTTTAGAGGATCAGGAGTTTCTTTGACATGTTGAGCTCTTTGATTTGTGTTGTTACGTGGGAATATAGGTTTACCATCATGCCAATTGGTATTATAAGGCATATCATGCAATGATGGCCTCTTTTCCTGCCTTTGATAGACTTGCCTATCAGGACCTATCCCTTTTTCACTTCTAGCTAATCTATAGCTTAGGTCCTTAACAACATTTGCCAATTTGTCTATCTTATCTTCAGGGGCAGATGTATTACCTTGAGTGTTCTGAGGCTTGTTTGGATTCTGCAGAATTTTTATATCATCCCTTCTATTTGTCTTGCCCGATGCTTTCCTGTTGTTTTCAATATTCACTGCAATTCTGAAAGCATCCCTGAGAGTAGCAGGACCTTTATCTCTTAATCCATATGCAGTTTTTGCATCAAAGGCATTGATATACAATATTATGCACATTGGTTCATTTGGCCTCATGTGATGTGGCAATTTGTTTAACACTTTAGTAAATCTTGCATTAAAATCTGCAACCTGTTCATTTGACCCTTTAGTGATACTGGTGAACTCATTTACAAAAAAGCTAGGGTCAGTTTTGTCACCATATTGCTCCTTGAACATCCTTTTAAAATCATCCCATGATGAAATACTCCGGTCAGGCAGATTCTTGTACCATTCTCTTGCCTCATCTATTAAGGATTGCATGAATGACTTCATGAAAACATCCTCATGTTCAACCTCAAAGTTATCCATGACATTTTGAAAGGCTTTTAGATGATCTTCTCCTGACACAGTGTTGTTTCCTGAAAATTTAGGCACTTGCAGCCTCAGATGCTTATCAATGGGGTTCGGATACCCAGGAATACCATCAAATACCAGCTGTCTGAATCTATCTAGCTGCATTGGCTGTCTGTTTAACTGATTAACATTAATATTTCTGTCTGCATTCTGGTTTCTTACATTGTTCAGTGGTATCCTAGCATCATTCACATTTTGTCTCTCATCATTATGCTGATGTTGCACTTCACTTCTCTGTTGATGTCTCTGCACATTTGAATTCTCAAGGGTAGGAATTGAATTATTCTGGGCAGTCCTCAAAGCTTGCACTTTCTTCCTCAAGTCATCTCTGATTGATATTGCCTGCTGATATTCAAACTCGGCCCTTAAGCTCCTAATTTCATCAGCTAGTTCTTCCTCGCTGGGCCTAGAGGAGGATGGTTTTACCATATTCTGATCTTCGTCTTCATCATCCCTCAGAGACTCGGCCTCTTCAAACCTTTCACTAGGGTCTAGAAATGGGCGTTCTTGGAACACCTCTGACCTCATTCTCATGTTACCACCCTGTTGCCTCTCATATGCACCCTGAATATCAGCTTCTGCATTTGAAAAGTAAGGCGCATGCTATCCTGATGGCCTAGGGTTATCTTGCATATCATCATTTTTTCTGGGGGAACCTTCATGACTAACTGAGACAGCTCCCTTTCTTCTGTACATCATTCTTCTTGTTACTGGTAACTCTTCAAATAAAGGATTTTGTTGGGATCTTCTCCCCTGCATATAAATTTTACTTTGACCGGTTGGGAGATTACTTCGGAGTCGCCACCTATTACTAGGAACTGTTTTCTTTTGAAAACCAGGGTTCTTTCACAAATTCCCCAGTTGAGTCGCCAATTTCTGTTGGTTTTTGTCCCAGACTAGATGCTTATTCCCATATTTCCCTACAAGGTAGCCATCAGTGATCAACAGGATCTCTGGGCCAGGGGCCAACAGTGTAGGAGATAGACTCTATATTTTATCTCCTCTTCTTCTTCAGGCTCTGCAAAACATAGGGGGGTGTTCCCTACTCAACATCCATGGGGATATGCATACAAAGGCTGGGATGCTGACAGAAAGCAGATAAGTCCTCCTGTAAGTAGACCAAAACTGCAAGATAAGAGCAAAGGGGCTGGCTTTGGGCCTATTTTCATTTGTAGACAGAGGACTTAGATCCTAAAACTAATTCTAATGTCCTAAAGGTTGTTTTAGAGTTTGACTTTGATTTATAGTTTGGATGCAAAGCTGGACATGGTTGTAACACAAAAACAAAGCAAGATTGGTGCCTATCCAGGGCCTGGAGTCAGTAGACATACACCTGTGAATGATATGCATGAACAACTAAAACTGGATTTCAGGGGTATGCATCTGATACCTGCCTTACAGATATCTCCCAATATAGAGTGTTAAGCTATCTATACTTATGGCATCCCTATTACAGTATATCCTTCCCAATGTTCAATCTAAAAATAGTTTAATCTACCCCTTGGGTAGAAGTTAAGAAATCAGACATTCAACACAGGAATTCTATGTTCTAGAGTCTCAGACATTCCTTAAATATCTAGACTCAGAAGAAAGATACATGCAATACAGGAGACAGAATTAACAAAACACATGCAAACATGGCATTTCTCATATAAGTTCAATCATGAAATCAGTGGATTCATGCAAGAAAAAACATACAACTGGAGATACATAAACTCACAGGTTTAGCTGTACAGGGCAACCAAATCAGCTGTATTGCATTACAGAGCCAAAATGTTCAACTTTCAACAACCTAAAAATGAGTAACACTTCCTGCTTATAACAGCCAGAAAGTGTACTACAGCAATTAATTACATGGCTTTCAAAAATCTGCCAAATACAGATCACACAGGAAGAATGGCGCTCAGAAAATGTAAATGCAGCAGACAAAGAGGAGCCTCGAGCCATGCGCCACTATCTAGAAGTCTTCATTCTCAAATTGGGCGACCTGACCATGTGTACCATTGTCCACATCCCTGCACCATCGCCATTAAGGGTCTCAACCACCCGCAGTCACCTGAAAAACTGTCGCTGCATTCAAAAAGGAATTCCCGCCAAAACGCGTTCTCGCAGGTCCAAAAATATACAAGGGAATAATCTCACATGCATGGTGAGGAGAACACACTAGCACTTTATAAACATAGCCGCATGCAAACTAAGTGTCGAGCGCTTTTGCTGCGCTCGACACACATGCCTTCGCCCACAGCCCATCGCCATGACCAAAGCCATCGGCCAACCCCAAAAAACTCCTGCCAACCTCATTCGTCTCGCCGACCGCTACACTACATTCCCCTCCATCGGCCAAAGATGAACCATCGGGCCAACCTTCCTCAGTCCATCCGACAGCAAATGTTACGCCGAAGGCCTCCTCCGTCGGTGTGACTTACACCGTCGGAGCAATCAAAGTCTCCCCAGCCGATAGACCAATTCTCACCGATGGCATTGCTTCCCTCTTCGGCCAGACAACCATTGTCGGCCCAACACAAAACTGCTTTGCCGATGATGCCGATCACCCCGATGCCTATTCAAATCCCTTGTTGGTGAGACCCACGCCGATGACATCGCATCGGCCAAAAATTACATATCGGCAACCCAAGAAAATACTTCGCCGATAGCCAAAGTGTTGGCGATGACCTTCCAAAACTCTCATCGGTATGACCAACCCGATGAACCCGTTGAACCGATGAACCGGTTCAACACGAAGGTTCAACGCCAAGGTTCAACATGCCGATAGACATCAAAAAAGACAAGCAAAGGATTTACTGACGGAAAATATAGAACCAAAGCTCGCGAACCGTTGAACCTTGAATCTCCCGCTTGAACCATGAAGAAAAGAGTTCAACGGTTCAAGTTCAAACCGAAAGGTCAAAAACACAACAAAAGTACTTCAAAAAGAGCCTTCGCCGAAACGCCAAGTACCAAAAACACAAAGCCTTGAACTGTTGAACCTTGAACCGTTGAGAGAAGGGTTCAAGTTCAAACCGAAAGTTCGAAGACACAAAAACAAACTCATGCCGATGGAGAAAACATGAAGACCACCTCCTCAAGAAACATGATGCTGCAGCTGAAAAATGCTGAGGAGGTCCAACACTTAGGAAAATGGGCAAGAAGATATAGGGTTCAAATGAAGAAACCCCCTAAACATGAAAAATCAACCTCCAGGTCAAAATGAGTACCAACAGAAGGGTATATTAGAATTTGGGTATTATAATGTTGGATATTGACATGATGTCTAAAGATTGAGACCCTTTTAGCAAGTGTTTGACTATGATTATGATGATGATATGGAATGATGAAGATGATGATTAGGAGGTGAATGTGATTTGGCTTGAAGTGATTGGATGATGTGTAATGTTTAGGATGATATTGATGTGAAGGGATTAAGATATGATTTGGATATGAAAGGATGAAGTTGATTGAGAAGTGATTAGGATGAAATTGTCTCGCGACAAGGAGTTTGTTTTTTATAGCTTTGTGGCAATTTTATGGCAAGAAAAGAAGATAGCAAACACTCATGTACAATCCATTCACAAACAGTTACCACCTAGGCTGGCTGAGACGATACCTGTTGGGTTCCCACTTGGTTTTACCCAGCCATGCCTACTTATGGTGTATAGCTCCAGGAACTTGGGGCATGGGCTCCCCCTTACAGTGCACTCACTTCTCAGGCACACCAAGTTCCAAGTCCTCAAGACGTGCAGATCTTGAGGTACCTTGCTATCTCTGCCATAAGTCGCAAAAATGTGGGACGGCTATTAGAGTTTCCTCCTATACCAACAGATAGGGGTTTTTGGCTACTAAAACACGGTTTCTAATAAGGGCTTTTGTTCGGGTGGCTACACATGCGGTGATTAACTCTGTTAATGGAGGTTTCCCAGCCTACTAAGGTTGTGCTCAATAGGGTTTTGGGGGGAACATTCATCGATGTAGCACAACAGCACCCGTCATTTGTGACTTTTGACACAAACACGTTATTTATATAGTGGCTTGGAATGGCTTGGCTTTAGCCTACTTCTTCTTAGGTCATACCCCTTCTCACAATGGGAAGGTAGGCCCTCTAGAGTTGGCAATGATTTCACGTGCACCCTAGATCCGTTGGTTAGGCAGGGGGAGAGGATACTTTCATTGCCAAATCAGGTAACACACAGACTCAGCAAGTAAGCAAAGAAATGAAAAGAAGACATAGAGTAGACAGAGTTAATTTTAATTCCCAAATTGAAATGTGCCTACTCTAGTGATAAATAGGATTCTTTGACCGATCGAACCTGCAAAAGATATGTCAGTAGTTTGTTTGCTCCATTCTTTGACAGGTGATTAGGACAAGCTGCATAGATAAAATGTTAGCTGCCAAAGATATGATCAGATAAAAACCTACAAATGAATGATTTGATATAGACAAATAGATAGCAAAAATAGAAAGTTCATATGATTCTGTGCAATTTTAAAAAAAATCGTTAAATTTGGATGTGTTTTGCTCAAAATATGATCAATTGAAGTTTAAGGTGAAGCTGATGTTCGACAGAGAAAATACCTAATGATATGATGAAATTACCTACCAAAAATTTCACAAATACGAAGTTCATCTTCTTATCTTTTCGATGAGTGTTTATTTGCACGAATACGATTTCGTATGCTCCTGTTATGAGAAAAAGAAAAAAGATACCCCCTTGACATGCATATGAAAATTAGGTTTGACTTGTTTGGTTGCAATTTGACTTTTTCAATTTTTTGATGGTTTGTAAAATATTTCTCAGATCCTATGTGTGTGAAAAATAGTTTTGTGTTTGTGGTTGAGATTGACTAGCCACCCCCTCTTTAGAAATTTAAGATTCAACATTAAAAACCCTAAACTACAAATGTTACCCTTACATGTTAAATGCTTAGTGTTAAATGTTGAGTAAGGGAAATATTAAGGTTTTGAGGTCGACCATAACAAATGCTAACTAACGACAGCAAGTTCAAGGTAACAAGTATGATGAACTACGACCTAGAGGTTTGAATGTAGACCTAAAGTTTAGAACATCGACGATAGACTAATGATTCACCCCTTAGACTTTCGACCTTAAAGATATCAACTTTAAAAACTTTCATAGGGCGATCGTGATTATTTAAACTTTGACCCTAAAGACTTTTAACACCGACAAGTTTATACTTTGACTAGTGGATGAGGGTTTTCTTAGCACTGACTAAGGGATCAGACAACAACCACACAGGAGGGAGGTGACTGGTTATATTGTTGTATGCGATGATCAAGGAGAATAGTGATATTGTGTGGGCATCAATAGAGATTTTCAAAAGGTCGCCGACAGATATTTGAGGATCATGCAGTGGAGGTTTAAAATACTAACAGGAGGTTTAAAATGCTGACAGGGTTTTGGATACGCAGAGTGGTCAGGGGGAATCTTCAAACAAAACGACTTCACATAACACGCAGAAACGGTGGATAGAGGAGACGATCGACAGAGATTTTTCTAGGGTTTCGACCACTTAGGAGATGCAACCCAAAACACTTAAACATGTAGCTAAAATTTCTCCAAACCTACAATATGAACTTGCAACCTTAAACCTGAGAATGAGAACATAAAAGCCTGTGATAAATGCTTATATGGTATGGATCCGTACGGATCCATACTATATGGGTAGAAAGATTAAAAAAAATCAAATTTTTACAAAAAAGATTATGATGAGCAAACTATATCAAATTTATAGTCTAGGAGCTTGGAAGCGGCCTCTCGAACACGATGGCATTGTCCGTTTCTATCCCGGAGGTCGTTTGTGACAGCTGCTCTACAAAACTCAACAATGGGGATTAGCAACAACACAAATTTTTACCATAAAAACTTGCAAAAAAACATAAAATTGAATTAGGAGAAGTGGTCCCACCGGGTGTGCCAAAATATATTCAAGAAATTTGAACAAATGAAGATAAACAAATTAAATGCAATTACCTATGCCCAAACTTTCTGAATACCTCAAATGATCGATGTAGATGATCAGATGTTGATTACACACAATCGCAGCATAACGTTGATAGGAGATGATGGAGAACGATTGTGACTATAACTTGACAGAATAAGGATACTTAAAACGCAATCATGCCTTCAAATGGCTTGTGAGAAGCTATGTTTATAGGCAAGGCTGACTAGGGTTGTGGAGGGAAGAAGATATGATAAGATAAGGTAAGATTTGATTTTGATTTTTGCTTTAGTAGACAAAAGAGGAAATAAAACAAGATGAGATAGAATTTAGAAAGATAGAAAGCGATTTGATTTTCTACTTTAAAGGAAATAAATCCTAAAAAGATGAGAGAATGAATTGATAAATTATCTAATTAAATAAATTAATTAGATATGCATGAGTTGCAATTTTAGAAAGAAAACAAGATGATTTTAGGATATTATTAATTAAATAAATATTTAATTTATTTAATTAAATAAATAATTAAAATTTATTTAATTAAATAAATAATTAAAATTTATTTAATTATAGAAGATAGGATAAATGGATGGAAAGGGAATAAATGAAAATTAGTTAAATAAATAAGATTTATTTAACTAATTAGGTGAATGATACGGGTACCTAGGGCAAAATGTGCTAGTGAGAAGGTGTTGGACATTTTTAGGTGTCTACACTCCTGTTTCAGTAAAATAGCAACTTTGTATCAAGACGATATCCTTTTAACTCAGCGGCCTTACCTCTTGAATATTACGGCTTGTCTATCATCATAAACTCTTGCCTTATCTTAAATCTTTTGGAGATCTTAATAGACTTTCATGCTCCCATATTAAATTTCAAACAATTGTTTCTTTTCCACGGCCTCATTGTGTTTTCTTCAGCATTACTTAGGTGTCAACCACCTAAAGGCTAAATCGGCCCCCAATATAATGGCATAAGTTGTAGTTTCAATTGGATTAGTTAATACCACTATTATGCAATACCTTAGAGGATACTCTTAAATATAGAAAGGAGTGGTGTAATATCTAAGATGATTCTCAACCATTGAATAATGGTGTTATTACTTGGATTGTAAAGGGATGCCTCATAAAAGGGTTAGTTATGTTTATGGATATGTTAAGCACTCTTTTATTCTGCATATGAAACCAACATTGTCTCTTTAGTAGATTTGAAATAAAGAAACCTTGTCGGAAAGAATCATATATATATATATATATATATATATATATATATATATATCCAAATTCAGTTTTCCTTTTTCAAAATATAGCTAGTAAAAATCTTAGTTATACACTTATGCTTTTATGATTGATTTGCAATGGTAGTAGTTATTTTGTTGTTTGTATGATTGAACTTACCTTTCGGGACAGGATGTCGAATGTGGGCTAACAGAAAAGGTAGTCTTCTTTTTCAAGATTTATCAATTTGTGTTTATGCTTTGGCCAAAGCTATGTTTGTACGATTGAAATAGATGGATCATTAATGCTTAGTGATTAATATTGTTCTCTGCCACATCCTGTTTGCAAGAAATATGATCATTCTAGATTAGAATGCATATAGGAATTAGGCATGTGCATCGAGTGTTTCCCTCCTGCCCTTTTGTTTCGAGTTGCTAGGTGCCTCGTGCAGTGTCAGGTATTCTTTAGGGCAGGAAGAATTCCAGGGAAGAGTAGTGCTTCGCGGTTGGGTGGAAAAAGCACCTTAACCATGCTCTTGTCCTTCAGTTTGCAGAAGACCAGTTGGGTTATGGCGGCTGAAGATGGATACATTTATATTTGATCATCATTATGTAATTCAAAAATTGATATATCATTGTATGAAATAAATGTATGGCTTGTTTAGCCAAGAGATGTAACTATATTATCCTTGTAGTGCTATTTTGATTGCACTTGAAAATTTGTAAAATATTATACATTTATGGTTATGTCTGTTAACTGAAAGTTTCATCTTTCCATTTATAGATTGAGATTTGCTTTACTTTGGTATTTTTAGTAAGTAGAAATTTAGTACCTTACAAATTGGAGGAATAGACGATGCAGGACAAAAGGACCTTTGTACATGGGTCCTTGGCCATGTTTCTTGTAAGAAGACCATGTGGACATGTACAAGAGGCCGTGCCTTTGTACATTTGGGGAAATGGAGAGGATTTTACCAAGATTAGATCAGGATTTAGGTTGTGCAAGTGGGGGATTAGGCTAGTTAATTAGGTTTAGGTGACCTAATAAAAAGTGTAGAAAATAGGGAATTAAATAAATGTAAATATTTATTTAATTCATGGGATGGGATAAAGGGATAATAGATAAATTAAATTTATCTAATGCTTGTGTGAGGACCACCCTTTTTACTTATGTTGTTATGACTATTTACATTACTGTTATTGTTATTTTTTTTATGTTTGTGGGATAGCAGTTCCCGGAATTGTCAAACTATTAAACTTTATTATGATTTCGGAAAAACTAATTGGGTGATGTTTGGATAAGTTTACATTTCAGAAAAGTTAAATAGGTGATGATGGAAAATTGTAATATGATTTCATTTATGTTAATTAGAACTATGTCATGATAATGCATGTTTTTAAGTTGCTTCGGCTATGATGATTTTATGTGGTTACTGATCTTGTAATTTAGTGTGCAGGAATTACTAATCAAACCACAGATTTCGGAGATCATTCCGCACCTCATTATTTGTTATTCCCTGTTAAGCCGATCTGGTTCCACGAGGAACCAAGATCTCTTTGTGTTTGATGTGATGATGTAATGTGGTCTTTTGTATGGTCGGGTGGGTTAGGTTACCCTCATGTAACATTATTTTATAATTTGTGTTGTAAAAAAAGATTGAATTTGAATTTCCTTATTTTATTTAAATTTATGAGGCCTTTTCTTGTGCTTTACCTTGACCAGGGGTGTCTTGTATGGGTTAAAGTTGACCCTGGGTTATACCCCATGGGTCCAAGGGCCCATTTGGCATGGGTAACCCTTGAGTAACCTCCATCTAGTCATCTTAACTTCCCCCTGAAGTTAAGTGGCGAAAATTGGAGGTATGGAGGGGACAAGATGGGTTGTACCAACACCCAACCCATCCCTCTTCATTCCCCAAGGTTAGAGATGACTACAAAACCCATCCATTATTGAAGGATTGACTTGAAGTCACCTTCTCCATTAGTGAGATTCCCCCATGTGAAGTGGGGCCACCCATGTGAAGGAGGGAAGAAGAGGCATGGGTCACCTGTCTTTTACTCCTTTAACTCCTTTTATTTCTCCCATGCGTAAGAGAAATGACATGAGGAGAGGGATAAGGAGTACTCTAGGGATGGGTGAGTGACATAAGCCACCAGGACAGAATAGTGGTTTTGGGGGAGAGTGAGGAGGTGACAAGTGTCACCTCCCCATTCAACTAAATTGAAAAGAAATTGGGTTATTTGTTTCCAATTTTAGAAGGAGAGGGAGTTAGTTGAATTTTGGGGAGAGTTTTATGATTATTGTCAGAGAATAGGAAAGTTAGCTTAGAGGAGAGAAAAGAGAGAGAGGAGTTGTTGGCTAAGGTTGGAAGAGAACCCAGTGGAGCTCTGCAACAGTTTCATTCCAGGAGGGCTTTGTAAGGTTGGTTTGATTTTTACCTTTATTTCGTATAGCTGAATGTGTATGTAAATTGTGTGAATTTGTGTTTAGATTTGTTTTCTGTGGGGTTTGTTGTCGGGTTGTTTGACAGAGCTTCTCCCACTTGGGAGAAATGCTCATCAAGTTTGGGGTAGGGGAGGAGAGATCCTCCTCGGGTGCATACCTGTTTCCATCTTTTGGGATGGTGAAAGCCTTGAGGGCATGTATCTGTGACTGTATCTTTGACTTGAGAGTCAAATACAGATTTTCTTAAAAATTTGTGATCAAACTTGGTTTGAGACCAAGAGAAATTGTATTGGTTAACTTATCTGTAAGGGTGACACTCTGGAGTCGAGTGTGTCCACTCTCCTGCCCCTTATGAAACTCACTGTAGTTGAGTTTCCGTGTTGTGTAAATTACCCACGGGTGTTTGTGTGCTTTGGGATTGTTGTTGTTACTGTTGTGAAGTGGAGTGCTTGAGTTACCCAGGTGTGAGTATGGTCTCCCTAGCTCGGGGGTGACCCTCTTGCGGGTCTACGGAAGGGAGGAGAGCTAGATGAGTGGTGTTTTCTTCTTTGTTTGTCGTTGATACGCAGGTTTTCTCTTGGAGCTTCTGGTTGGATATTTATGAAGAAACAGCTTATTCTTCTCTGTCATGAGAATTAGGCCAGGTTCATTTCATTAGATTTGAAGAGAGAGCACCTCTCTTGTTATTGTTGTAATTTATTGTTACCCTGGGAGTGAAGGAAATCACCTCCCTGATCTTGTTATTGATGGACTTTTACTTGGTTGTCACAAGCTATCAGTTGTATATTGTTGGGAGAAGGAAGTTCATATCTGGGAAGTTAGTTGTATGTATCCATGGTTTCAAATTCTCTTGCTATTTGTAGTGGAAGAGTTAACTTTTCTGTAATATGAATGTGGTAAACAAATACCTTAAATTTTCAAGTTATGTTGCTTTGTAAACCTTTTGAAAGGAAGAGTTCATTTCTTATTTGCAATCTAATCTGAGTTTGTTTATGTAATTAGAAGAATAGAACTGCTAAACTAATTAAAAGGTCAGTTTTATGGTTCATTGTTCTAATGGAAAAGATAGTTTATAAATGATTAAGTTTTCTTCTTCATAAGTAATGGATTCAGTTATTTTGTAAGTTTTAAAGAAAATTTATTATATAATTACTTCTGTTTGTCCCAAAAGTTGAAATGGACATGTATTAATTGCCGAAATAAACTGATAAAAAAAAAACTTCATTTTCTTAAGTATATATATATATATATATAATCTTTATTACCTGATCATTTTAATTGACTAAAAGAAACTGAATAAAGTGTTTAATTTGAGAAAATTATGAAATATAGATATAAATATAAATATATATATATATATATATAACAGTTGTTATTTAATTATCATTTTGACAGAATTAGAGATACTGAATAAATTGTTTGATTGAGAAAATTATGAGATATTCTGAAAACTGAAATATATATATATATATATATATATATATATATATATATAAATTGATATGTAATTATCATTGAATAATAATAAACTCGTATTAAATTTTATGGCCGTCGAAATAAAAGCGAAATTAGAAATCGTTGTGTAAAACACAGTCAAAGCTTGCACGGTGGGCGGTGGGGAGTAATCCCCACCGCAGTCTCCATTTGTTTTATTAGAGGTGTGGGGAGGGGCGGAGCCCCACCCACACCCCACATCGTGGGATGTGGGAGCTCCCCACATCCCTCCACCCCTTCGACCCCGCGGAGCTCTTAACTTCGCTCCACAGCAGCGCTTCGCCGCCGCTGTTTCTTGCAGCCTCCGTCCCTCTGTGCGGCCCGACCCCTGCCGCCAGTCCCCTGTCACAGCAAAAATATAAAATGTTAAGCATAAAAAAAAAAGTTAGGGCTATTTAGCCCTAACATATATGCATTGGTTCATTTAAATAACAAAAAAATATATATATGTTTTGTTTGTGGATATTCCACTTGGTTGGCATAATATATGTCTTATATATATAGAGAGAGAGAGAGATATAATTATCTCTATTTATACCTTATGTTTTGAAAGGGAATTGTAAATCAATATAGATATAATTATATATATAGTTCTATATGTATATATATTACATATATATATTTATATAAATGGGATATATATACATAGAAGAGGTTTCATGGACCATTTTATGAGGCCCTCTCTATAATTCATAACAAGGAGATTTGCAAATTAAAATAAAACAAAAAATATATATTCACAGTTAGGTTTTATTAAGTGTTGAACAAAACAACCAAAGAATTTATGCTTCCTTGATCAGGGTTTTATAAAGAGGAGAACCTCCTACATATATTAACAATGATATAGGATTTACAATAAAGAGTATTAATATTAATTATTAGTAATAATAACAACAGTAATTATAATTAAGAGAAAATAAAATTATAATTTAAAGAGAGCATAAAGGAATTTACTGTGTTACTCCGGGAAGAGTTTCTCAGAAGTTTCACTATCAACGCGGTTCAATAACCGGGAAAATGAAGAGGAAAATTACAAGTCACCTTGCTTAAAAGGTCACTGGAAATAAACTTAAGGAGTTATCACAGACATTCCGTGTGAGGCCATTTTAATCTCAACTGTAGTAAACGTCCATATAAGTAAACCTGTAAGAGAGTCAGAAGAAGAAAAAGTAACATTGGAAAAACACAGAGGAGAAAATGCGCGACAATTCCCACATGGGATAAGAGAACTAAGTTGATGGACCCTCCAGCCAAAAATTTGCTTAGGAACAAGTTTAATTAATACATACAAGAGAAGAAACCTAGATCGGAGAAGACTAGGAGACCGAGTCCAGCGAAGTAGTAAACCAGCCTATGTGACCTGGATCATCCAGAAGTTAGGTTTAATATTAACAATAGAAACAGTGATAACCCTGATTGATGCCCAATATGAAGAAAGGAAAATGAAAGAGAGAGAGACCGAAATATAAACAAACTAAATTATCAGAGAAATAGTTAAGGTAAGTGCGATAAAAATACAATCAAAATTAAGACCCAGAGAAAAGGGAAGAGAGAGCAAACAAACCGCCTTGTTGAGAATGCCAAGTCATAGGAGGAGTATGTTTCAGGAAGCAAGAGAGGAGACAGACAACCGTGCCTTGCTGAAAAATGACTAAATAGGGAGATCACGAGTCGGTTTAGTCGGAACAAGGCATCGTGGGAAGTTGTTAATCTATCAGCGAACCACGTGCGTAAAATAGTGTTGAGTAATTCCCACTAACGCCGTAAGGCGTTATGCTGCCAGAAATTTGCCGAGATTTAGATTTAGGAACCTTGGTAATCTCACTCTTGCAATGACGTTAACGGCGTCGTAGAGACCTTCTTGTTGGTCTGTTTGCGTTTGGTTGCACGCAATTGTACTTATATCCCGCCGAAAACTGTAGTTTTTTCGCCTTGAGAGAACACCGCCGAGCATGCTTACGCATGCGAGGGGGCTTTTAGGGCAGTGTGAGAAAAGTTTTTCATATCTCGTGTCATAACCACATGACAGATGTGGCTATGACACGTGTGATGTGTGTTGTGACCACAAGGACAATGTGGGCATGACAGCTTGGACTATAGGCAAAGACGAATAAATGATTAATAAATCACTTTGGCTAGGGCTAGGTACCGATGAATAGTGAATAGTGATTTTGACAATAAAATATTGTAAAATGATGAATTGAAGGGGAATTGATTAATTAACTATTCAAACATGTGTTTATTCAATTAATGTGGTAGATGATGTAGTTTAGAGGTGTATAGAGATTATTAATGATGGTTTAGGGATGAATAGGGACAGTTAGGGATAAATTAGGGATGTCTAGTGATGAATAGGCGTAAATTAGGGATGTTTAGGGATGACACAAAGAGTGGACAATTTTAGGTGTCTACAATTCCATTCCTGCCATATTTTCTAACTTCTCTTTTCTTGTGTCTAGTTATATGTTACAATTATTTCTCAATTAGTTTCTCTAATTCTACCAATCTCTCCCTGATGGATTCTTCTTCATTTATCCTTGTAGAGATTGCTAGCCTCAAATTGGGGACCTGTATTGCATTGGGAGTGTTGCATCCATACCATACAGCAACTGAAAAGGTAAAATTTGGCTAATATTTTATAAGTTGTTTTGTATGCCCACAAAATAGTAGGGATCTTCTAATCCCAATTAGTGGTATCACCATCACACACCTTAGTTAATAGATTACCAAAAAAATTAGTGAAAGCCTTCCTTGCTTCATTGGCCTATGGGTGGTATAGTGTTCTTTTGTTATGGTTGATAATAGAATTCTCCATCAATTCCCTTATTGTCTCATTCACAAAGTGCTTTCCCTGATCATTGGTGATACTCATAAGATAACCAAATCTTGTGATAATGTTGTGATAGATAAACTTAGTTGCATTCCATTCTATACAATCCTTTATCTATTCAACTTTTGCCTACCTAGTCAGATATTCAATACTAGTTATTATAAAACAAGTGTGGGACTTGTGAGTTGGAGGATTGAATGTACCAATAAAATCAATGGCCCATTTCTTAAATTGCACCAATGTCAACACTAGCCACAAGGGAATTTCATCATGTGTGGTGGGTTTTTCAACCCTTTAGCATACATCACACTTCCTTGCATAACTATTGGAATCCTTAAATAAAGTTAGCCACCAACAAAACCTTCCCAACTATAACATCAATAGAGTTATGACCATCTAATATACCTTCATGCATCTCCCATAAAATTCCCTCTCTATCATGTTCAAAAATAAATCTTCTAACAATCTCATCCTTACTAATAGGATACAAGTTGCCTTCAGTCAATGTGTACAAAAGTACTTGTAGAGTAAGATTTTTCCTCTATTCTTTATTACTTCCTACCAGAAACTTATCGATAGACAACAACTCAGAAATATGCTTCAACTATTGTAATATTGTGTCTACATGGAACATGTGTGTTCTAGGGAAGTCATCTTCAATTGAACCACCTTCTTCCCTTACCTTTATACTCGATAGATAATCTAGTCCTTGGTTATCCTTCCTTGGCTTAACCATTATCTTAAAATCAAACTCTTGGAATAGTATTAACCATATACAAACGCAACCCTCTATGATCGGTCTATTCATCAATTATTTTAATGGTTCATTGTCAGTATAAAATATGAATAGAGTTGCCACCGAATAGTGCCAAAAAATTTACAAGGAAAATACTATTTCCAAAGCTTCCCTCTCTTTCATTATGTAATTATTTTCAACCACTACAAGCTTTTTGCTAGTGAATGTAATAGGATGGTCCCATTTTCTTGTAGGTTGTGTGAGTAGTGCACCAATTGTTGTCTGTGATGCATCCATAGGGACATGGAATGACCAAGTCCAATTGAAGAAGATTATAATGGGTGGCTCCACAATTTTGTTTTTTTAATGTCAAAAGACTATTGGACACTTCTTAGTCCATTCAAATTTCTTGTTATTCTTTTTCTTTAGAAGCTCCTTAAGTGGGTCAAATATGGTTGCATAATTTCTTATAAACTTGTGGTGGTAACCGATACACCTCAAAAATTCTTTAGTTTCCACTACACTCTTCAGGGGGCATGTTCATAATTATAGCAATTTTTAGAGCGTATGTGGCCTATTAACGTGCCAAATAAAGTAGAAAATGTACATTTCTTTAAATTCAACATTATCATTAGGCTGCAACACCACTTAAACATCAATCTCAATGCAATGACATGATTTACAACAACGCATACATTATCCAATCATCTAAATACACTTCCAAAAAAGTCATGAATGAAATCTCTAAATGTGTTTACAATTATCCTATTGAACATTTCAAATGTGTTCAACAATCTAGAGGGCATTATTGTATACATAAATGATTCCAAATCTATGGCAAAAGTGGTTTTGGGTTGGTCCTATTCTTTTATCTTAACCTAATGATGACTACAAAACCCATTAGTAAATGAATATACTTCTAATGGCGGTAGTTTCTAATACTTCCTCTATGAAAAGGGTTGGAAAAGGATCATGGATGCAATCTTTATTTAACCTCCACAAGTCAACACAAATCCTTCTCTCTCCCATTTTCTTGTTTTGCACCACCATGGAACTTAGCTAGTCTACATCCTCAATAGGTTTTATGATTCATCTAGTAATGATCTTGTCTAGTTCTTGTTTTACCTTTACATTAACATTTGGACTCAACTGCTAAGGTCTTTTCTTTTGTGGCTTAGCACCCTCCCTCAATTATATCTTCATTACCCTACTTCTTTAATACATGGTTGATTCGGTTAAGTGACTTAATATTTAAGATGAATATCTAATGATATCCTTGAGAATATGTTTCCATGTTGCTTCCAAATTGAAATAGGCTTATGAGGAAGGTCTTCTAGCATCTTAATATTCAAGAGGTAAATGATTTTTTTTAAACCCTGGTCATGTTACACGAGATAATAGATTATTATAGCATGTTGAGAACTATTTAAAAGGATTGTACCTATTCTGAATTATAATCTCTTGAGATTGATCTATTATTTATAATATATTTTGTATTATACATAAAACATTATCAATTGAGTTTGAAAATCTTATTGTTGTATTGTAGAGTGCACTATGGTATCAATAGTGGCCTATCTTTTATAACAATACATTTCAACCCTATATGGTGGGAACATGTGATAGATTTAACTCTATATAGTCATTATGGAATGTAATTTATTGATTTGTATATAGTTGTGATGAAACAACCATGTGTTTAAGATTTCCTATCTACGAATTAAAATAAATTGGCATGAGGTAGTATTTTCTTCGAAAGATTATCTACCAATAATAAAAAAATTTAGTATTATTTTTTAAAACAGTGGTTGCACCACAATGATCCATTTAATTCCATACATAGAGAATAATCCTACCATGATACTGTAGTTTTATCACAAAATTATAAATTTGATCACAATTAATGTGGCATATATGGAAAAGATGAAATTTTTCCCAATCTTGTAGTACCTTCTTGAAAGCATAATCTTAATGTTTCCTACCCAATAATTTGTGTATCATTATTAAGTGTAGGATCAATGTAGTTCCATTTTTATGCTACATACCTATGTGCCTACTCCATCACTACATGTACAACCATGGACTCAAAAAAAATGACTTAAGGAAACAAGCAAATATAAGGTCTAGGTTTTATTATTGTCTTAAAGAAGTGTTTGAGAAAAAATCCTCAAATTCTAGGGAATGCATGCACCTAACAATCACTACCTCCTAAGGAAAGTAATTCAAGATAATAACCCAAATAACATACCCCTATGGAAATCCAAATTAAGCATGAGAGAATGCTAGATAGTTATGGATAACATTTAGAAGTGATGTGAGTGTACAACCCATTTAGATCTATTTGGTATGAAAAGTGGCAAAAAACTTAGGCATTCTTGAGATTTTAAACCGATTACAAGAATATAGAGGCCATAAGGTGAACTCAATCAATAAAGGCTTTTAATTTTGATGATATATGTCTCTTCTTGACATGCTATTAGGGTTTCTTAAACATTATAGTTATCAGTGCCAATGGTGTTATTAATTCCACATTTAGAATCCATTTATTAATTCCAATGTTGTTATTAATTGTCATTGTCTTACTTTATAATTTTCCAATTCAAGTGTTTACTCTTAACTTGGTGTTCTTGATATTTCTATGTCCTTAATTATAATGATATGCATATCTATTCTCAACATGTTATTATGGTTTGTTAAATGTTATAGTTCTTTTGCCAATGGTGCAATCCAAGTATAGGTCTGGATCTGCTCCCCGTGATTCCTACTCAAGTGTAGAATAGTGATAAATTAGATCATGTTAGTAAGAACTTAAATATTATCATGGATATGTTGAAAAGACATATTACAAATTTTGAAGAGCTATACAAAATTAATTTAGTTTTTCTTTTTAAGAAAGCATTATACCTCATTATTCTCATATATTATGTTTACATTTTTTGGGCCTCATGATATTTAGTGCCCTTTGGGTCACTATTTTCTAAGTATCATTCTTCCTTTTTTATGCTTCTTGCAAATAAAAATGCATTGTAGCTCTATGTTCTCATATGGTATATTTAGATTTTTTAGACCATGTGATTTTAGTGATACTCTAGGTCACTATTTTTCTAAGTATCGTTCTTCCCTATTTTTTTTCTTCTTGTAATTACAACCCTTTTCATAAAACTATAAAACCAAAATTAGAACTTTTTCTTGCATGAATTGGTCCCATATCTTTATAAATGTATCCAAGTACCACACATTATTAGAACTTGTTCTTGCATGAGTTGGTCCCATCTCTCTAGAAATGTATTCACCAATTGCACATAATGTCGTTCCTTTCCTTCAACATCTAATATATAAAGATAGCCTTAGATATCTAAAATGTATCTCTTTATGTTAGCAAGACTATTAAAAAATTGGAGAGTGATGGTGCCAACTTAAAAGGAGGAATACACACAAAAGAGTAGAAGAACATACAAATACCTTTGTCAATGAATATGCACTCAAATATATCCAAGGCATGACCTCAATAACTGCTACAAATCAAATTGGTGGAAGAGGGATATGTCTCATATGTCTCCAATATAAATGTTGTGCATTGTTGTAGATGATCATATGGACGAGAAAATCCAAATGGAGGAGGTCAAGACTTTGTAAGACCTCTTAGAAAAATAAATGGAGAAGGATCAAACAACAATACTAACAAAACTGGGATGAGGTTAATTGTAGTCCTCCAAAAATGGAGCTCTCAAAAGAGAGTGATTTTTTACAAAGATTATGTAAAATCATTAAAACTAGTCTCGACCAACATGTTACCATCCTTCAACAAATATCCAAAGACATGACATCATTGAGAGCTCAAAATATAGAACTAGAGAAAACTCACGCTCTCTTGAACACTTCAAATGTGTACCAAAGTTTATATGGGAGTGGCGAGAAATGTGAAAAGCTACTGAGGTGAAATACAATGTAGTGGTTAGTATATATGAAAAGGAGGTGGAACATTGGAGGTATCTATGTCTAAAAATGAGTTTTGAGATGAGGAAATGGGGTTCAAATCATCCCCAATAAATTTGACATGATAATTATTCTTTTATGTTTTAGACTCATTTTATAATAGACAATGAAGGGTAACCCTAAAATTTGTCTTTGAAGGTGTTTCTATTTATGTTTGAGGATGTTTACATTTCTGATTATGTATGAGTTTAGATTAATATTTTTCTATTTTAAACATGGTACTTGAAACAAAGTAAAGTTTGAGATTACTTCTTGAGGGCTAGGGTAGTCAACACCACTCACTAGTTACACAGAGGTGAGACTATTAGACTTTTATGGTTTGCATATTTGTCATCAATTAGTTATAATCTCTAGGAAGCATTGGTTTGAGTTCAATTTCACATTTTTTTCATTTTGAAACATGGTACTTCGTACAAAGTAAAGTTGATCTTACATCCTATTGGTTCGCAAAATAACTAATCCAAAACCCTAGAACATTACCCAATCTCCTAGGCCAAGGGTGTCATCAAGAGGATTGGGAAGGGGTTCATCAATAGGTTAAGGATGATTTAGGGGCAACTAATAGGAGTGGGTAATCTCCTCTTCTCTTCAAGCATAGCTAAACTTGGGAGGGTGTTCCTGGAGGTATCCCTAAAAAGGGTTTAATTACAACATAAAATATATGCTAAACGATAACAAGGCAATAATACCCAAAGAACAATTTTAACCCCCAAGACTATCACTAGGTTAAAATGAGATTACTGCATTATAAAACCTCTCATTAAGTTGATGATGGCATCATTACAACATTTCAAGATGCAATCATGCAAGAATATGATTCTCTAATTATTTAAACACTATGAATCACTTATGATTGTTCTCTAGTCTGCAACAATGAATCATGAACTGCAGTAAAACCCTACTTTAAATCTACAGCTAACAGGATTATGAAATAAATGGTGTTTGATACTTCACTAATCAGACTGGTGCCTGCTCCATTGGGCAACAGAGTTACAAAATGTAAGACAGAAGGAGATACATTTGCAAAATGTCAATAGAACTCAATAAGTATTAACATACAAATCTTAGATAACACTGCATATAATGGACATACTTAATAACCCAAAATAAAACTGCAATAATCCATGTGAGATGAAGAAAATACCATTACAAAAATCTTTCAATCCATTATATGGTGTCACACATACATCAAATCTTTATTATACTCATACCAGCAAATGTGGCAAGAGAAAATACACATCTGGGACTATGAATTCCCCTGAATCATTACAAAATGCCCTGAAGACATACCATTACATACAAATGCACATTGAAAACCCTTTCCTCTGATACACATAATGTATTCCTCCCATTTACAAATTGAACCAACAATATTTGATGCCCTAGATCCACTTGAAGCACCTACAAGTTAGGAAATTGGATCATCAACACCAACAACCTTCAAAATGAATACAAACTTCTCATTTGTGGCCTTGAGATGTTGCACCCTAATCTGCATTGGTTGATCCTTAGAATCCACGGTATTACCACCTAAAATGAAAGGATTAGATGTTGCATAGGTACATATGGTGTTTAGGCCTACCTATTGCATTTGTGGAGTCCCTGGAACATTTAATGCAGTGTACAAAGGTAGTTGGGACGTTAGAATGAATGTAGGTATACTGTTTGAGCAATTTTCACTTTTTTTGCACCCTTTTTCAATCTTTTAGATTGTTTCGACACTTTTGAATTTTGGCAAACCTTAGAACCACTCCAACTTTTCTTTGTCCTTATCTCTTGTTTATCTTTTGGTTCTCCATTTCAATAATTTTAGTGAACTTGGAAACCACCAAACCATTTAAGCTTTTCGCCTCTCTTTCTTTGCTCATTCTCTTCTTTATTTTTGACATTTTGGCAAGTTCATGAACTAGTGAACTTGTCAAAAGCCACCTGTTTTGTTTCTTCTTGTCTCTGCCTTATCTTTCTAAGCCATTCAGCAAAATGGGGAAACTTCAAACCTTTTTCAATGTTTCGACGAGTTCATGAACTGGAAAACTCATCGAAAGTTACTCTCTTCTTCGTTCACCTCCTTTGCTTCTCCTTTTCCTTGTTGGCCTTTCGAGTAGACTGAGAGCTTGCAAACCACTTTCAAGTAGATCCGTAGGTTCGTGAACCTGTCAAAATGCTAAAAAACTTCAATCATTTTAACTTTCATCTCTCTTGTCTTATTTCTTCAATCTTTTGATAGTTCAATCCAAATGTGAACCAATAAACTTGGTAACGCACAACTAATAAATTTTGACAGGTTCACCAATTTGTAAACCTGTTGAATTGTCAAAAAGCAAATCTTTCAGCATTTGAGCAAGTTCACAAACTTACAAACTTGTCAAAAGGCTTTAAAATTAGGAAAATTTCAAAAGGATTGAAGGGGTTTTTTGAAGGCTTCCAAGGACTTAAATGATTTTTGAGGGTTTATACACATGAGCAAACATTTGATGGATAAGGAGAAAGATAGAAAACATTAGGGGCGCAATTTATCACAAGGGGTCCCATATTAACAAATTTTACAAGTTTAAGGTATGGAAAAAATAGGCACCAACACTCTGGCTCTAGTTGGGGACATGTGCCTCTAGTAGGCACAACGAGGATCCAGAAGATCTCTGGGAGCAGACTAGAAAGCAGAAAGGGGATAGGAGGGAGGGGAAAACACACACATAACATATGTACAAGGCAGAAGAACAACGATGAAGGTATATACACCAAGACTTACAGTCACGGGCATGAAAGTACAAAAGGAATGATGACTGTAAATAAATTTTTAACACAAGGCAGGTCAACCCTACAAAAGATAAATGATGCTACTTGCCTCTGTTAAAGACCAGCTTGAAGAAGGTACCTAGCATTCTTAGGCTGAAAGTGCATCCACCTCCTAGTAACATCAAGTGAAGCTTATTTCTAGCATTTACATGTAGACTAATAACATCAAGATCATCATGCTGGAAAAAGAGGTGACTGCCACCATGATGGGGCAGCCACAAAAAATAAGAATCACCATCATGTTGGCCCACATAGCAAATTTATCTCTCAAGCCCCTTGGTAGCATGATGTATAGCTAGATCCACACATGAATCAACATGAACAAAAACATCCTCTTCAACACCAAGTTGAAGTGGATCCAACTCAAATGCAAAATCAAGCTGGGTAATGTCATATGATTGTTCAAGTTCTTACAACCTAGCTACACCACAAATGTTGATGTATTCCTCCATGATTAAATTAAAGACTTGATTCAAATCTAGTTTTGTACCTTCAACATATAATTTAGAAATTTGAGATATTTCAAGTGAAGACCCATCATCTTCAAGTTGCCTCATGGTTTTGAGCTCTTGCATGCAACCTATTGCAATAACTCTGCTACTTAGAAAATGACCAATGATTTGTTCTTCTTCTTCACCCTCACATAAGCAAGCAATCTGATTCTCATAAGAACACATAACACTATTATCAACATGCTCAACCAATGAGTCCAAAAAGGTGTCCTCAATTTAGTCCACATCAGTAGAAGATAACTACTCCAAACCTAGTTCTAAAAATTTATCAATATTTAATGCTTCACGACTTGGAACTACAATATGATCATGCACACCTTTGCATTCTTATTTCTCATTTGCAACAAGGAAGCTATGGGAATCATCCTCAAACTCCACAAAGCAAGGAAGCACATCTAGAAAATAACAAAAATCTTGTACTTCAACTTCCTTACTTACCTCGACAATATCAAGACCATTGTTAAGAGGGACAAAGAATAGGAGTTCATCCAATAAACAATCATCATCATTTTTAAGACTATGAATTGACTCGTCAAAGTAAAAAATTAATGCAAACACTAGCCATCATCTGCATTACTGTCATACAGTGTTGCACTATCATCAATTTCAATCCTTCCGACCACACTGTCAAATTAATCCAATGTTGTATCCATACCACCATCCTCATGATTTGACCCATTAGCTTGAACAAAAGGAGGTATAGGCACATTCCCTTTAGGATTGGGAGATGGAAAAGAAATGTCAAGTGTTGACTGAGCAGCATTGGCCCACTCAAAAACCATCTTTATAGTTCTTGGTTTATATTCAAGAGGAAGCCATCCTGCACCGGGGTAGAAAGTATCACAATACAAGTCTATGCAAATACTTTCATTGGGTCTACATTCATCTAGAAGATCATTGATTTCAGCAACAAAACTATTATGAAAATGTGGAACTGATTCACCATCCTGTCTCTTAAGGCCTTCCAAATATCGAACAAGGGAGTCAAGGTCATAGATATGTGCATCTAACTCATTGATTAAATCAACAATAAATTCATCTTGTTCATCATTAAACACTATTGTTCTAACCTCTTGTGCACTTATAGATGCAGAGTGACTATGTGACTGCTTGGTGCTTAAATCAAGCATGAATATGTGGCTCACCAAGTCAATAAGCTCTTGTTCAGATGGATTAGAGGAATGCACGACTATTTTATCATTCTAAAAATCAGACACATAATTATATGTGCACTCGAATGAGGTATTACTATGATAATTAAGATCATATTCATGAGCATAACTACAATGGATTTTGATCCAACATGAGTCAAATGAATGCTTAGATCTTGACTCCCCTTTAAACCAGTGATCCCTAACTACAAAACATACATCATACTGAAAAAATAAATACATACTCCTTCCAGAATATCTTTTTGCACAAAAAATCTTGCCTGAAGCAAGGAGAGAAGAAATAACTTAAGTACCTTTAACTTGTTGCTGCACCAAATGAATGAAACTTGTTCACCACCAGCAGGAATCGACAACAGCGAAAAAATGGAATAATGTTGCAAAGTCGCCACCTCATTGAATGAGGAAATACTTGGAGTGGATAGAACCACCAAGGTTGAGAATTTACTGGGTCCA
The DNA here is from genome assembly GCA_027924645.1 of Cunninghamia lanceolata. Taxonomy (NCBI): domain Eukaryota; kingdom Viridiplantae; phylum Streptophyta; class Pinopsida; order Cupressales; family Cupressaceae; genus Cunninghamia; species Cunninghamia lanceolata. The sequence goes on from BSBN01000934.1 coordinate 1,203,172, forward strand.
ACTACCAATAGAGTCTTCAAATTCTTCAAACCCTTAACTTCTCCCTAGCAACGGTACTAAAATGTTGGTTCCCAAAATAACTAATCCAAAACCCTAGAACATTACCCAATCTCCTAGGCCAAGGGTGTCATCAAGAGGATTGGGAAGGGGCTCATCAACAGGTGAAGGATGATTTAGGGGCAATTGATAGGAGTGGGTAATCTCCTCTTCTCTTCAAGCCCAACTAAACTTAGAAGGGTGTTCCTAGAGGTATCCCTAAAAAGGGTTTGAATACAACACAAATATAGGCTCAACATGATAACAAGGCAGTAATACCCAAAGAGAAGTTCTAACCCCCAAGACTGTCACTAGGTTAAAACTAGCTTACTACACTATAAAAACTCTCGTTAAGCCTTTTCCTTGTCTTTCTAAGCCTTTTGATGAAATGGGGAAACTTCAAACCTATTTCGATGTTTTGATGAGTTCATGAACTGGTGAACTTGCCAGAAGCTACTCTCTTCATTCACCTCCTTTGCTTCTTCTTTTCCTTGTTGGCCTTTTGGGCAGACTGAGAGCTTGTGAACTACTTTTAGGTAGATCCATAGGTTTGTGAACCTGCCGAAATGTTAAAAAACTTCATTCATTTTAACTTTCATCTGTCTTTCCTTCTTTCTTCATTCTTTTGGCACTTCAGGCCAAATACAAACCGGTGAACTTGGAAACACACAATTAATAACTTTAGGTAGGTTCGCCGATTCGTGAACATGTTGAATCATCAAAAATAAAATCTTTTGACATTGTAGAAAGTTCGTGAACTTGCCAAAAGGCTTTAAGCTTAGCAAAATTTCAAAGGGATTGAAGGGGTTTTTTGAAGGCTTCAAAGGACTTAAAGGATTTTTGAAGGTTTATACACATGAGCAAACATTTGATGGATAATGGAAAAGCTAGAAAACACCAGGGGCACAATTTAGCACAAGGGGACCCATATTAACAAAATTTTACAAGTTTAAGGCATGGAAAAAATGGGCACCAATAGATCTAAAGGGATAGGGAACTCAACCCCATTTTCTAGTTGTGTAAAGGTGAGACTATTGAATTTAATTTCATAGTTTTCCATTTCTATACATGGCACTTCACAGAAAGTAAAATTTGAGCTTACATCCAATGGATTAGGGAAATCAAAGAAGCAAGCTAAATCAAGAGAATGTTTATGAAGAGACTTTAAGGAAGAGTGTTAATGACAATAATTCTAAACATATTTATCATTAATGATACACCACAATGGGAAATGTGTTTGGCTAACCTAGTGGAATTTGAGATTAATTCACTCCCCTATCATTATCTTGGAGTGTCTCTTTTTGTTGGGCGATGCAAGGTATACGTTTGGAACAATCCAATTTAAAAGAAACAAGGAAATGCTAGCTTCTTGGAGAGTGAAAGATACCTTTGAAACAACCTAATTTAAAAGAATCAAGAAAATGTTAGCTTCTCGGAGGGGTAAATGGTTTTCATACTATAGGCAAATCCATTAGATGTGCTTTTTAAAAATTGGTGCCATTTTACTTTTTCTTGATCACACAAGCCTAGCCTTTTGTAAAAGCATGAAGTGGATTCATGTAATTTCCTTAATGTTAGGCTTAAATTCAAGCAAAGTAGGTGTCTAGAGAGCGTGTGTTAACTTTTAAAAAAATTCTTAATAGAAAAATGTGCACTTAATATTGGCAATATTGGTATAAATACATGATGAACATTGTACATGAACTAAGTTTCATGAGAACATGTAAGTTCATAGTTGCATACTATAGTTTGACATATACTCCTAATTGGGAAATAAAATATAATTTCAAATAATAAGACACACATAACAAGGTAACTCATGTTGTTTACATGTTACCCATATATGCAAACCTAAAATGACAACAAAAAGATTGGAAAGCTCTATAAGTCATTTGAATTTTGAGGGCTAAAAAGGGGTTGAAATGGATAGCTCTAAAAATTTATTATATTACCAATTTGTCACAATGGTTGATGAATAAATTAACCACATTTATCTATTGGTCTTATTGATCTAGCAATGGGCATATCTATAAAAAATTTAACCACACAAACAAGGACCAAAAATTATCACTCAATAGCCTACTCTATCATTATTATCGATATTCCATTACTAATTTATCGACATGGACCTTAACATTAGAGAATGCTAATTTGGTGGAATTAGTTTGCATTCCTTTAAGAAGTATACTAAAATGATTATACCTAGAATTGTGATCCCTTAGTGTTGAACTTTAGGACAATAGTTCCGTTGAATGAAAATTAAGGAACTTAATGAAATAAACATGAAAGAAAACATGGTTGAAATAAATATTAGAGAAATCATGAAAATTAAACAAGTAATACCCAAGTCTCAATATTGAACCTCAAAAAAAATCAAAGACCTCTTCATAAAACCTACTAATATTTTTGAAATAAAGAAAAATGGAAATATGCTCAACTATTTACACATCCATGTAACATGAATATATAACGAGTGAATAATTATTTGTAGATCAAGAGTTTGTACAATACAAAGCCATAATTTTAAACATGTAAACAATCTATACAACATAAGGCCTCCCATTACCACTCATCCTCTTGTCCAAAACTATCATACTCTTGCTCCCTATTGTATTATGATGATGGTGGTGATGGGTCACTGTCATATAGAAACATTAACTTTTATTAACACAACTGAATTCACAATGTACAAACTTGGGATCCCATAGTTTGCATGGAGAAGCCTGAATGATGGTATGACATAATGCAATAAAAATTTGATGCAATACCTGCATGGGATAGTATATATTAGCCATTCCTATACAAAGGTTGTTGGCAAGAGACACTATATGGATTCATGGTTGTTGTCATTGATGGCAACAAAGGTCATCCCACATATCCGCAAGTCATGGTGTGCCTCTACCGGAAGTCAGGATGAAGAACTGTTATGGTCCGGTGAACAAGAACAGAGCATGTGGCAAGGTCCGACAGATTGGTCCGGACTTCTCAGAGGAAGTGTCTTGGTGCAGTGCGGATTTGGGGAAGTCAAGAGGACTACCTTGAGTAGTATATTCCAAGGATTTAGCCTCCGGTGATGGACAAAGAAAAAGATATGAATAGCTGAGTACCGGATTCCTGAAAGACAATGAGAACAGAAGGAAGAACTGACTGACAGAGCATCAGAATCTTTTCCGGATATGTTACTATTGATGGTAAAGGTTGTGAAGGCATGAATCATGTTTGGCCAACATGACTAATGATATCTACAAGTATATGCTTGATCCGCATTGCTTGGTGAGCAAGGATTCAGCCGACAGAACAGAGCTTGTAAGAAACCAGACTGTTCCGGATGCCGACTAGAAAGGTGATGAAATTACTTGTGCGGATATATATAGAGGATGGATTTAGTTGTGAAAGGAACGATGGTGTGATAGTGTATGCGAATAAGTACAGATTAGAGCAGAAGTAGTAAGAAAGATCCGGTATGTGAAAAGATAGCAGAATAAAGAACAGAGGAAAGATGAAGTGCAGCAGATCAGTGTACTGAGCCTAACTGGAACTGAACCCTAGCATATGTAGGTGCTTCCAATCAGTTCAAGTATTGTATAACATTCTTTGTAGACAGTGTGTCTCCTTGTAGGCAGTGGGCCTCTTTGTGAGCAGTGTGCTCGGGCAGTGAGCCCTAATTAGCAAGTGCCATTTTTGTAACTCCTTATTCTTCTAACAGAGAATAATCTTTGGGTTAATCACCCCGTGGTTTTCTGCCTTAACCGGGTTTCCACGTCAAAAATACTGTGTCATGTGTTTCTCATTTCATGATAATGTTTGTTTGTTTAACTCAATGCTGCTTTGCTTAATAAGAAAGTTCAAAAGAAGAAACAATTAGGATAACTGATTCACCCCCCCCCCCCTCTTAGTTATCAACAATTGGTATCAGAGCAAGGTTCCTCCTAATAGAGCCTAACAGCTTGAGGAAGATCTAGGAATTCAAATGGATGCATATGGTTTAAGGGAGCAACTCAAGACTGCCCTTGAGGATCTTGAACAGTCAAATTCTGAAGTCAATGAATTAAAGGAAAGACTCAAACAGGCTGATGAATTCATGAGAGAACTAAAAGACAAATTAAGTCTCTCTATGAAAAAGAGAAAGGAGCTGCTCCAACAATTGGCAAGCCAAACTGAAGAAAGCAATACTAATGAAGAATTGACTGAGAAAACCAAGTTATGTGAAAAGTTATCAAAAGAAATCATTATGTTAAGACATGAAATGGAATCAGGAACTATAAAGTTTACTCAAGAGATTGAAGAAAAAAGAAAAGCTGAAGACAATCTAAGACAATCTCTTAAAGAGAAATCAGAAGAATGCCACCAGATGGACAGGATTATCAGACATCTTGAATCTGATCTTAAAGATGCCAAAGATAATGAAGAAAAACTTGAGAATCAAATTGTCTCTCTCAAAAGAGATCTTCAAACAGCAAATGAATATAAAGATAAATTCAAGATAAGTTCTGCCCAACTTGAAGTACTTCTTGCAAGTCAAAAGAAGACAGATGACAAGTACGGTTTGGGATATGAGAAAGGAGAAAGCTCCGGATCCAGTCAAAAGAATTTTGGATCAGAAAATCCAAGGAATAGGCCTGAAAGACCTCCGGTAAGACAGCCCAATGCTCAAAGATATCCATCTTTCAATGGATACTGCCACAGCTGTAATCACTTTGGTCACAAAGCTAATCAGTGCAGAAAAAGAAAGAATCAAACTAATCCATCCTTCTCCGGACAGTGCTTTAACTGCAAAAGGTATGGACACAAGTCTCATGAATGCAGAAATATGCAAGTAAACAAATCATTCAAAGGTAGATGCTTTACATGCAATAGAGTAGGTCATATGGCTAATCAATGCAGATCAAGAGGTTATCAGTCAAATATGCAAAGAAATGTTATTTGCCAAATCTGTAATAGGTTCGGTCATAATGCTAAAGTCTGCAGAAGCAAGAATCAGGACAAAAGAGGTCCGGTGTATAATCAGAATCAAGACAAGGGTAAACAAAAAATGAATGCGGATGAAGTTAGGAATCAGATGAGCAAGATTTGGGTAAAGAAAAGTTCAGAGAATACAGAAACTAGATCCGCACCAGATTCTGGTGCTGATATTCCTTCCGAAAATTAAAAAGTGAGCTCCGGCTCAAGGGGAGACTCAAAGAAAATCCTGTTCCCCCAGCCAATCAAGTGCTGTTGGATGTGACACAAGATGTGGAGCAAAGGGTTTGAAGATATAAGTCCTGAGATGATCCAGACAAGATTTCAGAGGTCCGCATGAAGATGTAAAGAAGTTGTGATCGATCAAGTAAGACCTGTTCCGGGAGATGCTCCGGAATGACAGAGGACTACAAAAGGGTCCGGAGAGATCTGGAAGTACATTATTTTACTTTGCGGACTGGACAGAACGTTTGGGATGTTCTTATAATGTGTCACCTTGATTTATTCATGATTGAAAGATCCGCATGATGTTCATAGATTAGGACTGATCCGGGATACTCCAAGCTATCCGGATAAGGCAAACTGGAATAATATAGGTGGAGCATTTATTGCAAACAGATATTAGGGTTTGCGAAATGATATAAGGGATTTCTCAATAATCACTTGATCATTCCACACCCAAGAAGAAGCGAAAAGCGGAGCTCTGCGACAAAATTCATCAAGTTCACTGAAGATCACTTACAGAAGTTACTACATACAGAAATCAATCCAAATAACCGAAGGCGCATAAGGTATTTTTCGTTTTCAATATCTCCTTGCAAATCTTTGAAAAATGGCTACTCCGAATATAGTTAAGATCTCTGATAGACCTCGTCCCACATTCAAGAAACATCCTTACAAATCCTTGGAGGTAGATCCACTAGGAGCCTTCTCTAGTGTTCCGCATGGTGTATTGCATACGGAAGACATTAGGGTTTACATCCATGCGAATTTTGAAGACTTTGGAGAATCAAAACTGATGGATATCTATCACAAACAATTGATAGATGACTCCTTCGAGATCAAACCTCAGTACAAAGCCATCCGGGACAAACACTTTGCACAGTGCATTCATTTCCCCTGTTTTGAAGAAGATGAATGGGTCCGGTATGTACTAAGTAGAGTACATGACAACTTCCTATGGTTGAACAAGCCCTTCAAGATCACCAAAGATGCAATTAGGGTTGTAACCGGTCTGCACTCATCCGGTGGATTACCTGTTCTCAAGTCTATCAAAAATCAGACAGTTAGTGATGCAACCGGATCCAAGTTTGACAAGAGAGCTATGACAGTTGATGACATCACTGAACCGAATGTCAAATTTGCATCTATGATAATTGGTTACAAAATCTATCACTCCAGTAGGGAAAATTCAGTATCGGGAACTGCAATCTACACAGCTTATCAAATGTTAAAGGAGAATGCAGACTATGACTTGTGTGAGCTTCTTGTAAACCAACTTTTTGAAAATCTGCAGAAGATTAAGAAGGACAAGAAAAACTCCTTCAAGTATGGCAATTTGATCCTTTGTCTCTTCTTTTACTACATGAATGAGCTTCCTGGATCCAGTGGATGGATATGGCAGAATGACAGACCGGTTGCCATCCAAATCAGAGACTATTTGCATGGACTTGGGGATGCTAAAGCAAGAAATACAGCTCTATGGGGATATTTCAAGAACTTCCAAAGCATGATGCATGCAAGAGAAAGAATACCCCAATCCCTTGTTGAAAAGTACAAAGACACAGTATGCTTCATGGTAGAAACAGATCAGTGTCTAATGGAGGCAGTAGAACCAAGAACTGTATGGATCATGCCCATGGGGTATGAAGTGGATGAACAAATAGTGGAGTTGCATGTTCAACACATGCTAAGTCAGCCCAAAGATCCAAAGGCAAAAAGGTTTGGAACCTTTGAGGAGCTGAGTGTAAAGATACATGTAGAACTCAGGGAACATGAGATAAAGAGGAAGGTGAGAAAAGAAGTAGAGCATATTGCTCAAGGCCTAGGCATCTCAAAGAGGCACTTGATGCCAGCCGGGAAAAGAGAAGAAAATCTGAGGAAGAAAAGAAAGAGGCAGAAAAGAAAAGCAAGAAAAGTGCTCCGGTGGAATCCTCAACCCGGACCAGATCATCTAAAGGATCCACACCTATTAAAACCAAAAGCTCAAAACCGGAAGTCCAGGGATCCGGTAAGAGATCCAAGACAAAAGCCTCAAGAGCTTATAAAAGCCAAAAGGATGAAGAAGAAACTGAGTCAGATGAGGGAGTGAAAGAAATAAAGAAACAGAAAAAGAAAGGATCCAGTAAACCCTCTTCTGGCCGAGACAAGGAAGAAATGACAGAAGAATTTTCTGAAAAGCCCACCCTGTCTCTAGACAGTGTAGTCAAATCAGTCACTGTGGATGGGAACCTTCAACCGGTGGCTAAATTCTATGATGACTACAATGAGGCAGATCAAAAGATCCTGCAGGAAGCTATAATAAGGTACTTGAACATCTACAATAAAGCTTTTATTGAGATTATCTCTGAAATCCCAAAGAGCCTAGAGATGGAACTAGAAATAAGAAAGAACAATGCCATGGCAAAAGACCTTGAGATCAGGGAACAGATAGCTATTCAGCTATATCCCTCAATTGATCACAAAACCATGAACATGGTATTCAAGGACTGCAAGGATGAATTCAGAAGCAAAGCAAGGATGAATCAACTTATGCTTGGTGAGACCGACAAAGTAGCCAAGGACACTGAAGAGATCCTCCGGAATACATATAAAAGGTTTAATATTCCTATTACAGAGGACTCAGGTGCAGAAACAGCTGCGGACTTGGAATCATCTGTTCCGGAAGAAGTACCACTAGAACAGGCTAACATCTCCTCTCCGGCTTCTCCTACAATCTCCGGATCCCAAGAAGAAGAAAAATTACAGGAGAAAGAAGCAGCAGAAAAAGAAAAAGAGGTTGACAGCACCAAGGATACAGAGAAAGAGAAGAATCCAACAGAGAAAACCACAACTGTAAGTGGTAAGAATGTGGAAGGAGATAAGACTCCTAAGGACAAAACTGCAGAAGAAAAGAAACATTTGTCTCCGGCAAGAGACACTGCACAAACTGTTCAAAAGTTTCTAAGCCAAGAAACTTTAGAGATTGATGAACCAGAGCTTCTAAAAGGCCCATTCGACTTTGACTCTCTCTCTCCGGTATGGACAATGAAGATAGCTTCATTTGCAAATGCTAAGGCAAATGAAAAACTCCTAAAGTCTCCTATGGAAGACTGTGAGTTGATAGAGGCCGCTTCCGGAGTGCTTGAAAAGATCATGCCATCAATCCAGATAGATCCGACAGCCTCCTCTTCCGGTAATCTCAAAACCTTAGTCAGTAGTGTTGATACACATTTTGATTCTCTAGAAAAATCAGCTGAAGAAAAGGTCCGGAAGGAATTTTTGGATAAAAGATTTTCAGAAGTATTAGGATTAATCTCTAACGATAGGAGAAATATGAGTATTGGAATAAAGAGCTTAGAAAATGCTCTTAAGGATGGCAGTGATATTTACAAATTTTGTATCTCCTGGTCAAAGGCAACAGTAGAAATAGATAAGAAAATAAAAGCAGAACAGGACAAACTACAAAGTTTGTCTCAGAGTTTTGATCCTCTCTCTTCCATAGTAAATCAAGAATGTCAAACTATTGCAATCACAAATGCAATAAAGAACTTTGAGAAGGAAAGGAAGAATATCACTAACCGGATGGGAGAACTTAGAAGGATTATAATCCCTAAGTTAGAAACTATGCATGAGGCCATCAGTGATGCTCAAACTACCGCCCAAACAAATGATCCGACAGATCTCAAGAGGGCAGAAGCTTTTGCATTTTTGTTGAGTGGTCACATTTCAATTTTGGATAGAATGAAGCAAAGTTGGGCTACAGAACTGATCCAACTGAAGACATCTTTTGCAGACATTCTTCAGTTCATGTGAGTATGTAAATATGCGGCTATGTATAGAAAATTTTTGAAAATTTTGGTGTGCGGACCTCACCCTTTGCCATTGATGTCAAAGGGGGAGTGAGGAGCAGTGAAAAATGAGGAATCCAACTAAGGGGGAGTTCCGAAAATTGTATATAAAGATAGAGCATCAACAAAGGGGGAGCATAGTGTAAACACTTAGTCATTTTTTCACTAAGTATTGCCATCAATGCCAAAGGGGGAGATTGTTGGCAAGAGACACTATATGGATTCATGGTTGTTGTCATTGATGGCAACAAAGGTCATCCCACATATCCGCAAGTCATGGTGTGCCTCTACCGGAAGTCAGGATGAAGAACTGTTATGGTCCGGTGAACAAGAACAGAGCATGTGTCAAGGTCCGACAGATTGGTCTGGACATCTCAGAGGAAGTGTCTTGGTGCAGTGCGGATTTGGGGAAGTCAAGAGGACTACCTTGAGTAGTATATTCCAAGGATTTAGCCTCCGGTGATGGACAAAGAAAAAGATATGAATAGCTGAGTACCGGATTCCTGAAAGACAATGAGAACAGAAGGAAGAACTGACTGACAGAGCATCAGAATCTTTTCCGGATATGTTACTGTTGATGGTAAAGGTTGTGAAGGCATGAATCATGTTTGGCCAACACGACTAATAATATCTACAAGTATATGCTTGATCCGCATTGCTTGGTGAGCAAGGATTCAGCTGACAGAACAGAGCTTGTAAGAAACCAGACTGTTCCGGATGCCGACTAGAAAGGTGATGAAATTACTTGTGCGGATATATATAGAGGATGGATTTAGTTGTGAAAGGAACGATGGTGTGATAGTGTATGCGAATAAGTACAGATCAGAGCAGAAGTAGTAAGAAAGATCCGGTATGTGAAAAGATAGCAGAATAAAGAACAGAGGAAAGATGAAGTGCAGCAGATCAGTGTACTGAGCCTAACCGGAACTGAACCCTAGCATATGTAGGTGCTTCCAATCAGTTCAAGTATTGTATAACATTCTTTGTAGACAGTGTGTCTCCTTGTAGGCAGTGGGCCTCTTTGTGAGCAGTGTGCTCGGGCAGTGAGCCCTAATTGGCAAGTGCCATTTTTGTAACTCCTTATTCTTCTAACAGAGAATAATCTTTGGGTTAATCACCTCGTGGTTTTCTCCCTTAACCGGGTTTCCACGTCAAAAATACTGTGTCATGTGTTTCTCATTTCATGATAATGTTTGTTTGTTTAACTCAATGCTGCTTTGTTTAATAAGAAAGTTCAAAAGAAGAAACAATTAGGATAACTGATTCACCCCCCCCCCTCTCAGTTATCAACAAAGGTGGTGTGATTACCATGTCTTGCTTCTCCCTTAAGAAACCTCATGAAATGCTTACTAAGTTGTGTATTTAGAGTGCGAGTGTCCATCTTGATCATGACCTTCCATTTATGCAATGTGCAAGGTATAGGTCGCAAAGCTCGTGATATAAAACATCCAACCATGAAGTGAAGTATTAGATCTCAATTTGAAGATTACAAAACTCAACTTCGAAGATCATCCACACCCTATCTTCCTATTGGAGGTTGAAGTACTCTACATAATTATCAAAATGGTTGACATCAATGCTTGCAACATATGCTTGTATTTGATTCACCATTATGTCCCTTAGGTGATAGGGAACATTGAATTCTTATATGCTTGAAGGAGAACATTATATGGAAGATGGTTGTGGTAGGTAATTAGCCAATTAGATGCCCATGCATCTACAATATATGACATGTTTGTTACTTGCATCAAAACCAAAAAATAACAAAATAAATAGTAATTAGCATTTAGATTTCAGCATAATGCAAGTGATAATGGAGAAAAAAAACATATATATGCCAAAAAAGTTTTATAATCCTTACAAATTTCTTACTTTTAGAATCCCACAATTAGGTTGTGTTGCTAATAATAGGTGCCTACTTCTTCTTCCCAAAACAAAGATATACCATAGTTGTATTACCTTGGATTCAAACACAAGAAATAAGTTTGAAGATTATAAAAAGTACTACCATAAATTCAATTATAAAATTTAGTCCATCTTCAATTTTCTCAATAGAAAAACCTAAAAATTCTAGACATAAGTAAAAGCATTTGAAACATGCTACATATCATAACTTAAAATAGAACAAAAACAAAAAAAACATCATACATTCAATTCAAAATTTAAGTCCATCTTAAAATTTCCTCTATTGAAAAAATAATTACATTATGGACATGGTTGCTAAGATTCATTTACATTCTTGTATCTTGCATGTTTGGAGGGTGGATAGAAATTGCATACCAAACCAACCAATTCGTTGGCATTGTATATTCACATAACATTAAGATGCCCTACTATTTGTATCCGTTCTTAGTATTCCAATATATATTTTCAACTTTCAAGAATCCAATTTAACATCCATGACTAGAATATGAAGAATAAAATGTTTATATGAATTAAAAAATCACGATCATGTCAATAATTCCAAATCAACTTTAGCTAGTATATAATCATGTGCTTATGACCCCACAAACCTCCAAATTGCATCTTATTCTTACAAGAGAATGGTTTTAAAGTTCATGTTGAGGTGATTAAGAATGACCTCTTACACACTGAATTGCATTTAAAATATATTAGCTATAAACCAACAAAGACTATGGAAGGGATAGAACATGTTTCTTAACTAAAGAAAAACAAGGCTCCAAGGCACCCTTGTTGTTGTTGGATGGTACTGAAGAAAAAATATGTAATTCACATTCCTCATGTTCACATTATGAGAAATTAGATCTTGGAGATGACTATGAGTTGTTGGAATGACAAGAGTGTGCAACCATTTGTATAGCAACCAATGTTTGTTTTGTATTTGACTATTTTAGATCTAGGGTATATTTCAATGGCTTGGAATTTGGTGGGAATAATCATTTTTCCCTCAAGTCATAGTGCCAATTCATTATAGATAGGAAGGATAGTTTAGAGTGAACTCAAGACCTTGTTGTGAAATTTCTTACCTTTTTAATGTCTAAACTTGAATGATATCTAAGTAGTTTGACTATAATCTCATTAAAACAAGAACTTGTTATTCATAAGATTTCTAGGCATAGCAATAACAAAAAAAAGTTGTATACACTCAATATTTTATGGATAATTTGCATATTTAAAGGATCCTACCCAAAATTATTTTATAAAATTTTAAAAGAAATTTTTAATGAACTTCTAGCCACATGAATGTCTTGGTTTTGGGTCAAGATTGAGTAGTTCCAATGTCTTTCCACATGGTACATTCGTATCAAGGAGTTAGTAGTTAATAAGAAAGATATGTCTTTGCCTTATTTTTCATTCTTAGTTCTTTAACTCCTTCCATTGTAGAGTTCCATTTGGTTAACGAAATAAACTTCCATGTGATGAATTCTCTTATGAGAGACTCATTAGATGATTTATTCATATCTACTATTTGAACTCCTTTTCCAAGGGACTATAAGGTAAAAACCAGATTAACCAATCTCTATGCTCCTTGTACCTCCATATTATAGATTCCCTTAATCAATTCACCTATTAAAATTGCCCTTCAAGGAATGCCCCTTGGGGGAGGATATGGGTACAAGAGAGTTGGAAACTATTACTTTCAATGAATATAATAATGATAATTAAAGGTTATTCCATGGCTCTTTGCTACCCCAAGCATGAGAGACAATTCCAATGGGAACATGGTTCATAAAAATATATGGGCTTTTCATAAAACACTAGTCACTTAACTTTATCTAACAAAATATCATGCAAGCACAATCCTTGTTTGAGTTAAGCTCCCACTACTCCAAGCAACTATTGGGAATAATCTACTTCGAGCTCTTGCTGCTCCAAAAAAAATATTGGAAATAACTTATTTTAAGATAGGAATTCCCTTTGGGGAATATATCACAATAATTAAAGTTCACTAAAAATCCAAGTGTGTTGAATTATACATGATTTTGTGTCAACATTGACCTAGATAAGATTCTTCTCAATGGAATCATACTAGTAATGGGTGGGTATAGAATGGAAACAATCCTTGGATTTTGAAAATAACCCCTTTTTAGTGTAATATCTGACATGAACATGGGAATTTGACTCGAAGATGCCTATCCCAAGAAATTATACCGCAACCAACATAGGAATCCAATAAATCACCACAACAACCTCAAGAGGTAAAGGATCAATCGAACCCAACAAATCTTATCATTTTGGGTGAATTTAATAACATAAAAATCCCAAGGAAAACATAGAGGGGTTGGTTTCAATTATAGGACAACAAAGACACTCAATCATATTGAAATAGATACCTATATGGTAGAACTTGAATTTGCAAATGGGTGGTATAGTAAAATAAATGAAAGGAAACACATAACAAAAAGTTGAATATAACTTTTATTTTTGAATAATAGATAAAAGCAAGTAGACAAAACAACCACCTTAACTTTACAACCTTGGGATCAAATTGAAATAGGCATTTATCTCATGATAATCAAAATACTATAAAAGAGGAAATTGGATCTTCCATTAATTAGATTAAAGGAAGGATTGATACAAGTATAGAGAGTCTAAAAAAGGATTTATACAAGTTGGACAATACACACTAGCATTTTGAAGGTTCATTAGATCAATTTATTCTACTAGATATTAACTATGTAGAGGATAGACTTATGTACAACATCATTAAACAATATTGGAGTTATATTCGAAACATGCGACATATCATTATATAGCATTCCATAGTCTTAGATTATGTCCAAGTAGAGGTTCCAATACACACCTAGTCAGATGTGATGACACTATCCTATGTGTTTACAATATATTCTTACATGCTCATAATAGTATTTTGTGTGCTTGTAATACCTATGTCATCAACCATGATAATTTAAGTTTGTTATTGATTTTTGTTTCACTTAGCTACCATATCAAGATCATCATGTCATTGGTTATGCCTAGGCTCCATGGCAATAATGGTTATGGAAACCTAGGTGTCTTGTTGGATATACTTCTCCGTCTATTCACATCCATGCACTCGAACATGTCTCTTACCTAATGAAGAGAGTGACCAAATCCATCTTCTACAAGGTAAAATGGTTGTGCACTTGGATATTGTAATTCAAGTTTGGATGAGATGTGTCTACTTTTGACATTGTTTGATATGTTGTGTGAGTCAAAATTCCATGAAACTTGTTTCTTAATTGCAACCTCATCTATGTGTCTACTTGTCCATATTTTTCATTAATGGTCTATGAAAAATATAGGTTCATGCAATTATGAATTAACAAGAATTGTAATGAACAAAGTGTAGTTATAACATCACTTGCATAGCTACATAGTCATCCTCCAAGAGTTAGCAATTTTCATTACCTTTGATGCCATTAGATTCATTAGTTATCTCCTACATTGACAGTGTGACACATTTTAAGCACATCTTGCACAAAGAATGATATAACAATAGAATAAAAAATTAACTATTTATCAAATATTGTATGATTAGAGGCACTAATGGCACATTCTTCATCTTTAGATACAATAGTACCAATTAGATTGTCCATCTACATGCGAGGTATTAGGCACATGTTGTCTCTCCCTCATCAAGTTTACCTTGATGACATTCTTTCATGTGTATCCTTACACTAAAAAGTTACAAGACCACATACACATATAAGCTGAGAAGCCATACACCTAGTAATGAAATAAGGATTACTTTCACTTGTCACCATTCTATACGATCATCGATGTCATTGAATGTAACATGGCTATCTAGTATCTGCAAGGCCTAAACCCAGGATCTCTTTTCAATCTTCCTGATGTTAAAGTTCCTATAGAACCCACATTTCTTACTAGCTTGCATCCACTAATAATATACATACACTTGTGTTGTTAACTAATGTACCAACTAATCAACACAATGATTTGAGGTTATCTTGAGGAACCATCTCTTCAAATGAAAGTTGTGTGGCTCTATAGTGTAGTTTGCCTCATGTCATGCATGCTTGAGTGTGTGGCAACATCTAGCCCACATACTCAATCAATCAATCCATCGTTCCTAAAAATATTCCATGAACAAGGGTTGGGTATCTCTATAGTCCTCAATAAAAATATGAGCCTCAAGGTTTGAGGCATCCTAATCTAATGAATTATGCATGATAAATCCAAGCCTCCCAAACATATCTTGCTTGGTTACATTATCTTTTACCTTTGAAATCAAGTTATTCAACCATTCACATCTGACATGCCAAGAGCATAGATATGCATCACATTGAAACACCTCTCTGCATCATGAAATAGTCACTCGTCAACAACAACATTACTTTGTGTGATTGATTAGAGTATGATATAACAAAGACAAAGAATACAAGGTTGTAAAGAAAGATTAAACACTTGATAGCTCTAATCTTAGCACCTACACTACCCTTTGTGAATGTATTAAGTCCACAATCAATGTTCTTTAGGTGCACCCTCTAGAGAATAATGTGCATCCAACATGCAATATCAAATGTACAAGACTTGGACATAATGACCCATGCCACAAGTACCTCTATATGCTCCAAGTTGAACACAAGAAACATGTACAACTAAAACTATAATAAGATGCATGACACAATGTGTCAATACTACATCTTATATAAGTGTATGTAAGGAAGCTAAGGTAGCGGAACAACTTCCTACACTAATCTTGAGAGGAGGATAATGCAAAACTTTATAGATCTTTAACAATTATAGAAACTTAAATAGAAATAAACATAAATATCATGCATACCACAACACAGTGATTTACATGGGGAAAATCTTTTCGGGAGAAAAATCCCATACTCCAAAAGCCACCCAATATATTATTCAGAAATCACAAAGATTACAATATACTTGCAGAGAAAGATTCTCATAAGAGTATCACCACCAGAGATCCAAAAACAACACGACCGCTATTAGACTCTCAAAATACATCACAATACCACAACTATAATACAACTCCCTCATAAAATAGGGCTACCTTCTAGGGCAAGACAAGCCAACAAAATATCTACCATCAGATCTAAAACCTAATAATGAACGATCTAGATTTACAATATATCATTAATTTAATGTATGTCAGACATGTAATAGTTTTTGTTAACAAAAAATGTTAACACACATCCCACTCCACCCATGCTCCTATTGTATATTACACCTATCGGTGTAACTAGGAAATATATATATATATATATATATATATATATATATATATATATATATATATATATCCTATCAACAATAAACCTTATATAATTGCAAGGTTGAGACACATTTTCCCAACAGTGTAAACATTTTAAATTAAACTCAATTAAGGAATACACAATGAATCTTCATTGCATTCATGCCAAACATATAATCCATCACCATAATGTTGTTGTGACCACACTAAAGTATCCACTCGAGTTGCTCTAGCATTTGAATTCTCAAAAAAAAAGGGATGTTCTCATATCCATCAACAATAGTGGTACTATATTCTTGATATGCATATCGCTTATTGTGGTTTGCCAATATCCATTGTTACACTGAATGAGCAGATGCATTATAATCAAACACATAACTTGAAAACTTGATTTTATGTTGAATGTTCACAATATCATTCATGGTAAGGAAATAATCCATAGATGATTATGCCCCAAACATGGCTACCTTCTCATGCACCATTTGCTTATGTTTATGATGCACTGCATCTATGGGAATTCTAAGGAGTAATAATGATTCCGCTCATCCATGCAATTCGTTGGTGATATATGGAGAAAAGAAATATCTCATTCTCCAAAACTCATCATTCTCTTGACCATGACAAGGTTTTCTCACCTTTTCCATGTGTTGAACTTGGTGGTACCATTTCAATACATGGTTCAACCTACAAACTATGACTTGTGTTGAAGTGACTGGTGCAACAACATTGTGTATGTTTGTGGCCAAGTCTACTACCCTTCCCAAATTTAGGCACTAAAGAAGGATCAAAAGGTGTTGCATCTTTTTCCCACTAGTCATCTAATCCATACATGCACCAATACCTATAAAAACAAAGAATATTAAAACTATCAACATTTGTACTTGATGAATGATTCTATAACTACTACACTTCATAATTATAACTACGAAATTTGTAGATGACCAATTCTTCTTACATGATGTATTCTTAGTAGGTAAAAACACATTAAGAGGGGGTTTCTTAATGACACAACTCTTACAAAAGTTGATTTCTAAGACTCTCCTACTTTCTCTTAATGAATTTTTTTCAATATATCAGCCTCGATCCAAGCTAAAAATAATTGTAAGCCTCAAAGGGCATATGTCTCCCATGAAAATTCTTGGTAGAAAAATGTGCTAGTGGGGGTGTTGAACAAATTTGTCCATGATATTAGACCAATTGACATCCATCTAGTAGATAGACACAAATGTTAACATTTGATTAAAAATGTCTACACTTGATATAACATACTTGGTAAAAAAATTGGACATGGTTGAGAAGTGTTTAAAACATGCTACATATCATTATGCAATTATGTCCATTGTTAAGAGAGAACACAACCATCTCATAACTAACTGTACATCTAGGAAAAATAGTAACCTAAGATAATAGCTTAACAAAGATGGAGAGCCATTAAGAAGGGCTTACTGCCCTCCCAACAAAGTTTTATAGTCAAAATTTTCTTAAATGAGGTTGAGAGTTTTAACAATTTTATGGTCACATGCATTTCTAATGATCCTAATTAGCATATGTAGCATGGTCCTAGGTATCATAATATATATATATATATATTTTTTTTTTAAAAATTTTTGCTAGTGTAGGCTTTTACTTTTCTTTATTTGGATTTATGTATTTTTCCTACACGTTTGTTTATCTTGCTTAGACTAGAGTGGATCATTGTAAGAGTAGATGGCATCTTCCACAAGGTTTTTCCAAAATGTTTTTTCCCATGATACATTGGTTTGAAGTTTGGAGATTGGGTTTTTTTCAATAAAGGGTCTTCCTAATATACATCAATTTTTTATGGTGAATGATTTTATTGTGTTATTTATTTCTTTTAAATTATTTTAGATCATATTTTTTGTTCATCTCTCCTCTTAGATTAGTGTAGGAAGCATTTCCACACCTTAGCTTTGTTTCATATGAGACTAGCTCCAGTTTGTGTCCTTAGCCCAATGTGTCCAATGCTCACCCATTTGATTGCTTTAGAGGCCATGAGGTCTACGATAGGTATTCCCCTAGGGAAGGGAATGATGTGCTAAAAGTCCACCCCTTGATCACAGAAGGGTGGTTAAAAGACCATGCCTCATAGTACACAATATGATACAAATAGTGATATACATGAGCTAGAAGGTCAATTCCCTATGTGAAAACTCTATTGTACTCCACTTATTGAATAATGGGGGCCCAACTGTATACAAAAATACATTCTTTTTATCACCAGATAAACTAGTGGAAATTAGGTTGATGACCGCCCTCTAAAGAGGCAGGATAATAAGATCAGTAATGGAGGTTAGCTAGAGACCCTCTTGACTCTCCAACTAAGTGTTTCTCCTGAATGCAACCCATGTATCTATTGCCTTGGATAGGAACCCCTTGAATCCTATAGACATCATAGAGATTGATGATTCACTCTTTTGAAACTCTTGGAAATTGAAAGGTGTCTTGGTTAGTGTTCCAATAAGTGAGGATATTACAACATACCTCACTTGAAGGATGAACCAATGGAATCTGTGCAACTCCATCAAGACCCAAAAGTTGGAAAATTAAGCTCATTATTTGCATTCACCCCTTTCCACAAGAGTGAACAAGTGTTCATCCCAAATATTAGTGAACCTATTGCAGTAAACACATTTCTTTGATCAGGTGAGTGAAATACTATTGAAAACAATAAATGTGCTCAAAATGGGTGAATGCATTTTGTTAGGAAAGGTGTCTCAACCTTGCAACTACAAAAGGTTACTATTCTTCCCAATTTTGGTCTTTTCAAATACCATTTATCTTGAAGGATGGTTTAGAAATTTCAAAGTTTCCAAAAGGGGCTAAAAATGCCAGGACTTTCTATTTTTAGTAACTCTACATTTGCACTCAAATGGACTTGAAATTTTCTCAAAAGGTGTGAAACTTCGAAGTAAACATCTTGGGTGAGTTTCAACTCAAGATCATGCCTGGATTGCAAGATATTAAAGTTTCTATTTTTTGAAACTCCTAGAAAAAGTTTTGAACTCAGATTTGGGGCACTTAGAGGTCCCTAAATGCTCTGAAAGTTGTCGTAAATGGTGAAGTGGGTTATAGCTTGATAGATCTCTTCACGAATAGTTCATCAATTGGACACTCGGATCAAAAGTTATGACCTCCGGAAGTTGGGCCTCCCATTTTGTGAAATGTGAATATGTGTTGGACACTTAAAAGAGTTGTAAAGGGGAGATTTACATGTGTTGGCGTGTGATTTGGCACATCACAATATATCTTTTATTGGAGATAATTTGGGCGCCACTTTTGAGTGGTTTTTGGCTCATGGTTTTATAATTACCGTTGATGGTTTACTATAGTGTATCTCCTATATATCATGAGCTTGAGATGGAGGTTGTGTGTGAGAGTCTTATAAATGTTGAGTTGCCTCTAGATCTCTGGATGGTTATACTCTTGTGAAAGCTTGCTTTGGAAGTATGTTATAATCTTCTTGATTCCTAAATAATATATTGGGCGGCTTTGAAGTGTGAGGTTTTACACACTGACATGATTTATCTTTAGCATGAGACTTGTCATCAAAATCAGGGGCAAAAATAATGGTGATCCTTTATTCCCACATTCATATGAGCTTTCATGCATTATCTTCTGCTTACACATCAGGGCCAACACATTAACATATATAACATTTTTACACTCTCCTCTCCTCAAATAAATTCCACAATAATGTTATGCATTTAATTTGAGGGGAAGCACATATCCTACACATGTAATTAGTTAAAGTGACAACTTCATGAGTCCTACACCAACATACACTTTAGTTAAAGTGATTCCTTCATGGGTCCTATACCAACATACAATTTCGTTAAAGTGACACATCAACAGGTCCTACACCAACATTGACATTTGGTTTAAGTGGTGCCTTTATGGGTCCCACATTGCTTCTTTTTGATTAAAGTGACACCTTCATGGGTCCTATATCAACTTTTAAACTGAACTCTACATTATTCTCACTATTTTTACATTTAATGAATTACAGATTAACATGAATACAAAGTGGTTATGATTTCTAATGTTTAATGTAGGTGTTGCTAATGTCTCTTCATGAGTATGCGTGTAGGTTTGGAGATACAACTCTATTGAAAACATTAATAAATCAAGATGCATCATCCAACTTCCATATCCTCTCTGAATATGTTGGCAATTTCAATTACTATCTTCTTTACTTTTAGCATGCATGATTCATATAGTTCACATGCATACTAAAGTGGGGACAAAATTTAGAGGAGAAAAGTGCATACCTTTCCCTTTTACCCTCTTGTTTTACACTCACTTTGGCCCTGTCTTGGTACTTAATTTAGCCTTCTTTGCACACGAGTTGACATAAACTTGAAACAAATCCTCCATCATCTTGTATTGGTTCCCATTTGTCCATGCCAAATCTCACTACACCCATTCTTACTTTTATGACCATATCATTGTGATTCTATCCCTTGGATAGAATTGCACCTTCGATCTCCTCCTCAATTTTCAAACAACATTTCTCACCATCCTAAGGTAACTCTTTTAGATGATTTCACCATTACCCATCGACTTGTACACCTAATGGCTTGAATTAAGCACCTAGGCTATATATTTAAAGACAATCTATATAACATAATTAAAATTATCTGATCATCTAGAGAGCAATCAGTTAAGAGATAAAAATAAATTAGAGCACTTCAAGTAGCATTGCACTATAGATACTACACCTAGGTTTTATGCATCATGTGTCTTTTGTGTCTTCTAATCTTGTGAAACAACAAGGAAGTTTGACTAGAAGCCAAGGAAGTTTCTTACTTCTCTTACAAAAAATCACCAAAGTTTTTTGATTATAGGTTAAAGAGGGGTTTTTGAAAGGGACCCAACCCTTTTACATCACAAAAATAAAAAAAAGAAGCAAAATGGTTTTGCAATAGCAAAGCTACAACAAAGCATTAGTGAAACTACAACTTAGAAACAACAAAAGGACTAGCAAAACAACATACACTATTAGAAATAAGTAGAAGGTAGATAAACAACAAAGGGTGATGGCGACCTCCCATTGTTCTTACAGGGCCTATATGTGGGAACTGATATCGTCAGTGCTCACAATAACCGCAACTTTCTTTCCTCCCTTGGTATGAGTTGAAGGACCCGAAGAAGGTTGATGCCCTTGGAAGTTTTTGACTCTTTCATTAAGGGCTCTTATGTTGTTAAGAGAATTTGTTATTGTGGCCTTGCTGAAGCAAATTATTTTTCAGTATATTTCCTTTAATCTCCTCGATATCCTTCTCCATCTTTCCCAGTCTCTCCTCCCTAAGGGTCATTTGTTCATGCGAAGGATCTCTTCCCTATTGTTCCATTCTTTGCAGAGAGTGCTTTGAATCCTTTTCCCATTTAGCTCAATGAAGAACCACTTCAAAATTTTGTGGTGGTTGTCCAGTTATTTATGAAGATCATTGGTTTTGTCGGCCAGTGTGTCGATACCAAAGGTAGTATCTTACAAAAAGTGCCCACATTGTTTTTAGAATCAAGAATTATTTAAGGCAACTGATTACTTAAGCATAATTTGACATATGATGAAATCATGCCACACATAGTGTCCTTAGATGAAATTGTGAGTGTGATCTTGTCTCAAATAGTTGTAGAGCTATATAGCAGATACATCATAATCTAACAAGCTCTAAAACAATTTCAAAACATTGGATCTAATCATTGAATACATTGCACATCAAAATCTTCCATAATGACAACTCCAATTAAATAAAAAAAACTAAACACTTTCCTTACCTCTTAGCAATTATCAAGTCACAACTCTTAAATTAATTTCAAATATGATTTTATTTAATTTCTTCATCACTCATTAAATCGCTAAATTAATCCATAAGGTATCTTTATATCCCTAAAAATACACAACTTATTAACCCCCATAGATGTATATACTTAGTGCTCTCTTGTAAGTGTTGGTTTTTTCCCCTAAAATTGTATCCGCTTGGGCACCAATGTGACTTATAGACCAAAAGAGCACCCAATCAAAAAGTTTTAAAAACTATACAAAACTAGTATATTTATATTTAAAAAATATATCTAAGTACTCCGATACATATCTTCTATCTGTTTTTTGGTTTATATTTTTTATAAATTACTCGCAGCTAGAATGCATTTCCCATTAAATATATTTCTTATTACTAGAATATTTGCATTTTGGTTTAAAATAGCAAAAGCATCTTTGAGAGTGGTGTCAAGTTTAGTGGTGTATTTATTGTGGCATTATGATCGTCTATCTTAATAATCTCATGTATATAAATCTTTTTTTGTTTTGTTTTTTAGATTGCCATGCGGTTGCTTAGCTTATTTTGGCTAGTTGCTCAACTTTTTAAAAAGTTATTTGTGGAGCTAGTGGTCCCCATGAATATTTAATTACGCCGAGAGGCGTTCCTACATTCATAGCACGTATGGGAGCTGAAAGATTCCAGAATTTCTATGCAAACTTATAAGATTCCAATCTAGAATCTTTATTAAAAAAACCAAATAGTCACTCCACAAATTTAAAAAAAACTAAAAAAAAGGTGAAAGGAATTTAAAAAAAAAAACATACTAGATGGAAAGAAAGGTGGATGGCACTTTCATAGAAGCCATCACCATGCACTAAGATGAAAGAAAGAAACGTTACAGAATGACATATGAAAAGACACACATTCAATTTATTTATATTGATATCAAATTGTAGGATTTAAGATAAGTGCAATAAATTGATAAAAAAATAAACGCCTGAGAAGGATATCTCTCGACGTATTTTAGATATATATTTTTAAATATAAATATACTATTTATATTAACTAGTTATCTTTTAGATATATATTTTTAAATATAAATATACTATTTATATTAACTAGTTATCTTAAATTGCCTGGCTTAAATTTGACAGTCCACCTTGCCTGTCAAGGAATTTTTTTCCTACAGTTTAGTCTTCAGTATTGCCTGTCATGTGACAATTATTTTTTTTAAATGTAAGTCAAAATTTTATATATATTCTAAACTCAAATCTATGAATGTCTTAAAGTAAATATAAAGTGCAGCAAAAGTTTAGAAAGCTTTGTTGAAAAAGCCTAAGATAAATTAAATATTTTATAAAAAAAAAAATCTAAAGGAATTTTTTTTAAATAATAGAAGTTCCTATTAAAAAATTTAAAAATAAAAGCAAAAAAACTACAAATTTAGAATGAATATGTTCTATAAAAAATAAATTTATTTCTTAAATAATAGAAGTTTCTATTAAAAAATTTAAAAATAAAAGCAAAAAACTAAAAATTTAGAATGAATATATTCTATAAAAATAAATCTATTCGGGAAATTTTTTCAAGTCCATATTAAAAAATTTAAAAATAAATGGAAAAAATATATATATTATATAATTTAGAATGAATATATAATTATATTCATAAAAAACAAATCTAAACATTTGGGATATATTCTAATTATATTCATAAAAAATAAATCTAAAAAGTTGGGATATATTCTATTAAAAACAAATCTAAAAGATATATATATATAGTCATATTTTCATATTAATTGTTTTTTTTACAGTTTTTAAAATAAATTACTTGTATATCAATACAGTCAAATATTTATTTTGATTGTATTTTACAGTGAAAATCTTTAAATACAGCTATACAACTGTCAAATTTAAGCCCTGCTGGAGAAGGATATCTCTCGGCCTATTTTAGATATATTTTTTTAAATATAAATATACTAGTTATCTTAAATTGTGTTTTCTGGATTGTATACTTTTTTAACAAATAAAAATTTCATAAACCATTTGGAGGGAAAAATTGGAGGGAAATGTGAACAAAGAGGAAAAGAAATGTGGTGGCATTTTTTCTTTGTTACTTATTTGGAGAGCCCCTTTTTACAAACATATGTCATTTTCTAAAAAAAATAAATAAGACTCTAAATTATCCTTTGCACATAATTAAAAATTTGCATGAGACCACTCCAACTAAAAGTTGATTTATGCATCCGCATGGGACCACGGGTAAGACATGATCAGAGATGCATAGTGTCAATTTTGATTTTTAGCAGGATTTTTAAGCCCTTCAAACTTCAACCGATACATCAAAACTAGTTATTTTCAACTCTTGACCATGCGAGCTATTTTTTTACAGCGTTTTTTTTCTCTCCATTTCACACTGTCAACGCAGAAGCCTGACTTTCTTTCCTTCGTAATTTCTTAAAACCCTATTTTACATGTCCTTAAAGTCAAAATCTCAATTGATTCGTTTATTCAATACCATTAATTGTCTGTGGGGTAACATTAATTCCTTGCGCCCTTGGATCCGACGTGGAATTTATACCCTTAATTCAAACACTGGACTCGGCAATTTGACCATTACAGATTCTTTGGACCGCGTTGTTTTTAAAGGCAACTTCTGCGATGTTTCGAATCCGCGGCATCCAAATTCCCTGCTCCGAATGCCAGATATTTTGTGAGAAATTAAGCTGTAGTCGGAGTCGGAGTCGAGCGGATTCGATCGTGCGACCCGCTGGAGAAAATAATGAAGTCTTCCCTGAGGAAATTGCGTGGCTTTTCCAAGCAGAAGAAGAAGACTAGTAATGAAGGGCACGAAGATGCAGAGGCTTTGGCTGAATTCGATGAGCTCAAAACAGCCATGCAGGTACGCAGTTAGAAACTCATGGAGTCGTCTCTCTCTTTCTCGTTTCCTTTAATGCAATGCTACTTAGTTCTTCTCTCGATTATGAAATTAAACAGTATATTATAATAACCTACCTGTAATTAGATGCTTCTGGATTAAACTCTGTGATGAGAGAAAATTCTATCACACAGTTTAATCCAGAAGCATCTAGTGGAAATCTAATGTCTATTATAGTATAATAACCCTTTCGAGACCAAAATTTCCGTGGCATTGCTGAGCCATGACTGGGATGTAGCGTGCAGAAACAGCAACTTATTGAGGGCTGCCAAACTAAGCTGGCAATATTGCGATTTCTTTGTTTAGTTGAGATCTACAATTAATCTTGATCGGAAATTCTGCCGTTTGAGCTTAACTTGTTCCTTTAAACAGGGCAGTCCAAGTATTAACCCTCGTAAATTATGCTGTTTTAGCTAACTTGATTTGTGTTCACCTTCAAGATGTGGTATACTTGATTTGAATGTCGTTGTAAGACGGGCAGTCGATGATGTAGTGCCACTTTGCCTGCACCCTTCCCAGTCTACAAAATATACCTATTCTCTTCTCTCTTACCAATATTCTTTGGCCACACTTATCCAGCACGTACTTTCCATTATTTTCCCATTCATGAAGTAATCGGGGGATTGGTAAACTGTAACTTTGGAAAGAAGAGATCCCAGTTTAAGTCGCGACAATTACTTTTGCCACTTTCCAGTTAGAAAGTATGTATCAATTAAGCTCAGCCATATGCTTTAGTCATTGATGGATTACATGGTGTGACTTGCAAATCAATAGGTCAAAGTTAATCCGTTACCCCAAAACAAAAGGATCATCATTGTGGACCGTGGAAGATTGAAATCTTTAATAGTTGCTTCTTTACATCTCGTTTCATTGCCCTGCAAACTTTACATTTTTGTTTTATCTATTATTTGTAACTTGCTTTTTCTTCCTCTGTTCAATCTTAAGTGCGGTTGTAAATTGTTCCCTTAATGAGGAAACAGGGAAATGTGGGAATGTTAGAAGGGACATGCAGAAGTACCTCCAAAATCCTATACATGATATTTGACTTGGAAACTAGCATGGGATGGAGGTGAGGGACCTAGGGGTGTTGATCGTTCCCCGTGGGATACATCTTATAAAATTGTAAGCATAGGTCAAGCTCGATATAATGTATATGATAATTGTTATATTGTAGTTTTATACCCAGAAACTATTCTGCATCAATTTTATGGACTGTGGAAATTTGAAATCCTTAATGCTTTATTCTTCGCATTTCCTTTCACTGATCCTTAAACGGTACTTTTTAAGTTTATTACTTGTAAATATAAAGAAAAGAGTCAATGCTTCCTAAGATTTTGTGAATTTGTTTTTTCTTTCTTTGCTCAATCTCGAAAATGATCTTGTTGCACAGTTTTTATCTATAGACACTTTTGGCATCAATTTTATGAAAGGTGAAAGTTTGAAATCTGTAGTTAATTCTTTACATTTCCCTTTGTTGTCCTATAAGCACTTGGTTTTAAGTTAAACTATTACTTTTAAATTTAAAGAAAAGAATCAATGCTCCTTGAGATTTGTGTTTGCTCATTTTTGAATGGGGTTGTATGCCACACTTGGAAGATTTGAAAATATGAGTAATGCTGGAATGTACTACTATACCACAACGTTGTGTCTCGCTATAGTTACAAACTTACAACTAATGGGTATCCTTATTGTGGTGGAGAGTCTTGACTTTGGTTATGTTCTTTAGAATGCCCTATTTTACCATTGCTCTAAAACTCCTTGGGCATGATTTGGCAACTTCATTGATTTGATGAAAGTATATAGAACGTATATATCTCCAAATCCCAGAAGAGGAGTCTAGAAGGTAGACATGAAACTTCGGAAGTTACAGTGTGTAAGGTGCAGCAGCCAATCTGGGTTGAATGAACAACTGACAAATGGGTGTGCAGAGCACACAAACAAAAGCAATGCGGAAGAAAATGGAGGAAATGAAACACAAACAGTTTTCTTGATTTGCAGAATAAAGAAATACAACATGGGCCACTTCAATTGTGAAACCCGTCACTGTCTGCTACCCAACCCGATGAGAAATATGCAACTTGTGCAAAGGCTCTCTACACTCACAATCCACCCAATTCCAGCTCGATTTTGCACTCTCAAAAGCTCTACTCAAAACCCAAAATCCAAACTGTTTCAATGGATGCCAATTTGATATAAATAACTGTAACAACTAGGCATATAAGGAAATCTGATCTGACACGCCAGGCCGACATTAACGTGTGCTAGGATGAAACCTGATCCAAGGGATCAAGGATGTTCAGTCATTAATTTGAACTTCCGGCTGTTCCTTATTATCTCTCAGTTCTGATATTCTATATTTGACAGAGCAGTCATAGCTTCCCACCAGCAATCTGATAAGCTTTCTTTTGTTAAAAGCCACCTTGACAACTTGGCCATGCGATCTGACATTCTGATATCCATGGACTTTTCCACGTGGCGTGCCATTGAGTTGCATAGTGTGGGGAACTTGTGTGTGTGGTTTGTGTGAGAGCTGTGTGAAGCATGTGCAAGGAAAGGTTTGAAGAGGGCTTCTGTGCCAAGCCAGATCAAGCGCCAAAGTGCACGTATGGGATTGTAAGGTTGCGCAAACGCTATGTGCAGCTGTGTGGGATGGAAAGTACTTCAAAAGAACTTGTGCAAAGACCAACAGAGCCTACACAAAGTGAGAGCTGTGCTGGGCCACTAAAAGTGCCCAACACACACAACCAAAACAAAACAAAACACACACATGCATGCAAGATAAGCCCACACGTAGAAGCTAGACACAACCAGAAATACAAGCACACACAACTTAAGCTTGCGCATAAAAAGCTTACAAAGCAAGCAATGTTTTTGGGAAATGCAAGATTGCGGCAACCTATAAAACACAACTTATTATAGACATATCAAAATATATACATCTCTTTGAAGCAAATTGATCTTCCAAAATTTTGCCTAAGAGATTTATAAGCACAGGTTATGCTAGAATGTGCCCCATAATCATTAGACCTTGCAGCCTCACAACATGTTTGCTAGAGTTATAGGCCACCTTATTGCAATAGGGAAGATTTGAACTTAGGTCATGCTCATACAAGTACTCTACATTGCCATTATCCCAATAAATCAAACAAAATTTGTTAACTTTGTTGATTTGATGAAACATAACATACTGTATAAAACAAATTGATCTTTTAAGTTTTGAATATAGACCAGGCTTTTACAATTCCCCTACATTACAATTAAACCACAACTCCTTGGACAAGATCTGTCAACATTGTTGATTTGATGAAATAGAATTCTTACTGAACCAGAGAATCTTTGATTGTCGTTCACTCCAAATCTGAAGCCTACTTTCCCAGATTTGTCCAGTCTATTAAATAAGTACATCAACACTAACATAATGTCCACAAGTCAATCTCATGCATTTTGGGCTCTGAATTGGCTTACAACCTCATGATCAATGTACATAGAAAAACAAAACGAGAAAAAAAATCAATTATCCGATTGTTAAAAATTAAAATTGAAAATAGATCAATAATTGAATTTTGACTAATATATAGTTTAAACTTTGATTATGATTCACTATTCATAATGCATATCAAGGTGTATATAGGCCAAAATGACAAAATTATAACAATTAAGCTATGAATATAAGCCTTAAACCACAAATGCTGCTTACTATCAGTCTCTAGATTCTACACCTTTCCCATTATACAAATTAGTAATCTGCATGACAAAGCCATCCATTTCTAGTTCATCAAAATTCTCATTTAATTTTGAAGTGTTGATATGCGCCAGACAACTGGGGGGGGGGGGTGAATCAGCTGTCCCAAAAACTTAAACACTTTCTGCAATTAAAGATTCATCACTTATCCACAATTATTATGAGTTAACAATGAGTGCATGAAATCAGAAACTTAACCACAGATACAACATCAAATACAAGAGACACCAGATTTTACGTGGAAAACCCCAAGGTGGGGAAAAACCACGGAGAGGATTAGCTCTTTATATATATTGCAATCTTGAAATTATGATGTTCAGGCTTGATCGCTCCACGGGCCTAAACATACTGGCTCACTGCCATGAAGAACAACTAGGTCTAGCAGGCTCATTGCCTCAACCCTAAACCTAGCAAGATTACAATAAGGTGTTACACCCACTCTAATTTAACAGAATATAAAATTAACTATTAACAGAATTTCAGTAGAAAGATAACTTGATTAACTAACTATCTATGAAATAAAATTTCATAAAAACAACTAACTTTCATTTTCAGCTGAAGTAATCTTTTCTAACTGATTATATGCAATCAACATAATTTAACAAACTTTCGTTAATTGAATTCCAAGTAATAAAAGAGATTAAAAGAAGTACAACTTGCATAGCTTCCTGCTGATTTTGTTTGCAGATCCTTCACTGGATTTTAGAAAAAAAAATATCAACAAGGGTTTTAACCACCCAACCAAGACCAACTGGTTTCCCGTGCTTCTTCAACTGAAGAAACTCGCCCTTCACGAGGGTGACGACAGGAATCAATTAACAACAATGTGCCTCTGAGTTTAGTGTCAAGACCTATACCTCCTGATCGATCTTTCCCCATAGGTACCTCTTAACTGGAAAGATCATTCTGACCAGTGGTATATCTGGTACTTGATCGCTGACAGATGCCTATCTGCATCGTAACCTTGGCCAAGGATTTTCTTGTATATATATATACATATATCTGACACTACTGTGTCGTTAGCCTTCACCCTTGCTCGACATTGTTATTAATTTAATGCTTTCTTCTTTTCATTCTGAATGCAGGTTTTTTTTTTTACATAGCATCATACATGACTTACTTGGCAACTTTTATTCGCATTAAAATCAGAACAGAAACACATAGACAGAAATTGCTCAAAAGAATATAGCAGACTCTTATTATCAGCACATTATAATACCCAGGCTGATAGTAACAACAATAGATTCTAAGCATGTATATATATGTGTATATATATACATATACTTATACATGCATATCAGACATAGATCAAATATCAAAAGTATCTCGGCTTTAGAAATCTCAGAGGCTGAAATAAAGAAATACGAATACTGATTTCAAAGGACTGATTCGGAAGCTCAGAATCATAACAATCGAAAGATAACATAATATGAATTGCTAAGATCATCAAACTTTTAACGAATTGTTAAAGAAGATCTAAGATCTTGCCTGACAAGTGATTGGTAAGTCGGGATAGCTAGCTGCGATTGATCTATTCAATACAATCGGTAACAAAAGACCGCTTGATAAATGCACGACACAGTGAAAATTCTCAGAAACAAGGCGCCAATAATATGCACGCTGAAAGGTAATGCTTCACAATGATACTACAACTCAAACTCTTCTTCTTTTCTCCTTGTTCGCCTTACTCAGAAAGAAAATAAAAATGCTTAATGGAATGGCGGATGTTCCCTCTACTCTCCTATATGAAGGAAAAATGCATGCCAAGAAAGAATGGTCGATCAAAATAAACCGCTCCACGTAGTGGAAAGAAAGAGGAGTTACAAACAAGATTTCAATTCATACACTTCAAGCGCTCCCCAAGGTAAGACCCAAAGTAATTTATTAAATAAACAAAAGAGATAAATCTTTTTCTCTATTATATATATATATACTCATGTGCCTTGGCCAAGGCTACGGTGACTTTAGGATTTTGGCTAAATTATTGTTTTTCGATTCCTGTAATCACCCTCTCCTTGTTGATATCCCTTTTTTTTAGCCACCTATTTTGTCCTGCGACCACTTAGACAATTAAGGAAGGTTAAATCATTTCCATGATACGAATAATAATTAATATCATTTTCATATAAAAATAATAAAATATTCACAATTAAAGAAAAAATCAATATATATATTTTTCCAACGAACAATTTCACATTCATATGAAAGCAGTTGTTCTCAACTAACAACATAATCAATATGTAATTGTTCAAAAAAAAAAAGGATGTAACATAAGGGCTGTTAAACCCTACTGGCGGCTTATTGCTAGACTCACTGCCACGATCAACACCTTTCTATATTTATGACTGAAGTACAATAATTCCTTTGCTCTGCTCTTCCTCTGCTCTATTCTTCCTCTTCTTTCCTCTGCCTCATCTCTGCTTTGCCTTTTGGACCTTTCTTAATATCTTTTCGTTTCTGCTCAAGGACACCTTTTCCACGACTCAACTACAAGTATTTATACACTTCATCAACCTTGGAATGATCATCAAGGTCGGCATCACAATCATTAACCATTGGAACAATCTCCAAGGTTGGCATTACAAACGTTTACAAAATAGGTCCTAACCTATTACAACATTATGCAAAGGAAATGAAATGCGGATCACGCCATTCCTTAGCTGGGACTCAAACATGATCTTTCACGCCACAACACGCTTCCACAATCTTTCAGAGATCTCCGCAATCACTGGGATTAACCAGGTCGACCAAAACTGGTTACACGTTACACTATCTGGGAACAATCTTCGAACACGATCTCAAGTCCTTAACGCGGACCAATATGAAGATAGGAACATGATTAGGAGACATCCACAAGCACGTTATAATCATCAGGAGCAACCGCACAACCTTTAACCACTTTACCCATAAGAATTTTCACATTGGAACACATGAACTTCATTGTCTTCAACTGTCATAAAAGAAAGATAGTTTGCGGACCACCAAACCACGAACCATTGCAATTGTAGGCACTTATCATCATCCTAGACTTCCCTCTAGAACTGCAGAGCAAAATACTTTATTGCGGAGGAATGCGGAGCATAATACTTTCTTCCTGTCCCAATTGAACTTACAGAAAAAACAGGTTTCACTCTGGTGAACACAACTCACTCAGATCTTCATGCGGAGGGCTCAAACCCGGAATGTAGCATCCTTAGTCATACCTCTAACTTACTTCCAATCCACAGACCACGATCTTCAAGTAGAAATAAATGCGGAGCAGTTTATCGGACTGTTCTTCAGCATACAACTCACTGTCTGTACTACACTTCTTTGTAACTCACTTGTTTCTTCCGGAGAGGCTAATTTTCTCAATATCCTCAACATACAAGTCTTCTAAACAAGTAATAGAATGAGATACAGTTGACACCAATGACAACAAGAATATGTTGACATCAATGACAACACCAATTAGGCACATACTTGCAACATGAAGGCCATTGTATTTCCAATGGATAAGACACAAAATGAAGTTCTTATGAAGCAATGAATAAGATTGTTTATCTTTGGTAGCCTTGAATCGTTTCTTGTTACATAACCCATGTGTTCCTCTTAGTTGTTTAATAACTTGTAGCTTGGGAAAATGAATTCTAGTAGCAACTGTATTGGACTAAGCTTGTTCGAAAAATTTATCCGGAACATGCTTCTGAAGAACCTTGCTGATTAAATCCAACAATGACATCCACAAGGGAGCCACTGGTCAAATCCAACGATGACATCCACATGGGGGCCATCTACTTGTTGATCATGCCAATGCCGACACGTCAATTGCACCATCAACTGCTTCCCCCTTTTAATCCTTAAAATTGCACCAGTTTTCAGATTTTAGTGGTGGTTCCCAAAACTTCAGCCATTATTACCTGGTAGCAGATTATGGATATTGCAAACTCATTTGTGGACTGATTGGAATCCACTATAGTTTTTCATGCTTAGATGTCTTATCACCTTACCAGAACAGTTTACTTTTTCCAACCACTTACAGACCCCACCAACAAGGACACAAACCATTTTGGATTTTAACTTAACAAAATTGACATGCTGAAGCTCTCTACACATCAAAATGCCGAGACTGCATCATAATATCATTAAGTTCACAAGTGGACAAATTAGGGAAGAAGACAAAGAAGTGGAATTGATTAAGTCATTGCATTATGAATCTGTGTTACTGTCAAAACTTATAGATGTTTATGATCTTATGCCACATTATTTAGTATTCATGGAAGACATTTTTGTTGCAATAGGCAAAAAAGCTCAGAAGTTATATGAAGAGAAAATCTGAAAAAACATAGGAAACATTACGTAGTAACAGATCTAGAGATTTCCAGTTTTATGTCCAATGAAATTGCTTGTTCCAAAAAATATTACCAAAGTGTTTAAATCATAAAAGATAGAGTTTGAACATGCTAGTAAAAACCTACAGAACATGCACACCAGACCCATGGCCATGGAAATGGTGTTCATCCAGGGCATACCCTCTCTTCATGAGAACATAACAAAATTGAAACATAAGTATAGAAAAGACAGTTAAGGCAACATTCGTGAAACCTCTATTGGCACCTTGCTTTTCTATGTCCATTAATGGCTTCTCCCTTGTATGAGTAGAGAGCCAAGGATCTTCATCATGGATTTTGTTCTCCATGAAAGGATTGGTGATAAGCCTGAGATGAAAATTCCAGATGGTTTCCCATGCTTATGGGCCTCTATTGCTGATACCATATAAACTCATGAAAATTTGCTCAAGAGAAACAGCATCTTCTTTAGAATGCTCCATGGTAAGGCCATCTTTGAGGGGAACAAGAACATCTAAGGAATTTGAGAGGTTGTTTGTAATGGCTAGACTAGTTGCTTGCAGCTAGGCTTAATATCGCATAACAACTAGTTTAATATTCTCCAATTCCTTGGCTTGGGAAGACCTTTGTTTCATCAGGTGAATCAATGACAGGCAACTCCTCAAAAGAAGGTTTTCTCTTTAACATGGTGTGTGATATGATCTTTGATAGTTGCTAAATCATTATCCAAAGATTTGATTTAGCTTCAATGGAAGACTTCACATTTACCCAGTTGGCTATGGGAGACCTCATGATCCAAGCTTGGTTGAATTTGGTGATGGCCACACCATAACTGTAAAATCAATGCCTAGGACGGTTATGAAAAGCATCAGAAGGGATAGGGATAGGCACAAAGGGTGTTTTCAAATCCACCCAATTATTAGTCTTTGGCCATTCCCAAATCTTCATGATTCTTAGAACATTAGTTCTAGAGGTTGTGAGGGAGTCATGGCAGCTCGAGAGCTATTAAGAATGTTGCTTAGTGAGGTTTGAGATGGGTATAGCAGAGGATTTAAGCTTTGAAGAGCCTGCGCCTGTAGGCGGCATTTGGGCAGCTTTGAATCTTTACTTCTCGAGTAACTATGCAGGAAGAGGGATTCTCCTTGGCCATGGTGTAGAAAGTGGAAAAATAACAGAAATTGCAAGTGGGAAAAAGTAGAGAAGCTCCCACCAAAGAGCGTATTGAAAGATTTGAGTGAAACAAAGGATACAATGATCAAATGTCAGAAACTGAATTGAGTGTGAAGCTTACATTTGCACTTGCTTGAGTTGAGCTCCCTCTTGTAGTTCCTTTAGTCTAGTGGTGGTTTGTAACTTTCCTCTTCACGTTTCTAGTGCCAATGGGGGTTGGATTAGAAGAAATAGAAACTTGATGGGGATTGAGAGCTGGATTGCAAAGACGAGGAATAAAATGAGAAGGGAGAGTTCCTGCTGTGGGCAGTGAACAGGAGGAAATTTTTAGAATAGGAGAGAATCAAAAGTGTTGTTGTGAACAAGCTGAGGAGGTGTTGTCATTCTGAGGTCTTCGCTGCCATTCAAGGCCATAATGAAATAGAGTGCTAAAGCAAGTGGCATAAATGTGTGCTGCCACCTCAATGCTCTTGTAATGATTTCCTCAGGGGTGGTGGGCATTTAAATTGCCCATAGCTACCTATCTTATTTAAATTTTGAAAGAACAAAAGTGCTCTTTCTTTGAAATATTGAATTTTCCCTTTTCTAAGAGGAAGCTCCTTAGTTTTAATGTGGCACCAACTCTTGTTGACTCTAGCACTGGGAAGGTTCTTAATAAAATTATTTGAAGGCATGCTTTGAATCTGTAATTAGGAAGATCCATGCTATTAGCAATCCATTCTTTAGAGGCTCTTGAAGCGAGGCTTGCATAGCTAGGGTGTCTGCTGCTCTATTCACTTCCTGCTTGATGTGCTGGAATTTATAGTGCTGAAAGTGCTGGACTAGATGATAGACATCTTTAAGGATTCGATTCAATATTCAAGTTTTAACACTGATTAGATTGTATGATAACCTTGTCGATATTGAGTTGGTGAGCTAAGAGGAAACCTTTCCAAATTGCAATAGCTTCTGGAATGTTATTTGAATTGATGCCCACACTCCAACAAAAACAGAACGCTGTATTACCTGTTAAATCATGAGTAAAGACCACCCTCAAGAGGCATCATCCATGTTGATTTTGATCTGTTACAGGCTTTGAGGTTTCTTGGCAATGCATCAATTTTGATTTCAATCCATTACAGGTTTAGAGGTTTCCTGGCAATGCTTTGAGTTTTAATTTTAACAACACCATAATTAGGGAAGTATTGGTAGACATTCGAGGATGCCGTGCACCTTGATCCTATGCTATAATTCCAAATCCATGCTTTGTCACAACAGAACACTTCATACAATAGAGCTGGAACAACTCAAAATTCATTTGCCAAGTCACTTATCTATCAAATGTTTCCTTCTTAAGTAGTTGTATGATTATCATTGGCATCTTTGTTTGGTAATTTTTTGTTATGAAACTTTTATCTTGCACTCTAGAAAATTGTTATATAAACTCACCTTGTGGCATTGTGTGCACACATTGATATGTAATTTCCTCTACAAATTACCTCGTTGGAAATTGATTTCAGAGCTTAAATTTTTCTTGCTGCTACTAGTTAAATTGTACTTCAAATAGCATTGTACTTCAAATGGCAATGAATTATAATAAATTTGTAGTGTAGAAAAATGTGAATTTTTCATATAGCAACAAAGTTAACGATAAAAAATTGGAAGAGATAGAAGTAAATATACATGACACAAGGACTCTACCCTAGAAACCCTAGTGTGGAGAGTGGTGGTGTCAACTTACAAAAAGCTGAATAGAGAATCACACTCAACTCTCTAATTCCTCCTCTTCCTTATCTGCATATTCGAAAGAGCTCAATGTAGCATAGAGACCAACATTATATTGCTGGTTAGTCAATCAATGTTTGGCTGTTATTACTCTCATGCATCCCATAGTTGAAAAACTTGGACACAGCAATAACTTGGCTGATCCAAATTTAAAAAAAAAAATCTGACTCAGCAAAAACTTGGGGAACAACTTAGCAAATATTATGAACATTAAAAAACACATAAATTAACAACTTAGCAAATGTTATGAACATTAAAAAACACATAAATTTGTAAAAATGTTTTTTAAAAAACATGCATATTAATTACTGAATTTAGGAAACATATTACGATTTCCTTCATATATAGATCAAAATTAGAATTCCATACACATCATAGACCAAAAAATGAGTTCAATACATATCAACTTGAAGTTCCAATATAATTAAAAATTACAAATTATAAATTTCTTCTACGATATACAACTAAACCTCAAAAAAGTCTGCTGCTGCTGTGTGGGTGTCCTTGAACTAGATGGTATGGCTGCATCATCCTCAACAGGAGCCTCAACAAAATCCTTAGCCATAGGATCATAGCGTGAATGCGATGAACCCCCAATCAAGGGCTTGCCAGCCTTGCCTTCTGCCTTGTCAAATGCTCCCACTTCTGCGACCCCTCTCCAAAGTAGCCAAATCATCATCAGTGAACAATGTATCCACATCCTTTGCAACCCAATCTAAATATGAATCGATGTCATCAAGGTCATTGTCTCCTGCCTCTCTACTTTCTTTGCATGCAACCAAAGGTTGTACTGCACAAAGACAAGGTCATTCAATTGTTTTTGAGTCAACCTGTTGTGCTTCTTTGTCTGAATGGCCTTAAAAACATTCCAATTGCACTCACAACTAGGAGTGCTATAGGGTTGGGACAAAATAATGGCAAGATTTTGAAGATTACGTGTTGTTGCACCAAGCTTCTCACCACAAATCTACAAAGACAACATAGATAATTTTGTAAGGATTTTAGTAAACTTAAACCTATGTTTGACAAAATGCGGATGGCAAGATTTTGAAGATTGTGTTGTTGCACCAAAATCTTCTCACCACAAATCTACAAAGACAACATATATAACTTTGTAAGGATTTTAGTAAATTTAAAACCTTTGTACCACCAAGATTTCGTGATGGAGATAGTTGGGGATGGGGGGACACGTTTCTGGGACGACTTTTTCGAGAGGTTATTTTGTAGGGGATGGCAATTAAAAAATAGGGGAAATTTCAAAATATAGGAAATTTCAAATATTCATATGATAAGGCATTCATCATATACATTATAGAGCCTTATGACATAGCTTTAAAGTTGAATTGAGATTTCACTTGATAGTCAACACACCAATGAACAAAATTTCATTACTTTCATTGTTAATATGCATATGTATTATATAAAAATTACAACAAAATGTCCAAAGGCTACAAGTTTCAAGTACAAAATGACAAAAACATATCAAATCTGCCTTTACCCCTAATCATAATTTGCTAACACTGCATCAAAATTGGAGTCTGAGTTTGAATCACTCCCGCAATGAGGGACTTCCTCATCCAATGGCACCCCAAGTAGCCCCTCCTGTACCTCCTCATCAAATCATAAATTTCTTACCTCATTGTGGACCACCAATCATCATCAAGGATCATTTGTTTTACACTTTTTTCTTTTGTTGTGTTTGCCTTTGGCCATCGACCCCACTTTGCATTAACCATCATAAATTGTAGAGGCTCTTGCACCTCAACCATCCGCTCTAACAAAATAAAGTAGTTGGCATATCTAGTTTCCATGGGCTTGAGAAATTTCTTTGTTGAAAAAGTTTTGAAGAGAGCTAGGTGTGATGGTTGGAAATGAACATCTTTATATCTTTCGCTTCTGCCACCACTTTCTTCAGCCAATCTATCTTCCCTATGTCATTCAATGCGTTGTTCAACTCATGAACACAACATGAAGTTCAAAAAATGTGTTTGTAAACACCCTCCATAATCATGCCTGCTAACTAAAATACACGTGTTGAATTTGTGACCACTTGTACAACATTTGAGGCCCCAACCTCCTTTATGACATCCTTCAAAATTTGAAACTGGAAGTGTAAATTCTTCCACTTCATTAAACAATCAATAGCTCTAAGAAAATAAGAGCTTGTTGCACATGTGACAATGATATTGATGAGTGGCAGATGTCTAATATCAGTCCACCCATCCATGATAATAGAGAAACCCTTCTTCATCCAAGTTTGCCTCATGTCCTCCATCGCCAAACCCACCTTAGAATGCTCTCTATTAAGGAGGCTAGTGTGCACTTTATGCTCTCTAGGGGGGCTATGAGGGACAAACAGCAATTGTATCTTTCAACATTTGTTTGAAGTAGGAAGGATATGACACATGAAATGCATTGCACAGGCAAAGAAAAATGTCAATTGAAGAATCTGCTACTTCCTATGATTGTATATTTAACATCCCTACAATAGTAGTAGCCCTTCTCTTTCCCTTGGTAGAACCCTTTCCATGTCCCCTCCGCTCAAGGGGAGTGATTTTAATATTTTAAATTTAATAGAAGTTATTTTAAACACTAAACTAATAATATAATCATATTATAATATTAATATTATTAATATTAATATAAAATATTTTATATTTGAATTTGGCGCCATCTTTGGGCTCTTGCATCCTTTGGCTTGATAGGTATAAAGAAGAATTCTGATTTCATTTCAAGATCATCCGATTTTTGCTTTGAACTTGCATTTTGCATAGTGACTTGCTCTTGGGACAAAAACCTCAAGGCAAAACCCGAACAAGTGGGACGAAACCCTCGCTTCTTCTATTGAGCATTTTTCGACTCTGGATATTGCACATTGTTGAATTATTGCAATTGCTGAAGTTCCTCTATGCAAACTACAATAATTGGATGATGCTGAAATCACTCTTCCTCATGCTACAATTATTTGCCCATTCCTATATACAATGAATCTAGTGAAAATTCTACAAGCACAATAATGGAGAAAGTAAGAAACTACAATTCAATTTATTAGCCATTATTGTGATGCTTTATTGCTAGAAGCTCGTTATTGGGTTCTCCTAAATAGGTTGGCATATTGGACAAATGTGGCTTGGGTTTTGGTTTTGGGTCGAGATGGCTTGGGGTTTGCCCATTGTTTGGCTTGGGCACCTCGAGTGTGTTGTGGGTCCTTCATAGCGTACCCAGGATACCTGGGCCAAACGCCGAGTGAACTCAAGGCGGACTTGAGTAGACCCACACGCTGTTGATGGGAAAAAAGTGCAAATTTGTTTTTTTAAAATAAAAAATCATTTTAGAAAACCTAATTTCACCCTAAAGTCACTCATTTTCACTCCTTTTGCCTAAATTAACTCATTTCTGCCCTCACGTCACAAATAGAAGAGACTAAAATAGTATTGTGCCTCCAAGCTGCCATTTTCAATTCTTGAAGGTTGCTGGATATTTCTTCGAAGGTGTGAAGGCTTGATGCAAGGATTCTACCGCTATGGGAGAGAGAGCTACAACCACAAGATTTAATCATCAAAGGCGAGTTAATAAAAAAATTTCAGTTCTTACAGGGATATTTTCAGACTCTACATTGTTCACATTTTTTAATTTTTGCAAGCAAATTTTAGTTTTATAGCTGCGGTACCATTGTCATGTTGCTGGTTTCGCTAATTTCAGACCATGAGCGGCTGTCATCAGTCATGAACAGCTGCAAATTTGCAAATTTTAAGTGAGTTTTATTGCTGGATGATGTCGGTAGAAGGGTTCAGCTGAAGGGAACAATCATTTCGGCCACCATAGTTTTGAATTGGGTGAGATTCCAGGTGGTTTGTGGCTGTTGTAACTTGTTTCCAGCCCATACACAGTCTAATTTGCACCATATTTTAGAAGGTACAACTTGGTACATCATCGAAGGGTCCATTGGAACTCAAGGTTTTGGTTATGAAACTTTAATAAGTGTTTCGGATTCTTCATCACATAGAAGGAGCCATATGGCGCAACAAAATCACGGTGGTGAGTACATGTGGTAGCCTTTGGTCTTGTGGGAGTTTATGGATATTTTCATGCAACATCAAGTTGAAGAGGATCATTTTGAGAGTGAGTTGCATTCCTTCTCTTATACTATTTTGGAGATTCTTTTGGATCTCATCATGAGATTTTCAGAGGTTTGTATTGAGGATCATGTTGTTGGCCAAATTGTTTCCTAAGTTGCAAAGGTTGCATACAATCATTGTGGATAATCGAGTTGGGAGATGTTGTACTTGCTGGCCCAAGTTGCTTCACTTGATAGGCATGGGATCTAGACTCTACAAGTGCATGGGAGTTTCATTTTCCAAACATTGGGGAGAAGGCATCATTCGTCATCATGTCAAAGAGGAGCATATGGAGAGTTGGTTGCCTTCATTGCTTGATCCAAGTCGAAGGTGGAAAAGTATAATCATGCATTGCCTCACAAATCTTCCTAAGGTTTGCATTTATGATGTTGTGACTTATGAGGTCAAGTTGTTTTTCAAAGAGGTGATAAAATTACATGAATTGTACATTGGAGATATTAGATCTCGCAGTACTCTATGGCAGGATTTGTCTCACTTGACAGGTATAGGTTCCAGATTACATGGACATTACAGTTTGATTCATGACATCGGCACGCTGACACTTGAGCATCCGGATTTGCATAGTGTTCTTTGGTAGGAAATGCATCATCTGATAGGTACATGATCCAGGCTTTATGTGCATTACAACATGACTCATCACATTGGCATGGTGATACTTGAGCACCTGGGCTTGCATTTTCTTGAGTGCAAGCAAATTCTGAGAAGGGCGGACTGTCATGTCCACTTTTTTAGAACTAAAAATTAATAATATTGGGCCCAATCACTTTATATTATTGTAGGTCCTATGTAATGTTTTAAAAAGTAATTTTAACACTTTATTCAAATGTAATTTTAAAAGGGGACCTATGGATGTGATTTACTTGGAGGGAAAATAAAATAAAAATAAAAATAAAATAAATGGAGGGCCCGAAAAAAGCAACTATAAAAGAAGGGACAAAGGCATCAAACAAATCATTCGATTATCCGAATTTGTCATTTTTAGTATTCCTTCCAATTTGGAGTTTTTTCAGCATTCAAGGACGAAAACCCTTGGTGTAGGCGGTTGGAGGACGAAAACCCTTCGGTTTCTATTGCGGCTTGAGGACAAAAATCCTCTCACTCATTGGAGGCAATTCTATTCGGGGATCACACTTGGGCTTATTGATCGGGGTCGTTCAATTCAGATTTGCAAGCAAACTAAAGACTTTAGAAATTGTGTGGATTGCAGAGGCTTGTAGATTTGTCATTGTTTCTAGAATGAGTTTTTGTTTGTGTGGATTTCCAAAGCTTATTTTCAGCATTTCAAAATAATATATTTTGTTTGATAGTAAATAGTGAATTTAATCTTTCATATTATTAATGGCTGTATCCTTGCGGGTTTAACCATAGCATTCTCTGTTGTCATTTGTGATGAAATGTGTTCATATGGTGATATTTATCATGTCTGCTGTATAAATTCTGAATCATATCCATGGACTGCGAATAATATTAAATGAGTTCCCTGGCCTCCATTCCTTGGTGTATGAGTCTAATAATATAATATTAATTGATGCAAGTCGTACATATGTGAATCACAGCTATTTAGAAGGATGGCATCATTGAGATTTTCTTATTACTATTATTCCAAACGTCCTGGCTACTGAAATTGGGCGAATAACATGTTTCGAATATCATAAGGGGGGGACAAACATCTGACACATCATAGGTTCAAAGCTGACAGGTGGAAAAAGACAAGCAATCTTTTGTTAATTATGTCAAACTCTTTAGGATGGTTAGAAGTGTTTAAGTAGCATTGAGAGGTGTAGAGGGATGCCATGGGAATTACAGAATTGTAGGATGGAAGTTGAAGTGCCAAGTTTCTTGTAGCTTCAGTTTTCTTGGATTGTGACCACTTGGCATATTTGTGTTCAATTACTGGTATTTGGTGGAAGGCAAAGAGTCACTGTGTCAGTTATTAGCACTTCAAACCTCATTTTGAAGGGGTTCAACAATCAAGTTGGACAGGGAGAGAGTTTAGTTCCAGGTTGTGTTCATAGTTTGGGTTTTTAGGGGTTGAAAATGAATGGAAAAAAACATAAGAGGACACTTTCGCTAAGGACACATGCATTTTACTTGGGAGGTAATTGGATAATAACTTTGTAAGTAGAGATTCTTTGTGTTTTTGTTCCTAAATGTGCAAGTAGTTAGAGAGTGTAATTTTCTTCTGTAATTAATAGATTGGTGTGTTTGTTTCTCATTCTCATTGTTAATCTCTTTTTAGGTGCTTCTATTGTGTACTTTGTGGGACTATTGGTGGTTGTTTATTTGACCTGCATACAAGTTCCATCAGAAGTCCTTGGCCATCCTTGCCAGGCCTCTTTCCATCATAACCCATCTTTATTGGCAATGTAGAGCCGATGCCTCTAGTAAGCATCTCAAAATTGCCAATAGATTCATTCAATGTAACATCGAAAGAAAAAGCATGTGATGCAGTATTTTCCATGCATACCTCCTTCACACTTTGAACTTCTTTAGTAGACTCTTTCTCTCTTTTCTAATCTTTTAATACCTAGATGGAAGACTCGCCGAGTCATGAAAAACTCGCAAGTTTTTCTGTATGGCGAGTTTTTGCTGTATTTACTCAGACTCTTTGACGCAGAAAAACTGTCCTCTTATCACCACATTTGATCTCAGTAAATTAAAAGGATGTCAAAGTACCATTTACCTCCATCTGGGCAAGAGAATCATGAAAAAGGTTTTCAATAATTTTGCAGAGCTTATTCTTGAACAAAGCAATACATGCATTTTGACCAGAATTTTCAAAATCTAACAAAGCCATACATGCATTTGACCAGATTTTTTGCCCAACCCATGCCCTCCCAATTTAAAATCAGATTCTCTAAGATGTATCTGCCTTTGACAAAACTTGTCTTTGAAGGGGAGATAATCTTAGGAAGAATGTGTTTAAGCCTTACTGCAAATTCCTTGGCATAAGACACATTCAACAAGGTTATAGGTCTCCAATTTTTATTTAAAGATTTCACTTCCTCAGGTTTATCAGTTGAATTCCCCTCCAAATCAATTGGCCCTATACATTCCCTAGCCAATTGAGACTTTAGCAAGCTGAAAAAAATTGTCCTTTTAGCACCACATTTTACTCCTAGGATGGAGGTCGAGCCACTGCCTTCCATGCCAAGTGAGGAGCCACAGCAGGCTCCAAGGACTAGAACCTCTATCTCTCCCCTAGTTTTCAGTAGATTAGGGAAGAGGAAGATGTAAAATGTTGTATTTACTTTTATTTTTACTATTTTCATTTTGTTAGCTATCTATTGTATCAGCCTATCAGGCTATCAGCCATTAGGAT
Source organism: Cunninghamia lanceolata (assembly GCA_027924645.1). Taxonomy (NCBI): domain Eukaryota; kingdom Viridiplantae; phylum Streptophyta; class Pinopsida; order Cupressales; family Cupressaceae; genus Cunninghamia; species Cunninghamia lanceolata. Next base: position 1,246,581 of record BSBN01000934.1, read on the forward strand.
TCCGCATGAAGATGCGATTTTGTACTCAATTTGCATTCAAATCAATCAAATTTAATAGAAAACGCTTTTGTACTCATTTATGGGCTCATTGGATACATCTTGTCATTGAATTTTGCAAAAAACATGTGTTTCTAATGAAATTTAAGCAATTTTAAGTTGCCTAGTTTTTGCCGAGTTGAGTTTTTTGGGCCTGGCGAGTTTTTGCCAAGTCCGAGTTTTCCAACTATGCTTTAACATCATGTTGGAGTTTTGCCAACAACCTTTCCTATGCTAACATATCTTGTTGCAATTCCTCTATAATACCAATAAAGAATTCTCCTTGGTTAGCCCAAGTAACATGCAATTCTTCTTTCTTTGTTTCCAAGTGCTACATCATCCATCACAGTGCTCTATTCTCCTGTTGTACCTGCATATGACAATCTTGGAATCCTCAAGTTCTCAAGGATTTATGTAATGTCCCCTTCTAGTAAGCCAAAATTTTTCTTGATCCTTGCACAATTTCAACTCTGGTATGCTGATGGACTTATATTAATATAAATGCTTCCTTTATTTATGCAGATATGGATATATCTATATTTTATTAAACATATATATTCTTTCTACTCTTATTCTCTTCCTCCTAAACTTAGCAGAGATATTTGTATTTTGGTTGGTTTATTTCTACTGCTTATACTCAGAAAATATACTACTTCAGATTTTATTTATTTATTTTTGATTCCAATTGTACGGTAGACCCTGTTGTGACCAAATCACACATCACCCCATTAGGAATAGGGACCCCCCTTTTTTTTTTGAGCTCTGAGCTTTCAGTGAGTTTTCAATGAGTTTTGCACGAGATTTTAATGATGATTTGACTCATTTTCCTCTGCCGATATGGTAACAATTTCCTTGCCTATGATCTTTGGTTCACGATTAAGGGTAGATGAACTTGCAATAATGAAGAATCTTGATCAAATCCCATCTAGATATTGAGTTTTGAAGTCAATCCTGAAGAATGTTTGAGATCCTGAAAGACTAAGCCTGGAACCTGAAATTCTGAAAATCCTGAAAAAATGGCTAAGTCTGAAATCTGGTGAATCCTCCAAATTCTATATTTTGCATCTTAAATCCGGTGGATTCGGGACCTATCTCAAACATCCTGAAAGGTATATTGAAAAATATTTAAAGTATAAGAAATTCAATCTCTAAACTTATACTTAAATATATTTTTCAATATACCTTTACTCGCGCGATCCTGAAAATACTTGACAAAGTCAGAGGATTCAAAACACTGATCTAATGCGACTAGACACTTAGATGGCGCAAATCTGGGCGCAAAATCACGAAGCAGAAGACATTTGAGCCAGAGGATTTGAAAACTTGATCCAGTGCGCCCATCTAATCCTTCATTCAGTGCGAAAATATCAGAAGATTTGAAAACTCCATCTAGTGCGCCCAGACTAAAAGGTCATTGCGGAGGAAGAGATGAGAATTTCAACGCCTTCAACCAATGCGAAAGTGAAAAAACAAGTCTTAAAGCCAATCTTGGAGCGAATTTTAATGAAAATTCCTGAGGATTTCAATCCTTGAAGTGATGCGCCACCAAGAAAGAGGAGGGAAATGTAAGGATTTTGACTTGAGAAATGTCTAGTTTAAAGAGGATTCCACAAGAGGAAGCAATGCGCCCAAAACTAAAGGATCTTTTCCTCTCATCTAATGCGCTTCACCTAAACATTCGACATAAGTATTAGTCCCTTCACCAAATTACAAGTTCATAGGATTCCAAAAGTTGATGTAATGCGCTCAAGTGATTTCTAGATGAAGTTCCAATGACCCTTAACCGAAGCGCCATCCACAGGATTTGGAAACTTGAACCAATGCGCTAACACTCTAGAGGATTCTCCAAGCTGATCCAATGCGCCATATCATGAGGAGATTGCCAGTAGATATCCAATGTTCGGTCTTCAAGGTAAGTTTAGAGGATTCTTACATAGTGAACTAATGCGCCCATTCCAAAGTTCGTCCCATGCGTAATATAAGAAGAGTGCGACTTAAATCCAGAGGATCCTACAAGGGCAACCATTGCGCCATACATCATATATGATCCACATCAAGACAAAGGCTATCTAAATTCACTCAAGATGGAAGACTTCAGTCTAGCCAAGCAATGCGCCACCTCCCAAGCCCCTTATCTAAGCGCTCCACAAGAAGAAATCTAAAAGGGCATCTAATGCGCCATATCCAAAGGAGGAGGATGAAGTTTTATTTTGAAGATCTCATGTTGCCCATCTAAGGCGCCAACATTATGAGGTAGTAATCAAGGTTTGTATCTAGAAGATTTTTAAGTCTCATCTAATGCGCCATGAATGAAGTTTATTTGTGAAGAGCTTAAACTACCCCTCCAGTGCGCCCACACTCCACAGGATCCTACACCTTGATCTAGTGCGCCCACATTCTAGAGGATTCGTAATGTTTGATCTAATGCGATTTTTGAAGGAAAACTCTACAAGTTCCAACGACCCTTAACCAAAAGCATTATTCATAAGATTTGGAAACTTGAAGCAATGCGCCAGTAGCAAGACTATCCAATATGCAACATCAAGGTAAAGTGAACTTCATGCTAAGAGGATTTGCCAAACATGATCTAATGCGCCAAAATTTGAAGACTTCAAAAGGGGTATCTAGTGCGCCATCTTCTAAGTTCCTTATCCAAGCGTTCAACAAGAGGAAAACGAAACTTCATTCCTTGAAGATCTCTAATTGCCCAACCAATGCGCTATGTTAAGGATAGGATGAAGTTTCATTTTGAAGGAACCAAATTACCTATCAAGTGCGCCAAGTACTAAAAGGATTTCTAATCCTTTATGCAACGCGAAATATCAAGAAGAAGCCAATCTTTCAGCCAAAGCGCCAAGTGTCAAGAGGATCTCAATCCTTCAACTAGTGCGAAATGTTTAAGGGGAATTCTATGCCTTGAACCAATGCGAAATCACTTGAAGATTCTACCAACTCCATCTAGTGCGACTCACAACAAGAGGATTCTAATCCTCTATCTAATGCTAAACATGAAGGAGGATCATCAAGGAGTTAACTAGTGCGAAATATTGAAAACAAGTTTTAGAGTTTCAAGACAGCAAGACAAAAGGATTCCATGAAGGAGACTCCATTAGATCATCCAAGGCGAAGAGACTTGAAGATTGTTAAAACCTCAGGCAATGCGAAATATGAAGTGAAACTCGAAGACCAAATCCAAGATGAAATGCGAAGTTCAACAAGGAAATCAAATGCGAAGTCAAGTGCGAATCCAAAGAAGGCCTCGAAGACCTCCATCCAATGTGAATTGCCAAGGAGAGTTTCAACACTTGATCTAATGCGAGATTAGGAGGATGATGAAGGAAGAGCCTTATGAAACAAAGACAAGAAGATAACAACATGCTGATCCAATGCGTTCACAAAAGAAAGAAATTTCAAACATTTAATGATTGTTGCCTTCGTGAAACGTGAAATGCATTCATTTAATAAAGATCAAAACTAAATTAAATGTTTGTGCATGAGGTCGGCCTAGGAAGAAGGAAAGTTTTTTAAAGTGAATTATATATATGTGCCTCATTTCTTTTTCATTTGATTTATTTTCAAGAGCAGATTTGTTCTCCAAGAGCAGAATTTTCTTCAAGGAGCAGCCACAAGAAGTTGATTTTAGAAGATAAATTTGATTTTATCAAATTTTGCCAAGAGGGAAGTCAAATTGCAAGGTATCAAATACAAAACAGCTCATCAAGTAAGTCTGATCTGAGTTTTTTCTGATCTGATTTTCTTATTTTTCTTTCATTAGATGCCTTGAAATTGTTTAAATGTTGATAAAATTCTAGAAGAATAAGTGGATTTTTATGATTTTTCATAAATTTTCTAAATTTAATAGTAATATTTCATAATTTTAAAGGAAAATTTCATAATTTAATCCATTAAAGTTGCTAAAGTCAAATCTAGATTTTGTTTGCAATCACTTATTCGCGTCAAGTCTGCAGAATAATGGCAATGACTTCCAAGGAGCGACAAGCCAAGATCCGGATGGATGCCAAAGGGAAGATTCCCGAATCAAAGCTCGTCTCAAGGTGGACAAATGTAAGCGATACAAATATGGGAAGCAGCAACCTGGAAGATATCAAGACAGTCCTTGAAGAACCTAACGGAGGAAGCCTCGCTCGAGCCATCATGAGGAGTGGAGCCATTGAAGCTGCTTGTTTTCCGCCAACTTTGCCATGTCCGGAAATGATCATCGAATGTGTCAAAAAGTATGATGTAAATACAAGGCAAATCATAGCCAAGGATGGAACGATACTAGCCTATTTGCAAAGGGAAGCAGTTGAGGAAACTTTCAACATTCCAACCAAAGAGAGGATGATCAGCATCTCAAAACAACAAGGCCAGCAGGAGTATGATGTCGACACCAAGATAAAGTTACAAGAGATCAGGAGAGAGTGGATGGCCAATCCAGCCATGAAGTTCAACATGAATAATCCTCCACAGTTCCATAAGTCAGATTTTCATCCGGAAATTGGATATTTAATCATGTTTTTGAACAGAATGACAGGAATGCCTCAATCTGCTACTTTTCAGCCTTGGATGTACTCTTTCATCAAGTCAGTTCTTAAAGGGAAAATGATTGATTGGGCTGGACTTATCAGTCAAAGTATACATGAGCAGTTCCTCAGTTTTGCTAAAACTAAGATTTGTTATATGAGTTCCTATATAGTGTATCTTCTTGCCAGAAATGAAGTCTACTCAGGTTTAACCAAGAAAGGAGAAGTCGGCATTGGACCTAACAAATACTTGTCACATCAATGTTATCCTCAGTTGCACCTGAAGAGTATTAATCATTATACAAGGTTTAATGATGCATTTGCTATGTTCATAATGAAGAAACTGAGGGGAGAATTTCATAAAAGATTGTCTAATGCAGCAAGAGAATTCATTTCAGCATATGGACACTGGTATACTCAACATGAAAGGTACACTTACCTAAGGATCCAAGGATTCACATCATATCCATACAGATTGCCAAGGTATCCAACCAACAGGATGGTAATGTTAGAAGTTACAAGACAACTCCTAGAACTCATCAGATTGCAGAAATTGAAGAAGAAAGGAGGAATCCAATTTCCACTTCGTCTTGGACAAAATCTGGAATGTCCATCTTTATCAGCAGCTGAGTATTCTGAAATAGAGCTACAAGCTTACCATTTGCAAACTCATGGCACCAAGAGGCCTAACTTTGACCCTTTCCAAGTTTGCTGGAAATACAACAGAGAATTCAAACATATCAAGCAGTTGGAAGACCACTGGGCCAGTGCCCAAGATGAAGATGATCTCCGAACTCTTCAAAGTTCAAGACTCGACTGGGATTTAGTCAGAGCCACCAAAGCATTCAGGATTCCAGACCAGTTCACCGAGGATGATACTATGCTAGTAGATGAATTTGACAAGATAAAGGATTTGCCTTACACAATTGATTGGTCAAAGAGAGATGCATCCGAAGAAGATTTGATAAAGCCGGTTTTAGCCATGACGCAAGTATGTATCAATCAACTATTGCAGGAAATGAGTGCTGAAAGTCAAGTTCTCACCTACAATAAGATGGATGAAGGAGAACCCAAGCAGCATAGTACACATAGCCAACCACAACATAGTGGGAATGATCAGAGCAATAATTCAACTAGAAAGAGGAAAAGACCTAGTCAAGATCAAGGGGAATCAAGCCGAAGACCTCAGAAAAAGAGTAATCCATCTACTTCATCTAATCCACAAGAAGGTGTTTCAATTGTTCAAAATCCAATACAAGAGATAGAAGTAATAGAAGAAGTTGCATTGATTCCATCAGAAGAAATCCAATCAAGCCCCACTGTCATAATTGAAGAGAATGATGATCTTGGTCAGGATGAAATAGGACAAGCTGAATCTGATGAAGAAGTAGCTCGTGTTCAACACAATCAAGCTCATGAGCAACGAGATCTTTCTACTTTCCCACCATGGTTGAGACAAAGGATTGAAGAAAGCACAATTGTAGAGACTTATCAGCCTACTGCAGTTGAGGAATTGCTTGTAAATGTACAAAAGAATAATCAGAAGAAGAAAGCCACGATCCTTTCTAAAATCACTCAAGATTCTGCTGGAAACAGAGAGGTCCACATAGCTGTTCCTAGAAGTGATAAGGAGATAGAAAACATGGCACCTGAGGATTATAATTTGACTACAATTGGCATGGGTCCAATCACAAGGGAACAAGTCGATGAGGAACTACAAGATGCAGTGAATAATGTGAGAAGTATGTTGAAACAAGAAAGAGAAGCAAGGATGAAAGTTGAACAAGATTTTAGTACATTGAAGCATTACATCCAACAGGTCATGCAACCTATTCAACAGAAGGAAGCTACTGCAATTCCTCCTTCCATTCTTCCACAGGAAACAGTATCCCAAGTTGAGGACATGAGAAATTCATCCCAGATGATGAAGGGATGGATAGAAAAGACAGAAGACAAGGCCTATATTTACCTAGAAGAAATTGTGCAAGTGTATGACAGAGTCATTAAGCTCCAAGGTCGAGTCCAAGCTTTATTGGAAAGTTGTGCTGAGTTCAAACCAATCAAAGAGCAATATATGCCACAACTCAGAAGCTTAATGGAAGCTCCAGTAGAAGATTTAATTTATAATAAGGTGATTGACAGAGATACTCCACATGACTTTGTCACTTGGTATTTCTCCTTTCACAACAAGGGGCAACTAGTTGATAAGATTGAAGTAGATATGTCCAGGATAAGAAGTGTTCTTCTAAGAACAGAAAATCATATATATACTGCTTTGACAAAGATTTGTAATCCTTATGGAAATGTTACTATTGAGAACATGAAGCAACAAGTTAAGGCATTCTACTTTCAATATGATGGACTTGATGAAAGTCAACTAGATAATATATTCACACTTGCATATCGTCTTGGGGAAAATAAGTCTTGGATAAACGACTGGGAGAAGACACTTGGAGTCTATGAGGCAGATGTAGCAGTGGCAGAAGGATCCATTAAGGCAGCGACAAGTGTACCAATGGAAGATATTATTCAAATTGTGTCCAGATTCATTGTATCTCATAGTACTACTACATAGTACTCGCCTTGATGATGTGGCTTCCTTATCCTCTTGGAAAGCGTGCCTTTGTTCTCTCTTTCATGACTTCTTTCATTTAATATGAGTAACCTCCTGTATTTAATAAAGTTAACCTCATTCATTTAATAAAGTATAGTTTGTTGTAACTACTTGTGATGTGGCTTGATTTGATCCGCTGATTTCGCCGATCAATCTTGACCCTTCTCTCCTTTGAGGACTATAAAAGAGCTCTCATTGCTCTCATTTGTAACGGTTGGAAATTTCGAAATTGTTGTGAGAGCTCTCTGAGATAATAAAAGACTCATTGATTTGGTGATTCTATTTATATTTCTGAGTGTTTGCATGGTTTCAATTTTCACACGAATATTAAGTTAAGTTGCAAGTTTTCTTTTAAGTATAAGTTAGTTAGTGAAAGGTTGTTTTATTGCCTTGTAGTGAAGTCTTTACAATTGAGCGTCAATTTGATCTTTATGCCTGTTGAATTTTCATGAGCATAATTGATTTAAATATCTTGCATACCTTTGAAGATAGCACCTCTCTTGTGTAGTTGTTTCATCTTGGCGAAACAAGATTTGGTTCGACTTCACTCTCAGCAGTAAACGTCCTTCCATTTAGGACTAGATTAGTTTTTCCTCAACCCTATATCTTTTGCCTTTTTTTATCAATCATTTAGATTTAGGATCAGAACGTCCATTGCTAAATCATACGCGTCAGTTGCAGTACTTAGATTCCCTAGTGTTCACTTCCAGAGTCTTTGAAACAACAAGTTGAACAATTATGTAAGTCCCTTTGTTGATTAACAGCAGAATCATACTTAAATCATTGAGCTGTTTCCTACTGAAATTGAAACATTATTATTAGAAGGAACCTTGGAGTTATCTCGTTTGATCACTTGGTTTAGCATCCGAGAGGCTTTGCTCAAGAGAGAGTTAAATACCTAGTATTTTACTCTATTGTTGACTTGTTGAAAAACAACCATCAACATATTTGGCGCTAGAAGGAGGGCATCTTACAAGTTGTTTCAGATTAAGGAAGAACATCCTGGAGCGAATTGGTTCTTTCTCGCCAGAGAGGCACCAAAGAATTCTAAGGTCTGCACCAGGAGCATCCAAGTACTTTTCTGAGTTGGGGTTCCCTTCAAAGTCGAAGAAAGGAAAGAAAGGGACTTCAGCCAGCCAAGGATCTCCAAGTGGGGGTGATATTTCAAATTCATTTCAAACTCCACCTCCGAAGAATCAAAATCAGGGAGTCGTTCAACCAGGCAACGTCCAAGTAACCACCACAGGCACTCCACTTCAGCAAGGAGCTACTCAAGCAGGTCCAGGACAACCCAACATTCCAATGGCAGCACCAGCACAAGCTTGGCCTTTGGGAAATGTCTCACCCCTTGGGACTTTTACTGATTACCATGATATGCCCAAGAATCCCGAACATTTCTGTTCGAAATTTCATGTCAACGATCCAAGCAGGACAGCTGAAGAGCATATTAAGATCTTTGAAGGTACTCTGGTAAATCGAAGGATTGAAGATGAAGATGTAGCATGCCGACTATTTCCTTACTCTCTCGAAGGAGATGCTACTTTTTGGTATGTCAATCTACCGGCTGGATCTATTACTACCTGGGAACAGATGAGAACCGCTTTCCTGGAGAAATTCAAGATTCTCATCACTCCAGCAGAACTCTATAAGCAATTCATCGAAGTTCGAAGACAGGAACACGAGCCTATTGCCGCTTTTAATCACAGGTTCCATAAAGCATATTCAAGATTGCAACCTCCCTATGATATCACTCCAGTAATGGCGATGGAGATTTATTACGCTGCATTGGATCGCCTTACTTCTATGTTCGTGAAAAGAGCAACAACCCCGCCAACCACTCTGACAGGGGCATATGCTGAAGCCGTTAAGGTGAACACAGATTTGGGTATGAACGCGCATGGGCCACTTAATCACATAGGGCATGTGGCAATGCCAAACCAGATTCAGGGAATCAATCACGCATTGGCTCAACATACACCTGTAATGAATCCAGTTCCTGTTTCCACTCCTGCTAATCAATTAGTCTTGCATCCAGGAGTGCCAATTTCACAAGTTATACCGGAAAAGCCAGTGTATTTGCAAGGATCTTCATCTTCTGCGAAGGCTCAGGAGGAGAAAGACGAAATGAAAGAGCTGATTGATCAGGTAAAGAAATTGTCTACTGAAGTTACACATTTACGAAATCAGAACAACTATTTGCAGAAGAATTTCCAAGGCAATCAGGGTGGATACCAAGGAAATCAAGGATACAATCAAGGATATAATCAGGGATATAATCAAGGTTTCAGAGGAAATAATCAAGGCTTTCAACGACAGAATAGAACCTGGAACACTGCACCGAATACCGGCACAGTTCCTTCACCACTTGACAATCCACCAGCTTCTGACCCAAAACCTGCAGAGAAAGTATTTTTAGCAGAAGCTGCACTATCTACATGGTGCCGGTTGCATAACACCAATCAGCATTCAGAACTTCAATGTCCCGAATTTAAGATAGCAGCTGACATCTTTCAACAGGAAATGCATGGTACACAGGTACCAGAGAATCCTCCAGTCACCGGATATGAAATTGTGCCCACGCAGAGGTATGATCAAGCTTTGATGATTGAAGATTTTACTTTTCCACCTATGATGGAGTATGATATGACAGAATATAACGGAAGATTCCCGCCAGCCTCTGAACCAGTTGAGGATACATACTACACTCCGCCATTCAAGGGTGATTTCCAAACCCAAGAAGCAGATGAGGTTCAGGCCTTTCAGCAATCTGCTGGCAATGCCCCACAAAGAGTTTATCAGCGGAATTACCGACCACAAGATCCTATTACCACGTCAACTCCTCCTAATAACTTGCACACTCCGCCAAATCCAAATGCAAGTAACAATCCAAGCTATCCAAGGGATGCACCCGAATACAGACAGCGAAATCCAGTTCAGAACGTTGTCCCAGCACAAGAAGTTCAGCAACAGAATGTCTCTACAAGGATCGATCCAGTCAGGAAGGAAGTTCCTAAAGAGGATTTAAAGAGATTGAGTCAATGTGTTGTCGAAGAACTCAAGAAGATTAAAATCAACCTGCCATTGACAGAATTGATTCGAGTACCTGAAATTAAGGAAGCTTTTCTAAGAGGTGTTGATGATACCATCTCAAAGGGTGGAAATCAAAATGTGCAAGTCACCACAGGATCAGCCGGTCCATCTACTTCAAATGTACCAAGAGCATATGTAGGTCAAAATGCAAATCCAACTCAAATGAGGCCACCTCACCCACAAGGCCAGACAAATGCTATTTTCATTGCACAGGAATCACCCAGTATAACAGACGGTAAGACAGTTACGGTAAAGGAAGAGCCTGCAAAGGATAACAATACGCCGAAAGTTCAAAGTTCACAAATCAATTCAGATCCAGTAAATGACCGATACAGTGCCCCCAAGAAGAAATCAGTCGTCTTCTATCAAGGAAAAGATGAACAGCCTCCTTTCTTGATATCAGTTAGAATGTTTGGCAAATTATTACACAATTGTCTAATGGATTCAGGAGCCTCAAGCAACGTGATGCCTTTGGGTATTTGCAAGAAACTTGGCCTCATCCCAAAGCAGACAAATAAGAAAGTTACTCAACTAGACAAGACCGAAGTTCCAGTTATTGGAGAGCTACATAATATTCACATGCAGTTAGCAGCTGATCCCAGGATTCAGCATTACATTGACATTTCAGTAGTAGACATACCTGAAGGGTATGGGATGCTGTTAAGCAGAGATTGGTTGAAGAAGCTCAACGGATACGTCTCCACCGACTTTTCGCACATGTGGCTATCATGGAAAGGATTACCTAATCAAATTAGGATAGATAGCACTCCACGTCTCAAATTGATGATTACTGAATATGGTGAAGACAATGAGATCCTTTTTGTACAAACAGACTTAGGTGTTTACAAGCCTAAGGTTGAAGAGATTCTAATGTTTCATAATTCGACAGAGGTCCTCATAGAAAGTGATCACAGCGCATCATCAGATGAAGAAGGGGAAGGTATGTTTGAAAACTTCCGGAATTTTGTGATGAGACATGTGAAACAAGGAGTAGAATTGGGAAGTCACGCATCCGTTCAAGATCTATTGCTACCTAATTGGTGTAGGATACACAATGCTTTCCATTCCGAGTTCTCTTGCTCTATGTGCGTAGTGGCCTTAGAACAAGTTAGAAAGAGAATTCCAGAGGCCATGGGCTTGGAAATTCCAAGTATGATGAAACTAAAAGAACCAGTTAGGGATACAGCCGTTACAGATCAAGCAAGCACTTCGGCATCAGCAACAGAACATACCCAAATTGAACCTACAAAAGCAAATCAAGGTGTTGATATGTCAAATTCAGAAGATAATCAAGTATGGACTCTAAGATTTGATGGATCGAAATCTAAGCAAGGATCCGGTGCTGGCTTTGAATTGATCAGTCCGCTGGGGGAAGCTTATTTATCAGCTTTAAGATTACAGTTCCCATGCACAAATAATGTTACCGAGTATGAAGCTCTCGTACACGGATTGCTCTTGGCCATAAAAAAGAAAGTTAAAATTTTGCACGTGTTCGGCGATTCAGAAATAGTTGTCAGACAAGTCAGGAAGCAATATGTGTGTCATGACAAGAGACTAAAGAAGTACAGAAACAGAGTATGGGATTTGATTGAAGACTTCGATGCTTTCAACATCAAGTCAATTTACAGGTCAACAAATCGAGTAGCTAATGCACTAGCACAGGCCGCAAGTTCCCTTGAGCCATTGGCTATGGAAGGATTAAAAAAGTTCACAGTGGAACTAACATCAGTACCATCAGTACCAGATAATATCACAAATTTTCAAGTGTTTGATGACGACAAACATATACTGGATTTCTTGACCAATTCAGGTATCTTCACCACCCAGGTCATTGACGAAAGCGAAGTGGAAGCTGAGTTTGATCCCGATGGGATCATGAATCTGAAGGATAATAATATCCCAAAGGGTATGATTGAATTAGAAAGACTCTTCGATTCAGATAAGTTGGGCACTCCTCCTCACCACAACGAAGATGGAAATAAATGTGAAGCAGTCAATCTGGGAACCGACGAGGATGTAAAAAATGTATTCATAGGGAAAGTTTGCACACCGGAAGAAAGAGAAAACATCCTCAGTAGTATGAGAGAATTCCATGATGTTATTGCTTGGGGATATGATGATTTGAAAGCATACGACACATCCATCATTACACATACTATCCCTCTCAAGCCAGGAAGTAGACCTTTCCGACAGAGGCAGAGGCCGGTCAATCCTTTATTGGAGCCACTTATTTATCAGGAAGTCAAGAAGTTGCTGCAGGCAAAGATCATATTTCCGATCAGGCACTCGACGTGGGTCGCCAATTTAGTTCCAGTTAGAAAAAAGAATGGAGAAATAAGATTATGTGTTGATTTCAGGAACTTGAACAAAGCATCAGAAAAAGATAATTATCCTTTGCCTTCATTGGACGAAGTGCTGCAAATTGTAAATGGTTCACAGATGATGTCTTTTCTGGATGGATATTCAGGGTATAACCAGGTCATGGTTGAAGAAGAGGATCGATTGAAGACCGCTTTCACTACCAAATGGGGTACTTATGCATACAGAAGGATGCCTTTTGGCCTAATCAATGCAGGAGCCACTTTCCAGCGAGCTATGGATATTGCTTTCAGAGATATTATTGGAAAATGCATTATTATTTATATGGATGATCTTACGGTGTTCTCAAAGGTCAGAGCAGATCATGTAGAGCATTTAAGGAAAGTTTTCGAATCTTGTAGAACATATGGAATTTCCTTAAATCCAAAGAAGTGCATCTTCGGGGTGACAGAGGGAAAGCTCCTGGGTCACGTAATATCAGAACACGGTATCTCTATTGATCCAGATCGGATAGAAGCCATTAAGAGAATTAGCATGCCTGCCAGTAAAAAGGAATTAAAGTCATTCTTCGGCAAGATTAACTTCGTCAGGAAGTTTATTACCGGATTTGCAGAAATTATTAAGCCATTGAATGATATGTTAAAGAAAGATGCGAAAGTTGAATGGACTCCTCAAGCAAAGAAAGCATTTGAAGAAATCAAGCAAGCAATTGCTAGGGCTCCTGTCCTCATCAGTCCAGACTATTTGAAGCCGTTTTATTTATATTCTTTTGCATCTGATCACACCTGTGCAGGGATTTTGACCCAGAGGGTAGATGATAAAGATGAACATCCCGTTGCATTTATGAGTGCCCCTTTTAAGGATGCTGAGCTGAGATACCCGGCAGTCGAGAAACAGGCGTATGCTCTAGTAAAGGCTATCGAGAAATTTCGGCACTATATCTTGCGGAGTAAAGTGTATGCTATAGTTCCAGATGCTGCAGTAAAAACACTACTAATGCAAAATGAACTAGGCGAACGAAGAGGCAAGTGGGTCGCCACTATTCAAGAATACGACATCGAAATTCAACCAATGAAGTTGGTTAGAGGACAAGCATTGACTCAGACTATAGCACTTGAAGAACCTGGGTTAGTTCAGCAAGCTTACGTACTTGAAGCAGTATCACCAGATGAGTGGTACGATGATATTGTTTATTATCTACTATCTCAGAGATGTCCAGAACATATGAGCCCAACACAGAGGAGAGCATTGAGATACAGAAGTAAACGTTTCATGTTGCAAGGATCAGTTTTATTCAGACAAAATCATGAAGGCATCTACCTAAGGTGTGTTGGGAGGAACGAAGCTAAAAGTATTATGGAACAATTTCATGATAAGTTCGGAACTTGCCACGGTGGTGAGCTAGCAACGGCAAATCAGATATTAAGGGCAGGCTATTATTGGCCAAAATTGTTTCAAGATGCTCATCAGCATGTCAAAACTTGCCATATTTGTCAAATAGCAGCTTCAAGAGAACGAAACCCAGCTATGCCTTTGCAGCCAGTTGTTGAATTCAGACCTTTTGCTAAGTGGGGATTAGATTTCATTGGTATGATAAACCCACCATCTTCCGCACAGCATAAATATATTTTAACTGCCACAGACTACTGCACCAGATGGACAGAAGCCCATGCTTTGAAGTTCTGTACTTCTGAAGTAGTGATCAAGTTTTTAGAAGAGAATATAATTACCAGATTTGGTTGCCCCAGTGCCCTTGTATGTGACAATGGCCCTGCATTTTCATCACTCAGATTTTCAAATTGGGCCTTTGAATATGGCATAACCCTGAAATTTTCATCGAATTATTATCCGCAGGGAAATGGCCTAGCTGAGTCCACAAACAAGAACCTTTTGAATGCAATAAAGAAATTACTGGATAAGAATCCAAGAGACTGGCATACACAGCTGAAGTTTGCTCTTTGGGCAGACAGAACTCGAGTTAAGTCTTCTCTGGGTACTTCGCCATATCACCTGGTTTATGGACAGGATCCTATCTTCCCAATACAATTGAGGATTCCAACCTTGCAATTCATGCAAGAGTATTTAGATGAAGATGAGCAAGTACAAGTAAGATTATCACAGCTCCTGCATCTGGAAGAAAAACGAGACATCGCCTTAAATAAATTTATGAAACATCAAGGAGTGGTCAAGCGTTGGTTTGATCGACAGGCAAGAGTGAAAGCCTTCAGAATTTCTGATCTGGTTTTATATTGGGACAAAGCACATGAACGGCGAGGTGATCACGACAAATTCGATTATCTCTGGAAGGGCCCATATCAGATTGCTGAGATCCTAGGAGAGAACGCTTTCAAATTGAAGACTCTGACCGGAGAAGATATTCCATTGCCTGTCAATGGGCAGTTTTTGAAGCACTATTTCCAGCCATGAATTCTTCGGAACACTGGTTTGTACATAATTAGATAGGATTTCCTTTCAGTTATTTTGTTTTTTCTTAGATTAGATTTGTTTGTCTTGATGTCATTTGACTCAAGAATTTTTCAAGAAGTTTTCATAGTTTAGTTGTTTTTGTTCTGCTTTCGTTTTTAGAGTAGTTGTTTTGAAGGGTTTTAGTTCTTGACAAGGTGGTGTGTATCCAAAACATATTTGGTATACTTTCACTAGGATATGTTAGCTCATTTCTTAAACATTTATTCACGAAACTCTTAGGATTGATAGATTATTGTTTTCAATTGTTGACGAAGCGAGCACTGAGCTTGACTGGGACATTAATCATATATTGTGTCTTGACACCATTATCTTTTGAACATAATATTTTAAAATGTCAAATCTAATTTTACGAATTCTTATTTGTTCTTTTGAGAAACTTAAGTCATGATTGATGGATTTCCCGTGGATTCCATCGCGAGTATTAGATAGCGTGACTGCTTGTTCTTAGGAAACGAATCAGTTGTTCGGTATTGACTGAAGTATTTTGAGGTTTCTTACACATCTTAATGATCCCGAAGTTCCTAGGAAAGCCTTTGTAAGCCTGGATCAAGTGAAAATCATAAGGTAATTCATATTTCCATTCCATAATAAGTATTTTGCATACTTTCATATCCGTCATTCCATTTACCATATCTCATATTACAATAAAATTTTCCATTCATTTCATTTCACTACAGTTAAACCTCCATCTGCATTGCATATTTTCAATCAAAAAATGAATTCGAGTCTAATGACTGCATCATTTATATGATTCTGTGTTCATTATACTCCAGAAGGATACGCGTTGAAGTTGAAATCAAGTATTTGGAGTATTTTCATTATCCACTGTACAGGATAAAATCAAATGTTGGTCTTCCCACTCCATTCCATTTGAAATCTACTTCCTATATTCACTTCACTTTTGTTACTATGCAAAGTCTCAAAGCATGTAACTATTCATCCATTTTACTTCCGCCTTCCAATCACATTACTATCCACACCTTTTCACCCCTCTCCTAATCGTGATTGATGAATGTGAGTGTCGTCTGAATGAGAAGCTTGCAATTCCTTCCGCCCATTTCCCCATCTTTCCATAAAATAAATATTTGGATGCTTTTACCTTTTAAGCAAAGCGATTCCTGAAAATCCAAAAAATCTCTATGTATCATGATATAAATGCCATAATTCCTAAACAAGGCATGTTCAAAAGTATATTTCGTGCTGTACTTTCAAGTCAAAGAATCCTTGCGAAATAAAGTTCTAAGTACTTGTAGCCGAATCCAAAGAGGCTACCGCATCCAATCCATCCATTCCATTTCCATTCAATTTCATTCCATATTACTTCACCCCGCGAACCAAAATTAAAGGGAGAAATCCTAAGTTCGTGAAGAACATGAAGGTATCATTACTAGTTATCATTAATTCCCGTTCCCTACTTACATTCCCTTTTCCACTTGCAAGCTTCGAAGTTTAGGTTGATACAAACAAACGTTGATCGTGATTTCATTCCATTTCATTTTCCTTATTTACCGTCCATATTTGTTTCTTGCTATTCAACATATCCCGTCATTCCTTTGGTTTATGGTTGAATACGCTTTCACACAGTCATAATCCGCCATCATCCAACTCCGTTCCCTTTATCCCATCATTTCCTACCAACATTTGTCAGTATCAGAACGTGACATGATTTTATCGCGTCCTTCGCAGAATCAGACTCTTGAGTTCTTATCATTCGTTACCTCGGTGAAAACCTGGCAAACAGGCGCCGTGTGTAATGGTCATTATCCTAAAGAAAAAAGAAAAGAAAAAAAAAGAAAAAAAAAGAAGAAAAAGTAAAGAGAAAAATTTTCGTTCACTGGTGAAAACCCGGCAAACGGGCGCCATGAATAAGTATCTTGGCGAAAACCTGGCAAACAGGCGTCATGACAGAGCCACATTGTTTCATTGCATTTTCACTATCACTCCATCACCACTCCATTTGACATCACTTACTTGTCATTGCATATTATCATTCACCTATGTCATCCATATATATATCCGTCCATCCGCTTTCATGAATATACCTAGCTTGATACAGGTCAGCTTAGTCGATCCTGGTTTCTAAGGGATGGGAATGAACCTAAGTGCTTGCACTTCAAACCTCAGATATGGATAGTCGCGCTGGCAATTGATTTTGATTCTTTGATTGAGTAGTCGTGTTTATTTGATCTCGTGTGTGGGTGTACATGGAAATGTTGAAGCTTGACGTTTGTTTATCTTTAGCACATTCAAGAAGTTGTTTTAATTGAAATCAATCTTTAATCACACATCAGGAGATGCAGTGTCTTGATCCAATTTATGATTCCTTTCCCTTTTAAGCTCATTTTGTATAGTTTACGATTGAGGATGATAATTTGATATTCTTTGAGTGAGCTTTGCATTTTTTGTTTTAGAAATGTTCAGGAACATTCCTCCAGTGGAGTCGCCAGATGTTGTGACCAAATCACACATCACCCCATTAGGAATAGGGACCCCCCTTTTTTTTTTGAGCTCTGAGCTTTCAGTGAGTTTTCAATGAGTTTTGCACGAGATTTTAATGATGATTTGACTCATTTTCCTCTGCCGATATGGTAACAATTTCCTTGCCTATGATCTTTGGTTCACGATTAAGGGTAGATGAACTTGCAATAATGAAGAATCTTGATCAAATCCCATCTAGATATTGAGTTTTGAAGTCAATCCTGAAGAATGTTTGAGATCCTGAAAGACTAAGCCTGGAACCTGAAATTCTGAAAATCCTGAAAAAATGGCTAAGTCTGAAATCTGGTGAATCCTCCAAATTCTATATTTTGCATCTTAAATCCGGTGGATTCGGGACCTATCTCAAACATCCTGAAAGGTATATTGAAAAATATTTAAAGTATAAGAAATTCAATCTCTAAACTTATACTTAAATATATTTTTCAATATACCTTTACTCGCGCGATCCTGAAAATACTTGACAAAGTCAGAGGATTCAAAACACTGATCTAATGCGACTAGACACTTAGATGGCGCAAATCTGGGCGCAAAATCACGAAGCAGAAGACATTTGAGCCAGAGGATTTGAAAACTTGATCCAGTGCGCCCATCTAATCCTTCATTCAGTGCGAAAATATCAGAAGATTTGAAAACTCCATCTAGTGCGCCCAGACTAAAAGGTCATTGCGGAGGAAGAGATGAGAATTTCAACGCCTTCAACCAATGCGAAAGTGAAAAAACAAGTCTTAAAGCCAATCTTGGAGCGAATTTTAATGAAAATTCCTGAGGATTTCAATCCTTGAAGTGATGCGCCACCAAGAAAGAGGAGGGAAATGTAAGGATTTTGACTTGAGAAATGTCTAGTTTAAAGAGGATTCCACAAGAGGAAGCAATGCGCCCAAAACTAAAGGATCTTTTCCTCTCATCTAATGCGCTTCACCTAAACATTCGACATAAGTATTAGTCCCTTCACCAAATTACAAGTTCATAGGATTCCAAAAGTTGATGTAATGCGCTCAAGTGATTTCTAGATGAAGTTCCAATGACCCTTAACCGAAGCGCCATCCACAGGATTTGGAAACTTGAACCAATGCGCTAACACTCTAGAGGATTCTCCAAGCTGATCCAATGCGCCATATCATGAGGAGATTGCCAGTAGATATCCAATGTTCGGTCTTCAAGGTAAGTTTAGAGGATTCTTACATAGTGAACTAATGCGCCCATTCCAAAGTTCGTCCCATGCGTAATATAAGAAGAGTGCGACTTAAATCCAGAGGATCCTACAAGGGCAACCATTGCGCCATACATCATATATGATCCACATCAAGACAAAGGCTATCTAAATTCACTCAAGATGGAAGACTTCAGTCTAGCCAAGCAATGCGCCACCTCCCAAGCCCCTTATCTAAGCGCTCCACAAGAAGAAATCTAAAAGGGCATCTAATGCGCCATATCCAAAGGAGGAGGATGAAGTTTTATTTTGAAGATCTCATGTTGCCCATCTAAGGCGCCAACATTATGAGGTAGTAATCAAGGTTTGTATCTAGAAGATTTTTAAGTCTCATCTAATGCGCCATGAATGAAGTTTATTTGTGAAGAGCTTAAACTACCCCTCCAGTGCGCCCACACTCCACAGGATCCTACACCTTGATCTAGTGCGCCCACATTCTAGAGGATTCGTAATGTTTGATCTAATGCGATTTTTGAAGGAAAACTCTACAAGTTCCAACGACCCTTAACCAAAAGCATTATTCATAAGATTTGGAAACTTGAAGCAATGCGCCAGTAGCAAGACTATCCAATATGCAACATCAAGGTAAAGTGAACTTCATGCTAAGAGGATTTGCCAAACATGATCTAATGCGCCAAAATTTGAAGACTTCAAAAGGGGTATCTAGTGCGCCATCTTCTAAGTTCCTTATCCAAGCGTTCAACAAGAGGAAAACGAAACTTCATTCCTTGAAGATCTCTAATTGCCCAACCAATGCGCTATGTTAAGGATAGGATGAAGTTTCATTTTGAAGGAACCAAATTACCTATCAAGTGCGCCAAGTACTAAAAGGATTTCTAATCCTTTATGCAACGCGAAATATCAAGAAGAAGCCAATCTTTCAGCCAAAGCGCCAAGTGTCAAGAGGATCTCAATCCTTCAACTAGTGCGAAATGTTTAAGGGGAATTCTATGCCTTGAACCAATGCGAAATCACTTGAAGATTCTACCAACTCCATCTAGTGCGACTCACAACAAGAGGATTCTAATCCTCTATCTAATGCTAAACATGAAGGAGGATCATCAAGGAGTTAACTAGTGCGAAATATTGAAAACAAGTTTTAGAGTTTCAAGACAGCAAGACAAAAGGATTCCATGAAGGAGACTCCATTAGATCATCCAAGGCGAAGAGACTTGAAGATTGTTAAAACCTCAGGCAATGCGAAATATGAAGTGAAACTCGAAGACCAAATCCAAGATGAAATGCGAAGTTCAACAAGGAAATCAAATGCGAAGTCAAGTGCGAATCCAAAGAAGGCCTCGAAGACCTCCATCCAATGTGAATTGCCAAGGAGAGTTTCAACACTTGATCTAATGCGAGATTAGGAGGATGATGAAGGAAGAGCCTTATGAAACAAAGACAAGAAGATAACAACATGCTGATCCAATGCGTTCACAAAAGAAAGAAATTTCAAACATTTAATGATTGTTGCCTTCGTGAAACGTGAAATGCATTCATTTAATAAAGATCAAAACTAAATTAAATGTTTGTGCATGAGGTCGGCCTAGGAAGAAGGAAAGTTTTTTAAAGTGAATTATATATATGTGCCTCATTTCTTTTTCATTTGATTTATTTTCAAGAGCAGATTTGTTCTCCAAGAGCAGAATTTTCTTCAAGGAGCAGCCACAAGAAGTTGATTTTAGAAGATAAATTTGATTTTATCAAATTTTGCCAAGAGGGAAGTCAAATTGCAAGGTATCAAATACAAAACAGCTCATCAAGTAAGTCTGATCTGAGTTTTTTCTGATCTGATTTTCTTATTTTTCTTTCATTAGATGCCTTGAAATTGTTTAAATGTTGATAAAATTCTAGAAGAATAAGTGGATTTTTATGATTTTTCATAAATTTTCTAAATTTAATAGTAATATTTCATAATTTTAAAGGAAAATTTCATAATTTAATCCATTAAAGTTGCTAAAGTCAAATCTAGATTTTGTTTGCAATCACTTATTCGCGTCAAGTCTGCAGAATAATGGCAATGACTTCCAAGGAGCGACAAGCCAAGATCCGGATGGATGCCAAAGGGAAGATTCCCGAATCAAAGCTCGTCTCAAGGTGGACAAATGTAAGCGATACAAATATGGGAAGCAGCAACCTGGAAGATATCAAGACAGTCCTTGAAGAACCTAACGGAGGAAGCCTCGCTCGAGCCATCATGAGGAGTGGAGCCATTGAAGCTGCTTGTTTTCCGCCAACTTTGCCATGTCCGGAAATGATCATCGAATGTGTCAAAAAGTATGATGTAAATACAAGGCAAATCATAGCCAAGGATGGAACGATACTAGCCTATTTGCAAAGGGAAGCAGTTGAGGAAACTTTCAACATTCCAACCAAAGAGAGGATGATCAGCATCTCAAAACAACAAGGCCAGCAGGAGTATGATGTCGACACCAAGATAAAGTTACAAGAGATCAGGAGAGAGTGGATGGCCAATCCAGCCATGAAGTTCAACATGAATAATCCTCCACAGTTCCATAAGTCAGATTTTCATCCGGAAATTGGATATTTAATCATGTTTTTGAACAGAATGACAGGAATGCCTCAATCTGCTACTTTTCAGCCTTGGATGTACTCTTTCATCAAGTCAGTTCTTAAAGGGAAAATGATTGATTGGGCTGGACTTATCAGTCAAAGTATACATGAGCAGTTCCTCAGTTTTGCTAAAACTAAGATTTGTTATATGAGTTCCTATATAGTGTATCTTCTTGCCAGAAATGAAGTCTACTCAGGTTTAACCAAGAAAGGAGAAGTCGGCATTGGACCTAACAAATACTTGTCACATCAATGTTATCCTCAGTTGCACCTGAAGAGTATTAATCATTATACAAGGTTTAATGATGCATTTGCTATGTTCATAATGAAGAAACTGAGGGGAGAATTTCATAAAAGATTGTCTAATGCAGCAAGAGAATTCATTTCAGCATATGGACACTGGTATACTCAACATGAAAGGTACACTTACCTAAGGATCCAAGGATTCACATCATATCCATACAGATTGCCAAGGTATCCAACCAACAGGATGGTAATGTTAGAAGTTACAAGACAACTCCTAGAACTCATCAGATTGCAGAAATTGAAGAAGAAAGGAGGAATCCAATTTCCACTTCGTCTTGGACAAAATCTGGAATGTCCATCTTTATCAGCAGCTGAGTATTCTGAAATAGAGCTACAAGCTTACCATTTGCAAACTCATGGCACCAAGAGGCCTAACTTTGACCCTTTCCAAGTTTGCTGGAAATACAACAGAGAATTCAAACATATCAAGCAGTTGGAAGACCACTGGGCCAGTGCCCAAGATGAAGATGATCTCCGAACTCTTCAAAGTTCAAGACTCGACTGGGATTTAGTCAGAGCCACCAAAGCATTCAGGATTCCAGACCAGTTCACCGAGGATGATACTATGCTAGTAGATGAATTTGACAAGATAAAGGATTTGCCTTACACAATTGATTGGTCAAAGAGAGATGCATCCGAAGAAGATTTGATAAAGCCGGTTTTAGCCATGACGCAAGTATGTATCAATCAACTATTGCAGGAAATGAGTGCTGAAAGTCAAGTTCTCACCTACAATAAGATGGATGAAGGAGAACCCAAGCAGCATAGTACACATAGCCAACCACAACATAGTGGGAATGATCAGAGCAATAATTCAACTAGAAAGAGGAAAAGACCTAGTCAAGATCAAGGGGAATCAAGCCGAAGACCTCAGAAAAAGAGTAATCCATCTACTTCATCTAATCCACAAGAAGGTGTTTCAATTGTTCAAAATCCAATACAAGAGATAGAAGTAATAGAAGAAGTTGCATTGATTCCATCAGAAGAAATCCAATCAAGCCCCACTGTCATAATTGAAGAGAATGATGATCTTGGTCAGGATGAAATAGGACAAGCTGAATCTGATGAAGAAGTAGCTCGTGTTCAACACAATCAAGCTCATGAGCAACGAGATCTTTCTACTTTCCCACCATGGTTGAGACAAAGGATTGAAGAAAGCACAATTGTAGAGACTTATCAGCCTACTGCAGTTGAGGAATTGCTTGTAAATGTACAAAAGAATAATCAGAAGAAGAAAGCCACGATCCTTTCTAAAATCACTCAAGATTCTGCTGGAAACAGAGAGGTCCACATAGCTGTTCCTAGAAGTGATAAGGAGATAGAAAACATGGCACCTGAGGATTATAATTTGACTACAATTGGCATGGGTCCAATCACAAGGGAACAAGTCGATGAGGAACTACAAGATGCAGTGAATAATGTGAGAAGTATGTTGAAACAAGAAAGAGAAGCAAGGATGAAAGTTGAACAAGATTTTAGTACATTGAAGCATTACATCCAACAGGTCATGCAACCTATTCAACAGAAGGAAGCTACTGCAATTCCTCCTTCCATTCTTCCACAGGAAACAGTATCCCAAGTTGAGGACATGAGAAATTCATCCCAGATGATGAAGGGATGGATAGAAAAGACAGAAGACAAGGCCTATATTTACCTAGAAGAAATTGTGCAAGTGTATGACAGAGTCATTAAGCTCCAAGGTCGAGTCCAAGCTTTATTGGAAAGTTGTGCTGAGTTCAAACCAATCAAAGAGCAATATATGCCACAACTCAGAAGCTTAATGGAAGCTCCAGTAGAAGATTTAATTTATAATAAGGTGATTGACAGAGATACTCCACATGACTTTGTCACTTGGTATTTCTCCTTTCACAACAAGGGGCAACTAGTTGATAAGATTGAAGTAGATATGTCCAGGATAAGAAGTGTTCTTCTAAGAACAGAAAATCATATATATACTGCTTTGACAAAGATTTGTAATCCTTATGGAAATGTTACTATTGAGAACATGAAGCAACAAGTTAAGGCATTCTACTTTCAATATGATGGACTTGATGAAAGTCAACTAGATAATATATTCACACTTGCATATCGTCTTGGGGAAAATAAGTCTTGGATAAACGACTGGGAGAAGACACTTGGAGTCTATGAGGCAGATGTAGCAGTGGCAGAAGGATCCATTAAGGCAGCGACAAGTGTACCAATGGAAGATATTATTCAAATTGTGTCCAGATTCATTGTATCTCATAGTACTACTACATAGTACTCGCCTTGATGATGTGGCTTCCTTATCCTCTTGGAAAGCGTGCCTTTGTTCTCTCTTTCATGACTTCTTTCATTTAATATGAGTAACCTCCTGTATTTAATAAAGTTAACCTCATTCATTTAATAAAGTATAGTTTGTTGTAACTACTTGTGATGTGGCTTGATTTGATCCGCTGATTTCGCCGATCAATCTTGACCCTTCTCTCCTTTGAGGACTATAAAAGAGCTCTCATTGCTCTCATTTGTAACGGTTGGAAATTTCGAAATTGTTGTGAGAGCTCTCTGAGATAATAAAAGACTCATTGATTTGGTGATTCTATTTATATTTCTGAGTGTTTGCATGGTTTCAATTTTCACACGAATATTAAGTTAAGTTGCAAGTTTTCTTTTAAGTATAAGTTAGTTAGTGAAAGGTTGTTTTATTGCCTTGTAGTGAAGTCTTTACAATTGAGCGTCAATTTGATCTTTATGCCTGTTGAATTTTCATGAGCATAATTGATTTAAATATCTTGCATACCTTTGAAGATAGCACCTCTCTTGTGTAGTTGTTTCATCTTGGCGAAACAAGATTTGGTTCGACTTCACTCTCAGCAGTAAACGTCCTTCCATTTAGGACTAGATTAGTTTTTCCTCAACCCTATATCTTTTGCCTTTTTTTATCAATCATTTAGATTTAGGATCAGAACGTCCATTGCTAAATCATACGCGTCAGTTGCAGTACTTAGATTCCCTAGTGTTCACTTCCAGAGTCTTTGAAACAACAAGTTGAACAATTATGTAAGTCCCTTTGTTGATTAACAGCAGAATCATACTTAAATCATTGAGCTGTTTCCTACTGAAATTGAAACATTATTATTAGAAGGAACCTTGGAGTTATCTCGTTTGATCACTTGGTTTAGCATCCGAGAGGCTTTGCTCAAGAGAGAGTTAAATACCTAGTATTTTACTCTATTGTTGACTTGTTGAAAAACAACCATCAACAGACCCCAAATTATCAAGACAACTCCTTACACGAATGTGCTCTTTATGCAAAAGACACAATACTCAGCATAGACAATACTTTACTCAATGATTAGCCAATTTACATATGAATTGGCCCCACCAGAAAATCCAATGAATGGCTTGCAACTTTCTGAATATTCTTAGCTGGGAATTAAACCCAACAAAATATGAAATTTGAACTATCAAATAGTGTAGCTGGGTTCCACATGTCAGTACTATCTCCTTAGAATGAGGCAGAAAGACCCTTAATATGGTCCCACGATTCCTCTAAATACATGATTTCCTCTTATCACAAAGTGGCTACCACACAAGAATTATCAACATGCTGCAAATAAGTTTGTAGAAGACTGCGATTCCTTTCTTGGGTCCTACGGTTCTTAAATTTCCTTGGTGGAGTCTCCGCTGATCTAGATTTGGCTGATTGTTGTGGAAGGTATTTGCTTGACCTGTAATTCCTTGCTTGTCTAGGATGAATGATTGATCGATGCTATGATTGTAATTCCATATTGCCTTTTATTACTAAATCCAAGTGAAGTGATAGAATTTGAATGCTTTTTATGACTGAGTAAATTATATTAAATGATCCCTTGCCCCCCCTTCAACTATCCACCCATTCCTATTTATACTCTTTTACTTGCCCATTGGTCGTGACTGCTCACGATGATTGCTTGTCTTTAGTGGATCGTTGCCTATGCAAATCATTGTACTCCATATTAATCACTATTTAGAATTGCTAACTTTCCCTTGTCTTGCGAACCACAGCCTTTATTGTATCAAGCGCTTAATTCATATGAAGTGCTGCCTTATTCGTAGCTTTAATGACTATGGTCTAAGTTTCTTTATATTCTTAATATAATTTATGACTGCCGTATATATTTATATGAAATTATATATTTATAAGTATTTAATATTTAAATCATTAATACTTATATCAATATTTATTAATGATAGTTATCATATAATAATAATGATATTAATATTTATTTTATATATTATATTGTTATATAATAATAACATTATATTTTGTATTGACAATTAATAATAATAATGCCATATATTTATTATTTACAATAAGTATATTTTATTTTATGAGAGCAGCTTCATTGCCTTTATCATGATGTTTCAATCTTTAATTTAAACAATGCCTTAAAATATGGGGACATGACAATTTAGTCATGGCTGTTCTATGTAGCCACAAATTCTTGCAGCACTTTGTCAAGGAACTTTGCATATAATCTTTCTATACACACAGAATCCTACATGTTTACAAAAAACTCTACAAGCCACAAGGAACTTGTTGCTTTTGAGCTTTAATTTCTTCTTTATAACCATCTTGCAATGGAAATTAAATGCAGATTTAATTGCCATGTTGGAACTATTTGAATTGACTTAAATTGGTAGATTGCGTTAGGATGGAAGAAATATATACACTATGTTATTGTGTTCCTTGCTTTAGGGTCTCATTGCAAGACCAAATAGGAGTGGGTTTCGAAGCAGGGTTGGGAGCACGAATGGGATGTCTAGGGCACGACCTTGCTGTCCTGGGTACGTTGTGGGTATGTCTAGATGTACCCACACCGTCCTTGGGATGGCAGGGCTATGCCTGACCATTCTTGACAGAACCCACATGATGAAAAAAACTATGCTACTGCAGAAGATTATGGAAAAGACAAACATGGTCGATTTGTCACAATATAATAGCGGTTTAAAAAAAATCTAAGGCGTTTCTATTGTTAATCAAACTTAATTGAAATGTTAGCAGCTTCAAAGCTTATTGAAATGTTCCTAAATTCGATAGCGCCTTTATATCGTGACTCAATATTATATCATGCTATATTAAATTCTTTTCTTTAGAAAATAAGTTAGGAGATGAGATTACGGGCGAGTAAGGTTAAATTTGATGATTGAATTTGTTTTTTTATTTAATACTTTATGACAATTATTTATATAATATTATTTTTCAAATGTTAAGAAGCACGTACCTTAAAAAGTATATATATCTAGTTTAAAAAGGATATATTACAGATTAAAAAACTTGACATATAATTTTGAATTATTAGTTATCTTTATCACTATCAATTATGTACTGTACTCGGGAAAAAATTTGCCATACTGGCAACCCCAAACCTGAATCCATACCCAATCCCGTACCTGTACTGGTAATTTAGTATCTACATTGTTTGCACAATCATAAACAATATGGAGAGAAGGAAACGGACCACATAAACAAGGATTTAATCCTGGAAACATCAAGGTGGGATAAACCAGTTGGATGTGGCAACTGCACATCTTCTTCTTCCCTTGATCAATGAATTCGATACAAATTGTTCTGAGAGAACCCTGACACTCTCTGTTGTCTCCTGTCTTTCTAATGCTGCTTTGGAAAGAATTACAAGGGGTATATTGTAGTTCCAACCAAGAACAGTTGGTCCCTCTAAAATGCGTTCACCAATTCCCTCCTTCACACTTAACCTTTTCCTCATTCATTCCTCCAACTTAGGACTTTTCTCATGCTTATTATATGCTGGGAGTGTCCCTTTGTGCACCAAAGGACTCCCAAATGTCTTAGAATTGAACAAACATAGTCATTCTGCGATTACTTTGCATGTACAACTTCTTGGGTGAAACTGCTGGTTTAAGTATATCAGAACTGTTGCTTAGGGAACCAGCGGCTGTGAAACCTTGCTGGTGGTTATGGAACCACCTCTTAGTTGCACAACTGCTATTTTAAGCAAACTGGCAGTTTTGCTCCTTTATTGTTCACAAAAGTCTCACAACTTGCAGAGGCCCTAGATTTTGCATATGAGCTCCAAGTCAGGTGCCTTTTTTTCCAAAGTGCATAACTTTTTGACAAGAATCAAAATATGCAATTAGAATTGACTTTTGATGAAAAATAACCTATGTTTCTGCTTGTTGTAGTAGACAGTAAATTTTGTAGGAGTAACTATTATATCATTGCCAGTCATCAACTTTCCTTTGTTTTGTCCATGTTGTGATGTCCTTGGAGTCTATGGAGTTCTCTGATGAATTTCTTGGATCCTCATGTATTAATGAAACAATTATATTTGGAGTGCTTTTCAATGCCAGTGTTGGTCTATATGTGAATGCAAATGAATATTTGACAAGCTTTTTCATTGCAAATTATGCAAATATTGAACCCAAGCAGCAAAGGATATGCCCTTTTCACTACTTATGGATTGTGATGGCGATGGAGATATATGCAAGGACTGGTCTGTCATTCATTATTGTTGGCTTTCAAAGACTTTTCTTCCTCTTTTGCTTGTGGCTGCCCATCTCTTCTTTTGCCCTTCTTTGGATGAAGATGTGAATGAAGTTTCCAACACATTCCATCCCAGTGGTTGCCAACCTTACAAAGACTGCAAAAATGATTAGATTTTCACTAATCATATCAGGTGGCTCCTTACTTCCTTGAAGTGTGACTTGGTCTTCCATTTTGTATTTGCTTGAAGAGTGGATTCTTCCTTTCCCGTCTTTCCTGAAGAGCTTGTGCTTCTTAAAGATGGATTGTTTCTTCTTGTGTATAGCCAGTCAATTGTTATTTATTCCACAACAAGTGCAAAGAATAATAAATCAACATTCATTCGCATTATGCCTTTCATACAATGGGAACAAAAGATGGAAGACTTAACTTGTGCACAGCTTCCTTATTGCTTGATTCCTTCCCTCCTCTGATTTCCAAGGGGTGAACTTAGTGGAGCGTAATCTCATTTTTATTTATTCCACAGCAAGTGCAAAGAATAATAAACAAACATTCATTCGCATCATACCCTTCATACAATGGGAACAAAAGATGGAAGACTTAACTTGTGTACTGCTTCCTTGTTGCTTGATTCCTTCTCTCCTCTGATTTCCAAGTGGTGAGCTTAGTGGAGTGTAATCTCCCTGTTTTTTAAGCATTTGCATCATGTGGCTTGAAGGCTGTCATCTCTTTGGAAGTGCTTCCTTGGCTTCTTGAGGTAAAAAGTTGCTTCTCTTTTCTTCTTGTGCTTTCTGTCTATGCTTTTTTGAATCCTTGCAGTCAACTCTAGGCTTCACAAATACCAAATAAGAAATTTGATTACATTATTTGGGCTGTTTTTGTTGCTTGGATGGTGTGACCTCCTCCTCTTTGGAAGCAAGCCTTGCTTGGGCTGCCTTGGAGCTTCTGCCATATGCAAGGCAAACATATGGTGGTTTCTGTACAACCTCAATTGGAGTTAGGTCTTGGCTATCCTTGCCAAGACCATTTCTACAGTATCCCACTCTATGCAACAACATAGAGCCAAGACCTTAATTCTATTTCTCAAAATTACGAAAGGACTCATTTAATGCTTCATTAGAAGAAAGAGCATGCATTGAACTGTTTAACATGTATGCCTCTGTCATAGTCTTTGCATCTTTGGTAGATGCTGACCTCTTTGTTGGGTAGACTCTTCTCTCTTCCTTTTGCCTTCAACATCACCTTGGAGCTTTGCTAACAATTCCTCTTTTGCAACTTCTCCATGATACCACCAATGAAATCTCCATGGCTGGACCATGTAGTTTGCAAGTCTTGATTCTTCTTATCCAAGTGCTGCACCACCTTGCCTCAATTCATTGCTCTCCTCTTCTACTTGTGTATGGTACGTATGGAGCTCCTCGAGTCTTCTCCTCAAGGATTTCGTTATGACTGGTCTATGCAACAAGAAATCTCTGCAATACTTCATCAAATAATTTTGTATACAATCTTGGTATTACACACAAACCTTATGTGTTAGCAAAATTCTCTGGAAGCCACTAGGAGCATGCTGCTTTGTTACCACATGTTTAATTTTCCATACAAATTACCTTGTTGGAAATAATTACAGATCTTAAATCATGGTTGCTGGAACGACTTCAATTGTACTTCAAATAGTAGTGAATTAGAGTGTGTTTAGAGTGGAAGAATGTGAATCTTCCACGGAGCATATGTTTTTGAAGTCAAGTGCTTGTATTCTCAAGGAAAATGGTTCATTTCTCAAGTAATTATTCTGTATAGTTTGCATCTTTTTGATGACTTGCATTGGGCTTAATATGAAAATAATGAGAATAACTGTCAAGTAGTTTTGAACAATGTTTAGTTTCCAACTTTTGCAAGAATACTATTTAATTTGTTTGTTCAATGCCAGGACATTCAAGAAATGAAGGGATGCTATGAGAGTTTGCTTTCTGCTTCTGCAATGATTGCCAATTGTGCTCATGGTACGTATTTCTTGTTCCTTGATTATCGTTGCAGTCCATGTGTTGGATGATATAATGGGTATTTTACATGTCTTGAAGGATTGCAAAATCTAATTCTTGTTTAGTTTAGGCTTTAGTATATTGACTTTCTGGTTGGCATTATAATATTTTTATGATTTCTTTTCAAACTAGAAATTGAGTGTATATCATTATTCATTGGGACTTTATCTTTGATGTGTCATTGCTCTTGTTTGTATTTGATTTGGGAGATCATCTCCAATTGCAATAGCATGTTTTCTTTCTTCTCTAGGGTTTAGACCATTTGTAATGTTCATTATATATTTCACACCACTTTTAGTTCTGCAATACATAATTTTGATTCTTACGCCTAATAAGTTTTTGTAACGCTCAAGTCTGTAAATTTTAAATTCCGAAAGATGTACATTAAGACATCTTTTGTAAATTAAAAGTGCAAGTATAATGGTGTGATCTACTTGTGATGGACTAGATTTTTTTTGTTTTGGATAATACACACACATGTATGTATGTCTTGTTGAATTTGAAGGATAAAACCTTACACGGCTTTGCATCTGGATATAACTTTTAGATGTGGGAGTTATGATTAAAATAATATAACTTCTTGTTTATATATCCACTATGGTTTGAATTACTACATAAAAATGCTCCCTCACAGCGGAATAATGCCCTATAGTTTATATGATGCATTCATCTTGAAGAAGATAGTTCTAAGGACTGCAATAACAGTTTGTTACCATGATTACTAGCAATATTTATAAGACAATAACACATGATACAAAGTTCTGTTTCATAAGTCTGAGTATAAGATTGGTGAATGAATTTTTAAATGCGAGATTCCCTGCTTTTGCCATTTACATATATTAAAGAACATTGCATGATATGGTTTGTTATCATGCTAGGTTGTGTTTCAATTATCAAGGATGTCATAATATAATATGATTAGGATATTTGATATCATTGAGTCATATTATAGTAGGACATCACTTGGAGACATATTGATCCTTGTATTATTGTTGCATGGTGAAGATATTTTGACTGCTAATGTCCTATGATCTAATTTGATTGGATTTATTTTATATTGATGGCCTTTTTGTGCATGACTTCTATGTATTGATTTGATTATGGCGATGATAGTAATTGTTGGTATGAAACCTCTAGGTATGGGAATTTATGGGTATGTCCTAGAGAGATTATTGTGAGGAGAACTACATGGGACTTTGATCCTATTTAGAAGCGGATATTTAGGCAGTCCTTGTGTAATATCCCCAACTATTTTTTTTTTGGATTTTTACAATATTGAATGATGCAAAATGCAAGTCCATGCACTTTCTGATCACTCAGATCCAAACGTGGGCAAGGTGAGAGCATACGGTGTTTGGAACACTATCTAGATAAATGCAATGCAGGAAAAGTAAATAGGTGGCATAACCGACCAAAGTATACAGGTGGTATAGCCGACCCAAGTATACAAGTGGCATAGCCTACCAGATCAACACCTCTTTGGCAGACAAGTATGGATATAAGCTCAAAGCCATTGGTAGATACCAAGGAAGTCTGATCAAGACAAATTGGCTGATGACAATGCAGCTCGATCAATGCCAAAATGGGCTGGAAATAAATTGCAAATGTAAATAAGGAACCTTTGGTAAACCTTCTGAAATCCGTTTACAATAACATATGCAAACACAATTTGGCGGTACAACCTTTTAGATTTTACAATCTATTACCAAATTGGCAGTGTACCGACCAATTTAATACAAGCATTCACAGACTAAGAGCTGAATATGAATGATTATAAACTGTATATAACCTTTGGCAATAACCAACAAATAAATTGAACAAAAACCCTTCTAGATAACAGCTGGTGATTATCGGAAATAACACTTACAGTGATAGCTCAGAATATTGACCAAGTTGCTGCTAAATAGTTGTTGATTTACGACAAATAATATTTTATGAATTTCCTTGAAACCCTAGATGGTATGGCGGCTGGCTGAAGATGTACAACTAATTGATGAAGTCTGACCTGCCCTTGAAACGCTTCAAAAATTGTTAAAATATGCTCTTAAAAATCAGATTCGTCTTGGAAACATTGGCAACATGTCTAAATATGATTTATTCTCCATTTTGTTGATGAATGATGATTGAAATGATGCAAACAACAGCTGTTATGACTGATCTAATATCCAAAATGACTGAATTTTTCCCTCCCAATGTGATGCTTAGCTAAGGTTGACTGAAACAACTCAGATCCAGCTCTATATGATGCTCAAAAAATCCACCCAAAATGTGAAACTCAATATATAAACCTTCAAATGTGCTTTGGTGATGAAATAATGATATTTGTTTGCAAAAAACATTGTAGCAAAATCCAAATCCTCCACAAATCAGCACAATTTGTGATTCTTGGATGGAATCACCCAAGATGGAAAACAAGGGTTTTTGTCTTTGATCCCAAATGTGGAATTCAAGAGGATTTTCATTCTCTCAAACCCTGAACAAACCAAGGGTTTTCGTCCTTGGATACCCTAGATTGAACAATGCTCAAATATGAAAATTGGATTCAAAAGGATAACTTGAATGATGATTCTCAAATGAAGATAGGCGCCTCCTTTTATAGTCCCAAAAAATGGGCCCTTGAAACCAAACTTTCAAAAGTATTTAAAAATACTTTTTTATTTTTATTTTAGTACTAATGTTTAAAAGCACCTTTCATTTTAGTTGTAGTAATATTATTAAGTTGCCCCTAAAATTAGAAATTATCAGGCACAACTTAAATAATATTATATTTATTTTAGTCCGAAAAATTGGACGTGACAAGGGTTTTCGACCCCAAATCCTAAACCTTGCTGTGCACAGGTAATCCCTGGATGGAATTACTCAAATACTAAGAGGGTTTTCATCCTCAAAACCATTTTGCCGAAGGGTTTTTGACCTAGGGCAAACGAAGAAGAACTCTTGTTCATCTTAGGAAATTGTTCTAAATAAAAATTCCTCTTGAAGCTTATCAAACTCTTCAATTGGTAGCTTAATTTCCTTAACCCCTGCTTCAGTCCCTTGCCCTTGAAAATTGCTCCAACATCAAGCTGATTTTCTGCCCCCGAAAGTGCAATTTGGGTCTTTTCTAAAGAGTCCTTGGTTGATTTAAGCTCAAAAGTGAGTTCATCAACCTTTTCCTTCTTTTCTTTAGATACATTTATGGCTTTCTCTGCAAATCTGATGACCATATCTTTGTCTTTAATCAAATGTACATATTTTGATTTCATTGCTTCCAATGTATTCTTTACTACTTGCAAATCTACGAGAGTGATTGCATGCTTAGTGATGGCAAAATTTACTTCACTCATGGTGCCTTCTTCTTTTCCTCAATTTGAGCTCTTTTCAATCTTAATTATAGCTCTTCAATGAGTCTTTTTGTTCTATCCAACTCCGTTAGGACTTGCACCTTTTTCTCTTCTGTTACCAACAATTGTTTCTTCAATTCATGCAACTCCTTGGGCCTCTTCTTAATTTCTGAAAAAGGACTTTTCTTTGCTTGCTCTTTGCTGCAAACACTAACTTTTCTGCATGAATTTATCTTTGAAGTATCTTCATTGATAGGAAGAAAATAACTTGTAGGTGCAACAAGATCTTCAAGATATATTGAGTTACCTTTTCCCATGTGGGAAAGATCTGTATATTCAAGCTGTTGAGATTCTGATGCTGCAGATTTCTATTTATCCTTTGCCTCTCTGGCAGCAATCTCACATGATTAAGGAAAGTTAGTCATCCGAGGAGAGTCCTTAATCATTAGATTTTGACTCTCTACCAAGGAAAACTGTACTAGTGAATTCATTACTTCACAAGCATCATATGTTAGGCCATCAACTACCTCCTTCCAAATTTCCTCCTTCACATTGGTGAGTTGCCATGCAGAATCCTTTTGTAGAAGGAATGAAGACACCATGAACAGGGAGTGAATCAATAAGATGAGGCATTAGGTGAGAACCCATTGCCTGCTCCACTTCAAACTTCAACATTGGGTGTCTCAAAGTATCACCCAGATCCCACACTCTTATGTATAAACAAATTTCAACTTGTACAAAAGAATCTATGTACCCTTTGCTACAAGTTGTGTTCCTCACCCAATCACTCTCATGATGACTAGAATCATGTAGTGACATCAAACTTCTGCTAGAATCAACTCTATAATCAACATTCTCTTGTATGACATACCCTTCAATAGAATTTGTCTGAAAGGTAATTTGAGAATCTTCTTGAATTGGAACATCCTTCTCATGAACTAGATTATCATCATTAGAACAATTCGAGTGCTTATCAATGGTTGCTGCTCTGAAATTTTCAGAAAGCTTAAAATCAACATTCTACGCAAGTGCATGCTTCACAACCAAATCTTTCTGAAAAACAATCTTTGGGAGATTGATGGGTGCATCTTGAACAAGAATATTTTTTCCACTTTTGCATTCATCAAGTGATATTTGTTTGACTCCATTTTGCTGTTATTCGTCATTAACTTCTTCTTCTGATAAAGGATCCTTATTTTCAACTTGCATGCAAAAATCCTCTGTGGTCTTCTTACTTTCTTGTTCTTTTTTCTTAGGCTCATGCTTCGCAAATTCTTCTTTTTCCTCTTCTAGAAGTTTTGATATAGGCACAACTATCATAGGTTCCATTTCTATCATCTTCTTTTTTGACTTTTCTGACTTTTCATCATACAACACTTCCTCATAGCGCACTTGCCCCTTGCCAAGACATTTGTTGTTTGGCTCCCAATGTTCTTTGCATGAGAAACAATGTTTCTGTCTTCGAAGTTCATTTTTGTTGTCATCTTCCACTATTAAGTATGTCTTCAACTTCTTCTTACATTGTTTAACAACATTTTTAGCTAGCGCATGGGTAGGTGGTGAAACTTCCCACTTATCCTTCTTGACATTGGTCAATAAAACGGAGAGTAGGCGTACCCATAGGAAACCCGGGGTGGTAGGGCTGTGCCCTGGCCGCTCCTATTGCCGGTCCAGTACTTGGACTAGTTCAGTATGGGACTAGGACCCGAGGGGCGTACCCTACAACTTAGCTATTTTTGGTTAGAGTATGCATGCTTATTTGGGATAGGAGGCCTAATATTTGCGAGAGGAAGGATTATATGAACTACATATGTGCCCGTGGTTGTTATAAGGTGGTATGGGATTTCTGCAAGTAGTATTGTACGGAGTCTCTCCATTAATGCTCTTATTTATGTTTTGGGATGAGAGCATATAGCTAGAGTGTGTGGATGTGTTATGTTATTTAATTGGCATGTGTGATCTGCTTATTAATAGTGGAGGTAGGCTTAGTTGTATGGCAGCGAAGTAATGGACTTTTCTAGTTAGATGGTTAGGAGGTGGAAGTAGTGTGGGTCTTCTTTTTCCTCTGTGTTTTTGTCATGGCATGTTGCAAGCATGTGAAGTATGGTAGGGGCCCTGGGCATAGAGGCATTGTTTCAGATAGCTGTTTGGCATCAATTTTCTGCTGCTAGTCATTGGTGGTGTTAGGTTTTGTCAAGGCTATGTTAGGTTTGCAAGCGTAGGGTCCCCCTCAATCCAAAGCAATGGTGAGGTAGAAATTTGTTGCAAGACTGGAGTATGGTGTTCTAGATGCTTTCATTAGGGCTTGGCTTTTGTAGATGATGCTCCCAGATCACTATGAAGTTATTCTTGCGTTCCCTTCTATGGCATCTTAGGTGAGGATTGGGGTTGAGTTCGAGGAAGTGAAGGATCCTCATAAAACAAATGTGACAAGGGATGAGATGCAAAAAATGCAATTGCTGTAACAAGAGGTCCAAGTGCTATGGGCCTACTACTTGGATACGGGGAAAGTCATGTTGGGTTTAATGGTGATGCATGATAAGGGTAGTTTGGAAGTGATTAATGACCATACTCCCCTAGTGTTTTGTGGCAAGTCTATGCACAAGGCCAAGAGAAAGGTAGAGGTTTCTCATGGCATCCATTTCACAGCATTGGACCCTACTACTAAGCTTGGAGTTAATGTGGTAGAGGAAATGGTGCATTGGGGAGGAGCTAAGGCCTTTGATTTGGGACAATGGGGTGTGTGTTGACTGGATGCTAGTTTTTTGGTGTGGTTATGTATGGTTCCTATTGCGTAGTCGTAGCTGGTTTTGGATTGCTCAAGCGCTATTGTTTATGGAGGTTGTTTGGTCTGTGGCATTGTTTGCTTTGTGGTGTTAGGGTTGTTAGTTTTTGGTCTTTGGCCTTAGTGTAGTGAGGTGTTTTCTTTGGTTTTTTATTCAGTCCTTTTGGCTTAGCCGTATGTGCATTTTATACTCTCCTTTATTGCTTTGGCAGGGCCCCCTATAGATAACCCCAACTATTTAATTTTAAAAAAAATTCATGGGTCAGAGGAGTAATTGGATAAGGTTCAAGTTTCACCATTTTGATATTTATGGGCTTGTGCCAAAATTGAGTTCATTCATGGGTAGTGCGAAAAGCCATGTTGCAAACTTGCACCGACATCTACCACTAATGTGAGTGGTTGTCAAACAATTTGAAGTTGAACTGAAAATTGAAGGCCATGTTAATGATGTGGGTGTTTCAATAGCTCATGGCAGTGTTGAGATGGACTAAAGGACTAGTCACGCCAAGACATATGTTATGTGTATATTTATACCAAAGATTTAAGTTCTCAAATGATTCGTGAACTTTAAAATCTAGAATAGAAAATATTAAAATATTAGTTGTTATATTAATGGTCATCTTATTAGGTTATTTCTATTTTTGTGTTAGCTTAGGTAGCTTAGAATGTTTCTATTTACATTGCTTTATTAATTGTAAATTCTTTATAGAAACATCTTGTACTCTCTTTAAATAGAGCTTTGCTCTATGTTGTAATTATCTCATTTAGTAATATATCATTCTGTTTTAATATCAACATGGTATCAGAGCCCGGTTGAGCGGGAAACCTGATTTTTTTGAAATTTCTGTGCTCTTTGGTTTTCGTATGTGTCCGTACAAATCCCCTGCTCTCTAGTTCATCTTCTACAAATCACGATTTTCTCTTTTGGTCGCCATCTGTGTTTTTTGGACGAGTTTTTTGTTGAAGGGATGCGTTCTCTATTCGGTGGATACCTCTGCAAAGTTTGTTGACTATTTTTTGATTGCTGTTGTTGTATTTGAGATCGCTTTTTACTCCTGGTTGCGATTTCTGCTTTGGGCGGGCTTTTTTCTGATCAGAGTGGGTGTTTTCCTTTCTGATCGCATCTTTTGCTACTTGTGTTTCAAAGGTCGAGGTTTCTTGTTTTTGTGGGCGCCATTCCTCCCTTTTGCAAATGGGTGTATTATGTTGATTGTGATTCCCAGATCCATGATTGTGTGTCTGTTCTAAGGCCGCGTTTTTTCTTGAAGTTGAGATTCCTCATTAGATGATGTCTCCATCAGTGGGTCCCAACTTCCTTGACCTATGATTTTTTGACCATTTTTTGCAGCGTCTACATGCTGTTTCTTCTGTTTATAGTCGCGTATATTTTTATTTCAAGGATCTCTTGTTTCGGGCGGCTTAGATTCGGCGGTGGCTTGTTTTTGTTAACTGCAACTCCAACACTCTCATTCTGTGAGTTCATTGGTCACATGGATTGGTCGGTAGAGACCTTTCAAAATCACTTTTGGTCACCTTTTTATCTGGATGGTGTTTATTTGTTTGAGCAACTTATGTGTAGCCAGTGCTTCAAGTGCTCAATTAGGTTGTGGTCACATTAAGGACCAAGCTCTTATTTCTATGCATTTTGACGGGCAAACCTCCAATGGCTTCTGACAGCGGTCTTTTTGCAATAGTCTTTCTTTTTGATGCTAGTTTTCTAACTTCGTGGGTATGCACCGATCTAGGTATTTTTGGGCGATTTTGTAAAAATCGTGATTTCATGGCCGTGTGAAGGGTCAATTTTTTTGAGCCAGTTTTGACAGAATTTTTCTGGGAAAAATAAAAATTCTGCAAAGAGTTTTTTCGAAATTTTTTCTAAAAAAAAATTTGCTAAAAAGAGTTTTTGAAAATTTTTTCTATAAAAATTTTGCTAAAGTTTTTTTAGGAATTTTTTTTTGAAAAAATCTTACCTTTTTGGAGTTTTCAAAGGTTTTTCTGAAAAATCTTACAGTTTCTGAGCCTCTTTTTAGACGGTTTTTGAAAAATCGTGAGTTGTGCCAATTGATTGCCCAGGGTTTGTGCCAACTGATCACAGAAGTTACCTCGTTTTTCGTGCTTTGGAAAATGGGAGGGATGGCGTCTTTGGCGTCTTTTGGGAAGATTGGTCATATCAAGAAGTTTTGCAAAATGCTGTTGGCCGATCAGAAGTCCAACTAGGAAAAGTCTCAGCAAAGTGCTCAAGTGGCGGAGCATACTGAGAAGAAGTCTGCATTTTATGCATTTTGAGGACTAGCACATCATCTGGTTATGGGTTGAATTAGTTTTTGTTTGTACGATGACCATTAAGGGGGGGTATTAAAATATTAGTTGTTATATTAATGGTCATCTTATTAGGTTATTTCTATTTCTGTGTTAGCTTAGGTAGCTTAGAATGTTTCTATTTACATTGCTTTATTAGCTGTAAATTCTTTATAGAAACATCTTGTACTCTCTTTAAATAGAGCTTTGCTCTATGTTGTAATTATCTCATTTAGTAATATATCATTATGTTTTAATATCAACAGAAAAAAGATGAACGGTTGTGACAAGATTGTTACGAAACACGACAATTTCTAGAATTTTTGTAGCTGAATCATGAAGTGTTACACAATTGTATCTGTCATTCACCACACGATGTATAAATACTTTAATAAGCATCGTATCTAGATGGGTTGTTTAATCTAGATTTTTTTTGTAGCTGAATAATGAGGTGTTACACAGTTGCACCTGTCATCCACCATGTAATGTATAAATATTCTAGTAAACATCATAACTGGGTTAGGTATTTATATGCCCAATCCAGCACTTAAGCTGAATTTTAGTTTGATTTAGATATCCTGACAACAAAAAAGTTAGGAAAAATGGTCGAGTGGAGTGATCATATCTAAGACTTCAATATTGCAGTATGTATGTGATGAAGGTCATCCTTGTTTAGCCAAATTCATATTCATAAAAGGTTTTTGTAAGGCTAAGACTTGTATTGCTTGTTGGATTCTAGACTTGGGTTTGAAATTCCCTTTCGTACCATTGACCTAGTTCTATGGTAATTTGTTTAGCATAGTTGAATTTCAGTGAACATTTGTATGTAGAACATTGTATATAAGAACCCTTGAGTTGCAAATCTGTGTGAATAAGTGGGAGGATATTGTTCAACCCTTCTAACCAGATCAAAAGTTATCCATTTGAATTCATTAATAGCTCCAATGTGCATATTCCCATGCCATCAAGATCTATATTGTCCATGAGTTTAATATGTAGGTTGCTTATGTCTCTGTTGCGTGAGACTTTTGCAGCTTAATGATGGAATTATGCATTAATACTTTATCAATTTCACAATATCATGGAGCATGGCATTTGCAACTTTATATTTCAAGCACAATTATTGGATATGCCACCCCCTCACTTGGTATGCGTATCGCCGTATCGGATTACGAATACTCAGGATACACCTTGGATATTGTATCCGGCCGTACAAAAAAAACTGAATTTTCTCCCGTGCCGAATACACACGGATACAACATTCTCATGATATTTGTGTCGTATCCCAAAAATATTAACCCTAGAATGTTAAAAATTTCCACAAGCAACTGCTCCATGACCTGACAAGTTGATTTCTTGTTGCGGGGAACTACCTTGGACCAGCATGCACACAATCTGAAATATGTCTTTCTATGTGATCGTATTTACTCAAATAATTGCATTCATTCTAAAGTTGGAGATATAGTGTCAACAAGCAATGGAGGAAGAGGCAAATTTTATTAATTGGAGATACTTTTTTAAATTTTTGATTTTTTTGTTTTACTTTACATTGTAAACTTTTATTTATTTATTAAGTTTAATACATTTAACTTGTAATTTAAGTTTAGTTTATTAAAATTTTGTTAAGTTTAATATTGCTTATTATTATATTGCAATTTTTTAAATTAAGTTTATTGTTTATTAAGTTTAATTTATTAATATATAATATATTTGTTAAATGTATATTATTTATATTAAATTACATTATTATTAAATTTAAATTATTTAATACTATTTATTGCTAATTATATATATGTCGTATCTAGCCGTATCCATATTAGGGGTCTTGAAAAATAGTTGTATCCGTATCCGATATCCGTGTCCATGCAACTCTGATTTCAAGAATTCAACACCTTTGTGATGCATGGCTGTAATGTCCCTTTTTTGGCACATAGACCTTTTGTGCGCATAATGCTTGTTCCTAGTCTTCTGGAGGCTATTCGTCATGTTTGGGAGAACTCCAATGTTCTTGGAGTGGCCATGGCTTAGTCTTGTAGAGAAGTTGTTCGGGGCTTTGAGTTCGGCTAGTTATTTGGAG
This sequence comes from Cunninghamia lanceolata, assembly GCA_027924645.1. Lineage (NCBI taxonomy): Eukaryota > Viridiplantae > Streptophyta > Pinopsida > Cupressales > Cupressaceae > Cunninghamia > Cunninghamia lanceolata. The sequence continues at coordinate 1,287,242 of BSBN01000934.1, forward strand.
TTCATAGATGCTTTCGGAATTCGGTTCTGACCTCTTGGATGCTCTCCAACTTTCTTGGAGAAACATGCTATTTTTAGACAGTCACCCGAAGGCCTCCGATTTTCGTCCCAAGTCTTCTATTACACTTTGGTATGGTCAGAGTTGTTCAATCAGTGCATTTCTATGCTTTCTGTAGCTTGGGATTATTATTTGGCAGTTTAATTAATATTTCACTAAGGTTGCCTAAGGTTTGGAAAAAGTATTAGTAACTTATTGTAATATTAATTATAAAGTGGCGTTCCCTTCTTGGAGTGCTTAAGTTCAGTTCTTTGTGATGTTTTTCCATGGCATTAAGCTCAGTTGGTGTTCAGGATTACAGTGATGCTTTCATAAGTATTTTCGACCTTCCGGTTTGCTCTCCAAACTTCTTGGAGAAGCCATCTATTTTTAGTAAGTCACGCAGTTGGCATCATTCATCATCCCAAACCTTTAGGATCATGTTGGTGTGGTTTAATGAGCCATTCGCTTCATTTTGGGATTTTCTGCAAAGCTGGGTGAATTATTGAGCTAATTGGTTAATTATTTCACTTAAGTTATATTAAGTTGCAAATATTAAAAAATAAATTAAGTGTAATAGCTCATTGGAAAGGGAATTTGATGTATTATTTGGTGGAGCTCATAAAGTGAGCTTTAGACTCTGGAAAAAGAAATATTTGAAGAAAGTCTAAAAAAGAGAATTATTTTTGAGGAGAAATATGAAGAGACAAGGAAATAATATTCTATTTCCCTCAAAGGGGTTATAAAAGGAGCCCTGGAGTTTATGCTATTTGATTTGATATTGTTATGTTGTAGGATTGAACCTGAGAGTTCTTCCATTCCTTCTTGAGGACGAAAACCCTCTTGGAGAAGATCAGTTTCGGTGGTGAAAGATCCACCCTAGCTGGTAATGGTGATTTCATACAGAGATCACATATGGGCTGAAATGAAGTTTGGTTTTGATGTTTTCTGATGATGGAGTGATTGATCAATATTTATTGGTGATTCTTTGAATGAGTTTATTTAACATTTTGATTAGTTTGTGAAGTTTTACTCAAGCTGAGTGCTACCCTTCATGGTTTCCCTACCAGCGGTACCTGCAAAAGTATGAAGTTGCAAGTTTGAATGTCATGTAATGTTCTTTGATGGCATCCATTTTTGGTGATGAGAATAACATTACATGTTTTTAGTTTTGAAGTTTGCATGCAGCCAGGATTACAGACCGTACCTCCTTCTTGGGGCCATACTTTCCTAAGTTGGGCGCGTTGGTTTGCCATGGATTCGTTGCCTATGATCTGCTCCAAACTCATCTAAAAACCATTGCACTTCTTCTTGAAAAGGGTCCGTACAGATTGAGGGGCTATTTGGCACGTTTGGTGTTTGTTCTGAGGGTTCTATATCATCAGTGAGGTGTCCGTACAGCTATAGTAGGGTCTGATCAGAACAGTGAATCGGAACAACAATATATGTTGGTTTTTTTGTGATCAGTTTGGATGGTTTATTTGAGTATCTTGATGCTAAACAGTTGTGTGCAGGTTTTTCATTATCCAACATTATTCCTAATGAGAATTGATGATTTGTGGCAAGTTTAAATACAAGTTTTGGGGGGTTGCTGGGTCTGTTATTAATCGGATTTATTTGTTCTTGTCCAGTAATGTATTTAGTGTGAGAAAACATTATCTTTGAGTTTGATCCCTGGATGGTTTGACCGCCAATGGGTATTGTTAGTTCTTGTAATGGCTTCCCACTACATAAGTGGATGTGCCTTTAATTTCATTTGAACACCCACTGAATAAGTAGTGAATTCCAATTGAATAAGTGGATGTTTAATTTTGTTGCAATAGATTGTTTGTAAAGATCCAAAACACACTGTATGCTCGCACCTCACTTGTTTGGGAATTTGGTGTTCAGAAGGTGTGGAGGAGTTACATGTTTGCATTTCATTTGCTAACACTGTTTGTTAGTGTTGAAAAATCTGGAAGAATTTGGGGGTAGAACATTACAATGGCTTTCATAGCCTCACTTTCTGAATTCCTATTTCCTTCTGGTAGAAGGTTTCTTAATTTTCAAATTGACTTTTTCAAGGGTTTCATTTTGTCAGTATCCTGTTCTCCCTATGTATGAGGATAATTTGGCAACTCACCAAGGAATTCTTTGTCCTTTGATAACATGTGTCTTCGCCTCCTAACCCAGGGTTAAATCTACTTATACATGGAATGCGTAATATGCACATCTTCTAAGCATAATCCTCCATCTCTGCTAGCATTCGTTAATGCCACCTTTGAATATTTAGAAATCTCCATGGTTGTTTCCAGATTGGAAATTTTTTTGATATTATAACCCTGGTTTATGGGACCAGGGACCCAATGAAAATGGGAAAAACCAAGAAGCGTTTGAAAGTATCTGAAAGAGACTAAAACACTGTATACATCACCCCCCGGACTACCACAACCACTTACAACTGGCTAACAAAACTACATTGAGACTGATCGAAACAAAATCTAACTTCCAATATACTAGCCCTACCTAGCCCTAAATACACAAGTAACAGAGAGGGGAAAATTACAGTGCCCAACTCTCATAATCAGACTACCAAAAAGAAAACATTACAGATTAACAGTACCTAAACATCTCCATCACCAAACAGGTCCACTCCATTGCTTTCATTGTCACATGCATAGGAAAAGGAAGGCCGAGCATGCTCTGTAACCGGGACCCCCAATTTGTTAGCAATCCCATCGACCACCTTTCTGGTTTCCAACACCCTTATCATCATGTCGTGCAAATGACCCAACACTAGTTCCATGTTCTCTGTATTCTGCTTAGAAGCTTCAATCATGTCCTCGTGCGTCAAAACAGAAGAGGCTGCAATCGAAAGCATTGTAGCACCAATGAGTGACTGGGCCGCACCAAAGACATTCCACCTCCTGCGTGAGCTGCCAGGTCCAGCAATAAATGAGCTATAGCTTCCTACACATTCACACCTTCCTTGCCATCAACTTCCTTTGCCACTTTGAGGAGCCGTCCCAACCAGTTCCTAAGAATTGGGTTCTTAATTTCTCTCTCCAAACCATTAATAAACTCTGACATGGCTTCTTCTCCTGAAATTTTCTTTAGACGCTTCCTAGCAGTATATTTCCTTGTCATTCTATCACCAATAGTCGAACAATTACCTCTCTTTCTGGTCTGTCTCCTTGGAACTCCGTCCATCACCATTTTGCCCTTAGCCACCTTCTTCCACGCTGCCTCACCAGACTCGCCTCCTTTTCCAATAGAATCCATTGTAATCCTCCTCACTAGTCCGCGGAATGGTAGAAGAAATAAAACAAAAGCAGAAACAAACTTGAAACCGGCCTCCCCCCACTTCGAGATAAAACTTGGCATTTCGAAACGCCATCAGAAGTAATGATTTTCTTCTACCTCACTCTCCCTTCGCCAGCTCTTCACACGCCTCAACGTACACATAAACCATCATTTCTAATTAAGATACCAGATATCGATCAGGCCCTTTATCAGGCAGGTTTCCAGATTGGAAGTAATAATGTATGTTTCAAAGACCATTTTCTGTCTTCCAATGACATTAGTAAAAGTTATTCTTTTTCTCTCTATTGTTTCACAAGTTTTTATTTATTTATTTTGTATTTGAAAAGCTTTTGGATAAAAATGTTTAGTGATTTTTGACATCAATGTTTTGGATGACACTCCGTGATCCATCATCAACATTTTAAAAAAAATATTTCGTGTAGTTTTTTGGGATGAAATTACACAATAGATATCTGTAACTGATAAGATAAAGGAACTGATTTGCACTGCAGAATTTTCACAGGCGCTGCATGACATGGCACAATGTCTGTTTGAGATAACTGCATTGGATGTCAACGTGGTGGGTGGTAAGCTTCTAACGTGTTAGTGTCAAAATTCCAATCAAGTTGATCATGTATTTAGTGGCTACCTGTTCAGTGATCCCTTGATGAAGTTTTCAGGATATTCTTTATAGCATTTATGCTTATTCACATTCTAATCTGGGGTGGTGAATCCAGGAGGAATTTTAAAAATGCTAGGAGAAGTCCAATATGAGCTCCATAAATTGTTTGACCATTATGTAAGCCATCAAGTCACATATGATCATAGATAATTTTATCTAAGAATTTTACCTCAGTTTTTTCTTATTTGCTGCTGTAGATTTCCATGGTATTTACAAGCTCATCTTGTGGCTTTGACTCTGCAGCGTGCTCATGTGTCTCGGACAATAACTTCTCCATCGGAGTCACTTTTGAATGAACTTCAATATGTGGAGGTTTGTTACCATCTTCTTAGTAGACTTGACAAGCAAAGTTCTATGACTTGATTTAGCGTGGATATTTAATTCTCATCTGTGCATTCTTAACATGAATGTTAAAAATCAAGCTATAATGTCCTTAACGCTTTGGGACATCTTGCATGAAATTTCCATGTCTTTATTGATTGCTGCTATTATTCTAGATGGTGTTAAACTTATGCAGGTAGAAGTGCAATGCCTTGATTAACATTTCTTGAAAGTAGTTCTGACTAGCTTTCTAAAACCAAAATTAGTACTCTAAATTTTCTTAATAAGATGTTATACCATGAATCAATATTTGATTTTGCACCATTTTTGGTTAAAGAAAGGGCATGTATTAAAATTAATTTCTCATACAACAATTTCTATTTATTATTCTCTATTTTTACAAAAATTAGCAATAAGTATTACCTGTGTAAAAAAGAAGAAAGTGAGACTTTCCACATGCCAACAAAGAATGCTAATAAGGCAAGATACATCAATAAGATTTCCTTGAAATCAAGGAGACTAAAGAAATCTTACTAGTTTGATGGATTATAACTGATGCATTGAAATTTTACCCAATAAAATTTGAGAATTTTGTAAATACCAATTATCAAAATGAAATAAATATTATATTAATGGCCACAAATGACAAAAGTAGGTCACTGGTACTGAAAAATTACGTTTAGTTACAATAATGAAATTCTAGGCGAAAAAACCCTAGATTATGAAAAGTAATGAAATTACACACTAAAGACATTTAAGCGTAACAAAAGCTAGTAAACCTAAATCAGTTAGGTATTGTGCTGATCCTAGGAGTTGCATGGAGGACAGCCACAATCGAGGAGACATGTACCGAATAAATGTATGGATGACGTTGAATATATAATGAAATGAACAAATTTCCATAGTTACCAGGAGACATATGGGTACTGGGACAGGGATGGAGACGGGGAGGTCAATCAAATTAGGGTACGTGAGGAAATGAATAAGGAGATGACTATATTAATATATAAATGTAGTCACTAGAAGTTGTGGGTACTGGGACAGGACACAGTCCATGTTCCTATAATGGAGTTTCCTCACAACTATGGAACAAACAAATGCAGAAGCAGCATTACAAATTTATTAGAGAGTAGATAGCAAACAGAGCTCTTCTATTTGCCACGAATAAGGTAAGATATTACTATAATGTTGAACTTAGGATTCCAAGGTTATGTTAATCGTGTGGTATGAATCTTGAGGACTCTATGACATTGAGAATGTATATAGATGATGGGAACTATGTGTATCAAACATGCATCTCTCCTTTTCTCTCGAGTGATTGATCTGAATTGAGGACACGGGACAAGGGACAATATAATTACAATCAGCTTACAAGCATAGGTAGTTACATAGACCATCTGTATTCCAACTATTTCAAATTATTTAATTACTGCTGGATTGGGAAGGTAAAGTGTTGTTGGATGAGGTGGATCATGTAATGATGTGGCTTGTTAGGTAGTGCTTGTGTAGCCAATGTGTCGATGATGCAGTTCATAAAGTTGTTTGCATGAGGTGCGAAGTTCATTATCTAATAAGAGCTAGGGAGCTCCAAAGTGAATGGTTCATCAATTTCAATTCAAGGTTTTGCAAATTGGGTACAAACCTAAGCAGGTTTCATTGTAGGAAAATATCCACAATTATGCACACTTTTGAGTCAAATAGTATTGTCATGGGTGGCCTTTCAAGAATTTTCAGTTACAGGGCACAAGATCTGATGTTTAGAACTAAAGACACGTGAAGGTTCACTTCACTAGTTTGAATACCTGATCTTCACTTGTGCAAAGATCACCTGATGAAATGAGTTCCAAGTTGATTGTTCAAGCTCGTGATAGATGGTTTATTGTGAACTAATACTCATGAAAGGCGGGTCATTAAAGGACTGAGTTACATAGTAAATTCTCTACATAGTTATTGCTGAAAAGTGATATTGAACAAATAAAACTCCCTAAGTGAATAACCCCTCAATAAACCATAAAGCTACTGATGATCAAAGAAGACTATGACTGTTAATATGCAAAACCCACTTGGCTGGGCCTCTTTGAGTTACAAACGCTTGTGGTATACCATTGGATTATTTGTACCTTATAGGTGTAACTTGCATATGTAATTGTGTACTTGGCATGTGTAACTTGCACTTGTATTGGATTTAGAGCCTTAATGGTCCAACCTACCCTTGTATACCTTATTGAGAGGTGTATATATAGATGCATGCCTCTCACCTCACCACTTTGTACCCATTCATTTCATTTGATTACAGTGAATTCTATTCTTTGGATCTTTTAGCATCGTCATATATCAATGTTTTCTCTTCATTGCTTGTGGAGTTTGGTTGTTCACTTACAAACCTATGAGTCTAATATTTCTAGCTATCAAATCTTTGGGATTAAAATTCCCCATGGCCTAGTGTGGGGCATGGAGCAAGTGTGATATCTCACAAAGTGTTGGGTCACAATTTTTGTTTTCTGTAAGGGGTTGGAAGGGGAATAGACATTAAGGTCGATTAGAGTAGCTCACCCAGAAATCCCCTTCCCAGCCTTTCCCACCCAACTATCAAGGGTGGGTGGGAGGAGCAAATGGAGCTACACATAGTGAACCACTCGATTTCAACTATCCGCCCACCCACCCAACAATGTAGGAAAGAAAGGGCCTCCCACCAATGAGTGAGATCCAACGAGATTTGAGAGCAAAGTAAAATATTTGATTTTAGATTTGCATATATCGTGGATTTTGGAGGGAAGAGGAATTCACGGGGCTCTTTTGATGCAAGATTTTGTCTATATAAGAGGTCTAGTGTTTCTAAAGGAATCAATGTTTAGGTGTTGAGTGACGTAGATTAGATTGCATATTTGGATTTCTCGTGAAAATTTGTCAAGGGTTCATTGTTTTGTTCACCAAAAAAGTCGTCTATCTTGTCCTCCAAACGTTCCATGAAGGTTTTGTCATTGATCTTGATATACCAACATCATGGATGCCTAGTGGTACCAAAGGGCCAAATATGGGCAACTCCCTTGACATGAGGCTAAATGTCCCAAGGGTCTGACTTTGCTAATGTGGAAAGTATGACTAGATGTATTTTCAAGACAAAGGGTTTGAGTGAAAAACTCAGCTTTCGTGATGCACCTAGAAACCATCCATTTGGAGTAAATTATAAGTTGAATATAATGTCCCCAAGTTATGATTTTTGTGTTTTTTTTGATTTTTTGTGTATTTTTTGAATTTTTTGAACAAATGGTAAACTAAAAAACAGCAAACTGGAAACTAAATAAGTGCCTATCATAACAACCGATAGCTCGAAACGGATATATCAAACCCTCACTAGCAAATAACAACAATTATGAAACCCTAGATAGATAATTATTGCTCAGATCTGAATTATAGTGATTATTATAATAATTTTCCACATCACACATCAATTTGCAAACCCTTGAAACCCTGATTTTATTCAATTGCAGCAATCTGGAAAAATACAAAGTCTGATTTAATGAACTGGAAACACCTTTTCAGATTCGTGACAAATGGTTTCACTCACAATGACTTCCCGTACAGCTGTATGGCTGGCAGATCTGACAAGATTGAGCAGAAATAATATTTATGAGGCTGCTGTACGGATTGTGCAGAGCTGGATCAGACCTGTATGGATTAGAAATGGATTTGGATTGCTGATATGGCGGCTGGAACAGCAGATAGTAGGCTGCGAACTGATAAATGTCTTCCCAAAATTCTAGTCGCTCCTCCAATGTTGTACGGAATGCTGGAAAATGGTGTGGTGGCAGCTGTGACAAGAAAATCAGGTGAGAAGAGTGTTGGACAGCAGCTGATTTGACTTTCCCAAAGCTTGTACAGCTGGCATAGGTTGTTGTGAAGCTGATTGCCCCTTCAAAGCAATTAGAAATGATGTGTGGACCTCCCAAATGGTGCGGCAGGATTTGAAATCAGCAAGTAAAAATCTGGAAAATGCTATGATGAACCTCTTTGATGATGTCTAGGTGTTTGCTTGCAAATCTTGATTGCTAAAACCTAAAAATGACGCACAAAATCTCCAATTCAGTCCACCATGCAACTCTCGTTATGGAATTGCCAATGCTAGAGGCAATGGTTTTTGTTCTCACCTCCAAATGGAGAGCTAAGAAGGTTTTCATCCTCCTAGACCTCAGAAAACAGCCAAGAGTTTTCATCCTTGGATGCCAAATTGAGCACAAAACTCCAAAGTAAAAAATGTGATGATTAAATGAGGCCAAGTGCCACCTTTTTAATTCCTTTCAAAATCAGGTCCTTGGATCTAAATATCCCTCCAAGTATTTAAAAATACTTTTTTTTTGCTCGGTGAAATGGGGAATTTTTAGCCTGGCCCTTCTAGGTTAGAAGAATCGCTTTTGACCAAAGCTATGAATCGGTGAGGTCACAACACGGGGACCTCATCCCCTGGCATGAACACTTGCATGAACACTGGAGGTTCAAACCCACAAGCTTGTTGGCCTAGCGAAGGCCCACCACTTGTGAGCACAACAGCCCAGTGAAGGTGCAAATCTTGCGAGCACGTTAGCCCAACGAAGGCGCAAAGCCTGCGAGCTCTTTGGTCCAGCGGGGGTTTGAATCTTGGTGGCCGCCACTACAACTGAACGACTTAACCATTGAACCACGCCCTTAACGGCAAAAATACTTTTATTTTTATTTTAAGTTTTTTTTTTTAAATTTTAATATTAGTGGTTTAGAAACACTTTATTTTATTTATAATAATATTATTAAGTTGCCCCTAAAATTAGAAATTACCGGACCCAACTTAAAATAATATTATTAATTATTTTAGTCTAGAAAAGGGGACATGACAGTCCGCCCTTTACAAATTGCTTGCCCACAAGCAATTACAAACCCAGATGCTCAAGTATTCATCGTGCCAATATGATGAATCATGCTGTAATGACCATAGAGTCTGGACCTTTTCCCTGTTGAATGAAACGACTTTTGCCAAAAAACACCATGCAAGCTTAGATGCTCAAATACCATCGTGCCAACACTATGAATCATGCCTAGCATCTGGATCTTGTACTTGACAAGTGGAACAACTTTTGTCAAAAATCACTATGGGACCTACTACTGCCATCACTCACATTCTTATGCACTCCATGAACTTTGATCATCTCAAACAATTTGACCTCTATAGAGGAAAAATAACAACGAAGTGTGCATGACTCACAACAACATAAATGCAAACCTCTGGGAGACCCATGATGAGATGCATGATTATACTTCCCCATCTTTGACTTGGATCAAACAACAAAAGCAACCAACTCACAACATGCTCCTTTTTGACATGATGGTGGATGGTGTCTTCTTCCCCATGCTTGAGGACATCTTCAAGCTCTCACAAGACCAAAGGCTGCCCTATGAATTTGCCACCACATTTTTGTTGTGCCACTTTGTTCTCAAAATGAGATGATAACTCCCTCGAGTTCCAATAGGTCTTACCACTGTACCGTAGGCTAAAACCCTCACACATTTGTACCAATCAGCTTGCATACAAGCTGGAACGAAGTTGCAACAGCCATAATTCATTCGAAACCTCATCCAAAATAGCAGTACGGTAGCTGAAACAATTGCTTTCTGCAACTTTAATGGCTGAAACCCTTCACAAACAACATGAAACAGGAAAATTTTCCAAAAATCTGCAAATTGGTAGCTAAATATGACTAGTAACAGTGGTCCGAAATCAGTAACTCTAAAAATCAGCAGTATAAAAATGGTACAGCAGTTGCAATACTGAAAATCCCTTGCAAAAATCAGCAATATAGAGGCTGAAAACAACCATACAATGACTGAAAATGCTCCAATAGTAGCAACAAACTGAAAATTACTCAATCCTATAATTGAAAACTCTTGTATGGCTGCAAATGGTGGAGTATAGTGGCCGAAAATGATGAGGGCAGCAACCCCCAAGCTGAAATTTATGATGACAATGTTCTTTGTCATGTTTTCTTTGCAACGTATTTGTAATATGCCATTACTACTCTTCTTCATTATGCCCCCTTTGTCATCTTTTGCAAACACATCTAAGTTTGAACCCTTCCACCAAGCTTATTGTAATGTCCCCTTTTTAGCCCATGTAGATAGATGGAGAGTTAGTCTATTAATGAGTTCTTGTAGACTAACTAGCCTGGTTAGGGAACCACTGTTGGCATTGACTTGGATGGGTTTGTCAGTATTTCCGTGGATGTTGGCATGGTTTTGGTGTGATCTTCAGTTTGGCACTGTCTGAGGTGGAATTGATTGCTTAGGCCCGGACTTACTATTTTTGGCAAATTAGGGTTTCTGTCCATTTTGGGATTTTTCAGTGTTGGAGATGAAGCGTCTTGGTGGGATCTTTCCAACAGTCTATAGATCACTGAATTCCGAGATCATTTGGGCCTCCGTTTTAAAGTTCGTAAATTATTAATGTTTATTTAATATTGGACTTTGGGTTATAATGGTTAAGTGTCAAAAAAGAAATATTAATAAGTCACTATAGCCATAATGTTGAGTGCTCACCTTGAGATTATAAAAAAAGTGACTTAACTTTATGACTTAAGTTATGTGCTAGGAGATGGACGCCTCATGTGGAGATATGGGGTTTAAAAATAAAACAAATAAAATATTAAAGTAACCCTCTTCTTGGGCGTTGGAAGCCAAGGGATTATAAAAAGGCATTGTGAGCTCATTTTATGATTATTCACTTTGGAAAAATTCATATTGTCGTGCAAACTTTGAAACTTGGCTTTGGAGGTTGAACAAGGGTTTTGCAGGGGCGGAAACCCCTGTAAGATCACTCTCTTCATGCTTGAGAGATAGCATCAGGAGGGTTGCTGGGAGCTTCACACAGAGGCTTCGCAATGAGCTCAGATTGATACATTTTGGTGATGATTTGAATACATTTTTGTAGATTTTGGTTGAACAACAGAGGCACATATTTTGGTTGTAGTCTAGTTCAGATTTTGAGGTGGTTTGAGACTGCATTGAAGATCCTTGCTGGTTGTACCATTGCAGACCTGGGTTGTACCACTTATGGCAGTCATTGGAGCTTTGTTTGGTGTAATCTTCACTTGTTTTTGGCATTAGAACCCTTGCATCTCCCTGTAGATCAGTTGCAACATATATATATATATATATATTCAGTTTGGAGGACCTTTTGTGTGGTTTATTGCTGTTAGACACCATCATGTGGGCCGTATGTAATGTCCCCTTCTTGACTCATGGTTAGTCCATCATAGAGTTCCCGTGGACTAGCAGTTTGGTTAGGGAACTGGAGTTGTTTGGGGCTTGGAGGTTTGTGTCGGTGGAGGAACTGTGGTTCGGGTTTAGTGGATCCAGTTGGTGCCTTTTGAGCTGGGTCAGATTGCTTGTGGTTGTTACTATTTTTAGTAAGTTCGGGGTCAGTGTCGGTTCGGCATTTTCAGAGCGGCATCAGATTTGTCTCGTCGAGGGCTTTCCGACGAGCTGTAGACCGTTGCATTTTGACATCATCTTAGCAGTTGTTTTAAAGTCTGAAGTTATTAATGTTATATTTAAATATGGACTTTATTTTATATGGTGGAAAGTGACTTAAGGGAAAATGAAGACATAAGTTAATGTCTTGACCATGGGCGCCCATCCCTAGGGAGTTATAAGGTGATTTTAAATGATAAAAAGACCCTCCTAAACCAAACGCCCATCTTGGAGGGGAAATAAAAGAGGTTTTTGAAGCTCATTTGCACATGCTTGCTTTATGATATTTTCTTGTGAGAGCTCTGCTAGGGTTTGGAGGGATTGTGCATTCGAACTAGGCTTTTGGAGACGAAAACCTCCATTAGTGATAGCATTCTACAGGTGTGAAAGACCACCCAACGGTGCCATTGTGAGTGGATGTATTCGGCATTCACGTTTGTGCTTCAATGGAGTCTATGACTTGAAGGTAGTGAAGAAGAACGGGATTTCCTTGCATATTCATCTTGGTTCTGCATTTGAGGAAGAAGAGATCAGATTGTAAAGAGAAGAAAAGCAGATTACTTGCTGATTGAGGACTGAGTTTGTACAGCTGCTGGCCGTACTATTCTTGCTGGGTTGTACCTCCATGTGGGGGATTGTTTTTGTAGTTTCTTTGCATTTTCATGTTCCCACCTTGGTCGCCTAGAGTGTAAAGGAGTGTGCAGACTATTTGCAGCCTAGGACGGAGGGGTTTGGGAGTGTTTCATTTCTGATTGGTAGCTCTGGCCAAGGCCGTACCTGCACCGGCTGGGTCGTGGGACTTCTAGAGGCCTTTCTTCATTTATTGCAGCTTCTTCTTGGTCCATTGTGAGGTGTTGGAGGCCTATATCATTGTTGAATACATTTGTATGCACCTTCAAGGTCGTTCTATGGAGATTTAATACATTCCAGCCATACCCACTTGCTGGTGTACTCTTAGCATATGTAACAAGTTGCATTTCTGGACACGGGTATGTCATGATAATTCATATTTGGCCATTTTACTATCTAAGTAGTCTTTAGTTTCTTCATATCTATTGTATATTTTCTGGGTTTCTGTTATATGCAATATATTGTATGCTTCGGCAATACATCTACAGGAAAACTGGAAACCCCTTCTGCATTCTTCTGTCTAGTCTGAAAGATCACATTAAAAATAAAAAAATAAAACACATAAAAAGATCATTAAAATTTACAACGGCACATTACACCGTACCTCATCTAGGGAGATGTGGGTCATCTTGGAGCTGTTTCTCTTTCAATTTATGGCTTCTCTCACCTTGAACCATGGCGCCTAGGGGTTCTAAACATTGTTCTACAATTGTTTGAGTGGAGGATATTCATTGTATGCATTTTGGAGGTGTTTTTTGGCATCCTTATTGCTGGTCCACATACAATAGATGTATAAAGTCCAAGATCTTGAAATGGGTATGTGTTGATAATTCATGTCGTGTGATTTTATAAATTTGGTCACTGTTACTTTGTGTAAATCTATCATAGTTTTTCTGGGTTTCATTGCATGCTTCATATTTCTACGTTATTTGGCAAAAACAAATACATGCAAAACAAACCCCCCCTTTTACAACTTCTGTCTAGTTCTGAAAGACCACAAAAATAATAAAATAACATAATATAAATAAACTAAAAGAACAATCAGGGGCATCACATTACAATGGTATCAGAGCAATAAACTAAAAGAACAATCAGGGGCAGCACATTACAGTGGTATCAAAGCAATAAACTAAAAGAACAATCAAGGGCAGCACATTACACTTATGAACATCCTCTTGATACCCCTTAATAGTGCCAAATACTTCCTCAATGGGAAATATGTCTTCAACATATCTTTTCCCTATGTCTTGATGAAATTCTCTACTCCTTGGCCATCCTAGAGGTATAACATCAAACACCACACTATGTTGATCCAAAATAGATCGAATATCATCACAAAAAAGTATCTCACCACCTTTGGATGAAGTTGTGGTTGTCATCAATTGATGTTCTATCCTTTTGGCCATGACGACTCTTGGAGCTCGATCCTTGATGCCTCGAAGCACTACCTTGTTTCCCTTGGATTTCAACTCCATGGTGAACTCTCCAGTAGAATATAACCATTGCATGCCCAAAACTACTTCGATCTTTCTTAAGCCCATGTCATAGGAGGCATTGCACACCTTGTGTCTACCCTGTGATATGACATGTTGTTGTGTCTTCATGGTGCAAGTAATGGTGAAGCCATCTTGTAGTATTTCATCCTTTGTGAATTCTCTTTCATCCATCCAAGGGTGGCAAACCTGTATGTAGCTTGATTCCAACAACACCATACTATGCTTAGTCATAAAATCTTGAACATCAAAATGACATTCATTTTGCTTACCACCTTCCAACATCAAGCATCCTGTTGTGACTATTTTCACTAGGCCATCATCTATAACCTTGTCTTCAAGTGTGGGATGTAGCTCCAAGGAGTGACCCATAGTTGGAAAACTCGGACTTGGCAAAAACTTGCTAGACCCAAAAGACTCGACAAAAACTCGGCAACTTAAAAAATAGCTTAAATTCATTATAAACACATGTTTTTTGCAAAATTCAATGACAAGATGTATCCAATGAGTACATAAATGAGTACAAAAGTGTTTTCTATTAAATTTGATTGATTTGAATGCAAATTGAGTACAAAATCGCATCCTCATGTGGAATCCTGATGACTGATAGCCTGATAAAATAGATAGCTGACAAAATGAAAATAGTAAACTTAAAAGTAAATACAACATTTTACATCTTCCTCTTCCCTAATCTACTGAAAAGTAGGGGAGAGGTAGAGGTTCTAGTCCTTGGAGTTCACTGTGGCTCCTCGCTTGGCATGGAAGGTAGTGGCTCAACCTCCATCTTGGTAGTAGATGGCAATGACTCCTACTCAGCCTCATCAATGTCATCCAATCCTATATCTCCTCCTGCACCCACCTCCTCCAATGCCTACCTCTCAAAATCAAGAATATCATCTTCAGTAAACAATGGAGGCTACTCGTGCTTCAAATTTTCCTTCCGAATTCACAAAAAATTCTTTCGAATCTTCAAACATTCATGTTGGATTGCTGTGTGCAAAGTGGGAGGGGCGTTGAGGGTTTTGGTGAGCAGAAGAAGTCATAAAATGAAGAAAAAAGGCGTTGAAATGGCATTTTAAAACATTGTGCCTTCACTTTTTGATGCAAGCGAGTCCATGCCAAAAACTCGCCGAGTTCCTGGTGAGTACTCGTGAGAAAATCAGCTAGTTTTCTAGAGAGTAAACACTGCTATTACTCGCTGCAGTGAAAAACTCGCGAGTTTTTCAAGACTCGCCGAGTACTCGGAGAGTCTTCCATCTATGGAGGGACATATGAACATGGCCATTAATCCTCCACAACTTCGTTAGAATGCACAACATACTCTATATCATTTCTCATGAACTTTCTTTCTATCCAAATGAAGGGGAGGAAGAATTCAATAGTGATATTGATCTCATCAAGGCCTCTATCCTCTTTGTCCCTGAAAAGATCACCTGGATCCCATATGCAAAAACAATTTTGAACTTGAATCAAAGAATCTACATGCCCTATATTGCAACTTGTATCCTTCACTCTATCACCTTTTTTAGAATGCTTTCCATGATGGCAAGAATCTTGCAATGACCATTATTTTCATACAAAAATATGACCATCATTTTCATACCTTGGGCTGCAATCAAAGTGCTCACCTTCTTTTGCCAAAATAGGAATTGTTGAGATATCCTCAACACAGAGATATCCTCAACACCTACATCCTTGTGACCCGAAATTTTTGAGTTAGAATCAACCAAAATAATCTCCTTAAATGCATGCTCATCCTCAATGCTAGTTTGAAAATCAATCACATGCAGTAATGGCTCACTATTTGATTTGGAAGATCGAAGGATAGTTCATGATTTGGCGCATCTTCCTCCATCTTGGGCTCTTCGCATCCAACAAGTGATGCCTTTCCCTCCTTGACTTCATCAATATTTTGCTGACATATGCAACTATTAGAAGTCAATTAAACATCTTCTTCTAAACAAAAATCTTTACCTTCCTCTTGCATGCTGGATCCCTTCTGTTCCTCCTCAATGGTTCAGTCCATAGCAATGTTTGGTGGCTCTAATTTTGATTGTTCTTCTTACTTCCTGATTTCTTCCATAGCCTCTTCTTGTGGTTTTAATTCTAACCTTTCCTCTTTCTTTATCAACTCCTTTCTTCTTTGTCTTCTTAGCCTCTTCTTCGTCTTTAGTTCATAGAACTCATCAAAAGACAAATCATTATGGATTGCTTGACTTAGAGCATTATATTCTTCATGACCCCTATCCATATTGTTTCTTAGGTGATGCTGAAACGGTTTTTCTTTTTGTTCCTTTCCTTTCTCCCCAGTAGCTTCATGAACTTCCATACTTTGTTGTCATTTCTTCTCCCATTGTTTCTGGAAGCCACGAATGGCATCCACAAGCTGATCTGTAGATCTTCCTCTCTGAATTCCCATTTTTGCTGCATTAAGAGTTAGATCTAACCCTGTAGGCTGGCAAGATCTAAGCTTTGATACCACTGTAATGCCCCCAAGTTATGATTTTTGTGTTTTTGTGTTTTTTTTTGGTATTTTCTAAATTTTTTGAACAAATGGTAAACTAAAAACAACAAACTAAAAACTAAATAAATGCTTATCACAACAACCAATAGCTGGAAATGGATATATCAAACCCTCACTAGCAAATAACAACAATTATGAAACCCTAGATAAATAATTATTGCTCAGATCTGAATTATAGTGATTACAACAACAATTTTCCACATCACACATCTATTCGCAAACCTTTGAAACCCTCTGGAAAAATATAAGGTCTGATTAAATGAATGGAAACACCTTTTCAGATTTGTTACAATTGGGTTCACTCACAATGACTTAGATACAGCTGCACCATTGACAGATCTGGCAAGATTGAGCAGAAATAACAATTATGAGGCTGCTGTATGGATTGTGCAGAGCTGGATCAAGCCTGTACGGACTGGAAATGGATTTGGAGTGCTGATATGGCGGTTGTAAGAGTAGATAGTAGGCTGTAAACTGATTAATGTCTTCCCAAAACCCTAGTTGCTCCTCCAATGCTGTATGAAATGTTGAAAAATGGTGTGGTGGCGGCTGTGACAGGAAAATCAGGTGAAAAGGGAGCTGTGCAGCAGCTGATTTGACCTTCCCAAAGCTTGTATGGCTGGTGCATGTTGTTGTGAAGTTGATTGCCCCTTCAAAGCAATACGAAATGATGTGTGAACCTCCCAAATGATGTGGCAGGGTCTGAAATCAGCAAGTAAAAATTTGGAAAATGCTATGATGAACCTTTTTGATGATGTCTAGGTATTTGCTTGCAAATCTTGATCACTAAAACTTGAAAATGACACACAAAATCTCCAATTCAGTCCACCATGCAACCCTCGTTATGGAATTGCCAATGCTAGAGGCAAGGGTTTTTGTCCTCACCTCTAAATGGAGAGCCAAGAGGGTTTTCGTCCTTCTAGACCTTAAAAAACAACCAAGGGTTTTCATTCTTGGATGCCAAATTGAGCACAAAACTCCAAAGTGAAATTTTCAAATGAAAATGTGATGATCCAATGAAGCCAAGCGCCACTTTTTTATTCCTTTCCAAATCGGCCCTTGGATCTAAATTTCCCTCCAAGTATTTAAAAATATTTTTTATTTTATTTTTTTAGCTTAAGTATGTAAAAATGCTTTTTATTTTAATATTAGTGGTTTAAAAACATGTTTTATTTTAATTATAATAATATTATTAAGTTGCCCCTAAAATTAGAAATTACCAGGCCCAACTTAAAATAATATTATTAATTATTTTAGTCCAGAAAAAAGGGACATGACATTGAAACATCAGAGTTTTTGTTGTCTCAATATGAGCCTAGTAAGTAAAGCCCAAATCAAGATCCCAAACTTCACACTCATAAATAACTACAAATTGAATAATTGCATCAAAGAGGCATACCTTTGAAGGGATATCTTGGAAACGTATTTGAAAATTTTGGTGCTCTAGAATAGAGAGACATATTTGTTGCAGGAAAGCAACTGTGGCAAGGTTTGTGTAGTATCCCTTACCCAGATTTTTGCTCCCAAATTAACAGTTTTCTGATTTTTTAGACTGCTGGCATTTTGTCAAAACATTTTTGCAAACAATAGAATACAAAGAATTTGTGATTGCAATTGATTAGAATGACTGTAATTAACATTCTAGATCACACATTCATCATAAAATCATATCAAAATACATAATCTTCACAAGACATTGTGTCAAGCAGTTGTTTGCTCATGCAATCAGCTGAAAGAGTGAAATATGCTCAAGAGTATGCTGTTATACCAACAGAGGTACAAATGAACCCAAATACATGACTTCTGACCTCAATATGAAGCAATGTTGATCATGGCAGATGCTGACCTGAATTTGGCACTTAATTTAACAAGGTATCAGCAGTATGGGTCTTCAATACAACAACAACAATAACAACTCAGATTTATATCTTCTCTTGAAAATTGGAAATCTCATACTAAAACTAACCCAGACTTCACTAAGCTGGGCGGCCAGCTTGCCTTAAGCAGAATGCACAAGACACCTCTAAATGCATAAAGATGTAGCTTGACTTCAGGGGGAGTTGATTATTGTATTCTCATTTAACCCCCATTGAAAAGATAAAGAGTATAGCAGTCTTTGGTGTTGTAATGTGAAGAAGGTCATAGACAGTTTTTTTTTTTTAAAATGTTCTTTTTGACAGGACTTTGTGATGATGCAACAGATCTATCATAGTGTTTGACATGTTCATATGATGTTTCCATGTATGCTTCCATGGTGTTTGAATGAGGTCCATGTTGTTCATCATGAGGTGTTAGTTGTTGATGGTCATGTGAGTTTGTCTTATCATCATTGCTTGATACTTGTTGTGATGTAACAAGAAGGAGCTCATGTTTGTAATCAGTGACAGGTTGATGCTGTGGTTTGGAGATAATGATGTTGAGATACAGTGGCAGTGTTGTTGTTGCTTTGGGTTGATTGAGTTGGTTCATTGTGTCATATCAATGTTCATCATGTATGGTGTTTAAGATGTCTTCATGGTGTTTAAGAATGCTCATACTTAAACTTAAGATGTATTCACATGGTGACATTGATCATTCTTCAGTTGATCATGCCTTAGGAATGTGGAGTTTGCTCATGTCTTCTGTATTCCATTGTGTCCAAGGTCAGCTGCAGTGATTTTATGGTGCTAAAGTTCATATTTATCTCATGGCAAAAGGATGCCTTCATTTAATGCTTCATTTTCTATAACCAGTTTGAAGTTGTTGATGCTGAGTCTAAGTGACAGAGGTAAGGCAGATAGTTGTTGCAAAGGTAAGTGACTGTAGGTTGACAATTCTTTGTGTTATAGGAGTATTGGTGACAATGTGCTTAATTCAAATATGAGAATCATAAAGGTCAGTCCAGTGATGTATGCCAAATGGAGATGATGTGAAGACTTTGTGACAGTGAACAAGCAAGTTGATACAAGGACAGTGACATCAGATATTGTTTTGTATGAGTATCAATGATCAGTTTGTATATGATCAGTGTTTACTATTTTTTTTTAATGTGAGTTATCTCAGTGGAAATGACAGTGATACAGTTTTGGAGCAGTGTACTGTGTTTTTGGAATGTAATGCAGTATTGTTAAGTGTTATCATGTGTATTTTAGTCAATCATAACTAGGAAACAGTGGTTATGTTATGATATAGAGAGGTTTAGCCATTATTCCATGGCTTGCAAAATCAGTGGTTCAATGTTTATATAGCTTCTATATGTTGTATGACATCACTGATCACTGTAGTTCTAACCAGAGTATGATGTTGGTTCTTAGAAATGGTATGGATCAGTGTTAGTGAAGTGATTGAACATTGTTTGGATCAGTGCCTTGTGGATGTATGTGTTAATTGTCATGCAGTCAGACTTTGACAGTGTAAGCAGGGTCTTGTATAAAAAATGGAGTTGTTTCTTACTAAAAGTTGTTCATCATGTGCAATATTTCAAAGCAGTGGCCAGTGAAGGTTTCATGATTTGGTTGACTTGGTATACATTTGGTATTTGCATCATTATAGTGTTGATGTTGATGGTGCAGTCCTTTGGTGTTTTTCTTTTCTTGATTGTTGGACTTGGTATTATCTATAGAAGATTTGAAGAGTTGGATTATCACTGTCCTTATCTATCAATCCATGCATGCATAGTGCTAAGACCTATGGAGCATTGAACAAGTTTTTATTGATGTCAAAGATCACAATTTCAGTATATCCATTCTCAGTCAGGGGAAGTAATTTCTTGTTCATGATAGTCAAATTGACTTGGGGCAGCATGCTGATGTTTGGAGCAGCAGGGGTTTTGTGACAGTGTTATTTATGGCAGAAGAGATAGTGTGCATTGAACATGGTTTGGACAGAATTTTCAATCTTTCTTCATGTTTTGTTATGGCATCCAGTCAAATTCAAAAGGTTATCTCCATATGCAGGCAGAAGACAATCTTGTATGAACCTTGGTGTATATTCAGGTGTCAAAAGCTGAGCCTTGGTGTATATTCAGTTTGGACTGTATTTCGGTTGTGACAGTTTTAGTTGCATTAAGATTCATTTTATTTCCTTATCTAAATCTCATGAGACAGGGGGAGTATACTGTCAGCAGACAGAAGTCAGTTAAATTCATGTTCTCAAATACATGAGACAAGGAGATTTGGTGCAGGTCTTAATGTTAAATATGCAGCAATATACTGTCAGCAGTCAGTGGACAGTGAATATTTTTATTGTCTCTGTGTTCTTCTTTGATTGCTGATCTCAATTTATGACTGTATTGAAGGGCAGTCTTTGCCATTGATTGCCAAAAAGGGGGAGATTGAAAAGGTGATATGGAAAAGGTGATATGGTTTTTAGTGCTAGTGTTTTGACATCAATGCCAAAGCCAAAGGGGGAGTTTGTTATGTTTGGCATCTTTGTTGTCTTGCCATTGATGTCAAAATAGTGCGTCTTCATGGTTGACAAGTGCTCATGATGTTTGGTTATGTAGTGTGCTTGATGTTCATGCTTGGTCCAAGTTGATCACCTTATCTTCTCTTGTTGATGTTCAGATGTTTAGGGTTGATGATCATATTTTATGCTTTGTTGAATTGCTTCAGATGTGTTGAGGATGGTGTTGTTATAGTGAAGGATGGGGTCATTGTTATAGTTCTCATATGTTGTATCACAGGAGTTGTCTCAGAAGTTGATGGTTTACAGGTTATCATGATGTTGTTGTGCTTCAATATACTCATCTGATTTGAAGTTGGTATGATCAAGAGAATCAAAGGATATAATATGTTTGCAGTTGATGAGAGATACATATTATCAGGAAAAGGTTTTGGTGGAGTTGAGTGAGTTAGTGTATTGCCTTCATTGTTTGATAGAGACCATGCCTCAAATGAGTTACATGTTAATGACCTCTTCATACCATAGTTGCAGGGCAGGGTCTTCAGGGTTTTGGCAAGTTGAAAGATCATGCTTTATTAGAAGGTGAATTGCATTTGAGTGAGGTGTCTTCCATGGCAGAAGGTGTTCAGGTCATCATGTTTGTCTTAGGATGGACTGAAAATATTCTTGATCACAGTGGTGATACTTCTTGTTTTATTTTGATGATCTCAATGCTTCGATTGATGTGGATATGACTCAATCCTTTCAATGCATTGTTCATGATAGAGGTAGCTCTTTGAAGTCTCTGTGGACTGTGCAGAGCATTTTCCATTCTATTTGTTGGGTATAAGATGCATATCTTTTAATCTATCCTATTAGGGTTTGTGGTGTAAAGAAACTAAGGTGTAAAAGCCCTAAATTGAAGTTCCTAAAGTTCTTAATGCATATCTTTGTAACCTTGAGTTCCCCGTCACTTATTTTATGTCTAATTCTGTATTGACCTGTTGATCCGGTGACATGTAACTTAAGTTCATCTTGAGGGTACCGGCCCTGTGAGGTGACCGGCCTTGACCTCCTAGGGGCACCAAAGACTAAAGGTAAGCAGAGTTTATGAGCGCCAAAGTCATATCGTGCGGTCCAAGACAAAAAGCAAAGTGGCGTGAAATGATCATCGAATGGATGTCGTTTAAAATGCCTTTTGAAGCCCAACAAACACTTCATCATTCTAAATTTGATGTGCTTTGTTCTATAGAAGGCATAAAAACTGATTTTTCTCTCTCTATTAGAGTGTAGAGGGCCAGAAAATTTTGCTATGCGATTTATACGATGTCTTTATGAATTCTGATTATTGCTCTGAGATAGCAAAGAGAATACCAACATGTTGATATAAGGATTATCAATTATATGAAGAGTATGATGGAGTTTAGTGTATTTGAGACTTGAAGACCAGTTGGTGTTTGCAAGAGATGAGAGTGCCAGGGAATTTGATTCAGAGATCAGAGTGATGAGTTTGGAGACTTTGATGATTGATTTGGGTTTTTGAAAGGGTTATCTACATATTTATTTGAGAATAAATTGATTTTGTGCAGGTTATCATGTTGGATGCAAGATTGACATTTGTTTCAGTGACTAAAATCAAGGGTGAATAGTTTGTAAATGAAGAAGATTTTGTTGAGGTGAAAAATAAAGGTGTAATAAAGTTTTGTGCAGAAGAGAATTAGGGTAATCCCCTAAACTATTTTAATTTGTTTTCATGATGATTTCATCAGCCAGTGAGGCTTCTTTTTGCCAGTGAGGCAGTGATATAAGTCAGTGAGACTTAAAAGCTAGTGAGGCTTCGTAATTGGTGTTTTTTATGATTGAGCCAGTGAGGCAGTTTTGAGTGGTTTTTCATCCCTAAGAGGGTTTTCCACTCGTGAAAAATAGTGTTATGGTCTCAATTTCTGTGTGATTCATTTGTCCTTCCTATTTGAACATTCAGTATTTGACTCCATTTGATAAAGCATATTGTCAAGTTTGATTCCTTCACTTTCTCTTTTCAAGTTTGATAATAAATAAATAACTTGTTTTTGATACAACACTAATTCACCTCCCCCCCCTCTCAGTGTTGATTGTACTCCAACAATCTTTACTCAAAATCTGCATTGAATCTTCAACAAGCCCTCTAAATTTGTATGTTTAAACAAATCTCACAAATTTAAGCAATAAATCCTTCCAGCAAGCAAATACCAATAACTTGTAAAAATGATAGAACTTCTAGCACAAATCTTTCGAAACCTTGAATAGATTCACCTCTAGATTGACTAAGGAAGATCTTTCACTTCTGAAATCAATATTCCTAAGGGTTTTCGTCTTAAGGTTTTGCAGAACAAAAATGCTCCAGCTCTCAAAGAGACTCCAAAATAATAAGATGTCAAGAAGAAGCAAAATGAGTCTCCAACCTCCTTTTAGTTTTCCCTTGGAACTTTCCTAAAAATATAATTTAAAATTACCTTTTTAATAAACCTTCAACACTTTATAAAATGACTTTATATCATTTTGCTTTTTGGCTCCTGCTAAATCACTTTTTAATAGCATTATTCATTAAATACAAGTTGTTCGTAAAATTATAAGACAATTTTATTTAATTAAATGAATTATTCCCTCTCCGAAACTCCGAATTAGCCTACGGGAATAAAATAGGCTAAATAGTTATCTTCGACGCCTAGGCCGAAGAAGGGGACATTATAGTTTGAACCAAATAGTGATCCATAAAGTAAACTCCCAAGCATAGGCCTTTGCAATCTTGAGACACTCTCCATTTAAGTTGAATTAAACCTAGAAAGAGCACATATGTAGATGTTGAAGGCCATGACAATTTTACCAAGATTCACGATAAGTTGTTGAAGCCCTCAAAAACAAGCTAGGGCATCAACTTTCTTTTGTAAACTATCAATGCAGCGAGCAAGGAGGACAATAGAACAACAAAAGCATATAGCAATCATAACATGATATTTAAATTATCGTCAACACACATTGCTAAAAGAAGTCCTCAAGCTCATCTATAAAAATAGCCATGGGTAAAAGAGCTAGTGGGAGAATCTATACTTGGAAAGGTGATTGGTGTTTAGGAGGGGGTTCTTGAAGGGTTCTCGGATGTATATTTTGCATCTATAGGGTGTTAGTTTTGTAATTAGGGGTCTCTACCTATTGGATTTGAGTTTTTAGGCGGCAAAAACAAAGAACTAATGAATGGACTTTATCTCAAATTAACTGAACTAACTAATTGGAATGAAGTGCAACAAAGAGGAACACATGTTAACACATATAACACATTAAAAAAACAACTCAGTTCAGAATGTAAGCAGCTCCTCTTCATGCTTTTGTTAGATTTTGCAAATAAGTGAAACTATCCAAGACCTAGTGTAGGATAAGATACAATAGAATTGTTTAACATTTGATCCTAGAATCAAAATAACAAAATAGAGCTAGTTACTGGCAATAAAGAGATACATAAGTAGCATAAATGAAGCTCATTCTCCATCACTAGAAATGAGTGATGGGTGGAGTATATATAGATAGAAGTGAGGCAAATATAACCAATAGGAGGAGTAACTCCAACTACTAGAAATAGGTGGGAGTTACACCAACTAGGAAGATGCCAAATAAACGGTTACACCTATTTGGTAAAAAACAAATAAATGGTCAAGATAGGTAACATATACATCCAAGAGAACAAGTAACTACAACTATCAAGAGTAGGTGGGAGTTATACACGTCTCTGATAGAAGATGCCATCTAGCCTATAAATACCATTAATAATAACCTAAGCAAGCTTCAATATATGTGTAGGAAAAATAAATAAAACCAAATAAAGGAAAATAAAAACTTACACTAAGAATCAGTGTACCTAACCAAATCAGTATCAATACTTGCTTCATGATGAATCCCAAAACTATGAGTGCCGTGAATGTAGTGGAGCATCCGCTTACTTGCCTTCTAGTGTAGTTCATGAGGTTCTTGCATAAACCAAGAGACCATGCCAATCACACATGAAATGTTGGGCCTAGTATGAGTCAAATAAGCGAGGCTACCAACAAGTTGTCGATACAAAGTAGCATCAACCAATGGTGAAGATGTCATATCCTCTTCTCAAGCTTGAGTTAAATAAGGACCCTTAGCCCATTGTTTTAATTTCCCATAGGCTATTAGGGTGGTGGTGCAAGGGAAATAATTTAACTTGAGTTATCCAAAATGTAACTTTATGTTATATTGTAAAAAAGGCAACTTATGTTTTATTATTAAAAATGTGGTTTTTAAAAGAGGGTTATAAAGTCTCATCAAGAATGGGTCCAAAAGTGATGGGACTTTCTAGGCACTTTTAAAAATAAAGTTTTGGAGGGAAAAGAGAAAAGAATATAAAATTTAGTTATTTTCCCTCAAAAGCCTATATAAGGAGGATTTGTGCATAGAAGATCTTCTTCTAGCTTATTATCAAATTCTAACTTCTTGAGAATGAACAAGTGTTCTTCTTTTCTGGTCTAGGATGGAAAACTTTTGGCAAAGATGTTTTGGAGAACAAAAACTCTCCTAGCCATTTGAGTAATTCCACCCCGGAATTACCATAGTACTGAATTGTTTGGAGTTTTTAGTTTGATTGTTGTGGAGTTCTTGTGCTGATTAGTTGCAATAATATTTTTAGATTTTGGTTGAGTTTCAGATTTGAAGGATTCATCTTAACTCTATTTGCTTGCGAATCTTATCGATTCCCTATGTGAAGGAGAGTTGAATCATCCCTAAGCTGGCTGTCCTATCTTTTTTTTTGGTTGTACTACAATAACAGTTCGTACATTTTATTGCAGCATTGTGGTGATTTATTGTAGGCCGTACATCATAATAGAGGGGCTATTGGAGTCTTGGAGCAATCACAACTCAAAACATATGCATTTTCCCTTCCGTACCAACATGTGTTGTAACTTGTAGCTGTACCATGCTAAAAAGGAGTCACAACCTTTTATGATGTGTGTCGTACAGTTTGGAGGATTGGAAGATGCTGTACAATTGTGTAGAGGGTGTTTGTAGTGTTCAGAGTGGGCTGCACCAGCATAGAGGGTCAATAGCATTTCGTGACAGCAATACAAAGACAAAAAATTAATTTACTGTTAATGTTTTAACTGATACATCATTTTTCAGATAACAGTGCAGCTTGATATTATTGTTCTTTGTCTTTCTGGTAGTTCATTGACATATTTGATGATTCAAATAATTGGAAGAAAGATTGCTGCTGATATATTCATAGATTTATCTTACATAAATTCAGTTTTCTTGCAGATTGCTTGATCATAAAGCATTGGTTGTTTCTTTGCCAGTCTGGAATAGTTTATAAGCTTAGATGGCTATGCCGCGAGCTTGTATTTGATTTCAATTTCATGCTCACTTCTTAAGTTGTATAAACTGGATGGTTCCCACCATTTAATATAATTGTTTCAGTCTGGATGGCCATGACACCAAGACACTAGATGATTTTCTTTCCAGTCATTGCATTCATTTAGATTGTGCGGCTTGCCGTTAGATAGAGTCCCAATCACTATATGCTCTCACCTTGCCCACATCGGGACCTTGGTGATCAGAAAATGCGAGGGTTATGCATTTTCATAATAATGTCTTAAAAATCCAAAAAAATTAGTTTGGGACATTACAGTGGTATCAGAGTT
Organism: Cunninghamia lanceolata; assembly: GCA_027924645.1. Classification (NCBI taxonomy): domain Eukaryota; kingdom Viridiplantae; phylum Streptophyta; class Pinopsida; order Cupressales; family Cupressaceae; genus Cunninghamia; species Cunninghamia lanceolata. The sequence goes on from BSBN01000934.1 coordinate 1,313,759, forward strand.
GGTGACCTTGTTAGCATATTCAGTGAGCTAATCATTTGCTGCAGAGTAAACCTCATGCACGATAGTGATAGAGAATTTAGATAGTATCAGAGGGAAAGTAGATAGAAGTTGAGATAGAAGTCATGGGTGATTGAGACAAGAGAGAAGAAATGAATCTGCAAGAAACTATCAATCGAAGTTAGAAGGAATTAGCCAAAGCGTTCCAAAGTTCTATGAGATAATATATGTCAAAAATAACGTGAGATCTTCAGGACTTGAATCAAAATCTGAGTGTCTCCAGGCTAGTTTAGAATCAAAATGGTGAAGCGAGCACTTCCACCAATAATAACAATGGCAATAATAGAACTGTTATTGGTTTTGTAGTTAGACCCTTTTAGCCTAAGTTCTTAACAAGAGAAGAAAAACCAGGGAGAGGAGAAGAGTGACAAAGTTAGAATCTAGGAGATAACTATATAGATTACCTGCATGAGTACAAAGCTTTGGGAGAAGAATTTCATGCAGCCATGTCTTTCCCCAATTTCTGCCATTTGCAAATGAGGGATTGACCTAGGAGGGAGAGACACAAACTATGACAATCAAGATCTGCAGCATCGGTTGGGTATGCTATCAATACCCACCTTTGATGGTTCTAATAAGTGTATAGTTTGCTCATGGATCCAAAAGTTGGACACCTATTTTTCTCTTAATCTTATGTTTGAGGCAGAAGTGATCAAATATGCTACCCTTCATTTGGAAGGAATAGCACATCAATGGTGGTTCCATTAGATGATCACCCAAGGTTATAGTTTGATTGATTCATATGTTGACTTCAGTTAGAGGGTCATTGATAGATTTGACAGAAAGGACCCTGAGATTCATTTTAGGGAGTTGGCCCAATTGAAGTAGTATGGATCAGTGGACAACTATGTGATGGAGTTTCAAAGGCTATCTATCATGACCTTGATGTCTCTAAAAGGAGACTTATTGTTTTGTTCATAGAAGGTTGATTGAGCCCCTTAAGCATTGGGTAAAAGCCTTTGATCCTCCCTCATTGCAAGATGCAATCAAAAGAGCTATGAACATGGAACCTTATGTTCCATAGAGCAAATTTTATTCAAACTCTCCACAAGAAAAACAACAGAAGAAGGCATTTCAGAAGGAGTGGCCAAAGAAAACAAACAAAGAAGAAGCCAAAAATGAGCTTTGAAGAAAGAAGCTATGTTTTTCCTGCAAGGAACCTTGGGAACCAGGCCATAGATGTTTGGGAAAAGGACAAATTCTCTATATTGATGTTGTTTCGGTTGAAGAATCTAGACAAGAAGAACCTGCGCTAGAAAGTGGAAAAGAGGAAGTTGAGTTTGATCTTGAGAAGCAAGATGAAGTAGTTGCGCAAGGTACTTTTGCCATATTATTCGATACTCTAAAATACCATCCTTTTAGAGTTCGAGGAGTCCTACATAGACACAGAGTTACATTGTTGATTGATAGTAGGGCAACCCACAATTTCATTGATGAAGGTTTGGTGGCAAAAAGAGGTCTTGAGATAGAAGACTTTGAGGGATTTAATGTGGTGGTAGCTAATGGATTCACCATGCCCTGTACAAAGAAAATTTCCTAGTTGAGCGTCTCTTTGGGAAACCACAAAGTGATAGATGACTTCTATGTTGTTGGCATAGGAGATATAGATATGGTTTTGGGAGTTCAGTGGTTAAATTCCTTTGGAAAATATTCTCAGAATTTTTAGACCATGGAGCTGAAATTTTATGCAGATGGGAAGAAGGTAGTTCTTCGTGGAATGTCAAGTGGAGCTGCTAGAATTGTCTCTGCAAAAAGAATGGAGAGAACTTTTCGCCATGGTCAAGTTGCTTGGGCAGCCCAATGTTTGATAAGCCTAGAAACTTCTTTAGATGGAAAGAAGTTTTATCATGTTTATATTCAGTCTCTTTTGGATAAGCATAGCTAGGTTTTTCAGTAATATACCTCTAGGAAGGCCACTTGATAGAGTTTTTGAGCATGCGATAGAATTGGAGAAAGGAGCCAAATCTGTGATCGCAACTCCTTATCGCCATTCCAGAATACATAAGGAAGAGATTGAAAAGGCTATCAAGGAGCTTTTGGATATGAGACATATCAGGTCCAGTTCAAGTCCCTTTGCTTCATTTGTAGTCTTGGTGAAAAAGAAAGATGGAACCATGAGGATTTGCATAGATTACAGAGCCTTGAACAAAAAAATTATCAATAATCGATATTCGATTCCCAAGATCGATGAGATTCATAGGGTAGTCTATTTCTCAAAAATAGACCTTAGATTAGGACATCATCAGATTAGAGTCTAAGAAGAAGACACCCACAAAACAACCTTCAGGTGTCACTATGGACACTATGAGTTTTTGGTCATGCCATTTTGTTTGACCAATGCACCTGCCACTTTCCAGTTTGCATGAAGTAGGTGTTCAACAAGTAGTTGAGGAAATTTGTTTTGGTCTTCTTTGATGACATCCTCATATAGAACAAGACATGGAAGATTATTTGAGGCACACAAATGTAGTATTAGGCATCCTTGAAGCATAATCACATTATTTGCTAAGGAGTCTAAATGTGAGTCCAGGATGATAGAGATCTTGTATCTTGGACATGTCATAAGTGCCCAAGGAGTTTAGGTTGATCAAGAGAAGATTCATGCTATCTCGGATTGGCCTCCTTCCAAGACTTTATGTAATGTCCCCTTTTTCGGAGTGATCACCTAGTGATGACCTAATTGGCAAGTTTTCACACTTGGCCATTTTTGTAGGGCAAATCGATGATGGATTATGACTTGGCATAATTTTGTGGTAATTTTGATGAAGTCAGCACTAGTCAAATAATTTGCCCTAATGAAGAGCAACCCATTTGGAGAATGGAAGATGGAGGAAAATATGGAAATTACCTTGGGAAAAATAAAGAATAATTTTGTAATATTTTTCTATGAGGAGGACGACTTCTTTGAGGTCAAAAACATGTTATCTTATAGGCCTAATGAGTTCGCCCTTGGAGGATGGAAAGTAGAAGACTCATTTGAAAAAAAATAAAATAATACTCCCGGTGTTGGGTCAGTCAAGATATGAAGGAAAATCCTAATTAAGCGCATAGGAGAGGGTCGGCCTAGGTGGAAGAAGAAAATAACACAAAAACAAATCTTTAATTTGTAATTTAGGGCGCTCATCTTATCTAGAGGAGGTTGACCCTAGAGAGGGAGATAAAAGTGAAATAAAATAAGAAAAAACCAAGCTAGGTTGGCCAACTTGAGGAAGAGGGGAAAAGCATGTATAAATATAAGGAGTTTGTGGTCATATCATCATATCTTACATTCATATTTTCTTTTGGATTTTAACTCTTTGGCTACAACGAAAGTTGGGCTTGAATCCAAGGACGAAAACCCTCGTGATTCTAGGTGAATTGGACAAAAACCTAATTCAACTTGTGAAAGTTTGTAATGTCCCCTTCTTAGCCAGTTTGACAGGTGGGAACAATTAGCCTATTCTAGGGTTCCCGTAGGCTAATGGTTGTTGGTTAGGGAACTTCAGTGGGGAATTCCAGCAGTTCTGGCACAATTGGATGATTGTTTGAGTTCATCTTTCCTTTCTGAGGGTGTCTTGGACACAATTTCTAGGACTTACTATTTTTAGTAAGTTAGGCAGGGTCATTGGTGGCATTGGTTTCGATATTTCTATTTTTAGTAACGTTGGTGGGAGCAACTAGCACTTGTCTCATGACATTTGAAATGATCAGTGGTTAATATTTTAAATGTCAATATTTAAGTTAAATTAAATATTTAACTTATAATATCTTTATAAAAGTATAATTTGCTTTATTATATGAAGTAACTTATAAAAACGGGAGTTATAAGTCATGTTTTAAAGATGAATGTGCTAGGTGTTTGGGGGGGGGGGGGGCGGCCAACTTCATGGAGGTACAAGGGTCTAAGATATTAAAATATTAAAAAATAAAAAAAGACTCCTTGGGTGTGGAAATGAAGAACAATAAAAGAAAGGAAGAGAATTCATTTTGCATCCTTATTGTCGTGCATTTGTTTTGAGAGCTTTGGCTTTGAAGCTGGAAATTTCAAGGGTTTGTAGAGACGAAATCCTCTGCAAACAACACCTTCTACGTGGTTGAGAGATATCATCTAGAAGGTCCGCTGGTGGTCTCATTCAGGGAACATGCTTGTGCTTTGATTGGTAGTTTTTGATGGAGTTTTCACAGGTTTCATACTCAGATTTTGTGAGCAGCTATTGAAGATTATTAAGTTACAGATTGAGGGGGTTTTTGGAGTGATTGGAACTGTTTTGAGCATTCTATGCTGGCCGTACCTTCGCATAGCAGGCCATACCTCTTGTTGATGATTTCTAAGGTTTTAGAGCAGATTTCACTCTCATTTTGGCGTGGAGATTCAAGGGGGTTTCTGCAGATATTATAGTGGCTGTTAGAGACAGTTTTCATTGAATTTGAGTGAGTTTTTGCTGCTGCTAACACCTACAGCAGCGCGTACAGCCTTTGGAAGGTCTTTGTTACACTTCTACACCAAACGCCTCTCCTTTGGGAGTCTATTGACTTGCATTCAAGGCGTCTAGGGTCTTATGATCTGCTGAACATTAATTTGCAAGGGAGAAACAAGTGTTTGATGATGTTGGAAGGTGATATTTGAGCCTCCAGTATGCTGGTCATCATATTACAGACCTGTGACATTGTAAACCAGCTAATGGGTATGTTATTAATTTGAAGTTTATATCATTTTAGCATCTGGGTATTGATTATTTGAGTTGTTTATGCACTCTATTCTTCTAGGTATCTGTGCATGTTATATATTCCTTGTTATTGTGCAATATTAAAATGTTGAACAAGCAACAAAACCAAACCCTACAGCAGTAAACATCATAAACCAGAAACAAAAAAAACCGGCATCAGAAAATACCAGAACAGGGGTGTATATTACAAGGTTTCATGACGGAAGCCTACTTCATTGGAGATCTGTGAAGGAGGAGCAGAAATTCTTTGGCCTATTTGTGCATCCTTTGGCCTAGGGTTTAACCCTAGCATTGGGTGCCACCTTGAGGAGAAGGCGATTTGATTTGTAAAGGGCGAATTTGGTGTTGGAGGGCAGATTTAATCTTGATGAGGGTTTGCTAAACCCTAGTTATCTACAGCAGACCTAGCGCCACCTTTGGAGAGGATTTTGGAGCATCCTTCATCATTTGCTTGTGATTTGTCATCATTACCTAGCTGATGTAATTCGCCCAGCTAGGGTTTTGATTAGAGCATCTTGTTCATCAAATTCTGGTATGTATCAACCTATTTAGAGGTCTGATTTGTAACAGCAGAGATCTGATTTGTACTTAGGCATGTTTGGCCTATGCACTTGGATGTAATTGCATTTCTAGAATTTCAATTTGTAGCAGCAGAGTTTAAATCAGAAAATCAGACTTGTTGTTGCTATTTTGGTTGTCCTACATTGTGTATTTCATGGTGTAATTCATGCTTATGATGAATGTCAGCTTGTAATATCATTTACCATCATTATTTGCCATGTTCGAATGTGACTTATGAGACCCAAGGTTTTTATGCAACATATCACGATCATGCCTCCACAAATCAACATCTCCATTACACCCATGTGTGAAAGCTAAGTCTTCATTATGCTTGATCAAAGGATCTCCATCAAAATAGTAGGTAGAATCTTCTACCTCATGATCTTCCTCAATGGCTGACCTAGGAAGTGGATGTACTGCTATGACCTCCTTGATCATCAAGGGATCATTCATCTCTTGCCAATCTAAATCAATCTTAGCAACATCTCTTTGTTCACTACGTAGCAATTTTTTTGAACCATCCTCAAATGTATGAACAATATCCATCTCAAAGACATCCAAACTACCCTTTGATTCCTTGCCCTTATGATGCAAAGGTGATGAAGCAATGCTAGGCTCAATCAAAGGAACATCAAATGAACTCGTACCTTCTTGTAGCTGATCTAACTTGGCAATCTTCATGGCGGTACCTTCTTCGATCTTGTAGTCATCATGGAGTCCCATGTACTCTTCCCTTGTAGCCTCAATATGTGACTCTCCTTCCTCTTCATAGGGCTGAAGTGAACTCTTGTCTTCTTCTTCTCTAGGGCTTGGAATCCAAACTTCAATGCATGTTGACTGATTTTTGTCTTCCTCCTGATTACTTGTAGGCAGCAAGTTGCCAACAAGTACTTCTTCCTCCTCTAACCTTTCTTCAATGGTGACTTCTGATTTTTCTTTCTCTTTCATCAATTTTCGAATGTAGGGATAGGGAATTTTCTTTCTCGGATTTCCAGCTTCATGAACCTTCAAGTAAAGTTTAAAAGGAGTAGCCAACTTGGAATTAAAAGCATTGTATTCTTCAATGATTCGTGTAGCTTCTTCTTTAGTATTCCATCTATCCAACTGCCTTTGCAAATCAGCTTGAAGTTGCCACAAAGATGTAAGAAAGGATTCCACTGTTTTATCATCCATGATCAAACCCTCAGGCTGGCAAGATCATGGCTTTGATACTACTGTAATATCCCAAATGGGGATATTCCGGACAATTTCGGGTTCACAGGATTTTCAAATGAATTTTCTGAATTCTGCCCTAATTTTCTGTTCTAACCCTAACTTCTGCACTTTAAATCTGCTCTTTAGTTTTCTGCTCTATCCCTAACTTCTGCACTTTAAATCAGACTTAAACAATTGCCAATAACTTCTCATGAAACATGACAAATCAACATAATATCATGGCCAACAATATTGCTAACATCGTATTGAATTCCGCCACAAATTATGCAATCAAACCACTTCAAATGACAACCACAAATGACTGAAAAATGTTTTAGAAGTCTGCTGCTATAAAAATCAGAACTTAATGAGTCTTCAATTACATCCAATGCATGGGCAAACAAGACAAACAAGCCCAACTCAAATCTGCCCTAAACCCTAAGGCTGCACATACCGAAAACAATGCAAAATAATGATAGCAAAGTCCTCCAAAATGATCTTCAAATCTGATCTGCAATTCTGCTCAAAAATGATGAAGTGCAAATGAATTCCCTTCACGGAATCCTCCCAAGAAGAGCTAGGTTTTCGTCCAACTCCTCTAAGATGCTTGAGGTTTTCATCCCAAGATCTTGCTAAGAGATAAACTCCAATTTGCTGATTGAATAAATGCTTGAATGATGATTTGGAATGCCACAACACACTTGTATTTATACACATTTTCCTCCTTTTCTCTATGCTGGCCAACCTGGATGAGTTTTCCATAATTTTTATTATTTCTTTCAAAGAGGGCCGACCTCCCTTGAGCAGTTTTGGCACCCAGCTTTCCTAGGCCGACCTAGACTGGGATTTGCCTTGTTTAAAATTTGTTTTCCTTCCTCTAGGGAGCCGACCTGACCCAAGACACCTTGGCCTCCAAAAATCCAAAGTAAAGATGTGGTTTTATCTTCTTTGAAGTCTTCTTCACTCTCGCCAAGGATAGAGATCATTTTATTATTTATTCTCTCCTTTATAGGCTGTCTCAACCAATCATACATCAAGTTAGGTCTCCACAAAGATGGGTGCATACACATGATCAAGACATTATAACTTATCCTATCTTTGGCATGAATGAAATTGTCCATCAAGGCAATCCGCCACAGGCTATCAACCACTAGGGTAAAACAAGTGACATGAGACCTCCAAGCATTCCAAACTTCCTTCTGTGACCACTCTAAAAATGGGGACATTACATTATATTTGTGTTTGATGTGAAATTTGTGAAAGATGTAACATCCAAACTCCTTGAACAAGTTGTCTCACTTCATCACGATCAAAAATTCAGTTTAATTCAGTTTCATGAGCATAATGCAAAATGTTTGACGAAATTTTAATGGTGTAGAAATCAGAAAATTTGTGATTTTTAGTAAGAATCTTGGTATGGGATTTTACATATTATTGGTCCTAAACCCTTAAAATGTGGCGCCTAGGGTATGAGGGGCTGGGAAAGGTGCGACCTACTGTAGCTGGTCCAAGACCACCAAAAACTTCCAACGATTTGCAAGCAAATAATCTCTTTCAAAATTATTTATCTTCTATTTCAAACTGAAATTTAAATCTCAACACTAGAAAGAAATAAACTCTTCAACACAACATTATTCGAATATCCAATCGTTCTGCACAACTACAAATCCTGTATGAATTTGCCAAGGATCGGTTAGGGAGATTTCCGTCCTTGAAACCAATATTCCCTTAGGGTTTTCGTCTTAGGGTGAATGGCTGAACAAGCTGTTCAAGCTCCCAATAGAGTTTCCAAGAAAATGAAATTGTCGAGAATGAGACACTATTTCCCAAATCCTCCTTTTATAACCCTTTTGAGAGAAAATACTTTATTTTCTTTTATTTCTTTTATTTTTTTGCTCAACTCATAGAGTGTCCTTTTAAATTAATTTTCACTTTTTACACTTTACAAAGTCACTTTAATTTTTCCTTTGTTCAACTCAATAATTAATTAAATATAAGCAATCCCTAGAAATAACTTAGGACGACTTATAATTTAATTAATTAAATATTCCCTTTATTAATTAAGTAAATTAATTTTTGCACATTCACCAAAGTTTACGAAAAAAAATATTAAATTGGCCAAAAAGGGACATTACAAAAGGTGCTCAATTTTTGAAGTGCACAAGGTAGAAAATTGTGAAATTTCCAAAAAACTGAGTTGTATTTTTATGAGTTTCATGCCATGAAAAATCCTTTCAAATTTTTGGGGGAGCGCTTGTCATATGCCTTTTTAGATTCCAAAGTGAAGGCTTCATTTTTTCCTACTAAAAATAGCTGTAAAGGAATTATCACACCAACATACAAATCAGAATTTTGTTTCTTTACATTTTCTTGTTAGAGATTGCTACCATCTTGTAAGTTATTCTCTTGGTTTCAATAAAGATTCTTCTACTTTGCAGTATCATACATGTTTATTGTATACATTCTTTCTGATTTTGTTAATTATTTTCATAACAAATTATGCTCCTACAATTTAGTCTGTTGTCAACTTGAGTTTCAATTAAATGATGGTTGGTTCTTTCTAATCCCTAGTGTGAGATTTGTGGATGCATGATTTGATGTGTATACTAATATTCCTGTCACTGGTAACTTTATCTATCCCCTAATCTTTGAGTGGTTTAAGTATGATGATTTGAAAAGGGGGTTGACATTTCACTTCTGATATCTCACAACCAATGTCAAAAAGAAAATCAAATTATCTTGCAGGAGTGCCTCAATCATCAAATTGAATGTACTTACCTTCTTAGGCAAAACTATCTGCAGCTGCAAAGCCATACTGAGGCAATTAGGCAAATACTCTCTAATGAAAAGGCCAAATGCAGGCTTGCTGATGTTATTCGGTAGAATACCTTGCAGGCTGACATCAAACACTATGCTGCTCACCATACTCGGCACAAATGTGAAGCAGTTCAACTTATGAAGACTGGTCATGACAAATCGTCAAGCAGAAGCACATGGTTGTTTCTCCTCATTGGAGCCAAGTACACCTCAGTAGGAAAGAAATTGGGGGTCATAAATCTGCTTTTACCATGCCAAGCTGACCCAACACACAAGGCTGAGATATTTGAAAAAATATCTTCATTCAAAAAGAGTGAAGGTTTTGTGGTCTGAAAAATTGTCTCTATCAAGCTTCTGAAAAGTTTATTGATATTTAGTATCTTTTAGTAAACTCCTTTCTCTTTTTCTTATGTTTGGCTGTATTTCTGTTTGCTGTTGTTTTTACTGATGTAAATCTCCTGCCCTTTAATGGGTTTACTGCTATTTTGGGTTGATTCCATGCTTGAACAAGGTCTTTTTGTAATATGGTTCTCCTTTAATATAATAGTCTAATTTTTTATTAAAAAATAGAAAGATTTGACGGAATTATGAACATAAATTTCAATTCATTTGTTCATATCTTTCTTGTGCTGTCATGTTTTTGCAGGAACTAAGATGTCAGTGTGATCAAAAAAGGTGAGGATAATAGTTCCCATAGTTTGTTAATTCCTCTCTAATTCTCTTAATTTAGATCGCATGGTTGAATGTGACCTTTGTCCAATGCACCACAGGAAAGTATATGAACATATGAAGATGCAGACGGCAAAAGGAAAGTCTAGGAACAACAAAGCAGATGTTTTTTCTGTTCAGCAATTGAAATTAACTAAAGATGAGTACGATGAACAAGCAACATTTCTTGTTTGTCGCTTGATGTCACTAAAGCAGGGACTGTCACGTAGTCTTCTAACGCAGACTGCACGCCACCATACATCACAGGTTTCTTGCTCTTATATCTATATAATATGCACACTGGTTTTTCTCTTCCTTCGGAAGTTTCACAGTTTCAAACTTATTTTTTTGACTTAAGGTTTCAATGTGAAACAGTTGCAATTATTTAGAAAGGGACTTGCTTCTCTGGAGGCACTTGAGCCTCATTTTAACCAAATTGCCGAGGAGCAGCGCATTGATCACCAGTTGAGTGAATTAGATGACAGTGGAGCAAGTTTTGCATTCCAACAGAGTAATTGTGAGCGTGATGAATCAGCAAACTCTGAAAATTCTTTTCAGGTCAAGCGATTCTGTCTATTCCATTTCTGTCTACAATTCTTTTGTGAAACAAATGTGCATTAGCAACCAGCTTTTCGGAAGGCTAGGTGGGAAACCTGTCACAACAAAATTAAACAGATAAACACTATAATAAGATTTATATGTTTAGTATTAATGCAAAAGCGAAATAAATACAATGCCTTCATTAGAGAATAAGGATATTAAAAGTAGAAAGTCATTTAACTTTAAATTTTTTATTTGTGTCATTTTCTTTGTACATTTGTCAAATTTTTGCTGTTTGGTCCTTATATCCCCGAGCTTGTGAGATGGTGTTATGTCCACTGTGATGCCCCAAAATTTCTACCCAAATAAAACCCCAAAATGGGATACTTATCAATGCTATTCCACAAAAGCAGGTCCTTAATTTATAATTCAATACTATATGATGATCACCTAAAAATGCATACCTTAGTTCTTATTTAACCAATCAAATTTTATTCATGTCAATGCCTTCTTAATCCTACCTTACATACAATAGAAAATTTTAATCTATTTTAAATCATATAGCAATATACAAACTCAATTTAAAATCTTCATGCAATTAAGGTACAATGTAGACTATCAATAATCAAGTACCATGCCTTTCACCAATAATTCAAGTATCATCTAACAAGTACCCTAATTCAAATTTATCAGAATAATCTAAGTAACAAAACTAGGGTTTTTACATCTGTGATTTGTCCAATGCTTCTGATTTTGATTCTTTACCCACTTAGTGTTCCTAGAGTATCTTGTTCGTTTCCTGGGTCCTAGTTTTATCATGTTCTTTTATTCATGCTTCCAAACATGCAACCATTTACCAATCGTACTGATTCATTCATAGACCTAGTCAATTTTACCCTATTTCTTGTGTAGAGCTAAGTAGGTGCTGAGTACTAGAGAGGTATACATCGAATCTAATAATATAAATTCTATTTTACTTCAAATCTTTATTATAGAAGTGAAATACATAAGTATGTCACATATTCAAACATTCCCAAATTCAATTTATTCGAATAAGAACATGATTATAAGTACATGTATCTCTGCTACTGCTTTAATGTAACAAAAATAATCAGGTTCAATGATGTTTCATAAAGAAAATGTAACTAAGCATTTGGTCAATCCAACATTCCAATTTCTAGGAGTTATTAATCGAAATTTCCAAATGATTGTAGACTTCAATAGATTTCAAACTCAGGTTTTAACTCCACTGTTGATTATACCAGTTCTTCCTACTTGTTCATTTGGTTTACAAGTTATTAAAAACGAGATATGAAGTAGAGCCAAAGGCTTAAACACATTAATCAATCAGTCATCCTCAACATTTTACAATAATATGAGTTACATATATATAGGATTTCTCCTATACCTACTTCTGTAACCACTCACTAACCTACCCAAAACTAACATTATTAAATACGAACACCTATTTAATAAATTAACATTAATATGTTAATCTATTATTTATTATTTCACATACAAATGCTAAAGTATGTTATGCATCAATTCCTAACATTCCCCCTTAGTGCTAACATGTGGCGAGAAACTTTATTTTGGAACTGCATCGACGGTTGGCTTTGGTCGGTTATTGCCACTGTCTTCTAAGTTGCTGTGGAGGATTGACGGTTGGCTTGGGTTGATCATTGCCACCATCTTTTAGGTTTTCTAAGGTTCACCTGTTTCATAATTGACCCCCCTCAATTGGAAAGTTTCCTTGGATGTCAGTTTCCCCAATACTGCATCCTTACAATAATGTAACTTTCAACTTGAAAGTGCCTATCAAGCCTACCTCCAAATATATGTCAAATTTAACTATATTTTTTATGCATAAAAGATGCCACCACCACCACCCATATTTCACCAACTTCAAAGAAATAAATGTGAGATTCCACCCTTTCTACCCACTCTACAAAAATGTTTCTTTCAATTAACCAAAGACTTTGAACTCTAAACTTCTTACTTTCATAACTATTACTAAACCTTCTATACAAAGATGCGTATATTACGTTATTACTCCAATTTTGTAATTGTCTTGGGTGAGCAACAAACCAAACATGGCAGTTATGAATCTGAGCAGACCGCTTCACCGTTGTAAACACCTGGGAGACAAACTCAGTGGTTGTTTATGAGGGAGCATGCTAGCGATCAAACTCATTGTTTGGATCTATTACTAATCCATGAATCCCGTGTCTTAAAATTGCTGTTTTTATTAGAAATTCTAAATATTCACAATCCACATATAGTAGCGATCATTTACAAGCTAAGGAGAAGCATCTCACAGCAAATTTGCATCAATGTAAAAAGAGTAATAAATTAATTATCAAGCTTTAGATGCTCTGGCCTGACTTGCATCTAGGTAGAGAAGCCTGATTCTGTAGTGAATGTAGCCTCATGTAATGCCACATAGTTGTACATTTATGATTCATTCCACACAGGTTTGATTTTTTCGAGATGGATGGCGAGTCAAGCATACATGCACCTTTGAACAACAAACTTGCAATGCAATGAAATCTTCTTCTAGCAAATTACTTTAAAAATCAAAACGTTAAATTCCAAGTGATCAACTTTCCATACGATGGTCACTAACAAAATCAATGCATTGTATATGTGGGATTTTTCAACGCCATCGAAGGATTGTACAACATAACTTTTTGTAATAATGGTCAATCCAAAATTGTTACCAATAAATATGAAACAAGGTTTTCACCGTCGACAACTGTGTTAAAAGATTTCGTTGTATGATCGAACTACACCACATTTGAGGATGCAAAATATGTTCTGAATGCCTAATCATACATGATCAATTGTGCAGGGTACTCGGATGTGGCAAAGGAGAATCCACAGGTTCATTCCAGAGAGTTCCATATGCTGTCCCTCATAGTAGTTATTTATGCCAATTCATAATGTATTTAGGTGCCTCAAAGTTCCTCTAAAACTTGCTAGCAGATTAAAAATGCCACGCTGTTACAAATGCTCCTCAAAACACTTTCTGCAACACCAAAGATTTATGCAATTGAAAATACAAATTTGAATGTACATTTTTTTAATTTTTTTAGATTTTCGGTATGAAAAACTATGAACAAAATGCAATGAAAACAATAATAGAGTGAACAAGATGGAAAGAGAAGAGAAGTGAAAATGGATGATGAATGTCATAGATTTGCACGTGGTCTACATGGCACAATTGTTGATGAAATTCAAGAATGGTGGATTGGCAAAACAATGGTTGTTGAACGTGGTTTGCACTGCATAGCCATTGTTGCTTTGGAGAAACAAGGACAATCGAATGGAGGGTGAACAGAGAGGTCTCATAGGAAACTTACTTTGATACCATATTAAAACTACTACATATTGAAGTAGAGCCAAAGGCTCAAATACATTAATCAATCAGTCATCTTCAACATTTTACAATAATATGAGTTACATATATAAGATTTCTCCTATAACCACTTCTATAACTAGTCACTAACTAATTCAAAACTAACATTATTAAATATTAAACCTATTTAATGAATTAACATTAACATGTTAATTAATTATTTGTTATCTCACACACAAATATTAAACTATGTTATGCATTAATTCCCAACACAAGTCTTCCTTGTGATTTAATGATTCATGTTCACATCGTGTCTTACTACTAATACCTTTCAGTTTATATATTTGTGAATCAATACCATCTAGTTGTAAACCTATAAGCATGTATTATGTAATGACCACTCTAGTTTTTTTTTTTTTTCCAAAATAATCTCAGCGGAAATCCAAAGCACATGCAGTCTTCAAAACACTTTCTGATCACCAAGACCCCGAGGTGGGCAAGGTGAGAGCATACGGTGTTTGAATCACACTTCTACTCAATCTGCTACGGTATTGAATGCAATGCAAATGTTTACGTACACACCAGGTGTCCACGATGACCACATGCCTTGCTTATTCAGCGGAGTGTGTAATATGCAACACAAGCATGCACTAGGCGGCGTAGTCGACCACTTCTACGCTTATTCAGCATAGTGCATGATAGACAGAATGAGTATGCAAGGTATTGACATGGTGCAAGTCTTGATTTAGACCAAAATGGTCGTTAGTACCAGACTTGGCTAGTTATGAAATGCTATAGGGATTGGCAATAAACCATCCAATCTTACAAAATGAAGCATCCATTAACATCCACCGACGATACTACCATCCGGGGTTACAAACACAAAGATTGATTGCAACTAAAATACAGAGCATTTGTTAGAAGGCTGCAATACCAAGATATATTCTGATTTCAATTTGAAACACACCGCTGAAATATGTTAGCAATGAAATGAAGCACTGAAATCATTCAACCAATGCAAGGAATCATACCCAATATGGCTCTAATGCTGTAGGTGATGAAATGATGTCAACAGTCACTATAGAATCCCTCCGGAAACTCTGAAACAACAGATACACA
Organism: Cunninghamia lanceolata; assembly: GCA_027924645.1. Lineage (NCBI taxonomy): Eukaryota > Viridiplantae > Streptophyta > Pinopsida > Cupressales > Cupressaceae > Cunninghamia > Cunninghamia lanceolata. The sequence continues at coordinate 1,328,819 of BSBN01000934.1, forward strand.
GGTCTGATATGCACAAACAACAAACTAGAAATACATAGAAAACTCACTAAACCATCCAAAACTCCTCATATACCACAAACTCCACACCAAAGTACTATGAATCAGAACACAATGCCATAGGCGCCTCCAAACAAGCACCATAGACCCCCAAATGATAGGCGCTTCAACATCTAACACCAAACGCCTTCCTTATGGATTGGTACGGCCTGCACAAGGGTGTACGACCAACAAGGAAGGGGTGGGAACAACAGTAAAATCACCAAATAAAACCTCCAAACTAAGCGGCCATATTACACATGGTTTTGCTGCCACCAAAGGAAGATACCAACAGGTAAAAACTCCACGTTTGCTCCTTTCAAAACCCTACGCCACATTTAGAATGGTACACCATGTAGTGGTTGGAATACCCAACAAATAAACATACCAGAAAATGATATATTCTTCGGCATTCTCCAAATCAATCCTGCGAAATCCTTCAATAACACTCATCAATTCATCACTCCAAAAATCTGAGATTAGAAAACATCAAAACCTTCCTTTAGTAAACTGCTGTAGACAAACTCCATTGAAGCTATATGTGATTTCAGAGGTAAAATCACCCAATAGACTAGCTAGGGTTGATCTTTCACAACCAAAGCTAGAGAAGAAAAGAGGGTTTCAACCCCACAGGTCAAGCATAGAGGCTCTCATAAGAAATTTGATATCAAAATGCATACACCTCCAAATGAAGACTCAATCCCCTTATATAGACTTCCTTCAAGTGAGCGCCCAAGAGAAAACAATTAAAATATTACTTTTTATCCTCAAGGGAGGGACACCTCATAAGAAGTGGGCTTTATGAAGCCTAGCGCTGGGGAAAAGAACACACTTTTTAAAACAACTTAAGTTGACTACGAAACATAAAGTCTATTTAACTTGTAGACAACTTAAGAAATAGTTTTAAAAGCGAATTTCCCTTTGATCCACCAAGTTAGCCTTCGGGAAACACTAGGAATAAGGCTAATTGTTACCAAGTCAATTATTGACAGAAAGGGGACATTACATATTAGTTATAAGTCATGCCCACCAATGATCAATTCCATCTACTTTCGATTAGTCTGGTAAATTCAATCAACTCATTAGGCCATATAATCCAAAATTCTTTCACCCATCGGATTTCCTAATATACCACAAAGTGAATGATATATTGGACAATTTCATGAGGGGTTTTTGACTAATCTCTAGAGTTTATTTGGAGTCTTGCACAAAAGTTAGAGCTTGAAGAATTAATACGTTCACATCATCCTATTATGTTGTCTAGTTCACAAGGATAATGCAATCAGAAACTAATTTACAATTTACTTGTCCATTTAAAACTCATAGGCCAATTTATCAAATCTCTCACATCTCTAAATATATCAACTCCTTCAAGTCACATGATCTTGTAATCAAATTTATTCAAATTCACTTCCATTAGACAAAAAACACGACTAAACATAATTGATAAGTTTAAGTCCTCTACTTGATCATGACCAATCATGGTTTAATACAAATATAAGACTAAAGTTGGTTTTAAGATTTTACTAGGCTTGATTTCAAGATTTATCACAACACTTAGTTTGAGCAATCCCTATAAATGAAAGACATATAGGCATTCCCTCCATAACCTCATAAATTAAATTCTTTCACATTGGGGCATTCCTTCCCTAGGGTCCTAGCATTCGAAATTTCATAACAAAATAGTAAGGTTACCACAATCATCTCCACAAATCAAAGCAGTATGCATAAAAAATAGTCTTGACTCGTACAAATAGCATATAGTAATGATGGTAATAAGTATTTCCCAAGTTTCTATAGATTAGCATTTCCATGTAGCTTTTGGCTTTATATAAGAGAAAGCACACTCCCATTACCCCATGCCTAATGGTTTTAAAATAATAGACCTCGAGAAAGTCATGTATGAACCTAATTTGTGTGAAGTACACAAGGAGTCTTCGAAAATATTGACCTTCAAGGCAATCCCAATGCCACAAGGAACATAACCAATCACGAACCGATTGAGTCTTACACTCACTTCCTCATAAGGTAATGCACAAATTGAAAACAATCTCGCAAGTTATGCATAGCATGCTAGAGTCACACATCATTGGTTCTATGAGTAGATTTATTACTAGGGTCCTTTATGTAAGTATCACCAAGTAAAAGACATAGTTTGCATGTTATAAGAACTGCACTTCCAAGAGCCTTTCCTAAAAGTACTTAAGAACCAATTTCATTTTTTTTTCATTTTTTTTTAAAGATTTTCAAAAGCATTCTGTTTTCAGTAACAACATTTCCATTCAAAACATATCAACATAAAATAAAAACTTATTAACTAACAAAACCACATTCCTTGCCCCATTTTCATAGCCTTGTTTGGTTTTGTCCTTGCTCACCCATATTCATTTGCTAGCTAGTAGTGTACCAGATTTTGGATTTGTCTCTAGCCCCAATCAGATTTGAACACACAAAAAGAAGAATAGAATAGAATAGAAGGTTTTTAACATCCATGAGGCCAAAAACAGCCTAAGGGACAATTGACCTCGTCATTTTAGCTTTTTGCATTGCTAATCTTTTGCTATTTATTTTGATGATTAACTCCCCTGTTTTCTCAACCTTCTCCTCTTTGAATAGATCCTATAAAGAAATTCTGTGTCATGTCCCTGCATTATGTATTATTCATTCAAATCAAAGATATGAATGATATTATAAATTGAATATATTTAAATAATATTTATTTAAAACAATTAAAAAATATATTATTATTGTATTTATAAATAACACATAAACAATAATAATATATTATAAATATATCTAATAATATAAATATAAATATTCTTATATTTATCTTATATTATATTATAAATATAAATAATATAATATAAATCATATATCATTTACTATGATATAAATGATATAATATAAATAATACAAAATAAATAATATATCATTTATTATAATGATATAACATAAATACAAATAATATAAATAAACTATATGTTAAGGGAGTTACGTATGGTTACCACAGGGAATAACATAAAGTAATAAAAATTATGAAAGGGTAAGTATGTCTTTTACCACCAGGCATAATAAATATCCCTTGAAAGGGAAATAAATAAAGAAAAGAAGATGGGCAATAAATAAATAATATCCCATAAATAAATATATTTAGATCCGCATTATATTTATATATATTTCTGAGTCATAACTAGAAAAGATATCATAAATATATATAGGGAGGAATTATTCAAGTAAAAATAAATATAATAATAATAATAATAATATATAATAGTAAATATATATTTATTCATTGCATAATATAAGGGCATTCATATATGCCGATCTCATAATAAGGAGCTCTTAACTAATACAAACAAATATCGAGTATCAAAGTTTAATAATATTTATTTATTAAGGGTGGTGACGGGTGGTGACTTGCACCCCTTCAAACTTATAAATATTAATGGGCCCATCTAACAAAAGGGGAAATGAATAGAAAAAAGGAAGGAGGAGAATAAATATCTACCGCATCCAAAAGGTACCTGCAGATCGTCTGAACAGCAGGTAAGTATTTTAATATATTTAATTATTAAGATGTAATATATCTATATATATGTGTGTAAATATATATACATAAATAAATATATATATATACAATAATATTAATAACATATATAATACTAACGGAAATTGATAATAGAAATCTGAATATGGAGTCTAGATAATATTAGATAAATGTATATGCACGAAATTGCAAGTCCACTGTAATATAATAAAATATATATTTATTAAGTGAACACTAGACAAACAATAATGAGAAATACATTCTTAATGAACGGCATGGTACCCTGGATAAATGGTGTTTGACCACACTCAGGGGATCCATTGCATAACAAACCCTGGATAAATGGTGTTTGACCACACTCAGGGGATCCATTGCATAACAAACCCTGGATAAATGGTGTTTGACCACACTCAGGGGATCCATTGCATAACAAACAGCAACATACACTAAGTAAACATTGAATAATATATATGGTTAAATACATCCTTAGTTAAGGAATAGGAGGAAGATGATATGGGAAGATGAACTTAGAATATTACTTCATTACTTCATCCTTAAAGGAATGTTAGGTCTTGTGGGGAGAGGCGGAGTAATCCCATCCGTAAGAAGGCCCGTAGGCTGGGACAAAGTCTCCCGTAGGCTGGGTCAAGAGATAAGCCCGTAGGCTGGGACATAATTTCCCGTAGGCTGGGTTAAGAGATGGTTTCAGCGCGCCCTATACATGTAAAACCTAGTTCCATAAGGAAAAGTAATAAAGAATATGAATTATGGAATGGTTAACAATCTAGCAAGTAACAATTAGGAAATAAATAATCCTTGGAATGATGTGAATACATTATCATTGATCTTATTTGATCTATTCATCGAAAAATTATTAATCTATAATATTTCTAATGTCTCCTTGAGAAGCACTTTGAATGCAAATTTAGGTTTAAATGTTTCCTCTAGAAAGAGGGACATTACATTCTGCTAAAGTACTTGTGTATTCGGCCCAAATCTCACTGTAAGCTTTGCACTCTAAAATAAAGTGCTTCTTTGACTCAATAGCTCTAGCTGTGCAGAAGACACATACCCTCTCCTCCCATTCTTCCTTTGGCTTTTTCCATCCACTTGTTTCACACTGAAGATGATGTGAGTTAGTCCTTAATTTGGCTATGAGCATCTTTTCTTGCCAAGTGATATTTGCCCCTGTATAGGCCTTTTGGTCAAGATTATACATGGAATTAAATTCATCAAAATAATGTTTTCTCTTTCTCCCTAATGCCTTTTCCACATATACTCACAAAATTTATCCATTACAAATGTTTTTTTTTTCTTTGTTATTATTCAGACATGTATTCATGTTGATGTTACATTTGTTCCCCCATTTGGTGTTTTGTTTCATTGAAGTCTTCTTTCTCTCATTCAAAACTTTTTTGGTGACAACTTTAGGCCATCTATTTGTCTGTATCTGTTCAATTTTTTTTAGATATCCTAAGAGACAAACCATAGCAATTGCCTCACTAGAGAAGTTACCTGTTTTTGGTAGAACAACCTCATAAGGAAATGAAGCTTTTGTTTTGAATTTGCTTGTGATTAGGCATTTTTGAATCATCTCTATTTGTCTCCTTTTTGTTTTTGAATTGTTGCTAGCCCCCAATTCACACCCATAAAGCACCACCGGAATTACTAATAGCTTGAATAGAATCTAGATAGTTTTCCAATCCCATAACTCAAACTCTGCTTTTTGTTTTGTAATGCAAAAAGTGCTTTCCAACCTCCCAAAATTCTCTTCCTTTTGCAAGTTTTCCAACTAAGCTTCTTGTTGAAGTCTATCCCAAGATATTTGTTCCCTATTATTTCTTCTAGGATACCCCCTTCAAAAATAAAATTAATTTGGTTTTTTTCTTTCAGTTGGAAAAGACTATGATCTGGGTCTTGTTGGTGTTAACTTGCATACCCATCTCCTTGCAAAAGTGTGCTAAGGCATATAAGTGCTCTTGCAGCCCTTGAGTGGACCTTGCAATCAAAATGAGATCATCGGTGTACAAAAGAAGCCTCACAACATACGGTCCCCAAAAACACCTTCCCCTCTTTGCAGATTTAACCATTCTTATAGTTTGTCAATATATAAGCCAAATAGGGTAGGGGATAGTGGGCATCTTTGCCCAACTCCAATTTCACTCCTAAAGCTTTCTGAGAGGTTTTCTTGAGTTCTGAGTTTTGCTCAAGCCTCCTCATAAAGTCTATGGATTGCTGTTTTATACTGCTCTGGTATGCCAAGATCCTTCATTCTACTCCATAATCTACTTCTAGGAACTATGTCAAAAGATTTCTTGAAGTCCACAAAACAACAATAAGCTTCCTCTTGTTTGTTCCATACTATTTCAATGATATGCTTCAATGTAATGCCATGATCTATTGTTGAGTATTTTAGTCTGAAACTTGCTTGCTCTTTTGCTCTTTTATCTTTTTTCCACACACTTGCTGATTCTGTGCTCAACCAGGCTTCCAAATAACTTTGCAAACAAATGATTGATCATGATGATCCTATAGTTAGAATGAATGTTTACATCTCCACTCTTGAAGAGAGGTACTATTAGATTGGTTGTCCAATCTCTTGGAAACCCATATTGAATGATGTTGAATATTTTCTTATTGTGAGGGATGAGGCCTTTCATTCCCCATTTTAAGTATTCTTCTTGTAGCCCATCCATGTCGCAAGCCTTACCTATACTCATTTTCTTAATACCTTTCTTAACCTCTTGTAAAGTGAATAATTTTGTTGTTGCATTGACTATGGGAGGGGCCTCTTCCTTTGACTCCTTTTCATACAATTGTTTGCATATTCTAGCCATTGATATAAGCATGCTTCAATTAGTAAAGAAAAATTAAAGACTAAAATGACCAATGGGCTAAGTTGAGTCCCTCCTTAGATACCTACATACGTCTTCCAATCTTGGAATCAAGCTCATGTATCACACACAAACATGTTTCTCATTAAAAATCCAATGTGTCACACTCAAACATGTCTCTAAGTTATATAGGCTCATTATGGAAGATTGAATAAACATTTCTAGGCAATCAAAAACATTGTGTTAGTCAATTCTAAGTTAGATTGTGGGTTCTAGAAAAATCCGTGGTCTTAAGAATTGTTGAATTTCAAGTTTCAACTCTTTGGATTGCGTGTTTTTGCGATAGGCGTGGTCAGACTGTGGGTCCATAGAAAATTGTGGTCAGATCACAAGTTTTTGGAAAAGCTGCGTCCCTTACTATGCGGATGTGGGATTGCAGGTTTCTAGAAAATGCAGCCTACCCATGAAATTGAGATTTTCTTTGTTTTTCACAAAAGTGCAAATCCAACATTGAACTTAGGTTTGCATCTAACAAATACACTCGTTCAAGCCTTATACAACTCACATGCAAACCGATTTGAAGCCTTTACAAGGGTAAAATTTCTCACACAAATCTTTCAATCTTTGATCAAATTTCAATACAAGCAACATGCAAGGAGATAATGCATACAACTTCAAGCTCACACAACAATATGTATTGAACAATATGCGCAACAACTATTGGGAAGAAGCCACCTTGCTTTCCAAGCTCTCCAATTTAGTGATCTTCCTTACTCTCCCATGAGCTCCTCTAGATTTCCCTTTGGCCTCCTTTTTCCCTTTTCTTCTAGCAATCATTTTCCCCAAGAACAAACAACACCACCCAAGAGACAAGAGGAGAGGAACCCCCAAACAAGACCAACTTTGCTACGTAAATAGGGGTGCGATGCCCCCTCTCCACCCAATCAATGGGGTGATGCCATATTGCAAACCCCAATCTCCGAGACACTCAACCCCCTTCCTTACACAAACATTTAATCCTCATGACAAATCTATGCACATCTTCCACACATATAGTAGTGGAGTGTACTCCATCCTCTTAAAAGCTTTAAAAGCAAGGGACATGGAGGGAAACTTGCACTCCACTCCACCCTAATCCACAAGTAACCCAACCATCACTAACCAAGCCCAAAAGCGTACTCCACATCATAGTTGAAAAATTGGCGAGTAATTGCTAGATGTGTGAGTAACTCATAGTATTACTCACCATTGAGTAATCACTAAAAATCACCATTAGTTTTTCATCAAAACTTGCCAAACTCACAAAAAGAAATGGCAAAACTTGCGATTTGGGGAAAAATTGGCTGTGGCTAAAAAGGGCATTTCATGACAAAATTTGTACTTTTTTCTGGGTTTTTTTTTGTTTGATGGCTTTTGTACAACTTGTGTGAGGTTAGTTCTTTGTGTTTATTATGTTTATGGCTTGTGTGAGGTCTGTTCAATGGGTGTATCATGAAATCAGAAGATACTGTTGGCAGCTACATAGTTTGCGTATGCTCAAATTAAATTCCTTGGCTGCTCTGTTGAGTTGTGCTCCATTATATTACTTCAGTTTTCCTTTGAAAAAAGAAGATAACATGATTTATCAAGAAGACTTTTTTTTTTCCACCAAGTTACATGCTTTGCCTTATTGCATTTCACCCTTTTTAATCTCCTTTAAAAATTCTCTTAATAAATGGCATGAAATTTCTATATTCAATTTGCTTTTTTGGACTTTTTAAAATTTCCAACTTTTCTTAGCTTTTAACTTTGTCTTATATTTACATATTCAAACTTTTTACTTACACCTTTTCTAGATGAGTTATTATTATTCAAATTTAACCATTTGAAATTTGGTGTACTCTAAGCAATGGCTTCTATTGATTTCCTAGTGTCAATGATTTGCATATCTATGCAAAGATTCATTGAGGCTCGTATTGAGGATGATGTAGATATACCATCTAGTTTGACGACACCCACACAATGGCAACATACTTTTCTGAGATTTAGTCATAGAATAAATTTATGATATATGATTTTAATATTTTATTGATATTGAAACTTGAAGTTCATATGTATTGAACTCATTTTTTGGTCTATGATGTGTATTGAACTCTAATTTTGATCCATATATGAAGGAAATTAGTAATATGTTCCATAAATTTAGTAACATGCATGTTTTTGAAGAATATTTTTTAAATTTATTTATTTGTATGTTCAATAAATTTGGTAAGTTACTAGTGAATTTTTCCCTGAGTTTTTGCCAAGTCTCAAGTTTTTAAAAATTTTGGGCCAATTGAGTTATTACCTAGTCCAAGTTTTTCAACTATGCTCCACATGGCCCTTTATTCTTCCAAAAAAGTACACAAAATAATCCTCATACCTGATTCTACAAATTCAAGTTTCACTAAAATAAAGGGCCTTGAGGGCCCCATGCACAAATAATGACCAGAATTTAAATAAAGATTAAGCTAATGGTGAGAGGTTGAGGAGGTGTGAAGCGTTAGAACAATAGGTAGTCCTAAACATTTTTTTTGGCTAGGACAAATGGAATTATTCCATCACTTGGTCTAAGGCTGCAAAATCACTCTCAATGCCTATTGAGAAAGGATGGGTGTGGTTTGGGGCACACATGATTACACCTGATCTAAATATCAAATCCCTCCATGACACATATAGCTGAAGCACAATATTTAAAGCACTATAGTTAGTGTATGGTGTTGTTTATTATATTTGATAATTTGGGTTATCCAACTATGTATTAATTGTTTGTCGACTTTCGGATAGTTATAAGAGTTAGTTAGTCGGAGTCGGTTAGTTGATGGTTGTGTTCCTCTTGGCAACTGTCGGGTCTTTTAAATAGTCTTTGTATCATCAAGTAGGGCAGTATGATCTAGTCTGATCGACTTTGATCCTTGGCCGACCATATCTTGTCTACTTCTGTAACAATTTGATGTGTGAATAAAGATATATTTTTACTCCTCTATCTGGTATGCATTATTAATTTTGTTCATTATTGCAAGTATTCATTTATTAGATAGAAGGGTAAATGTTGGCACCATTGCCTTAAAAGAAATCCGGTCCCATATAAGATATTCATGCCCTTAGACCCTAATAAAGGCGGGAAGAGACCACTTGGTTAGGATTAAGAGATCGGACAATCTTTTAGGTTGGTAGTACAAAGAGAATGTAGAAGAAGACTAAGAGAGATCGTCGAAGTCCGAAACCAAAGTTCATCTCGAAGTAGAAGTCGGATTCAGAATGTGAGTAGGAGTCGTAGTCGGGCTCAGGAACACATTTCCACTACAAATAATCACATGAGGGCAGAGTGGGAGGAGATCGCAAGGTACCTTCCACTGCTAGACAAAGTGTGGATTGATCTGTTCGATCTAGTTGAAAAGTCAAGACAACCTTTTCTGGATGAGGGAAGTTGGGAGTTGGAGTTAGATTCCTTCATAGAAGCATATGAGAGCAACCTTCGAGGCATCGAAGGGTTGTCAATAGGAGTGTATGAGAGCAGCCTTCGAGGCATCAAAGGGTTGTCAATAGAAATAGAAGTCGAGCCAAGGGTGTATAAAATAAAGTCTGAAGGCGAAACAAGTGCACGAAACGTTGAAGTTGTGGGAAGAGTGGAGGATTCTCATGTGGCCGAGAGTGCGAGAGTAGCATTGGAACATCCAAATCAAAACTCCCTAGCAAGTAGGCTCTAGGCACTAGGTTTGCATTAGAACAAAACCTTGGTAAGCCCCAATGGAGAAAAGCAGAAGTTGGTCAAGTTTACAAGCAATGGATCAGAGGATCCCCTCAGACATTGTAAGGCTTGTGAGACAATCTAGACAACAAATGGGCAAGATGATAAAGCAATTTGGCTATGGTTTTTTCTAGCCACCTTGCGAGGTGTAGCAATTGACTGGTATACAGAACTTGACCAAGCCTCCCAAAACACATGGGAGAGATTAAAGAAGGCCTTTGAAGAAGAGTTTAAATTGCTTCGAGATGATAATGAAATAGTAGGCGAAATTTACAATACTAGGTGGTTCATCGAAGGTCTAATTCTATCATTAAGAAAAAAAAATGAAGGTAGTACCACCCTCTTCTTATGTAGAAGCCTACAATCGGGCGATGGACATAGAAAGCGAAGACAAAATGTCCTCCCATAGCAAAAGAAAAATAGAGGAAGATGGAAGTTGAGATGACAACAGCAACAATCAATCAGGAATGGTACATGGGCTCCTGAGGAACATGCTCCAAATGATGAAAGAATTGAAGGTTGAGAAAGAAACCAGCAAAGAATCCACTGAACTCTGGTGTACTAAGGTCACACCAAAGGTAATTGTCCCAGAAAAATTGTTTTGTGAGATTTGCCAGGTTATGGGTCATTCAATAAAAGAGTGCCCATATAACTTGAAGACTAGGAGTACCCAGGTACTCTTCACACAAGGAGAGCAGTCCACTCCATCGAAGCCACATAACACATCTCTAGGTGGTTATCGAAATCAAAGAGGAGGTCAAAGTCAAATACAGTAGGAACCCAAAGGACGTTCAATCATACAGTGTTGACAATGTAATGAATGGGGACACTTTGTGAGACACTGCCAGAACAAGTAGGACAAAGTGCAGTTATTGTGCAAATGATGTGGACCTGGAGACCATGAAGACACTGGATGTCCGAAGCAAAAGGCTAGCATCAACCTGATTGATGTTGAAAGGCAAAATGAAGTATTGGTCATTACTCGAGCCTGAGCAAAGAAGGTTGTGTACTCGGACCCACGTACAGAACAAGAAATTTTTTGTGAAGCAAGAGCCGGAGTGGAGTAGGCTATGGACAATGAATGATGCCATTCAAATGCCAAATGCAAGTACGGTAAAAAATCAATTACAATCCGAGAAAAATATTGCATGACAAGTACTTCAAGCTACCGTACCAATTAAAGTAGTGGATTTATTACAAAGTATTCTTAAACTCAGAAATGTTATGACTAATATTGTATCGGGGAAGAATGAGACGATGCATGGTACAACCCAATTGGAATTCAAAGGGAATGAAGATCCAATAACCGAACCTCCGTTGTTGGGCGACCAAGTAATTGATCCCATGTTATTAATAGTTGGCACAACAAAGAAACCATCGGTGGTAAATATGGAGATCCTTGGAAGGAATCTCAGCAATACAATTGTTGATGGCGGGTCTAGTGTGAACGTACTTCCAAAAAATACTTGGAGAAGTCTGGGTAAGACGACTCTCTGTCCCCCAACTTTTTAATTGGTGGGTGTTGACCAACAAGTTATTAAGGTACTTGGTGTTTTAATGGGCCAAAAGGTAATTATCGGAACCCAAGCATTTTTGTTGAATTTTGTGGTCATTTCATTACAGAAGAAAGTGTACAGCGCATTGTTGGGTTGGGGTTGGCTGGTAGCAGCCAGAGCCGACCACAAATGGAAACAAAACACCATCTCGATCGAAAACAAGGGTCGGAAGTATATAATTGATTTGAAGAATCAATCAGTCAGTGAGGAAGCAACTTCCTCCGATTCGTCAGATTTGGACTCCAAAGAAGAATGGATGGAGAAGCATGATGAAGGTTTGATAGAGTCGAACGACGAAGGTGTTCTAGAATTACTATCATGCTCGAAGGATGAAACAAATTCGCTTTGCAGTCTGTTTCATTGACAAATGGAGGACTCAGGTATTTCCGTCGACTTGTAATTTTATTCAAGCTATAAAGATCAGCAAAGAGCAGTGTCTAAAAATCGATTTTGAAAAGTTGGACAGTTTATGTGTGCGAGACGCTGTACATGGTTTGCAAAAGACTGCAGTTCTGGTTCCAACAGAGGCACCTGACTTTATCGAAGATTGCAAAATTCATGAAGGTTCGTGTTGGGGTAATAATATTACAATATTTAATTTGGAACGTATGAATACTTGTCAAGTCAGGACAACTTCACAGGAAAATTACGGAAAAGAGAATATATTGTCCAAAAAAATTACGGAGAAGGGAAAAATATTGCAGGACAAGGACAAATGGAAAAAAATCACTTCAGTTTGCGTTGGGTGGAAAAACGAAAAATTAAAAAAATTAAATTATAAAGTTCCTAATTATAAAGCCAAAGAGAAAAAAATTCCCAAGTGGGCCCCATGCGGAAAAAATGAAGAAAATAATTTTTTCAAGTGAATGAAAAAGACAAAAATTAAAAAAATAATAAGTCAAGGGTTAATTACCCTAACTGTACGGTAGACCATAAACAATCAAAATTTACAAAGTAATTGTTGCTATCCTACCTGTATAGAACCTAAAGGACATTTTAATTAAATTTTCTAAAGGTACAAACTTAGTCTTACAACCCAGGAAAAACAATAATCTTTTGATTTTATTGCCACTATACGATTCCCATCCGCACCTTCCTTCCATTGTACGGCCTTTCCTCACCTTGCATTGTATGGAATTTTCATCTCCACTTTGCCTTTTGTTGTCCAGTTTGTTTAATATCACTTTAGTGTTTTAGTGTCTCAGCCATTGTGGGCTGCTTCTGATCTGTTTCCCAATCGTTCTTCTCTAGACTATGATATTGGTAAACATTGGGATTTCTTAATGCAGATTGGTGAATTGGATGATAGTCCTGAGCAATATTTTCATGATTAGAATGCCTCTTCAGATCTATTTGAATGTGCTACAGAGGGTTTTCTTGATGGGAATCATTTTGAAGTGTTTACAGTCTATGATGGATTTGGTGAAGCCTTTTCGGACTCCAGTATGTAGTTCGATTTGATTCCTTATTTATTGGTCTTCAACATTCTACAACGTCGTCCATAGTGTGGGAAACCTTACCTCATGTCACTTGCTGCTTCTTGCTTTTCTGTCATTTGGAAGATGACTTTTTCTTTCTGGAGGGATGATGTAGTCAGTGTATAATGTTGTTTATTATATTTGATAATTTGGGTTATCCGACTATGTATTAATTGTTTGTTGGCTTTTGGGTAGTTGTAAGATGCTACCCCCAATTTTTTTTTAAAACTTATACAAATGATCACAACAGTGTTAGCACAAGTATGCAACCAACTAAATGCCTCCACACTTCTGATCACCAAGATCCCAGGATGGGCGAGGTGAGAGCATACAGTGCTTTGGCTTAACAATCAAAACTTGCAAAGAAACTATTACAATCATCCGCTATAGAGCAGGCATCTGCTTTTCAGCAGGCATCCACTTATTTAGTGGGTGGGAAAAGAAAGATAAATAATATTTTTTTTCTCCACACTGGCGGTAAAACCATCTAGGGGTTAATATATGTTTTGTGCAACATAAAAAAAAGGATTACAATGCTATGAATAAGAAGCAACTAAACTACTACCCCTGAATTGCTCAGTTTGCCTCAGCTGCAACAAATTAGAGCATATACAAAACCCAAAGATGCCATGAATAAAGCATCGTAAGAGTCTTGGAATCCCCATGAATAATCCAATAGGAAGAGTATGAAGAATGAACTCCACCAAGGTATTGTTGTAGCAAAATAACAACACTGCACTTCTATGGCTGCATTAAAAAGACATCATAACAGTCCCATACCAAACACCATGCAACACTTAATGATCAAGTATTCCATTTCCTTGTATCAATTGCATATTATTTATTATCAACAACAAATACTAAATAAGACACTCAGAACTGATTTTTACCATATACTATCATCTCAGTATGACTGCTGGATCACACAGGCCCATAAACAGACACTGGACGAACTGTATCAACTGTGAAACTTCAATGGAGATCTGCACAACAGTCTATCCAAGACAGGCCTGAGATAGATAATCCCAGCTTGTCAAAGTCCTTGATTCACCTTCCATCCATACCACAATCGAATAATGCACAGATCAGAACCTTTCTAAGGTACGGCTCAGAACTGGTATGTCTCTCCCACCTGCTCGAATCTTCAGTATAAACTTCTAAATATCTGCTCAGAAATCATCAGTATGATAAGGCCAACAACAATCTAATACTATTTCACAACCATAAGTGCTATTCACATATAAATTCCAACACCCTTGATATGTACGGCACTCTAAGAGTACGAATGACAGCCACAATTCATTCGTTGCATCTGAACTCCTTAGATCTTCCAAACTCACTCCATAACACAACAAAAAAACATCAGAGATGACTCCAGAATGAAAGGATTACATTTGAATTGGCTTCTTGACCATCTGCAAGTACGTATGGCCCAGATAGGTATGGATCCTTACAGCAGACTCAACAATACACTAAAATCATTGAGATTGATCTTAAAAGAGGCGCCCAAGTCTGACAATCATTCCACAATCAACAAAGATTTCAAATTAGTCAACAAAGAATTTCTGATTTCAATCGACCCAGACAGTCAGGTACAGAAATGGAAGTACGGACTTCCTCAAATCCCACAAGATTTTTGCTTAAACACAAGGAATGTATATATTAGATATGAGGTGCCCATATGAACAATGATTTTGCAATAAAAAACAGTTCCCATCAATATGAAATCACTTTCATTTTCAAATCGTACTTCCTGACTGGTACGGACCAGCAAAGTACGGCTCATACAAATATTGAAAAATTGATCACTCAATAAAATCTGCAAATGGATAAAAAGACAGCGCCAGATGCTATTGAAGAAGAATAGTTCATCAAGTTTCAAAGAAACATTCATAGAAAATCACAAACAAGAAATATCCTCATCAGCATGTACGGCCACTAAATGGTACGGCCTGCATTAATTCCCCACAAAATTCCACAAATCTGCATGTATGTCTCAGAAAAACATTCTTCAATCATCAATAATCAATATAATAACAAAATCTAAGATCAAACTCCAAAACCATTCAATCCATATTTGCTCATATGCAACACCTGGATGAAGTTGCCCTCTTTCCAACTAGGCAGAATATTTCACCAACGAAACTGGACTTCTTCAAGAGGGGTTTCGTCCTCAAGAAGGAAGAAATGGAAGAACACACAGGTTCAATCCAGCAGAGTATCAATATCAATTCCCAGCATACCTCCAATGAGCTCTCATTGTCCTCTTATAATTTTTTTGAGAGAATATAATATTATTTCCTTTTGACTCTTCGTATTACTTCTCTCAAAGGACCTTTTTAATTTTCCCCGCCTAAAACACTTAACTTAATATTATAAAGTGACTATTGATTTGACATTAAAATAAGTCACTTTATAACCTTTTAATATAATTATTTAATATTACCCTTTAAACTTAGCACCTTTTTGCCAGGTAACATTAAATAATTAAAATAATTATTATTCCTTAGGCATAGGAAAATTGGGGACATTACAGTAGTTATAAGAGTCGGTTAGTCGATGGTTGTGTTCCTTTTGGCAACCATTTGGTCTTTAAATATTCTTTGTATCATCAAGGAGAACAGTATGATCTAGTCTGATCAACTCTGATCCTTGGCTGACCATCTTTGGTCTACTTCTGTAACAATTTGATGTATGAATAAAGATATACTTTTACTCCTCTATTTGGTATGCATTATTAATTTTGTTCATTATTGCAAGTATTCATTTATCAGATAAAAGGGTAAACAAACACATCCTTTTAATTATGTTTTAAGCACACTATAACAATAAACATCTTAATTGGTTAGCCAATGACAAGACATTATTATGTCACAATTCTCATGAAACCATGTTATTATTGTAATTAAAATTCATGTTTTATTCATCAATCATGAACAAGCACCAGAATATCTAGTTTGGCTAAAATATAGCAGTCATCCTTGTGACTAATGTAGATCCGTTGCTAACCCCATCAATAATCTAATTAATTTCACAAGTAAGAAGAAACATTTAAGGAATCATGTCCTGCTTAGGTCTAACACAACATGCCCTAATAAAGTACCACAACATATGTAATAAGGAAAAGAGATCAATTGAGAACATCTCACATCATGAACGTAACTAGTAATCCATTACGTTGGCTAACACAAATCTATCATAAATACAGTCACAACAATGGGGTTAGGTCTAAGGCATATGATAAAGGTTGGAACTGAGATGGGCCTTACATCCACCATTCTATCATGGGCCACTATACCTTTGCATACATACACATAGTTTCAAAACTCACGACTTAAGAAAACTCAATATTCCTTGTGTTGACTTGCACTCGGGGACTTGGCAAAAACTCAACAAGACTCTACAAATTAAAGAAACACTTAAATTCATTAAAAGAACAAATATCATCCAAAATTCAGATACAAAACATATGAAATGAGTCTATAGAATGTTGGGGAAGTGTTTAGTTTTAGATTTAAATAAAAAAATAGTACAATATTGCATACACATGCGAATAAAACAACCAATAATACAATATAAATCACACAATGATTGAAAATCATCATAAAAGAATAAAATTTCATTCAAGCTACAACATTTTACATTTTTCTCTTTCCGATATACATCCTAGTGATGGTTGGTGTCATACTCCTCTATGTTGGTTGTGGCGTCTACTCGACCCTCAAACTATAAGGGAATGATTCGTCAAGACCATCCTCATCTTTAGGCGTGATCTCCTCCAATCCAATTCCTCCCACATTTGTTTCTGCTGCACCTTCCTTTGCTTGTCTTTCAAATTCGACAATTTCATCTTCTGTAAACATGAGGTTCTCAATGAGGGTAGTCCAGTTGCTAATAGATCAATGTCATCAAAGTCAATAGCCTCATGACTAATTGAGCCCTCCACCTTTTTAGAAAGAAGGCAAATAATGTGTTGCACAATGATGAAGTTGTTAAGACACTTTTATGTGAGCTTGTTAAGCTTCTTTATGTGAATGAAATAAATAAACTCCAACTATGCTCACATCTAGAAGCACTACAAGGTTGAGACAAAATTTGAAGGGCTGACTTTTTAAGTTTTGGTTATTTTCCACTTCAATCTTCCCACCAAGCAGCTGCAAAAGAAAACATTCACAAGTTTTTAAGCAAGCAATAATGGCACACATCAAAGATTTGAATTGAAGTGAAAGCTGATATTTTTTGTTACTTGGTGCTTGTGTAGTACTCCCTCAAATAGCTAGTGTTGAAGTGAAGAGCCTCCCTCAACATACTTGTATTTCTGCAGCTCTTCCATAATTTAATCTAATTTTCTTTTTATCCCAAGATTGGAGCATGCTATTTTGCATAAATTGTTAAACCAACTTATGGCCCACAAATGGGACACACATTTATGTGGCCAATATTCACTTAGAAGAAGAGGAAGGCTTGCCTAGACAAGTATCACATTGGGAAGATCATCGATGGGATTGAACACCAAAGATCAATGCTTCATGAATAGCCCAATTTCTTAATAAATCGTGGCCCTTTTTGCAAGATACAAATTTTTTCCTTTGCTATAATAAAGATTGTCATGAAGTAACCCTTTGACATTATGAGGAGTTTAACTGATCTAGAGAGTTTTCAATTGCCATGAACCTTTGCTATAATAAAGATTGTCATGGAGTAACCCTTTGACATTATGAAGAGTTTAACTGATCTAGACAGTTTTCAATTGCCATGAACCTAGATCTTGAGGATTTTGGATCTAGGGAAAGCTCTCATAAATTTATAGATTAGAGCCTTTTAGAAGAAATAGCCTCTTCTCTATTTCCTCTATGCTGAAACTGATTTTTTTGGGGGTGTTTTTAGATAACAATTGTTTTCATTCTTCAAGGGAAGGATAGGGTTTGGCATTTTACGAATCCTTGAAGATCTTTTTTGTTCTTGGGATTTTGAGCCAATCTAATTGCTTGAAATTTATGTTTTTTTTCTTTTTGTGACTGAATTGGAGCTTTTGGATGAGGCCATGACCTCTTGTTGGGTATCTCTTCTTGGGGGCATCAAGTGCAAATGGGTGCTGGTTGAATTTGGCTGTAAGGGGGGAGGAAGGCTAAAATTTGTATGGGGAAGGCTAGTATTTGGAGCATATGAAGGCTATTTTTTAAAAATCGTTAGACCAATGTTGATTGACTCTTCACTAATTTGCTGAAGGAAACCCTCACAAGACACCAAATGAATAGTAAGCAAGGAGACAACAAACAACATACCATCAATTTCTTTTTTTGATAGAAGAGAAATTATATTACATGAAAAGATTGTACATATAACCTAGAGGAGGTGAGCAAGACCAAAATCATTGTGTAGATCGCAAGAGGCACTTAGGAAGACAATCACAAGAGGCAAAGGAAACCTAAGAGAACCAAACAATCACTACAAGATCTTAGAGTATAGATTCACATATATAGTTTTTACTAGTGTTCCACGGGGACCTGTCCTCTCCCAAAATCCAGCCGTCCCCCCGACTCTGAAACCTGTCCCCAACCCTGAAACCCTTTGTCCCCCCATCCCCAAAACCAGTCCTCGAGTCCCCGTAAGGAAACTCCGTGGGACATTGGTTTTTACCACTATAAAAGCATATAGCAACGTATCTTTAGTTTCTTGGTCAAACATGAGAGCACTGCCCTTTTGCAAATTGAGGGGATTAAGCAGCTGAGTGTCTGCCAGCTTATTGAGTAGGGTTCGAATTCCAATCAGCAACCTCTTCATCAATTTGAGCATGGGGATTGGCATGCTAGTTCTCCATTTGTTGAGGGTAGTTAGACAAAAGGAGATTCTAGTTTTCCTTGTTACATGGCATTCCTCTTCATGTTTGAGATATAATATTATACACATTAAAAAAGTATTTTACACTGTGTTCCATGGGGACTTGGGGACTTGGAGGATAAGTCTCCTATTTTTAGGGCTGGACAACCTGCTGTTCCATTTGGTGCATTAAAGCACAAAACACAACTTTTAAGAAAAAAATACTAAAAACCCTAAAAAACTACAAAGGGGAGGATTGTCATGGAAAATTCAGCATATTGTATATAGTTTTATAAATTTAGCTTCTTTTAGTTTGTTTTAGTTATATTAATAGACACCCCTTGCTGTTTCCAAAATTTGGGAATTTTTTTTGCTGTCCTCAAAACTGTGTCCATGCATCGTTGTGTCTCTCTACCCTAGAAACTTAGAGAAGCATTGTAAAAGTTGTTGCATTACTACTAGGGGACGAGATAGGAGTTAAAGGTGGTGAAGGAAGTGTCTTAGCAATGTGTACTTCTTTGAAATGTCCCAGCTAAATAATAAAACCTCCACTAGACTTCCCGATATCATCCACTCACAAAAAAGACGGTATTAGATCTGATTTGGTTATATGTATGGCATACAGACAATACACAACTCTTATACTTAACAGTAACTACTTAGGATGCAACACGAACTCAATGTAAGCAGATAGACGATACTTCAGGCACATATATATCTGCGATATGTGCCTAAAGTATCGTCTATCTGCTTACATTGAGTTCATGCTGCATCCTGAGTAGTTTTATATATATATCAGTGTTCCACAGAGTTTCCTGACGGGGATGCATCCCTTGTCGTGGACGAGGGGACAAAAGGTCTAAGTTTGGGGACGGCGGGGGGACGGTGGCCGGGGGGGGGGGGGGGTGCTGATATACATATGGTACTTGAATAACTAGTTATAAAAAGATGTTTAAGAATAACATTTCAAATTAAACTTTGGCAAATTAGTAAAATAGCAAAATTGCAAATACTAACATTTTAAATACTTGAATACTATTACTAAAAGAATATGAAATTGTCGAATTTGACAAATGAAATTGTCAAATTTGAGATTTCTAGTATATCGAAAACGGAAAATATGACATGTCACATCATAATATCATATCATAAAGTCTTAAAGATGGTTACAATGAGTAGCATATGATATCAAAATAAGTACAAAATGCAAAAATCAAAATGTAGTGAAGGGAGGCCTCTAATCGTCCCCAAACTCCTCATCACTCAAACTACTGGAATCCTCGCGGTCAAGCTCTGCCAAACTAACACCAACCAGCCCTGCATTTGAAGCCGAAACTGAAGCATCCTCATCAATCTGTGCTGGTTCCTCTGGCTCTACATCCCATCGTGTTGCTGGACTCTCTTTGTACACAAGTGTTTTGCGGTCAATGAGACGCAAAGCACTATGTACAGCCACAAGCTTCTCTGCTCTCCTAGAGGTAACTCTGTTCCTCTTAAGAGAGTGGATGAAGCTATATGTAGACCAGTTCCTCTCAGCAGCTGAAGAACTAGAAACCTGAGATAACAATCGGATGGCTAGAGTGGTAGTCAAAGATCCCGATCCATGGCAAGTCCACCACAAAATTGGGTCATCCTGCGCCATAGTTACCATATCCATCTTGGCCGCATTTGAATAACCCCTAAGAGTGGCAAATTTGGTCCACCGCCGCCGGGACGCCGGGTTCTTTGCCAAATCATAAGTGACAGCCTTTGGAACTCAACGATATATTCCTCCACCGAACCACGTTGTTTCAGCCGTGTCAATTCTCTAAAATACCTCTCCGGGTTCTTTTGATCAAATTTGTCTATGAACCTTTGTGTAAAATCAGCATAGGTCGTGATGTTTTGATGCCCTTGTGTGACGATCCCGTGATGCCACCACTCATGTGCAACGCCATCAAGATGGAGAATAGCAAACTGGATTGCTTCATCTTTTATCATAGGGCTGAGTTTGAGATATGTGTCCAATTTTTGAACCCAAGCTCTAGCTATAACCTTCCTAGAGCCATCAAATTTTGGGAGTGACATCTTACTTAACTTGTGCTAGAGGTCTCTGCTGCCCTGCTGCATGAGTTGACTTCCTCTAGAACCCTTAATAGCATTGCAAAATTGGATGAAAGGAATATCACGCCTGACCTCTGAACCAATCCTTGAATATTCAGGTACGCAATCACTGGGATTAAATGTTGCTTGATTTGGTACTTCTTTCTCTAGGAGTGGCTCTGTTCTAGGCAAGAATGTGGGCTGAGTGGGACGGGGTGTTGACCCTATTTGAATCTTGCTGTGATTTGTGTGTGTGGCAGCTCCATTCTGATTTGTATTGCTGCATTCTGCCCCATTATTAAGTGCAGGTCTATTGGGATTGTTCATGTTCTGCATCATCTGGATGAATACTTGATTTGTTTGTCTTGTTGTCTCATCACTTGCTCATGTCTTTCTGCCATCTATTGCATAAACATCCTTATCTGCCATCTTTGTTTTACCGTTGCCTCCTATTCCAACTCCTTACTGTTGTGCGTTAGCCTCTTGTTTCTTCTTTCTTTGACTAATGCACGCTGATCTCTCTGATTCAAACCCTGCATGCACCAAATTTCCTTTCAGGCTGGCAGGGCAGCCTACTTTGATACCAAGCTACAAAGCCACTACGCCAAAAGCCTGGACTGTTAGTGAATGGTGCCCATCGACATTAAGGGTGAGGTTTTCGTCCCACCGGAGTGTCACGCAAGTGAACCCCCCGTGGACACGGGCTGCCCGATTGTGGGTGAGTCCCAACCTTGAGTACATACCCATCGGCAATCTGCACCATTGCAACATTTAGGCCGGGACATTAGAGCCCACCACGCTCCGCAAGGCTCGACCTCGCGACCTCGACTTTGATACCAAGCTAGACAACCACTACGTCAAAAGCCCAGACTGTTAGTGAATGGCGCCCATAAGACCAAGAAAAGTTATTCCATAACTTAGTATCATAATTACTTTTCAAAGCCCCAATTATCCCCCCTATTCTTCATAATTTAAGTAACAGTTCTTTTTTGAGAATTGAGAATATCAAACTTAGTTTTCATAGCATCCCAACTAATAAGACCATTCTTATTGATAATTTGGCCAAAATTTCTTATACCTTTATTATACCAATTAAGAGTAGAACAACCCTTATGCAAAGCAAGAGGTTTGCCATTAATTTCAACTGACCACCAAATAGACCTGAAGGGACAAAACATATTATTTCTAGCATTGATCACATCCCATTCCACAATAAATTTTTTAACATATTCCCAAGCTTTCCAGACTAACTTAAAAAACCAGAGAACCCCTAGTACGAACAATAAAAGTTCCAAGCAAAAGGTCAACCAGACCAAGCCTCTTCCAACTAGGCTTAGGCTTAGGATAACCACTACAAATAGTATGCTTTACAAGCACATTCCAAGGCTCACAATCATCAAGAGCTCTAAGAATCTACTTCACAACAAAGGAAATACTCTGCAAATAGAAATTATTAAGGCCCATACCACCCATACACCTAAGCCTACAACACCAGTTTCATCTCATCATTGTCTTCTTTTACCATTCTTACCATCAGACCAAAGAAAAGCTCTCATCAATTTTTTGAACTGCTTCAAATGAGAAGAACAAACCAACCATGTAGATGAAAAGTACATAGAAGAGGAAAATACTTTTTGGCATACTTGAAATCTCCCAGCAACAGAAAGAAAATTAAAATGCCATTTATTCAATTTATTAACCATCTTATCCATCACCCAAGCCCACATATCTTTCAAAGAAGTCACAAAGCAAAAGGAATACCAAGGCACCTCACCCACTTATTAGGCCCACCCCATTGCCAACCCTTCTTAGACAACGGATCCAGTGGATGATCCTTCCAACAAAGGATAATAGACTTTTTAACAACAATTTTAGAACCAGAAGCTACACAATAGCAATCGAGCCTACTCTGCAAGTTCTTAAAGTTAATACAATCTAGCTCAGGAGACAAAGCAATATCATTTGCAAATTGACATTCTAATAACATCTCATTATTTGGCAGAAACAAACCCTTAAGATGAAGCCCCAAACAATTATGTCTAAGCACATAATGCAAAGCTTCAACAGTAATGACAAATAGAGAAGGAGCAAAATGACACCCTTGTTTTATAGGATCAAATGGGGAGGATCACAAATCATTAACACAAACTTGAGCAGTAGCATCCTGAAAAAGCACTTCAACAGACCTACAAAAAGTTTCACGAAAACCCAAAGATCTCATCACATCCAAAATAAATTTCCACTCAATTCTATCATATACTTTTTCAAAATAAAAAAGAATCATACACATATTCTGCCCTAATTCTTTAGCCCAATTCTTCCCTTCCCAGCTTGTTAAAAGATTCTCTAATATAAACCTCCTTTTAATAAAACCAATCTGAGAAGGGGAAATTA
The DNA here is from genome assembly GCA_027924645.1 of Cunninghamia lanceolata. Taxonomy (NCBI): domain Eukaryota; kingdom Viridiplantae; phylum Streptophyta; class Pinopsida; order Cupressales; family Cupressaceae; genus Cunninghamia; species Cunninghamia lanceolata. The sequence continues at coordinate 1,352,335 of BSBN01000934.1, forward strand.
TATTGGGGAGAATATCTTTAAGCCTATTAGCAATCAATTTAGCAAAAAATTTATAAGAGAGATTTAACAAAGTGATAGGCCTCTAGTTCTTTAACAAGTAAGAGTCTCCATCTTTGGGTAACAACTTAATAATTCCTCTATTTATGTCTTTACCCAAAGTACCAACATACAGAGCTTCCTTATATAACTGCAGCAAAATTGAAGAAATCGAATCCCCCTTAGTTTTGTAAAACTCAGCAGGTAGGCCATCAGCTCTAGGAGTTTTGTCATTACTAAGAGAACAAATAACATCTTGGACTTCATTTTAAGAAAAACCCTTATCTAACTTATTAATTTTCATAATGATATCCTGTATCTCTCAATATTAGCATCAAAACCAGAAGAGGTAAAGAGATGTTGATAAAACCCCTTAAAAGGCATTCCTGATGTGATTCTCATCATCAATAAGACAATCTTTCACTCTAATACTAGAAATTCTTTCTCTTACACCTTTAGCCTTCACAAAATTAAATATTTTTTTAGCCATTATCACCCACTTTAAGCTGATTAAGTCTAGACCTTACCTTGGTATCTGTTGCCTTGAACAGATTAAAACATTTAATTTTATGTTTAAGGTTAGTAACCTAAATCTGGAAGGACTCATTAAAAGGATCACTTGAAGCTTTTCTTTAGCAACACACAACTTAGCCTGCACCTCCCTAAAATCAGCATTCCTTCTCCTTGCTACTTCTTTACCAAAACACCTTAAAAACCTCTGCATTGCGGCAAGAACACTAGACCAATTGGACAAACAAGACTTACCTCTACCTTAAGCAAGACAAATATTCCAAAGGCTCTGCACCCCATTGCAATAAGTCTTATCCTTAAGCAAAGAAACATTAACTTGAACAGTCCCTTATAGGAAGATTTGCATTGAATAGGAGAAAACCCCAACTCAATAGAACATTGAATTGGATGATGGTCAGAAAGAGCAAAAGGAATAACATTAAATACATTTTTTTTAATCGGAAAGACCAACATTAAAGAAAGGTTTATCAAGATAAAATCTATCCACCCTATAGATGCAATGTCCCTACCAAGATATTCAATAAACCTGCAAATTTTTTCCTTTTCAGCTCACAGACATTTCGTCAAACAGTTGGTGGAACATTGAACCATTCAATATGTCTAGAGTATACACTTAGGAACAGTTGCAATTAGCTCACAAATATATTGACATAATCACAAACACTTTGCATTCATTGAGCAATTTATAGACATTTTAACAAACAGTTGGCAAAAATACTTTATAAATTGAAATCAGTTAATATCAAACTGATACAGATGTCATACTAACTGCTGATAACATCATTAATTCATTCACAATCAAACATTCAAAACTGAAATGGAATAGACTCTGACCTCTTATTGATTTGGCATGGAATAAGAATAATAATCTGGAAAATACTGCTTCAGATTACAAAAACAACTGATACATTAAACTCTCTTTGCTGGCTGTAAATTGTTTACAGTGTATCCACAAACTCTTGTAACTGCTGATCAGATCCTCCTATTTACCAAAGTGACTCTTACTGCTGAAGTGTGAATAGCTGAGATACAAATATGACAATTCACAACTCTGTCTAACCAAGTCTACACAGAAATATATTTATTTTTCCTCAACTGCTGCTCATAATCTTTCATAAAACTCACAATAGACTGCTCAAATAGCAGCGACCTTTTTGCAAGACCCAAAGGCATGTACAAGAGGTGCGCCCCCTTTAAAGTTGTCACGATTCCTTTTTTAAAACATATATTAATCACAAAATTCCCAAGCGCTTGTAGTTAGGGTAAAATTGCAAATCAGGGCAAATGAATAAACAGCAATAATAAAAACCCTAGCAATGCACAATGAAGCACAAGACAACATGAAAATCAAAATAACAAATGTAAATGCAAATCGATCTCCATGCTATGCTCGATTTATCTCCATTGCTCTTCTCCACCTTGCATGAGCATGCAAGATTTTGAAGGATTATTGTTGGAAGAATGTTGGGTGCTCACTTCTGCAGCATAACATTAAGATGAAGATGCTAGAATGAATGATAGATGAAGGATGCAAAGGCTTTAATGATATTTCAATAGCATGTGGATACTTGAGGATCAATGCATTATAGAAAATCTGGCAGAATAAGGGTACTTGAGGCTCAATGCATGCTAATGGCTTGTGAGGGGGTTGATTTATAGGAAAGGCTTAGTTCAAATGGATGGCTGAGATTAAAAAGCTAAATGATTGATGTGGACGGCTAGGATTGATTAGGTTACCCCACTCTTCAAGGGAGTTGTAGTCATGTGACAAGTGTCAAGGAGAATAGGGCTCATGTGTGCTTGTGTACATAAAAAGTACTACATATAAAAGATATTAAATAAAAGGCTGTAGTACAACTTATCTTTTTAAATGAAAGAGGCACACATGTCGGCTAAATGATAAGATAAATTAATTAAATAAATAAAATTTATTTAATTAATTAGAAAGTCGGCTTATGATGAGAACTTAATTCAAATAAAATATTTGAATTAGTTGGGATATGAGTTGGATATTAATTAAATAAATAAAATTTATTTAATTAATTGGATAGTGGGATTAGGATATGATTGGGAAATTAATTAAATAAATAAAATTTATTTAATTAATTGGAAAGTGGGATTATGAATGGGATTGGATGGGATTTTAATTAAATAAATAAAATTTATTTAATTAATTGGCTAATGGATAAATGCGATTAAGAGTGGGATTTAGGACAAAATGCTACATGATGTCTAGGATAATGTTTTAACAAGGTGTTGCTAGACATGAACAAAGTTGGGACAATTTTGGGTGTCTACATTTTGCCCCTCTTTGAGATGATGTTCGAGATGATAAGATTTATGTCGAGTAACATCATTTCAAAGAAGCTAAGGTATGGATAGAGGAAAAGGATAGTGATGATGATGTAAGGATGAAATGGGATGATGATGCCCCCTCGAGAGGATAGGTGGGTTGGACAAACACAGGTAGGCTCTCGAAAAGAAATGGCTTGGCTGCAAAAGAAAGATAAGGGGATAGATAGAAGAAATGAAGGATGCGTTATGCTGGAATGGAAGGTGAGCAACCATGATGTTTGATATAGCACTAGACGTGATGCACCAAGGTATAAAGACCAGGGTGACGATGTGTCTTGTGCCCTAGCGTAATACAACCTTGTCAAGATACAAGATATGAATATTAGCTAGATTGATACCGATATGATGCAAATGCAAGATAAAATGATAACACACACACAAGCAAGCAAGCATGCATAAATGATTCAAAAACAAACAAGGTATTGCCCTTGTCAAGTTGTAAACCAATGATTGATTGTTTTGATGATGATAGTTGAGAGTGTTGTCATTGCGGGCAAAGCTATATCCCTAGATCAACACAAGTTTGTTTGCTAAATTGGTTGGCTAGTTGATTGATTAATTTGGCTTACAACAAGGCTAGGATCAAGACCATGGATTGCGTTTGGATAACTTAGCGTGATTGATTAACTTGATTGGTATGGATTAAGGATGGGCTTGCATTTGGATCATTGCTTTGATTCTTTGGATTGATTTGATTTGATGAATGGATGATTAGATGAAATGTTGATAGGAGGTGGGTGGATATGTGATATATTGAGCTGCTGTTGGTTTGTTTCGATTGAATTTGATGTGATTGAGTTGATTTGCTTTGGTGTTGATGCTGATGATTGAGAGGATTTGCTTTGATGGTTGACTTAATGTGCATTGGTTGTGATTTGGTTTGGTGTTGATGTTGATGATTGATAGTATTTGTTTTGATAGTTGGCTTGATGTGCTTTGGTTGTGATGTTTGCTATTGTTGGGTCAATTGTTTTGATGATTGGATTGGTTTGAATGATGATAGTGATGGTGTGATGATTGGAGTATCCACTCAATCTAAGCATAAGCAAGTGTTCTCAGTATGCTCAAAGAATGTAAAATAAACAAGGTATTGCCCTTGTCAAGTCATAAACTAATAATTGATTGTTTAAGTGATGATGATAGATAGTGTTGTCATTGTGGGGAAAGCTATATCCCTAGAGCAACACAAGGATGCGGGAACGCTATATCCCATTGATGATGATTGATGATGATTGATTTGGGCTCATGACAAGATGAGGATCAAAAACTTGTTGATTTGATTGGATAATTTTCCTTGATTGATTGGCTTGCTTGATATGGATTAGTGTGACTTGGATTTAAGATAATTGCTTAGATTGATTTGATTGATATGATTGGAAGAAGTGATTGATTGAAATGGATGAACGAATGTTATTGATAAGAATAATTGATGATGATGATTTGAATTTGATTTGATTGAATGTTGATGGAGTGGGTTGTTTTGGATGATGATGATTGGTTTTATTGCTTGGATTTTTCGTTGGATATTGATTTTTTTGTGTTTTTTTGACATATTTTGATTTTTTTTATATTTTTTGGGATATTTTGATTTTTTTGTGTTTTTGAATGTTTTGGAACATCAATGGATTTACAATTTGGGTAGCCTTGAGCTTGATACCAATGATAAGGGAGAAAACCAAGTCTAGGTGGAAGGATGGATGTAAGATGGATGGATAAAAGGATGGGTGATGGTGGATAGGGTGAAAGGCTCATGATAACTGGATGGATAAAAAGGATAGGCCATATAAGGTATGTATGCATGCCTCATGATAAATGGATAGGTAGGCTATAGTGGAAAGCTTATGATAAACAGATGGGGATAAGCTATAAGATGGAAAGCTCATGATAAGGATACACGATAGTGGATGGATCATAAGGGAGCTAGGATGTGATCTTCAAAGGCTATGTTGCATAGGAAGAACTTGTCCCATTCTAGGTGGTAATGTTTAGGATTTTTACATGACAAAGTTCATGACCAAGGGATGACATGATTAGATTTTACATGACAAGGCTTATGATAGGTGGATAATGATAAGATTGGATTTGTTTGAATGGGATGGATAAATGGTCAATGGATAGGACTTGGTTTGGAAAGAAGGTATGCCAAGAAAGATCCAAACATGTTTCAACATTTTGCCCCTATGTCTTCGTCAAAATCAAAAGGCGGAAGAATGGATAAATAGGATAGGCATGTTTATGTAATGGCTAAGGATGGTAGGATGGAAAGATAGGATAAGATAGGTTGGTATGATATAATGGGATAGATAGTTTGGAAATGGATAGGATGGATGAGACAATGTGCCCCCAAGTGTAAGTGACATAGAAGATCAACCTACACATGACGCCTGTTTGCCAGGTTTTTATCATGGTACTTATCCAAGGCGCCTGTTTACCAGGTTTTCATCGGTGGACGAAGGGATTTCTCTTTACTTTTTTGAGTTTTGATGTTTTTTGTTTTTTTGCTTCTTTTTCTTTAGATGGGATGACAATTACACATGGTGCCTGTTTGCCAGGTTTTCACCATGGTAATGGATAGGAGAGACTCAAGTGTCTAGTTCGATGGATGTTGTTAGTCCCATTGGATATGGATGTCATCGCATGGACCATGTTGTTATGCTCATAGATGTTGATAAGGGATTGCGTGGATGGGAGATGGATTAGGTAGATAATGGATTATAATGTGGAATTATGGTAGGTTCACGCAAGGATGGATGGATAAAAGGCTTATGGAATGAAGATGGATGAAAAGTTTATGCCAAAGCATGGACCCTAGGGATAGCATTGGGGAGATAATGGATGGAAGATGGGGAGATGTAATTATGTGGAGGTGCTGCGGAGTGGAAAGGAACCATGACCAACGGCTGCACACACCGTGATAAACATTGAAGCTTTTGGTGAGATGGTGGTGTAGGAAGCAATGGAGATGTTTGCTTAGGAGATGGTTGATGAAGTGATTTAGGAACCCACATAGATTTAGTATGTTTAGTGCTTTTGTTTTGCTTGTGGGATTTTTGAAGGGAATGGAAGTTTTGGATGGAAGTAGGCTTTTGGATGGATATAGGTGGTTGGGATTCTTGAGATGTGGATGAGGATGCCTCATTCACTTTGCTAGTTATTTGCTTAGGAACCTGTTGTGACCAAATCACACATCCGCAGCACCTCCACATAATTACATCTCCCCATCTTCCATCCATTATCTCCCCAATGCTATCCCTAGGGTCCATGCTTTGGCATAAACTTTTTATCCATCTTCATTCCATAAGCCTTTTATCCATCCATTTGCTTTTCATGAATTTACCTAGCTTGAGACAGATGAACTTAGTCGATCCTGGTTTCTAAGGGATGGGAATGAATTTAAGTGCTTGCACTTCAAACTTCAGATATGGATAGTCACACTGGCAATTGGTTTTGATTCTTTGATCGAGTAGTTTTGTTTATTTGATCTAGTGTGTGGACGTACATGGAGATGTTGAAGCTTGACATTTGTTTATCTTTGGAATACTTAAGAAATTGTTTTAATCGAAATCTATCTTTAATCACACATCAGAGATGTAGTGTCTTGATCCAATCTATGCTTCTTTTCCTTTTTGAGTTTGTTGTCTAGCTAGCTGATAGATAGAAGAGGGGTGTTTGAAGTTTTTTGAGTCTGGATTGAGTCTTTGTCTTTGAAATGTTCAGGAACATTTATTCGGGTTGACGCTAGATGTTGTGACCAAATCACACATCGCCCCATTGCAAATGGGGAACCCCCTTTTTTTTTTTTTAATTCCAGTGCTTTGCCGAGTCCAGGATGATGTCCTTTTGCATGATGAAGTCAGTATTACCTGAGTCCTTAGCTTCGTGATGAATCTTAGAGCCCCTTGATGACCTGATCCTGATGTTTGAGACCCTGAAAATGACTAAGTCTGGTATCCTGATCCTGAAGATCTTGAAATTGGCTAAGTCTGAAATCTGGTGGATCCTCAAAAATCTAGAATCTGCATGTGAAATCTGGTGGATCTGAGACCTATCTCAAACATCCTGAAAGGTATATTGAAAAATATTTAAAGTATAAGAAATCTCTAAACTTATACTTAAATATATTTTTCAATATACCTTACATCGGGCGCTGTCAATTCTGGGTGCGAAATTGCTCTAGGATCACCTCAAAATTCCGCCTAGAACTTAGGGCGCCTTTCATCATCTAGACAAACTCACATCAGCGCCTAGAGGACAATCAACCTTCAATCTCTCCAAGATAGGGCGCCTTGATTCAAATTGACATCAAAGACCTTCAATGATCCAAGAATTCGACGAAGGAGTAATCTAGGAACTTAGGCGCCCTTTCCACGTCCAAATGATCATCAATTTGCGCCTTCAATTGATGTTAGGCGCCCAGTCCTTGTTGCTCCTCTTCACTATGGCGCCTTAAGCAATGGAGTGGTTGAATAAACTCAAAATGGGCACCTTGAGGTCATGTGTTTTGGGCGCCTTTAAGGAGGGAGTTATTGTGACTTCCAAAGTTGATTCAATATGATACATTAAGCCCAATAAGATTAGGCGCCTAAGCTTATAAGGAGTTTGAACACTCAAAATTGCACCCCGGTGTGGATGAAGTTTAGATAGATGAGTTAGATGGCGCCCTTTACCTTCAAAGTAGTTGTCATTTTGGCGCCTTGGGAAAGATTGTATCAAAACCTTTTGATTTTGGCGCCTAGATTTAAATTAGTGTTGCTTTTGCCATTTTGGCGCCTTAGCATAGAGATGTTCAAACTAACCCAAAATTGCGCCTTAATATGAAAGAGCATGATATGTTTAAGCTAACTCCTATCATGATGTTTGAGATCCTGAAAATGACTAAGTCTGATAGCCTGATATCCTAAAACACTGAAAAATTGACTAAGTCTGACATCTGGTGGATCCTCCAAATTCTATAATCTACATGTTAAATCCAGTGGATCTGAGACCTATCTCAAACATCCTGAAAGGTATATTGAAAAATATTTAAAGTATAAGAAATTCAATCTGTAAACTTATACTGAAATATATTTTTCAATATACCTTATGCCCTGAGACTGCCAAATCTAGGCGCGAATTTGTTCAGTGAGGTTAGGCGCATTTTCTCACTTGCAGACACCCACATGAGCGCCTTAGGTTGAGCTTCAAAGTGCGCCTAGAGGAAGATCAACTTCCAAACGCTCCAAGATAAGGCGCCTTGATTGAAATTGGCATAAGAGACCTTAAACATCCAAATTTGGGACAAAGGAATGTATGAAGAGTTTAGGCGCCCATTGCATGTTCAGAAGATCATAACAATTGCGCCTTAGGTTGAAGGACATGAGTTTAGGCGCCTTGATGTGCGGATGGAGTTTAAGACAGTAATAGATTGCGCCTAAGGGTAGAATAATCTCACAAGGTTATATCAAGTGTTGGAGAGCCTTAAGGATGTCAAGATTGAGCTACATGAGTTTAGGCGCCTAGATTTAGGAGGAGGAAAGCACCATTCAATGAGCGCCTAGTGTTAGAAGTTTTCTAAATAACTAAAATCTTGTATGAAGAGTTTAGGCGCCCTATCTTACCTTCCCAAATCACTTTAGCGCCTTAAGATCAAAATGTTGGTATATCTTTAAATCAGCGCCTAGCCTTGTAGAGGTGAAAATCAAGTTTAAATTGGCGCCTTGAGTGGAGTCTCTCAGTTCACACCTAGAAGTAGGCGCCTTGATAAGGGAGATCATTTTTAAACATTACAATTGCTAGAAATCATTTAAATTCATGAATGTGGGACTAATTTGTGTTAGGCGCACTTTGTTCCTATTTTCACCTATATTTGCGCCTAAGTTTGAAATGGCGTTATTACATGTTTAAAGTTGTTTTTATCTTATGAAGTCATTGATATATCTTTTACCTTGTCTTGTAGGATCATCAATAATGCTAAGGAGTTATCCAAGGAATCACCTTCAAGCGAGGAGTAAGGAGTGTCATGCTAGCTGCCTTTGAAGATCATCAACTTGCATCATTGAGAAAAGGAGTGTTGGTGAAGCCAAGGAGTTATCAAGAGCAAGTACCTAATTCACCTTCAAGTTGCAGAGGAAACACCTTTCTAAAAGGTCACATCAAGTCCAACATGTTGATACTCTTCATCACTGACATCAAGTTGGATTACATTAAGTTCAAGTGTATTACTTCAAGGCATCTATCCATTCAAGCTCTCCGAGGAATATCTTGCAAGTGTACTTCATCAAGGATAATCATGTTCGAAACATTCATCCATCCGAGCTTCAAGTCAAGTTCTCCCAATCTTCAAGATTCACCAAGCTTCAAAGTCTCTTTGAGAGGTTATCTACTCCACATCCAAAGAAGGTGTTATCATCTACACTCTAAAGGGCTACTTCAAGGTCAACATGCCAAGTGCACTACTTCATCTTCATCTTATCATCAAGCAATGCACTCCATCCATTTAACTTCAAGTTCCATTCAACCTTCAAGTCCAAGAGAGAGTCTTCTACTCCATGTCATGAAGGAAGCAACATCATCTACTCTACATGAAGATACATCAAAGAAGATCATCATGTATCCTGCAAGAAGAAGAAACATTACAAAGTCAATCAAAAGAGCTACAAGTATCATACATCCAGTTGCAAGGAAATGTACAAAGCAAGATCAAGCAATCACATTGAATACATCACACAAAGATGATACAATTTTCAAAGTATGCTGAGTTGGCATCTATGTGGCGAGTACACATCATTCAATTTTGATTAGCTGCATTATTTAATGCATTAAATGTATCATTTAATAAAAGAAGCCAAAGGGATTCCTATGTGGAAGATATTTTAAATGCTTTCGCCTTACCTTATCACATTGGAAAACGTGCCTTCATTGCCTCCCTCTTTTGTACTAAAAATAGAAAGTTGTTGTAACTACCTCCAAGGTGGCATGATCTAGACCCTTGGCTATTGAATTAATCTAAGCCATTCATTGTAATTTGGAGCACTATATAAAGGCCTTGTTGCCTCATTTGTAATTCAGTAGATCATTAGTAGTAGTTCAGTTTGTAGGCAAGTAGGAGTAGAATAGGAGACTCTTGAAGTTTTCTGAGAGGACTTGGAATCGTTGTAAATATTTCTCAAGAGTAATGCAAAACATTGGAAGTTTGTTTGGTGTTCAGTGTTATCTTGTGGAGTAACTTGGTTTCCTGTACTTGAATTGAATGGAGAGATGTTTCAAGTAGATTAGAAATAGATTAGAAGCTCTTTGTTGTAATGCATGTTGTATTGAATATTTGATCAACTCCTAGCTCATGCTTTTAACATTCATCGCCGGTGAAGTGTTGTGTAAAGCTAGTCTGAGCCTTAATAATTGCATAAGTTCGATTGTGGGTGCTTGTTTGAGTTGTGCCATTCGATGGGTGCTCATATGAACCTTCATGATTTGAAAACCATTCGCATAACCTTGGGAGATAGCACCAACTTCATGTAGTTGTAGGCATCCTTGGCGAAGTGAAGTTAGGTTTACTTAGGAGTTTGTCTATTCAATACCTCATCATTGCTTCATTGACCTTAGATTAGTTTCCTAAACCTTATCCTTTTTCCTTTTTTATCATTAATGCATTGTATATATGTCATCCACATTGAAGGAAAGATAAGCTGAATGAAAGAAGAAAGATCTAATGTAAGTCCCTTTGTGTTTAACAGCAAAATCATACTTAGTCACTGAGCTGTCTCTTACAAAATCATTAGAAAGGAACCTTGGAGTCATCTTGTTTGATCACTTCGTTCAGCATTCGAGAGACTTTGCTCAAGAGGGAGTCAGATACTTTGTATTTCACTCTAATTGTTCACTTGTCGAAAAACAATCATCAACAGAACCCAAACCATTTTGCTTTTGGGCTTTGCATTTGAAGGTATGGGCTTGGATAGCTTTTTGAATGTACTTTGTTTAGAAGATGGATGATTTAGAGACTTTTCACATTGATGCCCTAAGGCATGATGGTCCTTAGGAGTTTGAGTTGAATTCTTAGCTTTATAAGTAAAGGCATCCAAATGTTTATTTTGGAATCCCATGGGGTGGATGGAGTGGATGGAATGATTGGAAGCTTTATGCTTAGACGATGTGTACTTTTGTTGGCCATGATTAGGGATGTAAAGATACTTATGAATGATAGGTATGTTAGGTGTTGGAAGCAATGGTGGCAAGGGGGATGGAGGGATATTTGGAGTTGGTAAAAGTGGAGGCAAAGTAGATGGCGGAAGGTGTACGGTCACATGCTTTTGACATTTATAGGATGATAGAGGTGGAATGGTTACATATGTTTTGGGTAGATGATGGGGTTTGTGATGGAAATTGGACTTAGGATGGATGGAGGAATTACCAACATCTTTAGCTTGTTTAGCTTGGGGTGTGTATCCAAGGCCATATGAGCATGGAAGAACTTTGACATGGTTTGGCTCTAAAATACCTTGTTCATAAAGGCCTAGACCTTTGCCTTTGTAGTTCATGTTTTGGAGTATGCGATGGACAATGGAACTAGCTGAGGTTTGAACACTAGACTTGAGTTTGTTATTGGATGGAGAAGCTGAAGTGGATAAAGGTCGTCGTTGTCCTAAGGAAGAACACTCATGTATAAGGGTGGATAGACCAATAGGACATGATGGATTTGAAATGGGATCAATGATGGATGTGGAAGGGGGATCATTAGGATCTTGATTAGCATTATGTTCACTAAGATCCAAGTTATTTGTTTGATCTTTTATGTTTACTTGGGGGACAAGTGTCTCATCATGATAAGTGGATGTTTGCTCATTATGGATAGGGTTAGATGGTGGATGACTAGGAGCAATGTGGATATCTTGCTCATGGATAGATATAGGATTATGGATAGGATCAAAGGTGCTCATGGATAGCTTCTTCATAGGTATCATCTTGATCATAAAGAAGGTAAATGTTATGGATGGGTTGCATGAAAGTGTTTTGATCTTGAGTTGGACTAGGGCTTAATGTTTCCACATGCTTAGGATTAAACTCCTGACATACCTCTTGGGTTGCTTGAATGGAAGTGGATGACTCTTGGATAGGCTCTTGATAGTTATCAACATGAGGGAATGATGGCTCATGACTTAGGCTTGTGGTTGGAGACTCTTGAATAGATTTGTTGGCTTGTAGGTCACATGATGGGCTTGAAGAGCTAAGAATGTTAATTGAGGGCTCTTGGATAGGCTCAAGGATATATGGACCACATGATGAGATTATATGATTGGACATGACCTTTGGAAGTTCTTTGGTAGGCTCATGAATAGGTGTTTGACATAGAGGTAGTTTATTCCTAGCTAGTAGCCAATGGATCACATCCTTTGCAAGGGTATGAGTAGATGGGCAATATAATGGATGAGCAATAATAGTGGATGATGTTGTCGGCTTATGATTAGGTTGGGGGCTAATTGGATTGGATGGATTAGGATTAAAGGGGGGTGACACATGGGATTTGGATGATGTGGCATGATTTCCCATTATAGGTAGGTACACCTTGTAAACAATTGGGACAAATATTGGGCATTTATTTGTATTATGGCCTTTGGTCCTATGGTATGCACAATAATCATGTTCATCATATGGACTTTCTTCACATGGGTTGATGGGGGGAAGTTCAATGAGTTTTGCTTCAAGCATCCTTTGTAAAACTATCTTAGCCGCATCCTTTGGTGAAGGATTAGAATGACATGGTGATGAAGGTAATGAAGGGCTTGGTGATTTGGAACGTTGATGGACCAATGGACTAGGAGTAGGATCACATGGTGGTGTTGGGATAGGATTAGTTGGCTCATGTGTTGGCATGTGATTGGATAGTGAAGGCCACTCTAGATTGGTATCTCCCTTGTCAAAGGTTATTAGATCTTGCATAGGATAATTTGGGCTCATTTGGTTTATGTACAAGGGACCACTTGGACTTGGATGTGCTTCTTGTTGTAAAGGTGGACTTAGGTCTATCAATGGTGCTTGATGGTCTTGTTGAAAAGGTGTACGTGGACCTGCTTGATTTATGTACAAAGGGCTATTTGGACTTGCATGTTGTTCTTGTGATATCACTTGATTGCCTTGGGCTTGGTAGTGCATTGGAATGGTGGTATGAGGGATTGGATAAGCTTGAGGTGGATATTCATAGGTTGATGTGGCATTGATTTGGTGGATAGGTGGATTAAGTTGATAGGAAGTGGATGGATATGACATGTGGCTATAAAGTGGATTAGGTTGATATGAAGTGACTAAGGATTGTTGTACTTGTTGAGCTTGACTAGTGGCTAAAAGGTGTTGGTCTTGGGTTATGAAGTATTGTAGTTGAAGTGATTGGCTTGCGTGGGGTTGAGCTCTTTGGATGAAGAATTGTAATATTTCAATGGCATCTTGGTTTAGGGGTTGTGATCCTTGATAAAGATTTTGGAGGAATATTTGGAATTTAATTGTTGGGTCCTTTGGTGTAAACATGTTGTCACTAAGTGTTTGTCTTAAGTCCTTTTAACAAGTGCTTGTTTAGGGATTTGGATGATGATGTGGATTGTTTGGATGATGTGGATGTGAAGGGTTGGATGATAACTAGGCTATGTTTGGGATGAGAGTGATTGGATTTGAATGTTATTGGAAGAATGTGTAGGATGACTTGTCTTTGTGTCTGGGTGTTTAGAGCTTGATGTGGCAATATTCAAACAAATGATTATGCATATACACACATGAATCACTCACGCAAGACACATAAGCAAGTTTTAGTTTAGAAGAATGTGATGATGGTTAAGCAAGCACGTGAAGACACTTCAACAAGTCCTAGTAAAGGCAAGGCCACTATCACAAGAGGTTCTAGTGAAAATCCGGGGGACCGGCACCCCACGAGCATCCAACAAGCCACTTAAGACTTTAACTAACCCTACTAGGAGTTTTAATATACACAAAAGTACACCTCCTTTCAAGTTAGCATTGTATGGTGAGCGCTAATACCGGTTAGACTTGGCTTTCGCCTTATCCTCTGATTTTTATAGCGGACCGGATGAAAGTATCGCTTGAGGTCGTTCCCTTGGGGTGGATACCAAGGCAGGCCTCTCTAAGGCTAAACAAAAGCAACACAAGTAAATGTTTTTGATCTCCAAGTTCGTGTTGGGACGCGAGGAGAGAGCATACACATTTACTTGGTCACACTCGCATGGGGTTCGTTAACCTTAGAAATTCAATGTGTGGAAGACAAGGCAAGCACTTGTTTGTTTTAAAGCCCAAATCTAAATGTGATGAAAGACAATGGTTTGTTTTAGCCCAATTTTTTGATGTGAATTTGCAAACAATTGTTCGTTTTAATCCCAAAGTCCAAATGTGTGATCAAACAAGATTAAGAGATGAAAGATTAGAATGAGTGCACCTGATACAATCGCTTTCCAATTTGCTGTGGATGTTGATGCCAATGCTGCTCCAGCTCCTTAGATGCCCTTGCAAGTCACAAAAAATGGAAAAGACCAAGTAAACTTGCACAAGAAGATGGTTATGTGAAAAAGATGAAATCTGAAAATTCTGATTAAAATTATCTGATACAAGAAAATGGATTGCATAAACAGAAATTTCAGGAGATTCTAAGCAATTTGAAAAAAAGTTTCACTGAAAAACAATCAAAATTGCTCAAGTTATGTTCAAATGAAGTTTGAAATGAAGCTGAACTTTGACTGAGAAAAAAAAAAGATGGCAAAATGATATACACCTGATAAAACCTGTTTAGATGCAAAGTTTGTCTTCCCAGCTTTCCAACAAGTGCTTGTTTGTGCGATTTGGCCTCCGTATGTGAAAGTTATGCAAGTTTGAAAAAAACAGCTTCCTTTGGCATGCAGGAGGTACGGGTGAACCTTGGCGGTTAAGAAAAGTGCAGAGGCGATTTACTGTTAATCATAAGCGATCTCCTTTTAGCTATATGCAAACCCTTGCAGATTAAATGCGATTTGGAAAAGCACTAGATGCGAGCAGTGTAGGCTTGTAAGCGATGCGAAAGATGGCAGAGGCGATCACTGCGTGTCCAGAAGCGATCTCATATTTTAACACAGGCGGACCCTTGTAGATCAAATGCGATCGAAAGAACACCAGATGCGAACTCTGTACACTTATAAGCGATGCAAAAAATCCGAAAGCGACCAATTTTGGCCTACAAGCGACTTGTATCTACAAAATGAAAGATGCAACAGAAACCCTAGTTCTGCAGAAGGCGATTACTGTCAGACCAAAAGCGATTAGGTTAAAGACAAAAGCGATTACTGTTTAGATAAAAGCGATCAAAATATGAGCAAAAGCGATTAGTATTTGACTAAAAGCGATCAAAATATGTGAAAAAGCGATTATTGTTAGCCCAAAAGCGATCTGGAAAGTTTTAGGAGACGGAATGCAAATATTAACCATATGCGACCAAGTTTACCATATGCGATCTCTTTTTGTTCAAAAGCGAGCATTGTTTGTTTAAAAGCGAGCTAGATTTGACCATAAGTGACTGCTGTTTGCTCAAAGGCGAGCTGATTTAGCCCAGGCGACTGCTGTTTGATCAGAGGCGACCTGAATTACCAGAGGCGGATTTTTGCAGACCGGTTGTTGTTTTCTTCACCAAATGCTCCATTTTTCAACAAATTTAGGCAAATTTGTACTCAATTTATGGAAACGGCCTCCCGAACGCAATGGTGAGGTTAGATTTGGGCTAAGAGATCATCTACATACATATTTAGCCAAATCTTTGCAAATTAGGGTTAGAAAAATGTAAATTTTTGCTACAAAAGCTTACAAAAATGAACGATTGGCGCTCCAAGAGATCTAAACTTCATAAAAACAACTCAAACAAGAGAGGTTAATCAAGGACGTGAGTCCCACCGGGCGTGCCAAATGTAGTTAGGGTAAAATTGCAAATCAGGGCAAATGAATAAACAACAATGATAAAAACCCTAGCAATGCACAATGAAGCACAAGACAACATGAAAATCAAAATAACAAATGTAAATGCAAACCGATCTCCATGCTATGCTCGATTTATCTCCATTGCTCTTCTCCACTTCGCATGAGCATGCAAGATTTTGAAGGATTATTGTTGGAAGAATGTTGGGTGCTCACTTCTGCAGCATAACATTAAGATGAAGATGCTAGAATGAATGATAGATGAAGGATGCAAAGGCTCTAATGATATTTCAATAGCATGTGGATACTTGAGGATCAATGCATTATAGAAAATCTGGCAGAATAAGGGTACTTGAGGCTCAATGCATGCTAATGGCTTGTGAGGGGGTTGATTTATAGGAAAGGCTTGGTTCAAATGGACAACTGAGATTAAAAAGCTAAATGATTGATGTGGACGGCTAGGATTGATTAGGTTATCCCACTCTTCAAGGGAGTTGTAGTCATGTGACAAGTGTCAAGGAGAATAGGGTTCATGTGTGCTTGTGTACATAAAAAGTACTACATATAAAAGATATTAAATAAAAGGCTGTAGTACAACTTATCTTTTTAAATGAAAGAGGCACACATGTCGGCTAAATGATAAGATAAATTAATTAAATAAATAAAATTTATTTAATTAATTGGAAAGTCGGCTTATGATGAGAACTTAATTCAAATAAAATATTTGAATTAGTTGGGATATGAGTTGGATATTAATTAAATAAATAAAATTTATTTAATTAATTGGATAGTGGGATTAGGATATGATTGGGAAATTAATTAAATAAATAAAATTTATTTAATTAATTGGAAAGTGGGATTATGAATGGGATTGGATGGGATTTTAATTAAATAAATAAAATTTATTTAATTAATTGGCTAATGGATAAATGCGATTAAGAGTGGGATTTAGGACAAAATGCTACATGATGTCTAGGATAATGTTTTAACAAGGTGTTGCTAGACATGAACAAAGTTGGGACAATTTTGGGTGTCTACAGCGCTTTGTGTGAAGGGACCCACCAACAAAGAAGTCTTTAAACAATTTAATTCTTTTTTATTATGGAACACCTCCTTCAGATTTGCATCGATTTCCCTTCAAATATGAATTGATCTTTCCTCTAAAAGTCATGCCCTCTTTTGGTACGACAACTTGTAATATTTGAGGACCCCACCAAAAAACCAACACAGCTTCTTATTGAAATCAAAATAATCTTCCTTCAAACCCAATTGCTCTTTCAAACATATGTTTGATTTTGGTACGACAGTCTTATAGTGTGTGATATGGTATGACTATCCTCTTGTAAGGTGTATGGTTGGGTCTCATTCCTTCAACAATTAAAATTGGAATTGTCTTTTCACATGAAAGATTGAAATAATTTGCTATCAAAATATTTCAATAAATTCCCAGAATAATTCCCATCAAATTTAAAATCTTGAATTACAATTTCTACAAATTTGGAAATCCTCTGCGAATCAAAATATTGATCTGGAAATTGTCCGCATTCCGCCAAATCTCAAAAATACCCAAAATTCTTGAAAACTTCACGCAAATAAAAGTGGCACAAATCATTCAGCACAATGATGATCTTTGGGTGAAATCATTCGATCAGCTAGGTGGGTTTTCGTCCAAAAATATTGATTGCCAAAAGGGTTTTTTGTCCTTTGGTTGAAGAATGAGCCAAGTTCAATCTCCCAAAAAACAAGGGTTTGATAAAAATGTTCAAAATTTTCCTTTCTGCTCTGGTTTCCTTCTTTTATAGGCATTTTCAGGGCAACCCAAGGGTTTACTCTTTTATTTCACTATATCAATAATAAAATAAAGTGACTCTTCAAAAACCTTTAATTTGATAGTACTTTTTAATCCTTATTTTCAGAGTCACGTTTATAATTTGCTTTTCACCACATTGTACCCCATGCCTAGTGTTATCACTTTCGACCCTCTTTTAAAAAAACACAGTATGACATTGACCATCTATCCTTAAAAACAAATAATTAAACATAAGCTGCCTTTAAATAATATAAAATATCCTTTAGACAACTTTAGTTAAGTATTTAATTGTTTTTCCGCAACTCCGTGGAAAGTTGGCATTCTCCAAGGATGAATTTTCCAAGAATCTTGGAGCTTTCGAAGAATGTTGGAATGAACTAGAAAAGGGACATTACAATAAAATACTCCTTTAATTCTTTTCTGCATGTTAGACCAAGTGAACCATATACTTTTACTGTCATTCTTACCACCACTTAGAGGGTCACTTAGATTAAACCTCCTCATAAAATTAGCCTAAGAAAACAATTCATTACCCTTCCAAGCAAACCTTGACCCTGGAAACTTGTCCTCTCTATATTCAATCATGTTAAAATCCCTCTCAAAACACCAAGGGATCTTAGGCAGGTTAGAACATAACCACATCCACAGGTCAGACCTTTCCTTATAATCATTGGCAGCATAAACAAAACATAATCCAAATTCCTTCCCATTTACACTCAATTTGACCCAAACAGCCCTAGAGAAAGGAGAGAAGCCTTTCTCTCTAATATTCTCAGCAAGATTCTTATTGATCATGATCATAGCCCCCATTCCCTTTATCATGCTCAGGGGCAACAAATTTAGCATTGGGCCAAATGAAACTAAGAACCTTCTCCAAAGAAAAAACCTACTGATTTACCCCAACACAGTTTTTCAAATGTTGGAGGCAGTCTAACCCACTTTTTGCTGTCTTCCAACTGATTCACTGGGGAAAGAATTAACATGAGAGTTATTCTCACAAGTTGTAGGTCTAGGACCATCTTCTTTTTTAAAGGTCAGTGTTGAACTTATATCTATTACCAGAAGACCTTTTAGAATTTTTAACAATCATACTAGAAGCACTTTGGTCTAAGTCAGCCACAACAGGCTCTAGACATGCTTTTCTTTTAAGGGATTCATCAGTTTCCATACTCTTTGCAACCTCAGCAAGGATCAGATTCATTAAGATGCCATCATGTATATAAACACTACTTCCCCCTTTGCCTGATTCACTAAGTCCTCAAATATATCCCAACCAGAAATAGGAAAGTTGGTGTATCTAAGGATACACCATGGGTTCCATCATTTTTTTGATTTATAGCCAATTATGATGACAAGCAAGCATCCCATACTACTTGCGGTCATTACTAGCAAAGACTCAAGTGCGGCAATGCACAATACATAGGGTGGGTCCTTAATACAGATGTACATAGAAATTGACTCACAAATTTTTATTGACTAAATAGTAAGAGGAAGTACATGCAACCTACTACATGCAACTTCCCATTACCTAGTGCACTAACACATAAGCTCATGAATACCTCCTAATGAGAAAAAGGAATATCGGTGCATCTCATGCTACATCGTGGATCCCATCCTTTTTCCCTATTTATAGCCAACTGTAATGACAAGCAAGCATCCCATATTACTTGTTGTCATCACTGGCTAAGGAGTAGGTGTAACAACATACATATTCACAACCAACTGTGATGATAAGCAAGCATCCCATACTACTTGTTGTCATCATTGGCTAAGAAGTAGGTGTAACAACACACATCACATGTGGCCATTAATAAGATTTTCACAGCCTGCTAAACCTGTCAAGTCGGTGGATCTTGACATCTATCGCCTCCATGCCACTGGCAAAAGTCGGTCCAACCTGTATGGGGTAGCTCCTAGCATCTATCACCTGCATGGTACTGGTGAAAGCTGGCTAAGCCCTATCATACCAAAGGGTTGCTCCTGGCATCCATCACCTCCGTAGTACTAGTGACAACTGACTAACCCTGAGATACGACGGATAGCACCTGGTATCTGTCACCTCCATGGTACTGGTGACAACCGGCTAAAATGCACCTGTATCATAACCTGGATGGCTCCTGGTATCTGCCACCTCCGTGCTATTGGTGACAATTGGCTCATCCTAAGATACGACGGATAGCACCCGGCATTCGTCACCTGCACGGTACTAGTGACAACCGGCTATCCGCACCTGTATCAGACTCAGTTCTGACATGTGGGTCATCTTACAGTCAGGTAAACACACAATAAGGATATCACAAGGATTCACCAACATTGGTTAGATTGACTCAGTTACATACCACATAGAGGTCCATAAACCAATACATAGGGTCTTTTATGTCCAGGGGTCTAAATTACGGGTCAATGCTCAATAAACATATTGGACCCACATGAGCTAGATTCTATCTGGTCACATATGCATAAACATGTACAAACACAAAGTAATATCAATGGCCATTTCATACATTCAGTTGTCACTTGGAAACATAGTATGCATTATCCATAAGTCAAACCCACAATAGTAATATTAAACAATATTCTATTTCGAAGTGCCTAACATTTGCATAACACCAATCACCATCTTAGCATACCAATATCCACCAACTAGGTGTTAATGCATAACAACATACATAGTTGGTAATCCTCACCATTATTTTCCCATACAGTTCATTACCCAAAACTTTGATCATTTTAGTCTAGACAAGTCCAAAGTCACCTTTGTACATTCCCGTTAGCGATAAACCGTGAAGACGACAATTCTAAAAGTTCATCCAAGATTGGGGCAGATTCAGAGAACCTAACCCAACAACCTCAAAGTAGGTGAGCTTAGTGCTGATAGAGAGCCTTCTACTAGCTCAAGCTTGTATAGTGGGGGCTTATTAATTGGAAGGTGAGGTCATAGCCATTTTATGTCATTCCAGCCTCAAGCTAAAACAAACCGAAGAGGGAAGGTTCGTCAAGTTTAGGAACACCCCATACCTTGGAGTCATTTCCTAAACCCCTTCCCTACGGACTTGAGGTCCAGGGGCATCCTTCGCCCAAGGACTACCTACATACCTGCTTCCAAATGTGATCGAAGTCACATGTAGTTCTCCTCACTTAATCTCTCAAGGGTTAACCACATAGGTTCCTACCCTCAGGGTTTTGTTGTCATCCCAATTTCATACCAACACTTATTAATATTCCCAAACCAAATCCATACATATAAATATGCATAACACATAATAAATATAAAATAAATCAACCATATTTGAGCATAGGATGTGAACAGACGAAATGCATTCGTATGGCAATAATTATGCTAAGCCCTGATATGGCTCCACAATGTCGTCCTACTATAATAGGATTCAATAATATCAATATCATAGTCATATCCATGATAGTCATTCTTTAATAATTATATATATCAAGGATATCATGCAACATTCAATACCTAATGATAACACCACACATGTATTTATTGCTTGCCACATGAATCATGAAGGTATCTCTTTGTGATTAAGTACTTAGTAAATAGTGTTATTTATAACTAGGGGAATATAATAACATTTGGTTCTACTCTATGATGACCTCCTTAACCTCACTAGAAGAGAGCTACATATTCATAAGACATAGCTTAACATATTGTTTCATGAATTTTATCATAAGGAAAGGAAATTAGATTATTCAACTGTTTAAAATAACTATCTATAGTTAAGCTTTGCTCTACTCTTAAGTATTTTAACAATAGTACCATGCCCATGATCAATCACTACGTATATTCCACTATGAAGAATATTCAATTACATACATTACGTTATTAAGACCAGAGTCACACATACTTACAACACATCTTTAATATCCAACATCATTCGGCTAGCAAGCAATGAACAAGACAACAATATAGGAGCATGCTCTTTAAACTCAATGAGCAAACATGCACTAAAGAATTTCTAACAAAGGACATCAAGATCTCAATTTAGACGTCTCCACCATTATGATTCATAATTTAGCATAAACATGCTAGAACCCTTATAGGCTCATCTTATTAACACAAGACTAGAGAGGGAGTACCTATCAACATGTAATTCTTCTTTGCTCACAGAGTCCATTTGTGACTATCATCATATAACTTAATACTTATAGAGCCTAAGTAATCACAGGTTTAAGTCTTTGCACAGAGTGGATAGGTTAAATAAGGAGTCAAGCTAACTCCTTACTAACTCGTTCAAGTTTCCCACAAGGAATGATATGTTGCATTCATTAATGCCAACATTAATGATAATTATCTATCAAACCATGTTGATGCTAATAAGTTATCGAGTTGATTGTGTGTGTGTGTGTAGCTCAATTGACATTAATATTCACTTCATATCAATCTTATCAATTAAGTCAACTCCCATTGTCCTATAACCATATTATATGATAACATCCTCTTGATGGAACTCGACATGCAACATTAGAAATATGTTCGATACAATGTCGTTCTAGTGCCACTAAATGAAAATCATCATCATTTACATTATTATGTGATTGTAAGCCAAAGCTCATACTAAGTAAATCTCATTCATTAGTCATAATATAAGATCTCTACGACTTTAGACTTAACGTAATCCCCACGCCACCATATTTCTTTAAGGCATTTTGTCAAACAGTTCCTGTGCCTGGTCTAGGCGTATAAATCTACAATGGTCCATAGTCTTAAAATTTTATAAGAATTTGTCGTCATACCTACATATAATGTCCCACTTATTTTTTTATTTTTTAACTTATGAATGCAGCAGCAACAAACACATATAAACATGAAATTCAACACAAACCATGAATGAACATATGCTGGAACAAGATCTTTATTATCTTATGTCTACCAATGAGTCTATACAAAAAGGAAGTGTAAATACTGAAAATATGTAAATAGCAGCAATTTGATATAAATTCCAGCCCGTCAGAATGAGTGCTGGAAACCACCAAAATGCTCACCAAATTCTGTCCAGACCTCCGAATGATGCCAAATCAGTCACAAATGAACCTCCTAGCCTAGGTGCCCAAATCACAATGAAGAAACTCTGACAAAATAGCATAAATTTTTTATGCACAAACTTGAATGCAGCCAGCAGCATGGCCGTACCATCTAGGGAGGGTGATTGCTCTAAAAATTAAAGACTCCGTCAAATGCTCTGAAAATGTAGGCAAATGGTCACCTAGGGATGAGAAACAAATGGGTCAAATACCCAGAATGATCTTGGTCTTCAAATTCTCTCTACGAGCAAAACTTCGTTTTAGCTTGTCAAAACCAGCAATGCCAAAATGATGCAAACACTCTGAAATCTTACTGAAATCCTCCAATATGCACTTGTGCAACCTCTGTGTGAAGCTGCTCCTGAATGATCAGCTAGGGATTATCACTCAAATCCGAAACCGATGTTAACTATGAGGGTTTCTGTCCTCAAAGCCCTGGGATCAATGGACAAGCCAACAACATACAATATCAACAAATATTCAACATACCCAAATGAGAGGATGTTGCACCCTTTTATTCTTTTCTTCTTGAAAACATTTATAAAGTTCCTCAACTTGGGCGCTCAAATGAGAGGGAAACCTTTTTTTTTGAAAAATTGGAAATAAAACTTTTATTTCCATCCTTATAATCACTTTCCATCTTTTTTCCCCTAATTTCCATCCTTTTCTTTATTTCTATCTTTTTTCCCCTTTATTTCCATTTTCTTTTTGCACAATTAATTCATTTTATTATTTATTAAATATTCACATGGTCCTCTTTTAAAAACAACTTTAAGTTGTGACTCCTAGGCATAGGGGTACAACTTAACTTTATAATTTGTCTTTTATCATTTAATGGCCCCACTTTTAATAAAACATTATAATATGCACTTCATAATTAATTATTAATAAAGTATTACTTTATTAATAATTAAAATGTCATAACTCCAAAAATATTCATTATTTTTTGATTCCGTCAGAACCAGAAGGTCAACCACAGAAACCACTACTCATCCAGATGCTTTTCCCAAAATAGAAAGGTTGGCCAGTGACACTCAACTGACTTACTATAAATAATAAGTGCCTCAAAACGAAACACGAAACCTCTGAATAGCTTAACTTCAGGATGTACCAACATTCTGGAGAGGTAAACACTGTCGATTGCCACTTGAAGAGCTCATTAATGCCCAATTGGACCCTCTAATTACTGAACACTAGCCTACAAGGGTCGAATGATAGGCTAATCCTTCGAACTCTGATGCTCAAGAAAATGGGGACATTACAGTCCGCCCTCCTTGAAATTGCTTGTCCCCAAGCAATCTCCACTGCAAAGAAACTCCACTCTACTGGAGGCCCAAAGGAAGAATTGTGAAATGTCCCACACATCTCTAACCAACTCCTGAAGCACCAACATAATCACGACTGTGCAAGGATAGGTGACATACCATCTGTCCATCTCATGCGAACCAGAACTATGCATCAATACCGGCTCACGTATAAGTAAATCAATGATGAAATTGTAGGCTCTCTGCATACTGTACATACTGCGTAAATCACTAGTAATCTCTGTCTGGAATCCTGATGCATCAGAGGGATCCCGAACTCTGCGATCAATCCTCAGCTGAATGCCGGGACCCCAAATCATTCTGAAAAATTCCCAACTACTTGTCCACTGCACCCACTGGAAAAATACTGAACCATGCTCAGTATTGTTGTGAACAACTAGCACGACGCAGAGCAATCTAAACGGAAGAATCCCTGGATCCCACAACCAAAATGGAAGTTTGCCATGCATATCATCCTCTGACTTCCGCTGCGCTGTCCTGACCTCAACTTCACCACGCTGAGAATGATGAAGTAGCCCATCGGGATCCATCCAATCCAAAATGCCATACCTGACACCACTTGGATCCCAATACAACTAAACTTCACATCCATTAGTCATGAGGAGGTAAATGTAGCTCGAAGAGTCTGAACCACAACATCCCCCTTCAACCTCTGCATAACTCCTATGGATGTGCTGACTATCCCTCCTAGGTGCTGGAAGATATGTAATTGCTCCTCCCAAGTCGAGGGAATGATATATCTCTCCTCCATCACCGCTGTAAGGACTACTCAAGCCATCATGCCTGCCAACACTGCAACCTCTCTAAAGCCATGTCTCCATTGGAAATTTTCATGCCAAAGGGGTTACAAACTCTGACTGGTACACATCTGCATGATGGTAGTCTGATCTCTGACTTTGCAAGTAACCCTTTGCAAATAACACAGTCGGACACCTGCAATCTCTAGTTCCATCTTCTGTAGATGGCAACCCTCCATCCCACAATGGATGGTGTAAATTTCGAGCCAATCCATCCTTACGCATCATCAGGTCATCTGTGTGTGGATTAAAGGAGAAATGATGAGCACTCCTCACTATGCAGTCAAGATAAAAAGCACCTG
The DNA here is from genome assembly GCA_027924645.1 of Cunninghamia lanceolata. Taxonomy (NCBI): domain Eukaryota; kingdom Viridiplantae; phylum Streptophyta; class Pinopsida; order Cupressales; family Cupressaceae; genus Cunninghamia; species Cunninghamia lanceolata. Next base: position 1,377,440 of record BSBN01000934.1, read on the forward strand.
CCTATGTAAACGTTTGACCGTCATAGTCATGGGGGACACACTCATTACTCGAATCAGATGATGGCTCATGTCTCTGATCCTGAATAAGTAATTGGGTAGATACTCTGGCAACCCTCTCTGCGTACCCAATAGCATATTCCCTATCATGAAACAATTGGAGATATTCTGATTTTATCTCCTCCAAAGCACTCTTGATGAACTGCAAATCACGAATGTGAGTACCAGCCGAGACCCCATACCGTCTCTCCTCAAACTCTGCTGTCCAAAGAAGGTATTTGACATACTTATGAGTACAATCAAAACGAGATGAGGTTGAATCAACCTTCTCTCCTGAAACCTTTAGCTGATCTCTCCATCTTTGTGGCTCAATAAGCTGTTGATCAAAATCACCTGGATGGGATATAATCTCTGATTTGCTTCCAGGAGAGGGAAACAAATTAACACGAGTACCAACCCCCCCACTGGATGATGCCCTACATATCTCCTGTGAAAATGATGGAGTAGTGTGGTGATCTGTCACACAACTCTCTAGAGAATCCACCAACTCATCACACGAGCTGCCAATAACCTGTTCTGCATCACCTGTCATGGGACTATCCTCAGAGACCCTGATGCCACTTCTGGTTCTCTTCTATTCTCAACCAAAGCACCCATCCCATCTACATCACCTGCACCTGCAACTGTAATGGATGTAGCCACATCCACAAAGTGCTTCTTACCACTATCCGTGGGTGTATGCTCATCACCAGTAACTGTCATAGATATCAGAACTGTAACTATTGGAGATGAAGACTGCGCTAAGCTCAACTCTACGGTAAGCTCATCTATCCATAACTTTGACTCTTGAAGGGCTGATTGAGCGCTCTTCAAAGAGTCTGTGGTGACCTCAAGCTCATAGGTGAGCTCATCAACCTCCTCTTCCTTTCCCTTTAGTTTATCATAACAGATTCTATCCCACTTGAAAAGATACTCTCGGTCAGATAGTAACTTCAAGTAGTTATTCTTCATTATCCCAAACGCTTCACTGAGTGCATGAAACTCTGCAAGGGAAAGTCCACTATCACCATGTTCATCTGTCTCAAGAGTACTCCAACAATAAGTTGCCAACATCTGCCGGGCAACATCAAAATGCTCTAAGACTGTAGCAATCATACTATCACTGACCTTCAATTGCCCTACCAAATGATGATAATCCCTGTGATGAATCAATACTACACAAATCTTCTGATTTGTTATCAGCACTATGATAAGTGGCTGATTCATCACCACTCATTGTTTGATACCCATCATTGTGTGAGCCATCAGCATTACACATTTCCTCAATGAAGGTACTGCTGTTATGTACCACACGGGATGGCTCTAATGACATAATAGAAGCTGCTGATTGGACACAATCATTGCACACTTCTCCCCCATCACCAACAAGTAGTTTCTCTGATTCGTTCACATCTTCTAAGGTCTGATTTGCAAAATCAGACTTGCTGTAGCTTGAATCAACATCACATAATTCATTTTTAACACTCAGATCTTGAGTGTCAATGTTAGGGAATTCCACACATCCATCATCCTCACAAGGAATGGCTGCTATCTCATGAGTAAGCTCAACATTATGACTGCTGTCATAAACAGAAAATCAGGAGCTACATCATACTTATCTGTAGTGCCATCAAGGATCTCAACCAAAACTTCACCCTTTGCTAACTGAGCATTACCAAGTGCTGGTTCAAGAGGTATCTCCAAAGGAGAATCAAGTGTATCATGTGCCATAACCTCAGTCCCATGGCTGCAAGGTAAATCAGCATGTGTATAAGTCTCCTTAACCTCTATGACTTCATCACGGGATCTTCTTTGTCCTTCCAAATAATGTGACCCCTGAACCCCAACATCTTCATGCAACATGTGCATCTCCAAATCTGCCTTTTTCATGACTTCTTCTTTAATGCATCCATGTGTCAAAATGAGGTCTTCGTCAAGCTCCTTTACCACATTATCCATGCATTGGTGGTTAGGTTCCCATGGTTCTTTGCATAAGAAGCAAATTTCGTTCCTTCTATTATTTTCCTTTCTTGACACTTCCTTTGATCTCACTTCATAAATTTGATCAAAAGCTAGGTTGCCTGTAAGTGGGTCCTCTTATTTCTCATACTCTACTGGTTGCTGCTCATGTTCACCATACCAACTGGTGACATCCTCCTCCTCAAGCAATGCTGATTTGAATTCATCTTAATACTCATGCTCAAGAGACGAGTCATTAGCAATACCCATATCTGCTGTCCTATAACCTTGTCCACTTGTAGGCTGATAATTGACTGCTGATGTACTATTCTCCTTTTCAAATTCATCATAGAGACTCCTAGATGCTTCATTTATAGGTGTAGATGGGCTGCTATAGTCTCTAGACTTTCTTGATAGAGAGTCTTCATACCGCTGCAAGTTACGCGTTAATCCCTGCTGTAACAACATGAGATCACGCTGTATAGAAGTCAAGGTGTCCATAGTACTGGGCTGCCTTTGTTTCTTCACTTTTCTATCTTGCTTCCAATGCTTAAAATAGCAATCGAAGGGAAGATCTTTTTTGACTTCCTCTGGAAGTGTGTAGTACTCTTCATATGCAATCGTTTTACCAACATCAACTGTGGAACCCATTATTATAATTGCACCTGGGACCTGTGGATTATGGGCCCACACACAAATATGCAAGTAGACCACTAACACCACTGAATCATACACCCAAATAGGCTGGCAGGAAAACCAGCTCTGATACCACTATAATGTCCAACATTTTTTTTTTTTTTTAACTTATGAATGCAGCAGCAACAAACACATATAAACATGAAATTCAACACAAACCATGAATGAACATATGCTGGAACAAGATCTTTATTATCTTATGTCTACCAATGAGTCTATACAAAAAGGAAGTGTAAATACTGAAAATATGTAAATAGCAGCAATCTGATATAAATTCCAGCCCGTTAGAATGAGTGCTGGAAACCACCAAAATGCTCACCAAATTCTCTCCAGACCTCTGAATGATGCCAAATCAGTCACAAATGAACCTCCTAGCCTGGGCGCCCAAATCACAATGAAGAAACTCTGACAAAATAGCAGAAATTATTTATGCACAAACTTGAATGCAGCCACTAGCATGGCCGTACCATCTAGGGAGGGTGATTGCTCTAAAAAATTAAAGACTCCGTCAAATGCTCTGAAAATTTAGGCAAATGGTCGCCTAGGGATGAGAAACAAATGGGTCAAATACCCAGAATGATCTTGGTCTTCAAATTCTCTCCACGAGCAAAACTTTGTTTCAGCTTGTCAAAACCAGCAATGCCAAAATGATGCAAACACTCTGAAATCTTACTGAAATCCTCCAATATGCACTTGTGCAACCTTTGTGTGAAGTTGCTCCTGAATGATCAGCTAGGGATTATCTCTCAAATCCGAAACCGATGTTAACTATGAGGGTTTCTGTCCTCAAAGCCCTGGGATCAATGGACAAGCCAACAACATACAATATCAACAAATATTCAACATACCCAAATGAGAGGACGTTGCACCCTTTTATTCTTTTCTCCTTGAAAACATTTAGAAACTTCCTCAACTTGGGCGCTCAAATGAGAGGGAAACCTTTCTTTTTGAAAAATTGGAAATAAAACTTTTATTTCTATCCTTTTAATCACTTTCCATCTTTTTTCCCCTGATTTCCATCCTTTTCTTTATTTCTATCTTTTTTCCCCTTTATTTCCATTTTCCTTTTGCACAATTAATTCATTTTATTATTTATTAAATATTCACATGGCCCTCTTTTAAAAACAACTTTAAGTTGTGACTCCTAGGTATAGGGGTACAACTTAACTTTATAATTTGTCTTTTATCATTTAATGGCCCCACTTTTAATAAAACATTATAATATGCACTTCATAATTAATTATTAATAAAGTATTACTTTATTAATAATTAAAATGTCATAACTCCAAAAATATTCATTATTTTTCGATTCCGTCAGAACTAGGAGGTCAACCATAGAAACCACTACTCATCTAGATGCTTTTTCCCAAAATAGAAAGGTTGGCCACTGACACTCAACTGACTTACTATAAATAGTAAGTGCCTTAAAACGGAACACGAAACCTCTGAATAGCTTAACCTCAGGATGTACCAACATTCTGGAGAGGTAAACACTGTCGATTGCCACCTGAAGAGCTCATTAACGCCCAACTGGCCCTCTAATCACTGAACACTAGCCTACGAGAGTCGAATGATAGGCTAATCCTTTGAACTCTGATGCTCAAGAAAATGGGGACATTACACTACACGCCTCCCACAAGATTTAAGGCTAATAATAGATGTTAAATAAGTGAATGAATTACATTTATACCCTAGCATGAAAATCTCTCTACTCAAACACAGCCAATACAACAGAAATTTAAGGAGAATTTACAGGCAAGAGGATCAGTAAATACAGAAACCTGCTATGGGCATCTAAAATCTACCCAGGTGATTGGAATCAGGCTGCCATGACCCTTGCACATAGCCAACGACCCCATGTCTTCTTTCTCTCATGCCTTCTTTTGCTCTTCTCGAATCTCCATGGCCTGCTCTTCTTGAATCTCCATGGCTTGGGCTTCTTCCCTAGTCCCATGCCACTCTTCTCATTCCTCTATCCTTTCTCCTCACACCTTCATTCTCCATCTGCCATGGTGTCCCAGAAGGATGGCCATTTCTACCTGGCTCGTCTCCCCCAGTATCCTCCCCACGCTCTCGTTCTTTTTTCCTTTTTTTTTTTTTCTCCCGAAAATCCTCTATCCTTAATGTTTTGATGGATGTCCATACCTTGCGCCCCGTCCTCTTTGGAAGAGTCGCAGTAGTTGGACTTTATTTTCTTTTGTAGGGCGCCCATGCTGGCACCTTTAATTTTGTCCCCCTCCCATAGCAAATGTTCCTTTTTCTTTATTTCCTCTATCGACCCCTTTAATGAAGTGTCTTTTAATTTATTTTTATTACTATTTGGCCACGTATCTCCTACGGGCAAGCCTCTGTCAACGGGGATGTGATAGGACTGAGATCTGCAACAAGACCAAGAAGTGAACAAAAGTTTCCCTGTTACCTTTGTAGAAGTCAAATAGAATTGTTACTTTCAAGAGATGTTGATGGACTCCAAATTAAAGCCTTTATATATCTTGCTGTATTTTTACGTGATGCTTATCCCCTTATTGATATGTCTCTTTGTCCTTGACTGATTTGAATCTCTCTATCATTTCTCCACCAATAAACTTTCGCAGATTTACTTGAACAGCAAAACATGGCAAAATTAACAAGACAAAAACCTTGAAACATGACCATTTAAATTGACCATAAGAATGAAGTTTTAGCTCAAAAATTGGCACAATACGAAAATTTCGTATGGGTACATGTTAAATACAATGGCTAATGATATGAAGTTGAAGCATAATTTTAAGTTCACCATGTAATTATGTAATGATCAATACTATTTCTTTCCACTTCAAACAATATTGAAAAATCAAATAGTTTGCTTAATTTTTAAAGATGGGTTCTAACTTTCCCAAAGTGAGGTATTAATTCCACTCTAGAAAGAAACACAAGAACTGCCCTCAAACTTCTTCCTGCAGGCACTACTTTCGTTAAGATTTATTACATTAATATTCACAAGTGAAAAAGAAACAAGTTAATTGGATCTCCAAAAGATCCATGGTGCATCCCTACTTCCTTAAAGGGCTAACCTATGGACTTCTAGAGATAAATGCAAAATATGAAGCCTAAAACATTAAGTCATGCAATGCAATACAACAGCTAAATAAAAATGCCTTAAAGTGATATATAGAGATGTCAAATATAAGGCTATTTTACCCCTTTATTGATTGTTCTCATTTCAACTCCATATGAGATTTGTTATCTTAAGATGTCTATGAGTGTCGAGAGATTTGTGCTAATCTAGGAGCACAAAGTAATCTATATGGATTCAAATATAGGGTTATTTTTCTCCCGTATTAATTATTTTCTACTTCCCTCGGATGAAGACTTGATTGGTCCATATACAAATACATACACTACACATTTGTGTAGATTAGTTTCCACTAATTTATTTTTTTTTTTGATAAAGTTTAATAGTATTATATTGAAAAAGATGAGTGTTGTGTCAGCCTCAGCCCCGAAAAGGCAGATTCGAGGGGACTGAAATATTATCATTTACAACATTTTAGACCTTTAGTTCCAAGCTCAAAAGTCACAAATCAACAAAAAAACAATAAATATGTACTATATACAACAACAGACAAAGATCTAGAAAACCTAAGAGTACACTAATAGGGTAGAAGAAAAAAATACTAACCAAAGCAAATTAGAACTATCATTAAGATTTAGGCAATTGTGCTGGATTCTAATATACAAAAGTATATTTTGCCTAGAGGAGAATGGGACCCATCGAGATTTGCTATTGCCATTGGGTTCTCTTCTACAGAATTAAAGTTACCATCTTCTATCTGGCTGACCCAACTACTTGGGATATCCTTGAGCTCTTTCAAGCATGTTTTCTAGATTGAGCCCTTTGAGTTGTTTGGGATTGAGTGCTGCTGCAACTAGAGGTTACACCCTGGTGATGGCCACTTTCCCATGTTGCCTCAACAATCAATTGCTTGATTGGGTCATGAAGTGTAATCGAAAACATTGATTAAAAAATATCCCTATAGTCTACTCCAAAAGCTCTACAATTTCATTAATATTGATTAAAATTTTGTTATTCATAAATATCACAATTACTCAACTTAGATGTTTGTGGAGATCTTCAACTATCTTTGAAGTAAAAGATGTACTACTACTAGGGAAAGGGATAGGAGTTAGAAATAGTAATGAAAGTGTTGCAACGTGTATCCATTGTGATTTCCCTTAATGTACAAAGGAAGGCATGAAAAAACTGTTTCACAAGTCTAGGTGTGTTGATTTTCAGGTCAGAATGTAATTGTTTTCTTGTATTGTTTGTTCATGTTGTTCCCCTCTGAATATCTTAATTTGATCTTGCATATGTATTACGGGAGGAGGCACCTTGGTAGGGTTGCATCACTTCATCCGTAACCTCCTGAAGCTACACAACCATCAACACTCCCTCTTAGCTAGGGAGGTATAGCAAAGTCTTCCTTGAGTCCTACTCAAGGGTATCATGTCTTGTCATGGATTCTCTCAACATGACGTCCACAATGGTTACATCCAATTGTGGAATAGTTCATCACGGAGTTTCTTAACGTGATATCGTTATGGAGTCACTCAACATGATGTCCACCATGGCTACTCCCATGTGTGGAAAGAAATATATCACCTCATCGTAATATCAACCATCATGGCTACTCTCATGTATGGTAAATGTGTACAAGTGCCCATCACGGAATCACTCAATGTGATGTCGTCACCTCATCGTGACATTCACCATAGCTACTCCCAGAGGGTGAAAAACACAAGTACAAGAAAATCATCACAAACTCTCTCGCGTGATGTTGTCATGGAGTCACACACATGACATCCACCATGGCTACTCCCATTGGGTGGAAACAAGGGCTTACACCTCAAATCTCTCTCACAGAGAGAAATGCATTAACAAGGGCTTGCACCTCAAATCCCGCTCACAGAGAGAAATGCATTAACAAGGGATCTTCATGATGATGTGACTCCCTCTGAAGCTCCAAGTACTAACATCAACATCAACCTCCTGACCTCCTCGTCCAAGGTTGCCTCTGTTGGTTTGTTAGACTCCCTCTTAGTTGTGAGTCCTAGACTTCACAACCCCTTGCAAGATCCTTGCCTTGACTTATCTCTGTCAAAGATATATTTCTTGTTGATCCACTTGATCTAGACTCCAATTCTCTCAATTCTCTTAGAAGATCTACTTGTGACTCCTCTACGAGTTAAAACATTTAGGCATCCTTTCTCTAGTTTCAGTGTTGCAGTGAATTTTGCAAGCACCAAGCAAAATCCCCCACATAGGAGCAAGATCTTCTAATTGCATCTTTCTGATAAAGTCAAAGGCTTCCTTGAAGCGTCCAGCATTGCCGAGAATGTCAACCTTGCAAGCATAGTGCTTCACTGTAGGTTCAATTTACTAAAACTGTTACTCATGTCATAAAAAAAATGTCACCAATCCCCATCCACCAGACATGGCTGAGACAAAGGCCCAACATAAGTTTTATCGTTTGGATTCGCCCTGGCCTTTTGCAGCTTATTAAATAGTACACGAGCATGTATAGACTTGCCCTGCAATAGAGCTTTGATAAGGCCACACACCCTGAGCCCACTAGCGAAGCACCCAAAATCCGACCCAATCTGTGCATAACCCACAAGCATTGCATTCCGTGTAATCACATTCTTCCCAGGCATTCTGTCAAACAGTTGTCGCGCGTCATTTACCTTCCCATTATACGCATATCCAGTGATAATGGCGTTCCATGAAACAATGCTTCGTTTAGTCATTTTTTCAAACACTTGACGCTTCTGCTCTGATGTTCTTGTACCATCCACCAGAATAGCATAGCTGCACGTCAATAAAACACAAACGAAACTCAAGTGATCAGGGTATGTTCAAGAGTGCTCCATTTACTAGAGAGCATCCTTCGCAGAGTCATACATTGCACAGTGCACACCATGTAGTAACCATGTTCAATGAAACAATAGTTCATTCGGTGTTTAATTTGTTCAACTTTCAATATTTGAATCTTTTCTGTTCATTATTAAATTCATGTTTATTCAGCAATTTTAATTCTGTTTGCATGATAAAAGTTTGATGAATCTCAACCAAAACAAAAAAAGACATATGTATGGAAAATCCATATCCCATATCCATCTGCCAGGACACCGTTTCTCATCACATTGCAGTTGCGGTTTCTGTTTTTGGTTTCTCGTTTTCGGCAACTATGGCCTATTACAAAAGAGGTCATTCCTGTTGATTTTCATCTATAAACCTGAACCTGCTCTGATACCATGTTGATTTTCAGGTCAGAATGTAATTGTTTTCTTGTATTGTTTGTTCATGTTGTTCCCCTCTGAATATCTTAATTTGATCTTGCATATGTATTACGGGAGGAGGCACCTTGGTAGGGTCACATCACTTCATCCGTAACCTCCCAAAGCTACACAACCATCAACAAGGTGGAGGTTGAGAAAGTGGAGACACAGAATTTGAAATTATCAGCCTAACATTTTACTAGCTAAAGACTTCATTCTTCTAGCTAGCAAGGTTGTTGAGTGAGTAATGAACCTATACCTTTTGATGAATCTTTTGAATCAATGGGTGGCCTTGGAAACTAGTGAAACATGCTTACGCTAGATGGAGATAGACCAAGAGAGGAAATATTAGGAGAAACTTTTGCATAATTAAAATTACAAGCTTTTTAGAATGAGACACGAACTTGGACAAACTCTTCACACAAGGTAATATAAGTGCATTACCACTCTTTACAATTGACATAGTACACTATACTTTATCTATTAAAGGACCTAAATTATGGCTTTTGAGTTTTTCTGGATGATGTGTATCTAATTTCTTTAATTTTAAGAGAGATGCCATTTCAATTGAAGATGGAAGAGACATTGGTCTTTCCAAAGTCAGTACATTTGATTCTTCAAGAAATGGTAGTGTTTTTGATATATACCTTGTTTTTATAAGAGGGTTAGATGTAGAGTAATGTGTATTGCAGTGGGATGGCTTTTAGAAACATATTTTGCTGCCTTTCTTTTTAAATTGACAATGGATCATGGAGTGTGATCCTAAATATATATTCATGATAAATATCACAAGAACACCGTTCTTGGCAGATATCATATTCTTCACTGTAGAAATCTTGTTTCCTTTTGTGCAGCTTGAGGAACAATATCCTATTTTATTGTAAAATATCCTCTTCATCTTGTCAATAATGAAGCAATTCTTATTATTATTTTTCCATTAATTGAATAGTTTTAAGTTATTTGATATTCTAGAACACCTCACTCCCCTCTTCTCCCAGCCCTAATCCCCTACCTTCCCCTCTCCCTGATTTCCAACGCCAATATGGTGTTATGTAAAAATGCATGTGGAAGATAAGATGATGCTTTAAATTCAATTGGTTAACCATCATTTTCAAACTTTTTCCTTGCTATAGGGCATTCCTCTTCAGGTTAGAGATATAATTACTACACAAGTTTCAAAAAATGTTTTAAACTTATTTTAATAGCCATTCTCCACTATCATTCAATTTTGAAATTTTTTTGCCTTGCTTGAAACTACATCCACGTGTCTCTGTGTTCCCCTGTTTAGGAAACTTACAGAAACATCAAATTTACGTTAAGTTCTACAATAAGTCACATATCTTGTTACAATGTGTCTGGTATTACAATTAATTATTTACTATAAATGTCATAATAACTAGAATTTTTGGAGGACGACATATTCTTTGTTGCGTGACTGAGGTAAAACTTATTTTCCATCGGACAACAGTCAAATGATGCTTATTATTGCTTTCCCACCAAATTTAAGTTGTGGTTATTATTATTATTTTCCATTGAATGACCCTCCATTAACCCCCTTCGGTCCTACACCCTATCCATATCCAATGTATCAAATAGAGACACATCGGAAGAACATATCAGATATGTGTCTTGTAACTAGAATTGGTCTAGATACAACCTTGACATATCCAAATACAACATGGCCCTACAAAAAATCCCCACTCTTGCACAATTTCATTAAAAAATAAAAATAAAAATAAAAACTCCTAAACAAACCCAACACACCTTTAGTTCAACCTCCAAAATATCACAAGAATATTTATCATGAATAATTTGTTTTAATTTTTTTCTAGATGAAAATATATTTAATTTTGAATGCACTCATGCACCCACGCTTCCACCAACACACATACAATATGATATTGTGTATCGAGAAAAAATATTTGCATTTTGTTTGATATTTGTAGTTGAATTAAGATACAAGATTTAGTTTTTTCAAATGGAGTTTGAGTGTGTGATCTTTTTGTTTTTGCAGAAGGTGTTTAGACATAGCACTGTGAGCATGTCAGCACCTTTTTTCTCATATGAGAAATGTGAGGGAATTGAGAAGACTCAGGGGAGGCAGTTGCAAATGTCAGTGCAAAAACCTGTGCAACCTCACACTCTTCCAACTCCAGATGATGCTCGAAACATTGCTGTTGAAGGAGGTGTGAATAACAGCCATATTGAAGTGAAAAAAAAAGGCTTAAGTGGGGTTTTGAACTCTCAATGTCAAACTTCTACCTCAGGGCAATTGAAAAGTTATGATGCACATCAAAAAATCGCTTGTTCGAAGAGTGGATTGAATTTTTGTAATACATATGACTCTACATTTGACCCTCTTATGAAAACAAGTCACATATCAAAAACACTACCATTTCTTGAAGAATCAAATGCAACAACTTTGGGAAGACCAATGCCTCTTCCATCTTGTGTTGAAAGGATCCCCGTCTTAAAATTGGAGACAATAGTTACATCTGATCCAGAAAAACTCAAAAGTCGTAATTCAGGTTCTTTAATAGAGAAAGTATGGTGTAATGTGCCAGTTGTAAAGAGTGTCAATCCACTTCCATTTCCTCGTGTAGAAAGTTCGTCCAAGTCGGCACCTCATTCCCCCGAAGCTTGTACATATAATTATGCAAAAGTTTCTCCTAGTATTTCCCCTTCTAATCTATCTCCCTCTCATGTAAACATGTTGCATCAGCTTCCAAGACCGCCCATTGATTCAGGAAATCCGTCAAAACATACAAGTTTCATAACTCACTCAGCACCCTTGGTAGCCAAGAGAACGAAAGAGTCTTTAGCTAGTAAAATGCCAGGGCTGATGATTTCAAAGCCCGCTTCTCCACTTCCTCCACCTCCACCTCCACCTGGACTTGTGACACGTAGTCTTTCTATACCTTCTTTTGGACATCAAGGGAAATCACATTGGATACATATTGCTGAGACACTTTCTTCCCCACCTCTAACTCCTACCCCTTTCCCTAGTAGTAGTGCAACATCTTTTACTTCAAAGACAGCTGAAGATCTCCACAAACTTCGAAGTTGAGTAATTGTGATGTTTATAAATAACAGATTTTGGCAGTCCATATTAGTGAGATTGTAGAGCTTTTGGAGTAAATTATATAGATGTTTTTAAATCAATGTTTCAGATCACTCCATGATCCATCATCATGAAAGAACAAAGGCAGCCAAATGTGATCTTTCTTTCATTTGTCTATTACTGATCAGGATCCGTCTGATTTCATTTCTTGATTTTTTTGATTGCTAAATTTTATCTAATATTTCAGAGGCTCTTCAAGGCTGACCATACACATTGTACATATTTTAGTATGATTAATACAAATTTTAGTGTATGTGCACACCATTTTGGAGTCTTTGCAAAAGCGTTTCCATAATTAGTTTGCACTTTTAACCAATCTATTACATGTAGCGCTTAACTTTCTAATTCTAATTTTTGAGAGCTGATAATAAGATTTATTATTTAGATTTTGGTATGTCTTTACATTTTATATGGGTCATAGCAGGTGAATAGGATCCATGCCATTGTGTGCAAGGAAGGAGTTTATGCTATAATGGGCAATTTGTATGTGCATGGTAATTTTCAGCCAATTTGGGCCTTTAATCCATTCCGTTTTTTAATTTCATTACCTAATGAGGTGGTGATAAAAATTAAAATAGTTGAAATGATCCATCACATTGACTTTGCAAAACAAGGCACCTTTGATTTCCAGAATGATTTCCATAATAAATTTGGATTTTTATCGACGTAAAACTGTTATTTTTTAGATAAAAGGATGTGTTGATATCATCAAAATAATTTGTAATTATTAGAATAGTGAATTAATATAATTGTCATAATTGAAGTCATATGTACTTACATAGAAATAAATGCATAATATTAAAACATTACATTATATTACAGCTAAAGCTCAACCTGTCTGAAACAGAAAGACAACAGCTCTGAAATAAATGCCTTAAACAATCAAAAATTCTTTATGCTGGAACATTCCAAAAATGAAATCCGACAAATGCAAAAATTAGAAAAGAAACTAATCAAACCTGATACATCTTAAATTAGTTCCCATTATTGAGGTATCGACCTGGTCCTGTTGATAACATGTTAATTTTTTTTTTGAGAAATAAATTGGATGTAGCTCTTCTCTCTATTCAGCAGTTTTAAATCAGACTAGAAAAGTAGGGTCCATAGCGGTTCATACGAATGACACATAGGCACACTTGGGTTGTAGACTTGTTTGGTAAAGATATGCTACAAATTGTTTGACTTCTAGTACCTGCATTCGGCATTGAAATATTGACGAGGCTAATAATTGACAAGATGTTGGACAGAATCCTCACTGTCGAGAAATGAATTAATCGAAGGAATTGTAGTCAAGGAAAAGTGATTTATACCATGCTCTCTGATCAGTGTCCTATTATTCTTTATATCATGCCAAAGCACAATGTACAACGGGTAGAATTGAAATTTGAAAGAATGTTGTTAGTCCATTCAACATTCCATGAGCATGTTAGCCAATGGTGGATTTCAGCAGCACACATCACATGCCATATCATGTGCAGGTTTATATAAAAATTGAGTACCTGAGATACAAAATTCAGGACTGGAACATAAACATTTGGCATTATTTTTCTAGCAGGTAAAAAAAGCTCAAGAGAAGCTAGCAGCAATTCAAAATCAGAGATTAAATCAGGGCTTAAATACAAGTGTGGCAGCTCAAGCTAAAGTGATAGAAGAACTGACATTAGCATAAAAAAAAGAATTGTTGAAAGTATAGGGCTATTTAAGAGGTCTGGGTCCTCAAAAGAGGATGCTAACATAGTATATTTCCACAAGTTTGTGACGAATAGGCATCATATCAATGCCCGTGCAGAAATTGTCCCTAACAATGCACAAAATCTCACAACTCCAGAGATGGCAAGCCATAAAACATAGTATTTAAGGTTGATCTTCACTCCCGACAAGAACTTTGGATGAATCACTTACAGCCTAGGAAATCTTGCTCCAACAAATCCCTAGACTCACTTGGAAGGACGAAAGTGCTTGTCTCGCCAAAGCAATTAGTGGGGAGAAGCTTAAAACAATCATTTTCTTATTCAACCTTGTTAAAGCTCTAGGGCCAGATGGATTCTTGGCTTTGTTTACCTAATCTTGTGGCAAATAGTCAAAGAGGATCTGATTCAAGTGGTAAAAGAATTGAGGAGGAACAAATAAAATGTTCATTCAACTCAATACCACAAGGCTTGCCTTAATACAAAAAAATGCACATGCATAAGAAATGGAGCAATACAGACCAATAGCTCTTTGTAATGTGGTCTGTGAGATCGTCTCCAAGCTAATTGCAGCCCAACTAAAGCCTCTAGTTCACAAAACCATTTGAGAAACAATCTCAGCCTTTTACCTTGGAAGACAAATAACATATAATGTCATTGCAATCCAAGAACTTCTGCACTTTAGTTAAACAAAAAAGAAACAAAAAAGTGGATAGAATGAAATGATTGTCTGTTTAGAGCATTTATTGAGTAGGAGCTTTAACAATCATTTTCTCATTCAACCTTGATAAAGCTCTAGGGCTATATGGATCCAAAGCTTTGTTTAACCGATTTTTTTGGCAAATAGTAAGATGATTTGATTCAAGTGCTAGAAGAATTGAGAAGCAAATAAATGATCATTCAAGTCAATGACACGAAACTTGCCTTACTCCTGACAGTTGCACATGCATTGAGCAATACCAATAACTCTTTGTAATATGGTCTATCAGATCATCTCCAAGCTAATTGCAGCTGACTAAAGCTCCTTGGAAGACTAATAACAGACAATGTTATCCTAATCCAAGAGCTTCTATCCTCAGTTAAACAAAAAATGGTCAGAAATCTTATTAAAATGGACATATCTAAATCCTTTAATAGGTGTTGTACCTATGTGAAACTTTAGTATTGTGTCAAGTTTTTAAGCTAAAAATTTGTTTTTCCATCAATTCAAATGGCCATGTTCCAAAGTTTTGCCTTGTTAATCCTATCATGTTATGTTACTCAAGCAAATCTACGGAAGTTAATTAGTGAAAAAATGTTAGGTATCCATTATTATGGAGATATTCATATCATTGAAACAGATGTTCGGATCCCGTGGGTGATTTTTGATCACTTTTAGGTCTTATTGCAGATTTCAGTCCTCTTTATTAGCTGCAAAAGGAAAATAGATGTTTAGGGTTTTGATGCTAATAGCTTTCATATATGCCAACAGAGGAAGGGTATTCATATTCAAACTCAGAACATATTTTGGTACTTCATTTAGGTGCACACCTAACAAAAGAGATAATAGAACTCTTGAAATGTTGTTGTCCCAAAGTGTTGGCATGCAACACTGAAAGGAGTAGGCAGAGTATAAATTAGTCTCATAATTACATGTTAAGGTGCACATCTAAATGAAGAAAGGTAAAAGAACAAGGTTTAAATTGTGTGGTAATGGGTGTACCGACAAAGAAACATTTAAATGATGTATAAGATTTGAATATAAGCAAATGCAACAGGCACAGGCACATGGGAATTGCGGCTAGGGCATAAAAAATGAATGTGTTTTTGGTTCAAATCACATGTGCATGCGACTTAGGGCATATTAACATGTATTTTGTTTGTCAAAATTGTGGGATGAATATAGATGTGTGCGTGATGAGTAGAAATGCACTTGAAAATAGTTCAAAATTTCATCCAGAGACATGTATGGGATGAACATAAACTTGATTAAAGTAAAAAAAAAAAAATATAGTATATAGCTAGGCATGCACCTCACTAAAGAAGAAATAATTTTAACTTTTGTTGTAGACAACAATAGGTGTGTGCCTCAGGGAAGTGTGCACCTTAAAATAGGTTTAATTTTTTTTCAAAATTCTTAAAAGTTAACACATGAGTGCATGGAATGTAATGACCACCCCATTTTTTTTTTTGTTTTTTTTTGCAAATAATAATGTAGATGCAATGCCCGAACACATTCTGATCACCAAGATCCTAGTGTGGGCAAGGTGAGAGCATACGGTGCTTTCAACCACACAGAACTATCTAAGATGAATGCATCCACAAAATGAAGGCGGTGTAGTCGGCCAAAGCACGTAGGTGGCATACCTGATCTTATCGACACTTCTTCAGCGGCAAGCCACTAGCAGAATGTCTAAGCTTGCTCACACCAAAATGGTCAATATGTTGCAAGCTCGTTTGATGCCAAAACGAGTTGAATGAAATGTAATATGAATTGGCGGTAATCCATCCAGTTTTACAATATGAAATGCATATAATATGATGCCTTCGGCGGTACTACCATCTAGGGTTATAATTAAACATATATTACATTACAATATGACAACATATAAGAAATTGTTGCAATAAATCAATGCATTAATTCTGATCAACTGGAGCACTTCTGCAACATCAAGATTAGATCAAAATACTTAAGGTAAACAATAGATAAAGGCTCATAGTACATAGACGAATGAAGACTCCAACTTTGTATATCTGAGGGTGGCACGCAGGCCAGAGACCATAGACCAATAGGGACGTTCGTAGGCTAGAGACCAAATTGTAAGGCCGAATGGCCGGCAAATTTGTAGGCTTAGTTTTAAAAACTTGGAGGCAATTAAATGGCCTAAGGACTGATTGAAGGAAGTTTTAATAAAGGGGGCGAGGGCCTTAGCTACTCTCGTGCCCTCCTTTCAAGGTCTGCGGCCTTGAAAAAGCTCATAGGGCCTATGTGAAGCAGGGTCGGTCCCCAAAAGGGGTCAACGCCCTTCTAAGGGCCGAAGCCCCAATCCTAATGAAGGAGGTGTAGTAAAGAGCTTGCAATAACGCTTATACAATGCTCAGTACAACACTTAAAGCGCAATTTCCTCCCTTTTTTAAATTATTTTTTGATTTTTTTGAAATTTTTTACAATAAAATCTACACAGATCTGCGTGTTGGGGGGCCAAAATGGCCTTCAGACAATTTTTTTGACTCGGATGCTCCCGACACCGAAACTGGGCGTGTGATATATTAAAATTCACCTACGAGGCCTCCTAGATGCAATGGAAAGGTCTATTTGGTCTGAAAGCACTTTAGATGAGAATTGAGTTCTAGATCCAAGCTCAAAACCTCCGTTCCACAACTGTGTCAAACGATCTTCGATTTCAGTGAAATGAAAGCCAAATTTGAATTTCTCGAGCCTCCTGGACATGTTGGAACAATCAGAAATGCTGCTAGTATAACCAGACCCTTTCCCACACACCTCAATAGGAGTATCATCACCTATTAAAATAGAAGGCATAGTACACGACTCCAAAGATGCAAGTTCTTCCTTAAATGAAGCCATCTGGTGTGAAGCACCCGAATCAAGAACCCAAGTGGATGGTGAAGAAGCAATTGCTATCAAGGCCTTGTCCTTTCCTTTCCCTCTATTGTTTTCTTTTGCCTTGTTAGACCTCTCATTAGAACTTTGTTTTATAGATTCAAGAACAATGACGTTATTGTTGAAAAGCACAAGACAACTGAGAGGGGGGGTGAATCAGTTGTAACCAAAAATTTAAAACCATTAACACATCAACCACTTAATTACTTTTATTGTGATTTAACCATGAAAGCACGAAATCAGAACATAAACAAATTCACACATTCAACACATGAGAAACCAGATTTTTACATGGAAAACCCAATAAGAGAAAAATCATGGTGAGTGTTAGCTCACAATATAATATGTAATAACAATACCGATAATCAGAGGCTCACTGCCCAGATTGCTCACTGCAAAAGAAGAGGCTCACTGCCAATGGGGTGGTTCATTGTTGGTGGGTGGCCCACTGCCATATTTGGTGAACTGAGATAGCGGCATCTACACTATGCCAAAGTTCAGTTCCATTGAAGCACAATAAACATCCTCTGCTCTGCTATGCTCTGCTTTTTCACCTCACACTTATCTTTGCATCTTTGCACTTGGATACATTTTCATGACTTTATTACAAGTATTTATACAATTCATCAACCTTGGAATGATCATCAAGGTCGGCATTATAATCATTAACCATTGGAACATTCTCCAAGGTTGGCAAACACACACATTAGAATAGGTCTGGACCTAAATAAATTTATGAAGAAGAAAAATGAATGCGGACCAAACCATGCTTTAGCTGGGACTCAAATGCAATCTTCCACGCAACAACACGCTATCGCAAACTCCAAAACATAATCGCAAGAAGTGAAAACAACCAAGTCGGCTAAAACTGGTGTTAACACTAAGACCTTTAAGAACATGCTTCATGCACGATCCAGATTACTCTTTGCGGACCAATCAAAAGACAGGAACACGATCAAGGGACATCCACAAGCACGTTACAATCACCAAGAACATCTGCACAATCTCTGAACACTTTATCCATAAAATTCTTCAAATCGGAGCACTTGAACATCACTGTCGACCACTGTCATAGAGAAAAGATCGCTTGCGGACCACCAAATCATGAACTATTTGAACTAAAGCCACATAACATCATTAAAAAATTAATTCCAGAACCATAGACTGTAGGACTTAAATGTGGAGAAATGCGGAGCATAATACATTCTCCCTATCACCACTAAATGCATAGAAAAATAATTTTTACTCTGGTGAACCTAACTTGCTCAAATCTTCACATTGGAAGCTCAAACTTGAAACATAGCAACTACAGACATCTTTCAACATAACTTCCAAACTGCAGACAAAGATATTCAATATACAAGATATGCGGAGCAAAACATTGCACTATTCTTTTGTAAGTCAAGATATTTTGCAACACACCGTTTCCATTAGGAGAGCAAATTTTCTCAAAAGCACTTGGAAACTCAGTATCAGGGACACATTCTCATTATCCTGAACACTTATATAAGCCAATACAAAGCAATTATCTCAACACAAGCAAGCATTGAAACAAGAGCACAGTTGACACCAATGACAACACAGAGATGTTGACATCAATGACAACACCAGTAAGCACATACTTGCAACAATCTCCCTCTTTGTCATTGATGGCAACATTGATGTGAAAAACTATAAGCATCATCAAGACAAGACTCTGTACTGATTATTTTCTCCCCCTTTTTTTTTACAGTTCTGAATTCTTCCTCCCCTTGAGTTTTTCACATGATTTTCTCTCCCCCTTTGACATCAATGGCAAAGGTCATCACTTCTTTCTCTGCACATACTTGCAATATTTACTTTTCTTTATCAGGAACTTATATCAGCAACATCCACCTGCTCCCCTTGAGAGGTAGCCTTTAAAAAATCAATCCAGATCAAAGAATAAGACTTTGGCCACCACTGGACTTATGCACTTCCCATGCATCTTAGTTTAGAGCAGGAGGGGTAATAACCCCTAACTTCTCCCTAAGATACTCAAAAGTATCCTTAGGCAGAGGCTTAGTGAAATTATCTACAATTTGGGCCTTTGTAGACACATATTCCATCTTTACTTCATTCTCTGTTACCTTTTCTCTCAGAAAGTGATACCTTATTGATATATGCTTTGTCCTTGAGTGCATTATTGGATTCTTTGAAATGTTTATAGCACTTGTATTGTCACAAAAGATGGAAATAGGTTCTTCATACACAACTCTTATGTCCTTTAATGTTTGCTTCATCCAAAGCACTTGAGTACAACGTGCTGCAACAATATATTCTGCTTCTGCAGGAGACAAAGAAACTGATTCTTACTTCTTACTTAACCATGAAACCAATCTATTACCCAAGAGGAATGCACCTCCACTTGTACTCTTTTTGTCATTAGCATCTCCAGCCCAATCAGTATCTGTATAAGCACTAAGAGTGAAATCGGTATCTTTGGGATACCATAATTCATAGTCTGAAGTGCCTTTCAAATACCTCATGATTCTTTTGATTGCCATCACATGTGACTCTTTGGGATCTTCTTGAAATCTTGCCACAAGACAGACTACATGCATTATGTCTGGTCTAGTGTGGGTTAGATAAAGTAGTCCTCCAATCATAGACCTATACTTTTTCTGATCAGTCTTAGGTGATTCATCATTCTTGCTCAGCTTGCAACCAATTACCATGGGAGTACATACTGGTTTAGAATCCTCCATTCCAAACTTCTTCAACAAATCTTTCACATATTTGGACTGAGAAATGAAAATTCCTTTTTCTGATTGAGTAATTTGTAGTCCTAAAGAGAAATTCATTTCACCAAACATAGACATCTCAAATTCCTTTTGCATTTCCTCTGCAAATTTCTTACACATACCTTCATTGCCTCCAAAGGTAATATCATCAACAAAGACTACAACAATCAGAATTTGATCATTATTGATTTTGAAATAGAGATTACTATCTGCAGTACCTTTGTTGAACCCTAATTGCATCAAATACTTGTCCAACTTTGCATACCAGGCTCTAGGAGCTTGCTTGAGTCCATACAGGGCTTTCTTCAATCTGTACACCATGTCACCTTGGTTTGATAACTTGAATCCTTCAGGTTGTTCAATGTAAATTTCTTCTTCTAGCTCTCCATTCAAGAAAGCAGACTTCACATCCATCTGGTACACCTTGAATTCTTTGTGAGCAACAAAAGTCAAAAATATTCTTATAGCTTCAATCCTTGCCACATGAGCAAAAGTCTCTTCAAAATCTATGCCCTTAACTTGAGAATATCCTTTGCATACCAGTCTTGCTTTGTTTCTTACCACTTCACCACTTTCATTCATCTTGTTTTTGAACACCCATTTAATTCCAATCACATTCTTATCAGTAGGTCTAGGAACCAATTCCCAAGTTTGATTTTTCTCTATCTGCATCAGTTCTTCTTCCATGGCTTTTACCCAACTTTCATCTTTGGAAGCGTCATTTACAGTCGTAGGTTCAATCTGTGAAAGTAAACAGTAGTTCACCCGTTCCTCTGATTCTGGATCTGTTTGCCTTTGTCTTTTTTGATCTTAGCATTCTTTTCTTGTCATATTTTAGAACTTTCACCTTTTTCAAATCTCAATCCTTCTTTGTCATCAGAGTTCTTCTGGCTAGCAAGTATCTCATCAAGTTTTGCAGAACTTATCTTAAACTTTGCTTCATAACTTTTTGCTTTTTTCAAATTTGACTTCAGGTTCCCAACTTCTTTTTCAAGCTTATCACATTCTTTTGATTTGTCTTTCACGAACAGATTTAGGTCTTTTTCTGCTTTTGCTTTTTCTACAACTTCCTCTTTCAAATCATTCAAGGTTTCATTTGTTGATATTAATTGTTCACTAACCTCCATATATTTTTTTTTGAACTTCTTGACTTGCTCTCTTAATTTTCTGATACATTCATCTGGTTATTTGACATTCTCCTTCAGATCTCTGATTTCTTCTTCAGTTCTTTCTAGGTCTTCAAGAGCAACCTTTTTGTGCGCCATCCTAGATCTACCTCAAGCTATTAAACTTCTTCCAAGGAACCATGCTTTGATACCAATTGTTGAAAAGATCAAGACAACTGAGAGGTGGGGGGGGTGAATCAGTTGTAACCAAAACTTCAAAACCATTAACACATCAACCACTTAATTATTGTTATTGTGATTTAACCATGGAAGCATGAAATCAAAACATAAAGACATTCACACATTCAACACATGAGACACCAGATTTTACGTGGAAAACCTAATAAGGGAAAAACCACGATGAGTGCTAGCTCACAATATAATATGTAATAACAATACCGAAAATTAGAGGCTCACTGCCCAGATTGCTCACTGCAAAAGAAGAGGCTCACTGCCAGATTTGGTGAACTGAGATAGCAACATCTACACTATGCCAAAGTTCAGTTCCATTGAAGCACAATAAACATCCTCTGCTCTGCTCTGCTTTTTCACTTCACACTTACCTTCTCATCTTCACACTTAGATACATTTTCATGACTTTATTACAAGTATTTATACAATTCATCAACCTTGGAATGATCATCAAGGTCGGCATTACAATCATCAACCATTGGAACATTCTCCAAGGTCAGAAAACACACACATTAGAATAGGTATGGACCTAAATAAATTTATGAAGAAGAAAAATGAATGCAGACCAAACCATGCCTTAGTTGGGACTCAAATGCAATCTTCCACACAACAACATGCTGTTGCAAACTCCAAGACATAATCGCAAGTAGTGAAAACAACCAAGTCAGCTAAAATTGGTGTTAACACTAAGACCTTTAAGAACTTGCTTCATGCACAATCCGGATTACTCTTTGCGGACCAATCAAAAGGCAGGAACATGATCAAGAGACATCCACAAGCACGTTACAATCACCAAGAACATTCGCACAACCTATGAACACTTTATCCACAAAATTCTTCAAACCGAAGCACTCGAACATCACTGTCGGCCACTGTCATAGAGAAAAGATCGCTTGCAGACCACCAAATCATCAACCATTTGAACTAAAGCCATATAACATCATTAAAAACTTAGTTCCTTAACCACAGACTGTAGGACTTAAATACGGAGAAATGCAGAGCAAAATACATTCTCCTTGTCACCACTAAATGCACAGAAAAATAGTTTTTACTCTGGTGAACATAACTTGCTCAAATCTTCACACCGGAGGCTCAAACTTGAAACATAGCAACTACAGAAATTCTTCAACATAACTTCCAAACCGCAGACAAAGATATTGAATATACAAGATATGCGGAGCAAAACGCTGCATTGTTCTTCTATAAGTCAAGATATTCTGCAACACACTGTTTCCATTAGGAGAGCAAATTTTCTCAAGAACACTTAGAAACTTAGTATTAGGAACACTTTCTCATTATCTTCAACACTTGTATAAGCCAATACAAAGCAATTATCTCAACACAAGTAAGCATCAAAACAAGAGCACAGTTGACACCAATGACAACACAGATATGTTGACATTAATGACAACACTGGTAAGCACATACTTGCAACAATTATTCTTCTCAAGAATGTGTGTCAAGTGATCAATTTTTTTCTTCAAATATTTATGTTCATCATGATCATGTCTTTTACAATAGGCACATTGGACTTTCTCTTTTTTAATCTTGTCGCCTTTAGAAGATTGGGTCTCATTAGTTACTTTTGAGGCAATTGGTATCTGATCCTTCTTCTCCTTGCTATTCTTTTGTTTCTTATCCTTATTGTTAATACTTTTTCCTTTCTATTCTTTTGTGCTTTGGTTGGAAACCAGGGCATGTGACTTAGAGGATTTAAGAGTGCCCATCTGAATGAGCTTATCCTGCTCTCGTATGAGAGACATCGAAATTATCCAAAGATGACATAGTGAACTGTGTCCCAAGTGCACCCTTAGTAGAATAGAAGGTAGAAAAAAATACAAAATATTCTGAACTTAGTTTAGAGAGAATACTAGGAATAAGTTGTTCATCTTTCTTTTCAATTTCACATTATTTTAGTTGCAACCTTAGTGATTTCAATTTAGTGAAAAAATCCTAAATTGTGTTGAAGTTGCCTGGACTTAAACTAATTAGTTAATTTTCCAACATATGACCCCTAATTGAATCTTGTCTGCCAAATAATGTTTCTAGCTTTGTCCATATTTCATTTGGTGAATTCAAAGACTCAATGTGAAAGAGCAAATCAGGAGTAACAAACAAACACAATGTTCCATAGGCCTCATCACATTTGTTAAACCGCTTAGGCTTATCTTCATCTTTAGCAGGTTTAGTTTCAAGTCCCATTGTTATCTTATGTAATCCAACTTTCCTTAAGTAGATTGTCATACATGATTTCCACTCAAAGTAGTTGTAGAGAGTTAAGATGGGTACTGTTGTTTGATCCATGATGAAGAAAATGCAAAAAAGAAGAGAACACACACAGGACAACCCCCCTTTTCATTCAATCAAAGAACTCCCAAGTAAATATGATCTGACACTTTATAATTAGTGCGTTTACAACCGCCACTAGCAAGAAATACTTAGTGGTCTTGATCTCAATGCATTACAAAATCCTCACAAATTAGGTATATGCTGAAAGTACAATACTGGAACAAAACCAAGTGAAACTAACAACACCACTATGATCTACCCGAAAAATAATCCACTTTCAAAAAAGGCACCTCAATTCGAGGTCGTATGCAAAAGTTGTCTTCGAAGTTCCAAAAATAGGAACTGTGCAGCGTCACCTTAAGATTCTATGATTTTTGGGAAATCTATGCACCAGAATCAAGAATTGTCTACACCACCCTGAAGAGCACAAAAAAATAGCCAAAAACAAAAAAAATCA
Organism: Cunninghamia lanceolata; assembly: GCA_027924645.1. Classification (NCBI taxonomy): domain Eukaryota; kingdom Viridiplantae; phylum Streptophyta; class Pinopsida; order Cupressales; family Cupressaceae; genus Cunninghamia; species Cunninghamia lanceolata. Next base: position 1,401,725 of record BSBN01000934.1, read on the forward strand.
CTCAATGAAAGGAGGTCTGGAGCCCAAGATATCAGCCTGCAAAGTTTGACATCCAAAATGAAAACTCCAATGGAAGGGGGTCCAAATGCAAAAGTTGTCCTGTTGGCAGGAACGCCTCCAAATTTAGAGATCTACCAATTTTAGCTGTGACTAGTCAAATTGGAACCGTTGCTAGTTTTAGAGAAACCTCCAGGTGGATTTAGCTTTAGCTAAAAATAGGACATTTCTAGCTAAATTTAACTATGTCCAAATTGAACATTGCCAGAAATTTGGGAATATTTGCCAAAAAAATAAATCCAAATTTGGCATGTAGGCCAGAGACTAGAGACCAACAGGGAGGTTCACAGGCTAGAGACCAATTTGCAAGGTCGAATAGCCGAATGGAAGGCAAATTTGTAGGCCTGGTTTTAAAAAATCAGAGGCAATTAAATGGCCTGAGGACCGATTGAAAGAAGTTTTAATAAAGGGGGTAGGGGCCTTAGCCACTTCTGTGCCCTTCTTTCAAGGTCTGAGGCCTTGAAAAGGCTCGTAGGGCCTACGTGAAGGGGGGTCAGTCCCCAAAAGGCATCGACGCCCTTCTAAGGGCCGAAGCCCCAATACTAATGAAAGAAGTGCTGTAAAGTGCTTATACAACACTCAGTACAACACTTAAAGCACAATTTCCTCCCTTTTTATTTGTTTTTTAATTTTTTTTGACATTTTTTACAATAAAATCTGCACAAATCTACGTGCTGGGGGGCAAAAATGGCCTTTCAAAATTTTTTTTGCCTCAGATGCTCGCGACACCAAAACTTGGCATGTACTATATCAAAATCGGCTACGAGGCCTCCTGGATGCAATGGAAAGGTCTATTTGGCTTGAAAGCGCTCCGAATAGAAACTGAGTTCTAGATCCGAGCTTAAAACCCCCATTTCGCAACTATGTCAAACAATCTCTAATTTTGGTAAAATGAAAGCCAAATTTGACTTTTCGAGCCTCCTGGATGCATTGGAACAACCAGAAATTTCCGCTAGTATAACTAGAAATGTTGCAATCACCTATATCTCACAAAACACATGCAAAACCCAGAGGTTAAAATGTTTTTGTCAAACTTTTCTGATTCTCTATATCATCCGAAGATGCAAGAGAAGAGCATACCACGTTTTTGGAAAAACCTGCAACAAATCTTATTAGCCCCCTGAAATCTCAGAAATATGAAAACTAAAATCTATTCTTTCACATAGAAAACCTCTGATACCATGTTAGAATATGAAAAAATGAATAACCCAAAAAACTAGTCCAAACAAATATATATTAAACTGTGAAAGCAAATGATATAAGATCAAAATAACAACACAGAGTTAGTCTCCATGAGAGTAATGCAAATGCTCCAAAAACAAAATAGCATTATGAGGATGCAAAAGCAAAAGATGCAAAATATAAGCTAGGTAGCATGTTTATATAGAAAAGGGAGAGGGTGGAGGTGGCAACACCAACCAATAGGAAGCAACCATCTATCGGTCTAAAGATAAGAAAGTATCTTCCCAAGATAGCTAATGGGTGCTCCCTTGTAGGATGGTGACACCTCATAACCCACTCACTTAATTAAACATTCCTTATGAACCTAAGCAAGATTAATAAAAGGTGTAGAAAAAACCCAGGAATATAGGAAAATAAATATCCCAACTATGAAATAAAAATTTGCACTAACAGTTGTATGACCTCTTAATGAGATGTATGACTAGCAGATAACATGCAGATTTCTACTTTCAAACTATCCAAAAATCCAAACAAAATTTGATCAAAATAAGGCGATTAACATAGACTATTTCATCAACCAAGAAAAATTTTCATTGAATTTCTTCCTTAAGTTGGTACGACAACATGCAAGAAGTACGACCAACAAGAAGGAAAGAACAACTCCAAAGATCAGCATATCAAATCTTCATTCTATCAAAATGTAGAATAAGCATTATCAACATCAGAAAACATCAAAACCAAATTTTATTTCAGCTCATATGTGATCTCTGTATGAAATCATCATTACCAGCTAGGGTGGATCTTTCACCCCCGAAATTGATCTTCTCCAAGAAGGTTTTCATCCTCAAGAAGGAATGGAAGAACTATCAGGTTCAAACTGATAGCATAACAATACCAAATCAATAGCATCCCCAAACAATGAGCCCTTACTTCTCTTATATAGACACTTTGGAAGTTACACAAGAATATAATTCTTTCTTGGAAATAATTACTTTTTTCCTTCCAACTTAATTATTTCCTTTTTTCCCATGCAAAGGCGCTCACTTTGATGTGCACAATCAAATAATAAAACATTTTCCCTTTCCAATGAGCTATAACACTTAGTCACTTTAATTTTAATTCCAACCTTAGATGACTTAAGTGAAAATAATAATTGTTGTCACTAAGATTGCACCTTTGCTAAATGCAAAATTTAGCTATCTTGTGGAACATGGGATCATCCTCAAGCTGTGGGTAATTTATGGCAAAGATGAACCTCTAGAGAGAGCTGGTTCCCTTGATGGATCACCTAAAACTACTGCTTTAACAAGAAAAGGGATAGTAGATACTATGACTGAAAAATATATTAATTTTAGGAGGTGATGCACCAAAACTTATAAGACCTATACCAGCTATTTCAAATCACAATTCTTCCAAGAAAATTTTGCTCTTATGCACAACTCAAAGTTTTAACAGACTCACACAAAAATGTTTCATATGAAGGTTAGGTTTCACATTTATCGAAGGAAAACCAGGTGTTTTCACAACTACAAAATGCTGAAAACAACCACACAACCTATGACCTGTATGAGTTTTATTTATTCCTGTATAATAATGTTTGCAAATGAGACATAATTCAAGGATTGATATAGAATAATAAAAAAAATTAGATCAAATCATTTGCAATAACGCTCAACACACAAAATTTGAGAAGGCCAAAATACAACTTTATTGAAAAATAAGATCTTTTCTTTGTGACAAATCTAAAAATACTTGAAAAATACCTAAAAAATAACAGTTCTACAACTGAATACTTCTAAAACAACTGAGTTACAATGTTGCTTTTCTTGCTGAGAGCGGAGAAAATTAGAAAAGAACTCTCTCGAAACAACCAGACACTTGGTTTTTAGTCACTACAAGTTCCTCTGCGACTGAAACCTAACTCCCAAAAAGAGGCTAAGTTTGTATGCTTGAATTGGGTGCTTGGATGTGGAACTCCAACTTTGGGCTATCTGAGAAACATCGACAACATGCATAACTGATGAAGTGGCTTTGACTTTTGAGTAAAATTCCTTTGCACGCTCCTTGAAAACCGCTCCAACTAATTGCATGGTGTTCCAACTCCTATGCATGCTGAAATTAACTGCCTCTCCAACTGATAGTTGTTCCTCGCTCTTCATTTGCATGATTTTAGATTCCTTGGGTATGAAATTCCTGTCATAGGCATTTGAGGTAGCCACCAAATGCAAATGAGACTCGTGTCAATCAATGATTGGCAATCAACACCTTTGATTGACGCATCTTGGCTAGATCAATAGTTTAGAGTAGTTTGGGAGATTTGAGAAGATCCTTGACCAATCAACTTCGACCCAAAAAAAATGACCTAACAAAGTCTCTGTTCAAATTTGGCCATTTGTCAACAGTTTCCATCAGCTTGCCCCTCATCGAGTACCACTTAACTAATGTCGTGATCATGCGCTCTATGTCCGCGTGGAACACACTAATACCATTCTTCAAAGTCCTTCGACTGACCTCATACACATGGTAGCCTATTGCAACAATGCAGAGCTGACTTGGCTTTGACAACTATCCTCTGCGTAGATGTGCTACCAATTAAAGAAGTGCACGTAGAAATTTTTCTTTGTTGATTGAGACTGTGGGTCCGCATGACAGGTGTCAAAATTTTGCAATGGTGCGGTGTCGACTCATCCCTGACAAACTGTCCTTACGATGGCGTGCAACCAATACGAAACTATACAGTCAGATCCCTTCATCTGACGTTCACGAGCAAGTGGGGCCATAGCCAGATGGCAACATTGTGCGGCAATGTAGCCCTAATGAAGTACAGAGCTTAGACGCAGCTTGCACGCTTGCACAAAGATGCCTAGTGTCCTACTCATATTCATCCTGAGGAAAAGAAGAAAGAAACTTCTAATCTTTGATGCCCAAAACACAGAGAAACTATGATTGGTGGACTTCGGCCCTCAGATCTTCACCCTTTTGCCTGCTTTGAAGAAGGAAAGCCATCCCCTAAACTCTGATGCCTAAAACACTTTGAAGAAATTGTGGCTCGACAGACTTTAGTGATCAGGCCTTCTTTTTGCTACCTACATGGAGAAATGAAAGAAGACCGGACTCCCGACCCTCAACGCCCGATAGACTTAGGCGAATTACGGACTACCAAGGCAGAGTTCAGAGCTGATAAGAATGTCATGACAGAAGATAGAAACTTGACACTCTGAAACTTTGAAAAAGGCAAGACACAAGGAAAACACTTAGAATTTTTTGGACTTGGCCATTTTGTGGGCTTCCTCCTTGCCCTGAAAAATTTCTTGGATTAAATTCCTTGCATTTAAGGTGTCTTAGATTGGTTTTCTTTGATAGAAGCGATGCATGCCTTAGGGGAAACTTTGGGCTATTTGACCTAATGATAAAATATGGCAACATTTTGGCAACTATACGGGGTGTTTGCCTTCTAAACACTTGGATCCAGAGGCCTTAACAATCCATTGGGCATAGAGTCAATTTTACCTTAAACAACTCATAAAACTTGCAACATAGAGGTTGGAAACATAGGACAACAACCACAAGACAAAACAACTGAAAACTAGACACTAATAGTCCTCTAACAAGACAAAAAACTGTGCATCAACACTTGGAGGGAAACAAAAGACTGAAACAAATGTGCTAAAGCACTTATTTGACTCAACAAAACTATCCTACTATGTTACAACCCATAGATCATCACCTCAATAGCAGTTCTTGAGATGAATCCCATTAACTGGGGTTTGTAGTTCTTCTCCATCAAGCTTAAACAACTGAAAAGCATTGTGCATTTTGCAACCTATGATCACAAAGGGACCACTCCATAGGGCATCGAACTTAGTGTGCTTTCCGGGCCTGCTCTTCAACTCATCCCATTTGAGAACTACATCCCCTTCATTGAAAACTCTAGGGACTGCCTTCTTGTCAAAAGTTTTCTTCATTTGTGCTTGATGTAGTTCCAAACTTTGCATTGCTTGCTTTCTTGTTTCTTCCAGTTCCATAATCTCAATAAGTCTTATTTCCATTGGCTCTTCTTCCATCATTTCCAACTCGTTGATGAGGCTAAGTGTTGGTAGTTCAACTGAAATAGGCAACCTTGCCTGTTTTCCATACACAAGCACATAAGGTGAATTACTTGTAGACCTCTTAAGAGTTATCCTATCAACTCATAAGGCTAACTTCAGTTTGCTATGCCAGGTTCTCTGATTATCTTTTATTGTTCTTTTGATGATCCTAATCAAATTCTTATTGGTAGACTCAACTTACCCATTACCTTGTGGGTAATAGTTGGATGAAGCAGTCAAAAACATATCATTTTTAATAGCCAAATCAGTTATTTTGGTCCTACAAAAGCCAATGTGTTGTCTAAAATAATGGATTCAGGAGTACCAAACCTTGCAACCAAGTCTTCATAGAAGTTTAGGACTGAGTTTTCATTTGCTACTTTCAATGCCACTCCCTTTGTCCATTTAGTAAATTAGTTTGTGGTAGTTAGTATCCATTTGTGCCTTGAACTAGAAGGTGGATTAATGAGGCCAATAAAATCTAGACCCCACTTCATGAAGGGTTGTTCTACCTGTATTGGATGCAATGGTAGGACTACTAATCTCTATTTTCCTGCAAACATAGCAGACTTTTTGCACTTTCTCGTCCATGTATGTGCATCCTTGTATAAATTAGGCCAAAAGTAACTAGCCTTTATTACCTTAAGCACTGTTGTTCTTGGTGCAAAATGATCACCAGTTGTCCCATCATGGAACTCTTCAAGGACTTTGTTAGTTTGATTAGATTCAATACATCTCAACAACACACCATTGAAATCTCTTCTAAACAAAATGCCATCTATAATAACATAAGGAATTGCTTACATTCTGAAATACCTTATTTTTGCATTGTTTAAACCCCTAGGGCACTCACCAGTTTGAAGATAATGCATCATTTCTTGTACCCAACTTGAAGGAGGAGTTGGGACAACAATTTGATATTCATTATTAAGCACAAGAACAACCTCTTTTTCAACTTCTTCATTGCTTTCTAACTTACCAGCCAGCTGTTCACACAGACCTTTGCCTCTTACCAACTTAGTGACCTTTATTTCCACGTCATATTCCATGACTTTAGTTATCCAACCAACCCTATTGTCATTCAAATCTTTATTTAGCAGAAAATCTTTGACACTTGGGTGAGCAACCATTAAACGTATCTTATTATTGGAAACCAAATGTCTAAATTTTTTAAGGCTTCTAAGCACAACTAGTACATGTTTCTCAACAAAAGAATACCTCTCTTCATAGCCTTCCAAACCTTGGCTAAAGAATGCAATGGGTTGCTCCCAACCTTCTTCATTTTGCTGTACTAGCATGGCTGAGATTGTATCTATGCTTCCAAAAGCATACAAGATGAAATCCTTGGAGAAATTAGGATTTGTAAGTGTAGGCTAGAGCTACCTTGATACTCTCAAAACTTTGCTTCCCTTCTTTTGTCTAGCTGAAACAAGCATTTTTCTTAAACATAGCTATTAGTAGCTTCAATCGATGAGCTATATCAGGTATAAACCTTCTCACAAAATTTATTCCAGCAAGGAAACTTTGTAAGCCCTTTTTGTGACTTGGCTAAGGCAAAGCTAATATAACACTTACTCTCTCGGAATCAATGTCAATCCTGTCTTTTAATACCACATGACCAAAAAGTTTACATTTATGAACAAAGATACACTTCTTTGGGTTAACTGAAACACCATACTCTCTGCATATGTCAAATACTTCCCTGAGATGAATGAAATGCTCGTTAGCATCCTTGGAAAAACAATGATATCATCAAGATAAATCAGTACAATCTTGTTTATTAACCATTGAAAATCCATATCCACGGCCCTTTGGAAAGTTGCCCTATCATTGGACAATCCAAAGGGCATCCTTCTATATGCCTTTGTACCCAATTTGGTAGCAAAAGCTATCTTGTATTGGTCTTCCTCCTTTACCAAAACTTGGTTATAACCAGAATAACCATCTAACAATGAAGACCTCTTAGAACCTGATGTACGACCTGTAGGATTTACTCCATAGAAGGTAGGAAATAATGGTCTTTGAGTGAAGCTCTATTCAGATCTCTAAAATCAACACATATTCTTATTTCTCTATTCTTCTTCCTAACAAGAACTAGATTGGAGACACAAAAGGTGTGTTTGATAGGAAAAACAATGTTGCCCTCTATTAACTTGCTTAACTCCATTTTCATGAGTGGCTCTAATTTTGGGTTCAGTGGTCTTTGCTTTTGCCTTACAGGTTTGGCATTGGGTTCAGGCTCAATTGTATGTTGGGAAAGCTTAGGGTCAAACCCTTTCAAATCACTATATTTCCAAGCAAAAATATCATCATACTCTTGACATAACTTAACAAAAGCAATCCTTTCTTCTGCTGTACATATCTTACCCAATTTCAAAAGCTTGTCTTTGAAAATGCTTACCTATTCATAATGATCTTGTTTGACTTGCATGTTGATCTTTCCCTTTTTTGCTTGATCATCAGAATTGAAAATTGATTCCAATGAGACCAAACTTTTGGGCAACTTATTAGTTTTCAGCGATATAATTTGATCACCATACTACTGCTATAATTTCTCTTGATTAGTATCTGAAAACTCGGCTTCTTCAATCAAAAAATTGATGATTTGTTTATCACTATCAAACACTTGCCAATGTGTTTGATTATTAGGTATTGAGGGTCTTACCACCACTTTTATATATTGTTGTACGTTACTATTACTGATGTCACTTGGAATGTCATATTGTGCTCCTATTGCAGCCAACCTATCAGCATGGTTGTTCTCATTTCTAGCTATGGATAGTAAGTTAAAAGCATCAAATTCTTCAATGACATCCTAAACTCTATGTCTATAAGACTTGAGCAAATCATTTTTTTATGACATTTAGACCTCTCACCTGATTTACAATGAGTTCACTATCTCCAAATACTTGCAAACACCTGATTTTCCTCTTTCTTGCCCATTCTAGGCCATGAATAAGTGCCTCATACTCTGTTGTATTGTTAGTGCAACTGAAAGCAAATATGAAAGTAGAATAATACTTCTCACTGTTAGGGGATACAAGCATTGCTCCTCCTCCAGCACCATTTTTACTCCTTGACCCTGTTATGTCTAAAAAAGTATCCTTGGGGGCATTTTCCTCTTAAGGTTTAGCTCTCGGGTCCTTTAGAATGCATTTAGAGCATCTTGTATAATTTTGATGACTCCTGATGAGAAGACCCTGAAGTTTCATGGCAATTGGGACTCAGGGTGTAATGTCCCCTTCCTAGACGACACATACATGAGCAGTGGTTGGCCTATTACCAGGGTTCCCGTAGGTTAGCAGAGTGGTTAGGGGACCTATCTAGGGGCAGTGGAGCTTTGTTGGGAGTCTTACGAGCCCTTCAGTTTGGTGTCAGTTGATGAATCTAGGGGTTGAATTGAAAATATTAAGGTTTGCTTTAATGGAATAGTAAAAAGTGAATAGTAACAAAAAATTAGAAGAGGAATAGCGGAAAGTGAATAGTAACAAAAAATAGAAGAGGAATAGTGAAAAGTGCCCCCATCCTAGTAGCACAATGTTGTTTTTAAAAAGTGGCACTTCCCTTTTCATGAGAAAAGACCCTCAAGGTGGGAGTGGCCTCTTGGAGGGAATATTTTATTGTTTTTTATGGAAAAAAGGTCATGGAAGCTATAAAGCAAGGTATTGGGCTCATTTTTGAGCATACTATTCTTATTTTCACAAAAGCTAATTGTAGGTTTGAGCTCTAGAAGAGGGTTTCAGTAGCAAGCAGATCTTTTGAGGACGAAATCCCTTGGAGGATAGTGAATTGGATGACAACCCAGTTCACAAAATAGGGAAATCTACTTTGGGTTTCTATTTGGGCTTCATTACAAGTTGATATTGCAGTTGGAGTGATTGTAGTATTGGGTTATCAGGGTATAGTTGCAGATTGGGTCTTCTTATCAGCATATATCCTCTTTCAGTACCTTTACCAGCTGGCCGTTCAAAATGGGAGTCATTTTCAGTCAAACCCTAGCTGGGAATTAGGGTTTCAGCAACTAAATGTTCCATAATTTAAGCGTTGGCTTCCGGGTATGTGTTTACCATATTGGGTATTCAAATCTTTCATATGTATTGGGTTTAATAGTGTTGTTATAGTCTGATTAAGTCTATATGAGACTCAAGCTTTTGCAATCAGACTTATGTTTAGTGAGAAATAAAACTTATCTTGGTGTGGTATTGCAATGTTTATTTGTTGGTTATATTTCTTTTTATTCAGTATATGAATATTGCAATCAAAACCATTTCATATCCACACAAACATCAAATAACAAACTCAGAAAATTAGAACAGTAGGTCAGGAAATCAGAATTCATTAATTTGCACAACAATTGTTTGACAAAATGCTAAGGGGTAAAAATTGAAAAATCAGGGCAGATTTAGAAGGAATACTTCACAGGGGGTGCACTTAACATAAATCCTACTTGAAATAGAGGGGGAGGACTTGGGCACCCGCACTCTAGTCCTGCCCTATTTTAGGTCAGGACCTATTTCAATGTGTTAGTTTATGACCGTTATTTAGGTCCTATGCCAACACGGTATGTTTGAATTACAAAATTCTTAGCGAGAATGTTTGTAGTTTTAGATATAAGCATGATTAGTGATTCATTTGTAAACTAGATGGAAATTAGATGAGCATTGTGATTTTGTGAAAGTAATTCAAGGCATTCATTGTGTTGTAGAGCAGTACTTTGTTGTTCTTGTGTTTGTATTTGCAGATTTGGCATCCATCTCCTCATGGCATGAAGAGCACCTTCCTTCCATGAGATCTTCACTACAAGGTGATATCAATTGTGTTTTCTATCATTTATCATTTAGATTTTTCTTCTATCCCATAGGGATACGCACTCTTTATTTGACAATAGTGTTCGGAAGACTTGAATGTCTCTCTGGGGTTTGACTGAGGCAAGCCTCTAAGCACCACAACCCCCAACCTACTTTTCTGTGATTACAGGTTACAAGTTGTGAAAGTGAAAGAAGTGAAGTTGCAGGAGAGTAGTGCAAACTGTCAGAATTATAGAGCAAAGAAGAAAACAAGGACCTGGACTTGGGCACCCACTCATTAGTCCTCTGAATCCTGCAACTGTAAAATCTCCAGAACATCGGGAATAGGTTGCAAACAAGATTCCCAGATCCTGAAGAAAACTGTGGGACTAAACTAGGGCACCCTCTCATTAGTCCCCGACTTTTTTGCACACCGAACTTCGAAATCTGTTATGCATTTGGTTGTCATATGATATCTCCGTGTGCGATCATTTTCTGTAATTTGTCTGTTTGTTTACGATTTCATGAAATTAGAATTTTGAGCATAATTGGGCTTAATCAAATAACAAAATCATACAATTCTAATCTTCCCCTATGTTCCAAGTGATAGGAGATCTGTAGTAGAGTTCTCTACTCGGTTGAATGTCCTTGAATGTTTAGTGGTGAAAGGAGGATCAACACAAACCATCAAAATCAACCCTAAACATTTTTCACACTTAAAATTTGGTGAACCCATGTCTTTGGACTATTTATCACCTTATTGAGTGTTGTCCTTCAGATCTACATTCATTTCATTCATTCATATCATTGTTCATCTTATTGCATTTGAAAAATTACAAAAAAATTGAAAAATGACATTTTTAGCTTGCATTTTCAAATAATTTGAATTAGCTGGCATTTAATTTCAATAAATTTCTATCATTATCATCAGATCTGATTTCAAATACAGAAATTCATCATTCATCATTCATTTAGATTGCATTTTCATGCTTAAATTGTTGAAAATTGCTTGAAATTGTGCACTTTTCCATATAACCTAGTTTTGCATTAGCTAGGGTTTGTAGTCAAAATCTTGTTTCAGATTGTACTACCCTTTTAAAGCACTCATTAGGACTAATTTCTAACTGTAGTGTTGCATTATGTGGTTTGCTTGCAAAATTTTATGCCTAGGCTTTGAAAACCTTGCTTTTTCACTAGATTTTGGTCTTATCGTCTCTCTAGATTTGCATCATAGGCATGTTGTAAAGGATTTTTCTGCACTAATTGGCTATTATTAGGGTTCTTATCTGCTGCCCCTCCTCAAATTATTTACAACACCCTTTCTATTGGGCCCTTGCATTGAAAATTTGTGAAAAATTACATATTTTGGCTATATTTTCCCTAGGGTTTGACTTAGATTTGCACTCCAAGCGTGTTATGATGAATTTTATGGCTTTAGGTGACTGATATTATTGTTATTATCCACTGCACCTCTTAAAATTCTTTACAACACCCTTTCCATTGGGTCTTTGCATTGAAGATTTGTGAAAAATTGCATATTTTAGTGCATTTTCACTAGGTTTTGACTTATCATCAGTCTAGGTTTGCATCAAAAGTGTGTTGTGAAGGATATTATTGCTTTACTGAACTGATATTAAGCATATTACTTGCTGCACTTTATTAATTTCCTCACAACACCTTTTCTTTCACTTATTTGCATTGAAAAAAGGTGAAAAATCAAGCATTTTTAATCTTAAACATATCTTTCTCCTAGGGTTGGTTCTATTAGTTTGTGCATTGCATTATTTTGTATGAGTATTATAACCCACTGCCCTAATAGAAATATCCCTTTAAGAAGAAGTAGGAGACTCATGGGATCTAGTGCTTTCGAAGAAAATGATATTCCTACCTCTGAAAATCCATTGAGTACCTTCTTACAAAAGGAGAGACACAAGTTTTGCAAGATACTATACCTAATACAACTGCTATGAAATATCAGGTATTTCATGATGTTGAGGACACTATTGAGGTGGTCACACTTGTACCTAATGAGCAAATAAACAAACTTAATAAAGATTTAGCCGATTTTCAAGCATTTTTTGGAAATGAAAGGATAGCGGAAGAAGCCGTCCCTGTGATTCACCACATAAGAGAATTGATAAAAGAAGGACAAGATGGTATTAATGTTATTTGAGGTTTAACACATATTGTACACAATAATGTCATGACGGCGACTGAATGTACAAATGGTATTAAAATCATATCGTCACTGTCTCACACACAAGTTTCAACACCTATACTGACTACTGGAATGTCTACATTTACATCGACAATTTTAACAACTAATGCAAATGCTTGTAGTAATGCTACCACTGGTATTGGAGTATCTAATGGAACTAGTTCACAAAATTACAAAGATGTGGGATTTAACTATCAGAACTTGGTTTCTAAGGGGACCTCTTCCATCAATACTTACTCTCAACCACCTCTGCATCCCACCTATTCTCAGCCACCTATTACATATAACTACTCGCAACCACATTCCACCTATCACTATATCCAACCACCATTAAACTATTCACAGCCTTCGCTTATCCCTACTCAAGCTCAATCACCTCCTCACTTTGGTTCTAATTCCTCGCAGCAAACCGCATCTCCCAATGATGCCATCTTAAACCAACTTTTGCAAGGCATGACTTCTTTACAACAAAAAGTGACAAATTTGAGGAATTCTTCGCAACCTAATATACCAACTTATCATGCCCGCAATCCCCTATCTTATGCAATCTTGAGAACTCCTATGCCTGAGAGGTTTGAGACTCCTCGCTTTGAAAAATATTGTGGAAAAGGTGATCCTAATACTCATGTGGCAGCATTCACGACTATGTGTAGTGATTTCTACTTTGAAGAGGACTTGTTAGCAAAACTTTTTCCGCAATCTCTCAAAGATACTGCTTTAGAATGGTTTTGCTCTTTAACTCAAAATTCAATACACTCTTTTTCATAGTTAGTTGATCAATTTTTACAACATTTTCAAGCAAACATTAGACCTCAAGTCTCCTTGATTGATTTAGTTCATTGCAAGTAAGGTCCGAAAGAGAAGTTAACTAAGTTTATTAGTTGGTATCAAGCTCTCTATGCACAAATTCAATATCAGATGAAGGACGAGGATGTTCAGAAGGTGTTTATTACAAATCTACAACCTAACATCTATGATAAGATTCTCTTGATGAAGTATAACTCCTTTAAACATTTATGTACCGCCCTTCATGATTATCAACTTTCATCTAGTCAGTATGAAAACCAAAACTCATTGGCTCAAGTTGGTCAACCCACGGGTGGACTGTCACAAAACAACTTTAAGAGGAATAATAAGAGTTTCATTAAGATCAATGGACCGAATTCGAATAACTTTTCCCAAGTGTCTGCTATCACTAATCCGAAGAAGGCACCATATCAGCAAAGAAAGTTTACTCCGATATCTAAGTCCTATCATTCTATCATGAACCAAGCTATGAGTAATAATCTTATGAAGCTTTCCCCAATTAAACCTTTGGATCCTAATAAAATGCAAGGACCTTATTTTGATGCTAATGCCTTTTGTCATTTTCATCGACAACAAGGACATGATACTGAATGATGTATGCATCTTAAACATGAAATACAAGACCTCATTGACTCGAATGTTATACAGGTATCGGGTGTGAATGACAATGGAAATAAGTTGATTGCTCTGCCGAATCAGAATTTTCAAATTTTAACTAATCCTTTCCCTAAGCATACTGATAACATGTTGGAACAAAATATAGTAGAAGTAGAAGTTGATTATTTGGATTATGATAACATCGTAGGTATAATAGAAGTGGATAAGGAAAAGTTAAATAACCCACCTCGTCCACAGGGAAGAGGTATTTATACTGAAGTTCCTCCTCTGTTATCTTTACAAGGATCGGGAGATAACCAAAATGCATCAGAAAACCAAATGGAAAAACTGAAATAGGAAACTATAACAAAGGAAAAGATTGAGATAGGACAAGATAATCCTTGTTACTATGGTAGATGAACTCAACAAAGAAAGCTAGCTAAAAATCAGAAAAGAGTACGAAGATTGTCATCAGTTGGAAATAATAGTGGTTCTCCTCCTCATAAGCAACAAAAGGTCTCACATACACAAGAATCTAAGAAACAAACAAGACTCTCATAAGAACCACTCAAGCTTCACACAAAACTTGATAGAGCATCTCTTCAAGATGCTCACCAATTCAACATTCTAGACTGGTTTTTCCTTACAGGTAAGTATCTCTAACCCTAGTGGTCACTTATGTAGTTAGCATAATCGGCTCATGTATTTGACCTCCCCTCTCGTGTTGTGTTCCCTATGATGTGTTATGTGTTGTTTAGGTCTCCTGGGATGACCCTTGATTCTCTTGTAAGGTCCAGGATACTGGGAGACCGCCTTTATTGTGACCCTTCTTCTATTTGTATCATCATTCTTCTATATTGCTTCTCCTCTATTTTCATTGTTGTGTGTTGTGTCTTATGGGCATAGCGTTGCGGTTGGTGACTTAGGGGTGCCCTCCTACGTGACTGTCCCTAAGGCATTTGTTTCTCCTCTCTTGATTTATTGTTTACCTTCCTCTAGTGGTTTTACCTAGCAGGCGGATGATGGAAAACATATTATACTAATACAGACCTAGTGTCCCTTCAGCGAGAAATCAAAAAATGGACCAAGTCCATACATGATGATGGGGTTGATATATATTATCCAACACTTGGCTAGTAGAATCACTCAGTGTGATCTTGATGTTGTCTTATCGCACTTACAAACCATAACAATACTGCTACTCCATGCACTTTGTTTATCTTTGAATCTCACCTTGGTTACACTCGGTTTTGAGATTTCTGTGGTATAGCCCCACAATTATACTCGGTCTCCAAATTCGTAGTATAACCTCAACTCTCTATGTGAATGATCATATGCATTGTTGTTTATCATGATTATATGGATGCTAACACTTTTCTTGCAGGAATGTGTTTGTGGGAACATTTGGTGATTGTAAAGTACATGTCACCTCTAGGGGGCATGGGCTTTGTGAGAGCTCGTGTTCCCTTGTGTGTTTTCTTCCTACCTTAACATGCTTGATATCGATACCTGATATCAACCACCTTAAGGTTGGGGCATATATAAGGTAAGTTGTCTGATTTATATACTAGCAAAGTGTATTTGTTCTCAGGTGTAGTCTTAAAGACTGGTGGTGATGAGTCCCTCTTGCACTCTGAGATTTTTTTTTGAATCTTGAAATCTATTGCAATCATTTAAGCCCTCTGCGGAGGCGGGATATCACGTATATCTTTTTTATCTTAAGCCATATGCGGAGGCGGGGATGGTGTATTTCTCAAGGAGAGTACACATCCTGTCATTTTCTAAAAGTCCTTTGCGGAGGTGGGGAGCGGATAAGTGACTATCCTGACCCTTAAGCGTGTCTTCGGTGATTGTTGTGGCAAAGCACAATCGTCGGTGTGTGCCTGTAATGTCCCTGAGTGATGCTGGGGCATCTTGCCCTACAATTTTGGTTTTTCTTCTTTTTACTATTTTGTTCTTTTTGTTAGCTTTTTGTGGTGGTGACTCTTTGTCTTTTGTCATTATCTCTTAACTCCTATCTATATGCAAAGTTAAAATTCAATGTTGAGCTCTTGTCACACATATAGTTCCTATAGCTAACAATGATGAATCAAAGTATAATTAAAAGTCTCCTGTCGCCCGAGTGGCAGGAACCAAATAATTCATGATTTAAAGCTGTCATGGTTGATTCTTTCTAACCGACGGATGCCTTAGCAGTTAAGGAATTCGAAGGGTCGCATGCATCAAACGAATGCAGAAGAAATAGTAACTATCGAAGGAATACATGAATTCTACATATCAGTTTGAGGGGAAATTGTAGAATCTCTGCCAAGTGATTCAATGGTAGTTGGAGGATAGGCAGGAAAGAATCTGAAGAGGCGAACAGTCGACACAACCATTTCGTGGCATGAAAAGATGAATCAACAACAACTGGAGATAAAGGCCGTCGGTTACATAAAGAATAGACGAGGAATCAATGCAACAATTACAATAGAATCTTAGGTAAGGGGAATCAATATCCTCATAGAAAAAGGTAGAATGAAGGCAATCAAAGGAAGAATGATTTGAGCTAGAGAGGAGGTCGTGAATCAGAGGAGGCAGAGAGGCCGAATGTGAAGAAGGCCGATTGCAAAATGCCAATCAAGTAGAGGCAAATGGAGGGTAGACAAAAAGGTGAGAGTAAAGGCCGATAGGATAAGTTAAAGAAAAAAAAAAAGAAGGCCGATCTATAGGAGGCCGCACACTAGAAAATACAGAAGGCCGATATTTCATAAATAGGAGGTCGAATATATAGAAAGAGAGAGGGAGAAACAAGGGAGAATAGAGAAATAGAAGGACGGGAGTGAATACAGTAGTTAATGTAGTTTTGTTTTTCTGCACATTGGGAGGCCGACTGTTAGAGGCCAAGGATGTATGAAAAAGTTTTGTTTTGATAATAGAAAAGAACATTAAGGAGACTGTTTGAGAATAGTGTCTATTATGATTTCTTTGTCAATAAGAATCGACATATTAAGACTTCCTGTCATGGTTGAATATTCTATTGTTTATCTCCTGTCATAAATTTTTGAATTCTCTTGGTTCAAGTTTCTTGTAAGTGGTTTTTGTGTTGTGACTAGCAAGATAGCCATATAAAGAAGTAGAGCATGTGCAAGAGTTATTTGAATCCATCCATCAGATTGGTATAGAACATGAGTTTTTAAATCTTGTGCCGTCACTGAGATGGTGATGAACCTGGAAATAGGAACACTCCATCGCTTGTATGCCATGTTTTCTCTGTGTCTTCCAAGTGTGTGTGTATAGTGTGTTTCTTCCCAAGCATAGTCTTAAAGACTGGCGGCAATGAGTCCCTCCAATGCTTTGGGATTTGTATGGCGTGCTTGATTTGTATGGCATGTTTGTTCTCAAGTGCAGTCTTAAAGACTGGTGGCGATGAGTCCCTCCTATACTCTGAGATTTGTTTGGTGTGTGTGTTGCCCCATATGCAGTTTAAAGACTGGTGGCGATGAGTCCCTCTTGCATTATGGGTGGTGTGTTTAATTTCCTTTTACTTGCGTCTATATTTCATATATGAGAAAAATAAAAAGAAATAATCACTACATTCACTGTATTCATCGTGTTTTGCATGTCTTCAATATTGTCTTCTCCATGTTTTGCGTGACTGTTACTGTCTTCTCCATGTTTTGCATGCTTGATACTATCTTCACTATGTTTGGTGTGTCTACAACATGTTTTCTCTAATGTCTACCTGAGACTAAGGGCTAGAGATAGTTCCTCATTCTTTGTGTATGCATTAGCTCTGAGTGCTTGGCATGTTTGCTGTGTTTTGACTGTACTTTAATGCATGTACGGGCCTTGCATTTATACATACATTAAAGTGGGGGCTAAATGTTATGTTGGAAAAAGTATCCTTGGGGGATTTTTCCTCCTAAGGTTTAGCTCCCGAGTCCTCTAGAATGCATTTAGAGCATCTTGCATAATTTTTATGTCTCCCGATGAGAAGACCCTAAGTTTCATGGCAATTAGGACTCAGGGGGTGCACTTAACATAAATCTTGCCTAAAATAGAGGGGGAGGAATTGGGCGCTTGCACCCTAGTCCTGCCCTATTTCAAAGTGTCAGTTTATGACCGTTATTTAGGTCCTATGCTGACACGGTAAGTTTGAATTATGAATTTCTTAGAGGGAATGTTTGTAGTTGCATATATAAGCATGATTAGTGATTCATTTGTAAACTAGATGGAAATTAGATGAGCATTGTGATTTTGTGAAAGTAATTCAAGGCATTCATTGTGTTGTAGAGCACTACTTTGTTGTTCTTGTGTTTGTAATTACAGATTTGGCATCCATCTCCTCATGGCATGAAGAGCACCTTCCTTCCATGAGATCTTCGCTACAAGGTGATATCAATTGTGTTTTCTATCATTTATCATTTGGATTTTGCCTCTATCCCGCAGGGATACATACTCTTTATCTGACAATGGTGTTTGGAAGACTTGAATGTCTCTCCAGGGCTTGATTGAGGCAAGCCTCTAAACACCACAACCCCCAACCCACTTTTCTGTGATTGCAGGTTACAAGTTGCGAAAGCGAAAGAAGCGGAGTTGCAGGAGAGTAGTGCAGACTATTGGAATTGTAGAGCAAAGAAGAAAACAGGGACCTGGACTCAGGTGCCCGCTCATTATTCCTCCAGATCCCGCAACTGTAAAATCTCTAGAACAACAGGAATAGGTTACAGACAAGATTCCCAGATCCTAAAGAAAATTGTGGCACTGGACTAGGGCTCCCGCTCATTAGTCCCTGAGTTTTCTGCACATTGAACATTGAAATTTGGTATGCATTTAGTTGTCATTTGATATCTCTGTGTGCGATCATTTTCTGTAATTTGTCCGTTTGTTTACGATTTCACGAAATTAGGGTTTTGAGCATAATTGGGCTTAATCGAATAACAAAATCATACAATTCCAATCTTCCCCTATGTTCCAAGTGATAGGAGATCTATAGTAGAGTTCTCTACCCGGTTGAATGTCCTTGAGTGTTTAGTGGTGAAAGGAGGATCAACACAAACCATCAAAATCAACCCTAAACATTTTTCACACTAAACAAACCCATCGAAATACAGTTGCCACAACTCATTAGACTAATGTCCATATTGTTGTTCTTCATCCTTTACAAGGTTAGTGGAAGGTCCGAAGATACCACTTACTAAAAGTAACCAACGAAAAACAATTTCAATCCAAAAATGGGAAGTGAATCAATTCATTAACGGAATATCCATAAATGTTTAACATTTAGCGAGTTTCCATAATAAGCAAAGATCATTTACAAGTACAAGAAGGAAGTCATATTACATCTTTTATAATTGTTCCCAATACATCGATAATACATAATGAGAAGTACAATTTACAAAATAACTAATAATTACCTTCAGATTGTTTAGTTACCTACACCATTCATATAATGCTTGTCTTCACGACAGTAACATGCACAAATCTTTCAGCATGAATCTGCACAACTAGATATAAATATTAGTCCTGCAAAATCAATAAACAATATATTAGATATCAATGCACAAGATGATGAACCTATAGGCCGTAAGGGTCGACCTAATGCTTCAGGGGCTCATCTATGATGGCCTTGTCTACATACGTGTAGCGCAAAGACTTCGTAGTTTAGGACTTACAACCAACTTCCACGAAGACCCTTAGCTTCCCAAGTTAAACAAACCTGCACAGATTTCCTTTCATTCAAAAAAATCACACAGTTTGCATATCTTCCCTCCCAAAAAAAACTCCCTACCATGCCCTCCTCTTATTAATGCACAAAATCCTCTTTTCTAGAAGGAAATTTTATTTATTATTTATTTTTCATAGAATACAAAAGATGTAGAATTAAAAGGCATATTCCAATCTGATAAAAGTGATAAGCAGAATTAAATCTCTTTAAATGGAATAAAACACAAAATCCTAGATATTTGGAGAAAGCTCAACTACTTGTATCTTTAATATGTAATCCCTATTATAATTTATAACTAAATCTTATAAATATGGAGGTTTCCTTATTTAGATATCTTTAAATATTCTTTTTTAATTCTTGTTTTATTTTGTTATGAATAAAGATGAAATTTTCTAATTTCAACAATAAAACTTAATCAAGAATCTAATACTAGATAATGACACCATTAATTAAATTATAAAAGTAAATTCTACAAGCATAATTAAAATGGAACAATTTATCGGAAACTTATTTGATCAGATTTTGTCTCTCAGTAACCGAGTAACCATACAAGTTACCTGTTGTAAAAAAATGACGTCCTTACAGATAGAAAAGCATAATTGATAATGCATCATTATCTATTCTAAAACATATCAAATTATCTAAATAATTATTCCAAAATTGTTGCCATTAATCTATAACGACTATCAGTCAAATGATTATTCTAATGCAATGCAATTATTTAATTAGTGCGACTAAATATTTCAGTCTAATCAACCAAATTAATTATGAAATTATTTTTCACACACACACCTATATTGATGCAATTTAATCTACATAAAACTATGTGGTGTGTGCAAATTCTCTTCACCACAAGTCGCCATCTCAAAATTAGTCGACAATCATTAAAATAATTTAAATTTAAAATTAATTATTGAAAATAGGGGTTGTGATAGTTAGGAACAACAATGCCTTGTTCAAGAATCATATAAATACCTAATTCCACCTCCTCCATGTGTTTGAAAGGATTGGCCTCATAATTCTCAGTTGCCCACTCATCCAAAAACAATTCAGATATGTTTTCTATGGGATTGTCAGGCTCTTGGACAACAGGTTGTTCCTCTTGATCATGAATGGTAAGATTTGCATTAATGGCACTAGGAACGTATGGCTCTATATGGTCTTTTGCTATAGGTTTTGATTTTACTGTCACCTTAGTGCCATACCTTGTTCTAACAAACATATGTGACCAATGAAAAGATAGGTAACCCCCCAATTTTGCAGTGAAGTCTCTAGAAAGGCATATGAAAAAATATGGTGGTAGATCTATGATATAGATATCTTGAGGTATGGAGAAGTTTGGACAAACATACAAGGTGAGGCTCAAATTTTTAATAACCCCAATCGTGTTTATGGCTGCCCCATCCAACTGTACTACTCCTTTGGCAAGAGGTTCATAAGATAGCTCAAGCTTATCTACTATTTGTTTAGGCATGACAGAACTTCTTGCCCTTGAGTCAATCATACAATTATGGACAAGGTGCTTGCCAATAATCAAGGACACATAAAATGGAGGTGGTTTGACATCTTTGGTCTGCCGTTTACCTTTGGCTTTGGGAGTATTAGTAAATTCAACTCTAGTTTGCTCCTTAGAAACTTCATTTGACAAGGTGAGGTCAGACAAAGCCTTTTGTAATAGATGTCTTTGACTAGGAAAATCTAAGGAGCCCCGCATTGACATGTTGACATTTGCCTTTTTCATATGCTCCAAGATACTAAATGGAATTGTACGAACCTTTTGCTGTCCTTTTGGAACAACATCTCCTTGTGTTTGCAATGGTTGTGGTTGGCTTTTAGGCTAATCCTTTTGGGCTGCAACTTGAACTCTTAGAAGAATTTGAACATTTTGAGAAGATGATGGACCAACAACACTGTGGTGGCTTGTAGAAACTTGATTTTGCCCTTTATCAGCTTGCTGTCCTATGTTAACAACCCTCTTTTTTGCCCTTGTATTAGCTGCTATTGAATAAGATTAATGATTTTGTCCATGTAGATGATTTACCCCACAAAAATCCTCTCCTTGCCAATTCATGAGAGCAACATCATGATGACCATGCTTAGGATGAGAACCTTATTGTTCTCAAGTTTCTTGTGTTGCATCTTGTTGTACACCAGTGCTATTTTGTACCATGAGGGCCTGATTTAGCATTCCATTGGAACACGTGGCTTGATTGTGAGGTTGGTTGCATGGAAAACACCATGCATAGTCTTGTGCCATGTTATTTTGTACTAGTACAAGCTCTCTAGAAGTGCTGGTAGCATTCTAATGGTAGTGTTGATTTGGCCTAGCATTGAAATTCCTTCTTTGACCTTGTAGATCAGCTTGGTAGGGACTTGTCTATTAGGCTAATTAGGCTAATGTGGGGCTTGATAAGGAGCTTGGTAAGGTATAAAATTTTGGCTTTGCTACTTCTTGATATTTACCAATTTGTTACCAAAGGTTTGCAATAGGCCTTTTATTGCGTTGAATTCATGAGATTGAACTAGGGTAGCCTTTTCTTAGGTAAATGCTTGATAGTTCAATGATAGTACATGTATAGTAGCTATAGGAGGTATTTGCAAGGGTATAGGGGATTGTACCCTAGGAAAAATGGGCATTGGGGGCCTTGGAGCTATTTTACTAGCCTATATAAGGTTGTTTTTTGCCTTGATGGCAATGTCATAGGCATTTGGGAGTGTAGCCCCACCCATAGACTGAATCATCATGAATATATCACTATTAAGGGCCTTAAGAAAGTACAGAAAAGCTTGCTAGGCTGAAGGCCTTATCATTTGTGGAATTCTATTCCAAGTCTTCTAGAAATGGAAATTGAAATCCATCATATGCTCTTGTGGATCTCTTTTGATGGTAGTTAACTACTCTACCAATGTTAAATGGTTTAATTTATCTTCAAATTTCTTATTTAAGGCATCCCCCAGTTGATCCCATGTTGTGATTGAATTGATAGCCAAACCCTTGAACCATTGTAGTGCCTTTCCTTTCAATGAAGCAACCAGAAATGTGATTGCCACATTTTCAGCGGTGATATTGTGGACTATACACAATGTGGCTGCATCTCTAATGTGCTCAATAAGTGTAGTTTGGTCTTCTCCTGTGAAGAAAGACAAGCTTCTAAGGGCTACCGTAGGTATATCATCATGTTGAGCAAGATTCAATGGGCTACCCCCATTAAATTGTGCAAAAGCAAGCTACCTCGTCATAGGATTTGCTAATGCTTAAGGACTTGATACACGATTTCTCCTTTTGTAGAAAACAAAATTTGCAAGTCTATGATTTGGAGGTATAGAATGTGTCCTTATGGCTAGGATAGGACTTCTCCTTGTTGTCTTTCCTCTTCTTCGAGGTGGTGACAACTGCAAATACTTGAAAGGAATTGCACTTCCTCTCGTTTGCACTCTTCTCATGTGCTGTTTGCACTAGATCTGCTTCAAAACAGGGTGTAGAGTCGCCATGTATGTTAAATATTACCTCCAAAGGCTGATATTGCTGATATACACACCAAATATCAACAATGAATGAAGAACTTATGGACTGTAATAATCCAATCGGTTCCACTGGGCATGCCAAAAACTATTGTCACGAAGATTGCACCCTTGCTAAATGCAAAAGTTAGCTATCTTGTGGAACATGGGATCATCCTCAAGCTATGGGTAACTTATGGTGAATATGAACCTCCAGAGAGGGTTGGTTCTCTCGATGGATCACTTAAAACTACTACTTTGACAAGAAAAGGGATAGAAGATACTATGACTGAAAAATATATTAATCCTAGGTGATGCACCAAAACTTATAAGACCTATACCAGCCATTTCAACTCACAATTCTTCCAAAAAAACTTTGGTCTTATGTACAACTCAAAATTTTAACAGGCTCACACAACAATGTTTCATATGAAGGTTAGATTTCACATTTATCAAAGGAAAACTGGAGGTGTTTTCACAACTACAAAATGCTGAAAACAACCACACAACCTATGACCTGTATGAGTTTTGTTTATTCCTCTATAATAATGCTTGCAGATGAGACATAATTCAAAGATTGATATAGAATAATCACAAAAATTAGATCAAATCATTTGCAATAACACTTAACACACGAAATCTGAGAAGGCCAAAATACTGCTTTATTGAAAAATAGGAGCTTTTCTCTGTTACAAATTTGAAAATACTTGAAAAATACCTAAAAACTAATTGTTCTACAACTAAATACTTCTAAAACAATTGAGTTACAATTCTTCTTTTCTTGCTGAGAGCAGAGAAAATTAGAAAAGAACTCCCTCAAAACAACCCAAAACCTAGTTTTTATTCACTGCAAGCTCCTCTACGACTGAAACCCAACTTCCAAAAAGAGGCTGAGTTTGCTTGCTTGAACTGGGTGCTTAGATGTGGAACTCCAACTTTGGACTATCTAAGAAATGTTCACAACATGCAGAACTGATGACATGGCTTTGAATTTTGACTGAAATTCCTTTGCATGCTCCTTGAAAACTGCTTCAACTAATTGCATGGTGTTCCAACTCCTGTGCATGCTGAAATAAATTGCCTCTCCAACTGATAGCTATTCCTTGTTCTTCATTTGCATGATTTTAGATTCCTTGGGCGTGAAATTCCTCTGTTATAGGCATTTGAGGCAGCCACTAAATGCGAATGAGACTTGTGTCAATCAATGATTGGCAATAAGTACATTTGACTGATGCATCTTGGCTAGATCAATGGTTCATAATAGTTTGGGAGAACCGAGAAGATTCTTGACCAATCAACTTCAACCAAAAATGACTTAACAAAGTCACCATTCAAATTTGGCCATATTTCAGCAGTTTGCATCAGTGCACTCCTCATCGGGTCCCACTTAACTGATGCCTTGATCATGCGCTCTACATCCACGTGGAACACACTAATACCACTCTACGAAGTCCTTCGACTAATGTCATACATGTGGCAACCTATCGCAACAACATAGAGCTGACTTGGCTCTGACAACTATCCTCTACGCAAATGTGCTACCAATTAAAGAAGTGCACACATGACTTTTCCTTTGTTGACTGAGACTGTGGGTCTGCATCATAGGTGTCAAAATTTCACAATGGTGCAGTGTTGACTGATTGTCGACAAATTGACCTTGCGATGGCATGCAACCAATAGGAAATTGTACAGTCAGATCCCTTCCTTCATCTGACATTCATGAGCCAGTGGGGCCATAGCCAGATGACAACATTGTGCGGCAACGCAACCCTGATGAAGTATAGAGCTAGGCAGCTTGCACACTTGCACGAAGATGCCAAGTGTCCTACCCATATTCATCCTGAGGAAGATAAGAAAGAGAAACTTCTGACCTTCGATGCCTGAAATGTAGAGAAACTATGATTGACAGACTTCAGCCCTTGGATCTTCACCCTTCCACCTGCTTTGAAGAAGGAAAGCCATCCCCTGAACTTTGACACCCGAAACACTTTGAAGAAATTGCAGCTTGGCGGACTTCGAGGATCGGGCCTTCTTTTTGCTACCTACATGGAGAAAATATCGAAGACCAGACTCCCGACCCCCGATGCTCGATAGACTTAGGTGAGTTATGGACTACCAAGGTGGAGTTTGGAGCCGATGAGAATGTCATGATAGAAGATAGAAACCCGACACTCTGAAACTCCGAGAAAGGCAACACACAAGGAAAACACTTAAAACCATTTTGTGGGCTTGCTCCTTGCACTTAGAAATTTCTAGGATTAAATTCCTTGCATTTAAGGTGTCTCAGATTGGATGTCTTTGATGGAAGGGATGCAGGCCTTAGGGGAAACTTTGGGCTATTTTACCTAAAGGTAAAATATGGTAACAATAATAAAATAGCTCAATTAATCACCCAACTTATAAAAAATCCCAAACTATGGAAAATTGCAAAGAAAACCATACCAACACCATCCAGGAGGTTTGGGATAAAGAATGATGTCGATTGGGTGACTTTCTAAAAATAGACAGCTTCTCCAAAAAGTTTGGAGAACAACCTGGAAAGTCGAAAACACTTCTGAAAGTTGCACTAAAGTAATAAACACCAACTGAGCTCAATACCATAGAAAAGAATCCAATCCATGAAGGGAACACCACTTTATTATTAATATTACTCTAAGCTCCAAATACTTATTCCAAACCTTAGGCAACCTTAGTGAAATATTATCTAAACTACCTGATAATAGTCCCAAGCTATAGAAAACATAGAAATGCATTGATCGAACAACTTTGACCATATCAAAGTGTAGTAGAAGACTTGGGAGGAAAATCGGAGGCCGTCAGGTGACTGTATAAAAATAGCATGTTTCTCCAAGAAGGTTGGAGAGCACCTGAAAAGTCAGAACTAAATTCTGAAAGCATCTATGAACTCTGAATGACTAGCCAAACTTAAAACCATGAACAACTGCTTTGCAAGACTGAGCCACAACCACTCCAAGAACATTAGAGTTCTCCCAAACATGATGAATAACCTCCAGAAGACTAGGAACAAGCATAATGTGCACAAAAGGTCTATGCATAAAAAAAGGGACATTACAGTCAGATTGTCCACCATTGTTTTCAACTAAAAATTCTGCTAAAACACTAAAATATTAGCTTTGTATTAACTCCCTTATTGACCAAACTAAAATAAAAACTACGAAATCAACAACACCCAGCAACCCAAGATGTTAATCAACCATTAAATGATGTTGTTCTATCCTTAAAGGTAGATAGAGACTGCCAAATAATATAATTTCAATGTTGCAGGCTAAAAAGTGAAGTACAACTCCCTTTCAAGAATGTACAACACTTCAAATATATGAAATTTACTAAAAATTCAAACCCAAACTTGGGTGCCCAATAAGACAAGGAAATTGGGGCCTAGTGCCACAACTCTAATAAGACCAAAGATTTGAATTGCTTCTTTCTTACCATTGTGTGTACCAAATGGAGTGGTATGACAATCTTAGAAAGAAGCACAGATTGGGAAAGTGCCCACAACTTCCTCTAAATCTTAATTTGCCTTCTCTAAACCATATGCCCATTCAATAAACTGATATTTGCTTATTTAATTTTTTAAATGTTGAACTCAGTTAAAGGAGTACAACCTTCCTCATGAAAGGTATGACCCTTCTGAAAAATTTTCACCAGCAAATAACTTAGATTTAAACTAATACCAACATCAAAATTGAAATCTCAAACAATTAATCTCATTAAATCTACACTCAAAAAATTATATCAAAACACATCAAGGTATCCATATCAAGCAAACTAGTAAAATTGGAAAATATCATTGCTCAACACCAAAGTGATTCTTGAGTGAAATGACCAAATCCATTTAGGAGGCTTTTCATCCTTGAAATTGGTATTCTCAAGAGGGATTTCATCCTTAAAAAAATAAGGCAGGAACACAGGTTCACTCAAATACAGAAGCAAAATATCATATCAAGTTTAACCCTTCCTTTGTGCTCAACACCTCTTTTTATAACTTTTTGAGGGAATAAAATATTATTTTCCCTTATCCCTCCACATTCTCCTCAAAAATATAAAATAATTCATTTCATGTATGCAAAAGTACCATTTATGGCTCCCTTGTGCCTAACATCACTTTTCTTCACAACTTAAAGTACATTTTTATTAAATAATTAAATATAAGTTGTCTTTTAATTTTTACTTTTCGACAACTTAAGTATTTAACTATTTAATAATTTTAATGTTTTTTGCACAACCATTAATGTTACAGAAACTATTAAAATGACTTCAAATATGAATTATGACCATAACATAATTACCCTTAGCTCATAGGATGGCGAACTATATACATGTTGATGCCTTCCAAAAATAATAGTCTCCTCCAAGGAGTTTCGAATGCATACAAAAGGTCAAAATTAAATTTGAAAAGTATCATTGAGTTTAGCTTGGTCTCCTGAACTCACTGCCATTGTCAGAAACCCTACTTGATTAAACATATGTTCTCCAAGAAGTGTGGAGTGCTCTCAAAAAGATGAAATCACATCCGGAAAGCACCATTTAGCTCATCTTGGTCTCCCAAACTTACTTCCTTTGTTAGAATCCCAACATGAATTAACCAATGCTCTCTAGGAAAGTTGGAGTTTTCCCAAAAAGTTGGAATGGCCCCAAAAAGGGACATTACAAATCCTCCCTCCCAAAAGTTTCTTTCCCTCAAGCAATTCTGATTTCGCTTACCAATATCAGGATCTGCAATAAATCTGAAGAATGCTTCCCCATGTTTTTGCTACACTACACTCATTCAACTGAAGATTGCAAATCTAGCATTCTTTGTTTTGTTGCGAGGCAATCCACCAATCTCACAAATTCTTGGATCCCAAACCTTTGTATCATCACATAATCTGAAAGTGAGGAAATGAGTAGATCTCATGAAGTCATCAACACAAGTTAACCAACTCAAAATTAATGTTGTTGGCACACATTTGATTTGTCTCTCTTTGGCCTGAGGTCCAATGATGTCTTCTTCCCAAGTCTTGAAAACTTCAGTTGGAATCCTCTTGCTTAATAATTTGGACCAGCAAGTGTAACTCTCCACTCCATCAGCAAATATGTCCCTTGATATCTTAGAAAATAATTTGATCATTAGGTGTGCATAATCTACAATGCAAACCTTCTCAAGATGTTCTTTATTAATGACATTGTGAGTTCTTCCTTCCAAAAAAAGACACATATCAACTTGTATGCAAGTTGAAAACAAATTATGACAGACATGTATCATCTGGTTCTCCTTCAAATATACATTCCTTTAAGATGAAACCTTTTTCCAACTTTTCCCAAGGGTGCAGTGGTCCTAAGAAATCCAATCTTGTAATTGTTCAAGCTTAGAAACATCAACTTATATTCTTATTTTAACAAAATCAACAACTTGAAAATGGGACAATATCTACAAATTTGGAACCTTTTTGCAAAAAATTAGAATTGGGAACATTGTAGTGATTGAAAACACTTTTTTAGGGGCTGAAATAACCTCCTTAATAGTTTCCAACTAAAAATTGTTCCATCCTTTGAATGAAAATTCTTGCCAACCCTCTTGAATTTAAGCAACCAAAATCATGTGTTGGCTAATCCAAATAATGATAGCAACACCAAGTCTGAAATTTTGACTTACAATCCTCCATGGTACAATCGTACTATCATCATAATCTCTCAACAGAGTTTGTTGGTGATCACTTGTTTGAGTACTAAGCAATGAAGTGATCCCATCACATTTATGTTGTGCTACTTTGGTATTCATGTGAACCTCATCAAGAGATCATCTGGTGGTGCTTAATACATCTTCACTAGGAAGAATGCTTATTTCATAACCCACCTTTGACTCATGATAGAGATCATCACTATGAAGTGATTCTAAAAATGTAGGGTCTATCATCATGTTAGTCAGAGCTATAGTAAGAAACATACCCTCATGAGAAAGTCTCTCCTCTAGCTCCATGAAATTGCACTCTTGATGTCCTTCCCAATTGCCATCAACAAGCTTGATCTCCATGGTTCTAGGAATGCTAAAGGCATTGTGCAATATTTCATCCTCCTTGATTCCTTCTTGTGATAGAGATGGCTTCTGTTGCACCACTCTGATATCATCATAAACTATGGGATTAGGACTAGTATATGTCTCATCATTCAACTCAAAAAGTGGGTTATCAATTGTTAAATCAACATCTATTTCAAAAAGTGGATTATTAAATAGTTGTAAATCATTTATGGACTCCTCGCTTGCAATTTCAGATCTTCTTGGACAATGTTCTAAGTCAAAATCCTCATGAAGTTCATCAAGCTCATCAATAACATGCTGGATTTCATCTGTCCATGCTTTTCTTACACCTTAAGATCTTTTATAGCCTCAAGTTGATCTTCTACCTCCAATAGTGCCATTTGAGCATTTTCTAAAAATTCCTTTTTTGAATTAAGCTCAAAAGTGATCTCATCAACCTTTCTCTCCTTTTCTTTGAATGCACTAAAGGCCTCCTTTGCAAACTGGATGGCATGATCTTAGTCTCTGATCAAATGTAAGTACTCTGATTTTGTCTCCAATGAATCTTTGATAGTTTGCAAGTTTGAAGAAGTGACTCTACCCTCAATGTTTTCCTACATGAGGTTTTCATGGATCTTGTGTGTGCTTTCCAAACTTGTGAGGACTTGTATCTCCTTCTCATTTGTGACCTAGAATTGATTCTTTAGTTCATGCAACTCTCTAGGTTCTTGTTCTGCAAAATGACTTTGGTCTTGATGTAGGAAGGATTTTAAAATATCTTTATTTGTAGGTGCAACATAATCTTCAAAATCAACTTCCTCCTTACAAACTCTATGAATGGTTGGCATGGAAGTACTATGCTCAAGCAATGAATCATCTAGAGACTCCATTTCTTGCTCCACTTTGACCTTTGGTGCCAAGTGTCTTAAGAAAACACCTAGATCCCATGTTCTTATGGATGGATGGTTTTGGATTGGCATTGAGGGATCATTATGCTCTCTATGGCTAGCTGATTTCTTAACCCATTCATTTTCATACTCATGCAATGATAAAATTTTGTCAATATAAAATTCAACTCTTTCATTTGGAACATTCTTCACATTGAATTCTATTTGGAAATCATGATGGAACATTTCTAGCATGGGAAATTCTCACTCAATTTTTGAATTGTCATCACTAGAGTGATATATGTGCTCATCACTAGTTCTAAAATTTTTAGCAAGGTCAACTTCATCATTAAGATTTACAACTCCTTTAATAAGATCATTCTAGAGCTCCTCATCATATGCCTTTTGAATTGAAACATTGTCTTGAACATCGGGAAGTTTATCTTTTTCAAATACTGACTCAAAATCAGAAATTTCAACTGTGGACTTCTCTTCTTCCTCAAGCACCATTGTCATGTATGGCTTCAAATTTTCTTCACATTGACTAACAACCATTTCAGATAACACATTTGCAACTGATAAAGAATCTTGGTCATCATTCCTCATATTAGCCAAAAAAACTGGTAAGAGTGGATGTGGTATGCCATCACTCTCATTGACAACCATAGTCATGATTTTTTGCATTGATGTTATAAAATTCTCAGTGTAATCATTTCTGACAATATTAAAGAAATGGTAGAACATTTGGAGTGTTAGGTTATCACAATCAAGATTGAGCATCACCACACAAGCTCTAACCTTGGCAACAGTCTTTAAAATCTTGATACTCTTAGCAAAAGAAGGGCTTTTGATATCACCCAATCTTTAAAAACTTTCCACAGTCAGCTGAAATATCTCCCTCATAATTTAATCATTGTATGGAGTTTCAAGAGTGGTTATTATTGTGATTTCATTGATGCAAGTGATAACTGCAAGTCTTACATCATTGTCTAGGTGCCTCAACAACTCTGGCTTAACCAAATAAGTCATCGTAGGAACCATTGCAATTTGCATAACCTTAGAAGGTGATTGAGAAACCTTAGACAAACAATGTTCTGCTTCCTCAAATTTGTTGAGAACATATTTTGGCCAATGCAGAGATTCAAGTTTCTTCCCTGCATTGTAAAGTTTTTTGCCCAACTCTTCTTCATTGAATGACACCATGATTCATAGCTCACTAAACAATGATATTCAACTGCTAAAAGCACCTACTAATATTCTATTATTCAACTAAAGATATGCAAAAGAAGTTAACTTCCCAAACAGGCTGGCAAGATCACCAGCTTTGATACCACTGTAATGACCACCCCAATTTTTTTATTTTTGTAAATAATAATGTAGATGTAATGCCCAAACACATTCTGATCACTAAGATCCTAGTGTAGGCAAGGTGAGAGCATATGATGCTTTGGACTACACACAACTATCTAAGATATAATGTCCCCTTTTCAAGCCTAGTCAACTTGGTGACCATTATCTTATTCCCCAGGTTCTCGTGGGCTAACGAGGTTGGTAAGGGAACTCCACAGTTCTTAGAGACTTGTCAACAACTTATGTGGATTATCCTTTTGTGGCAATGGACTCAGTTGGTAGTGAGATTCGTGATGACGCTTTCAGAAGTGTTTTCAGGCACTCAGTGCGTGCTCCACATTTCTTGGAGCACATGACTATTTTTAAAAAGTCACCGTTTTGGCACCAACATCGTCCCTTGGTGTGAGTATCATCTTAGCACACTCAGTTTCAGTATCTGATGCCTCAGCAACACTTTCTGCAAGATAGGTGGATTATTTTAAATAAACACTTAAGTTATGAGGTTTTAATTAAATTAAGCTGTGTTTTATTTAAAATAAAGGTGACTTAGACCCTTTGGAGATGGGCACCCAAGTTGGAAGAAATAAATATTTTATAAAATAAAATTTTATTTCCTAAAGGAGGGCTTTGAGTTTTGGGGAAATATACAAGGCATTCTTTGAGCTCATTTGCATATGCGAAGATTTTATGAACTAATGTTATGCAGTTAGATTTTCTCTAAGAACTTCTTGATGATGGAAATCCTCATGGAGAATATCATTTACAGTGGTGAGAGTTCCTCCCTGGGTGATTGGTGGTAGTTTCACACAGAGGCTACACTTGTGCTAAACATTTTGTGCCATAGTTTATTTGTTGAATGTTGCCGATTGGAAATAGGGTTACACCTACAGACAAATATAATGCAGATTTGTACCAAAATTATATTTGTGAGATTTTCATAGGAAGGCTTGAAGATTTTTGGAGTATTCTATTGTTGTGAGTTTATTTTGTATTTCATTCATTCCTCTATACCTAGCCTCCACACTTCTTGGTATCTTCTTGTGTTACTTGGAGCTATAGTCTTGGACGTGAGTGTTGGAGGTCCCTTTGGGGGTTGAACCTATTGGGAATAGACACGTTTGAGGAATACAAGGAGGAAAATAACATTATAATAGGAATTGATACCTTTGGAAAGGCATCTGAGTTGGTGGAAGGGTAGCTGCTCCATTTATGAGTATGGAATTTGGTCTTTAATTTGTTCATTGATGTTGTTTATGAGCGCACAACCGTACTGCATCTATATCATTCTTATTTGTGGAATGTTCTGGTCATATCACCTCTAATACCAATTTATAGGTAGGAAGTTGAGGCTACAACACTAAAATATTGTTATCTGGAAGTGTTTGGAGGTATTGAAGGGTCATCCCACAATAGTGGGTTACACTTTTTTGCCAAACTTGACATTGAAATCAACATTTTGAACTAAATCTTCACTTTTTGACACCTATAGCTACTAAAATGTTAGGAATTTGAAGATGATGTGAACTAGTGATTTGTGAGATTTTGTCTGTAGATTCTAAAAATATTTTTTTTTAAAAAAATTGGATTTAAATTGTAATTTTTTTTGCATCTCCTTTGATAACTAGTTTTTAATAGTAAACAACATTTTTTTAAAGTGATGTGTATTCCATAACGCATAACTTTTTTTCTACAATGGATAAAATTCTAATTCTTTCAAATTTAGATTGGTAACACCGATATCTAGGGCATACATTTGGTTTCATAATATTTTGTTGAATATTTTTTTATTTAATTTTGAAGTCAAACCAATTATAATTTAGACATATGTGTATTCCATAGAACATAACTTTTTCTGTATGTATCAAAATTCATTTTTTTTGCTGAAACAATGACATCAATACCTAGGGCATACATATTTCTCAAATTTTTTTCACTAATTTACTATTTTTCCATGTGTGTAGAACAGAGAACTTGATGTTCGGTGAAAAACCTATGTTTAGTAAATCTAAAAAAATCATAATAAAATTCAAATTATCAAAACTATACTCGTTGGAAAGCTCGTTTCAAGGACTACGATCCTCCAATTTGGTTTGGAAAAGGTGGGTGATGTCGTTTGTTTGAAGTTATCCCTCCTTCGAACGAAGGTCCAGACATTGCATCTTAATCCACGTAACGACCACCTTCGTTCGAAGGTACTGTGCATTTAAAAAAATATTTTTTTCCTTAACGGTCGACCTTCGTTCGAAGGCAGACTGACATGTTTTTTTTAATGTTTTAATTATTCGTATTGCATAAAAATAGGATTGCTTTTTTTCATTATAAATTAATTACAAACAAGATAAATTCACATTTTTCTTCTACAAGGGAGTCCAAGAAATCTTTGAGAGAAGAATTTTCAAATCATATTTTACAAAGGAGATGGGAAACAAAAAGACAAGACAAAATAAGACTACATGAAAGTATTCTGCAGAATCTATAGCAAGATTGAATGAAGAAAGATTGGAAAAATATCATAAACAAAAACAAGGTATACATATATTTTCTTTTCTATTTTTAATCTAGGTCATTTTATTTATGCTTAAATATATACATGTATTGATGAATCATGTAGCAGAATGTCATTTAATCTAGGTCACTTGATTTATGCTTAAATATATACACATTGATTTCATGTAGCTTCGATGTCATTTAGTTTAATTCATTCCTCATTCTTGGCTATAATCCCCACCTCTTTACCTAGAGATAACTACCTACCTCTCTCTCTCTATCCACCACTCTCTCTCTCTCTCTCTCTCTCTCTCTCTCTCAAGTTGCCCACTCTCTTTACCTCTACCTCTCCCTCACTGGGGCCTTCATAGCTATCTCTCTCCCTCTCTAACTCTCCATATCCCTCTCCCTATCTCCAACTCAACTTCATTGTTTTTTCTAAAGTGGTAACATATATTTCTATTATAATTTATTAAAAAAATTAAGTTCACTTTTCATTTTAGATTATTTCTTTCTTGATTATTTATTTTTATTTAAAAATTCTTTTATCTAAAAGTTATATTTAAAATGCCACACTTTCTAATTTTAAAACAAACTCTTATAGTTGCTTTTTTGTTTTCTTTCTCTAAAATATATTTGTAGTAATTGTTAGCTTTTTTTATCCAATAAATTTTTAGATCATGAATGTTTTTTAGCTTTTTTTTGTGTTTTTATGATTTTTAATGCTAAATTAAGGAATAAAAGAAAATTTTTAAGAAAAGATTTGTTGAAATATTTTTAGAATGCTTTTTAGATTTTCTTTTTCCTAAAGAATGAAAGTATTTTTTAGAAAACATAATAATTTCTACAATAGAACTTAAGAGTATAAATCAAAAAAATAAAAAGAATGTTTATTATTTAGAAATTTTTATTTATAAAATAAATAATTTTATTTTAATATGTATTTCCTTCATTTATGATACAGAAAGTGGAGCAAATGTTGCTGAAGAACACATAGTTGATGTTAGCCAAGAGGAGGCCCAAGTGCAAACAATGGATGTTGGAGAGGGGTCAAGATCGCTTCCATTGACTGGTATGGATGAGCATATTAATCTAGCTAAAGAGGTGAACGAAAAAAATTCTTATAGAAATTTAGATCATTTACTTAAAATAAATATTGAGAAATTGAAACATTATGTTGGACAACCTAGACGTACTTATAGGAGGTCAATGAATAAAACTGCAAAGGAAATAATTGCTCATTTTGATAATCTTGATACACTTGGCCGAACCCAATTGTTATCAATTGTACTTCTTAGTAAGGAGCTACATGAGCCATTACAATTGTTGAGTGTCGATTTGTCATTGAAAAAGGGGAAAGGTTCACACCTAGAAAAAGATATTGTTGAAAATGTTAAAGAAGGTTTAGCTTCCATCGAGAAACAATCTTGATCTACGTATAAGTCCATTACAAGAAGAGTGATGTTGATAGGTATTGTAAGTGAAAGAAATTCTAAAAAAAGACAATTGTCTTCAATTTCATCTGAGCTTGGTTTTAGTAGAAAGATAGTAACAAAATATGTGAAAAGGAGAAAATTATTGGATGATAGTACCTCGGAAGGCAATTGGGAAATTATGTGTAGAGCTCCTTGGTCTGATAGGATTCAAGATGTTGTTAGCACCTTGATCTCAACCTTTTGGAATGATAATACTCGTGCTTCATCAAATAGTAGAGATGTTATCAAACACAGAATTGGGCCCAATAGTTATGAACTACATACAAAACATTGGCTAGACATAACACAACATGAGATGTATGTGAACTTTTGTAATTCAAATCCAAATATAAATATTGGGCAAACAATGTTTGAAAGGTTAAGGCCATATTATGTGAAGACAAATAAGGTTTTTGAAACTTGTTGTTGTCATTATCATATTGAATTTGATCTCTACTATCAAGTGTTTCGAAAGATTTGTGAAGACAATGATGGTTTTCTAAATGCACCTCCTAAACAGGCAAGTCAGTTCATAGCATCCATCTTATGTGATAAATCAGATGATGATAATGGAAATGGTCAAATAAACTGCATAAAAAGTCTTTGTGAAACATGTGGAAAATTGGCTAAAATGCCTTTGAGAAATGAAGATATCGACCTAATGAAGTTGGTAAATTGCAAGAGGTACAAGTACATAAAGTTTCAAACCAAAAATGGTAAAGAATCCACAAGGTTAGATTATGTACAAGAGGAGATACCTATTGGAACATTTATGAAATTTTTTTCGTAAATTGATTCAACCATACATACATCATGCTTCTTTTGCTAAGTGGCAAGCACAACAATTTCAAACATTAAGAGATACTTTCCCACCTTGAACAATTTTATCAGTGGTCGACTTTGCACAAAATTACTCTTTTGTACATCAAAAAGAGATTCAATCACAATATTACTTTTCAGAACAGATCACTATTATGGTGCATGTGTGTTATCGACACACACAATTGGATTTGGATGGTGTTGAAAGTACATTTCAAGCATGAGTCATCAAGAAAGAATATTACTTTTATATTAATGATGATAAAGAGCATGATACACTTTTTGTTCAACATTGCTTTAAGAAGTTTTTTGGATATTTGGCAAGTAGGGGTGTAAATTTTGAAAGACATTTTGTATGGTTAGATGGATGTGCATCACAATTCAAATCATCAAGGCCATTTTATGTACTATGTAGATATCATCAAAATGACTATACACCACATGTTTGGAGTTTCTTTGAGAGTGGGCATGGAAAGGGTGAACATGATGGCACAGGAGCTTGCATCAAACGTGCTCTAAGGAAACATCAAATAAATTATGATAGAGACCGTATAAATGATGCACATGATGTTGTTGAATGGTGTAAGTTACACTTTGCAGCAAATGAGGCCAGTACATCTTCAAGAACAAACAGATACATTCCACATAGAGTGTTTTGGGATATATCAGGTATGTATTGTTTGAATTTATTTAATGTACATGTACTTTAAATATATATTCATGTATATGATATATGTGTACACACAAGTTTGTTTATTTTAGTTTGAATTTAATTATTTAGATATATTATATTCATAATGTACTTGATATATAATAAATTTGTAGGTGTGGATAGAAGATCAATGTATGGATGCAAGAGGGTAGAGAAAACAAGATCTTTGCATTGTGTCGTGAGTATAGATAACCCTACATGGACATTGCGCACTAGGGATTACTCTTGTTTTTGTTATGAGTGCATGTTGGGAGATTTTGAGAATTGTAAGAACCAACAACATGGATATGTCAGTGAATGGGAAAATGTGCCACTAGTTGTTACCAACACATACAATGAAGATGAGGATGAAAGATTTGAAGACGTTCCTTTGATTTCAACTGATTATAACCATATTTCAGGATTGATTAAAAAAGGTATGTGTGTACATATATATATAAATTATATAAGTATCTTTAAATTTTTTAAGGTACAACTTTTGGACATGTAAATTTGGTGTAGGAGATGTTTTTGCAGTCATAGCAGATGCTGGAAATATAGAACAAGTTAGTTATTATTTATTGCGTTGCATAGAAGAGAGTCAAAAGATAATAAATCTAGAAACAAGTGATGGAATGGTGTTTCCCATAGGTTTAACTTTATTTTAATATATTTTTAAATAATTTTCAATTTGTTACATATGTACATGTCAAGTACCTCAAGAGTGATTTAAAATGTGTTCAATTTTTATATTATAATTTATGTTGTCTTACCAAGCAATGATAATGCTATACATGTTCATAGATACATGTAGGTTACATTTACCTTGAAAATGTTATGTCTTACCGTGGAATGTTGTTTCCCACAGGTTCAATTGTAGTGCAAGGGACATATCTCAAACAAGTCAATATTGTTCAACATGGGATTCACT
Organism: Cunninghamia lanceolata; assembly: GCA_027924645.1. Taxonomy (NCBI): domain Eukaryota; kingdom Viridiplantae; phylum Streptophyta; class Pinopsida; order Cupressales; family Cupressaceae; genus Cunninghamia; species Cunninghamia lanceolata. The sequence continues at coordinate 1,439,331 of BSBN01000934.1, forward strand.
TTATTGATTATCAACCTAATAACAAGGTATATCAGTATAGCCACCTAGTAATTGCTCCCGGCCTAACTCTTCATATAGTTTCAAACACATGTGGACGTCGTAAGTGGAGACTACATAGTGAAGATCATCATAGAATATTAGATGTCATTGAAGAGTGAGCTGAACCACTTGATGTGGTCTGAAAAATATGGATGAAGAACTTACAATTTTTAATGTTTTGAAGACCTAAATTTACTATTTAGATGTATGTTCATGTATTAATTATTTTACAATTTATGCAAGTTAAATTAATAGTTCTTTTGTTGAACAAATTTTAAATTTCAACATGCAGTTCTTAATGTACAAATGATCTCTCTATTAGAAGTCATGTAGAGAATGCCCTAGATTCTTATTCAAGCATGCACGGTATTATAATTTTTGAATGCTTTTATTTAATGCTATATATGCTCTTTGAACTGTGCTACAATTTACATGTACATGTATATGCACTAGAGATGTCACAATATAAATTAAATTAAAATCAAAGTTTTCAACATCAATACACAAATCATCACTACACAAGTGAAAGTATCAACTTGTCATGTGATGACCTCACCATGATGGCCATACAAGAGGGTAGAGTTGCCTCTAACCATGAGGAGGATCAAAAGTTGTCTTAGTGAAGCACATGGCAATGGAAGTAATTTGTTCGATTACCATCAAAGTAACTAGATCTATGACTTAAAAAGAAAACTTTAAGGTATAAAATAAATTTATTATTTCAAATAGTGGTCATGATTTAGTTAGGAGAAGGAAAGCTATATATATGTAAGGTTATCTCAATTGTACATTAGTTCTTTTTTAGGTGCTTTTCTTCTCAACACATAGCAAAAACTAAAAACTACATAAAAAGAATTTTGTGCTTTGAAATCACAAGACAAATTGAAGAATATTTCTAAACTTAACTTGTTATTTATACCTTCACTAGTTACATGTGTTTTTTGTATACATTAACACGTGTGATATTTTCTTCATGAATTTTGTTGCCCATTTGGCTATACATAAATGGAATTAAGACTTTATGCTTAGATTGTTATAAGGAATGAGAAGAATAATTTTGAAATGTTTTTTGTTTATTCACATGTTGTTGCATGTAATGTTTTTATGTTCAATATGGAATTAATTCCTCATATTTTCTTGTGTGCTAAAAGATAAATTGTCAAATACTCCCTTTACCACTGATGTTACATGCATAAACAAAGAACTGTGTGTTTATGTTAATTACATAGCATTTAGTATTTCTTTTCCTTTTTCTACATTTAGTTTGAGGAATCTTGTAACATAGTTTCTTGTGCAAACTTATTTAGGAATCCCCATTTTCCTTTAAATCTTTTTCCCATTTTTTTTTCCTTTCATACTTTTAGGTTAAAAGTGCACAAAGGAGCTCCCCTCATAAATGTAGAGGAAAATTTATCTTAATAGGCCTATTTCCACTAGTTATAAGTTAAGGCTTTCTCATTGGAGAGGAAGGATTTGGCCTGATTGCATTGGAATGATATGTGTGGACATTAACTAACAAGACCATTCAAATTGAAACACGTCGCTAAGAATTCAATGAAGACCTATTTGGAACATTGACTAAGGAGCTATATTTAAAATGGGACCTCTCTAAAGGAAGTTGTTGCAAAAAAAATTGCCAAATTGGGACTAGCTTAATGATCTCAATGCTCCTATTATCACTTGAAATTGGATTAGTACTTATCACTTTGAAATTAGGAGACATTGGCCTTGCAAATTCAAATTCAAATTTAATAATTTTGTAATGAAATTATGCCAACTTGAGGAAACTTCATATTTTTTCTCTAGCTAGAAATGTATATAAACCTAGTGAATTAATATTGTAAGGGGGTTGGAAACCATTCATTCACATACATTTTATTGTTGAAATACTATTAATTTTTTCATCTATCTTTACTTACATTTTGTGGTTTTCCAATCTAAGTTATGTGGTTTTGAAATCTTATGAACACTTCACTTAAGCATTTGATGAATCCAATTGAGTGCTTCATAGCATATATTTAGTCTTGTTGGTGGTGAGGTTGTATATTCAACTTGAGCTTTCCAATCAAGTACTTTATGAAATATATTTTACAATAAGGCTTTGATTGTGTGTTCAATCTGTGTAGGGAATATGGTGATTATCTACACTTATCTTCATAGTTGGTCAATCCCTATGAGATTGCACCATTGTGTGGTCCTAACTATGTGAATACTACTCAAGCAAGAGTGAATACATTTTTCTCTCTTCCCTTTATTCTTTTTCATTAAAATTAGTTAGAATTAAGATTAGATTAGCATTTAGATTAGAATTTTTATTGATCTAAACTGGTGCCCTATCTCTAAATTGTTAAATTCCTTTGGTTGAAAGTCTCTATCATTGTTTGTTAGCATAGGAACAAGTATGCAAATATGACAAATGTAATGTTCAATGAGTGCTAAATCAAGTGAACTTAATTGGTAAATTTTAATTTGTTGTTAATTAGTAGGCATAATTCACCAATGTCAATATGTCTAGAACACAAGGAAGTCTATCATTTATCCAACAAATTCAACCTTACATGTCAAGGAATTAATTTTACCAATGTCATTGTATTTAACATGCTTTTACCTCAACCAACTACTCATAACAACTAACTTAACCAATATAGTTTGTATCAATCCATAAGCTACAATATTAGCTAACACAAGATTTATAATCTTTACACATATCATAATATTTCTATGATATAAATCAAATATCACCACATAATCACTAAGTTAGGAGATGATATTAGGGTGATATCATATTTTTGTTGATAACTGAGAGGGGGGGGGTGAATCAGTTATCCTAATTATTTCTTCTTTTAAACTTTCTTATTAATCAATGCAGCATTGAAGCAAACAAACAAACATTACCATGAAATGAGAAACACATGACACAGTATTTTTGATGTGAAAACCCTGTTAAGGGAGAAAACCACGGGGTGATTAACCCAAAGATTATTCTCTGTTAGAAGAATAAGGAATTACAAAATGGCACTTGCCAATTAGGGCTCACTGCCCGAGCACACTGCTCACAAAGAGGCACACTGCCTACAAGGAGACATACTGTCTACAAAAGAATGTTATACAATACTTGAACTAATTGGAAGAATCCACATATGCTGGAGTTTAGTTCCGATTAGGCTCAGTACACTGATCTGCTGCACTTCATCTTTCCTCTTCTCTTTATTCTGCTTTCCTCTTTCACATACCGGATCTCTCTAGCTATTTCTGCTCTACTCTGCACTTATTCGCACAAAAACAACACACAACAACACTTCTCACAACTAAATCCATCGTGCATATATATCCGCACAAGTAATTTCATCACCTTTCTAGTCGGCATCCGGAACAGTCTATTTTCTCACAAACTCTGTTCTGTCGGCTGAATCCTTGCTCATCAAGTAATGCAGATCAAGCATATACTTGTAGATATCATTAATCATGTCAGCCAAACATAATCCATGTCTTCATAACCTTTACCACTGTCAGAAACACATCCGGAAAGCAATCTGATGTTCTGTCAGTCAGTTCTTCCTCTGTTCACACTGTTACTCAGGAATCCGGTATTCAACTGTTCATATCTTTTTCCTTGTCCATCACCGGAGGCTAAATCCTTGGAATCTATTACTCAAGGTAGTCCTCTTGACTTCCCCAAATCTGCACTGCACCAAGATACTTCTTCTGAGAGATCCGGACCAGTCTGTCAGACCTTGCCACATGCTCTGTTCTTGTTCACTGGACCACAATAATCTTCATTCTGACTTCCGGTAGAAGCACACTATGACTTGCGGATATGTGGGATGGCCTTTGTTGCCATCAATGACAACAACCATGAATCCATATAGTGTCTCTTGCCAACAATCTCCCCCTTTGGCATTGATGGCAACACTTAGTGAAAAATGACTAAGTGTTTACACTATGCTCCCCCTTGGCTGATGATCTATCTTTATATACAATTTCTGGAACTCCCCCTTAGTTGGATTCCTCATTTTTCACTGCTCCTCACTCCCCCTTTGACATCAATGGCAAAGGGTAGGGTCTGTACACAAAAATTTTCAAAATTTTTACTATACTTGGCTGTATATTACATATTCACAAAAATTGAAGAATGTCTGCAAAGGATGTCTTCAATTGGATGAGTTCTGTAGCCCAACTTTGCTTCATTCTATCCAAAATTGAAATGTGACCACTCAACAAAAATGCAAAATCTTCTGCCCTCTTAAGATCTGTCGGATCATTTGTTTGGGCGGTAGTCTTGGCATCACTTATGGCCTCATGCATAGTTTCTAACTTAGGGATTATAATCCTTCTAAGTTCTCCCATCCGGTTAATTATATTCTTCCTTTCCTTTTCAAAGTTCTTTATTGCATTTGTGATTGCAATAGTTTGACATTCTTGATTTACTATGGAGGAAGAGAGAGGATCAAAACTTTGAGACAAACTCAATAGTTTGTCCTGTTCCTCTTTTATTTTCTTCTCAACTTCTACAGTTGCTTTTGACCAGGAGATACAAAATTTGTAAATGTCACCGCCATCCTTAAGAGCATTTTCTAAGCTCTTTATTCCAATACTCATATTTCTCATATCATTAGAGATTAATCCTAGTACCTCTGAGAATCTCTTATCTAAGAACTCCTTCCAGACCTTTTCTTCAACTGATTTTTCTAGGGATTCAAAATGTGTACTAACATTGCTGACTAAGGTTTTGAGATTACCGGAAGAGGAGGCTGTGGGATCTTTCTGGATTGATGGCATAATCTTCTCAAGCGCTCCGGAAGTAGCCTCTATCAACTCACAGTCTTCCATATGAGACTTTAGGAGTTTTTCATTTGCCTTAGCATTAGCAAATGAAGCTATCTTCATTGTCTACACCGGAGAGAGGGAATCAAAGTTGAATGGGCCTTGTAGTAGCTCTGGTTCATCAATCTCTATTACTTCTTTGCTCAGAAATCTTTGGACAGTTTGTGCAGTGTCTCTTGCCGGAGACAGATGTTTCTTCTCTTCTGCAGTCTTGGAGCTGTCCATTGGAATTTTCCCTTCCTCTACATTCCCACCACTGACAGTTGTGGTTTTCTCTGGTGAAGTCTTCTGTCCTTCTGCAATCTTTGCACTGTCACCTTCTTTTTCTTTCACTGCTGCTCCTTTCTCTTGTAGTTTCTCTTCTTCTTTGGATCCAGAGACTGTAGGGGAAACTGGAGGAGAAATGTTGGTTTGTTCAGGGCCCATCTCTTCTGTTGCTTTCTCATAAGTTTCTTCTGCAGCACTTGTGGATGAGGGATCAGTACCCAAGTCCTCTACAATAGGAAGATTAAACCTTTTGAAGGCCTTCCGGAGGATCTCTTGTCTCTATGGCCACCTTATCAGTCTCACCAAGCATGAGTTGATTCATCCTTGCTTTACTCCTAAACTCATCTTTGCAGTCTTTGAATATTATGTTCATTGTCTTGGGATCAATTTGAGGATATAGCTGAATAGCTATCTGCTCCCGGATCTCAAGATCTTTTGCCTGGGCATTGTTCTTTCTTATTTCTAATTCCTTTTCTAGGCTTTTAGGAATTAGAGATATAATCTCAATGAAAGCCTTATTATATATGTTCAGATACTTGATTGTGGCTTCCTGCAGAATCTTTTGGTCAGCCTCATTGTAGTCATCATAGAATTCAGTCATTGGTTGAAGGTTTCCATCCACTGTGACTGACTTGATTACACTCTCTAGAGACAGGGTGGGCTTTTCAACAAATACCTCTGCCATTTCTTCCTTGTCTTGGCCTGTGGAGGGTTTACCGAATCCTTTCTTCTTCTGCTTCTTTATTTCTTTTACCCCCTCATCTGATTCCGTTTCCTCTTCATCTTTCTGACTTGTATAAGCCCTTGTGGCTTTTATTTTAGACCTTTTCTCTCCTTTACCGGATGTCTGACCTTCCGGTTTAGATCTTTTTGAGCTTTTGGTTCTGACAGGTGTAGATCCTTTTGATGATCTGGTCTAGGTTGAGGTTTCCACCGGAGCACTTTTCTTGCTTTTCTTTTCTACCTCTTTCTTTTCTTCCTCAGCCTTTCTCCTCTTTTCCTGGTTGGCATCAAGTGCCTCCTTTGGGATGCCTAGGCCTTGGGCAATATGTTCAACTTCTTTTCTTGCTTTCCTTTTTATCTCAGGTTCTCTGAGTTCCACATGGATCTTCACACTCAGCTCCTCAAAGGTTCCAAACCTTTCTATTTTTGGATCTTTAGGTTGACTAAGCATGTGTTGAACATGCAGTTCCACAATCTGTTCATCAACCTCATACCCCATGGGCATGAACCAGACTGTCCTTGGCTCAACTGCCTCCATTAGGCAATAATCAGTATCAACCATAAAGCAGATTGAGTCTTTGTATTTTTCAACAAGAGACTGAGGGATTCTTTCTCTTGCTTGCATCATACTCTGGAAGTTTTTGAAGTATCCCCACAGAGCTGTATTTCTTGCTTTGGCATCCCCAAGTCCATGTAAGTAATCTCTGATCTGGACTGCTATAGGTTTGTCATTCTGCCATACCCATCCACTTGATCTGGGTAGCTCATTCATGAAATAGAAAAATAGACATAATATAAGAGTACCATACTTAAAAGAATTCTTTTTGTCCTTTTTGATCTTCTGTATATTTTCCATTAATTGGCTTAAAAGAAGTTCACAGAGATCATAATCTGCATTCTTCCTCAGCATCTCATAGGCAGTGTATACTGCAGTTCCGGATACAGAATTCTCCCTACTGGAGTGATAAATCTTGTATCCTATTATCATAGATGCATACTTGATATCCGGATCAGAAATATCTTCAATGGTCATTGCCCTCTTATCAAATTTTGATCTGGTGGCCTCAGTTACAATGTTATTTTTGACAGATTTGAGGATAGGTATCCCTCCGGAAGAGTATAGACCAGTCACTACCCTAATTGCCTCTTTTGTGATCTTGCAGGGTCTATCCAGCCATAGGAAGTTGTCATGCATCCTACTCAATACATACCGGACCCATTCATCTTCTTCAAAGCAGGGGAAATGAATGAATTGATCAAACTGTTTCTTCTGGATACCCTTATACTTTGGTTTAAGCTCAAAAGCATTGTCTATCAGTTGTTTGTGATAGAAATCTCTCAATTTGAATTCCCTGAATTCCTCAATACTTGCATGTATGTAAACCCTAATGTCTTCTGTGTGTAAAACATCATGAGGAACACTAGAGAATGCTCCTAAGGGATCTACCTCTAATGACTTGTATGGGTGTTTCTTAAATTCAGGTCGGAGCCTATCTGAGATCTTTACTATATTCAGAGTAGCCATTTCTCAAAAGATTTGTAGTAAGATATCGAAAATGGAAAATACCTTATGCGCCTTCAGTTACACGGAGTGGTTGGATTGATTTCTGTATGTAATGACTTTGGCAGGAGATCTTTGGTGAACTTGATGAATCTTGTTGCATAGCTCCACTTTTCATTTCTTCTTGAGTGCAGAATGAGCAAGTGATTTATGAGAAATTCCTTATATTGCTCCACAAACCCTAATATCTGATGGCAATAAATGCTTGACCTACATTATTCTAGTTTGCCTTATTCGGATAACTTGAAGAACCGGATCAGTCCTGATCTATGAACATCATGCGGATCTTCCAACCATGAACAAATCAAGATAACACATCACAAGGACATCCCAAACACTCTGTCCAATCCACAGAATAAGACAATGCGCTTCCGGATCTCTCCGGACCTTTTTGTAATCTTCTGTCATTCTAGAGCATCTCTCGGAATAGGTCTTACTTGATTGATCACAACATCTTGACATCTTCATGCGAACCTCTGAAATCTTATCTGGATCATCTCAAGACTTATATCTACAAACCCTTTACTCCGCATCTTGTGCCACATCCGGCACCACTTGATTGGCTAGGGGAATAGGATTTTCTTTGAGTCTCCCCCTGAGCCAGAGCTCACCTTTAATTTCTGGAAGGAATATCAGCACCAGAGTCTGGTGCGAATCCAACCTCTACATTCTCTAAACTTTTCTTCACCCAAATCTTGTTCATTTGATTCCTAACTTCATCCGCATTCATATTTTGTTTACCCTTGTCTTGATTCTGATTATACACCGGACCTCTTTTGTCTTGATTCTTGCTTCTGCAAACTTTTGCATTATGACCGGACCTATTACAGATTTGGCAAATAATATTTCCTTGCATATTTGACTGATAACCTCTTGATCTGCATTGATTAGCCATATGACCTAGTCTATTGCATGCAAAGCATCTACCATTGAATGATTTGTTTATTTGCATATTTATGCATTCATGAGACTTGTGTCCATACCTTTTGCAGTTAAAGCACTGTCTGGAGAAGGATGAATTAGTCTGATTCATTCTCTTTCTGCACTGATTAGCTTTGTGACCAAAGTGATTGCAACTATGGCAGTATCCATTGAAGGATGGATATCTTTGAGCATTGGGTTGTCTTATCGGAGGTCTTCTAGGCCTATTCCTTGGATTTTCTGATCCAAAATTCTTTTGACCGGATCCGGAGCTTTCTCCTTTCTCATATCCCAAACCATACTTGTCATCTGCCCTCTTTTGACTTCCAAGAAGAACTTCAAGTTGAGTAGAACTTATCTTGAATTTCTCTTTATATTCATTTGCTGTTTGAAGATCTCTTTTGAGAGAGACAATTTGATCCTCAAGTTTTTCTTCATTATCTTTGGCATCTTCAAGATCAAATTCAAGATGTCTGATAATCCTGTCCATCTGGAGGCAATCTTCTGATTTCTCTTTAAGAGATTGTCTTAGATTGTCTTCAGCTTTTCTTTTCTCTTCAATCTCTTGAGTAAACTTTATAACTCCTGATTCCATTTCATGTCTTACCATAATGACTTCTTTTGATAACTTTTCACATAACTTGGTTTTCTCAGTCAATTCTTCATTTGTATTACTTTCTTCACTTTGTCTTGCCAATTGTTGGAGCAGCTCCTTTCTCTTTTTCATAGAGAGACTTAATTTGTCCTTTAGTTCTCTCATGAATTCATCAGCCTGTTTGAGTCTTTCCTTTAATTCATTGACTTCAGAGTTTGACTGTTCAAGATCCTCAAGGGCAGTCTTGAGTTGCTCCCTTAAACCATATGCATCTATTTGAACTCCCAGATCTTCCTCAAGCTGTTAGGCTCTATTAGGAGGAACTTAGCTCTGATACCAATTGTTGATAACTGAGAGGGGGGGTGAATCGGTTATCCTAATTATTTCTTCTTTTGAACTTTCTTATTAATCAATGCAGCATTGAAGCAAACAAACAAACATTACCATGAAATGAGAAACACATGACACAACATTTTTGACGTGGAAACCCTGTTAAGGGAGAAAACCATGGGGTGATTAACCCAAAGATTATTCTCTGTTAGAAGAATAAGGAATTACAAAATGGCACTTGCCAATTAGGGCTCACTGCCCAAGCACACTGCTCACAAAGAGGCACACTGCCTACAAGGAGACATATTGTCTACAAAAGAATGTTATACAATACTTGAACTGATTGGAAGCATCCACATATGCTGGAGTTCAGTTCTGATTAGGCTTAGTACACTGATCTGCCGCACTTCATCTTTCCTCTTCTCTTTATTCTGCTTTCCTTTCACATACCGGATCTCTCTAGTTGTTTCTGCTCTACTCTACACTTATTCACACAACAACAACACACAACAACACTTCTCACAACTAAATCCATCATGCATATATATCCGCACAAGTAATTTCATCACCTTTCTAGTCAGCATCCGGAACAGTCTATTTTCTCACAAACTTTGTTCTATCGGCTGAATCCTTGCTCATCAAGTAATGTGGATCAAGCATATACTTGTAGATATCATTAATCATGTCGGCCAAACATAATCCATGTCTTCATAACCTTTACCACTGTCAGAAACACATCTGGAAAGCAATCTGATGTTCAGTCAGTCAGTTCTTCCTCTGTTCACACTGTTACTTAGGAATCCGGTATTCAACTATTCATATCTTTTTCCTTGTCCATCACCGGAGGCTAAATCCTTGGAATCTATTACTCAAGGTAGTCCTCTTGACTTCCCCAAATCCGTACTGCACCAAGATACTTCTTCTGAGAGATCCGGCCCAGTCTGTCGGACCTTGCCACATGCTCTGTTCTTGTTCACCGGACCATAATAATCTTCATTCTGACTTCCGGTAGAAGCACACTATGACTTGCAGATATGTGGGATGACCTTTGTTGCCATCAATGACAACAACCATGAATCCATATAGTGTCTCTTGTCAACAATTTTCACTTCTCATTAAAGCTAATAACATTTTATTCCACTTAGTGACTATGCCATCAATGACCTATCCTTAGAATAACATAATTTCCACTTAAATGAACTATGAACCAAGATCTAACATAATAGGATCAAAAGTAAATTGACAACTAGCAATTTTATAAACAAAAGTATACCCTTAGAAACATAGTTATGCATTTGAAATTTTATTCAACTTATTTATAGATCATCACTATAGTTTTAATTTCACATATAATAACTTCTCATGACAAAAACAATCATAATAATCATAAATAATCATGATAATTTCTTTTTAACAAATCCAGACCATATATTGGGTTCTATTCAATGTGATAATTATATTTGTATACACCATTGTTAGATAGTGATAGCATAAAATAAAAAGCACAAAAGAATGGTTTAATAATAACATGTAGATCTATAGAAATATCTGAAAACACATGTAGATAGAAATGTCCTCATAAATGTCCACAAACACACATGTGCAAATGTATCTAGATAGAAATGTCCATACATAAACATGTACATCTATAGAAATGTTTGTTCAAACAAAAATATCTAGAGAAATATCTAGAGAAACATGTCTACGAAGTGCTACCACTAGCCTGGTCATCATTTTAGCTGCAAGTTGAGCGACCCAAGTCTAACTGAGTATCCTGCTATGATGGATGCACTGAGCCCTAGAGATAGTACAACACACGTATGTATACAAGTGTACAAATTATGTTAAAATTTAAATAGAATAATGTTAAATATATAAATGTGTACATGCACACGAGCTGAATGATCTGTGGGTGGATCAGGATGTGGAGTACTCCCAGGCACCTGATGAGAAGGTCTCACAGCTTGACTAGATCGTGACACACTCTGTGAACAACAAGCGCTACCCACATTTCCTCTAACCTCGTGTAAAGGGATACCAATCTCTGATGCAATAAAAGCATATGACTCCAATAGGTCCTTAAAGATAACTCGCTATAGTCTAAAGCATATGGTCTCCTGTCAGACCATCTATGTCTACAGGTGATGGGACACCCACGATAGAATAAGGATCAGTAGCATGATCTGATGGTCTAGATCATCCAGGATGACTCATCAAATATCTTTCCAAATGATCAGAAGATATAAGAGGTATGGAAGCTACAATATCACCTACACTATTGATTGCTTCCCTTTGGGAAGTAATGACAACCTGATCAGCAACAGGGGCCAGGGCTAAGAAGATAGCAGGCATCCTCTCCCCAACCAAGGTCCTATAAACTGGAGCCTGTCAATCTGGTCGACGATAGGCATCTATATTAGCAACCCTACCCCTCCCCTAACCAAAATATTTTGGCAAATCCAAGTAGTTGACCTTGAGGCCCATATGAACCTTTGCATATAATTGTTGTGCAAAATATAAAGGAATTTGGTTGTTATTGGGATAACGATCAAGAGCAGCAAGAAAACGTGGATATATCAATGGGGCCATAAGAGGGTCTACACATCTAGTCACTTGGTAGCCCCTCACATTAGGCTTACCAACATAAGATGGGAAACATTAGGATTTTATAGTCTCTTTCGAGACACTAAGCTAGACAGAAGCAAGAGAAACATCACCAGTAACCTCTTGTGGCATCTAGGCAAGAATAGCAACAAGAGTATCACCTGAATAAGCATGGGTATCTCCTAGACTCTGTCTAATGCACTGCAAGCTAGTTAAAATTGATTGACATGTGTCCCTATAAACCCTTGTTGTGTTGGGGTAAGAAAGAAGAGCTGTCAATATCTGAATCTCAGTATTTGTATGCATAAATATAGAAGGTCCAGAAGGTGGTGTCACATGTGCCATGATATATATATCGACTTGAATTTTGTGCATGTAAAATTAAATTACTTATTCCAATACATACATGTGTGCATTAGGATGACCATGTTGAACCAATTCTCTACAAGTATGACTGATATGTCACACCAACAACATAACATGATAGTGTCTACTTTGGATTGTGGAAAAAATGTATCAACATACACGTCCTACATTAGAGTAGATAGGGATGTTGTGTTGCGCTCACCTGTATCAACATACATTTCTTCTTTGATGTACAGGTGTGTACATTTGATACATTGTTCCACAACTTCCAAAATTAGACACTAGTTATCACTGGTGTTGGTGAGGCATATCAGTCATCTTGTAGGGAATTGGTTAAACATGGCTGGATCCTAATGCAATTCCAACACGTTAAATAAATAGTTGAACAAGAGGGAAGATTTCATTTCTACAATGCATGGATGATTCTTTTCCTTTTCAACTTGCAGAGAGAGAGAGAGATTTTAACTTTTCCAAATCTACACATACATGTAATGTTGAACATGTATCAGTGTCATAAAAATGAATACCATGTGTGCAATAAAACATTTAAGTCATTCCTACTCCATGTACACTTTATTTCTTTGTGTTCACACACTTACCCAGGGAGAGAGATAAAGAGATTTCTTTTGAAATCATTCTAGCACATAGGTTCAGCAATTAAAGATATAAAATAATGAACATTACACACTAAGAACATGGATACAACCAATGACTATATATATCCAGTTACCATGGAAATATATGACTATTACATTACTTTAATTGATTAGACATTAAAAATCACTTTAATTGATTAGGCATTATATAATTTGGTTTGATTCATCTTGTATTACTTATAGTACATTCACTAAATTAGACATGTTTTTATTAAAGTATTTTTCTTGACCTTGAGTGATTAAGGATGCTATGAATTTGTCTATGTTTTCTTGCTACATCTTTAGATACTTGTGACCCATCTCCTTCACCTAATGCTAATAGAACTTATACTTTCAGTCCTACAAAGCCATTAGTCTTTCACACTACCACAGCTAAGAAGTTTTGTTCTTTCTTTGTCACCAACCTTTAAACCTCATGTGTTGCATGCGCTAACTAATACACCTAAAACTAACCCTATAGTACTTCATGCAACATCTACTTCATATAATTATTATGTATTTTATCAAATCATCCAAATTTACAACCTATAAATCTTTATTTTCCTCCTCCACCTAAGTTAACAACGAAGATACACAGAGAGATTTAATTTATCAGCTTCAAAATACTCAAATTAAGATTTCTCTTTGGCATTTATTGGATACATCAACATGACATATAGCTCGATATTTTACAAAATGCTTTGGAAAATATTAAATTTAATTCAAATGCTTCACCTCAAATAGTTGAATCTATATTAGGGTCGATTGGTAATGGAAATATTCATGACATTTTCTTTGACTCTAAGGAACTTCCACATGATAGTGTTATTCAAGAGCATTTACCTATGTGTATCTTAGTGGTTCATTGAAGTTTGAATCTACATCATGTCTTGGTTGATAATGGATATAGATTGAATATATGTAGTGAGGATTATTAGTTCCTACTGGTAGGCAGGTTACTATTGTAGGTTACTATATCTACTTGGCGCAAGTAGTTAAGAATTTTTTAACAAAAATTTCAGGTGCTAAGTATAGAAAGCATACAGCTAAGTATAGAAAACATGACTCCCACCTACTATATCTGGTTGGCACATCCCCACCACTACTAGTTTTGCAGAAAATAGCATAAAGTTCTAAGTATTCCAAAATCATTGAAGGAAGCTGGTTAAATATGAAGTTCATCTTATGAAATTAAAATAGCATCTATTATGTGTTCAAATACTACTACTGGAAAAAAATATTTAGATAGTTAAGATAGATAATTCACATGATACTCAATTGCATTGGAATCATAAATTTACCAAGTCCCATCAGGCTGAGCTAAGTGAACAAACGATTTATAAAATTTATCTCAATTTTTTCAATCAGTTGTAGAGAAAACAAGTCACATAGTTCAATTCAGCTTCTAGGACTCTAATTGTCCTCCAAAGAATTCTGGAAGGTGCCCTAAAATGCATGGGACCATGAGATGGCTTCATATTTATTCTCTTTCTTAAAAAATGGAGGTACTTCATTTTCTGGTGAACAAGTCCACCTAACAAATAGATCTCTTCACATTGCACAACCACCACTCGTTGGCCATTGAGGAGCTCCTTGGCTAGAATGGAGATGAGGCATCCAAACATGTGGTGATGTGCATCCATCACAACTACCTTGGCATAGATCCTTGATTTGCTCACCATTTTGTTCTCTCGTCTCTTCTACACAACATTGTACTTCCAAATTTTACATACATGGCTACTTGGACATTTGCAACAATAGATCTCAAGGAGGTTCAACTTCTTGTGAGGGAGCATGGCCTATCTAAGGTAGGTGTGGCCCTCTTAGTTGCAGTGTAATTATTTTTAATGGTTGTCCCTCCCTTTATCAGTAAAACAAAATAAAATAAATGTAGCAAAGCTATTGCCATTATGTTACCAAAATGCTACCAATGCCAATTAATTTTAAATAGATTTGGCTCTGTAATGGCCACCACTATCATGCACTCAACTTGATAATTTTTACATTATAATAAATTGTCTTAAAAGCCTTTGCTTTCCCTTAGTAACTACCAAAACTACTTATGGGAAAGTAACTCCCAAAACTAACAATAATAAACTAACATTTAATTATTTAAATTTACTAACAAGTCACTAAGGTGACTTTATTTCTAATATATTTATTTATTAACTATATACTAAAGATGTAATAATTCAAACAATTTAATGAGAACATTTAGGAAATTTAGTATGAGTCTCAAATGATTTTAGTGTAGATATTTTATTTTTGATTTTTTAAACTCATGTAATGGTGAAAAGTCCATCCCTAATACTTTTCCTCAATCATTTTGGACTTATTTTGACCTATTGTTCTTGATGTCATAACTAATGTCTAAATGGCATATTTTGTGTAGAGAATTGACATCCAATTTATACCTTATTTGAATATATGTCCTTGTTCTCTAGTGGTCCAAACCTAACCCTTTGAATATATTTTGTTTCTTGTTGTAGTTTAAAATTGTAGTTATGATTTTGAACTTGGTTCAAAACCACATGTGTGGTATTTCCCCATTTTCTAAAATTAAATTTAATCATGGGCCCAAGCTAACTTGCCTCCAACTAGTTGTTACCCACTGATTGAAACACAAAATATTCAAATTTGTGCACTAGGTTGTTGTATTAGAGGTTGAAGCCCTAGTTAATTTTACACATCCACATGATTAATTAGAGTATCATATCATTGTATCATTTGAACATCTACGAGCATTGCATTATCATTTAATCATAAGGATGGACGTAGGCATTTACATTTCTACTTGGCATGTCTTCAAACTTGTTCCAAAAATTGTTATAACAATCCAAGAGTTTGACTAAGGTACAAGGGGGAAGTAATTTGACTTCTCATCCCCATGTTGAATATCAGAAGCATAAAGATCAAGGCCATATTTAAGGCTCAAAATTGAATCAAAATGGTAAAAATTGTAGATGCACATATTAGAACCGCAAGTGCAAGTTTAAAAAATTCGGCAAGAACATGACGCAATGCATCTCTTATTTATATAAACCCTTCAAGTAGATATGCTAACATTGGAAAAAATGGTTCAAGTTATAATCAAAGTGTTTGATAATATTGGTCAACAACTTATGGGTGAACTATTACTCTTCCTATTATCATGTGGGATTGTTTGTACCATTGATACACTATTTCATGTGATTCTAAGGCATTTAACATAATTTTTTGATTGGGGCATCCATGGATTCATGCAATGAATTAAATTCCATCTAATGTAAATCAAAAGCTAAAGTTTATGTATGGGAATAAGTTTTATACTAAATATGCAAATGAACACCCATTTATTCATTGTTAGATGGTTGAGGAAGAAAAAAATGTTTACATAGAAGAAGTCAACACAAGAAATGCCTAAAAATAAAAAACATAGTCATACAAAAGAATAGAAAGAGGAAGATTCCCCACAAGATGGTATTAATGTTAATTATGGAGATGCTTTGGGTTCTTTATATTTTGTATCTTCCTTTATGGGAGAGTATAAGATAAATGATCATGATTTTCATAATCCACCTTATACATGGATCCATATATATATGGGCAGATGCCACAAAAGAAGAAAGATAGTACTAAGATTCTAAAGTGGCTTGTGTATGTGATAGAAAATCAAAGACTAATACCTCTAGTGCAAATTTTTGTATCTTATCTACATCATTTGTAAAGACATATTGCCATAACCCTCCTTCCTAGACCCTTTTTTTGTTTATTTAGTTGTCTATTTTTGTCATACTTATGTTTAGAATAGAAAAATGTGTTGGAATTAGACCGGACAACTGAGAGGGGGGTGCATTAGTTGTCACACAAAATAAACTTTTTCTACTTTTAACCTTCTTTATTAACTTACTATTAGATTAATGATGTAAACATTAAAGCATAGATCAACAACATATGAGCAGAAACATAATCAACACACTTGACACCAAGATTTTGATGTGGAAACCCAGTTAAGGGAAAAACCACGATGGGAGTTAACCCATAGAGATTTGTACCCTATTAAAAGTACTTTAGAAAAATAGAAGACACATGCCTTCAGGTGCATTGCCCAGAGCTCACTGCTCAAAAGAGAGGCTCACTGCCTACAAAATTTATTTAGAGCAGAAAGAATTAACTGAGAAATAGCATCTACTTCATGCCTGGTTCAGTTTCAATGAATGCTCACAAAACTTCTTCTTTGCCCCAAATTCTTTTTCACTAACTTTTCACTCTACACTGCTCTCACTCCTTTTCTTCTCTGCTCTGCTTCTAATCCTTTATTCGGATTTAATCTGTTTTGCTCAAGGATAATTTTTAACAACTCGTCAATAAGTATTTATACACTTCATCAACCTTGGAGTGATCAACAAGGTCGGCTAAACTTAATGAGGATCTTTACACTGTCGGCCAAACATAGTTGAGACTTGAATCTTTCTCTACTAACATGCCACACTTCATAAAATGATCTTTAGATCATCTGTAACACGCTAGGAACATCCGGTCGGCCAAGTCTAGGAAGAACATCAACTTCAAAGAGGAAATCTTTAATAACAAGCTCAAACTCCAATGCAGACCTCCAACATAGCAGCCACATGATCCAGAGACCTCCAAAAGCACATTGAATTCACCAATAACATCCACTCTAAACCAAACTACCAGAATCATTTGTATCTTCCTCCAGAACCTCAAGAACACTGTCTGCCATGACTGTCAAAATAGAAGGATGGCTTGCGGACCTCCAAACCATGAACCACTAGAGTTGATGATACACACTGACTTCCCAAACATGCCTTCAGATCCACAAATCATAATATTTCACTGTGGAGCAATCTAGACCAACTTACTGTCACTCTGTCTCTTCTGAATACTACAAGATCCGGTTCTATTCAGATGGCCATAACTTCTTCAAATCTTCATGTGGACTTCTCAATTATTGACTAGAACAACCTCTGACAATCCTCTACACAACCATAAGTTTCGTGATCATTGAGTCTTCATTAATTTTCTCAATATCCTCAACATTCTAGTCTCCTGAACAGGCAACAAAATAAGGCACAGTTGACACCAATGACAACAAGAATATGTTGACATCTATGACAACACCACTTAGGTACATATTTGCAACAATCTCCCCCTTGTCATTGATGGCAACATATGTTGTGAAAAACTGATTCAACCATCATGACAAGAACTTCTCCCCCTAACTTCTACAACCACTTCCTTCATTTCTCCCCCTGTCATCAGTAATTAGTTTTTCACATGTCTTCTCCCCCCCTTTGACATCAATGGCAAAGGACACATATTTGCAATCTTTACTCCCCCTTTTTATTTTAGACTGATCTCCAACATTTGCATACTGACTACTCTTTAGAGTAGCATTTTCTCAACATTAATCCAGATCTCAAGATATGACTAAGAATTCCACCAGACTGATGCACCTCAGTGCATCTTAGTTCTGATTCACAGGGGTAATAACCCCTAACTTCTCTCTGAGATTCTCAAAGGTATCCTTGGGAAGAGGCTTAGTGAAGATATCTACAATCTGATCTTTGGAAGACACAAACTCCAACTTGATTTCATTCTCATTTACCTTCTCTCTTAAGAAATGAAACTTGATAGATATATGCTTTGTCTTTGAATGCAACACTAGATTCTTTGAGATGCTTATTGCACTAGAATTATCACAAAAGATTGTGACTGGCTCCTCAAACACAATTCTGATGTCCTTCAACATTTGCTTCATCCATAGAACCTGAGTACAATTATTTGCTGCTGCTATATATTTTGCTTTTGTAGTAGACATAGATATTGCCTCTTTCTTTTTTCTCATCCAAGAGAGCAATCTTCTTCCCAAGAAAAATGAACCACCACTAGTACTATTTCTGTCATCCACATCTCCTGCCCAATCAGCATCTGTATATGCATGATGAGTGAAATCATTGTCCTTTGGATACCAAAATCCATAATCAATTGTCCCCTTGAGATATCTGAAAATTCTTTTAACTGCCACAATGTGGGATTCTTTTGGATCAGCTTGAAATCTAGCAACAAGTCCAACAATATTTATGATGTCAGGTCTAGTCTGAGTTAGATAGAGCAATCCTCTAATCATTGATTTATACCTTTTCTAATTTTCCTTGGGGGAGTCATCATCTTTACTTAACTTGCATCTGGTTACCATAGGTGTACCTACTAGCTTTGAATCTTCCATTCCAGACTTCTTCAGCAATTCTTTCACATACTTGGACTGAGATATAAAGATACCTTTATCTAACTGAACAATTTGTAGACCTAGGAAGAAATTCATTTCTCCAAACATTGACATCTCAAATTTACTTTTCATTTGATCAGCAAATGCTTTGCACATACATTCATTTCCACCAAAAATGATATCATCAACAAAGACCTTAACAATCAGGATGTCCTCATGACTAATCTTGAAGTAAAGATTACTATTAGTAGTACCTTTGCTAAAACCTATCTTAAGCAAATATTTATCCAGTCTTGCATACCAGGCTCTTGGAGCTTGCTTGAGTCCATACAAGGCTTTTCTCAGTCTACAAACCATATCTCCCTGATCAGACAACTGAAATCCTTCTGGTTTCTCAATGTAGACTTCTTCCTCCAAATCTCCATTCAGGAATGCTGATTTGACATCCATCTGATATACTTTAAAATCTCTGAAAGTAGCAAATGCAAGAAACAATCTAACTACCTCTATTCTTGCTACCGAAGCAAAAGTTTCTTCAAAATCAATTCCTTCCACTTGAGAATAGCCTTTGCATACCAACCTTGCTTTGTTTCTTACAACTTCACCATCTTCATTTAGTTTATTCTGGAAAACCCATTTGGTTCCAATCACATTTTTGTCCTCAGGTTTAGGAACAAGATCCCAAGTGTGGTTCTTTTCAATTTGCATCAATTCTTCTTCCATTTCTTTTACCCATTTTTCATCATTGCAGGCTTCACTTACTGATTTAGGTTCAATCTTTGAAATCAAACAAATCTCTTCTTGATCTTCAGCAACTCTTCTCCTAGTTCGAACACCTTTATTTCTATCTCCTATGATTTGATCTTCAGGATGATTCATTCTTACATACATGGGAGTTTTGGGAATTGCTTGAACTTCTATTTCTTGAGCTTGTTCCTCAACATCTATACTATTTTCTTGAGTTCCTAGAGTTTCCGGATCAATCTGAATCTGAGCCAGAGTATGAACTAACCTTCATTGACTTTGACTTTCATCTTGATCATCTGAATCATATCCACAGAACCTGGAATGTCCTTCCTTGCTCTCATCAACTCTAACATTAGCACTTTCAACAATCTTTTTCAACCTCTTGTTAAAGCATCGGTAAGCCTTACTTTGAGTAGAGTACCCCAAAAATATTCCCTCATTACTTCTTGTATCAAACTTGCCTAAATCCTCATCTCTTTTGATATAGCATTTACTACCAAAAACTCTGAAATATCTCACAGTAGGAGGATGACCAAACCATAGTTCATAAGGGGTCTTACTAGAATTGCCTTTGATTTGCACCTAGTTAAGAGTGTAGACAACAGTACTTACAACTTCTCTCCAATAAACTTGAGGAACATTTGTTTCCATCATCATGGTCCTAGCAGCTTCTTGAATGGTCTAGTTCTTTCTTTCCACAACTCCATTTTGTTGGGGAGTCCTAGGAGTAGATAACTATCTTTTTATGCTATGCTTTTCACATAAAGCATCAAACTCACCGGAAGTAAATTCTCCACCTCTGTCGGATCTCAGACATTTCAACTTTTCACCAATCTCATTTTCCACCATCACTTTGAACACCTTAAATTTGTCAAGAGCTTCTGATTTTTCTTTTAGGAAAGTTACCCACATCATCCTGGAGTAATCATCAATTAGCAACATGAAATATCTATCTCCTTGCACACTCCTAATTCTAGCAGGACCACAGAGATTAGTATGTACCAGTTTCAATCATCCACTTGAATCTTGTTCCTTACTTTTGAATGAAAATTTTCTCTGTTTCCCCAATTGACATTCTCTACACATGCTATTAGGTTTCACAAGTTTTGGAAGATCTCTTATAGCTTGAGTGGTACTTATTTTGACAATGTTATCAAAATTCACATGACACATCCTCCTATGCCATAACCAACTTTGATCTATCTGAGCAATCAAACAACTTTTTCTAGAACTACTTAAATGAAAGATGTTACCTCTAGTTTGAGTACTACATGCAATTTCAGTTCCGGAGCTCTCCAAGATTCTACATTTTCCATCCTTGAATCAAAGATCATAACCTTTGTCAACCAACTATCCAACACTGAGAAGATTATGTTTCAGTCCTTCCACATACAAACATCATTGGTTCTATTCTTACCATCAAAAGAGATGGATCCTCTGCCATGGATTCTACCAGCTTTAGAGTTATCTCCAAATTTCACAAGCCCTCCTTCATAATTTTCAAGATTCACAAACTTACTCTTGTCTCTAGTCATATGATGAGAACATCCACTATCAATGACCCATTCATCTTTCTCAATAACCTGAGTAGGCAAGGCACTTTCCATATTTGCATAGCTAGCAGATTCAGTAGACACCGGATCTTCTTCTTTGATGGCAATGAACACCCAATCATTTTCAGAGGAACCTCCATGATCAGATTCATCATATGTGACTCCTTCTCCAGCTTCTTGGACATAGTAACATTTGTTCTAATTTTTGTATTTGTTAGGGTTTGTTTTTGAAAACCTCTCCAGACATCTTGAGGCAAAATGACCAATCTTATTACAAGCAAAACATTTGAGTGGCAATTTTCCTTCATACTTACCGGATCCTCTTGGCAATCTTTTAGCAAGAAGAGCTTCAAGATATGCAGTTTCAATTTCAACATCTTCAAGATCCTTCCTTGTCTTCATGAATCTATTTGATCTTGTAGAAGAGCTTTCACTCGGATCATATATTTGTTTTCCATATACACTATCCTTAAATGCAGATTCAAACTTGGGAAGAGAATCACCAAACTCATTTAATTCAAAAGCTAAAATTTTGCCAACCAGTTGATCTCTTGTAACTTTTGAGACAATCCTGATCTCCTCTATAGCACCAACCTTATGTTTGTATGAATCAGGTAAAGATCTGAGCACTTTTGATACAATATCTGATTCTTCCAAAGTTCTACCAGCACACCTGATACCACACACAAGTTCATTTATCTTTTGCATGTAGATTGTGATGTTTTCATCTTCACTCATCCTCAGAGTTTCAAATTTTCCTCTCAGACTTTGCAGCTTGGCACATTTGACAAATTTATCTCCTTCATACAGATTCTCCAACTTTTTCTAGATTTCATGAGAAGTTTTTAGACAAAAGACATTTGTCATTTTTGAATCAGTCAGGGCACTCAACAAGGCTTCTTTAGCTCGAAGGTTATTTTCAACATCTTTGATTTGATTTGGAGTTGAAGGACCTTTCTCCAGAGGTTTATACTCAACACTGGTTATCACCCAATAGGCATTGCCCATGCATTACAAATGGCACTCCATGTTATTCTTCCAAATAGAATAATTTGTTCCATTAAATCTTAAACTATCCTTCTTGTAGGTTGACATCCCGGATCTCCTCAAGTGATCAAGCTTTTATAAGAGGATTTGGCTCTGATACCAATTGTTGGAATTAGACTGGACAACTGAGAGGGGGGGTGAATCAGTTTCACACAAAATAAAAATTTTCTGCTTTTAACCTTCTTTATTAACTTAGTATCAGATTAATGATGTAAACATTAAAGTATGGATCAACAACATATGAGTAGAAACATAATCAACACACTTGAAACCAAGATTTTGACATGGAAACCCGGCTAAGGGAAAAACCACGGTGGGGGTTAACCCACAAAGATTTGTACCCTGTTAAAAGTACTTTAGAAAAATAGAAGGCACATGCCTTCAGGTGCACTGCCTAGAGCTCACTTCTCAAAAGAGAGGCTCACTACCTACAAAATTTATTTAGAACAGAAAGAATTAACTGAGAAATAACATCTACTTCATGCCTGGTTCAGTTTCAATGAATGCTCACAAAACTTATGCTCTCAATCCTTTTCTTCTCTGCTATGCTTCTGATCCTTTATTCAGATTTAATCTGTTTTGCTCAAGGATGATTTTTAACAACTCTTTAACAAGTATTTATACACTTCATCAACCTTGGAATGATCAACAAGGTCAAGTAAACTTAACGCAGATCTTTACATTGTCAGCCAAACATAGATGAGACTTGAATCTTCCTCTACTAACACACCACACTTCATAAAATGATCTTTAGATCATTCGCAACATGCTAGGAACATCCGGTTGGCCAAGACTGGGAAGAACATCAACTTCAAAGAGGAAATATTCAATAACAAGATCAAACTCCAATGCAGACCTCCAAAGTTGTAGCCACATGATCCAAAGACCTCCACAAGCAAATTGAATTCACCAATAACATCCACTCTAAACCAAATTACCACAATCATTTGTATCTTCCTCTGGAACCTCAAGAACACTGTCTGCCATGACTGTCAAAATAGAAGCATGGCTTGCAGACCTCCAAACCACGAACCACTGGAGTTGATGATACACACTAACTTCCCAAACATGCCTTTAGATCCACAGATCATAATATTTCACTATGGAGCAATCTAGACCAACTTATTGTCACTCTGTCTCTTTTGAATACTACAAGATCCAGTTCTATTCAGATGGCCATAACTTCTTCAAATCTTCATGCGATCTTCTCAATTCTTGATTGGAACAACTTCTGACAATCCTCTACACAACCATAAGGCCCACAATAATTGAGTCTTCATTAATTTTCTCAATATCCTCAACATTCCAGTCTCCTGAACAGGCAACAAAATAAGGCACAATTGACACCAATGACAACAAGAATATGTTGACATCAATGACAACACCTCTTAGGCACATATTTGTAACAAAATGATGAAATTATACATTCATATATTTCCATGGTAACTCAATATGATTTAGAGCATATCCAGTACAAGAAACATCACAAAAATACATAAATTTACACATGTAAACTACAAAATTTGTGTCACTATCCAAATAATGCTTCTTGGTATACTAGACAATCCATAATATTGAATTCCCCTTTACCAAACCAATAAATTTGACATAATTTCTATATGTAGTCCTTTGTATTTTAGCTCTAATTTATGATGAAGAATTTCTTCCTCAAAAGTGTCAATGTCTTGTCCACTCTAATGCCTCTATCCATCCCTCCAATAGGATTTTCTCTAATCAAAATCTTTTGCATTGACCCTTACGATAAACATAAATATTAAATCTTAACAATGTAACCCATGTCAAAAATGAAGTAGTCCACTCACTATATTTTAACATGCCTCCCCAAAATTGATATTATGCTAAAATTGATTTCGTGTGGTCACCCTCAATATAATTTGAAAGATGTGTCAGTATAAACTCATAATCAATGTCTAATAATGGTCATAGATAAGCATAAGGCACAAAAAAGTGGTGTGTAATGGTGTGATTATCAAATCACATGTATAGCTAAATAGCCCCTGATGGGAAAAATAGAACAATAGAGCTTGTGAGTGGGGAGATAAGATGTCCATCAATATAAATATATAGCTCAATAAAGACATGTAAGATGTGAAAGGAGGGAAAACATGATGTCCCTATTGTAAATGATGTGGCAATAAGAGTACAATATGTTGGGGGGAAGGCATTATATGCCCCCGATGTAATGTGGTAATTCTAAAAATGTTATATGTCAATGTACCTGCTCATATTGGGTGGTTTATATTTTATGTCATGTAACCTCAATATAATACATGGGTTATGGTGAACAAGACTAAGATCTTGGCATTCACGTGACTTGTTTTTCCATGATTCATCTTATCAAGTGAGGAATTTTTGTGCTCATGAGTATGTGTAATGTTTATCTTCCATTTGTCTATAATTTCTTGAACTTTGAACTTTACGTATCGATGCAATGCCTCTATGCTTAGAATATCCATGTGTGTGATGAATTTAGTAGGTTTAGTATATGTATAAGCCATATGGGAAGTAGGAGAACAAGGATCAAAAGATAAATGGTCCTAGTTTGCCAAACTAGGGTTTGTCAAACCCTAGTTTAGGGTTTATCAAATTAGGGTGAAACTAAATTCATATTTTCACCCTAATTTGACAAACCCTAATTTGACAAACCCTAATTTCTTTTGAAACTCTAGGGTTTGTCAAACCCTAGTTTGACAAACTAGGGTTTGATAGTTCTTTCATTGTCTCAAGAAAATTTTCTATTTTTTATGAAATTTTTCTCTATTTTATTAATTGTAATGACAAACCCTAGTTTACCAAACTAGGGTTTGATCTAGTTCTTTAACTGAATTCATCAAAGTTCTTACGTTTAATTGAATTTTTCTATATTTCGTTAACTGCAATGACAAACCCTATTGCCAAACTAGGGTTTCATAGTAGCAAATTTTCTATTTTTAATTGACTGTAATGGAAACCATGAAAGCCCCTGTCAGCAAGCATATACAGGGCCAAGCACGAAATGGTAGAAAGCATATATATATTCAAGTTCATGGCAAGCATTGTGCATATATGTATAGAAATGGCATGGCAAATTTATGCACCTGTGGGAGCTCGACGTAGATGCTGATGTGGGTTCTTCGCCTGTCGCAGAGCTCCTACCTGTCACCTTCAACCCTGTCACCTTTGTCCCATTCTCTATCACCTTCGTCCGCGGGTGCTATCACCTTCGTCCATGGCTCCCTTCAACGGCTGCGCTCTCAAATGACAAAAAAATTGTCATTTGAGTCTTAACCTATTTTATAAAAAAAAAAAATTAATGCCTTTGATCGAAGAAAGTCTTTGATCGAAGGCATTAAATTATTATTTTTTATTTGGTGCTCAATAGCCTTTATTCATAGACCTCCTTCAAATGAAGGCTCTGCTATTTTGCCTTTTGAATTGGTTGACAAGGCCTTCGTTCGAAGATTTGACCTTCGAATGAAGGTGCCTGCTAAAGATTTTTTAGCACCTTCAATTTTTCTTCGTCCACAAAAGTGTAACCCGCTATTGTGGGATGACCCTAAATAGGTAGATTTCTCACATTTTTATTCACAACACTCTTGTATCAACCTAAATCAGTACATATTTGCATGACAATAACATAGGGTCCTTGTGGGTCATCATTATTTGATATTATATCACTGCTAAGTAAATCATAGTATGTAACAACAAGCATATCTTTTGAAGATCAATATATTGTTAGAGTTTGAGGTCAGATTGTTGTTTCTTTCTGCATGTAACTGTTTGATGAAATATTAATGATATATCTATGCATTTTGGGTTTAGATATTAAATGCATATTGTCATAACCTACACTTTGAATGATCCCATATTTAAAAACATATTGAAGTACATTGAAAACAATTACTATGCAACTATTTGACAGAATGCCTGCATGATTGAAGTTAGAATACTTTGTGGGTTTTGGGAAAAAATGGTTTAAAATTTGGGGTTGGTCACCACAGTGGTATTAGAGCTCATAGTATCTTTCCACTCAGTTGGGTATGACTGATGCTACCTAGAACTCATCAATATTATTTGAGAAGAAATAGATCTAATCCAACCCTTGAGGATCCACTTGAGATAGAATATGTAGAAGAAACAGTTGCAGATTCAATGGGGGATAGAGATGGAAGAACTAGAAGAGATCCTTTTGATGGGGGTGAAAGGAGACCGGAATCTAGTGTGGAAAACATGTTGAGTGATCTTGATATGGGACAACGAGATTTGTTATAGAAGATGGCCCAGTCACAACAACAATTAGCTCAGATGTTTGCTCATATGATGTAGAGGAATGTGGTTACCAATGCCAATAATGGAGAAAATGACACAAATGTAGACAATAGAGGTGCTTGCCAATGGACCAGCAGTGGGTCAATTAATACTAGACCTCTTATGCCTAATTTTACTCTAAGGAACAACCCTCTAGAATGGAATGAACCAACTGATCAAGAAGCTCATAGGCAAGTAATGAGAGATTGGCTAGCATTAGGAGATGAATTCTAGGCTGAAATGTCATTTCTAGATTACTTAGCTTTCAAGGAAAGGAATAGACCCCACAGAGGTGGAGGTGCAAGACCACAGAACCATGATTTGTAGAAGAAGGTGGGTAAGTT
Organism: Cunninghamia lanceolata; assembly: GCA_027924645.1. NCBI lineage: Eukaryota > Viridiplantae > Streptophyta > Pinopsida > Cupressales > Cupressaceae > Cunninghamia > Cunninghamia lanceolata. The sequence continues at coordinate 1,466,424 of BSBN01000934.1, forward strand.
GTCAGTCCCTTAAATTTTGATGGATCTGGTAAGACTTCAACTAGGGCTTGGGTGCAAAAACTTGACTCTTATTTTAAGCTCAACACTATGGCAGAAGAGGATGCAATTACATATGTCACTTTACATTTGGATGGAAGTGCACATGAATGGTGGAACCATGGGTTAATTACTTTGGATCATGATCAGATTTATTCTTATGCTGAGTTGACAGAGACTCTAATTGATAGATTTGAGAAAAAAGATCCCAAACTAAATTTTAAAGAGTTAGCACATCTGAAACAACGGAGTTCTGTAGACACCTATATTACTGATTTTCAAAGGTTATCCATGATGGTTATATAGATATTTCAGAGAGAGGACTGATTGTATTATTTATTGATGGGTTGTCCAAACCTTTAAGAGGATGGGTTAGGGATTTTAATCCACCAACTCTTCAAGAAGCAATTAAAAGGGCTAGAGACATGGAATCTTCTACTTCCAAAAATAAATTTCAGTCAAAAGGATTCTAGCATAAAAGGGAAAAGGACAAAAGATACTTCCAAAAAGATTTAAATTAGACCAACAAGGTGCCTATAAGATTGAATGAAGTTCAACTCAATGATCTTAGAAGAAACAAATTGCTTGGGACCTAATTCACAACTTTTCAACAAAGGCCAAAGCCAAGCAAATTGAGTACTATTTAGTTGATGAATTAGCTACTAAAAAATTAGACCAACAATCTATTTGGAAGAGAGGGAGGAAGAAAGCCCATCCAAATAGTCTGAAGAAGAGAAGGGAAGTGGGGGCACACTTGCCCAACTCTCTAATTTTTGAAAGATTCGATCATTTAGTTAGGGGAGTCTTATGTGGACAACAGATAGTCACCCTCATTGATACATGTGCCACACATAATTTGATTGATGAGGGAGTGGTTGCTAGAAGGGGAATCAAAACAGAAAATTTTGATGGCTTCAAGGTGATGGTAGCTAATGGATTCACCCTCACATGCACTAGGAAGATTCCTAACTTGAGCATTGAGCTAGGTGATTATGAGGTTAGATATGACTTCTATGTGGTGAGCATAGGAGACACAGATGTAGTCCTTAGTATGTAGTGGTTGTGATCTATTGGAGAGTTCTACATGAACTTGCAAACTATGGAGATAAAATTTGATTAGATGGTAAGAAGGTAGTGCTTAGAGGCATGTCAAATGGTGGGTCACGAGTATTCTCTTTCAAATGAATGGAGAGACTTATCAGACATGACCTAGTAGAGTGGGCAGTAGAGTGTATCATTATGCCTACCATTATAGAACATCAGAAGAGGAGTTACCATCCTGAGGTTCAGAATCTGTTGTCTAAGCACATCAAAGGTTTTGGTAGCATACCTCCTGGGAGACCTCCAGAGCAAGGCATTGAGCATTTCATAGAGTTGGAGGAGGGTGCAAAATACATTATTACCACCCCTTACAGGTATCCGAAGAGGTACGGAGATAAGATAGAGTAGGCCATCATGGACCTACTTGACATGGGACACATTATGCCTAGTAAGAGGCCCTTCGCATCTTCAATGGTGTTGGTGAAGAAAAGGGATGGGACTATGTGAATGTACATAGATTACAAGGCTCTAAATAAAAAGATAATAAAAAATAAGTATCCCATTCCTTGAATAGATGAGCTACATGGTGCATGCTACTTCTCCAAGATAGATTTGAGATTAGGCTATGTTTACCCCATCTTTCTACCCAATTTTTAAACCTTTGGCGAGTTAATCTTTTGTACTAGGTCATCTTTTTGGTTGCAATTTGTCTGCGTCATGTTTCATGAGTCAAATCATGTCGATAATTCGTTATCATAGCGTCATTCCTTGTCTTATTTCTCTCCATTAAAGCTTTAATAGCAATATTATGCCAAGGCAAAAATTCACGGCTTAGTAATACTTTATTTTATGTCCATTTTCATTTTATGCTAAGCCCGTGTTAACTTTTGTTTTTCGCAAAGTCCATTATGTGTTGGCTTTTGTTCTTCGCAAAACTTGCATCAATTTCCGTCTTTCACTAAGTGCACGTGACTTGTGAGTTTGGCTAAGTTGAACATTTTTGCTTTTTATCGATGGCATAGTTCTACAAGTTCGAAGAGATGATTTTAAAAAGAGAAATTCACTTTTACTTGCAGCAGCCGGGAGTTAAATATTGGTTTTTATTGTTTAAATCACAAGTTGCACGTTGTTCTCCTTCGAAACAAGTGCAAGAAGGATAAAAAAAGCATAAACGGTATCCAATGTTTCAAGATTAATTATTCACTTGGGTGAGAATTTCTCACATTTATCCATGTCCATCTCCTAACATTTTTGATTGAAGCTCGTGGGAACAAAGAAGAAGTTGGTCACATTCCCTAAACTCATGTTGACTATTCATATAATAACAAAACATTCACCATTGTTTCCGATGAATGCATCGCATGTTAAGTCTTGAATGAATCATACGTTAAATTTATTAAGAAATACATGCCAAAGAAGGTGGCCACGTCAAAAACCATAACTCCAATGGCAGTTCTCAAGTAGTCGACAGGTGAAAAAGGTGTGAAATGGAAACATTAACAAGCGCGTTCTCCGTATGTAGTTAGCAATGATAAAACAACAAAACTTCAAATATGTGGTATCATGGCACATTGTTTGTGGTAGTTGAGGAACATTTTTACGATCATTGCCATCTCTCCTGGTGAAATAAAGCCTCAAATAACTGCGCAACGATTGAAAGACATGTGAATTAGTTTTAACGAGTTGATGACCTGCATGTAAAACGTTAAAACACAATAAAAGGCATGAAGACTTTTGAGCATAATGCTTTATGAACGAAAGGTTTCTGTTGGAGAAGATTTTAGAACCCTTCAAGGTTATAGTCACTGGAGTACAAGGAATGCTGTGTTTTGAAAAACTCTTTCAAAGACCCTTTTTCACGTAGTCTGCACAAGCCAAAGAAATAAAGAACAAATGCTTTCCAAAACTTCCTCGAGTATTCTGCAGTCGTGTTTACTTCTTCATGGGCGGCAAATGTAGTGGTATCATAATCATTAGAAGTGAAAGCTATTTAAGCAGTGGTCAAAACTGATGAAGGATTTGGGTCATATATGGTCTCCTCCAATCTGTAGACGACTGGTTAATGCTGATTGAGGTTACATATTCGAAGGCAAATACATCAGATTGCTTAAGCATCCGTGGTAAATTTGATTTGACAAGATGTTGTTCTATTCCAGTGACATCATTCTACTTCTCTCCAACGACGACATTGTACTTTGTAGTTTTCTCCACTAAGATCACATCATTGAAGTCCAGGAGTATCACGAGGTAGGTTTTGATATGTATATATCATACTCTACCTACTATAAGAAACTTATCAATTGGGTCTAAAGTTCAAAGAGATCTAATGAGTTTTACCCGCCAATCCAGCTTACTTTTGTGAGGAAATATGCTTTCTCTTGCCTACTCTGTGGAGTTATCTGCCTATAAATCTCAAAAATTTAGTCGACAGAGCTTTATTTGAGAACATTGTATGCTCAGAAATTTGTCTTGTGTAGATTTACTCTAAAAAATCTCCTAAGCCCTCCAGTTGATCTTATGAGCCTTTTCATTGAACCTCCTATGAGTGCAAGTGTCAATATAACTTGATCCAATAGACATAGATGGAAAATGTAGAATCATAGCCAATGCACATGAACTAACAAATTGACTTAATTTTGTTCAAAATATTATAAGTCTAAAATGCTTGGACAGATGGTTACACTATACATAGGAGTATATGAAAGGTATGTGAACCATTTGATAAAATGCCTCAGATAAATGTTGTCGCATGAAATACAAAGAATGTAGGATATGTAGAGATACAGAACTATAGACACTAATAATTTCCTAAACAGCATACAAAAGGCCTATCAACTGTTTGATCAAACATTGCAGACAAATACAGTTTTCTTGAAATGCAGTAATGATTACTTTGAATGTAGCATGTAAGCCAATTGTGGAAGGCAGAAACTAGACACGTAAACAACCTCAAAGGAATTTCATGCTCCATGCAGATGCCTAGGTATGAATACCTACTGCCTTCTTGTTTGAATGATGTGTTTTTCAAATCTCCTCTTGAAATCCATTGCAACAAATTGCAAATTATCAAACAAAACCTCATAAAACACTGCAGAAAACTTTGAAATAAAATAGATATGGACAATAGATATTTGATCATGAAATACAGATATCAGGGGTTTGAGTTCCTCTCAGTTCTTGAATCCACACTTCCAGAAATATCAGATACTTCTCTAGGACACATCAGTTTGGCAGATTTCTGGGAGAATATGGAACAAGGAAAAAGATCACCGATGGCTCAGAAGTTGTTTGATAGTGGATTAGCCCATGCAGTTGGTTTTCTCATGGCAGTCCAATGCACAGACCTAGTTTTAGAATGTATGAAGCATTACAATCTAGAAACCAGAGAGATCAGAACCATTGATGACAAACTAATTGTCAGGTTAGACAGTGTTTCGATTGGTATTGCTTTCAGGCTACCTGTCAGAGATCAGTTTGTGAACATAGACAAAAGGCTTGCTCATCAATATTTCAATGAAAGGAAACATCAATGTCTCAACACCATTGCAAAACACTGGTTACATACAGCGAAAGGAGGAAAATCATAGTTGCCTAAAGTCCTTCATAGATCATGCTTCATAGAGGATATTTCCAATATGATTGTTCTACTCCATAGAGTGATGGGAGATGAAAAAGTAGCTAATTTTGAAATGTGGATGTTCCTTTTTGTAAATGTTATTTGTGCAAGAAACCAGTTTATTGATTGGGGCAGCATTATTAGTGACAATTTGCATTATCAGTTGACCAATTTTGAATTGAATGAACATTTCTACATGTCCTCTCACTTATTTTATGCAATTGCATGCATGAAATCATGGCCAGGTCTTGCTACCAAAGGAACCTATGATAACATGACATAGATCTATGATTACTACCCTCAATTACAACTGGAACAAAGTTACAAGCACTACCGTAGGGTAAATGATGCTTTTACAATGCTGACAGTAAGAGAACTTCAAGGTAATACTGCACTCCAGATATCACCAGAAGCTGCCAGTCTAATCAAAATATATGGGAGCTACTTCATCCAATATCCTAGATTTACCTATCTACGAGTTGGCGGGTTTGATGGATATCCATATAAGTTACCTAGATATGTAGATGACAATATGGTATTGATAGAACTATGCAGGCAAATTGGTTCACTTAATAAGAAATGCAAAGACAAGAGTAAACCTGGAGTTCCATTTCCCATTGGCCTTAGTCATGAAAACTACAAATCTTCCGTAGATGCTCAAAACATAGAGAGATCTCTGATAAAAATCAGCTTGTATGCCTATACTATGAGATTCCCTTTTGATAGCAAAGGATATGTCAGAGACAATCTACGATTTGGTGCAGGTTATTGTCACTTTCCAGAACTTGAAGACTTTTGGGAAGATTGTGAAAATGATTATGAAGTACGTAAATGAGACTGGATGAGGATGACCATTTGACAGATCAGAGAATTCAAATTAGATTGCAATACAGATGGAATTGAGGAAGATGGTTCAGAGTTAATTGACCCTGTGTATTTTGATAAAATTGAAACATAGTCTTTACCACCCATCAATTGGGCTAATGAGGAGATCAAAGATTTAGGTATAAGAATTGCACATATCATTCAAAAGACTAAAGATTGGGTAAAGAAAAAGGCTATTGAGGCAACAGCTACTAAACTAACAAGTAATAATGCTTTATCATCAAGTAGAAAAGATAAGCATTCAAATTCTTCTTCTTCTTCCTTTCGTTCTCATTCTCCATCTTTAAGCATTGGTTCACATAAGAGTACTCAAGGAGGAGATGACGGAGAAGATCCATCAAGAAGAAAGGGTCCTAAGAGCATTTGTGAAAATGATGAAAAACAGAAAAGGGGAAAGACAAAAATAAAGGATAATACATTGCCTCCCATATAGGAAGTAGTTAAGGAAAACAAGTCCACAAGTCCTGAAATAATCTATCAAAATGATGAGCATTTAAATATCTCTCCTTTACTTCTTGTTGTTTCTCCTTCTCATGAAACACCTCATTCACCTCATGCATTACAATCTATATTCCCGCCACCTATGAACATATTCTTCCCTCAAACATAGTACATCTTTCCACAAATATTCCAGAATCCTCACATAATCCTTCTTCTTCCTGGTTGCAACAAAGTTTGTCAAGAAAAAGAAACAATGCTCAATTAATCATGCTCGATTTTGATACAGTCACCAATTTGCTGCAAAGGTCTCCCAAATCTAAAAAGATCAAGATTACATCAAGGATGGAAGTGGATTCTTCATCAGGCAATGTCTATGTTGAGGTTGCACAACTTGTTTCAAAAAAGAATTTGAATGAGGCCACAGAAAGTGATTTTAACATCACTAAGATAGATCTTGGTCCATCTACATATGAGGGTGACATGCAAAATTTTTAAGTATCGGCTGCCCAATTAATAAAAAGAACTAAGAAAGAAAGACACATGAAAGATCAACTAAAGCAACAGGTGCAAGTTTTGACATCCTATCTCAAAGCCATCATAGATACATTTGCTTTGCCTCTTGATATTTCCTCTACCTCCACTAATTTCTCTCTTGAAAATAATGTTGAAAAAGAAATTATTGAAAGTGTCAGCAAATACTAGTTGTATGGAAAGGTGACTAAAAAATGGGTTGAACATATGAAATTAAAAGCATTTAGTTTCGTCGAGCAAGCAAAGAGTCTATATGATGAAGTAGAAACAAAGAGGGAAGAGCTTGATAAGGAAATAAGAGGTATCCAAAAGGAAGAATTGTTATGGCAGGGAATATCCAAGGACCTCAGTGAGATGATCAAAACTGATAATGAGATATTATTTTCTGAAAAAGTCTTTTCAAACATTGAAGAAAACCAATCTAGTTCTTGGCTTTGTTCGGTTGAATGGAAATTGTCAAATATAAGACAAGTGTTGGCAGCTCAAGAAAAGATCTTGGAAACTTGTGAACAGGTGAAGATGAAGATTTAGGCTGATTTATTAGCAATCAATTTTGATGTGATTGAGAAAGATAAATTTTCAGTTTTGGAAGCTCAAGCTATCAAAAGAAACTTTGAAAACATGATTAATACAGAGTTGTTCAATAAACAGGTTTTCAATGAAGGACTTATGGATAAATTGAATCTCATATTTGTTGCTGTCAATTCTGGTATTGATCATATATCAGATTATCGACATAATTTGAATGATGTCCATAAAGATCAATCTGAATGGAAACTTTGTATGACAGGAGTATTTGTTCCCAAAAATAAACTTATAGCCTCAGCAGTCAGGATGTTCAGAGCATACAAAATAAAGTCACCTCTTCCTTCACAGTAGTTTGTAGCAGCAGAAACATCTTCAGATGGTACCAAAGGTGGTGAGGATAAAACTTGACGGTTTCTTGTGAGATCAATCATATTGGTCTACTTTTCAAAGTTTGCAAAATGATAGGTTTTAGTTCTCCTTCTATGAAAGTGACTTTATGTCACTCTTTTGTAATTAAGTTGAAAAGTGCACTTTATTATTTAGGGAACTTTTGAAAAGACCGTATAAAGATTAATTAAAGTGCATTTTTATTTTCCATAAAATATTTTGGGTAGTTAGGAGAAGTAGTTATGAGGTAGCTATAAAGTTGGTTATGAGAGACAAGCCTATATATACAAGGCTTGGTGTTTGTAAAAAGAAGGGGGGACTTTTTGGCTTTCACATTTCAAAGGGTGTTATAAGAAATAGAGTTGTACAACTCAGTGTGGAGAAATAAGAGACATTTTGGATTGTGTGATCTCAAATATCTTTTTAACATTATTCATTCCTCTTATGTTGATGGATGATGTTTTCTTTACACAATCTTGCATCTGCAATGTGGAATAACAACTAGTCTTGGAGGAATTGATTACTAGATAATGTTTCAATGTATGTTGAATATCTCTTGAATCATTTCTTCTTTCTAATACTACACTCACTTTAACAGTTTAAGAAGTGTTCTTATATTGTCTTGGAGGGATTGTTAAACTTTATACATGTGGGTTGAGTCAATGTTTGTAAGCCCATTGTCTTAATTTTCCAAACCTTTCTTTAATTTCATTTCTTTCTCAAATATCCTAAAAATCCATAATTTATCAAACGAGGGAGCTACCCCTCTACACGTAGAGGTAAGTTGATAGAAAAACTACAACTTTACCAACTGTTGGTACCTATTTTCATTATGTTTTTTATGGGCAAAGAGTCAATATAATAATCCATATGTTATAGTGCAAAATCTGTTTACCAACAAGCTATTATCAGATACAAGTCTGTGAGGAGGATGTGGAGAGGACTGCTTTCTGGTGTCACTTTGGACACCATGAGTTCCTAGTTATGCCTTTTGGCTTAACCAACACTCCTGCCACTTTCCAGTCTTTCATGAACAGGGTGTTCAACAATCATCGTAGTAAGTTTGTCCTAATATTCTTTGATGATATTTTGATACTCAACAAGACATCAGAGGAACATATGAGGAATTTATACGAGGGACTAAGCATCCTTGAGAGGGAGTTGTTTTCCAAGGAATCAAAATGTGAATTTGGTATGACAAAACTTCTTTACCTTGGTCACATAATCAACTCCAAGGGTGTTAGTGTTGATCCAGAAAAGATCAAAGTAATTTTAGATTGGCCTCCACCTACTAATCTCTCACAACTTAAGGTGTTTTTGGTCTATGTGGGTTTACAGGAGATTTGTCAAAGGTTTTTCACAGGTGGCTATCCCACTTACTAATTTGACCAAAAAAGGGGGCCTTTGTTGGTCTAATACAACACAAGCATGCTTTGATCAGTTCAAATAGATTATGAGTACATGCTCGGCTCTTGCTATTCCCAACTTCTGCAAGATGTTTGAGCTGGAGTGTGATGCATTTGGTGAGGGGATAGGTGTTGTCTTGATCCAAAATAAGCATCCTATTGCATTTGAGAGCATGAAGTTGAGGGGTGATAAGAGGAGTTACTCTATCTACGATAAGAAGATGCTTTCCATTATGCATGCCTTGGCCAAATTCAGGCCAGATCTTGTGGGAGGTAAGTTCATTGTCAAAACCGACCATAATAGTCTCAAGTATTTAATTAATCAAAAGGATTTAAATGATAGACAACATAAATGAGTAAGTAAGCTTCAAGCATTGTCAAAGCCGACCATAATAGTCTCAAGTATTTCCTTAATCAAAAGGATTTAAATGATAGAAAATAGAAATGGGTAAGTAAGCTTCAAGCATTGTCAAAACTGACCATAATAGTCTCAAGTATTTCCTTAATCAAAAGGATTTAAATGATAGACAACAGAAATGGGTAACTAAGCTTGAAGCTTACGACTTTGATATTGTTTATGTCAAAGGAAAAAGAATCATTGTGGCTAATGCTTTATCCAAGAGACCACATTTTATGTTCTTTAGTGGAAATTATAGCAGATTGGAAAGAGCCGATTTTAGTAGAATATGCTAAGGATTCTTGGGATACTAGCATCATTGAGATTACTACATAGGATGATATGTATCCTGTAGTAAATGAAATCATCATTTACAAAGAAAGAATCTATTTGGTACCCAATTCAGAGCTTAAGGTGAAGGTTATGAGGACTTTTCATGATGCACTTATGGCTAGTCCCCCAGGTTTTTTCAAGACATATAGGCAGATCCATGGGAGGTTTATAGGGAAAGGGATTAAGAATGAAGTCCTTAAGTATGTTTGGGAGTGTCCCATGTGCCTAAAAAATAAGAATGAGCATACTTATCCTACTAGATTGTTACAGCCCCTGCCTATTCCCAATCAAAAATAGGAGAGTATCTCAATAGATTTCATCACAGGGCTACTTAAGGTGCAAGGTAAGGATTGCATCTATGTTGTTGTGGATAGATTGACCAAATTTGCTCATTTCTTTACTATTTAGTAGTTTTTACAACATCATAGATAGCAGCTTTGTTCTTTAGAGAGATATTCAGGTTGCATGGGATGCCCAGGAACATTGTCAGTGACAGGGACAACAAGTTCTTGATCTTATTTTGGAAGGAACTATTTAGATTGAGTGGGATTGAGCTCACTCCTAGTACCAGTTATCACCCACAAATGGATGGATAGATTAAAATTGTGAACAAGTGGGTGGAAGGGTACCTTCACGTAATTACATTTCAGAGCAACGGAAGGCATGGGTAAGATGGTTGCATTTAGGTGAGTATTATTATAATTCCACCTATCACATGTCAATAAAAATGTCTCCATTTATGGCTTTGTATGGATATGAAGCTCCTAGCTTCATTGACTTTTTGTTTGGAGATAGTAGGGTGCCAAAAGCCAAGGATTTATTACAACAAAGTCAGGATATAATGAAATCCTTGAAATAAAATTTGCAACAAGCTCAAAATCAGCAAAAGTTGTACGCAGATCAGTACCACATTGAGCGTACATTTGAGGTGGGTGACATGGTATACTTGAGGTTGCATCCCTATAGGTGGTCCACTCTCAAGAAGATCATATTGGAGAAGTTGAAGCCACAATTTTATGGCCCATTTAGGATCTCCAAGAGGATTGAAGAAGTGGCTTATGAGTTGGAGCTACCAGTAGGTAGCAAGGTGCATAATGTCTTCCACGTATCATGCCTTAAGAAGGCACTGGGGCATAATGTACTTCCTTCTTCCAAGTTGCCACCATTGGATGAGGGATGGAAACTTGTTCTTATTCCAGAGGCTATTATTAACTCCAGAGAGCGTACTCTAAGGAGGACTATCATAGAGTACTTAGTGAAGTGGAAGAACTTGTTGGTTGAGGATGCTACTTGGGAGAGAGAGCATATTCTACAACATCTAGATTTGCAATTTCTTGGGGACAAGCAATTTTGGGGAGAGAGGACTGTAATGTCCCCTTCTCAAGCCTAGTCAGCTTGGCGACCATTAGCCTATTCCTCGGGTTCCCATGGGCTAACGAGGTTGGTAAGGGAACTCCATAGTTCCTGGAGACTCATCAACAACTTGTGTGGATTATCCTTTTGTGGCAATGAGCTCAATTGGCAGTGAGATTTGTGATGCTTTTAGAAGCATTTTCAAGCACCCGGTCCATGCTCCACATTTCTTGGAGAACATGGCTATTTTTAGTATGTCACCATTTCGACACTGACATCATCCCTTCACGTGAGTATCATCTTGGCACACTCAGTTTCAGCATTCAATGCCTTGGCGATGCTTTTCACAAGACAGGGTGATTATTTTAAAAAACACTTAAGTTATAAGGTTTTAATTAAATTAAGCTAATTGTTTTATTTAAAATAAAGGTGACTTAGACCTTTGGAGATGGGCGCCCAAGTTGGAAGAAAGAAATATATAAAATAAAGTTTTATTTCCCAAAGGAGGGTGTTTTATTTTGGGGAAATATATGACATTCTTTTAGCTTATTTGCATATGCAAAGATTTTATGTTAATGTTATGTTGTTGGATTTTCTCCAAGAAATTCTAGAGGACTGGTGGTGAGAGATCCTCCCTGGGTGATTGTTGGTAGTTTCACATAGAGGCTACGCTTGTGCTAAACAATTTGTGCCACAATTTATTTGTTGAATGTTGTTGGTTGGAAATAGGGCTACAACTACAGACAAATATAATGCAGATTTGTGCCAAATATTATATTTGTGAGATTTTGACAGGAGGGCTTGAAGATTTTTGGAGTATTCTATTGATGTGAGTTTATTTTGTATTTCATTTATTCCTCTATACCTAGGCACCACACTTCTTGGTATTTTCTTGTGTTACTTGGAGATATAGTGTTGGACATGAGTGTTGGAGGTCCCTTTGGGGGTTGAACCTGCTGGGAATAGACACATTTGGGGAAGACAAGGAGGAACACAACATTATAATAGGAATTGATACCTTTGGAAAGGTGTTTGGGCTAGTGGAAGGGTAGCCACTCCATTTATGAGTATGGAATGTGGTCTTTAATGTGTTCATTGTTGTTGTTTATGGGTGTGCAACCATACTGCATCTATATCATTCCAATTTGTGGAAATTTCTATTCATAACATCTCTAATAATAGTTGCTAGGTAGGAAGTTGAAGCTACCACATTGAAATATTATTATCTGGAAGTGTTTGGAGGTATTTCTTATGTAAATTTCTCATATTTTCATTCACAACACTCTTGTATCAAGCTACAACAGTACATATTTGCATGACAACAACATAGGGTCTTTGTGGGTCATCATTATTTGATATTATATCACCCAGAGATAACTTTAAGGAACCCCTCCCAAAAAACACCTATATAATCCTGGTGAATCCTAGCTAAGTGCTATAATTTTCTTGGTGAATCTTTCCTATTTTTTGAAAAAATATTAATTTTCCTAGCAAATTTATGCTCGCTATTAGAAATTTTTATAAAATTCTAGCGAATCCTAATGAATAATTGGTAAAAATAATAATTCCAATGGCGAATCTTTATTTTAAAAATTACATAGTTGGTTGGTGTAGTCCCCTCATATATTTTTTTCTTTTTTGTAATGTTGAAGCATGGACTCGGCGGCGACAGTCATCAGCGGGGTCAAGGGGTAGCACCCCTTGCGGGGGTCGAGGGGGTAGTGCATTTGAGAACACAAATTAAAAATTTTAAAACCTCTCGCATAAAAAATAGAACTGAAAATATTTATAAGTATAATATAATATTGAATGGCACTCTTTGCTCTAAAAATTTCTGCAACTCCTGCGATCTCTGCATCCTTTGTGAGCTCCAAACTGGATCTATGCACACTTTCATCTGTGATGAGGCAAGGCATGGTTGGTTTTGTGGGTGTGTTGCCATTTTTTGCTTGCCCTAATGCAGACTCTTAGGCTCCTCTGGCCGCACCTGTGCCCTCGCAGGATGACAATGGCCTCCCTCTTTGATCTATTTCTCTATTGGAATCTCAGCACTCAGTGGATGTTGATCAGCGTATAGATGAGGTGGTATGCAAATGACAGCTTCTCACTCTGTGGTGATTGGTAATCTGAATAAGGGTTTTGGTTGTTCGTTTGGGGGTGGCTAAAAGAATAGTTTTACGGATGCCCTAACTGAGTGTCCTCAGCAAAGTGAATTGTGGGTATTTGGTGCGCCCCCTTCCATGCATAAACCCAATACCCTTTTTTCTTTTGGTGGTGCTTCTATAAGCCTACCCTTTACTGTTAAGAACTCGGCCTCTGCTCCAGAGATTTGCCTTGATGAATGGGCCTGCGACAGAGAAGATTTTTTGGTGGAAAATGCTCTAATTTGTCAATTTATGAAGGTTTGGCCTAAAATTTGTGATCTACATTCATGGATTGATGTGAATTGGAAAGATTATCTGGAAGATGAAATCAGTAAATACCCATGCATGAAGGGGTTCTTTATCTTAGAATTTGAATCTAAGGATGACAAAGAAATGGTGCTTAACATTGGTCCTTGGTTTTTTCATGGTAATTTTTTATGCATGAAGCCCTGGTTCCCCTTGTTTGATCCATGCACATAGACTTTTTCAATAGCATATTCGTGGGTCCATTTACCCTACCTCCCCTTATAGTTCTGAGAAATTGGTTGCCCGAAGGCGATCGACAATAGACTGGGGAAATGTCACAGCATCTCAAAGGAGACAATCAACTATGAAAACTTGATGTTTGCTCATTTATGTGTTGAGATGGATGTTTCAAAAGGTCTTCTGGCATAAATTTTTCTCAAAGTAGGAAAGAGATAATGGTGCTAGCTAATAGACTATGAAAAGATTGCATTCAAATGTAAATTTTGCTTTGCCATAGACCATGGTACTGCTTAGTGTAGGTGAAGACATGTTGGGGTGCATGCCAATGATGCTCCTATTTGGAAATCCTCATGGTGGGAAGGGGTTGATTAGTGCCACTATGCTATTTCTCTTCCTACGAAGATTACAACTCCTCCCACTCCCACTTCTCAGAGCTCAGTTCCCATCCCATGCCCCAACTTGATGGCTGTTGGCACTGCAGATCCTCCCCTTTCATTGGCGGATGCCAACACTTCATCTTCCCCTCCCGTGACCGTTTCACAAGATAAACACTTTGATGCTAGCATGGCCAATGTCCCCTTGTCTTCTCCAGAGATCACACAACCAGGCCTCCTTGACAAGGTTGAGGTTTCCACTTTTTCTCCTATAGCCACTTACAATGATGTAGTGAAGAATGGGAGTGAGTGTACTGATCCTATCTCTTCCTTCGAGACAGACTAGGATTGGACTGAAGTTAGGCAGAAAAAAGCTCTTCCCTCTATCTGAATGACATTAAGATCTGCAAAGAAAAGATTTAATGTTGATCATGTATGCTTTTGGTTTGGACTGCCCATTTTTAGGTTGTCTTGTGCTACACCCCTATTGTTAGGGCATGCTTTTAATCTCTTTTTGGATTCATATTTTATGGGATCTGTCCCCTTGAAAGTACTTACCCAAAAAAAAGAATTGAAAAAAATAGTAAACAAATGCCTTTTAAAAGGTTTGTTGATCCCCGAAAATCCTTTGGGACAGTCATTATTGAATTATGTGGGACTTTGAGCACATGCCTTTTAAAAAGCTTGCTGAGCCCTAGAATTGCTTTTGGGCCACATGATTAAGTCTAATCATGTGGCCCAAAAATAATTTTGGGGTTCAACAAGCCTTTTAAAAGGTATGTGCTCAAAGTCCCGCATAATAATAATAGCCATGAGATCAAAAGTATAATCAAAGGTAATGAATAAAATTCATGTATTGAAGGTAAAAATAGCCCTAAAGGTATGTGATAATTTATTAGTAATGGCGATATTGCCCCTAAATTAATGGTAGAAATATAATACTAATGGCAAATATGATTAAAATTTTTAATTATATTATAAACTACTAGCGAATCGACTCTAATCACACATAATTTACTTGGCAAAATAATTAACCTTATTAGTTTAAAAAAATAATTCTTTGGTGAATTAACTAAAACTAAATTAAATTTTTGTAAAAATCGGGTGATTTAGTCACCTTTATAGCTTGAAATATTTGTCATTTTTGGAGGCCCCAATTTTAACTATTCACCACTAAAAAAATCCATGATATCACTTCTATTGTAAATTTGAGTATGTAGCAAGCATATCTTTTGAAGATCAATATATTGTTGGAGTTTGAGGTCAGATTATTGTTTCTTTATGCATGTAAGTATTTGATGAAATGTTAATGATATATCTATGCATTTTGGGTTTAGATATTGAATGAATATTATCATAACTTGCACTTTGAATGATCCCATAACAAAAAACATATTGAAGTAGTCAGAATACTTTGTGGGTTTTGGGAAAAAAATGGTTTAAAAATTGGGGTTGGTCACCACATAAGATGAATGCATCTACAGAATGAAGGCGACATAGTTGACCAAAGCATGCAGGCGGTAGATCCGACCTTATCAGCACTTCTTCAACAAACAATGTGCATGCAAGCCACTGTTAGAATGTCTAAGCTTGCTCATACCAAAATGGTCAATATGTTGCAAGCTTGTTCGATGCCAAAATGAGTTGAATGAAATGTAATATGAATTGGCGGCAAACCATCCAATTTTACAATATGAAATGCATATAATATGATACCTCTAGCGGTACTACCATCCAGAGTTACAATTAAACATATAATGCATTACAATATGACAACATATAAGAAATTGTTGCAATAAATCAATGCATTAATCCTGATCAATTGGAGCATTGGTGCAACATCAAGATTAGACCAAAATACTTAAGGTAAACAATAGATAAAGGCTCACAGTGCATAGATGAATGAAGACTCTAGCTTTGTATATCTGAGGGTGGCTGCAAATTATCACTAAAGGCTGATAAAATCAATACACTTAGAAAATCATACTGCCCACCATTGTTTTCAACTGAAAATTTTGCTACAACACTGAATTATTAGCTCTATATTAACTCCCTTACTGACCAAACTAAAATTAACACTATCAAATCAACAACACCCAGCAAACCAAGATGTTAATCAACCATTAATCAATGTTGTTCTATCCATAAAGGTAGCTAGAGATTGCTAGACAATATAGTTTTAATGTTGTATAGGATAAAAGTGAAGTATAAATCCCTTTCAAGAATGTACAACACTTCAAATATATGAAATTTGTTAAAAATTCAAACCCAAACCTGGGCAACCAATAAGACAAGGAAACTGGGGCCCACCACAACTCTAATAAGACCAAAGATTTGAATTGCTTCTTTCTTACCATCCCATATACCAAATGGAATGGTACGACAGTGTTAAAAAGAAGTACGAACTGGGAAAGAACCCATGACTTCCTCTAAATCTTAATTTGCCTTCTCTAAAGCATACACCCACTCAATATACTGATTTTTTCTTATTTAATTTTTTAAATGTTCAACTCAGCAAAAGGAGTACGACCTTCCTCATGAAAGGTATGCCCCTTTTGAAAAATCTTCACCAACAAACAACCTATATTTAAACTGAGTAATACCAACATCAAAATTGAAATCTCAAACAATTAATCTTTTTAAATTTGCACTCAAAAAATCATATCAAAACACATCAAGATATCCATATCAAGCAAACTAGTAAAACTGTAAAACATCATTGTTCAGCACCAATGTGATTCCTGAGTGAAATCACCAAATCCAGTTAGGAGGGTTTTCATCCCCAAAATAGGTATTCTCAAGAGGGTTTTCATCCTCAAGAAAATAAGAGAGGAATATAGGTTCACTCAAATGCAGAAGCAAAATATCATATCAAGTCTAATCCTTTCTTTGTGCTCAACACCCCTTTTTATATAACTTTTTGAGGGAATAAAATATTATTTTCCTTTATCCCTCCATATTCTCTTCAAAAATATAAAATAATTCATTTCATGTATGCATAAGTCCCCTTTACGCCCCCCTTGTGCCTAACATCACTTTTCTACACAATTTAAAGTACCTTTTTATTAAATAATTAAATATAAGTTGTCTTTTAATTTTTACTTTTTGACAACTTAAGTATTTAACTATTTAATAATTTTAATAGTTTTCACACAACCATTAATGTTGCAGAAACTATTAAAATGACCTTAAATATGAATTTTGACCATATCATAATTACCCTTAGCTCATAGGATGATGAACTATATACATGTTGATGCCTTCCAAAAATAGTAGTCTCCTCCAAGAAGTTTGGAATGCACGCAAAAGGTCAAAATTGCATCCGAAAAGTATCATTGAGTTCATCTTAGTCTCTTGAAATCACTGCCACTATTAGAAACCCTACCTAATTCAACATGTGTTCTCCAAGAAGTGTGGAGTTCTCAAAAGACAAAATCACATCCAGAAAGCACCATTGAGCTCATCTTAGTCTCCCAAACTTATTGCCTCTGTTAGAATCCTTGCATGAATTAACCAATGCTCTCCAAGAAATTTGGAGTTTTCCCAAAAAGTTGGAATGACCCCAAAAAGGGACATTGCATGGAAAAATAAAAGCACACGAGGAAGGTGAATGACACACATTAAGATTTTAGAGGCACGTGTAGATGAAAAGTTCACCACAATGCAGAAATATAACATTTTTGAGAGCAAAAAGAGAAAGAAAATGTGCTCTAAATATAGGTGACAAATGTCTAAATAGAAGGTGTTTTCTATTTAAATAGGCCTTTGATCTTCATTTTTCTCCCACAACAACAATTATATCAATAGAATGATAGTGATATTCATTCAAAATTGTATTCGTAGAGTGATAGGAATTTTCAAATTGTCATCAACAATTTCCTTATCATTTCATTTAGACAGGAATAAAGATTGTTCAGGATTGAGGTGCCAAGAGAATTTTAGGATTTTAAAGGATTCTAGATATTCACCAAAATACAATAAGGGTTTTAGATTCAAGTCATCCTGATTGACAAATTGTCAAAAGTTTGATCAAATTATGGTTTACCAGACTTCGTCAAAAAATAAGAAAACATTGTTTGAATCAAATCATCCAAAGACATGTTTCCAGAAAAAGTCTATTTTTAGCTTGCACTAAAAATAACTCATCCTCATTTTTTAGAACAAGAGCATGTTCTAGGACAAGCTAATTTTAATCACAATTTTCTATTTATAATTTTTTGCTATTTTTAGCATTCACTATTTGTAGGCTGGAGTCAGTTATTGTTAGATCGTCTATCTCATCATGTGAGAAATGTGAGCATTAAGGAATAAATTGTAATAATTTCATTCTTCAGTTAAATTAATATTTACATGTGTCATATTAGAATTAGTGGATAGAATTTTTTTGCAATAAAGGTTGCAATTCATGCAAGGAGTTGTAGTTAGGGTAAAAGTGTAATTGGTTTGATTCATTTTCCCATGTAATTCTTTGTAAATAGTATAAAATAGTGTCTTTTTGCACTTAGTTTTATCAATGGTAATTCTCATGCTTACATATTTTTGAAATTACTATTCACCAAGTGTTCCTATTATTTTGAATTTGTTATTCACTTAATGAAATTTATTGTACATATCTTGATGATGAATGTTTATTTAGATGTCTTATTATGTATGTTGAGGGTTAACTTGCTTTGGAAAATTTGTGAGTTAGCTCAAAGATGTAAATTGTGGCTTTGTATTGACTCTTACATTCAATTTACCACAACTTTCATAGTTATGTGTTAATCTATCCAATCTGTGTGTATTTGTATTGTCTAGTTTCTATTTTTAGTTGAACAATGCAAATGTGTAGTTATAGGATTTAGTTTTAGTAAAAAAACATAAAATCCTTTGCCTTTGTTGAAAGAGCATCTAAAACTTTTACACTAGGCAAACCAAAAAATATACTCATTTAGAGTTTATTTATCTTGAACTTGAAATCCTTAGAAAAATATTGTAAAGATTGCAAATTGCATGTACATATTGTATACACCTAAAAATGGCAAAGAAAAATTAAATAAATATTTAATTCCCATTCTTCTATCATTTAATAAATTCATCAATTTATCTATTTGATTCACTTTCATCATTAATAGTCCAAATATTAAATAAATATCAATTTATTTAATTAAATCAATTAAACCTATTCTTCTAATGTCATTCCTTAATTAAATAATAATCAAATTATTTAATCACAAATCATCCTATTCCAAAGTCTTCATTCATAATTCCACATCATCTAATCCACCTCACGCGTCCACTTCTTCATCTTTCACATGTAACTAAATATTTTAATATTTAATTATTCCATTTTCCCTTACCCACATGTCCTATTATCTCTCCAACCATCCCTATTTACATGGATGTGGTCTCTCCATGTCATCATGGTCAAAGGGACGCTTTGTGACACTTGTTCCATAGTCCCTAGAATCTTTCCAACCTCCCTACAAACATGACCTCCTTGTTTGACCTTCTCTCTTTGGTCATTGTGAGCCTTGTGACATGTGGACTCATGTCACACCTTTCTCTCCACCATTTCAAGGTGAGAGGAACATCTTCCCTCTTTCTCTCCCTCATCTCAACCAACTCAATCCTCACCCTACACCTCACAAGACCAAGTCTCCACCATTAAGATCTTGACACATGGATTTGCCCCCTCCTTGGCCTATAAAAGGAAGCTCATTCCCTCATTCTATCACACACACGCTATAGCAAAGTTACTCTGCAGAAATTCCAGTGTGCCTTTGGCAAAGCATCCATATTGCTCATTGCATTTTACATCCATTATCCTCATATCCATACAACCATGGCTTCAATCATTCATCCCTCATCCTCATAATAGTTGCATTGTAGGTAATCTTCATTGCATTTTATCCAACATATAGCCATTCAACTATTGTCATCTTCAAACAGTGAGGAAGAACGCTTCTGAGAGCTCTATTCATCAACAAGATCAATACAAGATAGGTGAACAATGGAAGGTTCGAGGTAAATCAGTCTTCAAGGTAATATTGCTTTGTTTATTTGATTTGCATCATATTTCATTGAGATTATTGAATTATTAGTAGTTTACTACCGTTGACAATATTTCCACTAACATTTTTGGCACCCATCATGGGGCCTTACCCCATTTTTAACTTCCATCTGAGTGTTTTGTAAAGGTTCTGTCACGACAGTTCATTTCTATGCATACAACTTCCAGTTTTGTGCATTCAACACCTTCTGTTGCGCTTCTACCTTTTTGCGCATATGACATATCCTGTTGCGCATCTGAAACATTTTCTGATGCTTTTTCTCTTTTTGCACATACACCACGCAGTCCTGCGCATCTGATTCATTTTATTGCACATTTGCAAATCTGCACATATACTACGCAGTGCTACGCATATGACCTACAATCCTACACATTCAATTTGTAACAGAGTTGTAAAAGTTTTATAAGGTTTTCGGTACTAACTTTCATTTGCAGGTGTTAGGAGCTAGATTTAATCATTTTAGTTGCATTACTAAGCCACCTAGAACTAATTAGGAAGGAGTAACTAAATATGTTCATGCAAATCATCACATAGACTTAACTAGGAAGAAAGTAAATCATTTTGTTGCATCACAACTTTCATCTAGTCCCAACCTAGGGGTTAAAACTAAACAATTTCTTTATGTTTTTACTATCTTGCACTACAATCTATCACATAGCATAATAGGGGAAAGTAATACTTGTCTTATTTCTTCAAAGAACAATCTACACCTAGATTTGTTAGAGGGATAAAATTAACAAAAAACAAATTTCTGTGCTTAGTAGAGTTAACACATTTAGTTATTTTTCTTTTAACTAGGGAGATAAAGAACCAGTGTTCTCTGTGTTTTCAGAATGATAATAGGACTATGCTCTCCCCTTTTCTAGGTGACCAAAATGCCAAACTTATCATTCTGCATGTTTAACCTTTAGAGCGGCCAACCCTTGGAATTCCTTCCTTCCAAGTGGGACGACCTTAAGTGATAACGGGCTAAAGCCAAGCCACCTCCAAGTCACTATAAATAAATTATGTTTGTGACGAAAGTTGCAAGCAACAGGTGCTGTTGTGTTACACCGACCAATGTTTCCCCCAAAACCCTGTGGAGCGTAACCTCTACAAGCTGGGAAGCCTTCTTATCAAAGCGAATGGCCGCATGTGTAACCACCCAAACAAATGCCTTGACTAAAATCCTTTTGTTCTAGTAAGCCAAAATCCCCTATTTGGTGACACAGGAGGAGGAACCTCTAGATCTGTCTAATGTCATACACTCATTTAGTGTAGAGACAGAAAAGTTCAACTCTTCGGAGGAACTGTAGCTTGGTATGCGTGAGAAGTGAGTGCTGTGGAGGGGAGCCAGTGCTACCAAGTTACTAGCTATCCACCTTTATGCAAGTGGCTAGGGAAACCCAAGTTAGAACTCATCAAATATTATCTTTTCCATCCCTAGGATTGTAATTGCTTGTTTTTAATTTTGTTAAGTAATCATGGAAACCTTTTGTTCTCTATGTTTTCTAGCAATAACTTGAACCAAAATCAGCATTGCAAACCTTAGATTAACTTAGGAAAATGTTCCAAACAAATCAAACTGTCAAACTGAAACAAAAAAAAAACAAGTACCTATAGTTTTGCGCATTTTAAACATTCTGCTGCACATATAACAAGTTTTGTTACGCATTTAATCTTGCCATGCATTTAACCAATTCTGCTGCGCATATGAACCTTTTTGTGGCACTTATAATCTTTCTGTGCTTTTAACACACAGAATGACACATATAACACACAGTACTGCGCATATAAACTCAACCAGATCTATGCATTTGACCCACAGAGCTGCGCATTTGACCCATTATCCCACGCTTTTGAAGCTGTGCATGCAAAACAAAGGCATATTTCGTACAGTTTGGGATAAAAACTTTATCAGTTTTAGGTACCCTTTTTGCTATAGTTTAAACCTAAAAAATCAGTTATACCTTGCAAGCAACTTTTCATATCATTTTCACAAACATCTTCTTTTCACATCATTGCCTTGCTATCAAAACACCTCAAAATCAAACCACAACTTGCTTCTAGGACCTAGTTGATATTCTACCAACCCAAACAAGAGCTAGTTAGTTTTTATAATAGGATTTCAAATCATCCTTCCCAACAAAACTATACTAGTGTAACCTTGACAAGAGAATAGTCCTCATCAAATAGCGGTGTCAATCTATCCCTATTTAGACTACCCCTTGTATCGACACTTCGATAGCTATTAGACATTATAGCTCAAGATTTACTTTGTTTGAGACAAACATAAAATCAACAAAAAACTTAGCAAAATCTATTCCAATCGAACTCACCTTCTACCACATCATACCTCCAATAAAAAATCAAAATCCAACAAATCTCATTTCATTCCATCCCAAAATCTTACATGGTGCAAACTAGATCTTAATCAAAACAAAAGTAAAACATGGACAACCTCAACAACAACATACCCGATTATGAAGAAGTCACTCAAGAGGAAATCCTCCAACAACTCCATGAATCTAAGTTCCAAAAGATAATGGATAGAGTTGTTGCTACGGATCCCCAAAAGTATTTCCCCATGCTTGCTCAACAAGGAGCAAATTTGCCCGTAGACTTTGATATCTCTAATCTACGAGAGGATAATGCCTCAAACGAAGCTGAGTCATCGAAAGATGGCTCCAAAAATGACAAAGAGGCTCCAAAAATAGAAAAGGCTAAGGATACACTTAATCCCTTGGATGCATTGACAACCCAAATCCAAGCCTTACAACAACAATTGGTAGATATCCAAAGCGGAACCACAATGAAACATTATTCACTTGAAGATATCTCACCTTACCCATTCGACAAATCCTTGAACATGATACCTTTTCCTATAAGATTTGAAGTGCCAAAATTTGACAAGTATAGAGGAAAAGGAGATCCTAGAGATCATATAAGGGAATTCAGTGCCGTTTGTATTGAAGTCGCTCACAATGAAACTTATCTAATGCAACTATTCCCTAGAAGCCTAGGGGGACAAGCTATGGAGTGGTTTTCACGTCTACCTCCCGACATCCGCACCTTTAATGAATTAGTGGAAAAATTCATCACACATTTCTCTTATAACATAGAACATGAAATCTCCATGCTAGACCTTTACAATAATAAACAAAAAGGAGGAGAATCAATTGCATCGTTCCTACAAAGGTGGAGGCAACTTGCAAGTAATTGCCCCTATCACATACCTGAAAAGCAAATGATAGAAATGTTCGTGCATAATTTGTCCACTGAGATAAGCTATCAAATACAAATTCAATGTCCATCAACTTTTAGTCAGGTCGTTGAGATGGGGCTTCTCATTAAGAAAGCCTTGATAGCAAAGGGGCAAGTAAAGATATACAAAGACACCCCAAGCTCTAACAACAATAGGGATAAGTCACAGTTTTGGACTAAAAACAAACCCATAGTGAATGATGGTGTGGTAGATGCAAAACATGCGGCACCAAAGCAACCTATTTTGAACCTATCCAATCCGTAGAACAACGCACCATCTACCAAGCCTCAAGGCACTAAACAAAAACAAAACAACTTCCCTCCAAGAATAAAGTTCACACAACTTGGTGAATCACTTGAATCCGCACTTAGAAAGTTAATTGGGGGCAACCTCATCACACTCCCATCGGTGCGCGAATACGAACCCAAGTTCAAATCTCCTTGGTGGAATGAAAATGACTTTTGCGAATACCATAGGAGCAAAGGTCATAAAACCAATGATTGTATGAAACTCAAGCATGTCATTCAAGACCTCATTAACCAAAAATGTATATCCATTAATGAAGGACACACTACCAACGATGAACATATAGCATTCAAGAATCCTCTTCCTCATTACGAGAAAGGAGGTTCTTCAAACCAAAACAACAAAGGGGTTGACAAAGTAAGCTATAACAACACTTCTTTTGATTACACCATTAATCATATCTCCCAACATGATTCACACATTAATGTAATCACCATAAATAATCAGCCTGACTGTAATGTGACCACGTGTCATGGAAGTTCATAACTTTGCAAGGGGCTCAACCAAAGCCATCCAAGTCACTCTTCACATCAAATTAGTACAACATCATTGACCAACTTCACAAAACACCCGCACATATATCCATCTTGGAGTTATTGTGTTTATAACCATCCCATAAGGCCATTTTAGAGAAGGCTCTCTTGGAGACAACTGTTCCTATGAACCTTGCCCAAGATCAATTCCAGGCTATGGTAGGCCATCTCACCACACCGCATTTTCTATCCTTCACTAAGAAGGATGACATGTCAATCAATCAACCACACAATTCATCCCTACACATTGAGGCCCAAATACATAAGCACAAAATAAAAAGGGTCCTAATAGATGGAGGGGCTGGTTTGAACATTTGTACACTAAAGTTAATCCTTACATTGGGGTTCTCTAAAAATGCCATTGATCCCAAGAAGAAGATAACCATCAAGGCATATGATGAGGAAGAAAGGACCTCCAAAGGAATGATGGTTTTGCCAATACGAGTTGGACCGGTAGAAAGAGACGTAGTGTGCCAAGTTCTCGACATGGAGCTTGCATATAACATTCTTCTAGGCAGACCTTGGATCCACGCAATGAAGGTTGTCCCATCAACGTCTCACCAATGTATCAAGTTCCCACATAACGGTCAAGAAATAACTATACAAGGCGACCTCGATCCATTTCAGTATTGCAACACCATACAGTCTAAACTAGAAGTTGTGATACCTACCAATAGAGCAGCTTCTTCTTCCTCCAACCAAGTGGATCCAAGTTCCTTAGCTTCTACCTCAAAAACATCAGAGCTTAAAATCAAGGTCAAAGACAAGGGCGTCGGGGAGTATGTTATTGAACAATCTTTCTCTCTAGCACAGTTGCCACTATCACCAAAGTCTTATGGGAGACCATCCCCGAACAAAGCTAAGTCATTTGAGACTCCCGTGGGTCCTTTCATTAAATGGGGAAGCCTATCTTATGAGAGTGATGAGAAAGATGTATTACAATGGCTTTTCAAAGAGGAAGATAGTCAAACCATACCAGACGACCAACAACCTAAGCTTCCTACAGGACAATATGGTCAAGTTTTTTCTATGTTGCAAAGGATGGGATACAATGGTCATGGTTCCATAGGACTAAGAAATGATGGTATCATAGAACCTATCAAACGCCCTACTCAAACAACTTGAGACACTACGGGGTTAGGATACCAAGGTCAACAGAAGAACAAAGGCAAAGGTAAACAAAAGGTTGAAGACAAACAAACAACTACCACTAACTTAGTGGAACAAATTCATCTTTTGCAAGAGGCTGGTGAAACTGATTCAAATGAGTATGAGTGGGACAGCCTCGCTGAGATGTCTTGTGAAGACAAAGGGATTGATGTGGTCCAACGATATAGCAATACTCCAACAATGCATGAGGGACAAAGCTCTAGGGCTAGACCACTAGAGTTCGGACCACAACATGAGGAGAATGAACCTCACAAAGAGAGTATGATATCAAGCTTGACGAACAAACTTGAGGAGAGTACCGTAATCGACCTCGTCAATACCTCATCCCATTCAAATGAATTCTGCATCCTAACCATAACTACCCTTGAGTTCATTCAACCTGATGATCCTTTTCCTCTTGTTCACCCTAAATTAATAGATTGGGATCTATCTAAAACATCACCTAAGCTTGACACCTTTGAAAATGATGATGACATCATCAACTACCTAGAGCTTAGAGAACACTTACCCGCAGGAGACCATAAGGCTGGCTTCCCCATCAACTTTAATGACAAGGCATACTTTAGAGAGTGTCAATCCTTTAAGTCGTAAAAATGTCAAAATAAAAATGAGATCTAATGGTGAAAATTGCTCTGTGGTAGTATTAGATCATGAAAAGAGAAAAAGAAAAGACGTATCTGAAGATGAAAACCTCTCTGAGGTGCTGATGGATGAAAGGCTTGACCCCCCCCCTTTATGCACATATAGAAAGATCTTCAGTATTGATTGAACCAACATAACCAATCAACATTGGTATAGAGGCACACCCAAAACTCCTTTATCAAGTAGAATCATTAACTGCACAAGAAAGAATAGAGTTTGCTGAGTTCTACAAAAGAAAGCAGATAAACTTTTCTTGGTCTTACGCCGATATGCTGGGCATTGATCCTGATTTAATCATGCACCATTTGTCATTAGCTCCAGAAGCCAAGCCAGTTAAACAGAAGCTAAGGAAAATGCACCCCCACAAAGCTTTAATGGTAAAAGAAGAGCTCAAGAAGTTACCAGATGTGGGGTTCATTCGAGCCATTGATTACCCAGAGTGGGTCTATAATATTGTACCTATTCCAAAGCCTGACAAGAGCATCAAATTATGCAATGACTTCAAAGATTTAAATAAGGCTTGTTCGAAGGATGATTTTCCTTTACCAAACACTGATATCATCATTAACCTCACAGCAGGTCACACCACGTTGTCCTTAATGGATGGTTTCTCCGGATATAACCGAATCAAGATAGCACTAGAGGATCAACATAAAACAACATTCACATGTCCATGGGGCACCTATTGTTGGTGTGTTATGCCATTTGGTCTCAAGAATGTAGGGGCAACATATCAACGAGCAATGACAACAATCTTTCATGACATGATGCATACCATCATGGAAGATTACATTGATGATATCCTATGGAAATCACTCACTAGAGAGGGACATCTTGAAGTCTTAGACAAAATATTCACAAGACTAGAGCAGTTTAATGTACGATTGAATCCTAAAAAGTGTGTTTTCGGAGTAACATCTAGAAAACTACTTGGATACATCGTATCAACAAACAAAATAGAGGTGGACCTGGTGAAGGTCAAATCAATTATGGAAATGTCACCACCAAAGAATCTGAGTTAGCTATGGTCTTTACAGGGAAAGTTGCAGTCAATTAGAAGGTTCATTTCCTAACTGGCAGACAAGTGCCATCCATTCTCACATCTGTTGCATAAAAATGTTCCATTCAAATGGGATGATAACTGTGAGCAAGCATTTTAGTGCTTAAAAGAATATATGATGAATCCACCAGTCCTAATGTCAGCAATTCAAGGCAAACCTCTATTGTTATATATCTCAGCTACACCCACAGCTTTGGGAGCATTGCTAGCATAAGAAAACCATGAAGGAAAGGAGTAGGTATCAGTAGGACATTAGTAGGTTATGAGATTTAGTACACACCAATTGAAAGGGCATGCCTTGCAGTCGTCTTCACTTCACAAAAGTGGGGACACTACATGCTCTCTCACTCCATAAAGCTAGTAGCAAAGATCGACCCACTAAAGTATCTCCTCAGCAAAGCTACCCTAATAGGTAGAATATCTAAATGGGTTATGATTCTCAGTGAGTTTGACATTGAGTACGTGGACAAAAGAGCCATAAAAGGATAGGTCATCACAGATCAGCTAGCAGATGCACCTTTGATTGATAACAACCCCTTACATTTTGAGTTTCTTGATGAATCTATATTCAATATCACAACAATGGCTTGGAAGCTCTATTTTGATGGGTCATACACACAACATGGTTCTGGAGCAGGCATCTTGCTAGTAACACCATAGGGGGATACAATCCCTAAATCATATAGACTCCTATTCCCATGCACCAACAATGTGGCCGAGTATGAAGCTTTGGTTATCGGCATAAAGATGACAGTCGAGTGGAAGATCAAAGAGCTTCATGTGTATGGGGATTCACAACTTGTCATTAATCAAATAAATGATGAATACCAAACAAAGGATGAGAAGTTGATACCATACAAGAGTATGGTGGACGACTTCAAGGAATATTTCATTGTGATCTCCTTCGAACAAATACCAAGGTTGGAAAACAAAGTAGCAGATGCAATGGCCACTATTGCATCCCTTCTAGATATCCCTGAAAATCAATCACGTTATGAGTTTTTGGTGGAGCCAGTCTCCCATCCAGCCTATGAAAGCCTAGAAAATAACACCATTTACCACATTGTAGGAGCCAATTCTCCTTTAAATGGCAAAGTTTACACCTATCTTAAAAAGAATATCCTACCTCCTAACTTATCAAACAACCAAAAATGTACGTTCATATGCTAATCATCCAGATATACAATTGTTGCCGACACTCTGTATAGACGAGGCTTAGATGGTACTCTCCTGAGGTGTTTAGATAGTGATGAATATTAGACCACTCTAAGGGAGGTTCATGAAGGCATTTGTGGGATGTGCTCTAGTGCTCCTACTCTGGCAAAGAAACTCATGTGTTTAGGATATTACTAGCCGACGAAGGAAAAAGATTCCTATCAATTTGTCAGGTAGTGTAAGAAATGCCAAATTCACGGTAATCTGATACATGCACCCGCTTAGGAATTACAAACTTTAATGACACCTTGGCCCTTCTGTCAATGGGGACTTGATCTAGTAGGCAAGATTCACCCTTCCTTCTCCAATGACCACAAATTCATTATCACAGCCACAGAGTATTTTATGAAGTGGATTGAGGCTATTCCATTAACCACCAACACAGGGAAACATATTTCATCCTTCATCCTTAACTATATCATATGCAGATATGGTAATCCATTATCCAGTCACAGATAATGGAAGACCCTTCAAGAATTAGGATGTACAGGAACTCTGTAGTAAATTCCATATCCAACATCGTTTCTCTACTCCATACTACCTGCAAGGTAACAACCAAGCTGAGGCTTCGAATAAAACCATTCTGAAGATACTCAAAAAGACTGTCGATGACGCTGGTCGAGACTGGCATATGCAATTGAACCCCACTCTGTGGGCCTATAGAACCAGTATATGCACACCCACATGTGCGACACCATACTCCCTTGTCTATGGCTCTAAAGCCATATTGCCTATCGAAGTTGAAATTCCTTCCCTCAGGGTGTCATTAAAGGGACTCATAAATGATGAGGAATACAGAGTATCAAGGCTTCAAGAACTAGAACTACTAGAAGAATGGAGAGAAGATGCCTTTAACCATCTTAAGGCATACCAGCAGAGAATGTCAAGGAGCTACAATCACAAGGTTAAGCCAAGGGTCTTTCAAGTAGGTGATCTAGTCCTAAGAGAGAACCCACACAATCAATAGGATAGAGAGAAGAAGGAGAAGTTTGAACCCAATTGGTTGGGTCCCTATGCCATAGTTGCTGCTTATGGATTAGGTGTGTATCAACTCTCAACATCAGAAGGTGAAGTGTTTGATGATCCCATCAATAGTATGCATCTTCGAAGGTTTTATACCTACTAACCCCAATGCAGGGGACACAAAAAAAATGGTACAAGTAGAAAAAAGTGGTGAAAACCTGGAAACAGGCGCTATTTGCGACTAACCGCTACCTCCATTTGTTAGTACAACCCAACCCACATCCATCTTTCCTACCGTATTCATCTAGTAACTGCATCCATTTCACATCTACCTCGCAATGACTTACATACCTTGATGTATTGTCACCCCTATCACTTTATTTAGTAGGGTCATCCAATCACATTATCCTATCATTCAGCCTATCACGAGTCTATTGTCAGTATCAGTTCATTTCGAACTACATCACCTCTAATTTATCACGTAGGCAAAGCCATCATTAATGCACCCCCGAGGCTCCTTTTCCTTCCATTCTATCCCATGTCATTCAACCTTTGGTCCATTTGATTTTGCACCATTTCTCATCGCCTAGGTCTTTAGGTCCACGTAAGTCCACCCCAAACTACGTTGCCTCTGCGTCGTCACGTAGGCAAGGCTATTTACCAATGAGCCCCCAAGGCACTAGGTTAGTCCATTAGGGCTCATCACATTGGTCATCGTCAATTCATCCATAATAAATTAATCCTCTACTTGACTGGGGGCAAATCCTTGACCTAGTCAGGGAATAGGATTCTTGAATGCTATAAATTCATAAGGTAAACAATCGGATCACGGTTTTATCACTAGACAACAAGCAACATGACAAGCAAGTTTTCAACATCATCTTGACACAAAAGACAATGAAACTACATTTGGCAAATCCCTTTTGACCTAAGACATCAAATTGATTCTATCAAGTTATTGCAAGAAAACATGTTTTGCAGAAGAAAGTTTTTCAATGGTTGTTTTAAAAGTCTTATATCATGATTTTTGTTATTATGTCTTTCTATGCTACTAAAGGATGTATCAAACTAGAGAAGCTATGATGGAGGCATAATTATTTTATTTGTCTGTTGTTTGTGGAATTATCTTTAGTAATGTGAAAGCCTTATCTAACGGCATGATCAACAAAATGATCATCAAGGACATCAAAGGTCTAAACATGAAACATGTTTAATCCTTGTCTATTGATACGCAAGTAGTACTTAGGTCATCTTGGTTGAATTATACTTAGATGCTTGTACTAACTTGCTAAATCAAAGTCCATGTAAGAAATACTCAGGTCATCATGGTTTAATTATACCTAGATGCTTGTATTTTCTTACAACATTTTAAAAGCCCAATGATGAAACAAAGTACTTCAAAAACTCGCACAATCGAAGATGACAAGAATTCATATCCATACTTATCTCATTGCATTATAAGCATGTTATCATTTTACCAAAATCCATGTGTCTTTGTGATCATATGTTTATCCAATTTCTTATCATTTATTACCAAATCATTCATTATCACATTTCTTATCTTTCATTATCATTTCCTTTCATATATCCAATTCATTTTCTTCTAAAAAGTGTATTGTTTTAAGATTGAGTATACTTGGCATTAACAAAAATAAATCATTGTGTGTCATGATTAGGTCCATCATCATAAATGCATATCATTTTGTCCATTAGGATGCATAAATGCACATCATTTTGTCCATTAGGATGCATAAATGCACATAAATCATAAAATCACCATAACAAGAGTCATGTACTCAAATCAATCATCCATTTTAGTTTCATATATATCTATATCATGATAGAAAACAAAAAAAATGCAAAAATATAGATAGAGTGATCTTCAATTAAACCATCTTAGTGCATGCATACATTATTCATAGTATTACATTTTGCATTATACAAATCAACACATATAGATGCATCATCGTATATATCATCAGGTCAAACATCATAAGCATGCAGAGGCATCATGTCTAGTAAATCAAAAATCTATAGAAGCATCAACATAATCATCATAATGTTGCATCATACAAGTCATCATATAGAGCATCAGGTCCATCACATAACATAAGCATAAGCATCAAAATCATAAACCATGTAAGTCATCTATAAGCATAGCACATCATAACATCATAGGATCATAACATAAGTCATGTCCATCGCATATCATCATCACATATGTAAATCATAACATAGTCAGTCGAATCATGATATCATATACTCATCATCAAAAAAATAAAAGTGTCCAAGTATACAATGATATCAAAATAATAATACATCTCAAAGTGTCCAATGCAAAGTGGTGTATACATGTCCAAGTAAAAGAACTAGAAACAAATACATGTCTGGAAATAGCTAGGAGTGGCTCCCCCTTGATGGTGTTGCCTGTGGTGGTAGGATAGCTCCTCCTCCTCCACCTGATGTCCCTGTCCTTAGTGTCCTGGTCCCTACTATACCTCCTCCTGGTGGTCCGCGAGGTGGCCCCATAGGTCCCATCACCCCGCCACTCTGTGGATACCCTCTATGATCTACTATGGTAAATGGGCTGATAGATGCCTGCCCTACACTCCGGTGGCACCACTTGCTCATAAAGGGATCACCAGTAGATCTTCTGGCCTGCCTTAACCATCTCAGTAACTATCTAGCCAGTGGGACCCTGTCCCGCAGTCTGCTACACCTACTCCAAGAGTGCGTCTGCCCTACCATACCTCTGGATGGTTGTGTCTCTCTCTAATCGCGCAGTCTGGAAGTCACCCTGCAACTGTGTAATCTGGGCCTGCATCTGCTCTATCTATCCCTGCTACTGCTGTAGCATAGACTGAGCCTGAGCCAACTGGGCTCGTAATCCTTCTATCACCCCATCATTTGGCCTCTATCCCTGTGGCTGCACCTATGCCTATAAGAGTAGCTGAGCATGCTGGGTGGGATCAATCCACTGATGAACCCTCTTCCCATCTCCATCTCTACCATCATCCCTATCATTGCCATCATGTCCACCATCATGACCTCCTCTGCCACCACCATCAAGACCTCCTCCGCCACCACCATCATGACCTCCTCCTCCTCCTATGCCACCACCATCATCCCCACCTCAACCACCTCTGCCTCCCCATCCTCTACGCCTCCTAGGCTGCCTCTATGGCCCCTCGTCATCATCCTCCTAATCATCCAGAACCAGGGCTCACTCTCCTAGTCTAGAGTAGCGTGGAAAAGGATGTAGTACAAACCAGTCAAAGTAGTCTTGTGTTGTACTTGCATCTACCACTACCCTATGCATTGCCCACGACTAATATGGAATATGTAGAAACTCATCACAAGCTATCTCATAGTATGGTCTAGGTCCCCATCGTGTCCTCTCCTTGTGCGTACGGGAAAATATGGCATTACCCTAGGGCATCCCCTGGATTGTGCCAAACTGCCTATACACACGTGAAACTATGTGCCTCTCCAAAATATAGGGTGTCCTCCCTATAAGCCATCTAGTCTGAAAACAAAGTCGAAGCTTCGACGCATCGTCGTCCCATACCTCACAGTCTAGGCATGGTCGCCACTCAACTCTATCTACATTGTCGAAAAGTGTGTCTCTAGTACTCCAACTTTCCCAGTTTGGGCTGGGAAAGACTATCCTGAAACATGTAGGAGTAGGGCTGATCCCTACCCTGAGTGTTAATACCAATAGGACGAGTAATGGCTATGTGTGTCCATGCCCATATCTGCAAAAGTGAAACTCCACAAGCCAAGATAGATGAACCATCATAGACAAACTGGTGTAAATCATAGTATAGGTGAGCAAGGATGCAAACTCCCCAAGCATATCTGGTACCCTCTGTAGTAATCTGCTCTAACACCCACTCCCATCCAACTACAAATCCACAAGACCGTCTGTTAGGGCACACGATACCTCCGATCAACCCGGCCACAACTGAAGGAATAGGCTCATAGTAAGACACCATGTCAGCCCAACTGATCTTAGTACCCTCGATCTCATCATCATCAAAAACCCGTCGGTGCTCGTTCAATCCTACCCTAGTCTGTGACTCGTACTCAACAAGCTCTCCATCAATAGGTAGATGTAGAATCCTGTGAACATCCTCTAGAGTCACTATAATCTCCCCAGTACAAAGGTGAAAAGTCCTGTCCTCACTGTGAAATCTCACAACCAGAGCAGTCAGCATGTCGAGATTGGCCCTAATCTCAAGCATGAAGAGCACAAATGATAATCCAGCCGATCTAATAACAAGAAGATCAGTCTCGATAAGATAAGGCCTCAACATCTGTGTAACTAGAAACCGCTCCCTCGACATGAGGACATCATCTAACTCCTCCTGCAAACAAGCAAGCATGCGTTAATCAATCAAAATTGACTAAACTGCAAGTCTATCTATCCAACATCAAAAACTTAGTTATTTCAACAAGAAAGCAATCCTATCATCTCTCCGGAGATTCTATCAATCTCAGAGATGACTTATCAGTTGACCCGCATCAATCACACAGTCAACTTCATCAAATTTCTAAGTGTTTTGATAACCAACATCATTTGTGCAGTTCTGCTTGTCATATGCGCAGAATTACCTCATAAGCACAGACTTAGCTCACATGCGCAGAAATATTCTATTTGCGCAGCTTTACTTCAAAAGCACACGACTGTTCTTTAAAAGTGCAACATAAACTTGCTTGTGCAACGACATATCAAAAGCACAGTAGAACATTAAATGTGTTGCATCCCTCATTGCATGCGCAACAGGAATTTCTTTGCATAGAAAAACACTTCAAATGTGAAAAATCCGCATATGCGCAGAATCACGTTATATGCGCAGTATCGCGTGTCATATGTGCAGTTCTTCCATTTGGTGCATTCAAATCCTAAATTTTTGGACTATATTTAATGCTATCATAAATGCACCTAGCCTAGAAATGAAGAGGTACTTACTAGTGGCCCGTAGTCTCCTAGACGGTTGAACCATCAGATCTGCTCGAATCGATGAGACTTAATAGGAAACTACTGCATCTTCGCTGGCTGTTCTATGCTCGAAAGGCTCTGATCTCCTAAAAGCTCTCTCAAAGACAAGTGTGCAAATGACTAGGAATGTGACCCCACACTCCTATATATAGCACATGGAAACCTAATGGGAGGTGCTTGACCTTGTCCATGCTGGGGCATGATTTTCACCTAGTTTTTCTTCCACGTCAACCAATTTATTCACCCTAACCTGTCATTCAACCTATCTCATCGTGAGATTGTCCATCATCCTGTCGTCAATTTCTTCCCATCCAATCTCTCGAGGGGGCATCCTACCATCATAAACCTGTACCAGGGGCAAACTGGGGCATGTATCAATCACATAAAATTTTTATTCTTTGAAACCTGTTAAAACACAATGTCTCAAAGAGGGGCAAAATGTATACACCTAAAAATGGCAAAGACAAATTAAATAAATATTTATTATTTATTTAATTCCCATTCTTCTATCATTTAATAAATTCATCAATTTATCTATTTGATTCATGTTCATCATTAATAGTTCAAATATTAAATAAATATCAATTTATTTAATTAAATCAATTAAACCTATTCTTCTAATGTCATTCCTTAATTAAATAATAATCAAATTATTTAATCACAAATCATCGTATTCCAAAGTCCTCATTCATAATTCCACATCATCTAATCCACCTCACACGTGCACCTCGTCATCTTGCACATGTAATTAAATATTTTAATATTTAATTATTCCATTTTCCCTCACCCACATGTCCTATTATCTCTCCAACCATCCCTATTTACATGGATGTGGTCTCTCCATGTCATCATGGTCAAAGGGATACTTTGTGACACTTGTTCCATAGTCCCTAGAATCTTTCCAACCTCCCTACAAACATGATCTCCTTGTTTGACCTTCTCTCTTTGGTCATTGTGAGCCTTGTGACATGTGGACTCATGTCACACCTTTCTCTCCACCATGTCAAGGTGAGAGGAACATCTTCCCTCTTTCTCTCCCTCATCTCAACCAACTCAATCCTCACCATACACCTCACAAGACCAAGTCTCCACCGTTGAGATCTTGACACATGGATTTGCCCCCTCCTTGGCCTATAAAAGGAAGCTCATTCCCTCATTATATCACACACACGCTATGGCAAAGTTACTCTGCAGAAATTCCAGCGTGCCTTTGGCAAAGCATCCATATTGCTCATTGCATTTTACATCCATTATCCTCATATCCATACAACCATGGCTTCAATCATTCATCCCTCATTGTCACAATAGTTGCATTGTAGGTAATCTTCATTGCATTTTATCCAACATACATCCATTCAAGTATTGTCATCTTCAAACAGTGAGGAAGCACGCTTCTGAGAGCTCTATTCATCAACAAGATCAATACAAGATAGGCGAACAATGAAAGGTTCGAGGTAAATCAGTATTCAAGGTAATATTGCTTTGTTTATTTGATTTGCATCATATTTCATTGAGATTATTGGATTATTAGTAGTTTAATACTGTTGACAATATTTCCAATAACACATATTATTCATAGTAGGTTAATTTTTTATTTTACTGGGAGTTTCCCCTTCTAATTTAAAGAGTAGTTCTACTGTACATTTGTCTAGTTTTATGTTGCAGTTAAAAATGCAAATTAAAACACTAATAGTTTTTCATGACTTTGTTGTGGAACTACATATGACTATTGTCTTATTAATCAAGTCATTCAATTTGACATAGATATTCTAGAGTTCACAAATATTTTTCAGCTTCAGAGAAAGAATCGGAAGAAGCTATGGCTAATGAGGAGAGTAATCACATCAACAATAATTATTTGCTTCCATTTCTATCACGAGGAAATCAATTAGCTCCATTGGTATTGACAAAAAATCATGAGCTTCCTTGAGGACCAAAGAAGTATTTTCCTAAGTTCTATGATGTTAGCATGTAGCATCCTGATGAGCATATTTCATCCTCCACCATTACATGTGGAATTCTACGCATAGCACATGAAGATGTTTCCATTTGCTTATTTGTTGAAACCTTACACGGTGTAGTAGTTGTTTGGTTTCGACTTCTTGTTGTTAGTTCAATCATGAGTTTGGATTTAATGAGTTTGAAGTTTCTTGCATGCTTCAAACTTGCAAAAGATAGTCATATCTTGTTTAAACAACTCTTAAATGCCAAGAAAGATGAAAGTGAATTGATGAGAGAGTTAATTGCAAAATTCAACTGTCGAGTTACCAAAGTTGTCGACACTCTAAATCCTTCTATTGAGATTCTTCTAAGCTACTTCATCAATGCCCTATCTTCAAAAGTTGTGTTATTTATCAAGCAAGGAAATGCTACAACATTGCAAGACACTCAAGAATATGGGCTAGTGAGTTAGAGGATCATATGATTACTTCAAGAAAGATATAGAAGGATTCCATTAGGTCTCTAGTTCCTTTGAATGTCTCAGCACTTAGCAATTTGTACCTCCTCCAAGTAAAATAGATTCTTTCATCAATCATGTCAATGATAGTTGTCAATGCATATTTCTTAAACAAGGTGAGTAGCAGGAGTTACTTTTCCTACAAGAACACATTACATGTTTCATGAAATTGATCAACATGATGGAAGAAATTGTTTAGAGATGCAAAGATTTGCACAAAGTTTTATAGCTTCGACTAAAAATCAAGGATTTTTGGGGGATTTTTAATGTCTTTTAGATAAATCCAATGGCAACTCTATTTTGGGATATACCCAATATAAACATGATAAGGTAAGAAATAATTTTCATAATCATATGATAAATGATGTTATGTGTTCATACAACATAAATTGTAATCAAAACAAGAGTATCTATTAGAAGCAGATATTTTGCCTTCTTTGCTCAAGTTTTTTCAAGTTGAGGAAAGGTTGTTGATGGAAGAAGAATCTAATGTTACACAAGTATGCCATATTTTCTTTAAGGAGGATGAAGTCAAGCCAAAATCTAAAAAGTCAAATTGTGAGCAAGGAGAAATTATTTGTGCTAGAGAGGATGATAATGGATCCAATTTCTTATTTTCTTCATTGAAGGGTTGTTCAAAGAACTTGCAACAAATATAACTCAAGAAGAAGATCAAGATAGTTTTGTCTATCCAGAGTTTTTAGTTTCAAGTTCAACACTTTTATAAGGAATTTCAAAAGATATCTAATGCAGAAATAAGGCATCACATTCTAGAAATTGTCCTAAATTTTTCATTGCATGGTCGTTCTTAATCACTTGAACCTTGGATCTTTGAGAAATTTTTGTAGAGATTGGAAGATTGTGCTATCACAAATGGTTTCTCAACTCATGAGGAGTAGGTGCTACTTTCCACAACTTGTAAATAGTTTCATGTAACCCATTTTATTTTCATTTGTTCTCACTCATAAAAGAGTGTTTTCATATTTCACATCGTTTGCATTGTGTTTCCTAATTCCTGACATTTTTCATTATGTAGCATTGTATTTTCTCTTTCAATAATGTGATATAGTGTTTTGTCAACATTTAGGTGGTTTAAGAATGTTCACTTTTAAGTGATCTAGGAATAGTTTGACTCTTTTTTCCAACTAATAAAGCAAGTCGATCTATTATAAAACCAAAGATTTCATAGTTCTCCTATGTCGCAGGTATATGCCAGGGTCCCCAAACAGATCCAATTGTTGTACATATACGAAACTTTTGTATTGTGTCATGTTTTAAAGCTAAAACTTTATTTTTCCATCAATTCAAATAGTCATGTTTCAAAGTTTTGCCCTATTAATCCTCTCATGTTTTGGTACTCAAGCAAATCAAGCAAATCTACATAGGTTAATTAGTGAATAAATGATAGAGGTATCCATTATGATGGAGACATTCATATTAGTCAAATAGATGTTCAAATACTGTGGATGAATTTTGATTACTTTTAAGTCTTATCATAGATTTCAGTCCTCTATATTAGTTGCAAAGAGCACAAAGATGTTTAGGATTTTGATACTAATAACTTTCTTAGATGCCAATGGAGGAAGGATATTCATATTCAAACTTAAAACATATTTTTGTATAACTTCATTCAAGTGTGCACCTAACAAAGGAGATAATAAAACTCTTGAGAAAGTGTTTGTCAGGCAATAATGAAAGGAGTAGACACAGTGCAAATTAGTCTCAAAATTACATGTTAAGGTGCACATCTAAATGAAGAAGAAAAGCAAAAGAACAAGGTTTAAATTGTTTGAATGAATGAATGAATGATTTTAATAATGTCCATGAGGCCACAACAACCTATGGGAACCAGAACCACACACAACGTGAACCAAAAAATAAGGCAGCAAAACACGTTAAACAATTTGTAATCTCTTCTCAAGATCGGATCTTCTATAGTGAATTTTGATCAAAAAGTTTGTAGTTCTGCCCAGTCTTGCCTCTTCAAACAAGGTGCTTAAGTTGTTGGTTTTCAAGGTGTCTTCATAGCTAGTATGAATGTCATTGTATGCTGAGCACTCCATGATGAAATGCCATTCCGTCTCCACCACACCTTTTTTGCAAAAAAGACATCTTTTCCCACTCCTCTTTGGGAATCAACCACCTGCCCGTTTCACATCTGAGATGATGCGAGCTAGTCCTTAGTTGTGTAATCAACATATTTTCTTTCCATTTAATATCTGCTCCTAAGTAGGCTTTTTCTTCATGATCCCACGTGCAGTTAAATTCTTTGATATAGTAAGTTTTTTTTCACCTTATTTGATTAGTCCACATGATGTTCCTAAATTTTTCTTACATATTTTTTTATTTCCTTATTAGCATGTGGACACATCTGCATATTAATGTCCCATTTCTTTAACCACTTGTCATTATGTTTCATCCATGTATTCTTTCTTATTTAACTCTTCTTCCATAATTAGCCTAGGCCAACAGTGGTTTTCCATATTTTGGGTCTTCTTTATATAACTTAACAGACGAACCATCGCTGACGCCTCCAAAGGAAAAGTACTTGTTTCAGCCAATAAAATTTCATATGACACAATAGTCTTAATTTTAAGACTGCTTATGATGAGATGCTTCTGGATTGTCTCAACCTGATTCCATTTCTGATCAGACATACTGCTGCCCCAAATTTCACAACCATACAGAATCACCGAGATAACAAGCAAAACAAAAAGCGTTCTCTTGGTTTTCCAATCCCATAATTCCGCATTCCTACATCTATTCTAAAAAGAGTAAAGCACTTTCCAGCCCCCTTGAATTATTTTTGCTTTGCATGTTTCCCAACTGAGTGTGTTGTGGAAATCAACCCTAAGGTATTTGTATTCATCCACTAGTTCCAACGCGCTGCCTTCAAAAAGAAAGCTAATTTGCTTCTTTTTCCTCGGCAACGAAAAGATCATCACTTTGGTTTTGCTAGTGCTCACTTGCATCCCAACCTCTTGACAATAGGTTTCCAAAAGGTTTCTCTGCAACGAGAAGATAAGGGCATGCCGACAGAAAAAATAATCAAAGAATATATAAGATCTACATACAAGCACGTTTAGTAGGCACAAACGTGCACGGGAATTGCAGTTAGGGCATACAAACTAATTTGTTTTGGTTTAAATCACACAGTCGCACATGCCTTAGGGAATATTAACATATATTTTGTTCGTCAAAATTAAGGGATGAACATAGACGTGTAGGATAAGTATAAATGCACTTGAATACAATTTAAAATCACGTTTAAAGACACGTGTGGGATGAAAAATGTTTTGAAGTGAATATATATAGACACACACCTATAGACCAAGCGAACGCCTTAATAAAGAAGAAATAATTTTAAAATTTTTACAAAGAACACTAAGCGTGTGCCGAATAGGTTCATTTTTTTTCAAAATTCTTAAAAGTTAACACACTTGCACATGGAAGAACAAAAGCGTGCAAGGGTGAATGACACACGTGAGGATTTTAGAGATGTGTCCAAATGAAGAAAAGTTTGCCACAATGTAGAAATAGATTAGTTTTGAGAGCAAAAAGCAAAAGAATATTTGTTCTAAACACGTGAGAAAGGTTTGAAATATTAGGTGTTTTCTATTTAAATGACCATTGATTTTCATTTTTTCCCAAAACAACAATTAAATAGGTGTTTTCTATTTAAATGGCCATTGATCTTCATTGATAATCATTTGAAATTGCAGCAATAGACTGAAAGGATTTTTTTTTTTTTCAATAGTGATTTCCTTATCATTTCATTTAGATAGGAATAAAGATTGTTTAGGATCGAGGTGCCAAGAGGATGTTAGGATTTTGAAGGATTCTAAGTATTCACTAAATACAAGAAGGGTTTCATATTTGAGTCATCAAGATTGACAAATTCTCAAAAGTTTCATCAAAGGGTTTGCCAAACTTCATTAGAACAGAATAAAGTCTTGTTTGAATTAAATAATCTAGAATCAGTTTTTAGAATAATTTATTTTTAGCTTGTGCTAAAAATAATTCATCATCATTTTGAGAACACAAGCATATTTTAGGACAAGCTATTTTTAATTGAAAGCCATTATTTTTAGCGTTCACTATTTATAAGTTGGAGTTGGCTATCGTTAGATCATCTATCTTATCATGCAAGAAATGTGAGCATTACGGGATAAACTGTAATAATTTCAATCATTTGTTGAATTGATAATTGCATGTGTCAATAGAATTAGTGGATATGATTATTTTGTAGTAGATCTTGTAGGTCATGCAAGCAATTGTAGTTAGGGTAGAAGTGGAGCTAATTTAATTCATTTATCTTCATGGAATTCTTTGTAAACTGTATAAATAAGTGCCTTTTTGCACTTATTTTATCAATGGTAATTTTCAACGCTTGCATATTCTTGATTTTTTTAATAAAAGGTA
This sequence comes from Cunninghamia lanceolata, assembly GCA_027924645.1. Classification (NCBI taxonomy): domain Eukaryota; kingdom Viridiplantae; phylum Streptophyta; class Pinopsida; order Cupressales; family Cupressaceae; genus Cunninghamia; species Cunninghamia lanceolata. The sequence goes on from BSBN01000934.1 coordinate 1,507,450, forward strand.
AAGATGGGTTTTTTGAAAGGACCCCAACCTTTTTACGTCCACAAAACATGAAGTATAACATAAACATCTATGCAACAACATAGTGTCAACAAAACTACAACAAAGTTACAACAGAGCATAGACCCATATATCAGCAAAAAACTATCACCACAAAAGTCAACACAATAAAAGAACATAAAAAATACTAGCAATCAAAGCCCATTCATTGCAATAGCTGCCTCCCATTCATCTTGTAGGGCCTAGAGTTGGAGCTAATGGCTTTAACGGTCAAAGGTTCAATAACTTTGGCTTTACCACCTCTAGTCTGAGCACTCAAACCCATTTGAGTCTGCCCTTGAGTGTTCTTCACCTTGTCATGGAGATTTGTGATATTGTTTAGAGAGATGATGATCATGGTTTTACTGAAATTGATAATTTTTTGCATGTTACCCTTGGTTTCTGTGATATCAGCCTCCAATCTCTCAATCCTTTCTTCCTTTTTCACCACCTACTCCTTAAGTCTAAGTAGTTCTTCCTTGGTGTTCCACTCCTCCAAAAGGGAGTTTTGAATCTTATTTCTATTGAACTCCATGAAGAACCATTTAAGGTTCTTATGGCGGGTTTCAATTTCCTTATGCAAATTATTTATTTTTTTGGCGAAGGAGTCAATCACAAAAGTGATATCTTTAGAGTAGAGGAAGGGCAATGGGAGTCATCCACCCAATCATTATCTCTAGGACACAGGCCTTCCACCTCCATAATTCTATTCTCCACATTGATTTCTTCTTGTTCCTGTATTTTTCTTTTTCCTTTCTTATCATGGTGGGTATCATTGAGCTAAATCCCATCACCATCTTTTTCCTTAACCACTTGGGGCTCAAGCCTAGACTTCTTCAATTTCCCACTAAAATTAGTTCCTTTCTCCAACTCCTTAGAGTCTAAAGAGCCATTGGAGCTTTCAGAATATAGCAAGACATGGTTAAAAAGGGGAGAGGAGGCTAGATATGGGGGAGGGGATGACACTTTCCTTTTGGGGATTTAGTGGGTAGGAGGAGATCAACCAAAGAACATCTAGGGAGTGTGAGCCAACATAGAGGGTTTAGGTTTAAGATTCATGGGACGCTTGAACAATAGAAAAATTAGGGATTGGTATAGGGGAGAGTTGCCCTTGACTCTTTTGGCTTTAACACCAAATATTCCAAAGAATAAAGGAGGAAAATGGGAAGCTTACCTTCTTGTTGTGGCAGAAGTGGCTCAGTAGGGAGAAATGGTAAGTATAAATCACTTAGAACTTGTCCTCCAACATTATGTATCTCATTATATGTAAAGCAATTTCCTCCCACAACCACGACAGAGAAAGCCTTGCGTAACATGTTTGTGCTATGTTAACAGTTTCTCCCTCCATAAGGAAGGTGTTCACTGCTTCATCATTGTTCCTCCTATCCTTATACATTTTTGTCCCATCATTCGACAAACTTGTGACCTCTGCTATGAACCCTTCAGAGAGATGGAGCTCCATGTCTCATGAGGTGATCACCTTGGAATTCTAGTTTGCTACAAATTATTTGAACAAGTGTTGTCATATTCATTAAATCTTTCCATAGAAGGCGTTAGACCCCCTTTATGAAGGATTTTTTAGATTTTTTGGTTCTTCTTAAGGGACTTGCATGATAGGGGCTCCACCTTGTTACAGTCCCCACCCATCTTTCTTGGATGTTGAATAGTCTTAGGCAACTGAAATTGTTCTTCAACAGTATAGCCCTTGTTATAGTTATGAAAGGCCCTCCAAAAACTATAGGTATAATGGCAAGAGGCCTCAAAGATATGGAACGAGGCTAAAAGAAGTCTCTTGACTTTTTCATGATTTTCACCACAACAAGGCATGATGACATGGATCATCAATGAGAAAGCAAGTAAATTCCTGAAGTCATGAGTAATCTACATTGTCTCGGTGTTTAATAAATACCACTTCATGAGGGAAGTATTCATGATGAGTCCATCTTCATATCCTCTTTATATGTACTCCTTGATTTGCAAACAAATTGACCACTTGGTTGCATTCCCTATAAATGTGCCAAACCACAACATTTGGGAAGCTAGACATGAGGATTACAGAGTCACTAATAAGGTGATTGATGGACCATCTAGGATGAGAGACTTTTAGGAGATAACTAACTATATTTAAAGATCCCTCCTCCACCTCCAAGAATAAAACATCCAAGTCTTTTTCCAACCATAGACCTAAAAGGCTGTAGAGGCTTTGACAAAGTGGCTTGCTTGAATTCCAAATTAATGGCAATAGCACCAAGGATTCTACCTAAGCAATCTCTAACTATTGAATGCACAAGACAACTAAGAGGGGGGGTGAATCAGTTGTCACTTAAAATTCCAAAACCCTCAAACACATTTTGATTCACATCAATTCAATTAACCCTTAAACTATTATGATGATTAAGCATGAAAGAAAATAACAGAAACTAAATCAGCTCAACATCAAACACAAGAGAACACCAGATTTATGTGGAAAACCCAAGAAGGGAAAAACCACAGTGAGGATTAGCTCATAGTATAAAGTAATAACAAAACTGAAAAAAAACAATAGGCTCACTGCCCAAAAGAAAGGCTCACTGCCAAGGCTCACTACTAGAATAGAGAATAAGATAGAGAAGATTGTTACAAGGAGAAAACTATCTCAATGCAATAGAGAATTCCACCGCAACATCATCAACACCTTTGCAGTCACACTGAAGAATTGTAGACACCTTCTACTCATTGCATCCAATAATCTAACACATGAAAGCTTGTACTGTACCACACATTTAACCACATTATTATTCACATCACATTCATTGCACACACCACCGATCATGATCCATTGAAGCTTATTTATACTGTCTTCAACCTTGAGAGCATTCTCCAAGGTTGGCAAATCACCTTAGCTTTGCAAATTCAAATTAGGTCAGACCAAAAACATTCCCGCGATGGAAAGGAATGAAGATGGATCACAACACATCTTAGCTCAGACCTAAATTCATCCAAGCACAACACTATGCTTTCACAATCATCAAAGCAACTCTACAATTAGTGTAAACACCCAAGGTTGGCCAAACCTGTGTTAACACAATGAACTTTTAAGTACACGCTTCCTCAAGATAAAATACAATTTTAAGTACATGCTTCCTCAAGACAAAATACAACTAACTAGAACACCAAATTTAGAATATAACATCTCTTAACATCTCTGAACAACATATCCAAACCGCAAAGACAGATATTCAACATAGAGGAAATGCAGAGCAAAACCAGAACACTACTCTGTAAACCAAAAAAAATGCTACTTCAACACATTGTTTCCTTTATTAATCAATTTTCTCAGAAGTACTTGGAAACCAACCAATAGAAGCATATTCTTAACATCTTTAGCACCTCTTCAAAGCAACCAAATCATCTTTAGCAAAGTAACTCAACCAAACAACTCATACCATTGTAACAACCTCATCTCTACTCAACTAGTTGACACTAATGACAATACCAAGATAACATGTTGACATCAATGACAACACTAACTGCACATACTTGCAACAATCTCCCCTTTTGTCATTTATGGCAACACATAATGTGAAAAACCATCAATATAACATCATCCTCAAAACTATGCTTCATACCAACTCATTTCCTTTGTCTTTCTCTCCCCCTCAGCTTGCTACTCTTTTCCTGACAACTGACTCTCTCCTTTTTCTCCCTTTTCACATTGCTCTCTCTCCCCCTTTGACATCAATGGCAAAGGGCTTCATCTTTCTCTTTCTCATTCTCATACTTGTACTTGCTCACCACTGCTTTGTCACATCTTTTCTTTTATTGTTGATCATACTCCCCCTTAGAAGCAACCAACATTAGAACTTACTCCCCCTAACTGCCACAACCATCATGACCACTACCTACTCCCCTTTGAGAGGTAGCCTCCAACATCAGTCCAGAATAAGGAATGAATCTTGAAATCCATTGGACTGATGCATTTCCTTATGCATCTAGTTCAAAGAAGGAGAGGCAATAACCCCTAACTTCTCCTAGAGATACTCAAATGTATCCTTAGGAAGAGCCTTGGTGAATATATCAGCAACTTGATCCTTTGTAGGCACATACTCAAGCTTCACTTCATTCTCTGCAACCTTCTCTCTCAGAAAGTGATACCTGATTGATATATGTTTTGCCCTTGAGTGCATCAATGGATTCTTTGAAATGTTAATAGCACTTGTATTATCACAGAAGATAGGAATAGGTTCATCATATACAACTCTGATATCCTTCAAGGTTTGCCTCATCCACAACTCTTGTGTGTAGCAAGATGCTGCAACAATGTATTTTGCCTCTACAATAGACAATGATACTGAATCCTGCTTCTTACTTAACCATGACACCACTTTGCCTCCAAGAAAGAATGCACCACCACTTGTACTTTTCTATCATCTACACAACCAACCCAATCTGCATCTGTGTAAGCACTTAGAGCAAGGTCATTATCCTTTGGATGCCACAATCCATGATTCAGAGTGCCCTTTAAATATCTGAATATCATCTTCATTGCTGCAACATGTGACTCTCTAGGATCTTCTTGAAATCTAGCCACAAGACAAATTGCATGCATAATATCCAGTCTAGTAGCAGTTAAATATAACAATCCTCCAATCATTGACCTATACCTGCTCTAATCAGCCTTAGGAGATTCATCATTCTTGCTCAGCTTGCAACTAGTTGTCATAGGGATACATACTAGTTTAGTGTCTTCCATTCCAAACTTCTTTAACATCTCATTGACATACTTTGATTGTGAAATAAAAATACCTTTATCTGTCTAATTGATCTATAGCCCAAGAAAGAAGTTCATTTCCCCACACATTGAAATTTCAAATTCTTTCTACATTTCACTTGCAAAAATCTTACACATACCTTCATTTCCACCAAAAATTATATCATCTACATGCACTTCCACAATCAGAATTTGATCTTCTCCTACTTTGATGTACAAATTGCTATTTGCGGTACCTTTATTGAATCCTTGTTATAATAAGTACCTGTCTAACCTTGCATACCAAGCTCTGGGGTCTTGCTTCAATCCATATAGTGCCTTCTTCAACCTACAAACCATATCCAGTTTATCTGATAACTAAAATCCATCTGGTTGTTCTATGTATACTTCTTCTTCCAACTCACCCTTCAAGAAAGCAGACTTCACATCCATTTGATATACTTTGAAATCCATATGTGCTGCAAGAGCCAAAAACATCCTGATGGCCTCCATTCTTGCCACCAGAGCATAAGTTTCCTCATAGTCTATTCCTTCTACTTGTGAGTAACCTTTACACACAAGCCTTGCCTTGTTTCTTACCACTTCTCCATTCTCATTCAGTTTGTTTCAGAATACACACTTAGTTCCAATGACATTTTTGTTTGTTGGTCTTGGGACAAGTCCCCAGGTCTAATTCTTTTCAATCTGCATTAGTTCTTCTTCCATAGCCTTGATCCAATACTCATCCTTGCATGCTTCAATCATTGTTTTAGGTTCAATTTTAGAGAGTAAACATAGATTTACATGTTCTTCAATAGCTTTCCTTCTTGTCAGCACACCTTTCTTCTTGTCACCAATGATTTGATCTTCAAAATGATGCTTCTGCACATACTTGGGAGTTTTAGGAGTCTTTTCCAGAGCTTCTTCTTCTTCAATCTATACTTCCTTTTCATCAGCATTTTATTCTTCTCTGCAAGAGGACTCATTTGATTCATATCCATTAACTTTTGAATTCTTTTGTAGATCTTCATCAACTTTGACATTTGCACTCTCAACAATCCTTCTTAACCTCTTGTTGTAGCATCAGTAAGCTTTGATTTTAGTAGAATACCCAAGGAAGATACCTTCATCAAACCTTGCATCAAACTTTCCTAGATTTTCTTCATCCCTTTTGATATAATTGTTATGTCGAAAAAATGCACCCTTGGGGGATTTTTCCTTTTAAGGTTTTTCTCTCAGGTCTTTAGATTGCATTTAGAACATCTTGCATGATAATTCTAACTCCCGATGAGAAAACCCTTAGGCCTTGTGACAAATGGGACCTAAGGGGGACTATTTTGATGATCCCAGAACAAAGACAGGGGGTGGACTTGGGCACTAGCGCCCTAGTCCAGCCCTATTTTGGGTCTGCTCTAAATTCAAATATCAGGTTTGTGACCATTATTTGGGTCCTAAGCTGACATCATAAGTTTTAATTACAAAATTCTTGGTGGGAATCTTTGTAGTTGCATATATGATCAAGATTAGGTTATCATTTACAAACTAGAAGATGATTAGAAGATGTTTATGATTGAGAGCTATTGACATACTTGTGAATTTTCATTGTGTTGCAGAGCATAGCATTGTTATTGTGTTTATTTTTGCAGGTTGGATTACATCTTCTCCACGTGGCATTGAAGAGAATCTTCCTTCCATGAGAGTTTTATCATCAAGGTGACATCTATTGTGTTTTATCATCATTATCATTTAGATTTTTTCCTCTATCCCACAAGGATACACACACTCTCTGACAAAGGTGTTTGGAAGATTTGAATGTCTCTCCGAGGCTTGACTGAGGCAAGCCTCTAAACACTACAACCCCCTCCCACACTCCTTGTGATTGCAGGTTATAGGTATTGGATCTGGAGGAAGTGGAGTTGCAAGGAATATTGGAGGACATTGAAGATTCGGGATTCGTAAAGAAGCAGACATTGTGCAAGATTTCGGGACATGGGTGTTATCAACATTGTCCTCTGCATCTGAAGCTACAGAAATAGACCAGATAGTGATAATCAGGGTTTAATTTGTAGAGCTTCCGACATCTAGCAAAATATTCCTCAGTGGACTAGGGGGCCATCAACAGTGTCCTCCACATCTAATTTTTTAGAAACTGAGGATATAGTGGAAATCAGTGTTGGAAGGAGATCGAGATTCCACAGAAAAACCTATACCTTGGACTTGGGAGCCATCACCATTGTCCCTGACATTTCTATTTTCTAGACTACGAAAAAATAGTGAGTTAAGGTTCCCTGCCCTTTATCTTATTTCAATAGCATTTGTCGTAATTCATAGATTTACTTACTGTTTTGCTTAAATTAGGGTTTCAAGAGCATTAACGCATTGATTAGAGATATTGTGTGGTAACTTTTGAATTTCCCAGCTTCCCTTGTGGCAACCCAACCTGATAGGTGACTCTCCTCTTGAGTGGAGAGGCAACTCGATTGAAAATCCCTTGGAATGTCTGTAGGAAAGGAGGATTTAACATAAACCCCCAAATCAAAACAACCCACTTCATTTTTCCTACCAAACATTTTGGTGAAATCGTGTTTTTGAACTTTTTGGCACCTTGTTGAGTGTTGTTTCATAGATTTACATTCATTTATTCTATTGCATTTGAAAAATTACAAAAAAAAAAAAAAAATTTGAAAATTTTGAAAAATTGGCATATTAGGCTTGCATTTTTGTAAATTTTGAAGTAATTGACATTTGATTTCATTTAATTTAATTTATGTTATTTTCATTAGATCTGATTTAAGTTGCAGAAATTCATCATTTACAATTCATTTACATTGCGTTTGCATGCTTGATTTGTTAAAAATTGCTTGAAAATTATGCATTTTTATGAAAACCTAGTTTTGCATGAGCTAGGGTTGTAGTCAAAATCTTGTTTCAGATTTTACTACCTTGTCAAAACACTCATTAGGTCTGATTTCTAATTATAGTGTTGCATCAGAGTGGCGTCCTTGCGAAATTTCATGTCTAGGGTTTGAAAACTTGTATTTTTCACTAGATTTGGCCTTATCATCCTGTTAGTTTTTCACTCCAAGCATGTTGTAAGGGATTTTTCTACACTAATTGGCTGTTATTAGGTTTATTATCTTCTTCCCCTTCTCATTTTCCTTACAACACCTTTTCTTTTGGGCCTTTGCATTAAAATTTTGTGAAAATTTGCATATTTTTGCTATTCTTGTATTAGGGTTTGATCTAGAGTGGCACTATAGGCATGTTGTAATGGATTTTTTGTCATTAGGTGTCTGTTATTACTATTATAAGTTTCTTTCCATCATCATTTTCCTTACAACACCCGTTGCCCTACTCTTTTGCATTGATATTTGGTGAAAATCGCATATTTTGGCCTATTTTCACTAGGTTTTGCCTTATTGACTCTCTAGAGTTGTTTCAAAAGCGTGTTGTGAAAGTTATTTTTGCATTAGTGGACTTTTTTTAGGCATATCATGTGTTTTCCTTCTTTAAAATCTTTACAACACCTCTTCTTTCATTCATTTGCATTGAAAAAAGTTGAAAAATAAGCATTTTTTCCCTTAAACATATCTCGCTCCTAGGGTTTATTCTATTAGTTTGTGCATGTTGTTGCATGAGTATTATAACTCACTTCCCTAATAGAAATATTCCTTTAAGAAGAATCATAAGACTCATGGGATCTAGTGCCTCTGAAGAAATCGGTATTCCTACCTTTGAAAATCCTTTGAACACCTTCTTTACAAAAGGAGAAACACAAATGTTGCAAGATACTATACCTATCACGAATACAATAAAAAAGAAAACTTTTCATGATGTTGATGATACTATTGAGGTGATTACACATGTATCCGACAAACAAATAGATAAACTTGATAAAGAGTTAGCCGATTTTCAAGCATTTATGGAAAATGAGAGGATAGCTGAAGAAGCTCTTCCTGCAATTCATAACATAAGAGAATTGATAAAGGAAGGACAAGATGATGTTAATGCGATTCATGGTTTAGTACATATTGTACAAGCTAATATTATGCCAGTGACTAAATGTGGAAAAGTGATCAATAACACTTTGTCACTGTCTCATATGCAAGTATCGGTACCTATACCGACCGCAGGAATATCTACATTTACATCAAATATTTTAACAACTAATACAAATGCTTGTAGTAACGCTACCACTGGTATTGGAGTATCTAATGGCACTAATTCACAAAATTACAGAGTTTTTAGATTCAACTATCAAAACTTTACTCCTAGGGTGTCTTCATATCACTCTCAACCGCCCCTTCAATTCACATATTCTCAACCATCTTCCACCTATCGCTATGTCCAACCACTGCCCAATTATTCACAACCTTTTCTTGTCACTACCCATGCTCAATCTCCTCCACACTTTGTTTCCAATTCCTCACCACAAACTGCATCTCCCAATGATGCCATCCTAAATCAACTTTTGCAAGGCATGACCTCCTTACAACAAAAAGTGATAAGCTTGTCAAATGCTTCACAACCCAATATACCGACTTACTATGCTCGTAATCCCTTATCCTATGCAATCTTGAGAACTCCTATGCCTGAGAAGTTTGAGACTTCTCACTTTGAAAAATATGGTGGAAAAGCTGATCCTAATACTCATGTGGCGGCATTCACAACTGTGTAGTGATTTCTACTTTGAAGAAGACTTGTTAGCAAAGCTTTTCCCACAATCTCTCAAAGATACTACTTTAGAATGGTTTTGCTCTTTACATCCGAATTCAATACATTCTTTTTCGCAGCTAATTGATCAATTTCTACAACATTTTCAAGCAAACATCAGACCCCAAGTCTCTCTAATTGATTTGATTCATTGCAAGCAAGGTCCGAGAGAGAAGTTGACTGAGTTTATTAGCCAGTATCAAGGACTTTATGCACAAATTCAATATCAGATGAAAGATGACAATGTTCAGAAGATATTTATAACAAATTTATAGTCTAACATCCATGATAAGATCCTCTTGATGAAGTATACTTCTTTTCAACATCTATGTACTGTCCTTCATGATTACCAACTTTCTTTTAGTCAATATGAAAATCAAAATTCATCGTCACAAAGCAACTTTAAGAGAAATAATAAGAGTTTCATCAAGGTTGATGGACCAAATTCAAATCACTTTACACAAATATCTGCTATCACTAATCTAAAAAAGACACAGTATCAACAAAGAAAGTTCACTCTGATATTTGAGTCCTATCATTCTATGATATGAATCAAGCTCTGAGTAATAATCTCTTGAAGCTTCCTCTGATTAAACCAGTGGATCCCAATAGAACGCAAGGATCTTATTTTGATGCTAATGCCTTTTGTCACTATCATCGGACACAAGGACATGATACTGAACGATGTATGCGTCTTAAACATGAAATACAAGACATCATCAACTCGAATGTTATACAGGTATCTGGTATGAATGATAATGGGAATAAGTCGGTTGCTCCACCGAATCAAAATTTACAGATCTTCTCTAATCCTTTCCCTAAGCATACTGTTGATGCTTAGAATTGCGCTCTTTCCAACACCAACATGGGAAGTTTCAGGTATGTGGGATTTGCGACCTGAAACGACCTCCAAATTTTAAAGAAGCTGGCTCTTCTTTATCTCAAATGTGTTTTGGGAAAAGGGATAGAATTAAACGGAATCACAAATGCAACTGAAAAGAAAACTAAACTATGGCGATGCGCTTGAATGTGGTTTTGTTTCTCAACACTAAGCACAATGAAGCTATCTTCAGGATTCAGTTACATTAAAGAGTAAATAATGCATGATCAATGTAAAAGATGAAAAACAAATAGAATCAAAGGCTCACAACTTAGAAGATTTTGCAATAACATAGAAAATATCAGCAAAGGCACAGAACCCAGTTTTCTTATTAATTTTCCAGTCACATAAAAGGCACTAATGTATGCACAGTTATACAAACTTTCTGAATCAAGAAAACAGAACAAAGGCAAATGATATTACTGGCTACAGCAAAAGGTCCTCAAACTTCTCTTAAATCTCTGATAACAATCTGTATGCAGAAAAACCTCTATATCTCCTATGTTATTTTTAAACTGCGATCTGAACCCATATTTATAGTATAGAACTACCTCAAAGATTGCCCACATGATCAAATCTCAACGGTCTAACCGAACTGGGACTTAACTGGAAGTGTCTGACAGAAAATATATTTCAGATCTGAAACGGTCAGCCCCTCTTCAAGTTCATTGGCTGAAACAGATACATGTAACTTCCCGCACTCAGAATCAGGTAGGGACACCTGGCAGTTTCTAATAGTCTTTGCGGCTATAAACCCTTGGGACCGCTGGCGCATATACGCGTCCCTTTCTTGAAACTCCTTCATCTTTTCGGAACAATAGGAAACTAGCACGTGGCATTCTCCGTTGCAATGAGAAACAAAACCCTTAAGACAGATGGCACCTTCCGCGTGCCTTAACTGAAAAACTGCTTCATTATTCAGGAAGCACCAGAAAACAACACTTGGCAGCATCCGCGGCACTTTCTTGAGATACGTGGCAATTTTTGCTTTACTTAGAGTCTTTACTGTGTCTCTATATCGGGAGTGCTTCGGCTTTGACATCTGTCACGGTCCGCTGCGCTGAAGCTTAATTGATTACCAAAAATGGGACCCACATCACTTTGTGCCCGAGCAGCTTAAAAAAAAGGAATAAGGACAGGTGGCACTTTCCGCTACACTTAGCAAGTGATACGTGGCAGCTTCCGCTGCACTTGAGAGACTGTAGATACCTTTAGTGAGTTCTGCGGAAGATGACACTTGGCGGCTTCTGCCGTACTTTGAGAAACTTTAGAAACATTACAGGGTCCTGCGGAAGATGACACATGGTAGTCTCCGCTGAGCTTTGAGAAACTTTAGAAACATTTAAGACTCATAAGGTTCACATGGATGGTGACACACATCGCGCTCCGCTGAAACTTTAGAAACATTACCGGGGCCCACCAACAGTCTTTACTTAGCAATGAAACAAAAGAAGGAACCTACAGATGTCGACACTTGGCGCACTCTGCGGAAATTATATGGGACACGCGGCACCTCCCGTGTAACTTTAAGAAACTTTTAAGAAACTTTCCGCATCTGCCACTTGACGCCTTCCGCTGAAACTTTTAGAAACATTAAAAATGGGGCCCACCAGACTCACTTTTGTAACATAAAAGGGGCTTTCGAAACTTAGAGAAACAGAAACGGATGCCGACACTTGGCGCACTCCGCCTCAATGCAAAAGATACGTGGCACTCTCTGCGCCACTTTGAGAAACTTTATAATGTGTCCTGGCTGCTGACACTTGGCGGCTTCCGCTGCACTTTGGGACTTAGGTAAAATTTACAAAATAAACCCCGCACGCCCGTGCTCTGTATCAAAAACCTCATTGTCAAAACTAAAACGTGCAGAGACCTCGCGCAACTAAAACTCAAAAACAAAATGTAGAGTATTTTACTCTAGACATACCAATAACAATTTGATGGAACACAATACATTAGAGATAGAGGATGACTATTTAGATTATGATGAGATAGTTGCTACAATTGAAGTGGATAAGGAAAATACTCAAGTATCACCTCATCCCTGAGGAAAAGCCATCTCCTCTGAAGTTCCTCCTCTGTTATCCCTTCAGGGATCAAGAGACAATCAACATATATCAAAAAGACAAATGGAAAATTGAAGCAAGAGATTATGACAATAGAAAAGGTTGAAACAATACAACATAGTCCTTGTCGTTGCGATAGACAGAACCAATAGAACAAGAGAAATAAAAATTGGAAACGAGCAAGACGTTTATCATCAGTTGGAAATAACAGTGGTTCTCCTCCTCACAAGCAACAAAATATTTTACATAAACAAGGAAATGATGAGAAAGTACCGCATGGACTCTTTGATAACAAGAACAGCCTAATAAGAACCACTCAAGCTTCTCATACAACCTAATGGAGCATCTCTTCAAGAGGCTCGCAAGTTACAAAATTTAGCACGATTTTACTAGCAGGTAAGTATCTCTAACCCTTTTACCTCTGTGTTGTGTTTCCCCTGTGATGTGTTATGTGTTGTTAGGCCTCCTAGGATGACCCTTGATTCTCTTGTAAGGTCAAGGATACTAGGAGACCACCTCTGTCATGGCCTCCTATTTGTATCATCATTCTTCTATATTTCCTCTCCTCTGATTTCATTGTTGTGTGTTGTGTCTTACGGACATAGCATTGTGGTTGGTGACTTGGGGGCACCCTCCTACGTGACTATCCCTAAGGCACTTGTCTCCTCTCGAATTTATTGTTTACCTTCCTCTAGTGTTTCTACCTAGTTGGCGGATGACAAAAAACATATTATACTGATGCAGACCTAGTGTCACTTTAGTGAGTAATCAAAAAATGGACCTAGTCCATACATGATGATGGGGTTGTTACATATTATCCGACACTTGGCTAGTGGAATCACTCCGTGTGATTTCTCTATCTTGATGTTGATGTCAATGTTATCTTATCTTGCTAACAACACTTTAACAATACTACTACTCCGCACACTTTGTATTTCACCTTGCATGGCTCTTTCATGTAGTTGATCATATGCATTGTTGTTTATCATGATTATTTGGATGCTAACACCTTTCTTGCAGGAAATTGTGTGTTTGTGGGAACATTTGGCGATCATAAATTACATGTCACCTCTAGGGAGCATGGGCTTTGTGAGAGCTCGTGTTCCCTTGTTTTCTGTATATCGATATGTGATATCAACCACCTTAAGGTGGGGGCATATATAAGGTAAGTTGTCTGCTTTAGATGATAGTAAAGCGTGTTTGAACAATCTGAAAATCAATCACAATCATTTAAGCCCTCATCGCGAGGTAGGGATATCGCATCCCTTTTCTATCTTAAGCCCTCATCATGAGGTGTGGATGGTGTATTTCTCATGGAGAGTGCACATCCTATCATTTTCAAAAAGTCCTCATCGTGAGGCGGGAGCGGTTCTATGACTAACTCAACCCTTAAATGTGTTTCTGGTGGTTGTTGTGGTGAAGCCCAATCATCGGTGTGTCCCTGTAATGTGCCTAAGATGGTGATGAACCTAGCAATAGTTTCACTCCATCGCTTGTTTGCCATGTTTTCTTTGTGTATTCCAAGTGTGTGTGTATGGCGTGTTTGTTCTCAAAGTGCAAGACCGGTGGCGATGAGCTCCTCTACACTTTGGGATTTCTTCGGTGTGCTTGTTCTCAAGGTGCAAGACTGGTGGCAATGAGCTCCTCTACACCTTGGGATTTTGTTTGGTGTGTTTTGGTGTAGGAGCACCTACCTTACAGTGGCCTCCATGAGGCAGTTAGTTAGTTTTAAATCTTGTTGATGTTTCCAAGGTCTTATAAGACCAATGCATGTAATAAGGTCTGAGTTGACCATGCTTTGCTATTTTTAGGTAGTTTGTTGGATAGCTATTAAGTTTGTTAGATTGGTTGGGTCTCCCAGCCGCTTGGAGGCAAAAATAGTACTACTGTGGGTAAGTGCATAAATACCCTAGTACAGATCAACTGTAATCATGTTGTTGTGAGAAGTTGTATTAGGCTGTCGGAGAACAGAGTACTGTAATTGCATTTCTGAAAGCAAATAAAGATTCTGTTTGTGTTTTGATCATTTGATTTGTGTAATCGATCTGTTGCTTTGATTGGCCGAATGGACTCCTTACCCCATTCCTCCGGTTGATTCTGTCAATCAGAGGAATGGCCGTGTACAGTAGATTAGGGTTTGTTTGCATATTTTTTGTTCCTATTCATATGCATTGGTGCAGAGTCGCTAGTCGGGAGTATTGAAGACCCTAGCATTGGTATGTGCTAGGCAGTGCAGGGTAGATCAGATCAGAGAAATTGCCAGAGAAGCGAACGAGATCATTGCTGAAGGTCAACGGGTCGAAGTTGCCTGTGTTGAAGAACATATCGGCGTGAGTTGGTCGATTGGGTTGACATTTCCATCGTGGGCCGACAATGCTATGTTTGGCTGATAAGCAAGGTTATCAGCAAGAGAAGAAGGATCGGCAAAGGAGTTAAGCATTGGGCCGACGGTAGAGGTTGAACCGACGAAGGACTTGGAGTTGGCATCGGAGGGACAATTGGCAAGTGTCGCCGAAGGAATGATATCGACACATCGGCGAAGGACTTTTATTGGCTTCTGATGAACTAAGTCTCATCGATGTTTGCGGGGAGCAAGGGCTTCATCGGAGTGAGAAGTGTTTCGGCGTAAGACCTAGGGTGGTAGCCGATAGTTCATGTCTTAGCGATAGGGAAGTTATCAGCGTGAAACTGGATATCGGCGAATGGGTTGGAAGCCAGCTCGACGTGGGATGTTTGGCCGACGAAGGCGGTCATAAGGTTCATCAGGGTGACTGGAGGTGTCGGCAGGAGATCCAAGGAGGTTGCCGATAGTAGAGGTCCCGCTAATAGGCAAGGAGTCGATTTCCCATTGGCAAGAGGCTAGTGATCAGGCGGAGGAAATAAAGTGTCACCGACAGTGAAGGACTTGGCGATGAGGATGTTGACGTCGGCATAAGGTGAAGCGTCGGGGAGAGTTTGTGTATAGCGGCCGACAGTGGAGATGTTGCTGATGGTCAACAAATCAAGTGTATGCATCAGTGTGACTAACATGATTGGAGTGAAGAGTCTAAGTGGGACTGACGATATGGGGTGTTGCCGATAGGCAACCAAAAGGGAACATAACTTCATCGATGGGAGATATCTCACCGATGGGTGATTTAAGCATCGGGATGAAAGTGTTTTGCTAAGCCGATAGTCATAGGTCTTAGCGAAATTGGTGTCGGGGACACATTGATGGAAAACAGGTTTGGTCTTGCCGACAGGCCAGTGGAATGGAGATTTACAGGTACAATGCCGATTGCATGTATATACAGAGATCAAAGCATGATGACAAATGCATGCACATGCAGGAATATATATTAGGGTTTTCGTAGGGGTTGACGTTGCCTCTGCATCATAGTGGTATCAGAGCTCAGTAAAAGGTCTGGGCTATTTGTGTGTTGATTCTGTCACTGAGAAGACAGAGGTAGAGGAGTGAGAGGTAGACAAAATGCCTCCGAAAGGTAATGGTACTGCAAGGGAGTTGCAGGAGATGAAGGAAAAACATGCCAGAGAGATGAGAAAGATGAAGGAGCTTGCTGAAGCACTTCAAGCAAGGCTTGCAACCTTGGAGATGAACAAAAAGAGAGAAGTAGAAGACAGTGAATCTGAAAAAGAAGATGATGCTGATGAAGAATTTGAAGAGGTAGATGAAGATTTGAATGCTAAAGATCAGAGGTTTGCAAAACTATTGAAGGCAGTTCAGAGTGACAAACCTAAAGTAAAGATTGACGTTCCTAGGTACATAGGAAGTCTGAATGAAGAAGAGGTACTAGATTGGATTGCTGCACTTGATAATCACTTTGAATGTGAAGATGTTGCTAAGGATCAGAAGGTAAAGATTGCAAAGACCAAGTTAGGAGGTCATGCTTTGGTATGGTGGGATTATGTACAATCCGAGAGAAGGAAACAAGGAAAGTCAAAGATCACTTCATGGGATAAGATGGTAGCAAGAATCAAAGGTAAGTTTTTGCCCAAGGATTATGAAATTTAGATGTTTAAGAAGCTGCAATTTTTAAGGCAAAAGGAAATGGATGTGAAGGCATATACTGAGGTGTTTTATAAGTTGAGTATGAGATCTAGTCATCATGAGAATGAGTTAGAAAAGGTCACCAGATATTTGGCTGGCTTGAGATTGAACATACAGGATGAGTTAGTTTTAGCTAACCCAAGGAGTGTGGAAGATTGTTATCAAATGGCAATCAGTATTGAAGAAAAGATGAATAGAAGACAAGATAAGTCCATGAGAGGAAGAGGCAGCAATATGAGGGGAAGAGGATCAGCCCCTACAACAAGGCAAACCAATGAGAGTCTAGAAGACATTGGTAAAGGACAGGGACAGTCTGATTTCAGAGGTGGATGGAAAGGTACAAGAGGCAGATTTGGAGGTGGAAGAGGTTCTAATACATTTTCAGGCAAGTGCTATACCTGTGGTGAATTTGGTCATCCATCCTTCAGGTGTCCAGAAGGGCAAGGGTCATCATTAAGAGATGATAGGAAGACAGACAAGAGAGTTCAACTTGTGCAAGAAGAGAAGGTAGAGGAAAGTGTGCAAAGTTCAAACACTTATCAAAGTGTAAGAGCCCCTGACAATTATGGATATCCTAAGGAGGGAGAAGCATTGATGTTAAGAAGGACAGTCTTGAAGGCCTCAAAGGAGATGATGCAAAGAAAAGCTCTTTTCAAGACCACATGCAACAGCAAAGGTAAAATATGTAAGGTTGTAATTGATTCTGGCTCAACAGATAATATGGTATCTCAAGAAATGGTGGATAAACTGAATTTAGAAAGGATTCCACATCAAAACCCTTACATGGCATCTTGGGTGAGTGATAGTCAATCACTTTTTGTATATGAATAGGCATATGTTGATTTTCAGATTGGAGCATATCATGATAGAGTTTTGTGTGACATTTTGCCCATGGAATGTTGTCACCTACTGCTGGGTAGGCCATGGCAATTTGATAGGAGGGTACTGTATGATGGGTATGCAAATACCTACACCATCAAGAAATATGGGAAAACTATTGTGTTGATACCTCTATAGGAAGCAGCTACAGCACAGAAGGCAGCAAAAATCATTTTAGTGGGAAAGAAGGAGTTTGTGAAGATGCCTACAGCAGCAGGCATAAAGATAGTTGAGGATACTGCAGGGAAAGCAATTGTTAATGACTACAGTTTGAAGACAGTTTCAGTTTTGACTGACAGAGGTCAGCAGCAGTTTCAGAAAGAGGTTTCTGAGCAGCCACAAATTGATTGGCAAGACAAGGATGTGATTGTAGTTGGGACTATTGTTTGTCCTATAAAAGTTGAAAGGAAGATAGATTTGAACATTGCAGAAGTTCAAGAGGCAATTACTGAGGTTCTTCAACCAGGTATTCAGACAAAGGTGTTGGTAAGACAAACTGGCAAACACAGGGTATGTAAGAACAGAACCTACATTGACAGGTAGGAGGGTTTACTTGCAGGACAGCAAGTTCAGAAATCTTGGAGCAGCCAAGAGACAGCAGAGGATAAAGCTGGAACAATTCTGAGTACTGAGATGGCAAAGAGTAAAGGTGGAATTATTCCACAACCTAACTCATGGGACATGAGTTTTTTTTCTGTTGGGGAGTATGGTGCAGGAGCACCTACCTTATAGTGGCCTCCATGAGGCAGTTAGTTAGTTTTAAATCTTGTTGATGTTTCCAAGAAGGTCTTATAAGACCAATGCATGTAATAAGGTCTGAGTTGACCATGCTTTGCTATTTTTAGGTAGTTTGTTGGATAGCTGTTAAGTTTGTTAGATTGGTTGGGTCTCCCAGCTGCTTGGAGGCAAAAATAGTACTACTGTGGGTAAGTGCATAAATATCCTAGTACAGATCAACTGTGATCATGTGGTTGTGAGAAGTTGTATTAGGCTGTTGGAGAACAGAGTACTGTAATTGCATTTCTGAAAGAAAATAAAGATTCTGTTTATGTTTTGATCATTTGATTTGTGTAATTGATCTGTTGCTTTGATTGGCTGAATGGACTCCTTACCCCATTCCTCCGGTTGATTCTGTCAATCAGAGGAATGGCCGTGTACAGTAGATTAGGGTTTGTTTGCGTATTTTTTGTTCCTATTCATATGCATTGGTGCAGAGTCGCTAGTCAGGAGTATTGAAGACCCTAGCATTGGTATGTGCTAGCCGGTACAGTGTAGATCAGATCGGAGGAATCGCCAGAGAAGCGAACGAGATCGTTGTTGAAGGTCAACAGGTTGAAGTTGCCTATGTTGAAGAACATATCGGCGTGAGTTGGTCGATCGGGTTGACATTTCCATCGTGGGCCGACAATGCTATGTTTAGCCGATAAGCAAGGTTATCAGCAAGAGAAGAAGGATCGGCGAAGGAGTTAAGCATTGGGCCAATGGTAGAGGTTAAACCGACGAAAGACTTGGAGTTGGCATTGGAGGGACAATTGGCAAGTGTCACCGAAGGAATGATATTGGCACATCGGCGAAGGACTTTTGTTGGCTTCCGATGAACTAAGTCTCACCGATGGTCGCAGGGAGCAAGGGCTTCATTGGAGTGAGAAGATTTCAGCGTAAGACCTAGGGCGGTAGCCGATAGTTCATGTCTTAGCGATAGGGAAGTTATCGGCGTGAAACTGGATATCGGCGAATGGGTTGGAAGCCAGCCCGACGTGGGATGTTTGGCTGACAAAGGTGGTCATAAGGTTCATCGGGGTGACTGGAGGTGTCGGCTGGAGATCCAAGGAGGTTGCTGATAGTAGAGGTCTTACCAATAGGCGAAGAGTCAATTTCCCATCGGCAAGAGGCTAGCGATCGGGTGGAGGAAATAAAGTGTCACCAACAGTGAAGGTCTTGGCGATGAGGATGTTGACGTCGGCGTAAGGTGAAGCGTCGGGGAAAGTTTGTGTATAGCGGCCGACAGTGGAGATGTTGCCAATGGTCAACAAATCAAGTGTATGCATCGGTGTGACTAACACAATCGGAGTGAAGAGTCTAGGTGGAACCGACAGTATGGGGTGTTACCGATAGGCAACCAAAAGCGAACATAACTTCATCGATGGGAGATATCTCACCGATGGGTGATTTAAGCATTAGGATGAAAGTGTTTTGCTAAGTCGATAGTCATAGGTCTTAGCAAAATTGGTGTCGGGGACACATTGATGGAAAACAGGTTTGGTCTTGCCGATAGGCCAGTGGAATGGAGATTTACAGGTACAATGTCGATTGCATGTATATACAGAGATCAAAGCATGATGATAAATGCATGCACATGAAGGAATATATATTAGGGTTTTCATAGGGGTTGATGTTGCCTCTGCATCATGTTTGTTCTCAAAAGGTGCAAGACTGGAAGCGATGAGCTCCTCTACACTCTTTTGAGATTTATTTGTTTACTTTCCTTGTACTTGCATTTTGCATTTTATATGGGAAAATCAAAAAGAAAATAATCACTGCATTCATTATATTCTCTATGCTCTGCGTGTCTTCAATGCTATATTCTTTGTGTTTTGCATGACTGTAACTATCTTCTCCATGTTTTGTGTGCTTGTTATTGTCTTCGATATGTTTGGCGTGTCTTCTCCATGCTTGGCATGTTCACTATGTTTATTGAACTTACTTTAATGCATGTATTGGCCTTGTGTTCATACATATATTAAAGTGGGGGCTAAATGTTATGTTAGAAAAATGCACCCTTGGGGGCTTTTTCATTTTAAGGTTTAGCTCCCAGGTCTTTAGATTGCATTTAGAACATCCTGCATGATAATTCTGACTCCCGATGAGAAAACCCTTGGGCCTTGTGACAAATGGGACCTAAGGGGGACTATTTTGATGATCCTGGAACAAAGACAGGGGGTGGACTTGGGTGCTAGTGCCCTAGTCTAGCCCTATTTTGGGTCTGCCCTAAATTCAAATATAGGGTTTGTGACGGTTATTTGGGTCCCAGGCCGACATCATAAGTTTTAATTACAAAATTCTTGGCAGGAATCTTTGTAGTTGCATATGTAAGCATGATTAGGTTATCATTTGCAAACTAGAAGATGATTAGAAGATGTTTATGATTGAGAGATATTGGCATACTTATGAATTTTCATTGTGTTGTAGAGCATAGCATTGTTATTGTGTTTGTTTTTGCAGGTTGGATTACATCTTCTCCTCATGGCATTGAAGAGCATCTTCCTTCCATGAGAGCTTCATCATCAAGGTGACATCTACTGTGTTTTATCATCATTAGAATTTGGATTTTTTGCCTCTATCCCACAAGGATACACACTCTCTCTAACAAAGGTGTTCGGAAGACTTGAATGTCTCTCCAGGGCTTGACCGAGGCAAGCCTCTAAACACCACAACCCCCTCCCACACTCCTTGTGATTGCAGGTTACAGGTGTTGGATCTGGAGGAGGTGGAGTTGTAGGGAAGATTAGAGTACATTAAAGATTCAAGATCCGAAAAGAAGTAGACACTGTGCAAGATTTTAGGACACGGGCACTATCAACATTATCCTTCGCATATGAAGCTATAGAAACATATTAAATAGTGATAATCAGGGTTTGTAGAGCTTTCGACATCTGGCAGAAGATTCCTTAGTGGACTAGGGTACCATCAACACTGTCCTCCACATCTAAATTTTTAGAAGCTGATGATATAGTGGAAATCAGTGTCGGAAGGAGATCAGGATTCCACAGGAAAACCTGTACCTTGGACTTGGGTGCCATCACCATTGTCCCTGACATTGTAATTTTTTGGACTACGAAAAATAGTGAGTTAAGGTTCTCTACCCTTTGTCTTATTTCAATAGCATTTTTTGTAATTCACAAATTTACTTACTATTTTGCTTAAATTAGGGTTTCGAGAGCATTAAAGCATTAATTAGAGATATTGTGTGGTAACCTTTGAATTTCCTAGCTTCCCTTGTGGTAACCCAACCTAATAAGTGACTGTCCTCTCGAGTGGAGAGGCAATTCGGTTGAAAAGCCCTTGGAATGTTTGTAGGAAATGAGGATTTAACATAAACCCCCAAATCAAAACAACCCACCTCATTTTCCTACCAAACAATAATATTTTCTTCCAAACACTCTGAAGTACTTGGAAGTAGGAATCCTTCCATACCATAACTCATAAGGAGTCTTTGTACTGTTTGCTTTTGCCTACACTCTATTTAGTATATAAACAACAATATGAATTGCTTCTCTCCAGTAGATCTCTGGTAGATTTGCTCCTTTTATCATTGTCCTTGCAGCTTCTTAAACAGTCCTATTCTTTCTTTCAACCACTCCATTCTGCTGAGGAGTCCTAGGGGTAG
The DNA here is from genome assembly GCA_027924645.1 of Cunninghamia lanceolata. Classification (NCBI taxonomy): domain Eukaryota; kingdom Viridiplantae; phylum Streptophyta; class Pinopsida; order Cupressales; family Cupressaceae; genus Cunninghamia; species Cunninghamia lanceolata. Next base: position 1,529,188 of record BSBN01000934.1, read on the forward strand.
ATAAGTGCCTGTTTATTTCATGATTCTCACAAAACATGTTAAACTCATTGGAGGTGAACTGTCCACCTCTGTCAAACCTCAAACATTTAATTGTCATAACCATTTCATTCTCAACCATGACTTTGAATGCTTTGAACTTATCTAGGGCTTCAGATTTTTCTTTGAGAAAAGTAACCCATGTCATCCTAGAACAATCATCAATCAATAGCATGAAATACCTGTCACCTTGAAAACTCCTTACCTTGGTAGGGCTGCAAATATCTGTATGCACCAATTCCAATAGTCTAGTAGAAGATTGATCCTTGAATTTGAAACTTCTTCTTGCTTGCTTTCCAATTTGACATTCCTTATAGACAACATTGATGGGCTTTGTAATCTTTGGTAGATCTCTCGCATCTTGAACTGAACTTATCCTTACCAAGCTATCAAATTTGATGTGACACAATCTTCTATGCCATAGCCAACTTTCACTGATTTGAGTCATGAAGCAATAACCATCACCACCTTTGAGCTGATAAACATTTCCATCTATCCTCTTTCTAGCAGCTATCACAGTTCCAAAATCTTTTCTGATCTCACAACCACCATCCTGAAACACAATATTGTATCCTTTGCTACACATTTGTCCAACACTCTAAGAGGTTATGCTTTAAACCCTTAACATAAAGAACATCATCAATATTTTGCTTTCCATAAAAACTAATTGAGCCTCTTCCACATATCTTAGTAGATGTATCATCACCAAATCTAACTAGTCCTCCATCATATTTTTCAAGTTTAACAAACTTACTCTTATCATAGGTCATATGATTTGAGCATCCACTCTCAATAACCCAATAGTTCTTTTCTTGTCTAGTATGAAAAGTAGATATCAAAGTGCCTTCAGTATTAAGACTTATCTCCAGAGCCCTTTCCTTCACACATTTCTCAGAGTTAGCAGAAACAATATCCTCTTTTAAAGCTATGAACATACATTCATTATCCTCATCATTTTAATAATTAGATTCATCATCAGATATACTTGCATCTTCTCTAACATAGTATCTTTTCTTAGGCACTCTACTTTTGTTCTCCCTATTCTTACTTCTCAAAATTCTTTCCAGACATCTTGAAGCATAATGACCTATCTTGCCACAATTAAAACACTTGAAAGGTAACTTACCACTATACTTACCAGTACCCAATTTCATTTTTCTCACGAAGTTTGCTTCCACATCATCAAAATCCTCCTGATCTGATTCCACAGTCTTCTCAGATTTTTCAGCCTTGAAGGCAGTCTCATCCTTTGCACTACTTGTACCAAATTTTCTCATTTCAAAAACAGTTAAGGTACCAAGCAACTGATCTTTGGTAAACTAATTTAGATTTTGTAATTCTTCAATAGCAGAAAATTTATGACTGTAAGCTTTAGGAAGATTTATGAGTACCTTCAATACCACTTCTTTTTCATCCACATCTCCACCAAGTCCTTTGATGCCATTGACAACTTCATCCACCTTCTATAAGTAGCTTGTAATGTTTTCATCTTCAGACATTCACATGGTCTCAAACATAAGGTTCAAATTCTACATTTTAGCTTGCTTGACTTTATCATCTCCTTCATAAATACTTTTTAACTTTTTCTAGATTTCATTAGTAGTTTTCAGATTCATAATTTTCACCAAATCAGAATTAGTAAGACTACTTAAAAGAGCATACCTTGCTTTACCATTGGTTTCATAGGCCTTGATCTCATTTGTAGTACTTGGACCATTTTCTGGTATAGTGTATTGAATCTCAATAGCCTTCCAGATCTCATATCCAAGAGAAATCAGATAACCTTCCATTCTTATTTTCCAGAATGCATAATCTATTCCATCGAACAAAGCAACATCCTTCTATTGGCAAGAGACACTATATGGATTCATGTATGTTGTCATTGATGGAAACAAAGGTTATCCCACACATCCGCAAGACATGATGAGTCTCTACTAGAAGTCAGATTGAAGAAGTGTTATGATCTGGTAAGCAAGAATAGAGCAGTCAGCAAGGTCTAACAGTCAGGTCTGGATCTCTCAGAGGAAGTATCTCAGTGAAGTGTGGATTTGGGGAAGTCAAGAGGAGTACCTTGACTAATAGATTCCAATGATTTATCCTCCAGTGATGGAAGGGTGAAAAGATATGAGCACTTGAGTGTTGGGTTCCTGTTTGGCAGAGTAGACAGAGGAAGAACTGTACCGACAGAGTGTCAGACCCAAATCCGGAAGAGATATTGCTGATGACTAAGTTTTTTGAGGTATCATTCATGATTGGCCGACATGATTGATGACTTCTTCAAGCATCTCCTAGATCCACATCACTTGGTAAGCAAGGATCCAGCTGACAGATCAAAGCTTGGGAAAATATTGACTATTCCGGATGCTGACTAGAAAGGTGGTGAGATTACTTGTATGGATATATATACCAGATGAATTTAGATATGAAGGTGTGTGGTGTGAATATGTAATTGTGTGAATAAAAGTAGAAGAGTAGTGTGAAGGTAGTAAGACAGGTCTAGAATGTGACAAGACAGTTGAACCAAAAGAAAGTAAGAATGAAGTGTAGTAGATCAGTTTATTGAGCTCAACCAGAACTGAATCTTAGCATGTGTGGATGCTTCTCATCAGTTCAAACATTGTGTTATCTTCCTCTCTTGTAGGTAGTGAGCCTCTTGTGAGTAGTATGCTCGGGCAGTGAGCCCTAAATTGGCAGGTGCCATTTTGTACTTCTATTCTTCTAACAGAGAATACATTCTTGGGTTAATCACCCTGTGGTTTTTCCCTTAACCAGGTTTTCCACGTCAAAATCATTGTGTTATGTGTATTGACTTTGTTTCTACTTTCATGCTTGTTTGCTTTGATGCTACACTAATTATTAAAGAAGAACAGAAAGTTGAATAAATTTAAAATAATTGATTCACGCCCCCCCTCTTAGTTATCAACACCTTCTTGTGCGCCATCCCTGATCTACCTCAAACGGTTAAGCTTTTTTCCAAGGAACCTTGCTTTGATACCAATTGTTGAATGCATAAGACAATTGAGGGGGGGTTGAATTAGTTGTCACTTAAAATTCCAAAACCCTCAAACACATTTTGATTCACATCAATTCAGTTAACCCTTAAACTATTATGATGATTAAGCATGAAAGCAAATAACAGAAACTGAATCAACTCAACATCAAACACAAGAGAACACCAGATTTACATGGAAAACCCAAGAAAGGAAAAACCACGGTGAGGATTAGCTCACAGTATAAAGTAATAACAACACTGAAAAAAAATAATAGGCACTGCCAAGAGGGTCACTGCCAAAGGGCTCACTACCCAAAAGAAAGGCTCACTGCCATAATAGAGAAGACTGTTACAAGGAGAAAAATATCTCAATGCAACAGAGAATTCCACTGCAACATCATCAATGTTGGTTACCAAATCTGTAGAGGGTTTGCTAGCTCCAATGCACACGATGATTTGGCCAACAGATACAGGAGGTTATGTGAGCTGCCTCCCCTTCACTTCTGGTTCTGCCACACCAAGGGGGGTATCCCTATAACTCAAGATGTAACCTTGACTAGCTCAATGATATGAAGATTTAACTTGATAGCATCAAGCAGAATACTCTCATGTATGGACCAAGATCTGCATGATAGATCACAAGGTTGGCAACATTCTTGGACATATTGTCTGGTTGGGTATGAGAGTATACAGGGGGTTCCTAATCCTACTCCTACAACTAACAGGTTGAAGTGATGAAATGGGTGGACATAATGTCCTAGATGCAAGACAAGGGGTTTTGGCTCATAACTACTGACCCAGGAGCAGATTGGTGCCTATCCATTGGGCAAGGAGTCAACTAGATGTATACAACAGATGGTTTGCAACTTTCACTCAAGTTTCAGGGGGTTGGATTTGATGCTTGCCTTACAAACATCACCCAAGAATGGGTATCTAACTACCTCTACTTACAGATAGATACATACAATAAGCATTTTTCATATAACATTAACACCGAAACTGAACACGTGCAAAATACACTCATGTTGCAACTCATAAACTCCAAAATGGGATAAAACAGCCAAGATCATGCCTTGTTCTTCATTATTTACACAAAAATGCCTCAGGCCTTCAACAACCTTGAAAATGAGCAACACAACCTGCCTAAATACAGCAAGGAAGGTCCTCAGCATTGATTACATGGCAGATCAAAAATCACCAAATACAGCCCATTGAGAAAATGGCGCTCAAACATTCAATGCAGCAGGTGGGAAAGGAGACAGGGGAAGGTTCTCGAGCCTTGCGCCACCGCCCATGAATGTACAACTTCAATCAGGTACCAGATCTGTCCACGCCATCGCCCATACCTTTGCAACAACTGCCATTAATGGCGTACCAAACCAGCGGCCTCAGGAAATGCAAAATACTGTGCATCGCAAACCTTTCCCGCCAAAATACCACATCCTAATATTTCAAATTATGCAGGAACAAATTATCCCACATGCATCCCATGGCGACCTCCTAAACACTTTATATACTAGGTCGCGAGCATATATGATGTCGGTGCTTTTGCTCTTGACGACACTAGCATAAGCCTTCATCATCATCATCCTCCAGCATGATATCCAGATACTCAATATATCACCCTGACGTCATCATCATACTGCATGATAATCACCCCCAAACATCACCCTGATATCTCGCATCAGCCTGATGCGAAATATCATCCTTATTGGAAAGATCATCCCGATAAGGAAAGTCATCCTGATATCTACCTTCATCGGCACAACCTGATGCGTCGGAGGAAGATCCTCCTGCTTAGCTGATACCAAATGTCTGGCCGATGAACATCCTGATGACATCACCATCATATCCTGCTGACATCATCGGCATATCTGCCTCACGTACCTCCTCGTATCTAGATGACATCATCATCATATTTGCAAATATCGGGGGATCTCCATAAAATGACTGATGTTAAAATATGACCCCCCGGACCTTGATGATGTCACCATCATGTCAGCATCAGGATGACATTCAGAAGATAACCAGATATTTGGAAACATCATCCTGATGCACAAATATCATGCTGCACTATAGCTCCACTATAAGATCAGGGTGATATATGAATATGACGGATATTTGAAATGATCACCCCCCACTAGACAATGCATGAAGCCGACATGAGGATATCTCCCTTCGAAAATATCATGATGCAGATAGGCAGAAAAGCGGATATCACCCTGACATAAGAATGTCGTCAGCATCATCAGGGTGATAAAGCAAACATGAAGTGATAAAATAACATCAGGATGATCTTAACAAAGATCACCCGATGTTAAAATATCACCCCAGTGAAAGATCATACAGGCAGAAAATATGATGACCCCTGCAAGCAACATCAGGGTGATGTCTAGAAATATGATGATCATGACCTCCTCTGAAGAAAATATGATGCTGCAGTTGAAAAATGCTGAGGAGGCTGAAGACTTAGGACTTCTTTGGATTTTTAGGGAAGGTGCCTGCATGCTTATATGCTTGAAAACTGACTGCTCATGCAGGCACCAATAGTGGCTCTGTCTGGGGACACATGCCTCTTGCAGGCATGGTGAGAACCACAGATCTTTGGGATGCAGACCAGTCCCCTATCCATTAGGCACAGAGTCATGAAGATATATTGATCTGCATCACCAAACACAACTATAAACATAATCATGGTGGCCCAGGGCCACCAAAAAGGAAAAACTAGAGTTTTCCTTTGTCAAACACTTGATTTTCTTTTGATTTCTTCAAATGAAGCCTAAAATCATTTAACTGTCTGCAGCAAGCCCCTTGGCAATTATTTGTGCTGCTGCTCCTTTCTTTTTCTTCAACAAATCTACAACTAGCTTCATCAGCATACATTATCATCAATTGTAGAATGTCATCATCATATGAGTCATTGATGTTGCTTGGAAAAATAACAGACTCACATGAAACAAATGAATCCATCTCAGAATTTTGCCCTTCCTCAAAAAATAAGAGCTTCTCTGTATCAAACATGCAATATTCAGGCACAAGCAACACCTCATAATTAGATTTATCTTGATGAACATACAGATATCCATCATCATCATGCTCAGCAGTTTTGTCACTAAGGTCCACCTGAAATGTCTCAAGAGAAGGCATAAAAAGCTTAGAGTGTAGCCCTTCATCAAAAGCTTTTTAGTTACCCATGCAATCAAAATTACCCCCAATTGTATGAGCACACACATCTGCAACTTGCCCATTCACCTCTGAATAGTGACCCTGTCTTTCCTCTTCACCAATGCACTGATAATCAAAAACAAAATTTTCAACCTCTGCACTGTGAAGGTGGTCAGAATCTTCAAGGAAACACTCATACTCAGCATCCAAATATATTTCATCATCTAAAAGGCTCACATATGCATCTGAATGCTAACAGTCACTAACATACTCACTGTCATTCCTTGAAGCAGCATTTTCTATATTTAGAGTGAAGCTTTGCACATCCACCTCATATAAATAATCAGGAATAGCTTGAATATGCCCATCACTATAGGATGCAACTTCATGTATATCTTTCAATTCATCACTTAAGTATTTTGCATCTGCAGGCTTTTCTTCTAGAGGCAAACAACAATCTTTGTCTTCATCATTATAGGATGTGCCTACATTTTCTATGACATTTTCTTCATGCATCACATCATGGTTGCACACATTATTTTGAAATATATTTCCCTCTACACAATCATCTTTCAATGGACATATTGGGAGAGCTGAAATATATTCACTTTGATAACTGCTTTGACAACTTGCAGCAATGAAACCTACTGGCATTCCATATTTCTCATTATTTTCTATGTCCATAGCAAATTGGAAAGCCTGGTGAAGGGTAGCTGGTTCTTTATCCCTTAATAAATAACTCATTTCTTCATCAAATGCAGCCAAATAAACTGTCAAGCATAATGCATTATTGGGTCTCATATATTCAGGAATTTGCCTGAGCAACTTAATAAATCTAAGATTAAAGGCTGGAACCAGCTCCTCATCTTCCCTTTGGATATTCATAAAATGTATGATCAATGAGGCCACATCAAACCTTTCACCAAACTGCCCTAGGAATGCAACTTCTAAATCTATCCATGAAGAAACTGCACAAACAGGCAGGTCTGAAAACCATATCCTAGCATCATCTTCTAATGACTGAACAAAGAGTCTCATTACAACATATTCATCCTCTACCTCATAATCTTCTATTAAATTACAAAATCTTTGCAGATGTTTGTTTGCCGATTTAGAATTTGATCCACTATATTTTGGCAAACATCTTCTAATTTTATTGGGAATGATATTTGGGTAACCATATATCCTTGTGAAAGTTAGGGATTTATATCTTTCAATAAAAAATGGTCTTCTCTGAGGGCACAACCAGGTTTGCTGTTCTAAACTCATTATTTTTTTAAAAGATGGAATACCTGGAAATATGTTGCAGCACTGATAGGTTCTTTCAACAGAGTTGCCACCTCTCAGAGAGAGGACAGAATGTTAGCAAGGCACTTATGTTTTCTGGATTCATCACCCCAACAGAGCACCACATGGTTCCTTTTTGCTGCAACAACTTCACTGGAAACTAGATTTTCTAGCCCTCAGGTTACTTGACTCTCTCTCTCTCCCCAGTGGAGTCGTCATTTCTGTTGGTTACCAAATCTGAAGAGGGTTTGCCAGCTCCAATGCACAGGCTGATTTGGCCAACAGATATAGGAGGTTGCGTGAGTTGCCTCCCCTTCACTTCTGGTTTTGCTGCACCAAGGGGGGTATCCCTATAACTCAAGATGTAACCTTGACTAGCTTAATGATATGAAGATTTAACTTGACAGCATCAGGCAGAATACTCTCATGTATGGACCAAGATCTGCATGATAGATCACAAGGTTGGCAACATTCTTGGACATATTGTCTGGTTGGGTATGAGAGTATGCAAGGGGTTCCTAATCCTACTACAACTAACAGGTTGAAGTGATGAAATGGGTGGACATAATGTCCTGGATGCAAGACAAGGGGTTTTGGCTCATAACTATTGACCCAGGAGCAGACTGGTGCCTATCCATTAGGCAAGGAGTCAACTAGACGTATACAACAGATGGTTTGCAACTTTCACTCAAGTTTTAGGGGGTTGGATTTGATGCTTGCCTTACAAACATCACCCAAGAATGGGTATCTAACTGCCTCTACTTACAGATAGACACATGCAATAAGCATTTTTCATATAACATTAACACTGAAACTGAACACATGTGCAAAATACACTCATGTTGCAACTCATAAACTCCAAAATGGGATAAAACAGCCAGGATCATGCCCTGTTCTTCATTATTTACACAAAAATGCCTCAGGCCTTCAACAACCTTGAAAATGAGCAACACAACCTACCTAAATACAGTAAGGAATGTTCTCAGCATTAATTACATGGTAGATCAAAATTTGAAAGATACAGCCCACTGAGAAAATGGCACTCAAACATTCAATGCAGCAGGTGGGAGAGGAGACAAGGGAAGGTTCTTGAGCCTTGCGCCGCCACCCGTGAATGTACAACTTCAATCAGGTACCAGATCCATCCATGCCATCGCCCATACCTCTGCAACAACTGCCATTAATGGTGTACCAAACCAGCGGCCTCAGGAAATGCAGAATACTGTGCATCGCAAACCTTTCCCACTAAAATACCACATCCTGATATTTCAAATTATGCAGGAACAAATTATCCCACATGCATCCCGCGGCGACCTCCTAAACACTTTATATACTAGGTCGCGAGCACATATGATGTCGGTGCTTTTGCTCCTGATGACACTAGCATAAGCCTTCATCATCATCATCCTCCAGCATGATATTCGGATACTCAATATATCACCCTGACATCATCATCATACTACATGATAATCGCTCCCAAACATCACCCTGATATCTTGCATCAACCTGATGCGAAATATCACCCTTATCAGAAAGATCACCCCGATAAGGAAAGTCACCCTGATATCTACCTTCATCGGCGCAACCTGATGCGTTAGAGGAAGATCCTCTTGCTTAGCCGATACCAAATGTCTGGCTGATGAACATCCTGATGATGTCATCGTCATATCCTGCTGACATCATCAGCATATCTGCCTCGCGCACCTCCTCATATCCGGATGACGTCATCATCATATTTGCAAATATTGGGGGATCTCCATAAAATGACTGATGTTAAAATATGACCCTCCAGACCTTGATGACGTCACCATCATGTCGGCATCAGGATGACATTCGGAACATAACTGGATATTTGGAAACATCATCCTGATGCACAAATATCATGCTACATTGTAGCTCCACTATAAGATCGGGGTGATATATGAATATGACAGATATTTGAAATGATCACCCCCCACTAGACAATGCATGAAGCCGATAGGCGGATATCTCTGTTCGGAAATATCATGATGCAGACAAGCAGAAAAGCAGATATCACCCTGACATAAGAATGTCGTCAGCATCATCAGGGTGATAAAGCAAACATGAAGTGATAAAGTAAGATCAGGATGATCGTAACAAAGATCACCCGATGTTCAAATATGATGACCCCATGGAAGATCGGGTCATACTTAGAACCTTGCAGTAACATCATCAGGATGATCTTAACTAAGATCACCCGATGTTAAAATATCACCCCAGCGAAAGATCATGCAGGCAGAAAATATGATGACCCCCGCAAGCAACATCAGGGTGATGTCTGGAAATATGATGATGATGACCTCCTCTGAAGAAAATATGATGCTGCAGTTGAAAAATGCTGAGGAGGTTGAAGACTTAGGACTTCTTTGGATTTTTAGGGAAGGTGCCTGCATGCTTATATGCTTGAAAACTGACTGCTCATGCAGGCACCAACAATCAACACCTTTACAATCACACTGAATAATTGTAGACACCTTCTGCTCACTGTATGCAGTAATCTAACACATGAAAGCTTGTACTACACCACACATTCAACCACACTGTTATTCACATCACATTCATCGTGTGCACTACCGATCACGATCCCTTGACACTTATTTATATTGTCTTCAACCTTGAGAGAATTCTCCAAGGTTGGAAACACATCTTGGCTCAAACCTAAATTAATCCAAGTACGCCATGAGCTACACTTTTAAAATCACCGAAGCAACTTTGCAATTAGTGTAAACACCCAAGGTTGGCCAAACCTGTGTTAACACAATGAACTTTTAAGTACATGCTCCCTCAAGACAAAATACAACTTTGCAGACCATATACCAAGCTTTAGTATAATCTAGAGTATTCCACAAACATCTTGAAACATCTTGAAATCCAACAAATTCCTCTGCAACAACTTTCACCTACCGTACAACCTCATCCTATTTATCCAGTATACTAAACTATCCCTGTCATGCGCTGTATCTCTAGAAATCAACTTCTGGAGCACCAAACCATGAACAAATTTAAAAGAAGAAATATATGAACCTTATAAACATAAATCTGGAACCACAAAGCTAGAAACAAATCTACGGAGAAATGCAGAGCAAAATAATTTCTTCTAGACACCTCTGCAAAGCTCAGAAATATAGTCCACACAATGGTGAACACAACTTCCTCTGTACAACTAACCGGAACACCAAATTTGGAATATAACATCTCTTAACATCTCTGAACAACATAACCAAACCGCAAAGATAGATCTTCAACATAGAGGAAATGTGGAGCAAAACCAGAACACTACTCTATAAACCAAAATGCTACTTCAACATACTTTTTCCTTTATTAATCAAATTTTCTCTAAAGCACTTGGAAACCAACCAACATAAGCATATTCTTAATATCTTCAGCACCTCTTCAAAGAAACCAAATCATCTTTAGCAAAGAAACTCAAGTAAACATCTCATACCATTGCAACAACCTCATCTCTGCTCAACCAACCTCATCTCTACTCAACTAGTTGATATTAATGACAACACCAAGCTAACATGTTGATATCAATGACAACACTAACTGCACATACTTGCAACACTAACAACCCCGCCACCTCCAGAAAGCCTAGATTTCCCTTAGAAGCTCCATCAAAGTTGATCTTGCACCAATTTAGTTTGGTTTGAGCCAATGGGAGAGGTGGTGAGGGGAGGGGAAGGGGGATGAATCACGAGCCACATGTAGATGCCACTTGTATGCAACTAAGAATTCTGAGGGAGGAATGGGGTGATGACAAGGCTAGAGGGCAGCTGGAAATAATAGAGAAAAAGTTGTCCTTGATAGAAAAAGAATACAAGGGAACTCTAAAGGTTAGGGAGGAAACCCTCTGAAAACTTTAGCATTCCTTTCAAGCCAAAGGCTCCATAAAACATGGGGAAGGGTTAGAGACCACATAATCTTGAGAGTGGGATTGAAAAATGGGGATGACCATTGGGCAATGAGGTCCAACAAAGAGGAAGGGAGAATCCAAGTGAAATTGAAGAGAAAGAATATGACCCCAAACCATTGGAGAGAAGGGTTAAGAAATAAACATATGTGAGAGAGTCTCTAGCTCAACATAGAAAATAACACATCTAATAATTAAAATTGGGCATCTTTTTGTGAGATTGTCCACCAAAAGTATTTTATTTTGAGTAGCAAGCCACATGAAAATATTAATCTTCAAGGTGAGAGGTTTCAACCATAAGTTGGCCCAAAAAGGACAAGATTGATGGGAAGGGTTGACGAGAATCTTGAGGAGATCAAATAGGACCTGGAAGGGAAGGCAACCCAAACCAGAGTGTCAACCTTAGGAGACTGTGGGATATGAAAACCTCTTAGAAAAGCACAAATTTTGGTAAGAAAGGGGCAAGGTCGGCAAGGGCAGTGGGGAAAGGTTTCTAGCTTCACCAAGGTCCAATAAGCTAAAAGTAATTTTCCACCAAGCAACCGTAGTGATGTTTTAGAAAATTTAGAATAGAGGGTTTAGTCCAAAAAGATTAGAGGACAATCACCCAACCAAATGTCATATGAAAATATTATAAGGGTACCATCTCCCAACTTCCATTCAACACCTTTTCTCAGTAAATTGCTAAATTTTGATAGCCCCTTCCAGAAGTGAGACCCATTGATGTGAACATCCTCATGCAAGATTGATAACAAACCAGAGTGTCTTAGGTATTTGGCTTTGACAATATTATTCCACTCGTTGCAATCTGTAATGAGATGCCATGTGCGCTTTACAATCATAATAACATTACATTGTGTAAGATTCCTCAACCCAAGGCCTCTGTAGAATTTAGGAAGACAAGCCTATTGCTAGGAGATTAAGCGAAATCTATTTCGCTCCTTTGTCCCTATCCGAAGAAAATGTTTTTGAATTTTCTCTTTTTTTAGCTATCTTGGAAGGGATGACAAATCATGATATGAAGTAAATCGATAGGTTCTAAAGAGTAGACTGGATGCTCTCTATTTTCTAACTTGAGATAATAAAGTACCTTTGCATCCTACTAATTTATGATTAAATCTATTTTAGTTTTGCCCATGAAGCCTCAGGAATGGGGTCAATAAATAAAGGAAGACCCAAATAGGAGGTCCAGAGAGAGCCCACTTGGTAATTGAGTAGCCTCACAATTTTACTTTGGTGGGTCAGAGGAGTATTTATGAAGAAAACATTACTTTTGGATAGATTAACTTTCTCTCCATATACCTCTTCATAACTTTAAAATAATTTTTTGATTTCAATAGCTTTGGCCATAGAAGCTTCTCCCAAGGTAATTGTATATCAAAGAATTGATGATGTGTGACATGATGAACTATTGAGGCCGGATTGATCCCTTTGAGTCTCCTCGTAGTTGCAGTTGCACTAAAGCTTCTACCTAAAAATTTTGCAAATAGGATGAAAAGAAAAAAATCCACAGGGAGAGCCATTTATGATAATAGGAAACTAAGGAGTGGCTATGCAATTGTTAATCAATTTTCTACATTTTGCACCAAAGTTAAACCTTATTAAAACAACATCCAAGAACTTCCATGGAACATGGTCATAGGCTTTATTCATGTCTAGCTTAAAAACTATGTTGGCTTGATTATTCTTTTCCATGGAATAAACAACTTCATGAATGATTAATAATAGAGTCTAGAATTTGGTGATCCTTGACAAAACTGCTTATTTGAGGGGAAATCAAGTGGGGAAGAAGTCCTTGTAGTCTTATAGCAAGAATCTTCAAGAAAATTTTGTATAGGGAATTACACAAGCTAATAGGTCAAAAGTCAGAAAAATGGTTGGCATCCTATTTTTGGTGATAAGAACAAAAAATGAATTATTAAGTTACTTTAGGATCTCTATTGAAGAAAAGAACTAATTGGCAACCTCCATCACATCTTTAGAAACTTTTTCCTAGTAGTCTTGGAAGAAACAATGGGGGAACCCATTGGGTGTAGGTGCCTTGCAACCATCAAAAGAGAAGACTGTGACTTTAACTTCCTCTTTCATAGCATGGGTCATTAAAGAAGCATCATCTTGTAGAGAAACCGAGGAGGGGATCAAATTAAGGAGATCTTCAGCCAAGAAACCCCTAACATAATTTTCCTCTATGATTAGCTTTCTAAAAAAGCTACAACCTCTTCCTTAATCAGATCTTCATTCTAAATGTTATTACCATTTTCGTTTATGATTTCCTTAATAAAGTTGGTGGCTTTATGTTTAAGAGAATTGACATGGAAAAACTTAGTATTCCTATCACCCTCCTTGAGCCATAAGGTCCTAGATCTTTGTCTCCAATAGGTTTCTTCTATAGCGATCAAAGAGTTATAATCCCAAAGCAGGCTTCTTTCTTTGTCATAACTTTCTTGATTCATTCCTAAATCTTAGAGTTCCTTTTGTATACTTTCTAGCTCCTTAGTGACCTCCCTCTTGGCAAAGAAAATGTTACCAAAACAAGTTTTCTTCCATAATCTAATATTTATCTTAACATTTTTTGAGCTTTTGAGTACATCTAAACATGGCTTTACTAGTAATTTAAATATTCCACCATTCCTTAATTTTATCCTTGAGATCAAGATGCATAGACCATATTTTTTCAAATCTAAATGGGGTACCTTTTCTTCTCTTAAGATTATCTACCTAGAAAAAAAAAGGAGAGTGGTTCGATCCAACCCTATGGAGAATAGATAAACAAAGAGAATGAGAGAAAAGTAAGAACATAGATGTGAAAAATCTATCTAGGACTTGAATCAAGGAGGCACCCATTCTTCTATTTGACCAAGTGTACTTAGCTCTGTAGAGCTCATTGTCCAAAAGAGCACATGAAGAGATGAAATTAGCAAAATCATTCATGCTATCCATAGTAGTCTGAGTGCTCCCCCACTTGTCATTTAAGGAAAGGGGAGAGTTAAAATCTCTAGTAACTATCCATCTAGAATTATAATGTACATCTTTAAAGGAAACTAGCTTAGACCAAATCTTTCTCCTTTCCCCTGGAGAGTTTAGGGCATAGATGTTTGAAACAATACATGAAAGGTTCTCTTTACAATGAGAAAGAAAGATAGCAACATGATGGGGAAAAGCACAAAGAATCAATCTTGAAACAATAGATGGATTCTAAAGGGAAAATATCCCTCCAAATACCCCCATTACATTGACCTCCATAGAATGTGACTTAGTCCAAACTTTTTACTTCACCACCTCAAATATTTCCATAGACATTTTTATTTCTTAAATAAACAGAATATCTGGATCATGGGTTCTTCTAAGATTAGAAAGAATGTCATGTTTTAAGGGGTTATTTAAACCCCTGATGTTCCAAGAAATCATTTTCATTTCCTAAATTTAGGGGTTGATTTGGCTTTGGATAAATCTAATGTACCTTGAAGACCATCCATGATCTACTTTGAGGTTTCCCTCTCTCAAATTTTCCTCTATGTTGGATGTCCTACCTTTGAATATGAGCCCACATCCACTTTATTTTTAGCATTCTGGTTTTCCTCTCTCTAGGTGGAGAGTAGGATGCCTTCTAGAATTTTGGCATATGATTTCAAAGAACTGGGAAATGCCTTGGATGAGATTGACTACTTCAAGATAGGAGAAACAATCTTCAAGGTAGAGGAAGATAGACCCGTGGAAAATTCTTCTTGATTTGATAGAGCCTTGGTTTTTGTTGTTGGTAAGTCAGAAATCTCCATGGTTGGAGGGCTTTCGACATCCACATTCACTAGGGCTAGAGACCCTTTCATCCTCCAAAGATGAAACTAGAGGCTCAAAAGGATTTGAGACCTTTGAAGATGACAAGGAGGCCTCTAGGGAATTCTTAGCTAGACCATTTCTAGATTTGATCATAGGGCTGGAAACTAAATTGGGAGTATTGGAAGGATCCTTCTTTGCTTCATCTAGAAGAGCGATCAATTCCTTATTCTTAGACAAGCAGTTATTTGCAAGGTGTCCAAGAGAATGGAAAGAAAAATATCAGAAAGGAGATCTTTCAAACACCAAGCTTTACTCCCACACCCCAAATTTTGACTTCAAAGAGACTGATGTGGGAGGGGACATATTAGAGTTTATGTAAATACAAATGCATACAAACACCAACCCTCTACAGGATCTAGTAACATGATCTATTGCAATCAATCAACCAAAAGAGGTAATTATACCTCTGAACTGTTCTTGTTCCCACAACCCCATTAGGAAACCTAGAAGCCATACACACTAGGGTGATATTAATATTATCCTTTGATGGGTTGAAACCTGAGAACCATTTCTTCAAGAATAGTTAGATTTACCAAAGAACCAAGGGCCTTTGACTAGAGAATTTTCCAAGACCTTGCACAAGAATAGGAAAATAGAAAGGAATCTTTAGACATAGCAATGATGTCCAACTGACCCTTGGGCATCCACTTTTTCACTACCCAAGATCTGACTATGTCAATATTAGGTCTCTAACTAAGAAACTTTCCAACCATAGAGTTTCCATCTTTGTTGTTGCTCTTTCTACAACCTCATTAGGGATATTGATAAAAATCACACTAAAGTTTGAATATTTGGAAATAACAATAGGCATGAGGGATGCATCACCTTTAACCTTGTTAGGACAAGAAGCACATAAACCACTACCAGGAAACTTGAAAAGTCCCGCCCATGATCAATCAAACTTACCTAAGAAAGATCCTCCATCATTCTTCTTCATTGTCAATCCACTGGAAGACCATATGAGGAAAGTGGGCACATGAGGAGGGACCATGACACACCCCAAAGAATCTAAAAGGACCCGAATACTAGACAAAGCTTTCCCATGTCCACTAGAGTGGGACTTGCAATAGCAAAAGGAATTATGCCAAATCCCTGAGCCGCAACAACCATGTTAAATTCAAAAACTCCCTTTTCCTGTTCAAAACTAGTCATGCTCTCCATTTTCCAGTTTGTGCTTCATTATCCTCATAGTAACCACATATTGTTGAAATTATCGTTCACCAAGTGCTCCTATTATCTAGAATTTTATTCACTCAATAAAATTTATTGTGCCTATCTTGCTAATGAATGTTTATTGAGATGTCTCATTATGTGTGTTGAGAGTTAAATTGCTTTGGCAAATTTACAAGCTTTGTATTGCAAGTTAGCTCAAATATGTAGGTGGTGGCTTTGTACCAAGTCTTGCATTTAACTTACCACAACATTCATGTTTATGTGTTAACCCATCCAATCTGTGTGTATTTGGATTGTTTAGTTTATGCTTTTAGTTGAGTGTGCAAGCATGTAGTTATAGGATTTGGTTTCAACAAAAAAACATAAAATCCTTTGCATTGTGTTGAAAGAGCATCTTAACCTTTTACACTAGGCAAACCTAAAAATATACACATTTAAAGTTTATTTAGCTTGAATGTAAAATCCCTAGAGAAGCATTATAAAGACTGTAAATTGCAAGTACATATTGTTTATAGTAAGTTAAATTTTATTTTACAAAGATCTTCCCCTTCTAATTTGAAAAGCAATTCTATTTCACACCTATTCCAAATTTTGTTGTATTGAAATGTGCAAAGTAAAATGCTAACAAGTGGTGACTAGAACTTCCTCTTTTGAACCTTAGTAAAGTTTGGTTTTAGTAAACAATTCGATAATTGGATGCAAAGATACATTAAGATCCATTCTTTCTCCATCACCACAAATGGTAAGAAATGAAATTGGTTCAGGGCCTCTTAAGGGCTAAGGCATGGAGATTTACTCAACCCCTACCTCTTCATTATTATGGGGAAAGCACTCCTATGAATCTTGACTTTCAACCTAAAGGAATGGAAGATATATGGTCTTCTTGTAGTAAATAAAGCAGCTAGGTACATTGGATATCAATTTGCAAATGTTGTCGTTTTGTGCTCCACTCTTTTATCCATAAAATAAAAAGAATTAGAGCAATACTTAAGCAATATCAACATGTTTTAGGTAAAAAAAATGACAAGAAGTTAATTATATTCTTTTGTAAATTTTCTAAATGATAGGAGAAAGAACATCTCTAGCATCTTGGGCTATAAATAAGGGAAGGTCTAATGACCTATATTATGTTTCTAATGCACTTAGAAGCAAACAAATGGACTACGGAAAACCATAATAAAAATAGTAAAAATCAAAAGAAAAAATTGGATGATGAAATCTCTTTCCTTTGCCAGCCATGTCTAGCTTAGTAGAGTAGTCCTACAAGTTGTTCAGGTTACTATCCACCTCCATGCCTTAATCAAAATTCTAATCCTTATACAATATCAAATAGTTAACCTACAACAAAGATCTCTATGTCAAGGGATGGAGGAGATCTTTAAAGGAGTGCTCAATGTAAGCAATATTAGGAATCTCAATATTGCTCTAATAATGAGGCAATCCTAGAGGCTAAAAACAATTGTTATCCTACTGGGCCATCATTCTCCATAATAATAATTTATATGAACCTTAATAGCATCCCCTCAATGACAATTGAAGACCACAACTCTCTGTGATTGCATGGCACATCAAAATAGGTTCCACTTATTCCAAGGTGTTACTTGAAAAGTAGGGATTGGAATTATTATAATGTTTAGGAGGATAGTTGTAATGGGCATTCCCTAATTTTCCCCCTCCTCTCCAACCATTTCAAATGCAACTATAAGAACTTATGTCAATGCTTCATTCTTGGTAGAACAAATCAAGGAACCTAGAATCTTCATTTTCTATAGCATAGTTTAAAAACTCAAGTGACTCGATAAAACTTGGCAAACCCAAATTTCACTTGGACTTTGCAACTCGGTAAAAACTTGCCAAAACTTGAAAAAGCTCCTAGACATTAAAAACACATAATTTACAAAATAATCTTAAAACATAAGCATCATAAATCATAAAACTGATTATAGAGAATTCATAAGTGATAGCTAATAAGTACTAACTCACTAAGTAGTTTTCCATTCATTCATAATTTCATAGATAAAAAAATTTCAATACACAATTACACATCATTGATCATTGATCCTTCCTAATTTCATCATAATTCATAAGTTCATAGTTATTAGTAATTACTAATTAGTGTCAAGTTTAACAATCTAGTCATATGATCATAAATCTCAAAAAGCATGGGTTCAAGTTTCAAACCACATCATAGTGGCCAACAATTTCTACACCTCATTCTACCACATCTGTTATCACCTATTTTGCCACCTCTCCTCATATGAAGAAATGAGAACCATAATCTCTTGAATAACATCAAGCTCTATTTGACCACACAATAGAACATCTTTGAAGCGGTTGATGCCTCTTATCTTGTTCCAACAATAATGACACTACTTGTCATATGTCTCCCTCTAGGGTTACATGTTTCAAAGTAGGGTCTTGGTTTTGTAGATGCCAAATCTCAAAAAAAAAAACCCAAGCATAAATTTAAAAATTAAATATTATCAAATGTTAAACCTAGTAGCTAGCTAGTTGGTAAATAATATGGAACCAATTTATTGAGAAAAAACTAAAAAAAGAGAGTAATAAAACCTTAGAATGAGAGGGGAAAAATGAAAATAAAAAACACAAGAAGGATATTGTTAATATGTATGTTACAATGTTACATATACCTTGCAAATGCTACCAAAAATCAGTCCAAGATCACGTAAAATCAATTCCAAATGCACTAATGTTATCAACATGATCAAGAAGTGAGAGGTGTGTCACATCCCTCGAAGGCACTTATTATTAACCTATCATGGATAGGTGCATTGATTGATTAATCAAGGGCTAGGTGCAACGTGATGTAGTTCCTAATCATAGTTCTTGTTGGGGTTTTTTCTACTTCGTACCTATACTTTTCTCTAGAAGGCCTCTTGTAAACAAAGACTCTAGGGAATGTTAGACTTCATAAATGCTAGCAAAGTATTCATTATTAAATAGAGTAAGAGCAAGCCCAAAATGTTAGAGAGGGCTCATCTTTCCTTCTTTGAGCTTTGCAAGGCTCGGGGGGTGTTCCCAAGTGAATCCTTCAAAGGTTAAAACAACATCAATCTCTCCTCACAAGAATATATAGTTTAGACCATATAAGGTGATCAATTCTTCTAAAACTATTTACTAATCTACCTAAGCCATTATGACACAATTTTATATCCAATTTCTGAATTGTGTTGGCCCTTAGTAGACAAATGGAAAGATTAGAAAATATAGAAACATAGATCCACATACTCATGTGTAGAAAGAAAAAAAACACCACAATTGATAATGTTATACTATTTCCTTCTATTTATTATGGATCACTAAATTATATAAGTTATTCCATCAAAATATTCATTTTAAATTTGGATTAAGTGATTAGAAAAGAGCTAAGATCAGTGCCTTGTATCCTATACATAGAGTCAAGTAACAAATCTAAAGATAGAAAAATAATTCATATTTCTTATTTATTCTAAGTAGCCTAATTTACTTGGTCTTGTCTTGCAAGACTTAGGTTATCAATTGCCTTTCAACTTCAAGCTCTACTTAGTAACCCATTGTGAACACCATTTACTCCATATGTCAGATGTGAAAGCTTTCCTATTAAAAGAAATATTCAACAGGAAGTTTTATAGTATTCTTTGAATACTGACTAGCACAACTCTAACAAGAGCATAGCAAATGTACACACATAAATTAACATTTCTTGAAGAAATAAATGACACAATTGGTATAATTTGATATTTTAAATTAAATAATGTCTTACATTGAATTCTCAAAAAGGAAACATGAACATCTTACAAAAATGCATATGACAAGCTTAGAGTTGTTTTTATCCTATAGAATTTGACTCTCTTACACTTCTCAAAGATTTTATAACTCCCTTTTACAAAGTATTCCCACCCTTTTTATAAGTGATGACAATGGTCACCTCATGGGTGATTGACACTTGTCAATTCCTTTTACAATCTTGAGATTATAAAGTGGTTAATACTTTTGACACAAATACAATTTAAAAGCCTAGGCTTCCAATGGTTAGAAGTTGAATACTTTAAAAAAAAATTGGGACCTTCCAAGTTTAGTGAAAGAAAAAGCATGTTCCAAGTTTTGCCTACACTTGATTGCACCTTTAAGTTGCCATAGTAGCATACCACCTACCAATAGTATCACTACTACTCACCATGTTTTAGAAAAAAAATGATAGAAGTCTCTAGAATCTTTTTTAGGGACTTTTGCTAATATGGAAGCGTAGGCAGTGGGTTTGGCCAACTATAATTTAGGATCAATGTATAATATAACTAGGAAGGAGGCTAAGGAAGTCCTAAATTCAACCACAAGTCTCAAATCTAAAAGGCCAACAGGTATGAGAGAATTTATCTAGTGCCATGGGGTAGGGTTTGAAGATCTCATAGCCCTAAGCCATGACTATGACCTTTCACCCCTGGAGATGAAGCTAGAGATGTAGGAAAGGATTTGTAGGTGACCTAAAATATACCAGGAAACACTTACTACAAATTCTAGACCTTCCCATGTTGTACTTAATAGAAATCACTCAGAGAATTCCTATTTAGAGAATAAACTTTATGTCAAGTGATAAAGTCTCTATTCTTTGTATAGCTTGACCCATACATCTTAGAAAATGAGTATTTTAGGTATGACCCCAGGATATTTTGTCCTTGTCCAATCATCTTTAAAATGACCCCTACGCTAGGAAAGTAGGCTTCAATATCTAAAAATTGATCCTCCACCAGTCCTGAGTATACTATTTTTGACTTTTTCTATTTTTGGCTGCAATAAGATAGCTAGTACTTAACCTCAAGGATAATATCTTTATATATGAGAAGACAAAAATGCAAAATCTATACTCTTTAGTGAATTTCTTTGTTCTCTCTTCAAATTCTTCATCATTAGGCCATTTTGCCTCTAGAATAGTTCAAACTTGTTCATATTTGTGGCATATCTAGCATTCAAGGTATTCCTTACTTCCTTGACAAAATTCTTGACCCTTGTTTCTAGTATCAAGGCTTTATCTATTTGACAAATGATGAAAATGGGACCAAGCTTATCCCCTTGTAGTATAAGATTAACCCACATAGATACCAAATCCCTAAAATCATTTTTCAAGGACCCTAACTCCTTTATTTTCCCATTGGGATTTGTGACACTAGGAATGCCATAATTGATCAATATTTGAAATTCACCTTCCTTATCCCTCAAAAATGTCTTCAACTTATTAAAGAAGGCAAAGACATCACTCAACAACTTAGTCACCTCAAAAATAACTGTAATTTTATTTGGGCTTCCTAGAGCATACTTGGCATTTTTGTGAATGATCTACATGATCAACATTTTTTGGGATTCATCTCACATTTAATTATGACAGCTTGGGACCCACATCCTACACATATTTTGTTGTTTGTCATGTACCTATATTGATAATATATAATTGAATCAATTATATATTATTCATTCAAATTAAAGATATGAATGACATTAAAATCCAATCTAAATATTATAAATCGAATATATTTACATTAAATAATATAGATTAAATATATTTAAATACTAAACTAAATATTATATAAATCATATATATTCTAAATCAATATTATAAATTAAATATTATAAACTAAATATTATAAATATTCTAATATAAGAATAATTACATTTGGATTTCACTATGTGTGTTTCTTTGTCTCAAAAGAATGTTTTGGATCACACTCAGTGAGCCATCATTAGGAGGAGGATACAAATGAATAGGATTGTAGAAGCTTGCCTTATAAAAAGGATGAGAGGGGGGATTAGGGTTGAAGAGGTTGAAGGAAAAGGACACAATAATTAAAAACCAAAACAGAAAACAACAAAGTCAAAATTAGGAAGTCATAAAATATTTAGTAATATATTATAATGTGTACTAATGTAAATACATAAAAGAGTATAATAATAGGGTTAAACTAAGGTAAATTGTGCAAAGAAAGATAACTAATAACACATAACTTAGTTGATATTTATTAATAGGAGTATAGTAAAAAATGTCCTGAAATGGAAAGCCCCAACATATAGAATAGATATCAAGTAGAAGTCCAAGAAAGTACAACAATTAATAATATTATAATAAATAAACCAAAATTTAAGTAAATAAAAAAGAAAGTAAAATGTTCAATCAAAGTAAAATATATATGCTATTAAAGAAAAACAATGTTATCTATAATATGGAAGAAATAAAAGTAACTATATATGAGAGTAAATCAATATATATGTATATGAAATGAAGGCACATCAATCAGAATTGATAACATTATTATATGATGTCATAGGAAATGAATAACGAAACAGTGATAATAAGTAAATGAATATCAATATATATAACATAATAAGGTCAAACTATAATCACAAAAATTATAAATTAAAGAGAATTAAAAAGAAAGTGAATCAATAAATATAAATGTATGATATTAAAGTAAAAGAATATTAAGATATATATAGCACAATAAGGACCAACAGTAGCAAAATGTTGGAAGAAAGAAAATGAGAAATGTAAGATAGTTAAGATGCCTCATATTGCATATAATATAAAGACCAAAATAAAGGAAAGCCCCGACATATAGAATTAGGCAACAAGCAAAAAATTAGAAAGAGAAACAATAAAAAAGAGACCTAAAAATTGTATGGAATTAGTTAAAAAAGAAAACCAAATGGATTAAGAATGTAAAAATTAAGAAAGGCCAGGGTTGGCCTATAGTGTAGAGGGAATGCAAAAATACTAGTTAGTAAAACTGAATTAAGTGGGAGACTATATAAAAGATCATAAATAAGGAACACCACCAACACACACACACACACACACACACACACACACACACACACACACACACACACACACACATTACATAGTAACATAGAATAATTGAAAACCAAAAAGTAGAGAAAGTACTACAAAAGTAATATGTTAATAAGTAAGCTAAAACATGAGAGCAATGGACAAAAACAATAAGAAAAAGAGAATCCAAGAAGAAAGGACAGAGGAGAAAAGAATTAATTAAGAAAAAGAAAGGTATACTGTAAAAAGTATAGTGTAAGGTATGCAATGTAAAACCTATAAATTGCAAAGGATGAATGGCAAGAGCATCAAATTAGGGAAATAAAGATGTGAGAACCAACAAAAAGGTCAAAAACGGTCAAAGGGGAAAGCAAAAATCATAAGAGATGGGTGAAATAGGAGAAGTACACAAGGCGGTGGAAAGCGACCAACAAACCCAAGGACATAACAATAATGACATACCAAATAAGAATAAAAACAAACCGAGGATACCAACCTGAGACCAATCAAACAAAGCTAACACTGTACAACAAACGGAACCACCCCGTGAACATAAATGGATGAGACGACATGAGCAAGAGGTAGAAAAGTTGGGACCAAAAGAAGAGGGAAGAGAGGGAAGGGGGTGAAAGGAGGATGAGGGAATAGGGTAGACCAAGGTGAGAAAGAGGCGAAAGAGGAGAAGGATTAGGTTTAATAAGGGGGGTATGGAGAGAGTTCAACAGGGGTTGCCAAGTTGGGCTTAAATGCCACCCTTCGTCACGATTAAGATTCGTAGGGTGATTTCTTATGAAGATAGCTTCAAGATTTCTCTTGAAAAAATTATCCTCTTTGATGAGAACTTGGGTATCCTCAGGGCAAATATGGTGTTTGGTTTAGTAGGAGTGCTCTACGAGGGCCGATTTTGAAATATGATCATGCCTGATGTTAGTACTATGTTCCTTGATCCTCGTGCTGATGGAACACCCAGTTTCACCTATATATGGGGTCCCCCAAGAGCAAACAATTTTATAGACTCCTGAGTTGTGCATACTATGTCTAGGATCCTTGATAGAAGGTATAAGATTCCTAACAGTGGAGAAGGGTTTGAAGGTGCACATGAGGCCTTTCTTGCATAAAATTTTTGAGATCTTATTAGAGAGGCCTTCTATGTATGGGAGAGTGGTAACATAGGAAGAGTTGGAAGCATCCAGCTTGGGCTTGAGACAAAGAAACACACACAGTGAAATCCAAAAGCAATTATTCTTAAATCTATGGACCGTGGAAAGCTTATGCCTACTATTCTAATATAATTAATATATAATATATTTATATAATTGAATATATAATTATATAGAAGTAAATATAAATAAAAAATATAATTATTAATATAAATATAAATATTAAATTAAGTATTATTCTAACTATAATTATTAATATAATAATACAAAACTAATACTAAGGCAACACCATAAAGATCGACCAAATGAAAGAGTCAAATATTGGTTAAAGTAGTGAAGACAAATCATTACTTAAGGCATTGATCCTTATTGATCTATGCAATGATTAATAATATTAGGAAGGGCAACGATGATTAGGTATCATTGCCAACTAATCCAAAGGAGTGATGAGCATATAAGACAAAGTCTTATCAAGATGATCAATCCCGTAATTGGCAATGATTGCAATAAAGCAATGATAGTATTTTAAAGAGATTTAAGTTAGTGTTAACTAAAGGTGATGTCTCCTAGAGGGTAGTGATCTCCTTGAAAGGAGGCAGCTGATGAGAAAAAGCATCTTTTCAAAGGTATAGATAAGGAATTGGTGAACAACATAATCCATCATCAATCAAGCAATGAATAAAGCATTCAATTGGTAATCAACAGTAATTTTAGCAGTCTTATAAATATATATCAAGCAGATTCAAATATATTAGAGGCAGCAATCTGCCATACACATATACATCCCTAGTGGTGGAAACATTATCAATAAATTTAGTTCCTATTGAAGGAACAACCTTACATAAAAGGAATACTGAATCTTGTAGCAGCCTTGTGAGAAATCAAGGTAATCATTATCTTGGTGATCCATAGGATAACTTGTATATCTCCAAATCAACTAAGGAGAAAGGATCATGCATTGGTATGATATTTCTAACCTATATGTTTATCTATGCTTTAAATAGTTATACTTGGTCTTACTCATGATATACGAGGGATGAGTGCATCTTGTCGCATCTTTAATCTTTGTCTATTGCCCCTATGAGGATTGTTTGGGTTGTTAGGGAAGGTCAGTTTTGTTATTAATGTCTCACATGGTAGGTGACACCCAAGTGGTGGTATTGACGGGCGTTCATGAAACCCTTGGGCCAAGTGGTGGTATTGATAGGTGTTCATGAAACCCTTGGGCCTACGGTAGTGGAGAATAGTTATCCAATGCCCTAACATAATGTTTTCCTCTCCTCCGCTAGGGTTTATGATTAGGTTAGATTAAGGACCAAGCTCGACATTCACCATTCCCAAACTATATCATGAAGCATAAGACATGTTAAAGTATAAGTAAAAGTATGTGGAAATACATTCGAGTATATGTACACACAAATAACATTATATTCTTGTTCATTATTATTGATTATGATCATGATGCAACTAACCCTAATTATTATAGATGAATATATATATACTTTGTATATGTTGTTACTGTGTTTAATTGCAGGATTCCAATTTAGAATTACATTATTCATAGAAATATTATATATTGGAAAGTGGTAACCCTAACCCTAAGTTGTCACGATTATAATTCTAGGGCACATTCGGGAAGGGGACATCACAAGTGGTATTAGAGCTTCCTTCCTGCCATCATATGAATGATAGTAGATGCAAAGTGTATTCATGTGTATACTTCATGCCTTACATGCTTCATGTCTTACATGTATTCAAGTGTATGCCTTATGTGTATTCAAGTGTATACTCTATAACTTTGTATTTGTATTCGAGTGTATACTCTATAACTTTGTATTTGTATTTAAGTGTATACTCTATTACTTTGTATTTGTATTCGAGTGTATACTCTACGACTTTGTATTTGTATTTGAGTGTATACTCTGTGATTTTATATTAGTATTCGAGTGTATACTCTATGACTTTGTATTTGTATTCAAGTGTATACTCTATGACTTTGTATTCAAGTGCATACTTCATGACTATGCATTCAAGTGTATACTCCATGACTTTGTGTATTCAATTGTATAGTTTATGATTTCATGTATTCGAGTGTATACTACATGAATTTGTATGTTCAAGTGTATACCTCATGACTTATGTGTGTTCAAATTCATATTCCATGTATATTCAAGTGCACACTTCATGACTTACTTGTATTCATGTGTATACTTCATGTTTGTCTATTACGTGCGTATACTTTGTATGCTTCATGCTTTGTGTATCAAGTGTATGCTATATATGTTTCATGTATTACGTGTGTATACTTGTGTATTACATACTATGTTCATGCTTCATGATCCATATACTTTTGTGTATTATGTGAATGTTCCATACTCCATGTATTAAGCGTATAAACTTTGTGTATGCTTCATGTATTACGTGTATTCACGTATATAGTTCATGCTTCTTGTGTAAACTTTATGTATTACTTGTATTCAAGCGAATACTTGGTGACTTACGTATTCCAATGTATACTTCATGTGTATACTCCATGTATATGTCTATTCATGTGTATGCTTCATGACTTACGTGACTCATGCGCATACTTCATGTATTTAAGTGTGTGCTTCACACTTCATGTCTTACGTATATTCATGCGAATACTTCATATACTTCATGCTTCGTGTATTTATGCGTATACTTTGTGTATTACATGTATACTATGCATCTTCGTGTATCACGTGTATGTACGTGTATGCTTCATGCTTATTTGTATTTATGCATGTATTTATGTGTATACTTTGTGCTTTACATGTATTTATGTGTATACTCTGTGTATTATGTCTTATGTGTATACTTTGTGTATCACGCATGCTTCATGTATTACACATGTCTAGGTGTTTGTTTACTCTATGTGTGCTTAAGATTACCTTAAGTAAAAGTCAAATCTCTCAAATCTTTATTCCCTCAAAAATTGAGAATACAATAAATGACTAAAATTCTTTAATTAGAATAGATTTATAGCAAGGAATTAGAAAACATAAACAACCATTAACAAAAGAAAACAGGTGGAAGAAATGTGGTCATTATAAGGTCTATGGGAGGTATGAGGTTGACTACTAGAAGAAATAAATAATTGGAGGAATGCACATATAGAAGTTGCATGAAGTAAATTGCAAGGAGAATAGCATGGAAGAAGTGGAGATGAATACAATATACAAAGAAATAAAATCATATGAAGCATAAGTAACACAAGAAATCAGCATACAAGGAAAATTAGAAATAAAATCATAAGGAAATGGAGCATGTAGATCTATAACAGACAATGTGAATTCAATTACTAAAATCAAATTTAGATTCTTGATTGCATCCTTCATCAACTACATTCAATTCTAATACAGTTCCTGATTCACTTCATCCTTCATGTCGCACATATACTCTCAACATGGATCTTCTCTCTTCGAATAACCTTATCTATCATTGATTGTCTCCACGCTATCTTATCCATTATTAAACACTTCCACGATTTGTTGAATAATCAAAGTCTTACTTGAATCTACCTTCTCTACAACATCATTAGATTCATCTCTCCAAATTTCAAGATGTCTTCATCTTTCATTGGAATCTTGGAATCTCAATACTCTCAAAATCTTCTTTAACATTGTAAATATTTTCACTATCTAAAAACACATCTTCATCTATGATACTCGCATCACATCATTGCTATTCAAAACATCAAACAAATGCTTACCTATACATTTGTCTTTCATTAGACCTTTCAAGTATCCTTTGGCCACAAATTCTCTTTCATGGAATCACAATCATTTTCTCTTCACCAAAGCAATATCCATTCTGGATCAAAACCATGATTTCGTCTCAACACATCAAAAGGTAGACATTAAAAAGTGCAAGGTAATGAAAGAACTTGTTCTACCCAAAGATCAATTCCAAGGTCAGAGGTCAAGATGTCTTTTGGGAACAAAAGGAAACTTGTCTTAAGAAAGGTAAACATTGGTAGTTGGATTGAGACAAGAAACAAGATGAACAAAAATGTTTATGATTGCTTGAGGACAAGCAATCTTGAGTGGGGAGGATTGTCATGTCCCTATATTGATAATTTATAATTGAATCAATTATATATTATTCATTCAAATTAAAGATATGAATGACATTAAAATCCATACTAAATATTATAAATTGAATATATTTACATTAAATAATATAGATTAAATATATTTAAATAATAAACTAAATTTATATAAATCATATATATTCTAAATCAATATTATAAATTAAATATTATAAACTAAATATTATAAATATTCTAATATAATTAATATATAATATATTTATATAATTGAATATATTATTATATAGAAGTAAATATAAATAACAAATATAATTATTAATATAAATATAAATATTAAATTAAGTATTATTATAACTATAATTATTAATATAATAATACAAAACGAATACTAAGGTAGCATCATAAAGATCAACCAAATGAAAGAGTCAAATATTGGTTAAAGTAGTGAATACAAATCATTACTTAAGGCAATGATCCTTATTGATCTATACAATGATTAATAATATTAGGAAAGGTAGCAATCATTAGGTATCATTGCCAACTAATCCAAAGGAGCGATGAGCATATAAGACAAAGTCTTAACAAGATGAGCGAATCCCATAATTGGCAATGATTAGTATTCCTAATAGCAGCGATTACAATAAAGAAATGATGATATTTTAAAGAGATTTAAGTTAGTGTTAAGTAAAGGTGACATCTCCTAGAGGGTAGTGATCTCCTTGAAAGGAGGAAACCAATGAGAAAAAACATCTTTTCAAAGGTATAGATAAGGAATCGGTGAACAACATAATCCATCATCAATTAAGCAATGAATAAAGCATTCAATTGGTAATCAACATCGATTTCAACAGTCTTATAAATATATATATCAAGCATATTCAAATATATTAGAGGCAACAATCTGCCATACACATATCTATCCCTAGTGGTGGAAACATTATCAATAAATTCAGTTCCTATTGAAGGAGCAACCTTACATAAAAGGAATACTGAATCTTGTAGCAGCCTTGTGAGAAATCAAGGTAATCATTATCTTGGTGATCCATAGGATCCCTTGTGTATCTCCAAATCAACTAAGGAGAAAGGATCACACATTGGTATGATATTTCTAACCTATATGTTTATCTATGCTTTAAATAGTTATACTTGGTCTTACTCATGATATACGAGGGATGAGCGTGTCTTGCCACGTCTTTAATCTTTGTCTATTGCCCCTATGAGGATTGTTTGGGTTGTTAGGGAAGGGCGGTTTTGTTATTAATGTCTCACATGGTAGGTGACTCCCAAGTGGTGGTATTGACGGGCGTTCATGAAATCCTTTGGCCTACGGTAGTGGAGAATAGTTATCCAGTGCCTTAACGTAATGTTTTCCCCTCCTTTTCTAGGGTTGATGATTAGGTTAGAGTAAGGACTGGGCTCGACGTTCACCATTCCCAAAGTATATCATGAGGCATAAGACATGTTAAAGTATAAGTATGTGGAAATACATTCGAGTATATGAACGCATAGATAACATTATATTCTTGTTCATTATTATTGATTATGATCATGCTGCAACTAACCCTAATGATTATAGATGAATATATGTATTCTGTATATGTTGTTACTGTGTTTGATTATAGGATTTCAATTTAGAATTACATTATTCAAAGAAATATTTATATTGGAAAGTGGTAACCCTAACCCTAAGTTGTCGTGATCATAATTCTAGGGCACATTCAAGAAGGGGACATCACATTGCTTTTCTCAAGTTATCATAGAATTCCAAAGATAATGTATTAACCTTACCAAATTGGATACTCTAGCCTTGAGGATCCCTTTAACAAGATTATCTATTTCTTTCTTTGCTTGGGTATTTTGTTATTTCTTTTCTTCTTGCAAAGGTTTAATTTGCCTTGTTAATACATTGTTGTCTCCCTAAGATGAAGAGCCTTCATAGGGAACATTTGGTAGATAAATAACTATTCTTGCACTTAATGACTTAATTTGATGTAAGTAGTTTTCATATTTGGCTTTCTCCTCTCCATGTTCCTTGCTTAATCTTATGACATCCTGCAACAATGCATCATACTCCTTTTGTAACTTTCTTGTCACAACCTCACTGAATTGAACAATATGGACCATAATATAGATGTGGCTTCAGGGGCAGGTGTATCTGACACTCTCTTAACAATCAACTAACCATTTAATCCCTGAGGGTCATACAAAATATGAGGCTTGTAATGCTTAGGGGCAATAGCCCATAATGCTAAGGTTTCTTGGTGAGGGCAATATTTTGAACTTGATTAAAAAATTCTAGCTTTCTCTATATCTTGAAAGACATCTCCACCTTCGTTATTCTTTCTCAAAGTATCAAATGCCATTGTTGAGAATATGTTCCATCTTGGGAACAACAAGCATCCACTCTCTCTCACCATCCTCTTGGCCTATTTTGGTGTAATAATATTGATGTCCACCTCAAAGATTGATGCACTCTTTTCCAAATTAGGATCATGGCCATGAGCCTTGGCAAATTATTTTTTAGTATTTAAATCATTGTTGGCATGGATTTTTTAATTTGAGAATAAAATTCTTGAACTCTTTTGTTTTGATGAATTGAACATCAAACATAAAATTCTCACATGCCTTGGTCCTGACATCATTGACAAGCTTATCACCTTCAAGGTCTCCCAACACTATGAAAACATAAGGGATGGTGACTTGAAGTTTCCATGTGTGTTTAGGGGACTTAATGGCTTTTATGATTTCACTTCTAACTAGGTCAAATTCATCAAACCCCTCTATTTCACTATAGGGCACCAAAGGCTATCGAGGATTTGTAATCTGCCCTATTTCTTGTGGTATATCAAAAGATCCTTTTACTAGCCATTCCTTACCCTTTGATTTCCTTGACTCAAAATTGCCACTTTGTTGTTTAGCTTCTTCCCTAGTAATATGTGTGCTAGAAATATTAGGGGCAACCATAGATGTTGCTAGAGCTTCAATTGGTTTGATCTTTGGAGGCATGATACTTAGAGTGTCAACATCATTCAACATGACTTTCATTCTCTCAATAGGCTCTTGGATCTCTACATATAATCCCTTAAAATTAGGATATTTTTCCATCCTCATTGCCTTAGCCAATTTTATTCCATACCATCTTTTTCTCCTTAGATCATTTTCTACCTTATCCTTGCATTTATGATAAGGTATTCACACTCATCATATTGATGTTCATATCCCACCATGCCAACTTGCTTCCTCATCATATCAATGAAGCCTTCAGGATCATATGCTCTTGATTCTACATATTCCGTATTGTATTTGCATATGATGTCAGAGATTCTATTATAACCTTCCTTGTCAAATATAGTGAAGTTTAAGAATTTGGCTTGAGAGAGGAGAATTCATTTTCTCTTGACTTCTAAAATGCTCATAGTTCACATTATTCATTTTCTAAACTACTTCTAAAAATGAAATCTTTGATGGGCCCTAAATTGGTAGTTTGTGGGACATGAGACTAGAGCCAAATAATATTTTAATAATGTATCCTTTGCATAGGAACTAGTCTCTCCAATTGTGTCCTATAGTTGGGGCTTGCTTGTTATCCAAAGGTCTAAAGAATTCAAATAAATCTTGTGGAAGCCTTGGTTTGTCAAAACCCAATCTCCTTAATATAGGTGTGATAAAGAAGTCTAAAAAAATGTAGTAGTGAGCACTAGAGTTATGCCTATATAATCATACAGGTTTGAGCATCCCTTATGGTAATTTTGGAGAAGCCATTTGTACATCCAACTTGCTATCCCATTATTCATCCAATACATATAATTATATATGGAACAATAATGACTACCACTCAAAGGATTTTTCTTTCTCTTGCTTCTTTACATTTTCTAGACTTTCATATAAATGCTTGGAAATAAAGCTTGCATAATCATATTAAGAGTGTTCACATGCATGCTTTGAATATGAGATGCAAAGACCAATGCACCTTTAGAAATAATGGGGTGCACATCAACCCCTGTGACTTGGCACATGAATTGATACATATCCTAAAAGTAACTAGCAAAAATAATATATATTTAGGGGCTCAATCTCAAAATTAGGAATTAGTTCCAATTCCTCTCCTTGTCCCTTATCTGTGTAATTGGGTAGCCACTTTTCTCTATAACTAAGTCTAAGCCTATTATATTCCAAACCCAATCTTGTCATATCTAATGGGGTCTTAGCCTCAAAATTTAGGAGGAAAATCCTTTGAAACAATTCTTTGGTTACTATGAATTGTTTACCACCTTGGTCATCGTATACAGTTTGATCCTAGGAATTGTATATTCTAGTTGTCCATTCAACCAATTTAGGGCTAATAAAATAGTTGGGAACCACCACTTTCCCTAAATCAAACCTCCATGCATTACATAGTGGAATTCAACTGCATTATTTCTTGGAGAAAGTATTGAATAATTCACCCCCACTTTTGAATGTGTTATGTCAGAAATTGTCCTCCTGTATGGAATGGTACAATTTGTCACGGTTTACCTCCTCTCCTTTGGTGTCCTCTTAACCTATTCATTTTTGGCCTTCCTAAACCTTGATTGACCTATGTCTAACTGAAGAAATGTCATATTTCGAGATGACTGATGACTGAACCCAGAAAGAAAGTTTGGATTTGGGACTTCCTGGACCCCCTTAATGTAGACTTGATTAGAAAATCAAGGCTTGGGATTGGGTGCTCGCGCCCTAGCCCTGCCCCATTTTCTGGGGTTTTGAATTTTGGCGGGGTGTCGTCTCCTACCGTGCACCTCAGGATTCCATTTTCAAAATTTTGTTTTCGCGCGATGTCGACATGTTATTTCAGAATTTGAAATTCCTAAGGTTAGATATTTAAAGACATTTGAAAATCATTTTATCACACATAATCTATATGCAAGATTTCTATGCCAAAACTCTGCCAAATTTGCCATTGAAGAACAACACTTTGTTGAAGCTCTTGGATTTATTTGAAGTTACTATCATGGGGATATTCAATGGAGATTAGGAATCAAGATCTTGAGACTATCTTGCTCTTCCTAGGGCTTGTACAACCTTTTGTATGATCGAGAGAAGGGTTGAAGCCTCCAACATTGAGCTTGGAAATCCTCCATGGATACGACTGCCTCCCCTTCTTGTTCTACAAGTCTTCATTGCTCTCATCTCCTTGAGGTGATGTTATTGTTGTTTCATTGAGTGAAGCAAGGTGTTGCTCTTTCCTTGATGCTTGAGTCATCTAGGGTTTTACATTTTTTGAATACACATTTGTTAGATGAGCACACACATTTGCAAATCTTTTCACTAGCTATTGTTGAAGTAGGAATACCGAAAATGAGGCTTGACTGAGGCAAGCTCCTATATAGCCACAACCATCTTTCTCCTCCTTTTGCATGTGCAAGTTACATTCGGTGAGATCCGAAGGAAAGGAGTGGCAGGAAGACGGATATTATAGGTACAGTCTTCACGAGATTTTGAATTTTGGGATTGCAAAACTTTCAGGGAAAAGGGACTTGTGCCCAAGCCCTCCTATGTATTTTCTTCAAGATCTGGATACCTCTAGAGATTGTCTGATACCTAGTGCAGAAGATTCTGACAACCGGAAACCTTTTGGGCAAAGGGACTAGTGCCCTAGTCTAACAGGGATCCATTTTTTGGGTGCATGTATTCTCTGTACCTTTTACTCTACATTTTTGTAATTTGTTTGCCTGTATCTATGTTTGAAACTGTCTGTTACAGTATATTTTGCTGAATTAGGGTTTTATGCTTAGCAAACACAATAAGCTTGTAAAAACTTGATCCAGAGACTTAGTCAGTTACAATTAGCAAAAAAAGGGAACCTAGGAAATCAATAGCTTTACTCCAAGCTTGTTTCTTACTTCCCTAATGTTTAGCAAGAGAAAGTGTGGGACTTGATTCGATTGGTTGCACTATCATTATCCCACATTTTCCACTAAACATTTTGGTGAACCCATTCTCTAAAAGAATTTGCATCCTTTTTAACATCAGATATGAATTAGTTTTCTATCCTAAATCACATTTAGATTGCAAACCCTCTTTGGTGAAAGTACATACATTGAAACTTGAGTGATTTATTTATCCTTTCATTAAAAGAGTTTGAAATTACAACTTTGTGTTTTGCATAGTGCTATTATATTTCATTTTCACAAAGTTTATTCTATATTATTTTACATTTAAGTCTTGGGTTAATTAGAACATGCTATAATGTCAGATTACTTTTTACAAGACTTTCATGTGTATGATGAGCCATTTAGTTGTGATGACTTCAATATGTTAGATGAAGCCCTCGAGGACTTTACCTTAATTGAACATTCCACGACGACTCCTAAACTGTCATTGTTTCAAAGATTAGTAAATGCAATCTATGTTCCTAAACCTCAAGAAGAACCTATGAAGCCGAAGATAGTGGTCAACCTATGTATGGATGTGGCTCAACCACACTCTAAACCAATGCTCACTATTAGAGATCTTTCACCTTCTTTTCAACCTCCTGATTACATTTATAACTATGCTAAACAAATAACACAACAAAATTCACAACAAGCTAGTCATATTGTGGTTGCTCATACATATAACATAGAGAATAAAAAGCAAAGCAAACAACAATCGAGCATTCTGATATCTTTATTAGCTTCTCAACCGATGCTTCCTCAAGAACTTCGTTTAATACATAAAGCTGGTCAAGACTATGATCTTGTTGAGAAGCTTCGATCTACTCTTGCTAAGATTTCTCTTTGGGAACTTATACAAACTTCACCTACATACCATGGAATGCTCCAAGAAGCTTTACAAAAGGTGATTGTACCACTTGCTGTCAAGCCGAATGATGTAGCAACTCTATTGGATTGTATGCATGCGACAAAAATAGATATTTTGTTTCAACAACATGAGTTGCCATCTCTTGAAGTTCAAAATCAGTATGATCCTTTAATTATATTCATTACAATAAATAAGAAATTGATTAAGTGACTTATGATTGATAATGGATCAACTCTTAACATTTGTGACATTAATTTATTACATAAGTTTAAAGTCGATACATCTTTGATTAAGCTGGATAGAATAAGTATCTGTGGCTTTGATAATGTTGGAAGACAATCCGTGGGCACTATACCTTTACCTATACAAGTTGGGCCTGTAACTTTATCTACCCTGAATCATGTCATGTTTGGTTCCTTATCATACAACATGATTCTTGGTAGGCCTTGGATTCATGCATTGGGGGCAGTTCCTTCTACCCTTCATCGTTCAATCAATTTTATTTATAAAGATAAACTTCACACTATTGATGCTGGTCCTAAACCAAATAATTGTTTACAAATTGAATTACAAAAGCAAGTTGTTCATCATAAGATCTTAAGCAACTTGAAAGTTGATTTGTCAACTCCTCTTGCCACAGATAACATTGTGCAAGAGTCTAAACAATTGAATGCATTTCTTGGTGATGATTGGGGTTCATTATATTCTACATCCTCTTCTACAGGTGAATATAAAATTAACAACCCTACTCCTAAAACATCAAATGTTGCATTGATCTCATCTAAAAATTCAAGTACGAAACCTAAAGTCTCTTTGATAACAAATACATATAATACTCTTACACTACAGATTATGAGACTTATGAGGCCCCACCTTCTTATAAGGAAATGGATTCTCTCTATGGTCAAGGATTTCAAATCCTTTATAAGAATTGTGACTATGTAGGTAATGGTTGCAGTATTAATCAACAAGGAATTCGAGTACCTATAAAATCTGCTTCGTGACATTACTCAAGTGGAATTAGATATAATCCTTTCTAGGAAACCAAAGCCCACTGATGTCCTAATCTTAATGTGAATACAATATCAAAACTTAATTTGATGTATCTTGAGATGATAGACATGAGTTGTTCTCTCAGAGATATTCCTTTAGATATGTTCTTGACAGATGAAGCAATAATGGAATTCTTGGGAGCTTATGAAGATCTTCCTCGTTATCATCATAAACCTGGATTATCTTATCAATTAAATCAAGATGCATATTTTGGAAAGTCCACTAGTTTGATAAACACTACTTTAAAATCTAAGGAAGAAGACAAAGAACTAATGAAATCACCCAGTTCCTTAGACCACAGTACTTTGCTTAATGGAAAGACTGTTGATGTTTTCATGGAGAAAGATAATGCTAAAAAAGTTATCCCTATAGGTGATTGTTTAAAAATAGAAGAAAAAGAAGGTATGACCAAGCTTTTACATGAATTCACAGAGTTATTTGCATGGAATTATTCAGATATGCCTAGTATTGATCCTTAAATTGTAACACATAATATTGTATTAAAACTAAATGCTAAGCCATTTAAACAAAAGATCCGTAAGATGAATCCTAAGGTGACATTACTCATAAAGGATGAGATAGAAAAACTCTTAGAAGCTAGTTTTATCTACCTGATTGATCATTCACCTTGGATTTTGAATATTGTTGTTGTTGCTAAACCTGATGGCCATATTTGGATGTGTACTGATTTTAGGGATTTGAATCTCACTTCTTTGAAAGATGATTTCCCCCTTCCAAACATTGACATGATTGTTGATTCAATAGATGGTCATGAATTACTTTCCTTCATGGATAGTTTTTTTGGGATATAATCAAATTTTTATAAACCCTCAGGATCAATATAAAACAACATTTATAATACCTTGGGGTACATTTTGTTGGGTGGTCATGTCGTTTGGATTAAAGAATGCTGGAGCAACTTACCAATGGGCTATGACCCTTATCTTTCATGATTATATGCATAAAATTCTCAAGGATTATGTTGATGATATCCTTGTGAAGTCTATATGTCGTTAGGATCATGTTACAATCCTCTATCAAATCTTTGACTGAATTAAAAAATACATGCGTTTAAATCCACGGAAATGTATTTTTGGCGTAGATAGTGGAAAACTATTGGGATTTATAGTATCGCATCGTGGTATTGAAGTAGACACAAATAAAATTGATGCTGTTGTTAATATGCCAGCACCTAAGAACATATCTCAACTTCGTAGTTTGCAAGGGAAGATACAAGCCATTCGCTCATTTGTTTCACAACTCACGGATAGGACTCACCCTTTTACACAACTATTGAAGAAGGATTTGAAATTTCAATGGAATTTTGATTGTCAAAAGGCTTTCAAAGATTTAAAGGGTTATTTAGCTAATCCCCCTGTTCTACAGCCTGTTGTTGCTAATAAACCTTTGCTTCTTTATACTTTGGCATCTAATCATGCTCTCGTAGATTTATTAGAACAACATAATGTTGAAGGCAAGGAACATGTTGTTTATTACATCAGTCAAACCTTTCTTGATTATGAAGTGTGGTATACTGAAGCTTAAGTGTTCATGACACAGATTCTTAGACATTATCTATTAAATACTGAAATACATGTAATGGTGAAATTTGACCTGTTGAAACATCTTTTGCTAAAACTGACCTGTTGGGTCATCTTACTAAATAGGTTATGTTGTTAACTGAATTTGATGTTAAATTTATTTCTCAAAAAGAAATTAAAGGACAAGAATTAACCAACCATTTA
Organism: Cunninghamia lanceolata; assembly: GCA_027924645.1. Taxonomy (NCBI): domain Eukaryota; kingdom Viridiplantae; phylum Streptophyta; class Pinopsida; order Cupressales; family Cupressaceae; genus Cunninghamia; species Cunninghamia lanceolata. The sequence continues at coordinate 1,567,242 of BSBN01000934.1, forward strand.
GTCGAAGCACCTTCACCCTTTGCCATAAAAAACTAGGAGACATTTCCTGATGATCAAATTTTAAATATAGATAATGATGACAAATGGGAATTATATTTCGCTGGATCAAGATGTCAGACTGGCTCCAGTGCTGGTGTTATACTACTACCTCCCTCTAGTAATCCGATCCCTATGTCTTACCATCTAAACTTCTCATGCACAAATAACATTGCTGAGTACGAAGCTCTTATCGCGGGACTTTGTGTCGCTTTGGCTCTTAACATTAAAAACATCACTATATGTGGTGATTCACAATTAATTATGTGACAAATAACTGGATCATATCAAGCTAAACGAGACAAGTTATTTCATTACTGCGACTTAGATTTATCTCTATTAAAATAATTCACATCATTCATAATTGATACTATTCCAAGAAAAGACAAGCGGCACGCGGATGCAATGGCAAGCGCAACTTCCCTTATAACCCCAGCTGATTCACCTGATGAATATACTTTCATCATACATAATCTTAAGGCACTGGCATTAGAAGAGGTCATACCTTCAAGCACTGACCTCTGTTGTAATGTGAACTTTGATGAATGGTTCTCCCATATATTTAATTATTTGCATGATAGAACCATCTCTGATTCAACATCTAAAAATGCCTGAGTTCATCTACGCAAACTTGTGGTGCGTTATATCATCCTATCTAGTGTCTTGTATAGATGTAGCTATAGTGGTGTTCTTCTCTGATGTCTAAGTAATTTGGAGATCCTGATAGCTTTAGAAGAGGCTCACTCTCGTGCCTGTGGAGGGCATTTTGGAGGAAAAACATTGGTGCAAAAGTTAATGAATGGGATATTATTGGCAGCATATGGAACAAGATTCCTTTGTGTATGTCAAGAAATGTTTGCAACATCAACAACATAATCATTTAATCTGAGCACCTGCCCAAGAACTTTGTGCCCAAGTTTCACCTTGGCCATTTTCTGTTTGGGGCTTGGACCTAATTGGTAAAATCTCTCCACCTTCTTCTCAAGGACATACTTTTATCATCACCACTACTGATTACTTCACGGAGTGGGTTGAAGTTGTTCCACTACGATCCATGACTGCTAAGGTAATTTGTCGCTTTATACAAGATAACATCATTTCCTGATTCGACATACCTTCCTCCTTAGTTTCAAACAATGGCATGCCATTCAAGGATAAGGATGTGAAGAAATTCCTCAAAAAATATCACATTCAACATCGCTTCTCTATGCCTTACTATCCTTAATCGAACGACCAAGTAGAAGCTTCAAACAAAGTTATTGGACAAATTTTATGAAAAATTGTTAACAAACATCATAAAGATTGGCATACTCAATCAACTTACGCATTAAGGGCTTATAGAACAAGTATTCAAACATCTACTGGAACTACACCGTATAACCTGGTTTATGGTGCTGATGCGATAATGCCTTTAGAGTTAGAAATTCCTTGACTACAAGTTTCCCTAAGAACATTATTAATGATGATATGGAACGAGAAAAGTGATTACTAGAACTTTAGATGCTCGATGAATAATGTATCAACGCTCTCAAACACCTTAGAGCCCATCAGAAGAGTATCCAATGATTGTAAAATGAGCGCGTCATGGATCGTTTATTCAACATTGGAGATTTGGTACGATATGAGAATCAATGCAATGAAAACACACCTCTTGCAAAAAAAGGAAAGTTCAGTTCTAAATGGCTTGGACCATATGTCGTTGCTGAAGCCTTTGGATCGGGAGCATATAAACTAGCTGATGAACAAGATGCACCACTTAAAGAACCTATTAATGTTGTGCACCTCAAGAAATTCTATGCTTAAGATTATATGTTAGATGTTACTTTAAAAAGCAAACTTATTAGATAGTTAGCTTCAATTTTGACAAGATATGATTACTTTGTCTTAATTCATTTAACATAGCATCTTTTTCAGTTAATCATTGTTGTATCTTGCTTAAACATGAATTATTAAAGATCACCTTCATATTAACTGAGTATAGCATAAAATGTTGGTTATGTGTGAAATTCATTAATCATTGTGCTTTTTACTATATGTTCTACAAAGAATTGTTTAGTATATATCACATTAGCATTAATCACATTTCCACATAGGCATTAACATTTATCACTAGTTGAATTTTATATAAATCACATGTGATAGATTAAACAACATTAGAAGCAGTAATAGGAAAACATCATATATATAAACATCAGTTTGAATATGCATCAGAGTCAACTATCACCTACATCAAAATGGGATGTCGTAGTACATAAGATACATCACATAGCTGAACCTCAGTCACCGGTCCCCTCAGGACCTCGTGGTGTCCGTGTGACGGAGGCCTACCCATGTGTGGCTATGGACTGTGAATGACTCCTAGAGACACTCTGTGACTGTAACCTCCCGAGCTCACCTCTAAGCCCTAGCACCTTGTTGTGTGACTCTTGGTACATCTGTTGATACTGGTCTCTCTTAGATATGGCTCTATCTCTCTCCGCTTGGGCTCTATCTCTATCAGCTCTCACCTAGCGTAACTCAAGAAGTAAGATCTCACTCACGAAAAGATCTCTCAGGTGAGGGTACTGTTATAGCCTTATCTCGTAGCATCTGGAGCTTTGCCTTTGCATGCTCAGCTCTCTAGATAGCCTGATCTAGAGTAGACTCTATAGCTAATCTATATCTCACGAATGGCATGAATATCTCTGCATGCTGCCTTGCGAATGACTGTGGTGAATACCCCATCCACACTTGTCACTCACCTGCATCGGTAGGAACTATCTCTGCTATGACGTGACTCACAAAATCCCGCCATGCGTCTGCCCCAACTATAAAAAGAAAACAAAATAGATATCAATATCTTATATAGGTGTCATAAATAATCATCAAAACAACTATATCAATATAATAACATCTCACCTGGATCTCCATCTCGCCAAGATGGATCTTAGATCACTGATGGTGTAACAAGCTCTGCAACCGACTCTGTAGCTGGGGGCACCGAATCACTAGTCTCCCCTCGCTTGTGCTGGCTCGATCTCCTAGCACTTGTAGGGGCTGGACCACAAGCTCTCGACCGTGGTCTCGACTCGGTCTCCTCATCGTTGTCTACCTCCTGCTGATCTTGTCATGGTCTCGCTATGAAGATGTACTACGACAGGACCTCCTCCTCCTCATCATTATCATCCTCATCCTCATCTAGATCATAGTATCTAGCAAAATCACTAACCTCATCCTCTACCCCTGTGTCACTCGCGTGATCGGCCCAATGTCAAGGATCACCTATAGGGTGACTAGGAGGATATATAGGAGTAGGCCATGATGTCTGCCACTAGGTATAATATGCTAGGGTAGTACCGACATTGTCTACATCAAATACTGGCTCTGCATCCTCTGTACCATCATCATCACTCACTGCTATATCTGATATTGTCAGCCATCGGGTGCTATTCGCCTTGATTGTGTTGCGTAGTGAGCGAGCATAGCTCAGACGTATCATAGGGACATCTTGTCTAAATCCAAACTGTCATTCCACTCTATCAAAATAGAACCAAACAACTATGTGATCAAGGAGACTGACCATTAGCTAATCCCTTTGCATCCTAGCCAACTACCTGCGCTGACCCGACCATGCTATGTAGCTATGATATGGTCTCCACACGATGTCGATGGGCTGTAGTCTATCAAATATAAATCTCCAATACAGAAGATCACCATGTCTCTAGCATCTGATGAGTGGATAAGCATGAACACATGGATAAGTAAACGCTGGCTCTATAGGGAAACCTGTAGGCTGTGTACATCTAATATGCTCAAATGCCCAGACCTGTAGTAAAGTGCAAACCATCAGGCTCTGTGACTCATAATTGACATATCATCCCAAGCCGCGATAGAGTTGCGCAAGCATACTGCGCCCCCATGCATATACTATCCTCTGCTCCTCCATCACTCAGATAGTGTGAACTAGGCCCCCGTGAAGGTGAGTGCCTCATCAATCCTGTGTGACTGCTAATATGATAGTAGCTATCTTGATCCTTAGAACCAAAGGGATGTCACTGCATCCCTGCTCTAGTAGTCAGAGCTGAATATGTCCTCACTCCGCTTGAGCGATGGTGTGACCTAAGTAGTACAATTGGATCTCTTTAGTATACTCTGCTGAGCCATGCTCTATGAGCCTCATTGTCTCTCCTCAAACAGGCAGTCATAGTATTTGATAGACATCCTCCAATGTAACAGTCATCTCATCAGTGGGCAGATGGAATGTAGACGTGTCTGCATTCTGCCTCTCCATCAGTGCCATGAGCATGTTGCAATGGAACTTCATTGTGGGAATGAAGAACACCCACCAAAGCCTTACTGCCTATAGGTGACCTCTCTCCTCGTCCGTCATAGTACCGATGTGGTCTCGAAGAAGTAACATCAGGCGACTGTTTGTATGCTCTCGCATCTCGGGAACGACCTGCAGGATAAATATTGATAGGTTGAATCAATACACATCATAAAAACATCATTAATCATCTATAACAACAATCTATGCCTTGCACTTGAGTCCCTTGTCCTTCCTAGACTTGGGTGCCCTGGGAAGACTTGGACACTCCAGGTAGACTAGGGCGGCCAGATGAGACACTAGCGCCCTGGGTGGACTTGGGCACTCCTGTAGGGGACCCTTGTCTAAACAGATCTCTTTAGCATGAAAAATGAGAAAAATTAAAACAATAGGAAAGCATGAATGACAAAAGTGAGGTTTGGACCCTACCTCGAGCTCGAATCATCTCTCTGCCACTTGGGCTTGGAGCATCTCCAATCTCAGAAGCTGATATGGACATCGACTTGGCATGGCTAGTCTGTATCTCCTTCTCCTTCTCTCCTCTACACAATGACAAGTAAGAATGAATTGTGAAAAGTGAAAACTCCCTTTACATATAGTAAATGGATGAGAATTCATATCACTATCTAGGTGCAAAAGTAAATAGTTTTCATCAAAAGCCTCTATCTTGGGCTGTCGAACTCGAATTTTCACACCATTTGTTGCGTGGGAATTTTGGTTCCACCCTCCATCTTTCCCAATGTGTTGTACTTGGGTGTTGTTTGTAAAAATGACCCTCACAACACATTTCTCATCAAGTTTTCTTGAAATTGAAGTGTGTAGATATTCTCCTTGTTTCTTCTTTTCAGACTAAGCAAGAAGAAACAATGGGGGGCATATATCTCCCTCGATTTCCTCCCTCATCATGTCTCATCACTCAACCCCTTAGTGTTTTTGACTGACATATTGGTGTGTTTCTTGCAGGTTGATTTGATTTTTATTCTCTAACAAGTGTTCCTTATAGGTTGCAGTTCCTAACTTTGTGGTCTTGCAGGATTACAAACTTGGGGTCTTCTTCCTCTTGCATGATAACACTTTGGCTTCCTCTACAGTATACTTTTGGGTATCTTTTTCATGATTGATGTATTTACTTTCCTTTAGTTGCATAGGCACGTAGTGTCATATGGCCACTAAAGTGGGGGCTAAATGTTATGTTAGAAATTGTCCTCCTATATGGAATGGTACAATTTCTCACAGTTTAGCTCCTCTCCTTTGGTGTTCTCTTAACCTATTCATTTATGGCATTCCTAAACCATGATTGACCTATGTCTAACTAAAGAAATGTCATATTTTGAGATAATTGATGACTAAACCTAGAAAGAAAGTTTAGATTTGGGACTTCATGGACCCCCTTAATGTAGACCTAATCAGAAAATTAGGGCTTGGGCTTGGGCGCTCGTGCCCTAGCCCTGCCCCATTTTTTAGGGTTTTGAATTTTGGTGGGTGTTGGCTCCCACCGTGCACCTCGAGATTCTATTTTCAAATTTTTGTTTTCGCGTGATGTCAACATGTTATTTCAAAATTTGAAATTCCTAAGGTTAGATATTTAAAAATCATTTTACCACACATAATCTATATGTAATCTTTCTGTACCAAAACTCTACCAAATTTGCCATTGAAGAACAACACTTTGTTGAAGCTCTTGGATTTATTTGAATTTGCTATCATGGGGATATTCAATAGAGATTAGGAATCAAGATCTTGAGACTATCTTGCTCTTCCTAGGGTTTGTACAACCTTTTGTATGATTGGGAGAACGATTGAAGCCTCCAATATCGAGCTTAGAAATCCTCCGTGGATACAGCTACCTCACCTTCTTGTTCTACAAGTCTTCATTGCTCTCATCTCCTTGAGGTGATGTTATTGTTGTTTCATTGAGTGAAGCAAGGTGTTGCTCTTTCCTTGATGCTTGAGTCATCTAGGGTTTTACATTTTCTGCATACACATTTGGTAGATGAGCACACACATCTGCAAATATTTGTCATTGGCTATTGTTGAGGTAGGAAACCAAAAATGGGGCTTGACTGAGGCAAGCTCCTATATAGTCACAACCATCTTTCTCTGCCTTTTGCATGTGCAGGTTACATTTGGCGAGATCCAACGGAAAGGAGTGGCAGGAAGACAGATATTGCAGGTACAGTCATCATGGGATTTTGAATTTTGGATTGTGAAACTTTCGGGGCAAAGGGACTCATGCCCAAGCCCTCCTATGAATTTCCTTCAAGATTTGGAGACCTCCATAGATTGTTTGATACCTAGTGCATAAGATTCTAACAGCCGGAAACCTTCGGGGCAAAGGGACTAGCGCCCTAGTCTAACAGGGCTCCATTTTTTGGGTGCACATTATCTATACCTTTTACTCTACATTTTGTAATTTGTTTGCCTGTATCTATGTCTAAAACTATCTGTTACAGTTGTTAGGGGTAAATTGGATTAAATAATGAATATGCAATGATAAACAATATCAAATACCCAAAACTCAATAGAATAGTGAACTAAGGAAATCAAATCAAACAAGCAATGAATCAACCAATGCAAACCTTCCTTAGATCGAAACTTCCATTGTTGCCTATCAAAAATCATCCTTGTGTGTATGAAAAGGGCCCTCAGTGAGTGCACTTCTTTGCTTTGTCAAGAATGTCGATTATGAATGGTTGTGGTGATGTCACAATGAATAGAAGCTTCACAACGAGGGTTGTAGTGCGTAGTAACAAAAGTGTGATCACAAGCAATGAAGGAATTGGTGCCAAAGGCACGCTGTAATTCCTGCAGAGTAACAATACTTAAAGCTTGGATGAATAGAATGGAGGAATGAGGTTGCTTTTATAGACTTTGAAGAAATAAGATCAACAGTATAGAGAGAATCAGATGATCAACGGTTGAGGAACGTGCAACGAATAAGAAAAAGACATGTGTCTTGCTTTCTTTTGCATGAGAAGATTTGCTAAGAATAGAAGAATGAGTTAAAGCAATTAAAAGAATATAATAATCAGTGAAGTGATTTAAAATAAGAAGAAGGGATTTGCATGAGAATAAGAAGATATTTTTCTTTATTAAATATTAGGAATATTTAATTGCATGTGCAAAAAGATTTAATTATATTTAGAGATAACTCAATTTAGAAGAAAAAGAAACTTAAATAAATAATTGATTTATTTAAATTTAGAGAAGATATTATTGGAAGAAATAATTAAATAATTGGTATTATTTAATTTAGAAGATAAGAAAGCAAATTAAATAAATAAATTTATTTAATTGTTGTGCATGATTTTGGAAGAATAAATAAAATATTTGATTGTATTTTATTTTTGGAGATTGAGAGAATTTAAATAAATTTGATTTGATTTATTCAAATTTGGAAGAATGATTTGATTTAATTAAATAATTAAGAATTATTTAATTGTTTGGGAAAAATTGAATTAAATAAAGGATTTTATTTAATTGTTGGAAGAATATGAATCAAATAAATAAATTTGGTTATTTATTTATTGATAGAGGAATTAGAAGGGAATAAATATTAAGAATATTTATCTAGACCAAATTGTGTCATTTTTAGGTGTATACATTTTGCCCCTCTTTGATGCAATGCAGTTTACGGCGTTGCTTCAAAGAATAAACAGTCTAATAATGATACATGCCCCAGTTTGCCCCTGGTATAGGTTATGACAACAAGATGCCCCCTCGGGAGATTAGACGAGAAGAAGGCAAAAGGACGTGAGACGGACAATCTCACAAAGATGAAGGGAAAACTTGGTTAGGATTGAAGAAAAACTGAATGATACGCGATGCAAGATAAAATGATAACACACACATGCAAGTAAGCAAGTAAGCACAAATGATACAAGAACAAGCAAGGTATTGCCCCAGTCAAGCGGTAAACCAACGATATACTGATAACTGTATACGACAGTGTTGTCATGGTGGGGAACGATATATCCCTAGACCAACACGGCAGGCATGTTGTCATGGCGGGGAATGATGGATCCCTAGAGCAACATGAAGGATAGTGTCTGGTTTCAAGAAATGAAGCATGTCGTGTAAGATGCGTGTGTTGGTCTGATTTCAACAATGTTACATCTTATATAAGATAATTGATTGACTAACTAATCGAGTTGGTTTACGACCAAACAAGGATCAAGACCACTGATTGTGATTGGATCATTTGATAAGATTGACTTGACTTGATTGGTATGGATTAAGGATGGACTTGCATTTGGATCACTACTCAGATTGATTGGACAAGGATGAAAGATATGATGATAGATAGAATACTGATTGATAGAAGAATGACTCGATAGAAGGAATCACAAGCTTTTATTTGTATTGTTACTCTGCATTGTTTGGATCTTTAATTACATGGGTTACGGTATGGATGCTTTTATGGATGTATGATGGATGGATTTAATTTTGACATCTTGACGGTGCAAGTATTTTGAAGTTCTTTATTTCATCGTTAGGCAATTTTTTTGGGTACTTTTTCAGAATGTTGTAAGTTAATACAAGCATCTAGGTATAATTGAACTGAGATGACCTGAGTATTGCTTACATGGATTTTGATTTAGCAAGTTAATACAAGCATCTGGGTATAATTGAACTGAGATGACCTGAGTATTTCTTGCATATCAACAGACAAGGATTGCCCCCATTCATGTTAGACCTTTAATGTCCTCAATGATCTTTTGCCGATCATGTCTTTAGACAAGGCTTTACATTACTAAAGTTTAATCCACAAACAGTAAACAAAGAAAATAATCATGCCCCCATCATAGCATCTCTAGCTTTCAGCATCCTCGAGTAGCATAGAAAGGCATGATAGCAAAAATCAAGACTCTTTACTTTAACCATGTTTCCAATCCACAAAACATTTTTGCATTTAGATGTGTTTGTTTCTTGCCATAATTTGGGTAAAATTATTTAGAAGGCCTTAGGAGTTTGTTTGCTTTTCTTTGGATAGGTTAATGTCTTGCGTCAGAATTTCTACTTGAAAGCGAGTTTTGCTTGCGCTTGCTTGCTTGGTGAGAAGAATTTCACAATCCTTATTGGGGAGACAGACCCTAAGGGATTGACCTAGTGCCTCAAGGGCTCATTGCTAAATGGCCTTGCCTACATGATTATGTAGAGGCAATGTAGTTCGGGGTAAACCCTAATGGACCATGGACCTAAGCGGTAGAAAGTGGTGTGAACTCAGATAGATAGAAGGACTAGACATGGGATGGATGGGACCATGGAACCTCGGGGGCGCATTTGAATAATGGCCTTGCCTACGTGACGACACAGAGGAAACGTAGTTCATAGACTTTGATGGACCTAAGATATGGATTGGATGAGACATGATATGGAACAGACATGGATCAGATATGGAACAAATAAGACATGACATGGAATAGATATGGATCAGACATGGAACAAATATCGATCAGATACGAAACAGATATGGATCAGATAAGACACAATATGGAACATATATGGATCAGATAAGACACAATATGGAACATATATGGATCAGATAAGACACAATATGGAACATATATGGATCAGATAAGACACAATATGGAACATATATGGATCAGATATGGAACAGATAAGAAATGATATGGAACAAATATGGATCAGACAAGATACGATATGGAACAGACATGGATCAGATATGGAATGGATACGGAACAGATAATACTAATGACAAGGAAACACCACGGATAGGTAGATGTATGGGTGAATGGAACAGGTAGGTAGAAGGAACCAAGGATGCGATCTCCAAGGACTATGTCGCATAAGAATAACGTGCCCCATTGTAGGTAGAATACTTAGGATTTTTCATGGTAATGTTTATGACGATAAGAGGATAGGAGGATAATGAAAGATTTGTAGGGTTTGGTTGGATAAGGTATGTCAAGAGACATCTAAAACATTTGTCAACATTGTGCCCCCAATCTTTATCAAGACCAAAGAAATAGAGGAAAGGAAGATTAGGATGGATAGATTGGATAGTATAGGTAGGATAGGATAGGAAATGGTATGGAAGGAAACTGATAGGAGAAGAGTGATAGGCTGATGAGACAAGGTGCCCCCAAGTGTAGGTGACATAGAAGATCAACTTACACATGACGCCTATTTTCCAGGTTTTCATCATGGTACTTATCCAAGGCATCTATTTGCCAGATTTTCACCATTGGACGAATGGATTTTTCTTTACTTTTTTTTTTTGAGCATTTGGATAGGAGAAGGTAGATATGGATGAGAGGAACCTAAGTGCCTAGTTCCTTGAGAGGTGATAGTCCCACTAGATAGATGTCGTCGCATGGACCATGTCGAGTGCTCTCATAGATGTTGGTAGGGGATTGCATGAAAGGAAGACAAAGTAGGTAGATAGTGGATTATGGAAGGTGCGATAGTGGATGATGATGCAAAATATGGATGGAAAGCTTATGCAAAAGCATGGACCATAGGAATAGGATGAGGAAGATATGTAGGATAATAGTGGAAGGAAGGGGAGATGGAGGTATATGAAAATGTTGCAGAATGGAAGGGAATCATGACCAACGGTTGCACATACCATGATAAACATTGAAGCTGGTGATGGGAAAGTAGTGTAGGAAGCAACGAAGACTTTTTCTTGTGGATGAATGACTTAGGCATGTAGGGATCCACACAGACTGAGTATTTTGCTGATTTTTGCTTGTCATGTGGGATGAAAGAATTTGAGACTTTTGGATGGAATGGGAGAAAGTGGATGGTTGAGATTTTTGAGAGGTAGATGCCTCATGTAACTTGAGGGCTTTTTGCTTAGGTACCCAAACCATTTTGTTTTTAGATAGTACCTGTGAAGGTATGGGTTTGGGTGTTTACAGCTTTTGTGCAGCTTTTGGAGTAATCATTTGTTGGATGCGGACCCACACCTTTTTTAGTTTGGTGTATAGGTGTGTGGGTGTATGCATCTCTTGAGAAGGATGTTTCTTTGATTCTTGGTTTTTGTATCCTAGGTCATGAGGACTCTTAGGATTTTTGATTTGATAGGTAGAGGTATCCAAATGTTTGCCATTGATATCTTTTGGGATGGTGGAAATAGAGTTGGTGGAAGCTCTTTGCTTAGACAACATGTGCATCTGCTGGTCACGATTTAGATTATTAGAAGATTCATAGATGGATGAATAAGGTGTTGGAAGAAGTGGTGGTAAAATGTATGGAGGGATATTAGGAGTTGGAAGTAGTGGAGGTAGATTAGATGGGGGAAGGTGTATGGTCACATGCTTTTGACGATTATAGGATGATGGAGGTGGAATGGCGACATATGTTTTGAGGATATGAAAGGATTTGTGATGGAAAGTGGGGGATTTAGGAGGAGTGGAGGAAGTACCAACATCTTGTGATTTTTCACCTTGGAGTGTGTATCCAAGGCCATATGAATGAGGATGAACATTGACATGGACGGGCTCCAAAATACCTTGTTCGTGAAGGCCTAAGCCTTTACCTTGATAGTTCATATGTTGGAGTATGCATTGGACAGCAGGATTATGTGTAGGTGGAACACTAGACACAAGTTCCTTATTGGATGAAGAAGGCAGGATAGAGGATAATGGTGGCTGGAGTTCTAAGGAGGAACACTCATGAATGAAGGTAGTAAGACCAAGGATATATGGTGGGAGATTTGTAGCATGGTTGATAATGGATGGTGGAGGAGTATTTTTGGTTTGATCTTATATGCTTGCTTGGGAGGAAAGTGTCTCATCAAGGGAAGTGGAAGTTGTTGAATCTTGGATAGTACTAGATGGGGTTATAAGCTCAGGACCATGGAATGCATAAAGTGGGCTAAGAGGATCATCATGGTCTGCTTGATCATAGATAGGCTCGTGATCGTAGATGGGATCTTGATCATAGATAGGATTTAGCATGATGGAATTAAGGTGCTCTTGTATAGGTTCGTCATCAACGATAATATATTGATCACAGAAAGGATAGAGGTTATGGAGAGGTTGGAATTGGATCCTTTGTTCATGTATAGGATCAAGTTGCTCATGGATAGCTTCTTCATCAAAGGTAGTATCTTGATCATAAAAGAGATATAGGTTATGAATGGTTTGAAATTAAAATTCTTGCTCATGTATAGGTATAGGATCATCGAAAAGATAAAGGTTATGTAAGGGTCGGATGGGAGTGCTTTGATCTTGATTTAGACAAGGGTTGATGTTTCCACATGTTCTAAAGTGTGCTCTTGACATAACTCTTGATGTTCTTGAATTGAAGTGGAGGTAGAGGCCTCTTGGGTAGGACTTTGGTCAACAACATGAAGGTATGGTGGACCTTGACTTTGGTTCATGGTAGGAGGTTCTTCAATATGCTCAAGGGGTTGTCAGTGACATGAAGGATTCTTGGTAAGGTCAAGGACCAGAATTTGGGGACATGGTTGACTCTCTGCTAGTAACCCTTGGATCACATCATTGGTAGGTGTATGGATAGGTGAGTGAGGGGATTTATCTTTTTCCCTAGCTTTTCTTTGGTTGTATAAATTTGGAAAACATTTTTCCCACCACTCATTTGATTCTTTTTTGGTTGTCCATTTAGAGTTTGAGGAACTAGATGGCGGTGTTGGTGTAGGATTGGTATGCTTTGGGATATGCATCTTAGCAAGTGGCGAAGGAGGACTAGTAGATGGAGTGGTATATGATTTCAAACTTGAGGTGGTGCTTGCCTTGTCATGAGCATCATTAAGACAAGAAATAGATATATGACTTTGGGGTGAGGCGTAGCTAGTACTGACACGTTCAGCTTGTAAGATTGCCATTTCTTGTTGTATCACTTGGATTTGTTGAGAAATTGCTATACAATCTTAGGGCAAGGCGTCGAAGTCTAATTGCTCTTGTAGGTATTGGATTTCTTGAGAAATTAATTCTAATTGGTTTGTCATTTCAACAGAAACTGACACAAGACTGAAATGGGTACCTAGAAAACCTGAAATTTTTCTCTCAAAGATTGTGCAAGTGCTCACTGTTGTGTATGCACTGAAACAGATGCATTGTAGAAATTGACAAATGCGCCGTAAGTCAGGATATATGCGTCGGACTAGTAAAATGCAAAAGTGCTGTAACAAACAATGAAAGCATTGTAGGTCTAAACAAATATGCCGCAGGTTGACACAGATGCGCAGGAACAAAGGACAAATGTGCCACTCTGGCTTTTTTTAGTGTTTTTGCAATTTTTATTTTTATTTTTTAGAATTTTTTTTGTTTATTTTTGGTACTTTGGTTTGCAAGGTCTTTCTGATCTGATTTTCTAAATTTATGGCAAGAAGACATAGCAAACACAAAAAATATTTTATGGTTTTTTTATTTTTTTGTGATTTTTTGACTCTTTTTTGGACTAAAAGAAAAAAAAAAGTACAAAATCCTAGGCTCGAAATGGATTATAAGAGTTTTTTGGCCACTAGAACAAAAGGTGTTTAATGAGGGCAACCGTTTGAGTGGTTACACATGTGGTAGCACTACTCTCCGTTATGGAGTCTCCCAGCCTGCAAGGGTTGCGCCTTGGAGGGTTTTGGGGGAGGTCGGCTGTCGGTGTAACACAACTTCACTCATTGTTTGAAGCTTTCGCTCCAAACACAATTTATTTATAGTGGCTTGGAAGGGCTTAGCATCTAGCCTATTACCACTTAGGGTCATTCCTACTTAGATAAGCAGTATCCAAGAGCAAGCCCCTCTAAAGTAAAAACACATGCGAAAATGATACTTCTAGCATTTTGGTCACCCAAGATAGGGGAGAGCATAGGCCTGGTATCATTCCCAAAACATAGTATACAGTGGTTCTTTTTCCCCTAGTTTAAAAATAGAAAAAACTAGATGAGCTATCTACTTGGGCAAGCACATAACTTTGAAGTGATTAGCAAGATAGCAATGGTCTAGTTTTAACCAAGATAGCAATGGTGAGTTCAGTTTTAACCACGTAGCACGAGTTGTTAACTTTGAAATGATGGTCAATCGAGATAGCAATGGTTCAATTTTAACCACGATAGCACGAGTTGTTAACTTTGAAATGATGGTCAATCGAGGTAGCAATGGTTCAGTTTTAACCAAGATAGCAATGATGAGTTTAATTTTATCCAGATACTAATAACTTTGAAAAGATAGCAATGTTGCAATGCAAGATAGCAATGATTCAATTACCTCTTTCCTAGTTAAAAACTACGTGAGATTTGCATGAGCATCTATTTTACTATCCTTTTAAAAATTGAAATGTGAGCTAATAAGTGCAACTATATGAAACTAAACCAGAACCTATCCTACAAAATAGATCAAGAGAGTTCCTGCAAAAGACGTTAGTGTTAGCAAAAATCTTCCTAGAAAACCCTAAAATCACTGCCTACAATAGAAGTGCCGCTTCAGAGACTGAATGTGCAGAAATAGTCAACAGAAGTGCTATAAAACACATGCGCTGAAATAGAGGACATATGCACAGAAAGAAACAATTGGTCTGCAGAAATTTACATTTTTCTAACCCTAGTTTGTTAAGATTTGGATAAAAATATATGTAGATAATCTCTTAGCTCAAATCTAACATCACCATTGCGTCCGGGGGGCATTTCCATAAATTTTGAGTATAAATTTGCCTAGATTTCATGAAAAATAGAGCGTTTAGCAAAGAAAACAACGTTCTAAAAATTCACTACAAAATAGATGCGCTGCAGGATGTAACATATGCGCTGCAGGATGTAACAGATGCACTGCAGGATGACAAATGTGCTGCAAGATGTAACAAATGTGCAGAATCAGTAAATGTGCCATATCAGAGGTTAGATGCACCGAAACAAAGTCTGTATGCACCGAAATAATAGATGCACCGTATCAGAGGGTAAATGCACCATAATAGAGTCTGTATGCACTGAAAGAATGTATGCACCGTGATAGGTAACAGATGCGAGTTAGGAATTGATGTATGCGTTGTTTCCTCATGTGTACAGCTTTCTAAACACAAATACTCAATTTTTGGTTAAATTTGGGGCTAGACCCCACGATGGGTGCCAAAAATATTAGGGGTAAATTGGATTAAACAATGAATATGCAATGATAAACAATATCAAATACCCAAAACTCAATAGAATAACGAACTAAG
Organism: Cunninghamia lanceolata; assembly: GCA_027924645.1. NCBI lineage: Eukaryota > Viridiplantae > Streptophyta > Pinopsida > Cupressales > Cupressaceae > Cunninghamia > Cunninghamia lanceolata. The sequence continues at coordinate 1,582,723 of BSBN01000934.1, forward strand.
GAAATCAAATCAAACAAGCAATGAATCAACCAATGCAAACCTTCCTTAGATCGAAACTTCCATTGTTGTCTATCAAAAATCATCCTTGTGTGTATGAAAAGGGCCCTCAGTGAGTGCACTTCTTTGCTTTGTCAAGAATGTCGATTATGAATGGCTGTGGTGATGTCGCAATGAAGAGAAGCTTCACAACGAGGGTTGTAGTGCGTAGTAACAAAAGTGTGATCACAAGCAATGAAGGAATTGTTGCCAAAGGCGCGCTGTAATTCCTGCAGAGTAACAATACTTAAAGCTTGGATGAATGGAATGGAGGAATGAGGTTGCTTTTATAGACTTTGAAGAAATAAGATCAACGGTATAGAGAGAATCAGATGATCAACGGTTGAGGAACGTGCAACGAATAAGAAAAAGACATGTGTCTTGCTTTCTTTTGCATGAGAAGATTTGCTAAGAATAGAAGAATGAGTTAAAGCAATTAAAAGAATATAATAATCAGTGAAGTGATTTAAAATAAGAAGAAGGGATTTGCATGAGAATAAGAAGATATTTTTCTTTATTAAATATTAGGAATATTTAATTGCATGTGCAAAAAGATTTAATTATATTTAGAGATAACTCAATTTAGAAGAAAAAGCAACTTAAATAAATAATTGATTTATTTAAATTTAGAGAAGATATTATTGGAAGAAATAATTAAATAATTGGTATTATTTAATTTAGAAGATAAGAAAGCAAATTAAATAAATAAATTTATTTAATTGTTGTGCATGATTTTGGAAGAATAAATAAAATATTTGATTGTATTTTATTTTTAGAGATTGAGAGAATTTAAATAAATTTGATTTGATTTATTCAAATTTGGAAGAATGATTTGATTTAATTAAATAATTAAGAATTATTTAATTGTTTGGGAAAAATTGAATTAAATAAAGGATTTTATTTAATTGGTGGAAGAATGTGAATCAAATAAATAAATTTGGTTATTTATTTATTGATGGAGGAATTAGAAGGGAATAAATATTAAGAATATTTATCTAGACCGAATTGTGTCATTTTTAGGTGTATACAATAGTATATTTTGTCGAATTAGGGTTTTATGCTTAGTGGACACAATAATCTTGTAAAAACTTTATTTAGAGACTTAGTCAGTTACAATTAGCAGAAAAAGGGAACCTAGGAAATCAGTAGCTTTACTCCAAGCTTGTTTCTTACTTCCCTAATGTTTAGAAAGAGAAAGTGTGGGACTTGATTTGGTTGGTTGAACTATCATTATCCCACATTTTCCACTAAACAGAATGTAACCGGGTCCCAGAATTTTGCTTTGCAGTCTTCAAGAAAATCAGTTAAAACTCCTCTCCTAGTGGATCTTTTGAAGGACTTCATTTCCCAAGATAATAGTTTAGTTATATCTTGGGTGGATTTATGTTTGGAGGACATGGTGAATCGCAAGCAAAACCTAACTAGCTAGGGTTTTAGTTCAAATGTTGTTGAAAGTAATTCATAGGATAATTTATCACACTAGAAGCTTTGACAACAAAACTAGGAGCAAATAATATTCGTCTTAAACAAGAGATATTACAATAAAGAGGTATGCTCTTTACGAATGCTAGAACAGGTTGGCTTACAACATCTAACTCCTCGGTAGACTATAAGTGTCATGGCTCTAGTTTGTGGGCTTCTCGCAAGTTGCTCACCAAATTTTATGAATGCAAGGTGAGACTAGGACAAGGCAGTGATGTATATATAGCCTAATTTTCCTTTTAATCTAATTCACCAAACAAAAATAGATCACTAATTAATGGAGTTGAGCATGTGAATGTTTATCAAGAACAAGCATATGGGATAAACAATTTAAAGGAAGATTAAATATTGGTTGTCAATTCTTTTCTTTCTCTAAGATCAACAACATTTTGCAACTATGTTGGTTCAATCTTTATGAGGGGTGGAGACTCAACACGGCTAAAAGGCCTTGGTGTAGGGTTCTTATTGGTCAATCTTTATGAGGAACAGGCAGTTTGGTAGAAAAAATTTAGCTAACTACTTGAGGAGAAAAGGGGGATTAATGGATCCTTTTTATAGTCTACGATGTCAGGCGACCTGATTTTGGGTCTACAAGTGGCTTACAACATATGAGACTACCTCATACTCCTAGTATGCAGGAGACATCTAATTGTGCTTCTAATATGAGGCATACATACCCTACCCCCTATAGGATTTGAACTTGTGACCTCTCTTTCAAGAGGGCAAGTTTTTCACCAATAGGCCAACTCAAGCTGTATAAACTCAGGCCAACTCAGGCAGGATTTGAACTTGTGACCTCTCTTTCAAGAGGGCAAGTTTTTCACCAATAGGCCAACTCAAGCTGTATAAACTCAGGCCAACTCAGGCAGGATTTGAACTTGTGACCTCTCTTTTAAGAGCAACAAGTAATTCCAAGTGACAAGATAAGTGACGAGGCTTAAACAAATGATGCAATAATGCTAAGCCCACGGTTTAGGGGCTACAAAGAAAGGGCTTCACAATACCACACATGTTTAATACACATGAAGGGCTATGCTTAGAGTATGGACAAACAAAACAAAGCACCTAACACTTGAAGGCTTAATACGGTCACATAGGGTGAGGAAGGCATAAAATTTGACAACACATTAAAGCTTCAATTTAAAGTGAGGAACTTCAAATTTCAAGACTAGAACAGGGGCAACATGGGTGAGACCAAGGGGTATAATGATTTGTAAATTTTCAAAGGGTCAATAGTTTCGAAGTAAATGTGGTAGAATCGAAAGTTTTTTAACCATGTCATTATAATTTGTCTTGTGATATCATGATGTTGATGCATATCTAATGAGTGTCTTAATGTCAAATTAAGTTTGTATTATTTTTAAGTGAACCTCATGTTTAGGTTTGAGGTTTGACCAAATTGTATTTACGCCTATGTACGAGTGTTTCCTAGCAATGATTGTGTTTGGTTGATGGGGTGAGGAAGCCTTGTCGTCTTGTATACACCCCAAGGTCAGATATATTAAGGGATTATAATTAAGTCTTGTGAAGCCTTGTCATCTTGTATACACCCCAATGTCAAACATATTAGGGGATTATAATTAAGTCCCGCATTCATCTTTCATCATCAACTGTGCTAAAATTAAAATAAATATTTTAATTATGGATGAACTACCTAATAAAGTCATTAAATAGTTAAGTTATCAATGTTAAAGTCATGAGGAAATAAATATTTAATGTTTAAGAGCCCAAGAGAAGTCAATAAAGAAAATAATCATTTATTCATTGCACTGAATCCATATTGTTTTTATCTATAGCATAGGCAATAAATGTTATCATTTCATTATTAAGCATGACAATGTAGAAGGAATTGGAAATGGATGGAAATGGATCCTTTTATAGTCTACCATGTCAAGCAACCTGATTTTGGGTCTACAAGTGGCTTATAACATATGAGACTACCTCATAATCCCAATATGTAGGAGGCACCTAACTGTGCTTTTAATATGAGGCATACATACCCTACCCCTTGTAGGATTTGAACTTGTGACCTCTCTTTCAAGGAAGGGAGAGGGGTTTGTTGGATGAAATACTTGAAAAGAACATTGAAAGGGCAAGGGCTTCCATCTGGTGCAATTAATTCAGAAAGGATAGGCATTGAATGGATGTAGGATAGAGACCACACAGGATAGAGGGGAGGAGTTTTCTAATTTATTTGGATGTTTTAGAGGTTTGCAAGGGTACACAGGGCAAAGAAAGGAGGGCATGCAAGGCAGAAAGTAGGATGCAGAGAAAAGAGGGAGGCACTTAGAGATTTGTGACTGCCTTTGGGGGTGATTTGGGAACTCATGTTTTTGCTCCATCCATGAAGCTCGACATGTACAAATGCTAGGAAAAGAAATCCATGTCGATCCTTCAACATGTAATGCAGGGTAAAGGGGATTAAAAACTCCTTTCTTTCATGCATTTTGGTTCCACAATTATGGCATGCAACTTTAGTTGCAGAGAATATAGAATAAGGGGGGAAAGCTTTTGTCTAGAGCCTTAACGTGGGTTGTCTACACTACCTTGTGGCACCTTGGAGACTGGATATGGTTTCATGCAATCTAGACAAGACCTTACTGTGGATGTTTGGTTGAACTGGGTAATTATGATGTGTGTTCTCTTCTCTTTATACCTTGGTCAGATCGTATTCATGATTTAACAACTTGAATAATATTCATTTGATTATTTTCCAATTTAGATCAAAAGGGTATCAATAGCACTTAAATTTATTAGGTGTTTTTGATTATATAAGGCAGCTAAACAAGGGGCCGAACCCTTAACAAAAACTGAAAGGCCTGAAGACAAAACATGGCCTTAAACCAGAAACAGCATATACAACCAGTACATAATGCCATCAAAACCAGCAAAACTAGCCACTAAAACTAAAGCCAAAAAATAGAGTAACAGAGTATCATCAGTAAAATAACAAAGACAGAGGAGACAACAGCTCTCCTTACTAGACCATAGAGTTAATAATAGCATCCACTTTTTCAGCCAAATCATCACTATCCGTATTGACAGTAACCCCCAGATTCTTCAACACAGAGAGGTTGAGGAGAATAGAGGTCCTGAGCACAATGGAGAAAAATTGTTCCAACTTTGCAATGCGGACCCGCAAACCTGCAAGATTAGCCCCCAGACCATCATCAGTCTCCATAGCATCCTTGGCTTCTTCCACATACATATCACCCGCTTTGTCAGCATTTCCAGCAGAGTCAGCAGTTTCCTCCCTTGTATCCTGCGTTTCTTGCTTGTCTTCATCATCACCCGAAATGTCCTGAATCTCCACATCCCTGTCGTCCTCCCCTCGAGTGGATTCATCCGAGCCGCTCTCAGAATAGTCAATGAACTTGGCTGAGGGAGCCGACTTGCCAGCAATACGCCCAGATCGCCGAACTCCAGAAGAAAAACCCTCCCCACAAGCCTTCACAGAGGAATCCCTTCGCTGTCCCACCGGGGTCCTACCAAGTGTTTTAGGGGTCCCAACCACTGCCTTCCCAGTACCCATTTCACCGTAACCTTTCGCTTTTTACCCTTCTTAGAGGCAGTCGGGCCCGGGGAATCAACAGGATTTTCCACAGGAGTGCAAACTTCAGTAGTTTTGATAGGAACAGGGGAGGGCCCGGGTTCATCAACATCAGGAATATCCTTAGGATTAGAGGAGGGCTCGGTTATTCTTTAAGGGAATTCTTGTTTAGTTTTATGTTTAAAATTGTGAGTTAGGGTTTGGGGTGAAACTTTCGCATTTCATTTTACAATAATAAATGTGTTATATTTAACATTGTTCTTAAATCAAGGACATTAGATTTCCACAGTCCATAGAATTGTTCATTCGTGTTTCTAGATTAAACTGTGTAAGAATTTTTAGCATTAACATTCTAGATCACAAAGTGTGATCTATCATCAAGATGTAGAGAGCTAGAGAAGAAAAAAATGATGAATTATAAACCAAGACAATTTTAAAAGAGGGGTGTGTGTGGGTTGCACACAGATCAAGGGACTTGAGAAAGATGAGAATACAAAAGAAATAAAGGATGTAATACAATAAAATAAGTGCCTCCAAATGTATACAAATAAGGCAGCTTATATATATAAGCCAATAAAATATAAACGTTTATATATAAAAAATTATAAACATATGTGTGAACAAAAATATGAACACACACAACATGTACATACGTATATGTATGAGCATATATAACCCAATGTGTGAAAATAAATATATAAGAAAAAAAATGTAAAACATATAACTAAAAAATAAGTATCTATGGATGAACAAAAATAAACCTATATGCAAACATTATAGATAAATATATGTATATATACATATACATATACATATATCAAATTGTGTGAGCATATATAACCAAAAATGTAAAAAAAATATATAAGAAATAAAGATATGTAATACATATAGCTAAAACCACTAAAAAATAAGTATATATGACATTTTTTTGAAGCATTTTGTCAAACGATTCACAATTTTGTAGCATAATCTAAGGATATGTATTCTATGTCCTTTAGAAATTGTGGCAGTGCATTTTGACTTTTAATTTTTGTGTTGGGTCATGAGATTTGGGATTTTCCTACATCAGTGAATCTAAGAATGCTTGAGTATGATATGTGAAATGTTATTACTACACGTTCTTGGGCTTTATCCTTGTAGAAGCTAGATTGGAAATTTAGAGATTGGTTTCTCTACAAATTTAAAAAAAAAACCTTTATTATCATTGACTATACTTGAAAAGATGTCTATGTTAAATGGGTTTATCTGGGACTCATGGGGCCCTATTGTTAGTTATACTCTATTTTAGATCATGATGAATAAATTTTGTGGGTGTAATTAAGAAGCTATGTCACAGGGTTTATCAAATTTTGATGGTTGAAGTTCAAAATTTAATGAACTTAATGAAAATCTTCAAAAATCGTTGTAGTTCACCATCAAATTCATATGGTCCACTTGCTATTGTAGACTTGAGATTCAGACGAGTTCAACACTACGAGGAACGACTCATGTGAGCTCGACCTTAGGAGTTTGCGACCCTACATTGTGGCAAGTCGACAACTGCATCAAACAACTACGGAAAGCACAATTAGACTTTAGGTTTTGTTTTATTTATTTGTACCTTGTGGCAGCTTTACTTTGTTACATTTCTTTTTTAAGTACGTCTTGTGTTTACTATTATATTATAGTTGTTTCATGTTTGTAAGGGCTTTCAAGTCTCGATCATGTATTCATGTCGTAGATGATTCTTATTATATTTTCCCGTGTTCATTTTAGTACTTCAATATATTTTTAAATTTATCAATGTGTCCTTTGTTTTTTAGTTTAATATTAATATTAATAATTTTAATTTGTAATATTAAAATTTAATGATCTAAATGTTTCATTTAGATTTTTTAATTATTAATATATTTAATATTTATATAATGTTTAAATAAGAAAGGAGATTTAATGGAGGTGCTTCATCAAGTTTCTAGATGCGCTACTATGTTATGTCGATGTAGTATTCTGTCCTTTGTTCGGATTGATATAATAAGGGGGGAATGTTGGAGATTTATTACATCTATAGTATATAGGTTAGATAAGAAAATAATAAATAAATGTTAGTTTATAATAGTTAATAATAAATTAGTTAGAATGTTAGTTTTGGGAGTTACTTTCTTGTAAATAAGTTTGGATAGTTAGTATTGAAAAATAAAGGCTTTATAAGCCATTGCAATGTAATGACAAAATCCCGAAATCAATAATATAATTTATATATTATTATGTTTTTCTTTCTGTGTCATAATGTTGTAATCTATATATGCAATATGCTCACCATTTCAATTCAAAGACCCCCATTCTTCTAGATTATTGGTTGTTTGATGAGCTCTCTGGGGTGTCCTTAGGGATGGGCTTGGGAGTTTACCTAGTTGACTCAAAATTAAATCGAAAACATTCAAATGCTTAGTAAAAGAGTCTCCCTCTTTCATTTTTAAAGAGAAAATATTTCTTTTCAAATAAAACTTATTTACAAGACTCTTTAGTTGATAAATATCACCTATTCTCTTCCACAAGTACAGTGTGTGGTAGCCTCCTTAAAGATATTCAAGAGAACAAAATCTGCAAGAAACAATCAAGTGGTTTCTCATACCTTCTCGTCCAACTTTGTGAAGTCCTCATCAAACATACCCACAATCTTTCCTTCCTTGACAACAAATTTCCACTGATCCCTTTCTTCCAAGAGATCCTCCATTTTCAACCTCCTTAGCTCATACCTAGCACCATTGAATTTCTCAATTTCTAACAAAGATGTGCTAGCCATGGCTTCAACCACAAATGAATTTGTAAGCCCATTAAATTAAATACTCCCATTGAAACCAAGACCTCATAACACTTCTAGAAATATTTTCCTCTCTGATAAATACCGCAAACTCTAATACCAAATGTTGAGAAACCGATGAACAAATATAGTGAAAGGATATGAATTAAGTATACAAATTTAATTAAATGAACATGTGATTAACCATTTAAGTTTGAAATAGAACTTGGAGAAGTATGTAATCAACAATAAAATCACCAAACACATAACACTAGATGTACATGGAGAAACTCTTTTAGGAAAAAACTCCACCACCAAAGAGAGCATAAGTCTATATTAATCACAATAACAATGTTACATCAAAACATAGTATGGACTCTTAAATTTGGCAACATTCTGGTGGCATAATAGTACTCAACTTATGAAATGCCATAATACAATTATCCAAGGCATCCAATTTATAGAGAACTAGAGAGGGAAAACCACAAATGGTTTACCAAAACAAACAACCATGAAAACCCATGGTATGATAAAAATTCAATGCTCCCCATAACCAATTATTCAATGCTCCATGAATATAAACCAATAAACATCTTTGACCTCTCACATGTTATGGACACACTACCCCAAAAATGGCACTCCAAAATGAAGAACACAACTCATGGGAGACCCACCTAATATTAAGAAGATGCTTCACTCTCTCACCAAACACTTAGGAATGAGAAAGTGGTGTAAATGCATTCAAACCACTCCTTAACTATCATTGTATACCACTTCATAATTGTCACTATTAGAAGAAACCTCCCCCTTAATGTCATTACAATTGATATTGTAACTCAATTAGAGAGAATGATAATTAAAAAATTTACTCAATCACTCTCAAAGCATCCATGTACTCATTCCCAAGGTGTTGGAGACACATGACATACATAAGATTTGCAATGTCAATATCACTTAATCCTAACACCATAACCATTGATTTCAGATGCACATGATTTCGAGTACTAATGGTAATCAATGTTTATGTAAAGTTGGAACATATTAAATGGTGAGATCAAATAGATGTGATGAATCCATGTGACAAGATTGGGTGAACTTTTGTAGATCAATAAATCAACTTAACATGCATATTTGGAATCTACAAATACATTAAATCCATTGATCATGGAGGTAAGTTGATATTGAATGTTGATTGAGTGTGAAGTTATAAATAGTTGAGAGATAGAATCAAACAATTACAGTGGTTACACATGGCATAATTTAATCAACTTTTGTAGATTAGTAGATGGCCAAGGGTATCACTTTGGGTCAATGATCATGATATCTTACATCATGATCAACATCTTTGAAGGCTTCCCAAATTTAATAAAATAGGAAAGTCAATGATCATGATATCTTGCTTATTAAAAGTCTTAAAGATGATGGGAACACAAAGCCAATTGAATTATGTCTCCTATTATCTCCAATTAACATTTTCATTGAAAAATTAAGGGAAAGCTATGTCATCCTGCCTCTTACAACTAAAACTATGGAAATGATATGTTGATGATACAAATGTTAAATGTCCTTGTAGAAGTGAAAGTCTAAAAAGTTTTATCTCATCTAAATAAAATCTTCCTAAGCATTCAATTTACTAAGAAATAGAAGACAATGGTTCCCTAGCTTTTCTTGGTTTTCTAATTTCCAGAAAGATTGATAACCATCTAAGTCAACATGTGAAACACTAGAGAAATAAAGCAAATAACAAACAATGATTTGTAGATCATACACAAGAAGCAAATATGCAAAAGCCCCAAATTTCCTTGATAGAAGAGAAGGTAGAAGATCTATTATATACAGAGTTTCAATATGTAGGTAAGCATTATTATAGACAACAATATTCACCTATATCCCAACTACAATACTTTTTACAGTATGAAGACAAAAATTACAAATGAGTCAATAAGCCCAATGGGCATTATTGTTGTCATTCACCCCCATAATGACCATTGGAAAAAAATTGAAGTAGAAGTATCTGGAACCTTTCATGAACTAGAGGCTTCATGAAAATATTTGCTATCTAATCCTCTATATTGTAGTACACAATTTCAGTTAATCCCTATTGAACCAATTCTCTGATGTAGTGATGCTGAATCTAAATGTGCTTGGTCCTACTATGAAACATTGGATTCTTGCTCATTTGTATAACACTCTTATTGTACAAAAAAACATGATATGTTCATTTTGTATTTGATGCAAGTCCTCCAATAGTCATCTCAACCACACTATTTGGTAAGGTGCTAATGTTGTATCTTTATACATTGCCTCTACTATAGAAAGTGATATAATTCTAGTTGTTTCTTGGAATTTCAAGAAAATATTGTACAACCAAGACTAAAATTACAACCAGAAGTAGACTTTTTAATTCATCTTATTGGCAAGACACAGGGTAGTAAGTAGAACCTACTATAAGTCATTGCAAGTGGAGTGCAGAGGGCAAGGCCAACATGGAAGATAACATTAGGGATGTTTTGTAAGGGACACATCCCTATTACATCATAATGTATAAAGATATGTAATGATATGATGATATGAAACACATAGGAAGTGGATGTAAGGAAGTATAATATATAGAGTACAGACTTAGACTTGCCTTTTGTACATGATATTGAATATGAATATATATAAGGAGAAATAAGATTTCTAACTAAAGGATTATGTGTCTATTGATATGTTTTACTTCTTGGATGTGATTAGATCTTACCACATGATGAATTGTTTCTTATTATTGTTCTTTGTTATTCTATCACTATCACATCTGGAGTATAAACTGACTTTAGAGACTTAACCTAGGTTCAAATCTCCAGACTGTGTCCTGCCATTTCTTGCCAACATTTGGTTCCATTGTTGAGACCCTGGACATAATGGTGAATAATAAATAGGATGAACAAGTAAAAGAAAAGTGTGGAATAGAAAGAAGAGTTGGAAAGGTAAAAAGAAAAGTAACAAGAATTTTTTTATGATTTGCGGTGAATTCTCTTAAGTCCTACCCTTGTGAGAGGTAGGTAGGCACCTAAGGGATGACAAACGGAAAGGGGGATGGATCTCAAAAGATCCTTGAAAAGATGTAACCATTTGAAAGAAGCCAACCATGGGATACAAAATGATTAATGTAAGACCATATCTAAAACACCCATGGCAAAAGGAGATAATAAGAAATTAAGAGAAGTTAGTGAAACTATACAAACAAACATGGACACGAACATGGAGGAAAGGAAGCTAAAATAAACTTAGGAAAGACAGGAAAGATACCACAGAAAGATGGAAAAGGTAGAAGAATTAGGGAGAGAATGCACCATGGAAGTTGTTGTAGAAAAAGAAGCACGGATTAAGTGCACCGATGAGGGTGATGTTGAGTGCGCCACTGTGGGTGCAACTGAACAATTAAATTTACCTAATTTGAAGGAAGGAGAGGAGCACACCATAGGGGTTGCCATAGATGTAATAGAGATTGATACACACAACAATCTAGGATGAATAGCACTACATATTGACAAGCCTAAAGAGATTCTTAAAAGTCTGGAAGGAAGCATTACCACATATGGGGCTTCTAGAAAAACATGGGAAGAAGATTGCACTAGAAACCTAACCCTACCAAAATTGGATAAAACACCATACATTCAACTAGATTTACTAATATTCAGGTTCAGATGGATGAAGAATGGGAAACATTCTTTAACCCTATACATAATCTCCAACCCTTAAACTTTGATGAATCATACCTGGAAGAACTAGTAAATAAAAGTGTAAGAAGAATAAGGGAAAGAGAACTAGATGCAGTACCCGATAGAGATGAATTCCTGATTAACCATGTAAGTGAAATAAGAAAAGGCAATGAAGCAACACCCTTAATGAACATCATGTCCTTAGCTAACGAAAGGATATCTCCAAAAATAAAAAGGCATTTCGAAGAAGTGCAACCCTGGTGCAGGAGCACCAAGATGTCTAGGTTTTGGTTAATTTACAAGTTGTTTTGTTTGTTTAAAAAAAAGGTCTTTGAGACCATTTACATGTTGTATAAGGCTTGAAAGCCAGGCTTGTGGTTGGACTATGTCCAAATGTCGAAATGAATCTATTCTATGTTGTAGTCCTCAAGAGGACAGTCTTGTGTCAAGTAGGCAGTCATTTATGTTTTAATGTTTGTCATTTAAATTTTAGTGTTTGTAAGCCTTTAAAGGCATGTCTAAGGTTAGGAGGTATGTTAGGAACCTTGCCAAAGGTTAACCAAGTGTCAAAAGAGCATTTAAACCATAAAAACTAGAAATACAGTCCAAGAAAGAAGTCAATTTCTAAAAAAAATAGTTTTATTGCTGCAGTTAACAAGAAAAGCACGATGGAGGGGCAGTTATCTAGAATCCCAAACATTTTCATGCATTATTGAGGCTTGTTTTAAGCCAAGGGAGTTTGTATTGTAATGAGACATCGAATGGATTGAAAGATATAACAAAAGATAACAGTTTTTTCTACTTTTTTCTGCTTTTCTGTGTTTCCTTCGCTTTTTTTTTGAGAAATCCATACCAGTACGGAATTGTCATAGTGCATGGGCATGTGGGATGGAAAGTAGATTAAAATACCTTTGCGTGGAATCTTATTTGGAGTCTTGATAGTAAACTTGGTGGGAGAAATCACTGATTTACCTTAGACTATCTTTAACTTGCTGTTACAATCAGAAAATCACTGTTTTCTTCCATGCACCGTACCTGTATGGCTGAGTGGTGACCGGGGCTTGTGATGGTTGGTTAGTGTAGTGAGTTACCTTGTATTTGTCAGTTATTTGGGCTCTTGACAGTCCTCCAGACCTCTATATTCCTCCTTAATCTGAGAGCAGGTTTGAAAACCTAAACTAGGGTATTCTTGAATAGCCCGATGGATATTTCTTTACTCCACTGATCTTTTCCATTTGTGATTAGTGGAGTGGAATGTAAAATGGTTAGGTTAGAGGTTTATGAAGGTTGCAGTGGTAGGAGAATGGTGTAGAGTGGAGTTTGCCATGGAGATGGCCCATCAAGAGTCAAGTATTGGAAGAAGAGAAGGATAGCAGTCACCACAAGGAAGAAGCTTGGCAAGTTTGGTTTAGTATTGCTTTGTCTATGAAGGCATTAGGTATGTGTGAATGTTATAGATTGGCATATTGTACAAGATTGAATGTGTCTCAATAGAGATCATTGTAAGGAGGCTAGGGTGACTGTTTTTCCTCATGGAGCAGTGAGATTATGACAGTCTATGAAGAACATAGTGAAGATTACTGTCCTGCAGTCCTGTGTAGAGGAGTTGAAGGGATGTTAGATGGAGTTGGGCATCTTGGAAGGTGTCTTGGAGTCCTCCCTCATGTTGCATGTCAAGAACAAGGTAGTGATTGTGTTGAAGCCCTTCATGGGTAAGAGAGTGAACCTCTAGTAAAATAGTGAACCTCTAGTAAAACAGTGAACCTAGAGAATAGTTCCATTTGAAGTTTTGACCTATGAGACTGCTGACCTAGATTCTCTGCATCAAACCCCTGGACCAAGAGTCATCTCGTGTGCCCTATAAAGCTAGAAGAATTTTAGTACAAAATAACAACGAGGAAGTAGACAAGAAAAGACAATAAGAAGAACAGATTGTAGAAGATTGTGAAGTAGTGTTAGGTAGATAATACTTTGACATACAGTTGAAAAGAGATAAGAGAAGGGAAGGAAAACCCTTACCACAAAGGACAAATAAGAAACTACAAAACAAAATAAAACAAACACAATGCAAAGAGGGAAAATACAAGAAAAACTAAAAATGGACTCACCCATCAAATTACCATTACTTGGCAAGGACACCTATGAAGAAATGGAGCATATATTCATTCTGGAATCAACATGGCAAAGAAAGAATGTAACTCAGAATCAGACCAAGCTATTTGACTTTGTAGGAACCCCAAGAAATGAAGCCTTGAATTGGTATAGAAAGAATTGTCCTGATCATGACAAAACATCAAATGAAATAAAGAAGAAATTCCTAGACAACTTTAAATCCCTAGAGATCTATATTGAAGGGGTAAGCAAAATGAGGGACTTAGTTTAGAAGGAGGGTGAATATATAAAAGTTTTGATAAAATATTTAAGGAAATTTCCCAGAAATTAGAGGAACTATTGACAGAAAAGCAAAGAATTAAATGGTTTGTTTCAGGATTGAGTCATGATATTAGAACATCTCTAGATGGGAAAACTTTTAATTCATATTCAGAAGTAGTAAATTTGGCATGCCACATCAAGGAACAAACCCAATGAAGGAGTGACAAGACTAAGGAAAATATGGAGATGGAAAAGCTCAAATTGGAGCTAGAACAATTAAAATTGAAACAACAAATCCTTGCAAGGAAGGAAGATAGTCCATAAAAATAAAGACCAAACATATGGTGCTCTTACTGTACAAGAGAGGGCCACCTAAGAAATTAATGCCTGATGATGAAATGTGAGAATAAGGCTGCCACATTAAAGGTAGACCTAAAAATAATGCCTAAAAGAAATAACATGATATATTACGACATCTTCATTGAATGGGATGACCACAAAATAGAGGATTGTCCATCACAACTGTTTAGATTAAGAGAGGACAATGATGATCATGAGCCATGGTACTATGCCCACCGCAAAAATAGAATAGTTAACCAAGAAAAGACATATGTCAAGGGATTGGTTGAGATACCCTTCTACAACCAAAATCACGGATACAAAGCTCCTAACTACCTAAACCAAAGGAATGCCAATACATTACAAAACACTAATCCTAATCAAATTCCATACATAAATAGTATAATAATGATGAAATAGGACAATATAATGGTTATAGAGGTAGTATAGGTAGAAGAAGGAGAGATGATGTAACTTGTTATAAATGCAATAAACAAGGACACTTTGCAAATGAATGTTAGGGGGACAGAAGGAAACAATGTACATTCTGCAGTAGAACCGAGAATGATTTATTCACTTGTGATAAAGCACAACAATATTTCAAGAATGCACCAACTCAATCCAAAAGTGATGAGCTACAAGGGTTCAATTCACAAAAAGGAGCCTGCATAATAATGAAAATACCAAAAGATATATCACATGTAGCTAGGAGATGTCACAAGAAAAAGATATATGAGTCAAATAGTTCATAGGATGAAACAACATAAGAGGAGAACAACTATACTAAGTTAAAATCTAAGCAAACAAACATAAAGAAAAACACCAATAAAACCAAAGTTGTGGTAGTAACAAGACAAGGGACCAACACCGCAAGGGTAGAATACACTAATAGTGAGACAAAAGAAGAGGAAGAGGAAGAAGATAACTTCTTCCCCAATAAAAATTAGCATGACAAAATTGTGGAACAATCAAAGTAAATAATAACTAAAGAACACCACAAGAAACAACAACAAAAACATTTCTTTTCTAAAGAAGAAGTGATGGCACTAAAACAACTAACAAAGTTAACACAACAACACAATCTGGTAGACAAATTGAAACAATTTTGCAAATATTGGAATAAGGACTGAAGATGAAGAAAGCTCACAAAGCATAAAAAATGAAAAAGAACTTAAAATAAAGATTTATACCTTCCCAAATGCTTTGAAGTCCTTTTCACTCCTTGATAAGGTAGAAGGAGTTACACCCAAACTCCTTAGCTTCACCCAAATGCAATGGAGAAATGTGGATTAACTCTCAAATTCTCAACACAATGATAGCTCACAAGAGGAAGATTTGGAGGTATTTTTGCATAATAAGGCTACTTGAAATTGGATGATGAAAATGGCATGTGAAGGCTTGTATTTATAGGCAAATTGAGGGGGGATTTGATCCAACGGTGGAGATTGAAAGTTGAGATCAATGGTGGAGATTTGATCAACAAGACTAAATGGCTAGGAATATTTTGTAATCTTTTATTCATTTTTGGGGAAGGCTTTGTATTTAATGTGATTTAGACTCATGAGGAAATAAAAAACTATTTCCTTGGGATGAGATGGAATTTAAAATTCTATTTTATGTGGAAGGGTGAGAGTCATGTGACACATGCACATTTTTAGCACCTTACATGTGTAAGCTAATTTTATGGAGAAGATTTTAACATAAAAATAGAAAGGTGAGGTGGAAGAGTCATGTGACCTTTTAAATTAAAAGGTAATTTTTTATTTGTGGGATGTGGGATGATGATTTGACCCTGTTAATCAGGGGGATTAACTTAATTAATATGGCTGGAGAAAATTAGTGGATGGGTTAATGGAGTGTTAAAATTAATTAAATAAGGATTTATTTAATTAATTTTGGTCTAGGGGTCATGTAGGCTAGGGTAGCTAATTAAATAATTGGTATTTAATCAACTAGGCTAGGTTTAGGTGGTAGGATATGGCAGATTAATTAAATAATCATGTTTTATCTTAATTAATCAAGATTAGGGAAGTGGACAAATTTACCAAATAAATATTTAACATATTTATTTAATTAATTGGGATGAAGTTGTAAGGTAAAGTGTTGGATTAATTAAATTAATTCATGATTAAGGGTAAATTGATGGTGAATGTCAAGGATGGATGGTCAGGGATGATGTAGGGTTAATTAATTAAATAATTATGAACTTATTTAATTAATTGGATGAAAGGGGAAATTAGTGATAGGGATGATGCATAAAAATAGTTGAAGGGTCGAGATATTTTTAGGTGTCTACAAGGACCAAGGACAAAAACCATAAATTAGGAAAATGGAAAAGACTGACTGCAAGTGGAAAACCAGACCACTAATGATAAACTCACACATAGACCACAAAAAGATTGAGTAGGTGATGGTAGACCTTGGCGTAGATGTCAACATGCTGCCAAAAATAAGTTAGGAACCTAGGAAGGCCAATACTAGAAGAGACCCCATACAATATTAGCTTGGCGGATGGATTACCTATGGGTACATTGGGAACTTGGAGAAGAGTAGAGGTAAACATAATGAGAGTTAATCAATTGATAGACTTTGAAATAGTAGCAATGAAGGAACCTTTTGAAGTTCCAATGCGCTACTAGGCCTTCAATGGTTTGTTAACAGAAATAGAATTGTAGATTCAAGAAAAGAGGAAATCTCTTTCGCTGACCACACTAGACTAGTGCATATTCCACTATGAAGAGACATTGAGGAAGCATATGTGGAGGAAATCAACCAGGAAGATCATAGTGAGGAAGATTAAAAAATCCTCTATTCAAAATTCCCTAAACATGAATTGCTAGAGGAACCAAATTTAGAGGGAGAAATAGAAGTAAAAAGTGACAACTATAGTACAAACAATGAAGGTGTACTAAATTGATGGTTACAAGATAAACCAGAATTAAAAACCCAGAGAGTGACAGGATTCCACAAGGTGTTTATGGTCAAAATGATAGAGGAATCTCTACCACATAACACCACATTTGATGAAATAGCATTGCAAAACACATGCGGTAACTCAGGAGACCAACTAGATGACACAACCTCAAAACTATGACAAGTTAATCACATAATAAGAGGAATTTTTTGCATAAAGCCCCCCAAGTTCTTAGGAGTAGGAAACCTAGACACTTATCTAATAGAAATGGAAAGGAATTTTGAAGAAGAACAACTAAGGTTAGAAGCACTACAACATACACTTGTATGCAATGCCACAAGTTGGTGGCATACACATAAATACACAGTCCAACACTAGTCAGTATTTAAAATTCTAATAAAAATTAGATATCTTCTAGAAGAAGGGGAATATAAGATCATACCAAAATACCAAGGCCAAATTCCACAGCAGAAGCATCTGGACATGTGTATAATGGTTTGGAAGGGCACAAATGAATATGACACAAGGTTATATATCCAAATGTTCTACTGGACGTTGACACTGATTGCACAAACTTGCTACATAAACCAAGAACATAGAGCTAAAACAAAAGAATGGAATGAATTGCAGAAAGACTTCATACACACATTCTCATTCTATAGTCTAGACAAACATATTTACACCGCACTCCTCAAGATGAAAGAAATAATATTTAAACCAACTAAAGAAGCTGAGGAACAAGTACTGCAATAGAGTCTTCCACCACCTAAGACATATAGAATCTAGAAACTCATAGAGTGAATGAACAATGAAACAAATTGTACTAAATGTAGATGCTTAAAAACCTAGCACGAAGATAATGAGGATAAACATAACCTAGATATAGAAGTCCAAGAAGGAGAAAGGGAAATTGAAACAACTAAGTCTAAAGAGAAATACTACAATCAACCAATCAAAATTAGGGAAGAAAACATTGCCACAGAGGGTGATCCCAAGTTGGCCAAAATAGGAGACTATTGGGATGAAAGAGTAGTGGCACAAGTTGCTAAGATATTGTCAAAATTTGAAGACCTATTCCCTAGGATATTTACAAACCTAAAAGGCATAAAAGAGGAGGCCAGAATAATTAGAATAGAATTAAAGGAAGGAGCTAAACCACGTAATAAAAGACCTTACAGACTGAATCCCAATATGAAGAAAAAGGTTAAGGTTGAACTAGATAAAACGATTTCAGTAGACATAATTAAACTGGTGGAAGATGTGGATTGGATAAGTGCAATGGTAGTACAGAATAAGAAAACTAGAGAAGTTAGAATATGCATTGACTTTAGGGAACTGAATAAAGCATGCATACATGACCCATTCCCTACTCCCTTTCCTAAAGAAATATTGGAATTAGTTGCGGGAAGGAAAATATATTCTTTTACTGATGGTTTTTCTAGTTACTATCAAGTAAAGATTAGAGAAGAAGACCATCCAAAAACCACTTTTGCATTCAAATGGGGATCCTTCATGTATATAATGATGCCATTTGGCTTGAAGAATGCACCAACAATATTTAGTAGAATAATGGTAAACGCATTCAAGGATTTCATCCATGATTTCTTGGAGGTGTATTTGGATGATTGAACAATATACAAATTGGTTAAAGATCATGTACAAACATTGAAATTATGCTTAACAGGTGTAGGAGCTTGCAAATATATTTAAATATAAACAAATGTATGTTTTTGGTACCTTTTGGTACCTTACTTGGACATATTATCTGTAAAGAGGGACTAATGGTAGACCCCTTGAAAATTACACTAATAATTACACTACCACCGCCAAAAACAATGCCATAAATTAAAATTTTCTTAGGTTACATAGGCTACCATTGCAAATTCATCAGAGGATATGCAAAAATAGAGGCACCCTTAGAAGAATTACTAAAGAAGAGATCTAGTAGAAACATCGAATGGATAGAATAGTGTCAAACTTCTTTTGATACATTGAAACGAAACATTGTAAAGGCACCAATACTGATATTCCCAGATTGGAACATACCATTTCATGTACATGTTGATGCATCAGAGATTGCTATAAGGGTTGTCCTAGCACAACTTAAAGGTAATAAAGATCACCCCATAGCCTTTGCCAGATGGAAAATATCCAAGGTAGAACAAAATTATACAACAATAGAAATAGAGGCCTTAGCAATGGTCTACGCCTTACATAAATACAGGCATTAGCTACTGTTAACACCATTTATTTTCTATACAGACCATGAACCTCTGAAATATCTATTGAATAAACCAGTTACTCAAGGGAGAATATGTTGGTGGTTACTCCTTTTTCAAGAGTTTGACTTTAAGATAATGGTGAAACTAGGTAAAAATAATCAAGGGCCTGATTATTTGTCTAGAATAGAAATAAGTGAAGAACCAGACAACCAAGAAGAAGGCCTTCCTAGTGCAAACTTGTTTAGGATAAATGTGGTATCAGAAGAATTGCATGAGATAGCAATCTTATTGTCTATAGGTGAATTTCCAAAAGATACGTCACCGTAAGATAAACAAACCCTAATGCAGAGAGCTTTTCCATACACACTAATAGAAGGGGAGCTACATATGATAGGGAAAGATGATATTATAAGAAGGGTAGTCTACAAACATGAAAGAGAAGCCATTCTATGAGAGGCTCATGAAGGAATTTTAGGTGGCCATAATTTTGGAGAAACAATAGCTAAAAGGGTCAAACTAGCAGGATTATGGTGGCCTACTTTACACAGGGATGCAAAACAATATGTCAAAAACTATGATACATGTCAGAGAGTGGGGAAACCTACCGCAAATTAAGAAATACCATTAATAATTCATCATTCATCATAATTGGGGTAGAGTATTTGACTAAATGGGCAAAGGCGAAACCAACAAGGGATTGTACAACAAAAGATGATGCAAAATTCTTATATGAGAACATTATAACAAGATTTGGTTGTCCCCTAAACATAACAAGTGATCAAGGGAAGCATTTTGTAAATAAAGTAATTGTGAAACTTTAAAAAAATTATGATCACCCATAATAGAAGCTCACCATATCACCTACAAGCAATGGAGCTAGTGAGGCCTTAAACAAGATAATCAGGAGAACTCTAACCAAGATGTGTGATGGAAATACAGAAGATTGGGATATAAAATTACTTGTGATACTATGGGCCTACCAAACCTCATACAAAAGATCCACCAAGTTTACACCATTTGAATTGATATAAGAGATGGACACAAGGAGTACCCATTAACTTGATAATCCCTAATTTGCACACCGTGTTAACCTTAAGCTTGAATGAGGATGAATCATTAGCCCAAAGAATTGATAATTGGGAACAATTGGATGAGAATAGATTAATTACAACATACAATCAAAATCTAGAGTAGAGGCGACAGAAAGCCTGGCATGATAGGAATTTACGCTTAAAAACATTCAAAGAAGGGGATTTAGTCCTACTGTATGATAGAAAATTTAAAAAGCAAGGAAAACTTAAAGTGTGTTGGCTTGGACTATATTATATACACCAAACTATGGAATCAAGAGCAATGAGGTTAAGAAAAATGGACGGAAATACGATAACAGGGTATGTCAATGGTGCCCGGTCAATGGTGTCTGATTGAAACATTATCGTAAACCAGTTGAATAAGGGAAAATATGTGAAAATCATAAAAGTGTATCATATGTACTATAGTCTAACATAAGACAAAAAAAATACCATTAGCAAGCCGTGGGAAATGTTAACGGCTACAAAACCCTGGGAAGATGGAAATGGGAAAAACATTAAATGCGTAACAATACTATTCAAACCTATAAAGATTAGCTAATAGAGTATACAGAACTTTACATTCTTAAAGAAAACACCAGGAGCTAAATATATATTGATTTGAAGAAACCCTAGCTAGAGTTTGCAAATGATAACAATGGCAACCCCTATGTTAATTGACATTTTTGACAAGCCAAGGCCCAAGTACAAGAAATACCCGTATAAGGAAATGGAAGTTGACAAGGAAGGGGCCTTCTCAGAGATCTCACATGATTTAGTCTACACTTAGGACATCTAGAAGTATATACATAAACCCATATCAGAGATTGATCACACAAAGTTTGAGGAGCTCCACAAGACACTCCTTTAACCAGATCAGACCAACTATCTCCCGCAATACCACGAAATTGAGAAAAAGAAGCTAGATATATGGAAAGATTATCCAAATTTCTATGTGGGATAGGAGTGGATAAGAATGATACTCAACAGAATCCATGAAGAGTTTATCTATCTAGATAAATTGTACCACATAATAAAACAAGCCATCCAAGCAGTTATAGGACTGAGTGTGGTTGGGGACTTACCATTTCTTGCCAACACATCTCTAGAACCTACCCAATCCAAATTTGTATATCCTACTATCCTTTGAATGTTGAAATATGAGACCATAATTCAATGTCAACCTACCTAGGAATCCTCTTAGGTGTACACTCCAATGTATTTCCGTAGGTTCTAACATGAACCTAGATACCAAGCTCATTGCATATGTGATATTTAGTTGAGTAGTAGTCAAGTATATCAAACTACCAATCAACTCTATATATAGAGTGGGATCCACTAGATGTAACATATATGAATTAGACAACTTAAGTCCAACTTCAATGGGTGTTGCAACTAGTTTGCAACTCTTCATCTAAAACATTTGAAGGATATCTAAACCATACTTTTCTTGAGACATGAATATTTTATATTCATTCTCCATACTTCTATACCAAGAAAATAGTGTATCTATCCCAAATCTGTCACCTCAAGTTCTACAATCATGGCTACTCTAATCTTTGTTGCAAATAAGCCTAAATTATTTCTAGTGTAGATAATATCATCCACATAGAGAACTAAGAT
This sequence comes from Cunninghamia lanceolata, assembly GCA_027924645.1. NCBI lineage: Eukaryota > Viridiplantae > Streptophyta > Pinopsida > Cupressales > Cupressaceae > Cunninghamia > Cunninghamia lanceolata. The sequence continues at coordinate 1,604,815 of BSBN01000934.1, forward strand.
AAAAATACCATTAGTTGAGCTTCTGATATAAATATTGGGATCTAACTAACTCCTTAAAAAGCCTTTTTGTTGTAGATATGAGTCTATCCTATAATACCATGCCCTTGGTGCCTACTTAATACCATACAAAGCCTTGTTCAATCTATAAACATAGTTTTATTTCTAGAAGGTATTTCAAAACCTCTAGGTTGTGAAAAATATACCTCCTCATCAATATATCCATTCAAAAAGCACTCTTTACATCCATTTGATAAATTTTCTAACTCTATTGAGATACCAAAGCCAAAACTAATCTAATAGTATCCATCTCTGCCATAGGTGAAAATGTTTTAGTGTAATCAATACCTTCCTATTGAGTATATACCCTTTGTCTACCAATCTAATCTTATGGTTATCAATGCTTCCATTAGATTTGCACTTAGTTTTTTGTACACCCATTGTACCAATGACTTTCTTACCAAGAGGTAACTCAACCCAATCCCGTGTGTCATTCCTTTGAATTGGTTATATCTTACTATTCATTACTTCAACCCACTCTTCTTTTTATTGAGCTTGTTCAAAGGTCTATGGCTCATTATTTTCCACGATTTGAGTCATAAATGCATGGTTCACTTTTGTTTGTGACCTTGTTGCCATTTTCTTAAAACTTGATTCTAACATAAGAGTTGATAGATGATTCTTTTCTATCCTCCTTTGATATTTATGGTACCTTTTTGTTCCTTCACTAGAAGATTCAAGTTCTTTTTCTTTTTCTTTAGCATCATCATTCACTTTTTCTTGTCCCTTTGTTTCCTTTTATTTGGTATATTTTGTTGCTTCATTAAATGCCACATCTTTGCTTATCACCAACCTTTTTCCTACTAGATCATACAACCTGTATACTTTATTTTCTAACCCATACCGAATAAAAATGCTTTTAAGGCCTTTGTCATTTGAAGGTTTCCTTTAGTATGTGTGTATAAACAACACACGCGAATACCCTCAAATAATCAACACTTGGCTTAATTGTAGACTATGCCTACTCGAGAGTCATTCTTTTCACTACTTTTGTAAGACTTCTATTTGGAACGTATACTATTATACATAGTACTTATGCCTAAAAACCCTCATCAAAATTCTTTTCTTTCATCATACTCTTCATTTCAACAATAGACCTCTTATTTCTTTTAGCAACTCTATTTTTTTGTGGAGTGGAGGATGTACTGAACTCTCTTTTGATTCCATGACTTATGTAGAAATCTAGAGACTAATTTGATTGAACTTGCCTCCATTGTTGGTGTAAAATCATATTTACACATTAGCATAAGTTAATTAGGAAAGTATTTTCCTTTATTAATGTGTCAATCAGATTATCACATAGGATGAGATTGCTTTTTGCTTTGTCTATTTTTGACAAATATGAATGTATATCTTTATATTATTCGTTTGTGAATAATTAATGCATGTGAAGTATTGATTGCAATTTGATCTCTCATTCTAGCTTTTGTTTTATGAAGTAAACCTTTGTAAAAGAAATATGACAGATGATTTTGGGAATCTAACATGGTATCAGAGTTCCAGATCTATAGCTTCTCAAATTTGAGAGGGTTTTAGCCATGAGGTCATGATTAGTGCTTCCTACTATGAAAAGAACCTAACAAATGAGTCCAAGGGCATCAAAACCGAAGGATCACCTATCCAAACACAAAAATCGGAGTAAAAAAAATTAAGTAATTTTTTGGGGTCTTGATTTTATTGCAATGAAATTTCGTATATCATTTGGATCTGTACTTTTCTGAATAATCCATATTTTTCTACACAAACATTTGCATCATCTAGCTCATTCTCTACATTATTTGGCATTTACCTGGTGGGTTTATCCTATGTTTGGTGGTAAACAATTTTAATCGGTGGTCTAACTTTTTTTCCAAATGTTTAATCGAGCAGGTAATACATTTGAAATTTCAGTTTAAATTCTAGTGAATTCAAATTTTGCTGGGAGTTGTTTTGGCACAAGGTCATATGCACCTCAACCTTGGGTCACTACCAGTAGATTGGGGCTTAACCCAATGCGAGCATGTCCAAGCCACGTCGCCTGAGATCTCCACCATGAGTAGTCCTGAACTAAACTTGCCCCCATTCTACAAATAGAGTTCCACTCATTTCAAGTGCCACTACTGGTCTTTATCCCACCAACCACTTGTCCTCCACCCCACAACCACTAGAGGGCCACCTTGTCCACATAATATTGCCTAAGGAGGGGATTTTTTTCTGGGAGTCATATCTTGGCCATATGGTATCAATTTTTTGAAAATGAATAAGTGTCAGAAAGATGCTTCCATGATCTATCCAGTGGTGTTGGTTCTTTTGTTAGATTATGCCATTGGTTTATTTTATTATGGGTTGAAGACCAAGCATCTTTTCTAGCTTCTGAGCTCATATCTTCCACCCAAAATCTCTAGTTTTTGAGATCAAATAGTTGTTGGAAAGGTATTGAGGAGCTCTACATAGTCACCCATTATAATTTTTTCAGATTTATCCCTAAGTTAATTTAACTCAGTTTGTCAGTTTTATGCTTCCTAATTAATAACTTGGACAAATTAAGTTCTAGTTTTATGCTTCAGTTTTTGGACATGCTTCATCTATGGATCTTATTTTATGTATTTAATTTTTTTGATGTAATCATGTGTCCATGTGATTATTGTGGAAAGAAAAAGCACACTATAGATGAATGTATGTGAAACAACTAGATGAATGAAAACTACTCTATGAGCTTCATCAGTTTAAACAACCTTACATTGCCAATGGCATTAGTTTGCCAATTTATTCTAACCCAATAGTTGCAGAAACATCTTCATCATTTGTTTCTACATCTGAGTCCAATGTTGCTTCTTTAAGAGATTCTAGTGATTCCTTGTAATAGGTCATTTGTAGTCTTTCAGATTCATTGTCGTTTTGGGATTCTCATCAACCAGACATCGCATTATTATTTGTGGAGTCTCACATTTCTAATATGGAGGATACATTAGAAGATATTTAATCTTTGATGATAATAATGTCATTACATCATCTTTTATGTTTGTGGATCTTGTTCTACATCTACCTTCACTAGTTTTTGCACTATCACATTCTCTATGTGGGCATGGAGTTTTTGACCTGGAGAAGACATCTTGTGACATCACCATGAGGATATCCAGACAACATTTAGAGGCACATGAATACATTTTGATTTAGATTACCTATTCATCTAGGATGTGGGAATGGCTTCTACATTCACCAGTGTATCTATTTCTTCTAAAGGGGAGAAATGTTGTTTGTAGGCAGTGGATTAGTTTTATCTTCAAGCATTAATCATTGGTACTGGAGCTACTTCTTTGAGGGGATTCATAATCTCACTCATTCTCTCTCTTATGGGGGGTATTTATTATGTATTTATGATGGACTTGGTTTTGAGTTCACATCACTTGTACATCTCTATAGTTTTCTCTCTTTTGGAGAGAGTTTTCTCCCACTAGTTTTTTTTTCATTTTCTTTGATTATAAGAGATTCTTTGTTTGTAAATGGTCCCTGATTGGGCCTTTGATGAAGGGGTAAATCATAAAACACACAACACCAGAAATTGCACACACAAAAAAGGAATGTTCTTTTATTGATTTGGACAACACATTACATTACAGAAGCTCAAATACAATTAGATGATGAATCCTCCACAGGCTGCAACACATTACAACTTCCTATCTCCAGACTCTGGAACCTTCTTCCTTTTGTAGTCCCAAATCTACTAGGGTTTATGTTTTCCCACCTTTTCTTGACTCTACACTTTCCCCCTTATCTTTACTACTGCCAATGGTTCCCAAAAATGGTTAGAAATAGTCCGTTTTGGCGGCCTCCAGCCAAATTTCAAATTTTGCATCTCCCTCCAAAAATAAGTCAACTTCTTTGAGCCATAACTTTTGATCCAGGTGTCCAATTGATGAACCATTTGAAGTGTTGGAAATCTCTCAGAGCGCTCTATGTGCTATGAATTCTCTATGCCGATTCTGCCCATTTTCGGGGCTGTTAGTGCCTCAAACCTGACTTTAAATAATTTTCAAGGGTTTTTTGAGAAACAGAAACTTTAATATCTTTTAGCCCACAAATGATCTTTGCTTGATTCCTTCGCCAAAGGTCTTACATTTATGAAGCTTCCTGTAAATTTTCACTTCCATACATGCCTAAATGCAAACTTTCCAAAAATAATAGTTTGCTATTTGTAGCAGTTTAGAAAAATTGAAAGTTCTACATCATTATTCAAGCAATTATGGAACCATAAATACAAATTTTGAAAATAAATGAAAACATCAACAATTTTGAATTGTCATCTTTTTTTAGGTGATGCAATATTTCCCTTACACCACTGGATGCTCCTTCATCAGACACCCAAGGTAATTTGAGAAGTGACCTTGTCACATCTCAGATGTTTGTTTGAGGAAAACCCAAATGGTCAAGCTCTGCCTTAGACAACAGGGAAGAATCTTCAACAGGCCTTCCTTTCCACTTCACCAGATATTCCTCATATTGCCTATTTCGAGTACTTCTTCCCACATAGCTATCCAAGATCTCTTCTATCTCTTCCCTTGAAGTAGATGCCAAAATACTCCACTGTTCTTCTGTTGGTCCATCCTCTGTTGCACCTTCATGATATTTTGTTAAATCAGCAATGTTAAACATAGGGGAAATGTTGATCCCACTCAGTAACTCTACCTCATATGCAATTCCTAAATCATGTTTCTTAAGGATTCTGCATGGTCCAAATTTCTTCAGTTTCAACTTATTATATGAACTGGAAACCTTTTGTTTCTCAAGTGAACCATGACTTCATCTCCTAGCTGAAATTCCTTATATCTCCTCTTTTGATCTGCCTTAGCCTTGTACTAAATATTCATCTTATTAATGTGCTTTCACACCTTTTCATAAAAATTCTTCAAGTGTTCTGCAAAGTCTTTAGCTTTGGCACTTATCTTTTCTCCCTTGTTCATTTTCCTTAACTCTGAATTATTTCTTGGACTACACCCATATACAATCTGGATTGGTGATTTACCTGTACTCCTATTGACAGAATTGTTATAATCAAATTTTACCTATGGTAAAATCAAATCCCATCCCTTGGGCTTATCTCCTACTAAGCATCATAGCAGGTTACCCAAAGTCCTATTCACCACTTTCATCTATCCATCAATCTGTGGATGGAGTGCATAACTGAACTACAAATCTATCTTCAACTTCTTCAACAATGTCCTCCAGAAATAACCAACAGAGTTGGTATCTCAATCTGAAACTATGCTCTTAGGTAGACCATGTAGTATAACCACCTTCCTAAAAAATAACTCAGTAATATGAACAACATCATTAGTCTTCTTACAAGGAATAAAATGTGCCATCTTTGAGAATCTGTCCACCACCACAAAAATGGAATCATGTCCTCTCTATGTCCTTGGTAAACCAAGAACAAAATCCATACTAATATCATTCCATGGCCTCTCTGGTACAGGCATTGGCTGATATAGCCCTGTATTTTGACTTGTTCCTTTTGCCATCTAACACACTCTACAACTCTGCACAAATTTCCTCACATCTTGCTGCAACTGTGGCCAATAATAATTTAACTAACAATAGCAATGGTCTTATCTCGACCAAAGTCTCCAACTAATTCCCCACTATGTTTCTCCTTAATTAGGTTCTCTCTCATGGAACTCCTCGAAATGCACAATTGGCTTCCTCTAAACAACATGCCATCTTGGATTATGAAATCTAACCATTTTGTTCTGTCCAAAGTAACAGGTTCCAAACAAGCTTTCCAAGTCTCTACAAAACCTGGATCTTCTGAATACAAAATTTTGAGCTCATCAAACCCAACAACCTCTATCTTCATTTCTATCAACAAGTTTTGCCTTTTGCTCAAGGCATCTGCAACTCTATTGGACTTCCCACTCTTGTGCTTCAAGACAAAACTATAACTCTACAAAAACTCAACTCATTTTAAGTGCCTTTGATTTAACTTTCCTTGACTATTAAGATACTGCAAAGCTTGATGGTTAGTATATAAAACAAACTCTTTCAACAACAAATAATGTCTCCATTTCTTCCAAGGCTGAACTATAACATAAAACTCCTAATCATAAATGGAATAGTTTTTCTTGGCATCATTAAGCTTCTCACTGAAATAGGTAATGGGCTTACCTTCTTGACTTAAAACAGCTCCTATGGCATTGCCACTAGCATCACAATCTACCTGAAATACGTTATTGAAATTTGGAAGTGCCAAAACAGGTTGCTCTATGACTTTCTTCTTCAATGTATCAAAGCTCTTGATTTCTACTGTAGTCGATTTAAACTCTTTTCTATCCCCTCTCATTGTCTTAGTTAGGGGTGCACAAATGCTACTAAAATTCCTGATAAATTTTTTGTAAAAACTTACCAAACCATGAAAATATTGTACCTCTGTAGCACTCCTTGGCATGGGCCATTCGATGATAGCCCTTACTTTTTCTGGGTCCATCTTAAGACCTTCCTTTGAGACAACAAATCCCAGGTATACCAAATCCTTTATAAAACTACATTTCTTCAGATTAATCAATAACTTTTCCTCCCTCAGCTTCTCTAAAACTCTTCTGATATGCATCAGATGCTCATCCCAAGACTTACTGAAAATCAAAATGTCATCTAAATAAACAATAACAAAATTTCCCAAAAACTCTTTCAATACCTCATTCATGAGTCACATGAATGTGCTCGGTGTATTGGTTAGCCCAAATGGCATGACTAACCACTCATACAAACCTTCCTTTGTCTTGAAGGCTATCTTCCATTCATCTCCTTCTCTGATTCGGATCTGGTGATACCCACTGTTCAGATCAATCTTTGTAAAGTACTTGGCTCCGCTCAAGCAATCCATAATATCATCCATCCTTGGTAATGGAAATCTATACTTGATTGTAATTTTGTTGATGGCTCAAGAATCTATACACATTCTCCACTCTCCATCTTTCTTCGGTGCTAGTACTATAGGTACCACACATGGACTTAGGCTCTCCCTTATTAGTCCTTTCCTTAACAACTCGTGAACTTGTCTGTTCAGCTCTTCATTCTTTACTAGAGTCATTCTATGGGCTATGTTATTTGGCAAATTGGCTCTTGGTATCAAATCCATTTGGTGACTTATTGTCCTCACCGGTGGTAAACCTTCTGGTACATTATCAGAGATAATGTCCTAAAATTCTTCCAACAAATCTAAGATTTCTGCTGGTACATCTTCACATTTCTCCTTTCTTATCTTAGGAATCAATGCAAAGCAATCATGCTTCATACCCTCCAAAACTTTCCTACCATCTACCAAGCAAATTTTGATAGTACTACATATCTTTTCTTCCACCTCCTTCAAGGGATTCAACTTATGATGAACTCCATCCTTCATTAGGGAATATGTGTTTGCATGGTCATCATAGACAATGCACCTATCATACTGCCACAGCCTCCCCAACAACATATGACATACATCCATTGGTATGATGTCACACAGTACCTCATCATGGTAGTTGCCAATCTTGAACTTGACTAAACACTGCTTATTGACCAAAGCTCTATGGTCCTTCTGCAACCATGCAATCTGATATGGATGTGGATGCCTTCTTCTTGTCAACTTCAACTTGTTAACTATCTCCTATGAAGCAAGATTGTCAGTGCTTCCACTATCAATAATAATATCACAACTGACAAGGGTTGTTGGTCCTTGACATTTAATCATATTTTCATGTGTCAAATCCAGGGTTGTGTCCTTGGCTATTTGCAATTAGGAATCCTATAGTTGCCAGTCTATTTAACTAACTCTAATGATCTCTAGTAATTAAAGAAACTAATGCTACTGATCTATCTGCTATGAAGATGAATTCTAGAAATGCTGGAAACAGAGCTGAAACAATGAATTGCTAATGTAGATCTATACTATTCCATACAATTAAAACATACATTTATCTATGAGAAAACAGTAACCATTTTTCTAAACACAATCTGAAATAGAATAGCAAACAACATAATCTGAAACAGAATAACAAACAACAATACTAGCCTTCTGCCTTGGTGGTGGGAGTAGGCCCTTGCTCCACACCCTTAGGGCTGAAGACTAAAGCAATGAATCAACACAAGAAGATAATATCACAATTTGCTTTCTTTCCAATTCCATCAATATCCTTTTGTATTCAGAAAAAGTATCTATATCAAAATGAGATCACAATAATAATAATTCATCTGATGTCTTCTTCTGTTGCTACTTTGTAAATTTATATCTAATCCAGCGATGAGATATCACTGACCCTAACTAGTAGTTCATTTATGAGATAGTACCAATCTCTTATTCTACTATCTATTTAACTACAGAGTAAAAAGTCATGCAATTAAAATAAATTTAGTGGAACAATAGTCTCATTAAATCTGAGTCTTAGTTTCAAATACAACTGGGCAGCGAGGCCCTGAAATATAGGTACTTAATTAGTTTGTCGAGAACTCATGCAAAATCAAAAAGAGAAATAAAACTTCTAGCAGTTAACTAGGGTCTTCATTCGATTACTTAGGTGCTGATTGAGTAATATCTGGAGCACCCCAATTACCACTGGAAGTGTTGATTAGTAGCGGTGCTGGAAATCTGCATTTGTTGAGGAGGCTCCGGAGGTGTGTGCTTCTGTCTGCAGTTCCAGAAATATGCTCATGACTTTAGTCTAGCTCCAAAGATGATTCACCCCCTTATCTCAAAATCTCTCCAATCATATTGGAAAATATTGGAGACTGGTGCGGTATCCTTATGTCAACTCTAGAGATTATTAGGACCACCTCCAGAGATGACCAAAATTGTCTTTGCCTGAACACCTGCACTTGTTGATTCAAAAAGAGAAGATTTCTACATATTTCCATTAATTCAATGCACATTAGTCCCTTAATCAGAAATCATGATTTTAAGTAATTCATCTCTTATTAATCATAATTAGAACAATCTTGTTAATCTACTTTGGTGCGGTCATCAGGACAATGGAATAAGAAGGAAGGAAAAAGAGGGGTAAAAAGGTGTATTTCATGGGTGCTACTTGGCACTCATCAACAACACTTACCTTCACACTTGCACCTTGTGCAGAATAAACTCTTCCTCTGATCTAGTTCTTTCTCCTCATTTAACAAGGTTCTACTGATGACTAGGGTTTCTCCCCTTTCAACATCTTCAGAATGCTCAGACTACACATCTTCATCTACCTATGCAACTCGTGCATTACCTTCAAGTCTTTTTTTTCTCCTTCCTTGATGTTGCAGACACTCGTATGCTTGATGCCCTTCTTCCCCACATTGGAAACATGTTCCTCTGAAACCTCCTCCTCCAGTTCCTTTCCTAGGTCAGCCTCTTCCCCTTCCTCTTTGTTCACCATTATTTTGGTCACGTGGGTGGTAGGCATTATCTCCTCTCTGATTTTGACTAGTGCCAACTTCTTCACTTTTCTTTTGATCTTCATTTCAGCCTCCATAGGATCTTCCACCAGTCCTCCCACCTTGACCTGTTCCTCTTTTCTTGCTTTCAAATATTTTATTCAGCTTATCTTCCACCTTCAAGGAAAACTAGTATGCATCTTCTATGGTGGTCATTTTGACCAGGCTCAACTCCTCTTGAATACTTGGCCTCAACCCATTAATGTAACGGGCTACCTTCTCCTTGTTGGCCTCTACATGGCCTATCTTGATAGTAATCTTATAAAAATCTTCTGTATACTCCTTAACAGACTTGTTACCTTGCTTCAATCCTTGCAGCTTCTTTAACAATTCCAACTCATAGTCCACAGGAATGAACTGCTTCTTCAGCTTTTCCACCATTCAATCCCATCTGGTAGTCTTTCCTTTTCCTCTTCTATTTCTTTCTAATTGGACCTCCTTCCACCAAATACTGGCATGGCCTTTCAACTTTGTTTTCACAAACTTGACCCATTCTAAATCCTCCACATCTTCATACTTGAAATATCCTTCCATATTATTGATCCAATCAATAAGCTATTCTGGATCCAAATCTCCAGAATAGGTAGAAACTTTGATCGTGGGCCTCTTTCCGATCTTCAAAATGGCCCTCAACAACCTAACTTCTATAGGATCTCCTATAGCTTCTTGTTCTTCCTTAGATAGCTCTTCTTCAGCTTCATCCTTGCTTTCTTCTCTTGTTCTCGGCTCAAACCCTCTTTGCAGCTCCTCTTGCTCTGCATCGATTTGGCTTTGCAGGGCTCTAAAATCCTCTTCTATCAAAGTGTTTCTGCCAACATGGTTTCTTTGTGGAGGCATTTTGATCTCTGTAGCAAATCCACAACCTCAGGTCTTGGTGCAAACTACCTCACGGTCGATGATCTGTCTACACACTCAGGAACCCTTGCTCTGATACCACTTGATGAAGGGGGTAAATCATAAAACACACAACAACAAGAATTGCACATAGAAAATATGAATGTTCTTTTATTGATTTGGACAACACATTACATTACAAAATCTCAAATACAATCAGAGGATGAATCCTCCACAAGCTGCAACACATTACAACTTCCTATCTCCAAACTCTGGAACCTTCTACCTTCTGTAGCCCAAAATTTGCTAGGGTTTTTGTTTTCCTATCTTTTCTTGACTCTACACTTTCCCCCTTATCTATACTACTGCCAAGGGTTCCAAAAAATGGTTATAAATAACCTGTTTTGGGGACCTCCAGCCAAATTTTGAATTTTGCATCTCCCTCCAAAAATAGGTCAACTTTCGGGAGCCATAACTTTTGATCTGGGTGTCTGATTGACAAACCATTTGAAGCATTCAAAAGCTCATGGAGTTCTCTACATTGTAAGAATCCGCTTTTTTCATTTCACCTAGAAGAAGGGGAATATAAGATCATACCAAAATACCAAGGCCAAATTCCACTGCAGAAGCATCTAGGCATGTGTATAATGGTTTGGAAGGGCACAAATGAAAATGACACAAGGTTATATATCCAAATGTTCTATTGGACGTTGACACTAATTATACAAACCTGCTACATAAACCAAGAATATAGAGCTAAAACAAAAGAATGGAATGAATTGCAGAAAGACTTCATACACACATTCTCATTCTATAGTCTAGACAAACATATTTACACTACACTCCTCAAGCTGAAAGAAATAATATTTAAACCAACTAAAGAAGCTAAGAAAGAAGTACTGCAACAGAGTCTTCCACCACCTAAGATAGATGGAATCTAGAAACTCATAGAGTGGATGAACAATGAAACAAATTGTACTAAATGTAGATGCTTAAAAACCCAACAAGAAGATAATGAGGATAAACATAACCTAGATATAGAAGTCCAAGAAGGAGAAAGGGAAACTAAAACAACAACTAAGTCTAAACAGAAATACTACAATCAACTAGTCAAAATTAGGGAAGAAAACATTGCCACAGAGGGTGATCCCAAGTTGGCCAAAATAGGAGACTATTGGGATGAAAGAGTAGTAGCACAAGTTGCTGAGATATTGTCAAAATTTAAAGACCTATTCCCTAGGATATTTACAGACCTAAAAGGCATAAAAGAGGAGGATGGAGTGATGAGAATAGAATTAAAGGAAGGAGCTAACTAGATAATAAAAGACCTTACAGACTGAATCCCAATATGAAGAAAAAGGTTAAGGTTGAACTAGATAAAACGATTTCAGTAGACATAATTAAACTGGTCGAAGATGTGGATTGGATAAGTGCAATGGTAGTATAGAATAAGAAAACTAGAGAAGTCAGAATATGCATTGACTTTAGGGAACTGAATAAAGCATGCATACATGACCCATTCCCTACTCCCTTTACTAAAGAAATATTGGAATTAGTTGCGGGAAGGAAAATATATTCTTTTACTGATGGTTTTTCTGGTTACTATCAAGTAAAGATTAGAGAAGAAGACCATCCAAAAATGACTTTTGCATCCGAATAGGGATCCTTCATGTATACAATGATGCCATTTGGCTTGAAGAATACACCAACAATATTTAGTAGAATAATGGTAAACGCATTCAAGGATTTCATCCATGATTTCTTGGAGGTGTATTTGGATGATTGAACAATATACAAACTGGTTAAAGATCATGTACAAACATTGAAATTATGCTTAACAGGTGTAGGAGCCTGCAAATATATTTAAATATAAAGAAATGCATGATTGCGGTACCTTTTGGTACCATACTTGGACATATTATTTGTAAAGAGAGACTAATGGTAAACCCCTTGAAAGTTACACTAATAATTACACTACCACCACCAAAAATAATGCCATAAATTAAAGTTTTCTTAGGTTACATAGGCTACCATTGCAAATTCATCAGAGGATATGCAGAAATAGTAGCACCCTTAGAAAAACTACTAAAGAAGAAATCTGCTAGAAACATTGAATGGACAAAATAGTGTCAAACTTATTTTGATACATTGAAACGAAAGATTGCAAAGGCACCAATACTAATATTCCTGGATTGGAACATACCATTTCATGTACACATTGACGCATCAGGGATTGCTATAAGGGTTGTCCTAGCACAACTTAAAGGTAATAAAGATCATCCCATAGCCTTTGCCAGATGGAAAATATCCAAGGTAGAACAAAATTATACAACAATAGAAATAGAGGCCTTAGCAATGGTCTACGCCTTATATAAATTCAGTCATTACCTACTATCAACACCATTTATTTTCTATATAGACCATGAACCTCTAAAATATTTATTGAATAAACTAGTTACTCAAGGGAGAATATGTCAGTGGTTACTCCTTTTTCAAGAGTTTGACTTTAAGATAATGGTGAAACTAGGTAAAAATAATCAAGGGCTTGATTATTTGTCTAGAAAAGAAATAAGTGAAGAACCAGACAACCAAGAAGAAGGCCTTCCTGGTGCAAACCTGTTTAGGATAAATGTGGTATCAGAAGAATTGCATGAGATAGCAAGCTTATTATCTACAGGTGAATTCCACAAGATATGTCACCGTAAGATAAACAAACCCTAATGCAGAGAGCTTTTCCATACACACTAATAGAAGGGGAGCTACATATGATAGGGAAAGATGATATTATAATAAGTGTAGTCTACAAACATGAAAGAGAAGCCATTCTATGATATGCTCATGAAGGAATTTCAGGTGGCCATAATTTTGGAGAAACAATAGTTAAAAGGGTCAAACTAGTAGGATTATGGTGGCCTACTTTACACAGGGATGCAAAACAATATGTCAAAAACTATGATACATGTCAGAGGGTAGGGAAACCTACCGCAAATGATGAAATATCATTAAAACCAATATTAGAATAGATCCCATTTGAAAAATGGGCAATAGACTTTATAGGGCCAATAGATCCACCCGCAAAACACTCGAAGGCCAAATTCATCATAATCGGGGTAGAGTATTTGACTAAATGTGTAAAGGCAAAACCAACAAGGGATTGCACAACAAAAGCTGACACAAAATTCTTATATGAGAACATTATAATAAGATTTGGTTGTCCCTTAAACATAACAAGTGATCAAGGGAAGCATTTTGTAAATAAAGTAATTGTGAAACTTTTAAAAAAATTATGATCACCCATAATAGAAGCTCACCATATCACCCGCAAGCGATTGAGCTAGTCAGGCCTTAAACAAGATAATTTGGAGAACTCTAACCAAGATGTGTGATGGAAATATAGAAGATTGGGATATAAAATTACTTGTGATACTATGGGCCTACCACACCTCATACAAAAGATCCACCAAGTTTACACCATTCAAATTGGTATACGGGATGGACACAACAATACCCATGAACTTCATAATCCCTAATTTGCACACCGCGTTAACCTTGCACATGAATGAAGATGAATCATTAGCCCAAAGAATTGATAACTAGGAACAATTGGATAAGAATAGATTAATTACAACATACAATCAAAATCTAGAGCAGAGGCGACAGAAAGCTTGGCATGGTAGGAATTTACACTTAAAAACATTCAAAGAAGGGGATTTAGTCCTACTATATGATAGAAAATTAAAAAAAAAAGGAAAACTTAAATTGCGTTGGCTTGGACCATATTATATACACCAAATTGTGGAATCAAGAGCAATGAGGTTAAGAAAAATGGACGGAAATACGATAACAGGGTATGTCAATGGTGCCCGGTCAATGGTGTCTAATTGAAACATTATCATAAACCAGTTGAATAAGGGAAAATACGTGAAATTCATAAAAGTGTATCATATGTACTATAGTCTAACATAAGATAAAAAAAATACCATTAGCAAGTTGCGGGAAATGTTAACGGCTACAAAACCCTGGGAGGATGGAAACGGGAAAAACATTAAATGTGTAACGGTACTATTCAAACCTATAAAGATTAGCTAATAGAGTATACACAACTTTGCATTCTTAAAGAAAACACCACGAGCTAAATATATATTGATTTCAAGAAACCCTAGCTAGAGTCTGCAAATGATAACAATGGCAACCCCTGTGTTAGTCGACATTTTTGACAAGCCAAGGCCCAAGTACAAGAAATACCCATTTAAGGAAATGGAAGTTGACAAGGAAGGGGCCTTCTCAAAGATCCCACCTGATTTAGTCTACACTGAGGACATCTAGAAGTATATACGTAAACCCATATCAGAGATTGATCACATAAAGTTTGAGGAGCTCTGCAGGACACTCCTCCAACCAGATCAGACCAACTATTTCCCACAATACCACGAAATTGAGAAAAAGAAGCTAGATATATGGAAAGATTATCCAAATTTCTACGCGGGACACGAGTGGGTAAGAATGATACTCAACATAATCCATGAAGAGTTTATCTATCTAGATAAATTGTACCACATAATAAAACAAGCCATCCAAGTAGTTATAGGACTGAGTTTGGTTGGGGACATGCCATTTCTTGTTATTTCTTGCCAACACATCTCTAGAACCTACCCAATCTGAATTTGTATATCCTACTATCCTTTGAATGTTGAAATATGAGACCATAATTCAATGTCAACCTACATAGGAATCCTCTTAGGTGTACACTCCAATGTGTTTCCTTAGGTTCTAACATGAACCTAGATACCAAGCTCATTGCATATGTGATATCTAGTTGAGCAGTAGTCAAGTATATCAAACTACCAATCAACTCTATATATAGAGTGGGATCCACTAGATGTAACATATATGAATTAGACAACTTAAGTCCAACTTCAATGGGTGTTGCAACTAGTTTGCAACTTTTCATCTAAAATGTTTGAAGGATATCTAAACAATACTTTTCTTGAGACATGAATATTTTATATTCATTCTCCATACTTCTATACCAAGAAAATAGTGTATCTATCCCAAATTTGTCACCTCAAATTCTACAATCATGGCTACTCTAATCGTTGTTGCAAATAAGCCTAAATTATTCCTAGTGTAGATAATATCATCCACATAGAGAACTAAGATAAAAATACCATTAGTTGAGCTTCTGATATAAATATTGGGATGTAACTAACTCCTTAAAAAGCCTTTTTGTTGTAGATATGAGTCTATCCTGGAATACCATGCCCTTGGTGCCTACTTAATACCATATAAAGCCTTCTTCAATCTATAAACATAGTGTTATTTAGAAGGTATTTCAAAACCTCTAGGTTGTGAAAAATATACCTCCTCATCAATATATCCATTCAAAAAGCACTCTTTACATCCATTTGATAAATTTTCTAACTCTGTTGAGATACCAAAGCCAAAACTAAGCTAATAGTTTCCATCTCTGCCATAGGTGAAAATGTTTTAGTGTAATCAATACCTTCCTATTGAGTATACCCTTTGTCTACCATTCTAATCTTATGGTTATGAATTCTTCCATTAGATTTGCACTTATTTTTGTACACCCACCTTGCACCAATGACTTTCTTTCCAAGAGGTAACTCAAACAAGTCGCGTGTGTCATTCCTTTGAATTGGTTATATCTTACTATTCATTACTTCAACCCACTCTTCTTTTTATTGAGCCTGTTCAAAGGTCTATGGCTCATTATTTTCCATGATTTGAGTCATAAATGCATGGTTCACTTTTGTTTGTGACCTTGTTACCATTTTCTCAAAACTTGATTCTAGCATAAGAGTTGATAGATGATTCTTTTCTATCCTCCTTTGATATTTATGGTACCTTTTTGTTCCTTCACTAGAAGATTCAAGTTCTTCTTCTTTTTCTTTAGCATCATCACTCACTTTTTCTTGTCCCTTTGTTTCCTTTTATTTGGTATATTTTGTTGCTTCATTAAATGCCACATCTTTTCTTATCACCAACCTTTTTCCTACTAGATCATACAACATGTATACTTTATTTTCTAACCCATACCAAATAAAAATGCTTTTAAGGCCTTTGGCATATGAAGGTTTCCTTTAGTATGTGTGTATAAACAACACACCCAAATACCCTTAAATAATCAACACTTGGCTTAATTCTAGACTATGCCTACTCGAGAGTCATTATTTTAACTACTTTTATAGGACTTCTATTTGGAACATATACTATTATACATAGTACTTATGCCCAAAAACCCTTATCAAAATTCTTTTTTTTTCATCATACTCCTCATTTCAACAATAGTCCTTTTATTTCTTTTAGCAACTCTATTTTGTTGTGGAGTGGAAGGTGTACTGAACTCTTTTTTGATTTCATGACTTATGTAGAAATCTAGAGACTAATTTGATTGAACTTGCCTCCATTGTTGGTGTAAAATCATATTTACACATTAGCATAAGTTAATTAGGAAAGTATTTTCCTTTATTAATGTGTCAATATTATCACATAGGATAAGATTACTTTTTGCATTTCTACTTTGTCTATTTTTGACAAATATGAATGTATATCTTTGTATTATTCCTTTGTGAATAATTAATGCATGTGAAGTATTGATTGCAATTTGAGCTCTCATTCTAGCTTTTGCTTTATGAAGTAATCCTCTTTGTAAAAGAAATACTATAGATGATTTTGTGAATCTAACATGGTATTAGAGGTCTAGATCTGTAGCTTCTCAAATTTGAGAGGGTTTTAGCCATGAGGTCATGATCAGTGCTTCCTACTATGAAAAGAACCTCAAAAATGAGTCCAAAGGCATCAAAACCTAAGGATCACCTATCCAAACACAAAAATCAGAGTAAAAAAATTAAGCAATTTTTTTGGGGTCTTGATTTTTATTGCAATGAAATTTCGTATATCATATAGATCTGTACTTGTTTGAATAATCCATATTTTCCTACAGAGACATTTGCATCATCTAGCTCGTCCTTTGCATTATTCGACATTTACCTAGTGGGTTATCCTCTGTCTGATGGTAAACAATTTTAATTGGTGGTCTAATTTTTTTTCCAAATGTTTAATCAAGCAGGTAATACATTGGAGATTTTAGTTTAAATTCCAGGTGGCTAACATTTGAAAACCATGGTTTGAATTCAAATTTCGGTGGGAGTTGTTTTGGCACAAGGTCATATGCACCTCGACCTTGGGTCACTACCAGTAGATCGGGGCATAACCCCACGTGAGCATGTCCAAGCCGCGTCGCCTGAGATCTCCACCATGAGTAGTCCTCAACTAAACTTGCCTCCATTCTACAACCAGAGTGCCACCCATCTCAGGTGCCACTACTGGTCTTTATCCCACCAACCACCCGTCCTCCACCCCATAACCACTAGAGGGCCACCTTGTCCACATAATATTGCCTAAGGAGGGGATTTTTTTCTGGGAGTCATATCTTGGCCATATGGTATCAATTTTTTGAAAATGAATTAAGTGTCAGAAAGATACTTCCATGATCTATCGAGTGGTGTTGGTTCTTTTGTTAGATTATGCCACTTGTTTATTTTATTGCAGGTTAAATTCCAAGCATCTTTTCTAGGTTTTGAGTTCATTTCTTCCACCTAGAATCTCTAATTTTTGAGATCAAATAGTTGTTGGAAAGGTATTGAGGAGCTCTACATAGTCACCCATTATAATTTTTTCAGATTTATCCCCAGGTTAATTTTACTTAGTTTGTCAATTTTATGCTTCCTAATTAATAACTTGGACATACTAGCACTAGGTAGTGAAGTTTTATTTTTTGGACATGCTTCATCTATGCATCTTATTTTATGTATTTAAATTTTTTGATGTAATCATGTCTCCATGTGATTATTGTGGAAAGAAAAAGCACACTATAGATGAATGTATGTTGAAACAATTAGATGAATGAAAACTACTCTATGAGCTTGATTAGTTAAAACAACCTTACATTGCCAATGACATTAGTTTGCCAAATTATTCTAACCCAATAGTTATAGAAACATCTTCATCATTTGTTGCTACATTTGAGTCCAATGTTTATTCTTTGAGAGCTTCTAGTAATTCCTTGCAATAGGTCATTTGCAGTCTTTCAAATTCACCGTCGTATTGGGATTCTTATCGACCAGACATCTCATTATTGTTTGTGAAGTCTCACATTTCTAATATGGAGGATCCATTAGAAGATACTCATTTAATCTTTGATTATAATAATGTCATTACATCATCTTTTATGTTTGTGGATCCTGTTCTACATCTACTTTCACTAGTTTTGCACTATCACATTCTCTATGTGGGCATGGAGTTTCTGACTTAGAGAAGACATCTTATGACATCACCATGAGGATATTCGAACAACATTTAGAGGCACATGAATACATTTTGATTTAGATTCCCTATTCATCTAGGATGTGGGAATGGCTTCTACATTCACCAGTGTATCTATTTCTTCTAAAGGGGAGAAATGTTGTTTGTAGGCAGTGGATTAGTTTTATCTTCAAGCACTAATCATTAGTACTTGAGCTACTTCTTTGAGGGGATTCATATCTCACTCATTCTCTCTCTTATGGGGGGTATTTATTATGTATTTATGATGGACTTGGTTTTGAGTTCACATCACTTGTACATCTCTATAGTTTTCTCTCTTTTGGAGAGGAGTTTTCTCCCACTAGTTTTTTTTCATTTTCTTTGATTATAAGAGATTCTTTGTTTGTAAATGGTACCTGATCGGGCCTTTGATGAAGGGGATAAATCATAAAACACACAACAACAAAAATTGCACACACAAAATAGGAATGTTCTTTTATTGATTTGGACAACACATTACATTACAGAAGCTCAAATACAATCAGAGGATGAATCCTCCACAGGCTGCAACACATTACAACTTCCTATCTCCAAACTCTAGAACCTTTTACCTTCTGTAGCCCCAAATCTACTAGGGTTTATGTTTTACCACCTTTTCTTGACTCTACACTTTCCCTCTTATCTCTACTACTACCAAGGGTTCCCAAAAATGGTTATAAATAGTCTATTTTGGCGGCCTCCAGTGCAATTTTAAATTTTGCATCTCCCTCGAAAAATAGGTCAACTTCTAGGAGCCATAACTTTTGATCTGGGTGTCTGATTGACGAACCGTTTGAAGCGTCAAAAAACTCACGGAGTGCTCTACGTGATACAAATTTTCTATGCCGATTCTGCTCATTTTCGAGGTTGTACGGGGTCGTTTAGTGCCTCAAACCTGACTTTGAATAATTTTCAAGGGTTTTTCAGGAAACAAAAAACTTTAATATCTTTCAGCCCACAAATGATCTTTGCCTAATTCCTTCGCCAAAGGTCTTATTTTTCATTTACGAAGCTTCCTATAAATTTTCACTTCCATATGTGCCTAAATGCAAACTTTCCAAAAATAGCAGTTTGGAAAAACTGAAAGTTGTACATCATTATTCAAACAATTATGGATCCATAAATACATATTTTCAAAAGAAATGAAAAAAACATCAACAATTTTGAATCATCATCTTTTTTTGGGTGATGTAAGATTGCTATTACACCATTGGATGCTCCTTCATTAGACATCTAAGGTAATTTGAGAAGTGACCTTGTCACATCTCAGGTGTTTGTTTGGGGAAAACCCAAATGATCAACCTCTGCATTAGACAACCAAGAACAATCTTCAATAGGCCTTCCTTTCCACTTCACCAGATATTCATCATATTGCTTGTTTCGAGTAATTCTTCCCACACAGCTATACAAGATCTCTTCTATCTCTTCCCTTGAAGTAGATGCACGGAATACTCCACTGTTCTTCTGTTCATCCATCCTTTATTCCACCTTCACGATATTTTGTTAAATAAGCAATGTTGAACACAGGGGAAATTTTGAGCCCACTCAATAACTCTACCTCATATGCATTTACTGAATCATGTTTCTTTAGGATTCTACATGGTCCAAATTTCTTCATTTTCAACTTATTATATGTTCCAACTAGAAACCTCTCTTTTCTCAAGTGAACCATGACTTCATCTCCTAGCTAAAATTCCTTATATCTCCTCTTCTGATTTGCCTTAGCCTTGTATTAAATATTCATCTTATTAATGTGCTTTCTCACCTCTTCATGCAAATTCTTCAAGTGCTCTACAAAGTCTTCAGCTTTGGCACTTGTCTTTTCTCCCTTGTCCATCTTCCTTAACTCTTAATCATTTCTTGGACTGCACCCATATACAATATGAAATGGTGATTTACCTGTACTCATATTGATAGAATTGTTTTAAGAAAATTTTTCCTGTGGGATCTCCTACTAAGCATCATAGCAGGTTACCCAAACTCCTATTCACCACTTCTGTCTATCCATCAGTTTGTGGATGGTGTGCAGAACTGAACTACAAATCTATCTTCAACTTCTTCCACAATGTCCTCCAGAAATAACCAACAAATTTGGTATCTCGATCTGAAACTATCATCTTAGGTAGACCGTGTAGTCTAACCACCTCTCTAAAAAATAACTCTGTAATATGAACAACATCATTAGTCTTCTTACAAGGAATAAAATGTGTCATCTTTGAGAATCTATCCACCACCACAAAAAATGGAATCATGTCCTCTCCATGTCCTTGGTAAACCAAGAACAAAATCCATACTAATATCATCCCATGGCCTCTCTGGTACATGCAATGGTTGATATAGCCCTATATTTTGACTTGTTCCTTTTGCCATCTGACACACTCTACAAATCTACACACATTTCCTCACATCTTGTTGTAACTGTGGCCAATAATAATGTTCATTAACAATAGCAATGGTCTTATCTTGACTAAAGTGTCCAGCTAATCCCCCACTATTCTTCTCCTTAATTAGGTTCTCTCTCAGGGAACTCCTCGAAATGCACAATTGGCTTCCTCTAAACAACATGCCATCTTAGATTATGAAATCTAACCATTTTGTCCTATCCAAAGTAACAGGTTTCAAACAAGATTTCCAAGCCTCTACAAAATTTGGATCTTCTAAATACAAACTCTTGAGCTCATCGAACCCAACAACCTCTATCTTCATTTCTATCAACAAGTTTTGCCTTCTGCTCAAGGCATCTGCAACTCTATTGGATTTCCCACTCCTATGCTTCAAAACAAAAGTATAACTCTGCAAAAACTCAACCCATTTTAAGTGCCTTTGATTTAACTTTCCTTGACTATTAAGATACTGTAAAGCTTGATGATCAGTATATAAAACAAAATCTTTCGACAACAAATAATGTCTCCATTTCTTCAAAGCTTGAACTATAGCATAAAACTCATGATCATAAATGGAATACTTTTTCTTGGCATCATTAAGCTTCTCACTAAAATAGGTAATGGGCTTACCTTCTTGACTTAAAATAACTCCAATGGAACTGCCACTAGGATCACAATCTACCTGAAATACCTTATTGAAATTTGGAAGTGCCAAAACAGGTTTCTCTATGACTTCCTGCTTCAATGTATCAAAGCTATTGGCTACTTCTGTAGTCCATTTAAACTCTTTTCTATCCCTTCTCATTGTCTTAGTTAGGGGTGCACAAATGCTACTAAAATTTTTGATAATTTTTTTTGTAAAAACTTGCCAAACCATGAAAATATCGTACCTCTGTAGCACTCCTTGGTGTGGACCATTCGATGATAGCCCTTTCTTTTTCTGGGTCCATCTTAAGACCTTCCTTTGAGACAACAAATCCCAAGTATACCAACTCCTTTGTAAAACTACATTTCTTTAGATTAATCAATAACTTTTTCTCCCTCATCTTTTCTAGAACTCTTCTGATGTGCATCAGATGCTCATCCCAAGTTTTACTGAAAATCAAAATGTCATCTAAATAAACAATATCAAAATTTCCCAAAAACTCTTTCAATACCTCATTCATGAGTCGCATGAATGTGCTCAGTGCATTGGTTAGCCCAAATGGCATGACTAACCACTCATACAAACCTTCCTTTGTCTTGAAGGCTCTCTTCCATTCATCTCCTCTGATTCAAATATGGTGATACCCACTCTTCAGATCAATCTTCGTAAAGTACTTGGCTCCACTCAAGCAATCCATAATATCATCCATCCTTGGTATTGAAAATCTATACTTGATTGTAATTTTGTTGATGGCTCAGGAATCTATACACATTCTCCACTCTCCATCTTTCTTCGGTGCTAGTACTATAGGTATCGTACATGGACTTAGGATCTCCCTTATCAGTCCTTTCCTTAACAACTCGTGAACTTGTCTGTTCAGCTCTTCATTCTTTGCTGGAGTCATTCTATGGGTTGCGTTATTTGGCAAATTGGCTCCTGGTATCAAATCCATTTGGTGACTTATCTTCCTCACCGGTGGTAAACCTTCTGGTACATTATCAGAGATAATGTCCTAAAATTCTTCCAACAAATCTCAGACTTTTGCTGGTACATCTTCACATTTCTCCTTACTTATCTTAGGAATCAACACAAAGCAATCGTGCTTCATATCCTCCAAAAATTTCCTACCATCTATCAAGTAATATCTTGCGGTACTACATATCTTTTTTTCCATCTCCTTCAAGGGATTCAACTTATGACGAACTCCATCCTTCGTTAGGGAATATGTGTTTGCATGGTCATCATGTACAGTGCACCTATCATCCTGCCACGGTCTCCCCAACAACATATGACATGCATCCATCGGTATGATGTCACACAGTACCTCATCATGGTAGTCACCAATCTTGAACTTGACTAAACATTGCTCAATGACCAAAGCTCTATGGTCCTTCTGCAACCATGCAATCTGATATGGATGTTGATGGCTTCTTCTTGTCAGCTTCAACTTGTTAACCATCTCCTATGAAACAAGATTGTTAGTGCTTCCACTATCTAATAATATCACAACACTTACCTTCACACTTGCACCTTGTGCGGAATAAACTCTTCCTCTGATCTAGTTCTTTCTCCTCATTCAACAAGGTTCTTCTGACAACTAGGGTTTCTCCCCTTTCAACGTCTTCAGAATACTCAGACTGCACATCTTCATCTACATGTGCAACTCGTGCATTACCTTCATGTATTCTATTTGTCCTTCCTTGATGTTATGGACACTCGTATGCTCAATGCTCTTCTTTCCCACATTGGAAACAGGCTCCTTTAAAACCTCCTCCTCCAGGTCCTTGCCTAGGTTGGCCTCTTCCCCTTCCTCTTTGCTCACCATTATTTTGGTCACGCGGGCGGTAGGCATTATCTCCTCTCTAATTTTGACTCGTCCCAAATTCTCCACTTTTCTTTTGATCTTCATTTCAGCCTCCATAGGATCTTCCACCAGTCCTCCCACCTTGATCTCTTCCTCTTTGCTTGCTTTCAAATATTTTATTCATCTTATCTTCCACCTTCAGGGAAAACTAGTATGCATCTTCTATGGTGGTCATTCTGACTAGGCTCAACTCCTCTTGAATACTTGGCCTCAACCCATTAATGTAACGGGCTACCTTCTCCTTGTTGGCCTCTGCATGGTTTGTCTTGATGGTAATCTTATAAAAATCTTCTGTATACTCCTTAACAGACTTGTTACCTTGCTTCAATCCTTGTAGCTTCTTTAACAACTCCAACTCATAGTCCACAGGAATGAACTATTTCTTCAGCTTTTCCAACATTCGATCCCATCTGGTAAGCTTTCCTTTTCCTCTTCTATTTCTTTGTGACTAGACCTCCTTCCACCAAATACTAGCATGGCCCTTCAACTTTATTTTTGCAAACTTGACTCGTTTCGAATCCTCCCCATCTTCATACTCGAAATATTCTTCCATATTATTGATCCAATCAATAAGCTTTTCTAGATCCAAATCTCCAAAATAGGTAGAAACTTCGATCTTGGGCCTCTTTTCGATGTTTAAAATGGCCCTCAACAACCTAATTTCTATAAGATCTCCTGCAGCTTCTTGTTCTTCCTTAGATAGCTCTTCTTTAGTTCCATCCTCTCTTTCTTCTCTTGTTCTCGGCTCAAACCCTCTTCGCAGCTCCTCTTTCAATGCATCGATTTGCCTTTGTAGGGCTCTAAAACCCTCTTCTGTCAAATTATTTCTCCCAACACGATTTCTTCATGGAGGCATTTTGATCTCTGCAGCAAACCGACAACCTCAGGTCTTGGTGCAAACTACGTCACGGTCAACGATCTGTCTACACACTCAGAAACCCTTGCTCTGATACCACTTGATGAAGGGGGTAAATCATAAAACACACAACAACATAAATTGCACATAGAAAATAGGAATGTTATTTTATTGATTTGGACAACACATTACATTAGAAAATCTCAAATACAATCAGAGGATGAATCCTTCATAGGCTGCAACACATTACAACTTCCTATCTCCAAACTCTGGAACCTTCTGCCTTCTGTAGCCCTAAATTTGCT
The DNA here is from genome assembly GCA_027924645.1 of Cunninghamia lanceolata. NCBI lineage: Eukaryota > Viridiplantae > Streptophyta > Pinopsida > Cupressales > Cupressaceae > Cunninghamia > Cunninghamia lanceolata. Next base: position 1,629,551 of record BSBN01000934.1, read on the forward strand.
AGGGTTTTTATTTTCCCATCTTTTCTTGACTCTACACTTTACCCCTTATCTATACTACTGCCAAGGGTTCCCAAAAATGGTTATAAATAGCCCGTTTTGGCGACCTCCAGCTAAATTTTGAATTTTACATCTCCCTCCAAAAATAGGTCAACTTCCAGGAGCCATAACTTTTGATATGGGTATCTGATTGACGAATCATTTCAAGCGTTAGAAATCTCGCGGAGTTCTCTACGCGCTAAAAATCTTCTTTGGTGATTCCACCCATTGTTGGGTCCGTACGGGGCCATTTAGTACCTCAAACCTTACTTTGAATAATTTTCAGGGTTTTTTCAAGAAATGGAAATTTTAATATCCTTCAGCCCACAAATGATCTTTGCTTGATTCCATAGCCAAAGGTCTTATTTTTTATTTATGAAGCTCTCTGTAAATTTTCACTTCTATACGTGCCCAAATGCAAACTTTCCAAAAATAACAGTTTGCTATTTTTAGCAGTTTGGAAAAATTGAAAGTTCTATATCATTATTCAAGCGATGATGGAACTAGAAATACAAATTTTGAAAAGAAATGAAAACAACATCAACAATTTTGAATCATCTTTTTTTAGGTGATGCAAGATTGCCCTTACACCACTAGATGCTCCTGCATCATCCTTGTTGCCAGGACCCATCCTCATCCTCTTCTTCATCTTTCTTTTTAGCTTGTGTGTAATCTCCCTAAGTTGCACTTATGGGGGGTGTTGGTGTAAAATCATATTTACACATTAGCATAAGTTAATTAGGGATTATTAGGAAAGCATCTTCCTTTATTAATATGTCAATCTTATCACATAGGATAAGATTGTTTTTTTCTTTTCTATTTTGTCTATTTTTGATAAATGTGAACGTATATCTTTGTATTATTCCTTTGTGAATAATTAATGCACATGAAGTATTGATTACAATTTGATCTTGTATTTTGGATTTTTCTTTTTGAAGTAATCCTCTTTGCAGAAGAAATACTACAAATGATTTTGGGAATCTAACATCCATTACCTAATTTGATCACTTTGAAGTAGTTACCACTTTATTTTTCAACCAACCTCTTGAATTCTACAAACTTGTCAAATAATTATGATTTTGTAGGTAAGAAATAAACCCAAGTTTTTCTTGAATAATCATCATTGAATGTTAAAAAATACTTTGACTTGTTCAAAGCATATATTTCTATAGGACCACATAAATCTGTGTGAATTATCTCAAGATGATGTTTAGCTATTTTGGATTTACCAATTAGAAAGCTAACTCTATGTTATTTACTAAGAAAACATTATTCACACACTTCTTTTGTATCCTCAATGAAAGGGAGGCCTTCAACCATTCTTAATTTTTGAGAAAAATTAACCCACAAAAACTAAGATGACTATGTCTTTGATCCTAGATTCTACTTTCATTCATTTCACTAGTTTTTAATGATTAGTTCCCTAAGTGAAATAGAGAGGAAATATCCTATCACTTGTCAGCTTTTCTCTTGCAACAACTACATTCCTTTCTAATTTGTTTTTTATTATGCACTCATCTTCATCAAAAGTTACCTGATAATTATGTTCTATCATCTATCCAATAGAGAATAAATTTTTCTTAAGTATTAGAACCACTATTGTTTCATTGATGTGTTTACCTCACCATATTTATTTGTAAATGCAATTGTACCCTTGTCTTTAGTTGCACGAGATTGATTATCTCCTAATATCATTGTGTTGTTATGCTTTTCATCCAAATTGATGAATAAATTCTCATTAAATGTCATATGTGAAGAACATTCATAATCAATGTACCATACATTATTCTCATTGGTATTTCCATTGAAACAAGAAATGAATAAATTCTATTTATTTTCAACAATATTATGAGCATTTATTTTTTTTTATTTTAGCTTTTTTACTCCAACATTCTAATGCATAGTGTCCAAACTTATTGCAATGAATGCATTAGGCATTTTTTAATTATTATTTCCCCTATTATTCCCACCTCTTCCACTTCTTGTTTCTCTTAAGTTTCTACTTCTTCCTTTAAAATTATTGATATGAACTGGTATGCGTATGTAGTAATAATGTTGTGAGGTGGAGTATCCAGTTTAATTGTTGATAATGAAATCAGAAGAATAGTTCGTTCATTGCATTCCTTTCCATGTTTTGAGCTATGTGGTGTGGTGGGTTCTCATGGCTTCTATTGTTGGGGCTTGACATTTTGGAGGGAGGATGATATGTGGTGAGTGCAGGAAGGCAAAAAAGGATGCAAAATCTCCAAAACCAAGGAAGCGTCGAGTGACAAGAGAGGAGGAAATGGCTGACTTCATGGATTTCACTGACAGAGAAATCAAAGACCCTTCTCTCAAACAGTGGATGGTTCAAATTTGTGAACTGGTTAAAGGAATGGACGGGTCTTCTGGTGTATGCATACGTTTAGCTATGGAAAATCCTTTGTTGGACCCATGATACACTAGGGGTAGGTGGAACACTTTCAATGTGGCTCAATCTTTTTCCTGTGCTTCGATGCTATCTACTACCGCAAGTTCTTACTTGCTCCATGACGACATTGGAGATGTGGTACATCAAGTGGAGGTACATTTTGAATACTTTTTGGAACACCTACATGTGATCAAGCAGTGACAAATTTATCTTTAGTTGGCTGTGGAGGAGATAGAAAAGAAGTTGCAGGTTTCTCTACCGGAGGATACAATTACCTTGTTCTTGGAGTGTTGCGACGAGGAAGAGAGTGAAGAAGAAGGTGTGGACAATAGTGACCTAGGTCATAATATTTCACATGTTAGTTGTAACTACACCATGCTAATAAGGGAGATGTGTGGCCTGCATAGTTTGCCTCATCCCTTCTTTATTTTTCACTCTCTTTTATTACTGTTAGACAGTTGATTTTGGGTGGTATTCTGTGATGGCTATGTCCATTTGATGGGTAGATAGATAATGGCATATACTATGATGTTTCTTATATATGGCCGGTTTGATATCTCATCAATCTGCTTGCTACTACTCGAGATTTCGCCTAGTTTTGGGTATCCCAATTTTCTCGGTTCCTAGGCCTAAACCAGGTTTTATTATTAATATATATATATATATATATATATATATATGTTACAGTTATAAAATGTACATCAAATAATATAATTTGAAACATTATGTAGCAAAATAAAGATTCATAGTCAAATTTAATCTATAAAAAATAACATGTACATATAACTCTACTATAGATCAAATATAAAAAATGTCTCAACTTGTGCAAGAAGTCGTTAGTCATTTCAAGGATCAACATTACAAGAATGAATTTGCAAATATATATATATATATATATATATATATATATATACAATGTATAATGATATGTATAATGTATAATGATATCTTTATAATGAATTTCATTAAATGAAAATTGTCTCTACCTCATTAAACTTATATGCAAATGGTCAATACAAGGACATATATGTGAATTATTTGATAGAATACCTCAAAGTACAAAAAACATGCATAGATCATAAGCACTAAAAAATGAAAATGACTTATATAGACAATTTCCTCTATTTAATGGACGGATTAAAAATAATGCTTAAAGAGTATTTTTCTACCAATAACCACTGTGCCCTAGCAATGTAGAAAGAGTCAACTTCTCAGCATAAACTTGTTAGGGAATCCACATGCCAAATTGAAAACCCTGAATTGTTTTGACAATTACTCTATGAAAAAATCACATATATAGGGACAACATACAAAATTGTAATCAATGACCTCAAACTAACCTAAAATAATTTTAAGCATTATGTCCTGACCATCTTATTATAGAGCTTTAAGACTAGATATTACCAAGAACTCATATAAGACTAGTGATTTGTGAAGATTGCTATGCTTGTGCCTTGATATTGTAGCTAATGAAGGTCTACTAGTAGTGTGTGGATAACCCTCCATTCCTATGTAAGTGCCTCTTATTAGAAACCCTATGATGCTCTTAAAATAATAATGCATGCCAAAAATAAAACAAAATAAAGCATGCCAAAAATGGCCAAGAAAGGCTTAACGATACTTATTGCCAATTCAGTTACCCAATCACCAACATGTTATCCATCCAATTCCTTTGCATGAACTTAGAAATAAAAATAATAATTTAATTCTAACTAATTCAATCAAGCAAATCTCCACTATTAAATAAAGTTATTTATTTTAAATTGTTATCTCGAAAGATATCCTAAATAGATAATTAATTAAATTTGTTTCAAATATCTTAAATAAATAACAATGTAATTATTTATTTTTGATCTATTATTAATTATCTTGATTAATTAACTATTAATCGTCTATTGTCCTGACTCTTAAATCACGTAGAAATGCACCTATCACCACTACAATACCTATAGACACATCAAAATTGACAAGATTGTAATAACCACCCTGGTTACTACTTTTTTTTAATACACTTCAAGTATTACTTAATAAACCAAGCATCTTCTATCTAATTTAGAAGTACCAACTTTATAGATTCACTATCCATAGTTATGGAAACAACTATGTTCCACAACTCATATACTCACACTAAAATATGGCAAGCTCCCATTATCAGGGTCATCCCTAGACCCAGACCTAATCCTTGAGGGTTCATTCATAATGACCTTGCCTACATATCCCTTCCTAGGAAATAGAGGCTCTATAATTTGTACACCAATAATAGAGAGAATACATCCTCTCCTCTGATATGAGATCCCTAATCTCACTTTTAATCCCAAGCATCAGTTGATCTTATGCTTCCAAATCCATCCATACATAATATTAGGATAGCAATGCATTCAAAAAAATGTTAGTTCAACCAACATCCATGTACAAGCACACACAAAACCACATAGGCACCAACTCATATAAATATCACATGTTCACACATAGTGATTCGCTCAAGCATACATCGCATATACACAATGTGAATAACTCATTTGTGCATCACATATACACAAAGTGACTAACTCGCATGTATATCACATATACATACTGTGACTAATTCATATGCACATTACATGTACACATAGGGACCAACTAGCAAAGGAAATTGTTGCAACCTTACTGCAAGTATCTTCCCTTTCACCTGGTTCACCAACACATAAGCCCTTAGTACTTCCTAGCCAAAAAAGGGAATGTCGGTGCATCTCATTCTACACCATGGGTCCCATCCTTTTTCCAAGTCTACTACCAACTATGATGATAAACAAGCATCCCATACTACTTGTGGTCATCACTGGATAAGGTGTTTGTGTAACAAAATACAACACATGAGGCCACTAATAAGATTTCCATAGCCCACTAAGCATCTGAGTCATCTTATAAACAGATAAGCACAATCATAGTAGCTTATGGTTTTACCTCAAATAAGACTAGTACTTGTATTATAATTCTCTTGGACTAATTTGACAACTAGAACCTTGAGAACCATACCCCAGGAAGAAACAACACAGGAAGCACACACAATCATTCTAATACCCTAATGCCAAAATTGAACTCATCAGATAGGTAGATACTGACATCCATCACTTTCATACCATTTTCGCATGCATGCCACTAGAAAAAGCCTATCTAAACTCTACTAAATTGGGTAGCTCATGACATCTATCACCTACATGCTATTGGTGAAAGCTTGCTAACCCTATGAATTTGGGTAGCTCCTAGAATCTATCACCTACATGCTACTGGTGAAAGATTGCTAACCCTATGATATAGTCTAATACTTCTTTAGGTAAAGCATGCTCCCTAACTCTTGTCAAGATGGAGCAACAATAAGCTTATCTATAAGTGGGTCATAGGTTTCACAAATTTTGGTGATCACCTTAGGATTAGTGGGACAAGCTACTTTAAGAGATATATTGATTCTATACCTATGCCCTCATAGAGTCCCTTACTCAACCCTAGTTGTGATGCCAAGAAGTTAGCTCTTGTATCGATCTTGGTTCAGTATCTTGATATTTAAAAGGTATAAGAACATTGATCTAAAACATACTGCCTAAGGGTTTACACCTTAGACTAGTTAATCTAGTTACAATTACCACACAGAGATCCATAAACCTATACACATGGTCGTATAGGTCTTTGGGTCAAAATCATCAACATGCAAGTAACACATTGTACTCACAGGAGTTGGATCACATATACATAACAAAACAACTTAGAGAGTAATCACAAAGACCATTTACATCATTCCATTGTTACTAGAAAACAATATTTACTAAACAAAAATTCAAACCCCTGGTAGTAATATCATATAATAATCTACTTTTGAGTACATAACATTTACATATTACCAATCATAAAGCTTAACATACAATTACCCACCAAACATATATAAATCTAAACACCATATCATATTTTGTAATACTTATTATTAATTGCTCGCATTTGGAAAAGATAATCATAAGAAATTCCATCCTAATTCAACATAGATCTAAACACATATTTAGAGCAGGAAGATCATCCACACATATTAAGCATTGTTCACACCATCAGTCATTATGGCTTAGTTCAACATCGACATTAAATGCAAAGTTAGCACATTTCCACAACTCATTCATAACCCTATCATGGCCAAGTTTTCATGCCCTAATTTCTTAGAAGAATAGATCTCTCTAGGATCTTGAAGCTAACATATACTTTGATATATTTATCACTAAGCCTAGACATAATGTCATAGTGTTCAACACACAAAACTCTAATAATTATAGTTAAACAAGTCCAAAGGCACTCTTATACATTCACATTAGAGACAAACCGCAATGACAATGACTCTAAAAGTTCATCTAAGATTAGAGTAGATTGTGCAATCCAAACTCCACAGACCTTAGTGTAGGTAAGATTGATGATAATGGAGTGTCTTTTATTGGCCCAAGTCTATATAGAGACGTCATATTTATTAAAATGTGAGTTCACAACCATCTAATACAAATTTTAGCCTCAATTTGAAATGTATTAGAAGAGGGAGGGTTGATCAATTTTAGGAACACTTTGTAACTTGGAGAAATTCCATAAACCCGTACCCTACAAACTTGGGTCATAGGGGCATCCTTTGCCTAAGGAATGCCTACATACCCACTTCCAAATGGGATTGATGTTCCATGTAGTTCTCCTCAAAAAATTCTCTCAAGGAACATACACATAGGTCCCTACCCTCAAGGTTTCATTATCATCCCAATTTCATACCAACACTTACTAATATTCCCATAATCAAATCCGTACATACAAATATGCATAACAACCTAATCAATATAAATAAATCTAGTCATAACATAGAACATGACCTCAATAGACATATTATCTTCAGAATGCAAAAAATAGGCAAAGTCTTGATATGGCTCTACGTGATGTCTTACTATAATATGATTCAATTATATCAAGTATCAGAATCATATTATATTATGACATCCTTCTTAAATGGAACACAACCTACATCAACCAGGCCACCTAAAAGTCATCTAAACTTTGAAGGATATACAATAGTAATAATAAGCCTGCTTTAAGCATGACCAATACCCAGGTCATACTCAAGATAGTTGGTGACACTATATCCAATAGATCATCATAGGAAGATATACACTCAACAATATTGGTAATAATATTCTTAACCTTCTGAGTTCATTTACCTTATGGTACAAACCCATATTGTTATAATAGTCAAATTAACAAATGATAATATTCACATGCCATTTATGCTAAGTATTACCTTAATGGTCGATAGTAAATGATTCCATATAGCAACAACATATAACCAAATCAACTCTTACACTCAAATTTTAGTTGAATTGACCTTGTAATCAATTTCCTAGAGTTTCACACAACTCAAGTAACTTCCCTTGTGGAAGTGAAATAGAAAGATTACTATCAAAGGAAAACCATAGAAGGGATTAAGACCAACTAGTGTGTCAATTTACTATTTACCAATGCCCCCTTATAAAACAAGCCATAACCCATAGATTTTTATTAATTAATAAAAAATCTTAAAATGCTTGGATTACCATTGCATATCCCCACAAGTTTCCTTAAGCAAAAGATTAGAACAATGATCATGTTCAACATATGCAAAATGGGTACAAACTCCTAGCTCTAACATTATTAACACTCAATTTTACCTTAGCCTAGATCTTAGTTATGTTAGTCTAGACATAGAAAAAATAATTTTTAGCATAACTGCGATATGTTATCACACCTACCTTGCCCCTATATCAACAATGATATAATATTTTATAAAATTCAATGCTCAAAATAAAGGACTACTACATAAAGAAGAAGGTGTATTACATACCATGAGGATGTGAGATTTATCAACCTCAAGTTATTACACTAACAAAACATTATTACAAACTCAAGTATGAGTGTAGGAGCGGGCGCGAGAGGAAGAGCGGGGTTTCAAAATCTGTCCTAGGCGGGAACGGGAGCGATGCAGATGGTGGTGACAACAAGGATGATGAGGATGAAGGGTTTTTTGTGAAGACTGGGAACTACCCAGTGATGATGATGATGTGCAGATTTTGGAACTTTGGTTGGAGGCCCAATGCTTAGTTTCTCGGGCTCAATCGATGGCTACAAGCCCACCAAAATCTTTACCCTTTGCTGGTGATGGCGTATTTTTTCCAGGCGCTTAAGTAGGGTTTTCTCTCCCCCAAGTCAAGATTTGGAGCTTCTTCAGTTAGGAAGGTTTTGACTTCCCCTACTGCGGGCTCTGTCCCTTGCAGTTTGGTGCGGTATGAGATTGTTTACTTGGAGGAGAAATCCCCAACATCCTAAAGAAAGTGTGTTTGGAGGATTCCCCTTTGGTGGGGCTTGGCCTTGGCCAGGATGTGGGAGTTTCTGGTGTATCTTCAAAGTTTGTGCCTGATGTGGGGATGCAAACGTGTGTGCCTGCTTGGGATGGTTCTACTGGGGCTGCTAGAGATTCTTCTATTGGGCTTGTATCTCCATAGGCCCAAGGGCTTCCCAATACCCTGCAATCGGAGGCTTCATTTGGGAACGCCTTTGTTCCCCCTTATGAATGGGGTGGATAAGGTTTCCGATGCCCCTCATCTCAACCTTGTTTCAAGATTTGGCAAAGAGGGTCAGGGCCCAATCCTGTCACTTGAGATGGGCCATTTTCCAGGGGACTAGAATTACAACGATTTGCCTAAGACCCAAGTTTCTGGGGCTACTTCTGGGGAGTCTCACATTTGCATTCCAGACTATTATTGATAGATCTGTTGCTTGGCTTTGGAGCTCTCTTGTTGGGAGATTCAGTGGTAACCGCCCTAATATTGACGTGGTCAGAAGTTGGGTGCTTAAAAAATAGAAGGTTAGGGGACATGTTGAGGTAATAGCTTTACCAGACAATTTCTTCCTATTTTCATTTTCAAACTCTGAAGATTGTTCAAGGATCCTCTTGGGAGGTCCCTGGTTCCTTGGGCAAAATTGTATTTTCCTAAAAAATTGGTTTCTAGGCTTCAACCTTGAGAAATACTGCATCAACATGTTTTTGATCTGGGTTAGGTTGCCAAGGCTACCTTTAGAGTAATGGGATGAGGAGATATTTATTAGTATTACTAATACTTTTGGGTAGTATAGTGCAGCTAATGCTGTTACGAAATTCAAGAGATGTTTGGTAGCTGCTAGATTTTGTGTTTTTGTGGAAGTTGATAGAGTGCTCCCTTCTTGGATTACACTCTTCCAAGCTGGGAAATTGGGTGCGGCAGATTGTTTTCAAGAATTCTACAATGATATGTGATTGTTGCCTCAAAGTGGGCCATGCTACAATTGTTTGTCCGAGCCTCAACAAAAATCATCTTGTGTGGAGGAAAAAGGTGCAAGCATCTGATAATGCTTGCACGACCTCTTATGAGGATGAGAGAAGTAAGGAGAAGGATTCTGAGGACCCAAATGCTATGTCTAAGACTCCTTTGATGGAGGTGCGAAGCAAAAAGGGGGCGTCCAAGAAAGGAAGATTTGAGCAAAATTTCAAAAAGATTGGTGAATTCACTCTTGAAAATCTTTGGAGCAATTTGGCTTCAAACCACCCTGAATTTAGGTTGGTTGTTTTTTTAGGGTTTCTGCCTCTTGTTAGTCTTGTTGTAGTGTGGTTGTTGTGTTGTTAGCGTCTTGTGTTTGTTCTTTGTAGTTCTATGGGCTTCATTGTTTTATCTCTCTTGTACAAGGGTCTGGACCCTTTCAAAACCCCTACTTACCTTTATAAAAAATAAAACATTATTACATAATCACAAGCTAACTATATAATATAATATTCCTTTTAACACCCATTGTGTTTTCGTGATATTATCATTAAAGTCAATCTGCAAACCCAACTTTCAAAAAGAGGTCATCACCTTGCTTATTCACTTTGACCTCCAATCACAACTATGAAATTTAGTGCCTTCAAAATAAATATTGATTGCTAGCTATGAATGTAATTACATTTGCCTAATAAATATAGGGAGTGACTGCAATGCATACCATTAGGAAAATGTCTCAACATATTAAAACAACTTATCTAGCACTGAATATAGGACTTGTGTCTACAGTTGATTGAGTTCTTCTTTTATAATTTATAAGTAAACCTTTAGAAGAAAGACCAGGCATCAACAAATCCTAGATGTAAATCTTTCCATTCCCACCTTGTACTCTCTCTAAAAGGAGCAACAAATTGCTCTACAAGAGCTATAGATAGAGATGAAACACTAAATGGATGAACCCACATCTCAACACCAAATCTCTCCACCAGAGGTTCACCCTAGGGGCATCTCCATCTGGGATTGCATGTCAGAAGGAAAATTTTGCATCCAAGCTTCCATAAAATCATATAACTTCCAATCTAGAAGCTATTTGGCATAGTGCAAAAAGACAAGCCTTCGATTCAAAGTCCAAACTTTAATCCCTCCATTCCCAAAGTGCCTCTGGCAATATAGAGTAAATCTATTGGATTACCCATCTTGCTAAAGCATAGGAAGAACATCCTCAACTTGCAATGCTTTGAGGGGCCAATCATGCTGCACATTATCGAGAATAAGTACATCCAGAAGACCATGCATGAATATCTCAACCACTATTCTCTAGTAACCATCAATTCAACTGCTACTAGAGATTTCAAACTTCCATCAAATCCTCTTTGCTAGCTTGAAAATTTTCTAGGATATCCTCCTATGGGTGATACTCAACCACGTTTTCTTTCAATTGTAATACCAAAATAAATCCTCATTCAAAAGATGTCGACCAAGATTAGTAAATTCTGCAAAATGTTTGCACAGTCCATTTACATTTTCAAGCCACCCATCCATCCACCAAACACATGTCAATCAGATTAAATTGCTCCAATGTTGCCCATGGAACTCAATGTAGAGGAGTTAATGTTAGGTGTCAATGGATGTCCATACTATCCCACCTTCACCACCGACCTCTTTAATATTTTTGTCCCTGTCAGCTTTTAATTTTCATAAATCTTTTTCTTGCCCACCATGCCTTCCTTTCTCATCTAAAAATATTTTATTTTATTTTATTATTATTATGTTCATATCAAAGCACATAACAACATGGTTCACATCTCCCTCTGTCATTTGTGTCCGCTCATGCCCAATGAAGCTCTTAAGTCATCCTTCCTCATAATATTTTTGGCCTACAATGAGGATGTGACATCCTTCCCCCTTGGAATAATATGTCTTGACTTATTCTAGAATGTTCCATTTTCCATTGTCTTTTGCTAATATCTATATTCAAACCATTTATTGTTCTTCTCTTGTCATGTTTCAACCTTTTAGGGTCCTAATTCATGACTTGAATGTGCAATTTTTTTCTAAGTTTTATGGTACTAGCCAAATTACTTACTTTTGAATGGACATTATCATCGCTTCTCAAGTCATTTCGTTTTCTCTAATTTGACCAATTTGAAACACTTTTATAAGATTAAAAGGGTGCATATAAAAAATATACTCTTGAGTATTGATTTTCACTCAATGCAATCCTCTATCTTTCAATTCATGCATTGATCTTTCTTAAGATAGGTCAATATTTATGTGATTAGGTACACTCATTTACTTGTTACTCCTTGCAAAGCATTGAAGTTCCACACATCAAAGACTGCTCTTTGTAGTAAATTACACCTCATGTGCCTAAATTACTTTCATCATCTTCCTCTTAGGTCCTATTGACATGGTCATGTTGCTTGCCACATAGGTTAGAAACACAAATCACTAGTGTCCCATTAAACCAATATCAACAAAATATTGATTGTATCTAGTTTATTTAATCATTGAAGAATAGAAACACAAGTCTATGTGTTCTTGTAAGTTATTATTTACATGACTTCATACCATATGCAAGCTCAGTTCCAAACTCATAGCATGCTAGTATATAAATGCCATGTACATGAGTTGATGCATACCAATCTTTTCCTACCTATTTTTCCTTCGATGTGTTTGTGTACATATAGGTATTGGAGTATAACATAGTTATAGAATCATCAATAAGCCTTCTCTCTCAATGTAACTTTAACCTAGGCGGCAGAGTTATACATCGAATACATCCTTAAACTTGTGGCTACATCAACAACTAAGGTAGTTAGAACCTACCCATATGAGTGCACCACAATTTTATTTTGGCTTTTTCAAACATACCAACCAATTCAACATACATCATCAAGTTCTCTGTATTTAAGTTCATAACGATTCATGGTTATACAATGAGGAGAATTTTTAATACTCTTAAATAGGTAGTGAAAGTCATCACACAACAATGTGCAAATTCAAATCCAGTTCATTTGGGTCATGGTAAATAGCAATCATTAGACACCAAAACCTTCTATTAAGCATTCTAGTTTTCCTTTAAAATTCATCTATCCAAATTCCTTGTTGCACCTATTTAGGTATTCTTGGTTAGAATTGGTCAACAACAACCAATCTTATAAGCTTAAAAGTCTATTTAAGAAATTCAATAACGTATTCATACTAAGAGACCAATTCAATTGCAGTGAGCTAGGAATGCAAAATTGTCTACTTTATCCTGGAGTCTAGTGAGCTTTATAGGTCCAACAGTTGAACCACATGCTCTGATACCAATGTAATAACCACCCTGGTTCCTACTGATTTTTTTAATACACTTTAAGTACTACTTAATTGACAAAAGCATCTTCTATCTAATTTAGAATTGCCAACTTCATAGATTCACTATCCATAGCCATGGAAACAACTTTGTTCCACAACCCATATACTCGCACTAAAATATGACTAGCTCCCATTGTGAGGGTCATCCCTAGGTCCATACCTAATCCTCAAGAGTTCATTCATAATGACCATGCCTACGTATCCCTTCCTAAGAATTAGAGGCTTTGTAGTTCATACACAAATAATAGAGAGAACTCATCCTCTCCTCTGATATGAGATCCTTGATCTCACTTTTAAATCCTAACCATTAGTTGATCTTATGCTTCCAAATCCATCCATACATAATAGGAGGATAGCAATGCATTCCAACAAATGTTAGTTCAACCAACATCAGTGTACAACACACACAAAACCACATAGGGACCAACTCATATAAATATCACATGTTCACACATAGTGATTGGCTCAAGAATACATCGTGTATACATAACGTGATTAACTCATGCATGCATCACATATACACATAGTGACTAACTCATGCGTATATCACATATACATAGTGTGAATAATTCATATACACATTATAGGTACACATTGGGACCAGCTAGCAAAGGAAATGGTTGCAACCTTATTTCAAGCATTTTCCCTTTCACCTGGTTCACTAACACATAAGCCCTTAAGTACCTCCCAACCAGAAAAGGGAATGTTGGTGCATCTCATGCTACACTATGGGTCCCATCCTTTTCCCAATCCACTGCCAACTATGATGAAAAACAAGCATCCCATACACTTGCGATCATCATTCGCTAAGGCGTAAGTGTAACAAAATACAACACATGAGGCCACTAATAAGATTTCCATAGTCCACTAAGCATCTCAGTCATCTTATAACTGGATAAAGACAATCATAGTAGCTTATAGTTTTACCTCAACTAAGACAAGTGCATGCATTATTATTCTCTTGGACTAATTTAACAATTGGAACCTTGAGAACCATACCTCAGGAAGAAACAACATAGGAATCACACACAATCATTCTAATACCCCAATGCCAAAATTAAACTCTTGAGACATGTAGATGCTGACATCCATCACCTGCATACCATTGTCGCCTTCATACCGTTGGTGAAAGCCTATCTAAACCCCATGAAATTGGGTAGCTCTTGACATCTATCACCTACATGCTACTAATGAAAGCCTGCTAACCCTATGAAATCATGTAGCTCTAGGCATCTATCACCTACATGCTACTGGTGAAAGCCTACTAACTCTATGATACAGTCGAATACTTTTTTTAGGTAGAGCATTCTCCCTGACTCCTGTCAAGTTGGAGCAACGATAAGCTTATATATAAGTGGGGCATAGGTTTTATGTAAATTCTAGTGATCACCTCAAGATGAGTGGGACAAGCTATGTTAAGAGAAATAATTATTCTCTACTTATGCCCGCATAGAGTCCCTTACTCAACCGTAGTTGTGATGGCAAGAATTTGGTTCATGTATCGATCTTGGTTCATCATTCTAACATTTAAAAGGTATAAGAACATTGATCCAAAACATACTGCCTTAAGGGTTTACACCTTAGACTAGTTAATCTGGTTACAATTACCCCACAAGGATCCATAAACCTATATACATGGTCTTATAGGTCTTGGGGTCAAAATTATCAACATGCAAGTAACACATTGTACCCACGAGAGATGGATCACATATACATAACAAAACAACTCAGAGAGTAATCTCAAAGGGCATTCACATCATTCCATTGTTACTAGAAAACACAATATTTATTAAACAAAAATTCAAACCTCCAATAGTAATATCATATAATATTCTACTTTTGAGTGCATAACATTTACATATTACCAATCATAAAGATTAACATATAATTACCCACCAAACAAACATAAAGCTAAACACCATATCATATTTTGTAATACTTATTGTTAATTGCTCGCATTTGGCAAAGACAATCATAAGAAATTCCATCCTAATTCAACATAGATCTAAGCACATATTTTAGAGTAGGCAGATAATCCACATGTATATTAAGCATTGTTCACACTATCAGATCATAATGGCTTAATTCAACATCAACATTAAATGCAAAGTTAGCACAATTCCACAACTCATTCATAACCCTATTATGACCAAGTTATCATGCCCTAATTTCTTAGAAGAATAGACCTCTCTAGGGTCTTGAAGTTGACATATACCTTCCTATATTTATCACTAAGTCTAGACACAATGTCATAGTGTTGAACACACAAAACTCTAATAATTATAGTTAGACAAGTCCAAAGGCACTCCTATACATTCACACTAGAGACAAACCACAATGACAATGACTCTAAAAGTTCATCTAAGATTAGAGTAGATTGTGGAAGCCAAACTCCACAAACCTTAGAGTAGGTAAGATTGATGATAATGGAGTGCCTTTTACTGGCTCATGCCTATGTAGAGGGGACATATTCATTAAAAGGTGAGTTCACAACTATCTGATACAAATTTCAGCCTCAAGCTGAAATGTATTGAAGAGGGAGGGTTGATCAAGTTTAGGAACACCCCATACTTTGGAGCAATTCCCTAAATCCCTCCCCTACGAACTTAGGTCATAGGGGCATCCTTGGCCCAATGACTGCCTACATATCTACTTCCAAATGGGATCAAAGTCCTATGTAGTTCTCACAAAATTCTCTTAAGGAACATACACATAGGTCCGTACCCTCAGGGTTTCATTATCATCCCAATTTCATACCAACACTTACTAATATTCCCATAATCAAATCCATACATAAAAATATGTATAACAACCTAATGAATATAAATAAATATAGTCATAACACAACACATGACCTCAATAGACATATTATCTTCACGATGCAACAAATAGGCAAAGTCCCAATATGGCTTTGTGTGATGCCCTACTATAATATGATTCAATGATATCAAGTATCAAAGTCATATTATATCATCACATCCTTCTTAAATGGAACACAACCTACATCAACCAGGCCACACCAAAGTCATCTAAACTTCGAAGGACATAAAATAGTAATTATAAGCTTGCTTTAAGCATGACCAATACTCAAGTCATACTCAAGATAGTTGGTGACACTATATCTAGTGGATCATCATATGAAGATATACACTCAACAATATTGGTAATAATATTCTTAACCTTTTGAGTTCATTTACCCTAGGTACAACCCCAAATTCTTATAATAGTCCAATTCACAAACGATAATATTCACACATCATTTATGCTAAGTATGACCTTAATGGTTGGTAGTAAATGATTCCATATAGCAACAACATATAACCTAATCAACTCTTACACTCAAATTTTAGTTGAACTGACCTTGCAATCAATTACCTAGAGTTTCACACTGCTCAACTAACTTCCCTTGTGGAAGTGAAATAGAAAGAATACTATCAAAGGAAAACCATAGAAGGGATTAAGACCAACCAATGTGTCAATTTGCTATTTACCAATACCCCCTTCTAAAACAAGCCACAACCTATAGATTTTTATTAATCAATAACAAATCTTAAAATACCTAGATTACCATTCCATATCTCCATAGGTCTCCTTAAGCAAAAGATCAGTATAGTGATCATGTTCAACATATGGAAAATGGGTACAAACTCCCAACTCTAACATTATTACCACTCAATTTTACCTTAGCCCATATCTTAGTTTTGTTACTCTATACATAGCAACAATAATTCTTAACATAAGTACAAACTGTTATCAAACTTAGCCCTACCTCTATATCAACAATGATATAATTTTATAAAATGCAATGCTCAAAATAAAATACTATGTAAAGAAGAAGGTATACTACATACCATGAGGATGTGTGAGGTATCAACCTCAAGCTATTAAACTAACACAACATTATTACATAATCACAAACTAACTATATCATATAATATTCCTTTTAACACCCATTGTGTTTTCGTGATATTATCATTAAAGTCAATCTACAAACCCAACTTTCATAAAAGAGGGCATCACCTTGCTCATTCACTTTGACCACCAATCACAACTATGAAATTCAGTGCCTTCAAAATAAATATTGATTGCTAGCTACGAATGTAATTGCATTTGCCTAATAAATATAGAGTGACTGCAATGCATACCGTAAGGAAAATGTCTCGACATATTAAAACAACTTGTTTAGGACTGAATATAGGAGTTGCGTGTGCAGTTGGTTGAGTTATTCTTTTATGCTTTATAAGTAAACCTTCAAAAGAAAGAGTAGGCACCTGCAAATCTTAGATGTAAATCTTGCCATTCCCACCTCGGCCTCTATCTCTAAAAGGAGTAGCAAATCGCTCTACAAGAGCTATGGATAGAGATGAAACACTCAATGGATGAACCCACATCTCAACACCAAATCTCTCCACCAGACCTTCACGCTAGGACATCTCCATCTGGGGCTACATGTTAGAAGCCAAATTCTGCATCCAAACTTCCATAAAATCATATAACTTCCAATCCATAATCTATTTGGCATAGTGCAAACAGACAAACATTCGAATCAGAGTCCAAAGTTTAATCCCTCCTCCATTTTCTGCATATCCTTCGTTGGTATACTCTAATCCCAAACGTCTCCAGCAATGCAGAGTAAATCTATTGGATTATCCATCTTGCTGAAGTGTAGGAAGAACAACCTCAACTTGCAATGCTTTAAAAGGTCAATTCCATGCTGCACATAGTTGAGAATAGGTACATCCAGAAGACCATGCATTCAAATATCTCAACCACTATTCTCCAGTAACCATCAATTCAACTGCTGCCAGAGATTTCAAACTTCCATCAAATCCTCTTTGCTAGCTTGAAAATTTTCTAGGATATCCTCCTGTGGGTGATACTCAACCACCTTTTCATTCGATTGTAATACCAAAAGAAATCCTCCTTCAAAAGCTGCCGACTAAGATCAGTAAATTCTGCCAAACTTTTGCCTAGTGCATTTACATTTTCAAGCCACCCATCCATCCACCAAATGCAAATCAATCAGATTAAATTGTTCCAATGTTGCCCATGGTTCATTGCAGAGGAGTTAATGTTAGGTGTCGATGGATGTCCATACCGTCCCACCTTCACCACCTGCCTCTTTAATATTTTTGTCCCCGTCAGCTTTTAATTTTCATTAGTCTTTTTTTTGCCCACCATGCCTGCCTTTCTCATCTAAAGATCTTTTCTTTTCTTTTATTATTATTATGTTCATATCAAAGCACATAACAACACGGTTCACATCTCCCTGTGTCATTTGTATCCACTCATGCCCAACCAAGCTCTTAAGTCGTCCTTCCTCATAATATTTCCGGCCTACAATGGGGATGTGACAAACATATAAACTAGTACAAGTGTGTGATGGTTCTCGGTAGGTTCAGGATATCCACATACTACCACGATCTATCTCTCTCTCCCATGTGAAGCCCTCCCTTTAAAAAATTGCGAGGGTTAGAATAAATGTCTTGCATCCATGTCAAGTCAACAAGTGGTAGTTACTTTAAGATATAGGAACATAGATAAAAATATTACTACAATTAAAAGCCAAACTTTTCCTTACCAGAATGAAATCATACCAAACAAAATGAAACCATACCTAAGTATCACCTTAAATCACGTTGTAGCTATATAATGCTCAATTCGATAAGAAAAAATAAGATTGTTATCCATAGAAATCTCAATAGAACATAAAATCAAACATGATTATTAGTTCTTATTAATAGGTGAAATATGGGATGTAACATAGGGACAACCTCCCATTGGCATCTGCAAGCTTGCATGGTAAGGATCATGATTCAGACTGGGGCTATTGCGACACACTCTAGACTTTCATTGGTTCCTTGGTAGAAGTATGACTACTTTGGATCTTCATTGACACCTAAGCTTCGTAAGAGCTTTCTAGCTTCACATCTGTAAGTCATCAGTAGGCACACACATCACCGAGCCTTTCTATAAGAAAGGACATAACTAGTCCCACTTTTTGTGTTCGAACCTCTAGGTCTTCCAAGCATAATGAGGAGATTGCTCTACAAAAAAAGGCGGAGTGATCTAGACACAACCATGCAACAGTTCAACACGACTGATGGTTTTTCATATCAACATCAATTAAGTTCTCCATTGCACACTAGATGCAATGGAGGCCATTGCTCTACAAGAAAGGACAAATGATCTGTGTGCAACTTACACTCCTGTGCATCAGCTCAACATAAGCTCATCTCCCACCACAAACTTCCCTTGCACACACAACACAATGCCAACATACTTTGTGCATGGATGAGACTCTAATAGAACGACTTTGTGCACATCTATGCAAGCATCGATCCCAACAGCTCTGCACAATAGCCATGTGCACACTCTTTAGTCACACCATACGACTTTACAAGTCTATACTTGTGCAACAACATTGCCAACTTCTACAACCTTTTTGCATTGTGTGTAACCTACACATGTACAGCACATGCACCTGCACCAATACATTCAATTCAGCTCCATACACGTTTGACATTTAGCAGTACCTACTCCACATGTTCATACCAAACAACTGGCACCATACGGATTTGACATCTAGCACAACTCTGGGCACATGGAAAGCTTACCATACATACATGACACTTGTTAGCTCATATTGTGAAAGGTTTAACTAACAGCCTATTATATAAATACACATCATTGTTAATTTTATAGACTAATCTACCAACTAGTGAGCCTTTTGTCACATCCTATTTTTCCTATAAAACTTACGCATCAAGCAGCACCAAATAGACATAAATCTATCTCCGTTTATGTTGCTTCATAACCTTTTTGCCACTTGCAAGGTTGTCCTCCAATCTCAAATCACAGATTTTAAGCCTTTAGTAATGTAGAAATGAAGTTATCTTCACAGCCACAAGGTAGTGATAAGTTTAATTAACTCCAAAAGCCTTTCTTCTTTCTTTGAAGGAATAACATTTAAGATTGATCTAGGATTCTAAGGAAACATACCATACAATATATTTTTATTCCACATGATGAAATCTTCCAGAGATTCTCTTGAACCAAAGTTGGGATGTGGTGTATATCACTGACTATATATGTGGCCACCCTTACATCAGGGAGACGAGACGGTTATTTCAACAAATATTCAAAGAATATAGGTACAGCATCCATTATGACAGCATCAAAAGCTCAAATGTTTTGTTGGAGAAGAAGTGTTACTTCATACTTGACAGTTGGCAGAATTTTTACTAGAAAAAAATGATGCCAACCCAATGCTATCATTTGGCCAAAAAAAAATTATTACAATGTCTCTGCAGGCACTGCAAAGTTCCAGCCTGTCACTGCAACTGCTAGCAATATTTCTCCTCAAAATAACCACTATGTATCTTCCGATATAGATTTTTAACTTCGCAGTTTTACAAAGAAATAAACTTGCATGGGATCACCCGCACAGTAAAAATAGCAGCAACAGCACCTTCCATAGAACCCCACTTTTAGAATACACTTTTTACAAACTGGGCATATAACCTGGCCCCTTCTTTATCACTGCCGGTCTGACATTATGCACCTTGCTTAGTGCAAGCTTATGCTTACAGATTGCTTCACTGCGCATTGCCAATTATCTCTGCAAGAACATTGTTTTCGGTTGAAATGATGGAAACCCATTCCCATCTCTTACAATGGTTTGTCTTGCAACACAGACATGAAGATTCTTGACAACTATTAAAGTTGTTCCAGGGGGTGTGTTTAACAATCCAAATGCAGTGGCAGAGGAATTATTCAGTACATGTCTTTGAATCTGGAAAGTACCCCACTGCCTTCATCCCCCAAGACAATTTCTCCAACTCTGCATAGATCTCATGTCTCTATTGGTGTGTGATCTATCTCCTATGCAAAAAATATGTACCATCTTATGGCCTTCAATCCAACTACATCCAGGTATCTTTTTAATTCCTCTATCTTTCATCAATCTTCTTACCATTTGAACTTCTCCCCACCTACCCACTTCTGCATATATATTTGACAGAAGAACATAAGTTGCAGCATTTTTAGGATCCAGATCAAAAAGAAGAGTTGCTGCAAATACTCCTAACCCTATATTCTTATGAGTTCTACAGGCACCAAGTAAACATGTCCACACAACCACCAAAGGTTTAATTGGCATTTTGATGATCAGGTTTAGAGTTTCTTCAAGATGGCCAGCACGGCCAAGAAGGTCAACCATGCACACATAATGATCAATTATAGGTGTAATGCAATAAAAGTCACTCATGCTGTTGAAGTGTTTACAGCCTTCATCCACTAAGCCTGCATGGCTGCATGCTAATAAAACACAAGTGAAGCTTACATGGTCAGGGTATGTTCCAGAGTTCTTCATTAGTTCAAAAATTTTGAGAGCATCATTGCAAGAGCTATTTTGTGCATATCCTGTAATCATTGTAGTCCATGAGACCAGGTTTTTTTGAGGCATTTTGTCAAAAAGCTCACGTGCCTTGTATGCGCTTCCACATTTTGCATACATGTCAACTAGGGCATTTGCAACTATAACATCTGATAAAATCCCCCTTTCTATTATGGTTTGATGAATGCCCTTGCCCTGTTCTAAAGCTCCCATTTTGGCACAGGCTAAGAGGATGCTGGCAAAGGTTGTTGAGTCTGCCTTTACACCTGCCAATTGCATTTGCTTAAAAGTTTCCAATGCCTTTTCAACAAATCCATTTTGTGCATATCCTGCAATCATTACAGTCCATGAGACCACATTTTTTTGTGGTATTTCTTCAAAAAGCCTTAAAGCCTCGTCAAGAACACCATTTTGTGTATATCCTGCAATCATTGTAGTCCATGAGACAACATTTTTTTGACGTATTTTGTCAAATAGTTCCCTTGCCTTGTGTATGCTTCCACATTTTGCATACATATCTACGAGGGCATTTGCAACTACAACATCTGAGAAAAATCCCTTTTCGATGACTCTTTGATGGATTTCCATGCCCTGTTTTAGAATTCCCAATTTGGTACAGGCTGGGATGATGCTGGCAAAGATTGTGGAGTTTGGCATTATACCTACCAATAGCATTTGCTTAAAACTTTCCAAGGACTTTTCAATAAATCCATTCTGTACATATCCTGTAATCATTGTAGTCCATGAGACCACATTTCTTTGAGGCATTTCTATGAAAAGACTTACAGCCTCGTCAAGAACACTGTTTTGTACACATCCTGCAATCATGGCATTCCATGAGACTACATTTTTCTCAGACATTATGTCAAACAGTTGACGTGCCTTGCAAATTCTTCCACATTTTGCATACATATCTACGAGGGCATTTGCAACTACAACATCTGACAAAAATCCCCTTTCCATTATGCTTTGATGGACCTCCATACCCTGTTCGAAAACCCCCAGTTGGGCACAGGCTGGGAGGATGCTGGCAAAGATTGTGGAGTCTGGCTTTACCCCTGCCAATTGCATTTGCTTAAAAGTTTCCAGAGCTTTTTCCACAAAATTGTTTTGTGTATATCCCATAATCATTGCAGTCCATGAGACCACATCTCTTTGAGGCATTTTGTCAAACAGTTCACGTGCCTTGTGTATGCTTCCACATTTTACATACATATCTAACAAGGCATTCACAACTACAACTTCTGAAAACAATTTCCATTCCATTATGCTTTTATGGATATCCATACCCTGTTCTAAAGCACCCGTTTTAGCACAGGCTGGGAGAATGCTGGCAAAGGTTGTGGAGTTTGGTTTTACACCTGCCAATTGCATTTGCTTGAAAGTTTCCAATGCTTTTTCAACAAACCCATTTCGTACATATCCTACAATCATTGCAGTCCATGAGACCACATTTTTTCGAAGTAGTTTGTCAAATAATTCATGTGCCTTGTGTATACTTCCGCATTTTGCATACATATCTACCAGAGCATTCCCAACCACAACATCCGACAAAAATCCCCTTTCAATTATGCTTTGATGAATGTCCATACCCTGTTCCAAAGCTCTTATTTTTGCACAAGCTGGGAGTATGCTGGCAAAGGTGAACTGATCAGGTTGGACACCTGTTGGTTGCATTTGGTGAAACAGTGTCAATGCCTCGTGAGGATATCCATGTCTTCGATAAGCTGCAATGATCGCATTCCATGAGATGACGTCTCGTTCAGTCATTTCGTCAAACACTTCGCGCGCATCTACTAAACTTCCGCACTTGTCATACATGCGTATAAGAGTATCTTGTAAAAGTTTGTGTCTGGCCAACTTTAACCCTCTTTCGTTGACGTGGGAATGGATTTGGTTACCATCTGAAAGGGTTTTCTTGGAAATGCAGGTCTGCAATAGTCGAAGAAATGTAGAGGAGTTTACAGTGGGGTTGTATGTAGTAAGCAGAATGTTCAACACCTTGTTCAAACAACCATCTCTAAATGATGCTCTGAAATTGAGATTGGCGGTGGATGAAATTGGCATTGCATAATTATAAGTAAACCATTGGAAATGTGCTTTGGAAGGATAGAGAAATGCAATTTATTGATGCACATACCCACAAGCAACTTGTCTAACCAGATAAACGGCCATCCAATTTAACAATACATCAAGCTCAACAAAACCCAAGTTATCATAGAATTAACTCCCCAGGCATCCAGGCCAAACTAGCATTGAAATACTGATTGTTGATACAAATTAGTCTTACACTGGCAAATATGAAGAGGGGCAGGCAGGTACATTTAACACTTTCTTTCTTACTTTTTATTTTGAATATAAACCACAAACTATGAGGCAGAGGGCAGAAATTCTTCTTTCAGTTTCAAATTTAATTATATAGACAGAAACGGCTTACAGCGTCATTGTTGCGGACTCGGACCATTATCTTCAAAAATCAACAACTCGCACATCAAAATGAGAAAATAATGAAGTTTCAGCAGCCAACTCTTAGCACTCATCCAAACGATCTTCTCACATCCAAACCATATGCATTTGAAAATGGAAAATTATAATAAAAAGAAGACTGGAGCAGAAACTTCCAAATTCCCATTTTAATCACTCTCTCTGCGTCACAGAACTTTGCCAAATCACAGCGACCTTCTACACTTTCTTTCCATTTCTTCAAATCAATAAAACTACCCCTGGTCTATTCGTGAAGTTAAGGTTCTGTATGAGTCCACCAGAGATCAAGTTTTGATAAGTGCAAGGCCCCCAACATTATAAACGATGAGGCAGGGATCTTCATTAAAAAAATAAATTTAAAAAAATCAATAAAACTGTTAATACAGTAGGGTCCCATGCAAATTTTTTTGTCCTCTTCAAATGTTTGAAGATAGTGTTTTTCAACTATCCCATAACCTTTTGCTTCTTAAAAAATTAAACAAGCAATTAAATAAACCATTTTTAATATTAGTCTTTTTTTTAAAATAGTGATGCACTAATCACTATATATGTCACGCAAACACTTTGGCATATAAGATGCTTGTCTTAAGTACATGAATGATCCAAATGGGTTTACCTATGTATGGAAAGAAGGAAGGTGTGCCGAAACGCTTCCTACACCAATCTAATGAGGAAAGTGTTGTGCAAATTTTTAATCCTTTCCAGTTTATCAACAATAAACAAATAATACCATAACACCATATATACGTGGGGAAACCCTTTCGAGCGAAAAACCCCACACTTCAAAACCCTTCTCAATGTATTACAAATCTAACACAAGATTACATACACTTGCAGAGCAAGTTTATTAAGGAGTTCACCAGCAGACAATTTCTAGAGTAATTTCAGCAACATAACAATACCAGTAAAATTATTCTCTCTCAAAATGATTCCTCGAGTATTCAATTTATAGGAGTTCGAATACAAGAAACCACCCAAAATGGAAACTCAAAAACATGAGCTACAATGCCTAGTCATGAAGAACCAAATCCACCATAATATAGAAAGTTACTTAAACCTCTCAAAACATAACTGACTCTCCAATAATATGGCACTCCATTTTTGGTTCCTAAAGCCATGCTTCTACAATCTCCTAAAATCATACTTGTCATAATTTCCAAGACAACTCCCTCTCATTAGCTCTTTCCATTCTAGCAACTCTTACACACATTCCAAGTTGTCATAGTTGCATTTAGCAACTTCCATGACAATAAGTGATAAAAATACAAATAAAGAAATATTTCAAATATTAGAAATTGCAAGGTGTATGACACACCTAATCCTATCATTCTCCCACTTGTCATATCCCTTGCAAGAGTGAGGGGATCCATACCGTCATGAACTCAATTGGTAGGGGCCGAGAAGCTTATAGACTCCGAACACCATCTGAACTTCTCTGTGCTCACGGGCTTTGTCAAGGAATCTACAACACTCGTCAAAGTGTCAACTTTATCAAATTTGACTCTTCCATCTTCTACCATGTCATGAACAAAATGGTACTGGACATCAGTGTGCTTTGTCCTTTTGTGGAAGGTAGGATTCTTTGCTAAACATATGGCACTCTAACTACCACAACAAATAGTAATCTTCCCTACATCAAACCCAACATTTGAACATAATCGCTTAAGCCAAATGGCTTCCTTACAAGCATGAGTTGTTTCCATGTACTCTGCTTCTGTAGTGGATAAAGTGACTACAGTTTGTCGCTTAGTCATCCAACTAATAGCACCACCAAACATCATGAAAACATACCCACTGGTGGATCTTTTGCTATCAATATCACTTGCCCGATTAGACTCCACATATCCACAAATACAAATTGAATGCCAAGTCCCTGTAGGATAACCATGATAACATAAGGAATACTCAGACGTACCTTGCAGATATTTGACACTCTCTTCACTGCATTCCAATATACTCATCCAGGATTAGCCTAAAGGGTATGTGCAGGATCATCATGGGCCAAACAGTGGCAATAGGAAAAAAATCACATTTTTACTTAGCCAAATTCGCGACTTGGAAAAGTTTGACTTTGAAACAGATATCTGTTTTGGTTTGGATACCAAACCAAAACGGATATCCGTTTCTAGAAATACAAAACGGATATCCATTTTCTAAAAAAATTTGGGAAAAAGGCTTTTTACTCTTTTTGAAAATATACCTCTTAAATCTTGGATCTCCCATCAATATATGAACCTCCTTAAAGACCGTTTCTAGTGAAGGAGGAGGGCAAATTAACATTAGTAGCTTCTCTACACATTGATCCATAAGGATTTGTTAAACACTAAGAATCATCACTAATGAATTACTCAAATAATCAATAATAAAATATTTAGTTTTGTTCATCAGGTGAAATAATCACTTTTAGACTATGTTCCAATATTTTGGGGCAGTAGGGGATGTGTTTTGAGGTGTTTTGGATTTCATGCCCTAAATTGCTTTACCCAATCCTTCATATGATTTGATTGATGATACATGGTTTGAGAAGGATACACATGATATACCCTTACCCTCTAGTGATAAAATTATGAATGATACTTTATGTGGTGAAGCTACACCTTCATTAATCCTTCATGACATTGTTATTCCTTGTGATGATGATGTCCTTCATGTGATATGTTAGGACATAATGTAAAGTTAACATGGCATGAACTCTCTTGGAAGGGTAAGCATGGACTATAAGAACATTGAACTAGTTGGATCTGTTAAGCTCGCCATTTATGAAAGAACCTTAAAGGTTAACCTTAATTAGGTAAGGTTATGTTTTAGTGTGGTTGTTTGTGCAACAATGTGTAAATTAATGTTACCGAAGGATAAATCTAACTATACTAACATTTTAATAACCATGAGAGCTGGGACTAACAATTAGACTAAAAACTTGACAAATAATACAACTTGGACACATGTAGGACTTGGAAAATGGAAAAGAATATAATTAAATGTGGAAAACAATGAAAAAGTGGTATTAGTTGCACCTATATAGAGAAGTGGTTTAGAGGTTGGTTAGGGGAATTATTTAGAGTTTAGAGGTTTAGGGTTGCTCAGATTTAGGGGTTTAGGGTTTACAGTTTAAAGAGAGATAGAGAGAGGGGACTGATAGAGTTTGGGAGAGATAGAGGAGAAGAGGGGAGAGATAGGGAGATAGAGAGTGAGAGACATGTCCAGAGACAAAAAGAGAGATTGAGAGGTAAAGGGATGATAGAGATAGGGAGATAGAGGTTTAGGGTTGCTTGGGTTTAGGGGCATTATTTAGGGTTTAGGGTTTATGGTTTTGGGGTTAGGGGTTAAGGTTTAGAGGTATAGGGTTTAGGGTTTAGAGAGAGATAAAGGACCAATAGGGAGATATAGAGGAGTCTGAGGGGAGAGATAGGGAGATAAAGAGTGAGGGACATGGCAAGAGACATAGCGAGAGAGATTGAGAGGTAGAGGGACAAAGGTGATAGGGAGATAGGGGAGAGATAGGGAGATAGTGGTTTATGGTTACTTGGGTTTAGGGTTTAGGGTTTCTCAGGTTTAGGGGTTAGGGGTTAGGTTTAGAGGTTTAGGGTTTTGGATTTAGGGTTTATAGAGAGAGAGGAATGATAGGGAGATATAGAGGAGTCTGAGGGGAGAGATAGGGAGATAAAGAGTGAGGGACATGGCCAGAGACATAGGGAGAGAGATTGAGAGGTAGAGGGACAAAGGTGGTAGGGAGATAGAGGAGAGATAGGGAGATAGTGGTTTAGGGTTACTTGGGTTTAGGGTTTAGGGGTTTGGGGTTTGGGGGTTTAGGGTTTCTCAGGTTTAGGGGTTAGGGGTTAGGGTTTAGGGGCATTATTTAGGGTTTAGGATTTAAATTGTTTAGGGGTTAGGTTTAGAGGTTTAGGGTTTTGGATTTAGGGTTTATAGAGAGAGAGAGGAATGATAGGGAGATAGAGAGAGGAGACCGAGGAGAGAGATAAGGAGATAGAGAGTGAGGCACATGGCCAGGGACATAGGGAGAGAGATCAAGAGAGGTAGAGGGATGATAGAGATAGGGAGATAGGGGAGAGATAGGTTTAGAGTTGATTGGATTTAGGGTGTACCTGGGTTTAGGGTTTCTCAGTTTTGGAGATAGCTAGATAGAAGGAGAGAGGAGATAGATAGGGAGAGATAGAGGTGACAAAGGGGAGAGATAGGGAGATAGAGAGTGAGCAAGATGTCCAGAGAAATAGGGAGAAGGATTGAGAGATAGAGGGATGATAGAGATAGGGAGATAAGGGAGAGATAAGAGATAGGGTTTAGGGTTGCTCACGTTTAGAGTTTAGGGGTTAGGGGTTAGGGCTTAAGGTTTAGGGGCATTATTTAGGGTTTAGGGTTTATGGTTTAGGGGTTAAGGTTTAGAGGTTTACGGTTTAGTGTTTAGAGAGAGAGGACCAATAGGGAGATATAGAGTGAGGGACATGGCCAAAGCATAGGGAGAGAGATTGAGAGGTAGAGGAATGATAGTGATGGGGAAATAGTGAGATAGGGAGATAGAGAGATAAAGGTTTAGGGTTTCTTGGGTTTAGTGTTTAGGGTTTAGGGGTTATGAAATAGGGGTTAGGGGTTAGGGTTTATGGGTTAGGTTTAATCATGCATTAATACAGGTTGTGGAGTGAGAAATGGGTGGTATGGGTATGGTTGAATGGAGTAATTAGGTGATTTGATTGGTGATTACCTAGGTGAATTGATGGGTAAGGTATCTTATGTGGGATTGCTAGAAAGTGTGATTGGTAATGGTGGGGATAGCTAAATGTCATCTTCTAAGGGTTCAAAGGTGAGGAAAGTGTAAGATGGGGATATGGGATAATCCATGGTTTAATTATTATTCAAGGGAGTGTCCTTATATAATGATTATCGACGATGGTGTCAATAGGGGGAATGGAGTCTATGAATGTAGGTGTGGGAATGTGAGCTATGACATTGCGATTACAGTATTAGATGAATAATGGAAGGTACCTGGGCACCTGTCTAGTGATGGAAGGAGTCACATGATCAAATGATGTTTGGGGAAGGGCTTTTATTAGGAAAGTAAGGATTTGGGTGATGGTCTAGGGTTTAGTGGAGAAGAATTTATGGAAAATGTGGAGGTCATTAAAATTAATATCCCTCCACCTCTATCTCCCTATCTCTCCCTTATCTCTCTTTCTCTATCATCCCTCCACAGGTCTCAATCTCTATCCCTATCTCTCTAGACATCTCACTCACTCTCTATCTCCCTATCTCTCCCTTTGTCTCCTCTATCTCTCCCAATCTATCTCCTCTCTCTCTCTACCTATATCTATCTCTCCCTATCTCTTGCCTCTCTCTCTCCCCTATCATTCCTCTATCTCCTTGTCTCTTTGGACATCTCTCTAACTCTCAATCTCCCTATCTCTCCCCTTCGTCTCCTCTATCTCTTCCTATTTGTCTCAGGTCTCTATCTCTTTGTACCTAGCCATCTCTCCCAATCTCTCTATCTCTTGCCTCTCTCCCCCTATCATTCCTATATATCCTATCTCTCCCCTCTATCTTTCCCTCTCCCTTATCAACGAAGGAAATGGAAATAAGAAAACTAGGATTCCCTTTCTCAGGTTTAGGGTTTAGGGCTTAGGGGAATTATTTAGGGTTTATGGTTTAGGGGTTAGGGTTTAGGATTTGGGGAATTATTTAGGGTTTATGGTTTAGGGGTTAGGGTTTAGGGCTTAGGAGAATTATTTAGGGTTTATGGTTTATCTATTCAAAAGTGCCTTTGAAATACTATGAGATACCTTAGTATAAGTAAATCATATAAAAATCAAATATATATATCATCATAATCCTATATAAATTTTGATAGTTTGTCCAAAATCTCTCCTTTCATATGATACTGTCTTTCTAAAATTTGGATTGTATTTTATAGCTAAAATGCCTAAATACTAAACAAAAAAACAATGAAAATAATTGAGAAAAAGAAAATGGATATCCGTTTTGAAAAACATAAAAAGTGAAAAAGGCTCGCATTTTTGCAAACCCGCGGCTTGCAAAAACGCAGTGTCATCTCTAAAGAACGGATATCCGATCCGAAAAGGTAAGATCTTTCACATTTTTTTTGTTTGTTTTGTATATTCAAGCAAATTTTTTGGTTTTTTATGCTAAGTGGGTATGTTTTATATTTTAATTAGGTAAAATGGATGCACAAAATGAAAACCCAAACCCTCCACCACCAAACCCTCCCCCTCCAACAATAGAAGACAATATTCAAAGAAATATTGATCAAATAAGTAGGATCATAGAAATGTATCGCCGCCACCCTCGATTGTCTACAATGACATTGAATTTAGAGGGAATCATTAATCATGTTCAAACCTTGTCAACCCAACACAAATCATTTAGGCAATGGCGAGAAGCCAAGAAGGCCGAATATGCTAACGATTTGTCATATGATGAAGTCAAAGAATTAGGGATTACAAAAACTATGTTAGCCCAATGCTTTGTCAATCCTAAAACTGGATTGCATGTTGATGTCTGTAAGCCCAAGTTTTCAATCAAATGGTGTAATCATGAGGGCATTAGTCAGAACTTTTGGGATCATTGGTGGATGGTTTTTGATAAACTGCCCAACAACAATTTAGATGTACCTTTATATTTCCTTCGTAAACTCTATGCAGAGTTTGTCATGGGTCAACATGTTAATTATTTTGATTTTAGAGAGTTTCAAGGAGTGGGTAAGGGAATGCCTCAAGATAGACCTGGGGCAGTGAGACAAGTACAAAGTCCCTATATTCCCCCTCCTGCTATCCCTTCTCCACCCCCAATGCAGCACCCAGACATTGTTGCAAATGCAACACAACAAGGCCTTAGTGCCATACACTCTTTGACCGAGCATTTGATTATACAGACATCTCAGTTTGCACAAGCACATGATGAAGGTGATGATATTGGATCACCTGGTTCTACTAGACCGTCGTCGTCCACACATGTATGTGTTCCCCATCATTGTATTTCTTGCAATCATTTATGCTTAGGTCCTATTATGGAGAGTAGTGAGCCACCGTTGAACACATCAGAGTACGATCTCCATTCACGAGATGAGGCAATGGGGTCCAGAACTCAAGCTGAGGGGTCAGGGACAAGAGTAGAAGCTACTAGATCAGTGAACCATAGAGAAAGAGAAATGCATGAGCAATCTTTTATGCAGGTAAATTTAAAGTTAAATTTTATGGTCTATTCCATTTGAATATATAAACAAATTTATTAGTACTAATGTATCTAAGTGGGATAATAGTTGATGACAGAGGAGTTGATAGAAGTTCATCATGGAACTTTGTCTGCCATCCAATTTGGCTTGGACTTGCCGGTATAATTTGTTCTACACATCAACTTTTTATTTATGCATTTATTTCTTTGTGAGTAATTATATATTAATTTATATCTTGATGTTAATTTTATTTTATAGTCAATCAAAAATGTGAATGATGTGGCATCTTTGCCAATAGTCTTTTCTCGAGTTCCTGATCTACCCAAGGGACTATCATTTGCAGAATGACTTTCTCAACGCCAACAAAGGGTGGAGGTAATTTGATTGAATTGTACTTTAATTGATTGTTTGTGTGTAGCACATCTAACCTTTTTAAATGTATGCATTTCCTATTTTGTTTAATAATTATATATTAATTTATTTCAATGTTACTTTACTTTTATGTAGTCTTTTGAGAATGTGAGTGATGTGCCACCTTTGCCATCATGCTTCAGTAGGACACCTAATCGTCTTAAGAGAAAATCATTTGTAGAACGATTGTCCAAACAACAACATAGAGTCGAGGTAATTGAATTGAATTTTTGTAAATAATTGATAGTTTATCTAGTGGTCTTATAGTTGATTGTAGTGATTTAGATGTATGTTAATAAATGAAAGTTCTTAATTGTAGTAGATAAGAATCTATTTACTAACTTTAACTTATTTTTATTTACCATTGAAGAGATTAATCAAATTTGTGTTTTGACTTGTTAATGCAGGAAACTTCGCCTCCATCAATTACTAGACATTTTGGTACAAAGAGGACACTTTTTTAGGATCCATCACAGATTGAGGGTCAAGTGGACTTGTAGTATTTGATGTAGCTATTTGGCATGTAGATTGTATATAGATTTTGAGACATGGCATATGCCATATTTTGTAAAAAATGTTTTGAGTTGGCATATTTGCCAATTTTTTGTATATGTCTACCATTATGGACTAGATTTTAATATATATACACCTTGATATACAATATAATTTAAATTCCTTATGTGCATGTCATGATACTTCCCATGATGCCATACATTATGATGATAGTTCTTTAGTCCATTGATGATATGTTTAGCATTGAGAATGGTTTTAGATCAATAGAATCAATAGAATCAATATGACAAAATTCCTTATATGCCCTAATCAAGCATAGTAGCTTGAAATCTAATAAGGTCATGATAGACCATTTCATCATGTATTTAGTCTTCATCTTGTCAAATTTTGTAAATATGTCAAAGTTGTCATATGAAAAATGTAAAAAAAATGAAAAAGTATAGAAGATGAACAGTCAAGTACTCAAAAGTCAGTTGGAGACTATTGATTTCCCTCAAATCATGTATAAATATGCATAAACCTTCGTGGAAAAGGCATTGGAAATGTATTGAAAACATTTTGAAGATGAATTGAAGACAAGATTGAATGAAATTAATGTCAAGAAACTCTGTTTTTGCAGATTTTACTATTTTCCTGCTATTTCTTTGCTTAGTACAACCCTATATGGATGTGTTAGGGCCTGAGAGCAATTGTAATTGAAAGCTAGTGGAATCTACTTTCTTGTGTTTTAGGTGCCAATAAGGCCAATAAGGACACTGGGGGCACATTATAAACATAATAAACTTACATCTTGGGGAGAAGTGCCAATAAGGCCAATAAGGATACTATTTCAGTTGGGTGTGTGTGTGTGTATGCAAATCCCATTTATGGCTGAGAAGCTCTCTATTTACTATTATTCAACTCTCGTTGATAGGAGGTTGGCTCTACAACTATTGCAATTTGTGTATGAAACCTAGATGCCTACGAGATCATATATATATGTATGTATGTAAATCCTATTTATGGTCAAGTAGCTCTCTATTTACTATCATTGAACTCTCATTGATAGGAGGTTGGCTCTCCGACTATTGCAATTCAATCCATTTGTAATGATGCCTCTATCATGTTGAGTTGGATCCTATCTCTGCATCAATTTAAAATCATGAAGATCACAACACCATACAATCCTCATTGGGCTGTTAAAATGCACAAAACAATCATACAAGACAGTCATTCATGAAATTACTATGCAAAGAGGGTTTATAGGTTGCATTAGGGTTTGTATAAATGATCTAATGGATTTATAAGGTTGTCAAACACCAAAATGGATGATTTATATGAGTTTTGGGACTGTCAAAGTCCATGTACAACTTGCCCTTTATGATTGTTAAAAAGATACACATGGCTGTCCAAAATTGCCCTTTATGACTATCCTAAAACAACATCGTGTATATGCTCATAAAAGCCATCAAACTCTGAGAATAAACTTGTCATTGGATAAGGAGTGCAAGGATAAAGTCACATTCCCAAAAACCTCTTAAAATCACATGTCTCCCCTTATGAAAACTAGGGTATTTGCTGATACATTGTTCTGTAAGAGCAAAGTCACTTAAGATCCTAAGAGCAAAAACCTTGCCAGGTGCCATATTTTTTGTTTTGCTCATTGTGGGGTCAAACGGACTGCGCCAACGCGTCGGGGTAGGCAGGTAAATGTCAGTGGAGGTCTTGTTTTGTGCGCCAAGCTTCCCAGTCGTTCCGGGCAAGAGGCTACCAACAAAGTCCCTTAAGATCCCTGAGACCAAAAATGCGCCAAACTTTGACAGAGCAATTCTCAGAATTCGTAACAGTTGGGAATGTTGTGTTAGGACCTACAGGTGTACGTGGGGTCCGTCAACAATAACCTCTCTCATTTTTGGTCAACTCCATTCCGTTTGATTGTGCCGAAATCAAACGCATTGTTGCAAAATGCTTCAATTTGATGCAGTGGAAAGGTGCTAGGCATGACATTTTTCATTCCATAGCTCGTGGGGTTGAACAGATTGTGCCAACGCATCGGGGTGGGCGGGTAAATGCCAGTGGAGGTCTCGTTTCGTGCGCCAAGCGTCCCAATCCTTCCGGAAAAGAGGCTACCTATAAAGTCCCTTAAGATCCCTCAGACCAAAAATGCGCCAAACTTTGATGGAGCAGTTCTTGGAATTCATGACAGCTGGGAATGTTGTGTTTGGACCTACAGGTGCACGTGGGGTCCGTCGACAATAACCTCTCTTGTTTCTGGTCAACTCCTTCTGTTTGACCATGCCGAAATCAAACGCATTGTTGCAAAATGCTTCAATTTGATGCAGTGGAAAGGTGGTAGGTGTGACATTTTTCATTCCATAGCTCGTGGGGTCGAACGGACTGCGCCAATGAGTCGGGGTGGGCGGGTAAATGCCAGTGGAGGTCTCGTTTCGTGCGCCAAGCATCCCAGTCCTTCCGGGCAAGAGGCTACCTGTAAAATCCCTTAAGATCCCTGAGACCAAAAATGCGCCAAACTTTGATGGAGCAGTTCTCAGAATTCATGACAGCTGGGAATGTTGTGTTTGGACCTACAGGTGCATGTGGGGTCCGTCGATAATAACCTCTCTCATTTTTGGTCAACTCCATTCTGTTTGACTGTGCCGAAATCAAACGCATTGTTGCAAAATGCTTCAATTTGATGCAGTGGAAAGGTGGTAGGTGTGACATTTTTCATTCCATAGCTCGTGGGGTTGAACAGACTACGCCAACGCATAGGGGTGGGTGGGTAAATGATAGTGGAGGTCTCCTTTTGTGCGCTAAGCATCCCAGTCGTTCCGGGCAAGAGGCTATCGACAAAGTCCCTTAAGATCCCTGAGACCAAAAATGAGCCAAACTTTGATGGAGCAGTTCTCAGAATTCGTGACAGCTGGGAATGTTGTGTTTAGACCTACAGGTGCACATGGGGTCTGTCGACAATAACCTTTCTCATTTTTGGTCAACTCTATTTTGTTTGATCGTGCCGAATTCAAATGCATTGTTGCAAAATGCTTCAATTTGATGCAGTGGAAAGGTGGTAGGTGTGACATTTTTCATTCCATAGTTTGTGGGGTTGAACGGACTACGCCAACGTGTTGGGGTGGGTGGGTAAATGCCAGTGGAGGTCTCATTTCGTGCGCCAAGCGTCCCAGTCCTTCTGGGCAAGAGGCTACCGATAAAGTCCCTTAAAATCCCTAAGACCAAAAATGCGCCAAACTTTGATGGAGCAGTTCTCAGAATTCATGACAACTGGTAATGTTGTGTTTGGACCTACAGGTGCACGTGGGGTCCGTCGACAATAACCTCTCTCGTTTTTGGTCAACTCCATTCCGTTTGAGCGTGCCGAAATCAAATGCATTGTTGCAAAATGCTTCAATTTGATGCAGTGGATAGGTGCTAGGTGTGACATTTTTCATTCCATAGCTCATGGGGTAGAACGGACTGTGCTAACAGGTCGGGGTGGGCTGGTAAATGCTAGTGGAGGTCTCGTTTCGTGCGCCAAGCTTCCCAGTCATTTCGGGCAAGAGGCTACCGACAAAGTCAAAAGTTGCTAGGATTGAAATTTTGCATTCCACAGGTCCTGGGGCCGAATGGATTATGTCAACATGTTGGGGTGGGCGGGTAAATGCTAGGGGAGGTCTCATTTTGTGTGCAAAGCATCGCAGTCATTCCAAGCTATAAGCTACCGACAAAGTCAGTTTGTCAGTGGCTTACAGCTTAGAAGGATTGGGAGCCTTGGTACATAAAACGAGACCTCCCCTAGCATTTGCTCACCCACCTTGACGTGTTGGCACAATATTTTTAGCCCCAGAACCTGTAGAATGCAAAATTTCAATCCTAACAACTTTTGACTTTGTCGGTAGCTTACAGCTCGGAACAACTGGGACGCTTGGCACACAAAACAAGACCTCTACTGACATTTACTGGCCACCCTGATGCGTTGACGTAGTCCGTTCGACCCCACAAGCTATGGAATGAAAAATGTCACACCTAGCACCTTTCCACTGCATCAAATTGAAGCATTTTGCAACAATGCGTTTGATTTTGGCACGGTCAAATGGAATGGAGTTGACCAAAAATGAGAGAGGTTATTGTTGACAGACCCCACGTGCACTTGTAGGTCCAAACACAACATTCCCAGCTATAATGAATTCTGAGAACTGCTCCGTCAAAGTTTGGCGCATTTTTGGTCTCAGGGATCTTAAGGGACTTTATCGGTAGCCTCTTGCCCGAAAGGACTGGGATGCTTGGCGCACGAAATGAGACCTCCACTAGCATTTACCCACCCACCTCGACGCGTTGGCACAGTCCGTTCGACCCCACGAGCTATGGAATGAAAAATGTCACACCTAGCACCTTTCCATTGCATCAAATTGAAGCATTTTGCAACAATGCGTTTGATTTCGGCACGGTCAAATGGAATGGAGTTGACAAAAATGAGAGAGGTTATTGTCAATGGACCCCACGTGCACCTGTAGGTGCAAACACAACATTCCCAGCTGTCACAAATTTTGAGAACTACTCCGTCAAAGTTTGGCGCATTTTTGGTCTCAGGGATCTTAAAGGACTTTGCCAGTAGCCTCTTGCCCGGAAGGACTGGGACACTTGGCGCATGAAACGAGACCTCTATTGGCATTTACCCGCCCACCCTGATGTGTTGGCATTTGACCCCACGAGCTATGGAATGAAAAATGTCACACCTAGCACCTTTCCACTGCATCAAATTGAAGCATTTTGCAGCAATGCGTTTGATTTCGACACGGTCAAATGGAATGGAGTTGACCAAAAATGAGAGATGTTATTGTCGATGGACCCTACATGCACTTGTAGGTCCAAACACAACATTCCCAGCTGTCATGAATTCTGAGAACTGCTCCGTCAAAGTTTGGCGCATTTTTGGTCTCAGGGATCTTAAGGGACTTTACCGGTAGCCTCTTGCCTGGAAGGACTGGGACGCTTGGTGCATGAAACGAGACCTCCACTGGCATTTACCCACCCACCCTGACGTGTTGGCGCAGTTTGTTCGACCCCACGAGCTATGGAATGAAAAATGTCACACCTAGCACCTTTCCACTGCATCAAATTGAAGCATTTTGCAACAATGCGTTTGATTTTGGCACGGTCAAACAGAATGGAGTTGACCAAAAATGAGAGAGGTTATTGTCGACGAACCCCACATGCACCTGCAGGTCCGAACACAACATTCCCAACTATCACGAATTCTGAGAACTGCTCTGTCAAAGTTTGGCACATTTTTGGCCTCAAGGATCTTAAGGGACTTTGCCGGTAGCCTCTTGCTCGGAATGAATGGGATGCTTGGCACACAAAACGAGACCTCCACTGGCATTTACCCACCCGCCCTAACGCGTTGGCACAGTCCGTTCGATCCCATGATGAGCAAAACAAAAAATATTGTTCTAGTTGACACATTCTCAATCATTGACATGGATGATATCTCAGTACCATTCCTTTAGGCACAATATGAGCTTCCAAGGGAAGGCACAATTGTGAGGTTGGAGATGATGAAAAGTGCACCTCATTCACAATCATGTTTTAGTTGTCTTCAATGATGATTCCTTGATTCAACTTAATCCTTTGATAATATATTTTAACCTCCTTGTCAAAGCGCACTTTCAAGGTTGCTTGAGCAAGAGCTAGCGCCTCAACATCTAGGTGCACTTTTGGTGTTCTAGAAGCATGAACTAGCACCTCAAATAGTAAGGCACTCATTCTAGGTTGTTTGTTCAATAATTGGCACCTTGTATTCTTTGGACATTCTTTCAACTTGTGGAGACAACCTCAACTTGCAAGATCAATTCATTATCAAGGCACATATCCAAAGTCATAGAGATATGAAGTGGTGCCTCACTAATCTAGGTGCACATTTGATGGTGTAGAGAGGTAGATGTGCACCCAAGTCATCATTTGATGCCTTCAATAACTATAAACTCCTTTGATGATGCATTTTATCCTTCCAATTCAATATCTAGCCTTAGGCACACATTTTAGGTTGATCAATCATAATCTAGCACCCTAAGTACCAAGGCGCACTTTTAGGTTAGTTTGATCAAGGATTAGCGCCTTCACCTCTAGGCGCAAGTTTGGAGTTGAAATACATCAAAATAACAAGTTTCTTCATCACTTCATATTGTCACATGTTGTAAGCCATGTATGTGAAGATGTAAACATAGTATTGGTGACATGAGCAACACTACTACATATTCTTAAGTGTTGTAAATATTCATCTTCTTATTTAATCATGTGTTGTAAATGAAGGAATGCAATGATTGCAATATGTGCACAAAACAGAATTTTTGATAAGGATTGAAAGGAAATGTTAAGAAAATGCAATTGGCGGGTGTAAATCCAAAGAGTGGAAGCATAGACAAGGCATGTGAACAATTTGGCATGACACCTCAAAGAGATGCTATCTCATGGAATGCAATGATTGCAAGATATGCACAAAATGGATTTTTTGAAAAGGCTTTAGAAACTTTGAAGCAAATACAATTAGAACGTTTAAAACCAAATTCCATAACCTTTGCAAGCATTCTCCCTACTTGTGCCAAATTAGGATCTTATATATACATATATGCATAATGTCATGAAAATAATGTATAGTGTATATATCAAGCCATATAGGCATGTACAAATAAAACCATATGGGTATATACAAGGATATACATCGATAACATACAAAAGTATGTTTACAAAGCCAAATAGGCATATGTAACAAAATGTCCCAAAATCAAATCTCCTATGGATTGCTATCAAATAATCTATGGCTCTTGCTAGGCCATGAAGATGGTGAACCAGTCAATGACTCATCCTCTATCACTCATCGACTAGATGTCCTCGATAGAGATTTTTGAATTTCTACCTATTAATACAATCAAACAACGTGCACATTAATATAGAATTTAATATTCAAAATATATAACATGACATAAGTAATCAATCACTTACCGCCAATTGGTGATCCCTCTTGATCATTTATTGTCTCTCTTCTTCTGTAGAGCTGGATAGGTAGGGGAGGTGACGTCCTGTGAGAAGCATGAACAAGCAAATTTAAGTAAATCCCAATTCTTTTCCAATATACAATCTACAACGTCCATATCGCTACTACAAAACAAATATCCGTTTTATTATGTACATTTGGATTCTAGACTAGGGATTCATTTTATTATTCTATAAACTTGTGAATTACCATCTAATTTGAATGTTTACACACTAATCCACCTAGGTATCAACTTAATAAAGCTCTGGATATAAGCCATTATTTGATTTGAGTAATCTTACTTTGGACACATTTGTGAAGACTCCTAAAGAGCCTAGACATACAATTGTAAAGATGATATAGCCTCCATATAAGCATAAAGATGATATATAATTTTAGTTTGTGGAAGGCCATGTAAATCAGTCATTGATGAGGACTCTACTACACCTAAAGTTGAGTCCTTTGTTTGGAACTTTGAAGCATGCAAAGAGGCAAGTGACTTGTAATGCTTAAGTAAACACGAGTCTCAACATGATGTAGTTCAACTTGATGACATGTCTAAATATGACACATTTTAGTTTGTATTGCATGAGGACTTCCTTATTCATGCATATCAAATTTATAATTAGGTATATTTTTTTGAAGTGTATGAGTTTGAGGCTTTCAATTTTTGTATTGAATCACTTGAAGATGCTAGCAGCCATGTGAACATGATTAATATGGGATCCAAGAGTTGTCCTTTTCCCATGCATTTGGAGTGGATTGTTGGCCCTTATGATTGTTTAAATCATGTTGGCCTAGCATTTGAATAGTTGCTTCGTGACATGGATGGGAATAGATAATGTATAGACTTTATCACACTTTAGGGTTTTCCCATTATGCTAAAATGTTATGACTATCCACTTATTCTATTTTAGGCTATCATCAAATGAGGAGCTTCTAAAGGCAAAAATGTTGTCCCAAAAGAAGGCTCAATGTTATTCGTAAAGACATTAGATTGTTAAAATACAAATTCAAGGGTAGATATTCCTTGGGCTATTTTAGTATAGAGAAGCAAAATTGCAATATATGACTATCCTAGGAATTAGAATGGTTGATCATAGGATATTCACGGCATTTTGATATTAATGGATGTTTAGGGAGTTTAAGTTTAAATGTAATGTATGAGAATTCTTATTTATGAAGGATCTAATAGGTCTTATGTCTTATTTGCAGGCCATTCAAGAAAAAATGAAAAGATACCAAGGACTATCATAACACCTATTACAATTAGGTGCATCAAAGGATTGTCATCTAGGACCTTACCAATATGGGAAGTTATCAAAACCATGTCATGTTTAAAATTAAAGGCTTTATCACCTCTTTGTCCCTATAGGCCTATTAGAACAATAGGTCACATTTTATTCATATACCGGGGTTAAGAATAAACACTAAGCATTTGTAGTTATGGCAAGTGTAAATGGAAATAGATTAAAACTTTAGACAATCTATCCTCTCCTAGATTGCACTGACTGAGTGGAAATTAAAAATTCCCTATCAATGTCCTTTATATACTAAAGGTATGGGTGAGAAAGGTAAACTTTGTATGTTGTAGACAAGGCCTCAAATGTAAAATATATTATGACAATAACGATAAGGACTGTTAGGCATGAATGCTATCACTATTATAGATTATCAAACCGACCATAGGCTACCATAATAGTACACTGCTGACTATCATACCTTTAGGCATGGTGCCATGAACCTTATGAGTAGAATGCATTGGTATTTGTGAGAAATGTATTGCTTATGTTAAGAATAAGTATTTATATTGTTTGAACATCATCAAAAGGTGGACTACAAATATGACTTTGTCAAAGGAAAACTTTAGTGGCAAAAATCTAACTCTGAACTATTGTGCCATCCAAGCACAATCATGACCAACATCAAGGGATAGTCAAGGCATGGGTGTCTTAAGAAACACAATTGAAATTGTCCATGGATATTTGAAGTAATTCACAATAGTCATGATCAAGAATCAACTTTGACTGTCTCAACAGTGGTAAATTTGGCTTCAAGACAATAAAAAATGAGCTTAGGGATTCATTATCACCAAGTAATAAAGAAGAGTAACCGTAAGTGTCGACCTTCAATTTCATTATACAAGAGGATGAAGAAGGGGCCATAGTATTTTCATACCATAATACAACATACAAAAGGAAAATCATGAAGTCAAAACATGTGCAAAGGGTATTTATGTTAAAGAGGAGAGTTGTGAATGGACAATGACTATCACTGTCAAAATAAGATATAGTCTCACTAAGGACAGTTAGGTGATTTGTGGATTGTCATGACTACAAGGCACGAGAATCTTGTGTATGAAGAGGAAAGAAATATAAATAAAAGAAGATTGAAGGATTGTTGCACCTGGGTACAATGATCCTAAATGGTTGTCATGCTAAAAGGATAGTCAACAGTACAAAGATTCATATTTCAAGGCTATCCTTAATCTCATTCACATGGTCCTAATGTTGGTTTGATTTGCACGGAGTGAGATGACACTATCACGATTAATTGAAAAGGTGAAAGGGTTTGGTACCAAATTTGGTCACAAGTGTAAAAATTGCAATAAGCTTGAGAATATTGTTCACTAAACCTAGAACTATCACCAAGCAACATTCGTTTCATAAGATGTGATCAACAAACATGTAAGAAAAATGGATATCAACCTTCTTGGTTATGCGTGCTTGATAAGAGCCCATACTTTTCACAAGGAGCCACCAATTTTTAACTAAATATTTCCATTAGAAACGGATAAAAAAATGTTCCCCCAAATGAGGAAACTAGATTGTTAATTAGAATTATATGTGTAATGTGATATGAAACAATAGATACACCTATAAATGACCAACTAACTTTAACTTCTTGTATTATTGCCTCTATGTTTCAAATATGTTGCTTCTCTTCATCCAAAACCAATGGTACAAAATTTTTCATAGATCAAGGAAACGGATATCCGTTTTGAGTTGCTTTTACTAAAGTAAAATGGATATCCGTCTTGCTTTGGTACAAAGCAAGACGGATATCCGTTTTGGTTGTTGACTTTTCATGGATTCTAACGTGTTTTCATGTTTCAGTCTCTTCTTCGAACTTCCCCCTTGATGCTGACGACTTTTGTTATGCAAAATTGATAAAACAAAAAGGGTTTATATAAAAAATTGTTAGCTTTCTAAAAATATAAGATTTGTTTGGTTATCATTTTATTAAGTAATTATTAATAATTTTCTATATACCATGTCTCTGAAATCATAATGGACACACTGATTGAAAAACATCCATAACTTTCAAACCATTTCACCTTTTTGAGATCTGAAACCTGCGTCACACTCTATGCTTTTCTGGCTATAGGTTAAAAAAAATAAAATTTGAATTTTGATTTTTTTTATCGAGTTAGGTTGGCTGGAAAATTACTTTTTATTTTTAAAAAAAAGTCAGTGAAAAAATCATAACTAATTATTTTATTGGAAAAAAATTTCAAATAAATATGCGTCACATCCGGACATGAGTCCTCTACTTATTTTGAAAGTTTCAAAAAAAAAATATATTTTTACTCATAGTTAGGTTGGCTGGATAGACACCCACTTTTTATTTTTTTCTGAAAAATTTAATAGCTCTGTTCATTGAAATATTCAATTTTCACTAAGTAAATTTAGTTTAAAAAAAAAAAAAATAGTAGCCTATAAACTAGATTCAATTCTCTACAAATTTCATTCTTACATCTTTTTCAAATTGTGTAGATAATCCATTCAAATTTTCTCATGAACTTGATAAAGTCTAATTTTTTGTATTTTCATTGCCACTTAGAGGTATAGTTTGGCCCATCATGATCCTGCACATACCCTAAACCAACTAAGGACTCCTACTACTTGGGCAATGTCTGGCCTTGTACAGACCATAGCATACATCAAACTGCCAAATGCAATAGCATAAGGTACTCTATTCATGTCCTCCATCTTAGTAGGAGACTTTGGACAGTCCTCAACAGATAACTTTATCCCCATCATGATAGGAACACACAATGGTCTACAAGTTGCCATGTTGAATCTCTCCAACACTGAGTTCCATCTCTTTTTCTATCTTTTTTAGCCGCAACCATTTTGGCATGCTCCATTTCCATCTCGTTTACTTTCTCCATCCTTCTGTGGTACCTTTCTTGGCATTCTTGGATTTATTTTGTTTGCTTTCTTCCATGTTAAATTCCATTGCTAATTGTATGTTTTCTTTAATATCTCTTAATTTCTTGTTATGTCCTTTTGCCATGGATGTTTATGATGTGGTATTTCATTAGTCCTTATGTATCCCATGGTCGACCTACTTTGATTGGTCACATCTTTTCAGATCCCCCTTTTTCTATTTATCATCCCCTAGGTGCTTGACCCCCTCTCACAAGGTTAGGACCTTAGAGAATCTTCTGCAAGTCATGAAAAAAATTCTACCTTATTTA
Source organism: Cunninghamia lanceolata (assembly GCA_027924645.1). Taxonomy (NCBI): domain Eukaryota; kingdom Viridiplantae; phylum Streptophyta; class Pinopsida; order Cupressales; family Cupressaceae; genus Cunninghamia; species Cunninghamia lanceolata. Next base: position 1,673,169 of record BSBN01000934.1, read on the forward strand.
TAATATTCCCTTTAATACTTCTTTCTACTCCACAGTTCTTTCTTTTTAGTGATCCATCTTATTCTTCACTATTCTGCCAGGGTCTCGGCAATGGAACCAAAATTTTGGCAAGAGATGAGGGGTCACAGACCGGAGTTGTAAGCCCAGTTGTCCCTTGTGTAGTCTTTATACCCCACTTATGAAAATGAGAGAAGAGTTGGACCAGTTGTAGTAAGATATATAATAATGTGGTAACTTATAATAACATGCAATGCATCATACAAATCTTAAACAATCAAATAATCCTTCAAAACCCTTGTCTTCATCATATATATATTCTCATTAAGTATTACAATGGCATGCATGTAACTTCTGCTCTATTCTATATTCTCCTCTATTTGTCTTACTATCTACTTTAGTATCTACTATTCTTATATACATGGGAGTACAGTAGGGATGTGCCCCTTACAAAATAGGTCTATTCCTACTAGGCCTAGTCAGCCTTGTGCTCCGCATTTCATTTGCGGCCAATTGAGGTGGTTTTTGATCATTGTTCTGTCTGTTGCCAACAATTCCTTCAAGTAAGGTATCTTTTCCAAGATGGGGTCTCGAAGATGATGTCATTTATATCTTCAATGAACTGTTAAACCTGAGTCAACCACACCTCGCCATGGACCAAATAATCAATACATTGATCCATAATAAGGTAGAACAAATATATTTAGGAGATGTGACAGGGATAAGCACTCATAATTATGTTATGCATATAACTATAACAACATCAATGCATATGGTGCATCCTGAAGGTTGGATAATTGGTGCCCAAATTTCAACCTCCAGAGTCATACATTATATAACTAGTAGTTGCACGAAGTTTACGCGCAACAAATTTGCCGATAGGCTATTAGTAATGTAGACAATAAATTTTGGAATTAAATTAAAAAATATATAAATTTATATTGCAATTGAGACAATGACAATGGTGTTTTATTTTCTTTAATGTACAATAAACATTTTTTTACTTACATTTAAAAATCATAGTTGGTAAAGACCGAGTAGAAGAATAATAATCCTAAAAGAGAAGGTGTTGGATAACAAATGCATGGAATAAAGAAAATTTAAAAGTTTGAGAAATAATGTACTTATTTCAATAATTCTTGCTATGATTGTATCCTAGTTGTTAGTAGTCTAGAATGGTCACCATGTTATTTTTTTAGGAGAGTTTTCTTGTCTATGAAATATTTGGAGACTTAACATTGTAGAGCTAGTTTGAAACTTAACGGTGGGAAAGCTTAAGAAAAAAACAAATGCAATTACAGATGGGAAGCAGCGATAATTGGTTCCTAGCTATTGCTGCTCTTTAAAAATAAATAAGAAAACCATGCCTTTATAGTCCATTAAAGAAGAATGTCTTATATATAAAGTGTGCTCATCTATGAAAATAATATTCACTCAACCAGAGAATCAAGTATTCTCCACATAATTTGTAATAAAAGCAAGTGTTTGAGTTTGCCTTTTAAAATCCAATAAAAATAAAATTTAAAAAAACTCTAAAACAAAAAAAAATGAACATTTTAATTTGACTACGTAATTGAGATAAATTCTACAATTCCAATTGTTTTCCATTGGAATATTGTTGCTTTTTTGGGATAAGAAATTGACCCAAAATATAAGAATGCTATCAATTAGCAGAAAAAGTAAATAAGCACAAAATCAAAAGGGTTAGATGCAGGCTCATAATTAACAACGTAAAAAGGTAATAAAACAAAATTTAGGGTAGAGGGTTGAGCCATGGGAAATGCCTCAAGTTTGTTGGCAGTGTAGAACCATTTTTGGGTTGTTTCCAACCAAAACATTTCCTGCATTTCACTATTTTGGGAGAAAAATTCTTCAAACTGAAAAATTACATTGCTTAAGAGATTTTTTCTATTTCCCAAAGGTACATCATAGTTTCCAAAATGCAGATGCTCAAACTGGTCTCCTACCTCTGTGGTGCCAAATTTTTGCCCAAAGAAAAGTCATGACTCCCAAATCAATAACTTCAGAAGGTCAAGGCATATGTTAGGCAATTGAAAAGAGAAGGAATACATAATTTGGCTATATATAAACCCAGCTTTTATTAGCTATATAGGATTTATGCCCATATTTAGGTATAAACAACTGTATATGGGCATTATCTGTTCAATCAACTATTGCAGTTTACTAGGTACCCAAATTTTAGAGAGCATTCATAACAGGGTAAAAACAATTGGGTTAAGTTATGAATTCATACCATTCACTTCCATGAGCTTGTGTAGACAAAATATTTGGGAATGTTGACATTTCCAATAGAAAGAGAATTATTTGCATTGCATGTTCCATTGTGCACAACACCAGCTATGTCGAACAAGTCTATTAGCATTTGAGTGCTGACAACTGCATTCAACTACACCAAACCAAAGCAAAAAGAAACAACAAAACATCCCAAGTTTTCTTCAGCCAAACTGGAATAATATACACAATGCCCACAAATCTTTGGTGTTAATGCGGAGAAAGTGAAGAGCAATTAATTACACTGTGTTGATCGCATCTGATGTATATAGTTTTTTGGCCATTGATCCTTCCGATGTTGAACCTTCGACCTGGGAATTGGAATGATATTAAATTTTATTTTCTGTGTTTGACAAATATGAAATGCAAAACTAAATTGGGTGTAGTGTAGCAGAGCAACCAGAGAAGTTGAGCCATGGATTCTTAGTACAGGGTAGGAAAACACCTACAACAAGAAGCATCTATTCAGTATGTGTATGATTGTGAAGAAGGAGGTGATCCCCATGACAAAGAACAAGGTGGGTATCATGGACATTCAACAATATCATTGTATGATGCATTAATCGTGAGGAGTGGAACTGTCTCGTGACCGGAAAAAATAAACAGTGAGATTTTCTGGTGGAAGCAGGTAGGCAGGATGATAATTTTCCTAGGAGTAAAAGCTCCCACATATAAGCCTATCGGCTAAATATTCCATCATCACACAATAAAAGATCTCTTACTATTGGTGCATTTATTTATTTGCTTTATTGCATTTATTTATTTATGTTGGTGCAACTAATTACTTATGTAACTAGTTTATTAGTTAAATACTTTAATTAATATCATTCACTAGATAGGATAAGATTACTTAGCTATTAGTTAACATGTGCATGATTGTAGCACATGATTGACACCTATCTTGTTATCGTGGAGTTCCACTCCACTCTTCATGCATGCAGACTTTAGTCAAACTCCACATGTATTGTGAGTTCTAGGTTTATCTCATGCTTTGCCTTGCTCTATATAAGCAATGGCCTCTTGTTCATTATATACACATTTTTTATGCAATTGATACGAATAGAGTTTATTCTATCATATCTGAGTTTCTTCTATTTAATGCTTTCTTTCAGATTCAATAGATTTTGCTTGATTATTCTAACATGGTATCATATTTTATTTGAGTCTTTAGTTAGCTTATATATTCCAAAAGATTGAATCTCATTTTTATTTTCATATTAAAAAAGTATGCTCTTCTCTTGCATCCATGCATGCATGATCTGGAGAATCAGAAATTCAAGAAATAAAATCCCAAATTCGAAGGGGGTTTCTATTTGATTTTTTTATGCAAGTACAATACAAAGCTCCATGGAGAAATTTTGACCTCACCAGTTAGTCCAAAGTGCCTGAAATAGTAAAAAATGCCTATTAATTCGTCTAATTTGGGCAAAGGAGGCGAGATTGGTAGAGGGTTTGATCCAGTAGTTCGATGCCAGATCTAGGCGAGTACCTAAAAATTGGAGCGTTTTGCACCAAACAGATCTCATCGTTGCGCTTTGAGGATGTGAAAACCCCTATTTTCATATAAAATTTGTCCAATTTGGACAAATTGGGGAAAAAAGGCAAATTTTTTGCTTGGTACGACCGTATGAACCGTACAACAAGTAAGGTAAAAAAATAAAAATAAAAAAAACAATTTTTTTTTTTTTTGTTTTTTACCCACAAGCCTTTTTTACAGACCCGCAGACACAGCGGATAGGGCCGCGGACAGGCTCTCAGACAAAGATTTGGCCTCGCGGACCCCAGCATCCTACAGGTCAGCCACCACCACACTGTGGGTGGCACCGTTGCTAGGATCGCCGAACCACCAGAAGCTCCGCTGAAACTCTGCCAGCACCCAACCTAGCAGCAAGTCGCCCATGTGACCAGGTCCTTAGATTAAAGGGGATTTTTTTTGCCCTTCATTGTTGAGCAGTTAAAAATTTTTGGGCAACTTTAGGAGCCCACGATTTCGCCATACAGAGGTATTTTTTGAGGATTTTTTTTGACATAGGCTAAAATTTCATGCTCTTCGACGCTATGCAATCATTTTTTTTAGATTCCTCCAGATTTTTCTAGAATTCAATGTTTCTCATAGATAGCTCTTGTCAGTTCTCATTTTTTGCACCTTTGCAACTACATAACTTTCACATACAACCTCAGATTGAGGTGTCATTTTTTTGAAAGTTGATATTTTTTTGAGCACAACATATTGGTCTAGCAATTTTTGTAGCAATATACATATTTTCTGTACTATCAGCCTAAGGGCTTCTTTGAGCTTCTGTGTAAACTAGGAAAAATAAACCAATCTTGTAATCACACTCAATTATAAAGTGCCCTTTCATTACTTGTTGGGGGGTTCAACATTCAATAGTTTAGGGGGGATCTTGTGGCAGTGTCTCTGATTTTTCATTTTTGCTGTGCATTGGTTTCTTTTTTGCATCATGGGGAATCCAAAGTTTCCTCTCTTAACACTATACAACTATAATACATGGAAACAAAATGCATGGAACACATTAATGATGCTTGGCTATACGCCATATATAACAACTTTTACTAATGAACCCATTGATGTAAGGGATAAGCAACATTGGATATTTGAAACCACAAAGGTTCTAGGATGTATTAGATATTTTATGTCACTAGAAGATCTGAATTTTCATATTGAAGCATGTAAAACTCCAAAGGAAGCTTGGGAAAAATTACAATCATTGTATGGTAAGATAGATGAAGTTCAAGGTTATCAAATTGATAACAAACTAATAAGTTTAGATCCTAAAAACTTTGCTAATATACAAGACTATATCACTCAAGTTGTTGATCTTAGAGCTCAACTCTTAGAATGTAAGATTGATAAGAAGGATATACAGTTAGTATTCAGTGCCTTACACAAATTAGGTCCTGAATATGCTTCCTTAGTCTCTAGTTTTCAGACTCATAGGCTCACAATGGGAAAGGCATACACTATGCCCTCTTTTGAAACCTTTGCTGAGATATTAATGGCCGAACATGAAAAGTTAATATCAATGGGTCTAATCAAGTCTTCCAAATCACAAGCTCTAGTTGCAAGTCAACCTCAGGATAAGCAAGCTTCAGGTTCAAGTTTAGGTTCAGGTACAAGTAAAAAGAAGTAGAAATTTAAGAATAAGTCACAGAAAGATATAGAAAGAGGGAAATCATCTAACTCACAAGGATATTGGAAATCCTCTAACAAGAAAGGGGATTCAAATAAAAAGGAGTACCCTCCTTGCACATATTGCAAAAGGAAGGGTCATGGTGAACATTCATGTCATTTCAAAGAGATTGATGAACTTAAGAATCTTCTGAAAAAGAACAACATCAATCCCCCTAAACCTAGAGAGTCACCAACTCCTTCATCTTCAGGGAAACGGAAAGCTACGACACTAGTTGCACTCGAAAATTCTACAAATTCATGGGTACTTGACTCAGTTGCTTCACACTATATGGGTTTTGATCAAGAATAGTTTTCAGTATTAGAATCATGTTCCATGCCCCATATTCTTATAGGTGATGACACTCCAGTAGATGTAATAGGGAAAGGCATTATTGATGTTGACAGTGGTGCATTCAAGGATGTTCTCTATGTACCTGATTTGTCAACTAACCTTCTCTTAGTCTACCAAATCACTCTTTTTGAGAAAGGTAGGAAAGTTGAGTTCACCCCAGATTCAGTCACAATCAGAAATTTGGAGGATAATTCCTTAGTTGCAGTGGGACAAGTTGATAATCAATCTCGATTTTATACATTCTCACATTTTGTGCCTCAAGCTTCCTCAAAAGCTTTGCTCACTTACATCGATTCAATGAGCAAGCTATGGCATGAGCGGTTTGGTCACCTGAACCACCGCTATCTACAACAACTTAGTCAATAGGATATGGTTATAGGACTTCCACAGATACAGTTTTCTGAGCCTGGTGTATGTCAAGGTTGTGCCTTAGGCAAGCATCCAGAAGATAAGTTTGATAAAGGGAAGGCTTGGAGGGCTACTCAAGTCCTCGAACTTGTTCATAGTGACTTAGCAGGTCCATTTCCATCTTTGTCATTCAACAAAGGCTGCTATGTTCTCACATTCATTGATGACTACTCCATATATACTTGGGTTTATTTTTTGAAACATAAAAGTGAAGTATATGATAGATTTCTAGACTTCAAGGTTCTTGCAGAGAAACAATCTGGAAAGTACATCAAGATCCTTCACATAGATAATGGAAGGGAATATGTGAACACTAAGTTTGAACAATTATGTACACTTGAAGGGATTGATCTTCAGCATTCAGTTGCATACACACCTCAATAGAATGGTGTTGCAAAAAGGAAGAACATATTCTTGAAAGAAATAGCAAGTTGTATGATACATGCAAAATCATTAGTACCTGAGTACTGGGTGGAAGCTATAAATTGTGCTGCATTTATACAGAATAGAGTTCCTCACAAAGTTTTAAAGGGTATAACACTTTATGAAGCTTGGTACAGTAGGAAGCTAGCAGTTTGAAATTTCAGAGTTTTTGGTAGTACAACATGGGATCACATACCTTCAGAGAAGCGTCGTGATTTGGAACCACAAAGCTAGCCTTGCATATTTGCTAGATATCTTGATGGTGTTAAAGGATATCAGCTCATTGATCCAGATTCACATGAGCTAATTATATTGAGAAGTGTTTACTTTGAAGAAAGTTCTTTGAACTTGTCTTCCAATATTTGTCATTCTTCTTCCTTGCAAGATTCAGATAACAATGATGATGACCCTACTTGTAGAGATGTTGAGGTTTTACCCCCCCTCCACCGGATTTGGCAATTGAGATTCTAGTTCCTCCTCCTCCTCCACTTCCTCAACCAGTGACGCCTCATTGGGCTAGGTAGACTTTGGAGCACGCAAGACCTCTTGCTGGAGATCCATTGGATAGAAGAAGAACATGGTCACAACATGAAGATCTTCCACATTCCTACATTGCCATAGCTTTCGATCCATAGACCTTTAGGGAAGCAATAGGTACAGTTGAGTGGTCTAATTTAGCAATGGAAGAAGAATATAACTCATTACTAAGGAACAAAACTTGGGAATTTGTTCCTCTTCCTAAGGGAAGAAAGTTAGTTTGATGTAAGTGGATATATTGGACTAAGTTTGTAGTGAATGGAACTATTGATAAATACAAGGCAAGATTAGTAGCTAAAGGTTTTTCCCAAGTAGAAGGCATTGACTATATAGAAACCTTTGTGCTAGTTGCTAAGATGAACTCCATTTTCTTGATACTTGCTATTGCTATAGCTCATGGTTGGGATGTACATCAGATGGATGTGAAGAGTGCATTTCTTTATGGGGATCTTCATGAGGAGATATATGGAGCAACCACAGGGATTCATTCAGGATTCTTCATTGGTATGCCACTTGTAAAAGTCTCTCTATGGTATGAAACAAGCCCCCCGGGCTTGGTATACCAAAATGGACACTTTTCTTCTCTCAGTTGGGTTCTCGAAATGTCACTCAGATCCAAATGTCTATATTCTAAGGTAGAAGGATTCACTATTGTTCTTGGCTCTCTATGTTGATGATCTAATTGTTATAGGGAGCACTGCATCCATCTTAGCCAGTGTCAAAACTGCACTACAAGACAGATTTGCTATGACTAACTTGGGTCTACTACATTATTTTCTCAGGATTGAGATATCACAGTCTTCTTTCAGGATTACACTTTCGCAGCCCAAGTATGCCATTGACTTGTTAGCTCGATTTCACATGGCTGATTGTAAACATGCCCCAACTCCCTTCCTATCTAGAGTCAAACTTGAGGTTCATTGGTTGATTCCACTTTGTATCGCCAACTTGTAGGCAACCTCATCTACTTGACTCATACTCGGCCTAACATTTCATAGGCAGTTGGCATGGTTTCACGCTTTATGCAGGAACCTCATGAGCTTCATTGGAAAGCTGCCAAACACATCTTGAACTACATAAGGGGCACTCACATATATGGTATTCACTACAAAATAGGTACAGGTTCAGATTTGGTTGGATATATAGATTCTGATTGGGCTGGCGATTATGACAATCGTAAGTCCACTTCTGGTTACAACTTTCACTTTGGATCTGACCCAATTTGTTGGTAGAGAAAAAAACATGTTATTGCTCTTTCATCGACAGAGACTGAGTATCGTGGAGTTGTTAATGCCACTACTGAAGCTATTTGGATTTAGAATATCCTCACTGAGCTTGGGGTTCCATTTCAAAAACCATCAGTCATCTATTGCGACAACTAGAGTGCCATTCCAATCTCGAAGAATCCAGTTCATCATTAGAGGACCAAACACATAGAGATCCATATGCACTCCATTAGGGAGCTGATTCAGACTGAGATCATTGATCTTCTGTATTTTCCTAGTACAGAGGAGCAGGTTGCAGACATATTTGCCAAACCTTTCACTGAGAGAAAGTATCATCACTTGCATACTCTTTTGGGGGTACGAGATAGTAGTTCTTCAGGGGGTCTCCTAGACTTTACTCTTAAGGAGGAATTTTTTTCCTACGGGTTTTCTCCTTCCTTCATATGTGTAACAAGGTACCTAACATGGCTACTCATTGTCGGGACCCTTATCTGTATAATCCTACCTAAGTTTCTCTTATGGGGGGGTGTCGGTGCATTTATTTATTTATGTTGGTGCAACTAATTACTTATGTAATTAGTTTATTAGTTAAATACTTTAATTAATATCATGCACCAGACAGGATAAGCCTACTTAGCTATTAGTCAACATGTGCATGATTGTAGCACATGATTGACGCCTATCTTGTTATCGTGGAGTTCCACTCCACCGTTCATGTATGCAGACTTTAGTCAAACTCCACATGTTGTGTGAGTTGCTGGTTTATCTCATGCTTTGCTTTGATCTATACAAGCAATGACCTCTTGTTCATTATATACACTTATTTTATGCAATTGATACGAATAGAGTTTATTCTATCATATCTAAGTTTCTTCTGTTTAATGCTTTCTTTCAGATTCAATAGATCTTGCTTGATTATTCTAACACTTACAAACTTTATATTTGGAAAAAAAACCTATATTCATATTACTAGTACAAGAGAATTCCACTATTTATTGGCAACAAGAATGATACAAGGGAATTCATATTCATATTACTCGTACAAGGGAATTCATATTCATATTACTCATACAAGGGAATTCATATTACTCGTACAAGGGAATTCTACAGTTATGAGAAAATGCAGCAAGCCATAATTCAAGGTATATCAATTTTCTAAACCGTAAGCAGACTTAGTGACTTGTATAGAGTTGTTTAACAATGATAATCTGTTTAGATTTTAATGTAGAATATGTAAATCATTCTTTGACAATAGGAACTAGAAGGCTCTAAGTTAAGTGCTCTTTCTTAAACTTTACCTTTAATATGAAAAACTCAAAAACAAAGTTGACGTAGATCTCAAAAGAGGTCTGCAATGGTATATGAAGTGAATAAATGAGACGAGCTACTTCTGCATCTCCCTCAAAGCCTCCAAAAAACCAAAAGATATTGTATGTAGATATTTTGAAAGTCTTTGAGGAAGATTTAACAACAGTTCCCTCATACTTCTCAAAATCCATGCACCTCTGTTGCACATATGTTACCTAAGGTTGTTACTGTTGTGGTTGTCATTTATGTCAACACTAAGTTTGGACACTCTGTTTGGATTGTCAGTGATGCTTATGTTGATGGTGTGCTAACAGTGATGTTGCTGATGTTCATGGTTGGATGTCATGCATTGTTAAGTTGAGTATGTTTGCTATCAGTAGAGATGATATCATAATGATATATTAAGATGGGAATTAGAAGCATTAAGATGATGATTAGAAGTAATGTTGATGTTGAGAAGATGTTACTGATGGCTTGTAGTATGTTGTATGCTCTTTCCTGTTGTTCCTAAGGAAGTATGTGTTGTTACAAGAAGGCTTAGGTCTCTAGATGTTGGTGAAGGTTTCTGCTATAGGAAGTTGCCTTGAAGACTGGTTGGTAAAATGTTTCGCATTCCTCTGCATTCCTCCACATTTGAAGATATGGTCATGTGGTTCAGAAGTTAAGTTTAGTATGTTGAGAAGGTGCTACATTCAAAGTTTCATATCATTTGTTCCTCCACAGAGACAGTTGTGAGTGATAGAGTGCAAGATTGTATTGTCTGGTGACTGGTTTTAATGTCTGTTGGCTTGCGCCAACTTTTTGCTACATGAAATGGTGAATTGGATGATGAAGAGTAATCTTGATGAGCTTATGATGTTTCCTGTTGCTTTGCAAGATGTTTTGTAGTTTCTTTGGAATAGGTTGTGTTCTGGAATGAAGGTGTTGCTAGGTTATGCTTTTGCTTGGCCGACTGAGGTATCTTGAAGGTATCTGACACAAACTCTTTGTTGTGCAGAGTTCAAGAAGTGTTTGGAGATGTTGTATGGGTCATGCTGACTCATTTGGGAGAAGCACAAGCAATTTTTAATCTTCTATGAGTACTTCCAAGTTGTAATGGCCGATGTGCTACAAGCTACATGTTTTCTTGCTTAAGGGTGACCTAATTCAATTGTGCAAAGTGTGTGGATGTTATTCTATGAAGGATGATGCTGTGAAGGATGTTTAGGACTAGGTTAAGCATGTGTTGGGATCCGCAAGGCATGCTTCTCTCCCTGGTGTTGTGTGTGGTTCATGATAGGGCTTGCCCTCTACAAGTTTCATGGTTGTTTAATCTTTGGCTGACTTGTAATTATAATATTCTTGTTTTCTCTGGCTGACTTGTAATGTAATCAATGTAATATCATGTATATATTGTAAACCTAGTTGATCTAGGTAAAATATGATTGCGAGTGTGAATGTGAGAAGAAGAATGTGAATGTGTAATGCATTATGACGTGCGACTGAAGGAGAAATAGCTAAAGTGATAGATCCCGTTCAGATTCATCTTGAATATATTTTTGTGATACAAGGGAAGTGAAGAGTGTGCCTAACTGATTCAATCATCAAAAGGGATTGAAAAAGCAAAATTGCAATCATCAAGAGGAGTGAGCTTCATTGTTAGTTTTCAGACAGTAGAAGGATTGTCATGCTGTAATCTTTTCTCAGTTTGTTCTCAGTTTAGGGAGTAGTTGCTTCCTTGGGTTGTAGCCCTAAAACAAAGTCTACAGGGAGTTGTAGCTACCTTGGGAGTGACCCTAAAACCTTTCTTCAGGAAGTAGTTGCTTCCTTGGGTTGAAGCCCTAAAACAAAGTCAACAGGGAGTAGTAGCTTCCTTGGGTTTGTAAAGGGTAAAAATTTGGATAGTTGAGTTTTTGGTAGTTTTGGTGTATATCCTCCTTTCACCCTTACATTCAAGGACCTAGGGTCGAGTTATAATGTACTATCATACCCTAGGTCACTATTGGGATGTAGGGAAACTTGGATTTTTTAATGATTTGATTGTCAATTACCTTCTCTTATGCTCAATTGTACCTTAAAACCCTAATTATGCAAATACAATAGTAAATAGATGAATTACAGAAAATGCTTCTGTAGATAGATGTAAAATAACAAATAACTATGCACCTATTTTCAGGGTTCTGAGGCAGAAAAGTTAGGGACTAAAGAGCAGGCACCCAAGTCCAAGGCCCTACTTTTTGTTGAGATCTGGAAACAAGGTCTGCAACCTGTATCTACTGTACCAAGGATTTTCCTATTGTGAAACTTTGAGGACTAATGAGTAGGTGCCCAAGTCTAGGGTGTCCTTTTATTCACTAATTTGCAATCCTAAAACTCTGTTGTACCCTCCTGCAACTTCACTTTGTCTGCAACTCCAACTTGTAACCTGCAATCATAAAAAAATTGGGAGGGGGTTGTGGTGTTTAGAGGCTTGCCTCAGTCAAGCCCTGAAGAGACATTCAAGTCTTCTGAACACCGTTGTCAGATAGAGAGTGTGTGCCCTTGGGAGGCAGAGGCAAAAACCAAATGATAAATGCTCAATAATCACAATAGATGTCACCTTGTAGTGAAGATTTCATGGGAGGAAGAATCTCTTCATTCCATGAGGAGATGGATGCTCAAATCTGCAAACACAAACACATAGACAACACAAATCTGCTCTTGCAACACAATGAAAGCCTTGAATCACCTTTAGAACACAATAGCCTACTAGTAATTATCTAGTTTACAAATGAATTCCTAAACATGTTTATATATGCAACTACAAACATTCCCGCCAAGATTTTGTAATTCAAACTTACCGTGTCGGCATAGGACCCAAATAACGGTCACAAGCCAACACCCAAAAATTGGGACTGCCCCAAAATAGGGCAGGACTAGGGTACTGGCGCCCAAGTCCTCCCCCCTATTTTGGGTAGGGGTTATCTCAAGTAGTCCCCTTAGGTCCTATTTGCCAAGACACTTAGGGGTTTTCTCATCGGGATGTTGAAATATGTCCTAAATGCACACTAAAGACCTGGGAGCTAAACCTTATGAGGGAAAAGCCCCCAAGGGGATTTTTTTGACGTTACATTTAGCCCCCACATTAATGTATATATAAACGCGAGGCCAATACATGCATTAAAGTATGGTCAATAAACACAACAAACACACCAAGCACGGAGAAGACACACCAGACACATTGAAGACAATGACATGCAAACAAAACATGGAGAAGACAATTATAGTCACGCAAAACATAGAGAATACAATGAATGCATAGAAGACACATTAATGCATAGAAGACATGAATGATCTCTTTTCTTTTCTTTTTCTCATATATATGAAATGCAGATGCAAGTACATGAAAGTAAACACACCTCCCATAATGCAGGATGTACTCATCGCACAGGTCTTTAAACTGCATATATGGGGCAACACACACACAAAACATGCCAAACCTCCCAAAATGCAAGAAGCACTCATTGCGTTGGTCTTTAGATTACATATGGGGGAATAGACACGCCAAACAAAGCAAGCACACCAAACACACACACTTTGAAGACACGGAGAAAACACGACAGACAAGCAATGGAGTGTTCCTATTTCTAGGTCCAACACCATCTCAGGCACATTACAGGCACACACTGATGATTGGGCTTTGCCACAAAAATTGCTGAAGACACGCTTAAGGGTTGAGTTAGTCACAAAACCACTCCCTACCTCCGCAGAGGACTTTTGAAAATGACAGGATGATGTAATCTGCTCTGAGAAATACACCATCCCCGCCTCCATAGAGGGCTTAAAAAAAAGGATATATGCGATATCTCACCTCCGTAGAGGGCTTAAATGATTGATTGATTGATTGCCAACAAACTAAGAGTGTAGGATGTACTCATCGCACAAGTCTTTAAACTACACCTAAGGACAAGCACATTGCTAACATCTACAATAGACAACTTACCTTATATATGCCCCCACCTTAAGGTGGTTGATATCATGCATCGATATCAAGCACATTAAGGTAGAAAGAAAACACACAAGGGAACACAGACTTTCGCAAAGTCCATGCCCCCTGGAGGTGACATGTACTTTACGATCGCCAAATGTTCCCACAAACACATCCTTGCAAGAAACATGTTAGTGTCCATAATCATGATAAACAACAACATCCATGCATATGATTAACCACACAAAGAGCCAAGGTTATACTACGAATTCAGAGTTCGAGGATAACCATGGGGCTATATCATGAAGATCTCTGAATAGAGTACCACCAAGGCTAGATTCAAAGATGAACAAAGTGCGCAGAGCATCAGTATTGTTATGATTTGTAAATGAGATAAAAACATCATCAAAATCACTACGCAGAAAGAACGAGTACTTCCACTAGCCAAGCATCAGATAAGATATACAACCCCATCGTCATATTAGGAACTAAGTCCAATTTTTGATTTCTCGTGAAAGGGACACTAGATCCGCATTAGTATAAATGTTTTTCATCATCCGCCTGCTAGATAGAAACACTAGAGGAAGGGAAACAATAAATAGAAGGGAAACAATAAATAAGAGAGGAGAAACAAGTGTCTTAGGGATAGTCACGTAGGAGGGTGCCCCTAGGTCACCAACCACAACTCTATGTCGATAAGACACAACACACAACAATGAAATCTGAGGCAATATAGAAGAATGATGATACAAATCGAAGGTCACAACAGAGGCGGTCTCCTAGTATCCCAGACCTTACAAGAGAATCAGGGGTCATCCTAGGAGGCCTAAACAACACATAACACATTACAGGGGAAGCACAACACGAGAGATAAAGGGTTAGAAATACTTACTTGTATGATCGTTGTATTAGATTTTTGAATTTGCGAACCTCTTGGAGAGGTACTCAATCACGTTGAGTGCGAAATTTGAGTGGTTCTTATGAAAGTCTTATTTATTGTCATATGATGCTTGTTTTGTAATTCCTTGTTGAAGTAAGACTTTTTGTTGCTTATGAGGGGGAGAACCACTATTATTTCCAACTATTGACAGTCATCTTACTCTTTTCCGATGTTTAGCGAGTTTTCATTGTTGAATCTTTCGAACACAGTAGTAGGAATTATCCTGTACCTTCTCACTTGTCTGTATCGGTTGTTCTACTTGTTTTTCTGATGCATTTTGTTTATCTCCCGATCCATATAAGGATAACCGACGGGGAACCTCAACATAAATTCCCTGTCTTCGTGGACGTGGTGGATTATCCACTTGCTTCTTATCCACTTCAATCATACCCACGATGTTAACATATTCCAAGTAATAATCATCATCTACTTCCACTAAACCTTGTTCCAACATATTGGTATCAGTATGTTTAGGGAATGGATTAGTAAAGATTTTCAAATTCTGATTCAGTGGAGCAACCGACTTATTTCCATTGTCATTCACACCCGATACTTGTATGATATTAGAATCAATAAGGTCTTGTATCTCATGTTTAAGATGCATACATCATTTAGTATCATGTCCTTGTGTCTGATGAAAATGACAAAAGGCATTAGCATCGAAGTAAGGTCCTTGTGCTCTACTAGGGTCGACAGGTTTAATCGGGGGAAGCTTTAGAATGTTATTACTCACAGCTTGATTCATGATAGAATGATAAGACTTAGATATCGGAGTGAACTTTCTTGGTTGATATGATGTCTTCTTCGGATTTGTGATAGTAGACACAATAGAAAAGTTGTTCATATTCGGTCGATTAATCTTGATGAAACTCCTATTATTATTATTCCTCTTAAAGTTGTTTTGTGATGATCCACCAATGGATTGACTAACTTGAGCTGATCAGTTTTGGTTTTTATACTGACTAGATGAAAGTTGGTAATCATGAAGGGCGGTGCATAAATGTTGAAAGGAGTTATACTTCATCAAGAGGATCTTATCACGAATATTAGGTTGTAAATTTGTTATAAATATCTTCTGAACATTGTCATCTTTCATCTGATATTGAATTTGTGTATACAAATCTTGATACCGACTAATAAAATTAGTTAACTTCTCTTTCAGACCTTGCTTGCAATGAACTAAATCAATCAAAGAGACTTGAGGTCCGATGTTTGCTTGAAAATGTTGTAGAAATTGATCAATCAACTACGATTTAAGAAGTGTATTGAATTCGGACATAAAGAGCAAAACCATTCTAAGGAAGTATCTTTGAGAGATCACATGAAAAGTTTTGCCAACAAGTCCTCTTCAAAGTAGAAATCACCACACATAGCTGTAAATGCTACCACATGAGTATTAGGATCATCTTTTCCACCATATTTTTCAAAGCAAGGAGTCTCAAACCTCTCAGGCATAGGAGTTCTCAAAATTGCATAGGAAAGGGAATTACAGGCATGATATGTTGGTATATTAGTGAAGAATTTGTCAAATTTGTTACCTTTTGTTTTAAAGCAGTCATGCCCTGTAAAAGTTGGTTGAGGATGACATCATTGGGAGAAGCAGTTTGCTGTGAAGAATTGCAACCAAAGTGAGGAGGTGATTGAGCTTGAGGTATGATAGATGAAGGTTGTGGATAGGTCAATGGTGGTTGGACATAATGGTAGGTGGTAGGTGGTTGTGAGTAGGTAATAGGTGGTTGGAAATGAGTGGAATCGATAGGTGGTTGAGAAAAATTATGCATAGAAGAGGTCCCCTTAGAAACCAAATTCTGATAATCAAATCCCACAACTTTGTAATTAGTGCCATTAGATACTCCAATACCAGTGGTAGCATTACTACAAGCATTCACATCAGTTGTTAAGATTGTGGATGTAAAAGTGGATATTATTGTAGTCGGTATAGGTGCTAATACTTGTGTATGCGACAATGATAAACTATTATTTATCACTTTTACACATTTAGTCAATGGCATGATATTGGTTTGTACAATATGTATTAAACCACGGATTGCATTAACACCATCTTGTCCCTCTTTTATCAATTCTCTTACATGGTGAATCACAGATATAGCTTCTTTAGCTATCCTCTCAGTCTGTACGTAGTCTTGGAATTCAACTAGGCCTTTGTCAAGTTTATTTATTTTCTCATCAGATACATATCCTGTTGTCTCAATAGTATCATCAACATCGTGAAAAGTTTTCTCTTCCATTGTACTTGTGATAGGTGTAATATCTTGTAACATTTGTGTCTCTCCTTTTGTAAAGAAGGTGTTCAATGTACCAACTTCTTCAAGAGCACTAGATCCAATGTGTCTTATGCTTCATCTTAAAGGAATATTTCTCTTAGGTCAGTGATTTATTAGACTCATGCAACAATATGCACAAATTTTAGGTGCAAGATATGTTGTAAATGCTTGATTTTTTGTACTTTTTCAATGCCAATAAGTGAAAGCAAAGGTGTTGTAAGGATTTTGATTAGGGTCAGAAAATTATATGTCTAATATCAATCCAATACAACAATGAGATCCTTCACAACACACTTTTGATGCAAATCTAAGATGATGCCAAGTCAAAATATAGTGAAAATACACTAAAACATGCAATTTTTCACCAAATCTCAATGCAAAAGAGCATGACAAAGGGTGTTGTGAGGAAAATTATGATGATAAACAAATTATATCAGTAATAATAGCCTCTTAATTCCAAAATATCCATCACAACACGCTTTTAGTGCCACTCAAGGTCAAACCCTAGTGAAAATATAGCAAAAATAAACAATTTTTCACAGTTTTTTCAATTCCAAGACCTAGAAAAAGGGGTATTGTAAATAATTTTAGGAGGTACAGAAAATAATATTGATGATATCAATCACCTCAATCAATAAAATTTGTTACAAAACACTTGGAGTGTAAACTAGGCCAAACCCTAGGGCAAAAATAGCAAAAATGTGTGGTTTTTCCCCAGATTTTCAATACAAGAGCCCGTTAAAAAGGTGTTGTGAGGATTTTTAGAAGGGGAAGAAAATTATTACCCTGATAAAAACTAATTAGTGCAAAAATATCCTTCACAACATGCTGATGGTACAAATTTAGAGAGTCGATAAGGCCAAATCTAGTGAAAATCAATGTTTTTGAAGCCGTAGGTTTAAGATCTTGACACATAATGCTATATGAATGTTTTGCAAGATGATATATGATGAAAATTATATGCTTTTAGATCTGAAAATGACTTCCAAGATCTAACATGCAAAATGCAAGTGCAAATTTAATGAAAAATCAATGAAAATGCTAGTTTTTTGTTGACTTTTTCTATGCAAAAATGCAAATTTGTTCTAAAATGAAAGACTACAAACAAATGCAAATTTAAATGATCCTCTAAAATCAGTATAAAAATTTAAAACAAGATTTTACCTACAAACCCTAGATTTTGGAATTACTAGGTTATATGCAAAATTCACAATTTTCAACAAAACCCTAGCAATTTTATGATGAAAATGCAATGCAAATTAATGATTTTTTGTAATTTTCTGTATTTAAATAATATCTAATTCAAAAATCAGAAATTTGATGAAATTGAATTTAATTAATGCAACATGCAAAACCCTAGCATGCAATTTTTTTAAAATTTTCCAATTTTTCAATTTTTTTATAAATTTTCCAATGCAATAAGATGATTGATGATATGAATGAATGAAATCAACGAAAATATGAAGCACAACACTCAACAAGGTGCAAACAAGTCCAATAACACGGGTTCACCAAAATGTAAAGGGTAAAAATTTGGATAGTTGAGTTTTTGGTAGTTTTGGTGTCTATCCTCCTTTCACCCTTACATTTAAGGACTTAGGGTTGAGTTGCAGTGTACTATCATACCCTAGGTCACTATTGAGATGTAGGAAAACTTAGATTTTTTTATGATTTGATTGTCAATTACCTTCTCTTATGCTTAATTGTACCTTAAAACCTTAATTATGCAAATACGACAGTAAACAAATGAATTACAAAAAATGCTTCTGCAGATAGATGTAAAATAACAAATAACTGTGCACCTATTGTCGGGGTTCCAAGGTGAAAAAGTCAGGGACTAAAGAGCGGGTGCCCAAGTCCAAGGCCCTGCTTTTTGTCGAGATTTGGAAACAAGGTCTGCAACCTGTATCTGATGTATTAGGGATTTTCCCGTTGTGGAACTTCGAGGACTAATGAGTGGGCACCCAAGTCCAGGGTGTCCTTTTCTTCACTGATCTACAATCCTGACACTCTATTGTACCCTCCTGCAACTTCACTTTGTCTGCAACTCCAACTTGTAACCTGCAATCATGAAAACTTTGGGAGGGGGTTGTGGTGTTTAGAGGCTTGCCTCAGTCAAGCCCCGGAGAGACATTCGAGCCTTTCGAACACCGTTATCAGATAGAGAGTGCTTGCCCTTGGGAGGCAGAGGTAAAAACCAAATGATAAATGCTCAATAATCACAATAGATGTCACCTTGTAGTGAAGATCTCATGAGAGGAAGAAGCTCTTCTTTCCATGAGGAGATGGATGCTCAAATTTGCAAACACAAACACAAACACATAGACAACATAAATCTACTCTTGCAACACAATGACAGCCTTGAATCACCTTTAGAACACAATAACTTGCTAGTAATTATCTAGTTTACAAATGAATGCCTAAACATGTTTATATATGCAACTACAAACATTCTTGCCAAGATTTCGTAATTCAAACTTACCATGTCAGCATAGGACCCAAATAACGATCACAAGACGACACCCCAAAATTGGGACTACCCCAAAATAAGGCATGACTAGGGCACGAGCACCCAAGTCCTCCCCCCTATTTTGGGCAGGGGTTATCTCAAGTAGTCCCCCTAGGTCCTATTTGCCAAGACACTTAGGGGTTTTCTCATCGGGATGTTGAAATATGATGTAATATATCCTAAATGCACACTAAAGACCTGGGAGCTAAACCTTATGAGGGAAAAGCCCCTAAGGGGACATTTTTTGATGTTATAGGGTTGTAGCCCTAAAATAAAGTTGTAATCTTTATAGCAGTGAGCTTCATATATTGTGAGTTTATCCTCACCGATTTTCTCCTTTTGGGGTTTTCCACGTACATCTGGTGTTATTTGGTATTGTGCATTGTGTTGATCTTTTATGTTTCTATTAATGCTGTAAAGTTTAAGTTTTAATCTTCTTTAGAGGGTTTGAGATTTGTTTGAATACTGATTCACCCCCCCTCGCAGTATCCAGGTGTGTCCAACAATTGGCATCAGAGCCAAGTTACTTAGAAAAAATTTAACCACTTGAGGAAGGTCTGGGATGGCTCATAATGGATCTCACAAGGCACTTATGTTTGATGGAACAAATTACTCCTTTTGGAAGCTAAGGTTGGAAAACTATCTATCTTCTTTAGGGTTTGGTGTTTGGCATTTTGTCAAGGATGTTTACACTGCTTCTACTATTGATCCTATGGATCTAGACGAGGTTAAGTTGTATGATAACAATGCCAAGGCAAAGAATGCTATCATGAGTGGGCTAGCTGATTTAGAACTTCTGAAGGTAATGAGTTGCATTTTTGCTAAAGATGTCTAGGTAAAACCTAACATCATTTAAGAAGGAGATAGTATATTAAAGTGAAGCAAGCCAAGATGCAAATCTTCAAGAGCAAATTTGTGACCCTGAGGATGACAAAAGATGAAGATATTTCTAGCTATATGCTCTGGGTGGATGAAATAGTTAATGGCATCAGAGGTCTTGGTGGAACAGTGAAAGAAGATGAGATTGTGAAGAAGGTTCTGAGATCTCTTCCTAAATCTTACATTCATAAGGTATTTGCTATTGAGGAGACTCAAGATTTGGATCACTATATAGTAGATCAATTGTTTGGTTCTCTCATAGCCTTTGAAATGAGAGAATTTGACAAAGGGGATCCAAAGAAGGAAGTTGCATTCAAAGTCAGTAAGAAGGCAAAAGATGGAACGACTGATCAAGATGATGAACTTGATGAGGTAGATGCAAACTTTGTGAGAAGATTAAAGAAGGGTACTGGCAAATACAAAGGTAAGTTACCTTTCAAATGATTCAATTGTGGCAAAGTTTGTCATTTTGTCTCTAAATGTCCTTTTAAAGAATCAAGGGGTAGTAACAAGAAAGAAGTTCAAAAAGGGTCTTTATTCCATAGAGAACAACTGCTCTTCAGAAGATGAGGATCATGATGATTCAAATGATGAAACACTTTTCATGGATTTGAAAGTTGGTGACAAAAAGGGTGATATTGGAGAATGCAAAAAGTCTGATACCTTGCAGGCAGACCAAGATAATGAAAAATCAATGGTTGTGTTGACTGCCTTTCATACAAAAGAAGAAGCCAATGCTTGGGTAATTGACAGTGGTTTCTCTAACCACATGACTGGTGACAGGGAGAAGTTTATCAATCTTAAGAAGTGGAATGGTGGAGCTGTTAAGTTTGGTGGTGATGAGTAAACACAAATTTATGGAAAGGGTGCTATAACCATTGATGGAAAGAACAAGACTGAGGATGTCCTCTATGTTAAAGGGCTGAAGCACAATCTCCTCACTATTAGTCAGATGTGCAGTAAATGATACAATCTTACATTTCAAGCCAATGGGTGTGAGATTAGGAAGGCAAGGTCTGGAAGATTAGATGCAGAAGGTATTAAGACATATGGAGATATCTATCATCTAAAGGAGGTATATGGAAGAACCTGTTTATTGGCTCAATCTGGTGAGTGTTGGCTGGGCAAAATGAATGGAACACGTCAACTTTGATAATATGGTAAAGATCAACTCTATTCATGCAGAGAGAGATATGCCTAAGATAACCAAGCCTACAAATACATTATGCAAGGAATGTCAAATGGGAAAACATAGAAAGACAAATTCAAGAGCAAGGAATTCATATTCTTCTACAATGCCTCTAGAGTTGATTCACATTGACCTATGTGGCCCTCCAAGAACAAAGAGTCAACAAGGTGAAATATATTTCATGTTGCTTATTGATGATTACTCTAGAATGACAAGCAGGTTATCTTTTTAAGAGAAAAATTAGAAACTTTTGATAAGTTTAAAATTTTCAAAGCAATAGTTGAGAATGAAATGGATGCTAAGATCAAATGCTTAAGATCTGATAGAGGAGGTGAGTTCACTTCAAATGAATTTGAAAAGTTTTGTGCAGACCATGGTATTAGGACACATCTTTCTACTCCTAGGACCCTTTAGCAGAATGGGGTAGTGGAGAGGAAGAATAGGACTGTGCAAGAGATGGCTAGTATAATGTTGAAAGATGTGGATTTGATTGATATGTATTGGAAGGAAGTAGTTCACACTATTGTCTACCTACTTAATAGAGTATAATTGAGGGTCAATAACACTAAGACCCCTTATGAGCTATGGTATGGAAGACCTCCCACTCTCAGATACTTTAGGATCTTTGGTAGCAAATGTTACATCAGGAGAGATGAAGAAGACCCTAGAAAGTTTGATTTAAGATGTGATGAAGGGATCTTTCTTGGTTACTTAACTAGAAGCAAGGCCTATATATGCTATAACAAGCGATTGGGAAAGATGATTGAAAGCATAAATGTTAAGGTAGATGAAGATTTGTATCAAATTTCACAACTAGAGGATTGTGGATCTAATATACCTCCCTACATTGAAGAAGAAGAAGAGGAAAAAGAAGAGAAGGAACAAGAATCAGAGAAGATCCCTAAGACTCCAACAAAGTATGTTCAGATGAATCATTTAGTAGATTAGATCATTGGGGATAAGAATGAAGGTGTACAGACTAGGAGAATGTTTGAAAAAGCAAGTGAGCAAGTAAATCTATGCCTAATGTCAAAGGTAGAGCCCAAAATCTTTGCTGATGCTAGCAAGGATGATGGATGGTTGAAGGCAATGGAAGAAGAATTGAATTAGATAGAGAAAAATCAGACATGGGAATTGGTTCCTAGACCAGCTGATAAGAATGTTATAGGAACAAGGTGGGTGTTCTGGAACAAGATAAATGAAGATGCTGAAGTTGTAAGGAACAAAGCAAGATTGGTGTGTAAGGGTTATTCACAAGTTGAAGGTATCAATTTTGAGGAGACTTTTGCTCTGGTAGCCAGGATGGAGGCAATCAGGATGTTTCTTGCCTTTGCTGCTCACAAGAACTTCAAAGTCTATCAGATGGATCTCAAGTCAACATTCTTGAATGGTGATTTAGAGGAAGAGGTCTACATTGAGCAACCAGATGGTTTCTAGCTATCAAAAGATCCGGATATGGTATGCAGACTCAAGAAATCTTTGTATGGACTCAAGCAAGCTCCTAGAGCTTGGTATGCTCGATTAGATAAGTACTTATTTCAGCAAGGTTTCAAGAAAGGTACTATAGATAGTAATCTTTGCATGAAGGAAGAGGGAGACAAGATTTTAATAGTTGCAGTATATGTTGATGACATTATCTTTGGTGGAGATGATGATATGTGCAAGAAGTTTGTAGAAGATATGTAGAAAGAGTTTGAGATGTCTATGATTGGTGAGATGTATTTCTTCCTTGGGCTTCAAATTGTTCAGCTAGATGATGGTATCTTTGTTTCTCAGGCTAAGTATGCTAAAGAGATGTTGAAGAAATTTGGTATGGAGGATTCCAAACCAGTAACTACTCCTATGGTTACCAACTGTCATTTGAGAAAGGCTAATGAGTCACCTAAGGTTGATCAGACTCTTTATAGATCTATGATTGGAGAATTATTGTACCTGACTGCTTCTAGACCTGATATTATGCATGCAGTATGTTTGGTTGCTAGATATCAAGCTAATCCTATGCAAACCTATGAGAAGGAAGTAAAAAGAAATTTAGATATTTGAAGGGAACTCTAGATTATTGCTTATGGTATCCAAGAGGTAATTCATGACTTTGATATGAGTGCTTACACTGATGCTGATTGGGCTGGGTGTGTTGATGATAGAAGAAGTACAAGCGGTGGTGCTTTCTTTTTAGGAAGCAGATTGGTTTCATGGCATAGTAAGAAACAAGATTCAATATCTTTATCAACTGTAGAGGCAGAGTATATTGCAACAACATCTTGTTGTACACAAGTGTTGTGGATGAAGCAGACATTGAAGGATATCAAGTTACATTATGATGAGCCTATTCCTATTTTGTGTGATAATACTAGTGCCAACAATATTTCCAAGAATCCAGTGATGCATTCTAGAACCAAGCATATATCAATCAGGTATCACTTTTTGAGAGAGAAGGTTGCTGACAAAGAAGTAAAGTTAGAATTTATTTCAACAAAGGATCAGATTGCAGATATTTTCACAAAGGCTCTTGCAAAGGATACTTTTGAGTATCTCCGACAAAAGTTACGGGTAATTGCCCCTCCTTCTTGCTAGATGCATAGTTGGTGCATCTATCTAGAGGGAGTAATTCATGCTATATCTTTTTCCTAGATTGATGGTGGCTACCTCTCAGGGGGAGCAGGTAATGGTTGTTTCTGATAGGGGGAGAAAGCTGAAAATGAAAGTTTGTTCCCTAAGGATGAGAAGTAGTTGCCCTTTGTCCTTGATGTTAAAGGGGGAGAATGAGCAAGTGTGTGTTACCATCAATGCCAAAGGGGAGATTGTTGCACATATGTTACCTAAGGTTGTTACTGTTATGGTTGTCATTGATGTCAACACTCAGTTTGGACTGTCATTGGTGCTAACAATGATGTTGCTGATGTTCATGGTTGGATGTCATGCATTGTTAAGTTGAGTATGTTTGCTATTAGCAGAGATGATATCATGATGATATATTAAGATGGGAATTAGAAGCATTAAGATGAGATTAGAAGTAATTTTGATGTTGAGAAGATGTTGCTAATGGTTTGTAGCATGTTGTATGCTCTTTCCTATTGTTCCTAAGGAAGTATGTGTTGTTACAAGAAGGCTCTGGTCTCCAGATGTTGGTGAAGATTTCTACTGTAGGAAGTAGCCTTGAAGATTGGTTGGTAAAATGCTCCACATTCCTCAACATTTGAAGATATGATCATGCTGTTCAGAAGTTAAGTTTAGTATTTTGAGAAGGTGCTACATTCAAAGTTTCATATCATTTGTTCCTCCATAAAGAAAGTTGTGAGTGACAGAGTGCAGGACTGTATTGTCTGGGGACTGGTTTCAATGTCTATTGGCTTGAGCCAACTTGTTATTGCATGAAATGGTGAATTAGCTGATGAAGAATGATCCTGATGATCTTATGATGTTTCCTGTTGCTCCGTAAGGTGTTTTCTGGTTTCTCTGGAATAGGCCGTGGTCCAGAATGAAGGTGTTGCTAGGTTATGCTTTTTCTTGACCGACTGAGGTATGTCGAAGGTGTGTGGCACAAAGTCTTTGTTGTCCAGAGTTCAAGAAGTGCTTGGAGATGTTGTATGGGTCATGCTGACTCATCTGGGAGAAGCACAAGCAATGTTTAATCTTCCATGACTACTGCCAAGTTGTAATGGTTGATGTGCTACAAGCTACATTTTTTCTTGCTTAAGGATGACCTAATTCAATTGTGAGAAGTGTGTGGATGTTATTCTATGAAGGATTCAATGTTGTGAAGGATGTTTAGGACTAGATTAAGCATGTGTTGGGATCCATAAGGCATGCTCCTCTTCCTGGTGTTGCATGTGGTTCATGATAGTGCTTGCCCTCTACAAGTTTCATGGTTGTTTTATCTTTGGCCGACTTGTAATTATAATATTCTTATTGTCTCTGATCGACTTGTAATGTAATCAATGTAATATTATGTATATATTGTAAACCTAGTTGATCTAGGCAAAGTATGATTGCAAGTGTGAATGTGAGAAGCATAATGTGAATGTGTAATGCATTATGATGTGCGACTAAAGGAGAAAGAGCTGAAGTGATAGATCCCGTCTGGATTCATCTTGAAGATATTTTTGTGATAGAAGGGAAGTGAAGAGTGTGCCTAATTGATTCAATCATCAAAAGGGAGTGAAAAAGAAGAATTGCAATCATCAAAAGGAGTGAGATTCATTGTTAGTTTTCAGACAGTAGAAAGATTGTCATGCTGTAATATTTTCTGAGTTTGTTCTCAGTTCAGGGAGTAGTTTCTTCCTTGGGTTGTATCCCTTAAACAAAGTTTGCATGGAGTTGTAGCTTCATGGGAGTGATCCTAAAGCCTTTCTTCAAGGAGTAGTTGCTTCCTTGGGTTGAAGCCCTAAAACAAAGTTAGTAGGGAATAGTAGCTTCCTTGGGTTGTATCCCTAAAACAAAGTTGTAATCTTTATAACAACGAGCTTCATATATTGTGAGTTAATCCTCACCGTGGTTTTTTCCCTTTTGGGGTTTTCCACGTACATCTGGTGTTATGTGGTATTGTGCATTGTGTTGATCTTTTACGTTTCTGTTAATGCTGTAAAGTTTAAGTTTTAATCTGCTCCAAAGGGTTTGAGATTTGTTTGAATACCGATTCACCCCCACCCCTCTCAGTATCCATGTGTGTCCAACAACCTCCACAAGCTGAAATGATGAGATAGAGAGTGTTGTCTAAAATGTTAACTGGGTGGATAATTTTATAGGGATGAGTAACAGAATGCCGACTAAAATAAAGAAAGAACTTTTTCAGAACTAGATGCAAAACAAGAGGTACATGTTGCAAGGTTACCATTAATAGTGGAAGTGTAGATAACCTAGCATCTGAAGAAATAGTTGACAAATTAAACTTGAAGAGGTTGAAACATCCAAAACTAAATGTGATTACTTGGCTATGTATAAGGAACATAAGGTGATGGTCAATGAACAATGTTAAGTAAAATTTAAGATAGGGACATATCATAATGAAATCTTGTTCAAGATATAAGACTGATGGATGTATGCCATCTATTGTTAGGAAGACCATGGCAATTTGATAGCAGATTTATACATGATAGGAGAGAAAACACTTACATTGTAATAAGGAATGATAGGAGACATAAGCTAATGCCACTAAGAGATAGAGAAAGTCATATTTGTAGCAATGCTAGAATATGTTTGGTGGATGAGAGAAGTTTCTTGGATGGTCTGAGACATGAAAATGTATTTTTTGAGTTGATCCCTAAAGTATGCAACAATATAGATACAAAGAACATCACTACATGTAATAAGGAGACACCACGAGAAGAAATATTAGAAGTATTGACAAAATATAAGAACATCATATTAGATAGTATGCCAGAGGGGTTGCCACTGGTAAGGAGTATTAGTCACCATATAGATTTGATTCCAAGAGCCAATTTGCCAAATAAGGCACCACATAGGATGACATGTAGTAAAAATGAATAATTAAACATACAAGTGCAATAATTGTTGAGAAAAGGTTTGATCTAGGAGAGTTTGAGCCCATGTGTAGTACCTATGGTACTAGCACCCAAGAAGGATGGTGAGTAGAGGATGTGTACTAATTCTAGAGAAATCAACAAGATCACAATGAGGTATAGATTCCCATTGCCAAGGATGGATGACATATTGGACTATTTGAGCAAAGCAAGGTATTTTACAAAGATTGATTTTAAGAATTTGGTTATCATCATATCGAGATAAAGGAAGGAGATGAGTGGAAGACAACATTCAAGACTAATGAGATATTGTATGACTGGTTGTTTATGCTCTTTGGATTGACTAATGTGCCAAAAACATTTATGTGATTGATGAATGAGGTACTAATTTTGTTTTGGTAATTTTTTTATTGTTTACTTGGATGATATTCTAATTTTTAATAAGACTAAGGAAGAGCACCTAGAATATATTAGACTAGTGTTACAGAGATTAAGAGAGGAGAGATTGTTGATCAATTTGAAGAAATGTATCTTTATGAAAAAGGAGTTGGTATATTTAAGATTTTTGATCTTGGCTAAAGTTTTGAATATGGATCTAGAGAAAGTTAGAGCAATTGTGGAGTGGCCTACACAAGCAAGTATTAGAGAGGTGAGATCTTTTCATGGGTTGGCAGGTTTCTATAGGAAGTTTATCAATAATTTTAGTAGTATTTGTGCATTACTGACTGAGACAATGAGGGGAGATAAGAAAGAATTCAAGTGGATGATAGGAACAAACACAAGCCTTGAGCTACTAAAGAAGAAGGTGATAGTAGAGTTAGTGATATCTTTACTAGATTTTAACAAGATATTCTAGGTTGATTGCGATGTAAGTGGAAATACAATTGGAGTTGTACTAAGACAAGAAGGAAGAATAGTAGCCTATTTCAGTGAGAACTTTGTTGCAAGTATGTGCTAACTAGTGTTGTCATTGATGTCAACATGTTGGTGTTGTCATTAGTGTCAACTGTGCTCTTGTTTTGTTACTTGATTATGATGAGTTAGTTGCTTTGTATTGTGTTGTATAAGTGCTGAAGATGATAAGAATATGTTCCTGATATTGAATATCTAAGTGCTTTTTTGAAAATTTGGTTCATACTGAAGACAAAGTTGTGAAGATGTATTCTGACTTATAGGATACTGTCTGAGCTTTTGCTCCACATTTCTTCTATGTTGAAGACCAGAGTGTGAGATTTGGATATGTTTTATAGAAGTGTTTGAAGATGCTAAATCTAGAATTTGGTGGTCCGGATCACTGTGCAGTAGAAGTTCTATTCACTAGTTCATGAAGACTATGCCTGGCAGCATTTGCAGTGTGACAGGAAGAAAGTATTTTGCTCCGCATTTCTTCGTAGTTTGGTTTTTGGTCTTTCAGTTCTAGACTTATGTTTATAAGGTCCTTAGCTATCTTCATTTCAAAGGATTTATGATTTGGTGCTCTAGAAAGCAAGTTATTGATTAGCAGAGTTTGATAGTGTTTGTTGTGAGCAGTATGTGATCTGTCTTCAAGTGATTTTTGTTGTCTTCAAGTGAGATCTGTTGCAGATGGATTTGTTGGATCCTAGGTGATTTTATGTTGTTCATGGATGTCTCCAGAATGTATTGAAGGTGTGTGCTTGATCCACAAGAAATGATTGAGCTCTTAGAAGCATGTGTTCAAGCATTCTTAGTGTTTGCACAAGTTAGGTCGATTTGGATGCTAACACTCTTTGTGGATGTGGTTCGTGGATTGTAGAAGTGTGTTGAAGCGTGTGAAGATGTATTTGGGTCCGAGCTAAGCTGTGAACTGTTCTTCTTTTATTCATTTTCTCTGCAAGTTTGTTTAGGTCTAGACCTAATTTGAATTATGTATGTTTGCCAACTTTGGAGATTGTTCCAAAGGTTGTAAATTGTATTGCCAACCTTGATGTGTGTTCCAAGGTTAATGATTGGTATAAATATATGTAATGAATTCATGTGTTTGAGTGGGGGATGTGAAGATGCATATATGAGAGTGTGTTGTAAGGGAAACAAAGGTGATTTGTATTGTGCTTCAATGTAACTGAACTCATGCATGTTGTAGATGCTATTATATCAATTCATGGTAGTGAGCCACCTCTCCAGGAAGTGAGCCAACCCTCGGCAGTGAGCCACCCCTTGGTAGTGAGCCACCCTAATGGCAGTGAGCCCTATTTGTAGTGAGCATCTCTTTGGACAGTGAGCCCTGATAGTGAGCTTCTTTTGTTATTCAGTATTGTTACTACATTATATTGTGAGATAACACTCAACATGGTTTTTCCCTTTTAGGGTTTTCCATGTAAAAATCTGGTGTTCATGTGTTTAAGTTTTGTTTCTGCACTTCATGTTTAATCTTCATAACAGATTAAGAGGTTAAAGTAAGTGAATGTGAATATGATATTGTTTGAGAAAAGTTAAAGTTTTTGATACAACTAATTCACCCCCCTCTTAGTTGTCTTGTGCCTTTAACAAAGTTTAATAATGCTAGGAGGATATATTCAGTCTATGAATACGAGTTCTATAACATAGTTCAAGCATTGAAGAGATGGAGGCATTACTTTTTTCCCAAAGAGCTCGTGTTGTACACCAATCACCAAGCATTACAATATTTGTACAATCAAGGTAAGTTGAACCAAAAGCATATGTGTTGGGTTGAATTTATACAGAGTTATACTTTTGTACTAAAACATGATTTGAGTGGAAGGTCAAACAAGGTTTTTGATGCATTGAGTAGGAGACAAAATTCATTGATAGAGATGAGAGTAGAAGTTGTTGGTTTTGAAGAGCTAAACCATTATATGAAGTTGATCTTGAATTTGTGGAGGCATGGAAAGAATGTAATGAACTAGTAAGTATGGATAGGAGTAGATGTTTATATTATTAGATCCAAATGAGACGTTGTTTAAGGCAAATCAATTATATATACTAAGGAGTTCAATGAAGAAAAATTTGATTAAGGAGAAGCATTGTGATGGTTTAGTTGGATATTTTGGGATAGGTAAGATAGTTGTCTTGGTGAGTGAGAACTATAGTTGGCACAAATATACAAGGATGTAAGGAAATTTGTTTGAAGTTGTAGGACTTGCCAAGTTGCCAAGGTGAGTAGTCAAAAAGTTGGTTTGTATCAGCACTTTCTATTACCAGAGAGACCTTGAGAAGATATATGTATATATTTTATAGTGGGATTTCCAAGAACACAAAGGGGGAATGATTTAATATTTGTAGTTGTGGATATGATTTCTAAGATGGTGCATTTCATCCCATGTAAGAAGAGTAATGATGTGGTACATATAGTTAACCTATTTTTCAAAGAAGTTGTGAGATTGCATGGTTTGCCAAGGAGTATAGTTTCAGATAGGGATACAAGATTTGTCGGGTACTTTTGGAGGACATTGTAGAAGAAAATGAAGATAGATTTGAAACTTAGTTCAACATATCACCCATATATTGATGAACAAATAAAGGTTGTGAATAGGAGTTTAGGCAACTCATTGAGGTGTTTAGTTGGAGAGAAGGTATGAAAATGGGACATGGTTCTATCACTGACAAAGTTTGCATATAACAATTTAGTAAATAAGAGCATGGGGAAAACACCATTTCAAATTATATTTGGTCATAGTCCAAGGCATGTATCAAAGTTAAGCAACATTAGTAAGGAAGACAAGAGGAGTACAAAGGTAGACAAATTTGCACAACACATAAAAGAAGTACATGTGGAGGTAAAAGTCACTTGGAAAAGATTGACGACAGATACAAGAGAAGGATGATAAGACAAAAAGACAAATAATTTATGTTTGGAGATGAAGTAATGGTATACCTCAGGAAGGAAATTTTTTTTAGTTGAAACATACAATAAATTGAAGATGAAGTTTGGATCTTGTAGAATTGTGAAGAGATTTGATTCAGGAAATGCATATAGATTAGGTCTACCAAAAGGATTGGGCATATCCCTAGTATTCAACATTGCAGATCTACATCAATATCATGAAGGCGAGTTAGGGAACAATAATGCAAAATTACAAAGGCAAGCTAGATACTACAACAACAAAAGGAGGAGATTAAGAAAATATTGGATAATAGAATTAATAGGAGCACTAGGAATAGATAGTATGATGAGTATTTGGTGAAGTGGAGAGTAAGGCCAGAAGAAAACTCAAGCTATATTTCCAGGGTTGAGGTAGACCATCTTTGTTTCCCTCTAGTCAGTAGAAAGTAAGGGACTCATTTTTCAAATAATTCCAGGTGTTTAATGCAAGAGAATCTTAATGTGTAAGAGCAATCTTGCATCAACCAAAAATATTTTCCTTCACTTTTATTTTTTGGTTTCCAATCACCAGTGAATCACAAAAGAATCCACCACACATCACCACAAATGCATATCAGGTTTCAAAGTTTGAAAAATATGTTCTGCAATGATGCATCCATGTCATATCCACATTTAAGGAGATTTGTATCACCACAAAGACATAACTTAGTTTCTAAACCTTTGTCAAGTGGATAGGCTTACACAGTTTCACTATTCTCCACTTGCACCAAGTTTCTAGAAGTTTGTGCTAACAAAGGAATACATATAGAGAAACATTAGACCCATTATAATTTATAATGAGCATTGCACGAAGATCTTTCATTAACGAGAAATGTGAGACATCACGACAATGACAACCCAACGAAAAATAAAATTTGAAAAGGTTGCACATAAGAAATGAGGTATATATTAGATATATTTTTCAAAATATATAACATATATTTATATAGAATTAATTATATCAATTTTATTTACTATTAGTATTATAAAAATTGTAATTTACTATTAGTATTATGTACGCTAGGATGTTCATGTTAAGGCAGAAGAATACGAGGACACCATCATGGCTACGCTTAAACGTATGAAATAACCGAGCTTCCAAGAGGAGTTATTTAAAAGTTAAAGCGATTGCATTCTGTGGAGATCCCACAACAGAAGTGCAAAACATTGAAACAGATTCTGGTATTACAGAGGCGTAACTTTGGGTGGAGATAATTTGCCCTTTGCTTCCTGCACTGCTCACCATTCTGATATATATATTTTTCTCTTTTCCCTGCTTAAACGACGAATGACAGATTAGAGGCGCCAAAAACTAGAATGTTAAAAAAATAAAATAACAATAATTAAACGAAATCTAAGCCACAATTTAATAACTAAAAGAAATCTTAGTGACATCCGGTTAATCGACATAGATTTGGAATAAGCACTCATAGTTATGTTATGCATATAACTATAATACCATCGATGCATATGATGCATCGTGAACGCTGGATAGACGGTGCCCAAATTTCAAACATCAGAGTCATACATGCTATAAATTTTCCATCATCACACAATAAAAAATCTCTTACAAACTTTATATTTGAAGAAAAAACTATATTCATATTACTCATACAAGGAAAACCTACTATTTATTGGCAACAAGAACGGTCAAATATACAGTTGTGAGAAAATGCAGCGAGTCATAATTCAAGGTTTATCAATTTTCTAAACTGTAAAATACTGCCCTGAATTTCAAAAAACACAGACCACAGATCATGAAATTCCAAACCTCCAAAATCATATATTCTATAAATATTCCATCATAACACAATAACTCCATATAGGGAAGTGAAGGTTATATCTATGCTTAGGCATCGGCAGTTGTAAGTAGTAATAATTTTCCAACATATAGATATAACGGGCACTGGTTGTAGCCTTTTGAAAGGGCAAGCTATCAATCCTTCAATGGAAGAATCTATTGATAGATATAAAATCATAAGATATAAAGTTGTGAATCTTGTCGTATAAGAAGGCTTTAGTCATAGTAAGCTTACTTACTGACTTGTATATTGTTGCTTAACAATGATAATCTGTTTAGATTTTAACATAGAATATGTAAATCATTCGTTGGCAATAGGAACTAGAAGGTTCTAAGTTAAGAGGCCTTTACCTTCAAGATGAAAAACATGAAAGCAAAAATTGACATAGATCTCAAAAGAGGTCTGAGATAGTACATAAAGTGAATAAATGAGATGAGCCGCTTTTGCATCTTCCTCAAAAGGCTTCCATAAAAATCCAAAGATATTGTATGTGGATATTTTGAAAGCCTTTGAGGGAGATTTAACAGCAGTTCCTCATACTTCTCCTCAAAATCCATTCACTTCCACAAGCTGAAATGATGAGACAGACAGTGTTGTGTGAAATGTAAACTGGGTGGATAAATTTATAGGGATGATAACAGAATGTCAACTGAATTATTGGCATTTTACTGTTGAGAATTAGTAGTCCAGTTCCACCAATGACATTCAAAAAGTCATTTTGATAAAAGCAGAAGACAAGCTTATCTGCATAAAATCCCCACTAGATTGAGTGATACCATTTGTTTTCTCGTGTCATTTCATTTCATGCATGTTACTGTTAGGCCCAATTATAAAGACTAGATGCTATCTATATAATCATCTACATTCCTTTGACATCGGTAATAGTTTTTCCAACATAGGTTTAGATCATTTGGGAATCGTGTCAGTGATGTCACCAATAATAAAACAAATAAGTTGACTTTTTGTACAACAAATTCCAATTCCAGACTTTTAAGAGTGCCTTCAACATATATACTGAGAATATAATCGAATAATTTGACTTCGAAACATTTTCCAGAGATTCTAAATTATAAAAAGTCATTGAAGACTTATCTCAGTATCATAACATGCATATTTCATAGGAAATGTTGTGTAATGAAAAGAAAAATGCACCGACAAACACGATACACCCGTCAAACAGTGGTGAAATATATTTTCTTTTATCTTGATAAGATTTAGTTGCCTTCCATTGGATGTCCAGTAAGATCTCTGATATGAAAGCACTTGAAATTATGGGTCCCTCCACAATTGTTTTCATCTATATTCTGGCCTTGCTTTGTCTTATAAGTATTGCAGTTCATAATATTTTCATGTAAGCTAAGCCTTTCATGCTTCTTTCTTTTTTTTCTTAAGATAAAAATTTCATGATGAAGGCATGCTTTATATTCTTTGGGGCTGCTGATTTGATATATGGAGGAAGTTGGTCTTACCTCTCCCTCAATGGCTTCTGAAGTATCATAACAGAGCAATTGCAGCATTGAATGAAATATTTGTGATGCCATTGAGAGAAGAGGGTAAAGCCAGCTGCTTCCATTATTACTTGATATTGCCGATGAAACAGACATGAATTGTCTCAAGCTTAAACCATATCCTCGGTGTTATATAAAGCTATAACTGATATTACTTGCATTGATTATAATTATAGGCAAATGGTTGCAATAGAAAATAAATTTGAGGAATAAAATTTTTATGGGTGCTGTAAAAAGCTCAAGTATTAACGAATTGCAAGCATACATAGATACTGTTTTTTAATTAAAAAAAAAAACGTATTATGATCATATGTGGACATTAAATATTCTCGTGCTTTTGTACTCAAGAGCCTATGGGATATGTAAACAGGCTTTTG
Organism: Cunninghamia lanceolata; assembly: GCA_027924645.1. Taxonomy (NCBI): domain Eukaryota; kingdom Viridiplantae; phylum Streptophyta; class Pinopsida; order Cupressales; family Cupressaceae; genus Cunninghamia; species Cunninghamia lanceolata. The sequence continues at coordinate 1,707,661 of BSBN01000934.1, forward strand.
CATATGGAGATAAAACGTGGAAAAGTATAAGGAAGATGGTATTTGGATATAAGATAAAAGGACTAAAATAATTTTTTAAAGTGGATAAAAAAAATTGAATAATAAGATTTTCTTACTTTTTTTTAAGAGTTTTATAGTTTTTACATGTAACAAGAGTGGATTCTTTGCCTTGTCAATCATTAAATGTTTATAGACAGTTTTTTTTTCATCCTCTTCTCTTAAAACTTAATATTATTGAGTCATTAGTAACATTAAATGAAACTTATAAAGTTGGTATGATGACAATATATGGATCTTATATGTATTGTACATACAACCTTTAAGTTTATGTTGATTATTAGTTGGAAATATACTAGTAGAATGTTATGTTTATATATAATGTCATTTATTTAGAAAATGAGATGTAGTACCGTATTATGTGGAAAAGGTTATGTACCCTTATCTAGATCATCTTTGTATGATGGTTTGTAAAGTGTTTTTATCAAAAAACCTAATTTTATCAAGTCCTAGTTGCATAATTTTTCTTGTGACTTTAACACATTGGTGGCATATCATTTATTAATCAAATATATTTATAAGGATTTATTCATCTAAGCTATTTATATAATGTGATTATTGTGATTTTATCAATTTAAATGAATGAAGTTAATATTGATGAATGATTACATTTATTGAACTTGGAATGGTAATGTTGATGTTTGTGTTTCCATGTTAAATATATGAGAGTAATGCTCATATTTAAAGGTGGAGATCACATATTGATCTGTACAAAAAATAAATATAGTTGCATGAGTGTGCATAATTCTATAAGAGATAAATTGAGTGTGTGAGAGTCATTGATTGACTCAAGCCACGAGGATCACCTGCAAAACCTAGGATTAACCTTCTAGAAGAGAAAAAAGCTAAGAGGATGAATTTGCACAATATTGGATGCAATTAATGAATTAGATTAAAGAATTACATGTGGGAACTTGCTTTTATATTTGCAAGTTAGAAAACGCTAATATGACTTAAGAATAATCTAAGACTAAAATCAGCCCTAAGTCAACTTAATAGAGTGTAATTAAATATTTAATTACACCAATAGAGTGAACCTAACAAGAAGACTCCAATGATAGAGACATCATGGAAACAAACAAAAAGAATTTTTAGGAGAATGTTTCATAGAAAAATACAACAATTTATCAAAAGTGAAAATTCTAATGTATAAAAATATGACTAAATATAAAATTGATTAGGTAGGCCAACATGATGAATCATCACAAAATATATAAATAAAATAACAAGATTAAAAATATACATGCATAATAAGTTTGAAGATTAGATTAGTAATCTTCCATAACTATTTTTCACCAACTTGTAAGCTTATCATATATAAATTTAAGAGAAAAAAATCAGTCTAGATATCATATGAAAATAGAGGGACATATAATATCATTATAATAAAATATGAGGTGCGTTGAGTAGAGGGGTCAGCCTCTTTGTGAGGCATGTCACAAAATATTAATCGGCCTTTGTGTGAGGCTCGAATACCATAAAAAATGCCTCTCTATGAGGCTTTTCTAGCAATGATTTGACCTCACTATGGTGAGGGTCTGTGAGCTCTGCAATGATGATTATGACCTACAAAAATAAATCCATTTCAAATGTGCTTTGAAACAATATTTTACTTCCTTGATATGCAGTGATAGAAGGCCAAATTGAGCCTAGCGTGCAAGAGAGGTTGCAGAGATTCACCAATGGAGATGTAATCAACAAGAAAATGATTTGACTCTATTCCACTCGCTCTGATACCATGTGGGAGCAGGCCGGTTTGAGCCTAGCTCTGATACCATGTGGGAGCGGAAGTCCAAGATCAATGGATTAGAGATCAAACACAAATGTAATGTATTGAAAATGAGCTAAATTGATTTACAACTGAAGTGGTATAAATAGGTGAAGTTTGAGGAACAAGACTCCATGAGAATAGGGAAGGTGGTGAAAATGAAACCAAGAGAATAGCTCAAGGTTCAACCACCCTCAAATGTAGCCGCGATGTGTCGAATATGAGGTGACACATCTACTAACAACTCAACAAGAGGACTTAGTCTTTCCACATGTGAGGAAAAATGCCTAACTATGGTTATGTTAGGAATAACTCATGTGAGTTATACACCAACATGTCTCAATCCACAAAGGGATGAGTGTTATTTTAGATAATTGAGTAAGTCTTGATTCAGAGTTGGTTGGTATTTTTCTTGTGGATAATTAAGTGTGTCTCCATTAACAAGAGAGGTGCATACTTGTGAATAGTTGAATTTGTCTTGATTCATAGGTATTGTTGGACAATAAGGACATTTGTCCATACATGAGTAGTTTGGGGCGTTTTGAGGAGATTTGGTGGTCATCTAGGATATTTGTCTGGACATGAGTAGTTTGGGGTGTTCTAAGGAGATTTGGTGGTTAGTCAAGACATTTTCCTAGACATGACTAGTTTGGGGGTGTTCTAGATAAGTGAGGAGATTTGGTGAAAATGGTGCTTCCATAGATTTCTAGATGGGTTGCTATAGTCAATCCATATTATAGTGTTTCTATTCTTTCTTTTTTTATTTTTGTAATGTAAACCTTAAGGAAGGTGTTAGAAAATTAAAGTTTACATTTAGTAATAACATCACCTTAGTGATCCCCTACATTCAGAGGTTATCCTTGATATTGTGGTCTCCCTTGTCCCAACTAGTAAGGCCTAGGCCAAGACTTCTTCTATTGGCCCCTCTTTTTGTCATATCGACCCAGAAGGGTTGATCCAGGACCCCCCTAGCCATCATGCTATTCAAGAGAAGTGTAGCTCTTGTAATAGACTAGATGAGAGAATTAACAATCTTAAAGAAGCCTTGATCCTGCAGAATAATGTTCTGAAGTGGCAAGTGGCCATGTTACAAATTGCCAATAGGAAAATTGATCATCTAGAAATCATTGCATTTAAGGAAACCCCCAACTAGAAAGATGAGAAAGTGGAAGATGAGAAATCAACTAAGATAGAAAAAATTGCTACCAAGTTTGACAAATGGGAGTCTTTGGAGAATGAGATGGACACAATCAAGAAGAACCAGGATACTATAAAGAATAATATGGTAGAATTTATTGAGTTTAGTAGGGAAACTGTGAAAAAATCAGCCACCACCCTCCTTCTCTTCCAGTCTGAGTTGGAAAGGAGAAAAGCAAAACAACAAGAAAATAATAATGGTTCTCCCCAAGCTAGCCTAGCTAATATGACCTATGCAAAGAGCACTAGTGATAAAGGTAAATCTTCTATTGAGGATACCAAATCTAAGGAGATATCCTTTGAAGATAAGCTATATTTTCTTAATAGAGAATGGTAGGCCATTAGCAGCTTGAAGAAGCTTTCTAATATGTAATGCTTATTTTCTAGTTCTTGGTTGGTTTTGAGTTGGTCCTTTCATTTTTTGCTAGGTGTTATTTTTAGTTTTGGTTTGGGCTTTGGCCATGGTGTTTTAGTCTCTCCTCTCATGAGACTCATTTGTAGCCTTTGTGGCAACTTTTTGCAATGGGTCTGTGCCCTTCCTATGTTTTTACCTTAACCAAAACATCACCTTAGTGACTTAGTATTAATTTTAATAATTAATTAGTTGGGAGTTAGTTTTTTGTAGGTAGTTTGGAGAAGTCACAAGAACACAATGCTATATAAGCCTTTACACAACACATTGTAAGACCCATGAACTCATTATTATTATTATTATTATTATTATTATTATTATTATTTAATGTTTATTACTATTCAATAATGGTTTAGTTTCTAGCAATCCATATGCTCTTCCATTTCTAATAAATGAAACATGCCATTTCATACCCCCATCTATTTATCTTATGTTGGACAATGTTGTAGGAATTACATTCATTGAGGAAGGGGGGAAGCGATTTATAGACTTTGGTAGAAGTTGAAGGGATGACAAGGAAGGAGAAAACAAAGGAGAAAGGGTGTGGAAGTCGAAGATTAGGGAAGATAATAGATCATTGAAGCAACAAAAAGGAGTTGCATAACTAGGTATGAACTCTTGTCTAGCACTATTATTGCCTTCTCAAAGTTGGTTGTGGGACATGTAGAAAAGGAGTTAATCAAAATTGCTAGTGGAAAAAAATAGAATAAAACCATTTGGTTGTTCATTTATAAACTATTAGTCTCTTTCTCACCCACACCTTATGTAGCATAGTTGTGTAAAAAGAAAAAGTAAGGCATATGCAAGGCACCTGAGCTATTTCACAAAATGCCTCACAAAAATGTGACCTCATGGAATGCCATGGTGATAAAATAATGTAAAACTTGGGTTTGTTAAAAAGGCTTTAGAAACTTTTAATAAAATGTTAAACAACAACCTACCTACCTATGCTCAAAATTGGATACTTGGAGAAGGTGATAGGAGATTTATTCTCATAAAAAATATATGTGATTTATGAAATATGATTGTTGTAGTTATTGTAGGAATTTTTAAAGTCTTATAAACAACATTTTGAATCTCATAAAGGAATTCATAGTCTATATTTGCTACTGCTAATTGTTAGTGTAGGCTTTTACCCCTTTTTCTAAGGTTTTTCCTACACATAGTATTAAGCTTGCTTAGGTTAATAAAGTGATTTTAATTAGGTGAGTGTGTGTTGAGGTTTTACTATCCTACAAGGGAGGTGCATTTGCTATCTTGGGAAGATGATATTTCTATCATTAGGCCTCTTGGTGGCCTGTCCCTATTGGCTGGCTTTGCCACCTCCACCCTCTCCCTGAATCTATATAAACTCACTACCTACCTTGTATTTTGTATTATTGTGAGAAATGGATTTAGTATTATTTTGATATGATCTCTTTTACATCAGTCATTGTGATCTTCTTTATTTGCTTTATTTTAGCTTTCTAGATTTTGGGTTTCTATTTCCATAGAAAATATAACACTAATAAATCAATGGAGTTGACTATAGTCATTCCACTCTTGATTGATATTTGTGCTCTTTCATGATCACCTTATGTTGAAAAATTTATTCTTTTTTCAACAAACAAATTAAAGGATAGTAACAAGTTGGGTTTGACATTATTATATAGAAGCAAATACATCAATTACCATAGCCATGAACCATGGGTATTGTTAATAGAGATGTTTTCATGAAGATCTCAGGCATTTAGATTACCTTGCAAAAGTTAAAAAATCATGTTGTGTGGTCCTTACCAATTTCTTACAAGCAGTATCGATTTGGATGATGAAAATTTATAGAAGTAATTCTAATATTGATTATATGAACACCTAGATACAAAAATGTACATGATATTTTTTTCATAACAATGCTATACTAGAACAATATTATTGCCAGGAGCTAGGGTATATGTGGCTCTCTACAATAGAAAATCTTTATTATACTTAATATTTGTTTACAAAATATGATAAATGTATGAGGATAATGCCTTGAACTTGATTAAAACCATATATGTGAGAATCATAGCTCAATCACTGAATAGATACCTATTGGGTAGTATTTTAACAAATCTGTCATTTTCCATTATGTGGTCAATAAGAGGAAATTATATGATGATCTAACTATGTAGGTTGAAGTATACATCAATGTTTTCTAGTATGGTGTTAAACTATTAAGGATGTAAGTAGCATATTTGTTGTAAGGCTAAGAGCCAACATTAAAGGTAATAAAATTTTATCTCCAACAAATGCCTTATATTGTCTATTAAGTCATGAAATCATCCTTTGATTTAAAAATTTGGTGAATATCCCAATAATATATAATCCTCCAGTTTATTTGTGGTTTGATAGGGACATAAATAGACGTTGTTTCCATAAGCATGAATAAATGTATGTTATTTAGCATACTGTGATATTTTACCAGTTGTACATCCTATCTAACTCAATTTATGACTTATGGTCCTTTCACTAGATTGATATTTTGAAGTACTTGTGTTTTATTGTGGTAGAGAATCCATGTAAACTTTGTGTGTTAGTGGAAGTATCAATAGTTCAATATTGTAGAGTGAATTGTTTTGCTATAAGGTCTTATTAGACTTGAAGAATATTTACTTATAAAGCATGAGGGGAAATTGTTCTTAATGGTTAGAAAATCATTATTGTGACTATAACAATAGAACACCAAAAAATAGAAGTGATGTTCCTTGGTAATGAAGGTTTTTCTTATAATACTATAGGTTATTGTACTTGTTTATATTGTACCATCCAAGTAAGCTATAAAAGAACACTTGGGACAATACAAATGAGATAGAGAAATTCCCTAGTAATGTTGCATAGTGTTTTAGGTAACTAAGGGTAGAGTCAACTCCACTAAAAATTGAGTATAAGTGTTGACTTGCACACACACACACACACACACACACACACACACACACACACACTATATATATATATATATATATATATATATATATATATATATATATATATATATAGCTACAATAAGGGATCACTTACTACTAACCATTAGGGTCATATTTAGCATAAATGACAAGTGTGAATGTTATCTATTCCATGAACTAGGCTATTATATGAATATTGGATTGCACCATAAAGTAAATGAAATTAAAAGGTTAAGAATATTATTAATATTCTTATTGAGTGTGTATATTCATGTGATGATTTACGGGGCAAGTGATAGACATATGTACAATGTTATCATTAGGGTATCAAATGTTGCATGATAACCTTGATATATATTTATTAGGGAATGACTGTCTTGGGTATGACTTTGGTATTGTTCATTCTTATAGCAAGATTATAATTATTATGGTAAGTCTTTGAAGTTTAGATGGTCTTTGTGTGGCCTTGTTGATGCATGTTGTGTTCTATCAAGAAGGATGTCATCATATAATATGATTATGATTCTTGATATCATTGGATCATACTATAGTAGGACATTAGTATGTGCACTAAGATGGGGGACCAAAAAATGGCCAAAACTCATTTTGAAGCAAAATATAGCACAACGCAAGCGTGTTATTGTTAACAATTAGGATTACACCCTTAGCAAAGATAAACTTATCTATCATATTGAAACATGAAAACACTCTTAGATTGTGGGTAATCTATGTTGAGAGTGAATCTCCGGAGCAAGCTAGTTCCCTTGGAAGATCACCTAATCTAAAAGACTTAATCAGAAAAGGGTTAGGAGGAAAACTAAAATGAAAATCCTACAACCAAAAGATGATTCACTAGAAAATTTAAAAGACTTTGATGACTTTACTCACAACAACTTCTCAAAACTTCAATTCTCACAATCTCACTTATACCATCCAAAAGTAATTTGTATGAAGGTTCATACGAATGAACACAAAAATACAACTTGAATTATATGAGACTCTTGCATGCAAACCTACAATAACAAGACATAAAAAGGATTCTTTGTTTTGAATCATAATAAACATCAAATTGATACTACATGTATGAAACAAGAAATGAGAAAGGAAAGCTCTGCTGTTTATTAAAATTGAAGGAGTGTCAAGGTCAAAATCTGAGTACAAAAGTGTTTACTAGAATCTCTGAGATGGACAAGAGAGAAAGAAACAATAATCTAAACTAAGAAAAAACTAAGTTTTTCTCCTACTTATAACTCCAAAAATCTCCAAAGGAAAAAGATGAGAAATCTTCCTAAAATAGCAAGTTTGATCCATTTTCGAGCTCCACAGAAAAGCCTCCAAAATAGTCACTGAACTGCCTCCAAACTGAGTAGAAAAGATGCCAATATGCTCTCCAAAGTGGTCCCATCAAAAAACACCTAAAAATTAAGCTTTACCTGATCAAGAAAAGCTCCAGTTTGCCCATATTTTCTCAATTCCGTCTAGAAGAAAACAAATCTAAAAAAGAAAGATACACTCTGCTTTAACTGCATTTAATAACAATTATTTAAAAGAAATTTATAAGGATATTACTTTAAATAATGTTTTACAATAATTTGCAGTTTTATTTCCTGATTTGACTTGATTTGATTCTTTACAAAAGCAATACAAGGCTCATATGATTATTTTGCCAAGTAATCACAATTTGGACATTTGATTTTCTATAAAAACCATAAAAATTTGAAGGCTTTTTTGAATGGTTTCAAAAAAATGAAAAACCCCCTAAGGTCTATTCTCCATTTGGTTTGCAAAATATTCCTAAGGTATTATTGATGTTGACTTACTTTTCAAATGTGATAGAAAGACCCTAAGGTATAAAGCCTAGGCAATGAAATTTGTAAAAGGGACATAATACCATGGGGGTATTAGTCGAGGCTTTTGATTTTTAAATCAATGTGATAAAAATATCACATCAACTTAGGGCTACAATGAAACCCTAAAACAAAACCACTTGAAGCACTAAATTATTGGGCTCATTTGCATTTGACTTTTTTGATGAAAAGATGCTTTGCCTCTGGCCGCCATGGGAACTAGGGTTTCAACTGTAACCCAAGTCAATTTCTTGTTGTCTCTAAGCACATTTTTGGAGATTCTTGCAGGAAGACAAGGTAAATACCTTTCTATCTCAATATTGAACCATACTTTTCATCTCAACACAGGTTTTTGGGCTTTTAGCCATGGCCATGATAAAACTTCTGATGCATTGTTTTGTTTCTTCATTGCATTTACTCTTCCTTTGTGTTCGAGGTTGCCATGAGACTGGGTCAAGCTCATTCTAGACCATATAAAGACATAAAATCTATGACCTCCATGTATCTTCTTTGTGCTACAAAAACAAGGTAAGATCTCTGCCTTTCGAATACTGTATGATTTCTTGTATTCTCCATGAATATTGATATGGGATTTAATATTTGAAAGGAAAACTTATTTTCTCGACACAACCATCATAACCACTATAGATAAAACCACTTGTTTTACACTCTTTTGTTCTGAGTGAAAACAATTTGATTCGACTTGAGTATCATTGCAAGCTTTTATGAAAAGAAGGCTAGGTTATGAAACCATACATGGCTGGCCATTCAAAACTCTGCATATTCTTCATTAATGCTCTTTTGGCCATGGTTTTATGATCCTTCTACAAGTTGTGGCTGGAAGTTTATTGTTCATATCATGATAGGTTTCATTCTATATACACTTTCACTTTATTCTCTTCTCAACAGGTATATCTATACATGACTGTCTTATGGTTGTCTTGTCATTGTAATGACATGACCTTCTCATTTGCAACTATAGCAGCCTATATATAGATGAAAACTATACATATTGTTCTCCTATAGATATAGATGAACATTAAAACTTACTCTATGAGGTTTTATGCTCATATCATTCTGTATGCATTTGATATGTCCTTCATTTATCTTAGTATTGCATGGATATTTCTAAGCATGGCATCATCTAGACTACTCATCAGTTGGATCATTCATACATTCACATGGCTAAAGTAATATGATTTATGGGATTGATGTTATTCAAGGTTAAATTCACTATTACCTATTGCATACCTTCATGTGCTATCTCTTCACAAATAAGCATTATTTACCATGATCTCCTGTAGCTTCTTGATAGCTGCACTTTGTTGAATGTCAGGAACATTAAGAGGGGGGGGGGTAAATAAGTGTTCTAGAAATCTTTTGATGCACTTTAACTTTCAACCATTTTCCAAAATTAATTAAACAAAGGCATAACATACATATAAACAACAACCATAAAACATGACACATGGACACCGAGATTTTATGTGGAAAACCCAAAATGGTGAAAACCACGGAGAGGATTAGTTCTCAAATATATTTCAAAATCTTTACAAATAATGATGTTTAGGCTTGGTCACTCCACAGTCCTCAAACTAGGTCTAGTAGGCTCACTGCCTCAACCCCAAACCTAACAAGATTACAATAAGGGTTGTTAAACCCTAATGGATGCTCACTGCCAGGCTCACTATCTTGATGAATAAAGCTCACTGTCAAGTACAAAGAAAATTACACATGAAAAATGAATACTGCAAAAGCATCTGTCACTATGCCAGGATGTAGTCATCTATCAACTAAATTCTGAATCCCAAGTCTTCCTCGTTGTTGATCTTTTAACTCTACTCTGATATTTGTAGACTCACATCACACGCATACCTTTGCACTAATCACAACTCAAACTCATCGCCTTTATATATGTGCATCATGATTTGATCCACAATCAGGTCAGCATCTAAAAAATGAAATGTGTACATAGAAAGATGTGGCTTGTCAGCTTAATCCAATGCACTATATATTATGCAGACCCAAAACATTTCCCAAATGTGTTCATATAGGTCAGCTCTAACCATTCAATCACTTAGATAGATCCTTCAAACATTATATCTTCTTCACACAATGATTTATCATACTAGTCAGCTTGTTTCTCAAGAGCATGCTTAATAGGTTCATTTGTTGACTTACAACTTTTACTGTGGATCTCAAAGCACCTCCAAAATCATATCAAGGACTCTTCATACATTCTCAAAATTATCCTAAGAGCCGTAAGGCATGATATCATCTTGCAGAGAAATGCAAACTATCATAACTCAGACTCTGTCTTTGTCAAGCTTTGTTAAACACTATGTCGATACTTAGAAGCTTGCAACTATCTTTCTAGTGGACTTCAGATCTCCCACCTCTAGAATTACATACTTCATATAAGTGTTTACAACACCTCAAAACCTCATAACAAAATGCTCACCTGTGGAGGAATGTGGACCACTGCACTATACCCTGTTCACTATTCCTACCATACCTTTCCTTATTCAGACTTAGACATTTCTTCAAGGTGACTTCTGAAGGAAGTCAAGAATTAATCTTTGAAGCATAACACTATCAAGCAATTGAGGACATTATATCTAAACTGCATTAGCAGATCATCATCTGGGGCGGCATACTATCCAACTTACTATCCTCTACTCTGTGCGCATCCATAGCCATTTCTTCCAACCAGACTTGAAATATGATGTGATCTTCTGAAGTTGTGTCTCCCTGTGATGTAGAGCATCTAGGATAGCAGGATGACAATTCAAAAACTTCAACTAGAACTACTCTCAAGGTTCATTTGGTTTCACAACTTCTCATGATACAGGGTTTTCACAACATTTTGCATGATCATAATACAAAAAGGGAGTAGACTCCAAGAAACCTTCCAAGATGCCCAACTCCAATCAAGATTCCATCTAGGTTTCTAGCCAAACCACTATGCAGGGTCTGTAGGACAGCAACATCTATTATACCTCTCATGGGCAGCCACAACCTCATTGCTCCAAGAGTAGGATAGTCACAATATCCATCTTAGGGTGATCCTTAATGAGACAAACTCTATCTCATACAACCAACCAAACCAAGAACATGCCTAACATCTAATGACTTTCCTTGACCAATCAATTACAAGCCAAACATACCTAGTGTCCTCCCTTGGAGTGACTGTTTTCAATGATGACTGTCAGGACAGTATAAGTTATAATGATTTGGTTTCTCAGAGAAGTCACTCCTCACCTTTTGACACAAGATCATTGCAAGGTCAGAACCCTTTGTATTGGGCACCATGCATGACATTCCTTGGTTTGTCCACTGAACAAAGTCACTGATGATCACCAGGCTGTTGCTGTCCTTCACCAAGTCTCCACATATGTTATTTGTAGACCCATTCACAAGGAATCCTCAACACCAACCGTCCTCCTACCTCACATTCCTTCACAAGTCTTATCACTAACTATGATACAACCCATTCCATTGGGCAAAGATAGAAAAATGTCAATGGAATGGGCAAAAATCCATTAGACTGTCACAAGAAGCCTAAACTAGGTTTTAGGATAGCTTAGTACAAACCAACGGTTTTCTCACTCCTAGTTTGTTGTCAAGACTCCAAACAAGAATCAAGTCCAAGCTACTTCAACACTCTTTCCATCCATTACAAACTTGTGCCATGATAGTGCTGTACATGTACGAAATACATAAAAAAACAACAATTTACTTGAGGAGACAACAATTTCTAAAAGACAATATGAAGTTCTGCAGTCATATTAAACCTTCCACTCAATGTCAAGAGTTCAAACCTGCTTTAATGGACAGCAAACCCACCATATTACACTCCCAACTATTCTAGCTTCCTTGACAGGGCCGTACTGTACAGTAGTACGGGCTTTTTTTGTGCATACAAAACTTAGAAAATACAGATAAAGGCAGGAAAATAGTGAATTATTTTTTATTTCTCTCAAATCTTTCAAATGAATCTGCACATTACAACTTTCCTTGGCTTAATAAAAGCCTCCTACAATGCATGAAAACATTTTGCATTCCAAAACCATCGATGCTTTCTTGATTTGTTAACTGCTGCTGGTAAAACTGTTTTAGAAACTTGTCTATTCTGGACTGCATTTACTATTTTTGTGGTTTAAATGCTTTTTGACACTTGGATTAACCTTTGGTATGGTTATATCACACCCACTAACCTAAGACATGCCTTTTAAAGGCTTAAAACATGGAAATTTAATTGACTATCCTATAAAAACATTAAAACTCAAATGACTTCTAAGACTGCCTTTTTGACACAAGATTGCCCTCTTGAGGACTACAACAAGAAAACTAGATTCATTTAGACATTTAGACTAAGTCCTATTACAAACATGGAAATAAGCCTTATGACAACATTTAATGGTCTCAAAGACCTTATTTAACCAACCAAACTACTTGCAAATTAACCAAAACCTAAACATCTAGGTGCTCCTGCACCATACTCCCCGGCATGATGAAAACTCTTGTCCCAAGAGTTAGGGGATCTGTTCCATCCACTCTTCCAGCTTGTTGGGATGTTCCTCTGACTAGTGACAGGGAACATGAACTCTCCAAGAGTTATCTTCCTCCTTCTCCAACCTGCATGGCTCCTGTAAACAGTGTTAGTACCATAAAACTTGTTTTGGTGTCCTTGCCTAGGATCTTGCTGCTGTAATGCTTCAACTCTTCTCAACTGGAACTTCTGATTCATTCCTCCCTGTACAATCTGTTGTTTGTCTTCCTTCTTCTGCCTCTTTATAGGGCACTCAAGGTCTCCAACCTTGACATAACTCAAGTCCCAAACCTACTGTGCTCTAGGACTGTCATCCACCTTCTTCTGCTGTTGCAACTGTTCCTACTGTGTGCAATCACCCTGAACCTACACATTCAATTTCAATTTCTCTCCAAAGCAAATTGTAACATGTTCCTTCTTCTCCTCACAAGGTAAAGGAATCAGTTTGAACTTCTTACCATCTTTGTGCACCACATAGGTATTAGTATACCCATCATGAATTGTCCTTCTCAAATACTACCATGGTCTACCCAAGATTACATGCCCACATGTCATAGGAATAACATCACACAAAACATAGTTCTGATATGGACCATTTGTGAAATCAACATAAGCCTTCTTAGTGACCATTACCTGCTGCTCTTGACTCACCCAAGTGACATGGTAAGGACTGGGATGATCAAAAGTCTTCAATCCCAACTTATTCACCATTTCCCAAGAAACTAAGTTATCATGAGAACCTGAATCTACAATCAACTTGCATAACTTTCCATGGCTCAAACAATTAGTTCTGAAAATAGATACCTGTGGTGGTTGTTGCATCTTTCCTCTTTCCACCATGAGCATCTCTCCATCCATCATTGGAGAGGTTGATGACATTTCTAGTTCTTCTGGCTTCTCCTCCTCTTGTGCCAAGTGAACTCTTGTATCCTTTCTCTTATCAATACCATCCTTCTTAGGACAGTTGAAAGATGTGTGTCCCACCTCATTGCAGTGATAACATCTGCCTGTGAACACTCCTCTACCTGATCCAAATATACCTCCACCTCTATATCCACCTCTCTGATCTATAGAAGTCTCCTTACCCTTCTCATTGTTGTTCTGAACTTCATTAGTAGGTCTGCCCCTACCTTTGTTTCCTCTTCCATAACCTCCTTGCCTTTCTTGCTTCCTCTTCACTCTCTCTTCAGCCCTGATGGCTAACTGAAAACATTCTCCAAGTGATTTTGGTACTGCCAAACCAATCTCATCCTGCCAGTTATACCTAAGCCCATTAAAGTATCTTGCCACTTTCTCTTCTTCATCTTCCAATCCACCTCTAATACTAAGCTTATGAAATTGCTCAGTATGGGACATAACATCCATGTCCTTCTGCTTCAGATTCTGTCTCATCCTCTTTGTTTGAATGGAGTAATCAGATGGAAGGAACTAATCCTTCATCATGTCCTTCATCCTACTCCAAGAAGTGATTTTTGATGCACCTCTAGCCATTCTTTCTATCTGCATACTACTCCACCAGGTAAGTACTGTTCCACTCAGTTTTGTCTTTGCAAATTTGATCTTCTTCTCATCATTCATCTCCTCATACTCAAAAAAATTTTCCAGGGCATCTATCCACCCTAATACTTCTTCACTATCCATCTTGCCCTGATAGATAGGTAGCTATATGTTTGCCTTTGTTCCACTTCCTTGGACTGCCTTTAGCAATCTCACAAACTTCTTTTCTTCAGCATCTAACTCTTCCTCAGGAGGATTTTCATCAGCATCCTCATCTCCTTCTGAACCATCTTGTTCTTCCCCTCTAGGTTTCTTCTCTAATGCTTCCAATCTTGCCAAGATTGTTGCATTCTCCCTTCTTACTTGCCTCAGCTCTCTGTCTCTTGCAGCATCCTGTTCTTTTATGTCCCTCAACTCCTTCTCTCTTGCCTCTAAGGCTTCTCTCAACTCAGAATTCTCTCTTGCCATCTGATTTTTAGGAGGCATCTTCACAAACTCTCATAGACCTTTATTGTTTCACAAGATCCACAACACCCTCAAAGACCTACTAGCTAGCTTTGATACCAAAAATGATGCAGAGCATCTAGGACAACAATTCAAAAACTTCAACTAGAACTACTCTCAAGGTTCATTTGGTTTCACAACTTCTCATGATACAGGGTTTTCACAACATTTTGCATGATCATAATACAAAAAGGGAGTAGACTCCAAGACACCTTCCAAGATGCCCAACTCCAATCAAGATTCCATCTAGGTTTCTAGCCAAACCACAATGCAGGGTCTGCAGGATAGCAACATCTATCATACCTCTCATGGGCAGCCACAACCTCATTGCTCCAAGAGTAGGACAGTCACAATATCCATCTTAGGGTGATCCTTAATGAGACAAACTCTATCTCATACAACCAACCAAACCAAGAACATGCCTAACATCTAACGACTTTCCTTGACCAATCAATTACAAGCCAAACATACCCAGTGTCCTCCCTTGGAGTGACTGTTTTCAGTGATGACTGTCAGGACAATATAAGTTACAATGATTTGGTTTCTTAGAGAAGTCACTCATCACCTTTTGACACAGGATCATTGCAAGGTTATAACCCTTTGTATTGGGCACCATGGATGACATTCCTTGGTTTGTCCACTGAACAAAGTCATTGATGATCACCAGGTTGTTGCTGTCCTTCACCAAGTCTCCACATATGTTATTTGTAGACCCATTCACAAGGAATCCTCAACACCAACCATCCTCCTACCTCCCATTCCTTCACAAGTCTTATCACTGACTATGATACAACCCATTCCATTGGGCAAAGATAGAAAAATGTCAATGGAATGGGCAAAAATCCATCGGACTCTCACAAGAAGCCTAAACTAGGTTTTAGGACAGCTTAGTACAAACCAACGATTTTCTCACTCCTAGTTTGCTGTCAAGAATCCAAACAAGAATCAAGTCCGAGCTACTTCAACACTCTTTCCATCCATGACAAACTTGTGCCATGACAATGCCGTACATGTACGAAATACATAGAAAAACATCGATTTACTTGAGGAGACAACAATTTCTAAAAGATAGTATGACATTTTGCAGTCATATTAAACCTTCCACTTAATGTCAAGAGTTCAAACATGCTTTAATGGACAGCTAACCCACCATACTACACTCCCAATTGTTCTAACTTCCTTGATAGGGCCGTACTGTACAGTAGTACGGGCTTTTTTTGTGCTTACAAAACTCAAAAAATACAGATAAATAGGAAAACAGTGAATTATTTGTTATTTCTCTCAAATCTTTCAAATGAATCTGCACATTACAACTTTCCTTGGCTTAATACAAGCCTCCTACAATGCATGAAAACATTTTGCATTCCAAAATCATCGATGCTTTCTCGATTTGTTAACCGTTGCTGGTAAAACTGTTTTAGAAACTTGTCTATTCTGGACTGCATTTACTATTTTTGTGGTTTAAATGCTTTTTGACACTTGGATTAACCTTTGGTATGGTTATATCACACCCACTAACCTAAGACATGCCTTTTAAAGGCTTACAACATGGAAATTTAATTGACTATCCTATAAAAACATTAAAACTCAAATGACTTCTAAGACTGCCTTTTTGACACAAGACTGTCCTCTTGAGGACTACAACAAGAAAACTAAATTCATTTAGACATTTGGACTAAGTCCTATTACAAACATGGCAATAAGCCTTATGACAACATTTAATGGTCTCAAAGACCTTATTTAACCAACCAAACTACTTGCAAATTAACCAAAATCTAAACATCTAGGTGCTCCTCTACCACCCTGTCATCCTGATGAGATCTCTAAGCCTTGTTGCCATCAATGATAACATACAAGTCCATACCAAAGTAGTGTCTCTTGTCAACAATCTCCCCCTTTGGCATTGATGGCAACACTTAGTGAAAAATGCTTGACTTCTCCCCTTGAGATGTTTATCCATTTTTCATTGATCTTCTTCTCCCCCTTTGACATCAATGGCAAAGGGTGTGATTTAGAACCAAAAATTTGTCAAAACTTCAAAAAATTTATGTACACTGCTGCATATTTACAAGTGCAATCTTCAAATTAATTTTACATGTGCTAAAGGATGTCATTGAACATGTTCTTTACTTGAGCCCATTCAACATCCCAGCTTTTCTTGGCATTATCTAAAATTTGAATATGACCACTGATTAGAAAAACTATAGCTTCTTCCTTTTGTAAATCTGACAGTGAGGCAGTCTATCTAACAAGTTATGCTTCAACCACAAGCTTAGTCATTGAATCCAGTTTGGGACTGATCGGTCTTCTCAATTGACCCATTCTACTCTTTATTTGATACTTTTGATTTATTAAATTTTTCAAGTCATTGTGGATGTTAATGACTTGAGCTTCCTTGTTGCTGGTTGATTCATGTACCAGATCAAAATTCTTAGAAATATCCATCAGTTTTTCTTCCAATTCCTTGATCTTTTCGTCTATCTTCTTTGTAACTTCTGGCCATGATAAATAAAATTTATATACATCACCAGCTTCTACAATAGCACTCTAAATATTCTGTATTCCATTTTCTAGTTGAGCCTTATAACGAGCTGTCAACTTTGTCAACTCATCAAGCCTTTTCTCATTAAACTCTTGTCTAACTTTTGTTTTAGCAGATTTTTCAAGAGATTCAAAGTGTGTACTTACAGATTGAATTAGTCCCTTGAGTTGACAAGAGGTAGACAGAGAGGTATCCTTTCGGTAATTTGGCACCAGTTTTTCCAAAATGTTGGATGCATTATTTATGAGTTCACTATTCTCAATGTGAGACTTCAACATTTCTTCTTGAGCCTTTACCTAAACAATTGTAACCCACTTAAGCTTCTGTGTCGGTAACATTGTGTCCAGGTTTACTGGACCATGTAGAAAACCTGGCTCATCCAAAGCTTTTTTTCTTTTCTCCAAAAATTCTTTTGTAGACTCTATGGTGTCTCTTGCTATGATAGAGACTTCTTTGTGGCTTTGCTCCAGATCATCTTGATCCATATTAGTATCCTCCTCTTGTTTCGGTGGATGAATTTTCATGACCTATTCTTCCTTAATCTTCTCCTTGTCAGTGTCATCCTCAGTATGATGTAATGGAGAGGGTCTTATTTCAGAATCATCAGCAAGTACTTCTTCCTACTTAGTCACTTTGTCATCTTTATCTGATTCTTTCTCTAGGTTTACTTCTAGAATAGGTGTACCATTTCCACCATCTATTGCTACATTGTCATGAGTGGTAGGAATATTATATTTCCTCAATGTTTCCAAAGTGATTTCTTCTATCTCCTTGACCACTTTATCAATTTCTCCTAGCATCGACAAGTTCATCCTTGTTTTGGTTCTGAATTTCTCTTTGGTTTTCTTAGAGATCAGATTTTCTTCTTCTGGAGTAATTTCAGGACACAATCTTTCTTCTCTGTTGTCCTTGGGTTTGCTCAACATGTGTTGAGCATAGCTCTCTAATATTTACCCATCTACTTTATAGCCCATCGGCATTACCCAAACAGTCCTAGGCTCAATAGCTTCCATTAGGCATTGATCTTTTGTAACCATGAAACAGATGGTATCCTTGTACTTCTCAACAATTTTCCTAGGAATTCTTTCTCTAGACTACATCATGCTTTGGAAATTTTTGAAGTACCCCCGTAGGGCTGTATTTTGCTCATTAACACTTCCAATGCTATTTAGATGGTTTCTAAATTGAACAGCTACTGGTTTACTGCTTAGCCATATCAAATTCTTCATGTTTGGTATCTCATTCATGAAATAAAAAAATAAACAGATGATCAACGTACCATATTTGAAGGGGTAATTCTTGCTCTCCTTTGTCTTTCTTAAAATTTCCATTAATTGATTTAGTAGTAGCTCACATAAGTCATAATCAACATTCTCCTTTATCATCTAATAGGTAGTATAGATTGTTGTCCCTAAAACAGAGTTCTCTTGGTTAGAGAAATAAATCTTGTAACCCAAAACCATTGAGGCAAACCTCACATCATGATCTGTGATATCATTGATAGTTAGTGCCCTGTTATCAAACTTTGCTCTAGTGGCCTCTGTAACAGTTTGATTCTTCACAACCTTCAGCAAGGGTACACCTCCAATGGAACTTAATCCTGTCGCTGCCCTAATTTCTTCCTTAGTAATTTTGAAAGGCTGCCCTAACCACATGAATTCATCATGAATTTGGCTCAAGACTTATCTTACCCATTCATCCTCTGCAAACGTAGGAAAATCCACATACTGAATAAATTTGTTTTCCTTTAGATTTTTGTATTCTTCCTTGAGGTCAAACTGGTCATCAGTTAGATGTTTGAGATATAAATTTGATAGGCAAATGTCATTGTGTTCTTCTAGGGAAACATGAATATATGCCCTAACATCCTCAACATACCTAACTCCATAAGGTATACCCAAGAATGCACCCATTGGATCAACTTCAATTGCTTTGTGGGGATGTTTCTTGAATTTGGGTCAAGGATGCTCAGTAATATCTATAACTTGTGGAGTCACCATAGCAAAGATTCAATAGAATCACAATGAAGGTTTCTATGGTAAATACCTTGATACGCTGAAATTGGCTTTTCCTCACTTGAATCATTCAAAGTTCTTTAAATCTCTATTGCGCCTTGAAATCTTGCTTTAATCTCTCTCTGAGAACTGGTAACTTGAATGTAAAGTGAATCAGAAGTCAAATGACTTGCTTTTTATCCTCTACACTTGAACTAATTGTTATTAAATGCTCACTCCCAAAAAGCTGTCAAAACCCTTCACTGTAGAAGACAGTCAATTAAGATTGCTCTGCAATATGCCGCATTGACCCTTTTGCTTCTGATTTTTCTTTTAAGAGCTTTGTCACGTCAGATTTCATCATACATCTTCATGCCTAATTCTGGCACCCACTTTCTAGCTGGGGGTTTTGAATTTTCAACATTGCTCCCTAAGACCCAGAGCTTCCAATTTAACTCCTGTAGGAAGTATCTACATTAGATTCTAGTGCAGATCTATCCTCTTCTTTAATTACTTCTTTCTTGATCCCTACCTTGTCCATTTCCTTTTTGGTTTCAACTAGATCAACTTTCTCTTTTCCCTTATCATTTCTCTGCTCTGATTTCCTTTCTTGAAAATAGTAATTTCGCTTCACATTCTTGCTTTGGCAAAATCTTGCAATATGCCCAGATTTGTTGCAATTGAAGAACACCACATTCTTTTGACCTTGGTTCCTTTTATTGATTGGATTTGATCTGCATTGATTAGGCATATGTCCAAATCTATTGCATGCAAAACACTTTCCATTGTATGATTGATTGTTCCTTATATTTTAAAAAACATCTCTTACCAAACTTCTACATTCACTTGATCTATGTCTCATTTTATAGCATGCATTGCACCTAATAGAATTCTGACCCACTTTACTTTCACACACAACTGCTCTATTACTAGTTTTATTGCAATTGAAACACTAACTAGAGAATGATGGAACCTTTTGATTTATTCTACTTCTACACTGAGTAGCCTTATGACCAAACTTATTACATGAATTACAATAACCATTGAAAGATGGGTACCTTTGAGAATTTGGTTGTTTGACTGGAGGTCTTCTAGGTCTTCTTCTTTGATTTCTGAACTGGTTTCCTTTGTTTAGCTTTAATCCAGTGTTTGCTTGACTAGATTTTGAACTTTTCCCTTTCTCAAATCCCAATCCTTGCTTATCATCGACACTCTTCTAGCTAGCGATCATTTCATCAAGCTTTGCAGTACTTATCTCAAATTTTTCTTCAAAGCTTCTGGCCTTTTCTAGATCTATTTTAGACTTACAATTTCTTTTTCAAAATTTGCACAATCTTCTAATCTATTCTTCACAATCAGATTCAGATCATCTTCTACTCTTGTTCTTTCTATAACTTTTGCTTCCAGTTTATTTAGGGCTTCATTTGCTGATATCAATTGATCATTAACTTCTTTGTATTTATCTTTGAATTTCTTGACTTGCTCTTTTAGCTTTGAGATGCATTCATCAGCATGTTGCAAATTTTCTTTCAGATCCTTGAATTCTGCTTCAGAATTTTCAAGATCCATAAGAGCTGCTTCTAGTTGCTTGTTTCTTTCATAATTTCAAAATCTTCTTGGTGCCATGATTACACTATCCCAGTTCTTCTTTAAGATATTAGACATTTTCCAAAGAACCTTGCTCTGATACCAATTGTTGAATGTCAAGAACATTGAGAGGGGGGGTGAATCAGTGTCCTAAAAATATTTTGATGCACTTTAACTTTCAACCATTTTCCAAAATTAATTAAACAAAGGCATAACATACATATGAATAGCAACCATAAAAACATGACACATAGACACCAAGATTTTACGTGAAAAAATCAAAATGGGAAAAACCACGGAGAGGATTAGCTCTCAAATATATTTTGCAATCTTTACAAATAATGATGTTCAGGCTTGGTCACTCCATGGACTTGGAACATGCTGGCTCACTTCCATGAAGTACAACTAGGTCTAGCAGGCTCACTGCCTCAACCCCAAACCTAGCAAGATTACAATAAGGGTTGTTAAACCCTAATGGAGGCTCACTGCCAGGCTCATTGCCTTGATGAAGAAATCTCATTTTCAAGTACAAAGCAAATTACACATGAAAATTGAATACTGTAAAAGCATCTGTCACTATGCTAGGGTGCAATCATCTATCAACTGAATTCTGAATCCCAAGTCTTCATCGCTGCTGATCTTCTAACTTTGCTCTGCTATTCGCATACTCACATCACATGCACACCTTCACACTACTCACAACTAAAACTCATCACCTTTATATATCTGCATCATGATTTGAACTACAATTAGGTCGCCATCTAAGAAATGAAATGTGTACATAGAAAGATGTGGCTTGTTGGCTTAATCCAATGAACTATTGATGTAGAGTGGTCAGGGAAGCACTTAAAACAAAATACTGAACACATACATTTCTTAGTTATCAGTGAGACACCATACCGTCGGTACACTTCAAAACCCCTCTATCGACACCTTCGGTCACCCCGATGAGCCTTCAAACCACCTTCGTCAGCCAGACTTGCTTCCTTCAGCGTAATCTTCTCCTTGCCTTCCGATAGTCCATCTCATACCGATAAATTAGACACAAGACTTCAACTTTGGTAAGACTTCACACCTTGTTCTTCCTGATGTTCCTTCTATCGGCGTAACTCCACCATTCGCTATAACTTCTGAAGGCTTTCCTGATGGGCTCTCTCACACTGATGTCTTTGCACATTCATTACTTGACATACTATAGCCAGTCTTCCTTACCATTTCTACTGGTCATTCCTTGTATCATTTGAAATGTATATCCACCACATACAACAATGATATACAAATGTGAGATACACATGAACTATCCTTGCATACAAATATGATATATACATGAATTGCTTCTTCTCATACATTAGTGATATACACAGTGCTTGTATGTTTAGTGAACCACATGAACACAACCCAAAATTCACGCCATTAACTTTCTCCACACCCTGAAACTAAATAATCACATAGAAACACCTAAAATTTAACAGAAAACAAAAATAAATAACACGGAGGTCATTCCACTGATTTTGCAGAAGTCCACCAGTGAAATGACCCCAAACTACATCCTTGCGATTACACCAAAACACTAAAATTTTTTTTTCCTCTTTCTCAGAATTATATAAACAGATCAATTTTTTTTTTATCTGACTGTCTACTCCTACTAATAAATACCGACTTTAGCTATTTTAAAGACACCTATCTGGATAGTTACACACGTGGTGGAAGGTGAACCACCAACAACCACCAATTACAATACCAAATAGTTCAGTTACATTCTTTTTAATCTTTCTTGACACATATAAACTTAAGATTACTCGGCTAATGACATTTGGACAAAATAGAATATGTACGGGAATCTTTCAGATTCGTTATGTTTTGAGGTGCTCCTGCACCAACTATATATTATGTGGACCCAAAAATTTTCCCAAACATGTTCATATAGGTTGGCTCTAATCATTCAATCACTTAGATAGATCCTTAAAAAATTATCTCTTCTCCACACAATGATTTTCATACTAGTCGGCCTGTTCCTCAAGAGCATGCTTAATAGGTTCATCTGTTGACTTACAACTTTTACTGCAGATCTCAAAGCACTCCAAAATCATATCAAGGACTCTTCATACATTCCCAAACTTACCCTCAAAGCCGCAAGGCATGATATCATCTTGCAGAGACATGCGGACCATTAGAACTCAAACTCTGTCAAGCTCTGTCAAACACTATGTCAATACTTAACAGCTTGCAACTATCTTTCCGATGGACTTCAAATCTCACAACTCTGGAATTAGACACTTCATATAAGTGTTTACAACACCTCAAAACCTCATAACAAAATTCTCATCTGCGGAGGAATGTGGACCATTGCACTATACCCTGTTCATTATTCCTGCTATACCTTTGCTTATCTGGACTTAGACTTTTCTTCAAGGTGACTTCTGGAGGAAGTCAGGACTTAATCTCTGAAGCATAAAACTATCAAACAATTGAGAACATTATACCTAAACTGCATGACCAGATCATCATCTATGGAGGCATACTATCCAACCTACTGTCCTCAAGTCTGTGCACATCCATACTTAGCCATTTCTTCCAACTAGACTGAAATATGATGTGATCTTCTAGAGTTCTGTCTCCTTGTCATGCTGGTGAGATCTCTGAGCCTTGTTGCCATCAATGACAACATACAAGTCCATACTGGAGTAGTCTCTTGCCAACACACTTTTGGTCTTTTATGATTGTTTCATGCATTGAATAGTAACTTCATACTTCATTAACAACAAAATGATAAATACATGTTTCATTGTTGTTCAACTGCTTCCTTGATAAAGAAATGAATGAGTCATCTATGTATTGTCCCTTTTGTACAAGTATCATCAGGAAAGTACCTTTTATGTTGGCATTGAATATTCTTAAATCAATACAAGATTATTGTCCTGAGCATGTGAGCACTTATACTAATGAAGGCTACCTTTTGTCATGGCCTTCATTTGTATTATTTCTTCATCTATAAGGTTGCATGATGAGATTAGACTACTACTCCTAAGTACCTTGAATGCATACAAATGCCAATGTGATAGATGTAATAACATCATGATGTTGACAATGCCTTTACTCAGTTTCATACATTGTTGAGCTGCCTTGACTGAGCTCAATGCTCATTTATGGTTCTCACTTCATCACACTTGAACTAATAATCATGAATGGGAAATGAGCTTGAAGCTCATGCACTCACTTAATGTGGCACTCCTTCAGCTCAATATTGTTCTATTTGAGCATTACTATCAATCCCCTCTTGAGATTTAGGGGTAGCATGCTGGGCTCAACCCTTGTGGGAGCCCACTTTGCACCACATGTTATGATCTCTTCATAAATGAATTAGTAACATGATTTCTCCTATACCTGTACATGAAACAAACATGTTAGATAAAAAAAATGAAGCTCAATGCTCTTGTGATACTTTATTTTTTAGGCTCTCTTACACATATCTGATGTTCGTTATTTGATTCAATACATCATAGGCAATGCATTATATTCTTTGTTGGTTAAGTACATAGTGGAATTCATATCTTGAGCTCTAACAACTTCTTTCATGACAATGTAGGTCCACTCAGAATCAGGAGCAAGGATGGAGTAGCTATAATGAAGACAAACACTGAACACAATAGGCAGTGATGGATATGTTTTTCATTATATGCTTATTTTCTCTTTCAATCGTATAGTGCATTTCCTAGTTTGTGTTGGCTCAACTATTCCCACAGCTTGTGTGGGACACTTGGTCTCTCTTTTCTTTCTAGTGAATATACAAATAACACTCTTTGTAGTCTTGTACAATTCTATATATCTTTCTTGCAAAATGTATGCAACATTGTGAAATGAATTAATCATTACAGAATTGAATGAAAGCAATATTCTTTTATGTCAAGTAGTCTCTTTGATGCTGTAAAACACTAAATTGTAAACTAAATGCTTCCCTTTATGAAACACATTGCACTTAAAACAACTGAACTCCTTTTTCCTAAATTTCAATATGTACAAAGGTTTAAGCAAGGCATAAATCAATTGAAATATTTCACCTTAAAATGAGCATAAGTTGTCTCAGGTCTGCCAATTTGTGCTGTAGGTGAAAAATTGGTAACATTTCTAGCGATTTCTACTAAATGCCTTCTTGCTAAGCATATAGACTAGTTGGCTTAACCATCTATTGGGCATGGAGTCAAACTCTACTCTTCTCAAACTCATAAAAACATTAAACCACACTGCAAACTACTCCAAACAGCAGTAGAAAACCAAACAGAACCAAACTGAAAACAAACTAAAAGGCCTTGGTGGCCAAGAAAACATGTACAATAACACTTTTTGGAAAACAAAAACTTAACCTAACCTATACTAACCTACTCTAACCAACTAAAGAAGCTAGTCAAACAAAACCCATTCACTGGTTGGGTGAAGTACCTACCTTTTCTACAGAATGTACGATGGTTTACATGATTTTGGACAGCTAGATGAAAATGAACGATGGATGAAAGGTCATGAAACAATTGCATCACATTCTAAAGAACATATACAAGCTCACTAACCTTTTCATATGAAATATAAACACTACTACCCTAAGGTGGCAAAGTGACTTGAACCTATTCTTCAAAAACTACACTTTCATGCCTAGGCTCAATCATGATAGGAATCTTCTTGTTGGCCTCCACTTTAGTAATATATTTAATTGGACATCCTGTTGATAAGACAAAATTAGAACTGCTCTTGTTGGCTTCACTCATGTCAACTATCTCCTCAACCACAACTATTTCTTTCTTTGGTTGAATCATGGCCACAACCAATCTATCCTCATTTATTTGTTCATAGATCAGTATTTCAACAATGTCACTTTCATGCTCTGACTGATCACAACTTATCAATTTTGTTAGCTCACATACATTTTCTTCATCTTTACTAATAAATAAAGGAAGTTCTTCAAATAAATTAGTCAAAACCTGAGTCACAACACCCCCTTTTGCCTCTTCAACCTACTGTTCCACACATTCTCCTTCAAAAAATGATTGTTTGACATCTAAATTTGAAACAAAATTCTCAAGGTCATCCCAAAACATGTCTTCTTCACTCTCATTCTCATTTTTTTGTGAAGGGGAACTATTTATTACCTTGTAACTATTCCCAGCCAACTATGTAAGTTCCATGATAGGCTTACCTTCACATTCTTCTACTTGATCCAAGAGCCCATTGTCAGATTGCTTAGCTTCAATTAGCAACAACTCATTAAGTTGAGGATCCTCTTGCTATTCTAAAACTATTGTCTTTGGTATGAGCATGTTTTCCTCATCCAACTCAACAAAACTAGGTAACTGATCGAACAAAGAAACTGATTCTTCCTCCTCATGTGGTGCTTCCTCCAATGAAACTTGGGCATTCTATCTTCGCAACTGAAGAGTTTCACCTTGTAAGCTCTGTACTCTATTTTTATTCATCTTATAAACTGCATTAGAAAACTTTTCAAATGAATTGAAATGCAAAGGATTCTATGTCAATTTTGAATCAACATCCTCTTCATATGCATCATGCTTATATTCAGTTGAGAATACAACACAAACAACAACAACCTCTTGCTCCACATCTGATTTTTCTAATTTGGTGGCACAAAAGAGACTGCAAGAACCTTCACTTGCTAGATTGAAACTTGGAATTTTGATTGGAATGGGCTCTAAAAGCTTTTTATCCTATTCACCACACCAACTTGGAATCTTGATCGATTCAGATTTTACTACCTTTTCCTCTTCTTGATTTTGGATTGGTGTGGAAGGGGTAGCCTTAACAAGATTTAGCACTTTATAACTATGATAGTTAGTCCAAGAAGGCTGCCATGGTTGTGCAAAAGTTTGATGACTTGGTTTAGGTTCTTGATATTACTGAGGATTAAAGGATTAGTTTTGAATGCAAATAGGCCCCTAAGCAAAATCAGAAATTCTGAAACTTGGAATTTGGAGACTTTGGGAAGTTTCTTGAGTTTCTTAGAGGAAAAAGGGCTATTCAAGTGGCTGGTTTTGAAACATAACAAATTCAAATTGTGCCAACATAGGCTCTTGCAATGGTAAAGGATCTCTGAAACTAGAAATCTTGACCTTGGAAGGGATAAGAGGTTCACTTTGCTTGAAACTTGGAAACTTATGCTTACGAACCTCTTCTTGAATAGACTAATCTAGAATGATAGGAGCTACTTGAACATGATGCCTATGTTTTTGAGCGAGCAATAGTCTCATCTACTCTTATTTTGTAAGTATGTCCCTCTCAAACTATATCCTCTGTGTCTTCAGCTCCTACTCATGAAGATAGGCTTGATAAGCCAGCTCCTCCTGTTGTTGATTATACTCATGTTGCCTCATAATCTCCTCTACCTGCTTTGTGAAGTCTAACAAAATGTCTCTAAGCTCCATAATTTTAGAATTTTGAGGTTGATTGGAAGATTGGGCAAGGGTGGATGGATGTTAAGCATCTTGAGTAAGTTGGTAGCTTGCTGGAATAGGGTTATTTAGACTAAAACCAGCATTGTGGCTACTTGGGTATGGTTGATAAGAAGGTTCGTTGATAGAATTTTCATAGTATGGGGGCGGGTATACATATTGACTATGAAAATTTGACATTTCTACTCATATGAAGAGATGGAAATTAGAATAAAAGCTTAGTTTTTTGAAACATACCAACACTTTGCTCTATTAAAACCAGTAGATCTTGATTTGGAGTCACCATATGTGTTTGAAGAACTTGCCTCCAAAGGCTGAGATTGCTGGTGCATGTAGGTCAAGAACCAACAATGAAATGATGAGCTTTAAACTGTGAGAGTTCAAACTGTCCCACCGGGCATGCTGAAAATTGTTAATAATTAGGATTGCACCCTTAGCAAAGACAAACTTAGCTATCCTGTTGAAACATGGAAACACTCTCAGATTGTGGGTAATCTATGTTGAGAGTGAATCTCTAGAGTAGGTTGGTTCCCCTAGCAGATCACCTAATCTAAAAGACTTACTGAGAAAAGGGTTAGGAGGAAAATTAAAATGAAAATCCTACAACCCAAAGATGATTCACCGTAAAATTTAAAATACTTTAATGACTTTACTCACAACTTCTCAAAGCTTCAACTCTCACAATCTCACTTCTACCATCCAAAAGTAATTTGTATGAAGGTTCATAAGACTAAACACAAAAATACAACCTGAATTATATGAGACTCTTGCATGAAAACCTACAATAACAAGACACAAAAAGGATTCTTTGTTTTGAATCACAATAAACATCAAATTGATATTGCACGTATGAAACAAGAAATGAGAAAGGAAAGCTCTATTGTTTATTAAAATTGAGGGAGTGTCAAGCTCAAAATCTGAGTACAAAAGGTTTACCAGACTCTTTGAGATGGACAAGAGAGAAAGAAACAATACTTTGAACTGAGAAAAAACTAAGTTTTTCTCCTACTTCTAACTCCAAAAATCTCCCAAGGAAAAAGATGAGAAATCTTCCTAAAATAACAAGTTTGATCCATTTTCGAGCTTCACATAATAGCCTTCAAAATAGCCATTGAACTGCCTCCAAATTGAGTAGAAATTCTACCAAAATGCTCTCCAAAGTGGCTCCATAAAAAAACACCTAAAAATCAAGCTTTACCTGATCAATAAAAGCTCCAGTTTACCCATATTTTCTCAATTCCGCCCAGAAGAAAGCAAATCTAAAAAAGAAAGATACACTCTGTTTTAATTGCATTTAATAACAATTATTTAAAAGCAATTTATAAGGATATTTCTTTAAATAATTGTTTACAATAATTTGCAATTTTATTTCATGATTTGACTTGATTTGATTCTTTGCAAAAGAAATACAAGGCTCATATGATTATTTTGCCAAGTATTCACAATTTGGGAATTTCATTTTCTATAAAAATTAAAAAAAGTTGAAGGCATTATTGATTGGTTTGAAAGAAAAAAGAAAAACCCCCTAAGGTCTATTCTCCATTTGGTTTACAAAATATTCCTAAGGCATAAAGCCTAGGCAATGAAATTTGTAAAAGGGACATAATACCAAAGGGGTATTAGTTGAGGCTTTTGATTTTTAAATCAATGTGGGAAAAATATCACATCAACTTAGGGCTACAATGAAACCCTAAAACAAAACCACTTGAAGCCCTAAATTATTGGGTTCATTTGCATTTGACTTTTTTGATGAAAAGAGGCTTTGCCTCTGGTTGCCATGGGAACTAGGGTTTCAACTGTAACCCTTCAATTTCTTGCTGTCTCTGAGCGTATTTTTGGAGATTCTTGCAGAAAAACAAGGTAAATACCTTTCTATCTCAATATTGAACCATACTTTTCATCTCAACACAGGTTTTTGGGCTTTTAGTGACGACCATGATAAAACTTCTGATGCATTGTTTTATTTCTTCACTGCCATTTACTATTCCTCTGTGTTCGAGGCTGCCATGAGACTAGGTTGAGCTCATTTTAGACCATACAAAGGCAAAAAATCTGTGACCTCCATGTGTCTTCTCTGTGCTACAAAAACAAGGTAAGATCTCTACCTTTCAAATACTATATGATTTCTTGTATTTCTCCATGAATATTGATATGGGTTTTAATATTTGAAAGGAAAACTTATTTTCTATCCATGACCATCATAACCACTATAGATAACATCAATTGATTTAGACTCTTTTGTTTTGAGTGAAAACAGTTTGATTCAACCTAAGTATCATTGCAAGCTTTAATGAAAAGAAGACTGGGTTATGAAACCGTAAATGGCTGGCCATTCAAAACTTTGCATATTCTTCATTAATGCTCTTTTGATAGTGGTTTTCTGAGCCTTCTAGAAGTCGTGGCTGAAAGTTTATTGTTCATATCATGATGGGTTTCATTCTGTATACACTTTCACTTTGTTCTATGCTCAATTGGTATACCTATACATGACTATCTTATGGATGTCTTGTCATTGTGATGACATGACCTTCTCATTTGCAACTGTAGCAGCCTATATATATAGATGAAAACTATACATATTGTTCTCCTATAGATATAGATGACCATTAAAACTTATCCTATGAGGTTTTTATGCTCATATCATTCTGTATGCATTTGATATGACCTTCATTTATCTTAGTATTGCATGGACATTTCTGAGCATGGCATCATCTAGACTACTCATCAGTTGGATCATTCATGCATTCACATGGATGAAGCAATATGATTTATGGGATTGATGTTATTCAAGGTTGAATTCACTATTACCTATTGCATACCTTCATGTGCTATCTCTTCACAAATAAGCATTATTTACCATGATCTCCTGTAGCTTCTTGATAGCTACACTTTTGGTCTTTTATGGCTGTTTCATGCATTAAACAATAACTTCATACTTCATTAACAACAAAATGATAAGTATATGTTTCATTGTTGTTCAACCGCTTCCTTTATAAAGAAATGAATGAGTCATCTGTGTATTGTCCCTTATGTACAAATATCATCAGGAAAGTACCTTTTATGCTGGCACTGAATATTCTTTGATCAGTACAAGATTGTTGTCCTGAGCATGTGAGCACTTATACTAGTGAAGGTTGCCTTCTGTCGTGGACTTTATTTGTATTGTTTCTTCATATGTAAGGATGCATGATGAGATTAGACTATTGCTCCTAAGTACCTTGAATGCATACAAATGATAATGTGATAGATGTAATAACATCATGATGTTGACAATGCCTTTACTCAGTTTCATACATTATTAAGCTACCTTGACTAAGCTCAATGCTCATTTATGGTTCTCACTTCATCACACTTGAACTGATAATCATGAATGGACAATGAGCTTGAAGTTCATGCACTCACTTAATGTGGCACTCCTTTAGTTGAATATTGCTCTATTTGAGCATTACTATCAATCCCCTCTTGAGTTTCAGGGGTAGCATGCTTGGCTCAACCCTTGTGGGAGCCCACTTTGCACTACATGCTATGATGTCTTCAGAAATGAATTAGTAACATGATTCCTCCTATACCTGCACAAGAAACAAACATGTTAAATAAAAAACAATGAAGCTCAATGGTCTTGTGATACTTTATTTTTTAGGTTCTCTTGCATATATCTGATGTTCGTTATTTGATTCAATACATCATAGGCAATGTACTATATTCTCTGTTGGTATAGTAGATAGTAGAATTCATATCCTGAGCTCTAACAACTTCTTTCATGACAATGCAGGTCCACTCAGAATCAAGAGCAAGGATGGAGCAACTACAATGAAGACCAACACCGAACACAACATGCAATAATGGATATGTTTTTCATTAAATGCTTATTTTCTCTTTCAGTTGTATAGTGCATTTCCTAGGTTGTGTTGGCTCAGCTATTCCAATAGCTTGTGTGGGACACTTGGTCTCTCTTTTCTTTCTAGTGAATATGCAAACAACACTCTTTGGAATCTTGTACAATACTGTATATCTTTCTTGCAAAATGTATGCACCATTGTGAAATGAATTAGTCATTACAAAATTGAATGAAAGCAATATTCTTTTATCTCATGTAGTCTCTTTCATGATGTAAAACACTAAATTGCAAACTGAATGCTTCCCTTCATGAAACATATTGCACTTAAAACAACTGAACTCCTTTTTTCTAAATTGCAATATGTGCAAAGGTTTAAGCAAAGAAGAAATTGATTGAAATCTTTCACCTTAAAATGAACATAAGTTGTCTCAGCTCTGCCAATTTTTGTTGTAGGTGAAAAATTGGTAACATTTCTAGCGATTTCTGCTAAATGCTTGCCTGCTAAGCATATAGACCTGTTGCCTTAACCATCCACTAGGCATGGAGTCAAACTCTACTCTTCTCAAACTCAAAAAAACATGAAACTACACTGCAAACTACTCCATATAGCAACAGAAAACCAAACAGAACCAAACTGAAAGCAAACTAAAAGGCCCTGGTGGTGAGGAAAACATGTGCAACAACACTTCTTGGAAAATGAAAACTTAACCTAAGCTATACTAACCTACTCTAACTAGCTGAAGAAGTTTGTCAAACAAACCCATTCACTGGTTGGGTGAAGTAGCTGCGTTTTCTATAGCATATATGATGTTTTACATGATTTAGGAGAGCTACATGAAAATGAACGATGGATGAAAGGTCATGAAATAGTTGCACCACATTCTGAAGAACATATACAAGCTCACTAACCTTTTCGTATGGAATATAAACACTATTAACCTGAGGTGGCAAAGTTACTTGGATATGTTCTTCAAAAACTACACTTTCATGCCTGGGCTCAATCATGATAGGAATCTTCTTGTTGGCCTCCACTTTAGCAATATATTTAATTGGACATCTTGTTAACAAGACAAAATTGGAACTACTCTTGCTAGCTTCACTCTTGTCAACTATCTCCTCAACCACAACTATTTCTTTCTTTGGTTGAAACATGCCTTCAACCTCATGATCCTCCACAACCAAGCTGTCCTCATTTATTTGCTCATGGATCAGTATTTCAACAATGCCACTTTCATGCTCTGGATGATCACAACACCCCCTTTTGCCTCTTCAACCTACTTTTCCACATATTCTCCTTCAAAAAAGTGATTGTTTGACATCTAAATTTGAAACAAAATTCTCAAGGTCATCCCAAAACATGTCTTCTTCATTCTCATTCTCATTTTTCTGTGAAGGGGAACTGTTTATTACCTTGTAACCATTCTTAGCTAGTTGTGTAAGTTCCATGATAGGCTTACCTTCACACTCTTTTACTTGATCCAAGAGCCCATTGTCAGATTGCTTAGCTTCAATTAGTAACTCCTCATTAAGTTGAGGATCCTCTTACTGTTCTAAAACTATTTTCTTTGGTATGACCATGTTTTCCTCATCCAACCCAACAAAACTAGGTAACTGATCGAATAAAGAAACTGATTCTTTCTCCTCTTGTGGTGCTTCCTCCAATGAAACTTGGGCATTCTGTCTTCCCAACTGAAGAATTTCACCTTGTGAGCTTTGTACTTTGCTTTTATTCATCTTATAAACCGCATTAGAAAAGTTTTCAAATGAATCAAAATGCAAAGGATTTGGTGCCAATTTTGAATCAACATCCTCTTCATATGCATCATGCTCATATTTAGTTGGGAATGTAGCACAAACATCAGCAACCTCTTTCTCCACATATGATTTTTTTGATTTGGTGGCACAAAAAAGATTGTAAGAACCTTCAGCTACTGGATTGAAACTTGAAATTTTGATTGGCTTGGGCTCTAAAATCTTTTGCTCCTGTTCACCACACCAACTTGAAATCTTGATAGGTTTAGATTTTACTACCTTTTCCTCTTCTTGATTTTGGATTGGTATAGAAGGGGTAGCCTTAACAAGATTTGGCATTTTATAACCAGGATACTTAGTCTAAGAAGGCTGCCATGGTGGTGCAAAATTTTGATGACTTGGTTCAGGTTCTTGATATGACTGAGGATTAAAGGCCTAGTTTTGAATGCAAATAGGCCCTTGAGTAAAATTTAGAACTTCTGAAACTTGGAATTTGGAGACTTTGGGAAGTTTCTTGAGTTTCTTGGAGGAAAAAGGGCTCTTCAAGTGGCTGGTTTTGAAACATAACAAATTTAGATTGTGCCAACATAGGCTCTTGCAATGGTAAAGGATCTCTGAAACTAGGAATCTTGACCTTGGAAGGGATAAGAGGTTCACTTCGTTTGAAACTTGGAAACTTATGCTTAAGAACCTCTTCTTGAATAGATTGATATGGAATAATAGGAGCTGCTTGAACTTGATGCCTATGTATTTGAGTGAGAAAAAGTCTCATCTACTCTTCTTTTGTAAGCATCTCCCTCTCAAACTGTATCCTTTGTGCCTCCAACTCCTGCTCATGAAGATAGGCTTAATAAGCTAGCTCTTCTTGTTGCTGATTATACTCATGATGCCTCTTAATCTCCTCTACCTACTTTGTGAAGTCTAATAAACTGTCTCTAAGCTCCATAATTTCACAATTTTGAGGTTGATTGGAAGATTGGGCAAGGGTGGATGGATGGTAAGCATCTTGAGTAAGCTGGTAGCTTGCTGGAATAGGGTTATTTGGACTAAAACCAGCATTGTGGCTACTTGGATATGGTTGATAAGAAGGTTCGTTGACAATATTTTCATAGTATGGGGGAGGGTATACATATTGACTATGGAAATTTGACATTTCTACTCATATGAAGAGATGGAAATAAGAATAAAACTTAGTTTTTTGAAACATACCAACACTTTGATCTATTAAAACCAGTAGATCTTGATTTGGAGTTGCAAAATGTGTTTGAAGAACTTGCCTCCAAAGGCTGAGATTACTAGTGTACACACCAAGAACCAACAATGAAATGACGAGCTTTGAACTCTAAGAGTTTAAACTATCCAACCGTGTGTGCCAAGAACTATTAACAATTAGGATTACACCCTTAGCAAAGATAAACTTAGCTAACCTATTGAAACATGGAAACACTCTCATATTATAGGTAATCTATGTTGAGAGTGAATCTCCAGAGCAGGCTGGTTTCCTTGGAAGATCACCTAATCTAAAAGACTTACTCAGAAAAGGGTTAGGAGGAAAACTTAAATGAAAACCTTACAACCTAAAGATGATTCACCAGAAAATTTAAAAGACTTTGATGACTTTACTCACAACAACTTCTCAAATCTTCAACTCTCACAATCTCACTTATACCATCCAAAAGTAATTTGTATGAAGGGGGTAAGTGCAAGAAGATGGGGGGCCAAAAAGGGGTCTTAAGTGGCCACTTTTTTTCTGAAATCAGGAAATACTGGCCTTGGATGAGAAATTGAGCATAGTTACACTCAAAATTTGGAGATGCAACCAAAACAATGTTCGTAGTGCTCTGAGTCTATTTTCTAAACTACTATTTTGTTTTGAAAATGGCATAGATTAAGGGGTTCAAAAGAGGGAGCCACAGAAATTGGTGTTGTTTCTGTCAAAAAAACATAACATAGCATGTTTTGTGGCTCCCTCAAAAGGTCAACTTTTTTTTGGTATTTTTAAAATCGCTTTAGTGAGAAATTAGCTAATAGCATGTAGTTTATGCCCGATTTTTCTAATAATTTTTTGATGAATATTTGATTTTTTACTAATTTTTAAAGTGGACACATCCTAAAAAATAGAATTTTGGCCGTGCTACCCCAATAAATTTTGAAAACTAATTGAAAATCATTTTTTTGTTTTTTTAATATTTGTAGAATGGAGTCTAGTTTCTAAATATGTAATTTTTTTGAAATTTGAATGAATAGTTATTTTACAATGAAAAAAAGACCAAACAGTGGTTTTTGCCTAAAAACGGACACACAAACAAAAGAAATTAAAGATGAAAGGTTTAACATTGTTAAAATGTGAAAAAAATCACATCGTCAAATAGCTAAGAGAAAGCCTAACATTACCCATGTGTTCGATTTATTCAACCTTGAAACACGTGCAAATCTGAGGGTTAGCACGAACGAAATTATGTGAAATTTTGAAGAATATAGAAAAACACATCTGTGACTATTCATAAGGCACTCCAAGCCTTTGGGTTGGAAATCCAAAGCAAATCCCAAGCCCAAGGCTTGGGATTCCCAAAGCAAGAAATAATGCGCTCGCGTTATGTTTTGCCTTGTATTTTTCTTTCCTGCATGTTTGTCTTTTGTCATGTTTGACATAATGCGAGCGCGTTATAATGCGCTCGCATTATGTCCCACTCAAATTTTTTTACGTTCAAGGCTATTAATCATGAGGGTTAAGGGATCAGGGATAGAGTTGGAGGGTTTAGGGATAAGGGATTAACGTTTAAGGTATAGTATCGAGCCCATTAAGGGTCTAGGAATAGGGATAGCGTTTAAGGTTTAGGGATGAGGGATGACAGATTACAGTTTAGGGTTTAGGGATAGGGTTGAGGGTCGAGGGATCAAAATTATGGGTTGAGGGATTAGGGTTTGACATTGAGGGTTGACGGATGAGGTTCAAGGGTCAAGGGTTTAGGGATAGGGTTTAGGGTCGAGGGATTAGGGTTAAAGTAGAGTGTGGAGGGTGTAAGGATTAGGGATAGGGTTGGAGGGTTTAGGGATAAGGGATTAGGGTTTAAGGTATAGTATCAAGTCTGTTGAGGGTTTAGGAATAGGGATAGCATTTAGGGATTAGGGATGAGGGATTATAGTTGAGGGATGATGGATTAGGGTTGAGGGTTGAGGGTTGAGGGATTAGGGTTTAGGGTTGAGGGTTGAGGGATTAGGGTTTAAGGTATAGTGTTGAGGGTTGAGGGTTGAGGGTTTAGGATTAGGGTTTAGGGTTGATGGATTAGAATTTAATGTCGAGGTTAGGGTTAGAGTGTCGAGGGTAGAGGGATTAGGGATAGGGTTTAGGGTTGAAGGTTTAAGGATTGAGGGTTGAGGCTTTAGGGATGAAGGTTTAAGGCTTAAGATATAGTGTCAAGTTTTGAGGGTGTAGGGATAGGGTTTAAGTTTTAAGGGTTAAGGGTTGAGGGATAGGGATTAGGGTTTAAGGTATAGTGTTGAGGGTCGAGGGATCAGAGTTAAGGGTTGAGGGATTAGGGTTTGACGTTGAGGGTTGAGGTTCGAGGGTCAAGGGTTTAGGGATAGGGTTGAGGGTTGAGGAATTAGGGTTAAAGTAGAGTGTGGAGGGTATAAGGATTAGGGATAGGGTTTGAGGGTTTAGGGATAAGGGATTAGGGTTTAAGGTATAGTATCGATTCTATTGAGGGTGTAGGAATAGGGATAGCATTTAGGGTTTAGGGATGAGGGATTAGAGTTGAGGGATGACGGATTAGGGTTGAGGGTTGAGGGATTAGGGTTTAGGGATAAGGTTTAGGGTTGAGGGCTGAGGGATTAGGGTTTAAGGTATAGTGTTGAGGGTTTAGGGATAGGGTTTAGGGTTGAGGGATTAGGATTTGATGTTGAGGGTTGAGGGTTTAGGGTTTAGGGTTTAGGGTTTAGGGTTAGGGTTGAGAGATGAGGGATCAGAGTTAAGGGTTGAGGGAATAGGGTTTGACGTTGAGGGTTGAGGGTCGAGGTTCGAGGGTCAAGGGTTTAGGGATAGGGTTGAGGTTGAAGGGATTATGGTTAAAGTAGAGTGTGGAGGGTGTAAGGATTAGGGATAGGGTTGGAGGGTTTAGGGATAAGGGATTAGAGTTTAAGGTATAGTATCGAGTTTGTTGAGGGTTTAGGAATAGGGATAGCATTTAGGGTTTAGGGATGAGGGATTAGAGTTGAGGGATGAGGGATTAGGGTTGAGGGTTGAGAGATTAGGGTTTAGGGATAAGGTTTAGGGTTGAGGGAAGAGGGATTAGGGTTTAAGGTATAGTGTTGAGGGTTGATGGTTTAGGGATAGGGTTTAGGTTTGAGGGATTAGGGTTTAGGGTTGATGAATTAGGGTTTAATGTTGAGAGTTGAGGGTTGAGGGTTGAGGGTTGAGGTTGAGGGATAGGGTTAATGGTCAAGGGATTAGGGTTAAATAAGAGTGTCGAGGGTAGAGGGATTAGGGTTTAAGGTATAGTATCGAGCTTGTTGAGGGTCTAGGAATAGGGATAGCATTTAGGATTTAGGAATGAGGGATTAGAGTTGAGGGATGATGGATGATAGATTAGGGTTGAGGGTTGAGGCATTAGGGTTTAGGGACAAGGTTTAGGGTTAGGGTTGAGGGATTAGGGTTTAAGGTATAGTGTTAAGGGTTTAGGGATAGGGTTTAGGGTTGAGGGATTAGAGTGAAGGGTTGAGGGATTAGAATTTGACGTTGAGGGTTTAGGGTTTAGGGTTAGGGTTAAAGGTCGAGGGATCAGAGTTAAGGGTTGAGGGATTAGGGTTTGATGTTGAGGGTTGAGGGTTGAGGGTCGAGGAATTAGGGTTAAAGTTGAGTGTGGAGGGTATAAGGATTAGGGATAGGGTTGGAGGGTTTAGGGATAAGGGATTAGAGTTTAAGGTATAGTATTGAGTCTGTTGAGGGTTTAGGAATAGGGATAGCATTTAGGGTTTAGGGATAAGGGATTAGAGTTGAGGGATGATGGATTAGGGTTGAGGGTTGAGGGATTAGGGTTTAGGGATAAGGTTTAGGGTTTAGGGTTGAGGGATTAGGGTTTAAGGTATAGTGTTGAGGGTTGATGGTTTAGGGATAGGGTTTAGGTTTGAGGGATTAGGGTTTAGGGTTGATGAATTAGGGTTTAATGTTGAGAGTTGAGGGTTGAGGTTGAGGGATAGGGTTAATGGTCAAGGGATTAGGGTTAAATAAGAGTGTCGAGGGTAGAGGGATTAGGGTTTAAGGTATAGTATCGAGGTTGTTGAGGGTCTAGGAATAGGGATAGCGTTTAGGATTTAGGAATGAGGGATTAGAGTTAAGGGATGACAGATGACAGATTAGGGTTGAGGGTTGAGGCTTTAGGGTTTAGGGACAAGGTTTAGGGTTAGGGTTTAGGGATTAGGGTTTAAGGTATAGTGTTGAGGGTTTAGGGATAGGGTTTAGGGTTGAGGGATTAGAGTGAAGGGTTGAGGGATTAGAATTTGACATTGAGGGTTTAGGGTTTAGGGTTAGGGTTGAAGGTCGAGGGATCAGAGTTAAGGGTTAAGGGATTAGGGTTTGATGTTGAGGGTTGAGGGTTGAGGTTCGAGGGTCAAGGGTTTAGGGATATGGTTGAGGGTCGAGGAATTAGGGTTAAAGTTGAGTGTGGAGGGTATAAGGATTAGGGATAGGGTTGGAGGGTTTAGGGATAAGGGATTAGATTTTAAGGTATAGTATCGAGTCTGTTGAGGGTTTAGGAATAGGGATAGCATTTAGGGTTTAGGGATAAGGG
This sequence comes from Cunninghamia lanceolata, assembly GCA_027924645.1. Lineage (NCBI taxonomy): Eukaryota > Viridiplantae > Streptophyta > Pinopsida > Cupressales > Cupressaceae > Cunninghamia > Cunninghamia lanceolata. Next base: position 1,746,370 of record BSBN01000934.1, read on the forward strand.
ATTAGAGTTGAGGGATGATGGATTAGGGTTAAGGGTTGAGGGATTAGGGTTTAAGGTATAGTGTTGAGGGTTGATGGTTTAGGGATAGGGTTTAGGTTTGAGGGATTAGGGTTTAGGGTTGATGAATTAGGGTTTAATGTTGAGAGTTGAGGGTTGAGGGTTGAGGTTGAGGGATAGGGTTAATGGTCAAGGGATTAGGGTTAAATAAGAGTGTCGAGGGTAGAGGGATTAGGGTTTAAGGTATAGTATCGAGCCTGTTGAGGGTCTAGGAATAGGGATAGCATTTAGGATTTAGGAATGAGGGATTAGAGTTGAGGGATGACGGATGAGAGATTAGGGTTGAGGGTTGAGGCATTAGGGTTTAGGGACAAGGTTTAGGGTTAAGGTTGAGGGATTAGGGTTTAAGGTATAGTGTTGAGGGTTTAGGGATAGGGTTTAGGGTTGAGGGATTAGAGTGAAGGGTTGAGGTATTAGAATTTGACGTTGAGGGTTTAGGGTTTAGGGTTAGGGTTGAAGGTCGAGGGATCAGAGTTAAGGGTTGAGGGATTAGGGTTTGATGTTGAGGGTTGAGGGTTGAGGTTTGAGGGTCAAGGGTTTAGGGATAGGTTGAGGGTTGAGGAATTAGGGTTAAAGTTGAGTGTGGAGGGTATAAGGATTAGGGATAGGGTTGGAGGGTTTAGGGATAAGGGATTAGAGTTTAAGGTATAGTATCGAGTCTATTGAGGGTTTAGGAATAGGGATAGCATTTAGGGTTTAGGGATGAGGGATTAGAGTTGAGGGATGATGGATTAGGGTTGAGGGTTGAGGGATTAGGGTTTAGGGATAAGGTTTAGGGTTTAGGGTTGAGGGATTAGGGTTTAAGGTATAGTGTTGAGGGTTGATGGTTTAGGGATAGGGTTTAGGTTTGAGGGATTAGGGCTTAGGGTTGATGAATTAGGGTTTAATGTTGAGAGTTGAGGGTTGAGGTTTGAGGGTTGAGGTTGAGGGATAGGGTTAATGGTCAAGGGATTAGGGTTAAACAAGAGTGTCGAGGGTAGAGGGATTAGGGTTTAAGGTATAATATCAAGCCTATTGAGGGTCTAGGAATAGGGATAGCGTTTAGGGTTTAGGAATGAGAGATTAGAGTTGAGGGATGACAGATGACAGATTAGGGTTGAGGGTTGAGGGATTAGGGTTTAGGGACAAGGTTTAGGGTTAGGGTTGAGGGATTAGGGTTTAAGGTATAGTGTTGAGGGTTTAGGGATAGGGTTCAGGGTTAAGGGATTAGAGTGAAGGGTTGAGGGATTAGAATTTGACGTTGAGGGTTTAGGGTTTAAGATTAGGGTTGAAGGTCGAGGGATCAGAGTTAAGGGTTGAGGGATTAGGATTTAAGGTATAGTATCGATTCTGTTGAGGGTGTAGGAATAGGGATAGCATTTAGGGTTTAGGGATGAGGGATTAGAGTTGAGGGATGATGGATTAGGGTTGAGGGTTGAGGGATTAGGGTTTAGGGATAAGGTTTAGGGTTGAGGGCTGAGGGATTAGGGTTTAAGGTATAGTGTTGAGGGTTTAGGGATAGGGTTTAGGGTTGAGGGATTAAAGTGAAGGGTTGAGGGATTAGGATTTGAAGTTGAGGGTTGAGGGTTTAGGGTTAGGGTTGAGAGATGAGGGATCAGAGTTAAGGGTTGAGGGATTAGGGTTTGACGTCGAGGGTTGAGGGTTGAGGTTTGAGGGTCAAGGGTTTAGGGATAGGGTTGAGGTTGAAGGGATTAGGGTTTAAGGTATAGTGTTGAGGGTTGATGGATCAGAGTTAAGGGTTGAGGGATTAGGGTTGAGGGTTGTAAGGATTAGGGATAGGGTTGGAGGGTTTAGGGATAAGGGATTAGAGTTTAAGGTATAGTATCAAGTCTGTTGAGGGTGTAGGATTAGGGATAGCATTTAGGGTTTAGGGATGAGGGATTAGAGTTGAGGGATGATGGATTAGGGTTGAGGGATTAGGATTTGACGTTGAGGGATGAAAGATTAGGGTTGAGGGATTAGGATTTGACGTTGAGGGTTGAGGGTTTAAGGATAGGGTTGAGGGATTAGGATTTGACATTGAGGGTTGAGGGATTAGGATTTGACATTGAGGGTTGAGGGTCGAGGGATTAGAGTTGAGTGTTTAGGGATTAGGGTTTGACGTTGAGGGTTGAGGGCATTTTCTATCACAAACTTGATTATGAGGGCTTGCCCCTTCATTATTATGCCTATCATATGGCGGAGCATCTGGCAAGCCCTTGCAAGAAAAAGATGTGATCAATGCAAAGGATGTGATGAATCTATAGCAGGATAAAACGCGAGCGCGTTATAGTGCGAGCGAGTTTTAACGCGCTCACGTTTTGTATTTCTATTGAAATTGTAAAAAAGTGGTTACCCCCGTGATCCAGGCCCACATGCTCTATTTTCTTACTGATTCTGCGTGTGCTCTGACAAAAAAGAAGTGCTTTCATGCTATTGGGAAGTTCACATGCACATTTTACACATTGTACCACCTTTGCATGATCTTTCCACCACCTTTTCTACTTTGCCAACTTGAGAAGGAGGAAATAACATAGTTTTTACACCAAGTTTGATATATATCTATTCAAGTTTCAATTTTTGTAGTGTTGCAATGTTAATTGTGATTCAATTTTAAGAATTTAACATTGAAAAGGAAGCAAGTGGTGAAAAACTCAAATTGTTGAGGAGTTTGATGCAAGAAGATAAAAACACTACATAATTGGGTACTCTCTCCATTCAAATCTTTATTTTTTAGGTATGTCAATTCTTTACATGCATGTTCTTTACATTTTCCTTATTTCAGATTGAATTACTTTATCATGCTTTATCATACATGTTTAAAATAGACACATTCCCAATCAAGAAAGCAACCTACAATCTCACATGATGCCATGTATATTTTCTACACTTGGGCTCTTTAATAATTATGTGTAATAAACAAACCTTAGTTCATACCATGATGTCAAACTATACAAGAATAAATCCTTACAACATAAAAAAAATATAATCCCACTATTATCATGTATTCATTTCTTAGGAACTAATATTGTTCTCTTTATCATGCTACAGACAAATTCTCCATCATGCCAAGGAAACGATCAAGAATTAAACCAACACAGGAAGAGAAAGAAGCTAAGAATGCAAAGAAAGCAATGGCTATGAGGGAACTTCGTGAGAAGAGGAAATTGGACACGATAAATGAAGACATACCAATTGAAGAGGAACCACAACCATCACAAAGAGACATGGTATTGGCGGCACAAAGAGAACGAATGCAAAAACTTCATGGTACGAGAGATTTGAATACCATAGTTGGAGACACATCCTTTACCGAAAGTCAACATGTAGGGACACCATCTATCACATCTCAAGTTGAGAGTACATCATCACTCACATGTGATGAAGGAGGTACGCCATCGTTCCCACCTCAACCTCAAGGTATGTCATCTATTCCATCTTCGATCAAAGGTATGCCATCTAACCCATCTCATTTAAATATTGATGAAATTCCTAATGTTGAGATGAATTTACCTAACTTGACACCACCTAGAATTTTGCATAGAAAGTCAAAGTATTTGATTGATATTGATGAGAATATTTTGCAGCCAATGGAAGGTAAGATTCCAAAACGCACTTGTAAAAGATATGCTAATAAGATTTGGAGATTGTTCTCTGAAAAGTTAAATGAGACTGCAAGATGTCAACTATTCATTGAAATGATGTGAAGTATAGAGTATAGGTCTATCATGAAGATTCTTGGGTTGAGAACATCAGAGGCTTCAAGTGAAAAATCTATTGTCAAGAATCCAATGAGTGCGTATGAGAGTGTGGGTAACACCTCACGCACAAAAGATAGTAATGCAACATGGCGTGTGATTACATCGACTATAGTAAGTAGTCAAACAAGGAAAGTTCGTCTCATTAGAAAGACAAGTCAAGAATTGAGAATTAATAGGAAAACTTTATCAAGAGCCATTGGAAGACACCAAAGAATTGAGGACACTAATGCCAATGAATTATGGGTGTTCTCGGGGAGACTACCACGAAAAGATAAAGTAATTGTTGAAGCATTGAGATCACTAATTGAAGACTTTTGGAAGAATTACACAAGGGTATCTCCGAATCAAAGGGATGTGGTAAGAAGGAGAATCGGTAGTCAGAACCGCGAGCCACATCCAAAGCATTTTTTGGATGAGACTCAAACATAGTTTTATGGTAAATTTCTAGAGAAGTATCCTCAAATTAAAATTTGTCAAAGATATTTTGAAATGCTAAAACCTTTCTATGTTAAGATAAATCACACACGCACTACTTGTTGTAGATTACATATTAAATTTTCTAACCATTTTGATGCTTATAGGTCTATATGTTTAGATATGCTTACTAACAATGATTTGCAGGGTTGTGCCATATGTGCCCCACCAACATCTTCAAGAGACTTCATATCAAGAATTTTATGTGAAAGAGAGGAAGGTCAAATATTCTACAAGAAATTATGCTTGGATGGCACATGTCATCGTTGCAGTGGCTTGCAACATTTGCCAATATGTGAACATATGGAAATAACACATGCGGTTGGAAATGAACTAGTAGAGTTTGGCAAGTATAAAATAGTGGCATACAATACAAAAGATGGTAAAGAAGCAAAGAGGTGTGAATTAGTTATTGAAAAGATTCCAGTGTATCAGTTTATACCTATATTTCATGACAGCATAGTGTATGAGTATGCAAGACATGCCCATAGAGCTCGATGGTTGGACTTGCAATTCAAGTTATGCAAGGACACATTTCCAGTTGGTAGCATTGTTTCAGTCGTCGACTTTGCAGAGAACTACAGTCTACAGCCACAGTGTGAGGTGCAATCACAATATTACAACTCCACACAGGTTTCTATATTTGTGCACATCACATTCATTCATGTGAATGATAGTACAGAGGATGACAGAAAGATCATAAGGGAGTATAATTTCTATATTAGTGATGATCGCACGCATTCTATGGAGTTCATGCAAGGTTGCTTTCAGGTGTTCTACAATGATTTGGCTAGAAGGGGCATATCGTTCAGTTAGCATATCATATGGTCGGATAATTGTGCGTCACAATTCAAGAACTCATAAAATTTCTATTGGCTGAGTAGGAGGCATAATTTTACAGGTATTTAACATATGTGGAACTTTTGTGAGGCCGGGCATGGAAAGGGGGAGCATGATGGTGCAGGAGCATGTATCAAAAGAGCCATAGCACGAGAAGAGTTAAAGTATAAAGACAATGCAAAGTTGACAGATGCAAAATCAATTGTCAAGTGGTGTAATGCTTCCATGGGTCCAGGTAATGAAGGTAAGTCTTTAGTTCGTAGATTTTTTTGGTTGATAGATGATACTAACATTGTACCATATGAGGATTGTTGTACACTGACAGGATCAAATGAGATGCACTCTTTCAGAAGCTCAATTGCAGGTTCATGGAGTATCCATACACGAAAGATGTCATGCTTTTGTTCTTCCTGTACAATTCAAGTCTAGGATGAGTGCGAGTCAAAGGAGTGGGTTGACAAATGGCAGTTAAGTTATCTTAGCCCACTTGACACGTATCGACCCCCGACGGCACTAGAACTAACACAGATGGAATCGTCAGTTGACTTTGACCACATATCAGATTTAGTTCAACCAGGTAATATAGGGCACGTATATGCATCAAATTTCATCTAGTTCAACCAGGTAATGTCATCTTACTTTGTAGTGTTTTTGTAATGTTGACAAATTTCATCTAATTTGTTACACATATCAATGTAGGGCACGTATATGCAGTTATTGCAGATGAAGATAATGAAGAGGGAACAGATTATTACTTATGTTGTTGTGTTGAGGCTAAAAAGAAATTGGAGGCCCCTATTACAAATGGAGAAAACATCGAATACCCTACAGGATCAGTGGTTATTACTGGAACATGGCTTAGAAGGTACCCACATAAGAGTGTTAATATTTGGCTATTTCAGGACTTTGACATGCATCAAAAGATTCTTCATTACTCGAACCTTGTCGTGGCATCCAATGTTCATTTGATAAAGTATCAGGGTAGACCTTTGAACAAAATATTGTGGAAGGTGCATGAGTCTGACCATGAAGCAATACTTGACACAATAAAGAGTAGAGCAGACCTGGATGGTTCATTGGATTAATTTGTAAGTATTCACATTGATTTTGTAAAGTTATGCTACATTGAGTTGTAAGTATGCACATTAATTTGTAAGGTTTGTCTTTTTTTATTTCCTCCTGCATTTTTACACATATGTACACATTTTTACATCATCATGTTATGCATTTTTGGTGTCTTGCTCTTGATGTGACCAAACTCATAACTCACCCTACTAGACACCATTTGATGATCTCTCCAACACTCTGGATCCAGGGTGCCCAATCATGATGATGACATATATACCATTCTCCCAAGGTGCTCATAATGAATGAAAAGAAGACCAAGGGTGCCCAAGCTTAATAGACTTATTTCTTTCAATTTTGATGATCCAAACTCTTGCAATATGACATCCACTTTCATGCCTTTAGATCTTCCTTCACATATAGGGTGCCAAATCAAGTTGAAAAATCCACTTTCATGCCTTTAGATCTTCCTGCTCCTGATGCGACCAAATTGACTATTCCAACACGTCCGAATGGGTACATTTACGATAGGCATGGTCCTATTTTTCACCCAAACATGTCGAAACAGTCGGAGCTACATTGTACCGACGATATCCCTGAAGAGTCTAAAGTGCAAAAAGGCTGCAATCTTTGATGAGATGTTGCTCGAAAACTGTGTCACTTAGAAACATTCTGTCTAAGGCAACGCTATCACGTAGAGTGCCTCTACAATAACCTCTTTCAGTTTTTTATAGCTCTGAGGCATTTGCCCGTGGTGAAAGGTTTTTTGCTGCCCCAAAAATGGTCAGAAGGAGGTAGTGTAAAGTTGCAAAGGGGTGTAACTTTCATCTTGCTCCTGATGCGACCAAACTGACTATTCCAACGCATCTGAATGGGTACATTTACGCTAGGCATGGTCTTATTTTTCACCCAAACATGTCGAAACAGTCAGAGCTACATTGTACCGACGATATCCCTGAAGAGTCCAAAGTGCAAAAAGGTAGCAATCTTTGACGAGATGTTGCTCGAAAACTGTGTCACTTAGAAACATTCTATCTAAGGCAACGCGATCACGTAGAGTGCCTCTACAATAACCTCTCTCAGTTTTTTATAGCTCTGAGGCATTTGCCTGTGGTGAAAGGTTTTCTGCTACCCCAAAAATCGTCAGAAGGAGGCAGTGTAAAGGTGCAAAGGGGTGTAACTTTCATCCTACTCCTGATGCGACCAAACTGACTGTTTCAACATGTCCGAATGGGTACATTTATGCTAGGCATGGTCCTATTTTTCACCCAAACATGTCGAAACAGTCAGAGCTACATTGTACCGACGATATCCCTGAAGAGTCCAAAGTGCAAAAAGGCTGCAATCTTTGACAAGATGTTGCTCAAAAACCATGTCACTTAGAAACATTCCATCTAAGGCAACGCTATCACATAGAGTGTCTCTACAATAACCTCTCTCATTTTTTTATAGCTCTAAGGCATTTGCCCGTGGTGAAAGGTTTTCTGCTGCCCCAAAAATCATCAGAAGGAGGCAGTGTAAAGTTGCAAAGGGGTGTAACTTTCATCCTGCTCTTGATGCGACCAAACTGACTATTCTAACACATTCGAATGGTTACATTTACGCTAGGCATGGTCCTATTTTTCACCCAAACATGTCGAAACAGTCGGAGCTACATTGTACCGACGATATCCCTAAAGAGTCCAAAGTGCAAAAAGGTAGCAATCTTTGACGAGATGTTGCTCAAAAACTGTGTCACTTAGAAACATTCCGTCTAAGGCAACTCGATCATTTAGAGTGCCTCTACAATAACCTCTCTTGGTTTTTTATAGCTCCGAGGCATTTGCCCGTGGTGAAAGGTTTTCTGCTGCCCCAAAAATCGTCAGAAGGAGGCAGTGTAAAGTTGCAAAGGGGTGTAACTTTCGTCTTGCTCCTAATGCGACCAAACTGACTATTCCAACAGTTCCAAATTGGTACATTTACACTAGGCATGGTCCTATTTTTCACCCAAACATGTCGAAACAGTCGGAGCTACATTGTACTGACGATATCCCTGAAGAGTCCAAAGTGCAAAAAGGCAGCAATCTTTGACGAGATGTTGCTCAAAAATTGTGTCACTTAGAAACATTCTGTCTAAGGCAACGCAATCATGTAGAGTGCCTCTACAATAACCTCTCTCAGTTTTTTATAGCTCTAAGGCATTTGCCCATGGTGAAAGGTTTTCTGCTGCCCCAAAAATCGTTAGAAGGAGGCAGTGTAAAGTTGCAAAGGGGTGTAACTTTCGTCCTACTCCTGATGCGACCAAATTGACTATTCCAACGCGTCTGAATGGGTACATTTACGCTAGGCATGGTCCTATTTTTCACCCAAACATGTCAAAATAGTCAGAGCTACATTGTACCGACGATATCCCTGAAGAGTCCAAAGTGCAAAAAGGTGGCAATCTTTGAAGAGATGTTACTCAAAAACCGTGTCACTTAGAAACATTCCATCTAAGGCATCATGATCATGTAGAGTGCCTCTACAATAACCTCTCTCAGTTTTTTATAACTCTGAGGCATTTGCCTGTGGTGAAAGGTTTTCTGTTGCCCCAAAAAGCGTCAGAAGGAGGCAGTGTAAAGTTGCAAAGGGGTGTAACTTTTGTCCTGCTCCTGATGCGACCAAACTGACTGTTCCAATGCGTTTGAATGGGTACATTTACGCTAGGCATGGTCATATTTTTCACCCAAATATGTCAAAACAGTCGGAGCTACATTGTATCGACGATATCCTTGAAGAGTCCAAAGTGTAAAAAGGCAGCAATCTTTGACGAGATGTTACTCGAAAACTGTGTCACTTAGAAACATTCCGTCTGAGGCAACGCGATCACATAGAGTGCCTCTACAATAACCTCTCTCGGAGGCTAATTCCAAATGATGAGGGAATGAATTGGTTTTGGATTAACTCTATCTATTTGTTTTGTAGGAACAAGGTCAGAACCCTAAAATTTGACTAAGTATGGAAGCTTGGGAGCCTAGGCACCCATTTCACTCCAGTTTTCCTTACTAAGCACCTAGCACAAGGATCATCCAAATTAAGCGCCTAAGAATTGAAGAGAACTTGTGTCTCAAATTACTGCTTGAACCTCTTCGTCAAACCTTTATTACTGTTTGAATCTCTTTGTTGAACCTTTTCCTTGAACCTCTTCGTTGAACTTGTTCTTTGAACCTCTTCGTTGAACCTTATCCTTGAACCTCTTCATTGAACTTGTTCTTTGAACCTCTTCGTTGAACCTTATCCTTGAACCTCTTTGTTGAACCTTTTTGGAGTTCATTTGGTAGGTTCAACGGTTCCTTGGTTCATTGGTTCGAGGATATGCGATGTTGGCATCGCTGTGATGAAGTGCTATCGGCAGGACCATGTTAAAGACCATCGATGACTTTGTACGTGGTGGCCATCGGTGAGACAAGGCCTATCGGCCAAACTTTGTGGAGTTACTCCGATAGGAGTAGTCACTCCGATGGTGTATGTATATCAGCACGAGAATACCTGTCGGCATAGCCTAAAGGTGTTGGGTCGATGTACTGCGGTCATCCCGATGGAAGTTTTATTGGTATCGGCAAGACAAACCATTGTCGGAGCGAGGGCGAGATCTTTTGCTGATGGAGAGTGTCATACCGATGGTAACCTTGGTGATCGGGGAGACAATGCTCATCGGTGGGAGGTGAAGTCTGAGGACCAATGGGAGTTGTTATGCCGATGGACTTGGAGGCTTGGTATTGTCGGCAACAAAATTACTAACAATACTCTTTCGTCTGTTGGTGGTTATAAACTGCAAAGTCCTCTGCGACTTGGTACATGTGGGACTAATCGTCTCATTGAAATGTGAACCGTTGCGACGGTTAGATGGCAGCGACGCCTAAGGAATTTGTTCTATCAGTTAGAGCAGAAGTGTGTAACGACTCTTGTTCTTGCAGACTGGAAATAGAATGACATGTCTACAGGTGTCACAGGTATTATGATGGTGAGACTTGAATAAAGGTTCATTCTGTAAAATGTACAGAGAAAAAAAAACTGTGCATGAAGTCGAGAATCAAAAGCCAGAGCAAGAAGCTGAATTCTTTATTTTTGTAACTGTAAATCTTACTGTAATAAAGATTGTTTTCTTGTGGTGGTGGGTTTTTTACTCGTAAGGGTTTTCCCACATAATACTGTGTGTCTGTGTTTTGAATATTGTCTATTTCTAGTTTCTCTCATGTACTGATCTGAGTTATTTAGTTTGAAAAGTGACTGGTCTACACTATCCCCTGGGAATTAACATTAGGGAAGCTATTTTTCCGCACCTGTGCTTTCCTTAGAAGTGGTATTAGAGCCTAGCCCGTTGTGTTATCCTTGTTGGTAGTTTGGGTTTTTTGTGTTAATTCTATTGTGTGGGAGTATTGTAGAGTGTTATTTTTTAAATTAAATAAAGATGGCTAGTACATCAGACAAAATAGACATTGAGAAATTCAATGGCACAAACTTTGAGTTGTGGAAACTTAAAGTTGAAGACATGTTAGTCTATAGAGACCTTTGGGTTGCTGTGTTTGGAGTTCAACCTACAGGCATGAAGCAAGAAGATTGGGATCTGATATGTAGAAAAGCCAAAGGACTGATAAGACTGAGTTTATCTGACTCTGTTCTATTGAACATCCATGAGGAGAAGTCTGCAAGTGATTTGTGGAAGAAGTTGAATAATATTTATCAGGGCAAGTCCTTGGTAAATAAACTTTTCCTTAGAAAGAAATTGTATTCTCTGAAGATGGATGAAGGTGCATCTATAGAAGAACATCTGAGTGCATTCAATACAATTGTTGCTCAGTTGACATCTATAGGTGTAAAAATAGAAGAGGAGGATCGTTGTATGCTTCTGTTATGTTCCTTACCTGACTCATGGGACCATCTGGTGATGGCTATTGGAAGTACAACAACTACGTTTTCATAGGAAACTGTTGTTGCCTCTTTGTTGTTTGAAGAGATGCGGAGGAAGTCTTCTGGAATGGCCAAAGAGGCTCTGTCAGTTCATGGTAGATCAAAGGAAAGAGGCAAGAAGAAGGACAAGAAGTCTAAGTCCAAATCAGAGGGGAAATCAAAATCTCCTGGCAAGAAGTCCAAGGTGAAGTGCTAGAATTGTGGGCAAAAAGGTCATGTCAAGAAAGACTGCAAAGAGGAGAAAAAGAAGAAGAAGAACTTCTCTGACTCTGAGTCTTCACACAATGATGCTGATGCTTTCATTGCTGCTCTAGCAACACCTGCTTCTAAAGATGTTTGGCTGATTGATTCAGGAGCATCTTTTCATATGACATCTCATAGAGAGTGGTTCACGAAGTATGAACCCTATGCTGGTGGCAATGTTTTCCTGGCTAGTGATTCAATGCTGGAAATTGTTGGCCGAGGTCAAGTCAGAATCCAGTTCCCAGATGGCAGAATAAAGGGAATGAATGGAGTTCTTCATATACCAGGTCTGGCTCAAAATTTACTTTCTATTAGTAAGCTTAATGATATTGGAGTGCAAGTTACTTTTGTGAATGGTGGATGTAAGATGACTAGAGGTTCTATTATTTTGGCAAAAGGTGAACGCATTGGAACTCTGTATAGGTTAGATGCTAAACCAGTGTGCTGTAATAATGTCTCTGCAAAATCTGAAAAAGCTACTATTGTAACACATGATGTAAATTCTATGGAAGTTAAACTTCCTACAGAGAAAACAATGCTCTGGCATCATGGACTTGGTCACATAGGTGAGAAAGGTTTAAAAAACCCTGAAAAACAAAAATCTGGTAGATGGGCTAATTGATTGTAATCTGGAGTTCGATTTCTGTGAACATTGTATATATGGAAAGCAAAACCGTGTTTCATTTTACTCTAGTTCTCATAAATCTTCTGGTGTTCTGGACTATGTGCATTTTGATGTTTTTGGTCCAGTTGATGTTCCTTCTTTATCTAAGTCAAGATACTACGTATCGTTCATTGATGATTATTCAAGAAGGGCATTTGTATAATTTTTGAAAAATAAATCAGAAGTGTTCAGTCGATTTAAAGAATTTAAAACTCTTATGGAAAATCAGACTGGTAGAAAAATAAAATGCTTGAGAATAGATAACGGTGGTGAATATTGCAATGCAGATTTTGATAAGTATTTTGTAGACCATGGAATTAAAAGGCATAAAACTACACCTTATACTCCATAATAGAATGGAATTGCTGAAAGGTTAAATCGATCGTTGATGGAGAAAGCAAGAAGTATGTTGAGTTATGCTAGTCTTGAACAGAAGTTCTGGGCTGAGGCAGTTGCTACAGCTTGTTACTTGCTGAATCATTCTCCCACTTCAGCATTGGTTGATAAGACACCTATGGAAGCATGGTCTGGTAAGAAGCCCTCTCTAAGACATATTCAAGTCTTTGGCTGTGAGGCATATGCTCATATTCCTGAAGTTAAAAGATCTAAGTTGGATAACAAGGCAGTTAAATGTATCTTTGTTGGCTATGGAGTCGGTATTAAAGGGTACAAGCTTTGGAATCCTGAAACTGAAAAGGTAATCTACAGCAGGAATGTAATTTTCAGAGAGCTGAAACCATTGCATGTTGATCCTCAGCCAGAAAAGACAGAAGAAAAGAAAGAAAAGAGTGTTGTGAATGTTCCTCTGACCCCTGTAAAAGAGGAACAACAAGCACCAAGTGTAGATGGTTTAGATGAGAGTTTAAGTAGCTCCGAAGATTCTGATCCAGAGCAAGAACCTGAACCTACACCTCAACCTTTGAGGAGATCTACACGTGAAAGAAGACAACCAGATAGGTATGGATTTTTAGTACTTGATTCAACTTGTACCTATGCTTTACTTACTGATACTGATGAACCTAGGACTGTGAAAGAAGCTATTAGTGTACCTGATTCAGATTCTTGGTTGGAAGCCATGCATAGTGAAATGACATCATTGGAGAAGAATGGAACCTGGGATCTGGTGCCTTTGCCTGAAGGAAGAAAACCCGTAGGCTGTAAGTGGGTATTTAAGAAGAAATATGGTCCAGATGGTAGTATTGAGAAGTACAAGGCAAGACTGGTTGCTAAGGGGTATTCTCAAAAGGAAGGTATTGATTATGGAGAAATTTTTTCTCCTGTAGCTAAGCTGACATCCATTAGATTTCTGTTGTCACTTGCAGCAGCATATGATTTTGAAATTGAGCAGATGGATGTGACAACAGCGTTTCTTCATGGAGACCTTGAAGAAGAAATTTATATGTCCCAGCCAGAGCATTTTGTGGAAAAAGGTAAAGAACATCTGCTATGTAAACTCAAGAAGTCTCTTTATGGTTTGAAACAGTCTCCCAGAATGTGGTATCAAAAGTTTGATACGTATGTTTTATCCTTGGGGTATGTGAGATCTAAATCTGATCATTGTGTCTATTATAAAACTGAAGGTGATCAGATTCTTATAATTGCACTGTATGTGGATGACATGTTGTTCATTGGCAATGGTAAGGGGATGATCTCAGAATTAAAATCTCAGTTGTCCTTGAAATTTGAAATGAAAAATCTGGGGGCAACAAAGTACATTCTGGGAATGGAGATCAAAAGGGACAGATCTAAGAGAAAAATTTGGCTCAGCCAGAGGAAGTATATTACCAATGTTCTTGATAAGTTTCATATGTCTGATTCTAAACAGTTAGTTGTTCCAGTTTTGCAGGGAACGAAATTATCTGTTGAAGATTGTCCAGAATCTTCAAATGACATTGATGACATGACGAGAGTACCTTATGCAAGTGCTATTGGCAGTTTAATGTATGCAATGGTCTGTACCAGACCAGACATTGCCCAAGCAGTGGGAGTTTTGAGCCAATTTATGGCGAATCCGGGCAGATCACATTGGGATGCTGTGAAAAGAGTTATGAGGTATTTGAAGGGAACTTCTGACTATGCTATTTGCTATCATGGAAACTCAGAAGGGTCTAAGAGATCTATCAGCATTCAGGGATATGTTGATTCTGATTGGGCAGGGGACATTGACAGTAGGAGATCCACCAGTGGATACGTGTTCATGTTACATGGTGGTGCTATCAGTTGGATGAGCAAGCGACAGGCTGTAGTTGCTTTGTCCACAACAGAGGCAGAGTACATGGCAGCTACTCGTGCATGCCAAGAAGCCGTTTGGTTGAAGAGGTTGTGTTCTGATGTTGGTTTTAGTGTAGGGCAAATTCAAATTCACTGTGACAGTCAAAGTGCCATATGTTTGGCAAAGAATCCTACATTTCATGCTAGGACAAAACATATTGATGTCCAATATCACTTTGTTCGTGATATGGTGGAAGACAGGAAGGTGAAGCTGGAAAAGGTTGACACTTTGGAAAATGTCACTGACGCCTTAACTAAACTAGTGAGCACGGCCAAGTTCAAATGGTGTTCAGATGAAATGGGTATTCGGGCCCATAGTTCTTAATAATCGAATGAGGACTAAGAGGTAGCAGTAATCTCTTCGACAAGTGGGAGATTGAAGAGAACTTGTGTCTCAAATTACTGCTTGAACCTCTTCGTTGAACCTTTATTACTGTTTGAACCTCTTTGTTGAACCTTTTCCTTGAACCTCTTCGTTGAACTTGTTCTTTGAACCTCTTCATTGAACCTTATCCTTGAACCTCTTCGTTGAACTTGTTCTTTGAACCTCTTCGTTGAACCTTATCCTTGAACCTCTTCGTTGAACCTTTTTGGAGTTCATTTGGTAGGTTCAATGACTTTAGTTCAATGGTTCCTTGGTTCATTGGTTCGAGGATATGCGATGTTGGCATCGCTGTGACGAAGTGCTATCGACAGGACCATGTTAAAGACCACCGATGACTTTGTACGTGGTGACCATCGGCGAGACAAGGCCTATCGGCCAAACTTTGTAGAGTTACTTTGATAGGAGTAGTCACTCCGATGGCGTATGTATATCGGCAAGAGAATACCCGTCGGCATAGCCTAAAGGTGTTGGGCCGATGTACTGTGGTCATCCCGATGGAAGTTTTATTGGTATCGGTGAGACAAACCACTGTCGGAGCGAGGGAGAGATCTTTTGCCGATGGAGAGTGTCATACCGATGGTAACCTTGGTGATCGGGGAGACAATGCTCATTGGTGGGAGGTGAAGTCTGAGGACCAATGGGAGTTGTTAAGCCGATGGACTTGGAGGCTTGGTATTGTCGGCAACAAAATTATCGACAATACTCTTTCGTCTGTTGGCGGTTATAAACTGCAAAGTCCTCTGTGACTTGGTACATGTGGGACTAATCGTCTCATTGAAATGTGAACCGTTGCGACGGTTAGATGGCAGTGACGCCTAAGGAATTTGTTCTATCAGTTAGAGCAGAAGTGTGTAATGACTCTTGTTCTTGCAGACTGGAAATAGAATGACATGTCTACAGGTGTCGTAGGTATTATGATGGTGAGACTTGAATAAAGGTTCATTATGTAAAATGTACAGAGAAAAAAAAACTGTGCATGAAGTCGAGAATCAAAAGCCAGAGTAAGAAGCTGAATTCTTTATTTTTGTAACTGTAAATCTTACTGTAATAAAGATTGTTTTCTTGTGGTGGTGGGTTTTTTACCTGTAAGGGTTTTCCCACGTAATACTGTGTGTCTGTGTTCTGAATATTGTCTATTTCTGGTTTCTCTCATGTACTTATCTGAGTTATTTAGTTTGAAAAGTGACTGGTCTACACTGTCCCCTAGGAATTAACATTAGGGAAGCTATTTTTCCACACTTGTGCTTTCCTTACAAGAACCTCAAGGTGCCTATACATGTTTCTAGGGATCCTCCAATTGAGCACCTAGCATAGATGGATGAAGATTGAACATTTTCAAGTTAAAGATGTCCTTTGGGTGAACTCATAGCACTAGGTGCATGTGTTGGTTGGAACTCCTTGGATCTGGCACCTAGGATTGAAAGCCTTTGATGAGGAGAGAAGTCTCAAGGCCTAGTCTGGCACCCTCACTTGCCTACCCCACCCTCAGAATGTGCCTAACCTTCATAAGGCATTAACACTCTATTTTGAGCGCCTAGCAGGGGGTAATGGATAGATTGAAGGCTTGGGAGCTAAGGAAAGTCACTTAGATGAATAATCAAGATTGAAATGAGAAACTCCTAGCCAAGGCGCAAAATTCCTCAATTCTGGCATCCAGAAATCAAATCTAAGTAAGGCGCTCTTTCCATTTGCCAAAGGCTCTATTAGCGCCCTTGGTTGATGATCTCTCCAGACACCTGAAATGGCGCCCAGTGGATCTTTCAACTTGTATCAGGAAGAAGGGAAGCATTCTCAGTGTTGTTCAGATAATCTAAGTTGTAAAGTTAACAAGGAATAGAGCCAGAGGACAAGGCACACTTATTGGTCTCCATCACCTCAGAAATGCGCCTAATGCAGTTGGTGTCAACTTCCCTCTTTCTAGCCTCCAAATGGCGCCTAGAGTCAAAAAAGGATTTCACTAAACAATGTTAATGTTTTGAGCATCAAACTCTACTTGGCGCATACCTATGCTCTTGCAACCTCAAATTGGCGCCTAGGGTTCAGTCATCCTCCTAAGGCGTGGTTTTGCTCCTCCATAACCCTATTTTAGTCCCTAAACTTGGAAGTACCTTGAAGACTTGGATTAAGATGGAATTCACCTCCAGAATGTTAGGCGCTTGATAGAAGAAAAAGGCGCTAGGGTAAAAGAGCTTCAAAAGTTTGATGTCAAGTGTGAATTTAGATAATAGGCGCTGATACCAATTGACATTACTCCAAACATGCGCCTAAGAGAGATGCAAGTCCCCAAGACCAATTTTGGAACAAGGCGCTCCATCAGAGGGTAAGATGATAATCCTTGGAAGTCAAGTGTTTCAAAGATTCTTTGAGAAATTGACAAGTTGTAACCTAGGTGCCAAAACCCCTGAGCATCCTCCTATCTGGCGCCTAGTTAGAAGAACACTAATATTGCACCTAAGTGAATTTGAGTGTCAATATAGAGTCATCAAACCCCACCAGACATTCATCCATGTCTCTACCACCTCAAGGAAGCACCCAGATTAGGATGGCGCCTAGTCTGGTCTCTACTACCTTCAGTTGGCACCTAACCCTAAGAGTCTTGCAACTATGACATTCATCCATGCAACAAGCAAGGTGATGCTCCCTTGTGATATTATGAGGTGTTGACATTCAGTTGACATCATTGAGTTTGATTGAGTTGATCAAGTGTAGACGCCATTGTAAACATCAAGGCTTCAATGCATTTCTTTTGTATCTCCATTGAATAAGTTGTAACTTCATGCTATTGAAAGCATTATCCATGTAATAAGACATTGCAAGTTGATTGAGTCAAATAACTAGACAAGTACCCAACTCTAAGGTTGATTCATTCAAGTAGTTATCTTTGATGTCTATCTTTGTGTTGTTGAAGTAGTTGATGAATTGATAGCAAGTAAAATTGTTTAAGTAAGGAAAAATTTTCGTAGAACTAGTTGGGTATCTTACTGTCATGTCCCCGTTTCTGGCCTGATCATCAAATGAAGAATGAGTTAGCCTATTCCTCATTCCCGGAGGCTAATTCGAAATAATGAGGGAATGAATTGGTTTTTGACTAACTTAACTTTTGTTTTTTGCAGGAACAAAGTCAGAAACTTGAAATTAGTTAAGTCTGGATGCTAAAATTGACTAAGGCAGGACTCCTAGAGTCAGGGCGCACTTTCTTGCTTGCTCAATGTCAAATGTGCACCTAACCAAGAATCATGGAGCTTTGAAGCACTTTAATCACATCAACTAGGGCACCTAAGTGCATAGAGGTACAATGAATCTTCCGAAGAACATGGATAGACAACTAAGTCTCCAACTTGAGTCTTCTAAGTGAATTGGATGATGAAGAGAGTCTAGTCATTTTGGGCGCTAGTATCAAGATGAATCATCCAAAATGGGTGCCTAGAACTAGAAGGCGCTAATGCATGAGCTCAAGGATCCTCCATTGGAGCGCCTAGCCCAGATGGCTATAGATTGAAAGTTTTAAAGCTAAGTGATGTCTCTTAGGTGAATTCCTAGCCTAGGTGCATGTGTTGGGAAAAACTCTTTGGCTTTGGCGCCTAGAATTGGGAGCTTTGTAAGATGCACCAATTGATGAAACATTTCCATTTTGCGCCTAGAATAGAACTCTCTCACATAGTTGAAATTGACTTGATAGAAGGAGATAAGTCTTAAGGACTAGTTTGGCGCCTCACTTGCCTATCTCACCTTTGAAATGCGCTTTGGTTGATGATCATCATTGATGGCGCCTAGTGAAATGAAAAGCTATTTGCATCTCCAGAGGATCAAAATTGGATTAGGAGATCATCCTTGCAGTTGAGATTGATAGAGAAGTGTTAAAGGAATCACTTCAAATGGGCGCCTAAGCTAGTTGAGGCGCATATCAATTCCACTGTAACTCTATACTGACGCTTAGGATCCAGTCATCTCCTAAGGCGCAGTTCCATTCACCCATGACCTCGCTTGGCGTCTAAAACTTGGAAACTCCTTTGGAAAGCTCCTGTTGCACCTAGAAGCATGAGTTTGGGATATCAACTTGCAAAAGGCTTAGAAACTCTTCAAAGATGTTAGGCACAATCCCATGGCACTGGAGCTCAGTTTTGGCACCTTCAAGGAATAGCACATGAAGGAACTTGGGAGGTCAGGTGCTTGTAAAAGGGAACACCTTGGAACATCTTCCAGGGGTTGAAGTAGTAAGAAAACATCAAGTGAGTCTAGGCGCACTCCCTTATGTGAACAGTTTAGCTCTGGCGCCTAGCCACAGAGTGAGCCAGAAGAAGTAGTTTGGACATTAGAAGATAGGCACTCATTCTACAATGAAGCATTCCACCTTCCTAATCAACAAAGACTTGAAAGAATTGACAAAGGAAACCAAGGCGCACCTTCTACTTGTTTCCACCTCTAGAATGCACCTAACCTTGAAAGGGGGTTCAAAGATGTTTGTTAGACCTTTTCACTCAAGGCGCTCACCTTAGGCGCACTTTCTAAGTCCTTGTCACCTCAAGGAAACACCTAGTTTGGAAGGCGCTTGCCCTGTTCTCCACTCCTTTCAATTGGCGCCTAGAACACAGAATGCATGAAAGGAGCGCCTAGACTCCAGAGGGCTCATTTGGGCGCCTAGCATTTAAAACACTTTCTTAATGATGATGTTTTGGCGCCTACTCTTGGAAACAATCCAGAGCATCCATAAACTCTAATTGGCGCCTAATGTTGACAAGGCGCAACTTCAAGAGGAGGTCACCTCAACTTGGCGCCCAAGTCAGAAAAACCTGTAAATCCTTCAAATATGTGCCTACCTTGTGAGGTGATGAGTTGAACATTCCAAATCTTCAAATGTTTAAGTATGGATCTAGAGGAGTTCACTTCCAAAGACAATATCTTCCAAGGATGAGAATTTAGGCGCACTTCCTGGTGAGATCCTCCACAGCTGGTGCTACAGTTAGAAGAACCCTAAAACTGCGCCTAAAGTAGTTGTTTCATTCAAATAGTTATCTTGATGTATATCTTTATGTTATTGAAGTAGTTGATGAATTGTTAGCAAGTAAAAGTGTTTAAGTAAGGAAAACTTTTTTGTAGAACTAGTTGGGTATCTTACACTTACACCATGCCTATCCATCAAACATCACAATGCAATTAAAATCCTAACAACATGCCCATGATCCAAGATCAAGTGCAATCATGCAAAGATATTATCAATCACAAGCCTATTAAGAATGAAGTAGAGTCTTCTAGTACCATACTTTTCCATCAAACACCATCATGTAATCCATGGCCTATCAAGCCTATCAAAGAAAATGCAAACATCCTATGTAATACAATCAGACTTTAAATATTTGAAGTAGCCATCTACAAATATCCATTCAAAAGTGGATTTATAATGCAAGTATGGACGCCATCAATAAAAAAGATTTGTATTAACCAAATATCCATATAGGCATACATCAATATCTGTCGATATAAGTATAACATATATAAAAAATAGCCATATAGGCTTACAAGAATGCCATATAGGCATACAATGTCAACTATGTACAATACAAATATATGTCCACAAATGCCATATAGGCATACAACAAAGGAACACAATAAAAAGTCATTCCCCTCTGGCTGGTGAAGAGAATAAATCATGAGCAGCCTTTGATCTTCTAGGGGATGGAGACATGCATGTGGGTGGTCTACTACGAACCTGAGGGCTACTCCTCCTATTTAGTTCTTCTTGCACCTTTACCTGTTACAAAAAAAAGTATAGACATTAATATATAGAAATTACATGTTATAAAAAAATGAAACATTTAACAAAATAATCAATTACCGCTAACATATAATCTGTCTCCTCGCTTGCCTCAGTAGCAAGAATAGGCCCTGGTGATGTCATGTCCTATAGAAACCATCCAGATAGAAATTAAACTTCAAATCAATAATCTTTTGATTTTTCAAAAATAGACAACTATAACAATGAATGTAAATTGAATTTTACTAATCTGCCTCATACCCCTGTCAATGCCATAGAGCTATGAATCACAGAGGCCACACCCTGCTCCATTGCCCTATGAACATGGGGAGGTGTATCCGCAGCCTGCATCATCTGGAAATAAAACAACATTATTCAATTATGAAAACTATAATAGTGATGCAAATCATGGCTCCTAACATACACACATGTTCATCTAAACATGGAAGTACACACAATAAAACACACAAATCACATACAAAAATTTAGTAAGTACAATTCATTCATTAAACTATTTATTTTATTACCTCCGTAAAGCTTTGAAGTCCACCACCGCTGGCAGGTGTTGCCATGAAATCTACAGTGTTAACCTATTCAACATCCAAAATTAGAAATTAGAATACCATTCATATAACGATGCTATTCACATGTAATATTTATAATTGTTTATTAGTTACATACCTCGACAGTAGATGATCTAGTGAAAAATGTAGGTGGAGAACCACTGAAAACTGCATCGACGCTATGACCCTAAAATTTCATTAAAATCATCAATTTAAATTAGTTAATCTTGTATTTCAAAAATGAAATTTAATAAACTTGCTAATATTTACCTGAGTAACAAGGTTGAAAGTCTCACTCAGGAGGGTATCTATCATCACCATCTACTCAGCTGCAGATGTAGCCTGTGCACTTGCGTCCTGACTGTCCATGGGGTCATAACCACAGGCTGACCCGCAAGCCTGGCAAGTATGCGGTGGGACCCTACTCCTCGCACTATCTCCCAACCCACTCTGTGTTGCAGGATCGGCATGCTCTATGATGCTCTGGGTCAAGGCACTAATCGACCTCAGTGTATCGACCTCAACACTCTCCTTCACAATGGAAGGGATAGAAACATGCTCATGGGCTGGTCTGCTGATTAATCATCTCACTACCCGCTGTGGGTCAAGACGTGCCCCTGGTCTATCCTGTGCTGAGCCCCCACCTCTACCCTGGAAGTCCCGCATATCAAAATAATTTGGCACTTTATTGAGGACAAACTTGCAGTAGAGTTTCCTCAAAAAGTATTGTGGGACCTCATTATTATTGCATGGAGGATGGTCAAAAACCATCCACCACCTCTGCCCGAAATTGTCCCTTATCACTTGGTTGTTGCACCAATGGATAGGGAACCTCTTGCATGTAATGGGTGGAGGTTGATTTGTTTGTGGATTTGTGAAAATTGAACACAAGTCTAATTTTGTAATTTGTAATTTTTTGACATCTTGGTATGACAATTTATCTGCATAGTAATCTCTAAACTCTCTCTTTTTATCGGTCCAACTAGTTATTTGCTTACTAATTGAATTTACATTTGATAACATAGACTCAAGAGATTCGGCAAGCGTGGACCTATGCAAGGTTGAAGTGGAAGGATCTTTCAACCTTGCAATTATATCTTCAATTTGTTTTTTGTTGTTTTCAATTTCCCCCATTATATTATCTTGTGTTCTAGGGGCATGTCGAGGAATGTTGTTGTTCTGCAGGTATTTCCTCCTCAGGATTTTGTGGATTTTGAGGAGGAGGAGGAGGAGGAGGAGGTGCATTAACATTTCCTACAATTAACAAAATATACATAAAAAATTAACAAAAACCTACCTATTTAGGAAGAAATTCAAACAAAAAAACAAAGATAACTCACCCCTTTGGCGTGCTCGACGTCGCAGCGGCATTTTGGCAATGAATCGACAAGCTTTTTGTGTTGATTGGCATTTTGTAGAACACGAGCGTGTTTTTGAGGGTTTTGAAGCCGCGGGTAGAGGAGAAAATCAGAATGAAATGAAATGAAATGGCATTGCTTTTTTTTTATTTATAATAAGTTATAACGCGAGCGCGTTATAATGCCCTCGCGTTATGGCTCTGTAATGACGAGCCTGAGGCTTGTCATTACCAAGCCATAACACGAGCGTGTTATAACGCGCTTGCATTATGACTTAAATTTTTTTGAAAATTTTTTGGCCACTTTTTGGCCCCCCATCTTCTTGCACTTACCTAAGGTTCATAAGACTAAACACAAAAATACAACCTGAATTATATGAGACTCTTACATGCAAACCTACAATAACTAGACATAAAAATGATTCTTTGTTTTGATTCACGATAACCATCAAATTGATACTACATGTATGAAACAAGAAATGAGAAAGGAAAGCTTTGGTATTTATTAAAATTGAAGGAGTGTCAAAATCAAAATTTGAGTACAAAAGTGTTTACCAAACTCTCTGAGATGGACAAGAGAGAAAGAAACAATAATCTAAACTGAGAAAAAACTAAGTTTTTCTCATACTTATAACTCCAAAAATCTCCCAAGCAAAAAGTTGAGAAATCTTCCTAAAATAGCAAGTTTGATCCATTTTCAAGCTCCACAGAAAAGCCTCCAAAATAGTCACTGAACTACCTCCGAACTGGGTAGAAAAGATGTCAAAATGCTCTCTAAAGTGGTCCCATCAAAAAACACCTAAAAATCAGGGTTCAGCTAATCAAGAAAAGCTCCAGTTTGCCCATATTTTCTCAATTCCGCCTAGAAGAAAGCAAATCTAAAAAAGAAAGATACAATTTTCTTTAACTACATTTAATAACAATTATTTAAAAGCAATTTATAAGGATATTGCTTTAAATAATGTTTTACAATAATTTGCAATTTTATTTCCTGATTTGACTTGATTTGATTCTTTACAAAAGCAATACAAGGCTCATATGATTATTTTGCCAAGTATTCACAATTTGGGCATTTGATTTTCTATAAAAATCATAAAAAATTGAAGGCATTATTGAATGGTTTGAAAAAAAAGAAAACTCCCCTAAGGTCTATTCTCGATTTGGTTTGCAAAATACTCCTAAGGCATTATTGATGTTGACTTACCTTTCAAATGTGACAAAAAGACCCTAAGGCATAAAGTCTAGGCAATGAAATTTGTAAAAGGGACATAATACCATGGGGGTATTAGTCGAGGCTTTTGATTTTCAAATCAATGTGATAAAAATATTGCATTGACTTAGGGATACAATGAAACCCTAAAACAAAACCACTTGAAGCCCTAAATTAACAGGCTCATTTGCATTTGACCTTTTTGATGAAAAGAGGCATTGCCTCTGGCCACTATGGGAACTAGGGTTTCAACTGTAACCCTTTGATTTATTGCTATCTTTGAGCATATTTTTGGAGAATCTTGTAGGAAAGCAAGGTAAATACCTTTCTCTTTCAATATTGAACCATACTTTTCACTCAACACAGGTTTTTGGGCTTTTATTCGCGGCCATGATAAAACTTCTAATGCATTGTTTTGTTTCTTCACTGCCATTTACTCTTCCTCTGTGTTTGAGGCCGCCATGAGACTGGGGCGAGCTCATTTTACACCATATAAAGGAAAAAAACTGCAACCTCCATGTATCTTCTCTATGTGACAAAAACAAGGTAAGATCTCTGCCTTTCAAATATTGTATGATTTCTTGTATTTCTCCATGAATATAGATATGGGTTTTAATATTTGAAAGGAAAAATTATTTTCTGGCCGCAACCATTATAGACACTATAGATAACATCACTTTCTTTAGAATCTTATGTTCTAGGTGAAAACAATTTGATTCGACCTAAGTATCATTGCAAGATTTTATGAAAAGAAGATTGGGTTATGAAACCCTACATAGATGGTCATTCAAAAATCTGCATATTCTTCATTAATGCTCTTTTGACAATCGTTCTCTGAGCCTTCTACAAGTCATGGTTGAAAGTTTATTGTTCATATCATGATGGGTTTCATTCTTTATACACTTTCACTTTGTTCTCTTCTCAACTAGTATATCTATACATGACTGTCTTATGGCTGTCTTGTCATTGTGATGACATGACCTTCTCATTTGCAACTGTAGCAGCTTATATATATATATATATATATATATATATATATATAGATGAAAACTATACATATTGTTCTCTTGTAGATATAGATGAACATTAAAACTTATCCTATGAGGTTTTATGCTCATATCATTCTATATGCATTTGATATGTCCTTCATTTATCTTAGTATTGCATGGACATTTCTGAGCATGGCATCATCTAGACTACTCATTAGTTGGATCATTCATGCATTCACATTGCTGAAGCAATATGATATATGGGATTGATGTTATTCAAGGTTGAATTCACTATTACCTATTGCATACCTTCATGTGCTATCTCTTCACAAATAAGCATTATTTACCATGATCTCTTGTAGCTTCTTGATAGATGCACTTTTGGTCTTTTATGGTTGTCTCATGCATTGAACAATAACTTCATACTTCATTAACAACAAAATGATAAATACCTGTTTCATTGTTGTTCAACTACTTCCTTGATAAAGAAATGAATGAGTCATCTCTATATTGTCCCTTGTCTACAAATATCATCGGGAAAGTACCTTTTATGTTGGCATTGAATATTCTTTGATCAGTACAAGATTGTTGTCCTGAGCATGTGAGCACTTATACTAGTGAAGGTTGGCTTCTATCATGGCCTTCATTTGTATTGTTTCTTCATCTATAAGGCTGCATGATGAGATTAGACTACTTCTCCTAAGTACCTTGAATGCATACAAATGATAATGTGACAGATGTAATAACATCATGATGTTGACAATGCCTTTACTCAGTTTCATACATTATTGAGCTGCCTTGATTGAGCTCAATGCTCATTTATGGTTCTCACTTCATCACACTTGAGTTCTGATAATCATGAATGGGCAATGAGCTTGAAGCTCATGCACTCACTTAATGTTGCACTCCTTCAACTCAATATTGTTCTATTTAAGCATTACTATCAATCCCCTCTTGAGATTTAAGGGTAGCATTTTGGGCTCAACCCTTGTGGGGGCCCACTTTGTACCACATGCTATGATGTCTTCAAAAATGAATTAGTAACATGATTTCTCCTATACCTGCACAGGAAACAAACATGTTAGATAAAAGCAATGAAGCTCAATGCTCCTATGATACTTTATTTTTCAGCCTCTCTTGCATATATCTAATGTTCATTATTTGATTCAATACATCATAGGCAATGCACTATATTCTCTCTTGGTATAGTACATAGTGGAATTCATACCCTAAGCTCTAACAACTTGTTTCATCACAATGCATGTCCACTTAGAATCAGGAGCATTGACGAAGTAGCTAAAATGAAGACCAACACCGAACATAACATGCAATGATGGATATGTTTTTCATTATATGCTTAGTTTCTTTTTCAATTGTATAGTGCATTTCCTAGGTTGTGTTGGCTCAGCTATTCCCACTGCTTGTGTGGGACACTTGGTCTCTCTTTTCTTTCTAGTGAATATGCAAACAACACTCTTTAAAATCTTGTACAATTCTGTATATCTTTCTTGCAAAATGTATGCAACATTGTGAAATGAATTAATCATTGCAGAATTGAATGAAAGCAATATTATTTTATCTCATGTAGTCTCTTTCGTGATGTAAAATATTGAATTGCAAACTGAATGCTTCCCTTTATGAAACACATTGCACTTAAAACAACTGAACTCCTTTTTCCTAAATTTCAATATGTGCAAAGGTTTAAGCAAAGCATAAATGAATTGAAATCTTTCACCTTAAAATGAACATACGCTGTCTCAGCTCTGCCAATTTGTGTTGTAGGTGAAAAATTGGAAACAGTTATAATACACTCACATTATGGCTTGGGATGGCTTATAAAAATTGAGCCATAATACATGCATGTTATAATGTGTTTGCATTATATTTTCCTTGGAAACAGACAAAATGCTTTTTTTTAAAAAATTTACAACACATCCATGTTATAATGTGTATGCATTATGATGCACACGACTTTGATTTAATGTTGCCTTGGAAGCCTAGCCTGAGGCTTGGATTTGGCTTGGATATCCAAACTAAAGGGTTGAGTCTACATATAAAATGCCCAAAGATTCGTTTTGCATAAAACATGAAAAAATAAGTAAATTTTGAGTGTGCTCTCCATGAAGTTTGCACATTTTAGGACATTATTCTAAAAAAAATGCCACAATAACATCAAACTCTCTTACCTTCTAACCATGTAATTTTTTCTACATTTTGAACACATTAAGGTTTTGATCTTCAATTTCTTTTGTTAGTAACATCATTTTTCTTCAAAAACATATGTATAGCTTTTTTGGTGTCTTTTTTTATCTGATCATATAAATTTGAAACAAATTACATTTTTACATTCTAGACTTTGTTCTATACACATTGAAAAAATAATAAATTTTTATTAGTTTTCTTAAAATTAAGAGGAGAGCATGCTCAATTTTCTATTTTTTAGGATGTGTCCACTTTAAAAATGAATAAAAAATTATATACTCATTAAAAAAATAGTAGATAAATATGGCATAAACTACATGATGTTAGCTAACTTTCTACTAATGGGATTTGTGGAATACTTTAAAAATTCAACATTTTATGGGGAGCACATATGATGCTATGTTATATTTTTTAATAAAAACATGACCACTTTTTGTGCTCCCCCTATTTGACCATCTTCATCTCCACCATTTTAAAAAATAGTAGTTTAGAAACTAGATTCTGAGCACTATTAATCTTGTTCTTGTCACATCTTGAAAATTTGAACATGGGTATCTTGAATTTCTCATCTAAGATCAGTTTTTACAAATTTCAGGAAAAAATGACCACTTTTGACCCCCTTTTGGTCCAACATTTCCATGCACATTCTCACAGTTTGGAGATATATTGGGTCTTTTGTATAATTGTTACCTTGTGACAATGTTCTAACTATTGTTTCCCTATGCCTTATTCTGAGTGGATTCATTTTGTATTGAGTAAGCTATTATTATAAATTTCTAGGTATAGATTGGATTCTAACAACTTGTCCTTATAAGAAACTATTATAGTATATGTTGTATCCTTTAAGATGGATGATATTTAATGCTCAACTAAGTAAATAGATGGAACTGATAATGGGGAGCATCATATGTACAGGCAATTAAAGAACCTTGTTCTTAGTAATGTGTCATCTTGACATGTTAAAATTGATTCATTTTAGCAAAATCATATATAGTTGTTATGCGTTTCATCTACATGATCTTCCTTGGTTAATCTAGTTCCTGATTTCTTTAGGGAAACTATATATCAAGGTTGGGAATCTTAGAGGGCTATATCTTATTGATGTAGGGGACAAGGGATGACACTATCTAGTATCTGTATAGGTTATCTTAACCTAGGATTAAAGTGCGTGTCCTCATCCTAGTAGTTAAAATCCAAGGAGAACTAGATGGGACTTCAATCCCATTTGAAAGTGGTATGTAGGTAGTCCTTGGGTGAAGGATGCCCTTGGACCCAAGTTTGTAGGGGAGGATTTAAAGAATAGGTCAAAGGTTTGGGGTTATTCCTAAACATGATCATCCCTCCATCTTTAGTGTATTTCGGCTTGAGGATGGAATTTATATTAGATGACTATGTACTCACCTTTCCAATTAATAAATTATTATAATTTTAATAGTAATTATTATTAATTTTCTACATACACTATGTCTGACTTCCTAATAGATATACATATTGAAAAACATTCATAACTTTCAAACTATCTATCCTTTCTTAAATCTAAACGATGTGTCACATTCTACGCTTTATTAGCTATAGGTTAAACAAAAGTTTTGAATTTTATTTTTTTTACCAAGTTAGGTTGGCTAGAAAACTATTTTCTAATATTTCTAAAAAATCATGGTAAAAATTTCATAAATAATTTTGTATTTATTACAAAAATTCAAAAAATATGTGTTACATTTGCTCATGTCTCCTTTACTTAAATCCAAAGCTTAGAGGACAAATATTTTCTTTTTCTTATACTTAGGTTGGTCGAAATGACACCTAGTTTTTATTATTTTTTGAAAATTTTAGTAGTGCCTCATTGAGATATCCAATGACTGCCAAACTAATTTTTTTTTTTTAAAAGTAGTAGATCATAAGCTACATTCAATTTCCTACAAATCTTATTGCTACCTTATTTTTAGATTGTGTTGATAACTCGTTCAATTTTTGACATGAAGTTACTTAAGATTGTACTTAAGTTAGTTAATAATGCCAATTAGCATGTCGAATCATCTTGAGTTGGTTGTCCACAATTGCATAGGGTGGATTATACCCTTGAACCATCTACCATCTCCTCCGCATGTGGGTATGTCCACACAAGATGAGCAAGTTTAGTTGGTGTCTTGTGGCATTCTATCTTGTCTTAGGAATGTTCCACTTTGCAACGTTCTCTCTTGTTGGAGAGTGTGTCAGTCTTGTGTCATTTAGAGATTAACAACTTTGGAGACCTCAAAATCATCTCTAAAGCTTTTTCTATCTTATGTTAGTTTGTCTGAGGACTAGGGATGAAATCCTTGTCAATAGAGTCCTTGTGGGACCCTTGGTCAAAGTCCTAAGTAGGTGTTCTATAAAAAATTTCTATTCAAACACTATGTGAGGACTACATCACTAACCTTGGACACCAACACTAGTTTTCGACCCTAGCACTAGAACTAGACACTAGTGCTAGAAATGAATGCTAGAGGCATGTGTTGAAGTCGTGCTAGGGCACTGTAGTCATCTAAACTACTTGAGCATTTGTGGAGTCTTGGACAACAAGCACTTTCTAAATTTTCCTAAAGAAACTTTGTATATGGCCATTGTTCCCCTTGATCAACTGAGTCTTCCCATGCTAACACTTCATTGATTGGTGTCCTAATTAGGAATTTATTCCCTCTTTTACATTGGGAAGCATTCCTTTGCATGAAATCGACTAGTGGTCATTCCAATTGGTCAAGGGCTTGTACCTCCTAGTTCATCAATATCTTTAGTGAGTTTTCCCTTATGTTGGGATGTTATTTTGTGTTGTCATGGAATGGATTTGGGGTAGTTGTCACCCTCATCTTACTCCATGTGTTCATGAGGAAATGAGATCATGGATGTGTATCTAGTTGTCATCATGGAGTGGGCTCCATTCTCTTTCTTGGTTATTGTGGTAACTTGTCACACTATGGGTGAATTCTTCTGCTTGTGCCACCTTGCCTGGTGTAATGGTGATGTCATCTTAGGTGTTTTGTGCTTGTCATGACACCTTTTTTTGTATGATTGCAATGTGACATGCAAATGTTACACTTGTAAACACAAAAAAATTGTTTGTCTAGTTTCTTTTAGTTATTGTCCTAGGTGAAATCTTGGGGAATTACACAACACATGTGAAATACCATCATAAAAAGATTATCTAGATAGGGCTACAAAACCTTTTTGACATAATAGGGTACTACATTTCTTTTTCTAAATAAATGACATTATATATATCAAACAGTTGGAGTTTGTGTTTGGGGAGGCTAATTAGGCATGTATTAAAATATATAACTCTCATTCTTCAATAAATGATTTGATGTGAAACCAAAAAGTTACAAAGGTTTTCTTTTTACTACTTTATGGCTAATCCACTTCAATTAAATCCTATCTTCAAAATTGCATATTTATTACATATGTTTTCTTTTCTTATTGATTGAGTAACCTCACATCCTTCTTGATTTACATTAGGGAGAAATATATTATTTGAGATATATATACAATTTAATATGATATTTAAAATTATTTCATTAAGATTATAGGACTAGTTTTCCCCTCCAACTATTGAATTTCAAGTTAGACTTTTATGTTGAGACCAAGTTATCAAAATATTAGATGTAAAAATGACTTGAGTACTTGGTACCTATACAATGTCAGTGTCATGGATTTAAGATTTCATTGGATAAATCAAGAACTTAGCCATGTGCTTAAGATTAAGATTAAATCAATCATCAATGTAAAGAATTAATATGTAAGATACATATAATCCATGAAGTTAAAAGTGGGGTGCATTTTACCTCTTGGTGTTTTAATCTACTATAAGATTTTGATAGATATAATTATCCATAGGGTTGTTAAAGATAATTTATTTTTTAAATTATAAAATTATTAGAGATGTTTGTCCTTCATTTCAAAAATAATTTATATTGGACAAAATAAACTCTTTAAGGAACCCTATAGACTATTTTCTTCAATAAATTCCTTCAACTAGATTCTGATGCATTGACATCCTAGGTACTAAAAATTTGCATGGATCAGAGGTTTGGATCGTATTATTTGGAGGAGAACATGCACTTGCAACCACTATAGGTTTTTACTTTCAGCCATTGGTGAGGAGTCACCATATGACCAAGGAACTTACAACAAATGTGGCTACTTGCAACCATAGGAATTACATTAAAAGGGGAGAGTGAGCATAGGTTCCCTTACAACAATAGGAAGTTGCATTTAATTGTTGCAGCTAGAGGACTACCCAAGGAGTGCTTAGATGTACGTACACTTGTAGCAACTAAGGGGCTGCAAAGAGATGGATATCACAAGAAGAGTGATGACATTGCAGTTGCACGTGCATCAAAACAACATGATGGAGGTGCTCATGCGGTGAGTTGGGATGTTAAAGACTAACAAGAGGTTGATATTGTATGGTGGAGAGTATGGGGTTGCTTGTAGAGTAGAAGTAGTCAAATGAGAGGTGGTTGTGAAGGAGAAGAGATAGTAAAGGAAGTGTTGATTACTAATGTGGATGTGGATAGTGTCGAAGGGTCCTACAAAGGTGCATAGGTTTCATGGACAAGGAGAGGAAGGTATGAAGTTGGCTACATGGATGTGAGGTACACAAAGGGGATTGAGTTGGAGTTTGAGAGGCTACATGAAGGTGATGAAATGGTAGAAGGGTGGCATTGAGGAGCTATGGTGGTGCAATGACTGTGAGTGCTAGCGAAGGGGTTTGGAAGGTTGTTTGGAGGCCACGATTAAGAAGAAAGAAAAATATACAATAGTGACAAAGGGAGCCATTGGAGGAAGAATGATAATTGAAGATTTGGGAGTAGACATATTGGTGGCAATGAACAAGTTAGTATGGTAGAAGGTTGGCATTTACTACCTAGACTAGGTGAGTGATGACAGTATAGGATTGTTGGGAAGTTTAAGCAACAAAATAGACAGGTCGCAAAGGGCATGAAGAAAGACATTTAATGTTGAGATCAAATGGAAGATAGTAGGGATGACAAGAAGGACATGGAATACTCACATTAATCATGGGAAGGATAGTGTGCAAGTGTGGATGAGTTGAAAGGGGTCATTTAAAGGCTTGAGGTACCCTATTAACATTAATGAGGGTTTGGCACATGTAGGATAATGTTCATAGCCAATTTGAGGGAGATTTAGGTGTGTGATCGATGTTGGTAGTTATGAAGTGGTAGGAAGGATGCTAGGGTTAGTGAATTCAAATTCCCAAGAATTTGGGTGGGGTCTAAGGAAAAGGTGCATAAACATGAATATTCGAGAGTGTGTCCAGAAGTTAAGAGGAGGTTCCTATTTTGGCACATGAATAGTTTGATAGAGAAAGAAAATAAGAGAGATAAGATAAAGGGAAAGTTTAATAGAGAAAAGAAAGAGAGATCAGTTGAGGGAGAAGAATCAGTAGAGGAGAGATCTATAGGAGGCATAGAGAAGTGAACAAGTAGTTTGAGAAAGAGAGATGAACAAGAAGAAGGAGCAAAGAGAGATCAATGTTGCAAACCTTAAGGAGGTTGAACAAGAGTAGGGCACACGATATGACTATAAGGAGTTGATCAAGGGTGCTAGCAAAGAAGGAGAGTTTGTGAGTAGGTTAAATCAAGGAGGAGCTTGCATGAGACCAAGTGGACAATGAGGCAATCAAAAGGAGAAGCTCGTATGTGAGATTGAATGGGTAGCAGGGTGAGGAAAGTGGGTGAAACAAGAAGACTACATGTGAGACCGACTAGGTAGTGTGGCAAGATGAAGCTACATGTGAGCAATGTGTGTGGGAATGAGTGGTTGCATGTGAGAAGAAAAGTTGAGAGAAAGGTTGAGAGAGAGAGAAAGAGGAGTGCGTGTGTACAATTGAGGGGTCGAATGTGCATGCATGTGAGTGTGAACATGGTAAGTACAAGTCCTTGTATACAAAAGAAAAGAATATTTCATGTAATAAAATATGTTTTTTATATTTCTTGTTCAATGGTGTCTGTGGGGTGTGTTTAGGTGCATGTAGGTTAGGTCTCCATTGCTACATGTAAGTTGTAGTAGGATAGTTGTTGCAAGTGGTAGGCTTAGGGAATTTGGGTATCAATAACCTGGAGCCAAAGGGGAGAACCCTATTTGCTTCCACTTAGTTGTACTTAAGGGGTTCTCAAGTGTGACATGTAGGGCTAGTCACTATCACATTCTATAAGCACTAAAGCACTACACAAAATCTTTTATATAGGACACACTAGTTGAATGGTTTAGAGATACTTCCCATGAAGTTATTGTGAGTTCTACTAGTACATTACAAACTAATAATCAATAAAAGTTAAGGTTGTACATACAATACAAATGAGATCCATATATTATCATCACACCAAATCTATAAGTTTCATTTAATGCTACTAATGGCTCAATAATGTTAGGTTTTACGGGAACAAGATGAAAAAAAATGACTATAAACATTTAATATAGAGACAAATTACCATGAGTTGTAAGCTACAAGGTGGCAGTTGGAATCTACTTTAATACAATATTAAAAATTTAAAATATATATTGACATCCAATCTCCAAAGAAAACATTTTCACCTCCACTTAGTCCAAACCATCATAACAAGAAAAAATATTAATACAAAATTATCCATAGCACAAGTTATATTCATGAATATTTTTTTCACATGTTGGCTCTTAGTCTATTGGTCAAGTTGAATGAGTGGCAAAGAGTCCACCAAAGATCAAATCTTGTTACATGTAAAACCTATGACACTCTAAAAGAATAAGGGTGGGATTGTGCACTCGTGATCTAAACTTCCAATTACCAACAAATTACTAAAACAATAAACAATATTTATCCTCTAAAAAATAAATAAAAATATTATTAAACTTTTTCTTTCTCCACTTTTAAAAATTATTTTGATTCTTTTACACATAATATCATATATTTAAATACTTTTCAATGTTTAACCTCTAAATGCAAAAGCCTATTTATCAATCTCATTGGCTCCTCTATAGAAGAGCACAAGAATATTTAATGTCCACATATGATGATAATAAGTCCCAAAAAATAAAAAATAAAAATAGAGTCTATGTATACTTCCAATTCGTTAGTACTTGAGCTTATTACAACATACATAAAATTTTTATTACTCAAAATTATTTTCTATTGCAAGGATGTGCCTATTATTATAATCAATGCAAGTGAGTATCAAAACAATTTATGCAAAATATTAGTTATAGCTTTATATAACACCGAGGATATTGTTTAATCTTGAGACAATGCATGTCTGCTTAATTGGCAATATCAACCAATAATGGAAGCATATGACTTTACCCTCTTCTCTCAATGGCATCAGAAATATTTCATTCAATGCTACAATTGCTCTGTTATGATATTTCAGAAGCCATTGAGGGAGTGGTAAGACCAACTTCCTCCATATATCAAATTAGTAGCCTCAAAGAATATATAGCAAGCCTTCATCATGAAATATTTATTTAATAAAAAAGAAAGAAGCATGAGAGGCTTAGCTTACATGAAAATATTATGAACCATAATACTTATAAGACAAAGCAAGGCCAAAATATAGAAGAAAGCAATTGTGGAGGGACCCATAATTTCAAGTGGTTTCATATCAGAGATCTCATTTCTGAGGTCTTTGTTATGATACTGAGATAAGTCATCAATGATCTCTCATAATTTAGAATCTTTGGAAAATGTTTCAAAATCAAATTATTTGATTATATTCTCAGTGTGTATGTTGTAGGCACTTTTTAAAGTCTGGAATTGAAATTTTATGTAAAAAGTCAACAAATTATTTGTTTTAATCTTGGTGACATCGCTGACATGATTCCCAAATGAGCTGACTTATGTTGGAAAAACTATTACTGATGTGAAAGGAATGTATATATATATATATATAGCATCTAGTCTTTATAATTGGGCCTAACAGTAACATGCATTCAAAGAGAAATGACATGAGAAAACAAATGGTATCACTCAATCTAGTGGGAATTTTATACAGATAAGATTGTCTTCTACTTTAATCATAATGACTTCATGAATGCCATTAGTGGAACTGGGCTACTAGTTCTCAACAGTACAATGCCACTAATTAAAGACATGCAAGACTTCTTCATCCATGCCCTCTTTGTAGATGACACCCTCTTATTTGGGAAAGATTCTTTGACCGAGGCTATATCTATTAGGAAAACAGTGGAGAATTATTGTTTAGTTTTTGGGTAGGTTGTCAATGGAAATAAGTCAGTGGTATATCTCTTCAATGTGTCATAGGCCGTCCAAGAGGATATCAGTAAAGTATTCAATTTCAAACTTGAATCCCTCCCAGGTAGATATCTTGGGCTACCATTGTTCACAGGAAGACACAAGAACTCTCTTTGGAATAACATCATAGTTCACATGGATTCAAAAATGTTAGCTTGGAAAGGTCATCAGCTTTCACTGGCGGGTAGAATTATTTTGATTAAAGCAGTGTTAGCAACAGTACCTATTTACATGATGTCCATTTTTTAAATACCAAAAGGAGTTCTCTCAAAAATTGAGAGGATCTGCAAGCAATTCATGTGGCAAGGTACCTTTCAGGAGAAGAAAGTTCACCTTTTGGCATGGGATAAAATTTGTAAACTGAAGGGAGAAGGAGGAGCAGGTATTCTAGATTTAAATGTGCAAAATCAAGCGCTTGAAGTTAAGATGGTCTGGAGCTTTTATTCTAAACCGAATTCTAATTGGGTATAGGTAATGAAAATAAAATATCTGGACTCTCATGAGAAGGAACAAATCTTCATAGTTAAAAATCCACCAAGAGGATTGGCAATTTGGAATTTCATTTCTAAAAGTAGAGATATCCTTCTTCCAAAATTGACATGGATTATTCACAATGGGGAGAAAGCAAACTTCTGGTATGATTCTTGGTGTGGGAAGCCTAAGCTTTCGAATAGGGAGGACCTCTTAGAAGCGAGACTTTTCTTGTAGTCAAACTAGAGTAACAAGGTGAAAGACTACTGGTGTGTTAAGTGAGAGGGTGTCACTGTCACTATTAAATGGAAAAGCACAAGGAATTGTGATTTCCCCTACGATTAGAAAGATCGACTAAAAAAGATTTTGGCCAAAAGAATGGTTATCCTTTTTGATAAGGAAGATGTATTAGCTTGGACAGGAGCTAAATCGACCTGCTATACAGTGAAGGCTAGGTATAGATCAGTTAATAAAAAGATGATGGTAGACTGGCCGTTGATCTTATGCTGGAGTAAATCAGTATTGTCAAAAACTGGGAGCGTTCTCTTGGTTCGCGCTCAATAACAGAATTCTTACAGGTGACAAAATCAAAAGGTTAGGCTTTGGCTCAAATTGTCTTTGCACCCTTTGCGAAAAAGAAGAATCAGTGGACCACTTGCTATTGCACTGCCCATTCAGTAGAGAATGCTGGTTATGGTTTATGTGTATGTTGAATTGGTCCTCCCTCCTCTCTAGTTCTCTAGTTCTTATGTTAAAAACTGGCCTCTTCTTTTCTTAGGTTCATTCTTTGCTTGCATTTGGGAGCTAGGTCCTTCTCTAATAGTGTGGCTCATATGGAGGGAGAGGAATTGCCAAATTTTCAAAAAAGAAGCTTTGTCATTGAAGATAGTTTGCAGCAAGATTGAGGCAGCTATCTTAGAGATGGTTTTATCTAATGTAAGAAATTAAAAAACCAAGAATTTGAATTGGTCCAAATGGGACTCCATTGTCATAAAAAAGTGGAAGTTGCTAGATAGAGCCAATGTAGGAGGTTTAGTTGTGGCAAGAGTTCCATCGGTCTCTAGAGAGAAGGTTAAATGGATACCTCCTACAACCCTGTTCATTAAGTTAAATTTTGATGGTGTGTGTAGGGGTAACCCTAGAATCTCAGGTACGGGGTGTGTCCTCAGAAGAGAGGATGGCTCTCTGTTAGCTGTTAAAGTAACAAAGATCCCAATAGGTACAAATAATGAAGCTGAAGTTTGGGCTCTGGTGCATGGGTTACAATTGGCGGTTAATTTTTGAGTTAAACATCTGTGGATAGAAGGTGATTCTATGATTATTATCAACACCCTGAAAGCTAAAGGCTTGGACAATTGGAAGTTAAATTATATACTGCAACAGGCTTTTCCCTTGCTTAAAAATTTCGAGGACTTCAGGATATCACACACTCTGAGGGAAGGTAATAAGGTAGGGGACAAACTTGCCAACATGGCAATTGATCACGTCATAGTTGCAGAGATCTTTATGCCAACCCAACTTACTTAGACTAGACACATGTACAAGCTCTTGAAAGATGATATGAAGGCTATGTTCCCCTCTTAATTTGTTCTGGCCAGGTAGTTTATTCGATTGGATATCTCCTTTCTGTCAAGCAATTTGTCATCATCTCCCCAGTAATTCAGTGGGTGCCTATTTATGGTATATAGGACAAGCTTGAGGCAAATAGGTGGATTCACTACTCCTGTCATGTCTAAGTTTTCAAAAGGTCTTTGCCTGTCTTTTCTCCAATGGGAAGACTGCCTGTGGGATTCAAGCATACCAGCTTTTGATTTCACATCTTCAATGTATCTAATAGATAGATGGGGTTTTATTAATGGTGATTATTAATGCTCTTGACATGTCTAAGTCTTCAAAAGGTCTTTGCTTGTCTTTTCACCAACAGGAAGATTGCCTGTGGGATCCGAGCATACCAGCCTTTGATTTCCCATCTTCACTGTATCTGATAGGCATATGGAGTTTTATTAATGCTATCACTGTATTTGATAGCAGTCCTGACCTATGCATGTGGAAGTGTTATTCTCTAGCTCTTTCTATTCTAAGGTGGTGGAAGATTTAATTAGGGTGGACTTCAAAGGATGCCTAACATTTTTCAAATGTCTTTGCTTTTGTTTTCACCAATAGGAAGTTTGCCTGTGGGATTCGAGGTTTTGTTCTTTTGGGTGCTAACCCACCTTTTTCTGTTAAAAAAAAAAAATTAGTTGACATTTTGTTACTCATTGTTAGAATAATGGAATAGTAAAAGTAAAAGAATAGTAGAATAGTAAACAATCACACAACACAACTCAGTTTAACGTGGTTCACCATATGTATGGCTACATCCACAAAGCAAAGGAAAACTCTATTATTATGTGTTCTCAGATATGTTTATAACAACATCTACATATGCTTATATAGAATACAATATAGATAAGATACAAAGAGCCAAGACAATGAAGAGTCACCGAGAGAGGACAAGAGGTGACCGTTGGGTTTCATATCCAACAATTTCCCACTTGAAACCCAACGAGTGCTACAAACTTTCAGAGCTATTCCCCTACTTTAGGTCCATATAGGTCCAATGTGATATCTTGTTATCAACCCAAAATGAAGATTTCAGCTTTGCCAAATTCTGTTCAAGAACACATCGGATGAGTCTTTTCCAAGCCAAATTAGAATCGAAAAGGCTTTTGTCAAAATCATCTTGCTCTAGCCTTGCTGCTTGCATCCACAGCTTCACAGAATTTGGATTTGCCTTCACCCTCTGTGCAATAACAGCCTTGGCTTCATCTAGATTGACCAATCGGAAGGCTTCTACCCAGACATCTCCATTCTTTGGGCATTCCTCGTACCCCTTTTATATCAATTGCCTTACAACTTGAAACTCGATTTTATCATGTCCTGCTTCTGCAGTAACTTGGTGGAGGTCAAATTCAAGACTTTCCAAAACCTTCTTAGTCAAATCTATGTCCCATCCAAACTCCTGAGAGAGGATTACTACTAGAAGACCTTCGTCAAGAGGCCTTGCTTCAAAATAGAGCATGTGAAAGTTGTGCAAATCATCACCTGAGACATCACTATCTTCCCCTTTAGAAAGCTTCACGGTAAAAGTCCCCTCATAAAATGTCATAAACTCCTCTCTTGGTGGATCAAGCATGCCAACCAATCCAAAGAATGTTAGATTTTGCCCATAACGTCTTCGTAACGTTTCATACACAAACTCCTCCTTTGTAATGCCCTTCATCATTTCATTTCCCAAATAAACAAGAATCACCAATTTTTGCTTCAATTTGTCTTTGCTAACCTAAAATCCAGTAAGCCTATAGCCATAGATGAGAGACAATCTGGCCGCTACCGGTTCGTCTCCACAACAACATTGTCAAGTCTCTTGGGCTCCAAAGATTTTGATGACTGTGTAGAAAGTTCTCTTCCCAGAATAGGACACAATATTAAGGCGGAGGCAGGTAAAGAAGAGTTTGAAGTAACCATAGGAAATTTGAAATTTACCTCATGATGAGCACCATGGGATGAAGTATCACGCGTGACAGAAGTAGAGAACGCAAGGGTAGTAACAACGACATTCTCAATTGTTAACCCAAGATAAGCCTCAACAATTTCCTTCATTTTCATCAAAACCATTGATAATATCTCTTTTGCAGAAAACTGCTTCTCCTCACCCTTGTAGTTCACACTAAGCATTGGCTTATCGCCAAGTTCTGGATAAACGTTGAAGGGCCAGAGCTTTGGATCACTCTAAATAGAAGGATCGGTAAAGCACCTTCCAATCAACCTCTTAGCATTGAAAACAATGTTGGTAGGATTCACGGCCACCTGATTCCTGGCCACATCTCCAATGAGCCACTGAGTATTAGTAATTGCAACATAGGAAGGCTTTGTCTCCTTGGCAGCCTTTTCTTTAGCCTTGGCTGGTGCGGTCACATCTTCAGCCGTAGGAGCACTAACAAGAGGTGTAGATTCAATTCCAAATCTAGCATCCTTCTCCTCTTCATCCAAATCCTCCTTATTTTTCTAGCCATCCCACCAATGTACATGGTGTTTCATTTTAGCAACATCCATTGCTGCTGAATCCTCTGTTTCATTCAGCCTTTATAGGTTCTCTGATTCTTCTAGCATGTCAAAATCCTCACCTCCCAAATCTTGTGGAGGCCTTTCCCGCACATACCTCACCTGGGCAATGCTCGGGGAATTAAGATCAACATCACCCATAATAACATCAGTGGCAAGATCAGCAGCCAAATAGAGAGGAGATTCATCTACTTCCATAGGCACAATTTCATCTAGCTCCAAGTCACTGTCCGCATCTCCCACTTCATCAAAACTCACTCCAGAGCCACACGACCAAGACATGAGAGCTAGAGCCCAATCATCCAAAGCTGCTACATCCATTTTCCTGGAAATTCTTTACGATTTCCAAAACAGATTTTCCACCATTGGCTCTGATACCAATTGTTAGAATAATGGAATAGTGAAAGTAAAAGAATAGTAGAATAGTAAACAATCACA
The DNA here is from genome assembly GCA_027924645.1 of Cunninghamia lanceolata. NCBI lineage: Eukaryota > Viridiplantae > Streptophyta > Pinopsida > Cupressales > Cupressaceae > Cunninghamia > Cunninghamia lanceolata. The sequence goes on from BSBN01000934.1 coordinate 1,786,408, forward strand.
CAACACAACTCAGTTAACGTGGTTTACCATATGTATGGCTATGTCCACAAAGCAGAGGCAAACTCTATTATTATGCATTCTCAGATATGTTTACAGCAACATCTACATATGCTTATATAAAATACAATATAGATAAGATACAAAGAGCCAAGACAATGAAGAGTCACTGAGAGAGGACAAGAGGTGACCGTTGGGTTTCATATCCAACACTCATCCCTATAAATTTATCGACCCAATTAACATTTCACACAACACTCTCTATCTCATCATTTCAGCTCATGGAGGTGAATGGATTTTGAGGAGAAGTATGAGGAACTGCTATTAAATCTCCCTCAAAGGCTTTCAAAATATCTATATACAATATCTTTGGATTTTTGGGAGGCTTTGAGGGAGATGCAAAAGAAGCTCATCTCATTTATTCACTTCATGTACTATCTCAGACCTCTTTTGAGAGCTATGCCAATTTTTGTTTTCATGTTATTAATCTTAAAGGTAAAGGCCTCTTTACTTAGAACCTTCTTGTTTCTATTGCCAACGAATGATTTACATATTCTATGTTAAAATCTAAACAGATTATCATTGTTAAACAACTCTATACAAGTCAGTAAGTCTGCTTACTATGACTAAAGGCTTGATAAGATTCACAAACTTTATATCGATAGATTCTTCCAGTGAAGGATTGATAGCTTGCCCTTTCAAAAGGCTACAGGCACTGCCATTTATATCTATATGTTGGAAAATTGTTACTACTACTTACAACTGCCGATAAGCATAGATATGACCTTCACTTCCCTGTATGGAGTTATTGTGCTATGATGGATTATTTATAGAATATATGACTTTGGAGGTTTGGAATTTCATGATTTGTGATCTGTGTTTTTTGAAATTCAGGGCAGTATTTCTCAGTAAAGAAAATTGATGAACCTTGAATTATGATTCGCTCCATTTTCTCATAACTGTATATTTGACCGTTCTTGGTGCCAATAAATAGTAGATTTTCCTTGTACGAGTCATATGAATATAGTTTGTTTTTTTATCAAATATAAAGTTTGTAAGAGATTTTCTATTGTGTGATGATGGAAAATTTATAGAATGTATGACTGGAGGTTTGAAATTTGGGCACCGTCTATCCAACGTTCAGGTGCATCCATGGTGTTATAGTTATATGCATAACAGAACTATGAGTGCTTATCCCAAATCAATGCCGATTAACGAGATGTCACTTAGATTTCTTTTAGTTGTTAAATTGTGGTATAGATTTCGTTTAGTTATTATTATTTTATTTTATTTTATATTCCTGTTTTTGGCGCCTCTAATCTCCCATTCTTGATTTAAGCAGGGAAAAGAAAAAATATCAGAATGGTAAGCAGTTCAGGAAGCAAAGGGCAAATTATCTTCACCCAAAGTTACACCTCTGTAATACTAGGATCTCCACAGAACGCAATCGCTTTAACTTTAAACAACTCCTCTTGGTGTCCTCGTATTCTTCTACCTTAACATGAACATCCTTGCGTACAGAATCCCTTGTCTGCGCAGTTTGCAGGAACAACTATTATCTTGTTTTGAGAGCTCATCATTTTGCTTCCATGGCATTGAATCTAACGCAAAAATACGTGTCAATATTAAATCTAATTCAAGAACAATTATCTTGTGTTTCATAGACCTTTGCGTGTTTAATAGACTTGTACACATTTCATAGGCATTCATGCATCTGTCAGACATCTGCATAGTTCCTTAACTTATCATAGGTCGCAAACTCCATCGACACTACTGCACAATGCTACCCCACCTTCTAAATGTGATGCAGCCATGGACGGAGGATCCAATGAAGGATTGTCAAGCTATGCACCAAGAAAAACACAACATACATAAAGGAAACTCAATGAAACAGTAATATGAACTTATTGATTTCATATGTTAGAAATAAAGTATTTTAAAAATAAAAACAAAAAGATAGAAAAATAAAAAAAAAGGAAAGTATCTCAACCTTGTATGGAAATAAAAATAAAGCGAGCCAAGAAAAGAAGATTTTGTGATAGGTGAAAAGCGGCTATTTTGAGAAGTATCTTTTAAATGGAGATAGAGATAAGTTGGCGATGAGATTTTATTAGATGTTTCTAAAATGAAATGTTTTATCTCTAGAAGGTTCTCATATGCAATGTAATATTATATATTAGTACTTTGAGATAGTCATTTGGTGTGAGAGTTAGTTTGCAAGTCTGTATGCTGCCGAAATGCTGCCGAAATCCTTTAGATTGAGTTGAGGTGAAGACTCCTGTAAGATCTTGCATTGCAAGTGTGTTGTAATATGTTTCAAGATTTGATAATACATTGTACAGGTTTTGGAGTGGGATTTTTTCTCGAAAGGGTTTTCCCCACATAAATCATTGAGTTATGGTTTTATTGTTATTGTGTTTATGGTATTATGTGTTTCTTGAAATCTCTGTAATATTTTATTTAAAATTTGTTTAACACTCCTTTCAAGGTTAGTGTAGGAAGTGTTTCTGCACACCTTTGCTTCCTTACAAGTGGTATTAGAGTTTGGCCAGTTTTGGTTCTATTTGTTGGGTATAGGGTTTTTTGAACTAATCAAGTTTGAGTGGGAGCTTGTGTAGAGTATTTTATATTTTGTATTGTAGAATAATAGAGATGGCAAGCACATCTTGAAAAGTTGAGGTAGAGAATTTTTTGGGCAGAAGTTTTGAAATGTGGAAGCTGAAGATGGAAGATCTATTGATTGATCGAGATCTATGGGATGATGTGGATGATAATATACAAAGGCCTACATATCCAAATTTGGTTGCAAGATATGATGTAATGGATAGGAAAGCTAAAGGTCTCACAAGACTATGCCTTGCAGATTCAATTCTGATAAATGTTCATGAAGAATCCACTTCAAAGAAGCTATGCAAAAAGCTGGGTGAAATATATCAACTCAAATCTCTAGTAAATAAGATTTTCTAGAAGAAGTTGTATTCCTTGAGAATGGAAGAAGGTGGACATATTTTTGAGCATCTAAAAACTTTAAATATGTTGGTGACTCAGTTGACCTCAGTTGGGGTTAAGATGGATGAAGAAGAAAGGTGCCAAACTTTGCTGTGTTCATTGCCAGACTCATGGGATAGCCTAGTTATGGCCATTGGAAGCACTTCAGTCACTTTGAAGATGGAGGATGTTGTTGGTTCTCTACTCTCTAAAGAGATGAGAAGGAAGGTCTCTCTGAATACCAAAGAGGCTTTGAGTGTTCAAGAAAGACCAAAAGAACAAGGTAAAGATGAGAAGCAACGTGGCCATTCCAAGTTGAAGAGTAAGGGGAGATCAAAATCTCCTAGTAAGTCCAAGGCAATATGCTAAAATTGTGGAAAATCTAGAAAATTCTGAAAGGAATGTAAAGAAGAGACGAAAAGAAGAAGAAGAAGAAAGATTCTGATTTTGAGTCCGAAAAGGAAGATGGAGATGCCTTTATTGCAACCTTGGCCACTCGTGCAAGTGATAATGCATGGTTGATAGACTCAGGTGCATCTTTCCACATGGCTCCTAACAGAAACTGATTTAGTAAGTATGAAAACAATGATGGTGGTAAGGTGTATTTGGATGATAATTCTTTCACTAACATTGTTGGTCATGGTAGTATTCATGTGAACTTTTATGATAGTAGAGTTAGATGATTTGATGGTGTCTTGATGGTGTCTTGCATATCCTAGGACTAGCAAGAAATTTATTATCTTTTAGCAAGCTAATAGATGCAGGTGTGCATATATAATTTTCTGAAGTAGATGTGAAAATTGTGAGAGGTGCTATGGTGATAGAAAGAGGAAGCAGATTGGGTACATTGTACTAGCTTGATACATACATGGTTGAGTGTAATAGCACTTTTGATAAAATTAAGCCAGAAACTACTTCATTGGAAAAACAGATGGTTTCCTCTTTTGCGGATGGTCGTGGCTTATGGGTACCCAAGGGTGCTCTGTCTACCAAATCAAAGTGCCTGTAGAGAAGACCATGTTATGGCACCAAAGGCTTGGCCACATTAGAGAGAAGGGTTTGAAAGCCTTGAAAAATAAGAACCTGGTTGAGGGGTTAATTGATTGCAATCTAGAGTTTGATTTTTGTGAACATTGTATCTATGGAAAACAAAACTATGTTCAGTTTTACTTATCTTCACATAAGTCTTCATGTATCTTGGATCTAATCCATTCGGATGTATTTGGTCCTATTGATGTTGCTTCTATTGGTAAATCAGTTTATTATGTTACTTTCATTGATGATTTTAGTAGGAGAACATGGGTATATTTCGTAAAGAGTAAATATGAAGTTTTTAGTCATTTTAAGGAGTTCAAGACTATGGTAGAAACTTAGACTGGAAAGAAAATTAAAGGTTTGAGGATTGACAGTGGGGGTGAGTACTTTTCTATAGATTTTGATAGATTCTGTGCAAATTGCGGGATTAAAAGATAAAAGACAACTCCGTATTCTCCATAGTAGAATGGAGTTGTATAAAGAATGAATAGAATGTTGATGGAGAAGGCTAGGAGCATGCTGAGTGGAGCTAGTCTAGAACAAAAGTTTTGGTCTGAAGCTATTGCAACTGCTTGTTTTTTGATCAATAGATCTCTTACATCAACACTTGTTGATAAAATTCCAATGGAGGCGTGGTCAGGGAAAAAGCCTTCACTTAGACATCTGAGAGTTTTTGGTTGTGAGGCATATGCACATGTACATAAGGAGAAGAGAATAAAGTTGGATTCTAAGGCTGTCAAATGTATCTTCATTGACTACAGCTATGGTGTGAAAGGATAAAAGCTTTGGGACCCTATTGCACAGAAGGCAATTTTATCTAGAAGTGTTATTTTTAGAGAGACTAGATCTTCTCCTATTACTTTTAAGCCAGAATAGCATAAAAAAATTAAATAGAAAAAGGATGTGATTCAACTTAGTTTTATGCCTAAGAAAGTTGAATCGAGGCCCCAAGATAGACCAAAAGTTGAGGAGAGCTCATTAAGCTCTAAATCTTCAGAAGAGGAAGAAGAGGATGAAGAAGTAGAAGAACCTCCACCTTAGCTTGTTCGAAGGTCTACAAGGCATAGGAAACCACCTAAAAGGTATGGGTCTTCACCTGATGATTGGAAGTGTATATTTTCTTTGATTACTATCATTGATGAATTGAGATCTGTGCAAGAGGCATTGGGTATGAATGATGTAGAGTCTTGGAAAATAGCTATGGATGAAGAGATGACAGCCCTTGAAAGAAATGATACATGTGACTTACTACCATTGCTTGAAGGATAGAAACCTATTGGATGTAAATGGGTGTTTAAGAAAAAGATTGGTTCAGATGGAAATGTTGAAAAGTATAAGGCACAGTTGGTTGTGAAGGGATACTCTTAAGTTGAGGGTATTGATTACAATGAGATCTTTTCTCTTGTTGCTAAAATGACATCCATTTAGTTTTTATTATCTATTGCAGTAGTTTATGACCTAGAGGTCGAACAAATGGATGTGAAAACTACTTTCCTTCATGGTGATTTGGAGGAAGAAATCTATATGACATAGCTAGAGCACTATGTGGTGAAAGGTAAAATCAAGTTGGTTTGTAAATTAAATAAATCTCTATATGGCCTTAAACAAAGTCTTAGGATGTGGTACTAGAAGTGCAAGATACATATGTATTGAGTTTGGGATTTGTGCGGTCTAAATCTGATCACTATGTATATTTTAAATCTGATGGTTATTCTTTCCTGGTAATTGCTTTATATGTTGATGACATGTTGTTAATTGGGAAAGGCAAAGGTTTGATTGTAGAATTGAAGTCTCAGCTCTCTGCAAAATTTGAAATGAAAGATCTTGGTGTACCAAAACACATACTTGGGATGGAGATCAAAAGAGATCATGAGAACATAAAGCTATGGCTTAGACAAAGCAAGTATGTCTATTTAGTTTTGCAAAGGTTTAACATGCAAGATTGTAAACCACATTGTGTTCCTGTTAAATTGGGAACGAAGCTCTCTATTTCACAATGTCTGACATCCCCATTAGAGATGGAAGACATGAGCAGAGTACCTTACCAGACTGTAGTTGGAAGCTTAATGTATGCTATGGTCTATACAAGACTAGACATTGCCCAAGCAATGGGAGTTCTTTCTCATTTTATGTCAAATCCTAGAAGAGTGCATTGGGATGTAGTTAAGAGGGTCTTTAGATATTTGTGGGGTACAACAAAGTACTCTATATGTTTTCATGGTATAGGAGATCAACATTCCTTGAGTATTCATGGTTTTATGGATTCATATTGGGATGGTGATGTCGATAGCAGAAGGTCCACTAGTGCATGTGTGTTTACTATTAATGGTGGTGCAATCAGTTGAATGAGCAAGCAATAGGTTGTGGTCACTTTATCCACTACAGAGGTAGAGTATATGGGAGCTACTCATGCCTATAAATAAGCCATTTGGCTGAAGCATTTGTGTTCAGATATTGGATTGAAACATGATACATTTATAGTTTATTGTGACAGTCAGAGTGCAATTTGCCTTGCAAAGAATCTAACTTTTCATGTTAGGACCAAACAAATTGATGTTCAGTATCACTTCGTGAGAGATATGGTTGAGGATGGCAGGGTGAAGATGGAAAAGGTAGAGACTATGGAAAATGTTGCAGATGCATTAACAAAGCCCATGAGCATAGAGAAGTTCAGATGGTGTTCCGAATTAATAGGCCTTTCAGCCCCCAACAATTAACTACCTATTTTCTATAGGCTCATGCAAGGTGTTTGAAAAGTGGGAGAATGATAGAAATAAAGCGTTTTAAAAATAAAAACAAAAAGATTAAAAAAAAAGGAAAGTGTCTCAACCTTGCATGGAAATAAAAATAAAGCGAGCCAAGAACAGAAGATTTTGTGATAGGTGAAAAGTGGCTATTTTTAGAAGTATCTTTTAAATGGAGATAGAGATAAGTTAGCGATGAGATTTTATTAGATGTTTCTAAAATGAAATGCTTTATCTCTAGAAGGTTCTCATATGCAATGTAATATTATATATTGGTACTTTGAGATAGTCATTTGGTGTAAGAGTTAGTTTGCAAGTCTGTATGCTACTGGAATGCTGCCGAAATTCCTCTAGATTGAGTTGAGGTGAAGACTCATGTAAGAATTTGCATTGCAAGTGTGTTGTAATTTGTTTCAAGATTTGATAATACATTGTGCAAGTTTTGGAGTGTGGGGTTTTTCTCTTGAAAGGGTTTTCCCCACGTAAATCACTAAGTTATGGTTTTATTGTTACTATGTGTTTCTTGAAATCTATGTAATATTTTATTTGAAATTTACATAACACTCCTCTCAAGGTTAGCATAGGAAGCATTTTCGTACACCTTTGCTTCCTTACATCATAGTCATGAATGATCACAATTTGTTGCAATAGGCTTCCTACATGCTAGGATGCAACCATTTGATTACAAAATATGCAATTACAACATTCAAATGAAGCTCAATACATTTCCATATGTCATGTTATTTGTACTTCCACTCTCCTCAATTTCTTATCCCATTCCGAACTCTCATCCTCAACTTCTCACTCTGACATCTAACACTTACTAAACTCTTGTGGAATCTTTTATGATCCTTTAAATGATTGTGAGTAGTGTTTATATATCAGTCTCAAGCCTTATAAATTACCTACGTTAGCTATAAGGTGGCACAGAGATCTATGCCGCATAAAATGTATATTCGGCCAAGTGTGTAAATAAGTCCCTTAATCAAATGTGGTGGTAACAAAATGAAAGATCTCCAGGCAATGCTCATTAGGTGTTCTGTTAGGTCTAATGTATCTCCATATGTATTCCTTTGTTAGTATAAATTTCTAGAAACTTAATGCAAGTGGAGAACAATGAAATATGTAAGACTGTTAGCCTGATGAAGGTTCAAAAACTAACTTACAAACCTTTGTTGTGATATAAATCACCTTGAACATGGACATGGTGTGGATGAATCACTGTAGAACATATTTTCCAACCAAGAGACCTGATATGCATTTGTTATGAGGTGTAGTGGATTCTTTTGTGATTGATTGATGACTAGAAACCTACAAAAAAGTGAAAGAAAATATTTGTGGTTGATGCAAGATTGCTCTTACACCCTTAGATGCTCATGCATCGAACACCTGGAATTATTTGAAAAGTGAGTCCTTTACTTTCTAGTGTCTAGAGGGAAAACAATATAGTCTACCTCAACCCTAAAAATTCAACTTGAGTCTTCTTCTAGCCTTCCTCTCCATTTCACCAAATACTCCTTATACTTTCTATCTGGATGCTCATTCCAATTTGCTATCCAATATTTCCTTAGCCTTCTCCTTTTTTTGTTGTAGTATCTAGCTTTGCCATTATGCTTCTACATTATTGTTCCCTATCTTTCCTTCATGATATTGATGTAGATATGGAATGTTGAATACTGGGGATATGCCCAATCCGTTCAATAACTCTAGATTCATATGCATTTCTTGAATCAAATCTCTTCACAATTCTACAAGAGCCAAAATCCTTCATCTTCAATTTATTGTATGTTCCAACTAGAAATCTGTCCTTCTTGAGGTATTCTATTACTTCATCTCTAAAGATAAATTCTTTGTGTCTTTTTGCCTTATCAAACTTTTGCTTGTATCTATCATTCATCTTTCCTTCACATGCACTTCTTTTATGTGCTCTACAAATTCTTCTACCTCTGCACTCCTCTTGTCTTCCTTATTAATGTCCCTTAACTTTGATACATTCCTTAGACTATTGTCAAATATAATCTAAAATGGTGTTTTCCTCGTGCTCCTATTTAGTAAATAGGGATAACTTTAAAAGGAACCCCCCCTTAAAAAACCTATAAAATCTTAGTGAATCCCAGAAAAGTGCTATAATTTTCTTGGCAAATCTTTCCATTTTTTTTGAAAAAAGTATTAATTTTCCTAGTGAATCTATGCACATTATTAAAAAAATTGTAAAATTGTGGCGAATCCTAGTGAAAATTCACTAAAAAAAAAACCAATGGTGAATCTTAGAAAATAATTACTAAAGAAATTAATTATAATGGTGAATCCTTCCTTCAAAAAATTACATATTTGGTTGACACAATCCCCCATCGTGTGGCCCAAAAAAAATTTCAGGCCCCAAAAAGCCTTTTAAAAGGCACATGTTAAGAGGGATGCAAAATTCAATTACAACCATTTGATTAAAGTGATAATCAATGGTAATGATTCAAAGGCATATTCAAAGTGAAATTAGCCCTAAAGTATAGGATAATTTATTAATAATGGAGATATTACGCCGAAAGTAATGACAAGAATATACTATTAATGGAGAATCCAATTAAGATTTATAATTATATTAAAAACTATTGGCGAATCAGCTTTAATGACGCATAATTTAATTGGAAAAATAACTTAATTTATTGGTTTTAAAAAATAATTCTCAGGCGATTTAACCAAGATTTTTTTTTTGTAAAAATCAAGCGATTTAGCCCCTTGTTGGTTGCAATATATTCACTAGGTTTGAATTTCTAGATTTGAACTATTCACCAATTGGCAAAGATTCACCACTAAAAAAACCCTGTTACTAAATTGTTATATGCGAACTCCGCCAATGATAGAACCATGTCTTGAAATTTCCTACCTTCTCTCCAACTAGACACAAAAAATTTACCTAAACTCCTATTCATAACCTCTGTTTGTCCATAATTCTATAAGTGATAATATGAACTAAATTTCAAATCCATCTTTATTTTCTTCTGTGCACTGTCATCCAAAAGTACCCAACAAATTGTGGATGTATGTCTGAAACTATACTCATTGGCAGAGCATGGAGTCTCGCAACTTCTTTAAAAAATAGGTTAGCTACATGTACCACATCATTACTCTTCTTACATAGGATAAATGCACCATCATAGAAAAGCTATCCACAACTAAAATTATTGAATCATACCCCCTTTGTGTTCTTGGCAATCCCAGTATAAAATCTATACTTATATCCTCCCAAGGTCTCTCTAGTAATAGCAAGGGTTGATACAAACCAACATTTTGACTACTCCCCTTAGCAAACCATGCAACCCTGAACAATTTTTCTTAGGTCCTTGTATATTTGTGGCAAAAAATAGATCTCACTCACCAAGGCCTAGTTTATCTACCCGAAAATGTCTAGCTAAACCACTATAATGCTTCTCCTTGTAGAAATTAGGAACATTGAGTAAATGTGAGTATCGATTCAAACCACTCGAGGTGACCACAAGATGCTCAACCTACAAGAAAACAAATATTGTAAACAATGACCAACTGGAATGCAAAATATGGGATTATGAATTAGCTTCCAAGAGGTAGTACATATAGGGCATAATCAACTAAAAATCATCGATCCAATAATAGAAAAAGCTCACTAAGAATAGTGGTGTGCCAAAAATAGGAAAAGCAACCACTTAACTTAGACAAAGCTAATCTAGGAACACCAAGTATAGCTTGAGGCTAAACATAGACTGATGTGCACACCTAAGTAAGCTTAATATACACCAACACGCCCCCTTAATCATAGCTTAGGCAGGCTAAATGAAGATGGGTCCCGACAACTAGGCCTGATCAGGAACCCATGTATAATGCAATGCAATGCAATCTCTCATAAAGTAGAGAAAGGAAGAAAATCATGTGGGAAGAAACTTCCCTCCAAAAGAGAGAAAAGAAAACAAAGAGTCTACATCGAGCCCAAATCCAAGTCATGTTGACTGCGATTATGCAAACAAGAACAACCTCTCAAGGAAGAGAGAGAAACAAACTATGTAACCCCTCCACAATAAAGTAGCTCTTGTGCCAAAAGAGGATGCCCATGTATGAATGATGAAAATGATCCATTTGTGGCAAATGATGTTTCTCCCAACGTTAGGAAGAAACAACTCCAATGGTGAATGCTCAAAGAAGCAAGGCAAGGTGGTAAGTCTCATGATATATCTTTTTTAGAATATTGTTCAAATGTCGCCATTCTGATGTTGAAATGAGTCACAATCAAATCAGGAGTCCAAGCCTAACTGAAACAAGTTACCTCTCAGAATCATGTGAAGATTGATGAAGATCAGGATCCAAAGAACTAATGTATGAAAGTGGAATTTCAATGCATACCATGTGGTCACAAAGCAAATCCCATGAGATGTCTTGCAGAGAGTCACTGGAATCCCTTGGTGAAGCCTTTTTGAACTCTATAGTAGTAGCAGGTGTATGTATACTATCATCAAATAGAAAGACAGTATCCTCCAAAGTGTCATCAAGATCTAAAATGTGAGACTCTACAAACAACCAAGAGATATGTAGTAGAAGTGTGCCCCAATGAAGTGAATCTTCAATACATAAATGACCTTGCTCTAGAGAATCATTGGACGCTATCGAAGAAGCAACACTAGACTCTGAAGTAGCAATAGATACTATAGATATGGAATGTCCTTCAATGTAGATGGGGTATCTAAAAGGAAGCTAGGTCTGTGGAAAATGCTTCCTACACTAATCTAATGAGAGAGGGCTATGCAAATTCCAATTTATCCTAACTATTACAGCGATGTTAAACCATTAACATGAGATATTGCAGCAAAACACAAGAACCTGAAAGTAGATAGAAGAAGACAAAGATTTATGGTGGGGAAAACCCTTATCGGGTGAAAAAACCCCACACTCAAAAACCTGCACAATGTATTAACAAATCTGAAAGAATGTTTACAATACACTTGCAATGCAAGTTTCAATGGTCTTTGAAACTCATGTCTGGATTCAATCCAGCAGCATAACAGTACCTGAAAACCTGTGATACAAACTCCATCTCCAAGCACCTGTATATAAAGAGAAGTGGTACGAATGGAGGTAGCTTTTAAAGCAAGTCACACAAGGAACTCGTCCAAATTCATGTGGCCCAATTTCCAAGGCCATAAAACATGCGTATGAAACATGTAAGTGATTCTCTTTCATCCCTTATAACCCCCCAACTTGGGCACCCCAAATTTACTCAATTAAGGTATGACAGATGCTCTTACAATGTCATAAAAGTTGTCATATATGACAACTCTTATAGTTGTAAGAGAATCTGTCATAACTGTCTATTAATAGTAAATTCTCTTACAACCTTGTCATAGTCAAACTTGGGTGCCTACTTCCCCATGCAAGATGCTTTCAGACACTTGTCTTCACCTGTCATATAATCTTCCATTTCTGGCCCTTACATGTCATAGATTCTGTCATAGGAATCTATCATAACTCTTATGCATCATAAACCTCTTACAACACCTGAAAGATGCCAACACATGGAAAAAATCTTCTACCACAAGGTGGAATGCCTATCTCCTCATATGAGGACAAAAATACATGTGGTCACCTTCCATGTAGGATGACACATCACCGTGCCAACTCCACAAAGTGACGAAATAGGATTTGCATCCAAATTACAATAATAGGCAAAATAATAAATACAATTAAATAATAAATGCTAGAAACTTGCAAAGGTTGACACCTTAATTCCTAACATTCTCCCACTTGTCGAACACCTTGTAAGAGCCAATAGAAAAATAGAATTTAACTACTATAGGCCAAGAGGCCCATAGACTCCGAACACCATCTGAACTTTTCTGTGCTCACTAGTTTCGTCAATGCATCTACAACATTCTTCAAAGTATTTACCTTATCCAAATTTACCTTTCCATCCTCAATCATGTCCCTCACGAAGTGAAACTAAACATCAATGTGCTTGGTTTTAGCATGGAAAGTTGGATTCTTTGCAAGGCAAATTGCACTCTGACTGTCACAACTGATTGTGATCTGACCTGCATCAACACCAATATTGGAACACAATCTTTTAAGCCAAATGGCTTCCTTACAAGCATGAGTTTCTGCCATGTACTTAGCTTCTATCATGGACAAAGCAACAACAGGTTATCACTTACTCATCCAACTAATAGCACCACCAAACAGTGTAAACACATAAGCACTGGTGGATCTCCTGTTGTCAATGTCACCTGCCCAATCTAAATCCACAAATCCACAAATATCAATAGAATACGGAGGTCCTGAAACATTGCCATGATAGAAAATAGAATACTCAGAAGTACCCCTCAAATATCTAAACACTCACTTAACTGCATCCCAATGAACCCGTCCAAGATTAGCCATAAATCGACTAAGGACTCCCACTGCTTGGGTAATGTCTGGTCTTGTGCAGACCATAGCATACATCAAACTACCAACAACACTAGCATAAGGTACTCTGCTCATGTCCTCCACCTCACTAGGAGATTTTGGACAATCCTCAATAGACAACTTTGTCCCTAAAGAAATAGGAACACACAATGGTCTACAATCTGCTATGCTGAATATGTCCAACACGGTCTTCACATACTTACTTTGGCTTAACCCAAGTTTTCTGTTGGTTCTGTCTCTTTTGATTTCCATTCCTAGAATGTACCTAGCTGCCCCTAAATCTTTCTTTTCAAACTGTGCTGACAACTAAGATTTAAAATCAGAAATCATATTCTTACCCTTCCCAATGAGCAACATATCATCAACATACAGTGCAACAATGAGAATATGATCACCATCAAATTTATAATACACACAATGATCTAATTTTGATATCACAAATCCAATTGATAACACAAAGGCATCAAACTTCAAGTACCATCTCCTAGGGGATTGCTTCAAACCATACAAAGACATCTTAAGTTTGCAAACCAAATTTTTTTTACCTTTCACCATGTAATGCCTGGCTGTGACATGTAGATTTCTTCCTCCAAGTCACCATGAAGGAAAGTTGTCTTCACATCCATCTATTCTACCTCCAAGTCATAAGCTACTGCGAGTGACAACAGGAATCGAATGGATGTTAGCTTTGCAATGGGAGAGAAGATCTCACCATAATCTATACCCTCCACTTGTGAATACCCCTTCACAACCAATCTGGCCTTATACTTCTCAACATTGCCATCTGCGCCAATTTTCTTCTTGAACACCCATTTGCATCCAACGGGTTTCCATCTAGGAGGCAAAGGCACCAAGTCCCAAGTTTGATTCTTTTCCAAAGAAGCCATTTCTTCCTCCATGGCCTCCTTCCAGGAAACTGCATCCTTCATATCCAAAGCCTCTGATATAGTTCTAGGTTCATCACAGTTAGTGATTAAAGCATAAGCACAACTAGAATCAAGCAATGTAAAACTAAACCTTTCAGGTTGCTTTCTTATCCGTGCAGACCTCCTCAAGAGCTGAGGTTGAGGTTCAACTTCTTCATCTAAGCTTTCAGAGCTGCTAGAGCTCTCCTCATCATCGGGTCCAACATTGTCTTTCTATTTAGTCTTCCTAGGGGTGAGAGCAAATTGAACAACATCCTCTTTCTTTTCTTTTTCTTCTGGCTGCAAAATAGTGGAAGAAGGTGTAAGCTCTCTGAAGATGACACTTTTGCTATATAACACTTTTTCATCCACAGGGTCCCAAATCTTGTATCCTTTCACACCAACACCATAGCCAATGAAGATACACTTAACAGATTTGTTCTCTAACTTTGACTGCTTCTCCCTAGGCACATGTGCATATGCCTCACAACCAAAAACACGAAGATGCCTTACTGAAGGCTTTCTACCAAACCACACCTCCATGGGTGTCTTTCCAACAAGAGCTGATGTAGGAGATTTGTTTACTAGATAGCAAGCAGTGGCAATAGCTTCAGCCCAAAACTTTTGTTCTAGACTAGCTCCACTAAGCATACTCCTAACCTTCTCCATCAATGTCCTATTCATCCTCTCTGCAACTCCATTTTGTTGCGGGGTGTATGGAGTTGTCTTGTGCCTTTCAATCCCATGTTCCTTGTAGTACTTATCAAATTATGTAGAACAAAACTCACCACCATTGTCAGTTCTCAAACATTTAATCTTTTTACCAGTCTGATTTTCAGCAAAGGCTCTAAACTCCTTAAACTTGCTATAGACTTTAGATTTACTTCTGAGAAAATAAATCTATGTCCTTCTACTATAACCATCTATAAAAGATACAAAGTATATAGATTTTGATAATGAAGGAATATTAATAGGACTAAACACATCAGAATGAATAAGGTCCAACACACCAGAAGACTTATGAGAACTCGAGTAAAATTGAACACGATTTTGTTTTCCATAAATGCAATGTTCGTAAAAGTCAAACTCAAGATTACAATCATCTAACCCCTCAATCAGGTTCTTATTTTTCAAGGTACACAGACCCTTCTCACCAATGTGGCCAAATCTATTATGCCATAACATTGTCTTTTCAATATGAAGTTTAACTTCCAATGCACGATTACAACCATCAAGACTAGAAACAATAGATTTCTTTATTGCTCATTCAGATGGTGGGGATGAAGTGACTGCTACCCTCTTCCTTGAGTTAGAAGAACTATTGGATTGTGAAATGCATGCCTCCAGCTGAAACAGATAACCTCTCCAAGTACCCTTAGCAAGCACCATAGATTCTCTAGTCATCTTGCATCCTTCTTTCGAAAAGATAACCTGCACACCTGCATCATTCAAACTACTTATAGAAAGTAGGTTCCATGATAAGCCTGGGATGTGCATAACCCCATAGATCCTCTTCACTCAACCATCAGGGAATCGGATAGAGACTCTTCCATGACCAACGATCTTCAAATGAGAGTCGTCACCCAGATACACCTTTCCACCATCAAACTCCTCATACTTAGTGAACCAGTCTCGATGCGAGGTCATGTGGAATGATGCACCAGAGTCGATTAGCCACACATCATCAAATGCATGGGTTGCCAGGGCTACGATGAAAGCATCACCATCATCTTGTGACTTGTCAGAATCTAAATCAGGAGCTTTCTTCTTTCTCTTCTTCTCCTCTTTGCATTCCTTTTGGAAATGCCCGGTCTTGCCATAGTTCCAACAAAGTACCTTGGACTTTCCAGGAGATTTGGATCTCCCACAGGATTTGGATCTACCCTTCTCAGCTTTCTTGTCCTTCTTCCCTTTCTCCTTGGGTCTTCCATGAACTGCAAGGGCCTCTTTGGCTGCCTCAGAAGACTTTCTTCGCATCTCTTCAGATAATAGCAAAGAAACCACCTCTTCCATTTTGAATGTGGATGTGGTACTTCTGATTACCATGACAAGATGATCCCATGAGTTCGGTAGAGAACAAAGTAGGGTCATACATCGATCCTCCTCCTCCATCTTTACACCAATAGATGTTAATTGTGCAACCAGCATGTTGAAGGCATTCTTATGTTCAACAATGAATCCTCCATCCTCCATTTGAAGAGAATACAACTACTTTCTTAGAAAAAGTTTATTAACAAGGGATTTGGCTTGATACACATCCCCTAACTTCTTCCAAAGGAGTTTTACAGTGGTCTCCTCATGGACATTTAACAACACAGAATCAACAAGACTAAGTCTTATGAGACCCTTAGCCTTCCAATCCTTGAAATCCTAGTCATCTTGTGACATTGCAGCTGGTTTAGTTCTGTTCACACTATCCCAAAGGTCTCAGTCAACTAACATGTCTTCCATCTTGAGCTTCCACAGCTTGAAATTACTGCCATTGAACTTCTCTACTTCAAACCTTCCTGATGTGCCTGCCATCTCCTTACTGCAATAAGATACAAAATGCTATATACAGACTCCCACTCAACCTAAGATTAGCTCAAAAAACCCCTACCCAACAACTAGGACCAAAGATGATCAAGCTCTGATACCAGCTGAAAGGAAGCTATGTGTGTGGAAAACACTTCCTACACTAATCTAATGAGGAGAGGGCTATGCTAATTCCAATTTATCCTAACTATTACAACAATGTTAAACCATTAACATGAGATATTACAGCAAAACACAAGAACTAGAAAGTAGACAGAAGAAGAGAGACAAAGATTTACAGTGGGGAAAACCCTTATTGGGTGAAAAACCCCACACTCAGAAACCTGCACAATGTATTAACAAATCTGAAAGAATGTTTACAATACACTTGTAATGCAAGCTTCAATAGTCTTTGACACTCATGTCTGGAGTCAATCTGGCAGCATAACAGTGCATGTGAACCTGTGATACAAACTCCATCTCCAAGCACCTGTATATAAAGAGTAGTACGAATGGAGGTAGCTTCTAGAGCAAGTCACACAAGGAACTCGTCCAAATCCACGTGGCCCAATTTCTAAGGCCATAAAACATGCGTATGACACATGTAAGTGATTCTCTTTCATCCCTTACAACCCCCCAACTTGGGCACCCCAAATTTACCCAATTAAGGTATGACAGATGCTCTTACAATGTCATAAAATTTGTCATATATGACAACTCTTACAGTTGTAAGAGAATCTGTCATAACTGTCTATTAATAGCAAATTCTCTTACAACCTTGTCATAGTCAAACTTGGGTGCCTGCTTCCCCATGCAAGATGCTTTCAGACACTTGTTTTCACCTATCATATAATCTTCCATTTCTGGCCCTTACATGTCATAGATTTTGTCATAGGAATCTATCATAACTCTTACGCGTCATAAACCTCTTACAACACCCAAAAGCTGTCGACACATGGAAACACTTTTCTACCACAAGGTGGAATTCCTATCTCCTCATATGAGGACAAAAATACATGTGGTCACCTTCCATGTAGGATGACACATCACCGTGCCAACTCCCACAAAGTGACGAAATAGGATTTGCATCCAAATTACAATAATAGGCAAAATAATAAATACAATTAAATAATAAATGCTAGAAACTTGCAAAGGTTGAGACACCTTAATTCCTAACAGTATCAATATGTGTCAACCAAATAGACTGATCATCCCATGAGGATGTGTCCATATAAGAAGGGGAAATAGAAGTCTCAGTATCATCCACAAGAGCCTAGTTATCCATAGAAACATCACTTTTAGATGAAGAATCAAGATCTCCATACAGTTGTCGGATGATGGTCCAAGCAGTGATAGGGCACTTAGTGTACTCTATATGATGTAAAATATCTATAGAAATAGTAAGACATATTAGTCCATAGATCATGTATTTTTTGTTAAACCATTTATTCTTTTGTTTATAGTCACTTGGCTCAGGAACGAGTCCAAGGAGATAGGTAAATAGATCCTATTCAAGACAATGATTCTTTATCCCTTGTTTCTAGGACAAATAGTCCTCTGAGGTTAGCCTAGCTATAGAAGGATGGAAATAGATGCCAAAATCCATTATGTACCCCCTTGAATTTGGAACTTTATCCCAGTTCATTGATTACAAAATATTATTTAATTCCTCAAGCTAAAAATATGGAAGAAAGTGTGGAACTGTACAAGACACAACATAAATGATACCCCCCCTTGATTCAAAATTGGATTCCCCCCTGAATTTGGCACTTTATCATGCAGTGCATTAAGTCTAAGTAGGTTGATTAAAATCCTACCTTAATACTTAGCCTTTTTATAAACTCACTTCAATTTTGGCACTCTAAAGTTGCCTTTTAAAAGAATTTGCTTAAATTTGGTACTAACAATTTCTAAAATGTACCTCCAAAATTAGAGGGTGGAGGCTAAAATTTTCTTAATCTAAAAAAGTACCTCCACAAGAAAGAAAAGCTCCTCCAAGATTTAGGAAAAAGAGTTTTAATTTAGAGAGGAAAAAAACTTTTAAAAATAAAACACTTATAAAAAGCACCTTTCAGGAAAAAAAAACTTTGACCAGGGAAACTGAGCCCTTTCTACACCTTTTCTATGTGAGATTACGCCTCAGGTGGGATTAATGACCTTACTAAACACCTTCAATCACTATGAAGAGCAATAGAGGAGGGATCGCACAACCTCCTTGAATTTTGTCCTTCAACAACACTATCAAAATCTCACAGAATTTGAACAAACATCCACGCAATCTCTCTCTATTACCATGTAGAAATTAGGAACATTGAGTGAATGCGGGTATCAATTCAAGCCACCCGAGACAAACATGAGAACGCTCAACCTGTAAGAAAATAAGTATTGCAATGGACAATTGGAATGAAAAATATGGGATTATGAATTAGCTTCCAATAGGTAGTGCATATAGGGCATAATCGATTAAGAATAGTTGAACCAATAATAGAAAAAGCTCACTAAGAATAGTGGTGCTCCAAAAATAGGAAAAGCAACCACTTAACTTAGACAAAGCTAATCTAGGCATGCCAAGTATAGCTCAAGGCTAAATATAGACTGATATGCACTCCTAAATAAGCTTAGTATTCACCAACACTCCTTAGTTGAATTTTCTCTCATTGAACTTCTTGTTTTGGATCAAATAATCTAACCATCTACTCCTATCCATACTTACTAGTTCATTACATGATTTCTGTGCCTCTACAAAATCAAGATCAACTTCATACAAATGATTTAGCTCTTCAAAACCAACTAATTCTACTCTCATCTTTGTCAACAAATTATGTCTCCTACTCAATGCATCAACAACTTTGTTTGACTTTCCACTCCTATGTTTTAGCACAAAAGTATAGATCTATATAAATTCAACTCAAAGCATCAACAACCTTGTTTGACTTTCCACTCCTATTTTTTATCACAAATGTATAAATCTGTATAAATTCAACTCAATGCATATGCCTTTGGTTCAAGTTACCTTGGTTATACAAAAATTATAATGCTTGGTGATCAATGTACAACACAAACTCTTTGGGCAACAAATGTCTCCATTTCTTCAATGATTGAACTATGGAATAAAACTCTTGGTCATAGGATAAATATCTCCTCCTACCATCATTCAACTTCTCATTGAAATAGCTACTAGTCTTCATTCTTTTCTTTGTATTTCTCCAATTGAATTTTCACTTACACCACAATCAACTTGGAATATCTTATTGAAATCTGGTAAAGCTAGCAATGGTTGTTTTGTTACCTTCTTTAGTAGCTTAAAGCTTTTGTTTTCTCCTATCATCCACTTGAAATCTTTCTTATCTCCCCTCATTGTCTCAATCAACAATGCATAAATAATACTAAAATTCTTGATAAAATTCATATAAAAACTTGCCAACCCATGAAAATATCTCACCTCTTCAATACTTTCTTGTGTAAGCCACTCTACAATTGCTCTAACTTTCTTTAGATCCATCTTCATGAAGATACATTTCTTCAAATTGATCAACAATTTATCCTCTCTTAATCTTTGCAACACTAGTCTGATATGTTCTAGGTTGTCTTCCTTAGTCTTACTAAAAACTAGAATAGATAATCCAAGTATACAATCACAAACATACCCAAAATAATTTTAGTACCTCATTCATCAATCTCACAAATGTACTTGGCATATTAGTCAGCCAAAAGACATAACCAGGCACTCATACAGTCTCTCATTAGACTTGAATGTTGTCTTTGACTCATCTCCTTCCCTTATCCTTAAGTTGGGCAAGAAGAGCACCCAACACATGAGTGGTGGAAGATGTATAAAGAATATGAGGATTACTAGGAATGGTGGGCATGAGAATAGGAGGATTAGCCAAATACTCCTTGATATCATCAAAAGTTTTTTTATAATCTTTGTTCCAAGTGAATTTTACATCTTTCTTAAGTAACCAAGAGAAAGGAAGATTGCAATTTGATAATTGAGAAATGAAATAATGGATAGCTTGAATTCTACCTTGAAGACTACAAAGCTAAGAAATATTATGGAGAGGTGGCATGTTGACAAGAGCATCAATATTCTTTGTCCCTCTCAATTCCATGGCTGAAAATGATAAAACCAAGAAAAATTTCAATATCCAAACCAAACACACATTTCTTAGGGTTAAGACACATCTTATAAAGATGAAGATGCTCAAATATGGTTATGTATATGAGTCTAGTGAAGAATAGATTTATGCTTGATGTTATCTACATAATATTCTAGAATGTTTTGAATGAAGTCATGAAAGATTAGTCATTTCTTGTTTGTAAGTAGTACTAGCATTCTTCAAACTAAAAGCCATGATGACATAGCTAAAGGTTCACGAAGGGGATTTAAAAGCTATTTTATATTGATCTAATGGATTGGAGAAAATTTGGTTGTAAAAAAAAAGCCATCAATAATTTAAGAAAGAAGAGAATGCAAGACAATCAAATCAACAACCATATCAATATTAGGAATAGGAAATCATCTTTAGGATAACCTTTGTTTAAGTCACCAAAGTTAGTGGAAATATGAATGCAGCCATTAGGTTTGGCGACAACAACAATATTAGAGATACAAGGAGAATAGTCAATAGAGAGAATAAAACTAGATTTTATAATCTTTTCTAATTTGTCTTTGACCATTAGGGTCACCTTGGGACGCATTTTCCATTTTTTTTGTTTAACTAGCTTTGCATCATGATAAAGAATAGTATTATGAACCACAAATTCCTTATCTATACTAGGCATATTCTCATATGTATACGTGAAGAGATCAAGAAAGTCATGTAGGAGTTTAAAATGTGATGAGCATTATTTAGGAGAAAGACACACCAATTTTAAGGACTTTATCAGAATTAGTTGGATCCATATAGACATCTATAGTATTTCCTATGATGTAGGGGCATTGCTAAGGACTAATGAATAGCATGCATTCCTTTCTATAAATTTATATTTGAAATTCCATCATGTATTTGGAGAGTCATCCAGCCAACAATGATTGCTCTCTAGGAGGTACATTTAGGTGTTTGTGGAGGTCATTTTAATGGTAAAGCATTAGTTCAAAAACTTCTTGAAATAAAATATTATTGGCAAAAGATAGAGCAAGAATCTCATTACTTTATCAAGAAATGTCCTCAATATCAGTATCATAACAATCTTATTCATGTCCCCACATAGGAATTACAACCTTACACCTCTCCTTGGCCTCTTTAATTTGGGGTATTAGATTTATTAGTGAAATTTATCTACCTTCTTCTTATGGAAATACTTTTATTATTACCACCACTAGTTGCTTCACTAAGTGGGTGGAGGTTATTCCTCTTTGCTCTACCACTACTGAATTCATTTGTAAATTTCTAATGGATTATATTATTTCTCACTTTAGACTTCCTTCTACAATTATTTTTCCTTCATAAATTTAATATTCAACATTGTTTCTAATCTAGACTATGTTATCCATAATCCAATGGCCAAGCTAAGGATTTCAATAATACCATTAAATAAATCTTACATAAAATGATGAATAAGCATGGTAAAGATTGCATTCTCAGCTTTATTTTGTTTTTTGGGATTATCGTAAGAGAATTTGTATTTCCATGGGTATTCCTATGTATCCCCTTGTGTATGGTGCTAAAGCAATTATGCCTTTGAAGCTTGAGATACCTTCTCTTCTTGTTTCACTCCATAGGCTTATTAATGACAACACATATCACAAGAAGATCATCTCAAAGAGCTTGAAATGTTTGATGAACACTATTTGAATGCTTTGGAACACATTCAAGCCTACCAAAGTAGCTCAAATTAACCTATAATCAATGTTTTCTCCATCTCTCATTTCAATTTGGTGATCTTGTTCTTTATGAAAATTAATGTAATTTAAAAATGCTCCCTCTAGTCTTAAATGCAAATTTAGTCCTAATTGGTTGAAACCCTATTTTATTTATTTTATTTTTAGCTCAATGGCTTATGTCCTTACTATGTTGGATAGACAACCCTTACAGGATCCTATTAATCTTGTCAATCTTTGTTGATTTTATGCATAAAATCATGCTATTCGCCTTCTTTGGCCTATCTGCTTAGGCATCTTTCCTTGACAATACACATAAGGGTATTTCATTTCTTTATATGTGATCTATGTGTGGCATAAAAAGTTTCTAATGTCACATACCAAATTCATAATTTCCCTATGCACACTTTAAGTGTATTAATATCATACTGTTTTACAATTTCCTAATAATGCAACCCTTCTTTTTCATGAAATGCAATAACTATGACCTTGTTCTCATTTTTTCCATAGTTAGTACCATTGTTGTATCTTTGGACACGATCTCAAGTGTTCCAATTCTTTTCCCTTACTATAACTTTAGGTTATCTTCCTCTAACTTAAAGCTATGCCTATCAAGTTTATTCATGTTGTTTTGTCTAAGTAATTTTCTTTTATGTCTTATCAAATTAATTAATTATGAAATTTTTCATATTAATTAATTAATTTTACATCCATTCGCATAAAACAATTAACCAATTTAAACATTAAACATTTAAATATTCAACATCTCCATATAATCATAATCAACATATACATAAACAAACAAAATGCATCCATAATCAACATCATCCATAAATAAAGTCTCATAACACATCATACTTTAGCCCCAAAAATTGTATATGTACATATCTCAAAATGTACGTACATATATCAGTTATACTAAAATGTGTGTCCACCACTACAACCAAATGTGGTGCATATGCATATACATATATATGTCCATGACTCTCTAATCTTTTAGCTAGCATCTATTAGTCCTTAATAGGAGGTGGTGGTGCTTGTTCTAGTGGCTTCTTATGTGGTTGTCATGCAAAGGATCTTGATTCTCTCTAAGTCATCAATGTGCTCTAATTGCATAATCCTCGTAGCGCACCTCTACAATATGCATCTCAAACTTAGTACTTCACCTCGCTCTCCCTTACTACGCTAATCTCAACCATCAAGGCCTACACTTGAGGGAGCTCTAGTGTGATATTAGTTGGCCCCATTGTAGTGGTTGTAACTCTAAGCTAGTCCGCCTCTAATTAATCTTCAAAATAATATTTAAATTCCATTATTTTCTTTTCTCGTAATGTTATCAAATGTTCCTTTATTTTCATATGATATCTACACTAATTTTTTCTTAAACTTGTACACAATTATAAGCTTACAAGTTAGCGAAAAATATTTCATGGTAGTTTTCTAATCTAATCTTCAAAATTGCTATGCATGAAAATTAAATTCTTGTTATTTTATTTATATATTTTGTGATGATTCATCATGTTGGTCTACTTAGTCAATTTCTTATAGTTGTATATTTTCATACATTAGAACTTTTAATCTTTTGATAAATTGTTGTATTTTTCTATGAAACATTCTCCTAAAAAGTCCTTTTTGTTTGTTTACATGATGTCTCTATCATTAGAGTATTCTTGTAGCTAGGTTGACTCAATTGGCCTCTTACATAATTATGCACCCTCTTACAACTGTATTTTTTTGTATAGGCCAAGATGTGATCTCCACCTTTAGATAGAAATATTACTCTCATATTTAACATGGAAACACAAACATCAATATTTCTGTTCCAAGTTCAATAAATGTAATCATTTATCAACATTAACTACATTCATTCAAATTGATAAAATCACAATAATCACATTATATAAATTAGCTCAAAGTAATAAATTATTACAAATATATTGAAGTACTAAATGATATGTTACCAACTTAGAATTTTTCAATCTTGTTGCTAGGAGTGGTCTCATCTAGTTCTAAGATGATTGGAGGAGATTGGCAAGGGAAAGGAATATGTTAGGGAGGGCCGGATGGTGAGATCCAAGATATAATGCCCTTATCTCATCTTTTGGGTTACAACATTCACCCACCAGGATAGCCTCTAATAAGGAAAATAGGAAGATGGTTTAGGCTAAGAAGCATTTTGGGGGCCCATTGCTCCTTTCAAACTCAAGCTTGGCACTGAAAATAGGAATTCTACCACAAAAGGGACAAGGTTCAATTGACAAAAAGAATAACTCTATTGATAGGTCACAAAGCTCCTTTAAATGTTTTGGCTTCAAGATGTCTTGAGTTGTTGGATCTACTATTATATTTGGGCATTTAGTCTTGTCTATTTTTCCTTGGCCCTACTAGTGAGGTGCTATTAGTTTGTTGTATTATTGTCTTTATGCCAACTATTCATTATTGTTGTTACTTGTTGATGTATTAGAATCTTTGAGTTATCTTTCTTAGTCCTTGTATAAGGGTGGGGCCCTTTCAAAACCCCTCTTTCCAATTAATAGCTCTAGTCAAAAGCAGTTGCCCATAATAAAAAAATAGATGATATGTCACTAATGTGTTAAAGCCACAAGAAAAACTATGTAACTACAACATGATAAAACTTTATTTTTTCTATAAAACACATGGTACAAACCATCATACAAAGATTATCTAGATAGGGATACATAACCTTTTCCATATAATAGGGTACTACATCTCTTTTTCTAAATAAATGGCATTATACATATCAAAGAGTTGGAACTTGTGTTTGGGGAGGATAATTGGGCATGTATTAATTATATAACTCTCATTCTTTAATAAATGATTTGATGTGCAACCACAAAGTTACAAAGGTTTTCTTTTTTACTATTTATGGCTAATCCACCTCAATTAAATCCTATATTCAAAATTGCATATTGATTACATATGTTTTCTTTTCTTATTGATTGAGTATCCTCACATCCTTTTCAATTTATATTTAGGGAGAAATATATATATATATATATAATTTCATTAATATTATAGGACTAGTTTTTGTTGGGAATTAAGGTGTCTCAACCTTTACAAATTCCTAATGTTTGTACTTATTTAAATTTATGTAATTTTTTCCTACTATTGTAAATTTCCACGTAAATCTTATTTCGTCACTTTGTGGGAGTTGGCACGGTGATGTGTCATCCTACATGGAAGGTGACTAGATGTATTTTTGTCCTCATTTGAGGAGGTAGGTGTACCATGTTGAGTTGGCATAGTTTTTCCATGTGTTGGCACCTACAAGTCATGTGTCAAGATATATGACAAATTCTATGACACGTAATATATGATAAATTCTATAATAGTGTAAGAGACATAAATAGAAGGGATGAAGACAAGTGTCATTTGCATGTATGAAACTATAAGAGGCATCTTTAACTTAGCGATTTTGGAGTGCCCAAGTTGGCCTATGACAAGTTGTAAGAGAATGTTCCAGAAATAGTCAATTATGATAGATTCTCTTACAGTTGTAAGTGTTGTCACATATGATAGATTCTATGATAGTTTTAAGATGTGTAAGAGCATCTTTCATAAGCTAGAAATAGTAAATTTGGGGCACCTATGTAGAGGAGATTCCTATGACAGGAAATTGGACAAGTGTTGGTGGTAGTTAGAAAGTGTTGAACAAGTGTCACATGTAGAAGGAGGGAATGAGAAAGTGCTCCATGTGGATTTGGATGCCCACCTCCTACAAGACTCCTCTCATGGCTTAAAAAATCTATATAAGGTGCTACTTGGAGCTAGTTATGTTGATTTGCAGGTAATGTTATGCTATCAAAATTGCTCTAGAAACAAAGTGTTGCAAACTCCTGCAAGAGTATAGCTTTGCAAGTGTATTGTAACCACATATTGTTTATTAAATAATACATTGGGCTATGCTTTGGAGTGCAAGGTTTTTTACTTGAAACAATTTTCTCCACATATATTTGTGTTATGGTTTATGTTATGTTGTTGATTTATGTTATGTGATACATATCTTCTTCTTTGTTACTATAAGGATTAAGAATTTGTATAACTCTCCCCTCATTAGTTCAATGTAGAAATCTATTCCACGTACCTTGCTTCCTTTCAGTTGGTATCAAAGCATGGCCAGTTTTGGTCCTAGTTGTTGCGTAGAGGCTTTTTGTGCTGATCTTCAATTGAGTGGGAGTTTGTCCTAAGAATTTTATGATCTTGATGTAGGAAGGAGATGGAAAACACATCTGGAAGAATAGACATGGAGAAGTTTCATGGTGGTAATTTTGAGTTATTGAAACTCAAAATGGAGGACATGCTTGTAGATCAAGATCTATGGGTTTCTATATCTGGAAAGATGTGAACATGCATGAAACAAGAAGACTGGGATCTGATGGATCAGAAGGCTAAGGGTCTGATACTAATTTGTTTGGATGACTCCATTTTGTTAAATTTCCATGAAGAGACTATGACTGAGAAATTGTGGAAGAAACTTAGTCAAATTTATCAAGATAAATCCCTAGTAAATAAGTTGTTCTTGAGGAAGAATATGTAATCTCTAAGGATGGAAGATGGAGGATCTATCGCAGATCACCTGAAAAGATTTAATATGCTTGTTGCCTAGTTGAGCTCCATTGGAGTGAAAATGGAGGAGGAGGATCGTTGCATGACTTTTCTAGTTCTTTTCAAGATTCATGGGACTACCTTATGATGGCCATTGGGAGTACCACTACCACCTTCAAGATGGATGAAGTGGTTGCATCGTTACTGTGTGAAGAGATGCAAAGAATTTTTTTTGAATAGGCTAAAGAGGCTCTTGCGGTTCATGGTCAATCAAAAGACAAAGGAAAAAAGAAGGACAAGAAAGAAGATAAAGGAAGATACTAATCTCGTGGGAGATATAAGTCTCCTAGAAAGTCCAAGGCAATGTGTTGGAATTGTGGCAAACTTGGGCACTTTCGAAAGGAGTGTAAGGTGGGGAAGAAGAAGAAAAAGAAGAACATCTTCGATTCAAATTCTGACAAGTCCCAAGATGATGGTGATGCTTTTGTTGTTGTGTTAGCCACCCATGCATTGGAAAATGAGTGGTTGATAGATTCTGATGCTTCCTTCCACATGACCTCACATCAGGGTTGGTTCACAAAGTACAAAGAGTTCTCGATAGTGGGAAGGTTAACCTGGGCGATGACTCTCACCTAAAGATTGTTGGCCATAGAAGAGTCTTGATCTGATTCCCTGATGGACAAGTGAAGGGGATCAATGGTGTTCTGCATATACCTAGTTTGATACGGAACCTTCTTTCTATAAGTAAGTTGAATGATGTGGGTGTGTAGGTTGTCTTCTCAAATGGATGATGCAATATGATGAGAGGAGCTATGGTGCTTGCTAAGGATGTTCAAAGAGGCACTCTATTTCAGCTAGATGCATGCACTATTTAGTTCAATAGTTCTTTTGTTTCAAAGAAGAGATCTTCAGATTCTTCATCCTCACCATTGAAACCAATAGTGAAGAAGTGTGTTGCATCTACTTCCGATGGTCATGCTTTCTGGGTACCTAAGGGTGCTCATGCTTTAGAGATGAACTTTCTATTGAGAAGATAATGTTGTGGCATGAGAGACTTGGTCACATTGGTGAGAAGGGTCTTAGAGCCTTGAAAAATAAGAACCTTCGCAAGGCATTAAATGACTATAATCTTGAGTTTGATTTTTGTGAACATTATGTGTATGGAAAGAAAAATCGTGTTCAATTTTACTCCAGTTCTCACAAATCTTCTGATGCATTGGATCTAATTCATTCTAATGTGTTTGGTTCTGTGAATGTTCCTTCGATTTCTAAATCGGTATATTTTGTATCATTCATTGATGATTACAGTAGAAGGACATAGGTTTATTTCCTTAGAAGAAAATTTGAAGTCTTTAGTTGGTTCAAAGAGTTTAAAGCTTTTGTAGAGAATTAAACATTGGTAAAAAGATTAAGTATTTGAGGACTGACAATGGTGGTGAGTTTTGTTTGACATATTTGAAGAAGTTATGTAAGGAATATGGGATTTAAAGACATAAGACAACTCCATAAACCCCTCAGTAGAATAGAGTTACAGAGAGGATGAAAATGATGTTGATGGAGAGTGCTAGGAGTATGCTTAGTGGAGCTAGCCTCGAATAGAAGCTTTGGCCTGAAGTTGTAGCCACTACGTGCTACCTGATTAATAGGTCTCCTACTTCAATGCTCATTGAGAAGACACCCAAGGAGGTTTGGTCTGATAAAAAGCCTTCATTAGGACATCTTTGAGTATTTGGTTATGAGGCATATGCACATGTACCTAAGGAGAAGAGGTCAAAATTGGAGAACAAGGCAGTTAAGTGTATCTTTATTGGCTCTGATGTCGGTGTGAAAGAGTACAATCTTTGGGATCCTATGGCAAAATAGTATTGATAGAAAAAGTGGTATTTTTAGAGAAGTAAGTCCTTCTCCTATTGTTCTAAAACTAGAAGAGAAAGAAAAGAAAGAGGATGTGTTTTAGTTTCCTTCTACCCTTGAGAAGACTGAACCAAAAGCTCCTATTAGACCTGGTGATGAAGAGAGCTCAAGTAGATCTAAAAGTTTAGAATAAGAAGAAGAACCTCAACCTTAGCTTTTGAGGAAATCTACGGGTGCTGCCACAATAATGGGTTACACTTTTTGGGACATCTTGATTTTTGCTGAAATCACATATTTTTAGAAAATATAATGATTTAAGCCTTGAAAGGTTCCATTTAAAGGATTTTAATTGAAGAGGGTTAAATCAAATCCCCTTGGATAGAACCCCGCTAGTTTTAAACCATACCTATAATGGAATCTCTTCTACACCTATCAAAACGCTGATAAAAAACTACTTTTGATTTACCTTTTGGGGGATCAAATGAATTCATTTAAAATTTATGTTGTGTAAGTATGTAGTCCTTATTATAAGCTTCCCAAAAAGCATAATTTTAAATATATTTAATTTGATTATTATATTCATTTTTTATTTCTTGTGAATGTAGATTTTTCAATGAACATCAAAGTCTTTGTTTCATACATATGAAAAACTAGGAAAATAGAGAAAAAAAATTCTAAAAAATACATGTCCTCTAGGTGTTGATGTCCTTATTCCAACAAAAAAAAAGAATTCCGATACATAACAAAAAAGTTATGCTCTTTATAGTACACCTATGTCTAAATTGTAATTGGTTTGACTTCAAAACTTAATTATATATATATTCAATAGAACATTATGAAACCAAATGCATCCTCTAGATATTGTAGTTACAAATCTAAATTCAAAAAAATTAGAATTTTATCCTTCATAGAAAAAACTTATGTGATTTATAGTACACATCACTCTTAAAAAATGGCATTTATTGTTAAAAACTAGGTATTGAAAGAGATGGAAAAAGAAATGTAATTTGATTCCAAAATTTTTTAAAAATATATATTTAGAATCTACAGACAAAATGTTACAAATCACTAGTTTGCATCATCTTCAAATTCCTCACGATTTAGCCACTATAGGTGTTCGAAAGTGAAGATTTAGTTCAAAATGTTCATTTCAATGTCAAAGTTTGGCCAAAAAGTGTAACCCAGTATTGTGGGATCATAGCTACATGGATTAGGAGGCAACCTAAGAGGTTTCATTATTAATTGCTTGATTCTAGTTGTATTTTTTCCTTGATTTCTAACATTGATGAGCCTAGAACTATGAAAGAGGCTATGGGTATGAAAGATGTAGGTTCTTAGAAAGACACCATGGAAGAAGAGACTTCTTTGGAAAAGAATAATACTTGGGACTTGGTGCCTTTTCTTGAAGGATAAAAACCCATTGGATGCAAATGGGTGTTCAAAAATAAATTTGGTGTAGATGGCAGTGTTGAGAAGTATAAGGCCAAATTGGTTGCAAAGGGGTATTCCCAGGTTGAGAGAATAGATTATGGTGAGATTTTCTCTCCTATTGCAAAGTTGACATCCATCAAATTCTTGTCATCTCTTGCAATAGCATATGATCTTGAAGTTGAATAGATGGATGTGAAAACAACTTTCCTTCATGGTGATTTGGAGGAGATTTATATGTCACAACCTAAGCAATACATTGTTGAAGGTAAAGAAAATTTGGTTTTCAAGTTGAAAAAGTCTTTGTATTGTTTGAAACAATCTCCCACGATGTGGTATTAGAAGTTTGATTCCTTTGTGTTGAGTTTGAGATTTTTGAGATCGAAATCAAATCATTGTGTTTATTATTTAAGATGGATAATGATCACATTCTCATTATTGCATTATATTTTGATGATATGTTGTTTTTGGGAATGGAAAGAGCTTGATTTTTTATTTGAAGTCTTAGCTTTTAGCACAGTTTGAGATGAAAAATCTAGGGGCATCTTAGTACATTATGGGGATGGAAATTAGAAGAGATAGGGAAAATAGAAAACTTTGGTTGAGCAAGAGTTAGTATGTGAATTCTGTGTTGGAGAGATTTAGCATGACAACTTGTAGACAGTTGACTATTCCTCCAATTTTGGGGATAAAGTTATCTATTTTGGATTGTCCAAAATCTCCTATTGAGGTGGACGACATGATGAGAGTTCCTTCTGATAGTGTTGTTGGTAGATTAATGTATGATATGGTCTATACAGGAACAGACATTGCCCAAGTAGTGGGAGTCCTTAGTCGATTTATGGCTAATCTTGAATGGGTACATTGGGATGCAGTGAAGAGAGTTTTTAGATATTTGTAGGGTACTTCTGAGTATTCCCTATGTTATCATGATTATCCTATAGGACCTCAACATTATGTGAGTATTCATGGATTTGTGGATTTAGATTGGGCTAGAGATATTGACAACAAAAGATCCTCTAGTGGTTATGTTTTTACTATTGAAAGGAATAAGATAACTGAGAGGGGTGGTGAATCAGTTGTATCTAAACTTTAACTTCTTAAAACCACAATCAAGTTCTCAATCACTTAACTTATTTCCTTATTCTGTTATGAACAATAAACATGAATAGTAGATTTAAAACATGAACACATGAACACCATATTTTTACGTGGAAAAACCCTAAATAGGGAAAAACCACATTGATTGTTAACTCACAATATAATGTAGTAACAATACTGAATATCAAAGGTGGCTCACTCCCCAAAATGATGGCTCATGGCCAAAAGGTGGCTCACTACCGAGGGTTGGCTCACTACCAAAGGGTGAACTGATTTAGTGGCATCTACACCATGCCTGAGTTCAATTCCATTGAAGTGCAATATATCTCCTCTGCTCTACTCTACTTTTACACTTCACACTTATCTTCATATCTCTACACAATCACACCTGAAACACGAATTCATTACATGTATTTATATTAATTCATCAACCTTGGAATGTACATCAAGGTTAGCATTACAATCATCAACCATTGGAACAATCTCCAAGGTTGGCATACATACATACATCAAATTAGGACTAGACCTAAACAAACTTGTGAACTAAATGAATAATGGAGGATGACTTCACACCTTATCACAGATTCAATTACATCTTCACCCACTACCACACACTTCTACAATGTAGGAAATTCATCCGTAAAGAGTGTTAATCATTCAAGTCATCCAGACTAGTGCAATCATCAAGAACACTTGAATACACGCTTCCAAGATCTTCATTACAGCTTGTGGATTAAGCACACACCTTCAATGCATTCAAGGGACATCCACGAACATCATAGAATCATTTGGAAACTAGCAAATCCAACTACAACAGATCTCAACTTATTTCACTTGAAGATGGATCACAGACTGCTCTCAATCAGACACTGTCAAACTCTGCTAATTAAAAAATTGCTTTATGGAGCTTCAAATCAAATATCCTTTAAAATGAAGATGAGTAAAGACCATATAAGATTAAGTCCATAACCGTAAAGACAAACTCCAATCTGCGGATAAATGTGGAGCAAAACACTTTCTCCCTATCACTTTACAAACATTTCCAGGCACAATCTTCATACTGTTGAATAGAACTTTTTGTGCATAGTGATCTGAACCACCAAATTCTAGATTTAGCATCTTCAAACACTTCTCTAAATCATATCCAAAGCTTATACTCTAAACTTTACCACAAATGAAATGTGGAGAAAAATACTCAGACAGTGTTCTTCAAACAATCAACCAACATTAATATTAGAAGATACAGTTGGCACCAATGACAACACAAACATGTTGACATCAATGACAAAAATAGTGAGCACATACTTTCAACAATCTCCCCCTTTGTCATTGATGGCAACATATGATGTGAAAAACATGCTCCACCATCAAGACACATTTTTTCTTCAAGACTCCCCTTTCTTTTTATACTTATGAATTCTTACTCCCCCTAACTTTTTGACATGATCTCTCTCCCTCTTTGACATCAATGGAAAAGGGCATCACATCTCTTCTACTACACATACTTGCACAATATTGCTCTGATCAGGCTAAAACCATTCTTTACTCCCCCAAAAAGCAACAATTATCTCAAACCACTACCAGCTACCCCTGAGAGGTAGCCTCCAACATTAGTCTAAAAGAGAAATGTACTTTGAAAAATACTAGACTGATACACCTTCCTATGCATCTAGTTTAAGGAAGGAGGGGTAATAACCCCTAATTGGGTGTGTGTAGGATCATGATGGGCCAAACACTACCCCTAAGTGGCAATGAAAATGTGAAAAACAGACTTAAGTAACTTCATGTAAAAAATTGAATGGGTTATCTACATAATCTAGAAATAAGGTAGTAATAAAATTTGTAATAAATTGAATGTAGTTTATGGGCTAATATGTTTTTTTTGAAATTTTTAAAAATAGTTTGGTGAAAATTAGATATTTCAATGAAGCACTACTAAAATTTTTAGAAAAACATAAAAAGTAGGTGTCATTCCGGCCAACCTAAGTATGAGGAAGAGATAATATTTTTCCTCCATGATTTGGATTTAAGTAAAGGACATATGAGCGAATGTGACATTTTTTTTTGAAATTTTTAAGTAAATAAATAATTATTTATGATTTTTTTCCTGTGACTTTTTTAAAATATTAAAAATTAATTTTCCAGCTAACCTAACTTGGTCAAAAATATATGAAACTTAAAATTTTTAAATTTTAATGTATACCCAATAAGTCCTAGAATGTGATGCATCTTTTAGATTTAAAAAGGATTAATATGTTGAAAGTTATGGATGTTTTTCAATATGTATATTTATCAAGAAATCAGACATAGCGTATGTAGAAAATTAATAATAATTACCTATTAAAATTATTATGAGGCATATATTATATTTTTAGAATCTTAATAGATTCCTCTATAAACCCTTTTCATTTGATTAAATTTAGTTACAAAAATGTCTATTAGCTTCAAGGATGAAATTGTGGAAAATTTCAGGATAACACTAAATGGGTGGTTTTGCAAGTTTCTTTGGCAAGTTTTGGGACTCCCACTTGCCTAAATATGAGGTAATCCTAAGGCATTTTTTGAGGGAATCCATATTAGAGCTAAAAATATTAACATTCTTTCCATCCAAATTTAAATATCAGTCTAAATGTTAGCACTTTTTCATCTAGCAAGTTTTTTCTCCATTGCCACTGTTTGGCCCATCATGATCTCGCACTCACCTAATTTCTCCCGAAGATAATCAAATATGTCTTTTGGAAGAGCCTTACTGAATATATCAGCAAATTGATCTTTGGTAGGCACATACTGATGAGTGCCAGGTAGCACCCATGAAATACACCTTTTTACCCCTCTTTTTCTCCCTTCTTATTCCATTGTCCTGATGACTGCACCAAAATAGGTTGACAAGATTATTCTAATGATGATTAATAAGAGATGAATTACTTAGAATCATAATTTCTAATTGAAGGACTAATGTGCGTTGAATTGATGGAATATATAGAAATCTTCTCTTTTTGAATCAACAGGTGCAGGAGTTTGGGTAGACAATTTTTGTGCATCTCCGGAGGTAGTCCTAATGATCTCTAGAGCTGACATTAGAATGCCATGACTGGTCTCTGATGTTTTCTAGTTTGATTGGAGAGATTTTGGGATAGGGAGGTGAATCATTTCCGAAGCTAGACTGAAGTCACAGCATCTCCAGAGCTAAATGAGAAGGTCACAATCATACCTCTGGAGCTATAGACAGAAACATACATCTCTGGTGCCTCTTTAGAACAGTGCAGATTTCCAACACAGCTATTAGTCAAACACTTCCAGTAGTGATTGGGATGCTCCTGATGTACTCAAATCATCACCTGAGTAATTGAGGGCAGACCCTAGTTAATTGCTAGAAGTTTAATCTCTTTTTGATTTTGCATGAGTTTTTGATAAACTGATTCAAATACTTAAATTTCAGGGCCTCGCTACCCAAGTGTATTTAAAACTAAGACTGAGGTTTAGTGTGAACTGTTGTTCCACTAAATCTATTTTAATTGCATGGATATTCATTCTATAGTTAGACAGTTATTAGAATAAAGAGATTGATGTTATCTCATAGAGGAACTAGTAGAATAGGGTAAGTGATATCTCATCACAGATTTAGATATAAACTTATAGAA
The DNA here is from genome assembly GCA_027924645.1 of Cunninghamia lanceolata. Classification (NCBI taxonomy): domain Eukaryota; kingdom Viridiplantae; phylum Streptophyta; class Pinopsida; order Cupressales; family Cupressaceae; genus Cunninghamia; species Cunninghamia lanceolata. Next base: position 1,821,428 of record BSBN01000934.1, read on the forward strand.
GTAGTAGCAGAAGACACACAGTGACTAATTTTTTATTTCTATAATCTTATTTTGACATAAACATTTTCTAAATACAAAGCTGATGGAATTGGACTGGAATTGAATAGTGATATTATCATCTTGTGCTAATTCTTTATTTTAGTCTTCAGCCCTAATGGTGTGGAGCAAGGGCCCACTCTCCCCAACAAGGCATAAGGCTAGTACTGTTGTTTTTGTTATTTTAGATTCTATTTTAGAAGATAGTTACTGTTTTCATAGATAAATGTGTGTCTCAGTTGGAAGGAATAATATAGATTTAATTTAAGCAATTCATTGTTCAGTTTTGTTTTCAATATTCTTAGGATTCATTTCACAGCATATAGATCAGTAATATTAAGTTTCTTTAATCAGTAAAGATCATTAGAGTTAGATAAAACTGGCAACTTTAGGATTCCTAATTGTAGATAGCCATTGACACAACCCTAGATTTGACACTTGAAATATGATTAAATGATAAGGTACAATGACCCTTGTCACATACTTAAGCTTTACCTCATTCTCTACAACTTTCTCCCTCAAGAAGTGATACTTGATTGAAATGTGCTTTGTCTTTGAGTGCATCACTGGATTCTTTGAAATTTTTATGGAACATGTGTTATCACAAAGAATAGGAATTGGTCCATCAAACTCAACTTTGATATTCTTCAAGGTCTATTTCATCTAGAGCACCTGAGTGCAACATGATACTACATCAATATATTTTGATTTTGTAGTAGACAAGGAAATCAATTCTTGTTTCTTTCTATGTCAGGACACTACTCTATCTCTAAGGAAGAATGCACCTCCAATTGTGCTTTTCTTGTCATCATCACATCCAGCCTAATCTACATCTGTGTAGGCACTCAAAGAAAAATAATTGTTCTTAGGATACCACAATCCATGATCAGGGGTGCCCTTCAAGTACTTGAATATCCTCTTAACTACCATCACATGTGATTCTCTTGGATTTGATTGAAATCTGGCCACAAGATAGATTGCATGCATGATATCTGGTCTGGTAGTAGTTAAGTAAAGCAGTCCTCCAATAATTGATCTATGCTTGCTTTGATCAGCCTTAGGAGATTCATCATTCTTGCTCAATTTGCAACTAGTAACCATAGGAGTGCATATCAGTTTAGAGTCCTCCATTCCAAACTTTTTCAACAATTCCCTGACATATTTTGATTAAGAAATGAAAATACCTTTGTCTGTCTGATTGATTTGCAGTCCAAGAAAGAAATTCATCTCACCACACATAAACATCTCAAATTCATTTTGCAACTCATTTACAAAATTCTTGCACATCTCTTCATTTCCACCAAATATGATATCATCTACATAAACTTCAATAATCAAGATTTGATCTTTGCTCACCTTGATATACAAATTGCTATTTACAGACCGTTTACTGAAACCCTACTGTAGCAGATATTTATCTAGTCTTGCATACCAAGCTCTGGGAGCTTGCTTCAATCCATACAAGGCCTTTTTCAATTTGCAAACCATCTCTAGTTTGTCTGATAACTGGAACCCATATGGTTCTTCTATGTAGACCTCATCTTCTAGTTCACCATTTAGGAAGGCATATTTCACATCCATCTAATATACTTTGAAATATTTGTGTGTTGCAAATGACAAAAATAGTTTGATAGCCTCCATTCTTGCCACTAGAGCATAGGTCTCTTCATAACCAATTCATTCAACTTGGGAGTAGCCTTTGCATACAAGTCTTTCCTTGTTTCTCACAACTTCTCCAACTTCTTTCAGTTTGTTTCAGAAAACCCACTTTGTTCCAATTAGATTCTTGTTTGCAGGTATGGGGACAAGTTCCCAAGTCTTGTTCTTCTCAATCTATTGTAGTTCTTCATTCATTACCTTAACCCAATGCTCATCATTGCATGCTTCATTTATTGTTTTAGGTTCCACCTTTTACAACAGATAGAGATTCACTTGTTCTTTTGTAATCCTGCTTCTTTTCATCACACCTTTCCTTTTGTCACTAATGATTTGATCTTCAGAATGATCTCTTTGTACATACCTTAGAGTTTTAGGAGTTCTTACTGAAGCCTCAACTTGAGTTTCATCTTCTTATGGAGCTTGTTCTTCAATCTAAACTTCCTTTTCTTTGCCTTTTCCAACCTTTCCTGTATCAATAGGTTCATCTAACTCATATCCATCTAGTTGGATGTCTTCATCTACCTTCACATTTGCACTTTCAATTATCTTTCTCAGTCTTTTGTTATAGCACCGGTAAGCCTTTCTCTTAGTGGAGTACCCAAGGAATATGCCCTCATCACATCTATCATCAAACTTCCCTAATTCTTCATCTCTTCTGATGTAGCATTTGCTTCCAAAAACTTTGAAGTATTTGATAGTAGGAACTCTACCATACCATAGTTCATAAGGTGTCTTTATTTCTTCTACTCTGACTTGCACTCTATTCTGAATGTAGATAGCAGTATGTATTTCTTCTTTCCAATACACTTTCGGTAGGTCTACTTCCTTGATCATTGCTTTGGTATCTTCTTAAATAGTTCTATTCTTCCTTTCAACCACTCCATTTTGTTGAGGAGTCCGGGGAGCAAACAAATGTCTCTTTATTCCATGTTCTTCACAAAAAAGTATTAAACTCATTTGAGGTAAACTCACCACCTCTATCAGATCTTAAGCATTTGATTCTCAAATCCAATGCATTTTCAACCATAGCTTTGAAATCCTTGAACTTATCTAAAGCTTATGTTTTTTCTCTAAGGAAAGTAAACCAAGTCATTCTTGAAAAATTGTCAATAAGGAGCATGAAATACCTTTCACCTTGCAGACTTCTTGTTCTTGTGGGACCACACAGGTGTCTATGCACTAGCTCCAGTAGACTAGTAGAGGATTGTTCTTTGCTTTTGAAGGTAGTCTTTGTCATCTTCCCAAACTGACATTCTTTACATATAGTGTTGGTAGGCTTCACAATCTTGGACAGGTCTCTTATAGCTTGAATAGTGCTTATTTTCACCATATTATTGAAGTTAATGTGACACATTCTCTTATGCCATTGCCAACTTTCATCTAACTTAGCCAACAAGAAACAATTATCAACACCTTTCAAGTGATAAACATTACCATGAGTCTTCTTACCAGCAACCATTAGGGTTCCGAAGCTATTTTGTATCTTACACCCATTATCCTTGAACACAAGATTATATTCTTTGTCATGCACATTTTTCCAACACTGAGTAGATTATGCTTTAGGCCCTTGACATAAAAAACATCATTTGTATTATGCTTTCCATCAAAATTAATAGATCTTTTTCCACAAATCTTACCAGCTACATCATCACCAAACCTAACAAGTCCATCATACTTTTCACACTTAACAAACTTACTCTTGTCTCTTGTCATGTGGTTTGAGCACCCACTGTCAATGATCCATTCATCTTCCTTTTTAGCATGGAATGCAGACAACTCTCCCACACTTTCTTCCTTCACATAGCTTGCAAGATTAGCAGAAACAAGTTATTCTCTAAGTGCAATAAACAAGCATTCACTACTATTGCCATCATCAAAATTAGATTCATCATCAGTTACACCTTCATCATCTCTAACATAGTAACTCTTTCTTACTATCTTTCCTTTGCTTTCATTGATCTTCAAAGCTCTGTTAGGACATCTTGAAGCATAATGACCAATTTTCCACAACTGAAGCATTTGAAATGTAACTTACCTTTGAATTTTCCTTTGCTACCCCTCTTTATTCTGTTTGCAAATTTGGCTTCTAGATCTACAAAGTCTTCAACATATTTCTCTGATCTAGAGGTCTTAGATGCTTCCTTGGCCTTGAAAGCAGTATCAATTTTCATAGGGCCATCAGTAGTACCAAACTCTCTTATTTCAAAAGAAGTTAGTTCTAACAACTCTTCAATGGTAGATACCTTGTGACTATAATATTTGGGAAGAGTTCTGAGTATCTTATCTATAACATCCTCATCCTTTAATTCTCCACCAAGACCTTTGATGCTGCTGACAACTTCATCAATCTTTTGTAAGTAAATTGTTATGTTCTCATCTTCACCCATTCGCATGGTTCATTATGTGGTCTTCAAATTCTACAACTTGGCCTTCTTGAAAAATGCATCACCTTCATAGATTTTATTTAATTTGTCCCAAATCTCATAAGTAGTTTCCAAATTCACAACATTTTCCATTTTAGTGTTAGATAGGGCATTTAACGGAGTATTTTTAGCTTTGTGATTAGCCTCAAACTCTTTAATCTCTTTTTCAGTATCCAGATCTTTAGGAACTGTGTACTTATCTTTAACCATTGCCCAAACATTATAACCAAGAGAAATGAGATAACTTCACATTCGTACCTTCCAGTAGGTATAGTCAAATCCATTGAACTGAGGAATATCTTTCTTGTGTGCCATCCTAGATCTACCTTAAGTTGTTAGGCTTTCTTTAAAGGAGCCTCACTCTGATACGAATTGTTGAAAGGCACAAGACAACTGAGAGGGGGGGTTGAATCAGTTGTGTCAAAACTTTAACTTCTTTAAACCACAATAAATTTTTGAATCACTCAACTTATTTCTTTATTCTGTTATGAATAGTAAACATGAATAGCAGAATCAAAACATGAACACATCAATACTGTACACACATGAACACCATATTTTTATGTGGAAAACCCTAAATAGGGAAAAACCATGGGGAGTGTTAACTCACAATATAATGTAGTAACAATATCAAATATCAAAGGTGGCTCACTGCCAAAGGGCTCACTACCCAAGGCTTATTGCCCAAAACGATGGCTCATTGCCAAAAGGTTGCTCACTACTGAGGGTTGCCTCATTGCTGAGGGTGGCTCACTATCGAGGGTGGTTCACTACCAAAGGGTGAACTGATTTAGTAGCATCTACACCATGCCTAAGTTCAATTCCATTGAAGCGCAATATATCTCATTTTCTCTACTCTACTTTTACACTTCACACTTATCTTAGCATCTTTGGACAATAACACCTCAAACACAAATTCATTACATGTATTAATACAATTCATCAACCTTGGAATGTACATCAAGGTTGGCATTACAATCATCAACCATTGGAACAATCTCCAAGGTTGGCATTCATACATACATCAAATTAGGACTAGACCTAAACAAAATTGCAGAATAAATGAATAAGAGAGGAACACTTCACACCTTAGCATGGAATCAATTGTTGTTATATGGAGCCTAATCAGACTTGGAGGTTAAATTTTCCCCACTTTTATCACCACAGTTTCCCCCCAAATTATTTAACGGGGGTTTGGTGGCAGCCCCCCAAGATGGGGTTAAGGGGCAGCACCCCCGTGGGGGCTCAGGCGCAGCACCCCTAAAACCTTAAATGACTTTTATTATTTTATAAAGGCATCGAGAGTTATTTTTCTATTGACTGACATAAAAAAACCCTATTTTGTAATAGACATAAGTCTTGATAAAAATGGCTAAGGGTTAGGGTTTCTGTTGATATTGTATTGTAGCATTTGCAGCGGTATTGAGTTGTAAGAATTACTGGTTGTAATCAGTTTGATTTGCTAGATAATAATAATGAATTCTCTATTGGTGGATGTAGCCCAAGTTTGGGTGAACCACGCTAAAAATTATCTCTCGTTGTTATTATTTCTGTGTATTTTTCATTCCTCTATTTAATCTTTATTTGAATTTAATTGATATCTTCTACATGTAATTCCTAACATCAATTACATCTTCACACACTACCACTTGCTTCTACAATTCAGGAAATTTATCCAGGTTAGCCAAACTGGTGCAATCATCAAGAACACTTGAACACACGCTTCCAAGATCTTCATTACAGCTTGTGGATCAAGAACTCACCTTCAATGCATTTAAGGGACATCTGTGAACATCATAGAATCATTTGGAAACTAGCAAATCCAACTACAATAGATCTCAACTCATTTCACTTGAAGATGGATCACAAACTACTCTCAATCAGACACTATCAAACTCTACTAATTAGAAACTTGCTTTCTAGAGCTTCAAATCACATATCCTTTGGAATGAAGATGACTAAGGACCTTATAAGATTAATTCTAGAACCACAAAGACAAACTCCAATTTGTTAAGAAATGTGGAGCAAAACACTTTCTCCTGATCACTTTGTAAACCTTGCCAGGCACAGTCTTCACAGTGGTGAATAGAACTTTTTCTGCACAATGATCCAAACCACCAAATTCTAGATTTAGCATCTTCAAACACTTTTCTAAATCATATCCAAAGATCATACTCTAGTCTTCACCACAGAGAAAATGTGAAGCAAAATACTCAGACAGTGTTCTTTAATCAATCAACAAACATCAATATAAGAAGATGCAATTGGCACCAATGACAACACAAACATGTTGACATCAATGACAACACTAGTTAGCACATACTTGAAACATTTACTATGTTGGATGGTGCAATTAGATGGATGAGTAAGTGATAATTTGTCATCTCTTTGTCCACTAGAAAAGTAGAGTACATGGCAACAACTCATACTTGTAAGTAAGCCATTTGGCTTAAGAGATTGTGTTCTAACATTGATTTTGATACAGGGATGATCACTATTTGTTGTGACAGTTAGAGTGACATATGTTTGGCAAAGAATCTTACTTTCCACACAAGGACATAACATATTTATGTCTAGTACCATTTTGTTCGTGACATGGTAGACGATGGGAAGGTGAATCTGGAGAAAGTTCACACTTTGACTAATGTTGCAGATTCCTTGACAAAGCCTATGAGCACGGACAAGTTCATATGGTGTTTAGAGTCTATGGGCCTCTTGGCCCCTAGAAGTTGATTTATCATTATCTATTGGCTCTTGAAAGTATTCAACAAGTTGGAGAATGTTGGGAATTAAGGTGTCTCAACCTTTGAAACTTCCTAATGTTTGTACTTATTTATTTATGTAATTTTTGCCTACTATTGTAAATTTCCATGTAAATCTTATTTCATCACTTTGTGGGAGTTGGCACAGTGATGTGTCATCCTACATGGAAGGTGACTAGATGTATTTTTATCCTCATATGAGGAGGTAGGCATACCATGTTGAGTTGGCATAGTTTTTCCATGTGATGGCACCTAGAGATCATGTGTCAGGATGTATGACAAATTCTATGATAGTGTAAGAGACAAAAATAAAAGGGATGAATAAAAGTGTCATTTACATGTATGACATTGTAAGAGTCATCTTTGACTTACCCATTTTGGAGTGCCCAAGTTGGCCTATGACAAGTTATAAGAGAATTTGTTCCAGAAATAGTCAGTTATGACAGATTCTCTTACAGTTGTAAGTGTTGTCATATATGACAGATTCTATGATAGTTGTAATATGTGTAATAGCATCTATCATAAGCCAAAAATAGTAAATTTGGGGCACCCATGTAGGGGAGATTCCTATGAAAATAAATTGGACAAGTGTCAGTCGTAGTTAGAAAGTGTTGAACAAGTGTCATAGGCAGAAGGAGGTTGCAAGAAAGTGTGCAATGTGGATTTGGATGCCCACATCCTAGAAGACTCCTCTCATGGCTTGTAAAGTATAAATAAGGTGCTACTTGGAGCTCTAGTTTTGTATGTTGATTTGTAGGTACTATTATGCTACCCGAATTGCTCCAAAAACAAAAGTGTTGTGAATTCCTGCAAGAGTATAGCTCTGCAAGTGTATTGTAACCACATATTGTTTATTGAATAATACATTGGGTTGTACTTTGGAGTGTGGGGTTTTTTACCAAAAAGGGTTTTTCCCATTTATATCTATGTTATGGTTTATGTTATGCAACGTTGATTTATGTCTTATGATACATATCTTCTTCTCACTGTAAGGATTAAAAATTTGTATAAGTCTCCCCTCATTAGTTCGGTGTAGGAATTTATTCTGTGTACCTTGCTTCCTTTAATTCTTCCCTTCCAACTATTGAGTTTCAATTTAAACTTTTATGTTGAGACCTTTATCAAAACATTAGATGGAAATATTATTTGAACAAGGTACCTATACAACATTAGTGTCATGGATTCAATATTTCATTTGATAAATTGAGAACTTAGGCATGTGCTTAATGTTAAGATTAAATTAATCATCCATATAAAGAACTAATATGTAAGATACAACACTCTTGAATTTAAAAGTGGGGAGCATTTTACCTCTTGGTGTGTTAATCTACAATGAGATTTTTGGTAGATATAATTATCCTTTGGGTTGTTAAAGATATATATGTTTTTAACTTATCAAATGATTAGAGATGTGTGTCCTTTATTTCAAATATAATTTATATTAGACAAAAGAAACTATTTAAGAAACAATGTAGATTGTTCTCTTTGATAAATTCCTTCAACCATTCTAATGTAGTGGAATCTTGAGTACTAATAGTTGGCATGGATTGGAGGCATGGAACCAATTGTTTGGAGGAGAACTTATACTTGCAACCACTGGCAAGGAGTCACCATAGTTCTAAGGCACTTGAAACAAAGGTGACTACTTACAACCATAGAACTTACAACAAAAGGTAAGAGTGAGCATTGGCTCACTTACAACAAGAGGAAGTTGTAGTGAAGAAGAGTTACTTGCAACAACTGGAGGTCTTCTCAAGGAGAGATGGGCACTTGCAGAAAAATGAGGTGGATTACTTGGATGTAGGTGCACTTGTAGCAATTGAGGGGTTGAAAAGAGAGAAATTTTGAGAAGAGTGATGAAATTGTAGTTGCATGTGTAGCAAAGGAGCATTATGGAGGTGCTCATGTGGTGAGTTCAGATGTTTTTAGAGTGATAGGAGGCCTATATCATATGATGGAGAGTATGAGGTATCTAGTAGATTAGAATTTATATGAGAGGAGGTCATGAAGGAGAAGAGACAATAGATGAAGTTTTGATTATGAACATGGACATGGATAGTGTCCAATGGTGTTGCAGAGGTCTGTGGTTTGTATGGACAAGGAGAGGAAGCTATGAAGTTGGATACATGGATGTGAGGTGTACAAACGGGGTTGAGTTGGAGCTCGAGATGTTGCATGAAGATAAAAAAACCACAAAAGGGTGGTGTTGAGGACCCACAATGGTGCAACAAATGTGAGTGATAGTGAAGGGGGTTGGAAGGTCATTTGGAGGCCATGATCAGGTGGAAATAAAAATCCACAATAGTGATGGAGGGAAATGTTGATGGGTGTTTTTTGTACACTACTCAACTTCAGTAAAATACTAAGCAGCTTACCTCTCTCGAAAGGAGTAAAACCCTAGAATTAGAAAATAACTACCCAAGGTCCTTATAGACAAGTCTTGGACTTGTAAGATAACTCAATAGTTGATGGAATTGTTGTTTACACATAAATGGTTTTACATAAATTTTGTTTTCTAGAATCAAATAGTAGGGTTTGGTATGAAAATGACTAGATTTGTTCTTTAACTTGTAACTGGAATGCTTCCAAGCCTTTTTACAAATTTGAATGTAAACTTGTGATTGGAAACAATGTTCAATCATCTAATTTTTCAATTATTTTGATGCTTTCCCTAAATCTAGTCCTAAACTAACCACTTAGAAAAAATTGTTCAAAAGAAAGGGTTAGAGAGGAAGAGTTTCAGAAAACCTAAAGTATGAACTGCTACTACCATGATATGAATGTATAAGTAGCTAGATCTTTCAAATAAAAACTAATCTTTGCTTAGATAGAAACTTCACAAAACCACAAATATAGTGTAATATTCAATGGAGAAATATCTTCAAACCATGAAACAACTTCATTAAACACCCAATTCTAGTGTAGCTTAACAAAATATTTCACAATATGAAAGATGAAACCAGAAATATTTAGGCTAACTACATAGAACAACTTACAGTTAGAAACAATGAGTAGTATGAGCATAAGATCGATCAAATACTAATCACATTGATAAATGAACAATAGTAAATCCAATTGAATGACAATTCCACAAGAATGATTGGGAACCATGAAGCAAACTTTATATTGATTAAAAAGTTTGCTAGTTATCAACAATTTCCAACCCTTCTAGAAAACAATTACCTTCTACAAATGTAGAATGTGTAACATGCCATCTCATATTACTTGGAATTACTCAAAAAATTACTAAGAAAATAAATGAAGACCTTAAAACATGAGAGAATTTTTTTATATCATTTGCATATTCTCAAGAAATCAATGCATATATTTTCTGAATATCTTTCAACCTTGAAATTACAATATATTCAAGTTAATATCACTGTGAAAGCATTTCACTTTACATTTACATATACTTTGCACTTGGCAATGTGAAAAAAATTTCATAAGTTTTGACAATCATAAGTCATAACATAAATTGTACTACATCTAGAATATGATATCTTTCACACAAGTCTCGGTGAGTCTTCTGCTACAGAGGGAGAACATCATCTGAGTGCTTTACCTCCAACCAAAAAGTAGCGGTCCCTCACACACCTTCCTTCTTGGAAGTGACCCTACCCTTCACAAGGAGTATAGACATAAAGACCCAATAGGTTGCCATACGAGTTCTAGTGTTGTGTCCTACGTAACTCAATCGACCATACAACTCTAGACAATATTCTAGCTAAGTATGATCATTCTAACAAGTCACTCCATCTACACACTATGAACCAACTACTGCATGTAGAGATAAATGCATCACTTTGGCCAAAGTTTCTATATAAATAGACGTTTTCAATAAACATGGTCGTTTGTTCACATACCTCTAACTTGACTTGGAAACTTCCTCATCCTATAGTTTGACTTGCTTGACTAGTAACTCTAGACAAATTGTCTCAACTAAACTCAGGTCTTAGTCAATATAACTTAGAATTTGATCCTTAATCTAGGATATATAAATAATATGAAGGTTTAGATGATTTTAACCTTTTAGAGAGTCCCTAGTTGCATTCATGCAATATTAGGGTCTATGACTTCCTATCATTCTACTCAATGACTCAAAGATTAAGCACTCTTGTGTTCTAAGACAAGTTTTGACTCTATCAAGAAATCATTTAAATTTAACAAACTGCTTCTTAGACTCTTCCTAAATTATTCTGTCTTGATCTATGGTTTTTTGACCATTTGCTATCGACCATATAATCAAAAATAATGTCATAACCAACTTAACAGTTCTAAGTTTTCTAAACCCTTTTAGGTTGATTCTAGGGTTTGACTTTTCTAACCCTAAGACATTGAAATATCAAATATTCTTGTTTCCAAAGTTAATAAGTTGTAATAATATAACATGAATATAATAACCTCTAGTCTACTCTCGACCACTTCGACATTGATCGAATTCACATTTCTCAATTAAGTATAAACATAGAATACGAGGTTTTATCCCCATTCATATAAAATCTTGATTACCACTATCATTAGCATAAGTACTCTTGACTAAATTCACTCTTTTAACCTGAAATGGTTTGAGTCTACAAAAATAATATGATGTTTTGGACCTCTTGGTCTTCTTAAGTCTACCGACTTTTTGACATTGAAAAGGTTATAAAGTCATGTATATCATCCTTTAAATATAATAATAATACCTATCATTGTTGTAGAATGCATATGTGACATAATATCTCTACACTAGATATTTTTTTAACGATACCACTATCATTTCTGCATATTATTAAAATAAGTGATTAACTATCACAAAATCTTTGGTAGTACATAGTAACACTTATATATACAAATCTGGGAAAATAAAAACCTATCTTTGTCTAAACTTTTAAACTTACTTCTAGGTTACTACTAGAGTTCTCAACAAGTTAGTCACAACTTTTATATATATAACTTATCTTGTTATACCATTGTGATAGTAAAAGATAATGACATCTATACCTAGTATTCTAAAACTCCTCTATAATCATCTTAGATCAATCGGCATACGATACAAGGTCATTTGAAAAGTGGAGAAAATCATAAACAATGCCAAAGCGACCTTTGAGATGGAGATAAAACATAATAGAAGCATATAGATTGGATTGTGAAGAAGGTATATAACACCAAACCATTTCTTAAATTGCCTCATGATAATGCAAATATGGTCTACTTGTATAAATTGTCTAGCAAACCTAGACTTAATTCTACCAAATAGCAAAGCTTAATCATAAATATTCTCTTTGGTTCGATGACAGTGAATTAACTTCATGGCATTCCCTCCTAAGACTAAAGTATTCCAATGTTTAAACCATACGGTTTTAACAACTATAGCAATGATATTTCTCTAACAACAATAGCGTTCTATAGCTTCTATTCTCTGAGTGCTATATTGAAGATAGACAAGATAATTGTTTTGTTTTGCATAACTCTTTGCTTGGCTCTATGAAAATACAACTTTGTAGACAATACAAACTACAAATATCACTGCTAAAGTTTAATACAATCATTTAAAGGAGATACTCTTACCTCTATTGCTCGCGTTCTGATTATCCTTCTTCTATGTTTGTCCTCAATGCCTCACTGTGGATAATCTACTTAGAATAACTCACTCTCCACAATAAAACATAATGAAGCTCCATTGAGTCTCCCAATCCCTATCTCACATATTCTTGCACAATATAGCTCTATGTTTTTAACATAGTCTTAAGTTTCTCTCTCGAATTGGAGTCACTCTCTCAAATTGGAGTCACTCTCCAATAGTCCCTCTCTCACGCCCCCATTCCATCAATGATATAGCCTTTTAAAAGGATTCCCTCTCCACAACACCGTGGATTCTTCCTACATATATGCCTATTAATATTCCACGAAGGCATGCAGACCGATAGTGGAGTAACTGGTCTTTAAGATCACTCCTTATATGGTTGATAGCTCCTCCATAACCTTCATAACTAACATGGAGAATTTAGTACCATAAGAGCACTTAGTGGGTTGCAATTAATTTTCAACTTAACCACGTACCAAAAGGAAGTTGATCGATAATCAAAACAATAAAATTAAACTAATAACTTCATACTAAATAAATATCTATATCAACATAATTATTGGTGCATACAACGTATTCTTACGTTGTTTCCAACATTTGACAAGATATGAGAATGGGGTTGAGGTATTCTCCCCCTCTCTATCTTGTATAAACACCAAAATAGATAGGTTATCATAAAAGAATTCCAATTGGGAATTTTTGATAATGAAATAGTTTTACCACAAATAAATATTTTCTCTTGAATATATTCTATATTCATATCACACAAGAATTAATGACTATTGATCATTTCTTTTCGATGGTCACATACTAACTTGACTTAGTTTTTGATAAAACCTAAGCTTAATGGACCTTGTCGACAAATTGACAACTATTGAGTCAAAACCAAACTTAGAATAATTGGTCAAACACAACTTACTAATCTCAACAAAGGTACACTATACTATGCAAGCACAAGAATCAGATGGCAACAATATGTTTTTATTGATACATCTATTCTCTTCTCTTTGATGATGCTCTCCCTCTTTTTCTTAGAGGGTGGAAAAACATGTTTCCTGGTTACAACTTGCAATCACCAAACTAGGATTAGTGCATCATTAGTCAATTCATAAACCTTATGAATAAATAATCATGACATCATATATTCATATGTCTAATTCTAATCATATAAACATTAACTAGTGATAGAATTGATTTATCCTAATGTTTTCACATAACGTCAAATCATTAATTCATGCATAATTAACTATTTAATTACGTGCAAGTAAAAAGTAAATCATAGTCAAAATTTGGGGTGTCACATATCTCCTCCATAAGATTCATCATCCTCAATGATCCAATGTGTGAGGCCTACTTATCTCACCTTCTATTTTTTCTTACATTGTATGGACATTTTGATGGACATCTGGACATTGGGACTGCCGATCCCCTTATTCAGACTTACATGACTATTTTGTATGCTTTGATTTGTTAGATAGAGCATAATGTGGTGTTGTTATAGCTCACATGATTAGATCTCACTTGATGTTATGATGTTATGTTATATTTACTCTGATGCAAATTGAAATATTATGCAGTTTTAATCCTGATTGATGTTTAGAAAGATGTAAGTGAACTATGAATCATATAAATGACAGCAAGTGTTATAATTGAAAATATTTGTGATTACGTGACTGGATGTGTGTGTGAATTCCTTTCTCTTTGGCTATAATGAACATGTGCTATTGATCTATTTGTGGAAGTGTGCAGGTAAATTTTCCATGCCCATGGAAAATTCAGAGGTCATTCCAGTAACCCTATGTGATATTCATGTTTATCCGACCTAGTCCCAAGAGGGACAAAGGTCATTTGTGATGGAGCATGATAATTTGTAATGTCTTTAATTGATGTTTATTTTTATTAGAGTTTACCCTTTTTATTTGATTTATTGATGTGTTGTAATTGTAATGTTTGAGTTGCACTATTTTGGTGCTTTTTATTTTTGGGCCTTTTTATGTGAATTTATGGACCCCTTAGTGTTTATTTTGTCCAAATAATGACCCTAGGTCATACCCCTAGGGTCTAGGACCAATTTGAACATGTGAAACCTTAGTTTAACCTTCTTTTAGTCACCTTAACTTTACCCTATAGTTAAGTGACGAATTTTGAAGTTGGGTGAGGTGGTGGACAAGTCAAGAGTCCACAATGACCAACTCCACTTCCCTAGAATATGGTCTCCCTTATCTTGAAGACTTGGGAAGTCTCTAAGACCCCCAAGTGTGAGAGACCTCATTCCTATGCCCTCACACATGTGTGAGAGCATCCTTGAGGGAATGGGGGTGCCTTGTTGGATAGGAGAATGACATGTGTCTTATCCTTATCCTTATGGAGTCTTCCATGTGGGATTCCCCTCTCCATTATAATCTCACACATGTGTGAGAGCATTTGTGGGAGAGTGTGAAGCTTTGTGGGATGGGAGTATGACATGTGTCACCTCCTCATCTGTTAGGGTGTTGTGAGTGGGTTGTGAGGAGGAAAGAGAAGGTGACATGTGTCACCTTCTCATTCCTCTAGGCTCTTTAGTGTAGCCTATTAAACTGCATCTTTGAGAGATGGAGACAGTTCTTCATTTTTTGTTTTCTTTTGTAATTTTGGATTTGGGGAGATAGCTAGAGTTGGAAGATTTTGGATGCAAGGAGATTGGTAGGAGACTTTGAGCTCTCCATCAAACTCTTGCCAAATTTGGGCTTATAAGGTAAGCACCCAAGGCTATATGCCTCCCTTATGTATTTACTTTCATTTATGTGATGATTGCTTTGTGTATATTTGAGTTTTGGTGTGTGTTGTGTGGGTTTCATTTTGGGTGTTTGATGATGCTCTCCATTGAGAAGAGCTCATCTTGTTTTGGGGTGGGAGAGGAGTGAACCTCCTCGGTGGTAACCTCACTATATTTTGGAGGTGTGGTTGGGCATGGGAGTGCATTGTGAAGTATTTAAGAATTTAGTGAAGGCAAGAGTTCCTTGGGATTTTTGTGACATTCGAGATATTTGGTGAAGGCAAGAGTGCCTTGATATTTTTTATATTTTGTGATATTAAGGCAAGAGGCCTTGTGATTTTTTTGAGTATTATTGTGTTTTGGTGATTTGGGTTTCCCCCTTGAGTTGAGAGTAGTCAACTCTCCTACCCCCAAAATCCAAGTTATATGGATTAGTTATATGAAATATTTGGGAGGGTGTATTTATGTTTTGTGTGAGTGATTTTTGTTGTTAAATCATTGTTGTGGTTTGAACTTGGTTATATGGGTGACATCCAAGATCGGGGGTGATTTGTGTTCAAGTCTATGGTTGGGAGGTGAGCTCCCATGGACATTTAGAAATTTTTCTTGAGTTGTTTGTAGGTTCAATGATTTTTTTGTGGAGCATTAGAGTTTGGAGAACTTACAGAAATATGGTTTTAGTGTGTTCTGTAATGTATGGCATTTTGGTTGACATGGCCTATTTGACCTTGTATAAAGGATTCTTGTTGTAATGAGAGAAAACCTCTCTATTGTATGTCTTTGTGGTGAAAACCTTCCTTGTAAATATTGGTTCATTTTATGAAGTTTGGCATTTGAATTATTTTATGTGTTCATTTGAAAATATGGACTCTCTCTCTCTCTCTCTATCTCTAAAATTGTTATTTAAATGTATATAGTTGCTTGTTGAAAAGAAAAGAAAAAGTTATTTTTATTTGGGTGATTTTAAAAATACTACTCATGGATGTATATAGTTGTATAATAGAGGAAATAAGTATTCTATTTCAACTTATATGGAGAAAAGAAAATTAAATGTTAGACTTGTTGTGGTAAATTTTCTATTTCTACTTGTATGGGAAAAGAAAATTAATTATTAAATTTGTTGTGTTAAAATATGGTTCTCTATTTTTATGTAAAACAATACAAAGAGTAATTTTTATATGGATATATAATATATATTATCCTTTTATATTAAATAAATTTCACTCTACTTTGGAAATAGATTATACTAAGTTTTTCTTTTAAAATAAACTTGCTACTATTTTCAAACCCGTTAGGGTTTTATAAGGGAAAAAGAGTGTTGACCGATTTGTTGGGCTGTTGTGTGTGGCGGACACACCACTGCCGTTGAGTTCTTTTTTTCTGAGAGTTATGGAAGTAAAGCCTATTGAAAACAAGGCAGATAACTGAGAGGGGGGTGAATAAGTTATCTCAAAATTTCCTTAATTTTCTTTTCTTTTGTTATCTCAATATTCAGTGTTATATCAAAACATGAAAGCATATGTAATCATAAGAACAAAAATAAAATCACATAACACAAGGATTTTTACGTGGAAACCCTATTAAGGGAAAAACTACAGGGTGACTAACTCAAGGTTGTATTCTCTATTAAAAGAAGAAAGGAGTACAAAATGGCACTTGCCAATTAGGGCTCATTGCCTGAGCACACTGTTCACAAGAGGCACACTACCTACAAGAGACTCACTATCTACAGAACTTACAGAAGATAATCAAGTGTTTGAACTAATGAGAAGCATTTACAAATGCAAGAGTTTAGTTCTGGTTAGGCCCAATATACTGATCTGATGCACTTCATTCTTCCTTTATTCAATGTTGTTATTCAGTCACATACCAGACTTGAATTGTTATTTTCACACTTATCCCTGCTTTTCTTTACACCTTATTTCTTTACATCTTCAACACACACTTTTACATGCTGGAATCCATCTGGTATATATTAGTATCAAAGATTTTCATCAACTTTCTAGTTGGCAACAAGAACACTCAAGATATTTGCAAGTTATTGATTTGTCAGCTGAATCCATGCTTGATTTGTGATTCATATCAAAAGCTTAAGCACAGAAGTCATTAATCATGTCAGCCAACAATGTATAATCCCACAAATTGCTTGATCAACACCTTTTACTCATCCGGATTGAAGTCTAATACTCTGTCGGTCAGTTCTTCCTTTGTCTGCTCTACCTGATTGGAACCCAACACTCAGATGCTCATATCTTTTTCTTGCTTTATCACCGGAGGCTAAATCTTTGGAATATAGTAGTCATGATACCCCTCTTGACTTGTCCAAGTCTGCAACTTACTGAGGTACACTATCTGAGAGATCTAGACCTAATTGTCAGACCTTGTTACATACTCTGTTCTTGTTCACTGGACCAAAATAATCTTCAATCTAACTTCCGGTATAGGCATACTATGTACTGTGGATGTGTGGGATAGACTTTGTTGCCATCAATGACAACACTTATGAAGCCACATAGTGTCTCTTGCCAACAGAGCCCCGCCCCATCCCCCATGCCATCTCCACCGCTTAAGAAGATAGCGAACTGTGTTACAACAGTCCACCACTCTGCAGACTGTGGTAACACAGTCTACCCCCCCATTCGGCCTCCAATTCTATGTTGTTAGTAAATAGATTTATCACTTTGATTCTATACTCATTTTCCCATACCAATGATAATACGACTAATAGTTGAGTCACATGCAATGATATTTGCAAATGCTCTCTGCTTGTTTTACAAGATGCGACTACCTTTGAATGATTTACAATGAATGAAAATAGGGTATGCTTTTTACTTGAAAGAAGAAAAGGAAAGACTAACACCTACCCATAACCATGAAATTAGATGTGAAAGATTGATTTAGAATGAAGTGAATGCAAGCAAAAATGATGCAAAGCCCACTTATCCCACACCCACGAATGATACTCAAGAAAAGAATGAACAACAAATCCCCTTTCAATAGATGAGTTAAATTGAATTCAAAGTTTCAGGAATGAACACATACATAATTTAATATAATAGAATGAACACTAAAGAGTAATCACAAAGACTCAAAGTTTATTTGCAATCAAAGAGGACATTAACAAATACACAGATCAAAAATATCTACTTTATTTCTGCAATGCCAAAATGTGAGTTCACAGACTCAACACCTCTGTACAATAAAATTATGTTGAAAAGAAAACATCTATTACTCCGCTATTCTTGAATAGCTGAGAAAACAATTCCTCCTCTTTGCTTCATCAGAAATAAATAGAGCTTTAGAAGACCGTTCCCCTCTTGTAACCACATCTAGAAAGGTAATAAAAATTCTCTTATTTACTCTTGTAATTGATTCTTGAAAATAAGTTACCATCAAGAGATCCTCTTTTACCCATGCACTAAAATGATTTAACTCCCAAATTTGATATTTTATGGTTCCCAAAAATGTGAAGGTTCATATTGTATATATATGAAATACTCACTATCTTATCACAATTTCACTAATTTATTTATAAAATTTATTGGACATTCTTAAATAATTCTAAGTCCACAATTTGTAGCCACTATTGGACTATACATAAGCACACCCAATTGTCTCAGGACAGTTGGAACCATATAGTTAGAGCCACTCTAGAGTTGCCATTGAGTAATTCCCTCAATTGAGGACCTGTATAACTTCTCAAACGATCTACATCAAATACTGAGCTAACATTTCCCAAAGTTGCTTTCAGACCAGTAGTCCAAGTCATGTCAAGAACCTCTGGTGACATATACTATGCTCATATTCAATAGGTGAATATTTGACATCTTAGCTACTCCACCCCTAATACATTTGGGTATTTAAGTGATGATAAACTCTTTGTATGGCAATTCATAGGACTTGAAATTCCATTTTTACTTATATTCTTGGTGCCATCCTCTTGTATACTTTCAGTTGACACTCTATGATTTGAAAACACCTTTACAGTCCACTTCAAGTGTGATTTCAATTGACCTAATGCTGCTAATATGAGACCTAAGAAGACTGGAAATGCTTTGCCTGGCTTGGACTTGAACTCTCGATGGAATTGGACTCCAACATAATAGGGATGCCTTGAATACTCCAGTATCTCCATGTGTCTTCCTATTTCATCCTTGCCCACAAACATGAGCCCCGATTTTTCTAGTTTTTCTACCATGCTAGGATTGACTTCATATCTATGTCGATGTCGTTCATTCACATAATCAGATTTTTCATATAGATTTGTCATGATGTAGTCTACATTGTGAAAATATGTCCTAGAACCCAAACACATTATACCCCCATGTGACTTTTAGACCCCTCTGGCATGAAAATAACACAAGGATGTGGGGTGTTTGAGTCAAATTATGTATTGTTTGCTCCATCCATTCCAAGTGCAATACATTCTAAGGATCAAAAAGGTATAGTTTCTTCATTTGTTGCAGGTACACCATTAAAAATGACAATAACATCTCCTACAAACTATTTGAATGCCTTCGCCACTACATCATGGCTGTCCACGCACTTTGTCTTGCTTGCACATTTCGTAACTACGTCCACTAGAGTATTTCCAACTATAATACCTGACAGGAATTGCCATTCGCATTTACTTGAAAGTTTCTAAAGCCTTTTCAATAAAACATTTTTGCCTGGTATCTTGCACTTGTCACATTCCATGAGATGATAAGTCTTTGAGGCTACTTACATACAACTTATGTGGCTTGTCTATGCTTCCACATTTCACAAGGGTGAGGTGCATTGTATTACACCAATCAATTACATTTGCTTTATAAATTGTAGAAGCCCTTTCAACAAAGCCACTTTGTGCATATCATACATTGGCTACATACCATGAGACCACATTGCTTTGACACATTCTTTAAAACAGTATCAGCACCTTGGCAAAGCTTCCTCAATTTGCATACATGTTTATTAGAGTATTTCAAGCCATGATTTTTAATGAGAATTACCATCCTTAGTGGATAAGAAAGAGCTTGACAAGGAGAATATTTCAAAGCTATCTTTGTATGCCATAGTCTTATTTAGACACATTTCGGGAGTAGAATAAAATTTGATTCTTCAAAACAGAACCACCCTTGAATGTCATTACATAGTACCTCAATGTTCGGTTCTATGGCATATCATAGCCCACAATCATTGCATACT
The DNA here is from genome assembly GCA_027924645.1 of Cunninghamia lanceolata. Classification (NCBI taxonomy): domain Eukaryota; kingdom Viridiplantae; phylum Streptophyta; class Pinopsida; order Cupressales; family Cupressaceae; genus Cunninghamia; species Cunninghamia lanceolata. The sequence goes on from BSBN01000934.1 coordinate 1,841,816, forward strand.
TCATTTTCTTTTGTGAGGTGTTCTAATTATAGCTCACATACCTGTGCCCCATACATCCTGTTTATCAAAGAACCTAGACCATCTAGTTAAAACCACCAATCGGCTGTGATGGATGCCCATAAATTATTGAAAGTTCTTATCATCGGCGCTGGCTCAGAGGTATCAGCATTTGAAGCAAGCTACAATTTCAACTGATGAATGAGCACTAGTGTAACAGGGGTTCCAGAACCCTAAAATTTTCCTATTGCCAAGAGAAGTCAGGCCGTCAGGGAAAATAAGAACTTTAGAAGCTTTATTTATGAGTTTGGGAATTCTAAAAACTCCCGACTCTTCGACTTAACAAGTGAACTTGTAAATAAAGTGAGGTCGGGCTTTTATGAAGTTTGGGAACTCATTGAATCCCCAACAAAAAAGAACTGGGGCATTTTAAGGTAAAGTTTTTCACTTTTTTATAAATATCACTTTAATAAAATCATTTACAACTTTTTCCGTGGAAGTAAATAAAATCATCCCTCTTAGCAATACTTTTACTCACTTTTTCTTATCTTGAGAAACATAGGAAAATCTATAATTTTCTGTGAAAATTCAATTCATTTTTGTGCATAGAGTCAAAACTTTGAAATGTTACCTGAAACTGATCGGATGATGTGAAAGAATATTCCAATAATGTTTTTATTTATTTCTCCTGAAACCATACCTTGGCTGAAGGATGAAAACTTCCATATCTTCCATGTAATAACTTAGTTTTTCATGAAGTTTAGATAGCATAATTATTGGACACCATAGAGCAAAACCCAGAAAAATTTTAACCTCCAGCAATCTAGATGTCAAATTTTTGCTCTATTTGCGAATCGTGAACGGGAAAAGTGAATCTTAAAATCTTTCAAGCAGTAAGGTGTTCAGACATGAAAACTAGCAAGATGGGGTAGAATGTAGTTTTATTCAGGCTCACTAAAGGATTCTACACTAGCTCTTATAGATTTTTAGATTTAACTGTTTTTGTGTTTTGGCAGGCTCAAGGGCATATACATGAATGCACTAAAAGTTTGAAATTTTTCAATTTCAAATTTTCGGGCAACAATAGGCTCTAATTGGGGATAAGGACTATGAAGGATGAAGCAAGGAATCTAGAATCTCAAGCATGGACCAGTACTTAAATCCATTGGGCAATAGAGTCGAAGAGTAGAGGGGACAAAATGAGCTAGAGCAAACCAAAAACAGGACAAAACAGGAAAAGAAACTAACAACTAGCACACCAAAAACTCCTAATATGTACATGGTAGGAAGAACCTACCTCACTCTAGGATAATCATGCAAATCCATTAACAAGCTGGGAGAAATAGATGCCTGAGCAAAAAAGAGAGATGTATCCACGAAGCACCTGCAAGCTCAAAAGCTACCCCATGATTCGAAGCAAAAATTTAGAATTTATGAAGAAAAAATATCTCTTGAGTAAGGTTCTAGAACCAAACAACCATTTTGCATCATAAACCTTTGTAATCTCCTCAATAGGCTCTTGCATATAACCATTTCTGTCTGTAGCAATCAAAATGATATCCCATGCCTAGAAACAACCAGTTGAAACACTAGAAGACCAATCACCAGACATGTGCAAAATTGGAAGAGTGTCAAGCTGAAAATCTATTTTGCAAATAATATTTTCATGTGACTAAAAATCACCCCCAGCTAGAACAATCTCCTCTTTCTCTATAAGATTTGGCCCGACAATGTCATGACACACTTCATCTTCTTTGTCTATAACCTGCAGATCAGACATGACAACCTCTTCCCCACACAAAAACTCATCTTCGTGGGCATTAAGACACTAGTTCGGAATATAAACAATATTAGGCTCAGCACATTCAGTCACTTGATCACTTTCATCAAAACTATCATGGCTACTTATAACACCATCTTCCAATTTTTGTTTAAAAATTTTGGCATCCATATTTTCATAATGAAAGGATTCAAAGGTAAAATCATTCCCGACCTCTCCTTGTAGCCTTACTTCTGCATCATCTTGCTTAGAAAATGTGGAGGCCTCATATTCGGCTTACATGCACTTCGGGGAAAGGATGTTCAATATCTCATCCTTATGCTGTGTAGCCTTAAGTTGCTCCTCATCACTGGTAAAAATGAAGGATTCCATTTCTGTAGTAGACAAGGATGATAGAATAGTACTATTTGCATTACCCTCTTTACAACTTATAGCATCATGGAAGGATTGTTCATTTTCTTCACCACTTGAGGGGCTTTCAGATTCATCTTTATCTTCTTCATAATGCAAATAATAGGCTTCAATTCTTCTATTCATATGAGGTTTAATTTCTGCAACATTTACTTCATTTCTACCAAAGTGCCTTGGATAAAAAATAGAGAGGTTAAGAAATTCAGCAGAAGGAGGTTGTGTAGTTCGAAAACCTATAGGTTGAAAAATTGGTTTGTGTATGATAGGCTTCCTCGTAACCCACTTGATATCAAATCATTTTCTATTTTTACTTTCCATAACCCACTTGATATCAAATCATCTTCTATTTTTACAGCCTCTTGTTGAGCAACTTTAATGTCATTCACTTTACTCTGTTTCAAATCAAATTGAACATCAGGATGCAAAGAGGATATAAAAGTACAAAGCTAAAGTTGCTCACTTGGTTGAATGGGGGTAGGAATCTTTCTGAGTAGCCTGTTGAACCTATCCACAAAATCCCTTATGGGTTCACCTTCTTTCTTTTGTATGTGGAAAAATTGGTACAATAAAGCAACTTCATCAATAGGACCCTTATATCTTCCTAAGAACTTATTCTTCAATGAGTCCCAATCAATAATGCATTTATCCTCCAAATAATGAAACCAATATGCTATTGGGCCAAGAAGAGATTCAATAAATAATCTTACAAAAATGTTTTCTTCACTTACCCCCAAAACTCCACATGCAATGGTGAATGCCAGAATATGATCCTCTGCATCTTGATGGTTTTCTCCACTAAACATTGTGAAGTGCTTTCTTGATCCTTCAAGTAGAGGTGAATACTGAGACAAAAAGAGAGGTCCGATATGATTTCCCCACGGCTGGGAAGAGATCAATGCCATGATGCAAATCTAAAAAATAAACTAGACAAGAGTCTTTGCTGGAATAAATCACTTCTGAGTACATTCCACTTCATAGAGCTGCCAACCTCCATCCTTGGGGAGGCACCTTTAAATTTATGAGAAAAGAAAACACTAGAACATTGATTCTTTTTCCCAGTAGAGTTGCCAAAAATCTGGTAGTGAACAGATTTGTCATTTTAATTTTATACTCATTTTCCCATACTAATGACAATCTGACTAACAGTTGAGTTACTTGCAATGATATTTGCAACTGCTCTTTGCTTGTTTTACAAGGCGCAGCTACCTTCGAATGATTTACAATGAATGAAAATAGGGTATGCTTTTAACCTGAAAGTAGAAAAGGAAAGACTAACACCTACCCATAACCATGAAAGTAGATGCAAAGATTGATTTAGAATGAAGTGAATGCAAGCAAAATGATGCAAAGACCACTTATCCCACACCCATGAATGATACTCAAGAAAAGAATGAACAACAAATCTCCTTTCAATAGATGAGTTAATCTAAATTCAAAGTTTCATGAATGAACACATACACAATTTAATATAACAAAATAAACATTGAAGAGTAATCAAAAAGACTCAAAGTTTATCTATAGTCAAAGAGGACATTAACAAATACAAAGATAAAAAATATCTACTTTATTTCTCCAATGCCAAAATGTGAGTTCACAGGCTCAACACCCATGTACAATAAAACTAGGTTGAAAAGAAAACCTCTGTTGCTCCCCTGTTCTTGAATAGCTGAGAAAAAGATACCTCCTCTCTACTTCATTGGAAATAAATAGAGCTTTAGGAGACCATTCCCCTCTTGTAACCACATCTTGAAAGGTAATAAGAATTCCCTTGTTTACTCCTGTAACTGATTCTTGAAAATAAGTTACCATTAAGAGATCCTCTTTTTCCCATGCACTAAAACAATTTAACTCCCAAATTTGATATTTTGTGGTTCCCAAAAATGTGAAGGTTTGTATTGTATATATATGAAATACTCACTATCTTATCACAATTTCACTAATTTATTTACAAAATTTATTGGATATTCTTAAATAATTCTAAGTCCACAATTGGTAGCCAATATTGGACTATACGTAAGCACACCCAATTGTCTTAGGATAGCTAGAACCATATAGTCAGAGCCACTCCAGAGTTACCATTGAGTAATTCCCTCAATTGAGGACCTGTATAACTTCTCAAACGATTTGCATCAAATACTAAGCTAGCATTTCCCAAAGTTGCTTTCAGACCAGTAACCCAAGTCATGTCAAGAACCTTTAGCGACATATAGTATGCTCATATTCAACAAATGAATTTTTGACATCTCAACTACTCCACCCCTAATACATTTGGGTATTTAAGTGATGATAAACTCTTTGTATGGCCATTCATAGGACTTGAAATTCCATTTTTACTTATATTCCTTGTGGTATCCTCTGGTATACTATGAGCAAACACTCTATGATTTGAAAACACATTTGCAGTCTGCTTCAAGTGTGATTTTAGCTGACCTAATGCTGCTAATATGAGGCCTAAGAAGACTGCAAATGCTTTGCCTACCCTGGACTTGAACTCTGGATGGAACTAGACTCCAACATAATAAGGATGCCTTGAATATTCTGGTATCTCCATGCGTCTACTTATTTCATCCTTGCCCACAAACATGAGCCCTGATTTTTCTAGTTTTTCTACCATGTTAGGATTGACTTCATATCTATGTCAATGCCGTTCATTCACATAATCATATTTTTCATATAGATTTTTCATGATGTAGTCTGCATCGTGAAAATATGTCCTTCTAGAACCTAGAGGCATTATACCCTCCATGTGAGTTTTAGACTCCTCTGGCATGAAAATAACACAAGGATGTGGGGTGTTTGAGTCAAATTATGTACTGTTTGCTCCATCTATTCAAAGTGCAATATGTTATGAGGATTGAAAAGGTACAATTTCTTCATTTGTTGTAGGTAGACCATGAAAAATGACAATAACATCTCTTGCAAACTCTCTGAATGCCTTCACCACTACATCATGGTAGTCCACACACTTTGTCTTGCTTGCACATTTTTCAACTAAGTCCACCAGAGTAATTCCAACTATAATACCTGACAAGAATTGCCATTTGCATTTGCTTGAAAGTTTCTAAAGTCTTTTCAACAAAACTTTTTGCCTGGTATCTTGCCCTTGTCACATTCCATGAGATGATAAGTCTTTGAAACTGTTTGCATACAACTTATGTGCCTTGTCTATGCTTCCACATTTCACAAGGGGCGTGGTATTACACCAATAAATTACATTTTCTTTATAAATTTTGGAAGCCCTTTAAACAAAACCATTTTGTTCATATCATACGTTGGCTACATACCATGAGACCACATTGCTTTGATGCATTCTTTAAAATAGTATCAACATCTTGGAAAAGCTTCCTCTATTTGCATACATGTTTATTTGAGTATTTGAGCCATGATTTCTGATGAGAATCACCATCCTCAGTGGGAAAGAAAGATCTTGATAAGGAGAATATCTCAAAACTATCTTTGTAAGCCACAATCTTATTTGGAAACATTCTTGGAGTAAAATTAAATTCGATTCTTCAAAATGGAACCACCCTTACATGTCGTTACATAGTACCTCATTGTTCAATTCTATGGCATATCACAGCCCACAATCATTTTGTACTTCATTTTGTTGTGAGATGTTCTGATTACAACTCACATACATGTGCCCTGCACATCCTATTTATCAAAGAACCTAGACCATCTAATCAAAACCACCAATTGGCTGTGATGGATGCCCATAAATTATTGAAAGTTCTTATCATCAGCACCGGCTCAGAGGCATCAGCATTTGAAGCAAGCCACAATTTCAACTGATGACCAAGCACTGTTGTAATAGGGGTCCCAAAACCCTAAAATTTCCATATTGCTAGGAGAAGTTAGGCAGTCGGGGAAAACAAGAACTTTAGAACTTTTATTTATGAGTTCGGGATTCTAAAAAATCCTGACTCTCTGACAATAAAGAGCTGGGGCCTTTTAAGGTAAAGTTTTTTACTTTTTCATAAATATGACTTTAATAAAGTCATTTACAACTTTTCCCGTGGAAGTAAATAAAATCATCCCTCTTAGCAATACTTTTACTCACTTTTTCTTACCTTGAGAAACATAGGAAAATCTATAATTTTCCATGAAAATTCAATTCAATTTTGTACATAGACTCAGAACTTTGAAATGTCACCTGAAACTAATCAGATGATGTGAAAGAATATTCCTATAATGTTTTTATTTATTTCTTCTAAAACCATACCTTGGCTGAAGGACAAAAACTTCCATTTCTTCCACATAACAACTTAGTTTTTCGTGAAATTTGGATAGCATAATGATTAGACACCATAGAGAAAAACCCAAAAAAAATGTAACCGCCAGCATCCTAGATGTTAGATTTTTGCTCTATTTACGAATCATGAATGGGTAAAAGTGAAGCTTAAAATCTTTCAAACAAAAAGGTGTTCGGGCATGAAAACTAGATAGATGGGGTAGAATGCAGTTATAATCAGGCTCACAAAAGGATTCTGTACCATCTCTTACATATTTTCATATTTAATTATTTTTGTGTTTTGGTAGGCTCAAGGGCATATATGGGAATGCACTGAAAGTTTGAAATTTTTCAAGTTCAAATTTTCGGGCAATATGTGTATGGCGAATGACGCCCGCTGCTGAAAACCTTTCGTCATCCTCTGTGATTTCTTTGACCCCGTTAGGTCTCAAAAATGCAGGTTGCTAATCCTAAGAGGATGCCAGGCTCTACGCTTAGATTCACAACATTTTTGAACTAACTTATCGAAATCAACCTTTAGGGTTTGATGATTTCCTACACTTTAGGTCCTGCTACACCTAGGTGGGTGAACCTTGGAATTTAAAGCAGATTGAATGCAACTATTTTGACTAAGAAAATGGGTCTACCTACAGTGGCAAATGGTGTAGGATAGATGAAAGCTTTCTAACTAATTCTACTATCTAATGAATGGTTGGTATAAGCAATATCAAAGTGAGTTTTATGATTGTGCAAATAAAAGCATTTAAATAATAAATTGAATTAAGACCAGTGCCTTGTTGGGTAAATAGAGTCAAATGAAGGACTAAGACTAGTGGCTTATAGTGGGTAATAATTCTAATTGTTTGGCACAATTTTAGTTTATAACTTGTATAAACGTGCAAGGAGATGACTGACAAACTCTTCTTGATAATCCAACCAATATAATTAGATATCTTGTTTTTCACCAGAAGGTATTTTAATCCTTTCTTGAAGGAACCAATTGAATGAAATATGCAAGAATAACAGATAACATTAACTTGGAGACAGAATGGCAATCCTAATTGTATGGCTTTTCTTAGTAATCCAAACTAACACTTCTAGGTTACTGTGATTGATCAGAAGGATTTTAATTCCTCTAATGGAAACCAATTTACTCAATCACACAGATACAACAAATGTGCATTGACAAATTAACTATATACTTGATATATTAATTTGAATAACAAGGAAATACAGAACTGGAGACAACTACACAATTGAATAATCTTAACAAACAATTGATGCCAGAATAAAACCACAAGATTAGAGAACTCCAATTTAATTCTTCAATATAATACTTGCAACATGGTCTTTTGAAAACATTGTAAACTTTATAGATTATATTCTACTGCTGATTGATGTTCTTCCTAATCTACTCATTCCTCCGATTTTGCCCTTATATATACATTGTGTATTTTTAGGGTTATGACCCTTCCAACATCTGAGGCAACCTTTCATTAATGTTTGTTTTCCCGTTTTCACAAATATTTGATTTTAATCTCTTTTTTGCTTTCATATCCGTGAAAAATAATTTTTCAAGTAACTATTTTTATTTCCTTTAATATATACTTTCACTCAGTTGGTGAGAAATAATTAACTTGCTTGTGAGTTGCTCAGTGAAAACATTTTCTTGCTTTTGCATATACTTCCTCAAAAAAAAAAAATTAGGTAAAATAACTACCCATCGAGTGAATTCCTTAAAAAAAATATTTTGCCTCCATCCTTATAACCCCTTAGGCAAAATATTAGGGTGAAAAAATATTCATTTTATATCTAAAGATGATTTTGCAAAAATCTTCAATATATCTGATGATTAATTAATTTCACTCCTTTCGCCCCGAGAAAAATAAAGTATTTTATCGATACTAGTCTTTATTCCTTCTCTTAATTATATTTTCCTCTGTGTTTTCACCTTTATTTTGACAAAATATTCATTTGGGTAAAAAATTATTACCCTGTCTTTACATCCTCAGTGAAAATATCTCTAGTCATTATATACCCTCTTAACTCTTCCGGAATAATATTTTACTTTTGAAAAATATTCAATAATTGTTCACTTTTATTTCCTTCCACAAAATATGAGGTTTATATTTTATTTTATAATAGTCTCATGTCTTTTAATTTTTTATATGCACCTTCTACCTATATTTATTTCTCCTTTCATAACTATTTTAATTTCTCATGGGGTCCCAATATATTTTTATCGATGTGATATAACTATATCGGGAGCTTCGAAATATCTCCTATCGATATGTTGTCTCTTGCCGATGAAGCCTCCATCAGTGTGACACAAGAGTTCGGCATACCAATAAAGCCTCCTTCAGTGTGACACAAGAGTTCAGCATGATTAACAATTTTTGCTTTGATTGATTTTCTCTTGCCGATGCATTTTTTAATTTTAGGGTCTTTTCAACTCTATTTCTTCATGCTCGGATTCATCGGATATCTGGCAGATATCTGTCTTAGAGATTTCATGAGATGGCACCAATGCACTGTCTTTAATATCAAGACAATCAACAAAAGGGCTGGGTCTAATAGTTCCTGTTAATTGAATATTCCTGGAAGCTTGAAGGCACTGGATTTTATTTTCTAAGTTTGGTATTTTTGGCAAATAAATTTTTAATCAAATCCACATCCTAGCTTTGATTGGCATCATTAATCTCTTTCTATGTTTTCCTATTTTGTAACTGGTCCATTTTTGAAGCTCAACTGGTCTTTCTCAACCTTGATCATCGAATCACAAAAATGTATTGTCTTTCACAATAACTTTCTGTTAACATGTAATATTCTACCTATTTCATAACCATCATAGAAAATATGACATTGAATTAGGAATCTTCATCAAAGTGCTTTCCTTTGTATATTTTCATTGCACATTGTGAAGCCAAATCTTTATTCTTTCCATCAGTATGTATCGGAACTTCCCCTTAGCTTCATTCTGATTCTCATCCATATACAAAATATCTTTAATACGTCCAATCTCTGCACACACAGTATGTACATGCATAAACATGCATCATGCTTCACTTTTTGCATTAAGCCTCTTTCTAGTTTCTTTCTGTATGTGAACATTTGCTAATGAAACAAAAAATCTTGAGTGTCCCATGCTAGTTCTTCTACTAGACCAGGCTTCCTTGGGTGTATAATTCTGTACATCTGATGTAGAATTGCAATTAAGGATATACATAGCTGTTGCTATTGCTTCCGCCTGAAACTTGTTTCCCATATATGCTTTGCTTGCAACATGAATCTTGCCATTTTCAACAATGGACTGATTTTCCAATACTTGGAGTTTGTGTGGCACACCGCATTTTTGAACAAACTAATTGCAGTAGTTGTGAAGCTCACGATGATTTCCTAATTGGAAATGTACTCTGTGTTGCTTCCCCAGTACATTGTTGGAGAAAACTTCATCCTTTGCTTCGATCTTGGGCAATCCTAAACCATATTTTTGTGTAGTAAATTCAGGCCCTTAAAAAATTTAATGACCATAATGCCTTTCTTGGTGTGTATAGCCAAGATGTTTTTGACAACTTCTATCGCCTTATTGTCTGCAAGTTTCTTTTGACTTCTCTTTGCACCATTCAATCAGCAACACTTATGTGATACAAGTCGGGTCCCATGTGGGCCTGACTAAATTTTTTTTTTGTTTTCAAACAAGTTTTTTCTCTTGAATTGACTTTGGACTGCATTAACATGCTTTTATAGTGAATATTTGAATTAGCACTCATTAGAATCCACTTTCTGATATCTTGCACAATGAGCAAAATAGGCCAAGTAGCCTTCAGAATCAGTCTAGAAAACTAATCAAAACTTCTCCCAAAGCCACGAAAATGCACAAACTTGTAGATTTTTGACCCGAGAATTCAATGCAACAAATGCTTCAGCATGAAATTATTAGGATTAAAAGCTGCTCGCAATCAAAGTAGCTCATTCTGCATGTTTTTGTGCCTGTTAAAACTCAACTGAAACTTGTCATCTTGCCTCTTTGAAAAAATATCAAATCTGATATTCAGAAGCTGCCATCCTTGGGATTAGTTCATTTAGGTCATGTGAACATGTAGGCAAAAGGGTTTTTCTTCAATCTTCTTCCTTCACAAAATATCAGATGCCAAAGTCAACCTCTTTGAAGTTGCCTGGGAATGCAGTCACGAAACTGTGTAAAACCCATTTGGATTTGATTTTGAAAAAATATCAAACGAAGTGCTAGGATCTTGAGAATTGGCATGAAGGCACATTAACATGGTAAGAATTTGAGACACCAATTGGTTTTTTATGAACATGATCTGATTGCTAGATATTACCTTCCAAATTAACCTCCTTGAAAACTGCCCCTGTCAAAACCTGATTCAAGCTCACCAACTTGCAATTTTAAAAAACCATTAAATCTCTTCCTGAGAAGTTGTAACTAAAAATTTGAGTTCATTTAGGCTTGATGAGTGTGTGTACAAGAGGTTTTTTCAGTAATCATCTCTGATCACAAAATATTTAGGGCCAAAGTTGACCTCTCTGGAGGTGAAACTGTGAAATCAGGGCTAAATGCATTTGCTTTTCATTTTAAAAAAATAGCAAATGATGTGCTGGAGTCTTCAAAACTGACATGGGAGGACATTATCATAGGGGGAATTTGGAACACTGATTGGTTCATCATGATCATCATCCAGCTATGAAATATTTGCCTTCAAAATTGACCTCCCAGGCAGATTCCACAATGTGCGAACAACAAACCTTACCAGAACCCTCCAACTTGGTTCTTCAAAACCTAGTCAAAATTGATCGTAGGAAGATGAAATCAGGTGTACTCACTTACATATGGCAGACAAACATGTTTGTTAAGTGATTTTGCATGAAGACAAGATTATAATGCTTCACAATAGTCCACTTGAGTATATTGTGCAGGTGTATCTATGAGTGTTGAAATTGATTTTTTCATATGGGAACCTAAAATTTTGCAAAAAACTGGTATGAAATTTTAGGTCCCAATGGTGGCTCTGTCTGGGGATGTATGCCCCTTGTGGGCATAGCAAAATCCCAGATCTCTGGGGAGCATACCAATGCCTACTTTGTTGGGTAACAGAGTCTACTTTTGCCCCAAAATTGATATGGTCAAAAGACCATATCAAAAAAGAAAATCCATGTCTTTCCCCTATCAAAAACCTTTTTATGATCATGTTGTAATGATACCCCATCTGCTTGACTGAATTTGTTCGTATAGTTCATTAATGCATCATAGTTTATGCTGCAAGTGTGTTCTGTATTATTCGGTATCTAGAAGTCAGGCATAGTCTGAACACCTTCATCATTGTATGACATAAGGAAGTCATGATTGTTAGACCTTGTAGGATGTCTTACTTTATCATATCTATTGTTATTCACCAAATGCTGGTCTTTTAACTGAATTGTAAAATGGAATAGATCAAGTTGCTTCTGACACATGCTATCATCAATGCTGGCTCCAACATAAAACACTGTATCCTCTTCCTTATCACATCCATCTTCCCCACATGCTTGAGAGTCAATAATCTGCCAATCATACATATTAGAATCATCAACCTCCCTTGGTTCAATGGACATCTTTATCTCTGGATCAGTGTAACAAGAGAACCCATGACCACTATTTGTCTCTTCTTTCCAAAAATGTGACTTGGGAAATATGGCCTCATATATTTCATCACCCTTACCATGTTGAATGGATTCACTATCAAAAGATATATGTGCTAGACATAGTATTTGGGTATCATCTTTATGTACATATCTTTGATATTCTTTGGTGAGCAATTCTAAAATATGCTCACTGTCAAGTGAGCATGTTTCTTCATCAACCCTCTCACTGAAACTTTCATCGTTCTTTTCATCACTACTATAATGCTCAATATTTGATGTACATACTTCATCAACATGATCATTTATAGATTCTTTATTAGAATATCCACTTCCCTAACTGTCTGAATGCCTTTTATCCTCATCATCTTCTTGTGCTATATCATCATACACTGGTTTTGAACAGGCCTGAAGATTATTTTCTGCTATGTGTACTTCCCCTTGATTAAGATTTTGTTCTGCTTGTTGAAAATATTCACCGTGGTTATCTGAAAAGAGTTTATCCTTAGGATAGCATGGGTTTGGAAACACTTGGAGTTCATGCTTTGATATACCCTCTTTGTCAATAGTTTGTCTTCCTTTTTGAAAACACTGCTCCTCTTCCCCCCAACACTGCTAATTCATATATTGCGGTGGGTGGGCTGGGATAAAAATTGTCTGATATGGAGGCTGATAGTAAACATTTTGTTGTGGCATACATTGTTGATATTATGAGATACACTGTTGTCTTGGTGGTGGATAGTATTGAGGAATGTTACTTGCATTTATAGGTTGGGGCCCTTATGGTGGCTTATTATGCTGGATAGGGTTATGGTATGGATTATGAGGTACTCTTGGAGTGTATGGAGCGTATGTGTTCTGAGAGGGTGTATGTGAATTGACATCACCACTCTATTTATGTGGATAGACATATTTTGGTGGTTTTGATGCTTGGATGGTTAATTGTGCCATTTGTCTATTTAGGATTTCTTGTTCCCTCTGTTGTAACCTCCTAAGCTACTATTCTTTCCATTCTATATACACTGCTAATTCTTGATTAGTCATGCTATCAAGGTCAACGACAGCTTGATCAACAAACCTCTCTTGTTCCTCTTCCACCTATCCCTTGAATTCATTTACTTGGTATGTTGCTAGTCCATCCATATCTGGCTGCATTGTTATATCAATTTCTTCATATTCAATATCATCAGATTCAATATTGATAAGATCCTCAGGCCTTGTCCTTTCTATGCTATGAATCAATTGAACCACGTGGTCTAGAGTAACTGGCTTTTATGATTCAGGCCAATTAGTTGACATAGGCACATAAGCAAGCATGAACATTTTAATGAATAAGGATTCACTAGGTTTGAGATGAAAAGGTATCTGTTCATAGGTATCCGCCAACCTGATGAATAACTCATATCCAGATTCTCCTTCATGTTTCCTTAGTTCAAAGAATGCATCTAAAGGGAGTATGTTATATTTTTTCATGTTTCATCAATTTTATTTTCAGAGTTGCCACCTCTCGTGAGAATAGGAAAATTTCATCTTTCTAGGTCCTTGCCAGCAGAGTTTACCAATATGTATTTGAATTTTGTGTAGAGTCGCAACCTCTATTTAGAGGACTAATCAATTTTCTAGGTTTTTCCTTTCACCAGCAGGCTATGCCTTTTAATTTTCTGACTCTAATAACATGGTCTACTACCAGGTTTCTTTGTGTTCTCCCCAGTAGAGTCGCCATTTTGTTAGGTCTCAAAAATGTAGGTTGCTAATCCTAAGAGGATGCCAGATTCTATGCTTAGATTTGCAACGTTTTTGAACTAACTTAATGAAATCAACCTTTAGGGTTTGATGATTTCCTACACTTTAGGTCCTGCTACACCCAGGTGGGTGAACCTTAGAATTTAAAGTAGATTGAATGCAACTATTTTGACTAAGAAAATGGATCTACCTATAGTGGCAAATGGTATAGGATAGATGAAAGCTTTCTAACTAATTCTATTATCTAATGAATGGTTGGTATAAGCAATATCAAAGTGAGTTTTATGATTGTGCAAATAAAAAGATTTAAATAATAAATTGAATTAAGATCAGTGCCTTGTTGGGTAAACAGAGTCAAATGAAGGACTAAGACTAGTGGCTTATAGTAGATAATAATTCTAATTGTTTGGCACAATTTTAGTTTATAACTTGTATAAACGTGCAAGGAGATGACTAACAAACTCTTCTTGATAATCCAACCAATATAATCAGATATCTTGTTTTTCACTAGAAGGTATTTTAATCCTTTCTTGAAGGAACCAATTGAATGAAATATGCAAGAATAACCGATAACATTAACTTGGAGACAGAATGACAATCCTAATTGTATGGCTTTTCTTAGTAATCCAAACTAACACTTCTAGGTTACTGTGACTGATCAGAAGGATTTTAATTCTTCTAATGGAAACCAATTTACTCAATCACACAGATACAACAAATGTGCATTGACAAATTAACTATATACTTGATATATTAATTTGAATAACAAGGAAATATAGAACTGGAGACAACCACACAATTGAATAATCTTAACAAACAATTGATGCCAGAATAAAACCACAAGATCAGAGAACTCCAATTTAATTCTTCAATATTATACTTGCAACATGGTCTTTTGAAATGTAAATTGTATAGATTATATTCTACTGCTAATTGATGTTCTTCCTAATCTACTCATTCCTCTGATTTTGCCCTTATATATACACTGTGTATTTTTAGGGTTATGACCCTTCCAACATCTGAGGCAGCCTTTCATTAATGTTTGTTTTCCCGTTTTCAAAAATATTTGATTTTAATGTCTTTTTTGCTTTCATATCCGTGAAAAATAATTTTTCAATTAACTATTTTTATTTCCTTTAATATATACTTTCACTCAGTTGGTAAGAAATAATTAACTCGCTTGTGAGTTGCTCGGTGAAAACATTTTCTTGCTTTTGCATATACTTCCTCAACAAAAAAAAATTTAGGTAAAATAACTAACCATCGGGTGAATTCCTTAAAAAAAAATTTTGCCTCCATCCTTATAACCCCTTAGGCAAAATATTAGGGTGAAAAAATATTCATTTTATAGCTAAAGATGATCTTGCAAAAATCTTCAATATATCTGATGATTAATTAATTTCACTCCTTTCGCCCTGAGAAAAATAAAGTATTCTATCGATACTAGTCTTTATTCCTTCTCTTAATTATATTTTCCTCTGTGTTTTCACCTTTATTTTGACAAAATATTCATTTGGGTAAAAAATTATTACCCTGTCTTTACATCCTCGGTGAAAATATCTCTGGTCATTATATTTTTTTTTATAAAAAGAGGGGAAAAAATTTTATTCAATCCAAAACAAGAAACAAGGCAAGAGCCACAGGCTCAACAGAAAGGACAACTACCAACAAACCAACAACAACACTACATAGTCATATCATCCAGAAGAAAACTCTCCAGAATCCCCAGATAATCAGAAGGTAACTCGTTCCTACCACTGATATCCCAGCCATCCCCTTTCTCCGAGGCCCACTTCGCCAAGCAGTCAGCCACACTGTTCCATTCTCGGGGGATGTGACAGAAAGAGACTGCTTCTAAGGAATTGCAAACACTTAAAATCTGTCTGACCATCGAAGCTAAATGCCAACTAACACCATCCAATCTCTGATTGTTCAACATATCCACAACAATTTGAGAGTCTGACTCACAGATAATCCTCCTCCAGCCAAGAGAGCAACCCCGCTCAACAGCAACCTTTATAGCAAGGGCCTCCATCAGGTTGTTAGAGTGATGCCCTTTGTAAACAGAGAAGCAGAAAACAACATCCCCATCCTTACTTCTACCAATACCCCCAATACCAGCTTGCCCAGGATTCCCCCGAGAAGAGCCATCAGTATTAACCTTCAGGACTCCCTCGGGAGGAGGAGCCCACTTCCCGTCACGGCAGACCCGTTTCTTGACACGGCATGGCATTAGACCAGTACGGCATCCCCTACTATTAACACCCAGGCTCAGATCCTGCATAATCGCAACATCCCCAGGATCAATACTTTCAGACATATCACATTTAGCAGAAATAGTCTCTTGGAGCCTACTGATAATCTTCGTCCATAGTTGACCAGTATCCAATCTGGAATCACAAAAAACTCTACGGTTCCTTTCCAGCCATAGGTTCCAAAAGATAAAAATGGGCCCAATGCACCAGGCCACCTGAAGAAAACGCGTCGTCGCAGGAGGCCTGCCCAGGCTCTCCCAAAACTCAATAAGAGATGAAGCATGAATGCACCCATGATGCCAAGCCTCCCACCATCTGTGCCAAATCTCACGAGAAAAGGGGCAATGAAAGAACAAGTGGGAAGAACATTCTTCACTGCGCAAACAAAGAAAACAAATGGAAGGCCCCTGAAACCCCCGTTTACGAAGATTCTCCCAGGTGAGACATTTGTTCTGGGCAACCAACCATAAAAAGAAGTTACACTTGGGCCAAGAAAAGCTGTTCCAAACCTTCCTCCACCAGGGCACCTCGGAAGGCCCATATAAATTCCTATCCAGCACAGCATAACCTTGAGCAACAGTATAATGCCCTTTTGGGCTAGGGCTCCAAGCCAACTTGTCCCTCTCCTTCAGCGTGCTACAAAGCCTGCCCTCCAAGACCTTACACAAAGTAGCACGATCCTCCTCAGAGCCACCCACAGGCCACTCCTGCGGGTCCTTCCAGCAAGACACCTCCAGATGACCGATACGCTTAACTGTTTTAAAATGCTCCACCTTAGTCCAACCAGCATCAGAGAACATCTGGCCAAGAGGCATAAGCTGAGGGAAACTAGACAGAATGGGGGGGTGGCCATCCCAAGAGTCCAACCAAAAAAGAGCATCAGAACCAATATTACAGATCCAGAAAAGACCATTCTGAACAAGCTGAGCTCCCTTCTTAAGAGTATCCCAAATACAAGAGCCTTTGCCCAACAAAGCAATCCGTGGCACATCCCGGCTCTCAACCCCAGGAACATACTTGCAAGCAAGAATCTTGGCCCAATCCTGATCCTGGCTGTTGCACCATCTCCAGTACAGCTTAGCGCCAGAGCCGTAACCACAAGAGCCATAGACCTGAGGCCAAGGCCACCAGCATGTTTTGGCCTACAGACAGACTCCCATTTGACTAAACTCCACTTCGAGGAAAGAAGGTTACCTGACCAAAGGAATTGCCGGGAAAGAGCATCAAACTCCCTCACAAAGGAGGCAGGAGGAATCTGCACACAACACCTGTAAATAGGGAGAGACTGCACCACAGCTTTTAGAAGAAGCACTCTACCAGCAGAAGAGAGCCATCTGTGAGTCCAATGGCTAACCTTACTCCGGAACTTATCTAAAATCCCCTGCCAAAAACTTCGATGCTGAGATCCCAGAGCCAAGGGAGTCCCCAGGTACATCATGGGAAGAGAACCAATTTGGAATCTAAGAATCCTGGCAATCCTATTCTGAATGAGACGAGGAGTATTGAAGAAATAGATGGAGGATTTGTCATCATTGATACACTGACCAGAAGCTCTCAAATAGATATCTAAAGTTCTCCTGAAGTTCACTGCCTCACTAATTCTAGCCAAGCCCATCAGTCCAGTATCATCCACAAATTGAAGGTGAGAACAGGGAGGGAGATCATTGGTCCAGCTCCAACCGTGAAGAAGACCCAGCCGCACCTGAGATTTAATAAATCTACCAAGGCCCTCCGCCATGATAATAAAAAGATACGGGGACAGAGGGTCCCCTTGCCGAAGACCCCGAGAAGCACTAAACCAATCTGAAGAATCCCCATTAAGAAGGACAGAGAAGGAGGACGAGGTTACACAGCTTAGAACCCAGCTCACCCATTCCTCGTTGAAACCAAAAGTCAAGAGGATATTCTGAAGAAACTCCCAGCTCACCCGATCATAAGCTTTAGCCATGTCAAGCTTAATGAACATCGCCTTCTCCTTAGAGGAAGCCATAGAGTGAATAACCTCCGTAGCAATCACGACACCATCCAAAATCTGTCGCCCGTCCACAAAACCTCCCTGCTCAGCAGAAATCAAAGCACCAAGGATGGGTTTGAGTCTCTCAGCAATCAACTTGGTAATGATCTTGTAGGTGACATTGCATAAAGCAATAGGCCGAAACTGATCCATCCGATTAGCCCCTTCCTTCTTAGGTATAAGAGCCAGAAAAGTAGAATTCAAAGACTTAAGCATTTGTTTGTTCCGAAGAGATTCCTGAACCACCTCAAGGAGATCAGACTTTATTATTTCCCAAAATTCCTGGAAGAACTCTATCGGAAACCCATCGGGGCCAGGAGCTTTTCCTTTTTTCATACTAAACACGACTTTCTCCAGCTCAGGTAACAAGATTGGACTCAGAAGAGCCCTATTCATCTCATCCGAGACCAAGCAAGGAATACAATCCAAGATAGCCCGCTTTTCAGAACCGGTAGCAATATCCTCCCTGGAAAAAAGATTAGAAAAATAGGTAACAGCTTCCCTGGAAATTTCACCATAGGACGAGAGCTGGGCCCCATCACTCGAGACAAGAGTGGCAATAGAGTTCCCCTGCCTACGAGCCTTAACCGAGTTATGAAAAAAAGCCGTGTTCCTGTCCCCCTCCTGAAGCCAATCAATCCGAGCTTTTTGCTTCCAGAAAATCTCCTCCCGAAGCTCCCACTCCTCTAAGCCCTTGAGGGCCAGGGACTCGGCATTCAGAAGGTCAGAGGATAGCCCATAGTCTCGAATTTGACGAGTGATACTATCCAGCTTGGACTAAGCAGCAAGCTTCTGAGCATGCAAGTTCCCAAAGCATTGATAATTCCACCTCTTAAGCCGATACTTCACATATTGAAGCCGTTTGCTAAAAGTGTACATGGCCCTCCCGTGGGCAGGGAGTCCTTCATACCACCATTCCAGCACAAGATCCCGAAGAGATTGCTCGCGAAGCCACATCAATTGAAATTTAAAAGTAGGATTTTTAGTGACCCCATAGGAGGAGGCACAGAATTTGATTGGCCAGTGATCGGAACCCCTCCAATCCAGGATTTCAGAACTGGTAGTCCACCTGCTGCTCATCCAATAACAGGATACCAGAAATCTATCAAGCCGTTCTGAGATAGCCTCATCACCACACCTCCTGTTGTTCCAAGTAAAAACTCCATTGACAGGCTTCACGTCAATAAGGTTAAGGAAACTAATTTTATCTCTGAGCAAAAGAGAAGAAGAATCAAGCCTGGCTAACCCTCCTTGTTTTTCCTCCATACTAATAACAGCATTAAAATCACCTGCCAACATCCATGGGAGATACGGGTCCAGAGAACGGACAAAGAAGATATGATCCCAAAGCTGAATCTTACCTGGAAGATCAGTAGGAGCGTAAATATTAGAGAAAAGACATCTTTCGCCAGTTTCAAAAATGGAGGCCACCATAGAGATGGAAGACTGACTAGAAGCCCACCATAAGGGGGAAACTTTCCTCGGGTTCCAGAAGCAAGCCACCCCCCCAGAGCTGCCCAAAGCCCCCACCCCCTGCCAGTAGCCATGGGGCCAGATACGCGGAGCACAATTATTTAAACCATCCACTGTAAGCTTGGTTTCCTGTAGAAAGACTACATCCGGAGCCTGAGACTCAATTAATCTACGAACAGCCTTTTGTCTAGGGATGCTGTTCAAACCCCTAACATTCCAAGATAAAACTATCATTTAGGGGGGTGGGAGAAGTGGGAATCAATGGGTTTCACTGACCCGGACTCAACCAGAGTATCACCCATAATCTTGACCTTCTCTTGATCAGTTTTCCTTCCACTCCTTGACTGTTTATCTAGAGGGCCCTTTTTGAAAGATTTTTGATGCAAACCTAAGGCCGGAGAAGCCTTAGCCCCCTTCACAGGATCCGCAGACCCCTTCGTACCTTGGGGGCGAGGAGCCGAACCAACAGTACCCACCGGAGCTTGTGACTCTTGGAGGCCAACAATATTCTGAACTGGAGGAGGCAAGTCCAAAGCCGGCAGACCAGCCTGATGAATCCCTGACGGAAGAATGAGCTCTTCCTCCTTCGCCTCCGCCACCTGCATCTCATCCTGACCTTGAACCCCAGAAGAGGGCTCTACCGGAATACCATCTTCTTGGACTACGCTATCGAGAACCTCAAACCGATTAAATGTGCCATCATTCTGTCTATCCATCCAGGATCTCTTCTTGCCTTTGCTTTTATTCCAAGAAGTAACCGGAGTAAAACCCTCCTTATCAACAGGCCCATCCGATACTGGAGCTTTCCCCTTGTCCGTCCTGGGAGGTCCAGAAGCAGACATGGGGGAAGATTTCAATCTAGGACATCTGCGGTGTAGGTGCCCATATTCATGGCAAATTCGGCATCTGAAAGGTAGGGTTTCATAATCTAGCTGTTGGATCCAGGAGGAAGAACCCATGCAGATTTCCATAGAGTCTGGTAATGGATTATTCAAATCAACTTCGACACAAATACGAGCAAAAGAAATTACCTTTCGGTCTTGAGTCTGTGAAGCCGATCCAACAGGTTTCCCAAGAAGCAAAGAGATTGAATGGAGGATATCTTCCCTCCAGAATTCTAGCGGAAGCCTCGGCAAGCGAACCCACACCGGTACCCGCGAAGGGATCTCTTCAGCGGAGTTGAAGCCCATATGCCAAGGCTTGATGAAGAGTCCAACCTGGTTAAAAAAATAAGGGCCACCTTCGAAAGCCCTATGCCTGTCCGACATGCTTGAGAAAATAACCAGAAAGTAGTTATTAGCCGCTAAAAGGATCTCCATATCTCCTTCAGGGTTCCATACCCGACGTGCCCAGGATTCCAACACGGGAAGAGAAAGGCGAAGGCCCAAAAATTTGCAGATAAGAGCATGCTTGCACCAGTACTCAACGTCCTCTGAAACTTGCTCAGGTTGAATAATCAAGACCGGTCGATCGTCCGCTCGCTCCAAACAACCATTGACTTTTTTAATTCGAAGCGACCCTTTTGAAGAGGAGGTACCCTCTCCAGAAAGAGGAAGCTCAGTACGATCCTTGGTGTTGACATGCATCAGAGAGGAAGGGTCGCCCATCTCCAAATCCAGGGGAGAGGCCAAATCCTGATGCTCCATGGTAAAAAGGGCCAACACGCCAGGCAAAGGAGGGAAGAAGGCAATGTAAACGGCTCAAAAGCCCCTGCCGCCGCACAACCACCGACCAGGCGACCCACGCACCTGTCAGCAACCCTACCAGCGTTCAAAACCGAAAGGGAGGAGCTCACACCCCTGCCCAAGCTCCTCCAGACCCCTGTGACCTCAAACACACCCCCCGCGAGCTGCCGAGACCCGCCAAACGCACACAGTCGCGGAAAAAAGGACGCGGCTAGGGCACGCGTGCCCTAGCGCGCACCAGAGCTCCGCGCAGCATTTTTTCCTCCGAGTCCAATTTGGCATCTCTGGTCATTATATATCCTCTTAACTCTTACAGAATAATATTTACTTTTGAAAAATATTCAATAATTGTTCACTTTTATTTCCTTCCACAAAATATGAGGTTTATATTTTATTTTATAATAGTCTCATGTCTTTTAATTTTTTATATGCACCTTCTGCCTATATTTATTTCTCCTTTCATAATTGTTTTTATTTCTCACGGGGCCCCAATATATTTTTATTGATGTGACATAACTATATTGGGAGCTTCAAAATATCTCCTATTGATATGTCGTCTCCTGCCGATGAAGCCTCCATCGATGTGACACAAGAGTTCGACATGATTAACAATTTTTGCTCCGATTGATTTTCTCTCACCGATGCATTTTTTAATTTTAGGGTCTTTTCAACTCTATTTCTTCATGCTCAGATTCATCAGATATTTGGTGGATATCTGTCTTGGAGATTTCATGAGATGGCACCAATGCACTGTCTTTAATATCAAGACAATCAACAAAAGGGCTGGGTCTAATAGTTCCTATTAATTGAATATTCCTAGCAGCTTGAAGGCATTGGATTTCATTTTCCAAGTCTGGTATTTTTGGCAAATAAATTTTTAATCAAATCCACATCCTAGCTTTGATTGGCATCATTAATTTCTTTCTATGTTTTCCTATTTCGTAACTGCTCCATTTTTGAAGCTCAACTGGTCTTTCTCAACCTTGATCATCGAATCACAAAAATGTATTGTCTTTCACGACAACTTTCTGTTAACATGTAATATTCTACTGATTGCATAACCATCATAGAAAATATGACATTGAATTAGGAATCTTCATCAAAGTGCTTTCCTTTGTATATTTTCATTGTACATTGTGAAGCCAAATCTTTATTCTTTCCATCAGTATGTATCGGAACTTCCCCTTAGCTTCATTCTGATTCTCATCCATATACGGAATATCTTTAATACGTCCAATCTCTGCACACACAGTATGTGCATGCATAAACATGCATCATGCTTCACTTTTTGCATTAAGCCTCTTTCTAGTTTCTTTCTGGATGTGAACATTTGCTAATGAAATAGAAAATCTTGAGTGTCCCATGCTAGTTCTTCTACTAGACCAGGCTTCCTTGGGTGTATAATTCTATACAGCTAATGTAGAACTACAATTAAGGATATACATAGTTGTTGCTATTGCTTCCACTCGAAACTTGTTTCCCATTTATGCTTTGCTTGCAACATGAATCTTGCCATTTTCAACAATGGACTGATTTTTCAATACTTGGTGTTTGTGTGCCACACCACATTTTTGAATGAACTAATTGCAGTTGTTGTGAAGCTCATGATGATTTCCTAATTGGAAATGTATCTCTGTGTTGCTCTCCCAGTACATTGTTGGAGAAAACTTCATCCTTTGCTTCGATCTTGGGCAATCCTAAACCATATTTTTGTGTAGTAAATTTAGGCCCTTAAAAAATTTAATGACCATAATGCCTTTCTTGGTGTGTATAGCCAAGATGTCTTTGACAACTTCTATCCCCTTATTGTCTGCAAGTTTCTTTTGATTTCTCTTTGCACCATTGAATCAGTAACACTTATGTGACACAAATCGGGTCCCATGTGGGCCCGACTAATTTTTTTTTGTTTTCAAATGAGTTTTTCTCTTGAATTGACGTTGGACTACCTTAACATGCTTCTAGAGTGAAGATTTGAAATAAGCACTCATTAGAATCCACTTTCTGATATCTTGCACAATGAGCAAAATAGGCCAAGTAGCCTTCAGAATCAGTCTGGAAAACTAATCAAAACTTCTCCCAGAGCCACAAAAATGCACAAACTTTTAGATTTTTGACCCGAGAATTCAACGCAACAAACGGTTCAGCATGAAATTATTAGGATTAGAAGTTGCTCAAAATCAAAGTAGCTCATTCTGCATGTTTTTGTGCCTATTAAAACTCAACTGAAACCTGTCATCTTGCCTCTTTGGAAAAATATCAAATCTGATATTCAGAAGCTGCCATCCTGGGGATTAGTTCATTTATGTCACGTGAACATGTAGGCAAAAGAGTTTTTCTTCAATCTTCTTCCTTCGCAAAATATCAGATGCCAAAGTCAACCTCTTTGAAGCTGCCTGGGAATGCAGTCACGAAACTGTGTAAAACCCATTTGGATTTGATTTTGAAAAAATATCAAATGAAGTGTTGGGATCTTGAGAATTGGCATGAAGGCACATTAACATGGGAAGAATTTGAGACATCAATTGGTTTTTTATGAACATGACTCGATTACTAGATATTACCTTCCAAATTAACCTCCTTGAAAATTGCCCCTGTCAAAACCTAATTCGAGCTCACCAACTTGCAATTTTAAAAAAACCATTAAATCTCTTCCTGGGAAGTTGTAACTGGAAAGTTGAGTTCATTTAGGCTTGATGAGTGCGTGTGCAAGAGATTTTTTCACTAATCATCTCTAATCAGAAAATATTTAGGGCCAAAGTTGACCTATCTAGAGGTGAAACTGTGAAATCAGGGCTAAATGCATTTGCTTTTTATTTTGAAAAAATAGCAAATGATGTGCTAGAGTCTTCAAAAGTGGCATGGGAGGACATTATCATAGGGGGAATTTGGAACACTGATTGGTTCGTCACGATCATCATCCAGCTATGAAATATTTACCTGCAAAATTGACCTCCCAGGCAGATTCCACAATGTGCAAACAACAAACCTTACCAAAACCCTCCAACTTGGTTCTTCAAAACCTAGTCAAAATTGATCATAGGAAGATGAAATCAGGTGTGCTCACTTACATATGGCAGACAAACATGTTTGTAAAGTGATTTTGCACGAAGATGAACCGGCTCCGAATTATAATGCTTCAAATTAGTCCACTTGAGTATATTGTGCAAGTGTATCTATGAGTTGAAATTGATTTTTTCAAATAGGAACCTAAAATTTTGCAAAAAATTGGTATGAAATTTTAGGTCCCAACAGACCCTGCAATCTACATTAACTTAAATATATATATACGGTGTACTATATATACACTGTAATGTATATACTCTATGATTTAGAAAAAAAAGATGCATTCATATGCATATTTTCACCCCTATTATCTTCATGGCAACAACATATATATATATATATATCGTTGTGAAAAAAAAAATATATATATATATAGAAAACCCTATATTCAACAAAATCATTTTAAACAAAAAAACCCAAAGAGCTCCCATGGAGAAAATATTGAAATCCTATTGATGAAAACCAGAGGACACCTTGCAAAATGAGAGAGAGTAAGAAAGCACAAGATAAACTTAGGGTTTGGTGAGAGAAGAAGAATAGAAGACTGGGGAAATAGAGTTAGGGTAGAAGATGAAAGTAGAAAACAAAGATAAAATAAATGATTAGGGTTGTGGGGAAACAAATGGAAATAAAGAATTAGAGAGAAAGAGAAATGCACGTACTTCCATCTCTTTTCCCTCATCCTATTTTTGAAATCTAGAAAAATAATGAAATGAGCATTTTGAGCACTTAAACCTTTTTTATTGCCTTTTTAAACTATTAGGGTTAGTGGGACTTTAAGTTGGAATTGTGGTCTAATTTTAACCTAATCTATTTCTTTAATCTTTTAAACCCACTTAGTGAGTGGGAAGGGTTATTATTTTAATGGGGTTTTGGTCTGAGGAATTAATTGTTTTATTTGAAATTAATCTTGTAACCCTTTTTAAATTATTTTAACTAGAGTATAGTTTACAAGTGATTTCTAATTTATGGTTTCTTTTAGTAATCTAATTAAATTTATTAAATTATAGTGCCTTGGGAAAATGAGTAAAAGGTGGAGTAGATTTAGATTATTGGGTGTATTTAGTTTCAATTTATATGTTGAAAATGATTTTAGAGGAAATTGTGTTGTTAAATTATTTTTCCCATTATTAATGAGTTGGCGTTATGTTGCCAGATTTTCTCTAGATTAAGAAAAGGGATAATTAAGTGGTTATTTCATGTGTTTAATTTATCGCCTTAATTATTATTGAGTAATTTAATTAAGTTTTAGATGGAATTAATTAATCTTAATTATGTTATAGTTTCTTAGGGTTGGATTTCGATTCTTATCGAAATCACATCACCTCATCTAGGAAACCTAGGGTTAGTTCCTATTTTAGAATCTACCCTCTTAGTGATGTTCCTCGCTTTGTACACCCCCTTAGTAGGCTTACATTTCACAGGGGTTGTGAAAGGTGTTCACATTACCCCGACGTTTGATTGACGTTTTGTGCCTTTGTGTGTATGCCATCGAGAGCACATGTTGTGTGCGAGGGGGTTTTAGAGTCATGTGGAAAAGTTTTTTGATATTTCATGACATGATCACATGACAAATGTGGACATGACACATGTGTTGTGTGTCGTGACCACATGGGAAATGTGGGCATGACACAATGTACCCAAAATAATAATAAGATAAAGTTTTTGTTCAACTTTGAAAAGCATAAAACAAATGAGGAAATCTCTGATAAAAATCATGGTAATCTTCCCATGTGGCACTATCCTCTACATACTGGTCCCATTGGACCTTGCACTAAGTAACCTCTTTGTTACGTAAGTGGACCTTGAGAACTTTGAGCACCTTAAGAGGCTCAATCATGACCACTCCTAGGTCTTGTGCCTATAAATAATTCCAATCAAGAATATGATTATCACCTGTTATATACTTTTTCAAATAGGAAACATGAAATACATTGTGCATCCTAGCAAGAGCTAGTGGTAGAGTGATTCTATGGGCAACTAGATTGATCACTTCGAGAACTTTGAAGGGTCCTACATATTGAGGAGCTAGTTTGGAAGACTTTCCAAACTTTATGGAACTCTTCTAAGGTTTAACTCTCAAAAGAACTTTTTCTCCAACTGAGAATTACCTTGGTTTGCACTTGGAATATCAACATAACTTTTCTGTCTAACATTTTCTTCTGCTAATCTATTTCTGATCAACTTGATCTATTCTTCCATTTCTGACAACATTTCTAGACCAATGCTAATCCTATCTTCTAGCTTATCCCAACTTATAGGAGTTTGGCATCTTCTTCCATACAATGCTTGTAATGGAGCCATCTTGATAGTAGAATTATAGGAGTTGTTATAAGAAGACTCCACAAGAGATAGATATTCTTCCCACTTGTATTGCTGATCCATGTAATACATCCATAACAAATTTTCTAGAACTTGATTTACCCTCTTTGTCTA
Organism: Cunninghamia lanceolata; assembly: GCA_027924645.1. Taxonomy (NCBI): domain Eukaryota; kingdom Viridiplantae; phylum Streptophyta; class Pinopsida; order Cupressales; family Cupressaceae; genus Cunninghamia; species Cunninghamia lanceolata. The sequence goes on from BSBN01000934.1 coordinate 1,868,544, forward strand.
ATCATTTGCCTCACAGTGATAAGTTGAGATTATATTGAGTTGAGTTCCTAGCATTGAGAACAAAGTTTGCCAAAATCTTGACCTCATGCGCACATCTCTATCTAAGATAATCTTCTTAGGAACTCCATGCAACCTAAATACTTCTTGCACAAACTTGTGAGCTAAAATCAGTGCTCCATATGTTAAATTCCTAGGTATAAAGTGAGATACCTTGGTGAGTTTGTCCATCACCACTAAAATAACATCATGTATATATTTCTAGACATTGGGAGACCTTGCATAAAGTCCATACTAATGATCTGCCATTTCCACTCTGGAATATCGTGCAGATACAGAAGTCATGCTGGATGCTGATGCTCGGCCTTGACTCTCTGGCACTATAGGCAACTTGCTACAAATCTTGCAGCATCATTCTTCATTCCTTTCTAGAAATAAAGAGGCTTCATATCAGTGAGGAGTTTGGTTACTCCAAGATGCCCTGAATATGGTGCAGAATGAACTTCCTTCCACACAAGGTTTCCTAATTCTTTAGAGTTTGGAACATATATCCTTCCTCTGTATCTTAAAAGCCCATCTGGTTCAAGATCAAACCCATCATACCCTGAGTCTTGAAGATTTACTAAGACAACCTTCTTAACTTGCTCATAATACTCATCACCTATAGAATTTTATAACGCTAAATCCTTAAAGTTTGAGTGGATAGAGAAAACTGATGAGATATACATCCATTGACTTAGAGCATCTACTACTCGGTTCTCCTCACCTTTGATATAACTTATCTCAAATTCATAGTCAGATATCAATTCCAACCATCTTCTTTGTCAAGCATTCAGATGTGGTTGGGAAAATATATATTGAAGACCTTGATGGTCTGACTTCAATTCAAAAGGCTTTCCTAGCAAATAGGGTCATCAAACTTGCCAAGCATGCACAACTACTGCTAACTCTAAGTCATGAGGAGCATAATTTTGTTCATATTCTCTCAGCTTCTTGGATTCATAGGCTACCACTCACCCATTTTGCATAAGCATTCCTTTTAAACCTTCTCCTGAGGCATCAGTGATTACAACAAATTAACTTTCTGAGTCAGGAACTTTCAATATTAGGGAAATTGTCATCCTCTCTTTTAACTAATTAAATGTCTTGTGACATTTTTTTGACCAGTCAAAATGCTTTTCTTTTCTCTAAAGTGAAGTGATTAGGTTTGCAACCTTAGAAAAGTTCAAAATGAACTTCCTATAATATCTAGCTAACCCCATGAAATTGCACACTTCATGCACATTCTTTGGCACATGCCACTCAAGTATAGCTTTGATCTTTGCAGGATCTACTAAAATCCCTTCAACTTATATTTTATGTCCTAGATATTATCTCTTTCTCAAAGAAAGTACACTTGGAAATCTTGCCATGCAACTTATTTTCTCTTAGCCACTACAGAACTAATTGAAGATGTTTCAAGTGCACTTCCTCATTCTTAGAATAAATAAAAATGTCATCTAGAAACACTATGACAAATTTATTCCAACAATCTCAAAAAACACTATTCATCAAATTCATGAATTTTGTAGGGGCATTCGTAAGTCCAAAGGGTAAAACTCTAAAATCATAATGTCCATACCTTATTTTGAAAGTTGTTTTATGAATATCTTTATCTTTTATTCTCAACTGATGATATCCTAATGACAAATTGATCTTTGAGAACACTGTTACACCCCACATATGATAAAAAAGATCATCAATACATGGTAGAGGATACTTATTCTTTATATTTTCTTTATTGAGCATATGGTAGTCTATACACAAATGCAACGTTCCATCCTTCTTTCTGACAAAGATCACAAGCGCTCCCTGTTAGGGTTAGCTGATAGAAGATATCAATTAAATGCAAATAAAGATTAAACAGAGGAATGAAAATACATAGAAATAATAATAGGAGAAACAAGTTTTAACGTGGTTCACCCAAACTCGGGCTACATCCACCAACAGAGAGTCTAATATTATTATCTAGTAAATCAAACTGATTACAACCAGCAATCCATGCAACTCAATACCACTGTAAAATGCTACAATACATCAATGGAAAACCTAACCCTTATCCACTTTTATCAAGCCTTATGTCGGTTACAAAAATAGGGTTTTTATATGTTGGCCAATAGAAAAATAGCTCCCACTACCCCTAGACCCCACAAGGGGTGCTACCTCTTGACCCTGTTAAATGATTTGGGGGGAAACTGTACCAATAACTGTGGGGTAAATTTAACCTCTGAGTCTGATTAGGCTCCATATAACAATAATCTCCCCAAGGGGAAACACTGGGTCTAATCAATCATTTAGCCAACAGTTCTCCCAAAGTTGGGCTTTCAATTCCATCAACTCCTTAGTAGTCATACAATATGGCATCTTTGAAATCAACTTAGATCTAGGTATTATATCAATAGAGAAATCAAAAGATCTCTTTGGAGCTAACCCCAGAAGTTCATCTAGAAAAACATCCCAAAAATCTTGAAGGATAGTTCTCCAAAGGTACATTTTGTTTACTAGGATCCTCTTCTACTTGCTCCATTTTCACTGCAAAAAGTTGGCATCCTTTTCACCTAGCCCTCTTCAATTGCATAGAAGAGATTGGTCTAATCTCGACTTCTCTTTGTGTGCCTTGCAAAGAGACTTTGTTTTCTACATCTAGACACTTAATTGTTTTTACAAAATAGTCAAGATTAGCCCTATGTCTCCATAACCAATTTATTCCTAAGATACCATCATAAGAACCTAGGGGGATACAAAAAAATTCACCTCAGTTGAAAAACTAGGAAGATCAATCTTGGCTTCAAACATGCATTGCTCTACCTGAGCTTTAGTCTGGATAGCATATTCAATTGACTAGGGTTTAGCCATATATCCAACTCTTCTAGGAAATTTATTCAATACTCGTGGAGAAATAAAACTTTCAGTTGCTCCAATATCAATTAAAATAAAAATAGGAACTCCAAACAAAGTACCTATCATATCTATGGGAGTAATCTGGTATTCTACCTAGCAGTTATCCAAAGCTGCATAGATCCTCTATTGGAAAGCTACTTGTTGGGTAGGTAATGCATTACTACACTGCTAAACTCCTTGGTTCTTGGTTAGACGTTGATTTGCGTAATGATCTCCACCACAAGAGAAACATCCTCCATGAGGTCCTTGCTTTTCAGCAAGTTTGTTTGCATCATTCTTTTGGAAATTATCATTATTTTTCTTGTCATTTCTAGGTCTATTCCTATTATTTCTAAAACCCTTGTCCCTTTTCTTGCTCACATCCTATTTGTCAATTCCTTTTCTTAAAAGGTTGAGAAGTTGGTGACTTATTAAACCTCTTATGATTCTTCTAGCGATATGTAGAAATTAACTTCAATTTTTTTCTCTTGTTTGATTGCCTTCTCAAAAACTTGGTCCATAGTGATAGGATCATGCACATCCACTTCTCCACCTATCTAGGCATTCAAAACCATGATAAATTTTTTGATTTAGAACTTTCATCCTTCTAATATTGTTGCACATATTTTAGGAGACGAGTGAATTTTTTCCAATATTCAACCAATAACAGTTATCCTTGTCATAGATTCTAAAAATCTATTAGCTTTTGGTTGAAGAAAAGCTAAGGTATCCACCTCTGTCAAAATATGACCACAAACTGATCCTAGGTTAAGCTCAGAGAACTTAACACTAGTTCCATTTTCTTGTTCATCCACCATGTGGACGCTTCTCCTGCTAGCTGATAGGCACCCCATACTACCTTGGTTATCTTAGAGTAATTTTTGATTGCAAAATACTTTTCCATCTCTGTCAACCAAGCTTCTATAGCATCACCACTTACGGTTCCATCGAACTTGGGCGGGGTCACTTTCTTCATGTCTCTAGATAGCTCTAAGGCAAGTCTACTTCTTTTTTCTTCTTGAGACTTATTCTTATCAACATCCTCCCTTTGCTCACTATGAATATTGGATTCATGGACATAATATTCATCTCCTCGATGTGAGTCCTCTTTTCCTCCTTTGGGTATGCATTGGCCTCTCACTTCATGTTCCAGGTTTCCAAGCCTCTCCTTGGTTTCATTTAGCATGGTCAATATCTGATCAAGCTTATCCATTGAGTTTTTGGAGGGCTTTGACTCTCCTTGACTATCTTCAAGATTTGTTGGAGTTCAAACCATGATGATACTTTATATCACACCTAATATTTGTATTAAGTTAATGATTAGAATTCATAAGTAATGCATCTCATTAATTCAAATTCATCAATAAATCTATTCACAAAACTTAGATTTGTGCAAAACAATCTCATCTTTATTATAGTTTATTCTGGGTACATAAATACATCCTTATTTGGATAGATAACACAAGACTACATGTCATTGTTGGTTAAATGATATTCCTCAGGTTCCTCTTCCCCATTATAATCTAGTAAAAAAAATTAGAGGGTGGATGTACACGTAGGTACTCCTCCATTACCTCTTTTCCTAAAATAGGGGCATCACGACCACACCCAAACGACATGTCGCAACTAGTAGACAGTTTACTCAGTCTAACTACATGAGTAGGAACAATGGGTTTCTTGGCTAGTTTGTTTTATTATTTCTTTTCTAGTTGAATATGCTTAAGAGCATCATCCAAAGTTTCAGAGTCTTCCAGCCATGCACCCTTAGCATTATTTATGTGCTCTTGGAGTTTTACCTCCTTAGTTGGTTCTTTCTTAACCACTATCTTGGGTAAGTTTTGGGGGATAGACTTCCTCCCAATTTTCTTGGTTTCTCTCCATGCCATTCTAGCATAAAACCAATTTTCAAACATTAGCCAATCTGATGAATGTTGACAAGTTTTCTCATAGTGAGCTCTTAGGTCCATGTGTTTAACCTAGTAGCTCTAATGCCATATGTAAAATGCCATCTCATTTGATTTGGAATTACTCACAAATTTATGAAGAAAGTAAATGAAGATGTTAAAACATGAGAGAATTTTTTTATATCATTTGCATATTCTCAAGAAATAAATGCATATCTTTTTTGAATATTTTCAACCTTGAAATTACAATATATTCAAGATAATATCACTGTGAAAACATTTCACTTTACATTTACAAGTAATTTACACTTGGCATTATGAACAATTTTTCATAAGTTTTGACAATCATAAGTCATAACATAAAGTGTACTGCATCTAGAATCTGATATATGTCACACAAGTCTCGGCGAGTCTTCTACTACATAGGGAGAGCATCATACAAGTGCTTTACCTCCAACCATAGACTGGTGGTCCCCCGCACACCTTCCCTCCTAGAAGTGGCCCTACCCTTCATGAAGAGTATAGACATAAAGAACCAGCAGGTTGCCATCTGAGTTCTAGTGTTGTGTCCTACATAACTCAATCTACCATACAACTCTAGACAAACTTATATCTAAGTATGGTCATTCTAATAGGTCATGCCATCTAGACTTTGTGAACTGACTAATGCATGCAAAGAAAAATGCATCACTTTGGCCAAAGTTTCTATATAAATAGACGTTTGTAATAAACATAGTCATGTGTTCACACCCCTCTAACTCGACCTAGAAACTACCTCATCCTACAATTTGACTTGTTTGACTACTAACTCTAGACATAAATTGTCTTGACTAAACTCACGTCTCAATAAATCTAACTTAGAATTTGATCCTTAATCTAGGATATATAAGCAATATGAAGGTTTAGATGATTTTAACCTTTCAGAGAGTCCCTAGTTGCATTCTTGCAATATCACAATCTATGACTTCTTGGCATTCTACTCAATGACTCAAAGATTAAGTACTCTTGTGTTATAAGACAAGTTTTGACTCTATCAAGAAATCATTTAAATTTAACAAACTGCTTCTTAGACTCTTCCTAAATTATTATGTCTTGATCTATGGTTTTTCGACCATTTACTATTGACCATATAAGACAAAAACAATGTCATAACCGACTTAAGAGTTCTAAGTTTTCTAAACCCTTCTGGGTTGATTCTAGGGGTTGACTTCTCTGACCCCAATACATTGAAATATCAAATACTCTTGTTTCCAAAGTTAATAAGTTGTAATAATATAACATGAATATAATAACCCCTAGTCTACTCTCGACCACTTGGACATTGATCGAATTCACATTTCTCATATTATGTAAAACATAGAATACGAGGTTTTATCCTTGTTCATATAAAATCTTGATGAACACTATCATTAAAGCATGTGTAAGTACCCTTGACTAAGTTCACTCTTTTAACCTGAACTTAGGCTTGAGTCTACAAAAATAATATGATGTTTTCAACCTCTTGGTCTTCTTAAGTCCACCAACTTTTTGACATTGAAAAGGTTATAAACTCACGTATATCATCCTTTGAATATATGTAATGTCCCCATTTCCGATGTGATCACCTCGAAGGAGTATGTTAGCCTATTCACCATTCCCGTAGGTTAATTCACTTGGAAAGGGAATGTCTTGGTTGAGCTAGAACATAGAAGGGTTAGAAAATGGAATGTTTCTACAGGATTGGAGAATGGAATGTTGAATTAGAGAGGCTCAACTAATTTTGCTAGCTGAAATGAAGAGGTATTTTTACTTGTGATATTTTTGTAAAAATTATTGAAAAGTCAAAATAATAAAATAAAATTACCAAGAGGAAAAATGACCCAGGTGGGAAGATGGAAAATAAGTTAAAGGTGGAAAAAGTGAAGATTGGAATACAAATTAAAATATAAAATTTTTAATATTAAAATATTATATTATTTTCCACTAAATTAGCTATCAAGGAGAAGGTAAAATTTATAAAAAAATAATATTTTGTTGTTATTTTCTCTCTCATGGCCACCACCACTTAGAGAAAATAAAATAAAATTAAAAGAAAATAAAATAATAATATTTTATTTTGGTGGTGGACTTGAAAAAACATTATATTATTTGGCTTTTTCATCATTTGGAGAGTTTCTCTTAGATGTGAGAGAGTTTCAGCATTATCTAAGGATGAAAACCTTTGGATCTTTGTGGATTGGATGAAAACCCAACCCACCATGGGAGATGGTTTCACCTAGAATCCTTTATTGAGATTAATTGTAGGTTTTTGGAGGAATTCAAACTTCAATCAACTAGGGTTTGGAAAGGATACTTACAACCAGCTAGGGTTTGAAAATTGATATTCAGATTTGATTGATATTTTGGCATATTTTCATCAACAAGTGTTTGGAAAGGGTTTATAGGTGGAGCACTTGGCTTGGGAAGGCATATTTGATGATTAGCATCACTTATTCATGTTTTGATTTTTACAACAACCCTCTAATATTTGTTATCAATTGCAGAACTAAAGGTTTCATGTCAAAATATTGAGGTTCCATGATCATACATCCATCCTAAACCCTAATCGCTTTAATTCTAGGTTTGGTCGCTTGGGTTTTTAGGAGTATTTTCGAATTTGGTGCTAGTCTTTTGTGATCAGCAGTAGTTATAGGTTAATATCAGTTGTAAAACATTGGTTTTGTCTTCTATTCTTCATTGGTAATCATCACTAGAAAGGCATCTATCATTGGAGTAGAGTTTGTATGCAGGGAATTTTACATCATTTGCAAATTTAAACAAAAAAACCTACAAACCTACAAACCTTCAAGAAATCTAATCTAAGTGATCAAAAAGACATGCAAATCCAACATAAACCACCCAGATGATGTGATTCATTGGTTTTCATTGTTGATTGCTTCACGATCTACAGCTATAACGATTGGATTGAAGAAGATAGATAGAGATTAGATAGATGAAAGATTGGTAGAGGTTGATGGATGAGAGATTGAGAAGAAAATTTGGAAGAGTGACGGTGCTTTTAGAGTTCATCCATGAGAATGGCATGAAAATGAGGGGTTTAAATAGACAAATATGAGAGAATGGAAGGATAGAATTTCCCATTTCATGAGTGACAATTGAATTGGAAAGTTGCATTGTGCAACTTGGGAAAATAAAAGGAAAGTGGATGAGTGATTAGAGAGATGAATTAGAAAGTGGTTGAGTCATCTCAAGAGATAAAAAGAAAGTAAGAAAAATGAGTGGAGAAGAAATTGGAAGGTGGAAGAGATAACTCAAGAGGTAATTAGAGTCATCTTGAGAGACAAAGATGGAAGGTGGACTTAATAATTTAAATAATTTAATATTATTTAAATTATGAGGAAATGTGAGGAGTGATAAATAAAATAAAATAAAATATTCATTTTATTTAACTTAAGAAGAAAGTGGTTTAAATAAATAAATAAAATTTATGTATTTAATAATGTGAGGGATATGATGAATTAAATAAATGTTATATTTATTAAATTTAATAGAGGAAAATACTAGGTAGGATGGGGAAGGGGTAATTTAGGGCAAAAATGCCATCAGATGCCTAGATGATGTGACATTGTGACAAGTGGACATTTTTGGGTGTCTACATTTTGCCCCTCTTTGAGATGATGTTCGAGATAGAAGAAAAAGAGATGAGGAAAGATAGGATGAGAATGAAATGATAGGACGATGATGCCCCCTCGAGAGGATAAGCAGGTTGGAAGAACATGGGTAGGCTCTCGAAATGAAATGGATTGATCGAAAAAGATTAGAGAAGGGAATGGATAGAATAAAAGGGAGATGTTTTATGCTGTAATGAAAGTGAGCAACCATATGTTTGATATTGCATGAGACATTATGCACCAAGGTATGAGGACCAAGGTGATGATGTGTCTCATGCCCCAGTGTAATACAACCTTGTCTAGATACAAGATATGAATATCAGCAAGGAAGATACTAAGGCAAATGCAAGATAAAAATGATAACACACCTAAGAAAGCAAGCAAGCATGCACAAATGATACAAAAACAAACAAGGTATTGCCCCCTTCAAGCTGTAAACCAATGACTAAATGATTAATTGATGATTGATGACAGTGTTGTCATAGTGGGGAATGATATATCCCTAGATCAACACAAGGATGATTGATTGATTGATTGATGACGATTGATTGGGTTTACAACAAGATTGGGATCAAGACCATTAATTGTGATTGGATAATTGGACAAGCTTGATTAACTTGATTGATATGGATAAAGGATGACTTGCATTTGAGTTTATTAGATGGAATGATTAGACTGAAGAAGAAGTGATTGAAGAATTGATTGATGAAGATTGATTGGAAGAATTGTTTTGAAAGATTGATGAAGTGATGGAGATAGATGATAGAAGAAAATGATGAGAAGAAAGATGAATATCCCCTGTGCTTGAATTTGGGCACTTCATACGCTAGACTGCCTACATACCCATGTCCACAGGATAAAGGCACTACACGATAGAGATGAGATGTAGTTCTGATTTGGGATGATGATGGTGATGATACAAGAGATGAAAGATAGAAGAAAATGAGATGAATGATGAGGAAAATGAGTAGAGGAATGATGAAAGATGGAGGAGGGGAATCATCTTGTGCCTGAATTTGGGTATGTCCATACACTAGACTGCCTGCATACCCTGTATCCACGGGATCAAGGCACTTAACAATAGAGATGAAATGTAGTTTTAATTTTTATTTTATTGATGGTTATGATGAAAGTTGAATGGATTGATTTGATTTTTATTGATTGATTGGGTTGATTTACTCTGATTTGATAGGAAGAATTGGATTTGGTGATTGAATGATTTGATTGACTTTTATGATTGACCTTGATAAGATTTGATGTGATGGATTGATGATTCGAGGAGGTGATTTGATTTGATTGGAGTTTGATGATTGATTTTGGATTGTATGATTGGAAGAATTGATTTGGTGAATTGATTTGGTAAATTGATTTGGCATGATTGAATTGATTGCTTGGATTTTATGATTTTTTTGTATTTTGGAAATATTTATTTTTTATGTATTTTTTTTCAGGGCATTTTATAATTTTTTTAGATTTTTGAGTTTTTTATGGTTTTTTTGGATTTTTTCAGGACTCTTTATGATTTTTTGGATTTTTTTTCAGGGCTTTTTATAATTTTTTTAGGACTTTATATGATTTTTTTGGATTTTTTCAAGACTTTATGTGATTTTTTGGTTTTTTTAGGACATTTTGTGATTTTTTTAGATTTTTGAGTTTTTGGGATGTCAATGGATTTACAATTTGAGCAGCCTTTATGCGAAAGTGCCAATGACAAGGGGAGAACCAAATCTAGGTACAAGGATGGAGGTAGGTAGGATTGGATTGGATAGATGGATAAAAGGATGGGTGGTAAGGGATGGAAAGGAAGACTCATGAAAAATGATTGGATAAGAGGATAGGTGACATCTGATGTATGCATAAGAGAGCTAGGATGTGATCTCAAAGACTATGTCGCATAGGAAATAACATGCCCCATTCTAGATAGTATGCTTCGGATTTTTCATGACAAGGCTCAAGATGATAGGATAGTGATAGGATTGGGTTGATGACAAGAGGATAATGATAGGATGATAGGATGGATTGAAAGGGATGAGGTATACCAAGAGTTTTTCCAAGGCATGTTTCAACATTTTGCCCCCAATCTTTATCAAGATCAAGAAAAGGAAGGGTGGATGAATGGACTCAATAAGATAAGAATGTGCAGGTGTAATGGATAAGGATGGTAGGATATGGTATGGTAGGATATGATAGGATGGGAAGTGATAGGTAGGATGAGACAACATGCCCCCAAGTATAGGTGACATAGAAGATCGAACTTATGCATGACGCCTATTTGCCAGGTTTTCATCATGGTACTTATACAAGGTGCCTGTTTGCCAGGTTTTCACCGTTAGATGAAGGGATTTCTCTTTACTTTTTTTCATTTTATTTGTTATTTTATTTGTTTGATTTAAAAAAAAAAAAAAAATTAGATGGGATAGGTGGACATGGATAGGAGGGACTCAAGTGTCAAGTTCCATGGTAGTCCTGCTAGATGGATGTCGTCGCAATAGACCATGTCAAAGTATGCTCAGAGATGTTGGTAAGGGATGACATGAAAGATGGATTAGATAGATGGTGGATTATGGAAGATGCGATAGTGGGTTATGAAAGGAACAATAGTGGATTATGATGTGGATTATGTAGGGAAGATAATGGATTATGACGTGGATTATTTATGGAAGATAAGTGGATTATGATGTGGATTATGTATGGAAGATAAGTGGATTATGACGTGGATTATGTATGGAAGATAATGGATTATGATGTGGATGATGGATTATGATGTGGATGGATGCAAGGATAGTGGATTATGAAAGGTACGATAGTGGATTATAATGTGGATTATGAAGGACTTATGGATGGATGGATGACTTATACAAAAGCATGGACCACAGGGACATGATGATGAAGATATGTAGGATCGTGGTTGAAGGATAGGGAGATGGAGGTGTGTGGAATTGTGGGATGGAAGGGAACCATGACCAACGACTGCACACACCATGATAAATGTTGAAGATTTTGATGGGATGGTGGGGTAGGAAGCAACAGTGTTGTTCGCTTAGGGGATGGTTGATGCAATGCATTAGGGACCCACATAGGCTTAGTGTTTTTGAGACTTTGTTTTTCATGTGGGATGAAAGATTGTGCATCTTTTGGATGGAATGGACGAAAGGAGATGGTTGGGATTTGCGAGAGGTGGATGCCTTATTTGACTTAATGGCTTGTTGCTTAGGGGCCCATACCATTTTATTTTCTGACTTTGCTTGTGAAGGTATGGGTTTGGATATATGTAGCTTTTGTGTATCTTTTGAGGTAATTGGTTGTTGTTTGGGGACCCACACCTTTTTCATTTTTGCTGGGAGGTTGTGGGTGTATGAAGCTTTTGAGATGGATGTTTCTTTGATTCTTGGATTTTATGCCCTAAGGTATTAGGATTTGTAGGACTTTTGGCTTTATGTGTAGAGACATCCAAATTTTTATTTTTGAATCCCATGGGATGGGTGAAAGGAGAGGAAGCTTCATGCTTAGACAATGCATGCATTTGTTGGTCATGATTGGGATTTTTAGAGGGCTTATGGATGGATGGATAAGGTGTTGGGAGAAGTGGAGGTAGATTCAATGGAGGGATGTTAGGAGTTGGAGGCAATGGAGTTGAATTGGATGGTGGAAGGTGTATGACCACATGCTTTTGCGATTGGTAGGATGAGGGAGGCAGAATGACAACATATGATTTAGGTGTATGATGGGATGTGCAATGGAAAGCGGTGGACTTAGGAGGTGTGGAGGGTCAAATGAGCGTGGAGGGACCTTGACATGGATCGATTCCAAAATTCCTTGTTCAAGAAGGCCTAAGCCTTTACCTTGATTGTTCATGTTTTGGAGGGTGTGATCGACAATAGGACTAGGTGTAGATGGAACATTAGACATGAGTTCCTTATTGGATGGAGAAGGTGAAATAGTAGATAATGGTTGGTGGTGTTCTAAGGAGGAACACTCATGGATAAAGGTGGTAACATCAATAAGACATGATGGTGGAGTTGCGATAGGGTTGATAGTGGGTGATGGAGGATCATTAGGATCTTTCTTGTGCTCATTATGCTCCAAGGTAGGTGTTTGATCTTCTATGCTTATGTGGGGGACATGTGTCTCATTATGAGAAGTAGACGTTGTCTCATTAGGGTTAGATGGAGGATAGATAGGAGCAGTTTGGATGTCTTGCTCATGGATGGGTATGGGATCATGGATAAGATCAAGGTGCTCATGGATAGCTTCTTCATAGGTAATATCATCTTGATCATGGAAGAGATAAATATTATGGATGGGTAGCATAGGTGGAATGTAAGGGATTTGATCTTGACTCAAATTAGGGACTAATGTTTGCACATGATCAGGGTTATGTTCTTGATAGACCTCTTCAATTACTTGGATGGGAGGGGATGACTCTTGGATAGGCTTTTTCTTAATAACATAAGGGTATGATGGATCTTGATGTGGACTCATGGGAGAAGTCTTTTCAATAAGCTCAATGGTTTCTAGGCCACATGGTGGAGTTGGAGGAATAAGAAAGGCATTGGGAGAATCTGTGATAGGCTCATGAATGGGACTTTGATGACATGGAAATGATTTATTCTTCACTAATAGCCAATGGATCACATCCTTTGCTAGGGTATGGGTAAATGGACAATCTAAGGGATGGATGATAAGGGTAGATGATGTGGTAGGCTTAGAATTAGGGCTTTGATTGGACGGAGGAAAAATGGGATTTGACATATTAAGATTTGGATTAGATGGATGAAAAATGGGATTTGGCATATTAAGATTTGGATTGGATGGAGGAATAATGGGATTGGATAGATTAGGACTTGGGCTAGATGGAAGGATAAGGGCATTAGATGGATTGGTTTTATGTAACCTAATCTTACCATAGTCTTCTAGGTTCTTGGTCAATCTTTTAAATTGTGTACAAGTGGATATGAGATGGCCCTTACACCTATGGTATGCACAGTATTCATCATCATTATACAAATGGGGTTTAAAGTAGATTTCTTCAAAGGCTGTTATGGGTGGCAGTTCAATCAAATTTTCTTGGACCAATTGTTGTAAGGTCATCTCTAAGGGATCCTTTAGTGGAGGGCTTTATGGATTAGAAGGTTGATGGATCAATGGACTAGGATTGGGATCACATGATGGTATCAAAATGGGACTAGTAGGCTCATGTGTTGGCATGTGATCGGATAGTGATGGAGGATGTTCATAAGATACTTACTCTAGGTTGGTGTCTCCCTCGTCAAAGGTTATTAAGTCTTGCGGCAAAGGTGAGCTTAGGGATGCTTGATTTATATACAAAGAGCCACTCAAATTTGCATGTTCATGTTGTGGAGACCATTGATAGTCCTATGAACGTGTTTGATGATGAGATGAAATGATTAGATGTATAGATGAAAGGTTTTGGGGTACGGGTTGTTGTGGATAATGGTAGATATTGGAAGAAGTAGGGTATGGTGATGTGGCATTGTTATGAGAAAATGTAAGATAAGGTGATGTGAAAGTGATTTGAAATGTAGACAGATTAGATTGATAAGGAATAAGACAAGGTGATGTGGAATTGTTACAATATATGGATGGATTAGGTTGGTGTGAAACAGAAGGAGATGCCACATAGGAATGAAGTGGAATTGGTTGGTGTTGAATGGATAAGGAATGATGATATATTTGTTGGGTTTAACATGTGTCTAGGAGGTGCTGGGCCTGTGTAAGATGTTGAATGTGAGGTGATTGGCCTTTTTGAAGTTGAAGTTGTTGAATTATGCGATGGACCCTCTGAATCATTTGTTGGCTTAGGGGTTTTGGTGTTTGGTGAAGGATGTGAACGATCTCTTGCACTATGTCCTCTAAGGTTGGAATTGTGGAAAATGATGGATGGATTGGACTTATGCGACAAGGTTGAGACTCTTAGATTGAGTGATTTTCTTGATTGACTTATTGGAGTGGCTTGGTCAATTAATTGGATTAGTTTGATCAGTTGGTTGATTGAATAAGATTATCTCCCAAGAGATAGACTCATGAGCCCAAGGCTAGACAAGGTTGGTTGATAATGCTGATATGATCAAATGCTAGATAAGGACCAAAGCCAAAGGACAAGGTTGGTTGATTGGATCAATGTTGGATAGTTGATGTAGAGTCTCAAAAAGGATGTAGGGCTCAAGAAGTCTGATGATATGATATGGTCAAACTGAAAAGGATGGTGTAGAGTGGTGTGGTTAGATGACTTGGGTCGATTAGGATATAGTTGATTGGATGACCAGGATGATAGGATGACAAGGATGATCTGATTTGGAAGGATTAGATGAAGTATAATGATTGGGAAATGTGTTATGACAAGTAGGCTAAGGATGATGTGGTGATATCAAACACAAGATCTCACATACACATGCATGCATACCAAACACAATGATCTATGTGTACACCTTAGGCTAGGAAATGATAGTATCGGTTGGATCCTCTAACCATGCCTATTCAAAGAAGATAGCTTCAAGATCTTGGTAGCACTGGCTCCCCTCCATGACACTCACTTCTCATGCATACCAAGATCTAGGTTTCCCAAGGCTCGTCCCACCACCGATCCCTAGGATTGTCCCTGCTATCTCTACTAAGAACCACGTGAATAGGGTGGCTTCAAAGGTCTGACCTTCTACGCCAACAAATAGAGGGTTTTTGGCCACTAAGACATGGTTTTTAGTTAGGGTTTCTATTCAGGTGGCTATACATGCGGTAGTGCTACTCTTTGTTATGGAGTCTCCCAGCCCAAAGAGGTTACGCTCTATGGGGTTTTGGGTGAGGTTAGTTGTTGGTATAGTTAATCAGCACCCGTTATTTGTGACTTTTTGCACAAACACATTATTTATCAAGCAGATTGGAATGGTATGGATTTGACTTGTTTCCACTTGGGTCATCCCCTTCTCACAATGGGAAGGCAGGCCCACCTAAAAGTTAGCAACACGTTCTCTTAACCCTTAGATCCATTGGTTAGGCAGGGGGAGAGGATACTTGTATTGCTACCTTGGGTGACAAACAGACTCAGATAAGCAAAAAAATAAAATGAAAAGAAGGCATGATGAAGACAAGGTTAATTTGAATGCCAAAAGCCAAATGTGCCTACTCTAGTGATAAAAGATTGTTTGTCTTGGACCGCTTGAACTTGCAGAAGATAGATCAGTAATTTCTTTTATCTATTCTTTGACAAGCATGTTTTGACAAGCTGAAGATATTGATGCCACTGTGAAGTTTGCAAAGTTAGCTTTCTAATAACTATAAAAATACAAAAATTTGATATGATATGCAAAAGTTATGGTAGTTTTAAAAAAGAAAACTATTTTTAGCTTTAAAGAACACTATTCACAGCTTGAAAACATTGTTCACAGCCTAAAAATATTGTTTATGGCTAGAAGTACCATTCATGCTAGAAACATTGTTCACTCCAAGAAAGACTGTTCATCGCCGGAAAGCACTATTCACCGTCAGAAACACTGTTCACTGTCGGAAACACTATTCACCACTGGAAGTACTATCCACTGGCGGAAAGCACTATTCACTACTAGAAACATTGTTTATCACCAGAAAGCATTGTTCACCACTAGAAACACTTATCATCAACCTACAAACATTTATTTAAATTTGACCTGTAGCAAAAATGGACAAATTATATGTTTTCCTTCACCTCTTGGCCCTTCTGGATGCAACCGTGATGTCTATTTTAGGCCTAGAGATCACTTGTAACAGATCCTTTGCAAAACTTGCAAATGAGGGTTAGAAAACATGCAAATTTTTAAAACAAAAACCCATAAAAACTAATGATTCAGTCCCACCGTGCATTCCATTTTATGTATGCAGGAAATTTTACATCATTTGCAAATTCAAACAACGAAACCTACAAACCTTCAAGAAATCTAAACTAAGTGATAAAAAAGATATGCAAATCCAACACAAACCATCCAGATGATGTGATTCCTTGGTTTTCATTATTGATTGCTTCATGATCTGCAGCTATAACGATTGCATTAAAGAAGATAGATGGAGATTAGATAGATGAAATATTGTTAGAGGTTGATGGATGAGAGATTGAGAAGAAAATTTGGCAGAGTGATGGTGCTTTTAGAGTTCATCTATGAGAATGGCATGAAAATGAGGGGTTTAAATAGACAAATATGAGAGAATGGAAGGATAGAGTTTCCCATTTCATGAGTGACAATTGAATTGGAAAGTTGCATTGTGCAACTTGGGAAAAGAAAAAGAAAGTGGATGAGTGATTAGAGAGATGAATTAGAAAGTGGTTGAGTCATCTCAAGAGATAAAAAGAAAGTGAGAAAAATGAGTGGAGTGATGAGTGGAGAAGAAATTGGAAGGTGGAAGAGATAACTCAAGAGGTAATTAGAGTCATCTTGCGAGACAAAGATGGAAGGTTAACTTAATAATTTAAATAATTTAATATTATTTAAATTATGAGGAAATGTGAGGAGTGATAAATTAAATTAAATAAAATATTCATTTTATTTAACTTAAGAAGAAAGTGGATTAAATAAATAAATAAAATCTATTTATTTAATAATGTGAGGGATAGGATGAATTAAATAAATGTTATATTTATTTAATTTAATAGAGGAAAATGCTAGGTAGGATGGCAAAGGGGTAGTTTAGGGCAAAAATGCCATCAGATGCCTAGATGATGTGACATTGCGACAAGTGGACATTTTCGGGTGTCTACAGAGTTTGATCATCATTTGGATCACTTTTGCACATCTTTGAAGTTTTAATTTTGGAATCAAACTTGGTTGTCATGTAACCAACACTTATCTATGTATTTGATCAATGTCGTTTCATGTTCTGGGTATGTTAATAAAGCCACCAATTTCATATCTTTAATTTGAAATTGTATTTCTAGTTGTTCTATCAATTTTAGTCTTAAATTTTTTCCATATGAATGTTATATTTCTACCTTTCCATCTTCATATCATATACAACATGCATGTGAAAACAAATAATCAAAATTACAATTAAATCATCGAAAAAACAAATCAAAAAATTTACGATAATAAGAGAAAAATTTAGTTCAGATTAGACAAGGTTCTTATAGTGGTATTAGAGCTTGGATCTTGCCAACCTATTGGATTAAAATCTTCACATGCACCCACTAGAAGTTGGTCTGCACAGGCATCATTATAGTAGAAGGATAGGATAGCGTAATAATAGTAGGAGGAGGTCCCCATAGCAAGTACTAATCAAGAAAATATGGATCCACCAAGGGAAGACAAGAATATTGGTGAGCATCTAAGAGATATTGCAAGATGACAATAGCAAACAAATGATAATATAGATCAGATGGTTGAGGCTCAACATCAAATGATATAGTTTGTGACACAAGCATTGACTAATTTGAGAGTCAATCTAGTCAATCCAGCCCCTACATGTGATGGTAGTGTTGTTGGTTCACCCCGTACTAGGAGAACATGCACAATTACTATAGATAGGCCAATGCATCCTACATTTCTTCCAAGAGAAGAACAGGTAGAGGATGAGATCATTGAGGAGGAGGAGCCACCATTTGATGAAGACTTGATCACTTTGGTTGATGATTATGATGGACTTCCTGACCATGTCAAAGATCGTCTAAACTTCAATAACTACATGAATCAAAGGAAGGATAGGTGAAGAGCAAGGGTTGAGCAAAGATAACAAAGACAAACTAAGAAACCCAAGGAGTAAAAATATGCAATGAACAAAATTCCTCTTCCAAAATTGGATGGCAGTAGTAAACAAGTGCAAGGGCATGGGTACATAAGCTTGATACTTTTCTTACACGCAAGCCAATGAGTGAGGAAAAGGCTATTCACTTTGTTACTATGCATCTTGAGGGTTTGACATATGATTGGTGGCATCATGGACTTGTCTCACAACATCATGGCATGATCACTTCATATGATAAGTTCACATGCAAAATCATTACCTGATTTGATAGTAAAGGTGTGGAAATCTACTACAGGGATTTGGCTCACTTGAAACAAGTTGGTAGAGTGGACTCCTATGTCAATGAGTTCCAAAAGATAGTGGTGATGGTCCCTGATATGTCAAATAGGAGAGTGACTATGCTCTTTGTTGAGGGATTGAATTATAGGTTGAGAGGCTTGGTGAAGGTTCATAAGCCAAGTATACTTTTTGAGGTTATTGAGCTTGCACTTGACTTAGACACAACTCCTACATCCTTCTAATCATAAAATAAAAGTTTTGGAGGCTCATGTTCAAATCAGAAAAAATCTAATCAGCCTATGTACACACCTCCTAGGATGGACAACAAGGCAAAGAATGAGTTAAGGAGGAAAAAACTATGGTTTTCTTGCAAGGAACCATGGGAACTAGGACATAGATGCCTTGGGAAAGGCAAGGTACATCTTATTAAGGTCACTTCAAATGTCGATAGTGAGACTATTGAGGATGCTAGCTTAGATAGTGATGTTGATCATACAGAGCAACAACCTCAATTGGAGCTTGAGGCTAATGATACAAGTACTACAGGTCCAGTTACTATTGCATCTATTTCAGAGGTACCTAGCTATTATCCCTTTCATTTGAAAGGAGTCCTTAAGGGATAGTGTGTCACCTATTTGATTGACAGTGGAACTACTCACAACTCCATTGATGAGGGATTAGTTGTGAAGAGAGGACATTAGAGGATTCTTAGTGATAGTTGTAGATGAATTTACCATGAGTTGTACTAAGAAAGTACCTCATCTTAGTATTCAGATGGGTGATTATACTTTGATTGATGATTTCTGCATGGTTGGACTTGGTGAGATTGACATCATTTTGGTAGTCCAATGGTTATAGTCTCTTGGCTGCTACATTCATGATTTCCAAAAGATGGAGTTGGATTTTATACATGATGGGAAGAATATTGTGTTGAGAGCACTTTCAGATGGAGGACTCAAGATTGTTTCATTTAGCAGGATGGAGACTTTTTTTCATCATGGTGATGTTGCATGGGCAGTCTAGCATTTTGTATCTTCCAAATCTTCTTCTAGTGAGTCGCAGTATCATGTAGATGTCCAGTTAGTTCTAGACAAGCACAACATGGTGTTTGGTGATATTCCTCCAAGTAGACCACCAGATCATGGGTTTGAGCATGTGATTGAGTTAGAGGAGGGCACCAATCCTGTGATTACTACACCTTATCATCATCTATGACATTTTAAGGAGGAGATAGAGAAGATGATAAAGGATTTGTTGGATATGGGACACATTCAACCTTCATCTAGTCTATTTTCTTCTTTTGTTGTTTTGGTGAAGAAGGATGGTACTATGCAGATGTGTATTGATTACAGGGCACTGAACAAGAAGACAATAAAAAAATAGGTATCCTATCCCTAGAATCAATGAGCCACTTGATGAGTTACACAGGGGCTATGTATTTTTCTAAGATTGATCTTTATTCAGGCTACCATCATATTCATGTATGTGAGGATGATATACATAAGACAACATTCAGATGTCACTACGGGCACTATGAAGTATTGTGATGCCTTTTGGTCTTACTAATGCTCCTGCTACATTTCAGTCTTGTATGAATCATGTATTCAACAAGCAGTTGTGTAAGTCTGTTTTGGTATTCTTTGATGATATTTTGATTTATAGTAAGACTTGGGAGGAGCATCTTCGGCATCTTGATGAGGTACTTGGTATAATGGAGGCACAGTCATTATATGTTAAGGCTTCCAAATATGAATTTGGGATGATGGAGATTCTTTACTTGGGGCATGTGATCAGCGCTGAAAGAGTTAGAGTTCATCAGGAGAAGATTTAGGCTATACAGGATTGGCCCATTCCTAGGAGTATTTCAGATTTGAGAGGTTTCTTGGGATTATGTATCTATTACAGGAGGTTTGTTAGAGGTTTTTCATAGTTAGAAGCACCACTTACAAATCTCACTAAAATGGGGCATTCTGACGGTTAGATGAGGCTCAAATGAATTTTGATAGACTTAAGGAGGTGATGACTACTTGTCTAGTATTGGCATTACCAGATTATACACCATCCTTTGTACTTGAGTGTGATGTGTTGATGTAGAATAGGCATCCTATTGCATATGAGAGTAGGAAATTGAGAGATTCCAAGAGATTATATTCCACCTATGACAAGGATATGCTTGCCATCATGTATGCATTGGCAAAGTTTCATTAGTACTTGGCAGGTGCCAAATTTGTGGTTAGGACCAACCACAACAGCTTAAGATATTTTCTAGTGTAAAAGGATTTGAATGAATGGCAACAAAAATGGGTCAGAAAAACACAGACATATGACTTTGACATTGAGTTTGTGAAGGGTAAGAAGAACATTGTTTGTAATTATAACGCTTTCAAGTGGAAAAATTGTGTGTTTCTTTTTTGCCTCAAAAAAAGTAACATAGTTTTTCTAGAAGAACTATAATTACTATCAGCATGGACTGTGGAAATATCATGACTACAAGAACATTGTTGCTGATGCACTTTCTAGGAGGCCTACTATTTGCTCTATGAGTGAGATTTCAGCTGATTGGAAATTTTAACTTTTACTTGAGTATTCCAAGAATACATTTGCATGCAAGCTCATGGATGGTTTGATTCACGATGATAGATATAAGGTGGTAGATGATGTCATTTATTATAAGGACATAATATATTTGGTTCCTGAGTCAAAATTGAAGCAGAAGATATTGAGATCTATCCATGACACACCTCTAGCAACGCATCTAGGGTTTTTCAAAACCTATAGACAGATTAGAGAGAGATTCTCATGGCGAGGTCTCAAGGATGATGTTTTGCAGCATGTTAGAGAGTGTTTGACTTGTCAACAAAACAAGCTAGAGCATACTTTCCCAGCATGTCTACTTCAGCCATTGCCTATTCCTGAGTAGAAGTGGGAGAGTTTATCGATGGACTTCATGACAGGTCTATCGAAGGTCCAGGCTAGAGATTGTATATATGTGGTTGTTGATAGGTTTACCAAATATGCACACTTCTATGTTATTTCACCAGACTATTCAACACTGTAGGTTGCAAAGTTGTTTTTTAGAGAAGTGTTTCATTTGCATGGCCTTCTAAAGACCATTGTCAGTGATCAGGACAACTGATTTCTCAATGTATTTTGGCAGGAGCTTTTCTGATTAGCTGGTATAGATTTGACACTGAGCACTAGTCATCACCCTTAGATAGATGGATAGACATAGATAGTGAATAAGTGGATTGAGGGTTATCTTTGTAATTATGTCGTGAGGCAGCAACATGCTTGGATTAGGTGGTTGTGTTTGGGACAATATTGTTGTAATACCACCTACCACATGTTGATTGGCATGTCACCATTCAGGGCTTTGTATGGATATGATGCATTATCTTTCATTAACTTAGCCTTTGATGATAGTAGATCTCCTCAAGCTAAGGAGTTGATGCAGGATACATAGGACATCCCTAAGACACATAGGGATAACATTCAACAGGCACAGAATCAACAGAAGATGTATGCTGATAGACATCGTGTTGAGAGGACATTTGAGGTGGATGACTTAGTATTTTTGTGCCTTTAGCCATATAGATAGTCTACTTTGAAGAAGAGTGGTGCAGAAAAACATAAGCCCAAGTTTTATGGTCCCTATAGGATTGTGAGGAGAGTTGGAGAGGTAGCATATGAGCTTGATTTGCTAGCATGTAGTAGTATTCATAATGTCTTCCATGTATCATGCCTCAAAAGGCATTGGGGCAGCATGTTGTTTCTTCTCTAGATCTTCCACCTCTTGATGAAGAGGGAATATTGATATTGGTGATTAATACTATCCTGGATATGAGGGAGTGTAGGTTGCGAAATAGGGTGATTAAAGAGTATTTGGTGAGATGGAGAAACTTGCCATTAGAGGATGCTACTTGGGAAGGAGAGAAGATTTTATAGCATCCTAATTTGTGATTGCTTGAGGACAAGCAATCCTAGGAAGGGAGGACTGTAATGTCCTCATTTCCAGAGTGATCACCTTGGAGCAATATGTTAGCCTATTCACCATTCCCATAGGCTAATTCACTTGGTAAGGGAATGTATTGGTAGAGCTAGGACTTAGAAGGGTTGGAAAATGGAATGTTGCTATAGGCTTGGAGAATGGAATGTTGGATTAGAGAGGCTCAACTAATTTTGCTAGCTAAAATGAAGAGGTATTTTGACTTGAGGTATTTTTGTACAAATTATTGAAAAGTCAAAATAATAAAATAAAGTTGCCAAGAGGAAAAATGACCCAAGTGGGAAGATGGAAAATAAGTTAAAGGTGGAAAAAATGAACATTGGAATACAAATTAAAATATAATAGTTTTAATATTAAAATATTATATTGTTTTCGACTAAATCGGTGCTCAAGGAGAAGGCAAAATTTATAAAAAATAATAATATTTTATTGTTATTTTCTCTCATGGTTGCCGGCACTTGGAGAAAATAAAATAAAATAAAAAGACAATAAAATAATAATATTTTGTTTTGGTAGTGGAATTGAAAAAACATTATATTTCATTGAAATTGGGTGCTCAAGGTGAAAAGATCATAAGGAAGTCTTTTGACATCATTTTGCATCATTCTATTATTTGGTTTTTTCATCATTTGGAGAGTTTACCTTGGCTATGACGGAGTTTTAGCACTATCTAAGGATGAAAACCCTTGGATCTTTGTGGATTGGATGAAAACCCAACCCACCATGCGAGATGGATTCACCTAGAATCCATTATTGAGCTTAATTCTAGGTTTTTGGAGGAATTCAAGCTTTAATCAGCTAGGGTTTGGAAAGGATATTTGCAACCAGCTTGGGTTTGAAGATTGATATTTAGATTTGATTGATATTTTGGCATATTTTCATCAACAAGTGTTTGGAAAGGGTTTATAGGTGGAGTGCTTGGCTTGGGAAGGCATATTTGATGATTGTCATCACTTATTCATGTTGTAATTTTTACAACAGCCCTCTGAAATTTGTTATCAGTTGCAGATTTGAAGGTTTCATGTCAAAATATTAAGGTTCCATGATCATAGATCCATCCTAAACCCTAATAGCTTCAATTCCAGTCTTGGTCGCTTGGGTTTTGAAGAGTATTTTCGCATTTAGCACTGGGGTTTTGTGATCAACAGTAGTTATAGGTTGATATCATCTATAAAACATTGGTTTTGTCTTCAATTCTTCATTGGTAATCATCACTAGAAAGACATCTATCATTGAAGGATATCACCTCATCATTGGAGTAGAGTTTGATCATCATTTGGATCACTTTTGTACATCTTTGAAGTTTTGATTTTGAAATCATACTTGGTCATCCCGTAACCAGCACTTATTAATGTATTTGATCAATGTCATTTCATGTTCTAGGTATGTTTATAAAGTAACCAATTTCATATCTTTGATTTAAAATTGTATTTCCAGTTGTTCTATCAATTTTTAGTCTTCATTTGTTGACATATGAATGTTATATTCCTATGTTTCCATCTTCATATTATATACAACATGCATGTGAAAACAAATCATCAAAATCACAAGTAAATCATTGAGAAAACAAATCATAAAATTTAGGACAACAAGATAAAAATTTAGTTCAGATTAGACAGGGTTCTTACAATATAATAATAATACCTAATGTTGTTGTAGAATGCATATGCGATATAATATCTCTACACTAGATTTTTTTTTAACGATACCACTATCATTTTTGCATATTTTTAAAATAAGTGATTAACTATCACAAAATCTTTGATAGTACACAGTAACACATATATACAAATCTTGGAAAATGAAAACCTATCTCTGTCTAAACTTTCAAACTTACTTCTAGGTTACTACTAGAGTTCTCAATAAGTTAGTGACAAGTTATAAATATATAACTTGTCTTGTTATACCACTATAATAGTAAAAGATAATGATATCTATACCTAGTATTCTAAAACTCCTCCATTATCATCTTAGATCAATTGGCATATGACACAAGGTCATCTAAAAAGTGGAGAAAATAATAAACAATTCCAAAGCGACCATTGAGATGGAGATAAAACATAATATAAACGTACAAATTTGATTGAGAAGAAGGTATATAATACTAGACTATTTTTCAAATTACCTCATGATAATGCAAATATGGTCTACTTGTATACATTGACTAACAAACCTAGACTTAAGTCTACCAAACAACAAAGTTTAATCATAAATATTCTCTTTGGTTCAATGATACTACGTTGGCATGATAGTGAGTTCACTTCATGGCATTCCCTCTAGAAACTAAAGTGTTCCACTATTTAAACTATAAAATTCTAACAACTATAGCAATGTTATTTCTCTAAAAACAATCAAGTTCTATAGCTTTTATTTTTTGAGTGCTATATTAAACCTAGACAAGATAATTTTTTTTAGCATAAATCTATGTTTGGCTCTAGGAAAATACAAATCTATAGACAATGTAGAATACAAATAATGCTAATAAAGATTAATACAATTGTTTAAAAGAGATACTCTTACCTCTGTTACCTGCACTCTAATTATCATTCTTTTACGTTTGTCCTCATTGCCTCACTATGGATCATCTACTTATCATAACTCACTCTACAGTTTAAGATAATGGAGCTCTATTGAGTCTCCCAATTCCTGTCCCGTGGAGTCTTGCACAATATAGCTTTATGTTTTTAACATAGTCTTAAGTTTCTCTCTCAAATTGGAGACGCTCTCCAACAGTCCCTCTCTCACACCCCCATTCCATTGATGATATAGCCTTTTAAAAGGCTTCCCTTTCCAAAACACCATGGATTCTTCTTGCATATATGACTATTAATATTCCACGAAGGCATATAGACTGATAGTGGAGTAACTAGTCTTTAAGACCACTCCTTATCTAGTCAATAGCTCCTCCATAACCTTCATAACTAACATGGAGAATTAAGTGCCATAAGAGCACTTAGTGGGTTGCAATTAATTTGCAACTTAAACAAGTACCAAAAGGAAGCTTATCGACAATCAAAACAATAAAATTAAACTAATAACTTCATACTAAATAAATATCTATATCAACATAATTATTGGTGCTTACAATGTATTCTTACATTGTTTACAACATTTGACAAGATATGAGAATGGGGTCGAGGTATTCTCCCCCTCTCTATCTTGCGTAAATGCCAAAATAGATAGGTTATAAAATAATTCCAATCAGGAAATTCTGATAATGAAATAGTTTTACCACAAATAAATATTTTCTCTTGAATACAATATATATTCATATCACATAAGAATTAATGACTATCTATCATTTCTTATCAATGGTCACATACTAACATGACTTAGTTTTCAACAAAACCTAAACTTAATGGACCTTGTCGATAAATTGACGACTATCGAGTTGAAACCAAACTTAAACTAATTGGTCAAACACAACTTCCCAATCTTGACGAAGGTACACTATACTATGCAAGCACAAGACTTAGATGACAACAATCTATTCTTATCCATACATCTATCCTCTTCTCTCTGATGATGCTCTCCCTCTTTTTCTCAGAGGGTGGAAAAAACTGATTCCTGGTTACAACTTGCAATCACCAAACTAGGATTAGTGCATTATTAGTCAATTCATAAACCTTATGAATAAATAATCATGACAACATATATTCATATGTCTAAATTCTAATCATATAAAAATTAACTCATGATAGCATTGATTTATCCTAACATTTTCACATAACATCAAATCATTAATTCATGCATAATTAACTATTTAATTACGTGCAAGTAAAAAGTAAATCATAGTCAAAATTTTGGGTGTGAAAGAATGAAAATATATTTTTAATGAAGCATCAACAAGGTGTCCTAGAGGAGAAACTCAAGTTACCTATAGGTGAAATGGTTTCCTATGTCTGCCTACATCATCTTCACATGGTCTACACATGAAAACACACCCTTTCGAACCTTGACCCATGTCCTAGGTACAAAAATCATGTCATAAAGGGTTCCTAATGCAGAGCCACATAGTAGAAGCTCACAAATAGGGCAAAAACCCATCAAAACCCACAAAAATGTCATTAATGTTTATATCAGCCAGATGTTTCCAATGTCTCACTGAAATAGACCTCTCCTTCCTTATCGGCAACACTTACGCTATCGGACTAGCCATAGAAGGTCTCCCCGATGCTTCACCTCACACCGACGCCAAACTCCTCATCGCCAAGACACATAACTATCGACGAAGACTCCATTCCCTCTGCTGATATCCTTACTCACTCCAAAACATAAAAACTTCAATCCTTCCTTCCGGTGCCCTTACCTACGATAACCAGTCCATCGCCCAGACTTATGATGTTGGAGTGACATTCGCTTTGTTCTCCGATCTACCAACTCATGCCGATACACTAAACACCAACTTCACCATCGGTCAGACTTTGACCATCGGTGGCACTCATTTGTTCTTTTCCAATGGCTCTCGTCATACATTACTTTGACTTTCTACAGCCGGTCTCACATACAAATGCAGGATATACATAAAATATCTTCAACATACAAATGACGGATACTCACCATACGCATAAAATGCACGATTCCTCCCCTTTAACCATTTTAACCGAACAACACATGGAAAATGCAAAAACCTATAGAATAGAAATATAACTCAATGATACAGAGGTCATTCCACTGATTTCAAAGAAATCCACCAGTGGAATGACCCCGAATGATATCCCTTGTGGTTGCACCAAAACACAAACTTCTTTTATTCCTTCACAGAATGGAATTACAATCTTTCTGAACTATTGTTGTTCTTCTCTATATCACACTTTTTTTGAGATCAGTTAGATCTTACATATTTATCCCCTCACGGGGTAGTACAGAAAATGACTCCCAGCGGCTAGGAGTTACAGCTATCTTAACAACTAACAGACTTTCTAACAAACTCTTAACATACTATCTAAAAATAGCATGTCTCGGTCAATACAGACCTTATTACATTGAATGTCCATTTAGGACTTCATTGAAAACATAACAAACTCTAAGACATCTAATGCCTCATGGAGGCTCCTATAGACTGGGTGCTCCTACACTAGTTCCCTTGGCATCCTAAGGTTTTTGAAAGCCTTCACTTACCTTATCATGTCCATTTGAGGCTATTAATGGAGGTCCTAGGTCATGTAGAGAGTTGTTGGGGTAGGTGAGAGTCTTTTAAAGAAATACAAAAACTCAACCTAGATCAAGATGTAAAGAAAGCATAAATGAGGGTGGGAACTAGATGCTAAACTCTATAGATTTTTAACTTAATTATGATTTCTTTCATCCCATTGGAGATTTTTTGTTTTGGCAAACCTTGTTGGTGATTTCAAAGGTTTGTGATATTGCTAAAATGTTGACAATTCATTTCCTTTACTTCTTGTTCTTTGTCTCCTTTTGTCAATGATTTGAACTCCCCACAAACCTTGTTAGAGGTTTTGAAGGTTCATAAACTATGAGAAACACTGACACTCCTCAACCTCTCTTACTTATCAATGATTTCAAAGGATCATGAACCTACTAAAATGATGACGCTTCCTTTCTCTTGTCATGCACTTCATTTTCTTCCTTTTTCTTGACAATATCTTGCTAGACAAAAAGGAGAATCAGATCCCATAAAATTTCAATAAACTTCAATATTTAAATAGTTAGCAGAATTTGTGGGCTTCAACTAGACAACAAGATGTCACAATTATAATTTTAAAATCCTCTAGTTCAAGAGAATTTTGCATGGAATGATCTCTAAGTTAAAACCCTTGCAAACTAAAATTTGTGGGAAATTGATGTGGATCTACATATAGAAATTTAACACAACACATCATGTAAAAAGGGTTAGTTTCACAAATAAATCCTACACACTTCCTACCTTATGAAATTATTTCAATAAAATGTAGGTTTTAAATGGAATATTAGATTTCACATTTTGCATTACAACATTTGGTCATTAAGCATGAATTCAAATCTTTCTCTTTTGTTTCAATACTTTGATATTTTCAAACCTTGTGGATAAATGGTATAGGATGGAAGGTAAAGGGCATCAATTTGAATGTCCTCCTATATATATCAAAATAATAAAAAAAATCTTCCTTAGGAACTATTGTCCTATTTTTCTCCCCAGCCAAATAGCCCAAATCCAAAATTTCTCTAAGTGTTTTCCCGTTTGGAAATGTAGGAAAAAACATCCTAAAATTGGCTAAGTCCAAAATCTTGTGTTTTTCTCAGTTTCAGAGTTTCAGGGTTTGGAGTTCCATCCTTCATCCTTCCATCCTAATTGTCTCCAAACTCCACCCTTCCCTTTGTAAAAATCTCCAAGTCTAGAAAGCCTTTCAGACTTCAGGGGTCGAACCTTCTTCCTTCCTCCTTCCTTCTCTTTTGGAAGGATAAAGGCAGAAAGACCAAACCCTGATCTCTGGCTCTTTCTTTTTGAAATTCAACTAAGTATTTCAAGGGTCGAACCTTGAACTTTCTTCTTTCCCATTCCTTTCTTTGGAAGATGAAAGATGAAAGGCCCAAAGCTTGTCTTCCACTAAAACCTTTGTAATAAAGCTAAGTGTTGCAGATTTCAAGGATCGGACCTTCCTTCTTCTTCTTCTTTCCCATAGAACAAAGAAGCCGAAAGGCTCAAGACCCAGTCTCCACTGCAACTTTCAGAAAATTGGCTAAGTCTTTGACTTTTGGGGCTCGGACCTTCTTTCTTACTCTTCCTCTACGAAGGTGGAAGACAGAAGTCCCAAGGCCCAAAGTCTGCTAATACTATAATAATCCTTTGTAAAGCAGAGCTCAAGGGTAGATTTTCTTCTTTCTTCCTTCCTGTCTACAAGGTAGAATGTTGAAGGCTTGAGGCACAATCTTTGATGACTTTCATGATCTGCAGAGACAAAGGAAAGGAAGAAATTTCAAGGTTCTTCCATGATCAATCTTGTTAAAATCTTGCTTCTAAGGTAGGAATCCATTCAAGATGAAAGTCAAATGTCCAACTCCAATTGAAAAATTGCAGCTGAACATTTATGGTTGCAAAAGGCGGTTCACGTACAAATTTTTAATGAGATATTTGTTCAACCACTTCTTTGAGATATTTTTTAGAATTTATGTCAAGACAATCAAATTTTCTTCTGATATTCCATTGTAAAATATCTCTGACAGGCCCATGGGGTGTATTTATTGCAGTAGGTGATGGTGCCTCATTGTAAATGCTATAAAAGGCATGAAATGTAATGTATTATGTGGGCTTTTGGTCTAAAAAACCAATTCTTTGATTAAAAATAACCATGCCTCTTCAACATTAAGCAATAAGACTTTACCTTTTCATGAATTCTAGTTGCTTTGTGTAATCTTTCTACTTGATTTCCATCTGTGAGTGTTTCTTTCCTTTTGGATTTCATCTAGTTTACTTTACCTTTGCAGTTTGTTCATGATTTGTGTATGTTGGTCTCTGATTTATTGTCATTTTGTGCATACATGGTTGTTTTGAGGGACTACCTATATTCAAACCTGGTGTATCACCCCTTTTTAATTTTTAGTTCATCCTCCTTGGTGCAATCACGGTAGGAGGGTTCACAGAATAAACTGTCTAGGTTGTGCAGCAAGAGTAAACACAATAGAAACAACTCAAAGATATAAAACAAACATAGATTTAGTCATTCAGTATGAAATAGAATTCCAATACAATCTTGCTGGCATCATGCAGGCTTACAATTAAGGCTCACAGGCCTGATTACAGAATATCAAAATACTCAAGATTTAGCTTTGAAGTTCCTTCGCCCAAAGATTTAGATTAAGGATTATAAATCAATTGCTAACTACTTTCCTAGGGATCTATTACATCCTTATATCATCTCCGGTACAAAAGATTCCTCCGTGTCAGCTAAGGAAGGTCACAGACTCTATTGAAGAGTTGTAACATGTGTACACGGGTAGGTGGGATCTAATCATGTAGAACACCTCCGCAAATGAATGGAATGATGTACGGATCTCAAGAAAATTCAGCCACAAACCAAAGATCATTGAATGATGTGTCATTAAGCTCCACAAGTCGACGAATGTTCTGCAAGTCTTCTCCTTTAGCTGGTTATCAGAGACTGTCAAGATGCTCTGTTATGAGAAAATAGTTGATCTTCTGATAGCGATAACTTTCTGGTACTTAATCCAAATGCTCTAAATTTTGGATATGATGTAGATGAATGAATCTAGATGCTAAGTCTAGCTCCATAAGATGTGAAATGCATTTGCATTAGAATGCAGACCAAAATACAAAAACTACTTCTGACTAAACTACCTGAACTGAACTAGAAAATGAAAAGAAACAAACTGAATAGCAAACAAATTGAAATGCAAATGTTTTTGGTTGATGCAAGATTACTCTTGAACCAGAGGTGCTCCTACATCAGACATCTGGGGTTATTGAAAAAGTGAGTCCCTCACTTTGCTGGGGCTAGGGGAGAACCAAGACGGTCCACCTTAGCCTAAGAAATCCATGATGAATCTTCTTCTAGTCTGCCTTTCCACTTCACAAGATATTCTTTGTATTGTCTTCCTCTATTGCTGCATCCAACTCTGCTATCCAAAATGTCTTCAATCTACTTTGGTGCTTGTTGTGGTAACTGCTTCTTTAAGTCTTCTTCAATGCTATCACTGAACTCTGCTTCATGATACTAATATAAGTCTGCAATGTTGAAAATAGGTGATATACCCAATATCTCTGGTAACTCTACTTCATATGCATTTCCTGAATCAAATTTTCTAAGTATCTTACAAGGTCCAAACTTCTTCATCTTCAACTTGTTATAAGTGCCAACTGGAAATCCCTCTTTTCTCAAATGCACTATCACTTCATCTCCAACTTCAAATTCCTTATGTCTTTTCTTCTCACCTGCATTTTCCTTATACTTACTGTTCATATCCTCCAAATTCTTCTTCACTTGATTATGCACCGTCATCATGTGATCTATAAATTCCTCTGTTTCTGCACTTCTCTTTTCTTCCATACCAATGTCTCTCAATTCTACAACTCCTCTAGGATTTACTCCTGTAACAATCTCAAACGGTGTTCTTCTGGTACTCCTATTTACCAAATTATTGCATGCAAACTCTGCTTGTGAAAGAATCAAATCCCAACTTCCTGCTTTCTCTCCAACCAAACATCTCAACAAGTTTCCCAAACTCCTATTCACTACCTCTATCTATCCATCAGTCTATGGATGAAATGTTGAACTGAACTTCAAATCTATCTTCATCTTCTTCCAAAGTGTCTTCCAAAAGTATCCAAGAAATATGGTGTCTCTGTCTGAAATTATACTTTTAGGTAATCTATGCAATCTCACAATTTCTTTGAAAAATAGGTCAGCTACATGCACTACATCAGTTGTCTTCTTACAAGGTATGAAATGATCCATCTTCAAAAATCTATCAACCACTACAAATATTGAATCATGTCCTCTCTGTGTCTTCGGCAATCCCATTACAAATTATGTCTTCCCAAGGTCCCTCTGGTACTATCAAAGGTCTATATAATCTAGTATTCTGACTACTCCCTTTTGCAACCTAACAAACTCTACAACTCTGCACAAATTTTGTAACATCCTTATGTATTTGAGGCCAAAAGTAGTTTTCACTTACCAAAGCCACTGTCTTATCAATGCCAAAATGTCCTGCCAATCCACCACTATGTTTCTCCTTGATCAAATTATCTCTCATTGACCTCTTAGGTATGCACAACTAACTTCCTCTAAACAACATATCTTCCTTAATGAAATAATCTAGCCACTTACTCCTATCTGTCACAATAAGTTCCTTACATGTTTTCCAAGGTTCTACAAAATCAGTGTCTCCCTCTTACATGTTCTTTAATTCAACAAAACCCAACACTTCAACTCTCATTTCTGTCAATGTAAGTTTCTTATTCTACTCAATGCATCAGTAAATTTGTTTGATTTTCCACTCCTATGCTTCAACACAAAAGTATAACTCTGCATGAACTCTACCCATCTCATATGTCTCTGATTCAACTTACCTTGACTGTTCAAATACTACAAAGCTTGATGATCTGTATATAGCACAAACTCCTTAGGCAACAAGTAATGTCTCCACTTCTTCAAGGCTTGAATTATGGCATAGAATTCTTGATCATAAACTAAATATATTCTCCATGTATCATTCAACTTCTCACTGAAATATGCTACAGGTCTACCTTCTTGATTTAGTACTACTCCAATTGCATTTCCACTTGCATCACAATCAACTTGAAATACCTTATTGAAATTTGGCAACACCAAATCAGGTTGCTCTATCACTTTCTACTTCAACAATTCAAAACTTTTATCTACTCTAGATGTCCACTTAAAGTCATTCTTGTCACCTCTCATTGTCTCTGTCATAGTGTTACATACTGAACTAAAATTTTTTATGAACTGTCAATAGAAACTAGCCAATCCATGAAATGATCTAACCTATCCAATGCTCTCCGGTGTAGGCCATTCAACAATTGCTTTCACTTTCTTAGGGTCCATCTTCAATCCTTCTGTAGAAATCACAAATCCTAAGTACACTAGTTCTTCCTTCATGAAACTACATTTCTTGATGTTTATCAGTAATTTCTCTTCTCTCAACCTCTACAAAACTTGTCTAATATGCCACGAATGTTCCTCTTTTGTCTTACTGAAAATCATAATATCATCCAAGTATACAATCACAAAATTACCCAATAATTTCTTCAAGACTTCATTCATCAATCTCATGAAAGTACTCGGTGCATTTGTCAATCCAAAAGGCATCACTAACCACTCATACAATCCTTCATTTGTCTTAAAAGTAGTCTTTCATTCATCTCCTTCTCTAATTCTGATATGATGGTATCCACTCTTCAAGTCTATCTTTGTTAAATATCTTGATCCACTCAAATAATCCATGATATCATCCATCCTAGGTAGAGGAATTCTATACTTAACTATGATCTTGTTTATTGGTCTAGAGTCAATACATAATCTCCATTCTCCATCTTTCTTAGGTACTAACACTACAGGTACTGCATAGGGACTCAAACTTTCTTTGATCAAACCTTTCAGCAACAACTCTTGTATTTGTCTATTCAATTCTTCATTCTTTGCCAGTGCCATTCTATGTGCTACTTTGTTAGGCAAACTAGTTCCCAGTATAAGGTCCATGTGATGACTGATACTCCTTATAGGTGGTAATCCTTCAAGCACATTATCCAATATGATGTCTTCATACTCTGTTATCTCCTCCGGTTGTTCTCCTCCAGCCTCCTTCAATGTTTTAGGCTTCTTAGGAATCAAAGCATAACACATATTCTCATGTCTCAAACCATCTAGGAATTTTCTGCCATCTACCAAATAGATTCTAGCATTCCCACATACTTCACTCTTAGGATCATCCTCCAAAGGAATCAAGGTAATTCTCTTTCCATTTGTTGTTATAGTGTATGTATTCTTTCTCCCATCATGTATAACTTAACTATCATACTGCTAAGGTCTACCCAACAAGATATGACAAACATCCATAGGCATAATATCACACAAGACTTCATCATCATAAGATCCAATATGAAATTTAACCAAACATTGTTCACTCATCAGTACTGTATGATCATCCTGAATCCATGCTATCTGGTAGGGCTTAAGGTGTTTCAATTTTTCCAACTTCAGCTTAGTTACCATCTCCTCTGAAACTAGGTTATCGAAACTTCCACTATCAATCACAACTTTACAAAACTTACCTCCTAATTTGTATCTGGTTTTGAACAAGCTTTTCCTCTTCGGTGGTTACTCATTTGTTTTTACTTGAAATAGTGCTCTTCTCATCACAAGTGATTCTCCTTTTTCTGGTTTACCAACTAAACTAGGTGATCCAATGGGTTCTTCTTCCACATAAGCTACTCTTCCAATGTTTTCAGTGCTCTTGTTTGTACTACCTTGATTATATTCAAATGCTCTATGTCCTTCACCTCCATACTTGAAACAAGTACCTCGGAGTGTTCTCTTATCAAATCCTCTTCCCTCTCTTCTATGCACTAGGGTTTCCTCTTCGGTAAAAATTTCTGTCATCTCTTCAGTAAGCATTATTATCTCTGTCCTTCTTCTTGAATGTGTTGTCAAACTTGTTATGCTTCGCAAATGATCTATCTCCTCCAGAAAATGTTCTACCTCTTTGAAATTACCTCCTCTGCCTCTTTGTCTTGGATCATGGGTTTTATTCAGCTTCTCTTCAACTTTCAGGGCAAATTGATATGCTTCTTCCAAAGATGTCATCCTTACCAAGCTTAGTTCTTCTTGAATGCTCAATCTCAGTCCATTGATATATCTAGCCACTTTCTCCTTGCTTGCTTCACTATGTCTTGTCCTTATAATCATCTTATGAAATTCTTTAGTATACTCCACAGATTTCTCCTTCTATCTTAGGTTTTGCAATCTTTTCAACAGCTCCAACTCATAATTAGCAGGTATGAAATGATTCTTCAATTTTGTCACCATCTTATCCCACTTCATAATATTTTATTCTCCTCTTCTATTTCTTTCCAACTGAACTTCTTTCCACCATATAGTAGCATGTCCTTTCAATTTCGTCTTTACAAATTTCACCTTCTCCGGATCTTCAACTTCCTCATATTCAAAGTATTCTTCCGTGTCATTTATCCAGTCAATCAATTCTTCAGGGTTCAAATTACTAGTGTAGTTTGGCACATCAACTCTAGGTCTCTTTCCAATTTTTGAAATAGCTCACAACATCTTTACTTGATCTGATTCTTCTTCTTCATCACCTCCTAGGGTTTCGCCAATTTGTTCAATAGATTGAAATACTTCTTCATCATCACTTTCAACATTAGGTCTTAGTGTCAATCATATTCATCTATCTTCTTCAACATCCAATAGAATTTGCATTGTTTTCATCATCTCCATCATTTCATCCATTCGACTAGCCATTGTTCCAATGACTCCTCAGTGGCATTCTTCCTAGGATCAAGTGCAAACTGCCTCAAGTTCGGTGATGGACTACAAGGTGACAACTACCTCACAATAGGTGATCAGTTGTGACACCAGTAACCTACCTCAATTCAGTGATCTGTCCACAACAAAATCTTATGGAATTCCTTCGCCAACTTCACCCAACTCGCTCCCAAAGATTCAAACTTTCGCTCTGATACCACTTGGTGCAGTCATGGTAGGAGGGTTCATAGAATGAATTGTCTAGGCCGTGCAGCAAGAGTAAACACAAAAGAAACAAATCAAAGATATAAAACAAACACGGATGCAATTATTCAGTATATAATAGAATTCCAATACAATCTGGTCAGCATCATGCGGGCTTACAATTAGGGCTCACAAGCCTGATTACAGAATATCAGAATACTCAAGATTTAGATTTGAAGTTCCTTCACCCAAAGATCTAGATTAAGGATTATAAATCAATTATTAACTACTTTCCTAGGGATCTATTACATCCTTATATATCATCTCCAGTACAAAAGATTCCTCCATGTCGGCCAAGGAAGGTCACAAACTCCAATGAAGAGCTATAATGTTTGTACACAAGTACGTCAAACCTAATCACGTAGAACACCTCCTCAAATGAATGGAATGATGTGCAAATTTTGGGGAAGGTTGGCTATGAACCAAAGATCATTGAATGATGTGTCGTTAAGCTCCACAAGTCGAGGAATACTCTACAAATCTTCTCCTTTAGCTGGTTATCAAAGACTGTCAGGATGCTATGTTTTGAGAAAACAACTGATCTTCTGATAGCGATAACGTTCTGGTACTTAATCCAAATGCTCTGAATTCTAGATATGATGTAGATGAATGAATGTAGATGCTAAGTCCAGCTCCGCAAGATGTGAAATGCAATTGTGGTAGAATGTAGACCAAAATACAAAAACTACTTCTGACTGAACTACCTAAACTGAATTGGAAAATCAAAGGAAACAAACTAAACTGCAAACAAACTAAAATGCAAATGTTTTTAGTTGATGTAAGATTTTTCTTCAACCAGGGATGTTCCTACATTACTCCTCCTTTTCCTCAATGGTACATAGATTAGGTTTAGTCTTAGCAATAGTTGAAGCTTACTTTTAGTGAAGGAACTAGCCTCTCTCTAGAGGTTTGAGATCTCCTTGCATTGTCCCACACTTGAAGATCATCCCAATGTTTCACTAGATTGTTGAAGCCCTAAAGCACTCCAAAACAGGGTTCATATCCATGTGACAATAGTTTCTAGCACGCTCGGTGGGACAATCTCATGATCCATATCATCCATTGAAGAGTTCTAGTGCGCTCTTCAGAGCATCTTACCATTTAGGGCAATCTCTCTAACACCATGGTGACTCTACTAATCAAATCTATTGGTGAAAACATCGCAAGTGCCTAAAGAACTTCAACAATTAGGATTTGGTGATAATTTTAGTCTAAATTGCTTTCAGAAGCATTTCATCACCTGGTGACTCCCTAGTATGAGCCTATTTCTCGAAAGGGCAAATTTGTTTGGTCTTTTTCCCATATTGTTTGAATGATTTTTGTTTCTCTTCATGCTATATTATGTCAAACTATTATGGAAGCTATGAATGCCAGCACCCACCCAATGTTTATTCCCCTCCATCTTGTCAAAGTACACATCATTGGCATCCATATTAGCCATTTCAGGCCCAAGATACCTCTAATTTTATGCCATATGGTTCTGCTTCAATAGAATATCAGCATCCTTACAATGCTTACCTCCCACCCACCCCTTCTTAGTCTTCTTGGTAGTCTAATGATACTTATTTTCAACCCCAAGAAAACCACTTCATCCCCAATCAATATGATTACCCTCCTAACCCACCTCAAGTGGACTATGATTTTGATAACATGAGTTCCATGGACATAATGATGGACCTATAAAGGAGGTTGGAGGAAATTCAAGGAGTCATAGAGCATAACCAATAGCAAGAGGAGCTTGCTTATCAGACCCATCTTTAGCAACAGGAGGTACAAAAAAGGGTTTTTCAAAAAAACCTTGCTATGCAAATTGCAACTCAAGAAGAACATATGAGGCAAGTGACTCATTCTGAGCCCTCTTTTTCCCAATTTCAAAACCCTCTCATCTACCACTACAAATCAGCTTACAATAGAGCAGTCTCAATGTCACAAATTCCCAAGTTTTAGAAGCTCCCTCCCCTTGCAATCCCCTATTCCTATGCAAACCTAGTTTATCATTCCCAGGAACAACTTTTCTAAGAACCCTCTCCCATCTAGGAAATTCAAGAAAATATTTGGGCCTCTTGCCCTAACACCATTTTAATTTTCAAAGGTGGGCCTCTCATCCATCGTGCTAGTTGAGGTGATGAGCCAAATGTAGAGGTGGAAGAGAAAGAAACTAATGAGTAATAGTCTATTGTTCCTATGCTCACAGAGGTGGAATTGTTTGAACCTCTTACACTTGTGAGTGATGTTAATTCAAATAAGGGTTTGAGTCCTTTGGATTTTAGTTCTTTTGGGGATTATTTTCTCATGCATTTGATCAAGTAAACAATGATGAAATGGAAAGTTTGCATGGGGAGAACCTTCAGCTGTAGAGACAACTTGAACAGAATCTAGTGGAATTGCAGTCAATTGAAGACAAAGAGAAGGAGATTGTTGTAGTGGCTCCAGAAGTTGATGATGCCACCTTGTTTCATGAACTACCTAGTTATAATGAAGATGCAAATGTCTTGTAAATGCCAACATTAGCTATGGTTTTGGAACAACATGAAGATGTTGAAGGCCATGGTAAGTTGATGTCATCTGAGGTCGAGTGTGGCAATGAGGTTCCAACTAATGAAGAGGAGCAAGTAGGCAACCCTATACTAAAAAGTGCAAAGGTCAAATTGATGTGGACCTATTTAAGGAGCACCCATATTTTATTGAAAATGATGATGTGGATATTGAACATGGGCAATAACAATTTGAAGATTTGTTCTTGATTTTCCAGTAGGGATATCAACTCTTTAATGGAGGAGATTTCACCATTGAGCATGTGCAGAGCTCATTTTTTGAGCCTAATTTAGAAAATCATGAGCATCACACTCATAGGGTGGAAGAAGCTATCTTTCTAGACCATGTACAGTAGCTAGAGTAGTCAGACCAGCAAAAGGTTGCAAATGAGAGTGTGAACATGAATTCAGTTATGATGATTTGCATACTATTTCAAGGGGATGCCCTATAAGGTATTTGGCCCAATTGGGAATAGATCATGAGGAGTCCCTACCTGTCATGCTTACTTGAAGGCATGAGGTTGAGCATTAAAAGGGGCTAGATCATACCATTTATCCACTTCTAGGCAACCATATTTCCAATCAGTGCAAGTAGATAGGTGCACTTTTCTTTGTCCTTGGGGAGGTATTTCACTACCTTTTTGTATGCATGTACCTTCCCCACCTTTTTTTTAACTTCCCACAGCATGAGAAACATTGTAAATTATTAAGAAAAGGTAGTTACTTTCAAGAACTAGTTAATGGCTTTATTTAAGATAGTTTTCTGGTTGGCTAGTTTAGGATTAGGATAGGTTTGGTTTTGTTTTAGTTTTTCATTTCCCTATGTGTTGTTGCATAAGCTGCACTCTCATTAGGAGAATGTAGGCCTTGTTTCCCTTTTTTGTGTTGTTTTGAAGGTAGGGTTTCAGTTGTTTTGACCTACTATAGTCCCTTTTTATTCTATGCCCAATGAATGCTTAAGACCACTGGTCTTTTTGTTTAGCTGGAAAACACGCTCGAGAAGTCGTGCCAAAATGTTGTCCTATTTTTCTCCCCAACCAAATAGCCCAAATCCAAAATTTCTCTAAGTGTTTTCCACTTTGGAAATGTAAGAAAAAACATCCCAAAATTGGCTAAGTCCAAAATCTTATTCTTTTCCTTATGTTTTTCTTAGTTTAAGAGTTTTGGGGTTTGGAGTTCCAACCTTCATCCTTCCATCCTAACCATCTCTGAACTCCACCCTTCCCTTTATAAAAATCTCTTAGTATAGAAAGCCTTTCGGACTTCAGGGGTCACACCTTCTTCCTTCCTCCTTCCTTCCATTTTGGAAGGATAAAGGCAAAAGTCCGAAGCCTGAGCTCCAGCTCTTTCTTTTTGAAATTTGACTGTGTTTCAGGGGTCAGACCTTGAACCTTTCTTCTTTCTCCTTCCTTTCTTTGGAAGACAAAAGATGAAAGGCCCAAAGCCCATCCTCCGCCAAAACCTTAGTAATAAATCTAAGTGTTGTGGATTTTGGGGATAGGACCTTCCTTCTTCTTCTTTCCCACAGAATGAAGAAGCTAGAAAGCCTAAGGCCCAGTCTCTACTGCAACTTTCAGAAAATTGGCTAAGTCTTTGAATTTTGGGGCTCAAACCTTCTTTCTTCCTCTTCCTATGGGAAGGTAGAAGATGGAAAGCGCGAGGCCCAAAGTTTGCCAATATTGTAATACTCCTTTGTAAAGCAAAGCTTAGGGGGTGGATTTTATTCTTTCTTCCTTCCCATCTACAAGGCAGAACATTGAAGGTCCAAGGCTCGATCTCTAATGATTTTAGCGATCTGTTGAGACAAAGGAAAGGAAGCAATTTCAAGGGTCTGCCATGATCAATCTTGTTAAAATCTTGCTTCTAAGGTAAGAATTCAGTCTAGATGAAAGTCAAATGTCCAACTCTAGCTGGAAAATTGTAGTTAAACATTTATGGTTGCAAAATGTGGTTCAAGCACATATTTTTAATGAGATATTTGTTCAACATCTTTGAGATGTTTTTCTACATTTATGTCAAGATAATCAGATTTTCTTCTGATATTCCTTTGTAAAATATCTCTGATAGTCCCATGGGGTGCATTTATTGTAGTAGGTGATGGTGCCTCATTGTAAATGCTATAAAAGACATGAAATGTAATGTATTGTGTGGGCTTTTGGTCTAAAAAACTAATTCTTTGATCAACTATAATCGTGCCTCTTCGACAATAAGCAATAAGACTTTACCTTTTTCATGAATTTTGGTTGCTCTATGTAATCTTTCTGCTTGATTTCCATGTATGAATTTTCCTTTCCTTTTTGGATTTCATCTAGTTTACTTTACCTTTGTAGTTTGCTCATGATTTGTGTATGATGGTATGTGGTTTATTAGACCATTCTATGCATACATGGTTGTTTTGAGGGCCTTCCTATATTCAAACCTAGTGTATCCCCCCCTTTTCATT
The DNA here is from genome assembly GCA_027924645.1 of Cunninghamia lanceolata. NCBI lineage: Eukaryota > Viridiplantae > Streptophyta > Pinopsida > Cupressales > Cupressaceae > Cunninghamia > Cunninghamia lanceolata. The sequence goes on from BSBN01000934.1 coordinate 1,909,222, forward strand.
TTTAGTTCCTCATCATTCTCCTTTTCCTCAACGGTGCATAGGTTAGGTTTAGTCTTAGCAATAGCTAAAGCTCACTTTTAGTGAAGGAACCGACCTTTCTTTGGAGGTTTGATCTCCTTGCGAGGTCCCACACCTAGAGATCATCCCAATGTTTCACTAGATTGTTGAAGCCCTAAACCACTCCAACACAAGGTGCAAATCCATGTGACAACTGAACTTTACCAAGTGCCTTGATCAAATGCTTTCTCCAAATTAGAAAGGATGTGGGAGAACCAAAGTAGACTGAATGCATTTAAAAGATCAATTTTAGTCTTGGATTGGATGAAGTGATTTGGATGCATACAGAAGTTTAAATTTCACTTCGTTTCCACATGTGAAATTCCAGCAACTAACTTTTATGTTTTCACTAAGTCCTTAGATATTTTGCAAGGATTGGACATAGGTTGGGACATTTAACACTTATCATATTTCCAAACATGACAATTGTGAAATTTACTCATAAAGGCAATAGGAAAAAAAGATAATGGGGTCCAAATGTAAAAAGCAAACCCAAAATACCCAGTACCAAAACTAATTCCCACAAACAAACTTTGTAAAGTCTTTCAACACTACAACCACTTTGCAGAAGAATGATAGGGAACTAGAAAAGACATACCAAAAAAGCATTTTGTAGTACCAGGTCAAGATGCCGCAAAAAAACTTCATAAAGGTTTTCAATACCAAAAAAACTTTGTGGGAAAGTGATATAGGATGGAAGATTTATCAAAGAGGCAAAATACACATCTAATACCATGTTGGGATCACACAAGCCTTTTCAAACCACAATAACACTTAGAACAATGAGACAAACTTTTCAGAGGAAACCAAAAGGATAGGGTTCAAAATCTAGTAATAAGTTTGAAGTCCACATCATGTTGTAAACTCAAAGTGTGCAAACTAGAAAAATGACAAGAAACTTAAAGTTTTTCAAAGGAAAGAATACTCAACCCTTATTCCAACAAACAAGACACCTAATGACAATCCATTTCCATTCAAATTTGTAGAAAACACTTCACTTTGGCACAAAGGGAAAGAAAAAGCAAACTAGCTAGGAAAGCCAAAACCCAAACAAAAATGAAAGGGGATCCACTTTTTTTGCAAAAATAAAATGGGGCATGTGTGTAGGGCACAACATGAACCATTACAGGAAGAACGATAGTTATGGAATTGGGAGCAAACCTATTGGTAGCAATGAACAAGTTGCATATGGTAGAAGATCATCATTTATTACCCAAACCAAGTGAGTGATGACAACAAAATGGATAGGTCATGATAGATGAATAAAGGGATTTAATGTCAAGATCAAATGGCAAGTAGTAGGGATGATGATAAGGCCATAGGATATGCACATTAATTATGTGAAGGATAGTGTACAAGTGTGGATGAGTTGGAAGGAGTCATTTTAAGGCTTAAGGTACCCTATTAGCATTAATGAGGGCCTGGTACATGCAAGAACGTGATCACATGTGATATGAGGGAGATTTGGGTGCATGATTGATAGTTATGAAGTAGCAGAAAGGGCACCATGGTGGGTGAATTCAAATGCCCAAAAATTTGGGTGGGATCCAAGGAAAAGGAACGTGAACAAGAAGATTCAAGGGGGTACATATATGTTAAGAGGAGGTGCCACTTTAGGTGCATGAACAATTTGATATAGAAAGTAAAGAGGAGAGATCAACTAAAGGGAGAGTTCAATAGAGAGAAAAAGGAGAAAGATCAACAAAGAGAGAAGAGTTGGCAGAGGAGAATAGAAAGAGGCATATAGAAGTGTAAAAGTAGTTTGATAAAGAGATTTGGATAAGAAGGAGGAGCCAAGAGAACTCACTATCATAGATCATGAGGAGGTTGGATGAGAGTAGGGCATGGGATATGCCCACAAGGAGCTGAGAAAGGGTGCCAACAAGGAAGGAGAAGCCATGTGTAGGCAAAAGGAAGGAGGAGCCTACATGAGACCGAGTGGGTAGTGAGGCAATCAAAAAGAGAAGCCCACACATGAGATTGACTAGGCAATAGGGTGAAGAAAGTGGGTGAAGCAAGAAGACTATGTGTGGGATTGATTGGGCAATGTGGCAAGGTGAAGAGCTATGTGTGTGGGAGTGAGTGGCTACATGTGAGTAGCAAAGTCAAGAGCAAGGTCAAGAGAGAGAGGAGAATTGTGTATGTGTATAGCCAAGGGGCTAAATGTGCATGTTTTTAAGTGTGAGTAGGGGAAACTTACAAGTCCCTACATATAAAAGAAAATAATATTTTATACAATAAAATATATTGATGTTTAATGGTGTCCATTGGGTGTGTTTGGGTGCATGTAGGCTAGGTCCCCATTACTATGTGTGACTTGCAGAGGATAATTGTTGCAAGTGGTAGGATTAGGGCATTTGGCTATCAATAGATATAGGTTGACCTGCTACCAAAGGGTAGAACCCCATTTGCTCCTTCTTAGTTTCACATGAGGGGTTCTTGGTTGCGCCATGTATGGTTAGTCGCTATCACATCCTATGAGCACTAAAGCACTAAGCAAAATCTTTTATAGATGGGCACACTAGTTGAATGGTTTAGAGATACTTCTCATGAAGTTATTATGAGTTCTACTAGTACATTACAAACTAATAATTAACATAAAGTGAAGGTTGTACAATACAATACATATGAGATCCATTTATTATCATCACACCAACTTTATAAGTTTCATTTAATGCTACTAATGACTCAATACTGTTAGGTTTTAGGAGAACAACATGAAAAAAATTGTCTATAGACATTTGATACAAATACAAATTTAATTATATATATATATATATATATCCAATCTCCAAAGAAAATATCTTCACCTCCACTTAGTCCAAACCATCATATCAAGAAATAATATTAATACAAAATTATCCATACTACAAATTATATTCATAGTTTTATTTTTTTCACATGTTCTTCTATGTTGACATTGAAAGTCAAGTGGCTTGTAGTCATTGGTCAAGTTGAATGGGTGTCAAAGAGACCACCACAGATTAAATCTTGTTGAACTATCCCATAGGCTCCCGAGTAGAAAGCATGAAAATTTTTTATTCTTGAAATTTATTTTCTATTGCAAGGATGTGCTTATAAATATAATCAATGCAAGCAAGTATCAAAATAATTTATGGCAAGGATATTGTTCAATCTTGAGACAATGCATGTCTACTTCATCAGCAATATCAAGCAATACTGGAGGCTGTTGGCTTTAACCTCTTCTCTCAATCGCATAAAAAATATTTCATTAAATGTTGTAATTGCTCTGTTATGATATTTGAGAAGCCATTGAGGGAGAGGTAAGACCAACTTATCATTAGTGTTGGATGGATACAAACACCTACAATATATAAAAATATGTAAACACAAATACGCAGAAGAATTGCCTTTAAACATCGAGAGTGCTACAACATTCAAATCTTCATCAATCACTTCATAAAACTATCAAAACCTTACTAGTATGCAACATTTAATATTTTTACCTATTTGAACCTTCTAATCCTTATCCTTTCCTTATTTTGTCTACTCTAGAGACCTTCTAAAACAATCTATTCTAAACTTATCTAGAAACTCACTTAGAAACTTACAAGTTTCCTCGTCTTTCTAGATTTTTCTAATTACAATTGTCTTTTTTCCTTTTTCATTAATTAACAAAATAATAATGATTTAGGGATAGATTAATCACCAACACCCCCCTTAATTTCAACCACAAATGCTTCAACATTTTCAATTCTCAAACTCTTTCTTCATAATGTCTTCACCAACGGATCTTTAGATCTACCAATCTTCAAATAGTTTTTGCCAAACTATCCCACATCTCAAACATCCAAACTTTTTGTGATTTATTTTTTGGTCAACATGTAAATACTTATGCCCTTAAAACTTTTTGAACATACTTGTACCATGTTGCCAATTTGCTAGTTCAATCCATCCACAATTCATCTAATACAACCTGCTTACTTTTTTCACTCTCTGTTCAAACACATCTTTTCAGAATGATTCTTCAATCCACAAATGCTACAAGGATTCTCTCCGAACACATTTATTTTGTATGTCCTTGCCTATGACAATGAGAACATTAGATTTTTTGAATTGACTTGTTTGTACTTGTATTACCTATAAATCATTTATTTTTCTTTGCCTCTAACATATCCAACACCTTCATGTTTTGACCTCATTCTAGCTTCAATGGACTCTCTAATTCCTTATCCATACTTTCCCAAATATTTTCCATCGTAACCCATTCATTTCATCTAATGGATAACTTACAACAAATAAAATGAAACAAGAAGACATAATTTAAAATTCAGAAAATAAAGACAAGTCACAAACACAAAGACACGGAATTTATAGTGGTTCACCAAGTTGGCTACATCCACTTTGAAGTAGGGGAGTCTATTTTATTTATCTATGTTTTCTTACATAGTACATTCACAACAATAGCATACACCAATATCATATTACATTCTTCACATTGTAAAAGAGAAAACCAAAAGCCAAGAATATTGGCAGGAGAAGAAGAAGTTCAAGGGTTTGCATCTATTGGACTTCACATTCCAACAATCTTCCACTTGAAGTCCAATCACTGCTGCAAGAAGGTAGCTCAAAGATATCCCCCACTTTAGGCTTATTGTCATATCTTGACAATGCACAGAGAAGTCCTACAAAACTCAAACTTCTCCCTTAGTACTATCTTCATCAATGCATCAGTCAGATTTACCTTTGTATCAATTTTCTCCACTTTTAGTTTTCCCTCTTCAAGTACAGTCTAGATGAAGAAGTGGTATCACAACTCAATATGCTTGGTCCAATTATGAAAGGTAGAGTTCTTTGCCAAATGAATAGCATTTTTGCTATCACAAAAATAGTGAAAACATGTTGTTTGAATCCCAACTCACCCAACAGTCACTGCAACCAAATCATCTCCTTTGCACCTTTAGTGATAGAAATATATTTAGCCTTGGTAGTGGAGAGTGCAACCACCTGTTGCAACCTTGAGACCCAACTAATCATTGCTCCAACAAATGTGAAAGCATAACCTGTTGTTGACCTTCATTTGTCCAAATCACCATCCATATCAGAATTAACATAACCTCGTAGTTGTGCATCTCTCCCTCCAAAACACAAAACATAATCTAAAGTTCCTTTTAAATACATTAATATCCACTTCACCGCTTCCCAATGAGTTTTACCTATATTACTCATGAATCTGCTTACTACTCCCACTACATTGACAATGTCCAATTGAGTGCAATCCATGTCATACATGAGACTCCCAACAACTGATGAATAAGGAATACCCTTCATGTTTTCTTGATCTTGAGGTGTTTTTTGACACATTTCAGATGACAAATGAAAATGATCAGCAAGTGGAGCGCTCACAGGCTTAGCATCCTTCATGTTGAATCTATCCAAGACTTTGTCAATATACTTTTCTTGTGACAATCCGATTTCCCTCTTATGTTTGTCCCAGATTATGGTCATACCAAGTATCCTCTTTGCTACCTCTAAGTCCTTCATTGTAAACTTTTGAGCTAACTATTTCTTCAATTCATGAACAACTCTCATGCTAGTGCTAGTTACTAGCATATCATCAACATAAAACAACAATAAATCAAACTCACCATTATCCAATACCTTGTAGTAGACACACAAATCATATTCATGGTGTGTGAAATGTTGCTCAACCATGAAAGAGTCAAACTTGAGATACCACTATTGTGGGACTTGTTTGAACCCATACAGACTTCTCCTTAACCTACAATACAAATCTTATTGACCTTATTGCTCAAAACCTTTAGGCTGCATATACTTGACTCCTCTTCTATGTCACCATGAAGAAATGCAGTCTTCACATCAAGTTGTTCCAACTCAAGGTCATACACCACTGCCAATCCCAAAACCACTCTAATGGTTGTCATCTTCACAACCGATGAGAAGATTTCATTAAAATCTATTCTTTTTTACCAATTGTATCCCTTCACCACCAATCTTGTCCAATAACATTTTCTACCTCCTTCTTCCTTTTTCAATCTATACACCCATCAATTCTTCAAGGCTCTTCAATTGGGTGGAAGCTTGACCAAATCCCATGTATGATTGGTCATAAGTGAGTCCATTTCATCTTTCATTGCATCCAACCATTTCTCACAATTAAGATCATTGCAGGCTTCTTTGAAAGTGGTTGGCTTTGATTGATTAGATATCAACAACTGATAATCATCAAATTTTGTAGGAGGTCAATGATCCTAGGCAGACCTCCATAGTTGAGAAACTGACTACTGCAAGTTACCCTGTCCCTGCACATTGCCTTGTTCCTCATTTCCATGTTCAACATTTCTCAAATTCCCTGGTGCCAAACTTGGAACACTCACATTTGAAGTGCCTTGTCTTTGTAGTGAGGGGAATTCCAAAGATTGTGAGGGCATGTTAGAAATTGATTGTTGCACCAAAGATGATTGTGGAGTGGCACATATAAGTCTTGCATACTAATGTTTGAAGGTTGCATTGAACTTTTGACAAACTTCTCAGGGAATTCCAAAGATTGCATAGAATTTTCAAAGGGAAGCATGGGAGTGCTCAAAGATAAGTTCAAAGGATGCATTAAAAACAAAGGAGGAGGTTGCATATAAGATGAATGTTGCATGGAGTATGAAGAGTTATTAGTGTGCTGTGACAAAGTTGCCATAGGCTACATGACATTATATGAAGGCTACATGACATCTAAAGGCAATGTTGAGTTCTCATGAGGCTATGAAGAAGTTTTAGCAAGTTGCATAGGATTTAGAACATGCAGCATAACAATTGATCTCCACTATGCCTAGTAAGGAATATGTGAATGCATATCACTACCACTTTCAAAACCATCAACAGGCACATATTCATTTGGTGATAGCCCTTGTTTTTGTAGACCTGGGAACACCTTTTTATTAAAGACAACATCTCTGCTACAAACTAATTTGTTTGTAATCAGATTCCATAATCTAAATCCATAATGTTCTTCTCCATACGAAACAAAGATACACCATTCAGATTTGAAATCCAATTCCATTCACTTCTCCTTGGGAATGTGAACAAAAGCTTCGCAACCAAAAAATTGTAGATGATTATAGGAAATTCATCTTCCTAGCCATCTCTCCTCTAGAGTATCAAAATCCAATTGAGATGAAGGGCTTCGATTGATGAAATACACTGTTGTGTTAACTGCTTCTGCCTAGAATTCCTTGCCCAAGCTTGCATTTGAGAGCATACTCTGAGGAATCATTCAATTCAACCTCTCAGCTACACCATTCTCTTGTGGTGTGAATGGTACAACCTTAATACATTGAATGCCATTATCTGCACAATAACTATCAAAATCCAAAGAACAACCCCCCCATTATCAATTTTCAAACATTTAATTTTGTTCCCTATTTGATTCTCAACAATGGCTTTAAAAATATTGAATTTGGTAAAAACTTCTGACTTCCTATTGAGCATATAAACCCACACCTTTCAAGTACAATCATCAAGAAAAGTGAAAATAATGTGCTCCTCCATAAGAGCTTACCTCTATAGGACCAAACACGTCTGAGTGCATGAACTCCAAAGGCTTTGTCTTTTTGTCATGTCTCGTCTTTGAAAAACTAATCTGCCTCTATTTTCCATAGAGACAATGCTCACATAGGTCTAAATCAATAGATTTTAACTACGGAATATGATCCCTTTTGAGCAAGATTTTGAGTCCCTTCTTGCTCATATGGTCGAGCCTTCTATTCCATAGTCCTGCTTCATTTTCCACGACCGCCATTGCAGCTTCCACTTCAGTGGGACTATCTAGCACATATAAAGTGCCTAATTTACTCCCTCTTGCAACCAATAATGCCCCTTTTGGTTACCTTCAAAGAGTTTGAAGAAAAAGTGATGCTACATCCTTGAGAATCAAGCTGTTTAGTAGAAATCAAATTCCTTTTCAATTTAGGAACATGTCTTACATCGTACAATAGCCATTTATTTCCATTCTTCAACTTCAACATCACGTCACCTTTGCTGATGATATCACATGCTTTGTTATCACCAAGATAAACTTTGCCAAATTTTCCTTCTTGATAATTTTGGAAGGCTTCCTAGCATGAGGTTGCATGGAATGATGCACCAAAATCCAACACCCATGAATCCACTGTTGTTTTAGTCATTGCAAGACTAGAACATCTTCATTTGTTTCACATGTGGTGTTAACTTCATTGTCCTCTGATTGATTATGCACCTTTTTATATGACCAACAACTTTTTTTGGTATGACCTTCTTTGCTACAAAACTAGCAACCTCCATTTCTCCCTCTAGATATTGATCTTCTCGTAGATTTTGATCTCCTCTGATTGTTATTTCTACCTCTTTCTTAATGTCTACCTCTATTTCCAAAAATCAAGGCATCATCAGATGCAGTTCCTTGGTTTTTCCTTCTCATATCTTCACTAAGAAGAGTTCCAACAACATCGTCAAATTTGATTTTGGTTTTCCAGATATTGAGGTGTTGATCACCATCACTACTCCTTCCTAGCTATTCATAAGACAACACAATAATAAGATAGATTTGATTTCATCATCCAAATTAATGTTTACCGAAATCAATTAGTTGATTAGAGTGTTGAATTCATTCAAATAATTAGACACAATACCTCCTTCCTTCATTTTCATATTATACAACTTCTTCATAAGGTAAAGGGTGTGTGCAAGAAGTTGAGTCCACTTTTTGGCCAAAAAGTGGAAGTGTTTTCCCTGATTTTTAGAATTTGTCACATTTGACCTAAAAATTTGAAGCACATAAAGGTGGAATCTTGGAAAAAGCCAGTAATATGAAATGTAGTACTCGGAGTCTAGTTTCCAAATATGTAATTTTTTTTAATACCCAGATGATACAAATTGATTTTCAATAGGCATTTCTAAAAACCACTATTTAAAAGTCATTTTTTTAACTATACCATGCATGTGTACGTCATCCATATTTTGACCTAAATAATCATATTTTTCTAAATCCTTTTGGGAAAAGATTTGTAATTCACTGAAGCACGTTTTCCATTTTTTTTGTATTTTTTTATTGAATTTTTTTTGGTTAATTTTTTATTGGCCAAATTTGGTGTTTTAAAAAATTATCGTGTACGTCACGCATAAGATGACCTAAACTTATCATTTTTTAAATTGAAAAGAATTATCTGAACTATGTTTTTATACAATTTTTTTGCAAAAAAATATTTTAATAAAAAGTTATTAAAATACTTAAAAACCTTGATAATTCAAGTTTATGAACATGTTTCATCAGAAATTAATTGAAAAATAGAAAAAATATTCCAATTGTAAAAATAATACATATTTGGAATCTTCATTGTCTCATATATAATGGGTTTTAATTTCATCAAAAAATTTTGCAAAAAATGCTTTCAGACATATGCCCAAAGTCACTATTTTGTTGTGACATTGACAAGAGCTCCAACTTGCAAGTCAAACTAGGCTAGAGGCTAGGTTTGGGTCCCCGACTCTTTTTCCAAACTGGGTAACAAAGCAAAATCTGAATTGAAATTCAAAATTTAAAAAATGGGATCCCATTTCTTATTCTGTTGCCGTAAAACGAAACGAGATCCTGTTTATTAAATGGGATCCCATTTGTTAAACAAGATCTTGTTTGTTACGGGATTGTGTTTATTAAATGGGATCCCATTTTATAGAATGGGGTCCCATTTAATAAACGGGATCCCATTTTATAGAATGGGGTCCCATTTAATAAACGGGATCCCATTTAATAAACGGGATCCCATTTTATAGAATGGGGTCCCATTTAATAAACGGGATCCCATTTAATATTGTTCCATTTTTTAATAGTACTACCACTGTCGGCCCTGCAACTTGTTCTATACGGCCGATAGTGATGTATGCAACATTCTCTACCAATTTTTGTCTTCTACAGGTTCATCAACTTGGGAATTTTTTTTGAATTTTTAAAGGAAGCATCATTGGGACACTATTTGAGTGAATTTTTGTTGAATTGCTACTTGTTTGAAGGACCTAAACAAATAAGGAAGGCTTTCAAGTTTTTGACATTCATTTGTACATACTTCAGAATTTTTTAATCATGGGATCACAAACTCATAATAAGAGGAAAGATAGGAAGCTATTGACCCCTAAAGAAATTGAAGCAAAGAGAGAGGAGGCAAAGAGACAAAGAGATAGAAGAATAAAAATTTGATCAATGAATAATACTGAAGCATCCAATTTCACAACTATTGAAGATAAAAACATTGAGGAGACCATGGATGTAGATGATGCAAATTTGCAAGAGGTGAATATGGAAACTAATACGATTATACAAACTACTCCTGGTATGTCTTCAAATCCCCCTTTTAATGCTATTGAGAATGTTTCAACAAGCATAAATCTAGGTACGTCTTCAAATCCACCTTTGAATGAAATGGAAACGGTGTTGATAGGATATTTAAAAGAAGATGGATATAACAATGTTAAGATCAATAATATTCATAGAGATCAAGATTTGAGACAAAATGTTGTTGAAAATGAAAATAAAAATCTTTATGTTGAAAAGAAAAATGAAAACCATTTTGTTTTTGAAAATGAAATGAAAATCCTTTTATTGAAAATGAAAATGAAAATCATTTTGTTGTTGAAAATGAAAATTGTTTTGAAGTTGAAAACGAAAATGAAATCCAGGATGTGATGTTGAAAATGAGAATTTTTTAAAAAATTGAAAGAGATGTTTTGGATAATCTTCCTGGTAAGATTTTGATGCAGGAGCATCCAGAGGTGTAAGGGCAATCTTGCATCACCCAAAAAGAAGTTAATTCAAAACCATTGTAGTTGTTCTCATTTCTTCCCATAATTAGTGTTTTTGGTTCCATAATATCCAGAATAATAATGTAGGACTTTCAGTTTTTCCAAAACTGCTAAAAATAGCGACCTGCCTATTTAGGAAAGTGTACCTGCTATTTTTAGAAAGTTTGCATTTGGGCACGTAATGAAGCAAAAACTTTTAGAAAGTTACATAATGGAAATATAAGACCTTTGGCAAAGGAATCAGGCAAAGATCATTTGTGAGCTGAAAGATATTAAAGTTTTTGTTTTCTGAAAAGCCCCTAAAAATTTCTGGAACGAGATATGAGGCACTAAAACTTCCCATAACATCCTGAAAAGTTGACAAAAATTTGTTTACAGATTTCCAGCGTGATAGTTCATATCGCGAGCTTTCCGACGCTTAAAACGGTTCATCAATCGGACACCCGGGTCAAAAGTTATGCTTCCCGCAAGTTGACCTACTTTTGGAGGGAGTTGCAAATTTCAAAATTTGGCTGGAGGCCGCCAAAAATGTTATTTATGACTATTTTAGGAACCCTGGGCAGTAGTAGAGTTCAGGGGGGCAATGTAGAGTCAAGAGTAGGGGGAAAACAGAAACCCTAGCTGATTTGGGGTTACAGAAGGCTGAAGATTCTAGAGTCTTGAGGTTGGGAAAGCTGTAATGTGTTGTAGCCAGTAGAGGATTCATCCTCTGATTGTAATTGGGCTTCTATAATGTAATGAGTTACCCGGTTCAATAAAAGAAAGTTCTATTTGCTGTGTTCAATATCTGTTATTGTGTGTTTTGTGATTTACCCCTGTTGGTTTTTTCCCAGACTGGATGCTTATTCCTAGATTTCCCTACAAGGTAGCCATCCATGATCAACAGGATCTCTGGGCCAGGGGCCAACAGTGTAGGAGATAGACTCTATATTTTATCTCCTCTTCTTCTTCAGGCTCTGCAAGACCTAGGGGGGTATTCCCTACTCAACATCCATGAGGATATGCATGCAAGGCTGGGATGCTGACAGAAAGCAGATAAGTCCTCCTGTAAGTAGACCAAAACTGAAAGATAAGAGCAAAGGGGCTAGCTTTGGGCCTATTTGCAGTTGTAGACAGAGGACTGAGGTTCCTAAAACTAATTCTAATGTCCTAATGGTTGTTTTAGATTTTGATTTGGATTTTAAGTTTGGATGCAAAGCTGGACATGGTTGTAACACAAACACAAAGCAAGATTGGTGCCTATCCAGGGCCTGGAGTCAGTAGACATACACCTGTGAATGATCAGCATGAACAGCTAAAACTAGATTTCAAGGGGATATATGTGATACCTGTCTTACGAATATTTCCCAATATAGAGTGTTAAGTTATCTCTACTTATGGCATCCCTACTGCAGTATACCCTTCCCAATGTTCAACCTGAAAACAGTTTAATCTACCCCTTGAGCAGAAGTTAAAAGATCAGACATTCAACATAGGAATTCTATGCTCTAGAATCTAAACATTACCCAAATATCCAGATTCAGAAGAAGAATACATGCAATACTGGAGACAAAATTAACAAAACACATGCAAAGATAGCATTTCTCATATAAGATTAATCATGAAATCAGTGGGTTCATGCTAAGAACATACAACAAGAGATACATAAACTCACAGGTTAAGCTGTATAGAGCAACCAGATCAGCTTGTTATGAATTACAGAGCCAAAAATCTTCAACTTTCAACAACCACAAATGAGTAACACTTCCTGCTTATAACAGCCAGGTAGTGTACCACAGCAATTAATTACATGGTTGACCAAAAATCCCGCCAGATACACAGTACCAGGAAAATGGCGCTCAAACACTACCAGATTGGCGCCCAAACATGAATGCAGCAGGTAGGGGAGGAGACAGGAAGATATCTCGAGCCCTGCGCCACTGTCCACTGATGTACACCTTCAATCGGGTACCAGATCCGCCCATACCTTTGCAACCTTCGCCATTAATGGCGCACCAACCCGCGGCCTTGGGAAAAACATCTAACAGTTGATCGCAACCATTTCCCGCCGAGATTCATCATCATGATATTTGAAAATGCAGGATATCAATTATCCCACATGCACCCCGCAGCAACCTCTTTAACACTTTATATACTAGGTCATGAGCATATATGATGTCGGTGCTTTTGCTCCTGACGACACTAGTATAAGACTTCATCATCATCATCCTCCAGCAGCATGATATCCTGTTGCTTGAAATATCACCCTGACGTCAGCATCATATCGCAATATAACCTGCATGATAATCGCCTTCATCGGCACAACCTGATCCATCGGAGGAACATCCTCCTGCTGAGCCTATACCAAAAGTCTGGCCGATGAACATCCTGATGACGTCATCATCATATCTGCCTACTGCGCACCTCCTCATATCCGGATGACGTCATCATCATGTTTGCAAATATCGGGGGATCTCCACAAGATGATTTGTGTTAGAAATATGACCCCCCCGGACCTTGATGATGTCATCATCATATCGACATCAGGATGATATTCGGAAGATAACCGGATATTTGGAAATATCATCCTGATGTACAAATATCAGGTTGCACTGTAGCTCCACTATAAGATCGGGGCGATAGATGAATATGATGATGCTTGAAAAGATCACCCCCACTAGATAATGCACGAAGCCGGCATGCGGATATCTCCTTGATATCAGCATCATCATGACACTGGAACAAACATACATCCGAGTGATATGAAAATATCACCCCCTCCTTCGGAAATATCATGATGCAGATAGGCAGAGAAATAGATATCACCCTGACATAAGAATGACGTCAGCATCATCAGGATGAAAAAACTACGAACATGAAGTGATACAACATCATCAGGATGATATTGACTAAGATCATCCTGACGTTCAAAATATGATGACCCCAGTGAATATTGGGTCGCACTTAGAACTCTTCAACAACATCATCAGGATGATCATAACCAAGATCACCCGATGATAAAAATATCACCCCGGCGAAATATCATGAAGGCGGAAAATATGATGACCCTCGCAAGCAACACGGTGATAACTGGAAATATGATGATGATGATGACGACCCTTAAGAAAAAACAAGTCAGGTCGAACAACTTAGAGAATAACCCCTTCAGAATATCGGGGCAACATCATCATCATGTTTGGGCAAGGTGATAAATGGAAGATCACCGGATACTTGAAAAATCACCCCCGCAAGCAAATCAGGGCGCACTGTAGCTCATCAGCAGGATCAGGATGATATCCAAACATCACCCGATAATAAAATATGATGATGACGATGAGAAACTGGTCGACGGAGAACACGATAATGCAGACCATCATCGAAGACAAGATGATGATGATGACCTCCTCCTCAGGAAAATATGATGCTGCAGCTGAAAAATGCTGAGGAGGTCTAACACTTAGGAAAATGGGCAAGAAGATAAAGGGTTCAAATGAAGAAACCCCCTGATCATGAAAAATCAACCCCAGGTCAAAATGAGTGCTAACAGTGGCTCCGAATGGGGACGTGCAGGTGAAAACCTGCAGCGAGAACCAGATCTCCGGGCAGACCAGACAAAAAGCCAAAAAGCGCGAGCTGTACAAGGCATTTACACTACATACATGTTTTTACAAATGTGCACAGCAACAAGTCATTTATGCAAAATAGAACTTAAGGAATTGGCCATGCACAGGCAATTCCAGAACTTCACCATCTAGGGCTTGGAGGAAATAAGAATCCTCCCCATGAGTATTGCAGACCTGATATGGGCCCATCCATAAGGGTTCAAATTTACCATGTTTACCCTTTTCCTGACCTTTAGCATTCCAAATGAGCACCAGATCATTGACTTGAAACTTCCTTTTTGTAGTTCTCCTGTCAAACTGATATTTCACATCATGTTGTCTTTTGAGATTGATCTGGTGGGCTTTCCTTCTGTCCTCATCCAATGCAACCAACTGATTTACTCTTTCTGTCATGGAATCCTCAATCTCCTCATCATTTTCCTGAATGAATCTGTAAACTGGTAGGAGATTGTTTATGGGCAATCTAGCCGATGCACCATAAACTAGCTCAAAAGGTGACTTCCCGATAGCCCTTTTCACTGTCACTCTGTCAGCCCATATTGCTAAGTTCAACTTTGAGTCCCAAGCTCTCTTGTTCTTGTCCAGTATCCTCTTGATAATTTTCATGATGCTCTTATTGCTTGATTCTGCTTGACCATTTCCTTGTGGGTGATATGGTGATGTATATGACAGATTTATCCCATACCTGTTGCAAAAATCAACAAATTCACCTGATCTGAAGCACATAGCATTATCAGTGACTATCTTGAATGGTACTCCAAACCTGATGATGTTGTTTTCTAGTATGAAATCTGTCACCACCTTGCTTGTAGCTCTCTTAGTTGGAATGGCCTCAATCCATTTGGTAAAGTAATCAGTTGCCACCAAAATCCAACTGTGTCCCCCACTTGATTTGTCTGCAATTTCCCCTATGAAGTCAATTCCCCATTGCTGGAATGGAGCATCCATAGTTACAGTTCTGAGGGGTAAAGCACCATCATATTTCAGCTTTCCTGAAAATCTTTGGCAAGGGTCACACTTTCTCACTAACCTTTGTGCATCTGAAAAGAGAGTAGGCCACCAATATCCCGCCCTGAGAATTTTATGAGCTGTTGTTTGGGCAGTATAATGTCCACCACACAATCCTTTATGCATATCAATCAAAACATTGTTAGCCATATCCTCATCCACACATCTCAGCAGCACACCATCAGGGTTTTTCCAGTATAGCTCACCTTGAACAATAATATACCTGATTGCATGTAACTTTAAAGTCCTCTTTTGACTGTCACTGAAATGGGAAGGACAATTCAGATTTTGCAAGTAATAGATAATATCCTTGTACCATTCAGATCCTGATACATTTACACTCTCATCTTGGACTGCATTAACTTGGCATGCTTCCAAGTTTGACTGTGCCATGATCTTGGCTAATCCTTGTCCTCTTATCAACTTAGTAACTTGTATGTCTATGTTGAACTCTTGTAGTTTGTTTATCCATCTGCACCTTCTTCCAGTCACCTCCTGCTGAGTGAATATGTCTTTGACTGCTGCATGAGGTACATATGCAATTATATATGATCCTACCAAGTAAGGTTTGAAACTTTTGATGGCTCTGACTAGTGCATATGCCTGTTTTTCCATAATATCATACTTCAACTCAGAGGCCTGCAAGGACATACTGAAGAAAGCGATGGGCTGTTCAAAACCATCTTCATTTTTCTGTAACAAACATGCAGCAACAGTATGAAAGGAAGCAAATGAAAATACTTGGAATGGCCTAGAAAAATCAGGAGATTTAAGAACAGGGGCCATCTTGATTGCCTCTTTGATATTCTGAAATGATTCTATTGCTTCCCTTTCCCAGTTGACAGTTGCATCCTTCTTCATCATCTTGGAAATGTTCCTTGTGGTTTCTGCAAAGTTGGGAACAAATCTCCTAACAAAATTTATTTGTCCAAAGAAGGACTGAACTCCTTTCACAGTTTTTGGCATTTGAATCCTGTCAATAGCAGCCACTCTCTCTGGATCTATCCTGACTCCATCCTTGGAAACAATATGTCCCAGAAGCTTTCCTTCAACTACCCCAAAGGCACACTTCTTTGGATTTAAAGAAATACCATACTCTAGTGCTCTTATGAAAATCTGCTCCAGATGCAAACAATGCTGCTCTTCTTTCTTTGAGTAAGCAGTCAAGTCATCCTGATATATAGCCAGGATTGAATCAATCAACCCTGCAAAAGCAACATCCATTGCTCTTTGAAATGTAGCACCTGCATTTGTTAGTCCAAATGGCATTCTAACATACACATAAGTTCCCCATGGAGTGGTAAAGGCGGTTTTATACTGTTCTGATTCCTTTACCTTTACCTGATTATATCCTGAAAATCCATCCATCATGGATAGGAGTTCACAACCAGTCACTCTTTGCAACATAGATTCCATATTAGGCAGTGGATAGTTATCCTTTAAAGAGGATACATTCAAGTTCCTGAAATCAACACAAAGCCTAATATCACCATTCTTTTTTCTGACTGGGACAAGGTTAGACACCCAAGTTGAATGTCTGATTGGCACAATTATTCCAGCTTCCCTGAGCCTTTTGATTTCTTCTTGCATCTTGGGAGCTAAGGTAGGGTTAATAGGTCTTTGCTTTTGTCTAAATGGCTTAGCTCCAGGCTTCAATGGGATCTCATGCTGGAATACATCTTCCCTATAGGCTTTTAGGTCCTCATATGACCAAGCAAAAACATGTTTATACTTTTTCAGTAATGCAATCAGCATACTTCTAATGTGTGGTTTGAGCTGTTTACCAATGTATACCTTCTGAGGGGCCTGAGATGTCCCCAAATTTATCTCCTCTAAATCCTCCTTATTTGTGGGAGATGTCCTTGTGACCATTTTATCTCTACTGTCAAAAACTCTTTCCAAAGCTACCAACCCTCTAGGGATTTTATTAGTCTTCAATTTAATTATCTCTTTTCCCACAAGAGTTTCTTTTCCATCTATAGTCTCTACAAAAGCTTGGAAATCAATTTGTTGATTCTCATATTCATCTATGCAGTGCAAAAATTTCAGCAAATCCCTATCATCATTAAACACTTGCCAACTGCATATATTTTCTGGTACTGCAGGCCTAATTTTAATTTCTACATTTGTAACACCTGACAGAGTGATGTCATCTGGCCTTATTGCAACATTGGCTAAGAAATCAGCCATAACATTTTTTGACCTCTCTACCCAGCCTATTGAAAATGCATCAAATAATTCAATGGTATCCCAAACAGCATGCTTGTATTGTTTCAGTCTTTTATTTTTTGCAGCATACTTATTTCTAATTTGGGATACAATCAGCTCAGAATCCCCAAATACTCTTAACATCTTAATTCCATGTTTGAGAGCAATATTTAGGCCTAAGAGTAAAGCCTCATATTCTGCAATGTTGTTTGTGCAATCAAACCTCAGCAAGAAAGAGAATTTGAGGAGCTTACCAGTTGGAGACAGGAAAACAACTCCAGCTCCAGAGCCTTCTTTTGCACAAGCTCCATCAAAAAACATGGTCCATAAGCCTTGCTGATCCAGCTCTTCAATGCAGACATTTTTCTTTTTATGTTCTGTATCATCTGAGACAACCTTGAAGTTATCACAGTCAGTGTCTACAAAGCATACTTGTTCCTCTGCTTCTTGGTCTTCCACTGTCTCTGACGATCTTTGCTCTCTGATTAGCTTGACGTCCCTGCCATTCATTGGAATCATGGCATATGACAGGTCCAGCTGCATACTTCCACCGATTAATGCTGCCCATCTTCTTGACAACAACATACCATACTGTGGCTTGATGTCAACCACTGTTATATTCATTTTATATTTCTTTTCAGGGAATGCTGCCAGTTTGAAATCTACATCCTTCATGATTCCAATGACTGGTACCTCTCTGGCATCCATAGCATAACATTTTCCACATGCCTTGTCAATTTTCAATCCAGTTTGTTGCATGATGGCCAAAGGCATGACATTTGTAGATGCTCCAGAGTCAAGCATACAATTTCTAATTATTTTTCCATTTATAACCAGGGAAACATAAAATGGTTCCACTTGTGAAGGACACTTTGTCATAGTCACTCCTAAATAGACTTCAGGAGTCTCATCTTCTTCATTACACATGACATGTTTTTCACCCTGGGTCTGAACATTTTGTTTAGCTTGAAAAGGTACCCCTGAGATTAGGGATATTGTCCTATTCTTGATCTCTTCCACTTTCATGAGTTCCATAAGTGGAACAGAGACTTTTACCTGAGAGAGGATCTGAGCTATATCAAATGGAGCATAGTTTTGTACAACAGTTGTAGCTTGCTCCACAATCTTGTTTTTATCCTGAGCTGATTTAGCTTTCATTTTCATAGTTCCCTGATCATCATTCCTGTCTTGGGAACCTTTACTTTGATCTTCAGCCTGAGGGATTTTGATTTCTGGTCCTTGAGATTCATGACCTGTTCTGTGTCTAAAGTTCTGTTTATTATTTACCCACTGCCTTTTTTGTGGTTCAGTTCCTTTATGACCATGCACTAGCTGACCTGCAGAAATATCTTCTGGCTGATGTGGGCTGCCTACTTGATTTTTACCTCTGAGATTGTAGTTGCTTTTGACTTGAGCAACTGCTGCAGCTGTGAAGGCTCTAATTTCCTCATCAGAAGGTCGTTGTAGGTTACTCAGAAAATTGTGAGAGTTCTGAGCATACACATAGTTATCTTCATTATCTTCATCATATGGGAACTGTTGGCAGGCCTGAACTTGATGATCTGTATTCTCATCAGCATCATAAAGAGTGTATCCATTGCCTATGGACATCATATTAACATCATCATCTTGCACATGATGTGGCTCATTGCATTCATTACAAGATGTAGCATTATCATACAAGGATTGAGCAATCATACACTGTGACTGTGAATGTGGCATCTGACAAATTATACACCACGGAGCATCATCAGCAATATTTATAGCTTTCTTTAGAGGATCAGGAGTTTCTTTGACATGTTGAGCCCTCTGATTTGTGTTGTTACGTGGGAATACAGGCTTACCATCATGCCAATTGGTGTTATAAGGCATATCATGTAATGATGGCCTCTTTTCCTACCTTTGATAGACTTGCCTATCAGGACCCATCCCTTTTTCACTTCTAGCTAATCTATAGCTTAGGTCCTTAACAACATTTGCCAGTTTGTCTATCTTATCTTCAGGAGCAGATGTACTACCTTGAGTGTTCTGAGGCTTGTTTGGATTCTACAGAATTTTTATATCATCCCTTCTATTTGTCTTGCCCGATGCTTTCCTATTGTTTTCAATATTCACTGCAATTCTGAAAGCATCCCTGAGAGTGGCAGGACCTTTATCTCTTAGTCCATATGCAGTTTTTGCATCAAAGGCATTGATATACAAAATTATGCACATTGGTTCATTTGGCCTCATGTGATGTGGCAATTTGTTCAACACTTTAGTAAATCTTGCATTAAAGTCTGCAACCTGCTCATTTGACCCTTTAGTGATACTGGTGAACTCATTTACAAAAAAGCTAGGGTCAGTTTTATCACCATATTGCTCCTTGAACATCCTTTTAAAATCATCCCATGATGAAATACTCCGGTCAGGCAGATTCCTGTACCATTCTCTTGCCTCATCTATTAAGGATTGCATGAATGACTTCATGAAAACATCCTCATGCTCAACCTCAAAATTATCCATGACATTTTGAAAGGCCTTTAGATGATCTTCTCCTGACATTGTGTTGTTTCCTGAAAATTTAGGCACTTGCAGCCTCAGATGCTTATCAATGGGGTTAGGATACCCAGGAATACCATCAAACACCAGCTGCCTGAATCTATCTAGCTGCATGGGCTGTCTGTTTAGCTGATTAACATTAACATTTCTGTTTGCATTTTAGTTTCCTACATGGTTTAGTGGTATCCTAGCATCATTCACATTTTGTCTCTCATCATGATGCTGATGTTGCACTTCATATCTTTGTTGATGTCTTTGCACATTTGCATTCTCTAGGGTAGGAACTGAATCATTTTGGGCAGTTCTTAAGGCTTGCACTTTCTGCTTCATATCATCTCTGATTTTCATGGCTTGTAGGTATTCTAGTTCTGCTCTTAGACTTCTGATTTCTTCAGCTAACTGTTCATCCTTAGGTCTGGAGGTAGATGGTCTCATACCATTCTGGTCATCATCTTCATCATCCCTCAGAGACTCTGCCTCTTCAAACCTTTCACTTGGGTCTAGAAAAGGGCGTTCTTGGAACACCTCTGACCTCATTCTCATGCTACCACCCTGTTGCCTCTCATATGCACCTTGAATATCAGCTTCTGCATTTGAAAAATAAGGCGCATGCTGTCCTGATGGCCTAGGGTTATCTTGTATATCATCACCTTTTTTGGGGGAACTCTCATGACTAACTGAGACAGTCCCCTTTCTTCTGTACATCATTCTTTTTGTTACTGGTAACTCTTCAAATAAAGGATTTTGTTGGGATCTTCTCCCCTGCATATAAATTTTACTTTGACCGGTTGGGAGATTACTTCGGAGTCGCCACCTATTACTAGGAACTGTTTTCTTATGAAAACCAGGGTTCTTTCACAAGGTTCCCCAGCGGAGTCGCCAATTTCTGTTGGTTTTTTCCCAGACTGGATGCTTATTCCTAGATTTCCCTACAAGGTAGCCATCCGTGATCAATAGGATCTCTGGGCCAGGGGCCAACAGTGTAGGAGATAGACTCTATATTTTATCTCCTCTTCTTCTTCAGGCTCTGCAAGACCTAGGGGGGTATTCCCTACTCAACATCCATGAGGATATGCATGCAAGGCTGGGATGCTGACAGAAAGCAGATAAGTCCTCCTGTAAGTAGACCAAAACTGAAAGATAAGAGCAAAGGGGCTAGCTTTGGGCCTATTTGCAGTTGTAGACAGAGGACTGAGGTTCCTAAAACTAATTCTAATGTCCTAATGGTTGTTTTAGATTTTGATTTGGATTTTAAGTTTGGATGCAAAGCTGGACATGGTTGTAACACAAACACAAAGCAAGATTGGTGCCTATCCAGGGCCTGGAGTCAGTAGACATACACCTGTGAATGATCAGCATGAACAGCTAAAACTAGATTTCAAGGGGATATATGTGATACCTGTCTTACAGATATTTCCCAATATAGAGTGTTAAGTTATCTCTACTTATGGCATCCCTACTGCAGTATACCCTTCCCAATGTTCAACCTGAAAACAGTTTAATCTACCCCTTGAGCAGAAGTTAAAAGATCAGACATTCAACATAGGAATTCTATGCTCTAGAATCTAAACATTACCCAAATATCCAGATTCAGAAGAAGAATACATGCAATACTGGAGACAAAATTAACAAAACACATGCAAAGATAGCATTTCTCATATAAGATTAATCATGAAATCAGTGGGTTCATGCTAAGAACATACAACAAGAGATACATAAACTCACAGGTTAAGCTGTATAGAGCAACCAGATCAGCTTGTTATGAATTACAGAGCCAAAAATCTTCAACTTTCAACAACCACAAATGAGTAACACTTCCTGCTTATAACAGCCAGGTAGTGTACCACAGCAATTAATTACATGGTTGACCAAAAATCCCGCCAGATACACAGTACCAGGAAAATGGCGCTCAAACACTACCAGATTGGCGCCCAAACATGAATGCAGCAGGTAGGGGAGGAGACAGGAAGATATCTCGAGCCCTGCGCCACTGTCCACTGATGTACACCTTCAATCGGGTACCAGATCCGCCCATACCTTTGCAACCTTCGCCATTAATGGCGCACCAACCCGCGGCCTTGGGAAAAACATCTAACAGTTGATCGCAACCATTTCCCGCCGAGATTCATCATCATGATATTTGAAAATGCAGGATATCAATTATCCCACATGCACCCCGCAGCAACCTCTTTAACACTTTATATACTAGGTCATGAGCATATATGATGTCGGTGCTTTTGCTCCTGACGACACTAGTATAAGACTTCATCATCATCATCCTCCAGCAGCATGATATCCTGTTGCTTGAAATATCACCCTGACGTCAGCATCATATCGCAATATAACCTGCATGATAATCGCCTTCATCGGCACAACCTGATCCATCGGAGGAACATCCTCCTGCTGAGCCTATACCAAAAGTCTGGCCAATGAACATCCTGATGACGTCATCATCATATCTGCCTACTGCGCACCTCCTCATATCCGGATGACGTCATCATCATGTTTGCAAATATCGGGGGATCTCCACAAGATGATTTGTGTTAGAAATATGACCCCCCGGACCTTGATGACGTCATCATCATATCGACATCAGGATGATATTCGGAAGATAACCGGATATTTGGAAATATCATCCTGATGTACAAATATCAGGTTGCATTGTAGCTCCACTATAAGATCGGGGCGATAGATGAATATGATGATGCTTGAAAAGATCACCCCCACTAGATAATGCACGAAGCCGGCATGCGGATATCTCCTTGATATCAGCATCATCATGACGCTGGAACAAACATACATCCGAGTGATATGAAAATATCACCCCCTCCTTCGGAAATATCATGATGCAGATAGGCAGAGAAATAGATATCACCCTGACATAAGAATGACGTCAGCATCATCAGGATGAAAAAACTACGAACATGAAGTGATACAACATCATCAGGATGATATTGACTAAGATCATCCTGACGTTCAAACTATGATGACCCCAGTGAATATCGGGTCGCACTTAGAACTCTTCAACAACATCATCAGGATGATCATAACCAAGATCACCCGATGATAAAAATATCACCCCGGCGAAATATCATGAAGGCAGAAAATATGATGACCCTCGCAAGCAACACGGTGATAACTGGAAATATGATGATGATGATGACGACCCTTAAGAAAAAACAAGTCAGGTCGAACAACTTAGAGAATAACCCCTTCAGAATATCGGGGCAACATCATCATCATGTTTGGGCAAGGTGATAAATGGAAGATCACCGGATACTTGAAAAATCACCCCCGCAAGCAAATCAGGGTGCACTGTAGCTCATCAGCAGGATCAGGATGATATCCAAACATCACCCGATAATAAAATATGATGATGACGATGAGAAACCGGTCGACGGAGAACACGATAATGCAGACCATCATCGAAGACAAGATGATGATGATGACCTCCTCCTCAGGAAAATATGATGCTGCAGCTGAAAAATGCTGAGGAGGTCCAACACTTAGGAAAATGGGCAAGAAGATAAAGGGTTCAAATGAAGAAACCCCCTGATCATGAAAAATCAACCCCAGGTCAAAATGAGTGCTAACAACCCCCTTCATCAAGTGGTATCAGAGTGAGGGTTCCTGAGTGTGTAGACAGATCGCCGACCGTGAGGCAGTTTGCACTAGGAGTTGAGGTTGTGGGTTTGTTGCGAAGACCAAGATGCCTCTACGAAGAAATCATGTTGGGAGGAATGCTTTGATGGAAGAGGGTTTTAGAGCCCTACAAAGGCAAATTGATGCATTGCAAGAGGAGCTACGAAGAGGGTTTGAGCCGAGGACAAGAGAAGAAAGTGAAGATGAAGTTGAAGAAGAGCTATCTGAGGAAGAACAAGAAGCTGCCGAAGATGCTACAGAAGTAAGGTTGTTGAGGGTCATTCAAAGATCGGAAAGAGGCCCAGGATCAAAGTTTCTACATATTCTGGAGTTTTGAATCCAGAACAGCTTATTGATTGGATCAATGACATTGAGGAGTATTTTGAGTATGAAGATGTGGAGGACCCAGATCAGGTTAAGTTTGCAAAAACAAAGTTGAAGGGCCACGCCAATATTTGGTGGAAGGAGGTCCAATTAGAGAGGAATAGAAGAGGAAAAGCAAAGATTACCAGATGGGATCAGATGGTGGAGAAATTGAAGAAGCAGTTCATTCCTGTGGACTATGAGATGGAGTTGCTGAAGAAGCTGCAAGGACTAAAGCAAGGTAACAAGTCTGTTAAGGAGTATACAGAAGAGTTTTATAAAATTACTATCAGGACAGGCCATACAGAGCCAACAAGGAGAAGGTAGCCCATTACATTAATGGGTTGAGGCTGAGTATTCAAGAGGAGTTGAGCCTGGTCAGAATGACCACCATAGAAGATGCGTACCAGTTTTCCCTGAAGGTGGAAGAGAAGCTAAACAAAAGATTTGATAGCAAGCAAAGGGGAAGAGGTCAAGGTGGAAGGACTGGTGGAAGACCCTATGGAGGCCGTAATGAAGATCAAAAGAAAAGTGAAGAAGTAGGCACCAGTCGAAATCAAAGAGGGGATAATACCTACCGCCCTCGTGACTAGAACAATGGTGAGCAAAGAGGAAGAGGAAGAGGTAGACCTGGGCAAGGACCTAGAAGAGGAGGTTTCAGAAGAACCTGTTTCCAATGTGGATAAGAAGGGCATCGAGCATATGAGTGTCCACAACATCAAGGAAGGACAAATAGAAGACCTAAAGGTAATGCATGAGTTACACATGTAGATGAAGACACACATTCTGAGCATTCTGAAGATGCTAAAAGGGGAGAAACCCTAGTTGTCAGAAGAACCTTGCTGAATGAGGAGAAAGAACCCAATCAGAGGAAGAGTTTATTCTGCACAAGGTGCAAATGTGAGGGTAAGTGTTGTGATATTATTATTGACAGTGGAAGAACTGATAATCTTGTTTCAGAGGAGATGGATGACAAGTTGAAGTTGACAAGAAGAAAGCATCCGCATCCATATCAGATTGCATGGTTGCAGAAGGACCATAGAGTTTTGGTCAATGAATAGTGTTTAGTGAAGTTCAAGATTGGTAACTACCATGATGAGGTGCTGTGTGATATCATACCAATGGATACATGTCATATGCTGTTGGGCAGGCCGTGGTAGTATGATAGGAGCATTGTCCATGATGGCCGTACAAACACATATTCCCTAACAAAGGATGGAGTTCATCATAAGTTGAAGCTCTTGAAGGAGGTGGAAGAAAAGGTATGTAGTACTGCCAGAATTTGTTTGGTAGATGGTAGGAAATTTTTGGAGGGTATGAAGCATGAGTGTCATTGCTTTGCATTGATTCCTAAGATTAGTCAAGAGAAATGTGAAGATGTACCTGTAGAAGTTTCAGATATGTTGGAAGAGTTCCAGGACATTATCTCTGATAATGTACCAGAAGGTTTACCACCAGTAAGGAAGATAAGTCATCAAATGGATTTGATACCAGGAGCTAGTTTGCCAAACAAGGCAGCCCATAGAATGACCCCTGCAGAGAATGAAGAGCTAAACAGACAAGTTCAGGAGTTGTTGAGGAAGGGACTGATAAGGGAGAGCCTAAGTCCATGTGCAGTACTTGCAGTATTAGCACCAAAGAAGGATGGAGAATGGAGGATGTGTACAGACTCTCGAGCCATCAATAAGATAATGATCAAGTATAGATTTCCATTTCCAAGAATGGATGACATCATAGATTTTTTGAGTGGAGCCAAGTACTTCACGAAAATTGACCTAAAGAGTGGGTATCACCAAATCCGTATTAGAGAAGGGGATGAATGGAAGACAACCTTCAAGACAAAGGAAGGTTTGTATGAGTGGTTAGTCATGCCATTTGGGCTAACCAATGCACTGAGCACATTCATGCTGCTCATGAACGAGGTACTGAAAGAATTTTTGGGAAGTTTTGTTATTGTTTATTTGGATGATATTTTGATTTTTAGTAAGACTTGGGATGAGCATTTGATGCATATCAGAAGAGTTCTAGAGAAGCTGAGGGAGGAGAAGTTGCTGATTAATCTGAAGAAATGCAGTTTTGCAAAGGAGTTGGTATACCTGGGATTTGTTGTCTCAGAGGAAGGTCTTAAGATGGACCTAGAAAAAGTAAGGGCTATCATTAAGTGGCCTACACCAAGGAGTGCAATGGAGGTAAGATCTTTTCATGGTTTGGCAAATTTTTATAGAAAGTTTATGAGGAATTTCAGTAGCATTTGTGCACCGCTAACTGAAACAATGAAAGGGGATAGAAAAGAGTTTAAATGGACTAAAGGAGCTGACAAGAGCTTTGATACATTGAAGCAGAAAGTTGTAGAACAACCTATTTTGACACTTCCAGATTTCAATAAGGTATTTCAGGTAGATTGTGATGCTAGTGGTAGTGGTATAGGAGCTATTTTGAGCCAAGAAGGTAAGCCCATTGCCTATTTTAGTGAGAAGCTTAATGATGCCAAGAAAAAGTATTTTGTTTATGATTAGGAATTTTATGCAATAGTTCAGGCTTTGAAGAAATGGAGACATTATTTGTTGCCAAAAGAGTTTGTTTTATATACTGATCATCAGGCTTTGCAGTATATTAATAGTCAAGGGAAGTTGAACCAAAGGTACTTAAAATGGGTTGAGTTTTTGTAGAGTTATACCTTTGTTTTGAAGCACAGGAGTGGGAAGTCCACCAGAGTTGCAAATGCCTTGAGCAGAAGGCAAAATTTGTTGACAGAAATGAAGATAGAGGTTGTTGGGTTCGATGAGCTCAAAAGTTTGTACCTTGAAGATCTAGATTTTGCAGAGGCTTGGAAAGCTTGTCTGGAGCCTATTACTTTGGATATGACAAAATGGTTGGATTTCATAATCCAAGACGGCATGTTGTTTAGAGGAAGCCAGTTGTGCATTCCGAGGAGTTCCATGAGAGAGAACCTAATTAAAGAGAAGCATAGTGGAGGACTGGCTGGACACTTTGGTCGAGATAAGACCATTTCTATTGTTGGTGAAAATTATTATTGGCCACAGCTACACCAGGATGTGAGGAAGTTTGTGCAGAGTTGCAAAGTATGTCAAATGGCAAAAGGAACAAGTCAAAATATAGGATTGTATCAACCATTACCTGTACCAGAGAAGCCATGGGATGATATTAGTATAGATTTTGTTCTTAGTTTACCAAGGACACAGAGAGGGCATGATTCTATTTTTGTGGTGGTGGACAGATTCTCAAAGATGGCACATTTTATTCCTTGTCAAAAGACTAATGATGCTGTTCATATTGTAGAGTTATTTTTCAAGGAAGTGGTGAGACTACATGGTCTACCAAAGAGCATAGTTTCAGATCGAGATACCAAGTTTGTTGGTTATTTCTAGAGGACATTGTGGAAGAAGTTGAAGACAGATTTGAAGTTTAGTTCTGTACACCATCCACAGATTGATGGACAAACTGAAGTGGTGAATAGGAGTTTGGGTAGCTTGCTACGATGCTTAGTAGGAGATAAGCCCAAGGGATGGGATTTGATTTTGCCACAGGCAGAATTTGCTTACAACAATTCTATCAATAGGAGTACTGGTAAATCACCATTCCAGATTGCATATGGCAATAGCCCAAGAAATTCTTCTGAGTTAAGGAAGCTGGACAACGAAGAAAAGACAAGTGCTAAAGCTGAAGACTTTGTAGAACATCTAAAGAATTTGCATGAAGAGGTGAGAAAGCACATTAATAAAATAAATATTTAGTACAAGGCTAAGGCAGATCAGAAGAGGAGATATAAGGAATTCCAAGTAGGAGATGAAGTCATGGTTCACTTGAGAAAAGAAAGGTTCCCAATTGGAACATACAATAAGTTGAAAATGAAGAAATTTGGACCATGCAAAATTTTGAAGAAACATGATTCAGGAAATGCATATGAGGTAGAGCTGCCGAGTGGGATCAATATTTCCCCTATTTTCAACATTGTTGATTTATTAGAATATCATGAAGGTGGAACAGAGGATGGACCAACAGAAGAACAGTGGAGTATTCCGGCATCTACTTCAACAGAGGAGATAGAAGAGATCTTCGATAGCCATGTGGGAAGAAGTACTCAGAACAAGAAATATGAAGAATATCTGGTAAAATGGAAAGGAAGGCCTGTTGAAAATTCTTCTTGGTTGTCTAAGGTAGAGGTTGACCGTTTGGGTTTTCCTCACACAAACACATGAGACGTGACAGGGTCACTTCTCAAATTACCCTGGGTGTCTGATGCAGGAGCATCCAGAGGTGTAAGGGTAATCTTGCATCACCCAAAAAGAAGTTAATTCAAAACCATTGTAGTTGTTCTTATTTCTTCCCATAATTAGTGTTCTTGGTTCCATAATATCCAGAATAATAATGTAGGACTTTTATTTTTCTAAAACTGCTAAAAATAGCGACCTGCCTATTTAGGAAAGTGTACCTGCTATTTTTAGAAAGTTTACATTTGGGCATGTAATGAAGCAAAAACTTCCAGAAAGTTACATAATGGAAATATAAGACCTTTGGCAAAGGAATCAGGCAAAGATCATTTGTGAGCTGAAAGATATTAAAGTTTTTATTTTCTGAAAAGCCCCTAAAAATTTTTGGAACGAAATATGAGGCACTAAAACTTCCCATAATGTCCCAAAAAGTTGATGGAAATCTGTTTATGAATTTTCAACATGATAGTTCACATCTCAAGCTTTTCGGCGCTTAAAACGGTTAGTCAATCGGACACCTGGATCAAAAATTATGCTTCTCGGAAGTTGACCTACTTTTGGAGGGAGTTGCAAATTTCAAAATTTGGCTAGAGGCCGCCAAAAGTGCTATTTATGACTATTTAAGGAACACTGGGTAGTAGTAGAGTTAAGGGGGGCAGTGTAGAGTCAAGAATAGGGGGGAAACAGAAACCCTAGCTGATTTGGGGTTACAGAAGGCTGAAGATTCTAGAGTCTTGAGGTTGGGAAAGCTGTAATGTGTTGCGGCCAGTAGAGGATTCATCCTCTGATTGTAATTGAGCTTCTGTAATGTAATGAGTTGCCCAGTTCAATAAAAGAAAGTTCTATTTTCTATGTTCAATATTTGTTATTGTGTGTTTTGTGATTTACCCCCTTCATCAAATTTCTTGGAGACAAATAAGAACATATGTCAATAGATTATACAAAGAATTTTTTTATCATAAAAAACTATCATTTCAATGTCAACTAATGATGCAATTAATGAGAATGTGGAAAATGAGAAAATTAATGAAAATGTTAGGTGTTTTTGTTAAACCAAGAAGAAAAGATCAATCACTAAAGTTCATGCTATGTCTGCTATTGCTAGTGCCATTGAGTCTATTGGAAAGAATAGTCGATCTGAAGATAATAATGTAGCAAGACAAGCTATAACAACTACTATAGTTAATAAAGCAACTTTGAATAGAAGAATGGTAAGAAATATTAGTGAAATTCTAAAAATACATCCTAAAACATTGGTAAGAGTGGAAAAAAGAAGAGAAAGTATAGAAAATGATCCAATCAACCAATGTTGGAGTTTTAGTGGTCAACCCCCGAGATCTAACATGAAATTGAATGTTGAAATCAAATCTTTGATAAAAAAAATATTGGCATGATAATACTAGGGTATCATCTAATGCTAGAGATGTTTTAAAATTAAGAGTGGGTTCCAAAGTTCATAATCCTCATCCAAAACACCTATTAGATACAATGCAAATTAAATTTTATAAAAAAATTTGTGGTGAATTAGTGTTACCTAGTAATATTAGAATAAGTCAAAGATCTTTTGAAAAATGCAAACCATGGTATGTAAAGATTAATAAGCAATGAATATCTTATTGTTGTAAAACACATGTTCAATTTAATTATTATTATGATGTGTTTCGATATATACGTTGTACTTTACATACTAACATGATTATACATAAATGTGATATTAATATGCCACTTGAAACAATAAAGGAGTTTATATCAAGCTTGTTTTGTGAAAGATCTAATGGAAAATTATTTTATTTAAGTTTATGTATTTTTGGACAATGCACTAGTTGTGGCAGTCTTTCTTTCTTAAGAGTTTGTATGCATGAAAGTGTTGAAAATGATTTTGGACAATAATTAGTGGATGTTAAAAGATTTAAGAATGTTGAATATTCTTTAAAAGATAGAAAAATTGGAAAGCGTTGTGATTTAATTACAGAAAAAGTTTGTGTACATGCATTCATATCAGAATTTAAGAGTAAGATTGTACCAAAATATGTCAAGCATTCTCAAAAAGCTTGATGACTTGATGAACAGCTTCATGCATGTAGAAACACATTTCCAGTTGGTACTATACTATTAGTGGTTGACTTTGTGGAAAACTATACTCTAGTTCTGCAAGAGGAAATCCAATCACAATATTACAATTCAGTGCAGGTGGCTATGTTTGTTCATATTATTTATAGACATGCAGATGATAGCACAGAGGATGATAGAAAAGTTTTGAGGGAGTATCATTTCTATTTGAGTGACAACTGGTTACACTCATCAGATTTTGTTTAATATTGTTTCAATATGTTTTATACAAATTTAAGAGAAAGAGGAATCCAGATGACAGAACATCTCATGTGGTCAGATAATTGTATAGGGCAGTTTAAGAATGCTCAAATGTTCTGTTGGTTAAGTAGGGTTCACAAGGAACATAATGTCCAACATTTGTGAAATTTTTTTGAAGTTGGACATGGTAAAGGAGAATATGATGGAGTTGGTGCATGTGTTAAAAGAATTCTTGCTAGACAACAATTGAAATTTGAGGATGCAGTAACATTTAAAGATGCACATGGGATTATGGATTGGTGCAATACAAGGTTATGTACACCTGGATCAAGCGATTACTCTATAGTTCACCGATTCTTTTGGTTGGTTGAATAAGAGAACATTCTACCTAGACTTGATTGCAAGACAATTAGTGGATCTACTAAATGGCATTCATTTAGGAGTTTGAATGAAAGTACATGGACTATCTAGACAAGGGAGCTTGCATGTTTTTGTCAGTTATGTATTTTAGGAAATTGAGAAGCATGTGAGAATACATAATTGGTTGAATAGTGGAAGTAAAAACTGTTGACACCTACACAAGAACACGATCAATATGAAACAACAATTGAAGACAATGATCAACTATTTGCATCAAATGATTATGATTATGTTTTAGACCTTGTACAAGAAGGTAATTTAATTCAAATTATTTCATTTTATTTCATTTCATTACTATTTTTGCAGTGCTTTTATTTATTTATGTGTACATATGAATGCATGTATGTAGATTGGTCAAATTTTATGGATATGTGCAAGTTATTGAATCAAAATTTGTTTACAGGACATGTGTATGTTGTTG
This sequence comes from Cunninghamia lanceolata, assembly GCA_027924645.1. Taxonomy (NCBI): domain Eukaryota; kingdom Viridiplantae; phylum Streptophyta; class Pinopsida; order Cupressales; family Cupressaceae; genus Cunninghamia; species Cunninghamia lanceolata. The sequence continues at coordinate 1,940,832 of BSBN01000934.1, forward strand.
TTGTACCTAAGGAGAATGAAGAGGAAACAAAATATTGGTTGGCTTGTTGTGTGGAGATTAAACATAAGTTAACAACACCTTTAGAAGATGATGATGACTTTCTTTATCCAACAGGTTCGGTGATCCCCTTAAGACATCTTAATATATTTTTATAACAAGTCTTTGATCCCCTTAAGCAAATTTTGAGAACTTCTTTGATGATGGCTATCATTATCCAATAGGTTCGGTCGTGGTTGTTGGCACTTGGATATGAAAATACCTAATAAGAAAGAATGGTTTGCCTACATTCGAAGATTATGAAACACATAAGAAGATTATACACTACTCATATTTGGTGTTGACAACAAATATAAAACTAGAGAGGTATCATGGAAAACCTGCAAATAAAGAGCTATGGACAATTTCTATGGAAGAGCATGAGACAATCATCGATGCGTTGGAAAAAAGAGAGGATGTAGATGGTACAATGGAATAAGTAAATATAGGTAAATATAGTTAAATAGTTTTATATTATTTTTTTAAATACATTAAATACATTTTTTGATATTTCTTGTGTTATATTAGTTGAAATTGATTTAAATTGTCCTTTTATATCCTTAGGCCATCATCACAAATTCATCACATAGTTTGAAACAAAAACTTGAGAGGATGCAGATTAAACCTATATGTACATGTGTGAGGCACTTGTAAATATAGGTACAAGTTGTGTATATAGATAGTTTTATATAAATTAAAATACATTTTTTGATGATATATTGATATTGCTTGTATTATTTTTATATTAGGTGGCGTGAAGACTTGCTACATTCCCCACAAGTTTTAGATTTTCTTGAGATCCCATGGCCACATTTTGTAAACATTATTTTGAGTTAGCATATATGTACATACACAATTACATTATTACACATTTTGTACACAAATTTGTATACATGTGTATGTACACAATTATAATCTATACTTTATATATCAAAATTATTATTCTATATTTTGTGTTTGTTAAATGCACATGTTTTTCTAATTTGAATTTACTTTAAATTTGATTGTATTATTTTTAAATTTGGTTGCCTTGGGCAACTTCACCAAATTTTGAGAACTTAAGACATCCCCTTAAGACATCGTATTAGGACCCCTTAAGACATCCCATTACGACATAAATTAAGACATCGTATTGTTATGATGAGTCATCCTAAATTACATCAATTGTGATTAAATATGAGACATGTATTTTGAATTCTCTGATCCCCTTAAGATGTCCTATTAGGACCCCTTAAGACATCTTATTACAACATAAATTATATTAACATTAACATTATATTTGTATAACTTTTGTGATTGTTAAATAATGAGTCATCCTAATTTGTACTACTTAATTATATCATTTGTTATGATGTCAAGTCACCCTAACTTGTCTAGAATACTTAATTATATCAATTGTGATCCAACATTAGACATGTAGTTTGAATTCTTTGATCCCCTTAAGAAGTCCTATTAGGATCCCTTAAGACATCATATTACAACATATAAAGTAACATAGACAAGATTTAGATGAACATTTTTTGAATTTTTTATACAATGGGAGAGTGGTCCCCTTTCCCCTCACATACCTATCAAAAATAAAAAATGCTACAACTTATATTATTATATTTCAAAGCCCTCAATGCCTTAGGGTATCCTTTTATGGTTTTCTTGTGCTTTGAAATCCTTGGTTTGGCCTACTTCAATGAAACTTTCATGGCAATATTCAATATTTTAGGGGTTTATGGACTACTATCCTTATGTTTGAAAAGATTCAAATAGACTTCTAACTTTGTATAAGCTCAAAATTGAGCATTTAGTCACTATTTGTTTCTCTTACTTTACTATGTACATCTGTATTATTTATCAACATCCTTTGCCTTAATTACACATTTAGATAGTTTCTTTATATTATATTGTTATAATATTGATCTTAAATTCTTTTATGTGCTTAATACATTGACAAACATTGTTAGATCATTGGAGAATAATTTTTCTCGCACACTAGCATTCTAAAATTATATTCCAAGACTAGCTTGCATTCTAGTAAAATGTTTGTGAATCTATTAAAAAAGTTCTCCTTTCAATTTTTCTAATATCTCCTCCAAATATGGCACCATAACTAGCTGTTCAAGAAGAATCTCAAGAATTCAAATCCTTCATTATGGAGTTCTACTTCCAAGGGAATAATAAAATTAATGAAGATGTAAGAGTGAAATATATATGTAGAACTCCTTCAAACATGTGGCATAATCCTCCAAGAAATATATGGCAAGAATCAAGAAAGTGAAGTAACTCCTTTCATTAGTTCATATATGACACCTATTACCATTGTTATTATATTGAATGATTCAATCAAAAAAACATATCCTCTTGGAGGAACTTACTTTCTCTCTGTCTTTTCCCTTTATAAAGAACTTTTATAAGTAAAACACATTACTAGTTAAAATAGTGGAAGTATTTCATACTGACCATTACTTATTTAATATAAAAAATGTGGTACATTTCCATAACCAAAACAACATGATATTAAGATAAAAGACAACTTCTCTTTTTATCTATACATTAGTTAGGGTTCTATTAATACAAAATTTTGATAATGTTCATTATTTAATTTCTAAAGGCATGCTATCTAAGAATTGCCAACAATAATAAATGAAGTAAAAAATTTCCCATAACCTTGATGAGACATATTACTATAGATTACTTGAAACCACTTTGTGAAAATCTTACTATCTAAAATTCCATTTATAAAGGGCATTGGAAGCTAAGTAGATATAGACAATTATAAGATGTTAAATTGTTTTCTCACTATGAAAACCAATTCGTTTTTGTTATTTTTTTTAGAACCCAAATTTCTATATATATTTAAATATAAAAATGATATTGAATAAGATATCTAGTGTCATTTCTATTTCACTTAAATGTTTATGGACATAAAATATTGAAATGAAATAAAGTCTGGATGAAACAATATATATATATATATATATATATATATATATATATATATATATATATATATATATATATATATATATATATATATATATATATATATATATATATATATATATATATATATATATATATATATATATATATATATATATATATATATATATATATATATATATATATATATATATATATATATATATATATATAAAGTTCATGAGAAACAATAGATATGTAGTCCATGAAATAGTCAAATATAGCCCATGAAATAACCTAACTCATATTGTCTCTATAATCAAGAGACCTCTTCACACCATGCAAACTACTCAGATGACCCAAATCACTCTATAGAAGAGAAATATTTAGATGAAGTCAGATGTAAGATATTAAAAATGATTTAATGACAATTTAATTTATAATTTATCCTATAATTAAATTATCGTGTGAGGATGAGAGGCATGCTCTAGTGCACCTAGACCTGTCTCTACATGCTCTGAATCAATCTACATGTACAAGAGAAAGAAAGTTGAAATTAAATGTAAGATGATTTTAAAAATGATTTAATTCAGTTTAATTTATAATTTATCATATTTAAAATATTATACTGTAAGAGGTTGTTGTGCATCCTCTGTTCTAGGACCTGTCTCTACATGCTTAGCTACATGACATGTCTCAAGCTATAAAAGAAAAAAATAATTAACACATGTCTACATATATTATACTGAAATTTACTTTAAGTTCACAATTTATATTTTAATTAACTTTAAATATAATCTAAATTTTAAATTATACCGTATCAGGCTGCCCATCTCCTTTGTCCCCCTGCACTGCATGTGTTATAGGTGGAATGGCATGAACAGGATGAAACGTGTCACTGACAAGCTCCTAAAAGGTCATTTATAACTTAGCACATGTCTACAAATTAGATTAAAACATATATATTCACTTGTGTATGTACCCAATTTTTGTTTTAATCTATTTAAAAGACCTACATATTGCACGTAGACATAGATACATTTTTCAACAACCTATAATGCAGTCGACTCCTGATATAAAATTGGATCATCCAAGTGTGTTGCAATGCCCATCCTCATTGTTGTGTCAACATACATAGACATATATTTTTAATATATATTAAATAGTACATGCACGTTTTCAGATATAGTGAATTCAATATAGAAAAATCTAAGTATTTATATAGTTTTTTAAAACAATATACATACAAAAGGGTCATGTGAGATGCCCAATAATGGAGGAGTGCTAGAGACACCGTCAAATGGAGGATTTAATGTGGAAGAACCTTGAACCAAAATAATTATTTAATGTACATGTTCAAGATTGAATTACAAATTAAAATCAAGTAAATAAAATTATTTAAAATATAAATCATTAAAAATACCCCAAATGGGTGCCCGAGATGAATAGGTGTCAATGAAAAATTAAATCAATCAATGGTTCCTATTGCCATCATCTACACCAAACAATTTGATTGTTAAAATATTACAATTTAATTGATCTATATGCTCATTAAAAACATGTGCTTAAAATTGTTATAAATTCAACATGTGTGTAACCTATATATATATATATATATATACACCTATGTCGAATGATTAGTGGGATGATCCTTAGCAAATAGATAATCAACAAATGTTTCACCCATATCATTAGATGTTGCATGTGTAGCTGAAGTGGCCGCAGCTACCTGATAAGGTCCATAACACAACTGATTGCAACTCATACATGTATGAGGCATTGACACATGTGGAGTGGTACTAGGACCACTTCGACCATCAGCTCCTCCATGGTCTCTAACCTGAGCTACCATCATAGAAGTCTTCTCATCTAGTCTACCTGAGAGTGCACTCAATGTGCCTAGTGCGGATACCACCACATGATGCTAGAAGGACATAGGAATGGCAACAGTAGGAGGGTCAATAAGAGGTTGAACAAGCATAAGTCATTAGGGATCAACCTGTGCCCCCAACCTCTGTTGTGGTATGCCACCACCAATAGCCTGGAATGATCTAAAATCAAAATGGTTGGGTTTCTGATTCATAATAAACTCTACATATAATTTTCTCAAAAAATATAAAGGAACCTCACAATTAGCATGAGGTGGATAATCAAACACCATCCACCACTTGTCCCAAAAATTGGTAGACATTCCTTCATGTCTACACCACCTGATTGATATTCTTTTCTTATTTATAGGAATAGGTTCATTTGTGATGGGGTGTCTAAAATATTGTCCAAAATCTCCTTATAGGAGAGGCCATCAGCATAAAATTGGCACCTCTCCTCTCTCCATTTCCAGAAACTATCAAAGTCTAAGTCAATAGACCTCACAGAATCTACAATGTTTAGCATCAAAGTTGCAAAATGTACCACGTGAGGTGGCATGAGTTGTTCACTGCGAATGGAATTCAATTTTTCTTGTATGGAATCCACATTTTCATTAATTATGGCTCGCAAGCGAGCTTAGTTAGTTCTAGGTGGGGTGGAGGTGGGCCATTTGGAGGTGGGGGTGGGGGTGGAGATGGTGCCTGTTTAGCTTGTGCATAGAGGAAGTCCTCAACATCAAAGTGAATATCATCCATGATGATATATATAAAAACTATGAACCTAAATATATACATATAAACATACAAACTTGAGTACAAAATTAATTTTCAAGAATATATATATATATAAATTATAAATAAGCATATATGTGTTGAAAAATTATAAATTATAAATAAACTAGATAAATTATACATGTTTCAAGAAATTACACTTGAAATATTTAAATTAAATGTATAGATACATGTGCATACAAATTTCAAAATGTAAGAGCTATTGTAGTGAACTATGTAATTTTCAAATTGAAGTTGGGATTTTCATTTGAGACCTAAATTTTGATTTTTGGTGGAAAACTATTTAGATGAGGATCTAGATGAAGTTGTAGGCATGTGTCATAGCTTGTGAGACGTATAATGCAAATACAAAGAAAGATATAGAACTAAATAGTAAATGTAATTTTTTTTAGTTGTTTGTTTTGCATACAAGGCATGCACCCTTAAGAAAGGTGTATCACTAAGTTATCTACCTATATGTTGCATCAACTACACTATCTAAATTTTAAAGAACTTGATACTCAAAATGATACAATAAGAATCTATGTGAATTGGACCTTGCAGTTTGGCCTGGAAGTGTATTGGATAATGTGGAAACCATGGTAGAAGCTACAGATTGTTTGGATGAGGTATAGTTATTGGAAGAGTGTTTGATATTATATAACATACACTATGCCACTATTAGAGCATGTGTAACACTTGTTGGAGATGGTTGTTTGGTCTTTGTGTTATCACAAGTTCATATAGGAGTGCTTTGGTGTATTGTATTTACCACTAAGCTGTTTCCACATGTACCGCTTGCCATTAGAATGTTCTTGGAATTACCATGTCTACCACTATTGGTGAATCCTTGTGGATTAGTTTCCTATCCTTATGAAGCAATAGTCATGATTGTATTCAATCTAAGAAATAGGTGTGGAGCCTTGTCTTCTAGTTGCAACTCAATGAACCATTTGGCTTGTCATGGGAGCTTACCCTTTCTAACAACTCTGTATTTTAGATTGTCTCACTTGTTTCTTATCTTAGGAAAATTCTTGGTGGTCTGGTTTGCTTCATCCCATGGTATGAGTCCTAACTATGTCTTGATACTCTTTGTTTATAAGGTCATCTTAAAAATTGTTTATCTTCTCGTGATAATAAGCTTAGTGACCTTTGGACTTTTAGATAGTTGATGTTAGGTGTGTATATCTTGATGGTTTGAATCTAGTTGAGGGCATACATTTATTATAAGATAGATAGATATTGGCCTTAGAAGTTGAATCAAATGTCATTTTCTTATTAGGTGGACAAAGTTAATATCTCAAGCCTTCATACATGTTGGTGAGGATCATGCCCATTTAGGGCTAATCCCTTTATGTTATTCATAGTATTCATCTTTTGAAAGGAGTTTTGGAGTCTATGCCATATTTTTATCTTATAGTTAATAACTCCTAATGTGGTCCTAGTTTCCATTTTCCCATTTGATGACCTTCAAGATTATTTCATTGTATACCTTCATGTATAAAGTCTAAAATGCTGTCACAATGTATTATAAAGGCTTTGGGAGAGGTTATTATTTTGTTACAATTGGTGTAGGATCTCACAAATCCTTGCAAAAGGTCCCCAAACTCCCTAAACTACCTTTAAACTTTTGCAGACCCTCAAAAAAGTCTTAAAAACCCCAAATGAAACTTTGGCGCCAAGATTTGAATGGATTGTAAAGGGAAAAAGTGGTTTAAAGGTGCCATTTTCTTGAAGATATAGATGTCATAATATTGTTTTCCATAATAATTATAGAGGAGATTGTTACCATTGTCTAAGTCTATTTCAAGTCAAAGATATGGATTATATTACTAGTGCTAAAATAAATTTCAAAGGGTATGGATCATGAGTAAGTAGTGAGGGAGACAAGAAAGATCAATAAGACTATACAAACAATCATGTTAGGTTCAATCAAATACTAGGACAGTCATGGGCATGAAAGGGTATCTTTGTTTCAAGATTATCTGGAGGTTTGTAAAAAATGATTTGCATGCATATATTATTGAGGTCATGTTATGCTTATGAGTTATCCGTTCATTCATCTTGTCACAACCCTCTCAATAGGACTGTCCTATAATTGATTTTGTTATCTAGGACTATCATTATGGTGTTTGATCATAGGGTGTTTGGTATCAAGGTTTTGTCAATATAAAGGACTATCATTACAAAAGATGCCTCTTAAGGACTTAGAGAGATATCATTAGCCAATCATTGTATTGTCACAGTAGTTAGAGTATAGCAAAAGGGCTATTAGGACTACCATAATGAATTTGTTGTCGAGGTTTGTCATCATATGTTAGGTCCAAGGTTTCAATTTTATTAATTTTTCTATGGAGTTGACTATTGGTTTGATGTTAAGTACTCATTCTAGAAGATCCAACATTTCCTATAGCAAAGCTAGAAATTTAGTTTGTAATGGTTTTGGATGAATTTCTCTAACTTTATGACTATCAATAAGCCTAGTCAACAAATACAACAGTCATACTTGCATTGGTTTGAGCATTGGATCAATAATGAATTCATAAGTTGGATATGTGTTTGAGTATGTGAAGATTTGAGTGAATCAAAACTCATTTGTAAGCATACATTTCTTAGAGTGTGGTTTTAGAATTGAATTTCATGATCCTACTCTAAATGGAGTTCTAAGAGACAGGGATTTGATTGCCTAGAGGGCAATCCATCAAACCCTAACTAAGTGGGTTTCATTATACATACCAAGAAAACCATAAGAAGATTATCATTTATGCACCATGTGTAGTACTAGGTTGCTTGATCAGTCCTATTTCAGTCATGATATGATAGGAACAATTGTGTTGAAGAGGAAATCATCATCTTAGCATGAACTTTAATATCTTGTATAATGTTGTCATGACCATTAAGAACTATTAATTGTTATTAAATTCCTAGATTGTTATGGACCTTTAAGATAGCCTTAAACCAATAATAGACTTGTCATGAGGAGTTCAGTTGGGTTGTTACATCATGATTTCTCTAGAATTAGTCATTGATCATAAGATTGTCATCTTCCCTTGTTATCAAAAGTCCATCAAGGAAACATGTGAAGACTGTCACATTCACATGATGTTACAAAGGGACAATGAAATTATTGTAAAGATGTAAGACTCCTCTAGAGATTCAATTACATTATCCTCATAATCAAAGAGACATAACCATGTGGTAATGATTAAATCTTCCACTTTTAAGATAGTTGATGAGGTAAGAAGGTTAGGATACTATCATAAGGTGGAAGGCAGTCATGAATGAAAATGTGAAATCACATAAACTACTAATCACTATGATTGTCCCAAACCTTAAGAATAATTTAAAACTCTATTTTACTATCAATATATCCATGAAGGGTGAATGTTCAGATGCATCTATGCTATCATGATGTCATAGAAACTAGTGGACTATCATACCACCCTAGAATCATAATGAACATCTGTAAGACTATAACTAGACTTGGAAAACTACCTTGAGGTGGATCTCTTATGCATGGCAACATGATGAAATCCTAAATTTGGTGAAGTTGCCTATGACATCCAAATTTGATAATGGAGATAAAATTGACTACTAGTTGCCTAGGACTAATCTGAGTATGAAGATGAATATATTTTGATGATTTGTGATTAAAAAAATGAAGAATTTGATGCTTTGTTTAACTTGTGATTGTAGGGATGGTAGCTAGAGAAAGATATTAGTTGATGGAATGGAGATATGTTGTTGTTCCATCCATGGAAACATCCTGATTTTGAGTTGTACTTGTTGTACAGGTACACATTTGAAGCAAAAAATGATCAAAAATGAAGGGAAAGAGGTCCTAAAGCTGAAATGAGATGGAATTTTCTATTAGATACCTAATTTGCAGCCTTAGACATTATTGCTACAACATTCCAAGAGCCTTTATTTTCTGATTTAGATTTGGGAAAACATGGAGATGGGTTGATAAAGGTTTGATTATGGTTTGTTGTAATTTTTTTACATGACAATTATCTATTCAATAATGCCTTTAAAATACAATGACATACATTAGTATAAGTAAATTTTATAAAAACCAAATATATATATCATCCCAATGCTATATAAATTTTGATAGTTTGTTCAAAATCTCTCCTTTCATATGATATAACCATTTCAAAATTTCAATTGTATTTTATAGCTAAAATGTCTAAATACAGCTATGGCTGCATTTTGTTTATGACAGTTATCTATTCAATAGTGCCTTTAAAATACTATGACATACATTAGTATAAGTAAATTTTATAAAAACCAAATATATATATCATCATAATGCTATATAATTTTTTACAGTTTGTTCAAAATCTCTCCTTTCATATGATACAGTTTCAAAATTTCAATTGTATTTTATAGGTAAAATGTCTAAATACAACTATTCAAGTCTTAAATTTAAATTAAAATTTGATGGTTTGTTCAAAATCTCTCCTTTCATATGATACAGTTTAAAATTTTCATTTGTATTTTATAGGTAAAATGTCTAAATACAGCTATTCAACTCTCAAATTTAAATCAAATTTTGACAGTTTGTTCAAAATCTCTCCTTTCATATGATATAGGGTTTTCAAAATTTCAATTGTATTTTAGAGGTAAAATGTCTAAATATAGCTATTCAACTCTCCTTGAAACCCTAGCTACAACCATTTTATAATTTTGATTGTATTTTACCATAATAAAAAGAAAAAACACAAAAAAACATGAAAACAAACTACAGACCTGAGGAAAAATTTAAAAAGTGGAAAAATCCACTCACCTAGGTTTTTGGCAGTTGGAAATGAAGGGGTAAACTTAGGATCCCGTTCTGGATTTCACACTGTGACTGGAGAAAATGAGGTCACATGTAATTTTTTAAAATTTAATACTTTTCATAAATGGGATCCCATTTTTTGGTGCTAGGTTCGGGAACCCATAACATAATAGGATCCCGTCCTAGATTTTAGGCTCGGGATCCCATAACGTAACAGGATCTCGTCTTAGATTTTAGGCTCGGGATCCCGATTCGTAATGGGATCCTATTATTGTTTACCTGATTTTAGATTTTTTTTAACTCTAAAACTTCCACCTTAAGTGGACTCATCTTTGTGCATTTATCCTAAACTTTATTCGAAACTGAAGCCATCCTGTACATATCATTGAGTTTGTCCCAAAATTCATTTGAAGTATTTTCTTTTGTAACATTAAAAAGAATGTTGCTGGATAGTGACAGGATAATTATTGCTCTTGCTTTCTTGTCCAATCTCTTCCAATCCTCATCATCCATCTTAGTTGTCTTCTTGGTCTTTCCTTCTAGCGCTAGTGAGAGATCTCCTCTAATCAGTAACAACTCCATCTGCACCTTCCATAATCCAAAATCTACCCAGAGAATTTCTCAATTTTCCATTTATCCGCTTCCTCCATTTTTTGCAGAAATTATCACAATTTCCTAATCATCTCCTTTGCCGAGCTCTGATACCAATTGTTGGATAATTTATAAAAGATAAAATGAAACAAGAAGACATAATTTAAAATCCAGAAAATAAAGAGAAGTCACAAACACAAAGACATAGAATTTATAGTGGTTCACCAATTTCGCTACATCCACTGTGAAGCAAGGGAATCTCTTTTATTTATCTCTATTTTCTTACACAGTGCATTCAAAACAGCAGCTTACACCAATATCATATTACATTCTTCACATTGTAAAAGGGAAAACCAAAAGCAAAAAATATTGGTGGGAGTAGAAGAAGTCCAAGAGTCTGCATCAGTTGGACTTTACATTCCAACATCATCATCTTGAAACCAACCTTCTTTGGACAAGTTTCTATGTCATTATCATCACAACTAGCAATATTTATAGATTCAAATATGTTGTTATCTTCAACCTTACACTCATTTTCTAAAATAACTTTAGCTATATCACACAAATCATTTGTTTCACATGAGACATCACAAAATAAAAACTTAGACCTTAAACATTCATCCATACAACAATAGCTCTATCCAAACTTGGTGACGGGTGCTCTTCCTTTTTCCACGACTTCCTCGGACAGTGGATAATGGCAGCTTCCTTTAGGGATGAATTTGTTTCCTTGACTGCGCCTCCATGACTTTATGGCTCTATCTTCCTTTCTAACGACTACTTAAAAACTTTCTGTGATTTATTTTTTTGTGTCATGTCCTATTTGCTTTGGCATCTTCAATATTACTCTTGGCGGTTAAATCCTATATTCAGCAACGGTTTAAAAAATAGAATTTCCTTGGTGACATCAGAAAAATCTGTAACTTCTTTGTGTTAGAGTACAATACCACTGGGTGAATTAGTGGTATACAAGTTTTAACAAGACTTAGTGACCTTAAAATCTGTATTTAAGGACTTTGATACAAAAACAATTCCCATTGACTATAGATGACATCATGAAATATTTGGATAACTAAAACATATTGACCAAAGTAAAAGATGCATTAACTCAATGTAGGGACTGAAAATAATGACTCATTATCATAAATCTTAACACATAGAAACTAACTGTAAAATATGATTGTTCATAAAGTGGACATGCACAGTATCATTTTTTCAAACAGTGATATAAGACAAGTATGTGTTCATATAAACCAAAGTAAATTAAATGACTTTAAAACAAACAACACATAATGAGCAAACAAACATGAGAATCAAACTCATCAATGACAATCCATAACACAGATATTGTCCTAAGTGGAAAACCCTTCGGGGCATAAAAACCACTCAAAAAAGTGCCTCACTAGCCTAAAAAAATCTCACTGATTACAGACCTCATTGGCTATAATTTAAGCCTCATTGACTACAATTGCCTCGCTAGCTACAATTCAAGCCTCACTGGCAAAGTTCATTTCTTGTCTCACTGACTTGACCTTTCAATACATTTTCAATCATGAAGAAAAAACAAATACAGAGGGACAATTTGTTTCACTGATCCTCAATCTCTGATTTATTATCAATGATAATGCATTATTAACATTACATCAGGTGTATACACAACCACACCACAATTCCTATTCAAAAGCCCTTTTTATACATTTCACAATATCTTTTTCTTCTCATAAAATAGTTTGAAGAGATAAGCATTTCCATAAAACTATTTCAGGTAATAACTAAAAATTAAACCACAGTTTAGGGTCAAACTAACCCTTCCAGTTATAACTAACATGTAACCCATAACTATCATGTAATCAAGAAAAGAAATAAACAATGTGTCACTACACTATCATCAAAGTATGATTTGTACAACACATAACTAAAATTAAGTGCTCAACGTAGTTGTCACACATAACACTAGTTATATGATCGCCAACATAAAACCATTAACACTATCCACATAAGCCTTTTCCACTATCCATAAATCAAACCACTTTTCATAAATCAACATAGTACCACCGACAGAGTTCAAAGAAATCATAGTATAATCATAAACTAGCGTAAACGGCCAAGCAAGAAGAATACATGTAGACAACCTTCAAGATTAAAACAATGAAAAGGAATGATAGCACCTGAAAAGGTGAAATGATGGGTTTGAGACTATTGTCAATGTCCTTGATGCACAACACTTCCTGTCACCTCACAGATTCAACAAATGAACTCCACAAACTATCAAAATACCAGATTCTGCATACCCTTCTATGATGGCGGCCAAACCCTCGTGGAGAGGATAATAGATAGTGAAAAATGAAAATGATTAAACATCATTTTTTGCCTTTTGAACCGAGTGACCAAATGAGTCGGTTAACCCTAAAAGAAACATGTTTATGCTTTGTCAAAAACCTTCCTTATTGGTTACCAAATTAATCTTGAAACATCAATGATATTCTCTTAATATCTTAAAAGGTGTTTAATTGAGCGCTAGGAAAAAGTGCTTGTGGTCTTCAAAAAACATATGTCATCAAAAACATATGATATATCATATATTTCAACTTAATACCAAGTCAAATGTTAGACCATCAAATGCCAAGTCATCAAATATTCCAATGTCAAGGTGCCAAGACAACAAGTCATAATCCAGGTTTGACATAATCTAGGTTTGACATCATCGCCAATATGCCACATTTAATACATGCCTGTTATCATAATATCATAGTGCCAAAGACCAATCTACCTGTTAGGAAACCATCTCAACTAAATAAATGAGTGTATCAAACAAAGTGTCAAAGTAAGAAAATAAAATCATCAAACTGTCTACTGTCTTGTCATCAAACTGTCTAGTGTCTTGGCATCAAACTATCCATCACAACACATATCAAGTTGTGTATTGTCATCATGTCAATTACCAACAACCATCTCAACTAAATGAGTCACATGTACCAAGTTGTTGTTTGATCATCAGAAACAAAAACTAAGGGTAAAGTTAACAAACTCCCCCTTTGTCCATGATGGACAAAAAATAACTTCCTCTCCCCCTTTTTGACATCAGGGCAAAGGGAGGGAAAGTATGCAAATGCCTCTAATATATATACATAAATCCTAAAATGTAAAACCATACCAACCATACCAATCTGATTGTCCCACGAGTAAGAAATATCCAAAACATCTGAAACAAAAATGAGATGTCAGCAGCATGAGGAAATATCAGCATGCATAAAGAGCATGTAGCAAAGAAGGACAACAACTGAGGAGACTGTCACCATTGTTCAGAACATCAGAGAATATCACTGAAGTAGAAACATTTAACATATTGCAGATTACAAATAACTCAACAGGGCTATAAAGTATGCAAAACACTCAAAACTTTGAGCTGATAAAAATGCCTCTCTTGATATCATTGTTTCATGACAACATAGTTTTCATACCCTGTTCCAAAGCCTTCCCATTCTCACATCATTGTCTTTGCATCTATTAACAAAACATAAGATTTGTTATCAAGACACAAGTTTCATTCAAAGCTGTCACAAGATGGTCTGCTATAAACCAATATGGTCAAGATTGTTTATCAAATTCACTATATTTTGTCAATGACACAACTACAATCATAAAGCATTGAGCATGTATCATTTACCAAGAGACAGAAAATATTGTCACTACACTGCAAAACCTTGTTAAAGCATTGTGGTATAGCAATTCATCATTGTAACTTTGCTCATCAAAAAGTTCATGTTGCAAGTGCAAAACACCAAGAAAACTTCATTCTTCACACTTCACACTCTATTCTTATAAGCACTGCAATAGGCAATGCAAATCTCTGTTTAAACAACCATTAAATACACTTTGTCAACTCTGTCAAAGACATCAAGACGAGTTCAAGAGCAAAATCAAGCATACATCTCTAAGTATGAAGTTCTTGAAATTGTTACCAACCAAAAACTATTACCATTAGTCACCTCATCATAAAATATAGCATGGTATCACTGTCAAAACAAAAAAAAATCTCCTTTTCAACTGATGTGAATTCAAGAAAACCATAGCATATGCTCAGATAAAAAACTCACACTATATATACCAGGAAACCTTACACTAATCACTAAACCTCTGCATATATTATGACTATTATATTGATACTTTCTATTACATATCCCTGTTACATAGACAACTGCAAACTAATTCTAAAAATAACACTAATCATATAGGTTCATGAATATCAAGTCAAACTATCTTTTTGCCATATAGTGATGAATGTTTTCTTGCACTTTCAGCATGAAATCAGCAAATGACAAATATTGTCCTTATTCGCTATCTTTGTCAGGAGATATAATAGTTACCTTTGTCCTTGTACTTTCTACACCACGCTCAACTGCAATTAAGAAAACTAGTCAACTCTGCATTGTATAAACAACATCAATCACTGTCTTCAAATAGGGATTTCACTGTCATCATCCATGAAAACTCAAACAAAGAATACTATCACCATGTAGAGAACATTCCAAACACTGTTTAATACAGGGTAAGTGCAAGAAGATGGGGGGCCAAAAAGGGGTCTTAAGTGGCCACTTTTTTTCTGAAATCAGGAATTACTGGCCTTGGATGAGAAATTGAGCATAGTTACACTCAAAATTTGGAGATGCAACCAAAACAGTGTTCGTAGTGCTTCGAGTCTACTTTCTAAAATACTATTTCTTTTTGAAAATGGCATAGATTAAGGGGTTCAAAAGAGGGAGCCACAGAAATTGGTGTTGTTTCTATCAAAAAAACATAACATAGCATGTTTTGTGGCTCCCTCAAAAGGTCAACTTTTTTTTTGGTATTTTTAAAATCGCTTTAGTGAGAAATTAGCTAATAGCATGTAGTTTATGCCCAATTTTTCTGATAATTTTTTGATGAATATTTGATTTTTTACTAATTTTCAAAGTGGACACATCCTAAAAAATAGAATTTTGCCCGTGCTACCCCTATAAATTTTGAAAACTAATTGAAAATCATTTTTTTTTAATATTTGTAGAATGAAGTCTAGTTTCTAAATATGTAATTTTTTTGAAATTTCAATGAATAGTTAATTTACAATGAAAAAAAGACCAAACAGTGGTTTTTGCCCAAAAACGGACACACAAACAAAAGAAATTAAAGATGAAAGGCTTAACATTGTTAAAATGTGAAAAAAATTACATCGTTAGATAGCTAAGAGAAAGTCTAACATTACCCAGGTGTTTGATTTGTTCGACCTTGAAACACGTGCAAATTTGAGGGTTAGCATGAACGAAATTATGTGAAATCTTGAAGAATATGGAAAAACACGTCTATGACTGTTCAAAAGGCACTCCAAGCCTTTGGGTTGGAAATCCAAAACAAATCCCAAGCCCAAGGCTTGGGATTCCCAAAGCAAGACATAACACGAGCATGTTATAATGCGCTCGCATTATTGTTTTCTTTGCATTTTTCCTTTTCCACAAAAGTTTGTGCTATTTTTCATGTTTCAAATAACGCAAGCACATTATGTTCAACTTAAATCTTTTTATGTTCAAGGCTATTAATCATGTATGTATGTATGTATGTATGTATGTATGTATCTATGTATGCCTATATGTATGTATGTATCTATGTATGCCTATATGTATGTATGTATAGTGTCGAGGGTAGAGGAGGGTAGAGATGGGAGTGAGCTAGATAGGGGAGGAGAGGGGTGGATAAGGATTGAGTGATTAAGGTTTAAGGTTGAGGGTTGAGCATTTAGGGATAGTGTTGTGATGTTCACAACACGCCCCATTTTACTCCTTAGCAAAATGAGGACCCCCACTGTGGCTATTGCTTTTGCTATTGTGTGTGTCGTTTTGCTTGGGGCTAATGGGAAAAGGGGGTTGTAATTTGCAAACTTTGTTAAAAATAGAAAAAAAATGCATTTTTAGTACCAGAGCATGATATGGTTGGATTCCTTGTGAAAAATGAGCTAGGGTTGCTTTTTGAACCATCTTAAAATTTGCCATATTTTGCAAGTAATGGTCATTTTGGTAAAATGTACATTCTGGTTTGTATATCGCTTTCATGTGCATGGGCAATTGTATGTCTTTTTTTTCCTTTGTATGCATTTTGTAATGTTCTATACACACATACAAGCCAGAATCCAAATGAATCTGAAGTCGGATTTATCGTATGTATCATGTCCAAGTTGTATATCGAAGGGCATCGGTGTAACTTCTACCGTCGGGCATTCAAAGAAGTTATCTCCCCGAAGGGTATTGTCTCACGAATGATTTATCATCGGTATAACATTGGATATCGTCCGAGTTCGAAAGTTTCTCACTGAGGGTTGTTCTTTCGCCGATGAAACATTTGGTCATCGGCATAACAAGGTCTATCGGTGGAGTTTGGTTTTGTCTCCCCGAAGGGTATGGTCTCACCGATGATTTATCATCGGTATAGCTTTCAATATTGGCAATGTTTGGTTTTGTCTTGGCGATGAGTAATCTCACGCTGATAACATAGAAGGAAGCTCATTGGTAGAACAAAGTGATCAGCCAAGTAACTTTTGGACTCGCTGATAAGGAATCTCACGCCGATGGCATATGAGAAAAGACTTAGAAATATTTAGTCCATTTTGGCCAGAACAAAGTGATCGGCCAAGTAATTTTTGGACTTGCCGATGAGGGATATCACGCTGATGGGTGGTAAAGGGTAAAGCGATAAAATTTTAAGGGCATTTTTTGGAGCCTGATGGCTTTTTTTGGGTTAACAATGGTTGACCAGACCATTTTCTAACACTGTGTATGCATTTTCCTACTGTCTATTAAGTAAAATGATACTTATTGCTTGTCTGTTTTTGTAGGTTTACAGTTGAAGAAGGAGCTAAAATTTAGTGACAATGACATCATGGAGGAGGAAATTATATTTCAAGAGCAGAGGAAGATAAGGACAAAGGGCGAGGAAGTCAAGGGTCTTCATTGATGAAGACAAAATGCAGCTAAAGATATTATTGCAGCAGACCACAGAAGTTATTATTGAGCTGCTAGGGTTTCCAGAATGGCATATTTCGCCCAGATTAGATGTATACTTAGAGATATTTTGGGAGACTTGTTCTCCAACATTTATTGCTGTAACCAGAGGTTTGAACTATTGTTTAACTAGGGTTTTTTGAGATGTAGTGAGGACAATCAGAGTATATTGTGCCTCTCTGCATTGTAATACTTTACACATGGATTTTTTAGAAGATAGCCAGCACTGGTAACTAGTTTTAGTATTTTAGAATAGAGGGACCTTTGAGTTTAGAAGTAGAAGAAGGAGGTCGCCTGTGTCTACAATAAGGAATGCGTGGAACATCTGGCTTCCTTACTGTATCTGTAAAGCTTGTAAGTTTTCTGTAGTTTGATCAATGAAACTAAGAGTCATTCTGACATTGTAAATCATATATGACTGTCTGTTTCTAATACAATCGAATCTGGAATTCTGCATCTATCTTTAGAGTGTTTTCTTGCTCTTCATTGTGTTTTGAAACATCTTCTCTTAGAGCTTGCAATTTTAAGTGTATGTTTGTGAAAATGCTCAGAACTTACATTTAAGGTTTTTTGTCTGTGGATTTGATCAAGTTATTGTATGATTTATATAGTGCATAACAGAACAATTAGATCCTTTGGAAGATTTAAATGAGGTTTTAGATTAGATCTTTGTAACTTTTCCCAACCCATCTGAAATACTTAGCTGAAAATGCAGAAATTTAAAGGAAATTGTCCCAAATTTGGAGTATGCATAACAGAGTTGAAAGTAGACAGTTTTCATAAATACTTAAGAGGAGAAGGCTACAATAATTTAAGAGAAACCATTTAAAGCTTTGTAGCACAGTAGTATTTTTATGCAAAGGAATGAACAACACACCCATATTTCATGATCTCTTTGCATAGTTTGAGGCCAGTAAACCAACAAGAAACCCTATACTACGTAAGGCCCCGAACATTACAGCTTCACATCGACCAACTGAATTTGCCCAACAGGTCAAGACCTCACCATATTAAACTTGGGATTAAGTGAATCTTAACCGATTCCTTCGTATCTTTCAAGTCAGTTTTGGTTCATTTTATGTGAATTTTAACTAATTGTTATGATTGCATCAAAACAATCACCAACAATTTTTCTGGCGCTAGAAGGAGGGCATGACTTGAGTTAGGGTTTGTTTCAAACTGGCTAATAACAGTAATAGAGTGACCAGGTCTAGATCCAGTTCAGGGGATATATTCATTCAATTACCTGACATAAGGCGAAGTAAGGGCCCTTTGATTTGGAACCCCAAAATATCTCAAGCAGGGAGTTCATCTGGAACACCTCCTGGGTCACCTTTTAACATCTGTAGCATTGTGAGTCCTGACAGATCTTTATTCAGATCTTTGAATCTTGGTTCAGATATCCCTAGAGGTCCTAGTCCTCCCAGAGATCCTAATCCTACAGAAGATCTAGGTATTCCTACAGGTTTAGGTCAAGCACAAGTACCTGCAATGGCTTATTTTAATGTCCAGTCTCCCATACACTTTAATGATTATAATGAGATGCCCAAAAATTTGGAGAAGATATGTCCCAAATATCAGTTACACCAAGACCCAGAAGACCACGTTAGAATATTCAAGGAAGCATGCTTTAGGGCCAGATTAGAACATGAAGATGTTGTGTGTAGATTGTTTCCCTACACCTTCAATGAGCAAGCGTCTAACTGGTATGTGAACTTACCTAATGGCTATGTTTCTTCTTGGTCACTCAAGGAGGAAGCATTTATGTCTAGATTTAGAGGACCCATTGATCCTTGTACCTTGTATCACAAATTGTCTACTATAAAAAGAGGAGAGGGAGAGCTAATTGATAATTTCAATGACAGATTTCAAAAGGCCTACTCTAGGTTGGTACCCCCTTACACCGTAGATGATGATACCTTGTTAGCCATGTACTATGCTACCTTGGATCCTTTAACTACCATGTTCATCAAAAGAAAACCAAACATAGATTCAATATCCAAAGCCTATAAAGAGGCAGCCTCAGTAAATCAAGAGATGAGGCATACAACTTGTAGCCCATTTGTTAATGGAGGAAATTTTGCGATGCAGAATCAGGCACAACCATGGAATGGAGTCCCTATGCATCACACTCCATTATTAAATCCAATTCCTTCTTACACACCTGTGTTTAGTCCTACCCCAATCCAAGCTATAACTCCTTACACAGGTAACACTACTAATAACAGTCAGAATAATGGTCAGCCTTTCTTCCAACCTCCTAGAGACACAACTGTAACAAAAGCACCGGAGGAAAGGGAAGAAATCAAAGAGATCACTGCACATTTGAAAAGATTGACCACTGAAGTAACACAACTAAGAAATGAGAACCTCTATGGAAGAAGTAACCAGGGATACAATCAAAATCAAAATTATAACCAGGGCCAAAATCAAAACTATGGTTCAAATCAAAATCAGCATCAAAATCAAAACTATAATCAGAGCCATACCCAAAATAATAGCCAGGGCCAATGTTCAACTCAGAGCCAAAGCTATAATCAGCATTAAGGTCTTAACCAAGGGCAGCCAATACAAAATAGAGGACCAGTGATAGACAATAGGGCCTGGGGTAACAATGACAAAAATCAGAATCAGCCTAGGCCGCCCAAGATATGGAACACTGGACCAAACAATGGTACCTTATCTTCTCCTTTTGAAAACATAAATAATCATGATGCAAAACAAGCAGCTGGCATCCAAATGGCCAATACATCACTGAAAAACTGGTGCAGATTTCACAATACCAATGCCCATGCTGAGCTTGATTGTCCACAGTTTCATTTAGCAACCAACATATTTAATATAGAAGTGTAGCCTCCTACTTCTAAATTTCTCATTCCTAAGGGTAATGAGGTAGTACCCTTAGGGTATGATACAATTTTAGTCTTAGAAACCTTTACCTTTGCAACTACAGAAGAGAGAGAAGATGAATTGTTAGAATATGAACCATACTTTTGTGAAAATCTTTATCCTGAATCAGCCTTTGTGTTAAATGCTTTTCAGTTTCCTTTTGAAACAGAAAATGAAGTATTGACTAAAACGGAAGAGGTGCATGCTTTTCAATAGATAAATAAAAACCACACCTACAATTTAAGAAACAATAGTAGGCCAGGAGGACCCTTCACCACTTCCATTCCCCCTAACAACTTCAATACACCCCCAAATCAAAATGCTAGCAATAACCCTACCATACTCAAAGCTAACCATCATACAAACAGTGGAACAATAGTACAAAAGACCCAAACAAGTAAAACTAAAACAGTAGAAACAATAAGATTAATGAGTTACTTGTCAGAAGAAATAAAGAAGATAAAGGTCAGTATACCTCTGAATGAATTATTGAAAACTCTAGGGATCAGGAATGCTTTTATAAAATCTCTGGATGCATCCATAACAGATGGAGTTCCTGCTACTATAGCTATTCCTAATAAAGATTCACCACCTAAAGATAAAAGTAAGCGAGTTGAGCAGCCTTCCAACACAAATGTAGTAATGTACGCTGATAAGAAGGATGCTCCTCCTTTCTTGTTAACAGTTAGATTGTGTGGAAAAAATGTACACAATTGCATGGTAGATTCTGGTGCATCAGCCAACGTAATGCCCTTAGGAATATGTAAAACTCTAGGGCTGACCCCCACCAAATCTACCAAGGTTGTCACACAGTTAGATAAAACTAAGGTTAGCATGATAGGAGAGCTAATGAACATTCAGATGCAGTTAGCTTCAGACCCTAGGGTAAGCCAATTAATTAACATTCAAATAGTGGATATACCCATAAATTATGGAATGTTGCTAAGTAGAGACTGGTCCAAAACATTAAACAGATATATGGCCATAGACTTTTCACATATGTGGCTACCTTGGAGGGGTGTCCCAAACTAGATTAGAATAGAGGCAGAACCCAGGATGAAACACATGATAACAAAGTATAACCAAACTAATGAAATACTATATGTTGTTGTTGAACTTGGTGTTTATAGGATTACTAATAAAGGGGTATAGATTGAGGAGATATTAATGCTGAATTTTAAGGAAAAGTTTGTTAGTAGAGAAGTATACAGAGTCTGATGGAAATTCGTCTAAAGAAGAAAGGAATCCACTAAACCGATTTAGTGAAGCCATTAGACAAGAAATGGAAGAGTGCATTAAACAAAATCTACCGATCCAATGTAAATGGTATAAGGACAAATGTAGAGTTCATGATAGGACACACTCTGAAGAGAGTTGTAGAATATGCAAGGACATCATCGAATATGAATACAAAAAATTAATGAAGAAGATAAGGTTACAAGGAGAAAATGAGAATCCTGATCAACCATAGAGATGTGTTCAGGGTAATATAGATGCTCTGATTCTAGATTTAGGAGAGGGAATAAAAGACAAGGGTAGTTGTCTTTTTGATTTACAGGCTGGAAATACATATATGCAAGTTAACCAAATAGAAATGCCCATGAATAAACAGACCAGCACCTCACAAGTGATAAAAGAGATAAAGCATGCCAAGGTAAAAGGTCAAAAAAGTAAAGGGGGCATGTGGACATTAAAATGTGACAGGTCCAAATCAAAATAGGGTGCGGGTGCGGGTATTGAACTAATAGATCCTCAGGGTAAATCATACCTAGCAGCATACCGACTGTAGTTTTCATGTACTAACAATATTACTGAATATGAAGCCTTAATTCTGGGACTTGTAATGGCTGTAAAGAAAAGGGTGAAAACGATCCGGGTATTTTCAGACTCTGAACTAGTAGTCAGACAAGTAAGGAAACTATATGCATGCAATTACAAGAAAATGATTTGTTATAGACATAGGGTATGGGGTTTGATAGACTCGTTTGATGCTTTCAACTTAGAGCATATCCCTAGAGAGCTGAACCACAGACCGGATACGCTAGTAGTTGCTGCTAGCACATTAGAACCCTTGACACTGTCAGGATTGAGGTGATTTGTTGTTGAGTTAGTTATTGTTGCCAGTATCCCAGACAACGTTACACACTTCAAGTATTTGGAGGGGATCAGCAAATTATCGATTTTATTACTTGTAATGAGGTATTTGAGGCCCAAATCATTGATGAACAAGAAAGGCCTGAAATAACATGGGATGAGGAGGATATAATCAACTTGAAGAACAACTCCTTACCCAAAGGGGTAATTGAATTAGAACAAATCTTTGATTTTGACAGAGTAGTGAAATAGAAAGACTTACCCCGAACTGAGGGGGGTAAGTGTGAACCATACAACTTAGGAACAGAACAAAACCCTTAGAATGTGCAGATTGGAAAGGTTTGCTCTGGGAAGATTAGGGAAGAAATCACAGACGTATTGAAGGATTTAAAGCACGTCATAGCATGGAAATATGAAGACTTGGAAACATACGATGCGTCCATTATAACTCATGTGATACCTTTGAGACCAGAAGTTAAACCATTCAGGCAAAAACAAAGGCCTGTCAACGCCATTCTAGAGCCTTTAATCTTCAAAGAAGTAAAGAGGTTATTGTCTGCTAGGATAATTTTCCCAGTCAGACATTCAGCTTGGGTTGCTAACCTAGTACCAGTAAGGAAGAAAAATGGAGACATCAGATTATGCGTAGACTTTAGAAATCTTAACAAAGCATCTGAAAAGGATAATTATCCTCTACCTCCAATAGATGAAGTGCTACAAGCAGTAAACAGAGCAAAGATGATGTCTTTTTTAGATGGTTTCTTGGGCTATAACCAAGTTTTAATTAATAGAGATGACAGATTAAAAACCACCTTCACTTGTAAATGGGGGAATTATGCATTTAGGAGAATGCCTTTTGGTCTGATCAATGCAGGTGCCACTTTTCAGAGAGCCATGGATATTGTGTTCTGTGGATTAATAGGTAAATGTATTGTGATCTATATGGATGATCTGATTGTGTATTCCAAGGATGCATCCACTCACGCTGAAGACCTTAGGAAAGTACTTAAGCAATGTGAGAGGTACGAAATTTCCCTTAACCCTAAGAAATGTATATTCGGCGTAACTGAAGGTAAATTATTAGGCCATGTCATTTCTGAAGATGGAATATCAATTAATCCAGATAGAATAGAATCAATAAAAAAATTGTAAATACCAAATAGTAGGAAAGAGTTGAAATCATTTTTTGGTAAGATTAACTTTGTTCAGAAGTTCATCACAGGTTTTGCCGAAATTATACAGCTGTTGAATGCTATGTTAAAGAAGGATGCGCAAATGGAGTGGATGCCTATAGCTAGGGCTGCGTTTGAAGATATTAAGGAGGCCATTTTTGACGCCCCTGTACTGGCGAGCCCAGACTACACCAAGCCATTTTACATACACTCCTTTGCATCCTCCCATTCAGTAGTAGCCGCTTTGACACAGAAAAGTGCAGACAATGAAGAAAAACCCATTGCATTTATGAGCGCGCCACTGAAAGATGCACAACTGTGATACCTGGACACCGAGAGACAAGCATTCGCGTTGATAAGAGCAGTAAAAAAGTTTAGACACTATATTCTGTGCAGCCAAGTCAAAGCCATAGTGCCAGACGCAGCCATGAAGATGCTACTAATGCAGAACGAACCTGGAGAAAAGAGGGCCAAATGGATCACCACGCTGTAGGAGTTCGATATAGAAATCATTCCCATGAAGCTGGTCAGAGGGAAGGTGTTGGTACAAACAATAGCAAACACAGACCCAGATTTGATAAAACAGCAGTATGTGCCGAATTCCCATGACACATCAGACTGGTATGGAGATTTAAACACTTTTCTAATAGCTGGAAAGTACCCAAATAGGATGAAAGCTTCTCAGAGGAGAGATTTGAAGATTAAAGCACAAAAATATATGGTGCAAAGAGGTCTTCTATTCAGGAAGAACCATGATGGAATTTATTTGAGATGTCTAAATAGAGCAGAAGCGGATAAAGTGTTGACAGAACTGCATGACAAATACGAAATCGGTCATGGTTCCCATCTAGCTACAACACACAAAATATTGAGAGCAGGCTATTATTGGCCCACGATGTTCAAAGATACTGAGAGTCACATTAAAAGTTGCCACACCTGTCAGACTGCAACAGATAAGGGAAGGAATCAGGGCAATCCACTACAACCTTTGATTGAATCAAGACCATTTGCACAATGGGGCCTAGATTTCATTGGAGTCATTAATCCTCCATCTTCTACAGGACACAAGTTCATACTGATGGTGATGGACTATTGTACAAGGTGGACTGAGGCTAGATGCTACAAGTTTTCCACAACTGAGGTAGTTATCAAGTTTCTTGAAGAAAACATCATCACTAGGTTTGGAACTCCCTATTCATTGGTATGTGATAACGGCCCTGCTTTCTCTTCTTTAAAGTTTTCTAAATGGGCATTTGAATATGGGATTGTTTTAAGGTTTTCTTCAAATTATTACCCTCAAGGTAATGGATTAGTTGAGTCTACGAACAAAATTTTATCAGACATAATCAAAAGGCTAATTGCAAAGAGTCCTAGAGAGTGGAATACACTGTTGAAATACGCATTATGGGTAGATAGGACCAAGTTCAAAATAGCTTTAGGTAGCACACCTTATCATTTAGTTTATGGGACTGATTCCATACTTCCAGTAAATCTGAGAATACCAATCTGGAAGTTTGCCAATGAGTATTTAGGCTTTGACAATCATAGGGAAGCCAGGATGGTACAAATGCTACAATTGGACAAGAAAAGAAATCAAGCCATCGAGAAGTTTGCCAAACACCAAGTGGTTGTTAAGAGGTGGTTTGATAAGAGAGCAAGAGTCAAAACATTTAGGATATCAGACTTAGTGCTGTGCTGGGATAAAGCACATGAAAAGAAAGGGAGTCATGGAAAATTTGACAAACTATGGTTAGGCCCGTTGCAAGTTTCAGAAATAATAGGAGATAACACATTTAGACTTAAGACCTTGACTAGAGGAAATGTACCATTACCAGTTAATGGTCAACAGTTGAAACACTACTTTTAGGCTTGAGGTAAAGGGCAGTCCATTTTTGTGTAATATAGTGTAAGTAATGTACAGTTTCCTTTTGCTGTTTCTTTTTTTTGGTTTTGTTGTTTGTATAGTTTTATTTTCTGTTTCTTTCTGTTTGTTGTTTTGTTTCTGTTCTTGTGTTTGTACAGTCTTCTTTTGCTTTGTTTTATTTTTCTTGTACAGTCTGTTGTTTGTTTGTTTGTTGTCTCGTCAGCAGGGATCTTCATTTTACTTTAGAGAATTAAGGAGCAAGCTAACAACCATTGAAAACAGTATAAATTTAGAATATTCAGGTTAATTATTTGCAATTTATGCATAACTTGTTGTGACTGTCATGAATGTAGAGAGTTGTTTAGCTTCTGAAATTTAGTATTCAATAATAGTGATTGAGAATTCAAGAGAGGTTTCTCATAATGACACACCTAAAATCCTTGGGTTTGTTGAACCTACCAGTGTAGATATTAGGTGAAAAATCTGAGGTCACCCTTGCTACCATTACAATTCTCAGCTTAATTTCAGCAAGTGTCCACTCCTTGCATCATGAAGCAACAAATTGCTATATCTTGTGAAATATTTACAGAAGCATAAAATAGAATAAATAAAGTATAGAGTATAAAAAAATAAAAAAATAAAAAAAAGTAGGAATATAATAAAGCGGATTATACTAAAAATCCAGATTAAGCCATCTAAGTAACTCTACCGGAG
This sequence comes from Cunninghamia lanceolata, assembly GCA_027924645.1. Lineage (NCBI taxonomy): Eukaryota > Viridiplantae > Streptophyta > Pinopsida > Cupressales > Cupressaceae > Cunninghamia > Cunninghamia lanceolata. The sequence goes on from BSBN01000934.1 coordinate 1,967,555, forward strand.
CTATGGACGCTCACTGGCAGTGGGGCTCTACTTAGGAGAATTGTAACGATAACCTTGCCGGGGCTATGAACGCTTGCTGGCAGCAAGGCTCTATCCAGTTGGCTATGAGGGAATATCCTCAACTATGTAGGCTAATGTCAGTCACTGGTTTGTTCAACCGATCTTCAAGATGAGGATAATTAATCACTTGCACACACTTAAACTAAAAATGAAAGTTCATACACCCTTATTGAATACCTTAGGTCTCAAGCTGAATAATAATTTATAGGAAGATAGTTGGAAGTTATGTGTAGTGCCCCTCAACTAGTCATCTGTCAAACTGATGTTTGCTTAGTAGTATTGGACATTATGACATTATTTTAGTTAGATTGATGATGGATCTCTTGTTATGTTGTTAATTCATTATGGACCTGATCAGTATGGTAACAATTGTTGATGTTGGATTCTATTATTTTATGCTTTAGAACTTGATAAATGAATTAGATGTTACATATGCTTGATGATATTTACTATATGGGATTGTGAGACAGTTGATCATTTTATGTTGATAATTAGTAATCAGATACCCTGTGCAATATAGTTAGTTGTTTATTCATAAACGTGAATGGAACAGTGTCGTATTACTCGCTCTTGAGTACCCTACCCCACTGCGATTTCCATTCACTATTGGACTGCATGTGGATGTATATATATATATCTTGTATGGTTAATTGTGCGTTACTGCAGGATGCAGGTACTAGGCACCGACTCCACCTGATTACCAGGTCTGAGCGTGCCTTCGCCAATGGATTAGTTGATTGGAGTTAACGTGAGGTCCCTAGGCAGTGTTGTCTGGTCGTCAGTTTACCCTTGTCGTTATTGTTTGTCATTCGATCATGACTTGTTGACAGGTAATATTGCACCTTGAAGTCTGATTAGGTCTGAAGGTGTCCAATTGTGTTCGGTATCGTTGTGCTCTGATTAGAATCTTCTTACGAAAATTATAATGTCGATAATTAAATACATTTGTAAAAAGTCGATGTTTGAGCTCAGTGTCGATAGTGTTAATTATTGTTGTAAACAAAGTATTATTTTATTAGATGTATAATTGTTAAATAAAGATTGTAAGAAATTTTGTATTATATAATGCTATTTATAATAAACATTTAAATAAATAAAATAGGGTAGTCATGTTGTAAATTGTGATTTACAACTTAATTAATAAAATAAATTAAAATATAGTTATAAAATTTTTGATTGTTGTAATATTACAATTTTATTAATAATTATATGGTTGGTCGGCTATAAAATTAAATGTTGTCGAAACTGTATACTGATATTTAAAAAAGAAACCTCTTGGGAGGAGGAAATAAGATAGGATCACGTGCCGAGTTCCTGGGAGGAAGGAAGGGACTGTTCTATAAAAGAGAAGCTTGTAGAGGCAAAGGGGGGAGATTGGCAGGAAGGAGAAGGACTGAGGAGGAAGAAGAAGGTTCGAGTTTTCTGCAACTGAGGAATTGAATTTTACATTGAATCTAGGCTTTAGATACAGGTTCTTCCGTCTTCCATATTCTATTCGCATTTTGATGAAATGATGGAAATTTGTCTCTCTTACTCCTCCAATTTGCTATTTGCTTGATAGTTCTAGAGCTCTTGTTAATTCATTCTGTACCTGTCCTGCAACCGCTTCATTTCATTCCAAACAAATTTCTATTAGAAATATAAATAAATCTACCGACCCATCCCTGCATAAATGATTGAGAAGAAAATATGAGTCTTGTTTTATTGTTTAGGGTTCGGAATTGTTAAAGAGTAAGGAACGGCCTCTGAAGTTTTTACATGATCTGTATCAGATCATTCATGTAGTTCTTTGTTTCTAATTCCCTATACCTGTGAGGTGTCCACATACCGTTAACATGGATAACTTGGTTGTTTTTGCACCATCAGCTATGATGGATGAAATTACGTGCACCAAGACCCTTATCTTTGGCGTGATCTATTGTATGCTTGCTAGCGTCATCTCCTTGATTAGGTTTGGAGCACCTCCAACAGGTTCTTTTGTGCATACCCAGCAATCTTTTTCTTCCAGGCGGTTTCAGCATCCATACCAATGTCTCCAGTGGCTGTGAGGAGATCTCCTTCACATACAGCTGCGATCTGCCTCCTACGCATCCCACTTTAGGGTTTTCGATCCAACTTCACCTAGGGATCGTTTTAATTCCTCCGTCATATATTAGATCTCTGGCGGTTAGAATTTTACCACTTACGCTGTTTCTGTGTAGGAATTAGAAAAAGAATCGAAGTTTGAAACACAATCAAGAGTTAATCATGAATAGCGTCGTTGTAAAGATAGTATGATTTGTAGAAATGGGAAGATTATAATCCGTCACATTCGGGGCTAGGGTTAGGTTCAGTAAAGAATGTTTTAATTAGCTATAGTGGCTCTACAGTAGGTAGCAAATGGCATCATGAGTTGGGCAGTTGATTTAGATTTATTTAAACAAGCCGTCAGTCTTTTCCGTAGTCTCAGATCTGATAATTTGAATGATAGTTCAATTTAATATATTTAGTTTCAATAATCATTACTTTGACAGCGCTATCTTGTTTGTCTTGTTGTTAATTAGCTTGTATCCATAGTGGTTTATCCTGCAATCATCTCATTTTCAGAATAGATGGGGTTATTCTTTCCTTAAATTTAACATTTCCTTAAACCAACCGCTGTGTTTCCTGCACCGTAGGATTCAATAAAAATAGATCCTCCAACCCTTCCATAGAATCACTTCCTTAATCCCTTAAACTGCTTGATCAATCAACCATTCATTCATTCATATCTATATCGCTAGAATACCAACTGAAAAAAAACAATCCCCATAACTTCTGGATTTTGCCACAATGATATGATTGACAGCGCCCTCATTTTTTTCCCGATCTTTGGCGTTGTTTGTCACCAATGCTACTATTACATACTATTACTCATCTGTCTTCTCTGGATCATTGCGATTCAAAATTCCTTGTATCACAGCTTTCAAAATCACTTCTTTTGCCCTTGGCAGTTCTTCTTAATTTTTTTCAATTACACACTGAAACCCTCTACTGCAACTATAGTGTATATGTGCATACTCCTCTAATGGACTGACTATTTCCAGCAGCACCTTATATTGTATTCGCTCAAGTCTACGGCCATGCTGTGCTGTCCACGCAATTAATCTTCAAGTTTCTTGGTTTGTCCCTGTAAAACAACAAATTAGCAATCAATGAATGAGGTAGACAGTTAGCTTTGCCACTTAGCTTTGCCACTGTTGTCTCCTTGGTTTCAACAGTCTTATGAATCTGGCCTGATAATGATTTTCTAAGTTTCCTTGTTCTCAGCTAATAGATTTGTGCAGTTTTCTTACCTCTGTTTTTTTCACTTGTTGAGCATTTTCATGATTTGTTTTCTTGCTTAATGATTTGCCTGTTAAAGATTATGACCACATAACATTAGACATTTTCATCTTCAGCTAATATGTAATTTTGTCTCATATTAATATTTTCATATTACAGTGTCATTTTATTATTAAAAGATTTAAAAAGATAACAAGGAAGATGAAGAGGGTAAAGGTCAACATAAACAGTTTATTTGCTGGTACCATAGAGGACAGACATAGATAAGAAAAGGTTAAACAGCAACCTGTAAAGAATAAAAAAAAAGATATAGAATAATCAATAAAGGTCAACATTATCTCAATACCTAATTGATTATTTTTTTTAGCTTAGTAAACTGCAGTCATGGGACTGCTCCCTTTTCATATAAGGTGTCTAGTTAGTTAAATAAATCTTTCTTTACTATTACTGGAAATCATTACATTTCATACAAAACCTAGAATGCAGTGGTAAATGCAATAAGAAAAATTACGGATATTTACTTATTCACTGTTGGAAGATATTTGCTATCCCTTGTCTCATAATAGTCACTATTATTGTTTTGTCATTATAATTATTAGCATTTTATTATTATTATTATTAATATTCTTATTGATGTCGGTTCAACATAATATATATAAAAATTATAGTTAAAGGTTCAACTAGTTAATAAAACATTATTTTTGCTATTCTATAGTCGAGTACTTGCAATATGTGTATAGTTGTTTTTGTACTTGTGATGTAGTAATGATTATGTGGATTAAACATGATATGAGGTATAATGAGGTATTGTCCAAGTTGACTATGTGTTTGTGAAGTAATAATCTCGAGATGGGATATTTAGCCACTTGTGACTTTTCTATATCCGTTTTGTCAAAATTGTTGTATGGAGAGACTTGGAAACTGAAATAGAGAAAAGTGTTCTAATGTTATAAGTGATGGGAACAATGGGTATTATGTTTTAGTTTGTAATGCAAGAGGGTTTATGCCTTGCAGTGATCATGTAAGTGTAATGTTATTATGCCTTGTATGATGTTTAAGGTTACTAGGTGTTGGGAAGGAGAGTGGCCTTCAACGTGGGGTCGGCGCCCAAAGTGGCAGTCAGGATAACCCGTTGGAGGTAGATTAATCAAGTGATAACTTAAAATGAACTAGGGGATTAAGGGTAGAATTCACATTAAACAAGATTAATGGATTCCTCTCCCATGGCCTGTAGTGCTCGTTTAGACTAAGGATGGGTAGAGAAGGCCTGGTCGGCATGATTGACTTCCTTGTCCTCATGAAAGAAAGGTCGATTCCGCATGTGTCACCCTATGGGGCCGGTGCCTAGTGAGAGGCTGTCAGGATAACCATAGATGGGGGCCAGCGCCTAGTGAAAGGCTGTCAGGATAACCCATGCTAGGACCGTGCGATGACACTCTCCCTACTACAACCTAGCATCCCTTGTTCGGTCTCTCCTCTTTTGTTAAGTGTTACCTCTGGAAGTTAAGTTGTGTTGTGTTGTCATTGCCATGTGTTGTATTGGCGTTTAGTCATCCTTTGTTCTTGTTCGTCTTTGTCTACCTGACTGTCATTGTTTGGGACCTCATGTTAACTCCTAGCTCGGGGGGTGGACCTTAGGGTTCCACATGGTCGGGTGGAAGAGCTTTATTATCCATTGGTTATTCTTCGTTGAAGTTCATGTGCAGAAAAGATTTATCCCAGATGCAGACATTTGTACTTGTACCAGTTGGTGAAGATGTATGTATATAATCTTGTACCAGATTTGTGTAATGGAACATTCATAATGTATGTGTTTCTGATGTATTCTGAAAATGGCAATGTAATGATATAATGATATACCTATGTGTAAGGAAAGCATTTCAGTCATGTATTTGATCATGTGGATTATATTATTTGACGATATGTAATGAATATGAATCAGTTATTTAATTGTGCATTGGGTTTAGATCAGTTGCTGAGGTATGATTAAATCATGTTAGTTAGTTTGTAAAGTAATGCAGCCTTGAATCCTTAGAGAATATGTCGTAACTAGTTATGTTAACATTACTTGTTATTTTAATCATTTAAAAAAAAAAATTTCCTGTTTCATATAGCATAAATGTGTATTTCTTTAAGGTGTTCAAGGCAGGCGTTACATTATGGACTTATTTCATTTAGTTTTCTTGGAAACTTTGAATTTAATTATTTTGTTTGGTTGCTAGTTGTTGTGATGTTCACAACACACCCCATTTTACTCCTTAGCAAAATGAGGACCCTTGCTGTGGCTGTTGCTTTTGTTGTTGTGTGTGTCATTTTGCTTGGTGGTAATGGGAAAAGGGGGTTGTAATTTGCAAACTTTGTTAAAAATAGAAAAAAATGCATTTTCAGTACTAGAGCATGATATGGTTGGATTCCTTGTGAAAAATGAGCTAGGGTTGCTTTTTGAACCATTTTAAAATTTGCCATATTTTGCAAGTAATGGTCATTTTGGTAAAATGTACATTCTGGTTTGTATATCGCTTTCATGTGCATGGGCAATTGTATGTCTTTTTTTTCCTTTGTATGCATTTTGTAATGTTCTATACACACATACAAGCTAGAATCCAAATGAATCTGAAGTCAGATTTATCCTATGTATCACATCCAAGTTGTATATCGAAGGGCATCGGTGTAACTTCTACCATCGGGCGTTCGAAGAAGTTGTCTCCCCGAAGGGTATTGTCTTACCGATGATTTATCATCGGTATAAAATTGGATATTGGCCGAGTTTGAAAGTTTCTCGCCGAGGGTTGTTCTTTCGCCGATGAAAAATTTGGTCATCGACATAACAAGGTCTATCGGTGGAGTTTGGTTTTGTCTCCCCGAAGGGTATGGTCTCACCGATGATTTATCATCGGTATAGCTTTCAATATCGGCAATGTTTGGTTTTGCCTTGGCGATGAGTAATCTCATGCTGATAACATAGAAGGAAGCTCATCGGTAGAGCAAAGTGATCAGCCAAGTAATTTTTGGACTCGCCGATAAGGAATCTCACGCCGATGGCATACAAGAAAAGACTTAGAAATATTAAGGCCATTTCAGCCAGAAAAAAGTGATCGGCCAAGTAATTTTTGGACTCGCTGATGAGGGATATCACACCGATGGGCGGTAAAGGGCAAAGTGATGAAATTTTAAGGGCATTTTTTGGAGCCCGATGGCTTTTTTTGGTCAACGATGGTTGACCGGACCATTTTCTAACACTGTGTATGCATTTTAGAAGCGATTTTCACGGGTTCAGGGCCTGATTGATGCATTCACATAGTCACGACTGAATTTAACAGGTGTTTCAATTTCCTGCTGTCTATTAAGTAAAATGATACTTATTGCTTGTCTGTTTTTGCAGGTTTATAGTTGAAGAAGGAGCTGAAATTTAATGACAATGACATCATGGAGGAGGAAATCAGATTTCAGGAGTAGAGGAAGATAAGGACAAAGGGCAAGGAAGTTAAGGGTCTTCATTGATGAAGACAAAATGTAGCTGAAGACATTATTGCAACAGACCACAGAAGTTATTATTGAGCTGCTAGGGTTTCCAAAATGGCATATTTCGCCCAGATTGGATGTATACTCAGAGATATTTTGGGAGACTTGTTCTCCACCATTTATTGCTATAACCAGATGTTTGAACTATTGTTTAACTAGGGTTTTTTGACATGTAGTGAGGACAATCAGAGTCTTTATATTGTGCCTCTCTACATTGTAATACTTTACACAGGGATTTTTTAGAAGATAGCCAGCACTGGTAACTAGTTTTAGCATTTTAGAATAGAGGGACCTTTGAGTTTAGAAGTAGAAGAAGGAGGTCGCCTGTGTCTGCAATAAGGAATGCATGGAACATCTAGCTTCCTTACTGTATCTGTAAAGCTTGTAAGTTTTCTGTAGTTTGATCAATGAAACTAAGAGTCATTCTGACATTGTAAATCATATATGACTGTCTGTTTCTAATACAATTGAATCTGGAATTCTACATCTATCTTCAGAGTGTTTTCTTGCTCTTCATTGTGTTTTGAAACATTTTCTCTTAGAGCTTGCAATTTTAAGTGTATGTTTGTGAAAATGCTCATAACTTACATTTAAGTTTTTTTGTCTGTGGATTTGATCAAGTTACTGTATGATTTATATAGTGCATAACAGAAAAATTAGATCCTTCGGTAGATTTAAATGAGGTTTTAGATTAGATCTTTGTAACTTTTCCCAACCCATCTGAAATACTTAGCTGAAAACACAGAAATTTAAAGGAAATTGTCCCAAATTTGAAGGAGTATGCATAACAGAGTTGAAAGTAGATAGTTTTCATAAATACTTAAGAGGAGAAGGCTACAATAATTTAAGAGAAACCATTTAAGCTTTGCAGCACAGTAGTATTTTTATGCAAAGAATTAACAAGACACCGATATTTCATGATCTCTTTGCATAGTTTGAGGCCAGTAAACCAACAAGAAACCCTAAACTACGTAAGGCCCCTTGAACATTATAGCTTCACATCGACCAATTGAATTTGCCCAACAGGTCAAGACCTCACCATATTAAACTTGGGATTAAGTGAATCTCAACCGATTCCTTCATATCTTTCAAGTCAGTTTTGGTTCATTTTATGTGAATTTTAACTAATTGTTATGATTGCATCAAAACAATCACTAACAGATAGGATTTAGAGTTTAGGGATAAGGGATTAGAGTTGAGGACCTTGGGGCATTAGGGTTTAGGGTTGAGGCTTTAGGGATAGTGTTTAGGGTTAAGGGTCAAGGGATTAGGGTTAAGGTAGAGTGTTGAGGGTAGAGGTATTAGGAATAGGGTTTAGGGTTGAAAGTTTAGGGTTGAGGGATTAGGGTTTAAGGTATAGTTTAGTAGTTCTCGTGGATAGAGCCAGTAAACAATGGGATATTATTTGCCTGTTTCATAACAATATACCTCCCCTAAGTGTGGGGTGGACAACAAGAAATGTAGATGTACCCCAATGCAAAGCTTTTCTCATAATGATCATCCTTCCTGATTTCAACTGTTAATTACTCACTGTGGATGTACCATACGTAAAGATTTTCTCATAGTGTGTACACCTATTAGCATAATGAACCCCAGATGGGCCAGAAAAACATGCCATATAACATTACTAACATTAAAAAATTTCATAGCCATTTTTCTGACATATTCTTGCAACTCAAATATCTTTCAGAGAAGAGTGTCAAAAATGATGGGTTTAACAACCTAACATAAGGCAAAGCAGTTTTGTTGGGTTTAGGGATAGGGTTTAGGGTTGAGGGATTATGGTTTAAGGTATAGTGTTGAGGGTTGAGGGTTTAGGGATAGGGTTTAGGGTTGAGGGATTAGGGTTTAGGGTTGATGGATTAGGGTTTAATGTTGAGAGTTGAGGGGTTGAGGGTTTAGGGATAGGGTTGATGGTCAAAGGATTAGGGTTAAAGTAAAGTGTTGAGGGTAGAGGGATTAGGGATAGGGTTTAGGGTTGAAGGTTTAACGATTGAGGGTTGAGGCTTTAGGGATGAGGGTTAAGGGATCGGGGTTTAAAATATAGTGTTGAGCATTGAGGGTTTATGGATAGCTTTTAGGGTTTAATTTTTAGGGCTTAAGGGTTGAGGGATAGGGTTTAGGGTTTAGGGATAAGGGATTAGGGTTTAAAGTATAGTGTCAAGGGTTGAGGGTTTAGGAATAGGGATAGTGTTTAGGGTTTAGGGATGAGGGATTAGGGTTGAGGGTTGAGGGATTAGGGTTGAGGGTTGAGGGATTAGGGTTTAAGGTATAGTGTCAAGGGTTGAGGGTTTATTGATAGTGTTTAGGGTTGAGGGTTGACGGATTAGGTTTTAGGGTTGATGGATTAGGGTTTAAGGTATAGTGTTGAGGGTTGAGGGTTTAGGGTTGATAGATTAGGGTTTAGGGTTGATAGATTAGTGTTTAATGTCAAGGTTAGGGTTAGAGTGTTGAGGGTAGAGGGATTAAGGATAGGGTTTATGGTTGAAGGTTTAAGGATTGAGGGTTGAGGCTTTAGGGATGAGGGTTTAAGGCTTAAGATATAGTGTTAAGTGTTGAGGGTATCGGGATAGGGTTTGAGTTTTAAGGGTTAAGGCTTGAGGGATAGGGATTAGGGTTTAAGGTATAGTGTTGAGGGTTGATGGTTTAGGGATATGGTTTAGGTTTGAGGGATTAGGGTTTAGGGTTGATGAATTAGGGTTTAATGTTGAGAGTTGAGGGTTGAGGGTTGAGGGTTGAGGGTTGAGGGTTTTAAGGGTTAAGGGTTGAGGGATCAGAGTTAAGGGTTGAGGGATTAGGGTTTGACATTGAGGGTTGAGTACATTAAGGTTCGAGGGTTAAGGGTTTCAGGATAGGGTTGAGGGTCGAGGGATTAGGTTTAAAGTAGAGTGTCAAGGGTATACAGATTAGGGATAAGGTTGGAGGGTTTAGGGATAAGAGATTAGGGTTTAAGGTATAGAATCAAGCCTGTTGAGGGTCTAGGAATAGGGATAGCATTTAGGGTTTAGGGATGAGGGATTAGAGTTGAGGGATGATGGATTAGGGTTGAGGGTTGAGGCATTAGGGTTTAGGGATAAGGTTTAGGGTTGAGGGTTGAGGGATTAGGGTTTAAGGTATAGTGTTGAGGGTTTAGGGTTGAGGGATTAGGATTTGATGTTGAGGGTTGAGAGTTGAGGCTTTAGGGTTTAGGATTTAGGGATAGGATTGAGGGTCGAGGGATCAGAGTTAAGGGTTGAGGGATTAGGGTTTGACATTGAGGGCTGAGTACATTGAGGTTCGAGGGTTAAGGGTTTTGGGATAGGGTTGAGGGATTAGGGTTAAAGTAGAGTGTCGAGGGTATAAGGATTAGGGATAGGGTTGGAGGGTTTAAGGATAAGGGATTAGGGTTTAAGGTATAGTATCGAGCCCATTGAGGTCTAGGAATAGGGATAGCATTTAGGGTTTAGGGATGAGGGATTAGATTTGAGGGATGATGGATTAGGGTTGAGGGTTGAGGGATTAGGGTTTAAGGTATAGTGTTGAGGCTTTAGGGATAGGGTTTAGGGTTGAGGGATTAGAGTGAAGGGTTCAGGGATTAGGATTTGACATTGAGGGTTGAGGTTTGAGGCTTTAGGGTTTAGGGTTTAGGGATAGGGTTGAGGGTCGAGGGATCGGAGATAAGGGTTGAGGGATTAGGTTTTGACATTGAGGGTTGAGGGTTTATGGATAGGGTTGAGGGTCGAGGGTTTAGGGTTGAGGTAGACAAGGAGCGACTGAGAGACATAGAGAGGGGAGAGGTAGAGAGGTGAGGGGGAGAGATAAGTGAGATATAGAACATGAGCTAATGGAACTAGAGGTGAGATATTGTAAAGGTGCTATCGAAGGTGAGATAGGCACAAATATTAATGGATCAATCTATAGCAGGACAAAATGTGAGCTAGTAAACAATGGGAGATTATTTGCCTATTTCATAACAATATACCTCCCCTAAGTACGGGGTGGACAGCAAGAAACATAGATTTAGGGTTTAGGGATAGGGTTTAGGGTTGAGGGTTTAGGGATACGGTTTAGAGTTGAGGGTTTAGGGATAGTGTTGATGGTTGAGGGTTTAGGATATGGTTTAGGGTTGAGGGATTAAGGTTTAGGGTTGATGGATTAGGGTTTAACGTTGAGAGTTGAGGGTTTAGGAATAGGGATAGCATTTAGGGTTTAGGGATGAGGGATTAGGGTTGAGGGTATACAATAAATAAACTAGAATTTAGGCAGGGTTGGGAAAATTTTGTGAATCATCATGGGTTGGAGATTGGAGATTTTGTTGTGTTCAAGTACATATCCAAGTCATATTTTAAGGTTTAGATATTTCAAAGAATAGGGTGTGTGAAAAATATCAATGCTCTTTAGCTTATGAATACCAACATTGATACAAATAAAAGATGCCCTTTTTCTAACAGAATATTCAGTTCAAGTCAACCAATGGGCAGCAAGTTGCTAAATAATTTGGTTTCTGATGGGGAAAACAACAATGATGTTGAATCAATGGAAGAAAATCAAAATTAGGGTTGAGGGTTGAGGGATTAGGGTTGAGGATTGAGGGTTGAGGGATTAGGGTTGAGGGTATAGGGTATAGGGTAGAGGTTTGAAGGTTGAGGGATAATGTTCAAGGTTGAGTGTCCAAGGTTAAGTGTAAAGGGTATATAGGGTTTAAGGGTTTAAGGTTTGAGGGATTAAAGGTTTAAGAGTTGAGGGATTAGGGTTTAAGGCATAGTGTCGAGTGTAGAGCGTTTAGAGACAAGGTTAATGGTTGAAGGTTTAAGGGTTGAGGGTTGAGGCTTTAGGGCTTAGGGTTAAGGGATTAGGGTATAAGGTATAGTGTTGAGGGTAGAGGGTTTAGGGATAGGGTTTAGGATTTAAGGTTTAAGGGTTGAGGGTTGAGGCTTTAGGGATAGGGTTTAGTGTTTAGGTTAAGTGAGACACCTAGATGACTAAGGACAGATGAAGAGGCAGACAAGGAATGACTGGGAGACCTAGAGAGGGGAGAGGTAGAGAGGTGAGTGGGAGATAGAGGTGAGAGATAGAGAGGTGAGGGGAGAGATAGAATAAAATGAGAGAGTGAAGTTGACAACTTGAGGGAAAGATGGGTAAGGAGGAGGGAGAGAGGTGGAGAGGAAGGGAAATATCTAGAGAGCCCTGAGAGATATACAAGTGAGAGACCTACAACCTCGGGAGAGAGGGATGAGAGAGATAGGGGAGAGATGGGGGTGAGGCAGATAGGGGAGGAGAGGGGTGGATAAGGGTTAAGGGTTTAAGGCTTTAGGGTTTAAGGGTCAAGGGTTTAGGGTTTAAGGGTTGAGGGTTTAAGGGTTGAGGTATTAAGGGTCTAAGGGTTGAGGGATTAGGGTTTAAGGTATAGTGTCGAGGGTTGAACCCTAATCCCTCAACCCTTGATACAAACCTTAAAACCCTAATCCCTCAACCTTGGGGTTTAAGGTATAGTGTCGAGGGTTGAGGGATTAGGCTTCAACCCTCGACACTATACCTTAAACCATAATCCCTTAACCCTTAGACCCTTAATACCTCAACCCTTAAACCCTCAACCCTTATCCACCCCTCTCCTCCCCTATCTGCCTCACTCCCATTGCTCCTCTATCTCTCTCACCCCTCTCTCCCTAGGTTGTAGGTCTCTCACTTGTATATCTATTAGGTCTCTCTAGATATTTCCCTTCCTCTCCACCTGTCTCCCTCCTCCTTACCCATGTTTCCCTCAAGTTGTCAACTTCACTCTCTCATTTTATTCTATCTCTCCCCTCACCTCTCTATCTCTCACTTCTATCTCCCCCTCACCTCTACCTCTCCCCTCTCTAAGTTTCTTAGTCACTCCTTGTCTACCTCTCCATCCATCCTTAGCCATCTAGGTCTCTCATTTAACCCTAAACCCTAAACCCTATCCCTAAATCCTCAACCCTTAAAACTTAAATCCTAAACCTTATCCCTAAACCCTCAACCCTCGACACTATAACTTAAACCCTAGACCCTATCCCTAAATCCTCACCCCTCAACCCTTAAACCTTAAACCCTAAACCCTCTACCCTCGACACTATACCTTAAACCCTAATCCCTTAACCCTCATCCCTAAATCCTCAACCCTCATCCCTTAAACCCTCAACCCTAAACCCTCTACCCTCGATAGTATGCCTTAAACCCTAATCCTTCAACCATTAAACCCTCGACCCTTAAACATTGGGCAAACTTTTGCAAAAAAGAAAAAAATGCAAAGAAAACAATAATGCGCTCGCGTTATAGAGCGAGTGCGTTATGGTTTTGTGTTGCCGAGCCAAAGGCTCGGCAACACCAAGCCATAACGCGAGCGTGCTATAACATGAGTGTGTTATAACGTGCTCGCATTATGGCTTTTTAAAAAGTTTTAAGAATTTGGCCACTTTTTGGCCCCCCATCTTTTTGCACCCACCCTACAATCCATACTAGTTTTAAACACCTATGCCATGATCTCAGCTCTGACAATCCATTTTCAAGACATCCAATCATATGTCAACAAATAATAAGCAAAAACCATACATCTTGTCAACAACACAATCACAACCTTGATATCCTGAGATCTAGTTATGACATGAGGAACAATTGCATGATGAACATGAAAGCATATCAAAACAACATTATTGTGACACAATGAGATGAAACAATTTTTGAGGTAACTCTGTAATAACAATCTCTAAACTTGACTCAAAAGACTGTCCTAACATTGTTGATTCAGTCAGATAGATCACTGTATTAACTGTTGCACCTTCAAGTAGGACCCATTGTATAGAACTATTGGCGTATACAAATATTTGTATCTAAGTGCATTAAACAACATCAATAAACAAATGACATCAGTGTGTACTCACCTCTATAACATTGTCCAAAAGGACTGTCATCTATTAATTTGTACACTGTCATATCCCATAACTGTCTGAAACTAGACAGGAACCACTATCATAACAAACACAGTAATAACTAGCAGAAACCGCTGTCAAAACATTCATAGTATGAACCTTGCAGAGAAGAGGTATGAACATCTTCATTTTCAACATGAGTAATGCTTTTCAACATTAGCAAGACCACTATCAAAGCATGAACAACCAAGCAAGTCAGCAATACACTTCACTTGGATTATCTACACCTTGTAATGATATAGATAATCATATAACTGCACCTCTATGAAGAAAGTGAACATTATAAACTGAAATTCATAAGATGACAGACATCAAACTTCTTTTAACAACATATCATGCTAACACCAACTTCTCTTTGTATAGCATCAAACCTCTGAACTCCTTGGGGATGAAAGATAAACAATAAGCATCTCCCCATGACATTAATCTAGTTCTCATGTGAAGGATAATGTCTTTTGTGTAACATGCATGGGTTTTGGTTTCTCATCTCTTGGTTGTTTTATTCTCCAAACCTTCCTAGGTTCTTTCTTTTGCTTGTCCATAGGATTATTCCAGCAATATTGTGATTTATGTCCAATCCTGTTGCACCTATATAACATATAATATTGCTAGAGGAATAATGATGTTTGTTTCTTAAATTTTTATAATGCATCCAACAATCTCTTTTCATGTGCCCAACCTTATTGTAGTTATAACAAATAACATTGTAGTTTTGATTTGACAAATCATAATAACTACAATTTCCAACTCTATGACCATACTTATGACAGACATAGCAATAACCATGAAACTAAGAATAGTTATACCTGACCGAATGATATTGCCTGATAGATGAAGATCTTGAAAAACTGTTAGTTCTTTTTCTCCCAATATCAGCAACTTTATCCTTTTCTTTCTTCTTGTCATCATCAGAAATAGCAAAATGATAATTCAAATCTATCTTCTACCTAAAAGTCTGCCTAACCTTGAAACTCTTCTTATCTACTGTTGCAAAAAGTATTTCCCTTTTAACTTCATCTTTCACACCAGAGCTTTCCCCTTTTTCATAGCCTAAACCAAAATGATCCTTGTAGTTTTTCTGACTACTCAATATTTCATTCAAACATTCAATACTCTTGTCAAATTGAATATTCTTGTGAAGTTTAGAAGAAGCCTTTTCCAAATCCTTTCTTAAAGAGATTATTTCTATCTCTAACTTCAGACATTCTATTCTTTTTACTTCACAATCAGATTTAGTCATATCTATTATTCTTTTGGCTTCCTCAATCTCAGTTTTTAGACTAATAATCAATTTATCATGACTTTTTAATTCTGCAATATGATTTCTAGCATTTTCAAACTCTAAAGAAGCTTTTTCAAAATCTGAACATACCTTATCCTTGGATTCTTTTTCTTGTTGAAGCTGGTCTTTTAGTCTCCTATTTTCTTCATCAAGTTGTTTGATTGTATCTAGGGCACACAGAAGTTCTCCTTCAATATCAACTCCACAATCTTCTTCATCCTCAAAGAAATCTCTTTCTTCATCATTAAATTCTTGTTCTCATTCAAAAACAACCACTCCTTGAGGGATACTAACATACTCTTCTTCTACAGAATTGTTCTTATTATCACTTATTGACTCAATTGATAAGAACTTTTCCTGAGACAAGACTACATTTGACTTGACACTGGTGTTTTTTTTTTGAATTCTATTTCTTTTACACTTACCCATCACAGTACACCACGACCAAGAAACCCTAATGTTGGTTAGACCTATTGGACAAGGGTCTAGCTTTGATACCACTTGTTGGAGTACAATAGCACTGAGACGGGGGGGGTGAATAAGTGGTATACAAGTTTTAACAAGACTTAGTGACCTTAAAATCTATATTTAAGGACATTGATACAAAAATAATTCCCATTGACTGTAGATAACATCATGAAAGATTTGTATAACTAAAACATATTGATCAAAGTAAAATATGCATCAACTCAATGTAGGGACTGAAAATAATAACTCATTATCATAAATCTTAAACGTAGGAACTAACTGTAAAATATGATTGTTCATAAAGTGGACATGCATAGTATCATTTTTTCAGATAGTGATATAAGGCAAGTATGTGTTCATATAAACTAAAGTAAATTAAATGACTTTAAAACAAACGACACATAATGAGCAAACCAACATGAGAATCAAAATCATCAATGACAATCCATAACACAGATATTGTCCTGAGTGGAAAACCCTCCAGGGCATTAAAACCACTCGAAAAAATGCCTCACTAGCTTAAAAAAATCTTACTGATTACAAACCTCACTGGATATGATTCAAGCCTCACTGGCTACAGTTGCCTCACTGGCTACAATTCAAGCCTCACTGGCTACAGTTGCCTCACTAGCTGCAATTCAAGCCTCACTGGCTACAGTTACCTCACTGGGAAAGGTCATTGCTTGTCTCACTGACTTGACCTTTCAATACATGTTTCAATCATGAAGAAACAACAAATACAGAGGGACACTCTGTTTCACTAATCCTCAATCTTTGATTTAATATCAATGATAATGCATTATTAACATTACATCAGGTGTATACACAACCACACCACAATTCCTGTTCAAAAGCCCTTTTTATACATTTCACAATATCTTTTTCTTCTCATAAAATAGTTCAAAGAGATAAGCGTTTCCATAAAACTGTTTCAGGTAATAACTAAAAATTAAACCACAGTTTAGGGTCAAACTAACCCTTCTAGTTATAATTGACATGTAACCCATAACTGTCATGTAATCAAGAAAAGAAATAAACAATGTGTCACTACTACCATAGGATGATACTATCATCAAAGTATGATCTATGCACCACATAACTAAAATTAAGTGCTCAACATAGTTGTCACACATAACACTAGTTATATGATCACCAATATAAAACCATTAATATTGTCCACATAAGCCTTTTCCACTGTCCATAAATCAAACCACTTTTCATAAATCAACATAGTGCCACTGACAGAGTTCAAACAAATCATAGTATAATCATAAATTGGCGCAAACAACCAAGTAAGAATAATACATGCAGACAACCTTCAAGATTAAAACAATGAAAAGGAACGATAGCACTTGAAAAGGTGAAATGATGGGTTTGAGACTATTGTCAACGTCATTAATGCAAAACACTTCTTGTCACCTCACAGATTCAACAAACGAACTCCATAAACTGTCAAAATACCAGATTCTGCATACCCTTCTATGATGGCTGCCAAACCCTCGTGGAGAGGATAATAGATAGTGAAAAATGAAAATGATTAAACATCATTTTTTGCATTTTGAGCTGAGTGACCAAATGAGCCGATTAGCACTAAAAGAAACCTATTTATGCTTTGTCAAAAACCTTCTTTACCGGTTACCAAATTAATCCCGAAACATCAATGATGTTCTTTTAATATTTTAAAAGGTGTTTAATTAAGCGCTAGGAAAAAGAGCTCGTGGTCTTCAAAAAACATATGTCATCAAAAACATATGATATATCATATGTTTCAACTTAATACTGAGTTAAATGTTAGACCATCAAGTGCCAAGTCATCAAATATTCTAATGTCAAGGTGCCAAGACAACAAGTCATAATCCAGGTTTGACATAATCTAGGTTTGACATCATTGCCAATATGCCACATTTAATATATGCCCATTATCATAATATCATAGTGCCAAAGACCAATCTGCCTATTAGGAAACCATCTCAACTAAATAATTGAGTGTATCAAACAAACTGGCAAAGTAAGAAAAGAAAATCATCAAACTGTCTACTGTCTTGTCATCAAACTGTCTACTATCTTGGCATCAAACTGTCCATCACAACACATATCAAGTTATGTATTGTCATCATGTCAATTACCAACAACCATCTCAACTAAATGAGTCACATGTACCAAGTTGTGGTTTGATCATCAGGGACAACAACTGAGGGTAAAGTTAACACTTTGCACTTTGTCTTGGCTGTGACTTCTACGGCTTCTCCTTGTCTATTAGCGGTAGCTACCAAATTTGGGGACAAATGCAGCATTTGGCCTTTACAAAACTCTTTTTTTTTGTCCTTTCATAGCTGTAGTCTATTAAATTTTTTATCTCTTCTTTAGCTAGGACTAACATCAAAGGCTACGACCTCTCTTTAAATCCGATCAATCTGACCTTTGTTCCCACAATCTCTCTTGGTCACCATGGATCTTCTACTCTGATACCACTTGTTGGTAGTGGATGGAAACAAACATTTACAATATATAAAAATATGCAAACAAAATTGAAATAACAATGAATTAGCAATAAAAAGCACAAAATCCATAACACAGATTTAGGTAGAAAACTTGTAATGTACCAAGAAAAAACTAGATCTCTAAATTTTATTGTCAAATGAAAATTCACAGTTACAAAACTTTTTTCTCATGCCTTGCATTGAAGCTCCACTAACTTAAATAATCATGAAAAAACACATGGCATTAAAAGACAAGTGGCACATCCCCATACAATTTTGCATGGAGTAAATAAAACTAACTTCACATTTCAATAAAATATTTATAGGAATTCCAAAATACTACAACACTCAAATCTTTATTAATTTGAAACCTTCTAAAATAATTCAATGTAAACTTATCTAGAAACTAGCTTAGAAAGTTGCAGGTTTTCTCTTTTTCTAAATTTTTATTTACCTTTTGGCCTTTTTCATTAATTAACAAAATAATAATATTTTTAAGGGAAAAATTAATCACCAACACTTCATATAAAAATCAGTAGCCTCAAAGAATATAAAGCAAGCCTTTGAAATATATATATTTTTAAAAGAAGTAGGACGAGAGGTTTAGCTTGCATGAAAATATTGTGAACTACAATACTTTATGAGACAAAGCAAGGCCATAATATAGAAAAAAACAATTGTGGGGGGACCCATAATTTCAAGTGGTTTCATATTAGAGATCTAACTCGAATTTCAATGGAAGGCAACTGAATATTATCAAGATAAAAGAAAATATATTTCACCACAGTTTGACAGGTGCATTGTGTTTGTTGGTGCATTTTTCTTTTCATTACATAACATTTCCTATGAAATATACATGCTATGATACTGACACAAGTCGTCAATGACCTTTCATAATTTAGAATCTATGGAAAATGTTTCAAAGCCAAATTATTCGATTATATCCTCAATATATATCTTGAAGGCACTTTTAAAAGTTTGGAATTGAAATTTGATGTGAAAAGTCAACAATTTATTTGTTTTAATCTTGGTGACATCACTAACATGATTCCCAAATGAGCTAACATATGTTGGACAAACTATTACTGATGTGAAACGAATGCAGATGATTATATATAGCATCTAGTCTTTATAATTTGGCCTAAAAGTAACAGGCATGAAGTGAATGACATGAGAAAACAAATGGTATCATTCAATCTAGTGGGAATTTTATGCAGATAAGCTTGTCTTCTGCTTTTTATCATAATGAATTTTTGAATGTCATTGGTAGAAGTGGACTACTAGTGCTCAATAGTAAAATGCCAATAACTCAATTGACATTGTGTTACTCATCCCTATAAATTTATCCACCCAGTTTACATTTCACACAACACTCTCTGTCTAATCATTTCAGCTTATGGAGGTGAATGGATTCTGAGGAGAAGCATGAGGAACTGTTGTAAATCTCCCTCAAAGGTTTCCAAAATATCCACATACAATATCTTTGGATTTTTTTTGGGATCCTCTTGAGGAAGATGCAAAAGCGGCTTATCTCATTTATTCACTTCATGTACTATCTCAGACCTCTTTTGAGATCTATGTCAATTTTTGCTTTCATGTTTTTCATCTCGAAGGTAAAGGTCTCTTAACTTAGAACATTCTAGTTCCTATTGCCAATGAATGATTTACATGTTCTATGTTAAAATCTAAACAGATTATCATTGTTAAACTCTATACAGGTTGGTAAGTCTGCTTACTGTGACTATGTAGTGCCCCTCTATTTCCACCTTGAATGTACATGTGAACTGATCAAGGCACATGAAGATGAAGGTAAAATAACAAGAATGATTAAGGTAAGGTAAACGATTGATGTCGTACAATATAGATAGATGTTTCATCCATGTGTGGTTTCATATGATAGTTAATATGTTTTATTGATAATCTCTATTGCGACACTGATAACGCAGGCTTTGACATTGTTTTGCATTCCAATGATTAAGATGTCGATCTTACTACAATTGTTATATGTTAGAATGGATCTCATGGACTGATTTTGTTAGATTTATTTGTTATGATGGTACTTCTAAGACTTGTTCAATTTCATGCACCTATATGTTCAGTGTATGGTTCTGTTTAGATAATGAGGTAGATTCGATTCGGTTATGATTACGTGTTATCTAATCTAGATTGATGTGATGTGGAGAGGACGATGTCACATCACTTGCTTGCAAGTGCCCTGCGATGTTGTGATTCCTTTTTTCACCTAGTGTCAGCTTTTGTGAATCTATACATGCTTGACTGTGTCATTTGTTGCAGGATGTAGGTATCTGGCATCGACTCCACCTGAATTAACAGGTCTGAGCGTACCCTAAACCCAATGGATAAGTTGTTTCAGAGATAACTTAAGGTCCCACACCTCAAGTCATCATCCTCGATGAGGATGCGTGTTATGTTCAATTCAACCTGTCAGTTTTGTCACGGTTAGGCAGTGTTGGTTGAAGCCTTGCTTTTCGAGCCGGGTTAGTGGTCAGGTAATTGATTGACATTTGACTTCGTTTAATTGAGTTGTTGGTCAAGTGTGTTTTGGCTCTGGCTAATGATCAAGGTTGATTTCACATTCGAGATCTTTCTTGCTCAATGGGTTAATTATGTATGCCTAGATTTCGTTGTGGCAAAATAGAAATTATTATAGTATATAGTATACTATTATTTAACCCACTATAATATTTAACATGGTTATATCATCATATTATTATTATTATTATTATTATTATTACTATAATTTAATAAGTTATTCATGAACCAATAAATATAATGGATATATTTTGGGCTATATATTGTACTAACACTTCTTGTTGAGTTTACATGTAGAATTATTATTTCAATGGATGATGGTGGTCATTTAGCCACTTTAAGTCTTTTTGTGTGATGTCGGATCTAGGCATGGAGCCCTAAGGTCTATTGGCCATGGTGTTAAGAAATATTATTTTTAGTTTTATGTGATAAAATAATTATGTTCTTGTGTGGGATTTAACCTTGTAATTTTTAAAATGATTTTTAAGTGTTTTTTTTAAGAGGTCTAAGTTGTATTTTATGTTTGGGAAATTGTCTTATGTCTAAGGTGTAGAGGTTAGAAGTTTATTTTTGTCATTTATAATATTTTAAAAGGTTTTTTGACCCTCCTTTAAGCCCCACTTACAAAAGTGACGAAAATGGGAAGGTAGTTGGGTGGTTGAATTAGTTGGGTGGTTGAGTTAGTTGCGTGGTTGAGTTAGTTTTGGGTAGGAAGTTACTCTTTCCTTCTCTTTAAAAACTCTTCATGGAGTGGGGGTGAGTGGCTCATTTTATGATTTTCATTCAAGGATTCTACCATTAGTGGGATATTGAGATCGAGGTATCATGTTTTCTTTATTGATTAAATATAAATATTATATGTTTTTCTTTATTGGTTAAATGCAAATATTGTATGTTCTAAATATTATATGTATCCTTTATTTATTAAATATATATGTTGTTTTTCTAAGGGTTGTTGCTTATGAAATTGGAAAAAGCAAACATTTCATTGTAAATCTTGGAAGAAGCATATTTGTTGCCTTATTTTCATGTCATAAACCTAGATCATCCTAGCATGAATTATATTTTTTATTTTTACATTAGATCTGATTTGAACAACAACAATTAGTCATTTAATAATTATATATTGTATTTAAAATATCTTCATTGGCAGATTTTATAGAAAAGAAAAAGAAAATTTTCATTTTATAGAAGACATAATTATTATTGAAATTTAGGATTTGCAATTAATATCTTGTTTCAGATTTGCCGCTATCATTTACATTCTTAAATATGATTTTAATTTGTTGTACCTCATGCCATATGTCATCTTTCATTGAAAATTGAAAGAAGGAACATGCTTTTTTTTAACATTTTTGTTGTGGTGTTTGGCTTTACGCCTGCCAATTGCATTTGCTTGAAAGTTTTTAAAGTTTGTTCAACAAATCCCTTTTCGTGCATATCTTGCACTCAATGCATTCCATGAGATCATATCTTCCTGAGATCTCCAGTCAAAACTATTTCTGTGGCTTGTTTACGCTTCCACATTTCACCTCTTTGAAGTATTCTGTCAAACAGTCACGCGCATTGTCTATGCTTCTAAATTTCGCATGCATGTCTGCTAGGGTAGTTGCAGCTAGACATTTGACAAAATACCTCTATCATTTATCCTCTTTGGACATTGATATGTTGTTCCAAAGCTCCATTTGTGCATAGGTACATAGGATGCTAGCAAATGTTACGAAGTCTGGTCATACACTTTCCAAAAGCTTTTGCTTGAAAGTTCTTAAAGCCCTCTCCATGTACCAATTTTGAGTGTATCCTACAATCATTGTATTTCATGATAACAACTTGACAGCTTCATATATGTTCATTCCTTACAAAGTCGTTTAATAGGTGGAGATGAGTTACGGGATTAGGTCTTGAATCTAATACAAAATATAGTATACCTCTTATGTGTTATCTTCCTATCTCTATTTATTTTTACACTACTTGTTGGTGAAAAGATGTAGTTTAAACTTTAAGGCATAAGTAAATTTCATGTTATACCCTATGAAGAAAGAGCTCTTATATGTTCTTAGGTCCTTAATAATAATTCTAGTATGATTCATGTTGAGGATTTAAGAATAGTTAACCAAGGTTAAAGATAGAACTTTTCTCTTGATTAGTGGATTAATATTATGCCATAATGGTAAAGATCACCATTGGATGATTTATCATTACTTATTGCATAAGCAAAGAAAATATTAAATATGTCAAAATGCTTACGTTAAACTTACATGGAAACTTATTCTTTTAGGCTTGCATCTTATGGGAATTGTAGTAAACCCTTATATGTATTATGATCTTATAACCTTATTATAAGTAGTTATTGGTGGAATAAGTTAAACTAAAGTGATTTGATTATTTCAAATAGATATGTAATTCTTATAGTCATTATATTACACTTTTATATTAATTTAATTATCTTGACATTGTTATATCTATATATATATATATAGTTTTATAAATTAATTAATTAATTATATACCTTTATGTGCTTTGTGACTACATAAAGAATGTATCTCATTGGATAATAACATATATATATTATATTAGGATTTTAGTGTAAGAAATGCTTTAATTGGAATTAAATATATTATGTTTTCTTTTGTCAATAACATGAATGCATTATATATATTGTATCCTCTTTAATGATCTAAGTTTGTTAATTCACTTTTTATGTAAGTAAATGGAATAGAACTTTATCAGATAAATTATTACATAGGAAAACTAGTGAAATGAGGTAATGTTTTACTTGATTTTGGGTTAGCAGTGAACCTATCGTTTGTATGGAAAATGTGTTTTAATTGGATTGATAGTTGGCCTTATGTTTTAATGCATTAGTAAGGTGACAATAAGGGTTTATGTGTGTGTGTTAAAGATAAAATGCATATTGTGGAATATCTTACTAATAACTATCAATTGGGCTAAGATAGGCATGTTTATAAATTATGCATTTATTGGTTATTGAATGATGGTTTCTTAAACATAATTATAATGGTTTTGTTAGTAGAAATATGATATATGGGTTTGATTACAAATGTTGTAATTAGCATTTAATTTATAAGTAATTGTAATTAATATTATCTATGCATTGTTTAGCTTGACGGTTATATGTAATTGATGATTGATTAATATAATAGATAGAATTAATATTAATTAACTAGACCTAGGTTTTATGAAATTCTTGGTGGAGATATAACTTGAATCCAGTTGCTAATTTGATTAAATAGAATTGCTCTAGTAAGAAGAATTTATGTTTTCAATGAGTTGATTAGTTGAAATTGCTTATTGCAAGCAAAATTTTCATGTGAGTTGGTCTATGTGTAAATTGTCAAGTTTAGGTTCCAGAGGCATAAGGTAATATGATTCGATGGCATGTATCCTGTTCATAGGTGTCTTGAAATGAAGATGTTGTAGGAACATGATGTCTTTGGTCTATGTATGTGGGTCTTGGTAAACAATAATGTGAGATGATGTGCATACTATGTTGTGAATATATTATGATGGGATTAAATCTTCTTCACGTATGTGTTGATATCGAGCTTGTGTTTAGTATTGTAATGGGGAGATCTTGGAAATCGTAATGAGAAACTATTTTGTTCATGGTTGAGATTTGCGAGCAAGATGACCCATACCTTGCTCTAGATATATGTTGTTATGGTTATTGCAATTGATCAACTGAAAGTTTGGGACAATGAAGTAAAGGTTGGTCGTTGTAATTATGTTTAGTAAGCAAGAAGGTAATGTCTTGCATTGTTATGTATACTTATCAGTATGTTAGTAATTGTCTTGCTTGATGGTTAGAGGTCTAGATGTAGGTAGGGGAGTGGCTTTCAATGTGGGGCCAGTGCCCAAAGTGGCTACCCAGGGTAACCCATTGAAAGTTAGTAATCAAGTGATAACCTAACTAATGAATTAGAGGGTTGGGTAGATTACACATTAACAAGATAATTGGATTCCTCACTCATGCCTGTAGTGCTTGTTTAGACTAAGGATGGGATTGAGAAGGCCTGGTTGGAAAGATTGACCTCCTTGTCTCCATGAAAGGATGTGTCAGTTTCGCATGTGTCACCCTATGGGGCCGGTGCCTAAAGAGAGGCTGCCAGGGTAACCATAGATGGGGGCTAGTTTCTAGTGAGAGATAGCCTGGGTAACCCATGCTAGGACCATGCGATGACACTCTCCCTACTGCAGCCTAGCATTCTCTAGTTGTATTCTCCCCATTCGTCACATGTTACCTTTGGAAGTGATATTGAGTTGCTTGTGATGTCGGCTTGTGTTGTTGGAGTCATGTGTTGTCTTTGTTCTTATAATCTACTATCTACCTAACTGTATGTTGTAGTGGGGACCTTATGTTATCTCCTAGCACGGGGGGTGGACCTTAGGGTTCCACATGGTCGAGTGGATGTGCTTAATCTCCATTGGTTTTTCCCTTGCCAATGTTCATGTGCGAAGAGGATATAGCTTGTGTATCAGACATCAGATCTTGTACCTGTTTATGGAGACAGTTATTATGCTCATGTATTAGCCTACATATCAGATGATTCATTATGTATGTATTCATATGTATTCAGAAGATGATAATGTAACAATGTAATGTTGTATTTATATGTCGGGAGAAATGGTAACTATGTACTAGATCCTGATGAATACTTATATGATGTTATGTAGATGTAAATGATTATTAATTTAGTGCATTAGGTTTACAATGAGTTACTGATGTTAATTCATGATGTGTGTTAGATTATGTTAATTGTTTTGTCAAGTAATGCAACCATGTTAACTTAGAGGACAAGTCATTAGTTTAAATGATGTGTTATTATTACTTTGTTATTTCTAT
This sequence comes from Cunninghamia lanceolata, assembly GCA_027924645.1. Classification (NCBI taxonomy): domain Eukaryota; kingdom Viridiplantae; phylum Streptophyta; class Pinopsida; order Cupressales; family Cupressaceae; genus Cunninghamia; species Cunninghamia lanceolata. The sequence continues at coordinate 1,993,016 of BSBN01000934.1, forward strand.
CTTTAAAAAAAAAATTATCCTGTTACATTTAGTATAAATATGTTGTTCTCTAGAGTTTCATGGTGGGGCGTTATAGACTATAGGCTTCTTGTATGACAAGATTCACAAACTTTATATCTTATGATTTTGTATTTATCAATAGATTCTTCCATTGAAGGATTGATAGCTTGCACTTTCAAAAGGCTACAACCAGTGGCAGTTATGTTTATATGTTGGAAAATTGTTACTACTACTTACAACTGCTGATGCCTAAGCATAGGTATGACCTTCACTTCCCCATATGGAGTTATTGTGTTATGATGGAATGTTTATAGAATATATGACTTTGGAGGTTTGGAATTTGATGATGTGTTGTCTATGTTTTTTGAAATTTAGTGCAGTATTTTACAGTTTAGAAAATTGATAAACCTTGAATTATGACTCACTACATTTTCTCATAATATTTGACCATTCTTGGTGCTAATAAACAGTAGATTTTCCTTGTATGAGTAATATGTATTATGAATATAAATTTGTAAGAGATTTTTTATTGTGTGATGATGAAATATTTATAGAATATATGACTCTGGACGTTTGAAATTTGATGGTCTGTGGTCATTTTTTAATAAATTTAGGGTAGTATTTTATAGTTTAGAAAAGTGAGAAACCTTAAAATTATGACTCGCTGTATTTTCTCATATATGTACATTTGACAATTCCGGTTGCTAATAAATAGTAGATTTTCCTTGTATGGATATTATATATATATATATATATATATATATATATATATATATATATAATTTGTAAGATGGTTTTTTATTATTTTTTAATTTTATTTTTGAACAATTTAGCATTAATTGGGAGGGTCTAAATTTGATGGTCATATTCAGACATTTTTGTCATAAAATACAATCAAAATTTTAGGAAGATTGTATCTTATTAAAAGGGAGATTTTGGATAGATCATCCAAATTTATATAATATTATTCTGATATATATTTAGTTTTTATATAATTTTATTTATAATAAAATATATTTTAATATTTGGAAGGCAATTTTGAATGGATAACTACCATTAAAAAAAGTGATTGAAATACATAGGCACATGGTTTTCGAATAATTGTGTTGATGATAGCAGCCATTTGGAAATAAATTGCAAGTAATACAACTCTTTTAAAATGATTGATCTCATTGTAAATATATATATTCATTTTGTAAGTAGTTACTATACTGATAATTGATTTGAGATTTTTTTTAATGGTTTTAAAATTTTAAATTTCTTTTAATAATTTGTCTTTGACTTTGATAAAATTTTCATTTTGGTATTGCCTTGGCTAAAAGTATTTTAATTTTTTTTATGGCAAATTAGTCTAAATCCTTGTCTTATAGTATGCACTTTTGTTATAATCATTCAATAACTTGTTATTGATGGTCATTTTTCACTTAAGTGTTTTGTTTTGTCATTTGCATAGAGCAAGCATCCGAGCTTTTGATGTCAAGAATTAAAGAAAAGAATATAAAGTGTATAAGTGATGTGTCATGGGGAGTCCAATTGGTAATATTTGATTTGTGCTCGATAAAATATTTTATTCATTTTGAATGTACTGTATAGAGAAAATGTAAATTGTGGATATGAAGCCATGTGGACTAAGTTGATGATCATAAGCTATTGGTTAATTAAATGAGTTTTCATTGTGGAAATTATTCATTATGGAAATTAACCAATGAGATGATACTATTGATCTTAAAGGATCATCCAACACCATCAATTCAATATTTCTTTCAAAGAGGTTACCTGATGTGACATTTGCTAGAATTTCAAATAACATTTGTCAAACAATTATTGTAGGTGTCACTACTAGTATTTGTGAAAGCAATTTTGAGTAATTGTTATAAATAGTAAATTCATGATCAAATTATTTCATACTTGAATTGTGCCCTAGCTACAAAAATTTGATCTCTAGCCATGGAGAAAGAATTCATGTAGATTATTCTACCAATCAACTAAAGAATTCTTAAGCTAGATATTCCATATAAGAATGAAAGAACTATTTGGAATCTCTTTCAAAAAGAAAGATAAATTGAGATTACCTAGTGAAAGTTGTGAATTTGAAAAGGGCAGAATTAGGACATAAGAAACTATGATAATTTAATTGTTCTAAAAGTAGTCTTAGCTATATTAAATTGTTGAATTTCTTGTAATTAGAAGAATCAAAACATTTTTTAGAACCCTACTTTGGTGTGATTAGCACAAAGAAGTACCCCTTAGGAAAATTAGTTATCTACACTAATCACCCCCCAAAGTGTTGTAATTTAAGATACTACTTATGTCATCCTATGGGCTACCAGGAAGTACTAAAAATCTAATAATAAAGGTGGGACTACTACAATTTTGTTTTAAGAAAAATTGGAAGAAATTAAGGATACCAAGACACAAGTAACTAGAAAGGAACTATTCAAAAGGATGTATAGAAAAAAAGATTCATATCATCCTATCTACAATACTTGATATCTAGATATAGCCAAATTAGTAGTTCCAAGCTATTTCTATAGGTCCTATAAATTGAAGAGTGGACTTACAAGTGCTATCATGAAGAAGCCATGGTGATAGTGGTAGAATATGGAAGCGTGGTCTTCACTTTGGACAAATAAACAATTCAAAAGGTGTTTGACTTAATTCTTTAAGCTAAAATTGAAATGATTTTAATAAATTATCTATGGACTATGAAAAGGGCAAGTATTACTATAGGGGAGTAAAGATACCTCACCTTACGTTGAGAGAGAGCGGGGCACTCTTACCAAAAATTCTAGATGATGAAGATGAACCAATGAATCTGGATAAGTTCTAGATTCACTTTCATAAAATCTATCAAATTTTATGTCAAGTAATAAACTAAGATGTGGGGAATAAAATACATAAGTCTACCCTAGCATTTCTAGCAAACAATCAATTACCATATATGTCTATACTATATGATTATGGTGATTTTCTAGCTAAACAAATTCATGATGAGACTTTTGTGCAACTAAAAAATCCAAATTCTACTTTATGATATCCATAAGGTATTCCCTATTATGTCATATTTTCTTATATATATTAAAAGATGAATCAAATGAAAGATTGATGACTACGGATCTTCCCATAGATCCACATATATGCTAGTACAATTGTGGTCTTTGCATATGGATGTAGATGATAGTTGGACTTCTTATGTGATTTTTGAAAACCATTTCATAGACCTATTGTTAAAAAAGATAGGTACTAGTAGGCCAAGATTATCAACTGATATAATAAAATTCCTTAGGCCTAAATAGTTGTACCTTGAAATTAAGTAAATTCACAACTGTGGGGACCAATTTTCTACAAAGACTTTACTATCATTTGAATATTTGGTTCTGAATTCTTTCTTTATGAGCTACCTCACACTATTTCTATAAGAGTTACTTTTAAGGAAGAAATTAGGTAGCTATATTCATGTGTTAAGGATAATTTCAAGAATCACTAGAAATCTCTATGCACTAAAATTTGGGGACTTTACAATAGAAGGAGAGGTTGCATTTGAAGATGCAATTACAAAGATCAAATGGGAATGTACATTGGTATACAAGGACCATATGACCTTGAAAAGTATATTGATACTAGAAGAAATACAGGTTTTTTTGGTTTTAACCATATATGTGATAAAAAAGAGGACCTCGTAAGAGGCTACTAGAATGTGTTTGAAGAAAGAGTAAAATGAGAACAATGGATAAGGATTAAAATAGTAGAACATAAAAAGAAAAGAATGAATCCAAATTACTATGTAACCCTTTCTAAAATTGAGGATTCCATTGAAAAAATGGAGGCATTCCTCAAAGATGTTGAGACTTATAGAAATGTGCTAAACCAACCTTAGCTAATGTAAGAAGGAAGTCAAGATAAATGATCATTTATATGAATACTTAAGGATAGGCCTCATACAATACCCTCCCCTAAATCATATGTAGAAGATCATCCTACATAGGTGGTTGCTAGGCCATCAATACCATATACAAAAGCATATCATTTGGTGGATTATATAAATAAATTGAGGTAATAGGGTAGAATTTATATGGTCCACTTTAGAGAAATAATTCATTTAAATCAGTTAACCTCAATGTCTAGGAGGCTATGAATTGGTTGTTCATAAGGATGTTACATCATTACAATAATATGCAATAAATATTGATATTGATGATATGTGAATGATGGATTTTAGGGATTATATGAAAGATGATCATTTCATCAAAATCGTAGAATTTAGAAGGTTTACTCTCATGATAAAAATCTAGGAAAAGCATTCTATGATGAGAAAAGCTATTATGATTGAAGAAGATCCTGATACTATAGAAAGTAACACTAAAATTTGATATTGAAAACATTTCTCTAGAGGAAGGGAGAAAGATGATTATGACTAATAGTTTTTTATTATTACTAGTTTGGGATATTGTAGAGGCCATGGTATTTGACAAGATTAGAAGAAGAGAAAATGATGTTGATATTTTTTAAAGTGAAGAGGAAGCTACAAAGTTTGTTTTGGATTATCTTTTGATCTAAATGTGCAAACCCTTGCTATGTGGGAAACAGGGCCATCCCCCAATAATCCCATTATTAGTCATTTTCCTCAAAAAAATGTATGGAAGATACTAGTTAAGAGAGTAGGTAATGTACCAATAATAGAGGAATCAAATTTGGTAATGCATTCTACCAAATTCAATCATGCCATGACAAAAGGCCACAAGAGGACTATAATAAAAGTGAACAAGAAAATTTATAGTTTAAGGATGAACTAAAAAATCTTAGAACCAACAATGGAAGATTAAAAGAGCAATTATATGTTGCATTATAAAAAGTTTCATCCTCAAATCATGTACCACAAATGATGGCCCCTCCTACGAAAAAGATAAATATAGAAAAAAGGTTGCAAGAAGTTAAACTCCTAATACTTAAGGCTCAAGCAAAGAAGAATGAGGCCCAAGCTAAGGAAAAAGTTTCCAAATCAAGGTTGTTAGAATTAATATATAGAGTTTTCTATTTTAGATCTTAAAAAATTGAAAGGACAAATGGAAATTTATAGAAATATCTCCATAAGATTCTTAAAACATCAAGAAAAAGAAATCAAGTGGAAGTAAGACTGTTTGAAATTTGAGATAAATGGGGCCCTCACTTGTTTTAAAATGAGCATTTATACATATTAGTACTAAACATGTCAAGCTTAACAATCTTCCCAAAATTTAAAATACATTAGATTTGTGTTATCTCATCTTTGGAACTACCACATACATAGAATAAATGTGTATCTTCCTAAAAAGGAAAAAAGATGAGTTTCAAAGTTTTGTCAAATCTAGAATACTTGATGTAAAGGATGAAGAAGAAAAGTTAAAATTGTGAATAGTTGGAAAGAAGAATGCAAGCTTGATTTCCATCTATTTTGTGGATTTATTGATATAGAATGAGCATTTAATTCCTGACACATTCAATAATGTTCTTGATAAATTTTCAATCCAACACATTCAACAATGATACTATAAAGTTTTTGGATTCCAAATGGGAGAAGAAAATGACAAACTCTAACATGAGCATATCTACAAATATAACAATGAATTAAGAGTGGGATTTTTGGAATGATATATTTGGTTTATATAACAAAATTATTTATTTCATTTATTATTTTAGGTAATGAAGTTTATATGTCTCATTAGCTTAAAAAGGAGTCAATAATAGTTAAGTATCTTACAATGCATCAATGGATTTTCAAGTCTATTGAGTACATTCTAGGATTTTCCAACACATGTGATATAATTGAATAGACAAGTGTCTTCACATAAAATGGTCTATTATGACATGTGTCCTCAAATCAAATTCATTACGTCATGCACATAGTTTTTGAAAGGGGAAAGTTTTCTCTTTCATCCACACAAATCAAGTCAAGTGTAATCTAAGTTACAAGGTGCATAATTTTTGAGTGTTTTCCCAAGTTTCTTTATCATAAGTTCTGAATAGTATGGATCCTAGCTCTTCCAATGGTTCTAGAAATAGTGAGACTAGTTTTGCTTAGATCAAAGAGGATGTCTATGAGATCCAAGATAAACTATTTAAGTTATAAATAGATACTATGTCCCTAATAAGGATGTTGGAGAAAGTAGAGTGGGACATTAATGAAAGTACCTACCATCTAAACATCATAAAGGAGTGTGTGGAAATGTTCATCAAATTCAATGCAATAAAGGCCTTCCAATCAAACAACATCTAGCAATAGTTGGAGAAGATTGAAAATTCATTGTAGTAGGCTTCTGTCCACCCAAATAGTGACCCTTAAGGGGTTTGATACAACAAGTTTTGTAGCTACTTTTGGTTGATTTTGTAATACGTTTTGTAATCAAGAAAGACCTACTAAGTAGGATTCTCTATTGGAACCACTTTATACAAGTGTTTTAACATGAATGATAATTATTTTTAGATATAATGCAAGAATAACAAGTGTTAATCATCTAATTGAGATGATTATTATTCTTGCTATAAATAAAGCTATCTTCCTTGTTAATTTTATCTTTTGATGCCTTAGGACTTATTGTGCAATTCAATCTAGAACTAAAGACTAGAGAGCCTATTATTATATGTGTATTTTATGAAGTTTTATGTTTGAAATCAAGTATTAGAAACTCTGTTGAAATCATTATGTGAGAGTTTGTTCACATACATTTCTCTGTTACTAGCACAATTATTCAAGAGATCTACATATCTCTGAGAGCAAATTTGTTGTTCTAGTGTTATGATTAGTTGGTCTTCTATTACAATAGATGTAAATACCTTATGATATAACATATGCAATATTATAGATTAGTAATGGATGATATCTGTGGAAACTTAATTTGTCTTATTTTGAGAATATAAGCTCTAAAGAAATAGATCTTAGCACATTTAATCCATCTGGGCATTAATGTTTACAACTTGTTTGCATTAATTTTGAATGTTGAATCTACCTCCCAAGGAAGAGCACACCTATCCTAAGTAATAACTAATCAAATTTAAAAAAAATGAATATCCTTTTGTCATTGTAACTTATGATTTCTAAATGTACAAATTATTCTTAAGGATCATATAAGGAATCATTGTAAGAGTGTTCTATTTGAAAATTCTTTACTTATATAATTGTAAGTTATAATTTACAAGTATTTTTAGAATACTCTAGAGCTATAATAAAACAAATATTAGCATCAAGAGCAATTGGTGAATAAAATTGAATTACTCTTGTGCCATTTAAGGTTTAAATTTTGTTTACAAGTTAAGAATATTCCTTTCAAATCTATCTTGTGAGGTCTAAAAGGAAAACCCTCCCAAGTTTAGTAAAGCTTCAAGTGTAGAGGAGATTGTACCTAATCTTGTTAATTGGCCCAAATTGCTTTTGGTTTCATTATAATTCCAATCTGATTTTAATCTAACATGTATCATTAGGATTAAGATTTTAGTGTGCATCCATTAGAATCATAAGGAATAATTTGGAGCACCAACAAAATGGCAACATTCTCGGTAGTAATGTTACCAATGTTTGAATTTACTACTTTATTGTTTGAATACTAAGCAGGAATAGGTATTATTATTATATATTTTTTCATTATGCTTTGAGTGTGTACTATTGGCATCTTGTCTACTTGCACCAATAAAATAACATTGTTACTAGGGAGTCAAGAATTGATATTTTTCATTGCCAAAATTTGTGATTCATTTTTTTTAGTTATTAATCAATTACTCAATCATTTTCCCTAGTGTATATAGTTGTCATCCCATCAAACTTGTATTAAGAAAATAGGATCATTGATTTGAGAAAATTATTGTGTCATATTGTTATGTTGGTTTATTTTAAATAATCTCCATCAACAAAATTAGCATAAGAAATCTAAGTACCCCATTTCTTAAATTGAAATTCATTAAAATTATATATAATTGTGATTATCTTCTAAGTTTGCTTATATTGTACTTTAGGTAATCAATACCTAGTAAGCTCCAATGTAGTGTTTTGAAGATATATTTATTGAGAAATTTGATAAATATCCTTGAATCTATGACAAATGTACTAATAGTTGTTGAGCATCATATGTGTTTAATGTCTCTTTTGAGAGAAGAGTGGTGATGATTTTGATAAAACCATTATGAAAAAACATTCAAATAAAATATTTTAAAGATTGATGGTAGGAGATTTATTTTAGAAAGATCCCAAATTGAAATTAGCTCTTTAATATGAGAAGAGGCTATCCACTACATGGAAATCAAAAGATATTAGTAAGTCAAGCATTTCCTACTTTCCTATTGATGATATTGGTACTTCTAGAAAAAAAATATCATATATTATAGATATAAGAAGTGGTTACTCATCAACTAAGTTAATTAGTAGAAAAATTATGTTTGGTAAAAAATTACAATAGGATTCTTATGATTTCAATATATTAATTAAAGGAAAACATAGAAGTAAAGATAATATATTTTAGATAAGCATCAATATATGCCTAAAATTAATCCTAGAGACTTATCTCAAATGACTCCTCTTGAAAGAAATTTTGAAAAGGATTGATATCCAAACATATACCTCCCCCACCATATTAGGAATTAGAGGAGGCCCCACATATTCAAAATTATGTGAATCTTGAAACATTTCATAACAATGAACAAAATTTTGAACCTACCTAGCCAAATATAAAAACCCTAAGAAAATAGATCAACATATTGAGTAACAACTAGATATGCTTTACCAATTAAGAGCCTAGTTTTCCCATTAACAGGATTTACTTTCTCACCAACAAGTTGTCAATCAAGAATTCTATCAAACTAAACCTATATATCAAGAAAATCACTTTACTAATTAAGAGCCCAAATTACTCATCAACAAGATTTGTTTGCTCACCAACAAGTTGCCAATAAAGAATTATATCAACCTAAACCTATGTATCAAGAAACTCATTCCCCCTAAAGAATAAAAGAAATGATCTTGCTATATGAGATAACTATTGGGAGAGATACTAAATTAGAAGACCACCTTTGGGAAGAAATAGATACAGTATTAGACTTTGATGTAATTCCTAATTATTCAAATCCTATGCCTAATGAGTTAAGAAATAAATTGTCAAAATTCTAGGGGACTAATGCTATATCTAGTGAAGATCATTTAAGGATCTCCATTAATATCAATGATGACCATGAAATTAAGGATGAGGATACCACGATGAAACTTTTTGTAAATTCTTTGGAGGAAATTGTAAGAGAATGGTACAAAAACTTACCAAATCATAGTATAAATCCTTAGAGTGTATTCAAAAGAATATTCAAGCTACAATACAAAAAAAAGGTGAACCCTAAATTTACCATTCATGAACTAATAAATATAGCCAAAGGATCAATGTATTAGTTTTTAATCTTAAGTACAACTTTATGAGACTAATGATGAGCTCGTTCCCTAGCATTTAAGGCATAATGAAAATATGTGATTAGTGTTGTATTGTGATTCTTTCAATTCTAAGATGGGCTTCTTTCTAAGAGACAAGAATCCATAAACATTACAAGAAGCATATCCATATCCATCAATATTGAGGGAAACACCAAAGCTTCATGTTACAAGGTTTCTTAAGGAATTGATGTAAATATTTATCCACCTAAATGGGGTTAGACAAGTAAAACCCCAACCCTTGATGATAATATAGACAAGATGGTGGGTTCTCTAAAAGACCTATCATATAAGGTTGTAAGAAATGAAAAGGGGCTCCCACTAGACAAATCAAGGTAGTACAACCCATATAGATCTCACCGGCTTGATAGGTCTTATAATATAAATAAACCTACAAGACCAATCTAAGGTGCTATCACACAACCCTGAGGTACTTCGACCATAAACATCATGGGAAGGATACTCCTAATCCTTTAAAAGGAGGAGATATAAATTCACAAGAGGATGTATATTTGTGTGAATCATGTTATATGCCTCACAAACCTATCCAATGTGTAGGTGTTTTTGCATTACTACAAATGTGGAGTGTAATGAGGAATAAGAGTGGGGTGTCTGCAAGAAGTTGGGTCCACTTTTTGGCTAAAAAGTGGAAGTGTTTTCCCTGAAAATTATAGTTTGTCACAGTTGGAGTCAAAAGTTGAAGCACTTACACATAGAATCTTAAGAAAGTCCAATAATATGAAATGTATATTTTGAATCTAGTTTTCAAATATGTAATTTATTCTAATACCCAAATGATACAAACTAATTTTTCATAGGCTTGTACAAAAACCACTTTTTAAAAGTCACTTTTTTAGGACCATACCATGCACGTGTATGACCAACATAATTTGACCTAAATAAAAGTATTTTTCTAAATTTGGGGAAAGATGTGTATTATAGTGAAGTTTGATGAGGATATTTTTTTATAATTTTTTTCCATTTTTTTTAATTAATTTTTTATTGGCCCTAATTGTTGTTTTTGAAAACCTGTCGTGTACGGCCAACATAATTTGAGTTGAACTAATTATAAAATGAATTTGTTTTCATTGTGTAAAGAATGATGTGTAGATTGATGACATAATTTTTTTCTAAAAAAACTTTAAAAATTAAAAGTTATTAAAAAAATATAAAAATATGTCATTTCAAGTTTATGGACTACTTTGCTCATAAATTAATTAATAAATAGAAAAACAAGTCGAAAAAAAAAGAATTACATATTTGAAAACTACACATCATCATCTATAATGGGTTTTGAGTTCGTAGAAAATTTTAGAAAAAAATATCGTCAGCCATATTGGTAAAGTTAGTATTTTCTCTTCCTCTGAACACATGTGGACTTGTACTTGCAGGTCCAAGGCTAGGGGTCAGATTACCACGCCTTTCTCAAGCCTAAAACCAAACCAAAAACACAAGTGTGGAATTTAAAATTTTAAAACTGGGTACCCATTTTAAAACGGGTACCTGTTCTAAAAAATAATAAAAAATGAAATGGGTACCCATTTAAAAACATGTACTCATTCTAAAAAACAATAAAAAAATCATTCTAAAATAGGTACCCATTCTAAAAAAACAAAAAAAAACTTGTTCTAAAATGGGTGCCTGGTCTTAAAAAACAAAAAAAAATAAAACGGGTACTCATTTTAAAATGGGTACCCATTCTAGGCTCGAGTGCCCATTCCTAAAAGAGTACCCATTCCTATCAGGATTTTTTTTTCTAAACACTTCCCCTATATGTGGACCCAACTTCTTGCTTTTACCTAGTGTTAAGAGAGATATTCACATGACCAATGTGATGAAGAGGTATATGCATTATGTTCATCATACAAAGTAGTACCAATTTGAAATTAATTATTTTGATGAAGATCTTGTTAACTATGAATACATAAATATGGAAAATCAATATAAGCTACCCACTCATGATTATGCTCATCTAAAAGATATTATGAAACAAAAATATACAACAATCAATCCTTCTCAAGAGGATATAAAAACTTTGACCATAGCTGCAATCACCTAGGTAAAGAGAGACTATAAGTTAAGAGGAAAATAGGGAGTAACTCATAATAGTTCAAATATGATGATGGAAAACCCTATTAATAACAAACAAAAATGGTGATCCCAGTGCATATAAAGGAAAATCTAAAGTAAGACTTGTAGCTATAACACAAGAACTAGTGATGCACTCACCAGATAAAAAGAGAGTTCCAATACATAATTTTTCTACCCAAAGAAAATGCATCCCTAGGGACAGAGTTAGGGCTCAAAATATGGTTAATGGTGATGTTTTAAAATTAAAATTATTAGTATTTCAGGAAAATAACAATCAACATGAGAAAGGACCTATCAATCAAAAAACTCTAAAGTTCCTACCCAAACCAAAAGTGATCAAGAGATGTCTAAAAAGGTAATCCAATATATCCCTAATAATGGTGCTATGACTATATCTACATCTCCCCTATTTCTAAATTACATAGTTTGTGACAGGGCCTATGTCTTAAGTCAGTTGAAGATATAGGTACTAGTAGTGGAATCTCTCTTGATTCCTAAGAATAGAGATAGAGTATTAAATTATTTAAATAATAATCCATTACTAAGTGAACAATCCAATGAAAATCAACTAAGATCCTTAGAGTGTAATAAAGGTTGAATAAAAACTAGAAGTTTATATAGGCACAACTCTAGTAAAAAATCGAATAGATGTTGGCCATTCTACACCTATCTGCTCATAAATAGATGGTTCATGCATAATTATATGCTTTATTTAGTAGCATCTACCAATATCATGCCTATTGAAATTATGAACCAATTGGGACAAAATATTTTTGCAAATGCTTTTCCATGGATTTAAAGAAGTACATGTGATAGTTCCATAATTTTATTGGTTGGGAATATCTACTCATGTGAACTTGTAGGATAAAGAGAATAAAATTGTGCCACATGTAAATTAATGGCATGGCCTAAGTAGTTTCATTTAATTTATTTAGCAAGAAAAAAAATATAAGCATTACTAAGTAGCTTAGAACTACGTGTTGCACACAGGGTGAAACAATAAAAGGAAATAGTGCATCAATTGTAAAATTACCTAAGATTTGATTCAATTGTAACATTAACTCCTAGCTAGTGAAGGACTCTAGAGGGTTTATTTGAATGAATATTATGATGACATGGTTGATGCCTAAAGTAGTAGATATGGTTTGATAGGATTTATTGCTAATTGTGGAGGAGGTAGCTGAGGTAGTTTGATAGTTTGTTTTGTTTTTAGATTTTCCAAATTGGGTTATGATATCCTAAAACTTCATTTTTTAACTCATTTGGAGTCAGATATTTCAAATTTAGAGCTTTCTTATATATCTAGTGAGTTGTGAAATCTGTGAGATATGGTATGTCTAGTTTGTGCATGGAATATGGTGATTGTTCATGTTTATCTCACTATTTAACATTGATGCAGGAGCATCTGAAAGACATTTAGTGAATTGGGTCAGTTGATGTTGAGTTGTAGGGTGCCTGAAAGTGACATTGGGGACTACCACATTCTACCACAGATGAGTGTATAGTCACACGGTTTGGGGAGTAAGTAGAGCAAGGTAGGAGGAATCATATTACCAAGTTTCATAAGTTGTGGATCACCGTAAAGAAATGTGGAAGCGTCCGAGTCAAGATTGTGTAACTGGTTATCAAGGGAAACATTGGAACCTACCACATTTTACCGCAATTGGGTATTAAGTCTCATGGTTTGGAAGTTAAGTGGGGAAGGTCAGGAGCTATGTTATATCTAGGTTTGAGGAGATTTGAGTTACTGCAACAATATTTGGAGACATCATAGTGAAGATTGTGTTACTGGACTATAGGAAGGATGATTGTGAGGAAGTCTAGGAGCTTGTGCCAATGAATTGGGATTATGCGTCAAGAACTAAGATTGTGCGGAGGTAAATTGGGTCCAGTGGAGCTTATGTTATGAAGCGCAGGGTGATATCTCATTCCTACATCACTGCATATGATTTGGGAGTTGACAAGCAGAGCTAATTACATGTTTCATGTTACACATTACACTTAGGCAATAAAGGTGATGTTTAGAGGCTTGTGGAGGATATATATGAAGAATAGAAGATTGTTTCAAAGGTAGAGTGTGTGGAAGTACAAAGAAGATGAATAATCCAAAAAGTGTGGAGGTGTGTTGAGCCCTAAAGGCAGTAGAGAAGAAAGGATAGAGTAGAGAGTAGAGAAAACCAGTAGAAGGAAGACAGAGAACATTGGAGAATTATGTAATGTGATGTTGTGTTTCTATTTGCATAATCTTTTGTAATTCCAGGATATAGCCTAGCATATGAATAGCCTTAGTGGCATATGTAATGAGATTTGGAATTCTATTATAATGAGAAGCAATCTTTGAAGGCTAGGTTTTTCCCTTTTAGGGTTTTCCCAGGATAAATCTTGTGTCATGTGATTATGAATCTCTCTTATCATTTTTCTATTAGCTACATGTTTCTGTTGCATCTTTGTTATGATCGTGATGTTGGTTGTTTAAGGCTGGAAGGCTAGACAGTCCTTCATTGGACCCTCCTACCTTGACTGCATCAAGTGGTATTAAAGCTAGTGAATCTATTGGGAAGGTAGAATATGTTGGAAGAAAGTGTGGAAACCTAAAGTATAACAAGTGCCACTGCAGAAGGAGAGAAACCACCACAAACAAAGAAGAATCACCATAGAAGGAAGATCAAGGCAAGAAAGATCCAGATAAGCTTTTCGCATTTATAAGTTGTTTGTATAATTTGTTTCAATGGGGAAGATTGGAAAATGGGTGAAGAAAGAAAATGTAAACCTAATATGGAAGAAGGATATTCTTGAAGAAGAATTGTGTGAAATCAAAAGATATAACTCAGAATTGATGGAGAGGATAAGAGAACTGTCATGGAAATTATGTGGCAATAATAATAATAATAAATGAAACTAAAAGGTCATATTAAAGGCAAAAACATATATCATTTAAGAAGGATGGGCACAAGCTACGTAGAGGGAAAATGGACCTGCTACTTCATCTATGCCAATATGGCCTACATTGATGACAATAAATTTAGAAGACAAGGTGGACGAGAAGGGGAAGAAAATGGTTGGAAAACACCATTAATGGGCATGGCATCCATTGACCATCAGAGAAAGTGAACAAGGAGGAGCTTGACTGGTGCGCAGGTTTTGTGGGCTAATCGATACCAAAAAATAGAACAAGGAATAAGTGATAGTTTTAGAGGAAAAGACTGCAAATATGGCGAGAAGGGAGGAGTCATGGGAAAGGAGGAGAGGAAGGTGATGAGAAGAAGACATGAAGAAAAACAATATGCTAAGGGACACCATTTATTTTTTGTGGGTGTCTTGTTCTTGTGCTTCCTAGGAAGAGGGTATCATGATAGGGGAGAAGAGGACTCATAGAAGAATACGAGTCCTCACATACATTCCCCCCACTCACAACATCAAATTCATCAATGTTGCGGCTTGTTTATATAGGTAAACATCGTGTTAGGCACTTATTCCACTCATAACCATAAATAGGGTGGAAAGAACATGGATCCACATCAAGGGTATTGGGGCTTTTATTGTGTTTTAGAGCATAATGGGAGTTGTATCTTTTAGAAAAAAATAAAGGAAAGGAAAGAGCAAACACTCTCAGATGGCCTTCTCTGAGAAGCTCTTATTCTTGTACGTAGTTGGAGACCTAAGAGAGCAGTTTGGATGCATTTTCACAAAATAAATTGTCATACAATGGTTGAGTATGTAGGGAGTTGAGCTGGTCATTTCTCCCAACAGGCACACCTGTCAGGAAACCACTACCATCCCAGATAAAGACCAACAGGAGGCGGTTAAGCCATGTCACAAATCCCTAAGGAGGATGTTGACTTTTTTGCCAGCAATCCCCCCCTCAGCATTACCTGAGGGGATTCGAACCCGTGGCCTAGCTCTGATACCACTTGTAGGGAGTTGAGTTGGTCATTTCTCCCAAAAGGTGCACTTGTTAGGAAACCGCTACTATCCCAGATAAGGACCAATGGGAGGCAGTTAAGCCATGTCATGAATCCCTACGGAGGACGCTAACTTTTTTGCCAACAAAGTATGGATCAAGGAATTTGGTTGGATTCAAGTGGGGACTACATTCCCTTCCACCTTTGATAAATGCTCTCCAACAAACACTTCTCTAATCTTAGAATCTTTCTATACAAGCACTCAATGTTTGACAAAGAAGGCTTTTGCTTTACATGAATGAGTGCTAAGGGACATTGTGGTGATAGAGGAATCCCAAAGCCAAGACTTATTTACATGACTCTCCTTCAACATACTTCTCAAAGATAAGTATAGCCCTTTGCAATTACTCCCTGGTAATAGTATTGAATTCAAGGTTATCTCTCTCCACAACTGCATATATAATTAATCTAAGTAATCTAAATCGATCTCTACATAATGTGATGCAGAGTGGCACAAGGAAAGCAACAAAGGTCTACTCTTCTCTCTGCCCACTCACCCACTTCACCTACTTTATGCAATCAATGTCACACCCAAGGGCATATGAAGGATTTGTTAAGCAGGCTATTGTTCAATCCTCAAGAATGTTTCTACACCTTAAGGCAGGTCAGCAAACACCTTTTCAATAGTTGGTTTGATCCCCAACTTCACACAACCTTCCAACCTTCACTTGGCCTAGTGAGGCTACTAGCCCTCCTAAACTTGTTTTCACTACACAACTTGACAAAAACCTAAATGACCAGGCAAGCAAATGATGGATTTGAATACCCTTTAAGGGACTCTAACAAACTTCCAAACCAGGTCCAACTCTACTCCAGCAACTCAGAACACCCACTAGGTCTCTAGGCCTAATTGATCAGTTTAGGGCTAGGTTACAAAGCAAAGGGTTCAAATTGGGGCCATAGATTAGGGATACGAACTTGGATCTCTTCCACCACATGCAAACATCTCAGAAAACCCTCAGGCATTCATCCACCTTTCAGATTTTGTCATATACAATACTAAATTGCACATTTTGGGTCAAATACCTATGAATACTTGACCTAGGGCATCACTCCAAAATTCGAAGACAGTCTTTCCTAGCAAAAAGCTTTTGGAATCATGTAAAGTACATCCCTAGCCTGTATTTCACTGATTTGCATGAGGTTTCATCGGTTAGAATGTATTCTAGGGCCGGATTTGTATGACAAACCCTATAAATCAGGGTTTTAGAGAAGTTGGAATACAAAATGCAATATCTTCCTCCTGAAACCACTTCAAGACCTCAAACTTGTTGCATTTGAACCCTGACTCAACCTATTTTCAGAAAAAGTACATTGATCCACTTGGCCAATCTATACAGGTCGTACAACTCAAGAAATGCAGGGAAAAATAATCAATTTTTATTGTGTTTGTGCCCAAACTCCATACCAAATCTCCTCTCCCATACTGGAGTGAGAGAACAACCATATACACTGATCCAAGTCGGTAGACAACCTCCAAAAGTAGTTTCAACTGTCCAAAATGAGTTGTAACCGGCCAAATGTGTCATTGACACCATTGGCAACATTTGACACTATGACATTTTTGCATTAACACAAGGTTGTCAATGGGTTTTGCTTGTCCAAAGGAATCAAACCACCATCATACTCCCTAGACCATGCAAAAACATAAAACTAGCAAATAGACTCAAAGAAAACCTCATTAGACCTACTAGGCCTAAGTGGCACAACTAGGGTCCAAGTGGACTAAGAATGAGTGAGGTTTATATGGTCACCCCAAACATATTGACCACACAAAAGGACTTACATCCATGGCTAAAAGCCTTATTACAAACACATTGAACAAAAGAAACCACAACTTATCAAAAATGCAATCAAAATGATTTAGGGGCCCTGCACCATAATGATAATATATAAAGAAGTTGTTGGTTTGATGGCCCTTGTTTGTGAAACATTATGCTAGATATATACAGTTATAATTTTGCTAGAGTTGGACTCCATCATTAATGAGTAAAAACTAAGGCTGAAAACTCTTTAAATTAGAAATTAAAAGTTGCTATAAATAGGGAGAGGGGAGACCAAAATT
Organism: Cunninghamia lanceolata; assembly: GCA_027924645.1. NCBI lineage: Eukaryota > Viridiplantae > Streptophyta > Pinopsida > Cupressales > Cupressaceae > Cunninghamia > Cunninghamia lanceolata. The sequence continues at coordinate 2,010,570 of BSBN01000934.1, forward strand.
CTAATCCACTATTTGTTAGAAAGTGGTCATTTCATTAGTCTAGCAGTAGATCATAACAATAAAATGGCTTGGGAAATTCTTTGGTAATCAAATTTAAATTTTAAACTGTCATCCCAACAATTGATAGTATAACATTGGCATAGCATTCCCCAACATGCTATTTTTTAATGATATAGTATATTAACATTTTGAGTAGCAAGGAGATTTATGTCAGCTAACTTTTTCATCTTGAGAATCTGATAGAACTATTGATGTTAGGACTAAGATTGACCCACAAGGGGTCTTATAAGGCATTTAGCCTTAGCAATTCCTACACTCTATTTTAAAGCATTATCTAGCAAGGAATCTCAATAACATGGGATTTGTATATTACTTATTGTTATAAGGGCAAGTTCACTACACATTGTGGTAAGGAATTATGATCTTGTGATATAATATTTATACGTGAAAACATAAGTCACCAGTGTATACTGAAGGGAGGATGTTGTGTTTATTACCTTTATCATCATCAGTAGGATAATTTAATATTGAAATGTTATAATCAATCCTCATATTGTTGATTACTAAGGCCAGACAATTAATGATTTATCCCAAGCTAGTTAACACTTTGGAAAGGCAATGTTATTAACAACAATGGTTGAACCTAGAGCTCTCTATTTTTAAATAAGCAAATAGTATACCTATATCATTAGTATTGGTTATAGGGTCTATGGTTGAGCACAATATGACTATTACTAACTCTTATATACTTAGTAAGTGTAATATGGATGCAACTTCACTAGGTATTGGGCCTACTCATTATCAAATCTGGAACAAATGGCCCTGATCTATGAAGGGGAAAAAAAGGTGTAAATGCTGATTTCCATGGCTCTAGTGCTAAGTTTCATCCTTTAAATATTTTTCCAATTATTGGTATTTGGTCCACTCTCACCCTACTATACCTTGTTTAGCAACAATGACTATACAATTACAAGTACAATGGTGAGTGAACTACTGACATGTTATAGGGTTGAGTATGAGTACAATTCATGGTTATGTTAAGAATTATTGTTGTAAGCCTTTGAGCTTTTAGATAATGATTATGCGAGTCCATTGGTAATGCATGTGGCATTTCATCAAGGAAGATGTTATAATATAATATAGTTATGATACTTGGTATCTTTGATTCCTCTATAGTAGGACATCATTTAGGGCCATGTTAGGGCTTACATATTTATTGCCTTGTAAAGATATGATGATCACTACCATTCTGGGTTTGGATACAATTGGACTTATTTTATGTTGATTATGATGTTATGCATATTTCTATGAATGGTTTGATTTAGGCAATATTAGTAAGTGTTGGAATAGATTTGGGTGACAATCAAACTTGACCTTAGGTTGATAACCTAGATATAAGTAGGAACTAGGGTTGGTTGGGTTAAATGTATATACATAATCAACTCTATATCCTATTGGCGTAAGCATGGGGTGATCTAGTTAATTATATTATATGTTGAAATTAATAAAGGCAGCACCTTGTACCTAGTGGGAAAATTTGAAAAGGGTTGTAAAGAACTAATCTAAGTCACTTATCCTAGTAGAATGGTATAACCACTTAAACTTGTGAATACTTACACTTTTCATGTATTAAGGATTATATGATTTTGGTCATTATATGATTGTGTGAACAAAGAGAATTATAGGTTGGTAGGTAGTCAACCTTACCGTTATGTTAAGGAGATAAACTTGTAAAGGTTCTATATGTTTATGTTGCTGAATTACAATAATATTGGAGGAGAGGTCTAAAATTGAGATCTCGGTGTCCTTAGGTGGAAGATCTTTAGTGTAGGATTGCTAAATAGGGAACCTAGTTGGGATCCTTTGCCTACTATTAAGTGTTACCATTGATGGAAATCCTTACAAGGAACTTTTTTAGCCTTTGTAATACTAGTATACGAAACTCATTGAGCTATGACCTTGTTTCAGATTGGGTATTAGTAAATGACATTTGTTATATTGTTGGGTTTTACTTTTTTTTTATGGTTTCCCTGCTATAGTATCCAATCTATTTCACTTCTAAGTGGAAATTTATCTGAGTGGTTAGGAAACCTTGGGTATAAGAACCTATGTCTATGTTCTATAAGAGATCAAGGTGAGGAGAACTACATATGACTTTGATCCCATTTGGAAGTTGGTATGTAGGCAGTTCTTTAGTGAAGGATGCCCTTGGACCTCAAGTCCATAGGGGAGGGGTTTAGGGAATGACTCCAAGCTATGGGGTGTTCCTAAACTTGATCAACCTTCCCTCTTCGATATGTTTTAGCTTGAGGTTGAAAATACGTGATAGATCTATGAACCCACCTTCCGATTAGTAGGTCTCATTATATAGACCTAAGTCAGAAGGCACTCTATCAGCACTAAGCTCCTATACTCTGAGGTTTCTGGGTCATGCTCTCTAAATCTACCCCAATCTTTGAAGGACTTTTGGAATTACTATTTTCACCATTTGTCTCTAATGTGCATATATGAAAGTGACTTTGAATTTGTCTAATATTACTATTGTGGGTTTGACTTATGTATAATGCATACTATGTTTCCAAGTGACAACTGAATGTATGGAATGGACCTTGATATTACTTTGTGTTTGTATATGTTTATGTGCATATGTGACTAGATAGAATCCAACTCATGTGGATTCAATATATTTATTAAGTATTGACCTGTAATTTAGACCCCTAGACATAAAAGACTGTGTGTATTGGTTTATGAACCTCTATGTAGAATGTAATGCAATCAATCTGACCTATGCTGGAGAATCCTTACGATATCCTTATTGTGTGTTTACCTAGCTATAAGATGACCCACATGTTGGAACCGAGTCCAATATAGGTGCGGATAGCTGGCTGTCACCAGTACCGTGCAAGTGACGGATGCTAGGTGCTATCTACCGTATCTGAGGATGAGCTGGTTGTTGCCAGTGGCACGAAGGTGACAGATACCAGGAGCCATCCAGGTTATGATACAGGTATGGTTTAGCCGGTTGTCACTAGTACTGTGGAGGTGATAGATACTAGGTGCTATCTGCTATATCTTAGGGTTGGTCAGCTATCACCAATACCACAGAGGTGATAGATGCTAGGAGCTACCCTTTGGTATGATAGGGCTTAGTTGGCTTTCACCAGTACCATGCAGGTGATAGATGCCAGGATCCACCCCATACCAAGTTGGACTGACTTTCGCCAGTGGCATGGAGACGATAGATGTCAGGATCCACAGACTCTATAGGTTCAGCAGGCTATGGAAATCTTATTAATGGCCACATGTGATGTATGTTGTTACACCTACTCATTAGCCAGTGATGACAACAAGTAGTATGGGATACTTTCTTGTCATCATAGTTGGTTGTGAGTATGTATGTTGTTACACCTACTCCTTAGCCAGTGATGACAACAAGTAGTATGAGATACTTGTGTTGCAAGGTGTGCACCCTTAGGCTCCTTGTGTTGTACAGTGCAGTGCTTGGGTTCATGACAAGGTTTAATCACCTCCTATGGATTCATTAACTCTGGCAGTTATATCAGGCACTAATAGGTCAATCTTTTGGTGCAACAGCAACCGTCTTTCTAACAATTGGTATCAGAGTCTGGGTCACGGGTTCAAACCCCTCGCTTGCCCTGGAGGGATTGTTAAATGGTGTGTGCCCTTAGTCTCCTTGTGCTATGTAATGTAGCACTTGGGTTCATGACAAGGCTTAACCGCCTCCTATGGATTCATTAACTCTTGCAGTTGTATTGGACATTAACAGGTTGATCTTTTGGTGCAATGGCAACTATCTTTCTAACAACTTGCTTGTCATCATAGTTGGTTGTGAATATGTATTTTGTTACACCTACTCCTTAGCTAGTGATGACAACAAGTAGTATGGGATACTTGCTTGTCATCATAGTTGGTTGTAAATATGTATGTTGTTTCACTTGCTCCTTAGCCAGTGTTGACAACAAGTAGTATGGGATGCTTTCTTGTCATCACAGTTGGCTATGAATCAAGAAAATGATGGGATTCATGGTGCACCATAAGATGAACCACATTCCTTTATCTCAAAAGGAGGTATTCATGATCTTATGTTCTAGTGCACTAGGTAATGGGAAGAGACATGTAGTAGGTTTCATGTACTTCATCTTAAGTTAGTTGGTCAATATGTATGTGTGAGTCAATACCTATGTGCATTTGTATTAAGGACTTTATGTGTTGTGCATTGTCACACTTGAGTCCTTGCTAGTGATGACTGCAAGTAGTATGGGATGCTTGCTATTCATTATAGTTAGTTGTAAATTAGTAAATATGATGGAACCCATGGTGTACCTTAGATACACCACTTTCATGTTTTTAGTTGGGATATATATTTGAGGACTTATGGGCTAGTGAATCAGGGAAAGGGGGTTATGCTTACAATATGGTCACAACCTTTCCTTTTGCTACCTAGTCACTATGTGAACCCATGATGTGCATATGATCTAGTCACCTTGTGTATAAATGTTGCTTGCATGAGCTAATCACATTGTGTATATGTGAATTAGTCACATTATGTATATATGATGCCTTACCTAGCTATTCACATTGTGTATGTGATATAGATGGGAACTAATCACACTATGTATATGTGTTGTATGCATGAGCTATTCACTTTGGTTGTATATGAGGCATGCATGAGTTATTCACTCTATGTAGATGTAGTATGCATGAGCCAGTCACTCGGTGTAAATGTGACATAGGCATGAGTTATTCACATTGTGTAGATGGGTTGTACCCCTGATCTAGTCACACTATGTATGTGTGATCCATGTGATAGATAGTGACATTATGTACATGTAATGTATGCTTTAGCCAATCATTATGTTTGATGAAGTGACATTTATATGAGGTGGTCACTATGTGGTTATGTGTGTTTTCATACCTTGATGTTGGCATTGAACTAACCTTTGATTGAATTGCATTTGTTGTCATACTATTGCTTATGAATTAAATTGGGATCATAGAATTTACTTAAAAGATATAATTTAAAAGGGAGACCAAAGATCTCATATCAAAGGAGAGGATGTAGCATCTTTACTTTTGATATATAAACTATGGTGCCTCTGATTCCCATGAGGGGATACATAGGCAGGGCCATTGCAAATGAACCCTCAAGGTTTAGGTCTAGGTCTAGGGATGACGTTGACCTTTTGAGCTTGCCATACTCTAATGTGAGTATATAAGTTGTGGCATAGAGTTTTTTCCATGACTATGGTAACTGGTAAGTCTCTAAAGTTAGCACTTCTAAAATCAAATAGAAGATGCTTGGGAGATTAAGTTAGTACTTAGTGTAAAAAAATTGGTAGTAACTAGGGTGGTTATTACAAATACTCTTGAAGAAGAATTGGAAAATGTCAAAAGGAGGAATGAAGAATTAGAAGAAGAGTTAAAGTTGTTTGAGTATGTCAAAAGGAGTTTTGAAGAATTGGAAGAAGGATGCAAGTTGTTTGATAATATTAAAAAGAGGAACATGGATCTGGAGGAAAGTTTGGAGAAGTTGAAAAAGGAAAACAATTTACAAAAGAATAAAATATGAGGATTGAAAGAACAACTTAATCAGTTAGAGCAGTCACTTGTAGCATGCAAGGAAGAGAATGAAAGTCTAAGATCTAAGCCTAAACTTTGTGATGTTTCTTGTGATACTAAGGCTTTGTGTGATACTGCAAAAGCTTCTTTAGACAAGGAGGCTGAGGTTTAAGATAACAATGTAACTGAATCTACAATTTTTGGTGATGGTGTTGACAAAGATAGTTCTCAAAACAATGTTGGTTTTAAGATCATGCAAAGAATGGGATATGAAAGAAAAAGATTGGGAAAACATCAGAAATGAATTAGAGACCCTATTGAGCCAATAATGAGATCAAGAAATGAGGGCCTTGGATATATCAGAGGTGAAGAAAATATGGGTGTTGTCACAAGTTCAAATAAATCAGCTCAAAGAAGGAAAGGTGTGTATTGTTCTTATTGTAATAGACATGGACATTGAAATGAAATGTGTTGGGATCTATACCCATGTAAAATATGTGGATTAAGGAATCACTATAAAAAGTTGTGTTGGGATAAAATACGGAGGAGAAAGCCTATGACAGATTGTATACAAAAGGATTATGGATGGATTGATGGATTGGAATAGAAGTATGCTACTTGTATGTTCAAAAGGTTGTATACACTAAAGTATTCATGTGTTGGAGAGAAAAGAGAATATGGATCAAGATGTGAAGAAGGAAGATCATATGCAGAGCATAACAATTCATACCATATAGGGAGAGATGACAGGAGTTTTTATTGGAACAACAAATGAAACCATAATTCTTACCGCAATGAAGGATACCGGAGAGATGAAAAAGGATTTGATAAAAGATCATTCAGAGGAACCTGTTTTCAAGTATGGAAGTGAAAAGCATCGAGCATTGAATGTCACCAAGGGACTATTGCCGAAGGAGTGGTAGATAATGCAGAGATAACTTTTGTGGAGGAAGAACCTATTGAATCACCAAGTTCAGTAGAGAAACCAAAAGAGGGTGAAACATTGATCTTATAGAGAGTTTTTTTGTAGAATAAAACAACTGAAGAACTAGCACAAGGGAAGTTTGTGTAAATCAAGAGCAAGAGAAGTTCATATTGCAGAGGAAGAAGGGACGACAAGGAATTCTATTGGAAGAGGAAGTAAATTATACTAGAATAAAGGAAATATGGGTGCAAAAATAGAGAGAAGTATAAGGGGTATATGTGAAGAAGAACCTGACAAATTCCATGTGTGCGGAAGGAGTTGAATCTAGAACTAGAGGATAGAAAGTACCATAGAGAGAATTTAAGGATGTATTGACTAAACTGATTATTCCGGAGTGTTATGGGATGTTGAGGCTATTTGACTCTTAATTGAGCAAAGTATTGATCATGAGGCAGTCTATTGGTGTTGTCAACAGAGCACTGAACTAAGAGGTAGTTGCAACCCTGTAGCCAAACCATCGAACAACTACAATTGAAGAATTAAGGTAGCTTGCGAAGAAGACTTGTACAGACCGTCGATCATGAGGTAGTGCAATGATTTGGAAATAGACCACTGAAATTGAGGCAGATTGCATGGATGACTTGAACAGATCATTGACCTCAAGGCAGTTGCAAGTACCTGTGAATAGATCACCAAACATATTCTAAGAGGTAGCATTGATTCAGATAGAATATAGGCCAAAGTGAAGAGTCTCACTTTTCAATTAACCTTGAGAGTCTAATGTAGGAACATCCATAAGACATTTAGTGAATTGGGTCAATTGATGTTGAGTTGTAGGGTGCTTGAAAGTGACATTGGGGATGTAATGTCAGAAAATGTCCCCTTAGGGGCTTTTCCCTCACAAGGTTTAGCTCCTGGGTCTTTTGCATGCATTTAGGATATCTTACTTCATAATTTGGCATCTCGATGGAATGAGCCCTAGGTAACATGACAAATGGGACCTAGGAGGACCCCTTGAGCCTTACCCTACTCAAAATAAGGGGGAGGACTTGGGCACATGTGCCCTAGTGCTACCCTATTTTGGGGAAGCCCTAATTTTTGGGTGTTAGTTTATGACCGTTATTTGGGTCCTATGCCGACATGGTAAGTTTGAATTATGAAAATCTTGGCAGGAGTATTTGTAGTTGCATATAAAAGCATGTTTAGGCATTCATTTGGAAACTAGAGCATTACTAGATGATCATTGTGAACTTTAGGCATTCTCAAGGTGATTCAAGGCTTTCATTGTGTTGCAAGAGTAGATTTATGTGGTTTATGTGTTTGCAGATTTAAGCATCAATTTCTTCATGGAATGAAGAGTATCTTCCTCCCATGAGAGCTTCACTACAAGGTGAGATTATATTGTGTTTTCATCATCATTTCCTTTAGTTTTTTCCTCTGCCTCACAAGGGCATGCACTCTCTATCTGACAATGATGTTTAGAGACTTAAGTGTCCTCCAGGGCTTGACTGAGGCAAGCCTCTAAACACCACAACCCCCTCCCAAAGCCTTGTGATTGCAGGTTATAGGTGTCGCATTTTGGAAAAGTGAAGTTGCAGGAAGGATCAATAGACATCAAGGATTTAGGATTTGAAGAGAAGTAGGACACCGAAGCATTTCCAAGACTTAGGTGCTCACTCTAGTGTCCTCCACAACTAAATTTCTAGAAACAGGAGTTACAGGGCAGATCAATGTCGAAAGGAGGTCAAGATCCCACAAAGAAACTAGTACTTTGGACTTGGGTGTCCACTCCAATGTCCTTGAATGTTCCGCATTAGAACCATGAAAATAGGTACTCTGTGATTTGGTATTTTACTCCTGTCTGCAAGAGCTTTTTCTGTTATTCATCAGTTTATCGGCGTATTTGCATAATCAGGGTTTTAATGGTCAATTGAGCATAAGAGAAGAGAAATTGATAATTAAATTCCCTAATCTAAGTTTCCCTACATCTCACAGCAATCTAGGGTATGATATTGAATTGCCACTCGACCTTAGATCCTTGAATGTATAGGGTGAAAGGAGGATTCAAACATCTAACAACTAAAACATTAAACAATCTAAATTTTACCCTAAACATTTTGGTGAACCCATGTTTTTGGACTTAAAATGCAACTTTCTAAGTGTGTGTCTTCATATTTTTATTGATTTCATTCATTCATATAGTCTTTCACTTTATTGCATTGAGAAAAATTCAAAAAAATTGAAAATTTTGAAAAATTCAAAAAAAATTGCATTGTTTGGCTTACTAAATTGCAACAATTCTTTCTAAATTTTCCTAATTAATGATTTTTACATCAGATCTGATATAAACTACAGAAAAACACAAAAATTCAATAATTTGCATTGCATTTTCATCATTAATTTGCTAGGCTTTTGTAGAAATTTTGACAATTTTCATATAACCTAGTAATTCTAAAATCTAGGGTTAGTAGGCAAAATCTTATTTCTGATTTTTCTACTGATTTTAGAGGCTCATTCAAATTAACATTTGGCTGTAGCCTTTTATTTTAGTGTAAATATTTGCATTTTTACATAGAAAATTTCAACAAAAACTAGCAATTTTCATGCATTTTCATTAAATTTGCATTAGCATTTTGCATATTAGAGATTGAAAATCATTTTCAGATCTGAGATTATTTAATTTTCATCATAAATCAGACCTCAAAGCATTCACATAGCATTTTGTTGCAAGATCTCAAACCTAGGGCTTCAAAAACAGTGATTTTCACTAAAATTAGCCTTATCGACTCTATAAACTTGCACCATATGCGTGTTGTGAAAACTATTTTTGCACTAATTGGCTATTATTAGGGTAATAATTTTTTTCCCCTCATAAAAATCTTCACAACACCCTTTTAACAGGCTCTTGTATTGAAACTTCGGTGAAAAACTACACATTTTGACTATTTTTGCCCTAGGGTTTGACCTAGTTTGCACTCCAAGCTTGTTGTGACAAGTTTTATAGATTGATGTGACTAATATAATCAGTATTAATTTTTGCGCATCCTAAAATTCATTACAACGTCCCTTTTTCTAGGTCTTGGAGTTGAAAAACTATGAAAAATAGCCTATTTTTGCTATATTTTCACTAGGGTTTTACCTTAAGTGGCACTAAATGCATGTTGTGTTGGGTATTTTGGAACCAAGTGGCTGTTATTACTGATATCATTTTATTTCCATCATCATTTTCCTAACAACACCCTTTGTTATTCTCTTTTGCATTAAGTTTTGGTGAAAAAAGTGCCTATTTTGATATATTTTCACTATATTTTGACTTGGCATTATCTTGGATTTGCATCAAGAGTGTGTTGAGAGTGATCATATTGCTGTTTTGGACTTATATTAGGCATAAAATTTTCTTCCCTACATAAAAATCCTTATAACATCCTTTGTTCCATTCATTTGCATTGAAAAAGGTACGAAAAACCAAGCATTTTGGCCTTTAACCATGTCCTTCTCTTAGGATTTGTTCTCTTAGTTTGTGTGTTGTGTGTTGTATGCTTTTGTATAAGATTTATGACATGATGTCCTAAAAACAATATCCCTTTGAGAAGAAGTAAAAGGTTAATGGGATCTAGTGCTCTTGAAGAAAACGACATTCCTACCTTTAATAATCCTTTGAACACCTTCTTTACAAAGGGAGAAACTCAAATTGTGCAAGATATTATACATCCTCCAACCACAATGGAAGAAAAAACTTTTCATGATGTTGATAATACTATTGAAGCAACAAGATATGTATCTGATGAGCAAATAGAAAAATTGGATAAATAGCTTGCTGAATTTCAATCATTTATGGAAAATGAGAGAATAGCTGAAGAAGTTGTCCCTACAATTCATAATATAAGAGAATTGATAAAAGAAGGACAAGATGGTGTAAATGCAATTTACAATCTAGCACATATTGTATAAACTAATATCATGTTAGTGACTGAATGTGCACAAGTGATAAATAACACTCTATCACCATCTCATACTCAAGTATCCATACCTATACCAACTACAAGAATATCAACTTTTACATCAACGATCTTAACAACTGATGCAAATACCTATAGTAATGCTACCAGTAGTATTGGAGTATCTAATGGCACTAATTACAAAGCTGTGGGATTTGATTATCAAAATTTGGTTCCTAAAGGGACCTCCTCTGTGCATAATTGTTCTCAACCACTTATCTATTCCACTCATTTCCAACCACCTATTACCTACTCACAACCATCTTCCACCTATCACTACATCCAACCACCATTAACATATTCTCAGCCTCCACCTATCATATCTCAAGCTCATTCACCTCCTCACTTTGGTTCCAATTCCTCGCAACAAACTGCATCTCCTAATGATGCCATCCTAAACTAACTTTTAAAGGGCATGACCACTTTACAACAAAAGGTAACAAACTTGACAAATTCGTCATAGCCTAGTCTACCAACATATCATGCCCATAATCTCCTTTCCTATGTAATCTTGAGAACTCCCATGCTAGAGAGGTTCAAGACACCCCGCTTTGAAAAATATGGTGGAAAAGGTGATCTTAATATTCATGTGGCAGCATTTACAGCTATGTGTAGTGATTTTTATTTTGAAGAGGATTTGTTAGAAAAACTTTTTCCATGATCTCTCAAAGATCCTACTTTAGAATAGTTTTGCTCATCACCTCTAAATTCAATACACTCCTTTTCAAGCAAATATCGGACCCCAAGTCACTCTTATTGATTTGGTTCAATGCAAACAAGGTCCCAAAGAAAAATTGACTGAATTCATTAGCCGGTATCAAGGACTTTATGTACAAATTCAATATCAGATGAAAGATGAGGATGTTCAAAAGATATTCATTACAATTCTACAACTTAATATTGGTGATAAGATTCTCTTGATGAAAAATAACTCCTTTCAACATTTATGCACTGCCCTTCGTGATTATCAACTTTCGTCTAGTCCATATGAAAACCAAAACTCATTAGCTCAAATTGGTCAATCCATAGGTGGATCATCGCAAAACAACTTTAAGAGGAATAACAATAATAGTTGATTCATCAAGATCAATGGACCAAATACGAATGTGTCCGCTATAAATAATCCAAAGAAAGCATCATATCAACTAAGAAAGTTTACTCTGATATCTAAGTCCTATTATTCTATCATGAACCAAGCTATGAGTAATAACATTCTGAAGCTTCCCCTGATCAAGCATGTTGATCCTAGTAAATAAGGACCTTACTTCGATGCTAATGCCTTTTGTCATTATCGTCGAACACAAGGACATGACACTGAACGATGTATGCATCTTAAACATGAGATACAGGACCTTATTGATTCAAATGTCATCCAGGTATCAGGTGTGAATGATAATGGAAACAAGTTGTTTTCTCTATCGAATCAGAACTTACAAATCTTCACTAATCCTTTCCCTAAGCATACTAAAAACAATATGGTGGAACAGGGTTTAGTAGAAGTAGACGAGGATGATTACTTGGACTATGATAGCATCGTAGGAATGATTGAAGTCGATAAGAAACAAGGGGATAATCCACCTCATCCGTGAAGAAATGGAATTTATGCCGAGGTTCCTCCTCTGTTATCCTTATATGGAAATGGAGATAATTGAAATGCATCAGAAAAGCAAGAACAACAACTGATGCAGATGAGTAAGATGGTATAGGATGATTCCCGTTACCATTCTAGAAAGATTTAACAATGAAAACTCGCTAAAAATTAGAAAAGAGCAAGACAACAATCAACATTCATAAATAATAGTGGTTCTCCCCATCATAAGCAACAACAAGTCTCATTTCAACAAGAATTTACGAATCAGACATCATATGATAACAAACAAGACTTCCACAAAAACCACTCAAATTTTGCATTGAATATGATCGAGTACCGCTCCAAGCGGTTTGCAAGTTCCAGAATGTAATATGAAGACCCTATAGGGAAGTATCTCTAACTCTTTATTTCTCTCATGATGTGCTTCCCCCGTAATGTGTTATGTGTTTTTTAGGCCTCTTGGGATGACCTCAGATTCTCTCGTAAGGTTCGGGATACTAGGAGACTGCCTCTGTTGTGACCTTCTTCTATTTGTATCATCATTCTTCTAAATTGCCTCTCTCTCTGATTTCATTATTGTGTGTTGTGTCTTACGGACATAGCATTATGGTTTGTGACTTTGGGGCACCCTCCTATGTGACTATCCCTAAGACACTTGTTTCTCCTCTCTTATTTATTTTTTCCCTTCCTCTAGTGTTTCCACCTAGCAAGCAGATGACGAAAAGCATTTATACTGATGCAGACCTAGTGTCCCTTTCGAGAGCAATCAAAAATTGGACTTAGTTCCTAATATGATGATGGGGTTGTATATCTTAACCAATGCTTGGCTAGTGGAAGCACTCATGCTTTTCGCATAGTGAGTTCCATGATGTTTCTATCTCATTTACAAACCTTAACAATACTGCTACTCTATGCACCTTTGTTTGTCTTTAAATCTAGCCTTGTTGGTACTTGATTCAGAGAGCTTCGTGATATAGCCCCATGGTTATTCTCAAACTCTGAATTCATTGTATAACCTTGGCTCTTTGTGTGGTTAATCATATGAATTGATATTGTTGTTTATCATGATGTTGTAAACACTAACATGTTTCTTGCAGGGATGTGTTTGTGGGAACATTTGGTGATCGTAAAATACATGTCACCTTCGGGGGGCATGGGCTTTGCGAAAGTTGGTGTTCCCTTGTGTGTTTTCTTCCTACCTTAACGTGCTTGATATCGATGACTGATATCAACCACCTTAAGGTGGGGGCATATATAAGGTAAGTTGTCTGTTGTAGATGTTAGCAATGTGTTTGACCTCAGGTGCAAAGACCTGTGCGATGAGTGCATCATGCATCCTAAGTTTGTTTGCAATCAATCAATCAATCATGTAAGCCCTCTGTGGAGGTGGGATATTGAGTATATCCTTTTACTTAAGCCCTCTGCGGAGGCAGGGATGGTGTATTTCTCAGAGCAGATTGCATCATCCTATCATTTTCAAAAGTCCTATGCAGAGGCGGGGAGCAGTTCTATGACTAACTCAACCCTTAAGCATGTCTTCAATGATTGTTGTGGTGAAGCCCAATAATCAGTGTGTCCCTGTAATGTGCTTGAGATGGTGATGAGCCTAGAAATAAGGAACACAACATCGCTTGTTTGCCGTGTTTTCTCTGTGTCTTCAAGTGTGTGTGTTTTGGCGTGCTTGTTTTGTGTGGTGTGTTTGCTACCCCATATGCAGAATAAAGACCAGTGCCTTAGGGTTGTGCTTCCTACATTTTGGGAGGTTTTGTGTGTCTTGTGTGTGTGTTGCCCCATATATACAAAGACCTACGCGATGAGTGCATCATGTATTATGGGAGGTTTGTTTACTTTCCAATAATTGCATCTACATTTCATATATATGAGAGAAAGAAAAGAAAAGATATCATTTATGTCTTCCATGCATTAATGTGTCTTCTATGCATTGATTGTCTTCTTCATGTTCTACGTGACTGTAACTATCTTCTCTGTGTTTTACGTGCCTGTTACTATTTTCTATGTGATTGGTGTGTCTTCTCCGTGCTTGATGTGTTTGTTGTGTTTGTGACCTTACGTTAATGCATGTATTGGCCTTGCATTTATACATATATTAAAGTGGGGGCTAAATGTAATGTTAGAAAATGTCCCCTTGGGGGCTTTTCCCTCATAAGGTTTAGCTCCCAAGTCTTTTACGTGCGTTTAGGACATCTTACTTCATAATTTGGCATCTCGATGGAATGAGCCCTAGGTAACATGACAAATGGGACCTAGGAGGACCCCTTGAGCCTTACCCTGCCCAAAATAGGGGGGAGGACTTGGGCACCCATGCCCTAGTCCTGCCCTATTTTGGGGCAGCCCTAATTTTTGGGTGTCAGTTTATGACCGTTATTTGGGTTCTATGCCAACACAATAAGTTTGAATTATGAAAATCTTGGTGGGAGTGTTTGTAGTTGCATATAAAAGCATGTTTAGGCATTCATTTGGAAACTAGAGCATTACTAGATGATCATTGTGAACTTTAGGCATTCTCAAGGTGATTCAAGGCTTTCATTGTGTTGCAAGAGTATATTTGTGTGGTTTATGTGTTTGTGTTTGCAGATTTGAGTAGCAATTTCCTCATGGAATGAAGAGCATCTTCCTCCCATGAGAGCTTCACTACAAGGTGACATTATTTTGTGTTTTCATCAACATTTCCTTTGGTTTTTACCTCTGCCTCACAAGGGCACGCACTCTCTATCTGACAATGGTGTTCAGAGACTTAAGTGTCCTCTAGGGCTTGACTGAGGAAAGCCTCTAAATGCCACAACCCCCTCCCAAAGTCTTGTGATTGCAAGTTACAGGTGTCGTATTTGGGAAAAGTGAAGTTGTAGGAAGGATCAACAGACATCAAGGATTTAGGATCTGAAGAGAAGCAGGACACCAGAGCATTTCTAAGACTTGGGCACTCACTCTAGTGTCCTCTGCAACTAAATTTCTAGAAACAGGAGTTACAGGGCAGATCAGTGTCAGAAGGAGGTTAGGATCTCGCAAAGAAACTAGTACTTTGGACTTGGGCACCCGCTCTAGTGTCCCCAACTGTTTTGCATCAAAACCTTGAAAATAGGTACTCTATGATTTGGTATTTTACTCCTGGCTACAAGATCTTTTTTTGTTATTCATCAGTTTATTGTTGTATTTGCATAATTAGGGTTTTAATGGTCAATTAAGCATAAGAGAAGAGAAATTGATAATTAAAATCCCTAATCCAAGTTTCCCTACATCTCACAGCGATCTAGGCTATGATAGTGAATTGCCACTCGACCCTAGATCCTTGAATTTATAGGGTGAAAGGAGGATTCAAACATCTAACAACTAAAACATTAAACAATCCAAATTTTACCCTAAATAAGGGACTATCGCATTCTACTGCAGATGAGTGTATAGTCACATGCTTTTGGGAGTAAGTAGAGCAAGGAAGGAGGAATCATATTACCAAGTTTCATAAGTTATGGATCACCGCAAAGAAAAGTTGAAGTGTCTGAGTCAAGACTGTGTAATTGGTTATCAGGGGAGACATTGGAACCTACCACATTTTACTGCAATTAGGTATTAAGTCTCATAGTTTGGAAGTTAAGTGAGGAAGATTTGGAGCTATGTTATATCTAGGTTTGTGGAGATTTGAGTTACCACAACAATATTAGGAGACATCAGAGTGAAGACTATGTTACCAGACTACATGAAGGATGATTGTGAGGAAGTCTAGGAGCTTGTGCTAGTGAATTGGGATTATGTGCCAAGAACTAAGATTGTGCAGAGGTAAATTGGGTCTAGTAGAGTTTATGTTATTGATGCAGGAGCATCCAGAGGTGTAAGGGTAATCTTGCATCACCCAAAAATAAGTTAATTCAAAACCATTGTAGTTGTTTTCATTTCTTTCCATAATTAGTGTTTTTGGTTCCATAATATCCAGAATAATAATGTAGGACTTTTAGTTTTTCCAAAACTGCTAAAAATAGTGACCTGCCTGTTTTGGAAAGTGTACCTGCTATTTTTAGAGAGTTTGCATTTGGGCATGTAATAAAGAAAAAACTTCCAGAAAGTTACATAATGGAAATATAAAACCTTTGGTGAAGGAATCAGGCAAAGATCATTTGTGAGCTAAAAGATATTAAAGTTTTTGTTTTCTAAAAAGCCCCTGAAAATTTACGAAATGAGATATGAGGCACTAAAACATCTCATAATGTCTCAAAAAGTTGATAGAAATCCATTTACAGATTTCTGACATGATAGTTCACATCGCGAGCTTTTTGACACTTAAAACGGTTTGTCAATCAGACAACTAAATCAAAAGTTATGCTTCCTGGAAGTTGACCTACTTTTGGAGGGAGTTCCAAAATTTGAAATTTAGCTGGAGGCTACCAAAAAGTGTTATTTATGACTATTTTGGGAACCCTAGGCAGTAGTAGAGTTAAGGGGGCCAGTGTAGAGTCCAAAATAGGTGGGAAAATAGAAACCCTAGCTAATTTGGGGTTACAGAAGGCTGAAGATTCTAGAGCCTTGAGGTTGGGAAAGCTGTAATGTGTGGCAGCCAGTAAAGGATTCATCCTCTGATTGTAATTGAGCTTCTGTCATGTAATGAGTTGCCCAGTTCAATAAAAGAAAGTTCTATTTGCTGTGTTCAATATATGTTATTGTGTGTTTTTTGATTTACACCCTTCATCAAGTGGTATTAGAGCCAGGTTTCCTGAGTGTGTAGGCAGATCGCCGACCGTGAGGCAGTTTGCACTAGGACCTGAGGTTGTGGGTTTGCTGCGGAGATCAAGATTCCTCCATGAAGAAATCATGTTGGGAGGACTGCTTTGACGGAAGAGGGTTTTAGAGCCCTACAAAGGCAAATCGATGCATTGCAAGAGGAGCTGCGAAGAGGGTTTTGTTGTGCCTTGCACACACGCCCCATTCAAAATGGTGTCCCCTTTTCCTAATTTGGCTAGAGAGTCATTTGATCCTCTGATCTCCTAAGTGATTATGTGGTCAAAAGTGCATTTTGACCTTGATGGAAAGATGGTGTCAAACAATCACTTCAAAATCTGCTAGGATGAATCTTTGTTTTCCCTTTGAGGGCCTTGAAATGGCATTTTGCGCTGAATTGACCTTCAACTGACCTTTGCACTAAAAACTGCCTTATCTGACCTTAGTGCTACATTTCCAATGCTCTGACCTTGCGCTGAAACCTATCACTCTAACCTTTGTGCTGACTTCATGTC
This sequence comes from Cunninghamia lanceolata, assembly GCA_027924645.1. Taxonomy (NCBI): domain Eukaryota; kingdom Viridiplantae; phylum Streptophyta; class Pinopsida; order Cupressales; family Cupressaceae; genus Cunninghamia; species Cunninghamia lanceolata. The sequence goes on from BSBN01000934.1 coordinate 2,027,904, forward strand.
TATCCGACTTGGTGCTAGAAATCATCGATTCAGACTTCTGTGTTAAAAATGGTCACATCTGACTTGCGCTAAAATCAGTGACCACCAACTAAGTCAGACAACCCCAAAAGGCCCGCAAGTCAAATGAGACTGGAACCTCCACAAAATCATGTTACTGAATCTCCAAGCTTGGCACAAAAAGTAACCTTGTCCGACTAGGTCAAACACACTCTAATCCTTCGCCATGTCCAAACTAGAGAAAATCCATGCAAGCCCTCGAAAGACTGACAGGTCGTATGCCTGTGCATTAATGGTAGATTTAGCCAAGGTTTATAAGGAAAATTAATCAAGTTTTAACTCATTTGATCACATTTTCAATAGAAAATTTTGGATCTCCATTCACCGTTTGCTGACCTTGCCCAAGCTCGAACCAGTGACCTATCCTGCAAGTCAACACACACTGCCATTTTAGCCAGGTAGGGTTTTAACCTTACTATTCTAAGTTTTTTGCTTGTGGGTGGTTAGGATTTTGATGATTAGCCGTTAGGGTTTTAAGAAATTAGTTTATTGAAGTTGGGATTTCTAGGTTAGGGTTTAATAAATTTTGAGTTTTTCGTTTAAAACCCCTAGTCTAGGTCCACTGTGTGAATGAATGGAATCGTCATGTGTTAAAACCTGAGATTTTAGGGAGTTTTGCCCTATAGAAACCCAGTGTCATCTTGCGCTGAAACGAGGTCTGACCGAAGCACCATTTGGTCGGTCGAAGACCCCCAAATCTCGCACCGAGCCCCTAGGGTCACTTAGCGCTAAAATCAACCTCTTTTGACCAATGTGCCCAATGCTTTTTTTTTACTTGGTTAGAAGGTCTAAAAAACTCCGCAAATTCGAAAACACCTTTGCACTGAAAAGACCTTGGTCCGACCTTATGCTAAAAGATCAGGTCTCTAAATTGGTCAGATTCGGATGACCTGGATTCCCCCGCAAGGTCAGTGCCACCTGAAGACCCTACCAGGAAATAATACTCAATTTCAGCGCTAAAATTGCCTTGTCTGACCTATGCTATAATACCCTCCTTCTGACCTAGTCGGACACTGCCTAAAACCATGCAGGTCAGACCAAGTTGATTCTCACGCAAGTGTAATAAACAGTTCACATCGATAAAACTTTGCACTACAATATCAACCCACCGACTTGACAACCATTAGAGGTCAGAGACCTCTGAATTCTGTGCAAGTCAGACACTAACAAAACCACGCAAAGCTCAAAAGCATGAAAGGAACGAAAACACAAGGTCAGACCTACCTAATTTCCCCACTAAGGTCGGATGACCTCAAATTTAGCGCTTTTCCTTCTAAGGGTCAGACAACCCTCAAATTAGTGCAAGACCTTGCAAATGACCGAATTTCTTGAAATTTTCAAAGGGAAAATTGTTCAAAATGATTAAATTAATGTTGTAATGCAGTGTTAATGATAATTTTCATGAATTTTTCTTGCAACATTAAGTATTTGATTGCATGCAGTGATTCTTTCAATTAGACTTAGATTTCCTTCAAATGCATGTTAGTAGTAAATGGTAGATTTGCATTGATTCATCTAAAACTTAGGAGTAGGTTAGGAGTTTCTTCAGTGTATCAAACTTATAAGGTCCGGTCATGTAGACTAAATGACTGCTCGGGCCCAAGCAATGAAGTACGAGTTCAAAGGAATCCCTCTGGAAACCAAGGTCCACTCCAGGTGGAGTAATGTGGGGGACACAGACTTAGGTCACATAGACCTAGATGACTTTAGACTCAGAGTCTTTGGTCCAGCTCCAACCCTCAGAGCTAGAGTACTTAGAGATAGTGGACTTAGAAAGGCTACTGCATTTCCTACTTCCATTCAATGTGCAGAACTAATAGCTACCTGTGCAAACAGATATGATGTTATGACCAGGCAAATTCAGACAACAAATGGGGATGTCTTGGCTGACTTGACCCCTCCTTCTTTGGCAAAAATGTTGGACATCCCCTGACACAAAGTTGTGACAATGCCAGATAAACAAGGATCAAAGGCAACCTATAATAAGGATGTAGAAGGATGTAGGAAGTACATAAATGACCATTGGGTTAAGAGCAGGAAGTATGCTCTCATCAAGCTCCCTAGAGTACTGTACAGGAGTGATTTCCATGATGAAATAGGGGACATAGTAACCTTTTTGAGTAGAATCTATGGGTTACCAATTGCCTCTACCTTTGAGGATTGGATGTTTGTCATAATATCTAAGATATTGAAGGGAACCATGTTCCACTGGGCTTAAATCCTTAGTGACAACATCCATGAATCCTTCAGCAACTTTAATGAAAAAAAATATTCCAGATGGACGTCCTATGTTGTCTATGCACTGGCAAGAATGAACCATTATGATGGACTGTCCAAGATTGGTGAGGATGGAAATGATGAAAAGACTCAAGTTAAAGTGTATGAATGCTACCCACAATTAACCTCATCTTAATCACTAATTCACTTCAAGAGGGTTAATGATGCATTCACGATGTATATAGCTAGAAAGTTATAGGGCAACACAGCCTTGAGGATCTCCACTAAGGCTATGAATGAAATAACCAGATATGGTAGGTGGTATATCCAATTTGAGAAGTTTACATACATAAGGATACAAGGCTTCACTGGAATGGCCTATAGACTTCCTCGGTACCCTGATAATAAGACAGTGCTTCTGGAGTTGTCGAGGAAACTGATACCTTGTGCTGAGAAACTCAAGCACTTGCATAGGCCTAGTGTTCAATTTCCTATCAAATTTGGTAAAGGACTCTATGCATGTCCTTCTCTAGCATCAGCAGAACACTCAAATAAAGAGCTTCAACTCTTGAATTTGCACTACTATAATGCAAGGGGACATTTTGATCCAAACAAAGTGATGGAGAGATTTGTAAGTAAGAAGCTCTTTCATAAAGTACACATTAAAGACTTTTGGGCCAATTGCCCTGATGATTATGAAATTATGAAGAAGGCACATGCAAGGCTAGCTCCAGATTTCATTAAAAGGTTCCATATAATGGCAGTCCCTGATCAATTACAAGATGATGAAAATGTTATGCTCAGAGGACCATGGGAGGCACAATACCATCAACCCATTCCACTGCCAAACTGGGCAAATGCATAAGAGAGTTCCTAGATGTGGTTATGAGGGAATCAATCAGACTGAGTAAGGCCTAGGTTAGATCACAGGTGGCTATTCTGAATGAACAAGGAGTCCAGCTTACTTACACAGTAGTTGAATCAGACAAAGACTCCGAGGGAGAAGAAGATGAACCCATTCAGGTCGCAGATGAGCCAGAGCCAGTTGAGAAATAGAAATCAGATAGTGAAGAGCATACATCTCTGGCAGAAAAGGCAAAGAAGATGAAGAAGCCATCTATAAGATCACCCAAAAGAAAGACCAACCTCCTTCAGCCAGGACCAGGACTTCCAAGAGAAAAGATATGCCAAGTGGTGCAGGAGAGAGCTCCAAGGTTAAGAAAATAAAAGTGAAAGAAGATAACAAGGAGGCTACCACAACTAAAGATGATTCCAATCCTCCAACTACCCAACATCCTACACAAAGTGTTGACACTAGTGTCTCAACCCCTGCTATCTCTGCTAACATTTTGACTGGGGATAGGCTACCAAAGGCTATTGAATGGTATCAACAACTACTTTTGAGAAAAGAAACCTTCGATCATATAAAGGAAGCATTCAAACCAGCTGATGAAAAATTGAGATCAGTTATATACGACATCAGTGACTCCTTGAGGGACTGTAGAGAAGAGTCTGATGATGATTATGCCCCATTTGATGTCAAAAAATGCAAGAACAAGTTGCATAAAATAATTTTTGAAGATGACACGCTCAGCATGGAGGAATGGTTAGATAAGGCAAGTGACCTCAAAGCTGAATTCAAGGCATTTCAGAAGGCAGGGGCAAAAATAGAAAGAATATATGGCAAATTTAGTCAAGATCTGGAAGTGTTTAGTTACAGGATACATCATTTGAAAGATCTAGACCCATCCAACATTAATCCTGCACTCGATGCTTGGTTGACTTATCGCAACAAGCTAGCCAATGAAGACAAAATTTACTTGGACAAGGAGTCTTAGCATTATTTTGAATATTCTAATGATACAATCCCGTCACAATTGTAAATTGTTGTATTCGGTGCAGCATGTGACTCTATGTTGTCTTTTTCTTGCTTCCAAAATGAGGTTTTCCACTAATATACTGAGTTGGCTAGTCAAAATGACTAGATTCAATGTATCTGGGACTATTTTTTCCTCTTTTTCATAAAAGACAAAATGTAATCTGGGAATTGATGTGAGCTATTATTGATGTAATATGAACCGCTGGTGTTGAGTTAATCTCCACCATTCATTTGAAAACTAGGGTATGCTACTTTCTATATAAAGGGCTACCATTTCCACTTTTTGTAAGAGAGATTTTGATACCAAATTGTTGACTCTATGCCATTTGAGCTAATACAAAGCAAGTTTCTACAGTAAATCTGAGAATTTGTATCTTGTATTGATTCATCTTTTGGTTTTCATGGTTCACATCTTGCTCTCCTCTAGTTAGATTAGTTGTGCTTTCATAATATTTATGGTTTGCTGAAGTATTCGATGAACATTCCAAGTCCATACTTTTAGTTGTTTACTGATGGTAAATAACTGTGTAAAGTTAATCTGGGCTGATTATTCGTGCTAAAGTTTAATTGCATTTCACTAGTTAAGTTGTGCCGCTCATTGGGTATTTAACAAATGAATGCAATCTGAAAATCTGTTGACCTCCATTGAAAATAGCGTCATTTTCTGCAACACTGTAACACCCATTTCAGTTTGGTAACTCAGGAAGCTGGTTCAAAGTTTTGGAATTTTTGTCTACTGAAGATAACCTTTGCATTGTGAATGTCACTTAGGATGCCTCTAAAACCCTAACCTTTTGCCTTTTCTTTTAAATCATTGTTAGTTGTTAGATTAAGAATCTCAGTAGCATTTTATCTTGTTTATCAGCTGAAAATCATAATAGGGTTTATGTGTATTTGCTGCCCCAAACTTGCAGATTCGTAGATCACATATAAGACCCCTTGTAGGAATAGCTAGAACATACCAACTGAGAAATTCCAAGCAAGCTAAGTCCTAGCTGTATTATCCTTGGAGTAGTCTTGGCAAGGGTAGGATACTTTTCAAGAGAGGTGTGAAACCAACAATCACACATGTGTTGCTGTGTGCTAAAACCACCATCAACAGAATTGGCACTAGGAGGGCACCCATTTTCCCTTTGTTAAAAATCAGCAAGTCTGGGGACTAGACAGAGGCACACTAGATCCAGCTCAGCTGGAGAAGAACTGCTATCCCTAGCAGAATTCAGATGAACAAGAAGGGATCAAGGAATACATAGAGCCCCTCGAGCTCAGTCAGCCCCTAGGAATACTATTGCATCTCCCATTAATCCTCCCACCATGGCTTTCTTTGCAAGAAATAACCAGTCCCCTTTGTTGTTCAATGATTACCATGACATGCCAAAGAACCTGAATAAGTTCTACTCGAAGTTCAGAGTACATGATCCTAATAGGACTGCAGATGAGCACATTAAGATCTTTGAAGCTAATATGTTCATGTTGCAAGTGTAGTACAAGGATGTGATATGCCGGCTGTTCCCTTATTCTTTGCAGGAAGAAGCTTATTACTGGTTTGCCAACCTCCCTACAGCATCCATAAATTCATGGGTGAACCTGAAGACTGCTTTTCTAGATAGGTTTCGTATGTCTACTACCCCAGCCTATCTCTATCGGTCTTTTGTGGAGATTTGTCAAGAGGAAGGTGAGATGATAAGTTCCTTTAACAATAGATTCCAAAAAGCTTACAGTCGTTTGCAGGCTTCTTATGCTATAGATCAGGCTGCTGCCCTGCCTATTTACTATGCTGCTCTAGATAGCTAACCCAATCCCTGCTACTTTAGCTCAAGCATATTCTGCTGCTGTCGATGTAAGTACCCAGCTGGGGCAGACAGCCTCTGGTCCACTAAATCATATGGGACCTATTGCCATGCCAAATCAAATACCCATGATAAATCATACCCCTGTAATGAACTTGATTCCAAACCAAGCTCCAACACAAGCCTTAGTAATCCACCTGGGTAATCTAGTAGCTAAAATGCCTCCAGCACAAATGCCTTTCCTACAGTCTTTAGAAGCAGCCAAGACTAAAGAAGACAATGGTGATATTAAAGAACTAGTTGAACAAATGAAGAAGCTCACTATTGAAGTTACTCACCTCAAGAATCAGAATGCTTATATACAGCAAAGGGGACATAATCATCAACATTTCTCCCAAAACCAAAGTTAGAACCAGTTCCCAAATCAGAATCAGTACCAAAATCAAAACTTTCAGCAGCGGTCAAATTGATCCTAGAACACCAGACCGAACAATGAAGGAGTACCTTCACCCTTAGAGAATCAAAACAGTGATACCAGGCCCCTAGGTCATGTGATCTTAGCTGAAGCTGCTTTATCTACTTGGTGTAGACTGCACAACACTAATGCTCATTTTGAACTAGACTGCTCGGAATTCCAGATTGCATCCAATATCTTTCAGATGAAGATCCAAAATGCTAAAAATCAGGAGACTCCGCCAACTGGGTATGAAATTGTTCCTTCACAAAGGTATGATACTGCCTGAGTTCTTGATAGTTATACATTTCCATTCCAAGATGATAATCAACCTGAGGAAGAAGAGTTTGAAGAAGTCAATGCTTATCAGCAATACAACAAGACTCCTTATAACCTAAGAAGTAGTAAGCCTAAGGGTCCTTTCACCACTTCCATCCCTCCAAATAGCTATCAGATTCCACCTGACCCCAAAGCTACCAATAATCCTAAACCACCAAAAGCTCCCCATCAATCAATACACCAAAGTACTGCTACAGAAAATTTTGAACGATCTAACATAGCAAAAATGGGACAGTATGTGGCTGAAGAACTTAAGAAAATGAAGGTCAGTCTTTCTGTGTATGAATTACTTAAGATACCTGAGGTTAGGACATCTTTCTTTCAAGACCTAGGTACTGGAACCAAGACTAATTATATACCAAAGGAGAGTATCACCAAAGATAGTATTGATAAAGGGAAGGAAAGAATACATGTGGCTGACGTAGAACAAAAGATGACGATGTATAAAGATAAGAGGGAAAGCCCCCCTTTCCTCTTAACACTCAGAATATTCAACAAGAACCTTCATAACTATTTAGTAGATTCTAGTGCTTCCACGAATGTAATGCCACTGTCAGTTTGTAAAGCAGTTGAGCTCACCCCAGCCAAGTCATCCCAGAAAGTGACACAATTGGATAAGACTGAGGTGAATGTAGTAGGAGAATTGAACATGATACACATGAAATTGGCTTCTGATCCTAGGGTGCAGCTATATATAGATATTCAAGTAGTGGACATCCCAGATCAGTATGGCATGCTTCTGAGTAGAGATTGGTCTAAAACTTTGAATAGTTATATGGCAACTGACTTTTCCCATATGTGGTTACCATGGAAGGGGTTGGCCAATCAGATATGTATTGAAAGAGAACCCAAGATGAAGCATATGATAATAGAATTCAATCAACCCAATGAGATTCTATTCTCAGAGGTTGATTTGGGAGTCTATCTTCCACATAGCAGTCAATCAAAAGAAGTCCTTATGCTAAGTTGCTTAAGACCCTCTAAATCCCCACATGGAAAGACTAGAAAATACTGGAGCATATATTGAATCAGATGAAGGAGACACTTCAGATGAAAATGAACTTGGGGTATTTGAAGGATTTCATGATTTTGTAGCCAGATTTACACAAGAGCAAACTGCTATTGGGAGACAGGTTCAAATGGATGAGCTACTACTACCCAATTGGTGTCATATACACAATGCATCTCATTCTAAATTTACTTGCCAGTTGTGTCAAGAAGCAGTCAAACAAGTGCAAAGACAATTAAAGATCTCTATAATTCCAAAGGAAGTATTGTCTGTCGAAAAGAAGGAAGAGTCCAAGCTCCTTCCTGATGAAGGGAAGTCTATGAAATAGGCTGATGACAGCAAAGACTTTCACTTATGGACCTTAAGATTTGATGGCTCAAGATGCAGACAAGGGTCTAGTGCAGGGGTCGAATTGATCGGCCCCACTAGGAGTTCATTTTTAGCATCACAAAGGCTACAGTTCCCATGCACAAATAATGTCACTGAATATGAAGCATTAGTGCAGGGATTACTGCTAGCACTGTAGAAGAAAGTCAGAATTATCTAGGTATTTGGTGATTTTGAGCTGGTGGTTAAACAAGTGAGAAAATAATACTCATGCAATGATAAGAGATTGAATAAATATAGGAACAGAGTCTGGGATTTGATTGAGTGCTTTGACGGTTTTAACATCCAAGTCATCCCAAGAAGACAGAATCATGTTGCAAATGCTCTATCTCAAATAGCAAGTACCTTAGAACCAACGTCAATGGTAGGACTAAAGAAGTTCTATGTGGAATTTGTAGCTACTCCATTTGTACCTGACAATGTTACCAATTTCCAAGTTTTTGAAGTGTTGGCAAGAGACACTATATGGATTCATGGTTGTTGTCATTGATGGCAACAAAGGTCATCCCACATATCCGCAAGTCATGGTGTGTCCCTACCGGAAGTCAGAATAAAGATTGTTGTGGTTCGGTGAACAAGAACAGAGCATGTGGCAAGGTCCGACAGATTGGTCCGGATCTCTCAGAGGAAGTATCTTGGTGCAGTGCAGATTTGGGGAAGTCAAGAGCACTACCTTGAGTGGTATATTCCAAGGATTTAGCCTCCGGTGATGGACAAGGAAAAAGATATGAATAGTTGAGTACCGGATTCCTGAGAGACAGTGAAAACAGAGGAAGAACTGACTGACATAGTATCAGACTACTTTCCGGATGTGTTACTGTTGATGATAAAGGTTGTGAAGGCATGAATCATGTTTGGCCGACATGATTAATGATATCTACAAGTATATGCTTGATCCGCATTGCTTGGTGAGCAAGGATTCAGCCGACAGAACAGAGTTTGTAAGAAACTAGACTATTCCGGATGCCGACTAGAAAGGTGATGAAATTACTTGTGCGGATATATATAGGGGATGGATTTAGTTGTGAAGTGTGAGAAGGTATTAAGATATATGCAAATAAGTGCAGAACAGAGCAGAAGTAGCAAGAAAGATCCGGTATGTGAAAGGATAGCAGAATAAAGAACAGAGGAAAGATGAAGTGCAGCAGATCAGTGTACTGAGCCTAACCGGAATTGAACTCCAGCATATGCAGATGCTTCCAATCAGTTCAAGACTGTGATTCTTATCACTTTGTAGACAGTGTGTCTTCTTGTAGGTAGTGGACCTCTTGTGAGCAGTGTGCTCGGGCAGTGAGCCCTAATTGGCAAGTGCCATTTTGTAATTTCCTATTCTTCTAACAGAGAATAATTTTTGGGTTAATCACCCCGTGGTTTTCTCCCTTAACAGGGTTTCCACGTCAAAAATACTGTGTCATGTGTTTCTCATTTCATGGTAATGTTTTTGTGTTTGATTCAATGTTGCATTAATTAATAAGAAAGTTCAAAAAGGGAAATAATTAGGATAACTGATTCACCCCCCCCTCTCAGTTATCAACAATTGGTATCAGAGCCAAGTTCCTCCTAATAGAGCCTAACAGCTTGAGGAAGATCTGGGAGTTCAAATGGATGCATATGGTTTAAGGGAGCAACTCAAGACTGCCTTGAGGATCTTGAACAGTCAAATTCTGAAGTCAATGAATTAAAGGAAAGACTCAAACAGGCTGATGAATTCATGAGAGAATTAAAAGACAAATTAAGTCTCTCTATGAAAAAGAGAAAGGAGCTGCTCCAACAATTGGCAAGACAAAGTGATGAAAGCAATACAAATGAAGAATTGACTGAGCAAACCAAGTTATGTGAAAAGTTATCAAAAGAAGTCATTATGTTAAGACATGAAATGGAATCAGGAACTATAAAGTTTACTCAAGAGATTGAAGAAAAAAGAAAGGCTGAAGACAATCTAAGACAATCTCTTAAAGAAAAATCAGAAGAATGCCACCAGATGGACAGGATTATCAGACATCTTAAATCTGATCTTGAAGATGCCAAAGATAATGAAGAAAAACTTGAGGATCAAATTGCCTCTCTCAAAAGAGACCTTCAAACAGCAAATGAATATAAAGAGAAATTCAAGATAAGTTCTGCTCAACTTGAAGTTCTTCTTGGAAGTCAAAAGAGGACAGATGACAAGTATGGTTTGGGATATGAGAAAGGAGAAAGCTCCGGATCCGGTCAAAAGAATTTTGGATCAGAAAATCCAAGGAGCAGGCCTAGAAGACCTCCGGTAAGACAGCCCAATGCTCAAAGATATCCATCTTTCAATGGATACTGCCACAGCTGCAACCACTTTGGTCACAAAGCTAATCAGTGCAGAAAGAGAATGAATCAGATTAATTCATCCTTCTCCGGACAGTGCTTCAACTGCAAAAGGTATGGACACAAATCCCATGAATGCAGAAATATGCAAGTAAACAAATCATTCAAAGGTAGATGCTTTACATGCAATAGAGTAGGTCATATGGCTAATCAATGCAGATCAAGAGGATATCAGTCAAATATGCAAAGAAATGTTATTTGCCAAATCTGTAATAGGTCCGGTCATAATGCTAAAGTCTGCAGAAGCAAGAATCAGGACAAAAGAGGTCCGGTGTATAATCAAAATCAAGACAAGGGTAAACAAAAGATGAATGTGGATGAAGTTAGGAATCAGATGAGCAAGATTTGGGTGAAGAAAAGTTTAGAGAATGTAGAGGTTGGATCCGCACCAGACTCTGGTGCTGATATTTCTTCCGGAAATTAAAAAGTGAGCTCTGGCTCAGGGGGAGACTCAAAGAAAATCCTGTTCCCCCAGCCAATCAAGTGGTGCCGGATGTGGCACAAGATGCGGAGTAAAGGGTTTAAAGATATAAGTCTTGAGATGATCCAGATAAGATTTCAGAGGTCCGCATGGAGTTATGAAGAAGCTGTGATCGATCAAGTAAGACCTGTTCCAGGAGATGCTCCGGTATGACAGAGGATTACAAAAAGGTCCGGAGAGATCCGGAAGTGCACTATCTTATTCTGCGGATTGGACAGAGTGTTTGGGATGTTCTTGTAATGTGTCATCTCGATTTATTCATGATTGAAAGATCCGCATGATGTTCATAGATCAAGACTGATCCGGGATACTCCAAGCTATCCGGACAAGACAAACCGGAATAATATAGGTGAAGCATTTATTGCAAATAGATATTAGGGTTTGCGGAGCAATATAAGGGATTTCTCAAAAATCATTTGCTCATTCTGCACTCAAGAAGAAGCGAAAAGTGGAGCTCTGCAACAAGATTCTTCAAGCACACCAAAGATCTCCTGCCGAAGTCATTGCATAAAGAAATCAATCCAACCACTCCGTGCTAATCGAAGGCGCATAAGGTATTCTCCATTTTCATTATCTCACTGCAAATCTTTGAAGAATGGCTACTCCAAATATAGTTAAGATCTCTGATAGACCTCGCCCCACATTCAAGAAACATCCTTACAAATCATTGGAGGTAGATCCACTAGGAGCCTTCTCTAGTGTTCCTCATGGTGTATTGCATACGGAAGATATTAGGGTTTACATCCATGCGAATCTTGAAGACTTTGGAGAATCAAAACTGATGGATATCTATCACAAACAATTGATAGATGACTCCTTTGAGATCAAACCTCAGTACAAAGCCATCCGGGACAAACACTTTGCACAGTGCATTCATTTCCCCTGTTTTGAAGAAGATGAATGGGTCCGGTATGTACTAAGCAGAGTACATGACAACTTCCTATGGTTGAACAAGCCCTTCAAGATCACCAAGGATGCAATTAGGGCTGTAACCGGTCTGCACTCATCCGGTGGATTACCTGTTCTCAAGTCTGTCAAAAATCAGACAGTTAGTGATGCAACCGGATCCAAGTTTGACAAGAGAGCTATGACAGTTGATGACATCACTGAACCGGATGTCAAATTTGCAGCTATGATAATTGGTTACAAAATCTATCACTCCAGTAGGGAAAATTCAGTACCGGGAACTGCAATCTACACAGCTTATCAAATGTTAAAGGAGAATGCAGACTATGACTTGTGTGAGCTTCTGGTGAACCAACTCTTTGAAAATCTGCAGAAGATCAAGAAGGACAAGAAAAACTCCTTCAAGTATGGCAATCTGATCCTTTGTCTCTTCTTTTACTACATGAATGAGCTTCCCGGATCCAGTGGACGGATATGGCAGAATGACAGACCAGTTGCCATCCAAATCAGAGACTATTTGCATGGACTTGGGGATGCTAAAGCAAGAAATACAGCTCTATGGGGATACTTCAAGAACTTCCAAAGCATGATGCATGCAAGAGAAAGAATACCCCAATCCCTTGTTGAAAAGTACAAAGACACAGTATGCTTCATGGTAGAAACAGATCAGTGTCTAATGGAGGCAGTAGAACCAAGAACTGTATGGATCATGCCCATGGGGTATGAAGTGGATGAACAAATAGTGGAGCTGCATGTTCAACACATGCTAAGTCAGCCCAAAGATCCAAAGGCAGAAAGGTTTGGAACCTTTGAGGAACTGAGTGTAAAGATACATGTAGAACTCAGGGAACCAGAGATAAAGAGGAAGGTAAGAAAAGAAGTTGAGCATATTGCTCAAGGCCTAGGCATCTCAAAAGAGGCACTTGATGCCAGCCGGGAAAAGAGGAGGAAGACTGAGGAAGAAGAGAAAAGTAAAGAAAGTGTTCCGGTTGAAACTCCCACCTGGACCAGATCATCAAAAAGATTTGCACCTCCCACAACCAAAAGTTCAAAACCGGAAGTCCAGGCATCCGGTAAAAGATCCAAGACAAAAGCCACAAGGGCTTATGAAAGCCAAAAGGATGAAGAGGAAACAGAGTCAGATGAGGGAGTAAAAGAAATAAAGAAGCAGAAGAAGAAAGGATCCGGTAAACCCTCCACAGGCCAAGACAAGGATGAAATGGCAGAGGTATCTGTTGAAAAGCCCACTCTGTCTCTAGAGAGTGTAATCAAGTCGGTCACGGTGGATGGAAACCTTCAACCAATGACTGAATTTTATGATGACTACAATGAGGCTGACCAAAAGACTCTGCAGGAAGCCACAGTCAAATATCTGAACATATACAATAAGGCTTTCATTGAGATCATATCTCTTATTCCTAAAAGCCTAGAAAAGGAATTAGAAATAAGAAAGAATAATGCTCATGCAAAAGATCTTGAGATCCGGGAGCAGATAGCTATTCAGCTATATCCTCAAATTGATCCCAAGACAATGAACATAATCTTCAAAGACTGCAAAGATGAGTTCAGAAGTAAAGCCAGGATGAATCAACTCATGCTTGGTGAGACTGACAAAGTGGCCCAAGAGACAGAAGAGATCCTCCGGAAGGCCTTCAAAAGGTTCAATCTTCCTGTTGTAGAGGACTTAGGTGCAGAAATAGCTGCGAATTTGGAATCATCTGTTCTGGAAGAAGTGGGCCCTGAACAGACAAACATCTCTCCTCCGGTTTCCCCTACAGTCTCCGGATCCCAAGAAGAAGAGAAACTACAGGAGAAAGAAGCAGCAGCTAAAGAAAAAGAGGTTGACAGCACCCCAACAGAGAAAACCATGACTGAAAGTGGTAAGAGTAAGGAAGGAGAAAAGATTCAAAAGGACAAAACTGCAGAAGAGAAGAAACATCTGTCTCCGGCAAGAGACACTACACAAACTGTTCAAGAATTCCTGACAAAAGCCACTATAGAAATTGATGAACCAGACCTGCTAAAAGGACCATTAGATTTTTGACTCTTTGTCACCGGTGCAAACAATGAAAATAGCCTCATTTGCAAATGAGAAAGTCAAAGAGAAGCTGCTGAAATCTCACATGGAAGACTGTGAGCTTATGGAGGTAGCATCTGGAGTGCTAGAAAAGATTATGCCATCCTTTCAAAAGGATCCCACAGCCTCCTCTTCCGGTAATCTCAAAACCTTAGTCAGCAGTGTTAGTACACATTTTGAATCTCTAGAAAAATCTGCTGAAGAAAAGGTCTGGAAGGAATTTTTGGATAAAAGACTTTCAGAAGTATTAGAATTAATCTCTAAAGATAGGAGAATTGTGAGTATTAGAATAAAGAGCTTAGAAAATGCTCTTAAGGATGGCGGTGACATTTACAAATTTTGTATATCCTGGTCAAAGGCAACAACAGCAATTGATAAGAAAATAAAAGAGGAACAGGACAAGCTACAAAGTTTATCTCAAAGTTTTGATCCTCTCTCTTCCTCCATAATAAATCAAGAATGTCAGACTATTGCAGTCTTGAATGAAATAAAGAATCTTGAAAAGGAAAGGAAGAATATCACTAACCAGATGGGAGAACTTAGAAGGATTATAATCCCTAAGTTGGAAACTATGCATGAGGCCATCAGTGATGCTCAGACCACCGCCCAAACAAATGATCCGACAGATCTCAAGCGGGCAGAAGCTTTTGCATTTTTGTTGAGTGGTCACATTTCAATTTTGGATAGAATGAAGCAAAGTTGGGCTACAGAAATGATCCAATTGCAGACATCCTTTGCAGACATTCTTCAGTATATGTGAGTATGTAAATATGCGGCTATGTATAGAAAATTTTTGAAAATTTTGGTGTGTGGACCCTACCCTTTGCCATTGATGTCAAAGGGGGAGTGAGGAGCAGTGAAAAATGAGGAATCCAACTAAGGGGGAGTTCCGGAAATTGTATATAAAGATAGAGCATCAGCCAAGGGGGAGCATAGTGTAAACACTTAGTCATTTTTCACTAAGTGTTGCCATCAATGCCAAAGGTGGAGATTGTTGGTAAGAGACACTATATGGATTCATGGTTGTTGTCATTGATGGCAACAAAGGTCATCCCACATATCCGCAAGTCATGGTGTGTCCCTACCGGAAGTCAGAATAAAGATTGTTGTGGTCCGGTGAACAAGAACAGAGCATGTGGCAAGGTCCGACAGATTGGTCCGGATCTCTCAGAGGAAGTATCTTGGTGCAGTGCGGATTTGGGGAAGTCAAGAGGACTACCTTGAGTGGTATATTCCAAGGATTTAGCCTCCGGTGATGGACAAAGAAAAAGATATGAATAGTTGAATACCGGATTCCTGAGAGACAGTGAAAACAGAGGAAGAACTGACTGACATAGTATCAGACTACTTTCCGGATGTGTTACTGTTGATGATAAAGGTTGTGAAGGCATGAATCATGTTTGGCCGACATGATTAATGATATCTACAAGTATATGCTTGATCCGCATTTCTTGGTGAGCAAGGATTCAGCCGACAGAACAGAGTTTGTAAGAAACTAGACTGTTCCGGATGCCGACTAGAAAGGTGATGAAATTACTTGTGCAGATATATATAGGGGATGGATTTAGTTGTGAAGTGTGAGAAGGTATTAAGATATATGTGAATAAGTGCAGAACAGAGCAGAAGTAGCAAGAAAGATCTGGTATGTGAAAGGATAGCAGAATAAAGAACAGAGGAAAGATGAAGTGCAGCAGATCAGTGTACTGAGCCTAACCGGAACTGAACTCCAGCATATGCAGATGCTTCCAATCAGTTCAAGACTGTGATTCTTATCACTTTGTAGACAGTGTGTCTTCTTGTAGGCAGTGGACCTCTTGTGAGCAGTGTGCTCGGGCAGTGAGCCCTAATTGGCAAGTGCCATTTTGTAATTTCCTATTCTTCTAACAGAGAATAATTTTTGGGTTAATCACCCCGTGGTTTTCTCCCTTAACAGGGTTTCCACGTCAAAAATACTGTGTCATGTGTTTCTCATTTCATGGTAATGTTTTTGTGTTTGATTCAATGCTGCATTAATTAATAAGAAAGTTCAAAAAGGGAAATAATTAGGATAACTGATTCACCCCCCCTCTCAGTTATCAACATGAAGATGATCAACACATCGTTAATTTCCTTACTTCATCAGATGTGTTCACTGCTCAGATAATAGATGAAGAAGAAATGGAACCAGCTAAAATAGATTTAGAGGGGGTATTAAAATTGAAAACCAATATGATCCCACAAGGAATGGTAGAATTGGAAAGACTGTTTGATGTAGATAATTTAGGGACTCAAAGGAAAGAAGGAGAATCCCCAGGAGGAAAATGTGAACCATTTAACTTAGGGACAAAAGAAAATGTTAAGAACATGTTCATTGGGAAATCCAGTACTGAAGAAGAAAGGACTGGAATCATACATGCATTAAGAGATTACCATGAAGTTATAGTTGGAGTTATGAAGATCTCAAGACTTACGACACCTCGATTATCACCTACACCATTCCGTTGAAGCCAGGAGCAAAGCCTTTTAGACAAAGGCAGAGACCAGTGAATGCTTTGCTGGAACCGCTGATTTTTAAAGAAGTTCAGAAGCTGCTGTTAGCTAGGATAATATTTTTGGTCAGACACTCTGCATGGGTAGAAATCTTAGTTCCGGTCTGAAAGAAAAATGGAGAGATCAGACTTTGTGTTGATTTTTGCAATCTAAATAGAGCATCTGAAAAGGATAATTACCCGCTGCCCTCATTAGACGAAGTATTGTAGATTGTTAATGGGTCCCAGATGATGTCATTCCTAGATGGATATTCTGGTTATAACCAGGTGATGGTAGAATATGAAGACAGACTAAAGACATCCTTCACCTATAAATGGGGCATCTATGCCTACTGCTGCATGCCATTTGGTTTAATTAACGCTGGCGCAACTTTTTAGTGCGCTATGGATGTTGCTTTCAAAGGATTGGTTGGGAAATGTATAATCATCTACATGGATGATCTAACAGTGTTCTTGAAAAGGTGAGAGGATCATGTAACAGATCTGAGAAAAGTGTTGCAGCGATGCAAGGATTATGGTATATCACTCAACCCCAAGAAGTGTATTTTTGGGGTAACTGAAGGAAAGTTGCTGGGACATGTAATATCTGAACAAGGAATATCTATTGACCCAAACCAAATCCAAGAAATACTCAAAATACCTCCTCTAGCCACCAAGAAAGAGCTTAAGTCATATTTTGGTAAGATCAACTTTGTACGTAAATTCATTATGGGGTTTGCTAAGATTGTTCAACCCCTCAATGCCATATTGAAGAAAGATGCTAAAATGGACTGGACTCCAGAAGCCAAGGTTGCCTTCGCAGAAATTAAACAAGCTATATCCAATGTACCTGTCTTAGTAAGTCCTGATTACACTTTGCCATTTCATATATATTCATTTGCTTCAGAGCATACTTGTGCTACAATGTTGACATAGAAGAGGTCAGTTGACGATGAAAGGCCCATTGCTTTCATGAGCACTCCCCTAAAAGACGCAGAGCTAAGGTATCCAAATGTGGAAAAACAAGCATACGCTCTGGTAAAGGCAGTTAAGAAATTCTGTCATTACATCCTAAGAAGTCAAGTGGTTTCCATAGTCCCAAACGTAGCAGTTAAAGCATTACTAATGCAAAGTGAATTAGGAGAAAGAAGAGGGAAGTGGGTCACCATACTGCAAGAGTTTGACATAGATATTCAACCTATGAAATTGGTAAGAGGCCAAGCCTTGACCAGAACAATGGCTAAAGTAGGACCAGACCTGGTTTCTCAACAATACCTATTAGAAGATGTTTCAAAAGATGAGTGGTATGGAGATATCATATTATATTTACTCATTCAGCGCTGCCCACCACAGCTGAATTCAGTGCAAAGGAGAGATCTCAAGCTTAAAAGCAGTAGTTACATGATAAAAGGATCAGTCCTTTACAAGAAGAATCACGAAGGTATTTATCTAAGGTGTTTGGACAAATCAGAGGTAGATCAGGTGGTAACCAATTTTCACGAGAGATTCAGGACAGGTCATGGACCAACACACTCAACAGCAAATCAGGTTCTTCGTGCTGGGTTTTACTAGCCTACCTTGTTCAAAGACACACATTCACATGTAAGAATATGTCATATATGCCAGACCACTACGTATAGAGAATGCCACACAGCCATGCCCTTGCAACTAGTGGTGGAGGTACGACCATTTGCTCAATGGGGCCTCAACTTTATCCGTATGATCAATCCGCCTTCCTCTGCAGGCCACAGGTATATTCTGACTGCTACTGATTACTTCATTTGATGGTCTAAGGCAATAGCTTGTAAGCAATGCACCATAGAGGTAGTTATTGAATTTGTTGAAAAGCATATTGTCACTAGATTTGGTTGCCCATTTGCTTTAGTTTGTGATAATGGCTCTGCCTTTTCATCATTATGTTTTTCTAACTGGGCATTCGATTATAGGATTACTCTCAAGTTCTCATCCAATTACTATCCACAAGGGAATGGGGTAGCTGAATCAACAAACAAAAACCTGCTTGAGGTCATTAAGAAACTATTGGACAAAAACCTCAGAGACTGGCATACTCAGCTTAGGTTTACTCTATGGGCTGATAGAATCTGACACAAAGTAGCTCTGAACACATCTTCTTATCATTTGGTCTATGGGATTGAACATATCTTTCCCATCCATTTGAGAATCTCGGTACTTCAATTCATGCAAGATTACCTCGAAACTGATGATCAATTATCCTCTAGGTTGGCTCAATTACTACACCTTGAAGAGAAACGTGACGCTGCCATAGAAAACTTTGCCAAGCATCAGGGAGTTGTAGAATGGTGGTTCAATAAAAGAGCCAAGGTCAAAGCCTTCCGCATTTCTGATTTGGTCCTATATTGGGACAAAGCACATGATATATTGGGACAAAGCACATGATAAGAAGGGAGAACATGGTAAGTTTGACAAACTCTGGTCGGGTCCCTATCAGATCTATGAGATCCTTGGAGACAGTATGTATCGACTCAAGAGCCTTACTGGTGAGGAGCTACCACTGCCTGTTAATGGCCAGTTCCTAAAGCACTACTTTCAGGCCTGAGAGGTAGTCATGCCTCGTTTTAGTGTACATAGTTAGAAGTTTGTTTGCTTTGGTTAGTTTAGGTTGACTTTAGTTTGCTTTCTTACCTTTGCTTTCCTTAGGTGCTTGGTGCTTTTCTTAGTTTAGTTGTCCTTTTATTTTTTCCTACTGCGCTTGCTTTTTTGCAGGGTCTCTGTTTCTAAAGTGATGGTAGTCGTGTAGACCTATAAATGCTTCTTTGATGGGTGAATAATCATGAGTCTTCCTTTGAGAAGCTAAGGTTTCCACCTAGTCCTTTCTATGGGTTCCATTGTTGGGACAAGAGGTATGGTGTTTGTTCATTGAAAATAAGTTATTAGTCAGTGCACTTGAAGTATTTTCTAACCATATATCTTCTACACTTTAAATAATCTTGAAGTAGCTAGGCAAGTCTAGGTGATCTTGTGTCAAGTGAAATGGGCTGATTTCCTCTCCTACCACATGCACTATCAATCAAGACAAAGGCAGGTGACACTAAGTGTTACTAGCTTACATTGAGTAAAAAATAAAAGATGTTTCTCAACACTAGACCCATCATAGTGCAAATAAAGAAACTACCAAATTGCAAAAATTCGTACAAAGACACTTGTTATCACCCAGATTTGCACTCTATGCTACAATTATGAAACTTCAGCAATCTGGAGTAACATGGGAATGATCTCGAAGTGTGGGACCTTGCAAAATGAGATCAAACCTCCGGAGAAGGCTGGCTTCCTCTTTCTAAGCCTAATGCTTAGAGAAATTCATCTAAACCTAGTGCTAATGCTTGCTGGGAAAAGGGTTAGAAGGAATGCTGAAATAAACCAAGTGATACACCAAATTTAAATGTGTTTGGCTGCAACTGAATAGACACAGTAATAATCTCATAGCTAGAAAGACATTACACAGAACCATATTAATTTTAGAGAGGTCCAGAAGAGCAGACACAGGCCAAAAAATAATAAGAGAGAGGCAAAAATACCAATTTATATTGATCATAGAGGCCAAATAGCCATTACAAAGAATAGCCCAGAAGAACAACCAACCCTCAATACATCTATTTTTACATGTATATATATCATTTCATTTTGCATTAGTCGGTTACAAAATTCGCTCTAAGAGCTGGGACAGAAAAATATCTACATGAATGACTGTCCAGCCGCATCAGTTATGGTGTCAAATATCTGGCGCTAGGCAGGTAGGAGATATTTGTTAGTCTTTATTGCAGATGCTTACTCCTCAATCTAAAAATAGATGGTAAAGAAATATCCTTTACCATCAATGCGAGCTGCCTCATCACGGTGTAGCAATGAATGCCAAAAATATCTTCATCTGCTCAATGTAGTCGCTGAAATGTCTAGTCGCCCAAGACATGCAAAGCTAGATCTAAAAATGGAAAGGTGACAAAAACTCCTGAAAACCCTGCCAAATGAAAGAGGAGACCAAAATATGCAACTTTGCCTTTTATATCAGGTCAAAATTTGCCAGGACGGAGGAGATATAGACGGTTAAAGTTTTGGTCAACCGCCTATATATCGCTTTGCATCTACCGCCTGAATTGCCATCCAAAACCTTCTCTGCAATTCCTTTGTATATGCATGGCACCTTGTATATCGAACTTGAATATCCCCTTTGAATTTTAAAATTGTATATGCATACAATTTCCTTTTGTATATGCGGGCCCCAACATTTGTATGTTAACTTGCATGTATGTCTGCCGCCATGTGGCACCACCTGATTTGTTATTGAGCTGGTAACTGTATCTGCCCTTTGCATATTGCAATATACAAGCACAATTGTACATGCAAGCTGCGGACTTCAAATTTTATGAAATAGCCTGATAAGACGTTGAAATCCAGCTTGTATACCTCCTTTGTATGTTTGCTTGTATATCGCATGATATACAAGCGCCAAATATACAAGCCACGGACCCCAAAAATTTATCAACTGCTTTGACTGCTGGGTCAAATCCGGCTTGTATCACTTTCTTTGTATATTTCCCTGCATGTTCAAATATACAAAACACTTATACATATATAAGGCAGACCCGAGAGCTGAAATGCTGAATTTGATCTTCGATTCAAGTCCGCCTTGCATGCAACCCTTGTATCTTTTCTTTGTATATTGGCTTGCATGTGCAAACATACAAGTGAAATATACATTCTACTATTCATGCTCACTTGTATCTTCTAACATACAATCGGCCTTGTATGTGCGCGGGCACCACCTCTTGTACATTTGGCCTTGTATGTTTCTCTGTATGTTTCACTTGTATGTGCAAAACATACAAGCGAAATATACAAAGAAACATACAGGGCCGAATGTACATTCCACTGTAGCGGATGCACTTGTATGTCAAACCTTGTGTCTTTTCTTTGCATGTACAAACATACAACATAATATGCATCTGAAAGCCGATATGCATTCAGGGAATATTCTTGTAATGTATCTCCTGTTTTGTATAATTTTCCTTGTATGTTTCTCCTTGCAACCAGATATACAAACCAGGAATATCCTAGGAATCTGCTAAAATTCCTCTTTGTACATACACCTTCCTAAGCCCGATATAAATTCAGAAATACATAAAACCCACTTTTTTCATCATTTTCTAAGGCCGATAGAGATTTTACAAGCCTACTAATATACATTTTGCCTTGTATATATCCTTTGCATATTCCTTTGTATGTATAAAGGCGAATGTATACGCAAATGTACATTCAAAAATACATACAAATACATGCTATAGAAATGAGAAAATCCCAGTGATAGAAAGCAGTTGAAAACAAAAGATTTCTAGGTTTTTTTGGGGGTTGTCTGCAAGGATTCCTTTAGGCAAGATCTTGAGATTTTTTGACAAGGCATGCATGAGTATTTAAAGAATTTACACCTTGTACATGCATTTCTAAAAGATTCCCAAGGAAAATACAAGGTGAAATATTTGGTTCTAGGCAGAGGCAAAATAGGTCAACAACACTACCAGAAAAGATTGGCATCAAGAATCATTGTACTGGAAAACTTGACTGATCATCAATCTAGTCAAAGGCTCAACAAAACTTCAAAATTCAAGCATTTTCTGGTGGTAGAATGATCTCAGCCTTCTAGCTTGTCTAAGGGGATCCTAGGTGAACTTAGTTTTGGACAGATGGGAATGAATACAACTGCACACACTCAGGTTTTTAGGATGTGGATGGTTGCACTGGTCAGTAATCTTAGGTTCTTTGATAGGATACCTTGCTTTTTCATTTAAATATGTGGGGAACACAGAGATTCTGGGTTCAAACTGAAATCTTATCGTCAAAATTTTTAGGAGCATTTCCCAGTAGAGTCACCATTTGTTGTGCCTTGCACACACGCCCCATTCAAAATGGAGTCCCCTTTTCCTGATTTGGCTAGAGAGTCATTTAATCTTTTGATCTCCTAAGTGATTATGTGGTCAAAAGTGCATTTTGACCTTGATGGAAAGATGGTGTCAAACAATCACTTCAAAATCTCCTAGGATGAATCCTTGTTTTCCCTTTAAGGGCCTTGAAATGGCATTTTGTGCTAAATTGCCTCCAAATACAAAAAGGGGAAAGGGCCTGTATTCTCCTGATGACAATGCAGCCTGTGTAGTAGCACTTATGGAAAAGGAAAACTAAAACAAAAATGAAACTTACTCTAATCCTAAACAAACCAGTCAGACGTGACCTTAAACAAAGCCATTAACTGGTTCTTAGAAGTAACTACCCTTTCTTAACATTTTACAATGTTTCCCATTCATGTGAGTAGTTAAAAAGAGGTAAGGGGGAAATGTACATATGACAAATTGATAAAACACCCCCTTCAAAGTGGAGATAAACTCACCTATCCACCTAGACTGATTGCTGATGTTGCTAACTTGTGGCGAATAAATGGGCTAATCCCACTCATTTTGATGCTCAACTTCATGTTTAGAGGTAAGCATGACAAGTGGTGACTCCTCTTGATATGTCTCCAGCTGAGCTAGATGCCCAATTGGGCATCCCCTTGAAATGACATGCAAATCATGATGACTGATTTCATATCTCTGCTCTGATTCTTTCTCTTCTTGCTCTTCATTTGGTATGATGGTGACCTCCACCTTTCTCTCGTGTTGCTCTTGTGTGTGAAACAGCTGACTTGGGACCCCATGGCTTTCTCCTTCTTCCCTCAAAGAAACCAAAAAGGCTGATATAATGTCATCATGGCTACATTCTTCCTCTTCTTACTGGTCTGAATACCTTAGCTCTTGAGATTTTACTACAAATATGGCTGCCTCCACCTTATGAACAAAATGTTCATGATATTCTAACTTAGGCTCAGAAAATGAGCCATGCATATGCTCAAAAGAGAAGACCTCCCCATCAAGAAGTTGATATCCTTGTCCTTTTTCACATGCCAGCAACTCACAATCATGTTCACTGCCTCCCTCATCCCTGTCAGAGTGGTTGAGGAATTCATCCAACAAGGCAGCATCATCTACTTTCTGAGCAAATTTAGCAATAGCCTCCACCATAGTGCACTCATCCTAGAAAAGAGCTTCCTCCAAGTCTTCAAGAGCTAGAAACTCACTGTCATGCTATGCCTCTATCCATAACGAGTGGTCACCACTTTCATTGTTCTCTTGTTGCTGCCTATTCACAACTAGCTACACATATTCTTCATCTTCAACATAATCAGGTAGCTCATGAAGTAGGGTAGCATCATCCATCTCTGAAGTGACCTTAACAACTTGTTTCCCTATGCCTCCATCCTTTGACTACAGCTCTTCTAAATTTTGGTTAATTTGTCTCTGTAGTTGAAGGCTTTCCCCATGCACTCTTTGCATTTCAACCTTGTTTGCTTGATCAGATGCATGAGAAAAGGCTTCAAAAGAATTAAAGTTTAAAGGACTCAATTCCTTATTTGGGTTAACATTACTCATAGGTGTAATAGATTCAAACAATTCTATCTCTGTGAGTGTAGGAACAAACTGCTCCTCATTAGTTTGATTTTCTTCCACCTCCTCTTTTGGCTCATCTTTCCAAATATCTTGGTAGACAACTTGCCCACCCATTTTGATTGAAATAGCATCAAGTAAAGAAGCCTGAATAACTTCTTGAATTTCTTGGAGGGGAGAGGGTTCTAGACAAATTTGTTCCTGGGGAGTGATAATTTGAGTTTGCACAGGAACAAGGACTTGTGAAGGGATATAGGCGTTGAAGCTTGGAAACTTGTGGAGTCTAGGTTGCTCTGTAGGCTGAACATATGCAAAAGAAAGCAACTGGTTGAAATTTGGAATTATAAACACATGCTCCTTTAACTTAGCAGTCTCATCATAACTGTCCATGCTAGATCCATCTGATAAGGGAATTTGAAAGGGCTGCCTGAAGCTTGGAATTTTAAAATTTGGGACTTCTTCAGCAGCAGGCTGAGCAGATGTCGTTCTTATAGCAAGGTTTTCTTGAAAAACCTCCTCTTGTGTTTCTTGCTGCTAGTCACATGTTAACATTTCTATAAATTTATCAGCCTCCCTATTCAAATCTAGAGATAGCTTCTTAAGACCATACATGCTTATGATGTTGAGGTCATAAAACTGCTGAAGCCGACTATACCCTGCTGCTCCTTTGGCCTTATCTAAATTTCTGTCAAGCTTTAGAAAACCCTCCATGAGCTCATTGAAAGCATCAATATTCTCAGGGGCAACATTAGGGGTAGGAGGAAGGTAAGCATCATGAGGATGCTGATATTCTGCAGTGGCAGGGCTGTATGGCATAAAATCAGAGGCATTTGGGGCTTGGTATTGCTGATATGGGGGCCAATAGCCTATATTTGGACTAGGGGTAGGGAAATAGCCATAATTCCCATAAAATTCTGACATCTTATAGCATCTAAATGCTGGATATTCATAAATATGTCAGAATTAGAGCAAAATAGGTCTGCAACCTAGAAAAGACTGGATACATACAAAAAAGGGAGTCGTCAGGTGATTGCAATGCTTCTTGAAGTTGAATAGGCCAAGAAAACCACCAAAATCTTGATCTTTAAAAATTGTTTAGGTACTTGGGCTGCTGAATCCAGCTGATTCGTTCAGTAGAGTTGCCATAGTGTTGTTTGTATAGCCTCCAAAGGCTAGTAATACTAGGAGAAACACCAAATCTCTTAGTATCTTGATGAGAAGTTCATCGAACTGGTCCCACCAGGCGTGCCAAAGTTGTTATCACCCATATTTGCACCCTATGCTGCAGTTGTGAAACTTCAGCAATCTGGAGTAATATGGGAATGATCTTGAAGTGTGGGACCTTATGAAATGAGATCAAACCTCTGAAGAAGGCCAGCTTCCTCTTTCTAAGCCTAATGCTCAGAGAAATTCATCTAAACCTAGTGCTAATGCTTGCTGGGAAAAGGGTTAGAAGGAATGCTGAAAAGAAATGCTGAAATAAACTAAGTGATACACCAAATTTAAATGTGTTTGGCTGCAACTAAATAGACACAGTAATAATCTCATAGCTGGAAAGACATTACACAGACCCATATTAATTTTAGAGAGGTCCAGAAGAGCAGACACAAGCCAAAAAATAATAAGAGAGAGGCAAAAATACCAGTTTATATTGATCATAGAGGCCAAATAGCCATTACAAAGAATAGCCCAGAAGAACAACCAACCCTCAATACATCTGTTTTTACATGTATATATATCATTTCATTTTGCCTCATTCGGTTACAAAATTTGTTCTAAGAGCTAGGATAGAAAAATATCTACATGAATGATTGTCCAGCCGCATCAGTTATGACATCAAATATCTGGCACTGGGTAGGTAGGAGATATTTGTTAGTCTTTATTGCAGCTACTTACTCCTCAATCTAAAAACAGATGGTAAAGAAATATCTTTTACCATCAATGCGAGCTGCCTCATCACGGTGTAGCAATGAATGCCAAAAATATCTTCATCTGCTCAATGTAGTTGCTGAAACGTCTAGTCGCCCAAGACATGCAAAGCCAGATCTGAAAATGGAAAGGTGACAAAAACTCCTGAAAACCCTGCCAAATGAAAGAGGGGACCAAAATATGCAACTTTGCCTTTTACAGCAGGTCAAAATTCGCTAGGACAGAGGAGATACAAGCAGTCAAAGTTTTGGTCAACTACCTGTATATATCGCTTTGCATCTGCTGCCTGAATCACCATCCAAAACCTTCTCTACAACTCCTTTGTATATGCATGGTGCCTTGTATATCGGACTTGAATATCCCCTTTGAATTTTGAAATTTTATATGCATACAATTTCCTTTTGTATATGCGGGCCCCAACATTTGTATGTTAACTTGCATGTATGTCTGCCGCCACATGGCACCGCCTGATTCGTTGTTGAGTTGGTTCAAGGAGTATTGCTGAAAACTGTATCTACCCTTTGTATATTGCAATATACAAGCACAATTGTACATGCAAGCCGTGGACTTCAAATTTTATGAAATAGCCTGACAAGACGTTGAAATTCGGCTTGTATACCTCCTTTTTATGTTTGCTTGTATATCACATGATATACAAGCACCAAATATACAAGCCACGGACTCCAAAAATTTATCAACTGCTTTGACTGCTGGGTTAGATCCGGCTTGTATCACTTTCTTTGTATATTTCCCTGCATGTTCAAATATACAAAACACTTATACATATATAAGGCAGACCCGAGACCTGAAACGCTGAATTTGATCTTCGATTCAAGTCCGCCTTGCATGCAACCCTTGTATCTTTTCTTTGTATATTGGCTTGCATATGCAAACATACAAGAGAAATATGCATTCTACTATTCATGCTCACTTGTATCTTCTAACATACAATCAGCTTTGTATGTGCATGGGCGCCACCTCTTATACATTCAGCCTTGTATGTTTCTCTGTATGTTTCACTTGTATGTGCAAAACATACAAGCAAAATATACAAAGAAACATACAGGGCTAAATTACATTGCACTGTAGCAGATGCACTTGTATGTTAAACCTTGTATCTTTTCTTTGCATGTGCAAACATACAACATAATATGCATCTGAAAGCTGATATGCATTCAGGGAATATTCCTGTAATGTATCTCCTTCTTTGTATAATTTTCCTTGTATGTTTCTCCTTGCAACCAGATATACAAACCAGGAATATCCCAGAAATCTGTGAAAGATTCCTCCTTGTACATGCACCTTCCTAAGCCTGATATACATTCAGAAATGCATAAAACCCACTTTTTTCATCATTTTCTAAGGCCGATAGAGATTTTGCAAGCCCGCTAATGTACATTTTGCCTTGTATATATCCTTTGCATATTCCTTTGTATGTACAAAGGCGAATGTATATGCAAATGTACATTCAAAAATACATACAAATACAAGCTATAGAAATGAGAAAATCCCAGCGATAGAAAGCACTTGAAAACAAAAGATTTCTAGGTTTTTTTGGGGGTTTTCTACAAGGATTCCTTTAGGCAAGATCTTGGGATTTTTTGACAAGGCATGCATGAGTATTTAAAGAATTTACACCTTGTACATGCATTTCTAAAAGATTCCCAAGGAAAATACAAGGTGAAATATTTGGTTCTGGGCAGAGGCAAAATAGGTCAACAACACTACCAGAAAAGATTGGCATCAAGAATCATTGTACTAGAAAACTTGACTGATCATCAATCTAGTCAAAGGCTCAACAAAACTTCAAAATTCAAGCATTTTCTGGTGGTAGAATGATCTCAGCCTTCTAGCTTGTCTAAGGGGATCCTAGGTGAACTTAGTTTTGGACAGATGGGAATGAATACAACTGCACACACTCAGGTTTTTAGGATGTGGATGGTTGCACTGGTCAGTAATCTTAGGTTCTTTGATAGGATACCTTGCTTTTTCATTTAAATATGTGGGGAACACAGAGATTCTGGGTTCAAACTAAAATCTTATCGTCAAAATTTTTAGGAGCATTTCCCAGTAGAGTCGCCATTTGTTGTGCCTTGCACACATGCCCCATTCAAAATGGAGTCCCCTTTTCCTGATTTGGCTAGAGAGTCATTTAATCTTTTGATCTCCTAAGTGATTATGTGGTCAAAAGTGCATTTTGACCTTGATGGAAAGATGGTGTCAAACAATCACTTCAAAATCTCCTAGGATGAATCCTTGTTTTCCCTTTAAGGGCCTTGAAATGGCATTTTGTGCTAAATTGACCTTCAACTGACCTTTGCACTAAAAACTGCCTTGTCTGACCTTAGCGCTACATTTCCAATGCTCCGACCTTGCACTGAAAACCTATCACTCTAACCTTTGCACTAATTTCATGTCTGTCTGACTTGGCGCTAGAAATCGTCGATTCAGACTTCTGCGTTAAAAATGGCTGCATCCGACTTGCACTAAAATCAGTAACCACTGACTAAGTCAGACAATCTTGAAAGGCCCGCAAGTCAGATGAGCCCGAAACCTTTACAAAATCATGTTATTGAATCTCCAAGCTTGGTGCAAAAAGTAACCTCATCCGACTAGGTCAGACACACTCAAATCCTCCGCCAGGTCCAAACTAGAGAAAATCCACGTAAGCCCTAAAAAGACTGACAGGTCGTATGCCTGTGCATTAATGGCAGATTTAGCTAAGGTTTATAAGGAAAATTAATCAAGTTTTAACTCATTTGATCACATTTTCAATGGAAAATTTTGGAGCTCCATTCACCGTTTGTCCACCTTGCCCAAGCTCGAGCCAACGACCTATCCTGCAAGCCAACACACACTACCATTTTAGCCAGGTAGGGTTTTAACCTTACTATTCTAAGTTTTTTGCTTGCAAGTGGTTAGGATTTCGATGATTAGCCGTTAGGGTTTTAAGAGATTGGTTTATTGAAGTTGGGATTTCTAGGTTAGGTTTTAAAAAATTTTGAGTCTTTCGTTTAAAACCCCTAGTCTAGGTCCACTGTGTGAATGAATGGAATCTCCATATGTTAAAACTTGAGATTTTAGGGCATTTTGCCCTATAGAAACCCAGTGTCATCTTGCACTAAAATGAGGTCCGACCGACCTGCACAATGAAGCACCATTTGGTCGGTCGGAGACCCCCAAATCTCGCGCCGAGCCCCTAGGGTCACTTAGCGCTAAAATCGACCTCTTCTGACCAATGTGCCCAATGCTTTTTTTTCAACTTGGTTGGAAGGTCTAAAAAACTTTGTAGATTTGAAAACACCTTTGTGCTGAAAAGACCTTGGTCCGACTTTGCGCTAAAAGATCAGGTCTCTGCAAGGTCGGCACTACCTGAAGACCCTGCCGGGAAAAAATATTTAATTTCAGTGCTAAAAACTGCCTAGTCTGACCTGCCCTATAATACCCTCCTGACCTAGTCAGACACCACCTAAAACCGCGCAGGTCAAACCAAGCTGATTCTCGCGCAAGTGCAATAAACAGTTCACATCGATAAAACTTTGTGCTACAATATCAACCGACCGACTTGACAACCACTAGAGGTCGGAGACCTCTAAATTCCGTGCAAGTCAGACACTACCAAAAACCACGCAAAGCTCAAAAGCATGAAAGGAAGCAAAAAAATGAGGTCGAACCTGCCTGATTTCCCCACCGAGGTCAGATGACCTCAAATTTAGCACTTTTCCTTCTGAGGGTCGGACAACCCTCAAATTAGCACAAGACCTTGCAAATGACTGAATTTCTTGAAATTTTCAAAGGGAAAATTGTTCAAAATTATGAAATTAATGTTGTAGTGTAGTGCTAATGATAATTTTCATAAATTTTTCTTGCAACATTAAGTATTTGATTGCATGCAGTGATTCTTTCAATTAGACTTAGATTTCCTTCAAATGCATGTTAGTAGTAAATGGTAGATTTGCATTGATTCATCTGAAACTTAGGAGTAGGTTAGGAGTTTCTTTAGTGTATCAAACTTATAAGGTCCGATCATGCAGACTAAATGACTGCTTGGGCCCAAGCAATGAAGTATGAGTTCAAAGGAATCCCTTCGGAGACCAAGGTCCACTCCGGGTGGAGTAATGTGGGGGACATAGACTTAGGTCACATAGACCTAGATGACTTCAGACTCAGATTCTTTGGTCCAGCTCCAACCCCTAGGGCCAGAGTACTTAGAGATAGTGGACTTGGACAGGATGCTACATTTCCTACTTCAGTTTAGTGTGCAGAACTAATAGCCACCTGTGTAGACAGATATGATGTTATGACCAGGCAAATTCAGACAGCAAATGGGGATGTCTTGGCTGACCTGACCCCTCCTTCTCTGGCAGAAATGTTGGACATCTTTTTGGCACAAAGTTGTGACAGTGCCAGATAAACAAGGATCAAAGGTAACATATAATAAGGATGTAGAAGGATGCAAGAAGTACATAAATGACCATTGGGTTAAGAGTAGTGTTGTGTGGTTACACAACATGCCCCATTTTGCATTATCAAAACAGGGACCCAACTTTGCTGGCTTGTTCCCTTGCTTTTGTGCTCTGGGCGGTAATGGTAAAACAGTATCAGTCAGTATGCATATGCCTAATCTCAGGCATATTTGTGATCTTGAAGTCTGAGCCAAATTTGAAAGTCTGAATCTATCCTTAGAAAGCTTACCATGTGAAAGAGCTTGAAATTCTAGGCAGGTTTGCCTTTTACATCACCCTAAAATTCGCCATATTTTGCAAGTTATGATCATTTTAGTAAAATGTACATTCAGGTTTGTCTATCGCTTGGCATATACAAAGTCCTTTGTATATGCAAAGTCACTTTTTTATACTTGGTCGCTTTTGCTTTCGGGTTCATATACAAGGCCGGTTGTATGTACATTCGGGCTTGTATATTGGGAGATACAATGCAAAATGTACATGGTCAGACCCGAAAGGATTATCAAATGCTACAAATTCATTGTATATTTTGGGCTTGCATATTTTCACATACAAGCGGAATATACAACGCACATATACATTGGCGGACCCGAAAACTTATCAAATGCAGAAAAATCCTTGTATATTCGGCGCTTGTATATTTTCATATACAAGCGAAATATACAAGCAGACATACAAAGCACTGTTCACATACATGCAACTGTTCATATGCAAGTGCTATATACAAGCACCGGACCTGAAGCAGTTATTCAACAAGGTTAAATCCTTGTATATGCAGGCTTGTATATTAGAGATATACAACCAAAATATACAAACGCCGGAATCGAAGGGATTATCAAATGGAATTAATGGCTTGTATATCGCGATATGCATAGGTTTTGAAAGCAGAAAGACTTAGTCGAATGCATTACGAAAAGGCATTGGCGAAACTCTCACCGATAAAGGTATCGGCCAAGGTATGGCCATCGGCAAAAGGAATTTGGAGTTCGCCGATGGCGGATCTCACGCCGATAAGTAAAGAGTATCGGTGAAACAAAGGTGATCGGCAGAAAGGTTTTTTGTCCCGCCGATAATAGGACTCAGCCCGATGGAAAGAAACAAAGGAGGAAATAAACAAAAGAGAAAGGCCATCAGCCAAACAGCGAGCATCGCCCAATGTATTTTTGGACGCGCCGATGGACAGTTTCACGCTGATGGGCGGGAAGGAACAGAGCGATAGAAATTTAGATCACCAAAATGCATTTTTCAGTCAACGATGGTTGACCTGAGTGTTTTTAACGCTATTTATGTGTTTAATGCATTATTTCCACTAATTTGGGGCCCGATTGCCTGTAGCTGCACAAAGGAGGCCTGTTTAATAAAATGTTTAAATTCTTATTGTTTATCAAATGATACTGGGCTTAATGCTTGTATGTTTATTGCAGGAAGTCTCAGAGCTGTTTGAAGCTGAACATTGCAAAGTTGCACATGGAGGCAACATGAACCAGAAGTGAGGAGGATATTGTCAAATATGTTGTTTATCAGCTGGAGACTGAATCAAATCAAAGATGCTAGAATATTCTGTGCCGGCTGTACATTTGCCAACTGGCAAAGCATGTGCTATTCATCTGGACCGTTGATTGTTATGGGAGGATCATGATCCTTGGATCATGGTAACTATTTTCTAGCATTTGTTCTATATAAGAGCCAGAACATTAGAGAGAAAAAAAAGGGGAGATACATTGGAACATCTGGCACAAGAAGGCCAATTACTGTAAAATCAAATAGGAGATCGGATTACTGAGACTAATGAGGATTGAATTGTTGAAATGTCTAGGTTCTTTCTTCAGATCACTGTAAATGTACCTATTCTTGAGCATACTGAATGGATATGAAGTTTCAGATTACATCCTGATTGTAAATTTTACGTAATCTTCATGTTGATTTCCGGATATGTACTGGTGAATGCTGTGTTCAACTAGAAGCGCTTTCATTTCATTACATGTTGTTATCAACTTTTCCTTTGAAGATTTGCACTGGATCATGCGGATTTGTGGAATGTCCTGGTGAAGTATGATTCTAGTTTCCTTCTTTTCATTGCATGTATGGGAGCTTGTATGTGGATCAGTGATCTCAGTTAAGTAATTTTGGGAATCTCATTCTTTAACCCCTTTCCTTTTTTTTTAATTTCATAAATTCATCACCATAACTGCAAATCATGACAAATAACAAGCAGAACAGAGAAATATGCTGACATCTCATAGATAATTGAAAATCCTTAGCATATTTGAGCAAAGTGCATGTAGTGTTGAAAATATCATGCAAAGAATTGCAAATAATGGTAGAAATCATGCAAATATCAACTTGTAAGCACATTATTTGACTAAATTCACAGTGCAGAGGTAGAATTATTGGAGATTTATGCAGGGCAGACATATAGAGCAGGATATTTGGAGAAATAATGATGAACTTTGCAGAAATACGTAAGGCCCCTGAATGGAAAATAGCAACACACATCAACCACTGAGTAACGTCAGTAGATTAAGACCTAATCAACGGAGACTTGGGATCATGAATTCTCTGAATTCATCGTATCTTTCAAGATGAGTAAAGGTTGTTGTGTAACTTTTATTCTATATTTGTATATGATCAACATCATCATCAACATAATTTGGTGCTAGAAGGAGGGCGTGAGCTGTTTTTTAGCAAAGAAATCCTATTCAATTGAAGTGATATCCCCTGCCTCTGTTTATCAACCCGCTTTAAATCATGCAACTTATCTGCAGGCCCCTCGCTTCTAACGCAACATAAATTGGCGCTAGAAGGAGGGCGTGATCTGTTTCTTAGCAAAGAAATCCTGTTCAATTGAAGTGATATCCCCTGCCTCTGTTTATCAACCCACTTTAAATCATGCAACTTATCTGCAGGCCCCTCGCTTCTAACACAACATAAATTGGTGCTAGAAGGAGGGCTGAACAGAGAATTTCTAGATTTCTACAAATATTGCATAAATATTTTGGCATTTGAGTTAAATGTCTGCAAATATCTCTTATTTGAGATGTTTTGGTTGCACCTTTGCAAAGATCTAGCTCGAAACATCAAAGATTAGTTTCATTTTCTGAACTTTCAAGTTTTATTCTGAGATATGATAGATCTCATTAAAATTTCAAAATATTAAAAAATTGAAAATAGAGTCTCAGTTTAATGGATGCATATGAAAATAATTGTCAAATTAACATTCCTTTATTTCAGGAAACTTTGAATAGGCAGCTTTACCCTCACAGTTTGTCTAACTTTGGTTTATCTACCTGTTGCAGGATACACCAGACTGCGGAACACAGTGAAATTAATTGTTTAACTTTCCTTGCAAGGTTGGATTTATATTTGAAAGGACTAATATTCTTCCTAGATGTGTTCAGGGTTGAAATTTGCCAAGAAAATGAAGAAGTTCTGGAGCAGCGAAATGAAGAAATTCTGGAACAACAAGCAGATGTAGCACTAGAAGTTATTAGTTGTCCAGACACTGAAGTGGACCGCTTTAAAGATTTTGAATTGTATTTGTCTAGAAATATACAATGTAGTCAAATATTAGGTTTATCCAATGATGATGTCTTGATTGAAAGCTGGTGTAGATTACATGATGAAGAGCATTCAGAGAGAGATTGCTACCCTTGCTTGTTCATGTTGAAAAAGATTCTAGAAAATACAATAGCTGAATCAGTTATAAAAGGTAATGAAGAGGAAACATCTTTCCTTGATTCATTCTATGGTGATATTGATAAGAGTTCTCTACTTCCTAATACAAGTAAGGATCAGTCAGTATGCAGGTATGAATCCTGTGAAAATTCTAGAGAAGAAACCACTCATCAGGATAATATTTTTGATTATGATCCTAATACTTTTGATAAAGAAGATGAAACGGCTTTCTTGGAGTCTTTCTATGGTAAAGAGAAGTGTAAACAGATAGTAGAACAATCCAAAGGCACTGTTGCTGATGAAGTTCCTATGATGGTAACTCAGGGAGTCATAGAAAAGAAGATAAATGCTGATTTACTACCTAACTGGGTTGAATTGAATGGTCAAATACAAGAATGTTGCAGGTTAATGGAACCAGGCACTTTACTGGATAGAAGATGTGAATTATTTAATGAACAATTCCTGAAAGATGAAGATGTAGAAGACTTTGGAGTTGTTGTGAATGATCAGACGTCACTCTAGAAATATTTTGAAAATGAAATAGGGAAGTATTCTTATCAGTTGAATGCCAATTCTCCTTTACAATCAAATGATTTAAAAATGATAAATTTCTGTATCTCAGGTTGTGATAATAAAGATACTTATTTAGATGCTGATGTGCAAGAAATTGAAGAAAATATTGAGAAGTTTCCTGAACTAGAGGATAAATTGAACATCTAGAATGAAGGGATAAAGCTGGATAAAGATGAAGAATTAATACATCAAGAGTCATACATCCTTCAATTTGAAGAGAGACCAGACACTGAGCCAAGCAATGAAAATATAGAATTAAATGGAAGATCAGCTGTCAACAAACAAGCATGTCCAACAGAGCCAGAAATACATTAGGTTGTATTTCTCCTTTCCACAGTAAATGATGTTGATTATTGTTTTGATTATGGAAATTCAGGAGATAAGACATGCATATGGATTAATCATGAACATGATGAGCTTCCTCAGTTGCTGATCATCAAGAGTTGTTCTGTTGAATACAGTGAATTCAGAATATCAGAATATTTTTTAGAATATAAAGATAAATTTGCTAGGTTGAGAACCATAACTAATACCCTAATGCTCCTGCACAATCAAAAGAAGTATGCAAATACAGGTGTATTTGGGTCTTTTGCTGGTTTTTGTTTGCCTAGTAGTGGTTTGTATATAATTTTGTAGGTTAGTTGTTTGTACAGTCTGCTTGTTTTGCTGTCTTGTTCTGTTTCTGCTGTTTCCTTTTGTAGGTTAGTTGTTTGTATAGGTTGCTTTGTGTTTTGCGTTGTTGAGCTTTTGTTTTGGTTGGGCAAAACTGGTGCACCTTGTTACTTAAGAACAATATAGAAATTGTTAGAATTCAAAAGTTGGATATAAGTTTTTACATAGGTTGTAACTCATGTCAGTATAGGTACTCTTGATCAGGTCTGTGGTATCATATTCATCAGTACTACTTTTCTTGAGTCAAGGTAATCCTCACAATGACACACCTAACAGCCTTGGGTTTATTGAACATATTAGTGTAGGTGTTAAGTGAAAAATCTAAAGGTTGCCCTTGCTACCATTGCAATTCTCAACTTAATTTCAACAAGTGACCATTCCTTGTATCATGAAGCTACAATTGTTATATCTTAAGAAATTAAATTCAAAATATAAAATAAATAAAATAATAAAATGGATTTTCTGAAAATCCAGATTAAGTCATCTAAGTAACTCTACTGGGGCTATAGATGCTTGCTGGCAGTGGGGCTCTACTTAGGGGAATTGCAACGATAACCTTGCCGGGGCTATGGACGCCTGATGGCAGCAAGGCTCTATCCGGTTGGCTATGAGGGATGAACCAAACTACGTAGCTTAACACCAGTCACTAATTTATTCAACTCACTTTCAAGATGAGTAAATGAATCACATGCACACAATTGATCCCTTATCAATTCATTGTTACATTGATGAACATGATACCAATTAGAAAGGATTAGGATGCTCATGCTTAATAGGAGTTGGGAATTTATGTTTTAATTTATCCTCACCTTTTGAATTATTTGAATTTTGTTGTTTTCTTTGGTGGCAAGTTGTTGTGTGGTTACACAACACGCCCCATTTTGCATTATCAAAACAGGGACCCAACTTTGCTGGCTTGTTCCCTTGCTTTTGTGCTTTGGGCGGTAATGGTAAAACAGTATCAGTCAGTATGCATATGCCTAATCTCAGGCATATTTGTGATCTTGAAGTCTGAGCCAAATTTGAAAGTCTGAATCTATCCTCAGAAAGCTTACCATGTAAAAGAGCTTGAAATTCTAGGCAGGTTTGCCTTTTACATCACCCTAAAATTTGCCATATTTTGCAAGTTATGATCATTTTAGTAAAATGTACATTCAGATTTGTCTATCGCTTGGCATATACAAAGTCCTTTGTATATGCAAAGTCACTTTTTTATACTTGGTCACTTTTGCTTTCGGGTTCATATACAAGGCCGGTTGTATGTACATTCGGGCTTGTATATTGGGAGATACAATGCAAAATGTACATGGTCGGACCTGAAAGGATTTTCAAATGCTGCAAATTCGTTGTATATTTTGGGCTTGTATATTTTCACATACAAGCGGAATATACAACGCACATATACATTGGCGGACCCAAAAACTTATCAAATGCAGAAAAATCCTTGTATATTCGGCGCTTGTATATTTTCATATACAAGCGAAATATACAAGCGGACATACAAAGCACTGTTCGCATACATGCAACTGTTCATATGCAAGCGCTATATACGAGCGCCAGACCCGAAGCAGTTATTCAACAAGGTTAAATCCTTGTATATGCGGGCTTGTATATTGGCAATATACAATCAAAATATACAAACGCCGAAATCGAAGGGATTATCAAATGGAATTAATGGCTTGTATATCACGATATGCATAGGTTTTGAAAGCAGAAAGACTTAGTCGAATGCATTACAAAAAGGCATCGGTGAAACTCTCACCGATAAAGGTATCGGCCAAGGTATGGCCATCGGCAGAAGGAATTTGGAGTTCGCCGATGGTGGATCTCACGCCGATAAGTAAAGAGTATCGGTGAAACAAAGGTGATCGGCAGAAAGGTTTTTTGTCCCACCGATAATAGGACTCAGCCCGATGGAAAGAAACAAAGGAGGAAATAAACAAAAGAGAAAGGCCATCGGCCAAACAGCGAGCATCGCCCAATGTATTTTTGGACGCGCCGATGGACAGTTTCACGCCGATGGGCAGGAAGGAACAAAGCGATAGAAATTTAGATCACTAGAATGCATTTTATCAGTCAACGATGGTTGACCTGAGTGTTTTTAACGCTGTTTATGCGTCTAATGCATAATTTCCACTGATTTGGGGCCCGATTGCCTGTAGCTGCACAAAGGAGGCCTGTTTAATAAAATGTTTAAATTCTTGTTGTTTATCAAATGATGCTGGGCTTAATGCTTGTATGTTTATTGCAGGAAGTCTCGGAGCTGTTTGAAGCTGAACATTGCAAAGTTGCACATGGAGGCAACATGAACCAGAAGTGAGGAGGATATTGTCAAATATGCTGTTTACCAGCTGGAGACTGAATCAAATCAAAGATGCTAGAATATTCTGTGCCAGTTGTACATTTGCCAACTGGCAAAGCACGTGCTATTCATCTGGACCGTTGATTGTTATGGGAGGATCATGATCCTTGGATCATGGTAACTGTTTTCTGGCATTTGTTCTATATAAGAGCCAGAACATTAGAGAGAAAAAAAAGGGGAGATACATTGGAACATCTGGCACAAGAAGGCCAATTACTGTAAAATCAAATAGGAGATCGGATTACTAAGACTAATGAGGATTGAATTGTTGAAATGTCAAGGTTCTTTCTTCAGATCACTGTAAATGTACCTGTTCTTGAACATACTGAATGGATATGAAGTTTCAGATTACATCCTGATTGTAAATTTTACATAATCTTCATGTTGATTTCTAGATATGTACTGGTGAATGTTGTGTTCAACTAGAAGCGCTTTCATTTCATTACATGTTGTTATCAACTATTCCTTTGAAGATTTGCACTGGATCATGCGGATTTGTGGAATGTCCTGGTGAAGTATGATTCTTTCCTTCTTTTCATTGCGTGTATGAGAGCTTATATGTGGATCAGTGATCTCAGTTAAGTAATTTTGGGAATTTCATTCTTTAACCCCTTTCCTTTTTTTTTAATTTCATAAATTCATCACCATAACTGCAAATCATGACAAATAACAAGCAGAACAGAGAAATATGCTGACATCTCTTAGATAATTGAAAATCCTTAGCATATTTGAGCAAAGTGCATGTAGTGTTGAAAATATCATGCAAAGAATTGCAAATAATGGTAGAAATCATGCAAATATCAACTTGTAAGCACA
Source organism: Cunninghamia lanceolata (assembly GCA_027924645.1). NCBI lineage: Eukaryota > Viridiplantae > Streptophyta > Pinopsida > Cupressales > Cupressaceae > Cunninghamia > Cunninghamia lanceolata. Next base: position 2,066,366 of record BSBN01000934.1, read on the forward strand.
TTATTTGACTAAATTCACAATGCAGAGGTAGAATTATTGGAGATTTATGCAGGGTAGACATATAGAGCAGGATATTTGGAGAAATAATGATGAACTTTGCAGAAATACGTAGGGCCCCTGAATGGAAAACAGCAACACACATCAACCACTGAGTAACGTCAGTAGATTAAGACCTAATCAACGGAGACTTGGGATCATGAATTCTCTGAATTCATCGTATCTTTCAAGATGAGTAAAGGTTGTTGTGTAACTTTTATTCTATGTTTGTATATGATCAACATCATCATCAACAAGTAGGAAGTCTGCTCTCATCAAGCTCCCCAAAGTACTGTACAGGAGTGATTTCCACGATGAAATAGGGGACATAGTAACCTTTCTGAGCAAAATCTATGGGTTACCAACTACCTCTACCTTTGAGGATTGGATGTTTGCCATAATATCTGAGATATTGAAGGGAACCAAGTTCCACTAGGCTCAAGTCCTCAATGACAACATCCATGAAGCCTTCAACAACTTTAATGAAAACAAATATTTCAGATGGACATCCTATGTTGTCTATGCACTGGCAAGAATGAACCATTATGATGGACTGTCCAAGATTGGTGAGGTTGGAAATGATGAAAAGACTCAGGTTAAAGTGTATGAATGCTACCCACAGCTAACCTCATCTCAATCACTGATTCACTTCAAGAGGGTTAATGATGCATTCACGATGTATATAGCCAGAAAGTTCAGGGCAACACAACCTTGAGGATCTCCACCGAGGCTATGAATGAAATAACCAGATATTGCAGGTGGTATATCCAATTTGAGAAGTTTACATACATAAGGATACAAGGCTTCACTGGAATGGCCTATAGACTTCCTCGGTACCCTAATAATAAGATAGTGCTTCTGGAGCTGTCAAGGCAACTAATACCTTGTGCTGAGAAACCCAAGCACTTGCATAGGCCTAGTGTTCAATTTCCTATCAAATTCGGAAAAGGACTCTATGCATGTCCTTCTCTAGCATTAGTAGAACACTCAGATAAAGAGCTTCAACTCTTGAATTTGCACTACTACAATGCATGGGGTCATTTTGATCCAAACAAAGTGATGGAGAGATTTGTAAGTAAGAAGCTCTTTCATAAAGTACACATTGAAGACTTTTGGGCCAATTGCCCTGATGATTATGAAATTATGAAGAAGGCACATGCAAGGCTGCCTATGGATTTTATTAAAAGGTTCCATATAATGGCAGTCCCTGATCAATTACAAGATGATGAAAATGTTATGCTCAGAGGACCATAGGAGGCACAATACCATCAACCCATTCCACTGCCAAACTGGGCAAATGCATAAGAGAGTTCCCTAGATGTGGTTATGAGGGAATCAATCAGACTGAGTAAGGCCTGGGTCAGATTACAGGTGGTTGTTTTGAATGAACAAGGAGTCTAGCTTACTTACACAGTAGTTGAATCAGACAAAGACTCTGGGGGAGAAGAAGATGAACCCATTCAAGTCGCAGATGAGCCAGAGCCAGCTGAGAAATAGAAATCAGATAGTGAAGAGCATACATCTCTAGCAGAAAAGGCAAAGAAGATGAAGAAGCCATCTGTAAGATCCCCCCAAAAGAAAGACCAACCTCCTTCAGCCAGGACCAAGACTTCCAAGAGAAAAGATATGCCAAGTGGTGTAGGAGAGAACTCTAAGGTTAAGAAAATAAAAGTGAAAGAAGCTAACAAGGAGGCTACCACAAGTAAAGATGATTCCAATCCTCCAACTACCCAACCTCCTACATAAAGTGTTGACATTGCTATCTCAACCCTTGCTGTCTCTACTACCACTTCTTCTTCCATCCCTCTTTCCTCTGCTGCATCCACCTCATCCATAACCTCAACCTTTATAATTCAAGAGACGTCTTCTGCCACCCCTGCCTCTACCATCACCACTACCTCTTGTTCACTGGCAATTTCTTCCAGTGACTCTAGTAGTCCTATTTCCTCCACTCTTTCCATCTCATACCCTTCCACTTCATCTACACCTTCTTCTCCTTTACCATTGCCTCCTATTTCCACCATCCTTTCCCCCCCTCTTTCCTTACCTTCATTGTCCTTTTCTTCATCCATTACCATTTCTTCCTCCTTATCACCAGTCTTAACTAACCTGACACAAGTCAGTTTGCCTTCCTTAACCATCTCTTCTATTGTCCCTATTTCACAAATGCCTATGGATTCATTGGCAGTCCCACTGCTACCCAGGATTGAAAAAGTGTGTGTAGAATTGGGGTTGAAAGAACCTGAACCACCAACTGAGGAGGAAAAGGAGATATTATTTGAAGAAAACAATGAAGGCTTCCTTGAACCTTCGACTGATGTGGAAATTATTGACCTATCTGATAGTCCCCTTGGTAAAGATCCAACGGAGGAAGTTTTGAAGATTGCACAAGAGAATGTAATTATAAATCTGAAGGACTTGGCACAAGAAGAAGAAAAGGAAAAAGAGAAAAGTCCAGAGAAGGATGAAGAGCAAGAACAAGAACCATCCAAAGAGTTGGCTGTATCTGATAAAGATGGAGCTTCTGAATTAAACAAATCTTCTACTCCTGAGTGGCTACAAGGTAGAATGGCATATCCCAAACCATAGGTAGAAGTAATGTAGCTTGACTTGAGTGTCATCCTGTCACAAGCTCAGAAGCCTTAGAAGCAGAAAAAGGCTAAGATCCAATCAAGGATCTATAAGAATGAATCAGAGTCAAGGATAGTAGAAATAGCAGTCTCGCCAGCTGATACAGCAAGAGAACAGGTCCAGGTAGAAGATTATGTCATATCAACTGTTGACCTAGGTCCAACCACTCGTGCTCAAAGAGTGGATGATTTCAAAGGCTCGGTTACATCAATTTTGGAGCAGCTGGATCAAGAGGAAATGTCTAAAAAAGACTTGAAACAACAAAATGAAGAACTAAGAGCATGTCTTCAATTTTTGATAAAGCCGGTAGATGCAGGAGGAGATATAAGGACAATACCTACTTTCATGTCTACCGATGAGATGACTAAATTGGGTGAGGTAAGATCAAAGTTCCAAGGCACAGAAAATTGGTTGATAAAGGTTTTTGAAATGGGATGTGAAGCCATAAGCGCCTCTGCTCAAGCTCACCAAAAAATGGTTGATTTGCACAAGAGATGGAAAGACTTGTGGGAAGAATGTGATTCTTTTGATGAGTATTATTCCCACATGTATCCCCAAATCAAAGGTATTAGAGAATTGCCAGCTTAGACCTTAGTTACAGAGAACATTTTGACTAGGGATAGGCTACCAAAGGCTGTTGAATGGTATCAATAGCTTCTTTTGAGAAAAGAAACCTTCAAGCATATAAAGGAAGCATTCGAACCAATTGATGAAGAATTGAGATTAGTTATATACGACATCAGTGACTCCTTAAGGGACTATAGAGAAGAGTCCTATGATGATTATACCTCATTTGATGTTGAAAAATGCAAGAACAAGTTACATAAAATAATTTTTGAAGATGACACGCTCAGCATGGAGGACCGATTAGATAAGGCAAGTGACCTCAAAGCTGAATTTAAGGCATTTCAGAAGGCAGGGGCAAAAATAGAAAGAATATATGGCAAATTCAATCAAGAGCTAGAAGTGTTTGATTACAGGATACATCATTTGAAAGATCCAGACCCATCTGACATTAATCCTGCACTCGATACCTAGTTGACTTATCGCAACAAGCTGGCCAGTGAAGACAAAATTTACTTGGACAAGGAGTCTTAGCATTATTTTGAATATTCTAATGATACAATCCCATCACAATTGTAAATTGTTGTATTTGGGGCAGCATGTGACTCTATGTTGTCTTTTTCTTGCTTCCAAAATGAGTTTTTCCACTAATATACTGAGTTGGGTAGTCAAAATGATTAGATTCAATGTATCTGGAACTATTTTTTCATCTTTTTCATAAAAGACAAAATGTAATCTGGGAATTGATGTGAGCTATTATTGATGTAATCTGAACCATCGGTGTTGAGTTAATCTCCACCGTTCATTTGAAAACTAGGGTATGTTGCTTTCTATATAAAGGGCTGCCATTTCCACTTTTTGTAAGAGAGATTTTGATACCGAATTGTTGACTCTATGCCATTTGAGCTAATACAAAGCAAGTTTCTGTAGTAAATCTGAGAATTTGTATCTTGTATTGATTCATCTTTTGGTTTTCATGGTTCGCATCTTGCTCTCCTCTAGTTAGATTAGTTGTGCTTTCATAATATTTATGGTTTGCTGAAGTATTCGATGAACATTCTAAGTCCATACTTTTAGTTGTTTGCTGATGGTAAATAACTGTGTAAAGTTAATCTGGGCTGATTATTCGTGCTAAAGTTCAATTGCATTTGACTAGTTAAGTTGCGCCGCTCATTGGGTATTTAACAAATGAATGCAATCTAAAAATTTGTTGACCTCCATTGAAGATAGCGCCATTTTCTGCAGCACTGTAATACCCATTTAAGTTTGGTAACTCAGGAAGCTGGTTCAAAGTTTTGGAATGTTTGTCTACTGAAGATAACCTTTGCATTGTGAATGTCACTTAGCATCCCTCTAAAGCCCTAACCTTTTGCCTTTTCTTTTAAATCATTGTTAGTTGTTAGATTAAGAATCTTAGCAACATTTTATCTTGTTTATCAGCTGAAAATCATAATAGGGTTTCTGTGTATTTGCTGCCCCAAACCTGTAGATTCACAGATCACATATAAGACCCCTTGTAGGAACAGCTAGAACATACCAATTGAGAAATTCCAAGCAAGCTAAGACCTAGCTGTATTATCCTTGGAGTAGTCTTGCCAAGGGTAGGATACTTTTCAAGAGGTGTGAAACCAACAATCACACCTACGTTGTTGTGTGCTAAAACCACCATCAACGGGTTTGATTTGAGAACAAGAGAAGAAAGCGAAGATGAAGCTGAAGAAGAGCTATCTGAGGAAGAGCAAGAAGCTATAGGAGATCCTACAGAAGTTAGGTTGTTGAGGGCCATTTCCAAGATCAAAAAGAGGCCCAGAATCGAAGTTTCTACATATTATGGAGATTTGAATCCAGAACAACTCATTGATTGGATCAATGACATGGAGGAGTATTTTGAGTATGAAAATGTGGAGGACCTAGATCGGGTCAAGTTTGCAAAAAAAAAGTTGAAGGGCCATGCTAGTATTTGGTGGAAGGAGGTCCAATTAGAGAGGAACAAAAGAGGAAAAGGAAAGATCACCAGATGGGATCAGATTGTGGAGAAACTAAAGAAGCAGTTCATTCCTGTGGACTATCAGATGGAGTTGCTGAAGAAGCTGTAAGGACTGAAGCAAGGTAATAAGTCTGTTAAGGAGTATACAGAAGAGTTTTATAAGATTACAATCAAAACCGGTCATGCAGAGGCCAATAAGGAGAAGGTAGCCCATTACATTAATGGGTTGAGGCCAAGTATCCAAGAAGAACTAAGCCTAGTTAGAATGACCACCATAGAAGATGCGTATCATTTTTCCTTGAAGGTGGAAGAGAAGTTGAATAAAATATTTGACAATAAGCAAAGGGGAAGAGGTCAAGGTAGAAGGACTAGTGGAAGACCCTATGGAGGCCGAAATGAAGATGCAAAGAAAAGTGAAGAAGCTGGCACCAGTTGAAATCAGAGAGGAGATAATACCTACCACCCTTGTGACCAGAATAATGGTGAGCAAAGAGGAAGAGGAAGAGGTAGACCTGGGCAAGGACCTGGAATAGGAGGTTTTAGAGGAACCTATTTCTAATGTGGAGAAGAAGGGCATTGAGCATACGAGTGTCGACAACATCATGGAAGGACAAATAGAAGACCTGAAGGTATTGCACGAGTTGCACATGTAGATGAAGATGCACATTCTGAGCATTCTGAAGATGTTGAAAGGGGAGAAACCCTAGTTGTCAGAAGAACCTTGCTGAATGAGGAGAAAGAACCAAATCAGAGGAAGAGTTTATTCCGCACAAGGTACAAATGTGAAGGTAAGTGTTGTGATATTATTATTGATAGTGGAAGCACTGATAATCTTGTTTTAGAGGAGATGGTTGACAAGTTGAAGTTGACAAGAAGAAAACATCCACATCCATATCGGATTGCATGGTTGTAGAAAGACCATAGAGCTTTGATAAATGAGCAGTGTTTAGTGAAGTTCAAGATTGGGGACTACCATGATGAGGTGCTATGTGATATCATACCGATGGATGCATGTCATATGCTATTGGGGAGACCATGGCAATATGATAGGAGCACTGTCCATGGTGGTCATGCAAACATATATTCCCTAACAAAAGATGGATTTTGTCATAAGTTGAAGCCCTTGAAGGAGGTGGAAGAAAAGGTATGTAGTACTGCCAGAATTTGCTTGGTAGATGGCAAGAATTTTTTGGAGGGTATGAAGCATGAGAGTCATTGCTCTGCATTGATTCCTAAGATTAGTCAAGAGAAATGTGAAGATGTACCAGCAAAAGTTTCAGATATGTTGGAAGAGTTCTAGGACATTATCTCTAATAATGTACTACAAGGTTTACCACCAGTAAGGAAGAAAAGTCATCAAATGGATTTGATACCAGAAACTAGTTTGCCAAACAAGGCAGCCCATAGAATGACCCCTATAGAGAATGAAGAGCTGAACAGACAAGTTTAGGAGTTGTTGAGGAAGGGACTGATAAGGGAGAGCCTAAGTCCATGTGTGGTACCTGCAGTACTAGCACCAAAAAAGGATGGAGAATGGAGGATGTGTATAGACTCTCGAGCCATCAATAAGATAATGATCAAGTATAGATTTCCATTGCCAAGAATGGATGACATCATGGACTGTTTGAGTGGAGCCAAGTACTTCATGAACATTGACCTGAAGAGTGGGTATCACCAGATCTGTATCAGAGAAGGAGATGAGTGGAAGCTAGCCTTTCAGACAAAGGAATGTTTGTATGAGTGGTTAGTCATGCCATTTGGACTAACCAATGCATCGAGCACATTCATGCGGCTCATGAACGAGGTACTGAAAGAATTTTTGGGAAGTTTTGTTATTGTTTATTTGGATGATATTTTGATTTTCAGTAAGACTTGGGATGAGCATCTGATGCATATCAGAAGAGTTCTAGAGAAGATGAGGGAGGAGAAGTTGGTGATTAATCTGAAGAAATGTAGTTTTGCAAAGGAGATGGTATACCTAGGATTTGTTGTCTCATAAGGTCTTAAAATGGACCCAGAAAAAGTAAGGGCTATCATTGAATGGCCTACGCCAAGGAGTGCAATAGAGTTACAATCTTTTCATGGTTTGGCAAGTTTTTACAGAAAGTTTATCAAGAATTTTAGTAGCATTTGTGCACCCCTAACTGAGACAATGAGAGCGGATAGAAAAGAGTTTAGATGGACTAAAGGAACAGCAAGAGCTTTGATACATTGAAATAGAAAGTCGTAGAACAACCTATTTTGGCACTTCCAGATTTTAATAAGGTATTTCAGGTAGATTGTGATGCTAGTGGTAGTGGTATAGGAGCTATTTTGAGCCAAGAAGGTAAGCCCATTGCCTATATTAGTGAAAAGCTTAATGATGCCAAGAAAAAGTATTATGTTTATGATCAGGATTTTTATGCAATAGTCTAGGGTTTGAAGAAATGGAGACATTATTTGTTGCCAAAGGAGTTTGTTTTATATACTAATCATCAGGCTTTACAATATCTTAATAGTCAAGGAAAGTTAAATCAAAGGCACTTAAAATGGGTTGAGTTTTTGCAGAGCTATACTTTTGTTTTGAAGTACAGGAGTGGGAAGTCTAACAGAGTTGCAGATGCCTTGAGCAGAAGGCAAAATTTGTTGACAAAAATGAAGATAGAGGTTGTTGGGTTTGATGAGCTCAAAAGTTTGTATCTTGAAGATCCAGATTTTGTAGAGGCTTGGAAAGCTTGTTTGGAACCTGTTACTTTAGACAAGACAAAATGGTTGGATTTCATTATCCAAGATGGCATGTTGTTTAGAGGAAGCCAGTTGTGCATTCCAAGGAGTTCCATGAGAGAGAACTTGATTAAGGAGAAGCATAGTGGGGGATAGGTTGGACAATTTGGTCAAGATAAGACCATTGCTATTATTGGTGAAAATTATTATTGGCCACAGTTACAACAGGATGTGAGGAAATTTCTGCAGAGTTGCAGAGTGTGTCAGATGGCAAAAGGAACAAGTCAGAATACAGGGTTGTATCAACCATTACTTGTATCGGAGAAGCCATGGGATGATAATAGTATGGATTTTGTTCTTGGTTTACGAAGGACACAGAGAGGACATGATTCTATTTTTGTGGTGGTGGATAGATTCTCAAAAATGGCACATTTTATTCCTTGTAAGAAGACTAATGATGTTGTTCATATTGTAGAGTTATTTTTTAGGGAAGTGGTGAGACGACATGGTCTACCAAAGAGCATAGTTTTAGATCGAGATACCAAGTTTTTTGGTTATTTTTGGAGGACATTGTGGAAGAAGTTGAAGACAGACTTGAAGTTCAGTTCTACACACCATCCATAGATTGATGGATAGACCAAAGTGGTGAATAGGAGTTTGGGTAACCTACTACGATGCTTAGTAGGAGATAAGCCTAAGGGATGGGATTTGATTTTACCACAGGTAGAATTTTCTTACAACAATTCTTTCAATAGGAGTACTGGTAAATCACCATTCTAGATTGTATATGGGAATAGTCGAAGAAATGCTTTAGAGTTAAGGAAGATGGACAACAGAGAAAAGACAAGTGCCAAAGCTGAAGACTTTGCAGAACATCTAAAGAATTTGCATGAAGAGGTGAGAAAGCACATTAATATAATGAATATTTAGTACAAGGCTATTGCAGGTCAGAAGAGGAGATATAAGGAATTCCAGGTAGGAGATGAAGTCATGGTTCACTTGAGAAAAGAAAGGTTCCCAATTGGAACATACAATAAGTTGAAAATAAAGAAATTTGGACCATGCAGAATCCTAAAGAAGCATGATTCAAGAAATGCATATGAGGTAGAGCTACTGAGTGGGATCAATATTTCTCCTATTTTCAACATTACTGATTTATCAGAATATCATGAAGGTGGAACAGAGGATGGACCAACAGAAGTGCAGTGGAGTATTTCGGCATCTACTTCAATAGAGGAGATAAAAGAGATCTTGGATAGCTGTGTGGGAAGGAGCACTCGAAACAGGCAATACAAAGAATATCTAGTGAAATAGAAAGGAAGGCATATTGAAGATTCTTCTTGGTTATCTAAAGCAAAGGTTGACTATTTGGGTTTTCCTCACACAAACACCTGAGACGTGATAGGGTCACTTCTCAAATTACCCTGGGTGTCTGATGCAGGAGCATCCAAAGGTGTAAGGGCAATCTTGCATCACCCAAAAAGAAGTTAATTCAAAACCATTGTAGTTGTTTTCATTTCTTTCCATAATTAGTTTTTTTGGTTCCATAATATCTAGAATAATAATGTAGGACTTTCAGTTTTTCCAAAACTACTAAAAATAGTGCCCTGCGTGTTTTGGAAAGTGTACCTACTATTTTTAGAAAGTTTGCATTTGGGTACATAATGAAGAAAAAACTTCCAAAAAGTTACATAATGGAAATATAAGACCTTTGGTGAAGGAATCAGGCAAAGATCATTTGTGAGCTAAAAGATATTAAAGTTTTTGTTTTTCAAAAAGCCCCTAAAAAATTACGAAATGAGATATGAGGCACTAAAACATCTCATAACATCTTGAAAAGTTGATAGAAATATGTTTACAAATTTCCAGCATGATAGTTCACATCACAAGCTTTCCGATGCTTAAAATGGTTCGTCAATCAGACACCTAGATCAAAAGTTATGCTTCCCGGAAGTTGACCTACTTTTGGAGGGAGTTACAAATTTTGAAATTTAGCTGGAGGCTGCCAAAAAGTGCTATTTATGACTATTTTGGGAACCCTAGGCAATAGTAGAGTTAAGGGGGCCAGTGTAGAGTCTAAAATAGGTGTGAAAACAAAAACCCTAGCTAATTTGGGGTTACAGAAGGCTGAAGATTCTAGAGTCTTGAGGTTGGGAAAGTTGTAATGTGTGGCAGCTAGTAGAGGATTCATCCTCTGATTGTAATTGAGCTTCTATAATGTAATGAGTTGCCCAGTTCAATAAAAGAAAGTTCTATTTGCTGTGTTCAATATCTATTATTATGTGTTTTGTGATTTACCCCCTTCATCAGTTATGAAGTGTAGGGTGATATCTCATTCCTACATCACTGCATATGATTCGGGAGCTGACAAGCAAACCTAATTACACATTTCATGTTACACATTACAGTTAGGCCAACAAAGGTGATGTTTAGAGGATTGTAGAGGATATATATGAAAGATAGAATATTGTTTCAAAGGCAGAGTGTGTGGGATGTGTGAAGAATATGAATAATCTAGAAATTTCAGAGGTGTATTGAGCCCTAAAGGCAAAAGAGAAGAGAGGACAAAGCAAAGAGTAGAGAAAACTAGTAGAAGGGAGATAGAGAACATTGGAGAATGATGTAGTATGATTTTGTGTTTCTATTTGTATAAGCTTTTGTAAGTCTGGGTTGTGACCTAGCATATGAATAGCCTTGGAGACATATGTACTGAGATTTGGAATTGTAATATAATGAGAAGTGATCTTTGAAGGCTGGGTTTTTCCCTTTTAGGGTTTCTCCAGGATAAATCTTGTGTCGTGTGATTATGAATCTCTCTTATCATTCTGATGTTAGCTACAAGTTTTTTTATATCTTTGTTATGATCATGATGTTGGTTGTTTAAGGCTGCAATGCTGGACAATCCTTCATTGGACCCTGCTACCTTGACTGCGTCAAACATGCTCCTTGATCATTGCTTTGTCTTAGGCTTTTGATTATGTAGAAATTGGTCAAGCCAAGATTGGTTCCCCATTAGTTTATCTACTCCATCAAATCAAATACTACTCTTGGATAAAACAAACCCATTCTAAACTCTCCTTCCCTATTTTATCTTTTGAATTTTCTTTAAAATCTAGGAGGGTAGGACTAATTTAGTTTCTTTCAATTAATTCTCTTTGAATCGATCTAGGCTTGTTCTTTGTATTTACAATTCCAAATTTACTTAGCCACAAGTCTTTTTCTTTGATGTTTGTAAGTAAATATGTCAAAAGGATATGATTGAATTAATTTTAATTAAATCATGCTTACTTTTTGAATCTTGATCCCCAATTTGATCATAGATTGAAATAGGACTTGTTGCATCTTTCCTTAGTTCAATATTAGTCCCTTGAACATAACAACTAACCTCAACCTCTAAGTTACCCAAGTGTTCCTAGACCTAGTGGTATATACCTTGGGGAGATCCATCTCCTTTCAAGAGGGAGCAAGTTCATTCCAACTAAGTTAGTGGGTGTGTTTTTTGACCCATCAATAAGTTTATTCTCTAACATATGACCCTTATTTTTGTCTATTTTTCCAAACAAGTTTGATAATGTATCGCATATAGCCTTAGGTGGATATAATTTTTCAAAATGAAAAAGTAGATCAAGAGATACAAGTAGGCATAGGAAACCAAAGGCCTCATCAGATTTATATAGTAACATAGTCTTTTCAACATATTATTTAGGTTCAAATTCAATTCCCTAAGATATCCTATACAACCCCTTATATTTTAACAACATAGTCATTTTAGTTTTCCATGCAAAATGGTTTTTTTTTTAGGTAAAAGGTGTAGAACACCTGAAATATATTATATTAAAATAAAATGATTACATAGCTGATTACAAAAGCCTAGATGTGTAGAGTCATGGGCAATAAAAGGAAGGCCACAACCCCTTAGAACCAGTACTTAACCCAAGAAAGCCAAAAAACTTCCATGCAAAATAGTTACAGTGTCATGATTGGAATATATTGATGATCCATGATGAAAAAGGAAAAGACAGAACATAAAGTATAATAAAAGACTAAAATCAATACAAAACCACAACAATACCCCCCAAAATGTTCTCCCAAAAAATATGATGATGGAACTTTATACTTAGTATGTGTATAATTGTCACTTGCCAAAATTAAAAAGTGAACTAGATATAGTGTTGTATAGTTTCAAAATGGGGATAAAATGATGAAACTATAGATATAAAGAAAATGTGAACAAGTGGAGTGCACCAATGTGAAGTATGCAAAAAAACCCCACGCTTTAAAAAACACACAAAAAAATATAATGATAGGCTTAGGAATAATTAGGAATAATGATAAAATCAGGGTGATAAGAGGATAATTAACCAAGATTAGGGCATTTAGGATGGTTTAGAGACAAATTGGTTGATGTAGGGGATTAGGACTTGTTTTAGGATAAAGTGGTCAAATTTTAGGTGTCTACGTTTTGCCCCTCTTTGAGATGATGTTGCAAAGTAATGTCATTTCAAAGAAGAAGAAAATATAGATGGTGGAGAAAATGGGGATTATAAAAAAAGGAGAAAGGAGGATGGGATGATGCCCCTAGAGAGGACAGATAGGTGTGAAGGATAGGGTAGGATTTTAAAATCGATGGAAGGAGAAGAAAAGGCTATGGGATAGGATGAAAATGATGGAGAAAAGGATCGTCATGATGAGTTGATCTAAGCAACCTGATGTTTGATATAGCACCTGACATTATGCACCATGATATAAAGATCAAGGTGATGATGTGTCAAATGCATAAAAGGATTAAAGTCACAAGAAAGCATATGCTGATGGCACCATGATATGAAAGACCATGATGACGTTGTGGCAAGTATGTTGCAAGGACTAATATAGATAAACAAAATGATAACACACACATAAGCAAAACAAGAAAGCATGCATAAAAACTCTTCAAAAGGAAAGACAAACATGATGTTGCCTCTGGTTAGGCTAAAATTCAATGATTAGATTGATGATGATGATGATAGCATTGTTGATGTAGGAACGATATATCTTGAGAGAAATGTGAAGGTTGGGAATGATATATCCCAATGAAGATGATGATTGATTGACTGGATTAAGTTGATTAAGATTTTCAGCAAGGCTAGTAAAAAAATTCAATGGATGTTAAAGGATGATAGGATAGATTGCTTGGTAAGATTTATATGGATTAGAATTGCTTATCAAGATTGAGATTATTGCATTGGAGTTCTTGGAATGTAGCTTTGCTTGGATGGCTTTGGATAATTGTACTAGATTGTAGTGGATTGGGATTAGATTACATCTGAATAGGATTGTGGTCTCCATATGATAACTAGTGACAAGGGAGCACCAAGTGTAGAACAAGGATGGAAAAGGTGGTCGATTTAGTCTGATAAGTTTATTGGTTTTGATGGATGATTTAAGAGAAAATGAATGGATGGGTGAAGAGATTAATGGTAGGAGATGGATAGAAAATATGAATGGAAGGATGTAGGATGTAACCTCCAAGGACTATGTCACAAATGAATAACATGGGCCCCTACTCTACAAATCTCATTTATGATATTAGACTAAGGGATATAGTGAATTGCATAGGATATAACAAAATGGTTGGACATGTTGCAAAAGGATTGGCTATGTTAAGTGTTTATCAAAGCATGTATCAAAATCATGCCTCAATCCTTATCAAGATAAATGTTGTTATCATGATCCAAGTTGAGTAGGAGGGATGACAAAGGGGAATGATAACCAGGAAATATGGATATGATGGGTTATGCTGATAGGTAAAGAATATGTTGGTATGGGATAGATGAGACAACTTGCCCCCAAGTACAATTTTCATCGACAATCTATTTACACATGACGGTCATGAATGGGTTTTCATCATGGTACTCATCCAAGGTTCCATGGAAATGGTTTTCACCATTGGACGAATGATTTCTCTTTACTATTTTGATACTCAAAGGATCTTCATGTGTCCTTGTATATTGGATTTAGTCAATGTAGACACAATTGTCATAACATGCCAGTAATGTCCTACTTGAAGTAACTACTTTGTGAGAATTAAGGTGCTCATGTACAATCTTTTGATGTTTGTGTGCTCTTCATCGATAACTAAGTTGACCTTGTCCAAATGATTACATTTCAATAGGGAACCATCATAGCCCTTATAATGAAGTGTTGCTTCCACAACATGACAGATTTGGGAATTAGATTTCTTGGGTTTTAAAAGTGATTTTTGGATGTGTATGGGGGCTATTGGATGTGAGATTAAGTGATTGTGATATATTCGGTTTGGATGGATAGAGTGGTGATGTAGATGGGTTTGATGAATTCTTGACTCACCAAACTTGCGCTGGTGGATTAAAGAATTTTGATTTGAAATTATGAAGTGGAGATGTGGAGATGATGAATTCTATTGTATAAATTACAAGGTAGTGGGCACCTGTTTTAAGCAAGGCATGTGTTCTAATTTGGATAGCTTTGATAGCTCATGGTATTTGGAAGATTTACTTTATTTGGTGTGCTTGGTTCATTTTGTTTTAGGATCCATATTTCTTTGATATGCTTTCCTTGGTTGTTGACCTCATATTCTTTTGACATTTGATTTGAAGCTTTTACTTTGTATGCTCTATGATTTTGTTGGTTGTGATCGATGGATGGAAGAAGTGGAAGACAAAAGTTGGTGGTAGAGATGGTGGAAGTGGAAGTGGAAGGATTGTCAAGATTGTTGACAACAAATTTAGTTCAAGGGCTACAAATGGTCCCTATCTTAATGCTCTCATTGGATGAGGTTTCCTTAGCAATCTTTGAAGTATCACTAACATCATTAAATTCCTTAGATAATTCTATGCCAATACTTTGACTATGTCCGATGTGGATTGGGATAGGTTCGAGGATTCCTTGTTCATGAAGGCCTAATCCTTTTCCATGATAATACATGCTTTGACATATCTTGTTCACGATAGGATACTTATCATTTTTGAAACATGATGCTAACTGCTCGGTATTTTGCTGAGAGTAATTTGAATTGGCTATTGCCTCTTTTGTAAGTAAATTTGTCTTGATAGAGATAGTAGATCCTATTTGATGGGATTCATGTACTGGCTCATCATGTAGACTCATTGTACCTTGATCATTGTGTACACTTGTAGTTTTATGATCATTATTTGTGATTGACATTCCTTGATCATCAACGGTATCCATTATGACTAGTGTTTGTTCATGCTTGATATAAGTAGGATCTTGATTGCAACTATGCTCACTAGGATCTATTGTGATACGATCCAAGTGATTCATTTGATTGTCTATGTTGCCTTGGGGAAAAGCATCTCATCATAGGAAATGGATGTTGTAATTGGATGTTTGATAGGGCTAGTTGGATATGTGATATGATTATTTTTGCCTTGATGATCATGAATGTCATAAAGTTAAAGGAGAATATCAACATGGCTTTTATGATCATGGATGTCATAAAGTTCAAGGAGAGGATCAATTTGGTTTTCTAGATCATAGCTAGGATCATAATCATAAATGGGAGTGGCTTGGCTAGTTTGTTCTTGGATAAAAAGGACAACTCGAGCTTGAGTATCTTAATTAACTTGATCTTGGTTTAATTGAGTACATGTTTGATCTTTCTTTAGATTTGATTCTTGACATAACTCTTGAGTTTGGATGAACATAGAGGTTTATTGGATAGGTTTGATAGGACTTGGATCATTAGCATCATGGTTGCATAATGGGTTGTAACTTAGGCTTAAGGTAAGGGACTATTGAATAGGCTTGATAGGAAATGATATTGGTTCATTGTTAATATGAGACTCTTGCATAGATTGGATGGACATAGGATTACATAATGGTGTTGGATAGACAAGAATGACACTAGAAGGCTCTTGTTCACACTTAAAAGACTTAGGATTGACAAAATCTTCGCATGATAGCACTTTCTCATAGATGGGTATGTTGTTTGGATTTAGATTGCATGATGTTGTTTGTTGGATAAACATGCTACTAGGAGACTCTTGGATAGTTTTGGCATAGGTATGCTTATTGACTTGGGCCTTTCTAGTTTCATTTTATTCCTTTTCTAATAGTCCTCAAAGGAAATCTGAAAAGGATAATTTGGATGTAGTGGATTTGGATTGTGAATTCAATTTTTGGATGCATAGATGGTTGAGCTGATGGAATGAGCTAGGGTATAAGGATGAGGATGAGGGATTTGCATAGAATGATGTGGAAGATATGGAATATGCAAATGAGGTTGGATTTGGACACATGGATTGGGCATAAGGACCTTGTTCTAAACTAGTGCTTCCCTTGTTGAAGTTATCATAAGAAGAGTCACTAAACAAATGTTTAGGATTGGCATGATAATTAATCTTAGGACAATCATTAGATAAAGGTTTGGAAGTGGTATGGTCACTAGCATTGATTGGCTTTTGAATGCAATTCTCTTTCATGAGTGAGGAAAGATTGTGATCAATAATCTCATCATTAAAGATATCATTATTGAGATATTCATCATGATCCAAAAGACTATCATCATCATCATCATCGGCAAGTTGGGGGCCACCTTTTATTGTGATTTTGGGCTTGACATTGTCTTTACTGATAGTTGTAGGACTAAGATTTTTGATTTGCATGATAAAGTCTTAAAACAAAGGATCTCTAGTGTGCATGATGAAGGACTGTAAGGTATTGTCAGATGCAACAAGGAGCTAGGATGCAAGTTTGGACTTAGTAAACTAGGTATGAGACTAAGATGGACTTCACACTAAATGGGTGTAAAATGGTGACTTGATAATGGAACTTGAGAATATTTTGACTTTGTTGCAAAGAGGATTTGATCATAGTCTATGCAAAGTTGGTTGATTGGGTTTGACTACAAACTTATGATTTGGATGTGTGCAAGGATTTTGTTGGAGTGTGACTAAGTGAATTGATAAGAGACTTTAACAAATGCAAAGACATAATAGTTGACTAAATTTTCAAGGTGACAAAGGCTTATTGGATTTTACTAGTTTCACACAAAGAAGACATGCCAAACACTTAATCACAAACCTAGAATTAATCAAGTAGGTGTTGTTAAATAGAAAAGTGAGACTAGATCAATAGATCAAACTAGGTCAAACCCTCTTCTACAAAATATTGGGGCACAAACTGAGCTTGGCTTCTACCCAAGAAGGAGAGCCAAACCACAAGGAATATGCCCTTTTATTGTATAGAGAATAAATCAACCAAATCTAATCAATCAAGCTAGAGTGAAGATATGAAACCCTAGTTGACAAAGATCAGAGTAAAACAAATTGTTAGAAGCAGAAACCCAGAAACCAAATGGACAGTAGAGATCAGGGATGAAGTTAGAACCTAGATCTAGGGGCCAAAATACCAAGGACAAGGGTGCTTGGGCACCCTAGACCCTAATTAGGGTTTACAGAAACTGTAGTCTTCATTAGGTCTGTATCAGTAAGCATTGTCTTCTTCCCAGAGATTAGCTCCTAAAAACTACTCTTTTGATCTGTACACACACAAGAAGGAAGATGGTTGGGTGCTATTTAGGAGCTTGCTTCAGTCAAGCTCCATGAATGGTGTTTCCACCTCTACAATAGAAAAGATCATATATAAAGAGTGTGTGCCCTAGGAGGGTAGAGGCAAATCTGAAGTAGAATGGAATGCTAGAACAAAGCATGTAGGAAAGAAATCACCATGAGCATGGAAACCCTACATTCTTGATGTGGCATCACAACTTGACTCAAGAAGTTGGTGTAGCCCAAAGAAGTAGAAGGATCTTCACAAGACCTGCAATATGTTAGTGTCATAGCAATAATCCACAATAGAGAGCTTTAGAGAAGAGTAGAGAGCATGAGAGAGAATAAGAGAGTGCAAGAGTACCTATATCACTTAGATGTTCAAATGAATAAACTAACTTGCTTTTATATGGGGTAAGTGCACAAAGATAGGGGACCAAAAGGGGAAAGATGCCACATTTTTCTGAAATTAGGAAAGACTGATGTTGGATGAGAAATTGAAGATAGTTACACTCAAAATTTGAAGATGCAACAAAAACAAGAGGCATAGTGCTCTAAATCTAGTTTCTAAACTACTAATTTTTTTCAAAAATGGTTGAGATTAAGGGGTTCAAAAAGGGGGGGCCAAACAAATTGGTCCTATTTTTCCAAAAAAACATAACATAGTGTCTGGTGTGCCCCCCCTAAAATGTTAACTTTTTTTAGTATTTCAAAAATCGCTTTGGTGAGAAATTAGCTACCACCATGTAGTTTATCTCTAATTTTTCTAATAATTTTTTCATGAATAATTGATTTTTTACTAATTTTCAAAGTGGACACATCCTAAAAAATAGAAAATTGATTGTGCTCCCCCCTAAAATTTTTGAAAACTAATCAAAAATCCAATTTTTTAAAAATACGTGTAGAATGGAGTCTATTTTCTAAAAATATAATTTATTTGAAATTTCAATGAATGGTTAAAAAAAAGTCAAAAATACCACACACTAGTTTTTGACAAAAAATGGATACACTAACAAAAGAAATTAAAGATGAAAACCTTAACATACTCAAAACCTGAAAAAATTTATATGGTTAGAAAGCTAAAAGAGAGCTTAAGATTATCATGGTATTTTTTGACTTGTCATTGAAACAAGTGAAAATCTGATGGGAAGCACGCTCCAGATTATGTAATTTTTTTACAATCTGCAAAAAAATGTCTTTGGACCTTCAAAACTTAGTCCAATCCTTTGGGTTGGAAGCCCAAGGCAAATCCAAGGGAAAGGCTTGGAAATTACCAAAACAAACAATAATGTGAGCACATTGTAATGCACTTGCGTTATTGTGAAATAAAATCTCACCTCTCTCTCTCTCTCTCTTACTCTCTATTAATTCTTTTCTCTCTTGTCTCTCTCACTCACCTTTCTCTGTGACCACTCTAGGTCTCTCCCTCCCTCCTTTCCCCTCTCTCTATTATTCTCTTTCTCCATCCCTCCTTACCCCTCTCTCTATTATTCTCTCTCCTTCCCCTCTCTAGGTCTCTTCCTCCCTCCCCTCCTCTCTCTTTCTCACCTCTTTACCTCCTATGCTCTCTCTCACTCTCTACTTCCCTCCCCTCTCTACCTCCTACCCTCTCTCTCACTCTCTACTTCCCTCCCCTTTCTACCTCCTACCCTCTCTCTCACTCTCTACATCCCTCCCCTCTCTACCTCCTACCCTCTAACTCTCTCTCACCTCTCTATATCCTACCCTCTGTCTCTCTGTCTCACCTCTTTACCTCCTACCCTTTCTCTCATAGTTCTCTACTTCCCTTCCCTCTCTACTTCCTACCCTCTCTCTCGCTCTCTACTTCCCTCCCATCTCTACCTCCTACCCTCTCTCTCACTCTTTACTTCTCTCCCCTCTCTACCTCCTACCCTCTCTCTCACTCTCTACTTCCCTCTCCCTTCTCTCTCTCTCTCATCTCTACCTCCCTCTCCATCCCCTCTTTACCTACTATCTTCTCTCTCTCACCTATCTCCTAGTTTTCCTTTTCTTAGCTTTCCTAGTTTTCCTTTTCCTTTCCAATTTCCCTTTAGATCCCACCAATTTTTCCCTATTTTACTAGTTTCCACTTCTCTCATCATTCTTCCCATCTAATTAACTTTTGTTTTATCTTGTTTCGATTTCATCCTACCAATTTATATCCTCATCCCTCTTTGCATGTTCTAGTTTTCCTGTTTCCATTTTCTTTGTCGATAAGGGAGAGGGAGAGGGAGGAAGAGGGGGAGAGAGAGAGAGAGAGAGAGAGAGAGAGAGAGAGAGAGAGAGAGAGAGAGAGAGAGAGAGAGAGAGTCCTAGTTTTCTTATTTCCATTTCCTTCATCGATAAGGGAGAGGGAGAGATAGAGAGGAGAGATAGGGAGACAGATTAAGAGGTACAGGGATGATAGATATAGGGAGATAGGGGAGAGATAGGATGATAGAGTTTTAGGGTTTAGGGACATTATTTAGGGTTTATGAGTTTAGGGTTTCTTAGGTTTAGGGTTTATGGTTTAGAGAGAGATATAGAGAGAGGGGACCAATAGAGCGTGGGAGAGATAGAGGAGATAGTGAGGAGAGATAGGGAGATAGAGAGTGAGGGACATGTCCAGAGACGTAGAGAGAGATTGAAAGATAGAGGGATGATAGCGATAGGGAGATAGGTGAGAGATAGGGAGATAGAGGTTTAGGGTTGCTTGGGTTTAGGGTTTAGGTGTTTAGGTTTGCTTAGGTCTAGGGTTTAGTGGTTAGGGGTTAGGGGTTAGGGTTTAGGAGCATTATTTAGGGTTTAGGGTTTATGGTTTAGGGGTTAAGCTTTAGAGGTTTAAGGTTTAGAGAGAGAGGACTGATAGGGAGATATAGAGGATACTGAGGGGAGAGATGGGGAGATAGAGTGAGGGACATGGCTAGAGACATAGGGAGAGAGATTGAGAGGTAGAGGGAT
The DNA here is from genome assembly GCA_027924645.1 of Cunninghamia lanceolata. Taxonomy (NCBI): domain Eukaryota; kingdom Viridiplantae; phylum Streptophyta; class Pinopsida; order Cupressales; family Cupressaceae; genus Cunninghamia; species Cunninghamia lanceolata. The sequence goes on from BSBN01000934.1 coordinate 2,086,757, forward strand.
GATAGAGATAGGGAGATAGAGGTTTAGGGTTGCTTGGGTTTAGGGGAATTATGTTGGAGTATAAGACCATTGAGAGGGGGGGTGAATCAGTGGTCTATAAACCATAAAAACTTCTTGCACCTTTTAATTCACTGAAAGGAAAAAATCAAGACACCTTAAGGTTTCATTAAACACATATACATAGGAATAATGATGATAAGAATGAACAAGACCATCATAACACAATCATTAAGACATACATATAGACACAATCATAAATCATAACACCAGTTTTGATGAGTGGAAAAACCTTTAAAAGGGATAAAAACCACTCTTAAATTCCTTCACTTTATTGAGCCTCATTGGCAAAAAATGTTTCTAGGAGCACCAACTCCTTATGGATCACCAACTCTAATAACAAATAAGAGCACAAACTCAAAAACACCAACCAGAGCACCAACTCCAATATTAATAAGAGCACCCACTCCCTAACACAACCTCACTGGCAACAAGTTTGTAAGAGCACCAACTCTCTGGATACAGAAATAAAAAATAATAATTCAAGGGATTACCCTAATTGTCTACAGCACAAAACCTTATAACTCCTTTTATTTTCACTCAGCAAAGTCTCCTTTAATCACAAATCATTAACACCATATCAGTAACAACAAATCAAACATGTTTCAATCTCTACAAACAACTACAATTTCCTTTCTTGCATTGAAGATAACCTTTATACACCATAAACTAATCTTCAACCTTTAATCTCTGCAAACACTAAGATTTTCTTCACAAAATTGATCAATTTGCATATTGGCATGTAGACTTACCTTTTCTCATCACATATCAATGACCAAAACTTCTAAAAACATCACACAGTTCTCATACTAAATTTTTTTTTCCCTTTGCATCATTAGAGCTTTCAAAACGCTGCTTTAGAGCTTTATATAGCCTTCTACCTGTCAATTTTAGATAGTTTGGAGTGACCATTGGTGTTCAAAAATAAAACAAAAATGTATCCATACAATCTACTTTCATGCCATCAAGAGCTTTTAATCTTAGTCGTAGATTCTCCTTTCGCGCTCATAAGCTTCCAATGACTTGGTGTCCTCGGTGCCCCTTAGGAGTTGGGGCTGGTCACCTGACGTGTTGAATCCCCTTAAAACATAACTTAAGTTATGTCTTAACCGATCTAGCAAGTCACCTTCAAAAAAATAGACAAAGTAGCAATAGGTGACTTAGGGTATACATAGTGTGCCTTAAGAACTTTAATTTAGGGTTTTTGTTCCCTTAACCCCTTAGCACATTAAACCATAATAGGAGATATGAGGAGATAAGAAAATTAGACACATCAAAAAGAATGGTGATGACTTTGTAGAGGCCTCAATGACTTCAGAGGAGATTATATCAAAGTATGATAATCAGTTTATACTTTTGCAATCTTGGAAGAAACAATAGGGCACAAAGTGTTAATAGACACTAATCAAAACATAAGCTTTTTATACAGACACATCACCTGACCATAATATGACAAGTCTTATGAAGCATGAGGGATGAAGATCAACATCAAACACTATCTTATGAACCTCTGTCATACTTGCATGATGTCTCTACTTTGCATGAATGTCAACATTATACTTGACATATAAAGACACATTGTGCACTTGAAGACACATTATGAAGAATTTCATTTCCCTTGTATTATCAAAGGAATTCATACTTCTCAAAGCAACCTTGCCAAACATTACCATCAAACACCTCATTATCATGAATAAGCAATATCATGAACTTCATGTCATAATGCAGATGAACTCCTATGGTCTTGTATGAACTCCTGTGGACCTGAATATCTAATGCATTATATGAACAACATGTATGAGCAACATCACCATCTTGTTGTATCACCTTACTGTCTCAAACTCTTCCTTTCTCTATTATCACAAAGATAAGACTCCTCATGCTTCACTGTCCTTTTGTCACCCACTGTCCTTTGTCATCAACCTTTTGCCATCAAGGACAACCAATACAACAAACTCCCCCTTTATCCATGGATGGAAAAAACACAAACACTCCCCCTTTTGACATTATGGACAAAGGACACAACTACTCCCTAATAGCACAATACCTTTTATATCACTATGACGAATTCTTGTACTACACCTTTTTACTTCACTATCATAGATATAGTTATGCATCATCAACTCTCCTTTTTTTTGACAAAAAAAAATGACAAAGTAACTTACAAAAATACTGAAACATGATTATTCACTATCCATGTTTATTCACTATGAAAGGAGGAAATAAAACTTGTAGAATGAATGATCACTGTCCCATCAAAGGTAAGATTAATTTAATATGTTGCAATACATGAGATAAACAAACTGTATTTAATATGAAACTATGACTTGAAACCAAATTCACTATTGCACTCTAACTGTCCACTGTCCATTCGAATACCAAACTTCAACTTGCTCCTTTTAAAAAAAAATTCTCTCAAGCCAATACACTGTACTATACACTTTACAAAGCTGCCCTATTTTACCTCTGTCCCATGACTGAAATTGACTGTCCTCAGTTTGATATCTGACCTGACTGTCATAGATTGTATCACTCATAATCCATAGCACCTATTTGATAAACACATTGGCGTTTAAAAGATGCTATACCCTATTCCAAAGTCTACAACAATTATCCGTGAAAGATGATAAATCAAACAAGCAACAACACATTAGGCAACATGAAACAAAAACAAAAAATATTGATTGGACTTCAGGACTACAGGAAATTTGACACATTTACTCCCCTGAATCCAATATTATGATGAAATCATTGAAGAGAGAAGAGTAACAACACCCCAAGCCTTTGTCTCAGGGATTCAGACACTTCTTTAGGCAATGGTTTTGTAAAGATATCAACAATTTGATCAAAAGTATGAACATAATCCAGCACCACATCATTTGCAAGAACTTTCTCTCTTGAACATAATCTAGCACCACATCATTTGCAAGAACTTTATCTCTTAGGAAATGATATCTAATAGCAATATGTTTGGTCCTAGAATGCATGACTAGATTCTTGGAAATATTAATGGAACTAGTATTGTCACAAAGAATAGAGACAAGCTAAGAAACCTCCACTTTGATATTTTGAAGTGATTGAACCATCCAAAGAACTTGAGTACAACAAGAAGATGTTACAACATATTCAGCTTCAGCAGTGGATAAAGAAACACAATCTTGCTTCTTGCTATGCCAAGCCACTAATCTGCCATGAAGAAAGAAGGTTGCTCCACTTGTGCTCTTTCTATCATCAGGACATCCTACCCAATCAGCATTAGTATATGCAAGAAGAGTGAAATAATTGTGTCTAGGATACCACAATCCAAAAACAAGAGTACCTTTAAGGTATCTAAAAATCCTTTTAATTGCATTTAAGTGAGATTGTTTAGGACATGATTGAAACCTTGCCACCAAGCACACATCTTGCATGATATCAGGCCTAAAAGTAGTTAGATATAAGAGGCTGCCTAGCATGGATCTATATAAGGATTGTTCTACCTCAGGTGAATCATCATTTTTGCTTAGTTTGCACCCTTTTTCCATAGGAGTACCAACTGGTTTACTTTCATCCATTTGAAATCTTTTTAGCATTTCTCTTACATACTTAACTTGTGAGATAAAAATCCCTTTTCCAAGTTGAGAAACTCGTAAACCAAGGAAGAAAGACAATTCTCCAAGCATAGACATTTCAAACTCTGATTTCATAATGTCAAGAAAAGAATGACACATGTTATCATTATTACTTCAAAAAATGATGTCATCAACATACACCACTATAACCAAGATATCCTCACCTTTGGCAATAAAGTACAAATTGCTGTCCACTCCACCTTTAGTGAATCCTTGTTCTTGCAAGTACTTATCCAATCTATAGTACCATGCTCTTGGGGCTTGTTTCAATCCATACAAGGCCTTTTTCAACCTATACATATGATCTGGTTTGTCTTTACATTCAAAACTCTCAGGTTGTTCAATATAAACTTCTTCCTCAAGATCACCATTTAGAAAGGCTGATTTGACATCCATTTGGAACACCTTGAAATTTTTATAAACTAAAAATGCTAAGAACATTCTTATTGCTTCTAGTCTAGCCACAGCTGAAAAAGTTTCATCAAAATCAATCCCCTCAATTTGAGAGTAACCCTTACAAACAAGTGTAGCTTTATTTCTAACAATTTTACCCTTATCATCAAGTTTGTTTCTAAAAACTAATTTTGCACCAATAACATTTTTACCTTTAGGTCTAGGAACAATCTCTTATGTCTTGTTCTTCTCTATTTGATTCAATTCCTCTTCCATGGCTTTAATCCAAGATTCATCCTTGTTGGCCTTCACATAGGTCTTTGGCTCCATTTCTGATATCAAGCATACATGTGCTTGATTACTTGTAGCAGCAAGTCTCCTCCTTGTTAGAACACTAATATCTTTATCTCCAATGATTAGATCTTGTGGATGATCTCTTTGAAGTGTCTTTTTGGCAATGGTTTCTACATGCTTTTTAGGAGCATTTTCTTGCACTTAAACTTCCACTTCTTTTTCTAAAATAAGACCTTCTTCTTCTTTATCCACAATCTACTGAACATAAGGCTGCAAACCTTCATCCACTTTGATAATAGTTCTTTCTATTACTCTTTTGAGTCTTTTGTTAAAACATTTATAGGCTTTATTATGTGTAGAATAGCCTAAAAAATGCCCTCATCACTCCTAGAATCAAAACTCCCCAAATTATCATCATCTCTCTTAATGAAACATTTACTACCAAAAATTCTAATGTATCCAACATTGGCTAACCTACCATACCATAATTCATAAGGAGTATGGTTAGATTTTACCCTCAATTGTACTATATTTAGAATATATACTATTGTATGGACTACTTCCTTCCAATAAGTGGTGCAGGAGCACCAAGGAGATCATCTATGTTTTGTTTTCATACTTGTCTTCATGTTTGTGGTTCAAGTTGTCTTGCTCCAATAAGGTCCTAGAAGACCATTCATCTGATTATAATAAGGACTATGTCCAAATATCTAAATATTGTTGTCATGTAGGAGGCAACCTTTATGGTTGTAAGCCTTGCTAAGGAGTCTAAGGTGATGTCAAGGAGTCTAAGGTGATGTTCAAGGCCTAATTGCATTGTAAACCTGTTTGAAGGTAGTGTTAAGCCCAAACAACAGATGTAACCCTGCTAAACATATGTAATTACTTTGTTGCAATTAGAAAACAGGGTAGTTCGATGGTTGTTGCATAGTTCCATCAACCCAAAACTACCCTCAACTACTTCAATGACCTCAAGGAAGGTTTGATAAGACTTGGTAGATGCCCTTTGTAGAGGAGAAGCATTCTTGGTGAAGTAATCAATAAGATATAATAGTTTATGCCTGTGTCTCACTATTTTTTTGCTGTTGCTGCACGTACCCTGTCTGTGTATGGATGAGTGGTGGTTGTTGGGTATGCTTGAATGAAAGATTTGTGAGTAACCTTCAAAATGCATATGTATTGAATTCTTGACACTTCTTTATAGCATTCTATTCCATATTTTTCTGTAGGGTGGTCTGAAAAACCCTCAACTAGGGTTCTGACAGAAATTTAGAATGTTTCCTCCATTCCACTGACTCCAAAACTCTGTGATCAATGGGATGGGTTATTTGATGTCTGTTTTAATGTCTTTCAAGAGTATTTTGGGCAAGAATTTGTTATTGCTAGAATTTCATTGATGAGACCTAGCAAAACCATGTGCTAGGTGTTTGCAAGAAGCAATGGTAGTGTGAAATTTGATGATAGTCGGTTCTAGCAACAAATGAAGACTAGATTCTATGGTTTTGGAAGGTCCCTAACATTTCCAAATAGTCTTGAGAGTTACAAGCCTCCATCTAAGGGTAGTTGCTTCACAAATTAGGCCTAATTGGGGCTCTAAGTCTTTAGGAGGAGTTATAGGTTGGGCCATATCATCCAAAACAACCAATACCCATTCTTAGATATGTGATAGGGAGTCCAAATGGGTAACACCTAATTGTCCAAGACATGTGTTTGAAGATCTGTATCAAAGGATATTAAGGATTGTTCTCTTTTTCAGGACTACAAGAAAAATCTTGGGTTTGTAAAGGAAGTGTTAATTCTGAGTTTGGTCTGCCTTAACCAATGAATGGAATGGGTCCCATAGCATGTCTAGTCAACCTTTTCATGATGGTTTTAGAACTATGAACTGTTGTTCCCACTTTTGTATAATGATCATGGAAAATGGGCTTTAGAGCATAAGGAAACCTTGTCTAGTTTGAAATCCTCCAACTATCCCATTTCCTCTACATCATAGTGGTATTAGAGCCATAAAAGGTTCTGTTGTTGCCCTGGTATATGTCAGCAAAAGAGAGTGAAGGAGAGGCTAGCAATATGCCTCCAAAAGGGATGACCACTGAAGTGGTTAAGAAGTTCAAAGAGATGGAAGAAAAGATCAAAAGTGGAGTCAAGGAAGCAATCCAAGAAGAATTGAAGGCATTGAGGATAGGGAAGAGCATAGATGAAGGTTCTAATGAAGATGAAGAAAAGGAGGAGGAAGAAGAAGATCAAGAAGAGGTAGAGGTACCTACAGATCAAAAGCATTTCCTTGAAGCCACTAAGGCAACTGGAAAGGACTCTTTAGAGGCTCAGATGGAGATTCCCATGTTAAGTGGAAAGATGAATGATGATGAAGTCATGGAGTGGATTGAGGCCCTAAACAACTACTATGAATACAAAGAAGTTCCTGAGAACAAGAGGGTGAAGTTTGCAAAAACTAAACTCAAAGGTGCTGCCCTTACATGGTGGAATTACACCCAAAGTGAGAGGGTAAAGAATGGGAAGAGTATGATCTCTTCATGGAGAAGAATGTTGGAGAGGATCAAGTCCCAATTCCTTCCATCAGACTATGAGGTGTGGATCTACCAGAAGATGCAAAATCTCAAGCAAAGAGATTTGGATGTGGCCACCTACACCAAGGAGTTTCACAAGTTCTCTCTTCGTTGTGGGTACATGGAAGATGAAAAAGGTAAAGTGGCAAGGTATCTCAATGGTTTGAGGTTTAATATCCAAGATGAAATCAGTTTATTAACCCCTAAAACCATGGAAAAATGCTTTCAAGTGGCATTAAGGGCTAAAAAGAAATTGAAGAGGAAAGGTGAGCAGAAAAATAGAGGAAGAGGTGGCAGAAATTTTAGAGGTAGGTGTAGTTTTGGAGGCAGAAATCAATCCCAAAGAAGTCAAGGGGAATCTAGTTCCCAAGAGCAAAGTGGAGAATCAGGTTTTAGAGGAGGTTTTAGAGGAAGGAGGTCCAATGGAAGGGGTAGATTTGGTGGGCCAGGGAGAGGTCCTAATGTCTTCACAGGAAGGTGCTACAATTGCAACCAAGTGGGACATCCAGCCTTCAAATGTCCTGAAAAGAAAGCCTCAAGCTCTCATGGAGGAGAGAGAAGGAACCAATTGATCCAAGAGGAAGATTGCCAAAGTGTCAACTCTCCAATTGGAAGTGCAGCCCTAGTCCATGAAGGAGAAAGTTTGATAATGAGAAGAACCATGTTGAAGGTGCCTCAAACACAAGAACCCCCTCAAAGGAAGACATTGTTCAGGACAACATGCAAGGCCTATGGTAATATTTGCAAGGTAATTGTTGATTCAGGCTCAATTAAAAATTTAGTTTCCATTGAAATGGTAGACAAGTTGAAATTGAAAAGACTTCCTCATGTTAGTCCTTATAAAGTATCATGGTTGAATAAGGGGCAACAAGTTTTGGTAGATGAACAATCATGGATAGAATTTGAAATAGGAGAATATAAAGACAAGATTTTGTTTGATGTAATTACTATGGATGCTTGTCATTTGTTGTTAGGATGTCCATGGTAATATGATGTTCAATCACAACATGATGGTAAAACTAATTCTTTCATTATAGCCAAGAATGGTAGAAAGTATAGAATCGATCCATTGCCTAATGAGAATGTAGAGAAGAGTGTTGGGTCAAGTATCATGATTGTGAGTGGTAAAGATTTTTTAGGTATGCTCTGAGTTTGAAGCCTAAAAATAGTCCTAGTTTGCATGATCCTAGTAAGGAAGAAATCCCTAAGGAGGTGCAGCAATTGATAGAGAAGTATAAGGGGATTATGGTAGAAGAAATGCCTAATGAGTTGCCACCTATTAGGGACATAAGCCATCAAATTGACTTCATACCAGGATCTACTTTACCAAACAAAGCAGCCTACAAGATGACACCTTCACAAAATGAAGAGATTGTCAAGCAAGTGCAAGAGTTGTTGGATAAGAAATTGGTAAGAAAGAGCCTTAGCCCATGTGTTGTCCCAACAGTCCTAACCCCTAAAAAGGATGGTAAATAGAGGTTGTGTATGGATTCTAGAGCCATTAACAAGATTACCATAAGATATAGGTTCCCTATGCCAATAATTGAGGACCTAATGGACTGTTTGGGAGGGGCTAGATATTTTTCTAAGATTGATCTTAAGAGTGGATATCATCAAATTAGGGTGAAGCAAGGGGATGAATGGAAGACAACATTCAAAACAAATGAGGGTCTTTATGAGTGGTTGGTGATGCCACTTGGTCTATCTAATGCCCCAAGTACTTTTATGCATCACATGAATGAAGTGTTGAAGGATTTCATTGGCAAATTTGTTGTGGTATACTTAGATGACATTCTTGTTTTCAGCAGGACTAAGGAAGAGCATTTGCAACATTTGGATAAGGTTTTGAAAAAGTTGCATGATGAACAATTGATGATCAACATGGAAAAGAGTGGTTGGTGATGCCATTTGGTCTATCTAATGCCCCAAGTACTTTTATGCATCTCATGAATGAAGTGTTGAAGGATTTCATTGGCAAATTTGTTGTGGTATACTTAAGTGACATTCTTGTTTTCAGCAAGACTAAGGAAGAGCATTTGGAACATTTGGATAAGGTTTTGAAAAAGTTGCATGATGAACAATTGATGATCAACATGGAAAAGAGTGTCTTCATGAAGGAAGAACTCACCTATCTTGGTTTTGTGATTTCACAAGATAGTTTGAAGATGGATCCAGCAAAGGTAGAAGCCATGTTGTCATGGCCAACTCCAAAAACAACAGGTGATGTGAAAAGTTTTCATGGTTTGACAACATTTTATAGGAAATTTATAAGGGGTTTTAGTCATATTTGTGCACCAATTTTAGATACCATCAAAGGGGGGTAGAAATGTAAGTTTTTTTGGACAAAGGTGGCCAATGATTCTTTTGAAATTTTGAAACAAAAGGTAGCACAACAGCCCATTCTTGTTTTGCCCAACTTTAACAAGTTATTTGTGGTGGAATGTGATGCTAGTAACCTTTCTATAGGGGCTGTCCTAAGTCAAGAAGGCAAGCCTGTTGCTTTCTTTAGTGAAAAATTGAATAATGCTAAGAGAAAGTACTCTACTTATGACTTGGAATTGTATGCAATGGTACAAGCTTTGAAAAAATGGAGGCACTATCTTTTGCCTAAAGAGTTTATTGTTTATACTGAAAACCATGCACTTAGTTTTCTGAATTCATAGGAGAAACTCAATCATGGGCATGTGAAATGGGTTGAACAACTCCAAGCATATACTTTTTCAATCAAACACAAGAAGGGGTAGGCCAACAAAGTGGCAGATGCATTGAGTAGAAGGGTGTGTATGGTTCAAGAAATTCAGTTCCAAAGTGTAGGGATTGATGCTCTCAAACATATGTATCAAGATGATGAAGATTTCAAGGAGGTATATGAAGTTTGTTCACAATTTTCAAACTCTTATCATTCTAATTTTTCTGAGTTTTTGTTGCAGCAGGGGTTGTTGTTCAAAGGCAACCAACTATGTGTTCCTAGGTGTTCCATGAGGGAGAACATCATATAGAAAAAACATTGTGGTAGACTAGGAGGTCACTTTGGGTTGGATAAAACATTGGATTAGGTGAAGAGGTTTTATTTTTGGCCTAAAATGCAATCAGATGTCAGAAAATTTGTTGAATGTTGTAGTATTTGTCAAAGGGCAAAGGGTACTTCATCTAATGTTAGTCTATATCAGCCACTTCCTATTTCAAATAGGCCATGGGAAAGTATTAGCATGGATTTTGTTTTGGGTCTTCCTAGGACTCAAAGAGGCTTTGATAGTATATTTGTTGTGGTGGATAGATTTAGTAAGATGTCTCATTTCTTGCCATGTAAATGTACTAATGATGCTTCACACATTGCTGGTTTGTTCTTCAAAGAAATTGTTAGAATCCATGGTTTGCCTCTTAACATTGTGACTGACGGGGATCCAAAGTTTGTAGGCCACTTTTGACACACTTTGTGGAAGAAGTTAGGCATTCAATTGTCATTTACTTCAGCCTATAACCCTCAGACTGATGGCCAAACTGAGGTGGTGAATATGTCCTTGGGAAATCTTCTTAGGTGTCTTACCAAACAACATGGAGAGGCATGGGATATGATCATCTATCAAGCTAAGTTTGCTTACAATGATTCCACCAATAGAAGCATAGGAAGGAGTCCATTTGAGATTGTTTATGGTGTTCATCCAAGAGGTATTCTTGAATTGAGAGATCTCCATAGATTGGAGAGGAAAAGTGCTCAAGGTGAAGACTTTGCATTAGCCATGAAGGACATCCATGACAATGTAAGAGAAACTCTTCAAAGGAACAATGAGAAGTACAAGGAGAAATCCAGTGAGAGAAGGAGAGATGTACAATACAAGGTTGGGGATTTGGTCATGGCACACTTGAAGAAGGAGAGACTTCCAAAGGGGCAGCCAACCAAACTCCTCATGAAAAATATAGGACCATGCAGGATTGTGCACAAATTTGGGCCTAATGCCTATGAGATTGAACTTCCTCAAGGCTTGGCCATATCTCCTATCTTTAATGCTTCAAAATTGTTCCCTTTCAAAGGTGATCCTAATGCAGATTCAGAGGTAGATATGACAGCAGCAGGAGATGAAGAATGGGTTAAGGGTCTTCCACCCAATCAACCATTGAAGTTGGAATGTATTCTTGACACCAAGGTCTTGAAGAAGACTAGAAAGAAGACATACAAATAGTTCCTTGTCAAATGGAGTGGCTTGCCCATTGAAGATGCCACTTGGATGAGTGAAGAAGACATCTTGAAGCATGGTGTCATAGTTGCTAATCTACTTCCTCAAGAGACTTGAGTTTTTTTTCCACCCGGGGAGTATGGTGTAGGAGCACCAAGGAGATCATCTATGTTTTGTTTTCATACTTGTCTTCATGTTTGTGGTTCATGTTGTCTTGCTCCAATAAGGTCTTAGAAGACCATTCATCTGATTGTAATAAGGACTATGTCCAAATATCTAAATATTGTTGTCATGTAGGAGGCAGTCTTTATGGTTGTAAGCCTTGCTAAGGCATGTAAGGCATGTCAAGGAGTCTAAGGTGATGTCAAGGAGTCTAAGGTGATGTTCAAGGCCTAATTGCATTGTAAACCTATTTAAAGGTAGTGTTACGCCCAAATAACAGATGTAACCCTGCTAAACATATGCAATTACTTTGCTGCAGTTAGAAAATAGGGTAGTTTGATGGTTGTTGCATAGTTCCATTGACCCAAAACTACCCTCAACTACTTCAATGATCTCAAGGAATGTTTTATCATCCTTGTCTAGTTTGTCATCCCACCATTGAAGTAGGATGCCTAACTATCCCTAACTATGCCTAACTATCCCTAACTAGTTGGAGGATGCCTAACTATCCCATTGCCTCTACATCAATAAGTGTTAGGCATATTTTCATCATGAAGTAATGTTCTTTCCATCTCCTTCATAGTCATATTCTTCCTTTCAGCTACTCCATTATGTTTTGGAGTTCTAGGAGCTGAATATTGTCTTTTGATCACATGTTTCTCACAATATTCTTCAAAGTCCTTGGATGTATACTCTCCACCCTTATCTGACCTTAGACATTTGAGCTTGAAATCTGATTCCTTCTCAACCATCTTCTTAAAGATCCTAAATCTATCAAAGGCTTCTGACTTGTGCTTCAAAAAGGTCACCCAGGTCATTCTAGAAAAGTCATCAATAAAAAGCATAAAATATCTTTCATCACCTAATGCTTTAGTCCTTATAGGACCACACAAATCTGAATGAAGATGTAAAGGCTTAGAAGAAGAATACTCTTTGGATTTAAAACTAACCTTGGTTTGCTTACCAAATTGGAATTCTTTACAAGTGGTGTTGTTTGGCTTGGAGATGTGAGGCATATTCCTTACATTCTGATTTTTGTTGATCCTTTCAAGATTATCAAAATTTATATCACCAAGTCTTCTGTGTCATAGCCAACTTTCTTCAGTCTGTCCCATGAAGCAAATATGTCCATCTGTATCTCTATTTTTAGTCTCATGAAGATTATAGATATTTCCACTTGTTCTTAATCCTGTTGCAACTACTTTTCTAGATTTCTTCGTAATTTCACAACCATGAGCATTAAATAAAACATTGAATCCATTGTCACAAATTTGACATACACTCAAGAGATTATGTTTCAATCCTTCCACATAATACACATCATGCAATGGAGTCTCATCATATAAAAGTATAGTACATTTTCCTTTGATTAGAATGCAAACATTGTTAGCAAACATGACTGAACCTTCTGTATAGTCTTCAAGCTTGATGAACTTGCTTTTATCTCCTATCATATGGTTAGAACAACCACTATCTATAACCCATTGATCTTTCTTCTTGGCATGAAAGGTAGTTTGAACAATCATAGCTTCAATATTCTTATTCATCATCTTAGGTCTCCAAACAAGTTTTGTCTTATCAACACTTGAAGTAGACATTTTGGAAAGAACATTCATCCTAGTTTGCTACACTTTCAAATTAGGCCTACAAAACTTTTCTATGTGCCCAAATTTATTGCAATTGAAATAGCTCAATCTTGTTAAGAACACAAAAGGATTCCTTCTCAAAAAACTTCTTGTTCTAAAGTCAAATCTGCACTCATTTGCCCTGTGTCCATATTGATTACAATGGAAGCAATAACCAAGAAAATTCAAATTATACCTGAATGAATTACTCCTTTTGAAGTTTGATGGTTTCATGAGACTTTTTTTTATAACATCAGCATGTTGAAGACTCTTGGAATATGAGCATTATCCTTGTTCAAACCCTAGACCAGTTTTGTCTTTGAAGCTCTTTTGTTTTTCTAAGAGATCTTCTAGTTTGTTACTATTGCTACACATGTCAAGTCTTCTTCTCAAGGCTACAATTTTAGCCTCTAGAGCATGAAACTCTTTATCTTTGGCATCTAACTCCTTGTTTGTAACTTCAACAATTATTTTACTCTCTTCAAGATTCAATTTTAGGTCTACAATTTGTTTCTCATAATCAGTAACTTTGTTGATCAGAATTTCATTGTCCTTTTGAAACTGATTTCTTTGAGCAACTATCTCCTTTTTGAGCTTCTTGATCTCACCAAGTGCACACCTCAATTCACCTTCAAGATTAATCTTTGCTTCATCATTTTCAAATTAATTTTCACACTTATTATTCTAATTTTCACTTATAACTACCATGAACAAGGTTTCCTCTCCTTCCTCAAGTGACTCCTTTGAACTACTATCTGTTATATCAGCATCTTTTATGAACATACTCTTCTTATTTTTAAAGTTGTTTTTTATTTTTAGGATTGAAATGTTTCTTCTTGATTTGTTTTTTATTTCCTTCTTCATCATTATCTGGTTCTTTGTATGGACATTTAGCAGTAAAGTGTCCTATCCTACCAGACTCAAAACACTTGAATGGAAGCTTACCCTTATACTTTCCTGATGACCCCTTGTTCAATCTACTAACAAAAGAAGACTCTTGATCAGTCATCTCTTTTGGATCTAAATTTGTTTCCTTTTCCTTTTTGACTAACTTAAAAGCAGCTTCCTTACTTGTAGAATTATCATTACAAACTGTCATCTCAAAAGCAGTAAAAGTACCATGGAGTTCATCTAAGGTCACTTTACTCATATCCCTCTCTTCTACAACAGACACCTTGGATTCATATTTAGGTGTTAGAGTCCTTAAAACCTTGTTTATAACTGCCTTTTCTTCTAAGGTATCACCTAGACCCCGAATAGCATTAACAACCTCTTGAACCCTTAGTAGGTAATCAGTCACCTTCTCATCATCATTCATTTTAAGACTTTCAAACTTGACTCTATAAGATTGCAACTTAGTTTCTTTGATTTTTTCATCTCCTTGATAAATACTTGACAACTTATACCAAATAGCCTTAGCAGACTTACAATCCATGATTTTGACAAGAATCTCATTAGTTAGACCACAACAAATAGCATTTTTGGCCTTAGCATTATTGTCATAGGTCTTCTTTTCATCAGGAGTTGAAGGAGGTGTTGTTTCTTTATACTCATTTTCTATATCAGCCCAAACATCATACCCCAGGAAAGATAAGTAGGACTCCATTCTAAATTTCCAAAAGGCATAATTAGACCCATCGAATAATGGTGCTTTGTATGTAGAATAACTTTCTTGATTGGCCATGACTAGTACTCCACTTAAAGGACCTACCCAAGCTTGTTAGGATTCTACAGGGAACTGGGCTTTGATACCACTTGTTGGAGTATAGGACCACTGAGAGGGGAGTGAATCAGTGGTCTATAAACCATAAAAACTTTAATTTAGGGTTTTTGTTCCCTTAACCCCTTAGCACATCAAACCCTAATAGGAGATATGAGGAGATAAGCAAATTAGCCACATCAAAAAGAATGGTGATGACTCTGCAGAGGCCTCAATGACTTTGGAGGAGATTATATGAAAGTATTATAATCAGTTTATACTTGTCCAATCTTGGAAGAAACAATAGGGCACAAAGTGTCAATAGACACTAATCAAAACATAAGCTTTTTATGCAAACACATCCCCTGACCATAATATGACAAGTCTTATGAAGCATGAGGGATGAAGATCAACATCAAACATTGTCTTATAAATCTCTATCATACTTGCATGATGTCTCTACTTTGCATGAATGCCAACATTCTACTTGACATATAAAGACACATTGTACACTTGAAGACACATTATGGAGAATTTCATTTCCCTTGCACTATCAAAGGCATTCATACTTCTCAAACTAACCTTGCCAAACATTAGCATCAAACACCTCATTATCATGAATAAGCAATATCATGAACTTCTTGTCATAATGCATATGAACTCTTGTGGTCCTGTTTGAACTCATGTGGAATTGAATATCTGATGCATGATATGAACAACATGTATGAGCAAAATCACCATCTTGTTGTATCACCTTACTTCCTTAAAATCTTCCTTTCTTTGTCATCACAAAGATAAGACTCCTCATGCTTCACTATCCTTTTGTCATCCACTATCCTTTGTCATCAACCTTTTGCCATCAAGGACAACCAATACAACAAATTATTTAGGGTTTAGGGGTTTAGGGTTGCTTGGGTTCAAGTTTTAGGGGTTTAGGGTTACATGTCAAAACTACTCTCTCTCTCTCTCTATCTCTCTCTCTACCCTCTCCCTCCCCTCTACCTCCTACCCTCTCTCTATCTCACCTCTCTACCTCCCTCCCCATTTTCCATGCACTTAAAACACTTATAGCTTTCCATGCATGACAACACTAAAAACTTTCCATGCATGACAACACTGAAAACTTTCCATGCATGACAAAATGCACTCGTGTTATAGTGTGCTCATGTTTTGGTGAAGCTAAAAAAAGGACAAAAATCATGTGGCATTTGTGAATCAAACCCACATGCTCTGTTATTCCCTGATTTTCATGCATTATCAGACCAAAAATGCTTTTTCATGGTGTTCACATTTTGACAATCATTGTTTACTTAATGCACCACCTTTTTTTGGTTTTTCAACATAGACGAAGTAAATTGGATATTTTTATATAGAATTTGATTATTTAAACTAATAGTTTGGTGTTTCATATTGTTTGAATCCTAATTTTCATGTATTTAGATTGAATTTGATGATATATATTTGTTTTTTTCATAAATTTGACTAATCCTATTAGATTTATATAGAATTCAACATTGAATAAGAAGGAACTTGCCAAAAAGCTGAATTTTTTAAGGATTGGGCAACTCAAATCTCAAAATATAAGGTATGTTATTTATGTATTCATTTACTTCACTTTATGATTATGTTAAAGCATGAAATCTCATGTCATAGGACAATCATGAGGGAAGTAAGAGGATTATCATTTTGACAAGTTAAATTATCATTACAAAGTGAAAATTTATATTTAATTGAGATAACAATCTATGACAACATGACATATCACCATGGGAAGGAAATTATCAAGATAGTATTGGTATATATTTATGAAGGGAGTCTTATCAAAATTCAAGGATAATCATAAACTAGCGCAAAGTCATGGAAACACTTTCACTATGGAGTAGATGTGTAATCATGTTGCTATTATCTTGATTCAAACACTAACCTAAACAATTAAAAGGATACTAAGGGAAATCATGTGAGTCAAAGAATTATCATCATGCTAAAATCAAGCTAAGGATTGTCACTTGAGCATACTCACTTGCAAAAACTATCATATCATCCTAAAGACTATTATATCGCAATAGCTATCATGCAACCCTATGAATAGTTATGACCTCTCACCCATGGGTAGGATAGAAACTAATATACAAGGTGACAATCAAGACTAAATGATAAGTCAATTAATCTCAAATCCATGCAAAAAGTTGTCCATGATACTATATAAACATACAGGTGGTCTTGAAAGGCTATTCATATGGCAGGGAAGATTGTCATGGACACTAGATGGCCAAATAGGTCAACTAAAAGATAACCATACATGTCATTGGCATCGTTATTAGGACAATTATAATCACAATGAGGTTTTCTTGAATAGATAGTTACTTGTCAAGGAGTTATTAGATAGTTAAGGAAGATAGAGTATTGATATTGGTGGGTGCATAGCCTTTCATGAAATGAAAGAGTCATGCATCATGAAGTAACAGTCAAGATCTAAAGAACACCAAATTTGGTGAAGTTGCAAAAAGAAACTAAATTTGACACTTGATTATAATTTCACAACCAATTTGACTAGGCATGGGAGAAGGATTAGAGAAGGGATTTGTCCTAAATAGGAATGAATATGTTGCATCTTTAATCTAACTTGTCATTTTTTTAGATCTTTCATTGATCTTGAATAAAATACACTAGTAGAATTTGGCAAATAAATGACTCCGTGACTAAAACTTTTAGTCACAACAACTAAAAATGACTAAATTCTACTAATTTTTGGCAACTCGGCTATAAATGAGTAAATAAATGACTAATTTGGTCGTCGACTAAAAAATTATTTAGTCATACAAATTAAAATGACTAAATAGTTAGTTACGCAAATACAAATTATACAAAATTTTAAAAAATATTTCAAGAAATTATTGGCGGGAGTGTATTGTGCACGATTCATTATTCATTGAATTCCTCATTTTATTAGTTGGTTAGCCTAGCACTAAGGCATTTTGGGTTATAGCAGCTACTTGCATGAGCGATAAAGGTTGTTTGGAGAGGACCTAGAGACTTCTAAAAAGCCGGGGAAGGAATTCAGAGTTTGCTGCAACAAATTTGAAGTTAGCGAAGCCATCTATAGTGAAGTTAGATTTGGGGATGCCCTCTGCAGCAAATTCAGAGGTGATTTGAGACCCTCATTATATTAAACACAAAATCTATAGCTTTCTGATTGACAACTTACAATAGTTACATAGGCAATTGAGTACCAGAACCATACAGGTAGTTTAGGGTTTAGGGGATTGTTTTTTCATTAGTTCCCTCTACACATTTTGGAGCATATGGGAATTGAACTTGTAACTCAAGTGAAACACCACCTTCTTCTAGTCTTTGGAAGAATTCCATATCCTTAAAGTGCACAGAAAAAATTGTAGAATTTTCACTAGGGCTTTTATTTATGAATTCAACCCAAATGCCATTTCCTAATGCCTGCATAAAAATTTTGTTGAGCCAACCCTAGTTCATCATGCTCAACATGAAGAACCCCAATGTTGTTTAATAATTCAATGGGTACTTCTTCTCTTCTCTTCTTTAGAAGAGACTTTGTTGTCTTAAGAGAATCTAAGGCTACACTGGGGTCTGATGATATTAAGAACTCACCCATCTTGATAAATGCATGGGCATCACATGGATCTATGTAAGTTGCCTTTCTTAAAATTTCCAAAGCCTTCTCTGCCTGCCCTTGCTGAGCATATATATGGCCTACAACTTTTAATCTCTCACAATTTTTAGGGTGGACCTCTAGAACCTTTTCAAAATTTGAGAGAGAACTTTTAAGATCTCCTAGCTTCAATTGAACCTGTCCACAAAATCCTATGGCCTTTGGCTTTCCTTGACTGATGCCATGTAGTAGCGGCCAGTGGTGTCATAATCACCTTTACTATGATAAGATCATGTAAGGTTATAATATGAATGAGATTTCATGAGAGGGTGGTTAGTTGAAACAAGAGCTATCTCAGTCAACTGTTCCATAATAAAATGTTGCCCTGTGAAGAAAAAATGGTTTGCTAAATGATTCAATGCCATTACACAGTATGGGTATAATTCAAAGTCTCTACACATCCTTTCTAGTCCTTCATGAACACTATCTTTTTCACTAACTGTGTGAAGCCTACAAGTAAAAAATGCACAAAACTAACCATAGAGATTTATGTAGAGGTAGAACATCATTTTCTAATGCCTCCATAAAAGTTTGTTGATCCAACTCTAGTTAATCACACTCAAAATGAAGAACCCCAATATTGTTTAACAATTCAATAGGTACTTCTTCTCTATTCTTCTTCAGAAGAGACTTTGGCGTCTTAAGAGAATCTAAGGCTGCACTGGTCTGACAATATTAATAACTCATCCATCTTGATAGATGCATGGGCATCATGTGGATCTATGTGAGTTGCCTTTCTTAAAATTTTCAAAGCCTTCTTTTCCTACCCTTGCTGAGCATATATATGGCCTACAAATTTTAAGCTCTCACAATTCTTAGGGTGGACCTCTAGAACCTTTTCAAAATTTGAGAGAGAACTCTTAAGATATCCCAACTTCAATTGAACCTATCTCAGCCCAAAGTATGGCAACACAAAATCATGTTGCCTCTAGCTTTCCTTGACTTATGCTATGTAGTATTAGCTAGTGGTGTCATAATCACCTTTACTATGATAAGATCATGCAAGATTATAATATGAATGAGATTTCATGAGAGGGTGGCTAGTTGAAACAAGAGATATCTCAGTCAATTATTCCACAAGAAAATGTTTCCTTGTGAAGAACAAAAGGTTTGCTAAATGATTCAATGCCATTACATAGTATGGGTATAATTCAAAGGCTCTACACATCTTTTCCATTCGTTCATGAACACTACCTTTTTCACTAACTATGAGAATCCTATAATTAAAAAATACGCAAAACTAACTATTGGTGTTCCCAACTGATGGTCTGAGTTTCCCTAAAAAGTTGCCATATTTTATGCTCAAGATTCTCAAGTCAATGGCCAACGAACAAGAGACAATTACTTGTTCTCCTTTGCACTTTAGTCTCTGCTAGACCTAGGGGGTATTCCCTTACTTCAATATCAATATGACAAATCATTTTCATTGGATATTAACACCTACAACAAATATATTCTCCTGAATACAAACCCAAACTGTATGATTGCTTCAAAGTTGGCTAGCTTTGTGCATCACTTCATTTTATGGCTCTGAGAACATTTGACTAAACCCTAAACCCTACTCCTAAAACTGATAAATTGATTGTTCTTTTTTTTTTTGTATGATTGTTTGATGATGGGTAATTTGTGAAAATAAGCCCAACTCTAATCTGTGCCAATCCTAGGGTTTAGAGTCAATTCCTTACAAATGTGGATTACTTCTTATAAATAGAACAAACATTCAGACTTAGAAGATTTGTTATGTTCCTGTCTTACAGATAACAATCCAAGAATGGGTATTTCCAACAACTCTTCTTATAAATATCCCTGTTGTAAAACACATCTCTCCATATCTGACTCAAAGCATTTTAATCTATTCCTTGAATAGAAGCAACAAACTAGACATGCAATATAGAAAATGTATATTCAAGAATTTAGAAACCCTTAGTATCCTCATTCAAAAGAGAAATGCAAACAACACAGGAGACAATTATTGGAAACACATGCTTAAAGGCATTTTTCATATATTACAATCTAAAACTGATAAAAATGCTTATAGAGAAAATACATTCAACATGCAAGAAACTAAAACTTACAACTCAAAATATGGACAACCTCTCAGAGTTGCTCTGTATTTCATTATCAAAGTTTCCCAAATCTTCCAACAACCATTACAAAGTAGTCCAAAATGTTCTTTTATAGACATAAGAACATGGTACTCAAAAACTCATTACCAACAGTCAGTTACAAATCTTACATTACAAGCCACCACCCATAGGGATTGGGAAACTAATTCAAATTACATATGAAAGAAAAAAAACAAAAATACAATCTATCTTGAAGGTGCCAAAACCCATTGGAGATGCTTTATCCCATTGATGAAGAAGACATATCACATGATTGGATCCTCATTCACCCTGGACACATTTATCCATACTTTTCCACCCAGGCTGCACATGATTTCTCTGATGGCCATTGGAAAGGAATCAATTTTGCTATTTTTTCAATATGCCTTGTATACCTTGCATCCAACAAAATCTTTGTTTCCTTACAAAATATCTCAAAATTCAATTCCAACACATGTAGCTTATCGAGTGTAGAACTTAAAATTTTCATGTTTGGGTTACCATCTATACAACTTGAAGATATGAGTTGGTTAGCTATACTTTCAAAATCAACCTTCCATTTGTCTAAACTTTTTATCTATCCATCATCCTCCAATATGCTTGGCATAATCCTTTTATCTATATTCTCAACTGATTGTCTTTTCTCATTCAAAACCTTGTCCAATTTTAGTTGGAAGGCAACCACCTCTTCTAATAAAATTAGCATATCAAGGGTTAATTTTATTTCTAGTGGAGCATCAAGGGCAAGCCTTGAACATCTATGAACTTCCTTATTTCTCCAATTCTTGGTAGCTACACTCTACACATGTCTTGTAGGATTTCCTTGTCCCTCTCATGTTTGTCTAAAGCTATCTTCAAATTTAAATAATACCTAACATGTATCATCAACCGTGGATGTGATCTTGGATAACCTATAGTTGATTAGATTTGTAACTATTTCTTTGACAGTGTTCTTTTTCTCATCCTTCATATTTTTTACCTCTCCCTTCAAATCCTTAATCTCTGAGAGCAATGCCTCCCTATCTATTGGGAAAGCCTTTGTAGTCTCCACAAGAGCTAAAACACTCTGAATTGAGGTTCCTAGAGCCAACAACATCTACTCTTTACATTTATTCAATTATGACAAGGCTTGCTCATACTTCAATAGAAGTGCATCATAATCTTTTTGCAATTTATTTGTGACAGCCTCAACAAATTGGGCTGTATGAATACTCAAGCTTGTAGCTTGAGGAGCTAGAGTGCTTGACTCTCTCTTTATTATTACATCCCCTATCAATTCATTGAAGCCCACCCTTGGCTTATTATTGTTTGGGGTCAATGCCCATATTGCTAGGGTTTTAAATTTGGAATTAAACCCTACACTAGAGAGTGCTTTATCTACTTGGTCTTCTGATATATCTATGCCCATTCTCTGGACAATGTCAAAAGTAATTGCATCTTCTAGAGTCCAATGTGGAAGTAGCATCTGACCACTCTTTGCTATCAAGGCTCTTCCTTCATCATGGGTCATTCCACTGATATCCTGACCTGCTTCATTCAACACCCTTTGATTTATCTCTTCATACTTTTCTAGATCAGCTCCTCTCTTGGCTTCCTCTAGCCTCCTCTGAAACTCTTCATTCCTTACTTTCAACACATACCCCTTAAATTTCAAAGTATTGATAAAGGCATCATCTTTTAGGAAAATTATGTACAAGACAGCACTCTGATGTCCTCTGTATCCACATGATTACCAGCAAGTGATCTGCTCAATCTATTATTAGGGGAGGCATAAGGCCTTATTCTCACAGGAGAATTCACCTATTGGGAAATTTCTTGTTCTTGTTCATTTGTTTCCTCCTCCAATTCTATCAATTCTACTTCCTCTGAACATGCTCCAAGTCAATGATTTTAACTTTATGGGCTGGAGGTGTATCAGTAGACTCATTTCCTCTTCTATATGGCTTGATTGGAGCCTTTGAGTCTCTAACGTATGTTGGCCTTTCTTCTCCTAGAGGAGCTTCTACAATCAGAGTTTCTGCATGAGCCAAAATTCTTTGAATTCTTACTATGGGGTCATTCTCATCCGCAAATGCCCCTAGATATGCAAGATTGAGATTTTTTCTCATTCTTTCTCCTTCCATTACTGCTTCCCACCTTCCCCTCAAAAAATGAATTTCCTCCATTGTGGCAAAATTTCTTACTGCATCCTCATCAAATAAGACCTGGTGGGTGAATTGAGGCCTTTTGATGCCAAGCCTCACTCTGTTAATGAATCCTTCTAAGTCAAACACCCTTGGCTGCTCCAACCCCATCCTATAGACTATCAATACTGACTCAATTTGATCGAGAGCATCCTTATTAGTGGCCCAAAAGTCACAAAACTTGATAGAAGTGGGGAAGAAAGACCCCTTCTTTTGTAATCTTAGATGCTCTTTGTCTGACTCATTCAATTGCCTGATGATTTCTAAATATGCAATTCTCTTTAGCATATATTTTGGTAATATATATGGGGCAACCTTGCTCCCATAAACTCTGATACATGTAGTATCAGTATGAAGAAACCAATCTCCCCAGTTCTGTTGAATTCCCAAATCAGGGGTTCTATCTAGTGGCCTCAAGAAATCTAGCACATCCTTTGGAACCCTTTCACCTTCAGGTTCTAGGAAATCCAATAGCTTTTTTACAAAATACTCCTCAAAAATTACATAGTCTGCATCTACACAATGCATATCTATCATATGATCCACATTTGGATAGGGAATAGAGCACCATCATGGTCAACTTCTTTAACATGCAAAGCTTGATGCCACATTCCTAATTTAGCATATAAAAACATATGGTACATGATTGAATACCAATTAAACTCCACCTTTTCATCCATAGTATACAGATTATTCTTAATCTTCATCAACTGATTATGCATTTTATCTGCTATGTAAGTCACATAATCAAAGGCCTCTGTTGTTGAAATGTCTTGTACATTAGTAGCTATCATCATCATATGGACTGGAATCTTATCTAATGCATCCCTTCCCAACACATGACAAGAAGTATGATATGTTTTCACAAAATAGTGCATAAATTGAGAAACATCAAAGGGTTCATCTTCCTTGTTTGAGATTTTAACCAATTTTCCATCAATTCCCCTTGGTCTGTGCTTAGGAAGCTTGAACTCTCTATATGCACACTGAACCCTTTTGTAGTCATCTTTTAGACCATTGAGATCAATCTTTTTTTTTGCGGCAGGGTTGAGGCCAAATACTTTTGTGATGAATGCTTTTGTAGTCCTAATCATGATTGCATCATTTCCTGCCCTGACAGCCCTAGACCTAGGATCATACCTCTGTGCAACTGCCCTTACAAAATCTAGGTTTATGAACATATTAGGGAACATTAACTTCACCAAATCCAAATTCCAAACATTACAAACAGGGGCTTTGTACTCTCTCCTATCATACCAATGTTTAAACATGATCCATCCTAACATAGGTAATTGAGCATCCCAACATCTAGAGCATAGGTCCAATTGTCTGTCATTTGGCCTAGTGGAGCCTACCTAGGGTTAGGGTTCTGAGTCGAGTCTGCAAGCTTATATTTTTATTCCCTCAAACTCTTAATGCCTTAGGTTTTATTTCCCCTCGGCCTCCCGCATTGTATCTTCTATTTTGTCATTGACCTCCTGTAGCGGGTTCTCGGTCATTTAAGTTGTAACTTAAGCCTTAGCAATCGTAGGTTGACTGGCCCCTTTGCATTGCATTACCGCTTTCTCCCATCGTGCTAAAAAGAAAAGAAAAAAAAATGCTGAGTCCAAAAAAAAACCCTTTATGCGGCAGTGAAATTTGTTGTATGTATCGTTGTATGTATGTGTCTTTGTATGTGCAGATGCATATGTACAACGCCAGACCCGAAAATAAATTTCAATTAGCCTTTGAAAAGGGTGAAAAATGGTTGTATGCATATAAGGTTTATATGTGGCATTTAGATACATTTCTGGGCATGGAAATGTGGTTGTACATGGCAAATTCTTGGTATATTCTGTGGTTGTATCGAAGGAGATTGTATGTATATTTTGTTGTATATTTGATATACAACGGGTGAGATACAACGGTGGATTTCAAATATGTTTAAATCGGGTTAAGACGGTGGTCAGGCCCATAGGTATGTGCAAAGAGGATTGTATGTATATGACTTATGCAAAATGATATTCAAGGCAGAACATGCAATCTCAGATTTCAAAACTTATTCAATCGGCCCTGGTGGATGCATACAAGGGCAAAGTTGAAAAGTCAAAGGCATTTCCTTGTATCATGCATTGTATGTATCTCTGCTATACAACCACATATACAAGGCGATGTACAAGCGGACGTGGCCAAGGAGTTAACTGCATTTGTGAAATGGGTGAAGTCTGCCATTGTATATTGGGGTTGTATGTTCCCAATATACAATCAAATATACAATCGGCATATACAAAGAAATATAGAAGTAGGTTGTGGTCAAAGTCAACAATGTTCAAAAACCTGGTGGGGCCCATGCAATTATATGTCTTGCGATTGTATGTATGTGCTATGTACAATGCAAGATACAAAAAAGCACATGTACAATCTAGACGTGAAGGAGGAATTAATTGTGATGGATTTTAGGTTGGGGTCCATGGTTGTATATTGTATATTGTATGTATCTGCAACATACAATGTAAAGTACAATGGATGAGATACAACATTGGATTCAAAAATTGTTCCAATCTAGATGATAAATGCAATGTATCCTGTGGTTGTATGTATATTGCATTTGTACAATCCGATATACAAGGAGATATGCAAAAGGGGAAGATACAATGCTGGTCCTGAATGCGATTTCAAATTTATTCATGGTGATTTGGGGTCCACCCTTATATGTGGTGATTGTATGTATATACAATTGTACATACAATTTCAAAAGCAAAAATGGATAAAATGGCTCATCGATAGGACAATGCCTATCGGCGGACACTTCCGGGGTCTTCCTGATAACTCAGAGATGCAAATACACCGCGATGGACAACCAATGCCAGGCTGCCACGTGTCCAAATGTAGTTGTATGTACATGCTTTTGCATATACAAAGATTTGAAGGCATAAAAGGCAAAAAGTGCAAAAATGATAAAATGTGCTCACGCTGTGAAAAGTCAAAAGAGAGAAAGCTGCCTGCGTGGCACGATTTCATTGGTCGAGGACTTTTTAGCATGGGTGATTGGGATTGTTTGATCTAGTCAGTGTGAACTAAATCCATAGATCTTAGAGAAGAGGAAGGAATCGATGGCCATGTTTCAAATTTTTAAAGGAGGGATTTTTGTGTGTCTATAGTTGCATTCCAAGTGGAAGAAATTTCAAAATAGCGAACCGTTGCATTTCAAAATAGGTAGGTCGTCCATAATGATAGATTGAAGAGATATGGGTTGATGGATTGACGGGCCAACTACCATCTTAAAGGAGAAAATCTTCAGGTGACTGCATGTCTCCTAAGTTCACTGCTCCTTCCCTCTTCTTCTCCCTGGTGCATTTAATGTTCTTGGCGCCATTTTGATGGTGCAATGTATCTGAGGGCAATTTGAGATGACAGTGTAATTAATGTTGAGTGTAGGGTCTTGATGTATAAGAGGACTGTATCACTCATTGTTTTCAGTTGTTGAAGACTAGACAAATTTTGGTGGAGTAATAAGATACGGTTTTGCTGGTGGCTCTGTTTGGTGCCTTGTGAGTTTATGAATCATATGTTGTATGTTTTATGCATAGTTTACTAGTTTCATGTTGTTTTTACATGAGAAATGCTTTGTTGCATGTGTTTGGTTATTTGTCTCCGAGTTGTGGGCATCTTTTCTTTTGAATCTAAGTAGCTAAGGGTTATTTGGGATTCAGGAGCATGGATTCTCTGTGTTGAATGTCTAATCTCTTACCTTTGTTCAAGGAACAAATTAAATGTTTTAGGTTAAGCATTGGCAAAGGTATGCTGCAACAAGGATATCATCAAGTATGAATGACTAAATACTTAGTCTTGGGAAGTATCTGTAAGGAAGACACTAAAAAACTCCCCTTAAAACTTAGTTATTGATTCAAGTTTATGGTAATCATTCACATGTGTATGTCTATTGACTCTGAGCCCCGAGATAGGCACCAGTCTGGTTTTGTATTGAGGTTACAACCCAAGGTCCCAGTCTTGCATCCAAATACAAAATGCAAATTCAAACTTCAAATATAAACCTTTAGGACATTAGAAGTAGTTTTAGGACTAAAATCCTCCGTTTCACAACTAAGCATAGGCCCAAATCTAGCCCCTTTGCACTTATTTTATAGTTTTGGTCTGCATAAGAGAGAATTTATCTGCTTTGTGTCAACATCCTAGTAAGTTCACTTGCATATTTTACAGATGTTGAATAGGGAATTACCCCCTTGGTTCTGCAGAGCCTAAAGAAGAAGAGGAGATATTTATAGGGTCTATCTCCTGTACTGTTGGCCCCTGGCCTGGAAATTCTGTTGATCAATGATGGCTACCTTGGAGGGATAACTAGGAAGCATCTAGTTTGAAAAAAAAAACTCAACAGATTTGGTGACTCCGCTGGGGAATGTTTTGTGTAAGAACCTTGGTTTAAAAAACTAATTCCTAGTTGTAGGTGGCGACTCCGAACAAATCTCCCAACTGGTAAGGTGAAATTTCTATGCAAGGGAGAAGATCCCTGCATAATCCTTTGCTTGAAGAATTACCTAGAAAAATGATGTATAGGAGAAAAAACACCATTCAAGCTAGTCAAGAAGGTTCCCCTAGCCCTAGAAACAATGATAATACCCAAGATAATCCTGGATCTTCAGAGCAGCAGGCACCTTATTTTTCAAACACGAAGGCTAAAATTCAAGATGTATATGAAAGGCACCTTATTGAGATTGAGAATGATATATGGGTGAAGGCCGCCATTGTATACTGGGGAAATTCACAAATGTAGACCATCTTCTTCTATGCCTAAAGATGAAGAATTAGCTAAAGAAATCCAGAGCCTGAGGGCTAAATTAGAATATTTGTAGGCTTGAGATGATATGAGACAAAAGGTGCAAGCTCTGAAAATTGCTCAATAGGATTCAATTCCCACCCTTGATAATGCAAATGTGCTGAGAAACCAACAAAGAAATGAAGTTTAGAATCAACAGAATGATCAGAGACAAAATACATACAATGTTAGGGTACCACTGAACAATGTGAGAAATTAGAATGCTAATAGGAATGCAAATGTTAATCAATTTGGTAGATAGCCTATGCAGTTGGATAGATTTAGGTAGCTAGTTTTTAATGGTATTCATGGTTACCCTAATCCCATTGATAAACATGTAAGGTCTTAGATACCAAAGTTTTTAGGAAATGATGTTGTGTCAGGGGAAGATCATTTGAAGGCCTTTCAGAATGTTATGGACAACTTTAAGGTCGAACATGAAGATGTTTTTATGAAATTGTTTATGCAGTCCTTAGTTGATGAAGCTAGAGAGTGGTATAAAAGTCTACCTAACCAGAGTGTCTCATCATGGGATGACTTCAGAAGGATTTTTAAAGAACAATATGGTGATAAGTATAATCCAAGCTTGTTTATAAATGAGTTCACTAGTATTACTAAGGGGTCAAATGAGCAAGTTGTAGATTTTAATGCTAGGTTCACTAAAGTGTTGAACAAATTACCACTTCACATGAGGCCTAATGAACCAATGTGCATGGTACTATACATAAATTCTTTTGATGCTAAAACAACTTATGGGTTAAGAGATAAGGGACCTACTATCCTCAGGGATGCTTTTAGAATTGCAACCAACATTGAAAATAATAGGAAAGCATCTGGTAAGACAAATAGAAGGGATGATGTAAAGATTCTGCAAAATTTGAATAATAAGTCTCAAAATACTCAAGGTAATGCATCTACTTCCAAAGAGAAATTGGATAAATTCGCAACTATTGTTAAGGACCTAAGTTATAGACTTGCTAAAAATGAAAATGTGATAGGTCCCAAAAGGCAGGTTTACCAAAGACAAGAGAAGAGACCATCATTGCATGATATGCCATATAACACTAATTGGCATAATGGTAAATCCATTCTCCCAAATAGCAACACTAATCAAAGAGCTCAAAATATTAATGAGACTCCTGATCATCTGAAGAAAGTTGTTAACATTGTTGATGACACACCATGGTGCATAATCTGTCAAATGCCTCACTCACAATCGCAATGTATGATTGCTCAATCTTTGTATAATAGTGTTGTTCCTTGTGATGAATGCAATGAGCCACATTGTATGGAGGATGATAGTGTCAATATGTTGTTCACAAATAGGGAGCATTCTTCTTATGTTGCTGATTAAAGCAAGAATTATGGGACTCAGGTCTACCAGCAAATTTCCTATGATGAGGATGATGAAGATAACTATGCTTATGCTTAGGACTCATGCATCTTTCTAAATAACTTGAGAAGGCCTTCTGATGAAGAGGTTAGAGCTCTCACAGCTGCAACAGTGGCTCAGGTCAAAAGCAATTATAACCTTAGAGGTAAGGCTCAGGTAGGTGATCCACGTCAACTAGAAGACACCTTTCTAAACCAACTAATGCATAATCATAAAGGGGCTGAACAACATAAGACACGATGGAACAATAATAAGAAAAATTTCAAGCAAAAACCAAGTCATGATTCTCAAGGACCAGAAAATAAAGTTCCCCAAAATGAGGATCAAAATAAGAATTCTCAGGTCATGGATGATAGTCAGAAGGCCATTAAAATTAAGGCTGGATCAGCTCAGGATAAGAATAAAACCACGGCTCAAGCTACAACTGTTATACAAAATTATACTCCCTTTGAAATAACTCAGCTTTTATCCCAGATAAAGGTCTCTGTTCCATTGATGGAGATGATGAAAGTTGAAGAATTCAGGAATAAAGCATTGTTTGTAATTTCATGAGTAGCTTGTCAGGCCAAGAAGAATGTTGAGACTCAGGGTAAGAAACAAGCCTTTTGTATTGATGAGGATGAGGTTCCTGAAGTCTATCCAGGGGTGACAATGACAAAATGCCCTTCATAGGTTGAACCATTTTATGTCTCCCTTGTTATCAATGGAAAAGTAATCAAGAATTGTATGCTTGACTCAAGAGCATCAACAAATACTATGCCTCTGGCTATCATGCAACAAGTTGGATTGAAAATAGATAAGGCATGTGGAAAATGCTATGCAATGGATGCTAGGGAAGTACCAGTTATAGGAATCATGAAGGATGTGGATTTTATGCTAGCAGTATATCCAGAAAAGACATACAGAATGAACATAATAGTAGTTGACATAAAGCCACAGTATGATATGTTATTGTCAAGAAGATGGGCAGCATTGATTGGAGGAAGTATGCAGTTAGATTTATCATATGCCGTGATCCTAATGAATGCTAGACATGTGAAACTGGTTAGAGAAGAGAGGTCACTAGAAAAAGTTGAAGATCAAGATTTAGAAGAGCATATCTGTTTTGTGGATACTGACTGTGAGAATTTCAAAATTGTCTTAGATGATTGAGGAAGCGAAGGGAGAGATTTTTGCATTCAAGAACTTGACCAACAGGGTCTCTAGACTATGTATTTTGATAGAGCTTGTTCAAAGGAGGGTTACGGTGCTGGAGTTGTGTTTTTGTCTCCAACAGGTAAGCTTCTAAAATTCTCTTCCCTATTGAAGTTTGCCTACACAAATAATATTTCAGAATATGAAGCTCTGCTACTAGGATTAAATGTTGCTTTGAAGCATGGGATTAAGATGCTAGAAGTGTTTGGAGATTTAGAATTAATTGTTTCCCAGGTGAGAGATAAATATGCTTCAAAAAATAAGAGGTTAAAATAGTATAAGCATGTTGTATGGGAAATAATTGAATTATTTGATGCTTTTTCAATAAATTGGATAGGAAGATCAAAGAATGTCATGGCAGACTTTTTAGCTAATGTGGCCATAAGGCTAGATGATATCACACTGTCTGATGTTACAAGTGTTGAAGTTAAAATTAGACCTGCAGTACCAGATAATATATGCAGTTGGAAGGTGTTTGATGATGATAGAGATTTGTTGAAGTTCTTACACTGCATAGATGAATACGAGAACTAGGAGATTGATTTTCAGAACTTTGTAGAAGTTGTGAATGGAAAAGAAACTCTTTTGGGGAAAGAAGTAATTCAACTTAAAACAAATAAAATCCCCAGAGGGCTAGTTGCTTTAGAAAGAGCATTTGAAAATAGAGACCAGTTTGTTACAAAGGCATCTCCTACAAACAAGGATGACTTGGAGGAGATAAACTTGGGGACATGCCATGCCCCCAAAAGGGTATATATTGGAAAACAACTCAAGCCACACATCAGGAGTATGTTGATTGCATTATTGAAAAATAATAAGCATGTCTTTGCATGGTCATATAAGGACCTAAAAGCTTATAGAGAAGACTTATTCTAGCATGAGATTCCTTTGAAGCCTGGAGCTAAGCCATTCAGATAGAAACAAAGACCTATTAACCCAACTTTGGCTCCAAAAATGCAAGAAGAGCTTGTAAAGCTCAGGGAGGCTGGAATAATTGTGCCTATCAGACACTCAACGTGGGTGTCCAATCTTGTCTCAGTTAGAAAGAAAAATGGTGATATAAGACTTTGTGTGGACTTCAAAAATTTGAATGTATCTTCTTTAAAGGATAATTATCCACTACCTAACATGGAGGCTATGTTGCAAAAGGTAACTAGTTGTGAGCTTTTATCCATGATGGATGGATTTTCAGGATATAATCAGGTGAAGGTAAAAGAATCTGAACAATACAAGACTGCCTTCACCACTCCATGGGGGACTTATGTATATGTAAGAATGCCATTTGGACTAACAAATGCAGGTGCTACATTTCAAAGGGCTATGGATGTTGCTTTTGCAAGATTGATTGACTCAATTTTGGCCATATATCAAGATGATTTAACTACTTTTTCAAAAAAGGAGGAGCAACATTGCATGCTTCTAGAACAAATTTTTAGTAGGGCATTGGAATATGGCATTTCACTTAACCCAAAAAAATGTACTTTTGGGGTAGTAGAAGGAAAACTATTGGGACACATTGTTTCCAAAGATGGAGTTATGATTGATCCTGAAAGGGTTGCTGCAATTGACAGAATTCAAATTCCTAAAACAGTGAAGGCATTCAGTCTTTCTTTGGGTAGATTAACTTTGTTAGAAGATTCATTCCCAACTTTGCAGAGATTACAAAGGATATTTCTAAGATGTTGAAGAAGGGTGAAACTATCAAATGGGAAAGTGAAGCAACTAGATCATTTCATAACATCAAAGAAGCTATAAAGGTGGCTCCTATGTTGAGATCTCCTGATTTTTCTAAGCCACTTCAGTTGTCTCATTTGCCTCTTTTCACACTATTGTTGCATGTTTATTACAGAAAAATGAAGATGGTTTTGAGCAACCTATTGCTTTCTTTAGCATGTCGTTGCATGAAGCTGAATTGAAATATGATATCATGGAAAAGAAGCCATACACATTGGTTAGGGTATTCAAAAGCTTTAGGCCATATTTAGTAGGATCTCAGATAGTTGCATATGTGCCCCATGCAGCAGTTAAGGACATTTTCCCTCAGCAGGAAGTGATAGGAAGAAGATGCAAGTGGATTAACAAGTTATAAGAGTTCAACATTGAGATACAAATTACAAAATTGGTAAGGGGACAGGGTTTGGCTAAGATGATGACACAATCAAATTTGGAAGCATGCTAGGTAAATGTAGTTCAGGATGAAGTTGTTAACATGTCAGAATCTGAATGGTAGAAGGATATTGTGTATTATTTGCAGAATTTGAATTGTCCTTCCCATCTTAGTGATAGTCAAAAAAGGACTTTAAAGTTACATGCTATCAAATACATAATTATTCAAGGAGAATTATATTGGAAGAATCCTAATGGTGTATTACTTAGGTGTGTGGATGGAAATCAAACTACCAATATTTTAAATGGCATGCACAAAGGAATGTGCGGTGGACACTACACTGCCAAGACAATAGCTCACAAAACTCTTAGAGTAGGCTATTGGTGGCTGACCCCTTTCTCAGATGCACAAAGGATGGTAGGAAAATGTGATCCCTGTCAAAGGTTCTCAAGAAAACTTAAGTATGAAGGTGCATTACCCCTTAGAACTGTAGCTATGGAGGCTCCATTTCAGCAATGGGGAATTGATTTTATAGCGGAAATTTTAGAAAGATCAAGTGGAGGATAGTTGGATTTTGGTTGCTACTGACTATTTTACTAAATGGATTGAAGCCATTGCAACTAAGAAATCTACAAGCAGGGTGGTGATGGATTTCATTTTGGAACACATTATTATCAGATTTGGAGTGCCAGTCAAAGTGGTCACAGACAATGCCATGTGCTTCATATCTGGTGAGTTTGTTGGTTTTTGTAACAACTATGGGATTGATTTGTCATATGCATCACCATATCATCCACAAGGAAATGGTCAGGCAGAATCAAGTAACAGAAGTCTTATGAAAATCATCAAAAGGATGGTAGACAAGAACAAAAGGGCATGGGATTAAAAGTTAAAGATGGCACTATGGGCTGACCAGATAATAGTGAAGAAAGCAATTGGAAGGTCACCTTTTGAGGTAGTGTATGGCACACTAGCTAAGTTGCCTATGAATAATCTCTTACCAGTTTATAGATTCATACAGGAAAATGATAAAGAGATTGAGAACTCAATGAATGAAAGGATAAATCAACTGGTTGCATTAGATGAAATTAGAAGAGAAGCACAGAAGACAAATATAAAGAAACAACAGAAGGTGAAATATTTGTTTGATAAAAGGGCTATAGAAAGGAACTTTCAGATAAGTGACTTGGTCCTTGTTTGGAATGCAAAGAGCCAGGATAAGGGCAAGCATGGTAAATTTGAGCCCTTATGGATGGGCTTATATCAAATCAGCAATACTCATGGAGAAGATTCCTATTTTCTCCAGGCCCTAAATGGTGAACTACTGGAATTGCCTATGCACGGTTAGTTTCTAAAACCTTACTTCTCATGAATGAATATCTTGTGTGCAAATTGTAAATTAGGTGTGAATAGTTTGTACATACCTTGTATAGTTGGTGGTGTTTTGTGTTTTGCATTTTGCCTAGTTTGTCCCAGAGTGGTCTGGTTCTTGCTGCAACCTTGCGCTTGCATGTCTCCAGTCGGAGCCAATGGTGGTTCCTACCTAGGGTTAGGGTTTTGAGTCGAGTATGCAAGCTTATATTTTTATTCCCTCAAACTCTTAATGCCTTAGGTTTTTTTCCTGCTCAGCCTCCCACATTGTATCTTCTATTTTGTCATTGACCTCCTGTAGTGGGTTCCCGGTCATTTAAGTTGTAACTTAAGCCTTAGCACTTGTAGGTTGACCAGTCCCTTTACATTGCATTACCGCTTTCTCCCATTGCACTAAAAAGAAAAGAAATAAAAAATGCTAAGTCCAAAAAAAAAACCCTTTATGCGGTGGTGAAATCTGTTGTATGTATTCTTGTATGTATGTGTCTTTTTATGTGCAGATACATATGTACAACGTTGGACCTGAAAAGAAATTTCAATTGGCCTTTGAAAAGGGTGAAAAATGGTTGTATGCATATAAGGTTTGTATGTGGCATTTAGATACATTTCTGGGCATGGAAATGTGGTTGTACATGGCAAATTCCTAGTATGTTCTGCAGTTGTATCGAAGGAGATTGTATGTATATTTTGTTCTATTTTCAATATACAATGGGTGAGATACAACGGTGGATTTCAAATATGTTCAAATTGGGTTAAGATGGTGGTCGGGCCCATAGGTATGTGCAAAGAGGATTGTATGTATATGACTTATGCAAAATGATATACAAGGCAAAATATGCAATCCTGGATTTCAAAAGTTATTAAATCAGGCTTGGTGGATGCATAGAAGGGAAAAGTTGAAAAGTCAAAGACATTTCCTTGTATCATGTGTTGTATGTATCTCTGATATAAAACCGCATATGTACAAGCAGGCCAAGGAGTTAACCACATTTGTGAAATGGGTGAAGTCCGCCATTGTATATTAGGGTTGTATGTTCCCAATATACAATCGGATATACAACGGGCATAAACAAAGAAATAAACAAGCAGGTTGCAGTTAAAGTCAATGATGTTCAAAAACCTGGTGGGGCCCACACAGTTGTATGTCCTGCGATTGTATGTATGTGCTATGTACAATGCAAGATACAAAAAAGCACATGTACAATCCGGATGCGAAGGAGGAATTAATTGTGGTGGATTTCAGGTTGGGGTATGTGGTTGTATATTGTATATTGTATGTATCTGTGACATACAATGTAAAGTGCAATGGATGAGATACAACGCCAGATTTGAAAATTGTTCTAATCTGGCTGATAAATGCAATGTATCCCGTGGTTGTATGTATTGCATTTGTACAATTTGATATACAAGGAGATATGCAAAAGGGGAAGATACAATGCTGGACCTAAATGTGATTTCAAATTTATTCATGGTGATTTGGGGTCCGCCCTTGTATGTGGTGATTGTATGTATATATAATTGTACATACAATTTCAAAAGCAAAAATGGATAAAATGGCTCGTCGACAGGACAATGCCTATCAACGGACACTTCCAGGGTCTTCCCGATAACTCAGAGATACAAATACACAGTGATGGAGAACCAATGGCAGGATGTCACGTGTCCAAATGCAGTTATATGTACATGCTTTTGCATATACGAAGATTTGAAGGCATAAAAGGCAAAAATCACGAAAATGATAAAATGTGCTCACGCTGTGAAAAGTCAAAAGAGAGAAAGCTGCCTGTGTGGTGTGATTTCATTGGTCAAGGACTTTTCAGCATGGGTGACTAGGATTGTCTGATCCAGTCAATGTGAACAGAAGCTATAGATCTCAGAGAAGAGGAAGGAATCAATGGCCATGTTTCAAATTTTTAAAGGAGGGATTTCTGTGTGTCTACAGTTGCATTCCAAGTGGAAGAAATTTCAAAATAGCGAACCGTTGCATTTCAAAATAGGTAGGTCGGCCATAATGATAGATTGCAGAGATATGCGTCGATGGATTGATGGGCCAACTACCATCTTAAAGGAGAAAATCTTCAAGCAGCTGCACGTCTCCCAAGTTCACTACTCCTTCCCTCTTCTTCTCCCTGGTGCATTCAATGTTCTTGGCGCCATTTTGATGGTGTAGTGTATTTGAGGGAAATTTGAGATGACAGTGTAATTAATATTGAGTGCACGTTCTTGATGTATAAGAGTGTTGCAAGTATGAGGTTAACCAATGTTGTCATTGATGTCAACATACTCATATTGTATTGGTAAGAAGGATTGGATGAGCTGTGTGCTGAGGATATTGAGAAAATTAGTCTCAATCAGGAATAGTGATGAGAAGAAGGAAAATGCACTCAATAGGTTGAGAATCAGAGGATGCGGATTAAAGGGTTTGTAGATATGAGTCTTGAGATGATCCAGTTAAGATTTCAGAGGTCCACATGAAGATATGAAGAAGTTGTGATGGGTCAAGTAGAACTAGTTCTGGGAGATGCTCCGGAGTGACAAAGTATTACAAAAAGGTCCCGTGAGATCCGGAGGTGCATTGTCAGACTTTGCAGATTGGAAGGAGTGTTTGGGATATCCTTGTGATGTGTCATCTTAGTTTGTACATAGTTTGGAGGTCTGGAAGAACCTATTTCAGTTTGACAGTCGCGACAAACGTTGTTCTTGAAGTTCCGGATGAAGAGGAGAAGAGATTCTAGTAAGAAGAGGAAGTGCGGATGTACCTGGTCATTCATGCAAGCTTGTGAAGATCATTGGATTGTGTTGAGGCTGTGTTGTTGGTCCGCATTAGTGTTAGAGCCTGGAATTGAAGATATTCTTCCGAATGAAGATGTTCTTGTTCAGACTGGCTGACTGGATGAGTTATTCATCTTACGAATGTTCTTGTGGATGATTGCCAACTTAGATGATTGTTCCTAAGTTGATACCTTGTATAGATAAAGGTTTGTGAGTTCATTTCAAATTGTGGTGGAGCAGATGAGTGTGATATAGCAAAGAAAAGTATGAAAGGCAGAGTAGGAGTTTTGGGCTTAAATGGAACTAATCCAGGCATGGTAAAGATGTCAATCTCCAGTTCAAGTTTGTGATTCTTATCACTTTGTAGACAGTGTGTCTCTTGTAGGCAGTGTGCCTCTTTGTGAGCACTGTGCTCAGGCAGTGAGCCCTAATTGGCATGTGCCATCCATTTTTCTTATTCTTCTAATAGAGAATAATCCTTGGGTTAATCACCCCATGGTTTTTCTCTTAACCAGGTTTTCCACGTCAAAATCTTGGTGTTCAATGTGTTGATGTTTATCTACTCCTGTGTTCATGCTTTATGCTTTCATGAATGGTTAATTGATATGCTATTAAATAACAAAGAAGAATTAAGTATTTGAAGTAGAAGCAAGTTTTTGTACAACTGATTCACCCCCCCTCTCAATTGTGTACCCTAGATCTAACAATTGGTATCAGAGCCAAGTTCCTCTGAAAGGAGCTTAACCGCTTGAGGAGATCCAGGATGTCATCATACAAGAAGGATAGTCCGAAGTTTGATGGAACCAACTTCTCTCTCTGAAAAGGTCGCATGAAATGTCACTTGAAGTGTATGGGAAAAGCATACTTGTCCATGGTCACAAAACCATATGTACCTCCACAAGGTGGTCTGACAATTCTGAATGAAATCACAGATGCTAAAAACAATCTGTGGACCAAAGAAGCTCTTCTTAGTGCATTGACTGACTTAGAACTCTCAAATGTTATTGACCTACCAACTGCATATGAGATCTGGGTTAAACTAGAACTTCTGCATGAAGGAGATGAGTTTGTTAAGAGTGCAAGGTTGCAAAGTCTCAAAGGGAAATTTGAAAGATTGAAGATGAGAGATGATGAAAATATCACTACCTTTATGCCAAGAGTAAATGAGCTAGTGTGTGGAATCAGGAATGTTGGTGGAGTTCTAGATGAAAATGAAATTGTTTGCAAAATTCTCAGATCCCTTCCTGTTGCCTACAAAATCAAGGTTGCTGCCATTGATGAATTCAGAGCCCATACAATTGTCACAAAAGAGCAATTGGCTGGCAAACTGGCTGCATTTGAAATGATTGAGTTTGGAGATGATCCCCCCAAGACTGAATCTGCATTCAAAGCTAGTGCCTATGTGAAAGGCAAACAAAGATTTGATCTGGGAGAAAACTCTTCAAGGAAGCTATCTTGGTATGATCAAGCAAGGAAAGACATGGAAGAGGAAGAAGTAGAAACAACTCATCTTGAAGCCCTCATTGCCAAGAGACTACCAAGAGGATCCGATAAGTATGAAGGAAAATTACCCTTTAAGTGCTTCAACTACAATAAGATTGGTCACTTTGCTTCAAGATATCTGAAAAGATCAGTAAGGTCAAATTCTAACAGATAAAGGTTCCAAAAGAACTTTTATTATGTTCATGAAGAAGATAATAATGAAGGAGTAACAAATGATGAATCAAAAATAGGAAATAAATCCAGAAATGAATGGGTGTTTATTGCCATCAAGGAAGAAGATCCAATATCCTCTAAATCTATCAATCATAAGGTTGTAGAAAGAGCTTTGGCTGCCCAAGTGGAAGAAAAGGATGATTGGGTTATTGATAGTGGATGTTCTCACCATATGACAGGTGACAAGAACAAGTTCTTAGATTTTGAAAGGTATGAAGGAGGAATGGTAAAGTTTGGTGATAATTCTGCTGACAGAATCAGAGGTAGGGGAACTATTTCTTTTGATGGAAAGAGCAAAACTGGTAATGTATTGTATGTTGAAGGATTGAAGCACAATCTTTTCAGTGTTGGTCAGTTGGTGGACAAAAGTTATGATCTCCGGTTTAAGAATGGAAGATGCAGGATCTTTGAAAGCTCTGGAACTGAGATTGCATCCAGTACTCAAACAAAAGGTAATATCTTCCATCTAGTTGGTTCAAATAAAAGTTGTCTATTTGTTCAAGTTGATCAGAGTTGGTTGTGGCATAGAAGGATGTGTCATGTAAATTTTGATAATATCATCAAGATAAGTGATATTCAGGCTGTAAGAGATCTTCCAAATTTGGTGAAACCTACAAATAGTTTGTGCAAAGAATGTCAGCTAGGTCAATAGAGCAGAGTCTCCTTCAAAAGCAAGGATCAGTCCTCTATCAGATTATTGGAATTAGTTCATACTGATCTATGTGGTCCGACAAGAATCAAGAGTATGCAAGGTGATAGACATTTCA
The DNA here is from genome assembly GCA_027924645.1 of Cunninghamia lanceolata. Taxonomy (NCBI): domain Eukaryota; kingdom Viridiplantae; phylum Streptophyta; class Pinopsida; order Cupressales; family Cupressaceae; genus Cunninghamia; species Cunninghamia lanceolata. Next base: position 2,125,443 of record BSBN01000934.1, read on the forward strand.
TGTTACTAATTGATGATCATTCTTGGATGATGTGGGTTACCTTTCTAAAAGAGAAATCAGAAGCCTTTGAGAAGTTCAAAATCTTCAAAGCTATGGTAGAGAATCAAACTGGATTAAAACTGAAATGTCTGAGGTCTGATAGAGATGGTGAATTCACATCCGGTGAATTCATAGACTTTTGTGAGAAGCATGGTATAAAGAGACAGTTGTTTGCTCCTAGGACTCCACAACAGAATGGAGTAGTTGAGAGAAAGAACCGGACCATCCAGGAAGCATCCAGGACAATGATGATGGAAGCAAATGTTCCTCAGATGTTTTGGAGAGAAGTTGTCAGCACTGCAGTCTATACTCTCAATCGAGTTCAAATCAGAAGCAATACCGGTAAGACTCCTTATGAACTTTGGTTTGGTATCACTCCTACTATGAGATATTTTAGAGTATTTGGTAGCAAGTGTTACATTAAAAGAGATGAAGATTTAGGAAAGTTTGATGCTAGAAGTGATGAAGGAATTTTCTTGGGATACTCCACTCAAAGAAAAGCATACCAGTGTTACAATAAGAGACTGAGAAAGATGATAGAAAGTACAAATGTGAAGGTTAATGAAGGAATTGAGAAGCCCTCAAGGTTTTATGAGTATGATAAAGATGATCAGAATGATGTTCTGATTCAAGGAACTCAATCCTCTCCTGAAGGTCAGATTTAGACTGATTCGGTAAATTAGGAAGAAGTTTGTCTGGATGAGCCTGATCAAGAAATAGTAGTGCAAGAAACTCCCAAAGTTCCAAGGTATGTAACTCTAAATCACTCTAAAGATCAAATCATAGGTGACAAAAGCAAAGGGGTACAAACAAGGAGGAAAATTGCTCAAAATTCACATGAATGTTGTTTGATTTCAAAGATTGAACCTAAGACAATAAATGAAGCTTGCAATGATGAAAATTGGACTAAAGCAATGGAGGAAGAATTGATGCAAATTGAGAAAAATCACACTTGGGATCTTGTTCCCAGACCTAGAAACAAGAATGTGATTGGAACCAAATGGGTCTTCTGGAACAAACTAAATGAAGCTGGTGAAGTAATCAGAAACAAAGCCAGATTGGTCTACAAAGGCTACTCTCAAATAGAAGGAATTGATTTTGAAGAAACCTTTGCTCTGGTGGCAAGAATTGAAGCAGTCAAATTATTTCTTGCATTTGCTACCTTCAAAGACTTCAAGGTATATCAGATGGATGTCAAGTCTGCCTTCCTAAATGGTGTTTTGGAAGAAGAAGTATACATTGAACAACCGGATGGATTTTAATTGTCTGATCATGATGATATGGTCTGCAAGTTGAAGAAAGCACTGTATGGATTGAAGCAAGCCCCAAGAGCATGGTATGAAAGGTTGGATAAGCATCTTGTGTAGATTGGTTTCAACAAAGGTACTGCTGACAGTAATCTATATTTCCAAATAGATAATAAAAACATCTTGATTGTTGAAGTATTTGTTGATGATATCATCTTTGGAGGAAAAGACAGTATGTGTAAAACCTTTGCAAATCAAATGAAAAGTGAGTTTGAAATGTCAATGCTTGGTGAAATGAATTTCTTCTTGGGTCTGCAAATTACTCAAACAAAGAAAGGCATCTTTATCTCTCAGACCAAATATATGAAAGAATCATTGAGGAAATTCAGAATGGAAGATTCAAAGCCAATGAACACTCCTATGGCAACCGGATGTAAGTTGAGCAAAGATGATGACTCTTCTAAGACAGATCAGACCAAGTATAGATTAATGATTGGAGGATTATTGTATCTCACTCAGACTAGACCAGATATAATGTAGGCTGTTGGTCTTGTGGCAAGATTTCAGGCTGATCCCAGAGAATCTCATGTCATGGAAATCAAAAGAATTTTTAGTTACTTGAAAGGAACAGTTGAGTATGGTCTATGGTATCCTAGAGATCTGGATTTTTCTCTTCATGCATATACAGATACAGATTGGGCAGGAGATGTGGATGATAGGAAGAGTACAAGTGGAGGAGCTTTCTTTTTGGGAAGAAGATTGGTTTCTTGACTAAGCAAGAAACAAGAGGCAATATCTCTGTTTACAACTGAAGCATAATACATTGCAGCAGTAGGTAGTTGCACTCAAATTTTGTGGATGAAGCAAATGTTAAGAGACATTAAAGTAGAATATGAGGAGCCTATCACAATTTTCTGTGATAATTCAAGTGCAATAAATATTTCTAATAATCTGGTATTGCATTCTAAGACCAAGCACATATCTATCAAGTTTCACTTTCTGAGAGAACAAGTGAACAAGGATGAAGTCAGACTGGAGTATGTACCCTCCAAGGGTCAGATTGTAGATATTTTTACTAAACCTCTTCCCAAGGACTCTTTTGAGTATCTCAGGGAGAAGTTAGGGGTCATGGCCCCTCCGGTGATGAACTAGGATGCACTGATGTGCATCAGTCCAATGGATATCACAGTCATATCTTGTGATCCTAATTGATGATGGAGAGCTGCTACAAAGGGGGAGTAGCTGGTATAATTCTGATGTGTTTGAATTGCAAGTATGAGCCCTTTTCCCATTGATGTCAAAGGGGGAGAGAAGACATGTGAAAAACAAGTGGTTGATGATCAAAGGGGGAGCAGTAAAGGAAGAGAAGACATGTGAAGAGTTGTTGCTGATAGGGGGAGCTGTGACAGAAAAGAGAAGTTCTTGTCTTGATGGTTTTTTTCACATCATATGTTGCCATCAATGACAAAGGGGGAGATTGTTGCAAGTGTGAGGTTAACCAGTGTTGTCATTAATGTAAACATACTCATATTGCATTGGTAAGAAGGATTGGATGAGCTGTGTGCTAAGGATATTGAGAAAATTAGTCTCAATCAGGAACAGTGAAGAATAGTGATGAGAAGAAGGCAAATGTACTCAATAGGTTGAGAATCAGAGGATACGGATTAAAGGGTTTGTAGATATGAGTCTTGAGATGATCCAGTTAAGATTTCAGAGGTCCGCATGAAGATATGAAGAAGTCGTGATCGGTCAAGTAGAACCGGTTCCGGGAGATGCTCCAGAGTGACAGAGTATTACAAAAAGGTCCGGTGAGATCCGGAGGTGCGTTGTCAGACTCTGCGGATTGGAAGGAGTGTTTGGGATATCCTTGTGATGTGTCATCTCAGTTTGTACATAGTTTGGAGGTCCAAAAGAACCTGTTTTAGTTTGACAGTTGCGACAGACGTTGTTCTTGAAGTTTCAGATGAAGAGGAGAAGAGATTCCAGTAAGAAGAGGAAGTGCGGATGTACCTAGTCATTTAGGCAAGCTTGTGAAGATCATTGGATCATGTTAAGGTTGTGTTGTCAGTCTGCATTAGTGTTAGAGCCCAGAATTGAAGATATTCTTCCAGATGAAGATGTTCTTGTTTAGATTGGCTGACCGGATGAGTTATTCATCTTGTGAATGTTCTTGTGGATGATTGTCGACTTGCGAATGTTCTTGTGGATGATTGCCAACTTGTGAATGTTCTTGTGGATGATTGCCGACTTAGATGATTGTTCCTAAGTCAATGCCTTGTATAAATAAAGGTTTGTGAGCTCATTTCAAAGTGTGGTGGAGTGGATGAGTGTGATATAGCAAAGAAAAGTGCGAAAGGCAGAGCAGGAGTTTTGGGCTTAAATGGAACTGATCCAGGCATGGTAAAGATGTCAATCTCCAATTCAAGTTTGTGATTCTTATCACTTTGTAGACAGTGTGTCTCTTGTAGGCAGTGTGCCTCTTTGTGAGTAGTGTGCTCGGGCAGTGAACCCTAATTGGCATGTGCCATCCATTTTTCTTATTCTTCTAACAGAGAATAATCCTTGGGTTAATCACCCCATGGTTTTTCCCTTAACTGGGTTTTCCACGTCAAAATCTTGGTGTTCAATGTGTTGATGTTTATCTACTCCTGTGTTCATGCTTTATGCTTTCATGAATGGTTAATTGATATGCTGTTAAATAACAAAGAAGAATTAAGTATTTGAAGTAGAAGTAAGTTTTTGTACAACTGATTCACCCCCCCTCTCAGTTGTGTACCCTAGATCTAACAAAGAGGACTATGTCACTCATTTGTTTTGGGTGTTGAAGACTGGACAAATTTTGGTGGAGTAATAAGATATGGTTTTGTTGGTGGCTCTGTTTGGTGTCTTGTGAGTTTATGAATCATATGTTGTATGTTTTATGCATAGTTTACTGGTTTCATGTTGTTTTTACATGAGAAATGCTTTGTTGCATGTGTTTGGTTATTTTTCTCTGAGTTGTGGGCATCTTTTCTTTTAAATCTAAATAGCTAAGGGTTATTTTGGGATTCAGGAGCATGGATTCTCTGTGTTAAATGTCTAATCTCTTACCTTTGTTCAAGGAACAAATTAAATGTTTTAAGTTAAGCATTGGGAAAGGTATGCTGCAACAACGATATCATCAAATATGAATGACTAAATACTTAGTCTTAGGAAGTATCTATAAGGCAGACACTAAAAAATCTCCCCTTCAAACTTAGTTATTGATTCAAGTTTATGGTAATCATTCACATGTGTATGTCTATTGACTCTAAGCCTTGAGATAGGCACCAGTCTGGTTTTGTATTGAGGTTACAACCCAAGGTCCCAGTCTTGCATCCAAATACAAAATGCAAATTCAAACTTCAAATATAAACCTTTAGGACATTAGAAGTAGTTTTAGGACTAAAATCCTCTGTTTCACAACTGAGCATAGGCCCAAAGCTAGCCCCTTTGCACTTATTTTATAGTTTTGGTCTGCATAAGAGAGGATTTATCTGCTTTGTGTCAACATCCCAGTAAGTTCACGTGCATATTTTATGGATGTTAAATAGGGAATACGCCCCTTGGTTTTGCAGAGCCTAAAGAAGAAGAGGAGATATTTATAGGGTCTATCTCCTGTACTGTTGGCCCCTGGCCCAGAAATCTTGTTGATCAATGATGGCTACCTTGTAGGGATAACTGGGAAGTATCTAGTTTGAAAAAAAAACCAACAGATTTGGCAACTCTGCTGGGGAATGCTTTGTGTAAGAACCTTGGTTTAAAAAACTAATTCCTAGTTGTAGGTGGCGACACCAAACAAATCTCCCAACCAGTAAGGTGAAATTTGTATGCAAGGGAGAAGATCCCTACATAATCCTTTGCTTGAAGAATTACCCAAAAAAATGATGTATAGGAGAAAAGGGACCATTCAAGCTAGTCAAGAAGGTTCCCCCAACCCTAGAAACAATGATAATACTCAAGATAATCCCGGATCTTCAAAGCAGTAGGCACCTTATCATTAAAACATAGAGGTTGAAATTCAAGATGTATATGAAAGACAACAAGGTGATAGATTGAGAATGAGATTAGAGGTGTTTCAGGAACACCCTTTCTTAGATCATCCTGATAGATTTGAAGAAACTGAGTCCCGAAGAAATGATGATGATGACCAAAATGGAATGGGACCATCTTCTTCTATGCCTAAAGATGAAGAATTAGCTGAAGAAATCAAAAGCTTGAGGGCTAAATTAGAATATTTGTAGTCTTTGAGGATTAGAGATGATATGAGACAAAAGGTGTAAGCTCTAAAAATTGCTCAATAGGATTCAGTTCCCACCCTTGATAATGCAAATGTGCTGAGAAACATGCAAAGAAATGAAGTTCAGAATCAACAGAATGATCAGTGACAAAATACAAACAATGTTAGGGTACCATTGAACAATGTGAGAAATTAGAATGATAATAGGAATGCAAATGTTAATCAGTTTGGTAGACAGCCTATGCAGTTGGATAGATTTAGGCAGGTAGTTTTTAATGGTATTCCTGGTTACCCTAATCCCATTAATAAACATGTAAGGTCTCAGATACCAAAGTTTTCAGGAAACAATGCTATGTCAGGGGAAGATTATTTGAAGGCCTTTCAGAATGTTATGGACAACTTTGAGGTCGAACATGAAGATGTTTTTATGAAATTGTTTATGCAGTCCCTAGTTGATGAAGCTAGAGAGTGGTGTAAAAGTCTACCTAACCAAAGTGTCTCATCATGGGATGACTTTAGAAAGATTTTTAAAGAACAATATGGTGATAAGACTGATCCAAGCTTTTTTATAAATGAGTTCAATAGTATTTCTAAGGGGTCAAATGAGCAGGTTGCAGATTTTAATGCTAGGTTCACTAAAGTGTTGAACAAATAACCACTTCACATGAGGCCTAATGAACCAATGTGCATGGTACTATACATAAATGCTTTTGATGCTAAAACAGCTTATGGGTTAAGAGATAAGGGTCCTACTAGCCTCAAGGATGCTTTTAGAATTGCAACCAACATTGAAAATAATAGGAAAGCATCTAGTAAGACAAATAGAAGGGATGATGTAAAGATTCTGTAAAATCTGAATAATAAGTCTCAAAGTACTCAAGGTAATGCATCTACTTCCGAAGAGAAATTTGATAAATTGGCAAATATTGTTAAGGACCTAAGTTATAGACTTGCTAAAAATGAAAAGGGGATAGGTCCCGAAAGGCAGGTTTACCAAAGACAAGAGAAGAGACCATCATTGAATGATATGCCATATAACACTAATTGGCATAATGGTAAACCCATTCTCCCAAATAGCAACACTAATCAAAGAGCTCAAAATGTTAAGGAGACTCATGATCCTCTGAAGAAAGCTGTTAACATTGTTGATGACACCCCATGGTGCATAATTTGTCAAATGCCTCACTCACAATCACAATGTGTGATTGCCCAATCTTTGTATAATAGTGTTGTGTGATGAATGCAATAAGCCACACTGTATGGAGGATGATAATGTAAATATGTTATTCACAAATAGGGAGCATTCTTCTTATGATGCTGATGAAAGCATGAATTATGGGACTCAGGTCTCCCAGCAGATTTCCTATGATGAGGATGATGAAGATAACTATGCTTATGCTCAGGACTCATGCATCTTTCTGAATAACTTGAGAAGACCTTCTGATGAAGAGATTAGAGCTCTCATAGCTACAGTAGTGGCTCAGGTCAAGAGCAATTATAACCTTAGAGGTAAGGCTCAGGTAGGTGATCCACATCAACAAAAAGACACCTTTTATGAACCAACCAATGCATAATCATAAAGGGGTTGAACAACATAAGATACGATTGAACAATAATAAGAAAAATTTTAAGCAAAAACCAAGTCATGATTCTCAAGGACTAGAAAATAAAGTTCCCCAAAATGAGGATCAAAATAAGAATTCTCAGGTCATGGATGACAGTCAGAAGGCCATTAAAATTAAGGCTGGATCAGCTCAAGATAAGAATAAAACCACGGCTCAAGTTACAACTGTTATACAAAATTATACTTCCTTTGACATAACTCAGCTTTTATCCCAAATAAAGGTCTTTGTTCCATTGATGGAGATGATGAAAGTTGAAGAATTCAGGAATAAAGCATTGTCCCTAATTTTAGGAGTAGCTTGTCAGGCCGAGCAGAATGTTGAGACTCAGGGTAAGAAACAAGCCTTGTGTATTAATGAGGATGAGGTTCCTGAAGTCTATCTAGAGGTGACAATGAAAAAATGCCCTTCACAAGTTGAACCATTTTATGTCTCCCTTGTTATCAATGGAAAAGTAATCAAGAATTGTATGCTTGACTCAAGAGCATTAACAAATACTATGCCTCTGGCTATCATGCAACAAGCTGGATTGAAAATAGATAAGGCATGTGGAAAATGCTATGCAATGGATGCTAGGAAAGTACCAGTTATAGGAATTATGAAGGATGTGGATTTTATGCTAGCATCATATCTAGAAAAGACATACAGAATAAACATAACAATAGTTGACATAAAGCTACAGTATGGTATGCTGTTGTCAAGAACATGGGCAGCATTGATTGGAGGAAGTATGCAGTTAGATTTATCATATGCCGTGATCCCAATGAATGGTACAGATGTCAAACTAGTCAGAGAAGAGAGGTCACCAAAAATAGTTGAAGATTATGATTTAGAAGAGCATATCTGTTTTGTGGATACTGACTGTGAGAATTTCAGAATTGTCTTAGATGATTGAGGAAGCGAAGGGAGAGATTTTTGCATTCAAGAACTTGACCAATAGGGTCTCTAGACTATGTATTTTGATAGAGCTTGTTCAAAGGAGGGTTTTGGTACTGGAGTTGTGTTTTTGTCTCTAGCAAGTAAGCTTCTAAAATTCTCTTCCCTGTTGAAGTTTGCCTACACAAATAATATTTCAGAATATGAAGCTCTGCTACTAGGATTAAATGTTGCTTTGAAGCATGGGATTAAGATGCTAGAAGTGTTTGGAGATTCAGAATTAATTGTTTCCCAGGTGAGATAAATATGCTTCAAAAAATAAGAGGTTAAAAGAGTATAAGCATGTTGTATGGGAAACAATTGAATTGTTTGATGCTTTTTCAATAAATTGGATAGAAAGATCAAAGAATGTCATGGCAGGATTTTTAGCTAATGTGGCCATAAGGCTAGAAGATATCACTCTGTCTGATGTTACAAGTGTTGAAGTTAAAATTAGACCTGCAGTACCAAATAATATATGCAGTTGGAAGGTGTTTGATGATGATAGAGATTTGTTGAAGTTCTTACACTGTATAGATGAATACGAGAACTAGGAGATTGATTTTCAAAACTTTGTAGAAGCTGTGAATGGAAAAGAAACTCTTTTGGGGAAAGAAGTAATTCAACTTAAAACAAATAAAATCCCCAGAGGGCTAGTTGCTTTAGAAAGAGCATTTGAAAATAGAGACCAGTTTGTTACAAAGGCATCTCCTACAAACAAGGATGACTTGGAGGAGATAAACTTGGGGACATGCCATGCCCCCAAAAGGGTATATATTGGAAAACAACTCAAGCCACACATTAGGAGTATGTTGATTGCATTATTGAAAAAATATAAGCATGTCTTTGCATGGTCATATGAGGACCTAAAAGCTTATAGAGAAGACTTATTCTAGCATGAGATTCCTTTGAAGCTTGGAGCTAAGCCATTCTGATAGAAACAAAGACCTATTAATTGAACTTTGGCTCCAAAAATGCAAGAAGAGCTTGTAAAGCTCAGTGAGGCTGGAATAATTGTGCCTATCAGACACTCAACGTGGGTGTCCAATCTTGTCCAGTTAGAACGAAAAATGGTGATATAAGACTTTGTGTGGACTTAAAAAATTTGAATGTATCTTCTTTAAAGGATAATTATCCACTGCCTAACATGGAGGCTATGTTGTAAAAGGTAACTAGTTGTGAGTTTTTATCCATGACGGATGGATTTTCAAGATATAATTAGGTGAAGTTAAAAGAATCTAAACAATACAAGACTTCCTTCACCACTCCATGGGGGACTTATGTATATGTAAGAATGCCATTTGGACTAACAAATGCAGGTGCTACATTTCAGAGGGCTATGGATGTTGCTTTTGAAAGATTGATTGACTTAATTTTGGCTGTATATCAAGATGATTTAACTGCTTATTCAAAAAATGAGGAGCAACATTGCATGCATATAGAACAAATTTTTATTAGGGCATTGGAATATGGAATTTCACTTAACCCAAAAAAATGTACTTTTGGGGTAGTAGAAGGAAAACTATTGGGACACATTGTTTCCAAAGATGGAGTTCGGATTGATCCTGAAAGGGTTGTTGCAATTGATAGAATTCAAATTCCTAAAACAGTGAAAGGCATTCAGTCTTTCTTTGGACAGATTAACTTTGTTAGAAGATTCATTCCCAACTTTGCAGAGATTACAAAGGATATTTCTAAAATGTTGAAGAAGGGTGAAACTATCAAATGAGAAAGTGAAGCAACTAGATCATTTCAGAACATCAAAAAAGCTATAAAGGTGGCTCCTGTGTTGAGATCTCCTGATTTTTCTAAGACACTTCAGTTGTTCTCATTTGCCTCTTTTCACACTATTACTGCATGTTTATTACAGAAAAATGAAGATGGTTTTGAGCAACCTATTTCTTTCTTTAGCATGTCGTTGCAGGCAGCTGAATTGAAATATGATATCAAGGAAAAGCAGACATACGCATTGGTTAGGGAAGTCAGAAGCTTTAGGCCATACTTAGTAGGATCTCAGATAGTTGCATATGTGCCCCATGTAGGAGTTAAGGACATTTTCACTTAGCAGGAAGTGACAAGAAGAAGATGCAGGTGGATTAACAAGTTATAAGAGTTCAACATTGAGATACAAATTACAAAATTGGTAAGGGGACAGGGTTTGGCTAAGATGATGACACAATCAAATTTGTAAGCATACTAGGTAAATGTAGTTCAGGATGAAGTTGTTAACATGTCAGAATTTGAATGGTAGAACGATATTGTGTATTATTTGTAGAATTTGAATTGTCCTTCCCATCTTAGTGATAGTCAAAAAAGGACTTTAAAGTTACATGCTATCAAATACATAATTATTCAAGGAGAATTATATTGGAAGAATCCTGATGGTGTATTACTTAGGTGTGTGGATAAAAATCAAGCTACCAATATTTTAAATGGCATGCACAAAGGAATGTGCAGTGGACACTACACTGCCAAGACTCCAGCTCACAAAACTTTTAGAGTAGGCTATTGGTGGCCAACCCTTTTCTTAGATGCACAAAGGATGGTAAGAAAATGTGATCCCTGTTAAAGGTTCTCAGGAAAAATTAAGTATGAAGGTGTATTACCCCTTAGAACTGTAACTGTGGAGGCTCCATTTCAGCAATGGGGAATTGATTTTATAGGGGAAATTTCAGAAAGATCAAGTGGAGGACATAGTTGGGTTTTGGTTGCTATTGACTATTTTACTAAATGGATTGAAGCCATTCCAACTAAGAAAGCTACAAGAAGGGTGGTGATGGATTTCATTTTGGAACACATTATTATTAGATTTAGAGTGCCGGTCAATGTGTTCATAGACAATGCCATGTGCTTCAGATCTGGTGACTTTGTTAATTTTTGTAACAACTATGGGATTGATTTGTCATATGCATCACCATATCATCCACAAGGAAACGGTCAGGCAGAATCAAGTAATAGAAGTCTTATGAAAATCATCAAAAGGATGGTAGACAAGAACAAAAGGGCATGAGATTCAAAGCTAAAGATGGCACTATGGGCTGAGTAGATAACAATGAAGAAAGCAATTGGAAGGTCACCTTTTGAGCTAGTGTATGGCGCACCAGCTAAGTTTCCCATGAATAATCTCCTACCAGTTTATAGATTTATATAGGAAAATGATAAAGAGATTGAGAACTCAATGAATGAAAGTATAAATCAACTGGTTGCATTAGATGAAATTAGAAGAGAAGCACAAAAGACAAATATCAGGAAACAACATAAGGTGAAATATTTGTTTGATAAAAGGGCTATAGAAAGGAACTTTCAGATAAGTGACTTGGTCCTTGTTTGGAATGCAAAGAGCCAGGATAAGGGCAAGCATGGTAAATTTGAGTCCTTATGGATGGGCCCATATCAAATCAGCAATACTCATGGAGAAGATTCCTATTTTCTCCAGGCCCTAAATGGTGAACTATTGGAATTGCCTATACATGGTCAATTGTTAAAACCTTACTTCTCATGAATGACTATCTTGTGTGTAAATTGTAAATTAGGTGTGAATAGTCTGTACGTACCTTGTATAGTTGGTGGTGTTTTGCATTTTTCGTTTTGCCTGGTCTATCCTAGAGTGGTCTGGTTCTCACTGTAGCCTTGTGCCTGCACGTCCCTAGTCAGAGCCAATGGTGGTGCCTACCTAGGGTTAGGGTTTTGAGTCAAGTCTGCAAGCTTAGATTTTTATTCCCTCAATCTCTTAATGCCTTAGGTTTTATTTTCCCTTGGCCTCCTACATTGTATCTTCTATTTTGTCGTTAACCTCCTATAGTGGGTTCCCGCTTGTTTAAGTTGTAACATAAGCCTTAGCACTCATAGGTTGACCGGCCCCTTTACATTGCATTACCGCTTTCTCCCGTCACGCTAGAAAGAAAAGAAAGAAAAAATGCTAAGTCCAAAAAAAAACCCTTTATGTGGCGGTGAAATCTATTGAATGTATCATTGTATGTATGTGTCTTTGTATGTACAGATGCATATGTACAACACCGGACCTGAAAATAAATTTCAATCGGCCTTTGAAAAGGGTGAAAAATGGTTGTATTCATATAAGGTTTGTATGTGGCATTTAGATACATTTCCAGGCATCGAAATGTGGTTGTACATGGCAGATTCCTGGTATATTCTGCAGTTGTATTGAAGGAGATTGTATGTATATTTTGTTGTATATTTGATATACAGGTGAGATACAACGGTGGATTTAAAATATGTTCAAATCAGGTTAAGATGGTGTTAGGGCCCACAGGTATGTGCAAAGAGGATTGTATGTTTATGACTTATGTAAAATGATATACAAGGCAGAACATGCAATCCCAGATTTCAAAAGTTATTAAATCAGGCCTGGTGGATGCATATAAGGGCAAAGTTGAAAAGTCAAAGGCATTTCCTTGTATCATGCGTTGTATGTATCTCCAATATACAACCTCATATACAAGGTGATGTACAAGCGGACACGACCAAGGAGTTAACTACATTTGTGAAATGGGTGAAGTCTGTCATTGTATATTGGGGTTGTATGTTCCCAATGTACAATCAGATATACAATGGGCATATACAAAGAAATATACAAGCAGGTTGCAGTCAAAGTCAATGATGTTCAAAAACCTAGTGGGGCCTGCACAGTTGTATGTCCTGCGATTGTATGTATGTGCTATGTACAATGCAAGATAAAAAAAAGCACATGTACAATCTAGACGCGAAGGAGGAATTAATTGTGGCAGATTTCAGGTTGAGGTCCGTGGTTGTATATTATATATTGTATGTATCTGCGACATACAATGTAAAGTGCAATGGATGAGATACAATTCTAGATTTGAAAATTGTTCCAATCTGGCTGATAAATGCAATGTATCCCGTGGTTGTATGTATATTGCATTTGTACAATTCGATATACAAAGAGATATGCAAAAGGGGAAGATACAACACTAGACCCAAATGCGATTTCAAATTTATTCATGGTGATTTAGGGTCTACCCTTGTATGTGGTGATTGTATGTATATACAATTGTACATATAATTTCAAAAGCAAAAATGGATAAAATGGCTCGTAGGCAGGATAATGCCTATTGGCAGACACTTCCAGGGTCTTTCTGATAACTCAAGATGCATATACATAGTGATGGAGAACCAATGCCAAGTTGCCACATGTCCAAATGCAGTTGTATGTACATGCTTTTTCATATACAAAGATTTGAAGGCATAAATGGCAAAAAGCACGAAAATGATAAAATGTGCTCATGCTGTGAAAAGTCAAAAGAGAGAAAGCTACCTACGTGGCATGATTTCATTAGTCGAGGACTTTTTAGCATGGGTGACTAGGATTGTCTGATCCAGTCAGTGTGAACCGAAGCTGTAGATCTCATAGAAGAGGAAGGAATCGATGGCCATGTTTCAAATTTTCAAAGGAGGGATTTCTGTGTGTCTACAGTTGCATTCCAAGTGGAAGAAATTTCAAAATAGCGAACCACTCCATTTCAAAATAGGTAGGTTGGCCATAATGATAGATTGTAGAGATATGGGTCGATGGATTGATGAACCAACTACCATCTTAAAGGAGAAAATCTTCAGGTGGCTGCACGTCTCCCAAGTTCACTGCTCCTTCCCTCTTCTTCTCCTTGGTGCATTCAATGTTCTTGGCGCCATTTTGATGGTGTAGTGTATTTGAGGGCAATTTGAGATGATAATGTAATTAATGCTGAGTGCACGTTCTTGATGTATAAGAGGACTATGTCACTCATTTGTTTTGGGTGTTGAAGACTGGACAAATTTTGGTGGAGTAATAAGATACAGTTTTTCTGGTGGCTCTGTTTGGTGCCTTGTGAGTTTATGAATCATATGTTGTATGTTTTATGCATAGTTTACTAGTTTCATGTTGTTTTTACATGAGAAATGCTTTGTTGCATGTGTTTGGTTATTTGTCTTTGAGTTGTGGGCATCTTTTCTTTTGAATCTAAATAGCTAAGGGTTATTTGGGATTCAGGAGCATGGATTCTCTGTGTTGAATGTCTAATCTCTTACCTTTGTTCAAGGAACAAATTAAATGTTTTAGGTTAAGCATTGGGAAAGGTATGCTGCAACAGGGATATCATCAAGTATGAATGACTAAATACTCAATCTTGGGAAGTATCTGTAAGGCAGACACAAAAAAATCTCCCCTTAAAACTTAGTTATTGATTCAAGTTTATGGTAATCATTCACATGTGTATGTCTTTTGACTCTGAGCCCTGAGATAGGCACTAGTCTGGTTTTGTATTGAGGTTACAACCCAAGGTCCCAGTCTTGCATCCAAATACAAAATGCAAATTCAAACTTCAAATATAAACCTTTAGGACATTAGAAGTAGTTTTAGGACTAAAATCCTCTGTTTCACAACTGAGCATAGGCCCAAAGCTAGCCCCATTGCACTTATTTTATAGTTTTGGTCTACATAAGAGAGGATTTATCTGCTTTGTGTCAACATCCTAGTAAGTTCACATGCATATTTTACGGATATTGAATAGGGAATACCCCCTTGGTTCTGCAGAGCCTAAAGAAGAAGAGGATATATTTATAGGGTCTATCTCTTGTACTGTTGGCCCCTGGCCCAGAAATCCTATTGATCAATGATGGATACCTTGTAGGGATAACTGGGAAGCATCAAGTTTGAAAAATAAAACCAACACGGCCCACTGGGATCATGCACATTTACAGGCCTTCTTGAGGACACAGGTAGCTGAATCATCAAGTCTTCATCCAGACCCCTTTTTGAAGTTGAAGGCTGGCTAGTTTGACTCATTTTGAAACAATTATTTTCCAAACTAGGGTTTTCTTTTTTAATAATGCTCAAAAGACAACTTCAATTGAAATAAACACATTTGGCAAAGATTTAATTTACTGGTTTTAACTACAGAAGCTTAGAATTTCAATATTTCTTTGACCAAATGCTCGCTGCGCACAGGAATTCTCTTCATGCTTATGAAAATACCATGAAAAACCCTTACCTTCTACTTTAATTGGGCTTATAGATTATGGCTCACCCCATTATTGCATGTCACTTCAGCCATTATTGCAAATTCATGACATAGGGGTGGTGTCAAATGTCTACACAGAAAGTTTAAATTTAGACCATCGATAGAATCTTCAAACTGTGAGATCAATGGCTATGAATCAACCACTGTATTTGAAAATCTAAACCTTTACGTGAAAAGCCAATAGTCAATCAAATTACTGCATCTCAGATGCTCTTTTTGCTAACTTTTCTTCCTTTTTTGTCCTATGTGGCCACGTGGCACCATTTCGCGACCGTGCAGTAACAAGTGGGCCACCTCCTTTTAACTCTGTGGGAGTACGCTAAGCCTTACATGTGGGTTCCCTTATATAAGTCTTTTCCTTCCTTCTGAAAATAGGCCATGTGTCATCATCTCGTAGTTGCACATAGAATCTTTCCTATAGACAAGATTCTTCTGCGACACTGTGCTAACGTCTAATCCTTATTGGCCCCATCTCTTCACTTCATCCTTTAACACCTGGCATGATCTGTTTCATTCAAATGAATCATCAATATTATGGCCATAGGCCATGATATACTTTACACTTGTCTTCATCTCGCAGCCCTGCGGTGGAGATATGATGTCAGCATCAGCGATCTGCGGGCTTGCGATATCCTAACATGTGGCACCTTCGGGCCCCTACAAAGACTTAGGACTTAAGAACTTTATAAGGAACATGACTTTAATGGGCAACAAAGGGTAAATACCAGGTCTTGGGGCCAATTAACTCATGACATTAAAGGCATCAAGTCATAACTTAAACAACTAGAAACTTAGGTTAGGCGGTCAACGATGGATTATAACATAAAGTAAAGATATGACACAAGACTTAGGGTTTTAAAGGGAAATAAGGAAAACACTTGATAAAAACTGACTCAAAACCCTAAAACCTAGATAGGTACCACCACTAACCATAGAGATTTTTCCACATTTCAAACAACAAAATTGCCAAAAAAATATGTTTAAAACCTCCAAAAAAATGCAAATAAAATCACGCAGATTTTCACGCCAAGAAAAAAACCATGAGACCTATTGGCTGAATATTTTTTCTTTAGCTAACTAAAGGAAAAATGATTGTATCAACCACAGTGTGATGAGATATTATCTCTCCTCTCAGCAAGGGGAGGCTCCCTTTTATTGCCAAATATGAACTAATAACTATTACAAACTTATTTACACTAAAAACTAACTTCAGGGTGATCCCATATCATCCATTTCTCTTTTTTCAGAAATGATGTTTAAAATTCTCAATATAAAAATCAATACAAAAGGATAAAGCAATACCAGTATATTTGAACCACAAAGAAACCCACGAAAACACAAAGTTTTTCATTGCTTCTTATGCTTGAATGTAAAATAAGGATTTTGGAATATAATGCAGCCCAAAGTCTTCAATGTATTCCATGATATAACAAAATGATCAAAAGAATCAACTTGCAGCTCAAAGTCTTCAAGTTCACTCTAAACTTACAAATATAAACCAACTTCCACAAATGATAATTGCAACTCAAAGTCTACCAAAATCAAATTTAAAATGTCTCTCAATCACTTGACACACACTTTCACCTTTCAATCACTTATCAATTATAAGGTAATAGAAGAGACATAAGAACAATTCTATCACTTGATAAATTATATCCAACACAAAGATTGGGCACCAAATTGCTTTTCTTATATTGATTTTTCTTGAAAATTGATTTACAACAAAATCTCAAAGTCTTAAAATTGCTTCTCAAATCTGGCAGAGTTTTGCTTCAATAGACAAAAGATAAAAATTACAATAGAGGCCCTCTTTATTTATAGTGAGAGGCTGGTGCAGGAGCACCTACCTGACAGCTGGCCTCCATGAGGCAGTTAGTTTGTTTTGAGTCTTGTTAATGTTTCCAAGAAGGTCTTGTAAGACCAATGCATGTAATAAGGTCATGTTGACCATGCTTTACTATTTTTAGGTAGTTTGTTTGGATAGCTGTTATGCTGTAGGTCCGGTTGGATCTCCCAGCCGCCTGGAGAGATTTCCCAGCTGCTTGGAGTTGGGTCAGTAGTACTCGCAAGAGATCCTATTTATACATGAGGATCGGTTGGTCTTGAGACAGATTGAGAGATAGATGTTGTGAAGTTAGATTGTAGAGGGAAAGACTAAGCATTGTATTGCATCTTTTGAAATCAATAAAGATCCTGTTTGTGTTCATTTTCTGTTTGATCTCCATTGTGTAATCGAGTTGCTGTTTTGGTGGTTTCATGGATTCGCTGATCCATTCCACCGGTTGATTCGTCGAATCGGTGGAATGGCTATGTACAGTAGGTTAGGAAGTAGTTTACTTTTTCTGTTTGTTCATGTGTATGTTTGTAGGATCGCAGTTGAAAGGTGTTGAGGACCCTAGCATGGGTATGTGCTAGGTCATGTTTATTGTTAGAGTTTGGAAGATCACCCTGAAAGTAGATCGGGTCATCCCAGGAGGTTCGGCGGATCGAAATTCGCTAAGGTTGGAAGTTCGTCAAAATGGCATCATCAGGATATTTCTGCGTATATCCTGCAGTTACTTCGGGCGTCATCTGAGTAAGTGGAGATGAGCATGATGCAATTGATTGCATAAGGTGAATGTGTTTTGGGGTGATCATCATCAGGTGTTGCCGAGGAGGAGCGTATCGGCATAAGGTAGAAGATCGGGTTGACAATTCCATCGCGGGCCGATAATGTTAAGTTTGGCCGACAGCAGGATATTGAAGGAACTGCATGTGACGTCATCGTCATCAGGATAATCGTCATCAGGATATATGGGAGGAACCGGATGTTCTATATCCTGTTGATGAACATGATGTTGAACATCATGATGATGAAGAAAGAGGTTGGCGGTAAGATGAACAGTGAACATCAGGAGGAGGTTTGCGCTTGCCGAATGTGATGATGCTGCCAATAACCGGATATGATGATGCTGCTGACAGGCGAAGGGTCGAAGGTTTGTCTGCAAGAGGATATCAGTCGGCGAGAGAAAATATGATGATGCTGACAGTGTTAGCAAGAAATATGATGATGATGATGAAGGGTTGCGGACATCCATGTTGTATGTCAGGGTTTTAGTGTGGATGCCTTTGCATCATAGTGGTATCAGAGCTCAGCAAAAGGTCTGGGCTGTTGTGTGTTGATTCTGTCACCGAAAGGGCAGAGATAGAGTTGATTCTGTCACTAAAAGGATAGAGGTAGAGGAGTGAGAGGTTGACAAAATGCCTCCAAAAGGTAGTGGTACTGCAAGGGAATTGCAGGAGATGAAGGAAAAACATGCCAGAGAGATGAGGAAGATGAAGGAGCTTGCTGAAGCACTTCAAGCCAGGCTTGTAGCCCTGGAAAAGAACAAAAAGAGGGAAGTGGAAGACAGTGAGTCTGAAGAAGATGAAGATACTGTTGAAGAGTATGAAGAGGTAGCTGAAGACCAGAGATTTGCAAAACTGTTAAAGGTAGTGCAGAGTGATAAACCTAAGGTAAAGGTTGATGTTTCCAAGTATAATGGAAGTTTGAATGAAGATGAGTTGCTGGATTGGATTGCTGCACTTGATAATCACTTTGAATGTGAAGATGTTGCTGAGGATCAGAAGGTAAAGATTGCAAAGACCAAGTTAGGAGGTCATGCTTTGGTATGGTGGGATTATGTACAATCCGAGAGAAGGAAACAAGGAAAGTCAAAGATCACTTCATGGGATAAAATGGTAGCAAGGATCAAAGGTAAATTCTTGCCCAGGGATTATGAAATTCAGATGTTTAAGAAGCTGCAATTTTTAAGGCAGAAGGAAATGGATGTGAAGGCATATACTGAGGAGTTTTATAAGTTGAGTATGAGATCTGGTCATCATGAGAATGAGGTAGAAAAGGTGGCTAGGTACTTGGCTGGTTTGAGATTGAACATACAGGATGAGTTAGTTTTAGCTAACCCTAAGAGTGTGGAGGATTGTTACCAAATGGCAATCAGGATTGAAGAAAAGATGAATAGGGGACAAGATAAGTCCATGAGAGGAAGAGGCAGCAATATGAGGGGAAGAGGAGCAGCCCCTACAACAAGGCAAACCAATGAGGGTCAAGAAGACACTGGTAAAGGACAGGGACAGTCTGATTTCAGAGGTGGATGGAAAGGTAATAGAGGAAGATTTGGAGGTGGTAGAGGTTCTACTACATTTTCAGGAAAGTGTTACACCTGTGGTGAGTTTGGTCATCCATTTTTCAAATGTCCAGAAAGCAAAGGTTCATCATCCAGAAATGATAGAACAAATGACAAGAGAGTACAACTTGTGCAAGAAGAGAAAGTAGAGCAAAGTGTGCAGAGTTCAAACACTTATCAAGGAGATAGAGTTCCTGAATATTATGGATATCCTGAGGAGGGAGAAGCATTGATGCTTAGGAGAATTAGTTTACAGGCATCAAAGGATATGATGCAAAGAAGAGCTCTTTTCAAGACCACATGCAAGAGCAAAGGTAAAGTATGTAAGGTTGTCATTGATACTGGTTCAACAGACAACATGGTATCTCAGGAAATGGTGGATAAACTGAATTTGGAAAGGATTCCACACCAACACCCTTACAAGGCATCTTGGGTGAGTGATAGTCAATCACTTTTTGTCTATGAACAGGCATATGTGGATTTTCAGATTGGAGCATATCATGATAGAGTTTTGTGTGACATTTTGCCCATGGAATGTTGTCACCTACTGTTGGGTAGACCATGGCAATTTGATAGGAGGGTACTGTATGATGGGTATGCTAATACCTACACCATCAAGAAAGATGGGAAGACTATTATGTTGATGCCATTGCAGGAAGATGCTGCAGCACAGGGGGCAGCCAAAATCATTTTAGTGGGAAAAAAGGAATTTGTGCAGATGCCTATAGGAGCAGGCATAAATGCAGTTGAGGACACTGCAGGGAAAGGAGTTGTTAAGGACAATAGGTTGAAGATAGTTTCAGTTGTGACTGACAGAGGTCAGCAGCAGGTTCAGCAACAGGTTTGCAAACAGCAACCAGTTGAGAGGAATGACAAGGATGTTGTCATAGTTGGGACTATTGTTTGTCCTATAAAGGTTGAAAGAAAGACAGAGTTGAACATTCCAGAAGTTCAAGAGGCAGTTCAGACAGAGGTTCTGGTCAGACAACCTGACAAACACAAGGTATGTGTGAGAAAGGCCTACATTGACAGGCATGAGGATTTACTTGCAAGAAAGCAAGTTACAGTTCAGAAGTCTTGGAGCAGCCAAGAGACAGCAGAGGACAAAGCTGGAACAGGTCAGAACACTGACAAGGCAAGGTGTAAAGGTGGAGGACTTCCACATCCTAACTCATGGGACATGAGTTCTTTTCTGTTGGGGAGTATGGTGCAGGAGCACCTACCTGACAGCTGGCCTCCATGAGGCAGTTAGTTTGTTTTGAGTCTTGTTAATGTTTCCAAGAAGGTCTTGTAAGACCAATGCATGTAATAAGGTCATGTTGACCATGCTTTACTATTTTTAGGTAGTTTGTTTGGACAGCTGTTATGCTGTAGGTCCGGTTGGATCTCCCAGACGCCTGGAGAGATTTCCTAGCCGCTTGGAGTCAGGTCAGTAGTACTCGCAAGAGATCCTATTTATACATGAGGATCGGTTGGTCTTGAGACAGACTGATAGATAGATGTTGTGAAGTTAGATTGCAGAGGGAAAGACTGAGCATTGTATTGCATCTTTTGAAATCAATAAAGATCCTGTTTGTGTTCATTTTCTGTTTGATCTCCATTGTGTAATCAAGTTGTTGTTTTGGTGGTTTCATGGATTCGCTGATCCATTCCACCGGTTGATTCGTCGAATCGGTGGAATGGCTATGTACAATAGGTTAGGAAGTAGTTTGCTTTTTCTGTTTGTTCATGTGTATGTTTGCAGGATCGCAGTCGAAAGGTGTTGAGGACCCTAGCATGGGTATGTGCTAGGTCGTGTTGATTGTTAGAGTTTGGAAGATCACCCTGAAAGTAGATCGGGTCATCCCAGGAGGTTCGGCGGATTGAAATTCACTAAGGTTGGAAGTTCGTCAAAACGGCATCATCAGGATATTTCTGCGTATATCCTGCAGTTACTTTGGGCGTCATCCGAGTAAGTGGAGATGAGCATGATGCAATTGATTGCATAAGGTGAATGTGTTTTGGGGTGATCATCATCAGGTGTTGCCAAGGAGGAGCGTATCGGCATAAGGTAGAAGATCGGGTTGACAATTCTGTCGCGGGCCGATAATGTTAAGTTTGGCCAACAGCAGGATATTGAAGGAACTGCATGTGACGTCATCATCATCAGGATAATCGTCATCAGGATATATGGGAGGAACCGGATGTTCTATATCTTGCTGATGAACATGATGTTGAACATCATGATGATGAAGAAAGAGGTTGGCGGTAAGATGAACAGTGAACATCAGGAGGAGGTTTGCGCTTGCCGAATGTGATGATGCTACCGATAACTGGATATGATGATGCTGCTGACAGGCGAAGGGTCGAAGGTTTGTCTGCAGGAGGATATCAGTCGGTGAGAGAAAATATGATGATGCTGACAGTGTTACTGAGAAATATGATGATGATGATGAAGGGTTGCGGACATCCATGCTGTATGTCAGGGTTTTAGTGTGGATGCCTCTGCATCAGAGGCCATGAGATAATCTAGGAAAATCTAACTACTTTGACTTATTCAACAAAGGAGTCCTTATTGATTTGGGACTTCCTATGTTTTTACATGTAATTACATATGGAAAAAGTACATGTAAAACTATCCAAAACTACAAACAAAGTACATATGAAAATACAAAAATAAATGAAGGCATGAAAACTTGGATCAACTTGCATCCCCATTCTTCTTCAGATAGGCCTCGTACATAGTGAATACTGCTTGCATCTCTAAGCTATCTGGACCAACAGTGTTCTTGAAAATCACTCGAGCCCTGGTTATGGCATCTCTTACTGAAGTGGCTACCTTTTCATGATTTGTCAACTTAGTTTTCAGATTAACTAAAGTCAGTTGGTTATCTAGTATATTATCCAAGGAAGTTACCGAAAAAGCATTGTCTTCAAATTCCTTCTGAACCATATTCTTAAATGCTTGAACCATCTCATCAGCAGGAAGAAAATGATGGTCACTAGTTGTCAACTCACATGAGAGTTCCTCCAATTTGTGCAAAAGATCAGCATCACTATATATACTAAGTTCTTTGGCACTCTCTAAATCTTTGATCAACTCTTAAATAGGTAAAGGTTGGGAACTAAAGATATAAACAACCAAAATCATCAACAATAGTCCATGCTTCATCTGAAACTATTCTTTGTTCTAATTGAGGATCAAATAGACACACTAAAATTGCAAAGAAGGCATTGTTCACTCTCCTGAAATGATGTATGGATCCCTTCAGAGTTAGCTAAGGATAGTATTGGTAGATTGGCACCACCTTCTGATCTCTCTCATGAGTCAAACCTGGAAAGCTTCTCATTGAAGCAGCTAAATATATAGCTACATATACAAGATATGATGTCATATAGAACTTGGAAGTAGTTGACACCTTAATCAGTTGCTCATGAAGAGCATTGCTAATCTGTTCACCCTAGAAAATATTATGTTTGCCTTGAAGGATAATTTTGATGTAAGGATACATCCATTCATGGAATGTGGAAGAAGATGGAAGTCCTCTCACCTTGCTCAGAAGAGTTATCAAGTCACTTACCTCCTCTACAAAGTCACTTCTGGGAAAATTCTTGGGCCATCTGGATAAATTTGGCCTGGCAGTTTTCAACCATTTAGTATTGATAATCCTTTTGGATTTTTCCACATCTTTATCATATTCCCTCTAGGCAATGTTGAAATCTAGCTATGCAACATCCTCTGCACTAGGACACATGAAAACCTTATCCATGAACTCTGCATCTAGTCTCATAATCAAGTTTCCATGAGCATCCACCACTGTCCTATTATCCTTGTTATAAAAATGAGCAACTTGAAGAACAAATTTAGCATTATGGGCAACGATAGGAAAGGAAGCAACCAAATGGATATTTCTATTGATAATCCTTTGCATGTAGTGACTAGGTTTATCTTGCTTTGTCCTGTCTACAAATTCAGCCATATCAACATGACCAATCTCTATGTCCTGTATTTCATCCACATTTGGTGTGACTAAGGTGATGGGGAAGACACCTTGGTATTTGTACTTCATTGCTTTGGCCTTCTTAGGTGAAGGATCAGCCATTTGAATGATGAGCACCTCTGATAGAGAAAGACAACTTGGCAATCTTGCAAGGGCAACTGCAACAATAAGAGGCATGATTTTTCAATGTTAGGGAAAATGAGGTACATGAGGAAACTGCAAAGTTAGAAATCATGATTATTAATGTGAGCTTAGTGGGGCTAGAGAGAAATTAGAGTGAAGAACAAAGTGAAAACTGGCTAAGGATAGCAAATTGGAAAATTTCCCAGAGTTAGAAAATTTTGAAGAGAGTGAGTGCACGAGTGACAAAAATTGCCGCCCTTACATGTAGGAGGGAATTGCTTTTCATGTCAGGGTGGCAAATTTTGCTGCTTCTACATGTAAGAGATAAGCATTTGCAAAGTATGTTTGGATGACGAAAAATCCCACTATTGCATATGAGGATAAAATTTTATTTATGCTCAGGCAGCGATTTTTGCCACCCTTGCATGTAAAAAGTTACGTCTGCAGTAGAAGCGAGTGAAATCAATGCTCTAACATTTTGCAAGTTACAAAATCAAAAATTTGTGTATGGGCAGGAATTTTTTCTGCCCCTACACTTTGGATGAACAATAAACAATAACATGGGTGGTGATTTTCACTACTCATGCATTTTTGAATAAAATGCCATATGCATCAGCGGTGAAAATCACCGCCCATGCATATGGGATTCTTTACAAGATCATGTATGGGTGGAAAAACTTGCTGCCCTTATACAAGGAAAATGTTGCAAGTATGAGGTGAAATAGTGTTGTCATTGATGTCAACATACTCATATTGCATTGACAAGAAGGATTGGATGAGTAGTGTGCTGAGGATATTGAGAAAATTAGCCTCAGTCAGGAACAGTGAAGAACAATGATGAGAAGAAGGCAAATGTACTGTATAGGATCAGAACCGGAGGATGCAGATTAAAGGGTTTGTAGATATGAGTCTTGAGATGCTTTAGTTAAGATTTCAAAGGTCCGCATGAAGATATAAAGGAGTTGTGGCTGTCGGTGTGGAACCAGTTTTGACAAGTGTTCAGATGTGACAGAGGATCACAGAAAGGTCCGGTGAGGTCTAGAATTGTATAATCTTAATCTGCAGATTGGAAGGAGTGTTTGTGATGTCCTTGTGATGTGTCATCTCGAGTTGTGTATGATTTTAAGGTCTAGAAGTACCTTTTGCATTGTGACAGTGACGACAGACTGTGTTCTTGAAGTTCTGGATGAGGAAAAGAAGAGATTCCAGTAAGTAGAGGTAGTGCAGATGTACCTGGTCATTCAGGCAGGCTTGTGAAGGTCCTTGGATCATGTTGAGGTTGTGTTGTTGATCTGCATTGATGGTAGAGCCCAGAATTAAAGATATTCCTCTGGATGAAGTTCTTGCTCTGACTAAGCTAACCAGATGAGTTGTTCATACTGCAAATGTTCTTGTGGTAGCCGACCGGATGTGTTATTTATCTTGCGGATATTCTTATGGTTGTTTGCCGACTTAGATGATTGTTCCTAAGTCGATGACTTGTATAAATAAAGGTTTGTGAGTTAATTTTGGTGTGTGGAGTGTGTGGATGAATATGGTATAGTGAAGAGAAGTGCGAAAGGCAGAGCAGGGGTTTTTGGGCTTAAATGGAACTGATCCAGACATGGTAGAGATGTCATTCTCTAGTTCAAGACTGTGATTCTTATCACTTTGTAGATAGTGTGTCTCCTTGTAGGCAGTGGGCCTCTTTGTGAGCAGTGTGCTCGGGCAGTGAGCCCTAATTGGCAAGTGCCATTCTTTTTCTTATTCTTCTAACAGAGAATAATCCTTGGGTTAATCACCCCGTGGTTTTTCCCTTAACTAGGTTTTCCACGTCAAAATCTTGGTGTTTAATGTGTTGATGTTTATCTGCTCTTGTGTTTATGCATTATGCTTTCATGGATGATTAATTGATATGCTGTTAACTAACAAAGAAGAATCAAGTGTTTAAAATAGAGAGCAGGTTTTTATACAACTAATTCACTCCCCCCCTCTCAGTTGTATGCCCTAGATCCAACAATTGGTATCAGAGCCAAGTTCCTCTGAAAGGAGCTTAACCACTTGAGGAGATCCAGGATGTCGTCATACAAGAAGGATAGTCTGAAGTTCGATGGAACCAACTTCACTCTCTGGAAAGGTCGCATGAAATGTCACTTGGAATGTATGGGAAAAGCATACTTGGCCATGGTCTCAAAACCATATGTACCTCCACAGGGTGGTTCGACAACTCTGAATGAAATCACAGATGCTGAAAACAATTTGCAGACCAAGGAAGCTCTTCTAAGCGCATTGAATGACTCAGATCTCTCAAATGTTATTGACCTACCAACTGCATATGAGATCCTAACTAAACTGGAACTTCTGTATGAAGGAGATGAGTTTGTCAAGAGTGCAAGGTTGCAAAGTTTGAAAGGGAAATTTGAAAGATTAAAGATGAGAGATGATGAAAACATCACTACTTTTATGCCACGAGTGAATGAGCTGGTGTGTGGAATTAGAAATGCTGGTGGAACTCTGGATGAAAATGAGATTGTTTGCAAAATCCTCAGATCCCTTCCTGCTGCCTACAAAATCAAGGTTGCTACCATTGATGAATTCAGAGCTCACACAACTGTCACAAGAGAACAATTGGTTGGCAAACTAGCTGCATTTGAAATGACCGAGTTTGGAGATGATCCACCCAAGATTGAATCTGCTTTCAAAGCCAGTGCCTATGTGAAAGGCAAACAGAGATTTGATCCGGGAGAAAACTCTTCAAGGAAGATGTCATGGTATGATCAAGCAAGAAGAGACATGGAAGAAGAAGAAGCAGAAATAGCTCAACTTGAAGCCCTCATTGCAAAGAGACTGCCAAGAGGATCCAGTAAGTATGAAGGAAAAATACCCTTTAATTGCTTCAACTCAATAAGATTGGTCATTTTGCTTCAAGATGTCTAGAAAGATCTGCAAGGTCTAATACTAACAGACAAAGGTTTCAAAAGAAATGCTATTATGTTCATGAAGAAGATGACAATGAAGGTGTAACAGATGATGAATCAGAACTAGGGAGCAAATTCAGAAATGAATGGGTGTTTATTGCCATCAAGGAAGAAGATTCAATATCCTCTGAATCTATCAATCACAAGGTTGTGGAAAGAGATTTGGCTGCTCAAGTGGAAGAAAAGGATGATTGGGTTATTGACAGTGGATGCTCTCACCATATGGCTGGTGACAAGAATAAGTTTTTGGATTTGGAAAGGTATGAAGGAGGAATGGTAAAGTTTGGTGACAATTCTGCTGGCAGAATCAGAGGTAGGGGAACTATTTCCTTTGATGGAAAGAGCAAAACAGGTAATGTACTATATGTTGAAGGATTGAAGCACAATCTTCTCAGTGTTGGTCAGTTAGTGGACAAAGGCTATGATCTCCGGTTCAAAAATGGAAAATGCAGAATCTTTACAAGCTCCAGAACTAAAATTGCATCCGGTACTCAGACAAAAGCTAACATCTTTCATCTGGTTGGTTCAAATAAAAGTTGTCTGTTTGTTCAAGTTGATCAGAGTTGGTTATGGCATAGAAGAATGTGTCATGTAAATTTTGATAACATCATCAAGATAAGTAATAATCAGGCTGTAAGAGATCTTCCAAAATTGATGAAACCTACAAATAGTTTGTGCAAAGAATGTCAGCTAGATAAACAAAGTAGAGTCTCCTTCAAAAGCAAAGATCAGCCCTCTATTGGATTGTTGGAATTAGTACATACTGATCTCTGTGGTCTGACAAGAATTAAGAGTCTGCAAGGTGATAGATATTTCATGATGCTAATTGATGATCATTCCCGGATGATGTCGGTTACCTTCCTAAAAGAGAAATCAGAAGCCCTTGAGAAGTTCAAAATCTTCAAAGCTATGGTAGAAAATCAAACCGGATTGAAACTGAAGTGTCTAAGGTCTGATAGAGGTGGTGAATTTACATCTGGTGAGTTCATTGACTTTTGTGAGAAGTAGGGTATAAGGAGACAATTGTCTGCTCCTAGGACTCCACAGCAGAATGGAGTAGTTGAGAGAAAGAACCGGACCATCTAGGAAGCTGCCAGGACAATGATGCTAGAAGCTAATGTTCCTCAGATGTTCTAGAAAGAAGCTATCAGCACCGTAGTTTACACTCTCAATCGAGTTCAAATTAGAAACAATACCGGTAAGACCCCCTATGAACTCTAGTTTAGCATCACCCCTACTGTGAAATATTTCAGAGTATTTGGTAGCAAGTGTTATATTAAAAGAGATGAAGATCTAGGAAAGTTTGATGCTAGAAGTGATGAAGAAATTTTCTTGGGTTACTCCACTTAAAGCAAAGCATACCGGTGTTACAATAAGAGACTGAGGAAGATGATAGAAAACACTAATGTGAAAGTTGATGAAGGAATTGAGAAGCCCTCAAGATTTTATGAGTTTGATGAAGATGACCAAGATGGTGTTCAGGTTCAAGGAACTCAATCCTCTCCGGTAAGTCAGAGTCAGCCTGATCCGGTAAATCAGGAAGAAGAGATAGGTTTGAATAAGCCTGATCAAGAAGCAGCAGTGCAGGATACTCCCAAAATTCCAAGGTATGTAAGACTGAACCACTCTGAAGATCAGATCATAGGTGACAGAAGCAAAGGTGTGCAAACTAGAAGGAATGTTGCTCAAAATCAGGACGAATGTTGTCTGATTTCAAAGATTGAACCTAAAACAATAAATGAAGCCTGCAATGATGAAAACTGGACCAAAGCAATGAAAGATGAATTGATGCAAATTGAGAAAAATCATACTTGGGATCTTGTTCCCAGACCTAGAGACAGGAATGTGATTGGAACCAAATGGGTCTTCCGGAACAAATTAAATGAAGCTGGTGAAGTAATCAGAAACAAAGCTAGATTGGTCTACAAAGGCTACTCTCAAATAGAAGGAATTGATTTTGAAGAGACCTTTGCTACGGTGGCAAGAATTGAAGCAGTCAGATTATTTCTTGCATTTGCTACCTTTAAAGACTTCAAGGTATATCAGACGGATGTCAAGTCTGCCTTCCTAAATGGTGATCTGGAAGAAGAAGTTTACATTGAACAACTAGATGGATTTCAATTGTCTGACAATGATGATATGGTCTGCAAGTTAAAGAAAGCATTGTATGGATTAAAGCAAGCCCCAAGAGCATGGTATGAAAGGTTGGATAAGCATCTTGTGTAGATTGGATTCAACAAAGGTACTACTGACAGTAACTTATATTTCAGAATTGATCATGAAAACATTTTGATTGTGGAAGTGTTTGTGGATGATATCATTTTTGGAGGAAGAGATAGTATGTGCAAAACTTTTGCAAATCAGATGAAAAGTGAGTTTGAAATGTCTATGCTTGGCAAAATGAATTTCTTCTTGGGTCTGCAAATTACTCAAACAAAGAAAGGGATCTTCATTTCTCAGACCAAATATGTGAAAGAATTGTTAAGGAAATTTGGTATGGAAGATTCAAAGCCAATGAACACTCCCATGGCAACCGGATGTAAGTTGAGCAAAGATGATGAATCCCCAAAGGCAGATCAAACAAAGTATAGATCAATGATTGGTGGATTGTTGTATCTCACTCAGACCAGACCAGATATAATGCAGGTTGTTGGTCTTGTAGCAAGATTCCAGGCTGATCCTAAAGAATCTCATGTTATGGCAATCAAAAGAATTTTCAGGTACTTGAAAGGAACAACTGAGTATGGTCTATGGCACCCTAGAGATCTAGATTTCTCTCTTCATGCTTACATAGATGTAGATTGGGCAGGAGATGTGGATGACTAGAAGAGCACCAGTGGTGGAGCATTCTTTTCAGGGAAGAGATTAGTTTCTTGGCTAAGCAAGAAACAAGATGCAATATCTCTGTCTACAACTGAAGCAGAATACATTGCAGCAGCAGGTAGTTGCACTCAAATCTTATGGATGAAGCAGATGCTAAGAGACATTAAAGTTGAATATGAGGAGCCTATCACAATTTTCTGTGATAATTCAAGTGCAATTAATATTTCTAAGAATCCGGTATTGCATTCTAAGACTAAGCACATATCTATCAAGTTTCACTTTTTGAGAGAACAAGTGCACAAGGAAGAAGTCAGGTTGGAGTATGTTCCCTCCAAGGATCAGATTACAGATATCTTTACTAAACCTCTTCCCAAGGACTCTTTTGAATATCTCCGAGAGAAGTTAGGGGTCATGGCCCATCCGGTGATGAACTAGGATGCACTAATGTGCATCAGTCCGGTGGATATCACAGTCATATCTTGTGATCCAGATTGATGATGGGGAGCTACTACTAAGGGGGAGAAGCTGGTATGATTCTGATGTGTTAGAATTGCAAGTATGAGCCCTTTGCCATTGATGTCAAAGGGGGAGAGAAGACATGTGAAAAACAAGTGGCTGATGATCAAAGGGGGAGTAGTAAATGAGGAGAAGACATGTTGCTAATAGGGGGAGCTGTGACAGAAAGGAGAAGTTCTTGTCTTGATGGTTTTTCACATCATATGTTGCAATCAATGACAAAGGGGGAGATTGTTGCAAGTATGAGGTGAACTAGTGTTGTCATTGATGTCAACATACTCATATTGCATTGACAAGAAGGATTGGATGAGTAGTGTGCTGAGGATATTGAGAAAATTAGCCTCAGTTAGGAACAGTGAAGAACAGTGATGAGAAGAAGGCAAATGCACTGTATAGGATGAGAATTGGAGGATGTGGATTAAAGGGTTTGTAGATATGAGTCTTGAGATGCTTTTGTTAAGATTTCAGAGGTCCGCATGAAGATCTGAAGGAGTTGTGGCTGTCGGTGTGGAACCGGTTCCGGCAAGTGTTTAAAGGTGACAGAGGATCACAGAAAGGTCCGGTGAGGTCTGAAATTGTATAATCTTAATCTGTGGATTGGAAGGAGTGTTTGTGATGTCCTTGTGATGTGTCATCTTGAGTTGTGTATGATTTTGAGGTCTAGAAGTACCTTTTGCATTGTGACAGTGACGACAGACTGTGTTCTTGAAGTTTCGGATGAGGAAGAGAAGAGATTCCAGTAAGTAGAGGTAGTGCGGATGTACCTGGTCATTCAGGCAGGCTTGTGAAGGTCCTTGGATCATGTTGAGGTTGTGTTGTTGATCCGCATTGATGGTAGAGCCCAGAATTAAAGATATTCCTCTGGATGAAGTTCTTGCTCTGACTAAGCTGACCGGATGAGTTGTTCATCTTGCAAATGTTCTTGTAGTAGCCGA
This sequence comes from Cunninghamia lanceolata, assembly GCA_027924645.1. Taxonomy (NCBI): domain Eukaryota; kingdom Viridiplantae; phylum Streptophyta; class Pinopsida; order Cupressales; family Cupressaceae; genus Cunninghamia; species Cunninghamia lanceolata. The sequence goes on from BSBN01000934.1 coordinate 2,156,061, forward strand.
CCGGATGTGTTATTTATCTTGTGGATATTTTTATGGTTGTTTGCCGACTTAGATGATTGTTCCTAAGTCGATGACTTGTATAAATAAAGGTTTGTGAGTTAATTTTGGGGTGTGGAGTGTGTGGATGAATATGGTATAGTGAAGAGAAGTGTGAAAGGCAGAGCAGGGGTTTTTGGGCTTAAATGGAACTGATCCAGACATGGTAGAGATGTCATTCTCCAGTTCAAGATTGTGATTCTTATCACTTTGTAGATAGTGTGTCTCCTTGTAGGCAATGGGCCTCTTTGTGAGCAGTGTGCTCGGGCAGTGAGCCCTAATTAGCAAGTGCCATTCTTTTTCTTATTCTTCTAACAGAGAATAATCCTTGGGTTAATCACCCCGTGGCTTTTCCTTTAACTGGGTTTTCCACGTCAAAATCTTGGTGTTCAATGTGTTGATGTTTATCTGCTCTTGTGTTTGTGCATTATGCTTTCATGGATGATTAATTGATATGCTGTTAACTAACAAAGAAGAATCAAGTGTTTAAAATAGAGAGCAGGTTTTTATACAACTGATTCACCCCCCCTCTCAGTTGTATGCCCTAGATCCAATAGAAAAATCTTGAAAGTGTGAAGGTAGAAAAGAAAAAATGTTTAAACCTTAACATAGAACATGGAAGACATGGAAAAAATCATCGACGACGCAGGTTGACTTTGAAAGATGAAACAAAAACAAACATAAAGATTTCAAACTGAAACAATAATAAAAACAAAACCCTAAACACAACACGATAGAAATGAAGGATCAAATAATGATTTCTGAAAGCATGGATAAACAAATTGAATCATGCAAACCCTAGTGCATAATGAAAAGAGGAAATAAGAAACTTACCCAAAATAAGGAGTCAAAAAATGATCGAAAACCCTAAATGAAGTTGTCTTCGAAATTCGCCTGAAAATGTTGAATTAATAGCTTTGGCAACTCCAGAGACATAAACAATCATAAGGGTAAAAGAAAATGAAAAGAAAAGAGTTTAAAAACCTATGTAAACATCAAAATTCAACATCTAGCAAATGCATTTAATACACACGAGTTTAACTTAAAATTCATCGGGAGATGCTTTGGCGGTAAATTTTACTGCTGCCACACATAAGGGAAAGACAAGATGCATGGGCAGAATTTTTTTTCGCCCCTACACTTTAAATGTAAACAACTTGCATGGGTGGTGATTTTCACCACCCTTGCATATCAAGGGACTCAAACATGCACCAGTGGCAAAAAATGTCGCCCTTGCATGAAAACAAAAAAATTTCTAACACTGCCAAAAACTCAAGTTTTAGGGAATTCACCACTTGATCTGTTTGCACAAAATTCAAGAAACCAAGATGAGAAGATGCTCGAAGGGATTCTTGGGAGCTAGAGGACCATGCATGAGGACAAGATGATTCACCTTGATTTGCATGCTTAGAGTTGTAGGCTATGAAACAAACAAGTTTCATGGGGGTCATCCTACAAAATGAGCACAGCTAATTTTGGGGATAACAGCTGGCTCTAACTAGGGAGCTTCCTTCGATCATTCTTTGAAATGATCAAAGGGAGAACAACTCCAGTCTCTAAGTGCCTTCATCCATTCCATTGGGCTATAGAGTCAGGTGACAACAAATAACACAAAAAAACTAAAACAAAAAAAAAAACACAAAAACTGTACAAAAATACATGAACTTATCTATCACTTTATTGAATGAAAATCTTCAAATGTTGTCCACTGTGTGGCAGCAAGAAATGTGTTCCATCCTGGTACTCCCGAATGAAACTATTTTCACCATAATGTTGATGAATCACAAAATGGCCTCTCCATAGGGAATCAAACTTCCCGTGCATTCATTTTGGCTCTCTCCTCTTGTCCCATAACAAGACTTGATCCCCAACTTGAAAATATTTGAATTTAGCCTTCTTGTCAAATAGTTTCTTTACTTGACTTTGGTGTTCCACAATACGATCCACCACTTTGACTCACTATTCCTCAAGCTCAAAAAGGAACATTATGCGCTTGTCAATAGAACTCTCAAAAGTTTCATCTTCAACTACCTTTACCAACTTCAAAGCTGGCAGCTCTAAAGTAATTGGTATTTCAGCATTCAATCCATACAATAACTGAAAAGGAGACATACCAATTTCTCTCTTTGAAGTAATACAATCTGCCCACAAAGTTTGAAACAATGCCTTGTGCCAGGTTCTCTGATTTTCATCTACTAGCTTTCTGATGATAGTGACCAAATTCTTGTTACTCGACTCAGCTTGACCATTTCCTTGCAGATAATAGTCAAATGAGTGAGAAAGAATAATGCCATATTCAAAACAAAAACTAGTAATTTCATGAGAAGAAAAACATGTAGCATTATTTGCTACTATTTTGTTTGGAACCCCAAACCTGGATATTATGTTTTCCTTGAGGAAACTACAAACCACTTCGGAAGTAGCATGCTTAACTGGAATAGCCTCCACCCACTTTGTAAAGTAGTCAGTGGTTGTAAGTACAAAACTATGTCTTGCACTTGATGTTGGATTCACTACACCAATTAAATCAATACCCCATTGCTGAAATGGTTCCTCAATGATGACTGGTTTAAGAGGTAGAGCAGCCAACTTGGGTTTCCCCACAAATTGTTGACAAAGTTCACACTTACACACCCAATCATATGCACCTTGGAACAAGGTCGGTCAATAATATCTCGCTCTTAGAAGTTTATGAGCTGTGACAGGTGTTGAAAAATGCCCACCACATGCTAGACTATGGAAAGGTTCCAAAAGTTTGTTTTGTTGCGCCTTATCTACACAACAGCAGAAAATCCCATCAATGCTCCTCTTGTACAAACCATTGTCCCATAAGATGAAATTTGTAGCTTTGAGCTTAATGGTCCTTTTCTCTTTATAAGACATATGTTCAGGACATTCGCCATATGTGAGAAAGTAAGAAAGATTTGAATACCATTCATCTGTGGTGCTCAAAAAAAGAACAGTGGGAACTTCTTCAACTTCTACTTCCTCATCACCAATTTTTTTGTGTACATTATCAGCAATAAGGTAACATAATCCTTTTCCTCATACAAGATTGGTAGGCTTAATATCAAGGTCATATTCTTGGATCTTGGAAATCCAGCTACCTCTTTTGCTTCCAAACTCCTATTGAGTTAGAATAGATTTGACTATTGAGTCTGCAACCAATGCAACAGTATGAGAATTCATAATGTAGAAATGGAAATGCTTAATAACTTTCACTATGAAATATGCATGTTTCTCCATAGCAGAATATTTAAGTTCATGAGATTTTAGAGGACAAGTCATGAATGCAATAGGAAATTCAATACCCTCCTCATTCTATTGAACCAAGATTACTGACAGTGTATGCTCAAAAGCATAACTATACATAATGAAGTCCTTGGTATAATTAGGACACACAAACTAGAGCATGGGCAATGGCTCTTTTAATGTCCTCAAATGCTTCTTTACCTTTTGCGCTCCAATAGAAAGTGGACTTAACTTTCATCATATTAACAATATGATGAGTTTTCTATGCAAACTCAGGAACAAATCTCTGCAGAAAATTCACTTTTCTGAAGAAAGAGTGAACAACTGTCTTACTTGAAGGTAGAGCAATACCTTGAATGGATTTTACCCTTTCTGGATCAATCTTGGTACGTTCCTTAGACACCACATGTCCAAGAAGTTTACCTTCAATTACCCCAAAAATGGACTTTTTGGGATTGAGTGAAATTCCATGCTGACGACACCTTTCTAGAACTTGCCGTAAATGGTAGGCATGATCTTGACACTTCTTTGAAAAGATAGTTAAATCATCAAGATATACAACAATAAACTTACCCATTTCATCACGAAATGCCAAGTCCATTTCTCATTAGAAAGTTACACCAACATTGGTTAAACCAAATGACATCCTGCAGTAAGCAAAAGTACCCCAGGGAGTTGTGAAAGTAGTTTTATGTTGATCCACTTCACTCACTTCCACTTGGTTATAACCCAAGAAACCATCCAGCATAGACAACATCTCTTAACCAATCACCATTTGTAGTACTTGATCCATTACCTGAAGAGGGTAATTATCCTTTAGAGATGACTGATTCAAGTTACAGAAATCCACACAAATGCAAATTTCAAGGTCCTTTTTTCTTACTGGTACTATGTTATCTATCCATGTGGAATGATGAATCGGGAAAATAATTCTCACATTCAACATCTTTTGAATTTTTGCTAAGCTCGTACCTAAAATTTTGGGGTTATATTGCCTCTACTTGTGAGGCACAAATCCCGACTTGAGTGGAATCTCATATTGGACTTATTTAGGCTGGAAAGACTTCAAGTCGTCATAAGAATATGCAAGCACATCAATATCGTGATGCAAAAATGTCACAAACTTGAATCTTTCATTAGCTATGCAACATTTCCCAATGTTGACCATCTTAGTATCATCTTTTGTACCCAGGTTTACCTATTCAACTTCTGATGAAGAACCCGTTCCAATCTGTTGTTGTTGCATGATGTACCAGTCATGTTTATCGAATAGTTTCTCAAGAGAAATTAAACCTTTGGGAATTTTGTTCCCCTTTAGCTATAGAAACTCTTCACTAGTCTCTAAATCAACTTTAGAAATAGATTCCTGAGGAGGAGAATCATTACCTTCAAAATAAAGCTCATTGAAGTTATTAGCCTTTTCTAGAAAAATAATGATTTGATTATCCCCATTAAAAACCTGCCAGTGGTTAGAATTATCTAGGATGCTTGGCTAAAAGACCAACTCAATGGTGTATTTATTACCCTTAAAATCCTTGTGAGGAACCATAAGGGTGGCCAAGATGACCAATGAATCTGTATGATCATTGAACTCTCTTATTACTTCTGAGATGTCAAAAGCATCAAAGTCCTCAATGCAATCCTAGACATGATTGTGGTAATGCCTCAACCTTTCATTTTTGGTTTGGTATAGATTCCTTACCTGGCAAATGACGAGTTCTGCATCTCCCTATGCATGGAGATTCTTGATTCCTTTAGCACAAGCAACTTCCATCCCTAGTAACAAGGATTCATACTCACCGGTATTGTTGTTATTATCAAATTGCAGCTTGTAGGAAAAAGGAAAAATGACTCCTTGAGGAGATATAAGGAAAATCCTCCATTGTCATGCTTTCATTTGAACTATCATTAGATGTATTAGCATAGTCCTCTGTAGTCAAAAAGTAATTTCCCATACCGGAAGACTCAAAGAGAATTTGTGCTTTGGGATCTTCAGATTTGGTGACAGTATATTTTGCTTCCCTTTCTAGAAGTAGCTTCTATATAACACCCTTAACAAGTATCCTTGCTTCAGATAAATCCATGTTGATTTCTCCACCAACATCTTTATAGAAATTCTACCCCAATAAAATTCCATATGAGGTAGGAACATCAGCCACTAAGATAGTCATTTTGATCCTTTTCTCTGGAAAGGCAACAAATGCAAACTGTGCATTCTTAATTTGACCAATAAGAGGCACTTGTTTGGTTTCCATTGAAAAACATCTACCAAAATTTTTAGTCAAAGTCAATTGTAGGGCATCTGCCACCTTGGCAGGAATAACATTGTCAAAGGCAACTAAGTCTATGACACAGTTACTAAGTTTGTGACCATTTATCAACAGAGAAACATAAAATGGTTCAATTTTCCCAGTGGAAGGGGTAGTAACTAGATTATTCTGAGAGGCTCTTGTCTTAGAAACAATAGGAGTATGTTGGGAAGAATCTTACCCTACAGGGGTAGCCTTATTTTTTACAAATTTGGCTAACCATTCAAACTGATCCAGATTAACTTGCAAATATTCAACCTCAGACATCTGAATTTTGGTCTTCTTGACATGGTCTATTATATTGAACAATTGATATGATAGAGACATGGAAAAAGGATTATTTTCATGTTGAGGTTTTGGAATAGGGGTACTAGTTTGAGGAACAAAAGAAGAAGATAGAGCATTTGAAGTACTTACTTGTTTTTCACCAATTGGGTCTCTAGGTTGAAAAGGAAGAGGTGTTCCCCTCTTAGCAATGGAGATTGTAGGACGAGGATCTTCCTTTGACTTTCCTTTATTAGTTGCTTTTTGATTCAACTGATTTTTAGATTGTGTGAAAACAATATATGATTCACCATATGCATCTTCCTTTTGTTCAACTTGATCCTGAAAAATTAGGAAGCCAATATTTGAGTCACCAGTTAACTCTTGCAAGTATGTGCCTAATCCATGTTGTCATTGGTGTCAACTATGCTCCTATTTTACTGCTTTCTTGTAATATCTGAGATGCTTTGTATTTACTTAGGTAAGTGATCTTGATGTTGAGGATATTGAGAAAATTAGCTCCTCTGGTAGAAACAGTGAGTTGTAGTGGAAACATTGTATTACATATAGAAAAATAGTCCAGAAGATTGCTTTGCATTTCATGTAGGATGAATATCTTTGTTTACGGATTGGAAGTTATTTAGTAGTCTATATCAGAGAAAAGTTAGGGGTTATTACCCCTCTTGATCTAAACTAAGATGCATAAGAGTGCATCGGTCTTGTGGTGCTTAGAGTTCCTTCTTCAGATCCGAATTGATGCTTTTAGGGCTACTTGTCAGGCGGAGTAGTCAGAGAGTTCAGAAGAGAAACTGAATCAAAGAAAAAGAGTGCAAGTATGTGCCCTTTTCCATTGATGTCAAAGGGGGAGAGAAATCATGTGAAAAACTTAGAAGAAAAGAGTGCAGATGTGTAAAGAGATAGGGGGAGAATCTTGTCTTGATGGTTGTTGCAGTTTTTCACATCATATGTTGCCATCAATGACAAAGGGGGAGATTGTTGCAAGTATGTGCCTAATCAGTGTTGTCATTGATGCCAACATATCTTTGTTGTCATTGGTGTCAACTATGTCCTATTCTATTACATGTTTAGAAGCTTTGTATGTTGAGGATATTGATAAAATTGGCCTCTCCAGAAGAAACAAGTGAGTTACAGTTAAGTGTAGTATAGACAGTGAGTTGTATGCTGAAGAAAAGTCTGGTAGATTACTTTGCATTTCTTGCTTCTTGAAGATCTTGGTCTGTAGATTGGAATTTAAATAAAGGGATGTATGAAGATGCTAAATCCTGAGTTTGAGCCTCCGATGTGAAGAATTGAGAGAGTTGCATTCACCAGAGTAAAACCTACTTTCTTTGATTATTCTCTGGTGACAGGGAGAAAGTATTTTGCTCCACATTCCTCTGCATTAAAGTGTTTTTCTCTGTGGTTCAAAAGGGAAGTCTGGAATAATGATAAGTTCCTATAATTGCAATGGTTCATGTTTTGGTGGTCTGCAAGCTATCTTTCTTTTATGATAGTTAAAGAAAGTGAAGTTCATGTGCTCTGGTGTGAAGAATCTCATGAATAAAGTGGTTTGAGTTTGTGTGGTTTCTCTTGATGATTTCAATGTGCTTGTGGACTCCTCCTGATCATGTTCCTTCCTTTACATTGGTCCGCATTAAGGAAATGAGATCATGTTTGAAGAATATTCCCAGATAACATAGCGTGTAACTAGTGTTAGCCGACTTGGTTAATTCCAGTAATTGCAAAGATCCCTTGAAGATTATGGAAGCGTGTTGTGGTGTGGAAGATCATCTTTGAGTCCCAGCTAAGGTATGGTGTGGTCCACATACATTTATACTATAATTCCTTATAATAATTTGTATTAGGTCAAGACCTATTTTGTAAATATTTGTAATACCAACCTTGGAGATTATTCCAATGGTTGATGATTGTAATGCCGACCTTGATTATCATTCCAAGGGTGATGAAGTGTATAAATACTTGTAATTGAGTCATGGAAAAGATGTCCTAGTGCGAAAATGGAAAGATAAGGAAAAGGGAGAGCATATAAGGCAGAGCAGGGCAAAGCAGAGTAGAGGAACTATTGTACTTCAATGTATAAATTTTAGACATGAAGAAGATGGTGATTTTGGTATTGAGCCTAGCAGTGAGCCACCAGTAGGGTTTAACAGCCCTCAGGGTTTAACATCCCTTATTGTAATCTTTCTAGGTTTAGGGTTGAGGTAGTGAGCCTGCTAGACTAGCTGTACTTCATGGCAGTGACCCAGTATGTTCTTGGCCCGTGGAGTGACCAAGCCTGAACACCATTTTTCAAAGATTGAAATATATTTTGAGAGATAATACTCTTCATGGTTTTTCCCCACCTTGGGGTTTTCCACATAAAAAATCTAGTGTCTCTTGTGTTAATGTTGCATATGTGTTTAAGTTTTTGATTTCATGCATTCTTTGTTTAATCATAATAAGTGCGGATAAGTGGTCAATGCTTAAGTGCAGAAGTGTTTGAGTTTTTTGGACAACTAATTCACCCCTCCTCTCAGTTGTCTGATGTTTTTCATCAATTGGTATCAGAGCCAAGTTCCTTTGAAGAAAGTCTAACAACTTGAGGAAGATCCAAAATGTCTTATAAGAAGGAAACGCCGCATTTTGATGGGATGAATTATGCTCTTTGGAAGGCATGAATGAAAAGACATCTTCTTTGTCTTGGTTACAAAGTATGGAAAGTTGCAGAAACAAAATACACCTTGCCTCAAAATAGTTTGATGACTAAAGATGAAATCAAAGAATATGAAGTGGATGTTAAAGCAAAAGATGCTCCTCTGCTAAGTTCATTGAATGACTCAGTACTGACAAAAGTTGTGGATCTTGAAACTGCAAATGAGGTATGGGAAAAGTTGAAAAATCTATATGAGCAAGATGATTCTATGAAGGAGGCCAAGCTACAAAGTCTGAAAGTGAAATATGAAAGTTTGAAGATGAATGAAGATGAAAACATAATAGCCTTTATGCAAAGAGTTGATGAACTTGTCACCAGAATAAAAGGTATGGGGGGAACTCTCAGTGATAAGGAAGTTGTGATGAAAATTCTCAGATCACTACCAAAGTCCTACAGTCACAAGGTAGCCACAATTGAAGAATTTATTGTTGGCAAGAGACACTATATGGATTCATGGTTGTTGTCATTGATGGCAACAAAGGTCATTCCACATATCCGCAAGTCATGTTATATCTCTACCGGAAGTCAGATTGAAGATTGTTGTGGTCCGGTGAACAAGAACAGAGCATGTGGCAAGGTCCGACAGATTGGTCCGGATCTCTCAGAGGAAGTGTCTTGGCACAGTGCGGATCTGGGGAAGTCAAGAGGACTATCTTGAGTAGTATATTCCAAGGATTTAGCCTCCGGAGATGGACAAAGAAAAAGATATGAATAGTTGAGTACCGGATTCCTGAGAGACAGTGAAAACAGAGGAAGAACTGACTGACTGAGTATCAAACTACTTTCCGGATGTGTTACAGATGATGATAAAGGTTGCGGAGGCATGAATCATGTTTGGCCGACATAATTGATGATATCTACAAATATATGCTTGATCCGCATTGCTTGGTGAGCAAGGATTCAGCCGACAGAACTAAGTTTGTAAGAAACTAGACTGTTCCGGATGCCGACTAGAAAGATGATGAAATTACTTGTGCGGATATATATAGAGGATGGATTTAGTTGTAAAGTGGGTGAGTGAGCGAAAAGGATATGCGAACAAGTCCAGAGTAGAGCAGAAGTAGCAAGAAGGATCCGGTATGTGAAAGGATAGTAGACTAAAGAACAGAGGAAAGATGAAGTGCAGCAGATCAGTATACTGAACCTAACCGGAACTGAACTCCAGCATATGCAGATGCTTCCAATCAGTTCAAGACTGTGATTCTTATCACTTTGTAAGACAGTGTGTCTTCTTGTAGGCAGTGAGCCTCTTGTGAGCAGTGTGCTCGGGCAGTGAGCCCTAATTGGCAAGTGCCATTTTTGTAATTTCCTATTCTTCTAACAGAGAATAATTCTTGGGTTAATCACCCCGTGGTTTTCTCCCTTAACAGGGTTTCCACGTCAAAAATACTGTGTCATGTGTTTCTTATTTCATGGTTAATGTTTTGTGTTTGATTTTATGCTGCTTCAATTAAGAGGAAAGTTCATTAAGGGAAATAATTAGGATAACTGATTCACCCCCCCCCTCTCAGTTATCAACAATTGGTATCAGAGCCAAGTTCCTCCTAATAGAGCCTAACAGCCTGAGGAAGATCTGGGATTTCAAATGGATGCATATGGTTTAAGGGAGCAACTCAAGACTGCCCTTGAGGATCTTGAACAGTCAAATTCTGAAGTCAGTGAATTAAAGGAAAGACTCAAACAGGCTGATGAATTCATGAGAGAATTAAAAGACAAATTAAGTCTCTCTATGAAAAAGAGAAAGGAGCTGCTTCAACAGTTGGCAAGACAAAGTGAAGAAAGCAATACAAGTGAGGAATTGACTGAGCAAACCAAGTTATGTGAAAAGTTATCAAAAGAAGCCATTATGTTAAGACATGAAATGGAATCAGGAACTATAAAGTTTACTCAAGAGATTGAAGAAAAAAGAAAGGCTGAAGACAATCTAAGACAATCTCTTAAAGAAAAATCAGAAGAATGCCACCAGATGGACAGGATTATCAGACACCTTGAATCTGATCTTGAAGATTCCAAAGATAATGAAGGAAAACTTGAGGATCAAATTGCCTCTCTCAAAAGAGACCTTCAAACAGCAAATGAATATAAAGAGAAATTCAAGATAAGTTCTGCTCAACTTGAAATTCTTCTTGGAAGTCAAAAGAGGACAGATGACAAGTATGGCTTGGGATATGAGAAAGGAGAAAGCTCCGGATCCGGTCAGAGGAATCTTGGATCAGAAAATCCAAGGAGGAGGCCTAGAAGACCTCCGGTAAGACAGCCAAATGCTCAAAAATATCCATCCTTCAATGGATACTGCCACAGCTGCAACCATTTTGGTCACAAAGCTAATCAGTGCAGAATGAGAATGAATCAGATTAACTCATCCTTCTCCGGACAGTGCTTCAACTGCAAAAGGTATGGACACAAATCCCATGAATGCAGAATTATGCAAGTAAACAAATCATTCAAAGGTAGATGCTTTACATGCAATAGAGTAGGTCATATGGCTAATCAATGCAGATCAAGGGGATATCAGTTAAATATGCAAAGAAATGTTATTTGCCAAATCTGCAATAGGTCCGGTCATAATGCTAAAGTCTGCAGAAACAAGAATCAGGACAAAAGAGGTCCGGTGTATAATCAGAATCAAGACAAGGGTAAACAAAAGATGAATGCGGATGAAGTTAGGAATCAGATGAGCAAGATTTGGGTGAAGAAAAGCTCAGAGAATGTAGAGGTTGGATCCGCACCAGATTCTGGTGCTGATATTTCTTCCGGAAATTAAAAAATGAGCTCAGGCTCAGGGGGAGACTCAAAGAAGATTCTGTTCCCCCAGCCAAACAAGTTGTGCCGGACGTGGCACAAGATGCGGATTAAAGGGTTTGTAGATATAAGTCCTGAGATGCCTCAGTCAAGTTTTCAGAGGTCCGCATGGAGTTATGAAGAAGCTGTGTTCGACTAAGTTAGACCTGTTCAGGGAGGTGCTCCGGTATGATAAAGGATTACAAAAAGGTCCGGAGAGATCCGGAAGTGCACGATCTTGTCTTGCGGATTGGACAGAGTGTTTGGGATGTTCTTGTAATATGTTACCTAGATTTATTCATGATTTAAAGATCCTGATGATATTCAGTGATCAGGACTAATCCGGGATACTCCAAGCTGTCCAGACATGGTAAACCGGAATAATGCAGGTGAAGCATTTATTGCAGACAGATATTAGGGTTTGCGGAGCAATATAAGGGATTTCTCAAAAGTTATCTGCTCATTCTACACTTGAGAAGAAGCGAATAGTGGAGCTCTGCAACAAGGTTCATCAAGCACACCAAGGATCTCCTGCCGAAGCTATTGCATAAAGAAATCAATCCAACCACTCCGTGCAAACCGAAGGCGCATAAGGTATTCTTCGTTTTTCATTGCCTCACTGCAAATCTTTGAAGAATGGCTACTCCAAACATAGTTAAGATCTCTGATAGACCTCGCCCCTCATTCAAGAAACATCCCTACAAATCTTTGGAGGTAGATCCACTAGGAGCCTTCTCTAGTGTTCCCCACGGAGTCTTACATACTGAAGATATTAGGGTTTACATACACGCAAACATTGAGGAATTTGGGGAATTCAAATTAAGAGACCTCTATCACAAGCAACTGATAGATAATGCTTTTGAGCTCAAACCAGAGTATAAGGGTATCCAGAAGAAACAGTTTGAGCAATTCATTCATTTCCCTAGCTTTGAAGAAGATGAATGGGTCCGGTATGTACTGAGCAGGATGCATGACAACTTCCTTTGGCTAGATAGACCCTGTAAGATCACAAAAGAAGCAATTAGAGCAGTAACTGGTCTATACTCTTCCGGGGGGGTACCTATCCTCAAATCTGTCAAGAACAACGTTGTAACTGAGGCCACCGGATCAAAATATGATAAGAGGGCAATGACCATTGAAGATATTTCGGATCCGGATATCAAATATGCATCAATGATAATAGGATACAAGATCTATCACTCCAGCAGGGAGAATTCTGTATCCGGAACTGCAATATACACAGCATATGAAATGCTAAGAAAGAATGCAGATTTTGATCTTTGTGAACTACTACTAAGCCAATTGATGGAAAATGTACAGAAAATCAAGAAAGACAAGAAGAACTCCTTTAAGTATGGTACTCTCATTGTATGTCTCTTCTTTTACTTCATGAATGAGCTACCCGGAACAAGTGGATGGGTATGGCAGAATGACACACCTGTTGCAGTCCAGATAAGAGACTATCTGCATGGACTTGGGGATGCAAAAGCGAGGAATACAGCTCTATGGGGATACTTCAAAAACTTTCAGAGCATGATGCAAGCAAGAGAGAGAATTCCCCAGTCTCTCATCGAGAAATACAAGGACTCAGTATGTTTTATGGTTGACACTGATCAGTGCCTAATGGAGGCAGTGGAGCCAAGGACTGTCTGGATAATGCCCATGGGGTATGAAGTTGATGAACAGATAGTAGAGCTGCATGTTCAACACATGCTAAGTCAGCCCAAAGATCCTAAGGCAGAAAGGTTTGGAACCTTTGAGGAGCTGAGCGTGAAATTACATGTAGAACTCAGGGAACCTGAGATTAAGAGAAAAGTGAGAAAAGAAGTAGAGCACATTGCTCAAGGCCTAGGCATCTCAAAAGAGGCACTTGATGCCAGTCGGGAAAAGAGGAGAAAGGCTGAGGAAGAAGAGAAAAGCAAAGAAAGTGCTCCGGTTGAAACCCCCACCCGGACCAGATCATCAAAGAGATCTGCACCTTCCACAACCAAAAGCTCAAAACCGGAAGTCCAGGCATCCGGTAAAAGATCCAAGACAAAAGCATCAAGGGCTTATGAAAGCCAAAAGGATGAAGAGGAGACAGAATCAGATGAAGGAGTAAGAGAAGTAAAGAAACAGAAAAAGAAAGGATCCGGTAAGCCCTCCACAGGCCAAGACAAGGAGGAAATGGCAGAGGTAACTGTTGAAAAGCCCACTCTGTCACTAGAGAGCATAATCAAGTCGGTCACGGTGGATGGAAACCTTCAACCAATGACTGAATCCTATGATGACTTCAGTGAGGCAGACCAAAAGACTCTGCAGGAAGCCACAGTTAAATATCTGAACACATACAATAAGGCTTTCATTGAGATCATATCTCTCATTCCTAAAAGCCTAGAGAAGGAAATGGAAGTAAGAAAGAATAATGCTCATGCCAAAGATCTTGAGATCCGGGAGCAGATAGCTATTCAGCTATATCCTCAAATTGATCCCAAGACAATGAACATGATCTTCAAGGACTGCAGAGATGAGTTCAGAAGTAAAGCCAGGATGAATCAGCTCATGCTTGGTGAGACTGACAAAGTGGCACAAGAGACAGAAGAGATCCTCCGGAAGGCCTTCAAAAGGTTCAATCTTCCTGTTGTAGAGGACCTAGGTGCAGAAACAGCTGCTGATTTGGAATCTTCTGTTCCGGAAGAAGTGAGCCCTGAACAGACAAGTGAGGACTTGGGACCCTCTGCTCCAGAAGAAGTGGCCCATGAACAAGCAAGCATCTCTCCTCCGGTTTCCCCTACAGTCTCCGGATCCAAAGAAGAAGAGCAATTGCAGGAGAAGGAAGCAGTGGTGACAGACAAAGAGGTTGACAGTTCTAAGACTGCAGAAGAAAAGAAACATCTGTCTCCGGCAAGAGACACTGCACAAACTGTTCAACAATTTTTGAGCAAAGAAACTCTAGAGATTGATGAACCGGAGCTTCTAAAAGGTCCATTTGATTTTGACTCTCTCTCTCCGGTACAAACAATGAAGATAGCTTCATTTGCAAATGCCAAGGCAAATGAAAAGCTCCTGAAGTCTCATATGGAAGACTGTGAGTTGATAGAGGCTGCTTCCGGAGTACTTGTAAAGATCATGCCATCAATCCAAATAGATCCGACAGCCTCCACTTCCGGTAATCTAAAAACCTTAGTCAGCAGTATTGATACACATTTTAATTCTCTAGAAAAATCAGCTGAAGACAAGGTCCGGAAGGAATTTTTGGATAAGAGATTTTCTGAAATATTAGATTTAATCTCTAAGGATAGGAAGATTGTAAGCATTGGAATAAAGAGCTTAGAAAATGCTCTTAAGGATGGCGGTGACATCTACAAATTTTGTATATCTTGGTCAAAGGCAACAGCAGCAATTGACAAGAAAATAAAAGAGGAACAGGACAAGCTTCAAAGCTTATCTCAAAGTTTTGATCCTCTCTCTTCCTCTATAATAAATCAAGAATGTCAGACTATTGCAGTCTTGAATGAAATAAAGAATCTTGAGAAGGAGAGGAAGAACATTACCAACCGGATGGGAGAACTTAGAAGGATTATAGTCCCTAAGTTGGAAACGATGCATGAGGCCATCAGTGATGCCCAGACCACCGCCCATACAAAAGATCCGACAGATCTCAGGCGGGCAGAAGCTTTTGCATTTTTGTTGAGTGGTCACATTTCAATCCTGGACAGAATGAAGCTTAGTTGGGCTACTGAAATGGTTCAACTGCAGACATCCTTTGCAGACATTCTGCAGTATATGTGAGTATGTAAATATGCGGCCATATATAGAAAATTTTTGAAAATTTTGGTGTGCGGACCCTACCCTTTGCCATTGATGTCAAAGGGGGAGTGAGGAGCAGTGAAAAATGAGGAATCCAACTCAGGGGGAGTTCCGGAAATTGTATATAAAGACAGAGCATCAGCAAAGGGGGAGCATAGTGTAAACACTTAGTCATTTTTCACTAAGTGTTGCCATCAATGCCAAAGGGGGAGATTGTTGGCAAGAGACACTATATGGATTCATGGTTGTTGTCATTGATGGCAACAAAGGTCATTCCACATATCCGCAAGTCATGTTATATCTCTACCGGAAGTCAGATTGAAGATTGTTGTGGTCCGGTGAACAAGAACAGAGCATGTGGCAAGGTCCGACAGATTGGTCCGGATCTCTCAGAGGAAGTGTCTTGGCACAGTGCGGATCTGGGGAAGTCAAGAGGACTATCTTGAGTAGTATATTCCAAGGATTTAGCCTCCGGAGATGGACAAAGAAAAAGATATGAATAGTTGAGTACCGGATTCCTGAGAGACAGTGAAAACAGAGGAAGAACTGACTGACTGAGTATCAAACTACTTTCCGGATGTGTTACAGATGATGATAAAGGTTGCGGAGGCATGAATCATGTTTGGCCGACATAATTGATGATATCTACAAATATATGCTTGATCCGCATTGCTTGGTGAGCAAGGATTCAGCCGACAGAACTAAGTTTGTAAGAAACTAGACTGTTCCGGATGCCGACTAGAAAGATGATGAAATTACTTGTGCGGATATATATAGAGGATGGATTTAGTTGTAAAGTGGGTGAGTGAGCGAAAAGGATATGCGAACAAGTCCAGAGTAGAGCAGAAGTAGCAAGAAGGATCCGGTATGTGAAAGGATAGCAGACTAAAGAACAGAGGAAAGATGAAGTGCAGCAGATCAGTATACTGAACCTAACCGGAACTGAACTCCAGCATATGCAGATGCTTCCAATCAGTTCAAGACTGTGATTCTTATCACTTTGTAAGACAGTGTGTCTTCTTGTAGGCAGTGAGCCTCTTGTGAGCAGTGTGCTCGGGCAGTGAGCCCTAATTGGCAAGTGCCATTTTTGTAATTTCCTATTCTTCTAACAGAGAATAATTCTTGGGTTAATCACCCCGTGGTTTTCTCCCTTAACAGGGTTTCCACGTCAAAAATACTGTGTCATGTGTTTCTTATTTCATGGTTAATGTTTTGTGTTTGATTTTATGCTGCTTCAATTAAGAGGAAAGTTCATTAAGGGAAATAATTAGGATAACTGATTCACCCCCCCCCCTCTCAGTTATCAACATTTATGCAGGTAAAAGCTATTAACAGAGATTAATTACTTGGTAAGCTTACTGCCTTTGAGATGAGAGAGTTTGGTGATGTCCTGCCAAAAGTTGAGTCTGCCTTCAAAGCCAGTACCTCTAGGAAAACCTCCAGGTCAGAAAAGTACAAGGTAGAATCTAATGATGAGTTTGATCAAATTGAAGCCAACTTTGTGGATAAAATACAAAGAGGATTCGGTAAGTTCAAAGGTAAATTACCTCTTAAATGTTTTTCCTGTGGCAAAGTAGGCCACTTTGCTTCTAGATGTCCTGAAAGAATTGAAAGAAATAGGAAAAGATGTGAGAATGGGCCTAGGACCCAAAACAAATGTTATTATGTTGAAGATTTTGATGATGATGAGGTATCAGATAATGGTGAACTAGATAATGTTAGTACTTCTGGTAATGAATCCTTGTTTGTTGCTATTAAAGAAGAACCTATGTCTACTAATCCTCCCAGCTGTGTGAAGAAAGAAAAACTAGTAGAAAGTACTTTGGCTGCTCAGGTTGTTGAAGACAAAGACAAATGGGTTATTGATAGTGGCTGCTCTCACCACATGACTAGTGATAAAAGTAAGTTTGTGAGATTGGAAAGATATGATGGTGGACTGGTTAGGTTTGGGGATGATATAGTTGGTAAAATTTGTGGAAAATGATCTATTTCTTTTGATGGCAAGCATAATACTGAAGATGCTTGTATGTGAAAGGACTAAAGCACAATATTTTGAGTGTGGGTCAGATGTGTGACAAAGGTTATGACTTAAGCTTCAAAGACAATAGATGTGAGATCAGGGAAAGCTCCGGAACAGTCATTGCAATTGGTAAGAAGACCAGAGGTAATATCTATCACTTGAAAGGAACTGATAATTATTGTTTGTTAGCTTAGACTAATGATAGTTGGCTATGGCATAGAAGGTTGTGTCACATCAATTTTGATAACATTATGAAGATAAGTGTTGCACAGGATGTTAGATATTTGCCTAAGCTTGTGAAGCCTGCTAATCCTATTTTCAAGGAGTGTCAATTTGGGAAACAAATAAGAACAAGTTTCAAAAGCAAGGACCAACCAGTTGATGGACTACTAGAACTAGTGCATATAGATTTGTGTGGACCTACCAGAGTAAGAAGTTTGCAAGGAGACATGTATTT
Source organism: Cunninghamia lanceolata (assembly GCA_027924645.1). Classification (NCBI taxonomy): domain Eukaryota; kingdom Viridiplantae; phylum Streptophyta; class Pinopsida; order Cupressales; family Cupressaceae; genus Cunninghamia; species Cunninghamia lanceolata. The sequence goes on from BSBN01000934.1 coordinate 2,173,682, forward strand.
CATGTTTCTTATTGATGATTATTCTAGAATGACTTGGGTTACCTTTTTGAAATAAAAATCAGAAGATCTAGATAATTTCAAGGCATTTAAGGCAATGGTTGAAAATGAGATGGATTTGAAGATCAAATTTTTAAGATCTAATAGAGGAGGAGAGTTCATATCAAATGAATTCAATTTCTTTTGCAAAGAACATGGGATAAAGAGACAGTTATCTACACCTAGAACTCCACAACAAAATGGAGTCGTTGAAAGGAACAATAGAACAGTTCAAGAAGCTACTAGAACCATGATGAAGGAAGCTAATCTTCTGGAAGTATACTGGAGAGAGGCAATTCACATTGCTGTATATATCCTAAATAGATTTCAAGTCAAAGGTAACAGTTCTAAGACTCCTTATGAATTGTGGTATGGCAAAGTTCCTACTATGAAACATCTCAAAGTTTTTGGTAGCAAATGTTATATCAAAAGAGAAGAAGATCTAGGCAAGTTTGATGCTAGGTGTGATCAAGGAATCTTCCTTGGTTACTCAACCAAGAGCAAGGCTTACCGATGTTATAATAAGAGGTTGAATAAGATCATTGAGAGTGCAAATATCAAAGTCGATGAAAGCAAGGAAAGGTCTCCAGAATCAAGTGGATATGAATAAGATAAACCAAATGTTTCAGAAGTGGTGCAGCATGAAGAAATCTCAGATGAAGAGGATCAAGCTCTGAAAAGTGCTACCAAGACACCAAGGTATGTAAAACTGAATCATTCTAAAGATCAAATCATAGGAGATAAGTGTAAAGGAATCCTGACCAGAAGAAGAGCTATAGAAGAATAAGTAATTTTTTGTCTGATTTCCAAGATTGAACCTAAGACTATGAATGAAGCTTGCAATGATGAGAATTGGGTAAAAGCTATGAAAGAAGAATTGATGCAGATAGAGAAGAATTAGACTTGAGATATTGTTCCCAGACCAGCAGATAAAAATGTAATTGGTACCAAGTGGGTTTTCAGAAACAAGATGAATGAGAATGGTGAAGTAGTAAGAAACAAATAAAGGTTGGTATGCAAAGGATACTCTCAAGTTGAAGGAATAGATTTTGAGGAAACATTTGCACTAGTGGCAAGGATTGAAGCTATAAGAATGTTTTTGGCATTTGCAGCCTACAAAGATTTTAAAGTATATCAAATGGATGTAAAGTCTGCATTCTTGAATCAAGAGTTGGAAGAAGAAGTCTATATTGAACAACTGAAAGGATTCCAGACATCACATTAGGATGACATGGTATGGGTTAAAACAAGACCCCATGGCTTGGTATGCTAGGTTGGATAAGTATCTGATATAGTTAGGATTCACCAAGGCTACCACTGATAGCAATCTCTATTTCAAGATCAATAATGAACAAATCCTAATTGTTGTAGTCTTTATTGATGACATTATCTTTGGAGGTAATGAAGGTATGTGCACAGTTTTTGCTGGAGAAATGCAAAGTGAATTTGAAATGTCTATGTTTGGCAAGATGATTTTCTTTTAGGTCTACAAATAAATCAATCAGATAAAGGTATCTTCATTTCTCAGTCTAAGTATGTGAAAGAGTTGTTAAAGAAGTTTGGGATGGAAGACTCTAAATTGGTGAATACTCCCATGATAACTGGTTGTAAGTTGAACAAAAATGATGATTCACCTATGGAAGATCAAAAAAGGTATAGATCTATGACTGGAGGATTACTTTATCTGACTCAAACCAGACCTGACATAATGCATGCAGTTTGTCTTGTGGCAAGATTTCAAGTAGAGCCCAAGGAGTCACATGTGATGTCAGTCAAGAGAATTCTGAGATATTTGAAAGTCACAATGGATTATGGTTTGTGGCATCCAAGGGACAATTATTTCACTCTCAATGCATACACTGATGCAGATTGGGCCAGAGATGTAGATGACAGAAAAAATACAAGTGGAGGTGCATTCTTTTTGGGAAAAAGGTTGGTATCTTGGAAAATCAAAAAATAAGACTCAATATCTCTATCCACTGTAGAAGCAACATATATTGCAACAACATGTAGTTGTACTCAAGTGTTGTGGATGAAGCAGATATTGAAGGACATTAGAGTTGTGTATGAAGATCCAATTGCAATCTTTTGTAACAATACAAGTGCCATAAACATATCAAAGAATCCAGTAATCCATTCAAGGACAAAGCACATATCCATAAGATATCACTTTCTAAGGGAAAAAGTGACAGAGAATGAAGTCAAGTTGGAATATGTATCTACAAAAGACCAAATTACAAACATTTTCACCAAACCTCGGCCTAAGGATACTTTTGAGTATCTCAAAGAAAAGTTAGGAGTTATTACCCCTCCCACTCTAAACTAAGATGCACAAGAGTGCATCAGTCCAGTGGTGCTTAGAGTTCCTTCTTCAGATCCAGATTGATGCTTTTAGGGCTACTTCTTAGGGGGAGTAGTCAGAGAGTTCCAAAGAGAAATTGAATCAGAGCAGAAGAGTGCAAGTATGTGCCCTTTGCCATTGATGTCAAAGGGGGAGAGAAATCATTTGAGAAATTCAGAAGAAAAGAGTGTAGGTGTGTAAAGAGATAGGGGGAGAATCTTGTCTTGATGGTTGTTGCAGTTTTTCACATCATATGTTGCCATCAATGACAAAAGGGGAGATTGTTGCAAGTATGTGCCTAATCGGTGTTGTCATTGATGTTGTATACGCCTAAAAATGACACAAATCATCCTAAATAAATATTCTAAATATTTATTCCATTCTTCTATTAATTAAATAAATATTCCAAATTTATTTAATCAATTCACTATCTCACAATTAAATAAATTCTATTTATTTAATTAAAATTCTTCTAAAGTCCTTCGCAATTAAATAATCATAAATTATTTAATTAAGCCTAATTCCTCTATCCTAAAGTTCTAAATTCAAAATTCCACATCACCTTTTACACATCACCTTTACACCTCACCTTGTCCACCTCATCAAGTTGCATATGTAATTAAATATATTTAATATTTAATTACCTTATTTTCCCTCACCCACATGGCCTATTTCTTCTCCAATCAGAGGTCAGTTAACCAATCAATCAAATCTGTTAACTAACCTGTCAGTTGAGTCAAATCCTCAATCAATCCAGTCAGTTCCACAATCCACTCTTCTAACTGATCAATCAATTCTGTTAACAGACTAGTCAATGGAGTTAACTCTCCAATCAGTTTTGTCACATCCCACCTTTCATGATGGAGCTGGGACACTTGTCACATTTCCACTGGTTGCACATTCCTCAACCATCCTCAACCGTTGATCTTCATATCTTCTCTCAACCGTTGATTCCTATTCCTCCAAGTCTATAAATGAAGCTTCATCCCTTCATTCTATTCATCCAGGCTTTTGACATCGTTACTTTGCAGAAATATCACCAGCGCGCCTTTGGCACCCACTTGTCATCTACAAGCTTGAGATCACCATTGTTGCATTGGAGCTTGCCTTCATTGCATATCACACCATAGCCGTTCACCATCGACTTCCTCAAACAGCTTTAAAAGATTGCACTCTCTGAGGGCTCATCTCATCTGCGAAAGGACGATTCATGATAGGCGAACAACAGAAGTTTCGAAACGGAAGAGGTTTGCTGTGTTTGTTCATTGCTTTGTTTACTTGAATCTTCTTTGTTTCTCTATTCTGTTGATGTTAGGGTCATCTATTATTCATTTGATTGATCACTATTTTACCCTCACATTTTTGGCACCCACCGTGGGGCCGTTGCCCCTTTATTTCACCATTTTTGAGCTTTTTTGAAGGCAGGTTCCGTACAGGTCCCGCAGAGTCACGCACAGGTTCTTTCGGCGCATCTGTTCATTTTTACGGCACTTTTGAAGACTGTTATGGTGCTTTTGAAAATCTTGCGCATTTGTGTATTCTTGCTGTGCTTTTACGGACTGTTACGACGCTTTTGTTAAAACTGCGCATTTGTTGACTGTTACTCCGCTTTCATAGACTGTTGCTGCGCATCTGTTATAATGGCGCATCTGTTGACTATCATGGCACTTCTGACGACTGTTGCTGCGCATACGTTAAAACTGCGCATTTATTCATTTTAACAGCGCATATGTTCAAAACTACGGTGCATTCGTTAATGCTGCGCTTCTGTTGATCACTTCTGTGCATCTGATCACTGAAGCTGCGCATTTGTAACTACCTCAGGTTTTGGTACTTTTCTAGAGGATTTTGCTAACGCTAACCCTTTTGCAGGTGTTTGCTGGAGCGGTTTTGCAGGATAGGCTCAGGTTTAGTTACATGTAGTTGCATCTAACTAGCTCACATTTCATTTTCTGGGAAAGAGTAAAATGGTTGTTCATTACAAATCTTCATCTAGTCTTAATTAGGGAGGAAATAACTGGTTTATTTCATGCTTGCATTGCAAACAACTTCCAAGTTATTGCTATCTAAGATTTAAAATTGAACTCATCACTGATCTTGCAGTTAAAATGAACCATTGCTATATCGTGAGACCTGAATTTCAAAGTTAACAATCTCGTGCAACGTGGACTTAAAATTGAACTCACAACTGCTTTTTGAAGTTAAAATGAACCATTGCTATATCGTGAGACCTGAATTTCAAAGTTAACAATCTCGTGCAACGTGGACTTAAAATTAAACTCACAACTACTTTCTGGGATTTAAAATTGAACCACTGCAATATTGTTGAAGTCACTTCAAAGTTCTGTTTGAGTAGCTTAGCCCATTTAGTTTTTATCTTTTAACTAGGGTGGATCAATCAGTGTATTCTGTGCTTGCGAATGACAATAGGCTTATGCTCTCCCCTCTTCTGGGTGATCAGAGTGCCAGACTTGTCATTCTATTTGTTTAAACTTTAGGAGGGGCCTGCCCTTGGATGCACGCTTGTCCAAGCGGGAACGACCCTGAGTGGTAACAGGCTAACACCAAGCCCTACCGAGCCACTTAAAATAAATTGTGCTTGAGGTGAAAACCTCCTGCAACGAGTGCTGTTATGTTACACCGATGGCCAACCTCCCCCAAAACCCTCTCAGGCATAACCCTTTGAGGCTGGGAGACTCCATAACAGAGAGTAGCGCCGCCACACGTGTAACCACTTGAACAGTTGCCCGAATTAAATACCTCTTGTTTTAGTGGCCCAAATCCCTTATAATCCATTTCTCACCTAGGATTTTGTGCTTGCTTTTGTCCAAAATAGAGTCAAAAAACTACAAAAACAATGGAAAACAATAAAATACTCTTTGTGCTTGCTGTGTTTTCTTGCTAAATTAATTCATAATATCAGATCAGGAAGACCTTTTCCAGCCAAAGAATACCAAAAATAGAGAAAAATCCCAAAAATTTGCAAAAAAATACTAGAACTACGCATATATCCGTTTCTGCGGCGCATATACAGTGACTTGCTGCGCTTTTGCACCGACTGGCTACGCATACATACCTTTCTGCTGCGCATATACACATTTTTGTTGCGCTTTTACAGCGACTTGCTGCGCATATACACCGACTTGCTGCGCATATACTTTTCTGCTGCGCATTTACACACTGTTGTTGCGCATACATACTTCACCAGAGCGGCGCATGTACAGCGACTTACGGTGCATTTGCCCATTCTTGCTGCGCATCTGTTTCTGCGCATGTGTGACAGTGAGCATCTGCCCTATTTTTGAGAAATTTTCGTCAGCTGTTCAGAGTACCCATTTCAGCCTAGTTTCATTTTCTGAGGTCAGAATCAACCTTGCAGTCAATTTTCATCCATTTCACCCATTTCTCTCTCTTTCGACGGTCGTCCCAGTCACCTTCTGTCTTAGTCACTCTTGCCCCAACGTCATTGTGCCCCATACCGATTCGACATAGGTCCTTCTTTGTTTCATTAGTGAATTCACGTAAGCCTAGTAGGTCACAGTACCTTTTGCTAGTAGTCTTGTTGAACGACTAAGCCCTACACAGTGAGACTGGTATCGACTACACTTGCTAGTGGCTAGAGTCTTGTGTCAACCATCTTACCTGAAGTCATTGAGCGAGAGAACCCTTTGTCCAAGTCTTGTCCTAGATATCCCATTCATTACAGTCTTAGTCGACACCTTGCCAAAATTTCTAATCCTAGTCCATTTCATCCCACCCCACCTTGCATGGTTCTTACTCGATCCCAGTACAACAAGCTAACTGAAATGGCCGACTCTTCCGATCACATCGCCCCACCACGCGATGATGATGAAGAAATTTCTCGTGAAGAATTAGTGGCACACATGCAAGATAGCAAATTCCAACGCCTAGTGGAGAAAGGGCTCCTTGAGGACCCCACCAAATATTTCCATCATCTTGATAGTCTCGGAATCAAACTCCCCGCAGACTTTGACATTAGCTCCATCATGGAAAATGCAGACAATGAATGTGAGAGGGACACAAATGACACGGTCCCAAATGCGCATGAGAGAGGCACAAATGACACGGTCCCCCAGGCCAACGAGAGAGGAAAACAACCCATTGACCAAAATGCTCCTATGGCAGATGTGAGACAACAAATTGAGAATCTAAAGCTAGAAATCTCCAACCTTAAGATCGGCACAAGTTCCAAGAACTACTCCTTGGAAGATATAGCACCATACCCCTTTGACAGAAGTTTGGTCATGAAACCATTCCCCTTTCAATTCGGAATCCCGAAATTTGACAAATACAAAGGGAAGGGGGACCCTAGAGATCATATCCGGGAATTCACTGTAGCATGTTTAGAAGTAGCTCACAATGAGACCTACTTAATGAGACTATTCCCAAGATCTCTAGGAGGTCAAGCTATGGAGTGGTTCTCGCGTCTTCCACCAGGAATCAAAACTTTTGATGAACTTGTCAATAAATTCATAACGCACTTCTCTTACAACATAGAACACGAAGTATCTATGCTAGACCTATGCAACACCAAACAAAAAGGTGGTGAGTCTTTTGCCACCTTCTTACAACGATGGAGACAGCTAGCTAGTAAGTGTTCTTACGACATGCCTGAGAAACAACTATTGGAAATGTTTGTCCACAATTTGAATCCCGATCTTAGCCATCAGATTCAGATACAATGCCCTACCTCATTCACCAAAGTCATTGAAATGGGGCTATTCATTGAGAAAGCTATGATCGCTAAAGGAACTCTCAAGCTCTACAAGGACACACCTCCTTCCAATTACACAACTGACAAGTCAAAGTTTTGGACCAAGAACAAGAATGTGGTCAACGATGGAGTAGTGGATGCCAAGGCGGCAGCCCCTAAACAACAACCCATATTCACTCTTAAGGAAGAAGCAAATAACGGTGCACTCAACAAGCCACCCCCTCGGGAATCTAGACCTTGGTTCAATTCAAATCCAAGGAGAAAATTCACACCGTTAGGAGAATCTCAAGAGTCTGCTCTCAGGAAGTTGTTGGCTAACAATGAAATTTCTCTACCACCAACAAGTGACTATGAGCCTATAGTCAAACCTCCCTATTGGAAGGACACAGACTATTGCGAGTATCATCGAGGAAGGGGGCACACAACCAATAATTGCATTCACCTCAAGAATGTCATACAGGATATACTGGATCAGAATCAGGGAGGAACACAACAGCATACCTCCAATGAGTCTCATGTGGCCTACCAGGATCCTCTCCTAAACCACAACCGGCCATATAACAACAATCACAACAGCGGTCACCACAACAATGGTCACAATGGCAACAACTCCAATGGCCATAACAATAATGACAACAATCGCAACAGGCCAAACCAGAACAGTGGGTCGAGTAATGCTAACTATGCAAGCGTTCCCTTTGAGTACACCATTAACTGCATTTCTGAGCATGTTCCGCAAGTCAATGTCATATCCCCCAACCAACAACCAGGACCTAACGGAACTGGTTGTAGTATAATTACCCGCAGTGGTAGAGTCACGATCAACACCACTCCTCCAAGCTCATCGCCATCTCCGTCTAACTCCTGCCCATATAATGTCATCGACCAATTGCAAAAGACTCCGGCTCACATTTCTATATTGGAGCTCTTGCATCTATCTCCTTCTCATAAGGAGATTCTTGAGAAAGCCTTAGTGGAAACTACTGTCCCCACTAACCTAGCCCAAGAAAAGTTTCAAACCATGGTGGGTAATTTGACATCCTCCACTTCCATCTCGTTTACAAAACAAGATGACCTTTCCATGTCTCAACCCCACAACACTCCTCTACACATTGTCGCATTCGTACACAGGCACCGCATCAAGAGGGTTCTCATTGATGGGGGTGTCGGTTTGAATATTTGCCCTTTGAAGCTAGTCCTTGCATTGGGGTTCTCTGAACAGGCAGTAGATCCAAGACGGAAAATTACTATCAAAGCCTATGACGAGGAGGAACGGACCACAAAGGGCACGGTTGTCCTACCCATTCAAGTGGGACCGGTAATTAAAGATGTGGTGTGCCAAGTCCTTGATCGGGAGCTTGCTTACAATATTCTACTAGGGAGACCATGGATCCACGCCATGAAAGCTGTCCCCTCCACCTACCATCAATGCATAAAGTTCCCACACGATGGCAAGCAGGTCACCATACACGACAACCCCGACCCCTACCAACATTGCAACTCTTTCCAAGCAAAACCAGAATGTGTCATACCCAACAATCGAGCCCATATCTCCCCTACTCCGCCACAAGACCATACTGCCGAAGCTTCCTCCTCACGGCCCAAACCAATGAAAATCACCATAAAAGAAAATGGCGTGGGGGAATACCAGATTGAGCACAGCCTCAACCTTGCAAAAATGCCCTTGTCTCCTCGCTCCTTTGGCTAGCCCAAGCATCAACCCAGGCATTTTCCAAAGCCCTCTGCTCCTCCTATCACTCCCACAAACCCCTTTGTAAAATGGGGGACCTTATCCGATGAATCAGAGGAGCGAGATCTCTTGCAATGGCTTTATGCCGAAGAAGAAAACACACCCCAAGAGCCACCTAGACTCCCTACAGAACTCTATGGACGAGGTGAAACCATCTTGCATAGGATGGGATATGAAGGACAAGGCCCTATCGGCCTCAGAAAAGAAGGGATCATTGAACCTGTACAACCTTCTTCCTCCTCTTTGGCTAGAAACACCACTGGCTTGGGATACAAAGGCAAGGGCAAAGCAAAAGAAAATGCCTACCTAGTGGAGACAATTCAAACACTCCAAGAGGATAGTGACGCAGATTCGGATGATTCCAATCAGTATGAGTGGGACGAGCTAACAGAGCACTCCTACGATGACAAAGAGATTGACACCATCCAAACTCTTAGCCCATATCATGAGAGACAAATGCAACGGGACAGACCACTGGAGTCTGATTTGCCCCTCCCTGAGGTTATGGCTTTCGAGGAAAGTATAGATTCCATTGCGATAAACAACCTGGAAGAAAGTACCACCCAGAACACTACCCCCACCTGTGCTCCTAATATTTCCATCCACACTATCAATGAATCAGGTCTTTCATCCGACTCCCTTCCCCTCTTACACCCTGAGCTTATTGACTGGGACCTGCAAGGGACCCCTCAATTAGATATGTTCCAGAACGATGATGCCTACATTGACTATATGGGACTTCGAGATCACTTACCAAAAGGAGATCATAAAGCCGGTTTCGTTATCGAACTCAATACTGTATCTTACTTCGGGGAGGGTGCCAAGCCTTCTAGTCGCAAAAATGTAAAGATCAAAAAGGGATCTGATGGTGAAAACTGCCATGCGGCAGTGTCAGGTCATAAAACAGTAAAAAGAAAGGACGTATCTGAAGGTGAAAACCCAACTGTGGCACCTGATGATGGATTGCTTGACACCCTCCCAAGTGATATGTATCAAGAAAGGTCACAGATCGTGGTAGAGCCAACAGAGCCAATAAACATTGGAACCGAAGAGCAGCCTCAGATTATCCACTTTGCAAAATCTCTCACGCCACCTGAGAAAACCAAGTTTGTACCGTTCTTTAAAAAGAAGAGAGGCAGCTTTGCTTGGTCATATGCCGACATGCCAGGTTTGGACCCAAACCTGATTCTACATCACTTGCCATTGGATCCAGGGGTGAAGCCCGTAAAGCAAAAACTGAGAAAGATGCATCCCCATATAGCCCTACTGGTCAAGGAAGAACTCAAGAAATTGTTAGACGTGGGGTTCATCAGAGCCATAGATTACCCTGAATGGATATCTAATATTGTGCCGGTGTCTAAACCAGATGGCAGGGTTCGACTATGCAACGATTTTAGAGATTTAAACAAAGCATGCCGAAAAGATGACTTTCCCTTGCCTAACATCAATATCATAGTCGACCTCACGGCAGGACATACAATGCTATCACTTATGGATGGATTCTCAGGGTACAACCAGATCAAAATAGCACCATAGGATCAGCACAAAACCGCTTTCACTTGTCCATGGGGTACCTTTTGCTGGAATGTCATGCCATTTGGGCTGAAAAACGTAGGTGCTACATATCAGCGGGCCATGACAACTATATTTCACGACATGATGCATGTGACCATGGAAGATTATGTTGACGACATCTTGGAAAAATCACTCACCAAGGACTCACACCTGGACACATTAGAGAAAGTCTTCCAACAGCTGGACCAATTCCAAGTAAAATTGAACCCGAAGAAATGTGTGTTTGGGGTAACATCAGGCAAGCTGCTAGGCTTCATCGTGTCAGCAAATGGCATAGAGGTAGACCCGGCCAAGGTCAAAGCAATCATGGACATGCCTCCGCCCAAAACTCTAACACAGTTGAGATCCTTACAGGGCAAGCTACAGGCCATCCGCAGGTTCATCTCACAGCTGGCAGACAAGTGCCATCCTTTCAGCCATCTCCTACATAAGAACGTTCCATTTAAATGGGATGAGCAGTGCAAAGAGGCATTCAACAAGCTCAAAGAGTACCTCATGAATCCTCTTATACTCATGCCTCCGATCCAAGGAAAACCTTTGATTCTCTACATATCTGCTACACCTACTGCTCTTGGGGCTCTCCTAGCGCAGCAAGACTATGAGAACAAGGAAAGAGCTGTGTACTACATCAGTCAAACCTTAGTGGGCTACGAGTTGCAGTACTCACAGGTGGAACGTTCATGCCTTGCGGTGGTTTTTGCCTCACAAAAACTCCGACACTACATGTTGGCACATCCTGTCAAACTCATTGCCAAGATCGACCCACTAAAATATCTTCTCAACAAAGCAACTCTCATAGGTCGACTAGCCAAATGGGTTATGCTTCTTAGCGAATATGATATAGAGTATGTGGACAGAAAAGCCATCAAGGGGCAAATCATCACTGACCAACTAGCTGAGGCACCATTACAGGACACTTCACCAATGCAGTTTGAGTTCCCCGATGAATCTTTATTCACTCTGTCCACATCTCCTTGGAAACTCTACTTCGACGGGTCTTACACCAACCATGGATCAGGGGCAGGTATCTTGTTCATCACTGCCCAAGGTGACACAATTCCAAAGTCCTACAGGTTGTTATTTCCATGCACTAACAATATAGCGGAGTATGAGGCTTTGGTAATTGGTCTCAAGATGGCCACTGAGTGGAAAATCCAAGCACTATGTGTCTACGGTGATTCTCAGCTCATCATAAACCAGGTCAACGATGAGTATCAGACCAAAGATGAGAAGCTCATCCCATACAAATGGATGGTCGACGACCTCAAAGAACATTTTGGGACCATCTCGTTTGAGCAAATACCCAGGATAGAGAACAAAGCAGCAGATGCAATGGCGACCATAGCCTCTCTTCTTGAGATACCTGAACATGAGTCACGGTATGAGTTCTTAGTAGAAACAATTCGACAACCAGCTTATGATCTCCTCGAAACCCATTCCATTTGCCACCTAGTAAGATCTGATTTGCCTTGGTACGGTAAGACCTACACTTACCTCAAGGACAATGTCCTTCCTTTGGACCTCTCTTCCAACCAAAAATGAAATTTCATCCGACAAGCCTCCCGTTACACCATTATCGCCAATACCCTTTACTGACGTGGTCTGGATGGTACTTTACTCCGTTGTCTAGAACAAGAAGAATCTATAACTGCCTTGCGAGACGTGCACGAAGGGATCTGCGGAACACACTCCAGCGGTCCTTCCTTAGCTAAGAAACTCATGCGTTTGGGTTATTACTGGCCCAATATGGAAATGGATTCATATCAGTTCATCAAAAAGTACAAATAGTGCCAGATACATGGGAACCTGATTCATGCACCTGCTCAGGAGTTGAGACCTCTAACGACACCCTAGCCCTTTTGCTAGTGGGGACTTGACCTCGTGGGAAAGATTCATCCGCCCTCTTCCAACGGCCATAAATTCATCATAACCGCCACTGAGTACTTTACAAAGTGGATTGAAGCCGTTCCCTTATCAACCGTCATAGGAAAGCAAATTTCTTCTTTCATTCTGAATTACATTATCTGCCGATATGGCATCCCTTCATCCATCATAACAGATAACGGGAGACCCTACAAAAATTAGGATGTCCAGGAACTTTGTGAACGTTTCAAGATCCAACATCGCTTCTCCACTCCATACTACCCCCAAGGTAACGGCCAAGCTGAGGCATCGAACAAAACCATTCTGAAAATCCTAAAGAAGACTGTCAATGAAGCTGGTCGCGATTGGCACGTCCAACTCAATCCCGCTCTGTGGGCCTATCGAACCAGCATACGCACTCCCACAGGTGCTACACCCTACGCCCTCATCTATGGTTCCGAAGCCATCCTTCCCATTGAGGTTGAACTCCCATCCCTTCGGGTGTCATTGAAAGGTCTCATATCGGACGAAGAGTACAGAGTCTCTAGACTACAAGAGCTAGAATTGCTAGAGGAAAGGCGCCAGAAAGCTTTTGACCATCTCAAAGCCTATCAACAGATGATGTCAAGAAGCTACAACCACAGGGTTAGACCAAGATGCTTCAAGGTTGGGGACCTCGTCCTAAAAGAGAACCCTCGCAATCAGCAGGACAGAGAAAAGAAAGGTAAGTTCGAGCCTAACTGGCTTGGACCCTATGTAATTGTAGCGGCTTACGGATCGGGGGCATATCAGTTGGCCACATCAAAAGGTGAGTTGTTTGAGGATCCAATCAACAGCATGCACCTTCGCCAGTTCTATACCTAAGAGAACCCCAATGCAAGGGGGTACAATAAAGTCAAAAAAAAAATCAAAAAAATCAAAAAAATCAAAAAAGTTACAAAGAGAAAATACAAAAAAATTGAAAAAAAACAGCAAGCATACCAAAAAAAATCATCCTTTGGTGAAAACCTGGCAAACAGGCGCCTTGGATAGGTATCATGGTGAAAACCTGGCAATCAGGCGTCATGTTACTTTCTAGCTTCTCGTGCAAATAAAAGCAAGTGATAAAAACCTGGTAAACAGGTGTTACTTGTGACAAACCGCATTCTCCATCTTTGGGAATCCAATCACCTTGAGCCCATTCTCCCTCTATTTTCCCCATTCGACCCATATCCATCCCACAATAAACGATTGACAGTTACCTATCATGGCTTGATACTCACCTTGTGGCCTTGTCAACCAAGGTTTTGTCCCATACCGTCTCCTCAATGTAAGCCTAGTGTAGTGTCTCTCATCAGTGTCTGTGGTCCGAATCCGTGAACTACGTTGCCTCTATGCCGTCACGTAGGCAAGGCCATTATTCTAATGCACCCCCGAGGCTTCCATCTCTCCCAAAGTCCCATTCGTCTCCTTTCTTGTCTTCATTCTTGTCGTCTTTCTTCTAGTCCATCCATGGTCCATTAGGGTTTACCCCAAACTACGTTGCCTCTGTGTCGTCACGTAGGCAAGGCCATTTAGCAATGAGCCCCTGAGGCACTAGGTCAGTCCCTTAGGGTCCGTCTTCTCAATAAGGATTGTGCAACCTTCTCATCAAGTAAGCAAATGCAAGCAAACACCCGCACTTCAAGCAGACATCCCGACAATGAGCATCTTAACCTATCCAATGCAAAGCAAATACCCAAGGTCTTCTAAATGATTTTATGCAAATTAAGGCAAGAAATAAACACATATCAACGCAAATATGCTTTTGTAGATTGGAACCTAGGGTTAAGTTACAGAGTCTTGGTTTTTACTATCATACCTTCCTATGCTACTCAAGGATGCCAAAAGCTAGAGATGCTATGATGGGGGCATGATTACTTCCGTTGTTTGTTGTTTGTGGATTAAACTTTAGTAATGTGAAGCCTTGTCTAAAGACATGATCGGCAAAAGATCATCGAGGACATCAAAGGTCTTACAGGAATGGGGGCAATCCTTACTTGTTGAAACGCAAGAGGTACTCAGGTCATCTAGATTCAATTTTGACTAGATGCTTGTATTAACTTGCTCAATCACACTCCATGTAAGCAATACTCAGGTCATCTCGGTTCAATTATACCTAGATGCTTGTATTCACTTACAACATTTCAGAAAAGTACCAAAAACAAAATGCCCAATGATGAAATAAAGCAATCTAAAAGCGAAGCATCCGTCCTATATCCATATCCACATCCATACACCCATCCATACAATCCTCATTATTCAAACTATGCAGAGTAACGATATCAAGAAAAGTTCCTAAGTCATTCTTTCGCAACCATTCCTCTATCCATCATGTCATTCTTATGTCGATAGAGTACATTTGGACATCACAAAAACAAGGCATATAGGAGCATATCATCTCATTCGTAGAAACTAGTCATGCACATGATTAGGTTAGTAGAAGGCACCATCCAATGCATTAGGTCACCAATACATTTGCATCACATCTTAATCTTAAAAGCCCAGAAAATCAAACAACATAGCTAAGTGCATCACATATATAATCACATCACCACATAGTACTCATGTTACAACTGCATACATTCAAAGCATTACATCATATAAACATCCAATAGCATCTCACATATCTATACAGCATCATAACATAGAAATCATGTTCTATACATATACATTTGCATTAGATCATTTAGACACCACATATACAGTTGCATCATAACATAGAAATCATGTTTCATATACATACATTTGCATTAGATCACATAGACATCATATTACATTTTGCATTCATTTGTCACATTATATCATATAGACATCATATAGCAGCATATCAAAGTATTTATCATATAGCATCATATAGACCATCTAACTATGCAATAGAATCACATCATACAATAGAAGTAAAATCATCATCTCATAACGCATGCAATAGATACCCAAAGCTGCATCATCATCCATACTATCATATACAAAAAGGTCCAAATGTACAATATTACCATCTCTCTCAAAATCAAAGTGTCATATACAATATGAGTCTAAATTGACGGTGATACATGTCCCAAAATGTACAAAATCTGGTCTGTGTCTACCCCTGTTGCTGTGGGCCACCACTGCCAGCTCCTGACTGCTGAGGTCCCATCATGGATGCCCCTGACTGCGAAGGACCTGCTCTGTGAGCCACCCCAGACTGACTCCTGAAACTCCCTGCCCTCTGGCTCGATGCCACGGCACCATGGTACAAGCCTCGGTAGTACTGTGCTTGCTGCTGCGCTCTGGCTAGGTCTGTCTGCGCTTGTGCCAACTGTGTCTGCAACTGGCCTACTTGTGCCTGTGCCTGCTGCACCTGCCCAACCAGAAACGAGCTCGCTGCGTCTGTACCCATGGCAGCCACTGCTGTGTCCCTCTCTACTCAGATAAGGCGTACCCGGGCATCTGCCATGTCTCGCTCGCGAGTCAAACCAGCGATCACCACTGCATCTGCATCTCGCCTCCTCTCCACTCTCCTCAGCTGTGCCTGTAGCTCTCGCACCTGTCCCCTCAGGCTGGCTATAGTCCTCTCATGTGCCTCACCCTGCACTAGCCCCTGCGCTGCCTCTGCCTGTCCTAGCCCCTGCTGCTGTGGCACCTGCTGCTGTGGCACCTGCTGCTGTGGCACCTGCTGCTGTGGCACCTGCTGCTGCAGCACTTGCTGCTGTGGTACCTACTGCTGTGGTACCTGCTGGGGTGGTGGCATCTGTGCCTGCTGCTGCACCTGCTGCTGTACCTCTCCCTGCCCTAGCACTGCCTGCCCAGCCCGATTTATCCTCCTCCGCTGCCTCGGCCTCTCTGCAGCCCGGCCACCCCGTCCTCGTCCTCCTCTAGCGGCCCTCCGCCCTGGGCCAGCCTCTCCCTCCTCCTCTGAGTCCGCCTCGTCAATACGAGGCACCAGCATGCCAGGTCCTGAATATCTCGGGAATGGATGTGCAGTAATCCAGTCCTCATACTCTTGTGTAACCCCCGCATCTGCTATCTCTCGCCTCATGTCCCATGCCACGTAAGGCAACTGCTGGAACTCTGCCAGGGCCTCCTCATAAGAAGCCATCGGCCCCCATCGGACCCTCTTTGCATGTGTCCGTGCAAACATGGCCTGTCCCTGCGGCATGCCCTGTCTCCTGCCGAACTGTCTCAGCACTCGGCCCACCATCTGCCTCTCCAGTATGTGCCGTGTCCGGCCTATCAACCACCTGGTCTGGAAGCAGTAGGGTAGCTCATCTCCCTCGTCATCCCAGGGCTCGCAATCCAGATACGACCACCAGACGACCACATCTACCCCATCCAAGGTATGCCACCAGTACTCTAGCTTCCCCAGCCTGTGCTGGGAAATCGCTCCTACATAGCCATAGCTGTATGGCTCTCCTCGCTGCCTAGCAAAGACGCATATCGGCCTGGTCACCGCTATGTGCTCCCACAGCTAAAACTGTAACAGCAACACCCCGGCCGATAAACTCGTACTGCGGTGGTACACCACCTGATGCATGTCATGATATAGGTGGGCTAGCACGCAGGGTCCCCACGCATATCAGGTGCCCTCGGTCAGCATCTGCTCCATGATCCTGCCCCATCCAATGGGGAACCCGTGCGATCTCCTATCCGGGCATACAACGCCCGCAATCAGTCCAGCCACAATCCCAGGGAAGTAGTCATAACAGTCATAGATATCCTGCCACGGGATGACCTGTCCCACTAGCTCAGGATCGTCAAATACTCGCTGACACTCGGCAAGTCCCGCGTCCCGCTGTGCGTCATACTCCACTAGCTCGCCTACCACGGGCAAGTGCAGTATCCTGTAGACGTCCTCCAGTGTCACCGTTGTCTCTCCAGTAGGGAAGTGGAAGGTCTCGTCCTCGCTGTGGAATCTCTCCACAGCAGCTGTCAATAGTCCTCGGTTCGCCCGCACCTCGGGCATAAAGCAAACGTAATCTAAACCCATGGCACCAAGCGCCACTCTGTCAGCCTCCGTCAGCATGTATCTCTGCACTAACGGCATGGGGAACGTCTCCCTCGACTGCAGAGTCTCTCGTATCTCCTCCTGCAAGCACGCAAAGCAAGGCATCAGTCTCAAGCTGCATATACCATACTCAACATATCTATTGAACTATATCAACTAAACTTAGCATTTCAAATTGATCAAAATAGCCCACTACATCTCTTGACTAGATTCCTGCAATCTTGGAGATAGCTCATCGATTCCTGCGTCAAACAGGACGCTAATCGAATCAATTTGGCTAAGTAATTTGCCCTCTCGAGCAAATGCGCCACTACAGGTGGTAAAAGCGCCGTTTCTGGTATATGCGCCGCAATAATCAACATATGCGCCGCAAAAATGCATATGCGCCGCTACAGGGTACATATGCGCTGTTCTAACGCATGCGCCGCAGAAATCCACGTATGCGCCGCAAAATTACGGATGCGCTGCAGGAAGTCACATATGCGCAACTTTATCAAATGCGCTGCTACATTTCACATATG
Organism: Cunninghamia lanceolata; assembly: GCA_027924645.1. Classification (NCBI taxonomy): domain Eukaryota; kingdom Viridiplantae; phylum Streptophyta; class Pinopsida; order Cupressales; family Cupressaceae; genus Cunninghamia; species Cunninghamia lanceolata. The sequence goes on from BSBN01000934.1 coordinate 2,191,508, forward strand.
TGTGGCAAAAATACAAAAGCGCTGCCAAATTGCACATGCGCAGCTAGAATTCACAAATGCGCAGCTTTCACGCATGCGCCACCGAAACCGGCATATGCGCCGCGAAATTACAAAAGCGCAGCTTCGCGAGGCATATGCGCCGTTCTGCGTTTCGGCGCATTCATTTCACCTATTTTCTACGTGCATTTATGACACCTAAACTCGACCCTAGGAGAAATTTTTCGAAGCACATACCGGGGGTCCTGCCTCTACTGGCCACCCGAATCGTCGGACTCGCTCGAATCAGTGCTCCTCGCGTGGAATGTCTGCTGCTCTGGCTGCCATGCTGCTCTAAGTTTGCTCTGAGCTCTCCTTCTCCAATCCAGATCAACCAAGTGTGCAAATGACTATTCTTGTGGACCCAGCTCCTATTTATAGCCTCCAAACCCTAATTCTGGCTAGGTGATGACTGTGACTACTTCCCGTGTCCATTTTTTCTCCTGTTTTCTTCCTGCATCCCTGACCGCATCCCTTTTCCTCCAACCTATCCTAACCCCTTCCTCGTCGTGAGATCGTCCGTCTCCAAAACTTTCACCGTTTTTCCCGTCCAATCTCCCGAGGGGGCATCCTATCGTCATTTAACCTGTACCAGGGGCAAACTGGGGCATGTATCATCATTCAGACTATCAATTTCTTTGAAGCAACGCTGTAAACTACATTGCATCAAAGAGGGGCAAAATGTATACGCCTAAAAATGACACAAATCATCCTAAATAAATATTCTAAATATTTATTCCATTCTTCTATTAATTAAATAAATATTCCAAATTTATTTAATCAATTCACTATCTCACAATTAAATAAATTCTATTTATTTAATTAAAATTCTTCTAAAGTCCTTCGCAATTAAATAATCATAAATTATTTAATTAAGCCTAATTCCTCTATCCTAAAGTTCTAAATTCAAAATTCCACATCACCTTTACACCTCACCTTGTCCACCTCATCAGGTTGCACATGTAATTAAATATATTTAATATTTAATTACCTTATTTTCCCTCACCCACATGGCCTATTTCTTCTCCAATCAGAGGTCAGTTAACCAATCAATCAAATCTGTTAACTAACCTGTCAGTTGAGTCAAATCCTCAATCAATCCAGTCAGTTCCACAATCCACTCTTCTAACTGATCAATCAATTCTGTTAACAGACCAGTCAATGGAGTTAACTCTCCAATCAGTTTTGTCACATCCCACCTTTCATGATGGAGCTGGGACACTTGTCACATTTCCACTGGTTGCACATTCCTCAACCATCCTCAACCGTTGATCTTCATATCTTCTCTCAACCGTTGATTCCTATTTCTCCAAGTCTATAAATGAAGCTTCATCCCTTCATTCTATTCATCCAGGCTTTTGACATCGTTACTCTGCAGAAATATCACCAGCGCGCCTTTGGCACCCACTTGTCATCTACAAGCTTGAGATCACCATTGTTGCATTGGAGCTTACCTTCATTGCATATCACACCATAGCCGTTCACCATCGACTTCCTCAAACAGCTTTAAAAGATTGCACTCTCTGAGGGCTCATCTCATCTGTGAAAGGACGATTCGTGATAGGCGAACAACAGAAGTTTCGAAACGGAAGAGGTTTGCTGTGTGTAGATTAGAGAAAAGCAATAAGGTAAAAACAAAACCAAATGTAAACAAAACACAAGATTATACCTCATGCAAAACCTAATCCCATCAAGGGAAAGAGGAGCCCTTGCACCCAAGAGAGGCTCCCAAGACCAAGATTGTCCCTAGACTATTGATTCAAATGTGAAATACCTTCTCAAATGTGCAACTCACTATAAGCTCAAGTGTGATTTTGGCATGGTAACTTTGCATGAAAATGGATGATGAAAATGACTTGTGAGAGGTTGTATTTATAGACTTTTTGAGAGGATTTTGATCCAAGGGTGGAGATTGATTGGAGAGATCAATGGTGGAGGATGAAAGTGAGGTGGAGGGCCTAGATTTGATCTTGGAAGATGGAGGGCTAGGAATAAAAGTAAATCTTTTATTTATTTTTGGGAAAGGGGTGAATAAATGAGGTTTGGTGAGATGGATTATTTGTGAATTAAAAATTCACAAAGGGAGGGGTAAAATGAATTAAAAATTCATTTGGGGAAGAGAGTTATGACATGTGTAAGAGGAGTAAATGTGATGTGTGATTTATTTGAATTTTAAATTTGAGGAATGTGGAGAGAAGTGCTAATGGGGATTTGACTTTCTTAATTAGGGTGATTAACCTAATTAATATGGCTAGAATAAATTAGTAGAGGGATTAGAGGGGGGGTTAAGATTAATTAATTATTAATTTAATTAATAAATCCTAAGGCTAGGATGGGATAGGCTAGAGTAGGCAATTAAATAATAGCTATTTAATTGTCTAGGGTAGGGATAGGCTAATTAGTAGGCTGGATTAATTAGTTAACATGGTTTTAACTAATTAATTGGATTTAGGGAAAATGGGAAATTGATTTAATAAATTTTGCATATTTATTAAATCACTTTGGCTAAGGTTTGGACTATTGAATTAATAAAATTAATTCAATTTTGGGGATAAAATGGTGTGGATTTAGAAGATGAAAGGGATGATTAATTAAATAGAAATTTAATTAATTAGTTGGAAAGGGAATTGGTAAGTTTAGGGGTGTCGGGAGTCAGTTTGGTGGTCGAGACATTTTTAGGTGTCTACATTTACCCCTCTTTGACGTGGCATCAGGATCTAGGAGGGAAGTGGCGTCAGGTCGAAGAAAAAAATGCCCCAGTTGCCGGGAAGGAGTGTGATGGATAAGGGATGCCCCCTCGAGAGGTTGGCGGGAAAATGTCGATTTTACAGGTAAACTCTCGAAAGGATGTGACGAAAGCGAAGGTGATGGAAAAAGAAGATGGTGGGAAGAAAAACGGAGGAAAAAGGCTGGGATCTGCACCCTGGAGGGAGAAGAAAGGGATGGAGGGAGGACATGGCCCACTATATTAGGAAAAGTGGGCCCAAAGAGTGCCACATTTGCACACTTTGACCTTCTAGAAGAAAAAGACAAAGGAGAGATGGGCGAGCGCAACCCACAGTTCCCGTGACTTCATCACATCTCAGAGCGATTCTGAGAGGTCGGGCGGTCTCCCGAGGCTGGACCCCAGGTAGGGCCTAACCCGTTCTTTGTGATTTTTATTTTACGTACTTATTTTTGGGTTTCAGGAAATGGGTTAGGAGCGCGTGGCGCCATAGACAAGGCGGATTAGTGCAATCCTGCGGATTAGCGCTATTCGCCAGGGTAGGTTAAGGCGATTTTGTCGCCATTTAGGGGGATTTTTGGTGCTATCCTCTGGATTGGCGCCAAAGGCTTGGAAGAAAACATATGGCGTTTTGGCGCCATAATATGGTTCGAGTAGCGCTATCCTCTGGATTGGCGCGTTGCTGGGGAATGGCGCTATGCTAAGTTTTAGCGCTAAAACTAAAATTGACGCGAAAAGTTGGTTCGTCGCCAACGTCTAGATTGGCGCGATTTATGCCTCGCAGTGGCGCCAATGTCTTGATTGGCGCTATACAGGGAGCGCAGTGGCGCCATTTATGTATTGGCGCTATGGGTAGGGTGAAGTAGTGCTATTTTTAAAATAGCACTAGGGACTGTCTATGCGGGGCTACATGAGTGAGGCCTGTGAGACATTCAGAAGAAGGAAGGGTGTGGGGGAAAATGAGTTAGTATCTAATCAAAGAAGTTGTGGTTGCAGGAGACACAGCAGTTTATACTGCAGTCGCGGGAGCGACGAGTGCGATCTGTGGTGGCACTCTTTGATGAGGCTTGGCGGCCTCAACTGGCGAGGTTGGGGCTGTGGACGGTGGCAGCGATGCCAGTGCTGCGAGCTCATAGAGCTCTGATGACGGTTGCAGTGGAGCGATACTGCAGCGAGACCTCCAGCTTTTTGCTGCCGACAGGAGAGATGACCATCACACTTGAGGATGTTTATCGCATCCTCAAGCTGTTGATTCATGGTCGACGTGTGAGGTATGACACGAGGAGGGGGCGGACTGTGTTGATCAGAGTGTTCGGAGCAGAGCACGTGGTGCTTTCCGCAGACGGGAGAGAGATGGACTACGATAGGACACTGGCGGCGGGTGCAGATCCCTTTTCCTTGTTTCTATGTGTGTTGATTGGAGGTGTGGTGCTGCCGGATAGGCGAGGCAGAGGTTTTCCTGTGGGGTGGGGAGGGGTGATTGAGGGGATGGTGAGGCATGATGTTGTCTACGCATGGGGGCCAGTGATGCTAGCACAGCTGCTACATGAGATGCACACGGTCGTTTATCTGTATGATAGGGCCTTATCTGCTGGGATTACGCTACTACACGTATGGCTTTGGGAGCACATCCCTGTGACTCGACTGACCTGCGGCTATTATCGGCAGCCGTTTGAGGCATTTGTGTTCTTATATCGGGATGCCATTTATACGTATATTGGACAGGTCCGCCACTGGTGGAGGATACTGGATGATGTGATCAGCGTGGTCTATCATCCATATATTGGTTGTGAGGAGTGGCCTGATGATGTGACCCATCTCCCATACGCATTTCAGCAGAGATTTCTTATGGGTCGTGGCGACCATACCATAGAGATGTACCTACCCTCACAGGTTATGCGCCAGTTTGGACTGGTTCAGGATATTCCTCGCCAGATGGTGATATATGCGCGGACGCCGCGAGATACAGCTTATTGGCCCACAGCATTACAGCCACAGGTTGCGCTGAATGACTGGGCAGCACTACGACCAGTTCAGTGGGATTGGGGGAGCACCGTGGTAGATGCAGGTACTACACCTGCCTATGATGCATGGTGGCAGACACATCGGCCCACCTGATTTACCGATCCGGCAGCGGAGCTATCAGAGGATGAGGGGGATGGAGACGATCTAGATGGGGGTGGTGATGAGATTATTGCAGATTTTATTGTAGAGGTGATGGATGATGGATCGGAGAGGGTGATCGCCAGAGATGGTCAGCTGGTGGATGAGGGGGAGGCAGCGATAGCGGGACAGGGGCCAGTGGGGTAGGATATTCCGGGACAGCAGGTTCCTGCTCAGCAGGTTCCTGCTCAGCAGGTTCCTGCGCAGTAGGTTCCAGCGCAGCAGGTTCCAGCAGAGCAGGTTCTAGCAGAGCAGGTTCCAGCAGAGCAGGTGCCTGCGCAGCAAGTTTTAGGACAGCAAGTCCAGGCTAGGGGTGGACGGCTGGGTAGAGCACCACGACGACACGGTGGTCAGCTGAGGACAGAGCAGGGTGATCTATCCCCATCACGGGTGGAGCAGCTGCGGGTCGGTAGGCATGACGTCGAGGCAGGGAGCTCGGGGGTAGTGATGGAGGCAGAGGTTGAGCGGCTGACGCCTCGACGACGGCCACGGGATGAGATGGAGGAGATAGAGACACTACGTGCTCAGGTGGCCAGTCTAGAGGAGGCGTTGGGGCGTCGAGAGGCTGAGTTGGGACAGCTGCAGGGAGTAGATGGGCGGCTGGCAGTTGCAGAGGCTCAGCTGGCTCAGGCCAGAGAGGATATGGAGGACTTGAGGATAGAGCAGGATGCAGCGCTGGTGAGAGCACAGCAGGCAGAGACTACGTTGAGCAGTGCACAGGCTATGGGTGGGGGCCTTGCCCCGATATTGGCAGGGATGCAGACTCAGCTGGCCCAGGCTCAGACACATGCGCATCAGATACAGGGGCAGTTGAGCCAGGCACAGGAATAGGTAGTTTAGATACAGGGACAGATGGCTCAGGTACAGGGAGAGCTAGCAGAGGCCAGAGCACGTACGGAGTACTATCGGGGATTATACTATGTAGCTATTCCTGCAGCACTGCGAGCATCGAGTTATAGCCAGGTCAGCAGGTCGGGGGCATCGAGGTCACATAGATCGAGATCTGTGCAGTCAGTACAGCAGATGATGCCTCCGCCCTCATATGTGCCCCAGCAGGGTCCCCAGGTACCAGTAGCGCCACAGCCACAGCCGCCATCGGGATCACAGGCTCGACCCGGGTCATCATCTCCTACCCCCTCAGAGAGAGGATCCTCGATGTGAGTTATATCATGATAGCCCTTGGAGGCATTGTATCAGGACACTTTATTTTTTTGATGATGCGAGAGATGTACATTTTTTGCGGTGATTATATATGATGCGAAACTTCTGATGGCTTATGATATTCTATTGTGATGATGCTTATGTGATGGATGCATATGTTATATTTTATATGTTGTGGATGTATGATGTGTGTGCTTTGATGGATGCAATTATGTTTTTATGATGTATGCATGGTGTTAGTGATTTTTATGGACTATATGATGTGACTGAATATGTGGACTAACAAACATTTATTATGGATAATGGTGTATGGGATTATGTATATGTTGCTAGATGATATGATGATGATGCTTATGTGATAAATGAGTGTGATATGATGTTAATGATATGCTGCTAAAATGAATCTATTTATGTTCTATGCGATTTTTAAATGGATGAAAAATGAACCTAATATGCGATGCAACTAGACTAAAGTGAGCCTAAAATATGATGCGAATGGATTACAATGAACCTAACATGTGATGCAAATGGATTAAAATGAACCTAAAATGATATGCAAATGGATTAAAATGAACCTAAAATGATATGCAAATGGATTAAAATGAACCTAAAATGATATGCAAATGGATTAAAATGAACCTAAAATGATATGCAAATGGATTAAAATGAACCTAAAATGATATGCAAATGGATTAAAATGAACCTAAAATGATATGCAAACTAGGTGATAGGTGATATGTCCTAATCCTGATATACATGATGTTCCTTGTGAAGACCCTGAGGGGCGAGACTGTGGAGGATCGTGTTAGGTGATGGGGGATGATAGAGGTGAGCGTGTCTAGGGGATGGCGGTGGGGAAATTGGGGGATTGCTAGATCATAGAACACCACGTCATTGAGGGGTGGAGGGGGGGTTTGGGTTGATTCAAGATGTGTTAAGTGAAGAGATGGTGGGAAGGTGGGGTTAGTTAGATTGGGTGGTGGGGTGGCAAAATGTTGATCAAATCTAGGCCCATATGGGATGGTTGACTGAGTGATGATGATGTTGAGCTAGTATCAATAGTTGCACAAAATTAATTGAGAGCATTTCTTAGTTTAATGTAGCAATGTAGGATACAATTCACAAAGGTATAAAATGACCTAGGTGATGATGTATATCCTACGATTGCATGGACTAGACCCACAAACAATAGGTTGGTTTCATGTATGCCCAAGGTAGTATAATCTTGGCGAGTGGAGGAAGGGGACTCATAGCAGTGAGTGTGTATAGTGCATATAAGGTGTTTTGTACCTATATATGCAAACAGAACACATCATGCTAGAACCGACCTGAACTTCAAGATATGAATACTATTCTTGGAGTAATGAAGCCAACCCACAAGCACAGCATACTGAAACAATGACTATGTCCACTCCAAGGGCTATCCGCTACGTACCATGATATAATGAGATCAAGGTAGCTTTGGAGTTCTCTTGGAGTGAGACAAAAAGATAAAAATCAATAAGCAAAAAGACCAACGAAAGATACAAATAGCCTTTTGTGTGCTCTTGCCAAGAGACGTGATGATAGAATGATAGATTTTTGTCCATTGTAGGAAAGACATATCCTAGGACGCAGATCTGTTTTTGATTGGAGAGTTGTTTTGTGGAAGATGGGCAAAAGAACAATCGGGCCAAATGGAAGATTATAGTTGGTATGTTGCTTGACGATTTTTGCGTGAGGGATCATGTTTCAATGGTATACGTAGCATGCGCATCATTTCATTGATCTAGAAAGCTCAGTGATTTGGGAACCATCCCAAGGGGTGGGATGGGTGCATCTTAGATACCTGAGTACTGGAAACATCCTTCGTATTCCAGACTGCCTACATACCCTGTGTCCACGGGATCAAGGTACTTTTAAGATGCGGGTGAAATGAATATGTAGTTCTGGCAAGACTTGATGATGTGGGAATGGTTTGCGATGGGTGGGATGTGATGAGGATTGATGTGTGTAATGTTTTTGGATTTTCTAATTTTCTGCTGTTTTTTGGATTTTCTGATTTTCTGCTGTTTTTTGGATTTTCTGATTTTATGATGTTTTTGGATTTTCTGATTTTATGATGTTTTTGGATTTTCTGATTTTATGATGTTTTTTGGATTTTCTGATTTTATGATGTTTTTGGATTTTTTGATTTTATGATGTTTTTTGGATTTTCTGATTTTATGATGTTTTTGGATTTTCTGATTTTATGATGTTTTTGGATTTTCTGATTTTATGATGTTTTTGGATTTTCTGATTTTATGAATTGTACAAAGGAGAGCTTACAAGGATCCTCATTCCCCATGTGGGGTTCTGGGTGGGTGAGTGAGTGCGGGATGGGCGAACAAACTTGATGTATCAGAATTTCAAGCCATGGGATGTGTGGGTATGGAGTGTTATGCTGGAAAGAGGACTTATTAGATGGTAGAACCGGCCATTACGCATGGCGCCTGAAACAGGTTTTCACCATGGTACTTATCCAAGGCGTCACCGAGGTGATTTTCACCATTGGAAGTTTTTATTGCACTCTGATTTTTTCTTGATTTTTTGATTTTTTTTTTTTTTTTTTGATTTTTTTGTTTTTGTTTTTGATTTTTTGACTTGTGGTATCAGATGGGTTATGCATAGAATCGCTTGAGATGCAAGATGTTCATTGGCTCGTCTAGAGGCTGCCCCTCGGGTGTTGCAAGCTGATAAGCACTTGACCCATAGTCAGTGGTGATGACATAAGGTCCTAGCCAATTAGGTTCGAATTTTCCTTGCTTCGGACGCTCTTGCAGGTTCTTTTGATTTTCCATTAGGACTAGGTCACCTACCTCAAACTTTCTGGTTCTGATCTTTTTGTTGTAGCTTCTTCTGAGGCGGTTTTGGTATGCTTGTAAGTGATTTAATGCATTCAGGCGTTTCTCATCCAACAATTCAAGTTGATGCAACCTTGCGATACGATAGTCTTCATCAGATATAATATTTTGCAATGATAGTCAGAGGGACGGGAGCTCGACCTCTATAGGTAAAATGGCTTCTGATCCGAATACTAGTGAGTATGGAGTGGCTCCCGTAGGAGTGCGGATGCTAGTGCGGTAAGCCCATAGGGCGGGGTTAAGTTGGAGGTGCCAGTCGCGGCTAGCTTCATTGACTGTCTTCTTTAAGATGCGGAGGATGGTTTTGTTAGAAGCCTCTGCTTGACCGTTTCCTTGGGGGTAATATGGCGTGGAGAAGCGGTGTTTGATGTCAAACTTTTCGCACAAAGTGCGAACTTCTTGGTTCTTAAATGGTTTCCCATTATCAGTGACAATGGAATGGGGGATACCGTAGCGGCAGATGATGTAGTGGAGAATGAATTTGGAGATTTGGATGCCTGTGGTGAAGGTGAGTGGTATTGCTTCCACCCACTTTGTGAAGTATTCGGTAGCAGTTATTATAAATTTATGGCCGTTGGAAGATGGAGGGTGTATTTTACCTACGAGGTCGAGTCCCCACTGTGAAAAAGGCCATGGTGTTGTGATTGGTTGCAGCTCCTGTGCTGGTGCGTGGATGAGATCACCATGCTGTTGGCATGGGAGGCATTTTCTGATAAACTGATGTGCATCCTTGTCCATAGTGGGCCAATAATAACCAGTCCTTAGGATCTTCTTAGAAAGAGCTGGTCCACTTGAGTGTGCCCCGCAAATTCCTGCGTGTACCTCTTCCAAAGCTGTTTCGGCTTCCCTACAGTCTAAACATCGTAGAAGCGTACCATCAAGACTCCTTTTGTAGAGGGTGTCGCCTACAAGGATGAAACGGGAGGCTCGACGGATGAAGGATTTTTTCTGTGATGGGGATAGGTTGTTGGGGAGGATGTTATCGTGCAGATAGAGGTAAGTTTCCTGATACCAGGGGGATAAGGGACCAACGATTTCGCACACTAATTCAGACTGGGGAACGTCATATGCTGGGATGGGGAGCTCTTCAATCAGGAACTCGCATTTCTTGCTGCCTTGCTGCATATCAACCAGAGATCCAATGGTGGCCATGGCATCTGCCGCTTTGTTGTTTAACCTTGGGATTTGCTCAAAGTGGATGTCACTAAAATAATCTTTAAAGTCATCGACCATCTTCTTATAGGGAAGAAGCTTATCGTCCTTGGTTTTATATTCATTATTGACTTGTCTGATGACTAGTTGAGAGTCGCCATACACAGTTAGTTTGTCTATTTTCCATTGGATGGCCATTCAGAGGCCTGTGATTAGGGCCTCATATTCTGCTACATTATTGGTGCATGGAAATGTGATTTTGAATGATTTAGGGATCATGTCACCTTGAGGGGTAACAAATAGGACGCCTGCCCCCGAGCCTCTGTGAGTGTAGGATCCATCGAAATACATCTTCCATGTATCTGTGGCTGGTGTGATTGTCAAGATGGCCTCGTCTGGAAATTCCGCTATTGTAGGATGCTCTACTTGAATAGGTGCCTCAGCCAGTTGATTTGCTATGACTTGTCCTTTGATTGCCTTCCTTTCTGTGTATTCTATGTCAAATTCGGTGAGAATCATGACCCATTTTGCCATCCTTCCTGTGAGAGCTGCTCTGTTTAGCAAATATTTGAGTGGGTCGATCTTAGCAATGAGCTTAGTCTTATGATTGAGCATATAATGTCTTAACTTTTGTGATGTGAAGATGAGGGCTAGGCATGCTCGTTCAATTTGTGTGTAGTTAAGCTCATAGGAAATCAAGGTGCGGCTGATGTAGTAGATGGCTCTTTCCTTTCCCTGTTCATCGTGTTGTGCTAACAAAGCCCCAATTGCTGTGTCGGTTGCAGAAATATACAAGAGGAGGGGCTCTCCTGGTCTTGGTGGAGATAGAATAGGGGGGTTAGCCAGATATGCTTTTAGCTAGTCAAAGGCATCCTGACACTGAGTAGTCCAGGTAAAAGCTGTATCCTTTCGGAGGAGATGCTAGAATGGTTGGCATTTGTCGGCAAGTTGAGCAATGAATTGGCGAATAGACTGTAGTTTACCCTGTAGGCTTCTCAATTGTTTCAAGTTTTTTGGAGGTGGCATTTCGGTAATAGCTTTGACCTTTGCCGGGTCCACCTCGATCCCTCGTCTAGAGACTATGTATCCCAATAATTTGCCTGAAGTGACACCAAAGACACATTTTTTTGGATTTAAACGAACATTATATTGCTCTAACCTATCAAAGATTTTGGCTAGCACATCCAAGTGCTCTTCTCGGGTCTTTGATTTGCCGAGTAAGTCATCAACGTAGTCCTCCATGAAGTGGTGAAAGAGGTCGTGGAAAATGACAGTCATCGCTCGTTGATAAGTAGCTCCTGCATTCTTTAGGCCGAACGGCATTACTACCCAACAGTATGTCCCCCATGGGCAGATAAAGGAGGTTTTGTGCTGATCTTCTTCGGCAATTTTGATTTGATTGTATCCTGAAAAGCCGTCCATGAGGGATAGCATCTCATGCCCTGCAGTAAGATCCACGATCATGTCAATGTTGGGAAGAGGGAAGTCATCTTTTGGGCAGGCCTTGTTGAGGTCTCTGAAATCAGTGTAACAGCGGATTCTGCCATCTGGTTTAGCAACAGGTACTAGATTCGAGACCCATTCGGGATAATCAATTGGACGTATGAACCCCACGTCTAGTAACTTTTTAAGCTCTGCTTTGACAAGAAGGGCCACCTGAGGATTCATCTTTCGGAGCTTCTGTTTGACTAGTTTGGCATCAGGACGCACTGCAAGGTGATGTACAACCAAGGCGGGATCTAGCCCTGGCATGTCTGCGTAGGTCCATGCAAAGTTGCGATTTCTGCGTGTGAAGAATGCCAAGAAGTCCTCCTGTTCAAACAGGCTGAGAGATTCTGCTCGATATGTGATTTTCGGCTCTTCCTCTGTCCCTAGATTCATTTCCTGCGCTGGCTCAACCAAGATAGGTGATCTGTCAGGATATACCTTATCTATTTCAGGGAGGCCCATGCTTCCATCTCATGGCGCCTCATGGAAGTTTTCACCAGGAGATACGTCCTTTATTTTTACTTTTTTAGGATCTGATACTGCCGTGGAACGGTTTTCACCATCAGACCCATTTTTTATTTTTGTACTTTTGCGACTAGAAGCAGGGGTTGTCTCCCCAAAATAGGCAGCTGGATTGAGTTCCATGATGTATCCAGCTCTGTGGTCTCCCAAGGGGAAGTTGTCTCTTACTCCCATCATTTCAGCAATGGCTTCGTCATTAGGTGCAATATCCAAAATAGGAGGCCCTCGTTGGTCCCAGTCGATGAGGTCAGGGTATACTAATGGTAGGTCATTAGGTGATGAGGCGAGAGTAGTGACCGAGTAGATGGTGCAAATGGAGGAGGCGAAGAAATCGGCAAAGTCACTAAAGGAGTCTTGTAGGTCCGTCTCGTTAATGTGGTCGACGTCTAGAGAAACTGGAGCAAACTCGGCTAAGATACATTCGCCGGTATTAAGGATGCGTTGTGGTTGGCCATATCCTAACCCTTGAGTATAGGGGTTCCTTGTTGCTTGCAGTGGTTCCACAATGCCCTGTTCATGAAGGCCAATGCCGCCTTGTCCTTTGTAACCCATGCTTTTGACTATCTCAGAACCTTTGCCGTAACTGTTTGCTGGGATGGTGGGGATGTCTTGTTCTGTTTCCTCGTCCTTGTAAAGCCAGGATGAAATATCTTCAAGTATGTCCTGATCTAGAAGGTGTTTTTTCTCAAAGACGGGCGAGGGTTTGCATTTGATGATGACTGTGTCAGCTACCTCTGTGTGCGGAGTGCCAAATGTCTTGGGAGTGGGTAATAAGCCCACGCAAAAGGTGCCATGAAGGTTGTATTCTCCGCAGCCTTGGTCGCTGAGCTTGATCTTGACCTCAGGTGGTGAAGGTGTTTGTGATGAAGTGGTGGTGATGTTGGCAGGGTCGATGTATGAAGTGGAAGCGGTTGGGGTGATTTGGTTGGTGGCTTTATTGTATGGACAGAAGGTTTGGTTGTGTCCTTCCAGAAAACTACAGTATTGGAAAGGACGAGGATCGGCATAGATAGTGACTTCAGTGCCGTTGTGGGGGAATTTGAGACATTGGTGGAAAGTGGAGGGGACGGCTTGCATGGCATGAATCCATGGGCGGCCAAGAAGAATGTTATAAGGGAGGTCAAGATCCAAAACCTGACATTTGGTTTCAAGGATTTTCTGTCCCACTTGAATAGGAAGCTTTATGGTACCTTCTGATAGCCTCTCGGTGTCATCATATCCTTTTATTGTTATGCACTCGCTAGCATCCACAACCACATCTGAATACCCCAAGTGTTTTAGCAATTTTAGAGTGCATATATTTAGGCCGGAACCGCCATCTATTAGGACCCTTTTAATGGTGTGTTTGTGAATGCGGACCTCGATGTGTAGTGCGTCATTATGTAGGTACTTGGAGGCAGGAAGGTCTTTTTCAGAAAACGTGATATGGTGTGGTGTGGCAATATGGCCGACCATGGCTTGAAATTGATTGACATCCAAATTTGCGGGGACTTGTGTTTCCAACAAGGCCTTGTCGAGAATGTCCTTGTGGCGGGGTGATGTACGAAGGAGCTCAAGGATGGAGATTTGCGCGGGTGTCTTTCCTAGATGGTCTAGGAGGTTGTATCGAGCAGTGAGTGATGGATGAGCGTTTGGACGAGGAGGGAGGGGATCAAATGTGGATGGGGGTGTTGGTTCAGTGGGAGGGGCAGTGCGGATTGAGACACGGCCTCGACGGGTTGTGACGGCGCAATCAGGTGCTTGTGCCCGAATGGTGATTGTGTTAACAGAATGGGATGAGGGTTCAATGCGGCCAACAATAGAGTCGTAGTGTGTGGGTGGTGGAGTGACATTGTACGCTTGATTGGATGATGAAACTTTGTTATGGTTGGGTAAGGGATCCTTGTAAGCTCCAAGATTGGCATTTGGTGACGGCTGTGTACTGTGCTCAAGGTTGACAAGATTTTGATCTATTAGGTCTTGGATACAATGTTTTAATTGCATGCAGTCTGCTGTTTTATGACCTGCCACACGGTGGTATTCGCAATAATCATTTTCATTGTACCATGCTGCCTTGAGGTCATTGTCTTGGCGTGGTCTGATAGGTGGGAGTGTGATTTCTCCTTGTTTGAGACATCGATCGAGAATGTCCTCAATAGGTTCGGCTAACGGCGTGAAATTTTGGCGAGGTTTGCGAAGTTTGTTTGGTCCTCGTTGGTTATTGGTGTTTGCTGCATATGTGTGTGCCGGCGTGTGATTTTGGATGTGCTGGACGGCCTTTATATCAGTGACGCCGTCGTTCAAATTATTCTTGTTTTTCCCCCAATAACGTGATTTATCATTAGGTTGCGTGTTGGTATTGTTGTTGTTGTTGGGGGTGTTATGATTGGATTTGTGGTTATTATTGCTGTTGTTATTGTTGGACTTGGGATCGTAAAGTTTGATAGAACCTTTGGCAATGAGGGCTCATTCCACAGTGGTGCCCTTGTCGATAACCTCTTCAAAGGTAGATGCGCACAGAATCTGTAAGTGAAAGCCTAATTCCTGATTAAGATTGGCCACGAACATGGTGACAAGTTGTTTTTCAGGAATAGGCCATGGGAGCTTGCTTGCTAGAGCCCTCCACCTTTGTAGGAAAGAAGCGAAAGCTTCGCCGTTCTTTTGTTTGGTGTTACAAAGGTCGGTCATTGACACCTCATGTTCAAAGTTGTAGGAAAAGTGATTGACAAACTTCTCCGCAAGCTCGGGAAATGTTCAAATTCCTGGTGGCAGATGGGCAAACCATTCAGCGGCTTGGCCGCCAAGACTTCTTGGGAATAGTCTCATAAGATACATGTCATTGTGAGAGACTTCGAGGCAAGCAATATAGAATTCCCTTAGGTGGTCCCTAGGGTCTCCCTTTCCCTTGTATTTGTCAAATTTTGGCGTTTCAAATTTTTTAGGGAAAGGGGGCATGTGCAAGGTGCGATCAAACGGGTAGGGACAAATATCCTCAAAAGAATAGTATTTGCGTTTGCCCCTAGTTTGTAAGTCATCCACCTTTTGGATTAGGCTTTGCAGTGCGGTGTTGAAATCCTATGGTTGTTGTGGTTGAAACATGTAGGGTTGTTGATTGGTGAGATATTGGAGGTGGGGTGGGATTTGGTGTTGGGGATTGGTTTGGATGATATGTTGATGTTGTGGGTTGGGGTTTGGATTGAGATGTTGGTGTTGGGGGTTGGTTTGGATGAGATGTTGGTATTGCGGGTTGGTTGGGATGAGATGTTGGTATTGCGGGTTGGGGTTTGGATTGATTGGTGTCTGTTGTTGTTGGTATGCGTATAGCTGTGGGAGAACGTGTGGTGGTATTTGGGGGTTGGGATTGTGTTGACTTGTGAGATTGACGTTGGGTATGTGGACGTTAGATGGGTTGGTCGTGTTGTGGGATTGTTGTGCGAACAGTTGTTGTAGGTATGCAAGGGTGTGAGGGTTTGGTGGGGGCACACTTGTGGAGGTATTAGCTTGTGTGATGTTGCCTTGTATAGCCGTTGTGTTTGAAGCGGAGGGGTTGACAGTAGTCGTGGTAGTGGAGGTGATGACAGGTTGGGAGATGTTAGTAGTGGATGTGGAAGTAGTAGATGTGGTAGCGGTTGAGGTTGTGGATGTGGTAGATACGTTAGGTGTTGACGTTTGAGAGATGGTGGGTTGGGTATGTGACGTAGATGCTTGGGTATTTGATGAGGTTGGGACAACTGTAGAAGTGGATGGTTGTGATGATGTTGTGATGGGGGGAAGTTGTGCGCCCAGTTTGAGAAGATGGTCAAGATATCTCTTTGGATCCGATCTTAGGACTTTATCAAGTAGGTCCATATTATCGGCATCTTGTGTGAAAGTCATCTAGATCATCTTGGGGTATGATGGGGACATTTTGTGGTGGGGGTGGGGTTGGTGTTGGTGCTTGTGGTAGGAAGTGAAAAGGGTCGTTGGCGCCAAATGGGGGGATGAAGGAATATGTAGGTGGATTGTATGTCTGATAGATGGGTATGTTGGTAGTGTCGGTGTTAGGCATGCCAAAGGGCCATCGTTCCGCCATTTCTTGATTTCTTTTGTGTTGTGATCTTGTGGTGGGCATACACGTATGGATTTGATTTCTTGATGTGGGATGAGGTGGAGACCTTAGAGAATCGAATTGATTGTGTTGGACCCAAAGATGGATGTGGTTGTGAGATGTAGTAGAGGGATATGATGAAGATCGATATGTTTTCCAAAGGTTTTACCCTAAGGGTGATATGGATGGGTGATATTGATTTTTGCACAAATTTTGGACCAAAGATGTATGATAGGAAAGGGATTTGATGTTTTTTTTAATTTTTGATTGGTTTATGGTGATGAGGATGATATTGTTGATGTTTCTCGAATTGAGCTTTTGGATAAGATCTAGATTTTGATTTGACACACAAAGGATGACGATTTTCTTTGTTTGGGGTAGACTAATGACCTTACACAAAGAGAGGTGATTTGTTTTTCTTGAAAGGTAGACTAGTGACTTTTCAAGGAAAATGTGATGTTAATGATAAGATCTAGATCTAACTTTGGCTCAAAAGGGGTGACAAGCTTTGATTGATGGTAAGGTCTTGATTTGGATTTGTTTTGAAATGATTTGTCTTGGTCCAAGGAGATATGCAAAAGGACTGAATGGGGATGGATAGATATGTATTTGGGCTGACTATGATGTGTCAAAGGGGTCCAACAATGGTGATGATTGATCCTCTAAGGTCAAAATAGAAGGTGTAATTTTGGAAGACTTTTGAAGAAAGTGACTGGACTGTTGGTGTATTTCTGTGAAATGGATATGGATTATGGCAGAGCAGAAGGTGTAGATCACAACAAAATAGGTCTCTGTCTCAGGCACATCAATCTAAAAATAGCGTCAATCCACAGGTGTAAAGGCGCTACAATCAAACAGAGATGGCGCTAAAACAGGGAAACGATTTTCAGATGGCAAGTTTTTGGATTCCTGATGGGAAAATTCTTGATTTTGTCTGCTGGAATCTGATCAACTGGACTGGTCTGTCTCAGGCACGTCAATCTAAAAATAGCGCCAATCCACGTATGAAGTGGCACTACAATCAGGCTGATATGGCGCTGAAACAGGGGAAACAGAATTCTGAAGGCAAATTTTGGATTTCTGATGGGAGAATTTTGGATTTATCTGCTGGAAATCTGACCGACTAGTTTGTTCTGTCCTAGGCACGTTAGTCTAAAAATAGCACCAATCCACGGGTGAAGAGGCGCTATAATCAAACAGAGATGGCGCTAAAACCAGAAAAATAGATATCTGAAGGCAAAATTTTGGATCTGTGTGTTTTGGATATGATAAACTGATGTTATTATGTCTCAGGCACGTCAATCTCAAAATAGCGCCAATCCACGGATGAAAAGGCGCTACAGTAAGATAGATATGGCGCTGAAACAGGGTTTTGACAGATTTCAGAAGGCAAATTGTTGGATTTCTTGGACTGTGATCACCTGATTTGTTTTGTCTCTTGGCAATTTGTTTGTGAAAAAATCAAAGCACTTTAACACACATTTGAACGCATAACAAGCAATGATTTTTGTTTGTGAAATGATATGACTTTGTTTAGATCAAACACATTTTTACAACCTATGGTGAGATTGGGACAGTATTTGTTGAATCCCCTAGCTGCGCCTATTCAAAGCGGGTAGCTCCAGGATCTTGGTAGCACCGGCTCCTCGTTACATTTGCACACACTTCTCATGCATACCAAGATCCAGGTTTCTTATAAGGCTTGACCCTCTCCAAACCTTTAGATTATCCCTGCTACCTCGGCTAAGAACCGCATGAATCAGGGCCGCTTCAAGGGTTTTGCCCTCTGCGTCAACAAATAGAAGGATTTTGGCTTTCTAAACAATGGCTCTTAGTAAGGGCATCCGTTCAGGTGGTTATACGTGCGGCAGCGCTACTCTCTGTTATGGAGTCTCCCAGCCTCCAAGGGTTGCACCTTGGAGGGTTTATGGGGAGGTTGGCTGTCGGTATAACTAAACAACACCTGTCGCTTGAGACTTTCGTCCCAAACGCCTTATTTTATATAGCGGCTCGGAAGAGCTTGGCTTTAGCTCGTTGCCGCTTGGTTCGTTCCCACCTTTCGAAGCAGGGTGGCAGGCCCTCTAGGGATCACAAAAGCGATACAATCATGAAAACACTTTTGATCCCCAAGTTCATACAAAGATGCGAGGGGAGAGCATACGTGTTCCCTATGATTATACCACACTCAACATGGTTCAATTTTAGATCTTTGGATTAGATGGGGGGTGATTAATGCAAAGTGTTGTGAGAAGTTTTTGATTCCCAAGATCACCAAAAGGTGCGAGGGAAGAGCATACACCTCTCACACTACTTGACACAATCACAAAGACACTTCACACAAGTATTTAAATGGTCTTGATTAGATGTGTGAAAATACAATTTTGTTGTTCTTTTTATCTAATGAAGTATGCAATTTGTTGTTCTTTTTATAGCCCAAATTGAAGTGTTTTGATTGTTTGTTTGTTTGCACACAAAAAGAAGTGTATTTTAGAGCACCAAAGATAAATGTTATCACACACACTTCAATCAAAAGAGTTGTGGTTAATTTTAGAACACCAAATTGAAATGTTTTGCTAACTAATTAACAAACCATCCTGCAAAAAGCTTTCGTTAGTACCCGCAGTACCTGCAATAAACAGTCAAGGAAAATTGCGCTAAAACAGATGTATATAGGCGCCACTGCGGGCAGAACAACCCGACTTACGTGAAAATAGCGCCAAACTGGAAGATGGCGCTAATTAATACCTAAGATAGCGCTAATAAAATAGAAGGCGTAATTACAAAGGATAGCGTCAATAAACGCTAGTTTAGGCGTCAATTCCTATGATGGCGATAATAATGAGAATTTAAGGTGCCATTGCGCAGTGTTTTCTGAATCTGAGGAGACTAATAATAGCGCTAATATGGAAGATGGCGCCAAAACGCGGCTCTGAATCAGTTTGGTTGATTCTCTCAAAATTTTGCCATAACCTCCCCCTGTAATTCCTATTTTTCCTGCAAAATAGAGGACAGGCAACACAGAAAACAACAGGAACAGCAGAAAATAGATGTGAGTATGGTTAGTATGCAAGATAAGCTCGCGCAGAAATAGCGCCAATACACAGATAGTGCTGAAATCCGTCAGTGATGGCGTCGCTGCGACGGATGGATGGCGCTGATCCTGCAAAAAGTCGAATACTAACACAACAACTCACAAACAAAGATTAGATTGGACCTTGCGGGTCCCGCCGGGCGTGCCAATGTAGATTAGGGAAAAGCAATAAGGTAAAAACAAAACCAAATGTAAACAAAACACAAGATTATACCTCATGCAAAACCTAATCCCATCAAGGGAAAGAGGAGCCCTTGCACCCAAGAGAGGCTCCCAAGACCAAGATTGTCCCTAGACTATTGATTCAAATGTGAAATGCCTTCTCAAATGTGCAACTCACTATAAGCTCAAGTGTGATTTTGGCATGGTAACTTTGCATGAAAATGGATGATGAAAATGACTTGTGAGAGGTTGTATTTATAGACTTTTTGAGAGGATTTTGATCCAAGGGTGGAGATTGATTGGAGAGATCAATGGTGGAGGATGAAAGTGAGGTGGAGGGCCTAGATTTGATCTTGGAAGATGGAGGGCTAGGAATAAAAGTAAATCTTTTATTCATTTTTGGGAAAGGGGTGAATAAATGAGGTTTGGTGAGATGGATTATTTGTGAATTAAAAATTCACAAAGGGAGGGGTAAAATGAATTAAAAATTCATTTGGGGAAGAGAGTTATGACATGTGTAAGAGGAGTAAATGTGATGTGTGATTTATTTGAATTTTAAATTTGAGGAATGTGGAGAGAAGTGCTAATGGGGATTTGACTTTCTTAATTAGGGTGATTAACCTAATTAATATGGCTGGAATAAATTAGTAGATGGATTAGAGGGGGGGTTAAGATTAATTAATTATTAATTTAATTAATTAATCCTAAGGCTAGGATGGGATAGGCTAGAGTAGGCAATTAAATAATAGCTATTTAATTGTCTAGGGTAGGGATAGGCTAATTAGTAGGAGGATTAATTAGTTAACATGGTTTTAACTAATTAATTGGATTTAGGGAAAATGGGAAATTGATTTAATAAATTTTGCATATTTATTAAATCACTTTGGCTAAGGTTTGGACTATTGAATTAATAAAATTAATTCAATTTTGGGGATAAAATGGTGTGGATTTAGAAGATGAAAGGGATGATTAATTAAATAGAAATTTAATTAATTAGTTGGAAAGGGAATTGGTAAGTTTAGGGGTGTCGGGAGTCAGTTTGGTGGTCGAGACATTTTTAGGTGTCTACACTGTGTTTGTTCATTGCTTTGTTTACTTGAATCTTCTTTGTTTCTCTATTCTGTTGATGTTAGGGTCATCTATTATTCATTTGATTGATCACTATTTTACCCTCACAGATGTCAACATACCTTTGTTGTCATTGGTGTCAACTATGTCCTATTCTATTACTTGTTTAGAATCTTTGTATATTGAGGATATTGAGAAAATTGGCCTCTCCGAAAGAAACAAGTGAGTTACAGTGAAGTGCAGCACAGACAGTGAGTTGTTTGCTGAAGAATGGTCCAGTAGATTACTTCGCATTTCTTGCTGCTTGAAGATCTTGGTCTTAGATTGGAAGTTAATTAAAGGGATGTTTGAAGATGCTAAATCCTGAGTTTGAACCTCCAGTGTGAAGAATTGAGAGAGTTGCATTCACCAGAGTAAAACCTACTTTCTCTGATTATTCTCTGGTGACAGGGAGAAAGAATTTTACTCCACATTCCTCTGCATTAAAGTGTTTTTCTCTGTGGTTCTAAAGGGAAGTCCAAGATAATGATAAGTGCCAATAATTGTAATGGTTCATGTTTTTGTGGTCTACAAGCTATCTTTCTTTAAGAATAGTTGAAGACAATGAAGTTCATGTGCTCTGGTGTGAAGAATCTCATGAATAAAGTGGTTTGAGTTTGTATGGTTGCTCCTGATGATTTCAAGGTGCTTGTGGATTCCTCTTGATCATGTTCCTACCTTTAAATTGGTCCATGTTAAGGAAATGAGATCATGTTTGAAGATTATTCCCAGATAACGTAGTGTGTAACCAATCTTAGCCGACTTGGTTAATTCTAGTAATTGTGGAGATCCCTTGAAGATTATGGAAGCGTGTTGTGGTGTGGAAGATCGCGTTTGAGTCCTAGCTAAGGCATGGCATGGTCCGCATACATTTATACTGTAATTCCTTAGAATAATTTGTATTAGGTCAAGACCTATTTTATAAATATTTGTAATACCAACCTTGGAGATTGTTCCAATGGTTGATGATTGTAATGCCGACCTTGATGATCATTCTAAGGTTGATGAAGTGTATAAATACTTGTAATTGTGTCATGGAAAAGATGTCCTGGTGTGAAAATGGAAAGATAAGGAAAATGGCGAGCAGATAAGGCAGAGCAAGGTATAGCAAAGTAGAGGAACTATTGTACTTCAATGTATAAATCTTAATCATGAAGAAGATGGTGATTTTAGCAGTGAGCCTGGCAATGAGCTACCAGTAGGGTTTAACAACCCTTGGGATTTAATAAGCCTTATTGTAATCTTTCTAGGTTTAGGGGTGAGGCAGTGAGCCTGTTAGACCTAGTTGTACTTCATGGCAGTGAACCAGTATGTTCTAGGCCTATGGAGTGACCAAGACTGAACATCATTTTTCAAAAGATTGCAATATATTTTGAGAGCTAATCCTCTCCGTAGTTTTTCCCCACCTTGGTGTTTTCCATGTAAAAATATGGTGTCTGTTGTGTTTAATGTTGCATCTGTGTTTAAGTTTATGATTTCATGCATTCTTTGTTTAATCATAATAAGTGTGGATAAGTGATCAATGCTTAAGTGCAGAAGTGTTTGAGTTTTTGGGACAACTGATTCAACCTCCCTTTTAGTTATGCAGCATATTTCAACAAACTCTTCTTCTCCTTTTTTGAAGAGATTAACACTATCATCCTGAGCTAAATTAGGTTGAAAGGAATTATCTTCATAGTAGCCGACTAGTGCATTGACCAGTGGAGCTTCCAAAGCAAGCCTTCCTTGTGTAGGAGGAAGCCAGTTTTGTCCTTGGTTTCTAGCAGCATTACATTGGTATGGAGCATTTGGAAATGTTCTCCTTGGTATGTCCCTATAGGAAGGAGTGGACATTCTTTGATACATTTGCTTTTTCAAGGCTAACAATTCGTTAGCCAACTTTTGCACCATAGGATCAGTGGTGCTAGTGGAAGAAATGTCAGTAGAGGACTGCCCTCTATTTCTACTTGTATCCTTTCTTATTTTTCTAGCAAGGATAAGGTCATCGTCAATCTCGGTAGCTAGGGCTTGAGTTGCCACCAAGTCAGCTAGATTAGTCCATCGTAGAAGAAAACTCACTTTCGGCAGTTGAGTGTTTATGAAGAAACTCTTTAGATTTTCAGCTATGGGCTGAGTAGTGGCTGGAATTCTATTGGTTAGCTTATTGAACTTCACAATGAGCTCATGCATGGACTCTTGTAGTTCCTTCTTCATTTGAGTAAGCTGGGCCAAAAGAGCATGTGCATCTTTGGAAGATTTGAACCTAGCCTCAAACTTGGTTCGTAGAACATTCCATCTAGTGATGGTTTGAGAAGGAAGGTGATAGATCCAATCTGTCGTGACACCTTCAAGCATCTCAACAAAAAGTCTCACAGATACATCTTCATGTTCTACCCCCAGAACACCACATGCAATGTAAAAAGTTGCAATATGTTCATTGGGGTGAATTTTTCCATCACCATAGAACTTTGGAAAATTCTTTCTTGAACTACGGGGTAGATCATGCAATAGTGGGGTAAGATTCAAAGGCATGAAAGCATTTCCCCATGGACCTACAGGAGCAAGATGAGCCATTAGGTGCCTATTAGAAGGTGGAATTACAAACCTTAAAACTTGTACAACTGGTAGAGTCCTATGCACACTTGAGGCTTCACTAGGTATAGGTGACCTTGTGTTGGTAGGAGGAAAACTCTGTGTACACTAAAGTTGAGATTTTGGAGGTAAAAGACTTAAATTATTTTGCTGCATTAACTCAAAAACAAGATCAATAATTTCTTGAGCTCTCTTACTTCTTGTATACCTTAAGTCTACCAAAATGTAATATACTAAAAAAGATAAAAAATAGAAAAACGTATTACAAGCAATGAAGCTGGTATGCTTCAACTAAAAATGTGAGGCTCTAAGTTGCGCGTTCGATCCCCAAAAGAGTTGCCAAAAATTGTTGGGTGAATATTTTGTCTTTAGATAACTAAAGGTAAAATTATTATATCAACCACAGTGTGATGAGATATTATCTCTACTCTCAGCAAGGGGAGGTTCCCTTTTATTGCCAAATATGAACCAATAACTATTACAAACTTATTTACACTAAAAACTAACTTCAGGGTGATTACATATCATCCATTTCTCTTTTTTCAGAAATGATGTTTACAATTCTCAATATAAAACTCAATACAAAAGGATAACTAAAGTAATACCAGTAAATCTGAACCACGAAGAAACCCACGAAAACACAAAGTTTTCCATTGCTTCTTATTCTTGAATGTAAAATAAGGATTTTGGAATATAATGAAATCCAAAGTCTTCAACGTATTCCATGATATAACAAAATGATCAAAAGAATCAACTTGCAGATCAAAGTCTTCAAGTTCACTCTAAACTTACAAATATAAACCAACTTCCACAAACGATAATTGCAGCTCAAAGTCTACCAAAATCAAATTTGGAATGTCTCTCAATCACTTGACACACATTTCACTTTTCAATCACTTATCAGTTATAAGGTAATAGAAGAGACGTAAGAACAATTCTATCACTTGAAAAATTATATCCAACACAAATATTGGGCACCAACATGCTTTTCTTATATTTATTTTTCTTGAAAATTGATTTACAACAAAAGCTCAAAGTCTTAAAATTACTTCTCAAATCTGGCAAAGTTTTGCTTCAATAGACAAAAGATAAAAATTACAATAGAGGCCCTCTTTATTTATAGTGAGAGGCCATGAGATAATCTAGGAAAATCTTACTACTTTGACTTATTCAACAAAGGAGTCCTTATTGATTTGGGACTTCCTATGTTTTTACATGTAATTACATATGGAAAAAGTACATGTAAAAGTGTTGAAAACTACAAACAAAGTACATATGAAAATACAAAAATAAACTAAGGCATGAAAACTTGGATCAACTTGCATCCCCATTCTTCTTCAGATAGGCCTCGTACATAGTGAATACTACTTGCATCTCTAAGTTGTCCGGACCAGCAGTGTTCTTGAAAATCACTCGAGCCCTGGTTATGGCATCTCTTACTGAAGTGGCCACCTTTTCATGATTTGTCAACTTAGTTTTTAGATTATCTAAAGTCAGTTGATTATCCAACATATTATCCAAGGAAGTGACTGAAAAAGCACTGTCTTCAAATTCCTTCTAAACCATATTCTTAAATGCTTGAACCATCTCATCAGCAGGAAAAAAATGGTCACCAGTTGTCAACTCACATGGGAGTTCCTCCAATTTGTGCAGAAGATCAACATCACTGTCTATATTGAGTTCTCTGGCACTCTCTAAATCTTTGATAAACTCTTAAATAGGTAAAGGTTGGGAACTGAAGATACAAACAACCAAAATCATTGACAATAGTCCATGCTTCATCTGAAACTCTTCTTTTTTCTAATTGAGGATCAAATACACACATGAAAACTACAAAGAAGGCATCGTTCACTCTCTTGAAATGATGTATGGATCCCTTCAGAGTTAGATAAGGATAGTATTGGTAGATTGGCACCATCCTCCGATCTCCCTCATATGTCAAAATTGGAAAGCTTCTCATTAAAATAGCTGCATATACAAGATATGATGTCATATAGAACTTGGAAGTAGTTGACACATTAATCAGTTGCTCATGAAGAGAATTGCTAATTTGTTCACCCTAGAAAAAATTTTGTTTTCCTTGAAGGATAATTTTGATGTAAGGATACATCCATTCATGGAATGTGGAAGAAAATTTAAGTCCTCTCACCTTGCTCAGAAGAGTTATCAAGTCACTTACCTCCTCTACAAAGTCACTTCTAGGATAACCCCTGGGCCATCTGGGTAAATCTGGCCTGGCAATTTTCAACCATTTAGTATTGATAATCCTTTTGGATTTTTCCACATCTTTATCATATTCCCTCTAGGCAATGTTGAAATCTAGCTCTGCAACATCCTCTACACCAAGACACATGAAAACCTTATCCATGAACTCTGCATCTAGTCTCATAATCACATTGCCATGAGCATCCACCACTGTCCTATTATTCTTGTTATAAAAATGAGCAAATTGAAGAACAAATTCAGTATTATGGGCAGCAACAGGAAAGGAAGCAACCAAATTAATATTGCTATTGATAATCCTTTGCATGTAGTGACTAGGTTTATCTTGCTTTGTCCTATCTACAAATTCGGTCATATCAACATGACCAATCTCTATGTCCCATATTTCATCCATGTTTGATGTGACTGAAGCAATGGGAAACACGCATTGGTAATTATACTTTATTGCTTTGGCATTCTTAGGTGAAGGAACAGTCATTTGAATGATGAGCACCTCTGACAGAGAAAGACAACTTGGCAATCTTGCAAGGGCAACTACCACAATAAGAGGCATGATTTTGTAGTGTTAGGGAAAATGAGGTACATGAGGAAACTGCAAAGCTGGAAATCATATCATTAATGTGAACTTAGCAGGGCTAGAAAGCAATTCGATCAAAGAACGAAGCAAAAGTGGGCTAAGGATAGCAAATTGGAAAATTTCCCAGAGTTAGAAATTTTTTAAGAGAGTGAGTGCACGGGCGGAAAAAATTGCTGCCCTTGCATGTAAGAGGGAATTGCTTTTCATGTTAGGGTAGCAAATTTTGCCACTCCTGCGTGTAAGAGATAAGCATTTGCAAAGTATATTTGGATGGTGAAAAAGCCCACTATTGCATATGAGGATAAAGTTTTATTTATGCTCAGGTGGTGATTTTTGTCGCCCTTGCATGTAAAAAGGTAGATCTGTAGTAGAAGCGGATGAAATCAATGCTTTAACATTTTGCAAGTTACAAAATCAAAAGTTTGTGTATGGGCGGAAAAAATTTTTGCCCCTACACTTTGGACAAACAATAAACAATGGCATGGGTGGTGATTTTTACCACTCATGTATTTGGGATAAAACACCATCTACATCAATGGTAAAAATCAGTGGCCATTAATATGGGATTCGTTACAAGATCGTGTATGGGCGGCAAAACTTGCTGCCCTTACATGAGGACAAATCATGAAAGTGTGAAGGCGGAAGAGAAAAAATGTTTAAACCTTAACATAGAACATGGAAGACATGGCAAAAATCACCTTCGACGTAGGTTGACTTCAAACGATGAAACAAAAATGAACATAAAAATTTCAAACTGAAACAATAATAAAAAAACCTAAACACAACACAATAGAAATGAAGGATCAAATAATGATTTCTGAAAGCATGAATAAATGAATTGAATCATACAAACCCTAGTGCATAATGAAAAGAGGAAATAAGAAACTTACCTGAAATAAGGAGTCAAAAAATGATCGAAAACCCTAATTGAAGTCATCATCAAAATATGCATGAACAGGTTGAATTAATAGCTTTGGCAACTCTAGAGATGTAAACAATCATAAAGGTAAAAGAAAATAAAAAGAAAAGAGTTTAAAAACCTATTTAAACATCAAAATTTGACATCTAGAAAATGCATTTATTACACAAGAGTTTAACATAAAGTTCTTCGGGAGATGCTTCAGTGGTAAATTTTACCACTGCCGCACATAAGGGAAAGACAAGATGCATGGGCGACATTTTTGACGCCCCTGCACTTTAAATGTAAACAACATGCATGGGCCGTGACTTTCACCGCCCTTGCATATCAAGGGACTCAAACATGTACCAGGGGCAAAAAATGCCACCCTTGCATGAAAACAAATTTTTTTTAACTCCTAAAAACTGCCAAAAACTCAAGTTTTAGGGAATTCACCACTTGATCTGTTTGCACAAAATTCAAGAAACCAAGATGAAAAGATGCTTGAGTGGATTCTTGGGAGCTAGAGGACCATGCATGAGGACAAGATGATTCACCTCAATTTGCGTGCTTAGAGTTGTAAGCTATGAAATGAACAAGTTTCATGTGGGTCATCCTACAAAATGAGGACAACTAATTTTGAGGATAACAAGACCATAGCTTGTTGATTACTATTATGCTTTGATATATTTTTTCCAAGAATCCATAGCTTGTTTGAAATCACCTATTTTAGACTTTTAGCCATAGTAGTAAGGCAGTGAACTATTTGATAAAATGCTTTGGTAGACATGTATGAAAAATGTGGTAGCATAGACAAGGCAATGAACTATGGAAAAAATACCTCAAAGAAATGTGGTCTCATGGTGATGGAATGCCATGAAGAATTCCATGACAAGCAAATTGTTATGGATTGTCATGGCATTCCATCACCATGAGACCACATTTCTATGAGGCATTTTTTCAACCAGTTCACTACCTTGTCTATGATATTTCTTACTATTATGCTTTGATAGATTTTTTCCAAGCATCCATAGCTTGTTCAAAAACACTTGTTTTAGGCTTTTAGCCATAGCAACAAGGTAGTGAATTGTTTGATAAAATGCTTTGGTAGCCATGTATGAAAAATATGGTAGCATAGACAAGGCAGTGAACTGTTTGAAAAAATGCCTCAAAGAAATGTGGTCTCATGGAATGCCATGACAAGCAAATGCAATTGGTAACTGTTCCTAGTTATTAGTTATGCAATGTGAAGTAATTGCATAACTACTTAGGTTAACTTTTTAAAAACTACATTGTAATTGAAATTTTGTCATCTATCAACATCTAGTTATTAGTTATGCAATGTGAAGTAATGCTTTGAGTTTGAAAGATGTGCAATGCAATGTAATCAACAATTTGAATATAAACTACAAAAATCTATTTTTTACAATTCATTAGTTAAACTCTCTATTTTATTTTCTCTCTATAACTCTATTGCTATGGAAATGCCTTTAAATTAAAAAAAAAGTTTTTGTCTCAGTCTACAATTTTTACATTTTTTAAAAAAATCTGATTTTTTAAAAAAATCTTGAACTTTTGGTTTGCCAAATTTTTCCTCGAAAGATTTGGGTTGCTATGTGTAGAACATTATAGATGGATCAATGTCAAAGTTTGAATATGGATCAACACCATGCATTTGATGAGAGAGTAGCCGATGACAGGGACATGGACAAATATCCATGTCTGTGTAATGATTGTCTTGGTGGAAAGGTGAAAAAAAGAAATCTAATTTATCAACATATGATAAGATATGGGCATAGTGGTATAAGCCCTTAGGATTACAATTATTATTAAGATATGATACAATTACATAGTGTGATAGATGAAGAGGCAACAAACATAGATGAAGTGGCACCAAACATAGATGAAGAGGTAGCAATGTTAGACAAAGGATTTGAAGTTGATAGAATGTTGAATGAAGGGCTAAACGATGATTGGGCCAAGTTGATGGAGGATGCTTTAAATCCTATGTATGCTAATTGCAAGTTAAGTCATTTGACAACAATCCTTCAAATTCTTAACTTGCAAGTGGTGTTTGGTTGGACAAATGAGAGTGTAGATCAGTTATTGGCACTATTAAGTTCGTTGTTACCAACTGACTCCACATTGCCAACAAAATGAAGTCAATGTAAAAAGCAAATCACTAAGCTAGGATTAGGGTATGAAAACATCCACACATGTGTGAATGGTTGTGTATTATTTTTCAATAATCTTGCAAATGAGAGTGAATGTCTGAAATATCATGAAGCGAGGTATAGACAAGGGTTGAAATCAGTTGTGGTTCCTAGAAAGGTTCTTTTCCACTTTCTGATAATCCCACGATTGCTCTGAATGTATAGGTGTAGAGACATTGCTAAACTTATGCAATGGCATGCCCAAAATAAGAACACAGATGAAAAATAATGACATGTTCCTGATTCTAAGATGTGGATGGAATTTGATAGCAGATGGCCTGATTTTTCTCAAGATCCTTGTAATATAAGGTTGGGTTTGGCTCTACATGGGGTGAACCCATTCTTAGATCAAAGTACTAAATGGTCAACTTGTCCAATGTTTTTAATAAATTATAACTTGCCTCCATGGTTAGAAACTAAACCATTTTTCTTAATGCTATCATTGATTATACCAGGAAAGAAAAGTGTGACTTCAAATACAATCAATGCTTATCTAGAGCCATTAAATGATGAGCTAATGGAATTGTGGAAAGGAATTGAAGCAAGTCAATCTTTAAGGGATGGTCATTCAATCAAATTCAATTTAAGATCTTCCTTATTGTTTATGATTCATGATCTTCCTGCATATGGCACATTGTCTAGTCTCAGTGTTCATGGATACCACGGATGTCCTGCTTGCAACTTTAAGGATTTTGTGAGGCACTCAAGAAGTTTGTATAAGTGTATTTATTGTGGACATCATGCTTACCTTAAAATGGATCATCCATATCATCGACAAAAAAAAACATTTCAATGGTCAAGAAGAGAATCGTGAAGCAACATTGCTAATAATGGGTAATTACATTGTTGAGAATAGACAAAAGAGAATGTCATTTATTGAAAATGATGGGATTGCTGGTAGTAGATATGATCCATGTAATGAAAGCGGTGTAAAATGGTTGTGCATATTCTATAAGTTGACATACTTTAAGGATATAACCATTAGGCATACTGTTGACTTTATGCATACTGAGAAAAATATAGCCTATGCTATTATAGAAACTCTTTTTGGTGCTTTTGATACTATTTCATCATGTGAAGAGTTTCGACAACTAAAGATTCGTTCAAATCTTTGGGTTGAAAAATATGATGATGAAGAATATAGAAAACCTAGTGCCCTTTATGTCTGGACAAAGGAACAACATGCACAATTCTTACAGTTGATGTCTCAGACTCGCTTTCCCACTGGATATGTAAGTAGTAGTATTAGAAGCCAAACCGACATTAATGGCTTAAGAGGCCTCAAGACCCATGACTATCATGTCATAATCAAGAATATTTTACCTATTGTGGTAAATATATCAAGTTTGGCAAAGGGGCCAAGATTGGTAATTATAAGGTTGGGCCTAATATTAAAGAGAATGAGTTTACATGTATTAGATCCTTCAAACTTTGATAGTTTGAGGGAGGAGGTTTTTGAAGTCCTTTGTCTATTGGAATGGGAATTTCCACCAACAATCTTTAACATTTCTATGCATCTTTTGATACATCTATAATATGAACTAGAGCATTGTGGCCCAGTAAGAACGAGATGGATGTATCCTATATAACGATATATGAAGGTTTTGAAAAAAATTGTTCATACTAGGGCAAAACCGGAAGGATATTCAATGCAAGAGGCCATGGGATTTTGCATAGAATATATGAAGGATTTAAAAAATGTCAATCGACATGTATGGTATGATGCCGAAGATGAGAGAGTTGCAGGTGAAGTATTAGAAGGCAATGGATGTCGCTTCAAGCTATCACATCAAGAAAGAAGTGTGATGCATGCCTATATTCTTCAAAACACATCTTTATTCGATAAGTGGCATAGGTAAAAAGCACTTTACACAATAATTTATTTACTCAATTACATTTACACATTTATATTATTAATCTTACTATTTGTACATTAATATTCTATGTAGAAAATATGAAGAATAGAATCAAGCTTGGATGCAACATTGACCTCAAAAGTACAGACGTCATGATTTGATTGGAGGTGATCCTTTTCCAAAATTTAAAGAATGGATTGCTAATGTAGTTAGTGATACAAAAGAAGAAGGTCAAGATATAACAACAGAGGAAAGTGAGCTTTCACAATCTCCACATTTATGGGCTATGCATTTTAGTGGAATGTGGGCCTATGGTAGTCATTTAAGAGTGGAAGAAAAAGACAAAGGAAAGACAAATTTTGATTGTGTTGTTAGTGCCGAATTTCTTCATGAAACTGAGAAGAAATTTTATGTTGGCTTCATCCAAGAAATTATTCAAGTGGATTTTGGTGAAAATAGTCCTATATTATTAAAATGTAAGTGGATCTGACCATTTGCAGTACAATTTGATGAGTATGGATTTGTACGCGCAAATACATGACAATTTTTATTAGAGACAGATGAGTCGTATGTTCCCCTCTTCAAATTAACCAATCATTTCTAATTAATGATGTAAGAAGCCCAGGATGGTCATATGTCATTCAAACAGAGTCTCATTCGAAACAAAAATTCATGGAAGTTGTTGATATAATGCCTAATGGGAAATATGTTAATTTACAAGAAACATTCGAAGAAGTGGATGAAGACAATGATGGAGTGTTTGAAGAAGAGATTTTGATTACCAATGAAGAGATTGGGAGAGAAAATGTATTGCATGTCACAGATGAGGATGAGGAAGAAAATCAAACAGATGTAGACACGAGTGATCAGGATGCTGATCTTGCTGGCAATGCAGATGATTATGATGATGTTTGTCACCTTAACTAGCTTGTCACCTTAAGAGGTTAGCTTGTCACCTAAAATTTGGTTATATGTATGGTGTAATTTATTATTGAATGTAATAAAGATCTAAGTATAGGTATGCTTATTCACTATTGTTTTACTATAGCTTGATGCTCATTGATCCACTACATACTTGGCATGTTCATTCTTTAGTCGAAAGATATTGTTGCTCCCATTGGTACACAGTATAATCATTTGGGTATTTTCCTATTTTCCTTGAAACCCTAAGTCTTATGGTCAAAAGTTGACTTTATCTTCTATTTTGTTGATGACTATATAGCCTAGTTTCCTGGTCAGCTAAGTTATAGCCTTATGTCTTTCATGTCGTAAGTTGACTGGCCCCAAGTCTTGAGTTACCCATTCTAACCCGTTAAGTTATTAATGAATGTTATCTTGCTGTCTCCAGTTTGATCTTTCCTTGTTATTCAAATCAATATATAAAGGGTATATCTAGTTTATCAAAACACATTTGTTGTCTTTGTGTGGTTAATTTACTAGTTCCTTCAAGGAAGGATTAAATTCCTTTAAGTAAGTAAATCAAACTAACAAGGAGATATGTGGTTTACAATTAGGGACGATTTATTGGTGTCAAAATATCATCATATATGTTAATATTAGATATATATTTGTGTTGATTCAACTCCTAGGATAAGTGGAGACAAATCAGACATAACCTTACTAGAGTATGTTTTTCCTTCATCCTGCTTGTGTTATGTTTTTATGAGTTCTTTTCTTGTGAATATATCCCTAAGGAAAATTTGTCTGACACCTATAATTGTAAACATCTTCTTGGTTTTTGACTACAAATTCTTTTTAATCTGTAAACTGAATTGTATTTTAAGTTTCTATTTGCAGTTATTAGTGGATTGAAAAGTGAATAGTTATCAACTTATGAACTCAATAAAGTTTTATTGATTCAAGTTGTTGATGTATACATTATTGTTTATTTAGACTTCAAGAAATGAGGAAAAGGACTATAAGGTGAAAATTAGATGATAGTAATCATAATGCTGAAATTTTAGTGACAGAGTATGAGTGCTTTCATAGAGAAAAAGTGGCCAAGAATAATGAATATTTATCGTGCCTTGGTTTGACAAATAGACAAGTTGTAAATCCACTGAGTAGTATATTATTTGTTTAATAGTGTTTATTGAAATTTTATAGGCAAGAGATTTATGTATATAAGACATAGTATGATATTTTTTTGTTTTATAGGCAAGAAAAAGAGTGCAAAGAAAATGTAGAGAAAAAACAAGAGGAAAGAAAAGATACAATGCACCATCTCGTAGAAGCCAACGCATCTGTGATTCAACAAATGCAGTTGGTGAAAACAATAGTTATGATGATGTGCAGCTTAATATAGCACATGGTGATGTGTAGCCTGATATAGCACATGGTGATGTGCATCTTGATATAACACATGGTGATGTGCAATGTCGTGATGATCTCTTAGCACAAAGTCTAAGAGAAATTATTGAAAAACATCAGAGCAAAGGAACACCAGGTCTATAGATGATTTATCTAACATTAAAGGATGTGTTTGAAGTGAAATCTATGGAGACTAGTACTGATCTACCTACTCATTCCACACCTGATGTGGCCCAGGAGCATGAAGTTCTGATTAATGAAAGTCGTGAAGAGAGGCCACTTGCATTTGATGTGCCTTAGAGTGCACCTGTTGCATCTAGAACATTTGATGGAACTAGTGGATCAGCCAGAAATACTGGTAGTGGTTTAATAGAAGATATGTCTACTTTTGTCAAGAGACAAATATTGAGTCAAGATTTGTACAGATCTACAGAGAGGAATGCAAAAGAAAGAAAATTAGAAGGCTAGAAGCCATTCTTGGTTGAGGTATTGAGAGATGGTGAGCCCATTGTGCTAAATGCTTCAAAGTGGGCCTCTGAGTTGGGTGTAAGATGTAGGGCCCATTTGGATATTTGCAAATCAATTTTTGTAGAGCAAGATCCATGAACTATGGAAAATGTTATACAAAAAATGGAAAATGCTTTTGAGATTATTGGTGGACAAATCTCTAGAAAATATTACAAGCAAAAGATGAGAATTATGATGAACAATTTTAGAAACAATTGCAAAAAAATAATAATGGAGGGAAAAGAGAGGTTAGACTCCACTCTATCTCCCAAACAGTGGGAGGCATTGAAAGAAAGTATGCATTCCGAAGAATATTTGGCAAAGAGTAATAGAGGCAAGAGAGAAAGAGATAATGTGAGGGCTTGATATACATTTGGCTGAGGCGGGTTGCAGGCCAAAATGGACAAATTTGCAGTAAGTGTATGGCTTTTTGGTTCAATTTTCATTGTGTTATTTATTTTGACTTTTTATTGAATTGACTATATGTTGAAATTGACATTGTGTTTTAGGTGGAAAACAATAATAGAGAAGCAGGTGCAGAAGATATTGTTAATTATATGGCAACACTAGATTGACCTAGTAAATCTAAGAATAGGATGAAGTGGAAATCTAGTTCGTTAATAAAGATTTCACAACCATCTGTTAAATTCCCAGTAGGAGCCTCTCTAGATCATGTCAACTCAAATGAAGGGTACCAACAAGTAATGAGTTGCATATTCAGTCTCACTCAGCAATTTTCACAGTTGGTTGCCTCCATTAACTCTATAGTTTCTGCATAGAATGAGCATAAATCCACGGATTTAGATGAGGTAAGAGGATCTATTGATCTCATTTCTTCTTGTTTGGAAATTCTGTATACAAATTCTTCTTAATATGTAGATTATTGAAATCTGAGTGTTGGAGAATCCAACCTAGTTTCTTTATTGTTGGAGTGATCTAGAAAATGTTCTTCTGGACAAATTTATAGCTTGCATTCTTTACTTGACTTTTGAATGTTGTGTATATTTTTTGCATGATGGTTAAACCACATGTAGAGCAATTTTATCAAAGCAAAAGGAAAATGAAAATGCCTTCATGATGTGAACAGAGCTACCAATATTGATAGTGATCATGATGAACTGGACAAGAATGTGCAGCACAAGCATCATAGTTGTGCTAAATTAGCTGAGGTAATATAATAGTTGTCAGTTATCTGTCCTAATATTTTGTCATTATTCATGCTTAAAACATTCTTTTGGACAAAAAATTATAGATTTTGCATTCTTTAATTTGTAAGTTAATCTATCCCAATGTCTTGTCATTCTTCTTTTGGACAAAAAATTATAGCTTTTACATTCTTTAAGTTGTAAGTTTGTCCTAATGTTTTGTCATTCTTCATGCTTAAAATGTTCTTTTGGACAAAAATTTATAGATTTTACATTGTTTACTTGACTTATATTAATTTTTGCATGATGATTAAACCACATGCAGAGCAATTATATGAAAGCAGAACAAAAAGAAAAAGGCCCTATCAATAGAGCTCTCTGCAAAACTGTACAACTTCATGTCAATGTTGATAGTGATTATGATGATGAACTCAACGAGCATGCACATGATATTCATAGTAGTAGTCGTGCTAAACTCAAGGTGAGTGCTATGAAACCACATGAAAGTAAGTACTATTCAAGTAAGTAATGGTTGTTTTATTATGTAAATAAGGGTAATCATTACCTATTTGATAGAAGCTGGTTAGAATAATAGTGAAGTGTAATTAGCTAGTATACATAGATTATGGAAATAAGGGAGAACATATAATTTACATATGGAAGCTTAGAGCTTAGTTGTAATAGAGTGCATACATAGATTTTGACAATGCATTAGTGCATTATGTTCGAGGATGTCATGGTCCTCAGTTGGGGGGACTTCATTGCCAATCCATGTCTCTTTCTAGAGTACTTGTACAGTCTAGCACTATTGTAGTCTTGCCCTCTATTTGTTTGTACCTCACAATGGGTTAGTTTTTTTTTTTCAAAGTAAAAAGTTGCTTCTTTGTTATTCAACAGAATAAAAAAAAACACATACAAAAACTAATTTGTTCCAAGACATAAGACATTACATACAACTATCAAAAATAATATAATGTGTGTTTTATATCTCAATATAATGTGTTTTTTTTTTGCAAACATTTATTGATAAACTCCAAGAAGGGGATAAAGTTGGGGTGTTGGATCCGTTTGATGGTGTTGCTATGGGCATTGGGTGGATTCACTCACTATCTATTGTACATGGAGTCAAATTGAAAGGAACAAGAGATGCAAATGTAAATATTTTAAAGGTCACAAGTAACACACCCCTTGTTTATGAAGACAAAATAGATGGAGTTGTCTTTCTAAAAGAGAAAGAAGGGACCTTCACATGGTGGCCACTAAAATATTTGAAAAAAATGACATAGTTGATGTTTATCATGTACTAGCTATTAGACAGCTTGGCCCACTACTTTATGCAATAGTTTGACTGTGTTGTTCATGGATCTTAGTGTTTTTGTTTGTTTTGGAGCTATATAAGCAAAAAAATGTATTGTAACTCAGTTTTCTCAGTCACAACACTAAGAAACACACTTTGTAACACATTTTTCAAAGCAAAGACACATATTTTTGTCTTGTATCTATTGTAAGAACACCTTTTCTCAATAAAATTTCAATATTTTACCTTCTTAATAGTTGTTTCATTATGTGCAAATGAATGATTGATTTTGTTTTTCTATGTTTTATGTTTAAACCTCAAAAGCATTGTCTCATTTCCAACACTTTTAGGTAGAAATCAGTGAACAAAAATAATTAAATAAACTACCAATTGACTAAATATACTACCAATTGATAGAAATTGGTGAATAAATATGACTAAATATAATGATTATGCAATTAATAAGCAATGTATCAATATACTACCAATTGACAGAAATTAGTGAACAAAAATAATTAAATAAACTACCAAATTGATCAAAATGATGATTAAAATTACTGACTAAATACACTCCCAATGGACATAAATTAGTGAATAAAAAATGACTAAATAAGTGACCATTTAACAATAATCAATGACTAAATTAATGACCAAATATAACAGTGAATAAAAATGACTAAATAAGTGACCAGTTTACAACAATCAATGACTAAATTAATGAATAAATATACTACCAAATTGATGAATCAAAACAACCAATAAATGACTAAAAATGGTTTAGTCATCAATTCGGTCATGTTATAAATGATTGGCAATAAATTACTAATGGTCACATGACCATGTTTAGTCATTTATATGTAGTTTTTAGTAGTTTTTTTAATCATATATTGTTGTTTCTGTACTAGTGATATGTGTTTCATTTTTCATTTATCTCAATTTTTTGCTAACTACTAGGAGGTTGCTCTACATACACTATTTTAACAAGAATGTGATAGAGGAAGAAAGTACTAAAAGAGAACATAAGACAAGATCAAGAAGAATGTTGGCTAAGAGAATGGGATGAACGAAAGACAAATTACTGATTTGATAACCTGATTTGTTGTTGTTCTAAAAAACCAAGCTCCATACAATTTTATTTATGCTTGTCAACTAAATTTGTTACCTTGGAAATTGCAATCCCAATTCACCTAGGTGAAGAAGACAAGTGTGTTTGAGAAGATATGTTAAGAAAATGTGAAATTAACATGGAGATTGTGCCTACCACCATTTGTAAATGTTTACCATATCCTAAGAGACCCTTATTCCAATAATGGAGAACTCTTGTAGCTAAAATGAAATGAGTTTAACTTGAGATCATAGGACTAAATCTAAGCCTTAGAATCAAATTAATCTTGGCCATTAATGTATTGTTAAAAACTTAGTATGGAAAAGTTGATTTTTATTATAGAGAGAGCTAAAAGATATTGTAAGTGTTGGAAAAGTTCCTTTGTATTGCTATGATACATTATTAAATATCATCTAAATGATGAATGTTAATTACTCCATGAAGCTCAAAATGTTGATATGCACCAGACAACTGAGAGGGGGGGTTGAGTCAGTTGTCACAAAACTTAAACACTTTCTGCAATTCAAACATTTATCACTTATCCACAATTATTATGTTTAACAATGAGAGTGTGAAATCATAAACTTAACCACAGATACAACATCAAACACAAGAGACACCAGATTTACGTGGAAAACCCCAAGGTGGGGAAAAACCATGGAGAGTATTAACTCTCAATATATATTGCAATCTTGAAATAATGATGTTTAGGCTTGGTCACCCCATGAGCCTAAACATATTGGCTTACTACCATGAAGAACAACTAGGTCTAGCAGGCTCACTGCCACAACCCTAAACCTAGCAAGATTACAATAAGGGTTGTTAAACCTTGAGGACTATTAAACCCTATTCACTTCCATGATCAACACCTTTCACTATTTGGAACTAAAATATAATAATTTCCCTACTCTGCCTTTCCTCTACTCTGCTCTTCCTCTTTTCTTCTCTTCCTCTTCTTTCCTCTGCCCCTCCTCTGCTCTGCCTTTGGACCTTTCTTAATATATATTCATTTTCACTCAAGGACACTTTTTCCATGACAAAACTACAAGTATTTATACAATACATCAACCTTGGAATGATCATCAAGGTCGGCATCAACCATTGGAACAATCTCCAAGGTTGATATTACAAATATTTACAAAATAGGTCCTGACCTATTACAACTTTATGCAAGGGGAATGAAATGTGGATCATGCCATGCCTTAGCTGGGATTCAAACATGATCTTCCATGCCACAACACACTTCCACAATCTTCCAGAGATCTCCGCAATCACTATGATCAACTAGGTCGGCTAAGACTAATTACATGTTACATTAACTGGGAACAATCTTCACACACCATCACAATTTCTTAAAGCGGACTAAAGTCTAGATAGGAACATGATTAGGATACATCCACAAGCATGCTATAATCATCAAGAGAAACTGCATGAACCTTAACCACTTTATCCATAGGAGTCTTCTCACCAGAACACATGAACTTCATTGTCTTCAATTGTCATAAAATAAAGATAGCTTGCGGACCACCAAACCATGAACCATTGCAACTGTAGGCACTTATCATCATCCTAGAGTTCCCTCTAGAACCATAGCGAAAAATACTTTATTGTGGAGGAATGCAGAGCCAAATACTATCTTCCTATCTCAACCGAACTTACAGAAAGAGTAGGTTTCACTCTGGTGAACACAACTCACTAAGATCTTCATGCGGATGACTCAGACCCAAAATGTACCATCATCAGACATACCTCTAATTTAATTCCAATCCGTACACCATGATCTTCAAGTAGAAATAAATGTGGAGTAGTTTATCAGACTGTTCTTCAGCATACAACTCACTATCTGTACTGCACTTCTCTGTAACTCACTTGTTTCTTTCGGAGAAGCTAATTTTCTCAATATCCTCAACATACAAGTCCTCTAAACAAGTAATAGAATAAGATATAGTTGACACCAATGACAAAAAGAATATGTTGACATCAATGACAACACCGATTAGGCACATACTTGCAACAATCTCCCCCTTTGTCATTGATGGCAACATATGATGTAAAAAACTGCAACAACCATCAAGACAAGATTCCCCCCCTTTCTCTTTACACACCTGCACTCTTTCTTTCTCCAAGATTCTCCCCCTTTCTTTTACACATCTGTACTCTAAATTTTTTCACATGACTTCTCTCCCCCATTGACATCATTGACAAAGGGCACATACTTGCACTCATCTTCTCTGATCTAATCTCTCTTCTAAACTCTCTGACTACTCCCCCTAAGAAGTAGCCCTAAAAAGCATCAATCCAGACTTCTAAACACCTCCAGACTAATGCACTATTGTACATCTTAGTTTAAAGCAGGAGTGGTGATGACCCCTAACTTTTCTCTGAGATACTCAAAAGTATCCTTGGGCAAAGGCTTGGTAAAAATGTATGCAATTTGATCCTTGGTAGAAACATACTCCAACTTGACTTCATTCTCTGCCACTTTTTCTCTTAGGAAGTGATACCTAATGGATATGTGCTTGGTCCTTGAATGCATCACTGGGTTCTTTCATATGTTTATGGTACTTGTGTTATCACAAAAGATTGCAATAGGTTCTTCATACACAACTTTAATGTCCTTCAAAGTCTACTTCATCCATAACATTTGAGTGCAACTACATGTTGCTGCAATGTATTTTGCCTCTATAGTAGATAGGGATATTGAATCCCGTTTCTTGCTTAGCCAAGATACTAATCTTTTTCCTAAGAAGAATGCACCTCCACTTGTGCTTTTTCTATCATCCACATCTTTGGCCCAATCTGCATTAGTATATGCATTGAGAACAAAGTCACCATCCTTGGGGTACCACAAACCATAATCTATTGTGCCTTTTAAATATCTCTAAATTCTCTTGACTACCATCACATGTGATTCCTTGGGTTTTGCCTGAAATCTTTCCACAAGACACATTGCATGCATTATATCAGGTCTGGTTTGAGTTAGATAAAGTAATCCTCCAATCATAGATCTATACTTTTTCTAGTCTGCCATGGGTGAGTTATCATCTTTGCTCAACTTACAACCAGTTATCATAGGTGTGCATACTAGTTTAGAGTCTTCCATCCCAAATTTCTTTAACAATTCTTTCACATACTTAGACTAAGAAATGAAGATACCCTTATCTGATTGACTTATTTGCAGACCTAAAAATAAGTTCATCTCTCCAAACATAGAAATTTTAAATTCACTTTTTATTTCTCTAACAAAAACTGAGCACATACCTTCATTTCCTCTAAAAATAATATCATCAACAAAAACTACAACAATCAGGGTTTGTTCATCATTGATCTTGAAGTAGAGGTTACTATCTGTAGTGCCTTTACTAAACCCTATATGTATCAGGTACCTATCCAACCATGTATACCATGCCCTAGGAGCTTGTTTTAATCCATACAATGTTTTCTTCAATCTGCATACCATGTCCCCTTGTTCTGATGATTGAAATCCTTCTGGTTGTTCAATATAGACTTCCCCTTCCAACTCTCCATTTAAGAAGGTAGACTTTACATCCATTTGATAAACCTTGAAATCTTTGTATGCTGCAAAAGCTAGAAACATCCTTATTGCTTCAATCCTTGCTACTAGAGAAAAAGTTTCCTCAAAGTCTATTCCTTCAACTTGAGCGTATCCTTTGCATACCAACCTTGCTTTGTTTCTTACCACTTCACCATTCTCATTCATTTTGTTTCTGAAAACCCACTTTGTACCAATTACATTCTTGTCTGCTGGTCTGGGAACAAGATCCCAAGTCTAATTCTTCTCTATCTGCATCAATTCTTCTTCCATAGCCTTTATCCAATTCTCATCTTAGCAAGCCTCATTCACAGTTTTAGGTTCAATCTTAGAAATTAGATAGAAATTTACTTGTTCTTCTGCAACTTTTCTTCTGGTTAAGATCCCTTTGCTCTTATCTCCTATGATTTGATTTTCAGAATGACTAATTCTTACATATCTTGGAGTTTTGGTAGCACTTACCGGAGCTTGTTCTTATTCATCTATGTTGTCTTCATGTTGCACCACTTCTGAGACATCTGGATCATCTGATTCATATCCACTTGATTCTGAAGACCTTTCCTTACACTCATCAACTTTAACATTTACACTTTCAATGATCTTATTTAGCCTCTTATTATAGCACCGGTGTGCCTTACTCTTGGTAGAGTAACCAAGGAAGATTCCTTCATCACATCTAGCATAAAACTTGTCTAAATCTTCTTCTCTTTTGATGTAACATCTGCTACCAAACACTTTGAAATATTTGACAGTAGGAACTCTACCATGCCACAATTCATAGGGAGTTTCTGAACTGTTACCTTTTACTTAAACTCTATTTAGGATATATACTGTGGTGTGAATTGCTTCTCTCCAATATGCTTCTGAAAGATGAGCTTCCTTCATTATGGTTCTAGAAGCTTCTTGAGCTGTTTTGTTTTTCCTTTCAACAACTCCATTTTGTTTATGGAGTTCTGGGCGCAGATAGCTATCTCTTTATTCCATGCTCTTCACAAAAGAAATTGAATTCATTTTATGTGAACTCTCCTCCTCTATCAGATCTCAAACATTTGATTTTCAAATCCATCTCATTTTCAACCATTGCCTTAAATGCCTTGAATTTATCTAGAGCTTCAACTTTCTCTTTCAAAAAGGTGACCCAAGTCATTCTAGAATAATCATCAATGAGTAGCATGAAATACATGTCTCCTTGCACACTTGTTACTCTGGTAGGTCCACACAAATTTGTATGCAC
This sequence comes from Cunninghamia lanceolata, assembly GCA_027924645.1. Lineage (NCBI taxonomy): Eukaryota > Viridiplantae > Streptophyta > Pinopsida > Cupressales > Cupressaceae > Cunninghamia > Cunninghamia lanceolata. The sequence continues at coordinate 2,233,552 of BSBN01000934.1, forward strand.
TAGCTCATGTAGTCCTCCAACTAATTGATCATTGCTTTTAAAACTTGTTCTTTTTTGTTTCCCAAATTGACACTCCTTGCAAACTAGATTAACAGGCTTCACAAGCTTAGGCAAATCTCTAACAATCTATATAGTACTTATCTTCATAATATTATCAAAATTTATGTGACACAACCTTCTATGCCATAACCAACTCTCATCAATATGAGTCAAAAAGAAATAATTATTGGTTCCTTTTGATGTAGGAGCATCCTTGGTTCAAGAGAAATCTTGCATCAACCAAAAACATTTGCATACCAGTTTGTTTGCAGTTCAATTTGTTTCTTTTCATTTCCTAGTTTAGTTCAGGTAGTTCAGTCGGAAGCAGTTTCAACTTGTGGTCCGGTATTGGCATTTCACATCTTGCGTATCTAGACTTAGCATATACATTCATTCATCTACATCATATCAAGAATTTAGAGCATTTGGATTAGTTACCAAAAAATATATCACTAACAGAAGTTGGTAGTTTCTCATAGCAGAGCATCCTGATATTCACTGGCAACCAACTGAAGGAGAAACTTGTGGAAGCATTTCCTGATCTTTGAAGCCTAATGACACATCATTCAATGATCTTTGGTTTGTGGCCAACCTTCCCAGGAGATCCGCACTTCATTCCACTCATTTTCTGGAAGTGTTCTATGCATTTAGGTCTGACCTATCTGTGTACACACGTTACATCTCTTCTTTAGAATTTGTGATCTTCCTTGGCCGACGTGGAGGAATCTATTGATCTAGGTTTGATATATATTGATGTAATAGATCCTTAGAAAAGTAGCTGATAACAAAGTGATAATAGATAGTTTCAATTTTGTGTGAAGGGAGCTTCAAATCCTTATCTTGCGCATGTATGTAATCAGGCCTGTGAGCCCTAATTGTAAGCTTGCATGTTACCGGCTGATCTCTATTTGAATTATATGGTATATTGAATGACTGAATCTACATTTGTTCTATTTCTTTGAGTTGTTTCTGTTGTGTTTACTCTTGCTACATGGTTCAGATAGTTCATTCTGTGAACCCTCCTACCATGACTGCACCAAGTGGTATCAGAGCAAAAGTTCAAATCTTTGGGAGCAAATTGAGCGAATTTGGAAAAGGAATTCCATAAGATCTTGTTGTGGATAGATCACCGAATTTAGGCAGGTTACTTGTGTTGCAACCGATCACCGATTGAGAGGTATTTGTCACCTTGTATCCCAATTGTTGAACCTAAGCCAACTTACACTTGATCCTAGGAAGAATGATGCTGAGGAGAGTTGTTGATGTTGGAACAATGGCTAGTAGAATAGATGAGATGATGGAGACAATGAAAACAATATGAATTCATTTGGATGTTGTTGAAGAAGATAGGTGAAGAGGATTGATGCCGATACCTAATGTTGAAAGTGATGATGAAGAAGAATTTCAATCTACTGAACAAATGAGCGAAACCCTAAGAGGTGATGAAGAAGAAGAATCAGATCAAGTGAAGATGTTGCGAGCTATTTCAAATATTACAAAGACCCCTAAAGTGGATGTACCAAATTATACTGGTAATTTGAACCCTGAAGAATTGATTGACTGAATAAATGATATGGAAGAATACTTTGAATATGAGGAGATTGAAGATCTGGAGAAGGTGAAATTTGCAAAGACAAAGTTGAAAGGACATACTGCTATATGGTGGAAAGAAGTTCAGTTGGAAAGAAATAAAAGAGGACAAGAAAAGATTACAAAATGGGATAGGATGGTGACAAAGTTGAAGAATCAGTTTATACTTGCTAACTATGAGTTGGAACTATTTAAGAGATTACAAAACCTGAGACAAAAGGAGAAATCTATGAAGGAGTACACTGAAGAATTCCATAAAATGATCATAAGGACATGACATAGTGAAGCAAACAAGGAGAAAGTGGCTATATATATGATTGGACTAAGATTGAACATTCAAGAGGAACTAAGCTTGGTAAGGATGACATCTTTGGAAGAAGCATATCAGTTTACCCTAAAAGTTGAAGAGAAGATGAATAAGAGACATGATCAGAGACATAGAGGAAGAGGAGGTAAATTTTAGAGAGGTAGGACTTATTCCAGAGGAGATAGATCATATCTAGGGTAGAAAAAATTTGATATCCCATTTAAGAAGGCTGATAGAGATAACAGTGCTTACCGGAGAGATGATAAAATTTTTTACCAGAGAGGAAACCCTAGTGCATACTAGAATGAAGAATACAGAAGAGAAGGAAGAGGATTTGATAAGAGATCATTTAGAGGTACTTGTTTCAAGTGTGGAGGTGAAGGACATAAAGCATTTGAGTGTAATCAGGGTAGTACAAGTAAGAGGATAGAAAATAGTGGAAGAGTAGCCTATGTTGAAGAAGAACCTATTGAATTAGATGACCCTTGTTTAGTTGGCAAACCTGAGAAAGGAGAATCATTGGTGATGAGGAGAGCACTATTTAAAGCAGAGACAAATGAGGAACCACCACAGAGGAAGAGTCTGTTTAGAACAAGATGCAAATCAGGAGGTAAGTGTTGTAAAATTGTAATTGATAGTGGTAGTTTAGATAACCTAGCTTCAAAGGAGATGGTGACTAAGCTGAAGTTGGAAAGATTGAAACACCCTAAGCCATATCAGATAGCATGGATTCAGGATGATCATAAGGTACTGGTGAGTGAACAATGTTTGGTGAAATTTCATATTGGATCTTATCATGATGAAGTCTTGTGTGATATTATGCCTATGGATGTATGTCATATCTTGTTGGGTAGACCTTGGCAGTATGATAGAAAAGCTATACATGATGCGAGAAATAATACTTACACTATAACAGCAAATGGGAAAAGAATACTTCAATTCCTTTAGAGGATGATCCTAAAGATGTGGTATGTGGGAATGCTAGAATCTATTTCGTAGATGGAAGGAAATTTTTGGATGGTTTGAAGCAGAAGAGTATGTGTTATGCCTTGATTCCTAAGAAGCCTGAAGCATTGAAGAAAGAAGAATCACAACTGGAGGAGATAAGAGAGTTGTTGATAGAGTATGAAGACATCATATTGGATAATGTGCTTGATGGATTGCCACCTATAAGGAGTATCAATCATCACATGGATCTTATACTGGGAGCAAGTTTGCGTAACAAAACAACACATAGAATGACACCGAAAGAGAATGAAGAACTAAAGAAATAGATACAAGAATTGTTGAGGAAAGGTTTGATTAGAGAAAGCTTGAGTCCTTGTGTAGTACCTGCAGTTTTGGTACCTAAGAAAGATGGAGAATGGAGAATGTGTACTAATTCCAGAGCAATAAACAAGATCACAGTTAAGTAAAAATTTCCTTTACCTAGGATAGATGATATCATGGATTGTTTGAGTGGAGCAAAATATTTCACAAAGATATATTTGAAGAGTAGATACCATCAGATCAGAATCAGAGAAGGAGATGAATGGAAGACTACTTTTAAGACAAATGAAGGATTGTATGAGTGGTTAGTGATGCCCTTTGGATTGACAAATGCATCGAGTACTTTCATGAGATTGATGAATGAAGTTCTGAAGAAATTCTTGGGTAGGTTTGTGATTGTATATTTGGATGATATTCTGATTTTTAGTAAGACAAAAGAGAAACATTTGTGGCATATTAGACAAGTTTTGTAGAGGTTGAGAGAAGAGAAATTGTGTATAAACATCAAGAAGTGTATTTTCATGAAGGAAGAGTTGGTATATTTGGGATTTGTGATTTCTGTAGAAGGATTGAAGATGGACCCTAAGAAAGTGAGAGCAATTGTTGAATGGCCTACACCAGAGAGCATTGGAGAAATTAGATCATTTCATGGATTGGCTAGTTTCTACCGGAAGTTCATTAGAAATTTCAGTTCAGTTTGCAACCCTATGACAAAAATAATGAGAGGTGACAAAAAAGATTTTAAGTGGACATCTGGAGTAGATGAATGTTTTGAGTTGTTGAAGTAGAAAGTGACAGAGCAACCTGTTTTGGCATTACCGGATTTCAATAAGGTATTTCAAGTTGATTGTGATGCAAGTGGAAGTGCAATTGGAGCAGTGTTAAGTCAAGAAGGTAGACATGTAGCTTATTTTAGTGAAAAGTTGAATGATGTAAGGAGAAGATATTCAGTTTATGATCAAGAGTTCTATGCCATAATTCAAGCCTTGAAGAAGTGGAGACATTACTTGTTGCTTAAGGAGTTTGTGTTGTATACAGATTATCAAGCTTTGCAATATTTGAATAGTCAAGGTAAGTTGAATCAAAGATGATGCAGGAGCATCCCTGGTTCAAGAGTAATCTTTCATCAACCAAAAACATTTGCATTTCAGTTTGTTTGCATTTTAGTTCTTTCATTTTCTAGTTTAGTTCAGATAGCTCAGTCAGTAGCAGTCTTAGCTTCTAGTCTGGTTTTGGCATTTCACGTCTTGCAAATCTAGACTTAGCATCTACATTCATTCATCTACATCATATCAAGAATTCAGAGCATTTGGATTAGTTACCAGAAAGATATCTCTATCAAAAGTTGACTGTTCTTCTCAGAATAAAGCATTCTAATAGTTCCTGATAACTAACTAAAGGAGAAGGCTTGCAGATCTCAATGACATGTCATTCAATGTCCTTTGGTTTGTGGCTGACGTTCCCTAAGGGTCCACACATTGTTCTATTCATTTGACGAAGTGTTCTATGCATTTAGGTCTGACTTATCTGTGAACACGTTACAGCTCTTCATTGGAGTTTGTGATCTTCCTTGGCTAACGTAGAGGAATCTATTGGTCTAAAAATGATATATAAAGATGTAATAGATCCTTAGGAAAGTATCTATTGACATAAGAAAATCTGATAGTTTAGATTTGTGTGAAGGAGCTTCAGAGCCTTATCTTGCATATATATGTAATCAGGCATGTGAGCCCTAATTATAAGCCCGTATGTTGCCGCTGGATCTCTATTTTGAATTCTTTGATATATTGAATGACTAAATTTGCATTTGTTCCATTTTTTTAGTTATTTCCATTGTGTTTACTCTTACTGCATGGTCTAGATAGTTCATTTTGTGAAGCCTCCTACTGTGACTACGCCAAGTGGTATCAGAGTGAAAGTTCAAATCTTGGAGAGTAAAAGTTTGATTCTTTGGAGTGAAATTGGCAAAGAAGATTTGGTAAGATCTTGTTGTAAGCATATCGACAATCTGAGGTAGGTTACCTTTGCACAACTGATCGTCGATTGAGAGGCAGTTGTCGCTTGTAGCCCGATCGTCGAATTTGAGGCAGTTTGCACTTGATCCTAGGAAGAATGCCAATGTGAAGATTTCCTCCTATTGGTACAATGGCTAATAGAATGGATGAGATGATAGAATTGATGAGAACAATGTGAATTCATTTGGATGTTGTTGAAGAAGATAGGTGAAGAGGATTGATGCCGAGACCTAATGTTGAAAGTGATGATGAGGAAGAATTTCAATCTAATAAACAAACTGGTGAAACCCTAGAAGGTAATGAAGAAGAAGAATCAGATCAGATAAGGATGTTGTGAGCTATTTCAAAGATTGGAAAGAGACCTAGAGTTGATGTTCTGAACTACACTGGTAATTTGAATCCAAAAGAATTGATTGACTAGATAAATGATATGGAAGAATATTTTGAATAAGAAGAAATTAAAGATCCGGAGAAGGTGAAATTTGTAAAGACAAAGTTGAAAGGACATGCTGCTATATGGTGGAAAGAAGTTCAGTTGGAAAGAAATAGAAGAGGAAAAGAAAAGATTACAAAGTGGGACCAGATGGTGACTAAATTGAAAAATTAGTTTATACCTGCTGACTATGTGTTGGAATTGTTGAAAAGATTGCAAAACCTGAGACAAAAGGAGAAATCTATGAAAGAGTATACTAAAGAATTTCATAAGATGATCATAAAGATAGGACATAGTGAAGCAAGAAAGGAGAAAGTGGCAAGATACATCAATGGACTGAGATTGAACATTCAAGAGGAACTAAGTTTGGTAAGGATGACATCTTTGGAAGAAGCATATCAATTTGCCCTAAAAGTTGAAGAGAAGTTGAATAAGAAGCATGATCAAAGACAGAGAGGTAGAGGAGGTAAATTTCAGAGACATAAAACATTTTTTGGATATGATAGATCATTTGTGGAGTAGAACAATCTTGAAAACCCATTTACCAGAGAGATGATAGAAATTTTTACCAGAGAGGAAACCTTAGTGCATACCAAAATGAAGGATACAGAAGAGAAGGAAGAGGATTTGATAAGAGGACATTCAAAGGTACTTGTTTCAAGTGTGGAGGTGAAGGACATAGAGCATTTGAGTGTAATCAGGGTAGTACAAGTAAGAAGACAGAGAACAATGGAAGAACAACCTATATTAAAGAAGAACCTATTGAATCACCTAGTTCTGTTGGTAAACCAGAGAAAGGAGAATCATTGGTGATGAGGAGAGCACTATTTCAAGTAGAGACAAATGAGGAACTATTATAGAGGAAAAGTCTATTCAGAACAAGATGCAAATCTAGAGGTAAGTGTTGTAAAGTTGTGATTGATAGTGGTAGTTCAGATAACCTAGTTTCAGAAGAGATGGTGACTAAGCTAAAGTTGGAAAGATTGAAACACCCTAAGCCCTATTAGATAGCATGGATTTAGGATGATCATAAGGTACTAGTGAGTGAACAATGTTTGGTGAAATTCCATATTGGATCTTATCATGATGAAGTCTTGTGTGATATTATGCCTATGGATGCTGGTCATATATTGATGGGTAGACCTTGGCAGTATGATAGAAAAGCTATACATGATGGAAGAAAGAATACATATACTATAACAGCAAATGAGAAAAGAATTACTTTGATTCCTTTAGAAGATGATCCTAAAGATGTAGTATGTGGGAATGCTAGAATTTGTTTGGTAGATGGAAGGAAATTTCTAGATAGTTTGAGACATGAGAATATGTGTTATGACTTGATTCCTAAGAAGCCTAAAGCATTGAAGAAAGAGACTGAAGAAGAACAACAAGAGGAGATAAAGGAGTTGTTGACAGAGTATGAAGAGATCCTATCAGACAATGTACCTGACGGATTACCACCTTTAAGGATTATCAGTCATCACATGGATCTTACACCAAGAGCAAGTTTGCCTAAAAAAGTAGTACATAGAATGACACCGGCAGAGAATGAGGAATTGAATAGATAGATAAATGAATTGTTGAGGAAAGGTTTGATCAGAGAAAGTATGAGTCCTTGTGTAGTACCTGTAGTGTTAGTACTGAAGAAGGATGGAGAATGGAGAATGTGTACTAATTCCAAAGCAATAAACAAGATCACAGTTAAGTATGGATTTCCTTTACCTAGGATGGATGATATCATGGATTGTTTGAGTGGAGCAAGATATTTCACAAAGATAGATTTGAAAAGTGGATACCATCAGATTAGAATTAGAGAAGGTGATGAATGAAAGACTGGTTTTAAGACAAATGAAGGATTGTACGAGTGGTTAGTGATGCCTTTTGGATTGACAAATGCACCAAGTACTTTCATGAGATTGATGAATGAAGTCTTGAAGAAATTCTTGGGTAAGTTTGTGATTGTGTACTTAGATGACATTTTGATTTTCAGTAAGACAAAAGAGGAACATTTGTTGCATATTAGACAAGTTTTGCAGAGGTTGAGAGAAGAGAAATTGTTGATAAACATCAAGAAGTGTAGTTTCATGAACAAAGAGCTAGTGTATTTCAGATTTGTGATTTCTGTGAGAGGATTGAAGATGGACCCTGAGAAAGTGATAGCAATTGTTGAATGGCCTACACTGGAGAGCATTGGAGAAGTTAGATCATTTCCTGGATTGGTTAGTTTCTACCATAAGTTCATCAGAAATTTTATTTCAATTTGTAACCCTATGACAGAGACAGTGAGAGGTGACAGAAAAGACTTTAAGTGGACATCAGGAGCAGATAAAAGTTTTGAGTTGTTGAAGCAGAAAGTGATAGAGAAACCTATTTTGGCATTACCAGATTTCAATAAGGTATTTCAAGTTGATTGTGATGCAAGTGGAAGTGCAATTGGAGTAGTGTTAAGTCAAGAAGGTAGACCAATAGCATATTTCAGTGAGAAATTGAATGATGCAAGGAGAAGGTATTTAGTTTATGATCAGTAATTCTATGCCATAATTCAAGCCTTGAAGAAGTGGAGACATTACTTGTTGCCTAAGGAGTTTGTGTTGTATATAGATCATCAAGCTTTGCAATATTTGAATAGTCAAGGTAAGTTGAATTAGAGACATATGAGATGGGTAGAGTTCATGCAGAGTTATACTTTTGTTTTGAAGTATAATAGTGGTAAATCAAACAAAGTTGCTGATGCCTTGAGTAGAAGAAGAAACTTGTTAACAGAGATGAGAGTGGAAGTGTTGGTTTTGATGAATTGAAGAATATGTATAAGGGAGACACTAATTTTGCAAAACCTTGGAAAGCATGTAAGGAACCTATTGTGACAGATAGAAGTAAGTGGTTAGATTATTTTATTCAAGAAGATATGTTGTTCAAAGGACGTTAGTTGTGCTCCTAGAAGTTCAATGAGAGATAAATTGATCAAAGAGAAGCATAGTGGTGGATTGCCAGGACATTTTGGCATTGACAAGATAGTAGCTTTGGTAAGTAAAAATTACTTTTGGCCTCAGATACATAATGATGTTAGGAGATTTGAGCAGAGTTGTAGAGTTTGTCAAGTTGCAAAAGGGAGTAATCAGAACATCAGATTGTATAAATCCTTGACAGTTCCGGAGAGACCTTGGGAAGACATAAGCATGGATTTTGTAATGGGATTACCTAAGACATAGAGAGGATATGATTCAATATTTGTAGTGGTTGACAAATTTTCAAAAATGGCTCATTTCATACCTTGTAAGAAGACAATTGATGCAGTACATGTAGCTGACCTATTTTTCAAGGAGATTGTGAGATTGCATGGATTACCTAAGAGTATAGTTTCAGACAGAGATACAAAGTTTGTTGGATATTTTTGGAAGACACTTTGGAAGAAGATGAAGATAGATTTGAAGTTCAGTTCTACTTTTCATCCACAAACAGATGGACAGATAGAGGTAGTGAATAGGAGTTTGGGAAACTTGTTGAGATGTTTGGTTGGAGACAAAGCTGGAAGCTGGGATTTGATTCTTTCACAAGCAGAGTTTGAATACAATAAATTAGTAAATAGGAGTACCAAAAGAACACCTTTTGAGATTGTTACCAGAGTGAATCCTAGAGGAGTTGCAGAATTGAGAGACATCAGCACAGAGGAAAAGAGAAGTACAAAAGTAGAAGAATTTGCAAATCATATGAAGATAGTGCATAATTAGGTAAAACAACATTTGGAGGTTATGAATAGTAAGTACAAAGAGAAGGCTGATGAGAAGAGAAGACATAAGGAATTTGAAGTTGGAGATGAAGTCATGGTGTACTTGAGAAAAGAAAGATTTCCAGTTGGGACATGTAATAAGTTGAAGATGAAGAAGTTTGGACCTTTTAGGATACTTAGAAAATTTGATCCAGGAAATGCATATGAAGTAGAATTACCAGAGACTTTGGTATATCACCTATTTTCAACATTGTAGATCTATATCAATATCATGAAGTAGAGTTCAATGATAGCATGGAAGAAGACTTAAAGAAGCGGTGACCACAACAAGCATCGGAACAAATTGAAGACATTTTGGACACTAGAGTTGGATGCAACACTAGAGGAAGACAATACAAAGAATATCTTGTGAAGTGGAAAGGCATACTAGAAGAAGATTCATCTTAGATTTCTCAAGCTGAGGTGGACCGTCTTGGTTCTCCCCTAGCACCAGAAAAGTGAGAGACTCACTTTTTCAATAACCCCAAAGGTCTGATGCAGAAGCATCCCTAGTTCAAGAGTAATCTTGCATCAATAAAAAACATTTGCATTTCAGTTTGCTTGCATTTCAGTTCTTCTATTTTCTAGTTTAGTTCAGACAGTTTAGTCAGTAGCAGTCTCAGCTTGTGGTCCAGTTTTGGCATTTCACATCTTGCTGATCTAGACTTAGCATCTGCATTAATTCATCTACATCATATCAAGAATTTAGAGCATTTGGATCAGTTATCGGAAAGATATCACTATCAGAAGTTGACTGTTCTTCTTAGAACAGAGCATTCTAACAATTCCTGATAACCAGTTGAAGGAGATGGCTTGTGGATCATTCCTTGACTTGCAGATCTTAATGACACATCATTCAATGTCCTTTTTTTTGTGGTTGACCTTCCCCAAGGGTCCACACATTGTTCCATTCATTTGAGGAAGTGTTCTATGCATTTAGGTTTGACCTATATGTGAACACGTTACAACTCTTCATTGGAGTTTGTGATCTTCCTTGGTTGACACGAAGGAATCTATTGGTTCAAAAATGATATATAAAGATGTAATAGATCCTTAGAAAAGTATCTATTCACATAAGAAAGATCTAACAGTTTAGATTTGTGTGAAAGAGCTTTACAGCCTTATCTTGCGCATGTATGTAATCAAGCCTGTGAGCCCTAATTATAAGCCCGCATGTTGCCGACGGATCTCTATTTTAAATTCTTTGATATACTGAATGACTGAATTTGTATTTGTTCCATTTTTTGAATTGTTTTCATTGTGTTTACTTTTGCTGCACGATTTGGACAGTTCATTCTGTGAACCCTCGTACCATGACTACGCCAAGAGACATATGAGATGGGTAGAGTTCATGTAGAGTTATACTTTCATGTTGAAGCATAGGAGTGGAAAATCAAACAAAGTTGTTGATACCTTGAGTAGAAGAAGAAACTTGTTGATAGAGATGAGATTTGAGGTGTTGGGTTTTGATGAATTGAAGAACATGTATGAGGGAGACATTAATTTTGCATAACCTTGGAAAGCATGTAAGGAACTTGTTGTGATAGATAGAAGAAAGTGGTTGGACTATTTCATTCAAGATGATATGTTGTTCAAAGGAAACCAGTTGTGCATACCTAGAAGTTCAATGAGAGATAATTTGATCAAGGAGAAGCATAGTGGTGGATTGGGAGGACATTTTGGCATTGATAAGACAGTGGCTTTAGTGAGTGAAATTTACTTTTGGCCTCGAATACATAAGAATGTTCAGAGATTTATACAGAGTTGTAGAGTTTGTCAAGTTGAAAAAGGGAGTAGTAAGAACACTGGATTGTATAAACCTTTGACAGTACCAGAGAAACCTTGGGAAGACATAAGCATGGATTTTGTGATGGGATTGCCTAAGACAGAGAGGAAATGATTCGATATTTTTAGTGGTTGACAAATTTTCAAAAATGACTCATTTCATACCTTGTAAGAAGACAACTGATGCAGTGCATGTAGCTAACCTATTTTTCAAGGAGATTGTGATATTGCATGGATTACCTAAGAGCATAGTTTCAGACAGAGACACAAAGTTTGTTGGATACTTTTGGAGGACACTTTGGAAGAAGATGAAGACAGATTTGAAGTTCAGTTCTACTTTTCATCCATTGACAGATGGACAGACAGAGGTAGTGAATAGGAGTTTGGGAAACTTGTTGAGGTGTTTGGTTGGAGAGAAAACTAGAAATTGGGATTTGATTATTTCATAAGCAGAGTTTGCATATAATAATTCTGTGAACAAGAGTACCGGAAGAACACCTTTTGAGATTGTGACTAGAGTGAATCCTAGAGGAATAACATAATTAAGAGATATCAGTACAGAGGAAAAGAGAAGTGCAGAAGCAGAAGAATTTGTAGACCATATGAAGATAGTGCATAATCAGGTGAAGAAGCATTTGGAGGACATGAATAGTAAGTACAAAGAGAAGGCTGATGAGAAGAGAAGACATAAGGAATTTGAAGTTGGAGAAGTAATGGTGCACTTGAGAAAAGAAAGATTTCCAGTTGGGACATATAATAAGTTGAAGATGAAGAAGTTTGGACCTTGTAAGGTACTTAAGAAATTTGATTTAGGAAATGCATATGAAGTAGAGTTACTAGAGACATTGGGTATATCACCTATTTTCAACATTGCAGACCTCTATCAATATCATGAAGCAAAGTTCAGTGACAAAGTGGTAGAAGACTTGAAGAAGAAGTTACCACAACAAGCACTGGAGTAGATTGAAGACATTTTGGACAATAGAGTTGGACACAGCACCAAAGGAAGACAATACAAAGAATATCTTTTGAAGTGGAAAGGTAGACCAGAAGAAGATTCACCATGGATTTCTTAGGCTGAGGTGGACCATCTTGGTTCTCCCCTAGCCCCAACAAAGTGAGGGACTCACTTTTTCAATAACCCCAAATGTCTGATGGAGGAGCATCCCTGGTTCAAGAGCAATCTTGCGTCAACCAAAAACATTTGCATTCCAGTTTGTTTGCAATTCAGTTTGTTTCTTTTCATTTCTCAGTTTAGTTTAGGTAATTCAGTCAGAAGTAATTTCAGCTTGTGGTCTAGTATTGGTATTTCACATCTTGTAGATCTGGACTTAGCATATCCATTCATTCATCTACATCATATCAATAATTTAGACCATTTGGATTAGTTGCCAGTTTCTTAGAGTAGAGCATCTTGATATTCACTAGAAACTAGCTGAAGGAGAAACTTGCAAAAGCATTTCTTGATCTTTGAAGCCACATCATTCAATGATATTTGGTTTGTGGCTAACCTTCCCAGGAGCCACACTTCATTCCACTCATTTTCCAGAAGTGTTCTATGCATTTAGGTCTAACCGATCTATGTACACACATTACATCTCTTCTTTGGAATTTGTGATCTTCCTTGGCTGACACGAAGGAATCTATTGATCCGGATTTGATATATATTGATGTAATAGATCCTTAGGAAAGTAGTTGATAACAAAGTGATAATAGATAGTTTGGATTTTGTGCAAAGGGTGCTTCAAAGTCTTATCTTGCGCATGTATGTAATTAGGCCTATGAGCCCTAATTATAAGCCTACATGTTGCCAGTCAATCTCTATTTGAATTCTATGGTATACTGAATGACTGAATCTGCATTTGTTCTATTTCTTTGAGTTGTTTCTGTTGTATTTACTCTTGTTACATGGTCCAGACAGTTCATTATGTCAACCCTCCTACTGTGACTGTACCACCTTTCAAGTGATAGATATTACCTCTGGTCTTCTTACTAGTTGCAATGACTGTTATGGAGCTTTCCCTGCTCTTGCATCCATTGTCCTTGAAGCTTAAGTCATAGCCCTTGTCAAACATCTGAGCCACACTCAGAAGATTGTGCATTAATCCTTTCACATACAAGACATCTCCAGTATTATGCTTGCCATCGAAATAAATAGATCCTTTTCCACAAATCCTACCAGCTGTATCATCTCCAAACCTAACCATTCCACCATCATATCTTTCCAAACTTACAAACTTACTTTTGTCACCAATCATGTGGTGAGAGCAACCACTATCAATAACCCATTCATCTTTGTCCTTAATGACCTGAGTAGCCAAAGCACTTTCCACTGGTTTTTCTTCCTTCATACAGCTAGAAGAATTAGTAGACACAAGATCTTCCTTAATATCAATGAATAAGCATTCATTTACAAAGGGATTAGCATTATCTGGTTCACCATTATCTGTTACTCTATCATCATCAAAATCTTCAACATAATAACACTTCTTTTGGGTCCTAGGCCTGTTCTCATTTCTTCTATTTCTTTCATTTCTTTCATGACATCTGGAAGCAAAATGACCTACTTTACCACATGAAAAACATTTGAAAGGTAATTTACCTTTATACTTACTGGATCCTCCTTGCATCCTGTCCACAAAGTTGGCTTCAACTTCATCTATCTCATCATCAGATTCTACCTTATACTTTTCTGATCTGGAAGTACTTTCAGAAGTACTGGCTTTGAAGGCAGTCTCAACTTTTGGTAGAGCATCATCTAACTCCCTCATTTTAAAACTAGTAAGCTTACCAAGCAAATGATCCCTATTAATTATTTTTACTTGCATGAATTCTTCAATCACAACCACCTTGTGATAGTAGGACTTGGGCAGAGATCGGAGTATTTTCATAACAATTTCCTTTTCTTCGAGAGTTCCACCTATGGCTTTTATCCCTGTAACAAATTCATCAACTCTTTGCATAAAAGTTGATATGTTTTCATCATTGTTCATCTTCAAGCTTTCATATTTCACTTTCATACTTTGTAACTTGGCTTCCTTCACAGAATCATCTCCTTCATACATATTTTTCAACTTTTCCCATACCTTATTCGCAGTTTCAAGATCCACCACTTTCATCAATATTGAGTCAGTTAATGATCTTAGTAGAGCATCCCTTGCCTTGATGTCTATCTCATATTCTTTGATTTCATCTTCAGTCATCGAACCATTTTGAGGTATGGTGTATTATGTTTCTGCAGCTTTCCAAACTTTGACACCAAGAGAAAGAAGATGGTTTTTCATCTGAGCCTTCCAGAGAACATAATTAGTTCCATCAAAATGCAAGGCTTCCTTCTTGTAAGACATTTTGGATCTTCCTTAAGCTGTTAAACTTTCTTTAGAGGAACTTTTCTCTAATACTAATTGTTGATATGCACTGGACAACTGAGAGGGGGGGTGAATCAGTTGTCACAAAACTTAAACACTTTCTATAATTCAAACATTCATCACTTATCCACAATTATTATGTTTTAACAATGAGAGTATGAAATTAGAAACTTAACCACAGAAACAACATCAAACACAAGAGACACCAGATTTACGTGGAAAACCCCAAGGTGGGGAAAAACCATGGAGAGGATTAACTCTCAATATATATTGCAATCTTGAAATAGTGATGTTTAGGCTTGGTCACCCCACGAGCCTAAACATACTGGCTTACTTCCATGAAGAACAACTAGGTCTACTAGGTTCACTACCACAACCCTAAACCTAGCATGATTACAATAAGGGTTGTTAAACTTGGAGGGTTGTTAAACCCTATTCATTTCCACGATCATCACCTTTCACTATTCACAATTAAAGTATAATAATTTCCCTACCCTACCTTTCCTCTGCTCTACTCTTCCTCTTTTCTTCTCTTCCTCTTCTTTCCTCTACCCCTCCCCTACTGTGCCTTTGGACCTTTCTTAATATATATTCATTTTTGCTCAAGGACACCTTTTCCACGAATCAACTACAAGTATTTATACACTACATCAATCTTGGAATGATCATCAAGATTAGCATCAACCATGTTGAATTAGGTCTGGGCAATTGAGAGGGGGGGTGAATCAGTTGTCACATAATTTAACAATATATTTCTCTCAATCTTCCTTTACAACTTATAATCAAATCAATGATGTAAACATTTCAGCATTAATCAATAACACATGAGAAGAAACATATATAGTACACTTGACACCAATATTTTTGACGTGGAAACCCAGTTATGAGAAAAACCATGGTGGGGGTTAACCCACAAATATTATACTTTGTTAAAAGTATTACAATGGGGAATGCACATGCATTCAGGCTCACTGCCTAGAGCTCACTACTCAAAAGAAGGCTCACTGTCTACAAGAAAGAAGAGTTACAATAAATTTGAACTGATATTTGGCATCTATCAATGCTGGAGTTCAGTTCTAGTTAAGCATAGATAATTGACTTAATACACTTCATCCTTGCTCTCCTCCTCTTACTACTCTGCTAGCATCTAAACTTTAATCTCTACTTGTTTTCACAATTACTCCATAGTCGCAACACACACACACACCAAAATGATCCAATTTCATTTGATATATATATCTGCAACATGATCTACAATCATTTTACCAGTTAGCTTCAAGAACATTTAGAACTTTGCAGAGTACTCTGTTTTGTCGGCTAGATCCATACATAATATGGGATGTAGATTAAAAATTACACTTGTAAATCATCAATCATGTCAGATATCACTACTTATCATCACCAATTCCCAATAGACAACTTCTATACATCCAGAAATAGGATCATTCACAAGGTCAGCCTATTCTTCTTTTGTTTGTTCTGTCAAACTAAAACCTGATACTCAGAATCTAATACCTTTTGAGTCCATCTCTAGAGGACGAAACTATGGATTTAGAGTGTCTTGACAATGCTTACAACTACCTCATATCCATAGCAAACCATGCCTTTCCACTAGATAGATCCGAAGCAAGATACCGGACCCTGTCACCTGCTCTATTCCTAATTGCCCAGACTTAGACACATTCTGATTCTGACTTCTGGTGTGAACAAATTGTGATATGCAGATGATTGGGATGATCTTAGTTGCCATCAACGATAACACCTGTCATGCCTAGCAATGTCTCTTTCCAACAATCTACCCCTTTGGCATTGATGGCAACACTTAGTGAAAAATGACCAAGTGTTGAAATAGGTCCCCCTTAGCTTGTGCTCCATACTGTTGTTCACACTACCTTCTAGTGCGCTCCCTTAGCTGGATTCCTCATTTTTCACTAAACTTCACTCCCCCTTTGACATCAATGGAAAAGAGTGGGGTCTGCAAGCCAAAATTTTCCAAATATTTGTATATAGGATTGCATATATACAACTAATCATTAAGTTCTATTCACATGAACTTGAGAATATCTGCAAAGCTATTTTTCAATTACACAAGTTTAGAGGCCCAAGTACTCTTTATTCCATCAAAATAGAGATGTGCCCACTTAACAAAAATGCATATGCTTCTACCTTTTTTAGATCCAAAGGATTACTTGTTTGAAGTGCAGTCTGAGCTTCTGATAAGGCATTAAACATGGTTTCTAACTTGGGGGCAATCAATTCCTAGAGCTCACACATTCTCTTCATAATGTTATTTTTTTCTTTATCGAGCCTCTTTATCTCATCTATCAAGCTAATTACTTGACATTCCCAACTTATAGGTGAAACTATTAGAAGATCAAAAGTTTGTGAGAGATTTGACAATTTATGTTCTTGCTCCTTTATCTTCTTCTTAATATCCTCACTAATTTTGGGCCATGATAGATAGAATTTGTACATATCTCTTCCATCATTTAAAGCATTCTAAATACTCCTTATGCTAATGCTGAGTATCATCCTATCATTTCCTATTAGATTCTGTACTTCACTAAATTTCTCATCCAGAAACTCTTTCCAGACCTTTACCTATGCAGATTTTTCAAAGGATTCAAATTGAGTATTTATAGAACTTACAAGATTTTTCAGATGTCTGGATGGGGAATTAGATGGACTCTTCTAGTAGGAAGGCATTAACTTCTAAAAAATCCCAGATGCAAGCCCTAGTAGCTCATTTTCCTCCATGTGGGACTTTAGCAACTTTTCTCTAGCCTTTACTTAGGTGAATGATGCTATTTTCATCAATTGAATGGGAGAGAGAGCATCTGGATTGGTTAGACTTTGGAGTAGTTCAGGCTCATCAAGCTCAATCATCTCTTTTTCAAGAAGACTTTTCATTGCATCTGCAGTGTCTCTTGGAGCATTTTCTGAATCATCTGTTTGTTCATCAAATTTTTAACATCTATTTTAGGTGCTTCAACATTTGCACCATCTTCTTTTGCTTTGTCTTCTTGGTTTTCTTCCTTCTCTTCCTCCATTTTATCATTTCTTGTATCATTTGCAGGTGAAATCTTTTCTCTGTCTTCACCACTCACTACCTGATCCAGAGGGGTCTATTTTGCAGCAATATCCTCTTGTTTTCTGGAAAGATCGGGTGGAAGAGTTTCTTCTGCATCAATTATTTTGTCTGTCATTTCTATGTCCTCTTGACTGACTTGTTCCTCTTCTGGAATAGAGGCTTCACCAAACTTAGATTGCTGCTTAATGATGTTCTTTTTCTAAACTTCTCCAACATTCAGATTTCATGAATCAAATCCGACATTAGTCTCTTCATGGATTAACTCCAGAGGATCTAAATTAACACCTTGGTCATCAATTCCCTTGTTAATCAATTCTTCTAGAGCTTCTAGTTCTAGAACTAGAGAATTGTCTTCTTCAACTTGTTTCTCTGAAATAATATAATATTTATCCTTGTCTACAGCCTTTCTTAAAATTTCATCTGTTTCTTTTGCAATTTCCTCAGTTTTACCAAGCATCAACTTGTTCATCTGGACCTTGCTTCTAAATTTTTCTTTATCTTCTTTGAGGATTTTATCTTCTTCTTTTCTAGTCATTACAGGACACAAAGTAGAAAGGACATACTCTCTGAGTTCTAGATCTTTAGCCTTGGCTATTTCTTTCCTCATTTCCAGTACTTTCCTTAAACCCTTAGGAAGTTCTTGTAAAATTTCCAATAGGGCTCTATTGAATTTGTTCAAATATATGATAATGGCATCTTCCAAAATTTTCTTATTTGCTTGATCAAAATTATCATAGTAAACTCTAATAGGCTTTAAGTTTCCATGAATAGTGATTGTTTTTATAATTTCATCAATAGTCATAGTGACCTTACCAAGTACTTTCTTTTTACCGGTCTTAATGCTTCTGGAAGGTTGGTCTTCGGAAGTCTTCAAAGTTCTGGCTTTCTTAAATTTTATTTCTTTGACTTCTTCATCTGTCTCTGTCTCCTCATCATCTTTCATGCCCACACTCTTTCTTATGGCTTTTGTTTTCTTTCTCTTACTTGCTTCACCGAATGGAATGACTTCTGGTTTTGTAGTTTTAGAAGGAATAGAAGCAACAGTAGAGCTTCTAGTAGTCCTTGAAGTGAAGGATGGTTCCACTAGACCATCTTCTTGTTTCTTGTCCTATTTTTCTTTTTCAGCCTTCTCAATTCTTTCTCTATTTTGTTTCACTACTTCCTTGGTTAGGCCAATACTTTCAGCATACTTTTCAACTTGCCTCTGCACTTTCCTCTTGGCCTCCAACTATCTAAGTTCCACATGCAATTTTAGACTCAGTTCCTTGTAAGTTCCAAACCTTTCCATAGAGGTATCTTTAGGTGTGCTCAAAAGATTCTTAGCATACATATCCAAAACTCTTTCACCCACCTCATAACCCATAGGCATTATCCAAACTGTCCTTGGTTCTACAGCTTCCATCAAGCACTGATCTATGTCAACCATAAAACATATGTCATTTTCATACTTCTCCACAATTATTTTAGGGATTCTCTCCCTTGCTTGCATTAAACTTTGGAAGTTTTTGAAGTAGCCCCAAATGGCAGTCTTTTGGGCTTGGGAGTCACCAAGACTGAGAAGGTGACCTCTTATTTGCCATGCTACAGGCCTATTAGTTGTCCAATGCACACCTTGAATTCCAAGTACTTCATTCATAAAATAGAAGAACAAACATATAATCAAGGAACCATATTTGAAGGTATTTTTCCTATCTTTCTTTATTTTTCTTAGATTCTCAATCAACTGATTGTGTAGTAGTTCACAAAGATCATAATCAACATTCTCCTTTACTATTTGATAGGCTGCATATATTGCAGTTCCAGAGATAGAATTTTCCTTGCTGGAATGGTAAATCTTGTACCCAATCACCATGGAGTCAAATTTAACATCAGGTTCTATGATATCATTGATGTGCATTGCCCTTTTGTCAAACTTGGCACCGATAGCTTCAGTCACTATCTGGTTTTTCACAGATTTCAGCATGGGTAATCTGTCGGAGGAATTTAACCCAGTTATAGTCTTGATAACATCCTTTGTAATCTTAAATGGTTTCAATAGCCACATGAACTCATCATGTATTCAGCTCAATACATACCAAACCCATTCATTTTCATCAAATATCAGAAACCTAATGACTTGTAAAAAGTATTTGCTTTCTAGGGCTTTATATTCTAGTTTCAATTTATGGCTATCATCAGTTAAGTATTTGTTGAGCAAATCCAAGAGTTTCAAGTTTCTAAATTCATCCATGTTACAGTGGATGTATGCCCTAATGTCTTCAACATGTAAAACCCCATATGGAACACCTAAAAAAGCACCTAGCAGTTTGACTTCAATAGATTTGTAAGGATGCTTCTTAAATTTAGGACGGGGCCTTTCAGTGACATCAACAACTAAAGGTGTACCCATTTGCAGAGATTGAGAATTCAAGAGGTTTCATAGAAAATAGAAATACCTTGTTTCCCAGGTTAGGGTTTTGCTTGAGGATCCTCTTTGCGCTTCAATTCTTGAGAATTCTTAGCTTAGAGCTCATTTACTCCACTTCTTGCTTTCTTCTAATGCAAAGTGATATGTCTAGGGAATGAATGACCCTTTTATGCTCCGCAATGCTTAATTTGTCTTTGTAATAAATTCTCTACCCTAGTACATCCGGTTACTCTATTTGTTGAACAGTTTCTCATGAATTATTCTGCAATTTGCCATGTCCACCTTTTTTCTTCTAGAAATCCTTCGAAATGATCTGAAACAATCCAAGATCTCTTTTCTCACTTTTCCAGATTTAGGCACTTACTTATTGGCTGGGGGATTTTTATTTTTATTGCAGCTCCCCTGAAGCCAGAGCTCCTAATTTAATTCCCTGAGGAATTCGGTGCAGACCCATCACTATGGTTCACAATTGCTTTCTTGACCCATGTCTCACTTGTTTCATTTTGGATCTCATTCTCTTCATTTTTTCTTTTGCCTTTGTCTTGCCTTTGCTCATCCAATTTTCTATTCACTGGACCTCTTCTTTCATTAGTCCTACTTCTGCAAAATCTTGCAAAATGACTGGATCGGTTACAATGGAAGCACACAACATTTCTTTGCCCATTTGATTGATTTCCTCTTGATCTGCACTAATTGGCCATATGTCCAAATCTATTGAATGCAAAGCATTTGCCATCGAAAGAATTCCTATTTCCTCTATTTGATGAGTTATTCATTATCATACTTTTACATTCATTGGATTTATGACCATACCTCTTACAATTGAAGCATTGTCTGAAGAAGGATGGATTATTTTGATTTACTCTACTTCTGCATTGAGTGGCTTTATGACCAAATTTATTGCACTTGAAATAATTTCCATTGAAAGATGGATACCTTTGAGCATTAGTTTGTCTTATCGAGGTCTTCTAGGTCTATTTCTCCCATTCCTTGGTTGAAAGTTTCTTTGTCTAGATCTGGGGCTTTCACTTTTCTCATATCCAAGACCATGCTTGTCTTTAGGCCTTTTTTGACCCTCAAGTATTGCTTCAAGTTAGCTAAACTTATCTTGAACTTCTCCTTGTATTCATTTGCAACTTCTAGATCATGTCTGAAAATGACAATTTGTCTTTCAAGATATCTTTCATTGTCTTTGCTTTCTTGTAGATCAGATTTTAGATGACCAGCAATATTGTCCAATCTTTAGCATTCATCAATTCTTTCTCTTAGAGTTTGATTCAAATCTTCTTCAGTCTTCTTCATTTGCTAAATTTCTTTGGTAAACCTCATTGCCCTAGATTCCATCTCAACTTTTAGAACAACTTCTTTTGACAGCTTCTCACACTCCTTTGTCTTTTCTTCCAAGGCTTCATTCATGCCATTTTCTTTAGTTAAAATGGATAATTGCAGAAGTAGCTCCTTATTCCTTCCCAAAGACTTCTTTAATTTATCTTTTAACATTTCGATAGTATCATCAGCATCCTTGATTTCATCTCTCAGATTAGATATTTTTGCTTTGGACTGATCAAGATCTTTTAGAGCTAGCTGAAGTTGATCTTTGAGTGAACCCATTAAAAACTCCTTCCAAGATCTTTCCTCAAGTTGTTAAGCTTCTTTTAAGGAACCTTGCTCTAATACCAATTGTTGAATTAGGTCCGGACAACTGAGAGGGGAGGGGTGAATCAGTTGTCACAGAATTTAACAATATCTTTCTCTTAATCTTCCTTTACAACTTATAATCAAATCAATGATGTAAACATTTCAGCATTAATCAATAACACATGAGCAGAAACATAAATAGTACACTTGACACCAATATTTTTGACGTGGAAACCCGGTTAAGGGAAAAACTATGGTGGGGGTTAACCCACAAAGATTATACTATGTTAAAAGTATTATAATGGGGAATGCACCTGCATTTAGGCTCACCGCCCAGAGCTCACTGCCTACAAGAAAGAAGAGTTACAATAAATTTGAACTAATATTTGGCATCTATCAATGATGGAGTTTAGTTCTAGTTAAGCATAGAAAACTGACTTGATACACTTCATCCTTACTCTCCTCCTCTTACTGCTCTGCTAGCATCTGAACTTTGATCTCTACTTATTTTCACAATTACTCCATAGTCGCAACACATACACATCAAAATCATCCAATTACATTGGATATATATATCCGTAACATGATCTATAATCATTTTACTAGTCAGCTTCAAGAACATTTAGAACTTTGTAGAATACTCTGCTCTATTGTCTAGATCCATACATAATATGGGATGTGCATTAAAACTTACACTTGTAAATCATCAATCATGTCAGCTATCTCTACTTATCATCACCAATTGTGCAATAAATAACTGATATACATCTAGAAATAGGATCATTCACAAGGTTGGCTTATTCTTCTTCTGTTTGTTCTGTCAAACTGAAACCCAATACTCAGAAGCTAATATCTTTTGATTCCTTCATCTCCAGAGGACAAAACTATGGCTTTATAGTGTCTTGACAATGCTTACAGCTACCTCAAATCCACAGCAAACCATGCCTTTCCACCAGATAGATCTGGAGCAAGATACCAGACCTTGTCACCTGCTCTATTCTTGATTGCCTAGACTTAGACACATTCTGATTCTGACTTCTGGTGTGAAAAAATTATGTTATGCGAATGATTAGGATGATCTTAGTTGCCATCAATGACAACACCTATCATGCCTAGTAGTGTCTCTTGCCAACAAACTATTGGAACAATCTCCAAGGTTAGTATTACAAACATTTACAAAATAGGTCCTAACCTATTACAACTTTATGCAAGGGAAATGAAATATAGATCACACCATGCCTTAGTTGGGACTCTAACATGATCTTCCTATTGCAAGTATGAGGTTAACTAGTGTTGTCATTGATGTCAACATACTCATATTGCATTGATAAGAAGGATTGGATGATCTGTGTGCTGAGGTTATTGAGGAAACTAGTCTCCATCAGGAACAGTGAAGAATTGTGATGAGAAGAAGGCAAAAGTACTCAACAGGTTGAGGATCAGAGGATGTGGTTTAAAGGGTTTGTAGATATGAGTCTTGAGATGTTCCAGTTAAGATTTCAGAGGTCTGCATAAAGATCTGAAGAAGTTATGGCTACTTGTGTAGAACTGGTTCCGACAGGTGTTCAGTGGAGACAGAGTGTCACAGAATAGTTCGGTGAGATCTGGAATTACATTATTTCATTCTATAGATTGGAGAGAATGTTTAAGAGGTTTGTGTGAAGTGTCAAATAGATTTGTTTGTGGTTTGGAGGTACGGAAGTATCTTTTTCATTATGACAGTGATGATAGACTGTGTTCTTGAGGTTCCAGATGAAGAACAGAAGAATTCTAGTAAGCTGATAAAGTGCAGATGTTCTTGATGACTCAGGAAAGGTTTTGGTGATATTTGGATCATGTACAATTCTTATTGGTGGTCCGCATTGAAGTTAGAGGTTGCATTTGAAGAATAACCACGGATATTGGTGTTCTTCTTGAGACTGGCTGACCGGATGTGTTACACGTCTTGCGAATGATCTTATAGGTGCTTGCCGACTTAGATGATTGTTCCTAAGTCGATGCCTTGTATAAATAAGGGATTGTGAATTCATTTTGAAGTGTGTCTTATGGTGATGAGAGTGATATAGCGAAGAGAAGTACGAAAGGTAGAGCAGGAGTTTTTGGGCTTAAATGGAACTGATCCAGGCATGGTAAAGATGTCATTCTCCAATTCAAGTTTGTAATACTTGTTACTTTGTAGACAGTGTGTCTCTTGTAGGCAGTGTGCCTCTTGTCTCAGGTAGTGAGCCCTAATTGGCATGTGCCATCCATTTTTCTTATTCTTCTAACAGAGAATAATCCTTGGGTTAATCACCCCATGGTTTTTCCCTTGACCGGGTTTTCCACGTTAAAATCTTGTTGTCTAATGTGTTGATGTTTATCTACTCTGGTGTCTATGCTTTATGCTTTCATGAATGGTTAATTGATATGCTATTAAATAACAAAGAAGAGTCAAGTGTCTGAAGTAAAAGCAAGTTTTTGTACAACTGATTCACCCCCCCTCTCAGTTGTGTGCCCTAGATCTAACAATTGGTATCAAAGCTAAGTTCCTCTAAAAAGGAGCTTAACCACTTGAGGAGATCCAGGATGTCGTCATACAAGAAGGATAGTTTGAAGTTTGATGGAACCAACTTCTCTCTTTGGAAAGGTTGCATGAAATGTCATTTGGAGTGCATGGGAAACGCTTACTTGTCCATGGTCACAAAAGCATATGTACCTCCACAGGGTGGTTCGACAACTCTAAATGAAATCACAGATGCTGAAAATAATTTGCAGACTAAAGAGGCTCTTCTAAGTGCATTAACTGACTCAGAGCTCTCAAATGTTATTGACCTACCAATTGCCTATGAGATCTGGATTAAACTGGAACTTCTCCATGAAGGAGATGAGTATGTTAAGAGTGCAAGTTTGCAGAGTCTCAAAGGGAAATTTGAAAGATTGAAGATGAGAGATGATGAAAATATCACTACCTTTATGTCAAGAGTAAATGAGCTGGTGTGTGGAATTAGGAATGCTGGTGGAGTTTTGGATGAAAATGAGATTGTTTGCAAAATTTTCAGATCCCTTCCTGCTGCCTACAAAATCAAGGTTGCTGCCATTGATGAATTCAGAGCCCATACAACTATCACAAGAGACCAATTGGCCGGCAAACTGGCTGCATTTGAAATGACCAAGTTTGGAGATGACCCCCCCAAGACTGAATCTGCATTCAAAGCTAGTGACTATGTGAAAGGAAAACAAAGATTTGATCCGAGAGAAAACTCTTCAAGGAAGCTGTCATGGTATGATCAAGAAAGAAAAGACATGGAAGAGGAAGAAGCAGAAACAACTCAACTTGAAGCCCTCATTGCAAAAAGACTGCCAAGAGGATCCAGTAAGTATGAAGGAAAATTACCCTTTAAGTGCTTCAACTGTAATAAGATTGGTCACTTTGCCTCAAGATGTCCGGAAAGATCCACAAAATCAAATTCTAATAGACAAAGGTTCCAAAAGAATTGTTATTATGTTCATGAAGAAGCTGATAATGAAGGAGTAACAGATGATGAATCAGAGATAGGAGACAAATCCAGAAATGAATGGGTGTTCATTTCCATCATGGAAGAAGATCTAATATCCCTTGAATCTATCAATCATAAGGTTGTAGAAAGGCTTTGGCTACCCAAGTTGAAGAAAAAGATGATTGGGTTATTGACAGTGGATGCTCTCACCATATGACAGGTGACAATAACAAGCTCTTAGATTTGGAAAGGTATGAAAGAGGAATTGTAAAGTTTGGTGACAATTTTGCTAGTAGAATCAGAGGTAGGGGAACTATCTCTTTTGATGGAAAGAACAAAACCGGTAATGTAATATATGTTAAAGGATTGAAGCACAATCTTCTCAGTGTTGGTCAGTTGGTGGACAAAGGCTATGATCTCCGGTTCAAGAATGGAAGATGCAGGATCTTTGAAAGCTCCGGAACTGAGATTGCATCCGGTACTCAAACAAAAGGTAATATCTCCCATCTAGTTGGTACTAATAAAAGTTGTCTATTTGTTGAAGTTGATCAGAGTTGGTTATGGCATAGAAGGATGTGTCATGTAAATTTTGATAGCATCATCAAGATAAGCAATACTTAGGCTGGAAGAGATCTTCCAAAGTTGGTAAAACCTACAAATAGTTTGTACAAAGAATGTCAGCTAGGTAAACAAAGTAGAGTCTCATTCAAAAGCAAGGATCAGTCCTCTATCAGATTATTGGAATTAGTTCATACTGATCTGAGGTCGGACAAGAATCAAGATTATGCAAGGTGATAGATATTTCATGTTACTGATTGATGACCATTCCAGGATGATGTGGGTTACCTTTCTGAAAGAGAAATCAAAAGCTTTTGAGAAGTTCAAAATCTTCAAGGCTATGGTAGATAATCAAACCAGATTAAAATTGAAATGTTTGAGGTCTGATAGAGGTGGTGAATTCACATCTGGTGAATTCATAGACTTTTGTGAGAAGCATGGTATAAAGAGACAGTTGTCTACTCCTAGGACTCTACAGCAGAATGGAGTAGTTGAGAGAAAGAACCGAACCATCCAGGAAGCATCTAGGACAATGATGATGGAAGAAAATGTTCCTTAGATGTTTTGGAGAGAAGCTGTCAGCACTACAGTCTACACTCTCAATCGAGTTCAAATCAGAAGCAATACCGGTAAGACTCCCTATGAACTTTGGCTTGGCATCACTCCTACTGTGAGATATTTCAGAGTATTTGGTAGCAAATGTTACATTAAAAGAGATGAAGATCTAGGAAAGTTTGATGCTAGAAGTGATGAAGGAATTTTCTTGGGTTACTCCACTCAATGCAAAGCATACCGGTGTTACAATAAGAGACTGACAAAGATGATAGAAAGTACAAATGTGAAGGTTGATGAAGGTATTGAAAAGCCCTCAAGATTTTTTGAGTATGATGAAGATGATCAGAATGGTGTTTTGATTCAAGGAACTCAATCCTCTCCTGAAGGTCAGATTCAGACTGATCCGGTAAATCAGGAAGAAGAGATAGGTATGGATGAGCCTGATCAAGAAGCAGAAGTGCAAGAAACTCCCAAAGTTCCAAGGCATGTAAGACTGGACCACTTTGAAGATCAAATCATAGGTGACAAAAGCAAAGGTGTGCAAACTAGAAGGAATGTTGCTCAAAATCTGGATGAATGTTGTCTGATCTCAAAGATTGAACCTAAGACAATAAATGAAGCCTGCAATGATGAAAATTAGACCAAAGCAATGGAGGAAGAGTTGATGCAAATTGAGAAAAATTACACTTGGGATCTTGTTTATAGACCTAGTAACAAGAATGTGATTAGAACCAATGGGTCTTCCAGAACAAACTAAATGAAGTTGGTGAAGTAATCAGAAATAAAGCCAAATTAGTCTGCAAAGGCTACTCTCAAATAGAAGGGATTGATTTTGAGGAAACCTTTGCTCCGGTGGCAAGAATTGAAGCAATCAGACTATTTCTTGCATTTGCTGCCTTCAAAGATTTCCAATTGTATCAGATGGATGTCAAATCTGCTTTCCTGAATAGTGACCTAGAAGAAGAGGTGTACATTGAACAACCGGATGGATTTCAGTTATCTGAGCATGGTGATATGGTCTACAAATTAAAGAAGGCACTGTATGGTCTAAAGCAAGCCCCAAGAGCATGGTATGAGAGGCTGGAAAAACATCTTTTGAAGATTGGTTTCAACAAAGGTACTGTTGATAGCAACCTATATTTCAAAATTGATCATGAAAACATCTTGATTGTTGAAGTATTTGTTGATGATATCATCTTTGGAGGAAGAGACAGTATGTGTAAAACCTTTGCAAACCAAATGAAAAGTGAGTTTGAAATGTCAATGCTCGGTGAAATGAATTTCTTCTTGGGTCTACAAATTACTCAAATAGAGAAAGGAATCTTTATCTCTCAGACCAAATATGTGAAAGAACTATTGAAGAAATTTGGAATGGAAGATTCAAAGCCAATGAACACTCCTATGGCTACCGAATGTAAGTTGAGCAAAGATGATGACTCTCCTAAGATAGATCAGACAAAGTACAAATTAATGATTGGAGGATTACTGTATCTCACTCAGACTAGACTAGATATAATGCAGGTTGTTGGTCTTGTGGCAAGATTCTAGGCTGATCCCAGAGAATCTCATGTCATGGCAATCAAAAGAATTTTTAGGTACTTGAAAGGAACAATTGAGTATGGCCTATGGTATCCCAGAGATCATGACTTTTCTCTTCATGCATATACAGATGTAGATTGGGCAGGAGATGTGGATGATAGGAAGAGTACAAGTGGAGTAGCATTCTTTTTGGGAAAAAGGTTGGTTTCTTGGCTAAGCAAGAAACAAGAAGCAATATCCCTATCTACAATAGAAGCAGAATACATTGCAGCAACAGGTAGTTGCACTCAACTTTTGTGGATGAAGCAAATGCTAAGAGATATTCAAGTAGAATATGAGAAGCCTATCACAATTTTCTGTGATAATTCAAGTGCAATAAATATTTCTAAGAATCTGGTATTGCATTCCAAGACCAAGCATATATCTATCAAATTTCACTTTTTGAGAGAACAAGTGAACAAGGGTGAAGTCAGATTGGAGTATGTGCCCTCCAAGGATCAGCTTGTAGATATTTTTACTAAACCTCTTCCCAAGGACTCTTTTGAGTATCTTAGGGAGAAGTTAGGGGTCATGGCCCCTCCAGTGATGAACTAGGATGCACTAATGTGCATCAGTCTGGTGGATATCACAGTCATATCTTGTGATCCGGATTGATGATGGGGAGCTACTACTAAGGGGGAGTAGCTGGTATGATTCTGATATGTTAGAATTGCAAGTATGAGCCCTTTGCCATTGATGTCAAAGGGGGAGAGAAGACATGTGAAAAAAAAGTGGTTGATGATCAAAGGGGGAGCAGTAAAGGAATAGAAGACATGTGAAGAGTTGTTGCTAATAAGGGGAGCTGTGACAGAAAGGAGAAGTTCTTGTCTTGATGGTTTTTCACATCATATGTTGCCATCAATGACAAAGGGGGAGATTATTGCAAGTATGAGGTTAACCAGTGTTGTCATTGATGCCAACATACTCATATTGCATTGATAAGAAGGATTGGATGATCTGTGTGCTGAGGTTATTGAGGAAACTAGTCTCTATTAAGAACAATGAAGAACAGTGATGAGAAGAAGGCAAAAGTACTCAATAGGTTGAGGATCAGAGGATGCGGTTTAAAGGGTTTATAGATATGAGTCTTGAGATGTTCCAGTTAAGATTTCAGAGGTCCGCATAAAGATCTAAAGAAGTTATGGTTGCTTGTGTAGAACCAGTTCTGGTAGGTGTTCAGTGGAGACAGAGTGTCACAGATTGGTCCGGTGAGATCTGGAATTACATTATCTCATTCTGTGGATTGGAGAGAATGTTTAAGAGGTTCGTGTGAAGTGACAAATAGATTTCTTCATGGTTTGGAGGTCCGGAAGTATCTTTTTCATTATGACAGTGATGATAGACTATGTTCTTGAGGTTCCAGATGAAGAATAGAAGAATTCCAGTAAGTTGATAAAGTGCGGATGTTCTTGATGACTCAGGAAAGGTTTTGGTGATCTTTAGATTGTGTAGAATTCTTATTGGTGGTCCGCATTGAAGTTAGAGGTTGCATTTGAAGAATAACCATGAATATTGGTGTTCTTCTTGAGACTGGCCGACCGGATGTGTTACACGTCTTGCGAATGATCTTATAGGTGCTTGCCGACTTAGATGATTGTTCCTAAGTCGATGCCTCTTATAAATAAGGGATTGTGAATTCATTTTGAAGTGTGTCTTGTGGTGATGAGAGTGATATAGCGAAGATAAGTGCGAAAGGCAGAGCAGGAGTTTTTGGGCTTAAATGGAACATATCTAGGCATGGTAAAGATGTCATTCTCCAGTTCAAGTTTGTAATACTTGTTACTTTGTAGACAGTGTGTCTCTTGTAGGTAGTGTGCCTCTTGTGAGCAGTGTGCTTGGGCAGTGAGCCCTAATTGGCATGTGCCATCTATTTTTCTTATCCTTCTAATAGAGAATAATCCTTGGGTTAATCACCCCATGGTTTTTCCCTTGACCGGGTTTTCCACGTCAAAATCTTGGTGTCTAATGTGTTGATGTTTATCTTCTCTGGTGTTTATGCTTTATGCTTTCATGAATGGTTAATTGATATGCTATTAAATAACAAAGAAGAATCAAGTGTCTGAAGTAAAAGTAATTTTTTGTACAACTGATTCACCCCCCCTCTCAGTTGTGTGCCCTAGATCTAACACTTCCATGCCACAACATGCTTCCACAATCTTCCAGAGATCTCTGCAATCACTGGGATCAACCAAGTCAGACAAGACTGGTTACATGTTACATTAACTAGGAACAATCTTCACACACCATCACAATTTCTTAATGCAGACCAAAGTCCAAACATGAACATGATTAGGAGACATCCATAAGCATGCTATAATCATCAGGAGCAACTGCATGAACCTTAACCACTTTATCCATAGGAGTCTTCTCACCGGAACACATGAACTTCATTGTCTTCAACTGTCATAAAAGAAAGATAGTTTGCAGACCACCAAACCACGAACCATTGTAATTGTAGGAACTTATCATCATCCCAGACTTCCCTCTAGAACTATAGAGTAAAATACTTTATTGCGGAGGAATGCAGACCCAAATACTATCTTCCTATCTCAACTGAACTTACAGAAAAAGTAGGTTTCACTCTGGTGAACACAACTCACTTAGATCTTCATGCAGATGACCCAGACCTGAAATGTACCATCCTCAGACATACCTCTAACTTACTTCTAATCTGTAGACCAGGATCTTCAAGCAGGAATAAATGTGGAGTAGTTTGCTGGACTGTTCTTCAGCATACAACTCATTGTCTATACTGCACTTCTCTATAACTCGTTTCTTTCAGAGAGGCTAATTTTCTCAATATCCTCAACATACAATTCCTCTAAATAAGTAATAGAATAAGATACAGTTGACACTAATGACAACAAGAATATGTTGACATCAATGACTGTGATAGGTAAAAAATCAGGTTAATAAGATCAAGCATAGCCATGAAAACTTAACCCTACCATCATCAAAGAATCTAATCTAAGTGAAAGAAAATGCAATGCAATTCAAGCACAACATCACCTAGATTGTGTGATTCCTTGTTTATGATGTGGATTGCTTCTTCAACAATGAACAATTATGAAGATAAAAGCTACCATGATAGATGGATAATAATAAAAGATTAATGGATGCTATGGATGTTCAAATGCTCAATATGTTCAGGATGATAATGTAGATGCTATACGAATGCTGGATAGATGTAGTATGGAATGAGAGGGTGTTTATATAGAACTCAACCAAAATCAATCAACGGTGGAGATTCAGTGGCTATGTGAATGGCTAAGATTGAAAGATAAGCATAGGTGAGTGTGAAGATGACAAGTGGCGGGAAGATAGGGCTCATGTGTGTTTGTGTACACAAAAAGTACTACATATGAAAGATATTAAATAAAAGGATGTAGTACCACTTATCTTTTTAAATGAAAGGGGCACACATGTGGCTCATGAGATAAATGATAAGATGAATTAATTAAATAGATACAATTTATTTAATTAATTGGAAAGTGGGTTTATGAAAGGAATCTTTAATTAAATAAATAAGATTTATTTAATTAAAAATAGATAGAATGAAGATAATTAAATAATTGAAGATTGTTTAATTATATCTTAGAAGAAATAGAAGAAATAGCTAATGAATTAATTAAATAAATATAAATTTATTTAATTAATAGAAGAAATAGATGTATTAAGGAAATTGCTCAAGTGTGTTAGACAAATGCAGATGTGTGATAATGCCATATTTGAATGTTAATGATAATGAGTCAATTTTGGGTGTCTACCTTTTTCCCCTCTTTGATACAATGTTTGATAGAGCGTTGTGTCAAAGAAGATATGATATTTCACTTGATAAACAAGGTTATGCCCTAGTGTAACTGGTAGGTGATGCCCCCTTGAGAGGTAAGCTAGGCTAACCAAGAAGGGTTGGGTTGGCTCGTGATAGAAGAAAATCTAGGACGCAAGGTTGACATGAAGAAAACAGGGATGGGGCGGGAAAAAATGGGATGAAGCAGCTAAAAATAGGCTCTAGCATAGAAGAATTAGGGTTTGGATAGGACTATAAGTAGGTTCTGCAATGGCAAACAGGCTCATTTGTGCTCAGAAAACTATAGAGATCTAGAGCTCCTTAGAATTGGTGTGCGGCAAGAGTTGGAGAGCTATCAGGATGGTGATTCCACACAGAGATCATCATGCCGAGCGAGTGAGGACTCACGGATGACCAGAGGGATCAGATGTACCGGTATGTATCGAAACTTTTGCTAAAAGCATGTTTTTGATAGGCTAGAAGTGTCATAAATGCACACATGTCACCATAAGCAACTAGGTCTTAGGATAGGCAGTTCAGGTTGCTTGTGTAGGAAGATAGGTCGCTTATAGGCGCAGCTTGGTTGCTTTGAGAAAAACTAGGTCGCTTTCAGTTGGCTAGCAAAGATACAGGCTAAATGTGCATATAGATAGAAATGGGTCGCTTATGGGCAAACAGTAGGCGCATATAGGGGTGAAGCTCACTTAGAAAGGATAAATGTTCACTTAGGGTATGCAGCTTGCTTATGGGCAAAAGAGAAGTGCATAGGGAGTTTAGCTCGCATGTAGTCCAACAGTGATCGCATAGGCAAAATAGATCGCTTATGAACAAGAGAGAAACGCATATGGTAAAAGAGGTCACTTTTGATCAACAGATAGGCACATATGGAAAACTGAACCTCTTATGGTAGATAGAAGCTAGGAAAGCAATAAACAGGAAAATTTTGATAGCATTTAAGTAGCGCAAGGGACTGACATGATGAATGGAATGATGCAGGATATACTACCACCTTTGTTATCACAGAAGCCACATCCTAGGGATTTGCAATTGGTGTGATTACTGGATGCAAAGGAGTGGTTAGTGTTAGAGATCCTCAGATTAGAGCATGTGTCAAGATTGGAGCCGGTATAGGCACATCAAGGACTGATGACAGTGATGGTGGAGCAATGGATGAGTGAGCATAGTGCTTTCTTGTTACCTACAGGAGAGGCTACGATCAAGCTAGAGGATGTGTTTCAGATTTTGTGGATTCTGATAGATGGAGATCGAGTAGATTATGATCCTGATTTGGGTCCAGCTGTGTTCAGGAGATTATTCAGGACACCAGACATTGGAGTAGAGGGCTCAGAGATCCCTATGGCAAGGATGGAGGAGCTATGTGACAGATTGCAGTGAGTGGTAGTGGCTATCATCAGATGGCTAGTGGGAGATAGGAGAGTGAGAGGCTTTCTAGTAGGATGGGGAACAGTGATGGAGGGGATGTTCTCCTATGGCACGAGATATGCATGGGTGGAGTCTGTGCTAGGATAGCTCTATCATTACTTGCATGATTATGCGTATATGTTCAGAGTGAGTATGTCTGCAGGAGTTACGGTTTTGCATGTGTGGGCGTATGAGCATATCCCAGTGACGAGACTAGAGGGATGGGTGGCTAGAGCTATAGGAGAGCCTTATGCTAGGATGTATAGAGGAGCTCTGACATACTGACAGTGTCGAGAAGTAGTGTACTAGAAGAGGAGATTAGATGAGGTGGATAGCTTTGTATGGAGGCCATGGCTTGGATGCGAGAGATGGGATGAGGAGGATACTGAGCTTGTCTATGCTAGGCAGGCGAGATATATTTTTGGACACGGCATATACATTATAGTGTACTATTTGCCAGAGAGGGTTTTGAGACAGTTCAGGTTGCCACAGGCAGTACCAGTTGGTGATGTCATTTTTGGGAGGACTAGACATGAGGTTTTTGACTGGGGGCCAGAGGTTGTGGTTGAGACAGCTTTGGCAGAGAGAGATGGGCTACAACTAGTTGTATGGTAGTGGGGATAGGGTCCTGCAGATCCAGGGACTCTACCAGACTATGATGCTTACTAGGTGATAGCTAGACTGACTCGGTTGGCACGGGTTTGAGAGATTGGAGAGATAGGGATGGAGAGACCAGTTAGGAGGAGGCAGTGATGGGTTCCACCAGCACAAGCTATTGTACCAGCAGCACCAAGAATACAAATGCAGGGACAGATGCCAGGACAGCCTCAGATACTTGCACAGCCTCAGGGATAGATATTGGTGGGCGATGATGTTGGGATTTAGCAGCTGCGGATATGGATTAGAGAGGAGAGGAGATGGAGGCAGCGAGCATAGATGAGGTTGAGGAGGGTGGAGATAGATAGACATTAAGCAGTGATTGGCTTGTGGCATTCGAGAGCTCAGGCTTAGACATACTAGGCTCAGTTACAATTGAGAGCGCAGGCTAGGGACAGACATGATGATGGTGCACTGGCTAGAGTGACAAGAGAGATAGATGCAGCGAGATAGAATGAGAAGATGATGAGGTTAGAGCGTGATACGGTGGTGCAGTAGGTGTAGGCTATGAGAGTAGAGACAGATGGTCTACGAGCAGAGAGAGATGTGGTTGTGCAGTAGCTACAGGGGATGACTAGTGAGCGAAATAG
The DNA here is from genome assembly GCA_027924645.1 of Cunninghamia lanceolata. Classification (NCBI taxonomy): domain Eukaryota; kingdom Viridiplantae; phylum Streptophyta; class Pinopsida; order Cupressales; family Cupressaceae; genus Cunninghamia; species Cunninghamia lanceolata. The sequence goes on from BSBN01000934.1 coordinate 2,267,886, forward strand.
AGCAGTGACTGCATTGGGGACAAATGACGCTACAATGTACATGGCTACATAGTTGACATAGGTACAGGTAGAGTTGCAAAGAGTACAAGGTGAGGCTAAGTACTACAGAGGCTTATACTATGGGACTGTGCCAGTAGAGCAAAGGAAACCTAGCTTCAGGAGTAGGTCAAGGGCTTCAAGTTCATGGAGGTCAGGTGGATCTCGATCAGTAGCCTCAGTGATGGGGCCACTAAGAGATAGGGGGCCAGGTGTAGGACCTAGTGGTGGTGGTCAGGGCGAGGGAGCTGCCAGTAGTCACTAGGGCTACCTTGTTTTATGTTGTATCATGATGAGGCCTAGAGCCGATTGTACATACATTCTTTATGGCTCAGCTTGTATATGGAGACACTTGTATATTGACACATGTATATATATATATATATATATATATATATATATATATGATGGAGTGATCTATATGATGTTGTAATGGATGCATTGTTGATATTATGATGGTTATGCATGTTGTATTTGTATGTTCATGGACTATGTATGGAAATGTATGATAATACAAATATGTAAATGGTAATGATATGAATGGACTTATGCATATGGATAGATGGTAATGAGATGATATATGATGGACTAATGTATGGTCTAACACACTTGTTTTCAGGATACGAGATGTGGACGAAAGACAATGGAAATGATTGATCTTGGTTGAGAACTATATAGGTGAATGATAGATGGATAGATAATGTGATGGGTAGATTTTTAAGTAATTTCTCAAAAAATGAAAAAGAAATGCAATCCTTATGTTTGATATAGCATGTGGATGTTATGCACCAGGGTATAGAAGACCAAGGTGTCGAGATATCCAATGCGGAACTAGCATGCTACAATCTTGTCTAAACACATGAGGTCAAGATGTTGAGCCAACATGCACAAGATATGAATAACAGCTAGTGTTGTGAGATGGACTTGATGCTACAAGCAATGGTTTGAGCTTATCTCCACTACACATAGTGATAGCTTGCTAGTTATATGTATGGAGCTAGTCTTAACATAGAATAGTCTCAAGTGCATAAGTGACTGTTTAGCTTCTTAGATGCTAGAGATATTGATATGTAAGATGCTAATCCCAACATGTACAAGTTACCAATACGCATAGGAAGAGAATAAGATCACCCCGCAAACACAGCATACGAAAGCAGTATGACCATGCCCCATTCCTTATTTCATTGCAACATACCAAGATACAGATAGATCAAGGTAGTCTTGATTAGGCATAGAAAAGGGACAAAAGATAAATAAAAAAATAAAACAAAAGATACTGTCATCATGTTCTCTTGCCAAATTTAGGTGCACTTAGATGGGTAAGTTGGCACCTTGTTGAGAGGAAAGCTACATCCTATTGAAGGCTAAAAGATGTTGATAAACTACTATAGTAAATGTTGGCTTAAGGCATGTGGACAAATAGCTTCTGGCTTATTCTTGATTGGTTAAAGTGCTTGAGCTTTCAGTATACACATAGTTTGCTTCCTTCTTGAGCCAATCAAAAAAGAAGATGGGGTGGATCATCTATGCTTGAGTACTGCAAACTCCCTTCGTATTCAAGACTGCCTACATACCTTGTATCCACGGGATCAAAGCACATTTACGATGAAGATGAGACATGATGAATATGTAGTTCTAGGTTTTATTGATGATGTAAGTGATGAAAGATAGCAGAATGTGTGATGAAAGATTGAAGGATGATTAGAAGAAAGATGAAACATAGATGATGAAAGAAAGGGCTATTGTCTTAGCCTGAATCAGAGTGCTTCCTTCGCATCTCCAATTGCCTACATACCCTATATCCATAGGATCAAGGCTTTAATGATAGAGCTGGGATATAGTTCTTGCTTATTATGCTGGTGAGATGATGTTGAAAGACTAACGTGATTGCTTGAGTGTTTGTGTTGGTGATGTTTGGCAATTTTTGGATGTTAGATGAGTGCGAATTGATTGGAAAGATATGAAGCCTAGATGCAAAATGTTTTGCCACATTTGTTGTTGGATGAGCGCTATGGTTGAAGTTGAAAGTTTGTCATGTTGTGAGCTAAAGTGTTTAATGTGTTATGAGCTAGAGATAGCAGTATCCACTTCCAAATAAGAATCAACAAAATGCCCCCAGTGTCAGATGAGGTTTATTATGAAGGAGCAACAATGGAAAAGGTGTGTGATCAAGATGCTAAGGTGCCAAAAGATAGAGTTATCGCAACAATGTCTCAAGTATGATAGCTAGCATTGATAGAGGAGAAGGTGGAAAAGCCTATTTATTGCGATGATATATGGAGTATGATATGGACTATGTTGGATAGGATGGTGAAATATGGTAAGAAGAGTGATGATCAAACAAACCAAGCAGACAATGGAAGCTGGTCACTACACATAGCACCTATTTGCCAGGTTTTAACTATGGTACTTATCTAAGGTGCATGTTTACCAGGTTTTCACCAGAGGATAGATTATTTATCTTAGACTATTATTTTTTTGTTATCCAAAATGCCACAAAGTGGTTTTCATTATTGGATGGATTTTTTTTTTTTTTGAGATAGCTAAGATTTAAGGATAAAAATTCTTGAGATGAACGTTGTTGACTGGTTCACCCAAGGGAATGCCTTCAGGTGTTGAGAGAGTGTATGCACCTGATCCATAAACTTCTATGATGATGAAAGGACCAAGTGAATTTGGTTCAAACTTGCCCTGTTTCTCATGGTGTTGCTGATTCTTTTGATTTTCTTTAAGGACAAGATCTCCAACTTGAAATTGACGTTCTTTGATTTTTTTATTATAGCTATGGCATAGACGGTTCTGATGGACTTGGAGATGGTTGAGTATTGTAAGATGTCATTCATCTAGAAGCTCAAGATCATGGAGTCTGGATATTTGATATTCTTCTTCTGAGATGGTATGTTGTAAGGATACTCGCAGTGTGGGGATCTCAACCTCAATAGGTAGATTAGCTTTAGTGTTGTACATAAGAGCATAAGGTGTGGCTCCAGTGGGAGTTCTGATACTTATTCTATATGCCCATAATGCAAGATGGAGTTGTAGATGCCAATCCTGACCAACTTCATTAACCGTGTTTTTGAGAATTTTGATGATTGTTTTATTAGAATCTTCAGCTTGGCCATTGCTTTGAGGATAGTAGGGAGTAGAGAATCTATGTTGGTTATGAAACTTGTTGCAAAGATCTCTGACTTCTTGATTCTTGAAGGGACGACCATTATCTGTGACAATAGCTTGAGGAACTCCATAACAGAAAATGATATAGTGTAGAATAAACTTAGATATTTGCTTGCCTGTGATATAAGTCATTGGTATGGCTCCACCCACTTTGTAAAATATTTAGTGGCGGTGATAATGAACTTATGACCATTTGATGAAGTAGGATGGATTTTACCTATAAGATCAAGTCCCCACTACGAAAAAGGCCATGGAGTAGTGATAGGCTAAAGCTCATGTACTAGTGCATGTATTAAATCTCCATGTTTCTGACATTGTAGACATCTCTTTACAAATTGCTATGCATCTTTTTCCATGGTTGGCCAATAGTATCCTGCTTGTACAAGTTTCTTAACAAGGCCAGGGCCAGCGGAATGTGAGCCGTAGACACCTTCATGTACTTCACGTAAGGCCACTTTTACTTCCTCAGAATCAAGACACCTAAGAAGGATACCATCAAGGCTCCGGTGATAGAGGGTGTCTCCTAGGATAGTATAGTGAGAGGCTCGGTGGATAAAGGTTTTGCATTGGTTGTTAGATAGTTGAAGTGGAAAGGTTTGATTACGAAGATACTCGTATAAATCCTCGTACCATGGCAAATTGGGACCAACAATGTCACATATAAGCTCAAACTGTAGAACTTCAAATGCTGGAATCAAAAGTTGTTCGACCAAAAACTCACATTTATGTGTATTAGATGGCATGTCTAGGAGAGACCCAATCATAGCCATAGCATCTACTACTCTGTTATGTAGTCTTGGGATTTGTTCAAAAGTGATATTATCAAAGTACCTTTTAAAATCATCAACCATTAGCTTGTATGGAAGAAGCTTCTCATCTTTTGTTTGATATTCATCTAAGACCTGTTTGATAACTAGCTAAGAATCACCAAAGACTTGTAATTGTTTGATAGCCCATTGTACTACCATGCGCAATCCTGTGATTAAAGCTTCATACTCTGCTATGTTATTAGTACATGGAAATGCAATTCTATATGACTTGGGAATATAATCTCCTTGAGGGGTAACAAACAAGATGCCTGCTCTTGATCCATGTAGTGAATATGATCCATCAAAATATATTTGCCACCGTGTCGGAGAAGTTAAATTGAACAATCCTTCATCAGGGAATTCTAGATATATTGGATGGATATATGTGATGGGTGCTGCAGCTAATTGATCAGCGATGACTTATCGTTTGATGGCCTTTTGATCCACATATTGTATGTCAAACTCACTTAAGATCATGACCCATTTTGCTAATCTTCCCATGAGGATTGCTTTAGAAAGAAGATATTTAAGTGGATCAACATTTGATATGAGCTTGGTTGTTTGGTTCAGCATATAGTGTCACAACTTTTGGGAAGCAAACACTAATGCTAAACATGATTTTTCCATAGATGAATAATTGAGTTCATATCCCACAAGAGTTCTGCTAATGTAATAGATGGCTTGTTCTTTTCCTGAATCATCATGTTGAGCTAAAAGGGCACCCAATGCTGCTGTTGTTGATGATATGTAGAGCAATAATGGGTGGTTGAGCACAGGAGGTACTAACATAAGAGGTGTTGCCAAATATTCCTTTATTTTATCAAAATCTTGTTGACACTTTTCATCCCACTTAAAAGGTTCACCCTTACGTAGAAGATGCTGAAAAGGATGGCATTTATCTGCTAGTTGTGAGATAAATCTGTGGATAAACTGTAACCTACCTTGTAAACTGCGAAGCTATTTGAGATTTGTTAGCGAAGGCATTTCCATGATAGCTTTTACTTTAGCTAGGTCTACTTCTATCCCTCGTCGAGACACAATGTATCCCAACAATTTTCCAGATGTTACACCAAATACACATTTCTTTGGGTTCAGTCTGACTTGATACTTTTCTGATCGATCAAAGATTTGTGCTAATACTTGTAGATGTCCTTCTCTTGTCTTAGATCTTCCTAGGATGTCATCAACGTAGTCTTCCATGATAGTATGAAAAAGGTCATGAAAGATAACTATCATGGCTCGTTGATAAGTAGCTCCAGCATTCTTTAGACCAAAAGGCATTACAACCCAACAATATGTGCCCCATGGACAAATAAAGGATGCTTTGTCTTGATCTTCCTCTGCTATTCTGATTTGATTATACCCTAAAAATCCATCCATCAAAGATATCATTTCATGTCCAGCTATAAGATCTACGATGTTGTCTATGCTTGGTAATGGAAAGTCATCCTTAAGACATGCTTTATTAAGATCTCTGAAATCTGTGCAACAACGAACTCATCCATCTAGTTTTGCTACAGGTACCAAATTTGAAACCCATTCTAGATAGTCAATAGGCTTTATGAACTTTGCTTCTAATAGTTTTTGAATCTCTGTCTTGACCAATAAAGCTACCTATGGATGCATTTTGCACAATTTTTGTTTGACAGGTTTTGCATTAGGAGATACTACTAGATGATGTACCACAAGTGATGGATCTAGACCTAGCATGTCAGCATAAGTCCATGCAAAATTTATAGCTCTTCTCAGAAAAAATGCTGTGAAGTTTCTTCTTTCTTGCTCTGATAGTGATGCTGCCAAAAAAGTGATCTTTGGATTCTGCTCTGTACCCAAGTTCATGTCTTGTGATTGTTCAACTAGCACTGTTGATTTCTCATGATAATCAGTGGCAACAAGAAGATCAAATCCCCCATCCTCAGATGCCTTAGAGACATTTTCACCTTCGGATACATCCTTTATTTTTACTTTTTCACGGTCAAGAGGTGTCTTTCAGTTTTCACCTAGTGACCTATTTTGTTTGATTTTGTTTATTTCACTTTTGTGACTGAAGGATTTGATATTTCCACCAAAATATGCTAGTTTAGGTAAGTCCATCATGAAACCTGCTTTGTGATCACCCAATGGAATGCCTTGTCGCAAGCCCATGAATTTTGCAATAGCTTCATCATTTTCAAATGTATCTAATATCAATGCCCCCTATTGGTCCCAATCGATGAGGTCAAGATATACGAGGGAAAGGTTAATGGAGGAATTGTTATGGCTATAGGAGGCTATGGATATCATGAAGATGGAATGTTCTTGGAAAAGGTTGGTAATATGAAAGGGGGAGTCATCGATAGTATCTGAATTAGAAGTCTCTCCTACCAAGGAAGGTCCAGCGTCAGTATCAGAAATACACTTAATGTCCTTGAGTCACGATACCTCTAGCTAATAACCAAGGCCTTGCTTATTAAACTTCTTAGACACAATAATGGGTTCAAGAGGTCCTTGTTCCTGTGATCCCAATCCACCATGTCCTTTGTAGCCATATTCTTTATGATGCAGAACCCATTGTTGTATCTCTCTACTTCCAGTTGAACTTGGTCATTTTTATCAAAGAATATCCAAGAGTCTATATCATCAATGTCTTCATCGTCTGAGAATCCACCTTTAAGGAATATAGTAGGTGGAGCTTTGATAACAGTAGGGGCGGAAGTTGATTTGGATGTGGAAGGTTTACCATAGGATTTAGGAGATAATGGAAGGGTGCCTACACAACAAGATTCTTGCAGTGTGTATTCACCAGGGCCATGTTCGGTGTACTTGATACGGAGATTGGAAGGGGTTTTACTAGATGATGGCTTGAGTAGGTCAGATGGATCTATATATGATGAAGACAAATATGCCTCGGTGTTGATAGGAATGCGGTTTGGACTCTGATATTTATCTTGGAAGGTACAAAAAAATTCAAATGGATTGGGATCAACTTGGATAGTAACTTCAACACTGTTGTGTGGGAATTTAAGACATTGATGGTATGTGGAAGGAACTACCTTGAGGGCATGTATCCATGGAGAACCAAGGATGATGTTATAAGGAAGGTCGATATCAAGGACCTAACAATGGGTTTCTGTGGTGATTGGTCCAACTTGGATAGGCAAGAAAATAATTCCTGCAGTATCTCTCTCGGCATCATCATATGCTTTGATAGTAATAACCTTGGAGGTGTCAACATCTTTTTCATAATATCCCAGTTGTTTTATTAATTTCAAAGAACATATAATAAGACCAGCTCCACTATCTACCAAGATTCATTTGATACAGCGCTATTTAACAAACACTTCAATGTGGAGGGCTTCGTTGTGTAAAGGATGGATGGAGGGCTGAAGATCTTTATCAGAAAAGGTTAAATGACAAGGGGCTACAATGCTAGTGACCATAGATTGGAATTGTGAGATATCAATATCGTTGGGCGCCAAAGATTCTTGTAGAGCTTTGTCAAGGATAGCTTTGTGAGCAGGGGATATGCAAAGCAACTCAAGAATGGATATGTGTGCGGGTGTTTTTCCAAGGTGATCCAAGATATTGTAGTTGGAGAATGATCAAGGAGGATGAACAGGTGCTCCTTGAATAGTGACTCAACCTCTTCGAGTGGTTACAGCACAATCAGATGCTTTACCTTGGATAGTAATGGTAGAAATGTGAGCATGGTCAATGTAGCCAATGGTAGATGATTCATAAGTATATTGAATGGCATTCCCAACATAAGGGTTACTTGTTTTGTCATGAGATGGAAGTGGATTCTTGAAAGTCTCTAGATCATAGTTCGATGTTGATTGTTGTGCAGGTTGAGTTGTTGAAGGTGTAACTTTGATTAAACCTTAATCGATGCAATCTTGGATGACATGTTTTAAGTGCATACAACCATTTGTTTTGTGTCCTTTAACTCTATGGAAATCGCAATACTCATTTTCTTTGTACCAAGGAGATTTGAAGAGCGGTTCACCATTGGGTGGTGCATCCGATAAGATAATATCGCCCACTTGGAGAAGCTTTCGAAAGATAACTTCAATAGGTTCCGCTAATGGTGTAAATTGTCAATGTGGATTAGAATTTTGGCGTTGTCGCATTCGTTGAAAAGATTACGTTGTTGTAGAAACAGCTTGGATGTTGATAGGAGCTTTCATAGTTTGAATGTTCTTTGCATCTACAACACCATCATTGACAATATTCTTATTCTTGTTCCAAAAGTGAGAATTATCGTTGGAGTTTTGAGGATAGTCTTTGTTATCGCGAAAGATCTTGATAGTTCCTTCAGCAATTAAAGCTCGTTCAATGATGGTTCCTTTGGAAACAAGTTCATCAAAGGTGCTAGCACTTTGCAATTGTAATTGGAATGATAGCTTGGGATGAATATTTTAGACAAAGATATCGAGTTGTTGTTTCTCAGGGATTTCCCATGATAGTTTGCTAGCCATATTATGCCATCATTGAGTAAATGAAGAAAAGGCTTGACCATTGCGTTGTTTATTATTGACAAGATCATTCATGTTTATCTCATGGTTAATGTTGAAAGCGAAGTGAGATCGAAACTTATTGGCTAACTCTGAAAAAGACTTAATTCCCAGAGGTAGATGAGAGAACCATTCAAGAGCTTGTCCTGCTAAGATTCGAGGAAATGGTCTCAAAAGATATGTATCATCATAAGCAACATCGAGACATGCCACAAAGAATGCTCTAAGATGGTCTTCTAGATTTCCTTTACCTTTGTACTTGTCAAATTGTGGAATTTCAAAGTGTGGTGGAAAAGGTATCATATGAAGAGACTTGTCAAATGGATAAGCACATATGTTATCTAGAGAAAATGTCTTCTTGCCTTGTCCTACTGCTTAGTTAATCATTTGTTGAACATCCGCTGAAGATAATTGATGTTGTTGCAAAGGGGGTGAAACATGGTATGGTGTATATGGAGGTTGCTTTTGTGGGATATATGGAGCCATGACCATTTGTTGGGGTTGCGTACTCACAATATATGTCAAAGGATTAGGATGTGACACATATGTGGTTGAGGATTTCTGTCCTTGAGGCACAAGTGGTGATTGGGTATATTGGGATGAATGGGCACCAAGATTTTGCATCACATGCGAAGTGGAAGATGGATTGACATGAGTTAATGGTTGGGAAGTTGGAGTTGGATTTGTGACATGGTAAGTGATGGAAGGATTGGTAGATGCAAAAGAAGGATGGACACTTGGGTTTGTATGTTGGACAACATGGGGATTGGTATGTGTCATGTGTTGGGTGACAATAGGCAAGCCTTGGGTAGCATAAGATGGATTGATGATGTGTGAAGGATTGGAAGAGTGTGATGGAATGGATGTAAGTTGCTCAACATAAGTGACCGTAGAGCTAGGATTAGCTTGAGAAACAATAGGAGGGTCACTCATATCAATAAGACTTGTTGATAACTGAGAGGGGGGGGTGAATCAGTTATCCTAATTATTTCCTTTATTGAACTTTAATTGATGCAGCATAGAATCAAACACAAAAACATTAATCATGAAATAAGAAACACATGACACAGTATTTTTGACGTGGAAACCCTGTTAAGGGAGAAAACCACGGGGTGATTAACCCAAAATTATTCTCTGTTAGAAGAATAGGAAATTACAAAAATGGCACTTGCCAATTAGGGCTCACTGCCCGAGCACACTGCTCACAAGAGGCCCACTGCCTACAAGAAGACACACTGTCTACAAAGTGATGAGAATCACAGTCTTGAACTGATTGGAAGCATCTGCATATGCTGGAGTTCAGTTCTGGTTAGGCTCAGTACACTGATCTGTTGCACTTCATCTTTCCTCTGTTCTTTATTCTGCTATCTTTCACATACCGGATCCTTTTAGCTACCTCTGCTCTAATCTGGACTTATTCGCCAATATCTCCACATCATAACACCCTTCACAACTAAATCCATCCTCTATATATATCCGCACAAGTAATTTCATCACCTTTCTAGTCGGCATCCGGAACAGTCTAGTTTCTTACAAATTTTTGTTCTGTCGGCTGAATCCTTCCTTACCAAGCAATGCGGATCAAGCATATACTTGTAGATATCATTAATCATGTCGGCCAAACATGATTCATGCCTTCACAACCTCTGTCATCAACAGTAACACATCCGAAAAGCAGTCTGATACTCTGCCAGTCAGTTCTTCCTCTGTTTTCACTATCTCTCAGGAATCCGGTACTCAACCATTCATATCTTTTTCCTTGTCCATCACCGGAGGCTAAATCCTTGGAATATACCATTCAAGGTAGTCCTCTTGACTTCCCCAAATCCGCACTGCACCAAGACACTTCCTCTGAGAGATCCGGACCAATCTGTCAGACCTTGCCACATGCTCTGTTCTTCTTCACCGGACCACAACATTCTTTATTCTGACTTCCGGTAGAGACACATCATGACTTGCGGATATGTGGGATGACCTTTGTTGCCATCAATGACAACAACCATGAATCCATATAGTGTCTCTTGCCAACAATCTCCCCCTTTGGCATTGATGGCAACACTTAGTGAAAAATGACTAAGTGTTTTCACTATGCTCCCCCTTTGCTGATGCTCTGTCCTTATATATAATTTCCGGAACTCCCCCTTAGTTGGATCCCTCATTTTTCACTGCTCCTCACTCCCCCTTTGACATCAATGGCAAAGGGTAGGGTCCGCACACCAAAATTTTCAAAAATTTTCTATATATAGCCGCATATTTACATACTCACATGTACTGAAGAATGTCTGCAAAGGATGTCTGCAATTGGATCATTTCTGTAGCCCAACTTTGCTTCATTCTATCCAAAATTGAAATGTGACCACTTAACAAAAATGCAAAAGCTTCTGCCCGCTTAAGATCTGTCGGATCTTTTGTTTGGGCGGTGGTCTGAGCATCACTGATGGCCTCATGCATAGTTTCCAACTTAGGGATTATAATCCTTCTAAGTTCTCCCATCCGGTTAGTGATGTTCTTCCTTTCCTTCTCAAGATTTTTTATTTCATTCAAGACTGCAATGGTCTGACATTCTTGATTTATTATAGAGGAAGAGAGAGGATCAAAACTTTGAGATAAGCTTTGTAGCTTATCCTGTTCCTCTTTTATTTTCTTGTCAAATGCTGCTGTTGCCTTTGACCAGGATATACAAAATTTGTAGATGTCACCGCCATCCTTAAGAGCATTCTCTAAGCTCTTTATTCCAATGCTTACAATCTTCCTATCTTTAGAGATTAATTCTAATATTTCTGAAAATCTCTTATCCAAAAATTCCTTCCGGACCTTTTCTTCAGCTGATTTTTCTAGAGAATCAAAATGTGTATCAACACTGCTGACTAAGGTTTTTAGATTACCGGAAGTGGAGGCTATCGGATCTATTTGGATTGATGGCATAATCTTTACAAGTACTCCGGAAGCAGCCTCTATCAACTCACAGTCTTCCATATGAGACTTCAGGAGCTTTTCATTTGCCTTGGCATTTGCAAATGAAGCTATCTTCATTGTTTGTACCGGAGAGAGAGAGTCAAAATCAAATGGGCCTTTTAGAAGCTCCGGTTCATCAATCTCTAAAGTTTCTTTGCTCAAAAATTGTTGAACAGTTTGTGCAGTGTCTCTTGCCGGAGACAGATGTTTCTTTTCTTCTGCAGTCTTAGAACTGTCAACCTCTTTGTCTTTCACCACTGCTTCCTTCTCCTGTAATTGTTCTTCTTCTTTGGATCCGGAGACTGTAGGGGAAACCGGAGGAGAGATGCTAGCTTGTTCATGGGCCACTTCTTCTGGAGCAGAGGGTCCCAAGTCCTCAGCTGTTTCTGTACCTAAGTCCTCTACAACAGGAAGATTGAACCTTTTGAAGGCCTTCCGGAGGATCTCTTCTGTTTCTTGGGCCACTTTGTCAGTCTCACCAAGCATGAGTTGATTCATCCTGGCTTTGCTTCTGAACTCATCTTTGCAGTCCTTGAAGATAATGTTCATTGTCTTGGGATCAATTTGAGGATATAGCTAAATAGCTATCTGCTCCCGGATCTCAAGATCTTTAGCATGAGCATTATTCTTTCTTACTTCCAATTCCTTTTCTAGGCTTTTAGGAATAAGAGATATGATTTCAATGAAAGCCTTATTATATATGTTAAGATATTTGACTGTGGCCTCCTGCAGAGTCTTTTGGTCGGCCTCACTGAAGTCATCATAAGATTCAGTCATTGGTTGAAGGTTTCCATCCACCGTGACCGACTTGATTATGCTCTCTAGAGACAGAGTGGGCTTTTCAACAGATACCTCTGCCATTTCATCCTTATCTTGGCCTGTGGAGGGCTTACCGGATCCTTTCTTTTTCTGTTTCTTTATTTCTTTTATTCCCTCATCTGACTCTGTTTCCTCTTCATCCTTTTGGCTTCCATAAGCCCTTGTGGCTTTTGTCTTGGATCTCTTACCGGATGCCTGGACTTCCGGTTTTGAACTTTTGGTTGAGGGAGGTGCAGATCTCTTTGATGATCTGGTCCGGGTGGGAGCTTCAACCGGAGCACTTTCTTTACTTTTCTCTTCTTCCTCAGCCTTCCTCCTCTTTTCCCGACTGGCATCAAGTGCCTCCTTTGAGATGCCTAGGCCTTGAGCAATGTGCTCTACTTCTTTTCTCACCTTTCTTTTAATCTCAGGTTCCCTGAGTTCTACATGTATTTTTACACTCAGCTCTTCAAAGGTTCCAAACCTTTCTGCCTTAGGATCTTTGGGCTGACTTAGCATGTGTTGAACATGCAGCTCCACTATCTGTTCATCAACTTCATACCCCATGGGCATGATCCAGACAGTCCTTGGCTCCACTGCCTCCATTAGGCACTGATCAGTGTCAACCATAAAGCACACTGAGTCCTTGTATTTCTCAATGAGAGACTGGGGAATTCTCTCTCTTGCTTGCATCATGCTCTGAAAGTTTTTGAAGTATCCCCATAGAGCTGTATTTCTCGCTTTTGCATCCCCAAGTCCATGCAAATAGTCTCTTATCTGGACTGCAACAGGTTTGTCATTCTGCCATACCCATCCACTTGTTCCGGGTAGCTCATTCATGAAGTAGAAGAATAGACATACAATAAGAGTACCATACTTAAAGGAATTCTTCTTATCCTTCTTGATTTTCTGTATATTTTCCATTAATTGGCTTAGCAGTAGTTCGCAGAGATCATATTCTGCATTCTTTCTTAGCATTTCATAGGCAGTGTATACTGCAGTTTCGGATACAGAATTCTCCCTGCTGGAGTGATAGATCTTGTATCCTATTATCATTGATTCATATTTGATATCCGGATCTGAAATATCTTCAATGGTCATTGCCCTCTTGTCAAATTTTGATCCGGTGGCCTCAGTTACAATGTTGTTCTTGACAGATTTGAGGATAGGTACCCCTCCGGAAGAGTATAGACCAGTTACTGCTCTAATTGCCTCTTTTGTGATCTTGCAGGGTCTATCTAGCCATAGAAAGTTGTCATGCATCCTGCTCAGTACATACCGGACCCATTCATCTTCTTCAAAGCAGGGGAAATGAATAAATTGCTCAAATTGTTTCTTCTGGATATCCTTATACTCTGGTTTAAGCTCAAAAGCATTGTCTATCAGTTGCTTGTGATAGAGGTCTCTTAATTTGAATTTCCCAAATTCTTCAATGCTTGCATGTATGTAAACCCTAATGTCTTCGGTATGTAAAACTCCGTGAGGAACACTAGAGAAGGCTCCTAGTGGATCTACCTCCAATGATTTGTAAGGATGTTTCTTGAATGAGGGGCGAGGTCTATCAGAGATCTTAACTATGTTTGGAGTAGCCATTCTTCAAAGATTTGCAGTGAGGTAATGAAAAACGGAGAATACCTTATGCGCCTTCGGTTTGCACGGAGTGGTTGGATTGATTTCTTTATGCAATAGCTTCGGCAGGAGATCCTTGGTGTGCTTGATGAACCTTGTTGCAGAGCTCCACTTTTCGCTTCTTCTCGAGTGCAGAATGAGCAAATGACCTTTGAGAAATCCCTTAAATTGCTCCGCGAACCCTAATATCTGTCTGCAATAAATGCTTCACCTACATCATTCCGGTTTGCCTTGTCTGGATAGTTTGGAGTATCCTGGATTAGTCTTGATTTGTGGATATCATCCGGATCTTTCAATCATGAATAAATCGAGGTAACATATTACAAGAACATCCCAAACACTCTGTCCAATCCGCAGAACAAGATAGTGCATTTCCGGATCTTTTCGGACCTTTTTGTAATCCTTTATCATACCGGAGCATCTCCCTGAACAGGTCTTATTTGATCGATCACAGCTTCTTCATAACTCCATGCGGACCTCTGAAAACTTGACTGAAGTATCTCAAGACTCATATCTACAAACCCTTTGATCCGCATCTTGTGCCACATCCGGCACCACTTGTTTGGCTGGGGGAACAAGATTTTCTTTGAGTCTCCCCCTGAGCCTGAGCTCACTTTTTAATTTCCGGAAGAAATATCAGCACCAGAGTCTGGTGCGGATCCAACCTCTACATTCTCTGAACTTTTCTTCACCCAAATCTTGCTCATCTGATTCCTAACCTCATCCGCATTCATCTTTTGTTTACCCTTATCTTGATTCTGATTATACACCGGACCTCTTTTCTCCTGATTCTTGTTTCTGCAGACTTTAGCATTATGACCGGATCTATTGCAGATTTGGCAAATAACATTTCTTTGCATATTTGACTGATATCCTCTTGATCTGCATTGATTAGCCATATGACCTACTCTATTGCATGTGAAGCATCTACCTTTGAATGATTTGTTTACTTGCATAATTCTGCATTCATGGGATTTGTGTCCATACCTTTTGCAGTTGAAGCACTGTCCAGAGAAGGATGAATTAATCTGATTCATTCTCATTCTGTACTGATCAGCTTTGTGACCAAAGTGGTTGCAGCTGTGGCAGTATCCATTGAAGGATGGATATCTTTGAGCATTTGGCTGTCTTACCAGAGGTCTTCTAGGCCTGCTCCTTGGATTTTCTGATCCAAGATTCTTCTGACCGGATCCGGAGCTTTCTCCTTTCTCATATCCCAAACCATACTTGTCATCTGTCCTCTTTTGACTTCCAAGAAGAACTTCAAGTTGAGCAGAACTTATCTTGAATTTCTCTTTATATTCATTTGCTGTTTGAAGGTCTCTTTTGAGAGAGGCAATTTGATCCTCAAGTTTTCCTTCATTATCTTTGGCATCTTCAAGATCAGATTCAAGATGTCTGATAATCCTGTCCATTTGGTGGCATTCTTCTGATTTTTCTTTAAGAGATTGTCTTAGATTGTCTTCAGCCTTTCTTTTTTCTTCAATCTCTTGAGTAAACTTTATAGTTCCTGATTCCATTTCATGTCTTAACATAATGACTTCTTTTGATAACTTTTCACATAACTTGGTTTGCTCAGTCAATTCTTCATTTGTATTGCTTTCTTCACTTTGTCTTGCCAACTGTTGAAGCAGCTCCTTTCTCTTTTTCATAGAGAGACTTAATTTGTCTTTTAATTCTCTCATGAATTCATCAGCCTGTTTGAGTCTTTCCTTTAATTCACTGACTTCAGAATTTGACTGTTCAAGATCCTCAAGAGCAGTCTTGAGTTGCTCCCTTAAACCATATGCATCCATTTGAAATCCCAGATCTTCCTCAAGCTGTTAGGCTCTATTAGGAGGAACTTGGCTCTGATACCAATTGTTGATAACTGAGAGGGGGGGTGAATCAGTTATCCTAATTATTTCCTTTATTGAACTTTAATTGATGCAGCATAGAATCAAACACAAAAACATTAATCATGAAATAAGAAACACATGACACAGTATTTTTGACGTGGAAACCCTGTTAAGGGAGAAAACCACGGGGTGATTAACCCAAAATTATTCTCTGTTAGAAGAATAGGAAATTACAAAAATGGCACTTGCCAATTAGGGCTCACTGCCCGAGCACACTGCTCACAAGAGGCCCACTGCCTACAAGAAGACACACTGTCTACAAAGTGATGAGAATCACAGTCTTGAACTGATTGGAAGCATCTGCATATGCTGGAGTTCAGTTCCGGTTAGGCTCAGTACACTGATCTGCTGCACTTCATCTTTCCTCTGTTCTTTATTCTGCTATCTTTCACATACCGGATCCTTTTAGCTACCTCTGCTCTAATCTGGACTTATTCTCCAATATCTCCACATCATCACACCCTTCACAACTAAATCCATCCTCTATATATATCCGCACAAGTAATTTCATCACCTTTCTAGTCAGCATCCGGAACAGTCTAGTTTCTTACAAACTTTTGTTCTGTCAGCTGAATCCTTCCTTACCAAGCAATGCGGATCAAGCATATACTTGTAGATATCATTAATCATGTTGGCCAAACATGATTCATGCCTTCACAACCTCTGTCATCAACAGTAACACATCCGGAAAGCAGTCTGATACTCTGCCAGTCAGTTCTTCCTCTGTTTTCACTGTCTCTCAGGAATCCGGTACTCAACCATTCATATCTTTTTCCTTGTCCATCACCGGAGGCTAAATCCTTGGAATATACCATTCAAGGTAGTCCTCTTGACTTCCCCAAATCCGCACTGCACCAAGACACTTCCTCTGAGAGATCCGGACCAATCTGTCAGACCTTGCCACATGCTCTGTTCTTCTTCACTGGACCACAACATTCTTTATTCTGACTTCCGGTAGAGACACATCATGACTTGCGGATATGTGGGATGACCTTTGTTGCCATCAATGACAACAACCATGAATCCATATAGTGTCTCTTGCCAACAAGACTAACATTAGGATTATATGGTGTAGTGGAAGGATTAGTAGAGATGGTGGAAAGCGTATTAGTAGTTGGTATATGGGGTATGGTAGATTGTGATGGTCGTGAAGCGTGGACTATTGGTGTTGTTGGTATAGTTTGAGAGGCTTGCACACTATGGGATATGGGGATAGCTTGTGATGTTTGGAGTGTTTGCGCTTGGGCCACTTGGACAACTTGTGTTACTTGAGGCATGGAAACGGTCAGGTAGGAGGAGGAATATGTTAAGGAACATGGAAAGGTGGAAGGTTCAGATTCTGTGACATGAGAGGGAGCACATTGGTTGGTATGATTAAAGGTTCTAAAGTGTGCTCCGAGTGTGATAGATCAAATGAAGTAACAATAGGCAATGAAAGAGATGTGGTAGAAGATGGAGCTTGTGATATGGTGGGGGATGGTGTAACTATAGTGGATGGTCCCTTTGCAACAATAGTAGGAGTGTTTGGGTCGTGTTCTCTAATAGCAGATATGTCAAAATCTTTTGGTAATTTAGCGCCCATGTGAGCAAGTTGCAAGAAGTAGTGATTAGGCTTAGATAAAACAAGTCTCTCAACTTCACCCCACACATGGGTGTCTTCAAATTCTGATAAGTCTTCTTGGGATTGTTCTTCAAAAGTCTCCAAAGCTGTTGGAGGTTGCACTTGTTGTGAGGAGGATTCTCCAAGGGTATACCCATGAGGTGTAAACATATGAGGAGGCATACCAGTCATGAATTGAGTTGCGTCCTTAAGAGGTGTCAATCTAAGTTGTTGCATCTCAGCTTGTAATTTGGCTTCTATTTTAGCTCTATATTTAGCTTCCATTTCAGCTCTATATTGACTCCTAATTTGAGGTATGATGTTGATGTTGAAAAGTGAAGTTTAGCTTGTCAAAGTTTTGAGACCCAAAGGATGATGGTTTACTGATTGGTTGGTTGGTTGGTTGGTTTGCTGATTTGTTTGGTTGCTGATTTGCTTGGTTGATGTGTTTTTTTGCTTGGTTTGGTTATTTGCTGTTGGCTAGTTTTCCCTAGAGAATAGCTCACACACTCAAGGGAAAAGTTGTTTGCTAAAGGTTGCTATGTTGCTGATGTTTGCTGAGGCTAAAGATGATGTTTTTTTTATGGATCAAAACAATTGGTTTGATGTTTAGTTTGCTAGTTTGGGATCTCAAAAAGATGAAAAGCTCATGAAATGCGATTGATTGGTAAGCTAAAAATAGGAGACAAAGTCTAGGTATCTGCTACTAATCAAAGACAGGTCTGAAAGCCAATGCTGAAGCTGAGCAAGCTAGATTTGTGGCTAATTCAGCTGAGTCACTAGGATTTGTTAGTATTAGACCACAGGTGACAAGTGATATCTCATATGTGAATCAGAGAATGCTAAAGGCAACTGGTAATAGCTCAAATACGGACCGGTTTAGGTTCTGAAGTAGGTGACAGTGTTAACCAGAGGCGATCCAATTATTCACAAGTGATAACTGTTGGCTCAAAAGTGATTTACTGCTGATCAGAAGTGATTCAGGTTAGGCTAAAGGTGAATGACTATTGTTTAAAGGAGACCTGATTCAGATGAGAGGCGACTGACTTTTGTTTAGATGCAAGCTGATTCAGACAAGAGGCGACTGACTGCTGTTTAGATACGACTCTATTTATGCAAGAAGTGATTAACTACTGTTCAAAGGTGATTCAATTCAGGCAAAAAGCAAATAACTGCAGTTTAAAAGTGATTATGTTGTCTGTATGTGAGCAGTTTAGGCTTAAAAGGGACTGTGTCTGTTAGGAAAGATGTCTAATTTGTGATTTTTGACAAGAAAATAGTAATTGCAGTCACTCACACTCACAACAATCACAAACTTGTACAACCTAGGCTAGGAGAGGACTGTATTTGTTGAATCCCCTAGCCATGCTTATTCAAAGAAGATAGCTTCAGGATCTTGGTAGCACCAGCTCCCCTCCACGACACACACTTCTCATGCATACCAAGATCTAGGTTTCCTTAAAGGCCTGTCCCTCACCAAATCTTATGATTGCCCCTGCTATCTCTTCTAAGAACCATGTGAATCGGGGCCGCTTCAAAGGTCCCACCTTTTGCATCAACAAATAGAGGTTTTTTGGCTACTACACAAAGTTGGTAATAAGGGCATCCGTTTAGGTGGCTATACATGCAGCAGTGCTACTCTTCGTTGTGGAGTCTCCCAGCCTTCAAGGGTTACGCCTTGGAGGGTTTTGGGGGAGGTTGGCTATCGGTATAATGCAACATCACCTGTTGTTTGTGGCTTTTGACACAAACACTTTTCTTATATAGCGGCTCGGAAGGACTTAGCTTTAGTGTGTTACCACTTGGGTCATATCCCTTCTCACATCGGGAAGGAAGGCCCTCTAAAGATAATAACAATTTCTCATACACCCAAGTCCATTTGATAGGCAAGGGGAGATGATACTTTTGTTATTAAATTTGGGTTACAATCAATCACATGCAAGAAATCAAAAAAGATAAATCAAGCACGAAGCAAGCAGTGATTCATTTTAAGCACCAAGCCCAAATGTTCCTAATTTAGTGAAATACCATAAGTCTTGGACCGATTGGAGTTGCAACAGATATGTTAGTAGTTTGATAACCTCCTTTTCTTGGACAAATTGATAAGATGCTGTACAAATACCCAATTAGTAGCCAAGAAAACAATTACTTTACTCTATTGTACCAAGATGGACTAATTTATCTGTCTTATTCATGATGCATATAGAAATCATCATCATGCCAAGGAAATAAGAAAAGACTCTAACACCAGAAGAGCATAAAGCTAAGAATGCGAAGAAAAGAGAAGGAATGAGGCAACTTCGTGAAAGTAGGAAATTGTCAACCATAGAAGAAGACATACCACCGTTGCCAATTCAAGAAGAACACGAATCATCTAATCAAGCTAAGAGAGAGATGGAATTGGTGGCACAAAGGCAACGAATGCAAAACCTCCATTCAATGAGGAAATTAAATCTCAAAGTTGGAGGCACTCCATCTTTCATAGGTCAAGTTGAAGGTACATCATCATTCTCTTCTCAAGTTAGAGGCACTCCATCTTTCACAAGTCAAGTTGAAGGTACATCATCATTCTCTTCTCAAGTTGGAGGCATGCCATCATTCACATGTCAAGTTGAAGGTACACCATATTCTATATCTCAACTTCAAGGCTTTTCATCTTTTCCATCTCCAATTGAAGGTACACCATCTATCCTATCGCAAGTAAATATAGAAGAAATTCCTAATACTTAGTCAACTTTACCATTGAAAACGCCTCCTAGAATTTCACATAGAAAGCCTAAGTTTGTAATTGATATCAATGAGAATGTTTTGAATCCCATGCAAGATAAGATTCCCAAGTGTACTTGCCAATAAGATATGGAAATTATTTTTTGAGAACTTAAATGAAACCAGAAGATGTCTACTATTTGTTGAATTGATGAGAAATCTAAAATGTAGGCCCATTATGAAGATTCTTGTCCTAAGAATATTGGATGCTTCAAGTGAAAAATAAATTGTAAAGAATCTAATGAGTGCATATGAGAGTGTGGGTTGCACCTCACGCACCAAGGATAGTAATGTCACACGACGTGTCATTACGTCGACAATAGTAAGCCATTAAACAAAGAAAGCTCGTCTCATTAGAAAGACAAGTGAAGCATTGAAAATATGTAGAAAAGCTCTAATGAGAGTCGTTGGAAGTATTGAAGAGTTGAGGAACCAAATACCAAGGAC
This sequence comes from Cunninghamia lanceolata, assembly GCA_027924645.1. Classification (NCBI taxonomy): domain Eukaryota; kingdom Viridiplantae; phylum Streptophyta; class Pinopsida; order Cupressales; family Cupressaceae; genus Cunninghamia; species Cunninghamia lanceolata. The sequence goes on from BSBN01000934.1 coordinate 2,288,491, forward strand.
ATTATTGACACACTCAATGGAGTTGTGGACTCTTGATGGAGAGTTGTGTTCTCTCATCATGCATAGAGGGTGGGATTATGTTCTGTCATGTGGTATAGAGGATCTTGTAGGTATGACAGTCAGGAGATCTACTGACAGATTTAGTTTGGTATTTTCTGGGTGAGTGAGGAGAATTGGTGAAGGCATGGGCTTCATGAAAGTCTCCAGAAGGGTTGTTTTGTTTAGTCCTTATAGTGTTCCATCCTTTGTTCAGATTGATGTAATAAGGGGGGAGGGATGTTGGAACTATTACATCTTTAGTTTAGTATATAGTCTATAGTTTAAATAATAAATAAATTAACATGCATATGTTAATTTATAATAGGCTAGTCATTTGTTATAAATAAAATCTTGATTGAATTTGTATGCATTGAATATCCAAAAATCTCAAAATCAATATATTTTTTTGTGTTATTATATTTGGGTAAGTGCACAAAGATGGGGGACCAAAAGGGGGTTTTAAGATGCCACTTTTTTTTTGAAATTAGGAAAGATTGATTTTGGATGAGAAATTGAAGATAGTTACACTCAAAATTTGAAGATACAACAAAAAAAAGAGTTGTAGTGCTTTGAATCTAGTTTCAAACTACTAATTTTTTTCAAAAATGGTTGAGATTAAGGGGTTCAAAAAGGGGGAGAACACAAATTGGTCCTATTTTTTTCAAAAAAACATAACATAGTGTCTGGTGTGCTGCCCTTAAAATGTTAATTTTGTTTTAGTATTTCAAAAATCACTTCAGTGAGAAATTAACTAACACCATGTAGTTCATCCCTGATTTTTCTAATAATTTTTCATGAATAATTGTTTTTTTACTAATTTTCAAAGTGGACACATCCTAAAAAATAGAAATTTGAGCATGCTCCCCCCTAAAATTTTTTAAAACCAATCAAAAATCTAATTTTTTTTAATACTTGTAGAATGAAGTCTAGTTTCTAAAAATGTAATTCATTTGAAGTTTTGATGAACGGTTAAAAAGAAAGTCAAAAATACCTCACACTGGTTTTTGACAAAAAATGGATACACTAACAAAAGAAATTAAAGATGAAATCCTTAACATACTCAAAATGTGAAAAAATTATATGGTTAGAAATCTAAGAGAGAGCTTAAGATTATGGTGGTATTTTTTTGACTTGTCATTGAAACACGCGCAAACCTGATGGGGAGCATGCTCCAAATTATGTAATTTTTGTTACAATATGGAAAAATAAATCTTTGGATGTCCAAAACACATTCCAAGCCTTTGGTTTGGAAGCCCAAGGCAAATCCAAGATAAAGGCTTGGAAATTACCAAAGCAAAGCATAAGGCGAGCGCATTATAATGTGCTCATGTTATGTGCATTCACATAAAGTGAGCACGTTATAATGCGCTTGCATTATGGTGAAATAAAATCATCTCTCCCTCCCTCCCCTCTAGGTTTCTCTCTCCCCTCCTCTCTCTCTCCCCTCTCTACCTCCTACCCTCTCTCTCACTCTCTACTTTCCTCTCTCTCTCTCACCTATCTACCTCCTAGTTTTCCTTTTCCTAGTTTTCCTAGTTTTCCTTTTCTTTTCCAATTTCCCTTTAGATCCCACCAATTTTTCCATATTTTACTATTTTACACCTCTCCTCTCATCATTCTTCCCATTTAATGGACTTTCATTTTATCTTTTTTCCATTTCATCCTCCCAATTTATATTCTCATCCCTCTTTGCATGTCCTAGTTTTTGTGTTTCCATTTTCTTTGTTGATAAGGGAGAGGGAGAGGGAGGAAGAGGGAGAGAGGATGGAGATGGAGGGGAGAGAGAGGGGAGAGATAGGGAGAGAGAGTCTGAGTTTTCTTGTTTCCATTTCCTTCATTAATAAGGGAGAGGGAGAGATAGAGGGAATAGATAGGGAGATAAAGGAATGATAGGGGAGTGGTGCAGTCATGGTAGGAGGTGTTGCAAGTATGGGCCTAACTAGTGTTGTCATTGATGTCAACATACTCCTGTTGCATTGATGATAAGGATTGGATGAGCTGTGTGCTGAGGATATTGAGAAAATTAGTCCTAATCAAGAATAGAGAAGAATAGTGAAGACAGTGAGGGAAAGATCCCAGCTAGGATGAAGATCAGAGGATGCGCTTAAAAGGGTTTGTATATATGTTTCTTAAGATGATCCAACAAAGATCTCAGAGGTCTGCATGAAGATCTAAATAAGTTATGACCACTTAAGTAAAACCGGTACTGGTAGATGTTCAGAGGTGACAGAGTGACACAAATAGGTTCGGTGAGATCCAGAAATGAAATATCCTATTCTACAGATTTGGTGGAGTGTTTAGGAAGTCAATGTGAAATGACAACTCAATTGGTTTATGTTCTGGAGATCCACAAGCATCTATTCCAATATAATAGTGATAACAAACTGTGTTCTTGAGGTTTAGAATGAAGGAGAGAATGATTTCAGTAAGCAGAAGTAGTGTGGATGTTCTTGGTGATTCAGGCAAGCTTATGGAGGTCTTTGGATTATGTCCAGTTTGTGTTGGTGGTGCACATTGAAGATTGAGCTCGTAATTGAAGATTTACTTCCGGATGATGATGTTCTTCCTAAGTCTGGCTAACCGAATGAGTTACACATTTTGCGGATGATCTTGGAGATATTCTATGGAGAATGGCGTGTTCCTAAAGGAATATTGAAGTCTTAGACCTGTGTGGCCGACAGTGTTTTGATCCATGTGAAGTCTTTTTGTAACTAGTCATGTTGCTTTTATGTATTTTCTCTGTAATGTATGCCGACTTGGATGATTATCCCTAGGTCAATGTCTTGTATAAATAAAGTGTTGTAAAGTCATTTCAAAGTGGTTCTTGTGGTGATGAGAGTGAGATAGAGAGGAGGAAAGTGAAAGGCAGAGAAGAAGTATTGAGCTTAAATGGAACTAACTCAAGCATGGTGAAGATGCTATTCTTCAGTTCAAGTATGTAATACTTATTATTCTGTAGGCAGTGTGTCTCTTGTAGGCAGTGGGCCTCTTGTGAGCAGTGTGGTCGGGTAGTGAGCCCTAATTGGCATGTGCCATTTTTTTTTTTATATTCTTCTAATAGAGAATACAATCTTGGGTTAGTCACCCCATGGTTTTTCCCTTAACCAAGTTTTCCAAATCAAAAATCTTGGTGTCATATGTGTTAATGTGTTTTTGCTCTTGAATTGTTACATTACATTTCCATGATTAATTTATTATTATGTTGCTAAATTAAGAAAAGAATTTAAGTGATTAATTGGAAGAAAGTTTTGGACAACTAATTCACCCCCCCCTCTCAGTTGTCTATCCTTAATCTAACAATTGATATCAGAGCTAAGTTCCTCAAAAAGAGCTTAACTACTTGAGGAGATCCAGAATGTCATCCTACAAGAAGGATAGTCCGAGGTTTGATGGAACAAATTTTACTCTTTGGAAAAGTCACATGGAATGTCACTTATAATGTATGGGAATGCAATATTAGATCATGGCTTCAAAGAAGTATACTCCTCCACAAAATGGTCTGAAATCTGTAGATGAAATCAGAGATGCTAAAAACAATCTGTGGACTAAAGAAGCTCTTCTAAGTGCCTTGTCTGATTTAGAGCTGACAAATGTTGTTAACCTACAAACTACTTTTGAGATTTGGGAAAAACTGGAACTTCTGCATGAAGGAGACAAGTATGTTAAATGTGCCAAGCTACAAAGTCTGAAAGGAAAATTCAAAAATCTGAAGATGAGAGAAGATGAAAATATCACTACATTTATGCCAAGAGTAAATGAGCTTATTTGTGGTATTAGATGTGCTGGTGGAGTCTTGGATGAAGATGAGATTGTTGGCAAAGTTCTCAGGTCCCTTCCTAATTCTTACAAGTACAAGGTTGCTGCTATTGAAGAATTTAGATCTATTTTAGGTATCACAAGAGATCAATTGGTTGGTAAACTGGCTGCATTTGAATTAACTAAGTTTGGAGATGCCCCCCCAAGACTGAATCTGCATTCAAAGCTAGTGCCTATGTTAAAAGAAAACAAAAGTTTGATCTAGGAGAGAACTCTTCAAAGAGACTATCATGGTATGAGAAAGTAAGAAAAGACCTAGAAGAAGATGAAGCAGAAGCTACTCAACTTGAAGCCCTTATTGCAAAATGACTACCAAGAGGATCTGGTAAGTATGAAGGGAAATTACCTCTTAAGTGTTTTAACTGCAATAAGATTGGTCATTTTGCCTCAAGGTGTCCAGAAAGATTTTCAAGGTCAAATCCTAATAGATCAAGGTTCCAAAATAAATGTTACTATGTTCATGAAGATGATGATGATGAAGGAGTAACAGATGATGAATCAGAAACAAGAAACAAATCCAGAAGTGACTGGGTGTTTATTGCCATCAAGGAAGAAGATCCAATACCCTCTAAATCTATTAATCATAGAATTGTAGAAAGAGCTCTGGCTGCCCAAGTTGAAGAAAAGGATGATTGAGTCATTGACAGTGGATGCTCTCACCATATGATAGGTGACAAAAATAAATTCATAGATTTGGAAAGGTATGAAGGAGGAGTGGTAAAATTTGGTGATAATTCTGCTGGCAGAATCAAGGGTAGAGGAACTATTTCTTTTGATGGAAAGAACAAAACCAGTAATGTACTATATGTTGAAGGCCTGAAGCACAATCTTCTCAGTGTTGGACAGTTGGTGGACAAAGGCTATGATCTCTAATTCAAAAATGGAAAATGCAAGATCTTTTAAAGTTCTGGAACAGAGATTGCATCCGGTACTCAAACTAAAGATAATATGTTCCACTTGGTTGGTACTAGTAAAAGTTGCTTATTTGTTCAAATTGATCAGAGTTGGTTGTGGCATAGGAGAATGTGTCATGTGAATTTTGATAATATCATCAAGATAAGCAATAGTCATGCTGTAAGAGATCTTCCAAGATTGGTGAAACCTACAAATAGTTTGTGCAAAGAATGTCAATTGGGTAAATAAAGCATAATCTCATTCAAAAGCAACGAACAATCCTCTACCAGATTATTGGACTTAGTTCATATTGATCTATGTGGTTCGGCAAGAATCAGGAGTGTGCAAGGTGATAGATACTTCATGTTATTAATTGATGACCATTCCCGGATGATGTGGGTGACTTTTCTGAAAGAGAAATTAGAAGCTCTTGAGAAATTCAAAATATTCAAGGCTATGGTAGAGAATGAAACCGGATTAAAATTAAAATGTCTGAGGTCTGATAGAGGTGGAGAATTCACATCTGGTGAGTTCATAGAATTCTGTGAGAAACATGGAATAAAAAGACAATTGTCTGCTCCTAGGACTCCACAATAGAATGGAGTAGTGGAGAGAAAGAACTGGACCATCTAGGAAGCATCTAGAACTATGATGATGGAAGCAAATGTTCCTCAGATCTATTGGAGAGAAGTTGTAAGCACTACAGTCTATACTCTTAATCGAGTACAAATCAGAAGCAATACTTGTAAGACTTCTTATGAACTTTGGTTTGGCATCACTCCCACTGTGAGGTATTTCAGAGTCTTTGGTAGCAAATGTTACATTAAAAGAGATGAATATCTAAGAAAATTTGATGCTAGAAGTGATGAAGGAATATTCTTGGGTTATTCTACTCAAAGCAAAGTATACCAGTGTTATAACAAGAGGTTGAGGAAGATTGTAGAAAGTACAAATGTGAAGGTTGATGAAGGTATTGAAAAACCCTCAAGGTTTTATGAATATGATGAAGATGATCAAAATAATTTTTTTGTTCAAGAAGTCCAAGCTCCCTCTGAAATTTAAATTCAGATTGATCTGGTAAATCAGGAAGAAGAGATAAGTTTGAATGAACCTGTTCAAGAATCAGAAGTGCAAGAAACTCCCAAAGTTCCCAGGCATATAAGACTGAATCACTCTAAAGATCAGATCATAGGTGATAAAAGCAAAGGTGTTCAAACAAGAAGAAGGATTTCTCAAGAGTATTGTCTGATTTCAAAAATTGAGCCTAAGACCGTGAATGAAGCTTGCAATGATGAAAACTGGACTAAAGCAATGGAGGAAGAGCTGATGCAAATTGAGAAAAATCACACTTGGGATCTTGTTCCTAGACCTAAGAACAAGAATGTGATTGGAACCAAATGGGTCTTCCAGAATAAACTAAATGAAAATGGTGAAGTAGTTAGAAACAAAGCCAGATTGTTCTGCAAGGGTTACTCCCAAGTAGAAGGAGTTGATTTTGAAGAAACTTTTGCTCTGATGGCAAGAATTGAAGCAGTCAGACTATTTCTTGCTTTTACTGCCTTCAAGGATTTCAAGGTATATCAGATGGATGTCAAGTCTACCTTCCTAAATGGTGACTTCAAAGAAGAAGTTTACATTGAGCAACCAGATGGATTTCAATTGTCTAATCATGGTGATATGGTCTAAAAGTTGAAGAAAGCACTTTATGGACTCAAGCAAGCCCCAAGAGCCTGGTATGAAAGATTGGATAAGCATCTTTTGAAGATTGGTTTCAACAAAGGTACCGCTGACAGTAATTTGTACTTCAAAGTTGATCATGAAAATATCTTGATTGTTGAAGTTTTTGATGATGATATCATTTTTGGAGGAAAAGATAGTATGTGCAAAACCTTTGCAAATCAAATGAAAAGTGAATTTGAGATGTCCATGTTTGGGGAAATGAATTTCTTCTTGGGTCTGCAAATCACTCAAACAAAGAAAGGAATCTTCATCTCAGACCAAATATATGAAATAATTATTGAAGAAATTTGGGATGGAAGACTCAAAACCAACGAATACTCCCATGGCAACCAGATGTAAATTGAGCAAAGATGATGACTCTCCTAAAGCTAATCAAAAAAAGTACAGGTCAATGATTGAAGGACTATTGTATCTCACTCAAACTAGACCTTACATTATGAATGTTGTTGGTCTTGTTGCTAGATTCCAAGATGATCCTAGAGAATCTCATGTCATGGCAATCAAAAAAAATTTTAGATATCTGAAAGGGATAGTTGAGTATGGGTTGTGGTATCCTAGAGATCATAATTTCTCTCTTCATGCATATACTAATGCGGATTGGGAAGGAGATGTGGATGATCGAAAGAGTACCAATGGTGGAGCATTCTTTTTGGGGAAGAGATTGGTTTCTTGGCTGAGCAAGAAACAAGAGACAATATCTCTGTCCACTGCAGAAGCAGAATATATTGTAGCAGCAGGTAGTTGCACTCAAGTATTATGGATGAAGCAAATGCTAAGAGACATCAGAGTGGAATATGAGGAACCTATCACAATCTTCTGTGATAATTCAAGTGCAATAAACATATCAAAGAATCCAGTATTGCATTCAAAGACTAAACACATATCCATCAAGTTTCACTTTTTGAGAGAGCAAGTGAACAAGAATGAAGTCAGATTGGAGTTTGTGCCTTCCAAGGATCAGATTGCAGACATTTTACTAAACCTCTACCTAAGGACTCTTTTAAGTATCTCAGGGAGAAGTTAGGGGTTATTACCCCTCTGGTTCTAAATTAAGGTGCACTATTGTGCATCAGTCCGGTGGATCTCACAGTCATATCTTGTGGTCCGGATTGATGTTTGGGAAGCTGCTACTCAGGGGGAGTAGCTGATATGTTTCTGAAGTAATGCAAGTATGTGCCATTTTCCATTGATGTCAAAGGGGGAGAGAAGACATGTGAAAAACAAGTGGTTCTTGATCAAAGGGGGAGCAGTAAAGGAAGAGAAGACATGTGAGTGGTTGTTATTCATAGGGGGAGTTGTGATAGTATGGAGAAGTTCTTGTCTTGATGTTTAAAATAGTTTTTCACATCATATGTTGCCATCAATGATAAAGGGGGAGATTGTTGCAAGTATGGGCCTAACCGGTGTTGTCATTGATGTCAACATACTCCTGTTGCATTGATGATAAGGATTGGATGAGCTGTGTGCTAAGGATATTGAGAAAATTAGTCCTAATCAGGAATAGAGAAGAACAATGAAGACAGTGAGGCAAAGATCCCAGCTAAGATGAAGATCAGAGGATGCACTTAAAAGGGTTTGTATATATGTGTCTTAAGATGATCCAGCAAAGATATCAGATGTCTGCATGAAGATCTGAATAAGTTATGACCACTTAAGTAAAACTAGTTCTGGCAGATGTTCAGAGGTGACAGAGTGATACAGATAGGTCCAGTGAGATCCAGAAATGAAATATCTTGTTTAGCGAATTTGGTGGAGTGTTTAGGAAGTCAATGTGAAGTGACAACTCAATTGGTTCATGGTCTGGAGATCCGCAAGCATCTATTCCAATATGACAGTGATAACAAACTGTGTTCTTGAGGTTCTGGATGAAGGAGAGAATGATTTCAGTAAGTAGAAGTAGTGTGGATGTTCTTGGTGATTCAGGCAAGCTTGCGGAGGTTTTTTGGATTGTGTCCAGTTCGTGTTGGTGGTGCACATTGAAGATTGAGCTCATAATTGAAGATTTACTTCTGAATGATGATGTTCTTCCTAAGTCTGGCTAATCAGATGAGTTACACATCCTGCGGATGATCTTGGAGATGTTCTATGGAGAATGGCGTGTTCCTAAAGGAAAATTGAAGTCTCAGATCTATGTGGCTAACAGTGTGTTGATCCACGTGAAGTCATTTTGTAACTAGTCATGTTGCTTTTATGTATTTTCTCTGTAATGTATGTCGACTTGGATGATTATCTCTAAGTTAATGTCTTGTATAAATAAAGAGTTGTAAAGTCATTTCAAAGTGGTTCTTGTGGTGATGAGAGTGAGGTAGAGAGGAGGAAAGTGAAAGGTAGAGCAGAAGTATTGAGCTTAAATGGAACTGACTCAAGCATGGTGAAGATGCTATTCTTCAATTCAAGTATGTCATACTTATTATTCTATAGACAGTGTGTCTCCTATAGGTAGTGGGCCTCTTGTGAGCAGTGTGCTTGAGTAGTGAGCCCTAATTGGCATGTGCCATTTTGTTCTTTCTATTCTTGTAATAGAGAATACAATCTTGGGTTAGTCACCCCGTGGTTTTTCCCTTAACTGTGTTTTCCACGTCAAAAATCTTGGTGTGATATGTGTTAATGTGTTTCTGCTCTTGAATTGTTGCATTACATTTCCATGATTAATTTATTATTATGCTGCTGAATTAAGAAAAGAATTTAAGTGATTAATTGGAAGAAAGTTTTGGACAACTGATTCACCCCCCCTCTTAGTTGTCTGTCCTTAATCTAACAGGAGGGTCCACAAAGTGAACTATCTAGGCCATGCACCTAGAGTAAACACAATGGAAACAACTCAAAGATATAAAGTAAATACATATTTATTCATTCTGTATATCATAGAATTTAAATACAAATTGGTCGGCAATAAGCAGGCTTACAATTAGGGCTCACAGACCTTATTACAGAATATGCACAAGATATGGCTTTTAAGCTCATTCGCACAAAATTGAAACTATCAACTATAAACTAATGATCAACTACTGAATTCTACTCTCCTAGACATCTATTACATCAATATATATCATCTCTAGAACATGGATTCCTCCGTGTCATCCAGGGAAGGTCACAAACTCCAATGAAGAATTGTAACATGTGTACATGGATAGGTCAGACCTAATTGAATAAAACTCCTCTGCAAATGAATGGAATGATGAGAGGATCTTAGGGAAGGTCGGCCATGAACCAAAAAATATTGAATGATGTGTCATTTAGCTTTGCAAGTTGTGAAATGCTTTGCAAGTCTTCTCCTTCAGCTGATTATCTGATACTTTTAGGATGCTCTACCCTGAGAAAACAGTTAATCTTCTGATAGCAATTTAACTTTGCAGTAACTGATCCAAATGATCTAAATTTTGGATATGATATGCATGAATGAATCTAGATGCTAAATCTAGCTCCACAGGGTCTGAAATGCAACTGCGATGGAATGTGGACCAAAATATAGAAACTACTACTGACTGAATCGCCTGAACTAAACTGGGAAATTAAAAGAAACAAACTGAAATGCAAATGTTTTTTGTTGATGCAAGATTGCTCTTGAACCAGTGATGCTCCTACATCAAACATCTAAGGTTATTAAAACATTGAGTCCCTCACTTGGTTGGGGCTAGAGGAAACCAAGACGGTCCACCTCAGCCTGAGAAATCTAAGATGAATCTTCTTCCAGTCTACCTTTCCACTTCACAAGGTATTCTTTGTATTGTCTTCCTCTGGTGCTGTGCCCAACTCTAATGTCCAAGATGTCTTCAATCTTCTTTGGTTCTTGTTGTGGTAACTACTTCGTCAAGTCTCCTTCATTGTTGTCCCTAAACTATGCTTCATGATACTAATATAGGTCTGCAATGTTGAAAATAGGTGATATGCCCAATGTCTTTAGTAATTCCACTTCATATGCATTTCCTCAATCAAATTTTCTGAGTATCCTACATGGTCCAAACTTCTTCATCTTCAACTTGTTATATGTCCCAACTGGAAATCTTTCTTTTCTCAAGTATACCATCACCTCATCTCCAACATCAAATTCCTTATGTCTCTTCTCATCTACTTGTTCTTTATACTTACTATTAATATCCTCCAAATGCTTCTTCACCTGATTATGTACTAACTCCATGTGTCCTACAAATTCTTCTGTTTCTACAGTTCTCTTATCTTCCATACTAATATCTCTCAACTCTGTTAATCCTCTAGGATTTACTCTGGTAAAAATCTCAAGACGTGTTCTTCTGGTACTCCTATTCACTAAATTATTGCATGCAAACTCTACTTGTAAAATAATCAAATACCAACTTCCTTCCTTCTCTCCAACCAAACATCTCAACAAGTTTCCCAAACTCCTATTCATTACCCTTGTCTATCCATTAGTCTATGGATGAAATGTTGAACTAAATTTCAAATCTGTCTTCATCTTCTTCCAAAGTGTCTTCCAAAAGTATCCAAGAAAGCTTGTGTCTCTGTCTGAAATTATGCTCTTAGGTAATCCATGCAATCTCACAATCTCCTTAAAAAATAGGTCATCTACATGCACTACATCAGTTATCTTCTTACAAGGTATGAAATGTGTCATCTTTGAAAATTTGTCCACCACTACAAATATTGAATCATGTCCTCTCTGTGTCTTCAGCAATCCCATTACAAAATCCATACTTATGTCTTCCCAAGGTCTCTCTAGTACTATCAAAGTTTTACACAATCCAATATTCTAACTACTCCCTTTTGCAACTTGACAAACTCTACAACTTTGCACAAATTTCCTAACATCCTTATGTATCTAAGGCTAAAAGTAATTTTCACTCACCAAAGCCACTTTTTTATCAATGCCAAAGTGTCCTACCAATCAACCACTGTGTTTCTCTTTGATCAAATTATCTCTCATGGAACTTCTAGGTATGCATAACTGATTTCCTTTGAACAACATATCTTTGTGAATGAAATAATCCAACCACTTACTCCTATCTATCACACTAGGTTCCTTACATGCTTTCCAAGGTTCTGCAAAATTAATATCTTCCTCATACCTATTCTTCAATTCATCAAATCCCAATACTTCAACTCTCATCTCTGTCAACAAGTTTCTTCTCCTACTCAATGTATCTACAACTTTGTTTGATTTTCCACTCCTATGCTTCAATACAAAAGTATAATGCTGCATGAACTCTACCCATCTCATATGTCTCTGATTTAGCTTTTCTTGACTATTCAAATATTTCAAAGCTTGATGATCTATATACAACACAAACTCCTTAGGCAATATGTAATGTCTCCACTTCTTCAAGGCTTGAATTATGGCATAGAACTCCTAAACATAGACTAAATATCTTCTCCTTGTATCATTCAACTTCTCACTGAAATATGCTACAAGTCTACGCTCTTGGCTTAACACTACTCCTATTGCATTCCCACTTGCATCACAATCTACTTGAAATATCTTATTGAAATCTAGTAATGCCAAAATAGGTTGCTCTGTCACTTTCTATTTTAACAACTCAAAACTTTTATCTGCTCCTGATGTCCACTTAAAGTCTTTTTTGTCACCTCTCATTGTCTCTGTCATAGTGTTACAAACTAAACTAAAATTTTTGATGAATTTTCGGTAGAAACTAACCAATCCATGAAATGATCTGACTTCTCCAATGCTCTTCGATGTAGGCCATTCAACAATTTCTCTTTCTTTCTTAGGGTCCATCTTCAATCCTTCCACAGAAATCACAAATCCCAAGTATACCAATTCTTCCTTCATGAAACTACATTTCTTAATGTTTATCAGGAATTTCTCTTCTCTCAATCTTTTCAATAATTGTCTCAGGTGCCACAAATGTTCTTCTTTTGTCTTACTAAAAATCAGAATATCATCCAAATATACGATAACAAACTTACCCAAGAATTTCTTCAAGACTTCATTCATCAACCTCATGAAAGTACTTGGTGAATTTGTCAATCCAAAAGGCATCACTAACCACTCATAAAATCCTTCATTTATCTTAAAAGAAGTTTTCCATTCATCTCCTCTCTGATTCTGATATAATGGTATCCACTCTTCTAATCTATCTTTGTGAAATATTTTACTCTACTCAAACAATCCATGATATCATCCATCCTAGGTAAAGGAATTCTATACTTAACTATGATCTTGTTTATTGCTCTAGAGTCTGTACACATTCACCATTCTCCATCTTTCTTTGGTGCTAACACTGTAGGTACTGCACAAGGACTCAAACTTTCTCTGATCAAACCCTTCCTCAACAACTCTTGTATCTATCTATTCAATTCTTCATTCTCTACCAGTGTCATTCTATGTGCTGCTTTGTTAGGCAAACTAGCTCTAGGTATAAGATCCATGTGATGACTAATACTCCTAATTGGTGGAAATCCTTTAGATACATTATCTGATATGATGTCTTCATACTTTGTCAATAACTCAGTTATCTCCTTCGGTTGTGATTCTCTAGTCTCCTTCTTCAATGTTTCAGGCTTCTTAGGAATCAAAGCATAACACATGTTCTCATGCCTCAAACCATCTAGAAATTTTCTTCCATCTACCAAATAAATTCTAGCATTCCCCCATACTTCACTCTTAGGATCATCTTCCAAAGCAATCATAGTAATTCTCTTTCCATTAGATGTTATAGTGTATGTATTATTTCTCCCATCATGTATATCTTTTCTATCATACTGCCAAGGTCTACCCAACAAAATATGACATACATCCATAGGCATAATATCACACAATACTTCATCATGATAAGATCCAATATAAAATTTCAGCAAACATTGTTCACTCACTAGTACCTTATGATCATCTTGAATCCATGCTATCTGATAGGGCTTAGGGTGTTTCAATCTATCCAACTTTAACTTAGTCACCATCTCCTCTAAAACTAGGTTATCAGAACTACCACTATCAATTACAACTTCACAACATTTACCTCCTAATTTGCATCTGTTTCTGAACAAACTTTTCCTCTGTGGTGGTTCCTCATTTGTCTTTGCTGGAAATAGTGCTCTCCTCATGACAAGTGATTCTCCTTTCTTAGGTTTACCAACTGAATTGGGTCATCCAATAGGTTCTTCTTCCACATAGGCTGCTCTTCCACTGTTCTCTATTCTCTTGTTTGTACTCCCTTGATTACATTCAAATGCTCTATGTTCTTCACCTCCACACTTAAAACAAGTTCCTTTAAATGTTCTCCTATTGGGTCCTCTTCCTTCTCTTTTGTATCCTTCACTCTGGTATGGACTAAGGTTTCCTCTATGGTAGAAAGTTTTGTCATCTCTCTGGTATGCATTGTTATCTCTGTCTTCCTTCTTGAATGTGTTATCATGTCTGTTATGCTCCGTATATTATATTTCTCCTCTAGAAAATGTTCTACCTCTCTAAAATTTACCTCCTCTACCTTTTTGTCTCTAATCATGCTTCTTATTCAACTTTTCCTCAACCTTTAGGGCAAACTAATATGCTTCTTCCAGTGTTGTTATCCTTACCAAACTTAGTTCTTCTTGAATGTTCAATCTCAATCCATTGATGTATCTAGCCATTTTCTCCTTGCTTCCTTCACTATGTCCTATTCTTGTGATCATCTTATGAAATTCCTTAGTATGCGCCTTCACAAATTTCTCCTTTTGTCTCAGGTTTTGCAATCTCTTCAACAGTTCCAACTCATAGTCAATAGGTATAAATTGGTTCTTCAATTTTGTCGCCATCCTATCCCATTTTGTAATCTTTTCTTTTCTTCTTTGTTTCTATCCAATTGAACTTCTTTCCACCATATAGCAGCATGTCCTTTCGACTTTGTCTTTGCAAATTTCACCTTCTCCAGATCTTCAATTTCTTCATACTCAAAGTACTCTTCCATGTCATTTATCCAATCAATCAACTCTTGAGGATTCAAATTGCTAGTATAATTTGGTACATCAACTCTAGGTCTTTTCCCAATCTTTGAAATAGCTTGCAACATCTTGACTTGGTCTGATTCCTCTTCTTCTTCATCTCCTATGGTTTCACTATTTTGATTAGCGAATCGAAATTATTCATCATCACTTTCAACATTAGGTCTAGGTGTAAGTCCTCTTCTCCGATCTTCTTCAACACCATCTAAGCAAACTCGCATGGTTTTCATCATCTCCATCATCTCATCCATTCTACTAGCCATTGTTCTAATAGCAGGAATTCTCCTCGGCAGCATTCTTCCTAGGATCAAGTGTAACTGCCTCAAATTTGGCAATTAGGCTACAAGGTGACAACTGCCTCACAACCGGCGATTGGTTGAAACACAAGTAATATGCCTTGGATTCAATGATTTGTCCATAGCAAGATCTTATGGAATTCCTTTGCCAACTTCTATCAATTCACTCCCAAAGATTAAAACTTTCTCTCGGATACCACTTGGTGCAGTCACAGTAGGAGGGTCCACAAAGTGAACTATCCAGGTCGTGCATCTAGAGTAAACACAACAGAAATAACTCAAAGATATAAATTAAATGCAGATTTAGTGATTCAGTATATCATAGAATTCAAATACAAATTGGCTGACAACAAGCGGGCTTACAATTAGGGCTCACAGGCCTAATTACAGAATATGCACAAGATATGGCTTTGAAGCTTCTTTGGACAAAATTCAAACTATCAACTATAAATTAATTATCAACTATTGAATTCTACTCTCCTAGGCATCTATTACATCAATATATATCATCTCCAGAACATGAGATTCCCCCACGTCGGCCAAGGAAGTTCACAAACTCCAATGAAGAGCTGTAACGTGTGTACACAGATAGGTTAGACCTAATTGAATAGAACTCCTCCACAAATGAATGGAATGATGTGTGGATCTTAGGGAAGGTCAACCATGAACCAAACAACATTGAATGATGTGTCATTTATCTTCACAAGTTGTGAAATGCTCCGCAAGTCTTCTCTGTCAATTGATTATCTAACATTGTCAGGATGCTTTGTTCTGAGAAAATAGTCAATCTTCTAATAGTGATAACTTTCCGGTAATTGATCCAAATGATCTAAATTTTGGATATGATCTGTATGAATGAATCTAAATGCTAAATCTAGCTCCACATGGTCTGAAATGACTATGATGGAAAGTGGACCAAAATACAGAAACTGCTACTGACTGAACTGTTGAAAACAAGGCAGATAACTGAGAGGGGGGTGAATCAGTTATCTCAAATATCTTTAACTTTC
Source organism: Cunninghamia lanceolata (assembly GCA_027924645.1). Taxonomy (NCBI): domain Eukaryota; kingdom Viridiplantae; phylum Streptophyta; class Pinopsida; order Cupressales; family Cupressaceae; genus Cunninghamia; species Cunninghamia lanceolata. Next base: position 2,304,197 of record BSBN01000934.1, read on the forward strand.
TTATCTTCTTTAATAATTAGTGCAGCATCAAAACATATAATCATATGTGATCATAAGAACAAAAATAAAATCAACACACATAACACAAGGATTTTTACATGGAAAACCCTGTTAAGGGAAAAACCACAGGGTGACTAACCCAAGATTGTATTCTCTGTTAAAAGAATGAAAGAGTACAAAATGGCTCATTGCCTGAGCACACTGCCTACAAGAGACTCACTATCTACAAAAATTACAGAAGGTAATAAGGTGTTTGAACTAATGAGAGGCATCTACAAATGCTAGAGTTCATTTCTAGTTAGGCACAATACACTGATCTGATGCACTTCATTCTTCCTCTATTTTAGTGTTGTTGCTCTGTCACATACCAGACTTGAATTGCTACTTTCACACTTATCCCTACTTTTCTTCACACTTTATTTCATCCCTACTTCACACCACACACCCCTACATACTGGAATCCATCTGGTATTTATATCTGCATCAAGGATTTCATCAACTTTCTAGTCGGCAACAATAATACTTAGGATATTTACAAGTTACTGATCTGTCGCCTAAATCCATACTTGATTTGTGATATGTATCAAAAACATAGACATAGAAGTGATTAATCATGTTGGCCAACAATGTATAATCCCCCAAATAGCTTGATCAACACCTTTTACTCATCCGGATTGAAGTCTGATGCTCTACTGATCACTTCTTCCTCTGTCTGCTCTACTTGACTGGAACCTGATGCTTAGATGCTCATATCTTTTCCATGCTTTACTACCGGAGGCTAAATCTCTAGAATATAGTAGTCATGATAGCCCTCTTGACTTATCCAAGTCTGCAACTTGCTGAGTTACCCCATCTGAGAGATCCGGAGCTGATTGTCGGACCTTGTTGCATACTCTATTCTTGATCACCAGACCAAAACAATCTTCAATCTGACTTCAGGTATAGGCATACTATGTACTGTGGATGTGTGGGATAGACTTTGTTGCCATCAATGACAACACTCATGAAGCCACATAGTGTCTCTTGCCAACAATCTCCCCCTTTGGTGTGAGGCTGATTATTTTTCCTTCCTTATTTTGATCGTTATGCATTTTAGTTGATGACATTATTAGACTTTTAGAGACTATGGTTTCATTATACAGACTTGATTATCTCTTGATTTTGATAAGACATTGATTAGACATATGGTGATTCAATTTGATCATATTTTGATGCTATTTTGTGATCTGACATACGAGATATATTAGATGATGTTTTGTGATGTGATTTCTAGTTATTTATGTGATGAGGATTATTTGACATGTGATAGAAAACTGTAGTTTAATTCGGGATTATATTATTGTTGATTATTGTTGTATTCTATGGCATGAATTTATTTCCTGTTGCTTCGGCTATGATTATTATGATATGATTGACACTTGATCGAGATGTGCAGGTTTTACATTCCCAAGCCACGGGAAATTGGATGTAGAATTCACACCAATGTTATTCCCTGTGAAACTGATCCATTCCCAAGAGGGATAAGGATCACGTTTGAAATTGAATGTTGATTTAAGTGCTTGATTTAATTTTATCATTTTGGCCTAGTACCCTTTGTTTAAATTAATTAATATTAAGTGTTGTATAATTTTTATGGACTTATACCACTTGGTAATTTTTTTATTTTTGAGGCCATTTAAAGTGGATTTATAACACCCTAGGTGAACCTTAGTGTCCCAAATCTACTCTAGGTGGTTACCCATGGGTCTATGGTCAATTTTGACTAACTAACCCTTGGATTAACTCACTTTTGGTCACTCTAAACTATGGTTTAGTCAAGTGACGAAATTTGAATTTAGAGAAGGTGGGAGATGAGTCATGCTTTGGGAAAGACTCATCTCCCTTCCCAAAGTTTGGGAATCCATTCCCAAGGAAGACTTGGGAGGTCTCCAAAGACTCCCAAGTGTGTGGGATCTTCCTCCAAGACTCTCACACATGTGTGAGAGCATCTTGGAGGGAGATGGATCTTTGAGAGAATAAGAGGATGCAATATGGCATCCCTTATCCTCTTGGAGGTTTGATTGGGAATGCCACCTCACCACTTGTTCTCTCACACATGTGTGAGAGCACAAGTGGATAAGGTGAGGATTGAGAGGGAATTGGAGGTGACACTTGTCACCCTCACACTTCATCTCCCTTGCAAGTGGCATTGGAGGAGGAAGGGGAAGGTGACAAGTGTCACCTTCTCATTCCTCAAGGCCAAAATTGATGGCCTATATTATCTCCTCTTGTTGAGGAGTGTGGGGATCTAGTATTTTGGAGTATCTTTCTATTTTGGGAGCAATTTTGGGGAAGTTAGAGAAATTCTTGAAGATTGGAAGGTTTGGGAAAGCTTGGAGCTCATCACCAAACGTGCTTCCATTAGAGGGCTTTGAAGATAAGCCTCATGGACTATGTTGTTCACCCTTGCTTATTTATTGTGATGTGTTTGTGTTTTCTTTTGTTGGTTGTTGTTTCTTTATTTTTGTGTGGGACAGGAGTATGGTGAGAGCACCTCCATTTGGAGGTAAGGCTCAACTTGTTTGGGGTAGGGGAAAGGAACCTCCTTGAGGTCACTCCCATATTGTGATATTTATGCCTTGAGGGCTTCTTACTTGTTGTGGAGGATATTTGAATGGCAAGAGTGCCATGGGAGTATATTTTGAGATTTTTGAGTTGGATGTTTGGAGGTTTTTGGCTTGAGGACATGAGATTGGTATTTTTGGTATTTTGGGTGGCCTTTGAAGTAGAGGGGTCCATTCCCTACCCCCATCAAACTCATTTTCATGAGTTGAGTTATGTGTTTATTCTTGGGGTTGTTTTTGTGTTGATGTTGTTGATTCTTGTTGTGGAATGTTTGCACTCGTGTGAATCCCTACCTCCCTAGCTCGGGAGTGACCCACTTGTGGGTCTACGGTAGGGAGGAGGGCATTTTGTAGTGGCTGGGTTGTTCTTCTTGTTGTGTTTTATTTTCAGGTGCATATATGGAGAATTGGAGCTTGTTGAGAAGTCCATCTTTGTATAGTTTGTTCCTTTGTTTGTTGGTTGTTTGAGCCATGGCCATTGGGCCCTAATGTATTTATTTGTCAAGTTACCTTGCCATGGAGTTGGCTATATTAAGTGTTGTAATGGATATTTTCTCTATGTTTTATTATAATGCTGTTATTTCCTATTTTGTGGAGTTGGGAAGTTTGTGATATACATGTGAAAATATATATATATTTCTGTCATTATTCTCTGCAAAAAAAATATAAGAATGCTGTTAAATGTATTTTATTTCATACAAAAGAAAGGAATAGAATTTATTATGACTAGTTTCCTATTTGGTTGCATTGTGAGTTTCATAGTATTTGTTGTTGTTGAAAATTGAAGGAGATGTATTTCTACCTTGCATAATGCTTTAAAAAATAAATAAATATAGAGATATCTATGTAAACTATATTTCTTTCAAAAAAAAAAAAAAGGAAAGGGAAAAGCCACTGTTTTAGTTTACTTTGTAAAACTGAAAGTTATTATTTCTGCTATTTAATCCCTTGTTATGAGCAGATAATTATTGAGTATATATTGAAATATACTCTTATATATATGTGTGTGTGTGGAAATATATATATATATATATATATATATATATATATATATATATATATATATATGTATGTATGTATATATAAATAAATATATATATATATGTATACATTACATCTTTATTTTCTTAATCTAGTTGTTGTTCCTTCTTGTTTTTAATAAATATTGTGTTTAATATAGAAGATTAGAAGAAGATCTATATACTACATTATTTGTTGTATATATTATAATATGTATATACACTTATATATATATATAGTGTATACATATACATTTATATGCAACAATACGAAGAAGAAATATAAATACTATGACATTGCTTTTTAATAAACTGTATATATCATTCTAGGAAAATATATATATATATCCGAAACTAAAAATATTTTAAATAAAATACAGAAAGATCAAAATTCATGGGCGGACTAAGTGTGTTACTATTTTTTTTAACAAAAAAAAATTAAAAAATAAAATAAACAAAAAAAAATACAAGTGATTTGGGACTGTGTGCAGCAGCGCCCACAGCCCCACACCCCAGACCCTAGCTCAGCACTCCCCACTACTACTATTGTCTTAAACTCCAAACACCGCTGCCATATAACAATGCCGCCATGCCCCAACAAAACGGCCACCACTCCCTACGATCCCTTCTCCCCCCGTGCTCCCCACACTTTCCCCACCACTATTTTAACTTAAACCTCTTCAGCGCCCAAACCTTCGGCTGTTGCTCTTCACCGCCAATCCCATCGTTACTTGCTGGAAGCACTCCACTCCCTCTACCGGTTCTTCCGTCACTACCCTCCTATCACTCCAACTTACCACCCTTCACTGCTTCGACACAGCACCCAAACAATCTCAACACTGTTTGATTTTCCTTGACCACGCCCTCTGCCATGGCCTCCATTAACCAAAAAAAAACACTAACCTATAAAAACATGAAGCCAAAACAAAACAAAGGAAAATAATAGTGAGTTAAGAAAATTAGGGATTTTTTTTAGGGTTGCATATTTTAAAATGGAATTAGGGCAACTTTGTAAATAGAAAACAATATAATGGAATTAGGGCTTTTATTTTTTTTGGAAGCAATATTTTTTTTATTTGAGAAGATTTTATTATGTGAGGAGATGGTTTTTATATCTTATTTTTAAATTCATCATTTTGCCCTTGTTCCTTTTAACCTTAGAGTTTCATTTATTTTGTTTGAATTTTAAATGAGGGTTTTGCATTTTTATTTTATGTCCTTGTGAAAGTATTTTATTCTTCTTCTTGAGAGAGGGATTTAATTTTGTTTTAATTAGGGAAAGTATTCCCTTTTGCATTTAATTCTTTTATTAGGTTATTATTTTAATTTTTTCCCTTGAGAGATTTTATCCTTTTAATTATTTATCAATTTTATTATTATTTTGCAGGAATGAGTATCTTAATCTCTTCCCTTCTATATTATTCTAAGTTTGTCAATAAGTATGATGTCGAATTTATATTTATTAACGGACTCAAATTTGAAGTCCATTTGGCATCTTGTATTAATTGTATTATTATTATTTCAAATTTTTTTAATCTTTTATGTAAGGCCAATTTATTTGACCTTGGAGGATATTTATTTTATTATTGTAAATCATTTTAAATTTGTTCTTAAGTTTTATGTTAATTTTATTATTATTAAATTTTTATTTAAATTCTCATTAGTGTTTTATTTTTTTAAAATTTTTATTTCGATTATCGAAAATGCTTTATGCTATCAGATTTTTCCTAGATTTCTAGGGTTTAATTTTTATGTTATTTTATTAGCTTTTATTCCATCATTCCACTTTAATCATGCGACCATCAATTCCATCATTTTCTTAATCCTTTTTCGATTTTATTTTGACCGAAGTTAGAGATAGATTTCGAAGCTTGCTAATTCATCTTCACACCTAGGAAAATTAGGGTTAGGATTAAACCCGTTCTAACCTCTAAAGTGACACACTTCGTGTCGCATACCCCCTAGACAGATATCATCACGTAGGGGACTACGTGGGATAACGCACCTCCCTGATTTATGTTGACATGTTTACGCATTAAGCGTATTGCCACCAAGCATGCAGATGCATGCGAGGGGGTTTCTAGGGATAGGTAGAAAAGTTTTTTGTAATTCATGTCATGACCACATGGCAAATGTGGACATGACACGTATGTTGTGTGTCATGACTGCATGGAAAATGCGGGCATGACATTTGGCATTGACGGCAACACCTAGTGAAAAATGGCTAAGTGTCGCAGTAAACTCCCCCTTAGCTAATGCTTTGTCTTTTGCACTATTTTACCAGAGCTCCCCCTTAGTTGGATTCCACATTTTTCACTACTCCTCACTCCCCCTTTGACATCAATGGAAAAGGGTGGAATTCGCATACCAAAATTTTGCAAAAATTAATCTATACACGGCCGCATAAGTATATATACATGTTATACTTATATATACTTAAGCATATTGATGCAGAGCATCTAGGACAACAAAAGCATGAACATAACTTCACATGCAAAGATCTCTCAAGACACCCTCAACTTCATACAACATAAAAAACTTATACCTTGCTACACATATCTACTGCCTTCCTTGGCAAAGTAATAGTTCATCAAACTTACCTATTTCTGTTGTCCTCCTTCAATCTTCCAATACTTGACTCTTAATAGGCCTTCTACATGGCAAACTTAGACCAAATCCATTCTCCTACCTCCAAGATCTTTACCAGGCCAAGGACCAACCATCTTACCACCCATTCCATTGATCAATAATAGGAAGAATCAATGGAATGTGGAGAATATCATCGGACTGTCACAAGAAGCTCTAACCTAGGTTTTAAGACTCACTTTCAATCAAAGGAGAAGAATAGAGATATGCATGGGTGTCAAGGATTCAAATCACCTGCAAGGTAAAGTCAACACACTCCTCTATTTTCCCAATAGAGACACCACTCTTGTTCAAGCTGTACAAGTACGGAATAGTACAGGAAAATAGTGAATTAATGGTTGTAACAGTACTTTTAAGAAAGTCTATGGTAAATCGGTGATTTCTCTTAGCAAGATTAATGATAGGAGTCCAACCAAGATTCAATATAAATCTCTTTCAATACCCCATCCAACCATTATACCCTTGTGCCATGAAAATTCTATACAGGTACGGAATAATGTAGAAAAAAAGTCAATTTCAGAAATGAACAGCAACTCTAAAAAAATAGTTTTTGGGAAAATAGCGATATCTTTCACTCAGATCATTTCCAAGACACCAAACTAGACTCAAATCAAAGATATTTCAAATATATTTCCATCCATTACAATCTTGGGTAATAATACATCCGTACAGTTGCGTGTATGGACTGGGAACAACAATAAAACACAAAAAAAATAGGAAAAAATAGTTTTTGGCATAACAACAATTTCTCCCTTCAAGTTCAATGTTAAGACCTCCAATAAGCTTCAAATCCAAGGTACTTCAGTCTCCTCTCATACCATTCCAAATTCATGCCAAGAATCTTCCATACAGGTATGGATTTCTGAGGAACAGTGAAGAAAAAAATAGAAAAAACAGAAAGAAACATAAAACAGTAGTCTTTTTGATATTTCTTTCTATTCCCTCCAAATCCTCTGAATGTCTTTCACAATACAATCTCTCTTGGATTAATACAAGCCTTCAACAAAGCAAAAAATGTTTGGCATTCCCAAACCATCGACCTTTCTTGTCTTCTTTTTGATTTGTAACTGTTGTTTTTAAAAGATCAATAAGGAAACTGTCTTTTTGGACAACAAGGACTATTTTTTTCTAAAATAATGTTTTGTTTTAACTTTAGATTAACCTTCTCCTAACCTTTGACAAGGAGTTAACACATCTACACCCTTTGAAATGCCTTTAAAAGGCTAATAAACATGGAGAATATTAAATGACTAACCTATTTAAAATTTAATGACTCCCTAAGACTACCTATGCAATATGACTGTCCTAAATAGAATTTGCAACAAGACAATAGTAGAGTCTATCTATTTGGACATAGTTCATTACAAGAATGGTATTCAAGCCTTAGACAACATTGAAGATGGTCTTATAGACCGTATTTAACAAAACAACCACTTGTAAATCTAATGAAAACCCTGAAGTCTATGATGCTCCTGAACCATACTCCCTGGCATGATGAAAACTCTTGTCCCAAGAGTTAGGGGATCTGCTCTGAATGTTCTTCAACCGTGGTGGAATGTTCCTCAAGCTAGGAAACATGAACTCTCCCAGAGTTATCTTTCTCTGTCTCCAACCTGCATGGCTCCTATAAACAGTGTTAGAAACAAAAAACTTGTTTTGGTGTCCTTGTCTAGGACCCTGCTGCTGCAATGTTGCTGTGCTTCTCAACTGGAGCTTCTGATTAATTCCTCCTTGTACCTTCTACTATTTTCCTTCCTTCTTCTAGCTCCTTATAGGACATGCAATGTCCCCTACCTTAACATAACTCAAGTCCCAAGCGTGCTACTCTCTAGGACTGTCATCCACCTTCTTGTGTTGCATCTGTGTCTACTATGTGCAATCACCCTGAACCTGCACATTCAACTTCAATTTCTCTCCAAAGAAAATTGTAACCTATTCCTTCTTCTCCTCACAAGGTAAAGGAATCAATTTGAACTTCTTACCATCTTTGTGCACTACATAGGTATTAGTATACCCATCATGAATTGTCCTTCATCCTACTCCAAGAAGTGATTTTTGATGCACCTCTAGCCATTCTCTCTGTCTGCACACTACTCCACCAGGTAAGTGTTGTTCCTCTCAGTTTTGTCTTTGTAAACTTGATCTTCTTTTCATCACTCATCTCCTCATACTTAAAAAAATTTCCAGGGCATCTATCCACTCTAACACTTCTTCACTATCCATCTTCCCCTGATAGATAGGTAACTCTATATTTGCCTTAGTTCCACTTCCTTGGACTGCCTTCAGCAATCTTACAAACTTCTTTTCTTCAGCATCTAACTCACCCTCAGGAGGATTCTCATTTGCATCCTCTTCTTCTTCTAACTCATTTTGTTCATCCTTTCTTGGATTCTTCTCTAATGCTTTCAATCTTGCCAAGATTGTTGCATTCTCCCTTCTTACTTGCCTCAGCTCTCTGTCTCTGGTAGCATCCTATTCTCTTCTATCCCTGAGCTCTTTCTCTCTTGCCTCTAAGGCTTCTCTCAACTCAGCATTCTCTCTTGCCATCTAGTTCTTTGAAGGCATCTTCACAACTCTCTCACAAACCTTATCTTCTTCACAAGATCCACAACACCTTCAAGGATCTACTAGCTAGCTCTGATACCAAAAATGATGCAGAGCATCTAGGACAGCAAAAGCATGAACATAACTTCACATGCAAAGATCTCTCAAGACACCCTCAACTTCATACAACATAACAAACTTATACCTTGCTACACATATCTACTGCCTTCCTTGGCAAAGCAATAGTTCATCAAACTTACCTATTTCTGATGTCCTCCTTCAATCTTCCAATACTTGACTCTTAATAGGCCTTCTACATGACAAACTTAGACCAAATCCATTCTCTTGCCTCCAAGATCTTTACTAGGCCAAGGACCAACCATCTTACCACCCATTCCATTGATCAATAACAGGAAGAATAAATGGAATGTGGAGAATATCATCGAACTGTCACAAGAAGCTCTAACCTAGGTTTTAAGACTCACTTTCAATCAAAGGAGAAGAACAGAGATATGGATGGGTGTCAAGGATTCAAATCACCTACCAGGTAAAGTCAACACACTCCTCTATTTTCCCAACAGAGACACCACTCTTCTTCAAGCTGTACAAGTACAGAATAGTACAGGAAAACAGTGAATTAATGGTCGTAACAGCAGTTTTAAGACAGTCTGTGGTAAATCAGTGATTTATCTTACCAAGATTGATGATAGGAGCCCAACCAAGATTCAATACAAATCTCTTTCAATACCCCATCCAACCATTATACCCTTGTGCCATGAAAATTCTATACAGGTACAGAATAATGCAGAAAAACAGTCAATTTCAGAAATGAACAGCAACTCTAAAAAAATAGTTTTTGGGAAAACAGCGATATCTTTCACTCAGATCATTTTCAAGACACCAAACCAGACTGAAATCAAAGGTATTTCAAATATATTTCCATCCATTACAATCTTGGGCAATAATACATCTGTACATTCGCATGTATGGACCGGGAACAACAATAAAACATAGAAAAAATAGGAAAAAATAGTTTTTGGCATAACAACAATTTCTCCCTTCAAGTTCAATGTTAAGACTTCCAATAAGCTTCAAATCCAAGGTACTTCAGTCTCCTCTCATACCATTCCAAATTCATGCCAAGAATCTTCCATACAGGTACGGATTTCTGAGGAACAGTGAAGGAAAAAAATAGAAAAAATAGAAAGAAACATAAAACAGCAGTCTTTTTGATATTTCTTTCTATTCCCTTCAAATCCTCTGAATGTCTTTCACAATACAATATCTCTTGGCTTAATACAAGCCTTCAACAAAGCAAAAAATGTTTGGCATTCCCAAACCATTGACCTTTCTTGTCTTCTTTCTGATTTGTAACTGTTGTTTTTAAAAGATCAATAAGGAAACTGTCTTTTTGGACAGCAAGGACTATTTTTTTCTAAAATAATGTTTTGTTTTAACTTTAGATTAACCTTCTCCTAACCTTTGACAAGGAGTTAACACATCTACACCCTTTGACATGCCTTTAAAAGGCTAATAAACATGGAGAATATTAAATGACTAACCTATTTAAAATTTAATGACTCCCTAAGACTACCTATGCAATATGATTGTCCTAACTAGGATTTGCAACAAGACAATAGTAGAGTCTATCTATTTGGACATAGTCCATTACAAGAATGGTATACCACCCTTACACAACATTGAAGATGGTCTTATAGACTTTATTTAACCAAACAACCACTTGTAAATCTAATGAAAACCTTGAAGTCTATGATGCTCCTACACCATACTCCCCGGCATGATGAAAACTCTTGTCCCAAGAGTTAGGGGATCTGCTCCAAATGTTCTTCAACCATGGTGGAATGTTCCTCAATATAGGAAACATGAACTCTCCCAAAGTTATCTTTCTCTGTCTCCAACCTGCATGGCTCCTGTAAACAGTGTTAGAAACATAAAACTTGTTTTGGTGTCCTTGTCTAGGACCCTGCTGCTGCAATGTTGCTGTGCTTCTCAACTGGAGCTTCTGATTCATTCCTCCTTGTACCTTCTGCTATTTGCCTTCCTTCTTCTGGCTCCTTATAGGACATGCAATGTCCCCTACCTTAACATAACTCAAGTCCCAAGCATGCTGCTCTCTAGGACTGTCATCCACCTTCTTGTGTTGCATCTATGTCTGCTATGTGCAATCACCCTGAACTTGCACATTCAACTTCAATTTCTCTCCAAAGAAAATTGTAACCTGTTCCTTCTTCTCCTCACAAGGTAAAGGAATCAATTTGAACTTCTTACCATCTTTGTGCACTACATAGGTATTAGTATACCCATCATGAATTGTCCTTCATCCTACTCCAAGAAGTGATTTTTGATGCACCTCTAGCCATTCTCTCTGTCTGCACACTACTCCACCAGCTAAGTGTTGTTCCTCTCAGTTTTGTCTTTGCAAACTTGATCGTCTTTTCATCACTCATCTCCTCATACTCAAAAAAATTTTCCAGGGCATCTATCCACCCTAACACTTCTTCACTATCCATCTTTCCCTGATAGATAGGTAACTCTATATTTGCCTTAGTTCCACTTCCTTGGACTGCCTTCAGCAATCTTACAAACTTCATTTCTTCAGCATCTAACTCACCCTCAGGAGGATTCTCATTTGCATCCTCTTCTTCTTCTAACTCATTTTGTTCATCCTTTCTTGGATTCTTCTCTAATGCTTCCAATCTTGCCAAGATTGTTGCATTCTCCCTTCTTACTTGCCTCAGCTCTCTGTCTCTGGCAGCATCCTATTCTCTTATGTCCCTTAGCTCTTTCTCTCTTGCCTCTAAGGCTTCTCTCAACTCAGCATTCTCTCTTGTCATCTGGTTCTTTGGAGGCATCTTCACAACTCTCTCACAAACCTTATCTTCTTCACAAGATCCACAACACCTTCAAGGATCTACTAGCTAGCTCTGATACCAAAAATGATGCAGAGCATCTAGGACAGCAAAAGCATGAACATAACTTCACATGCAAAGATCTCTCAAGACACCCTCAACTTCATACAACATAACAAACTTATACCTTGCTACACATATCTACTACCTTCCTTGGCAAAGCAATAGTTCATCAAACTTACCTATTTCTGTTGTCCTCCTTCAATCTTCCAATACTTGATTTTTAATAGGCCTTCTACATGAAAAACTTAGACCAAATCCATTCTCCTACCTCCAAGATCTTTACCAAGCTAAGGACCAACCATCTTACCACCCATTCCATTGATCAATAACAGAAGAATAAATGGAATGTGGAGAATATCATCAGACTGTCACAAGAAGCTCTAACCTAGGTTTTAAGACTCACTTTCAATCAAAGGAGAAGAACAGAGATATGGATGGGTGTCAAGGCTTCAAATCACCTACAAGGTAAATTCAACACACTCCTCTATTTTTCCAATAGAGACACCACTCTTCTTCAAGCCATACAAGTACGGAATAGTACAGGAAAACATTGAATTAATGGTTGTAACAACAGTTTTAAGACAGTCTGTGGTAAATCAGTGATTTATCTTAGCAAGATTGATTATAGGAGTCCAAACAAGATTCAATACAAAGATCTTTCAATACCCCATCCAACCATTATACCCTTGTGCCATGAAAATTTTGTACAGGTACGAAATAATGCAGAAAAACAGTCAATTTCAGAAATGAACAGCAACTCTAAAAAATAGTTTTTGGGAAAAAAGTGATATCTTTCACTCAGATCATTTTCAAGACACCAAACCAGACTCAAATCAAAGGTATTTCAAAGATATTTCCATCCATTACAATCTTGGGCAATAATACATCTGTACAGTCGCATGTATGGACCGGGAATAGCAATAAAACACAGAAAAAATAGGAAAAAATAGTTTTTGGCATAATAACGATTTCTCCCTTCAAGTTTGATGTTAAGACCTCCAATAAGCTTCAAATCCAAGGTACTTCAGTCTCCTCTCATACCATTCCAAATTCATGCCAAGAATCTTCCATACAGGTACGGATTTATGAGGAACAGTGAAGGAAAAAACAGAAAAAATAGAAAGAAACATAAAACAACAGTCTTTTTGATATTTCTTTCTATTCCCTCCAAATACTCTGAATGTCTTTCACAATACAATCTCTCTTGGCTTAATAAAAGCCTTCAACAAAGCAAAAAATGTTTGGCATTCCCAAACCATTGACCTTTCTTGTCTTCTTTCTAATTTGTAACTGTTGTTTTTAAAAGATCAATAAGGAAACTGTCTTTTTGGACAGCAAGGACTATTTTTTTCTAAAATAATGTTTTGTTTTAACTTTAGATTAACCTTCTCCTAACCTTTGACAAGGAGTTAACACCTCTACACCCTTTGACATGCCTTTAAAAGGCTAATAAACATGGAGAATATTAAATGACTAACCTATTTAAAATTTAATGACTCCCTAAGACTACCTATGCAATATGACTGTCCTAACTAGGATTTGCAACAACACAATAGTAGAGTCTATCTATTTGGACATAGTCCATTACAAGAATGGTATTCCACCCTTAGACAACATTGAAGATGGTCTTATAGACCTTATTTAACCAAACAACCACTTGTAAATCTAATGAAAACCCTGAAGTCTATGATGCTTCTGCACCATACTCCTCGGCATGATGAAAACTCTTGTCCCAAGAGTTAGGGGATCTACTCCAAATGTTCTTCAACCATGGTGGAATGTTCCTCAAGCTAAGAAACATGAACTCTCCCAAAGTTATCTTTCTCTGTCTCCAACCTGCATGGCTCCTCTAAACAGTGTTAGAAACATAAAACTTGTTTTGGTGTCCTTGTCTAGGACCCTGCTACTGCAATGTTGTTGTGCTTCTCAACTGGAGCTTCTAATTAATTCCTCCTTGTACCTTCTGCTATTTGCCTTCCTTCTTCTGGCTCCTTATAGGACACGCAATGTCCCCTACCTTAACATAACTGAAGTCCCAAGCGTGCTGCTCTCTAGGACTGTCATCCACCTTCTTGTGTTGCATTTGTGTCTTCTATGTGCAATCACCCTGAACCTGCACATTCAACTTCAATTTCTCTCCAAAAAAAATTGTAACTTGTTCCTTCTTCTCCTCACAAGGTAAAGGAATCAATTTGAACTTCTTACCATCTTTGTGCACTACATAGGTATTAGTATACCCATCATGAATTGTCCTTCATCCTACTCCAAGAAGTGATTTTTGATGCACCTCTAGCCATTCTCTCTGTCTGCACACTACTCCACCAGGTAAGTGTTGTTCCTCTCAGTTTTGTCTTTGCAAACTTGATCTTCTTTTCATCACTCATCTCCTCATACTCAAAAAAAATTTCTAGGGCATCTATCCACCCTAACACTTCTTCACTATCCATCTTCCCCTGATAGATAGGTAACTCTATATTTGCCTTAGTTCCACTTCCTTAGACTGCCTTCAACAATCTTACAAACTTCTTTTCTTCAGCATCTAACTCACCCTCATGAGGATTCTCATCTACATCCTCTTCTTCTTCTAACTCATTTTGTTCATCCTTTCTTGGATTCTTCTCTAATGCTTCCAATCTTGCCAAGATTATTGCATTCTCCCTTCTTACTTGCCTCAGCTCTCTGTCTCTGGCAGCATCCTATGCTCTTCTGTCCCTTAGCTCTTTCTCTCTTGCCTCTAAGGCTTCTCTCAACTCAGCATTATCTCTTGTCATCTGGTTCTTTGGAGGCATCTTCACAACTCTCTCACAAACCTTATCTTCTTCACAAGATCCACAACACCTTCAAGGATCTACTAGCTAGCTCTGATACCAAAAATGATGCAGAGCATCTAGGACAGCAAAAGCATGAACATAACTTCACATGCAAAGATCTCTCAAGACACCCTCAACTTCATACAACGTAACAAACTTATACCTTGCTACACATATCTACTGCCTTCCTTGGCAAAGCAATAGTTCATCAAACTTACCTATTTCTGCTGTCCTCCTTCAATCATCCAATACTTGACTCTTAATAGGCCTTCTACATGGCAAACTTAGACCAAATCCATTCTCCTACCTCCAAGATCTTTACCAGACCAAGGACCAACCATCTTACCACCCATTCCATTGATCAATAATAGGAAGAATCAATGGAATGTGGAGAATATCATCGAACTGTCACAAGAAGCTCTAACCTAGGTTTTAAGACTCACTTTCAATCAAAGGAGAAGAACAGAGATATGGATGGGTGTCAAGGCTTCAAATGACCTGCAAGGTAAAGTCAACACACTCCTCTATTTTCCCAACAGAGACACCACTCTTCTTCAAGCTGTACAAGTACGGAATAGTATAGGAAAACAATGAATTAATGGTTGTAACAACAGTTTTAAAACAGTCTGTGGTAAATCAGTGATTTCTCTTAGCAAGATTGATGATAGGAGTCCAACCAAGATTCAATACAAATCTATTTCAATACCCCATCCAACCATTATACCCTTGTGCCATGAAAATTCCGTACAGATATGGAATAATGCAGAAAAATAGTCAATTTTATAAATGAACAGCAACTCTAAAAAAATAGTTTTTGGGAAAACAGTGATATCTTTCACTCGGATCATTTTCAAGACACCAAACTAGACTCAAATCAAAGGTATTTCAAATATCTTTTCATCCATTACAAGCTTGGGCAATAATACATCCGTACAGTCACGTGTATGGACCGGGAACAACAATAAAACACAGAAAAAATAGGAAAAAATAGTTTTTGGCATAACAACGATTTCTCCCTTCAAGTTCAATGTTAAGACTTCCAATAAGCTTCAAATCCAAGGTACTTCAGTCTCCTCTCATACCATTCCAAATTCATGCCAAGAATCTTCCGTACAAGTACAGATTTCTGAGGAACAGTGAAGGAAAAAATAGAAAAAATAGAAAAAAACATAAAACAGTAGTCTTTTTGATATTTCTTTCTATTCCCTCCAAATCCTCTGAATGTCTTTCACAATACAATCTCTCTTGGCTTAATACAAGCCTTCAACAAAGAAAAAAATGTTTGGCATTCCCAAACCATCGACCTTTCTTGTCTTCTTTCTTATTTGTAACTGTTGTTTTTAAAAGATCAATAAGGAAACTGTCTGTTTGGACAGCAAGGACTATTTTTTTCTAAAATAATGTTTTGTTTTAACTTTAGATTAACCTTCTCCTAACCTTTGACAAGGAGTTAACACATCTACACCCTTTGACATGCCTTTAAAAGGCTAATAAACATGGAGAATATTAAATGACTAACCTATTTAAAATTTAATGACTCCCTAAGACTACCTATGCAATATGACTGTCCTAACTAGGATTTGCAACAAGACAATAGTAGAGTCTATCTATTTGGACATAGTCCATTACAAGAATGGTATTCGAGCCTTAGACAACACTGAAGATGGTCTTATAGACCTTATTTAACCAAATAACCACTTGTAAATCTAATGAAAACCCTGAAGTCTATGATGCTCCTGCACCACATATCTGCAAAAGTGGCCTTCAACTGTACAAACTCTATGGCTTAGCTCTGCTTCATCCTATCCAAAATAGAGATGTGACTACTGTTGTGTGGTTACACAACACGCCCCATTTTGACTTGGCAAAACAGGGACCCAGCTTTTGTTTTGGCTTGTGTTGTCTGTTTCTGGCGGTTTGGTAAAAATAGGTCAGGTGCATCATCATCATGAAGGTCAGGATGAGGTAGGTCATCATCATGAGGTTAGTTTCTCAAAGTTCATATTTTGTTTCTATGACTTCATAGTTAGAAAGAGCTTGAAATTCCATGCAGGTTTGCCTTTTACATCACTTGAAAATTCGTCCATATGAGAGAGTTATGAGCAGTCAAAGTTTTGGTCAAACCTGATAATTGCTGTATGATGAACATCATCATCATGATATTTGAAAAGCTCTCCGATAATATCCTAAGGTTGAAACATCCGGACGTCAAGTTTAAGTCGTAGTATCCTTTCCCGTCAGGCGGTCTTTTGTATCGCCAAAGGTCATCATCATGATCTTACTCTATCACCTGATAAAAATCATGCAGTCCCGAAACATCCGGACGTCAATCTTAAATGCTAGTGTGTTTTACCCGTCAAGCGAGCATCATGATATTCTAACCTAGCGAGCATCATGATATTCTAACATCATCTTCATCATGATATTCTCACATCGCGAGCATCATGATATTCCAACATCGCGAGCATATTATAATATCATGCTGATGAATCATCATCACCTTGCTTAAGAAACCCGCCATCTGCATAATTTGCACGCGCACGACCAAGTCCTGGTGATCATCATCATCAGGATCTTTCAAGGCAGGATCGCATTGCGAAACATCCTCCTGATCTCCTTTTGCGTGATCATGATGATCACCTTATCTTCCGAAGCGGAGGGTGTTATTTCATTCCTGCCTTGTTAACAAGATGGTCATCATCATGATCTTTCTCTACCCGACATTTCGCAATATCCTCCTGCCGAGATGCATAAACTTTTGCGGATATGATGATGACGATGACGTCATCATCACCTTCTCCTTCGGCAGGATATTTTCCAGGGCGTGATGCATTTCACCAATATGATGATGACGATGACGTCATCTTCGAGGATTAACACAAGCCCCGGATATCCTGATGACGTCATCAGGACTTTCAGCAGGATCATATTTTAGATCACCCAGTGCGTATATGATGATGATGATGTTCATCATCCTGATCTTTCGAGCGGATAGCCTTGGCCGAAAAGGGTCATATTGCAATTCATCCACGCGGTCATCTTCCTTGGAGGTGACCCGATATTCCATTTATCTCCTGCTCGTAACGAAACATGACGGTGACGTCATCCCTTTGCATTTTATCGAAGCCTGATGATGACGATGATGTCATCATGATTTTCCTCAGTGGCAGGATCATTTTCCAAGTCCTCCTGTTTGTCTTCATCATGATGATGATGACGTTGTCTTTCTTTCCCGAATGTGCAAGAACAAAACATCCTGATGTGCTTTTCATCAGAGCATTAGGAAAGGAGGATCATCATATTTCACAATATCCTGCGGCTAGATGCAGAGGGCATATAGTTGGTCATCATCATGATTTTTGGCGTCGGTATAACTGTTGCCGTCGGCCTAAGGTAAAATTGTCACCCTGATCATATGTAGTCACGCCGATGCAAATATGATGATGATGCAAAGCCGGATTCTAAGGATGGTTGAAAGGCGATTATTTCTTTGTATAATCTGAGATCATCATCATCATATTTCGAACCCGATATACAAGAAAATGGGCAAAAACATGAAGCGATAGAAATTTGAAAGCCCGACTGCCTGATTTTGGTCAACGAGGGTTGACCTGGTTGTTTTTATGCCGTTTATGCATTTAGTGCATATTTTTCACAGGTAAAGCCTGATTGCCTGTGGCTGCACATGGGGAGGTATGTTTAATAAAGTGTTTACTTCCTGTTGTTTATCATGATGATGATGAACTTAATGTTTGTCTGTTTACTTGTAGGAAAGCGTCATGATGCTGCTGAAGCTGAACATTGAAGTCATGATGCTGCTGAAGCTGAGCGTGGAAATCATGATGATGCTGCTGAAGCTGATAATTACAAAGTTGTGCATGGAGTCAACATGGGCCAGACATGAGGAGGATATTGTCAAATATGCTGTTTGCCAGCTGGAGACCGAATCAAGTCGAAGATGCTGGAATATTCTGTGCCAGCTGTACATTTGCCAACTGGCGAAGCATGTGCTTTTCATCTGGACCGTTGTTTGTTATGAGAGGATCCTGATCCTTGGATCATTGTAACCGTTTTCTGGCAGTTGTTCTATATAACATCCAGAGCTTGTCATTTTAAAAAGAGAGAGGAATAGATTAGAATACACAGACGCATCTGGCGCGAAAAGTCAATTACTGTAGAATAAGTTAGGAGATCGGATTACTGAGACTAATGAGGATAGAATTGTTGAAATGTCAAGGTTCTTTCTTCAGATCACTGTAAATGTACCTGTTCTTGAGCATACTGAATGAATATGAAGTTCCAGATTACATCCTGATTGTAAATTTTACGTAATCTTCTTGTTGATTTCTGGATATGTACTGGTGAATGCTGTGTTCAACTGGAAGCGCTTTCATTTCATTACATGTTGTTGTCAACTTTCCTTTGAAGCTTTGCACTAGATCATGCGGATTTGTGGAATGTCCTGGTGAAGTATGATTTCTAGTTTTCCTTCTTTTCATTGCAAGTATGGGAGCTTGTATGTGAATCAGTGATCTAAGTCCAGTAATTTTAGGAATCTCACTCTCTAACCCTTTTCCTTTTTTTCAATTTCATTAATTCATCACCATAACTGCAAATCATGATAAATAACAAGCAAAAATAGTGAAATATGCTGAAATCCCGTAGGTAACTGAAGATCATTAGCATATTTGAGTTAAATGCATGTAGTATTGGAAATATCATGCAAAGAATCATAAATAATGATAGAAATCATGCAAATATCAGCCTGTATGCACATTATTTGACTAAATTTACAGTGCAGAGGTAGAATTGTTGGAGGCTTATGCAGAGCGAACATCCAGAGCAGGATATTTGAAGATGATGATGATGAACAGTGCAGAAACACGTAAGGCCCCTGAATGGAAAACAGCAACACACATCAACCACTGAGTAACGTCAGTAGATTAAGACCTAATCAACGGAGACTTGGGATCATGAATTCTTTGAATTCATCGTATCTTTCAAGATGAGTAAAGGTTGTTGTGTAACTTTTATTCTATGTTTGCGAATGACTAACATCATGACCAACATAAATTGGCGCTAGAAGGAGGGCAGAACTGGAAAAGACATCGCTGCTTCAGTCATCATTCATATGTGCAGGCCCCTCGCTTTTAACGCAACATCAATTTTCGAGAAGGCAGGGCGTGAGCTGCAAATTTTTGGATTTTCTGCAAATATTGCATAAATATTTCAGCATTTGAGCTAAATGTCTGCAAATATCTCTTACCTGAGATGTTTTGGTTGCACCTTTGCAAAGATCTAGCCCAAAGCATCAAAAATTTGTTTGATTTTCTGGACTTTCAAAGTTTTAGTCTGAGATATGATAGATCTCCTTAAAATTGCAAAATAAAAAAAAAAATTTGAAGAATAGAGTCTCATTTTGATGGATGCATATGAAAATAATTATCAAATTAACATTCCTTTATTTCAGGAAACTCTGAATGGGCAGATTTACCCTCACAATTTGTCTAACTTTGGTTTATCTACCTGTTGCAGGATACACCAGACTACAGAACACAGTGAAATAAATTGTTTAACTTTCCTCACAAGGTTAGATTTATACTTGAAAGGACTAATATTCTTTCTGGATGTGTTCAGGGTTGAAATTTGCCAAGAAAATGAAGAAGTTTGCCAGGAAAATAAAGAAATCTGCCAGGAAAATGAAGAAATTCTGGAGCAACAAGCAGATGCAGCACCAGAAGTTATTAATTGTCCAGACACTGAAGTAGATCATTCTGAAGATTTTGAATTATACTTGTCTAGAAATATACAGTGTAGTCAAATATTAGGTTTGCCCATTGATGATGTCTTGATTGAAAGCTGGTGCAGATTACATGATGAAGAGCATTCAGAGAGAGATTGCTACCCTTGCTTGGTCGTGTTGAAAAGGATTCTAGAAAATACAATAGCTGAGGCAGTTTCAGAAGGTAATGAAGAGGAAACATCTTTCCTGGATTCATTTTATGGTGGGATTGATATGAGTTCTCTACTTCCTAATACAAGTAAGGATCAGTCAGTATGCAGGTATGAATCTTGTGAAAATTTTAGAGAAGAAATCACTCATCAGGATAATATTTTTGATTCTGATCCTAATACTTTTGATAAAGAAGATGAAACATCTTTCCTGGAGTCATTCTATGGTAAAGAGAAGTGTAAACAGATAGTAGAGCTATTTAAATGCACTACTGATGATGAAGTTCCTATGATAGTAACTCAGGGAGTTATAGAGAAGAAAATAAATGCTGATTTATTACCTGACTTCTTTGAATTAAATGATCAAATGCAAGAATGTTGCAGGTTAATGGAACCAGATCCTTTACTAGATAGAAGATGTGAATTATTCAATGAACAATTCCTGAAAGATGAAGACGTAGAAGACTTTGGAGTTGTTGTGCATAATCAGATGTCACTCCAGAAATATTTAGAAAATGAAACAGGGGAGTGTCCTCACCAAGTGAAAGTTGTTTCTCCTTTACAGTCAAATGATTTAGAAATAATAAATTTCTGTATATCAGGTTGTGGTAATAAAGATACTTATTTAGATGCTGATGTGCAGGAAACTGAAGAAAATACTGAGAAGTTTCCTAAACTGGAGGATAATCTGAACATCCAGAATGAAGGGATAAGGCTGGATAAAGATGAAGAATTAGTACATCAAAAGTCATACATCCTTCAATTTGAAGAGGGACCAGGCACTGAGCCAAGCAGTGAAAATATAATGACAAATGGAAGACCAACTGCCAATGAAGAAGCATGTCCAGCAAAGCCAGAAATACACCAGGTTGTATTTCTCCTTTCCATAGTAAATGATGTTGAATACTATTTTGATTATGGAAATTCAGAAGATAAGACATGCATATGGATTAATCATGAACATGGTGAGCTTCCTCAGTTGCTGATCATCAAGAGTTGTCCTGTTGAATACAGTGAATTCAGAATACCAGAATATTCTTCAGAATATAAAGATAAACTTGCTAGGTTGAGAACCATAACTAATACCCTGATGCTCCTGCACAATCAAAAGAAGTATGCAAATTCAGGTGTCCTTAGGTCTTTTTCTAGTTTTTGTTTGCCTAGTAGTGGTTTGTATATAATTTTGTAGGTTAGTTGTTTGTACAGTCTGCTTGTTTGTTTTGCTTTCTTGTTCTGTTCCTGTTGTTTCCTTTTTTGTGGGTTGGTTGTTTGTGTAGTGTTTGCTTGTTGTTGTTGTTGTTTTGTTGGTTGGGACCTTGTTCTGGTAAGTCAGGATGATGCACTTCATCACCTAAGAAAATAACTAAATTGTTAGGATTCAAGTGATGAGATCAGATTTAGATATAGATTGTAATTCATTCTGATAAATACTCATGATCAGGTTTATGATGTCTTTTCATCAGGGTACTTTTTCTTGTCCAAAGTGAATCAAACACAATGAAACACCTAACAGCCTTGGGTTTGTTGAAGATATGAGTATAGGTGTTAAGTGAAAAATCTAAAGGGACTCCCTTGCTACCAATACAATCTCCAACCTAAAGCTGCAAGTGACTACACCTTGTACAAATGAGCAGACATGATGATATCAAATTTAAATTTTTAAAGGAAAATCAGAAACAAAATAAAATTAGGCTATCTAAGTAACTCTACCGGGGCTATGGACGCCTGCTGGCAGTGGGGCTCTACTTAGGGAGATTGTATAGATAACCTTGCCGGGGTTATAGACACCTGCTGGCAGCAAGGCTCTATCCAGGTTGGCTATGAGGGATGATCTCCAACTATGTAGTTTAACACCAGTTACTTATGTCTTCAACTTGCTTTCAAGATGAGGATAATTAATCATCTGCACACACCTGATCCTTTGTTAGCTTTATCACCATAATGAAATTTTATCATTCAAAGATCATGATGATTTACTTAGACAGAATTAGAACACTATAGATGAATGTGATCACATCACTTGAATCATTTGAATTTTGTTGTTTTCTTTGGTGGCAAGTTGTTGTGTGGTTACACAACACGCCCCATTTTGACTTGGCAAAACAGGGACCCAGCTTTTGTTTTGGCTTGTGTTGTCTGTTTCTGGCGGTTTGGTAAAAATAGGTCAGGTGCATCATCATCATGAAGGTCAGGATGAGGTAGGTCATCATCATGAGGTTAGTTTCTCAAAGTTCATATTTTGTTTCTATGACTTCATAGTTAGAAAGAGCTTGAAATTCCATGCAGGTTTGCCTTTTACATCACTTGAAAATTCGTCCATATGAGAGAGTTATGAGCAGTCAAAGTTTTGGTCAAACCTGATAATTGCTGTATGATGAACATCATCATCATGATATTTGAAAAGCTCTCCGATAATATCCTGAGGTTGAAACATCCGGACGTCAAGTTTAAGTCGTAGTATCCTTTCCCGTCAGGCAGTCTTTTGTATCGCCAAAGGTCATCATCATGATCTTCCTCTATCACCTGATAAAAATCATGCAGTCCCGAAACATCCGGACGTCAATCTTAAATGCTAGTGTGTTTTACCCGTCAAGCGAGCATCATGATATTCTAACCTAGCGAGCATCATGATATTCTAACATCATCTTCATCATGATATTCTCACATCGCGAGCATCATGATATTCCAACATCGCGAGCATATTATAATATCATGCTGATGAATCATCATCACCTTGCTTAAGAAACCCGCCATCTGCATAATTTGCGCGCGCACGACCAAGTCCTGGTGATCATCATCATCAGGATCTTTCAAGGCAGGATCGCATTCCAAAACATCCTCCTGATCTCCTTTTGCGTGATCATGATGATCACCTTATCTTCCGAAGCGGAGGGTGTTATTTCATTCCTGCCTTGTTAACAAGATGGTCATCATCATGATCTTTCTCTACCCGACATTTCGCAATATCCTCCTGCCGAGATGCATAAACTTTTGCGGATATGATGATGACGATGACGTCATCATCACCTTCTCCTTCGGCAGGATATTTTCCAGGGCGTGATGCATTTCACCAATATGATGATGACGATGACGTCATCTTCGAGGATTAACACAAGCCCCGGATATCCTGATGACGTCATCAGGACTTTCAGCAGGATCATATTTTAGATCACCCAGTGCGTATATGATGATGATGATGTTCATCATCCTGATCTTTCGAGCGGATAGCCTTGGCCGAAAAGGGTCATATTGCAATTCATCCACGCGGTCATCTTCCTTGGAGGTGACCCGATATTCCATTTATCTCCTGCTCGTAACGAAACATGACGGTGACGTCATCCCTTTGCATTTTATCGAAGCCTGATGATGACGATGACGTCATCATGATTTTCCTCAGCGGCAGGATCATTTTCCAAGTCCTCCTGTTTGTCTTCATCATGATGATGATGACGTTGTCTTTCTTTCCCGAATGTGCAAGAACAAAACATCCTGATGTGCTTTTCATCAGAGCATTAGGAAAGGAGGATCATCATATTTCACAATATCCTGCGGCTAGATGCAGAGGGCATATAGTTGGTCATCATCATGATTTTTGGCGTCGGTATAACTGTTGCCATCGGCCTAAGGTAAAATTGTCACCCTGATCATATGTAGTCACGCCGATGCAAATATGATGATGATGCAAAGCCGGATTCTAAGGATGGTTGAAAGGCGATTATTTCTTTGTATAATCTGAGATCATCATCATCATATTTCGAACCCGATATACAAGAAAATGGGCAAAAACATGAAGCGATAGAAATTTGAAAGCCCGACTGCCTGATTTTGGTCAACGAGGGTTGACCTGGTTGTTTTTATGCCGTTTATGCATTTAGTGCATATTTTTCACAGGTAAAGCCTGATTGCCTGTGGCTGCACATGGGGAGGTATGTTTAATAAAGTGTTTACTTCCTGTTGTTTATCATGATGATGATGAACTTAATGTTTGTCTGTTTACTTGCAGGAAATCGTCATGATGCTGCTGAAGCTGAACATTGAAGTCATGATGCTGCTGAAGCTGAGCGTGGAAATCATGATGATGCTGCTGAAGCTGATAATTACAAAGTTGTGCATGGAGTCAACATGGGCCAGACATGAGGAGGATATTGTCAAATATGCTGTTTGCCAGCTGGAGACCGAATCAAGTCGAAGATGCTGGAATATTCTGTGCCAGCTGTACATTTGCCAATTGGCGAAGCATGTGCT
This sequence comes from Cunninghamia lanceolata, assembly GCA_027924645.1. NCBI lineage: Eukaryota > Viridiplantae > Streptophyta > Pinopsida > Cupressales > Cupressaceae > Cunninghamia > Cunninghamia lanceolata. The sequence goes on from BSBN01000934.1 coordinate 2,328,949, forward strand.
TTTCATCTGGACCGTTGTTTGTTATGAGAGGATCCTGATCCTTGGATCATTGTAACCGTTTTCTGGCAGTTGTTCTATATAACATCCAGAGCTTGTCATTTTAAAAAGAGAGAGGAATAGATTAGAATACACAGACGCATCTGGCGCGAAAAGTCAATTACTGTAGAATAAGTTAGGAGATCGGATTACTGAGACTAATGAGGATAGAATTGTTGAAATGTCAAGGTTCTTTCTTCAGATCACTGTAAATGTACCTGTTCTTGAGCATACTGAATGAATATGAAGTTCCAGATTACATCCTGATTGTAAATTTTACGTAATCTTCTTGTTGATTTCTGGATATGTACTGGTGAATGCTGTGTTCAACTGGAAGCGCTTTCATTTCATTACATGTTGTTGTCAACTTTCCTTTGAAGCTTTGCACTAGATCATGCGGATTTGTGGAATGTCCTGGTGAAGTATGATTTCTAGTTTTCCTTCTTTTCATTGCAAGTATGGGAGCTTGTATGTGAATCAGTGATCTAAGTCCAGTAATTTTAGGAATCTCACTCTCTAACCCTTTTCCTTTTTTTCAATTTCATTAATTCATCACCATAACTGCAAATCATGATAAATAACAAGCAAAAACAGTGAAATATGCTGAAATCCCGTAGGTAACTGAAGATCATTAGCATATTTGAGTTAAATGCATGTAGTATTGGAAATATCATGCAAAGAATCATAAATAATGATAGAAATCATGCAAATATCAGCCTGTATGCACATTATTTGACTAAATTTACAGTGCAGAGGTAGAATTGTTGGAGGCTTATGCAGAGCGAACATCCAGAGCAGGATATTTGAAGATGATGATGATGAACAGTGCAGAAACACCTAAGGCCCCTGAATGGAAAACAGCAACACACATCAACCACTGAGTAACGTCAGTAGATTAAGACCTAATCAACGAAGACTTGGGATCATGAATTCTTTGAATTCATCGTATCTTTCAAGATGAGTAAAGGTTGTTGTGTAACTTTTATTCTATGTTTGCGAATGACTAACATCATGACCAACAACTACTCAACAAGAATGCATATGCTTCTACCCTTCTTAGATTTGTCGGATCACTGGTCCGGGCTGTGGTCTGAGCATCTATCAAGGCCTCATGCATTGCCTCCAACTTAGGGATAATTATCCCTCTGAGTTCACTCATCCTGTTTATTATATTCCTCTTTTCTTTGTCTAGCTTCTTTATTTCATTTATAATGATAATGTCTTTCCATTCTTGATTCATTAAGGATGTAGTGAGGGGATCAAAATTCTGAGATAAACTTGGCAGTTTACTTTCTTGTTCTTTCACCTTTTTTTCAATATCCTCTATCACTTTGGGCCAAGATAGGCAAAATTTGTACATGTTCCCACCATCTTTAAGAGCATTTTCAAGGCTCTTTATTCCAATGTCTAGGGTCCTCCTATCACTAGCAATGAGTCCCTATACTTCAATGAATCTTTTTCCCAAGAACTCCTTCTGGACCTTGGCTTCTGCCAATTTCTCTAAAGATTCAAAATGAGTGCTAACAAAATTTACCAAAGATTTCAAGTTACCAGATGGAGAGGCCGAAGGATCCTTTTGAAATGATGGCATGATCTTCTCCAGCATCCTAGATGTAATCTCCAACAATTCATAATCTTCCATGTGAGATTTCAGGAGTTTTTCTTTTGCTTTGGCTTGAGCAAAAGATGTTATTTTCATTGTCTGAACTGGAGAGAGAGAGTCAAAATTTAGTGGCCCTTGAAATAGCTCAAGTTCATCTATCTCCATCATTTCTTTGTTTAAGAAGATCTTCACTACCTCTACAGTGTCTCTTGTCGGTGACTAAGTCTTCTTTTCTTTTGGGATCTCAGAATTGTCATCATAGGTCTTCTCTACTTGTTCTTCTTCTCTTCCCTTAACCTCCTCTTCTTGACTCACTCTCTCCTCTTTTCTTCCTTCTCCTTCAGCTCCTGAGTCTGGAATGTCTACAGTGGGATCCAGAGGAGAGATGTTACTTGTGTTTACTACTTCTTCCTCTTCTGGAACAGAGGAATCCAAGTCCTTAGACTTTCCTTCATCTATCTCTTTTGATCCCTCTACATCAGAAGATTTTTCATTGGTTACATTTAATCCTTCAACATCCATGATAGAAGGTTCTTTAGCTGATTCCTCTATAATAGGAAGATTGATTTTTTTGAAGGCATTCCAGAGGATGTCTTTTGTTTCTCTTGCTACTTGGTCAGTTTCTCCAAGCATAAGTTTATTCATTCTTTCTTTACTCCAGAATTCAACCTTACAGTCCTTAAAGATCATGTCCATTTGTTTTGGAGTAATAGAAGGATAGAGTTGGATTGCAATCTATTCTCAGATCTCTAAGTCTTTTGCCTTTGCATTCTCTTTTCTTAGTTCAAGTACCTTTTCTAGACTTTTGGGAATTAATGATATAATTTCAATGAATGCTTTATTGTAGATGTTCAGTTACCTGACTGCAACTTCCAAAATTCTTGTGTCAGTATCATTGTATTCATCATAGAACTTTGTTACTGGTTGTAGATTCCCATCCACAGTAACTGCCTTGATGATGTCATCAAAGGAAAGAGTGGGCTTTCCAACAAATTCTTCTACCTTTTCTTCTTTGCTTTTACTAGCAGAGAATTCCCTAGATGTTTTCTTCTTCTTCATTTTCTTAACTTCCTCATCAAATTCTATTTCATCATCATCTTTGAGACTTGTGTATGACCTTGTGGGTTTTGTTTTCATCCTGTTTTCTCCTTTTCTAGATGTCTTGACTTCCGATTTGGTGGCCCTTGAGCTTTTAGGAGTGGCAGATGCAAAGCTCATGGAGGATCTAGTCCGGGAGGAGGCTTGTACCGGAACATCTCCTTTCTTTGTTTCTTGTTTCTCTTTCTCAGCCTTCTCCATTTTCTCTCTATTTACATCTACTGCCTCTTTAGATAAGCTAAATCTTTTGGCAATTTCCTCTACTTCCCTTCTTACTTTCCTCTTTATCTCTGATTGTCTTAACTCAACATGTGTTTTTACACTTAGTTCTTGAAAAGTTCTAAACCTTTCTGCCTCAGGGTCCTTAGGCTAGCTCAATAGGTGTTGAATATGTGGCTCCAATATTTTCTCATTGACCTTGTATCCCATTGGCATTATCCACACTGTTCTGGGCTCAACAGCGTCCATTAGGCATTGATCGGTGTCAACCATGAAGCACACTGTATCCTTGTATTTCCTAACTATGGATTGAGGTATTCTCTCTCTGGATTGCATCATGCTTTGGAAGTTCTTAAAGTAACCCCATAGAGCTATGTTTTGAGCTTTAGCATCACCAAGTCCATACATATAGTCTCTAATCTGGATTACAACTAGTTTGTCATTTTGCCATACCCAACCACTTAATCCAGGTAGCTCATTCATGTAATAAAAGAATAGACACAATATTAGACAACCATATTTGAAGGAATTCTTCTTATCCTTTTTGATCTTCTGTAGGTTTTCTAATAGTTGATTTAGGAGAAGATCACATAGGTCATAACTGCATTTTCCCTCAACATCTGATATGCTGCATATATTGCAATCCCAAACACATAATTCTCCCTACTAGAATGATAGATCTTATACCCAATTATCATTGAGGCAAATTTGACATCTAGATCTATGATGTCATCTATGGTCATTGCTCTCTTATCAAACTTAGATCTGGTGGCTTCAGTTACTGTCTGGTTCTTGATAGATTTAAGTGTAGGTAACCCACCGGATGAGTGTAGTCTAGTTATTGCCCTAATAGCATCTTTTGTTATCTTGAAGGGCCTCATTAACCACATGAAATTATCATGCATTCCACTTAGGACATATCGGACCCAATCATCTTCTGCAAAATAGGGGAAGTGTATACAATGTCTAAAGTGTTTATCTTGGAGGGCCTTGTATTGAGGTTTGAGTTCAAAACTCTCATCTATTAGATGTTTGTGATAGATGTCCATCAACTTAGAGTCTCCAAATTCCTCAATGTTGGCATGGATATAGACCCTAACATCTTCTTTGTGCAATACCCCATGCAGAATGCTAGAAAATGTGCCTAAAGGATCAACTTCTAGAGATTTATAGGGATGTTTCTTGAATTTAGGATGCAGCCTATCAATGATCTTTACAACCATTGGAGTAGCCATCTTGTAAAAGATTCAGAGAGAGATTTTCAAAATGGAAGCACCTTTTTACTCCTTAGGGTTTGAAATAGGAGCCAGAACAAATCGCTAGTTCAATTCAATTTCCCAGTTGATCTTTGAGTGGATTGTAGAAACTTCATTGCAGAGCTCTTCTTATCTTCTTTGCAAATGCAAGTGTGCAAATGATGAGTGAAAGAACCCTTTTATTCTTGCACAAACACTAATTTCCTTTTGCAATAAATGCACAACTTAAGTTATCCGGTTACCCTATTTTAAGAGAGATCTTCTCGAATCTTTGTGCTAATCTTAGAATCATTGTCAATGAGGATTGACAATGTATCTTCTTTTCTTTGATCATGCCATGGGTCTGCAAATCAAAGTATTTCAATTCTGAATCATACCAGATCTGTCTGTGAAAATCTTACTTTACTGGATGGTTGTCAAATCGGATCAACTTGAACGATAAAACTCTTGCAAAATTCCATGCAGATCTTTCATATTTTTACCGAGGATTATTTAGATATTTTTCTGAGAACCCTTTAATCTACAGCATTCCATGTGCCAATTTAGGCACTAATTGACTGGTTGGGGAAATTTGTTTTTCTATGTGACTCCCCCTGAGCCAGAGCTCATCTATTTAGTTTCCGGAAGGAATATCAGCATTGGATTCCGATGCGGATCCATCCCCAATATCTTTTGTACTCTTCTTCGCCCAAATCTTGCTCATCTCCTTTTGAACTTCATCTGCATTCACTTTACCTTTATCCTTATCTTGTTTTTTATTATGTTGCACTGGACCATTTTTATCCTAATTTCTACTTCTGCAGAATTTGGCAATATGACCTGATCTATTGCAATTGTAGCAGGCAACATTTCTTGTCTTATTTGATTGATATCCTCTTGATCTGCATTGATTAGCCATATGTCCCATTCTATTGCATGCAAAGCATCTACCATTGAATGAATTATTTATTTGCATATTTTTGCATTCATGAGATTTGTGACCATACCTTTTGCAGTTGAAACATTGTCCGGAGAAGGATGGATTGATCTGATTCATTCTCCTACTGCACTGAGTTGCTTTATGACCGAAATTATTGTAATTGAAGCAGTATCCATTGAAGGATGGATATCTTTGAGTATTTGGTTGCCTGATTGGAGGTCTTCTAGGCCTGTTTCTTTGATTTCCTAATCAAAAGTTCTTCTGACTGGATCCAGAGCTTTCACCTTTCTCATATCCCAAGCCATGGTTATCATCTACCCTCTTTTGGCTTTCAAGAACTTCAAGTTGGGCCAAGCTTATCTTGAATTTCTCTTTGTATTCATTTGATGTTTGAAGATCTTGTTTAAGAGTGTCTATCTGATTCTCAAGTTGTTCTTCATTGTCTCTAGCTTCTTCAAGATCTGATTCAAGATGCTTGATTATTCTGTCCTTTTTGTGGTAGTCCTCTGTTTTCTCCTTGAGGGATTGTTTTAGATTATCTTCAATTTTCATTTTCTCTTCAATTTCTTGGGTGAATCTCATAACCCCTGATTCCATTTCATGCCTTACCATAATGACTTATTTTGACAGCTTCTCACATAGCTTATTTTTCTCATTCAGATCTTCATTAGTATCATTGGCTTCACTCTAATTTGCTAATTTTTTAAGTAGTTCCTTTCTCCTTTTCACAGAGATACTTAGTTTTTCTTTTAGCTCATTTATGAAATGATCATCTTGTTTGAGTCTTTCTCTCAAGTTATTGACTTCAAAGTGGGATTGTTCAAGATCATCTAGGGTAGACTGAAGTTGTTCCTTCATACCATATATATCCATTGGGATTCCCAGATCTTCCTCAAGTTGTTAGGCTCTGTTTAGAGGAACTTAGCTCTGATACCAATTGTTGAAAACAAGGTAGATAATTGAGAGGGGGGGTGAATCAGTTATCTCAAATATCTTTAACTTATCTTCTTTAATAATTAGTGCAGCATCAAAACATATAAGCATATGTGATCATAAGAATAGAAAAAAAATCAACACACATAACATAAGGATTTTTACGTGGAAAACCTTGTTAAGGGAAAAACCACAGGGTGACTAACCCAAGATTGTATTCTCTGTTAAAAGAATGAAAGAGTACAAAGTGGCACTTGCCAATTACGGCTAACTACCTGAGCACATTGCTCACAAGAGGCACACTGCCTACAAGAGACTCATTGTCTATAGAACTTATAGAAGGTATCAGGTGTTTGAATTGATGAGAGACATCTACAAATGCTAGAGTTTAGTTCCGGTTAGGCACAATACACTAATCTGATGCACTTCATTCTTCCTCTATTTTAGTGTTGTTGCTCTATCACATACTGGACTTGAATTGCTGCTTTCACACTTATCCCTACTTTTCTTCACAGTTTATTTCATCCCTACTTCACACCACACACCCCTACATACTAGAATCCATCTGGTATTTATTTCCACATCAAGGATTTCATCAACTTTCTAGTCGGCAATAAGAATACTTAGGATATTTACAAGTTACTAATCTGTCGGCTAAATCCATACTTGATTTGTGATGCGTATCAAAAACATAGACATAGAAGTCATTAAACATGTTGGCCAACAATGTATAATCCCCCAAATACCTTGATCAACACCTTTTACTCATCCAGATTAAAGTCTGATGCCCTACCAGTCACTTCTTCCTCTATCTACTCTACTTGACTAGAACCTGATGCTTAGATGCTCATATCTTTTCCATGCTTTACTACCAGAGGCTAAATCTCTGGAATATAGTAGTCATGATACCCCTCTTGACTTATCCAAGTCCGCAACTTGCTGAGTTACCCCATATGAGAGATTCAGACCTGATTGTTAGACCTTGTTACATACTCTATTCTTGATCACCAGACCAAAACAATCTTCAATCTGACTTTCGGTATAGGCATACTATGTACTATGGATGTGTGGGATAGACTTTGTTGCCATCAATGACAACACTCATGAAGCCACATAGTGTCTCTTGCAAACATGAACTGATTGAACTGAACTAGGAAATGAAAAGAAAAAAACTAAAATGCAAATGTTTTTGGTTGATGCAAGATTGCTCTTGAACCAGGGATGCTCCTGCATCATGGAGAGAGGCAAGATAGGGAGATAGGGAGAGATAGATAGGTAGAGAGAGAGAAAGGAGATAGATAGAGAGAGATAGAGGAGACAAAGGGTAGAGATAGGGAGATAGAGAGTGAGCGAGATATCCAGAGAAATAGGGAGAGAGATTGAGAGGTAGAGGGATGATAGAGATAGGAAGATATAAGGGAAAGATAGGGAGATAGAGATTTATGGTTGCTCGGGTTTAGAGTTTAGGGGTTAGGGGTTACGGGTTGGGGTTTAGGGGTTTGGAGAGAGAGAGGTTTAGGGTTGCTTAGGTTTAGGGTTTAGGAGTTAGGGGTCAGGGTTTAGGGGCATTATTTATAGTTTATGAGTTTAGGGTTTCTCAAGTTTAGGGTTTATGGTTTAGGGGAATTATTTAGCGTTTAGGGTTTAGGGTTTAGTGGTTAGGGGTTAGGGTTTATGGGTTTAGGGTTGATTGGGTTTAGGGTTTGGGGGTAAGGGATTAGGGGTTTAGTGTTTAGGGTTTAGGGGTTAGGGGTTAAGGTTTAGGGGTTTAGGGTTGCTTGGGTTTATGGTTTAGGGGTTAGGGGTTAGGGGTTAGGGGTTAGGGGTTAGAGAGAGATAGAAAGAGGGGACTGATAGAGATTGAGAGAGATAAATGAGACAGAGGGGAGAGATAAGGAGATAGAGAGTGAGGGACATGTCCAGAGACATAGAGAGATAGATTGACATGTAGAAGGATGATAGAGATAGGGAGATGGGAGAGAGATAGGGAGATAGAGGTTTATGGTTGATTAGGTTTAGGGTTTAGGGGTTTAGGGTTGCTTAGGTTTAGGATTTAGGGGTTAAGGGTTAGCGTTTAGGAGCATTATTTATGGTTTAGCGTTGATGGTTTAGGGGTTAGAGGTTAAGGTTTAGAGATCTAGGGTTTAGGGTTTAGAGAGAGAGGACCAATAGGGAGATATAGAGGAGATGAAGGGGAGAGATAGGGAGGTAGAGAGTGAGGGACATGGCCAGAGACATACGGAGAGAGATTAAGAGGTAGAGGGATGATAGAGATAAGGAGATTAGGGAGAGATAGGGAGATAGAGGTTTAGGGTTTAGGGGTTAGGGGTTAGGGTTTAGGGACATTATTTAGGGTTTAGGGGTTTAGAGAGAGAGATTTAGGCTTTAGGAGTTAGGGGTTAGGGTCTAGAGGCATTATTTAGGGTTTATGAGTTTAGGGTTTCTCAAGTTTAGGGTTTAGAGTTTAGGGGTTAGGGTTTAGGGGTTAGGTATTAGGGTTTATTGGGCATTACTTAGAGTTTATGTTTGATGGATTATGGTTTAGGGGTTTGGGGTTAAGGTTTAGAGGTATAGGGTTTAGGGTTTAGAGAGAGAGGAACAATAGGGAGATTTAGAGTAGGGGACATGGCCAGAGACATAGGGAGAGAGATTAAGAGGTAGAGGGATGATAGAGATAGAGAGATAGAGGTTTAGGGTTGCTTGGGTTTAGGGGTTAGGGTTTAGGGGCATTATTTAGGGTTTAGATGTTTAGGGTTGCTCAAGTTTAGGGTTTAGGGGTTTAGGGTTTAGGGTTGCATGTCCAAAGTAGTCTCTCTATCTTTATCTCTCTCCCTCCCCTCTTTACCTCATCTCCTGTCTCTTTCTCTCTATCTCTCTCTCCCCTCTATACTTATAAGTTTCCATGCATGACAACACTTAAGTCTTTTCATGCATTGAAGCACTTAAACTTTCCATGTTTGACAAAACATGCTCACATTATAATGCGAGCGCATTTTGGTGAACCAAAAAAATGGACAAAAGCATGTTGGATCCATGTTTCAGTCCCACATGCTTTGTTATTCCCTTCTTTTCATGAACAATCAGACAACAAAATACCTTTTTAACCAGTTGACATTTAGACAATCATTGTTTGCTTAATCCACCACCTTTTTTTGGTTTTTCAATGTAGACGAACTAAATTGCATATTTTCACATAGAATTTGATTGATTAAACTAATAGTTTCATGTTTCATATTATTTCAGTGTTAATTTTAATGTATTTAGATTGAATTTGATGATATATATTTTTTTTCTTAATTTTCACTAATCCTATTAGAGTTATATAGAGTTCAACATTGAATATGTAGGAACTTGCCAAAAAGATCAAATTTTTGAGGATTTTGACGCCAAATTTTTGAGGATTGGGCAACTCAAATCTTGAAATCTAAGGTATGTTCTTTAAATGTATATGTTTACTTCACTTTATGATTATGTTAAAGCATGAAATCTCATATTATAGGACAATAATGAGGGAAGTGAGAGGATTATCATTTTGACAAGTTAAATTATCATGACAAAGTGAAAATTTATATTTATTTGAGATAACAATCTATGACAACAAGTCATATCACCATGGGAAGGAAATCATCAATATATATTGGTATATATTTATGAATGGAGTCTTATTAACATTTAGGGATAATCCTAAACTAGAGCAAGGCCATGGAAACACTTTCACTGTGGAGTAGATGTGTAATCACATGTTTCTATTATCCTAATTCAAACACTAACCTATACAATTAGAAGGATACTAAGGGAATCATGTTAGTCAATGAATTATCATCATGCTAAAATTAAGGTAAGGATTGTCACTTGAGCATACTCACTTGAAGAACTATCATATCAGCATAAAGACTAAATTATACCATAATAGCTATCATGCAACCCTAGGAATAGTTATGAGCTCTCACCCATGGGTAGGATAGAAACTGATACACAAGGTGGCAATCAAGACTAAATTATAAGTCAATTAATCTCAAATCCATGCAAAAAGATATCCTTGATACTATAGAAACATATCTAGTTAGTCTTGAAAGTATATTCATATGGTAGGGAAGATTGTCATCAACTAAAAGATAACCATACATGTCATTGGCATATTTATTAGGACAATTGTAATCACAATGAGGTTATCTTGAATAGATAGTGACTTGTCAAGGAGTTATTAGATAGTTAAGGAAGATACAGTATTGATATTGGTGGGTGCATGTACTATAGTACTGTCGACTAGGGTATGATGTCGTCAGGACAGTCTCGGGTAGAGCCTCCTTGCATGATAATATAACTAGTCCTTTGTGATGTACCTGAATCTCTAAGAGGGTGATGAAGTTTTAGGGTGGAGGAAGGATAATATAAGTGTCTTAAGTTGCCCAAGACTATGAAAGTCTAGAAATATACATATGATCTACACATATTCTCTTATACATTGCACACAGATCTTGAATATGGGACTATTATAGAACTTCAAGTTGTGATCAAAACATGTCATTATGTCACCTACTATCTCAGTACAATCAAGGCATTGATGAGGTTCACTGGGACAATCATGAAGCCTCCATGCATTATAATGCATTTAGTCCTTTTGTGATCTATATGTAGTCCAAGAGCAATTATAGTAAATAGGATTGGGTTTTGAGATCCTAGCTTATCAAATAAGTTTGGTAATACGGTTTGTAAGGTCTTTGAAATATGAATAGTCATAGAGGATTAGTTTTTATGTTATTTTGGAAGCTCTTGAGCCTTTAGATTTCCATAATAAAGCACATGGACTATTTTAGAGAGAAGATTGATCAAGGCCATCCACCTAGACCCTCCAATAAGTTGATTAGTATCACAAGATATATTTATGTCGGCTTGGGGTAGTCAACAGACCCTTGGGTTTGTCAAGATAGTTTTCACTATTCTACACACTACTAGAGGTATATCATGTGTTGGTGGGACTTCTACATTCCAAAAACTACCTCAGACATTGAAACAATCATATCTGGATAGTCTTAAAGAAGATGATTAGGGAAGATCAGTAATAAGATATCTTGAGGTTTTTGTTCAAAGGCATAATCCACACTACAAGTATTGTCATAAACTACATATATGGTGCTTGGTAATGACTCCATGTTTGGATGTTACCTTTCATAAGGATCCTAAATAGAGTATTTGGCAGCCATTGTTAGTAATTGAAGTCATGATGTTATTCCCATTGTTTATGACTGGCCTTTAGGGACAATTAGAAGGATCATTTGGACATGTGAAGGATACAACATAAGCCTCCCCAACATTTCAAACATTGTTAAAACATACACCCAAGGTGTGAGTAGTGATGATAACATGAAGATTTTTTAGAGATATAAACAAGGGTAAACTATTGTATATGAGGTTCTGACAGTGATCATGCCACTTTTACATATCACTTCTCTTTAAGCCATTCTAGAGTATGGGGTATTGAGGTCTATGGATATTAAATGTTAAATCCATCAAAGTGGACAACAAGTTCATGGTTTTCACAAAGCTAAGAACCCTTCCATAGTTCGTATAATCTACCGTAAGTCATTGTCATGATCAAAGCCTAGACTATCATAGTTTCATCAAGTTGTCACTAGCCTCTTATTGCACATTTTAGGGTTAACTATGTGTTACCCAAAATCTCGAGCCTAAAATTTTTGAACTTTTCATTTGTCTTGAGCTATCATGTTTTGTCAAATCCAAATCCCTCATGTCGTATTATGGCAAGTTGCATAAGATTCACTTCACCCTCACTTTTGGTCAAATTATTAGTATTATAACCTTATGGAGTTTTAGGAGATGGTAATTTCAAATGGCATTATGGATATCTACATATCACTGTTGTGCTAAACTTCAGCCAGATGTGGGGCATTATATTACCTAGTGTAGTCTTATACTATTACTCATGATGGATTTCAAATTGCCAGACCATTGATTAGGTTCTTGAGCTTCAAAGCAATTATTTTTATAATCTAGAAGCCATTACAATCATCTTCTCACCAAGTGTTTAAGGAGTTTTATTACGTATACAACAATTGAGGAGAAATGTACGAATACAGTCTCTCAAATATATCATCTTTCTATGAAGAGAGATACTTTGTCTTTGGATTTGCCTATTGTTCAAAAAGTATTGATGCATTAGCATGGAGCATTAAAAACTATTTTGGGGCACAAAACTCTTCTCGGTTGAGATTTGTGAACTTGTTCAATTTTTCCATGGTTTCACTATTCTTGTAGATCTATTGAATGTTGCAACTTTGAGATGTGCAGCTAAGTTTCTTGAAATGAGAGGAGTCTCATATAGGTAAAGTATTATATGACATTGGTGGCATGAGTAAAAGTCAAAGAATAGAAACAAAAGAGTCTTTTGCTTTCAGAGCCTTATGTTCTAGATACACTTGGCAGATGTAATGCCAAATCCTGAGCTTTCACCAGTATCTTCTTGGTTAGTGCCAAATAAGTGATGGCCCGCTATATTCATGGAAAGTGTTGTCATCTCCAACTACATAATAGAAGCGGGAATTTTGCTAAATGTCATAGCTGGAAAGTATAGAAATTATCGAAAAGGTTTAGAGACTTTGAAGATAATGCAAAATGTCAAGGGAAGTTGAGCTTCAAGAAGCAATGATGCTTTTGGAGATTTTCTTGTAAGCTTTGGTAGCATGTATGCAAAACTCTATTATGAGGCAAGGGAACAGAGCACAACTACAACCAAGCTTGAATGGGCATTAGAGGAGGAACGACTAGCAAATGCTGAATTACATAAAAAGATCTCAATACTGAGGCAGTCAAATGAAGAATCATCTTGGTCTTAGTTGTACAAGCAGACATATAGTTTTCCTTCGATGCAAAAACTATTTCCATTACCGCCGCATTCACTATCATTTGCCTTGCAAAAAAACATGCATCTTTTTGAACTATATCTCCAGCTCATATAAAAAATTAACAGCATAATGGGAGTGGGATTTTGTCAGTTATATTATAGTTGTGCATATGTAATTCAAATGCTTGGTGGATAGGTATAAAGAAATTATATTGTCTCAAAATAGAATTTAAGACAAATGCCTGGTGAATTTAAGAGCTGGAAACTTGATTATAGCCATGTCCATAGCTACTTTCCATGCAAATGCAATTGGTGGGTGTTGTAATTTGAAACACCCAGGTTGGCAAGAATATTGAAATATGGAAACTAAGATAAAGCCCGTGGCTCAATGGGATATACAAAAGATAGATCTTTGAAAGATTTAGAAACTTCCATGGAGATAAAGCAGATGTTCTATCAAATATTATATCCAAAAATGCTTATGAAAACATGCATGCAAACCGTAAAAAGCATAGACAAGGCCGCAGCTAGTTGGAAGGTTGATGTATTCTTCAACAAAATGTAATGATCACCTGATAAAACATAGAAGGGACATGTTGATAAGGTTTGAAACTTCAAGAAAATACTATTAATAGCTGCAAACTTAGCTTCCATACTAGCCCATGCCAAGGGTACAAAGATAAGATCACGGTGGCGAATTAGGATGCAAAATGTGAGAGCATTAAGAGAAACATAGCATGGATTTAGAAGGAAATGTTATTTATTATATGTAATGGCAGGATCTTTTCAAAATGGATTCATTGAAGGGTATTAAAAGTTTCCAAACAAATGTAGCTGATAGTTGTAATGCCTAAGCCCCAGCTGCAGCTAGCATTTTTTTGTGGAGTGCTAAAAATAGGGAGCTTCGGAGCAAGGTATGCACATTAAAACATGGTTAAAAATAGACTTTTGTCAAATGATGTGGTTATAAGAGATCATGGTGCATGCAATAGCAAAGAAATGTGGTCTCACGAATATGATCATAGGATATGCGTTCAAAATGGATTTGTTGAAAAGGCTCCAAACAGTCAAGCAAATACAAATGACAGTGCCAACTCTTCCTACTTGCGCTAGACCGAGAGCCTTGCTCATGTTGCAGGTCACTCCTATTATGGCGTCTATCTCTCAGTTGTGAGTGTGGTGTAGATTTTGCTATTGCAGGAAGGATATATCATCACCCAAGAACATGATGAAAGTTTTTGTGATGATCATGGTGTTAAGCGCACTAAACCTTCTTCTCTTACACCTCAAAATCAGCTTGGGAGTAATGAACTATTGTTGGCTGTTAATGTAGAAACCAGACAACTTTTATATTATGAGGACAAGAAAGATTATGAAAAAGCAACTTAGACATGATTTGGTGAAAGTTGTGTTGTGTGATAAGGTTATGGGTTATAAAATCTTCACTTATGAAATCCACCCATAGTATGCTGCTTGGATTGATAATTTCAGGACTTATGATATTGTTAGTAAAGATATTCCTCAACAATGAACATATGCACTGATGCCAGATATCCCATCTTCAAGTGATGGCCCTCTAATAGGACTGGGTCACTAGGGCTATTACAAAGCAACAAGTGAGGTACAAACCCAATCTGCAATAGTTTCTAGGAAAACAATGTTGGGAGAGAGTACAACTATTGGTGATCATTGCACTATTACTGATTATATTATTAGCAAAGGCTGCAACATTGGTTACAATGTTCTTATACAAGGGTGTTACGTCTGGAACAATGTAATGATCCAAGACAACACTTTTCTAAAATATGCCATTGTTTGTGATGGGGCTGTTGTCAAGGTTGGGGCAGTATCAAAACCTAGTGCTATCTTATCTTTCAGAGTGGTTATCTCAGTTTTACATTCATGGTCCTCAACAGGTTGTTGAGTTTGCAAGTCCTTCATGGATATACACCTCTTTTTCACACTGGCATATATTTCTCCCAACCAGTTAATGGCTTTTCATAATTTCTTGAGAGGTTGGGATGTGTGGTACCCAGTCTGGGTACATAGGTGTCTTAGGTGGTTTCCTTTCCCTATTGTGTTTTGATTGTTGTGTCTTTTTCAGTTTTGGTTTTGCCCTAGTCTCCTATTGTTTCCCCTCTTGTTTCATGCTTCATTGACTCTGTTTGCCCAATGGATCAGCACTGGCCTTCACCTAAGATTCTAGATTCTCTACTTTTCATCATGAAAAACAATCCCCAATTAGAGCCTATTGTTACCCAAAATCTCAAACCTGAAATTTTTGAACTTGTCCTTTGTCTTGAGCCATCATGTTTTGTCAAATCCAAATCCCTCATGTGTTGTATTATGGTAAGTTGCATAAGATTCACTTCACCCTCACTTTTGGTCAAATTATTAGTATTATAACCTTGTGAAGTTTTAGGTGATGGTAATTTCAAATGGCATTATGGATATCTACATATCACTATTATGCTAAACTTCAGCTAGATGTGGGGCATTGTATTACCTAGTGTAGTCTTATACTATTACTCATGATGAATTTCAAACTACCAAACCATTGATCAGGTTCTTGAGCTTCAAAGCAATTATTTTTATAATCTAGAAGCCATTACAATCATCTACTCACCAAGTGTTTAAGGAGTTTTATTAAGTATACAACAATCGAGGAGAAATGTGCAAATATAGTCTCTCAGATATATCATCTTTCTATGAAGAGAGATACTTTGTCTTGGGATTTTCTTATTGTTCGAAAAGTATTGATGTAATAGCATGGAGCATTAAAAACTATTTCGGGGCACAAAACTCTTCTCAGTTGAGATCTGTGAACCTGTTCAGTTTTTCCATGGTTTCACTATTCTTGTAGATCTATTGAATGTTGCATCTTTGAGATGTGCAACTAAATTTCTTGAAATGAGAGGAGTATCATACAGGTAAAGCATTATATGACATTGGTGGCATGAGTAAAAGTCAAAGAATAGAAACAAAAGAGTATTTTGCTTTCGGGGCCATCTATTCTAGATACACTTGGCGGATGTAATGCCAAATCCTGAGCATTCACCAGTATCTTCTTGGTTAGTGCCAAATAAGCGACAACCTGCTATATTCATGGAAAAGTGTTGTCATCTCCAGTTGCATAATAGCAGCAGCAAATTTTGCTAAATGTCATAGTTGGAAGTATTCTAGAAAGTATAGAAATTGTCGAAAAGGTTTAGAGACTTTGAAGCTAATGCAAAATGGCAAGGGAAGTCGGCCTTCAAGAAGTAATGATGTTTTTGGATATTTTGTTGGAACCTCTGGTAGCATGTATGCAAAAGTCTATTATGAGGCAAGGGAACAAAGCACAACTGCAACCAAGCTTGAATGGGCGCTAGAGGAGGAACGGCTAGCAAATGCTGAATTACATAAGAAGATCTCAATACTAAAGCAGTCAAATGAAGAATTAGCTTGGTCTTGGTTGTACAAGTAGACATATAGTTTTCCTTCAATGCACAAACTATTTCCATTACTGCTGCCTTCACCATCATTTCCCTTGCAAAAAGATATGCATCTTTTTGAATGATATCTCTAGCTCATATAAAAAAATCAATAGCATAATGGGAGCGGGATTTTGTCAAATATTATAGTTGTGCATATGTAATTCAAATGCTTGGTGGATAGGTATAAATAAATAATATCATCTCAAAATAGAATTTAAGAGATGGAAACACGATTATCGCTGTGGCTACAGCTAGTTTCCATGCAAATATAATTGGCAGGTGTTGTAATTTGAAACGCTCAGGTTGGAAAGAATATTGAAATATTGAAACTAAGATGAAGCCCGTGGCTCAGCAGGATATACAAAAGGTAGATCTTTGAAAGATTTAGAGTCTTCCATGGAAATAAAGAATATGTTCTATCAAATATTATATCCAAAAATGCTTATGAAAACATGCATGCAAACCGTAAAAAGCACAGACAAGGCTGCAGCTAGTTGGAAGGTTGATGTATTCTTCAACAAAATGTAATGATCGTCAGATAAAGCACATAAGGGATGTGTTGATAAGGTTCGAAACTTCAAGCAAATACTATTAATAGTTGTGAACTCAACTTCCATGTTATCCCACACCAAGGGTACAAAGATAAGATCGTGGTGGCGAATCAGGATGCAGAATGTGAGAGCAATAAGAGAAACACAACATGGTTTTAGAAGGAAATGTTATTTATTGAATGTAATGGTGGGATCTTTTCAAAATGGATTCATTGAAGGGTATTAAAAGTTTCCAAGAAAATGTAGCTGACAGTTGTAATGCCTAAGCCATAGCCGTAGCTAGCATTTTCCTATGGAGTGCCAAAAATAGGGAGCTTTGGAGCAGCGTATGCACATTAAAATGTGGTTAAAAATAGACTTTTGTCAAACAATGTGGTTATAAGTGATCATGGTGCATGCAATATCAAAGAAATGTGGTCTCATAGATATGATCATAGGATATGCATTCAAAATGGATTTGTTGAAAAGGCTCCAAACAGTCAAGCAAATACAAATGGCAGTGCCAACTCTTCCTACCTTCGCTAGACCGGGAGCCTTGCTCGTGTTGCAGGTCAGTCCTATTATGGTGTCTATCTCTCAGTTGTGAGTGCAGTGTAGATTTTGCTATTGTAGGAAGGATATATCATCATCCAAGAACATGATGAAACTTGTTGTGATGATCATGGTGTTAAGCGCACTAAACCGTCGTCTGTTACACATCAAAAAATCAGCTTGGGAGTAATGAACTATTTTTGGCTGTTAATGTAGAAACTAGATAACTTTTATATTATGAGGATAAGAAAGATTATGGAAAAGAAACATAGGCATGATTTGGTGAAATTTGTGTTGTGTGATAAGGTTATGGGTTATAAAATCTTCACTCGTGAAATCCACCTAGAGTATACTGCTAGGATTGATAATTTCAGGACTTATGATGTTGTTAGTAAAGATATTCCTCAACAATGAACATATACATTGATGCCAGATATCCCACCTTCAAGTGATGGCCCTCCAATAAGACTAGGTCACCGGGACTATTACAAAGCAACAAGTGTGGTACAAATCCAATCTGTAATAGTTTTTGGGACAACGATGTTGGGAGAGAGTACAAGTGTTGGTGATCATTGCACTATTACTGATTATGTTATTAACAAAGGTTGCAACATTGGTTGAAATGTTCTTATAGAAGGGTGTTACATCTGGAACAATGTAATGATCCAAGACAACATTTTTCTAAAATATGCCCTTGTTTGCGATGGGGTTGTTGTCAAGGTTGGGACGGTATCAGAACCTGGTGCTATCTTATCTTTTAGAGTGGTTATCGGGAAAAACTTTACTGTTTTAGCATGTTCAAAGATCTCTAATATTCAAGCTTATGGTGAAGAGTTGGAATATGCAGAGGCTACAAGTGTGGTGGCAAAAAGTCCACTAAATCTTTTATGAGTGGAGGAGAATGGAATGCAAAGGGTCATCCGTAGCCTTTCCCTTTCTGGGAGGTTTTGTTATTGTTTTGAAATATGGCTCTTGGTTTTTCTTGTCCAAGGGGGCTTTTGGACTCCTAGGAGGAGAGATCTATTTAACTCTTTTTGTCATCTTTGTAAAGGATCTTTTTTTTTTGCCATTTTCATCTGGGAGCCTCTGTGAGGGCTGGGGGATCTTTTTCATTTACTTATTCACCTAGGGAAGATAAGAGCAGTTTGGTTTCTCCTTAAAACACATTTTGTTGTACAGGAGATATTGAGTCTGTGAGCTTATATTTTACATTAGGAGAATAAAGAGATATTCTCAAATCTACATGTTTGCCTATATTTCTTTGATTGCAGATTTCCTTTGAGTCTTTGCAATCATTCTTTAATGTAGCTTCTATATATCAAGTTGTGAATGCATTTGCTTTGGAATCTATGAATTCCAGTTAAGTCATTTCTTGAGAAGACTTATAGCTCATTCTTTCCTAGTTATCATTCATGGGTGTGAAGTGGGTGATCTGTACATCATCTAATTTACATTATGTTTATTATATGCTTGTCCATTGTATCTGTATCATGTTTATGTGCAGGTATTAGTTTTCCTTTCTGGCTTTCCAGTTAAAAGCATACCCAGAAAAATCAATTCAATTAAATCATACAAGGGAGATACCCCTCTCAAACGCAGAGGATAATCGTTGCACTCGCAACCATTACTCCATTTTTTAGCATCTTTTATTGTTGTCTTGTTGGGCTAATTAGGGTGTTTTTGCAGTGACAAAATTGTATGCTAACACTATGATTTATGAAGCATCAAAGACACCAATGACAAGGGTATGTTTAATAAGTACTTTGTTAATTAATTCAATCATGCCTTGCTAAAGTACTTTGTTAATTAAAATCTGTGTTTTATTTTTTGTTTATCTCAATTTTTTGCTAGCTAGTATGAGGTTGCTCTACATACACTATTTTAACAAAAATATGCTAGAGGAAGAAAGTACTAAAAGATAACCTAAGACAAGATCAAGCAAAATATTTGAGAAGATATGTTAATAAATTGTTCAAAATTAACCTAGAGATTGTGCCTACCACCATTTGTAAATGTTGAGCATATCTTGGCCATTGATGTAATGTTAAAAGCTTAGTATTGCTATGATACATTCTTAAATATCATCTGAATGATGAATGTTAGTTACTCCATGAAGTACAATAATGGTATGATATATGTCATCTTGCCTTGTAATTCGAATGTTATCCTAGCTTAATCTTGATTTGTAAAAGATTCCTAGTATATGACATGTGTGCGATCTTTATGTTTTGGGTTGGACCACCCTAGGAAACTATAAATTTTCAGATTTATAATCATTTATTCACTTTAATTATATGATTATATTTTGAGATTTGTGTATGAGATTACTTTACTCTATTGTACCAAGATGGACTAATTTATCTATGTCTTACTCATGATGCGTATAGAAATCAACATCATAAGACTCTAACTCCAAAAGGGTGTAAAGATGAGAATGAAAAGAAAAGAGAAAGAATGAGGTGACTTCATGAAAGTAGGAAATTGTCAACCATAGAAGAAGACATGCCACCAATTCAAGAGGAACATGGATCACCTAATCAAGCTAAGAGAGATGGAATGCAAAACCTTTGTTCAACGAGGAAATTGAATCTCGAAGTTGGAGGCACTCCATCTTTCACATGTCAAGATGAAGGTACACCATCATTCTCTTCCCAAATTAGAGGCAATCCATCTTTCACAGGTCAAGTTGAAGGTACATCTTCATTCTCTTCTCAATTTGGAGGTACATCTTCACTCTCTTCTCAAGTTGGAGGCACACCATCATTCACATGTCAAGTTGAAGGTAGACCATATTCTCCATCTTAAATTCAAGATTTTTCATCTTTTCCATCTCCAATTGAAGGTATGCCATCTATCCCATCTCAAGCAAATATTGAAGAAATTCCTAATACTGGGTCAACTTTGCCATTGAAAACTCGTCCTAGATTTTTTCATAGAAAGCCTAAGTTTCTAATTGACATCGATGAGAATGTTTTGAAGCCCATGTAGGATAAGATTCCCAAGTGTACTTGCCAAAGGTATGCCAATAAGATATGGAAATCATTTTTTGAGATGTTAAATGAAACTAGAAGATGTCAACTATTTGTTGAATTGATGATAAATCTAAAATTCAAGCCCATTATGAAGATTCGTGGCCTAAGAACATCGGATGCTTCAAGTGAAAAATCAATTGTAAAGAATCTAATGAGTGCATATGAGAATGTGGGTTCCACCTCACACACCAAGGATAGTAATGTAACATGACATGTCATTACATCGACAATAGTAATCCATCAAACAAAGAAAGCTGACCTCATTAAAAGGATAACTGAAGCATTGAAAATAAGTAGAAAAACTCTAATGAGAGTCATTGGAAGGCGATCCAAATACCAATGAATTGTGGGCATTCTCTAGGAGATTCCCATAGAAAGATAAATTTGTTGTTGAAGCCTTGAGATCCCTCATTGAAGAATTTTGGAAAAATAACACAAGGGTATCTCCTAATGCAAGAGTTGTTGTAAGAAGGAGATTTGGTTGTCAAAACTGTGAGCCACATCCAAAGCATTTTTTGGATGTGACTCAAACATAGTTTTTCAAGAAATTTCAAGAGATGTATCCTCAAGTCAAAATTAGTCAAAGGTATTTTTAAATGGTAAAGCCTTTTTATGTCAAAATAAATCACACACACATAACTTGTTGTTGTAAAGTACATATTGAGTTTTCTAATCATTATGATGTTTATAGATATATATGTGTAGATTTGCAT
Organism: Cunninghamia lanceolata; assembly: GCA_027924645.1. NCBI lineage: Eukaryota > Viridiplantae > Streptophyta > Pinopsida > Cupressales > Cupressaceae > Cunninghamia > Cunninghamia lanceolata. The sequence goes on from BSBN01000934.1 coordinate 2,350,178, forward strand.
ACTAATGATGTTTTGTAGGAGTGTAATATAAAGTATCCACCTAGATCTTCAAGAGATTTCATATCAAGCATCTTATGTCAAAGAGTGCATGGTTAGTTATTCTGTAATAACTTATGCTTGGATGGCACGTGTGACCATTGTGGTGGGTTGCAATATTTTCCAATTTGTGAACATATGGAGAACACACATGCAATTGTGAGTGAACTAGTAAGTTTTGACAAATATAAGATAGTGGCATATAGTCTAAAAGATGGTAAAGAAGCAAAAAGGTGTGAATTGGTCATTGAAAATATTTTAGTGTATTAGTTTATCTCTATTTTCTGAGAGAATATAGTTTACAAGTATGCAAGGCATACCCATAGAGCTCGATGGTTGGACTTGTAATTCAAGTTATGCAAGGACACATTTCCACTTGGTACCATCGTTTCAGTTGTTGACTATGTAGAGAACTACACATGCTACAAGCACAAAATGAGGTGCAATCACAGTATTACAACTCTATGCAGGTTGTTATATTTGTGCATATAGCATTCATTCATGCAAATGACAGTACAAAGGATGACAGGAAGATCTTGAGGGAGTATCATTTTTATATCAGTGATGATTGCACACATTCTATAGAGTTTGTGCAAGGATACTTTCAGATGTTCTATCGTGATTTGGCTAGTAGGAGTATATCATTTGATCAGCATATTATATGGTCAGATAATTGTGCATCACAATTCAAGAACTTGAGGATGTTCTATTGGTTAAACAAGACACATAGGATGAATGGTGTTCAACATATGTGGAATTTTTGAGGCCGGGCATGGAAAGGGGGAGCATGATGGTGTAGGAGCATGTATCAAAAGAGCATTAGCACGAGAAGAGTTGAAGTACAAAGACAATGCAAAGTTAACAGATGCGAGATATATTATCAAATGGTGTAACGCTACAATGGGTCCAGGTAATGAACGTAAGTATATAGTTCGTAGATATTTTTGGTTGGTTGATGATACTAACATTGCAAAATATGAGGATTGTTGTACATTGATAGGATCGAGTGAGCTACACTCTTTTAGAAGCTCTAATGCAGGTTCATGGAGTATTCATATGTGGTAGATGGTATTCTTTTGTTCTTCATGTATAGATCAAGCTTGGTATGATTATGAGTCAAAGGAGTGGGTCGATGAATGGTCTACAAGAAGCCTAAGCCCGGTTAACACGTATCAACTACTGACAGTACTACAACTCATAGAGATTGAATCATCAGTTGACTTTGACCATATTTTAGATCTAGTTCAACTAGGTATTATCAGCATTCTAATTTAATAAAATTCAATATTCCATTTTGTTTTGTAGTTTTATTTGTATTGTTGACTATATTCATTGAAATGAATGCACATATCAAAGCAGGGCATGTTTATGCAGTTATTACAGCTTAAGACAATAAAGAAGGAATAGATTATTATTTGTGTCATTGTGTTGAGGCAAAAAAGAAATTAGATGCCCCTGTTATAGATGGAGAAAACATCGAGTATCCTATAGGATCAATGGTTGTTATTGGAACATGGCTTAGAAGGTACCCAGTGAAGAAGTCTGATGTGTGGTTGTTCGAGGACTTTGACACACATAGGAAGATTCTTTATTATTCTAACCTTGTTGTGGCATCAAATGTTCATTTGATCAAATATGGGGGTAGACCATTGAACAAGACCTTGTGGAAGGTTCATGAGTTTGACCATGAGGTAATACTCGACACAATAAAGAGTAGAGCAAACTCAAATGGTTCATTAGATTGAATCAGTGGAACGATAGAAAGGTATGTTATTTTTCTTTACTATCCTCATTTCACCTTCTATATTTTTGACACCTCTCTTACCTTCTAATATATGCTCCTTGGTCCTGGTTGATTAGCTTCGTTTCATTATAGGGTTCATTGGTGTACTCATTTTAGCTAATTTGCATGTAATATTTGAGTATGATGGAGGTAGGCATAATATTTATGAAGTTACCTTTGGAAGGGAAGTAAGGTAGGTTTTCATGATTTTTTCATGATGATATGTCCTTTAGTTACTATTTCAAAATGAGTTTTAATGATTTTTAATGATGTTACTATGAGTTGTAATGACAAACCCTCATTTGTTTCTTCACATTGGGTGCTAACAATTGATAGCAGTGGTAAGGGCATCCTTAATTGATGCCCTACAACACATTGGATCAAGTGAGAACACCTTTATAGTATTGAATTTTTATCTACTAGGAAGGTATAATGACTGGATTTTTACATTTGACATCTTTTGGGGCCAAATGGATGATGCCAATGCATTTGGGTGGGCGGGTAAATACTAGAGGAGATGTCTTTTTGGTGGTGAATCCTTCTGGTAGTTATCGGCTACGTGGGATGGAGATAGTCTCTGAAGAGCCCTAATACAGAAAAGGTGTCAAACTTTGGACCGATTGTTCCATCAAACCATGACACCTAGGAATATCTTCTTTGCATGTACAGGTGGATGTCAGGTCCACCTACAAAAACCTACCTCAGTTTTTTTAAATCAATTTCATTTGTCTATGGTGGCAAGGAATGTATTGTTCCAAAATGCTTCAGTTTCATGCAGTGTGTTGGGTTTTTCCCAAGCTAGATGTTTCCCAATAATCCCTACAAGATAGCCATCACTCATCAACAAGATTCTTGGGCTAGCTTTGGGCCTTATATTCAGTTGTAAATCAAAGGATTTTGTGTCCTAAAACTTCTTATAAATCCTATGGGTTTGTAAATGATATTCTGATTTAGTTTTTTGTGTTTGGATGCAAGACTAGGACCTTGAATGATAATCACAATATAGAAATAGACTTGTGCCTAACTCAGGACATGTAGTCAACTAGACATATATATGTGGATGTTTACCATAAAATCAAAACACAATCAAATTTCAAGGGGATTCTCTAATATCTGCCTTACAAATAGTTCCCAGGATTGAGTATTCAATTATCCATGCTTATAGATATCCTTGCTGCAATATATTCTTCCCAATGCTTAAACTAAAACATTTAATTTGTTCCTTGAACAAAAGTAGAAAATTAACCACTCAATATAGAAAACCCATGTTCTAGAAATTTGAATAACCCTTAGTTACTCAGATTTAGAAGAAAAACACACACAACTTGGAGACAGATAACCAAATACATGCAACAAAACACTACTCATTTAAAAACAACATGAAATTGATAAATTTTATGCATAAGACATCCAACATATAACTCATAAACTTACAACACAAGAAATAGAGAAACCCAGAAAGACTCTATTTCTATTACTTCTCCAAAATTTTCCAAGTCTTCAACAACATAAAATGAGTGATACAGTTCCATTATATAACAAGAACATGTACCCTCAGCAATTAATACATTGTGTTTCAAATTCAATGAATACAGAGAAGCACCCAAAGGCATAGAAGAAACATTAATTGCACCAAACGAAAAAGAAAAGAAGTGGTTGGCTTTGAGAAACATGAGGAACTGCCTAGGTATCTGCATTGTTGTGGTTGGAAGATAGTAGCCAAGTTGTCATTCTTTAGATCCATATCTATCCTGTCACTTACCGTATGTACTTTCAACCAGCCAAGGAAATGAGATGACTTCTGCTATCTTACCATTGTGGCTGACATAATGTGCATCTAGGATACTTTTGACATTTTTACTAAATAATTCAAATGTAATGTCCACCACATGCAGCCTATCAAGTGTCCAGCTTAACACATGTAAAGTTGGATCTCCCTTATCACAACAAGATGGAATTAACTGCTTACCATTATCAATGATTTCCTTCCTCCACTTGTTCATGTGCTTTGTTGTCCCATCACCGTCTAAAATGTGAGGTAACCATTTTGTGTCCAACTTCTCAACTGCTTGCATTTTATCCTTTAATATTGTATCCAATTTTAATTGATAAGCAACCACCTCCTCAAATTTTTTCAACACCCCTGCTACTAACTACATCTTAGGAGGAGCATCTGGATCATATCTAGAACACTTAAGAAAGTCCCTAATTTTTCCAATCCTTGGTAGCTAGATGGTCTTCATAGTTGATAGCCTCTGTTTGTCTGACTCATGCTTTTCACGTGCTATCCTTAATAAAGAGTAAGACCTATGGGTCTCCTCCAACCTAGACAATATCCTATTAATTCTTTATGTGATTAAACTTGTGGCTACACCTTCCACTTTACCTTCTACTTCTTCTTTCAACTTCTTATTCTCTTCTTTCAATTCCTTTATTTCTTGAAGCAAGGGTTGTGTGTCCATGGGTAATGATTCTGCATTCTGTATAATTGGAGGCATTTGAGATGAACCAGCTTCCAATTGAGGTTGACTCTCATAAACACTAAGTCTAGCCATTGCCTCTATGTATTTCCCCAATAATTCATTGTAATCTTTCTGCAGTTTGAGTTTTGTTGTTTTTGCAAAATGTGTTGTCTGTACATTCAAGCTGGATGCCTAAGGACACCCTCTTGATGATCACATTACCAGTCAATTCCTCCAAACCTACCTTTGGTTTCTTATCATTTGGGGCCAATGCCAAGATAGCCAAGGTATCAAATTTAGGGTCAAAGATAGCACCCTACAATGCCCTCTTGGCCTATTCTCCACTTACATCTACATCATCCCTTGTAAGGTATCAAATGTAATAACATCTGATAGTGTCCAGTGTGGCAATAGTAGGATTTTTCTTCTCTTCACAAGTACTCTCCCTTCCTCAGAAGTCATGGCACTAATGTCCTTGTTCACTTCACTCAAAACCCTCCTTGTGGTAGCATCATATTATGAAGGGTTTGCACCACTTTTTGCTTCTTCTATCTTTTTCTGAAATTCTTCACTCCTCATTCTCAACATAAAGGATTTGAATTCTAGAGTGGCAATGAATGCATCATCAAATATAAACTGATTGCATGCCACCTCCCTCACATCCTCGGTGTCCACCTCATTGTTGACTGTGGATCTTGTCAACCTATTCTCTAGGGAGGCATATGGTGCTATCCTCTGAGGAGAATGGAATTGATGTGAGGGCTGTGGGTCTTGTTCCTCTGTCACCTCATCCTCTAGATTCACAACTTCCATTTCTTCTTTTGTTTCAAGATCAATTATCTTTTCTCTCTTTAGGGTAGGGGCACCAAGGGAGTTAGGGGAACTTTTCCTAATGTACTTGCCCTTGGAACTGCTTGGTTGATATGTGGGCCTCTCTTCCCCATCAGGTGCCTCAACAATCAATTCATCTTCTTTAGCAAAGAACATTTTGATTCTTTCAATGGGGTTTTAAATCTCAATGAAAGACCCTTGATATGCAAAGTTAGCCTTCTTTTTCCTTTTCTCTGCATCCATTATCAATTTCTTCCCAAGAAAAGCACTTGTTGCATTGATTCACAATTTCTGACAGTATCCTCATCAAGCAGGACATGGTGTGGATATGCAAACCTGCTAACTTTATGCCTTGTGTTATGAATAAAACCTTCAGGATCAAAGAACCTTATTTTTTCCACATCCATCCTATAACATTGCAACATGAAATTGTTGATATGAGCCAAACAACTGAGAGGGGGGGTGAATCAGTTGTCAAAAAACTTTAAATACTTTCTACAATTTAAACATTCATCACTTATCCACAATTATTATGATTTAACCATGAGTGCATGAAATAAAAAAATTAACCACAAATACAACATCAAACACAAGAGACACTAGATTTACATGGAAAAACCCAAGGTGGGGAAAAACCACGGAGAGGATTAACTCTTAATATATATTGCAATCTTAAAATAGTGATGTTCAGGCTTGGTCACCCCATGAGCCTAAACATACTGGCTTACTGCCATGAAGAACAACTAGGTCTAGCAGGCTCACTGCCACAACCCTAAACCTAGCAAGATTACAATAAGGGTTGTTAAACCCTGAGGGTTGTTAAACCCTATTCACTACCACAATCAACACCTTTCACTATTTGCAACTAAAGTATAATAATTTTCTGCTCTCCTCTTCCTCTTTTCTTCTCTTCCTCTTCTTTCCTCTGCCCCTCCTCTGCTCTACCTTTGGACCTTTCTTAATATATATTCATTTTCTCTCAAGGACACATTTTCCATGACTCAACTACAAGTATTTATACACTACATGAACCTTGGAATGATCATCAAGGTTGACATCAACCATTGGAACAATCTCCAAGGTCAGTATTACAAACATTTACAAAATAGGTCTTGACCTATTGCAACATCATGCAAAGGGAATGAAATGTGGATCATGCCATGCCTTAGCTAGGACTCAAACATGATCTTCCATGCCACAACACGCTTCCACAATCTTCTAGAGATCTTCGCAATCACTGGGATCAACTAGGTCGGCCAAGACTGGTTACACATTACATCAACTAGGAACAATCTTCACACACCATCTCAATTTATTAATGCGGACCAAAGTCTAGATAGGAACATGATTATGAGACATCCACAAGAATGCTATAATCACCAGGAGCAACCACACGGACCTTAACCACTTTATCCATAGGAATCTTCTCACCGAAACACATGAACTTCACTATCTTCAATTGTCATAAAAGAAATATATCTTGCGGACCACAAAACCATGAACCACTACAACTGTAGGCACTTATCATCATCCTAGACTTACCTCTAGAACCATAGAGCAAAATACTTTATTGTGGAGGAATATAGAGCCAAATATTGTCTTCCTGTCTCAACTAAACTCACAGAAAAAGCAAGCTTCACTCTGGTGAACACAACTCACTCAGGTCTTCATGCGGATGACTCAAACCTAGAATGTAGCATCCTCAGACATACCTCTAACTTGCTTCAAATCTACAGACCAATATCTTCAAGAAGGAATAAATGCAGAGCAGTTTACCAGACTGATCTTCAGCATACAACTCACTGTCTGTAACTCACTTGTTTCTTTTGGAGAGGCTAATCTTCTCAATATCCTCAACATACAAGTCCTCTAAACAAGTAATAGAATAATATATATTTAACACCAATGACAACAAGAATATGTTGACATCAATCACAACACCGATTAGGCACATACTTGCAACAGAAACTAATTTGGTCCGAGCCACTCTTATCAATTGTAATAAAATCATGAAGCTTCAGAGATGTTGGGATAAGAAATCCCTTCTTAGGCTTTCTAAAATGTTCCTTATCTGCTTCATTCAGCTATCTGATGTTCTCCATAAATCCTATTCTTTTGGGCACAAATTTTGGTAAGAAATAGGGTGGAGCCTCACACCCATAGATTCTGATACAAGTTGTATTTTCATGTAAAAACCAATCTCCCCAATTGTGATTGATCTTTAGATGGGGGGTCCTCTCCATTGGTCTCAGAAAATCCTTGATCTCCTTTGGTATCCTTTCTGCAACTAGCTCCAGGAATCCCAATGCTTTCCTCACAAAATGCTCCTCAAAAGTGACATAGCTAGCATATTTGAAATGCATGTCTAGCATGCAGGTCCACATCTGAACTAGTATGACATTGCCTTCTGCATCAGTCATTCTCAAATGTAATTCTTTGCCCCAATGGCCAGACAGAGAAAATAGGATTATGTGGCACATTAATGAATACCAAGTGAATTTTACATGGGGACCTGGAGTGTACATATTGTTCTTAATGGCCATCATTTGTTCATGCATCTTTTTTGACAAGTAACCTACATAATCATAAGGCTTCTTGGCTCCATAATCTTGGATATATACTTCCATCATCATTAGAGACACCGACATTCTATTTGATGCATCTATTCCGAGCACATGACACAAGCTATGATAGGTTTTAACAAAATATTCCATGAACAGGCTACATCAAAGAGGCGCCTCTTCTATGTCAAGGATTTTGATCAAAGCTCCATCAACCCCCTTCAATATATGCTTGGCCAATTTATGGGATCTATATGCATACCTAAGACCTTTGTATTTTTCTCTGAAAGCATTCAAATCTATAGGTTGTTAGGGTTAGCCGGCAGAAGATATCAATTAAATGCAAATAAAGATTAAATAGACGAATGGAAATACACATAAATAATAACAACGAGAGACAAGTTTTAACGTGGTTCACCCAAACTCAGGCTACATCCACCAAATAGAGAGTCCAATATTACTATCTAGTAAATCAAACCGATTACAATCAACAATCACTGCAACTCAATACCACTGCAAAATGCTACAATACAATATCAAAACCCTAACCCTTAGCCGCTTTTTATCAAGCTTTTTTTCGGTTACAAAATAGGGTTTTTTTATGTCCGTCAATGAAAAAAATAACTCCTGGTGCCTTTTATAAAATAATAAAAACCATGTGAGGTTTCAGGAACGCGCCAGGGGTGCTGCCCCTGGACCCCGCAAGGGGCGCTGCCCCTTAACCCCGTAGGAATTTGGGGGGAAACTGCATCGATAAAAGTGGGGTAAATTTAACCTTCGACTCTGATTAGGCTCCATATAACAACATAGGTATACTAGCAATAGGGTCAAGATTAAAGATAATAGTAATATAGCCCCTAGTGAATCTAATGATAACATTTCCATTTCTAGACAAGACAGACATGGTCTTAGGGTCATACCTAGTTGCTACAACTCTCATCAAGTCTATGTTTATGAAGACATTGGGGCATATTAATTTAGCTAAGTCAAGGGTCTAGGCATGGAAGATTGGGGCTCTATAATCACTTCGCTTGTGCCAATGCTCAAACAGAATCTACACAAAGGTCATATATTTTATCATTTCTGCCAACCTCTCCTAAATTTGTTAGAGGTCTCTTAAATGATCCAGGACATTGAATCATGATGTCTTCATCCAAGCTATGTTTGGAGGTCAAAGCTTAACCTGACTGACTCATTTTGCATTTTATGCAGGCATCCTAGGGTTTATGCAATTAACGGCTACCCTAAATGTCTCATAAAATTCTTACAGATATAAAACTAAGTGCAGGAGAGAGACAATGACTTACTAGTTTTTTGATGCTGCAGAGGCTCAAAATTGCTTCTCCTTGCTTGTTTTGACAATTTTCTGGCTCTAAATGTGATTGCTTCTTGAAAAATGACAGGAAATACCTTGAATTATGCTATTATAACATCAAATTACTATACCACTCTGTATATTGATGGAGGTCACGGAAACCATAACTCTACTCATGCCAAAGTCACTCAAAAATCTTCTTTGTTTGCATTTTTGAATTTGGACCATTGATCATTTGTCACCTTTCTGAAATCCACGGCCTTGATTCACTGAATAGATTTAAAAATCTTAGTCATCTTGGTTGACAAGTCACCACCCAATGAAAATGAGCCAAATCATCTATACTCTCCTTGCACATCAAATCATCTTCAGAATGGGTTGGATGCCTGTCACCTTTTTGCGGTGTTGTAGTCGAAGAGGGCCCACCATACACCTACTATGCAATGGTGCAACATAGCACCCATGCACCTTTATTATACTTGCTATTTAATCAGTGGATGCCACATGTCATCATATCACCATCTCGTGGTGAATAATCCCTCTGAAAAGATTCCCCTGCACTGGCACGCAACTGTTGGATCTTAAGCTTGTTCTAAAGACCATTAATATTTTGACATGTGGTGGTGGATAGTTGGCTAAGGCAAACACTTCATAGGCAAAGGTTACATGGACAGGTGGTGGCTTGTCGCGGCATCGCAGCTGGGTACTGACATCATCCTGAAATGCTCCGCGATAGTGTGATTTTTAATTTATAAGGCTTTAGGACTTACCAGTGTCAACAGGTAATGACTAGGTTAAGGGGCCAGTCAACTCATGGGCACCAAGACTTAGGTTTGTGAATTAAAGGATCGACAACCAGTAATAAAAGGTCAACACAAAAATATAACAATAAAGTGCATGACCTAAAGAAAAGGGGCAAAGGGTTTTTAAAACCAGACAATTAGAAAAAAATTTAAAACCTAAAACCCTAAGACCATGGGGGAACCACCACAGTGGAAAGGTGCTAGGAATGAGATTTTGCATTCCATAGCTTGTGGGGCCAAATCAATAGTGCCAACGTATAGAGGTGGGTGAGTAAATGCTAGGGGAGGTCTTGTTTTATGTGCCAAGTGTCGCAGTCATTCGAGACAGCATGCTACCGACAAAGTCACTTAAGATCCCTAATAGTAAAAAACTGCCAAACTTTAATGGAGCAATTCTTAGATTTCATGGCAACTTGGAATGTTATGGTCAGACCTACAGATGAACATCAGGTCTATCCACAATAACCTCTCTCAATTTTGGTCAACTCCAATCCATTTGATTATGCTAAAATCAAATGCATTCTTACAAAATGCTTTAGTTTCATGCAGTAGAAAGGTGCTAGGAGTGACATATTGCATTCCACAACTTGTGGGATTAAACTGACAGCACCAACACATCGAAGTCAGCAGGTAAATGGTAGGGGAGGTTTCATTTCATGTGCCAAGTGTCCCAATCGTTCAGGGCAGCAGGCTACTAGCAAAGTCACTTAAGATCTTAAGAGCAAAAAACTACCAAACATTGACAGAGCATGTTTGAAGTATGTGTTAATCGGTGTTGTCATTGATGTCAACATGTTTGTGTTGTCATTGGTGTCAACTGTGTTCTCTACTGTTACTATTGTTATTTGATTAAGTTATTGAATTATAATGATGTGATTGTCTTGAAGAAATGTTGAAGGTGTTAAGAATATGTTCCTCTTTCTAGGTTTCCAAGTGCTTTTGAAAAAAATTGATTAATATTGGAAACAGTGTGTTGAAGAAATCTTCTGGCTTACAGAATACTATTTGAGCTTTTGCTTTGAATTTCCTCTGTGTTGGAGATATGAGTGTGTGGTTTGGATATGTTGTTGAGAAGTGTTTGAAGATGATAAATCTAGAATTTGGTACTCTAGATCGTTGTGCAGTGAAAGTTATGTTCACCAGTCTGAAGACAGCGTCTGATAGTGTTTGCAGTGTATCTAGGAGAAAACATTTTGCTCCACATTTCTTTGCAGTATGGTTTCAGGTGTTGTGGTTCTGGATATATTCTTAGAAGGTACTTATCTATCCTCCATTCAAAAAGTTTGTGATTTGGTGCTTCGAAAAGTAATTTATTGTGTGGCAGAGTTCGACAGTGTTGTGTTCAGGTGAAAGTTGTTGTGGCTGAATTTGTTGGTTTCTAGGTGACTTCAAGTTGTTCATGGATGTTCCTAGATGATGTTAAAGCTTCGTTCAAGGTTCACAAGGTGTGTTTATCTTTGAGGAAGCATGTGCTTAAAAGTTCTTGGTGTTAACACAAGTTTGGTCAACTTGGTTGTTTTCACTAATTTTGATTATGCTTTGGTGATTGTGAAAGTGTGTTGAAGCATGTTAGAGTGGATTTAGGACCGTGCTAAGGCATGATGTGGTCTACATTCATTCCCTTCCTCTATGAGGATGTTTAGGTCCAGACCTAATTTGAATTTTAAGGGTTGAGTTGTGTTTCCAACCTTGGAGAATGTTTTCATGATTGATGATGGTATAAATAAGTGTTAAGGAGTCATGGATTAGTGTGTGCCTGAGGGATATGATGTGTGTGATGTGAATTTGATCAGGGGCAGTGAGATCTTTCATGTGTTAGGCTACTGAATGCAGTGAGCAGAAGGTACCTACTATTTTTGGTGATGCTGCGAAGATGTTGTTGGTGTTGTGATGAATATTGAGCTTCATTAGAACTGAACTCCTTGCATAGGTTAGATGCAACTATATCAGTTCAAAGCCTAGCAGTGAGCCATTCCTCTCTTCTTTCCTTCTTTCTCAGTGGGAAGTGAGTCCACTTGGACAGTGAGTCCCTTGCAGTGAGCATTCTTTCTTATGGCAGTGAGCCTTTTGTAATTCGGTATTGTTACTACATTATATTGTGAGCTAATCCTCACTGTGGTTATTCCCTTTTAGGGTTTTCCACATAAAATATGGTGTTCTCTTGTGTATGGTGTTGATGTGTTTAAATTTATTTTATTTGCTTCTCACATTTAATCATCATAATAGATTAAGGGTTTAAGTGAACTAATGTGGATGTGAATAAATTTATGAGGGTTTGAAATTTTTGATACAACTGATTCATCCCCCTCTTAGTTGTCTTTTGCAATTAATAGAGCAGTTCTCAGAAGTTGTGGTAGCTGGGAATGTTTTGTTTGGACCTATAGGTGTACGTGGGTCTATCCACAATAACCTCTCTCAGTTTTCATCAACACCAATCCGTTTGACTATGTCAAAATCAAATGCATTCTTGCAAAATGCTTCAATTTCATGCAGCACAACCTTGCTAGGTGCCATATTTTTCATTCTACTCATCATGGGACTAAACTAATAGTACCAACGCATTGAGGTGAGTAGGTAAATGCTAGGGGAGGTCTCGTTTCATGTGCCAAGTGTCACAGTCATTCAGGGCAGTAGGCTACTGGCAAAGTCACTTAAGATCCCTAAGAGCAAAAAACTATCAAATTTTGATGGAGAAGTTCTCAGAATTTGTGGTATTTGGGAATGTTCTATTTGGACCTACAGGTGCACATGGGGTCTGTCCACACTAAGCTCAAACTTTTGGTCAACTCCAATCTGTTTGATTGTGCTAAAATCAAATGCATTCTTGCAAAATGTGTCAATTTCATGCAGTGGAAAGGTGCTAGGAGTGAGATTTTGCATTCCATAGCTCGTGGAGCTGAACTGATAGTGCCAAGGTGTCGGGGTGGGTAGGTAAATGCTAGGGGAGGTCTTGTTTCATGCACCAAGTGCCCCAGTTGTTTGGGGCAACAGGGTACCGACAAAGTCACTTAAGATCCTTAAGAGCAAAAAACTACCAAACTTTGACATAGTAGTTCTTGGAATTCGTAGCAGTTGGGAATACTTCATTCAGACCTATAGGTGTATGTGGGGTCTATTGATAATAACCTCTCAATTTTAGTCAACTCTAAACTATTTGACCATGTCAAAAATAAATGCATTCCTACAAAATGCTTCAGTTTCATGCAATGGAAAGGTGCTAGGAGTGAAATTTTGCATTCCACAGGTTGTGGGGCTGAACTGACTATGCCAACATGTCAGGGTGGGTGGGTAAATGCTAGGGGAGGTCTCATTTTGTGTGCCAAGTGTTTCAGTCATTCCAGGCTACAAGCTACCGGTAAAGTGGAAAGGTGCTAGGATTGAAATTTTGCATTCCATAGGTCATGGGGCTAAACCAACTATGGCAACACATCAAGGTGGGTGGGTAAATGTTAGGGGGGGTCTTGTTTTATGTGCCAAGTGTCTCAATCATTCCACACTACAAGCTATCGGTAAAGTTGAAAGGTGATAGGAGTGAAATTTTGCATTCCATAGGTCATGGGGCTGAAGCGACCATGCCAACGCATCAGGGTGGGTGGGTAAATGCTAGGAGAGCTCTCATTTCATGTGCCAAGTGTCCCAGTTGTTTCAGGTTGTGAGCTACCAATAAAAGTCACTTTGTCAGTAGCTTACAACCCGAAACAACTTGGACACTTGGTACATGAAAAGAGACCTCCCTAGCATTTACCAACCCACCCTGACGCATTGGCATGGTCAGTTCAGCCCCACAATGAGCATAATAAAAAATATGGCACCTGGCAAGGTTGTACTGCATGATACTAAAGCATTTTGCAAGAATGCATTTGATTTCAGTACAATCAAACGGATTGGTGTTGACCAAAACCGAGAGAGATTATTATGGATGGGCCCCACATGCACCTATAGGTCCAAACAAAATATTCCCAACTGCCACAAATTCTGAGAAATGCTCTGTCAAAGTTTGGTAGTTTTTTGCTCTTAGGGATCTTAAGTGACTTTGTCGGTAGCCTGCTGCCCTGAACAACTGGGAAAATTGGAGCACAAAATGAGACCTTCCCAAGAATTTTCCCACCCATCTCGACACGTTGGTACAATCACTTTAGCCTCACAAGCTATGCAATGCAAAATTTCACTCCTAGCACCTTTTCACTGCATGAAACTGAAGCATTTTGCAAGAATGCATTTGATTTCAGCATAGTCAAATGGACTAGATTTGACAAAAACTGAGAAGGGTTATTGTGGATGGACCCCACATACACTTGTAGGTCTAAACAGAACATTCCCAGCTACCACGAATTCTAAGAAGTGCTCCTTCAAAGTTTGGCAGTTTTTTGCTCTTAGGGATCTTAAGTGACTTTACCGATAGCTTGCTGCCCCAAATGACTGGGACACTTGGTGCATGAAATGAGATCTCCCCTAGCATTTACCCACCCATCTTGATGCATTGGCACTGTCAATTTGGCCCCATGAGCTGTGGAATGCAAAATATCACTCCTAGCACCTTTTAACTTTACCAATAGCTTACAGTGGGAAACAACTGAGAGACTTGGTGCATGAAATGATACATCCCCTAGCATTTAGCCATCCACCCCAACATGTTGGCGCAATCGGTTTGGCCCCACAACTTGTGGAATGCAAAATTTCACTCCTAACACATTTCCACTTTGTTGGTAGCTTGTAGTGTGGAATGACTGAGACACTTGGCACACAAAATGAGACCTCCCCTAGCATTTACCTACCCACTCCAACAAGTTTGTGTGGTCGGTTCAGCTCCACAATGAGCAGAACAAAAAATATGGCACCTGGCAAGGTTATGCTACATGAAATTGAAGCATTTTGCTAGAATGCATTTGATTTCGGCATGATCAAATGGATTGGAGTTGACCAAAACTGAGAGAGGTTATTGTGGATAGATGCCATGTGCACTTGTAGGTCCAAATGGAACATTCCCATCTACCACAACTTTAGAGAACTGCTTCGTCAAAGTTTGGCAGTTTTTGCTCTTATGATCTTAAGTGACTTTGTCGATAGCTTGTTGCCTCGAATGACTGGGACACTTGGCGCATGAAATGAGACCTCCCCTAGCATTTACTCACCCACCTCAATGCGTTGGCATTATCAGTTTGGCCCCACGAGATGTGGAATGTAAAATGCCACTCCTAGCACCTTTCCACTACATGAAACTAAAGCATTTTGCAAGAATGCATTTGATTTCAGTACGGTCAAACGGATTGGATTTGACCAAAACTAAGAGAGGTTATTGTGGACAAACCCCATGTGAACCTGTAGGTCTAAAAAGAACATTCCCAGCTCCCATGAATTTTGAGAACTACTTTGTCAAAGTTTGGTAGTTTTTTCTCTTAGGGATCTTAAGTGACTTTGCTGGTAGCCTACTGCCCCGAACGACTGCGATACTTAGCACATAAAACGAGACCTCCCCTAGCATTTACCATGCACCCCAACACGTTGGTACTATTGATTTGGCCCCACAAGCTGTGGAATGCAAAATATCACTCCTAGCACCTTTTCACTACATGAAATTGAAGCATTTTGTAAGAATGCATTTGATTTCAACACGGTCAAATGGATTGGATTTGACCAAAACTAAGAGAGGTTACTATGGATGGACCCCATGTACACCTGTAGGTCCAAATAGAACAATCCCAGCTACTACAAATTCTGAGAACTGCTCTGTCAAAGTTTGACAATTTTTTGCTCTTAGGATCTTAAGTGACTTTGTTGGTAGCTTACTTCCCCCAAATGATTGGGACACTTGAAGCATAAAATGAGATCTCCCCTAGAATTTACCTACCCACCTCAACATGTTGGCACTATCAGTTCAGTCCCATGAGCTGTGGAATGTAAAATGTCACTCCTAGCACCTTTCCACTACATGAAACTGAAGCATTTTGCAAGAATGCATTTGATTTCGACACAGTCAAATGGATTGGAGTTGACCAAAAATGAGAGAGGTTATTATGGATAGACCCCATGTACACCTGTAGGTCTAAATGAAACATTCTCATCTACCATGAATTCCAATAACTTCTCTATTAATGTTTGGTAATTTTTTGCTCTTAGGAATCTTAAGTGACTTTGCCGGTAGCCTGCTACCCCAAATGACTAGGACACTTGGTGCACAAAATGAGACCTCCCCTAACATTTAACCACCCACCCCAACATGTTGGCACTATCAGTTCAGTCCCACAAGCTATAGAATTCAAAATCTCACTCCTAGCACCTTTCCATGCTGCATGAAACTAAAGCATTTTGGAACAATGCGTTCCATGCCACCATAAGCAAATGAAATTGATTTTAAAAAAATAAAGCTAGATATTTGTAGGAGGACCTGACATCCACCTATACATGCAAAGAAGATGTTCCTAGGTGTCACAGTTTGACGGAACAACTGGTCCAAAGTTTGACACCTTGTTTGTCATAGGGCTCTTGAGAGATTGTTTGCATTTAATGTAGCTGATAATGACCAAGATGCTTTGCCACTGAAAAGACACCTCTCCTAGCATTCATCCACCCACCCCAATGCATTAGTATGGTCATTTCAAATGCATGAGGTATGGAATGTGTTCTAATTACATCCATCAAAGCATAAAGGATATGGGAATTTTGTTAGATGTTGTAGTTGTAATTGCCCTAACAGACATGTATATAAAGTGGCAAGTGTAAAGCAAATGTAGAAAGGTGAAATGAGGATATGCATAGCATAGAAACCATATAGAAGGTGAAATGAGGATATGTGAATTATGCCAAACGTCTCTCTCTCTCACTCTTCCTTGTTTTGCAAGAGAAAGACAAATCCACATGTGCTTGCCTTGTGAGTGGCCTAGGAGTTTGTAGCCCTTCTCAGAGACCTTTCTTGTCATAACTTCCTTCATACACCTAATAATGGAGAGCTGAGACTTGATTTGGATACCCTTTTGGTCATTATAAAACATATGTGAAAATGAGATAAGGTTGTTTAGTATGGAATAGGAAAAAATTGGGCTATTATAGTCAAACTAGGCATATTTTGGGGATTGTAATGTAACAGAAGAGACTTGCACATGGATTTAAACCTTGAGATTGATAGGGAAGGTGTAAATAGGCATATATAACATGTCTAAACACTTCTCTTGCATAAATCACTCACCCAACACAATAATTCTCAAAAATACACTAAAACAGGGTCTCTTAGGCCAAATAGAGTAGGGCTTATTCAAAATGGCACTTACATGTGTGACCAACCTCTAAAATCTTTCTTGTGGCTCTGTATATACCTGCATATGGTGGAACTAGGAGAAAATCAAAATTTACTAAAACTACCCCCCCAATGGCTGAGAGTACTCAGTTTTCTTTAAAATGCAAAATAAGTTGCTTCAACGGGTCTAGCTCATTAGATTAGGTCTGTTCACGTCTATTACACCTCATGGAATCATCATTGTTTTCAAATAGTTCATTTTGGTGGGAAAATGGGAAACCCCTATCAAAATGACTTAAATGGATGTCTTGACCTGCAAGATCACTTGGAAACATGAAAATGTCCTCCTTGCCATCTGCTAAAGTCACTTGATTGGTTTTGAGCCTATGCTCCTGCATCAATAAGGCAGGTAAACTATTTGGCATGACACCTTAAAGAAATGTTGTCTCATGGAATGCAATTGGCAGGTGTAAATCCAAATTCCACAACATTATCCACCATTCTCCTTGCCTATGCCAAAATGGGATCTCTGGAACAAGGTATAGAGAACCATCAAAGCATAAAGGATATAGGAATTTTGTCACATGTTCTATTTGTAGCTGCGCTTTAGACATGTATGCAAAGTGTTGAAGCATAGAAAAGGCATGTAAATAGTTTGGCATGACAATTCAAAGAAATGTTGTCTCATGGAATGCAATGATTGCAAGATATATGCACAAAATTGATTTTTTATAAGGTTTTCGAAACTTTCAAGCAAATGCACTTGTTAGGTGTAAAGAAAATGTAGAAAGGTGAAATGAGAATATGCAAAGCATCCAAAAACTAAATAGAAGGTGAAATGAGGATATACAAATCATGCCAGACATGTCTCTTTCCCTATGTCTCTCTCTCTCTCTTCCCCTCTTCCTCATTCTACTCTTTTTGTAACCCATATAGATGGTGAAATGAGGGTATGCTAGACCTATAGAAGGTGAAATGAGGATATAATGTCAAACATATATCTAAGGTGATATGAAGGTGGGAAAATGATGTCAAACATATAGAAGGTGAAATGAGGATATGTCTAACATGTAATATGAGAAATTATCTATAATTATCATGTCAAATCTAGTAGTTTCAATATCATGATTGTTATGAGATGTATACAAAAAGAAGAGTACAACAAATATGTTAACTAACACTTAGCATCAATCTAATAATTTAGCATAAACAAATTATATTTCCTTATATAATTCAAACTATGAATTGTTAGATTCATCTAAAAAACTTATAAAGGCACAAATGATAAATCCTATGATTGGATGCACCTTTCCTTGTACCCACCATTCTCTTAACAAAAATGCTTTATTTTATGTTTCATATTCCATATTTTTCTTAACATAAAAGTGTAAGATTTAACTAATAATTTATATACAAAAACTAATTATATGAAAACCATCATAAGTTGTTGCAAATAGGTTCACAATATATTTATGTGTTATCCAAATAAAAGTTAGCTTCAATATTCATAATTCAACTATTGTTTCTTGGATTCAATTGTCTAGGAAACAATTCATATTGATTTTCTAGAAAATTCTTTTGAGAATAAAGTTTATCTTTGCACCCCAATATCGATAATATTGGTTGATAAAATAATTATAATACTAAGGGATCAAAATTTAAACACATTGCATACCTTACCTAATGTGTTGCAAATTCAATTCAAGTTACAAGTATACTTCCCAAAAATAAATCTACAAAATTCTTAAGATTTACAATTTACTCATGGATATTATATTCTTCACCAAGCTTGTAATTCTAACTAATCTTATAATTCAAAGCATAAAGGATATGAGAATTTTTTTAGATGTTGTAGTTGCAACTGCCCTAGTAGACATGTATGCAAAGTGTCGAAGCATAGATAAGGCATGTGAATTGTTTGATAGAACACCTGAAAGAGATGCCATCTCATGGAATACAATAATTGCAAGATATGCACAAAATGGATTTGTTGATAAGGATCTAGAAACTTTCAAGAAAATGTAACTGACAGGTGTAAATCCAAATTCCACAACCTTAACCAACATCCTCCCTACCTATTCCAAAATGGGATCTTTGGAGCATGATATGGACATCCATCAAAGAATAAAGGATATGGGAATTTTGTTAGATTTGTTGTAGTTACAACTACCCTAGTAGACACGTATGCAAAGTGTGGAAGCATAGACAAGGCACATGAACAGTTTGACAGAACACCTCAAATAGATACCATCTCATGGAATGCAATAATTGCAAGATATGCACAAAATGGATTTGTTCATAAGGATTTAGAAACTTTCAAGAAAATGCAATTGGTAGTTGGAAAGCCAAATTCCACAACCTTAGCCAACATCCTCCTTGCCTATGCCAAAATGGGATCTTTGGAATAAGGTATGGACATCCATCAAAGCATAAAGGATATGGGAATTTTGTTAGAATTGTTGTAGTTGCAACTACCCTAGTAGACATGTATGCAAAGTGTGGAAGCATAGACAAGGCACATGAACTATTTGACAAAACGCCTCAAAGAGATTTCATCTCATGGAATCTAATAATTGCAAGATATGCACAAAATGGATTGTTAATAAGGTTTTAGAAACTTTCAAGAAAATGCAATTGAGAGGTGTAAAGCCAAATTCCACAACCTTAGCCAACATCCTCCCTTCATATGCCAAAATGGGATCTTTGGAACATGGTATGGACATCCATCAAAGCATAAAGGATATGGGAATTTTGTCAGATCTTGTAGTTGCAACTATCCTAGTAGACATGTATGTAAAGTGTGGAAGCATAGACAAGGTACATGAACTGTTTGACATGATGCCTCAATGAAATGCCATCTCATGGAATGCAATGATTGCAAGATATGCAAAAAATAGATTTTTTTGATAAGGTTGTATAAACTTTCAAGCAAATACAATTGGTGGGTGTAAAGCCAAATTCCACAACCTTAGCTAGTATCCTCCTTGCCTATGTCAAAATGGGATCTTTGGAACACGGTATGGACATCCATCAAAGCATAAAAGATATGGGAATTTTTTTTGATGTTGTAGTTTCAACTACCGTCAGAGACATGTATGCAAAGTGTGGAAGCATAGACAAGTCACGTGAACTATTTGGCATGATGCCTCAAATAAATGTCATCTCATGGAATGCAATGATTGCAAGATATGAACAAAATGGATTTTTGAATAAGGGTTTAGAAACTTTCAAGCAAATGCAATTGGTAGGCGTAGAGCCAAATTCCAAAACCTTAGCCAACATCCTCCTTGCCTATGCCAAAATGGTATCTTTGGAACATAGTATGGACATCCATCAAAGCACAAAGGATATAGGAATTTTGTCAAATGTTGTAATTGCAACTAACCTATGAGACATGTATGCAAAGTGTGGAAGCATATACAAGGCACTTGAACTATTTGACATGTTGTCTCAAAGAAATGTTGTCTCATGGAATGCAATAATTGCAAGATATGCACAAAATGGATTTTTCATAAGGCTTTAGAAACTTTCAAGAAAATGCACAAAAGAAACTTTCAACCAAATTATACAATTGGCACGTCTAAAACCAAATTACACAACCTTATCCAACATCCTTCTTGCCTATGCCAAAATGGGATCTAGGAAATACGGTGTGGACAACCATCAAAGCATAAAGGATATATGAATTTTGTCACATGTTTTATTTGCAGCTGCCCTTGTAGGTCCATGTATGCAAGGTGTGGAAGCATAGATAAGGCACGTGAACTATTTGACATGATGCCTCAAAGAAATGAGCAGTCTCATGGAGTGCAATGATTGCAAGATATGAAAAAAATGGATTATTTGGAAATGATATATAAACTTTCAATAAAATGCAATTGGCATGTGTAAAACCAAATTCATGTAACGATAATTGATCATCATATTAAATATTTAATGTAAATTGTCATATACATAATGTCATGAACTTAACATCTAGTCTATATATAAAGCCATATAGGCATGTATGAACAAATCCGTATAGGCATATACAAAGATATACATTAGTAACATACAAAGGTATGTATACAAAGCCATCTAGGCATATAAAAAAAAGTCCCAAAATCTAGTTACCTATGAACTGCTATGAAATAATTAGCGGCCCTTGCTTGGCCGTGAAGATGGAGAGTCATTCAGTGACTCATCCTCTCTCTCCCATCGACTAGACCTCCTCGACAGAGATTTTTTCAGCTCCACCTATTAATACAATCGAACAATATGCATATTAATATAGAAAACATGAAATATAATTGATCACTTACCACTAGCTAATGATACATCTCGATCATCTTTTCTCTCTCTTTGTATGTATCTAGAGAGGATGGAGTTGTGACCTCCTGTGAGAAGAATCAAGAAGAAAAATTGACTAAACATAAATATCATTTATGTACATCAAATGACATGAGATAAAACAAGAAATAAAAAATGACATTTACATGTTACTGGCTCATACCTTGTTCAAAGGATTTGAAGACAACACAGCTGCAGTAATGCCTGCCTCTGCTAACTAACGAAGATGAGGAGGAGTCTCCATATTCAACATCTGAAAATAGAGTTCACGGTTGTTTGACCAAAATAGATACATAACATTATTTAAATGCATAATGATTACAAATGGTTAAATTTACCTCCGTAAAAGTGCTTCTGCATCCAAGGGACCAAGGAAATCGTGGAGGTGCTGGTAAAGCTCCCTTTTGAAATTATCAAATTGTCACTAAATAAGATTACCATTGATATATGTACTATATTTACAATCATGTGATAAATTACATACATGCTGACTCGACCTCCTCCCATAACCCGCCACTGGATAGCTAACAGAGGCATGATGAAGACTCTAACCCTAGAATTTCATTGCGTGGACAATTACATACATTAATTTTGACTTATAATATAGATAGTCATATAAAATTAATTACAAATTTCAAATACAAATATATTAAATCAAGATGAACCTTGTAAAAAATTACCTAGGAGTCAATACCAAAGGTACACTATAAGAAATCATCTATGAGAACAAGATCATCCAATATGGATGTGTCCATCACTAGCTGCTACCCCTGTGTCCCAGTATCTTGTCGAGAGTCCTGTGTCCCATAATTGCACAAGTTCACACATGAACTGCAAAGATGTGGGGAGAAATGATGCCTGCTTCTCTCACCCTCATTAGCCTGGGTGAGATCATCTCTATCTTGGGCAGAGCCATCACCTCTACCCTGGAACTCTCAAATGTCAAAATAATTAGGAATCTCCTTGAGGATGAACTCACAATGGAGTTTTCTTAAGAAATATTGTGGCACCTCATTGTTATTACATGGATGCTCATCAAAGACCATGTACCATCTATCCCAAAAGTTTTCAGATATATCTTCACTCCTACACCAATGAATCAAGAAGCGTTTGCAAGTCTCTTCTATTGTTTGGCCAGTTTTAGGATTGATAAAATGTGAACATAATACAAATTTTGTATTTTTTTTATCCTTCACTTGTTGGTAAGACAATTTGTCAGCATAGTATTGCCAACACCTCTCCCTATAGTCATTCCATTTGGTGATTTGGTTTGTCACCGATTCAATGTGAGAAATAATCACCTCTAATGACTTGGCAAGTTCTCTCCTACGATAGATGCTTGCACTTGAACTATTTAACATTTCAATTAGAGTTTGAAGATGTTTTTTGTTTTCTTTTATTTGCCCTAAATAGTTTTCCTATGTATCTCTTTCATGGTGAGGACATGAAGGTGGGAGGTTTTGAGGGTTTTGAGGGTTTTCAAGGTTGTTTTTACCCTATGTTGGATTTGTGTTTTGTGCTACCTCATTGACTGTAAATTCAACATAAAAAACTAATCACACATTGCAAAAGTAAAAATTTATTTCCAAACTCACAAAAATCAATCAAACCCTACCTTCTTCGGCTATTGTGCCCTCTACATTTCATTCATGACATCTTTGAGAGTGGGATTGGCGAGGTGGCATGGTGAAAACATCGATTACACTTAGAACTTGCTTGATTTCTACTTCCTCTAAAGTGCTCACACTCTTATAACTGGTTTTTGTTTGCAAAATGTAGAAATGGTCATGGTTTTATGTTTTTTTTTTACTTTATAACAGAGAAAAAAGTGAGCGCATTTTAACATGCTCACGTTTTCCCTTACATGTGACCAAAAAGCCAAGTGACAACTTTTTGGTCCTACAACTTTGTGCATATACCCATTTACAATAATGATTTCATTTGCAATATTATTTTTGTACTCACCATTTCAATACTTTCTTCTATCTCCACCTCTTTGATACATGCATGAAAAAGATTCATACACTCCTAACACATTTATTGGTCTTGCAGAATCACATGATAATATATTTTTTGACATCATGCTTTTGCAAGGCTTATGGTTTCTGACACTATGGTTTTGCAAGTCCTAAGCTAGAGGCATCTTATCTCCTATCTAGAAGATCCTTGCAACTTCCGCAATATCTTTTTGATAAAGATATTTCATTTTAGAATTTTACTATTGTACTTTAGCATGTTTTTTACTTGGTGCAACTATTGGATCAACTTGCTAAAGTGGGGGAAAAATGTAACGTAAAAAAATTTACGCTTTGCAATTTTATGTCAAGTTTTACACCTGCCTTAGTGTTAGTTTTTCCTTAGAACTACTTAGAAGTAATCTTAGATTACTTCCCTCAAACCAATTTTTTATCAAAATTATATTAGAGAATTAATGTTAACTTCTATCTAGGCACATGTGTCAAATTGGAGCAAATTTCCTTTGGACACTAGTGTGATGCATGACATGCTGGTGTCATGTGTCATACAGTGTCTCGAAATGTGTGTTTCTCGTACATACCACTACCTCATAATGTCTTCTAATGGTTGTAACACTTCCTTGAATGTTTCTTTGCTATATATAGCCTATTCTTGAGCACAAGATATGGATAATGAAAAGACATGACTACTATCCAGAGGAGCTTTCTAAGAATCACGATAGGTCTGTAGTTTTAGTGGTTTAAAACTCTAATTTTTCTACACATAGATTCCTCATAGTAGATAGATTCTCTCTCTTGCCTGGTTAGCCCATAGCCTTACAATTTTCTTTTGCACCTACCTGTAATTTCTCGTGATCATTGTACGAATTATCCAAAGCAATCACAAGGGAAGATTTTCTCTTAGAGGCATAGGCTTCGCCTAAGAGATTCCTCTAGTTTTTCTTCTACCATTGAAGGTGTTTTCGATAACTGGTGAATAATGAATTGCTCTCTAGAAACCCTTCTCATCTTCAACACTTAAATCCATGCAGATAAGGTAGTGAATCCTTTTGGTGTTTCTTTATCACATTCCAATAGAAAGTGATATATTCTTGATAGTTTTGTTTTTCTCATCACTTGGTTGATCTTGTTGCACAAGCAATGAATCAACCCTCTTTTCAGAATCATTTAAGTAGATCTATGTTTTATCTATCATTACTCATACCATAATCTAGGCAGAGTGCCCACCCCATTAACTAAGGAGGTGTTCCTAGCATATTTTGTCACTGCGTCTCCAATCCTAGACAAAATTAGGATAGGTGCACACAATCTTTCCAACATCATTATCATTTGACTGCTCGTGGAGGTTGAAAGACCAAAGTAGGGGTTTGACCTTACCTAGAAAACTCCTTAGCAATCCCAAAACTTCTTAGCTTATAAAAAACAAGCTATTCAAAGGACATCAATCACTCAGAGGTTTGCTAGTGTTGATCTAATATTTTGGTGGATTCTATCATCTATATTTTATCTAATTTATCTGTCTACTCAGATATTATGCTTACATTTTTCCTCATTGTGTTGTGAAAATTGATCTAGAAGTGACACAAATAGAGAAGAGGCTCATTGGGCAAGCATAGAGTAATCTTATTTGAACCTATCATCCATACAACATCATAAATATGATGGAGCGACATGCAAACGTTCATGCTATGTGATGTCATCCTTGACCAAGACTCCATTCCTCTGGTGATAAGTTTATCGTGTATTGTGTTTTTTAGATCTACTTTCATTTAAGATCAAAAATCTTTTCTAGTATTCTATAAACAACAATTCATTTATGTACTATCAATTTAAAAAATTAATTTAACAGGGATATCGGGCAATGGCGGGCATGAGTGCAGGAGCAATCTCTGCATGGCCGCTTACAGCTCAGCCTTAGCATGCATGTTGTGGATGTGTCTCCATTTTTATTTGTCTTTGGTGTTGTAGGTTCTTGTTTGGTGCATTCAACCTATTTGGGAGGGTGGGGTTTGTTGCAGGCTTTTTAATCAGGGGATCCGGCGTGGATTTTTTTCTCTTCGGTATGGGTTTTGGTCTAGGGTTGGTAGAGCTAGTGCTCCCTTCCATGTTTGTGGGTCTTTTGCCTTGTGGATTTGTTTGGGCATGGTGGCACAAGGTGCTTCCTTGAGTGTGGTGATCTCTGAGGGTGGGGACTTCTCAGATCCCTCTTCTTCTTTGAATGCAACTACCATGGAGCATCTGGGGAAAACTCCGTCTGGGGATGGGTCCTTATCCTCGAAGGGTTTTTTCTAGAATAAAGAAAGTTAATGGTTGTTTAGAGAGATGCCAAGATCAATCTATTTCATATTGGAGAAATCATGCACTTATTTGTAAATTCATGGATCTCTAACTTCCTCTACTAGTTCTAGAATCTTGGACAAGTCAGGTTTGGAACCCAGAAGGGGATATGGAGATATTGATGGTGGCTAACAATTACTTTCTGGTTGTTTTCTCATGCATGGTGGATAGAAATAGGGCTTTTGAAGGTGGCCCTTATTTTTATAATTAGGTTGGGCTCTTTATCAAACCTTGGCATGTGGGGTTCAACTCTGCGGAGGAGCTTCCCTATAAGCAAGCTAGGTGTGTGGAAATCATTTCCTACACTAATCTAAAGAGGAGAGAAGAGTACAAATTCTTTTTAATCCTTATAGTTACAAAATGTTAAACACAACAATGGAGATATTGCAGCAATACACAAACACATAGAAATGAGACAGAAGAGAGAGACACAAGATATATGTGGGGAAAACCCTTATCAAGTGAAAAGCCCCACTCCAAAACCTGTACAATGTATTATCAAAATTGAAATGGTTTATAGTACACTTGCAATGCAATCTCTCAGGAGTCTTCGACACTCATATCTAGAGACAAACCAGTAGCATAATAGTACTTGTCAATCACATAATACATCTTCTCTCAAAAGCACTTGTTTATATAGAAGATATAAGGCAAAAATGAGCCTATCTTGAGATAGGCATCCAACATGGCCTCATGGCCCAAAATCCACATCTAGGGACATTTGTCCAACACTGTAGAATGTTCATGGCACTTGTCATATCACCCCATCCCAAAGAGGTCACCTATTCCCAAGTTGGGCAATGGATGTCGAAGGATTAAGTGCATCAAAAGAAGAATCTACTAAGAATAATGTAGAAGAGTCAAAAGAGATAGATGAGGAGAAGTCTAAGGACTTGGATTCCTCTGTTCCAGAAGAGGAAGTCCATGAAGAAGTCAACATCTCTCTGTTGGATCCCCCTACAGACTCAGGTACTAAAGGAAAAGGAAGAGAAGAGGAGAAATTGAGTCAAGAAGAGGAGGTAAAGGGAAGAGAAGAAGAACAAACAGAGAAGATCCCTGATGACAGTTCTGAGGTTGCCAAAGGAAAGAAGACTTAGTCTCTAGCAAGGGACACTATAGAGGTAGTAAAGAGCTTCTTGAACAAAGAAATGATAGAAATACATGAACCAGAATTATTTCAAGGACCACTCAATTTTGATTCCCTCTCTTCGGTCTAGACAATGAAGATAACATCCTTTGCCCAAGCTAAAGCAAAAGAAAATCTTCTGAAGTCTCACATGGAAGATTGTGAGCTGACAGAGATTGCATCCAGAATGTTGGAGAAGATCATGTCATCCTTCCAAAAGGATACTTCAGCCTCTCCATCAGGTAACCTTAAATCCCTGATAAACTCTGTCAACACTCATTTTGATTCCTTAGAGAAATCGACAGAAGAAAAGGTTCGGAAAGAATTTTTGGGAAAGAGATTCTTTGAAGTACAGGGACTCATAGATAATGATAGGAGAACTGTGGATATTGGGATAAAGAGCCTAGAAAATGCTCTTAAAAATGGTGGAGAAATGTACAAATTTTGTCTATCCTAGTCTAAAGTGACAAAAGATATCGAAAAGAAGGTGAAAGAACAAGAAGGTAAACTTTTAAGTTTATCTCAAAATTTTGATCCTCTCACCACATCCATAATGAATCAAGAGTGCCAGGCTATTGCCATTATAAATGAAATAAAGAGGCTTGAAAAGGAGAAGAAGAATATAATAAGCAGGATGAGTGAACTTAGAGGGATAATTATCCCTAAGTTAGAGGCAATGCATGAGGCCTTAACTGATGCTCAGACCACAGCCCGGACTAGTGATCCTGTAGACTTAAGAAGGGCAGAAGCTTATGCATTTTTGTTGAGTGGTCACATCTCAATTTTGGACAGGATGAAGCAAAGTTGGGCAACAGAATTTGTATAGTTGAAGACCACTTTTGCAGATATACTTTAGTAAATGTAAGTATAACATGTATATATACTTATGCAGCTATGTATATGTTGATTTTTGCAAATTTTGGTGTGCAGATTCCACCCTCTACCATTGATGTCAAAGGGGGAGTGAGGAGTAGTGAAAAATGTGGAATCTAGCTAAGGGGGAGCCCTGGTAAAAGTGTACATAAGACAGAGCATCAACCAAGGGGGAGTTTTCTATGACACTTAGTCATTTTTCACTAAGTGTTGCCATCAATGCCAAAGGGGGAGATTGTTGGAAAGAGAAACTGTGTAGCTTCAGGATTATTGTCATTAATGGCAACAAAGTCTATCCCACACATCTGCAGAGCATAGTATGCTTATACTGAAAGTCAGATTGAAGAGTGTTCTGGTCCGGTGAACAAGAACAGACATGCAGCAAGGTCCGACAATCAGGTCCGGATCTCTCAAAGGGTGTAACTCAGAAAGTTATGGACTTGTGCAAGTCAAGAGGAGTATCATGACTACTATATTCCAGAGATTGAGCCTCCGGTGATGAATCATTGAAAAGATATGAGCATCTGAGTGTTGGGTTCTAGACAGGTAGAGCAGACTGAGGAAGAACTGACCGACAGAGTATCAGACTTCAATCTGAATGAGTAATTGATGGTGATCAAGCTATTTAAGGGATCATACATGGTTGGCTGACATGATTTATGACTTCTATGTCTATGTTTTTGATGCGCATCACATATTAAGCATGGAATCAACCGACAGATCAGTGTTTTGTAAATATCTTGAATATTTCAGTTGTCGACTAGAAAGATATTGAAATCATTGGTGTGGATATATATACCAGATGGATTTTAGTATGAAGTGTGTGAAAAAGAAAAAGAGTGCAAGGAAAGGCAGAGATAAGTGTGGAAGTAGCAATACAAGTCTGGTATGTGACAGAACAACAGCACTAAAGTAGAGGAAGAATGAAGTGCATTAGATTAGTATATTGAGCCTAACCAAAACTAAACCTCAGCATATATGGATGCCTCTCTTCAGTTCAAACACCTGGTTACCTTATATAAACATTGTACAGTGAGTCTCTTGTAGGAAGTGTGCCTCTTGTGAGTAGTGTGCTCAGGCAGTGAGCCCTAATTGGTAAGTGCCATTTTGTACTTCTTATTCTTTTAACAGAGAATATAATCTTGGGTTAGTCACCCTATGGTTTTTCCCTTAACAAGGTTTTCCATGTTAAAATCCTTGGGTTATGTGTGGTGATTTCATTTCTGCTCTCATGATTATATATGCTTATGTGTTTTGATGCTACATAAATTATAAAAGGAAAAATAAAGTAAAGTTATTAGAGATAACTAATTCACCCCCTCTCTCAGTTATCTACCTTGTTTCCAACGCCATCCTCTACCATGTCTCGTACGAAGTGAAACTGTACATCAATATGCTTTGTTTTGGCATGGAAAGTTGGATTCTTTGCTAGGCAAATCACACTCTGACTGTCACAACAAATCGTAATCTATCCTGCATCAACACCAATATCTGAACACAATCTCTTAAGCCAAATGGCTTCCTTACAAGAATGAGTTTCTACCATATACTCAATTTCTATCATGGACAAAGCAACCACAGGTTGTCTCTTACTCATCCAACTAATTGCACCACCAAACATAGTGAACACATAAGCACTGGTGAATCTCCTGTAGTCAATGTCACCCACCCAATCAGAATCCATAAATCCATGAATAGAAACTGAATGTGGAGGTCCTGTAGGATTACCATGATAGCATATGGAATACTTGAAAGTACCCCTCAAATATCTAAACACTCTCTTAACTGCATCCCAATGTACCTATCCAGGATTAGCCATAAATTGACTAAGGACTCCCACTGCTTGGGCAATGTTTGGTCTTGTGCAGACCATAACATACATCAAACTACCAACAACACTAGCATAAGGTACTCTACTCATGTCCTCCACCTCACGAGGAGATTTTGGACAATCATTAACAAATAACTTTGTCCCCAATGAAATAGGAACACACAATGGTCTACAATCTGCCATGCTGAACCTAACCAACACGGTCTTCACATACTTACTCTAGCTTAACCAAAGTTTTTTGTTAGCTTTGTCTCTTATGATTTCCATTTCCAAAATGTACCTGGATGTCCCTAGATTCTTAATCTCAAACTATGTTGACAATTGAGACTTCAAATTAGAAATCATATTCTTACCATTCCCAATTAATAGTATATTGTCAACATACAATGCAATAATGAGAATGTGATCATTGTCAAACTTGTAATAAACATAGTGATTTGATTTTGATCTTAGAAATCCAATCGACAACACAAAGGCATCAAATTTCATATACCACATCCTAGGAGACTGCTTCAAACCATACAAAGACTTCTTCAGTTTGCAAACCAAATTTTCTTTACCTTTCTCTATGTAATGCTCTAGCTATGACATGTAGATCTCTTCCTCCAAATCAACATGAAGGAATGTTGTCTTCACATCCATATGTTCCACCTCTAAGTCATACACTACTGCAAGAGATAACAAGAACTAAATGGATGTCATCTTTGCAATGGGAGAGAAAATTTCACCATAATCAATTCCCTCCACTTGTGAGTACCCCTTCGCAACCAATCTAGCCTTGTACTTTTTAACACTACCATCTGCACCGAATTTCTTCTTGAACACCCATTTGCATCCAAGAACTTTCCATCCTTCAGGCAAAGGCACCAAGTCACATGTTTTATTCTTCTCTAATGAAGCCATTTCATCTTCCATGGCCTCCTTCTAGGAACCTGCATCTTTCATGCCCATAGCCTCTGTCACAGTTCTAGGTTCATCAATGTTAGTAACCAAGGCAAAATCACAACTAGAATCAAGCAATGAATAACCAAACCTATCAGGTTTCTTCCTTGTTCATGTAGACCTCCTCAATGGTCGAGGTTGAGGTTCTACTTCTTCTGAGCTTTCAGAGCTGCTAGAGCTCTCCTTATCATCAGGTCTCACAGGGTCTATCGGTTCAGTCTTCTCATGGGTAGAAGGAAACTAAACCACATCCTCTTTCTTTTTTGTCTGTTTTGGCTATAGATAAATGAAAGAAGGTGTTAGCTCTCTAAAGATAAAACTTCTTCTATACAACACTTTTTCAGCCACAAGATCCCAAAGCTTGTATCCTTTCACACCGACACCATAGCCAATGAAAATACACTTAACATCCTTGTTCTCCAATTTAGACTGTTTCTCCCTAGGCACATGTGCATGTGCATATGCCTCACAACCAAAAACATGAAGATGTCTAACTGAAGGCTTCTTACTAGACCACACCTGCATAGGTGTCTTACCAACAAGAGCTAATGTAGGAGACCTGTTTACTAGGTAGCAAGCAGTGGCTATAGCTTCAGCCCAAAACTTTTCTTTGAGGCTTGGTCCACTAAGCATACTCCTAGCCTTCTCCATCAGTGTCCTATTCATCCTCTCTGCAACTCCATTTTGTTGTGGGGTGTATGGAGTTGTCTTATGTCTTTCAATCCCTTGCTCTTTACAGAACTTATCAAACTCTGCCGAACAAAACTCACCACCATTGTTAGTTCTCAAACACTTAATCTTTTTACTAATCGGATTCTTAACAAAAGCTTTAAACTCTTTGAACTGATTAGAGACTTCAAACTTACTTCTAAGAAAATAAATCCATGTCCTTCTACTGTAATCATCTATGAAAGATACAAAATATATAGATTTGGAAATCAAAGGAACACTAACAGGACCAAACACATCAGAATGAATAAGGTCCAACACACCAAAAGACTTGTGAGAACTAGAGTAAAACTAAACATGGTTTTGCTTTCCATATATACAATGTTCACAAAAGTCAAACTCTAGATTACAATCGTTTAACCCCTCAACGAGGTTTTTATTTTTCAGGTTTCGAAGACCCTTCTCACCAATGTGGCCAAATCTCTTATGCCATAACATAGTCTTTTCAGCAGGAAGATTAACTTCCAAAGCATGAGCACCCTTGGGTACATAAGATGCACTACCATTAGAATTTATTACAACAGATTTCTTCATTGCTTGTTCAGATGGTGAGGATGAAGTGACTGCAGCCCTTTTCTTCAAGTCAGAAGAACTATTGCACTGTGAAGTGCATGCCTCCAGTTGAAACAGAGTACCTCTCTGAGTACCCTTCTCAAGCACCATAGATCCTCTAGTCATCTTGTATCCATCCTTTGAAAAGACAACCTACACACTTGTATCATTCAACTTACTTATAGAAAGCAAGTTCCATGCTAAGCCTGGGATGTGCATAACCCTAGTGATCCCCTTCACTCATCCATCAGGGAATCGGATTGAGACTCTTCCACAACCAACAATCTTCAGATGAGACTCATCACTCAAGTACACTCTTACACCATCAAACTCTTCATACTTTGTGAACTAGCTTCGATGCAAGGTCATGTGGAATGATGCACCAGAATCAATCAACCACACATCATCAGATGCATGGGTGGCTAGGGCTCTGATAAAGGCATCACCATCATCTTGTGACTTGTCAAAATCTGAATCTAGGACATTCTTTTTCTTCTTTTTCTTTTCCTCTTTACATTCCTTTCAAAAATACCCAGTTTTACCATAGTTCCAATAGAGAGCCTTGGACTTTCCAAGAGATTTAGATCTCCCATGGGATTTGGATCTACCCTTTTCACCTTTCTTGTCCTTCTTCTTCCCTTTCTCTTTAGGTCTTCCACAAACTGCAAGAGCTTCTTTGGCCGACTCGATTGTCTTTCTTCGTATTTCTTCAAATAACAGTTAAGACACTACCTCATCCATCTTGAAGGTGGTTGTAATGCTTCTGATGGCCATGACAAGATGATCCCACGAATCCAGCAAAGGACAAAGCAGGGTCATACACCAATCCTCCTCCTCCATTTTCACACCCACGGATGTCAACTATGCAACAATCATGTTGAAAGCATTCATATGGTCCGCAACAAATCCATCGTCTTCCATCTTTAGAGCAAATAGCTTCTTTTTCATAAAAATCTTGTTCACCAAGGACTTGTTCTAATAAAAATCTCCCAGCTTCTTCCAAAGTTCTTTCGTAGTCTTCTCCTCATGGAAATTCAATAGGACAGAGTTAGGTAGATAGAGTCTTATGAGACCCTTAGCCTTCCGATCTTTGAGGTCCCAATCAGCTTGTGACATTGCCGTAGGTTTTGTTCCATCAACGGTTTCCCATAGGTCACGATCAACAAGTAAATCTTCCATCTTGAGTTTCCACAACTCAAAATTTATGCCATTGAACTTCTCCACCTCTAATCTTCTGAATGTGCTTGCCATCTCCTTCCTGTAACAAGATACAAAATACTCTGCACAGACTCCCACTCAACCTAAGGTTAGCTCAAAAAATCCCTACCCAACAGCTAGAACCAAAATTGGCCAGGCTCTAATACCAACTGAAAGGAAGCTAGGTGTGCAGAAATTGCTTCCTACACTAATCTCAAGAGGAGAGAAGAGTGCAGATTCTTTTTAATCCTTATAGTTATAGAATGTTAAACACAATGATGGAGATATTGCAGCAATACACATACACACAGAAATGAGATAGAAGAGAGAGACACAAGCTATACATGGGGAAAACCCTTATCGGGTGAAAAACCCCACACTCCAAAACCTACACAATGTATTATCAAAATTGAAATGGTTTACAATACACTTGCAATGAAAGCTCTCAGGAGTCTTTGACAATCATATCTGGAGACAAATAGGTAGCATAACAGTACCTGTCAATCACATAATACATCTCCTCTCAAAAGCACCTATTTATATAGAAGATAGAAGGCAAAAATGAGTCTATCTTGAGATGAGTGTCCAACATGGCCTCATGACCCAAAATCCACACCTAGGGACACTTGTCCAACACTATAGAATGTTCATGACACTTGTCATATCACCCCATCCCAAAGAGTTTGCCTATTCCAAAGTTGGGCAATGACATATACTCTTACGACTGTCATAGAATCTATCATAGCTATCATATCTTACAGTTGTAAGAGAATCTATCATACACAGGCTAAAAATAGCATATTCTCTTACAACATGTCATAACCCTCCTTGGGGCACCCAAATAGGCCTTCTTCCAAGATGCCTTGTGACACATGTCTTCACCTATAATAGAATCTTCCATTTATGACTCTTACGCATCATAGATTTGTCATAGGAATTTGTCATAACTGTTTCAGTCAATATTCCCTTACACACTATCCAAGATGCTGACACATGGAAAAATATTCCTACCACTAAGTGGGGCACCTATCTCCTCATGTGAGTACAAATTTACATGTTATCACCTTCCACGTAGGATGACACATCACCGTGCCAACTCCCAGAAGATGACAATAAGGATTTTCATCCTAATTACAATAATAGGCAATAAATAAATAAATACAATGAAATAATACAAGGAATTACCAAGGTTGAGACACCTTAATTCCCAACATTCCCTTGAGGGCCCCTATTTGGGTTCATCTTCCAAGGCTTCTGCTTGAGTTGTAGTGGAGTGACATTCTTCATTCTTTTGCTCTTTTGCTTGGCAAACCGGTTGGTTCTGCTTCGCAAACTTAGGACAAGAAGGTAATCTCTTATGCTCGAATTTGTGTTGAGAGTGATTTAAATAAACCTTTGACAAATTCTATGGAAATATATCTTCGGTCCTCTTCTTGGATTCAACATCTCGACTACAAGACATTGCCATTTAAATCTATCATGAATATGGGCATTTGTAAAGGAGATGCCCCCATGCTAATTCGATAACTATTACAGCTAATGTTCCCTCCAATTTGACTCCTAAGAAGGATAAAGGGAAGGCTCCTTTATCTAAAGGGGTTGTTGATAAGGAGGGATTTATTCCTGTTAAGCCTTGCAATAAGGGGAGAGGTCAGAAGAGAACTCTGAAGGACTAGCAAAATGATGAGAATCTTAATTAGTTTGATGTTTTGGATGACATGGTCCAGGAAGAGGGAATTTCAGTTGAGCTCCCCTCTAGTGCTAGGTCATTGGACATGGCCTTGTTAGAGAATAGAGAGATGGATAATCATATCTTGTCTTTGGCAGGTCGGCAAGATAGGTAGATGGATACATATTTACCTTCTTAGATTCCAGATGTGTCACAATCAAGTGGGGCTTTGGTCTCAAAATATTGTGAAGCTTTGGCAGCTCCAGTCTTTCCTCCAGTGAATGAGGCTCTAGAGTTTGGGAAAATTAGGGGGGCTTCTCATGCCTTGGGCCTACAACAAAAGTCCCTTAAAAAGGG
This sequence comes from Cunninghamia lanceolata, assembly GCA_027924645.1. Lineage (NCBI taxonomy): Eukaryota > Viridiplantae > Streptophyta > Pinopsida > Cupressales > Cupressaceae > Cunninghamia > Cunninghamia lanceolata. Next base: position 2,385,118 of record BSBN01000934.1, read on the forward strand.
GCCTCTGGAGAAGCCTTTGAAGGTTGGGTACAAGAAAGACCAGAAGAAGGTGAAGTTAGTTGGAGATGCATTGGTGGAATCCAAGTTAGTGAAGACCATTGACTCCCATTTCTCCCAATCTCACAAATGATTATTTTATCTTGGAATGTGAGGGGTATGAATAGCATCCCTAGACAAAAGGCTATTCATGATCTAATTGATACCCATTTTCTTGACATTGTCTTTATTCAAAAAACTAAAGTGACTGTGGATGGTATGTTTAATTTAGCTCCTAGAATTTGGTCTTGTGGCTCTTGTCAGTGCATTGGGGCCCATGGTAGTTTAGGTGGAGTGGCTTATTTTTGGGATTTGAGGAAGGTAGTCCTTCTCCGGTGGATTTCAAGTCACTCTTCTATCTCTATGGTTGCCTCTAGTGTGGATTCAAGTGAAATCTATCTTTTTACTAATGTTTATGCTCCTACTAATCTCTTGGGCAAATCATAACTTTGGGATCACATTAGATTTGTCCGATCTCTAGAGCTCTTTCTCCCTTGGATCATGGTTGGTGACTTTAATGCTGTTTGTATCTTGGAGTAAAAAAGAGGTGGCATTGTCAGGCTTGATATTTCTACTGAAATCCTAAGAGATAATATTGATCTCTTGAATGTTATTGATGTGAAGCCAAATAATGGTATCTTCACCTGGAACAATAGAAGAAGTGGAGTAGATGTGATCTCGAAGAGGCTTGATAGATTTCTTGTCTCCTACTTTTGGATGGGTGATAGATGGACTACCAGCTTGAAGATCTTGGATTGGAGAGGGTCTGATCATTGGCCAATCAAACTCTTAGTGATTTCATTTAGAGCTTCAAAGAACCCTTCTTTTACATTTCAACCTATGTGATTGTGGGATCACTCTCTCCAAGACTTAATGACTAATTACTGGTATCAAGTGAAACATGCTTATAGCAGGGCTATGTATTCCTTTGTCAAAAGATTACAATATGTGAAATATAAGCTCAGGAAGTGGAATAAGCAATGCTTTGGAAACCTTCACTTCAACAAAATGTCATCTCAAGCTCAGCTAGATGCTATCACTCACTTGATCTAAGATCAAGGACTTACTTTGGATCTGAGTGTAATACTTTTCAAAATGTGCTCTACACGTACGTCCGGTCTCGAGCCGGTTCGGGTTTTTATTCACAAACATGAGGTTCTTGGTTAGGAATCGGTGGTGCTTACTTCTCATGACCCTCTGCCTGGTCATGAGGGTGTTAGGGTTTGATAGATGGTGGGATAATTAAACCCCATGGAATGATTCTGGATGGGCATCTACTTTATGTTCCAGTGACTGGTAAAGGTGCTACTGGGAAAGCCTCTTGTCATTCATTTTCTGATGTTGTTTGATCATCTCAGGTAAGAGCTAGACCCTTGCCTTGCAACCGCTCCTCTCCTGTGGTGGTTTGTGGGCCTGAGGTTTCTAAAAATGAGGATTTTTATTTGAGAAAAGGAGTGATCTACATATTCAATGGAATGTGGCCCTCCCTCCCCAACCTGCATAACTGGATTTTGGAATCCTAGAAACTGATTGTTGAAGATTAAGCTTTACCCCTACGCTAGGGGGTTATTCATTGCTACCTTTGAGTCCACTAAGAAGAAGGATTCAGTGATGGACAGGGGATGGATGTGGGGGGATCATTTGTTGTCCATCAAACCTTGGGCTCACTCCTTTAATCCTTTCACCGAGCCGCTCAATATCAGACCAGTATGGGTACGACTACCTAATCTTCCCCTCCAGTTTTGGGAGGATTCCTGCTATGAAGCCACAGGTAACATGTTAGGGCATTTTTTAAAGGTTGATGCTACAACATCAGAAATGGGGCACACTTCAGTTGCTTGCATTTTAGTGGATATTGACTTCTCTAAACCTCTCTTTGGAGAGGTTGTTTTGATGGTGGAGGATAGGCCATGGACACAGTTGTTGGACTATGAAGGTCTTCCCTTTCAGTGCAAAAATTGTTTCTCTATTGGTCATTTAGCCTCCAATTGCCCTCACTCTTGTCATAAGGGAGCGGCAACTTGGTGGAAAGATGCTCTCTCGAATTATTTGACTATTTTTACATCCCCTTCGGATGACTCTTCTCAGGAGGGCGATCCTTCCTTGGAGAGTGATTTGCTTGTTGAGGAGCCCTTGGTGTCCACTTATAATGTCGATGCTGCTGATGTTCCTGTTGGTCCTATTCTGGATGCTATTCCCACTGTCGTTACTATTGGTTTGGATGATGTCCTAGCTGATGTTCCTATTGGACCCATTCTCACTACCTCTGCCGGGATGTCAGCTCCCCTTTCTGCGAGTCACTCTTCTTCTTTGGTGGTTCCAAATTCCTCTGCTAGGTTGTCGGTCCCTCCTATTTGTGATTGCCCCTTGGCTACGGGGTCTGGTGAGGGTCCCCTCCTTTCTCCTCACTCTGAGGACTTTGATTCTGGGCTTTCTTGGACAGTTGTTCATAGAAAGTAGAAAGGGCTCCCCAAGTCTGTCACGGCTTCACGATAAAGGATCAAGAGAGTTAGGTTACTACCCTCAGGATCTGGGTTTGTTTAGATCCTTTGTTTATGTTTTTCATTTGGTTGTTGTTTCTATTATGTTTTTCTTGTTTCGCCTTTATGGTCTATTTTTCTACCCTTTGAGCCTTTGTGTGGGGTTCAACCCTAGTTGGCTACTTTTTTTGTATCCTCTTGTTTTGTAATAGGGACCTACACCCTTGTTTGCAGCTTATCAATATCAAAAACAATATAAATAAATGACATTTGCACTTCGATGGATAATAGTAATTATCATGCCTATATGTTGCTAAAATTACTATTTATCAACTATTCAATGTTATTGTTATCTTAAATTTTTTATTTACTCTAAAACTTACTACACATATGTTGCTTATGAATGTTCATTGGGATTTCTTGTTATGTGTATTAAGAGTTAAATTGTTTTGGCAAGTTTGTAAACCTTGTATTACAAGTCAACTCAAAGATGTAAATTATGATTTTGTATCAAAAACTACATTTAATTTATCACAATGTTTGTGTTTATGTGTTAACTTATTCAATCTATGTGTACTTGCATTGTTTGGTCTTTTCTAAATTGAATAGTGCAAATGTCCAATCTCAAGACCTATTTACAATTAAAAAACATAAAAACATTTGTCCTATATTAAAAAAGCATTTCAACATTTTACACTATGCACAAACCTGAAATCCTTCCAAAAATATTGTAAAAATTGTAAATTGTAAATGCATATTCTACTGCACATCTATTTCATTTTGTTTTACCCTAAAATATAGAAATTAAAATAGTAACAAACACATTACACCTAAATTCTTATAACAATTAAACCAAATATTCTTCTTCAAGTTTTATTACGCCGATAGGCATTTAACTCCGGAAGGAGTCGAGCATCGTACAATGTCAAGTCACTCATCAATGGCCTCTGTGCCAACCCAGGTACAGGGATGACCAACCAATCCATCTCTACCCTTCCCATCAAATTGATGCATAGTGACTTGGATGTACAGCTTTGGAGACGCATGCAAAGGTTGGTGGAGATTTTGCTTGTAGATTTTGCCTTGCAAATTACTTTTTGAGGGAGTAGATGAATTTCAGAGTTTCTTGTTCGCCAAGTTTGTTAGGGTTCGACTTGGGGCAGCTCGACTCTATTGTTTGTGTGTGCCTGTTTGTTTTTTTAGCAGAGTCTAGAAAGTTACAACAGATTGCATGAGCTCTGATTTGGAGGAAGCTCAGGGTAATAATTGTAAACACAAATGCACAAGTATGATAATGAAAAGCATGAACCAGGACTTGTGAGTAAGACATTAAAACACACACATAGAAGCAAAACATAACACAAGGATTACTGGAGTGGAAAACCCTCATGGGGTAGAAAAACCACTCAAAATTGCCTCACTAGCTTATTCAAAACCTCACTGGTTACAAGTAGGTCTCACTGACGAAGGAAGCTTCACTAGCTTTACAAAATGCCTCACTGACATACACTGTGCCTCACTGGCTGATTCAAGTGTGCATAAGAAAACAAATTAGTTCAAGGGGTTACCTTGTTTCACTCCATCACAAAACCTTATTCTTCCTTTAACCCTCACTTGACAAACTTTCTTTCAATTACAATCTCTTCAACCTGATAAAGAATCAACATTATACCATATGAAAACTTACAAAATACAATCTCTGCAAATTACCATCTCAAGACACATATACAAGCTCCTGGTTGATCAAACATAAAACAATTTCACTCTGCAACAATCATTTGATGATCTTGTCACTCTCTGTATTTACCCCTACAAAAACATGATCTCATACATCATTATTCATCTGTATTTTCTCTTCAAAAATCTTCACAAAGATGTCTTCATCATATCATAACTCAGTCCTCCAAAACCTTCTTCACAATGCACCTGCAAATTCATTATATAAAAAAATAGAAGGTCCTTTCATGACCTTTCACATTCTACTTCTTCTTTGATTCATTCTTCTCTATAAAGAACCTGCAAAACCAAAAAGATCAAATTCATATTCTTTGTATAACCATTTCCATTCATAAATAATTTGCAAAAATAAAATCATATTTCTCTGTTCATCTGCAAGAAGTCTTTTCACATTCTTCTTCCCATTTATCTTCATTTTCAAAAATCCATTGATAATCTCATCTCTAATGTTTTTCATCTTATGTCCTTGTCACAAAATAATAAAAACTCTATCTCTATAATTATCTTCTTTCATAAAATCATTCTCCTACAAAAATAAGATTATATTCTTCTTTTTAAAAATATTCTTTATTTGATGCCTTCAAAAAATATTTTCACAACCATTCGAATCCATTTCTCCAAAAAAATTCTGCATAAGGACAAAAAAGAAAAATCATAAAATCTCCTTAATAATTTATTACTCTACCCATTTTAGAAAAAATTAACTTTCTTCTTTTCATTTTCATGGAATGAGAGAGAAAGAAGCCTTCTTGAGTTTCAAAATTAGAAAAAAATTTCATAAAAAATCCCTTAAAAAACTCAAGAAAAACTACCTTAAAATCTCCTTTTCAAAAATCTAAAAATAGCCTTATCTGCAGATGACGGTTGACTACACTTCAAAATACATTCATAGGATAGTCATCAATCTTTATATTTGTGCCCATTAATCATTCAAATCCTGACCACTCAATTTGATCACCCACCAAAGGTCTTAAAACAAACTTTTAATACCGAGCACCCTAGGTGATCGGGGTCTGTCACCTCACAGGGCCGAACCCTCAAAGTCTTCACTTAAGTTACTTTTGACCTTCTGAACCTGTTAACCACAAAAAAGAAATGAAGGTATGACGTTTGAGCTCCTTGTATACACTTAGAGCACTATAGTTAGGGTTTTAATGTTTTAAGCACTTTGATAACTAAACCCTAACATAGTAGTAAGAATGAAATGCTCAAAACTTGAACAATGATGACTATTATCTCTACACTATCATTAAAATACTCAACACCCTGCACAAATTACATGAACACTCTCTATCCTTTGACACTTATTCATTGTATTTTGTCATCATGTATGAGAAGTTTGATCTTGATATGATGAATAAGATTGCGTCAAATGCTCAATATTCTAAACAGAGGTAACTTTGCATTACTGATCCTCCTAATGATAACAGAGGTAACATAGATAACTTATGAAGCACTATCAACAACATGAAAGAGACACTGATCCTCCTGATGATAAGGGGTAAGTGCACAAAGATGAGGGACCAAAATGGGGTCTTAAGTTGCCATTTTTTTTTCTGAAATCAGGAAACATTGATGTTGGATGAGAAATTGAAGATAGCTACACTCAAAATTTGAAGATGGAACGAAAACAAGAGTTGTAGTGCTCCGAATATAGTTTCTAAACTACTATTTTTTTCCAAAAATGGTTGAAATTAAGGGGTTCAAAAGGGGGAGCACACAAATTGGTCCTATTTTTCTCAAAAAAACATAACATAGTGTCTGGTGTGCTCCCCCTAAAATGTTAACTTTTTTTTAGTATTTCAATAATCGCTCTGGTGAGAAATTAGGTAACACCATGTAGTTTATCCCTAATTTTTCTGATATTTTTTTAATGAATAATTGATTTTTTTAGTAATTTTTAAAGTGGACACATCCTGAAAAATAGAAATTTGAGCATGCTCCCCCCTAAAATGTTTGAAAACTAATCGAAAATCATTTTTTTTTAAATTGGTGTAGAATGGAGTCTAGTTTCTAAAAATATAACTTATTTCAATTTTCAATGAACGATTAAAAGAAAAGTCAAAAATGTGAAACACTAAACGTACTCAAAATGTGAAAAAAATTATATGGTTAGATAGCTAACAGAGAGCTTAAGATTATGGTGGTATTTTTTTTGAGTTTTCATTGAAAAAAGTGCCATCCTGATGGGGAGCATGCTCTAGATTATCTCTAGATTTTGCTAAAAACTGATAAAAACATGTCAAACAAAGCTGATAATAATGCGCTCACGTTATGATGAGAATAACTAGAAATACACATGCCAATTGCATTTATTTGAAATTTTCTAAATCCTTTTCAACAAATCCATTTTTCGCATATCTTGCAATCATTGCATTCCATTATAGAACATCTCTTTGAGGTGTTACATCATACAATTGACATGCCTTGTCTATGCTTCCACACTTTACATACATGTCTCAAGGGCAGTTGCACTTCCTATCATCTCTCTCACTCTATTTCTCTCCCCTCTCTACGTCCTACCCTTTCTTTGAGCCTTTGCTTCCCTCCCCTCTCTACCTCCCACCTTCTCTCTCACTCTCTTCTTCCTTCCCCTATCTACCTTCTACCCTCTCTCTCACTCTCTACTTCCCTCCCCTATCTACCTCCTACCCTCTTTCTGAGTCTTTGCTTCCCTCACCTCTCTACCTCCTACCTTCTCTCTCACTCTCTTCTCCCCCTCCCTCTCTACCTCTTACTCTCTCTCTCACTTTCTACTTCCCTCCCTTGTCTACCTCCTACCCTCTCTCTTAGTCTCTACTTCCCTCCCCTGTCTACCTCCTACCCTCTCTCTTTTCTTCCTTCCCCTGTCTACCTCCTACGGTCCTCTCCCACTCTCTACTTCCCTCCTGTCTCTACCTCCTATCCTCTCTTTCACTCTCTACTTCCCTCTCCTCTCTACCTCTCCTCCTCATTCTTCCCATCCAATGAAATTTCATGAATTATTTTGTTTCCATTTCATCATCCCAATTTATATCCTCATCCATCTTTACATGTCCTATTTTTCTTGTTTCCATGTTCTTTGTCGACAAGGGAGAGCGAGAGGGAGGAAAAGGGAGAGAGGATGGAGATGGAGGGGAGAGAAAGGGGAGAGATAGAGAGTCCTAGTTTTCTTGTTTTCGAGAGAGAGAGAGAGTGTGGGTCGGGTTTATGAATTTAGGGTTGCTTAAATTTAGGGTTTAGGGGAATTATTTAGGGTTTAGGGGTTTAGGACTGCACAAGTTTATGGTTTATGGTTTAAGGGTTAGGATTTAGGGGCATTATTTAGGGTTTAAGGGTTTGGGGAGAGAGAGAGAGAGAGAGAGGTTTAGAGTTCCTCAAGTTTAGGGTCATTATTTAGGGTTTATGAGCTTAGGGTTGCCTAGACCTTTAGAGGCATTATTTATGGTTTATGAGTTTAGGGTTGCTCAAGTTTAGGGTTTCGAGTTTTGGGTTAGGGTTTAGGGGAATTATTTAGGGTTTAGGGGTTTACGATTGCTCAAGTTTATGGTTTAGGGTTTAGGGGTTAAGGTTTAGGGCTTAGGGATTTAAGGTTGCTTGGGTTTAGGGTTTAGGGAACTGCTCAGTTTTAGGGTTTAGGGGTTAGGGGTTAGGGTTTAGGGGCATTATTTAGGGTAACTTAAGGTTTATGTTTTAGGGGTTAGGGGTTAAGGTTTAGAGGTTTAGGTTAGGGTTTAGAGAGAGAGGACCAATAGGGAGATATAGAGGAGACTGAGGGGAGACATAGGGAGATAGAGGGTGAGGGACATGGCCAGAGACATAGGTAGAGAGATTGAGAGGTAAAGGGATGATAGAGACAAGGAGATAGGGTTTAGGGTTGATCAGGTTTAGAGTTTAGCCTAGTTAGGAGTTTAGAGAGGGAGAGATATGGAGATAGAGGGTAAGGGACATGGCCAGAGACATAACCAGAGAGATTGAGAGGTAGAGAGATGATAGAGACAAGGAGATAGGGGTTTAGGGTTCATTGGGTTTAGAGTTTAGGGGTTAGGAGTTTAGAGAGGGAGAGATAGGGAGATAGAGGGTGATGGACATGGCCAAAGACATATGCAGAGAGATTAAGAGGTAGAGAGATGATAGAGACAAGGAGATAAGGGTTAGGGTTGATCAAGTTTAGGGTTGATCAAGTTTAGGGTTTATGGTTGGTATATATGATGTATAGAATGGTTTAAAGAACTAACATATTGGCGCTTATGATGTTCCGATGGCTCCTGTGGCTGGCAAAGGGTAGAATGACACTTGTGACTGGCTTGGTGTATAATGATGTTTGTGATTGATAGGTGAGTGCTACTAAGGAGCATATTGGTACATACGATATACAAAATGGTGCAAATGAGTAACAGGTTGGCACTATGATCTTCTAATGGCTCTTGGTGAGGTATTTGTTTGACTTTCATTATTTTTTGGACCGTTTGAGATGGAGCTTAGATTGATTCGGGATGGAGTTGGGATGAAATGGATTTGTTTAGGGATGATGAGAGGTGAAAAGTACTAGATTAGGAATGATTTGGGAATGATTAGAATGGTTTTAGGGATGGTTTGAAGTGGTTTAGTGCCGATTAGGGAATGATTAGAATGATTTAGGAATAGTTTAGGGATGACCTATTTGAGATGAGATCCAGGTTGATTTGAAAATGATTAGGGATGAAGTTAAATTGATTTGGATGTGATTTGGGATGGTGTGAAGTGGTTTAGGGCTGATTAGAAGTGGTTTAGGGATGATTAGAGATGAAAATGAATGGATTAGCGATGATTTGGGATTGATTAGGAATGAACTTGGTTGGAATGAAAGATTAATGTTTTCATGAACTTTCACGTTATAGAGATTGGGAGAGATAGGGAGATAAAGGTTTAGGGGTACTTCCAAGTTTTATGGTTTAGGGGTTAGGGGTTTAGGGGTTTAGCCCGTTGCTTGTTTTTAGGGTTTAGGAGTTAGGGGTTAGGGTTTAGGGGCATTATTTATGGTTTAGGGTTTATGGTTTAGGGGTTAGGGGTTAAGGTTTAGAGGTTTAGGTTTATGGTTTAGGTAGAGAGGAGAATAGGGAGATACAAAGGAGACTGAGCCTGGGAGAGATATCTTTGTCTCCTCTATCCAGCTCTCTAACTATACCTACCTCTCTATCTCTCTCTCTCCCTGTCTTTCTATCTTGCTAGATCACTTTCGATCCCCTCTCTCTAACTCTACATTTGTATCTCTCCCTCCCTCACTATTTTAGGTTTACGTGAGTTTAGGGTTGCTCAATTAAATAGGGTTTAGAGTTTTGGGTAAGGGTTTAGGGGAATTATTTAGGCTTTAGGGGTTTAGGGAAGCTCAAGTTTAGGGTTTAGGGTCTAGGGGTTAGGGTTTAGGGTTTACGAGTTAGGGGTTTAGGGTTGCTTAAGTTTAGGGTTTAGAGGTTTAGGATTTCTCAATTTTAGTGTTTAGGGGTTAGGGGTTAGGGTTTAGGGGCATTATTTAAGGTTTAGGGTTTATGGTTTAGAGGTTTAGGTTTATGGTTTAGGTAGCGGGGAGAATAGGGATCCCTATCTCTCTTTGGACATATCGATCACTATCTCTTAATCTATCCCTCGCTACCTCTCTCTCTCCTCCTCTTCATCTCTCCCCATCCCTCTACCTCTTCAAATCTCTCTCCCTATGTCTCTAGACATCTCTTGATCTCTTTCCCTATTGAGCTATCTATCCTCATAACCCCGTCTCTTAATATACCCCTCTCTACCTCTCTCTCTCTGTATTTCCCTATCTATCTCTCCCTTGCTAGATCTATCTCCCTATATCTTCCCTCTCTATATATGCATCTCTATCTTTATCCCTCTATAGACCCCTTTCCCTATCTCAATCCCTATTCGTCCCTCTCCCCATCTCTATCTCACTTATCCTCTCTATCTCCATGTCCCTCTCTATCTCTCCATGTCTCCTGATCCCTCTCTATATATAGGATAGAGAAATGAAGAGAGAGAGAGAGAGAGACTCTCCCATGTAGCTACAAGGTTACCTATCATGCTTCCCAGAATGCACTCAAGTTATAACTCGAGTGCATTATAACGCGATTGCATTCTAGGAAGCATGGAAAACGGTAAAAAAGCATGTGGGATCCATGTTTTAGACCCCACATGACTGTTATTCCTACTTTTCATGAGTATATCAAACAAAAGAATGCTTTTCATGTTATTTGACTAATTGAGAACCATTTTTATATGAATTCAACACCTTTTTCTATTTTATCAATGTAGAAGAAGTGATTTTTCATATTTTTGGAGAAAATTTGATTATTTAAACTAAAAGTTTCATGTTTCATGTTTCATGTGTGATTTTATTTCAAAGCTAATTACCATTGATATATAGATTGAATTTGATGATATATGTTTTTTTTTTCCATAAATTTTACTAATCCTATTCTAGAATTATATAGAATTCATAATCAAACTTGTGAAAAACAAGAATTTGAGGATTTTGAAGCCATCTTTTGGAGAATTGGTCAACTACATTATCGAATTCTAAGGTATGTTCAATTTAAATGTCCATTTTAATTCACATATATATGTTCTTATGCTCTTTATGTCTTTAAATGTCTTTATGTCTATGTTTTTTATGTTCTTTATGTTCTAAGATATATGTGTCTAGGTATAACAGTTAGTTCAGTCAAAGAGACTCCAAATTCCTCATGTTTCCACCTTGTTTCGGCCCTTCATGCCTTCATTTCACCTATTTTTAGCTATACAAGAGAAACACATTATCAAATACTTCATAAAATAATTTTAGTGAACAATTATTTGTCATACTCATATTCGAGTGTATACATGGAGCCAAAATTGATTTTGGAAGACTCTTAATTTTTGTCCTAGGATGATATAGTAGGATTTATTCCTTAATACATGCATAATTCAATTCATTTAATAGAACCATGCATGAAATGATAGTTTTCTTACAAAAATGCAAGAAATGAGCACCACAACCTATTTGACAAATTGTTACAACTCACTTGGATACCACTCAATCCATAAAAAATATGATGGAGATTATGTATTTACTTCATCAACATAACAAATTTTTAGACAAGAGAGTTATATACAAATATGTACAAACATAAAAGCATCATGACACAAGATGATACAAAGGGAGTTATAAGGAGATAAAACACTAAAAAGGAGTTTTTCATGACTGTAGGACAATCACAAGTCTATATAACAGTCCATTATCATAGTCATGACCATCATGAAGTTGTTTTTAATTTATGCATTACTTAAGATGTCTTTGATCTTTTGTCACGAGTATCTAGAGGGTTACCTTCAATGGTTAATGTTCTTTTGAATATCACAAAGTTTTTGGACTGGTTTAAGACTATTAGGATAGTCAATTTATGTTGATTGCAGTCCCTTTGATGGCATTCATTTTGTCATCATTCAAAATCACCTAGACATACAACTCATATATGTAAAAAATTAACCATACAATTCATGATTTGCAAACCTAAAATAGTGATTTAATACTCATATAAGAGTCCAAACAATGGCCTTCAAGGGGAAAGACAGTCAAGAGCAGTCAAGGTGATGTTCTTAAGAGTTGATAGGGTCAAAGGGAGGCTTAGTATTAGAGATATACCTTTACATAGCATGATCTCTCAACACCTTATGGTCTCCACAAACTCTCACAACAGAAAAGTTTCACAAACAACTTGATTTGTACAAAGTTTCACAAACTTTTGTTCTATATTGTCTTCACAAACTCTCACAATGACCCTTCAATGAATTAGGTCTCCAAGGTCTACAACTTGCACTCAAGGATTCAGACCTTCACATGGGCTTGATAAGGCATCTAACAAGATTAAGTTCACCAACCAAACACAACCAAACCTAATTTCCTTATATGGTTTCAAAACCAAAACTTAATCAATGTTTTGAACACCCATTATCAAGTTACATCACATATCTCAAACTCAACATTGACTTCTTGGTACTGTGTGCCTCAAAAATGACCTTTTTTGTTGTCCTAAAAGGGCTAATTAGGCCTATATTACAAATGAACTAGCCTTTAAACTTTCCACAGACCCCTAAACTTGTTGGGGTAGCATTCTTCATGTGTCCAAACCCTCAAAAACATAATTTGTTTCAGGAGAAACATTAACCTACATACCAAACCACAAAACCCTTAGTTTGGGCAAAATTGAGGAGGGTTTATTGAAAATAATGGTTCCTAACACTTTCTCCTCATACCACTACTTCAAACACCTTAGAATACACCTGCACATGCTCACAAAACCATTAGACAAACATTTTCTTTTGATATTTTGTCAAATACCCTCTTTGGTTCCTCTTTCCCACATGAAAACACTCTTTAAAACCCTAGGGCATCACACTAAAACCACACCAACTAATCTTCTTTGCCTACCAAATCATGAGAACACTTAGATTACTCTTTGAAGAGTCATTCCACTAAGATAAAAGTCATGACAGTAGGTGGAATGACTAAAACATTGTTTAAACCCCAACCAAAGCCCTCACTGGCCTTATACAGGCAGTTTCAGAAATTTGGTTAAATCTCCCTCTAAACCTAATGAAAACCTCTCAAACTTGATTCAAAATAAAGTTAACATAGACCCAGGTAACACATCAAATGAATTTTAAGTCTAGATAGTACCGTACAGGGCCGTAGTATAGTCTGAAACATAGAAGATGTAGAGAAAAACGTGGTTATAGTAGAAAAATAGAGTAAATGTTGTTCTTTCTTCATCAAAATTCATGTCTTCTTCCGTTGGATTTCTTTTTAAAATGGATAAAACATGCAATTTACATAAGCAATATTATGACACTTGACAAAACTTAACTACTTGACCCCCCTAAAGGACTCTAAGACATACAAATGGTCTTTTATAGACCTTATTACATCAAAATAGGATTCCACACATGGAAAGAAACATTTGAACTCATTTACATTGCATTTGCCATAATTGGCCTTAAGGGACTAGGTGCTCCTGCACCATTTATGACTTTGTATGTTCAAGTGTATACTACATGACTTATATGTGTGTTCAAATGCATACTCCATGACTTATGTATGTTCAATTTATCTTGATATGAGGTGTCTTATTCAGAAGTTTGTAAAACCTTGTTATTCATTCGGAATGTTTTATTCATTGTCATTATAAAATTTCTAATTATCATTGTCTTATTCTTCATGCTTGTAGAAATCATCATCATGCCAAGGAAACGAGAAAAGACTCTAACACCAAAAGAGCGTGAAGTTGAGAATGAGAGGAAAAGAGAAAGAATGAGCAAATTTGGGAAAGTAGGAAATTGTCAGCCATACAAGAAGACATTCCACCATTGCCAATTGAAGAGGAACGTGACACATCTAACAAAGCTAAGAGAGATGGAATTGGCAGCACAAAGGGAACGAATGTAAAACCTTCGTACAATGAGGAAAGTGAATCTCCAAGTTGGAGGCACTCCATCGTCCACAGGTCAAGTTGAAGGAACACCATCATTAGCTTCTTGAATTGGAGACACTCCATCTTTCATAGGTGAAGTAGAAGGCACATCTGCATTTTCTTCTCAAGTTGGTGACATGCCATCATTCACACCTCAAGTTGAAGGTATGCCATTTTCAACCTTTTCACCTCCAATCGAAGGTATGTTATCTATCCCATCTCAAGTAAATATTGAAGAAACTCCTAATGTTCAGTCTACTTTACCAAATAAAATGCCTCCTAGAATTTTGCATAGGAGGCCTAAATTTCTAATTGATATTGATGAGAATGTATTGGAGCCCATGCAGGATAAGATTCCCATGCGCGCTTGCCAAAGATATGCAAATAAGATATGGAAATTATTCTTTGAGAATTTAAATGAAACTGGAAGATGTCAACTCTTTGTTGAACTGATGAGATATCTAAAATTTAGGCCCACTATGAAGATTCTTGGCCTAAGAACATCGAATGCCTCAAGTGAAAAATCAATTGTCCAGAATCTAATGAGTGCGTATGAGAGTGTGGGTTCCACCTCATACACCAAGGATAGTAATGTCACACGATGTGTCATTACATCAACAATTGTAAGCCAACAAACAAAAAAATCTCACCTCATTAGAAAGGCAAGTCAAGCATTGAAAATAAATAGAAAAACTCTAATGAGAGCCGTTGGAAGACGTCAAAGAGTTGAGGATCCAAACATTAATGAATTGTGGGCATTCTCTAGGAGACTCCCATAGAAAGACAAAGTTGTTGTCAAAGCTTTGAGATCACTAATTGAAGACTTTTGGAATAATTACACAAGGGTATCTCTGAATCAAAGGGATGTGGTAAGAAGGAGAATTGATAGTCGAAACCGTGAGCCACATCCAAAGCATTTTTTGGATATGACTCAAACACAGTTTTTTGGTAAATTTCTAGAGAAGTATCCTCAAATTAAAATTTCTCAAAGATATTTTGAAATGCTAAAAACTTTCTTTGTCAAAATAAATCACACATGCACTACTTGTTGTTGTAGATTACGTATTGAATTTTCTAACCATTTTGATGTTTATTGGTCTATATATTTAGATTTGCATACTAACAATGTTTTGCAGGATTGTGGCATATGTGCCTCACCAAATACCTCAAGAGACTTCATATCAATGATTTTATGTGTTAGAGAGGAAGGTCAAATATTCTATAGGAAATTATGCTTGGATGACACATGTCAGCATTGCAGTGGCTTGCAACGTATGCCAATATGTGAACATATGGAAAGAACACATGCGGTTGGAAATGAAATAGTAGAGTTTAGAAAGTATAAAACATTGGCATACAATACAAGAGATGGTAAAGAAGCAAAGAGGTGTGAATATGTTATTCAAAAGATTCTAGTGTATCAGTTTATGCCTATATTTCATGACAACATAGTGTCTGAGTATGTAAGACATGCCCATAGAGCTCAATGGTTGGACTTGCAATTCAAGTTATGCAAGGACACATTTCCAGTTGGTAGCATTGTTTCAGTCGTCAACTTTGCAGAGAACTATAGTCTACAGCCACAATGTGAGGTGTAATCCGAATATTATAACTCGACACATGTTTCTATATTTGTACACATCACATTCATTCATGCGAATGATAGTATAGAGGATGATAGAAAGATCATAAGGGATTATCATTTTTATATAAGCGATGATCACACACATTCCGCAGAGTTCTTGCAAGGTTTTTTTCAGGTGTTCTATAATGATCTGGCTAGAAGGGGCATATCATTCAGTCAACATATCATATGGTCAGATAACTATGGATCACAATTCAAGAACTAGCAGAATTTCTATTGGCTAAGTAGGAGGCATAATATTACAGATGTTTAACATATGTGGAACTTTTGTGAGGTTAGGCATGGAAATGGGGAGCATGATGGTGCAAGAGCATGTATAAAAAGAGCCATAGCATGAGAACAGTTAAAGTATAAAGACAATGGAAAGTTGATAGATACAAAATCAATCGTCGAGTGGTGTAATTCTTTGATGGGTCTAGGTAATGAAGGTAAGTCTTTAGTTCATAGATTTTTTTGGTTGATAGATAATACTAACATTGCACCATATGAGGACTGTTGTACACTGACAGGATCAAGTGAGCTACACTCTATCAGAAGCTCAATTGCAGGTTCATGGAGTATACATATGTGGAAGATGGTATGCTTTTGTTCTCTGTGTACAATTCAAGCCTAGAATGAGTGTGAGTCACATGAGTGGGTTGACGAATGGCAGTTTAGTTATCTTAGCCCACTTGACACGTATCAACCCCCGACGGCATTGGAATTGATAGAGATGGAATCGTCAGTTGACTTTGACCACATATTAGATCTAGTTCAACCAAGTAATATATCTACTTGCATAGTTAAATTTGAAATTCTTAATGTTATCTTAAACTTTGTAGTATTTTTGTAATGTTGACTAATTTCATTTAATTTTTTGCACATATCATTGTAGGGCATGTTTATGCAGTTATTGTAGATGAAGATAATGAAGAGGGAATAGATTATTACTTGTGTCATTGTGTAGAGGCAAAAAAGAAATTGGAGGCCCTAGTTACAGATGGAGAAAACATCGGATACCCTATAGGCTCAGTGGTTGTTACTAGAATATGGCTTAGAAGGTACCCACGTAAGAGTGTTAATGTTTGGTTGTTTGAGGACTTTGACACGCATCGGAAGGTTCTTCATTACTCCAACCTTGTGATGGCAACCAATGTTCATTTGATACAATATCGAGGTAGACCTTTGAATAAGACCTTGTGGAAGTTGCGTGACTCTGACCATGAGGTAATACTTGACACAATAAAGAGTAGAGAAGACCCAGATCATTCGGTGGATTAATTTGTAAGTATGCATAAAACTTTCCTAGATGGTTACTTGTACTTTGTTTTGTATATAAATAGTAGTATGAATTTCTTCCCTCCAGTATATTTATGTTTAGTCAATTTTGTTTTTTGATGCTTCTCACAGGAGGTCACAACTGGTGCAGGAGCACCTTGACTTCCATAGGAGTTTGATTAAAATAATCCAATATTGTAATGATTCATCATTGTATAAGGTTAATCAAGTCATTGTTATGTATTAGAGGTCACTAGGAAGTTCAAATATGCAAAATATTGCAAACCATGTAAAAGTTGTCAATGTAAAGTTGGAAAAAAGATGTAGAATGAGGGAAGGTGAAGAGTCATTTGGCTCTTGGTTCATTCCAAGTAGTTGGAAACTGAAAGTTCATTTGTAATACCTTTAAAAAGGCCTTGTATACCTTTGAAAACTTGGAGGTGATTGAAGATTGAGAATGGAATGGTAAAAAGCAATGTTTTCTATATTATACTTCAGAAATTTGCTGTTTTCTTGCATGGTATGGCCCAATAAGGGTAGGAGGACATTTATTTTTGATTTCAAATTAAATTATATCTAATCACCCCCCCTTTCCTTTTTGTCTCATCGAATTTGGTGCAATATTGAGGAAGTTATGACCGTTTTAGTGACTGTAATTTCCAGAATTCTCCTATAACAGTCCTGTTGCAGCATTTAGTATGGTTTTGTATGGATAGATATAGGGGAAATCCATATATGGTTGGAAATATTTTTGAGTCTAATTTCCATTTATTTTTGTTGTATCATATTTCATTAAGATTTGAATAAGTTATGGCATTTTTATTGAGGGTAGGTCTGTAGAGTTTAATTTTCTGAAAATGTAGTCTAAAAATATGCATGGTATGGCCTGGTACAGCCTCACATTGATGTATATAATAGATGGCTGGAAATATATGTGTTTCTAGTTTACAATTCTTTTGGTTTGGTATAATTTCATTAAACTTTGTGAGAGATATTGCAATTTTGGTGAGGGCAGGTCTGAACGCTGCCTGGGGTTTGTAGTTTTGGGAAAAGAGTCATAACTTTCTCCCCTACCATTGGATCTTCATGAAAATTGAAGGAAAAATATTAATTAATGTTCTCTTCAATCTTACCAAAGCAATTGGATTAGTTCTTTGATTTGTTAATGTTATTGAGGATAGTTTTGGTCCTCCTACCTCTGCATCATATTGGTATCAGAGCTAGCGAAAGATTTGGGTGGTGTGTATTTTTTTTTTTTGTCACTGAGAAGGCAGGTGAAGAGCGAGAAGATCTTGATTGTGTAGATAGATCTCCAAGGGAGGCAATCTACACCTTTTGGATTTTGTGTTGCTCAGTTGTTTGGTTGCAGGTGCTTGTTCCGTCTAGCTGCAAGAAGGATGTTTTCTGAGATTGTGTGTGGGCAGACAAGATGAGGTCTGTCATGACCATTCTCCAATAGAGATTTGGCTAGAGAAGGATGCATAGAGAAACCACTGAGGAGAGAGTGGTAGGTGCATCACCAGGATCTGCTGTTGGATGAGATGAATGGTTTGGTGAGTTGGTTTGTTGTGAAGCAGTGAGAGAGATGGATACCTGTAGAAGCACTTGATGTTGCAGCCTGAAGAATACTCCACTGATGAGAGTAGAAGGAGCCTGAGGATGCTCTGTGAAGATGGTAGTTTGTTTTGTTGGTTGGTTAGTCACCTTTCTTGATGTGAAGATTTGGAAGATCGTAGCTAAAAAGATTGAAGATTGAAGACAGAGGAAAGAGACTTTTGTTGCAGATACATTTCTAAGGGACTTGGAAATCTTTGTTGGTTGGTTGTATGGTGCAGGAGCACCTTGACCTCCATAGGAGTTTGATTAAAATGATCCAATATTGTAATGATTCATCATTGTATAAGGTTAATCAAGTCATTGTTATGTATTAAAGGTCACTAGGAAGTTCAAATATGCAAAATATTGCAAACCATGTAAAGGTTGTCAATGTAAAGTTGGAAAAAAGATGTAGAATGAGGGAAGGTGAAGAGTCATTTGGCTCTTGGTTTGTTCCAAGTAGTTGGAAACTAAAAGGTCATTTGTAATACCTTTAAAAAGTCCTTTTATACCTTTGAAAACTTAGAGGTGATTGAAGATTGAGAATGGAATGGTAAAAAGTAATATTTTCTGTATTATACTTCAGAAATTTGCTGTTTTCTTGCATGGCATGGCCCAATAAGGGTAGGAGGACATTTATTTTTTATTTCAAATGAAATTATATCCAATCACCCCCCCTTTTCTTTTTGTCTCATCGAATTTGGTGCAATATTGAGGAAGTTATGACCGTTTTAGTGACTGCAATTTCCAGAATTCTCCTATAACAGTCCTGTTACAACATTTGATATAGTTTTGTACGGATAGATATAGGGGCAAGCCATATATGGTTTGAAATATTCTTGATTCTAATTTCTATTTCTTTTTGTTGTATCAAATTTCATTAAGATTTGAATAAGTTATGGCATTTTTATTGAGGGTAGGTCTGCAGAGTTTAATTTTTTGAAAATGTAGTCTAAAAATATGCATGGTACGGCCTCACATTGATGTATATAATAGATGGATGGAAATATATGTGTTTCTAGTTTACAATTCTTTTGGTTTGGTATAATTTCATTAAGTTTTGTGAGAGATATTGCAATTTTGGTGAGGGCAGGTCTGAACGCTACCTAGGGTTTGTAGTTTTGGGAAAAGAGTCATAACTTTCTCCCCTACCATTGGATCTTCATGAAAATTAGAGGAAAAATATGTATTAATGTTCTCTTCAATCTGACCAAGCAATTGGATTAGTTCTTTGATTTGTTAATGTTATTGAGGATAGTTTTGGTCCTCCTACGTCTGCATTTTTGGTATCAGATCTAGCTAGTAGATCCTTGAAGGTGTTGTGGATCTTGTGAAGAAGATAAGGTTTGTGAGAGTTTGTAAAGATGCCTCCAAAGAACCAGATGGCAAGAGAGAATGCTGAGTTGAGAGAATCCTTAGAGGCAAGAGAGAAAGAGCTGAGGGACAGAAGAGAACAAGATGCTGCCAGAGACAGAGAGCTGAGGCAAGTAAGAAGGGAGAATGCAACAATCTTGGCAAGATTGGAAGTGTTAGAGAAGAATCAAAGAAAGGATGAACAAAATGAGTCAAAAGAAGATGAGGATGCAGATGAGAATCCTCCTGAGGATGAGTTAGATGCTAAAGAAAAGAAGTTTGTAAGATTGTTGAAGGTAGTCCAAGGAAGTGGAACTAAGGCAAACATAGAGCTACCTATCTATCAGGGGAAGATGGATAGTGAAGAAGTATTAGGGTGGATAGATGCCCTGGAAAATTTTTTTGAATATGAGGAGATGAGTGATGAGAAAAAGATTAACTTTGCAAAGACAAAACTAAGGGGAACAACACTTACCTGGTGGAGTAGTGTGCAGACAGAGAGAATGGCTAGAGGTGCATCAAAAATCACTTCTTGGAGTAGGATGAAGGACATGATGAAGGATCAGTTTCTTCCATCTGATTACTCCATTCAGACAAAGAGGATGAGATAGAATCTGAAACAGAAGGACATGGATGTTATGTCCTATACTGAGCAATTTCATAAGCTTAGTATCAGAGGTGGATTGGAAGACAAAGAAGAAAAAGTAGCAAGGTACCTTAATGAACTTAAGTATAACTTGCAAGATGAGATTGGGTTGGCAGTACCAAAAACACTTGGAGAGTGTTTTCAGTTAGCCATCAGGGCTGAAGAGAGAGTGAAGAGAAAGCAAGAAAGGCAAGGAGGTTATGGAAGAGGAAACAGAGGTAGGGGCAAACCTACTAGTGAAGTTTAGAACAACAATGAGAAGGGTAAGGAGTTGTCTACAGAACAGAGAGGTGGACATAGAGGTGGAGGTAGATTTGGATCAGGAAGAGGAGTGTTCACAGGTAGATGTTATCACTGCAATGAGGTGGGACACACATCTTTCAACTGTCCTAAGAAGGATGGTATTGATAAGAGAAAGGATACAAGAGTTCACTTGGCACAAGAGGAGGAGAAGCTAGAAGAACCAGAAATGTCGTCAGCCTCTCCAATGATGGATGGAGAGATGCTCATGGTGGAAAGAGGTAAGATGCAGCAACCACCACAAGTATCTATTTTTAGAACTAATTATTTGAGCCATGGCAAGATATGCAAGTTGATTGTAGATTCAGGTTCTCATGATAACTTAGTTTCTTGGGAAATGGTGAATAAGTTGGGGTTGAAGACTTTTGATCATCCCAGTCCTTACCATGTCACTTGGGTGAGTCAGGAGTAGGAGGTAATGGTCACTAAGAAGGCTTATGTTGATTTCACAATTGGTCCATATCAGGACTATGTTTTATGTGATGTTATTCCTATGACATGTGGGCATGTAATCTTGGGTAGACCATGGCAGTATTCGAGAAGGACAATTCATGATGGGTATACTAATACCTATGTAGTGCACAAAGATGGCAAGAATTTCAAATTGATTCCTTTACCTTGTGAGGAGAAGAAGGAACATGTTACAATTTGCGTTGGAGAGAAATTGAAGTTGAATGTGCAGGTTCAAGGTGATTGCACACAGTAGACACTGATGCAACACAAGAAGGTGGATGACAGTCCTAGAGAGCAGCAGGCTTGGGACTTGAGTTATGTTAAGGTAGGGGACATTGAGTGTCCTATAAGGAGCCAAAAGAAGGAAGGCAAATAGCAAAAGGTAGAGGGAGGAATGAATCAGAGCCTCCAGTTGAAAAGAGCTAAAGTATTGCAGCAGCAAGGTCCTAGGCAAGGACACCACAACAGGTTTTATGTTTCCAACACTGTTTACAGGAGCCATGCAGGTTGGAGAAGGAGAAAGATAACTCTTGGAGAGTTCATGTTCCCTATCACCAGTCAAAGGAACATCCCAACAAGATGGAAGACTAGATGGAGCAGATCCCCTAACTCTTGGGACAAGAGTTTTCATCATGCCGGGGAGTATGGTGTAGGAGCACCTAGATATTTAAGTTTTGATTAAATGTTCAATTGTCTTGTTTTGTTTAATAAGGTCTTGGAGACCATTTTAATGATGTTATGAGCTTGTAGCCATGCTTGTAGTTGGACTATGTCCCAATGTCGAAAGAATGTTGTAGGTCCTAGTTAGGATAGCCATGTGTTGTCTTAGGTAGTTGCAATAGTCATTAGGTAGTTTGCAAGATGCATTTAAGTTTTATTGTTATATAGGTAGTCATTTTAAGTTTTCCATGTTGTAAGCCTTTTAAGGCATGTCATGGGTTAGGAAGAATGTTAGTAACCTTACCAAAGGTTAGCCAAGTGTCAAAAAAGCATAAAAATAGTCTTTGCTGTCCAAAACAAAAGAAAAAAGACAGTTTCTAAAAACAGTCTTGATTGCTGTAGTTACAAATTAGGAAAAAACATGATGTGGGGTAGTTTTCTTGTTTCCCACTTGATGCATACAATGTGGAGGTGTGATATATCCCTGACAAGCATTATTGTAAGGAGAGCATTCAAGAGATTTGAGAAATATAACAAAAAGACACTGTTTTTCTGCCTTTTACTATTTTTTCTATTTTTTCCTTCACTGTTTCTTAGAAATCTGTACCTATATGGAAGAACCTTGGCATGAATTTGGAATAAGATGAAAGAGGACTGAATTACCTTTGATCCAAAGATTATTGGAGGTCTTAATATTGAATTTGAAGGGAGGAATCTTTGTTTTACCAAAAACTATTTTTTCTGCTTTTTTCTATTTTTTTCACTGTTTTTGCTATTGTACCCATGATTGTACAGATTTGTTATTGCCCAAACTTGTGATGGATGGAAATTAATTTGAAGTACCTTTGATTTGAGACTAGTTTGGGATCTTGATGATGATCTGGGTGGGAGATATGGGTGATTTCCCAAAAACTATTTTTTTTCCAAAATTGTTGTCACAGTTAGAAATTTGTTGTTTTCTACCTTGATCTGTACTAGTATGGCTGAGGAGTAGTTGGTATTTATGATGGATGTTTAGGTGGTTGAACTACCTATCACTTGCAACTTGTTTGGGCTCTTGACACCCTTGCATACCTTCACATCTCTCCTTTGTTTAAAAGTGGTCTGGGAAACCTAGTTTTAAGCTTCTTCTGACAGCCTGATGGTTATTTCTTCATTCCATTGATCCTTTCTGTTACTGATCAATGGAATGGTTTGTATATTAGGTAATGCAATGCCTTGTAGAGGTTGTGAGGATAGGAGGACAGTTTGATTGATTTGGTCATGTAGATGACCCTGCAGTGTTGTGTCTTGGAATGGAGTAGAGGACAACAATAAAGAGAAGAGCACAGGTATGTTGGCATGTCATTTGTTTTGCCAAAGAAGAGAATAGAGATTTGGTAGGTTATAGACTTGATTAGTTGTCTGAGATAGGGTTTATCCCAATAGTGATCAAGACAAAGTGGATATGGTGACCGTCCTCCTCATGTAGCAGTGAGATTATAACAGTCTATGAAGAGCATAGTGAAGATTGCTGTCCTGTAGTCCTGTGTAGAAGAATTGAAGGATTGTTAGATGGAGTTAGGCATCCTTGAAGGTGTAGAATGAAGTTGTTGGGTCAGAGACCATGTGTTGGTCATGTTGTGATACTCAAAAGGCTAGTATGAAGCTGAATGGTTACTTTGCTCTGCATCAACAACTCCAGTCCATCCAACTATGGACAAAGAAGCTCAAGAAAAGATGATGGAGAGTGATCATCAGATGGCAGTAAGTAATGGATGAAGTTGATCCTAATTGGTCTTAATCCTGTTCACTCATGTTTCACTCATGTCATATCAAGATTCATGTCACAGGGTTTGTATGTTAGTTCATAACATTCATGTTTATCATGTTACAATAGTAGGACATAGTTTCTTATGTCATTGGTTCATGCCATTGGATCATTGGATTTGGTTGTGGTTCTTCATCATAACATGTCATTCTTTTAGGAGTTAAATTGGGTTGTGGTTCTTCCTCATGACAGTAGTTTGTTCATGTCTTCATGCTTCTTTGTCCTCCATGTCTTCAGTGTTCTCAGTGTATTCGTGTGTCAAGGATTTCTTCAAATGCATTCTTCCAACATGCTTCAGTTTCATACAGTGGAAAGGTGCTAGGAGTGACATTTTGCATTCCATAGCTTGAGGGGCCAAACGGACTTTGCCAACATGTCAGGGTGGGTGGGTAAATGTTAAGGGATGTCTCATTTTGTGTGCTAAGCATCGCATTCATTCGAGGTAGCAGGCTACTGGCAAAGTCCCTTAAGCTCCATAAGACAAAAAAATTACCAAACTTTAACAGGACAATTATCAAAATTCGTGGTTGATGGGAATGTTTCATTTAGACCTACAGGTGCATGTGAAGTCCTTCTTCAATAACCTCTCTCAATTTCATTCAAATCCTATTCATTTGACTGTGCCAGAATCAAACACATTCTTGCAAAATGCTTCAGTTTCATGCAGTGGAAAGGTGCTAGGAGTGACATTTTGCATTCCATAACTCATGGGACCAAACTGACTTCACCAACGCATTGGGGTGGGTGGGTAAATGCCAGGGGAGGTCTCATTTTGTGTGCCAAGCGCCGCAGTCATTCGGGGCAACAGGCTACCAGCAAAGTCCCTTAAGATCCCTAAGACAAAAAAACTGCCAAACTTTGATGGGATAGTTCTATGAATTTGTGGTAGCTAGGAATGTTCTGTTTGGACCTACAGGTGCAAGTGGGGTCCATCCACAATAACCTCTCTCAGTTTCGTTCAACTCTGGTCCATTTGACCATGCTAGAATCAAACACATTCTTGCAAAATGCTTCAATTTCATGCAGTGGAAAGGTGCTAGGAGTGGAGCCCGCTTACAACATCTGAAGCATTTCAATCCATGAAGCATCAGATAAGTTTGCCAATACATTTGTATAGTTTGTGTTTTACTTTTTTATTTTTGTTTAGTCTTTTTGTGTCTTTTAGTTTTGTCCGCTTGACTCTATGGCTCGATGGCATGGATGAAGGCAATTAGAGACTGGATTCTTCTCCCTTTGATCATTTCAAAGAATGATCGAAGGAAGTTCCCCAGTTAGAAACAATTATTGTCCTTGAAATTAGTTGTGCTCATTTTCTAGGACGATCCCTACAAAACTTGTCTATTTTGTAGCCTACACTCTAAGTTTGCAAATCAAGGTGAGTCGTATCATCCTCATGCATAGTCTTCTCACTCCTGAGTATCTATTCGAGTATCTTCTTGTTTAGATTTCTCAAAATTTGCATAAGATGCTAAATTGATTGTCACAATTTTAAGGAGTAAGAGAAATTTTGTTTTCATGCAGGGGCGGCATGTTTTTCCACCAGTGCATGTTGGAGTCTTTGTGATATGTAAGGGCGGCAAAAATTTCCACCCATGCATGTTGATCGCTTCTTAAATGAAGGAGCGGCAAAAGTGCTGCCCATGCATCTCCCAGTTCACACTAAGTTCATTTAATGCACTTCGTGTGAATTTTTATTAAAGCATTATATATGTTTTAATCTCTTTTATTATTCATTTTTATCTTTGCTTTTCACCTCAGTGATTCATCTCGACGTCTAAAAGCCCTCAGCAAAATCCCGGCACACGCATTGGATCGAGTTTCTCACGTGTTCAAGCTAGGTTTTCGCCATCCACTTTTTATCAGGTAGGGTTTTCTCTTTTCTTTCTTTTAATTGTATTAGGGTTTACGTGTGGTTTCAAATCATGTTCAAATCATTTGTTTCTCTGCTAAAACTTATGGATTTAAATCCTTTTATTCTTCTCTATGAAAATTTTTAAAATAGAACCCTAACGTTTTTTGTGTCCTATTGTTTTTGTGTTAAATGTTTTGTATTACCTCTACTTATTTTCAATATCATCTATATTTCTTTTTGTATTGGCATTTTGAATCGTTTCAAATTCTCATGATTGTTGCCTATGGCTTGGCTGGCATTTTTGCCACCTAGAGATCCTTTAGCAAAGTTACCCATTTCAAAGCAATTGACCATGTGTATTAATGACAAATATCACCGCTAATACACATTTTCTATGTAAAATAAAATGCATGTGCGGTGATTTTCACTGCCGATGCATATTGTTGTGTTTCTACCAATATGCTTGGGCAGTGAAAATCACTGCCCGTGCCTTGTAAAGTTTATAACGTCTTCGTGTAGAGGTGGCAATTTTCACCGCCCCTACACGAGTTTGTAACAAGTTTGAAGTTTTATGTAAAGGCTATAGAAATCACCACTTAGACATTTATGAATTCAAAATCTCTCTCATGCAAAAGCAGTGGAATTTTCTATTCCAACAGAAAACTTTCACTTAACCTCCCAATGTGAAAGCAGTAAAATTCGCCGCTTTGACACAACAAGTTTAAGCTTCCCCTGCAAAGGCGGTAAACTTCACCACTTTTGCACACTGTATTGTTCTGCACCCTACATGTAGGAGTGGCAATATTTTGTGCCCTAACATCAACATTTTCCCTAACATACAAGGGTGGCAAAAATTGCCGCCCATGCATACGCTTCAGAATTTTTCTAACTCTGGAGAATTTTCCAAAAAGCCATCCTGAGCCTGCTTTCATCCATTTTTTTGACTCACTTTCTCTTTATCCCTTTCAAGCTCATTCCTTTGGTCATGATCGACAACATGCAGTCTCCCAAAATTACCAATATTTTTTGTAACTGCAAGATCATGACTTTTTGTTATAGTTTCTCCTACAAGCTGCCGAGGTCTTCAACTCATTCGAATGAGTCTTCTTTCCAGATGATTGATTTGTCTCCAAAGAAAGCCAAAGCGATGAAATACAAATATCAAGGTGTCTTTCCCATAACTTCATTGACATCAAATGTTGATGAAATACGGGATACAGAGATCGGCCATGTGGATATGGCTGAATTTGTTGAGAGAACGAAATCAGATAAACCCAGTCCCTATATGCAAAAGATTGTTAAAAGAAACATTCATCTAGTGTCTTCATTCCTTGTTGCTACACACAATATGGAGTTTGTTCTCCAAGTTGCTCATTTCTACAACAGAGATACAAGGGCAGTGGTAGATGCTCACGACAATGTCATCATGAGGCTTTATCCATAATTCATAGATAAGGTGTTCATGTGTCTGGGAGCTAAAAATGTTGCAAAACTAGATTTTGGTATTGCTCAGCGTGAGTATGATAAAGATATAGAAAAGGTGAAAAGGGTAATAAACACTAAGTGGCTCAAGACTGCTAGACCAAATTTGTCTAGATGGACCAGGAGTTTCCCAAGAGTGACTTTGTGGAGGAAGTAAGTGATCTAATAACTCTTCTCAGTAGAGTTAGAGGTCTATCTTCATCTTCAACTTTCCATGAATGGATGTACCCATACATCAAGATCATACTTCAAGGTAAGTAGACTATCTTTTGGGGAGAACAAGTTAGTAATGCTCTTCATGAGCAGCTAACTAAGGTGTCGACTACTTCAAAGTTCTACATGACTTCATATCTAGTGTATATAGCAGCTTCTATGAGAAGTTTTCAAGGCTTAACCTCTGATGGAGATAGGAGAGTTGTATTGGTTTATCAGTACTATCCTCAGCTCATTTTGAAAGGTTCAATTCATCATTTTAGAAGGGTGAATGATGCCTTCTTTGCTATTTTCTTATGTCTTTTTGATCCACAGTTGGAACATAGAAGAGTCTCAAATGAAGCTTGGGCAGTGGTGAATGGTTATGGTTGCTTGTTTCTTCAATTCTCCACTTTCACATATTTAAGAGTTGGCTTTTATCAGGTTATCCTTATATGCTTCCAAAATTCCCCTCTGACAAACTTGTCCTGATGGAGTTGTGTCGACAAATGATTGTTGTTCATAACAAATAGATGGAGTTGAAAAAGCCTAGATTAGGTTTCCTATTGAGATTGGTAGGTATTCTATGGCAACTGCTGCTAAGGCCAAGGAAATGGAAACAGAAATGTAAAATGTCACTATGAAGATGTTCAAAAAGAGACTCTGGTTTAATTATAGGGGAATGAAAGAAAAAATAAAGAGGAAGACTTAGTTTCATGAGCCAATGGTCGAAGATATCTGGGCTGATTTAAGAATAGAAGAAGAGATCAGAAAGTTGGACTACAGCAGGTTGACCCTAAATCAAATTGAATATCTAGGTTTGGCTGATATTCCAGAGGATATGGTGGGTGATGAAGAAGTTGTCAGTTCAAGCTATGTCAATAAAAACATTGCTAACTCTCCAATGCCTATTGTACAATGGTCAAAGAAGGAGGTAGCTTCTTTGAGGAAAAGGTTTGAGCCACTTCTAGCTAATATGAATATGTGGCTTTAGAGCAAAGGTATTCCTTTGAAGGATTTCATAATTGGATCTAAGGAAGAAGTCTTAGAGCAAACAAGGAAAAAGGTTGAGTTAAGGACAAAGAATAAAAGTGATACTTCAAGCACATCCAAGGTTTCCAAACCAAGGATCAAATTTGTGTCTAAAGGAAAAAAGACAAAAGTTGCAGAAGAAGAGTCTGATGTTAAGGAAATGGAAGTTGAAGAACAGGGCGTTCATGAACAAGCTGTTGAAGAAATGGATTTTGAAGATAAGTCTTTAGGGGAGAAAAGAGATGAATAGGAGAAAGAAGAAGGAGATAGTCAGGAAGGTCTACAAGATACATCCATGTCTCCACAAAGGGATGTGCCACAAAGAACTAAAAACCCTTGTCCTCTACCTAATGTATCTATTTCAACTCCTTTGTCTGTTCTTCCTACTACCCTAGTTTCACCCATCAATATTCCATCTTCTAAGTCACCATCATCTTCAAAAACATTTTTTGATAATCCTCAAGCTACTTTTGATAATGTTCTTCATTCCTCATATTCAATTCCTAGTTTGTCCTCACCCTCTTATGACATTGGTGATTCTTCAATCTTTGAAAATTTTGTTTTGGGTACTAAGCAAGTTGCTAATGTGGATATGCTAGGTGCAGTGTTTACTAATACTCCTATCATTACTACCACAAGTGTGGGTACAATACCTCCTACACCAACAATGGGATCTAATCCAAATGTTAGTACATCAGTGCTTCCTCCCTAGATTTCAGTGTATACACCTAAGAGAAAGAAAGAATCCATCTCTCTAGATGACTTTGATTTTGGCAAGTTGGTGCCAGTGAAGGCTAAAACTCAAAAGAAGCCCAAAACTCTTTCTCAGCTATTGGAAGATAAAGGCTACAAATATGTGGAGATTGCTCGACCACCACAAAATGTAACTGTTGAAAATTTTAGTATGAATGACTACTCCATTTCTAGAATGAAACTTGGAAAGATCACGCATGAAAGTGCAAAAGCTGATATGCAATCTGCACTGGATTCTTTAATTTAGAAGTTTGATCAAGAAAAAGAAATGAAGGAACACTACAAGACAATGGCAGAATAGCTAGCTGCGGTGGTGGGGAAAATTACTCTGACATCTGAGTCAATAACTCCTGAAGTTTTTTCTATAGAAGATCATGTCATTCAAAAAGTTGAGAAGACTCACCTAAAAGGAAAAGTTGTTGAAGAGTATTTGGAAAAGATGCAGGTGCAAGGAGTGTCTCTTCTCACAGAGACAGCTGAACAAACAAGCAAGATGGAGAAGATCAGAACAAAACTTGATGACCTGGTTGATACTATTTCTCAGGATATTGAATATCTGGATGGAAGCTATGAGAAGTGGATCAAAATGAAGAAGCTAAAGGTAAATACTCTGATATCAATTGGTGTTATTCCAAATCATGATTCTTATGTGGAGACTAGAGAAGCATTGGTCTATCAAAGTAATGTTTTGAAAGACTTGATCAAAGATTTGGAAAGCGCCAAGGAGCTAAGTGAACAAAGTAATGTTAGTCTCTTGTATAAATTGGAGGAGCTTCCATGTAATTTGATATCAGAGGATCATCACTTCCTCCCTACAGACAAGATGATTCAAGAATTCAAAAATATGTTCCAAAAAGAGTTTGAAGATAAAGTTTTCTCAACTTCTTCTTTGGACAACATTCTGGATAATCAGTTAACATTAGTTAACCTGAAGTCTAAGTTAACTATTCATGCAAAGGTGACCACAACAATGAAGGATGCAGTGATCAGGGCTCGAATGATCTTTAGGAAGACTGTTAGTCTAGATAGTTTGGGGATGCAAACATCATTTACTATGTATGATGCTCATTTGAAGAAATATGGCAATACAAGTTGATGCAACTTTTTATAACTTAGTTTATTTTATGTTTTCATATGTCTTTTGTTTGTAGTTATAGACATATTTACACGTACTTTTCTCATATGTAATTACATGTAAAAATATAGGAAGTCCCAAGTCAATAAGGACTCCTATTTTTGAATAAGTCAAAGTAGTTAGTTTTTCCTAAATTTTCTCAAGGCCTCTCCCTATAAATAAAGAGGGCCTCTATTGTAATATTTATCTTTTGACTATTGAAGTGAAGCACTTCCATTTTGAAGAGCAATTTGAGACTTTGAGCTTATTTTGTAAATCAGTTTTCAAGCAATATTAAGAAGCAAGTTGGCATCTAATCTTTGTCTTGGAGCAAGTTTGTGAATGTTATAGAATTGTTCTTATGTCCTTTCTATTACATGATCTTATATGAATGTTTGAATTGTGAGTGTGAATATCAAGTGTTTGGGAGGTGACTCAAATTGGAATTTGTAGACTTTGTGCTGCTAGTTCATATTTGAGATTAGAGTTTAAGTTTGTGAATGAAAAGTAATTTGAAGACTTTGGGCTGTAAATTATTGTTTGTGATTGTGTCATTTTACCTCAACATATAATGAAGACTTTGACTTACTATTAACATCCTCCAAATGCTTCTTCACCTGATTATGTACTGACTCCATGTGTCCTACAAATTCTTCTGCTTCTGTAGTTCTCTTATCTTCCATACTAATATCTCTCAACTCTGTTAATCCTCTAGGATTTACTCTAGTAAAAATCTCAAGACGTGTTCTTCTGGTACTCCTATTCACTAAATTTTTGCATGCAAACTCTACTTGTGAAATAATCAAATCCCAACTTCCTTCCTTCTCTCCAACCAAACATCTCAACAAGTTTCCCAAACTCCTATTCACTACCCTTGTCTATCCATCAATCTATGGATGAAATGTTGAACTAAATTTCAAATCTGCTTTCATCTTCTTCGAAAGTGTCTTCCAAAAGTATCCAAGAAAGCTTGTGTCTCTGTCTGAAATTATGCTCTTAGGTAATCCATGCAATCTCACAATCTCCTTGAAAAATAGGTCATCTACATGCACTGCATCAGTTGTCTTCTTACAAGGTATGAAATGTGCCATCTTTGAAAATCTGTCCACCGCTACAAATATTGAATCATGTCCTCTCTGTGTCTTCAGCAATCCCATTACAAAATCCATACTTATGTCTTCCCAAGGTCTCTCTAGTACTGTCAAAGTTTTACACAATCCAATATTCTAACTACTCCCTTTTGCAACTTGACAAACTCTACAACTCTGTACAAATTTCCTAACATCCATATGTATCTAAGGCCAAAAGTAATTTTCACTCACCAAAGCCACTTTTTTATCAATGCCAAAATGTCCTACCAATCAACCACTGTGTTTCTCTTTGATCAAATTATCTCTCATGGAACTTCTAGGTATGCATAACTGATTTCCTTTGAACAACATATCTTCTTGAATGAAATAATCCAACCACTTACTCATATCTATCACACCAGGTTCCTTACATGCTTTCCAAGGTTCTACAAAATTAATATCTTCCTCATACCGATTCTTCAATTCATCAAATCCCAATACTTCAACTCTCATCTCTATCAACAAGTTTCTTCTCCTACTCAATGTATCTACAACTTTGTTTGATTTTCCACTCCTATGCTTCAATACAAAAGTATAATGCTGCATGAACTCTACCCATCTCATATGTCTCTAATTTAGCTTTCCTTGACTATTGAAATATTGCAAAGCTTGATGATCTATGTACAACACAAACTCCTTAGGCAATATGTAATGTCTCCACTTCTTCAAGGCTTGAGTTATGGCATAGAACTCCTAAACATAGACTGAATATATTCTCCTTGCATCATTCAACTTCTCACTGAAATATGCTACAAGTCTACCTTCTTGGCTTAACACTACTCCTATTGCATTCCCACTTGCATCACAATCTACTTGAAATACCTTATTGAAATCTAGTAATGCCAAAATAGGTTGCTCTGTCACTTTCTATTTTAACAACTCAAAACTTGTATCTACTCCTGATGTCCACTTAAAGTCTTTTTTGTCACCTCTCATTGTCTCTGTCATAGGGTTACAAACTAAACTAAAATTTTTGATGAATTTCTGGTAGAAACTAACCAATCCATGAAATGATCTGACTTCTCCAATGCTCTTCGGTGTAGGCCATTCAACAATTTCTCTTTCTTTCTTAGGGTCCATCTTCAATCCTTCTGCAAAAATCACAAATCCCAAGTATACCGATTCTTCCTTCATGAAACTACATTTCTTAATGTTTATCAGGAATTTCTCTTCTCTTAATCTTTTCAATAATTGTCTCAGGTGCCACAAATGTTCTTCTTTTGTCTTACTAAAAATCAGAATATCATCCAAATATACGATAACAAACTTACCCAAGAATTTCTTCAAGACTTCATTCATCAACCTCATGAAAGTACTTGGTGAATTTGTCAATCCAAAAGGCATCACTAACCACTCATAAAATCCTTCATTTGTCTTAAAAGAAGTTTTCCATTCATCTCCTCTCTGATTCTGATATAATGGTATCCACTCTTCTAATCTATATTTGTGAAATATTTTGCTCCACTCAAACAATCCATGATATCATCCATCCTAGGTAAAGGAATTCTATACTTAACTGTGATCTTGTTTATTGCTCTAGAGTCTGTACACATTCTCCATTCTCCATCTTTCTTTGGTGCTAACACTGCAGGTACTACACAAGGACTCAAACTTTCTCTGATCAAACCCTTCCTCAACAACTCTTGTATCTGTTTATTCAATTCTTCATTCTCTACTAGTGTCATTCTATGTGCTGCTTTGTTAGGCAAACTAGCTCCAGGTATAAGATCCATGTGATGACTAATACTCCTAATTGGTGGAAATCCTTTAGGTACATTATCTGATATGATGTCTTCATACTTTGTCAATAACTTAGTTATCTCCTTCGGTTGTGATTCTCCAGTCTCCTTCTTCAATGTTTTAGGCTTCTTAGGAATCAAAGCATAACAATGTTCTCATGTCTCAAACCATCTAGAAATTTTCTTCCATCTACCAAATAAATTCTAGCATTCCCCCATACTTCACTCTTAGGATCATCTTCCAAAGCAATCAAAGTAATTCTCTTTCCATTAGATGTAATAGTGTATGTATTATTTCTTCCATCATGTATATCTTTTCTATCATACTGCCAAGGTCTACCCAACAAAATATGACATACATCCATAGGCATAATATCACACAATACTTCATCATGATAAGATCCAATATGAAATTTCAGCAAACATTGTTCACTCACCAATACCTTATGATCATCTTGAATCCATGCTATCTGATAGGGCTTAGGGTGTTTCAATCTTTCCAACTTTAGCTTAGTCACCATCTCCTCTAAAACTAGGTTATCAGAACTACCACTATCAATTACAACTTCACAACATTTACCTCCTAATTTGCATCTGTTTCTGAACAAACTTTTCCTCTATGGTGGTTCCTCACTTGTCTTTGTTGGAAATAGTGCTCTCCTCATGACAAGTGATTCTCCTTTCTCAGGTTTACCAACTGAATTGGGTCATCCAATAGGTTCTTCTTCCACATAGGCTGCTCTTCCATTGTTCTCTATTCTCTTGCTTGTACTCCCTTGATTACATTCAAATGCTCTATGTTCTTCACCTCCACACTTAAAACAAGTTCCATTAAATGTTCTCCTATCAGGTCCTCTTCCTTCTCTTTTGTATCCTTCACTCTAGTATGGGCTAAGGTTTCCTCTATGGTAGAAAGTTTTGTCATCTCTCTGGTATGCATTGTTATCTATGTCTTCCTTCTTAAATGTGTTATCTTGTCTGTTCTACTCCGTATATTATATTTCTCCTCTAGAAAATGTTCTACCTCTCTAAAATTTACCTCCTCTGCCTCTTTGTCTCTAATCATGCTTCTTATTTAACTTTTCCTCAACCTTCAGGGCAAACTAATATGCTTCTTCCAGTGTTGTCATCCTTACCAAACTTAGTTCTTCTTAAATGTTCAATCTCAATCCATTGATGTATCTAGCCATTTTCTCCTTGCTTCCCTCACTATGTCCTATTCTTATGATCATCTTATGAAATTCCTTAGTATACGCCTTCACAGATTTCTCCTTTTGTCTCAGGTTTTGCAATCTCTTCAACAGTTCCAACTCATAGTCAACAGGTATAAATTGGTTCTTCAATTTTGTCACCATCCTATCCCATTTTGTAATCTTTTCTTTTCTTCTTTGTTTCTATCCAATTTAACTTCTTTCCACCATATAGCAGCATTTCCTTTCAACTTTGTCTTTGCAAATTTCACCTTCTCTAGATCTTCAATTTCTTCATACTCAAAGTACTCTTCCATGTCATTTATCCAATCAATCAACTCTTGAGGATTCAAATTGCCAGTATAATTTGGTACATCAACTCTAGGTCTTTTCCCAATCTTTGAAATAGCTCGCAACATCTTGACTTGGTCTTATTCCTCTTCTTCTTCATCTCCTATGGTTTCACCATTTTGATTAGCGGATTGAAATTATTCATCATCATCACTTTCAACATTAGGTCTAGGTGTAAGTCCTCTTCTCCAATATTCTTCAACACCATCTAAGCAAACTTGCATGGTTTTCATCATCTCCATCATCTCATCCATTCTACTAGCCATTGTTCTAATAGTAGGGATTCTCCTTGGCAGCATTCTTCCTAGGATCAAGTGTAACTGCCTCAAATTTGGCAATTAGGCTACAAGGTGACAACTACCTCACAACCGACGATTGGTTGAAACACAAGTAACATGCCTCAGATTTGATGATTTGTCCATAGCAAGATGTTATGGAATTCCTTCACCAACTTCTATCAATTCACTCCCAAAGATTAAAACTTTCTCTCTGACACCACTTGGTGCAGTCACAGTAGGAGGGTCCACAAAGTGAACTATCCAGGTCATGCATCTAGAGTAAACACAATGGAAATAACTCAAAGATATAAATTAAATGTAGATTTAGTGATTCAATATATCATAGAATTCAAATACAAATTGGCTAACAACAAGCGGGCTTACAATTAGGGCTCACAGGCCTAATTATAGAATATGCACAAGATATGGCTTTGAAGCTCCTTTGGACAAAATTCAAACTATCAACTATAAATTATCAACTACTAAATTCTGCTCTCCTAGGCATCTATTACGTCAATATATATCATCTCCAGAACATGAGATTCCCCCACGTCGGCCAAGGAAGGTCACAAACTCCAATGAAGAGCTGTAATGTGTGTACACAGATAGGTCAGACCTAATTGAATAGAACTACTCCACAAATGAATGGAATGATGTGCAGATCTCAGGGAAGGTCAACCATGAACCAAACAACATTGAATGATGTGTCATTTATCTTCACAAGTTGTGAAATGCTCTACAAGTCTTCTCCTTCAATTGATTATCTGACATTGTCAGGATGCTTTGTTATGAGAAAATAGTCAATCTTCTGATAGTGATAACTTTCCGGTAACTGATCTAAATGATCTAAATTTTGGATATGATCTGTATAAATGAATCTAGATGCTAAATCTAGCTCCACATGGTCTAAAATGCAACTATGATGGAAAGTGGACCAAAATACAGAAACTGCTACTGACTGAACTGTTGAAAACAAGGCAGATAATTGAGAGGGGGGGTGAATCAGTTATCTCAAATATCTTTAACTTTCTTATCTTCTTTAATAATTAGTGTAGCATCAAAACATATAAGCATATGTGATCATAAGAACAAAAATAAAATCAACACACATAACACAAGGATTTTTACATGGAAAACCCTGTTAAGGGAAAAACCACGGGGTGACTAACCCAAGATTGTATTCTCTGTTAAAAGAATGAAAGAGTACAAAATGGCTCATTGCTTGAGCACACTGCCTACAAGAGACTCACTATCTACAAAACTTACAGAAGGTAATTAGGTGTTTGAACTGATGAGAGGCATCTACAAATGCTAGAGTTCAGTTCTGGTTAGGCACAATACACTGATCTGATGCACTTCATTCTTCCTCTATTTTAGTGTTGTTGCTCTGTCACATACCGGACTTGAATTGCTACTTTCACACTTATCCCTACTTTTCTTCACACTTTATTTCATCCCTACTTCACACCACACACCCCTACATGCTTGAATCCATCTGGTATTTATATCCGCATCAAGGATTTTATCAACTTTCTAGTCGGCAACAATAATACTCAAGATATTTACAAGTTACTGATTTGTCAGCTGAATCCATACTTGATTTGTGTGTGTATCAAAAACATAGACATAGAAGTCATTAATCATGTTGGCCAACAATGTATAATCCCCCAAATAGCTTGATCAACACCTTTTACTCATCCGGATTGAAATCTGATGCTCTGCTGATCACTTCTTCCTCTGTCTGCTCTACTTGACTGGAACCCGATGCTCAGATGCTCATATCTTTTCCATGCTTTACTACCAGAGGCTAAATCTCTAGAATATAGTAGTCATGATACCCCTCTTGACTTATCCAAGTCTACAACTTGCTGAGTTACCCCATCTGAGAGATCCGGAGCTGATTGTCGGACCTTGTTGCATACTCTATTCTTGATCACCAGACCAAAACAATCTTCAATCTGACTTCAGATATAGGCATACTATGTACTGTGGATGTGTGGGATAGACTTTGTTGCCATCAATGACAACACTCATGAAGCCACACAGTGTCTCTTGCCAACAATCTCCCCCTTTGGTGTGAGGCTGATTATTTTTCCTTCCTTATTTTGATCGTTATGCATTTTAGTTGATGACATTATTAGACTTTTAGAGACTATGGTTTCATTATACAGACTTGATTATCCCTTGATTTTGTTATGACATTGATTAGACATATGGTGATTCGATTTGATCATATTTTGATGCTATTTTGTGATCCGACATACGAGATATATTAGATGATGTTTTGTGATGTGATTTCTAGTTATTTATGTGATGAGGATTATTTGACGTGATAGAAAAATGCAGTTTAATTCAGGATTATATTATTGTTGATTATTGTTGTATTCTATGGCATGTATTTATTTCCTGTTGCTTTGGCTATGATTATCATGATATGATTGACACTTGATCAAGATGTGCAGGTTTTACATTCCTAAGCCACAGGAAATTGGAGGTAGAATTCACACCAATGTTATTCCCTGTGAAACTGATCCATTCCCAAGAGGGATAAGGATCACGTTTGAAATTGAATGTTGATTTAAGTGCTTGATTTAATTTTATCATTTTGGCCTAGTACGCTTTGTTTAAATTAATTAATATTAAGTGTTGTATAATTTTTATGGACTTATACCACTTGGTAATTGTTTTATTTTTTAGGCCATTTAAAGTGGATTTATAACACCCTAGGTGAACCTTAGTGTCCCAAATCTACCCTAGGTGGTTACCCATGGGTCTAGGGTCACCCTCACACTTCATCTCCCTTTCAAGTGGCATTGGAGGAGGAAGGGGAAGGTGACAAGTGTCACCTTCTCATTCCTCAAGGCCAAAATTGATGGCCTATATTATCTCCTCTTGTTGAGGAGTGTGGGGATCTGGCATTTTAGAGTTTCTTTCTATTTTGAGAGCAATTTTGGGGAAGTTAGAGAAATTCTTGAAGATTGGAAGGTTTGGGAAAGCTTGGAGCTCATCACCAAACGTGCTTCCATTATAGGGCTTTGAAGATAAGCCTCATGGACTATGTTCTTCACCCTTGCTTATTTATTGTGATGTGTTTGTGTTTTCTTTTGTTGTTTGTTGTTTCTTTATTTTTGTGTGGGATGGGAGTATGGTGAGAGCACCTCCATTTGGAAGTAAGGCTCAACTTGTTTGGGGTAGGGGAAAGAAACCTCCTTGAGGTCACTCCCATATTGTGATATTTATGCCTTGAGGGCTTCTTACTTGTTGTGGAAGATATTTGAATGGCAAGAGTGCCATGGGAGTATATTTTGAGATTTTTGAGGAGTTGGATGTTTGGAGGTTTTTGGCTTCAGGCCATGAGATTGATATTTTTGGTATTTTGGGTGGCCTTTGAAGTAGAGGGGTCCATTCCCTACCCCCATCAAACTCATTTTTATGAGTTGAGTTATGTGTTTATTCTTGGGGTTGTTTTTGTGTTGATGTTGTTGATTCTTGTTGTGGAATGTTTGCACCCATGTGAATCCCTACCTCCCTAGCTCGGGGGTGACCCACTTGTGGGTCTATGGTAGGGAGGAGGGCATTTTGTAGTGGTTGGATTGTTCTTCTTGTTGTGTTTTATTTTCAGGTGCATATATGGAGAAATGGAGCTTGTTGAGAAGTCCATCTCTGTGTAGTTTGTTCCTTTGTTTGTTGGTTGTTTGAGCCATGGCCATTGGGCCCTAATGTATTTATTTGTCAAGTTACCTTGCCATGGAGTTGGCTGTATTAAGTGTTGTAATGGATATTTTTTCTATGTTTTATTATAATGCTGTTATTTCCTATTTTGTGGAGTTGGGAAGTTTGTGATATGCATGTGAAAATATATATATTTTTCTATCATTATTCTTTGCAAAAAAAAATATATGAATGTTGTTAAATATATTTTATTTCATACAAAAGAAAGGAATAGAATTTATTAAGACTAGTTTCCTGTTTGGTTGCATTGTGAGTTTCATAGTATTTGTTGTTGTTGAAAATTGAAGGAGATGTATTTCTACCTTGCATAATGCTTTAAATAAAATAATAAATATAGAGATATCTATGTAAACTATGTTTCTTTCAAAAAAAAAAAAAGGAAAGGGAAAAGCCACTATTTTAGTTTACTTTGTAAAACTGAAAGTTATTATTTCTACTATTTAAGCCCTTGTTATGAGCAGATAATTATTGAGTATATATTTAAATATACTTATATATGTGTGTGTGTGTGGAAATATATATATATATATATATATACATTACATCTTTATTTTCTTAATCTAGTTGTTGTTCCTTCTTGTTTTTAATAAATATTGTGTTTAATACAGAAGATTAGAAGAAGATCTATATACTACATTTTTTGTTGTATATATTATAATATGTATATACACTTATATATATATATATATTGTGTATACATATGCATTTATATGCAACAATACGAAGAAGAAATATAAATACTGTGACATTGCTTTTTAATAAACTGTATATATCATTCTAGGAAAAAATATATATATATATATCCGAAACAAAAATTATTTGAAATAAAATATAGAAAGATCAAAAGTCATGGGCAGACTAAGTGTGTTACTATTTTTTTTAACAAAAAAAAAAATTAAGAAATAAAATAAACAAAAAAAATACAAGTGATTTGGGACCGTGTGCGGCAGTGCCCACAGCCCCACACCCCAGACCCTAGCTCCGCACTCCCCACTATTACTGTTGACTTAAACTCCAAACACCACTGCCATATAACAGTGCCACCGTGCCCCAACAAAACAGTCGCCACTCCCTATGGTCCCTTCTCCCCTGTGCTCCCCACACTTTCCCCACCACTGTTTTAACTTAAACCTCTTCAGTGCCCAAACCCTCGGCCATTGCTCTTCACCGCCAATACTGCCGTTACTTGCTGGAAGTGCTCCACTCCCTCTACTGGTTCTTCCCTCACTACCCTCCTACCACTCCAACTTACCACCCTTCACTGCTTCGACATAGCGCCCAAACAATCTCAACACTGTTTGATTTTCCTTGACCACGCCCTCTACCATGGCCTCCATTAACCAAAAAAAAAACACTAACCTGTAAAAACATGAGGCCAAAACAAAACAAAGGAAAAGAATAGTGAGTTAAGAAAATTAGGGATTTTTTTTAGGGTTGCATATTTTAAAATGGAATTAGGGCAACTTTGTAAATAGAAAACAATATAATGGAATTAGGGCTTTTATTTTTTTTGGAAGCAATATTTTTTTTATTTGAGAAGATTTTATTATGTGAGGAGATGGTTTTTATATCTTATTTTTAAATTCACCATTTTGCCCTTGTTCCTTTTAACCTTAGAGTTTCATTTATTTTGTTTGAATTTTAAATGAGGGTTTTGCATTTTTATTTTATGTCCTTGTGAAAGTATTTTATTCTTCTTCTTGAGAGAGGGATTTAATTTTGTTTTAATTAGGGAAAGTATTCCCTTTTCCATTTAATTCTTTTATTAGGTTTTTATTTTAATTTTTTCCCTTGAGAGATTTAATCCTTTTAATTATTTATCAATTTTATTATTATTTTGCGGGAATGAGTATCTTAATCTCTTCCCTTCTATATTATTCTGAGTTCGTCAATAAGTATGATGTCGAATTTATATTTATTAACAGACTCAAATTTGAAGTCAATTTGGCGTCTTGTATTAATTATATTATTATTATTTCAAATTTTTTTAATCTTTTATGCAAGGCCAATTTATTTGACCTTGGAGGATATTTATTTTATTATTGTAAATCATTTTAAATTTGTTCTTAAGTTTTATGTTAATTTTATTATTATTAAATTTTTATTTAAATTCTCATTAGTGTTTTATTTTTTAAAAATTTTTATTTCGATTATCGAAAACGCTGTATGCTATCAGATTTTTCCTAGATTTCTAGGGTTTAATTTTTATGTAATTTTATTAGCTTTTATTCCATCATTTCACTTTAATCATGCGACCATCAATTCCATCATTTTCTTAATCCTTTTTCGATTTTATTTTGACCAAAGTTAGAGATAGATTTCGAAGCTTGCTAATTCATCTTCACACCTAGGAAACTTAGGGTTAGGATTAAACCCATTCTAACCCCTAAAGTGACACACTTCATGTCGCATACCCCCTAGATGGCTATCATCACGTGGGGGACTGCGTGGGACAATGCACCTCCCCGATTTATGTTGACATGTTTACGCATTAAGCGTATTGCCACTGAGCATGCAGATGCGTGCGAGGGGGTTCCTAGGGACAGGTAGAAAAGTTTTTTGCAATTCATGTCATGACCACATGGCAAATGTGGACATGACATGTGTGTTGTGTGTCGTGACCGCATGGGAAATGTGGGCATGACATTTGGCATTGACGGCAACACCTAGTGAAAAATGGCTAAGTGTCGCAGTAAACTCCCCCTTGGCTAATGCTCTGTCTTTTGCACTATTTTACCAGAGCTCCCCCTTAGCTGGATTCCACATTTTTCACTACTCCTCACTCCCCCTTTGACATCAATGGAAAAGGGTGGAATTCGCATACCAAAATTTTGCAAAAATTAATCTATACATGGCCGCATAAGTATATATACATGTTATACTTATATATACTTAAGCATATCTGCAAAAGTGGCCTTCAACTATACAAACTCTATGGCTTAGCTCTGCTTCATCCTATCCAAAATGGAGATGTGACCACTCAACAAGAATGCATATGCTTCTGCCCTTCTTAGATATGTCGGATCACTGGTCTGGGCTGTGGTCTGAGCATCTATCAAGGCCTCATGCATTGCCTCTAACTTAGGGATAATTATCCCTCTGAGTTCACTCATCCTATTTATTATATTCTACTTTTCTTTGTCTAGCTTCTTTATTTCATTTATAATGATAATGGCTTGCCATTCTTGATTCATTAAGGATGTAGTGAGGGGATCAAAAATCTTGAGATAAACTTGGCAGTTTACTTTCTTGTTCTTTCACCTTCTTTTCAATATCCTCTATCACTTTGGGCCAAGATAGGCAAAATTTGTACATGTTCCCACCATCTTTAAGAGAATTTTCAAGGCTCTTTATTCCAATGTCTAGCATCCTCCTATCACTAGCAATGAGTCCCTGTACTTTAGTGGATCTTTTTCCCAAGAACTCCTTATGGACCTTGGCTTCTGCCAATTTCTCTAAAGATTCAAAATGAGTGCTAACAGAATTTACCAAGCATTTCAATTTACCAGATGGAGAGGCCGAAGGATCCTTTTGAAATGATGGCATGATCTTCTCCAGCATCCCAGATGCAATCTCCAACAATTCATAATCTTCCATGTGAGATTTTAGGAGTTTTTCTTTTGCTTTGGCTTGAGCAAAAGATATTATTTTCATTGTCTGAACCGGAGAGAGAAAGTCAAAATTTAGTGGCCCTTGAAATAGCTCAGGTTCATCTATCTCCATCATTTCTTTGTTTAAGAAGATCTTCACTACCTCTACAGTGTCTCTTGTTGGTGACTAAGTCTTCTTTTCTTTTGGGATCTCAGAATTGTCATCATAGGTCTTCTCTGCTTGTTCTTCTTCTCTTCCTTTAACCTCCTCTTCTTGACTCACTCTCTCCTCTTTTCTTCCTTCTCCTTCAGCTCCTGAGTCTAGAATGTCTGCAGTGGGATCCAGAGGAGAGATGTTACCTGTGTTTACTACTTCTTCCTCTTCCAGAACAAAGGAATCCAAGTCCTTAGACTTTTCTTCATCTATCTCTTTTGATCCCTCTACATCAGAAGATTTTTCATTGGTTACATTTAATCCTTCAACATCCATGGTAGAAGGTTCTTTAGCTGATTCCTCTATAATATGAGGATTGAATCTTTTGAAGGCATTCCAGAGGATGTCTTTTGTTTCTCTTGCTACTTGGTCAGTTTCTCCAAGCATAAGTTTATTCATTCTTGCTTTACTCCGGAATTCATCCTTACAGTCCTTAAAGATCATGTCCATTTGTTTTGGAGTAATAGAAGGATAGAGTTGGATTGCAATCTATTCTCAAATCTCTAAGTCTTTTGCCTTTGCATTCTCTTTTCTTAGTTCAAGTACCTTTTCTAGACTTTTGGGAATTAATGATATAATTTCAATGAATGCTTTATTGTAGATGTTCAGTTACCTGACTGCAACTTCTTCCAAAATTCTCTTGTCGGTATCATTGTATTCATCACAGAACTTTGTTATTGGTTGTAGGTTCCCATCCATAGTAACTGCCTTGATGATGTCATCAATGGAAAGAGTGGGCTTTCCAACAAATTCTTCTACCTTTTCTTCTTTGCTTTTACTAGCAGAGAATTCCCCAGATGTTTTCTTCTTCTTCATTTTCTTAACTTCCTAATCAGATTCTGTTTCTTCATCATCTTTGAGACTTGTGTATGACCTTGTGGGTTTTGTTTTCATCCTCTTTTCTCCTTTTCTAGATGTCTTGACTTCCAATTTGGTGGCCCTTGAACTTTTAGGAGTAGCAGATGCAGAGCTCTTGGAGGATCTAGTCCGAGAGGAGGCTTGTACTGGAACATCTGCTTTCTTTGTTTCTTGTTTCTCTTTCTCAGCCTTCTCCATTTTCTCTCTATTTACATCTACTGCCTCTTTAGATAAGCCAAATCTTTTGGCAATTTCCTCTACTTCCCTTCTTACTTTCCTCTTTATCTCCGACTGTCTTAACTCAACATGTGTTTTTATACTTAGTTCTTGAAAAGCTCTAAACCTTTTTGCCTCAGGGTCCTTAGGCTGGCTCAACAGGTGTTGAATATGTAGCTCCAAGATTTTCTC
Organism: Cunninghamia lanceolata; assembly: GCA_027924645.1. Classification (NCBI taxonomy): domain Eukaryota; kingdom Viridiplantae; phylum Streptophyta; class Pinopsida; order Cupressales; family Cupressaceae; genus Cunninghamia; species Cunninghamia lanceolata. The sequence continues at coordinate 2,428,467 of BSBN01000934.1, forward strand.
ATTGACCTTGTATCCCATTGGCATTATCCACACTGTTCTGGGCTCAACAGCCTCCATTAGGCATTGATCAGTGTCAACCATGAAGCACACTGTATCCTTGTATTTCCTAACTATGGATTGAGGTATTCTCTCTCTGGATTGCATCATGCTTTGGAAGTTCTTAAAGTAACCCCATAGAGCTGTGTTTTGAGCTTTAGCATCACCAAGTCCATACATATAGTCTCTAATCTGGATTACAACTAGTTTGTCATTTTGCCATACCTAACCACTTAATCTAGGTAGCTCATTCATGTAATAAAAGAATAGACACAATATTAGACAACCATATTTGAAGGAATTCTTCTTATCCTTTTTGATCTTCTGTAGGTTTTCTAATAGTTGATTTAGGAGAAGATCACATAGGTCATAACTGCATTTTCCCTCAACATCTGATATGCTGCATATATTATAGTCCCAAACACATAATTCTCCCTACTAGAATGATAGATCTTATACCCAATAATCATTGAGGCAAATTTGACATCCGGATCTATGATGTCATCTATGGTCATTGCTCTCTTATCAAACTTAGATCTGGTGGCTTCAATTACTGTCTGGTTCTTGACAGATTTAAGTGCAGGTAACCCACCGGATGAGTGTAGTCCAGTTATTGCCCTAATAGCATCTTTTGTTATCTTGAAGGGCCTCATTAACCACATGAAATTATCATGCATTCTACTTAGGACATATCGGACCCAATCATTTTCTACAAAATAGGGGAAGTGTATACAATGTCCAAAGTGTTTATCTTGGAAGGCCTTGTATTGAGGTTTGAGTTCAAAACTCTCATCTATTAGATGTTTGTGATAGATGTCCATCAACTTAGAGTCTCCAAATTCCTCAATGTTGGCGTGGATATAGACCCTAACATCTTCTTCGTGCAATACCCCATGTGGAATGCTAGAAAATGTTCCTAAAGGATCAACTTCTAGAGATTTATAGGGATGTTTCTTGAATTTAGGACGCGACCTATCAATGATCTTTACAACCATTGGAGTAGCCATCTTGCAAAAGATTCAGAGAGAGATTTTCAGAATGGAAGCACCTTTTTACGCCTTAGAGTTTGAAATAGGAGCCAAAACAAATCGCTGGTTCAATTCGATTTCCCAGTTGATCTTTGAGTGGATTGTAGAAACTTCATTGCAGAGCTCTTCTTATCTTCTTTGCGAATGCAAGTGTGCAAATGATGAGTGAAAGAACCCTTTTATTCTTGCACAAACCCTAATTTCCTTTTGCAATAAATGCACAACTTAAGTTATCCAGTTACCCTATTTTAAGAGAGATCTTCTCGAATCATTGTGCTAATCTTAGAATCATTGTCAGTGAGGATTGACAATGTATCTTCTTTTCTTTGATCATGCCATGGGTCCGCAGATCAAAGTATTTCAATTCTGAATCATACCAGATCTGTCTATGAAAATCTTGCTTTACTGGATGGTTGTCAAATCAGATCAACTTGAATGATTAAACTCTTACAAAACTCCATGTAGATCTTTCATATTTTTACCGAGGATTATTTAGATATTTTTCTGAGAACCCTTTAATCTACAGCATTCAATGTGCCAATTTAGGCACTAATTGACTAGTTGGGGAAATTTGTTTTTCTGTGACTCCCCCTAAGCCAGAGCTCATCTATTTAGTTTCTGGAAGGAATATCAGCACTGGATTCCAGTGCGGATCCATCCCCAATATCTTTTGTACTCTTCTTCACCCAAATCTTGCTCATCTCCTTTTGAACTTCATCCGCATTCACTTTACCTTTGCCCTTATCTTATTTTTTTATTATGTTGCACCGGACCATTTTTATCCTGATTTCTACTTCTACAGAATTTGGCAATATGACCTGATCTATTGCAATTGTAGCAGACAACATTTCTTGGCTTATTTGATTGATATCCTCTTGATCTGCATTAATTAGCCATATGTCCCATTCTATTGCATGCAAAGCATCTACCATTGAATGAATTATTTATTTGCATATTTTTGCATTCATGAGATTTGTGACCATACCTTTTACAGTTGAAACATTGTTCAGAGAAGGATGGATTAATCTGATTCATTCTCCTACTGCACTGAGCTGCTTTATGACCAAAATTGTTGCAATTGAAGCAGTATCCATTGAAGGATGGAAATCTTTGAGTATTTGGTTGCCTGACCGGAGGTCTTCTAGGCCTGTTTCTTTGATTTCCTAATCAAAAGTTCTTCTGACTGGATCCAGAGCTTTCACCTTTCTCATATCCCAAGCCATGGTTATCATCTACCCTCTTTTGGCTTTCAAGAAGAACTTCAAGTTGGGCTGAGCTTATCTTGAATTTCTCTTTGTATTCATTTGATGTTTGAAGATCTTTTTTAAGAGTGTCTTTCTGATTCTCAATTTGTTCTTCATTGTCTCTAGCTTCTTCAAGATCTGATTCAAGATGCCTGATTATTCTGTCCATTTTGTGGTAGTCCTCTGTTTTCTCCTTGAGGGAGTGTTTTAGATCTTAAATTTTCATTTTCTCTTCAATTTCTTGGGTGAATCTCATAACCCCTGATTCCATTTCATGCCTCACCATAATGACTTCTTTTGACAGCTTCTCACATAGCTTATTTTTCTCATTCAGATCTTCATTAGTATCATTGGCTTCACTCTAATTTGCTAATTTTTTAAGTAATTCCTTTCTCCTTTTCACAGAGATACTTAGTTTTTCTTTTAGCTAATTTGTGAAATGATCATCTTGTTTGAGTCTTTCTCTCAAGTTATTGACTTCAAAGTGGGATTGTTCAAGATCATCTAGGGCAGACTGAAGTTGTTCCTTCATACCATATATATCCATTGAGATTCCTAGATCTTCCTCAAGCTGTTAGGCTCTGTTTAGAGGAACTTAGCTCTGATACCAATTGTTGAAAATAAGGTAGATAATTGAGAGGGGGGTGAATCAGTTATCTCAAATATCTTTAACTTTCTTATCTTCTTTAATAATTAGTGTAGCATCAAAACATATAAGCATATGTGATCATAAGAATAGAAAAAAAATCAACACACATAACACAAGGATTTTTACATGGAAAACCTTGTTAAGGGAAAAACCACAAGGTGACTAACCCAAGATTGTATTCTCTGTTAAAAGAATGAAAGAGTACAAAGTGGCACTTGCCAATTAGGGCTAACTACTTGCGCACATTGCTCACAAGAGGCACACTGCCTACAAGAGACTCATTGTCTATAGAACTTATAGAAGGTATCAGGTGTTTGCATTGATGAGAGGCATCTACAAATGCTAGAGTTTAGTTCCAGTTAGGCACAATACACTAATCTGATGCACTTCATTCTTCCTCTATTTTAGTGTTGTTTCTCTGTCACATACCGGACTGGAATTGCTGCTTTCACACTTACCCCTGCTTTTCTTCACAGTTTATTTCATCCCTACTTCACACCACACACTCCTACATACTAGAATCCATCTGGTATTTATTTCCACATCAAGGATTTCATCAACTTTCTAGTCGGCAATAAGAATACTTAGGATATTTACAAGTTACTAATCTGTTGGCTAAATCCATGCTTGATTTGTGATGCGTATCAAAAACATAGACATAGAAGTCATTAAACATGTCGGCCAACAATGTATAATCCCTGAAATAGCTTGATCAACACCTTTTACTCATCTGGATTAAAGTCTGATGCCCTGCCAGTCACTTCTTCCTCTGTCTGCTCTACTTGACTGGAACCTGATGCTTAGATGCTCATATCATTTCCATGCTTTACTACCGGAGGCTAAATCTCTGGAATATAGTAGTCATGATACCCCTCTTGACTTATCCAAGTCCGTAACTTGCTGAGTTACCCCATATGAGAGATTCAGACCTGATTGTCAAACCTTGTTACATACTCTGTTCTTGATCACCAGACCAAAACAATCTTCAATCTGACTTTCGATATAGGCATACTATGTACTATGGATGTGTGGGATAGACTTTGTTGCCATCAATGACAACACTCATGAAGCCACATAGTGTCTCTTGCCAACATGAACTGCTTGAACTAAACTAGGAAATGAAAAGAAAAAAACTAAAATGCAAATGTTTTTGGTTGATGCAAGATTGCTCTTGAACCAGGGATGCTTCTGCATCATGGAGAGAGGCAAGATAGGGAGATAGGGAGAGATAGATAGGTAGAGAGAGAGAGAGAGGAGATAGATAGGGAGAGATAGAGGAGACAAAGGGTAGAGATAGAAAGATAGAGAGGAAGTGAGATATCCAGAGAAATAGGGAGAGAGATTGAGAGGTAGAGGGATGATAAAGATAGGAAGATATAAGGGAAAAATAGGGAGATAGAGATTTATGGTTGCTCAGGTTTAGAGTTTAGGGGTTAGGGGTTAGGGGTTGGGGTTTAGGGGCATTATATAGGTTTAGGGGTTGAGAGAGAGAGAGGTTTAGGGTTGCTTAGGTTTAGGGTTTAGGAGTTAGGGGTCAGGGTTTAGGGGCATTATTTATAGTTTATGAGTTTAGGGTTTCTCAAGTTTAGGGTTTACGATTTAGGGGAATTATTTAGGGTTTAGGGTTTAGGGTCTAGTGGTTAGGGGTTAGGGTTTATGGGTTTAGGGTTGATTGGGTTTAGGGTTTGGGGTTAAGGGATTAGGGGTTTAGGGTTTAGGGTTTAGGGGTTAGGGGTTAAGGTTTAGGGGTTTAGGGTTGCTTGGGTTTAGGGTTTAGGGTTTAGGGGTTAGGGGTTAGGGGTTAGAGAGAGATAGAAAGAGGGGACTGATAGAGATTGGGAGAGATAGATGAGACAGAGGGGAGAGATAAGGAGATAGAGAGTGAGGGACATGTCCAAAGACATAGAGAGATAGATTGACATGTAGAAGGATGATAGAGATAGGGAGATGGGGGAGAGATGGGGAGATAGAGGTTTATGGTTGATTGGGTTTAGGGTTTAGGGGTTTAGGGTTGCTTAGGTTTAGGATTTAGGGGTTAAGGGTTAGGGTTTAGGAGCATTATTTATGGTTTAGGGTTGATGGTTTAGGGGTTAGAGGTTAAGGTTTAAAGATCTAGGGTTTAGGGTTTAGAGAGAGAGAGGACTGATAGGGAGATATAGAGGAGATGAAGGGGAGAGATAGGGAGGTAGAGAGTAAGGGACATGGCCAGAGACATACGGAGAGAGATTGAGAGGTAGAGGGATGATAGAGATAGGGAGATTAGGGAGAGATAGGGAGATAGAGGTTTAGGGTTTAGGGGTTAGGGGTTAGAGACATTATTTAGGGTTTAGGGGCTTAGAGAGAGAGATTTAGGGTTTAGGGGTTAGGGGTTAGGGTCTAGAGGCATTATTTAAGGTTTATGAGTTTAGGGTTTCTCAAGTTTAGGGTTTAGAGTTTAGGGGTTAGGGGTTAGGGTTTAGGGGAATTATTTAGGGTTTAGGGGTTTAGGGTTTCTCAGGTTTAGGGTTTAGGGTTTAGGGGTTAGGTATTAGGGTTTATTGGGAATTATTTAGAGTTTACGTTTGATGGATTATGGTTTAGGGGTTTGGGGTTAAGGTTTAGAGGTATAGGGTTTAGGGTTTAGAGAGAGAGGAATGATAGGGAGATTTAGAGTGGGGGACATGGCCAGAGACATAGGGAGAGAGATTAAGAGATAGAGGGATGATAGAGATAGAGAGATAGAGGTTTAGGGTTGCTTGGGTTTAGGGGTTAGGGTTTAGGGGCATTATTTAGGGTTTAGATGTTTAGGGTTGCTAAAGTTTAGGGTTTAGGGGCATTATTTAGGGTTTAGGGGTTTAGGGTTTAGGGTTGCATGTCCAAAGCAGTCTCTCTATCTTTATCTCTCTCCCTCCCCTCTTTACCTCATCTCCTGTCTCTTTCTCTCTATCTCTCTCTCCCCTCTATACTTATAAGTTTCCATGCATGACAACACTTAAGTCTTTTCATGCATTGAAGCACTTAAACATTCCATGTTTGACAAAACATGCTCACGTTATAATGCGAGCGCATTTTGGTGAACCAAAAAAATGGACAAAAGCATGTTGGATCCATGTTTCAGTCCCACATGCTTTGTTATTCCCTTCTTTTCATGCACAATCAGACAACAAAATGCCTTTTTAACCAGTTGACATTTTGACAATCATTGTTTGCTTAATCCACCACCTTTTTTTAGTTTTTCAATGTAGAAGAACTAAATTGCATATTTTTACATAGAATTTGATTGTTTAAACTAATAGTTTCATGTTTCATATTATTTCAATGTTAATTTTAATGTATTTAGATTGAATTTGATGATATATGTTTTTTTTTCTTAATTTTCACTAATCTTATTAGAGTTATATAGAGTTCAACATTGAATATGTAGGAACTTGCCAAAAAGATCAAATTTTTGAGGATTTTGATGCCAAATTTTTGAGGATTGGGCAACTCAAATCTTGAAATCTAAGGTATGTTCTTTAAATGTATTTGTTTACTTCACTTTATGATTATGTTAAAGCATGAAATCTCATATTATAGGACAATAATGAGGGAAGTGAGAGGATTATCATTTTGACAAGTTAAATTATCATGACAAAGTGAAAATTTATATTTATTTGAGATAACAATCTATGACAACAAGTCATATCACCATGGGAAGGAAATCATCAAGATATATTGGTATATATTTATGAAGGGAGTCTTATTAACATTCAGGGATAATCCTAAACTAGAGCAAGGCCATGGAAACACTTTCACTATGGAGTAGATGTGTAATCACATGTTTCTATTATCCTAATTCAAACACTAACCTATACAATTAGAAGGATACTAAGGGAATCATGTTAGTCAATGAATTACCATCATGCTAAAATTAAGGTAAGGATTGTCACTTGAGCATACTCACTTGGAAGAACTATCATATTAGCCTAAAGACTAAATTATACCATAATAGCTATCATGCAACTCTAGGAATAGTTATGAGCTCTCACCCATGGGTAGGATAGAAACCGATACACAAGGTGGCAATCAAGACTAAATTATAAGTCAATTAATCTCAAATCCATGCAAAAAGATATCCATGATACTATAGAAACATATCTAGGTGGTCTTGAAAGGATATTCATATGGTAGGGAAGATTGTCATCAACTAAAAGATAACCATACATGTAATTGGCATATTTATTAGGACAATTGTAATCACAATGAGGTTATCTTGAATACATAGTGACTTGTCAAGGAGTTATTAGATAGTTAAGGAAGATAGAGTATTGATATTGGTGGGTGCATGTACTATAGTACAGTCAACTAGGGTATGATGTCGTCGGGATAGTCTTGGGTAGAGCCTCCTTGCATGATAATATAACTAGTCCTTTGTGATGTACCTGAATCTCTAAGAGGGTGATGAAGTTTTAGGGTGGAGGAAGGATAATATAAGTGTCTTAAGTTGCCCAAGACTATGAAAGTCTAGAAATATACATATGATCTACACATATTCTCTTATACATTGCACAAAGATCTTGAATATGGGACTATTATAGAACCTCAAGTTGTGATAGAAACGTGTCATTATGTCACCTACTATCTCAGTACAATCAAGGCATTGATGAGGTTCACTGGGACAATCATGAAGCCTCCATGCATTATAATGCATTTAGTCCTTTTGTGATCTATATGTAATCCAAGAGCAATTACAGTAAATAGGATTGGGTTTTGAGATCCTAGCTTATCAAATAAGTTTGGTAACAGGGTTTGTAAGGTCTTTGAAATATGAACAGTCATAGAGGATTAGTTTTTATGTCATTTTGGAAGCTCTTGAGCCTTTAGATTTCCATAATAAATCACATGGACTATTTTAGAGAGAAGATTGATCAAGGCCATCCACCTAGACCCTTCAATAAGTTGATTAGTATCACAAGATATATTTGTGTTAGCTTGGGGTAGTCAATAGACCCTTGGGTCTGTCAAGATAGTTTTCACTATTCTACACACTACTAGAGGTATATCATGGGTTGGTGGGACTTCTACATTCCAAAAACTACCTCAGACATTGAAACACTCATATCTGGATAGTCTTAAATAAGATGATTAGGGAAGAGCAGTAATAAGATATCTTGAGGTTTTTGTTCAAAGGCATAATCCACACTACAAGTATTTTCATAAACTACATATATGGTGCTTGGTAATGACTCCATGTTTGGATGCTACCTTTCATAAGGATCCTAAATAGAGTATTTGGCAGCCATTGTTAGCAATTGAAGTCATGATGTTATTCCCGTTGTTTATGACTGGCCTTTAGGGACAACAGGAAGGATCATTTGGACATGTGAAGGATACAACATAAGCCTCCCCAACATTTCAAACATTGTTAAAACATACACCCGAGGTGTGAGTACTGATGATAACATGAAGATCTTTTAGAGATATAAACAAGGGTAGACTATTGTATATGAGGTTCTGACAGTGATCATGCCACTTGTACATATCACTTCTCTTTAAGCCATTCTAGAGTATGGGGTATTGAGGCCTATGGATATTAAATGTTAAATCCATCAAAGTGGACAACAAGTTCATGGTTTTCACAAAGCTAAGAAGCCTTCCATAGTTAGTATAATCTACCATAAGTCATTGTCATGATCAAAGCCTAGACTATCATAGTTTCATCAAGTTGTCACTAGCCTCTTATTGCACATTTTAGGGTTAACTGTGTGTTACCCAAAATCTCAAACCTAAAATTTTTGAACTTGTCATTTGTCTTGAGCTATCATGTTTTGTCAAATCCAAATCCCTCATGTCATATTATGGCAAGTTGCATAAGATTCACTTCAGCCTCACTTTTGGTCAAATTATTAGTATTATAACCTTGTGCAGTTTTAGGTGATGGTAATTTCAAATGGCATTATGGATATCTACATATCACTGTTGTGCTAAACTTCAGCCAGATGTGGGGCATTGTATTACCTAGTGCAGTCTTATACTATTACTCATGATGGATTTCAAATTGCCAGACCATTGATCAGGTTCTTGAGCTTCAAAGCAATTATTTTTATAATCTAGAAGCCATTACAATCATCTTCTCACCAAGTGTTTAAGGAGTTTTATTATGTATACAACAATTGAGGAGAAATGTACGAATACGGTCTCTCAGATATATCATCTTTCTATGAAGAGAGATACTTTGTCTTTGGATTTGCTTATTGTTCAAAAAGTATTGATGCATTAGCATGGAGCATTAAAAACTATTTCGAGGCACAAAACTCTTCTTGGTTGAGATTTGTGAACCTGTTCAATTTTTCCATGGTTTCACTATTCTTGTAGATCTATTGAATGTTGCAACTTTGAGATGTGCAACTAAGTTTCTTGAAATGAGAGGAGTCTCTTACAGGTAAAGTATTATATGACATTGGTGGCATGAGTAAAAGTCAAAGAATAGAAACAAAAGAGTCTTTTGCTTTTAGAGCCTTATGTTCTAGATACACTTGGCAGATGTAATGCCAAATCTTGAGCTTTCACCAGTATCTTCTTGGTTAGTGCCAAATAAGTGATGGCCCGCTATATTCATGGAAAGTGTTGTCATCTCCAACTGCATAATAGAAGCGGAAATTTTGCTAAATGTCATAGCTGGAAAGTATAGAAATTATTGAAAAGGTTTAGAGACTTTGAAGATAATGCAAAATGGCAAGGGAAGTTGACCTTCAAGAAGCAATGATGCTTTTGGAGATTTTGTTGTAAGCTTTGGTAGCATGTATGCAAAACTCTGTTATGAGGCAAGGGAACGGAGCACAACTGCAGCCAAGCTTGAATGGGCATTAGAGGAGGAACGACTGGCAAATGCTGAATTACATAAGAAGATCTCAATACTGAGGTAGTCAAATAAAGAATCATCTTGGTCTTAGCTGTACAAGCAGACATATAGTTTTCCTTCGATGCAAAAACTATTTCCATTACTGCCGCATTCACTATCATTTCCCTTGCAAAAAAACATGCATCTTTTTGAACTATATCTCCAGCTCATATAAAACATTAACAGCATAATGGGAGTGGGATTTTTCTAGTTATATTATAGTGTGCATATGTAATTCAAATGCTTGGTGGATAGGTATAAAGAAATTATATTGTCTCAAAATAGAATTTAAGAGCTGGAAACTCGATTATAGCCATGTCCATAGCTACTTTCCATGCAAATGCAATTGGTGGGTGTTGTAATTTGAAACACTTAGGTTGGCAAGAATATTGAAATATGGAAACTAAGATAAAGCCCGTGGCTCGGCGGGATATACAAAAGATAGATCTTTGAAAGATTTAGAGACTTCCATGGAGATAAAGCAGATGTTCTATCAAATATTATATCCAAAAATGCTTATGAAAACATGCATGCAAACCGTAAAAAGCATAGACAAGGCTGCAGCTAGTTGGAAGGTTGATGTATTCTTCAACAAAATGTAATGATCACCTGATAAAACACAGAAGGGACATGTTGATAAGGTTTGAAACTTCAAGCAAATACTATTAATAGCTACAAACTCAGCTTCCATGCTAGCCCATGCCAAGGGTACAAAGATAAGATCACAGTGGCGAATCAGGATGCAAAACGTGAGAGCATTAAGAGAAACACAACACGGATTTAGAAGGAAATGTTATTTATTATATGTAATATCAGGATCTTTTCAAAATGGATTCATCGAAGGGTATTAAAAGTTTCCAAGAAAATGTAGCTGATAGTTGTAATGCCTAAGCCCCAACTGCAGCTAGCATTTTCCTGTGGAGTGCTAAAACTAGGGAGCTTTGGAGCAAGGTATGCACATTAAAACATGGTTAAAAATAGACTTTTGTCAAATGATGTGGTTATAAGAGATCATGGTGCATGCAATATCAAAGAAATGTGGTCTCACAGATATGATCACAGGATATGCATTCAAAATGGATTTGTTGAAAAGGCTCCAAACAGTCAAGCAAATACAAATGATAGTGCCAACTCTTCCTACCTGCGCTAGACCGAGAGCCTTGCTCATGTTGTAGGTCACTCCTATTATGGTGTCTATCTCTCAGTTGTGAGTGTGGTGTAGATTTTGCTATTGTAGGAAGGATATATCATCACCCAAGAACATGATGAAAGTTTTTGTGATGATCATGGTGTTAAGCACACTAAACCTTCTTCTCTTACACATCAAAATTAGCTTGGGAGTAATGAACTATTGTTGGCTGTTAATGCAGAAACCAAACAAATTTTATATTATGAGGACAAGAAAGATTATGAAAAAGAAACTTAGACATGATTTGGTGAAAGTTGTGTTGTGTGATAAGGTTATGGGTTATAAAATCTTCACTCATGAAATCCACCCATAGTATGCTGCTTGGATTGATAATTTTAGGACTTATAATATTGTTAGTAAAGATATTCCTCAACAATGAACATATGCACTGATGCCAGATATCACATCTTCAAGTGATGGCCCTCTAATAAGACTGGGTCACCAGGACTATTACAAAGCAACAAGTGAGGTACAAAGCCAATCTGTAATAGTTTCTAGGACAACAATGTTTGGAGAGAGTACAACTATTGGTGATCATTGTACTATTACTGATTCTATTATTAGCAAAGGCTACAACATTGGTTACAATGTTCTTATACAAGGGTGTTACATCTAGAACAATGTAATGATCCAAGACAATACTTTTCTAAAATATGCCATTGTTTGTGATGGGGCTGTTTTCAAGGTTGGGGCAGTATCAGAACCTGGTGCTATCTTATCTTTCAGAGTGGTTATCGAGAAAAACTTTACTATTTTAGCATGTTCAAAGATCTCTAATATTCAATCTTATGGTGAAGAGTTGGAATATGTAGAGGCTACAAATGTGGCGGCAAAAAGTCCACTAAATATTTTATGAGTGGAGGAGAATGGAATGCAAAGGGTCATCTATAGCCTTTCCCTTTATGGAGGTTTTGTTATTATTTTGAAATATGGCTCTTGGTTTTTCCTGTCCAAGGGGGCTTTTGGACTCCCAGGAGGAGAGATCTATTTAACTCTTTTTGCCATCTTTGTAAAGGATCTTTTTTTTGTTGTTTTCATCTGAGAGCCTCTATGAGGGCTCGGGGATCTTTTTCATTTACTTATTCACCTGGGGAAGATAAGAGCAATTTCGTTTTTCCTCAAAACACATTTTGCTATACAGGAGATATTGAGTCTGTGAGCTTATATTTTACATTAGGGGAATAAAGAGACATTCTCAAATATGTGTGTTTGCCTATATTTCTTTGATTATAAATTTCCTTTGAGTCTTTGCAATCATCCCTTAATGTAGCTTATGTATATCAAGTTGTGAATGCATTTGCTGTGGAATCTATGAATTCAAGTTAAGTCATTTCTTGAGAAGACCTGCAACTCATTCTTTTCTGGTTATCATTCGTGGGTGTGAAGTGGGTGATCTGTGAGTCATCTAATTTGCATTATGTTTATTCTATGCTTGTCCATCATATTTGTATCATGTTTATGTGTAGGTATTGGTTTTCCCTTCCTGCTTTCTAGTTAAAAGCATACCCAGAAAAAATAATTCAATTAAATCATACGAGGGAGCTGCCCCTCTCAAATGCAGAGGATAATTGTTGCACTCGCAACCATTACTTCATTTGTTAGCATCTTTTGTTTCTTTCTTGTTGGGCTAATTAGGGTGTTTTTCCAGTGACAAAACTGTATGCTAACAATTTTTGGCAACTCTGTTGGGGATTGAATCGAAGTGCCAGTGTCTCCCTTGCTCAGAAATTCAATGGTACTTCCACTGGAATGGAGGTTGGTGACTCTATTGTATTTGAAGAGCTCAGAAAATGGTTCCATGCAAGGTAGATCAAAGAAATGAGCCCAAAGCCAAAAGATGACCTATGCCAACAATTGAAGAGATATTGGCTGAAGATGATGAAATACTTCATTTATTATGGAGCAGTCTCAAAGAAAGCATCTCTGAAGCAAAGAAGAAGAAGCTGCATCCATCCCAAGATTACAAATCCACATCATTGCTCAGAAATTTGCATGAAAGATTTTATTTTCTCAAAGGTCTTGAACAGAAGATTCATCAAGCAGCTGCAGAAATATTAAGCTTGTTCAAAGAAGAACCGGAAAGAGAGGATTGAGTTTCTTATAACTTTTTTGTTCTTGGTGAACAAGATTTTGTGCAAGCATTGGTTAAGCCCAAAGATTTGTTAGTGTCATGGAACCACAATCAACAACAAAAAACAATTTTGAGCCAGGCTAAAAGTAAAGGACCAAAATCTTTCTCAACATGCATACAAAGGAGTGATATTAAACAATCATCTACTTTGGTTAAAGAGAATAATGAAAAGGTACTATCAGAAGAACCCAATGTCATTCTCATTCGAAACTGGTGCCTGGAGAGTTCGAACGATGACTTTTATGTGGAATCTTGGATGAAGATGGTCACATTACTGAAGTTGAAATGACTGTAGCTACTTGTGTCTCTGGTGATATGAAAGAAGGTATGAATGGTTTTGTATTTTCTCCTAAATCAGAAATATTTAACTTTGATATTGATGAAAAAGACCAGGTGATAGAAGGTATTTCTTATGAGGTTGAAAAAGAGTTTTTAAATCATAGTCCAGACGTGGAAGTTTTTGTCTTTGATAATATCGATTTAGCATTTGATAAAGTAGACAAAGAAGAGCCTGATGAGATAATAGATAAATTGCATTCCCAATCTGCTTATCCTCTTGGTGATGATTTTCCCTATGTGAGAGGAGAAGTTATTTCTATCAAAATTGATCCCATGCTTGTAGAATGTGACATTCAAGGATCACAATCAACAGTCATATTTCTAGAGATCGATTCATCATGCAATTTGTAGAAAGAATGCTTTATTCCTGATGTTTTCTCTCAAAGTCCTGGTGTTGATAATGAAGTTATAATTGATACACAGCCAGAGCATATGGTTTTCAAGTTTCATGAAGAAAATGATAAAGGGGAAGTATTGCAGACAAAGGTGAGTGGAGAAGTCATCTTTGAGTTATTTTTCTTTGAAGATGAAATAATGTCTTTTGAGAATGATTCATCAAATGAAGCTTGTGTTAAAGGTGAAATAAATATATGCAATGTTGATGATTTTTCAAAATCTAAAATTATGAAAGAAGAAGAAATCGTTGAGGTTAATGAAGAGAAAAATAATAGTCAGGTTGATGAAGGATTACAACCTCAAAAAATTTTAGAAGTCTCAGATGATAACCCTTTTTGCAAAGAAGATGTTGTACTCTCTCCTATACCACGTGTTGAGGAAGAATACTCTATTGCTGAGTATCCAAATACAGGTGGTCTAACAACTCCTATTGCAACCAATGAACAAATTTCTAATGAGGAGAATAGCTGGAATGATACATGGGAAATATTTTTGAATCATCTGTTTCTAGAGTATGAAGTTGCTGAAGTTCCCACATCAAATCATGAAGAGGCAAGGCTGCAAGCAAAGGTTAGCAATGATTTTACTCTTGAATTACCTCATTTTGAATCTAATTTTCAAGTTGTGAAACATGGGATGAAGAATGATGGTATGAATAAGTATGGAGAAAGTAATGCTGATTTTATGAATGAGGATGTTCAGCCCCATGTTGTTTGCATTCCAAAATAGTGTTTGGAAATGTCAGAAGATGATTTCCTATGTGGAGAAGAAGTGTTTGTACCTCCTTTGTAGGTTGTGGAAAGAGGTGGTTTGGGTGACAAATCCAAAAATTTAGAGTTGCCATTAGAAAAGCATGAATCAAATTCTGAAAGTAAAAGGGAAATTGCATTCAAGCTCAACAGGGTTGCTATTCATGGTATGGATTTTTAGTGTCTTTCAGAAGGAGTTTGTTCAGATCTGATTTCAATTGAGGGCATAGATGATATACAAAAGAGTTCTAAAATTATTGAAGTTTTTGATGAAAGGTGGCTATTTGGCACACATTTTGGTGAACTCTTGTCCTTCATAAATCTCAGTTTTACATTCATGGTCCTCAACAGGTTGCTGAGTTTGCAAGTCCTTCATGGATATACACCTCTTTTTCACACTGGCATATATTTCTCCCCACCAGTTAATGGCTTTGCATAATTTATTGAGAGGTTGGGATGTGTGGTACCCAATCTGGGTACATAGGTGTCTTAGGTGGTTTCCTTTCCATGTTGTGTTTTGATTGTTGTGTCTTTTTCAGTTTTGGTTTTACCTTGGTCTCCTGTTGTTTCCCCTCTTGTTTCATGCTTCATTGACTCTATTTGCCCAATGGATCAGCATTGGCCTTCACCTAAGATTCTGGATTCTCTACTTTTCATCATGAAAAATAATCCCCAATTAGAGCCTGTTGTTACCCAAAATCTCAAACCTGAAATTTTTGAACTTGTCCTTTGTCTTGAGCTATCATGTTTTGTCAAATCCAAATCCCTCATGTGTTGTATTATGGCAAGTTACATAAGATTCACTTCACCCTCACTTTTGGTCAAATTATTAGTATTATAACCTTGTGAAGTTTTAGGTGATGGTAATTTCAAATGGCATTATGGATATCTACATATCACTATTATGCTAAACTTCAGCTAGATGTGGGGCATTGTATTACCTAGTGTAGTCTTATACTATTACTCATGATGAATTTCAAACTACCAGACCATTGATCAGGTTCTTGAGCTTCAAAGCAATTATTTTTATAATCTAGAAGCCATTACAATCATCTACTCACCAAGTGTTTAAGGAATTTTATTAAATATACAACAATCGAGGAGAAATGTACAAATATAGTCTCTCAGATATATCATCTTTCTATGAAGGGAGATACTTTGTCTTGGGATTTTCTTATTGTTCAAAAAGTATTGATGCAATAGCGTGGAGCATTAAAAACTATTTCGGGGCACAAAACTCTTCTCAGTTGAGATATGTGAACCTGTTCAGTTTTTCCATGGTTTCACTATTCTTGTAGATCTATTGAATGTTGCATCTTTGAGATGTGCAGCTAAATTTCTTGAAATGAGAGGAGTCTCATACAGGTAAAGCATTATATGACATTGGTGGCACGAGTAAAAGTCAAAGAATAGAAACAAAAGAGTATTTTGCTTTCAAGGCCTTCTATTCTAGATACACTTGGCGGATGTAATGCCAAATCTTGAGCATTCACCAGTATCTTCTTAGTCAGTGCCAAATAAGGGACAACTTGCTATATTCATGGAAAAGTGTTGTCATCTCCAGCTGCATAATAGCAGCAACAAATTTTGCTAAATGTCATAGTTAGAAGTATTCCAAAAAGTATAGAAATTGTTGAAAAGGTTTAGAGACTTTGAAGCTAATGCAAAATGGCAAGGGAAGTCAGCCTTCAAGAAGTAATGATGCTTTTGGATATTTTTTTGGAAGCTCTGGTAGCATGTATGCAAAAGTCTATTATGAGGCAAGGGAACAGAGCACAACTGTAACCAAGCTTGAATGGGCGCTAGAGGAGGAACGACTAGCAAATGTTGAATTACATAAGAAGATCTCAATACTGAGGCAGTCAAATGAAGAATCAGCTTGGTCTTGGCTATACAAGTAGATATATAGTTTTCCTTCAATGCACAAACTATTTCCATTACCGCTGCCTTCACCATCATTTCCCTTGCAAAAAGATATGCATCTTTTTGAATGATATCTCCAGCTCATATAAAAAAATGCTTGGTGGATAGATATAAATAAATAATATTGGCAAGAATATTGAAATATTGAAACTAAGATGAAGCTCGTGGCTCGGCAGGATATACAAAAGGTAGATCTTTCAAAGATTTAGAGTCTTCCATGGAAATAAAGAATATGTTCTATCAAATATTATATCCAAAAATCCTTATGAAAACATGCATGTAAACCGTAAAAAGCATAGACAAGGCTGCGGCTAGTTGGAAGGTTGATGTATTCTTCAACAAAATGTAATGATCGTCAAATACAGCACATAAGGGATGTGTTGATAAGGTTCAAAACTTCAAGAAAATACTATTAATAGTTGTGAACTCAACTTCCATGCTATCCCACACCAAGGGTACAAAGATAAGATCATGGTGGCAAATCAGGATGCAGAATGTGAGAGCAATAAGAGAAACACAACATGGTTTTAGAAGGAAATGTTATTTATTGAATGTAATGGTGGGATCTTTTCAAAATGGATTCATTGAAGGGTATTAAAAGTTTCCAAGCAAATGTAGCTAACAGTTGTAATGCCTAAGCCACAGCCGTAGCTAGCATTTTCCTATGGAGTGCCAAAAATAGGGAGCTTTGGAGCAGCGTATGCACATTAAAACGTGGTTAAAAATAGACTTTTGTCAAATGATGTGGTTATAAGCGATCGTGGTGCATGTAATATCAAAGAAATGTGGTCTCGTAGATATGATCATAGGATATGCATTCAAAATGGATTTGTTGAAAAGGCTCCAAATAGTCAAGCAAATACAAATGGCAGCGCCAACTCTTCCTACTTGCGCTAGACTGGGAGCCTTGCTCGTGTTGCATGTCAGTCCTATTATGGTGTCTATCTCTCAATTGTGAGTGCAGTGTAGATTTTTCTATTGTAGGAAGGATATATCATCATCTAAGAACATGATGAAACTTGTTGTGATGATCATGGTGTTAAGCGCACTAAACCGTCATCTGTTACACATCAAAATCAGCTTGGGAGTAATGAACTATTTTTGGCTGTTAATGCAGAAACTAGATAACTTTTATATTATGAGGACAAGAAAGATTATGCAAAAGAAACATAGGAATGATTTGGTGAAATTTGTGTTGTGTGATAAGGTTATGGGTTATAAAATCTTCACCGTGAAATCCAGCTAGAGTATACTGCTAGAATTGATAATTTCAGGACTTATGATGTTGTTAGTAAAGATATTCCTCAACAATGAACACATACATTGATGCCAGATATCCCACCTTCAAGTGATGGCCCTCCAATAAGACTAGGTCACTGGGACTATTACAAAGCAACAAGTGTGGTACAAATCCAATCTGTAATAGTTTTAGGGACAACGATGTTGGGAGAGAGTACAAGTGTCGGTGATCATTACACTATTATTGATTATGTTATTAACAAAGGTTGCAACGTTGGTTGCAATGTTCTTATAGAAGGGTGTTACGTCTAGAACAATGTAATGATCCAAGACAACATTTTTCTAAAATATGCCATTATTTGCGATGGGGTTGTTGTCAAGGTTGGGACGGTATCAGAACCTGGTGCTATCTTATCTTTTAGAGTGTTTATCAGGAAAAACTTTATTGTTTTAGCATGTTCAAAGATCTCTAATACTTAAGCTTATGGTGAAGAGTTGGAATATGCAAAAGCTACAAGTGTGGTGGCAAAAAGTCCACTAAATCTTTTATGAGTGGAGGAGAATGGAATGCAAAGGGTCATCCGTAGCCTTTCCCTTTCTTGGAGGTTTTGTTATTATTTTGAAATATGGCTCTTGGTTTTTCTTGTACAAGGGGGCTTTTGGACTCCTAGGAGGAGAGATCTATTTAACTCTTTTTGTCATCTTTGTAAAGGATCTTTTTTTTTTGCCGTTTTCATCTAGGAGCCTCTGTGAGGGCTGGGGGATCTTTTTCATTTACTTATTCACCTAGGGAAGATAAGAGCAGTTTGGTTTCTCCTCAAAACACATTTTGTTGTATAGGAGATATTGAGTCTGTGAGCTTATATTTTACATTAGGGGAATAAAGAGACATTCTCAAATCTGCGTGTTTGCCTATATTTCTTTGATTGCAGATTTCCTTTGAGTCTTTGCAATCATTCTTTAATTTAGCTTCTATATATCAAGTTGTGAATGCATTTGCTATGGAATCTGTGAATTCCAGTTAAGTCATTTCTTGAGAAGACTTATAGCTCATTCTTTCCTAGTTATCATTCGTGGGTGTGAAGTGGGTGATTTGTACATCATCTAATTTACATTATGTTTATTATATGCTTGTCCATTGTATCTGTATCATGTTTCTGTGCAGGTATTAGTTTTCCTTTCTAGCTTTTCGGTTAAAAGCATACCCAGAAAAATCAATTCAATTAAATCATATAAGGGAGATACCCCTCTCAAACACAGAGGATAATCATTGCACTCGCAACCATTAATCCATTTTTTAGCATCTTTTATTGTTGTCTTGTTGGGCTAATTAGGGTGTTTTTGCAGTGACAAAATTGTATGCTAACACTATGATTTATGAAGCATCAAAGACACCAATGACAAGGGTATGTTTAATAAGTACTTTGATAATTAACTCAATCATGCCTTGCTAAAGTACTTTGTTAATTAAAATCTATGTTTTATTTTTTGTTTATCTCAATTTTTTGCTATCTAGTACGAGGTTGCTCTACATACACTATTTTAACAAAAATATGCTAGAGGAAGAAAGTACTAAAAGATAACCTAAGACAAGATCAAGCAAAATGTTTGAGAAGATATGTTAAAAAATTGTTCAAAATTAACCTAGAGATTGTGCCTACCACCATTTGTAAATGTTGAGCATATCTTGGCCATTGATGTAATGTTAAAAGCTTAGTATTGCTATGATACATTCTTAAATATCATCTTAATGATGATTGTTAGTTACTCCGTGAAGTACAATAACGGTATGATATATGTCCTCTTGCCTTGTAATTCAAATGTTATCCTAGCTTAATCTTGATTTGTAAAAGATTCCTAGTATATGACATGTGTGCGATCTTTATGTTTTGGGTTGGACCACCCTAGGAAACTATAAATTTTCAGATTTATAATCATTTATTCACTTTAATTATATGATTATATTTTGAGATATGTGTATGAGATTAGTTTACTCTATTGTACCAAGATAGACTAATTTATCTATGTCTTACTCATGATGCATATAGAAATCAACATCATACTAAGGAAATGAGCAAAGACTCTAACTCCAGAAGGGTGTAAAGATGAGAATGAAAAGAAAAGAGAAAGAATGAGGTGACTTCATGAAAGTAGGAAATTGTCAACCATAGAAGAAGACATGCCACCAATTCAAGAGGAACATGGATCACCTAATCAAGCTAAGAGAGATGGAATGCAAAACCTTTGTTCAAAGAGGAAATTGAATCTCGAAGTTGGAGGCATTCCATCTTTCACATGCCAAGATGAAGGTACACCATCATTCTCTTCCCAAATTAGAGGCAGTCCATCTTTCACAGGTCAAGTTGAAGGTACATCTTCATTCTCTTCTCAATTTTGAGGTACATCTTCACTCTCTTCTCAAGTTGGAGGCACACCATCATTCACATGTCAAGTTGAAGGTACACCATATTCTCCATCTTAAATTCAATATTTTTCATCTTTTCCATCTCCAATTGAAGGTATGCCATCTATCCCATCTCAAGTAAATATTGAAGAAATTCCTAATACTGAGTCAACTTTGCCATTGAAAATGCGTCCTAGATTTTTTCATAGAAAGACTAAGTTTCTAATTGACATCGATGAGAATGTTTTGAAGCCCATGTAGGATAAGATTCCCAAGTGTACTTGCCAAAGGTATGCCAATAAGATATGGAAATCATTTTTTGAGACGTTAAATGAAACCAGAAGATGTCAACTATTTGTTGAATTGATGATAAATCTAAAATCCAAGCCCACTATGAAGATTCTTGGCCTAAGAACATCGGATGCTTCAAGTGAAAAATCAATTGTAAAGAATCTAATGAGTGCATATGAGAGTGTGGGTTCCACCTCACACACCAAGGATAGTAATGTAACATGACATGTCATTACATCGACAATAGTAATCCATCAAACAAAGAAAGCTGACCTCATTAAAAAGATAACTGAAGCATTGAAAATAAGTAGAAAAACTCTAATGAGAGTCGTTGGAAGGCATGAAAGAGTTGAGGATCCAAATACCAATGAATTGTGGGTATTCTCTAGGAGATTCCCATAGAAAGATAAATTTGTTGTTGAAGCCTTGAGATCCCTCACTGAAGAATTTTTGAAAAATAACACAAGGGTATCTCCTAATGCAAGAGTTGTTGTAAGAAGGAGAATTGGTTGTCAAAACTATGAGTGACATCCAAAGCATTTTTTGGATGTGACTCAAACATAGTTTTTCAAGAAATTTCAAGAGATGTATCCTCAAATCAAAATTAGTCAAAGGTATTTTTAAATGGTAAAGCCTTTTTATGTCAAAATAAATCACACACACATAACTTGTTGTTGTAAAGTACATATTGAGTTTTCTAATCATTATGATGTTTATAGATATATATGTGTAGATTTGCATACTAATGATGTTTTATAGGAGTGTAATATAAAGTGTCCACCTAGATCTTCAAGAGCTTTCATATCGAGCATCTTATGTCAAAGAGTGCATGGTCAGTTATTCTGCAATAACTTATGCTTGGATGGCATGTGTGACCATTGTGGTGGGTTGCAATATTTTCCAATTTGTGAACATATGGAGAACACACATGCAATTGTGAGTGAACTAGTAAGTTTTGACAAATATAAGATAGTGGCACATAGTCTAAAAGATGGTAAAGAAGCAAAAAGGTGTGAATTGGTCATTGAAAATATTTTAGTGTATTAGTTTATCTCTATTTTCTGAGAGAATATAGTTTACAAGTATGCAAGGCATACCCATAGAGCTTGATGGTTGGACTTGTAATTCAAGTTATGCAAGGACACATTTCTACTTGGTACCATCATTTCAATTGTTGACTATGTAGAGAACTACACGTGCTACAACCACAAAATGAGGTGCAATCATAGTATTACAACTCTATGCAGGTTGTTATATTTGTGCATATAGCATTCATTCATGCAGATGACAGTACAAAGGATGACAGGAAGATCTTGAGGGAGTATCATTTTTATATCAGTGATGATTGCACACATTCTATAGAGTTCGTGCAAGAATACTTTCAGATGTTCTATTGTGATTTGGCTAGTAGGAGTATATCATTTGATCAGCATATTATATGGT
Source organism: Cunninghamia lanceolata (assembly GCA_027924645.1). Taxonomy (NCBI): domain Eukaryota; kingdom Viridiplantae; phylum Streptophyta; class Pinopsida; order Cupressales; family Cupressaceae; genus Cunninghamia; species Cunninghamia lanceolata. The sequence goes on from BSBN01000934.1 coordinate 2,450,387, forward strand.
CAGATAATTGTGCATCACAATTCAAGAACTCGCAGATGTTCTATTGGTTAAACAAGACACATAGGATGAATGGTGTTCAACATATGTGGAATTTTTGTGAGGCCGAGCATGGAAAGGGGGAACATGATGGTGTAGGAGCATGTATCAAAAGAGCATTAGCATGAGAAGAGTTGAAGTACAAAGACAATGCAAAGTTGACAGATGCGAGATCTATTATCGAATGGTGTAACGATACAATGGGTCTAGGTAATGAACGTAAGTATATAGTTCGTAGATATTTTTGGTTAGTTGATGATACTAACATTGCAAAATATGAGGATTGTTGTACATTGATAGGATCAAGTGAGCTATACTCTTTTAGAAGCTCTAATGCAGGTTCATGGAGTATTCATATGTGGTAGATGGTATTCTTTTGTTCTTCATGTATAGATCAAGCTTGGTATGATTATGAGTCAAAGGAGTGGGTCGATGAATGGTCTATAAGAAGCCTAAGCCCGGTTAACACATATCGACTACTGATAGTACTACAACTCACAGAGATTGAATCATCAGTTGACTTTGACCATGTTTTAGATCTAGTTCAACTAGGTATTATTAGCATTCTAATTTAATAAAATTCAATATTCCATCTTGTTTTGTAGTTTTATTTGTATTGTTGACTATATTCATTGAAATGAATGCACATATCAATGCAGGGCATGTTTATGCAGTTATTACAGCTTAAGACAATAAAGAAGGAATAGATTATTATTTGTGTCATTATGTTGAGGCAAAAAAAAAATTAGATGCCCCTGTTATAGATGGAGAAAACATCAAGTATCTTATAGGATCAATGGTTGTTATTGGAACATGGCTTAGAAGGTACCCAGTGAAGAAGTCTGATGTGTGGTTATTCAAGGACTTTGACACACATAGGAAGATTCTTTATTATTCTAACCTTGTTGTGGCATCAAATGTTCATTTGATCAAATATGGGGGTAGACCATTGAACAAGACCTTGTGGAAGGTTCATGAGTTTGACCATGAGGTAATACTCGACACAATAAAGAGTAGAGCAAACCCAAATGGTTCATTAGATTGAATCAGTGGAATGATAGAAAGGTATGTTATTTTTCTTTACTATCCTCATTTCACCTTCTATATTTTTGACACCTCTCTTACCTTCTTATATATGCTCCTTGGTCCTAGTTGATTAGCTTCGTTTCATTATAGGGTTCATTGGTGTACTCATTTTAGCTAATTTGCATGTAATATTTGAGTATGATGAAGGTAGGCATAATATTTATGAAGTTGCCTTTGGAAGGGAAGTAAGGTAGGTTTTCATGATTTTTTCATGATGATATGTCCTTTAGTTACTATTTCAAAATGAGTTTTAATGATTTTTAATGATGTTACTATGAGTTGTAATGACAAACCCTCATTTATTTCTTCACATTGGGTGCTAACAATTGATAGCAGTGGTAAGGGCATCCTTAATTGATGCCCTACAACACATTGGATCAAGTGAGAACACCTTTATAGTATTGAATTTTTATCTACTAGGAAGGTATTATGACTGGATTTTTACATTTGACATCTTTTGGCGCCAAACGGATGACGCCAATGCATTTGGGTGGGCAGGTAAATACTAGAGATGTCTTTTTGGTGGTGAATCCTTCTGGTAGTTATCAGCTACGTGGGATGGAGATATTCTCTGAAGAGCCCTAATACAGAAAAGGTGTCAAACTTTGGACCAGTTGTTCCATCAAACCATGACACCTAGGAACATCTTCTTTGCATGTACAGGTGGATGTCAGGTCCACCTACAAAAACCTACCTCAGTTTTTTTAAATCAATTTCATTTGCCTATGGTGGTAAGGAATGTATTGTTCCAAAATGCTTCAGTTTCATGAAGTGTGTTGGGTTTTTTCCAAGCTAGATGTTTCCCAATAATCCCTACAAGATAGCCATCACTCATCAACAAGATTCTTGGGCCAGGGGCCAATAGTACAGGAGATAGACTCTATAAATATCTCCTCTCCTTCTTTAGGCTCTGCAAAACTTAGGGGGGTATTCCCTATTCAACATCTATGAAATATTTCTGTAAACTTATTGAGATGCTGACATAAAGTAGATAAACCCTCATTTGAGAAAACCAAAACTGTAAAATAATTGCGAAGGGGCTAGCTTTGGGCCTTATATTCAGTTGTAAATCAAAGGATTCTGTGTCCTAAAACTACTTCTAAATCTTATGGGTTTGTAAATGATATTCTGATTTAGTTTCTTGTGTTTGGATGCAAGACTAGGACCTTGAATCATAATCATAATATAGAAATAGACTTGTGCCTAACTCAGGACATGGAGTCAACTAGACATATATATGTGGATGTTTACCATAAAATCAAAACACAATCAAATTTCAAGGGGATTCTCTAATATCTGCCTTACAAATAGTTCCCAGGACTGAGTATTCAATTATCCATGCTTATAGATATCCTTGCTGCAATATATTCTTTCCAATGCTTAAACTAAAACATTTAACTTGTTCCTTGAACAAAAGTAGAAAATTAACCACTCAATATAGAAAACCCATGTTCTAGAAATTTGAATAACCCTTAGTTACTCAGATTTAGAAGAAAAACACACACAACTTGGAGACAGATAACCAAATACATGAAACAAAACATTACTCATTTAAAAACAACATGAAATTGATAAATTTTATGCATAAGACATCCAACATATAACTCATAAACTTACAACACAAGAAATAGAGAAACCCAGAAAGACTCTATTTCTATTACTTCTCCAAAATTTTCCAAGTCTTCAACAACATAAAATGAGTGATACAGTTCCATTATATAATAGGAACGTGTACCCTTAGCAATTAATACATTGTGTTTCAAATTCAATGAACACAGAGAAGCACCCAAAGGCATAGAAGAAACATTAATTGCACCAAAGGAAAAAGAAAAGAAGTGGTTGGCTTTGAGAGACATGAGGAACTGCCTGGCTATCTGCATTGTTGTGGTTGGAAGATAGTAGCCAAGTTGTCATTCTTTAGATTCATATCTATCCTGTCACTTACCGTATGTACTTTCAACCAGCCAAGGAAATGAGACGACTTCTGCTATCTTACCATTGTGGCTGACATACTGTGCATCTAGGATACTTTTGACATTTTTACTAAATAATTCAAATGTAATGTCCACCACATGCAGCCTATCAAGTGTCCAACTTAACACATGCAGAGTTGGATCTCCCTTATCACAACAAGATGGAATTAACTGCTTACCATTATCAATGATTTCCTTCCTCCACTTGTTCATGTCCTTTGTTGTCCCATCAACTTCTAAAATGTGAGGTAACCATTTTGTGTCCAACTTCTCAACTGCTTGCATTTTATCCTTTAATATTGTATCCAATTTTAATTGATAAGCAGCCACCTCCTCAATTTTTTTCAACATCCCTGCTACTAACTACATCTTAGGAGGAGCATCTGGATCATATCTAGAACACTTGAGAAAGTCCCTAATTTTTCCAGTCCTTGGTAGCTAGATGGTCTTCATAGTTGATAGCCTCTGTTTGTCTGACTCATGCTTTTCACGTGCTACCCTTAATAAAGAGTAAGACCTATGGGTCTCCTCCAACCTAGACAATATCCTATTAATTCTTTATGTGATTAAACTTGTGGCTACACCTTCCACTTTACCTTCTACTTCTTCTTTCAACTTCTTATTCTCTTCTTTCAATTCCTTTATTTCTTGAAGCAAGGGTTGTGTGTCCATTGGTAATGATTCTACATTCTGTATAATTGGAGGCATTTGAGATGAACCAGCTTCCAATTGAGGTTGACTCTCATAAACACTAATTCTAGCCATTGCCTCTATGTATTTCCCCAATAATTCATTGTAATCTTTCTGCAGTTTGAGTGTTGTTGTTTCTACAAAATGTGTTGTCTGTACATTCAAGCTGGCTGCCTAAGGACACCCTCTTGATGATCACATTACCAGTCAATTCCTCCAAACCTACCTTTGGTTTCTTATCATTTGGGGCCAATGCCAAGATAGCCAAGGTATCAAATTTAGGGTCAAAGATAGCACCATGCAATGCCCTCTTGGCCTGTTCTCCACTTACATCTGCATCATCCCTTGTAAGGTATCAAATGGAATAGCATCTGACAGTGTCCAGTGTGGCAATAGTAGGATTTTTCATCTCTTCACAAGTACTCTCCCTTCCTCAGGAGTCATGGCACTAATGTCCTTGTTCACTTCACTCAAAACCCTCCTTGTGGTAGCATCATATTATGAAGGGTTTGCACCACTTTTTGCTTCTTCTATCTTTTTCTGAAATTCTTCACTCCTCATTCTCAACATAAAGGATTTGAATTCTAGAGTGGCAATGAATGCATCATCAAATATAAACTGATTGCATGCCACCTCCCTCACATCCTCGGTGTCCACCTCATTGTTGACTGTGGATCTTGTCAACCTATTCTCTGGGGAGGCATATGGTGCTATCCTCTGAGGATATTGGAATTGATGTGAGGGCTGTGGGTCTTGTTCCTCTGTCACCTCATCCTCTAGATTCACAACTTCCATTTCTTCTTCTGTTTCAAGATCAATTATCTTTTCTCTCTTTGGGGCAGGGGCACCAGGGGAGTCAGGGGAACTTTTCCTAATGTACTTGCCCTTGGAATTGCTTGGTTGATATGTGGGCCTCTCTTCCCCATCAGGTGCCTCAGCAATCAATTCATCTTCTTTAGCAAAGAACATTTTGATTCTTTCAATGGGGTTTTAAATCTCAATGAAAGACCCTTGATATGCAAAGTTAGCCTTCTTTTTCCTTTTCTCTGCATCCATTATCAATTTCCACTTATTTCTCAAGAAAAGCACTTGTTGCATTGATTCACAATTTCTGACAGTATCCTCATCAAGCAGGACATGGTGTAGATATGCAGACCTGCTGACTTTATGCCTTGTGTCATGAATAAAACCTTCAGGATCAAAGAACCTTATTTTTTCCACATCCATCCTATAACATTGCAACATGAAATTGTTGATATGAGCCAAACAACTGAGAGGGGGGGTGAATCAGTTGTCAAAAAACTTTAAACACTTTCTGCAATTTAAACATTCATCACTTATCCACAATTATTATGATTTAACCATGACTGCATGAAATCAAAAACTTAACCACAAATACAACATCAAACACAAGAGACACTAGATTTACGTGGAAAAACCCAAGGTGGGGAAAAACCACGGAGAGGATTAACTCTCATTATATATTGCAATCTTGAAAACATACTGGCTTACTGCCATGAAGAACAACTAGGTCTAGCAGGCTCACTGCCACAACCCTAAACCTAGCAAGATTACAATAAAGGTTGTTAAACCCTGAGGGCTATTAAACCCTATTCACTACCACAATCAACACCTTTCACTATTTGCAACTAAAGTATAATAATTTTCTACTATGCCTTTCCTCTGCTCTCCTCTTCCTCTTTTCTTCTCTTCCTCTTCTTTCCTCTACCCCTCCTCTGCTCTGCCTTTGGACCTTTCTTAATATATATTCATTTTCTCTCAAGGACACCTTTTCCATGACTCAACTACAAGTATTTATACACTACATCAACTTTGGAATGATCATTAAGGTTGACATCAACCATTGGAACAATCTGCAAGGTTAGTATTACAAACATTTACAAAATAGGTCTTGACCTATTACAACATCATGCAAAGGGAATGAAATGTAGATCATGCCATGCCTTAGCTAGGACTCAAACATGATCTTCCATGCCACAACACGCTTCCACAATCTTCTAGAGATCTTCGCAATCACTGGGATCAACTAGTTCGGTCAAGACTGGTTACACATTACATCAACTGGGAACAATCTTCACACACGATCTCAATTTCCTAATGCAGACCAAAGTCTAGATAGGAACATGATTATGAGACATCCACAAGAATGCTATAATCACCAGGAGCAACCACACAAACCTTAACCACTTTATCCATAGGAATCTTCTAATCGAAACACATGAACTTCACTGTCTTCAATTGTCATAAAAGAAATATATCTTGCGGACCACAAAACCATGAACCACTACAACTATAGGCAATTATCATCATCCCAGACTTACCTCTAGAACCACAGAGCAAAATACTTTATTGTGGAGGAACACAAAGCCAAATATTGTCTTCCTGTCTCAACTGAACTCATAGAAAAAGCAAGCTTCACTCTGGTGAACACAACTCACTCAGGTCTTCATGTGGATGACTCAAACCTAGAATGTAGCATCCTCAAACATACCTCTAACTTGCTTCAAATCTACAGACCAGTATCTTCAAGAAGGAATAAATGCAGAGCAGTTTACAGGACTGATCTTCAGCATACAACTCACTATCTCTAACTCACTTGTTTCTTCTGGAGAGGCTAATCTTCTCAATATCCTCAACATACAAGTCCTCTAAACAAGTAATAGAATAAGATATATTTAACACCAATGACAACAAGAATATGTTGACATCAATGACAACACTGATTAGGCACATACTTGCAACAGAAACTAATTTGGTCTAAGCCACTCTTATCAATTGTAATAAAATCATGAAGCTTCAGAGATGTTGGGATAAGAAATCCCTTCTTAGGATTTCTAAAATGTTCCTTATCTGCTTCATTCAGCTATCTGATGTTCTCCATTAATCCTATTCTTTTGGGCACAAATTTTGGTAAGGAATAGGGTAGAGCCTCACACCCATAGATTCTGATACAAGTTGTATTTTCATGTAAAAACCAATCTCCCCAATTGTGATTGATCTTTAGATGGGGGGTCCTCTCCATTGGTCTCAGAAAATCCTTGATCTCCTTTGGTATCCTTTCTACAACTAGCTCCAGGAATCCCAATACTTTCCTCACAAAATGCTCCTCAAAAGTGACATAGCTAGCATATTTGAAATGCATGTCTAGCATGCAGGTCCACATCTGAACTAGTATGGCATTGCCTTCTACATTAGTCATTCTCAAATGTAATTCTTTGCCCCAATGGCTAGACAAAGAAAATAGGATCATGTGGCACATTAATGAATACCAAGTGAATTTTACATCGGGACCTGGAGTGTACATATTGTTCTTAATGGCCATCATTTGTTCATGCATCTTTTTTGACAAGTAACCTACATAATCATAAGGCTTCCTGGCTCCATAATCTTGGATATATACTTCCATCATCATTAGAGACACCGACATTCTATTTGATGCATTATTCTGAGCACATCGCACAAGCTATAATAGGTTTTAACAAAATATTCCATGAACAGGCTGCATCAAAGAGGTGCCTCTTCTCTGTCAAGGATTTTGATCAAAGCTCCATCAACCCCCTTCAATATATGCCTGGCCAATTTATGGGATCTATATGCATACCTAAGACCTTTGTATTTTTCTCTGAAAGCATTCAAATCTATAGGTTGTTAGGGTTAGCCGGCAGAAGATATCAATTAAATGCAAATAAAGATTAAACAGACGAATGGAAATACACAGAAATAATAACAACAAGAGACAAGTTTTAACGTGGTTCACCCAAACTCGGGCTACATCCACCAAACAGAGAGTCCAATATTATTATCCAATAAATCAAACTGATTACAATCAGTAATCACTGCAACTCAATACCACTGCAAAATGCTACAATACAATATCAAAACCCTAACCCTTAGCCGCTTTTTATCAAGCTTTTTGTTGGTTACAAAATAGGGTTTTTTTATGTTAGTCAACGAAAAAAATAACTCCTGGTGCCTTTTATAAAATAATAAAAACTGTGTGAGGTTTCAGGAACGCGCCAGGGGTACTGCCCCTGGACCCCGCAAGGGGCGCTGACCCTTGACCCCATAGGAATTTGGGGGGAAACTGCACCGATAAAAGTGGGGTAAATTTAACCTCCGAGTCTGATTAGGCTCCATATAACAACATAGGTATACTAGCAATAGGGTCAAGATTAAAGATAATAGTAATATAGCCCCTAGTGAATCTAATGATAACATTTCCATTTCCAGACAAGACAGACATGGTCTTAGGGTCATACCTAGTTGCTAAAGCTCTAATCAATTCTATGTTTATGAAGACATCAGGGCATATTAATTTAGCTAAGTCAAGGGTCTAGGCATGGAAGATTGGGGCTCTATAATCACTTCACTTGTGCCAATGCTCAAATAGAATCTACACAAAGGTCATATGTTTTATCATTTCTGCCAACCTCTCCTAAATTTGTTAGAGGTCTCTTAAATGATCTAGGACATTGAATCATGATTTCTTCATCCAAGCTGCGTTTTGAGGTCAAAGCTTGACCTGACTGACTCATTTTGCATTTTATGCAGGCATCCTAGGGTTTATGCAATTAACGGCTGCCCTAAATGTCTCATAAAATTCTTACAGATATAAAACTAAGTGCAGGAGGGAGACAATGACTTACTAGTTTTTTTATGCTGCAGAGGTTCAGAATTGCTTCTCCTTGCTTGTTTTGACAATTTTCTGGCTCTAAATGTGATTGCTTCTTGAAAAATGATAGGAAATGCCTTGAATTATGCTATTATAACATCAAATTCCTATATCACTTTATATATTGATGGAGGTCACAGAAACCATAACTCTACTCATGCCAAAGTCACTCAAAAATCTTCTTTCTTTGCATTTTTGAATTTGGACCATTGATCATTTGTCACCTTTCTGAAATCCATGGCCTTGATTCACTGAATAGATTTGAAAATCTTAGTCATCTTGGTTGACAAGTCACTGCCCAATGAAAATGAGCCAAATCATCTACTCTCCTTGCACATCAAATCATCTTCAGAATGGGTTGGATGTGTGTCACCTTTTTGTAGCATTGTAGTCGAAGATGGCCCACCATACACCTACTATGCAATGGTGCAACATAGCACCCATGCACCTTTATTATACTTGCTATTTAATCGGTGGATGCCACGTGTCGTCATATCACCATCTCATGGTGAATAATCCTTCTGAAAAGATTCCCCTGCACTGGCACGCAACCGTTGGATCTTAAGCTTGTTCTACAGACCATTAATATTTTGACATGTGGTGGTGGTTAGTTGGCTGAGGCAAACACTTCATAGGCAAAGGTTACATGGACAGGTGGTGGCTTGTCACGGCATCGCAGCTGGGTACTGACGTCATCCTGACATGCTTCGCAATAGTGTAATTTTCAATTTATAAGACTTTAGGACTTACCAATGTCAACAGGTAATGACGAGGTTAAGGGGCCAGTCAAGTCATGGGCACCAAGACTTAAGGTTGTGAATTAAAGGATTGACAACCAGCAATAAAAGGTCAACACAAAAATATAACAATAAAGTGCATGACCTAAAGAAAAGGGGCAAAGGGTTTTCAAAACTGGACAGTTAGAAAAAATTTTAAAACCTAAAACCCTAAGACCATGGGGGAACCACCACAGTGGAAAGATGCTAGGAATGAGATTTTGCATTCCATAGCTTGTGGGGCCAAATCAACAGTACCAACGCATAGAGGTGGGTGGATAAATGCTAGGGGAGGTCTCATTTTATGTGCCAAGTGTCACAGTCATTCGAGGTAGCATGCTACCGACAAAGTCACTTAAGATCCCTAATGGTAAAAAACTACCAAACTTTGATGGAGCAATTCTTAGATTTCATGGCAGCTTGGAATGTTATGGTCAGACCTACAGATGAATATCAGGTCTATCCACAATAACCTCTCTCAGTTTTGGTCAACTCTAATCCATTTGATTATGCTAAAATCAAATGCATTCTTACAAAATACTTCAGTTTCATGCAGCAGAAAGGTGCTAGTAGTGACATATTGCATTCCACAACTTGTGGGATTAAACCGACAGCACCAACACATTGAGGTTAGCAGGTAAATGGTAGGGGAGGTTTCATTTCATGTGCCAAGTGTCCCAATCGTTCAGGGTAGCAGGCTACTAGCAAAGTCACTTAAGATTTTAAGAGCAAAAAACTACCAAACGTTGACGGAGCATGTTTCAAGTATGTGTTAGTCGGTGTTGTCATTGATGTCAACATGTTTGTGTTGTCATTGGTGTCAACTGTGTTCTCTATTGTTACTATTGTTATTTGATTAAGTTGTTGAATTATAATGATGTGATTGCCTTGAAGAAATGTTGAAGGTGTTAAGAATATGTTCCTCTTTCTAGGTTTCCAAGTGCTTTTGAAAAAAATTGATTAATATTGGAAACAGTGTGTTGAATAAATCTTCTGGCTTACAGAATACTATTTGAGTTTTTGCTTTGAATTCCTCTGTGTTGGAGATCTGAGTGTGTGTTTTGGATATGTTGTTGAGAAGTGTTTGAAGATGATAAATCTAGAATTTGGTACTCTAGATCATTGTGCAGTGAAAGTTATGTTCACCAGTCTGAAGACAGTGTCTGATAGTGTTTGCAGTGTATCTAGGAGAAAGCATTTTGCTCCACATTTCTCTGCAGAATGGTTTCAGGTGTTGTGGTTCTAGATATATTCTTATAAGGTACTTATCTATCCTCCATTCAAAAAGTTTGTGATTTAGTGCTTCAGAAAGTAATTTATTGTGTGGCAGAGTTCGACAGTGTTGTGTTCAGGTGAAAGTTGTTGTGGCTGAATTTGTTGGTTTCCAGGTGACTTCAAGTTGTTCATGGATGTTCGTAGATGATGTTAAAGCTTCGTTCAAGGTTCGCAAGGTGTGTTTATCTTTGAGGAAGTATGTGCTTAAAAGTTCTTGGTGTTAACATAAGTTTGTCCAACTTGGTTGTTTTCACTAATTTTGATTATGCTTTGGTGATTGTGAAAGCGTGTTGAAGCATGTTAGAGTGGATTTAGGACTGTTCTAAGGCATGATGTGGTCTACATTCATTCCCTTCCTCTATGAGGATGTTTAGGTCCAGACCTAATTTGAATTTTAAGGGTTAAGTTGTCTTTCCAACCTTGGAGAATGTTTTCATGATTGAAGATGGTATAAATGAGTGTCAAGGAGTCATGGATTAGTGTGTGCCTGAGGGATATGATGTGTGTGATGTGAATTTGATCAGGGGTAGTGAGATCTTTCATGTGTTAGGCTACTGAATGCAGTGAGCAGAAGGTGCCTACTATTTTTGGTGATGCTGCGAAGATGTTGTTGGTGTTGTGATGAATATTGAGCTTCATTGGAACTGAACTCCTTGCATAGGTTAGATGCAACTATATCAGTTCAAAGCCTGGCAGTGAGCCATTCCTCTCTTCTTTCCTTCTTTCTCAGTGGGAAGTGAGTCCACATGGACAGTGAGTCCCTTGTAATGAGCATTCTTTCTTATGGCAGTGAGCCTTTTGTAATTCGGTATTGTTACTACATTATATTGTGAGCTAATCCTCACTGTGGTTTTTCCCTTTTAGGGTTTTCCACATAAAATATGGTGTTCTCTTGTGTATGGTGTTGATGTGTTTAAATTTATTTTATTTGCTTCTCACATTTAATCATCATAACAGATTAAGGGTTTAAGTGAACTAATGTGGATATGAATAAATTTATGAGGGTTTGAAATTTTTGATACAACTGATTCATCCCCCCTCTTAGTTGTCTTTTGCAATTAATAGAGCAATTCTCAGAAGTTGTGGTAGCTGGGAATGTTTTGTTTGGACCTATAGGTGTACATGAGTCTATCCACAATAACCTCTCTCAGTTTTCATCAACACCAATCCGTTTGACTATGTCAAAATCAAATGCATTCTTGCAAAATGCTTCAATTTCATGCAGCACAACCTTGCTAGGTGCCATATTTTTCATTCTACTCATCATGGGACTAAACTAATAGCACCAATGCATTGGGGTGAGCAGGTAAATGCTAGCGAAGGTCTCATTTCATGTGCCAAGTGTCGCAGTCATTCAGGGCAGTAGGCTACTGGCAAAGTCACTTAAGATCCCTAAGAGCAAAAAACTATCAAATTTTGATGGAGTAGCTCTCAGAATTTGTGGTATCTAGGAATCTTCTATTTGGACCTACAAGTGCACGCGAGGTCTGTCCACAATAAGCTCTCACTTTTGGTCAACTCCAATTTGTTTGACCGTGCTAAAATCAAATGCATTCTTGCAAAATGTGTCAATTTCATGCAGTGGAAAGGTGCTAGGAGTGAGATTTTGCATTCCATAGCTCGTGGAGCCGAACTGATAGTGCCAAGGTGTCCGGGTGGGTAGGTAAATGCTAGGGGAGGTCTTGTTTCATGCACCAAGTGTCCCAGTTATTTGGGGCAACAGGGTACCGACAAAGTCACTTAAGATCCTTAAGAGCAAAAAACTACCAAACTTTGACATAGTAGTTCTTGGAATTCGTAGCAGTTGAGAATATTTCATTCAGACCTATAGGTGTATGTGGGGTCTGTTGATAATAACCTCTCAATTTTAGTCAACTCTAAACTATTTGACCATGTCAAAAACAAATGCATTCCTACAAAATGCTTCAGTTTCATGCAATGGAAAGGTGCTATGAGTGAAATTTTACATTCCACAGGTTGTGGGGCTGAACTGACTATCCCAACATGTCAGGGTGGGTGGGTAAATGCTAGGGGAGGTCTCATTTCGTGTGCCAAGTGTTTCATTCATTCCAGGCTACAAGCTACCCCTAAAGTGGAAAGGTGCTAGGATTGAAATTTTGCATTCCACAGGTCATGGGGCTAAACCAACTATGGCAACACATCAGGGTGGGTGGGTAAATGTTAGTGGGGGTCTTTTTTTATGTGTCAAGTGTCTCAGTCATTCCGCACTACAAGCTATCGGTAAAGTCGAAAGGTGATAGGAGTGAAATTTTTCATTCTATAGGTAATGGGGCCGAAGCGACCATGCCAACGCGTTAGGGTAGGTGGGTAAATGCTAGGAGAGCTCTCATTTCATGTGCCAAGTGTCCCAGTTGTTTCAGGTTGTAAGCTACCAATAAAAGTCACTTTGTCGGTAGCTTACAACCCGAAACAACTTGGACACTTGGCACATGACAAGAGACCTCCCCTAGCATTTACCAACCCACCCTGATGCATTGGCATGGTCAGTTCAGCCCCACGATGAGCATAATGAAAAATATGGCACCTGACAAGGTTGTACTGCATGAAACTAAAGCATTTTGCAAGAATGCATTTGATTTCAGCACAATCAAATGGATTGGTGTTGACCAAAACCGAGAGAGATTATTATGGATGGGCCCCACATGCACCTATAGGTCCAAACAAAATATTCCCAACTGCCACAAATTCTAAGAAATGCTCTGTCAAAGTTTGGCAGTTTTTTGCTCTTAGGGTACTTAAGTGACTTTGTCAGTAGCCTACTGCCCTGAACGACTGGGAAAATTGGAGCACAAAATGAGACCTTCCTAAGAATTTTCCCACCCATCTCAATACGTTGGTATAGTCAGTTCAGCCTCACAAGCTATGCAATGCAAAATTTCACTCCTAGCACCTTTTCACTGCATGAAACTAAAGCATTTTGCAAGAATGCATTTGATTTCAGCACAATCAAATGGACTGGATTTGACAAAAACTGAGAAGGATTATTGTGGATGGACCCCACATACACCTGTAGGTCTAAACAGAACATTCCCAACTACCACGAATTCTAAGAAGTGCTCCTTCAAAGTTTGGCAATTTTTTGCTATTAGGGATCTTAAGTGACTTTGTCGATAACTTGCTGCCCCAAATGACTAGGACACTTGGTGCATGAAATGAGATCTCCCCTAGCATTTACCCACCCATCTTGATGCATTGGCACTGTCAGTTCGGCCCCATGAGCTGTGGAATGCAAAATATCACTCCTAGCACCTTTCAACTTTATCAATAGCTTGCAACAGGAAACAATTGAGAGACTTGGTGCATGAAATGATACATCCCCTAGCATTTAGCCATCCACCCCAGCATGTTGGCGCAATCGGTTTGGCCCCACAACTTGTGGAATGCAAAATTTCACTCCTAGCACATTTCCACTTTGTTGGTAGCTTGTAGTGTAGAATGACTGAGACACTTGGCACACAAAATGAGACCTCCCCTAGCATTTACCTACCCACCCCAACATGTTCGTGTGGTCGGTTCGGCCCCACAATGAGCAAAACAAAAAATATGGCACCTGGCAAGGTTATGCTACATGAAATTGAAGCATTTTGCTAGAATGCATTTGATTTCGGCATGATCAAATGGATTGGAGTTGACCAAAATTGAGAGAGGTTATTGTGGATGGATGCCATGTGCACTTGTAGGTCCAAATTGAACATTCCCATCTACCACAACTTTAGAGAACTGCTTCGTCAAAGTTTGCTAGTTTTTGCTCTTATGATCTTAAGTGACTTTGTCGATAGCTTGCTATCCCGAATGACTGGGACACTTGGCGCATGAAATGAGACCTCCCCTAGCATTTACCCACCCACCTCGATGCATTGGCATTGTCGGTTCAGTCCCACGAGATGTGGAATGCCAAATGCCACTCCTAGCACCTTTCCACTACATGAAACTAAAGCATTTTGCAAGAATGCATTTGATTTCGGTACGGTCAAACGGATTGGATTGACCAAAACTGAGAGAGGTTATTGTGGACAAACCCCATGTGAACCTGTAGGTCTAAACAGAACATTCCCAGCTCCCATGAATTTTGAGAACTACTTCGTCAAAGTTTGGTAGTTTTTTGCTCTTAGGGATCTTAAGTGACTTTGCTGGTAGCCTACTGCCCCGAATGACTGCGATACTTAGCGCATAAAATGAGACCTCCCCTAGCATTTACCATGCACCCCAACATGTTGGTACTGTTGATTTGGTCCCACAAGCTGTGGAATGTAAAATATCACTCCTGGTACCTTTTCACTACATGAAACTAAAGCATTTTATAAGAATGCATTTGATTTCAACACAGTCAAACGGATTGGATTTGACCAAAACTAAGAGAGGTTACTATGGATGGACCCCGTGTACACCTGTAGGTCCAAATGGAACAATCCTAGCTACCACAAATTCTGAGAACTGCTCCATCAAAGTTTGATAGTTTTTTGCTCTTAGGATCTTAAGTGACTTTGTTGGTAGCTTACTTCCCCCAAACGATTGGGACACTTGGTGCATAAAATGAGACCTCCCCTAGAATTTACCTACCCACCTCAAAATGTTGGCACTATCAGTTCGGTCCCATGAGCTATGGAATGTAAAATGTCACTCCTAGCACCTTTCCACTACATGAAACTGAAGCATTTTACAAGAATGCATTTGATTTCGACACAGTCAAATGGATTGGAGTTGACCAAAAATGAGAGAGGTTATTATGGATAGACCCCATGTACACCTGTAGGTCTAAATGAAACATTCTCATCTGCCATGAATTCCAATAACTTCTCTATTAATGTTTGGTAATTTTTTGCTCTTATGAATCTTAAGTGACTTTGCCGGTAGCCTGCTGCCCCGAATGACTGGGACACTTGGTGCACAAAATGAGACCTCCCCTAGCATTTACCCACCCACCCCAACATGTTGGCACTGTTGATTTAGTCCCATGAGCTATAGAATTCAAAATCTCACTCCTAGCACCTTTCCATGCTGCATGAAACTAAAGCATTTTGGAACAATGCGTTCCATGCCACCATAGGCAAATGAAATTGATTTTAAAAAAATAAAGCTAGATATTTGTAGGAGGACCTGACATCCACCTATACATGCAAAGAAGATGTTCCTAGGTGTCACAGTTTGATGGAACAACTGGTCCAAAGTTTGACACCTTGTTTGTCATAGGGCTCTTGAGAGATTGTTTACATTTAATGTAGCTAATAATGACCAAGATGCTTTGCCATTGAAAAGACACCTCTCCTAGCATTCATCCACCCACCCCAATGCATTAGTATGGTCATTTCAAATGCATGAGGTATGGAATGTGTTCTAATTGCATCCATCAAAGCATAAAGGATATGGGAATTTTGTTAGATGTTGTAGTTGTAATTGCCCTAACAGACATGTATATAAAGTGGCAGGTGTAAAGCAAATGTAGAAAGGTGAAATGAGGATATGCATAGCATAGAAACCATATAGAAGGTGAAATAAGGATATGTGAATCATGCCAAACGTCTCTCTCTCTCTCTCTCTCTCTCTCTCTCTCTCTCTCTCTCTCTCTCTCTCTCTCTCTCTCTCTCTCTCTCTCTCTCTCTCTCATTTTGCAAGAGAAAGACAAATCCACATGTGATTGCCTTGTAAGTGGCCTAGGAGTTTGTAGCCCTTCTCAGAGACCTTTCTTGTCATAACTTCCTTCATACACCTAATAATGGAGAGCTGAGACTTGATTTGGATACCCTTTTGGTCATTATAAAACATATGTGAAAATGAGATAGGGTTGTTTAGTATGGAATAGGGAAAAATTGGGCTATTATAGTCAAACTAGGCATATTTTGGGGACTATAATGTAACAGAAGAGACTTGCACATGGATTTAAACCTTGAGATTGATAGGGAAGGTGTAAATAGGCATCTATAACATGTCTAAACACCTCCCTTGCATAAATCACTCACCCAACACAATAATTCTCAAAAATACACTAAAACAGGGTCTCTTAGGCAAAATAGAGTAGGGCTTATTCAAAATGGCACTTACATGTGTGACCAACCTCTAAAATCTTTCTTGTGGCTCTGTATATACCTACATATGGTGGAATTAGGAGAAAATCAAAATTTACTAAAACTACCCCCTCAATGGCTGAAAGTACTCAGTTTTCTATAAAATGCAAAATAAGTTGCTTCAACAGGTCTAGCTCATTAGATTAGGTCTGTTCACGTCTATTACACCTCATGGAATCATCATTGTTTTCAAATAGTTCATTTTGGTGGGAAAATGGGAAACCCCTATCAAAATGACTTAAATGGATGTCTTGACCTGCAAGATCACTTGGAAACATGAAAATGTCCTCCTTGCCATCTGCTAAAGTCACTTGATTGGTTTTGAGCCTATGCTCCTGCATCAATAAGGCAAGTGAACTATTTGACATGATGCCTCAAAGAAATGTTGTCTCATGGAATGCAATTGGTAGGTGTAAATCCAAATTCCACAAGCTTATCCACCATTCTCCTTGCCTATGCCAAAATGGGATCTTTGGAACAAGGTATAGAGAACCATCAAAGCATAAAGGATATAGGAATTTTGTCACATGTTCTATTTGTGGCTGCCCTTTAGACATGTAAGCAAAGTGTTGAAGCATAGACAAGGCATGTAAATAGTTTGGCATGACAATTCAAAGAAATATTGTCTCATGGAATGCAATGATTGCAAGATATATGCACAAAATTGATTTTTTATAAGGCTTTCGAAACTCTCAAGCAAATGCACTTGGCAGGTGTAAAGAAAATGTAGAAAGCTGAAATGAGAATATGCAAAGCATCCAAAAACCAAATAGAAGTGAAATGAGGATATACAAATCATGCCAAACATGTCTCTTTCCCTATGTCTCTCTCTCTCTCGTCCCCTCTTCCTCATTCTACTCTTTTTGTAACCCATATAGATGGTGAAATGAGGGTATGCTAGACCTATAGAAGGTGAAATGAGGATATAATGTCAAACATATCATCTCCCTCTCAGTCTCTCTCTAAGTCTCTCCCTAACTAAACATTTAATGTCAAACATATATCTAAGGTGAGATGAAGGTGGGAAAATGATGTCAAACATATAGAAAGTGAAATGAGGATATGTCTAACATGTAATATGAGAAATTATCTATAATTATCATGTCAAATCTAGTAGTTTCAATATCATGATTGTTATGAGATGTATACAAAAAGAAGAGTACAACAAATATGTTAACTAACACTTAGCATCAATCTAATAATTTAGCATAAACAAATTATATTTCCTTATATAATTCAAACTATGAATTGTTAGATTCATCTAAAAAACTTATAAAGGCATAAATGATAAATCCTATGATTGGATGAACCTTTCCTTGTACCCACCATTCTCTTCACAAAAATGCTTTATTTTATGTTTCATATTCCATATTTTTCTTAACATAAAAGTGTAAGATTTAACTAATAATTTATATACAAAAACTAATTATATGAAAACCATGTCATAAGTTGTTGCAAATAGATTCACAATATATTTATGTGTTATCCAAATAAAAGTTAGCTTCAATATTCATAATTCAACTATTGTTTCTTGGATTCAATTGTCTAGGAAACAATTCATATTGATTTTCTAGAAAAGTCTTTTGAGAATAAAGTTTATCTTTGCACCCCAATATCGATACTATCGGTTGATAAAATAATTATAATACTAAGGGATCAAAATTTAAATACATTGCATACCTTACCTAATGTGTTGCAAATTCAATTCAAGTTACAAGTATACTTCCCAAAAATAAATCTACAAAATTCTTAAGATTTACAATTTACTCATGGATATTATATTGTTCACCAAGCTTGTAATTCTAACTAATCTTATAATTCAAAGCATAAAGGATATGAGAATTTTTTTAGATGTTGTAGTTGCAACTGCCCTAGTAGACATGTATGCAAAGTGTCAAAGCATAGATAAGGCATGTGAATTGTTTGATAGAACACCTGAAAGAGATGCCATCTCATGGAATACAATAATTGCAAGATATGCACAAAATGGATTTGTTGATAAGGATTTAGAAACTTTCAAGAAAATGTGATTGGCAGGTGTAAATCCAAATTCCACAACCTTAACCAATATCCTCCCTACCTATTCCAAAATGGGATCTTTGGAACACGATATGGACATCCATCAAAGAATAAAGGATATGGGAATTTTGTTACATTTGTTGTAGTTACAACTACCCTAGTAGACATGTATGCAAAGTGTGGAAGCATAGACAAGGCACATGAACAATTTGATAGAACACCTCAAAGAGATACCATCTCATGGAATGCAATAATTGCAAGATATGCACAAAATGGATTTGTTCATAATGATTTAGAAACTTTCAAGAAAATGTAATTGGTAGTTGCAAAGCCAAATTCCACAACCTTAGCCAACATCCTCCTTGCCTATGCCAAAATGGGATCTTTGGAATAGGGTATGGACATCCATCAAAGCATAAAGGATATGGGTATTTTGTTAGAATTGTTGTAGTTGCAACTACCCTAGTAGACATGTATGCAAAGTGTGGAAGCATAGACAAGGCACATGAACTGTTTGACAGACTCCCACTCAACCTAAGGTTAGCTCAAAAAATCCCTACCCAACAGCTAGAACCAAAACTGGCCAGGCTCTAATACCGACTGAAAGGAAGCTAGGTGTGTAGAAATTGCTTCCTACACTAATCTAAAGAGGAGAGAAGAGTGTAGATTCTTTTTAATCCTTATAGTTATAGAATGTTAAACACAATGATGGAGATATTGGAGCAATACACATACACACAGAAATGAGACAGAAGAGAGACACAAGCTATAAGTAGGGAAAACCCTTATCGGGTGAAAAACCCCACACTCCAAAACCTACACAATGTATTATCAAAATTGAAATGGTTTACAATACACTTGCAATGCAAGCTCTTAGGAGTCTTTGACACTCATATCTGGAGACAAACCGGTAGCATAACAGTACCTGTCAATCACATAATACATCTCCTCTCAAAAGCACCTATTTATATAGAAGATACAAGGCAAAAATGAGTCTATCTTGAGATGAGTGTCCAACATTCCTTTGTCAAAAGATTACAATATGTGAAATATAAGCTCAGGAAGTGGAATAAGCAATGCTTTGGAAACCTTCACTTCAACAAAATGTCAGCTCAAGCTTAGCTAGATGCTATCACTCACTTGATCTAAGATCAAGGACTTACTTTAGATCTGAGCAGAGAGGAGATTCTGGCTGTTAAGGATTTGGAGGAATGGGAACTTCATGAAGAGATTTTCTAGAAGCAGAAATGTTGTATTGATTGGCTCCAGGAAGGAGATAGGAATATAGCTTCTTTTCATAATTCTGTTAAAGCTAGAAGAAGTGGCAACCTCATTACCTCTCTTGTATCCTCAAAAGGTGTTCAACTCTCTTCGCCTGAAATGACGATAGAGTAAATACACAATATCACTACATACTACAATTATGGAGAGCAAATATAGATTGGAAACCTGTTCTTTCCAAACATGCTGTGATCAAGTACATTGCCAAGTATGCAGCTAAAATAGAAAAGAGTTCAGAAACTTATCATCAAATGTTGATGCAGCTTGCAAACATTGAAAACCCTGATGATTTAGCATCAAGAGCTTATAGAAGACTTCTTACTGAAACAATTATAGAAAGAGACATTGGGGCACAAGAAATATGTCATATGCTATTGGAACTTCCATTAGTAGAGAGTAGCAGAAAATTTGTCAATTTGAATGTCTCACATGAGGTATTTAAACATGTAGCTACAAATGACGAAGATGACTATGAAGAGCATACACAATCTTTCATTGATGGATACAAGAATAGGCCCTTTTGCATGGAAGGTGTTTCACTTATTGATGTAGCTAGATCATGGACATATAATCCAAAGAGAAGGAGAGATAATAAATGGGAGGCAAGGGAGATGGCAGCTATTGTGAGAGTATTTCCAAGGTTTGTATCCATCCCTCAACGTCAATAAGATAAATGGGTTGATTTTTGTTGGTCTGAGTTGTTACTTTATAAGCCATTTCGTCATATAATGGTAGTGATTCTGAAATGGTAGTGATTCTAAAATTGACAATGGTAGTGATTCTAAAATTGAAGATAATCTACCTCTTCAGGGAAACACAACAGAGCATTAATTGGAAATCATATCAAGGCTATATCATAATCAGATTATGCAAGTTTCTGAAATAGATATGTTGGGAAGAAGAGACATTGATAGACAGGCACCATGGTCTAATGAATATCAAGGTGAACACTACACAGATCAAGCAATCAAATTCATAAGAACCATGAAAGATAATAGACTTCTCCTATGGGATGATAAAACAAAAAATATCAATTCTTCATCATTGGGTGCTAGGCAGAAAAATGCACTTGATATAATTATGACACATTATCATGGATCTCAAAATGCATTGCCATTATTCATGATAATTCAAGGAACAACAAGAACTAGAAAATCATATCTAATTGATGCTATCAGTCAAGCTCTTCAAAATGCAGCACTCCCAGGGCATACTCCACTTCTATTGCTTGTACCAATAGGAGTTGCAGCATTCAATATTGGAGCCTCAACAATCCATTCAGTACTTCAAATCCCAGTCACAGATTTTGGTCAATTAGAAGGGGCAAGACTCACAAGTTTCCAAGAGTAGTTACGACACATAAAATACATTTTGATTGATGAAATGAGCTTCATTGGACAAAATTTGCTGGAGAAGGTGGACTGTCGACTTCTTTAGGCATTCCCTAAAAAAGAAAACATGAGTTTTGGAGGTATACATTTGTTTTTTAATGAAGATATGCAATTTTTGCCTATTTTAAAACATAAACTTGATTATTATTAAATCTAACAATTATTAGTAGACACTAATGAATGCCATCATTTTCCAATATTTTGCAGGTGTATCCATGATTCTCGTTGGAGATTCAGGTCAGTTACGTCCTGTTAATGATAGACCACCATATGATAGTAACAGACGTGGTAAACTATTATGGGAAGAATTCAAAACTGTTGTTACTTTGGATAAAATATTTAGACAAGAAGGGGAAAGCATTCAACAACAAAGATTTCGTCAACTTCTCACCAATCTAAGAGATGCAAAACCAACTATTGATGACTGGAAGTTGCTCATGAAAAGAACCAATGTTTGCATAGATGCACCAACTAATGAAGAATTTTATTCTACTATTCATTTGTTTGCCACAAATGATAATGTGCATAGTCACAACAAAAAGAAATTATTCTCATTGAGGCATCCAGTTGCACGTAGCATTGCAACAAGAGTGGGTAGTGTCAATGCACCAAAAGCAGGTTAGCTTGATGAAATTGATATGGAGTTATTACTTGCTAAGGATGCAAGAGTGATGTTAACTTCTAATCTTTGGATAGAAGCAGGCCTTGTAAATGGATCTCTAGGGTATGTTCAAAAAATAATATACAAACCTGGAAGTGCACCACCTGAACCACCGACATATGTTATGGTGGAGTTTGATAATTACATAGGGGTACCATTTGAAGATCAATCTCCACATACAGTTCCTATTACACCAATACAAAGGGGCCAAACAATCCAAATACCCTTAAGATTGGCTTGGGCATTAACGATACACAAATCACAAGGTTTGACTCTCTCAAAAGCCACAATTGACATAGGGCAAAAAGAAAGAATAAGATTAACATTTGTGGCTATATCTCGTGTAAAGTCATTACAAGGTCTCAGAATAGTTCCACCATTTACATATGATCGTTATGAAAAAATAAAAAAGGGAAAACAACTTGGTAAGAGAAAAGCTGAAGAAGAAAGACTAAAAATATTAGAACACAATGGAGTAGAACAGAGTGGAGCAGAGCAAACTAGACTAGAGCAGAGCAGATTAGAACAAAGTAGAGTATAGTGGAATAGAGTAGAGTAGAACAGAGCATAACAGAGTAAAGCAAAGCAGAGAAGAGTAGAACAATTCAGAGTATAGTAGAATAGAGCAGAGTAGAGAAGAACAGAGTAGAGAATAGTTGAGTAGAACAAGGCAAAGTTTAGTAGAACAGAGAAGACTAGAGCATGTCAGAGCAGAGTAGAGTAGTGCAGAACAGAGAAGGTCAGAGTAGAACAGAGTAGAGTAAAGCAGAGTAGAGAAAACTTGACAGAGCAAAGCAGAGAAAAATAGAGCAAACTGAACAGAGAAGAGCATAGTAGAGAAAAGCAGAGCAGAGAAAACAAATAAGACCAAAGTAGAGAAGAACAAACTCAACAAAGTAGAGTAGAGCAGAGCAGAGAAAACAAATAAGACCAGAGTAGAGAAGAACAAACTCAACAAAGTAGAGTAGAGCAGAGCAGAGAAAATAAAGAAAAGTATAGCAGAGCAAATAGAGTAGATCAAAACACAGTACAATAGGGCATAGAATAATCTCTTGTATATCACAAATGCTATTTATATAGATGAATATATACTTGGTTCTCTTTGTTCGTGTTGTTTTCCTCCAAAATCTTTCTCCACATATATTTTTTGTTACTAAACTTTGTTGATTTTATTTTTTATTTGTACAAAGATACTTTCACACTTACCATAACCTTAAGTTACTCATAACCCTTAGTTACTCAAATGAAACAACCATGATATGAATGATTTATGTGGACAAATACTATTCTTATGTGTACAAGTACTAGGGTGGCAATGTACATGCATTGGAATACTTCATATTATATGTTTGTCTTATGATGTGTTGATTTATGCATATTCTATGAAATTAACTTCATTAAACTAATAATAAAAGTTGAAATTGTGCTTCACTAAACTAAATAATTATAAAGTAAAATAAAATAAATCTTAACTCTAAAATAGAAAATTTTATTTAAATTAATTACACAACACATAATTATTATGATAATTAATATGAATCCAAGCACTACAATATTCTATATTTAATGAATTTCCAAAAATTATAAATTAAAAAAAATGATTTTTTTACAACTATAACTTTAAATAGATTAAAACCTTTTTGTAACCCTAATTTTAAGCATTACCCTAATTCTCACTCTAACCCTCAATCTAATCCTAATTTTAATCTAATCTTGGCTCTTAGCTTAACCGAAACCTTATTTTTAAATCTAACCCTAATTCTAACCATAACCGTAAGATCACACTTACCATTGTTTTATAAGACTAATGCTATATATCTATCCCTATTTATAAGCCCAACCCTAGCTCAATACCTAAACAAAACCCTAATTAGATTAAACACAACTATAACCCTAATTAGATTAAAAAAATATTTTAACCCTGATTTTAAGCATAACTAATCATTCAAATCCTAATTCTAAACTAATCATAATTATAACATAATTTTGGCCCTAACTCTAATACTAATCCTAACCATAATTCTAACTTGAACACTAATATAATATAATATAATGTAATATAATATAATATGTATTTTTAATTATTATATTATAATTATAATAATATTATTATAATTATATTATAATAATATATTTAATCTATATTATAATTTTATATTATATAGTTATAATTAGACTTGCCGTTGCGGGTGCTACTAGCATACCTATATTTAAAAAATATATCTAAAGTATGCCGAGAGATATCCTTCTCAAGGCGCCTATTTTTTTAATCAATTTATTACACATAGGTGGAAATAAGTGCCTCAAAAAGGATATCTCTCGGCGTACTTTAGATATATTTTTTAAATATAGGTATGCTAGTTACTTTTTTTTAATGTATTGTTCATGCATCATTGAATTCAAATAGGGTTGTTTTTTTTAATTTATATATATTATTATTTTAACTTTAAAAAAAAATCATTAAAAAAAGATTGCATTGCGTTCTAAATATATATATATTTTTTTTAAAAAAGAGGGGCAGTGCCTCTTTTTTTAAAAAAGAGGGGCGGTGCTGCTCATGGCAAGCATCCCTTGCTGCTCATGTAGCAGTGCCCCCAAACCTTTGTTTTTTGTTTATTTATTAAATTTTTATTTATCATTACCTTATTAAATTTAAAACCCTAACTTAAAGTTAGAGAAAATATATTAATTTTTATTTAGTTGTATAGGGCCCAACTAATTATCAATTGACAGCATCTTTATAATATAAAATTTCCAAAGAGCATATATAAATTAATATATTAATTTCTACATAGAAATTAAAATAAACAATAGAGCATATTCTTTATGTTAGTTTTTTTTTCCCTATACATATGTAAATCAAATCAAAACTTAAAAAGTACTCTTCAAATTTCATCATACAGAAATTGATATTATTCTTTTATCACCTTATAATTTTCTTTTCCCCTCCCTCTACACTCCTTATTTCATATTTACCTCTCTTTTTACCTAGGATGTATAGAGGCACCTCTATTGAATAAGATTGTCTTGTTATAATGGTTAAAATAATTTACCTATATTTAAAAACTATGTTGTAATCCCCTGTAGGAAGAAGGGTTGGATTGATAGTTTTTCTTTCATCGGGCTTCCACCTATAATCATGAGCATTGAACATATCAGATTTAATAGGAAAGTTGAGATTTCTGCTGATAGATAAAGAAATCCAAATCATCATTCCTCATTAATTCTTACCAAATTTATCACCTCCTATTCACTCTTGAAGTTTAATAAAAACCAACCAAATTTTTGGATACTGAGAATTCATCTAGTACAAAAAAAACATCTTTAATCTTTGGAAATTTGATTAGAGAGATATAATGGTGCCTCCCACCTATTTGGAGAGAATATAAAAATAAGAAACCACTATGCAGTAAATAAGAAAGACCAAAAAAGAATGGAATGAGATACCTATGGCTTGGAAGTTGTCCTGTATTCTACCAAGAGCTCCTGCTGCTAGTTCTGGTGATGCCTAAACAACTCCTATGACTCCTCTGATGAGAAATATTTGTAATGGTCATGGATAGGGATGCCTAAATAATTATTAGGCATAGAGGCATTACTGCCATTACAATTTAAAGATAGGTATTAATTCTATAAACGTCACCCATAATCATGTTAAGACGTGGAACTTTGTTTCCTGAATTAATTATCATGATTGGGTATATGCACATTAGACATCTAGCATAAAATATAAAAAAATATTCAATTGTTCAAAGTAAAAAATATTCAATAATTTTAAATCATAACGCCTTCTTTGCCAGCACATGCCATCCATTATTAGTTCCATTAAATGGCTATCATGTAGTTTCTGGAACAAAGGATTTAAAGTTTATTATTATTATGGAATCTTATATCTTTTTTTTAATAAGAATCTTATAAAATTACATGGAATCTAAAGATTCTTTGCACTCTTCAACTCCACCCCTGCTGTGACTATAGAAATGCCTCTCGGCGTAACAATAATTTTAAATCATAACGCCTTCTTTGCCTGCACATTCCATCCATTATTAGTTCCATTAAATGGCTGTCGTGTAGTTTATGGAACAAAGGATTTAAAGTTTATTATTATTATGGAATCTTATATCTTATTTTTTAATAAGAATCTTATAAAATTACACGGAATCTAAAGATTCTTTGCGCTCTTCAACTCCACCCCTACTATGACTATAGAAATGCCTCTCGGCGTAATTACAATTCTTACCAATACAAAATTAACTAAACTAGAACTAACTTATACAATAATTATCATTTCTTATCATCTCTCACTATTCACATGAAATGTAAGACTGACTTCCTGTGTTGGAAACATACAGAAACGGATTACAAGTATTATTTGTAGCAGGAGGGAAGGACTTTGTACGCGACTTTGTAATTTATTACCAATGAATACGGAAGCAATTTTATAGTGGTCATTTATTATATGGTCATACATGGATGGGGAAGCGGCATCCATGTCGCAGTGCATTTGTGGTGCTGGATAGCCGCTTCCTAAAATCTACACCAAACTCTAGAAAATCATGCCAACAAAAACATGGAGAATTTAGAATATCAACCATCTAGCTCAACAAATTGTCGATCACGTTCATGAAATCACGTCGGCATGAAAAGTCATAAAAGATGATAAAGTAAAAGGAAGCCCCAACATAATTTGAGGCCTTTGACGCCACACCATTCAAATTTGTCAACAAGCAATATACAATCAACATAAGCAATATTTAGGAATAGGTCAAATGATATGATACAAGTCAACACACTTTCTAAATTTGTTTGTCTTTTTTCAAAGTGTGATGATCTACAAAGAGGAAGGGTGGCGCCAAAAATGATCACACAAAAATAATAATAATATCACCCAATCAACATCAAAGGAGGAGGTGATCAAAAAGCAAATCAACAAAACAAGATTTCATATTGATAGAATTCTTCATGAAGAAGTTTACAGAATAAAGGGTTTTAAAAACATTGGTAAATTGTCAAGAGTTTCAAAGTTTTGTAAAAAAACTTGTAAAACTTCATCAAAATAGAAAAAAACCATCGTTTGATTCAAATCATCTAGTCACATTTCTAAAAAGTCTATTTTTAGTCATCACCATTTTCAATAACAAGAGCATATTCTTAATTTGCAATTTTTTACTAGAGCCTACATTGTTTTTTATTTTTCATTATTTTCAACCTACTCTATTTAAAGTTTAGAATTGACTATTCTTAGATCATCTATCTTATCATGTGAAAGACATGAACAAATTGTAATTTGATTTTAGTCAACAATTCAATTAGCAGTTACATGTTATAATATTAAAAATAATGGACTACATAATTTGTAATAACATTTGCACATCATACAAATAGTCATAACTAAAGTTACAATCTAGTCGATTTATTTTGGTAAATTTTCATGCAATAGCTTTGTAAACAATATAAATAAATGAACAACATTATTTGAATGTAATACTTTTCAAAATGTGCTCTGTGCGTGCGTCTGGTCCCGAGCCGGTTCAGGTTCTTGTTCACGGACATGAGGTTCTTGGTTAGGAACCGGTGGTGCTTACTTCTCGTGACCCTCTACCTGGTCATGAGGGTGTTGGGGTTTGATAGATGGTGGGATAATTAAACCCCATGGAATGATTCCGGATGGGCATCCACTTTATGTGCCAGCGACTGGTAAAGGTGCTACTGGGAAAGCCTCTTGTCATTCATTTTCTGATGTTGTTTGATCATCTCAGGTAAGAGCTAGACCCTTGCCTTGCAACCGCTCCTCTCCTATGGTGGTTTGTGGGCCTAAGGTTTCTAAAAATGAGGATTTTTATTTGAGAAAAGGAGTGATCTACATATTCAATGGAATGTGGCCCTCCCTCCCCAACCTGCATAACTGGATTTTGGAATCCTAGAAACTGATTGTTGAAGATTAAGCTTTACCCCTACGCTAGGGGGTTATTCATTGCTACCTTTGAGTCCACTAAGAAGAGGGATTCAGTGATGGACAGGGGATGGATGTGGGGGGATCATTTGTTGTCCATCAAACCTTGGGCTCACTCCTTCAATCCTTTCACCGAGCCGCTCAATATCAGACCAATATGGGTACGACTACCTAAACTTCCCCTCCAATTTTGGGAGGATTCCTACTATGAAGCCATAGGTAACATGTTAGGGCATTTTTTGAAGGTTGATGCTACAACATCAGAAATGGGGCACACTATAGTTGCTTGCATTTTAGTGGATATTGACTTCTCTAAACCTCTCTTTGGAGAGGTTGTTTTGATGGTGGAGGACAGGCCATGGACACAGCTGTTGGACAATGAGGGTCTCCCCTTTCGGTGTAAGAATTATTTCTCTATTGGTCATTTAGCCTCCAGTTGCCCTCACTCTTGTCATAAGGG
Organism: Cunninghamia lanceolata; assembly: GCA_027924645.1. Classification (NCBI taxonomy): domain Eukaryota; kingdom Viridiplantae; phylum Streptophyta; class Pinopsida; order Cupressales; family Cupressaceae; genus Cunninghamia; species Cunninghamia lanceolata. The sequence goes on from BSBN01000934.1 coordinate 2,478,764, forward strand.
AGCGACAACTTGGTGGAAAGATGCTCTCTTGGATTATTTAACTATTTTTGCATCCCCTTCGGATGACTCTTCTTAGGAGGGTGAGCCTTCCCTGGAGAGTGATTCGCTTGTTGAGGAGCCCTTGGTGTCCACTTATAATGTCGATGCTGCTGATGTTCCTGTTGGTCCTATTCTGGATGCTATTCCCACTGTCGTTACTGTTGGTTTGGTTGATGTCCTAGCTGATGTTCATGTTGGACCCATTCTCACTACCTCTGCCGGGATGTTGGCTCCCCTTTCTGCGAGTCACTCTTTTTCTTTGGTGGTTCCATATTCCTCTGCTAGGTTGTCGATCCCTCCTATTTGTGATTGCCCCTTGGCTACGGGGTCTAGTGAGGGTCCCCTCCTTTCTCCTCGCTCTGAGGACTTTGATTCTGGGCTTTCTTGGATAGTTGTTCATAGAAAGCAGAAAGGACTCCCCAAGTCTGTCGCGGCTTCACGATAAAGGATCAAGAGAGTTAGGTTACTGCCCTCAGGATCTGGGTTTGTTTAGATCCTTTGTTTATGTTTTTCATTTGGTTGTTGTTTCTATTATGTTTTGCTTGTTTCAGCTTTATGGTCTATTTTTCTACCCTTTGAGCCTTTGTGTGGGGTTCAACCCTAGTTGGCTACTTTTTTTTGTATCCTCTTGTTTTGTAATAGGGACCTACACCCTTGTTTGCAGCTTATCAATATCAAAAACAATATAAATAAATGACATTTGCACTTCGATGGATAATAGTAATTATCATGCCTATATGTTGCTAAAATTACTATTTATCGACTATTCAATGTTATTGTTATCTTAAATTTGTTATTTACTCTAACACTTACTACACATATGTTGCTTATGAATGTTCATTGGGATGTCTTGTTATGTGTATTAAGAGTTAAATTGTTTTGGCAAGTTTGTAAACCTTGTATTACAAGTCAACTCAAAGATGTAAATTGTGATTTTGTATAAAAAACTACATTTAATTTATCACAATGTTTGTGTTTATGTGTTAACTTATTCAATCTATGTGTACTTGCATTGTTTAGTCTCTTTTTAATTGAATAGTGCAAATGTCCAATCTCAAGACCTATTTACAATTAAAAAACATAAAAACATTTGTCCTATATTAAAAAAGCATTTCAACCTTTTACACTATGCACAAACCTGAAATCCTTCCAAAAATATTGTAAAAATTGTAAATTGTAAATGCATATTCTACTGCACATCTATTTCATTTTGTTTTACCCTAAAATATACAAATTAAAATAGTAACAAACACATTACACCTAAATTCTTATAACAATTAAACCAAATATTCTTGTTCAAGTTTTATTACGCCGATAGGCATTTAACTCCGGAAGGAGTCGAGCATCGTACAATGTCAGGTCACTCATCAATGGCCTCTGTGCCAACCCAGGTATAGGGATGACCATCCAATCCATCTCTGCCCTTCACGTCAAATTGATGCACAGTGACTTGGATGTACAGCTTTGGAGATGCATGCAAAGGTTGGTGGAGATTTTGCTTGCGCATTTTACCTTGCAAATTACTTTTTGAGGGAGTAGATGAATTTCAGAGTTTCTTGTTCACCAAGTTTGTTAGGGTTTGACCTGGGGCAGCTCGACTATGTTGTTTGTGTGGGCCTGATTGTTTTTTTAGCAGAGTCTAGAAAGTTACAGCAGATTGCATGAGCTCTGATTTGGAGGAAGCTCAGGGTAATAATTGTAAACACAAATGCACAAGTATGATAATGAAAGGCATGAACCAGGAATTGTGAGTAAGACATTAAAACACACACATAGAAACAAAACATAACACAAGGATTACTGGAGTGGAAAACCCTCATGGGGTAGAAAAACCACTCAAAATTGCCTCACTAGCTTATTCAAAACCTCACTGGTTACAAGTAGGTCTCACTGACCAAGGAAGCTTCACTAGCTTTACAAAATGCCTCACTGACATACACTGTGCCTCACTGGCTGATTCAAGTGTGCATAAGAAAACAAATTAGTTCAGGGGGTTACCCTTTTTCACTCCATCACAAAACCTTATTCCTCCTTTAACCCTCACTTGACAAACTTTCTTTCAATTACAATTTATTCAACCTGATAAAGAATCAACATTATACCATATCAAAACTTACAAAATACAATCTCTGCAAATTACCATCTAAAGACACATATACAAGCTCCTGGATTGATCAAACATAAAACAATTTCACTCTGCAACAATCATCTGATGATCTTGTCACTCTCTGTATTTACCCCTGCAAAAACATGATCTCATACATCATTATTCATCTGTATTTTCTCTTCAAAAATCTTCACAAAGATGTCTTCATCATATCATAACTCAGTCCTCCAAAACCTTCTTCACAATGCACCTACAAATTCATTATATAAAAAAATAGAAGGTCCTTTCATGACCTTTCACATTCTACTTCTTCTCTGATTCATTCTTCTCTATAAAGAACCTGCAAAACCAAAAAGATCAAATTCATATTCTTTGTATAACCATTTCCATTCATAAATAATTTGCAAAAATAAAATCATATTTCTCTGTTCATCTGCAAGAAGTCTTTTCACATTCTTCTTCCCATTTATCTTCATTTTCAAAAATCAATTGATAATCTTGTCTCTGATGTTTTTCATCTTATGTCCTTGTAACAAAATAATAAAAACTCTATCTCTATAATTATCTTCTTTCATAAAATCATTCTCCTGCAAAAATAAGATTAGATTCTTCTTTTTAAAAATATTCTTTATTTGATGCCTTCAAAAAATATTTTCACAACCATTCGAATCCATTTCTCTAAAAAAATTCTGCATAAGGACAAAAAAGAAAAATCATAAAAGCTCCTTAATAATTTATTACTCTACCCATTTTAGAAAAAAATAACTTTCTTCTTTTCATTTTCATGGCACGAGAGAGAAAGAAGCCTTCTTGAGTTTTAAAATTAGAAAAAATCTTCATAAAAAATCCCTTAAAAAACTCAAGAAAAACTACCTTAAAATCTCCTTTTCAAAAATCTAAAAATAGCCTTATCTGTAGATGACGATTGACTGCACTTCAAAATACATTCATAGGATAGTCATCAATCTTTATATTCATGCCCATTAATCATTCAAATCTTGACCGCTCGATTTGATCACCCGCCAAAGGTCTTAAAACAAACTTTTAATACTGAGTGCCCTAGGTGATCGAGGCTGGTCACCTCACCGGGCCGGACCCTCAAAGTCTTCACTTAAGTTACTTTTGACCTTCTGAACTAGTCAACAACAAAAAAGAAATGAAGGTATGACGTTTGAGCTCCTTGTATACACTTAGAGCACTATAGTTAGGGTTTTAATGTTTTAAGCACTTTGATAACTAAACCCTAACATAGTAGTAAGAATGAAATGCTCAAAACATGAACAATGATGACTATTATCTCTGCACTGTCATTAAAATACTCAACACCCTGCACAAATTACATGAACACTCTCTATCCTTTGACACTTATTCATTGTATTTTGTCATCATGTATCAGAAGTTTGATCTTGATATGATGAATAAGATTGCGTCAAATGCTCAATATTCTAAATAGAGGTAACTTTGCATTACTGATCCTCCTAATGATAATAGAGGTAACAGAGATAACTTATGAAGCACTGTCAACAACATGAAAGAGACACTGATCCTCCTGATGATAAGGGGTAAGTGCACAAAGATGAGGGACCAAAATGGGGTCTTAAGTTGCCACTTTTTTTCTGAAATCAGGAAACATTGATGTTGGATGAGAAATTGAAGATAGCTACACTCAAAATTTGAAGATGGAACGAAAACAAGAGTTGTAGTGCTCCGAATATAGTTTCTAAACTACTATTTTTTTCCAAAAAATGGTTGAGATTAAGGGGTTCAAAAGGGGGAGCACACAAATTGGTCCTATTTTTCTCAAAAAAACATAACATAGCGTCTGGTGTGCTCCCCCTAAAATGTTAACTTTTTTTTTAGTATTTCAATAATCACTCTAGTGAGAAATTAGGTAACACCATGTAGTTTATCCTTGATTTTTCTGATATTTTTTTAATGAATAATTGATTTTTTAGTAATTTTTAAAGTGGACACATCCTGAAAAATAGAAATTTGAGCATGATCCCCCCTAAAATGTTTGAAAACTAATCAAAAATCATTTTTTTAAAATTTGTGTAGAATGGAGTCTAGTTTCTAAAAATATAACTTATTTCAATTTTCAATGAACGTTTAAAAAAAAGTCAAAAATGTGAAACACTAAACATACTCAAAATGTGAAAAAAATTATATGGTTAGATAGCTAATAGAGAGCTTAAGATTATGGTGGTATTTTTTTTGAATTTTCATTGAAAAAAGTGCCATCCTAATGGGGAGCACGCTCTAGATTGTCTCTAGATTTTGCTAAAAACTGATAAAAACACATCAAATAAAGCTGATAATAATGCACTCACGTTATGATGAGCATAACTGGAAATACACATGCCAATTGCATTTATTTGAAATTTTCTAAATCCTTTTCAACAAATCCATTTTTTGCATATCTTGCAATCATTGCATTCCATTATAGAACATCTCTTTGAGGTGTTACATCATACAATTGACATGCCTTGTCTATGCTTCCACACTTTACATACATGTCTCAAGGGCAGTTACACTTCCTATCATCTCTCTCACTCTATTTCTCTCCCCTCTCTACGTCCTACCCTTTCTTTGAGCCTTTGCTTCCCTCCCCTCTCTACCTCCCACCTTCTCTCTCAATCTCTTCTTCCTTCCCCTATCTACCTTCTACCCTCTCTCTCACTCTCTACTTCCCTCCCCTATCTACCTCCTACCCTCTTTCTGAGTCTTTACTTCCCTCGCCTCTCTACCTCCCACCTTCTCTCTCACTCTCTTCTCCCCCCTCCCTCTCTACCTCTTACTCTCTCTCTCACTTTCTACTTCCCTCCCCTGTCTACCTCCTACCCTCTCTCAGTCTCTGCTTCCCTCACCTATCTACCTCCTACCCTCTCTCTTTTCTTCCTTCCCCTATCTACCTCCTACGGTCCTCTCCCACTCTCTACTTCCCTCCTGTCTCTACCTCCTATCCTCTCTTTCACTCTCTACTTCCCTCTCCTCTCTACCTCTCCTCCTCATTCTTCCCATCCAATGAAATTTCATAAATTATTTTGTTTCCATTTCATCATCCCAATTTATATCCTCATCCATTTTTACATGTCCTATTTTTCTTGTTTCCATGTTCTTTGTTGACAAGGGCGAGTGAGAGGGAGGAAAAGCGAGAGAGGATGGAGATGGAGGGGAGAGAAAGGGGAGAGATAGAGAGTCCTAGTTTTCTTGTTTGAGAGAGAGAGAGAGGGTGGGTTGGGTTTATGAGTTTAGGGTTGCTTAAATTTAGGGTTTAGGGGAATTATTTAGGGTTTAGGGGTTTAGGACTACTCAGGTTTATGGTTTATGGTTTAAGGGTTAGGATTTAGGGGCATTATTTAGGGTTTAGGGGTTTTGGGAGAGAGAGAGAGAGAGAGAGAGAGGTTTAGAGTTCCTCAAGTTTAGGGTCATTATTTAGGGTTTATGAGCTTAGGGTTGCCTAGACCTTTAGGGGCATTATTTATGGTTTATGAGTTTAGGGTTGCTCAAGTTTAGGGTTTCAAGTTTTGGGTTAGGGTTTAGGGGAATTATTTAGGGTTTAGGGGTTTACGATTGCTCAAGTTTATGGTTTAGGGTTTAGGGGTTAAGGTTTAGGGCTTAGGGATTTAAGGTTGCTCGGGTTTAGGGTTTAGGGTTAGGGTTTAGAGAGAGAGATAGAGTGAGGAGATCGATAGATATTGGGAGAGACAGGGAGATAGAGGTTTAGAGTTGCTTCCAAGGTTTATGGTTTAGAGGTTTGGGGTTTAGGGAACTGCTCAGTTTTAGGGTTTAGGGGTTAGGGGTTAGGGTTTAGAGAGAGAGGACCAATAGGGAGATATAGAGGAGATCGAGGGGAGACATAGGGAGATAGAGGGTGAGGGATATGGCCAAAGACATAGGTAGAGAGATTGAGAGGTAAAGGGATGATAGAGACAAGGAGATAGGGTTTAGGGTTGATCGGGTTTAGAGTTTAGCCCAGTTAGGAATTTAGAGAGGGAGAGATATGGAGATAGAGGGTGAGGGACATGGCCAGAGACATAACTAGAGAGATTGAGAGGTAGAGAGATGATAGAGACAAGGGGATAGGGGTTTAGGGTTGATCAGGTTTAGAGTTTAAGGGTTAGGAGTTTAGAGAGGGAGAGATAGGGAGATAGAGGGTGATGGACATGGCCAAAGATATAGGCAGAGAGATTAAGAGGTAGAGAGATGATAGAGACAAGGAGATAAGGGTTAGGGTTGATCAAGTTTAGGGTTGATCAAGTTTAGGGTTTATGGTTGGTATATATGATGTATAGAATGGTTTAAACGACTAACATATTGGTGGTTATGATGTTCTGAAGGCTCCTATGGCTGGCAGAGGGTAGAATGACACTTGTGACTAGCTAGGTGTATAATGATGTTTGTGATTGATAGGTGAGTGCTACTAAGGAGCATATTGGCACATACGATATACAAAATGGTGCAAATGAGTAACAGGTTGGCACTATGATCTTCTAATGGCTCTTGGTGAGGTATTTGTTTGATTTTGATTATTTTTTGGACCGTTTGAGATGGAGCTTAGATTGATTTGGGATGGAGTTGGGATAAAATGGATTTGTTTAGGGATGATGAGAGGTGAAAAGTACTAGATTAGGAATGATTTGGGAATGATTAGAATGGATTTAGGGATGGTTTGAAGTGGTTTAGTGCCGATTAGGGAATGATTAGAATGATTTAGGAATAGTTTAGGGATGACCTATTTGAGATGAAATCTAGGTTGATTTGAAAATGATTAGGGATGAAGTTAAATTGATTCGGATGTGATTTGGGATGGTGTGAAGTGGTTTAGGGCTGATTAGAAGTGGTTTAGGGTTGATTAGAGATGAAAATGAATGGATTAGCGATGATTTGGGATTTATTAGGAATGGACTTGGTTAGAATGAAAGCTTAATGTTTTCATGAACTTTCATGTTATAGATATTGGGAGAGATAGGGAGATAGAGGTTTAGGGGTGCTTCTAGGTTTTTTGGTTTAGGGGTTTAGCCCATTGCTTGTTTTTAGGGTTTAGGAGTTAGGGGTTAGGGTTTAGGGGCATTATTTATGGTTTAGGGTTTAGGGTTTAGGGGTTAGGGGTTAAGGTTTAGAGGTTTAGGTTTATGGTTTAGGTAGAGAGGAGACCGAGCCTGGGAGAGATATCTTTGTCTCCTCTATCCAACTCTCTAACTATACCTACCTCTCTATCTCTCTCTCTCCCTGTCTTTCTATTTTGCTAGATCACTTTCGATCCCCTCTCTCTGACTCTACATTTGTATCTCTCCCTCCCTCACTATTTTAGGTTTACATGAGTTTAAGGTTGCTCAATTAAATAGGGTTTAGGGTTTTGGGTAAGGTTTTAGGGGAATTATTTAGGCTTTAGGGGTTTAGGGAAGCTCAAGTTTAGGGTTTAGGGTCTAGGGGTTAGGGTTTAGGGTTGCTTGAGTTTAGGGTTTAGGGGTTTAGGATTGCTCAATTTTAGTGTTTAGGGGTTAGGGGTTAGGGTTTAGGGGCATTATTTAGGGTTTAGGGTTTATGGTTTAGAGGTTTAGGTTTATGGTTTAGGTAGCGGGGAGAATAGGGATCCCTATCTCTCTTTGGACATATTGATCACTATCTCTTAATCTATCCCTCGCTACCTCTCTCTCTCCTCCTCTTTATCTCTCCCCATCCCTCTACCTCTTCAAATCTCTCTCCCTATGTCTCTAGACATCTCTTGATCTCTTTCCCTATTGAGCTATCTATCCTCATAACCCCATCTCTTAATATACCCCTCTCTACCTCTCTCTCTGTATTTCCCTATCTATCTCTCCCTTGCTAGATCTATCTCCCTATATCTCCCCTCTCTATATATGCATCTCTATCTTTATCCCTCTATAGACCCCTTTCCCTATCTCAATCCCCATTCATCCCTCTCCCCGTCTCTATCTCACCTATCCTCTCTATCTCCATGTCCCTCTCTATCTCTCCATGTCTCCCGATCCCTCTCTATATATAGGATAGAGAATTGAAAAGAGAGAGAGAGACTCTCCCATGTAGATACAAGGTTACCTATCATGCTTCCCAGAATGCACTCGCGTTATAACTCGAGCGCATTATAACGCGATTGCATTTTGGGAAGCATGGAAAATGGTAAAAAAGCATGTGGGATCCATGTTTTAGACCCCACATGACTTTTATTCCTACTTTTCATGAGTATATCAAACAAAAGAATGCTTTTCATGTTATTTGACTAATTGAGAGTCATTTTTATATGAATTCAACACCTTTTTTTGTTTTATTAATGTAGAAGAAGTGATTTTTCATATTTTTGGAGAAAATTTGATTATTTAAACTGAAAGTTTCATGTTTCATGTTTCATGTGTGATTTTATTTCAAAGCTAATTACCATTGATATATAGATTGAATTTGATGATATATGTTTGTTTTTTCCATAAAGTTTACTAATCCTATTCTAGAATTATATAGAATTCATAATTAAACTTGTGAAAAACAAGAATTTGAGGATTTTGAAGCCATCTTTTGGAGAATTGGTCAACTACAATATCGAATTCTAAGGTATGTTCAATTTAAATGTCCATTTTAATTCACATATATATGTTCTTATGCTCTTTATGTCTATGTTTTTTATGTTCTTTATGTTCTAAGATATATGTGTCTAGGTATATCAGTTAGTTTAGTCAAGAGACTCCAAATTCCTCATGTTTCCACCTTGTTTCAGCCCTTCATGCCTTCATTTCACCTATTTTCAGCTATACAAGAGAAACACGTTATCAAATACTTCATAAAATAATTTTAGTGAAAAATTATTTGTCATACTCATATTCGAGTGTATACATGGAGCCAAAATTGATTTTGGAAGACTCTTAATTTTTGTCCTAGGATGATATAGAAGGATTTATTCCTTAATACATGCATAACTAAATTCATTTAATAGAACCATACATGAAATGATAGTTTTCTTACAAAAATGGAGGAAATGAGCACCACAACCTATTTGACAAATTCTTACAACTCACTTTGATACCACTCAATCCTTAAAAAATATGATGGAGATTATGTATTTACTTCATCAACATAACAAAATTTTAGAGAAGAGAGTTATATACAAATATGTACAAACATAGAAGCATCATGACACAAGATGATACAAAGGGAGTTATAAGGAGATAAAACACTAAAAAGGAGTTTTTCATGACTGTAGGACAATCACAAGTCTATATAACAGTCCATTATCATAGTCATGACCATCATGAAGTTGTTTTTAATTTATGCATTACTTAAGATGTCTTTGATCTTTTGTCACGAGTATCTAGAAGGTTATCTTCAATGGTTAATGTTCTTTTGAATATCACAAAGTTTTTGGACTGGTTTAAGACTATTAGGATAGTCAATTTATGTTGATTGCAGTCCCCTTCGATGGCATTCATTTTGTCATCATTCAAAATCACCTAGACATACAACTCATATATGTAAAAAATTAACCATACAATTCATGATTTGCAAACCTAAAATAGTGATTTAATACTCATATAAGAGTCCAAACAATGGCCTTCAAGGGGCAAGACAATAAAGAGTATTCAAGGTGATGTTCTTAAGAGTTGATAGGGTCAAAGGGAGGCTTAGTATTAGAGATATACCTTTACATAGCATGATCTCTCAACACCTTATGGTCTCCACAAACTCTCGCAACATAAAAGTTTCACAAACAACTTGATTTGTACAAAATTTCACAAACTTGTGTTCTATATTGGCTTCACAAACTCTCACAATGACCCTTCAATGAATTAGGTCTCCAAGGTCTACAACTTGCACTCAAGGATTCAGACCTTCACATGGGCTTGATGAGGCATCTAACAAGATTAAGTTCACCAACCAAACACAACCAAACCTAATTTCCTTATATGGTTTCAAACCCAAAACTTAATCAATGTTTTGAACACCCATTATCAAGTTACATCACATATCTCAAAATCAACATTGACTTCTTTGTACTGTGTGCCTCAAAAATGACCTTTTTCGTTGTCCTAAAAGGGCTAATTAGGCCTATATTACAAAGGAACTAGCCTTTAAACTTTCCACAGACCCCTAAACTTGTTGGGGTAGCATTCTTCATGTGTCCAAACCCTCAAAAACATAATTTGTTTTAGGAGAAACATTAACCTGCATACCAAACCACAAAACCCTTAGTTTGGGCAAAATTGAGGAGGGTTTATTGAAAATAATGGTTCCTAACACTTTCTCCTCATAGCACTACTTCAAAAACCTTAGAATACACCTACACATTTTCACAAAACCATTAGACAAACATTTTCTTTTGATATTTTGTCAAATACCCTCTTTGGTTCCTCTTTCCCACATGAAAACACTCTTTAAAACCCTAGGGCATCACACTAAAACCACACCAACTGATCTTCTCTGCCTACCAAATCATGAGACCACTTAGATTACTCTTTGAAGAGTCATTCCACTGAGATACAAGTCATAATAGTAGGTGTAATGACTAAAACATTGTTTAAACCCCAACCAGAGCCCTCACTGGCCTTATACAGGTAGTTTCAGAAATTTGGTTAAATCTCCCTCTAAACCTAATGAAAACCTCTCAAACCTGATTCAAAATAAAGTTAACATAGACCCAGGTAACACATCAAATGAATTTGAAGTCTAGGCAGTACCGTACAGGCCGTAGTACAATCTGAAACATAGAAGATGTAGAGAAAAATGTGGTTACAGAAGAAAAATAGAGTAAATGTTGTTATTTCTTCATCAAAATTCATGTCTTCTTCCTTGTGTCTTCATTTGGAGACTTATTACATCATTTTTCAATCATTTTCCAACTGATCCAACCACATTTTTGGAGGATATGACTGTTGGATTTGTTTTAAAATGGATAAAACATGCAATTTACATAAGCAATATTATGACATTTGACAAAACTTACCTACTTGACCCCCCTAAAGGATTCTAAGACATACAAATGGTCTTTTATAGACCTTATTACATCAAAATAGGATTCCACACATGGAAAGAAACATTTGAACTCATTTACATTGCATTTGCCATAATTGGCCTTAAGGGACTAGGTGCTCCTGCACCATTTATGACTTTGTATGTTCAAGTGTATACTACATGACTTATATGTGTGTTCAAATGCATACTCCATGACATATGTATGTTCAAGTTATCTTGATATGAGGTGTCTTATTCAGAAGTTTGTAAAACCTTGTTATTCATTCTAACTGTGTTATTCATTGTCATTATAAAATTTCTAATTATCATTGTCTTATTCTTCATGCTTGTAGAAATCATCATCATGCCAAGGAAACGAGCAAAGACTCTAACACCAAAAGAGCGTGAAGTTGAGAATGAGAGGAAAAGAGAAAGAATGAGGCAAATTTGGGAAAGTAGGAAATTGTCAACCATACAAGAAGACATTCCACCATTGCCAATTGAAGAGGAACATGACACATCTAACAAAGCTAAGAGAGAGATGGAATTGGTAGCACAAAGGGAACGAATGCAAAACCTCCGTACAATGAGGAAAGTGAATCTCCAAGTTGGAGGCACTCCATCGTCCACAGGTCAAGTTGAAGGAACACCATCATTAGCTTCTTGAATTGGAGACACTCCATCTTTCACAGGTGAAGTAGAAGGCACATCTGCATTTTCTTCTCAAGTTGGTGACACGCCATCATTCACACCTCAAGTTGAAGGTATGTCATTTTCAACCTTTTCACCTCCAATCGAAGGTACGTTATCTATCCCATCTCAAGTAAATATTGAAGAAATTCCTAATGTTCAGTCTACTTTACCAAATAAAATGCCTCCTAGAATTTTGCATAGGAGGCCTAAATTTCTAATTCATATTGATGAGAATGTATTGGAGCCCATGCAGGATAAGATTCCCATGCGCACTTGCCAAAGATATGCAAATAAGATATGGAAATTATTCTTTGAGAATTTAAATGAAACTGGAAGATGTCAACTCTTTGTTGAACTGATGAGATATCTAAAATTTAGGCCCACTATGAAGATTCTTGGCCTAAGAACATCGAATGCCTCAAGTGAAAAATCAATTGTCAAGAATCTAATGAGTGCGTATGAGAGTGTGGGTTCCACCTCATACACCAAGGATAGTAATGTCACACGACGTGTCATTACATCAACAATTGTAAGCCAACAAACAAAAAAATCTCGCCTCATTAGAAAGGCAAGTCAAGCATTGAAAATAAATAGAAAAACTCTAATGAGAGCCGTTGGAAGACATCAAAGAGTTGAGGATCCAAACACTAATGAATTGTGGGCATTCTCTGGGAGACTCCCACAGAAAGACAAAGTTGTTGTCAAAGCTTTGAGATCACTAATTGAAGACTTTTGGAAGAATTACACAAGAGTATCTCTGAATCAAAGGGATGTGGTAAGAAGGAGAATTGATAGTTGAAACTGTGAGCCACATCCAAAGCATTTTTTGGATATGACTCAAACACAGTTTTTTGGTAAATTTCTAGAGAAGTATCCTCAAATTAAAATTTCTCAAAGATATTTTGAAATGCTAAAAACTTTCTTTGTCAAAATAAATCACACATGTACTACTTGTTGTTGTAGATTACGTATTGAATTTTCTAACCATTTTTATGTTTATTGGTCTATATGTTTAGATTTGCATACTAACAATATTTTGCAGGATTGTGGCATATGTGCCCCACCAACTACCTCAAGAGACTTCATATCAATGATTTTATGTGTTAGAGAGGAAGGTCAAATATTCTACAGGAAATTATGCTTGGATGGCACATGTCAGCATTGTGGTGGCTTGTAATGTATGCCAATATGTGAACAAATGGAAAGAACACATGCGGTTGGAAATGAAATAGTAGAGTTTAGCAAGTATAAAATAGTGGCATACAATACAAGAGATGGTAAAGAAGCAAAGAGGTGTGAATATGTTATTCAGAAGATTCCAGTGTATCAGTTTATGCCTATATTTTGTGACAACATAGTGTATGAGTATGTAAGATATGCCCATAGAGCTCGATGGTTGGACTTGCAATTCAAGTTATGCAAGGACACATTTCCAGTTGGTAGCATTGTTTCAGTCGTCGACTTTGCAGAGAACTATAGTCTACAGCCACAATGTGAGGTGTAATCCCAATATTATAACTTGACACATGTTTCTATATTTGTACACATCACATTTATTCATGTGAATGATAGTACAGAGGATGATAGAAAGATCATAAGGGATTATCATTTTTATATAAGCAATGATCACACACATTCCGTAGAGTTCATACAAGGTTATTTTCAGGTGTTCTATAATGATCTGGCTAGAAGGGGCATATCATTCAGTCAACATATCATATTACAGGTGTTTAACATATGTGGAACTTTTGTGAGGTCAGGCATGGAAAGGGGGAGCATAATGGTGCAAGAGCATGTATCAAAAGAGCCATAGCACGAGAACAGTTAAAGTATAAAGACAATGCAAAGTTGATAGATACAAAATCAATCGTCGAGTGGTGTAATTCTTTGATGGGTCTAGGTAATGAAGGTAAGTCTTTAGTTCATAGATTTTTTTGGTTGATAGATGATACTAACATTGCACCATATGAGGAGTGTTGTACACTGACAGGATCAAGTGAGCTACACTCTATCAGAAGCTCAATTGCAGGTTCATGGAGTATACATATGCAGAAGATGGTGTGCTTTTGTTCTCCATGTACAATTCAAGCTTGGAATGAGTGTGAGTCACATGAGTGGGTTGACGAATGGTAGTTCAGTTATCTTAGCCCACTTGACATGTATCAACCCCCAACGGCACTAGAATTGATAGAGATGGAATCGTCAGTTGACTTTGACCACATATCAGATCTAGTTCAACCAGGTAATATATCTACTTGCATAGTTAAATTTAAAATTCTTAATGTTATCTTAAACTTTGTAGTATTTTTGTAATGTTGACTAATTTCATTTAATTTTCTGCACATATCATTGTAGGGCATGTTTATGCAGTTATTGTAGATGAAGATAACAAAGAGGGAACAGATTATTACTTGTGTCATTGTGTAGAGGCAAAAAAGAAATTGGAGGCCCTAGTTACAGATGGAGAAAACATCAAATACCCTACAGGCTCAGTGGTTGTTACTAGAATATGGCTTAGAAGGTACCCACATAAGAGTGTTAATGTTTGGTTGTTTGAGGACTTTGACACGCATCGGAAGGTTCTTCATTACTCCAACCTTGTCATGGCAACCAATGTTCATTTGATACAATATCAAGGTAGACCTTTGAACAAGACCTTGTGGAAGGTGTGTGACTCTGACCATGAGGTAATACTTGACACAATAAAGAGTAGAGAATACCTAAATCATTCGTTGGATTAATTTGTAAGTATGCATAAAACTTTCCTAGATGGTTACTTGTACTTTGTTTTGTATATAAATAGTAGTATGAATTTCTTCCCTCCAGTATATTTATGTTTAGTCAATTTTGCTTTTTGATGCTTCTCACAGGAGGTCACAACTCCAATCCATCCAACTATGGACAAAGAAGCTCGAGAAAAGATGATGGAGAGTGATCATCAGATGGCGGTAAGTAATGGATGAAGTTGATCCTAATTGGTCTTAATCCTATTCACTCGTGTTTCACTCATGTCATATCAAGATTCATGTCACAGGGTTTGGATGTTAGTTCATAACATTCATGTTTATCATGTTACAATAGTAGGACATAGTTTCTTATGTCATTGGTTCATGCCATTGGATCATTGGATTTGGTTGTGGTTCTTCATCATAACATGTCATGCTTTTAGGAGTTAGATTGGGTTGTGGTTCTTCCTCATGACAGTAGTTTGTTCATGTCTTCATGCTTCTTTGTCCTCCATGTCTTCAGTGTTCTCAGTGTCTTCATGTGTCAAGGATTTCTTCAAATGCATTCTTCCAACATGCTTCAGTTTCATGCAGTGGAAAGGTGCTAGGAGTGACATTTTGCATTCCATAGCTCATGGGCCAAACAGACTTTGCCAACATGTTGGGGTGGGTGGGTAAATGTTAGGGGATGTCTCATTTTGTGTGCTAAGCATCTCATTCGTTCGGGGTAGCACGCTACCGGCAAAGTCCCTTAAGCTCCATAAGACAAAAAAATTCTAAACTTTAATGGGACAGTTATCAAAATTTGTGGTAGATGGGAATGTTTCATTTAGACCTACAGGTGCATGTGGAGTCCTTCTACAATAACCTCTCTCTGTTTCATTCAAATCCTATTCGTTTGAGCATGCCAGAATCAAACACATTCTTGCAAAACGCTTCAGTTTCATACAGTGGAAAGGTGCTAGGAGTGACATTTTGTATTCCATAGCTTGTGGGACCAAACTGACTTCACCAACGCATTGGGGTGGGTGGGTAAATTCTAGGGGAGGTCTCATTTTGTGTGGGGTAAAAGTAAGAAGATGGGTTCACATATAGGGGAAGTGTCGTGCAAAAAAAAATCCCGACAGGAACGGGTACCAGTTTTAAAGAAAATGGGTACCCGTTTAGGAATGGGCACCCGAGCCTAGAATGGGTACCCGTTTCTAAAAATTTGAATTTCAGACCCACGCTTTTGATTTTGTTTTAGGCTCGGGAAAGGCATGGGTAGCCGACCTTGAGCCTTGGACCTGCAAGTATTTCTCTAAGTACAGAACCAAAGGAAAGACTGACTTCACCTATATGGCTGATGACATTTTTTTCTGAATTTTTTTACGAAATTAAAACCCATTACAGATCATAGTGTCGAGTTTTCAAATATGTAATTTTTTTTGGATTGGACTTGTTTTTGTATTTATTAATTATTTTATGAGCAAATTGGTCCAAAAACTTGAAATGACAGGTGTTTGTATTTTTTTAATAACTTTTAATTTTTAATTTTTAAAAAAAAAAATTATATGTCATCAATCTACACATCATTCTTTACACAATGAAAAAAAAAATTTAATTTTATGACTTTTTTTGCTCAAATTATGTTGGCCGTACATGAGGGGTTTTCAAAAGTAGCAATTAGGTCTAATAAAAAATTAATAAAAAAACAAATATTTGGAAAAAAATTATAAAAAAATATCCTCATCGAACTTCACTGTACTACACATCTTTTCCCAAAAGAATTTTTAAAAATAATTTTATTTAGGTCAAATTATGTTGGCCGTACACGTGCATGGTATGGTTAAAAAAAAGTGACTTTTAAATAGTGGTTTTAGAAATGCCTATTGAAAATCAATTTGTATCATCTGGGTATTGAAAAAAATTACATATTTGGAAACTAGACTCTGAGTGCTACATTTTATATTTAGTGACTTTTTTAAAGATTCCATTTCTAAGTGCTTCAAATTTTAGGGTCAAATGTGACAAATTCTGAAAATCAGGGAAAACACTTCCACTTTTTGGCCAAAAAGTGGACCCAACTTCTTGCACTAACCCTGTGCCAATCGCCGCAGTCGTTCGGGGCAACAGGCTACCGGCAAAGTCCCTTAAGATCCCTAAGACAAAAAAATTGCCAAACTTTGACGGGATAGTTCTATGAATTCGTGGTAGCTAGGAATGTTATGTTTGGACCTACAGGTGTAGGTGGGGTCCATCCACAATAACCTCTCTCAGTTTTGTTCAACTCTGGTCCATTTGACCATGCCAGAATCAAACACATTCTTGCAAAATGCTTCAGTTTCATGCAGTTGAAAGGTGCTAGGAGTGGAGCCAGCTTACAACATCTGAAGCATTTCAATCCATGAAGCATCAGATAAGTTCACCAATACATTTGTATAGTTTGTGTTTTTCTTTTTTATTTTTGTTTAGTCTTTTTGTGTCTTTTAGTTTTGTCCGCTTGACTCTATGGCCCAATGGCATGGATGAAGGCACTTAGAGACTGAATTCTTCTCCCGTTGATCATTTCAAAGAATGATCAAAGGAAGTTTCCCAGTTAGAAACAATTGTTGTCCTCAAAATTAGTTGTGCTCATTTTCTAGGACGACCCCTACAAAACTTGTCTATTTTGTAGCCTACACTCTAAGTTTGCAAATTGAGGTGAGTCATATCATCCTCATGCATAGTCTTCTCACTCCTGAGTATCTATTCGAGTATCTTCTCATTTAGATTTCTCAAAATGTGCATAAGATGTTAAATTGATTGTCACAATTTTAAGGAGTAAGAGAAATTTTGTTTTCATGCAGGGGCGGCATGTTTTTCCGCCAGTGCATGTAGGAGTCTTTGTGATATGCAAGGGCGGCAAAAATTTCCGCCCATGCATGTTGATCGCTTCTTAAATGCAGGAGCGGCAAAAGTGCTGCCCATGCATCTCCCAGTTCACACTAAGTTCATTTAATGCACTTCATGTGAATTTTTATTAAAGCATTATATATGTTTTAATCTCTTTTATTATTCATTTTTATCTTTTCTTTTCACCTCAGTGATTCATCTCGACGTCTAAAACCCCTCAGCAAAATCCCAGTGCACACATTGGATCGAGTTTCTCACGTGTTCGAGCTAGGTTTTCGCCATCCGCTTTTTATTGGGTAGGGTTTTCTCTTTTCTTTCTTTTAATTGTATTAGGGTTTATGTGTGGTTTCAAATCATGTTTAAATCATTTGTTTCTCTACTAAAACTTATGGATTTAAATCCTTTTATTCTTCTCTACGAAAATTTTTAAAATAGAACCCTAACGTTTTTTGTGTCCTCTTGTTTTTGTGTTAAATGTTTTGTATTACCTCTACTTCTTTTCAATATCATCTGTATTTCTTTTTGTATTGGCATTTTGAATCATTTTAGATTCTCATGATTGTTGCCTATGGCTTGGCCGGCATTTTTGCCACCTAGCGATCCTTTAGCAAAGTTACCCATTTCGAAGCAATTGACCATGTGTATTGACGACAAATATTACCGCTAATACACATTTTCTATGTAAACTAAAATGCATGGGTGGTGATTTTCACTGCCGATGAATATTGTTGTGTTTCTACCAATATGCTTGGGCAGTGAAAATCACTGCCCATGCCTTGTAAAGTTTATAACGTCTTCGTGTAGAGGCAACAATTTTTGCTGCCCCTACATGAGTTTGTAACAAGTTTGAAGTTTTATGTAAAGGCTATAGAAATCACCACTCAGACATTTGTGAATTCAAAATCTCTCTCATGCAAAAGTAGTGGAATTTTTCGTTCCAACAAAAAACTTTCACTTAACCTCCCAATGTGAAAGCGGTAAAATTCGCCGCTTCGACACAACAAGTTTAACCTTCCCCTGCAAAGGTAGTAAAATTCACCGCTTTTGCACCTTGTATTGTTCTGCACCCTACATGCAGGAGCGGCAATATTTTGAGCCCTGACATCAACATTTCCCCTAACATGCAAGGATGGCAAAAATCGCATGCATCACGCTTCAAAATTTTTCTAACTCTGGAGAATTTTCTAAAAAGCCATCCTGAGCCTACTTTCATCCATTTTTTTAACTCACTTTCTCTTTATCCCTTTCAAGCTCATTCCTTTGGTCATGATCGACAACATGTAGTTTCCCAAAATTACCAATATTTTTCGTAACTAAAAGATCATGACTTTTCGTTATAGTTTCTCCTGCAAGCTACCGAGGTCTTCAACTCATTTGAATGAGTCTTCTTTCCAGATGACTGATTTGTCTCCAAAGAAAGCCAAAGCGATGAAATACAAATATCAAGGTGTCTTTCCCATAACTTCATTGACATCAAATGTTGATGAAATACGGGATACAGAGATCAGCCATGTGGATATGGCTAAATTTGTTGAGAGAATGAAATCAGATAAACCCAGTCCCTATATGCAAAAAAATGTTAAAAGAAACATTCATCTGGTGTCTTCATTCCTTGTTGCTACACACAATATGGAGTTTGTTCTCCAAGTTTTTGATTTCTACAACAGAGATACTAGGGTAGTGGTAGATGCTAACAACAATGTCATCATGAGGCTTTATCCATAATTCATATGTAAGGTGTTCATGTGTCTGGGAGATAAAAATGTTGTAGAACTAGATTTTGGTATTGCTCAGTGTGAGTATGATAAAGATATAGAAAAGGTGAAAAGGGTGATAAACACTAAGTGGCTCAAGACTGCTAGACCAAATTTGTCTAGATGGAGTAGGAGTTTTCCCAAGAGTGACTTTGTCGAGGAAGTAAGTGATCTAATAACTCTTCTCAGTAGAGTTAGAGGTCTATCTTCATCTTCAACTTTCCATGAATGGATGTACCCATACATCAAGATCATACTTCAAGGTAAGTAGACAATCTTTTGAGGAGAACAAGTTAGTAATGCTCTTCATGAGCAGCTAACTAAGGTGTCGACTACTTCAAAGTTCTACATGACTTCATATCTAATGTATATAGCAACTTCTATGAGAAGTTTTCAAGGCTTAACCTCTGATGGAGATAGGAGAGTTGTATTGGTTTATCAGTACTATCCTCAGCTCATTTTGAAAGGTTCAATTCATCATTTTAGAAGGGTGAATGATGCCTTCTTTGCTATTTTCTTATGTCTTTTTGATACATAGTTGGAACATAGAAGAGTCTCAGATGAAGCTTAGGCAGTGGTGAATGGTTATAGTTGCTTGTCTCTTCAATTCTCCACTTTCACATATTTAAGAGTTGGCTTTTATCAGGTTATCCTTATATGCTTCCAAAATTCCCCTCTGACAAACTTGTCCTAATGGAGTTGTGTCGACAAATGATTGTTTCTCATAACAAACAGATGGAGTTGAAAAAGCCTGGATTTAGGTTTCCTATTGAGATTGGTAGGTATTCTGTGGCAACTGCTGCTAAGGCCAAGGAAATGGAAACAGAAATGTAAAATGTCACTATGAAGATGTTCAAAAAGAGACTCTAGTTTAATTATAGGGGAGTGAAAGAAAAAATAAAGAGGAAGACTCAGTTTCATGAGCTAATGGTCGAAGATATCTAGGCTGATTTAAGAACAGAAGAAGAATTAGAAAGTTGGACGACAGCAGGTTGACCCTGAATCAAATTGAATATCTAGGTTTGGCTGATATTCCAGAGGATATGGTGGATGATGAAGAAGTTGTCAGTTCAAGCTATGTCAATAAAAACATTGCTAACTCTCCATTGCCTATTGTACAATGGTCAAAGAAGGAGGTAACTTCTTTGAGGAAAAGGTTTGAGCCAATTCTAGCTAATATGAATCTGTGGCTTTAGAGTAAAGGTATTCCTTTGAAGGATTTCATAATTGGATCTAAGGAAGAAGTCTTAGAACAAACAAGGAAAAAGGTTGAGTTAAGGACAAAGAATAAAAGTGATACTTCAAGCACATCCAAGGTTTCCAAACCAAGGATCAAATTTGTGTCTAAAGGAAAAAAGACAAAAGTTGCAGAAGAAGAGTCTGATGTTAAGGAAATGGAAGTTGAAGAATAGGGTGTTGATGAACAAGCTCTTGAAGAAATGGATTTTGAAGATAAGTCTTTAGGGGAGAAAAGAGATGAATAGGAGAAAGAAGAAGGAGATAGTCAGGAAGGTCTACAAGATACATCCATGTCTCCACAAAGGGATGTGCCACAAGGAACTAAAAACCCTTGTCCTCTACCTAATGTATCTATTTCAACTCTGTCTTTTCTTCCTACTACCCCAGTTTCACCCATCAATATTCCATCTTCTGAGTCACCATCATCTTCAAAAACATTTTTTGATAATCCTCAAGCTGCTTTTGATAATGTTCTTCATTCCTCATATTCAATTCCTAGTTTGTCCTCGCCCTCTTATGACATTGGTGATTCTACAATCTTTGAAAATTTTGTTTTGGGTACTAAGTAAGTTGCTAATGTGGATATGCTAGGTGCAGTGTTTACTAATACTCCTCCTATCATTACTACCACAAGTGTGGGTACAGTACCTCATACACCAACAATGGGATCTAATCCAAATGTTAGTACATCAGTGCTTCCTCCCTAGATTTCAGTGTATACACCTAAGAGAAAGAAAGAATCCATCTCTCTAGATGACTTTGATTTTAGCAAGTTGGTGCCAGTGAAGGCTAAAACTCAAAAGAAGCCCAAAACTCTTTCTCAACTGCTGGAAGATAAAGGCTACAAATATGTGGAGATTGCTCGACCACCACAAGATGTAACTGTTGAAAATTTTAGTATGAATGACTACTCCATTTCTAGAATTAAACTTGGAAAGATCACGCATAAAAGTGTAAAAGCTGATATGCAATCTACACTGGATTCTTTAATTCAGAAGTTTGATCAAGAAAAACAAATGAAGGAACACTAAAAGACAATGGCATAATAGCTAGCTACAGTGGTGAGGAAAATTACTCTAACATCTGAATCAATAACTCCTGAAGTTGTTTCTGTAGAAGATCATGTCATTCAAAAAGTTGAGAAGACTCACCTAAAAGGAAAAGTGGTTGAAGAGTATTTCGAAAAGATGCAGGTGCAAGGAGTGTCTCTTCTCACAGAGACAGCTGAACAAACAAGCAAGATGGAGAAGATCAGAACAAAACTTGATGACCTGGTTGATACTATTTCTCAGGATATTGAATATCTGGATGGAAGCTATGAGAAGTGGATCGAAATGAAGAAGCTAAAGGTAAATACTCTGATATCAATTGGTGTTATTCCAAATCATGATTCTTATGTGGAGACTAGAGAAGCATTGGTCTATTGAAGTAATGTTTTGAAAGACTTGATCAAAGATTTGGAAAGCGCCAAGGAGCTAAGTGAACAAAGTAATGTTAGTCTCTTGCATAAATTGGAGGAGCTTCCATGTAATTTGATACCAGAGGATCATCACTTCCTCCCTACAGACAAGATGATTCAAGAATTCAAAAATATGTTCCAAAAAGAGTTTGAAGATAAAGTTTTCTCAACTTCTTCTTTGGACAACATTCTGGATAATCAGTTAACATTAGATAACCTGAAGTCTAAGTTAACTATTCATGCAAAGGTGACCACAATAATGAAGGATGCAGTGATCAAGGCTCGAATGATCTTTAGGAAGACTGTTAGTCTAGATAGTTTGGGGATGCAAGCAGCATTTACTATGTATGATGCTTATTTGAAGAAATATGGCAATACAAGTTGATGCAACTTTTTATAACTTAGTTTATTTTATGTTTTCATATGTCTTTTGTTTGTAGTTATAGACATATTTACATGTACTTTTCTCATATGTAATTACATGTAAAAATATAGGAAGTCCCAAGTCAATAAGGACTCCTATTTTTGAATAAGTCAAAGTAGTTAGTTTTTCCTAAATTTTCTCAAGGCCTCTCCCTATAAATAAAGAGGGCCTCTATTGTAATATTTATCTTTTGACTATTGAAGTGAAGCGCTTCCATTTTGAAGAGCAATTTGAGACTTTGAGCTTATTTTGTAAATCGGTTTTCAAGCAATATTAAGAAGCAAGTTGGCATCTAATCTTTGTCTTGGAGCAAGTTTGTGAATGTTATAGAATTGTTCTTATGTCCTTTCTATCACATGATCTTATATGAATGTTTGAATTATGAGTGTGAATATCAAGTGTTTGGGAGGTGATTCAAATTGGAATTTGTTGACTTTGTGCTGCTAGTTCATATTTGAGATTAGAGTTTATGTTTGTGAATGAAAAGTAATTTGAAGACTTTGGGCTGCAAATTATTGTTCGTGATCGTGTCATTTTACCTCAACATATAGTGAAGACTTTGACTTACTATTAATATCTTCCAAATGCTTCTTCACCTGATTATGTACTGACTCCATGTGTCCTACAAATTCTTCTGCTTCTGCAGTTCTCTTATCTTCCATACTAATATCTCTCAACTCTGTTAATCCTCTAGGATTTACTCTGGTAAAAATCTCAAGATGTGTTCTTCTAGTACTCCTATTCACTAAATTATTGCATGCAAACTCTACTTGTGAAATAATCAAATCAAAACTTCCTTCCTTCTCTCCAACCAAACATCTCAACAAGTTTCCCAAACTCCTATTCACTACCCTTGTCTATCCATCAATCTATGGATGAAATGTTGAACTAAATTTCAAATCTGTCTTCATCTTCTTCCAAAGTGTCTTCCAAAAGTATCCAAGTAAGCTTGTGTGTCTGTCTAAAATTATGCTCTTAGGTAATCCATGCAATCTCACAATATCCTTGAAAAATAGGTCATCTACATGCACTGCATCAGTTGTCTTCTTACAAGGTATGAAATGTGCCATCTTTGAAAATTTGTCCACCACTACAAATATTGAATCATGTCCTCTCTGTGTCTTCAACAATCCCATTACAAAATCCATACTTATGTCTTGCCAAGGTCTCTCTAGTACTGTCAAAGTTTTACACAATCCAATATTCTGACTACTCCCTTTTGCAACTTGACAAACTCTACAACTCTGCACAAATTTCCTAACATCCTTATGTATCTAAGGCCAAAAGTAATTTTCACTCACCAAAACCACTTTTTTATCAATGCCAAAATGTCCTACCAATCAACCACTATGTTTCTCTTTGATCAAATTATCTCTCATGGAACTTCTAGGTATGCATAACTGATTTCCTTTGAACAACATATCTTCCTGAATGAAATAATCCAACCACTTACTCCTATCTATCACACCAGGTTCCTTACATGTTTTCCAAGGTTCTACAAAATTAATATCTTCCTCATACCTATTCTTCAATTCATCAAATCCCAATACTTCAACTCTCATCTCTGTCAACAAGTTTCTTCTCCTACTCAATGTATCTACAACTTTGTTTGATTTTCCACTCCTATGCTTCAATACAAAAGTATAACGCTGCATGAACTCTACCCATCTCATATGTCTCTGATTTAGCTTTCCTTGACTATTCAAATATTGCAAGGCTTGATGATCTATATACAACACAAACTCCTTAGGCAATATGTAATGTCTCCACTTCTTCAAGGCTTGAATTATGGCATAGAACTCCTAAACATAGACTGAATATCTTCTCCTTGCATCATTCAACTTCTCACTGAAATATGCTACAAGTCTACCTTCTTGGATTTAGTGATTTAGTATATCATAGAATTCAAATACAAATTGGCTGACAACAAGCGGGCTTAGAATTAGGGTTCACAGGCCTGATTACAGAATATGCACAAGATATGTCTTTGAAGCTCCTTTGGACAAAATTCAAACTATCAAATATAAATTAATTATCAACTACCGAATTCTACTCTCCTAGGCATCTATTACATCAATATATATCATCTCCAGAACATGAGATTCCCCCACGTCAGCCAAGGAAGGTCACAAACTCCAATGAAGAGTTGTCACGTGTGTACACAGATAGGTCAGACCTAATTGAATAGAACTCCTCCACAAATGAATGGAATGATGTGCGGATCTCAGGGAAGGTCAACCATGAACCAAACAACATTGAATGATGTGTCATTTATCTTCACAAGTTGTGAAATGGTCTGCAAGTCTTCTCCTTCAGTTGATTATCTGACATTGTCAGGATGCTTTGTTCTGAGAAAACAGTCAATCTTCTAATAGTGATAACTTTCTGGTAACTCATCCAAATGATCTAAATTTTGGATATGATCTGTATGAATGAATCTAGATACTAAATCTAGCTCCACATGGTCTGAAATGCAACTGTGATGGAAAGTGGACCAAAATACAGAAACTGCTACTGACTGAACTATTGAAAACAAGGCAGATAACTGAGAGGGGGGGTGAATCAGTTATCTCAAATATCTTTAACTTTCTTATCTTCTTTAATAATTAGTTCAGCATCAAAACATATAAGCATATGTGATCATAAGAATAAAAATAAAATCAACACACATAACACAAGGATTTTTACATGGAAAACCCTGTTAAGGGAAAAACCACGGGGTGACTAACCCAAGATTGTATTCTCTGTTAAAAGAATGAAAGAGTACAAAATGGCTCATTGTCTGAGCACACTACCTACAAGAGACTCACTATCTACAAAACTTACAGAAGGTAATCAGGTGTTTGAACTGATGAGAGGCATCTACAAATGCTAGAGTTCAGTTCTGGTTAGGCACAATACACTGATCTAATGCACTTCATTCTTCCTCTATTTTAGTGTTGTTGCTCTATCACATACCAGACTTGAATTGCTACTTTCACAATTATCCCTACTTTTCTTCACACTTTATTTCATCCCTACTTCACACCACACACCCCTACATACTCGAATCCATCTGGTATTTATATCCACATCAAGGATTTCATCAACTTTCTAGTCAACAACAATAATACTCAGGATATTTACAAGTTATTGATCTGTCAGCTGAATCCATACTTGATTTGTGATGTGTATCAAAGACATAGACATAGAAGTCATTAATCATGTTGACCAACAATGTATAATCCCCCAAATAGCTTGATCAACACCTTTTACTCATCTGGATTGAAGTCTGATGCTCTGCTGATCACTTCTTCCTTTGTCTACTCTACTTGACTGGAACCCGATGCTCAGATGCTCATATCTTTTCCATGCTTTACTACCGGAGGCTAAATCTTTGGAATATAGTAGTCATGACACCCCTCTTGACTTATCCAAGTCTACAACTTGCTGAGTTACCCCATCTGAGAGATCCGGAGCTGATTGTCAGACCTTGTTGCATACTCTATTCTTGATCACCGGACCAAAATAATCTTCAATCTGACTTCTAGTATAGGCATACTATGTACTGTGGATGTGTGGGATAGACTTTGTTTCCATCAATGACAACACTCATGAAGCCACACAGTGTCTCTTACCAACAATCTCCCCCTTTGGTGTGAGGTTGATTATTTTTCCTTCCTTATTTTGATCATTATGCATTTTAGTTGATGACATTAGTAGACTTTTAGAGACTATGGTTTCATTATACAAACTTGATTATCTCTTAATTTTGATATGATATTGATTAGACATATGGTGATGCAATTTGATCATATTTTGATGCTATTTTGTGATCCGACATACGAGATATATTAGATGATGTTTTGTGATGTGATTTCTAGGTATTTATGTGATGAGGATTATTTGACATGTGAGAAAAATGCAGTTTAATTCAGGATTATATTATTGTTGATTATTGTTGTATTCTATGGCATGAATTTATTTCCTGTTGCTTCGGCTATGATTATCATGATATGATTGACATTTGATCGAGATGTGTAGGTTTTACATTCCCAAGCCACGGGAAATTGGAGGTAGAATTCACACCAATGTTATTCCCTATGAAACTAATCTATTCCCAAGAGGGATAAGGATCACGTTTGAAATTGAATGTTGATTTAAGTGCTTGATTTAATTTTATCATTTTGGCCTAGTACCCTTTGTTTAAATTAATTAATATTAAGTGTTGTATAATTTTTATGGACTTATACCAATTGGTAATTGTTTTATTTTTGAGGCCATTTAAAGTGGATTTATAACACCCTAGGTGAACCTTAGTGTCCCAAATCTACCCTAGGTGGTTACCCATGGGTCTAGGGTTAATTTTGACTAACTAACCCTTGGATTAACTCACTTTTGGTCACTCTAAACTATGGTTTAGTCAAAGTGACGAAATTTGAATTTAGAGAAGGTGGGAGATGAGTCATGCTTTGGGAAAGACTCATCTCCCTTCCCAAAGTTTGGCAATCCATTCCCAAGCAAGACTTGGGAGGTCTCAAAGACTCCCAAGTGTGTGGGATCTTCCTCCAAGACTCTCACAGATGTGTGAGAGCATCTTGGAGGGAGATGGATCTTTGAGAGAATAAGAGGATGCCATATGGCATCCCTTATCCTCTTAGAGGTTTGATTGGGAATGCCACCTCACCACTTATTCTCTCACACATGTGTGAGAGCACAAGTGGATAAGGTGAGGATTGAGAGGGAATTGGAAGATGACACTTGTCACCCTCACACTTCATCTCCCTTGCAAGTGGCATTGGAGGAGGAAGGGGAAGGTGACAAGTGTCACCTTCTCATTCCTCAAGGCCAAAATTGATGGCCTATATTATCTCCTCTTGTTGAGGAGTGTGGGGATCTGACATTTTGGAGTTTCTTTCTATTTTGGGAACAATTTTGGGGAAGTTAGAGAAATTCTTGAAGATTGGAAGGTTTGGGAAAGCTTGGAGCTCATCACCAAACATGCTTCCATTATAGGGCTTTGAAGATAAGCCTCATGGACTATGTTCTTCACCCTTGCTTATTTATTGTGATGTGTTTGTGTTTTCTTTTGTTGGTTGTTGTTTCTTTATTTTTGTGTGGGATGGGAGTATGGTGAGAGCACCTCCATTTGGAGGTAAGGCTCAACTTGTTTGGGGTAGGGGAAAGGAACCTCCTTGAGGTCACTCCCATATTGTGATATTTATGCCTTGAGGGCTTCTTACTTGTTGTGGAAGATATTTGAATGGCAAGAGTGCCATGGGAGTATATTTTAAGATTTTTGAGGAGTTGGCTGTTTGGAGGTTTTTGGCTTGAGGCCATGAGATTGGTATTTTTGGTATTTTGGGTGGCCTTTGAAGTAGAGGGGTCTATTCCCTACCCCCATCAAACTCATTTTCATGAGTTGAGTTATGTGTTTATTCTTGGGGTTGTTTGTGTTGATGTTGTTGATTCTTGTTGTGGAATATTTGCACTCATGTGAATCCCTACCTCCCTAGCTCGGGAGTGAGCCACTTGTGGGTCTATGGTAGGGAGGAGGGCATTTTGTAGTGGCTGGGTTGTTCTTCTTGTTGTTTTTTATTTTTAGGTGCATATATGGAGAAATGGAGCTTGTTGAGAAGTCCATCTTTGTGTAGTTTGTTCCTTTGTTTGTTGTTGGTTTGAGCCATGGCCATTGGGCCCTAATGTATTTATTTGTCAAGTTACCTTGCCATGGAGTTGGCTGTATTAAGTGTTGTAATGGATATTTTCTCTATGTTTTATTATAATGCTATTATTTCCTATTTTGTGGAGTTGGGAAGTTTGTGATAGACATGTGAAAATATATATATTTTTCTGTCATTATTCTTTGCAAAAAAAAAATATATGAATGTTGTTAAATGTATTTTATATCATACAAAAGAAAGGAATAGAATTTATTAAGACTAGTTTCTTGTTTGGTTGCATTGTGAGTTTCATAGTATTTGTTGTTGTTGAAAATTGAAGGAGATGTATTTCTACCTTGCATAATGCTTTAAAAAAAATAATAAATATAGAGATATCTATGTAAACTATGTTTCTTTCAAAAAAAATAAAAAGGAAAGGGAAAAGCCACTATTTTAGTTTACTTTGTAAAACTGAAAGTTATTATTTCTGCTATTTAAGCCCTTGTTATGAGCCGATAATTATTGAGTATATATTTAAATATACTTATATATATATGTGTGTGTGTGTGTGTGTGTGTGTGTGTGGAAATATATATATATATACATTACATCTTTATTTTCTTAATCTAGTTGTTGTTCCTTCTTGTTTTTAATAAATATTGTGTTTAATACAGAAGATTAGAAGAAGATCTATATACTACATTTTTTGTTGTATATATTATAATATGTATATACACTTATATATATATATAGTGTATACATATACATTTATATGCGACAATACGAAGAAGAAATATAAATACTGTGACATTGCTTTTTAATAAATTGTATATATCATTCTAGGAAAATATATATATATCCGAAACAAAAATTATTTTAAATAAAATACAGAAAGATCAAAAGTCATGGGCAGACTAAGTGTGTCACTATTTTTTTAACAAAAAAATAAAATAAAAAATAAAATAAACAAAAAAAAATACAAGTGATTTGGGACTGTGTGCGGCAGCGCCCACAGCCCCACACCCTAGACCCTAGCTCCGCACTCCCCACTACTACTGTTGGCTTAAACTCCAAACACCACTGCCATATAACAGTGCCGCCGTGCCCCAACAAAACGAATGCCACTCCCTACGGTCCCTTCTCCCCCCATGCTCCCCACACTTTCCCCACCACTATTTTAACTTAAACCTCTTCAGCACCCAAACCCTCGGCCGTTGCTCTTCACCACCAATGTTGCCGTTACTTGCTAGAAGCACTCCACTCCCTCTACCGGTTCTTCCCTCACTACCCTCCTACCACTCCAACTTACCACCCTTCACTACTTCGACACAGCGCCCAAACAATCTCAACACTGTTTGATTTTCCTTGACCACGACCTTTGCCATGGCCTCCATTAACCAAAAAAAAAAACACTAACCTGTAAAAACATGAGACCAAAACAAAACAAAGGAAAAGAATAGTGAGTTAAGAAAATTAGGGATTTTTTTTAGGGTTGCATATTTTAAAATGGAATTAGGGCAATTTTGTAAATAGAAAACAATATAATGGAATTAGGGCTTTTATTTTTTTTGGAAGCAATATTTTTTTTATTTGAGAAGATTTTATTATGTGAGGAGATGGTTTTTATATCTTATTTTTAAATTCACCATTTTGCCCTTGTTCCTTTTAACCTTAGAGTTTCATTTATTTTGTTTGAATTTTAAATGAGGGTTTTGCATTTTTATTTTATGTCCTTGTGAAAGTATTTTATTCTTCTTCTTGAGAGAGGGATTTAATTTTGTTTTAATTAGGGAAAGTATTCCCTTTTGCATTTAATTCTTTTATTAGGTTATTATTTTAATTTTTTCCCTTGAGAGATTTTATCCTTTTAATTATTTATCAATTTTATTATTATTTTGTGGGAATGAGTATCTTAATCTCTTCCCTTCTATATTATTCTGAGTTCGTCAATAAGTATGATGTCGAATTTATATTTATTAACGAACTCAAATTTGAAGTCCATTTGGCGTCTTGTATTAATTGTATTATTATTATTTCAAATTTTTTTAATCTTTTATGCAAGGCCAATTTCTTTGACCTTGGAGGATATTTATTTTATTATTGTAAATCATTTTAAATTTGTTCTTAAGTTTTATGTTAATTTTATTATTATTAAATTTTTATTTAAATTCTCATTAGTGTTATATTTTTTTAAAATTTTTATTTCGATTATCGAAAATGCTTTATGCTATCGGATTTTTCCAAGATTTCTAGGGTTTAATTTTTATGTTATTTTATTAGCTTTTATTCCATCATTCCACTTTAATCATGCGACCATCAATTCCATCATTTTCTTAATCCTTTTTCGATTTTATTTTGACTAGAGTTAGAGATAGATTTCGAAGCTTGCTAATTCATCTTCACACCTAGGAAACTTAGGGTTAGGATTAAACCCGTTCTAACCCCTAAAGTGACACACTTCGTGTCACTTACCCCCTAGATGGCTATCATCATGCAGGGGACTGCATGGGACAATGCACCTCCCCGATTTATGTTGACATGTTTACGCATTAAGCGTATTGCCACCGAGCATGCAGATGTGTGCGAGGAGGTTCCTAGGGATAGGTAGAAAATTTTTTTGTAATTCATGTCATGACCACATGGCAAATGTGGACATGACACGTGTGTTGTGTGTCATGACCGCATGGGAAATGCGGGCATGACATTTGGCATTGATGGCAACACCTAGTGAAAAATGGCTAAGTGTCCCAGTAAACTCCCCCTTGGCTGATGCTCTATCTTTTGCACTATTTTATCGGAGCTCCCCCTTAGCTGGATTCCACATTTTTCACTACTCCTCATCCCCCTTTGACA
This sequence comes from Cunninghamia lanceolata, assembly GCA_027924645.1. Taxonomy (NCBI): domain Eukaryota; kingdom Viridiplantae; phylum Streptophyta; class Pinopsida; order Cupressales; family Cupressaceae; genus Cunninghamia; species Cunninghamia lanceolata. Next base: position 2,509,535 of record BSBN01000934.1, read on the forward strand.
TCAATGGAAAAGGGTGGAATTCACATACCAAAATTTTGCAAAAATAAATCTATACACAGCTGCATAAGTATATATACATGTTATACTTATATATACTTAAGCATATATGCAAAAGTGGCCTTCAACTGTACAAACTCTGTGGCTTAGCTCTACTTCATCCTATCCAAAATGGAGATGTGACCACTCAACAAGAATGCATATGCTTTTGCCCTTCTTAGATCTGTCGGATCACTGGTCCGGGCTCTGGTTTGAGCATCTGTCAAGGCCTCATGCATTGCCTCTAACTTAGGGATAATTATCCCTCTGAGTTCACTCATCCTGTTTATTATATTCTTCTTTTCTTTGTCTAGCTTCTTTATTTCATTTATAATGATAATGGCTTGCCATTCTTGATTCATTAAGGATGTAGTGAGGGGATCAAAATTCTGAGATAAACTTGGTAGTTTACTTTCTTGTTCTTTCACCTTCTTTTCAATATCCTCTATCACTTTGGGCCAAGATAGGAAAAATTTGTACATGTTCCCACCATCTTTAAGAGCATTTTCAAGGCTCTTTATTCCAATGTCTATGGTCCTCCTATCACTAGCAATGAGTCCCTGTACTTCAGTGAATCTTTTTCCCAAGAACTCCTTCTGGACCTTGGCTTCTGCCAATTTCTCTAAAGATTCAAAATGAGTGCTAATAGAATTTACCAAATATTTCAAGTTACCAGATGGAGAGGCTAAAGGATCCTTTTGAAATGATGGCATGATCTTCTCCAGCATCCTGAATGCAATCTCAAACAATTCATAATCTTCCATGTGAGATTTCAGGAGTTTTTTTTGCTTTGGCTTGAGCAAAAGATGTTATTTTCATTGTCTGAACCAGAGAGAGAGAGTCAAAATTTAGTGGCCCTTGAAATAACTCAGGTTCATCTATCTCCATCATTTCTTTGTTTAAGAAGATCTTCACTACCTCTATAGTGTCTCTTGTCAGTGACTAAGTCTTCTTTTCTTTTGGGATCTCAGAATTGTCATCATAGGTCTTCTCTGCTTGTTCTTCTTCTCTTCCCTTAACCTCCTCTTCTTGACTCACTCTCTCCTCTTTTCTTCCTTCTCCTTCAGCTCCTGAGTCTGGAATGTTTGCAGTGGGATCCAGAGGAGAGATGTTACCTGTGTTTACTACTTCTTCCTCTTTCGGAACAGAGGAATCCAAGTCCTTAGACTTTTCTTCATCTATCTCTTTTGATCCCTCTACATCAGAAGATTTTTCATTGGTTACATTTAATCCTTCAACATCCATGGTAGAAGGTTCTTTAGTTGATTCCTCTATAACAGGAAGATTGAATCTTTTGAAGGCATTCCAGAGGATGTCTTTTGTTTCTCTTGCTACTTGGTCAGTTTCTCCAAGCATAAGTTTATTCATTCTTGCTTTACTTTGGAATTCATCCTTACAGTCCTTAAAGATCATGTCCATTTGTTTTGGAGTAATAGAAGGATAGAGCTGGATTGCAATCTATTCTTAGATCTCTAAGTCTTTTGCCTTTGCATTCTCTTTTCTTAGTTCAAGTACCTTTTCTAGACTTTTGGGAATTAATCATATAATTTCAATGAATGCTTTCTTATAGATGTTCAGTTACCTAACTGCAACTTCTTCCAAAATTCTCGTCGGTATCATTGTATTCATCATAGAACTTTGTTACTGGTTATAGGTTCCCATCCATAGTAACTGCCTTGATGATGTCATCAATGGAAAGAGTGGGCTTTCCAATAAATTCTTCTACCTTTTATTCTTTGCTTTTACTAGCAGAGAATTCCCCAGATGTTTTCTTCTTCTTCATTTTCTTAACTTCCTCATCAGATTTTGTTTCTTCGTCATCTTTGAGACTTGTGTATGACCTTGTGGGTTTTGTTTTCATCCTCTTTTCTCCTTTTCTAGATGTCTTGACTTCCGATTTGGTGGCCCTTGAGCTTTTAGGAGTGGTAGATGTAGAGCTCTTTGAGGATCTAGTCCAGGAGGAGGCTTGTACCGGAACATCTCCTTTCTTTATTTCTTGTTTCTCTTTCTTAGCCTTCTCCATTTTCTCTCTATTTACATCTACTGCCTCTTTAGATAAGCCAAATCTTTTGGCAATTTCCTCTACTTCCCTTCTTACTTTCCACTTTATCTCTGATTGTCTTAACTCAACATGTGTTTTTACACTTAGTTCTTGAAAAGTTCTAAATATTTCTGCCACAGGGTCCTTAGGCTGGCTCAACAAGTGTTGAATATGTAGCTCCAAGATTTTCTCATTGACCTTGTATCCCATTGGCATTATCCACACTATTCTAGGCTCAACAGCCTCCATTAGGCATTGATCAGTGTCAACCATGAAGCACACTGTATCCTTGTATTTCCTAACTATGGATTGAGATATTCTCTCTCTGGATTGCATCATGCTTTGGAAGTTCTTAAAGTAACCCCATAGAGCTGTGTTTTGAGCTTTAGCATCACCAAGTCCATACATATAGTCTCTAATCTGGATTACAACTAGTTTGTCATTTTTCCATACCCAACCACTTAATCCAGGTAGCTCATTCATGTAATAAAAGAATAGACACAATATTAGACAACCATATTTGAAGGAATTCTTCTTATCCTTTTTGATCTTCTATAGTTTTTCTAATAGTTGATTTAGGAGAAGATCACATAGGTCATAACTGCATTTTCCCTCAACATCTGATATGCTGCATATATTGCAGTCCCAAACACGTAATTCTCCCTACTAGAATAATAGATCTTATACCCAATTATCATTGAGGCAAATTTGACATCCGGATCTATGATGTCATCTATGGTCATTGCTCTCTTATCAAACTTAGATCTGGTGGCTTCAGTTATTGTCTAGTTCTTGACAGATTTAAGTGCAGGTGACCCACCGGATGAGTGTAGTCCAGTTATTGCCCTAATAGCATCTTTTGTTATCTTGAAGGGCCTCATTAACCACATGAAATTATCATGCATTCTACTTAGGACATATCGGACCCAATCATCTTCTGCAAAATAGGGGAAGTGTATACAATGTCCAAAGTGTTTATCTTGGAGGGCCTTGTATTGAGGTTTGAGTTCAAAACTCTCATCTATTAGATGTTTGTGATAGATGTCCATCAACTTAGAGTCTCCAAATTCCTCAATGTTGGCATGGATATAGACCCTAACATCTTCTTCGTGCAATACCCCATGTGGAATGCTAGAAAATGTGCCTAAAGGATCAACTTCTAGAGATTTATAGGGATGTTTCTTGAATTTAGGACGTGGCCTATCAATAATCTTTACAACCATTGGAGTAGCCATCTTGCAAAAGATTCAGAGAGAGATTTTTAGAATGGAAGCATCTTTTTACGCCTTAGGGTTTGAAATAAGAGCCAGAACAAATCGCTGGTTCAATTCGATTTCCCAGTTGATCTTTGAGTGGATTGTAGAAACTTCATTGCAAAGCTCTTCTTATCTTCTTTGTGAATGCAAGTGTGCAAATGATGAGTGAAAGAACCCTTTTATTCTTGCACAAGCCCTAATTTCCTTTTGCAATAAATGCACAACTTAAGTTATCCAGTTACCCTATTTTAAGAGAGATCTTCTCAAATCATTGTGCTAATCTTAGAATCATTGTAAGTGAGGATTGACAATGTATCTTCTTTTCTTTGATCATGCCATGGGTCCGCAGATCAAAGTATTTCAATTCTGAATCATACCAGATCTGTCTGTGAAAATCCTACTTTACTAGATGGTTGTCAAATAGGATCAACTTGAACGATTAAACTCTTACAAAACTCCATGCAGATATTTCATATTTTTACCGAGGATTATTTAGATATTTTTCTGAGAACCCTTTAATCTACAGCATTCCATGTGCCAATTTAGGCACTAATTGACTAGTTGGGGAAATTTGTTTTTCTATGTGACTCCCCCTGAGCCAGAGCTCATCTATTTAGTTTTCGGAAGGAATATCAGCACTAGATTCCGATGCGGATCCATCCCCAATATCTTTTGTACTCTTCATCACCCAAATCTTGCTCATCTCCTTTTGAACGTCATCCGCATTCACTTTACCTTTGCCTTTATCTTTTTTTTTAGTATGTTGCACCGGACCATTTTTATCCTGATTTCTACTTCTGCAGAATTTGGCAATATGACCTGATCTATTGCAATTGTAGCAGACAACATTTCTTGGCTTATTTGATTTATATCCTCTTGATCTGCATTGATTAGCCATATGTCCCATTCTATTGCATGTAAAGCATCTACCATTGAATGAATTATTTATTTGCATATTTCTGCATTCATGAGATTTGTGACCATACCTTTTGCAGTTGAAACATTGTCCGAAGAAGGATGGATTAATCTGATTCATTCTCCTATTGCACTGAGTTGCTTTATGACCAAAATTATTGCAATTGAAGCAGTATCCATTGAAGGATGGATATCTTTGAGTATTTGGTTGCCTGACCGGAGGTCTTCTAGGCCTGTTTCTTTGATTTCCTAATCAAAAGTTCTTCTGACTAGATCCAGAGCTTTCACCTTTCTCATATCCCAAGCCATGGTTATCATCTACCCTCTTTTGGCTTTCAAGAAGAACTTCAAGTTGGGCTGAGCTTATCTTGAATTTCTCTTTGTATTCATTTGATGTTTGAAGATCTTGTTTAAGAGTGTCTATCTGATTCTCAAGTTGTTCTTCATTGTCTCTAACTTCTTCAAGATCTGATTCAAGATGCCTCATTATTCTATCCATTTTGTGGTAGTCTTCTATTTTCTCCTTGAGGGATTGTTTTAGATTATCTTAAATTTTCATTTTCTCTTCAATTTCTTGGGTGAATCTCATAACCCTTGATTCCATTTCATGCCTTACCATAATGACTTCTTTTGACAACTTTTCACATAGCTTATTTTTCTCATTCAGATCTTCATTAGTATCATTGGCTTCACTCTAATTTGTTAATTTTTTAAGTAGTTCCTTTCTCCTTTTCACAGAGATACTTAGTTTTTCTTTTAGCTCATTTATGAAATGATCATCTTGTTTGAGTCTTTCTCTCAAATTATTGACTTCAAAGTGGGATTGTTCAAGATCATCTAGGGCAGACTAAAGTTGTTCCTTCATACCATATATATCCATTGAGATTCCCAGATCTTCCTCAAGCTGTTAGGCTCTGTTTAGATGAACTTAGCTCTGATACCAATTGTTGAAAACAAGGTAGATAATTGAGAGGGGGGGTGAATCAGTTATCTCAAATATCTTTAACTTTCTTATCTTCTTTAATAATTAGTGCAGCATCAAAACATATAAGCATATGTGATCATAAGAATAGAAAAAAAATCAACACACATAACACAAGGATTTTTACGTGGAAAACCTTGTTAAGGGAAAAACCACAAGGTGACTAACCCAAGATTGTATTCTCTGTTAAAAGAATGAAAGAGTACAAAGTGGCATTTGCCAATTAGGGCTAACTCCCTGAGCACATTGCTTACAAGAGGCACACTGCCTACAAGAGACTCATTGTCTATAGAACTTATAGAAGGTATCAAGTGTTTGAATTGATGAGAGGCATCTACAAATGCTAGAGTTTAGTTCCAGTTAGGCACAATACACTGATCTGATGCACTTCATTCTTCCTCTATTTTAGTGTTGTTGCTCTGTCACATACCGGACTTGAATTGCTGCTTTCACACTTATCCCTGCTTTTCTTCATAGTTTATTTCATCCCTACTTCACACCACACACCCCTACATACTAGAATCCATCTGGTATTTATTTCCACATCAAGGATTTCATCAACTTTCTAGTCGGCAATAAGAATACTAAGGATATTTACAAGTTACTAATCTGTTGGCTAAATCCATGCTTGATTTGTGATGCGTATCAAAAACATAGACATAGAAGTCATTAAACATGTCGGCCAACAATGTATAATCCCCCAAATAGCTTGATCAACACCTTTTACTCATCTGGATTAAAGTTTGATGCCCTGCTAATCACTTCTTCCTCTGTCTGCTCTACTTGACTAGAACCCGATGCTTAGATTCTCATATCTTTTCCATGCTTTACTACCGGAGGCTAAATCTCTGGAATATAGTAGTCATGATACCCCTCTTGACTTATCCAAGTCTGCAACTTGCTGAGTTACCCCATATGAGAGATTCAAACCTGATTGTTAGACCTTGTTACATACTCTGTTCTTGATTACCAAACCAAAACAATCTTTAATCTAACTTTCGGTATAGGCATACTATGTACTATAGATGTGTGGGATAGACTTTGTTTCCATCAATGACAACACTCATGAAGCCACATAGTGTCTCTTGCCAACATGAACTGCTTGAACTGAACTAGGAAATGAAAAGAAAAAAACTAAAATGCAAATGTTTTTGGTTGATGCAAGATTGCTCTTGAACTAGAGATGCTCCTGCATCAGGGAGAGAGGCAAGATAGGGAGACAGGGAGAGATATATAGGTAGAGAGAGAGAGAGGAGATAGATAGGGAAAGATAGAGGAGACAAAGGGTAGAGATAGGGAGATAGAGAGTGAGTGAGATATCTAGAGAAATAGGGAGAGAGATTGAGAGGTAGAGGGATGATAAAGATAGGAAGATATAAGGGAAAGATAGGGAGATAGAGATTTATGGTTGCTCGAGTTTAGAGTTTAGGGGTTAGGGGTTAGGGGTTAGGGGTTGGGTTTTAGGGGCATTATATAGGTTTTAGGGGTATGGAGAGAGAGAGGTTTAGGGTTGCTTAGGTTTAGGGTTTAGGAGTTAGGGGTCAAGGTTTAGGGGCATTATTTATAGTTTATGAGTTTAGGGTTTCTCAAGTTTAGGGTTTACAGTTTAGGGGAATTATTTAGGGTTTAGGGTTTAGTGGTTAAGGGTTAGGGTTTATGGGTTTAGGGTTGATTGGGTTTAGGGTTTGGGGGTAAGGGATTAGGGGTTTAGGGTTTAGGGTTTAGGGGTTAGGGGTTAAGGTTTAGGGGTTTAGGGTTGCTTGGGTTTATGGTTTAGGGTTTAGGGATTAGGGGTTAGGGATTAGGAGTTAGGGGTTAGAGAGAGATAGAAAGAGGGGACTGATAGAGATTGGGAGAGATAGATGAGACAGAGGGGAGAGATAAGGAGATAGAGAGTGAGGGACATTTCCAAAGACATAAAGAGATAGATTGACATGTAGAAGGATGATAGAGATAGGTAGATGGGGGAGAGATAGGGAGATAGAGGTTTATGGTTGATTGGGTTTAGGGTTTAGGGGTTTAGGGTTGCTTAGGTTTAGGATTTAGGGGTTAAGGGTTAGGGTTTAGGAGCATTATTTATGGTTTAGGGTTGATGGTTTAGGGGTTAGAGGTTAAGGTTTAGAGATCTAGGGTTTAGGGTTTAGAGAAAGAGAGAGGACTGATAGGGAGATATAGAGGAGATGAAGGGGAGAGATAGGGAGGTAGAGAGTGAGGGACATGGCCAGAGACATATAGAGAGAGATTGAGAAGTAGAGGGATGATAGAGATAGGGAGATTAGGGAGAGATAGGGAGATAGAGGTTTAGGGTTTAGGTGTTAGGGGTTAGGGTTTAGGGACATTGTTTAGGGTTTAGGGGTTTAGAGAGAGAGATTTAGGGTTTAGGGGTTAGGGGTTAGGGTCTAGAGGCATTATTTAGGGTTTATGAGTCTAGGGTTTCTCAAGTTTAGGGTTTAGAGTTTAGGGGTTAGGGGAATTATTTAGGGTTTAGGGGTTTAGGGTTTCTCAAGTTTAGGGTTTAGGGTTTAGGGGTTAGGTATTAGGGTTTATTGGGCATTATTTAGAGTTTATGTTTGATGGATTATGGTTTAGGGGTTTGGGGTTAAGGTTTATAGGTATAGGTTTTAGGGTTTAGAGAGAGAGGAACGATAGGGAGATTTAGAGTGGGGGACATGGCCAAAGACATAGGGAGAGAGATTAAGAGGTAGAGGGATGATAGAGATAGAGAGATAGAGGTTTAGGGTTGCTTGGGTTTAGGGGCATTATTTAGGGTTTAGAAGTTTAGGGTTGCTCAAGTTTAGGGTTTACGGGCATTATTTAGGGTTTAGGGGTTTAGGGTTTAGGGTTGCATGTCCAAAGCAGTCTCTCTATCTTTATCTCTCTCCCTCCCCTCTTTACCTCATCTCCTGTCTCTTTCTCTCTATCTCTCTCTCCCCTCTATTCTTATAAGTTTCCATGCATGACAACACTTAAGTCTTTTCATGCATTGAAGCACTTAAACTTTCCATGTTTGACAAAACGTGCTCACGTTATAATACGAGCGTGTTTTGGTGAACCAAAAAAATGGACAAAAGCATGTTGGATCCATGTTTCAGTCCCACATGCTTTGTTATTCCCTTCTTTTCATGCACAATCAGACAACAAAATGCCTTTTTAACCAGTTGACATTTTGACAATCATTGTTTGCTTAATCCACCACCTTTTTTTGGTTTTTCAATGTAGAAGAACTAAATTGCATATTTTTACATAGAATTTGATTGTTTAAACTAATAGTTTCATGTTTCATATTATTTCAATGTTAATTTTAATGTATTTAGATTGAATTTGATGATATATGTTTTTTTTTCTTAATTGTCACTAATCCTATTAGAGTTATATAGAGTTCAACATTGAATATGTAGGAACTTGCCAAAAAGATCAAATTTTTGAGGATTTTGACGCCAAATTTTTGAGGATTGGGCAACTCAAATCTTGAAATCTAAGGTATGTTCTTTAAATGTATTTGTTTACTTCACTTTATGATTATGTTAAAGCATGAAATCTCATATTATAGGACAATAATGAGGGAAGTGAGAGGATTATCATTTTGACAAGTTAAATTATCATGACAAAGTGAAAATTTATATTTATTTGAGATAACAATCTATGAAAACAAGTCATATCACCATGGGAAGGAAATCATCAAGATATATTGGTATATATTTATGAAGGGAGTCTTATTAACATTCAGGGATAATCCTAAACTAGAGCAAGGCCATGGAAACACTTTCACTGTGGAGTAGATGTGTAATCACATGTTTCTATTATCCTAATTCAAACACTAACCTATACAATTAAAAGGATACTAAGGGAATCATGTTAGTCAATAAATTATCATCATGCTAAAATTAAGGTAAGGATTGTCACTTGAGCATACTCACTTGGAAGAACTATCATATCAGCCTAAAGACTAAATTATACCATAATAGCTATCATGCAACCCTAGGAATAGTTATGAGCTCTCACCCATGGGTAGGATAGAAACCGATACACAAGTTGGCAATCAAGACTAAATTATAAGTCAATTAATCTCAAATCCATGCAAAAAGATATCCATGATACTATAGAAACATATCTAGGTGGTCTTGAAAGGATATTCATATGGTAGGGAAGATTGTCATCAACTAAAAGATAACCATACATGTCATTGGCATATTTATTAGGATCATTTGGATATGTGAAGGATACAACATAAGCCTCCCCAACATTTCAAACATTGTTAAAACATACATCCGAGGTGTGAGTAGTGATGATAACATGAAGATCTTTTAGAGATATAAACAAGGGTAGACTATTGTATATGAGGTTCTGACAGTGATCATGCCACTTTTACATATCACTTCTCTTTAAGCCATTCTAGAGTATGGGGTATTGAGGTCTATGGATATTAAATGTTAAATCCATCAAAGTGGACAACAAGTTCATGGTTTTCACAAAGCTAAGAACCCTTCCATAGTTAGTATAATCTACCGTAAGTCACTGTCATGATCAAAGCCTAGACTATCATAGTTTCATCAAGTTGTCACTAGCCTCTTATTGCACATTTTAGGGTTAACTATGTGTTACCCAAAATCTTGAACCTAAAATTTTTAAACTTGTCGTTTGTCTTGAGCTATCATGTTTTGTCAAATCCAAATCCCTCATGTTGTATTATGGTAAGTTGTATAAGATTCACTTCACCCTCACTTTTGGTCAAATTATTAGTATTATAACCTTGTGGAGTTTTAGGTGATGGTAATTTCAAATGGCATTATGGATATCTACATATCACTGTTGTGCTAAACTTCAGCCAGATGTGGGGCATTGTATTACCTAGTGCAGTCTTATACTATTACTCATGATGGATTTCAAATTGCCAGACCATTGATCAGGTTCTTGAGCTTCAAAGCAATTATTTTTATAATCTAGAAGCCATTACAATCATCTTCTCACCAAGTGTTTAAGGAGTTTTATTACGTATACAACAATTGAGGAGAAATGTACGAATACGGTCTCTCAGATATATCATCTTTCTATGAAGAGAGATACTTTGTCTTTGGATTTGCTTATTGTTCAAAAAGTATTGATGCATTAGCATGGAGCATTAAAAACTATTTCGGGGCACAAAACTCTTCTCGGTTGAGATTTGTGAACCTGTTCAATTTTTCCATGGTTTCACTATTCTTGTAGATCTATTGAATGTTGCAACTTTGAGATGTGCAGCTAAGTTTCTTGAAATGAGAGGAGTCTCATACAGGTAAAGTATTATATGACATTAGTGGCGTGAGTAAAAGTCAAAGAATAGAAACAAAAGAGTCTTTTGCTTTCAGAGCCTTATGTTCTAGATACACTTGGTAGATGTAATGCCAAATCCTGAGCTTTCACCAGTATCTTCTTGGTTAGTGCCAAATAAGTGATGGCCCGCTATATTCATGGAAAGTGTTGTCATCTCCAACTGCATAATAGAAGCGGGAATTTTGCTAAATGTCATAGCTGGAAAGTATAGAAATTATCAAAAAGGTTTAGAGACTTTGAAGATAATGCAAAATGGCAAGGGAAGTTGACCTTCAAGAAGCAATGATGCTTTTGGAGATTTTGTTGTAAGCTTTGGTAGCATGTATGCAAAACTCTATTATGAAGCAAGGGAACGAAGCACAACTGCAGCCAAGCTTGAATGGGAATTAGAGGAGGAACGACTGGCAAATGCTGAATTACATAAGAAGATCTCAATACTGAGGCAGTCAAATGAAGAATCATCTTGGTCTTAGCTGTACAAGTAGACATATAGTTTTCCTTTGATGCAAAAACTATTTCCATTACCACTACATTCACTATCATTTCCCTTGCAAAAAAACATGCATCTTTTTGAACTATATCTCCAGCTCATATAAAAAATTAACAGCATAATGGGAGTGGGATTTTGTCAGTTATATTATAGTTGTGCATATGTAATTCAAATGCTTGGTGGATAGGTATAAAGAAATTATATTGTCTCAAAATAGAATTTAAGAGCTAGAAACTCGATTATAGCCATGTCCATAGCTACTTTCCATGCAAATGCAATTGGCGAGTGTTGTAATTTGAAACACTCAGGTTGGCAAGAATATTGAAATATGGAAACTAAGATAAAGCCCGTGGCTCGGCGGGATATACAAAAGATAGATCTTTGAAAGATTTAGAGACTTCCATGGAGATAAAGCAGATGTTCTATCAAATATTATATCCAAAAATGCTTATGAAAACATGCATGCAAACTGTAAAAAGCATAGACAAGGCCGCAGCTAGTTGGAAGGTTGATGTATTCTTCAACAAAATGTAATGATCACCTGATAAAACACATAAGGGACATGTTGATAAGGTTTGAAACTTCAAGCAAATACTATTAATAGTTGCCAACTCATCTTCCATGCTAGCCCATGCCAAGGGTACAAAGATAAGATCACGGTGGCGAATCAGGGTGCAAAACGTGAGAGCATTAAGAGAAACATAGCACGGATTTAGAAGGAAATGTTATTTATTATATGTAATGGCATGATCTTTTCAAAATGGATTCATTGAAGGGTATTAAAAGTTTCCAAGCAAATGTAGCTGATAGTTGTAATGCCTAAGCCCCAGCCGCAACTAGCATTTTCCTATGGAGTGCTAAAAATAGGGAGCTTTGGAGCAAGGTATGCACATTAAAACATGGTTAAAAAAAAACTTTTGTCAAATGATGTGGTTATAAGAGATCGTGGTGCATGCAATATCAAAGAAATGTGGTCTCACGGATATGATCACAGGATATGTGTTCAAAATGGATTTGTTGAAAAGGCTCCAAACAGTCAAGCAAATACAAATGATAGTGCCAACTCTTCCTACCTGCGCTAGACCGAGAGCCTTGCTCATGTTGCAGGTCACTCCTATTATGGCGTCTATCTCTCAGTTGTGAGTGTGGTGTAGATTTTGCTATTGCAGGAAGGATATATCATCACCCAAGAACATGATGAAAGTTTTTGTGATGATCATGGTGTTAAGCGCACTAAACCTTCTTCTCTTACACATCAAAATCAGCTTGGGAGTAATGAACTATTGTTGGCTGTTAATGTAGAAACCAGACAACTTTTATGTTATGAGGACAAGAAAGATTATGAAAAAGCAACTTAGACATGATTTGGTGAAAGTTGTGTTGTGTGATAAGGTTATGGGTTATAAAATCTTCACTCATGAAATCCACCCATAGTATGCTGCTTGGATTGATAATTTCAGGACTTATGATATTGTTAGTAAAGATATTACTCAACAATGAACATATGCACTGATGCCAGATATCCCATCTTCAAGTGATGGCCCTCTAATAAGACTAGGTCACCAAGACTATTACAAAGCAACAAGTGAGGTACAAAGCCAATCTACAATAGTTTCTAGGACAACAATGTTGGGAGAGAGTACAACTGTTGGTGATCATTGCACTATTACTGATTCTATTATTAGCAAAGGCTGCAACATTGGTTACAATGTTCTTATACAAGGGTGTTAAGTCTGGAACAATGTAATGATCCAAGACAACACTTTTTTAAAATATGCCATTGTTTGTGATGGGGCTGTTGTCAAGGTTGGGGCGGTATCAAAACCTGGTGCTATCTTATCTTTCAGAGTGGTTATCGGGAAAAACTTTACTATTTTAGCATGTTCAAAGATCTCTAATATTCAATCTTATGGTGAAGAGTTGGAATATGCAGAGGCTACAAGTGTGGTGGCAGAAAGTCCACTAAATATTTTATGAGTGGAGGAGAATGGAATGCAAAGGGTCATCTATAGCCTTTCCCTTTATGGAGGTTTTGTTATTATTTTGAAATATGGCTCTTGGTTTTTCCTGTCCAAGGGGGCTTTTGGACTCCCAGGAGGAGAGATCTATTTAACTCTTTTTGTCATCTTTGTAAAGGATCTTTTTTTTGTTGTTTTCATCCGAGAGCCTCTATGAGGGCTCGGGGATCTTTTTCATTTACTTATTCACCTGGGGAAGATAAGAGCAGTTTGGTTTTTCCTCAAAACACATTTTGCTGTATAGGAGATATTGAGTCTGTGAGCTTATATTTTACATTAGAGGAATAAAGAGACATTCTCAAATATGTGTGTTTGCCTATATTTCTTTGATTGTAAATTTCCTTTGAGTCTTTGCAATCATCCCTTAATGCAGCTTATGTATATCAAGTTGTGAATGCATTTGCTGTGGAATCTATGAATTCAAGTTAGGTCATTTCTTGAGAAGACCTGCAACTCATTCTTTTCTGGTTATCATTCGTGGGTGTGAAGTTGGTGATCTGTGAGTCATCTAATTTGCATTATGTTTATACTATGCTTGTCCATCATATTTGTATCATGTTTATGTGTAGGTATTGGTTTTCCCTTCCTGCTTTCCGGTTAAAAGCATACCCAGAAAAATCAATTCAATTAAATCATACGAGGGAGCTGCCCCTCTCAAATGCAAAGGATAATTGTTGCACTTGCAACCATTACGCCATTTGTTAGCATCTTTTGTTGCTTTCTTGTTGGGCTAATTAGGGTGTTTTTGCAGTGACAAAACTGTATGCTAACAATTTTTGGTGACTCTGTTGGGGATTGAATCAAAGTGCCAGTGTCTCCCTTGCTCAAAAATTCAATGGTACCTCCACTGGAATGGAGGTTGGTGACTCTATTGTATTTGAAGAGCTCAGAAAATGGTTCCATGCAAGGTAGATCAAACAAATCAGCCCAAAGCCAAAAGATGACCTATGCCAGCAATTGAAGAGATATTGGCTGAAGATGATGAAATACTTCATTTATTATGGAGCAGTCTCAAAGAAAGCATCTCTGAAGCAAAGAAGAAGAAGCTGCATCCATCCCAAGATTATAAATCCACATCACTGCTTAGAAATTTGCATGAAAGATTTTATTTTCTCAAAGGTCTTGAACAGAAGATTCATCAAGCAGCTGTAGAAATATTAAGCTTGTTCAAAGAAGAACCAGAAAGAGAGGATTGAGTTTCTTATAACTTTTTTGTTCTTGGTGAACAAGATTTTATGCAAGCATTGGTTGAGCCCAAAGATTTGTTAGTGTCATGGAACCACAATCAACAACAAAAAACAATTTTGAGCCAGGCAAAAAGTAAAGGACCAAAATCTTTCTCAACATGCATACAAAGGAACGATATTGAACAATCGTCTACTTTGGTTGAAGAGAATAATGAAAAGGTACTATCAAAAGAACCCAATGTCATTCTCATTTGAAACTAGTGCCTGGAGAGTTCGAACGATGACTTTTTTGTGGAATCTTGGATGAAGATGGTCACATTACTAAAGTTGAAATGACTACAGCTACTTGTGTCTCTAGTGATATGAAAGAAGGTATGAATGGTTTTGTATTTTCTCCTAAATCAGAAATATTTAACTTTGATATTGATGAAAAAGACCAAGTGATAGAAGGTATTTCTTATGAGGTTGAAAAAGAGTTTTTAAATCATAGTCCAAACGTGGAAGTTTTTGTCTTTAATAATATCAATTTAGCATTTGATAAAGTAGACAAAGAAGAGCCTGATGAGAGAATAGATAAATTGCATTCCAAATCTACTTATCCTCTTGGTGATGATTTTCCCTGTGTGAGAGGAGAAGTTATTTCTATCAAAATTGATCCCATGCTTGTAGAATGTGATATTCAAGGATCACAATCAACAGTCACATTTCCAGAGATCGATTCATCATGCAATTTGTAGAAAGAATGCTTTATTCCTGATGTTTTCTCTGAAAGTCCTGGTGTTGATAATGAAGTTATAATTGATACACAACCAGAGCATATGGTTTTCGAGTTTCATGAAGAAAATGATAAAGGGGAAGTATTGCAGACAAAGGTGAGTGGAGAAGTCATCTTTGAGTTATTTTTCTTTGAAGATGAAATAATGTCTTTTGAGAATGATTCATCAAATGAAGCTTGTGTTAAAGGTGAAATAAATATATGCAATGTTGATGATTTTTCAAAATCTAAAATTATGAAAGAAGAAGAAATCATTGAGGTTAATGAAGAGAAAAATAATAGTCAGGTTGATGAAGCATTGCAACCTCAATAATTTTTAGAAGTCTCAGATGATAACCCTTTTTGCAAAGAAGATGTTGTACTCTCTCCTATACCACGTGTTGAGGAAGAATACTCTATTGCTGAGTATCCAAATACGGGTGGTCTAACAACTCCTATTGCAACCAATGAACAAATTTCTAATGAGGAGAATAGCTAGAATGATACATGGGAAATATTTTTGAGTCATCTGTAGCTGGAGTATGAAGTTGCTAAAGTTCCCACATTAAATCATGAAGAGGCAAGGCTGCAAGCAAAGGTTAGCAATGATTTTACTCTTGAATTACCTCATTTTGAATCTAATTTTCAAGTTGTGAAACATGGGATAAAGAATGATGGTATGAATAAGTATGGAGAAAGTAATGCTGATTTTATGAATGAGGATGTTCAGCCCCATGTTGTTTGCATTCCAAAATAGTGTTTGGAAATGTCAGAAGATGATTTCCTATGTGGAGAAGAAGTGTTTGTACCTCCTTTGTAGGTTGTGGAAAGAGGTGGTTTGGGTGACAAATCCAAAAATTTAGAGTTGCCATTAGAAAAGCATGAATCAAATTCTGAAAGTAAAAGGGAAATTGCATTCAAGCTCAACAAGGTTGCTATTCATGGTATGGATTTTTAGTGTCTTTCAGAAGGAGTTTGTTCAGATCTAATTTCAATTGAGGGCATAGATGATATACAAAAGAGTTCTCCTAAAATTATTGAAGTTTTTGATGAAAGGTGGCTATTTGGCACACATTTTGGTGAACTCTTGTCCTTCATAAATCTCAGTTTTACATTCATGGTCCTCAACAGGTTGCTGAGTTTGCAAGTCCTTCATGGATATACACCTCTTTTTCACACTGGCATATATTTCTCCCAACCAGTTAATGGCTTTGCATAATTTCTTGAGAGGTTGGGATGTGTGGTACCCAGTCTGGGTACATAGGTGTCTTAGGTGGTTTCCTTTCCCTGTTATGTTTTGATTGTTCTGTCTTTTTCAGTTTTGGTTTTGCCCTAGTCTCCTATTGTTTCCCCTCTTGTTTCATGCTTCATTGACTCTATTTGCCCAATGGATCAGCACTAGCCTTCACCTAAGATTCTGGATTCTCTACTTTTCATCATGAAAAACAATCCCCAATTAGAGCCTATTGTTACCCAAAATCTCAAACCTGAAATTTTTGAACTTGTCCTTTGTCTTGAGCTATCATGTTTTGTCAAATCCAAATCCCTCATGTGTTGTATTATGGCAAGTTGCATAAGATTCACTTCACCCTCACTTTTGGTCAAATTATTAGTATTATAACCTTGTGAAGTTTTAGGTGATGGTAATTTCAAATGGCATTATGTATATCTACATATCACTATTATGCTAAACTTCAGCTAGATGTGGGGCATTGTATTACCTAGTGTAGTCTTATACTATTACTCATGATGAATTTCAAACTACCAGACCATTGATCAGGTTCTTGAGCTTCAAAGCAATTATTTTTATAATCTAGAAGCCATTACAATCATCTACTCACCAAGTGTTTAAGGAGTTTTATTAAGTATACAACAATTGAGGAGAAATGTGCAAATATAGTCTCTCAGATATATCATCTTTCTATGAAGAGAGATACTTTGTCTTGGGATTTTCTTATTGTTCAAAAAGTATTGATACAATAGCATGGAGCATTAAAAACTATTTTGGGGCACAAAACTCTTCTCAGTTGAGATCTATGAACCTATTCAGTTTTTCCATGGTTTCACTATTCTTGTAGATCTATTGAATGTTGCATCTTTGAGATGTGCAACTAAATTTCTTGAAATGAGAGGAGTCTCATATAGGTAAAGCATTATATGACATTGGTGGCATGAGTAAAAGTCAAAGAATAGAAACAAAAGAGTATTTTGCTTTCGGGGCCTTCTATTCTAGATACACTTGGCGGATGTAATGCCAAATCCTGAGCATTCACCAGTATCTTCTTGGTCAGTGCCAAATAAGCGACAACCTGTTATATTCATGGAAAAGTGTTGTCATCTCCAGCTGCATAATAGCAGCAGCAAATTTTGCTAAATGTCATAGTTGGAAGTATTCAAAAAGGTATAGAAATTGTCGAAAAGGTTTAGAGACTTTGAAGCTAATGCAAAATGGCAAGGGAAGTCGGCCTTCAAGAAGTAATGATGCTTTTGGATATTTTTTTGGAAGCTCTGGTAGCATGTATGCAAAAGTCTATTATGAGGCAAGTGAACAGAGCACAACTGCAACCAAGCTTGAATGGGCACTAGAGGAGGAACGGCTAGCAAATGCTGAATTACATAAGAAGATCTCAATACTGAGGCAGTCAAATGAAGAATCAGCTTGGTCTTGGCTGTACAAGTAGATATATAGTTTTCCTTCAATGCACAAACTATTTCCATTACCGCCACCTTCACCATCATTTCCCTTGCAAAAAGATATGCATCTTTTTGAATGATATCTCCAGCTCATATAAAAAAAATCAATAGCATAATGGGAGCAGGATTTTGTCAAATATTACAGTTGTGCATATGTAATTCAAATGCTTGGTGGATAGGTATAAATAAATAATATCGTCTCAAAATAGAATTTAAGAGTGGAAACACGATTATCGCTGTGGCTACAGCTAGTTTCCATGCAAATATAATTAGCGGGTGTTGTAATTTGAAATGCTTAGGTTGGCAAGAATATTGAAATATTGAAACTAAGATGAAGCCCGTGGCTCAGTAGGATATACAAAAGGTAGATCTTTGAAAGATTTAGAGTCTTCCATGGAAATAAAGAATATGTTCTATCAAATATTGTATCCAAAAATGCTTATGAAAACATGCATGCAAACCGTAAAAAGCACAAACAAGGCTGTAGCTAGTTGGAAGGTTGATGTATTCTTCAACAAAATGTAATGATCGTCAGATAAAGCACATAAGGTATGTGTTGATAAGGTTCGAAACTTCAAGAAAATACTATTAATAGTTGTGAACTCAACTTCCATGCTATCCCACACCAAGGGTACAAAGATAAGATCGTGGTGGCAAATTAGGATGCAGAATGTGAGAGCAATAAGAGAAACACAACATGGTTTTAGAAGGAAATGTTATTTATTGAATGTAATGGTGGGATCTTTTCAAAATGGATTCGTTGAAGGGTATTAAAAGTTTCCAAGCAAATGTAGCTAACAGTTGTAATGCCTAAGCCACAGCCGTAGCTAGCATTTTCCTATGGAGTGCCAAAAATAGGGAGCTTTGGAGCAGCGTATGCACATTAAAACGTGGTTAAAAATAGACTTTTGTCAAACGATGTGGTTATAAGTGATCGTGGTGCATGCAATATCAAAGAAATGTGGTCTCCTAGATATGATCATAGGATATGCATTCAAAATGGATTTGTTGAAAAGGCTCCAAATAGTCAAGCAAATACAAATGGCAGCGCCAACTCTTCCTACCTGCGCTAGATCGGGAGCCTTGCTCGTGTTGCAGGTCAGTCCTATTATGGTGCCTATCTCTCAGTTGTGAGTGCAGTGTAGATTTTGCTATTGCAGGAAGGATATATCATCATCCAAGAACATGATGAAACTTGTTGTGATGATCATGGTGTTAAGCGCACTAAACCGTTCTCTGTTACACATCAAAATCAGCTTGGGAGTAATGAACTATTTTTGGTTGTTAATGCAGAAACTAGATAACTTTTATATTATGAGGACAAGAAAGATTATGGAAAAGAAACATAGGCATGATTTGGTGAAATTTGTGTTGTGTGATAAGGTTATGGGTTATAAAATCTTCACTCGTGAAATCCACCTAGAGTATACTGCTAGGATTGATAATTTCAGGACTTATGATGTTGTTAGTAAAGATATTTCTCAACAATGAACATATACATTGATGCCAGATATCCCACCTTCAAGTGATGGCCCTCCAATAAGACTGGGTCACCGGGACTATTACAAAACAACAAGTGAGGTACAAATCCAATCTCTAATAGTTTTTGGGACAACGATGTTGGGAGAGAGTACAAGTGTTCATGATCATTGCACTATTACTGATTATGTTATTAACAAAGGTTGCAACGTTGGTTGCAATGTTCTTATAGAAGGGTGTTACGTCTGGAACAATGTAATGATCCAAGACAACATTTTTCTAAAATATGCCATTGTTTGCAATGGGGTTGTTGTCAAGGTTGGGACGATATCAGAACTTGGTGCTATCTTATCTTTTAGAGTGGTTATCAAGAAAAACTTTATTGTTTTAGCATGTTCAAAGATCTCTAATATTCAAGCTTATGGTGAAGAGTTGGAATATGCAGAGGCTACAAGTGTGGTGGCAAAAAGTCCACTAAATCTTTTATGAGTGGAGGAGAATGGGATGCAAAGGGTCATCCGTAGCCTTTCCCTTTCTTGGAGGTTTTGTTATTATTTTGAAATATGGCTCTTGGTTTTTCTTGTCCAAGGGGGCTTTTGGACTCCTAGGAGGAGAGATCTATTTAACTCTTTTTGTCATCTTTGTAAATGATCTTTTTTTTTTGCCGTTTTCATCTGGGAGCCTCTTTGAGGGTTGGGGGATCTTTTTCATTTACTTATTCACCTAGGGAAGATAAAAGCAGTTTGGTTTCTCCTCAAAACACATTTTACTGTACAGGAGATATTGAGTCTATGAGCTTATATTTTACATTAGGGGAATAAAGAGACATTCTCAAATCTGTGTGTTTGCCTATATTTCTTTGATTGCAGATTTCCTTTCAGTCTTTACAATCATTCTTTAATGTAGCTTCTATATATCAAGTTGTGAATGCATTTGCTATGGAATCTATGAATTCTAGTTAATTCATTTCTTGAGAAGACTTATAGCTCATTCTTTCCTAGTTATCATTCGTGGGTGTGAAGTGGGTGATCTGTACATCATCTAATTTTCATTATGTTTATTATATGCTTGTCCATTGTATCTGTATCATGTTTATGTGCAGGTATTAGTTTTCCTTTCTGGCTTTACAGTTAAAAGCATACCCAAAAAAATCAATTCAATTAAATCATACAAGGGAGATACCCCTCTCAAACGCAGAGGATAATCATTGCACTCGCAACCATTACTTCATTTTTTAGCATCTTTTATTGTTGTCTTGTTGGGCTAATTAGGGTGTTTTTGCAGTGACAAAATTATATGCTAACACTATGATTTATGAAGCATCAAAAACACCAATGACAAGGGTATGTTTAATAAGTACTTTGTTAATTAACTCAATCATGCCTTGCTAAAGTACTTTGTTAATTAAAATCTATGTTTTATTTTTTGTTTATCTCAATTTTTTGCTAGCTAGTACGAGGTTGCTCTACATACACTATTTTAACAAAAATATGCTAGAGGAATAAAGTACTAAAAGATAACCTAAGACAAGATAAAGCAAAATGTTTGAGAAGATATGTTAAGAAATTGTTCAAAATTAACCTAGAGATTGTGCCCACCACCATTTGTAAATGTTGAGCATATCTTGGCCATTGATGTAATGTTAAAAGCTTAGTATTGCTATGATACATTCTTAAATATCATCTAAATGATGAATGTTAGTTACTCCATGAAGTACAATAATGGTATGATATATGTCATCTTGCCTTGTAATTCAAATGTTATCCTAGCTTAATCTTGATTTGTAAAAGATTCCTAGTATATGACATGTGTGTGATCTTTATGTTTTGGGTTGGACCACCCTAGGAAACTATAAATTTTCAGATTTATAATCATTTATTCACTTTAATTATATGATTATATTTTGAGATTTGTGTATGAGATTACTTTACTCTATTGTACCAAGATGGACTAATTTATATGTCTTACTCATGATGCATATAGAAATCAACATCATACTAAGGAAATGAGCAAAGACTCTAACTCCAGAAGGGTGTAAAGATGAGAATGAAAAGAAAAGAGAAAGAATGAGGTGACTTCATGAATGTAGGAAATTGTCAACCATAGAAGAAGACATGCCACCAATTCAAGAGGAACATGGATCACCTAATCAAGCTAAGAGAGATGGAATGCAAAACCTTTGTTCAACGAGGAAATTGAATCTTGAAGTTGGAGGCACTCCATCTTTCACATGTCAAGATGAAGGTACACCATCATTCTCTTCCCAAATTAGAGGCAGTCCATCTTTCACAGGTCAAGTTGAAGGTACATCTTCATTCTCTTCTCAATTTTGAGGTACATCTTCACTCTCTTCTCAAGTTGGAGGCACACCATCATTCACATGTCAAGTTGAAGGTACACCATATTCTCCATCTTAAATTCAAGATTTTTCATCTTTTCCATCTCCAATTGAAGGTATGCTATCTATCCCATCTCAAGTAAATATTGAAGAAATTCCTAATACTGAGTCAACTTTGCCATTGAAAACGCATCATAGATTTTTTCATAGAAAGCCTAAGTTTCTAATTGACATCGATGAGAATGTTTTGAAGCCCATGTAGGATAAGATTCCCAAGTGTACTTGCCAAAAGTATGCCAATAAGATATGGAAATCATTTTTTGAGATGTTAAATGAAACTAGAAGATGTCAACTATTTGTTGAATTGATGATAAATCTAAAATTCAAGCCCATTATGAAGATTCTTGGCCTAACATTGGATGATTCAAGTGAAAAATCAATTGTAAAGAATCTAATGAGTGCATATGAGAGTGTGGGTTCCACCTCACACACCAAGGATAGTAATGTAACATGACATGTCATTACATCGACAATAGTAATCCATCAAACAAAGAAAGTTGACCTCATTAAAAAGATAACTGAAGCATTGAAAATAAGTAGAAAAACTCTGATGAGAGTCGTTGGAAGGCACGAAAGAGTTGAGGATCCAAATACCAATGAATTGTGGGCATTCTCTAGGAGATTCCCACAAAAAGATAAATTTGTTGTTGAAGCCTTAAGATCCCTCATTGAAGAATTTTGGAAAAATAGCACAAGGGTATCTCCTAATGCAAGAGTTGTTGTAAGAAGGAGAATTGGTAAAGGTATTTTAAATGGTAAAGCCTTTTTATGTCAAAATAAATCACACACATAACTTGTTGTTGTAAAGTACATATTGAGTTTTCTAATCATTATGATGTTTATAGATATATATGTGTAGATTTGCATACTAATGATGTTTTGCAGGAGTGTAATATAAAGTGTCCACCTAGATCTTCAAGAGATTTCATATCAAGCATCTTATGTCAAAGAGTGCATGGTCAGTTATTCTACAATAACTTATGCTTGGATTGCACGTGTGACCATTGTGGTGGGTTGCAATATTTTCCAATTTGTGAACATATGGAGAACACACATGCAATTGTGAGTGAACTAGTAAGTTTTGACAAATATAATATAGTGGCACATAGTCTAAAAGATGGTAAAGAAGCAAAAAGGTGTGAATTGGTCATTGAAAATATTTTAGTGTATTAGTTTATCTCTATTTTCTGAGAGAATATAGTTTACAAGTATGCAAGGCATACCCATAGAACTTGATGGTTGGACTTGTAATTCAAGTTATGCAAGGACACATTTCCACTTGGTACCATCGTTTCAGTTGTTGACTATGTAGAGAACTACACGTGCTACAACCACAAAATGAGGTGCAATCACAGTATTACAACTCTATGCAGGTTGTTATATTTGTGCATATAGCATTCATTCATGCAGATGACAGTACAAAGGATGACAAGAAGATCTTGAGGGAGTATCATTTTTATATCAGTGATGATTGCACACATTCTATAGAGTTCGTGCAACGATACTTTCAGATGTTCTATCGTGATTTGGCTAGTAGGAGTATATCATTTGATCAGCATATTATATGGTCAGATAATTGTGCATCACAATTCAAGAACTCGCAGATGTTCTATTGGTTAAACAAGACACATAGGATGAATGGTGTTCAACATATGTGGAATTTTTGTGAGATCAGGCATGGAAAGGGGGAGCATGATGGTGTAGGAGCATGTATCAAAAGAGCATTAGCACGTGAAGAGTTGAAGTACAAAGACAATGCAAAGTTGACAGATGTGAGATCTATTATCGAATGGTGTAACGCTACAATGGGTCCAGGTAATGAACGTAAGTATATAGTTCGTAGATAAGTTTGGTTGGTTGATGATACTAACATTGCAAAATATGAGGATTGTTGTACATTGATAGGATCGAGTGAGCTACACTCTTTTAGAAGCTCTAATGCAGGTTCATGGAGTATTCATATGTGGTAGATGGTATTCTTTTGTTCTTCATGTATAGATCAAGCTTGGTATGATTATGAGTCAAAGGAGTGGGTCGATGAATGGTCTACAAGAAGCCTAAGCCCGGTTAACACGTATCGACTACTGACAGTACTACAAATCACAGAGATTGAATCATCAATTGACTTTGACCATGTTTTAGATCTAGTTCAACTAGGTATTATCAGCATTCTAATTTAATAAAATTCAATATTCCATCTTGTTTTGTAGTTTTATTTGTATTGTTGACTATATTCATTGAAATGAATGCACATATCAATGCAGGGCATGTTTATGCAGTTATTCCAGCTTAAGACAATGAAGAAGGAATAGATTATTATTTGTGTCATTATGTTGAGGCAAAAAAAAATTAGATGCCCCTGTTATAGATGGAGAAAACATCGAGTATCCTATAGGATCAATGGTTGTTATTGGAACATGGCTTAGAAGGTACCCAGTGAAGAAGTCTGATGTGTGGTTGTTTGAGGCCTTTGACACACATAGGAAGATTCTTTATTATTCTAACCTTGTTGTGGCATCAAATGTTCATTTGATCAAATATGGGGGTAGACCATTGAACAAGACCTTGTTGAAGGTTCATGAGTTTGACCATGAGGTAATACTCGACACAATAAAGAGTAGAGCAAACCCAAATGGTTCATTAGATTGAATCAGTGGAATGATAGAAAGGTATGTTATTTTTCTTTACTATCCTCATTTCACCTTCTATATTTTTGACACCTATCGTACCTTCTTATATGTGCTCCTTGGTCCTGGTTGATTAGCTTCGTTACATTATAGGGTTCATTGGTGTACTCATTTTAGCTAATTTGCATGTAATATTTGAGTATGATGGAGGTAGGCATAATATTTATGAAGTTGCCTTTGGAAGGGAAGTAAGGTAGGTTTTCATGATTTTTTCATGATGATATGTCCTTTAGTTACTATTTCAAAATGAGTTTTAATGATTTTTAATGATGTTACTATGAGTTGTAATGACAAACCCTCATTTGTTTCTTCACATTGGGTGCTAACAATTGATAGCAGTGGTAAGGGCATCCTTAATTGATGCCCTACAACACATTGGATCAAGTGAGAACACCTTTATAGTATTGAATTTATATCTATGAGGAAGGTATTATGACTGGATTTTTACATTTGACATCCTTTGGGGCCAAACGGATGACGCCAATGCATTTGGGTGGGTGGGTAAATACTAGAGGAGATGTCTTTTTGGTGGTGAATCCTTCTGGTAGTTATCAGCTACGTGGGATGGAGATAGTCTCTGAAGAGCCCTAATATAGAAAAGGTGTCAAACTTTGGACCAGTTGTTCCATAAAACCATGACACCTAGGAACATCTTCTTTGCATGTACAGGTGGATGTTAGGTCCACCTACAAAAACCTACCTCAATTTTTTTAAATCAATTTCATTTGCCTATGGTGGCAAGGAATGTATTGTTCCAAAATGCTTCAGTTTCATGCAGTGTGTTGGGTTTTTCCCAAGCTAGATGTTTCCCAATAATCCCTACAAGATAGCCATCACTCATCAACAAGATTCTTGGGCTAGGGACCAACAGTATAGGAGATAGACTCTATAAATATCTCCTCTCCTTCTTTAGGCTCTACAAAACCTAGGGGGGTATTCCCTATTCAACATCTATGAAATATTTCTATAAACTTATTGAGATGCTAACATAAAGCAGATAAACCCTCATTTGAGAAAACCAAAACTGTAAAATAATTGTGAAGGGGGTAGCTTTGGGCCTTATATTTAGTTGTAAATCAAAGGATTTTGTGTCCTAAAACTACTTCTAAATCCTATGGGTTTGTAAATGATATTCTGATTTAGTTTTTTGTGTTTGGATGCAAGACTAGGACCTTGAATCATAATCATAATATAGAAATAGACTTGTGCCTAACTCAGGACATGGAGTCAACTAGACATATATATGTGGATGTTTACCATAAAATCAAAACACAATCAAATTTCAAGGGGATTCTCTAATATCTGCCTTACAAATAGTTCCTAGGACTGAGTATTCAATTATCCATGCTTATAGATATCATTGCTGCAATATATTCTTCCCAATGCTTAAACTAAAACATTTAATTTGTTCCTTGAACAAAAGTAGAAAATTAACCACTCAATATAGAAAACCCATGTTCCAAAAATTTGAATAACCCTTAGTTATTCAGATTTAGAAGAAAAACACACACAACTTGGAGACAGATAACCAAGTACATGCAACAAAACATTACTCATTTAAAAACAACATGAAATTGATAAATTTTATGCATAAGACATCCAACATATAACTCATAAACTTACAACACAAGAAATAGAGAAACCCAGAAAGCCTCTCTTTCTATTACTTCTCCAAAATTTTCCAAGTCTTCAACAACGTAAAATGAGTTATACAATTCCATTATATAACAGGAACGTGTACCCTCAGCAATTAATACATTGTGTTTCAAATTCAATGAACATAGAGAAGCACCCAAAGGCATAGAAGAAACATTAATTACACCGAAGGAAAAAGAAAAGAAGTGGTTGGCTTTGAGAAACATGAGGAACTACCTAGGTATCTTCATTGTTGTGGTTGGAAGATAGTAGCCAAGTTGTCATTCTTTAGATCCATATCTATCCTGTCACTTACCGTATGTACTTTCAACCAGCCAAGAAATGAGACGACTTCTGCTATCTTACCATTGTGGCTGACATACTGTGCATCTAGGATACTTTTGACATTTTTACTCAATAATTCAAATGTAATGTCCACCACATGCAGCCTATCAAGTGTCCAACTTAACACATGCAGAGTTGGATCTCCCTTATCACAACAAGATGGAATTAACTGCTTACCATTATCAATGATTTCCTTCCTCCACTTGTTCATGTCCTTTGTTGTCCCATTAGCCTCTAAAATGTGAGGTAACCATTTTGTGTCCAACTTCTCAACTGCTTGCATTTTATCCTTTAATATTGTATCCAATTTTAATTGATAAGCAGCCACCTCCTCAAATTTTTTCAACATCCTTGCTACTAACTGCATCTCAGGAGGAGCATCTGGATCATATCTAGAACACTTGAGAAAGTCCCTAATTTTTCCAGTCCTTGGTAGCTAGATGGTCTTCATAGTTGATAGCCTCTGTTTGTCTGACTCATGCTTTTCACCTGCTATCCTTAATAAAGAGTAAGACCTATGGGTCTCCTCCAACCTAGACAATATCCTATTAATTCTTTATGTGATTAAACTTGTGGCTACACCTTCCACTTTACCTTCTACTTCTTCTTTCAACTTCTTATTATCTTCTTTCAATTCCTTTATTTCTTGAAGCAAGGGTTGTGTGTCCATTGGTAATGATTCTGCATTCTATATAATTCGAGGCATTTGAGATGAACCAGCTTCCAATTGAGGTTGACTCTCATAAACACTAAGTCTAGCCATTGCCTCTATGTATTTCCCCAATAATTCATTGTAATCTTTCTGCAATTTGAGTGTTGTTGTTTCTGCAAAATGTGTTGTCTGTACATTCAAGCTGGCTGCCTAAGGACACCCTCTTGATGATCACATTACCAGTCAATTCCTCCAAACCTACCTTTGGTTTCTTATCATTTGGGGCCAATGCCAAGATAGCCAAGGTATCAAATTTAGGGTCAAAGATAGCACTCTGCAATGCCCTCTTGGCCTGTTCTCCACTTACATCTGCATCATCCCTTGTAAGGTATCAAATGTAATAGCATCTAACAGTGTCTAGTATGGAAATAGTAGGATTTTTCTTCTCTTCACAAGTACTCTCCCTTCCTCAGGAGTCATGGCACTAATGTCCTTGTTCACTTCACTCAAAACCCTCCTTGTGGTAGCATCATATTATGAAGGGTTTGCACCACTTTTTGCTTCTTCTATCTTTTTCTAAAATTCTTCACTCCTCATTCTCAACATAAAGGATTTAAATTCTAGAGTGACAATGAATGCATCATAAAATATAAATTGATTGCATGCCACCTCCCTCACATCCTTGGTGTCCACCTCATTGTTGACTGTGGATCTTGTCAACCTATTCTCTGGGGAGGCATATGGTGCTATCCTCCGAGGACAATGGAATTGATGTGAGGGCTGTGGGTCTTGTTCATCTGTCACCTCATCCTCTAGATTCACAACTTCCATTTTTTCTTCTGTTTCAAGATCAATTATCTTTTCTCTCTTTGGGGCAAGGGCACCAGGGGAGTCAGGGGAACTTTTCCTAATGTACTTGCCCTTGGAACTGCTTGGTTGATATGTGGGCCTCTCTTCCCCATTAGGTGCCTCAGCAATCAATTCATCTTCTTTAGCAAAGAACATTTTGATTCTTTCAATGGGGTTTTAAATCTCAATGAAAGACTCCTTATATGCAAAGTTAGCCTTATTTTTCCTTTTCTCTACATCCATTATCAATTTCCACTTATTTCTCAAGAAAAGCACTTGTTGCATTGATTCACAATTTCTGACAGTATCCTCATCAAGCAGGACATGGTGTGGATATGCAGACCTGCTGACTTTATGCCTTGTGTCATGAATAAAACCTTCAAGATCAAAGAACCTTACTTTTTCCACATCCATCCTATAACATTGCAACATGAAATTGTTGATATGAGCCAAACAACTGAGAGGGGGGGTGAATCAGTTGTCACAAAACTTTAAACACTTTCTGCAATTTAAACATTCATCACTTATCCACAATTATTATGATTTAACCATGAGTGCATGAAATCAAAAACTTAACCACAAATACAACATCAAACACAAGAGACACTAGATTTACGTGGAAAAACCCAAGGTGGGGAAAAACAATGGAGAGGATTAACTCTCAATATATATTGCAATCTTGAAATAGTGATGTTCAGGCTTGGTCACCCCACGAGCCTAAACATACTGGCTTACTGCCATGATGAACAACTAGGTCTAGTAGGCTCATTGCCACAACCCTAAACCTAGCAAGATTACAATAAGGGTTGTTAAACCCTGAGGGCTCTTAAACCCTATTCACTGCCACAATCAACACCTTTCACTATTTGCAACTAAAGTATAATAATTTTCTGCTCTGCCTTTCCTCTGCTCTCCTCTTCCTCTTTTCTTCTCTTCCTCTTCTTTCCTCTGCCCCTTCTCTACTTTGCCTTTGGACCTTTCTTAATATATATTCATTTTCTCTCAAGGACACCTTTTCCATGTCTCAACTACAAGTATTTATACACTACATCAACCTTGGAATGATCATCAAGGTTGACATCAACCATTGGAACAATCTCCAAGGTTAGTATTACAAACATTTACAGAATAGGTCTTGACCTATTGCAACATCATGCAAACGGAATGAAATGCGGATTATGCCATGCCTTAGCTAGGACTCAAACATGATCTTCCATGCCACAACATGCTTCCAAAATCTTCTAGAGATCTTCGCAATCACTGGGATCAACTAGGTCGGCCAAGACTGGTTACACATTACATCAACTAGGAACAATCTTCACACACCATCTCAATTTCTTAATGCGGACCAAAGTCTAGATAGGAACATGATTATGAGACATCCACAAGAATGCTATAATCACCAGGAGCAACCACACGAAACTTAACCACTTTATCCATAGGAATCTTCTCACTGAAACACATGAACTTCACTATCTTCAATTGTCATAAAATAAATATATCTTGCGGACCACAAAACCATGAACCACTACAACTATAGGCACTTATCATCATCCCAGACTTACCTCTAGAACCACAAAGCAAAATACTTTATTGTGGAGGAATACAGAGCCAAATATTGTCTTCCTGTCTCAACTGAACTCACAGAAAAAGCAAGCTTCACTCTGGTGAACACAACTCACTCAGGTCTTCATGCGGATGACTCAAACCTAGAATGTAGCATCCTCAAACATACCTCTAACTTGCTTCAAATCTACATACCAGTATCTTCAAGAAGGAATAAATGCAGAGCAGTTTACCAGACTGATCTTCAGCATACAACTCACTGTCTGTAACTCACTTGTTTCTTCTGGAGAGGCTAATCTTCTCAATATCCTCAACATACAAGTCCTATAAACAAGTAATAGAATAAGATATATTTAACACCAATGACAACAAGAATATGTTGACATCAATGACAACACCGATTAGGCACATACTTGCAACAGAAACTAATTTGGTCCAAGCCACTCTTATCAATTGTAATAAAATCATGAAGCTTCAGAGATGTTGGGATAAGAAATCCCTTCTTAGGCTTTCTAAAATGTTCCTTATCTGCTTCATTCAGCTATCTGATGTTCTCCATAAATCCTATTCTTTTGGGCACAAATTTTGGTAAGGAATAGGGTGGAGCCTCACACCCAGAGATTCTAATACAAGTTGTATTTTCATGTAAAAACCAATCTCCCCAATTGTGATTGATCTTTAGATGGGGGGTCCTCTCCATTGTTCTTAGAAAATCCTTGATCTCCTTTGGTATCCTTTCTACAACTAGCTCCAGGAATCCCAATACTTTCCTCACAAAATGCTCCTCGAAAGTGACATAGCTAGCATATTTCAAATGCATGTCTAGCATGCAGGTCCACATCTGAACTAGTATGGCATTGCCTTCTGCATCAGTCATTCTCAAATGTAATTCTTTACCCCAATGGCCAGACAGAGAAAATAGGATCATGTGGCACATTAACGAATACCAAGTGAATTTTACATGGGAACCTAGAGTGTACATATTGTTCTTAATGGCCATCATTTGTTCATGCATCTTTTTTGACAAGTAACCTACATAATCATAAGGCTTCTTGTTTCCATAATCTTGGATATATACTTCCATCATCATTAGAGACACCAACATTCTATTTGATGCATCTATTCCAAGCACATGACACAAGCTATGATAGGTTTTAAAAAAATATTCCTTGAACAGGCTGCATCAAAGAGGCGCCTCTTCTGTGTCAAGAATTTTGATCAAAGCTCCATCAACCCCCTTCAATATATGCTTGGCCAATTTATGGGATCTATATGCATACCTAAGACCTTTGTATTTTTCTCTGAAAGCATTCAAATCTATAGGTTGTTAGGGTTAGCTAGCAGAAGATATCAATTAAATGCAAATAAAGATTAAACAGACGAATGGAAATACACAAAAATAATAACAACAAGAGACAAGTTTTAACGTGGTTCACCCAAACTCGAGCTACATCCACCAAACAGAGAGTCCAATATTATTATCCAGTAAATCAAACTGATTACAATCAGCAATCACTACAACTCAATACCACTGCAAAATGCTACAATACAATATCAAAACCCTAACCCTTAGCCACTTTTTATCAAGCTTTTTGTCAGTTACAAAATAGGGTTTTTTATGTCGGTCAATGAAAAAATAACTCCTGGTGCCTTTTATAAAATAATAAAAACTGTGTGAGATTTCCGGAACGCGCCAAGGGTGCTGCCCCTAGACCCCGCAAGGGGCACTACCCCTTGACCCCATAGGAATTTGGGGGGAAACTGCACCGATAAAAGTGGGGTAAATTTAACCTCCGAGTCTGATTAGGCTCCATATAACAACATAGGTATACTAGCAATAGGGTCAAGATTAAAGATAATAGTAATATAGCCCCTAGTGAATCTAATGATAACATTTCCATTTCCAGACAAGACACACATGGTCTTAGGGTCATACCTAGTTGCTACAGCTCTCATCAAGTCTATGTTTATGAAGACATCAGGGCATATTAATTTAGCTAAGTCAAAGGTCTAGGCATGGAAGATTGGGGCTCTGTAATCACTTCGCTTGTGCCAATGCTCAAACAGAATCTACACAAAGGTCATATATTTTATCATTTCTGCCAACCTCTCCTAATTTTGTTAGAGGTCTCTTAAATGATCCAGGACATTGAATCATGATGTCTTCATCCAAGCTGGGTTTTGAGGTCAAAGCTTGACCTAACTAACTCATTTTGCATTTTATGCAGGCATCCTAGGGTTTATGCAATTAACGGCTACCCTAAATGTCTCATAAAATTCTTACAGATATAAAACTAAGTGCAGGAGAGAGACAATGACTTACTAGTTTTTTGATGCTACAGAGGCTTAGAATTGCTTCTCCTTGCTTGTTTTGACAATTTTCTGGCTCTAAATGTGATTGCTTCTTGAAAAATGACAGGAAATGCCTTGAATTATGCTATTATAACATCAAATTCCTATACCACTCTGTATATTGATGGAGGTCACGGAAACCATAACTCTACTCGTGCCAAAATCACTCAAAAATCTTCTTTGTTTGCATTTTTGAATTTGCACCATTGATTATTTGTCACCTTTCTGAAATCCACGGCCTTGATTCACTTAATAGATTTGAAAATCTTAGTCATCTTGGTTGACAAGTCACCGCCCAATGAAAATGAGCCAAATCATCTATACTCTCCTTGCACATCAAATCATCTTCGGAATGGGTTGGATGCATGTCACCTTTTTGTGGCATTGTAGTCGAAGAGGGCCCACCATACACCTACTATGCAATGGTGCAACATAGCACCCATGCACCTTTATTATACTTGCTATTTAATCGATGGATGCCACATGTCATCATATCGCCATCTTCGGGTGAATAATCCCTCTGAAAAGATTCCCCTGCACTAGCACGCAACCGTTGGATCTTAAGCTTGTTCTGCAAACCATTAATATTTTGACATGTGGTGGTGGATAGTTGGCTGAGGCAAACACTTCATAGGCAAAGGTTACATGGACAAGTGGTGGCTTGTCACGGCATCGTAGCTGGGTACTGAAGTCATCCTAACATGCTCCGCGACAGTGTAATTTTCAATTTATAAGACTTTAGGACTTACCAGTGTCAATAGGTAATGACTAGGTTAAGGGGCCAGTCAACTCATGGGCACCAAGACTTAAGGTTGTGAATTAAAGGATTGACAACCAGCAATAAAAGGTTAACACAAAAATATAACACTAAAGTGCATGACCTAAAGAAAAGGGGCAAAGGGTTTTTGAAACTGGACAGTTAGAAAAAAATTTAAAACCTAAAACCCTAAGACCATGGGGGAACCACCATAGTGGAAAGGTGCTAGGAATGAGATTTTGCATTCCATAGCTTGTGGGGCCAAATCAACAGTGCCAACGCATAGAGATGGGTGGGTAAATGCTAGGGGAGGTCTCGTTTTATGTGCCAAGTGTCGCAGTCATTCGAGGCAGCATGCTACTGACAAAGTCACTTAAGATCCCTAATAGTAAAAAACTGCCAAACTTTGATGGACCAGTTCTTAGATTTCATGGCAGCTTGGAATGTTATGGTCAGACCTACAGATGAACATCAGGTCTATCCACAATAACCTCTCTCAGTTTTTGTCAACTCCAATCCATTTGATTATGCTAAAATCAAATGCATTCTTACAAAATGCTTCGGTTTCATGCAGCAGAAAGGTGCTAGGAGTGACATTGCATTCCACAACTTGTGGGATTAAACCGACAGCACCAACGCATCGAGGTTAGCAGGTAAATGGTAGGGGAGGTTTCATTTCATGTGCCAAGTGTCCCAATCATTCAGGGCAGCAAGCTACTAGCAAAGTCACTTAAGATCTTAAGAGCAAAAAACTGCCAAACGTTGACGGAGCATGTTTCAAGTATGTGTTAATCGGTGTCGTCATTGATGTCAACATGTTTGTGTTGTCATTGGTGTCAACTATGTTCTCTACTATTACTATTGTTATTTGATTAAGTTGTTGAATTATAATGATGTGATTGCCTTGAAGAAATGTTGAAGGTGTTAAGAATATGTTCCTCTTTCTAGGTTTCCAAGTGCTTTTGAAAAAAATTGATTAATATTGGAAACAGTGTGTTGAAGAAATCTTCTGGCTTACAGAATACTATTTGAGTTTTTGCTTTGAATTTACTCTGTGTTGGAGATCTGAGTGTGTGGTTTGGATATGTTGTTGAGAAGTGTTTGAAGATGATAAATCTAGAATTTGGTACTCTGGATCGTTGTGCAGTGAAAGTTATGTTCACCAGTCTGAAGACAATGTCTGATAGTGTTTGCAGTGTATCTAGGAGAAAGCATTTTGCTCCACATTTCTCTGCAGAATGGTTTCAGGTGTTGTGGTTCTGGATATATTCTTATAAGGTACTTATCTATCCTCCATTCAAAAATTTTGTGATTTGGTGCTTCAGAAAGTATTTTATTGTGTGGCAGAGTTCTACAGTGTTGTGTTCAGGTGAAAGTTGTTGTGGCTGAATTTCTTGGTTTCCAGGTGACTTCAAGTTGTTCATGGATGTTCCTAGATGATGTTAAAGATTCGTTCAAGCTTTGCAAGGTGTGTTTATCTTTGAGGAAGCATGTGCTTAAAATTTCTTGGTGTTAACACAAGTTTGGCTAACTTGGTTGTTTTCACTAATTTTGATTATGCTTTGGTGATTGTGAAAGCGTGTTGAAGCATGTTAGAGTGGATTTAGGACTGTGCTAAGGCATGATGTGGTCTACATTCATTCCCTTCCTCTATGAGGATGTTTAGGTCCTAACCTAATTTGAATTTTAAGGGTTAAGTTGTGTTTCCAACCTTGGAGAATGTTTTCATGATTGATGATGGTATAAATGAGTGTCAAGGAGTCATGGATTAGTGTGTGCCTGAGGGATATGATGTGTGTGATGTGAATTTGATCAGGGGTAGTGAGATATTTCATGTGTTAGGCTACTGAATGCAGTGAGCAGAAGGTGCCTACTATTTTTGGTGATGCTGTGAAGATGTTGTTGGTGTTGTGATGAATATTGAGCTTCATTGGAACTGAACTCCTTGCATAGGTTAGATGCAACTATATCAGTTCAAAGCCTGGCAGTGAGCCATTCCTCTCTTCTTTCCTTCTTTCTCAGTGGGAAGTGAGTCCACTTGGACAGTGAGTCCCTTGCAGTGAGCATTCTTTCTTATGGCAGTGAGCCTTTTGTAATTCGGTATTGTTACTACATTATATTGTGAGCTAGTCGTCACTGTGGTTTTTCCCTTTTAGGGTTTTCCACATAAAATATGGTGTTCTCTTGTGTATGGTGTTGATGTGTTTAAATTTATTTTATTTGCTTCTCACATTTAATCATCATAATAGATTAAGGGTTTAAGTGAACTAATGTGGATGTGAATAAATTTATGAGGGTTTGAAATTTCTGATACAACTGATTCATCCCCCCTCTTAGTTGTCTTTTGCAATTAATAAAGCAGTTCTCAGAAGTTGTGGTAGCTGGGAATGTTTTGTTTGGACCTATAGGTGTACGTGGGTCTATCCACAATAACCTCTCTCAGTTTTCATCAACACCAATCCATTTGACTATGTCGAAATCAAATGCATTCTTGCAAAATGCTTCAATTTCATGCAGCACAACCTTGCTAGGTGCCATATTTTTCATTCTACTCATCATGGGACTAAACTAATAGCACCAACGCATTGGGATGAGTAGGTAAATGCTAGGGGAGGTCTCGTTTCATGTGCCAAGTGTCATAGTCATTCAGGGCAGTAGGCTACTGGCAAAGTCACTTAAGATCCCTACGAGCAAAAAATTGTCAAATTTTGATGGAGTACTTCTTAGAATTTGTGGTATCTGGGAATGTTCTATTTGGACCTACAGGTGCACGCAGGGTCTGTCCACAATAAGCTCTCACTTTTGGTCAACTCCAATTTGTTTGACTGTGCTAAAATCAAATGCATTCTTGCAAAATGTGTCAATTTCATGCAATGGAAAGGTGCTAGGAGTGAGATTTTGCATTCCATAGCTCGTGGAGCTGAACTGATAGTGCCAAGGTGTCGGGGTGGGTAGGTAAATGCTAGGGGAGGTCTTGTTTCATGCACCAAGTGTCCTAGTTGTTTGGGGCAACAGGGTACCGACAAATTCACTTAAGATCCTTAAGAGCAAAAAACTACCAAACTTCGACGTAGTAGTTCTTGGAATTCGTAGCAGTTGGGAATATTTCATTTAGACCTATAATTGTATGTGGGGTCTGTCGATAATAACCTCTCAATTTTAGTCAACTCTAAACTGTTTGACCATGTCAAAAACAAATGCATTCCTACAAAATGCTTCAGTTTCATGCAATGGAAAGGTGCTAGGAGTGAAATTTTGCATTCCATAGGTTGTGGGGCTAAACTAACTGTGCCAACATGTCGGGGTGGGTGGGTAAATGCTAGGGGAGGTCTCGTTTCGTGTGCCAAGTGTTTCAGTCATTCCAGGCTACAAGCTACCGGTAAAGTGGAAAGGTGCTAGGATTGAAATTTTGCATTCCACAGGTCATGGGGCTAAACTAACTATGGCAACACATCAGGATGAGTGGGTAAATGTTAGGGGGGGTCTTGTTTTATGTGCCAAGTGTCTCAATTATTCCGTACTACAAGCTATAGGTAAAGTCAAAAGGTGATAGGAGTGAAATTTTGCATTCCATAGGTCATGGGGCCAAAGCAACCATGCCAACGCGTCAGGGTGGGTGGGTAAATGCTAGGAGAGCTCTCATTTCATGTCACAAGTGTCCCAATTGTTTTAGGTTGTAAGCTACCAATAAAAGCCACTTTGTCGGTAGCTTACAACCCGAAACAACTTGGACACTTGGCACATGAAAAGAGACCTCCCCTAGCATTTACCAACCCACCCTAACGCATTGGCATGGTCAGTTCAGCCACAAAATGAGCATAATGAAAAATATGGCACCTAGCAAGGTTGTACTGCATGAAACTAAAGCATTTTGCAAGAATGCATTTGATTTTAGCACAATCAAATGAATTGGTGCTGACCAAAATTAAGAGAGATTATTGTGGATGGGCCCCACATACACCTATAGGTCCAAACAAAATATTCCCAACTGCCACAAATTCTAAGAAATGCTCTGTCAAAGTTTGGTAGTTTTTTGCTCTTAGGGATCTTAAGTGACTTTGTCGGTAGCCTGCTGCCCTGAACAACTGGGCAAATTGGAGCACAAAATGAGACCTTCTCAAGCATTTTCCCACCCATCTCGACACATTGCTACAGTTAGTTCAGCCTCACAAGCTATGCAATGCAAAATTTCACTCCTAGCACCTTTTCACTGCATGAAACTAAAGCATTTTGCAAAAATGCATTTGATTTCAGCACAGTCAAATGGACTGGATTTGACAAAAACTGAGAAGGGTTATTGTGGATGGACCCCACATATACCTGTAGGTCTAAACAGAACATTCCCAGCTACCACGAATTCTAAGAAGTGCTCCTTCAAAGTTTGGCAGTTTTTTGCTCTTAGGGATCTTAAGTGACTTTGCCGATAGCTTGCTACCCCAAATGACTGGGACACTTGGTGCATGAAATGAGATCTCCCCTAGCATTTACCCACCCATCTTGATGCATTGGCACTGTCAGTTTGGCCCCATGAGCTGTGGAATGCAAAATATCACTCCTAGCACCTTTCAACTTTATCGATATCTTGCAGCAGGAAACAACTGAGAGACTTGGTGTATGAAATGATACATCCCCTAGCATTTAGCCATCCACCCCAACATGTTGGTGCAATTTGGCCCCACAACTTGTGGAATGCAAAATTTCACTCCTAGCACATTTCCACTTTGTTGGTAGCTTGTAGTGTGGAATGACTGAGACACTTGGCACACAAAATGAGACCTCCCCTAGCATTTACCTACCCACCCCAACATGTTCATGTGGTCGGTTCGTCCCCACAATGAGCAGAACAAAAAATATGGCACCTGGCAAGGTTATGCTACATGAAATTGAAGCATTTTGCTAGAATGCATTTAATTTCGGCATGATCAAATAGATTGGAGTTGACCAAAACTTAGAGAGGTTATTGTGGATGGATGCCATGTGCACTTGTAGGTCCAAATGGAACATTCCCATCTACCACAACTTTAGAGAACTGCTTCGTCAAAGTTTGGTAGTTTTTGCTCTTATGATCTTAAGTGATTTTGTTGATAGCTTGCTGCCCCGAATGACTGGGACACTTGGCACATGAAATGAGACCTCCCCTAGCATTTACCCACCCACCTCGATGCATTGGCATTGTCGGTTCGGCCCCACGAGATGTGGAATGCAAAATGCCACTCCTAGCACCTTTCCACTACATGAAACTAAAGCATTTTGCAAGAATGCATTTGATTTCGGTACGGTCAAACAGATTGGATTTGACCAAAACTGAGAGAGGTTATTGTGGACAAACCCCATGTGAACCTATAGGTCTAAACAGAACATTCCCAGCTCCCATGAATTTTGAGAACTACTTCGTCAAAGTTTGGTAGTTTTTTACTCTTAGGGATCTTAAGTGACTTTGCTAGTAGCCTACTGCCCCAAACGACTGTGATACTTAGCACATAAAATGAGACCTCCCCTAGCATTTACCATGCACCCCAACACATTGGTACTATTGATTTGGCACCACAAGCTATGGAATGCAAAATACCACTCCTAGCACCTTTTCACTACATGAAACTAAAGCATTTTGTAAGAATGCATTTGATTTCAACATGGTCAAACGGATTGGATTTGACCAAAACTAAGAGAGGTTACTATGGATGGACCCCATGTACACCTGTAGGTCCAAATGGAACAATCCCAGCTACCACAAATTTTGAGAACTGCTCCGTCAAAGTTTGACAATTTTTTGCTCTTAGGATCTTAAGTGACTTTGTTGGTAGCTTACTTCCCCCAAATGATTGGGATACTTGGTGCATAAAATGAGACCTCCCCTAGAATTTACCTACCCACCTCAACATGTTGGCACTATCAGTTCGGTCCCATGACTTGTGGAATGTAAAATGTCACTCCTAGCACCTTTCCACTACATGAAACTGAAGCATTTTGCAAGAATTCATTTGATTTTGACATAGCCAAATGGATTGGAGTTGACCAAAAATGAGAGAGGTTATTATGGATAGACCCCATGTACACCTATAGGTCCAAATGAAACATTCTCATCTGCCATGAATTCCAATAACTTCTCTATTAATGTTTGGTAATTTTTTGCTCTTAGGAATCTTAAGTGACTTTGCCGGTAGCCTGCTGCCCCGAATGACTGGGACACTTGGTGCACAAAATGAGACCTCCCCTAACATTTACCCACCCACCCCAACATGTTGGCACTGTCAATTTAGCCCCACAAGCTATAGAATTCAAAATCTCACTCCTAGCACCTTTCCATGCTGCATGAAACTAAAGCATTTTGGAACAATGCGTTCCATGCCACCATAGGCAAATGAAATTGATTTAAAAAAAATAAAGCTAGATATTTGTAGGAGCACCTAACATCCACCTATACATGCAAAGAAGATGTTCCTAGGTGTCACAGTTTGACGGAACAACTAGTCCAAAGTTTGACACCTTGTTTGTCATAGGGCTCTTGAGAGATTGTTTGCATTTAATGTAGCTGATAATGACCAAGATTTGCCACTAAAAAGACACCTCTCCTAGCATTCATCCACCCACCCCAATGTATTAGTATGGTCATTTCAAACGCATGAGGTATGGAATGTGTTCAAATTACATCCATCAAAGCATAAAAGATATGGGAATTTTGTTAGATTTTGTAGTTGTAATTGCCCTAATAGACATGTATATAAAGTGGCAGGTGTAAAGCAAATGTAGAAAGGTGAAATGAGGATATGCATAGCATAGAAACCATATAGAAGGTGAAATGAGGATATGTGAATCATGCCAAACATCTCTCTCTCTCTCTCTCTCTCTCTCTCTCTCTCTCTCTCTCTCTCTCTCTCTCTCTCTCTCTCTCTCTCTCTCTCTCTCTCTCTCTCGTTTTGCAAGAGAAAGACAAATCCACATGTGCTTGCCTTGTAAGTGGCCTAGGAGTTTGTAGCCCTTCTTAGAGACCTTTCTTGTCATAACTTCCTTCATACACCTAATAATGGAGAGCTGAGACTTGGTTTGGATACCCTTTTGGTCATTGTAAAACATATATGAAAATGAGATAGGGTTGTTTAGTATGGAATAGGAAAAAATTGGGCTATTATAGTCAAACTAGGCATATTTTGGGGACTGTAATGTAACAAAAGAGACTTACACATGGATTTAAACCTTGAGATTGATAGGGAAGGTGTAAATAGGCATATATAACATGTCTAAACACTTCCCTTGCATAAATCACTCACCCAACACAATAATTCTCAAAAATACACTAAAATAGGGTCTCTTAGGCCAAATAGAGTAGGGCTTATTCAAAATGGCACTTACATGTGTGACCAACCTCTAAAATATTTCTTGTGGCTCTGTATATACCTACATATGGTGGAACTGGGAGAAAATCAAAATTTACTAAAACTACCCCCTCAATGGCTGAGAGTACTCAGTTTTCTATAAAATGCAAAATAAGTTGCTTCAATGGGTCTAGCTCATTAGATTAGGTCTGTTCATGTCTATTACACCTCATGGAATCATCATTGTTTTCAAATAGTTCATTTTGGTGGGAAAATGGGAAACCCCTATCAAAATGACTTAAATGGATGTCTTGACCTACAAGATTACTTGGAAACATGAAAATGTCCTCCTTGCCATCTGCTAAAGTCACTTGATTGGTTTTGAGCCTATGCTCCTACATCAATAAGGCAGGTGAACTATTTGACATGACGCCTCAAAGAAATGTTGTCTCATGGAATGCAATTGGCAGGTGTAAATCCAAATTCCACAACCTTATCCACCATTCTCCTTGCCTATGCCAAAATGGGATCTTTGGAACAAGGTATAGAGAACCATCAAAGCATAAAGGATATAGGAATTTTGTCACATGTTCTATTTGCATCTGCCCTTTAGACATGTATGCAAAGTGTTGAAGCATAGACAAGGCATGTAAATAGTTTGGCATGACAATTCAAAGAAATGTTGTCTCATGGAATGCAATGATTGCAAGATATATGCACAAAATTGATTTTTTATAAGGCTTTCGAAACTTTCAAGCAAATGCACTTGGCAGGTGTAAAGAAAATGTAGAAAGGTGAAATGAGAATATGCAAAGCATCCAAAAACCAAATAGAAGGTGAAATGAGGATATACAAATCATGCCAGACATGTCTCTTTCCCTCTGTCTCTCTCTCTCTCTCTTCCCCTCTTCCTCATTCTACTCTTTTTGTAACCCATATAGATAGTGAAATGAGGGTATGCTAGACCTATAGAAGGTGAAATGAGGATATGTCTAACATGTAATATGAGAAATTATCTATAATTATCATGTCAAATCTAGTAGTTTCAATATCATGATTGTTATGAGATGTATACAAAAAGAAGAGTACAACAAATATGTTAACTAACACTTAGCATCAATCTAATAATTTAACATAAACAAATTATATTTCCTTATATAATTCAAACTATGAATTGTTAGATTCATCTAAAAAAATTATAAAGGCATAAATGATAAATCCTATGATTGGATGCACCTTTCCTTGTACCCACCATTCTCTTAACAAAAATGCTTTATTTTATGTTTCTTATTCCATATTTTTCTTAACATAAAAGTGTAAGATTTAACTAATAATTTATATACAAAAACTAATTATATGAAAACCATATCATAAGTTGTTGCAAATAGGTTCACAATATATTTATGTGTTATCCAAATAAAAGTTAGCTTCAATATTCATAATTCAACTATTGTTTCTTGGATTCAATTGTCTAGGAAACAATTCATATTGATTTTCTAGAAAATTCTTTTGAGAATAAAGTTTATCTTTGCACTCCAATATCGATAATATTGGTTGATAAAATAATTATAATACTAAGGGATCAAAATTTAAACACATTGCATACCTTACCTAATGTGTTGCAAATTCAATTCAAGTTACAAGTATACTTCCCAAAAATAAATCTACAAAATTCTTAAGATTTACAATTTACTCATGGATATTATATTCTTCACCAAGCTTGTAATTCTAACTAATCTTATAATTCAAAGCATAAAGGATATGAGAATTTTTTTAGATGTTGTAGTTGCAACTGCCCTAGTAGACATGTATGCAAAGTGTCGAAGCATAGATAAGGCATGTGAATTGTTTGATAGAACACCTGAAAGAGATGCCATCTCATGGAATACAATAATTGCAAGATATGCACAAAATGGATTTGTTGATAAGGATTTAGAAACTTTCAAGAAAATGTGATTGGCAAGTGTAAATCCAAATTCCACAACCTTAACCAACATCCTCCCTACCTATTCTAAAATGGGATCTTTGGAACACGATATGGACATCCATCAAAGAATAAAGGATATGGGAATTTTGTTAGATCTGTTGCAGTTACAACTACCCTAGTAGACATGTATGCAAAGTGTGGAAGCATAGACAAGGCACATGAACAGTTTGACAGAACACCTCAAAGAGATACCATCTCATGGAATGCAATAATTGCAAGATATGCACAAAATGGATATGTTCATAAGGATTAAGAAACTTTCAAGAAAATGCAATTGGTAGTTGGAAAGCCAAATTCCACAACCTTAGCCAACATCCTCCTTGCCTATGCCAAAATGGGATCTTTGGAATAGGGTATGGACATCCATCAAAGCATAAAGGATATGGGAATTTTGTTAGAATTGTTGTAGTTGTAACTACCCTAGTAGACATGTATGCAAAGTGTGGAAGCATAGACAAGGCACATGAACTGTTTGACAGAACGCCTCAAAGAGATTTCATCTCATGGAATCTAATAATTGCAAGATATGCACAAAATGGATTGTTAATAAGGTTTTAGAAACTTTCAAGAAAATGCAATTGAGAGGTGTAAAGCCAAATTCCACAACCTTAGCCAACATCCTCCCTTCATATGCCAAAATGGGATCTTTGGAACATGGTATGGACATCCATCAAAGCATAAAGGATATGGGAATTTTGTCAGATCTTGTAGTTGCAACTATCCTAGTAGACATGTATGCAAAGTGTGGAAGCATAGACAAGGTACATGAACTGTTTGACATGATGCCTCAATGAAATGCCATCTCATGGAATGCAATGATTGCAAGATATGCAAAAAATAGATTTTTTTGATAAGGTTGTATAAACTTTCAAGAAAATACAATTGGTGGGTGTAAAGCCAAATTCCACAACCTTAGCTAGTATCCTCCTTGCCTATGTCAAAATGGGATCTTTGGAACACGGTATGGACATCCATCAAAGCATAAAAGATATGGGAATTTTTTTTGA
Organism: Cunninghamia lanceolata; assembly: GCA_027924645.1. Lineage (NCBI taxonomy): Eukaryota > Viridiplantae > Streptophyta > Pinopsida > Cupressales > Cupressaceae > Cunninghamia > Cunninghamia lanceolata. The sequence goes on from BSBN01000934.1 coordinate 2,552,245, forward strand.
TGTTGTAGTTTCAACTACCGTCAGAGACATGTATGCAAAGTGTGGAAGCATAGACAAGGCACGTGAACTGTTTGGCATGATGCCTCAAATAAATGTCATCTCATGGAATGCAATGATTGCAAGATATGAACAAAATGGATTTTTGGATAAGGGTTTAGAAACTTTCAAGCAAATGCAATTGGTAGGTGTAGAGCCAAATTCCAAAACCTTAGCCAACATCCTCCTTGCCTATGCCAAAATGGTATCTTTGAAACACAGTATGGACATCCATCAAAGCACAAAGGATATAGGAATTTTGTCAAATGTTGTAGTTGCAACTAACCTGTGAGACATGTATGCAAAGTGTGGAAGCATATACAAGGCACTTGAACTATTTGACACGTTGCCTCAAAGAAATGTTGTCTCATGGAATGCAATGATTGCAAGATATGCACAAAATGGATTTTTCATAAGGCTTTAGAAACTTTCAAGAAAATGCACAAAAGAAACTTTCAACCAAATTACACAACCTTATCCAACATCCTCCTTGCCTATGCCAAAATGGGATCTGGGAAATACGGTGTGGACAACCATCAAAGCATAAAGGATATATGAATTTTGTCACATGTTTTATTTGCAGCTACCCTTATAGGTCCATGTATGCAAGGTGTGGAAGCATAGATAAGGCACATGAACTATTTGACATGATGCCTCAAAGAAATGAGCAGTCTCATGGAGTGCAATGATTACAAGATATGAAACAAATGGATTATTTGGAAATGATTTATAAACTTTCAATAAAATGCAATTGGCACGTGTAAAACCAAATTCATGTAACGATAATTGATCATCATATTAAATATTTAATGTAAATTGTCATATACATAATGTCATGAACTTAACATCTAATCTATATATAAAGCCATATTGGCATGTACGAACAAATCCGTACAGGCATATACAAAGATATACATTGGTAACATACAAAGGTATGTATACAAAGCCATCTAGGCATACAAAAAAAAGTCCCAAAATCTAGTTACCTATGAACTGCTATGAAATAATCAGCGGCCCTTGCTTGGCTGTGAAGATGGAGAGTCAATCAGTGACTCATCCTCTCTCTCCCACCGACTAGACCTCCTCGACAGAGATTTTTGCAGCTCCACCTATTAATACAATCGAACAATATGCATATTAATATAGAAAACATGAAATATAATCAATCACTTACCACTAGCTAATGATACATCTCGATCATCTTTTCTCTCTCTTCGTATGTATCTGGATAGGATGGAGTTGTGACCTCCTGTGAGAAGCATCAAGAAGAAAAATTGACTAAACATAAATATCATTTATGTACATCAAATGACATGAGATAAAACAAGAAATACAAAATGACATTTACATGTTACTGGCTCATACCTTGTTCAAAGGATTTGAAGACAACACAATTGCAGCAATGCCTGCCTCTGCTAACTAACGAAGATGAGGAGGAGTCTCCATATTCAACATCTGAAAATAGAGTTCACGGTTGTTTGACCAAAATAGATACATAACATTATTTAAATGCATAATGATTACAAATGGTTAAATTTACCTCCGTAAAAGTGCTTCTGCATCCAAGGGACCAAGGAAATCATGGAGGTGCTGGTAAAGCTCCCTTTTGAAATTATCAAATTGTCACTAAATAAGATTACCATTGATATATGTACTATATTTACAATCATGTGATAAATTACATATATGCTGACTCGACCTCCTCTCATAACCCGCCACTGGATAGCTAACAGAGGCATGATGAAGACTCTAACCCTAGAATTTCATTGCGTGGACAATTACATACATTAATTTTGAATTATAATATAGATAGTCATATAAAATTAATTATGAATTTCAAATACAAATATATTAAATTAAGATGAACTTTGTAAAAAATTACCTAGGAGTCAATACCAAAGGTACACTATAAGAAATCATCTATGAGAACAAGATCATCCAATATGGATGTGTCCATCACTAGCTACTACCCCTGTGTCCCAGTATCCTGTCGAGAGTCATGTGTCCCATAATCACACAAGTTCACACATGAACTGCAAAGATGTGGGGAGAAATGATGCCTGCTTCTCTCACCCTCATCGGCCTGGGTGAGATCATCATCGTGATATGCTAGAGATTACATCAGAGAACTTAATGAATGTAGAGTCTCTACCTCAACACTCTCCTTCAAAGTCAAAGGGAGTGAGACACGTGTTGGCCTCATCAGGGGTCTAGGTACACAGTTTTGGTCTCGTTGTGCAACTTCTCTATCTTGGGTAGAGCCATCACCTCTACCCTGGAACTCTCAAATGTCAAAATAATTAGGAATCTCCTTAAGCATGAACTCACAATGGAGTTTTCTTAAGAAATATTGTGGCACCTCATTGTTATTACATGGATGCTCATCAAAGACCATGTACCATCTATCCCAAAAGTTTTGGGACATATCTTCATTCCTACACCAATGAATTAGGAAGCGTTTGCAAGTCTCTTCTAATGTTTGGCCAGTTTTAGGATTGATAAAATGTGAACATAATACAAATTTTGTATTTTTTTTGTCCTTCACTTGTTGGTAAGACAATTTGTCAGCATAGTATTGCCGACACCTCTCCCTATAGTCATTCCATTTGGTGATTTGGTTTGTCACCAATTCAATGTGAGAAAGAATCACCTCTAATGACTTGGCAAGTTCTCTCCTACGATAGATGCTTGCACTTGAACTATTTAACATTTCAATTAGAGTTTGAAGATGTTTTTTGTTTTCTTTTATTTGCCCTAAATAGTTTTCCTATGTATCTCTTTCATGGTGAGGACATGAAGGTGGGGGGTTTTGAGGGCTTTGAGGGTTTTCAAGGTTGTTTTTACCCTATGTTGGATTTGTGTTTTGTGCTACCTCATTGACTGTAAATTCAACATAAAAAACTAATCACACATTGCAAAAGTAAAAATTTATTTCCAAACTCACAAAAATCAATCAAACCCTACCTTCTTCGGCTATTGTGCCCTCTACATTTCATTCATGACATCTTCGGGAGTGGGATTGGCGAGGTGGCATGGTGAAAACATCAAATACACTTAGAACTTGCTTGATTTCTCCTTCCTCTAAAGTGCTCACACTCTTATAACTGGTTTTTGCTTGCAAAATGTAGAAATGGTCATGGTTTTGTGTTTTTTTTAACTTTATAATAGAGAAAAAAGTGAGAGCATTATAACATGCTCACATTTTCCCTTACATGTGACCAAAAAGCCAAGTGACAACTTTTTGGTCCTACAACTTTGTGCATATACCCATTTGCAATAATGATTTCATTTGCAATATTATTTTTGTACTCACCATTTCAATACTTTCTTCTATCTCCACCTCTTTGATACATGCATGAAAAAGATTCATACACTCCTAACACATTTATTGGTCTTGCAGAATCACATGATAATATATTTTTTGACATCATGCTTTTGCAAGGCTTATAGTTTCTGACACTATGGTTTTGCAAGTCCTAAGCTAGAGGTATCTTATCTCCTATCTAGAAGATCCTTGCGACTTCCACAACATCTTTTTGATAAAGATATTTCATTTTAGAATTTTACTATTGTACTTTAGCATGTTTTTTACTTGGTGCAACTATTGGATCAACTTGCTAAAGTGGGGGAAAAATGTAACGTAAAAAAATTTACGCTGTGCAATTTTATGTCAAGTTTTACACCTACCTTAGTGTTAGTTTTTCCTTAGAACTACTTAGAAGTAATCTTAGATTACTTCCCTCAAACCATTTTTTTATCAAAATTGTATTAGAGAATTAATGTTAACTTCTATCTAGGCACATGTGTCAAATTGGAGCAAATTTCCTTTGGACACTAGCATGATGCATGACATGCTAGTGTCATGTGTCATACAGTGTCTCGAAATGTGTGTTTCTCATACATGCCACTACCTCATAATGTCTTCTAATGGTTGTAACACTTCCTTGAATGTTTCTTTGCTATACATAGCCTATTCTTGAGCACAAGATAAGGATAATGAAAAGACATGACTACTATCCAGAGGAGCTTTCTAAGAATCACGATAGGTCTGTAGTTTTAGTGGTTTGAAACTCTAATTTTTCTACACATAGATTCCTCATAGTAGATAGATTCTCTCTCTTGCCTGGTTAGCCCATAGCCTTACAATTTTCTTTTGCACCTACTTGTAATTTCTCATGATCATTGTACAAATTATCCAAAGCAATCACAAGGGAAGATTTTCTCTTAGAGGCATAGGCTTCGCCTAAGAGATTCCTCTAGTTTTTCTTCTACCATTGAAGGTGTTTTCGATAATTAGTGAATAATGAATTGCTCTCTAGAAACTCTTCTCATCTTCAACACTCAAATCCATGCAGATAAGGTAGTGAATCCTTTTGGTGTTTCTTTATCACATTCCAATAGAAAGTGATATATTCTTGATAGTTTTGTTTTTCTCATCACTTGGTTGATCTTGTTGCACAAGCAATGAATCAACCCTCTTTTCAAAATCATTTAAGTAGATCTATGTTTCATCTATCATTACTCATACCACAATCTAGGCAGAGTGTCCTCCCCATTGACTAAGGAGGTGTTCCTAGCATATTTTGTCACTGTGTCTCCAATCCTAGACAAAATTAGGATAGGTGCACACAATCTTTCCAACATCATTATCATTTGACTGCTCGTGGAGGTTGAAAGACCAAAGTAGGGGTTTGACCTTACCTAGAAAACTTCTTAGCAATCCCAAAACTTCTTAGCTTATAAAAAACAAGCTATTCAAAGGACATCAATCACTCAGAGGTTTGCTAGTGTTGATCTAATATTTTGGTGGATTCTATTATCTATATTTTATCTAATTTATCTGTCTACTCAGATATTATGCTTACATTTTTCCTCATTGTGTTGTGAAAATTGATCTAGAAGTGACACAAATAGAGAAGAGGCTCATTGGGCAAGCATAGAGTAATCTTATCTGAACCTATCATCCATACAACATCATAAATATGATGGAGTGACATGCAAATGTTCATGCTATGTGATGTCATCCTTGACCAAGACTCCATTCCTCTGGTGATAGGTTTATCGTGTATTGTGTTTTTTAGATCTACTTTCATTTAAGATCAAAAATCTTTTCTAGTACTCTATAAACAACAATTCATTTATGTACTATCAATTTAAAAAATTAATTTAATAGGGATATTAGGCAATGGTGGGCATGAGTGCAAGAGCAATCTCTGCATGGCCGCTTAAAGCTCAGCCTTAGCATGCATGTTCTAGATGAGTCTCCATTTTTATTTGTCTTTGGTGTTGCAGGTTCTTGTTTGGTGCATTTGACCTATTTGGGAGGGTGGGGTTTGTTGCAGGGTTTTTAATCAGGGGATCCGGCATGGATTTTTTTCTCTTCGGTATGGGTTTTGGTCTAGGGTTGGTAGAGCTAGTGCTCCCTTCCATGTTTGTGGGTCTTTTGCCTTGTGGATTTGTTTGGGCATGGCGGCACAAGGTGCTTCCTTGAGTGTGGTGATCTCTGAGGGTGAGGACTTCTCAGATCCCTCTTCTTCTTTGAATGCAACTACCATGGAGCATCTGGGGAAAACTCCGTTTGGGGATGGGTCCTTATTCTCAAAGGGTTTTTCTAGAATAAAGAAAGTTAATGGTTGTTTAGAGAGATGCCAAGATCAATCCCTTTCATATTGGAGAAATCATACACTTATTTGTAAATTCATGGATCTCCAACTTCCTCTACTAGTTCTAGAATCTTGCACAAGTCAGGTTTGGAACCCAGAAGGGGATATGGAGATATTGATGGTGGCTAACAATTACTTTCTAGTTGTTTTCTCATGCATGGTGGATAGAAATAGGGCTTTTGAAGATGGTCCTTATTTTTATAATCAAGTTGGGCTCTTTATCAAACCTTGGCATGTGGGGTTCAACTCTGCAGAGGAGCTTCCCTATATGCAAGCTAGGTGTGTGGAAATTGTTTCCTACACTAATCTAAAGAGGAGAGAAGAGTACAAATTCTTTTTAATCCTTATAGTTACAGAATGTTAAACACAACAATGGAGATATTGCAGCAATACACATACACACAGAAATGAGATAGAAGAGAGAGACACAAGATATATGTGGGGAAAACCCTTATCAGGTGAAAAGCCCCACTCCAAAACCTGTACAATGTATTATCAAAATTGAAATGGTTTACAATACACTTGCAATGCAATCTCTTAGGAGTCTTTGACACTTGTATCTAGAGACAAACTGGTAGCATAATAGTACCTGTCAATCACATAATACATCTTCTCTCAAAAGCATTTGTTTATATAGAAGATATAAGGCAAAAATGAGCCTATCTTGAGATAGGAATCCAACATGGCCTCATGGCCCAAAATCCACATCTGGGGACACTTGTCCAACACTGTAGAATGTTCATGACACTCTTCATATCACCCCATCCCAAAGAGGTCACCTATTCCCAAGTTGGGCAATGGATGTCGAAGGATTAAGTGCATCAAAAGAAGAATCTACTAAGAATAATGTAGAAGAGTCAAAAAAGATAGATGAGGAGAAGTCTAAGGATATGGATTCCTCTGTTCTGGAAGAGGAAGTCCATGAAGAAGTCAACATCTCTCCTTCGGATCCCCCTACAGACTCAAGTACTAAAGGAAAAGGAAGAGAAGAGGAGAAATCGAGTCAAGAAGAGGAGGTAAAGGGAAGAGAAGAAGAACAAACAGAGAAGATCCCTGATGACAGTTTTGAGGTTGCCAAAGGAAAGAAGACTCAGTCTCTAGCAAGAGACACTATAGAGGTAGTAAAGAGCTTCTTGAACAAAGAAATGATAGAAATACATGAACCAGAATTATTTCAAGGACCACTCAATTTTGATTCCCTCTCTCTAGTCCAAACAATGAAGATAGCATCCTTTGCCCAAGCTAAAGCAAAAGAAAATCTTCTGAAGTCTCACATGGAAGATTGTGAGCTAATAGAGATTGCATCCAGAATGCTGGAGAAGATCATGCCATCCTTCCAAAAGGATCCTTCAGCCTCTCCATCCGGTAACCTTAAATCCCTGATAAACTCTGTCAACACTCATTTTGATTCCTTAGAGAAATCGACAGAAGAAAAGGTCCAGAAAGAATTTTTGGGAAAGAGATTCTCTGAAGTACAGGGACCCATAGATAATGATAGGAGAACCGTGGATATTGGGATAAAGACCCTAGAAAATGCTCTTAAAAATGGTGGAGACATGTACAAATTTTGTCTATCCTGGTCTAAAGTGACAGAAGATATTGAAAAGAAGGTGAAAGAACAAGAAGGTAAACTGTCAAGTTTATCTCAAAATTTTGATCCTCTCACCACATCCATAATGAATCAAGAGTGCCAGGCTATTGCCATTATAAATGAAATAAAGAGGCTTGCAAAGGAGAAGAAGAATATAATAAGCAGGATGAGTGAACTTAGAGGGATAATTATCCCTAAGTTAGAGGCAATGCATGAGGCCTTAACTGATGCTCAGACCACAGCCCGGACCAGTGATCCTATAGACTTAAGAAGGGCAGAAGCTTATGCATTTTTGTTGAGTGGTCACATCTCAAATTTGGACAAGATGAAGCAGAGTTGGGCAACAAAATTTGTATAGTTGAAGACCACTTTTGCGGATATACTTAAGTATATGTAAGTATAACATGTATATATACTTATGCAGCTATGTATATGTTGATTTTTGCAAATTTTGGTGTGCAGATTCCACCCTCTACCATTGATGTCAAAGGGGGAGTGAGGAGTAGTGAAAAATGTGGAATCCAGCTAAGGGGGAGCTCTGGTAAAAGTGTACATAAGACAGAGCATCAACCAAGGGGGAGTTTTCTACGACACTTAGTCATTTTCACTAAGTGTTGCCATCAATGCCAAAGGGGGAGATTGTTGGAAAGAGAAACTGTGTAGCTTCAGAATTGTTGTCATTAATGGCAACAAAGTCTATCCCACACATCCACAGAGCATAGTATGCTTATACCAAAAGTTAGATTGAAGAGTGTTCTGGTCCGGTGAACAAGAACAGAGCATGCAGCAAGGTCCGACAATCAGGTCTGGATCTCTCAAAGGGTGTAACTCAGCAAGTTATGGACTTGTGCAAGTCAAGAGGAGTATCATGACTACTGTATTCTAGAGATTGAGCCTCCGGTGATGAATCATTGAAAAGATATGAGCATCTGAGTGTTGGGTTCTAGACAAGTAGAGCAGACTGAGGAAGAATTGACTGACAGAGTATCAGACTTCAATCTGAATGAGTAATTGATGGTTATCAAGCTATTTGAGGGATCATACATGGTTGGCTGACATGATTTATGACTTCTATGTCTATGTTTTTGATGCGCATCACATATTAAGCATGGAATCAACAGACAGATCAGTGTTTTGTAAATATCTTGAATATTTCAGTTGCCGACTAGAAAGATATTGAAATCATTGGTGCAGATATATATACCAGATGGATTTCAATATGAAGTGCATGAAAAAGAAAAAGAGTATGAGGAAAGGCAGAGATAAGTGTGGAAGTAGCAATACAAGTCTGGTATGTGACAGAACAACAGCACTAAAGCAAAGGAAGAATGAAGTGCATTAGATCAGTATATTGAACCTAACCAGAACTGAACCTTAGCATATATGGATGCCTCTCTTCAGTTCAAACACCTGGTTACCTTCTATAAACATTGTACAATGAGTCTCTTGTAGGCAGTGTGCCTCTTGTGAGTAGTGTGCTCGGGCAGTGAGCCCTAATTGGTAAGTGCCATTTTGTACTTCTTATTCTTTTAACAAAGAATACAATCTTGGGTTAGTCACCCTGTGGTTTTTCCCTTAACAAGGTTTTCCATGTTAAAATCCTTGGGTTATGTGTGTTGATTTCATTTCTGCTCTCATGATTATATATGCTTATGTGTTTTGATGCTGCATAAATTATAAAAGGAAAAATAAAGTAAAGTTATTAGAGATAACTAATTCACCCCCCCTCTTAGTTATCTACCTTGTTTCCAACACCATCCTCTACCATGTCTCGTATGAAGTGAAACTGTACATCAATATGCTTTGTTTTGGCATGGAAAGTTGGATTCTTTGCTAGGCAAATCACACTCTGACTGTCACAGCAAATTGTAATCTGTCCTACATCAACACTAATATCTGAACACAATCTCTTAAGCCAAATGGCTTCCTTACAAGCATGAGTTTCTACCATATACTCAATTTCTATCATGGACAAAGCAACCATAGGTTGTCGCTTACTCATCCAACTAATTGCACCACTGAACATAGTGAACACATAAGCATTGGTGAATCTCCTACAGTCAATGTCACCCACCCAATCAGAATCCATAAATCCATGAATAGAAACTGAATGTGGAGGTCCTGTAGGATTACCATGATAGCATATGGAATACTTGAAAGTACCCCTCAAATATCTAAACACTCTCTTAACTGCATCCCAATGTACCCGTCCAGGATTAGCCATAAATTGACTAAGGACTCCCACTGCTTGGGCAATGTTTGGTCTTGTGCAGACCATAGCATACATCAAACTACCAAAAACACTAGCATAAGGTACTCTGCTCATGTCCTCCACCTCACTATGAGATTTTGGACAATCATTAACAAATAACTTTGTCCCCAATGAAACAGGAACACACAATGGTCTACAATTTGCCATGCTGAACCTAACCAACACGGTCTTCACATACTTACTCTAGCTTAACCAAAGTTTTTTGTTAGCTTTGTCTCTTATGATTTCCATTCCCAAAATGTACCTAGATGTCCCTAGATTCTTAATCTCAAACTGTGTTGACAATTGAGACTTCAAATCAGAAATCATATTCTTACCATTCCCAATTAATAGTATATTGTCTACATACAATGCAATAATGAGAATGTGATCATTATCAAACTTGTATCAAACATAGTGATCTGACTTTGATCTTAGAAATCCAATCGACAACACAAAGGCATCAAATTTCATATACCACATCCTAGGAGACTGCTTCAAACCATACAAAGACTTCTTCAGTTTGCAAACCAAATTTTCTTTACCTTTCTCTATGTAATGCTCTAGCTATGACATGTAGATCTCTTCCTCCAATTCAACATGAAGGAATGTTGTCTTCACATCCATATGTTCCACCTCTAAGTCATACACTACTGCAAGAGATAACAAGAACTAAATGGATGTTAGCTTTGCAACGGGAGAGAAAATTTCACCATAATCAATTCCCTCCACTTGTGAGTACCCCTTCACAACCAATCTAGCCTTGTACTTTTTAACACTACTATCTGCACCGAATTTCTTCTTGAACACCCATTTGCATCCAACATCTTTCCGTCCTTCAGGTAAAGGCACCAAGTCACATGTTTATTCTTCTCTAATGAAGCCATTTCATCTTCCAGGGCCTCCTTCCAGGAACCTACATCTTTCATGCCCATAGCCTCTGTCACAGTTCTAGGTTCATCAATGTTAGTAACCAAGGCAAAAGCACAACTAGAATCAAGCAATGAATAACCAAACCTATCAGGTTTCTTCCTTGTTCATGTAGACCTCCTCAATGGTCAAGGTTGAGGTTCTACTTCTTCTAAGCTTTCAGAGCTGCTAGAGCTCTCCTTATCATCAGGTCTCACAAGGTCTATCGGTTCAGTCTTCTCATGGGTAGAAGGAAACTGAACCACATCCTCTTTCTTTTCTGTCTGTTTTGGCTATAGATAAACGAAAGAAGGTGTTAGCTCTCTAAAGATAAAACTTCTTCTATACAACACTTTTTCAGCCACAAGATCCCAAAGCTTGTATCCTTTCACACTGACACCATAGCCAATAAAAATACACTTAACATCCTTGTTCTCCAATTTAGACTGTTTCTCCCTAGGCACATGTGCATATGCCTCACAACCAAAAACATGAAGATGTCTAACTGAAGGCTTCTTACTAGACCACACCTGCATAGGTGTCTTACCAACAAGAGCTGATGTAGGAGACCTATTTACCAAGTAGCAAGCAGTGGCTATAGCTTCAGCCCAAAACTTTTGTTCGAGGCTTGGTCCACTAAGCATACTCCTAGCCTTCTCCATCAGTGTCCTATTCATCCTCTCTACAACTCCATTTTGTTGTGGGGTGTATGGAGTTGTCTTATGTCTTTCAATCCCTTGCTCTTTATAGAACTTATCGAACTCTACCGAACAAAACTCACCACCATTGTCAGTTCTCGAACACTTAATCTTTTTACTAATCTGATTCTCAACAAAAGCTTTAAACTCTTTGAACTGACTAGAGACTTCAGACTTACTTCTAAGAAAATAAATCCATGTCCTTCTACTCTAATCATCTATGAAAGATACAAAATATACAGATTTGGAAATCAAAGGAACACTAACAGGACCAAACACATCAGAATGAATAAGGTCCAACACACCAAAAGACTTGTGCGAACTAGAGTAAAACTAAACAGGGTTTTGCTTTCCATATATACAATGTTCCCAAAAGTCAAACTCGAGATTACAATCGTTTAACCCCTCAAAGAGGTTTTTATTTTTCAGGTTTCGAAGACCCTTCTCACCAATGTGGCCAAATCTCTTATGCCATAACATAGTCTTTTCAGTAGGAAGATTAACTTCCAAAGCATGAGCACCCTTGGGTACATAAGATGCACTACCATTAGAATTTATTACAACAGATTTCTTCATTGCTTGTTCAGATGGTGGGGATGAAGTGACTGCAGCTCTTTTCTTCAAGTCAGAAGAACTATTGCACTATGAAGTGCATGCCTCCAGCTGAAACAGAGTACCTCTCCGAGTACCCTTCTCAAGCACCATAGATCCTCTAGTCATCTTGTATCCAGCCTTTGAAAAGACAACCTACACACTTGTATCATTCAACATACTTATAGAAAGCAAGTTCCATGCCAAGCCTGGGATGTGCATAACCCTAGTGATCCCCTTCACTCATCCATCAGGGAATCAGATTGAGACTCTTCCATGACCAACAATCTTCAGATGAGACTCATCACTCAAGTACACTCTTCCACCATCAAACTCTTCATACTTCGTGAACTAGCTTCGATGCAAGGTCATGTGGAATGATGCACCAGAATCAATCAACCACACATCATTAGATGTATGGGTGGCTAGGGCTCTGATGAAGGCATCACCATCATCTTGTGACTTGTCAGAATCTGAATCTAGGACATTCTTTTTCTTCTTTTTCTTTTCCTCTTTACATTCCTTTCAAAAATGCCCAGTTTTACCACAGTTCCAATAGAGAGCCTTGGACTTTCCAAGAGATTTGGATCTACCCTTTTCACCTTTCTTGTCCTTCTTCTTCCCTTTCTCTTTAGGTCTTCCACAAACCGCAAGAGCTTCTTTGGCCGACTCGATTATCTTTCTTTGTATTTCTTCTAATAATAGTTAAGACACTATCTCATCCATCTTGAAGGTGGTTGTAATGCTTCTGATGGCCATGACAAGATGATCCCATGAATCCAGCAAAGAACAAAGCAGGGTCATACACCGATCATCCTCCTCCATTTTCACAACCACGGATGTCAACTATGCAACAATCATGTTGAAAGCATTCATATGGTCCACAATAGATCCATCGTCTTCCATCTTTAGAGCAAATAGCTTCTTTTTCATAAAAATCTTGTTCACCAAGGACTTGTCCTAATAAAAATCTCCCAGCTTCTTCCAAAGTTCTTTCATAGTCTTCTCCTCATGGAAATTCAAGAGGATAGAGTTAGGTAGATAGAGTCTTATGAGACCCTTAGCCTTCCAATCTTTGAGGTCCCAATCAGTTTGTGACATTGCCGTAGGTTTTGTTCCATCAACGGTTTCCCATAGGTCACGATCAACAAGTAAATCTTCCATCTTGAGTTTCTACAACTCAAAATTTGTGCCATTGAACTTCTCCACCTCTAATCTTCTGAATGTGCTTGCCATCTCCTTCCTATAACAAGATACAAAATACTCTGCACAGACTCCCACTCAACCTAAGGTTAGCTCAAAAAATCCCTACCCAACAGCTAGAACCAAAACTGGCCAGGCTCTAATACCAACTGAAAGGAAGCTAGGTGTGCAGAAATTGCTTCCTACACTAATCTAAAGAGGAGAGAAGAGTGTAGATTCTTTTTAATCCTTATAGTTATAGAATGTTAAACACAATGATGGAGATATTGCAACAATACACATACACACAGAAATGAGACAGAAGAGAGAGACACAAGCTATACGTGGGGAAAACCTTTACTGGGTGAAAAACCCCACACTCCAAAACCTACACAATGTATTATCAAAATTGAAATGGTTTACAATACACTTGTAATGCAAGCTCTCAGGAGTCTTTGACACTCATATCTAGAGACAAACAAGTAGCATAATAGTACCTGTCAATCACATAATACATCTCCTCTCAAAAGCACCTATTTATATAGAAGATACAAGGCAAAAATGAGTCTATCTTGAGATGAGTGTCCAACATGGCCTCATGGCCCAAAATCCATGCCTAGGGACACTTGTCCAACACTGTAGAATGTTCATGACACTTATCATATCACCCCATCCCAAAGAGGTCGCCTATTCCCAAGTTGGGCAATGACAGATACTCTTACGACTATCATAGAATATGTCATAGCTATCATATCTTACAGTTGTAAGAGAATCTATCATACACAGGCTAAAAATAGCATATTCTCTTACAACATGTCATAACCCTCCTTGGGGTGCCCAAATAGGCCTTCTTCCAAGATGCCTTGTGACATATGTCTTCACCTGTAATAGAATCTTCCATTTACGACTCTTACGCATCATAGATTTGTCATAGGAATTTGTCATAACTGTTTCAGTCAATATTCCCTTACACACTATCCAAGATGCTGACACATGGAAAAATATTCCTACCACTAAGTGGGGCACCTATCTCCTCATGTGAGTACAAATTTACATGTGATCACCTTCCACGTAAGATGACACATCACCGTGCCAACTCCCAGAAGATGACAATAAGGATTTTCATCCTAATTACAATAATAGGCAATAAATAAATAAATACAATGAAATAATACAAGGAATTACCAAGGTTGAGACACCTTAATTCCCAACATTCCCTTGAGTGCCCCTATTTGGGTTCCTCTTCCAAGGCTTCTGCTTGAGTTGTAGTGGAGTGACATTCTTCATTCAATTGCTCTTTTGCTTGGCAAACTGGTTGGTTCTGCTTCGCAAACTTAGGACAAGAAGGTAATCTCTTATGCTTGAATTTGTGTTGAGATTGATTTAAATAAACCTTTGACAGATTCTATGGAAATATATCTTCGGTCCTCTTCTTGGATTCAACATCTCAACTACGAGACATTGCCATTCAAATGTCGAATCTATCATGAGTATGGGCATTTGTAAAGGAGATGCCCCCATGCTAATTCGATAACTATTACAGCTAATGTTCCTTCCAATTTGACTCCTAAGAAGGATAAAGGGAAGGCTCCTTTATCTGAAGGGGTTGTTGATAAGGAGGGATTTATTCCTGTTAAGTCTTGCAATAAGGGGAGAGGTCAGAAGAGAACTCTGAAGGACCAGCAAAATGATGAGAATCTTAATTAGTTTGATGTTTTGGATGACATGGTCCAGGAAGAGGGAATTTCAGTTGAGCTGCCCTCTAGTGCTAGGTCATTGGACATGGCCTTGTTAGAGAACAGAGAGATGGATAATCAGATCATGTCTTTGGCAGGTCGGTAGGATAGGTAGATGGATACATATTTACCTTCTTAGATTCCAGATGTGTCACAATCAAGTGGGGCTTTGGTCTCAAAATATGGTGAAGCTTTGGCAGCTCCAATCTTTCCTCCAGTGAATGAGGCTTTGGAGTCTAGGAAAATTAGGGGGGCTTCTCATGCCTTGGACCTACAACAAAAGTCCCTTAAAAAGGGGCCTCTGGAGAAGCCTTCGAAGGTTGGGTGCAAGAAAGACCAGAAGAAGGTGAAGTTAGTTGGAGATACATTGGTGGAATCCAAGTCAATGAAAACCATTGACTCCCATTTCTCCCAATCTCACAAATGATTATTTTATCTTGGAATGTGAGGGCTATGAATCGCATCCCTAGACAAAAGGCTATTCATGATCTAATTGATACCCATTTTCTTGACATTGTCTTTATTCAAAAAACTAAAGTGATCGTGGATGGTATGTTGAATTTATCTCCTAGAATTTGGTCTTGTGGCTCTTGTCAGTGCATTGGTGCCCATGGTAGTTCAGGTGGAGTGGCTTATTTTTGGGATTTGAGGAAGGTAGTCCTTCTCCGGTGGATTTCGAGTCACTCTTCTATCTCTATGGTTGCCTCTAGTGTGGATTCAAGTGAAATCTATCTTTTTACTAATGTTTATGCTCCTACTAATCTCTTGGGCAAATCATAACTTTGGGATCACATTAGATTTGTCCAATCTCTAGAGCTCTTTCTCCCTTGGATCATGGTTGGTGACTTTAATGTAGTTTGTATCTTGGAGGAAAAAAGAGGTGGCATTGTCAGGCTTGATATTTCTACTGAAATCCTAAGAGATAATATTGATCTCTTGAATGTTATTGATGTGAAGCCAAATAATGGTATCTTCACCTGGAACAACAGAAGAAGTGGAGCAGATGTGATCTCGAAGAGGCTTGATAGATTTCTTCTCTCCTGCTTTTGGATGGGTGATAGATGGACTACCAGCTCAAAGATCTTGGATTGGAGAGGGTCTGATCATTGGCCAATCAAACTCTCAGTGATTTCATTTAGAGCTTCAAAGAACCCTTCTTTTACATTTCAACCTATGTGGTTGTGGGATCACTCTCTCCAAGACTTAATGACTAATTACTGGTATCAAGTGAAACATGCTTATAGCAGGGCTATGTATTCCTTTGTCAAAAGATTACAATATGTGAAATATAAGCTCAGGAAGTGGAATAAGGAATGCTTTGGAAACCTTCACTTCAACAAAATGTCATCTCAAGCTCAGCTAGATGCTATCACTCGCTTGATCTAAGATCAAGGACTTACTTTGGATCTGAGTAGAGAGGAGATTCTGGCTATTAAGGATTTGGAGGAATGGGAACTTCATGAAGAGATTTTCTAGAAGCAGAAATGTTGTATTGATTGGCTCTAGGAAGGAGATAGGAATATAGCTTCTTTTCATAATTCTGTTAAAGCTAGAAGAAGTGGCAACCTCATTACCTCTCTTGTATCCTCAAAAGGTGTTCAACTCTCTTCAATGGGAGAAATTTCTTAGGAGGCTTCTCAATATTTCTCGGCTTTGTTTACTAAGGATTCCCCCCTACTTGTGTAGATGAAATCTCTATCCTGGATTGCATCCCCTCTTTGGTTTCTAATGAGATGAATGAGGCTCTCATTCATCCCATCTCAATGTAGGAATTGGAAGATGTAGTGTTTCATATGAAAATAGTTAAAGCCACAAGCCCTGATGGATTTCCTATTGAATTCTTTCAGGAGTTTTGGGAGATTATCAAATGGGACCTTTTGGAGGTGGTACAAGAGTCGCAAAGAAATAAATAGATGTTAAGAGCCATGAATTCTACTTTTATGGCTCTTATTCCTAAAAAAGATGTTGTGAATAGTCTAGATTAGTTTAGACCCATTGCTCTTTGTAATATGGTTTATAAGATTATCACTAAGTTGATTGTAGAAAGACTCAAGCCATACCTCAAAGCTTTGATTTCTGAAGAACAGGGTGGATTTGTTTTTGGTAGACAGATTCTTGATGGGATTGTGATTGCTGCAGAGGCCATTCATTCTATGGTGACATCTAAGGAGAAGGCCATGTTCATCAAACTCGACATGGAAAAAGCTTATGATAGAATCAAATGGACCCTTTTTACAGAAAGTCCTTCCACCATTTGGTTTTGGTGGTCACTAGGTTGATTGGATCATGAGTTGTGTTACCTCTACCTCATTCTCTGTTCTTATTAATGGGGAACCGTCTAATCTATTCAGTGCTTCTATGGGCCTTCGGCAAGGGGACCTTATTTCTCCTTATTTGTTTATTATCATGGATGAAGGACTTGGTAGATTTATTAAATCTTGTGTTAGACAAGGTTTGATTCAGGGTTGGAGCTAGTGCAATAGTTTGCCTCTTCATTCTCACCTTCAGTTTGTGGATGAGATTACTTTGATGGGTTTGGCCAGAATCAATGAAGCAATTAATTTTAGGAGAACTTTGGATACCTATTTGGTCACTTCAGGGGAAAAAATTAATGAGGCTAAGTCTTCTATCTTCTTCATTAATACTCCTCAGCTTATTCAAAGCAGGATTGCTCAGATTCTCAGGTTTCAAATTGGCTCTCTTCCTCTAGTTTATCTTAGGATCCCCCTTGTTGTTGGATCTCAATGCAGAGAGTTTTGGAAGAAGGTTCTAGATAAGTTTTGTAAGAAGGTTAACCATTGGACTTGTAGATGGATTTCTTCTGCTGGAAGGGTGACCCTTTTGAAGTTGGTAGTACAGGCTCTTCCTATTTACAAATGTTTTATGCAGGTTGCCCCCTCTAGCTTTGTTAAAGAGTTTGATGCTCTCTCTCACCAATTTCTTTGGTCTGGTAATTTTCTCTCTTCAAAATGGAGCTTGGTCAGGTGAGACTTAGTCTGCAGGCTGAAGCAGGTAGCTGGTTTGATTGGGTAGGTTTTATCTGCCAAGTTATATTGGAGGTGGTGTACTTGGCAGGATCAGGACTGGGCTAGAATCCTTACTTATAAGTACCTCCAGGGAGTTCATACCTCAAATGTGCCTCGTTACAGCCTGGTGGGGAAGGGGTCCATGATTTGGCACACTCTCAAAAGAGGGGCAAAGCTTATCAAGGAGGGTCTTTTTTGGATTTGTAATAGGGGTTCGGATGCTCTTTTTTGGCATGATTCTTGGGATGGTTACCCGTGATCATTTATGAGTTTCCTCATCTTTAGCCCCTTTGTAACTTTTTGACTGAGGCTGGTTGGAGTAAGGTGGAGAATTTTAACACCGTTAAGGTTAAGGGTTAGATGGAAGTGACTTGCTAGAAGGATCCCCAGGAGTGGCCGCTAGGTGGTACTGTGGAGGATTGCAAGGAGTTAGCTGGGATCTTAGCTTATAGACTTTGTAGCACCCTTAAGGGGAGGGATACTTTGTCTTAGGGGCCTGATCCGAAGGACAAATTTTCTATTGACTCAGGTTATCTGGAGTTGGATAGACAACTGCATAGTCAGGGTGGTGTTCCTTGGTGGAAGTAGGTTTGGAATAATTTTTATTGGCCTAAATGCAACTTCTTCCTATGGCTGGTGGCCCAAAATAAGTGCCTCACCTGGAAAAATTTGTGAAAGAGAGGCTTTCAAGGCCCTTCTATCTGTGTTCTTTGTAAAAATAGTGAAGAATGTGATTCGCATATTTTCTTTCAGTGTCCTTACTCTAGGGAGATCTGGCACCTTTGGTGGGGAGTGTGGAACCATGCATGCATCCATGCCACTTCTTTAGTTGAGTTCTGGGAAAGTTTGGGTCGACCTCCAATGAAGACCTCTTTTCTACAAGTTGCTTGGAGTATTGGCCCCACTTTCATTATCTGGAATCTTTAGTTAGAAAGGAATCGAAAGATCTTTTAGGATTCACAAATGGGGAGTGTTCAGTTATGGTGAAAGATTGTCAGCAAGCTTCGAGAGACTATTTCAGCAAAATGTGACCTTTCTGTGATAGTGGATCCTAGTGATCTAGTTATTGTTAGGAATTTGAATTTGATTGGCAGTGGGTTGGGTGTCTCTGCCGGTAGAAGATTGAGGCCGGCCAAATAGAAGATTCATAGAGAGGGGCGTTGGCTTCCTCTTCCTATGGGAGTTTTGAAGATTAACACTGATTGTTCTTCCAAGGGGAATCCTATTGGGAAATGAGGTGTCTCAACCTTGCTGCACATTTCCCGTTATAGTTATTTTTATTTAATATTTTCCTACAGCTGTTACGCATTGTCAGTGCTTTGAAAATTGGTTTTTTAGGTGTCAAATGATGCCCACATGATAGTATATTATGGAAGGCCTATTTTTAGGCATATTATGACAGATTCTATGACATTTGTAAGGGTCAAAAATAGGGGATTTCATTTTGGATGTGAGAGTTTATTTTGGGACTGGAATCTTGGCTAAGAAGCCTCGCACATGGTTTTGTAAAACCACAGGTGGTTTCTTGTATAGCTAGAAGTCTATAAATTGGAGGTTTGAGGAGTTGTTTGCATAGTGTGAGTTTGTAGGTATCGTTATGCTGTCAGAATGCTACTGGAATTCTTCCAGAGTTGTTTATTGGTGATACTCCTATAATAAACTTGCTCTACAAGCATATGTAATCTTGTTATTGGATTTGGAATACATTAAGCAAGCTTTTGGAGTGTGGGGTTTTTCACCTGAAAGGGTTTTCCCCACGTATATCTGGTGTTTTGTGTTTTATTATTTATTTCATGTTTTAAATGTGTTGCTAGAATTTTTGTAGCTATTAGATTAGATTTAAAGTTTTGCATATTGTCTCTCCTCAAGATTGGCATAGGAATTTGTTTCCTCTACTTTAACTTCCTTACAAGTGGTATCAGAGCCTAATCACCTTTAGTTTCAGTTGTGGGTTGTTGGCTTTTTTGTGCTAATCAAGGTTTGAGTGGGAGCTTGTGCAGAGGATACTTTGTGATCTTGTTGCAAGCTTTTTCAGATGGTGAGCACATCTGGGAGGATTGAGGTAGAGAAGTTTTCTGGCATGAACTTTGAAATGTGGAAGCTGAAGATAGAAGAACTGTTGATTGACCGGGATCTTGGGATGCAGTGGATGAAAATGTCCATAGGCCTGTGGATCCAAATTTTGCTACAAAGTATGATGTAATGGATAGAAAAGCTAAAGGTCTCATAAGATTGTGCCTTGCAGATTCGATTCTGATAAATGTCAATGAACAACCCACTTTGAAGAAGCTTTGGAAGAAGTTGGGTGAGATATATCAAGCTAAATCTCTAGTGAATAAGATTTTCTTGAGGAAGAAGTTGTATTCCTTGAGAATGGAAGAAGGTGGACAAATTTCTGAGCATCTGGAAACATTCAATATGTTGGTGACTCAGTTGACCTCGGTTGGGGTTAAAATGGATAAGGAAGAAAGGTGCCAAATTTTGCTGTGTTCGCTACCAGACTCATGGGACAGCCTAGTTATGGCTATTGGGAGCATTGCAGTCATCTTGACGATGGAGAATGTTGTTGCTTCTCTACTTTTTGAAGAGATGAGAAGGAAGGTCTCTCTGAATGCCAAAGAGGCTTTGATTGTTCGAGGAAGACAAAAAGAATGAGGCAAAGATGAGAAGCAACGTGACTGTTCCAAGTCCAAGAATAAGGGGAGATCAAAATCTCCTGGTAAGTCTAAGGTAATATACTGGAGCTGTGGAAAATCCAGTCACTTCCGAAAGGAATGTAAAGAAGAGAAGAAAAAGAAGAAGAAGAAGCAAGATTCTGACTCTGAGTCTAAAAAGGAAGATGGAGATGCCTTTATTGCAGCCTTGGCCACTCATGCAAGTGATAATGCATGGTTGATAGACTCAGGTGCATCTTTCCACATGACTCCTAACAGAAACTGGTTTAGTAAGTATGAAAACTATAATGGTGGTAAGGTGTATTTGGGTGATAATTCTTTCCTTGACATTGTTGGCCGTGGTAGTATTCATGTGAAATTTTCTGATGGTAGAGTTAGAAGATTTGATGGTTTCTTGCATATCCCAGGACTAGCAAGAAATTTATTATCTGTTAGCAAGCTAATAGATGTGGGTGTGCATGTAAGTTTTCTGAAGCAAGTGTCAAAATGGTGAGAGGTGTTATGGTGATAGCAAGAGGAAGCAGATTGGGTACATTATACCAGCTTGATGCATGCACGGTTGAGTGCAATAGCACTTCTAAGAAAATTAAGCCAGAAACTACTTCGCTAAAAAAAGAGATGGTTTCCTCTTCTGCAGATGGTCATGGCTTCTAGGTACCCAAGGGTGCTCTGTGTACCGAATCAAAGTTGCCTGCAGAGAAGACCATGTTATGGCACCAGAGACTTGGCCACATTAGAGAGAAGGGTTTAAAAGCCCTAAAAGATAAGAACCTTGTTGAAGGTTTGAATGATTGCAATCTAGAGTTTGATTTCTGTGAACACTGTATTTATGGCAAACAGAACCACATTCAGTTTTACTCATCTTCTCATAAGTCTTCATGTATTTTGGATCTAATCCATTTGGATGTATTTGGTCCTATTGATGTTGCTTCTATTAGTAAATCGATTTATTATGTTACTTTCATTGATGATTTTAGTAGGAGAACATGGGTATATTTTTTAAAGAGTAAATCTAAAGTTTTCAATCATTTTAAGGAGTTCAAGGCTATGGTAGAAACTTAGACTGGAAAGAAAATTAAATGTTTGAGGACTGACAATGGCGGTGAGTATTGTTCTACAAATTTTGACAGATTCTATACAGATTGCAGGATTAGAAGACAAAAGACAACTCCGTATTCTCCTCAGCAGAATGGACTTGCTGAAAGAATGAACAAAACATTGATGGAGAAGGCTAGGAGCATGTTGAGTGGAGCTGGTCTAGAACAAAAGTTTTGGGTTGAAGCTATTGCCACTGCTTGTTATTTGATAAATAGATCTCCTACATCAGTGCTTGTTGATAAAACGCTAATGGAGGCATGGTCTGGGAAAAAGCCTTCACTTAGACATCTGAGAGTTTTTGGTTGTGAGGCATATGCACATGTGCCTAAGTAGAAGAGAACAAAGTTGGATTCTATGGTTGTCAAATGTATCTTCATCGGTTACAGCTATGGTGTGAAAGGATACAAGCTTTGGGACCTTGTTGCACATAAGGTAATTCATTCCAGAAGTGTTACTTTTAGAGAAACTAAATCTTCTCCTGTTCTTTTTCAGCCAGAACAACATAAAGAAATTGAACAGAAAAAAGATGTGATTCAACTTCCTTCTATGCCTGAGAAAGATGAATCGAGGCCCCAAGATAGACAAGAAGTTGAGGAGAGCTCATCAAGCTCTAAATCTTTAGAAGAGGGTGAAGAGGAGGAAGAAGTGGAAGAACCTCCACCTCAGCTTGTTTGAAGGTCTACAAGGTATATGCAACCACCTGAAAGGTATGGATATTCACCTGATGATTGGAAGTGTATATTTTCTTTGAATACTAACATTGATGAACCAAGATCTGTGCAAGAGGCTTTGGGTATGAATGATGCAGAGTCCTGGAAAGTTGCCATGGATGAAGAGATGGCAGCCCTTGAAAGAAATGATACATGGGACCTTGTACCTTTGCCTGAAGGTCGTAAACCTATTGGATGTAAATGGGTCTTTAAGAAAAAGATTGGTTCAGATGGAAATGTTGAAAAGTATAAGGCACGGTTAGTTGCGAAGGGATACTCTCAAGTTGAGGGTATTGATTACGGTGAGATTTTTTCTCCTGTTGCTAAAATGACATCCATTCTATTTTTATTATCTATTGCAGCAACTTATGACCTAGAGGTCGAACAAATGGATATGCAAACTACTTTCCTTCATGGTGATTTGGAGGAAGAAATCTATATGACACAGCTAGAGCACTATGTGGTAAAAAGTAAAAGCAAGTTGATTTGTAAATTAAAGAAATCTCTGTATGGCCTTAAACAAAGTTCTAGGATGTGGTACTAGAAATTTGATACTTATGTGTTGAGTTTGGGATTTGTGTGGTCTAAATCTGATCACTGTGTATATTTTAAATCTGATGGTGATCGTTTCCTGGTAATTGCTTTATATGTTGATGACATGTTGTTTATTGGGAAAGGCAAAGGTTTGATTACAGAATTGAAATATCAACTCTCTATGAAATTTGAAATAAAAGATCTTGGTGTAGCAAAACACATACTTGGGATGGAGATCAGATCGTGAGAATAGAAAGCTATGGCTTGGCCAAAGTAAGTATGTTTGTTCAGTTTTGCAAAGGTTTAACATGCAGGATTGTAAACCACTTTGTGTTCCTATTACATTAGGAACGAAGCTCTCTATTTCACAATGTCCTACATCCCCATCAAAGATGGAAGACGTGAGCAGAGTGCCTTACCAGAGTGCAGTTGGAAGCTTAATGTATGCTATCGTCTGTACAAGACCAGGCATAGCCCAAGCAGTGGGAGTACTTTCTCGTTATATGTCTAATCCTAGAAGAGTGCATTGGGATGTAGTTAAGAGGGTCTTTAGATATTTACGAGGTACAACAGAGTACTCTATTTGTTTTCATGGTACAGGAGATTAGCATTCTCTGAGTATTCGTGGTTTTGTGGATTCAGATTGGACTGGTGATGTCGATAGCAGAAGATCCACCAGTGCATATGTGTTTACTCTTAATGGTGGTGCAATCAATTGGATGAGAAAGCGACGGGCTGTGGTCACTTTGTCCACTACTGAGGCGGAGTACATGGCAGCTACTCATGCCTGTAAAGAAGCCATTTGGCTGAAGCATTTGTGTTCAGATATTGGATTGAAGCAGGATGCAGTTACAGTTTATTGTGACAGTCAGAGTGCAATCTACCTTGTGAAGAACCTGACTTTTCATGCCAAGACCAAACACATTGATGTTCAGTATCACTTCATGAGAGATATGATCAAGGATGGCAGGGTGAAGCTGGAAAAGGTAGAGACTGTGGTGAATGTTATGGATGCATTAACTAAGCCCATGAGCACAACAAAATTTAGGTGGTGTTCCGAGTCTATGGGCCTTTTGGCCCCTAGTAGTTGATCCATGATGATGTTATTCCTCTGGCCCTTGCAAGGTATTCGACAAGTGGGAGAATGTTGGGAAACGAGGTGTCTCAACCTTGCTACACATTTCCTGTTATAGTTATTTTTATTTAATATTTTCCTACAATTGTTACACATTGTCGATGCTTTGAAAAGTAGTGTTTTTAGGTGTCAGAATATGCCCACATGATATTATATTATGGAAGGCCTATTTTTAGGCATATTATGACAGATTCTATGACATCTGTAAGGGTCAAAAATAGGGGATTTCATTTTGGACGTGAGAGCTTATTTTGGGACTGGAATCTTGGCTGAGAAGCCTCACACATGGTTTTGTTAAACCACGGGTGGTTTCTTGTATAGCCAAAAGTATATAAATTGGAGGCTTGAGGAGTTGTTTGCATAGTGTGATTTTGCAGATATTGTTATGCTGTCAGAATGCTACCAGAATTCTTCCAGAGTTGTTTACTGGTGATACTCCTGTAACAAACTTGCTCTACAAGTGTATGTAATCTTGTTATTGGATTTGGAATACATTGAGCAGGCTTTTGGAGTGTGGGATTTTTCACCCGAAAGGGTTTTCCCCACGTATATCTGGTGTTTTGTGTTTTATTGTTTATTTCATGTTTTGAATGTGTTGTTAGAATTTCTGTAGCTATTAGATCATATTTAAAGTTTTGCATATTGTCTCTCCTCAAGATTGGTGTAGGAAGTTGTTTCCGCTACTTTAACTTCCTTACAAATCCTAGACATGCAGGAATTAGTGGCATTGGTAGAAGTAGTGATGGAGGTGTTGTGTTTCTATTCTCTATTTATAAAGGGCATCATTCTAGCAACCTTATGGGGGCTCTAGCTATTCTTCATGCAATGGAGAGAGGGTGTTTGCTTGGTTGGAAGAGGATCATCTATGAATTTGATTCACAGATTGTGGTGGATATGTTGAATGAGCAAAGATTGGATGGAGCTAATTGGCATTTAGCCTTGGTGGCTAAGCAAATTCTGAATTTGTATTTCTCTTTGGATCATATTTCTTTTTGTCATATTCCTCGTGAGTGGAATAGAGTGGCAGAATGTCTGGCTAAATGGGCTTCTAAGAACTTTAATAGGTGGGATGTGGATGATTGGGGGTACCTGCTCCCAGAATACTTGGCGACTTTGGAGAAGTTAATTATGGAGGACAAGGCTATGTAGCTGTTCTTTTTGGAGGGTTCCTTTAGGAACTTCTATGTGTTGTTTGTGATTTTTCCTTGGTCGAGCCTTTGGCCTCTACTTGTATTCTTTGCTTTATTCTGAATAATTTTTTACCCCTTTTAAAAAAAAAAACAATTCTTTTTTGTACATTTATTTCTTTTATCTTAGAAAAGTCATACTTTCTAGTTAATAGCATATCTAGAATATCTAGGATAGTTTTGTGGGTATAAAACAAAATCTATTCTTCCTTGAAATTAGACGTTTCAGAGTAGTGCCCTATAAGATCACTTTGCCTTGGGGGTACAATTCTCTGAGTTGAGTTGTTATCTTATGCACTACACCTATGACACTTTAAAAGAATAAGGCTAGGATAACGCACTTGTGATTAGAACTTCCAATTACCAACAAATTAATAAAACAATAAAAAATATTTATCCTCTCAAGAAAAAAAAAACTTATTAAACTTTTTCATTCTTCACTTTTAAAAATTATTTTGATTATTTTACACATAATATCATATATTTAAATACTATTGTGTATTTAAATTCCTTATAGTTTTAGACATTTTACCTCTATATGCAAAAGCTTATTTACCTATCCCATAGGCTCTTGAGTAGAAAAGCATGAAAATATTTAATCTTTTAAATTCCTTATAGTTTTCGACGTTTTACCTCTATATGCAAAAGCCTATTTACCTATCCCATAGGCTCTTGAGTAGAAAAGCATGAAAATATTTAATCTCCACATATGATCATAATAAGTTCGTTCAAAAAATCAATTTTAGAGTCTATGTATGCTTCCAATTCGTTAGTACTTTTTTTACAGCACGCATACAAATTTTATTCCTCAAATTTATTTTCTATTGCAAGGATGTGCCTATAATCAATGCAAGGAAGTATCGAAACAATTTATGCAAAATATCAGTATAGCTTTATATAACACTAAGGATATGGTTGAAACTTGAGACAATGCGTGTCTGCTTCATCGTCAATATCAAGCAATAATAGAGGCAGTTGGCTTTAACCTCTTCTCTCAATGTCATAAGAAATCTTTCAAAGCTGCAATTGCTGTGTTATGATATTTCAGAAACCATTGAGGGAGAGGTAAGACCAACTTCCTCCGTATATCAAATCAGAAGCCTCAAAGAGCATAAAGCAAGCCTTGAAAAATTTAAAAAAAAAAAAACGGCACGAGAGGCTTAGCTTGAATGAAAAAATTGTGAACTGCAATATTTATAAGACAAAGCAAGGACAGAATATAGAAAAAAGCAATTGTGGAGGGACCCATAATTTCAAGTGGTTTCATATCAGAGATCTAACACGACAACCAATGGAAGGCAACTAAATTTTATCAAGATAAAAGAAAATATATTTCACCACAGTTTGACAGATGCATTGTGTTTGTTGGTGCATTTTTCTTTTCATTACACAACATTTCCTATGAAATATGCATGTTATGATACTGACATAAGTCGTCAATGACCTTTCATAATTTAGAATCTCTTGAAAATTTTTTAAAACCAAATTAATCGATTATATGATTTATATCCTCAATATATATCTTGACGGCACTTTTTAAAGTTTGGAATTGAAATTTGATGTGAAAAGTCAACAATTTATTTGTTTTAATCTTGGTGACATCACTGACATGATTCCCAAATGAGCTAACATATGTTGGAAAAACTATTACTAATGTGAAAGGAATGTAGATGATTATATATAGCATCTAGTCTTTATAATTGGGCCTAAAAGTAACATGCATGAAGTGAATGACATGAGAAAACAATTGGTATCATTCAATCTAGTGGGAATTTTATGCAGATAAGCTTGTCTTCTGCTTTTATCGTAATGACCTTTTGAATGTCATTGGTGGAACTGGACGACTAGTTCTCAACAGTAGAAGGCCAATAATTCAGTTGACATTCTGTTACTCATCCCTATAAATTTATCCAGCCAATTAACATTTCACACAGCATTCTCTGTCTCATCATTTCAGCTTATGGAGGTGAATGAATTTTTAGGAGAAGTATGAGGAACTGCTGTTAAATCTCCCTCAAAGGTTTCCAAAATACCCACATACAATATCTTCTGATTTTTTGGGAGTCTTTGAGGAAGATGCAAAAGCGGCTCATCTCATTTATTCACTTCATGTTCTATCTCAGACCTCTTTTGAGATCTATGTCAATTTTTTGTTTCATGTTTTTCATCTTAAAGGTATGATATGAACCTTCTAGTTCCTATTGCCAACGAATGATATGATTTACATGTTCTATGTTAAAATCTAAACAGATTATTATCGTTAAACAACTCTATACAAGTCAGTAAGTCTACTTACTATGACAATAGGCTTCTTGTATGACAAGATTCACAAACTTTATAGATGAACTTCCATTGAAGGATTGATAGCTTGCCCTTTCAACAGGCTACAACCAGTGCCAGTTATGTTTATATGTTGGAAAATTGTTACTACTACTTACAACTGCTGATGCCTAAGCATAGGTATGACCTTCACTTCCCCATATGGAGTTATTGTGTTATGATGGAATGCTTATAGAATATATGACTTTGGAGGTTTGGAATTTAATGATCTGTGGTCTGTGTTTTTTGAAATTTAGTGCAGTATTTTTCAGTTTAGAAAACTGATAAACCTTGAATCATGACTCGCTGCATTTTCTCATAACTGTATATTTGACCGTTCTTGTTGCCAATAAACGGTAGATTTTCCTTGTATGAGTAATATGTATTATGAATATAGATTTTTTTATTAAAATTTGTAAGAGATTTTCCTTGTATGAGTAATATATATTATGAATATAATTTTTTTGTTAAAATTTGTAAGAGATTTTTTATTGTGTGATGATGAAATATTTATATAATATATGACTCTGGACGTTTGAAATTTGATGGTCTGTGGTCATTTTTTAATAAATTTAGGGCGGTATTTTACAGTTTAGAAAAGTATATTATGACTCGCTGTATTTTCTCATATATGTATATTTGACAGTTCTGGTTGCTAATAAATAGTAGATTTTCCTTTGTATGGGTATTATATGAATATAGATTTTTTAATTTGTAAGATGGTTTTTTATTGTTTTTTCATTTTATTTTTGAATAATTTAGTATTAATTGGGAGGGTCTAAATTTGATAGTCATATTTAAATATTTTTGTCATAAAATACAATCAAAATTTTAGGAAGATCGTATCTTATTAAAAGGGAGATTTTGGATAGACCATCCAAATTTATATAAAATTATTCTGATATATATTTAGTTTATATATAATTTTATTTATAATAAAATATATTTTAATATTTGGAAGGCAACTTTGAATGGATAACTGTCATTAAAAAGAGTGATTGAAATACATAGGCACATAGTTTTCAAATAATTGTGTTGATGATAGCAGCCATTTTGAAATAAATTGCAAGTAATACAACTCTTTTAAAATGATCCGTCTCATTGTATATATATATATATATATATATATATATATATATATATATATATATATATATATATATATATATAGAGAGAGAGAGAGAGAGAGAGAGAGAGAGAGAGAGAGAGAGAGAGAGCATCCTCGATGTCAATAATTAAAGAAAAGAATATAAAGTGTATAAGTGATGTGTCATGGGGAGTCTAATTGGTAATATTTAATTTGTGCTCGATAAAGTATTTTATTCATTTGAATATACTATATAGAGAAAATGTAAATTGTGGATATGAAGCCATATGGACTAAGTTGATGATCATAAGCTATTGGTTAATTAAATGAGTTTTCATTGTGGAAACTAACCAATGAGATGATACTACTAATCTTAAAGGATCATCCAACACCATCAATTCAATATTTCTTTCAAACAGGTTACCTGATGTGACATTTGCTAGAATCTCAAATAACATTTGTCAAACAATTATTATAGGTGCCACTACTAGTATTTGTGAAAGCAATTTTGAGTAACTTGTTATAAGTAGTAAATTCATGATCAAATTATTTCATACTTGAATTGTGCCCTAGATTTGAAGAAATGTGTCCTAGCTACAAAAAGTTGAGCTTTAGCCATGGAGAAAGAATTCATGTAGATTATTCTACCAATCAATTAAAGAATTCTTAAGCTAGATATTCCATATAAGAATGAAAGAAATATTTGGAATCTCTTTCAAAAAGCAAGATAAATTGAGAAATTACCAAGTGAAAGTTGTGAATTTGAAAAGGGCATAATTAGGATATAAGAAACTATGATATTTTTAATTGTTCTAAAAATAGTCTTAGCTAATCAAATTGTTGAATTTCTTGTAATTAGAAGAATCAAAACATTTTTTTAGAACCCTACTTTGGTGTGATTTGCACAAATAAGTACCTCTTAGGAAAATTAGTTATCCACACTAATCACCCCCCAAAGTGTTGCAATTTAAGATACTACTTATGTCATCCTATGGGCTACCAAGAAGTATCAAAAATCTAATAGTAAAGGTGGGACTACTACAATTTTGTTTTAAGAAAAATTGGAAGAAATTAAGGATCCCAAGACACAAGTAACTAGAAAGAAACTATTCAAAAGGATGTCTAGAAAAAAGGATCATATCATCCTATCTAAAATGCTTGATATCTAGATATAGCCAAATTAGTAGTTCCAAACTATTTCCCTACCCTATAAATTGAAGAATGGACTTACAAGTGCTATGATGAAGAAGCCATGGTGGTAGTAGTAGAATATGGAATCGTGGTCTTCACTTTGAACAAATAAACAATTCAAAAGGTGTTTGACTTAAATCTTGAAGATAAAATTGAATTGATTTTAAGAAATTATCTATGGACTATGAAAAGGACAAACTATAGGGGAGTTAAGTTACCTCACCATACATTGAGAGAGAGGGGTACTATTGCCAAAAATTCTAGATGATGAAGATGAACCAATGAATATGGATAAATTCTAGCAGCACTTTCATAAAACCTATCAAATTTTATGTCAAGTAATAAACCAAGATTTGGGGAATAAAATACCTAAGTCTACCCTAGGATTTCTAGAAAACAATCAATATCCATATATGTCTATACTATATAATTATGGGGATTTTCTAGCTAAACAAATTCATGATGAGACTTTTGTGCAACTCAAAAATCCAAACTCTACAAGTTAAGAAATCCATAAGGTATTCCCTATTGTGTCATATTTTCTTATATATATTGAAAGATGAATCAAATGAAAGATTGATGACTATAGATCTTCCCATATATCCATATATATGCTACTACAATTGTGGTCTTTGCATATGGATGGAGATGATAGTTGGGCTTCTTATGTGATTTTTGAAAACCATTTTGTAGACCCATTGTTAAAGAAGATAGAGACTAGTAGGGCAAGGTTATCAATTGATATAATAAAATTCCTTAGGCCTAAATAGTTGTACATTGAAATTAAGTAAATTCACAACTGTGGGGACCAATTTTCTACAAAGACTTTACTATCATTTGAATATTTGGTTCTACATTCTTTCCTTGTGAGCTCCCTCACACTATTTCTATAAGAGTTTCTTTTATGGAAGCAATTACATAGTTATATTCATGTGTCAAGGATAATTTCAAGAATCATTAGAAATCTCTATGTACTAAAATTTGGATACCTTACAATAGAAGGAAAAGTTGCATTTGAAGAGGTAATCACAAAGATCAAATGGGAATGTACATTGGTATACAAGGACCATATGACCTTGAAAAGTATATTGATACTAGAAGAAATTTAGGTATGTTGGTTCTAACCATATATGTGATAAAAAAAGAGAACCTAGTAAGAGGCTACTAGAATGTGTTTGAAGAAAGAGTAAAAAGAGAACAATGGATAAGGATTAAAATAGTAGAATATAAAAAGAAAAGAATGAATCCAAATTACTATGGAACCCTTTCTCAAATTGAGGATTCCATTGAAAGAATGGAGGCATTCCTCAAACATGTTGATGTTAGAATCTTGAAAAAGAATATAACCCAGAATTAATAAACTGTAATGCAAAACAAATGAACAACATAATAGTACTATGAGAGAATAATGTAAATGCTCTAATGGCATAATAGCATTATGAGAGAACTATAGCTCCAACTTTCTTCTCCTTTCAAAATGAAGAGACATACCTTACTTATAAAGACAAGGTTGAAAGATAATAAGTTGTAGTCATGTGACAAGTGTCATATTCCTATTACATGTGACAACTAGAGGTCAGGATGCCAACTAGTTGATGTGTAGGATATGACAACTATAAGACAACTAGAAACATCTAGAAACATCTAGAAATATCTAGAAGACTCACTAAGTCAACTTAACATGTGAATATGTGTGTGAATATTATTTAACTAATAAATAGTTAAATAATATGAATTATCCACACAAGGGAAATAACTAGTTAGGTAATATCCCTATTCACACTAACACCCTCCCTTAAGTGCAACTTAGGGAGAAGATGATTAAAACAAGAATGCAAAATGCAAGAATAGGTTCCGACAACAAGGCCATGTTAGGTACCCATGTACAAAAAGTCTCTCACAACCAAAGAAAAGGAGAAAACCTAGTGGGAAAAAACTCCTCCCCAAAAGAGAGAAAATAAAATGCTCTCTATATTATGAGAAAAATAAAACCCCTTGTGAGGAAAAAGTCCCCCCCATAAGAGAGAAGACACCCCCCCAGAATAGAGAGAGTGAAAGAGACTATGAAACTCCCCCACAATGAAGTAGCTTCTATTCCAAAAGAGGATGCCCATATATATTTGATATTTTAAAATTAAAATTATTATTTATTAATTAAAAATTTAAATTTTTTAATATATATATATATATATATATATAAAGTCAGTCACACTTTCAAAAACCTCATCATTTTCTTAAAGTGTCGATCAAACATAAAAAGTGCACCTAAGTCATGAGCCGGATTAGGCACACTTTTGGTCAAGTTTTGTCATTTCCAAAAAAAAGGCAAACGTTGTAAGAAAATTGTGCAAGCAATAAGGTAAGTTTATAAAGCTAAGGAAATGACGTCAAAAGAGACAAAGGGATAAAATCTAGGAAGCAGCTATCCAACACTGCAAATGCACGAAAGCGGCTATCTAGCACCGCAAATGCACGGAAGCGGCTATCTAGCACCGCAAATGCACCGCAGCATGGATGTCGCTTCCCCATCCATGCATGACCATATAATAAATGACCACTATTAAATTGCTTCCATATTCATTGACAATAAATTGCGAAGTTACGTACGAAGTCCTTCCCGCCTACTAAAAATAATACTCATAATCTTCCCACTTGCTACAAATAATACTCATAATCTTCCCGCCTGATACAAATATAACTCGAATTAATTGAAAGATAGGTAGAACTTAAGAAACAACCGCCAAATCATTTTTTTCCTCTCATTTTTTTCCATTTTGTCAGGGTTTTGCTTTTCTTCTATGTGTTCGAGTATAGAGCCGTGGGGAAAAAAATCAAAACAACTGCCCTACAACGACCTCTGAATTCAAACTGGGGTTACATATTCTTTGAGACAAAAAATATAAGAGTAAAAACTTTTCACCTCTTAAAAACTAAACTTTTTGTAATAAATTTTTAATTAAAAATTTATAATAATAACCTAAATTAATATAACATTTAAAATTTACGAGTTTAATACACACTTAAACATAAAATCATAAAATACAATTTTTATTTTAAAAAACTAAAATATATAAATATATATTTATTAAAATAAGTAAATTTGAAAAAATTAGCTTACATTTTAATTCCATTTAAAAAATTAATTAGTATGATTTTATTCTCTAAATTCTTTTTCTATTCGTAAAATTTTTAAATATCCAATGA
Organism: Cunninghamia lanceolata; assembly: GCA_027924645.1. Taxonomy (NCBI): domain Eukaryota; kingdom Viridiplantae; phylum Streptophyta; class Pinopsida; order Cupressales; family Cupressaceae; genus Cunninghamia; species Cunninghamia lanceolata. The sequence continues at coordinate 2,585,068 of BSBN01000934.1, forward strand.
CTTATAAACTAGCATACCTATATTTAAAAAGTATATATAAAGTACGCCGAGAGATATCCTTTTTGAGGCACCTATTTCCACCTATGTGTAATAAATTGATTAAAAAAATAGGCGTCTCGAGAAGGATATCTCTCGGCGTACTTTAGATATATTTTTTAAATATAGGTATGCTAGTAGCACCCGCAGCGGCAAGTCTAATTATAACTATATAATATAAAATTATAATATAGATTAAATATATTATTATAATATAATTATAATAATATTATTATAATTATAATATAATAATTAAAAATATATATTATATTATATTATATTAGTGTTCAAGTTAGAATTATGGTTAGGATTAGTATTAGAGTTAGGGCCAGAATTATGTTATAATTATGATTAGTTTAGAATTAGGATTTGAATGATTAGTTATGCTTAAAATCAGGGTTAAAATATTTTTTTAATCAAATTAGGGTTATAGTTGTGTTTAATATAATTAGGGTTTTGTTTAGGTATTGAGTTAGGGTTGGGCTTCTAAATAGGGATAGATATATAGCATTAGTCTTATAAAACAATGGTAAGTGTGATCTTATGGTTATGGTTAGAATTAGGGTTAGATTTAAAAATAAGGTTTTGGTTAAGCTAAGAGCCAAGATTAGATTAAAATTAGGATTAGATTGAGGGTTAAAGTGAGAATTAGGGTAATGCTTAAAATTAGGGTTACAAAAAGGTTTAATCTATTTAGAGTTATAGTTGTAAAAAAATCATTTTTTTTTTAATTTATAATTTTTGGAAATTCATTAAATTTAGAATATTGTAGTGCTTGGATTCATATTAATTATCATAATAATTATGTGTTGTGTAATTAATTTAAATAATTTTTTCTATTTTAGAGTTAAGATTTATTTTATTTTACTTTATAATTATTTAGTTTAGTGAAGCACAATTTCAACTTTTATTATTAGTTTAATGAAGTTAATTTCATAGAATATGCATAAATCAACACATCATAAGACAAACATATAATATGAAGTATTCCAATGCATGTACATTGCCACCCTAGTACTTGTACACATAAGAATAATATTTGTCCACATAAATCATTCATATCATGGTTGTTTCATTTGAGTAACTAAGGGTTATGAGTAACTTAAGGTTATGGTAAGTGTGAAAGTATCTTTGTACAAATAACAAATAAAATCAACAAAGTTTAGTAACAAAAAATATATGTGGAGAAAGATTTTGGAGGAAAACAACACAAACAAAGAGAACCAAGTATATATTCATCTATATAAATAGCATTTGTGATATACAAGAGATTATTCTATGCCCTATTGTACTATGCTTTGATATACTATGTTTGTTCTGCTATACTTTTCTTTGTTTTCTCTGCTCTGTTCTACTCTACTTTGTTGAGTTTGTTCTTCTCTACTCTGCTCTTATTTGTTTTCTTTGCTCAGCTTTTCTCTACTATGCTCTTCTCTGTTTAGTTTGCTCTATTTTTCTCTGCTCTACTCTGTCAAGTTTTCTCTACTCTGCTCTACTCTACTCTATTCTACTTTGTTCTACTCTGATCTGCTCTGTTCTGCACTACTCTACTCTACTCTGACATGCTCTAGTCTTCTCTGTTCTACTAAACTTTGCCCTGTTCTACTCAACTATTCTCTACTCTGCTCTATTCTACTATACTCTAAATTGTTCTACTCTTCTCTGCTCTGCTTTACTCTGCTCTGCTCTGTTCTACTCTACTTTGTTCCACTATACTCTACTTTGTTCTAATCTGCTCTGCTCTGGTCTAGTTTGCTCTGCTCCACTCTATTCTACTCCATTGTGTTCTAATATTTTTAGTCTTTCTTCTTCATCTTTTCTCTTACCAAGTTGTTTTCCCTTTTTCATTTTTTCACAATGATCATATGTAAATGGTGGAACTATTCTGAGACCTTGTAATGACTTTACACGAGATATAGCCACAAATGTTAATCCTATTCTTTCTTTTTGCCCTATGTCAATTGTGGCTTTTGAGAGAGTCAAACCTTGTGATTTGTGTATCGTTAATGCCCAAGCCAATCTTAAGGGTATTTGGATTGTTTGGCCCCTTTGTATTGGTGTAATAGGAACTATACGTGGAGATTGATCTTCAAATGGTACCCCTATGTAATTATCAAACTCCACCATAACATATGTCAGTGGTTTAGGTGGTGCACTTCCAGGTTTGTATATTATTTGTCGAACATACCCTAGAGATCCATTTACAAGGCCTGCTTCTATCCAAAGATTAGAAGTTAACATCACTCTTGCATCCTTAGCAAGTAATAACTCCATATCAATTTCATCAAGCTGGCCTGCTTTTGGTGCATTGACACTACCCACTCTTGTTGCAATGCTACGTGCAACTGGATGCCTCAATGAGAATAATTTCTTTTTGTTGTGATTATGCACATTATCATTTGTGGCAAACAAATGAATAGTAGAATCAAATTCTTCATTAGTTGGTGCATCTATGCAAACATTGGTTCTTGTTATGAGCAACTTCCAGTGATCAATAGTTGGTTTTGCATCTCTTAGATTGGTGAGAAGTTGACGAAATCTTTGTTGTTCAATGCTTTCCCCTTCTTGTCTAAATATTTTATCCAAAGTAACAATAGTTTTGAATTCTTCCCATAATAGTTTACCACATCTGTTACTATCATATGGTGGTCTATCATTAACAGGAGGTAACTGACCTAAATCTCCAACGAGAATCATAGATACACCTGCAAAATATTGGAAAATGATGGCATTCATTAGTGTCTACTAATAATTGTTAGATTTAATAATAATCAAGTTTATGTTTTAAAATAGGCAAAAATTGCATATCTTCATTAAAAAACAAATGTATACCTCCAAAACTCATGTTTGCTTTTTCAGGGAATGCCTAACGAAGTCGACAGTCCACCTTCTCCAGCAAATTTTGTCCAATGAAGCTCATTTCATCAATCAAAATGTATTTTATGTGTCGTAACTACTCTTGGAAACTTGTGAGTCTTGCCCCTTCTAATTGACCAAAATCTGTGACTGGGATTTGAAGTACTGAATGGATTGTTGAGGCTCCAATATTGAATGCTGCAACTCCTGTTGGTACAAGCAATAGAAGTGGAGTATGCCCTGGGAATGCTGCATTTTGAAGAGTTTGACTGATAGCACCAATTAGATATGATTTTCCAGTTCCTGCTGTTCCTTGAATTATCATGAATAATGACAATGCATTTTGAGATCCATGATAATGTGTCATAATTATATCAAGTGCATTTTTCTGCCTGGCACCTAATGATGAATAATTGATATTTTCTGTTATATCATCCCACAGGAGAAGTCTATTATCTTTCATGGTTCTTATGAATTTGATTGCTTGATCTGTGTAGTGTTCACCTTGATATTCATTAGACCATGGTGCCTGTCTATCAATGTCTCTTCTTCCCAACATATCTATTTCAGAAACTTGCATAATCTGATTATGATGTAGCCTTGATATGATTTCCCATTCATGCTCTATTGTGTTTCCTTGAAGAGGTTGATTATCTTCAATTTCATAATCACTACCATTGTCAACATCTTCTGGAATAGTTCTTCTTTGCACATGCCAAGGATTATAATTGAATGACTCCCAATTTGATATTATTGCATCATCTTGAAGACCAATATCTCTTTCTATATGATGAAATGGCTTATAAAGTAACAACTCAGACCAACAAAAATTAACTCATTTATTTGATTGACGTTGAGGGATGGATACAAACCTTGGAAATACTCTCACAATAGCTGCCATCTCCCTTGCCTCCCATTTATTATCTCTCCTTCTCTTTGGATTATATGTCCATGATCTAGCTACATCAATAAGTGAAACACCTTCCATGCAAAAGGGCCTATTCTTGTATCCATCAATGAAAGATTGTGTATGCTCTTCATAGTCATCTTCGTCATTTGTAGCTACATGTTTGAATACCTCACGTGAGACATTCAAATTGATAAATTTTTTGCTACTCTCTACTAATGGAAGTTCCAATAGCATATGACATATTTCTTGTGCCCCAATGTCTCTTTCTATAATTGTTTCAGTAAGAAGTCTTCTATATGCTCTTGATGCTAAATCATCAGGGTTTTCAATGTTTGCAAGCCGCATCAACGTTTGATGATAAGTTTCTGAACTCTTTTCTGCTTTAGCTACATACTTGGCAATGTACTTGATCACAGCATGTTTGGAAAGAACAGGTTGCCAATCTATATTTGCTCTCCATAATTGTAGTATGTAGTGATTGTGTGTATTTACTCTGTCATCATTTCTTGCAGGTTCAAACTTTTTTTCACCTATCTGCAAGTCTTCATATAATTTTGATCCCTTAAGATTTAACAGCCATGGAGCATTATACCTATAATAAATAATAATAGTTTTTTTATTTATCTGCACTCATAATATATTGAAATTGAAAATAATAATTTGGAAGATTTTGAATCTTACTTGCAAACCATTCGTCCTATTTTTTTGCGTAGACATGCACCCTCTCTACACATTGTATGTCGTTCTACACAATTTAAAATCTCTTCATAGTCATGTTCCATATGTATTTGTGTAAGTTGCCTTGTATTTCGAAGACATGGATGTTGGACAAAATTTTGCATTACCTATGATTAAAAAATGTATGAATTTATTAGTTACATTGAAACATAATTTTCTTACATAATATATAATATATTTATTAACAATCATTGATAATATACCTGAATGCTTCATTGATGTGGATCTTCTCTAGGATTCCATGCATGAATAATAGAATGGAAATATTTCTTTGCACTTTTTCATTGCTGCTCATTTTTCCAATCAAGATTATCCATATTTGGTGCTCCATCTAACCATATGAATCCATGCACATGCAGTGAACCTCTATGCTGCCATTCATATCTAGACCAATAATCTTTGACATTCATTCCTTTTTCTAGAATTTGTTTTCTAAAAATTGTATGTCGTAGGTGCATGTAATGTGCCACTATATGAGGATAATCAATAACATTCTGTCTTCTCCATTTTTGGGCTTCTCGTGCATCTATTGGTGGTCTTCCAGGCATCAATGCATGCAAATTAGGCTAGTACATATCTGCTACACTCAAAGTGAAGAATATTGTGGGAGAACCAATTTGATGAAGCATATCAGTTAACTCTACACGACATTTTGCCCAATATGACCTTGTACCCCTTAAGGTTGTTCCAAACCTCATCAAGTGATCAGCTAGATGGGAGTGGGGCACATTTTCCATATGTTCACGTAGCTCGTTGATGGTGATTGGCATATCTTGAAGATTTCTTTTGACAAACACTACAGATGAATTTTGTGCATGTAGTCTCATTATCCTGTTCATCAAATAATATCTAAATCATGGGTGTCGACCAAAATGGTGATCCCTATATCGAAAGAGATGTTTGACAAATTCATGCAGATGTACTTGTCTCATATGAGGTTCTAGCCAATCACATCTACCATCAGGAAACAATGTTGGAAATGCCATATCAAATAAGCCTAATGTCACATACTCATTGATAGGAGATGAACCAATCGTTGGCCAATCGATCAATGACCTTGGATCTACACCAGGGTTGTTCACCCATGCATGGATCAATTCCATCTCTCTTCTGACATTAGGCAGCCTAGAAGCCATTGATGTTGTGTGATTAATGATATTTCCTTCACCCATCTCCATCAATGGGCCCACAAATACTTCATTTTCATCTGAATTTGATGGAAGAGTAGTGAGAGCATTTTCATCAATTTGAACATCAGAGTAGAACTTGTCATGTTCAATTTTGTATTTGAGTGCCTTATATACTCTCTCTCTATTTACTGTAAAGTTGTAATTTGTGCCACATTGATCTCTCCTTCGAACAATAATGATTGGTAAATCTTTTATTACATGTGGCAAAACCTTTGAAATTTCTTTTACATCCTGTGGAAAACTTATTGTGTGTCCCTTGTATTTATATTGACTACCAGTTGAATGTGTCACTTGTAGGATTGGATTGACACGTGCTATCAACATTTCTTCTACCTGTGTCAAGTTTGCAAGCTCTAGTGGTTGTGGGCTAGGATCCATATTATTTGATGCTGAGAATCGATTATTGCCTCTTTCTTGTCGACACCTATTGCATATAGGACCTTGAGGTGTCCAATAAACCCTTATTCCAAGGTAACATTCTTGACAAATATAGCACATATTTGGTGAAACAAAACTATCTATTCCATTTCGAAAATGCATTTGGAAAGTATTGAAATTAGCCTGAAGCATTCCATTAGGATTTGGTGTAATTTCTACATCATTTTGAACAACTTGATTAATGTCATGTTGAGGTGCATTTTCTAGTGTTTCAAGTACAAAATCTATTGATCTTGAATTTTCATCTCGAACATTTAAATCAATATTAGCATTTGACTGATAAGGTTTTTGTCTTTCTTGTCTTTTAGGGGCACCGAGTCCTGGAGATGTTTGTGCATGACTTATTCTCATCATATTTGGTTGCTATCGATTTTGTAATTCCAACTCTTCAACTGTTATTTCAGTTGCACGTTGATGATATGTTTCTCTGTCAACCTGATTTCATTGTATCATTTGTTCTTGTATTTCTACATCTGTCATTAGTTGGCGTTGTCGTCTTTGATACTCCCTCTGATATAATCTTTGACGTTCCCTTCTATATTGTTCTCATTCTTCATCAGTTTCAAAATTCAACCCAGGGGGAGCCATACCTACATAGTAGTTGAAAACAAATATTTATAAGTCTAAAGTTATAACATTGACTTCAATGTACAAAAATTCCATGCCATTGGTATCTCATGTTGACATTATTACAATGATTACACACTTTCAAGTTAAGATCAAATAATAACACTAAGAGATAAAATAATTTTCAACACATGATGACTTTTGTTGTCAAGTTTTCATGGATTGGTTCCTTATCACTCCAAAAGGTTACCTTTTCTATATATCACCAGACCAATATACCAAGCCTCTCTGTATGCTCGCTTCCATTATACCCATCAGTACGTGGAAGAAGCCCATCCTTTCTTTATACCCGTCGGTAAGTGAAAGAAATGTTAAAGCACATGAGAGGAGAGTGGTACGTGGCACATAGGAAATACATGAAAAGGATTCATCCTATCAATGACACCTGCTTAGAAAGAAATCAAATTTCTTTTCAGTCAGGATTTATGTCTTACGATAGTGACGAATGGGTAACGGAAGGAAGTGAATATGAGAGTGTCCTTATTTCTCCCTAGCGATTTATAGGGACGATGCCACAGATGCCATTGTTACAACTATTTTAGGCAGCACATACAGTAGTTCAGTCGCGACGGCTTGACCCGTAAACATGAACCAGAGGTACCATGATTACCGAACGTTGTAATTGTTTTAGTTTTGGAAAAAAAATGTTTAGACTTTTTGTTTGAAAAAAATAAATAACAACTTTATTATTCTAAAAAAAAAAGTCAAAACAAATTATAATTTTCATAAAAAAAAAGGTTTACCTTATATGTTTAATGTCTATAAATACATAACTATAAGATTACCTTATATGAAATTAATTAACACTAAAACAAATTAACTCTATAATGATCAACATGTATATTTAAGGAATACATATGCATTATTTTTTTCATAAATTATAGAAAACTAAATGTTGGAAATACTAATGCCTCATATTTTTACAAATAATGGAATTTCCTATGGTTAGAGATGTTTCTAAGAAATTGATGTTTAACTTAACTTCCATTCTAGAATTCCTAAATAAATAAATAAGGAGTAATAATTACCATAAATAGATAATTAGATTAATATTACTATTAAATTAATTTAATGATGGTTACCCACACCCTAAGCTTAACAATTATTTTTACTTATTGTTAAAATACTAAAGAACCTAATAGCCATAATAAACTTAATTAAAAAAGGGTAGATAATATTTAGCTATGTTCATCTAATTTTTCCTTCATTCCAACCTAAAGAAAAATTTAATTAATATTATGAAAAGAGAAAATTATTATTTTATACTATGACAATGGGAAAAATTAATTCATTCTAAATAAACATTTAAATAATCTATAAGCCTTCCTCTTTGCTTATAAAATTAAAATTTAAAAAGACTCCACAAAAAAATAAAATAAAACTTCATGGGTAAGAAATATTCTAATAATACCAAATAAATATTCTAATCTAATAATACCAATTAAATAAATATTTTTTTATTAAAGACTAAATTTTGGAATGGAAAGTTCTAAAACAAACTAAAACTAAATAACCTACATTCATGCAATCTTTAAATTAAACAAACCCTTTAAATACCAATTCTCTCCTACTTTATATTGTTTTTTTCTAATTTCCTCTGTAATTGGTTTGGCATGCTTTTGTGCAGGTAAGGAAGCTATGGCTGCAAAGTTTTAGTGTTTGCATGAACAACATATGGAACTATAGGGTCAAGAAAGAGTGATAATGTTCAGATAATTGTGTATAAACACATATGGATTATTATTATTATTTTTATTTATATATTTATTTATTTATGTATTGTTCATGCAACATTGAATTCAAAGAGGGTTTTTTTTTTTTTAATTTATTTATATTATTATTTTAACTTTTAGAAAAAATCATTAAAAAAAATTGCATTACATTCTAAATATCAAAGGAGGAGGTGATCAAAAAGTAAATCAACAAAACAAGATTTCATATTGATAGAATTGTTCATGAAGAAGTTTACAGAATAAAGGGTTTTAAAAAGATTGGTAAATTGTCAAGAGTTTCAAAGTTTTGTCAAAAAACTTGTAAAACTTCATCAAAATAGAAAAAAACCATCATTTGATTCAAATCATCTAGTCACATTTCTAAAAATTCTATTTTTAGTCATCACCATTTTCAATAACAAGAGCATATTCTTAATTTGCAGTTTTTTACTAGAGCCTACATTGTTTTTTTATTTTTCATTATTTTCAACCTACTCTATTCAAAGTTTAGAATTGACTATTCTTAGATCATCTATCTTATCATGTGAAAGACATGAACAAATTGTAATTTGATTTTAGTCAACAATTCAATTAGCAGTTACATGTTATAATATTAAAAATAATGGACTAGATAATTTGTAATAACATTTGCACGTCATACAAATAGTCATAACTAAAGTTACAATCTAGTCGATTTATTTTGGTAAATTTTCATGCAATAACATTGTAAACAATATAAATAAATGAACAACATTATTTGAGTGTAATACTTTTCAAAATGTGCTCTACACGTACGTCTGGTCCCGAGCTGGTTCGGGTTTTTATTCACAAACATGAGGTTCTTGGTTAGGAACCGGTGGTGCTTACTTCTCGTGACCCTCTACCTGGTCATGAGGGTGTTGGGGTTTGATAGATGGTGGGATAATTAAACCCCATGGAATGATTCTGGATGGGCATCCACTTTATGTGCCAGCGATTGGTAAAGGTGCTACTGGGAAAGCCTCTTGTCATTCATTTTCTGATGTTGTTTGATCATCTCAGGTAAGAGCTAGACCCTTGCCTTGCAACCGCTCCTCTCTTGTGGTGGTTTGTGGGCCTGAGGTTTCTAAAAATGAGGATTTTTATTTGAGAAAAGGAGTGATCTACATATTCAATGGAATGTGGCCCTCCCTCCCCAACCTGCATAACTAGATTTTGGAATCCTAGAAACTGATTGTTGAAGATTAAGCTTTACCCCTACGCTAGGGGGTTATTCATTGCTACCTTTGAGTCCACTAAGAAGAAGGATTCAGTGATGGACAAGGGATGGATGTGGGGGGATCATTTGTTGTCCATCAAACCTTGGGCTCACTCCTTCAATCCTTTCACCGAGCCGCTCAATATCAGACCACTATGGGTACGACTACCTAATCTTCCCCTCCAGTTTTGGGAGGATTCCTGCTATGAAGCCACAGGTAACATGTTAGGGCATTTTTTAAAGGTTGATGCTACAACATCAGAAATGGGGTACACTACAGTTGCTTGCATTTTAGTGGATATTGACTTCTCTAAACCTCTCTTTGGAGAGGTTGTTTTGATGGTGGAGGATAGGCCATGGACACAGTTGTTGGACTATGAAGGTCTCCCCTTTCAGTGCAAGAATTGTTTCTCTATTGGTCATTTAGCCTCCAGTTGCCCTCACTCTCATCATAAGGGAGCGGCAACTTGGTGGAAAGATGCTCTCTTGGATTATTTGACTATTTTTACATCCCCTTCAGATGACTCTTCTCAGGAGGGCGAGCCTTCCTTGGAGAGTGATTCGCTTGTTGAGGAGCCCTTGGTGTCCACTTATAATGTCGATGCTGCTGATGTTCCTGTTGGTCCTATTCTGGATGCTATTCCCACTGTCGTTACTGTTGGTTTGGATGATGTCCTAGCTGATGTTCCTATTGGACCCATTCTCACTACCTCTGCCGAGATGTCAGCTCCCCTTTCTGCGAGTCACTCTTCTTCTTTGGTGGTTCCAGATTCCTCTGCTAGGTTGTCGGTCCCTCTTATTTGTGATTGCCCCTTGGCTACGAGGTCTGGTGAGGGTCCCCTCCTTTCTCCTCCCTCTGAGGACTTTGATTCTGGGCTTTCTTGGACAGTTGTTCATAGAAAGTAGAAAGGGCTCCCCAAGTCTGTCGCGGCTTCACGATAAAGGATCAAGAGAGTTAGGTTACTACCCTCAGGATCTGGGTTTGTTTAGATCCTTTGTTTATGTTTTTCATTTGGTTGTTGTTTCTATTATGTTTTGCTTGTTTCGCCTTTATGGTCTATTTTTCTACCCTTTGAGCCTTTGTGTGGGGTTCAACCCTAGTTGGCTACTTTTTTTGTATCCTCTTGTTTTGTAATAGGGACCTACACCCCTGTTTGCAGCTTATCAATATCAAAAACAATATAAATAAATGACATTTGTACTTCGATGGATAATAGTAATTATCATGCCTATATGTTGCTAAAATTACTATTTATTGACTATTCAATGTTATTGTTATCTTAAATTTTTTATTTACTCTAAAACTTACTACACATATGTTGCTTATGAATGTTCATTGGGATTTCTTGTTATGTGTATTAAGAGTTAAATTGTTTTGGCAAGTTTGTAAACCTTGTATTACAAGTCAACTCAAAGATGTAAATTATGATTTTGTATCAAAGACTACATTTAATTTATCACAATGTTTGTGTTTATGTGTTAACTTATTCAATCTATGTGTACTTGCATTGTTTGGTCTTTTTTTAATTGAATAGTGCAAATGTCCAATCTCAAGACCTATTTACAATTAAAAAACATAAAAACATTTGTCGTATATTAAAAAAGTATTTCAACCTTTTACACTATGCACAAACCTGAAATCCTTCCAAAAATATTGTAAAAATTGTAAATTGTAAATGCATATTCTACTGCACATCTATTTCATTTTGTTTTACCCTAAAATATACAAATTAAAATAGTAACAAACACATTACACCTAAATTCTTATAACAATTAAACCAAATATTCTTCTTCAAGTTTTATTACGCCGATAGGCATTTAACTCTGGAAGGAGTCGAGCATCGTACAATGTCAAGTCACTCATCAATGGCCTCTGTGCCAACCTGGGTACAGGGATGACCAACCAATCCATCTCTACCCTTCCCATCAAATTGATGCACAGTGACTTGGATGTACAGCTTTGGAGACGCATGCAAAGGTTGGTGGAGATTTTGCTTGCACATTTTGCCTTGTAAATTACTTTTTGAGGGAGTAGATGAATTTCAGAGTTTCTTGTTCACCAAGTTTGTTAGGGTTTGACCTGGGGCAGCTCGACTCTGTTGTTTGTGTGTGCCTGTTTGTTTTTTTAGCAGAGTCTAGAAAGTTACAGCAGATTGCATGAGCTCTGATTTGGAGGAAGCTCAGGGTAATAATTGTAAACACAAATGCACATGTATGATAATGAAAAGCATGAACCAGGACTTGTGAGTAAGACATTAAAACACACACATAGAAGCAAAACATAACACAAGGATTACTGGAGTGGAAAACCCTCATGGGGTAGAAAAACCACTCAAAATTGCCTCACTAGCTTATTCAAAACCTCACTGGTTACAAGTAGGTCTCACTGACGAAGGAAGCTTCACTAGCTTTATAAAATGCCTCACTGACATACACTGTGCCTCACTAGCTGATTCAAGTGTGCATAAGAAAACAAATCAATTCAAGGGGTTACCTTGTTTCACTCCATCACAAAACCTTATTCTTCCTTTAACCCTCACTTGACAAACTTTCTTTCAATTACAATCTATTCAACCTGATAAAGAATCAACATTATACCATATCAAAACTTACAAAATACAATCTCTGCAAATTACCATCTCAAGACACATATACAAGCTCCTGGATTGATCAAACATAAAATAATTTCACTCTGCAACAATCATCTGATGATCTTGTCACTCTCTGTATTTACCCCTGCAAAAACATGATCTCATACATCATTATTCATCTGTATTTTCTCTTCAAAAATCTTCACAAAGATGTCTTCATCATATCATAACTCAGTCCTCCAAAACCTTCTTCACAATGCACCTGCAAATTCATTATATAAAAAAATAGAAGGTCCTTTCATGACCTTTCACATTCTACTTCTTCTCTGATTCATTCTTCTCTATAAAGAACCTGCAAAACCAAAAAGATCAAATTCATATTCTTTGTATAACCATTTCCATTCATAAATAATTTGCAAAAATAAAATCATATTTCTCTGTTCATCTACAAGAAGTCTTTTCACATTCTTCTTCCCATTTATCTTCATTTTCAAAAATCCATTGATAATCTCATCTCTAATGTTTTTCATCTTATGTCCTTGTAACAAAATAATAAAAACTCTATCTCTATAATTATCTTCTTTCATAAAATCATTCTCCTGCAAAAATAAGATTATATTCTTCTTTTTAAAAATATTCTTTATTTGATGCCTTCAAAAAATATTTTCACAACCATTCGAATCCATTTCTCCAAAAAAATTCTGCATAAGGACAAAAAAGAAAAATCATAAAAGCTCCTTAATAATTTATTACTCTACCCATTTTAGAAAAAATTAACTTTCTTCTTTTCATTTTCATGGCATGAGAGAGAAAGAAGCCTTCTTGAGTTTCAAAATTAGAAAAAAATTTCATAAAAAATCCCTTAAAAAACTCAAGAAAAACTGCCTTAAAATCTCCATTTCAAAAATCTAAAAATAGCCTTATCTGCAGATGACGGTTGACTGCACTTCAAAATACATTCATAGGATAGTCATCAATCTTTATATTTGTGCCCATTAATCATTCAAATCCTGACCAATCGATTTGATCACCCGCCAAAGGTCTTAAAACAAACTTTTAATACCAAGCACCCTAGGTGATCGGGGTCGGTCACCTCACAGGGCCGAACCCTCAAAGTCTTCACTTAAGTTACTTTTGACCTTCTGAACCTGTTAACCACAAAAAAGAAATGAAGGTATGACGTTTGAGCTCCTTGTATACACTTAGAGCACTATAGTTAGGGTTTTAATGTTTTAAGCACTTTGATAACTAAACCCTAACATAGTAGTAAGAATGAAATGCTCAAAACTTGAACAATGATGACTATTATCTCTACACTACCATTAAAATACTCAACACCCTGCACAAATTACATGAACACTCTCTATCCTTTGATACTTATTCATTGTATTTTGTCATCATGTATGAGAAGTTTGATCTTGATATGATGAATAAGATTGCGTCAAATGCTCAATATTCTAAACAGAGGTAACTTTGCATTACTGATCCTCCTAATGATAACAGAGGTAACAGAGATAACTTATGAAGCACTGTCAACAACATGAAAGAGACATTGATCCTCCTAATGATAAGGGGTAAGTGCACAAAGATGAGGGACCAAAATGGGGTCTTAAGTTGCCACTTTTTTTTCTGAAATCAGGAAACATTGATGTTGGATGAGAAATTGAAGATAGCTTCACTCAAAATTTGAAGATGGAACGAAAACAAGAGTTGTAGTGCTCCGAATATAGTTTCTAAACTACTATTTTTTTCCAAAAATGGTTGAGATTAAGGGGTTCAAAAGGGGGAGCACACAAATTGGTCCTATTTTTCTCAAAAAAATATAACATAGCATCTGGTGTGCTCCCCCTAAAATGTTAACTTTTTTTTAGTATTTCAATAATCGCTCTGGTGAGAAATTAGGTAACACCATGTAGTTTATCCCTGATTTTTCTGATATTTTTTTAATGAATAATTGATTTTTTAGTAATTTTTAAAGTGGACACATCCTGAAAAATAGAAATTTGAGCATGCTCCCCCCTAAAATGTTTGAAAACTAATCGAAAATCATTTTTTTTAAAATTGGTGTAGAATGGAGTCTAGTTTCTAAAAATATAACTTATTTCAATTTTCAATGAACGGTTAAAAGAAAAGTCAAAAATGTGAAACACTAAACGTACTCAAAATGTGAAAAAAATTATATGGTTAGATAGCTAACAGAGAGCTTAAGATTATGGTGGTATTTTTTTTGAGTTTTCATTGAAAAAAGTGCCATCCTGATGGGGAGCATGCTCTAGATTATCTCTAGATTTTGCTAAAAATTGATAAAAACACGTCAAACAAAGCTGATAATAATGCGCTCGCGTTATGATGAGCATAACTAGAAATACACATGCCAATTGCATTTATTTGAAATTTTCTAAATCCTTTTCAACAAATCCATTTTTTGCATATCTTGCAATCATTGCATTCCATTATAGAACATCTCTTTGAGGTGTTACGTCATACAATTGACATGCCTTTTCTATGCTTCCACACTTTACATACATGTCTCAAGGGCAATTGCACTTCCTATCATCTCTCTCACTCTATTTCTCTCCCCTCTCTACGTCCTACCCTTTCTTTGAGCCTTTGCTTCCCTCCCCTCTCTACCTCCCACCTTCTCTCTCACTCTCTTCTTCCTTCCCCTATCTACCTTCTACCCTCTCTCTCACTCTCTACTTCCCTCCCCTATCTACCTCCTACCCTCTTTCTGAGTCTTTGCTTCCCTCGCCTCTCTACCTCCTACCTTCTCTCTCACTCTCTTCTCCCCCTCCCTCTCTACCTCTTACTCTCTCTCTCACTTTCTACTTCCCTCCCTTGTCTACCTCCTGCCCTCTCTCTCAGTCTTTACTTCCCTTTCCTGTCTACCTCCTACCCTCTCTCTCTTCTTCCTTCCCCTGTCTACCTCCTACGGTCCTCTCCCACTCTCTACTTCCCTCCTGTCTCTACCTCCTATCCTCTCTTTCACTCTCTACTTCCCTCTCCTCTCTACCTCTCCTCCTCATTCTTCCCATCCAATGAAATTTCATAAATTATTTTGTTTCCATTTCATCATCCCAATTTATATCCTCATCCATCTTTACATGTCCTATTTTTCTTGTTTCCATGTTCTTTGTCGACAAGGGAGAGCGAGAGGGAGGAAAAGGGAGAGAGGATGGAGATGGAGGGGAGAGAAAGGGGAGAGATAGAGAGTCCTAGTTTTCTTGTTTTCAAGACAGAGAGAGGGTGGGTCGGGTTTATGAGTTTAGGGTTGCTTAAATTTAGGGTTTAAGGGAATTATTTAGGGTTTAGGGGTTTAGGACTGCTCAGGATTATGGTTTATGGTTTAAGGGTTAGGATTTAGGGGCATTATTTAGGGTTTAGGGGTTTTCGTAGAGAGAGAGAGAGAGAGAGAGAGAGGTTTAGAGTTCCTCAAGTTTAGGGTCATTATTTAGGGTTTATGAGCTTAGGGTTGCCTAGACCTTTAGGGGCATTATTTATGGTTTATGAGTTTAGGGTTGCTCAAGTTTAGGGCTTCGAGTTTTGGGTTAGGGTTTAGGGGAATTATTTAGGGTTTAGGGGTTTACGATTGCTCAAGTTTAGGGTTTAGGGTTTAGGGGTTAAGGTTTAGGGCTTAGGGATTTAAGGTTGCTTGGGTTTAGGGTTTAGGGTTAGGGTTTAGAGAGAGAGAGTGAAGGGATCAATAGATATTGGGAGAGATAGGGAGATAGAGGTTTAGAGTTGCTTCCAAGGTTTATGGTTTAGAGGTTTGGGGTTTAGGGAACTGCTCAGTTTTAGGGTTTAGGGGTTAGGGGTTAGGGTTTAGGGGCATTATTTAGGGTAACTTAAGGTTTATGTTTTAGGGGTTAGGGGTTAAGGTTTAGAGGTTTAGGTTAGGGTTTAGAGAGAGAGGATCAATAGGGAGATATAGAGGAGACCGAGGGGAGACATAGGGAGATAGAGGGTGAGGGACATGGCCAGAGACATAGGTAGAGAGATTGAGAGGTAAAGGGATGATAGAGACAAGGAGATAGGGTTTAGGGTTGATCAGGTTTAGAGTTTAGCCCAGTTAGGAGTTTAGAGAGGGAGAGATATGGAGATAGAGGGTGAGGGACATGGCCAGAGACATAACCAGAGAGATTGAGAGGTAGAGAGATGATAGAGACAAGGAGATAGGGGTTTAGGGTTCATTGGGTTTAGAGTTTAGGGGTTAGGAGTTTAGAGAGGGAGAGATAGGGAGATAGAGGGTGATGGACATGGCCAAAGACATATGCAAAGAGATTAAGAGGTAGAGAGATGATAGAGACAAGGAGATAAGGGTTAGGGTTGATCAAGTTTAGGGTTGATCAAGTTTAGGGTTTATGGTTGGTATATATGATGTATAGAATGGTTTAAACAACTAACATATTGGCGCTTATGATGTTCCGATGGCTCTTGTGGCTGGCAAAGGGTAGAATGACACTTGTGACTGGCTTGGTGTATAATGATGTTTGTGATTGATAGGTGAGTGCTACTAAGGAGCATATTGGTACATACGATATACAAAATGGTGCAAATGAGTAACAGGTTGGCACTATGATATTCTAATGGCGCTTGGTGAGGTATTTGTTTGACTTTGATTATTTTTTGGACCATTTGAGATGGAGCTTAGATTGATTCGGGATGGAGTTGGGATGAAATGGATTTTTTTAGGGATGATGAGAGGTGAAAAGTACTAGATTAGGAATGATTTGGGAATGATTAGAATGGTTTTAGGGATGGTTTGAAGTGGTTTAGTGCCGATTAGGGAACGATTAGAATGATTTAGGAATAGTTTAGGGATGACCTATTTGAGATGAAATCCAGGTTGATTTGAAAATGATTAGGGATGAAGTTAAATTGATTTGGATGTGATTTGGGATGGTGTGAAGTGGTTTAGGGCTGATTAGAAGTGGTTTAGGGATGATTAGAGATGAAAATGAATGGATTAGCGATGATTTGGGATTGATTAGGAATGAACTTGGTTGGAATGAAAGCTTAATGTTTTCATGAACTTTCACGTTATAGAGATTGGGAGAGATAGGGAGATAGAGGTTTAGGGGTGCTTCCAGGTTTTATGGTTTAGGGGTTAGGGGTTTAGGGGTTTAGCCCGTTGCTTGTTTTTAGGGGAGTTAGGGGTTAGGGTTTAGGGGCATTATTTATGGTTTAGGGTTTATGGTTTAGGGGTTAGGGGTTAAGGTTTAGAGGTTTAGGTTTATGGTTTAGGTAGAGAGGAGAATAGGGAGATACAGAGGAGACTAAGCCTGGGAGAGATATCTGTGTCTCCTCTATCCAACTCTCTAACTATACCTACCTCTCTATCTCTCTCTCCCTGTCTTTCTATCTTGCTAGATCACTTTCGATCCCCTCTCTCTAACTCTACATTTGTATCTCTCCCTCCCTCACTATTTTAGGTTTACATGAGTTTAGGGTTGCTCAATTAAATAGGGTTTAGGGTTTTGGGTAAGGGTTTAGGGGAATTATTTAGGCTTTAGGGGTTTAGGGAAGCTCAAGTTTAGGGTTTAGGGTCTAGGGGTTAGGGTTTAGGGTTTACGAGTTAGGGGTTTAGGGTTGCTTGAGTTTAGGGTTTAGGGTTTAGGGTTTAGGGTTTAGGGGTTTAGGGTTGCTCAATTTTAGGGTTTAGGGGTTAGAGGTTAGGGTTTAGGGGCATTATTTAGGGTTTAGGGTTTATGGTTTAGAGGTTTAGGTTTATGGTTTAGGTAGCGGGGAGAATAGGGATCCCTTTCTCTCTTTAGACATATCGATCACTATCTCTTAATCTATCCCTCGCTACCTCTCTCTCTCCTCCTCTTTATCTCTCCCCATCCCTCTACCTCTTCAAATCTCTCTCCCTATGTCTCTAGACATCTCTTGATCTCTTTCCCTATTGAGCTATCTATCCTCATAACCTTGTCTCTTAATATACCCCTCTCTACCTCTCTCTCTCTGTATTTCCCTATCTATCTCTCCCTTTGCTAGATCTATCTCCCTATATCTCCCCTCTCTATATATGCATCTCTATCTTTATCCCTCTATAGACCCCTTTCCCTATCTCAATCCCCATTCATCCCTCTCCCTGTCTCTATCTCACCTATCCTCTCTATCTCCATGTCCCTCTCTATCTCTCCATGTCTCCCGATCCCTCTCTATATATAGGATAGAGAAATGAAGAGAGAGAGAGAGAGACTCTCCCATGTAGATACAAGGTTACCTATCATGCTTCCCAGAATGCACTCACGTTATAACTCGAGTGCATTATAACGCGATTGCATTCTAGGAAGCATGGAAAATGGTAAAAAAGCATGTGGGATCCATGTTTTAGACCCCACATGACTGTTATTCCTACTTTTCATGAGTATATCAAACAAAAGAATGCTTTTCATGTTATTTGACTAATTGAGAATCATTTTTATATGAATTCAACACCTTTTTTTGTTTTATCAATGTAGAAGAAGTGATTTTTCATATTTTTGGAGAAAATTTGATTATTTAAACTAAAAGTTTCATGTTTCATGTTTCATGTGTGATTTTATTTCAAAGCTAATTACCATTGATATATAGATTGAATTTGATGATATATGTTTGTTTTTTCCATAAATTTTACTAATCCTATTCTAGAATTATATAGAATTCATAATCAAACTTGTGAAAAACAAGAATTTGAGGATTTTGAAGCCATCTTTTGGAGAATTGGTCAACTACAATATCGAATTCTAAGGTATGTTCAATTTAAATGTCCATTTCAATTCACATATATATGTTCTTATGCTCTTTATGTCTTTATGTCTATGTTTTTTATGTTCTTTATGTTCTAAGATATATGTGTCTAGGTATATTAGTTAGTTTAGTCAAAGAGACTCCAAATTCCTCATGTTTCCACCTTGTTTCGGCCCTTCATGCCTTCATTTCACCTATTTTCAGCTATACAAGAGAAACACATTATCAAATACTTCATAAAATAATTTTAGTGAACAATTATTTGTCATACTCATATTCGAGTGTATACATGGAGCCAAAATTGATTTTGGAAGACTCTTAATTTTTGTCCTAGGATGATATAGAAGGATTTATTCCTTGATACATGCATAATTCAATTCATTTAATAGAACCATGCATGAAATGATAGTTTTCTTACAAAAATGCAAGAAATGAGCACCACAACCTATTTGACAAATTGTTACATCTCACTTTGATACCACTCAATCCATAAAAAATATGATGGAGATTATGTATTTACTTCATCAACATAACAAATTTTTAGAGAAGAGAGTTATATACAAATATGTACAAACATAAAAGCATCATGACACAAGATGATACAAAGGGAGTTATAAGGAGATAAAACACTAAAAAGGATTTTTTCATGACTGTAGGACAATCACAAGTCTATATAATAGTCCATTATCATAGTCATGACCATCATGAAGTTGTTTTTAATTTATGCATTACTTAAGATGTCTTTGATCTTTTGTCACGAGTATCTAGAAGGTTATCTTCAATGTTTAATGTTCTTTTGAATATCACAAAGTTTTTGGACTGGTTTAAGACTATTAGGATAGTCAATTTATGTTGATTGCAGTCCCCTTTGATGGCATTCATTTTGTCATCATTCAAAATCACCTGGACATACAACTCATGTATGTAAAAAATTAACCATACAATTCATGATTTGCAAACCTAAAATAGTGATTTAATACTCATATAAGAGTCCAAACAATGGCCTTCAAGGGGAAAGATAGTCAAGAGCAGTCAAGGTGATGTTCTTAAGAGTTGATAGGGTCAAAGGGAGGCTTAGTATTAGAGATATACCTTTACATAGCATGATCTCTCAACACCTTATGGTCTCCACAAACTCTCGCAACAGAAAAGTTTCACAAACAACTTGATTTGTACAAAGTTTCACAAACTTGTGTTCTATATTGGCTTCACAAACTCTCACAATGACCCTTCAATGAATTAGGTCTCCAAGGTCTACAACTTGCACTCAAGGATTCAGACCTTCACATGGGCTTGATAAGGCATCTAACAAGATTAAATTCACCAACCAAACACAACCAAACCTAATTTCCTTATATGGTTTCAAAACCAAAACTTAATCAATGTTTTGAACACCCATTATCAAGTTACATCACATATCTCAAACTCAACATTGACTTCTTGGTACTGTGTGCCTCAAAAATGACCTTTTTTGTTGTCCTAAAAGGGCTAATTAGGCCTATATTACAAAGGAACTAGCCTTTAAACTTTCCACAGACCCCTAAACTTGTTGGGGTAGCATTCTTCATGTGTCCAAACCCTCAAAAACATAATTTGTTTCAGGAGAAACATTAACCTACATACCAAACCACAAAACCCTTAGTTTGGGCAAAATTGAGGAGGGTTTATTGAAAATAATGGTTCCTAACACTTTCTCCTCATACCACTACTTCAAACACCTTAGAATACACCTGCACATGCTCACAAAACCATTAGACAAACATTTTCTTTTGATATTTTGTCAAATACCCTCTTTGGTTCCTCTTTCCCACATGAAAACACTCTTTAAAACCCTAGGGCATCACACTAAAACCACACCAACTAATCTTCTTTGCCTACCAAATCATGAGAACACTTAGATTACTCTTTGAAGAGTCATTCCACTGAGATACAAGTCATGACAGTAGGTAGAATGACTAAAACATTGTTTAAACCCCAACCAGAGCCCTCACTGGCCTTATACAGGCAGTTTCAAAAATTTGGTTAAATCTCTCTCTAAACCTAATGAAAACCTCTCAAACTTGATTCAAAATAAAGTTAACATAGACCCAGGTAACACATCAAATGAATTTTAAGTCTAGACAGTACCGTACAAGGTCATAGTATAGTCTGAAACATAGAAGATGTAGAGAAAAACGTGGTTACAATAGAAAAATAGAGTAAATGTTGTTCTTTCTTCATCAAAATTCATGTCTTCTTCCATTGGATTTGTTTTAAAATGGATAAAACATGCAATTTACATAAGCAATATTATGACACTTGACAAAACTTAACTACTTGACCCCCCTAAAGGACTCTAAGACATACAAATGGTCTTTTATAGACCTTATTACATCAAAATAGGATTCCACACATGGACAGAAACATTTGAACTCATTTACATTGCATTTGCCATAATTGGCCTTAAGGGACTAGGTGCTCCTGCACCATTTATGACTTTGTATGTTCAAGTGTATACTACATGACTTATATGTGTGTTCAAATGCATACTCCATGACTTATGTATGTTCAATTTATCTTGATATGAGGTGTCTTATTCAGAAGTTTGTAAAACCTTGTTATTCATTCTGACTATTTTATTCATTGTCATTATAAAATTTCTAATTATCATTGTCTTATTCTTCATGCTTGTAGAAATCATCATCATGCCAAGGAAACGAGAAAAGACTCTAACACCAAAAGAGCGTGAAGTTGAGAATGAGAGGAAAAGAGAAAGAATGAGCAAATTTGGGAAAGTAGGAAATTGTCAACCATACAAGAAGACATTCCACCATTGCCAATTGAAGAGGAACGTGACACATCTAACAAAGCTAAGAGAGATGGAATTGGCAGCACAAAGGGAACGAATGCAAAACCTTCGTACAATGAGGAAAGCGAATCTTCAAGTTGGAGGCACTCCATCGTCCACAGGTCAAGTTGAAGGAACACCATCATTAGCTTCTTGAATTGGAGACACTCCATCTTTCATAGGTGAAGTAGAAGGCACATCTGCATTTTCTTCTCAAGTTGGTGACACGCCATCATTCACACCTCAAGTTGAAGGTATGTCATTTTCAACCTTTTCACCTCCAATCGAAGGTATGTTATCTATCCCATCTCAAGTAAATATTGAAGAAACTCCTAATGTTCAGTCTACTTTACCAAAGAAAATGCCTCCTAGAATTTTGCATAGGAGGCCTAAATTTCTAATTGATATTGATGAGAATGTATTGGAGCCCATGCAGGATAAGATTCCCATGCGCACTTGCCAAAGATATGCAAATAATATATGGAAATTATTCTTTGAGAATTTAAATGAAACTAGAAGATGTCAACTCTTTGTTGAACTGATGAGATATCTAAAATTTAGGCCCACTATGAAGATTCTTGGCCTAAGAACATCGAATGCCTCAAGTGAAAAATCAATTGTCAAGAATCTAATGAGTGCGTATGAGAGTGTGGGTTCCACCTCATATACCAAGGATAGTAATGTCACACGGTGTGTCATTACATCAACAATTGTAAGCCAACAAACAAAAAAATCTCGCCTCATTAGAAAGGCAAGTCAAGCATTGAAAATAAATAGAAAAACTCTAATGAGATCCGTTGGAAGATGTCAAAGAGTTGAGGATCCAAACACTAATGAATTGTGGGCATTCTCTGGGAGACTCCCATAGAAAGACAAAGTTGTTGTCAAAGCTTTGAGATCACTAATTGAAGACTTTTGGAAGAATTACACAAGGGTATCTCTGAATCAAAGGGATGTGGTAAGAAGGAGAATTGATAGTCAAAACCGTGAGCCACATCCAAAGCATTTTTTGGATATGACTCAAACACAGTTTTTTGGTAAGTTTCTAGAGAAGTATCCTCAAATTAAAATTTCTCAAAGATATTTTGAAATGCTAAAAACTTTCTTTGTCAAAATAAATCACACATGCACTACTTGTTGTTGTAGATTACGTATTGAATTTTCTAACCATTTTGATGTTTATTGGTCTATATGTTTAGATTTGCATACTAACAATGTTTTGCAGGATTGTGGCATATGTGCCTCACCAACTACCTCAAGAGACTTCATATCAATGATTTTATGTGTTAGAGAGGAAGGTCAAATATTCTACAGGAAATTATGCTTGGATGACACATGTCAGCATTGCAGTGGCTTGCAACGTATGCCAATATGTGAACATATGGAAAGAACACATGCGGTTGGAAATGAAATAGTAGAGTTTAGCAAGTATAAAACAGTGGCATACAATACAAGAGATGGTAAAGAAGCAAAGAGGTGTGAATATGTTATTCAGAAGATTCTAGTGTATCAGTTTATGCCTATATTTTGTGACAACATAGTGTCTGAGTATGTAAGACATGCCCATAGAGCTCAATGGTTGGACTTACAATTCAAGTTATGCAAGGACACCTTTCTAGTTGGTAGCATTGTTTCAGTCGTCAACTTTGCAGAGAACTATAGTCTACAGCCACAATGTGAGGTGTAATCCCAATATTATAACTCGACACATGTTTCTATATTTGTACACATCGCATTCATTCATGTGAATGATAGTACAGAGGATGATAGAAAGATCATAAGGGATCATCATTTTTATATAAGCGATGATCACACGCATTCCGCAGAGTTCTTGCAAGGTTTTTTTTAGGTGTTCTATAATGATCTGGCTAGAAGGGGCATATCATTCAGTCAACATATCATATGGTCGGATAACTATGGATCACAATTCAAGAACTAGCAGAATTTCTATTGGCTGAGTAGGAGGCATAATATTACAGATGTTTAACATATGTGGAACTTTTGTGAGGTTAGGCATGGAAATGGGGAGCATGATGGTGCAAGAGCATGTATAAAAAGAGCCATAGCATGAGAACAGTTAAAGTATAAAGACAATGGAAGGTTGACAGATACAAAATCAATCGTCGAGTGGTGTAATTCTTCGATGGGTCTAGGTAATGAAGGTAAGTCTTTAGTTCATAGATTTTTTTGGTTGATAGATGATACTAACATTGCACCATATGAGGACTGTTGTACACTGACAGGATCAAGTGAGCTACACTCTATCAAAAGCTCAATTGCAGGTTCATGGAGTATACATACGTGGAAGATGGTGTGCTTTTGTTCTCCATGTACAATTCAAGCCTGGAATGAGTGTGAGTCACATGAGTGGGTTGACGAATGGCAGTTTAGTTATCTTAGCCCACTTGACACGTATCGACCCCCGACGGCACTGGAATTGATAGAGATGGAATTGTCAGTTGACTTTGACTACATATTAGATCTAGTTCAACCAGGTAATATATCTACTTGCATAGTTAAATTTGAAATTCTTAATGTTATCTTAAACTTTGTAGTATTTTTGTAATGTTGACTAATTTCATTTAATTTTTTGCACATATCATTGTAGGGCATGTTTATGCAGTTATTGCAGATGAAGATAATGAAGAAGGAATAGATTATTACTTGTGTCATTGTGTAGAGGCAAAAAAGAAATTGGAGGCCCTAGTTACAGATGGAGAAAACATTGAATACCCTATAGGCTCAGTGGTTGTTACTAGAATATGGCTTAGAAGGTACCCACATAAGAGTGTTAATGTTTGGTTGTTTGAGGACTTTGACACGCATCAGAAGGTTCTTCATTACTCCAACCTTGTGATGGCAACCAATGTTCATTTGATACAATATCAAGGTAGACCTTTGAATAAGACCTTGTGGAAGGTGCGTGACTCTGACCATGAGGTAATACTTGACACAATAAAGAGTAGAGAAGACCCAAATCATTCGGTGGATTAATTTGTAAGTATGCATAAAACTTTCCTAGATGGTTACTTGTACTTTGTTTTGTATATAAATAGTAGTATGAATTTCTTCCCTCCAGTATATTTATGTTTAGTCAATTTTGTTTTTTGATGCTTCTCATAGGAGGTCACAACTGGTGCAGGAGCACCTTGACTTCCATAGGAGTTTGATTAAAATGATCCAATATTGTAATGATTCATCATTGTATAAGGTTAATCAAGTCATTGTTATGTATTAGAGGTCACTAGAAAGTTCAAATATGCAAAATATTGCAAACCATGTAAAGGTTGTCAATGTAAAGTTGGAAAAAAGATGTAGAATGAGGGAAGGTGAAGAGTCATTTGGCTCTTGGTTCATTCCAAGTAGTTGGAAACTGAAATTTCATTTGTAATACCTTTAAAAAGGCCTTGTATACCTTTGAAAACTTGGAGGTGATTGAAGATTGAGAATGGAATGGTAAAAAGCAATGTTTTTTGTATTATACTTCAGAAATTTGCTGTTTTATTACATGGTATGGCCCAATAAGGGTAGGAGGACATTTATTTTTGATTTAAAATGAAATTATATCCAATCACCCCCCCTTTCATTTTTGTCTCATCGAATTTGGTGCAATATTGAGGAAGTTATGACCGTTTTAGTGACTGTAATTTCCAGAATTCTCCTATAACAGTCCTGTTGCAGCATTTAGTACGATTTTGTATGGATAGATATAGGGGAAATCCATATATGGTTATAAATATTCTTGAGTCTAATTTCTATTTCTTTTTGTTGTATCAAATTTCATTAAGATTTGAATAAGTTATGGCATTTCTATTGAGGGTAGGTCTGCAGAGTTTAATTTTCTGAAAATGTAGTCTAAAAATATGCATGGTATGGCCTGGTACGGCCTCACATTGATGTATATAATAGATGGATGGAAATATATGTGTTTCTAGTTTACAATTCTTTTGGTTTGGTATAATTTCATTAAGTTGTGTGAGAGATATTGCAATTTTGGTGAGGGCAGGTCTGAACGCTGCCTAGGGTTTGTAGTTTTGGGAAAAGAGTCATAACTTTCTCCCCTACCATTGGATCTTCATGAAAATTGGAGGAAAAATATTAATTAATGTTCTCTTCAATCTTACCAAAGCAATTGGATTATTTCTTTGATTTGTTAATGTTATTGAGGATAGTTTTGGTCCTCCTACCTCTGCATCATATTGGTATCAGAGCTGGTGAAAGATTTGGGTGGTGTGTATTTTTTTTTTGTCACTGAGAAGGCAGGTGAAGAGCGAGAAGATCTTGATTGTGTAGATAGATCTCCAAGGGAGGCAATCTACACCTTTTAGATTTTGTGTTGCTCAGTTGTTTGGTTGCAGGTGCTTGTTCCGTCTAGCTGCAAGAAGGATGTTTTCTGAGATTGTGTGTGGGCAAACAAGATGAGGTCTGTCATGACCATTCTCCAATAGAGATTTGGCTAGAGAAGGATGCATAGAGAAACCACTGAGGAGAGAGTGGTAGGTGCATCACCAGGATCTGCTGTTGGGTGAGATGAATGGTTTGGTGAGTTGGTTTGTTGTGAAGCAGTGAGAGAGATGGATACCTGTAGAAGCACTTGATGTTGCAACCTGAAGAATACTCCACTGATGGGAGTAGAAGGAGCCTGAGGATGCTCTGTGAAGATGGTAGTTTGTTTTGTTGGTTGGTTAGTCACCTTTCTTGATGTGAAGATTTGGAAGATTGTAGCTGAGAAGATTGAAGATTGAAGACAAAGGAAAGAGACTTTTGTTGCAGATACATTTCTAAGGGACTTGGAAATCTTTGTTGGTTGGTTGTATGGTGCAGGAGCACCTTGACCTCCATAGGAGTTTGATTAAAATGATCCAATATTGTAATGATTCATCATTGTATAAGGTTAATCAAGTCATTGTTATGTATTAGAGGTCACTAGGAAGTTCAAATATGCAAAATATTGCAAACCATGTAAAGGTTGTCAATGTAAAGTTGGAAAAAAGATGTAGAATGAGGGAAGGTGAAGAGTCATTTGGCTCTTGGTTTGTTCCAAGTAGTTGGAAACTGAAAGTTCATTTGTAATACCTTTAAAAAGGCCTTGTATACCTTTGAAAACTTAGAGGTGATTGAAGATTGAGAATGGAATGGTAAAAAGTAATATTTTCTATATTATACTTCAGAAATTTGTTGTTTTCTTGCATGGAATGGCCCAATAAGGGTAGGAGGACATTTATTTTTTATTTCAAATGAAATTATATCCAATCACCCCCCCTTTCCTTTTTGTCTCATCGAATTTGGTGCAATATTGAGGAAGTTATGACCGTTTTAGTGACTGCAATTTCCAGAATTCTCCTATAACAGTCCTGTTACAACATTTGGTATAGTTTTGTATGGATAGATATAGGGGTAAGCCATATATGGTTTGAAATATTCTTGAGTCTAATTTCTATTTCTTTTTGTTGTATCAAATTTCATTAAGATTTGAATAAGTTATGGCATTTTTATTGAGGGTAGGTCTGCAGAGTTTAATTTTTTGAAAATGTAGTCTGAAAATATGCATGGTATGGCTTGGTACAGCCTCACATTGATGTATATAATAGATGGATGGAAATATATGTGTTTCTAGTTTACAATTCTTTTGGTTTGGTATAATTTCATTAAGTTTTGTGAGAGATATTGCAATTTTGGTGAGGGCAGGTCTGAACGCTACCTAGGGTTTGTAATTTTGGGAAAAGAGTCATAACTTTCTCCCCTACCATAGGATCTTCATGAAAATTAGAGGAAAAATATGTATTAATGTTCTCTTCAATCTAACCAAAGCAATTGGATTAGTTCTTTGATTTGTTAATGTTATTGAGGATAGTTTTGGTCCTCCTACCTCTGCATCATATAAGGTTAATGTTAATGTTATTGAGGATAGTTTTGGTCCTCCTACCTCTGCATTTTTGGTATCAGAGCTAGCTAGTAGATCCTTGAAGGTGTTGTGGATCTTGTGAAGAAGATAAGGTTTGTGAGAGTTTGTAAAGATGCCTCCAAAGAACCAGATGGCAAGAGAGAATGCTGAGTTGAGAGAAGCCTTAGAGGCAAGAGAGAAAGAGCTGAGGGACATAAGAGAACAAGATGCTGCCAGAGACAGAGAGCTGAGGCAAGTAAGAAGGGAGAATGCAACAATCTTGGCAAGATTGGAAGCGTTAGAGAAGAATCCAAGAAAGGATGAACAAAATGAGTCAGAAGAAGATGAGGATGCATATGAGAATCCTCCTGAGGATGAGTTAGATGCTAAAGAAAAGAAGTTTGTAAGATTGCTGAAGGCAGTCCAAGGAAGTGGAACTAAGGCAAACATAGAGCTACCTATCTATCAGGGGAAGATGGATAGTGAAGAAGTATTAGGGTGGATAGATGCCCTGGAAAATTTTTTTGAATATGAGGAGATGAGTGATGAGAAAAAGATTAAGTTTGCAAAGAAAAAACTGAGAGGAACAACACTTACCTGGTGGAGTAGTGTGCAGACAGAGAGAATGGCTAGAGGTGCATCAAAAATCACTTCTTGGAGTAGGATGAAGGACATGATGAAGGATCAGTTTCTTCTATCTGATTACTCCATTCAGACAAAGAGGATGAGATAGAATCTGAAACAGAAGGACATGGATGTTATGTCCTATACTGAGCAATTTCATAAGCTTAGTATTAGAGGTGGATTGGAAGACAAAGAAGAAAAAGTAGCAAGGTACCTTAATGGGCTTAAATATAACTTGTAGGATGAGATTGGGTTGGCAGTACCAAAAACACTTGGAGAGTGTTTTCAGTTAGCCATCAGGGCTGAAGAGAGAGTGAAGAGAAAGCAAGAAAGGCAAGGAGATTATGGAAGAGGAAACAGAGGTAGGGGCAAACCTACTAGTGAAGTTCATAACAACAATGAGAAGGGTAAGGAGTTGTCTACAGAACAGACAAGTGGACATAGAGGTGGAGGTAGATTTGGATCAGGAAGAGGAGTGTTCACAGGCAGATGTTATCACTGCAATGAGGTGGGACACACATCTTTCAACTGTCCTAAGAAGGATGGTATTGATAAGAGAAAGGATACAAGAGTTCACTTGGCACAAGAGGAGGAGAAGCCAGAAGAACCAGAAATGTCGTCAGCCTCTCCAATGATGGATGGAGAGATGCTCATGGTGGAAAGAGGTAAGATGCAACAACCACCACAAGTATCTATTTTCAGAACTAATTGTTTGAGCCATGGCAAGATATGCAAGTTGATTGTAGATTCAGGTTCTCATGATAACTTAGTTTCTTGGGAAATGGTGAATAAGTTGGGGTTGAAGACTTTTGATCATCCTAGTCCTTACCATGTCACTTGGGTGAGTCAGGAGCAGCAGGTAATGGTCACTAAGAAGGCTTATGTTGATTTCACAATTGGTCCATATCAGGACTATGTTTTATGTGATGTTATTCCTATGACATGTGGGCATGTAATCTTGGGCAGACCATGGCAATATTCGAGAAGGACAATTCATGATGGGTATACTAATACCTATGTAGTGCACAAAGATGGCAAGAAGTTCAAATTGATTCCTTTACCTTGTGAGGAGAAGAAGGAACATGTTACAATTTTCTTTGGAGAGAAATTGAAGTTGAATGTGCAGGTTCAGGGTGATTGCACACAGCAGACACTGATGCAACACAAGAAGGTGGATGATAGTCCTAGAGAGCAGCAGGCTTGGGACTTGAGTTATGTTAAGGTAGGGGACATTGAGTGTCATATAAGGAGCTAGAAGAAGGAAGGCAAATAGCAAAAGGTACAGGGAGGAAAGAATCAGAGCCTCCAGTTGAAAAGAGCTAAAGCATTGCAGCAGCAAGGTCCTAAGCAAGGACATCACAACAGGTTTTATGTTTCCAACACTGTTTACAGGAGCCATGCAGGTTGGAGAAGGAGAAAGATAACTCTTGGAGAGTTCATGTTCCCTATAACCAGTCAAAGGAACATCCCAACAAGATGGAAGACTGGATGGAGCAGATCCCCTAACTCTTGGGACAAGAGTTTTCATCATGCTGGGGAGTATGGTGCAGGAGCACCTAGATATTTAAGTTTTGATTAAATGTTCAATTGTCTTGTTTTGTTTAATAAGGTCTTGGAGACCATTTTAATGATGTTATGAGGCTTGTATCCATGCTTGTAGTTGGACTATGTCCCAATGTCGAAAGAATGTTGTAGGTCCTAGTTAGGATAGCCATGTGTTGTCTTAGGTAGTTGCAATAGTCATTAGGTAGTTTGCAAGATGCATTTAAGTTTTATTGTTATATAGGTAGTCATTTTAAGTTTTCCATGTTGTAAGCCTTTTAAGGCATGTCATGGGTTAGGAAGAATATTAGTAACCTTACCAAAGGTTAGCCAAGTGTCAAAAAAGCATAAAAATAGTCTTTGCTATCCAAAACAAAAGAAAAAAGACAGTTTCTAAAAACAGTCTTGATTGCTGCAGTTATAAATTAGGAAAAAACATGATGTGGGGTAGTTTTCTTGTTTCCCACTTGATGCATACAATGTGGAGGTGTGATATATCCCTGCCAAGCATTATTGTAAGGAGAGCATTCAAGAGATTTGAGAAATATAACAAAAAGACACTATTTTTCTGCCTTTTACTATTTTTTCTATTTTTTCCTTCATTGTTTCTTAGAAATCTATACCTGTATGGAAGAACCTTGGCATGAATTTGGAATGGGATGAAAGAGGACTGAATTACCTTTGATCCAAAGATTATTGGAGGTCTTAATATTGAATTTGAAGGGAAGAATCTCTGTTTTACCAAAAACTATTTTTTCTGCTTTTTTCTATTTTTTTCACTGTTTTTGCTATAGTACCTGTGATTGTACAGATTTGTTATTGCCCAAACTTGTGATGGATGGAAATTACTTTGAAGTACCTTTGATTTGAGACTAGTTTGGGATCTTGATGATGATCTGGGTGGGAGATATGGGTGATTTCCCAAAAACTATTTTTTTTCCAAAATTGTTGTCACAGTTAGAAATTTGTTGTTTTCTACCTTGATCTGTACTAGTACGGCTGAGGAGTAGTTGGTATTTATGATGGATGTTTAGGTGGTTGAACTACCTATCACTTGCAACTTGTTTGGGCTCTTGACACCCTTGCATACCTTTGCATCTCTCCTTTGTTTAAAAGTGGTCTGGGAAACCTAGTTTTAAGCTTCTTCTGACAGCCTGATGGTTATTTCTTCATTCCATTGATCCTTTCTGTTACTGATCAATGGAATGGTTTGTATATTAGGTAATACAATGCCTTGTAGAGGTTGTGAGGGTAGGAGGATAGTTTGATTGATTTGGTCATGTAGATGACCCTACAGTGTTGTGTCTTGGAATGGAGTAGAGGACAACAATAAAGAGAAGAGCACAGGTATGTTGGCATGTCATTTGTTTTGCCAAAGAAGATAATAGAGATTTGGTAGGTTATAGACTTGATTAGTTGTCTGAGATAGGGTTTATCCCAATAGTGATCAAGACAAAGTGGATATGGTGACCATCCTCCTCATGTAGCAGTGAGATTATAACAGTCTATGAAGAGCATAGTGAAGATTGCTATCCTGCAGTCCTATGTAGAAGAATTGAAGGATTGTTAGATGGAGTTAGGCATCCTTGAAGGTGTAGAATGAAGTTGTTGGGTCAGAGACCATGTGTTGGTCATGTTGTGATACACAAAAGGCTAGTATGAAGCTGAATGGTTACTTTGCTCTGCATCAACAACTCCAGTCCGTCCAACTATGGACAAAGAAGCTCGAGAAAAGATGATGGAGAGTGATCATCAGATGGCAGTAAGTAATGGATGAAGTTGATCCTAATTGGTCTTAATCCTGTTCACTCGTGTTTCACTCATGTCATATCAAGATTCATGTCACAGGGTTTGGATGTTAGTTCATAACATTCATGTTTATCATGTTACAATAGAAGGACATAGTTTCTTATGTCATTGGTTCATGCCATTGGATCATTGGATTTGGTTGTGGTTCTTCATCATAACATGCCATGCTTTTAGGAGTTAGATTGGGTTGTGGTTCTTCCTCATGACAGTAGTTTGTTCATGTCTTCATGCTTCTTTGTCCTCCATGTCTTCAGTGTTCTCAGTGTCTTCGTGTGTCAAGGATTCTTCAAATGCATTCTTCCAACATGCTTCAGTTTCATGTAGTGGAAAGGTGCTAGGAGTGACGTGACATTTTGCATTCCATAACTTGAGGGGCCAAATGGACTTTGCCAACATGTCGGGGTGGGTGGGTAAATGTTAAGGGATGTCTCATTTTGTGTGCTAAGCATCGCATTCATTCGAGGTAGTAGGCTACTGGCAAAGTCCCTTAAGCTCCATAAGACAAAAAAATTACCAAACTTTAACAAGACAGTTATCAAAATTCGTGGTAGATGGGAATGTTTCATTTAGACCTACAGGTGCATGTGAAGTCCTTCTTCAATAACCTCTCTCGGTTTCATTCAAATCCTATTCATTTGACCGTGCCAGAATCAAACACATTCTTGCAAAATGCTTTAGTTTCGTGCAGTGGAAAGGTGCTAGGAGTGACATTTTGCATTCCATAACTCGTGGGACCAAACTGACTTCACCAACGCATTGGGGTGGGTGGGTAAATGCCAGGGGAGGTCTCATTTTGTGTGCCAAGCGCCGCAGTCATTCAGGGCAACAGGCTACCAGCAAAGTCCCTTAAGATCCCTAAGACAAAAAAACTGCCAAACTTTGATGGGATAGTTCTATGAATTTGTGGTAGCTAGGAATGTTCTGTTTGGACCTACAGGTACAGGTGGGGTCCATCCACAATAACCTCTCTCAGTTTCGTTCAACTCTGGTCCATTTGACCATGCTAGAATCAAACACATTCTTGCAAAATGCTTCAATTTCATGCAGTGGAAAGGTGCTAGGAGTGGAGCCCGCTTACAACATCTGAAGCATTTCAATCCATGAAGCATCAGATAAGTTTGCCAATACATTTGTATAGTTTGTGTTTTTCTTTTTTATTTTTGTTTAGTCTTTTTGTGTCTTTTAGTTTTGTCCGCTTGACTCTATGGCCCAATGGCATGGATGAAGGCAATTAGAGACTGGATTCTTCTCCCTTTGATCATTTCAAAGAATGGTTGAAGGAAGTTCCCTAGTTAGAAATAATTATTGTCCTTGAAATTAGTTGTGCTCATTTTCTAGGATGACCCCTACAAAACTTGTCTATTTTGTAGCCTACACTCTAAGTTTGCAAATCGAGGTGAGTCGTATCATCCTCATGCATAGTCTTCTCACTCCTGAGTATCTATTCGAGTATCTTCTCGTTTAGATTTCTCAAAATTTGCATAAGATGCTAAATTGATTGTCACAATTTTAAGGAGTAAGAGAAATTTTGTTTTCATGCAGGGGCAGCATGTTTTTCCACCAGTGCATGTTGGAGTCTTCGTGATATGTAAGGGCGGCAAAAATTTCCACCCATGCATGTTGATCGCTTCTTAAATGCAGGAGCGGCAAAAGTGCTGCCCATGCATCTCCCAGTTCACACTAAGTTCATTTAATGCACTTCGTGTGAATTTTTATTAAAGCATTATATATGTTTTAATCTCTTTTATTATTCATTTTTATCTTTGCTTTTCACCTCAGTGATTCATCTCGACGTCTAAAAGCCCTGAGCAAAATCCCGGCACACGCATTGGATCGAGTTTCTCACGTGTTCGAGCTAGGTTTTCGCCATCCACTTTTTATCAGGTAGGGTTTTCTCTTTTCTTTCTTTTAATTGTATTAGGGTTTACGTGTGGTTTCAAATCATGTTCAAATCATTTGTTTCTCTGCTAAAACTTATGGATTTAAATCCTTTTATTCTTCTCTACGAAAATTTTTAAAATAGAACCCTAACGTTTTTTGTGTCCTATTGTTTTTGTGTTAAATGTTTTGTATTACCTCTACTTCTTTTCAATATCATCTATATTTCTTTTTGTATTGGCATTTTGAATTGTTTCAAATTCTCATGATTGTTGCCTATGGCTTAGCCGACATTTTTGCCACCTAGCGATCCTTTAGCAAAGTTACCCATTTCAAAGCAATTGACCATGTGTATTAATGACAAATATCGCCACTAATACACATTTTCTATGTAAAATAAAATGCATGGGCGGTGATTTTCACTGTCGATGCATATTGTTGTGTTTCTACCAATATGCTTGGGCAGTGAAAATCACTGCCCGTGCCTTGTAAAGTTTATAACGTCTTCATGTAGAGGCGGCAATTTTCACCGCCCCTACACGAGTTTGTAACAAGTTTGAAGTTTTATATAAAGGCTATAGAAATCACCACTCAGACATTTATGAATTCAAAATCTCTCTCATGCAAAAGCAGTGGAATTTTCTGTTCCAACAGAAAAATTTCACTTAACCTCCCAATGTGAAAGCTGTAAAATTCACCGCTTTGACACAACAAGTTTAACCTTACCCTGCAAAGGCGATAAAATTCACCACTTTTGCACCCTGTATTGTTCTGCACCCTACATGTAGGAGCAACAATATTTTGTGCCCTAACATCAACATTTTCCCTAACATGCAAGGGTGGCAAAAATTGCTGCCCATGCATCACACTTCAGAATTTTTCTAACTCTGGAGAATTTTCCAAAAAGCCATCCTGAGCCTGCTTTCATCCATTTTATTGACTCACTTTCTCTTTATCCCTTTCAAGCTCATTCCTTTGGTCATGATCGACAACATGCAGTTTCCCAAAATTACCAATATTTTTTGTAACTGCAAGATCATGACTTTTTGTTCTAGTTTATCCTACAAGCTGCCGAGGTCTTCAACTCATTCGAATGAGTCTTCTTTCCAGATGATTGATTTGTCTCCAAAGAAAGCCAAAGCGATGAAATACAAATATCAAGGTGTCTTTCCCGTAACTTCATTGACATCAAATGTTGATGAAATACGGGATACAGAGATCAGCCATGTGGATATGGCTGAATTTGTTGAGAGAATGAAATCAGATAAACCCAGTCCCTATATGCAAAAGATTGTTAAAAGAAACATTCATCTAGTGTCTTCATTCCTTGTTGCTACACACAATATGGAGTTTGTTCTCCAAGTTGCTCATTTCTACAACAGAGATACCAGGGCAGTGGTAGATGCTCACGACAATGTCATCATGAGGCTTTATCCATAATTCATAGATAAGGTGTTCATGTGTCTGGGAGATAAAAATGTTGCAAAACTAGATTTTGGTATTGCTCAGCGTGAGTATGATAAAGATATAGAAAAGGTGAAAAGGGTAATAAACACTAAGTGGCTCAAGACTGCTAGACCAAATTTGTCTAGATGGACCAGGAGTTTTCCCAAGAGTGACTTTGTGGAGGAAGTAAGTGATCTAATAACTCTTCTCAGTAGAGTTAGAGGTCTATCTTCATCTTCAACTTTCCATGAATGGATGTACCCATACATCAAGATCATACTTCAAGGTAAGTAGACTATCTTTTGGGGAGAACAAGTTAGTAATGCTCTTCATGAGCAGCTAACTAAGGTGTCGACTACTTCAAAGTTCTACATGACTTCATATCTAGTGTATATAGCAGCTTCTATGAGAAGTTTTCAAGGCTTAACCTCTGATGGCGATAGGAGAGTTGTATTGGTTTATCAGTACTATCCTCAGCTCATTTTGAAAGGTTCAATTCATCATTTTAGAAGGGTGAATGATTCCTTCTTTGCTATTTTCTTATGTCTTTTTGATCCACAGTTGGAACATAGAAGAGTCTCAGATGAAGCTTGGGCAGTGGTGAATGGTTATGGTTGCTTGTTTCTTCAATTCTCCACTTTCACATATTTAAGAGTTGGCTTTTATCAGGTTATCCTTATATGCTTCCAAAATTCCCCTCTGACAAACTTGTCCTGATGGAGTTGTGTCGACAAATGATTGTTGTTCATAACAAACAGATGGAGTTGAAAAAGCCTAGATTTAGGTTTCCTATTGAGATTGGTAGGTATTCTGTGGCAACTGCTCCTAAGGCCAAGGAAATGGAAATGGAAATGTAAAACGTCACTATGAAGATGTTCAAAAAGAGACTCTGGTTTAATTATAGGGGAGTGAAAGAAAAAATAAAGAGGAAGACTTAGTTTCATGAGCCAATGGTCGAAGATATCTAGGCTGATTTAAGAACAGAAGAAAAGATCAGAAAGTTGGACTACAGCAGGTTGACCCTGAATCAAATTGAATATCTAGGTTTGGCTGATATTCCAGAGGATATGGTGGATGATGAAGAAGTTGTCAGTTCAAGCTATGTCAATAAAAACATTGCTAACTCTCCATTGCCTATTGTACAATGGTCAAAGAAGGAGGTAACTTCTTTGAGGAAAAGGTTTGAGCCAATTCTGGCTAATATGAATCTGTGGCTTTAGAGCAAAGGTATTCCTTTGAAGGATTTCATAATTGGATCTAAGGAAGAAGTCTTAGAGCAAACAAGGAAAAAGGTTGAGTTAAGGACAAAGAATAAAAGTGATACTTCAAGCACATCCAAGGTTTCCAAACCAAGGATCAAATTTGTGTCTAAAGGAAAAAAGACAAAAGTTGCAGAAGAAGAGTCTGATGTTAAGGAAATGGAAGTTGAAGAATAGGGCGTTGATGAACAAGCTGTTGAAGAAATGGATTTTGAAGATAAGTCTTCAGGGGAGAAAAGAGATGAATAGGAGAAAGAAGAAGGAGATAGTCAGGAAGGTCTACAAGATACATCCATGTCTCCACAAAGGGATGTGCCACAAGGAACTAAAAACCCTTGTCCTCTACCTAATGTATCTATTTCAACTCCTTTGTCTGTTCTTCCTACTACCCCAGTTTCACCAATCAATATTCCATCTTCTAAGTCACCATCATCTTCAAAAACATTTTTTGATAATCCTCAAGCTGCTTTTGATAATGTTCTTCATTCCTCATATTCAATTCCTAGTTTGTCCTCGCCCTCTTATGACATTGGTGATTCTTCAATCTTTGAAAATTTTGTTTTGGGTACTAAGCAAGTTGCTAATGTGGATATGCCAGGTGCAGTGTTTACTAATACTCCTATCATTACTACCACAAGTGTGGGTACAATACCTCCTACACCAACAATGGGATCTAATCCAAATGTTAGTACATCAGTGCTTCCTCCCTAGATTTTAGTGTATACACCTAAGAGAAAGAAAGAATCCATCTCTCTAGATGACTTTGATTTTGGCAAGTTGGT
Source organism: Cunninghamia lanceolata (assembly GCA_027924645.1). Lineage (NCBI taxonomy): Eukaryota > Viridiplantae > Streptophyta > Pinopsida > Cupressales > Cupressaceae > Cunninghamia > Cunninghamia lanceolata. Next base: position 2,622,189 of record BSBN01000934.1, read on the forward strand.
GCCAGTGAAGGCTAAAACTCAAAAGAAGCCCAAAACTCTTTCTCAGCTGTTGGAAGATAAAGGCTACAAATATGTGGAGATTGCTCGACCACCACAAAATGAAACTGTTAGAAAATTTTAGTATGAATGACTACTCCATTTCTAGAATTAAACTTGGAAAGATCACGCATGAAAGTGCAAAAGCTGATATGCAATCTGCACTGGATTCTTTAATTCAGAAGTTTGATCAAGAAAATGAAATGAAGGAACACTACAAGACAATGGCAGAATAGCTAGCTGCGGTGGTGGGGAAAATTACTCTGACATCTGAGTCAATAACTCCTGAAGTTGTTTCTATAGAAGATCATGTTATTCAAAAAGTTGAGAAGACTCACCTAAAAGGAAAAGTGGTTGAAGAGTATTTGGAAAAGATGCAGGTGCAAGGAGTGTCTCTTCTCACAGAGACAGCTGAACAAACAAGCAAGATGGAGAAGATCAGAACAAAACTTGATGACCTGGTTGATACTATTTCTCAGGATATTGAATATCTGGATGGAAGCTATGAGAAGTGGATCAAAATGAAGAAGCTAAAGGTAAATACTCTAATATCAATTGGTGTTATTCCAAATCATGATTCTTATGTGGAGACTAGAGAAGCATTGGTCTATCAAAGTAATGTTTTGAAAGACTTGATCAAAGATTTGGAAAGCGCCAAGGAGCTAAGTGAACAAAGTAATGTTAGTCTCTTGTATAAATTGGAGGAGCTTCCATGTAATTTGATATCAGAGGATCATCACTTCCTCCCTACAGACAAGATGATTCAAGAATTCAAAAATATGTTCCAAAAAGAGTTTGAAGATAAAGTTTTCTCAACTTCTTCTTTGGACAACATTCTGGATAATTAGTTAACATTAGATAACCTGAAGTCTAAGTTAACTATTCATGCAAAGGTGACCACAACAATGAAGGATGCAGTGATCAGGGCTCGAATGATCTTTAGGAAGACTGTTAGTCTAGATAGTTTGGGGATGCAAACATCATTTACTATGTATGATGCTCATTTGAAGAAATATGGCAATACAAGTTGATGCAACTTTTTATAACTTAGTTTATTTTATGTTTTCATATGTCTTTTGTTTGTAGTTATAGACATATTTACATGTACTTTTCTCATATGTAATTACATGTAAAAATATAGGAAGTCCCAAGTCAATAAGGACTCCTATTTTTGAATAAGTCAAAGTAGTTAGTTTTTCCTAAATTTTCTCAAGGCCTCTCCCTATAAATAAAGAGGGCCTTGATTGTAATATTTATCTTTTGACTATTGAAGTGAAGCGCTTCCATTTTGAAGAGCAATTTGAGACTTTGAGCTTATTTTGTAAATCAGTTTTCAAGCAATATTAAGAAGCAAGTTGGCATCTAATCTTTGTCTTGGAGCAAGTTTGTGAATGTTATAGAATTGTTCTTATGTCCTTTCTATTACATGATCTTATATGAATGTTTGAATTGTGAGTGTGAATATCAAGTGTTTGGGAGGTGACTCAAATTGGAATTTGTAGACTTTGTGCTGCTAGTTCATATTTGAGATTAGAGTTTAAGTTTGTGAATGAAAAGTAATTTGAAGACTTTGGGCTGCAAATTATTGTTTGTGATTGTGTCATTTTACCTCAACATATAGTGAAGACTTTGACTTACTATTAATATCCTCCAAATGCTTCTTCACCTGATTATGTACTGACTCCATGTGTCCTACAAATTCTTCTGCTTCTGTAGTTCTCTTATCTTCCATACTAATATCTCTCAACTCTGTTAATCCTCTAGGATTTACTCTAGTAAAAATCTCAAGACGTGTTCTTCTGGCACTCCTATTCACTAAATTTTTGCATGCAAACTCTACTTGTGAAATAATCAAATCCCAACTTCCTTCCTTCTCTCCAACCAAACATCTCAACAAGTTTCCCAAACTCCTATTCACTACCCTTGTCTATCCATCAATCTATGGATGAAATGTTGAACTAAATTTCAAATCTGTTTTCATCTTCTTCGAAAGTGTCTTCCAAAAGTATCCAAGAAAGCTTGTATCTCTGTCTGAAATTATGCTCTTAGGTAATCCATGCAATCTCACAATCTCCTTGAAAAATAGGTCATCTACATGCACTGCATCAGTTGTCTTCTTACAAGGTATGAAATGTGCCATCTTTGAAAATCTGTCCATCGCTACAAATATTGAATCATGTCCTCTTTATGTCTTCAACAATCCCATTACAAAATCCATACTTATGTCTTCCCAAGGTCTCTCTAGTACTGTCAAAGTTTTACACAATCCAATATTTTGACTACTCCCTTTTGCAACTTGACAAACTCTACAACTCTGTACAAATTTCCTAACATCCATATGTATCTAAGGCCAAAAGTAATTTTCACTCACCAAAGCCACTTTTTTATCAATGCCAAAATGTCCTACCAATCAACCACTGTGTTTCTCTTTGATCAAATTATCTCTCATGGAACTTCTAGGTATGCATAACTGATTTCCTTTGAACAACATATCTTCTTGAATGAAATAATCCAACCACTTACTCATATCTATCACACTAGGTTCCTTACATGCTTTCCAAGGTTCTACAAAATTAATATCTTCCTCATACCTATTCTTCAATTCATCAAATCCCAATACTTCAACTCTCATCTCTGTCAACAAGTTTCTTCTCCTACTCAATGTATCTACAACTTTGTTTGATTTTCCACTCCTATGCTTCAATACAAAAGTATAACGCTGCATGAACTCTACCCATCTCATATGTCTCTAATTTAGCTTTCCTTGACTATTGAAATATTGCAAAGCTTGATGATCTATGTACAACACAAACTCCTTAGGCAATATGTAATGTCTCCACTTCTTCAAGGCTTGAGTTATGGCATAGAACTCCTAAACATAGACTGAATATATTCTCCTTGCATCATTCAACTTCTCACTGAAATATGCTACAAGTCTACCTTCTTGGCTTAACACTACTCCTATTGCATTCCCACTTGCATCACAATCTACTTGAAATACCTTATTGAAATCTAGTAATGCCAAAATAGGTTGCTCTGTCACTTTCTATTTTAACAACTCAAAATTTTTATCTGCTCCTGATGTCCACTTAAAGTCTTTTTTGTCACCTCTCATTGTCTCTGTCATAGGGTTACAAACTAAACTAAATTTTTTGATGAATTTCCGGTAGAAACTAACCAATCCATGAAATGATCTGACTTCTCCAATGCTCTTCGGTGTAGGCCATTCAACAATTTCTCTTTCTTTCTTAGGGTCCATCTTCAATCCTTCCACAGAAATCACAAATCCCAAGTATACCAATTCTTCCTTCATGAAACTACATTTCTTAATGTTTATCAGGAATTTCTCTTCTCTTAATCTTTTCAATAATTGTCTCAGGTGCCACAAATGTTCTTCTTTTGTCTTACTAAAAATTAGAATATCATCCAAATATATGATAACAAACTTACCCAAGAATTTCTTCAAGACTTCATTCATCAACCTCATGAAAGTACTTGGTGAATTTGTCAATCCAAAAGGCATCACTAACCACTCATAAAATCCTTCATTTGTCTTAAAAGAAGTTTTCCATTCATCTCCTCTTTGATTCTGATATAATGGTATCCACTCTTCTAATCTATCTTTGTGAAATATTTTTCTCCACTCAAACAATCCATGATATCATCCATCCTAGGTAAAGGAATCCTATACTTAACTGTGATCTTGTTTATTGCTCTAGAGTCTGTACACATTCTCCATTCTCCATCTTTCTTTGGTGCTAACACTGCAGGTACTGCACAAAGACTCAAACTTTCTCTGATCAAACCCTTCCTCAACAACTCTTGTATCTGTTTATTCAATTCTTCATTCTCTACTAGTGTGATTCTATGTGCTGCTTTGTTAGGCAAACTAGCTCCAGGTATAAGATCCATGTGATGACTAATACTCCTAATTGGTGGAAATCCTTTAGGTACATTATCTGATATGATGTCTTCATACTTTGTCAATAACTTAGTTATCTCCTTCGGTTGTGATTCTCCAGTCTCCTTCTTCAATGTTTTAGGCTTCTTAGGAATCAAAGCATAACACATGTTCTCATGTCTCAAACCATCTAGAAATTTTCTTCCATCTACCAAATAAATTCTAGCATTCCCCCATACTTCACTCTTAGGATCATCTTCCAAAGCAATCAAAGTAATTCTCTTTCCATTAGATGTTATAGTGTATGTATTATTTCTCCCATCATGTATATCTTTTCTATCATACTGCCAAGGTCTACCCAACAAAATATGACATACATCCATAGGCATAATATCACACAATACTTCATCATGATAAGATCCAATATGAAATTTCAGCAAACATTGTTCACTCACCAGTACCTTATGATCATCTTGAATCCATGCTATCTGATAGGGCTTAGGGTGTTTCAATCTTTCCAACTTTAGCTTAGTCACCATCTCCTCTAAAACTAGGTTATCAGAACTACCACTATCAATTACAACTTCACAACATTTACCTCCTAATTTGCATCTGTTTCTGAACAAACTTTTCCTCTATGGTGGTTCCTCACTTGTCTTTGTTGGAAATAGTTCTCTCCTCATGACAAGTGATTCTCCTTTCTCAGGTTTACCAACTAAATTGGGTCATCCAATAGGTTCTTCTTCCACATAGGCTGCTCTTCCACTGTTCTCTATTCTCTTGCTTGTACTCCCTTGATTACATTCAAATGCTCTATGTTCTTCACCTCCACACTTAAAACAAGTTCCTTTAAATGTTCTCCTATCGGTTCCTCTTCCTTCTCTTTTGTATCCTTCACTCTGGTATGGGCTAAGGTTTCCTCTACGGTAGAAAGTTTTGTCATCTCTCCGGTATGCATTGTTATCTATGTCTTCCTTCTTGAATGTGTTATCTTGTCTGTTCTACTCTGTATATTATATTTCTCCTCTAGAAAATGTTCTACCTCTCTGAAATTTACCTCCTCTACCTCTTTGTCTCTAATCATGCTTCTTATTTAACTTTTCCTCAACCTTCAGGGCAAACTAATATGCTTCTTCCAGTGTTGTCATCCTTACCAAACTTAGTTCTTCTTAAATGTTCAATCTCAATCCATTGATGTATCTAGCCATTTTCTCCTTGCTTCCCTCACTATGTCCTATTCTTATGATCATCTTATGAAATTCCTTAGTATACGCCTTCACAGATTTCTCCTTTTGTCTCAGGTTTTGCAATCTCTTCAACAGTTCCAACTCATAGTCAACAGGTATAAATTGGTTCTTCAATTTTGTCACCATCCTATCCCATTTTGTAATCTTTTCTTTTCTTCTTTGTTTCTATCCAATTTAACTTCTTTCCACCATATAGCAGCATGTCCTTTCAACTTTGTCTTTGCAAATTTCACCTTCTCCAAATCTTCAATTTTTTCATACTCAAAGTACTCTTCCATGTCATTTATCCAATCAATCAACTCTTGAGGATTCAAATTGCCAGTATAATTTGGTACATCAACTCTAGGTCTTTTCCCAATCTTTGAAATATCTCGCAACATCTTGACTTGGTCTGATTCCTCTTCTTCTTCATCTCCTATGGTTTCACCATTTTGATTAGCAGATTGAAATTATTCATCATCATCACTTTCAACATTAGGTCTAGGTGTAAGTCCTCTTCTCCAATCTTCTTCAACACCATCTAAGCAAACTCGCATGGTTTTCATCATCTCCATCATCTCATCCATTCTACTAGCCATTGTTCTAATAGTAGGGATTCTCCTTGGCAGCATTCTTCCTAGGATCAAGTGTAACTGCCTCAAATTTGGCAATTAGGCTACAAGGTGACAACTGCCTCACAACCGACGATTGGTTGAAACACAAGTAACATGCCTCAGATTCGATGATTTGTCCATAGCAAGATGTTATGGAATTTCTTCGCCAACTTCTATCAATTCACTCCCAAAGATTAAAACTTTCTCTCTGATACCACTTGGTGCAGTCACAGTAGGAGGGTCCACAAAGTGAACTATCCAGGTTGTGCATCTAGAGTAAACACAATGGAAATAACTCAAAGATATAAATTAAATGTAGATTTAGTGATTTAATATATCATAGAATTCAAATACAAATTGGCTAACAACAAGCGGGCTTACAATTAGGGCTCACAGGCCTAATTACAGAATATGCACAAGATATGGCTTTGAAGCTCCTTTGGACAAAATTCAAACTATCAACTATAAATTATCAACTACTGAATTCTACTCTCCTAGGCATCTATTACGTCAATATATATCATCTCCAGAACATGAGATTCCCCCACGTCGGCCAAGGAAGGTCACAAACTCCAATGAAGAGCTGTAACGTGTGTACATAGATAGGTTAGACCTAATTGAATAAAACTCCTCCACAAATGAATGGAATGATGTGCAGATCTCAAGAAAGGTCAACCATGAACCAAACAACATTGAATGATGTGTCATTTATCTTCACAAGTTGTGAAATGCTCTGCAAGTCTTCTCCTTCAGTTGATTATCTGACATTGTCAGGATGCTTTGTTATGAGAAAATAGTCAATCTTCTGATAGTGATAACTTTCCGGTAACTGATCCAAATGATCTAAATTTTGGATATGATATGTATGAATGAATCTAGATGCTAAATCTAGCTCCACATGGTCTAAAATGCAACTGTGATGGAAAGTGGACCAAAATACAGAAACTGCTACTAACTGAACTGTTGAAAACAAGGCAGATAATTGAGAGGGGGGGTGAATTACTTATCTCAAATATCTTTAACTTTCTTATCTTCTTTAATAATTAGTGCAGCATCAAAACATATAAGCATTTGTGATCATAAGAACAAAAATAAAATCAACACACATAACACAAGGATTTTCACATGGAAAACCCTGTTAAGGGAAAAACCACGGGGTGACTAACCCAAGATTGTATTCTCTGTTAAAAGAATGAAAGACTACAAAATGGCTCATTGCCTGAGCACACTGCCTACAAGAGACTCACTATCTACAAAACTTACAGAAGGTAATTAGGTGTTTGAACTGATGAGAGGCATCTACAAATGCTAGAGTTCAGTTCTGGTTAGGCACAATACACTGATCTGATGCACTTCATTCTTCCTCTATTTTAGTGTTGTTGCTCTGTCACATACTGGACTTGAATTGCTACTTTCACACTTATCCCTACTTTTCTTCACACTTTATTTCATCCCTACTTCACACCACACACCCCTACATACTCGAATCCATCTGGTATTTATATCCGCATCAAGCATTTTATCAACTTTCTAGTCGGCAACAATAATACTCAGGATATTTACAAGTTACTGATCTGTCAGCTGAATCCATACTTTATTTGTGATGTGTATCAAAAACATAGACATAGAAGTCATTAATCATGTTGGCCAACAATGTATAATCCCCCAAATAGCTTGATCAACACCTTTTACTCATCCGAATTGAAGTCTGATGCTCTGCTGATCACTTCTTCCTCTATCTGCTCTACTTGACTGGAACCCGATGCTTAGATGCTCATATCTTTTCCATGCTTTACTACCGAAGGCTAAATCTCTAGAATATAGTAGTCATGATACCCCTCTTGACTTATCCAAGTCTACAACTTGCTGAGTTACCCCATCTGAGAGATCCGGAGCTGATTGTCAGACCTTGTTGCATACTCTATTCTTGATCACCGGACCAAAACAATCTTCAATCTGACTTCAGGTATAGGCATACTATGTATTGTGGATGTGTGGGATAGACTTTGTTGCCATCAATGACAACACTCATGAAGCGACATAGTGTCTCTTGCCAACAATCTCCCCCTTTGGTGTGAGGCTGATTATTTTTCCTTCCTTATTTTGATCGTTATGCATTTTAGTTGATGACATTATTAGACTTTTAGAGACTATGGTTTCATTATACAGACTTGATTATCTCTTGATTTTGATATGACATTGATTAGACATATAGTGATTCGATTTGATCATATTTTGATGCTATTTTGTGATCCGACATACGAGATATATTAGATGATGTTTTGTGATGTGATTTCTAGTTATTTATGTGATGAGGATTATTTGACATATGATAGAAAAATGCAGTTTAATTCGGGATTATATTATTGTTGATTATTGTTGTATTCTATGGCATGAATTTGTTTCCTATTGCTTCAGCTATGATTATCATGATATGATTGACACTTGATCGAGATGTGCAGGTTTTACATTCCTAAGCCATAGGAAATTGGAGGTAGAATTCACACCAATGTTATTCCCTGTGAAACTGATCCATTCCCAAGAGGGATAAGGATCACGTTTGAAATTGAATGTTGATTTAAGTGCTTGATTTAATTTTATCATTTTGGCCTAGTACCCTTTGTTTAAATTAATTAATATTAAGTGTTGTATAATTTTTATGGACTTATACCACTTGGTAATTGTTTTATTTTTTAGGCCATTTAAAGTGGATTTATAACACCCTAGGTGAACCTTAGTGTCCCAAATCTACCCTAGGTGGTTACCCATGGGTCTAGGGTCACCCTCACACTTCATCTCCCTTTCAAGTGGCATTGGAGGAGGAAGGGGAAGGTGACAAGTGTCACCTTCTCATTCCTCAAGGCCAAAATTGATGGCCTATATTATCTCCTCTTGTTGAGGAGTGTGGGGATCTGGCATTTTAGAGTTTCTTTCTATTTTGGGAGCAATTTTGGGGAAGTTAGAGAAATTCTTGAAGATTGGAAGGTTTGGGAAAGCTTGGACCTCATCACCAAATGTGCTTCCATTATAGGGCTTTGAAGATAAGCCTCATGGACTATGTTCTTCACCCTTGCTTATTTATTGTGATGTGTTTGTGTTTTCTTTTGTTGGTTGTTGTTTCTTTATTTTTATGTGGGATGGGAGTATGGTGAGAGCACCTCCATTTGGAGGTAAGGCTCAACTTGTTTGGGGTAGGGGAAAGAAACCTCCTTGAGGTCACTCCCATATTGTGATATTTATGCCTTGAGGGCTTCTTACTTGTTGTGGAGGATATTTGAATGGCAAGAGTGCCATGGGAGTATATTTTGAGATTTTTGAGGAGTTGGATGTTTGGAGGTTTTTGGCTTCAGGCCATGAGATTGATATTTTTGGTATTTTGGGTGGCCTTTGAAGTAGAGGGATCCATTCCCTACCCCCATCAAACTCATTTTTATGAGTTGAGTTATGTGTTTATTCTTGGGGTTGTTTTTGTGTTGATGTTGTTGATTCTTGTTGTGGAATGTTTGCACCTGTGTGAATCCCTACCTCCTTAGCTCGGGGGTGACCCACTTGTGGGTCTACGGTAGGGAGGAGGGCATTTTGTAGTGGTTGGGTTGTTCTTCTTGTTGTGTTTTATTTTCAGGTGCATATATGGAGAAATGGAGCTTGTTGAGAAGTCCATCTCTGTGTAGTTTGTTCCTTTGTTTGTTGGTTGTTTGAGCCATGGCCATTGGGCCCTAATGTATTTATTTGTCAAGTTACCTTGCCATGGAGTTGGCTATATTAAGTGTTGTAATGGATATTTTTTCTATGTTTTATTATAATGCTGTTATTTCCTATTTTGTGGAGTTGGGAAGTTTGTGATATACGTGTGAAAATATATATATTTTTCTGTCATTATTCTTTGCAAAAAAAAATATATGAATGTTGTTAAATATATTTTATTTCATACAAAAGAAAGGAATAGAATTTATTAAGACTAGTTTCCTGTTTGGTTGCACTGTGAGTTTCATAGTATTTGTTGTTGTTGAAAATTGAAGGAGATGTATTTCTACCTTGCATAATGCTTTAAATAAAATAATAAATATAGAGATATCTATGTAAACTATGTTTCTTTCAAAAAAAAAAAGGAAAGGGAAAAGCCACTATTTTAGTTTACTTTGTAAAACTGAAAGTTATTATTTCTACTATTTAAGCCCTTGTTATGAGCAGATAATTATTGAGTATATATTTAAATATACTTATATATGTGTGTGTGTGTGGAAATATATATATATATATATATATATATATATATATATATATATATATATATATATATATATATATGTATGTATATATATATGTATATATATATATATATATGTATGTATATATATATGTATATATATATATATACATTACATCTTTATTTTCTTAATCTAGTTGTTGTTCCTTCTTGTTTTTAATAAATATTGTGTTTAATACATAAGATTAGAAGAAGATCTATATACTAGATTTTTTGTTGTATATATTATAATATGCATATACACTTATATATATATATATATATATATATATTGTGTATACATATACATTTATATGCAACAATACGAAGAAGAAATATAAATACTGTGACATTGCTTTTGAATAAACTGTATATATCATTCTAGGAAAATATATATATATATCCGAAACAAAAATTATTTGAAATAAAATATAGAAAGATCAAAAGTCATGGGCAGACTAAGTGTGTTACTATTTTTTTTAACAAAAAAAAAATTAAGAAATAAAATAAACAAAAAAAATACAAGTGATTTGGGATTGTGTGCAGCAGCGCCCATAGCCCCACACCCCAGACCCTAGCTCCGCACTCCCCACTATTACTGTTGGCTTAAACTCCAAACACCGCTACCATATAACAGTGCCGCCATGCCCCAACAAAACGGTCACCACTCCCTATGGTCCCTTCTCCCCCGTGTTCCCCACACTTTCCCCACCACTTTTTTAACTTAAACCTCTTCAGTGCCCAAACCCTCGGCCATTGCTCTTCACCGCCAATACTGCCGTTACTTGCTGGAAGTGCTCCACTCCCTCTACCAGTTCTTCCCTCACTACCCTCCTACCACTCCAACTTACCACCCTTCACTGCTTCGACACAACGCCCAAACAATCTCAACACTGTTTGATTTTCCTTGACCACGCCCTCTACCATGGCCTCCATTAACCAAAAAAAAACACTAACCTGTAAAAACATGAGGCCAAAACAAAACAAAGGAAAAGAATAGTGAGTTAAGAAAATTAGGGATTTTTTTTAGGGTTGCATATTTTAAAATGGAATTAGGGCAACTTTGTAAATAGAAAATAATATAATGGAATTAGGGCTTTTATTCTTTTTGTAAGCAATATTTTTTTTTATTTGAGAAGATTTTATTATGTGAGGAGATGGTTTTATATCTTATTTTTAAATTCACCATTTTGCCCTTGTTCCTTTTAACCTTAGAGTTTCATTTATTTTGTTTGAATTTTAAATGAGGGTTTTGCATTTTTATTTTATGTCCTTGTGAAAGTATTTTATTCTTCTTCTTGAGAGAGGGATTTAATTTTGTTTTAATTAGGGAAAGTATTCCCTTTTCCATTTAATTCTTTTATTAGGTTATTATTTTAATTTTTTCCCTTGAGAGATTTTATCCTTTTAATTATTTATCAGTTTTATTATTATTTTGCGGGAATGAGTATCTTAATCTCTTCCCTTCTATATTATTCTGAATTCGTCAATAAGTATGATGTCAAATTTATATTTATTAACGGACTCAAATTTGAAGTCAATTTGGCGTCTTGTATTAATTGTATTATTATTATTTCAAATTTTTTTAATCTTTTATGTAAGGCCAATTTATTTGACCTTGGAGGATATTTATTTTATTATTGTAAATCATTTTAAATTTGTTCTTAAGTTTTATGTTAATTTTATTATTATTAAATTTTTATTTAAATTCTCATTAGTGTTTTATTTTTTTAAAATTTTTATTTCGATTATCAAAAACGCCGTATGCTATCAGATTTTCCTAGATTTCTAGGGTTTAATTTTTATGTAATTTTATTAGCTTTTATTCCATCATTTCACTTTAATCATGCGACCATCAATTCCATCATTTTCTTAATCCTTTTTCGATTTTATTTTGACCAGAGTTAGAGATAGATTTCGAAGCTTGCTAATTCATCTTCACACCTAGGAAAATTAGGGTTAGGATTAAACCCGTTCTAACCCCTAAAGTGACACACTTCATGTCGCATACCCCCTAGACAGCTATCATCACATGGGGGACTGCGTGGGACAATGCACGTCCCCGATTTATGTTGGCATGTTTACGCATTAAGCGTATTGCCACCGAGCATGCAGATGCATGCAAGGGGGTTCCTAGGGATAGGTAAAAAAGTTTTTTGCAATTCATGTCATGACCACATGGCAAATGTGGACATGACATGTGTGTTGTGTGTCGTGACCGCATGGGAAATGCGGGCATGACATTTGGCATTGACGGTAACACCTAGTGAAAAATGGCTAAGTGTCGCAGTAAACTCCCCCTTGGCTGATGCTCTGTCTTTTGCACTATTTTACCGGAGCTCCCCCTTAGCTGGATTCCACATTTTTCACTACTCCTCACTCCCCCTTTGACATCAATGGAAAAGGGTGGAATTCGCATACCAAAATTTTGCAAAAATTAATCTATACATGGCCGCATAAGTATATATACATGTTATGCTTATATATACTTAAGCATATCTGCAAAAGTGGCCTTCAACTGTACAAACTCTGTGGCTTAGCTCTGCTTCATCCTATCCAAAATGGAGATGTGACCACTCAACAAGAATGCATATGCTTCTACCCTTCTTAGATCTATCGGATCACTGGTCCGGGCTGTGGTCTGAGCATCTGTCAAGGCCTCATGCATTGCCTCTAACTTAGGGATAATTATCCCTCTGAGTTCACTCATCCTCTTTATTATATTCTTCTTTTCTTTGTCTAGCTTCTTTATTTCATTTATAATGATAATGGCTTACCATTCTTGATTCATTAAGGATGTAGTGAGGGGATCAAAATTCTGAGATAAACTTGGCAGTTTACTTTCTTGTTCTTTCACCTTCTTTTCAATATCCTCTATCACTTTGGGCCAAGATAGGCAAAATTTGTACATGTTCCCACCATCTTTAAGAGAATTTTCAAGGCTCTTTATTCCAATGTCTAGCGTCCTCCTATCACTAGCAATGAGTCCCTGTACTTCAGTGGATCTTTTTCCCAAGAACTCCTTCTGGACCTTGGCTTCTGCCAATTTCTCTAAAGATTCAAAATGAGTGCTAACAGAATTTACCAAACATTTCAAGTTACCAGATGGAGAGGCCGAAGGATCCTTTTGAAATGATGGCATGATCTTCTCCAACATCCCAGATGCAATCTCCAACAATTCATAATCTTCCATGTGAGATTTTAGGAGTTTTTCTTTTGCTTTGGCTTGAGCAAAAGATGTTATTTTAATTGTCTGAACCGGAGAGAGAGAGTCAAAATTTAGTGGCCCTTGAAATAGCTCAGGTTCATCTATCTCCATCATTTCTTTGTTTAAGAAGATCTTCACTACCTCTACAGTGTCTCTTGTTGATGACTAAGTCTTCTTTTCTTTTGGGATCTCAGAATTGTCATCATAGGTCTTCTCTACTTGTTCTTCTTCTCTTCCCTTAACCTCCTCTTCTTGACTCACTCTCTCCTCTTTTCTTCCTTCTTCTTCAGCTCCTGAGTCTAGAATGTCTGCAGTGGGATCCAAAGGAGAGATGTTACCTGTGTTTACTACTTCTTCCTCTTCCGGAACAAAGGAATCCAAGTCCTTAGACTTTTCTTCATCTATCTCTTTTGATCCCTCTACATCAGAAGATTTTTCATTGGTTACATTTAATCCTTCAACATCCATGGTAGAAGGTTCTTTAGCTGATTCCTCTATAATATGAAGATTGAATCTTTTGAAGGCATTCTAGAGGATGTCTTTTGTTTCTCTTGCTACTTGGTCAGTTTCTCCAAGCATAAGTTTATTCATTCTTGCTTTACTCCGGAATTCATCCTTACAGTCCTTAAAGATTATGTCCATTTGTTTTGGAGTAATAGAAGGATAGAGTTGGATTGCAATCTATTCTCAAATCTCTAAGTCTTTTGCCTTTGCATTCTCTTTTCTTAGTTCAAGTACCTTTTCTAGACTTTTGGGAATTAATGATATAATTTCAATGAATGCTTTATTGTAGATGTTCAGTTACCTGACTGCAACTTCTTCCAAAATTCTCTTGTCGGTATCATTGTATTCATCATAGAACTTTGTTATTGGTTGTAGGTTCCCATCCACAGTAACTGCCTTGATGATGTCATCAATGGAAAGAGTGGGCTTTCCAACAAATTCTTCTACCTTTTCTTCTTTGCTTTTACTAGCAGAGAATTCCCCAGATGTTTTCTTCTTCTTCATTTTCTTAACTTCCTAATCAGATTATGTTTCTTCATCATCTTTGAGACTTGTGTATGACCTTGTGGGTTTTGTTTTCATCCTCTTTTCTCCTTTTCTAGATTTCTTGACTTCCAATTTGGTGGCCCTTGAACTTTTAGGAGTGGCAGATGCAGAGCTCTTGGAGGATCTAGTCCGAGAGGAGGCTTGTACCAGAACATCTCCTTTCTTTGTTTCTTGTTTCTCTTTCTCAGCCTTCTCCATTTTCTCTCTATTTACATCTACTGCCTCTTTAGATAAGCCAAATCTTTTGGCAATTTCCTCTACTTCCCTTCTTACTTTCCTCTTTATCTCCGACTGCCTTAACTCAACATGTGTTTTTATACTTAGTTCTTGAAAAGCTCTAAACCTTTTTGCCTCAGGGTCCTTAGGCTGGCTCAACAGGTGTTGAATATGTAGCTCCAAGATTTTCTCATTGACCTTGTATCCCATTGGCATTATCCACACTATTTTGGGCTCAACAGCCTCCATTAGGCATTGATCGGTGTCAACCATGAAGCACACTGTATCCTTGTACTTCCTAACTATGGATTGAGGTATTCTCTCTCTGGATTGCATCATGCTTTGGAAGTTCTTAAAGTAAACCCATAGAGCTGTGTTTTGAGCTTTAGCATCACCAAGTCCATACATATAGTCTCTAATCTGGATTACAACTAGTTTGTCATTTTGCCATACCTAACCACTTAATCCAGGTAGCTCATTCATGTAATAAAAGAATAGACACAATATTAGACAACCATATTTGAAGGAATTCTTCTTATCCTTTTTGATCTTCTGTAGGTTTTCTAATAGTTGATTTAGGAGAAGATCACATAGGTCATAACTGCATTTTCCCTCAACATCTGATATGTTGCATATATTATAGTCCCAAACACATAATTCTCCCTGCTAAAATGATAGATCTTATACCCAATTATCATTGAGGCAAATTTGACATCCGGATCTATGATGTCATCTATGGTCATTGCTCTCTTATCAAACTTAGATCTGGTGGCTTCAGTTACTATCTGGTTCTTGACAGATTTAAGTGCAGGTAACCCACCGGATGAGTGTAGTCCAGTTATTGCCCTAATAGCATCTTTTGTTATCTTGAAGGGCCTCATTAACCACATGAAATTATCATGCATTCTACTTAGGACATATCAGACCCAATCATTTTCTGCAAAATAGGGGAAGTGTATACAATGTCCAAAGTGTTTATCTTGGAGGGCCTTGTATTGAGGTTTGAGTTCAAAACTCTCATCTATTAGATGTTTGTGATAGATGTCCATCAACTTAGAGTCTCCAAATTCCTCCATGTTGGTGTGGATATAGACCCTAACATCTTCTTCGTGCAATACCCCATGTGGAATGCTAGAAAATGTGCCTAAAGGATCAACTTCTAGAGATTTATAGGGATGTTTCTTGAATTTAGGATGCGGCCTATCAATGATCTTTACAACCATTGGAGTAGCCATCTTGCAAAAGATTCAGAGAGAGATTTTCAGAATGGAAGCACCTTTTTACGCCTTAGGGTTTGAAATAGGAGCCAGAACAAATCGCTGGTTCAATTCGATTTCCCAGTTGATCTTTCAGTGGATTGTAGAAACTTCATTGCAGAGCTCTTCTTATCTTCTTTGCGAATGCAAGTGTGCAAATGATGAGTGAAAGAACCCTTTTATTCTTGCACAAACCCTAATTTCCTTTTGCAATAAATGCACAACTTAAGTTATCCGGTTACCCTATTTTAAGAGAGATCTTCTCGAATCATTGTGCTAATCTTAGAATCATTGTCAGTGAGGATTGACAATGTATCTTCTTTTCTTTGATCATGCCATGGGTCCGCAGATCAAAGTATTTCAATTCTGAATCATACCAGATCTGTCTGTGAAAATCTTGCTTTACTGGATGGTTGTCAAATCAGATCAACTTGAATGATTAAACTCTTACAAAACTCCATGTAGATCTTTCATATTTTTACTGAGGATTATTTAGATATTTTTCTGAGAACCCTTTAATCTACAGCATTCAATGTGCCAATTTAGGCACTAATTGACTAGTTGGGGAAATTTGTTTTTCTGTGACTCCCCCTGAGCCAGAGCTCATCTATTTAGTTTTTGGAAGGAATATCAACACTGGATTCTGGTGCGGATCCATCCCCAATATCTTTTGTACTCTTCTTCACCCAAATCTTGCTCATCTCCTTTTGAACTTCATCCGCATTCACTTTACCTTTGCCCTTATCTTATTTTTTTATTATGTTGCACCGGACCATTTTTATCCTGATTTCTACTTCTGCAGAATTTGGCAATATGACCTGATCTATTGCAATTGTAGCAGACAACATTTCTTGGCTTATTTGATTGATATCCTCTTGATCTGCATTAATTAGCCATATGTCCCATTCTATTGCATGCAAAGCATCTACCATTGAATGAATTATTTATTTGCATATTTTTGCATTCATGAGATTTGTGAGCATACCTTTTACAGTTGAAACATTGTTCAGAGAAGGATGGATTAATCTGATTCATTCTCCTACTGCACTGAGTTGCTTTACGACCGAAATTGTTGCAATTGAAGCAGTATCCATTGAAGGATGGATATCTTTGAGTATTTGGTTGCCTGACCGGAGGTCTTCTAGGCCAGTTTCTTTGATTTCCTAATCAAAAGTTCTTTTGACTGGATCCGGAGCTTTCACCTTTCTCATATCCCAAGCCATGGTTATCATCTACCCTCTTTTGGCTTTCAAGAAGAACTTCAAGTTGCGCTGAGCTTATCTTGAATTTCTCTTTGTATTCATTTGATGTTTGAAGATCTTGTTTAAGAGTGTCTTTCTGATTCTCAAGTTGTTCTTCATTGTCTCTAGCTTCTTCAAGATCTGATTCAAGATGCCTGATTATTCTGTCCATTTTATGGTAGTCCTCTATTTTCTCCTTGAGGGATTGTTTTAGATTATCTTAAATTTTCATTTTCTCTTCAATTTCTTGGGTGAATCTCATAACCCCTGATTCCATTTCATGCCTCACCATGACTTCTTTTGACAGCTTCTCACATAGCTTATTTTTCTCATTCAGATCTTCATTAGTATCATTGGCTTCACTCTAATTTGCTAATTTTTTAAGTAGTTCCTTTCTCCTTTTCACAGAGATACTTAGTTTTTCTTTTAGCTCATTTATGAAATGATCATCTTGTTTGAGTCTTTCTCTCAAGTTATTGACTTCAAAGTGGGATTGTTCAAGATCATCTAGGGTAGACTGAAGTTGTTCCTTCATACCATATATATCCATTGAGATTCCCAGATCTTCCTCAAGCTGTTAGGCTCTGTTTAGAGGAACTTAGCTCTGATACCAATTGTTGAAAATAAGGTAGATAATTGAGAGTGGGGTGAATCAGTTATCTCAAATATCTTTAACTTTCTTATCTTCTTTAATAATTAGTGTAGCATCAAAACATATAAGCATATGTGATCATAAGAATAGAAAAAAAATCAACACACATAACACAAGGATTTTTACGTGGAAAACCTTGTTAAGGGAAAAACCACAGGGTGACTAACCCAAGATTGTATTCTTTGTTAAAAGAATGAAAGAGTACAAAGTGGCACTTGCCAATTAGGGCTAACTACTTGACCACATTGCTCACAAGAGGCACACTGCCTACAAGAGACTCATTGTCTATAGAACTTATAGAAGGTATCAGGTGTTTGCATTGATGAGAGGCATCTACAAATGCTAGAGTTTAGTTCCGGTTAGGCATAATACACTAATCTGATGCCCTTCATTCTTCCTCTATTTTAGTGTTGTTGCTCTGTCACATACCAGACTTGAATTGCTGCTTTCACACTTATCCCTGCTTTTCTTCGTAGTTTATTTCATCCCTACTTCACACCACACACTCCTACATACTAGAGTCCATCTGGTATTTATTTCCACATCAAGGATTTCATCAACTTTCTAGTCGGCAATAAGAATACTTAGGATATTTACAAGTTACTAATCTGTTGGCTAAATCCATGCTTGATTTGTGATGCGTATCAAAAACATAGACATAGAAGTCATTAAACATGTCGGCCAACAATGTATAATCCCTGAAATAGCTTGATCAACACCTTTTACTCATCTGGATTAAAGTCTGATGCCCTGCCAGTCACTTCTTCCTCTGTCTGCTCTACTTGACTAGAACTCGATGCTTAGATGCTCATATCATTTCCATGCTTTACTACCGGAGGCTAAATCTCTGGAATATAGTAGTCATGATACCCCTCTTGACTTATCCAAGTCCGCAACTTGCTGAGTTACCCCATATGAGGGATTCAGACCTTGTTACATACTCTGTTCTTGATCACCAGACCAAAACAATCTTCAATCTGACTTTCGATATAGGCATACTATGTACTATGGATGTGTGGGATAGAGTTTGTTGCCATCAATGACAACACTCATGAAGCCATATAGTGTCTCTTGCCAACATGAACTGCTTGAACTAAACTAGGAAATGAAAAGAAAAAAATTAAAATGCAAATGTTTTTGGTTGATGCAAGATTGCTCTTGAACCAGGGATGCTCCTGCATCAGGGAGAGAGGCAAGATAGGGAGATAGGGAGAGATAAATAGGCAGAGAGAGAGAGAGAGGAGATAGATAGGGAGAGATAGAGGAGACAAAGGGTAGAGATAGGGGGATAGAGAGGAAGTGAGATATCCAGAGAAATAGGGAGAGAGATTGAGAGGTAGAGGGATGATAGAGATAGGAAGATATAAGGGAAAGATAGGGAGATAGAGATTTATGGTTGCTCGGGTTTAGAGTTTAGGGGTTAGGGGTTAGGGGTTGGGGTTTAGGGGCATTATATAGGTTTTAGAGGTTTGGAGAGAGAGAGGTTTAGGGTTGCTTAGGTTTAAGGTTTAGGAGTTAGGGGTCAGGGTTTAGGGGCATTATTTATAGTTTATGAGTTTAGGGTTTCTCAAGTTTAGGGTTTACGATTTTGGGCAATTATTTAGGGTTTAGGGTTTAGGGTCTAGTGGTTAGGGGTTAGGGTTTATGGGTTTAGGGTTGATTGTGTTTAGGGTTTGGGGTTAAGGGATTAGGGGTTTAGGGTTTAGAGTTTAGGGTTTAGGGGTTAGGGGTTAAGGTTTAGGGGTTAGGGTTGCTTGGGTTTATGGTTTAGGGTTTAGGGGTTAGGGGTTAGGGGTTAGAGAGAGATAGAAAGAGGGGACTGATAGAGATTGGGAGAGATAGATGAGACAGAGAGGAGAGATAAGGAGATAGAGAGTGAGGGACATGTCCAAAGACATAGAGAGATAGATTGACATGTAGAAGGATGATAGAGATAGGGAGATGGGGGAGAGATAGGGAGATAGAGGTTTATGGTTGATTGGGTTTAGGGTTTAGGGGTTTAGGGTTGCTTAGGTTTAGGATTTAGGGGTTAGGGTTTAGGAGCATTATTTATGGTTTAGGGTTGATGGTTTAGGGGTTAGAGGTTAAGGTTTAAAGGTCTAGGGTTTAGGGTTTAGAGAGAGAGAGGACTGATAGGGAGATATAGAGGAGATGAAGGGGAGAGATAGGGAGGTAGAGAGTAAGGGACATGGCCAGAGACATACGGAGAGAGATTGAGAGGTAGAGGGATGATAGAGATAGGGAGATTAGGGAGAGATAGGGAGATAGAGGTTTAGGGTTTAGGGGTTAGGGGTTAGGGACATTATTTAGGGTTTAGGGGTTAGGGGTTAGGGTCTAGAGGCATTATTTAGGGTTTATGAGTTTAGGGTTTCTCAAGTTTAGGGTTTAGAGTTTAGGGGTTAGGGGTTAGGGTTTAGGAGATTTATTTAGGGTTTAGGGGTTTAGGGTTTCTCAGGTTTAGGGTTTAGGGTTTAGGGGTTAGGTATTAGGGTTTATTGGGAATTATTTAGAGTTTATGTTTGATGGATTATGGTTTAGGGGTTTGGGGTTAAGGTTTAGAGGTATAGGGTTTAGGGTTTAGAGAGAGAGGAATGATAGGGAGATTTAGAGTGGGGGACATGGCCAGAGACATAGGGAGAGAGATTAAGAGGTAGAGGGATGATAGAGATAGAGAGATGGAGGTTTAGGGTTTCTTGGGTTTAGGGGTTAGGGTTTAGGGGCATTATTTAGGGTTTAGGGGTTTAGGGTTTAGGGTTGCATGTCCAAAGCAGTCTCTCTATCTTTATCTCTCTCCCTCCCCTCTTTACCTCATCTCCTGTCTCTTTCTCTCTATCTCTCTCTCCCCTCTATACTTATAAGTTTCCATGCATGACAACACTTAAGTCTTTTCATGCATTGAAGCACTTAAACATTCCATGTTTGACAAAACATGCTCATGTTATAATGCGAGCGCATTTTGGTGAACCAAAAAAATGGACAAAAGCATGTTGGATCCATGTTTTAGTCCCACATGCTTTGTTATTCCCTTCTTTTCATGCACAATCAGACAACAAAATGCCTTTTTAACCAGTTGACATTTTGACAATCATTGTTTGCTTAATCCACCACCTTTTTTTAGTTTTTCAATGTAGAAGAACTAAATTGCATATTTTTACATAGAATTTGATTGTTTAAACTAATAGTTTCATGTTTCATATTATTTCAATGTTAATTTTAATGTATTTAGATTGAATTTGATGATATATGTTTTTTTTTCTTAATTTTCACTAATCTTATTAGAGTTATATAGAGTTCAACATTGAATATGTAGGAACTTGCCAAAAAGATCAAATTTTTGAGGATTTTGATGCCAAATTTTTGAGGATTGGGCAACTCAAATCTTGAAATCTAAGGTATGTTCTTTAAATGTATTTGTTTACTTCACTTTATGATTATGTTAAAGCATGAAATCTCATATTATAGGACAATAATGAGGGAAGTGAGAGGATTATCATTTTGACAAGTTAAATTATCATGACAAAGTGAAAATTTATATTTATTTGAGATAACAATCTATGACAACAAGTCATATCACCATGGGAAGGAAATCATCAAGATATATTGGTATATATTTATGAAGGGAGTCTTATTAACATTCAGGGATAATCCTAAACTAGAGCAAGGCCATGGAAACACTTTCACTGTGGAGTAGATGTGTAATCACATGTTTCTATTATCCTAATTCAAACACTAACCTATACAATTAGAAGGATACTAAGGGAATCATGTTAGTCAATGAATTACCATCATGCTAAAATTAAGGTAAGGATTTTCACTTGAGCATACTCACTTGGAAGAACTATCATATCAGCCTAAAGACTAAATTATACCATAATAGCTATCATGCAACCCTAGGAATAGTTATGAGCTCTCACCCATGGGTAGGATAGAAACCGATACACAAGGTGGCAATCAAGACTAAATTATAAGTAAATTAATCTCAAATCCATGCAAAAAGATATCCATGATACTATAGAAACATATCTAGGTGGTCTTGAAAGGATATTCATATGGTAGGGAAGATTGTCATCAACTAAAAGATAACCATACATGTAATTGGCATATTTATTAGGACAATTGTAATCACAATGAGGTTATCTTGAATAGATAGTGACTTGTCAAGGAGTTATTAGATAGTTAAGGAAGATAGAGTATTGATATTGGTGGGTGCATGTACTATAGTACAGTCAACTAGGGTATGATGTCGTCAGGATAGTCTTGGGTAGAGCCTCCTTGCATGATAATATAACTAGTCCTTTGTGATGTACCTGAATCTCTAAGAGGGTGATGAAGTTTTAGGGTGGAGGAAGGATAATATAAGTGTCTTAAGTTGCCCAAGACTATGAAAGTCTAGAAATATACATATGATCTACACATATTCTCTTATACATTGCACAAAGATCTTGAATATGGGACTATTATAGAACCTCAAGTTGTGATAGAAACGTGTCATTATGTCACCTACTATCTCAGTACAATCAAGGCATTGATGAGGTTCACTGGGACAATCATGAAGCCTCCATGCATTATAATGCATTTAGTCCTTTTGTGATCTATATGTACTCCAAAAGCAATTACAGTAAATAGGATTGGGTTTTGAGATCCTAGCTTATCAAATAAGTTTGGTAACAGGGTTTGTAAGGTCTTTGAAATATGAACAGTCATAGAGGATTAGTTTTTATGTCATTTTGGAAGCTCTTGAGCCTTTAGATTTTCATAATAAATCACATGGACTATTTTAGAGAGAAGATTGATCAAGGCCATCCACCTAGACCCTTCAATAAGTTGATTAGTATCACAAGATATATTTGTGTTAGCTTGGGGTAGTCAATAGACCCTTGGGTCTGTCAAGATAGTTTTCACTATTCTACACACTACTAGAGGTATATCATGTGTTGGTGGGACTTCTACATTACAAAAACTACCTCAGACATTGAAACAGTCATATCTAGATAGTCTTAAAGAAGATGATTAGGGAAGAGCAGTAATAAGATATCTTGAGGTTTTTGTTCAAAGGCATAATCCACACTACAAGTATTGTCATAAACTACATATATAGTGCTTGGTAATGACTCCATGTTTGGATGCTACCTTTCATAAGGATCCTAAATAGAGTATTTGGTAGCCATTGTTAGCAATTGAAGTCATGATGTTATTCCCGTTGTTTATGACTAGCCTTTAGGGACAACAGGAAGGATCATTTGGACATGTGAAGGATACAACATAAGCCTCCCCAACATTTCAAACATTGTTAAAACATACACCCGAGGTGTGAGTAGTGATGATAACATGAAGATCTTTTAGAGATATAAACAAGGGTAGACTATTGTATATGAGGTTCTGACAGTGATCATGCCACTTGTACATATCACTTCTCTTTAAGCCATTCTAGAGTATGGGGTATTGAGGTCTATGGATATTAAATGTTAAATCCATCAAAGTGGACAACAAGTTCATGGTTTTCACAAAGCTAAGAACCCTTCCATAGTTAGTATAATCTACCATAAGTCATTGTCATGATCAAAGCCTAGACTATCATAGTTTCATCAAGTTGTCACTAGCCTCTTATTGCACATTTTAGGGTTAACTGTGTGTTACCCAAAATCTCAAACCTAAAATTTTTGAACTTGTCGTTTGTCTTGAGCTATCATGTTTTGTCAAATACAAATCCCTCATGTCGTATTATGGCAAGTTGCATAAGATTCACTTCACCCTCACTTTTGGTCAAATTATTAGTATTATAACCTTGTGGAGTTTTAGGTGATGGTAATTTCAAATGGCATTATGGATATCTACATATCACTGTTGTGCTAAACTTCAGCCAGATGTGGGGCATTGTATTACCTAGTGCAGTCTTATACTATTACTCATGATGGATTTCAAATTGCCAGACCATTGATCAGGTTCTTGAGCTTCAAAGCAATTATTTTTATAATCTAGAAGCCATTACAATCATCTTCTCACCAAGTGTTTAAGGAGTTTTATTATGTATACAACAATTGAGGAGAAATGTACGAATACAGTCTCTCAGATATATCATCTTTCTATGAAGAGAGATACTTTGTCTTTGGATTTGCTTATTGTTCAAAAAGTATTGATGCATTAGCATGGAGCATTAAAAACTATTTCGAGGCACAAAACTCTTCTTGGTTGAGATTTGTGAACCTGTTCAATTTTTCCATGGTTTCACTATTCTTGTAGATCTATTGAATGTTGCAACTTTGAGATGTGCAGCTAAGTTTCTTGAAATGAGAGGAGTCTCATACAGGTAAAGTATTATATGACAGTGGTGGCATGAGTAAAAGTCAAAGAATAGAAACAAAAGAGTCTTTTGCTTTCAGAGCCTTATGATCTAGATACACTTGGCAGATGTAATGCCAAATCCTGAGCTTTCACCAGTATCTTCTTGGTTAGTTCCAAATAAGTGATGGCCCACTATATTCATGGAAAGTGTTGTCATCTCCAATTGCATAATAGAAGCAGAAATTTTGCTAAATGTCATAGCTGGAAAGTATAGAAATTATTGAAAAGGTTTAGAGACTTTGAAGATAATGCAAAATGGCAAGGGAAGTTGACCTTCAAGAAGCAATGATGCTTTTGGAGATTTTGTTGTAAGCTTTGGTAGAACGTATGCAAAACTCTATTATGAGGTAAGGGAATGGAGCACAACTGCAACCAAGCTTGAATGGGCATTAGAGGAGGAACGACTGGCAAATGCTGAATTACATAAGAAGATCTCAATACTGAGGTAGTCAAATAAAGAATCATCTTGGTCTTAGCTGTACAAGCAGACATATAGTTTTCCTTCGATGCAAAAACTATTTCCATTACCGCTGCATTCACTATCATTTCCCTTACAAAAAAACATGCATCTTTTTGAACTATATCTCCAGCTCATATAAAAAATTAACAGCATAATGGGAGTGGGATTTTGTCAGTTATATTATAGTTGTGCATATGTAATTCAAATGCTTGGTGGATAGGTATAAAGAAATTATATTGTCTCAAAATAGAATTTAAGAGCTGGAAACTTGATTATAGCCATGTCCATAGCTACTTTCCATGCAAATGCAATTGGTGGGTGTTGTAATTTGAAAAACTCAGGTTGGCAAGAATATTGAAATATGGAAACTAAGATAAAGCCCGTGGCTTGGCGGGATATACAAAAGATAGATCTTTGAAAGATTTAGAGACTTCCATGGAGGTAAAGCAGATGTTCTATCAAATATTATATCCAAAAATGCTTATGAAAACATGCATGCAAACCATAAAAAGCATAGACAAGGCTGCAGCTAGTTGGAAGGTTGATGTATTCTTCAACAAAATGTAATGATCACCTGATAAAACATAGAAGGGACATGTTGATAAGGTTTGAAACTTCAAGCAAATACTATTAATAGATACAAACTCAGCTTCCATGCTAGCCCATGCCAAGGGTACAAAGATAAGATCACAGTGGCGAATCAGGATGCAAAACGTGAGAGCATTAAGAGAAACACAACACGGATTTAGAAGGAAATGTTATTTATTATATGTAATGGCAGGATCTTTTCAAAATGGATTCATCGAAGGGTATTAAAAGTTTCCAAGCAAATGTAGCTGATAGTTGTAATGCCTAAGCCCCAACTGCAGCTAGCATTTTCCTGTGGAGTGCTAAAACTAGGGAGCTTTGGAGCAAGGTATGCACATTAAAACATGGTTAAAAATAGACTTTTGTCAAATGATGTGGTTATAAGAGATGGTGGTGCATGCAATATCAAAGAAATGTGGTCTCACGGATATGATCACAGGATATGCATTCAAAATGGATTTGTTGAAAAGGCTCCAAACAGTCAAGCAAATACAAATGATAGTGCCAACTCTTCCTACCTGCGCTAGACCGAGAGCCTTGCTCATGTTGTAGGTCACTCCTGTTATGGTGTCTATCTCTCAGTTGTGAGTGTGATGTAGATTTTGCTATTGTAGGAAGGATATATCATCACCCAAGAACATGATGAAAGTTTTTGTGATGATCATGGTGTTAAGCGCACTAAACCTTCTTCTCTTACACATCAAAATCAGCTAGGGAGTAATGAACTATTGTTGGCTGTTAATGCAGAAACCAGACAAATTTTATATTATGGGGACAAGAAAGATTATGAAAAAGCAACTTAGACATGATTTGGTGAAAGTTGTGTTGTGTGATAAGGTTATGGGTTATAAAATCTTCACTCATGAAATCCACCCATAGTATGCTGCTTGGATTGATAATTTTAGGACTTATAATATTGTTAGTAAAGATATTCCTCAACAATGAACATATGCACTGATGCCAGATATCCCATCTTCAAGTGATGGCCCTCTAATAAGACTGGGTCACCAGGACTATTACAAAGCAACAAGTGAGGTACAAAGCCAATCTGTAATAGTTTCTAGGACAACAATGTTTGGAGAGAGTACAACTGTTGGTGATCATTGTACTATTACTGATTCTATTATTAGCAAAGGCTGCAACATTGGTTACAATGTTCTTATACAAGGGTGTTATGTCTAGAACAATGTAATGATCCAAGACAATACTTTTCTAAAATATGCCATTGTTTGTGATGGGGCTGTTGTCAAGGTTGGGGTAGTATCAGAACCTGGTGCTATCTTATCTTTCAGAGTGGTTATCGAGAAAAACTTTACTATTTTAGCATGTTCAAAGGTCTCTAATATTCAATCTCATGGTGAAGAGTTGGAATATGTAGAGGCTACAAATGTGGCGGCAGAAAGTCCACTAAATATTTTATGAGTGGAGGAGAATGGAATGCAAAGGGTCATCTATAGCCTTTCCCTTTATGGAGGTTTTGTTATGATTTTGAAATATGGCTCTTGGTTTTTCCTGTCCAAGGGGGCTTTTGGACTCCCAGGAGGAGAGATCTATTTAACTCTTTTTGTCATCTTTGTAAAGGATCTTTTTTTTGTTGTTTTCATCCGAGAGCCTCTATGAGGGCTCGGGGATCTTTTTCATTTACTTATTCACCTGGGGAAGATAAGAGCAGTTTGGTTTTTCCTCAAAACACATTTTGCTATACAGGAGATATTGAGTCTATGAGCTTATATTTTACATTAGGGGAATAAAGAGACATTCTCAAATATGTGTGTTTGCCTATATTTCTTTGATTATAAATTTCCTTTGAGTCTTTGCAATCATCCCTTAATGCAGCTTATGTATATCAAGTTGTGAATGCATTTGCTGTGGAATCTATGAATTCAAGTTAAGTCATTTCTTGAGAAGACCCACAACTCATTCTTTTCTGGTTATCATTCGTGGGTGTGAAGTGGGTGATCTGTGAGTCATCTAATTTGCATTATGTTTATTCTATGCTTGTCCATCATATTTGTATCATGTTTATGTGTAGGTATTGGTTTTCCCTTCCTACTTTCCGGTTAAAAGCATACCCAGAAAAATCAATTCAATTAAATCATACAAGGGAGCTGCCCCTCTCAAATGCAGAGGATAATTGTTGCACTTGCAACCATTACTTCATTTGTTATCATCTTTTGTTGCTTTCTTGTTGGGCTAATTAGGGTGTTTTTGCAGTGACAAAACTGTATGCTAACAATTTTTGGCAACTTTGTTGGGGATTGAATCGAAGTGCCAGTGTCTCCCTTGCTCAGAAATTCAATGGTACCTCCACTGGAATGGAGGTTGGTGACTCTATTGTATTTGAAGAGCTCAGAAAATGGTTCCATGCAAGGTAGATCAAAGAAATCAGCCCAAAGCCAAAAGATGACCTATACCAACAATTGAAGAGATATTGGCTGAAGATGATGAAATACTTCATTTATTATGGAGCAGTCTCAAAGAAAGCATCTCTAAAGCAAAGAAGAAGAAGCTGCATCCATCCCAAGATTACAAATCCACATCATTGCTCAGAAATTTGCATGAAAGATTTTATTTTCTCAAAGGTCTTGAACAGAAGATTCATCAAGCAGCTGCAGAAATATTAAGCTTGTTCAAAGAAGAACCGAAAAGAGAGGATTGAGCTTCTTATAACTTTTTTGTTCTTGGTGAACAAGATTTTGTGCAAGCATTGGTTGAGCCCAATGATTTGTTAGTGTCATGGAACCACAATCAACAACAAAAAACAATTTTGAGCCAGGCTAAAAGTAAAGGACCAAAATCTTTCTCAACATGCATACAAAGGAGTGATATTAAACAATCGTCTACTTTGGTTGAAGAGAATAATGAAAAGGTACTATCAGAAGAACCCAATGTCATTCTCATTCGAAACTGGTGCCTGGAGAGTTCAAACAATGACTTTTATGTGGAATCTTGGATGAAGATGGTCACATTACTGAAGTTGAAATGACTGTAGCTACTTGTGTCTCTGGTGATATGAAAGAAGGTATGAATGGTTTTGTATTTTCTCCTAAATCAGAAATATTTAACTTTGATATTGATGAAAAAGACCAAGTGATAGAAGGTATTTCTTATGAGGTTGAAAAAGAGTTTTTAAATCATAGTCCAAACGTGGAAGTTTTTGTCTTTGATAATATCGATTTAGCATTTGATAAAGTAGACAAAGAAGAGCCTGATGAGAGAATAGATAAATTGCATTCCCAATCTGCTTATCCTCTTGGTGATGATTTTCCCTGTGTGAGAGGAGAAGTTATTTCTATCAAAATTGATCCCATGCTTGTAGAATGTGACATTCAAGGATCACAATCAACAGTCACATTTCTAGAGATCGATTCATCATGCAATTTGTAGAAAGAATGCTTTATTCCTGATGTTTTCTCTCAAAGTCCTGGTATTGATAATGAAGTTATAATTGATACATAGCCAGAGCATATGGATTTCAAGTTTCATGAAGAAAATGATAAAGGGGAAGTACTACAGACAAAGGTGAGTGGAGAAGTCATCTTTGAGTTATTTTTCTTTGAAGATGAAATAATGTCTTTTGAGAATGATTCATCAAATGAAGCTTGTGTTAAAGGCGAAATAAATATATGCAATGTTGATGATTTTTCAAAATCTAAAATTATGAAAGAAGAAGAAATCGTTGAGGTTAATGAAGAGAAAAATAATAGTCAGGTTGATGAAGGATTACAACCTCAAAAAATTTTAAAAGTCTCAGATGATAATCCTTTTTGCAAAGAAGATATTGTACTCTCTCCTATACCACGTGTTGAGGAAGAATACTCTATTGATGAGTATCCAAATATAGGTGGTCTAACAACTCCTATTGCAACCAATGAACAAATTTCTAATGAGGAGAATAGCTGGAATGATACATGGGAAATATTTTTGAATCATCTGTTTCTAGAGTATGAAGTTGCTGAAGTTCCCACATCAAATCATGAGGAGGCAAGGCTGCAAGCAAAGGTTAGCATTGATTTTACTTTTGAATTACCTCATTTTGAATCTAATTTTCAAGTTGTGAAACATGGGATAAAGAATGATGGTATGAATAAGTATGGAGAAAGTAATGCTGATTTTATGAATGAGGATGTTCAGCCCCATGTTGTTTGCATTCCAAAATAGTGTTTGGAAATGTTAGAAGATGATTTCCTATGTGGAGAAGAAGTGTTTCTACCTCCTTTGTAGGTTGTGGAAAGAGGTGGTTTGGGTGACAAATCCAAAAATTTAGAGTTGCCATTAGAAAAGCATGAATCAAATTCTAAAAGTAAAAGGGAAATTGCATTCAAGCTCAACAAGGTTGCTATTCATGGTATGGATTTTTAGTGTCTTTCAGAAGGAGTTTGTTCAGATCTGATTTCAATTGAGGGCATAGATGATATACAAAAGAGTTCTAAAATTATTGAAGTTTTTGATGAAAGGTGGCTATTTGGCACACATTTTGGTGAACTCTTGTCCTTCATAAATCTCAGTTTTACATTCATGGTCCTCAACAGGTTGCTGAGTTTGCAAGTCTTTCATGGATATACACCTCTTTTTCACACTGGCATATATTTCTCCCAACCAGTTAATGGCTTTGCATAATTTCTTGAGAGGTTGGGATGTGTGGTACCCAATCTGGGTACATAGGTGTCTTAGGTGGTTTCCTTTCCCTGTTGTGTTTTGATTGATGTGTCTTTTTCAGTTTTGGTTTTGCCCTGGTCTCCTGTTGTTTCCCCTCTTGTTTCATGCTTCATTGACTCTATTTGCCCAATGGATCAGCACTGGCCTTCACCTAAGATTCTAGATTCTCTACTTTTCATCATGAAAAACAATCCCCAATTAGAGCCTGTTGTTACCCAAAATCTCAAACCTGAAATTTTTGAACTTGTCCTTTGTCTTGAGCTATCATGTTTTGTCAAATCCAATTCCCTCATGTGTTGTATTATGGCAAGTTGCATAAGATTCACTTCACCCTCACTGTTGGTCAAATTATTAGTATTATAACCTTGTGAAGTTTTAGGTGATGGTAATTTCAAATGGCATTATGGATATCTACATATCACTATTATGCTAAACTTCAACTAGATGTGGGGCATTGTATTACCTAGTGTAGACACCCAAATTTGTCCCAACTTTGTCCATGTCCTACAACACCTTATTAAAACATTATCCTAAACATCATAAGCCAATTTTGTCCTAAATCCCACTCTTAATCCCATTTATCCATTAGCCAATTAATTAAATAAATTTTATTTATTTAATTAAAATCCCATTCAATCCCATCCTCATCCTACTTAGCCAATTAATTAAATAAATTTTATTTATTTAATTAATTTCACATGCATAATGCCATTTATCTTATCCCCATCCCAATTAATTAAATAAATTTTATTTATTTAATTAATTTCCACATCATATCTTATCTCATCCTATTCAACTTCTCAATTAATTAAATAAATTTTATTTATTTAATTAATATCCAACTCATATCCCAACTAATTCAAATATTTTATTTGAATTAAACACTCATCTTTCATCACATTCCAACACTTGTCTAGTCAATCATGTGTTACAACTTTTATCTTTCACATGCACAACTAATGGGACCTAATTTTAGTATTTATCTACACAAGCACACCTAAGCCTCATCCTCCTTTGCCACATGTCATATGACTACAATTTCTTGATGTGCAAGGAAACCTAACTTAATCCTATCCATCCATTTCACCTAAAGCCCTAATTGATCCTAGCCATCCATTGGAACCAAGCCTTTCCTATAAATCAACCCCCTCACAAGCCATTAGCATGCATTGAGCTTCAAGTACCCTTATTCTGCCAAATTATCATTAGCATGCATTGGTCCTCAAGTATCCACATGCTGTTGAAATATCATTAGAGCCTTTGTATCCATCATCTTCAATCCATCTAGCTTGCATCCTTATCAACGTTATGCTGCGGAATTGAGCAATCAACACAACAAATTGATCAATCAATCGAGCTCATCTTGCATCTTCGAGGTATTGAATTATTTGGGTTTAGGTTATGCATTTCATTGTTTGAATCATTTCCATTTACAAATCTAAATTTTTCGATATACATTTTGGCACGCCCGGTGGGACTCACGTCCCTGATTAACCCTCTTGTTTGAGTTGTTTTTGTGAAGATCAGATTTCTTGGAGCATCAATCATTCATTTTTGCAGGTTTATGCACTTTGATTTGTAGCTTGAAGATATTTTACATTGCTGATTTTTTTAATTTATGACCAAATTTGTTGCAGAGGGTTTTTTGTTTTGCACAGGTCCTGGAAAAAAGAGATCTTAGATTTGTTGGAAAGAGGACTTCGAGAGCTTTCCGAAAAGTGGTTACATTAAAGATTTGGCTCAGTATTCAAAGAGTTATGACGATTTGAAGTTGACCCTGCGATTCTAATTTTTCAGAAATTTTTGACGCGCGACTTTTTGCTGATTTTTTTAATTTATGACCAGATCTGTTGCAGAGGGTTTTTTGTTTTATACAGGTCCTATAAAAAGGAGATCTTAGATTCGTTGGAAAGAGGACTTCGAGAGCTTTCCGAAAAGTGGTTACATTAAAGATTTGGTTCAGTATTCAAAGAGTTATGGCGATTTGAAGTTGACCCTGCAATTCTAATTTTTCAGAAATTTTTGACGCGCGACTTTTAGAAAAAAAAATCATATCTTCCAATTTAGCGAACCAAATCATATTTTATTTTTTGCAGTGACTTGTAAGTGAATCAAAGGAGCTGGAGCAACATTTGGATCAATCATAATAGCAACTTGGAAAGCAATTTTTATGAGGTGCACTCATTCTAATCTCTCATCTCTAATCATTATTTGATCACACATTTAGATTTTGGGCATAAAACAAACAACTTATTTGTCATCACACTTGGATTTGAGCTTTAAAATAAACAATTGTTTGCAAATTTACATCAAAAAAAAATTGGGCTAAAACAAACCATTGTCTTCCATCACATTTAGATTTGGGTCTAAAAAGAACAAGTGCTTGAACTGTTTGTTACACATTTCAAATTTCTAAGGAGAAATTAACAACTGTGAGTGTGAATCAAGTGACAGCTCACTTGGTTTGCTTTTGTCATACCCTTCTTAGGAGGCCTGCTTGGAGACACACCACTCCAAGGGACGACCTCAATCGAGGCTGAATCGAAAGACACCCTCATTGGAAGTTGGAATCTTGTCACTCTTGGCTAAGCCCCAAAGAACTTTATACCTTTGGGAAGTGAAGGTGAAGGGTGGGTTACCCCTTTCTCCTGGCTGTGAGGCAGGATTTCACTTTCAATTCCATAGTCAACCTTGTGCAATAGATAGCCTAAGACCTAATTGGCTATACCCACTTGACTACACATTAGGCTTGTTGATGTGTCTTCCATGTGTGCTTGCATAATCATCACAATTCATTTTCAAAGTCAACAATTGCTTATGTGTCTTGCGTGAGTGATTCATGTGTGTATATGCATAATCATTTGTTTGAACATTGCCAAATCAAGCTATAAACACCAAACACATAAACAGTTCATCCTACCTTTCATCCACATCACCCAATTTTGTCATTCCACATCATATCCTAATCATACCCAAATCAATTTTATTCTGAACATATCCTAGTCATATCCATACCCATTCCAAATCATCTCCACATCATCATCAACCTATTCCTAGTCAACACTTGTCAAGATGGTCGTTTTCATTCAAGGGGGTTATCCCTCTAATCATGAGACAAATCACAAGCCTAAGGTAACGATTCAAGGGGGCTATCCCTCAAATAATGAGATAAATCCCAAGCCTAAGGTGACAATTCAAGGGGGTTATCCCTCGAATCATGAGACAAATCCCAAACCTAAGGTGACAATTCAAGGGGGTTATCCTTATAATCATGAGACAAGACCTAAGCCTATAATCACAATTCAAGGAGGCTACCCCTCTAATTCAAATAATGAAATAAAACCAAAGCCTAAGGTCACAATTAGAGGAGCCCCTCTTCCTAATCCAAATCATGAGAAGAAACCAATCACAATTAAAGGTGGCTATCTTCCCAATCCAAATCATGAGAAGAAACCAATCACAATTAAAGGTGGCTATCTTCCCAATCCAAATCATGAGAAGAAACCAATCACAATTAAAGGTGGCTATCTTCCCAATCCAAATCATGAGAAGAAACCAATCACAATTAAAGGTGGCTATCCTCCTAATCCAAGTCATGAAGACAATCCAAGACCAAAGATCACAGTCAAAGGAGCCTCTCCTCTTAAGACCAAGTTTATACTTCAAGGAGGCCATCTCTTTACTTATGAGGATGAGACAAGTTCAAAACCCAATCCATCCACACATCAAATCAATTCTGCATCAACTTATCCCACTTCATATCAATCTAATCCATCCACACACCAAATTAATTCTGCATCAACTTATCCCACTTCATATCAACCAAATTCATCCACATGTCATATCAACCCTTTATCAACCTATCACAACCCTTATCCATATCAATCCATATCACAACAATCATTATCCTATGCAACCTCTCCATCATCATCACATCAACACATTTACCAACATCAACAACAAATCATATCACAACAAGTCCAAACACCATCCCAACCTCAACAAATTCCACATCAACCTTACATGTCATCACCATCCACTTCCTATCAGCTTAATCCACCTATTCACCAAGTCAATACCACATCAACCTATGAACATCCACCTCAAGCTTATCCAATCCCTCATACCACCATTCCAATGCACTACCAAGCCCATCCACAAGGCAATCAAGTGATATTACAAGAACAACATCCAAGTCCAAATGGCCCTTTCTATATAAATCAAGTGAGCACAAGTCAACCTTGCCAACATGATCAAATGCCTACATCTTTGAGTCCACCTCAAGATATTTTGTCTACATGTCCTACCATTACACCTAGCTACCAAGACTATCAATGGCCTCCCCAACAAGCACAAGTGAGCCCAAGTCCACCTTCACAACAAGAAGCACATGCAAGTCCAAGTGGTCCCTTGTACATAAACCAAATGAGCCCAAGTGATCCTATGCAGGATCTAATAACCTTTGACAAGGGAGATACCAATCTAGAGTGGCCTTCATCATCTAATCACCCACCAACACATGAGCCAACTAATCCTATCCCAACACCACCATGTGATCCCATTCCTAGTCTATTAATCCCTCCATCTTCCAAACCATCAAGCCCTCCGTTACCTTCATTATCATGTCATTCTAATCCTTCACCAAAGGATACAGCTGAGATAGTTTTACAAAGGATGCTTGAAGCAAAACTCATTGAACTTCCCCCTATCAACCCATGTGAAGAAAGTCCATATGATGAACATGATTATTGTGCATACCATAGGACCAAAGGCCATAATACAAATGGCAATGAGAGCATGGATCACCAATTATATCTCAACCAACCCAAATGCTGATGAAAAGGAAGTAATTAAACAAGCATTAAATTCTATGACAGGAATGGCCAGGGTTGTTTGGGACAGGTTGGATAATGAGTTTATTGAAACTCTGCTTGATAGTGGCACTGATCAAGTCTGTGCCCAATTAGCAAGAATGTATGTAGGAAAGCGTGATGTAATGGAACAGCTTTCTTACCAGAAATTCATGAAAGGAAAATGTAAAGATCTGAGAAATTTTAAAGAATATTGCAAAAAACAATATGAACATTTCTATTTCTCAGGTAAAGAACAGGATCATGAATTTATGTATACTACTTTCCTTAAAAGTTTCAGTGGTCCGATTGGTGCATATTATCATAGAAAGGTTTTAGAAAATCTGTTGCATGATAAAGCAGATATGAAAGAATTAACCTTTCCGTAGATTGTCCAATTTCTTGAACAGATCAACACTGACATATGCAATGAGGTCAGAGATAGGAAAGAGAAAAAGAAAATCCAGCCTATCTTATCTGCAGCCGTATGTTACCAGCTGGAAAAAGGTAATGATGACTGTGTTGATTGCAAGCCATACAAGAAAAAGTATAAAAGGAAATCTGATAAAGGAAAAGATAAGGATCGCCGAAAGCCAAGAACAACAACGTAAACAACATACAGCAATATCGTCGCCTGAGGCTCTGATACCAAATCTAAGCTGCAATAGACAAACATTATTTCCAATAGTATATCTAGCTCTTATGTGAATTGTAGAACTATTTTCACTAAGCACATGCAGGAAGCTCACTGAAATGTTCATCTGTAACAATGCGCGCTATTATATTCATATAGATAAAACATAGTACAATACTGTATTACAAACATGGTTGATGACAGTCAATCTGTTATTGACATTACAGGACTTTCAGACTCATTACTTTACTCTTAAACTTCTAGACTCTATTTTCTTCTCTCTGAACTTTCTCTGTGTAACTACCGGTTGCTGAATGCAGGCGGCCCTGGGCCCTTTTATAGGGAAACGAGGGCAGATCTTTTAACCCCTACAGCATAATAGATTTCAGATCCGTCCACAAGAAGATGACACGAAGCAAGCCTTATCCGAAGAGCATCCCAAAAGGTGGGACCCAATTACTTGTGAACGAGATAAGGTCGGACCAAAACGACAAAGACAGAACATTCCTTTTAAACCCAAGAGGAAAAACTTGGCCTTTCGGTAAGGTGGAAAGGTGACCCCTTTACAACGTGGTAGGGTCCACGTCTTATCTTTAGTCACGCGGAGATAAGATTCCACGATAAGTGACATGCCCACTTATTAGCCTAGGACCCAGTACTATGGGAATCATCATCATCGTCTCGACCCCATGCGCATTCTCCACAAAAGGCTTTGCCTGGGTGATGACACGTTCGACTCTGTGGAGGAGGAATCCTTGGGTCGTCCTCAGAATGGTCCTCGCAGTTGAAACAGGTTTGAGTTGAGGCGTGTGGAATACAGCCTGTCATTAACTGAGGAGTGCCTTCTTTCCATATGATACTCATGACTTTAAGTTTATATGGGCCGTAGATACTCGAGTCATGGAAAGTGGTGTTGCTTCATTCATGCGATAAGTTTTCACATGAATCCAAATAGGGACCTGGTGTGCATAAAAATATCTCAATCTATTTTTTATGGTCCAATGTTCAAAGACCGACTCAGGCCCACACGGTCCATAGTGTTGAGCTAAATACCTATTCAAGGTATTATCTTCTGCTGAATTAAAGGTTAGGCAGAAAATACAACCTGTGTAAGCTATTGTATTGGTGAAGTTCAGATTGTCCGCCGGAGGATAAGGTCCTGAAAACATATCTCTGATTAGATCTTTACCTTCCTCGAAATTCAGCCACTCTTCTGGTTTTCCTATGGCCGGATTATTGAACTGAACAGGTACGCTGAAATCTCCGCACCAATTATTGAGAACATGGCCAATGTCTGGATCGACTGGTTCAGCTTCTGCACTGAATTGGAAGAAAGGAGTTTCAGACCATAATCCTGGTGATGTAAGCAACATCTTGGCCTTCAACATTTTGAAACGATCATAAAGGAAATCGTTTGCCATTCTGAAATTGTGAAGTTCCCTCCTTGGAAAGGGATTTGTGCTCCACTCCATTCTACTGAGCTCATGCCACCTTTGCTCTCGAATCCTGATCTGCATGACTCAGATTTTGCCTTTTACATTCCTAACCTGCTTGGTGTCTTCTTCAGATTGTTCTGGTTCTTGATGTCCTTCGCGTGATACAAAATCAGCTACAATGTTTTCAGCTCCTGGAATGTGAAGACAGTCAAACTCATAAGTACACAAGAGCTGTGCCCACCTTAATAATCTTCCTCTAACTAACTTATTTCGTGACTCTTTTTTGAAGAAACCCCGAAGGTTCTGTAAGTCACTTT
The DNA here is from genome assembly GCA_027924645.1 of Cunninghamia lanceolata. NCBI lineage: Eukaryota > Viridiplantae > Streptophyta > Pinopsida > Cupressales > Cupressaceae > Cunninghamia > Cunninghamia lanceolata. The sequence goes on from BSBN01000934.1 coordinate 2,659,121, forward strand.
TTAATAAAAACCTCTTGTCAGCAATAAACATTTGAAAAGCCTGAAATGTGCTTACTACTGCAAGGATTTCCTTGTGAGTACTATGGTAGTCCTTTTCTGATCCTCTGAAGCTGCCTGAAACAGTCCTAACAATTTTCCCTTTATCTTTTGGGTTATACTGATCAGTAGCTTGTTCTCTAAGAACTCCAGCCCATGCAAGTTCACTGGCATCAGTTTCTACTATCTTATAACCAGGGCCTGGAAGCTTTAACTGAGGAAGTTTTGCACATTTGTCCTTAATATTTTGGATAAGCCTATCATGATAAGGACTCCATGGTGGTGGTTTCTTGCCTAAAAGCTTATTCAACTCAAGGCGATCTTCAGCTAACTTGTAATAAAACCCAGAAATATAATTAACCAATCCTAAGAAACGTTGCAATTCTTTTACAGTGGTTACAGGCAAATTTCTGATTCGGGTCAAAATATGTTCTTGAACCTCCATCTCCCCCCCCGGAAGAAGCTTGATCCCGATAAAAACCAGTTCAGGAACAGCAATGACAGACTTACTGGGATTGACAGCAAGGCCATTGTGTTGACAGACTGACATGAAAACTTTGAGGTGATCAAGATGAGCATCCATATTTTGGCTAAAAACAAGAATATCATCGATATAAGGTTGAATGAACTTGGCATGAGGCCGGAAGATGATATCCATTTTTTGTTGGAAAATAGAGGGTGCAGTCTTTATACCAAAGGGAAGTACAGTCCACTCATACAAACCTTGAGGAACTGAGAATGCTGTTTTATAAAAATCGACAGATTTTAACCCTATCTGCCAATACCCTTTTGTGAGATCAAATTTTGAATAGACATGACTACCCTAGATTGCTTGCCAAATATGATCTTTACTGGGGATAGGATGTTTATGATCAACTAAACAGTCATTAAGAGGTTTGTAATTGACCACTAATCTTTTTTCAGGGAGCTCATTTCCGCGTTCATCTATCTTTGGGACATACATTGCATGACACGAAAATGGAGAATCGGAGACTTGAATTAATCCTAAGGCTTCTAGTTCCTTAATTTCTTTAGCACAGATTTCTACTTCAGTAGAGCTCATTAAAAAATAATTTGCTTTGCCTCGGGGAAGAATTTCCTTACCGTCCACATCACGTTTCAACGGCAGGTTACAGGTTAAGGACCTTTGAAACTTCTTTAGATCCTTGGTCATGACTGTCGTGGCAAAAAGCTCCTTGATCTGCTTGATCTCTTCTGTTCTTTCCTAGAACTGCTTGTGAAGCCAAACCTGATTGACAGGTTTCTTTTTCTTTTATTCCGCTTCAATTCTTGAAAAGGAAGTGGGATGATGGATCCTGGGCAACTGGTATAAGCCTTTAAATGTCAGGAAATCCTGATCTACAATAAAAGGCTGCCATTCACTTAATGTATTGCTTCCTATGACTCCGTCATAGTCCTCAACTTCATAATGAACAAACAAAGTTTGTTGAGGTTTCTCTTCAAAACCTAACTGGATAGGAGCAACACAGAATAATCTACTGAAAGATTTTTCATTATTTCCGAAGGTAATATCCGTTTTACCTTCTCTCCATGCATCTTCTGGGAATGCATTCTTACGAGCAATATTGAGATCCGCACCAGTGTCTATTAAGAAAGAGAGTGGGTAGGCTTGAATACCTGGAAACTTAATTAGAAGTACGGCTCCTGGACAATGCGTTGTGGCTTTCGAGGCACGAAGATATGCCTTCCTTTCATGCATTCCGCCAAACTTCCCTTTGCTGCTTTGGCCTTGATATACTGGTGTATCGTCCCGGACTGGAATAACTTCTCTTATGGGACTTCCTTCAAAAGCGTCAGTCTCCAGATACTGCATCGGATCTTCTGTCTGCTCTTGCTTTATTTGAAGAGGAGTTTGAACTTCTCGGACTTGATAACCCTTTTCGGTACACGTTAGAAGTTCCTCCGAGATGGTTGGCTTTGCTTGCGGTAGAGGGGCAGCAGATACTTGATTGTATCTGTTGATGAAGAGCTGCAACTCTCGCTGAGACTCCTCTACGCTTCTTTCTTCAATATCCTCAGTCATGAGGATTTCTACTTCTTCTTGTGCTTGCTTTAGCACTTTATCAAGAAACTCAAGACGATGGCGATGCCATAGTCTTCGGGCCATGCTTCCTGGACTAGGAGCTTCCAAGATGCCTTTCTGCTCAATTGGTGTTGTAGCAGTGACTACTGAATCAATAGGACCGCTTTCTCTGAGAGAAGCTACTGAGCTTCTTGGTTGGTTATACCATGGAGATGGTCTATAACCATGACCTTGTGGACTTTGAGGCATTGGAGGTCTTATTGGAATAAAACCTCTACCTCTCGTCTGGTAAGGCCGCGCCGACTGATAGAAGTAATGATCTTCTTCTTCTTCTTCTTCTATCATGATCTCTGAAGTAGTTGGCCTTTGTGGCTTGAAAGCTGGTTCCTTAGGCTTCATGAGGTTGTACTTTTTTGCCTTGAGACCAGAAAGACGGGCTTTCAATTTCTTCCAAGTCTCTGGACCCATGTCCATGACTTTTAACTTCTGTTCAATATTTAAAATTTCTCCAATCACTTGATCAAGTTCCGAGACGGAACCTTTCATCATACGAACAGAGCCCTTCATCATTCTATAGTAGAATGATACTTCTGAATCTCCGGAATCCTCTGAGTCTACTGATTCTGCTGAAACACCTTCTGATTCAACCTCGGGCTGAGATTTCATCAGCTTTACTTTAGCTTGTTCTTCTCGAGATGAGAAGTATTCTTCGTCTTTAGATTCTGAATCTTCTGGACTTGAAATCACAATGTCTTCAGAATCAGATGGATAATCATATATATAATCAAATTCATCTGCCGTGACACCGACACTTTTAGCTGCCCGAACCTTAGCTTTACCTTTTTTCTTATCTTTCTTCGGACACTTGTTAGCTAGGTGGTCACCTTTACAGATGTAACAGACTGGCTTGCGTCTGTAACTATCTTTCCTTCTTTTGTCTTTCTTACGAAAGAATCCCTTTTTTCTTGGCTTTCGGCGATCCTTATCTTTTCCTTTATCAGATTTCCTTTTATACTTTTTCTTGTATGGCTTGCAATCAACACAGTCATCATTACCTTTTTCCAGCTGGTAACATACGGCTGCAGATAAGATAGGCTGGATTTTCTTTTTCTCTTTCCTATCTCTGACCTCATTGCATATGTCAGTGTTGATCTGTTCAAGAAATTGGACAATCTGCGGAAAGGTTAATTCTTTCATATCTGCTTTATCATGCAACAGATTTTCTAAAACCTTTCTATGATAATATGCACCAATCGGACCACTGAAACTTTTAAGGAAAGTAGTATACATAAATTCATGATCCTGTTCTTTACCTGAGAAATAGAAATGTTCATATTGTTTTTTGCAATATTCTTTAAAATTTCTCAGATCTTTACATTTTCCTTTCATGAATTTCTGGTAAGAAAGCTGTTCCATTACATCACGCTTTCCTACAAACATTCTTGCTAATTGGGCACAGACTTGATCAGTGCCACTATCAAGCAGAGTTTCAATAAACTCATTATCCAACCTGTCCCAAACAACCCTGGCCATTCCTGTCATAGAATTTAATGCTTGTTTAATTACTTCCTTTTCATCAGCATTTGGGTTGGTTGAGATATAATTGGTGATCCATGCTCTCATTGCATCGACACCTCTGGCATTTTCTATTTCTTCAAATTTGTCAAAATTTACCATAGGAGGAGTGTCGGCTTTGAAAGTTTGAATATTTTTGAATGGATCACTTCCTGGTAAAGGATATGTACCATTCCCCCGGGCCATCAACACAGTACCCTGAGTAGGCATAGGAGACACCGGATCAGGAGGAGGTGCAACTGAAGTTGAAGGGGGCTGTGTGGGTAAAATCCGACCACTAGCAGGATCATAGCGGAGTGGGTCATTAGAAGTAGGGATATGAACTTGCAATTTATGACCACCACTATACTGAGCCGCTAAGTAGGTACTTGCATTAGAGGGAAAACTCTTAAATGGAGGAGGCCGGTGAGTTTGACTCCTAATTTTATTTAGGGAAAGATGTAAATTATTAGCCTCTGATGCAATAGCTTGACGAGTCTCCTGAGACTCTTCCTTTAAATTATCAGCAATTTTTAACTGAGAAGTTGTGAGAAAAGAAAGCTCCTCAGAAATTTCTTGCAATCTCTGTCCAGTATGTCTAATCTGAACATTAGTAGTTCCCAACTGAGAATTGATAGTCTCAAAATCTACCTTCATTTCTTGCTGAACTCTTAAGACCAAATCTCTTTGTCGTTCCATGGCTGCTTCTCTTTCAATCTTCCAGACCTCTGCTTTAACAGTAAAAGCCTGGTAAAGTTCTTTTAATTCTTCTAAACCTTTGCCAACTCTATCTATCCATTCCTGATTTAATCTCTGCTCAAGCTTTTGTAACTCGGCAATAATGGTATGATCATTGGAATGAATACTCTGGAAGTGTTGTTCATGCTTAATAGCTTCAAGATCTATCCTGATCCTATTATCTTCTTGGAGCAGCAAATTCTTTCGATGACAAAGATTTCCCCAGTTTAACAGATAACTTTGACTAGGGGCATTGTTACCTAGTGGTACAACATGAAGGGGCCAACACGGAGCTTTAAATTTTCCTGAAGTATCCAACATGAGAAAATCATGAAAAGGTGGGATACGTCCTGGAATAGTATTTGCACCGCTTGGATTATTTACAATTTGGGAATCTATAACAGAGATTGGGGCATCTGGCAAAGCAACTTCATATTCAGAAAACATTTCTTTTGTAGTCATCATTCTTATTTTGGCTTGCTTTGGCGGGAAGACAAATGAACAGTCTTCGCATTGATATAAGCCATTTTGCAAAATTGAATACTTGGAATGACTGCATCTAGGAGTTAGGCCTTTATTTTGAAATGAAGCTTGCTGTGAGACAGATGGAATTCGAAACAAATTTTCAAACCCTTGAGAGGGTTGTAGTCTAACACTTTGTGATTTTGGCAATACAGATGGAACAGGCTCTTTACTAGACTGAAAGTCTAGGTTAGATATGTGGTATGGGACATCACGGGAAGGCATAGAAGATGCAGGGAAGGATGAAGTTTTCCCCATTGGCCTTTTAGACCGTGTATCAGTTGTTCCCATTTTAATTATAGCCTGATCATCTATTTCTTCAAGAGATAATCCTCGTACCTGAGGATTCTGTTCTGTGGCAACCTCAGCATAACTATCTTGCTCCCATAGCTCCATTACCCATTCTTCGGGCATCTGGATATCTTTATGTCGCACTATCTTGGGTGCGGTTAATTTGGCAGTATTACTTGATGAACTCCATAAAGTGGAAAGACCTTCCATACCTCTTTCTCTGGGATTTCTTGGATTAATCATAAGAGGGATAACCTTATCATATAACCTATAATGAACTAGGAATACTAAGGAATGGTCCACTGAGTCTTTCTTCATATACAGGTTCATGGTTTTGAACTTATACTCAAGGACATCTTTAAGGTTACCGTCTAGAAGGCTGACTGGATAGTCAAGAAGACAATCTAAAAAGATTGGGCCTTTGGCCATGGAGTCACAACCAGCACCAAGTAAAGAGTGGGAGAGCTTATAAAACCTAGCATCTTTAAGCATCATCATTGCTATGATCGGAAGACCTTTACGGTAATGACCACAGATGCCTATTCTAATATATGACAGATGCATGAACTGAGGGTTTTGTTTACTGGCTAAAGCTTTTCTTTGAAACTTATTAACTAGCTCATCAGTAAATATATTTAATTTGCCCTCATTTCCTCCTTTTACAACATGAGAAAGTTCTGCTACATGGCAATTCTGAGAAGATTTATAACCAAACCAATCCTTTAAACCTATGGACTTATTATGAAACATATCCACAATTCCTTTTGGAATATCTTTATAAATCTCATGTGGAGGGATTTTAGGAACACGAAATGGTTTTTCTTCTACAGCACCTACTACATATTTATCTATATCATCTATACAGTTTCCTACAATAGACTCTGTACTAAAACAACTCTCATTATTAGCATAGAAGTTAGTGAACCTAACCTCTGCATTACGGTCTGCTGTCATGTCAGATCTGCTGTTGTCCTTCATTTGAGAATGAGAAGATGAGGAAGCCATCTGCGCTCGAACTTCGCTCTAACCTGCGCTCGAAAGATCCGATTACTGCCCTTTCTGCCCTTTGGCCAACCACGGCACTAAACGGGACTTACACAACGGGACTTACGACTGTGAAGACGGTCTGAGACAATACAGGGAGACAATAAAGGAGCATTACAGATATTGAGGGAAAAGAGGGGTTAACGTTAGACAACAACGTAAACAACATACAGCAATATCGTCGCCTGAGGCTCTGATACCAAATCTAAGCTGCAATAGACAAACATTATTTCCAATAGTATATTTAGCTCTTACGTGAATTGTAGAACTATTTTCACTAAGCACATGCAGGAAGCTCACTAAAATGTTCATCTGTAACAATGCGCGCTATTATATTCATATAGATAAAACAAAGTACAATACTGTATTACAAACATGGCTGATGACAGTCAACCTGTTATTGACATTACAGGACTTTCAGACTCATTACTTTACTCTTAAACTTCTAGACTCTACTCTTCTCTCTGAACTTTCTCTGTGTATCTACCGGTTGCTGAATGCAGGCGGCCCTGGGCCCTTTTATAGGGAAACGAGGGCAGATCTTTTAACCCCTACAGCATAATAGATTTCAGATCCGTCCACAAGAAGATGACACGAAGCAAGCCTTATCCGAAGAGCATCCCAAAAGGTGGGACCCAATTACTTGTGAACAAGATAAGGTCGGACCAAAACAAAAAAGACAGAACATTCCTTTTAAACCCAAGAGGAAAAACTTGGCCTTTCGGTAAGGTGGAAAGGTGACCCCTTTACAACGTGGTAGGGTCCACGTCTTATCTTTAGTCACGCGGAGATAAGATTCCACGATAAGTGACATGCCCACTTATTAGCCTAGGACCCAGTACTATGGGAATCATCATCATCGTCTCGACCCCATGCGCATTCTCCACAAAAGGCTTTGCCTGGGTGATGACACGTTCGACTCTGTGGAGGAGGAATCCTTGGGTCGTCCTCAGAATGGTCCTCGCAGTTGAAACAGGTTTGAGTTGAGGCGTGTGGAATACAGCCTGTCATTAACTGAGGAGTGCCTTCTTTCCATATGATACTCATGACTTTAAGTTTATATGGGCCGTAGATACCTCGAGTCATGGAAAGTGGTGTTGCTTCATTCATGCGATAAGTTTTCACATGAATCCAAATAGGGACCTGGTGTGCATAAAAATATCTCAATCTATTTTTTATGGTCCAATGTTCAAAGACCGACTCAGGCCCACACGGTCCATAGTGTTGAGCTAAATACCTATTCAAGGTATTATCTTCTGCTGAATTAAAGGTTAGGTGGAAAATACAACCTGTGTAAGCTGTTGTATTGGTGAAGTTCAGATTGTCCGCCGGAGGATAAGGTCCTGAAAACATATCTCTGATTAGATCTTTACCTTCCTCGAAATTTAGCCACTCTTCTGGTTTTCCTATGGCCGGATTATTGAACTGAACAGGTAGGCTGAAATCTCCGCACCAATTATTGAGAACATGACCAATGTCTGGATCGACTGGTTCAGCTTCTGCACTGAATTGGAAGAAAGGAGTTTCAGACCATAATCCTGGTGATGTAAGCAACATCTTGGCCTTCAACATTTTGAAACGATCATAAAGGAAATCGTTTGCCATTCTGAAATTGTGAAGTTCCCTCCTTGGAAAGGGATTTGTGCTCCACTCCATTCTACTGAGCTCATGCCACCTTTGCTCTCGAATCCTGATCTGCATGACTCGGATTTTGCCTTTTACATTCCTAACCTGCTTGGTGTCTTCTTCAGATTGTTCTGGTTCTTGATGTCCTTCGCGTGATACAAAATCAGCTACAATGTTTTCAGCTCCTGGAATGTGAAGACAGTCAAACTCATAAGTACACAAGAGCTGTGCCCACCTTAATAATCTTCCTCTAACTACCTTATTTCGTGACTCTTTTTTGAAGAAACCCCGAAGGTTCTGTAAGTCACTTTTTAATAAAAACCTCTTGTCAGCAATAAACATTTGAAAAGCCTGAAATGTGTTTACTACTGCAAGGATTTCCTTGTGAGTACTATGGTAGTCCTTTTCTGATCCTCTGAAGCTGCCTGAAACAGTCCTAACAATTTTCCCTTTATCTTTTGGGTTATACTGATCAGTAGCTTGTTCTCTAAGAACTCCAGCCCATGCAAGTTCACTGGCATCAGTTTCTACTATCTTATAACCAGGGCCTGGAAGCTTTAACTGAGGAAGTTTTGCACATTTGTCCTTAATATTTTGGATAAGCCTATCATGATAAGGACTCCATGGTGGTGGTTTCTTGCCTAAAAGCTTATTCAGCTCAAGGCGATCTTCAGCTAACTTGTAACAAAACCCAGAAATATAATTAACCAATCCTAAGAAACGTTGCAATTCTTTTACAGTGGTTACAGGCAAATTTCTGATTCGGGTCAAAATATGTTCTTGAACCTCCATCTCCCCCGCCGGAAGAAGCTTGATCCCGATAAAAACCAGTTCAGGAACAGCAATGACAGACTTACTGGGATTGACAGCAAGGCCATTGTGTTGACAGACTGACATGAAAACTTTGAGGTGATCAAGATGAGCATCCATATTTTGGCTAAAAACAAGAATATCATCGATATAAGGTTGAATGAACTTGGCATGAGGCCGAAAGATGATATCCATTTTTTGTTGGAAAATAGAGGGTGCAGTCTTTATACCAAAGGGAAGTACAGTCCACTCATACAAACCTTGAGGAACTGAGAATGCTGTTTTATAAAAATCGACAGATTTTAACCCTATCTGCCAATACCCTTTTGTGAGATCAAATTTTGAATAGACATGACTACCCTGGATTGCTTGCCAAATATGATCTTTACTGGGGATAGGATGTTTATGATCAACTAAACAGTCATTAAGAGGTTTGTAATTGACCACTAATCTTTTTTCAGGGAGCTCATTTCCGCGTTCATCTATCTTTGGGACATACATTGCATGACACGAAAATGGAGAATCGGAGACTTGAATTAATCCTAAGGCTTCTAGTTCCTTAATTTCTTTAGCACAGATTTCTACTTCAGTAGAGCTCATTAAAAAATAATTTGCTTTGCCTCGGGGAAGAATTTCCTTACCGTCCACATCACGTTTCAACGGCAGGTTACAGGTTAAGGACCTTTGAAACTTCTTTAGATCCTTGGTCATGACTGTCGTGGCAAAAAGCTCCTTGATCTGCTTGATCTCTTCTGTTCTTTCCTAGAACTGCTTGTGAAGCCAAACCTGATTGACAGGTTTCTTTTTCTTTTCTTCCGCTTCAATTCTTGAAAAGGAAGTGGGATGATGGATCCTGGGCAACTGGTATAAGCCTTTAAATGTCAGGAAATCCTGATCTACAATAAAAGGCTGCCATTCACTTAATGTATTGCTTCCTATGACTCCGTCATAGTCCTCAACTTCATAATGAACAAACAAAGTTTGTTGAGGTTTCTCTTCAAAACCTAACTGGATAGGAGCAACACAGAATAATCTACTGAAAGATTTTTCATTATTTCCGAAGGTAATATCCGTTTTACCTTCTCTCCATGCATCTTCTGGGAATGCATTCTTACGAGCAATATTGAGATCCGCACCAGTGTCTATTAAGAAAGAGAGTGGGTAGGCTTGAATACCTGGAAACTTAATTAGAAGTACGGCTCCTGGACAATGCGTTGTGGCTTTCGAGGCACGAAGATATGCCTTCCTTTCATGCATTCCGCCGAACTTCCCTTTGCTGCTTTGGCCTTGATATACTGGTGTATCGTCCCGGACTGGAATAACTTCTCTTATGGGACTTCCTTCAAAAGCGTCAGTCTCCAGATACTGCATCGGATCTTCTGTCTGCTCTTGCTTTATTTGAAGAGGAGTTTGAACTTCTCGGACTTGATAACCCTTTTCGGTACACGTTAGAAGTTCCTCCGAGATGGTTGGCTTTGCTTGCGGTAGAGGGGCAGCAGATACTTGATTGTATCTGTTGATGAAGAGCTGCAACTCTCGCTGAGACTCCTCTACGCTTCTTTCTTCAATATCCTCAGTCATGAGGATTTCTACTTCTTCTTGTGCTTGCTTTAGCACTTTATCAAGAAACTCAAGACGATGGCGACGCCATAGTCTTCGGGCCATGCTTCCTGGACTAGGAGCTTCCAAGATGCCTTTCTGCTCAATTGGTGTTGTAGCAGTGACTACTGAATCAATAGGACCGCTTTCTCTGAGAGAAGCTACTGAGCTTCTTGGTTGGTTATACCATGGAGATGGTCTATAACCATGACCTTGTGGACTTTGAGGCATTGGAGGTCTTATTGGAATAAAACCTCTACCTCTCGTCTGATAAGGCCGCGCCGACTGATAGAAGTAATGATCTTCTTCTTCTTCTTCTTCTATCATGATCTCTGAAGTAGTTGGCCTTTGTGGCTTGAAAGCTGGTTCCTTAGGCTTCATGAGGTTGTACTTTTTTGCCTTGAGATCAGAAAGACGGGCTTTCAATTTCTTCCAAGTCTCTGGACCCATGTCCATGACTTTTAACTTCTGTTCAATATTTAAAATTTCTCCAATCACTTGATCAAGTTCCGAGACGGAACCTTTCATCATACGAATAGAGCCCTTCATCATTCTATAGTAGAATGATACTTCTGAATCTCTGGAATCCTCTGAGTCTGCTGATTCTGCTGAAACACCTTCTGATTCAACCTCGGGCTGAGATTTCATCAGCTTTACTTTAGCTTGTTCTTCTCGAGATGAGAAGTATTCTTCGTCTTCAGATTCTGAATCTTCTGGACTTGAAATCACAATGTCTTCAGAATCAGATGGATAATCATATATATAATCAAATTCATCTGCCGTGACACCGACACTTTTAGCTGCCCGAACCTTAGCTTTACCTTTTTTCTTATCTTTCTTCGGACACTTGTTAGCTAGGTGGTCACCTTTACAGATGTAACAGATTGGCTTGCGTCTGTAACTATCTTTCCTTCTTTTGTCTTTCTTACGAAAGAATCCCTTTTTTCTTGGCTTTCGGCGATCCTTATCTTTTCCTTTATCAGATTTCCTTTTATACTTTTTCTTGTATGGCTTGCAATCAACACAGTCATCATTACCTTTTTCCAGCTGGTAACATACGGCTGCAGATAAGATAGGCTGGATTTTCTTTTTCTCTTTCCTATCTCTGACCTCATTGCATATGTCAGTGTTGATCTGTTCAAGAAATTGGACAATCTGCGGAAAGGTTAATTCTTTCATATCTGCTTTATCATGCAACAGATTTTCTAAAACCTTTCTATGATAATATGCACCAATCGGACCACTAAAACTTTTAAGGAAAGTAGTATACATAAATTCATGATCCTGTTCTTTACCTGAGAAATAGAAATGTTCATATTGTTTTTTGCAATATTCTTTAAAATTTCTCAGATCTTTACATTTTCCTTTCATGAATTTCTGGTAAGAAAGCTGTTCCATTACATCACGCTTTCCTACAAACATTCTTGCTAATTGGGCACAGACTTGATCAGTGCCACTATCAAGCAGAGTTTCAATAAACTCATTATCCAACCTGTCCCAAACAACCCTGGCCATTCCTGTCATAGAATTTAATGCTTGTTTAATTACTTCCTTTTCATCAGCATTTGGGTTGGTTGAGATATAATTGGTGATCCATGCTCTCACCAATTATATCTAAACCAACCCAAATGCTGATGAAAAGGAAGTAATTAAACAAGCATTAAATTCTATGACAGGAATGGCCAGGGTTGTTTGGGACAGGTTGGATAATGAGTTTATTGAAAATCTGTTGCATGATAAAGCAGATATGAAAGAATTAACCTTTCCGCAGATTGTCCAATTTCTTGAACAGATCAACACTGACATATGCAATGAGGTCAGAGATAGGAAAGAGAAAAAGAAAATCCAGCCTATCTTATCTGCAGCCATATGTTACCAGCTGGAAAAAGGTAATGATGACTGTGTTGATTGCAAGCCATACAAGAAAAAGTATAAAAGGAAATCTGATAAAGGAAAAGATAAGGATCGCCGAAAGCCAAGAAAAAAGGGATTCTTTCGTAAGAAAGACAAAAGAAGGAAAGATAGTTACAGACGCAAGCCAGTCTGTTACATCTGTAAAGGTGACCACCTAGCTAACAAGTGTCCGAAGAAAGATAAGAAAAAAGGTAAAGCTAAGGTTCAGGCAGCTAAAAGTGTCGGTGTCACGGCAGATGAATTTGATTATATATATGATTATCCATCTGATTCTGAAGACATTGTGATTTGAATTTAAAGGAAGAGTCTCAGGAGACTCGTCAAGCTATTGCATCAGAGGCTAATAATTTACATCTTTCCCTAAATAAAATTAGGAGTCAAACTCACCGGCCTCCTCCATTTAAGAGTTTTCCCTCTAATGCAAGTACCTACTTAGCGGCTCAGTATAGTGGTGGTCATAAATTGCAAGTTCATATCCCTACTTCTAATGACCCACTCCGCTATGATCCTGCTAGTGGTCGGATTTTACCCACACAGCCCCCTTCAACTTCAGTTGCACCTCCTCCTGATCCGGTGTCTCCTATGCCTACTCAGGGTACTGTGTTGATGGCTCATATTCTGCTGAAACACCTTCTGATTCAACCTCGGGCTGAGATTTCATCAGCTTTACTTTAGCTTGTTCTTCTCGAGATGAGAAGTATTCTTCGTCTTCAGATTCTGAATCTTCTGGACTTGAAATCACAATGTCTTCAGAATCAGATGGATAATCATATATATAATCAAATTCATCTGCCGTGACACCAACACTTTTAGCTGCCCGAACCTTAGCTTTACCTTTTTTCTTATCTTTCTTCGGACACTTGTTAGCTAGGTGGTCACCTTTACAGATGTAACAGACTGGCTTGCGTCTGTAACTATCTTTCCTTCTTTTGTCTTTCTTACGAAAGAATCCCTTTTTTCTTGGCTTTCGGCGATCCTTATCTTTTCCTTTATCAGATTTCCTTTTATACTTTTTCTTGTATGGCTTGCAATCAACACAGTCATCATTACCTTTTTCCAGCTGGTAACATACGGCTGCAGATAAGATAGGCTGGATTTTCTTTTAATTCTTCTAAACCTTTGCCAACTCTATCTATCCATTCCTGATTTAATCTCTGCTCAAGCTTTTGTAACTCGGCAATAATGGTATGATCATTGGAATGAATACTCTGGAAGTGTTGTTCATGCTTAATAGCTTCAAGATCTATCCTGATCCTATTATCTTCTTGGAGCAGCAAATTCTTTCGATGACAAAGATTTCCCCAGTTTAACAGATAACTTTGACTAGGGGCATTATTACCTAGTGGTACAACATGAAGGGGCCAACACGGAGCTTTAAATTTTCCTGAAGTATCCAACATGAGAAAATCATGAAAAGGTGGGATACGTCCTGGAATAGTATTTGCACCGCTTGGATTATTTACAATTTGGGAATCTATAACAGAGATTGGGGCATCTGGCAAAGCAACTTCATATTCAGAAAACATTTCTTTTGTAGTCATCATTCTTATTTTGGCTTGCTTTGGCGGGAAGACAAATGAACAGTCTTCGCATTGATATAAGCCATTTTGCAAAATTGAATACTTGGAATGACTGCATCTAGGAGTTAGGCCTTTATTTTGAAATGAAGCTTGCTGTGAGACAGATGGAATTCGAAACAAATTTTCCAACCCTTGAGAGGGTTGTAGTCTAACACTTTGTGATTTTGGCAATACAGATGGAACAGGCTCTTTACTAGACTGAAAGTCTAGATTAGATATGTGGTATGGGACATCACGGGAAGGCATAGAAGATGCAGGGAAGGATGAAGTTTTCCCCATTGGCCTTTTAGACCGTGTATCAGTTGTTCCCATTTTAATTATAGCCTGATCATCTATTTCTTCAAGAGATAATCCTCGTACCTGAGGATTCTGTTCTGTGGCAACCTCAGCATAACTATCTTGCTCCCATAGCTCCAACGTTTTCAGCTCCTGGAATGTGAAGACAGTCAAACTCATAAGTACACAAGAGCTGTGCCCACCTTAATAATCTTCCTCTAACTACCTTATTTCGTGACTCTTTTTTGAAGAAACCCCGAAGGTTCTGTAAGTCACTTTTTAATAAAAACCTCTTGTCAGCAATAAACATTTGAAAAACCTGAAATGTGTTTACTACTGCAAGGATTTCCTTGTGAGTACTATGGTAGTCCTTTTCTGATCCTCTGAAGCTACCTGAAACAGTCCTAACAATTTTCCCTTTATCTTTTGGGTTATACTGATCAGTAGCTTGTTCTCTAAGAACTCCAGCCCATGCAAGTTCACTGGCATCAGTTTCTACTATCTTATAACCAGGGCCTGGAAGCTTTAACTGAGGAAGTTTTGCACATTTGTCCTTAATATTTTGGATAAGCCTATCATGATAAGGACTCCATGGTGGTGGTTTCTTGCCTAAAAGCTTATTAAGCTCAAGGCGATCTTCAGCTAACTTGTAATAAAACCCAGAAATATAATTAACCAATCCTAAGAAACGCCTATCATGATAAGGACTCCATGGTGGTGGTTTCTTGCCTAAAAGCTTATTCAGCTCAAGGCGATCTTCAGCTAACTTGTAATAAAACCCAGAAATATAATTAACCAATCCTAAGAAACGTTGCAATTCTTTTACAGTGGTTACAGGCAAATTTCTGATTCGGGTCAAAATATGTTCTTGAACCTCCATCTCCCCCCCCGGAAGAAGCTTGATCCCGATAAAAACCAGTTCAGGAACAGCAATGACAGACTTACTGGGATTGACAGCAAGGCCATTGTGTTGACAGACTGACATGAAAACTTTGAGGTGATCAAGATGAGCATCCATATTTTGGCTAAAAACAAGAATAAAGTAAAGCTAAGGTTTGGGCAGCTAAAAGTGTCGGTGTCACGGCAGATGAATTTGATTATATATATGATTATCCATCTGATTCTGAAGACATTGTGATTTCAAGTCTAGAAGATTCAGAATCTGAAGACAAAGAATACTTCTCATCTCGAGAAGAACAAGCTAAAGTAAAGCTGATGAAATCTCAGCCCGAGGTTGAATCAGAAGGTGTTTCAGCAGAATCAGCAGACTCAGAGGATTCCAGAGATTCAGAAGTATCATTCTATAATCAAATTCATCTGCCGTGACACCGACACTTTTAGCTGCCCGAACCTTAGCTTTACCTTTTTTCTTATCTTTCTTCGGACACTTGTTAGCTAGGTGGTCACCTTTACAGATGTAACAGACTGGCTTGCGTCTGTAACTATCTTTCCTTCTTTTGTCTTTCTTACGAAAGAATCCCTTTTTTCTTGGCTTTCGGCGATCCTTATCTTTTCCTTTATCAGATTTCCTTTTATACTTTTTCTTGTATGGCTTGCAATCAACACAGTCATCATTACCTTTTTCCAGCTGGTAACATACGGCTGCAGATAAGATAGGCTGGATTTTCTTTTTCTCTTTCCTATCTCTGACCTCATTGCATATGTCAGTGTTGATCTGTTCAAGAAATTGGACAATCTGCGGAAAGGTTAATTCTTTCATATCTGCTTTATCATGCAAAAGATTTTCTAAAACGTTTCTATGATAATATGCACCAATCGGACCACTGAAACTTTTAAGGAAAGTAGTATACATAAATTCATGATCCTGTTCTTTACCTGAGAAATAGAAATTTTTAACTGAGAAGTTGTGAGAAAAGAAAGCTCCTCAGAAATTTCTTGCAATCTCTGTCCAGTATGTCTAATCTGAACATTAGTAGTTCCCAACTGAGAATTGATAGTCTCAAAATCTACCTTCATTTCTTGCTGAACTCTTAAGACCAAATCTCTTTGTCGTTCCATGGCTGCTTCTCTTTCAATCTTCCAGACCTCTGCTTTAACAGTAAAAGCCTGGTAAAGTTCTTTTAATTCTTCTAAACCTTTGCCAACTCTATCTATCCATTCCTGATTTAATCTCTGCTCAAGCTTTTGTAACTCGGCAATAATGGTATGATCATTGGAATGAATACTCTGGAAGTGTTGTTCATGCTTAACAGCTTCAAGATCTATCCTGATCCTATTATCTTCTTGGAGCAGCAAATTCTTTCGATGACAAAGATTTCTCCAGTTTAACAGATAACTTTGACTAGGGGCATTATTACCTAGTGGTACAACATGAAGGGGCCAACACGGAGCTTTAAATTTTCCTGAAGTATCCAACATGAGAAAATCATGAAAAGGTGGGATACGTCCTGGAATAGTATTTGCACCGCTTGGATTATTTACAATTTGGGAATCTATAACAGAGATTGGGGCATCTGGCAAAGCAACTTCATATTCAGAAAACATTGCAAAAAACAATATGAACATTTCTATTTCTCAGGTAAAGAACAGGATCATGAATTTATGTATACTACTTTCCTTAAAAGTTTCAGTGGTCCGATTGGTGCATATTATCATAGAAAGGTTTTAGAAAATCTGTTGCATGATAAAGCAGATATGAAAGAATTAACCTTTCCGCAGATTGTCCAATTTCTTGAACAGATCAACACTGACATATGCAATGAGGTCAGAGATAGGAAAGAGAAAAAGAAAATCCAGCCTATCTCATCTGCAGCCATATGTTACCAGCTGGAAAAAGGTAATGATGACTGTGTTGATTGCAAGCCATACAAGAAAAAGTATAAAAGGAAACCACCACCATGGAGTCCTTATCATGATAGGCTTATCCAAAATATTAAGGACAAATGTGCAAAACTTCCTCAGTTAAAGCTTCCAGGCCCTGGTTATAAGATAGTAGAAACTGATGCCAGTGAACTTGCATGGGCTGGAGTTCTTAGAGAACAAGCTACTGATCAGTATAACCCAAAAGATAAAGGGAAAATTGTTAGGACTGTTTCAGGTAGCTTCAGAGGATCAGAAAAGGACTACCATAGTACTCACAAGGAAATCCTTACAGTAGTGAACACATTTCAGGCTTTTCAAATGTTTATTGCTGACAAGAGGTTTTTATTAAAAAGTGACTTACAGAACCTTCGGGGTTTCTTCAAAAAAGAGTCACGAAATAAGGTAGTTAGAAAATCTGTTGCATGATAAAGCAGATATGAAAGAATTAACCTTTCCGCAGATTGTCCAATTTCTTGAACAGATCAACACTGACATATGCAATGAGGTCAGAGATAGGAAAGAGAAAAAGAAAATCCAGCCTATCTTATCTACAGCCGTATGTTACCAGCTGGAAAAAGGTAATGATGACTGTGTTGATTGCAAGCCATACAAGAAAAAGTATAAAAGGAAATCTGATAAAGGAAAAGATAAGGATCGCCGAAAGCCAAGAAAAAAGGGATTCTTTCGTAAGAAAGACAAAAGAAGGAAAGATAGTTACAGACGCAAGCCAGTCTGTTACATCTGTAAAGGTGACCACCTAGCTAACAAGTGTCCGAAGAAAGATAAGAAAAAAGGTAAAGCTAAGGTTTTGACAAATTTGAAGAAATAGAAAATGCCAGAGGTGTCGATGCAATGAGAGCATGGATCACCAATTATATCTCAACCAACCCAAATGCTGATGAAAAGGAAGTAATTAAACAAGCATTAAATTCTATGACAGGAATGGCCAGGGTTGTTTGGGACAGGTTGGATAATGAGTTTATTGAAACTCTGCTTGATAGTGGCACTGATCAAGTCTATGCCCAATTAGCAAGAATGTTTGTAGGAAAGCGTGATGTAATGGAACAGCTTTCTTACCAGAAATTCATGAAAGGAAAATGTAAAGATCTGAGAAATTTTAAAGAATATTGCAAAAAACAATATGAACATTTCTATTTCTCAGGTAAAGAACAGGATCATGAAATCTATTATGCTGTAGGGGTTAAAAGATCTGCCCTCGTTTCCCTGGGCCTTCATCATTCTATAGTAGAATGATACTTCTGAATCTCCTGAATCCTCTGAGTCTGCTGATTCTGCTGAAACACCTTCTGATTCAACCTCGGGCTGAGATTTCATCAGCTTTACTTTAGCTTGTTCTTCTCGAGATGAGAAGTATTCTTCGTCTTCAGATTCTGAATCTTCTGGACTTGAAATCACAATGTCTTCAGAATCAGATGGATAATCATATATATAATCAAATTCATCTGCCGTGACACCGACACTTTTAGCTGCCCGAACCTTAGCTTTACCTTTTTTCTTATCTTTCTTCGGACACTTGTTAGCTAGGTGGTCACCTTTACAGATGTAACAGACTGGCTTGCGTCTGTAACTATCTTTCCGTCTTTTGTCTTTCTTACGAAAGAATCCCTTTTTTCTTGGTATAAGACCTTTACGGTAATGACCACAGATGCCTATTCTAATATATGACAGATGCATGAACTGAGGGTTTTGTTTACTGGCTAAAGCTTTTCTTTGAAACTTATTAACTAGCTCATCAGTAAATATATTTAATTTGCCCTCATTTCCTCCTTTTACAACATGAGAAAGTTCTGCTACATGGCAATTCTGAGAAGATTTATAACCAAACCAATCCTTTAAACCTATGGACTTATTATGAAACATATCCACAATTCCTTTTGGAATATCTTTATAAATCTCATGTGGAGGGATTTTAGGAACACGAAATGGTTTTTCTTCTACAGCACCTACTGCATATTTATCTATATCATCTATACAGTTTCCTACAATAGACTCTGTACTAAAACAACTCTCATTATTAGCATAGAAGTTAGTGAACCTAACCGACAAAGACAGAACATTCCTTTTAAACCCAAGAGGAGAAACTTGGCCTTTCGGTAAGGTGGAAAGGTGACCCCTTTACAACGTGGTAGGGTCCACGTCTTATCTTTAGTCACGCGGAGATAAGATTCCACGATAAGTGACATGCCCACTTATTAGCCTAGGACCCAGTACTATGGGAATCATCATCATCGTCTCGACCCCATGCGCATTCTCCACAAAAGGCTTTGCCTGGGTGATGACACGTTCGACTCTGTGGAGGAGGAATCCTTGGGTCGTCCTCAGAATGGTCCTCGCAGTTGAAACAGGTTTGAGTTGAGGCATGTGGAATACAGCCTGTCATTAACTGAGGAGTGCCTTCTTTCCATATGATACTCATGACTTTAAGTTTATATGGGCCGTAGATACCTCGAGTCATGGAAAGTGGTGTTGCTTCATTCATGCGATAAGTTTTTACATGAATCCAAATAGGGACCTGGTGTGCATAAAAATATCTCAATCTATTTTTTATGGTCCAATGTTCAAAGACCGACTCAGGCCCACACGGTCCATAGTGTTGAGCTAAATACCTATTCAAGGTATTATCTTCTGCTGAATTAAAGGTTAAGCGGAAAACATTGTAGCTGATTTTGTATCACGCGAAGGACATCAAGAACCAGAACAATCTGAAGAAGACACCAAGCAGGTTAGGAATGTAAAAGGCAAAATCTGAGTCATGCAGATCAGGATTCGAGAGCAAAGGTGGCATGAGCTCAGTAGAATGGAGTGGAGCACAAATCCCTTTTCAAGGAGGGAACTTCACAATTTTAGAATGGCAAACGATTTCCTTTATGATCGTTTCAAAATGTTGAAGGCCAAGATGTTGTTTACATCACCAGGATTATGGTCTGAAACTCCTTTCTTCCAATTCAGTGCAGAAGCTGAACCAGTCGATCCAGACATTGGTCATGTTCTCAATAATTGGTGCGGAGATTTCAGCCTACCTGTTCAGTTCAATAATCCGGCCATAGGAAAACCAGAAGAGTGGCTGAATTTCGAGGAAGGTAAAGATCTAATCAGAGATATGTTTTCAGGACCTTATCCTCCGGCGGACAATCTGAACTTCACCAATACAACAGCTTACACAGGTTGTATTTTCCGCCTAACCTTTAATTCAGCAGAAGATAATACCTTGAATAGGTATTTAGCTCAACACTATGGACCGTGTGGGCCTGAGTCGGTCTTTGAACATTGGACCATAAAAAATAGATTGAGATATTTTTATGCACACCAGGTCCCTATTTGGATTCATGTGAAAACTTATCGCATGAATGAAGCAACACCACTTTCCATGACTCGAGGTATCTACGGCCCATATAAACTTAAAGTCATGAGTATCATATGGAAAGAAGGCACTCCTCAGTTAATGACAGGCTGTATTCCACACGCCTCAACTCAAACCTGTTTCAACTGCAAGGACCATTCTGAGGACGACCCAAGGATTCCTCCTCCACAGAGTCGAACGTGTCATCACCCAGGCAAAGCCTTTTGTGGAGAATGCGCAGTCCTTTTCTGATCCTCTGAAGCTACCTGAAACAGTCCTAACAATTTTCCCTTTATCTTTTGGGTTATACTGATCAGTAGCTTGTTCTCTAAGAACTCCAGCCCATGCAAGTTCACTGGCATCAGTTTCTACTATCTTATAACCAGGGCCTGGAAGCTTTAACTGAGGAAGTTTTGCACATTTGTCCTTAATATTTTGGATAAGCCTATCATGATAAGGACTCCATGGTGGTGGTTTCTTGCCTAAAAGCTTATTCAGCTCAAGGCGATCTTCAGCTAACTTGTAATAAAACCCAGAAAAATAATTAACCAATCCTAAGAAACGTTGCAATTCTTTTACAGTGGTTACAGGCAAATTTCTGATTCGGGTCAAAATATGTTCTTGAACCTCCATCTCCCCCCCGGAAGAAGCTTGATCCCGATAAAAACCAGTTCAGGAACAGCAATGACAGACTTACTGGGATTGACAGCAAGGCCATTGTGTTGCTCCTATCCAGTTAGGTTTTGAAGAGAAACCTCAACAAACTTTGTTTGTTCATTATGAAGTTGAGGACTATGACGGAGTCATAGGAAGCAATACATTAAGTGAATGGCAGCCTTTTATTGTAGATCAAGATTTCCTGACATTTAAAGGCTTATACCAGTTGCCCAGGATCCATCATCCCACTTCCTTTTCAAGAATTGAAGCGGAAGAAAAGAAAAAGAAACCTGTCAATCAGGTTTGGCTTCACAAGCAGTTCCAAGAAAGAACAGAAGAGATCAAGCAGATCAAGGAGCTTTTTGCCACGACAGTCATGACCAAGGATCTAAAGAAGTTTCAAAGGTCCTTAACCTGTAACCTGCCGTTGAAACGTGATGTGGACGGTAAGGAAATTCTTCCCCGAGGCAAAGCAAATTATTTTTTAATGAGCTCTACTGAAGTAGAAATCTGTGCTAAAGAAATTAAGGAACTAGAAGCCTTAGGATTAATTCAAGTCTCCGATTCTCCATTTTCGTGTCATGCAATGTATGTCCCAAAGATAGATGAACGCGGAAATGAGCTCCCTGAAAAAAGATTAGTGGTCAATTACAAACCTCTTAATGACTGTTTAGTTGATCATAAACATCCTATCCCCAGTAAAGATCATATTTGGCAAGCAATCCAGGGTAGTCATGTCTATTCAAAATTTGATCTCACAAAAGGGTATTGGCAGATAGGGTTAAAATCTGTCAATTTTTATAAAACAGCATTCTCAGTTCCTCAAGGTTTGTATGAGTGGACTGTACTTCCCTTTGGTATAAAGACTGCACCCTCTATTTTCCAACAAAAAATGGATATCATCTTCCGGCCTCAGGAAGCTCACTGAAATGTTCATCTGTAACAATGCGCGCTATTATATTCATATAGATAAAACAAAGTACAATACTGTATTACAAACATGGCTGATGACAGTCAACCTGTTATTGACATTACAGGACTTTCAGACTCATTACTTTACTCTTAAACTTCTAGACTCTATTCTTCTCTCTGAACTTTCTCTGTGTATCGACCATAAGTCTGTGCCCAATTAGCAAGAACGTTTGTAGGAAAGCGTGATGTAATGGAACAGCTTTCTTACCAGAAATTCATGAAAGGAAAATGTAAAGATCTGAGAAATTTTAAAGAATATTGCAAAAAACAATATGAACATTTCTATTTCTCAGGTAAAGAACAGGATCATGAATTTATGTATACTACTTTCCTTAAAAGTTTCAGTGGTCCGATTGGTGCATATTATCATAGAAAGGTTTTAGAAAATCTGTTGCATGATAAAGCAGATATGAAAGAATTAACCTTTCCGCAGATTGTCCAATTTCTTGAACAGATCAACACTGACATATGCAATGAGGTCAGAGATAGGAAAGAGAAAAAGAAAATCCAGCCTATCTTATCTGCAGCCGTATGTTACCAGCTGGAAAAAGGTAATGATGACTGTGTTGATTGCAAGCCATACAAGAAAAAGTATAAAAGGAAATCTGATAAAGGAAAAGATAAGGATCGCCGAAAGCCAAGAAAAAAGGGATTCTTTCGTAAGAAAGACAAAAGAAGGAAAGATAGTTACAGACGCAAGCCAGTCTGTTACATCTGTAAAGGTGACCACCTAGCTAACAAGTGTCCGAAGAAAGATAAGAAAAAAGGTAAAGCTAAGGTTCGGGCAGCTAAAAGTGTCGGTGTCACGGCAGATGAATTTGATTATATATATGATTATCCATCTGATTCAGAAGACATTGTGATTTCAAGTCCAGAAGATTCAGAATCTGAAGACGAAGAATACTTCTCATCTCGAGAAGAACAAGCTAAAGTAAAGCTGATGAAATCTCAGCCCGAGGTTGAATCAGAAGGTGTTTCAGCAGAATCAGCAGACTCAGAGGATTCCGAAGATTCAGAAGTATCATTCTACTATAGAATGATGAAGGGCTCTGTTCGTATGATGAAAGGTTCCGTCTCGGAACTTGATCAAGTGATTGGAGAAATTTTAAATATTGAACAGAAGTTAAAAGTCATGGACATGGGTCCAGAGACTTGGAAGAAATTGAAAGCCCGTCTTTCTGATCTCAAGGCAAAAAAGTACAACCTCATGAAGCCTAAGGAACCAGCTTTCAAGCCACAAAGGCCAACTACTTCAGAGATCATGATAGAAGAAGAAGAAGAAGAAGATCATTACTTCTATCAGTCGGCGCGGCCTTATCAGACGAGAGGTAGAGGTTTTATTCCAATAAGACCTCCAATGCCTCAAAGTCCACAAGGTCATGGTTATAGACCATCTCCATGGTATAACCAACCAAGAAGCTCAGTAGCTTCTCTCAGAGAAAGCGGTCCTATTGATTCAGTAGTCACTGCTACAACACCAATTGAGCAGAAAGGCATCTTGGAAGCTCCTAGTCCAGGAAGCATGGCCCGAAGACTATGGCGTCGCCATCGTCTTGAGTTTCTTGATAAAGTGCTAAAGCAAGCACAAGAAGAAGTAGAAATCCTCATGACTGAGGATATTGAAGAAAGAAGCGTAGAGGAGTCTCAGCGAGAGTTGCAGCTCTTCATCAACAGATACAATCAAGTATCTGCTGCCCCTCTACCGCAAGCAAAGCCAACCATCTCGGAGGAACTTCTAACGTGTACCGAAAAGGGTTATCAAGTCCGAGAAGTTCAAACTCCTCTTCAAATAAAGCAAGAGCAGACAGAAGATCCGATGCAGTATCTGGAGACTGACGCTTTTGAAGGAAGTCCCATAAGAGAAGTTATTCCAGTCCGGGACGATACACCAGTATATCAAGGCCAAAGCAGCAAAGGGAAGTTCGGCGGAATGCATGAAAGGAAGGCATATCTTCGTGCCTCGAAAGCCACAACGCATTGTCCAGGAGCCGTACTTCTAATTAAGTTTCCAGGTATTCAAGCCTACCCACTTTCTTTCTTAATAGACACTGGTGCGGATCTCAATATTGCTCGTAAGAATGCATTCCCAGAAGATGCATGGAGAGAAGGTAAAACGGATATTACCTTCGGAAATAATGAAAAATCTTTCAGTAGATTATTCTGTGTTGCTCCTATCCAGTTAGGTTTTGAAGAGAAACCTCAACAAACTTTGTTTGTTCATTATGAAGTTGAGGACTATGACGGAGTCATAGGAAGCAATACATTAAGTGAATGGCAGCCTTTTATTGTAGATCAGGATTTCCTGACATTTAAAGGCTTATACCAGTTGCCCAGGATCCATCATCCCACTTCCTTTTCAAGAATTGAAGCGGAAGAAAAGAAAAAGAAACTTGTCAATCAGGTTTGGCTTCACAAGCAGTTCCAGGAAAGAACAGAAGAGATCAAGCAGATCAAGGAGCTTTTTGCCACGACAGTCATGACCAAGGATCTAAAGAAGTTTCAAATGTCCTTAACCTGTAACCTGCCATTGAAACGTGATGTGGACGGTAAGGAAATTCTTCCCCGAGGCAAAGCAAATTATTTTTTAATGAGCTCTACTGAAGTAGAAATCTGTGCTAAAGAAATTAAGGAACTAGAAGCCTTAGGATTAATTCAAGTCTCCGATTCTCCATTTTCGTGTCATGCAATGTATGTCCCAAAGATAGATGAACGCGGAAATGAGCTCCCTGAAAAAAGATTAGTGGTCAATTACAAACCTCTTAATGACTGTTTAGTTGATCATAAACATCCTATCCCCAGTAAAGATCATATTTGGCAAGCAATCCAGGGTAGTCATGTCTATTCAAAATTTGATCTCACAAAAGGGTATTGGCAGATAGGGTTAAAATCTGTCAATTTTTATAAAACAGCATTCTCAGTTCCTCAAGGTTTGTATGAGTGGACTGTACTTCCCTTTGGTATAAAGACTGCACCCTCTATTTTCCAACAAAAAATGGATATCATCTTCCGGCCTCATGCCAAGTTCATTCAACCTTATATCGATGATATTCTTGTTTTTAGCCAAAATATGGATGCTCATCTTGATCACCTCAAAGTTTTCATGTCAGTCTGTCAACACAATGGCCTTGCTGTCAATCCCAGTAAGTCTGTCATTGCTGTTCCTGAACTGGTTTTTATCAGGATCAAGCTTCTTCCGGGGGGGGAGATGGAGGTTCAAGAACATATTTTGACCCGAATCAGAAATTTACCTGTAACCACTGTAAAAGAATTGCAACGTTTCTTAGGATTGGTTAATTATATTTCTGGGTTTTATTACAAGTTAGCTGAAGATCGCCTTGAGCTGAATAAGCTTTTAGGCAAGAAACCACCACCATGGAGTCCTTATCATGATAGGCTTATCCAAAATATTAAGGACAAATGTGCAAAACTTCCTCAGTTAAAGCTTCCAGGCCCTAGTTATAAGATAGTAGAAACTGATGCCAGTGAACTTGCATGGGCTGGAGTTCTTAGAGAACAAGCTACTGATCAGTATAACCCAAAAGATAAAGGGAAAATTGTTAGGACTGTTTCAGGCAGCTTCAGAGGATCAGAAAAGGACTACCATAGTACTCACAAGGAAATCCTTGCAGTAGTAAACACATTTCAGGCTTTTCAAATGTTTATTGCTGACAAGAGGTTTTTATTAAAAAGTGACTTACAGAACCTTCGGGGTTTCTTCAAAAAAGAGTCACGAAATAAGGTAGTTAGAGGAAGATTATTAAGGTGGGCACAGCTCTTGTGTACTTATGAGTTTGACTGTCTTCACATTCCAGGAGCTGAAAACATTGTAGCTGATTTTGTATCACGCGAAGGACATCAAGAACCAGAACAATCTGAAGAAGACACTAAGCAGGTTAGGAATGTAAAAGGCAAAATCTGAGTCATGCAGATCAGGATTCGAGAGCAAAGGTGGCATGAGCTCAGTAGAATGGAGTGGAGCACAAATCCCTTTCCAAGGAGGGAACTTCACAATTTCAGAATGGCAAACGATTTCCTTTATGATCGTTTCAAAATGTTGAAGGCCAAGATGTTGCTTACATCACCAGGATTATGGTCTGAAACTCCTTTCTTCCAATTCAGTGCAGAAGCTGAACCAGTCGATCCAGACATTGGTCATGTTCTCAATAATTGGTGTGGAGATTTCAGCCTACCTGTTCAGTTCAATAATCCGGCCATAGGAAAACCAGAAGAGTGGCTGAATTTCGAGTAAGGTAAAGATCTAATCAGAGATATGTTTTCAGGACCTTATCCTCCGGCGGACAATCTAAACTTCACCAATACAACAGCTTACACAGGTTGTATTTTCCGCTTAACCTTTAATTCAGCAGAAGATAATACCTTGAATAGGTATTTAGCTCAACACTATGGACCGTGTGGGCCTGAGTCGGTCTTTGAACATTGGACCATAAAAAATAGATTGAGATATTTTTATGCACACCAGGTCCCTATTTGGATTCATGTAAAAACTTATCGCATGAATGAAGCAACACCACTTTCCATGACTCGAGGTATCTACGGCCCATATAAACTTAAAGTCATGAGTATCATATGGAAAGAAGGCACTCCTCAGTTAATGACAGGCTGTATTCCACACGCCTCAACTCAAACCTGTTTCAACTGCGATGACCATTCTGAGGACGACCCAAGGATTCCTCCTCCATAGAGTTGAACGTGTCATCACCCAGGCAAAGCCTTTTGTGGAGAATGCGCATGGGGTCGAGACGATGATGATGATTCCCATAGTACTGGGTCCTAGGCTAATAAGTGGGCATGTCACTTATCGTGGAATCTTATCTTCGCGTGACTAAAGATAAGATGTGGACCCTACCACGTTGTAAAGGGGTCACCTTTCCACCTTACCGAAAGGCCAAGTTTCTCCTCTTGGGTTTAAAAGGAATGTTCTGTCTTTGTCGTTTGGTCAGACCTTATCTCGTTCACGAGTAATTGGGTCCCACCTTTTGGGATGCTCTTCGGATAAGGTTTGCTTCGTGTCATCTTCTTGTGGACGGATCTGAAATCTATTATGCTGTAGGGGTTAAAAGATCTGCCCTCTTTACATTTTCCTTTCATGAATTTCTGGTAAGAAAGCTGTTCCATTACATCACGCTTTCCTACAAACATTCTTGCTAATTGGGCACAGACTTGATCAGTGCCACTATCAAGCAGAGTTTCAATAAACTCATTATCCAACCTGTCCCAAACAACCCTGGCCATTCCTGTCATAGAATTTAATGCTTGTTTAATTACTTCCTTTTCATCAGCATTTGGGTTGGTTGAGATATAATTGGTGATCCATGCTCTCATTGCATCGACACCTCTGGCATTTTCTATTTCTTCAAATTCCCAATTGTTTACAAGGTGTACCTACCTATAATGGGAAAACATGCCACATCATCCCAATCCTGTGTGTCACCCTCATCTAGTCTAAATCCTAATCCACCCAATCTAATTAGCCCTCAATCTAATCATAATCCTAAGCTTCCAACCCTATCTACCCTTATCATCCATCCATTATATTTCCCATCCACCCATACACTTGCAAAGGATGTGATCCATTGGCTACTAGCTAGGAATAAACTACCTACATGTCAAAGACCCATTCATGAGCCTACCCAAGAACTTCCAAAGGTCATGTCCAATCATATAATCCCATCATGTGGTCCACCTATCCTTGAGCTTATCCAAGAGCCTTCTATTAACATACCTAGCCCTTCAAGCCCATCATGTGACCTACAAGCCATCAAGCCTATTCAAGAGTCTCTTATTATGAATCCAAGTCAAGAGTCATCATGTTCTCATGTTGTTGACCAAGAGCCTATCCAAGAGCCTTCCACTTCCATTCAAGCAACCCCAGAGGTATGTCAAAAATTTAATCCTAAGCATGTGGAAACATTAAGCCCTAGTCCAACTCAAGATTTATGCAACCCATCCATAACATGTATCTTTTCCATGATCAAGATGATACCTATAAAGAAGCTATCTATGAGCACCTTGATCCTATCCATAATCCTATATCTATCCAAATTGCTCCTAGTCATCCGCCATCTAGCCCTATCCATAATAAGCAAATATCCACTTGTCATAATGAGACATGTGCCTCTCAAGAACACATAAGCATAAAAGATCAAATCAATAACTTGGATCTACATGAACATAATGCTAATCAAGATCTTAATGATCCTCCTTCCACATCCACCATTGATTCCACTTCAAGTCCACCATCATGTCCTATTGGTCTATCCACCCTTATACATGAGTGTTCTTCCTTAGGACAACAACGACCTTTATCCACTTCAATTTCTCCATCTAATAAAGAGTTCAAGTCTAGTTCTCAAAACACATCTAGTCCCATTGTCCATCGCATACTCCAAAACATGAACTACCAAGGCAAAGGTCTAGGCCTTTATGAACAAGGTATTTTGGAGCAAAACCATGTCAAGATTCCTCCATGCTCATATGGCCTTGGATACACACTCCAAGGTAAACAAGGCCAAGATGTTGGTAATCCCTCCATCCATCCTATGTCTACTTTCCATCACAAACCCCATCTACCCAAAACATATGTAGCCATTCTACCTCCATCATCCTATAAAAGTCAAAAGCATGTGACCATACACCTTCCACCATCCAATTTGCCTCCACTTTTACCAACTCCAAATATCCCTCCACCCACCTTGCCACCATTATTTCCAACACCTAACATACCTATCATTCATAAGTATCCTTACATCCCTAATCCTGGCCAACAAAAGCACACATCGTTTAAGCATAAAGCTTCCAATCATTCCATCCACTCCACCCATCCCATGGGATTCAAAAGAAAAAATTTTGATGCCTCTACCTATAAAGCTAACAAACCTACCAAAAATCCTAAAGGTCTTCATACCTTAGGACATAAAGAATCAAACTCAAAGCAAAGTTCATCTAAACAGCTATCTAAACCCTTACCTCCAAATGCAAAGCCCAAAAGCAAACTGGTTTGGGTTCCTAAGCAAATAGCTAACAAATCAAATGAGGCATCCTCATCCACATCTCAAGAATCCCAATCACCTATCTCCATCCAAAAGCCTATTTCCATCCAATACTTCCATTCCCTTCAAAAATCCCATAAGCAAACCAAAATCACTAAAAATACTAAATCTATGTGGGTTCCTAAATCACTTCATCAACCATCCCTTAAGCAAACATCTCCATTGCTTCCTACACCACCATCCAATCAAAAGCTTCAATGTTTATCACGGTGTGTGCAATCATTGGTCATGGTTCCCTTCCAATCCAAAACATTCCCACATGCCTCCATCTCCCCATCTTCCATCCATTATCCTACATATCTTCCCCATCACCTTCTTATGGTCCATGCTTTGGCATAAACTTTTCATCCATCTTCATTCCATAAGCCTATATAAATCCACACCATAAGCCACTAGCCTACCCTACCATAATTCCACATCATCATCCACTATCTACCTAATCCATGCAATCCCTTATCAACATCAATGAGCACACTTGACATGGTCCATGCGAGGACATCCATCTCTAATGGGACTACCAACATCCATTGAACTAGCCACTTGAGTCCCTCCTATCCATTACCATGGTGAAAACCTGGCAAACAGGCGCCATGTGTAATTGTCAACCCATCTAAAAGCAAAAATTAAAAAAAAAAGCAAAAAAGCAAAAAAAAAAAGAAGAAAAAATCAAAAATCAAAAAATGAAAAATAGTAAAGAGAAAGCCCTTCGTCCAACGGTGAAAACCTGGTAAACAGGCGCCTTGGATAAGTACCATGATGAAAACCTGGCAAACAGGCGTCATGTGTAGGTTGATCTTCTATGTCACTTACACTTGGGGGCACATTGTCTCATCCAGCCTATCCATTTCCAAACTATCTATCCCATTATAGCATTTTCCATCTTATCATGTCCTACCATTACCATACCATCCTACCATCCTTAGCCATTACATAAACAAGCCTATCCTATTGAACCCATTTATCCATTCATCCATCCTTCTGCCTTTTGATTTTGATGAAGACATAGGGGCAAAATCTTGAAACATGCTTTGGATATCTCTTGGTATACCTCATACCTTCCTCATCAATCCATATTATCATTATCCACCTATCATACACCTTGTCATGTAAAACCTATCATGTCATCCCATGATCATGAACTTTGTCATGTAAAAATCCTAAGCATTACCACCTAGAATGGGGGCAAGTTCTTCCTATGCAACATAGCCTTTTAAGATCACATCCTCGCTCCCTTATGATCCATCCACTATGGCGTATCCTTATCATGAGCTTTCCATCTTATAGCTTATCCCCATCTGTTTATCACGAGCTTTCCACTATAGCCTACCTATCCATTTTTCATGAGACATGCATACATACCTTATACAGCCTATCCTCTTATCTATCCATCTATCATGAGCCTTTCATCACATTTACTATGAGCCCATCCTTTTATCCATCCAATCCCATTCATCCATCTTTACACCTAGACTTGGTTTTCTCCCTTGTCATTGGTATCAAGCACAAAGGATACCTAAATTGTAAATCCATTGACATCCCAAAACATTTCAAAAAATAAAAAAATAACATATTGTCAAAAAATCCAAAAAATCAACTATCCAACGAAAACTCCAAGCAATAAAACCAATCATCATCAATCCAAAATAATCCACTTCATCAACATTCAATCAAAATCAATTCATCATCATCTTCAATCATCAATCATCAATTCTTCCTATCAATAACATTCATTCATCCATTTCAATCAATCCATTTCCAATCATATCAATCAAATCAATCTAAGCAATGATCTTAAATCCAAGTCACATTAATCCATATGAAGCAAGCTAATCAATCAAGGAACATTATCCAATCAAATCAACAAGTTTTTGATCCTAATATTGTCATGAGCCCAATCAATCATCATCAATGGGATATAGCGTTCCCACATTTTTGTGTTGCTCTAGGGATATAGCTTTCCCTGCAGTGACTACACTATCATCATTAATCAAACAATCAATCATTGGTTTATGACTTGACAAGGGAAATACCTTGTTTGTTTTACATCCTTTGAGTACATTGAGAACACTTGCTTATGCTTAGATTGAGCGAACACTCTAATCATCACACCATCACTATCATCATTCAATCCAATCCAATCATCAAAACAATCAACCCAGCAATAGCAAACATCACAACCAAAGCACATTAAGCCAACCATCAAAGCAAATCCTATCAATCATCAGCATCAAAACCAAAGCAAATCAACTCAAAGCACGTCAAGCTAGCTATCAAAACAAATCCAATAACTTCATCAATCAAAAATCACATCAACTCTAATCGGAACAAATACAATTCACTTCTTCTAATTCATCAAATCAATCTTCATTCATCATTTCATCATCCTCAAGCAATAATCCAAATGCAAGCCCATCCTTAAAGCTATACCAATCAAGCTAATCAATCAAGCCAAATTATCCAATCGCAATCCATGGTCTTGATCCTAGCCTTGTTGTAAGCCAAAACAATCAGCCAATCAACCAACCAACTTAGCAAACAACCTTGTGTTGATCTAGGGATATAGCTTTCCCCGCAATGACAACACTCTCAACTATCAACAATCCAACATCCAATCACTGGTTTACAGCTTGACAGGGGCAACACCTTGTTTGTTTTTGAATCATTTGTGCATGCTTGCTTGCTTGCTTGTGTGTGTTATCATTTTTAACTTGCATTTGAATCACATCCAAATCATTTCCAGCTAATATTCATATCTTGTGTATGTTGGAATAGCTTTTTGCACTATCCTTTGCATCTAAGGTCATATCATACCTTTTGTGCATTAGGACTTTAATGCTCTAAGTTTTCTTCCTCATATGTTAGACAAGGTTGTATTACGCTGGGGCACAAGACACATCGTCACCCTGGTCCTTATACCTTGGTGCATAACGTCTAGTGCTATATCAAACATCATGGTTGCTCACCTTCATTGTAGCATAACGCATCATCATTTCTTCTATCTATCCCCTTATCTTTCTTTTTGCAGCCAAGCCATTTCTTTTCGAGAGCCTACCCGTGTTTGTCCAACCCGCCTAACCTCTCGAGGGGGCATCATCATCCCATTTCATCCTATCTTTCCACCATCATCATCCTCATCATATCTTTCCATCATCACTATCATTTTCCTCTATCCATACCTTGGCTTCTTTGAAATGATGTTACTCGACACAAATCTTATCATCTCGAACATCATCTCAAAGAGGGGCAAAATGTAGACACCCAAATTTGTCCCAACTTTGTCCATGTCCTACAACACCTTATTAAAACATTATCCTAAACATCATAAGCCAATTTTGTCCTAAATCCCACTCTTAATCCCATTTATCCATTAGCCAATTAATTAAATAAATTTTATTTATTTAATTAAAATCCCATTCAATCCCATCCTCATCCTACTTAGCCAATTAATTAAATAAATTTTATTTATTTAATTAATTTCACATGCATAATCCCATTTATCTTATCCCCATCCCAATTAATTAAATAAATTTTATTTATTTAATTAATTTCCACATCATATCTTATCTCATCCTATTCAACTTCTCAATTAATTAAATAAATTTTATTTATTTAATTAATATCCAACTCATATCCCAACTAATTCAAATATTTTATTTGAATTAAACACTCATCTTTCATCACATTCCAACACTTGTCTAGTCAATCATGTGTTACAACTTTTATCTTTCACATGCACAACTAATGGGACCTAATTTTAGTATTTATCTACACAAGCACACCTAAGCCTCATCCTCCTTTGCCACATGTCATATGACTACAATTTCTTGATGTGCAAGGAAACCTAACTTAATCCTATCCATCCATTTCACCTAAAGCCCTAATTGATCCTAGCCATCCATTGGAACCAAGCCTTTCCTATAAATCAACCCCCTCACAAGCCATTAGCATGCATTGAGCTTCAAGTACCCTTATTCTGCCAAATTATCATTAGCATGCATTGGTCCTCAAGTATCCACATGCTGTTGAAATATCATTAGAGCCTTTGCATCCATCATCTTCAATCCATCTAGCTTGCATCCTTATCAACGTTATGCTGCGGAATCGAGCAATCAACACAACAAATTGATCAATCAATCGAGCTCATCTTGCATCTTTGAGGTATTGAATTATTTGGGTTTAGGTTATGCATTTCATTGTTTGAATCATTTCCATTTACAAATCCAAATTTTTCGATATACACCTAGTGTAGTCTTATAATATTACTCATGATGAATTTCAAACTACCAGACCATTGATCAGGTTCTTGAGCTTCAAAGCAATTATTTTTATAATCTAGAAGCCATTACAATCATCTGCACCTCAAGTGTTTAAGGAATTTTATTAAATACACAACAATCGAGGAGAAATCTGCAAATATAGTCTCTCAGATATATCATCTTTCTATGAAGAGAGATACTTTGTCTTGGGATTTGCTTATTGTTCAAAAAGTATTGATGCAATAGCATGGAGCATTAAAAACTATTTCGGGGCACAAAACTCTTCTCAGTTGAGATCTGTGAACCTATTCAGTTTTTCCATGGTTTCACTATTCTTGTAGATCTATTGAATGTTGCATCTTTGAGATGTGCAGCTAAATTTCTTGAAATGAGAGGAGTCTCATACAGGTAAAGCACTATATGACATTGGTGGCATGAGTAAAAATCAAAGAATAGAAACAAAAGAGTATTTTGCTTTCAGGGCCTTCTATTCTAGATACACTTGGCGGATGTAATGCCAAATCCTGAGCATTCACCAATATCTTCTTGGTCAGTGCCAAATAAGCGACAACCTGCTATATTCATGGAAAAGTGTTGTCATCTCCAGCTGCATAATAGCAGCAGCAAATTTTGCTAAATGTCATAGTTGGAAGTATTCCAAAAAGTATAGAAATTGTCGAAAAGGTTTAGAGACTTTGAAGCTAATGCAAAATGGCAAGGGAAGTCAGCCTTCAAGAAGTAATGATGCTTTTGGATATTTTTTTGGAAGCTCTGGTAGCATGTATGCAAAAGTCTATTATGAGGCAAGGGAATAGAGCACAACTGTAACCAAGCTTGAATGGGCGCTAGAGGAGGAATGGCTAGCAAATGTTGAATTACATAAGAAGATCTCAATACTGAGGCAGTCAAATGAAGAATCAACTTGGTCTTGGCTGTACAAGTAGATATATAGTTTTCCTTCAATGCACAAACTATTTCCATTACAGCCGCCTTCACCATCATTTCCCTTGCAAAAAGATATGCATCTTTTTGAATGATATCTCCAGCTCATATAAAAAAATCAATAGCATAATGGGAGCGGGATTTTGTCAAATATTACAGTTCTACATATGTAATTCAAATGCTTGGTGGATAGGTATAAATAAATAATATCGTCTCAAAATAGAATTTAAGATATGGAAACATGATTATCACTGTGGCTACAGCTAGTTTCCATGCAAATATAAGGCGGGCGTTGTAATTTGAAATGCTCAGGTTGGCAAGAATATTGAAATATTGAAACTAAGATGAAGCTCATGGCTCGGCAGGATATACAAAAGGTAGATCTTTGAAAGATTTAGAGTCTTCCATGGAAATAAAGAATATGTTCTATCAAATATTATATCCAAAAATGCTTATGAAAACATGCATGTAAACCGTAAAAAGCACAGACAAGGCTGCGGCTAGTTGGAAGGTTGATGTATTCTTCAACAAAATGTAATGATCGTCAGATAAAGCACATAAGGGATGTGTTGATAAGGTTTAAAAATTCAAGAAAATACTATTAATAGTTGTGAACTCAACTTCCATGCTATCCCACACCAAGGGTACAAAGATAAGATCGTGGTGGCAAATTAGGATGCAGAATGTGAGAGCAATAAGAGAAACACAACATGGTTTTAGAAGGAAATCTTATTTATTGAATGTAATGGTGGGATCTTTTCAAAATGGATTCGTTGAAGGGTATTAAAAGTTTCCAAGAAAATGTAGCTGACAGTTGTAATGCCTAAGCCACAGCTGTAGCTAGCATTTTCCTATGGAGTGCCAAAAATAGGGAGCTTTGGAGCAGCGTATGTACATTAAAACGTGGTTAAAAATAGACTTTTGTCAAATGATGTGGTTATAAGCAATCGTGGTGCATGCAATATCAAAGAAATGTGGTCTCATAGATATGATCATAGGATATGCATTCAAAATGGATTTGTTGAAAAGGCTTCAAATAGTTAAACAAATACAAATGGCAGCACCAACTCTTCCTACTTACTCTAGACCGGGAGCCTTGCTCATGTTACAGGTCAGTCCTATTATGGTGTCTATCTCTCAGTTGTGAGTGCAGTGTAGATTTTGCTATTGCAGGAAGGATATATCATCATCCAAGAACATGATGAAACTTGTTGTGATGATCATGGTGTTAAGCGCACTAAACTGTCATCTGTTACACATCAAAATCAGCTTGGGAGTAATGAACTCTTTTTGGCTGTTAATGCAAAAACTAGTTAACTTTTATATTATGAGGACAAGAAAGATTATGGAAAAGAAACATAGGCATGATTTGGTGAAATTTGTGTTGTGTGATAAGGTTATGGGTTATAAAATCTTCACTCGTGAAATCCACCTAGAGTATACTGCTAGGATTGATAATTTCAGGACTTATGATGTTGTTAGTAAAGATATTCCTCAACAATGAACACATACATTGATGCCAGATATCCCACCTTCAAGTGATGGCCCTCCAATAAGACTGGGTCACTGGGACTATTACAAAGAAACAAATGTGGTACAAATCCAATCTTTAATAGTTTTTGGGACAACGATGCTGGGAGAGAGTACAAGTGTTGGTGATCATTGCACTATTATTGATTATGTTATTAACAAAGGTTGCAACGTTGGTTGTAATGTTCTTATAGAAGGGTGTTATGTCTGGAACAATGTAATGATCCAAGACAACATTTTTCTAAAATATGCCATTGTTTGCGATGGGGTTGTTGTCAAGGTTGGGACGGTAATAGAACCTGGTGCTATCTTATCTTTTAGAGTGGTTATCAGGAAAAACTTTATTGTTTTAGCATGTTCAAAGATCTCTAATATTCAAGCTTATGGTGAAGAGTTGGAATATGCAGAGGCTACAAGTGTGGTGGCAAAAAGTCGACTAAATCTTTTATGAGTGGACGAGAATGGAATGCAAAGGGTCATTCGTAGCCTTTCCCTTTCTTGGAGGTTTTGTTATTATTTTGAAATATGGCTCTTGGTTTTTCTTGTCCAAGGGGGTTTTTGGACTCCTAGGAGGAGAGATCTATTTAACTCTTTTTGTCATCTTTGTAAAGGATCTTTTTTTTTGTCATTTTCATCTAGGAGCCTCTGTGAGGGCTGGGGGATCTTTTTCATTTACTTATTCACCTAGGGAAGATAAGAGTAGTTTGGTTTCTCCTCAAAACACATTTTGTTGTACAGGAGATATTGAGTCTGTGAGCTTATATTTTACATTAGGGGGATAAAGAGACATTCTCAAATCTGCGTGTTTGCCTATATTTCTTTGATTGCAGATTTCCTTTGAGTCTTTGCAATCATTCTTTAATGTAGCTTCTATATATCAAGTTGTGAATGCATTTGCTATGGAATCTGTGAATTCCAGTTAAGTCATTTCTTGAGAAGACTTATAGCTCATTCTTTCCTAGTTATCATTCGTGGGTGTGAAGTGGGTGATCTGTACATCATCTAATTTACATTATGTTTATTATATGCTTGTCCATTGTATCTGTATCATGTTTATGTGCAGGTATTAGTTTTCCTTTCTAGCTTTCTGGTTAAAAGCATACCCAGAAAAATCAATTCAATTAAATCATATAAGGGAGATACCCCTCTCAAACGCAGAGGATAATCATTGCACTCGCAACCATTACTCCACTTTTTAGCATCTTTTATTTTTGTTTGTTGGGCTAATTAGGGTGTTTTTGCAGTGACAAAATTGTATGCTAACACTATGATTTATGAAGCATCAAAGACACCAATGACAAGGGTATGTTTAATAAGTACTTTGTTAATTAACTCAATCATGCCTTGCTAAAGTACTTTGTTAATTAAAATCTGTGTTTTATTTTTTGTTTATCTTAATTTTTTGCTATCTAGTACGAGGTTGCTCTACATACACTATTTTAACAAAAATATGCTAGAGGAAGAAAGTACTAAAAGATAACCTAAGACAAGATCAAGCAAAATGTTTGAGAAGATATGTTAAGAAATTGTTCAAAATTAACCTAGAGATTGTGCCTACCACCATTTGTAAATGTTGAGCATATCTTGGCCATTGATGTAATGTTAAAAGCTTAGTATTGCTATGATACATTCTTAAATATCATCTGAATGATGAATGTTAGTTACTCCATGAAGTACAATAATGGTATGATATATGTCATCTTGCCTTGTAATTCGAATGTTATCCTAGCTTAATCTTGATTTGTAAAAGATTCCTAGTATATGACATGTGTGCGATCTTTATGTTTTGGGTTGGACCACCCTAGGAAACTATAAATTTTCAGATTTATAATCATTTATTCACTTTAATTATATGATTATATTTTGAGATTTGTGTATGAGATTACTTTACTCTATTGTACCAAGATGGACTAATTTATCTATGTCTTACTCATGATGCATATAGAAATCAACATCATACTAAGGAAATGAGCAAAGACTCTAACTCCAGAAGGGTGTAAAGATGAGAATGAAAAGAAAAGAGAAAGAATGAGGTGACTTCATGAAAGTAGGAAATTGTCAACCATAGAAGAAGACATGCCACCAATTCAAGAGGAACATGGATCACCTAATCAAGCTAAGAGAGATGGAATGCAAAACCTTTGTTCAAAGAGGAAATTGAATCTTGAAGTTGGAGGCACTCCATCTTTCACATGTCAAGATGAAGGTACACCATCATTCTCTTCCCAAATTAGAGGCAGTCCATCTTTCACAGGTCAAGTTGAAGGTACATCTTCATTCTCTTCTCAATTTTGAGGTACATCTTCACTCTCTTCTCAAGTTGGAGGCACACCATCATTCACATGTCAAGTTGAAGGTACACCATATTCTCCATCTTAAATTCAAGATTTTTCATCTTTTCCATCTCTAATTGAAGGTATGCCATCTATCCCATCTCAAGTAAATATTGAAGAAATTCCTAATACTGAGTCAACTTTGCCATTGAAAATGCATCCTAGATTTTTTCATTGAAAGCCTAAGTTTCTAATTGACATTGATGAGAATGCTTTGAAGCCCATGTAGGATAAGATTCCCAAGTGTACTTGCCAAAGGTATGCCAATAAGATATGGAAATCAATTTTTGAGACGTTAAATGAAACCAGAAGATGTCAACTATTTGTTGAATTGATGATAAATCTAAAATTCAAGCCCATTATGAAGATTCTTGGCCTAAGAACATTGGATGCTTCAAGTGAAAAATCAATTGTAAAGAATCTAATGAGTGCATATGAGAGTGTGGGTTCCACCTCACACACCAAGGATAGTAATGTAACATGACATGTCATTACATTGACAATAGTAATCCATCAAAAAAAGAAAGCTGACCTCATTAAAAAGATAACTGAAGCATTGAAAATAAGTAGAAAAACTCTAATGAGAGTCGTTGGAAGGCATGAAAGAGTTGAGGATCCAAATACCAATGAATTGTGGGCATTCTCTAGGAGATTCCCACAGAAAGATAAATTTGTTGTTGAAGACTTGAGATCCCTCATTGAAGAATTTTGGAAAAATAACACAAGGGTATCTCCTAATGCAAGAGTTGTTGTAAGAAGGAGAATTGGTTGTCAAAACTCTGAGCGACATCCAAAGCATTTTTTGGATGTGACTCAAACATAGTTTTTCAAGAAATTTCAAGAGATGTATCCTCAAATCAAAATTAGTCAAAGGTATTTTTAAATGGTAAAGCCTTTTTATGTCAAAATAAATCTCACACACATAACTTGTTGTTATAAAGTACATATTGAGTTTTCTAATCATTATGATGTTTATAGATATATATGTGTAGATTTGCATACTAATGATGTTTTGCAGGAGTGTAATATAAAGTGTCCACCTAGATCTTCAAGAGATTTCATATCGAGCATCTTATGTCAAAGAGTGCATGGTCAGTTATTCTGCAATAACTTATGCTTGGATGGCACGTGTGACCATTGTGGTGGGTTGCAATATTTTCCAATTTGTGAACATATGGAGAACACACATGCAATTGTGAGTGAACTAGTAAGTTTTGACAAATATAAGATAGTGGCACATAGTCTAAAAGATGGTAAAGAAGCAAAAAGGTGTGAATTGGTCATTGAAAATATTTTAGTGTATTAGTTTATCTCTATTTTCTGAGAGAATATAGTTTACAAGTATGCAAGGCATACCCATAGAGCTCGATGGTTGGACTTGTAATTCAAGTTATGCAAGGACACATTTCCACTTGGTACGATCATTTCAATTGTTGACTATGTAGAGAACTACACATGCTACAACCACAAAATGAGGTGCAATCATAGTAATACAACTCTATGCAGGTTGTTATATTTGTGCATATAGCATTCATTCATGCAGATGACAGTACAAAGGATGACAAGAAGATCTTGAGGGAGTATCATTTTTATATCAGTGATGATTGCACACATTCTATAGAGTTCGTGCAAGGATACTTTTAGATGTTCTATCGTGATTTGGCTAGTAGGAGTATATCATTTGATCAGCATATTATATGGTCAGATAATTGTGCATCACAATTCAAGAACTCGCGGATGTTCTATTGGTTAAACAAGACACATAGGATGAATGGTGTTCAACATATGTGGAATTTTTGTGAGGCCGGGCATGGAAAGGGGGAACATGATGGTGTAGGAGCATGTATCAAAAGAGCATTAGCATGAGAAGAGTTGAAGTACAAAGACAATGCAAAGTTGACAGATGCAAGATCTATTATCAAATGGTGTAACGATACAATGGGTCCAGGTAATGAACGTAAGTATATAGTTCGTAGATATTTTTGGTTGGTTGATGATACTAACATTGCAAAATATGAGGATTGTTGTACATTGATAGGATCGAGTGAGCTACACTCTTTTAGAAGCTCTAATGCAGGTTCATGGAGTATTCATATGTGGTAGATGGTATTCTTTTGTTCTTCATGTATAGATCAAGCTTGGTATGATTATGAGTCAAAGGAGTGGGTCAATGAATGGTCTACAAGAAGCCGAAGCCCGGTTAACACATATCGACTACTGACAGTACTACAACTCACAGAGATTGAATCATCAGTTGACTTTGACCCTGTTTTAGATCTAGTTCAACTTGGTATTATCAGCATTCTAATTTAATAAAATTCAATATTCCATCTTGTTTTGTAGTTTTATTTGTATTGTTGACTATATTCATTGAAATGAATGCACATATCAATGCAGGGCATGTTTATGCAGTTATTACAGCTTAAGACAATGAAGAAGGAATAGATTATTATTTGTGTCATTATGTTGAGGTAAAAAAGAAATTAGATGCCCCTATTATAGATGGAGAAAACATCAAGTATCCTATAGGATCAATGGTTGTTATTGGAACATGGCTTAGAAGGTACCCAGTGAAGAAATCTGATGTGTGGTTGTTCGAGGACTTTGACACACATAGGAAGATTTTTTATTATTCTAACCTTGTTGTGGCATCAAATGTTCATTTGATCAAATATGGGGGTAGACCATTGAACAAGACCTTGTGGAAGGTTCATGAGTTTGACCATGAGGTAATACTCGACACAATAAAGAGTAGAGCAAACCCAAATGGTTCATTAGATTGAATTAGTGGAATGATAGAAAGGTATGTTA
Organism: Cunninghamia lanceolata; assembly: GCA_027924645.1. NCBI lineage: Eukaryota > Viridiplantae > Streptophyta > Pinopsida > Cupressales > Cupressaceae > Cunninghamia > Cunninghamia lanceolata. The sequence goes on from BSBN01000934.1 coordinate 2,699,910, forward strand.
TTTTTCTTTACTATCCTCATTTCACCTTCTATATTTTTGACACCTCTCTTACCTTCTTATATATGCTCCTTGGTCCTGGTTGATTAGCTTCGTTTCATTATAGCGTTCATTGGTGTACTCATTTTAGCTAATTTGCATGTAATATTTGAGTATGATGAAGGTAGGCATAATATTTATGAAGTTGCCTTTGGAAGGGAAGTAAGGTAGGTTTTCATCATTTTTTCATGATGATATGTCCTTTAGTTACTATTTCAAAATGAGTTTTAATGATTTTTAATGATGTTACTATGAGTTGTAATGACAAACCCTCATTTGTTTCTTCACATTGGGTGCTAACAATTGATAGCAGTGGTAAGGGCATCCTTAATTGATGCCCTACAACACATTGGATCAAGTGAGAACACCTTTATAGTATTGAATTTTTATCTACTAGGAAGGTATTATGACTGGATTTTTACATTTGACATCTTTTGGGGCCAAACAGATGACGCCAATGCATTTGGGTGGGCGGGTAAATACTAGAGATGTCTTTTTGGTGGTGAATCCTTCTGGTAGTTATCGGCTACGTGGGATGGAGATAGTCTCTGAAGAGCCCTAATACAAAAAAGGTGTCAAACTTTGGACCGGTTGTTCCATTAAACCATGACACCTAGGAACATCTTCTTTGCATGTACAGGTGGATGTCAGGTCCACCTACAAAAACCTACCTCAATTTTTTTAAATCAATTTCATTTGCCTATGGTGGCAAGGAATGTATTGTTCCAAAATGCTTCAGTTTCATGCAGTGTGTTGGGTTTTTCCCAAGCTAGATGTTTCCCAATAATCCCTACAAGATAGCCATCACTCATCAACAAGATTCTTGGGAACAGGGGCCAACAGTATAGGAGATAGACTCTATAAATATCTCCTCTCCTTCTTTAGGCTCTGCAAAACCTAGGGGAGTATTCCCTATTCAGCATCTATGAAATATTTCTGTAAACTTATTGAGATGCTGACATAAAGCAGATAAACCCTCATTTGAGAAAACCAAAACTGTAAAATAATTGTGAAGGGGCTAGCTTTGGGCCTTATATTCAGTTGTAAATCAAAGGATTCTGTGTCCTAAAACTACTTCTAAATCCTATGGGTTTGTACATGATATTCTGATTTAATTTTTTGTGTTTGGATGCAAGACTAGGACCTTGAATCATAATCGTAATATAGAAATAGACTTGTGCCTAACTCAGGACATGGAGTCAACTAGACATATATATGTGGATGTTTACCATAAAATCAAAACACAATCAAATTTCAAGGGGATTCTCTAATATCTACCTTACAAATAGTTCCCAAGACTAAGTATTCAATTATCCATGCTTATAGATATCCTTGCTGCAATATATTCTTCCCAATGCTTAAACTAAAACATTTAATTTGTTCCTTGAACAAAAGTAGAAAATTAACCACTCAATATAGAAAACCCATGTTCCAGAAATTTGAATAACCCTTAGTTACTCAGATTTAGAAGAAAAACACACACAACTTGGAGACAGATAACCAAATACATGCAACAAAACATTACTCATTTAAAAACAACATGAAATTGATAAATTTTATGCATAAGACATCCAACATATAACTCATAAACTTACAACACAAGAAATAGAGAATCCTAGAAAGACTCTATTTCTATTACTTCTCCAAAAATTTTCAAGTCTTCAACAACATAAAATGAGTGATACAGTTCCATTATATAACAGGAATGTGTACCCTCAGCAATTAATACATTGTGTTTCAAATTCAATGAACACAGAGAAGCACCCGAAGGCATAGAAGAAACATTAATTGCACCAAAGGAAAAAGAAAAGAAGTGGTTGGCTTTGAGAAACATGAGGAACTACCTGGGTATCTGCATTGTTGTGGTTGGAAGATAGTAGCCAAGTTGTCATTCTTTAGATCCATATCTATCCTGTCACTTACCGTATGTACTTTCAACTAGCCAAGGAAATGAGACGACTTATGCTATCTTACCATTGTGGCTGACATACTGTGCATCTAGGATACTTTTGACATTTTTACTAAATAATTCAAATGTAATGTCCACCTCATGCATCCTATCAAGTGTCCAACTTAACACATGCAGAGTTGGATCTCCCTTATCACAACAAGATGGAATTAACTGCTTACCATTATCAATGATTTCCTTCCTCCACTTGTTCATGTCCTTTGTTGTCCCATCAGCTTCTAAAATGTGAGGTAACCATTTTGTGTCCAACTTCTCAACTGCTTGCATTTTATGCTTTAATATTGTATCCAATTTTAATTGATAAGCAGCCACCTCCTCAAATTTTTTCAACATCCTTGCTACTAACTACATCTTAGGAGGAGCATCTAGATCATATCTAGAACACTTGAGAAAGTCCCTAATTTTTCCAGTCCTTGGTAGCTAGATGGTCTTCATAGTTGATAGCCTCTGTTTGTCTGACTCATGCTTTTCACGTGCTACTGTTAATAAAGAGTAAGACCTATGGGTCTCCTCCAACCTAGACAATATCCTATTAATTCTTTATGTGATAAAACTTGTGGCTACACCTTCCACTTTACCTTCTACTTCTTCTTTCAACTTCTTATTCTCTTCTTTCAATTCCTTTATTTCTTGAAGCAAGGGTTGTGTGTCCATTGGTAATGATTTTGCATTCTATATAATTGGAGGCATTTGAGATGAACTAGCTTCCAATTGAGGTTGACTCTCATAAACACTAAGTCTAGCCATTGCCTCTATGTATTTCCCCAATAATTCATTGTAATCTTTCTGCAGTTTGAGTGTTGTTGTTTCTGCAAAATGTGTTGTCTGTACATTCAAGCTGGCTGCCTAAGGACACCCTCTTGATGATCACATTACCAGTCAATTCCTCCAAACCTACCTTTGGTTTCTTATCATTTGGGGCCAATGCCAAGATAGCCAAGGTATCAAATTTAGGGTCAAAGATAGTACCTTGTAATGCCCTCTTGGCCTGTTCTCCACTTAAATCTGCATCATCCCTTGTAAGGTATCAAATGTAATAGCATCTGATAGTGTCCACTGTGGCAATAGTAGGATTTTTCTTCTCTTCACAAGCACTCTCCCTTCCTCAGGAGTCATGGCACTAATGTCCTTGTTCACTTCACTCAAAACCCTCCTTGTGGTAGCATCATATTATGAAGGGTTTGCACCACTTTTTGCTTCTTCTATCTTTTTCTGAAATTCTTCACTCCTCATTCTCAACATAAAGGATTTGAATTCTAGAGTGGCAATGAATGCATCATCAAATATAAACTGATTGCATGCCACCTCCCTCACATCCTCGGTGTCCACCTCATTGTTGACTGTGGATCTTGTCAACCTATTCTCTGGGGAGGCATATGGTGCTATCCTCCGAGGAGAATGGAATTGATGTGAGGGCTGTGGGTCTTGTTCCTCTGTCACCTCATCCTCTAGATTCACAACTTCCATTTCTTCTTCTATTTCAAGATCAATTATCTTTTCTCTCTTTGGGGCAGGGGCACCAGGGGAGTCAGGGGAACTTTTCCTAATGTACTTGCCCTTGGAACTGCTTGGTTGATATGTGGGCCTCTCTTCCCCATCAGGTGCCTCAGCAATCAATTCATCTTCTTTAGCAAAGAACATTTTGATTCTTTCAATGGGGTTTTAAATCTCAATGAAAGACCCTTGATATGCAAAGTTAGCCTTCTTTTTCCTTTTCTCTACATCCATTATCAATTTCCACTTATTTCTCAAGAAAAGCACTTGTTGCATTGATTCACAATTTCTGACAGTATCCTCATCAAGCAGGACATGGTGTGGATATGTAGACCTGATGACTTTATGCCTTGTGTCATGAATAAAACCTTTAGGATCAAAGAACCTTATTTTTTCCACATCCATCCTATAACATTGCAACATGAAATTGTTGATATGAGCCAAACAACTGAGAGGGGGGTGAATCAGTTGTCACAAAACTTCAAACACTTTCTGCAATTTAAACATTCATCACTTATCCACAATTATTATGATTTAAACATGAGTGCATGAAATCAAAAACTTAACCACAAATACAACATCAAACACAAGAGACACTAGATTTACGTGGAAAAACCCAAGGTGGGGAAAAACCACGGAGAGGATTAACTCTCAATATATATTGCAATCTTGAAAACATATTGGCTTACTGCCATGAAGAACAACTAGGTCTAGCAGGCTCACTGCCACAACCCTAAACCTAGCAAGATTACAATAAGGGTTGTTAAACCCTGAGGGCTGTTAAACCCTATTCACTGCCACAATCAACACCTTTCACTATTTGCAACTAAAGTATAATAATTTTCTACTCTGCCTTTCCTCTGCTCTCCTCTTCCTCTTTTCTTCTCTTCCTCTTCTTTCCTCTACCCCTCCTCTCCTCTGCCTTTGGACCTTTCTTAATATATATTCATTTTCTCTCAAGGACACCTTTTTGCATGACTCAACTACAAGTATTTATACACTACATCAACCTTGGAATGATCATCAAGGTTGACATCAACCATTGGAACAATCTCCAAGGTCAGTATTAGAAACATTTACAAAATAGGTCTTGACCTATTACAACATCATGCAAAGGGAATGAAATGTGGATCATGCCATGCCTTAGCTAGGACTCAAACATGATCTTCCATGCCACAACACGCTTCCACAATCTTCTAGAGATCTTCACAATCACTGGGATCAACTAGGTCGGCCAAGACTGGTTACACGTTACATCAACTGGGAACAATCTTCACACACCATCTCAATTTCTTAATGCGGACCAAAGTCTAGATAGGAACATGATTATGAGACATCCACAAGAATGCTATAATCACCAGGAGCAACCACACAAACCTTAACCACTTTATCCATAGGAATCTTCTCACCGAAACACATGAACTTCACTGTCTTCAATTGTCATAAAAGAAATATATCTTGCGGACCACAAAACCATGAACCACTACAACTGTAGGCACTTATCATCATCCCAGACTTACCTCTAGAACCACAGAGCAAAATACTTTATTATGGACGAATACAGAGCCAAATATTGTCTTCCTGTCTCAACTGAACTCACAGAAAAAGCAAGCTTCACTCTTATAAATTGTAATAAAATCATGAAGCTTCAGAGATGTTGGGATAAGAAATCCCTTCTTAGGATTTCTAAAATGTTCCTTATCTGCTTCATTTAGCTATCTGATGTTCTCCATAAATCCTACTCTTTTGGGCACAAATTTTGGTAAGGAATAGGGTGGAGCCTCACACCCATAGATTCTGATACAAGTTGTATTTTCATGTAAAAACCAATCTCCCCAATTGTGATTGATCTTTAGATGGGGGGTCCTCTCCATTGGTCTCAGAAAATCCTTGATCTCCTTTGGTATCCTTTCTGCAACTAGCTCCAGGAATCCCAATACTTTCCTCACAAAATGCTCCTCAAAAGTGGCATAGCTAGCATATTTGAAATGCATGTCTAGCATGCAGGTCCACATCTGAACTAGTATGGCATTGCCTTCTGCATTAGTCATTCTCAAATGTAATTCTTTGCCCCAATGGCCAAACAGAGAAAATAGGATCATGTGGCACATTAACGAATACCAAGTGAATTTTACATGGGGACCTGGAGTGTACATATTGTTCTTAATGGCCATCATTTGTTCATGCATCTTTTTTGACAAGTAACCTACATAATCATAAGGCTTCTTGGCTCCATAATCTTGGATATATACTTCCATCATCATTAGAGACACTGACATTCTATTTGATGCATCTATTCCGAGCACATGACACAAGCTATGATAGGTTTTAACAAAATATTCCATGAACAGGCTGCATCAAAGAGGTGCCTCTTCTGTGTCAAGGATTTTGATCAAAGCTCCATCAACCCCCTTCAATATATGCTTGGCCAATTTATGGGATCTATATGCATACCTAAGACCTTTGTATTTTTCTCTGAAAGCATTCAAATCTATAGGTTGTTAGGGTTAGCCAGCAGAAGATATCAATTAAATGCAAATAAAGATTAAACAGACAAATGGAAATACACAGAAATAATAACAATGAGAGACAAGTTTTAACGTGGTTCACCCAAACTCGGGCTACATCCACCAAATAGAGAGTCCAATATTATTATCCAATAAATCAAACTGATTACAATCAGTAATCATTGCAACTCAATACTGCTGCAAAATGCTACAATACAATATCAAAACCCTAACCCTTAGCCGCTTTTTATCAAGCTTTTTGTCGGTTACAAAATAGGGTTTTTTTATGTCGGTCAATGAAAAAAATAACTCCTGGTGCCTTTTATAAAATAATAAAAACTATGTGAGGTTTCGAGAACGCGCCAGGGGTGCTGCCCCTAGACCCCGCAAGGGGCGCTGCCCCTTGACCCCATAGGAACTTGGGGGGAAACTGCACCAATAAAAGTGGGGTAAATTTAACCTCCGAGTTTGATTAGGCTCCATATAACAACATAGGTATACTAGCAATAGGGTCAAGATTAAAGATAATAGTAATATAGCCCCTAGTGAATCTAATGATAACATTTCCATTTCCAGACAAGACAGACATGGTCTTAGGGTCATACCCAGTTGCTACAGCTCTCATCAAGTCTATGTTTATGAAGACATCAGGGCATATTAATTTAGCTAAGTCAAGGATCTAGGCATGGAAGATTGGGGCTCTGTAATCACTTTGCTTATGCCAATGCTCAAACAGAATCTACACAAAGGTCATATATTTTATCATTTCTGCCAACCTCTCCTAAATTTGTTAGAGGTCTCTTAAATGATCCAGGACATTGAATCATGATGTCTTCATCCAAGCTGCATTTTGAGGTCAAAGCTTGACCTGACTAACTCATTTTGCATTTTATGCAGGCATCCTAGGGTTTATGCAATTAATGGCTGCCCTAAATGTCTCATAAAATTTTTACAAATATAAAACTAAGTGCAGGAGAGAGACAATGACTTACTAGTTTTTTGATGCTGCAGAGGCTCAGAATTGCTTCTCCTTGCTTGTTTTGACAATTTTCTGTCTCTAAATGTGATTGCTTCTTGAAAAATGACAGGAAATGCCTTGAATTATGCTATTATAACATCAAATTCCTATATCACTTTGTATATTGCTGGAGGTCACAGAAACCATAACTCTACTCGTGCCAAAGTCACTTGAAAATCTTCTTTGTTTGCATTTTTGAATTTGGACCATTGATCATATGTCACCTTTCTAAAATCCACGGCCTTGATTCACTGAATAGATTTGAAAATCTTAGTCATCTTGGTTGACAAGTCACCGCCCAATGAAAATGAGCCAAATCATCTATACTCTCCTTGTACATCAAATCATCTTCAGAATGGGTTGGATGCATGTCACCTTTTTGCGACGTTGTAGTCGAAGAGGGCCCACCATACACCTACTATGCAATGGTGCAACATAGCACCCATGCACCTTTATTATACTTGTTATTTAATTGATGGATGCCACATTTCGTCATATCACCATCTCATGGTGAATAATCCCTCTGAAAAGATTCCCCTGCACTGGCATGCAACTGTTGGATCTTAAGCTTGTTCTACAGACCATTAATATTTTGACATGTGGTGGTGGATAGTTGGCTGAGGCAAACACTTCATAGGCAAAGGTTACATGGACAGGTGGTGGCTTGTCACAGCATCGCAGCTAGGTACTGACGTCATCCTGACATGCTCTGCGATAGTGTAATTTTCAATTTATAAGACTTTAGGACTTACCACTGTCAACAGGTAATGACTAGGTTAAGGGGCCAGTCAACTCATGGGCACCAAGACTTAAGGTTGTGAATTAAAGGATTGACAACCAGCAATAAAAGGTCAACACAAAAATATAACAATAAAGTGCATGACCTAAAGAAAAGGGGCATAGGGTTTTTGAAACCGGACAGTTAGAAAAAATTTTAAAACCTAAAACCCTAAGACATGGGGGAACCACCACAGTGGAAAGGTGCTAGGAATGAGATTTTGCATTCCATAGCTTGTGGGGCCAAATCAACAGTACCAATGCATAGAGGTGGGTGGATAAATGCTAGGGGAGGTCTTGTTTTATGTGCCAAGGGTCGCAGTCATTCAAGGTAGCATGCTACTGACAAAGTCACTTAAGATCCCTAATAGTAAAAAACTGCCAAACTTTGATGGAGCAGTTCTTAGATTTCATGGTAGCTTGGAATGTTATGGTCAGACCTACAGATGAACATCAGGTCTATCCACAATAACCTCTCTTAGTTTTGGTCAACTCCAATCCATTTGATTATGCTAAAATCAAATGCATTCTTACAAAATGCTTCAGTTTCATGCAGCAGAAAGGTGCTAGGAGTGACATATTGCATTCCACAACTTGTGGGATTAAACCAATAGCACCAACACATCGAGGTCAGCAGGTAAATGGTAGGGGAGGTTTCATTTCATGTTCCAAGTGTCCCAATCGTTCAGGGTGGTAGGCTACTAGCAAAGTCACTTAAGATCTTAAGAGCAAAAAACTGTCAAACATTGACGGAGCATGTTTCAAGTATGTGTTAATCGGTGTTGTCATTGATGTCAACATGTTTGTGTTGTCATTGGTGTCAACTGTGTTCTCTATTGTTACTATTGTTATTTGATTAAGTTGTTGAATTATAATGATGTGATTGCCTTGAAGAAATGTTGAAGGTGTTAAGAATATGTTCCTCTTTCTAGGTTTCCAAGTGCTTTTGAAAAAAATTGATTAATATTGGAAACAGTGTGTTGAAGAAATCTTCTAGCTTACAGAATACTATTTGAGTTTTTGCTTTGAATTTCCTCTGTGTTGGAGATCTGACTGTGTGGTTTGGATATGTTGTTGAGAAGTGTTTTAAGATGATAAATCTAGAATTTGGTACTCTAGATCGTTGTGCAGTGAAAGTTATGTTCACCAGTCTGAAGACAGTGTCTGATAGTGTTTGCAGTGTATCTAGGAGAAAGCATTTTGCTCCACATTTCTCTGCAGAATGGTTTCAGGTGTTGTGGTTCTGGATATGTTCTTATAAGGTACTTATCTATCCTCCATTCAAAAAGTTTGTGATTTGGTGCTTCGGAAAGTAATTTATTGTGTGGCAGAGTTCGACAGTGTTGTGTTCAGGTGAAAGTTGTGGCTGAATTTGTTGGTTTCCAAGTGACTTCAAGTTGTTCATGGATGTTCCTAGATGATGTTAAAGCTTCGTTCAAGGTTCACAAGGTGTGTTTATCTTTGAGGAAGCATGTGCTTAAAAGTTCTTGGTGTTAACACAAGTTTGTCCAACTTGGTTGTTTTCACTGATTTTGATTATGCTTCGGTGATTGTGAAAGCGTGTTGAAGCATGTTAGAGTGGATTTAGGACCGTGCTAAGGCATGATGTGGTCTACATTAATTCCCTTCCTCTATGAGGATGTTTAGGTCCAGACCTAATTTGAATTTTAAGGGTTAAGTTGTGTTTCCAACCTTGGAGAATGTTTTCATGATTGATGATGGTATAAATGAGTGTCAAGGAGTCATGGATTAGTGTGTGCCTGAGGGATATGATGTGTGTGATGTGAATTTGATCAGGGGCAGTGAGATCTTTCATGTGTTAGGCTACTGAATGCAATGAGTAGAAGGTGCCTACTATTTTTGGTGATGTTGTGAAGATGTTGTTGGTGTTGTGATGAATATTGAGCTTCATTGGAACTGAACTCCTTGCATAGGTTAGATGCAACTATATCAGTTCAAAGCCTGGCAGTGAGCCATTCCTCTCTTCTTTCCTTCTTTCTTAGTGGGAAGTGAGTCCACTTGGACAATGAGTCCCTTGCAGTGAGCATTCTTTCTTATGGCAGTGAACCTTTTGTAATTCGGTATTGTTACTACATTATATTGTGAGCTAATCCTCACTGTGGTTTTTCCCTTTTAGGGTTTTCCACATAAAATATGGTGTTCTCTTGTGTATGGTGTTGATGTGTTTAAATTTATTTTATTTGCTTCTCACATTTAATCATCATAACAGATTAAGGGTTTAAGTGAACTAATGTGGATGTGAATAAATTTATGAGGGTTTGAAATTTCTGATACAACTGATTCATCCCCCCTCTTAGTTGTCTGTTGCAATTAATAGAGCAGTTCTCAGAAGTTGTGGTAGCTGGGAATGTTTTGTTTGGACCTATAGGTGTATGTGAGTCTATCCACAATAACCCCTCTTAGTTTTCATCAACACCAATCCGTTTGACTATGTCAAAATCTAATGCATTCTTGCAAAATGCTTCAATTTCATGCAGCACAACCTTGCTAGGTGCCATATTTTTCATTCTACTCATCATGGGACTAAACTAATAGCACCAATGCATTGGGGTGAGTAGGTAAATGCTAGGGGAGGTCTTGTTTCATGTGCCAAGTGTCGCAGTCATTCAGGGCAGTAGGCTACTGGCAAAGTCACTTAAGATCCCTAAGAGCAAAAAACTGTCAAATTTTGATGGAGTAGTTCTCAGAATTTGTGGTATCTAGGAATGTTCTATTTGGACCTACAGGTGCACACAGGGTCTGTCCACAATAAGCTCTCACTTTTGGTCAACTCCAATTTGTTTGACCATGCTAAAATCAAATGCATTCTTGCAAAATGTGTCAATTTCATGCAGTGGAAAGGTGCTAGGAGTGAGATTTTGCATTCCATAGCTCGTGGAGCCGAACTGATAGTGCCAAGGTGTCGGGGTGGGTAGGTAAATGCTAGGGGAGGTCTTGTTTCATGCACCAAGTGTCCTATTTGTTTGGGGCAACAGGGTACCGACAAAGTCACTTAAGATCCTTAAGAGCAAAAAACTACCAAACTTTGACGTAGTAGTTCTTGGAATTCGTAGCAGTTGAGAATATTTCATTCAAACCTATAGGTGTATGTGGGGTATGTCGATAATAACCTCTCAATTTTAGTCAACTCTAAACTATTTGACCATGTCAAAAATAAATGCATTCCTACAAAATGCTTCAGTTTCATGCAATGGAAAGGTGCTAGGAGTGAAATTTTGCATTCCACAGGTTGTGGGGCTGAACTGAATATGCCAACATGTCAGGGTGGGTGGGTAAATGCTAGGGGAGGTCTCATTTCATGTGCCAAGTGTTCCAGTCATTCCAGGCTACAAGCTACCAGTAAAGTGGAAAGGTGCTAGGATTGAAATTTTGTATTCCACAGGTCATGGGGCTAAACCAACTATGGCAACACATCAGGGTGGGTACGTAAATGTTAGGGGGGGTCTTGTTTTATGTGTCAAGTGTCTCAGTCATTCCGCACTACAAGCTATTGGTAAAGTCGAAAGGTGATAGGAGTGAAATTTTGCATTCCATAGGTCATGGGGCCGAAGCGACCATGCCAACGCATCAGGGTGGGTGGGTAAATGCTAGGAGAGCTCTCATTTCATGTGCCAAGTGTCCCAGTTGTTTCAGGTTGTAAGCTACCAATAAAAGTCGCTTTGTCGGTAGCTTACAACTTGAAACAACTTGGACACTTGGCACATGAAAAGAGACCTCCCCTAGCATTTACCAACCCACCCTGATGCATTGGCATGGTCAGTTCAGCCCCACGATGAGCATAATGAAAAATATGGCACCTGGCAAGGTTGTACTGCATGAAACTAAAGTATTTTGCAAGAATGCATTTGATTTTAGCACAATCAAACAGATTGGTGTTGACCAAAACCGAGAGAGATTATTGTGGATGGGCCCCACATGCACCTGTATGTCTAAACAAATTATTCCCAACTGCCACAAATTCTAAGAAATGCTCTATCAAAGTTTGGCAGTTTTTTGCTCTTAGGGATCTTAAGTGACTTTGTTGGTAGCCTGCTGCCCTGAACAACTGGGAAAATTGGAGCACAAAATGAGACCTTCCCAAGAATTTTCCCACCCATCTCAATACATTGGTACAGTTAGTTCAGCCTCACAAGCTATGCAATGCAAAATTTCACTCCTAGCACCTTTTCACTGCATGAAACTGAAGCATTTTGCAAGAATGCATTTGATTTCAGCACAGTCAAATGGACTGGATTTGACAAAAACTAAGAAGGGTTATTGTGGATGGACCCCACATACACCTGTAGGTCTAAACAGAACATTCCCAACTACCACGAATTCTAAGAAGTGCTCCTTCAAAGTTTGGCAGTTTTTTGCTCTTAGGGATCTTAAGTGACTTTGTTGATAGCTTGCTGCCCCAAATGACTGGGACACTTGGTGCATGAAATGAGATCTCCCCTAGCATTTACCCACCCAGCTTGATGCATTGGCACTGTCAGTTCGGCCCCATGAGCTGTAGAATGCAAAATATCACTCCTAGCACCTTTCAACTTTATTGATAGCTTGCAGTAGGAAACAACTGAGAGACTTGGTGCATGAAATGATACATCCCCTAGCATTTAGCCATCCACCCCAACATGTTGGCGCAATCAGTTTGGCCCCACAACTTGTGGAATGCAAAATTTCACTCCTAGCACATTTCCACTTTGTTGGTAGCTTGTAGTGTGGAATGACTGAGACACTTGGCACACAAAATGAGACCTCCCCTAGCATTTACCTACCCACCCCAACATGTTCATGTGGTCGGTTCGGCCCCACAATGAGCAGAACAAAAAATATGGCACCTGGCAAGGTTATGCTACATGAAATTGAAGCATTTTGCTAGAATGCATTTGATTTCAGCATGATCAAATGGATTAGAGTTGACCAAAATTGAGAGAGGTTATTGTGGATGGATACCATGTGCACTTGTAGGTCCAAATCGAACATTCCCATCTACCACAACTTTAGAGAACTGCTTCATCAAAGTTTGGTAGTTTTTGCTATTATGATCTTAAGTGACTTTGTCGATAGCTTGCTGTCCTGAATGACTGGGACACTTAGTGCATGAAATGAGACCTCCCCTAGCATTTACCCACCCACCTCGATGCGTTGGCATTGTCGGTTCGGCCCCCCGAGATGTGGAATGCAAAATGCCACTCCTAGCACCTTTCCACTACATGAAACTAAAGCATTTCGCAAGAATGCATTTGATTTCGGTACGGTCAAACGGATTGGATTTGACCAAAAATGAGAGAGGTTATTGTGGACAAACCCCATGTGAACCTGTAGGTCTAAACAGAACATTCCCAGCTCCCATGAATTTTGAGAACTACTTCGTCAAAGTTTGGTAGTTTTTTGCTCTTAGGGATCTTAAGTGACTTTGCTGGTAGCCCACTGCCCCGAATGACTGTGATACTTAGCGCATAAAATGAGACCTCCCCTAGCATTTACCATGTACCCCACCACATTGGTACTGTTGATTTGGCCCCACAAGCTGTGGAATGCAAAATATCACTCCTAGTACCTTTTCACTACATGAAACTAAAGCATTTTATAAGAATGCATTTGATTTCAACACGGTCAAACGGATTGGATTTGACCAAAACTAAGAGAGGTTACTATGGATGGACCCCATGTACACCTATAGGTCCAAATGGAACAATCCCAGCTACCACAAATTATGAGAACTGCTCCATCAAAGTTTGACAGTTTTTTGCTCTTAGGATCTTAAGTGACTTTGTTGGTAGCTTACTTCCCCCAAACGATTGGGACACTTGGTGCATAAAATGAGACCTCCCCTAGAATTTACCTACCCACCTCAACATGTTGGCACTATCAGTTTGGTCCCATGAGCTGTGGAATGTAAAATGTCACTCCTAGCACCTTTCCACTACATGAAACTGAAGCATTTTGCAAGAATGCATTTGATTTCGACACAGTCAAATGGATTGGAGTTGACCAAAAATGAGAGAGGTTATTATGGATAGACCCCATGTACACCTGTAAGTCTAAATGAAACATTCTCATCTGCCATGAATTCCAATAACTTCTCTATTAATATTTGGTAATTTTTTGCTCTTAGGAATCTTAAGTGACTTTGCCGGTAGCCTGCTGCCCTGAATGACTGGGACACTTGGTGCACAAAATGAGACCTCCCCTAGCATTTACCCACCCACCCCAACATGTTGGCACTGTCGATTCAGTCCCACGAGCTATAGAATTCAAAATCTCAATCCTAGCACCTTTCCATGCTGCATGAAACTAAAGCATTTTGGAACAATGCGTTCCATGCCACCATAGGCAAATGAAATTGATTTTAAAAAAATAATGCTAGATATTTGTAGGAGGACCTAACATCCACCTATACATGCAAAGAAGATGTTCCTAGGTGTCACAGTTTGACGGAACAACTGGTCCAAAGTTTGATACCTTGTTTGTCATAGGGCTCTTGAGAGATTGTTTACATTTAATGTAGCTGATAATGACCAAGATGCTTTGCCACTGAAAAGACACCTCTCCTAGCATTCATCCACCCACCCCAATGCATTAGTATGGTCATTTCAAATGCATGAGGTATGGAATGTGTTCTAATTACATCCATCAAAGCATAAAGGATATGGGAATTTTGTTAGATGTTGTAGTTGTAATTGCCCTAACAGACATGTATATAAAGTGGCAGGTGTAAAGCAAATGTAGAAAGGTGAAATGAGGATATGCATAGCATAGAAACCATATAGAAGGTGAAATGAGGATATGTGAATCATGCCAAACGTCTCTCTCTCTCTCTCTCTCTCTCTCTCTCTCTCTCTCTCTCTCTCGTTTTGCAAGAGAAAGACAAATCCACATGTGCTTGCCTTGTAAGTGGCCTAGGAGTTTGTAGCCCTTCTCAGAGACCTTTCTTGTCATAACTTCCTTCATACACCTAATAATGGAGAGCTAAGACTTGATTTGGATACCCTTTTGGTCATTGTAAAACATATGTGAAAATGAGATAGGGTTGTTTAGTATGGAATAGGAAAAAATTGGGCTATTATAGTCAAACTAGGCATATTTTGGGGACTGTAATGTAACAGAAGAGACTTGCACATGGATTTAAGCCTTGAGATTGATAGGGAAGGTGTAAATAGGCATATATAACATGTCTAAACACTTCCCTTGCATAAATCACTCACCCAACACAATAATTCTCAAAAATACACTCAAACAGGGTCTCTTAGGCCAAATAGAGTAGGGCTTATTCAAAATGGCACTTACATGTGTGACCAACCTCTAAAATATTTCTTGTGGCTCTATATATACCTACATATGGTGGAACTGGGAGAAAATCAAAATTTACTAAAACTACCCCCTCAATGGCTGAGAGTACTCAGTTTTCTATAAAATGCAAAAATAAGTTGCTTCAACAGGTCTAGCTCATTAGATTAGGTCTGTTCACGTCTATTACACCTCATGGAATCATCATTGTTTTCAAATAGTTCATTTTGGTGGGAAAATGGGAAACCCCTATCAAAATGACTTAAATGGATGTCTTGACCTGCAACATCACTTGGAAACATGAAAATGTCCTCCTTGCCATCTGCTAAAGTCACTTGATTGGTTTTGAGCCTATGCTCCTGCATCAATAACGCAGGTGAACTATTTGACATGATGCCTCAAAGAAATGTTGTCTCATGGAATGCAATTGGCAGGTGTAAATCCAAATTCCACAACATTATCCACCATTCTCCTTGCCTATGCCAAAATGGGATCTTTGGAACAAGGTATAGAGAACCATCAAAGCATAAAGGATATAGGAATTTTCTCACATGTTCTATTTGTAGCTGCCCTTTAGACATGTATGCAAAGTGTTGAAGCATAGACAAGGCATGTAAATAGTTTGGCATGACATTTCAAAGAAATGTTGTCTCATGGAATGCAATGATTGTAAGATATATGCACAAAATTGATTTTTTATAAGGCTTTCGAAACTTTCAAGCAAATGCACTTGGCAGGTGTAAAGAAAATGTAGAAAGGTGAAATGAGAATATGCAAAGCATCCAAAAACCAAATAGAAGGTGAAATGAGGATATACAAATCATGCCAGACATGTCTCTTTCCCTATGTCTCTCTCTCTCTTCCCCTCTTCCTCATTCTACTCTTTTTGTAACCCATATAGATGGTGAAATGAGGGTATGCTAGACCTATAGAAGGTGAAATGAGGATATAATGTCAAAGATATCATCTCCCTCTCAGTCTCTATCTAAGTCTCTCCCTAACTAAACATTTAATGTCAAACATATATCTAAGGTGAGATGAAGGTGGGAAAATGATGTCAAACATATAGAAGGTGAAATGAGGATATGTCTAACATGTAATATGAGAAATTATCTATAATTATCATGTCAAATCTAGTAGTTTCAATATCATGATTGTTATGAGATGTATACAAAAAGAAGAGTACAACAAATATGTTAACTAACACTTAGCATCAATCTAATAATTTAGCATAAACAAATTATATTTCCTTATATAATTCAAACTATGAATTGTTAGATTCATCTAAAAAACTTATAAAGGCATAAATGATAAATCCTATGATTGGATACACCTTTCCTTGTACCCACCATTCTCTTCACAAAAATTCTTTATTTTATGTTTCATATTCCATATTTTTCTTAACATAAAAGTGTAAGATTTAACTAATAATTTATATACAAAAACTAATTATATAAAAACCATGTCATAAGTTGTTGAAAATAGGTTCACAATATATTTATGTGTTATCCAAATAAAAGTTAGCTTCAATATTCATAATTAGACTATTGTTTCTTGGATTCAATTGTCTAGGAAACAATTCATATTGATTTTCTAGAAAATTCTTTTGAGAATAAAGTTTATCTTTGCACCCCAATATCGATACTATTGGTTGATAAAATAATTATAATACTAAGGGATCAAAATTTAAACACATTGCATACCTTACCTAATGTGTTGCAAATTCAATTCAAGTTACAAGTATACTTCCCAAAAATAAATCTACAAAATTCTTAAGATTTACAATTTACTCATGGATATTATATTCTTCACCAAGCTTGTAATTCTAACTAATCTTATAATTCAAAGCATAAAGGATATGAGAATTTTTTTAGATGTTGTAGTTGCAACTATCCTAGTAGACATGTATGCAAAGTGTCGAAGCATAGATAAGGCATGTGAATTGTTTGATAGAACACCTGAAAGAGATGCCATCTCATGGAATACAATAATTGCAAGATATGCACAAAATGGATTTGTTGATAAGGATTTAGAAACTTTCAAGAAAATGTGATTGGCAGGTGTAAATCTAAATTCCACAACCTTAACCAACATCCTCCCTACCTATTCCAAAATGGGATCTTTGGAACATGATATGGACATCCATCAAAGAATAAAGGATATGGGAATTTTGTTACATCTGTTGTAGTTACAACTACCCTAGTAGACATGTATGCAAAGTGTGGAAGCATAGACAAGGCACATGAACAGTTTGACAGAACACCTCAAAGAGATACCATCTCATGGAATGCAATAATTGCAAGATATGCACAAAATGGATTTGTTCATAATGATTTAGAAACTTTCAAGAAAATGTAATTGGTAGTTGGAAAGCCAAATTCCACAACCTTAGCCAACATCCTCCTTGCCTATGCCAAAATGGGATCTTTGGAATAGGGTATGGACATCCATCAAAGCATAAAGGATATGGGAATTTTGTTAGAATTGTTGTAGTTGCAACTACCCTAGTAGACATGTATGCAAAGTGTGGAAGCATAGACAAGGCACATGAACTATCTGACAGACTCCCACTCAACCTAAGGTTAGCTCAAAAAATCCCTACCCAACAGCTAGAACCAAAACTGGCTAGGCTCTAATACCAACTGAAAGGAAGCTAGGTGTGCAGAAATTGCTTCCTACACTAATCTAAAGAGGAGAGAGTGTAGATTCTTTTTAATCCTTATAGTTATAGAATGTTAAACACAATGATGGAGATATTGCAGAAATACACATACACACAGAAATGAGACAAAAGAGAGAGAAACAAGCTATACGTGGGGAAAACCCTTATCGGGTGAAAAACCCCACACTCCAAAACCTACACAATGTATTATCAAAATTGAAATGGTTTACAATACACTTACAATGCAAGCTTTTAGGAGTCTTTGACACTCGTATCTGGAGGCAAACCGGTAGCATAACAATACCTGTCAATCACATAATACATCTCCTCTCAAAAGCACCTATTTATATAGAAGATACGAGGCAAAAATGAGTCTATCTTGAGATGAGTGTCCAACATGGCCTCATGGCCCAAAATCCATGCCTAGGGACACTTGTCCAACACTGTAGAATGTTCATGACACTTGTCATATCACCCCATCCCAAAGAGGTCACCTATTCCCAAGTTGGGCAATGACAGATACTCTTATAACTGTCATAGAATCTGTCATAGCTATCATATCTTACAGCTGTATGAGAATCTATCATACACAGGCTAAAAATAGCATATTCTCTTACAACATGTCATAACCCTCCTTGGGGTGCCCAAATAGGCCTTCTTCCAAGATGCTTTGTGACACATGTCTTCACCTGTAATAGAATCTTCCATTTACGACTCTTACGCATCATAGATTTGTCATAGGAATTTGTCATAACTGTTTCAGTCAATATTCCCTTACACACTATCCAAGATGCCGACACATGAGGAGATAGGTGCCCCACTTAGTGGTAGGAATATTTTTCCATGTGTCGGCATCTTGGATAGTGTGTAAGGGAATATTGACTGAAACAGTTATGACAAATTCCTATGACAAATCTATGATGCGTAAGAGTCGTAAATGGAAGATTCTATTACAGGTGAAGACATGTGTCACAAGGCATCTTGGAAGAAGGCCTATTTGGGCACCCCAAGGAGGGTTATGACATGTTGTAAGAGAATATGCAATTTTTATCTTGTGTATGATAGATTCTCATACAACTGTAAGATATGATAGCTATGACAGATTCTATGACAGTCGTAAGAGTATCTATCATTGCCCAACTTGGGAATAGGCGACCTTTTTGGGATGGGGTGATATGACAAGTGTCATGAACATTCTACAGTTTTGGACAAGTGTCCTTAGGCGTGGATTTTGGGCCATGAGGCCATGTTGGACACTCATCTCAAGATATACTCATTTTTGCCTTGTATCTTCTATATAAATAGGTGCTTTTGAGAGGAGATGTATTATGTGATTGACAGGTACTATTATGCTACCGGTTTGTCTCTAGATACGAGTGTCAAAGACTCCTGAGAGCTTGCATTGCAAGTGTATTGTAAACCATTTCAATTTTGATAATACATTGTGTAGGTTTTGGAGTGTGGGGTTTTTCACCCGATAAGGGTTTTCCCCACGTATAGCTTGTGTCTCTCTCTTCTGTCTCATTTCTGTGTGTATGTGTATTGCTGCAATATCTCCATCATTGTGTTTAACATCCTATAACTATAAGGATTAAAAAGAATCTACACTTTTCTCTCCTCTTTAGATTAGTGTAGGAAGCAATTTCTGCACACCTAGCTTCCTTTCAGTTGGTATTAGAGCCTAGCCAGTTTTGGTTCTAGCTGTTGGGTAGGGATTTTTTGAGCTAACCTTAGGTTGAGTGGGAGTCTGTGCAGAATGCAATGCAATATTTTTTAATGATTTTTTTTAAAAGTTAAAATAATAATATAAATAAATTTAAAAAAAAACAACCCTCTTTGAATTCAATGTTGCATGAACAATACATAAATAAATAAATATATAAATAAAAATAAAAATAATAATCCATATGTGTTTATACACAATTATCTGAACATTATCAATCTTTCTTGACCCTATAGTTCCATATGTTGTTCATGCAAACACTAAAACTTTGCAGCCATAGCTTCCTTACCTACACAAAAGCATGCCAAACCAATTACAGAGGAAATTAGAAAAAAACAATATAAAGTAGGAGAGAATTGGTATTTAAAGGGTTTGTTTAATTTAAAGATTGCATGAATGTAGGTTATTTAGTTTTAGTTTGTTTTAGAACTTTCCATTCCAAAACTTAGTCTTTAATAAAAAAATATTTATTTAATTGGTATTATTAGATTAGAATATTTCTTTGGTATTATTAGAATATTTCTTACCCATGAAGTTTTATTTTATTTTTTTGTGGAGTCTTTTTAAATTTTAATTTTATAAGCAAAGAGGAAGGCTTATAGATTATTTAAATGTTTATTTAGAATGAATTAATTTTTCCCATTGTCATAGTATAAAATAATAATTTTCTCTTTTCATAATATTAATTAAATTTTTCTTTAGGTTGGAATGAAGGAAAAATTAGATGAACATAGCTAAATATTATCTACCCTTTTTTAATTAAGTTTATTATGGCTATTAGGTTCTTTAGTATTTTAACAATAAGTAAAAATAATTGTTAAGCTTAGGGTGTGGGTAACCATCATTAAATTAATTTAATAGTAATATTAATCTAATTATCTATTTATGGTAATTATTACTCCTTATTTATTTATTTAGGAATTCTAGAATGGAAGTTAAGTTAAACATCAATTTCTGTAGAAACATCTCTAACCATAGGAAATTCCACTATTTGTAAAAATATGAGGCATTAGTATTTCCAACATTTAGTTTTCTATAATTTATGAAAAAAATAATGCATATGTATTCCTTGAATATACATGTTGATCATTATAGAGTTAATTTGTTTTAGTGTTAATTAATTTCATATAAGGTAATCTTATAGTTATGTATTTATAGACATTAAACATATAAGGTAAACTTTTTTTTTTATGAAAATTATAATTTGTTTTGAATTTTTTTTAGAATAATAAAGTTGTTATTTATTTTTTTCAAACAAAAAGTCTAAAATTTTTTTTTCCAAAACTAAAACATTTACAACATTCGATAATCATGGTACCTTTGGTTCACGTTTACAGGTCAAGCCGTCGTGACTGAACTACTATATCTGCTGCCTAAAATAGTTGTAACAACGGTGTCTGTGGCATCGTCCCTATAAATCGCCGGGGAGAAATAAGGACACTCTCATATTCACTTCCTTCTGTTACCCATTCGTCACTATCGTAAGACATAAATCCTGACTGAAAAGAAATTTGATTTCATTCTAAGCAGGTGTTGTCGATAGGATGAATCCTTTTCATGTATTTCCTATGTGCCATGTACCACTCTCCTCTCATGTGCTTTAACATTTCTTTCACTTACCGATGGGTATAAAGAAAGGATGGGTTTCTTCCACATACTGATGGGTATAATGGAAGAGCGAGCATACAGAGAGGCTTGGTATATTGGTCTGGCAATATATAGAAAAGGCAACCTTTTGGAGTGATAAGGAACCAATCCATGAAAACTTGACAACAAAAGTCATCATGTGTTGAAAATTATTTTATCTCTTAGTGTTATTATTTGATCTTAACTTGAAAGTGTGTAATCATTGTAATAATGTCAACATGAGATACCAATGGCATGGAATTTTTGTACATTAAAGTCAATGTTATAACTTTAGACTTATAAATATTTTTTTTCAACTACTATGTAGGTATGGCTCCCCCTAGGTTGAATTTTGAAACTGATGAAGAACGAGAACAATATAGAAGGGAATGTCAAAGATTATATCAGAGGGAGTATCGAAGACGACAACGCCAACTAATGACAGATGTAGAAATACAAGAACAAATGATACAACAAAATCAGGTTGACAGAGAAACATATCATCGACATGCAGCTGAAATAATAGTTGAAGAGTTGGAATTACAAAATTGACAGCAACCAAATATGATGAGAATAAGCCATGCACAAACATCTCCAGGACTCGATGCCCCTGAAAGACAAGAAAGACAAGAACCTTATCAGTCAAATGCTAATATTGATTTAAATGTTTGAGATGAAAATTCAAGATCAATAGATTTTGTACTTGAAACACCAGAAAATGCACCTCAACATGACATTAATCAAGTTGTTCAAAATGATGTAGAAATTGCACCAAATCCTAATGGAATGCTTCAGGCTAATTTTAATACTCTCCAAATGCATTTTTGAAATGGAATAGATAGTTTTGTTTCACCAAATATGTGCTATATTTGTCAAGAATGTTACCTTGGAATAAGGGTTTATCAGACACCTCAAGGTCCTATATGCAATAGGTGTCGACAAGAAAGAGGCAATAATTGATTCTCAGCATCAAATAATATGGATCCTGGCCCACAACCACTAGAGCTTGCAAACTTGACACATGTAGAAGAAATGTTGATAGCACGTGTCAATCCAATCCTACAAGTGACACATTCAACTAGTGGTCAATATAAATACAAGGGACACACAATAAGTTTTCCACAGGATGTAAAAGAAATTTCAAAGGTTTTGCCACATGCAATAAAAGATTTTCCAATCATTATTGTTTGAAGGAGAGATCAACATGGCACAAATTACAACTTTACAGTAAATAGAGAGAGTATATAAGGCACTCAAATACAAAATTGAACATGACAAGTTCTACTCTGATGTTCAAATTGATGAAAATGCTCTCACTGCTCTTCCATCAAATTCAGATGAAAATATATTTTACCAACTAAATACAGTGCATATGGAGTTTGATTCAGATGCAAATGAAGTTGTATTTGTGGGCCCATTGATGGAGATGGATGAAGGAAATATGATTGATCACACAACATCAATGGCTTCTAGACTACCTAATGTCAGAAGAGAGATGGAATTGATCCATGCATGGGTGAACAACCCTGGTGCAAATCCAGGGTCATTGATTGATTGGCCAACGATTGCTTCATCTCCTATCAATGAGTATGTGACATTAGGCTTATTTGATATGGCATTTCCAACATTGTTTCCTGATGGTAGATGTGATTGGCTAGAACCTCGTATGAGATGAGTACATCTGCATGAATTTGTCAAACATCTCTTTCGGTATAGGGATCACCGTTTTGGTCGGTACCCATGATTTAGATATTATGTGATGAACAGGATAATGAGACTACGTGCACAAAATTCATCTGCAGTGTTTGTCAAAAGAAATCTTCAAGATATGCCAATCACCATCAACGAGCTACGTGAACATATGGAAAATGTGTCCCACTCCCATCTAGCTGATTGCTTGATGAGGTTTGGAACAACCTTAAGGGGTACAAGGTCATATTGGGCAAAATGTCATGCATAGTTAACTCACATGCTTCATCAAATTGGTTCTCCCACAATATTCTTCACTTTGAGTGTAGCAGATATGTACTGGCCTGATTTACATGCATTGATGCCTGGAAGACCACCAATAGGTGCACGAGAAGCCCAAAAATGGAGAAGACAGAATGTTATTGATTATCCTCATATAGTGGCACATTACATGCACCTGCGACATACAATTTTTAGAAAACAAATTCTAGAAAAAGGAATGAATGTCAAAGATTATTGGTCTAGATATGAATGGCAGCATAGAGGTTCACCGCATGTGCACGGATTCATATGGCTAGATGGAGCACCGAATATGGATAATCTTGATTGGAAAAATGAGCAGCAACAAAAAAGTGCAGAGAAATATTTCAATTCTATTATTCATGCATGGAATCCTAGAGAAGATCCACATCAATGAAGCATTCAGGTATATTATCAATGATTGTTAATAAATATATTATATATTATGTAAGAAAATTATGTTTCAATGTAACTAATAAATTATACATTTTTTAATCATAGGTAATGCAAAATTTTGTCCAACATCCATGTCTTCGAAATACAATGCAACTTACACAAATACATATGGAACATGACTATGAAGAGATTTTAAATTGTGTAGAACGACATACAGTGTGTAGAGAGGGTGCATATCTACGCAAAAAAAGAGGACGAATGGTTTGCAGGTAAGATTCAAAATCTTCCAAATTATTATTTTCAATTTCAATATATTATGAGTGCAGATAAATAAAAAACTATTATTATTTATTATAGGTATAATGCTCCATGGCCGTTAAATCTTGAGGGATCAAAATTATATGAAGACTTGCAGACAGGTGAAAAAAAGTTTGAACCTACAAGAAATGACAATAGAGTAAATACACACAATTGCTACATACTACAATTATGGAGAGCAAATATAGATTGGCAACCTATTCTTTCCAAACATGCTGTGATCAAGTACATTGCCAAGTATGCAGCTAAAGTAGAAAAGAGTTCAGAAACTTATCATCAAATGTTGATGCGGCTTGCAAACATTGAAAACCCTGATGATTTAGCATCAAGAGCATATAGAAGACTTCTTACTGAAACAATTATAGAAAGAGACATTGGGGCACAAGAAATATCTCATATGCTATTGGAACTTCCATTAGTAGAGAGTAGCAGAAAATTTGTCAATTTGAATGTCTCACGTGAGGTATTTAAACATGTAGCTACAAATGACGAAGATGACTATGAAGAGCATACACAATCTTTCATTGATGGATACAAGAATAGGCCCTTTTGCATGGAAGGTGTTTCACTTATTGATGTAGCTAGATCATGGACATATAATCCAAAGAGAAGGAGAGATAATAAATGGGAGGCAAGGGAGATGGCAGCCATTGTGAGAGTATTTCCAAGGTTTGTATCCATCCCTCAATATCAATAAGATAAATGGGTTGATTTTTGTTGGTCTGAGTTGTTACTTTATAAGCCATTTCGTCATATAGAAAGAGATATTGGTCTTCAAGATGATGCAATAATATCAAATTGGGAGTCATTCAATTATAATCCTTGGCATGTGCAAAGAAGAACTATTCCAGAAGATGTTGACAATGGTAGTGATTCTGAAATTGAAGATAATCAACCTCTTTAGGGAAACACAACAGAGCATGAATGGGAAATCATATCAAGGCTACATCATAATTAGATTATGCAAGTTTCTGAAATAGATATGTTGGGAAGAAGAGACATTCATAGACAGGCACCATGGTCTAATGAATATCAAGGTGAACACTACACAGATCAAGCAATCAAATTCATAAGAACCATGAAAGATAATAGACTTCTCCTGTGGGATGATATAACAGAAAATATCAATTCTTCATCATTGGGTGCCAGGCAGAAAAATGCACTTGATATAATTATGACACATTATCATGGATCTCAAAATGCATTGCCAATATTCATGATAATTCAAGGAACAGCAGGAACTAGAAAATCATATCTAATTGGTGCTATCAGTCAAGCTCTTCAAAATGCAGCATTCCCAGGGCATACTACACTTCTATTGCTTGTACCAACAGGAGTTGCAGCATTCAATATTGGAGCCTCAACAATCCATTCAGTACTTCAAATCCCAGTCACAGATTTTGGTCAATCAGAAGGGGCAAGACTCACAAGTTTCCAAGAGCAGTTACGACACATAAAATACATTTTGATTGATGAAATGAGCTTCATTGGACAAAATTTGCTGGAGAAGGTGGACTGTCGACTTCGTCAGGCATTCCCTGAAAAAGCAAACATGAGTTTTGGAGGTATACATTTGTTTTTTAATGAAGATATGCAATTTTTGCCTATTTTAAAACATAAACTTGATTATTATTAAATCTAACAATTATTAGTAGACACTAATGAATGCCATCATTTTCCAATATTTTACAGGTGTATCTATGATTCTCGTTGGAGATTTAGGTCAGTTACCTCCTGTTAATGATAGACCGCCATATGATAGTAACAGACATGGTAAACTATTATGGGAAGAATTCAAAACTGTTGTTACTTTGGATAAAATATTTAGACAAGAAGGGGAAAGCATTGAACAACAAAGATTTCGTCAACTTCTCACCAATCTAAGAGATGCAAAACCAACTATTGATGACTGGAAGTTGCTCATGAAAAGAACCAATGTTTGCATAGATGCACCAACTAATGAAGAATTTTATTCTACTATTCATTTGTTTGCCACAAATGATAATGTGCATAGTCATAACAAAAAGAAATTATTCTCATTGAGGCATCCAGTTGCACGTAGCATTGCAACAAGAGTGGGTAGTGTCAATGCACCAAAAGTAGGTTAGCTTGATGAAATTGATATGGAGTTATTACTTGCTAAGGATGCAAGAGTGATGTTAACTTCTAATCTTTGGATAGAAGCAGGCCTTGTAAATGGATCTCTAGGGTATGTTCAAAAAATAATATACAAACCTGGAAGTGCACTACCTGAACCACCGACATATGTTATGGTGGAGTTTGATAATTACATAGGGGTACCATTTGAAGATCAATCTCCACGTACAGTTCCTATTACACCAATACAAAGGGGCCAAACAATCCAAATACCCTTAAGATTGGCTTGGGCATTAACGATACACAAATCACAAGTTTTGACTCTCTCAAAAGCCACAATTGACATAGGGAAAAAAGAAAGAATAGGATTAACATTTGTGGCTATATCTCGTGTAAAGTCATTACAAGGTCTCATAATAGTTCCACCATTTACATATGATCGTTATGAAAAAATGAAAAAGGGAAAACAACTTGGTAAGAGAAAAGCTGAAGAAGAAAGACTAAAAATATTAGAACACAATGGAGTATAATAGAGTGGAGCAAAGCAAACTAGACCAGAGCAGAGCAGATTAGAACAAAGTAGAGTATAGTGGAACAGAGTAGAGTAGAACAGAGCAGAGCAGAGTAAAGCAGAGCAGAGAAGAGTAGAACAATTCAGAGTATAGTAGAATAGAGCAGAGTAGAGAAGAACAGAGTAGAGAATAGTTGAGTAGAACAAGGCAAAGTTTAGTAGAACAGAGAAGACTAGAGCATGTCAGAGCAGAGTAGAGTAGTGCAGAACAGAGCAGATCAGAGTAGAACAGAGTAGAGTAGAGCAGAGTAGAGAAAACTCGATAGAGCAGAGCAGAGAAAAATAGAGCAAACTGAATAGAGAAGAGCATAGTAGAGAAAAGCAGAGCAGAGAAAACAAATAAGAGCAGAGTAGAGAAGAACAAACTCAACAAGGTAGAGTAGAGCAGAGCAGAGAAAACAAAGAAAAGTATAGCAGAGCAAATAGAGTAGATCAAAACACAGTAAAATAGGGCATAGAATAATCTCTTGTATATCACAAATGCTATTTATATAGATGAATATATACTTGGTTCTCTTTGTTCGTGTTGTTTTCCTCCAAAATCTTTCTCCATGTATATTTTTTGTTACTAAACTTTGTTGATTTTATTTTTTATTTGTACAAAGATACTTTCACACTTACCATAACCTTAAGTTACTCATAACCCTTAGTTACTCAAATGAAACAACCATGATATGAATGATTTATGTGGACAAATACTATTCTTATGTGTACAAGTACTAGGGTGGCAATGTACATGCATTGGAATACTTCATATTATATGTTTGTCTT
Source organism: Cunninghamia lanceolata (assembly GCA_027924645.1). Classification (NCBI taxonomy): domain Eukaryota; kingdom Viridiplantae; phylum Streptophyta; class Pinopsida; order Cupressales; family Cupressaceae; genus Cunninghamia; species Cunninghamia lanceolata. The sequence continues at coordinate 2,727,160 of BSBN01000934.1, forward strand.
ATGATGTGTTGATTTATGCATATTCTATGAAATTAACTTCATTAAACTAATAATAAAAGTTGAAATTGTGCTTCACTAAACTAAATAATTATAAAGTAAAATAAAATAAATCTTAACTCTAAAATAGAAAAATTTATTTAAATTAATTACACAACACAATTATTATGATAATTAATATGAATCCAAGCACTACAATATTCTATATTTAATGAATTTCCAAAAATTATAAATTAAAAAAAAATGATTTTTTTACAACTATAACTCTAAATAGATTAAAACCTTTTTGTAACCCTAATTTTAAGCATTACCCTAATTCTCACTCTAACCCTCAATCTAATCCTAATTTTAATCTAATCTTGGCTCTTAGCTTAACCGAAACCTTATTTTTAAATCTAACCCTAATTCTAACCATAACCGTAAGATCACACTTACCATTGTTTTATAAGACTAATGCTATATATCTATCCCTATTTATAAGCCCAACCCTAACTCAATACCTAAACAAAACCCTAATTAGATTAAACACAACTATAACCCTAATTAGATTAAAAAAATATTTTAACCCTGATTTTAAGCATAACTAATCATTCAAATCCTAATTCTAAACTAATCATAATTATAACATAATTCTGGCCCTAACTCTAATACTAATCCTAACCATAATTCTAACTTGAACACTAATATAATATAATATAATGTAATATAATATAATATATATTTTTAATTATTATATTATAATTATAATAATATTATTATAATTATATTATAATAATATATTTAATCTATATTATAATTTTATATTATATAGTTATAATTAGACTTGCCGGTGCTACTAGCATACCTATATTTAAAAAATATATCTAAAGTATGCCGAGAGATATCCTTCTCGAGGCGCCTATTTTTTTAATCAATTTATTACACATAGGTGGAAATAGGCGCCTCAAAAAGGATATCTCTCGGCGTACTTTAGATATATTTTTTAAATATAGGTATGCTAGTTATTTTTTTATTTATGTATTGTTCATGCATCATTGAATTCAAAGAGGGTTGTTTTTTTAAAAATTTATATATATTATTATTTTAACTTTAAAAAAAAATCATTAAAAAAAGATTGCATTGCATTCTAAATATATATATATATATATATATATTAAAAAAAGAGGGGCGGTGCTGCTCATGGCAAGCATCACTTGCTGCTCATGTAGCAGTGCCCCCAAACCATTGTTTTTTGTTTATTTATTATATTTTTATTTATCATTACCTTATTAAATTTAGAACCCTAACTTAAATTTAGAGAAAATATATTAATTTTTAATTAGTTGTATAGGGCCCAACTAATTATCAATTGACGGCATCTTTATAATATAAAATTTCCAAAGAGCATATATAAATTAATATATTAATTTCTACATAGAAATTAAAATAAACAATAGAGCATATTGTTTATTTTAGTTTTTTTTTCCCTATACATATGTAAATCAAATCAAAACTTAAAAAGTACTCTTCAAATTTCATCATACAGAAATTGATATTATTCTTTTATCACCTTATAATTCTCTTTTCCCCTCCCTCTACACCTCCTTATTTCATATTTACCTCTCTTTTTACCTAGGATGTACAGAGGCACCTCTATTGAATAAGATTGTCTTGTTATAATGGTTAAAATAATTTACCTATATTTAAAAACTATGTTGTAATCGCCTGTAGGAAGAAGGGTTGGATTGATAGTTTTTCTTTCATCGGGCTTCCACCTATAATCATGAGCATTGAACATATCAGATTTAATAGGAAAGTTGAGATTTCTGCTGATAGATAAAGAAATCCAAATCATCATTCCTCATTAATTCTTACCAAATTTATCACCTCCAATTCACTCTTGAAGTTTAATAAAAACCAACCAAATTTTTGGATACTGAGAATTCATCTGGTACAAAAAAAACATCTTTAATCTTTGGAAATTTGATTAGAGAGATATAATGGTGCCTCCCACCTATTTGGAGAGAATATAAAAATAAGAAACCACTATGTAGTAAATAAGAACGACCAAAAAAGAATGGAATGAGATACCTATGGCCTGGAAGTTGTCCTGTATTCTACCAAGAGCTCCTGCTGCTAGTTCTGGTGATGCCTAAACAACTCCTACGACTCCTCTGATGAGAAATATTTGTAATGGTCATGGATAGGGATGCCTAAATAATTATTAGGCATAGAGGCGTTACTGCCATTGCAATTTAAAGATAGGTATTAATTCTATAAACGTCGCCCATAATCATGTTAAGACGTGGAACTTCGTTTCCTGAATTAGTTATCATGATTGGGTATATGCACATTAGACATCTGGCATAAAATATAGAAAAATATTCAATCGTTCAAAGTAAAAAATATTCAATCATTTTAAATCATAACACCTTCTTTGCCAGCACATTCCATCCATTATTAGTTCCATTAAATGGCTATCGTGCAATTTATGGAACAAAGGATTTAAAGTTTATTATTATTATGGAATCTTATATCTTATTTTTTAATAAGAATCTTATAAAATTACACGGAATCTAAAGATTCTTTGCGCTCTTCAACTCCACCCCTGTTGTGACTATAGAAACGCCTCGGCGTAATTACAATTCTTACCAATAAAAAAATAACTAAACTAGAACTAACTTATACAATAATTATCATTTCTTATCATCTCTCACTATTCACATGAAATGTAAGACTGACTTCCCGTGTTCGAAACATACAGAAACAGATTACGAGTATTATTTGTAGCAGGCAAGAAGGACTTTGTACGCGACTTTGTAATTTATTGCCAATGAATACGGAAGCAATTTTATAGTGGTCATTTATTATATGGTCATACATGGATGGGGAAGCGGCATCCATGTCGCGGTGCATTTGTGGTGCTGGATAGCTGCTTCCTAAAATCTACACCAAACTCTGGAAAATCACACCAGCAAAAACATGGAGACTTTAGAATATCAACCATCTAGCTCAACAAATTGTCGATCACGTTCATGAAATCGTACCGGCATGAAAAGTCATAAAAGATGATAAAGTAAAAGAAAGCCCCAACATAATTTGAGTCCTTTGATGCCACACCATTCAAATTTGTCAACAAGCAATATACAATCAACATAAGCAATATTTAGGAATAGGTCAAATGATATGATACAAGTCAACACACTTTCTAAATTTGTTTGTCTTTTCTCAAAGTGTGATGATCTACAAAGAGGAAGGGTGGCGCCAAAAATGATCACACAAAAATAATAATAATATCACCCAATCAACATCAAAGGAGGAGGTGATCAAAAAGCAAATCAACAAAACAAGATTTCATATTGATAGAATTCTTCATGAAGAAGTTTACAGAATAAAGGGTTTTAAAAAGATTGGTAAATTGTCAAGAGTTTCAAAGTTTTGTCAAAAAACTTGTAAAACTTCATCAAAATAGAAAAAAACCATCATTTGATTCAAATCATCTAGTCACATTTCTAAAAAGTCTATTTTTAGTCATCACTGTTTTCAATAACAAGAGCATATTCTTAATTTGCAGTTTTTTACTAGAGCCTACATTGTTTTTTATTTTTCATTATTTTCAACCTACTCTATTTAAAGTTTAGAATTGACTATTCTTAGATCATCTATCTTATCATGTGAAAGACATGAACAAATTGTAATTTGATTTTAGTCAACAATTCAATTAGCAGTTACATGTTATAATATTAAAAATAATGGACTAGATAATTTGTAATAACATTTGCACGTCATACAAATAGTCATAACTAAAGTTACAATCTAGTCGATTTATTTTGGTAAATTTTCATGCAATAGCATCGTAAACAATATAAATACATGAACAACATTATTTGAGTGTAATACTTTTCAAAATGTGCTCTGCGAGTGCATCTGGTCCCGAGCCGGTTCGGGTTCTTATTCACGGACATGAGGCTCTTGGTTAGGAACCGGTGGTGCTTACTTCTCGTGACCCTCTGCCTGGTCATGAGGGTGTTGGGGTTCAATAGATGGTGGGATAATTAAACCCCATGGAATGATTCTAGATGGGCATCCACTTTATGTGCCAGCGACTGGTAAAGGTGCTACTGGGAAAGCCTCTTGTCATTCATTTTCTGATGTTGTTTGATCATCTCAGGTAAGAGCTAGACCCTTGCCTTGCAACCGCTCCTCTCCTGTGGTGGTTTGTGGGCCTGAGGTTTCTAAAAATGAGGATTTTTATTTGAGAAAAGGAGTGATCTACATATTCAATGGAATGTGGCCCTCCCTCCCCAACCTGCATAACTGGATTTTGGAATCCTAGAAACTGATTGTTGAAGATTAAGCTTTATGCCTACGCTAGGGGGTTATTCATTGCTACCTTTGAGTCCACTAAGAAGAGGGATTCAGTGATGGACAGGGGATGGATGTGGGGGGATCATTTGCTGTCCATCAGACCTTGGGCTCACTCCTTCAATCCTTTCACCGAGCCGCTCAATATCAGACCAATATGGGTATGACTACCTAATCTTCCCCTCCAGTTTTGGGAGGATTCCTGCTATGAAGCCATAGGTAACACGTTAGGGCATTTTTTGAAGGTTGATGCTACAACATCAGAAATGGGGCACACTATAGTTGCTTGCATTTTAGTGGATATTGACTTCTCTAAACCTCTCTTTGGAGAGGTTGTTTTGATGGTGGAGGACAGGCCATGGACACAGCTGTTGGACAATGAGGGTCTCCCCTTTCGGTGTAAGAATTATTTCTCTATTGGTCATTTAGCCTCTAGTTGCCCTCACTCTCGTCATAAGGGAGCGACAACTTGGTGGAAAGATGCTCTCTCAGATTATTTGACTATTTTTGCATCCCCTTCGGATGAATCTTCTCAGGAGGGCGAGCCTTCCCTGGAGAGTGATTTGCTTGTTGAGGAGCCCTTGGTGTCCACTTATAATGTCGATGCTGCTGATGTTCCTGTTGGTCCTATTCTGGATGCTATTCCCACTGTCATTACTGTTGGTTTGGATGATGTCCTAGCTGATGTTCATGTTGGACCCGTTCTCACTACCTCTGCTGGGATGTCAGCTCCCCTTTCTGCGATTCGCTCTTTTTCTTTGGTGGTTCCAGATTCCTCTGCTAGGTTGTCGGCCCCTCCTATTCGTGATTGCCCCTTGGCTGCGGGGTCTGGTGAGGGTCCCCTCCTTTCTCCTCACTCTGAGGACTTTGATTCTGGGCTTTCTTGGACAGTTGTTCATAGAAAGCAGAAAGGGCTCCCCAAGTCTGTCGTGGCTTCACGATAAAGGATCAAGAGAGTTAGGTTACTACCCTTAGGATTTGGGTTTGTTTAGATCCTTTGTTTATGTTTTTCATTTGGTTGTTGTTTCTATTATGTTTTGCTTGTTTTAGCTTTATGGTCTATTTTTCTACCCTTTGAGCCTTTGTGTGGGGTTCAACCCTAGTTGGCTACTTTTTTTTGTATCCTCTTGTTTTGTAATAGGGACCTACACCCTTGTTTGCAGCTTATCAATATCAAAAACAATATAAATAAATGACATTTGCACTTCGATGGATAATAGTAATTATCATGCCTATATGTTGCTAAAATTACTATTTATCGACTATTTAATGTTATTATTATCTTAAATTTGTTATTTACTCTAAAACTTACTACACATATGTTGCTTATGAATGTTCATTGGGATGTCTTGTTATGTGTATTAAGAGTTAAATTGTTTTGGCAAGTTTGTAAACCTTGTATTACAAGTCAACTCAAAGATGTAAATTGTGATTTTGTATCAAAAACTACATTTAATTTATCACAATGTTTGTGTTTATGTGTTAACTTATTCAATCTATGTGTACTTGCATTGGTTAGTCTTTTTTTAATTGAATAGTGCAAATGTCCAATCTCAAGACCTATTTACAATTAAAAAACATAAAAATATTTGTCCTATATTAAAAAAGTATTTCAACCTTTTACACTATGCACAAACCTGAAATCCTTCCAAAAATATTGTAAAAATTGTAAATTGTAAATGCATATTCTACTGCACATCTATTTCATTTTGTTTTACCCTAAAATATACAAATTAAAATAGTAACAAACACATTACACCTAAATTCTTATAACAATTAAACCAAATATTCTTGTTCAAGTTTTATTAAGCTGATAGGCATTTAACTCTGGAAGGAGTCGAGCATCGTACAATGTCAGGTCACTCATCAATGGCCTCTGTGCCAACCTGAGTACAGGGATGACCATCCAATCCATTTCTGCCCTTCGCGTCAAATTGATGCACAGTGACTTGGATGTACAGCTTTGGAGACGCATGCAAAGGTTGGTGGAGATTTTGCTTGCACATTTTGCCTTGCAAATTACTTTTTGAGGGAGTAGATGAATTTTAGAGTTTCTTGTTCACCAAGTTTGTTAGGGTTTGACCTGGGGCAGCTCGACTTTGTTGTTTGTGTGGGCTTGTTTGTTTTTTTAGCAGAGTCTAGAAAGTTACAGCAGATTGCATGAGCTCTGATTTGGAGGAAGCTCAGGGTAATAATTGTAAACACAAATGCACAAGTATGATAATGAAAGGCATGAACCAGGACTTGTGAGTAAGATATTAAAACACACACATAGAAGCAAAACATAACACAAGGATTACTGGAGTGGAAAACCCTCATGGGGTAGAAAAACCACTCAAAATTGCCTCACTAGCTTATTCAAAACCTCACTGGTTACAAGTAGGTCTCACTAACCAAGGAAGCTTCACTAGCTTTACAAAATGCCTCACTGACATACACTGTGCCTCACTGGCTAATTCAAGTGTGCATAAGAAAACAAATCAGTTCAGGGGGTTACCCTTTTTCACTCCATCACAAAACCTTATTCTTCCTTTAACCCTCACTTGACAAACTTTCTTTCAATTACAATCTATTCAACCTGATAAAGAATCAACATTATACCATATCAAAACTTACAAAATACAATCTCTGCAAATTACCATCTCAAGACACATATACAAGCTCCTGGATTGATCAAACATAAAACAATTTCACTCTGCAACAATCATCTGATGATCTTGTCACTCTCTATATTTACCCCTACAAAAACATGATCTCATACATCATTATTCATCTGTATTTTCTCTTCAAAAATCTTCACAAAGATGTCTTCATCATATCATAACTCAGTCCTCCAAAACCTTCTTCACAATGCACCTGCAAATTCATTATATAAAAAAATAGAAGGTCCTTTCATGACCTTTCACATTCTACTTCTTCTCTGATTCATTCTTCTCTATAAAGAACCTGCAAAACCAAAAAGATCAAATTCATATTCTTTGTATAACCATTTCCATTCATAAATAATTTGCAAAAATAAAATCATATTTCTCTGTTCATCTGCAAGAAGTCTTTTCACATTCTTCTTCCCATTTATCTTCATTTTCAAAAATCCATTGATAATCTTGTCTCTGATGTTTTTCATCTTATGTCCTTGTAACAAAATAATAAAAACTCTATCTCTATAATTATCTTCTTTCATAAAATCATTCTCCTACAAAAATAAGATTATATTCTTCTTTTTAAAAATATTCTTTATTTGATGCCTTCAAAAAATATTTTCACAACCATTCGAATCCATTTCTCCAAAAAAATTGTGCATAAGGACAAAAAAGAAAAATCATAAAAGCTCCTTAATAATTTATTACTCTACCCATTTTAGAAAAAATTAACTTTCTTCTTTTCATTTTCATGGCACGAGAGAGAAAGAAGCCTTCTTGAGTTTCAAAATTACAAAAAATCTTCATAAAAAATCCCTTAAAAAACTCAAGAAAAACTACCTTAAAATCTCCTTTTCAAAAATCTAAAAATAGCCTTATCTACAGATGACGGTTGACTACACTTCAAAAACATTCATAGGATAGTCATCAATCTTTATATTCGCGCCCATTAATCATTCAAATCCTGACCGCTCAATTTGATCACCCGCCAAAGGTCTAAAAACAAACTTTTAATACCAAGCGCCCTAGGTGATCGGGGCTGGTCACCTCACAGGGCCGGACCCTCAAAGTCTTCACTTAAGTTACTTTTGACCTTCTGAACTAGTCAACAACAAAAAAGAAATGAAGGTATGACGTTTGAGCTCCTTGTATACACTTAGAGCACTATAGTTAGGGTTTTAATGTTTTAAGCACTTTGATAACTAAACGCTAACATAGTAGTAAGAATGAAATGCTCAAAACTTGAACAATGATGACTATTATCTCTGTACTGTCATTAAAATACTCAACACCCTGCACAAATTACATGAACACTCTCTATCCTTTGACACTTATTCATTGTATTTTGTCATCATGTATGAGAAGTTTGATCTTGATATGATGAATAAGATTGCGTCAAATGCTTAATATTCTAAACAGAGGTAACTTTGCGTTACTGATCCTCCTAATGATAATAGAGGTAACAGAGATAACTTATGAAGCACTATCAACAACATGAAAGAGACACTGATCCTCCTGATGATAAGGGGTAAGTGCACAAAGATGAGGGATCAAAATGGGGTCTTAAGTTGCCACTTTTTTTCTAAAATTAGGAAACATTGATGTTGGATGAGAAATTGAAGATAGCTACACTCAAAATTTGAAGATGGAACGAAAACAAGAGTTGTAGTGCTCCGAATATAGTTTCTGAACTACTATTTTTTTCCAAAAAATGGTTGAGATTAAGGGGTTCAAAAGGGGGAGCACACAAATTGGTCCTATATTTCTCAAAAAAACATAACATAGTGTCTGGTGTGCTCCCCCTAAAATGTTAACTTTTTTTTAGTATTTCAATAATCGCTCTAGTGAGAAATTAGGTAACACCATGTAGTTTATCCCTAATTTTTCTGATATTTTTTTAATGAATAATTGATTTTTTAGTAATTTTTAAAGTGGACACATCCTGAAAAATAGAAATTTGAGCATGCTCCGCCCTAAAATGTTTGAAAACTAATCGAAAATCATTTTTTTTTAAATTGGTGTAGAATGGAGTCTAGTTTCTAAAAATATAACTTATTTCAATTTTCAATGAACGGTTAAAAAAAAAGTCAAAAATGTGAAACACTAAACATACTCAAAATGTGAAAAAAATTATATGGTTAGATAGCTAACAGAGAGCTTAAGATTATGGTGGTATTTTTTTTGAGTTTTCATTGAAAAAAGTGCCATCCTAATGGGGAGCATGCTCTAGATTGTCTCTAGATTTTGCTAAAAACTGATAAAAACACGTCAAACAAAGCTGATAATAATGCGCTCGCGTTAGGATGAGCATAACTAGAAATACACATGCCAATTGCATTTATTTGAAATTTTCTAAATCCTTTTCAACAAATCCATTTTTTGCATATCTTGCAATCATTGCATTCCATTATAGAACATCTCTTTGAGGTGTTACGTCATACAATTGACATGCCTTGTCTATGCTTCCACACTTTACATACATGTCTCAAGGGCAGTTGCACTTCCTATCATCTCTCTCACTCTATTTCTCTCCCCTCTCTACATCCTACCCTTTCTTTGAGCCTTTGCTTCCCTCCCCTCTCTACCTCCCACCTTCTCTCTCACTCTCTTCTTCCTTCCCCTATCTACCTTCTACCCTCTCTCTCACTCTCTACTTCCCTCCCCTATCTACCTCCTACCCTCTTTCTGAGTCTTTGCTTCCCTCGCCTCTCTACCTCCTACCTTCTCTCTCACTCTCTTCTCCCCCCTCCCTCTCTACCTCTTACTCTCTCTCTCACTTTCTACTTCCCTCCCTTGTCTACCTCCTACCCTCTCTCTCAGTCTCTACTTCCCTCCCCTGTCTACCTCCTACCCTCTCTCTCTTCTTCCTTCCCCTGTCTACCTCCTACGGTCCTCTCCCACTCTCTAGTTCTCTCCTATCTCTACCTCCTATCCTCTCTTTCACTCTCTACTTCCCTCTCCTCTCTACCTCTCCTCATTCTTCCCATCCAATGAAATTTCATAAATTATTTTGTTTCCATTTCATCATCCCAATTTATATCCTCATCCATCTTTACATGTCCTATTTTTCTTGTTTCCATGTTCTTTGTCGACAAGGGAGAGCGAGAGGGAGGGAAAGGGAGAGAGGATGGAGATGGAGGGGAGAGAAAGGGGAGAGATACAGAGTCCTAGTTTTCTTGTTTTCGAGAGAGAGAGAGGGTGGGTCGGGTTTATGAGTTTAGGGTTGCTTAAATTTAGGGTTTAGGGGAATTATTTAGGGTTTAGGGGAATTATTTAGGGTTTAGGGGTTTAGGACTGCTCAGGTTTATGGTTTATGGTTTAAGGGTTAGGATTTAGGGGCATTATTTAGGGTTTAGGGGTTTTGGGAGAGAGAGAGAGAGAGAGAGAGAGAGGTTTAGAGTTCCTCAAGTTTAGGGTCATTATTTAGGGTTTATGAGCTTAGGGGTGCCTAGACCTTTAGGGGCATTATTTATGGTTTATGAGTTTAGGGTTGCTCAAGTTTAGGGTTTTGAGTTTTGGGTTAGGGTTTAGGGGAATTATTTAGGGTTTAGGGGTTTACGATTGCTCAAGTTTATGGTTTAGGGTTTAGGGGTTAAGGTTTAGGGCTTAGGAATTTAAGGTTGCTCGGGTTTAGGGTTTAGGGTTAGGGTTTAGAGAGAGAGTGAGGGGATTGATAGATATTGGGAAAGATAGGGAGATAGAGGTTTAGAGTTGCTTCCAAGGTTTATGGTTTAGAGCTTTGGGGTTTAGGGAACTGCTCAGTTTTAGGGTTTAGGGGTTAGGGGTTAGGGCTTAGGGGCATTATTTAGGGTAACTTAAGGTTTATGTTTTAGGGGTTAGGGGTTAAGGTTTAGAGGTTTAGGTTAGGGTTTAGAGAGAGAGGACCAATAGGGAGATATAGAGGAGACCGAGGGGAGACATAGGGAGATAGAGGGTGAGGGACATGACCAGAGACATAGGTAGAGAGATTGAGAGGTAAAGGGATGATAGAGACAAGGAGATAGGGTTTAGGGTTGATCGGGTTTAGAGTTTAGCCCAGTTAGGAATTTAGAGAGGGAGAGATATGGAGATAGAGGGTGAGGGACATGGCTAGAGACATAACCAGAGAGATTGAGAGGTAGAGAGATGATAGAGACAAGGAGATAGGGGTTTAGGGTTGATCGGGTTTAGAGTTTAGGGGTTAGGAGTTTAGAGAGGGAGAGATAGGGAGATAGAGGGTGATGGACATGGCCAAAGACATAGGTAGAGAGATTAAGAGGTAGAGAGATGATAGAGACAAGGAGATAAGGGTTAGGGTTGATCAAGTTTAGGGTTGATCGAGTTTAGGGTTTATGGTTGGTATATATGATGTATAGAATGGTTTAAATGACTAACATATTGGCGCTTATGATGTTTCGATGGCTCCTATGGCTGGCAGAGGGTAGAATGACACTTGTGACTGGCTAGGTGTATAATGATGTTTGTGATTGATAGGTGAGTGCTACTATAGAGCATATTGGCACATACGATATACAAAATGGTGCAAATGAGTAACAGGTTGGCACTATGATCTTCTAATGGCTCTTGGTGAGGTATTTGTTTGATTTTGATTATTTTTTGGACCGTTTGAGATGGAGCTTAGATTGATTTGGGATGGAGTTGGGATGAAATGGATTTGTTTAGGGATGATGAGAGGTGAAAAGTACTAGATTAGGAATGATTTGGGAATGATTAGAATGGTTTTAGGGATGGTTTGAAGTGGTTTAGTGCCGATTAGGGAATGATTAGAATGATTTAGGAATAGTTTAGGGATGACCTAGTTGAGATGAAATCTAGGTTGATTTGAAAATGATTAGAGATGAAGGTAAATTGATTTGGATGTGATTTGGGATGGTGTGAAGTGGTTTAGGGCTGATTGAAGTGGTTTAGGGATGATTAGAGATGAAAATGAATGGATTAGTGATGATTTGGGATTTATTAGGAATGAACTTGGTTAGAATGAAAGATTAATGTTTTCATGAACTTTCATGTTATAGAGATTGGGAGAGATAGGGAGATAGAGGTTTAGGGGTGCTTCTAGGTTTTATGGTTTAGGGGTTAGGGGTTTAGGGGTTTAGCCCGTTGCTTGTTTTTAGGGTTTAGGAGTTGTTAGTGCCTGAATTGACTGGTAGTTTTCTGAGCAATTTTCATTCAGGCACTCTCCCTAAATATCCAAAAAATGTTCTAAGTGATGGACCTCCTCAGCATTTTTCAGCTGCATCATCATATTTTCTTGAGGAGGAGGTCATCATCATCATGTTTGTTTCGATGAAGGTCATCATCATCTTGTTCTCCGTCGACCGGTTTCTCAACGTCATCATCATATTTCGCTGTCGGGTGATGTTTGGGTTTTATCCTGATGATGATGCTGACGAGCTACAGTGCGCCCTGATCTGCTTGCGAGGGTGATTTTTTGAAGTATCCGGTGATCTTGCATTTATCACCTTGCCCAAACATGATGATGATGTTGCCCCGTTATTCTGAAGGGGTTATTCTTTGAGTTGCTCGACCTAACTTGTTTTTTCCTAAAGGTCGTCGTCGTCATCATCATGTTTCCAGTTATCATCCTGCTGCTTGCGGAGGTCATCATATTATCTGCATCATGATATTTCGCCGGGGTGATATTTCTATCATCGGGTGATCTTGGTTATGATCATCCTGATGATGTTGTTGAAGAGTTCCAAGTACGACCCGATATTCACTAGGGTCATCATATTTTGAACATCAAGATGATCTTAGTCAATATCATCCTGATGATGTTGTATCACCTCTTGTTCGTTGATTTTTTCATCCTCATGATGCTGACGTCATCCATATATCAGGGTGATATCCGGTTCTTTCTGCCTATCTGCATCATGATATTTCCGAAGGAGGGGGTGATATTTTCATATCACTCGAGTGTGTTTGTTCCAGCATCATGATGATGCTGATATCAAGGAGATATCCGCCTGCCGGCTTCGTGCGCTATCTACTGGGGGTGATCTTTTCAAGCAGCATCATCATATTCAGTTATCGCCCCGATCTTACAGAGGAGCTACAGTGCAACCTGATATTTGCACATCAGGATGATATTTCCAAATATCCGGTTGTCTTCCGAATATCATGATGATGTTAATATGATGATGACGTCATCAAGGTCCCAGGGGGGTCATATTTCTAAACACTGATCATCTTGAAGAGATCTCCCGACATTTGCAAACATGATGATGACGTCATCCGGATATGAGGAGGTGCGCAGTAGGCAGATATGATGATGACGTCAGCAGGATATGATGATGATGTCATCAGGATGTTCATCGGCCAGACTTTTGTTATAGGCTCAGCAGGAGGATGTTTCTCCAATGGATCCGGTTGTGCCGATGAAGGCGAATATCATGCAGTTTGTATTGCAATATGATGATGACGTCAGGGTGATATTTCGGGCAACAGGATATCATGCTGCTGGAGGATGATGATGATGAGGTCTATACTAGTGTCGTCAGGAGCAAAAGCACCGACATGATATATGCTCATGACCTAGTATATTAAGTGTTAAGGAGGTTGCTGCGGGGTGCATGTGGGATAATGTTATCCTGCATATTCGAAACATCATGATGATGCATCTCGGCGGGAAGTGGTTATGATGAACTGTTTGATGTTCTTCCCGAGGCCGCGGGTTGGTGTGCCATCAATGGCGATTGTTGCAGAGGTATGGGCGATGGCGTGGGCCGATCTAGTACCTGATTGAAGATCTGAATCCCTAGGCGGCGGCGCAAGGCTCAAGAAATCTTCCTGTCTCCTCCCCTACCTGCTGCATTCAAGTTTGGGCGCCAATCTGGATGTGTTTGAGCGCCATTTCTATGATACTGTATATCTGGCGGGCTTTTTGGTCAACTTGGTAGTTAATGCTGAATACACCCTCCTGCTATATAATGCAGAGGATGTTATTCATTCAAGGTTGTTGAAAGTTGATGATTTTTGGCTCTGTAATCCATAACCAGCTGATCTGGTTGCTCTGTACAGTTTGTCTTGTGAGTTTATGTATCTCCTGTTGTAGGACTTGGCATGGATCCACTGATTTCATGGTTGACCTTATATGAGTAATGCTGTCTTAGCATGTGTTGTGTTAATTCTGTCTCCAGTATTGCATGTATCCTTCTTCTGGATCTGGATGTTTGCTTATGTTTAGATTCTAGAGCACAGAATTCCTATGTTGAATGTCTGATCTTTGAACCTCTGCTCAAGGGGCAGATTAAACTGTTTTCAGGTTGAACATTGGGAAGGGTATACTGCAGTAGGGATGCCATAAGTAGAGATAACTTGACACTCTTTATTGGGAGATATCTGTAAGGCAGATATCATGTGTATCCCCCTGAAATCTAGTTTTAGCTATTCATGCTGATCATTCACAGGTGTATGTCTACCGACTCCAAGCCCTGGATAGGCACCAATCATGCTGTGTTCTTTTGTTATACACCATGTCCAGCTTTGCATCCAAATTCATATCAAACCATTTCATACTTCCACCTGTTAGTTGTAGGAGTAGGATTAGGAACCCCCTGCATGCTCTCATACCCAACCAGACATCATGTCCAAGAATGTTGCCAGCCTTGTGATCTATCACACAGATCTTGGTCCATACATGAGAGTATTCTGCCTGTTGTTGTCAAGTTAGATCCTTCTATCTTTGAGCTAGTCAAGGTTACATATTGAGTTATAGGGATACCCCCCTTGGTGCGGCAGAACCAGAAGTGAAGGGGAGGAGCTCACGCAACCTCCTGTATTCAGTTGGCCTGAATCTGCCTATGCATTAGAAGTGGCAAACCCTAATGCTGATTCAGAAGAAATGTCAACAAAATGGCGACTCTGCTGGGGAGATCAATGTCATATCCATGAAAGCTTGAGTCTACAAGATTAAAAAATTAGACCTGGAAACTGTTTGTTGCAGCAGAGAAAAAAGGTTGTATATGTGACTCTGCTGGTGGATGACCCAGAAAGAAAGAAACCAATTTGCAGCTTCAGCTTGTTTGAAGCTCATTCCTCTTCAAGGAGGTGGCGACTCTGCATCAAAGAACCTGGTAAAAGAACAAAATCAACCAGAGAAGAATTTGCAGCTTCTGCAACATATCCAGGTATTTCATATTGTTTGACAGTTTCCCTATTTGGTGAGAAAGCACTGGTTAAAAGGGAACATTGGTGAAAACAGAGCTTGCATGCTTCTATTAGAACTTATACTGTATTTCAAAGGGCATGCAATGTTGTTCAAAAGACTCATTTAAAGGACTTTAGGCAGGTCTGAAAAAATAGTCTGAACTTTGAGTGCCTAAAGTCATTGTTTCTAGAAAATCTGAGTAGGGAGGAGGTTTGCAATAACATAAAGGATGTATTATCTGCCTATGCACCCCTGTGAAGTGTCAAATGCAAGAATGTATAGTAGTCAGTCCCAACAATGTAATAAAAGAAGTTTCAACATAGACAGATATAAGCCCATAGATTTCAATGGCATTTGTGGCTATCCAAATGCCTTTCCACCTAAAATCAAAAATTTTTTGCCTAAATTTAAGGGTATAAAGGATGAATCAGCTAAGAGACACTTGCAGCAATTCATGAATGTGATAGATGACTTTGAGATTGACCATGAGGATGTGGTTATGAGATTATTTGTTCAATCTCTAGATGCAGATGCAAGGGACTGGTTTTCCTACCTTCCAGCTCACTCTGTCAACTCTTGGCATGGTTTTAAATCTGCATTTCTAGTACAGTATGGTGAAAGAGTTTCTGAATATGCAGCTATTAGTGACTTCATGTACATCCATATTGAAGAAGATGAGTTGATCCCAGCCTTTAACCTCAGATTTATGAGGGCATTGAATAGAATTCCAGAATGCATGAGACCTAATGATGCACTGTGCTTAGTTACCTACTTGGGAGCCTTTGATGGGAAAATGAGTTACAGATTAAGAGACAAGGAGCCCACCACATTGCATCAGGCACATCAGTTTGCATTAGATATTGAAAACAATTGGAGGTATGGAATACAAAAGGGTTATTTCTCTGAAAATTTTTGTTGTCCTGCAGCCCCCAGTGTTAATGAAGGATTTAATTCAGGAATTGATAATGAATGTCATAGCACTCACACCCCTGTTGTCCCAGTTTTTGCATCATTCCAAGTGGATGATGTTTCTATCATAGAGGAGGATGTCCTTTTTTGCCCAGCAAGTGAAGTTGAAAATAATAATTTTTTAAGTAAAATTTGCATACCAGTCCTAAACAAAGAGCCTTCATGTTTAAGTGATCCAGTTGTGCAGAGTTGTGATCATATGGATCAAGAATCAATATCAGTTTCATCAGGAAGTATTAGAGGGCTGGAAAATGATGCAGATTGTTCAACTTCAGAGTGCATTGAAACAGTAGCAATCTTGTATATGGGGCAATCAATTGATAAAAATGATATCCATGACCAGTGCATGGATCAGGTTTGTTTTTCTTATGACTCTGAATCTGATAGTAATGAAGAAGAATTGGAATGTCATGAAGAAGAAGCAGAGGCCTTTGCAATGAATGTTAATCCCCTTTATGATGAGCCTGCTGATGTATATGATGTTGTGAGTCTTGATTTTCAATGGTGCAGGATTAACCCTTTGTTTGAGGATGATGATACTGATTTGCAAGTTGTGAATAATGAATGTTCATCATCACCTGATTCAGACATGTGTAACATTGGGTGTGTGGATCAGGATTTGTTTTCAATATCAGTAGATATCAGGGGTCTCATATTTTCTGAATATTTTGAATTATTAGATCAGCTGGATGAGTACCTGATAATGTGCAGCAGCCAGATAAATGATAAAGAATGCCAAGAGCAATATGATGTACTGCCTGAGGGATATAACATGCATGTGTTGCCTAAGGTTGAAGAATATTATGTGTATGGTTATATGTCTACTTCTGAAATCCAAAATGACAGAGCTGAAAATGATGGTGGCAAGCTTTCAAAACTGGTGGAATATCTTTTTAAGCAGGTGACATTATGGGCAGATTATGCCAATCTTTTCAGTTGGGATTGGGATCTTTCAGCTTGGAATCAGGCATTTGACAAGAAAAAATTATGGTTCTTCCTTTTTGGTTGCCCGGGGCCGCCAAAATGATGTTTAAAAATATTGTGTTTGGTGATGCTGATCATGATAACTTCATGACTCTATGCCCAATGGATAAGGGACTGGTCTGCATCCCAGAGATCTAGAGTTCTCGCTGCAGGTTTTCACCTGCACGTCCCCAGACAGAGCCACTGTTAGTGCCTGAATTGACTGGTAGTTTTCTGAGCAATTTTCATTCAGGCACTCTCCCTAAATATCCAAAAAATGTTCTAAGTGATGGACCTCCTCAGCATTTTTCAGCTGCATCATCATATTTTCTTGAGGAGGAGGTCATCATCATCATGTTTGTTTCGATGAAGGTCATCATCATCTTGTTCTCCGTCGACCAGTTTCTCAACGTCATCATCATATTTCGCTGTCGGGTGATGTTTGGGTTTTATCCTGATGATGATGCTGACGAGCTACAGTGCGCCCTGATCTGCTTGCGAGGGTGATTTTTCGAAGTATCCGGTGATCTTGCATTTATCACCTTGCCCAAACATGATGATGATGTTGCCCCGTTATTCTGAAGGGGTTATTCTTTGAGTTGCTCGACCTAACTTGTTTTTTCCTAAAGGTCGTCGTCATCATCATCATGTTTCCAGTTATCATCCTGCTGCTTGCGGAGGTCATCATATTATCTGCATCATGATATTTCGCCGGGGTGATATTTCTATCATCGGGTGATCTTGGTTATGATCATCCTGATGATGTTGTTGAAGAGTTCCAAGTGCGACCCGATATTCACTAGGGTCATCATATTTTGAACATCAGGATGATCTTAGTCAATATCATCCTGATGATGTTGTATCACCTCTTGTTCGTTGATTTTTTCATCCTGATGATGCTGACGTCATCCATATATCAGGGTGATATCCGGTTCTTTCTGCCTATCTGCATCATGATATTTCTGAAGGAGGGGGTGATATTTTCATATCACTCGAGTGTGTTTGTTCCAGCATCATGATGATGCTGATATCAAGGAGATATCCGCCTGCCGGCTTCGTGCGCTATCTACTGGGGGTGATCTTTTCAAGCAGCATCATCATATTCAGTTATCGCCCCGATCTTACAGAGGAGCTACAGTGCAACCTGATATTTGCACATCAGGATGATATTTCCAAATATCCGGTTGTCTTCCGAATATCATGATGATGTTAATATGATGATGACGTCATCAAGGTCCCGGGGGGGTCATATTTCTAAACACTGATCATCTTGAAGAGATCTCCCGACATTTGCAAACATGATGATGACGTCATCCGGATATGAGGAGGTGTGCAGTAGGCAGATATGATGATGACGTCAGCAAGATATGATGATGATGTCATCAGGATGTTCATCGGCCAGACTTTTGTTATAGGCTCAGTAGGAGGATGTTTCTCCAATGGATCCGGTTGTGCCGATGAAGGCGAATATCATGCAGTTTGTATTGCAATATGATGATGACGTCAGGGTGATATTTCGGGCAATAGGATATCATGCTGCTGGAGGATGATGATGATGAGGTCTATACTAGTGTCGTCAGGAGCAAAAGCACCGACATGATATATGCTCATGACCTAGTATATTAAGTGTTAAGGAGGTTGCTGCGGGGTGCATGTGGGATAATGTTATCCTGCATATTCGAAACATCATGATGATGCATCTCGGCGGGAAGTGGTTACGATGAACTGTTTGATGTTCTTCCCGAGGCCGCGGGTTGGTGCGCCATCAATGGCGATTGTTGCAGAGGTATGGGCGATGGCGTGGGTCGATCTAGTACCTGATTGAAGATCTGAATCCCTAGGCGGCGGCGCAAGGCTCAAGAAATCTTCCTGTCTCCTCCCCTACCTGCTGCATTCAAGTTTGGGCGCCAATCTGGATGTGTTTGAGCGCCATTTCTATGATACTATATATCTGGCGGGCTTTTTGGTCAACTTGGTAGTTAATGCTGAATACACCCTCCTGCTATATAATGCAGAGGATGTTATTCATTCAAGGTTGTTGAAAGTTGATGATTTTTGGCTCTGTAATCCATAACCAGCTGATCTGGTTGCTCTGTACAGTTTGTCTTGTGAGTTTATGTATCTCCTGTTGTAGGACTTGGCATGGATCCACTGATTTCATGGTTGACCTTATATGAGTAATGCTGTCTTAGCATGTGTTGTGTTAATTCTGTCTCCAGTATTGCATGTATCCTTCTTCTGGATCTGGATGTTTGCTTATGTTTAGATTCTAGAGCACAGAATTCCTATGTTGAATGTCTGATCTTTGAACCTCTGCTCAAGGGGCAGATTAAACTGTTTTCAGGTTGAACATTGGGAAGGGTATACTGCAGTAGGGATGCCATAAGTAGAGATAACTTGACACTCTTTATTGGGAGATATCTGTAAGGCAGATATCATGTGTATCCCCCTGAAATCCAGTTTTAGCTATTCATGCTGATCATTCACAGGTGTATGTCTACCGACTCCAAGCCCTGGATAGGCACCAATCATGCTGTGTTCTTGTGTTATACACCATGTCCAGCTTTGCATCCAAATTCATATCAAACCATTTCATACTTCCACCTGTTAGTTGTAGGAGTAGGATTAGGAACCCCCTGCATGCTCTCATACCCAACCAGACATCATGTCCAAGAATGTTGCCAGCCTTGTGATCTATCACACAGATCTTGGTCCATACATGAGAGTATTCTGCCTGTTGTTGTCAAGTTAGATCCTTCTATCTTTGAGCTAGTCAAGGTTACATCTTGAGTTATAGGGATACCCCCCTTGGTGCGGCAGAACCAGAAGTGAAGGGGAGGAGCTCACGCAACCTCCTGTATTCAGTTGGCCTGAATCTGCCTGTGCATTAGAAGTGGCAAACCCTAATGCTGATTCAGAAGAAATGTCAACAGGAGTTAGGGGTTAGGGTTTAGGGGCATTATTTATGGTTTAGGGTTTATGGTTTAGGGGTTAGGGGTTAAGGTTTAGAGGTTTAGGTTTATGGTTTAGGTAGAGAGGAGAATAGGGAGATACAGAGGAGACCAAGCCTGGGAGAGATATCTTTGTCTCCTCTATCCAACTCTCTAACTATACCTACCTCTCTATCTCTCTCTCTCCCTATCTTTCTATCTTGCTAGATCGCTTTCGATCCCCTCTCTCTAACTCTACATTTGTATCTCTCCCTCCCTCACTATTTTAGGTTTACATGAGTTTAGGGTTGCTCAATTAAATAGGGTTTAGGGTTTTGGGTAAGGGTTAAGGGGAATTATTTAGGCTTTAGGGGTTTAGGGAAGCTCAAGTTTAGGGTTTAGGGTCTAGGGGTTAGGGTTTAGGGTTTACGAGTTAGGGGTTTAGGGTTGCTTGAGTTTAGGGTTTAGGGTTTAGGGTTTAGGGGTTTAGGGGTTTAGGATTGCTCAATTTTAGGGTTTAGGGGTTAGGGGTTATGGTTTAGGGGCATTATTTAGGGTTTATGGTTTAGAGGTTTAGGTTTATGGTTTAGGTAGCGGTGAGAATAGGGATCCCTATCTCTCTTTGGACATATCGATCACTATCTCTTAAACTATCCCTCGCTACCTCTCTCTCTCCTCCTCTTTATCTCTCCTCATCCCTCTACCTCTTCAAATCTCTCTCCCTATGTCTCTAGACATCTCTTGATCTCTTTCCCTATTGAGCTATCTATCCTCATAACCCCGTCTCTTAATATACCCCTCTCTACCTCTCTCTCTCTATATTTCCCTATCTATCTCTCCCTTGCTAGATCTATCTCCCTATATCTCCCCTCTCTATATATGCACTCTATCTTTATCCCTCTATAAACCCCTTTCGCTATCTCAATCCCCATTCATCCCTCTCCCCATCTCTATCTCACCTATCCTCTGTATCTCCATGTCCCTCTCTATCTCTCCATGTCTCCCGATCCCTCTCTATATATAGGATAGAGAAATGAAGAGAGAGAGAGAGAGACTCTCCCATGTAGATACAAGGTTACCTATCATGCTTCCCAGAATGCACTCGCGTTATAACTCGAGCGCATTATAACGCGATTGCATTCTGGGAAGCATGGAAAATGGTAAAAAAGCATGTGGGATCCATGTTTTAGACCCCACATGACTTTTATTCCTACTTTTCACGAGTATATCAAACAAAAGAATGCTTTTCATGTTATTTGACTAATTGAGAATCATTTTTATATGAATTCAACACCTTTTTTTGTTTTATCAATGTAGAAGAAGTGATTTTTCATATTTTTGGAGAAAATTTGATTATTTAAACTGAAAGTTTCATGTTTCATGTGTGATTTTATTTCAAAGCTAATTACCATTGATATATATATTGAATTTGATGATATATGTTTGTTTTTTCCATAAAATTTACTAATCTTATTCTAGAATTATATAAAATTCATAATCAAACTTGTGAAAAACAAGAATTTGAGGATTTTGAAGCCATCTTTTGGAGAATTGGTCAACTACAATATCGAATTCTAAGGTATGTTCAATTTAAATGTCCATTTTAATTCACATATATATGTTCTTATGCTCTTTATGTCTATGTTTTTTATGTTCTTTATGTTCTAAGATATATGTGTCTAGGTATATCAGTTAGTTCAGTCAAAGAGACTCCAAATTCCTCATGTTTCCACCTTGTTTCAACCCTTCATGCCTTCATTTCACCTATTTTTAGCTATACAAGAGAAACACATTATCAAATACTTCATAAAATAATTTTAGTGAACAATTATTTGTCATACTCATATTCGAGTGTATACATGGAGCCAAAATTGATTTTGGAAGACTCTTAATTTTTGTCCTAGGATGATATAGAAGGATTTATTCCTTAATACATGCATAATTCTATTCATTTAATAGAACCATACATGAAATGATAGTTTTCTTACAAAAATGGAGGAAATGAGCACCACAACCTATTTAAAAAATTGTTACAACTCACTTTGATACCACTCAATCCATAAAAAATATGATGGAGATTATGTATTTACTTCATCAACATAACAAAATTTTAGAGAAGAGAGTTATATACAAATATGTACAAACATAAAAGCATCATGACACAAGATGATACAAAGGGAGTTATAAGGAGATAAAACACTAAAAAGGAGTTTTTCATGACTGTAGGACAATCACAAGTCTATATAACAGTCCATTATCATAGTCATGACCATCATGAAGTTGTTTTTAATTTATGCATTACTTAAGATGTCTTTGATCTTTTGTCACGAGTATCTAGAAGGTTATCTTCAATGGTTAATGTTCTTTTGAATATCACAAAGTTTTTGGACTGGTTTAAGACTATTAGGATAGTCAATTTATGTTGATTGCAGTCCCCTTCGATGGCATTCATTTTGTCATCATTCAAAATCACCTGGACATACAACTCATATATGTAAAAAATTAACCATACAATTCATGATTTGCAAACCTAAAATAGTGATTTAATACTCATATAAGAGTCCAAACAATGGCCTTCAAGGGGCAAGACAGTCAAGAGTAGTCAAGGTGATGTTCTTAAGAGTTGATAGGGTCAAAGGGAGGCTTAGTTTTAGAGATATACCTTTACATAGCATGATCTCTCAACACCTTATGGTCTCCACAAACTCTCGCAACATAAAAGTTTCACAAACAACTTGATTTGTACAAAATTTCACAAACTTGTGTTCTATATTGGCTTCACAAACTCTCACAATGACCCTTCAATGAATTAGGTCTCCAAGGTCTACAACTTGCACTCAAGGATTCAGACATTCACATGGGCTTGATGAGGCATCTAACAAGATTAAGTTCACCAACCAAACACAACCAAACCTAATTTCCTTATATGGTATCAAACCCAAAACTTAATCAATGTTTTGAACACCCATTATCAAGTTACATCACATATCTCAAACTCAACATTGACTTCTTTGTATTGTGTGCCTCAAAAATGACCTTTTTTGTTGTCCTAAAAGGGCTAATTAGGCCTATATTACAAAGGAACTAGCCTTTAAACTTTCCACAAACCCCTAAACTTGTTGGGGTAGCATTCTTCATGTGTCCAAACCCTCAAAAACATAATTTGTTTCAGGAGAAACATTAACCTACATACCAAACCACAAAACCCTTAGTTTGGGCAAAATTGAGGAGGGTTTATTGAAAATAATGGTTCCTAACACTTTCTCCTCATACCACTACTTCAAACACCTTAGAATACACCTACACATGCTCACAAAACCATTAGACAAACATTTTCTTTTGATATTTTGTCAAATACCCTCTTTGGTTCCTCTTTCCCACATGAAAACACTCTTTAAAACCCTAGGGCATCACACTAAAACCACACCAACTGATCTTCTCTGCCTACCAAATCATGAGAACACTTAGATTACTCTTTGAAGAGTCATTCCACTGAGATACAAGTCATAACAGTAGGTGGAAGGACTAAAACATTGTTTAAACCCCAACCAGAGCCCTCACTGGCCTTATACAAGCAGTTTCAAAAATTTGGTTAATTCTCCCTCTAAACCTAATGAAAACCTCTCAAACTTGATTCAAAATAAAGTTAACACAGACCCAGGTAACACATCAAATGAATTTTAACTCTAGATAGTACCATACAAGGCCGTAGTACAATCTGAAACATAGAAGATGTAGAGAAAAACGTGGTTATAGAAGAAAAATAGAGTAAATGTTGTTCTTTCTTCATCAAAATTCATGTCTTCTTCCTTGTGTCTTCATTTGGAGACTTTTCAATTGTTTTCCAACTGATCCAACCACATTTTTGGAGGATATGACGGTTGGATTTGTTTTAAAATGGATAAAACATGCAATTTACATAAGCAATATTATGACACTTGACAAAACTTAACTACTTGACCCCCCTAAAGGATTCTAAGACATACAAATGGTCTTTTATAGATCTTATTACATCAAAATAGGATTCCACACATGGAAAGAAACATTTGAACTCATTTACATTGCATTTGCCATAATTGGCCTTAAGGGACTAGGTGCTCCTGCACCATTTATGACTTTGTATGTTCAAGTGTATACTACATGACTTATATGTGTGTTCAAATGCATACTCCATGACTTATGTATGTTCAAGTTATCTTGATATGAGGTGTCTTATTCAGAAGTTTGTAAAACCTTGTTATTCATTCTGACTGTGTTATTCATTGTCATTATAAAATTTCTAATTATCATTGTCTTATTCTTCATGCTTGTAGAAATCATCATCATGCCAAGGAAATGAGCAAAGACTCTAACACCAAAAGAGCATGAAGTTGAGAATGAGAGGAAAAGAGAAAGAATGAGGCAAATTTGGGAAAGTAGGAAATTGTCAACCATACAAGAAGACATTCCACCATTGCCAATTGAAGAGGAACATGACACATCTAACAAAGCTAAGAGAGAGATGGAATTGGCAGCACAAAGGGAACGAATGCAAAACCTCTGTACAATGAGGAAAGTGAATCTCCAAGTTGGAGGCACTCCATTGTCCACAGGTCAAGTTGAAGGAACACCATCATTAGCTTCTTGAATTGGAGACACTCCATCTTTCATAGGTGAAGTAGAAGGCACGTCTGCATTTTCTTCTCAAGTTGGTGACACGCCATCATTCACACCTCAAGTTGAAGGTATGTCATTTTCAACCTTTTCACCTCCAATCAAAGGTACGTTATCTATCCCATCTCAAGTAAATATTGAAGAAATTTCTAGTGTTCAGTCTACTTTACCAAATAAAATGCCTCCTAGAATTTTGCATAGGAGGCCTAAATTTCTAATTGATATTGATGAGAATGTATTGGAGCCCATGCAGGATAAGATTCCCATGCGCACTTGCCAAAGATATGCAAATAAGATATGGAAATTATTCTTTGAGAATTTAAATGAAACTAGAAGATGTCAACTCTTTGTTGAACTGATGAGATATCTAAAATTTAGGCCCACTCTGAAGATTCTTGGCCTAAGAACATCGAATGCCTCAAGTGAAAAATTAATTGTCAAGAATCTAATGAGTGTGTATGAGAGTGTGGGTTCCACCTCATGCACCAAGGATAGTAATGTCACACGACGTGTCATTACATCAACAATTGTAAGCCAACAAACAAAAAAATCTCGCCTCATTAGAAAGGCAAGTCAAGCATTGTAAATAAATAGAAAAACTCTAATGAGAGCTATTGGTAGACGTCAAAGAGTTGAGGATCCAAACACTAATGAATTGTGGGCATTCTCTGGGAGACTCCCACAGAAAGACAATGTTGTTGTCAAAGCTTTGAGATAACTAATTGAAGACTTTTGGAAGAATTACACAAGGGTATCTCTGAATCAAAGGGATGTGGTAAGAAGGAGAATCGATAGTCGAAACCGTGAGCCACATCCAAAGCATTTTTTGGATATGACTCAAACACAGTTTTTTGGTAAATTTCTAGAGAAGTATCCTCAAATTAAAATTTCTCAAAGATATTTTGAAATGCTAAAAACTTTCTTTGTCAAAATAAATCACACATGCACTACTTGTTGTTGTAGATTACATATTGAATTTTCTAACCATTTTGATGTTTATTGGTCTATATGTTTAGATTTGCATACTAACAATGTTTTGTAGGATTGTGGCATATGTGCCCCACCAACTACCTCAAGAGACTTCATATCAATGATTTTATGTGTTAGAGAGGAAGGTCAAATATTCTACAAGAAATTATGCTTGGATGGCACATGTCAGCATTGCGGTGGCTTGCAATGTATGCCAATATGTGAACATATGGAAAGAACACATGTGATTGGAAATGAAATAGTAGAGTTTAGCAAGTATAAAATAGTGGCATACAATACAAGAGATGGTAAATAAGCAAAGAGGTGTGAATATGTTATTCAGAAGATTCCAGTGTATCAGTTTATGCCTATATTTTGTGACAACATATTGTATGAGTATGTAAGACATGCCCATAGAGCTCGATGGTTGGACTTGCAATTCAAGTTATGCAAGGACACATTTCCAGTTGGTAGCATTGTTTCAGTCATCGACTTTGCAGAGAACTATAGTCTACAGCCACAATGTGAGGTGTAATCCCAATATTATAACTCGACACATGTTTCTATATTTGTACACATCGCATTCATTCATGCGAATGATAGTACAGAGGATGATAGAAAGATCATAAGGGATTATCATTTTTATATAAGCGATGATCACACGCATTCCGCAGAGTTCGTACAAGGTTATTTTCAGGTGTTCTATAATGATCTGGCTAGAAGGGGCATATCATTCAGTCAACATATCATATGGTCAGATAACTATGGATCACAATTCAAGAACTAGTAGAATTTCTATTGGCTGAGCAGGAGGCATAATATTACAGGTGTTTAACATATGTGGAACTTTTGTGAGGTTGGCCATGGAAAGGGGGAGCATGATGGTGCAAGAGCATGTATCAAAAGAGCCATAGCATGAGAACAGTTAAAGTATAAAGACAATGCAAACTTGACAGATACAAAATCAATCGTTGAGTGGTGTAATTCTTTGATGGGTCTAGGTAATGAAGGTAAGTCTTTAGTTCATAGATTTTTTTGGTTGATAGATGATACTAACATTGCACCATATGAGGACTGTTGTACATTGACAGGATCAAGTGAGCTACACTCTATCAGAAGCTCAATTGCAGGTTCATGGAGTATACATACACGGAAGATGGTGTGCTTTTGTTCTCCATGTACAATTCAAGCCTGGAATGAGTGTGAGTCACATGAGTGGGTTGACGAATGGCAATTCAGTTATCTTAGCCCACTTGACACATATCGACCCCCGACGGCACTGGAATTGATAGAGATGGAATCATCAGTTGACTTTGACCACATATCAAATCTAGTTCAACCAGGTAATATATCTACTTGCATAGTTAAATTTGAAATTCTTAATGTTATCTTAAACTTTGTAGTATTTTTGTAATGTTGACTAATTTCATTTAATTTTTTGCACATATCATTGTAGGGCATGTTTATGCAATTATTGTAGATGAAGATAACAAAGAGGGAACAGATTATTACTTGTGTCATTGTGTAGAGGCAAAAAAGAAATTGGAGGCCCTAGTTACAGATGGAGAAAACATTGAATACCCTACAGGCTCAATGGTTGTTACTAGAATATGGCTTAGAAGGTACCCACATAAGAGTGTTAATGTTTGGTTGTTTGAGGACTTTGACACGCATCGGAAGGTTCTTCATTACTCCATCCTTGTCATGGCAACCAATGTTCATTTGATACAATATCAAGGTAGACCTTTGAACAAGACCGTGTGGAAGGTGTGTGACTCTGACCATGAGGTAATACTTGACACAATAAAGAGTAGAGAAGACCCAAATCGTTCATTGGATTAATTTGTAAGTATGCATAAAACTTTCCTAGATGGTTACTTGTACTTTGTTTTGTATATAACTAGTAGTATGAATTTCTTCCCTCCAGTATATTTATGTTTAGTCAATTTTGCTTTTTGATGCTTCTCACAGGAGGTCACAACTCCAGTCCATCCAACTATGGACAAAGAAGCTCGAGAAAAAATGATGGAAAGTGATCATCAGATGGCAGTAAGTAATGGATGAAGTTGATCCTAATTGGTCTTAATCCTGTTCACTCATGTTTCACTCATGTCATATCAAGATTCATGTCACAGGGTTTGGATGTTAGTTCATAACATTCATGTTTATCATGTTACAATAGTAGGACATAGTTTCTTATGTCATTGGTTCATGCCATTGGATCATTAGATTTGGTTGTGGTTCTTCATCATAACATGTCATGCTTTTAGGAGTTAGATTGGGTTGTGGTTCTTCCTCATGACAGTAGTTTGTTCATGTCTTCATGCTTCTTTGTCCTCCATGTCTTCAGTGTTCTCAGTGTCTTCATGTGTCAAGGATTTCTTCAAATGCATTCTTCCAACATGCTTCAGTTTCATGTAGTGGAAAGGTGCTAGGAGTGACATTTTGCATTCCATAGCTCGTGGGCCAAACGGACTTTGCCAACATGTTGGGGTGGGTGGGTAAATGTTAGGGGATGTCTCATTTTGTGTGCTAAGCATCGCATTCATTCAGGGTAGCAAGCTACCAGCAAAGTCCCTTAAGCTCCATAAGACAAAAAAATTGCCAAACTTTAATGGGACAGTTATCAAAATTTGTGGTCGATGGGAATGTTTCATTTAGACCTACAAGTGCATGTGGAGTCCTTCTACAATAACCTCTCTTAGTTTCATTCAAATCCTATTCATTTGAGCATGCCAGAATCAAACACATTCTTGCAAAATGCTTCAGTTTCATACAGTGGAAAGGTGCTAGGAGTGACATTTTGCATTCCATAGCTCGTGGGACCAAACTGACTTCAAAACACATTGGGGTGGGTGGGTAAATGCCAGGGGAGGTCTCATTTTGTGTGCCAAGTGCCGCAATCGTTCAGGGCAATAGGCTACCGGCAAAGTCCCTTAAGATCCCTAAGACAAAAAAACTACCAAACTTTGATGGGATAGTTCTATGAATTTGTGGTAGCTAGGAATGTTTTGTTTGGACCTATAGGTGCAGGTGTGGTAGCTAGGTTATCCTTATATGCTTCCAAAATTCCCCTCTGACAAACTTGTCCTAATGGAGTTGTGTCGACAGATGATTGTTGTTCATAACAAATAGATGGAGTTGAAAAAGCCTGGATTTAGGTTTCCTATTGAGATTGGTAGGTATTTTGTGGCAACTACTGCTAAGGCCAAGGAAATGGAAGCAGAAATGTAAAATGTCACTATGAAGATGTTCAAAAAGAGACTCTGGTTTAATTATAGGGGAGTGAAAGAAAAAATAAAGAGGAAGACTCAGTTTCATGAGCCAATGGTTGAAGATATCTAGGCTGATTTAATAACAGAAGAAGAGATCAGAAAGTTGGACTACAGCAGGTTGACCCTGACTCAAATTGAATATCTAGGTTTGGCTGATATTCCAGAGGATATGGTGGATGATGAAGAAGTTGTCAGTTCAAGCTATGTCAATAAAAACATTGCTAACTCTCCATTGCCTATTGTACAATGGTCAAAGAAGGAGGTAACTTCTTTGAGGAAAAGGTTTGAGCCAAGGAAAAAGGTTAAGTTAAGGACAAAGAATAAAAGTGATACTTCAAGCACATCCAAGGTTTCCAAACCAAGGATCAAATTTGTGTCTAAAGGAAAAAAGACAAAAGTTGCAGAAGAAGAGTCTGATGTTAAGGAAATGGAAGTTGAAGAACAGGGCGTTGATGAACAAGCTGTTGAAGAAATGGATTTTGAAGATAAGTCTTCAGGGGAGAAAAGAGATGAATAGGAGAAAGAAGAAGGAGATGGTCAGGAAGGTCTACAAGATACATCCATGTCTCCACAAAGGGATGTACCACAAGGAACTAAAACCCCTTGTCCTCTACCTAATGTATCTATTTCAACTCTGTCTGTTCTTCCTACTACCCCAGTTTCACCCATCAATATTCCATCTTCTGAGTCACCATCATCTTCAAAAACATTTTTTGATAATCCTCAAGCTGCTTTTGATAATGTTCTTTGTTCCTCATATTCAATTCCTAGTTTGTCCTCACCCTCTTATGGCATTAGTGATTCTTCAATCTTTGAAAATTTTGTTTTGGGTACTAAGCAAGTTGCTAATGTGGATATGCCAGGTGTAGTGTTTACTAATACTCCTCCTATCATTACTACCACAAGTGTGGGTACAGTACCTCCTACACCAACAATGGGATCTAATCCAAATGTTAGTACATCAATGCTTCCTCCCTGGATTTCAGTGTATACACCTAAGAGAAAGAAAGAATCCATCTCTCTAGATGACTTTGATTTTGGCAAGTTGGTGCCAGTGAAGGCTAAAACTCAAAAGAAGCCCAAAACTCTTTCTCAGCTGCTGGAAGATAAAGGCTACAAATATGTGGAGATTATTCGACCACCACAAGATGTAACTGTTGAAAATTTTAGTATGAATGACTACTCCATTTCTAGAATTAAACTTGGAAAGATCACACATGAAAGTACAAAAGCTGATATGCAATCTGCACTGGATTCTTTAATTTAGAAGTTTGATCAAGAAAAAGAAATGAAGGAACACTACAAGATAATGGCAGAATAGCTAGCTGCAGTGGTGAGGAAAATTACTCTGACATCTGAGTCAATAACTCCTGAAGTTGTTTCTGTAGGAGATCATGTCATTCAAAAAGTTGAGAAGACTCACCTAAAAGGAAAAGTGGTTGAAGAGTATTTGGAAAAGATGCAGGTGCAAGGAGTGTCTCTTCTCACAGAGACAGCTGAACAAACAAGCAAGATGGAGAAGATCAGAACAAAAATTGATGACCTAGTTGATACTATTTCTCAGGATATTGAATATCTAGATGGAAGCTATGAGAAGTGGATCAAAATGAAGAAGCTAAAGGTAAATACTCTGATATCAATTGGTGTTATTCCAAATCATGATTCTTATGTGGAGACTAGAGAAGCATTGGTCTATCGAAGTAATGTTTTGAAAGACTTGATCAAAGATTTGGAAAGTGCCAAGGAGCTAAGTGAACAAAGTAATGTTAGTCTCTTGCATAAATTGGAGGAGCTTCCATGTAATTTGATATCAGAGGATCATCACTTCCTCCCTACAGACAAGATGATTCAAGAATTCAAAAATATGTTCCAAAAAGAGTTTGAAGATAAAGTTTTCTCAACTTCTTCTTTGGACAACATTCTGGATAATCAATTAACATTAGATAACCTGAAGTCTAAGTTAACTATTCATGCAAAGGTGACCACAATAATGAAGGATGCAGTGATCAGGGCTCAAATGATCTTTAGGAAGACTGTTAGTCTTGATAGTTTGGGGATGCAAGTAGCATTTACTATGTATGATGCTCATTTGAAGAAATATGGCAATACAAGTTGATGCAACTTTTTATAACTTACTTTATTTTATGTTTTCATGTCTTTTGTTTGTAGTTATAGACATATTTACATGTAATTTTCTCATATGTAATTACATGTAAAAATATAGGAAGTCCCAAGTCAATAAGGACTCCTATTTTTGAATAAGTCAAAGTAGTTAGTTTTTCCTAAATTTTCTCAAGGCCTCTCCCTATAAATAAAGAGGGCCTCTATTGTAATATTTATCTTTTGACTATTGAAGTGAAGCGCTTCCATTTTGAAGAGCAATTTGAGACTTTGAGCTTATTTTGTAAATCGGTTTTCAAGCAATATTAAGAAGCAAGTTGGCATCTAATCTTTGTCTTGGAGCAAGTTTGTGAATGTTATAGAATTGTTCTTATGTCCTTTCTATAACATGATCTTATATGAATGTTTGAATTGTGAGTGTGAATATCAAGTGTTTGGGAGGTGATTCAAATTGGAATTTGTAGACTTTGTGCTGCTAGTTCATATTTGAGATTAGAGTTTAAGTTTGTGAATGAAAAGTAATTTGAAGACTTTGGGCTGCAAATTATTGTTCGTGATCGTGTCATTTTACCTCAACATATAGTGAAGACTTTGACTTACTATTAATATCTTCCAAATGCTTCTTCACCTAATTATGTACTGACTCCATGTGTCCTACAAATTCTTCTGCTTCTGCAGTTCTCTTATCTTCCATACTAATATCTCTCAACTCTGTTAATCCTCTAGGATTTACTCTGGTAAAAATCTCAAGACGTGTTCTTCTGGTACTCCTATTCACTAAATTATTGCATGCAAACTCTACTTGTGAAATAATCAAATCCCAACTTCCTTCCTTCTCTCCAACCAAACATCTCAACAAGTTTCCCAAACTCCTATTCACTACCCTTGTCTATCCATCAATCTATGGATGAAATGTTGAACTAAATTTCAAATCTGTCTTCATCTTCTTCCAAAGTGTCTTCCAAAAGTATCCAAGAAAGCTTGTGTGTCTGTCTAAAATTATGCTCTTAGGTAATCCATGCAATCTCACAATATCCTTGAAAAATAGGTCATCTACATGCACTGCATCAGTTGTCTTCTTACAAGGTATGAAATGTGCCATCTTTGAAAATCTGTCCACCACTACAAATATTGAATCATGTCCTCTCTGTGTCTTCAACAATCCCATTACAAAATCCATACTTATGTCTTCCCAAGGTCTCTCTAGTACTGTCAAAGTTTTACACAATCCAATATTCTGACTACTCCCTTTTGCAACTTGACAAACTCTACAACTCTGCACAAATTTCCTAACATCCTTATGTATCTAAGGCCAAAAGTAATTTTCACTCACCAAAGCCACTTTTTTATCAATGCCAAAATGTCCTACCAATCAACCACTATGTTTTTCTTTGATCAAATTATCTCTCATGGAACTTCTAGGTATGCATAACTGATTTCCTTTGAACAACATATCTTCCTGAATGAAATAATCCAACCACTTACTCCTATCTATCACACCAAGTTCCTTACATGCTTTCCAAGGTTCTATAAAATTAATATCTTCCTCATACCTATTCTTCAATTCATCAAATCCCAATACTTCAACTCTCATCTCTATCAACAAGTTTCTTCTCCTACTCAATGTATCTACAACTTTGTTTGATTTTCCACTCCTATGCTTCAATACAAAAGTATAACGCTGCATGAACTCTACCCATCTCATATGTCTCTGATTTAGCTTTCCTTAACTATTGAAATATTGCAAGGCTTGATGATCTATATACAACACAAACTCCTTAGGCAATATGTAATGTCTCCACTTCTTCAAGGCTTGAATTATGGCATAGAACTCCTAAACATAGACTGAATATCTTCTCCTTGCATCATTCAACTTCTCACTGAAATATGCTACAAGTCTACCTTCTTGGCTTAACACTACTCCTATTGCATTCCCACTTGCATCACAATCTACTTGAAATACCTTATTAAAATCTAGTAATGCCAAAATAGGTTGCTCTGTCACTTTCTATTTTAACAACTCAAAACTTTTATCTGCTCCTGATGTCCACTTAAAGTCTTTTTTGTCACCTCTCATTGTCTCTGTCATAGGGTTACAAACTAAACTAAAATTTTTGATGAATTTCCTGTAGAAACTAACCAATCCATGAAATGATCTGACTTCTCCAATGCTCTTCAGTGTAGGCCATTCAACAATTTCTCTTTCTTTCTTAGGGTCCATCTTCAATCCTTCTGCATAAATCACAAATCCCAAGTATACCAATTCTTCCTTCATGAAACTACATTTCTTAATGTTTATCAGGAATTTCTCTTCTCTCAATCTTTTCAATAATTGTCTCAGGTGCCACAAATATTCTTCTTTTGTCTTACTAAAAATCAGAATATCATCCAAATATACAATAACAAACTTACCCAAGAATTTCTTCAAGACTTCATTCATCAACCTCATGAAAGTACTTGGTGAATTTGTCAATCTAAAAGGCATCACTAAGCATTCATAAAATCCTTCATTTGTCTTAAAAGAAGTTTTCCATTCATCTCCTCTCTGATTCTGATATAATGGTATCCACTCTTCTAATCTATCTTTGTGAAATATTTTGCTCCACTCAAACAATCCATGATATCATCCATCCTAGGTAAAGGAATACTATACTTAACTGTGATCACATTCTCCATTCTCCATTCTCCATCTTTCTTTGGTGCTAACACTGCAGGTACTGCACAAGGACTCAAACTTTCTCTGATCAAACCCTTCCTCAACAACTCTTATATCTGTCTATTCAACTCTTCATTCTCTACCAGTGTCATTCTATGTGCTACTTTGTTAGGCAAACTAGCTCCAAGTATAAGATCCATGTGATGACTAATACTCCTAATTAGTGGAAATCCTTTAGGTACATTATCTAATATGATGTCTTCATACTTTGTCAATAACTCAGTTATCTCCTTCGGTTGTGATTCTCCAGTCTCCTTCTTCAATGTTTCAGGCTTCTTAGGAATCAAAGCATAACACATGTTCTCATGTCTCAAACCATCTAGAAATTTTCTTCCATCTACCAAATAAATTCTAGCATTCCCCCATACTTCACTTGTAGGATCATCTTCCAAAGCAATCAAAGTAATTCTCTTTCCATTAGATGTTATAGTGTATGTATTATTTCTCCCATCATGTATATCTTTTCTATCATACTGCCAAGGTCTACCCAACAAAATATGACATACATCCATAGGCATAATATCACACAATACTTCATCATGATAAGATCCAATATGAAATTTCAGCAAACATTGTTCACTCACCAGTACCTTATGATCATCTTGAATCCATGCTATCTGATAGGGCTTAGGGTGTTTCAATCTTTTCAACTTTACCTTAGTCACCATCTCCTCTAAAACTAGGTTATCAGAACTACCACTATCAATTACAACTTCACAACATTTACCTCCTAATTTGCATCTGTTTCTGAACAAACTTTTCCTCTGTGGTGGTTTCTCACTTGTCTTTGCTGGAAATAGTGCTCTCCTCATGACAAGTGATTCTCCTTTCTCAGGTTTACCAACTGAATTGGGTCATCCAATAGGTTCTTCTTCCACATAGGTTGCTCTTCCACTATTCTCTATTCTCTTGCTTGTACTCCCTTGATTACATTCAAATGCTCTATGTTCTTCACCTCCACACTTAAAACAAGTTCCTTTAAATGTTCTCCTATCGGGTCCTCTTCCTTCTCTTTTGTATCCTTCACTCTGGTATGGACTAAGGTTTCCTCTACGGTAGAAAGTTTTGTCATCTCTTCGTATTGCATTGTTATCTCTGTCTTCCTTCTTGAATGTGTTATCTTGTCTGTTCTTCTTCGTATATTATATTTCTCCTCTAGAAAATGTTCTACCTCTCTAAAATTTACCTCCTCTACCTCTTTGTCTCTAATCATGCTTCTTATTCAACTTTTCCTCAACCTTCAAGGCAAATTAACATGCTTCTTCCAGTGTTGTCATCCTTACCAAACTTAGTTCTTCTTGAATGTTCAATCTCAATCCATTGATGTATCTAGCCATTTTCTCCTTTCTTCCTTCACTATGTCCTATTCTTATGATCATCTTATGAAATTCCTCAGTATACACCTTCACAGATTTCTCCTTTTGTCTCAGGTTTTGCAATCTCTTCAACAGTTCCAACTCATAGTCAACAGGTATAAATTGGTTCTTCAATTTTGTCACCATCCTATCTCATTTTGTAATCTTTTCTTTTCTTCTTTATTTCTATCCAATTGAACTTCTTTCCACCATATAGCAGCATGTCCTTTCAACTTTGTCTTTGCAAATTTCACCTTCTCCAGATCTTCAATTTCTTCATACTCAAAGTACTCTTCCATGTCATTTATCCAGTCAATCAACTCTTGAGGATTCAAATTGCCAGTATATTTTGGTACATCAACTCTAGGTCTTTTCCCAATCTTTGAAATAGCTCACAACATCTTGACTTGGTCTGATTTCCCTTCTTCTTCATCTCCTATGGTTTCACCATTTTGATTAGCGGATTGAAATTATTCATCATCATCACTTTCAACATTAGGTCTAGGTGTAAGACCTCTTCTCTGATCTTCTTCAACACCATCTAAGCAAACTCGCATGGTTTTCATCATCTCCATCATCTCATCCATTCTACTAGCCATTGTTCTAATAGCAGGGATTCTCCTTGGCAGCATTCTTCCTAGGATCAAGTGTAACTGCCGCAAATTTGGCAATTAGGCTACAAGGTGACAACTGCCTCACAATCAACAATTGGTTGAAACACAAGTAACATGCCTCGGATTCGATGATTTGTCCATAGCAAGATCTTATGGAATTCCATCGCCAACTTCTATCAATTCACTCCCAAAGATTAAAACTTTCTCTCTGATACCACTTGGTGCAGTCACAGTAGGAGGGTCCACAAAGTGAACTATCCAGGTCGTGCATCTAGAGTAAACACAACGGAAATAACTCAAAGATATAAATTAAATGCAGATTTAGTGATTCAGTATATCATTGAATTCAAATACAAATTGGCTGACAACAAGCGGGCTTACAATTAGGGCTCACAGGCCTGATTACAGAATATGCACAAGATATGGCTTTGAAGCTCCTTTGGACAAAATTCAAACTATCAACTATAAATTAATTATCAACTACTGAATTCTACTCTCCTAGGCATCTATTACATCAATATATATCATCTCCAAAACATGAGATTCCCCCACGTCAGCCAAGGAAGGTCACAAACTCCAATGAAGAGTTGTAACGTATGTACACAGATAGGTCAGACCTAATTGAATAGAACTCCTCCACAAATGAATGGAATGATGTGCAGATCTCAGGGAAGGTCAAACATGAACCAAACAACATTGAATGATGTGTCATTTATCTTCACAAGTTGTGAAATGCTCCGCAAGTCTTCTCCTTCAGTTGATTATCTGACATTGTCAGGATGCTTTGTTATGAGAAAACAGTCAATCTTCTAATAGTGATAACTTTCCAATAACTGATCCAAATGATCTAAATTTTGGATATGATCTGTATGAATGAATCTAGATACTAAATCTAGCTCCACATGGTTTGAAATGCAACTGTGATGGAAAGTGGACCAAAATACAGAAACTACTACTGCCTGAACTATTGAAAACAAGGCAGATAACTGAGAGGGGGGTGAATCAGTTATCTCAAATATCTTTAACTTTCTTATCTTCTTTAATAATTAGTGCAGCATCAAAACATATAAGCATATGTGATCATAAGAACAAAAATAAAATCAACACACATAACACAAGGATTTTTACATGGAAAACCCTGTTAAGGGAAAAACCACGGGGTGACTAACCCAAGATTGTATTCTCTGTTAAAAGAATGAAAGAGTACAAAATGGCTCATTGCCTGAGCACACTGCCTACAAGAGACTCACTATCTACAAAACTTACAGAAGGTAATCAGGTGTTTGAACTAATGAGAGGCATCTACAAATGCTAGAGTTCAGTTCTGGTTAGGCACAATACACTGATTTGATGCACTTCATTCTTCCTCTATTTTAGTGTTGTTGCTCTATCACATACCAGACTTGAATTGCTACTTTCACACTTATCCCTACTTTTCTTCACACTTTATTTCACACCACACACCCTTACATACTGGAATCCATCTGGTATTTATATCCGCATCAAGGATTTCATCAACTTTCTAGTCGGCAACAATAATACTCAGGATATTTACAAGTTATTGATCTGTCAGCTGAATTCATACTTGATTTGTGATGTGTATCAAAGACATAGACATAGAAGTCATTAATCATGTTGGCCAACAATGCATAATCCCCCAAATAGCTTGATCAACACCTTTTACTCATCCGGATTGAAGTATGATGCTCTGTTGATCACTTCTTCCTCTGTCTGCTCTACTTAACTGGAACCCAATGCTCAGATGCTCATATCTTTTCCATGCTTTACTACCGGAGGCTAAATCTCTGGAATATAGTAGTCATGATACCCCTCTTGACTTTTCCAAGTCTGCAACTTGCTGAGTTACACCATCTGAGTGATCTAGAGCTGATTGTCAGACCTTGTTGCATACTCTATTCTTGATCACCGGACCAAAACAATCTTCAATCTGACTTCTAGTATAGGCATACTATGTACTGTGGATGTGTGGGATAGACTTTGTTGCCATCAATGACAACACTCATGAAGCCACATAGTGTCTCTTACCAACAATCTCCCCCTTTGGTGTGAGGCTGATTATTTTTTCTTCCTTATTTTGATCGTTATGCATTTTAGTTGATGACATTATTAGACTTTTAGAGACTATGGTTTCATTATACAAACTTGATTATCTCTTGATTTTGTTATGACATTGATTAGACATATGGCGATTTGATTTGATCATATTTTGATGCTATTTTGTGATCCGACATACGAGATATATTAGATGATGTTTTGTGATGTGATTTCTAGTTATTTATGTGATGAGGATTATTTGACATGTGAGAAAAATGTAGTTTAATTCGAGATTATATTATTGTTGATTATTGTTGTATTCTATGGCATGAATTTATTTCCTATTGCTTCGGCTATGATTATCATGATATGATTAACACTTGATCAAGATGTGCAGGTTTTACATTCCCAAGCCACGGGAAATTGGAGGTAGAATTCACACCAATATTATTCCCTGTGAAACTGATCCATTCCCAAGAGGGATAAGGATCACGTTTGAAATTGAATGTTGATTTAAGTGTTTGCTTTAGTTTTATCATTTTGGCCTAGTACCCTTTGTTTAAATTAATTAATATTAAGGGTTGTATAATTTTTATGGACTTATACCAATTGGTAATTGTTTTATTTTTGAGGCCATTTAAAGTGGATTTATAACACCCTAGGTGAACCTTAGTGTCCCAAATCTACCCTAGGTGGTTACCCATGGGTCTAGGGTTAATTTTGACTAACTAACCCTTGGATTAACTCACTTTTGGTCACTCTAAACTATGGTTTAATCAAAGTGACGAAATTTGAATTTAGAGAAGGTGGGAGATGAGTCATGCTTTGGGAAAGACTCATCTCCCTTCCCAAAGTTTGGGAATCCATTCCCAAGGAAGACTTGGGAGGTCTCCAAGACTCCCAAGTGTGTGGGATCTTCCTCCAAGACTCTCACACATGTGTGAGAGCATCTTGGAGGGAGATGGATCTTTGAGAGAATAAGAGGATGCCATATGGCATCCCTTATCCTCTTAGAGGTTTGATTGGGAATGCCACCTCACCACTTGTTCTCTCACACATGTGTGAGAGCACAAGTGGATAAGGTGAGGATTGAGAGGGAATTGGAAGATGACACTTGTCACCCTCACACTTCATCTCCCTTGCAAGTGGCATTGGAGGAGGAAGGGGAAGGTGAAAGTGTCACCTTCTCATTCCTCAAGGCCAAAATTGATGGCCTATATTATCTCCTCTTGTTGAGGAGTGTGGGGATCTGGCATTTTAGAGTTTCTTTCTATTTTGGGAGCAATTTTGGGGAAGTTAGAGAAATTCTTGAAGATTGGAAGGTTTGGGAAAGTTTGGAGCTCATCACCAAACATGCTTCCATTATAGGGCTTTGAAGATAAGCCTCATGGACTATGTTCTTCACCCTTGCTTATTTATTGTGATGTGTTTGTGTTTGCTTTTGTTGGTTGTTGTTTCTTTATTTTTGTGTGGGATGGGAGTATGGTGAGAGCACCTCCATTTGGAGGTAAGGCTCAACTTGTTTGGGGTAGGGGAAAGAAACCTCCTTGAGGTCACTCTCATATTGTGATATTTATGCCTTGAGGGCTTCTTACTTGTTGTGGAGGATATTTGAATGGCAAGAGTGCCATGGGAGTATATTTTGAGATTTTTGAGGAGTTGGATGTTTGGAGGTTTTTGGCTTGAGGCCATGAGATTGATATTTTTGGTATTTTGGGTGGCCTTTGAAGTAGAGGGGTCCATTCCCTACCCCCATCAAACTCATTTTCATGAGTTGAGTTATGTGTTTATTTTTGGGGTTGTTTTTGTGTGGATGTTGTTGATTCTTGTTGTGGAATGTTTGCACCCGTGTGAATCCCTACCTCCCTAACTCGGGGGTGACCCACTTGTGGGTCTATGGTAGGGAGGAGGGCATTTTGTAGTGGCTAGGATGTTCTTCTTGTTGTTTTTTATTTTCAGGTGCCTATATGGAGAAATGGAGCTTGTTGAGAAGTCCATCTCTGTGTAGTTTGTTCCTTTGTTTGTTGGTTGTTTGAGCCATGGCCATTGGGCCTTAACGTATTTATTTGTCAAGTTACCTTGCCATGGAGTTGGCTGTATTAAGTGTTGTAATGGATATTTTCTCTATGTTTTATTATAATGCTGTTATTTCCTATTTTGTGGAGTTGGGAAGTTTGTGATATACATGTGAAAATATATATATTTTTCTGTCATTATTCTTTGCAAAAAAAAATATATGAATGCTGTTAAATGTATTTTATTTCATACAAAAGAAAGGAATAGAATTTATTAAGACTAGTTTCCTGTTTGGTTGCATTGTGAGTTTCATAGTATTTGTTGTTGTTGAAAATTGAAGGAGATGTATTTCTACCTTGCATAATGCTTTAAAAAAAATAATAAATATAGAGATATCTATGTAAACTATGTTTCTTTCAAAAAAAAAGGAAAGGGAAAAGCCACTGTTTTAGTTTACTTTGTAAAACTGAAAGTTATTATTTCTACTATTTAAGCCCTTGTTATGAGCAGATAATTATTGAGTATATATTTAAATATACTTATATATATGTGTGTGTGTGTGGGGGGAAATATATATATATACATTACATCTTTATTTTCTTAATCTAGTTGTTGTTCCTTCTTGTTTTTAATAAATATTGTGTTTAATACAGAAGATTAGAAGATCTATATACTACATTTTTTGTTGTATATATTATAATATGTATATACACTTATATATATATATATATATATATATATATTGTGTATACATATACATTTATATGCAACAATACGAAGAAGAAATATAAATACTGTCATTGCTTTTTAATAAACTGTATATATCATTCTAGGAAAATATATATATATATATCCGAAACAAAAATTATTTTAAATAAAATACAGAAAGATCAAAAGTCATGGGCAGACTAAGTGTGTTACTATTTTTTTTAACAAAAAAAAAAATTAAGAAATAAAATAAACAAAAAAAATACAAGTGATTTGGGACTGTGTGCGGCAGCGCCCATAGCCCCACACCCTAGACCCTAGCTCCGCACTCCCAACTATTACTGTTGGCTTAAACTCCAAACACCGCTGCCATATAACAATGCCGCCATGCCCCAACAAAATGGCCGCCACTCCCTATGGTCCCTTCTCCCCCATGCTCCCCACACTTTCCCCACCACTGTTTTAACTTAAACCTCTTCAGTGCCCAAACCTTCGGTCATTGCTCTTCACCACCAATGCCACCGTTACTTGCTGGAAGTGCTCCACTCCCTCTACCGGTTCTTCCCTCACTACCCTCCTACCACTCCAACTTACCACCCTTCACTGCTTCGACACAGCGCCCAAACAATCTCAACACTGTTTGATTTTCCTTGACCACGCCCTCTACCATGGCCTCCATTAACCCAAAAAAAAAACACTAACCTGTAAAAACATGAGGCCAAAACAAAACAAAGGAAAAGAATAGTGAGTTAAGAAAATTAGGGATTTTTTTTAGGGTTGCATATTTTAAAATGGAATGAGGGCAACTTTGTAAATAGAAAACAATATAATGGAATTAGGGCTTTTATTTTTTTTGGAAGCAATATTTTTTTTATTTGAGAAGATTTTATTATGTGAGGAGATGGTTTTTATATCTTATTTTTAAATTCACCATTTTGCCCTTGTTCCTTTTAACCTTAGAGTTTCATTTATTTTGTTTGAATTTTAAATGAGGGTTTTGCATTTTTATTTTATGTCCTTGTGAAAGTATTTTATTCTTCTTCTTGAGAGAGGGATTTAATTTTGTTTTAATTAGGGAAAGTATTCCCTTTTGCATTTAATTCTTTTATTAGGTTATTATTTTAATTTTTTTCCCTTGAGAGATTTTATCCTTTTAATTATTTATCAATTTTATTATTATTTTGCAGAAATGAGTATCTTAATCTCTTCCCTTCTATATTATTCTGAGTTCGTCAATAAGTATGATGTCGAATTTATATTAATTAACGGACTCAAATTTGAAGTCAATTTGGCGTCTTGTATTAATTGTATTATTATTATTTCAAATTTTTTTAATCTTTTATGCAAGGCCAATTTATTTGACCTCAGAGGATATTTATTTTATTATTGTAAATCATTTTAAGTTTGTTCTTAAGTTTTATGTTAATTTTATTATTATTAAATTTTTATTTAAATTCTCATTAGTGTTTTATTTTTTTAAAAATTTTATTTCGATTATCGAAAACGCTTTATGCTATCAGATTTTTCCTAGATTTCTAGGGTTTAATTTTTATGTTATTTTATTAGCTTTTATTCCATCATTCCACTTTAATCATGCGACCATCAATTCCATCATTTTCTTAATCCTTTTTCAATTTTATTTTGACCAGAGTTAGAGATAGATTTCGAAGCTTGCTAATTCATCTTCACACCTAGGAAACATAGGGTTAGGATTAAACCCGTTATAACCCCTAAAGTGGCACACTTCATGTCGCATACCCCCTAGACGGCTATCATCACGCGGGGGACTACATGGGACAACGCACCTCCCTGATTTATGTTGACATGTTTACGCATTAAGCGTATTGCCACCGAGCATGCAGATGCATGCAAGGGGGTTCCTAGGGATAGGTAGAAAAGTTTTTTGTAATTCATGTCATGACCACATGGCAAATGTGGACATGACATGTGTGTTGTGTGTCGTGACCGCATGGGAAATGCGGGCATGACATTTGGCATTGACGGCAACACCTAGTGAAAAATGGCTAAGTGTCGCAGTAAACTCCCCCTTGGCTGATGCTCTATCTTTTGCACTGTTTTACCAGAGCTCCCCCTTAGCTGGATTCCACATTTTTCACTACTCCTCACTCCCCCTTTGACATCAATGGAAAAGGGTGGAATTCGCATACCAAAATTTTGCAAAAATTAATCTATACATGGCTGCATAAGTATATATACATGTTATACTTATATATACTTAAGCATATCTGCAAAACTGGCCTTCAACTGTACAAACTTTGTGGCTTAGCTCTGCTTCATCCTATCCAAAATGGAGATGTGACCACTCAACAAGAATGCATATGCTTCTGCCCTTCTTAGATCTATAGGATCACTGGTCCGGGCTGTGGTCTGAGCATCTGTCAAGGCCTCATGCATTGCCTCTAACTTAGGGATAATTATCCCTCTGAGTTCACTCATCCTATTTATTATATTCTTCTTTTCTTTGTCTAGCTTCTTTATTTCATTTATAATGATAATGGCTTGCCATTCTTGATTCATTAAGGATGTAGTGAGGGGATCAAAATTCTGAGATAAACTTGGCAGTTTACTTTCTTGTTCTTTCACCTTCTTTTCAATATCCTCTATCACTTTGGGCCAAGATAGGAAAAATTTGTACATGTTCCCACCATCTTTAAGAGAATTTTCAAGGCTCTTTATTCCAATTTCTAGCGTCCTCCTATCACTAACGATGAGTCCCTGTACTTTAGTGGATCTTTTTCCCAAGAACTCTTTCTGGACCTTGGCTTCTTCCAATTTCTCTAAAGATTCAAAATGAGTGCTAACAAAATTTACCAAAGATTTCAAGTTACCAAATGGAGAGGCCGAAGGATCCTTTTGAAATGATGGCATGATCTTCTCCAGCATCCCGGATGCAATCTCCAACAATTCATAATCTTCCATGTGAGATTTTAGGAGTTTTTCTTTTGCTTTGGCTTGAGCAAAAGATGTTATTTTTGTTGTCTGAACCAGAGAGAGAGAGTCAAAATTTAGTGGCCCTTGAAATAGCTCAGGTTCATCTATCTCCATCATTTCTTTGTTTAAGAAGATCTTCACTACCTCTACAGTGTCTCTTGTCGGTGACTAAGTCTTCTTTTCTTTTGGGATCTCAGAATTGTCATCATAGGTCTTCTCTACTTGTTCTTCTTCTCTTCCCTTAACCTCCTCTTCTTGACTCACTCTCTCCTCTTTTCTTCCTTCTCCTTCAGCTCCTAAGTCTGGAATGTCTGCAGTGGGATCCAGAGGAGAGATGTTACCTGTGTTTACTACTTCTTCCTCTTCCGGAACAGAGGAATCCAAGTCCTTAGACTTTTCTTCATCTATCTCTTTTGATCCCTCTACATCAGAAGATTTTTCATTGGTTACATTTAATCCTTCAAC
Source organism: Cunninghamia lanceolata (assembly GCA_027924645.1). NCBI lineage: Eukaryota > Viridiplantae > Streptophyta > Pinopsida > Cupressales > Cupressaceae > Cunninghamia > Cunninghamia lanceolata. The sequence goes on from BSBN01000934.1 coordinate 2,771,050, forward strand.
ATCCATGGTAGAAGGTTCTTTAGCTGATTCCTCTATAACAAGAAGATTGAATCTTTTGAAGGCATTCCAGAGGATGTCTTTTGTTTCTCTTTCTACTTGGTCAGTTTCTCCAAGCATAAGTTTATTCATTCTTGCTTTACTCTGGAATTCATCCTTACAGTCCTTAAAGATCATGTCCATTTGTTTTGGAGTAATAGAAGGATAGAGCTAGATTGCAATCTATTCTCAGATCTCTAAGTCTTTTGCCTTTGCATTCTCTTTTCTTAGTTCAAGTACCTTTTCTAGACTTTTGGGAATTAATGATATAATTTCAATGAATGCTTTATTGTAGATGTTCAGTTACCTGACTGCAACTTCTTCCAAAATTCTCTCGTCGGTATCATTGTATTCATCATAGAACTTTGTTACTAGTTATAGGTTCCCATCCACAGTAACTGCCTTGATGATGTTATCAATGGAAAGAGTGGGCTTTCCAACAAATTCTTCTACCTTTTCTTCTTTACTTTTACTAGCAGAGAATTCACCAGATGTTTTCTTCTTCTTCATTTTCTTAACTTCCTCATCAGATTCTGTATCATCATCTTTGAGACTTGTGTATGACCTTGTGGGTTTTGTTTTCATCCTCTTTTCTCCTTTTCTAGATGTCTTGACTTCCGATTTGGTGGCCCTTGAGCTTTTAGGAGTGGTAGATGCAGAGCTCTTAGAGGATCTAGTCCAGGAGGAGGCTTGTACCGGAACATCTCCTTTCTTTGTTTCTTGTTTCTCTTTCTCAGCCTTCTCCATTTTCTCTCTAGTTACATCTACTACCTCTTTAGATAAGCCAAATCTTTTAGCAATTTCCTCTACTTCCCTTCTTACTTTCCTCTTTATCTCTGATTGTGTTAACATGTGTTTTTACACTTAGTTCTAGAAAAGTTCTAAATCTTTCTGCCACAGGGTCCTTAGGCTGGCTCAACAAGTGTTGAATATGTAGCTCCAAGATTTTCTCATTGACCTCATATCCCATTGGCATTATCCACACTGTTCTAGACTCAACAGCCTCCATTAGGCATTGATCAGTGTCAACCATGAAGCACACTGTATCCTTGTATTTCCTAACTATGGATTGAGGTATTCTCTCTATGGATTGCATCATGCTTTGGAAGTTCTTAAAGTAACCCCATAGAGCTATGTTTTGAGCTTTAGCATCACCAAGTCCATACATATAGTCTCTAATCTGGATTACAACTAGTTTGTCATTTTGCCATACCCAACCACTTAATCCAGGTAGCTCATTCATGTAATAAAAGAATAGACACAATATTGGACAACCATATTTGAAGGAATTCTTCTTATGCTTTTTGATCTTCTGTAGGTTTTCTAATAGTTGGTTTAGGAGAAGATCACATAGGTCATAACTGCATTTTCCCTCAACATCTGATATGCTGCATATATTGCAGTCCCAAACACATAATTCTCCCTACTAGAATAATAGATCTTATACCCAATTATCATTGAGGCAAATTTGACATCCAGATCTATGATGTCATCTATGGTCATTGCTCTCTTATCAAACTTAGATCTGGTGGCTTCAGTTATTGTCTGGTTCTTGACAGATTTAAGTGCAGGTAACCCACCGGATGAGTGTAGTCCAGTTATTGCCCTAATAGCATCTTTTGTTATCTTGAAGGGCCTCATTAACCACATGAAATTATCATGCATTCTACTTAGGACATATCAGACCCAATCATCTTCTGCAAAATAGGGGAAGTGTATACAATGTCCAAAGTGTTTATCTTGGAGGGCCTTGTATTGAGGTTTGAGTTCAAAACTCTCATCTATTAGATGTTTGTGATAGATGTCCATCAACTTAGAGTTTCCAAATTCCTCAATGTTGGCGTGGATATAGACCCTAACATTTTCTTCATGCAATACCCCATGTGGAATGCTAGAAAATGTGCCTAAAGGATCAACTTCTAGAGATTTATAGGGATGTTTCATGAATTTAGGATGTGGCCTATCAATAATCTTTACAACCATTGGAGTAGCCATCTTGCAAAAGATTCAGAGAGAGATTTTCAGAATGGAAACACCTTTTTATGCCTTAGGGTTTGAAATAGGAGCCAGAACAAATCACTGGTTCAATTCGATTTCCCAGTTGATCTTTGAGTGGATTGTAGAAACTTCATTGCAGAGCTCTTCTTATCTTCTTTGTGAATGCAAGTGTGCAAATGATGAGTGAAAGAACTCTTTTATTATTGCGCAAACCCTAATTTCCTTTTGCAATAAATGCACAACTTAAGTTATCCGATTACCCTATTTTAAGAGAGATCTTCTCAAATCATTGTGCTAATCTTAGAATCATTGTCAGTGAGGATTGACAATGTATCTTCTTTTCTTTGATCATGCCATGGGTCCACAGATCAAAGTATTTCAATTCTGAATCATACCAGATCTGTCTATGAAAATCCTACTTTACTGGATGGTTGTCAAATCGGATCAACTTGAACGATTAAACTCTTACAAAACTCCATGCAGATCTTTCATATTTTTACCGAGGATTATTTAGATATTTTTCTGAGAACCCTTTAATGTACAGCATTCCATGTGCCAATTTAGGCAATAATTGACTGGTTGGGGAAATTTGTTTTTCTATGTGACTCCCCCTGAGCCAGAGCTCATCTATTTAGTTTCTGGAAGGAATATCAGCACTAGATTCTGGTGCGGATCCATCCCCAATACCTTTTGTACTCTTCCTCACCCAAATCTTGCTCATCTCCTTTTGAACTTCATCCGCATTCACTTTACCTTTGCCTTTATCTTTTTTTTTTATTATGTTGCACCAGACCATTTTTATCCTGATTTCTACTTCTGTAGAATTTGGCAATATGACCTGATCTATTGCAATTGTAGCAGACAACATTTCTTGGCTTATTTGATTGATATCCTCTTGATCTACATTGATTAGCCATATGTCCCATTCTATTGCATGCAAAGCATCTACCATTGAATGAATTATTTATTTGCATATTTCTGCATTCATGAGATTTGTGACAATACCTTTTGCAGTTGAAACATTGTCCAGAGAAGGATGGATTAATTTGATTAATTCTCCTATTGCACTGAGTTGCTTTATGACCAAAATTGTTGCAATTGAAGCAGTATCCATTGAAGGATGGATATCTTTGAGTATTTGGTTGCCTGACCAGAGGTCTTCTAGGCCTGTTTCTTTGATTTCCTAATCAAAAATTCTTCTGACTGGATCCAGAGCTTTCACCTTTCTCATATCCCAAGCCATGGTTATCATCTACCCTCTTTTGGCTTTCAAGAAGAACTTCAAGTTGGGCTGAGCTTATCTTGAATTTCTCTTTGTATTCATTTGATGTTTGAAGATCTTGTTTAAAAGTGTCTATCTGATTCTCAAGTTGTTCTTCATTGTCTCTAGCTTCTTCAAGATCTGATTCAAGATGCCTGATTATTCTGTCCATTTTGTGGTAGTCTTCTATTTTCTCCTTGAGGGATTGTTTTAGATTATCTTAAATTTTCATTTTCTCTTCAATTTCTTGGGTGAATCTCATAACCCCTGATTCCATTTCATGCCTTACCATAATGACTTCTTTTGACAGCTTCTCACATAGCTTATTTTTCTCATTCAGATCTTCATTAGTATCATTGGCTTCACTCTAATTTGTTAATTTTTTAAGTAGTTCCTTTCTCCTTTTCACAGAGATACTTAGTTTTTCTTTTAGCTCATTTATGAAATGATCATCTTGTTTGAGTCTTTCTCTCAAGTTATTGACTTCAAAGTGGGATTGTTCAAGATTATCGAGGGTAGACTAAAGTTGTTCCTTCATACCATATATATCCATTGAGATTTCCAGATCTTCCTCAAGCTGTTAGGCTCTGTTTAGAGGAACTTAGCTTTGATACCAATTGTTGAAAACAAGGTAGATAATTGAGAGGGGGGTGGATCAGTTATCTCAAATATCTCTAACTTTCTTATCTTCTTTAATAATTAGTGCAGCATCAAAACATATAAGCATATGTGATCATAAGAATAGAAAAAAAATCAACACACATAACACAAGGATTTTTACGTGGAAAACCTTGTTAAGGGAAAAACCACAGCGTGACTAACCCAAGATTGTATTCTCTGTTAAAAGAATGAAAAAGTACAAAGTGGCACTTGCCAATTAGGGCTAACTACCTGAGCACATTGCTCACAAGAGGCACACTACCTACAAGAGACTCATTGTCTATAGAACTTATAGAAGGTATCAGGTGTTTGAATTGATGAGAGGCATCTACAAATGCTAAAGTTTAGTTCCGGTTAGGCACAATAAACTGATCTGATGCACTTCATTCTTCCTCTGTTTTAGTGTTGTTGCTCTGTCACATACCGGACTTGAATTGCTTCTTTCACACTTATCCCTGCTTTTCTTCGTAGTTTATTTCATCCCTACTTCACACCACACACCCCTACATACTAGAATCCATCTGGTATTTATTTCCACATCAAGGATTTCATCAACTTTCTAGTCGGCAATAAGAATACTTAGGATATTTACAAGTTACTAATCTGTCGGCTAAATCCATGCTTGATTTGTGATGTGTATCAGAAACATAGACATAGAAGTCATTAAACATGTCGGCCAACAATGTATAATCCCCCAAATAGCTTGATCAACACATTTTACGCATCCGGATTAAAGTTTGATGCCCTGCCAATCACTTCTTCCTCTGTCTGCTCTACTGGACTGGAACCTGATGCTTAGATTCTCATATCTTTTCCATGCTTTACTACCGGAGGCTAAATCTCTAGAATATAGTAGTCATGATACCCCTATTGACTTATCCAAGTCCACAACTTGCTGAGTTACCCCATATGAGAGATTCAGACCTGATTGTTGGACCTTGTTACATACTCTGTTCTTGATCACCGGACCAAAACAATCTTCAATCTGACTTTCGGTATAGGCATACTATGTACTATAGATGTGTGGGATAGAATTTGTTGCCATCAATGACAACACTCATGAAGCCACATAGTGTCTCTTGCCAGCATGAACTGCTTGAACTGAACTAGGAAATGAAAAGAAAAAAACTAAAATGCAAATGTTTTTGGTTGATGCAAGATTGCTCTTGAACTAGGGATGCTCCTGCATCAGGGAGAGAGGCAAGATAGGGAGATAGGGAGAGATAGATAGGTAGAGAGAGAGAGGAGATAGATAGGGTGAGATAGAGGAGACAAAGGGTAGAGATAGGGAGATAGAGAGTGAGCGAGATATCCAAAGAAATAGGGAGAGAGATTGAGAGGTAGAGGGATGATAGAGATAGGAAGATATAAGGGAAAGATAGGGAGATAGAGATTTATGGTTGCTCGGGTTTAGAGTTTAGGGGTTAGGGGTTAGGGGTTAGGGGTTGGGGTTTAGGCGCATTATATAGGTTTTAGGGGTTTGGAGAGAGAGATGTTTAGGGTTGCTTAGGTTTAGGGTTTAGGAGTTAGGGGTCAGGGTTTAGGGGCATTATTTATAGTTTATGAGTTTAGGGTTTCTCAAGTTTAGGGTTTACGGTTTAGGGGAATTATTTAGGGTTTAGGGTTTAGTGGTTAGGGGTTAGGGTTTATGGGTTTAGGGTTGATTGGGTTTAGGGTTTGGGGGTAAGGGATTAGGGGTTTAGGGTTTAGGGGTTAGGGGTTAAGGTTTAGGGGTTTAGGGTTGCTTGGGTTTAGGGTTTAGGGTTTAGGGGTTAGGGGTTAGGGATTAGGGGTTAGGGGTTAGAGAGAGATAGAAAGAGGGGACTGATAGAGATTGGGAGAGATAGATGAGACAGAGGGGAGAGATAAGGAGATAGAGAGTGAGGGACATGTCCAAAGACATAGAGAGATAGATTGACATGTAGAAGGATGATAGAGATAGGGAGATGGGGGAGAGGTAGGGAGATAGAGGTTTATGGTTGATTAGGTTTAGGGTTTAGGGGTTTAGGGTTGCTTAGGTTTAGGATTTAGGGGTTAAGGGTTAGGGTTTAGGAGCATTATTTATGGTTTAGGGTTGATGGTTTAGGGTTGATGGTTTAGGGGTTAGAGGTTAAGGTTTAGAGATCTAGGGTTTAGGGTTTAGAGAGAGAGAGGACTGATAGGGAGATATAGAGGAGTGAAGGGGAGAGATAGGGAGGTAGAGAGTGAGGGACATGGCCAGAGACATACGGAGAGAGATTGAGAGGTAGAGGGATGATAGAGATAGGGAGATTAGGGAGAGATAGGGAGATAGAGGTTTAGGGTTTAGGGGTTAGGGGTTAGGGTTTAGGGACATTATTTAGGGTTTAGGGGTTTAGAGAGAGAGATTTAGGGTTTAGGGGTTAGGGTTTAGGGTCTAGAGGCATTATTTAGGGTTTATGAGTTTAGGGTTTCTCAAGTTTAGGGTTTAGAGTTTAGGGGTTAGGGGTTAGGGTTTAGGGGAATTATTTAGGGTTTAGGGGTTTAGGGTTTCTCAGGTTTAGGGTTTAGGGTTTAGGGGTTAGGTATTAGGGTTTATTGGGCATTATTTAGAGTTTATGTTTGATGGATTATGGTTTAGGGGTTTGGGGTTAAGGTTTAGAGGTATAGGGTTTAGGGTTTAGAGAGAGAGGAACGATAGGGAGATTTAGAGTGGGGGACATGTCCAGAGACATAGGGAGCGAGATTAAGAGGTAGAGGGATGATAGAGATAGAGAGATAGAGGTTTAGGGGCATTATTTAAGGTTTATGGGTTTAGGGTTTAGGGTTGTATGTCCAAAGCAGTCTCTCTATCTTTATCTCTCTCCCTCCCATCTTTACCTCGTCTCTTGTCTCTTTCTCTCTATCTCTCTCTCCCCTCTATACTTATAAGTTTCCATGCATGACAACACTTAAGTCTTTTCATGCATTGAAGCACTTAAACTTTCCATGTTTGACAAAACGTGCTCACGTTATAATGTGAGCGCGTTTTGGTGAACCAAAAAAATGGACAAAAGCATGTTGGATCCATGTTTCAGTCCCACATGCTTTGTTATTCCCTTCTTTTCATGCACAATTAGACAACAAAATGCCTTTTTAACTAGTTGACATTTTGACAATCATTGTTTGCTTAATCCACCACCTTTTTTGGTTTTTCAATGTAGAAGAACTAAATTGCATATTTTTACATAGAATTTGATTGTTTAAACTAATAGTTTCATGTTTCATATTATTTCAATGTTAATTTTAATGTATTGAGATGGAATTTGATGATATATGTTTTTTTTTTCTTAATTTTCACTAATCCTATTAGAGTTATATAGAGTTCAACATTGAATATGTAGGAACTTGCCAAAAAGATCAAATTTTTGAGGATTGGGCAACTCAAATCTTGAAATCTAAGGTATGTTCTTTAAATGTATTTGTTTACTTCACTTTATGATTATGTTAAAGCATGAAATCTCATATTATAGGACAATAATGAGGGAAGTGAGAGGATTATCATTTTGACAAGTTAAATTATCATGACAAAGTGAAAATTTATATTTATTTGAGATAACAATCTATGAAAACAAGTCATATCACCATGGGAAGGAAATCATCAAGATATATTGGTATATATTTATGAAGGGAGTCTTATTAACATTCAGGGATAATCCTAAACTAGAGAAAGGCCATGGAAACACTTTCACTGTGGATAATCCTAAACTATATCTCCAGCTCATATAAAAAATTAACAGCATAATGGGAGTGGGATTTTGTTAGTTATATTATAGTTGTGCATATGTAATTCAAATGCTTGGTGGATAGGTATAAAGAAATTATATTGTCTCAAAATAGAATTTAAGAGCTGGAAACTCAATTATAGCCATGTCCATAGCTACTTTCCATGCAAATGCAATTGGCAGGTGTTGTAATTTGAAACACTCAGGTTGGCAAGAATATTGAAATATGGAAACTAAGATAAAGCCCATGGCTCGGCAAGATATACAAAAGATAGATCTTTAATAGATTTAGAGACTTCCATGGAGATAAAGCAGATGTTCTATCAAATATTATATCCAAATATGCTTATGAAAACATGCATGCAAACCGTAAAAAGCATAGACAAGGCCGCAGCTAGTTGGAAGGTTGATGTATTCTTCAACAAAATGTAATGATCACCTGATAAAACACAGAAGGGACATGTTGATAAGGTTTGAAACTTCAAGCAAATACTATTAATAGTTGCAAACTCAGCTTCCATGCTAGCCCATGCCAAGGGTACAAAGATAAGATCACGGTGGTGAATCAGGATGCAAAACGTGAGAGCATTAAGAGAAACACAGCACGGAGTTAGAAGGAAATGTTATTTATTATATGTAATGGCAGGATCTTTTCAAAATGGATTCATTGAAGGGCATTAAAAGTTTCCAAGGAAATGTAGCTAATAGTTGTAATGCCTAAGCCCCAGCTGCAGCTAGCATTTTCCTGTGGAGTGCTAAAAATAGGGAGCTTTGGAGCAAGGTATGCACATTAAAACATGGTTAAAAATAGACTTTTGTCAAATGATGTTGTTGGATCTAGGGCATACAACTGAGAGGGGGGGGTGAATCAGTTGTATAAAACTTCTTCTCATTCAAACACTTAACTCTCTGTTGTTAGTTAGCAGCATATCAAATAATCATCCATGGAAGCATAATACATAAACACAAGAGCAGATAAGCATCAACACATTGAACACCAAGATTTTGACGTGGAAAACCCGGTTAAGGGAAAAACCACGGGGTGATTAACCCAAGAATTATTCTCTGTTAGAAGAATAAAGAAAAATGAATGGCACATGCCAATAAGGGCTCACTGCCCGAGCACACTGCTCACAAAGAGGCCCACTGCCTACAAGGAGACACACTGTCTACAAAGTGATGAAAATCACAGTCTTGAACTGGAGAATGACATCTCTACCATGTCCGGATCAGTTCCAATTAAGCCCAACATCTCTGTTCTGCCCTTCGCACGTTTCTTCGCTATGCCACACTCATCCACACACCACACACTGAAATGAACTCACAAACCGTTATTTATACAAGACATCGACTTAGGAACAAACATCTAAGTCGGCAGACAACCATAGGAGTATCCGCAAGATGAATAACACATCCGGTCGGCCTTCACAAGAACATTCGCAGGATGAACAACTCATCCGGTTGGCTACACAGAGCAAGAACTTCATCTGGAAGAATAACTTCAATTCCGGGCTCTACCATCAATGTGGACCAACAACACAACCTAACCATGATCCAAGAACCTTCACAAGCCTGTCTGAATTGTCTGGATACATCCGCACTTCCTCTGCTTACTGGGATCTCTTGTCTTCCTCATCCGAAACTTCAAGAACACAGTCTGTCGCCACTGTCATAATGCAAGAGGTACTTCCGGACCTCCAAATTATACACAAATCAGGATGAAACATCACAAGGACATCCCAAACACTCCTTCCAATCCACAGATTAGGATAATACAATTTCGGACCTCACCGGACCTTTTTGTGATCCTCTGTCACCTCCGGATACTTGCCGGACCCGGTTCTATACCGGCAGCCACAACTCCTTCAGATCTTCATGCGGACCTCTGAAATCTTAACTGTAGTATCTCAAGACTCATATCTACTAACCCTTTAATCCGCATCCTTCGGTTCTCATCCTATACAGTACATTTACCTTCTTCTCATCACTGTTCTTCACTGTTCCTGACTAAGACTAATTTTCTCAATATCCTCAGCACACAGCTCATCAAATCCTTCTTGTCAATGCAATATGAGTATGTTGACATCAATGACAACACTGAATAACCTCATACTTGCAACAATCTCCCCCTTTGTCATTGATGGCAACAAATGATGTGAAAAACCATTAAGACAAGAACTTCAACTTTTCATATGTCTTCTCTTCCTTTACTGCTCCCCCTTTGATCATCAATCACTTGTTTTTCACTTGTTTTCTCTTCCCCTTTGACATCAATGGCAAAGGGCTCATACTTGCAATTCTCATACATCAGAATCATACCAGCTGCTCCCCCTTAGTTGCAGCTCCCCATTAGTCTGGATCACAAGATATGACTGTGATAGCCACCGGACTGATGCACATCAGTGCATCTTAGTTCATCACCGGAGGGGCCATGACCCCTAACTTCTCCCGGAGATATTCAAAAGAGTCCTTGGGAAGAGGTTTTGTAAAGATATCTGCAATCTGATCCTTGGAGGGAACATACTCCAATCTGACTTCTTCCTTGTTTACTTGTTCTCTCAAAAAGTGAAATTTGATAGATATGTGCTTAGTCTTAGAATGCAATACCGGATTCTTGGAAATATTAATTGCACTTGAATTATCACAGAAGATTGTGATAGGCTCCTCATATTCAATTTTGATGTCTCTTAGCATCTGCTTCATCCATAAGATTTGAGTGCAACTACCTGCTGCTGCAATGTATTCTGCTTCAGTTGTAGACAGAGATATTGCATCTTGTTTCTTACTTAGCCAAGAAACCAATCTCTTCCCCAAAAAGAATGCTCCACCACTAGTGCTCTTCCGGTCATCCACATCTCCTACCCAATCTGCATCTGTGTAAGCATGAAGAGAGAAATCCGGATCTCTAGGATACCATAGACCATACTCAACTGTTCCTTTCAAGTATCTAAAAATTCTTTTGATTGCCATAACATGAGATTCTCTAGGATCAGCCTGGAATCTTGCCACAAGACCAACAGCCTGCATTATATCTGGTCTAGTTTGAGTGAGATACAACAATCCACCAATCATTGATCTATACTTTGTCTGATCTGCCTTTGGAGAATCATCATCTTTGCTTAACTTACATCCGGTTGCCATAGGAGTGTTCATAGGCTTTGAGTCTTCCATACCAAATTTCTTTAACAATTCTTTTACATATTTGGTCTGAGAAATGAAGATCCCTTCCTTTGTTTGAGTAATTTGCAGACCCAAGAACAAATTCATTTCACCAAGCATAGACATTTCAAACTCACTTTTCATCTAATTTGCAAAAGTTTTGCACATACTATCTCTTCCTCCAAAAATGATATCATCCACAAACACTTCAACAATCAGAATGTTTTCATGATCAATTTTGAAATATAAGTTACTGTCAGCAGTACCTTTGTTGAATCCAATCTGCACAAGATGCTTATCCAACCTTTCATACCATGCTCTTGGGGCTTGCTTCAATCCATACAAAGCTTTCTTCAACTTGCAGACCATATCATTATTATCAGACAATTGAAATCCATCCGGTTGTTCAATGTAGACTTCTTCTTCCAGATCACCATTTAGGAAGGCAGACTTGACATCCATCTGATATACCTTGAAGTCTTTGAAGGCAGCAAATGCAAGAAGTAATCTGACTGCTTCAATTCTTGCTACCGGAGCAAAAGTCTCTTCAAAGTCAATTCCTTCTATTTGGGAGTAGCCTTTGCAGACCAATCTAGCTTTGTTTCTGATTACTTCACCAGCTTCATTTAGTTTGTTCCGGAAGACCCACTTGGTTCCAATTACATTCCTGTCTCTAGGTCTGGGAACAAGATCCCAAGTATGATTTTTCTCAATTTGCATCAGTTCATCTTCCATTGCTTTGGTCCAGTTTTCATCATTGCAAGCTTCATTTATTGTTTTAGGTTCAATCTTTGAAATCAGACAACATTCATTCTGATCTTGAGCAATATTCCTTCTAGTTTGTACACCTTTGCTTCTGTCACCTATGATCTAATCTTCAGAGTGATTCAGTCTTACATACCTTGGAATTTTGGGAGTATCCAGCACTGCTGTTTCTTGATCAGGCTCATTCAAACCTATCTCTTCTTCCTGATTTACCGGATCAGGCTGACTCTGTCTCACCGGAGAGGATTGAGGTCCTTGAACACTGTCTTGGTCATCTTCATCAACCTCATAAAATCTTGAAGGCTTCTCAATTCCTTCATCAACCTTTACATTGGTGCTTTCTATCATCTTCCTCAATCTCTTATTGTAACACCGGTATGCTTTGCTTTGAGTGGAGTAGCCCAAGAACATTCCTTCATCACTTCTAGCATCAAACTTTCCTAGATCTTCATCTCTTTTAATATAACACTTGCTACCAAATACTCTGAAATATTTCACAGTAGGAGTGATGCCAAACCAGAGTTCATAGGGGGTCTTACCGGTGTTGTTTCTGATTTGAACTCGATTGAGAGTGTAGACTGCAGTGCTGATAGCTTCTTTCCAAAACATTTGAGGAACATTTGCTTCCAACATCATTGTCCTAGCAGCTTCCTGGATGGTCCGGTTCTTTCTCTCAACTACTCCATTCTGCTGTGGAGTCTTAGGAGCAGACAACTGTCTCCTTATACCCTGTTTCTCACAAAAGTCAATGAATTCACCAGATGTAAATTCACCACCTCTATCAGACCTTAGACACTTTAGTTTCAATCCGGTTTGATTCTCCACCATAGCTTTGAAGATTTTGAACTTCTCAAAAGCTTCTGATTTTTCTTTTAGAAAGGTAACCCACATCATCCGGGAATGATCATCTATTAACAACATGAAATATCTATCACCTTGCAGACTCTTGATTCTTGTCGGACCACATAGATCAGTATGTACTAATTCCAACAATCCGGTAGAAGACTGGTCTTTGCTTTTAAAAGAGATTCTGCTTTGTTTGCCTAACTGACATTCTTTACACACACTATTTGTAGGTTTTATCAACTTTGGAAGATCTCTCACAGCCTGAGTATTGCTTATTTTGATGATGTTATCAAAATTTACATGACACATTCTTCTATGCCATAACCAACTCTGATCAATTTGAACAAACAAACAACTTTTATTTGAACCAACCAGATGAAAGATGTTACCTCTTGTCTGAGTACCGGATGCAATTTCAGTTCCAGAGCTTGTAAAGATTCTGCATTTTCCATTATTGAACCGGAGATCATAGCCTTTGTCCACCAACTGACCAACACTGAGAAGATTGTGCTTTAATCCTTCAACATACAGTACATTTCCTGTTTTGCTCTTACCATCAAAGGAAATAGTTCCCCTACCTCTGATTCCGCCAGCAGAATTGTCACCAAACTTTACCATTCCTCCTTCATATCTTTCCAAGTCTAAGAACTTATTCTTGTCACCAGTCATATGGTGAGAACATCCACTGTCAATAACCCAATCATCCTTTTCTTCCACTTGAGCAGCCAAGGCTTTTTCAACAACTTTGTGATTGACAGATTCAGAGAGCAAGGAATCTTCTTCCTTGATGGCTATAAACACCCACTCATTTCCGGATTTGCTTCCTGGTTCTGATTCATCATCTGTTACTCCTTCATTGTCATCTTCTTCATGAACATAATAGCAATTCTTTTGAAACCTTTGTCTGTGAGTATTAGATCTTGCAGATCTCTCCGGACATCTTGAGGCAAAGTGACCAATCTTATTGCAGTTGAAACACTTAAAGGGTAGTTTTCCTTCATACTTACCGGATCCTCTTGGCAGTCTCTTTGCAATGAGGGCTTCAAGTTGAGCTATTTCTGCTTCTTCTTCTTCCATGTCTCTTCTTGCTTGATCATACCATGACATTTTCTTTGATGAGTTTTCACCCGGATCAAATCTCTGTTTGCCTTTCACATAGGCACTGGCTTTGAAAGCAGATTCAGTCTTGGGTGGATCATCTCCAAACTCGGTCATTTCAAATGTAGCTAGTTTGCCAGCCAGTTGTTCTCTTGTGACAGTTGTGTGGGCTCTGAATTCATCAATGGCAGCAACTTTGATTTTGTAGGCAGCAGGAAGGGATCTTAGGATTTTGCAGACAATCTCATTTTCATCTAAAGTTCCACCAGCATTTCTGATTCCACATACCAGCTCATTTACTCTTGGCATAAAGGTAGTGATGTTTTCATCATCTCTCATTTTCAATCTTTCAAATTTCCCTTTCAGACTTTGCAACCTTGCACTTTTGACAAACTCATCTCCTTCATACAGAAGTTCCAGTTTAGTTAGGATCTCATATGCAGTTGGTAGGTCAATGACATTCGAGAGATCTGAGTCATTCAATGCGCTTAGAAGAGCTTCCTTGGTCCGCAGATTGTTTTCAGCTTCTGTGATTTCATTCAGAGTTGTCGGACCACCTTGTGGAGGTACATATGGTTTTGAAATCATACCCAGATATGCTTTTCCCATGCATTCCAAGTGACACTTCATGCGACCTTTCCAGAGAGTAAAGTTGGTTCCATCGAACTTCGGACTATCCTTCTTGTATGACGACATCCTGGATCTCCTCAAGCGGTTAAGCTCTTGTCAGAGGAACTTGGCTCTGATACCAATTGTTGGATCTAGGGCATACAACTGAGAGGGGGGGGTGAATCAGTTGTATAAAACTTCTTCTCATTCAAACACTTAACTCTCTGTTGTTATTTAGCAGCATATCAAATAATCATCCATGGAAGCATAATACATAAACACAAGAGCAGATAAGCATCAACACATTGAACACCAAGATTTTGACATGGAAAACCCGGTTAAGGGAAAAACCACGGGGTGATTAACCCAAGAATTATTCTCTGTTAGAAGAATAAAGAAAAATGAATGGCACATGCCAATAAGGGCTCACTGCCCGAGCACACTGCTCACAAAGAGGCCCACTGCCTACAAGGAGACACACTGTCTACAAAGTGATGAAAATCACAGTCTTGAACTGGAGAATGACATCTCTACCATGTCCGAATCAGTTCCAATTAAGCCCAACATCTCTATTCTGCCCTTCGCACGTTTCTTCGCTATGCCACACTCATCCACACACCACACACTGAAATGAACTCACAAACCGTTATTTATACAAGACATCGACTTAGGAACAAACATCTAAGTCGGCAGACAACCATAGGAGTATCCGCAAGATGAATAACACATCCGGTCGGCCTTCACAAGAACATTCGCAGGATGAACAACTCATCCGGTTGGCTACACAGAGCAAGAACTTCATCCGGAAGAATAACTTCAATTCCGGGCTCTACCATCAATGCGGACCAACAACACAACCTAACCATGATCCAAGAACCTTCACAAGCCTATCTGAATTGTCCGGATACATCCGCACTTCCTCTGCTTACTGGGATCTCTTGTCTTCCTCATCCGGAACTTCAAGAACACAGTCTGTCGCCACTGTCATAATGCAAGAGGTACTTCCGGACCTCCAAATTATACACAAATCAGGATGAAACATCACAAGGACATCCCAAACACTCCTTCCAATCCGCAGATTAGGATAATACAATTTCGGACCTCACCGGACCTTTTTGTGATCCTCTGTCACCTCCGGATACTTGCCGGACCCGGTTCTATACCGGCAGCCACAACTCCTTCAGATCTTCATGCGGACCTCTGAAATCTTAACTGTAGCATCTCAAGACTCATATCTACTAACCCTTTAATCCGTATCCTCTGGTTCTCATCCTATACAGTACATTTACCTTCTTCTCATCACTGTTCTTCACTGTTCCTGACTGAGACTAATTTTCTCAATATCCTCAGCACACAGCTCATCAAATCCTTCTTGTCAATGCAATATGAGTATGTTGACATCAATGACAACACTGAATAACCTCATACTTGCAACAGATGTGGTTATAAGAGATCGTGGTGCATGCAATATCAAAGAAATGTGGTCTCACGGATATGATCACATGATATGCATTCAAAATGGATTTGTTGAAAAGGCTCCAAATAGTCAAGCAAATACAAATGATAGTGCCAACTCTTCCTACCTGCGCTAGACCGAGAGCCTTGCTCATATTTCAGGTCACTCCTATTATGGCGTCTATCTCTCAGTTGTGAGTGTGGTGTATATTTTGCTATTGCAGGAAGCATATGTCATCACCCAAGAACATGATGAAAGTTTTTGTGATGATCATGGTGTTAAGCGCACTAAACCTTCTTCTCTTACACATCAAAATCAGCTTGGGAGTAATGAACTATTGTTGGCTGATAATGTAGAAACCAGACAACTTTTATATTATGAGGATAAGAAAGATTATGAAAAAGCAACTTAGACATGATTTGGTGAAAGTTGTGTTGTGTGATAAGGTTATGGGTTATAAAATCTTCACTCATGAAATCCACCCATAGTATGCTGCTTGGATTGATAATTTTAGGACTTATGATATTGTTAGTAAAGATATTCCTCAACAATGAACATATGCACTGATGCCAGATATCCCATCTTCAAGTGATGGCCCTCTACTAAGACTGGGTCACCAGGACTATTACAAAGCAACAAGTGAGGTACAAAGCCAATCTGCAATAGTTTCTATGACAACAATGTTGGGAGAGAGTACAACTGTTGGTGATCATTGCACTATTACTAATTCTATTATTAGCAAAGGCTGCAACATTGGTTACAATGTTCTTATACAAGGGTGTTAAGTCTAGAACAATGTAATGATCCAAGACAACACTTTTCTAAAATATGCCATTGTTTGTGATAGGGTTGTTGTCAAGGTTGGGGCGGTATCAGAACCTGGTGCTATCTTATCTTTCAGAGTGGTTATCAGGAAAAACTTTACTATTTTAGCATGTTCAAAGATCTCTAATATTCAATCTTATGGTGAAGAGTTGGAATATGCAGAGCCTACAAGTGTGGCGGCAGAAAGTCCACAAAATATTTTATGAGTGGAGGAGAATGGAATGCAAAGGGTCATCTATAGCCTTTCCCTTTATGGAGGTTTCGTTATTATTTTGAAATATGGCTCTTGGTTTTTCCTGTCCAAGGGGGCTTTTGGACTCCCAGGAGGAGAGATCTATTTAACTCTTTTTGTCATCTTTGTAAAGGATCTTTTTTTTGTTGTTTTCATCCGAGAGCCTCTATGAGGGTTCGGGGATCTTTTTCATTTACTTATTCACCTGGGGAAGATAAGAGCATTTGGTTTTTCCTCAAAACACATTTTGCTGTACAGGAGATATTGAGTCTGTGAGCTTATATTTTACATTAGAGGAATAAAGAGACATTCTCAAATATGTGTGTTTGCCTATATTTCTTTGATTGTAAATTTCCTTTGAGTCTTTGCAATCATCCCTTAATGCAGCTTATGTATATCAAGTTGTGAATGCATTTGCTATGGAATCTATGAATTCAAGTTAAGTTATTTCTTGAGAAGACCCGCAACTCATTCTTTTCTGGTTATCATTTGTGGGTGTGAAGTGGGTGATC
This sequence comes from Cunninghamia lanceolata, assembly GCA_027924645.1. Classification (NCBI taxonomy): domain Eukaryota; kingdom Viridiplantae; phylum Streptophyta; class Pinopsida; order Cupressales; family Cupressaceae; genus Cunninghamia; species Cunninghamia lanceolata. The sequence continues at coordinate 2,788,229 of BSBN01000934.1, forward strand.
TGTGAGTCATCTAATTTGCATTATGTTTATTCTATGCGACTCTATTGGGGATTGAATCGAAGTGCCAGTGTCTCCCTTGCTCAAAAATTCAATGGTACCTCCACTGGAATGGAGGTTGGTGACTCTATTGTATTTGAAGAGCTCAGAAAATAGTTCCATGCAAGGTACATCAAAGAAATCAGCCCAAAGCCAAAAGATGACCTATGCCAACAATTGAAGAGATATTGGCTGAAGATGATGAAATACTTCATTTATTATGGAGCAGTCTCAAAGAAAGCATATATGAAGCAAAGAAGAAGAAGATGCATCCATCCCAAGATTACAAACCACATCACTGCTCAGAAATTTGCATGAAAGATTTTATTTTCTGAAAGGTCTTGAACAGAAGATTCATCAAGTAGCTGCAGAAATATTAAGCTTGTTCAAAGAAGAACCGGAAAGAGAGGATTGAGTTTCTTATAACTTTTTTGTTCTTGGTGAACAAGATTTTGTGCAAGCATTGGTTGAGCCCAAAGATTTGTTAGTGTCATGGAACCACAATCAACAACAAAAAACAATTTTGAGCCAGGCTAAAAGTAAAGGACCAAAATCTTTCTCAACATGCATACAAAGGAATGATATTGAACAATCGTCTACTTTGGTTGAAGAGAATAATGAAAAGGTACTATCAGAAGAACCAATGTCATTCTCATTCGAAACTGGTGCCTGGAGAGTTTGAACGATGACTTTTATGTGGAATCTTGGATGAAGATGTTCACATTACTAAAGTTGAAATGACTGCAACTACTTGTGTCTCTGGTGATATGAAAGAAGGTATGAATGGTTTTGTATTTTCTCCTAAATCAGAAATATTTAACTTTGATATTGATGAAAAAGACCAAGTGATAGAAGGTATTTCTTATGAGGTTGAAAAAGAGTTTTTAAATCATAGTCCAGACGTGGAAGTTTTTGTCTTTGATAATATCAATTTAGCATTTGATAAAGTAGACAAAGAAGAGCCTGATGAGAGAATAGATAAATTGCATTCCCAATCTGCTTATCCTCTTGGTGATGATTTTCCCTATGTGAGAGGAGAAGTTATTTCTATCAAAATTGATCCCATGCTTGTAGAATGTGATATTCAAGGATCATAATCAACAGTCACATTTCCAGAGATCGATTCATCATGCAATTTGTAGAAAGAATGCTTTATTCCTGATGTTTTCTCTCAAAGTCCTGGTGTTGATAATGAAGTTATAATTGATACACAACCAGAGTATATGGTTTTCAAGTTTCATGAAGAAAATTATAAAGGGGAAGTATTGCAGACAAAGGTGAGTGGAGAAGTCATCTTTGAGTTATTTTTCTTTGAAGATGAAATAATGTCTTTTGAGAATGATTCATCAAATGAAGCTTGTGTTAAAGGTGAAATAAATATATGCAATGTTGATGATTTTTCAAAATCTAAAATTATGAAAGAAGAAGAAATCGTTGAGGTTAATGAAGAGAAAAATAATAGTCAGGTTGATGAAGGATTGCAACCTCAAAATTTTTTAGAAGTCTCAGATGATAACCCTTTTTGCAAAGAAGATGTTGTACTCTCTCCTATACCACGTGTTGAGGAAGAATACTCTATTGCTGAGTATCCAAATATGGGTGGTCTAACAACTCCTATTGCAACCAATGAACAAATTTCTAATGAGGAGAATAGCTGGAATGATACATGGGAAATATTTTTGAATCATCTGTAGCTGGAGTATGAAGTTGCTGAAGTTCCCACATCAAATCATGAAGAGGCAAGGCTGCAAGCAAAGGTTAGCAATGATTTTACTCTTGAATTACCTCATTTTGAATCTAATTTTCAAGTTGTGAAACATGGGATAAAGAATGATGGTATGAATAAGTATGGAGAAAGTAATGCTGATTTTATGAATGAGGATTTGTTTGCATTCCAAAATAGTGTTTGGAAATGTCAGAAGATGATTTCCTATGTGGAGAAGAAGTGTTTATACCTCCTTTGTAGGTTGTGGAAAGAGATGGTTTAGGTGACAAATCCAAAAATTTAGAGTTGCCATTAGAAAAGCATGAATCAAATTCTGAAAGTAAAAGGGAAATTGCATTCAAGCTCAACAAGGTTGCTATTCATTGTATGGATTTTTAGTGTCTTTTAGAAGGAGTTTGTTCAGATCTGATTTCAATTGAGGGCATAGATGATATATGTTGTGTGGTTACACAACACGCCCCATTTTAACTTATCAAAACAGGGACCCAACTTTTGTTTTGGCTTGTGCTGTCTGCTTTCTGGCGGTTTGGTAAAAATAAGTCAGGTGCATCATCATCATGAAGGTCAAGATGAGGTAGGTCATCATCATGAGGTTAGTTTGTCAAAGTTCATATTTTGTTTCTATGACCTCATGGTTAGAAAGAGCTTGAAATTCCATGCAGGTTTGCCTTTTACATCACTTGAAAATTCGTCCATATGAGGGAGTTATGAGCAGTCAAAGTTTTGGTCAAACCTGATAATTGCTGTATGAAGATCATCATCATGATATTTGAAAAGCCCCCCGATAATATCCTGAGGTCGAAATATCCGGACGTCAAGTTTAAGTCGTAGTAAGCTTTTCCCGTCGAGCGGTCTTTTGTATCGCGAAAGGTCATCATCATGATCTTACTCTATCACCTGATAAAAATCATGCAGTCCCTAAACATCCGGACGTCAATCTTAAGTGATAGTGTGTTTTACCCGTCAAGCGACCTTGGAAACATCACGAGCATCATGATATTCCAACATCACCCGATATTATAATATCATGCTGATGATCATCATCACCCTACTTAAGAAACCTACCATCTGCAAAATTTGCATGCGCACGACAAAGTCCTGGTGATCATCATCATCATGATCTTTCAGGGCAGGATCATATTTCATAATATCCTCCTGATCTCCTTATGTGTGATCATGATGATCACCTTATCTTTCAAAGACGGAGGGTGATATTCCATTCCCAAGTCATGTTGAACAAGATCATCATGATCTTGTTCATCTCTCCCACTTTTCGTATTATCCTCCTGCCGAGAAGTATAAACTTTTGCGGATATGATGATGACGATGACGTCACCATCACCTTTCTCCTTCGGCAGGATATTTTTCCAAGGCGTGATCCTGTTCGCCAATATGATGATGACGATGACGTCATGTTTGAAGATTAACAAGGACCCCAGATATCCTGATGATGTCATCAGGACTTTCAGCAGGATCATATTTTAAATCACCCAGTGCGGATATGATGATGATGATGTTCATCATCCTGATCTTTTGAGAGGATCACCTTCTTCGCAAAAGGGGTCATATTGCATTCATCCACCTGATCATCTTCATTGGGGGGAACCCGATATTACATTTATCCCCTCATTTTAATGAAACATGACGGTGACGTCATCTTTTGCCTTTTAATGAAGCCTGATGATGATGATGACGTCACCATGATATTCTTTTCCTCAGCAGCAGGATCATATTCTGAAACCTCCTGTTTGTCTTCATGATGATGATGATGACGATGTCTTTCTTTCCCAGTATGCAGAAGTCAAACATCCTGATGTGCTTTTCATCAGAGCATTCGGAGGGGAGGAGCATCATATTTCGTAATATCCTGCGACTAGATACAAGACATAGAGTTGGGCATCATCATGATTTTTGGCGTAGGTATAACTGTTGCCGTCGGCCAAGTCTAATATTGTCAACCTGATCATATGTGGTCACACCGATGCAAACATGATGATGATGACCCGAAACATACAAGCAGAAAATGCAAAGCCGGATTCGAAGGATGGTTGAAGGGCGATTATTTCCTTGTATAATTTGAGATCATCATCATCATATTTTGAACCCGATATACAAGAAAATGGGCTAAAACATGAAGCGATGGAAATTTGGAGCCCGATTGCCTGTAGCTGCACATTTTTGGGGGCTTGTTTAATAAAACATTTTACTTCCTGTTGTTTATCAGCATGATGATGAACTTAGTGTTTGTCTGTTTATTTGCAGGAAGTCATGATGATGCTGCTGAAGCTGAACATGGAAGTCATGATGATGCTGCTGAAGCTGAACATGGAAGTCATGATGATGCTGCTGAAGCTGAGCGTTGAAGTCATGATGCTGTTAGAGCTGCTGCTGAAGTTGATAATTACAAAGTTGCACATGGAGGCAACATGAGCCAGAAATAAGGAGGATATTGTCAAATATGTTGTTCGCCAGCTGGAGACCGAATCAAGTTGAAGATGCTGGAATATTATGTGCCAGCTGTACATTTGCTACCTGGCGAAGCATGTGCTTTTCATCTGGACCGTTGTTTGTTATGAGAAGATCCTGATCCTTGGATCGTTGTAACCGTTTTCTGGCATTTGCTCTATATAAAGACCAGAGCTTGTCATCAAAGAGGAGGAATATATTAGAATACACAGACGCATCTGGCGCATTAAAGCTAATTACTGTAGAATCAATTAGGAGATCGGATTACTGAGACTAATGAGGATAGAATTGTTGAAATGTCAAGGTTCTTTCTTCAGATCACTGTAAATGTACCTGTTCTTGAGCATACTGAATGGATATGAAGTTTCAGATTACATCTTGATTGTAAATTTTACGTAATCTTCTTGTTGATTTCTGGATATGTACTGGTGAATGCTGTGTTCAACTGGAAGCACTTTCATTTCATTACATGTTGTTGTCAACTTTTCCTTTGAAGATTTGCACTAGATCATGCAGATTTGTGGAATGTCCTGGTGAAGTATGATTTCTAGTTTTCCTTCTTTTCATTGCATGTATGGGAGCTTGTATGTGGATCAGTGATCTAAGTCCAGTAGTTTTGGGAATCTCATTTCTTAACCCTTTTCCTTTTTTCAATTTCATAAATTCATCACCATAACTGCAAATCATGATAAATAACAAGCAGAAACAGAGAAATATGCTGAAATCCCGTAGGTAACTGAAAATCATTAGCATATTTGAGTTAAATGCATGTAGTATTGGAAATATCATGCCAAGAATCATAAATAATGGTAGAAATCATGCAAATATCAGCCTGTAGGCACATTATTTGACTAAATTTACAGTGTAGAGGTAGAATTGTTGGAGACTTATGCAGAGCAAACATCCAGAGCAGGATATTTGAAGATAATGATGATGAACTTTGCAGAAACACGTAAGGCCCCTGAATGGAAAACAGCAACACACATCAACCACTGAGTAACGTCAGTAGATTAAGACCTAATCAATGGAGACTTGGGATCATGAATTCTTTGAATTCATCGTATCTTTCAAGATGAGTAAAGGTTGTTGTGTAACTTTTATTCTATGTTTGCGAATGACTAACATCATGACCAACATAAATTGGCGCTAGAAGGAGGGCCGAACTAGAAAGGACACCATTGCTTTAGTCATCATTCATTTTATGCAGGCCCCTCACTTCTAACGCAACATAAATTGGCGCTAGAAGGAGGGCCGAGCTGTTTCTCAGCATCATCAACAGAAGGAGGGCCGGACAGAGAATTTCTGGATATCATCAACAGAAGGAGGTCCTGAGCTGTTTCTCAGCAAATAAATCCTGTTCAGTTGAAGTGATATCCCCTGCTTCAGTTTAGCAGCCCGCTTTAAATCTTGCAAACGTATCTGCAGGCCCCTCGCTTCTAACGCAACATAAATTGGCGCTAGAAGGAGGGCCGGCCCGGAAGATAACGCAACATCGTCAGTATTTTCAGGTTTGATAGCGTATAGGAGTAAGGTATCCTCAGATCACTCGTGAATTTCAGTAAATTTCATAAATATTTGCTGTGACAAGATTGTATATGCACATTCTGTGTAAAGATTTCCAGATCTCACATAAATATTGCAGGCTTTACAGTAGATCTCTCTGAATTCACTAATATCGGCTACAGATGCATAAGTTTGTTCAAGCTTTGGGAATTTGAGCTTTAGGCACTCGAGATCTTGTGTTACGGGTCAAGATATCCCAATATCCTGTCACATTTTTTGGATTTTCTGCAAATATTGCATAAATATTTCAGCATTTGAGCTAAATGTCTGCAAATATCTCTTATCTGAGATGTTTTGGTTGCACCTTTGGAAAGATCTAGCCCAAAGCATCAAATATTTGTTTGATTTTCTGGACTTTCAAGTTTTATTCTGAGATATGATAGATCTCCTTAAAATTGCAAAATACTAAAAAATTGAAGAATAGAGTCTCATTTTGATGGATGTATATGAAGATAATTGTCAAATTAACATTCCTTTATTTCAGGAAACTTTAAATAGGCAGCTTTACCCTCACAGTTTGTCTAACTTTGGTTTATCTACCTGTTGCAGGATACACCAGACTGCAGAACACAGTGAAATAAATTGCTTAACTTTCCTTACAAGGTTGGATTTATATTTGAAAGGACTAATATTCTTTCTGGACGTGTTCAGGGTTGAAATTTGCCAAGAAAATAAAGAAATCTGCCAGGAAAATGAAGAAATTCTGGAGCAACAAGCAGATGCAGCACCAGAAGTTATTAATTGTCCAGACACTGAAGTAGATCATTCTGAAGATTTTGAATTATACTTGTCTAGAAATATACAGTGTAGTCAAATATTAGGTTTGCCCATTGATGATGTCTTGATTGAAAGCTGGTGCAGATTACATGATGAAGAGCATTCAGAGAGAGATTGCTACCCTTGCTTGGTCATGTTGAAAAAGATTCTAGAAAATACAATAGCTGAATCAGTTCCAGAAGGTAAAGAAGAGGAAACATCTTTCCTGGATTCATTTTATGGTGAGATTGATGGGAGTTCTCTACTTCCTAATACAAGTAAGGACCAGTCAGTATGCAGGTATGAATCTTGTGAAAATTTTAGAGAAGAAATCACTCATCAGGATAATATTTTTGATTATGATCCTAATACTTTTGATAAAGAAGATAAAACATCTTTCCTGGAGTCATTCTATGGTAAAGAGAAGTGTAAATAGATAGTAGAGCAATTTAAATGCACTCCTGATGATGAAGTTCCTATGATGGTAACTCAGGGAGTCATAGAGAAGAAAATAAATGCTGATTTATTACCTGACTTCTTTGAATTAAATGATCAAATGCAAGAATGTTGCAGGTTAAAGGAACCAGATCCTCTAATAGATAGAAAATGTGAATTATTTAATGAACAATTCCTGAAAGATGAAGATGTAGAAGACTTTGGAGTTGTTGTGCATAATCAGATGTCACTCCAGAAATATTTTGAAAATGAAACAGGGGAGTGTCCTCATCAAGTGAAAGTTGTTTCTCCTTTACAGTCAAATGATTTAGAAATGATAAATTTCTGTATATCAGGTTGTGATAATAAAGATACTTATTTAGATGCTGATGTGCAGGAAACTGAAGAAAATATTGAGAAGTTTCCTGAACTGGAGGATAAACTGAACATCCAGAATGGAGGGATAAGGCTGGATAAAGATGAAGAATTAATACATCAAAGGTCATACATCCTTCAATTTGAAGAGAGACCAGGCACTGAGCCAAGCAGTGAAAATATAATGACAAATGGAAGACCAACTGCCAATGAAGAAGCATGTCCAGCAAAGCCAGAAATACACCAGGTTGTATTTCTCCTTTCCACAGTAAATGATGTTGAATACTATTTTAATTATGGAAATTCAGAAGATAAGACATGCATATGGATTAATCATGAACATGATGAGCTTCCTCAGTTGCTGATCATCAAGAGTTGTTCTGTGGAATACAGTGAATTCAGAATATCAGAATATTCTTCAGAATATAAAGATAAATTTGCTAGGTTGAGAACCATAACTAATACCCTGATGCTCCTGCACAATCAAAAGAAGTATGCAAATACAGGTGTCCTTAGGTCTTTTTCTGGTTTTTGTTTGCCTAGTAGTGGTTTGTATATAATTTTGTAGGTTAGTTGTTTGTACAGTCTGCTTGTTTTGCTTTCTTGTTCTGTTCCTGTTGTTTCCTTTTTGTAGGTTAGTTGTTTGTGTAGTGTTTCTTCTGTTTTGTGTTGTTTTGGTTGAGTTTTGTTCTGGTAAGTCAAGATGATGCACTTCATCACCTAAGAAAATAACTAAATTGTTAGGATTCAAGTGATGAGATCAGATTTAGATATAGATTGTAATTCATTCTGATAAATACTCATGATCAGGTTTATGATGTCTTTTCATCAAGGTGCCTTTTCTTGTCCAAAGTGAATCAAACACAATGAAACACCTAACAGCCTTGGGCTTGTTGAAGATATGAGTGTAGGTGTTAAGTGAAAAATCTAAAGGGACTCCCTTGCTACCAATACAATCTCCAACCTAAAGCTGCAAGTGACTACCCCTTGTATAAATGAGCTGACATGATGATATCAAATATAAGTATATAAATAGAAAATATATAAACAATAAACTTAGGCCATCTAAGTAACTCTACCGGGGCTATGGACGCCTGCTGGCAGTGGGGCTCTACTTAGGGAGATTGTATAGATAACCTTGCCGGGGCTATGGACGCCTGCTGGCAGCAAGGCTCTATCCAGGTTGGCTATGAGGGATGATCTCCAACTATGTAGTTTAACACCAGTTACTTATGTTTTCAACTTACTTTCAAGATGAGGATAATTAATCATATGCACACACATGATCCTTTGTTAGCACTGTTACCTTGATGAAACTTTATCATTCAAAGATCATGATGATTTTACTTAGAAAGAATTAGAATACTATAGATGAATATGATCATATCACTTGAATTATTTGAATTTTGTTGTTTTCTTTGGTGGCAAGTTGTTGTGTGGTTACACAACACGCCCCATTTTAACTTATCAAAACAGGGACCCAACTTTTGTTTTGGCTTGTGCTGTCTGCTTTCTGGCGGTTTGGTAAAAATAAGTCAGGTGCATCATCATCATGAAGGTCAGGATGAGGTAGGTCATCATCATGAGGTTAGTTTGTCAAAGTTCATATTTTGTTTCTATGACCTCATGGTTAGAAAGAGCTTGAAATTCCATGCAGGTTTGCCTTTTACATCACTTGAAAATTCGTACATATGAGGGAGTTATGAGCAGTCAAAGTTTTGGTCAAACCTGATAATTGCTGTATGAAGATCATCATCATGATATTTGAAAAGCCCCCCGATAATATCCTGAGGTCAAAATATCCGGACGTCAAGTTTAAGTCGTAGTAAGCTTTTCCCGTCGAGCGGTCTTTTGTATCGCAAAAGGTCATCATCATGATCTTACTCTATCACCTGATAAAAATCATGCAGTCCCTAAACATCCGGACGTCAATCTTAAGTGATAGTGTGTTTTACCCGTCAAGCGACCTTGGAAACATCGCGAGCATCATGATATTCCAACATCACCCGATATTATAATATCATGCTGATGATCATCATCACCCTACTTAAGAAACCTACCATCTGCAAAATTTGCATGCGCACGACAAAGTCCTGGTGATCATCATCATCATGATCTTTCAGGGCAGGATCATATTTCGTAATATCCTCCTGATCTCCTTGTGTGTGATCATGATGATCACCTTATCCTTCAAAGACGGAGGGTGATATTCCATTCCCAAGTCATGTTGAACAAGATCATCATGATCTTGTTCGTCTCTCCCACTTTTCGTATTATCCTCCTGCCGAGAAGTATAAACTTTTGCGGATATGATGATGACGATGACGTCACCATCACCTTTCTCCTTCGGCAGGATATTTTTCCAAGGCGTGATCCTGTTCGCCAATATGATGATGACGATGACGTCATGTTCGAAGATTAACAAGGACCCCGGATATCCTGATGACGTCATCAGGACTTTCAGCAGGATCATATTTTAAATCACCCAGTGCGGATATGATGATGATGATGTTCATCATCCTGATCTTTTGAGAGGATCACCTTCTTCGCAAAAGGGGTCATATTGCATTCATCCACCTGATCATCTTCATTGGGGGGAACCCGATATTACATTTATCCCCTCATTTTAACGAAACATGACGGTGATGTCATCTTTTGCCTTTTAATGAAGCCTGATGATGACGATGACGTCACCATGATATTCTTTTCCTCAGCAGCAGGATCATATTCCGAAACCTCCTGTTTGTCTTCATGATGATGATGATGACGATGTCTTTCTTTCCCAGTATGCAGAAGTCAAACATCCTGATGTGCTTTTCATCAGAGCATTCGGAGGGGAGGAGCATCATATTTCGTAATATCCTGCGACTAGATACAAGACATAGAGTTGGGCATCATCATGATTTTTGGCGTAGGTATAACTGTTGCCGTCGGCCAAGTCTAATATTGTCAACCTGATCATATGTGGTCACACCGATGCAAACATGATGATGATGACCCGAAACATACAAGCAGAACATGCAAAGCCGGATTCGAAGGATGGTTGAAGGGTGATTATTTCCTTGTATAATTTGAGATCATCATCATCATATTTTGAACCCGATATACAAGAAAATGGGCTAAAACATGAAGCGATGGAAATTTGGAGCCCGATTGCCTGTAGCTGCACATTTTTGGGGGCTTGTTTAATAAAACGTTTTACTTCCTGTTGTTTATCAGCATGATGATGAACTTAGTGTTTGTCTGTTTATTTGCAGGAAGTCATGATGATGCTGCTGAAGCTGAACATGGAAGTCATGATGATGCTGCTGAAGCTGAACATGGAAGTCATGATGATGCTGCTGAAGCTGAGCGTTGAAGTCATGATGCTGTTAGAGCTGCTGCTGAAGTTGATAATTACAAAGTTGCACATGGAGGCAACATGAGCCAGAAATAAGGAGGATATTGTCAAATATGCTGTTCGCCAGCTGGAGACCAAATCAAGTTGAAGATGCTGGAATATTATGTGCCAGCTGTACATTTGCTACCTGGCGAAGCATGTGCTTTTCATCTGGACCGTTGTTTGTTATGAGAAGATCCTGATCCTTGGATCGTTGTAACCGTTTTCTGGCATTTGCTCTATATAAAGACCAGAGCTTGTCATCAAAGAGGAGGAATATATTAGAATACACAGACGCATCTGGCGCATTAAAGCTAATTACTGTAGAATCAATTAGGAGATCGGATTACTGAGACTAATGAGGATAGAATTGTTGAAATGTCAAGGTTCTTTCTTCAGATCACTGTAAATGTACCTGTTCTTGAGCATACTGAATGGATATGAAGTTTCAGATTACATCCTGATTGTAAATTTTACGTAATCTTCTTGTTGATTTCTGGATATGTACTGGTGAATGCTGTGTTCAACTGGAAGCGCTTTCATTTCATTACATGTTGTTGTCAACTTTTCCTTTGAAGATTTGCACTAGATCATGCGGATTTGTGGAATGTCCTGGTGAAGTATGATTTCTAGTTTTCCTTCTTTTCATTGCATGTATGGGAGCTTGTATGTGGATCAGTGATCTAAGTCCAGTAGTTTTGGGAATCTCATTTCTTAACCCTTTTCCTTTTTTCAATTTCATAAATTCATCACCATAACTGCAAATCATGATAAATAACAAGCAGAAACAGAGAAATATGCTGAAATCCCGTAGGTAACTGAAAATCATTAGCATATTTGAGTTAAATGCATGTAGTATTGGAAATATCATGCCAAGAATCATAAATAATGGTAGAAATCATGCAAATATCAGCCTGTAGGCACATTATTTGACTAAATTTACAGTGCAGAGGTAGAATTGTTGGAGACTTATGCAGAGCAAACATCCAGAGCAGGATATTTGAAGATAATGATGATGAACTTTGCAGAAACACGTAAGGCCCCTAAATGGAAAACAGCAACACACATCAACCACTGAGTAACGTCAGTAGATTAAGACCTAATCAATGGAGACTTGGGATCATGAATTCTTTGAATTCATCGTATCTTTCAAGATGAGTAAAGGTTGTTGTGTAACTTTTATTCTATGTTTGCGAATGACTAACATCATGAACAACAATATACAAAAGAGTTCTCCTAAAATTATTGAAGTTTTTGATGAAAGGTAGCTATTTGGCACACATTTTGGTGAACTCTTGTCCTTCATAAATCTCAGTTTTACATTCATGGTCCTCAACAGGTTGCTCAGTTTGCAAGTCCTTCATGGATATACACCTCTTTTTCACACTGGCATATATTTCTCCCAACCAGTTAATGGATTTGCATAATTTCTTGAGAGGTTGGGATGTGTGGTACCCAGTCTGGGTACATAGGTGTCTTAGGTGGTTTCCTTTCCCTGTTGTGTTTTGATTATTGTGTCTTTTTCAGTTTTGGTTTTGCCCTGGTCTCCTGTTGTTTCCCCTCTTGTTTCATGCTTCATTGACTCTATTTGCCCAATGGATCAGCACTGGCCTTCACCTAAGATTCTAGATTCTTTACTTTTCATCATGAAAAACAATCCCCAATTAGAGCCTGTTGTTAACCAAAATCCCAAACCTGAAATTTTTGAACTTGTCCTTTGTCTTGAGCTATCATGTTTTGTCAAATCCAATTCCCTCATGTGTTGTATTATGGCAAGTTGCATAAGATTCACTTCACCCTCACTTTTGGTCAAATTATTAGTATTATAACCTTGTAAAGTTTTAGGTGATGGTAATTTCAAATGGCATTATGGATATCTACATATCACTATTATGCTAAACTTCAGCTAGATGTGGGGCATTGTATTACCTAGTGTAGTATTATACTATTACTCATGATGAATTTCAAACTACCAGACCATTGATCAGGTTCTTGAGCTTCAAAGCAATTATTTTTATAATCTAGAAGCCATTACAATCATCTACTCACCAAGTGTTTAAGGAGTTTTATTAAGTATACAACAATCAAGGAGAAACGTGCAAATATAGTCTCTCAGATATATCATCTTTCTATGAAGAGAGATACTTTGTCTTGGGATTTTCTTATTGTTCAAAAAGTATTGATGCAATAGCATGGAGCATTAAAAACTATTTCGGGGCACAAAACGCTTCTCAGTTGAGATCTGTGAACCTGTTTAGTTTTTCCATGGTTTCACTATTCTTGTAGATCTATTGAATGTTGCATCTTTGAGATGTGCAACTAAATTTCTTGAAATGAGAGGAGTCTCATATAGGTAAAGCATTATATGACATTGGTGGCACGAGTAAAAGTCAAAGAATAGAAACAAAAGAGTATTTTGCTTTCGGGGCCTTCTATTCTAGATACACTTGGCGGATGTAATGCCAAATCCTAAGCATTCACCAGTATCTTCTTGGTCAGTGCCAAATAAGCGACAACTTGATATATTCATGGAAAAGTGTTGTCATCTCCAGCTGCATAATAGCAGCAGCAGATTTCGCTAAATGTCATAGTTGGAATTATTCCAAAAAGTATAGAAATTGTCGAAAAGGTTTAGAGACTTTGAAGCTAATGCAAAATGGCAAGGGAAGTCGGCCTTCAAGAAGTAATGATGCTTTTGGATATTTTTTTGGAAGCTCTGGTAGCATGTATGCAAAAGTCTATTATGAGGCAAGGGAACAGAGCACAACTGCAACCAAGCTTGAATGGATGCTAGAGGAGGAATGGCTAGCAAATGCTGAATTACATAAGAAGATCTCAATACTGAGGCAGTCAAATGAAGGATCAGCTTGGTCTTGGCTGTACAAGTAGATATATAGTTTTCCTTCAATGCACAAACTATTTCCATTACCGCCACCTTCACCATCATTTCCCTTGCAAAAAGATATGCATCTTTTTGAATGATATCTCCAGCTCATATAAAAAAATCAATAGCATAATGGGAGCAAGATTTTGTCAAATATTACAGTTGTGCATATGTAATTCAAATACTTGGTGGATAGGTATAAATAAATAATATCGTCTCAAAATAGAATTTAAGAGATGGAAACACGATTATCGCTATGGCTACAGCTAGTTTCCATGCAAATATAATTGGCGAGTGTTGTAATTTGAAACGCTCAGGTTGGCAAGAATATTGAAATATTGAAACTAAGATGAAGCCCGTGGCTCGGCAGGATATACAAAAGGTAGATCTTTGAAAGATTTAGAGTCTTCCATGGAAATAAAGAATATGTTCTATCAAATATTATATCCAAAAATGCTTATGAAAACATGCATGCAAACCGTAAAAAGCATAGACAAGGCTACGGCTAGTTGGAAGTTTGATGTATTCTTCAACAAAATGTAATGATCGTCAGATAAAGCACATAAGGTATGTGTTGATAAGGTTCAAAACTTCAAGCAAATACTATTAATAGTTGTGAACTCAACTTCCATGCTATCCCACACCAAGGGTACAAAGATAAGATCGTGGTGGCGAATCAGGATGCAGAATGTGAGAGCAATAAGAGAAACACAACATGGTTTTAGAAGGAAATGTTATTTATTGAATGTAATGGTGGGATCTTTTCAAAATGGATTCGTTGAAGGGTATTAAAAGTTTCCAAGCAAATGTAGCTGACAGCTGTAATGCCTAAGCCACAGCCGTAGCTAGCATTTTCCTATGGAGTGCCAAAAATAGGGAGCTTTGGAGTAGCGTATGCACATTAAAACGTGGTTAAAAATAGACTTTTATCAAATGATGTGGTTATAAGTGATCGTGGTGCATGCAATATCAAAGAAATGTGGTCTCATAGATATGATCATAAGATATGCATTCAAAATGGATTTGTTGAAAAGGCTCCAAACAGTCAAGCAAATACAAATGGCAGTGCCAACTCTTCCTACCTGCACTAGATCGGGAGCCTTGCTCGTGTTGCAGGTCAGTCCTATTATGATGTCTATCTCTCAGTTGTGAGTGCAGTGTAGATTTTTCTATTGCAAGAAGGATATATCATCATCCAAGAACAAGATGAAACTTGTTGTGATGATCATGGTGTTAAGCGCACTAAACCGTTGTCTGTTACACATCAAAATTAGCTTGGGAGTAATGAACTATTTTTGGTTGTTAATGCAGAAACAAGATAACTTTTATATTATGAGGACAAGAAAGATTATGGAAAAGAAACATAGGCATGATTTGGTGAAATTTGTGTTGTGTGATAAGGTTATGGGTTATAAAATCTTCACTCGTGAAATCCACCTAGAGTATACTGCTAGGATTGATAATTTTAGGACTTATGATGTTGTTAGTAAAGATATTCCTCAACAATGAACATATACATTGATGCCAGATATCCCACCTTCAAGTGATGGCCCTCCAATAAGACTGGGTCACCGAGACTATTACAAAGCAACAAGTGAGGTACAAATCCAATCTGTAATAGTTTTTGGGACAACGATGTTGGGAGAGAGTACAAGTGTTGGTGATCATTGCACTATTACTGATTATGTTATTAACAAAGGTTGCAACGTTGGTTGCAATGTTCTTATAGAAGGGTGTTACGTCTGGAACAATGTAATGATCCAAGACAACATTTTTCTAAAATATGCCATTGTTTGCGATGGGGTTGTTGTCAAGGTTGGGACAGTATCAGAACCTGGTGCTATCTTATCTTTTAGAGTGGTTATCAGGAAAAACTTTATTATTTTAGCATGTTCAAAGATCTCTAATATTCAAGCTTATGGTGAAGAGTTGGAATATGCAGAGGCTAGAAGTGTGGTGGCAAAAAGTCCACTAAATCTTTTATGAGTGGAGGAGAATGGAATGCAAAGGGTCATCCGTAGCCTTTCCCTTTCTTGGAGGTTTTGTTATTATTTTGAAATATGGCTCTTGGTTTTTCTTGTCCAAGGGGGCTTTTGGACTCCTAGGAGGAGAGATCTATTTAACTCTTTTTGTCATCTTTGTAAAGG
The DNA here is from genome assembly GCA_027924645.1 of Cunninghamia lanceolata. NCBI lineage: Eukaryota > Viridiplantae > Streptophyta > Pinopsida > Cupressales > Cupressaceae > Cunninghamia > Cunninghamia lanceolata. The sequence continues at coordinate 2,803,996 of BSBN01000934.1, forward strand.
ATCTTTTTTTTTGCCATTTTCATCTGGGAGCCTCTTTGAGGGCTGGGGGATCTTTTTCATTTACTTATTCACCTAGGGAAGATAAGAGCAGTTTGGTTTCTCCTCAAAACACATTTTACTATACAGGAGATATTGAGTCTGTGAGCTTATATTTTACATTAGGGGAATAAAGATACATTCTCAAATCTGTGTGTTTGCCTATATTTCTTTGATTGCAGATTTCCTTTGAGTCTTTGCAATCATTCTTTAATGTAGCTTCTATATATCAAGTTGTGAATGCATTTGCTATGGAATCTGTGAATTCTAGTTAAGTCATTTCTTGAGAAGACTTATAGCTCATTCTTTCCTAGTTATCATTCGTGGGTGTGGAGTGGGTGATCTGTACATCATCTAATTTACATTATGTTTATTATATGCTTGTCCATTGTATCTGTATCATGTTTATGTGCAGGTATTAGTTTTCCTTTCTGGCTTTCCGGTTAAAAGCATACCCAGAAAAATCAATTCAATTAAATCATACAAGGGAGATACCCCTCTCAAACGCAGAGGATAATCGTTGCACTCGCAACCATTACTCCATTTTTTAGCATCTTTTATTGTTGTCTTGTTGGGCTAATTAGGGTGTTTTTGCAGTGAAAAAATTGTATGCTAACACTATGATTTATGAAGCATCAAAAACACCAATGACAAGGGTATGTTTAATAAGTACTTTGTTAATTAACTCAATCATGCCTTGCTAAAGTACTTTGTTAATTAAAATCTATGTTTTATTTTTTGTTTATCTCAATTTTTTGCTAGCTAGTACGAGGTTGCTCTACATACACTATTTTAACAAAAATATGCTAGAGGAAGAAAGTACTAAAAGATAACCTAAGACAAGATCAAGCAAAATGTTTGAGAAGATATGTTAAGAAATTGTTCAAAATTAACCTAGAGATTGTGCCTACCACCATTTGTAAATGTTGAGCATATCTTGGCCATTGATGTAATGTTAAAAGCTTAGTATTGCTATGATACATTCTTAAATATCATCTAAATGATGAATGTTAGTTACTCCATGAAGTACAATAATGGTATGATATATGTCATCTTGCCTTGTAATTCGAATGTTATCCTAGCTTAATCTTGATTTGTAAAAGATTCCTAGTATATGACATGTGTGCGATCTTTATGTTTTGGGTTGGACCACCCTAGGAAACTATAAATTTTCAGATTTATAATCATTTATTCACTTTAATTATATGATTATATTTTGAGATTTGTGTATGAGATTACTTTACTCTATTGTACCAAGATGAACTAATTTATCTATGTCTTACTCATGATGCATATAGAAATCAACATCATACTAAGGAAATGAGCAAAGACTCTAACTCCAGAAGGGTGTAAAGATGAGAATGAAAAGAAAAGAGAAAGAATGAGGTGACTTCATGAATGTAGGAAATTGTCAACCATAGAAGAAGACATGCCACCAATTCAAGAGGAACATGGATCACCTAATCAAGCTAAGAGAGATGGAATGCAAAACCTTTGTTCAACAAGGAAATTGAATCTCGAAGTTGGAGGCACGCCATCTTTCACATGTCAAGATGAAGGTACACCATCATTCTCTTCCCAAATTAGAGGTAGTCCATCTTTCACAGGTCAAGTTGAAGGTACATCTTCATTCTCTTCTCAATTTTGAGGTACATCTTCACTCTCTTCTCAAGTTGGAGGCACACCATCATTCACATGTCAAGTTGAAGGTACACCATATTCTCCATCTTAAATTCAAGATTTTTCATCTTTTCCATCTCCAATTGAAGGTATGCTATCTATCCCATCTCAAGTAAATATTGAAGAAATTCCTAATACTGAGTCAACTTTGCCATTGAAAACGCATCCTAGATTTTTTCATAGAAAGCCTAAGTTTCTAATTGACATCGATGAGAATGTTTTGAAGCCCATGTAGGATAAGATTCCCAAGTGTACTTGCCAAAGGTATGCCAATAAGATATGGAAATCATTTTTTGAGACGTTAAATAAAACCAGAAGATGTCAACTATTTGTTGAATTGATGATAAATCTAAAATTCAAGCCCATTATGAAGATTCTTGGCCTAAGAACATCAGATGTTTCAAGTGAAAAATCAATTGTAAAGAATCTAATGAGTGCATATGAGAGTGTGGGTTCCACCTCACACACCAAGGATAGTAATGTAACATGACATGTCATTACATCGACAATAGTAATCCATCAAACAAAGAAAGCTAACCTCATTAAAAAGATAACTGAAGCATTGAAAATAAGTAGAAAAACTCTGATGAGAGTCATTGGAAGGCACGAAAGAGTTGAGGATCCAAATACCAATGAATTGTGGGCATTCTCTAGGAGATTCCCATAGAAAGATAAATTTGTTGTTGAAGCCTTGAGATCCCTCATTGAAGAATTTTGGAAAAATAACACAAGGGTATCTCCTAATGCAAGAGTTGTTGTAAGAAGGAGAATTGGTTGTCAAAACTATGAGCCACATCCAAAGCATTTTTTGGATGTGACTCAAACATAGTTTTTCAAGAAATTTCAAGAGATGTATCCTCAAATCAAAATTAGTCAAAGGTATTTTTAAATGGTAAAGCCTTTTTATGTCAAAATAAATCACACACACATAACTTGTTGTTGTAAAGTACATATTGAGTTTTCTAATCATTATGATGTTTATAGATATATATCTGTAGATTTGCATACTAATGATGTTTTGCAGGAGTGTAATATAAATTGTCTACCTAGATCTTCAAGAGATTTCATATCGAGCATCTTATGTCAAAGAGTACATGGTCAGTTATTCTGCAATAACTTATGCTTGGATTGCACATGTGACCATTGTGGTTGGTTGCAATATTTTCCAATTTGTGAACATATGGAGAACACACATGCAATTGTGAGTGAACTAGTAAGTTTTGACAAATATAATATAGTGGCACATAGTCTAAAAGATGGTAAAGAAGCAAAAAGGTGTGAATTGGTCATTGAAAATATTTTAGTGTATTAGTTTATCTCTATTTTCTGAGAGAATATAGTTTACAAGTATGCAAGGCATACCCATAGAGCTTGATGGTTGGACTTGTAATTCAAGTTATGCAAGGACACATTTCCACTTGGTACCATTGTTTCAGTTGTTAACTATATAGAGAACTACATGTGCTGCAACCACAAAATGAGGTGCAATCATAGTATTACAACTCTATGCAGGTTGTTATATTTGTGCATATAGCATTCATTCATGCAGATGACAGTACAAAGGATGACAGGAAGATCTTGAGGGAGTATCATTTTTATATCAGTGATGATTGCACACATTCTATAGAGTTCATGCAAGGATACTTTCAGATGTTCTATCGTGATTTGGCTAGTAGGAGTATATCATTTGATCAGCATATTATATGGTCAGATAATTGTGCATCACAATTCAAGAACTCGCGGATGTTCTATTGGTTAAACAAGACACATAGGATGAATGGTGTTCAACATATGTGGAATTTTTGTGAGGTCGGGCATGGAAAGGGGGAGCATGATGGTGTAGCAGCATGTATCAAAAGAGCATTAGCACGTGAAGAGTTGAAGTACAAAGACAATGCAAAGTTGACAAATGCGAGATCTATTATCGAATGGTGTAATGCTACAATGGGTCCAGGTAATGAACGTAAGTATATAGTTCGTAGATATTTTTGGTTGGTTGATGACACTAACATTGCAAAATATGAGGATTGTTGTACATTGATAGGATCGAGTGAGCTACACTCTTTTAGAAGCTCTAATGCAGGTTCATGGAGTATTCATATGTGGTAGATGGTATTCTTTTGTTCTTCATGTTTAGATCAAGCTTGGTATGATTATGAGTCAAAGGAGTGGGTCGATGAATGGTCTACAAGAAGCCTAAGCCCGGTTAACACGTATCGAATACTGACAGTACTACAACTCACAGAGATTGAATCATCAGTTGACTTTGACCATGTTTTAGATCTAGTTCAACTAGGTATTATCAACATTCTAATTTAATAAAATTCAATATTCCATCTTGTTTTGTAGTTTTATTTGTATTGTTGACTATATTCATTGAAATGAATGCACATATCAATGCAGGGCATGTTTATGCAGTTATTACAGCTTAAGACAATGAAGAAGGAATAGATTATTATTTGTGTCATTATGTTGAGGCAAAAAAGAAATTAGATGCCCCTGTTATAGATGGAGAAAACATCGAGTATCCTATAGGATCAATGGTTGTTATTGGAACATGGCTTAGAAGGTACCCAATGAAGAAGTCTGATGTGTGGTTGTTCGAGGACTTTGACAAACATAGGAAGATTCTTTATTATTCTAACCTTGTTGTGACATCAAATGTTCATTTGATCAAATATGGGGGTAGACCATTGAACAAGACCTTGTGGAAGGTTCATGAGTTTGACCATGAGGTAATACTCGACACAATAAAGAGTAGAGCAAACCCAAATGGTTCATTAGATTGAATCAGTGGAATGATAGAAAGGTATGTTATTTTTCTTTACTATCCTCATTTCATATTCTATATTTTTGACACCTATCTTACCTTCTTATATGTGCTTCTTGGTCCTAGTTGATTATCTTCGTTTCATTATAGGGTTCATTGGTGTACTCATTTTAGCTAATTTGCATGTAATATTTGAGTATGGTGGAGGTAGGCATAATATTTATGAAGTTGCCTTTGGAAGGGAAGTAAGGTAGGTTTTCATGATTTTTTCATGATGATATGTCCTTTAGTTACTATTTCAAAATGAGTTTTAATGATTTTTAATGATGTTACTATGAGTTGTAATGACAAACCCTCATTTGTTTTTTCACATTGGGTGCTAACAATTGATAGCAGTGGTAAGGGCATCCTTAATTGATGCCCTACAACACATTGGATCAAGTGAGAACACCTTTATAGTATTGAATTTTTATCTACTAGGAAGGTATTATGACTAGATTTTTACATTTGACATCCTTTGGGGCCAAACGGATGACGCCAATGCATTTGGGTGGGCAGGTAAATACTAGAGGAGATGTCTTTTTGGTGGTGAATCCTTCTGGTAGTTATCAGCTACGTGGGATGGAGATAGTCTCTGAAGAGCCCTAATACAGAAAAGGTGTCAAACTTTGGACCAGTTGTTCCATCAAACAATGACACCTAGGAACATCTTCTTTGCATGTACATGAGGAACTGCCTGGGTATCTGCATTGTTTTGGTTGGAAGATAGTAGTCAAGTTGTCATTCTTTAGATCCATATCTGTCCAGTCACTTACTATATGTACTTTCAACCAGCCAAGGAAATGAGACGGCTTCTGCTATCTTACCATTGTGGCTGACATACTCTGCATCTAGGATACTTTTGACATTTTTACTCAATAATTCAAATGTAATGTCCACCACATGCAGCCTATCAAGTGTCCAACTTAACACATGCAGAGTTGGATCTCCCTTATCACAACAAGATGGAATTAACTGCTTACCATTATCAATGATTTCCTTCCTCCACTTGTTCATGTCCTTTGTTGTCCCATCAACTTCTAAAATGTGAGGTAACCATTTTGTGTCCAACTTCTCAACTGCTTGCATTTTATCCTTTAATATTGTATCCAATTTTAATTGATAAGCAGCCACCTCCTCAAATTTTTTCAACATCCCTGCTACTAACTACATCTCAGGAGGAGCATCTGGATCATATCTAGAACACTTGAGAAAGTCCCTAATTTTTCCAGTCCTTGGTAGCTAGATGGCCTTCATAGTTGATAGCCTCTGTTTGTCTGACTCATGCTTTTCACATGCTATCCTTAATAAAGAGTAAGACCTATGGGTCTCCTCCAACCTAGACAATATCCTATTAATTCTTTATGTGATTAAACTTGTGGCTACACCTTCCACTTTACCTTCTACTTCTTCTTTCAACTTCTTATTATCTTCTTTCAATTCCTTTATTTCTTGAAGCAAGGGTTGTGTGTCCATTGGTAATGATTTTGCATTCTGTATAATTGGAGTCATTTGAGATGAACCAACTTCCAATTGAGATTGACTCTCATAAACACTAAGTCTAGCCATTGCCTCTATGTATTTCCCCAATAATTCATTGTAATCTTTCTGCAGTTTGAGTGTTGTTGTTTCTGAAAAATGTGTTGTCTGTACATTCAAGCTAGCTGCCTGAGGACACCCTCTTGATGATCACATTACCAGTCAATTCCTCCAAACCTACCTTTGGTTTCTTATCATTTGGGGCCAATGCCAAGATAGCCAAGGTATCAAATTTAGGGTCAAAGATAGCACCCTGCAATGCCCTCTTGGCCTGTTCTCCACTTACATCTGCATCATCCCTTGTAAGGTATCAAATGTAATAGCATCTGACAGTGTCTACTGTGGCAATAGTAGGATTTTTCTTCTCTTCACAAGTATTCTCCCTTCCTCAGGAGTCATGGCACTAATGTCCTTGTTCACTTCACTCAAAACCCTCCTTGTGGTAGCATCATATTATGAAGGATTTGCACCACTTTTTGCTTCTTCTATCTTTTTCTAAAATTCTTCACTCCTCATTCTCAACATAAAGGATTTGAATTCTAGAGTGGCAATGAATGCATCATCAAATATAAATTGATTGCATGCCACCTCCCTCACATCCTCGGTGTCCACCTCATTGTTGACTGTGGATCTTGTCAACCTATTCTCTGGGGAGGCATATGGTGCTATCCTCCGAGGAGAATGGAATTGATGTGAGGGCTGTGGGTCTTGTTCCTCTATCACCTCATCCTCTAGATTCACAACTTCCATTTCTTCTTCTGTTTCAAGATCAATTATCTTTTCTCTCTTTGGGGCAGGGGCACCAGGGGAGTCAGGGGGACTTTTCCTAATGTACTTGCCCTTGGAACTGCTTGGTTGATATGTGGGCCTCTCTTCCCCATCAGGTGCCTCAACAATCAATTCATCTTCTTTAGCAAAGAACATTTTGATTCTTTTAATGGGGTTTTAAATCTCAATGAAAGACCCTTGATATGCAAAGTTAGCCTTCTTTTTCCTTTTCTCTGCATCCATTATCAATTTCCACTTATTTCTCAAGAAAAGCACTTGTTGCATTGATTCACAATTTCTGACAGTATCCTCATCAAGCAAGACATGGTGTGGATATGCAGACCTACTGACTTTATGCCTTGTGTTATGAATAAAACCTTCAGGATCAAAGAACCTTATTTTTTCCACATCCATCCTATAACATTGCAACATGAAATTGTTGATATGAGCCAAACAACTGAGAGGGGGGGTGAATCAGTTGTCACAAAATTTTAAACACTTTCTGCAATTTAAACATTTATAACTTATCCACAATTATTATGATTTAACCATGAGTGCATGAAATCAAAAACTTAACCACAAATACAACATCAAACACAAGAGACACTAGATTTACGTGGAAAAACCCAAGGTGGGGAAAAACCACGGAGAGGATTAACTCTCAATATATATTGCAATCTTGAAATAGTGATGTTCAAGCTTGGTCACCCCACGAGCCTAAACATACTAGCTTACTGCCATGATGAACAACTAGGTCTAGTAGGCTCATTGCCACAACCGTAAACCTAGCAAGATTACAATAAGGGTTGTTAAACCCTATTCACTGCCACAATCAACACCTTTCACTATTTGCAACTAAAGTATAATAATTTTCTACTTTGCCTTTCCTCTGCTGTCCTCTTCCTCTTTTCTTCTCTTCCTCTTCTTTCCTCTGCCCCTCCTCTGCTATGCCTTTGGACCTTTCTTAATATATATTCATTTTCTCTCAAGGACACCTTTTCCATGACTCAACTACAAGTATTTATACACTACATCAACCTTGGAATGATCATCAAGGTTGACATCAACCATTGGAACCATCTCCAAGGTCAGTATTACAAACATTTACAAAATAGGTCTTGACCTATTGCAACATCATGCAAACAGAATGAAATGCAGATCATGCCATGCCTTAGCTAGGACTCAAACATGATCTTCCATGCCACAACATGCTTCCACAATCTTCTAGAGATCTTTGCAATCACTGGGATCAACTAGGTCGGCCAAGACTGGTTACACGTTACATCAACTGGGAACAATCTTCACACACCGTCTCAATTTCTTAATGTGGACCAAAGTCTAGATAGGAACATGATTATGAGACATCCACAAGAATGCTATAATCACCAGGAGCAACCACACGAACCTTAACCACTTTATCCATAGGAATCTTCTCACTAAAACACATGAACTTCAATGTCTTCAATTGTCATAAAATAAATATATCTTGCGGACCAAAAAACCATGAACCACTACAACTGTAGGCACTTATCATCATCCCAGACTTACCTCTAAAACCACAGAGCAAAACACTTTATTGTGGAGGAATACAGAGCCAAATATTGTCTTCCTGTCTCAACTAAACTCACAGAAAAAGCAAGCTTCACTCTGGTGAACACAACTCACTCAGGTCTTCATACGGATGACTCAAACCTAGAATGTAGCATCCTCAGACATACCTCTAACTTGCTTCAAATCTACAGACCAGTATCTTCAAGAAGGAATAAATGCAAAGCAGTTTACTGGACTGATCTTCAGCATACAACTCACTATCTGTAACTCACTTGTTTCTTCTGGAGGGGCTAATCTTCTCAATATCCTCAACATACAAGTCCTCTAAACAAGTAATAGAATAAGATATACTTAACACCAATGACAACAAGAATATGTTCACATCAATGACAACACCGATTAGGCACATACTTGCAACAGAAACTAATTTGGTCCAAGCCACTCTTATCAATTGTAATAAAATCATGAAGCTTCAGAGATGTTGGGATAAGAAATCCCTTCTTAGGCTTTCTAAAATGTTCCTTATCTACTTCATTTAGCTATCTGATGTTCTCCATAAATCCTATTCTTTTGGGCACAAATTTTGGTAAGGAATAGGGTGGAGCCTCACACCCATAGATTCTGATACAAGTTGTATTTTCATGTAAAAACCAATCTCCCCAATTGTGATTGATCTTTAGATGGGGAGTTCTCTCCATTGTTCTCAGAAAATCCTTGATCTCCTTTGGTATCCTTTCTGCAACTAGCTCCAAGAATCCCAATACTTTCCTCACAAAATGCTCCTCGAAAGTGACATAGCTAGCATATTTGAAATGCATGTCTAGCATGTAGGTCCACATCTGAACTAGTATGGCATTGCCTTCTGCATCAGTCATTCTCAAATGTAATTCTTTGCCCCAATGGCTAGACAGAGAAAATAGGATCATGTGGCACATTAACGAATACCAAGTGAATTTTACATGGGGACCTGGAGTGTACATATTGTTCTTAATGGCCATCATTTGTTCATGCATCTTTTTTGAAAAGTAACCTACATAATCATAAGGCTTCTTGGCTCCATAATCTTGGATATATACTTCCATCATCATTAGAGACACCGACATTCTATTTGATGCATCTATTCCGAGCACATGACACAAGATATGATAGGTTTTAAAAAAAATATTCCATGAACAGGCTGCATCAAAGAGGCGCCTCTTCTGTGTCAAGGATTTTGATCAAAGCTCCATCAACCCCCTTCAATATATGCTTGGCCAATTTATGGGATCTATAGGCATACCTAAGACCTTTGTCTTTTTCTCTGAAAGCATTCAAATCTATAGGTTGTTAGGGTTAGCCGGCAGAAGATATCAATTAAATGCAAATAAAGATTAAACAGACAAATGGAAATACACAGAAATAATAACAACAAGAGACAAGTTTTAACGTGGTTCACCCAAACTCGAGCTACATCCACCAAATAGAGAGTCCAATATTATTATCCAATAAATCAAACTGATTACAATTAGCAATCACTGCAACTCAATACCGTTGCAAAATGCTACAATACAATATCAAAACCCTAACCCTTAGCCGCTTTTTATCATGCTTTTTGTCGGTTACAAAATAGGGTTTTTTTATGTCGGTCAATGAAAAAATAACTCCTGGTGCCTTTTATAAAATAATAAAAACCGTGTGAGGTTTCAGGAATGCACTAGGGGTGCTGCCCCTGGACCCTGCAAGGGGCACTACCCCTTGACCCCGTAGGAATTTGGGGGGAAACTGTACCGATAAAAGTGGGGTAAATTTAACCTCCAAGTCTGATTAGGCTCCATATAACAACATAGGTATACTAGCAATAGGGTCAAGATTAAAGATAATAGTAATATAGCCCCTAGTGAATCTAATGATAACATTTCCATTTCCAGAAAAGACAGACATGGTCTTAGGGTCATACCTAGTTGCTACAGCTCTCATCAAGTCTATGTTTATGAAGACATCAGGGCATATTAATTTAACTAAGTCAAGGGTCTAGGCATGGAAGATTGGGGCTCTGTAATCACTTCGCTTGTGCCAATGCTCAAACAGAATCTACACAAAGGTCATATATTTTATCATTTCTGCCAACCTCTCCTAATTTTGTTAGAGGTCTCTTAAATGATCCAGGACATTGAATCATGATGTCTTCATCCAAGCTACGTTTTGAGGTCAAAGCTTGACCTGACTAACTTATTTTGCATTTTATGCAGGCATCCTAGGGTTTATGCAATTAACGGCTGCCCTAAATGTCTCAGAAAATTCTTACAGATATAAAACTAAGTGTAGGAGAGAGACAATGACTTACTATTTTTTGATGCTACAGAGGCTTCAAATTGCTTCTCCTTGCTTGTTTTGACAATTTTCTGGCTCTAAATGTGATTGCTTCTTGAAAAATGACAAGAAATGCCTTGAATTATGCTATTATAACATCAAATTCCTATACCACTCTGTATATTGATGGAGGTCATTGAAACCATAACTCTACTCGTGCCAAAATCACTCGAAAATCTTCTTTGTTTGCATTTTTGAATTTGGACCATTGATTATTTGTCACCTTTCTGAAATCCACGACCTTGATTCACTGAATAGATTTGAAAATCTTAGTCATCTTGGTTGACAAGTCACTGCCCAATGAAAATGAGCCAAATCATTTATACTCTCCTTGCACATCAAATCATCTTCGGAATGGGTTGGATGCGTGTCACCTTTTTGCGGCATTGTAGTCAAAGTGGGCCCACCATACACCTACTATGCAATGGTGCAACATAGCACCCATGCACCTTTATTATACTTGCTATTTAATCGGTGGATGCCACATGTCATCATATCACCATCTCATGGTGAATAATCCCTCTAAAAAGATTCCCCTGCACTGGCACGCAACCGTTGGATCTTAAGCTTGTTCTACAGACCATTAATATTTTGACATGTGGTGGTGGATAGTTGGCTGAGGCAAACACTTCATAGGCAAAGGTTACATGGACAAGTGGTGGCTTGTTGCGGCATCGCAGCTGGGTACTGACGTCATCCTGACATGCTCCGCTATAGTGTAATTTTCAATTTATAAGACTTTAGGACTTACCAGTGTCAACAGGTAATGACTAGTTTAAGGGGCCAGTCAACTCATGGGCACCAAGACTTAAGGTTGTGAATTAAAGGATCGACAACCAGCAATAAAAGGTCAACACAAAAATATAACACTAAAGTGCATGACCTAAAGAAAAGGGGCAAAGGGTTTTCGAAACTGGACAGTTAGAAAAAATTTTAAAACCTAATACCCTAAGACCATGGGGGAACCACCACAGTAGAAAGGTGCTAGGAATGAGATTTTGCATTCCATAGCTTGTGGGGCCAAATCAACAGTGCCAACACATAGAGGTGGGTGGGTAAATGCTAGGGGAGGTCTCGTTTTATGTGCCAAGTGTCGCAGTCATTCGAGGCAGCATGCTACTGATAAAGTCACTTAAGATCCCTAATAGTAAAAAACTGCCAAACTTTGATGGAGCAGTTCTTAGATTTCATGGCAGCTTGGAATGTTATGGTCAGACCTACAGATGAACATCGGGTCTATCCACAATAACCTCTCTCAGTTTTGGTCAACTCCAATCCATTTGATTATGCTAAAATCAAATGCATTCTTACAAAATGCTTCAGTTTCATGCAGCAAAAAGGTGCTAGGAGTGACATATTGCATTCCACAACTTGTGGGATTAAACTGACAGCACCAACGCATTGAGGTCAGCAGGTAAATGGTAGGGGAGGTTTCATTTCATGTCCCAAGTGTCCCAATCATTTAGGGCAGTAGGCTACTAGCAAAGTCACTTAAGATCTTAAGAGCAAAAAACTGCCAAACGTTGACGGAGCATGTTTCAAGTATGTGTTAATCGGTGTTGTCATTGATGTCAACATGTTTGTGTTGTCATTGGTGTCAACTGTGTTCTCTACTGTTACTATTGTTATTTGATTAAGTTGTTGAATTATAATGATGTGATTGCCTTGAAGAAATGTTGAAGGTGTTAACAATATGTTCCTCTTTCTAGGTTTCCAAGTGCTTTTGAAAAAAATTGATTAATATTGGAAACAGTGTGTTGAAGAAATCTTCTAGCTTACAGAATACTATTTGAGTTTTTGCTTTGAATTTACTCTGTGTTGGAGATCTAAGTGTGTGGTTTGGATATGTTGTTGAGAAGTGTTTGAAGATGATAAATCTAGAATTTGGTACTCTGGATCATTGTGCAGTGAAAGTTATGTTCACCAGTCTGAAGACAGTGTCTGATAGTGTTTGTAGTGTATCGAGGAGAAAGCATTTTGCTCCACATTTCTCTGCAGAATGGTTTCAGGTGTTGTGGTTCTAGATATATTCTTATAAGGTACTTATCTATCCTCCATTCAAAAATTTTGTGATTTGGTGCTTCAGAAAGTAATTTATTGTGTGGCAGAGTTCAACAATGTTGTGTTCAGGTGAAAGTTGTTGTGGCTGAATTTGTTGGTTTCCAGGTGACTTCAAGTTGTTCATGGATGTTCCTAGATGATGTTAAAGCTTCGTTCAAGGTTCGCAAGGTGTGTTTATCTTTGAGGAAGCATGTGCTTAAAAGTTCTTGGTGTTAACACAAGTTTGGCCAACTTGGTTGTTTTCACTAATTTTTATTATGCTTTGGTGATTGTGAAAGTGTGTTGAAGCATGTTAGAGTGGATTTAGGACCGTGCTAAGGCATGATGTGGTCTACATTCATTCCCTTCCTCTATGAGGATGTTTAGGTCTAGACCTAATTTGAATTTTAAGGGTTAAGTTGTGTTTCCAACCTTGGAGAATGTTTTCATGATTGATGATGGTATAAATGAGTGTCAATGAGTCATGGATTAGTGTGTGCCTGAGGGATATGATGTGTGTGATGTGAATTTGATCAGGAGTAGTGAGATCTTTCATGTGTTAGGCTATTGAATGCAGTGAGCAGAAGGTGCCTACTATTTTTGGTGATGCTGTGAAGATGTTGTTGGTGTTGTGATGAATATTGAGCTTCATTGGAATTGAACTCCTTGCATAGATTAGATGCAACTATATCAGTTCAAAGCCTGGCAGTGAGCCATTCCTCTCTTCTTTCCTTCTTTCTCAGTGGGAAGTGAGTCCACTTGGACAGTGAGTCCCTTGCAATGAGCATTCTTTCTTATGGCAGTGAGCCTTTTGTAATTCGGTATTGTTACTACATTATATTGTGAGCTAATCCTCACTGTGGTTTTTCCCTTTTAGGGTTTTCCACATAAAATATGGTGTTCTCTTGTGTATGGTGTTGATGTGTTTAAATTTATTTTATTTGCTTCTCACATTTAATCATCATAATAGATTAAGTGTTTAAGTGAACTAATGTGGATGTGAATAAATTTATGAGGGTTTGAAATTTCTGATACAACTGATTCATCCCCCCTCTTAGTTGTCTTTTTCAATTAATAAAGCAGTTCTCAGAAGTTGTGGTAGCTAGGAATGTTTTGTTTGGACCTATAGGTGTACGTGGGTCTATCCACAATAACCTCTCTCAGTTTTCATCAACACCAATCCATTTGACTATGTCGAAATCAAATGCATTCTTGCAAAATGCTTCAATTTCATGCAGCACAACCTTACTAGGTGCCATATTTTTCATTCTACTCATCATGGGACTAAACTAATAGCACCAACGCATTGGGGTGAGCAGGTAAATGCTAGGGGAGGTCTCGTTTCATGTGCCAAGTGTCGCAGTCATTCAGGGCAGTAGGCTACTGGCAAAGTCACTTAAGATCCCTAAGATCAAAAAACTGTCAAATTTTGATGGAGTAGTTCTCAAAATTTGTGGTATCTGGGAATGTTCTATTTGGACCTACAGGTGCACGCGGGGTCTGTCCACAATAAGCTCTCACTTTTGGTCAACTCCAATTTGTTTGACTGTGCTAAAATCAAATGCATTCTTGCAAAATGTGTCAATTTCATGCAGTGGAAAGGTGCTAGGAGTGAGATTTTGCATTCCATAGCTCATGGAGCCGAACTGATAGTGCCAAGGTGTCGGGGTGGGTAGGTAAATGCTAGGGGAGGTCTTGTTTCATGCACCAAGTGTCCCAGTTGTTTGGGGCAACAGGGTACCGACAAAGTCACTTAAGATCCTTAAGAGCAAAAAACTACCAAACTTTGACGTAGTAGTTCTTGGAATTCGTAGCAGTTGGGAATATTTCATCCAGACCTATAGGTGTATGTGGGGTCTGTCGATAATAACCTCTCAATTTTAGTCAACTCTAAACTGTTTGACCATGTCAAAAATAAATGCATTCCTACAAAATGCTTCAGTTTCATGCAATGGAAAGGTGCTAGGAGTGAAATTTTGTATTCCACAGGTTGTGGGGCTGAACTGACTATGCCAACATGTCGGGGTGGGTGGGTAAATGCTAGGGGAGGTCTCATTTCGTGTGCCAAGTGTTTCAGTCATTCCAGGCTACAAGCTACCGATAAAGTGGAAAGGTGCTAGGATTGAAATTTTGCATTCCACAGGTCATGGGGCTAAACCAACTATGGCAACACATCAGGGTGGGTGGGTAAATGTTAGGGGGGGTCTTGTTTTATGTGCCAAGTGTCTCAGTCATTCTGCACTACAAGCTATAGGTAAAGTCGAAAGGTGATAGGAGTGAAATTTTGCATTCCGTAGGTCATGGGGCCGAAGCGACCATGCCAACGTGTCAGGGTGGGTGGGTAAATGCTAGGAGAGCTCTCATTTCATGTGCCAAGTATCCCAGTTGTTTCAGGTTGTAAACTACCAATAAAAGTCACTTTGTCGGTAGCTTATAACCCGAACAACTTGAACACTTGGCACATGAAAAGAGACCTCCCCTAGCATTTACCAACCCACCTTAACGCATTGGCATGGTCAGTTCAACCCCACAATGAGCATAATGAAAAATATGGCACCTGGCAAGGTTGTACTGCATGAAACTAAAGCATTTTGCAAGAATGCATTTGATTTTAGCACAATCAAATGGATTGATGTTGACCAAAATCGAGAAAGATTATTGTGGATGGGCCCCACATACACCTGTAGGTCCAAACAAAATATTCCCAACTGCCACAAATTCTAAGAAATGCTCTATCAAAGTTTGGCAGTTTTTTGCTCTTAGGGATCTTAAGTGACTTTGTCGGTAGCCTGCTGCCCTGAACGACTGGGAAAATTGGAGCACAAAATGAGACCTTCCCAAGCATTTTCCCACCCATTTCGACACGTTGGTACAGTCAGTTCAGCCTCACAAGCTATGCAATGAAAAAATTTCACTCCTAGCACCTTTTCACTGCATGAAACTGAAGAATTTTGCAAGAATGCATTTGATTTCAGCATAGTCAAATGGACTGGATTTGACAAAAATTGAGAAGGGTTATTGTGGATGGACCCCACATACACCTGTAGATCTAAACAGAACATTCCCAGCTACCACGAATTCTAAGAAGTGCTCCTTCAAAGTTTGGCAGTTTTTTGCTCTTAGGGATCTTAAGTGACTTTGCCGATAGCTTGCTACCCCAAATGACTGGGACACTTGGTGCATGAAATGAGATCTCCCCTAGCATTTACCCACCCAGCTTGATGCATTGGCACTGTCAGTTCGGCCCCATGAGCTGTGGAATGCAAAATATCACTCCTAGCACCTTTTAACTTTATCGATAGCTTGCAGCAGGAAATAACTGAGAGACTTGGTGTATGAAATGATACATCCCCTAGCATTTAGCCATCCACCCCAACATGTTGGCGCAATTTGGCCCCACAACTTGTGGAATGCAAAATTTCACTCCTAGCACATTTCCACTTTGTTGGTAGCTTGTAGTGTGGAATGACTGAGACACTTGGCACATAAAATGAGACCTCCCCTAGCATTTACCTACCCACCCCAACATGTTCGTGTGGTCAGTTCGGCCCCACAATGAGCAGAACAAAAAATATGGCACCTGGCAAGGTTATGCTACATGAAATTGAAGTATTTTGCTAGAATGCATTTTATTTCGGCATGATCAAATGGAATGGAGTTGACCAAAACTTAGAGAGGTTATTGTGGACGGATGCCATGTGCACTTGCAGGTCCAAATGGAACATTCCCATCTACCACAACTTTAGAGAACTTTTTCATCAAAGTTTGGCAGTTTTTGCTCTTATGATCTTAAGTGACTTTGTCGATAGCTTGCTGCCCCGAATGACTGGGACACTTGGCGCATGAAATGAGACCTCCCCTAGCATTTACCCACCCACCTCGATGCATTGGCATTGTCAGTTCGGCCCCACGAGATGTGGAATGCAAAATGCCACTCCTAGCACCTTTCCACTACATGAAACTAAAGCATTTTGCAAGAATGCATTTGATTTCGGTATGGTCAAACGGATTGGATTTGACCAAAACTGAGAGAGGTTATTGTGGACAAACCCCATGTGAACCTGTAGGTCTAAACAGAACATTCCCAGCTCCCATGAATTTTTAGAACTACTTCGTCAAAGTTTGGTAGTTTTTTGCTCTTAGGGATCTTAAGTGACTTTGCTGGTAGCCTACTACCCCAAACGACTGTGATACTTAGCGCATAAAACGAGACCTCCCCTAGCATTTACCATGCACCCCAACACGTTGGTACTGTTGATTTGGCCCCACAAGTTATGGAATGCAAAATATCACTCCTAGCACCTTTTCACTACATGAAACTGAAGCATTTTGTAAGAATGCATTTGATTACAACACAATCAAATGGATTGGATTTTACCAAAACTAAGAGAGGTTACTATGGATGGACCCCATGTACACCTATAGGTCCAACTGGAACAATCCCAGCTACCACAAATTCTGAGAACTGCTCCGTCAAAATTTGACGATTTTTTGCTCTTAGGATCTTAAGTGACTTTGTTGGTAGCTTACTTCCCCCAAACGATTGGGATACTTGGTGCATAAAATGAGACCTCCCCTAGAATTTACCTACCCACCTCAACATGTTGGCACTATCAGTTCAGTCCCATGAGCTGTGGAATGTAAAATGTCACTCCTAGCACCTTTCCACTACATGAAACTGAAGCATTTTGCAAGAATGCATTTGATTTTGACATAGTCAAATGGATTGGAGTTGACCAAAAATGAGAGAGGTTATTATGGATAGACCCCATGTACACCTGTAGGTCTAAATGAAACATTCTCATCTGCCATGAATTCCAATAACTTCTCTATTAATGTTTGGTAATTTTTTGCTCTTAGGAATCTTAAGTGACTTTGCCGATAGCCCACTGCCCCGAATGACTGGGACACTTGGTGCACAAAATGAGACCTCCCCTAACATTTACCCACCCACCCCAACATGTTGGCACTGTCGGTTTAGTCCCACGAGCTATAGAATTCAACATCTCACTCCTAGCACCTTTCCATGTTGCATGAAACTAAAGCATTTTGGAACAATGCGTTCCATGCCACCATAGGCAAATGAATTTGATTTAAAAAAATAAAGCTAGATATTTGTAGGAGGACCTGACATCCACCCATACATGCAAAGAAGATGTTCCTAGGTGTCACAGTTTGATGGAACAACTAGTCCAAATTTTGACACCTTGTTTGTCATAGGGCTCTTGAGAGATTGTTTGCATTTAATGTAGTTGATAATGACCAAGATGCTTTGCCACTGAAAAGACACCTCTCCTAGCATTCATCCACCCACCCCAATGCTTTACTATGGTCATTTCAAACGCATGAGGTATGGAATGTGTTCTAATTACATCCATTAAAGCATAAAGGATATGGGAATTTTGTTAGATGTTGTAGTTGTAATTGCCCTAACAGACATGTATATAAAGTGGCAGGTGTAAAGCAAATGTAGAAAGGTGAAATGAGGATATGCATAGCATAGAAACCATATAGAAGGTGAAATGAGGATATGTGAATCATGCCAAATGTCTCTCTCTCTCTCTCTCTCTCTCTCTCTCTCTCTCTCTCTCTCTCTCTCTCTCTCTCTCTCTCTCTCTCTCGTTTTGCAAGAGAAAGACAAATCCACATGTGCTTGCCTTGTAAGTGGCCTAGGAGTTTGTAGCCCTTCTCAAAGACCTTTCTTGTCATAACTTCCTTCAAACACCTAATAATGGAGAGCTGAGACTTGATTTGGATACCCTTTTGGTCATTGTAAAACATATGTGAAAATGAGATAGGGTTGTTTAGTATGGAATAGGAAAAAATTGGGCTATTATAGTCAAACTAGGCATATTTTGGGGACTGTAATGTAACAGAAGAGACTTGCACATGGATTTAAACCTTGAGATTGATAGGGAAGGTGTAAATAGGCATATATAACATGTCTAAACACTTCCCTTGCATAAATCACTCACCCAACACAATAATTCTCAAAAATACACTAAAACAGGGTCTCTTAGGCCAAATAGAGTAGGGCTTATTCAAAATGGCACTTACATGTGTGACCAACCTCTAAAATATTTCTTGTGGCTCTGTATATACCTACATATGGTGGAACTAGGAGAAAATCAAAATTTACTAAAACTACCCCCTCAATGGCTGAGAGTACTCAGTTTTCTATAAAATGCAAAATAAGTTGCTTCAACGGGTCTAGCTCATTAGATTAGGTCTATTCACATCTATTACACCTCATGGAATCATCATTGTTTTCAAATAGTTCATTTTGGTGGGAAAATGGGAAACCCCTATCAAAATGACTTAAATGGATGTCTTGACCTGCAAGATCACTTAGAAACATGAAAATGTCCTCCTTGCCATCTGCTAAAGTCACTTGATTGGTTTTGAGCCTATGCTCCTGCATCAATAAGGCAGGTGAACTATTTGACATGACGCCTGAAAGAAATGTTGTCTCATGGAATGCAATTGGCAGGTGTAAATCCAAATTCCACAACCTTATCCACCATTCTCCTTGCCTATGCCAAAATGGGATCTTTGGAACAAGGTATAGAGAACCATCAAAGCATAAAGGATATAGGAATTTTGTCACATGTTCTATTTGCAGCTGCCCTTTAGACATGTATGCAAAGTGTTGAAGCATAGACAAGGCATGTAAATAGTTTGGCATGACAATTCAAAGAAATGTTGTCTCATGGAATGCAATGATTGCAAGATATATGCACAAAATTGATTTTTTATAAAGCTTTCGAAAATTTCAAGCAAATACACTTGGCAGGTGTAAAGAAAATGTAGAAAGGTGAAATGAGAATATGCAAAGCATCCAAAAACCAAATAGAAGGTGAAATGAGGATATACAAATCATGCCAGACATGTCTCTTTCCCTATGTCTCTCTCTCTCTTCCCCTCTTCCTCATTCTACTCTTTTTGTAACCCATATAGATGGTGAAATGAGGGTATGCTAGACCTATAGAAGGTGAAATGAGGATATGTCTAACATGTAATATGAGAAATTATCTATAATTATCATGTCAAATCTAGTAGTTTCAATATCATGATTGTTATGAGATGTATACAAAAAGAAGAGTACAACAAATATTTTAACTAACACTTAGCATCAATCTAATAATTTAGCATAAACAAATTATATTTCCTTATATAATTCAAACTATGAATTGTTAGATTCATCTAAAAAACTTATAAAGGCATAAATGATAAATCCTATGATTGGATGCACCTTTCTTTGTACCCACCTTTCTCTTAACAAAAATGCTTTATTTTATGTTTCATATTCCATATTTTTCTTAACATAAAAGTGTAAGATTTAACTAATAATTTATATACAAAAACTAATTATATGAAAACCATATCATAAGTTGTTGCAAATAGGTTCACAATATATTTATGTGTTATCCGAATAAAATTTAGCTTCAATATTCATAATTCAACTATTGTTTCTTGGATTCAATTGTCTAGGAAACAATTCATATTGATTTTCTAGAAAATTCTTTTGAGAATAAAGTTTATCTTTGCACTCCAATATCGATAATATTGGTTGATAAAATAATTATAATACTAAGGGATCAAAATTTAAACACATTGCATACCTTACCTAATGTGTTACAAATTCAATTCAAGTTACAAGTATACTTCCTAAAAATAAATCTACAAAATTCTTAAGATTTACAATTTACTCATGGATATTATATTCTTCACCAAGCTTGTAATTCTAACTAATCTTATAATTCAAAGCATAAAGGATATTAGAATTTTTTCAGATCTTGTAGTTGCAACTTCCCTAGTAGACATGTATGCAAAGTGTCAAAGCATAGATAAGGCATGTGAATTGTTTGATAGAACACCTGAAAGAGATGCCATCTCATGGAATACAATAATTGCAAGATATGCACAAAATGGATTTGTTGATAAGGATTTAGAAACTTTCAAGAAAATGTGATTGGCAGGTGTAAATCCAAATTCCACAACCTTAACCAACATCCTCCCTACCTATTCCAAAATGGGATCTTTGGAACACGATATGGACATCCATCAAAGAATAAAGGATATGGGAATTTTGTTAGATCTATTGTAGTTACAACTACCCTAGTAGACATGTATGCAAAGTGTGGAAGCATAGACAAGGCACATGAACAGTTTGACAGAACACCTCAAAGAGATACCATCTCATGGAATGCAATAATTGCAAGATATGCACAAAATGGATTTGTTCATAAGGATTAAGAAACTTTCAAGAAAATGCAATTGGTAGTTGGAAAGCCAAATTCCACAACCTTAGCCAACATCCTCCTTGCCTATGCCAAAATGGGATCTTTGGAATAGGGTATGGACATCCATCAAAGCATAAAGGATATGGGAATTTTGTTAGAATTGTTGTAGTTGCAACTACCCTAGTAGACATGTATGCAAAGTGTGGAAGCATAGACAAGGCACATGAACTGTTTGACAGAATGCCTCAAAGAGATTTCATCTCATGGAATCTAATAATTGCAAGATATGCACAAAATGGATTGTTAATAAGGTTTTAGAAACTTTCAAGAAAATGCAATTGAGAGGTGTAAAGCCAAATTCCACAACCTTAGCCAACATCCTCCCTTCATATGCCAAAATGGGATCTTTGGAACATGGTATGGACATCCATCAAAGCATAAAGGATATGGGAATTTTGTCAGATCTTGTAGTTGCAACTATCCTAGTAGACATGTATGCAAAGTGTGGAAGCATAGACAAGGTACATGAACTGTTTGACATGATGCCTCAATGAAATGCCATCTCATGGAATGCAATGATTGCAAGATATGCAAAAAATAGATTTTTTTGATAAGGTTGTATAAACTTTCAAGCAAATACAATTGGTGGGTGTAAAGCCAAATTCCACAACCTTAGCTAGTATCCTCCTTGCCAATGTCAAAATGGGATCTTTGGAACACGATATGGACATCCATCAAAGCATAAAAGATATGGGAATTTGTTTTGATGTTGTAGTTTCAACTACCGTCAGAGACATGTATGCAAAGTGTGGAAGCATAGACAAGGCACGTGAACTGTTTGGCATGATGCCTAAAATAAATGTCATCTCATGGAATGCAATGATTGCAAGATATGAACAAAATGGATTTTTGGATAAGGGTTTAGAAACTTTCAAGCAAATGCAATTGGTAGGTGTAGAGCCAAATTCCAAAACCTTAGCCAACATCCTCCTTGCCTATGCCAAAATGGTATCTTTGGAACACAATATGGACATCCATCAAAGCACAAAGGATATAGGAATTTTGTCAAATGTTGTAGTTGCAACTAACCTGTGAGACATGTATGCAAAGTGTGGAATCATATACAAGGCACTTGAACTATTTGACACATTGCCTCAAAGAAATGTTGTCTCATAGAATGCAATGATTGCAAGATATGCACAAAATGGATTTTTCATAAGGCTTTAGAAACTTTCAAGAAAATGCACAAAAGAAACTTTCAACCAAATTATACAATTGGCACGTCTAAAACCAAATTACACAACCTTATCCAACATCCTTCTTGCCTATGCCAAAATGGGATCTGGGAAATATGGTGTGGACAACCATCAAAGCATAAATGATATATGAATTTTGTCACATGTTTTATTTGCAGCTGCCCTTGTAGGTCCATGTATGCAAGGTGTGGAAGCATAGATAAGGCACGTGAACTATTTGACATGATGCCTCAAAGAAATGAGCAGTCTCATGGAGTGCAATGATTACAAGATATAAAAAAAATGGATTATTTGGAAATGATTTATAAACTTTCAATAAAATGCAATTGGCACGTGTAAAACCAAATTCATGTAACGATAATTGATCATCATATTAAATATTTAATCTAAATTGTCATATACATAATGTAATGAACTTAACATCTAGTCTATATATAAAGCCATATAGCCATGTACGAACAAATCCGTACAGGCATATACAAAGATATACATTGGTAACATACAAAGGTATGTATACAAAGCCATCTAGGCATACAAAAAAAAGTCCCAAAATCTAGTTACCTATGAACTACTATGAAATAATCAGCGGCCCTTGCTTGGCCGTGAAGATGGAGAGTCAATCAGTGACTCATCCTCTCTCTCCCATCGACTAGACCTCCTCGACAGAGATTTTTGTAGCTCCACCTATTAATACAATCAAACAATATGCATATTAATATAGAAAACATGAAATATAATTGATCACTTACCACTAGCTAATGATACATCTCGATCATCTTTTCTCTCTCTTCATATGTATCTGGACATGATGGAGTTGTGACCTCCTGTGAGAAGCATCAAGAAGAAAAATTGACTAAACATAAATATCATTTATGTACATCAAATGACATGAGATAAAACAAGAAATACAAAATGACATTTACATGTTACTGGCTCATACCTTGTTCAAAGGATCTGAAGACAACACAACTGCAGCAATGCCTACCTCTGCTAACTAATGAAGATGAGGAGGAGTCTCCATATTCAACATCTGAAAATAGAGTTCACGGTTGTTTGACCAAAATAGATACATAACATTATTTAAATGCATAATGATTACAAATGGTTAAATTTACCTCCGTAAAAGTGCTTCTGCATCCAAGGGACCAAGGAAATCATGGAGGTGCTGGTAAAGCTCCCTTTTGAAATTATCAAATTGTCACTAAATAAGATTACCATTGATATATGTACTATATTTACAATCATGTGATAAATTACATACATGCTGACTCGACCTCCTCTCATAACCAGCCACTGGATAGCTAACAGAGGCATGATGAAGACTCTAACCCTAGAATTTCATCGCGTGGACAATTACATACATTAATTTTGACTTATAATATAGATAGTCATATAAAATTAATTACGAATTTCAAATACAAATATATTAAATTAAGATGAACCTTGTAAAAAATTACCTAGGAGTTAATACCAAAGGTACACTATAAGAAATCATCTATGAGAACAAGATCATCCAATATGGATGTGTCCATCACTAGCTGCTACCCCTGTGTCCCAATATCCTGTCGAGAGTCCTGTGTCCCATAATCACACAAGTTCACACATGAACTGCAAAGATGTGGGGAGAAATGATGCCTGCTTCTCTCACCCTCATCAGCCTGGGTGAGATCATCGTCGTGATATGCTAGAGATTGCATCAGAGAACTTAATGAATGCAGAGTCTCTACCTCAACACTCTCCTTCAAAGTCAAAGGGAGTGAGACACGTGTTGGCCTCATCAGGGGTCTAGGTACGCAGTTCTGGTCTCATTGTGCAACCTCTCTATCTTGGGCAGAGCCATCACCTCTACCCTGGAACTCTCAAATGTCAAAATAATTAGGAATCTCCTTGAGGATGAACTCACAATGGAGTTTTCTTAAGAAATATTGTGGCACCTCATTGTTATTACATGGATGCTCATCAAAGACCATGTACCATCTATCCCAAAAGTTTTGGGACATATCTTCATTCCTACACCAATGAATCAGAAAGTGTTTGCAAGTCTCTTCTAATGTTTGGCTAGTTTTAGGATTGATAAAATGTGAACATAATACAAATTTTGTATTTTTTTTGTCCTTCACTTGTTGGTAAGACAATTTGTCAGCATAGTATTGCCGACACCTCTCCCTATAGTCATTCCATTTGGTGATTTGGTTTGTCACCAATTCAATGTGAGAAATAATCACCTCTAATGACTTGGCAAGTTCTCTCCTACGATAGATGCTTGCACTTGAACTATTTAACATTTCAATTAGAGTTTGAAGATGTTTTTTGTTTTCTTTTATTTGCTCTAAATAGTTTTCCTATGTATCTCTTTCATGGTGAGGACATGAAGGTGGGGGGTTTTGAGGGTTTTGAGGATTTTCAAGGTTGTTTTTACCCTATGTTGGATTTGTGTTTTGTGCTACCTCATTGACTGTAAATTCAACATAAAAAACTAATCACACATTGCAAAAGTAAAAATTTATTTCGAAACTCACAAAAATCAATCAAACCCTACCTTCTTCGGCTATTGTGCCCTCTACATTTAATTCATGACATCTTCGGGAGTGGGATTGGTGAGGTGGCATGGTGAAAACATCGAATACACTTAGAACTTGCTTGATTTCTCCTTCCTCTAAAGTGCTCACACTCTTATAACTGGTTTTGGCTTGCAAAATGTAGAAATGGTCATGGTTTTGTGTTTTTTTTACTTTATAACAGAGAAAAAAGTGAGCGCGTTATAACATGCTCACATTTTCCCTTACATGTGACCAAAAAGCTGAGTGACAACTTTTTGGTCCTACAACTTTGTGCATATACCCATTTGCAATAATGATTTCATTTGCAATATTATTTTTATTCTCACCATTTCAATACTTTCTTCTATCTCCACCTCTTTGATACATGCATGAAAAAGATTCATACACTCCTAACACATTTATTGGTCTTGCAGAATCACATGATAATATATTTTTTGACATCATGCTTTTGCAAGGCTTATGGTTTCTGACACTATGGTTTTGCAAGTCCTAAGCTAGAGGCATCTTATCTCCTATCTAGAAGATCCTTGCGACTTCCACAATATCTTTTTGATAAAGATATTTCATTTTAGAATTTTACTATTGTACTTTAGCATGTTTTTTACTTGGTGCAACTATTGGATCAACTTGCTAAAGTGGGGGAAAAATGTAACGTAAAAAAATTTATGCTGTGCAATTTTATGTCAAGTTTTACACCTACCTTAGTGTTAGTTTTTCCTTAGAACTACTTAGAAGTAATCTTAGATTACTTCCCTCAAACCAATTTTTTATCAAAATTGTATTAGAGAATTAATGTTAACTTCTATCTAGGCACATGTGTCAAATTGGAGCAAATTTCCTTTGGACACTAGCGTGATGCATGACATGCTGGTGTCATGTGTCATACAGTGTCTCGAAATGTGTGTTTCTCATACATGCCACTACCTCATAATGTCTTCTAATGGTTGTAACACTTCCTTGAATGTTTCTTTGCTATACATAGTCTATTCTTGAGCACAAGATAAGGATAATGAAAAGACATGACTACTATCCAGAGGAGCTTTCTAAGAATCACGATAGGTCTGTAGTTTTAGTGGTTTGAAACTCTAATTTTTCTACACATAGATTCCTCATAGTAGATAGATTCTCTCTCTTGTCTGGTTAGCCCATAGCCTTACAATTTTCTTTTGCACCTACTTGTAATTTCTCGTGATCATTGTACAAATTATCCAAAGCAATCACAAGGGAAGATTTTCTCTTAGAGGCATAGGCTTCGCCTAAGAGATTCCTCTAGTTTTTCTTCTACCATTGAAGGTGTTTTCGATAATTGGTGAATAATGAATTGCTCTCTAGAAACCCTTCTCATCTTCAACACTCAAATCCATGCAGATAAGGTAGTGAATCCTTTTGGTGTTTCTTTATCACATTCCAATAGAAAGTGATATATTCTTGATAGTTTTGTTTTTCTCATCACTTGGTTGATCTTGTTGCACAAGCAATGAATCAACCCTCTTTTTAGAATCATTTAAGTAGATCTATGTTTCATCTATCATTACTCATACCACAATCTAGGAAAAGTGTCCTCCCCATTGACTAAGGAGGTGTTCCTAGCATATTTTGTCACTGCGTCTCCAATCCTAGACAAAATTAGGATAGGTGCACACACTCTTTCCAACATCATTATCATTTGACTGCTCGTGGAGGTTGAAAGACCAAAGTAGGGGTTTGACCTTACCTAGAAAACTCCTTAGCAATCCCAAAACTTTTTAGCTTATAAAAAACAAGCTATTCAAAGGACATCAATCACTCAAAGGTTTACTAGTGTTGATCTAATATTTTGGTGGATTCTATCATCTATATTTTATCTGATTTATCTGTCTACTCAGATATTATGCTTACATTTTTCCTCATTGTGTTGTGAAAATTGATCTAGAAGTGACACAAATAGAGAAGAGGCTCATTGGGCAAGCATAGAGTAATCTTATCTGAACCTATCATCCATACAACATCATAAATATGATGGAGTGACATGCAAATGTTCATGCTATGTGATGTCATCCTTGACCAAGACTCCATTCCTCTGGTGATAGGTTTATCGTGTATTGTGTTTTTTAGATCTACTTTCATTTAAGATCAAAAATCTTTTCTAGTACTCTATAAACAACAATTCATTTATGTACTATCAATTTAAAAAATTAATTTAACAGGGATATCAGGCAATGGCGGGCATGAGTGCAGGAGCAATCTTTGCATGGCCGCTTAAAGCTCAGCCTTAGCATGCATGTTCTGGATGAGTCTCCATTTTTATTTGTCTTTGGTGTTGCAGGTTCTTGTTTGGTGCATTCAACCTATTTGTGAGGGTGGGTTTTGTTGCAGGGTTTTTAATCAGGGGATCCGGCGTGGATTTTTTTCTCTTCGGTATGGGTTTTGGTCTAGGGTTGGTAGAGCTAGTGCTTCCTTCCATGTTTGTGGGTCTTTTGCCTTGTGGGTTTGTTTGGGCATGGCGGCACAAGGTGCTTCCTTGAGTGTGGTGATCTCTGAGGGTGGGGACTTCTCAGATCCCTCTTATTCTTTGAATGCAACTACCATGGCGCATTTGGGAAAAACTCCATCTGGGGATGGGTCCTTATTCTCAAAGGGTTTTTCTAGAATAAAGAAAGTTAATGGTTGTTTAGAGAGATGCCAAGATCAATCTGTTTCATATTGGAGAAATCATGCACTTATTTGTAAATTCATGGATCTCCAACTTCCTCTACTAGTTCTAGAATCTTGGACAAGTCAGGTTTGGAACCCAGAAGGGGATATGGAGATATTGATGGTGGCTAACAATTACTTTCTAGTTGTTTTCTCATGCATGGTGGATAGAAATAGGGCTTTTGAAGGTGGCCCTTATTTTTATAATTAGGTTGGGCTCTTTATCAAACCTTGGCATGTGGGGTTCAACTCTGCGGAGGAGCTTCCCTATAAGCAAGCTAGGTGTGTGGAAATCATTTCCTACACTAATCTAAAGAGGAGAAAAGAGTACAAATTATTTTTAATCCTTATAGTTACAGAATGTTAAACACAACAATGGAGATATTGCAGCAATACACATACACAGAGAAATGAGACAGAAGAGAGAGACACAAGATATATGTGGGGAAAACCCTTATCAGGTGAAAAGCCCCACTCCAAAACCTATACAATGTATTATCAAAATTGAAATGGTTTACAATACACTTGCAATGCAATCTCTCAGGAGTCTTCGACACTCATATCTGGAGACAAATCGGTAGCATAACAGTACCTGTCAATCACATAATACATCTTCTCTCAAAAGCACTTGTTTATATAGAAGATATAAGGTAAAAATGAGCCTATCTTGAGATAGGCATCCAACATGGCCTCATGGCACAAAATCCACGTCTGGGGACACTTGTCCAACACTGTAGAATGTTCATGACATTTGTCATATCACCCCATCCCAAAGAGGTCACCTATTCCCAAGTTGGGCAATGGATGTCGAAGGATTAAGTGCATCAAAAGAAGCATCTACTAAGAATAATGTAGAAGAGTCAAAAAAGATAGATGAGGAGAAGTCTAAGGATATGGATTCCTCTGTTCTAGAAGAGGAAGTCCATGAAGAAGTCAACATCTCTCCTTTAGATCCCCCTATAGACTCAGGTACTAAAGGAAAAGGAAGAGAAGAGGAGAAATTGAGTCAAGAAGAGGAGGTAAAGGGAAGAGAAGAAGAACAAACAGAGAAGATCCCTGATGATAGTTCTGAGGTTGCCAAAGGAAAGAAGACTCGGTCTCTAGCAAGAGACACTATAGAGGTAGTAAAGAGCTTCTTGAACAAAGAAATGATAGAAATACATGAACCAGAATTATTTCAAGGACGACTCAATTTGATTCCCTCTCTCCAGTCCAGACAATGAAGATAGCATCCTTTGCCCAAGCTAAAGCAAAAGAAAATCTTCTGAAGTCTCACATGGAAGATTGTGAGCTGATAGATATTGCATCTAGAATTCTGGAGAAGATCATGCCATCCTTCCAAAAGGATCCTTCGGCCTCTCCATCCGGTAACCTTAAATCCCTGATAAACTCTGTCAACACTCATTTTGATTCCTTAGAGAAATCGACAGAAGAAAAGGTCCGGAAAGAATTTTTGGGAAAGAGATTCTCTGAAGTACAGGGACCCATAGATAATGATAGGAGAACCGTGGATATTGGGATAAAGAGCCTAGAAAATGCTCTTAAAAATGGTGGAGAAATGTACAAATTTTGTCTATCCTGGTCTAAAGTGACAGAAGATATTGAAAAGAAGGTGAAAGAACAAGAAGGTAAACTGTCAAGTTTATCTCAAAATTTTGATCCTCTCACCACATCCATAATGAATCAAGAGTGCCAGGCTATTGCCATTATAAATGAAATAAAGAGGCTTGAAAAGGAGAAGAAGAATATAATAAGCAAGATGAGTGAACTTAGAGGGATAATTATCCCTAAGTTAGAGGCAATGCATGAGGCCTTAACTGATGCTCAGACCATAGCCCGGACCAGTGATCCTGTAGACTTAAAAAGGGCAGAAGCTTATGCATTTTTGTTGAGTGGTCACATCTCAAATTTGGACAGGATGAAGCAGAGTTGGGCAACAGAATTTGTATAGTTGAAGACCACTTTTGCAGATATACTTGAGTATATGTAAGTATAACGTGTATATATACTTATGCGGCTATGTATATGTTGATTTTTGCAAATTTTGGTGTGCAAATTCCACCCTCTACCATTGATGTCAAAGGGGGAGTGAGGACTAGTGAAAAATGTGGAATCCAGCTAAGGGGGAGCTCTGGTAAAAGTGTACATAAGACAGAGCATCAACCAAGGGGGAGTTTTCTACGACACTTAGTCATTTTTCACTAAGTGTTGCCATCAATGCCAAAGGGGGAGATTGTTGGAAAGAGAAACTGTGTAGCTTCAGCATTGTTGTCATTAATGGCAACAAAGTCTATCCCACACATCCATAGAGCATAGTATGCTTATACCAAAAGTTAGATTGAAGAGTGTTATGGTCCGGTGAACAAGAACAAAGCATGCAGCAAGGTCCGACAATTAGGTCCGGATCTCTCAGAGGGTGTAACTCAGCAAGTTATGGACTTGTGCAAGTCAAGAGGAGTATCATGACTACTGTATTCTAGTGATTGAGCCTCCGGTGATGAATCATTGAAAAGATATGAGCATCTGAGTGTTGGGTTCTAGACAGGTAGAGCAGACTGAGGAAGAACTGACCTACAGAGTATCAGACTTCAATCTGAATGAGTAATTGATGGTGATCAAGCTATTTGAGGGATCATACATGGTTGGCTGACATGATTTATGACTTCTATGTCTATGTTTTTGATGCACATCACATATTAAGCATGGAATCAACAGACAGATCAGTGTTTTGTAAATATCTTGAATATTTCGGTTGCCGACTAGAAAGATATTGAAATCATTGGTGCAGATATATATACCAGATGGATTTCAATATGAAGTGCATGAAAAAGAAAAAGAGTGCGAGGAAAGGCAGAGATAAGTGTGGAAGTAGCAATACAAGTCTGGTATGTGACAGAACAACAGCACTAAAGCAGAGGAAGAATGAAGTGCATTAGATCAGTATATTGAGCCTAACCAGAACTGAACCTCAACATATATGGATGCCTCTCTTCAGTTCAAATACCTGGTTACCTTCTATAAACATTGTATAGTGAGTCTCTTGTAGGCAGTGTGCCTCTTGTGAGTAGTGTGCTCGGGCAGTGAGCCCTAATTGGTAAGTGCCATTTTGTACTTCTTATTCTTTTAACAGAGAATACAATCTTGGGTTAGTCACCCTGTGGTTTTTCCCTTAACAAGGTTTTCCATGTTAAAATCCTTGGGTTATGTGTGTTGATTTCATTTCTGCTCTCATGCTTATATATGCTTGTGTTTTGATGCTACATAAATTATAAAAGGAAAAATAAAGTAAAGTTATTAGAGACAACTAATTCACCCCCCTCTTAGTTATCTACCTTGTTTCCAACACCATCCTCTACCATGTCTCGTATGAAGTGAAATTGTACATCAATATGCTTTGTTTTGGCATGGAAAGTTGGATTCTTTGCTAGGTAAATCGCACTCTGACTGTCACAACAAATCGTAATCTGTCTTGCATCAACACCAATATCTGAACACAATCTCTTAAGCCAAATGACTTCCTTACAAGCATGAGTTTCTACCATATACTCAATTTCTATCATGGACAAAGCAACCACAGGTTGTTGCTTACTCATCCAACTAATTGCACCACCAAACATAGTGAACACATAAACATTGGTGAATCTCCTGCAGTCAATGTCACCCACCCAATCAAAATCCATAAATCCATGAATAGAAACTAAATGTGGAGGTCCTGTACAATTACCATGATAGCATATGGAATACTTGAAAGTACCCCTCAAATATCTAAACACTCTCTTAACTACATCCCAATGTACCCGTCCAGGATTAGCCATAAATTGACTAAGGACTCCCACTGCTTGGGCAATGTTTGGTCTTGTGCAGACCATAGCATACATCAAACTACCAAAAACACTAGCATAAGGTACTCTGCTCATGTCCTCTACCTCACTAGGAGATTTTGGACAATCATTAACAAATAACTTTGTCCCCAATGAAACAAGAACACACAATGGTCTACAATCTGCCATGCTGAACCTAACCAACATGGTCTTCACATACTTACTCTAGCTTAACCAAAGTTTTTTGTTAGCTTTGTCTCTTATGATTTCCATTCCCAAAATGTACCTAGATGTCCCTAGATTCTTAATCTCAAACTGTGTTGACAATTGAGACTTCAAATCATAAATCATATTCTTACCATTCCCAATTAACAGTATATTGTCAACATACAATGCAATAATGAGAATGTGATCATTGTCAAACTTGTATCAAACATAGTGATCTGACTTTGATCTTAGAAATCCAATCGACAACACAAAGGCATCAAATTTCATATACCACATCCTAGGAGACTACTTCAAACCATACAAAGACTTCTTCAGTTTGCAAACCAAATTTTCTTTACCTTTCTCTATGTAATGCTCTAGCTATGACATGTAGATCTCTTCCTCCAAATCAACATGAAGGAATGTTGTCTTCACATCCATATGTTCCACCTCTAAGTCATACACTGCTGCAAGAGATAACAAGAACTAAATGGATGTCAGCTTTGCAACGGGAGAGAAAATTTCACCATAATCAATTCCCTCCACTTGTGAGTACCCCTTCGCAACCAATCTAGCCTTGTACTTTTTAACACTACCATCTGCACCGAATTTCTTCTTGAACACCCATTTGCATCCAACAGCTTTCTGTCCTTCAGGTAAAGGCACCAAGTCACATGTTTTATTCTTCTCTAATGAAGCCATTTCATCTTCCATGGCCTCCTTCCAGGAACCTACATCTTTCATGCCCATAGCCTCTGTCACAGTTCTAGGTTCATCAATGTTAGTAACCAAGGCAAAAGCACAACTAGAATCAAGCAATGAATAACCAAACCTATCAGGTTTCTTCCTTGTTCATGTAGACCTCCTCAATGGTCGAGGTTGAGGTTCTACTTCTTCTGAGCTTTCAGAGCTGCTAGAGCTCTCCTTATCATCAGGTCTCACAGGGTCTATCAATTCAGTCTTCTCATGGGTAGAAGGAAACTGAACCACATCCTCTTTCTTTTCTGTCTGTTTTGGATATAGATAAATGAAAGAAGGTGTTAGCTCTCTAAAGATAAAACTTCTTCTATACAACACTTTTTCAGCCACAGGATCCCAAAGCTTGTATCCTTTCACACCAACACCATAGCCAATGAAAATACACTTAACATCCTTGTTCTCCAATTTAGACTGTTTCTCCCTAGGCACATGTGCATATGCCTCACAACCAAAAACATGAAGATGTCTAACTGAAGGCTTCTTACTAGACCACACTTGCATAGGTGTCTTACCAACAAGAGCTGATGTAGGAGACCTGTTTACCAGGTAGCAAGTAGTGGCTATAGCTTCAGCCCAAAACTTTTGTTCGAGGCTTGGTCCACTAAGCATACTCCTAGCCTTCTCCATCAGTGTCCTATTCATCCTCTCTGCAACTACATTTTATTGTGGGGTGTATGGAGTTGTCTTATGTCTTTCAATCCCTTGCACTTTACAGAACTTATCGAACTCTGCCGAACAAAACTCACCACCATTGTCAGTTCTTGAACACTTAATCTTTTTACTAATCTGATTCTCAACGAAAGCTTTAAACTCTTTGAACTGACTAGAGACTTCAGACTTACTTCTAAGAAAATAAATCCATGTCCTTCTACTGTAATCATCTATGAAAGATACAAAATATACAGATTTGGAAATCAAAGGAACACTAATAGGACCAAACACATCAGAATGAATAAGGTCCAACACACCAAAAGACTTGTTGGAACTAGAGTAAAACTAAACAGGGTTTTGCTTTCCATATATACAATGTTCGCAAAAGTCAAACTCGAGATTACAATCGTTTAACCCCTCAATGATGTTTTTATTTTTTAGGTTTCGAAGACCCTTCTCACCAATGTGGCCAAATCTCTTATGCCATAACATAGTCTTTTCAGTAGGAAGATTAACTTCCAAAGCATGAGCACCCTTGGGTACATAAGATGCACTACCATTAGAATTTATTACAACAGATTTCTTCATTGCTTGTTCAGATGGTGGGGATGAAATGACTGCAGCTCTTTTCTTCAAGTCAGAAAAACTATTGCACTATGAAGTACATGCCTCCAGCTGAAACAGAGTACCTCTCTGAGTACCCTTCTCAAGCACCATAGATCCTCTAGTCATCTTGTATCCATCCTTTGAAAAGACAACCTACACACTTGTATCATTCAACATACTTATAGAAAGCAAGTTCCATGCCAAGCCTGGGATGTGCATAACCCTAGTGATCCCCTTCACTCATCCATCAGGGAATCAGATTGAGACTCTTCCACGACCAACAATCTTCAGATGAGACTCATCACTCAAGTACACTCTTCCACCATCAAACTCTTCATACTTCGTGAACCAGCTTCAATGCAAGGTCATGTGGAATGATGCAACAGAATCAATCAACCACACATCATTAGATGTATGGGTGGCTAGGGCTCTGATGAAGGCATCACCATCATCTTATGACTTGTCAGAATCTGAATCTAGGACACTCTTTTTCTTCTTTTTCTTTTCCTCTTTACATTCCTTTCAAAAATGCCCAGTTTTACCACAGTTCCAACAGAGAGCCTTGGACTTTCCAAGAGATTTGGATCTACCCTTTTCACCTTTCTTGTCCTTCTTCTTCCCTTTCTCTTTAGGTCTTCCACAAACTGCAAGAGCTTCTTTGGCCGACTCGATTGTCTTTCTTTGTATTTCTTCAAATAGCAGTTAAGACACTACCTCATCCATCTTGAAGGTGGTTGTAATGCTTCTGATGGCCATGACAAGATGATCCCACGAATCCAGCAAAGAACAAAGCAGGGTCATACACCGATCCTTCTCCTCCATTTTCACACCCACGGATGTCAACTATGCAACAATCATGTTGAAATCATTCATATAGTCCACAACAGATCCATCGTCTTCCATCTTTAGAGCAAATAGCTTCTTTTTCATAAAAATCTTGTTCACCAAGGACTTGTCCTAATAAAAATCTCCCAACTTCTTCCAAAGTTCTTTCATAGTCTTCTCCTCATGGAAATTCAATAGGACAGAGTTAGGTAGATAGAGTCTTATGAGACCCTTAGCCTTCTGATCTTTGAGGTCCCAATCAGCTTGTGACATTGCCGTAGGTTTTGTTCCATCAACGGTTTCCCATAGGTCACGATCAACAAGTAAATCTTCCATCTTGAGTTTCTACAACTCAAAATTTGTGCCATTGAACTTCTCCACCTCTAATCTTCTAAATGTGCTTGCCATCTCCTTCCTGTAACAAGATACAAAATACTCTGCACAGACTCCCACTCAACCTAAGGTTAGCTCAAAAAATCCCTACCCAACAGCTAGAACCAAAACTGGCCAGGCTCTAATACCAACTGAAAGGAAGCTAGGTGTGCAGAAATTGTTTCCTACACTAATCTAAAGAGGAGAGAAGAGTGTAGATTCTTTTTAATCCTTATAGTTATAGAATGTTAAACACAATGATGGACATATTGCAGCAATACACATACACACAGAAATGAGACAGAAGAGAGAGACACAAGCTATACGTGGGGAAAACCTTTATCGGGTGAAAAACCCCACACTCTAAAACCTACACAATGTATTATCAAAATTGAAATGGTTTACAATACACTTGCAATGCAAGCTCTCAGGAGTCTTTGACACTCGTATCTGGAGACAAACCAGTAGCATAATAGTACCTATCAATCACATAATACATCTCTCAAAAGCACCTATTTATATAGAAGATACAAGGCAAAAATGAGTCTATCTTGAGATGAGTGTCCAACATGGCCTCATGGCCCAAAATCCATGCCTAGGGACACTTGTCCAACACTGTAGAATGTTCATGACACTTGTCATATCACCCCATCCCAAAGAGGTCGCCTATTCCCAAGTTGGGCAATGACAGATACTCTTACGACTGTCATAGAATCTGTCATAGCTATCATATCTTACAGTTGTAAGAGAATCTATCATACACAGGCTAAAAATAGCATATTCTCTTACAACATGTCATAACCCTCCTTGGGGTGCCCAAATAGGCCTTCTTCCAAGATGCCTTGTGACACATGTCTTCACCTGTAATAGAATCTTCCATTTACGACTCTTACGCATCATAGATTTGTCATAGGAATTTGTCATAACTGTTTCAGTCAATATTCCCTTACACACTATCCAAGATGCTGACACATGGAAAAATATTCCTACCACTAAGTGGGGCACCTATCTCCTCATGTGAGTACAAATTTACATGTGATCACCTTCCACGTAAGATGACACATCACCGTGCCAACTCCTAGAAGATGACAATAAGGATTTTCATCCTAATTACAATAATAGGTAATAAATAAATAAATACAATGAAATAATACAAGGAATTACCAAGGTTGAGACACCTTAATTCCCAACATTCCCTTGAGTGCCCCTATTTGGGTTCATCTTCCAAGGGTTCTGCTTGAGTTGTAGTGGAGTGACATTCTTCATTCGATTGCTCTTTTGCTTGGCAAACCGGTTGGTTCTGCTTCGCAAACTTAGGACAAGAAGGTAATCTCTTATGCTCGAATTTGTGTTGAGATTGATTTAAATAAACCTTTGACAGATTCTATGGAAATATATCTTTGGTCCTCTTCTTGGATTCAACATCTCAACTACGAGACATTGCCATTCAAATGTCGAATCTATCATGAGTATGGGCATTTGTAAAGGAGATGCCCCCATGCTAATTCAATAACTATTACAGCTAATGTTCCTTCCAATTTGACTCCTAAGAAGGATAAAGGAAAGGCTCCTTTATCTGAAGGGGTTGTTGATAAGGAGGGATTTATTCCTGTTAAGCCTTGCAATAAGGGGAGAGGTCAGAAGAGAACTCTGAAGGACCAGCAAAATGATGAGAATCTTAATTAGTTTGATGTTTTGGATGACATGGTCCAGGAAGAGGAAATTTAAGTTGAGCTGCCCTCTAGTACTAGGTCATTGGACATGGCCTTGTTAGAGATCAAAGAGATGGATAATCAGATCTTGTCTTTGGCAGGTCGGCAGGATAGGTAGATGAATACATATTTACCTTCTTAGATTCCAAATGTGTCACAATCAAGTGGGGCTTTGGTCTCAAAATATGGTGAAGCTTTGGCAGCTCCAGTCTTTCCTCCAGTGAATGAGGCTTTGGAGTCTGGGAAAATTAGGGGGGCTTCTCATGCCTTGGGCCTACAACAAAAGTCCCTTAAAAAGGGGCCTCCGGAGAAGCCTTTGAAGGTTGGGAGCAAGAAAGACCAGAAGAAGGTGAAGTTAGTTGGAGATACATTAGTGGAATCCAAGTCAGTGAAAACCATTGACTCCCATTTCTCCCAATCTCACAAATGATTATTTTATCTTGGAATGTGAGGGGTATGAATAGCATCCCTAGACAAAAGGCTATTCATGATCTAATTGATACCCATTTTCTTGACATTGTCTTTATTCAAAAAACTAAAGTGACTGTGGATGGTATGTTGAATTTATCTCCTAGAATTTGGTCTTGTGGCTCTTGTCAGTGCATTGGGGCCCATAGTAGTTCAGGTGGAGTGGCTTATTTTTGGGATTTGAGGAAGGTAGTCCTTCTCTGGCAGATTTCGAGTCACTCTTCTATCTCTAGGGTTGCCTCTAGTGTGGATTCAAGTGAAATCTATCTTTTTACTAATGTTTATGCTCCTACTAATCTCTTGGGCAAATCATAACTTTGGGATCACATTAGATTTGTCTGATCTCTAGAGCTCTTTCTCCCTTGGATCATGGTTGGTGACTTTAATGCAGTTTGTATCTTGGAGGAAAAAAGAGGTGGCATTGTCAGGCTTGATATTTCTACTGAAATCCTAAGAGATAATATTGATCTCTTGAATGTTATTGATGTGAAGCCAAATAATGGTATCTTCACTTGGAACAACAGAAGAAGTGGAGCAGATGTGATCTCGAAGAGGCTTGATAGATTTCTTGTCTCCTGCTTTTGGATGGGTGATAGATGGACTACCAGCTTGAAGATCTTTGATTGGAGAGGCTCTGATCATTGGCCAATCAAACTCTCAGTGATTTCATTTAGAGCTTCAAAGAACCCTTCTTTTACATTTCAACCTATGTGGTTGTGGGATCACTCTCTCCAAGACTTAATGACTAATTACTGGTATCAAGTGAAACATGCTTATAGCAGGGCTATGTATTCCTTTGTCAAAAGATTACAATATGTGAAATATAAGCTCAGGAAGTGGAATAAGCAATGCTTTGGAAACCTTCACTTCAACAAAATGTCAGCTCAAGCTCAGCTAGATGCTATCACTCACTTGATCTAAGATCAAGGACTTACTTTGGATCTGAGCAGAGAGGAGATTCTGGCTGTTAAGGATTTGGAGGAATGGGAACTTCGTGAAGAGATTTTCTAGAAGCAGAAATGTTGTATTGATTGGCTCCAGGAAGGAGATAGGAATATAGCTTCTTTTCATAATTCTGTTAAAGCTAGAAGAAGTGGCAACCTCATTACCTCTCTTGTATCCTCAAAAGATGTTCAACTTTCTTCAATGGGAGAAATTTCTTAGGAGGCTTCTCAATATTTCTCAGCTTTGTTTACTAAGGACTCCCCCCTGCTTGTGTAGATGAAATCTCTATCCTGGATTGCATCCCCTCTTTGGTTTCTAATGAGATGAATGAGGCTCTCATTCATCCCATCTCAATGTAGGAATTGGAAGATGTAGTGTTTCAGATGAAAATAGTTAAAGCCGCAAGCCCTGATGGTTTTCCTATTAAATTCTTTTAGGAGTTTTGGGAGATTATCAAATGGGACCTTTTGGAGGTGGTACAAGAGTCACAAAGAAATAAATAGATGTTAAGAGCCATGAATTCTACTTTTATGGCTCTTATTCCTAAAAAAGATGCTGTGAATAGTCTAGATTAGTTTAGACCCATTCTTCTTTGTAATATGGTTTATAAGATTATCACTAAGTTGATTGTAGAAAGACTCAAGCTGTACCTCAAAGCTTTGATTTCTGAAGAACAGGGTGGATTTGTTTTTGGTAGACAGATTCTTGATGGGATTGTGATTGATGCAGAGGCCATTCATTCTATGGTGACATCTAAGGAGAAGGCCATGTTCATCAAACTCAACATGGAAAAAGCTTATGATAGAATCAAATGGACTTTTTTTACAGAAAGTCCTTCCACCATTTGGTTTTGGTGGTCACTGGGTTGATTGGATCATGAGTTGTGTTACCTCTACCTCATTCTCTATTCTTATTAATGGGGAACCGTCTGATCTATTCAGTGCTTCTAGGGGCCTTCGGCAAGGGGACCTTATTTCTCCTTATTTGTTTATTATCATGGATGAAGGACTTGGTAGATTTACTAAATCTTGTGTTAGACAAGGTCTGATTCAGGGTTGGAGCTAGTGCAATAGTTTGGCTCTTCATTCTCACCTTCAGTTTGTGGACGAGATTGCTTTGATGGGTTTGGCCAGAATCAATGAAGCAATTAATTTTAGGAGAACTTTGGATACCTATTTGGTCACTTCAGGGGAAAAAATTAATGAGGCTAAGTCTTCTATCTTCTTCATTAATACTCCTCAGCTTATTCAAAGTAGGATTGCTCAGATTCTCAGATTTCAAATTGGCTCTCTTCCTCTAGTTTATCTTAGGATCCCCCTTGTTGTTGGATCTCAATGCAAAGAGTTTTGGAAGAAGGTTCTAGATAAGTTTTGTAAGAAGGTTAACCATTGGACTTGTAGATGGATTTCTTCTGCTGGAAGGGTGACCCTTTTGAAGTTGGTAGTACAAGATCTTCCTATTTACAAATGTTTTATGCAGGTTGCCCCCTCTAGCTTTGTTAAAGAGTTTGATGCTCTCTCTCACCAATTTCTTTGGTCTGGTAATTTTCTCTCTTCAAAATGGAGCTTGGTCAGGTGGGACTTAGTCTACAGGCTGAAGCAGGTAGCTGGTTTAATTGGGCAGGTTTTATCTGCCAAGTTATATTGGAGGTGGTGTACTTGGTAGGATCAGGACTGGGCTAGAATCCTTACTTATAAGTACCTCCAGGGAGTTCATATCTCAAATGTGCCTCGTTACAGCCTGGTGGGGAAGGGGTCCATGATTTGGCACACTCTCAAAAGAGGGGCGAAGCTTATCAAGGAGGGTCTTTTTTGGATTTGTAATAGGGGTTTGGATGCTCTTTTTTGGCATGATTCTTGGGATGGTTACCTGTGATCATTTATGAGTTTCCTCATCTTTAGCCCCTTTGTAACTTTTTGACTGAGGCTGGTTGGAGTAAGGTGGAGAATTTTAAGACTGTTAAGGTTAAGGGTTAGATGGAAGTGACCTTCTAGAAGGATCCCTAGGAGTGGCCGCTAGGTGGTACTGTGGAGGATTGTAAGGAGTTAGCTGGGATCTTAGCTTATAGACTTTGCAGCACCCTTAAGGGGAGGGATACTTTGGCTTAGGGGCCTGATCCGAAGGACAAATTTTCTATTGACTCGGGTTATCTGGAGTTGGATAGACAACTGAATAGTCAGGGTGGTGTTCCTTGGTGGAAGTAGGTTTGGAATAATTTTTATTGGCCTAAATGCAACTTCTTCCTATGGCTAGTGGCCCAAAATAAGTGCCTCACCTGGAAAAATTTGTGAAAGAGAGGCTTTCAAGGCCCTTCTATCTGTGTTCTTTGTAAAAAAAGTGAAGAATGTGATTTGCATATTTTCTTTCAGCGTCCTTACTCTAGGGAGATCTGGCACCTTTGGTGGGGAGTGTGGAACCATGCATGCATCCATGCCACTTCTTTAGTTGAGTTCTGGGAAAGTTTGGGTCGACCTCCAATGAAGACCTCTTTTCTACAAGTTGCTTGGAATATTGGCCCCACTTTCATTATCTGGAATCTTTAGTTAGAAAGGAATCGAAAGATCTTTTAGGATTCACAAATGGGGAGTGTTCAGTTATGGTGAAAGATTGTCAGCAAGCTTCAAGAGACTATTTCAGCAAAATGTGACCTTTCTGTGATAGTGGATCCTAGTGATCTAGTTATTGTTAGGAATTTGAATTTGATTGGCAGTGGGTTGGGTGTCTCTGCCAGTAGAAGATTGAGGCCGGCCAAATAGAAGATTCATAGAGAGGGGCATTGGCTTCCTCTTCCTATGGGAGTTTTGAAGATTAACACTAATTGTTCTTCCAAGGGGAATCCTATTGGGAAATGAGGTGTCTCAACCTTGCTGCACATTTCTCATTATAGTTATTTTTATTTAATATTTTCCTATAGTTGTTATGCATTGTCAGTGCTTTGAAAATTGGTTTTTTAGGTGTCAAATGATGCCCACATGATAGTATATTATGGAAGGCCTATTTTTAGGCATATTATGATAGATTCTATGACATCTGTAAGGGTCAAAAATAGGGGATTTCATTTTGGATGTGAGAGTTTATTTTGGGACTAGAATCTTGGCTGAGAAGCCTCACACATGGTTTTGTAAAACCATAGGTGGTTTCTTGTATAGCTAGAAGTCTATAAATTGGAGGCTTGAGGAGTTGTTTGCATAGTGTGAGTTTGTAGGTATTGTTATGCTGTCAGAATGCTACTGGAATTCTTCCAGAGTTGTTTATTAGTGATACTCCTGTAATAAACTTGCTCTGCAAGCGAATGTAATCTTATTATTGGATTTGGAATACATTGAGCAAGCTTTTGGAGTGTGGGGTTTTTCACTCGAAAGGGTTTTCCCCACGTATATCTGGTGTTTTGTGTTTTATTATTTATTTCATGTTTTGAATGTGTTGCTAGAATTTCTGTAGCTGTTAGATTAGATTTAAAGTTTTGCATATTGTCTCTCCTCAAGATTGGCATAGGAAGTTGTTTCCGCTACTTTAACTTCCTTACAAGTGGTATCAGAGCCTAATCACCTTTGGTTTCAGTTGTGGGTTGTTGGATTTTTTGTGCTAATCAAGGTTTGAGTGGGAGCTTGTGCAGAGGATACTTTGTGATCTTGTTGCAAGCTTTTTCAGATGGCGAGCACATCTGGGAGGATTGAGGTAGAGAAGTTTTCTGGCATGAACTTTGAAATGTGGAAGCTGAAGATAGAAGATCTGTTGATTGACCGGGATCTATGGGATGCAGTGGATGAAAATGTCCATAGGCCTGTGGATCCAGATTTTGCTACAAAGTATGATGTAATGGATAGAAAAGCCAAAGGTCTCATAAGATTGTGCCTTGCAGATTCGATTCTGATAAATTTCGACGAACAACCCGCTTTGAAGAAGCTTTGGAAGAAGTTGGGTGAGATATATCAAGCTAAATCTCTAGTGAATAAGATTTTTTTGAGGAAGAAGTTGTATTCCTTGAGAATGGAAGAACGTGGACAAATTTTTGAGCATCTGGAAACATTCAATATGTTGGTGACTCAGTTGACCTCGGTTAGGGTTAAAATGGATGAAGAAGAAAGGTGCCAAATTTTGATGTGTTCGCTACCAGACTCATGGGACAGCCTAGTTATGGCTATTGGGAGCACTGCAGTCGTCTTGACGATGGAGAATGTTGTTGGTTCTCTACTTTTTGAAGAGATGATAAGGAAGGTCTCTCTGAATGCCAAAGAGGCTTTGATTGTTCGAGGAAGACAAAAAGAACGAGGCAAATATGAGAAGCAACGTGACTGTTCCAAGTCCAAGAATAAGGGGAGATCAAAATCTCCTGGTAAGTCCAGGGCAATATACTGGAGCTGTGGCAAATCTGGTCACTTCCAAAAGGAATGTAAAGAAGAGAAGAAAAAGAAGAAGAAGAAGCAAGATTCTGACTCTGAGTCTAAAAAGGAAGATGGAGATACCTTTATTGCAGCCTTGGCCACTCATGCAGGTGATAATGCATGGTTGATAGACTCAAGTGTATCTTTCCACATGACTCCTAACAGAAACTGGTTTAGTAAGTATGAAAACTATAATGGTGGTAAGGTGTATTTGGGTGATAATTCTTTCCTTGACATTGTTGGCCGTGGTAGTATTCATGTGAAATTTTCTGATGGTAGAGTTAGAAGATTTGATGGTTTCTTGCATATCCCAGGACTAGCAAGAAATTTATTATCTGTTAGCAAGCTAATAGATGCGGGTGTGCATGTAAGTTTTCTGAAGAAGGTGTCAAAATGGTGAGAGGTGCTATGGTGATAGCAAGAGGAAGCAGATTGGGTACATTATACCAACTTGATGCATGCACAGTTGAGTGCAATAGCACTTCTAAGAAAATTAAGCCAGAAACTACTTCGTTGAAAAAAGAGATGGTTTCCTCTTCTGCAGATGGTCGTGGCTTCCAGGTACCCAAGGGTGCTCTATCTACCGAATCAAAGTTGCCTATAGAGAAGACCATATTATGGCACCAGAGACTTGGCCACATTGGAGAGAAGGGTTTAAAAGCCCTGAAAAATAAGAACCTTGTTGAAGGTTTGAATGATTGCAATCTAGAGTTTGATTTCTGTGAACACTGTATTTATGGAAAATAGAACCGCATTTAGTTTTACTCATCTTCTCATAAGTCTTCATGTATTTTGGATCTAATCCATTTGGATGTATTTGGTCCTATTGATGTTGCTTCTATTGGTAAATCAATTTATTA
The DNA here is from genome assembly GCA_027924645.1 of Cunninghamia lanceolata. Classification (NCBI taxonomy): domain Eukaryota; kingdom Viridiplantae; phylum Streptophyta; class Pinopsida; order Cupressales; family Cupressaceae; genus Cunninghamia; species Cunninghamia lanceolata. Next base: position 2,847,112 of record BSBN01000934.1, read on the forward strand.
TGTTACTTTCATTGATAATTTCAGTAGAACATGGGTATATTTTTTAAAGAGTAAATCTAAAGTTTTCGATCATTTTAAGGAGTTCAAGGCTATGGTAGAAACTCAGACTGGAAAGAAAATTAAATGTTTGAGGACTGACAATGGCGGTGAGTATTGTTCTGCAAATTTTGATAGATTCTGTACAGATTGCAAGATTAAAAGACAAAAGACAACTCCGTATTCTCCTCAGTAGAATAGACTTGCTGAAAGAATGAACAAAACATTGATGGAGAAGGCTAGGAGCATGTTGAGTGGAGCTAGTCTAGAACAAAAGTTTTGGGCTGAAGCTGTTGCCACTACTTGTTATTTGATAAATAGATCTCCTACATCAGTGCTTGTTGATAAAATGCTAATGGAGGCATGGTCTGGGAAAAAGCCTTCACTTAGACATCTGAGAGTTTTTGGTTGTGAGGCATATGCGCATGTGCCTAAGTAGAAGAGAACAAAGTTGGATTCTATGGCTGTCAAATGTATCTTCATCGGCTACAGCTATGGTGTGAAAGGATACAAGCTTTGGGACCTTGTTGCACATAAGGTAATTCATTCTAGAAGTGTTATTTTTAGAGAAACTAAATCTTCTCCTATTCTTTTTCAGCCAGAACAACATAAAGAAATTGAATAGAAAAAAGATGTGATTCAACTTCCTTCTATGCCTGAGAAAGATGAATTGAGGCCCCAAGATAGACAAGAAGTTGAGGAGAGCTCATCAAGCTCTAAATCTTTAGAAGAGGGTGAAGAGGAGGAAGAAGTGGAAGAACCTCCACCTCAGCTTGTTTGAAGGCATATGCAACCACCTGAAAGGTATGGGTATTCACCTAATGATTGGAAGTGTATATTTTCTTTGAATACTAACATTGATGAACCAAGATCTGTGCAAGAGGCTTTGGGTATGAATGATGCAGAGTCCTAGAAAGTTGCCATGGATGAAGAGATGGCAGCCCTTGAAAGAAATGATACATGGGACCTTGTACCTTTGCCTGAAGGTCGTAAACCTATTGGATGTAAATGGGTCTTTAAGAAAAAGATTGGTTCAGATGGAAATGATGAAAAGTATAATGCACGGTTGGTTGCGAACAGATACTCTCAGGTTGAGAGTATTGATTACGGTGAGATTTTTTCTCCTGTTGCTAAAATGACATCCATTCTGTTTTTATTATCTATTACAACAGCTTATGACCTAGAGGTTGAACAAATGGATATGAAAACTACTTTCCTTCACGGTGATTTGGAGGAAGAAATCTATATGACACAACTAGAGCACTATGTGGTAAAAGGTAAAAGTAGGTTGATTTGTAAATTAAATAAATCTCTGTATGGCCTTAAACAAAGTCCCAGGATGTGGTACTAGAAATTTGATACTTATGTGTTGAGTTTGGGATTTGTGCGGTCTAAATCTAATCACTGTGTATATTTTAAATCTAATGGTGATCGTTTCCTGGTAATTGCTTTATATGTTGATGACATGTTGTTTATTGGGAAAGGCAAAGGTTTGATTGCAAAATTGAAATCTCAGCTCTCTATGAAATTTGAAATGAAAGATCTCGGTGTAGCAAAACACATACTTGGGATGGAGATCAGATCATGAGAATAGAAAGCTATGGCTTGGCCAGAGTAAGTATGTTTGTTCAGTTTTGCAAAGGTTTAACATGCAGGATTGTAAACCACTTTGTGTTCCTATTACATTGGGAACGAAGCTCTCTATTTCACAATGTCCTACATCCCCATCAAAGATGGAAGACATGAGCAGAGTGCCTTACCAGAGTGCAGTTGGAAGCTTAATGTATGCTATGGTCTGTACAAGACCAGGCATTGCCCAAGCAGTGGGAGTACTTTCTTGTTATATGTCTAATCCTGGAAGAGTGCATTGGGATGTAGTTAAGAGGGTCTTCAGATATTTACGGGGTACAACAGAGTACTCTATTTGTTTTCATGGTACAGGAGATCAGCATTCCCTGAGTATTCATGGTTTTGTGGATTCAGATTGGACTGGTGATGTCGATAGCAAAAGATCCACCAGTGCATATGTGTTTACTCTTAATGGTGGTACAATCAATTAGATGAGAAAGCGACGAGCTGTGGTCACTTTGTCCACTACTGAGGCAGAGTACATGGCAGCTACTCATGCCTGTAAAGAAGCCATTTGGCTAAAGCATTTGTGTTCAGATATTGGATTGAAACAGGGTGCAGTTACAGTTTATTGTGACAGTCAGAGTGCAATCTACCTTGTGAAGAACCTGACTTTTCATGCCAAGACCAAACACATTGATGTTCAGTATCACTTCATGAGAGATATGATCAAGGATGGCAGGGTGAAGCTGGAAAAGGTAGAGACTGTGGTGAATGTTATGGATGCATTAACTAAGCCCATGAGCACAACAAAATTTAGGTGGTGTTCCGAGTCTATGGGCCTTTTGGCCCCTAGCAGTTGATCCATGATGATGTTATTCCTCTGGCCCTTGCAAGGTATTCGACAAGTGGGAGAATGTTGGGAAACAAGGTGTCTCAAACTTGCTGCACATTTCCTGTTATAGTTATTTTTATTTAATATTTTCCTACAGTTGTTACACATTGTCGATGCTTTGAAAAGTAGTGTTTTTAGGTGTCAGAATATGCCCACATGATATTATATTATGGAAGGCCTATTTTTAGGCATATTATGATAGATTCTATGACATCTGTAAGGGTCAAAAATAGGGGATTTCATTTTGGACGTGAGAGCTTATTTTGGGACTGGAATCTTCGCTGAGAAGCCTCACACATGGTTTTGTTAAACCACGAGTGGTTTCTTGTATAGCTAGAAGTATATAAATTGGAGGCTTGAGGAGTTGTTTGCATAGTGTGATTTTGCAGGTATTGTTATGCTGTCAGAATGCTACCAGAATTCTTCCAGAGTTGTTTACTGGTGATACTCCTGTAACAAACTTGCTTTGCAAGTGTATGTAATTTTGTTATTGGATTTGGAATACATTGAGTAGGCTTTTGGAGTGTGGGATTTTTCACCCGAAAGGGTTTTCCCCACGTATATCTGGTGTTTTGTGTTTTATTGTTTATTTCATGTTTTGAATGTGTTGCTAGAATTTCTGTAGCTGTTAGATCATATTTAAAGTTTTGCATATTGTCTCTCCTCAAGATTGGCGTAGGAAGTTGTTTCCGCTACTTTAACTTCCTTACAAATCCTAGACATGCAGGAATTAGTGGCATTGGTAGAGGTAGTGATGGAGGTGTTGTGTTTCTATTCTCTATTTATAAGGGGCATCATTCTAGCAACCTTATGGGGGCTCTAGCTATTCTTCATGCAATGGAGAGAGGGTGTTTACTTGGTTGGAAGAGGATCATCTATGAATTTGATTCACAGATTGTGGTGGATATGTTGAATGAGCAAAGATTGGATGGAGGTAATTGACATTTAGCCTTGGTGGCTAAGCAAATTCTGAATTTGTATTTCTCTTTGGATCATATTTCTTTTTGTCATATTCCTCATGAGTGGAATAGAGTGGCAGAATGTCTGGCTAAATGGGCTTCTAAGAACTTTAATATGTGGGATGTGGATGATTGGGGGTACCTGCTCCCAGAATACTTGGCGACTTTGGAGAAGTTAATTATGGAGGACAAGGCTATGTAGCTGTTCTTTTTGGAGGGTTCCTTTAGGAACTTCTATGTGTTGTTTGTGATTTTCCCTTGGTCGAGCCTTTGGCCTCTACTTGTATTCTTTGCTTTACTCTGAATAATTTTTTACCCCTTTTAAAAAAAAAAACAATTCTTTTTTGTACATTTATTTCTTTTATCTTAGAAAAGTCATACTTTCTAGTTAATAGCATATCTAGAATATCTAGGATAGTTTTGTGGGTATAAAACAAAATCTATTCTTCCTTGAAAGTAGACGTTTCAGAGTAGTGCCCTATAAGATCACTTTGCCTTGGGGGTACAATTCTCTGAGTTGAGTTGTTATCTTATGCACTACACCTATGACACTTTAAAAGAATAAGGCTAGGATAATGCACTTGTGATTAGAACTTCCAATTACCAACAAATTAATAAAACAATAAAAAATATTTATCCTCTCAAGAAAAAAAAAACTTATTAAACTTTTTCATTCTTCACTTTTAAAAATTATTTTGATTATTTTACACATAATATCATATATTTAAATACTATTGTGTATTTAAATTCCTTATAGTTTTAGACATTTTACCTCTATATGCAAAAGCTTATTTACCTATCCCATAGGCTCTTGAGTAGAAAAGCATGAAAATATTTAATCTTTTAAATTCCTTATAGTTTTCGACGTTTTACCTCTATATGCAAAAGCCTATTTACCTATCCCATAGGCTCTTGAGTAGAAAAGCATGAAAATATTTAATCTCCACATATGATCATAATAAGTTCGTTCAAAAAATCAATTTTAGAGTCTATGTATGCTTCCAATTCGTTAGTACTTTTTTTACAGCACGCATACAAATTTTATTCCTCAAATTTATTTTCTATTGCAAGGATGTGCCTATAATCAATGCAAGGAAGTATCGAAACAATTTATGCAAAATATCAGTATAGCTTTATATAACACTAAGGATATGGTTGAAACTTGAGACAATGCGTGTCTGCTTCATCGTCAATATCAAGCAATAATAGAGGCAGTTGGCTTTAACCTCTTCTCTCAATGTCATAAGAAATCTTTCAAAGCTGCAATTGCTGTGTTATGATATTTCAGAAACCATTGAGGGAGAGGTAGACCAACTTCCTCCGTATATCAAATCAGAAGCCTCAAAGAACATAAAGCAAGCCTTGAAAATTTTAAAAAAAAAAAACAGCACGAGAGGCTTAGCTTGAATGAAAAAATTGTGAACTGCAATATTTATAAGAGAAAGCAAGGACAGAATATAGAAAAAAGCAATTGTGGAGGGACCCATAATTTCAAGTGGTTTCATATCAGAGATCTAACACGACAACCAATGGAAGGCAACTAAATTTTATCAAGATAAAAGAAAATATATTTCACCACAGTTTGACAGATGCATTGTGTTTGTTGGTGCATTTTTCTTTTCATTACACAACATTTCCTATGAAATATGCATGTTATGATACTGACATAAGTCGTCAATGACCTTTCATAATTTAGAATCTCTTGAAAATTTTTTAAAACCAAATTAATCGATTATATGATTTATATCCTCAATATATATCTTGACGGCACTTTTTAAAGTTTGGAATTGAAATTTGATGTGAAAAGTCAACAATTTATTTGTTTTAATCTTGGTGACATCACTGACATGATTCCCAAATGAGCTAACATATGTTGGAAAAACTATTACTAATGTGAAAGGAATGTAGATGATTATATATAGCATCTAGTCTTTATAATTGGGCCTAAAAGTAACATGCATGAAGTGAATGACATGAGAAAACAATTGGTATCATTCAATCTAGTGGGAATTTTATGCAGATAAGCTTGTCTTCTGCTTTTATCGTAATGACCTTTTGAATGTCATTGGTGGAACTGGACGACTAGTTCTCAACAGTAGAAGGCCAATAATTCAGTTGACATTCTGTTACTCATCCCTATAAATTTATCCAGCCAATTAACATTTCACACAGCATTCTCTGTCTCATCATTTCAGCTTATGGAGGTGAATGAATTTTTAGGAGAAGTATGAGGAACTGCTGTTAAATCTCCCTCAAAGGTTTCCAAAATACCCACATACAATATCTTCGGATTTTTTGGGAGTCTTTGAGGAAGATGCAAAAGCGGCTCATCTCATTTATTCACTTCATGTTCTATCTCAGACCTGTTTTGAGATCTATGTCAATTTTTTGTTTCATGTTTTTCATCTTAAAGGTATGATATGAACCTTCTAGTTCCTATTGCCAACGAATGATATGATTTACATGTTCTATGTTAAAATCTAAACAGATTATTATAGTTAAACAACTCTATACAAGTCAGTAAGTCTACTTACTATGACAATAGGCTTCTTGTATGACAAGATTCACAAACTTTATAGATGAACTTCCATTGAAGGATTGATAGCTTGCCCTTTCAACAGGCTACAACCAGTGCCAGTTATGTTTATATGTTGGAAAATTGTTACTACTACTTACAACTGCTGATGCCTAAGCATAGGTATGACCTTCACTTCCCCATATGGAGTTATTGTGTTATGATGGAATGCTTATAGAATATATGACTTTGGAGGTTTGGAATTTAATGATCTGTGGTCTGTGTTTTTTGAAATTTAGTGCAGTATTTTTCAGTTTAGAAAACTGATAAACCTTGAATCATGACTCGCTGCATTTTCTCATAACTGTATATTTGACCGTTCTTGTTGCCAATAAACGGTAGATTTTCCTTGCATGAGTAATATGTATTATGAATATAGATTTTTTTATTAAAATTTGTAAGAGATTTTCCTTGTATGAGTAATATATATTATGAATATAATTTTTTTGTTAAAATTTGTAAGAGATTTTTTATTGTGTGATGATGAAATATTATATAATATATGACTCTGGACGTTTGAAATTTGATGGTCTGTGGTCATTTTTTAATAAATTTAGGGCGGTATTTTACAGTTTAGAAAAGTATATTATGACTCGCTGTATTTTCTCATATATGTATATTTGACAGTTCTGGTTGCTAATAAATAGTAGATTTTCCTTTGTATGGGTATTATATGAATATAGATTTTTTAATTTGTAAGATGGTTTTTTATTGTTTTTTCATTTTATTTTTGAATAATTTAGCATTAATTGGGAGGGTCTAAATTTGATAGTCATATTTAAATATTTTTGTCATAAAATACAATCAAAATTTTAGGAAGATCGTATCTTATTAAAAGAGAGATTTTGGATAGACCATCCAAATTTATATAAAATTATTCTGATATATATTTAGTTTATATATAATTTTATTTATAATAAAATATATTTTAATATTTGGAAGGCAACTTTGAATGGATAACTGCCATTAAAAAGAGTGATTGAAATACATAGGCACATAGTTTTCAAATAATTGTGTTGATGATAGCAGCCATTTTGAAATAAATTGCAAGTAATACAACTCTTTTAAAATGATCCGTCTCATTGGATATATATATATATATATATATATATATATATATATATATATATATAGAGCAAGCATCCTCGATGTCAATAATTAAAGAAAAGAATATAAAGTGTATAAGTGATGTGTCATGGGGAGTCTAATTGGTAATATTTAATTTGTGCTCGATAAAGTATTTTATTCATTTTGAATATACTATATAGAGAAAATGTAAATTGTGGATATGAAGCCATATGGACTAAGTTGATGATCATAAGCTATTGGTTAATTAAATGAGTTTTCATTGTGGAAATTAACCAATGAGATGATACTACTAATCTTAAAGGATCATCCAACACCATCAATTCAATATTTCTTTCAAAGAGGTTACCTAATGTGACATTTGCTAGAATCTCAAATAACATTTGTCAAACAATTATTATAGGTGCCACTACTAGTATTTGTGAAAGCAATTTTGAGTAACTTGTTATAAGTAGTAAATTCATGATCAAATTATTTCATACTTGAATTGTGCCCTAGATTTGAAGAAATGTGTCCTAGCTACAAAAAGTTGAGCTCTAGCCATGGAGAAAGAATTCATGTAGATTATTCTACCGATCAATTAAAGAATTCTTAAGCTAGATATTCCATATAAGAATGAAAGAAATATTTGGAATCTCTTTCAAAAAGCAAGATAAATTGAGAAATTACCAAGTGAAAGTTGTGAATTTGAAAAGGGCATAATTAGGATATAAGAAACTATGATATTTTTAATTGTTCTAAAAATAGTCTTAGCTAATCAAATTGTTGAATTTCTTGTAATTAGAAGAATCAAAACATTTTTTTAGAACCCTACTTTGGTGTGATTTGCACAAATAAGTACCTCTTAGGAAAATTAGTTATCCACACTAATCACCCCCCAAAGTGTTGCAATTTAAGATACTACTTATGTCATCCTATGGGCTACCAAGAAGTACCAAAAATCTAATAGTAAAGGTGGGACTACTACAATTTTGTTTTAAGAAAAATTGGAAGAAATTAAGGATCCCAAGACACAAGTAGCTAGAAAGAAACTATTCAAAAGGATGTATAGAAAAAAGGATCATATCATCCTATCTAAAATGCTTGATATCTAGATATAGCCAAATTAGTAGTTCCAAACTATTTCCCTACCCTATAAATTGAAGAATGGACTTACAAGTGCTATGATGAAGAAGCCATGGTGGTAGTAGTAGAATATGGAATCGTGGTCTTCACTTTGAACAAATAAACAATTCAAAAGGTGTTTGACTTAAATCTTGAAGATAAAATTGAATTGATTTTAAGAAATTATCCATGGACTATGAAAAGGACAAACTATAGGGGAGTTAAGCTACCTCACCATACATTGAGAGAGAGGGACTCTTCCCAAAAATTCTAAATGATGAAGATGAACCAATGAATATGGATAAATTCTAGCAGCAATTTCATAAAACCTATCAAATTTTATGTCAAGTAATAAACCAAGATTTGGGGAATAAAATACCTAAGTCTACCCTAGGATTTCTAGAAAACAATCAATATCCATATATGTCTATACTATATAATTATGGGGATTTTCTAGCTAAACAAATTCATGATGAGAATTTCGTGCAACTCAAAAATCCAAACTCTACAAGTTAAGAAATCCATAAGGTATTCCCTATTGTGTCACATTTTCTTATATATATTGAAAGATGAATCAAATGAAAGATTGATGACTATAGATCTTCCCATAGATCCATATATATGCTAGTACAATTGTGGTCTTTGCATATGGATGGAGATGATAGTTGGGCTTCTTATGTGATTTTTGAAAACCATTTCGTAGACCCATTGTTAAAGAAGATAGAGACTAGTAGGGCAAGGTTATCAATTGATATAATAAAATTCCTTAGGCCTAAATAGTTGTACATTGAAATTAAGTAAATTCACAACTGTGGGGACCAATTTGCTACAAAGACTTTACTATCATTTGAATATTTGGTTCTACATTCTTTCCTTGTGAGCTCCCTCACACTATTTCTATAAGAGTTTCTTTTATGGAAGCAATTAGGTAGTTATATTTATGTGTCAAGGATAATTTCAAGAATCATTAGAAATCTCTATGTACTAAAATTTGGATACCTTACAATAGAAGGAAAAGTTGCATTTGAAGAGGTAATCACAAAGATCAAATGGGAATGTACATTGGTATACAAGGACCATATGACCTTGAAAAGTATATTGATACTAGAAGAAATTTAGGTATGTTGGTTCTAACCATATATGTGATAAAAAAAGAGGACCTAGTAAGAGGCTACTAGAATGTGTTTGAAGAAAGAGTACAAAGAGAACAATGGATAAGGATTAAAATAGTAGAATATAAAAAGAAAAGAATGAATCCAAATTACTATGGAACCCTTTCTCAAATTGAGGATTCCATTGAAAGAATGGAGGCATTCCTCAAACATGTTGATGTTAGAATCTTGAAAAAGAATATAACCCAAAATCAAATTGAAAGAGCCAGAATCAATAAACTGTAATGCAAAATAAATGAACAACATAATAGTACTATGAGAGAATAATGTAAATGCTCTAATGGCATAATAGCATTATGAGAGAACTATAGCTCCAACTTTCTTCTCCTTTCAAAATGAAGAGACATACCTTACTTATAAAGACAAGGTTGAAAGATAATAAGTTGTAGTCATGTGACAAGTGTCATATTCCTATTACATGTGACAACTAGAGGTCAGAATGCCAACTAGTTGATGTGTAGGATATGACAACTATAAGACAACTAGAAACAACTAGAAACATCTAGAAATATGTAGAAATATCTAGAAGACTCACTAAGTCAACTTAACATGTGAATATGTGTGTGAATATTATTTAACTAATAAATAGTTAAATAATATGAATTATCCACACAAGGGAAATAACTGGTTAGGTAATATCCCTATTCACACTAACACCCTCCCTTAAGTGCAACTTAGGGAGAAGATGATTAAAACAAGAATGCAAAATGCAAGAATAGGTTCCAACAATAAGGCCATGTTAGGTACCCATGTACAAAAAGTCTCTCACAACCAAAGAAAAGGAGAAAACCTAGTGGGAAAAAACTCCTCCCCAAAAGAGAGAAAATAAAATGCTCTCTATATTATGAGAAGAACAAAACCCCTTGTGAGGAAAAAGTCCCCCCATAAGAGAGAAGACACCCCCCAGAATAGAGAGAGTGAAAGAGACTATGAAACTCCCCCATAATGAAGTAGCTCCTATTCCAAAAGAGGATGCCCATATATATTTGATATTTTAAAATTAAAATTATTATTTATTAATTAAAAATTTATATTTTTTAATATATATATATATATATAAAGTTGGTCACACTTTCAAAAACCTCATCGTTTTCTTAAAGTGTCGATCAAACATAAAAAGTGCACCTAAGTCATGAGCCGGATTAGGCACACTTTTGGTCAAGTTTTGTCATTTCCAAAAAAAAGGCAAACGTTGTAAGAAAATTGTGCAAGCAATAAGGTAAGTTTATAAAGCTAAGGAAATGACATCAAAAGAGACAAAGGGATAAAATCTAGGAAGCAACTATCCAACACTGCAAATGCACGAAAGTGGCTATCTAGCACCGCAAATGCACGGAAGCGGCTATCTAGCACCGTAAATGCACCGCAGCATGGATGTCGCTTCCCCATCCATGCATGACCATATAATAAATGACCACTATTAAATTGCTTCCGTATTCATTGACAATAAATTGCGAAGTTACGTACGAAGTCCTTCCCGCCTACTAAAAATAATACTCGTAATCTTCCCACCTGCTACAAATAATACTCATAATCTTCCTGCCTGATACAAATATAACTCGAATTAATTGAAAGATAGGTAGAACTTAAAAAACAACCACCAAATCATTTTTTTCCTCTCATTTTTTTCCATTTTGTCAGGCTTTTGCTTTTCTTTTGTGTGTTTGAGTACAGAGCCGTGGGGAAAAAAATCAAAACAACTGCCCTACAATGACCTCTGAATTCAAACTGGGGTTACATATTCTTTGAGACAAAAAATATAAGAGTAAAAACTTTTCACCTCTTAAAAACTAAACTTTTTGTAATAAATTTTTAAGTAAAAATTTATAATAATAACCTAAATTAATATAACATTTAAAATTTACGAGTTTAATACACACTTAAACATAAAATCATAAAATACAATTTTTATTTTAAAAAAATAAAATATATAAATATATATTTATTAAAATAAGTAAATTTGAAAAAATTAGCTTACATTTTAATTCCATTTAAAAAATTAATTAGTATGATTTTATTCTCTAAATTCTTTTTCTATTGGTAAAATTTTTAAATATCCAATGACTTATAAACTAGCATACCTATATTTAAAAAGTATATCTAAAGTACGCTGAGAGATATCCTTTTTGAGGTGCCTATTTCCACCTATGTGTAATAAATTGATTAAAAAAATAGGCGCCTCGAGAAGGATATCTCTCGGCGTACTTTAGATATATTTTTTAAATATAGGTATGCTAGTAGCACCCGCAGCGGCAAGTCTAATTATAACTATATAATATAAAATTATAATATAGATTAAATATATTATTATAATAATATTATTATAATTATAATATAATAATTAAAAATATATATTATATTATATTACATTGTATTATATTATATTAGTGTTCAAGTTAGAATTATGGTTAGGATTAGTATTAGAGTTAGGGCCAGAATTATGTTATAATTATGATTAGTTTAGAATTAGGATTTGAATGATTAGTTATGCTTAAAATCAGGGTTAAAATTTTTTTTAATCTAATTAGGGTTTTGTTTAGGTATTGAGTTAGGGTTGGGCTTATAAATAGGGATAGATATATAGCATTAGTCTTATAAAACAATGGTAAGTGTGATCTTACGGTTATGGTTAGAATTAGGGTTAGATTTAAAAATAAGGTTTTGGTTAAGCTAAGAGCCAAGATTAGATTAAAATTAGGATTAGACTGAGGGTTAGAGTGAGAATTAGGGTAATGCTTAAAATTAGGGTTACAAAAAGGTTTTAATCTATTTAGAGTTATAGTTGTAAAAAAACCATTTTTTTTTTTAATTTATAATTTTTGGAAATTCATTAAATATAGAATATTGTAGTGCTTGGATTCATATTAATTATCATAATAATTATGTGTTGTGTAATTAATTTAAATAATTTTTTCTATTTTAGAGTTAAGATTTATTTTATTTTACTTTATAATTATTTAGTTTAGTGAAGCACAATTTCAACTTTTATTATTAGTTTAATGAAGTTAATTTCATAGAATATGCATAAATCAACACATCTTAAGACAAACATATAATATGAAGTATTCCAATGCATGTACATTGCCACCCTAGTACTTGTACACATAAGAATAGTATTTGTCCACATAAATCATTCATATCATGGTTGTTTCATTTGAGTAACTAAGGGTTATGAGTAACTTAAGGTTATGGTAAGTGTGAAAGTATCTTTGTACAAATAACAAATAAAATCAACAAAGTTTAGTAACAAAAAATATACATGGAGAAAGATTTTGGAGGAAAACAACACGAACAAAGAGAACCAAGTATATATTCATCTATATAAATAGCATTTATGATATACAAGAGATTATTCTATGCCCTATTGTACTGTGCTTTGATCTACTCTGTTTGCTCTGCTATACTTTTCTTTGTTTTCTCTGCTCTGCTCTACTCTACTTTGTTGAGTTTGTTCTTCTCTACTCTGCTCTTATTTGTTTTCTCTGCTCTGCTTTTCTCTACTATGCTCTTCTCTATTTAGTTTGCTCTATTTTTCTCTGCTATGCTCTGTCAAGTTTTCTCTACTTTTCTCTACTCTACTCTGTTCTACTCTGATCTGCTCTGTTCTGCACTACTCTACTCTTCTCTGACATGCTCTAGTCTTCTCTGTTCTACTAAACTTTGCCCTATTCTACTCAACTATTCTCTACTATGTTCTTCTCTACTCTGCTCTATTCCACTATACTCTAAATTGTTCTACTCTTCTCTGCTTTGCTTTACTCTGCTCTACTCTGTTCTACTCTACTTTGTTCCACTATACTCTACTTTGTTCTAATCTGCTCTGCTCTGGTCTAGTTTGCTCTACTCCACTCTGTTCTACTCCATTGTGTTCTAATATTTTTAGTCCTTCTTCTTCATCTTTTCTCTTACCAAGTTGTTTTCCCTTTTTCATTTTTTCATAACGATCATATGTAAATGGTGGAACTATTCTGAGACCTTGTAATGACTTTACATGAGATATAGCCACAAATGTTAATCCTGTTCTTTCTTTTTGCCCTATGTCAATTGTGGCTTTTGAGAGAGTCAAACCTTGTGATTTGTGTATCGTTAATGCCCAAGCCAATCTTAAGGGTATTTGGATTGTTTGGCCCCTTTGTATTAGTGTAATAGGAACTGTACGTGGAGATTGATCTTCAAATGGTACCCCTATGTAATTATCAAACTCCACCATAACATATGTCGGTGGTTCAGGTGGTGCACTTCCAGGTTTGTATATTATTTTTCAAACATACCCTAGAGATCCATTTACAAGGCCTACTTCTATCCAAAGATTAGAAGTTAACATCACTCTTGCATCCTTAGCAAGTAATAACTCCATATCAATTTCATCAAGCTGACCTACTTTTGGCACATTGACACTACCCACTCTTGTTGCAATGCTACATGCAACTGGATGCCTCAATGAGAATAATTTCTTTTTGTTGTGACTATGCACATTATCATTTGTGGCAAACAAATGAATAGTAGAATCAAATTCTTCATTAGTTGGTGCATCTATGCAAACATTGGTTCTTGTCATGAGCAACTTCCAGTCATCAATAGTTGGTTTTGTATCTCTTAGATTGGTGAGAAGTTGACAAAATCATTGTTGTTCAATGCTTTCCCCTTCTTGTCTAAATATTTTATCCAAAGTAACAATAGTTTTGAATTCTTCCCATAATAGTTTACCACGTCTGTTACTATCATATGGTGGTCTATCATTAACAGGAGGTAACTGACCTAAATCTCCAACGAGAATCATAGATACACCTGCAAAATATTGGAAAATGATGGCATTCATTAGTGTCTACTAATAATTGTTAGATTTAATAATAATCAAGTTTATGTTTTAAAATAGGCAAAATTGCATATCTTCATTAAAAAACAAATGTATACCTCCAAAACTCATGTTTGCTTTTTCAGGGAATGCTTGACGAAGTCGACAGTCCACCTTCTCTAGCAAATTTTGTCCAATGAAGCTTATTTCATCAATCAAAATGTATTTTATGTGTCGTAACTGCTCTTGGAAACTTGTGAGTCTTGCCCCTTCTAATTGACCAAAATCTGTGACTGGGATTTGAAGTACTGAATGGATTGTTGAGGCTCCAATATTGAATGCTGCAACTCCTATTGGTACAAGCAATAGAAGTGGAGTATGCCCTAGGAATGCTGCATTTTGAAGAGCTTGACTGATAGCACCAATTAGATATGATTTTCCAGTTCCTGCTGTTCCTTGAATTATCATGAATAATGGCAATGCATTTTGAGATCCATGGTAATGTGTCATAATTATATCAAGTGCATTTTTCTGCCTGGCACCCAATGATGAATAATTGATATTTTCTATTATATCATCCCACAGGAGAAGTCTATTATCTTTCATGGTTCTTATGAATTTGATTGATTGATCTGTGTAGTGTTCACCTTGATATTCATTAGACCATGGTGCCTGTCTATCAATGTCTCTCCTTCCCAACATATCTATTTCAGAAACTTGCATAATCTGATTATGATGTAGCCTTGATATGATTTCCCATTCATGCTCTATTGTGTTTCCCTAAAGAGGTTGATTATCTTCAATTTCAGAATCACTACCATTGTCAACATCTTCTGGAATAGTTCTTCTTTGCACATGCCAAGGATTATAATTGAATGACTCCCAATTTGATATTATTGCATCATCTTGAAGACCAATATCTCTTTCTATATGACGAAATGGCTTATAAAGTAACAACTCAGACCAACAAAAATCAACTCATTTATCTGATTGACGTTGAGGGATGGATACAAACCTTGGAAATACTCTCACAATAGCTGCCATCTCCCTTGCCTCCCATTTATTATCTCTCCTTCTCTTTGGATTATATGTCCATGATCTAGCTACATCAATAAGTGAAACACCTTCCATGCAAAAGGGCCTATTCTTGTATCCATCAATGAAAGATTGTGTATGCTCTTCATAGTCATCTTCGTCATTTGTAGCTACATGTTTGAATACCTCACGTGAGACATTCAAATTGACAAATTTTCTGCTACTCTCTACTAATGGAAGTTCCAATAGCATATGACATATTTCTTGTGCCCCAATGTCTCTTTCTATAATTGTTTCAGTAAGAAGTCTTCTATATGCTCTTGATGCTAAATCATCAAGGTTTTCAATGTTTGCAAGCCGCATCAACGTTTGATGATAAGTTTCTGAACTCTTTTCTGCTTTAGCTACATACTTGGCAATGTACTTGATCACAACATGTTTGGAAAGAATAGGTTGCCAATCTATATTTGCTCTCCATAATTGTAGTATGTAGCGATTGTGTGTATTTACTCTGTCATCATTTCTTGCAAGTTCAAACTTTTTTTCACCTATCTGCAAGTCTTCATATAATTTTGATCCCTCAAGATTTAACAGCCATGGAGCATTATACCTATAATAAATAATAACAGTTTTTTATTTATCTGCACTCATAATATATTGAAATTAAAAATAATAATTTGGAAGATTTTGAATCTTACCTGCAAACCATTCATCCTCTTTTTTTGCATAGACATGCACCCTCTCTACACATTGTATGTCATTCTACACAATTTAAAATCTCTTCATAGTCATGTTCCATATGTATTTGTGTAAGTTGCCTTGTATTTCGAAGACATTGATGTTGGACAAAATTTTGCATTACCTATGATTAAAAAATGTATGAATTTATTAGTTACATTGAAACATAATTTTCTTACATAATATATAATATATTTATTAACAATAATTGATAATATACCTGAATGCTTCATCGATGTGGATCTTCTCTAGGATTCCATGCATGAATAATAGAATGGAAATATTTCTTTGCACTTTCTTGTTGCTGCTCATTTTTCCAATCAAGATTATCCATATTTGGTGCTCCATCTAGCCATATGAATCCATGCACATGCAGTGAACCTCTATGCTGCCATTCATATCTAGACCAATAATCTTTGACATTCATTCCTTTTTCTAGAATTTGTTTTCTAAAAATTGTATGTCGTAGGTGCATGTAATGTGCCACTATATGAGGATAATCAATAACATTCTGTCTTCTCCATTTTTGGGCTTCTCGTGCATCTATTGGTGGTCTTCCAGGCATCAATGCATGCAAATCAGGCTAGTACATATCTGCTGCACTCAAAGTGAAGAATATTGTGGGAGAACCAATTTGATGAAGCATTTCAATTAACTCTGCACGACATTTTGCCCAATATGACATTGTACCCCTTAAGGTTGTTCCAAACCTCATCAAGCGATCAACTAGATGGGAGTGGGGCACATTTTCCATATGTTCATGTAGCTCGTTGATGGTGATTGGCATATCTTGAAGATTTCTTTTGACAAACACTACAAATGAATTTTGTGCACGTAGTCTCATTATCCTGTTCATCACATAATATCTAAATCGTGGGTGTCGACCAAAACAGTGATCCCTATATCGAAAGAGATGTTTGACAAATTCATGCAGATGTACTCGTCTCATACGAGGTTCTAGCCAATCACATCTACCATCAGGAAATAATGTTGGAAATGCCATATCAAATAAGCCTAATGTCACATACTCATTGATAGGAGATGGACCAATTGTTGGCCAATCGATCAATGACCCTGGATCTGCACTAGGGTTGTTCACCCATGCATGGATCAATTCCATCTCTCTTCTGACATTAGGCAGTCTAGAAGCCATTGATGGTGTGTGATCAATGATATTTCCTTCATCCATCTCCATCAATGGGCCCACAAATACAACTTCATTTGCATCTGAATCAAACTCCATATGCACTGTATTTAGTTGGTCAAATATATTTTCATCTGAATTTGATGGAAGAGTAGTGAGAGCATTTTCATCAATTTGAACATCAGAGTAGAACTTGTCATGTTCAATTTTGTATTTGAGTGCCTTATATACTCTCTCTCTATTTACTATAAAGTTGTAATTTGTGCCACGTTGATCTCTCCTTCGAACAATAATGATTGGTAAATCTTTTATTGCATGTGGCAAAACCTTTGAAATTTCTTTTACATCCTGTGGAAAACTTATTGTGTGTCCCTTGTATTTATATTGACCACCAGTTGAATGTGTCACTTGTAGGATTGGATTGACACGTGCTATCAACATTTCTTCTACCTATGTCAAGTTTGCAAGTTCTAGTGGTTGTGGGCTAGGATCCATATTATTTGATGCTGAGAATCGATTATTGCCTCTTACTTGTCGACACCTATTGCATATAGGACCTTGAGGTGTCTGATAAACCCTTATTCCAAGGTAACATTCTTGACAAATATAGCACATATTTGGTGAAACAAAACTATCTATTCCATTTCGAAAATGCATTTGGAAAGTATTGAAATTAGCCTGAAGCATTCCATTAGGATTTGGTGCAATTTCTACATCATTTTGAACAACTTGATTAATGTCATGTTGAGGTGCATTTTCTGGTGTTTCAAGTATAAAATCTATTGATCTTGAATTTTCATCTCAAACATTTAAATCAATATTAGCATTTGACTGATAAGGTTCTTGTCTTTCTTGTCTTTTAGGGGCATCGAGTCCTGGAGATGTTTGTGCATGACTTATTCTCATCATATTTGGTTGCTGTCGATTTTGTAATTCCAACTCTTCAACTGTTATTTTAGTTGCACGTCGATGATATGTTTCTCTGTCAACCTGATTTCGTTGTATCATTTGTTCTTGTATTTCTACATCTGTCATTAGTTGGCATTGTCGTCTTCGATACTCCCTCTGATATAATCTTTGACATTCCCTTCTATATTGTTCTCGTTCTTCATCAGTTTCAAAATTCAACCTAGGGGGAGCCATACCTACATAGTAGTTGAAAGCAAATATTTATAAGTCTAAATTTATAACATTGACTTTAATGTACAAAAATTCCATGCCATTGGTATCTCATGTTGACATTATTACAATGATTACACACTTTCAAGTTAAGATCAAATAATAACACTAAGAGATAAAATAATTTTCAACACATGATGACTTTTGTTGTCAAGTTTTCATGGATTGGTTCCTTATCACTCCAAAAGGTTGCCTTTTCTATATATCGCCAGACCAATATACCAAGCCTCTCTGTATGCTCGCTCTTCCATTATACCCATCAGTACGTGGAAGAAGCCCATCCTTTCTTTATACCCATCGGTAAGTGAAAGAAATGTTAAAGCGCATGAGAGGAGAGTGGTACGTGGCACATAGGAAATACATGAAAAGGATTCATCCTATCGACGACACCTGCTTAGAAAGAAATCAAATTTCTTTTCAGTCAGGATTTATGTCTTACGATAGTGACGAATGGGTAACGGAAGGAGGTGAATATGAGAGTGTCCTTATTTCTCCCTGGTGATTTATAGGGATGATGCCACAGACGTTGTTGTTACAACTATTTTAGGCAGCACATATAGTAGTTCAGTCACGACGGCTTGACCCGTAAACGTGAACCAGAGGTACCATGATTACCAAACGTTGTAATTGTTTTAGTTTTGGAAAAAAAATGTTTAGACTTTTTGTTTGATAAAAATAAATAACAACTTTATTATTCTAAAAAAAAATTCAAAACAAATTATAATTTTCATAAAAAAAAAAGTTTACCTTATATGTTTAATGTCTATAAATACATAACTATAAGATTACCTTATATGAAATTAATTAACACTAAAACAAATTAACTCTATAATGATCAACATGTATATTTAAGGAATACATATGCATTATTTTTTTCATAAATTATAGAAAACTAAATGTTGGAAATGCTAATGCCTCATATTTTTACAAATAGTGGAATTTCCTATGGTTAGAGATGTTTCTACAGAAATTGATGTTTAACTTAACTTCCATTCTAGAATTCCTAAATAAATAAATAAGGAGTAATAATTAACATAAATAGATAATTAGATTAATATTACTATTAAATTAATTTAATGATGGTTACCCACACCCTAAGCTTAACAATTATTTTTACTTATTGTTAAAATACTAAAGAACCTAATAGCCATAATAAACTTAATTAAAAAAGGGTAGATAATATTTAGCTATGTTCATCTAATTTTTCCTTCATTCCAACCTAAAGAAAAATTTAATTAATATTATGAAAAGAGAAAATTATTATTTTATACTATGACAATGGGAAAAATTAATTCATTCTAAATAAACATTTAAATAATCTATAAGCCTTCCTCTTTGCTTATAAAATTAAAATTTAAAAAGAGTCCGCAAAAAAATAAAATAGAACTTCAAGGGTAAGAAATATTCTAATAATACCAAATAAATATTCTAATCTAATAATACCAATTAAATAAATATTTTTTTATTAAAGACTAAGTTTTGGAATGAAAGGTTCTAAAACAAACTAAAACTAAATAACCTACATTCATGCAATCTTTAAATTAAACAAACCCTTTAAATACCAATTCTCTCCTACTTTGTATTGTTTTTTTCTAATTTCCTCTGTAATTGGTTTGGCATGCTTTTGTGCAAGTAAGGAAGCTATGGCTGCAAAGTTTTAGTGTTTGCATGAACAACATATGGAACTACAGGGTCAAGAAAGATTGATAATGTTCAGATAATTGTGTATAAACACATATGGATTATTATTATTATTTTTATTTATATATTTATTTATTTATGTATTGTTCATGCA
This sequence comes from Cunninghamia lanceolata, assembly GCA_027924645.1. Taxonomy (NCBI): domain Eukaryota; kingdom Viridiplantae; phylum Streptophyta; class Pinopsida; order Cupressales; family Cupressaceae; genus Cunninghamia; species Cunninghamia lanceolata. The sequence goes on from BSBN01000934.1 coordinate 2,867,194, forward strand.
ACATTGAATTCAAAGAGGGTTATTTTTTTTTAAAATTTATTTATATTATTATTTTAACTTTTTAACAAAATCATTAAAAAAAATTGCATTGCATTCTAAATATCAAAGGAGGAGGTGATCAAAAAGAAAATCAACAAAACAAGATTTCATATTGATAGAATTGTTCATGAAGAAGTTTACAGAATAAAGGGTTTTAAAAAGATTGGTAAATTGTCAAGAGTTTCAAAGTTTTGTCAAAAAAACTTGTAAAACTTCATCAAAATAGAAAAAAACCATCATTTGATTCAAATCATCTAGTCACATTTCTAAAAAGTCTATTTTTAGTCATCACCATTTTCAATAACAAGAGCATATTCTTAATTTGCAGTTTTTTACTAGAGCCTACATTGTTTTTTATTTTTCATTATTTTCAACCTACTCTATTTAAAGTTTAGAATTGACTATTCTTAGATCATCTATCTTATCATGTGAAAGACATGAACAAATTGTAATTTGATTTTAGTCAACAATTCAATTAGCAGTTACATGTTATAATATTAAAAATAATGGACTAGATAATTTGTAATAACATTTGCACATCATACAAATAGTCATAACTAAAGTTACAATCAAGTCAATTTATTTTGGTAAATTTTCATGCAATAGCATTGTAAACAATATAAATAAATGAACAACATTATTTGAGTGTAATACTTTTCAAAATGTGCTCTGTGCGTGTGTTTGGTCCTGAGCCAGTTCAGGTTTTTGTTCACGGACATGAGGTTCTTGGTTAGGAACCGGTGGTGCTTACTTCTCGTGACCCTCTGCCTGGTCATGAGGGTGTTGGGGTTCGATAGATGGTGGGATAATTAAACCCCATGGAATGATTCCAGATGGGCATCCACTTTATGTGCCAATGAATGGTAAAGGTGCTACTAGGAAAGCCTCTTGTCATTCATTTTCTGATGTTGTTTGATCATCTCAGGTAAGAGCTAGACCCTTGCCTTGCAACCGCTCCTCTCCTATGGTGGTTTGTGGGCCTGAGGTTTCTAAAAATGAGGATTTTTATTTGAGAAAAGGAGTGATCTACATATTCAATGGAATGTGGCCCTCCCTCCCCAACCTGCATAACTGGATTTTGGAATCCTAGAAACTGATTGTTGAAGATTAAGCTTTACCCCTACACTAGGGGGTTATTCATTGCTACCTTTGAGTCCACTAAGAAGAGGGATTCAGTGATGGACAGGGGATGGATGTGGGGGAATCATTTGTTGTCCATCAAACCTTAGGCTCACTCCTTCAATCCTTTCACCGAGCTGCTCAATATCAGACCAATATGGGTACGACTACCTAATCTTCCCCTCTAGTTTTGGGAGGATTCCTGCTATGAAGCCACAGGTAACACATTAGGGCATTTTTTGAAGGTTGATGCTACAACATCAGAAATGGGGCACACTACAGTTGATTGCATTTTAGTGGATATTGACTTCTCTAAACCTCTCTTTGGAGAGGTTGTTTTGATGGTGGAGGATAGGCCATGGACACAGTTGTTGGACTATGAGGGTCTCCCCTTTCGGTGCAAGAATTGTTTCTCTATTGGTCATTTAGCCTCCAGTTGCCCTCACTCTCGTCATAAGGGAGCGGCAACTTGGTGGAAAGATGCTCTCTCGGATTATTTGACTATTTTTGCATCCCCTTCAGATGACTCTTCTCAGGAGGGCGAGCCTTCCTTGGAGAGTGATTCGCTTGTTGAGGAGCCCTTGGTGTCCACTTATAATGTCGATGCTGCTGATGTTCCTGTTGGTCCTATTCTAGATGCTATTCCCACTGTCATTACTGTTGGTTTGGATGATGTCCTAGCTAATGTTCCTGTTGGACCCATTCTCATTACCTCCGCCGAGATGTCAGCTCCCCTTTCTGCAAGTCGCTCTTCTTCTTTGGTGGTTCCAGATTCCTCTGCTAGGTTGTCAGCCCCTCCTATTCGTGATTGCCCCTTGGCTACGGGGTCTGGTGAGGGTCCCCTCCTTTCTCCTCGCTCTGAGGACTTTGATTCTGGGCTTTCTTGGACAGTTGTTCATAGAAAGTAGAAAGGGCTCCCCAAGTCTGTCGCGGCTTCACGATAAAGGATCAAGAGAGTTAGGTTACTGCCCTCAGGATCTGGGTTTGTTTAGATCCTTTGTTTATGTTTTTCATTTGGTTGTTGTTTCTATTATGTTTTGCTTGTTTCAGCTTTATGGTCTATTTTTCTACCCTTTGAGCCTTTGTGTGGGGTTCAACCCTAGTTGGCTACTTTTTTTTGTATCCTCTTGTTTTGTAATAGGGACCTACACCCTTGTTTGCAGCTTATCAATATCAAAAACAATATAAATAAATGACATTTGCACTTCGATGGATAATAGTAATTATCATGCCTATATGTTGCTAAAATTACTATTTATCGACTATTCAATGTTATTGTTATCTTAAATTTGTTATTTACTCTAAAACTTACTACACATATGTTGCTTATGAATGTTCATTGGGATTTCTTGTTATGTGTATTAAGAGTTAAATTGTTTTGGCAAGTTTGTAAACCTTGTATTACAAGTCAACTCAAAGATGTAAATTATGATTTTGTATCAAAAACTACATTTAATTTATCACAATGTTTGTGTTTATGTGTTAACTTATTCAATCTATGTGTACTTGCATTGTTTGGTCTTTTTTTAATTGAATAGTGCAAATGTCCAATCTCAAGACCTATTTACAATTAAAAAACATAAAAACATTTGTCCTATATTAAAAAAGAATTTCAACCTTTTACACTATGCACAAACCTGAAATCCTTTCAAAAATATTGTAAAAATTGTAAATTGTAAATGCATATTCTACTGCACATCTATTTCATTTTGTTTTACCCTAAAATATACAAATTAAAATATTAACAAACACATTACACCTAAATTCTTATAACAATTAAACCAAATATTCTTGTTCAAGTTTTATTATGCCAATAGGCATTTAACTCCGGAAGGAGTCGAGCATCGTACAATGTCAGGTCACTCATCAATGGCCTCTGTGCCAACCAAAGTATAGGGATGACCATCCAATTCATCTCTGCCCTTCACGTCAAATTGATGCACAGTGACTTGGATGTACAGCTTTGGAGACGCATGCAAAGGTTGGTGGAGATTTTGCTTGCACATTTTGCCTTGCAAATTACTTTTTGAGGGAGTAGATGAATTTCAGAGTTTCTTGTTCACCAAGTTTGTTAGGGTTTGACCTGGGGCAGCTCGACTCTGTTGTTTGTGTGGGCCTGATTGTTTTTTTAGCAGAGTCTAGAAAGTTACAGCAGATTGCATGAGCTCTGATTTGGAGGAAGCTCAGGGTAATAATTGTAAACACAAATGCACAAGTATGATAATGAAAGGCATGAACCAGGAATTGTGAGTAAGACATTAAAACACACACATAGAAGCAAAACATAACACAAGGATTACTGGAGTGGAAAACCCTCATGGGGTAGAAAAACCACTCAAAATTGCCTCACTAGCTTATTCAAAACCTCACTGGTTACAAGTAGGTCTCACTGACCAAGGAAGCTTCACTAGCTTTACAAAATGCCTCACTGACATACACTGTGCCTCACTGGCTGATTCAAGTGTGCATAAGAAAACAAATCAGTTCAGGGGGTTACCTTGTTTCACTCCATCACAAAACCTTATTCTTCCTTTAACCCTCACTCGACAAACTTTCTTTCAATTACAATCTATTCAACCTGATAAAGAATCAACATTATACCATATCAAAACTTACAAAATACAATCTCTGCAAATTACCATCTCAAGACACATATACAAGCTCCTAGATTGATCAAACATAAAACAATTTCACTCTGCAACAATCATCTGATGATCTTGTCACTCTCTGTATTTACCCCTACAAAAACATGATCTCATACATCATTATTCATCTGTATTTTCTCTTCAAAAATCTTCACAAAGATGTCTTCATCATATCATAACTCAATCCTCCAAAACCTTCTTCACAATGCACCTACAAATTCATTATATAAAAAAATAGAAGGTCCTTTCATGACCTTTCACATTCTACTTCTTCTCTGATTCATTCTTCTCTATAAAGAACCTGCAAAACCAAAAAGATCAAATTCATATTCTTTGTATAACCATTTCCATTCATAAATAATTTGCAAAAATAAAATCATATTTCTCTATTCATCTGCAAGAAGTCTTTTCACATTCTTCTTCCCATTTATCTTCATTTTAAAAAATCCATTGATAATCTCATCTCTAATGTTTTTCATCTTATGTCCTTGTAACAAAATAATAAAAACTCTATCTCTATAATTATCTTCTTTCATAAAATCATTCTCCTGCAAAAATAAGATTATATTCTTCTTTTTAAAAATATTCTTTATTTGATGCCTTCAAAAAATATTTTCACACCCATTCGAATCCATTTCTCCAAAAAAATTCTGCATAAGGACAAAAAAGAAAAATCATAAAAGCTCCTTAATAATTTATTACTCTACCCATTTTAGAAAAAATTAACTTTCTTCTTTTCATTTTCATGGCACGAGAGAGAAAGAAGTCTTCTTGAGTTTCAAAATTAGAAAAAAAATTCATAAAAAATCCCTTAAAAAACTCAAGAAAAACTGCCTTAAAATCTCCTTTTCAAAAATCTAAAAATAGCCTTATCTGCAAATGACGGTTGACTGCACTTCAAAATACATTCATAGGATAGTCATCAATCTTTATATTTGCGCCCATTAATCATTCAAATCCTGATCACGCGCCAAAGGTCTTAAAACAAACTTTTAATACCGAGCACCCTAGGTGATCGGGGCCGGTCACCTCACAGGGCCGGACCCTCAAAGTCTTCACTTAAGTTACTTTTGACCTTCTGAACCAGTTAACCACAAAAAAGAAATGAAGGTATGATGTTTGAGCTCCTTGTATACACTTAGAGCACTATAGTTAGGGTTTTAATGTTTTAAGCACTTTGATAACTAAACCCTAACATAGTAGTAAGAATGAAATGCTCAAAACTTGAACAATGATGACTATTATCTCTGCACTGTCATTAAAATACTCAACACCCTGCACAAATTACATGAACACTCTCTATCCTTTGACACTTATTCATTGTATTTTGTCATCATGTATCAGAAGTTTGATCTTGATATGATGAATAAGATTGCGTCAAATGCTCAATATTCTAAACAGAGGTAACTTTGCATTACTGATCCTCCTAATGATAACAGAGGTAACAGAGATAACTTATGAAGCACTGTCAACAACATGAAAGAGACACTGATCCTCCTGATGATAAGGGGTAAGTTCACAAAGATGAGGGACCAAAATGGGGTCTTAAGTTGCCACTTTTTTTCTGAAATCAGGAAACATTGATGTTGGATGAGAAATTGAAGATAGCTACACTCAAATTTTGAAGATGGAATGAAAACAAGAGTTGTAGTGCTCCGAATATAGTTTCTAAACTACTATTTTTTTCCAAAAATGGTTGAGATTAAGGGGTTCAAAAGGGGGAGCACACAAATTGGTCCTATTTTTCTCAAAAAAACATAACATAGCGTCTGGTGTGCTCCCCCTAAAATGTTAACTTTTTTTTAGTATTTCAATAATCGCTCTAGTGAGAAATTAGGTAACACCATGTAGTTTATCCCTGATTTTTCTAATATTTTTTTAATGAATAATTGATTTTTTAGTAATTTTTAAAGTGGACACATCCTGAAAAATAGAAATTTGAGCATGCTCCCCCCTAAAATGTTTGAAAACTAATCGAAAATCATTTTTTTTAAAATTGGTGTAGAATGGAGTCTAGTTTCTAAAAATATAACTTATTTCAATTTTCAATGAACGGTTAAAAAAAAAGTCAAAAATGTGAAACACTAAACGTACTCAAAATGTGAAAAAAATTATATGGTTAGATAGCTAACAGAGAGCTTAAGATTATGGTGGTATTTTTTTTGAGTTTTCATTGAAAAAAGTGCCATCCTGATGGGGAGCATGCTCTAGATCATCTCTAGATTTTGCTAAAAACTGATAAAAACACGTCAAACAAAGCTGATAATAATGCGCTCGCGTTATGATGAGCATAACTGAAAATACACATGCCAATTGCATTTATTTGAAATTTTCTAAATCCTTTTCAACAAATCCATTTTTTGCATATCTTGCAATCATTGCATTCCATTATAGAACATCTCTTTGAGGTGTTACGTCATACAATTGACATGCCTTGTCTATGCTTCCACACTTTACATACATGTCTCAAGGGCAGTTGCACTTCCTATCATCTCTCTCACTCTATTTCTCTCCCCTCTCTACGTCCTACCCTTTCTTTGAGCCTTTGCTTCCCTCCCCTCTCTACCTCCCACCTTCTCTCTCACTCTCTTCTTCCTTCCCCTATCTACCTTCTACCCTCTCTCTCACTCTCTACTTCCCTCCCCTATCTACCTCCTACCCTCTTTCTGAGTCTTTGTTTCCCTCACCTCTCTACCTCCTACCTTCTCTCTCACTCTCTTCTCCCCCCTCCCTCTCTACCTCTTACTCTCTCTCTCACTTTCTACTTCCCTCCCTTGTCTACCTCCTACCCTCTCTCTCAGTCTCTACTTCCCTCCCTTGTCTACCTCCTACCCTCTCTCTCTTCTTCCTTCCCCTGTCTACCTCCTACGGTCCTCTCCCACTCTCTAGCTCTCTCATGTCTCTACCTCCTATCCTCTCTTTCACTCTCTACTTCCCTCTCCTCTCTACCTCTCCTCATTCTTCCCATCCAATGAAATTTCATAAATTATTTTGTTTCCATTTCATCATCCCAATTTATATCCTCATCCATCTTTACATGTCCTATTTTTCTTGTTTCCATGTTCTTTGTCGACAAGGGAGAGCGAGAGGGAGGAAAAGGGAGAGAGGATGGAGATGGAGGGGAGAGAAAGGGGAGAGATAGAGAGTCCTAGTTTTCTTGTTTTCGAGAGAGAGAGAGGGTGGGTCGGGTTTATGAGTTTAGGGTTGCTTAAATTTAGGGTTTAGGTGAATTATTTAGGGTTTGGGGGTTTAGGACTGCTCAGGTTTATGGTTTATGGTTTAAGGGTTAGGATTTAGGGGCATTATTTAGTGTTTAGGGGTTTTGGGAGAGAGAGAGAGAGAGAGGCTTAGAGTTCCTCAAGTTTAGGGTCATTATTTAGGGTTTATGAGCTTAGGGTTGCCTAGACCTTTAGGGGCATTATTTATGGTTTATGAGTTAGGGTTGCTCAAGTTTAGGGTTTCGAGTTTTGGGTTACGGTTTAGGGGAATTATTTAGGGTTTAGGGGTTTACGATTGCTCAAGTTTATGGTTTAGGGTTTAGGGGTTAAGGTTTAGGGCTTAGGGATTTAAGGTTGCTTGGGTTTAGGGTTTAGGGTCAGGGTTTAGAGAGAGAGAGAGAGTGAGGGGATCGATAGATATTGGGAGAGATAGGGAGATAGAGGTTCAGAGTTGCTTCCAAGGTTTATGGTTTAGAGGTTTGGGGTTTAGGGAACTGCTCAGTTTTAGGATTTAGGGCTTAGGGGTTAGGGTTTAGGGGCATTATTTAGGGTAACTTAAGGTTTATGTTTTAGGGGTTAGGGGTTAAGGTTTAGAGGTTTAGGTTAGGGTTTAGAGAGAGAGGACCGATAGGGAGATATAGAGGAGACCGAGGGGAGACATAGGGAGATAGAGGGTGAGGGACATGGCCAGAGACATAGGTAGAGAGATTGAGAGGTAAAGGGATGATAGAGACAAGGAGATAGGGTTTAGGGTTGATCAGGTTTAGAGTTTAGCCCAGTTAGGAGTTTAGAGAGGGAGAGATATGGAGATAGAGGGTGAGGGACATGGCCAGAGACATAACCAGAGAGATTGAGAGGTAGAGAAATGATAGAGACAAGGAGATAGGGGTTTAGGGTTGATCAGGTTTAGAGTTTAGGGGTTAGGAGTTTAGAGAGGGAGAGATAGGGAGATAGAGGGTGATGGACATGGCCAAAGACATATGCAGAGAGATTAAGAGGTAGAGAGATGATAGAGACAAGGAGATAAGGGTTAGGATTGATCAATTTTAGGGTTGATCAAGTTTAGGGTTTATGGTTGGTATATATGATGTATAGAATGGTTTAAATGACTAACATATTGGCGCTTATGATGTTCTGATGGCTCCTGTGGCTAGCAGAGGGTAGAATGACACTTGTGACTAGCTAGGTGTATAATGATGTTTGTGATTGATAGGTGAGTGCTACTAAGGAGCATATTGGCACATACGATATACAAAATGGTGCAAATGAGTAACAGGTTGGCACTATGATCTTCTAATGGCTCTTAGTGAGGTATTTGTTTGATTTTGATTATTTTTTGGACCGTTTGAGATGGAGCTTAGATTGATTCAGGATGGAGTTGGGATGAAATGGATTTGTTTAGGGATGATGAGAGGTGAAAAGTACTAGATTAGGAATGATTTGGGAATGTTTAGAATGGTTTGAGGGATGGTTTGAAGTGGTTTAGTGTCAATTAGGGAATGATTAGAATGATTTAGGAATAGTTTAGGGATGACCTATTTGAGATGAAATCCAAGTTGATTTGAAAATGATTAGGGATGAAGTTAAATTGATTTGGATGTGATTTGGGATGGTGTGAAGTGGTTTAGGGCTGATTAGAAGTGGTTTAGGGATGATTAGAGATGAAAATGAATGGATTAGCGATGATTTGGGATTGATTAGGAATGAACTTGGTTGGAATGAAAGATTAATGTTTTCATGAACTTTCACGTTATAGAGATTGGGAGAGATAGGGAGATAGAGGTTTAGGGGTGCTTCCAGGTTTTATGGTTTAGGGGTTAGGGGTTTAGGGGTTTAGCCCGTTGCTTGTTTTTAGGGTTTAGGAGTTAGGGGTTAGGGTTTAGGGGCATTATTTATGGTTTAGGGTTTATGGTTTAGGGGTTAGGGGTTAAGGTTTAGAGGTTTAGGTTTATGGTTTAGGTAGAGAGGAGAATAGGGAGATACAGAGAAGACTGAGCCTGGGAGAGATATCTTTGTCTCTATCCAACTCTCTAACTATACCTACCTCTCTATCTCTCTCTCTCCTTGTCTTTCTATCTTGCTAGATCACTTTCGATCCCCTCTCTCTAACTCTACATTTGTATCTCTCCCTCCCTCACTATTTTACGTTTACATGATTTTAGGGTTGCTCAATTAAATAGGGTTTAGGGTTTTGGGTAAGGGTTTAGTTGAATTATTTAGGCTTTAGGGGTTTAGGGAAGCTCAAGTTTAGGGTTTAGGGTCTAGGGGTTAAGGTTTAGGGTTTACGAGTTAGGGGTTTAGGTTTACTTGAGTTTAGGGTTTAGGGGTATAGGGTTTAGGGTTGCTCAATTTTAGGGTTTAGGGGTTAGGGGTTAGGGTTTAGGGGCATTATTTAGGGTTTAGGGTTTATGGTTTAGAGGTTTAGGTTTATGGTTTAGGTAGCGGGGAGAATAGGGATCCCTCTCTCTCTTTGGACATATCAATCACTATCTCTTAATCTATCCCTCGCTACCTCTCTCTCTCCTCCTCTTTATCTCTCCCCATCCCTCTACCTCTTCAAATCTCTCTCCCTATGTCTCTAGACATCTCTTGATCTCTTTCCCTATTGAGCTATCTATCCTCATTACCTTGTCTCTTAATATACCCCTCTCTACCTCTCTCTCTGTATTTCCCTATCTATCTCTCCCTTGCTAGATCTATCTCCCTATATCTCCCCTCTCTATATATGCATCTCTATCTTTATCCCTCTATAGACCCCTTTCCCTATCTCAATCCCCATTTGTCCCTCTCCCCGTCTCTATCTCACCTATCCTCTCTATCTCCATGTCCCTCTCTATCTCTCCATGTCTCCCGATCCCTCTCTATATATAGGATAGAGAAATGAAGAGAGAGAGATAGAGACGCTCCCATGTAGATACAAGGTTACCTATCATGCTTCCCAGAATGCACTCGCGTTATAACTCGAGCGCATTATAACGCGATTGCGTTCTAGGAAGCATGGAAAATGGTAAAAAGCATGTGGGATCCATGTTTTAGACCCCACATGACTGTTATTCCTACTTTTCATGAGTATATCAAACAAAAGAACACTTTTCATGTTATTTGACTAATTGAGAATCATTTTTATATGAATTCAACACCTTTTTTTGTTTTATCAATGTAGAAGAAGTGATTTTTCATATTTTTGGAGAAAATTTGATTATTTAAACTAAAAGTTTCATGTTTCATGTTTCATGTGTGATTTTATTTCAAAGCTAATTACCATTGATATATAGATTGAATTTGATGATATATGTTTGTTTTTTCCATAAATTTTACTAATCCTATTCTAGAATCATATAGAATTCATAATCAAACTTGTGAAAAACAAGAATTTGAGGATTTTGAAGCCATCTTTTGGAGAATTGGTCAACTACAATATTGAATTCTAAGGTATGTTCAATTTAAATGTCCATTTTAATTCACATATATATGTTCTTATGCTCTTTATGTCTTTAAATGTCTTTATGTCTATGTTTTTTATGTTCTTTATGTTCTAAGATATATGTGTCTAGGTATATCAGTTAGTTCAGTCAAAGAGACTCCAAATTCCTCATGTTTCCACCTTGTTTCGGCCCTTCATGCCTTCATTTCACCTATTTTCAGCTATACAAGAGAAACACATTATCAAATACTTCATAAAATAATTTTAGTGAACAATTATTTGTCATACTCATATTCGAGTGTATACATGGAGCCAAAATTGATTTTGGAAGACTCTTAATTTTTGTCCTAGGATGATATAGAAGGATTTATTCCTTAATACATGCATAATTCAATTCATTTAATAGAACCATGCATGAAATGATAGTTTTCTTACAAAAATGGAGGAAATGAGCACCACAACCTATTTGACAAATTGTTACAACTCACTTTGATACCACTCAATCCATAAAAAATATGATGGAGATTATGTATTTACTTCATCAACATAACAAATTTTTAGAGAAGAGAGTTACATACAAATATGTACAAACATAAAAGCATCATGACACAAGATGATACAAAGGGAGTTATAAGGAGATAAAACACTAAAAAAGAGTTTTTCATGACTGTAGGACAATCACAAGTCTATATAACAGTCCATTATCATAGTCATGACCATCATGAAGTTGTTTTTAATTTATGCATTACTTAAGATGTCTTTGATCTTTTGTCATGAGTATCTAGAAGGTTATCTTCAATGGTTAATGTTCTTTTGAATATCACAAAGTTTTTGGACTGGTTTAAGACTATTAGGATAGTCAATTTATGTTGATTGCAATCCCCTTCAATGGCATTTATTTTGTCATCATTCAAAATCACCTAGACATACAACTCATATATGTAAAAAATTAACCATACAATTCAAGATTTGCAAACCTAAAATAGTGATTTAATACTCATATAAGAGTCCAAAAAATGGCCTTCAAGGGGAAAGACAGTCAAGAGCAGTCAAGGTGATGTTCTTAAGAGTTGATAGGGTCAAAGGGAGGCTTAGTATTAGAGATATATCTTTACATAGCATGATCTCTCAACACCTTATGGTCTCCACAAACTCTTGCAACAGAAAAGTTTCACAAACAACTTGATTTGTACAAAGTTTCACAAACTTGTGTTCTATATTGGCTTCACAAACTCTCACAATGACCCTTCAATGAATTAGGTCTCCAAGGTCTACAACTTGCACTTAAGGATTCAGACCTTCACATGGACTTGATGAGGCATCTAACAAGATTAAGTTCACCAACCAAACACAACCAAACCTAATTTCCTTATATGGTTTCAAAACCAAAACCTAATCAATGTTTTGAACACCCATTATCAAGTTACATCACATATCTCAAACTCAACATTGACTTCTTTGTACTGTGTGCCTCAAAAATGACCTTTTTTTGTTGTCCTAAAAGGGCTAATTAGGCCTATATTACAAAGGAACTAGCCTTTAAACTTTCCACAGACCCCTAAACTTATTGGGGTAGCATTCTTCATGTGTCCAAACCCTCAAAAACATAATTTGTTTTAGGAGAAACATTAACCTACATACCAAACCACAAAACCCTTAGTTTGGGCAAAATTGAGGAGGGTTTATTGAAAATAATGGTTCCTAACACTTTCTCCTCATACCACTACTTCAAACACCTTAGAATACACCTGCACATGCTCACAAAACCATTAGACAAACATTTTCTTTTGATATTTTGTCAAATACCCTCTTTGGTTCCTCTTTCCCACATGAAAACACTCTTTAAAACCCTAGAGCATCACACTAAAACCACACCAACTGATCTTCTTTGCCTACCAAATCATGAGAACACTTAGATTACTCTTTGAAGAGTCATTCCACTGAGATACAAGTCATGACAGTAGGTGGAATGACTAAAACATTGTTTAAACCCCAACCAGAGCCCTCACTGGCCTTATACAGGCAGTTTCAGAAATTTGGTTAAATCTCCCTCTAAACCTAATGAAAACCTCTCAAACTTGATTCAAAATAAAGTTAACATAGACCCAGGTAACACATCAAATGAATTTTAAGTCTAGACAGTACCGTACAGGGCCGTAGTACAGTCTGAAACATAGAAGATGTAGAGAAAAACGTGGTTACAGCAGAAAAATAGAGTAAATGTTGTTCTTTCTTCATCAAAATTCATGTCTTCTTCCTTGTGTCTTCATTTGGAGACTTATTACATCATTTTTCAATCATTTTCCAACTGATCCAACCACATTTTTGGAGGATATGACCGTTGGATTTGTTTTAAAATGGATAAAACATGCAATTTACATAAGCAATATTATGACACTTGACAAAACTTAACTACTTGACCCCCCTAAAGGACTCTAAGACATACAAATGGTCTTTTATAGACCTTATTACATCAAAATAGGATTCCACACATGGAAAGAAACATTTGAACTCATTTACATTGCATTTGCCATAATTGGCCTTAAGGGACTAGGTGCTTCTGCACCATTTATGACTTTGTATGTTCAAGTGTATACTACATGACTTATATGTGTGTTCAAATGCATACTCCATGACTTATGTATGTTCAAGTTATCTTGATATGAGGTGTCTTATTCAGAAGTTTGTAAAACCTTGTTATTCATTCTGACTGTTTTATTCATTGTCATTATAAAATTTCTAATTATCATTGTCTTATTCTTGATGCTTGTAGAAATCATCATCATGCCAAGGAAACGAGAAAAGACTCTAACACCAAAAGAGTGTGAAGTTGAGAATGAGAGGAAAAGAGAAAGAATGAGGTATATTTGGGAAAGTAGGAAATTGTCAACCATACAAGAAGACATTCCACCATTGCCAATTGAAGAGGAAAGTGACACATCTAACAAAGCTAAGAGAGATGGAATTGGCAGCACAAAGGGAACGAATGCAAAACCTCCGTATAATGAGGAAAGTGAATCTCCAAGTTAGAGGCACTCCATCGTCCACAAGTCAAGTTGAAGGAACACCATCATTAGCTTCTTGAATTGGAGACACTCCATCTTTCATAGGTGAAGTAGAAGGCACATCTGCATTTTCTTCTCAAGTTGGTGACACGCCATCATTCACACCTCAAGTTGAAGGTATGTCATTTTCAACCTTTTCACCTCCAATCGAAGGTATGTTATCTATCCCATCTCAAGTAAATATTGAAGAAATTCCTAATGTTCAGTCTACTTTACCAAATAAAATGCCTCCTAGAATTTTGCATAGGAGGCCTAAATTTCTAATTGATATTGATGAGAATATATTGGAGCCCATGCAGGATAAGATTCCCATGCGCACTTGCCAAAGATATGCAAATAAGATATGGAAATTATTCTTTGAGAATTTAAATGAAACTGGAAGATGTCAACTCTTTGTTGAACTGATGAGATATCTAAAATTTAGGCCCACTATGAAGATTCTTGGCCTAAGAACATCGAATGCCTCAAGTGAAAAATCAATTGTCAAGAATCTAATGAGTGCGTATGAGAGTGTGGGTTCCACCTCATACACCAAGGATAGTAATGTCACACGACATGTCATTACATCAACAATTGTAAGCCAACAAACAAAAAAATCTCGCCTCATTAGAAAGGCAAGTCAAGCATTGAAAATAAATAGAAAAACTCTAATGAGAGCCGTTGGAAGACGTCAAAGAGTTGAGGATCCAAACACTAATGAATTGTGGGCATTCTCTGGGAGACTCCCACAGAAAGACAAAGTTGTTGTCAAAGCTTTGAGATCACTAATTGAAGACTTTTGGAAGAATTACACAAGGGTATCTCTGAATCAAAGGGATGTGGTAAGAAGGAGAATTGATAGTTGAAACCGTGAGCCACATCCAAAGCATTTTTTGGATATGACTCAAACACAGTTTTTTGGTAAATTTCTAGAGAAGTATCCTCAAATTAAAATTTCTCAAAGATATTTTGAAATGCTAAAAACTTTCTTTGTCAAAATAAATCACACATGCACTACTTGTTGTTGTAGATTATGTATTGAATTTTCTAACCATTTTGATGTTTATTGGTCTATATGTTTAGATTTGCATACTAACAATGTTTTGCAGGATTGTGGCATATGTGCCCCACCAACTACCTCAAGAAACTTCATATCAATTATTTTATGTGTTAGAGAGGAAGGTCAAATATTCTACAGGAAATTATGCTTGGATGGCACATGTCAGCATTGCGGTGGCTTGCAATGTATGCCAATATGTGAACATATGGAAAGAACACATGCAGTTGGAAATGAAATAGTAGAGTTTAGCAAGTATAAAATAGTGGCATACAATACAAGAGATGGTAAAGAAGCAAAGAGGTGTGAATATGTTATTCAGAAGATTCTAGTGTATCAGTTTATGCCTATATTTTGTGACAACATAGTGTATGAGTATGTAAGACATGCCCATAGAGCTCGATGGTTGGACTTGCAATTCAAGTTATGCAAGGACACATTTCCAGTTGGTAGCATTGTTTCAGTCATCAACTTTGCAGAGAACTATAGTCTACAGCCACAATGTGAGGTGTAATCCCAATATTATAACTCGACACATGTTTCTATATTTGTACACATCGCATTCATTCATGCGAATGATAGTACAGAGGATGATAGAAAGATCATAAGGGATTATCATTTTTATATAAGCAATGATCACACGCATTCTGCAGAGTTCGTACAAGGTTATTTTTAGGTGTTCTATAATGATTTGGCTAGAAGGGGCATATCATTCAGTCAACATATCATATGGTCGGATAACTATGGATCACAATTCAAGAACTAGCAGAATTTCTATTGGTTGAGAAGGAGGCATAATATTACAGGTGTTTAACATATGTGGAACTTTTGTGAGGTCGGGCATGGAAAGGGGGAGCATGATGGTGCAAGAGCATGTATCAAAAGAGCCATAGCATGAGAACAGTTAAAGTATAAAGACAATGCAAAGTTGACAGATACAAAATCAATCGTCAAGTGGTGTAATTCTTTGATGGGTCTAGGTAATGAAAGTAAGTCTTTAGTTCATAGATTTTTTTGGTTGATAGATGATACTAACATTGCACCATATGAGGACTGTTGTACACTGACAGGATCAAGTGAGCTACACTCTATGAGAAGCTCAATTACAGGTTCATGGAGTATACATATGCGAAAGATGGTGTGCTTTTGTTCTCCATGTACAATTCAAGCCTGGAATGAGTCAAAAAAGAGGGAACAGATTATTACTTGTGTCATTGTGTAGATGCAAAAAAGAAATTGGAGGCCTTAGTTACAGATGGAGAAAACATTGAATACCCTACAGGCTCAGTGGTTGTTACTAGAATATGGCTTAGAAGGTACCCACATAAGAGTGTTAATGTTTGGTTGTTTGAGGACTTTGACACGCATCGGAAGGTTCTTCATTACTCCAACCTTGTCATGGCAACCAATGTTCATTTGATACAATATAAAGGTAGACCTTTGAACAAGACCTTGTGGAAGGTGTGTGACTCTGACCATGAGGTAATACTTGACACAATAAAGAGTAGAGAAGACCCAAATCGTTCGTTGGATTAATTTGTAAGTATGCATAAAACTTTCCTAGATGGTTACTTGTACTTTATTTTGTATATAAATAGTAGTATGAATTTCTTCCCTCCAGTATATTTATGTTTAGTCAATTTTGCTTTTTGATGCTTCTCACAGGAGGTCACAACTCCAGTCCATCCAACTATGGACAAAGAAGCTTGAGAAAAGATGATGGAGACTGATCATCAGATGGCGGTAAGTAATGGATGAAGTTGATCCTAATTGGTCTTAATCATGTTCACTCGTGTTTCACTCATGTCATATCAAGATTCATGTCACAGGGTTTGGATGTTAGTTCATAACATTCATGTTTATCATGTTACAATAGTAGGACATAGTTTCTTATGTCATTGGTTCATGCCATTGGATCATTGGATTTGGTTGTGGTTCTTCATCATAACATGTCATGCTTTTAGGAGTTAGATTGGGTTGTGGTTCTTCCTCATGACAGTAGTTTGTTCATGTCTTCATGCTTCTTTGTCCTCCATGTCTTTAGTGTTCTCAGTGTCTTCATGTGTCAAGGATTTCTTCAAATGCATTCTTCCAACATGCTTCAGTTTCATGCAGTGGAAAGGTGCTAGGAGTGACATTTTGCATTCCATAGCTCGTGGACCAAATGGACTTTGCCAACATGTTGGGGTGGGTGGGTAAATGTCATGGGATGTCTCATTTTGTGTGCTAAGCATCGCATTAATTTGGGGTAGTAGGCTACCGGCAAAGTCCCTTAAGCTCCATAAGACAAAAAAATTGCCAAACTTTAATGGGATAGTTATCAAAATTTGTGGTAGATGGGAATGTTTCATTTAGACCTACAGGTGCATGTGGAGTCCTTCTACAATAACCTCTCTCGGTTTCATTCAAATCCTATTCGTTTGAGCATGCCAGAATCAAACACATTCTTGCAAAATGCTTCAGTTTCATACAGTGGAAAGGTGCTAGGAGTGACATTTTGCATTCCATAGCTCGTGGGACCAAACTGACTTCACCAACGCATTGGGGTGGGTGGGTAAATGCCAGGGGAGGTCTCATTTTGTGTGCCAAGCGCCGCAGTCGTTCACGGCAATAGGCTACCGACAAAGTCCCTTAAGATCCCTAAGACAAAAAAATTGCCAAACTTTGACGAGATAGTTCTATGAATTTGTGGTAGCTAGGAATGTTCTGTTTGGACCTACAGGTGCAGGTGGGGTCCATCCACAATAACCTCTCTCAGTTTTGTTCAACTCTGGTCCATTTGACCATGCTAGAATCAAACACATTCTTGCAAAATGCTTCAGTTTCATGCAGTTGAAAGGTGCTAGGAGTGGAGCCCGCTTACAACATCTGAAGCATTTCAATCCATGAAGCATCAGATAAGTTCACCAATACATTTGTATAGTTTGTGTTTTTCTTTTTTATTTTTGTTTAGTCTTTTTGTGTCTTTTAGTTTTGTTCGCTTGACTCTATGGCCCAATGGCATGGATGAAGGCACTTAGAGACTGGATTCTTCTCCCTTTGATCATTTCAAAGAACGATCAAAGGAAGTTCCCTAGTTAGAAACAATTGTTGTCCTCAAAATTAGTTGTGCTCATTTTCTAGGACGACCCCTACAAAACTTGTCTATTTTGTAGCCTACACTCTAAGTTTGCAAATTGAGGTGAGTCATATCATCCTCATGCATAGTCTTCTCACTCCTAAGTATCTATTCGAGTATCTTCTCATTTAGATTTCTCAAAATTTGCATAAGATGTTAAATTGATTGTCACAATTTTAAGGAGTAAGAGAAATTTTGTTTTCATGCAGGGGCGGCATGTTTTTCTGCCAGTGCATGTTGGAGTCTTTGTGATATGCAAGGGTGGCAAAAATTTCTGCCCATGCATGTTGATCGCTTCTTAAATGCAGGAGCAGCAAAAGTGTTGCCCATGCATCTCCCAGTTCACACTAAGTTCATTTAATGCACTTCATGTGAATTTTTATTAAAGCATTATATATGTTTTAATCTCTTTTATTATTCATTTTTATCTTTGCTTTTTACCTTAGTGATTCATCTCGACATCTAAAACCCCTCAGCAAAATTCTAGCGCACACATTGGATTGAGTTTCTCACGTGTTCGAGCTAGGTTTTCGCCATCCGCTTTTTATTGGGTAGGGTTTTCTCTTTTCTTTCTTTTAATTGTATTAGGGTTTACGTGTGGTTTCAAATCGTGTTCAAATCATTTGTTTCTCTACTAAAATTTATGGATTTAAATCCTTTTATTCTTCTCTATGAAAATTTTTAAAATAGAACCCTAACATTTTTTGTGTCCTCTTGTTTTTGTGTTAAATGTTTTGTATTACCTCTACTTCTTTTCAATATCATCTATATTTCTTTTTGTATTGGCATTTTGAATCATTTTAGATTCTCATGATTGTTGCCTATGGCTTGGCCGGCATTTTTGCCACCTTCCTTTAGCAAAGTTACCCATTTCGAAGCAATTGACCATGTGTATTGACGACAAATATCGCCGCTAATACACATTTTCTATGTAAAATAAAATGCATGGGCGGTGATTTTCACTACTGATGCATATTGTTGTGTTTCTACCAATATGCTTGGGCAGTGAAAATCACTGCCCATGTCTTGTAAAGTTTATAACGTCTTCGTGTAGAGGCGGCAATTTTTGCCGCCCCTACATGAGTTTGTAACAAGTTTGAAGTTTTATGTAAAGGCTATAGAAATCACCACTCAGACATTTGTGAATTCAAAATCTCTCTCATGCAAAAGTAGTGGAATTTTTCGTTCCAACAAAAAACTTTCTCTTAACCTCCCAATGTGAAAGCGGTAAAATTCGCCGCTTTGACACAACAAGTTTAACCTTCCCCTACAAAGGCGGTAAAATTCACCGCTTTTGCACCTTGTATTGTTCTGCACCCTACATGTAGGAGCGGCAATATTTTGTGCCCTGACATCAACATTTTCCCTAAAATGCAAGGGTGGCAAAAATCGCCGCCCATGCATCACGCTTCAGAATTTTTCTAACTCTAGAGAATTTTCCAAAAAGCCATCTTGAGCCTGCTTTCATCCATTTTTTTGACTCACTTTCTCTTTATCCCTTTCAAGCTCATTCCTTTGGTCATGATTGACAACATGCAGTTTCCCAAAATTACCAATATTTTTTGTAACTGCAAGATCATGACTTTTTGTTATAGTTTCTCCTGCAAGCTGCCGAGGTCTTCAACTCATTCGAATGAGTCTTCTTTCCAGATGACTGATTTGTCTCCAAAGAAAGCCAAAGCGATGAAATACAAATATCAAGGTGTCTTTCCCATAACTTCATTGACATCAAATGTTGATGAAATACGGGATACAGAGATCAGCCATATGGATATGGCTAAATTTGTTGAGAGAACGAAATCAGATAAACCCAGTCCCTATATGCAAAAGATTGTTAAAAGAAACATTCATCTGGTGTCTTCATTCCTTGTTGCTACACACAATATGGAGTTTGTTCTCCAAGTTGCTCATTTCTACAACAGAGATACCAGGGCAGTGGTAGATGCTCACGACAATGTCATCATGAGGCTTTATCCATAATTCATAGATAAGGTGTTCATGTGTCTGGGAGATAAAAATGTTGTAGAACTAGATTTTGGTATTGCTCAGCGTGAGTATGATAAAGCTATAGAAAAGGTGAAAAGGGTGATAAACACTAAGTGGCTCAAGACTGCTAGACCAAATTTGTCTAGATAGACCAGGAGTTTTCCCAAGAGTGACTTTGTGGAGGAAGTAAGTGATCTAATAACTCTTCTCAGTAGAGTTAGATGTCTATCTTCATCTTCAACTTTCCATGAATGGATGTACCCATACATCAAGATCATACTTCAAGGTAAGTAGACTATCTTTTGGGGAGAACAAGTTAGTAATGCTCTTCATGAGCAACTAACTAAGGTGTCGACTACTTCAAAGTTCTACATGACTTCATATCTAGTGTATATAGCAGCTTCTATGAGAAGTTTTCAAGGCTTAACCTCTAATGGAGATAGGAGAGTTGTATTGGTTTATCAATACTATCCTCAGCTCATTTTGAAAGGTTCAATTCATCATTTTAGAAGGGTGAATGATGCCTTCTTTGCTATTTTCTTATGTCTTTTTTATCCACAGTTGGAACATACAAGAGTCTCAGATGAAGCTTGGGTAGTGGTGAATGGTTATGGTTGCTTGTTTCTTCAATTCTCCACTTTCACATATTTAAGAGTTGGCTTTTATCAGGTTATCCTTATATTCTTCCAAAATTTCCCTCTGACAAACTTGTCCTGATGGAGTTGTGTCGACAGATGATTGTTGTTCATAACAAACAGATGGAGTTGAAAAAGCCTGGATTTAGGTTTCCTATTGAGATTGGTAGGTATTCTGTGGCAACTGCTGCTAAGGCCAAGGAAATGGAAACAGAAATGTAAAATGTCACTATGAAGATGTTCAAAAAGAGACTCTAGTTTAATTATAGGGGAGTGAAAGAAAAAATAAAGAGGAAGACTCAATTTCATGAGCCAATGGTCGAAGATATCTGGGCTGATTTAAGAACAGAAGAAGAGATCAGAATGTTGGACTACGGCAGGTTGACCCTGAATCAAATTGAATATCTAGGTTTGGCTGATATTCCAGAGGATATGATGGATGATGAAGAAGTTGTTAGTTCAAGCTATGTCAATAAAAACATTGCTAACTCTCCATTGCCTATTGTACAATGGTCAAAGAAGGAGGTAACTTCTTTGAGGAAAAGGTTTGAGCCAATTCTGGCTAATATGAATCTGTGGCTTTAGAGCAAAGGTATTCCTTTGAAGGATTTCATAATTGGATCTAAAGAAGAAGTCTTAGAGCAAACAAGGAAAAAGGTTGAGTTAAGGACAAAGAATAAAAGTGATACTTCAAGCACATCCAAGGTTTCCAAACCAAGGATCAAATTTGTGTCTAAAGGAAAAAAGACAAAAGTTGCAGAAGAAGAGTCTGATGTTAAGGAAATGGAAGTTGAAGAACAGGGCGTTGATGAACAAGCTATTGAAGAAATGGATTTTGAAGATAAGTCTTCAGGGGAGAAAAGAGATGAATAGGAGAAAGAAGAAGGAGATAGTCAGGAAGGTCTACAAGATACATCCATGTCTCCACAAAGGGATGTGCCACAAGGAACTAAAAACCCTTGTCCTCTACCTAATCTATCTATTTCAACTCCTTTGTCTGTTCTTCCTACTACCCCAGTTTCACCCATCAATATTCCATCTTTTGAGTCGCCATCATCTTCAAAAACATTTTTTGATAATCCTCAAGCTGCTTTTGATAATGTTCTTCGTTCCTCATATTCAATTCCTAGTTTGTCCTCGCCCTCTTATGACATTGGTGATTCTTCAATCTTTGAAAATTTTGTTTTGGGTACTAAGCAAGTTGCTAATGTGGATATGCCAGGTGCAGTGTTTACTAATACTCCTATCATTACTACCACAAGTGTGGGTACAGTACCTCCTACACCAACAATGGGATCTAATCCAAATGTTAGTACATCAGTGCTTCCTCCCTAGATTTCAGTGTATACACCTAAGAGAAAGAAAGAATCCATCTCTCTAGATGACTTTGATTTTGGCAAGTTGGTGCCAGTGAAGGCTAAAACTCAAAAGAAGCCCAAAACTCTTTTTCAGCTGTTGGAAGATAAAGGCTACAAATATGTGGAGATTGCGCGACCACCACAAAATGTAACTGTTGAAAATTTTAGTATGAATGACTACTCCATTTCTAGAATTAAACTTGGAAAGATCACGCATGAAAGTGCAAAAGCTAATATGCAATCTGCACTGGATTCTTTAATTCAGAAGTTTGATCAAGAAAAAGAAATGAAGGAACACTACAAGACAATGGCAGAATAGCTAGCTGTGGTGGTGGGGAAAATTACTCTGACATCTGAGTCAATAACTCTTGAATTTTTTTCTCTAGAAGATCATGTCATTCAAAAATTTGAGAAGACTCACCTAAAAGGAAAAGTGGTTGAAGAGTATTTGGAAAAGATGCAGGTGCAAGGAGTGTCTCTTCTCACAGAGACAGCTGAACAAACAAGCAAGATGGAGAATATCAGAACAAAACTTGATGGCCTGGTTGATACTATTTCTCAGGATATTGAATATCTGGATGGAAGCTATGAGAAGTGGATCGAAATGAAGAAGCTAAAGGTAAATACTCTGATATCAATTGGTGTTATTCCAAATCATGATTCTTATGTGGAGACTAGAGAAGCATTGGTCTATCAAAGTAATGTTTTGAAAGACTTGATCAAAGATTTGGAAAGCGCCAAGGAGCTAAGTGAACAAAGTAATGTTAGTCTCTTGCATAAATTGAAGGAGCTTCCATGTAATTTGATATCAGAGGATCATCACTTCCTCCCTATAGACAAGATGATTCAAGAATTCAAAAATATGTTCCAAAAAGAGTTTGAAGATAAAGTTTTCTCAACTTCTTCTTTGGACAACATTCTGGATAATCAGTTAACATTAGATAACCTGAAGTCTAAGTTAACTATTCATGTAAAGGTGACCACAACAATGAAGGATGCAGTGATCAGGGCTCGAATGATCTTTAGGAAGACTGTTAGTCTAGATAGTTTGGGGATGCAAGCAGCATTTACTATGTATGATGCTCATTTGAAGAAATATGGCAATACAAGTTGATGCAAATTTTTATAACTTAGTTTATTTTATGTTTTCATATGTCTTTTGTTTGTAGTTATAGACATATTTACATGTACTTTTCTCATATGTAATTACATGTAAAAATATAGGAAGTCCCAAGTCAATAAGGACTCCTATTTTTGAATAAGTCAAAGTAGTTAGTTTTTCCTAAATTTTCTCAAGGCCTCTCCCTATAAATAAAGAGGGCCTCTATTGTAATATTTATCTTTTGACTATTGAAGTGAAGCGCTTCCATTTTGAAGAGCAATTTGAGACTTTGAGCTTATTTTGTAAATCGGTTTTCAAGCAATATTAAGAAGCAAGTTGGCATCTAATCTTTGTCTTGGAGCAAGTTTGTGAATGTTATAGAATTGTTCTTATGTCCTTTCTATCACATGATCTTATATGAATGTTTGAATTGTGAGTGTGAATATCAAGTGTTTGGGAGGTGACTCAAATTGGAATTTGTAGACTTTGTGCTGCTAGTTCATATTTGAGATTAGAGTTTAAGTTTGTGAATGAAAGGTAATTTGAAGACTTTGGGCTGCAAATTATTGTTCATGATTGTGTCATTTTACCTCAACATATAGTGAAGACTTTGAATTACTATTAATATCCTCCAAATGCTTCTTCACCTGATTATGTACTGACTCCATGTGTCCTACAAATTCTTCTGCTTCTGCAGTTCTCTTATCTTCCATACTAATATCTCTCAACTCTATTAATCCTCTATGATTTACTCTAGTAAAAATCTCAAGACGTGTTCTTCTGGTACTCCTATTCACTAAATTATTGCATGCAAACTCTACTTGTGAAATAATCAAATCCCAACTTCCTTCCTTCTCTCCAACCAAACATCTCAACAAGTTTCCCAAACTCCTATTCACTACCCTTGCCTATCCATCAATCTATAGATGAAATGTTGAACTAAATTTCAAATCTGTCTTCATCTTCTTCCAAAGTGTCTTCCAAAAGTATCCAAGAAAGCTTGTGTCTCTATCTGAAATTATGCTCTAAGGTAATCCATGCAATCTCACAATCTCCTTGAAAAATAGGTCATCTACATGCACTGCATCAGTTGTCTTCTTACAAGGTATGAAATGTGCCATCTTTGAAAATCTGTCCACCACTACAAATATTGAATCATGTCCTCTTTGTGTCTTCAGCAATCCCATTACAAAACCCATACTTATGTCTTCCCAAGGTCTCTCTAGTACTGTCAAAGTTTTACACAATCCAATATTCTGACTACTCCCTTTTGCAACTTGACAAACTCTACAACTCTGTACAATTTTCCTAACATCCATATGTATCTAAGTCCAAAAGTAATTTTCACTCACCAAAGCCACTTTTTTATCAATGCCAAAATGTCCTACCAATCAACCACTGTGTTTCTCTTTGATCAAATTATCTCTCATGGAACTTCTAGGTATGCATAACTGATTTCCTTTGAACAACATATCTTCCTAAATGAAATAATCCAACCACTTACTCCTATCTATCACACCAGGTTCCTTACATGCTTTCCAAGGTTCTACAAAATTAATATCTTCCTCATACCTATTCTTCAATTCATCAAATCCCAATACTTCAACTCTCATCTCTGTCAACAAGTTTGTTCTCCTACTCAATGTATCTACAACTTTGTTTGATTTTCCACTCCTATGCTTCAATACAAAAGTATAACATTGCATGAACTCTACCCATCTCATATGTCTCTGATTTAGCTTTCCTTGACTATTCAAATATTGCAAAGCTTGATGATCTATATACAACACAAACTCCTTAGGCAATATGTAATGTCTCCACTTCTTCAAGGCTTGAATTATGGCATAGAACTCCTAAACATAGACTGAATATCTTCTCCTTGCATCATTCAACTTCTCACTGAAATATGCTACAAGTCTACCTTCTTGGCTTAACACTACTCCTATTGCATTCCCACTTGCATCACAATCTACTTGAAATACCTTATTGAAATCTAGTAATGCCAAAATAGGTTGCTCTGTCACTTTCTATTTTAACAACTCAAAACTTTTATCTGCTCCTGATGTCCACTTAAAGTCTTTTTTGTCACCTCTCATTGTCTCTGTCATAGGGTTACAAACTAAACTAAAAATTTTTACGAATTTTCAGTAGAAACTAACCAATCCATGAAATGATCTGACTTCTCCAATGCTCTTCGGTATAGGCCATTCAACAATTTCTCTTTCTTTCTTAGGGTCCATCTTCAATCCTTCCGCAGAAATCACAAATCCCAAGTATACCAATTCTTCCTTCATGAAACTACATTTCTTAATGTTTATCAGGAATTTCTCTTCTCTCAATCTTTTCAATAATTGTCTTAGGTGCCACAAATGTTCTTCTTTTGTCTTACTAAAAATCAGAATATCATCCAAATATACGATAACAAACTTACCCAAGAATTTCTTCAAGACTTCATTCATCAACCTCATGAAAGTACTTGGTGAATTTGTCAATCCAAAAGGCATCACTAACCACTCATAAAATCCTTCATTTGTCTTAAAAGAAGTTTTCCATTCATCTCCTCTCTGATTCTGATATAATGGTATCCACTCTTCTAATCTATCTTTGTGAAATATTTTGCTCCACTCAAATAATCCATGATATCATCCATCCTAGGTAAAGGAATTCTATACTTAACTGTGATCTTGTTTATTGCTCTAGAGTCTGTACACATTCTCCATTCTCCATCTTTCTTTGGTGCTAACACTGCAGGTACTGCACAAGGACTCAAACTTTCTCTGATCAAACCCTTCCTCAACAACTCTTGTATCTGTCTATTCAATTCTTCATTCTCTACCAGTGTCATTCTATGTGTTGCTTTGTTAGGCAAACTAGCTCCAGGTATAAGATCCATGTGATGACTAATACTCCTAATTGGTGGAAATCCTTTAGGTACATTATCTAATATGATGTCTTCATACTTTGTCAATAACTCAGTTATCTCCTTCGGTTGTGATTCTCCAGTCTCCTTCTTCAATGTTTCAGGCTTCTTAGGAATCAAAGCATAACACATGTTCTTATGTCTCAAACCATCTAGAAATTTTCTTCCATCTACCAAATAAATTCTAGCATTCCCCCATACTTCACTCTTAGGATCATCTTCCAAAGCAATCAAAGTAATTCTCTTTCCATTAGATGTTATAGTGTATGTATTATTTCTCCCATCATGTATATCTTTTCTATCATACTGCCAAGGTCTACCCAACAAAATATGACATACATCCATAGGCATAATATCACACAATACTTCATCATGATAAGATCCAATATGAAATTTCAGCAATCATTGTTCACTCACTAGTACCTTATGATCATCTTGAATCCATGCTATCTGATAGGGCTTAGGGTGTTTCAATCTTTCCAACTTTAGCTTAGTCACCATCTCCTCTAAAACTAGGTTATCAGAACTACCACTATCAATTACAACTTCACAACATTTACCTCCTAATTTGCATCTGTTTCTGAACAAACTTTTCCTCTGTGGTGGTTCCTCACTTGTTTTTGCTGGAAATAGTGCTCTCCTCATGACAAGTGATTCTCCTTTCTCAGGTTTACCAATTGAATTGGGTCATCCAATAGGTTCTTCTTCCACATAGGTTGCTCTTCCACTGTTCTCTATTCTCTTGCTTGTACTCCCTTGATTACATTCAAATGCTCTATGTTCTTCACTTCCACACTTAAAACAAGTTCCTTTAAATGTTCTCCTATCGGGTCCTCTTCCTTCTCTTTTGTATCCTTCACTCTGGTATGGGCTAAGGTTTCCTCTACAGTAGAAAGTTTTGTCATCTCTCCGGTATGCATTGTTATCTATGTCTTCCTTCTTGAATGTGTTATCTTGTCTGTTCTACTCCGTATATTATATTTCTCCTCTAGAAAATGTTCTACCTCTCTGAAATTTACCTCCTCTACCTCTTTGTCTCTAATCATGCTTCTTATTCAACTTTTCCTCAACCTTCAGGGCAAACTAATATGCTTCTTCCAATGTTGTCATCCTTACCAAACTTAGTTCTTCTTGAATGTTCAATCTCAATCTATTGATGTATCTAGCCATTTTCTCCTTGCTTCCTTCACTATGTCCTATTCTTATGATCATCTTATGAAATTCCTTAGTATACGCATTCACAGATTTCTCCTTTTGTCTCAGGTTTTGCAATCTCTTCAACAATTCCAACTCATAGTCAACAGGTATAAATTGGTTCCTCAATATTGTCACCATCCTATCCCATTTTGTAATCTTTTCTTTTCTTCTTTGTTTCTATCCAATTGAACTTCTTTCCACCATATAGCAGTATGTCCTTTCAACTTTGTCTTTGCAAATTTCACCTTCTCCAGATCTTCAATTTCTTCATACTCAAAGTACTCTTCCATGTCATTTATCTAGTCAATCAACTCTTGAGGATTCAAATTACCAGTATAATTTGGTACATCAACTCTAGGTCTTTTCCCAATCTTTGAAATAGCTCACAACATCTTGACTTGGTCTGATTCCTCTTCTTCTTCATCTCCTATGGTTTCACCATTTTGATTAGCAGATTGAAATTATTCATCATCATCACTTTCAACATTAGGTCTAGGTGTAAGTCCTCTTCTCCAATCTTCTTCAACTCCATCTAAGAAAACTCGCATGGTTTTCATCATCTCCATCATCTCATCCATTCTACTAGCCATTGTTCTAATAGCAGGGATTCTCCTCGGCAGCATTCTTCCTAGGATCAAGTGTAACTGCCTCAAATTTGGCAATTAGGCTACAAGGTGACAACTGCCTCACAACCGGCGATTGGTTGAAACACAAGTAACATGCCTCGAATTCGATGATTTGTCCATAGCAAGATCTTATGGAATTCCTTCGCCAACTTCTATCAATTCACTCCCAAAGATTAAAACTTTCTCTCTGATACCACTTGGTGCAGTCACAGTAAGAGGGTCCACAAAGTGAACTATCCAGGTCGTGCATCTAGAGTAAACACAATGGAAATAACTCAAAGATATAAATTAAATGTAGATTTAGTGATTCAATATATCATAGAATTCAAATACAAATTGGCTGACAACAAGCAGGCTTACAATTAGGGCTCACAGGCCTAATTACAGAATATGCACAAGATATGGCTTTGAAGCTCCTTTGGACAAAATTCAAACTATCAACTATAAATTAACTATCAACTACTAAATTCTACTCTCCTAGGCATCTATTACATCAATATATATCATCTCCAGAACATGAGATTCCCCCACGTCGGCCAAGGAAGGTCACAAACTCCAATGAAGAGCTGTAACGTATGTACACAAATAGGTCAGACCTAATTGAATAGAACTCCTCCACAAATGAATGGAATGATGTGAAGATCTCAGGGAAGGTCAACCATGAACCAAACAACATTGAATGATGTGTCATTTATCTTCACAAGTTGTGAAATGCTCTGCAAGTCTTCTCCTTCAGTTGATTATCTAACATTGTCAGGATGCTTTGTTATGAGAAAACAGTCGATCTTCTGATAGTGATAACTTTCTGGTAACTGATCCAAATGATCTAAATTTTGGATATGATCTATATGAATGAATCTAGATGCTAAATCTAGCTCCACATGGTCTAAAATGTAACTGTGATGGAAAGTGGACCAAAATATAGAAACTGCTACTGACTGAACTGTTGAAAATAAGGTAGATAACTGAGAGGGGGGGGTGAATCAGTTATCTCAAATATCTTTAACTTTCTTATCTTCTTTAATCACTAGTGCAGCATCAAAACATATAAGCATATGTGATCATAAGAACAAAAATAAAATCAACACACATAACACAAGGATTTTTACATGGAAAACCCTGTTAAGGGAAAAACCACAGGGTGACTAACCCAAGATTGTATTCTCTGTTAAAAGAATGAAAGAGTACAAAATGGCTCATTGCCTGAGCACACTGCCTAGAAGAGACTCACTATCTACAAAACTTACATAAGGTAATTAGGTGTTTGAACTGATAAGAGGCATCTACAAATGCTAGAGTTCAGTTCTGGTTAGGCACAATACACTGATCTGATGCACTTCATTCTTCCTCTATTTTAGTGTTGTTGCTCTGTCACATACCAGACTTGAATTGCTACTTTCACACTTATCCCTACTTTTCTTCACACTTTATTTCATCCCTACTTCACACCACACACCCCTACATACTCGAATCCATCTGGTATTTATATCCGCATCAAGGATTTCATCAACTTTCTAGTCAGCAGCAATAATACTCAGGATATTTACAAGTTACTGATCTGTCAACTGAATCCATACTTGATTTGTGATGTGTATCAAAAACATAGACATAGAAGTCATTAATCATGTTGGCCAACAATGTATAATCCCCCAAATAGCTTGATCAACACATTTACTCATCTAGATTGAAGTCTGATGCTCTCCTGATCACTTCTTCCTCTGTCTGCTCTACTTGACTGGAACCCGATGCTCAGATGCTTATATCTTTTCCATGCTTTACTACCGGAGGCTAAATCTCTGGAATATAGTAGTCATGATACCCCTCTTGACTTATCCAAGTCTGCAACTTGCTGAGTTACCCCATTTGAGAGATCCGGAGCTGATTGTCGGACCTTGTTGCATACTCTATTCTTGATCACCGGACCAAAACAATCTTCAATCTAACTTCCGGTATAGGCATACTATGTACTGTGGATGTGTGGGATAGACTTTGTTGCCATCAATGACAACACTCATGAAGCCACACAATGTCTCTTGCCAACAATCTCCCCCTTTGGTGTGAGGCTGATTATTTTTCCTTCCTTATTTTGATCGTTATATATTTTAGTTGATGACATTATTAGACTTTTAAAGACTATGGTTTCATTATACAGACTTGATTATCTCTTGATTTTGATATGACATTGATTAGACATATGGTGATTCGATTTGATCATATTTTGATGCTATTTTGTGATCCGACATACGAGATATATTAGATGATGTTTTGTGATGTGATTTCTAGTTATTTATGTGATGAGGATTATTTGACATGTGATAGAAAAATGCAGTTTAATTCAGGATTATATTATTGTTGATTATTGTTGTATTCTATGGCATGAATTTATTTCCTGTTGCTTCGGCTATGATTATCATGATATGATTGACACTTGATCAAGATGTGCAGGTTTTACATTCCCAAGCCACGAGAAATTGGAGGTAGAATTCACACCAATGTTATTCCCTGTGAAACTGATCCATTCCCAAGAGGGATAAGGATCATGTTTGAAATTGAATGTTGATTTAAGTGCTTGATTTAATTTTATCATTTTGGCCTAGTACCCTTTGTTTAAATTAATTAATATTAAGTGTTGTATAATTTTTATGGACTTATACCACTTGGTAATTGTTTTATTTTTGAGGCCATTTAAAGTGGATTTATAACACCCTAGGTGAACCTTAGTGTCCCAAATCTACCCTAGGTGGTTACCCATGGGTCTAGGGTCAATTTTGACTAACTAACCCTTGGATTAACTCACTTTTGGTCACTCTAAACTATGGTTTAGTCAAAGTGACGAAATTTGAATTTAGAGAAGGTGGGAGATGAGTCATGCTTTGGGAAAGACTCATCTCCCTTCCCAAAGTTTGGAAATCCATTCCCAAGGAAGACTTGGGAGGTCTCCAAGACTCCCAAGTGTGTGGGATCTTCCTCCAAGACTCTCACACATGTGTGAGAGCATCTTGGAGGGAGATGGATCTTTGAGAGAATAAGAGGATGCCATATGGCATCCCTTATCCTCTTGGAGGTTTGATTGGGAATGCCACCTCACCACTTGTTCTCTCACACATGTGTGAGAGCACAAGTCGATAAGGTGAGGATTGAGAGGGAATTGGAGGATGACACTTGTCACCCTCACACTCCATCTCCCTTTCAAGTGGCATTGGAGGAGGAAGGGGAAGGTGACAGGTGTCACCTCATTCCTCAAGGCCAAAATTGATGGCCTATATTATCTCCTCTTGTTGAGGAGTGTGGGGATTTGGCATTTTGGAGTTTCTTTCTATTTTGGGAGCAATTTTGGGGAAGTTAGAGAAATTATTGAAGATTGGAAGGTTTGGGAAAGCTTGGAGCTCATCACCAAACGTGCTTCCATTATAGGGCTTTGAAGATAAGCCTCATGGACTATGTTCTTCACCCTTGCTTATTTATTGTGATGTGTTTGTGTTTTCTTTTGTTGGTTGTTGTTTCTTTATTTTTGTGTGGGATGGGAGTATGGTGAGAGCACCTCCATTTGGAGGTAAGGCTCAACTTGTTTGGGGTAGGGGAAAGGAACCTCCTTGAGGTCACTCCCATATTGTGATATTTATGCCTTGAGGGCTTCTTACTTGTTGTGGAGGATATTTGAATGACAAGAGTGCCATGGGAGTATATTTTGAGATTTTTGAGGAGTTGGATGTTTGGAGGTTTTTGGCTTGAGGCCATGAGATTAATATTTTTGGTATTTTGGGTGGCCTTTGAAGTAGAGGGGTCCTTCCCTACCCCCATCAAACTCATTTTCATGAGTTGAGTTATGTGTTTATTCTTGGGGTTGTTTTTGTGTTGATGTTGTTGATTCTTGTTGTGGAATATTTGCACCCGTGTGAATCCCTACCTCCCTAGCTCGGGGGTGACCCACTTGTGGGTCTACGGTAGGGAGGAGGGCATTTTGTAGTGGCTAGGTTGTTCTTCTTGTTGTGTTTTATTTTCAGGTGCATATATGGAGAAATGGAGCTTGTTGAGAAGTCCATCTCTGTGTAGTTTGTTCCTTTGTTTGTTGGTTGTTTGAGCCATGGCCATTGGGCCCTAATGTATTTATTTGTCAAGTTACCTTGCCATGGAGTTGGCTATATTAAGTGTTGTAATGGATATTTTCTCTATGTTTTATTATAATGCTATTATTTCCTATTTTGTGGAGTTAGGAAGTTTGTGATATACATGTGAAAATATATATATTTTTCTATCATTATTCTTTGCAAAAAAAAAATATATGAATGCTGTTAAATGTATTTTATTTCATACAAAAGAAAGGAATAGAATTTATTAAGACTAGTTTCCTGTTTGGTTGCATTGTGAGTTTCATAGTATTTGTTGTTGTTGAAAATTGAAAGAGATGTATTTCTACCTTGCATAATGCTTTAAAAAAAATAATAAATATAGAGATATCTATGTAAACTATGTTTCTTTCAAAAAAAAAAAAAGGAAAGGGAAAAGCCACTGTTTTAGTTTACTTTGTAAAACTGAAAGTTGTTATTTCTACTATTTAAGCCCTTGTTATGAGCAAATAATTATTGAGTATATATTTAAATATACTTATGTGTGTGTGTGTGTGTGTGTGTGGGGAAATATATATATACATTACATCTTTATTTTCTTAATCTAGTTGTTGTTCCTTCTTGTTTTTAATAAATATTGTGTTTAATACAGAAGATTAGAAAAAGATCTATATACCTCATTTTTTGTTGTATATATTATAATATGTATATACACTTATATATATATATATATATATATATATATATATATATTGTGTATACATATACATTTATATGCAACAATACGAAGAAGAAATATAAATACTGTGACATTGCTTTTTAATAAACTGTATATATCATTTTAGGAAAATATATATATATCCGAAACAAAAATTATTTTAAATAAAATATAGAAAGATCAAAAGTCATGGGTAGACTAAGTGTGTTACTATTTTATTTAACAAAAAAAAATTAAGAAATAAAATAAACAAAAAAAAATACAAGTGATTTGGGACTGTGTGCGGCAGCGCCCACAGCCCCACACCCCAGACCCTAGCTCCGCACTCCCCACTATTACTATTGGCTTAAACTCCAAACACCGCTGCCATATAACATTGCCGCCGTGCCCCAACAAAATGGCCACCACTCCCTACGGTCCCTTCTCCCCCTTGCTCCCCACACTTTCCCCACCACTGTTTTAACTTAAACCTCTTCAGTGCCCAAACCCTCGGCCATTGCTCTTCACCGCCAATGCCGCTGTTACTTGCTGGAAGTGCTCCACTCCCTCTACCGGTTCTTCCGTCACTACCCTCCTACCACTCCAACTTACCACCCTTCACTGCTTCGACACAGTGCCCAAACAATCTCAACACTGTTTGATTTTCCTTGACCACGCCCTCTACCATGGCCTCCATTAACCAAAAAAAAAACACTAACCTATAAAAACATGAGGCCAAAACAAAACAAAGGAAAAGAATAGTGAGTTAAGAAAATTAGGGAATTTTTTTAGGGTTGCATATTTTAAAATGGAATTAGGGCAACTTTGTAAATAGAAAACAATATAATGGAATTAGGCTTTTATTTTTTTTGGAAGCAATATTTTTTTTATTTGAGAAGATTTTATTATGTGAGGAGATGGTTTTTATACCTTATTTTTAAATTCACCATTTTGCCCTTGTTCCTTTTAACCTTAGAGTTTCATTTATTTTGTTTGAATTTTAAATGAGGGTTTTGCATTTTTATTTTATGTCCTTGTGAAAGTATTTTATTCTTCTTCTTGAGAGAGGGATTTAATTTTGTTTTAATTAGGGAAAGTATTCCCTTTTGCATTTAATTCTTTTATTAGGTTATTATTTTAATTTTTTCCCTTGAGAGATTTTATCCTTTTAATTATTTATCAATTTTATTATTATTTTGTGGGAATGAGTATCTTAATCTCTTCCCTTCTATATTATTCTGAGTTCGTCAATAAGTATGATGTCGAATTTATATTTATTAACGGACTCAAATTTGAAGTCAATTTGGCATCTTGTATTAATTGTATTATTATTATTTCAATTTTTTTAATCTTTTATGCAAGGCCAATTTATTTAACCTTGGAGGATATTTATTTTATTATTGTAAATCATTTTAAATTTGTTCTTAAGTTTTATGTTAATTTTATTATTATTAAATTTTTATTTAAATTCTCATTAGTGTTTTATTTTTTTAAAATTTTTATTTCGATTATCGAAAACACTTTATGCTATCGGATTTTTCCTAGATTTCTAGGGTTTAATTTTTATGTTATTTTATTAGCTTTTATTCCATCATTCCACTTTAATCATGCGACCATCAATTCCATCATTTTCTTAATCCTTTTTCGATTTTATTTTGACCGGAGTTAGAGATAGATTTCAAAGCTTGCTAATTCATCTTCACACCTAGGAAACTTAGGGTTAGGATTAAACCTGTTCTAACCCCTAAATCAACACACTTCGTGTCGCATACCCCCTAGACAACTATCATCACGTGGGGGACTACGTGGAACAACGCACCTCCCCGATTTATGTTGACATGTTTACGCATTAAGCGTATTGCCACCGAGCATGCAGATGCGTGCGAGGGGGTTCCTAGGGATAGGTAGAAAAGCTTTTTGTAATTCATGTCATGACCACATGGCAAATGTGGACATGACATGTGTGTTGTGTGTCGTGACCGCATGGGAAATGCGGGCATGACATTTGGCATTGACGACAACACCTAGTGAAAAATGGCTAAGTGTTGCAGTAAACTCCCCCTTGGCTAATGCTCTTTCTTTTGCACTGTTTTACCGAAGCTCCCCCTTAGCTGGATTCCACATTTTTCACTACTCCTCACTCCCCCTTTGACATCAATGGTAAAGGGTGGAATTCGCATACCAAAATTTTGCAAAAATTAATCTATACACGGCCGCATAAGTATATATACATGTTATACTTATATATACTTAGGCATATCTGCAAAAGTGGCCTTCAACTGTACAAACTCTATGGCTTAGCTCTGCTTCATCCTATCCAAAATGGAGATGTGACCACTCAACAAGAATGCATATGCTTCTGCCCTTCTTAGATCTGTCGGATCACTGGTCCGGGCTGTGGTCTGAGCATCTGTCAAGGCCTCATGCATTGCCTCTAACTCAGGGATAATTATCCCTCTAAGTTCACTCATCCTATTTATTATATTCTTCTTTTCTTTGTCTAGCTTCTTTATTTGATTTATAATGATAATGGCTTGCCATTCTTGATTCATTAAGGATGTAGTGAGGGGATCAAAATTCTGAGATAAACTTGGCAGTTTACTTTCTTGTTCTTTCACCTTCTTTTCAATATCCTCTATCACTTTGGGCCAAGATAGGCAAAATTTGTACATGTTCCCACCATCTTAAGAGAATTTTCAAGGCTTTTTATTCCAATGTCTAGCGTCCTCCTATCACTAGCAATGAGTCCCTGTAATTCAGTGGATCTTTTTCCCAAGAACTCCTTCTGGACCTTGGCTTCTGCCAATTTCTCTAAAGATTCAAAATGAGTGCTAACAGAATCTACCAAAGATTTCAAGTTACCAGATGGAGAGGCCAAAGGATCCTTTTGAAATGATGGCATGATCTTCTCCAGCATCCCGGATGCAATCTCCAACAATTCATAATCTTCCATGTGAGATTTCAAGAGTTTTTCTTTTGCTTTGGCTTGAGCAAAAGATGTTATTTTCATTGTCTGAACCAGAGAGAGAGAGTCAAAATTTAGTGGCCCTTGAAATAGATCAGGTTCATCTATCTCCATCATTTCTTTGTTTAAGAAGATCTTCACTACCTCTACAGTGTCTCTTGTCAGTGACTAAATCTTCTTTTCTTTTGGGATCTCAGAATTGTCATCATAGGTCTTCTCTGCTTGTTCTTCTTCTCTTCCCTTAACCTCCTCTTCTTGACTCACTCTCTCCTCTTTTCTTCCTTCTCCTTCAGCTCCTGAGTCTGGAATGTCTGTAGTGGGATCCAGAGGAGAGATGTTACCTGTGTTTACTACTTCTTCCTCTTCTGGAACAAATGAATCCAAGTCCTTAGACTTTTCTTCATCTATCTCTTTTGATGCCTCTACATCAGAAGATTTTTCATTGGTTACATTTAATCCTTCAACATCCATGGTAGAAGGTTCTTTAGCTGATTCCTCTATAATAGGAAGATTGAATCTTTTGAAGGCATTCCAGAGGATATCTTTTGTTTCTCTTGCTACTTGGTCAGTTTCTCCAAGCATAAGTTTATTCATTCTTGCTTTACTCTGAAATTCATCCTTACAGTCCTTAAAGATCATGTCCATTTGTTTTGGAGTAATAGAAGGATAGAGTTGGATTGCAATCTATTTTCAAATCTCTAAGTCTTTTGCCTTTGCATTCTCTTTTCTTAGTTCAAGTACCTTTTCTAGACTTTTGGGAATTAATGATATAATTTCAATGAATGCTTTATTGTAGATGTTTAGTTACCTGACTGCAACTTCTTCCAAAATTCTCTTGTCGGTATCATTGTATTCATCATAGAACTTTGTTATTGGTTGTAGGTTCCCATCCACAGTAACTACCTTGATGATGTCATCAATGGAAAGAGTGGGCTTTCCAAAAAATTCTTCTACCTTTTCTTGTTTTCTTTTACTAGCAGAGAATTCCCTAGATGTTTTCTTCTTCTTCATTTTCTTAACTTCCTGATCAGATTCTATTTCTTCATCATCTTTGAGACTTGTGTATGACCTTGTGGGTTTTGTTTTCATCCTCTTTTCTCCTTTTCTAGATGTCTTGACTTCTGATTTGGTGGCCCTTGAACTTTTAGGAGTGGCAGATGCAGAGCTCTTGGAGGATCTAGTCCGGGAGGAGGCTTGTACTGGAACATCTCCTTTCTTTGTTTCTTGTTTCTCTTTCTCAGCCTTCTCCATTTTCTCTCTATTTACATCTACTGCCTCTTTAGATAAGCCAAATCTTTTGGCAATTTCCTCTACTTCCCTTCTTACTTTCCTCTTTATCTCCGATTGTCTTAACTCAACATGTGTTTTTACACTTAGTTCTTGAAAAGCTCTAAACCTTTCTGCCTCAGGGTCCTTAGGCTGGCTCAACAGGTGTTGAATATGTAGCTCCAAGATTTTCTCATTAACCTTGTATCCCATTGGTATTATCCACACTGTTCTGGGCTCAACAGCCTCCATTAGTCATTGATCGGTGTCAACCATGAATCACACTGTATCCTTGTATTTCCTAACTATGGATTGAGGTATTCTCTCTCTGGATTGCATCATGCTTTGGAAGTTCTTAAAGTAACCCCATAGAGCTGTGTTTTGAGCTTTAG
Organism: Cunninghamia lanceolata; assembly: GCA_027924645.1. NCBI lineage: Eukaryota > Viridiplantae > Streptophyta > Pinopsida > Cupressales > Cupressaceae > Cunninghamia > Cunninghamia lanceolata. The sequence goes on from BSBN01000934.1 coordinate 2,904,069, forward strand.
CATCACCAAGTACATACATATAGTCTCTAATCTGGATTACAACTAGTTTGTCATTTTGCCATACCCAACCACTTAATCCAAGTAGCTCATTCATGTAATAAAAGAATAGACACAATATTAGACAATCATATTTGAAGGAATTCTTCTTATCCTTTTTGATCTTCTGTAGGTTTTCTAATAGTTGATTTAGGAGAAGATCACATAGGTCATAACTACATTTTCCCTCAACATCTGATATGCTGCATATATTGCAGTCCCAAACACATAATTCACCCTGCTAGAATGATAGATCTTATACCCAATTATCATTGAGGCAAATTTGACATCCGGATCTATGATGTCATCTATGGTCATTGCTCTCTTATCAAACTTAGATCTGGTGGCTTCAGTTACTGTTTGGTTCTTGACAGATTTAAGTGCAGGTAACTCACCGGATGAGTGTAGTCCAGTTATTGCCCTAATAGCATCTTTTGTTATCTTGAAGGGCCTCATTAACCACATGAAATTATCATGCATTCTACTTAGGACATATCAGACCCAATCATGTTCTGCAAAATAGGGGAAGTGTATACAATGTCCAAAGTGTTTATCTTGGAGGGCCTTGTATTGAGGTTTGAGTTCAAAACTCTCATCTATTAGATGTTTGTGATAGATGTCCATCAACTTAGAGTCTCCAAATTCCTCAATGTTGGCGTGGATATAGACCTTAACATCTTCTTCGTGTAATACCCCATGTGGAATACTAGAAAATGTGCTTGAAGGATCAACTTCTAGAGATTTATAGGGATGTTTCTTGAATTTAGGACGTGGCCTATCAATGATCTTTACAACCATTGGAGTAGCCATCTTGCAAAAGATTCAGAGAGAGATTTTTAGAATGGAAGCACCTTTTTACACCTTAGGGTTTGAAATAGGAGCCAGAACAAATCGCTGGTTCAATTCGATTTCCCAGTTGATCTTTGAGTGGATTGTAGAAACTTCATTGCAGAGCTCTTCTTATCTTCTTTGTGAATGCAAGTGTGCAAATGATGAGTGAAAGAACCCTTTTATTCTTGCACAAACCCTAATTTCCTTTTGCAATAAATGCACAAATTAAGTTATCCGATTACCCTATTTTAAGAGAGATCTTCTCAAATCATTGTGCTAATCTTAGAATCATTGTTAGTGAGGATTGACAATGTATCTTCTTTTCTTTGATCATGCCATGGGTCTGCAGATCAAAGTATTTCAATTCTGAATCATACCAGATCTGTCTGTGAAAATCCTGCTTTACTGGATGGTTGTCAAATCGGATCAACTTGAACGATTAAACTCTTACAAAACTCCATGCAAATCTTTCATATTTTTACCGAGGATTATTTAGATATTTTTCTGAGAACCCTTTAATCTACAGCATTCCATGTGCCAATTTAGGCACTAATTGACTAGTTGGGGAAATTTGTTTTTGACTCCCCCTGAGCCAGAGCTCATCTATTTAGTTTCTGGAAGGAATATCAGCACTAGATTCTGGTGTGGATCCATCCCCAATATCTTTTGTACTCTTCTTCACCCAAATCTTGCTCATCTCCTTTCGAACTTCATCCGCATTCACTTTACCTTTGCCCTTATCTTGTTTTTTATTATGTTGCACCGGACCATTTTTATCCTGATTTCTAATTTTACAGAATTTGGCAATATGACCTGATCTATTGCAATTGTAGTAGACAACATTTCTTAGCTTATTTGATTGATATCTTCTTGATCTGCATTGATTAGCCATATGTCCCATTCTATTGCATGCAAAGCATCTACCATTGAATGAATTATTTATTTGCATATTTCTGCATTCATGAGATTTGTGACCATACCTTTTACAGTTGAAACATCGTCCGGAGAAGGATGGATTAATCTGATTCATTCTCCTACTACACTGAGTTGCTTTATGACTGAAATTGTTGCAATTGAAGCAGTATCCATTGAAGTATGGATATCTTTCAGTATTTGGTTGCCTGACCGAAGGTCTTCTAGGCCCATTTCTTTGATTTCCTAATCAAAAGTTCTTCTGACTGGATCCGGAGCTTTCACCTTTCTCATATCCCAAGCCATGGTTATCATCTACCCTCTTTTGGCTTTCAAGAAGAACTTCAAGTTGGGATGAGCTTATCTTGAATTTCTCTTTGTATTCATTTGATGTTTGAAGATCTTGTTTAAGAGTGTCTTTCTGATTCTCAAGTTGTTCTTCATTGTCTCTAGCTTCTTCAAGATCTGATGCCTGATTATCCTGTCGATTTTGTGGTAGTCCTCTGTTTTCTCCTTGAGGGATTGTTTTAGATTATCTTAAATTTTCATTTTCTCTTCAATTTCTTGGGTGAATCTCATAACCCCTGATTCCATTTCATGCCTTACCATAATGACTTCTTTTGACAGCTTCTCACCTAGCTTATTTTTCTCATTCAAATCTTCATTAGTATCATTGGCTTCACTCTAATTTGCTAATTTTTTAAGTAGTTCCTTTCTCCTTTTCACAGAGATACTTAGTTTTTCTTTTAGCTCATTTATGAAATGATCATCTTGTTTGAGTCTTTCTCTCAAGTTATTGACTTCAAAGTGGGATTGTTCAAGATCATCTAGGGCAGACTGAAGTTGTTCCTTCATACCATATATATCCATTGAGATTCCCAGATCTTCCTCAAGTTGTTAGGCTCTGTTAGAGGAACTTAGCTCTAATACCAATTGTTGAAAACAAGGCAGATAATTAAGAGGGGGGGTGAATCAATTATCTCAAATATCTTTAACTTTCTTATCTTCTTTAATAATTAGTGCAGCATCAAAACATATAAGCATATGTGATCATAAGAATAGAAAAAAAATCAACACACATAACACAAGGATTTTTACATGGAAAACCTTGTTAAGGGAAAAACCACAAGGTGACTAACCCAACATTGTATTCTCTGTTAAAACAATGAAAGAGTACAAAGTGGCACTTGCCAATTAGGGCTAACTACCTAAGCACATTACTCACAAGAGGCACACTGCCTACAAGAGACTCATTGTCTATAGAACTTATAGAAGGTATCAGGTGTTTGCATTGATGAGAGGCATCTACAAATGCTAGATTTTAGTTCCAGTTAGGCACAATACACTGATCTGATGCACTTCATTCTTCCTCTATTTTAGTGTTGTTGCTCTGTCACATACCGGACTTGAATTGCTACTTTCACACTTATCCCTACTTTTCTTCGCAGTTTATTTCATCCCTACTTCACACCACACACCCCTACATACTAGAATCCATCTGGTATTTATTTCCACATCAAGGATTTCATCAACTTTCTAGTCAGCAATAAGAATACTTAGGATATTTACAAGTTACTAATCTATTGGCTAAATCCATGCTTGATTTGTGATGCGTATCAAAAACATAGACATAGAAGTCATTAAACATGTCGGCCAACAATGTATAATCCCCGAAATAGCTTGATCAACACCTTTTACTCATCTGGATTAAAGTCTGATGCCCTGCCAGTCACTTCTTCCTCTGTCTGCTCTACTTGACTGGAACTCGATGCTCAAATGCTCATATCTTTTCCATACTTTACTACCGGAGGCTAAATCTCTAGAATATAGTAGTCATGATACCCCTCTTGACTTATCCAAGTCCGCAACTTGCTGAGTTACCCCATATGAGAGATTTAGACCTGATTGTGAGACCTTGTTACATACTCTATTCTTGATCACCAGACCAAAACAATCTTCAATCTGACTTTCATTATAGGCATACTATGTACTATGGATGTGTGGGATAGACTTTGTTGTCATCAACGACAACACTCATGAAACCACATAGTGTCTCTTGCCAACATGAACTACTTGAACAGAACTAGGAAATGAAAAGAAAAAAACTAAAATGCAAATGTTTTTGGTTGATGCAAGATTGCTCTTGAACTAGGGATGCTCCTGCATCAGGGAGAGAGGCAAGATAGGGAGATAGGGAGAGATAGATAGGTAGAGAGAGAGAGGAGATAGATAGGGAGAGATAGAGGAGACAAAGGGTAGAGATAGGGAGATAGAGAGGAAGCAAGATATCCAGAGAAATAGGGAGAGAGATTGAGAGGTAGAGGGATGATAGAGATAGGAAGATATAAGGGAAAGATAGGGAGATAGAGATTTATGGTTGCTCGGGTTTAGAGTTTAGGGGTTAGGGGTTAGGGGTTGGGGTTTAGGGGGATTATATAGGTTTTAGGGGTTTGGAGAGAGAGAGGTTTAGGGTTGCTTAGGTTTAGGGTTTAGGAGTTAGGGGTCAGGGTTTAGGGACATTATTTATAGTTTATGAGTTTAGGGTTTCTCAAGTTTAGGGTTTACGATTTAGGGGAATTATTTAGGGTTTAGGGTTTAGGGTCTAGTGGTTAGGGTTTATGGGTTTAGGGTTGATTGGGTTTAGGGTTTGGGGGTAAGGGATTAGGGGTTTAGGGTTTAGGGTTTAGGGGTTAGGGGTTAAGGTTTAGGGTTTTAGGGTTGCTTGGGTTTATGGTTTAGGGTTTAGGGGTTAGGGGTTAGGGGTTAGAGAGAGATAGAAAGAGGGGACTGATAGAGATTGGGAGAGATAGATGAGACAGAGGGGAGAGATAAGGAGATAGAGAGTGAGGGACATGTCCAAAGACATAGAGAGATAGATTGACATGTAGAAGGATGATAGAGATAGGGAGATGGGGGAGAGATAGGGAGATAGAGGTTTATGGTTGATTGGGTTTAGGGTTTAGGGGTTTAGGGTTGCTTAGGTTTAGGATTTAGGGGTTAAGGGTTAGGGTTTAGGAGCATTATTTATGGTTTAGGGTTGATGGTTTAGGGGTTAGAGGTTAAGGTTTAGAGATCTAGGGTTTAGGGTTTAGAGAGAGAGAGGACCGATAGGGAGATATAGAGGAGATGAAGGGGAGAGATAGGGAGGTAGAGAGTGAGGGACATGGCCAGAGACATACGGAGAGAGATTGAGAGGTAGAGGGATCATAAAGATAGGGAGTTTAGGGAGAGATAGGGAGATAGAGGTTTAGGGTTTAGGGGTTAGGGGTTAGGGACATTATTTAGGGTTTAGGGGTTTAGAGAGAGAGAGATTTAGGGTTTAGGGGTTAGGGGTTAGGGTCTAGAGGCATTATTTAGGGTTTATGAGTTTAGGGTTTCTCAAGTTTAGGGTTTAGAGTTCAGGGGTTAGGGTTTAGGGGAATTATTTAGGGTTTAGGGGTTTAGGGTTTCTCAGGTTTAGGGTTTAGGGTTTAGGGGTTAGGTATTAGGGTTTATTGGGCATTATTTAGAGTTTATGTTTGATGGATTATGGTTTAGGGGTTTGGGGTTAAGGTTTAGAGGTATAGGATTTAGGGTTTAGAGAGAGAGGAAGGATAGGGAGATTTAGAGTGGGGGACATGGCCAGAGACATAGGGAGAGAGATTAAGAGGTAGAGGGATAATAGAGATAGAGAGATAGAGGTTTAGGGTTGCTTGGGTTTAAGGGTTAGGGTTTAGGGGCATTATTTAGGGTTTAGATGTTTAGGGTTGCTCAAGTTTAGGGTTTAGGGGCATTATTTAGGGTTTAGGGGTTTAGGGTTTAGGGTTGCATGTCCAAAGCAATCTCTCTATCTTTATCTCTCTCCCTCCCCTCTTTACCTCGTATCTTGTCTCTTTCTCTCTATCTCTCTCTCACCTCTATACTTATAAGTTTCCATGCATGACAACACTTAAGTCTTTTCATGCATTGAAGCACTTAAACTTTAATTTTTGACAAAACATGCTCACATTATAATGCAAGCGCATTTTGGTGAACCAAAAAAATGGACAAAAGCATGTTGGATCCATGTTTCAGTATGCTTTGTTATTCCCTTCTTTTCATGCACAATCAGACAAGAAAATGCCTTTTTAACCAGTTGACATTTTGACAATCATTGTTTGCTTAATCCACCACCTTTTTTTAGTTTTTCAATGTAGAAGAACTAAATTGCATATTTTTACATAGAATTTGATTGTTTAAACTAATAGTTTCGTGTTTCATATTATTTCAATGTTAATTTTAATGTATTTAGATTGAATTTGATGATATATGTTTTTTTTTCTTAATTTTCACTAATCCTATTAGAGTTATATAGAGTTCAACATTGAATATGTAGGAACTTGCCAAAAAGATCAAATTTTTGAGGATTTTGATGCCAAATTTTTGAGGATTGGGCAACTCAAATCTTGAAATCTAAGGTATGTTCTTTAAATGTATTTGTTTACTTCACTTTATGATTATTTTAAAGCATGAAATCTCATATTATAGGACAATAATGAGGGAAGTGAGAGGATTATCATTTTGACAAGTTAAATTATCATGACAAAGTGAAAATTTATATTTATTTGAGATAACAATCTATGACAACAAGTCATATCACCATGGGAAGGAAATCATCAAGATATATTGGTATATATTTATGAAGGAAGTCTCATTAACATTCAGGGATAATCCTAAACTAGAGCAAGGCCATGGAAACACTTTCACTGTGGAGTAGATGTGTAATCACATGTTTCTATTATCCTAATTCAAACACTAACCTATACAATTAGAAGGATACTAAGGGAATCATGTTAGTCAATGAATTACCATCATGCTAAAATTAAGGTAAGGATTGTCACTTGAGCATACTCACTTGGAAGAACTATCATATCAGCCTAAAGACTAAATTATACCATAATAGCTATCATGCAACCCTAGGAATAGTTATGAGCTCTCACCCATGGGTAAGATAGAAACCGATACACAAGGTGGCAATCAAGACTAAATTATAAGTCAATTAATCTCAAATCCATGCAAAAAGATATCCATGATACTATAGAAACATATCTAGGTGGTCTTGAAAGGATATTCATATGGTAGGGAAGATTGTCATCAACTAAAAGATAACCATACATGTCATTGGCATATTTATTAGGACAATTGTAATCACAATGAGGTTATCTTGAATAGATAGTGACTTGTCAAGGAGTTATTAGATAGTTAAGGAAGATAGAGTATTGATATTGGTGGGTGCATGTACTATAGTACAGTCAACTAGGGTATGATGTCGTTGGGATAGTCTTGGGTAGAGCCTCCTTGCATGATAATATAACTAGTCCTTTGTGATGTACCTGAATCTCTAAGAGGGTGATGAAGTTTTAGGGTGGAGGAAGGATAATATAAGTGTCTTAAGTTGCCCAAGACTATGAAAGTCTAGAAATATACATATGATCTACACATATTCTCTTATACATTGCACAAAGATCTTGAATATGGGACTATTACAGAACCTCAAGTTGTGATCGAAACGTGTCATTATGTCACCTACTATCTCAGTACAATCAAGGCATTGATGAGGTTCACTAGGACAATCATGAAGCCTCCATGCATTATAATGCATTTAGCCCTTTTGTGATCTATATGTACTCCAAGAGCAATTACAGTAAATAGGATTTGGTTTTGAGATCCTAGATTATCAAATAAGTTTGGTAACAGGGTTTGTAAGGTCTTTGAAATATGAATAGTCATAAAGGATTAGTTTTTATGTCATTTTGGAAGCTCTTGAGCCTTTAGATTTCCATAATAAATCACATGGACTATTTTAGAGAGAAGATTGATCAAGGCCATCCACCTAGACCCTCCAATAAGTTGATTAGTATCACAAGATATATTTGTGTTAGCTTGGGGTAGTCAATAGACCCTTGGGTCTGTCAAGATAGTTTTCACTATTCTACACACTACTAGAGGTATATCATGTGTTGGTGGGACTTCTACATTCCAAAAACTACCTCAGACATTGAAACAGTCATATCTGGATAGTCTTAAAGAAGATGATTAGGGAAGAGTAGTAATAAGATATCTTGAGGTTTTTGTTCGAAGGCATAATCCACACTACAAGTATTGTCATAAACTACATATATGGTGCTTGGTAATGACTCCATGTTTGGATGCTACCTTTCATAAGGATCCTAAATAGAGTATTTGGTAGCCATTGTTAGCAATTGAAGTCATGATGTTATTCCCATTGTTTATGACTGGCCTTTAGGGACAACAGGAAGGATCATTTGGACATGTGAAGGATACAACATAAGCCTCCCCAACATTTCAAACATTGTTAAAACATACACCTGAGGTGTGAGTAGTTATGATAACATGAAGATCTTTTAGAGATATAAACAAGGGTAGACTATTGTATATGAGGTTCTGACAGTGATCATGCCACTTGTACATATCACTTCTCTTTAAGCCATTCTACAGTATGGGGTATTGAGGTCTATGGATATTAAATGTTAAATCCATCAAAGTGGACAACAAGTTCATGGTTTTCACAAAGCTAAGAACCCTTCCATAGTTAGTAGAATCTACCATAAGTCATTGTCATGATCAAAGCCTAGACTATCATAGTTTCATCAAGTTGTCACTAGCCTCTTATTGCACATTTTAGGGTTAACTATGTGTTACCCAAAATCTCAAACCTAAAATTTTTGAACTTGTCGTTTGTCTTGAGCTATCATGTTTTGTCAAATCCAAATCCCTCATGTCGTATTATGGCAAGTTGCATAAGATTCACTTCACCCTCACTTTTGGTCAAATTATTAGTATTATAACCTTGTGGAGTTTTAGGTGATGGTAATTTCAAATGGCATTATGGATATCTACATATCACTGTTGTGCTAAACTTCAACCAGATGTGGGGCATTGTATTAACTAGTGCAGTCTTATACTATTACTCATGATGGATTTCAAATTGCCAGACCATTGATAAGGTTCTTGAGCTTCAAAGCAATTATTTTTATAATCTACAAGCCATTACAATCATCTTCTCACCAAGTGTTTAAGGAGTTTTATTACGTATACAACAATTGAGGAGAAATGTATGAATACGGTCTCTCAGATATATCATCTTTCTATGAAGAGAGATACTTTGTCTTTGGATTTGCTTATTGTTCAAAAAGTATTGATGCAATAGCATGGAGCATTAAAAACTATTTCAGGACACAAAACTCTTCTCGGTTAAGATTTGTGAACCTGTTCAATTTTTCCATGGTTTCACTATTCTTGTAGATCTATTAAATGTTGCAACTTTGAGATGTGCAGCTAAGTTTCTTGAAATGGGAGGAGTCTCATATAGGTAAAGTATTATATGACATTGGTGGCATGAGTAAAAGTCAAAGAATAGAAACAAAAGAGTCTTTTGCTTTCAAAGCCTTATGTTCTAGATACACTTGGCAGATGTAATGCCAAATCCTGAGCTTTCACCAGTATCTTCTTGGTTACTGCCAAATAAGTGATGGCCCGCTATATTCATGGAAAGTGTTGTCATCTCCAACTGCATAATAGAAGCGCGAATTTTGCTAAATGTCATAGCTGGAAAGTATAGAAATTATCGAAAAGGTTTAGAGACTTTGAAGATAATGCAAAATGGCAAGGGAAGTTGACCTTCAAGAAGCAATGATGCTTTTGGAGATTTTGTTGTAAGCTTTAGTAGCATGTATGCAAAACTCTATTATGAGGCAAGGGAATGGAGCACAACTGCAGCTAAGCTTGAATGGGCATTAGAGGAGGAACGACTGGCAAATGCTGAATTACATACTTGAAGATCCCAATACTGAGGCAGTCAAATAAAGAATCATCTTGGTCTTAGCTGTACAAGCAGACATATAGTTTTCCTTCGATGCAAAAACTATTTCCATTAATGCCGCATTCACTATCATTTCCCTTGCAAAAAAACATGCATCTTTTTGAACTATATCTCCAGCTCATATAAAAAATTAACAGCATAATGGGAGTGGGATTTTGTCAGTGATATTATAGTTGTGCATATGTAATTCAAATGCTTGGTGGATAGGTATAAAGAAATTATATTGTCTCAAAATAGAATTTAAGAGCTGGAAACTCGATTATAGCCATGTCCATAGCTACTTTCCATGCAAATGCAATTGGTGGGTGTTGTAATTTGAAACACTCAGGTTGGCAAGAATATTGAAATATGGAAACTAAGATAAAGCCCGTGGCTCGGCGAGATATACAAAAGATAGATCTTTGAAAGATTTAGAGACTTCCATGGAGATAAAGTAGATGTTCTATCAAATATTATATCAAAAAATGCTTATGAAAACATGCATGCAAACTGTAAAAAGCATAGACAAGGCTGCAGCTAGTTGGAAGGCCGATGTATTCTTCAACAAAATGTAATGATCGCCTGATAAAACACAGAAGGGACATGTTGATAAGGTTTGAAACTTCAAGCAAATACTATTAATAGCTGCAAACTCAGCTTCCATGCTAGCCCATGCCAAGGGTACAAAGATAAGATCACGGTGGCGAATCAGGATGCAAAACGTGAGAGCATTAAGAGAAACATAGCACTGATTTAGAAGGAAATGTTATTTATTATATGTAATGGCAGGATCTTTTCAAAATGGATTCATTGAAGGGTATTAAAAGTTTCCAAGCAAATGTAGCTGATAGTTGTAATTCCTAAGCCCCAACTGCAGCTAGCATTTTCCTGTGGAGTGCTAAAAATAGGGAGCTTTGGAGCAAGGTATGCACATTAAAACATGGTTAAAAATAGACTTTTGTCAAATGATGTGGTTATAAGAGATCGTGGTGCATGCAATATCAAAGAAATGTGGTCTCACGGATATGATCACAGGATATGCGTTCAAAATGGATTTGTTGAAAAGGCTCCAAACAGTCAAGCAAGTACAAATGATAGTGCCAACTCTTCCTACCTGTGCTAGACCGAGAGCCTTGCTCATGTCCTATTATGGTGTCTATCTCTCAGTTGTGAGTGTGGTGTAGATTTTGCTATTGCAGGAAGGATATATCATCACCCAAGAACATGATGGAAGTTTTTGTGATGATCATGGTGTTAAGCGCACTAAACCTTCTTCTCTTACACATCAAAATCAGCTTGGGAGTAATGAACTATTGTTGGTTGTTAATGCAGAAACCAGACAACTTTTATATTATGAGGACAAGAAAGATTATGAAAAAGCAACTTAGACATGATTTGGTGAAAGTTGTGTTGTGTGATAAGGTTATGGGTTATCAAATCTTCACTCATGAAATCCACCCATAGTATGCTGCTTGGATTGATAATTTTAGGACTTATAATATTGTTAGTAAAGATATTCCTCAACAATGAACATATGCACTGATGCCAGATATCCTATCTTCAAGTGATGGCCCTCTAATAAGACTGGGTCACCAGGACTATTACAAAGCAACAAGTGAGGTACAAAGCCAATCTGCAATAGTTTCTAGGACAACAATGTTTGCAAAGAGTACAACTGTTGGTGATCATTCTACTATTACTGATTCTATTATTAGCAAAGGCTGCAACATTGGTTACAATGTTCTTATACAAGGGTGTTACGTCTGGAACAATGTAATGATCCAAGACAATACTTTTCTAAAATATGCCATTGTTTGTGATGGGGCTGTTGTCAAGGTTGGGGTGGTATTAGAACCTGGTGCTATCTTATCTTTCAGAGTGGTTATCGAGAAAAACTTTACTATTTTAGCATGTTCAAAGATCTCTAATATTCAATCTTATGGTGAAGAGTTGGAATATGCAGAGGCTACAAATGTGGTGGCAGAAAGTCCACTAAATATTTTATGAGTGGAGGAGAATGGAATGCAAAGGGTCATCTATAGCCTTTCCCTTTATGGAGGTTTTGTTATTATTTTGAAATATGGCCCTTGGTTTTTCCTGTCCAAGGGGGCTTTTGGACTCCCAGGAGGAGAGATCTATTTAACTCATTTTGTCATCTTTGTAAAGGATCTTTTTTTTTTTGTTTTCATCCAGGAGCCTCTATGAGGGCTCGGGGATCTTTTTCATTTACTTATTCACCTAGGAAAGATAAGAGCAGTTTGGTTTTTCCTCAAAACACATTTTGCTGTACAGGAGATATTGAGTTTGTGAGCTTATATTTTACATTAGGGGAATAAAGAGACATTCTCAAATATGTGTGTTTGCCTATATTTCTTTGATTGTAAATTTCCTTTGAGTCTTTGCAATCATCCCTTAATGCAGCTTATGTATATCAAGTTGTGAATGCATTTGCTGTGGAATCTATGAATTCAAGTTAAGTCATTTCTTGAGAAGACCCGCAACTCATTCTTTTTTGGTTATCATTCGTGGGTGTGAAGTGGGTGATCTGTGAGTCATCTAACTTGCATTATGTTTATTCTATGCTTGTCCATCATATTTGTATCATGTTTATGTGTAGGTATTGGTTTTCCCCCTGCTTTCTAGTTAAAAGCATACCCAGAAAAATCAATTCAATTAAATCATATGAGGGAGCTGCCCCTCTCAAATGCAGAGGATAATTGTTGCACTCGCAACCATTACTCCATTTGTTAGCATCTTTTGTTGCTTTCTTGTTGGGCTAATTAGGGTGTTTTTGCAGTGACAAAATTGTATGCTAACAGTTTTTGGTGACTTTGTTGGGGATTGAATCAAAGTGCCAGTGTCTCCCTTGCTCAGAAATTCAATGGTACCTCCACTGGAATGGAGGTTGGCGACTCTATTGTATTTGAATAGCTCAGACAATGGTTCCATGCAAGGTAGATCAAAGAAATCAGCCCAAAGCCAAAAGATGACCTATGCCAACAATTGAAGAGATATTGGCTAAAGATGATGAAATACTTCATTTATTATGGAGCAGTCTCAAAGAAAGCATCTCTAAGCAAAGAAGAAGAAGCTGCATCCATCCCAAGATTACAAATCCACATCACTGCTCAGAAATTTGCATGAAACATTTTATTTTCTCAAAGGTCTTGAACAGAAGATTCATCAAGCAACTGCAGAAATATTAAGCTTGTTCAAAGAAGAACCGGAAAGAGAGGATTGAGTTTCTTATAACTTTTTTGTTCTTGGTGAACAAGATTTTGTGCAAGCATTGGTTGAGCCCAAAGATTTGTTGGTGTCATGGAACCACAATCAACAACAAAAAACAATTTTGAGCCAGGCTAAAAGTAAAGGACCAAAATCTTTCTCAACATGCATACAAAGGAGTGATATTGAACAATCGTCTACTTTGGTTGAAGAGAATAATGAAAAGGTACTATCAGAAGAACCCAATGTCATTCTCATTCGAAACTGTTGCCTGGAGAGTTTGAACGATGACTTTTATGTGGAATCTTGGATGAAGATGGTCACATTACTGAAGTTGAAATGACTGCAGCTACTTGTGTCTCTGGTGATATGAAAGAAGGTATGAATCGTTTTGTATTTTCTCCTAAATTAGAAATATTTAACTTTGATATTGATGAAAAAGACCAGGTGATAGAAGGTATTTCTTATGAGGTTGAAAAAGAGTTTTTAAATCATAGTCCAGACGTGGAAGTTTTTGTCTTTGATAATATTGATTTAGCATTTGATAAAGTAGACAAAGAAGAGCCTAATGAGAGAATAGATAAATTGCATTCCCAATATGCTTATCCTCTTGGTGATGATTTTCCCTGTGTGAGAGGAGAAGTTATTTCTATCAAAATTGATCCCATGCTTGTAGAATGTGATATTCAAGGATCACAATCAACAGTCACATTTCTAGAGATCGATTCATCATGCAATTTGTAGAAGGAATGCTTTATTCCTGATGTTTTCTCTCAAAGTCCTAGTGTTGATAATGAAGTTATAATTGATACACAGCCAGAGCATATGGTTTTCAAGTTTCATGAAGAAAATGATAAAGGGGAAGTATTGCAAACAAAGGTGAGTGGAGAAGTCATCTTTGAGTTATTTTTCTTTGAAGATGAAATAATGTCTTTTGAGAATGATTCATCAAATGAAGCTTGTGTTAAAGGTGAAATAAATATATGCAATGTTGATGATTTTTCAAAATCTAAAATTATGAAAGAAGAAGAAATCATTGAGGTTAATAAAGAGAAAAATGATAGTCAAGTTGATGAAGGATTGCAACCTCAAAAATTTTTAGAAGTCTCAGATGATAACCCTTTTTGCAAAGAAGCTGTTGTACTCTCTCCTATACCATGTGTTGAGGAAGAATACTTTATTGCTGAATATCCAAATACAGGTGGTCTAACAACTCCTACTGCAACCAATGAACAAATTTCTAATGAGGAGAATAGCTGGAATGATACATGGGAAATATTTTTGAATCATCTGTTTCTAGAGTATGAAGTTGCTGAAGTGCCCACATCAAATCATGAAGAGGCAAGGCTGCAAGCAAAGGTTAGCAATGATTTTACTCTTGAATTACCTCATTTTGAATCTAATTTTCAAGTTGTGAAACATGGGATAAAGAATGATGGCATGAATAAGTATGGAGAAAGTAATGCTGATTTTATGAATGAGGATGTTCAGCCCCATGTTGTTTGCATTCCAAAATAGTGTTTGGAAATGTTAGAAGATGATTTCCTATGTGGAGAAGAAGTGTTTGTACCTCCTTTGTAGGTTGTGGAAAGAGGTGGTTTGGGTGACAAATCCAAAAATTTAGAGTTGCCATTAGAAAAGCATGAATCAAATTCTGAAAGTAAAAGGGAAATTGCATTCAAGCTCAACAGGGTTGCTATTCATGGTATGGATTTTTAGTGTCTTTCAGAAGGAGTTTGTTCAGGTCTGATTTCAATTGAGGGCATAGATGATATACAAAAGAGTTCTAAAATTATTGAAGTTTTTGATGAAAGGTGGCTATTTGGCACACATTTTGGTGAACTCTTGTCCTTCATAAATCTCAGTTTTACATTCATGGTCCTCAATAGGTTGCTAAGTTTGCAAGTCCTTCATGGATATACACCTCTTTTTCACACTGGCATATATTTCTCCCCACCAGTTAATGGCTTTGCATAATTTCTTGAGAGGTTGGGATGTGTGGTACCCAATCTGGGTACATAGGTGTCTTAGGTGGTTTCCTTTCCCTGTTGTGTTTTGATTGTTGTGTCTTTTTCAGTTTTGGTTTTACCCTGGTCTCCTGTTGTTTCCCCTCTTGTTTCATGCTTCATTGACTCTATTTGCCCAATGGATTAGCACTGGCCTTCACCTAAGATTCTGGATTCTCTACTTTTCATCATGAAAAATAATCCCCAATTAGAGCCTGTTGTTACCCAAAATCTCAAACCTGAAATTTTTGAACTTGTCCTTTGTCTTGAGCTATCATGTTTTGTCAAATCCAAATGCCTCATGTGTTGTATTATGGCAAGTTGCATAAGATTCACTTCACCCTCACTTTTGGTCAAATTATTAGTATTATAACCTTGTGAAGTTTTAGGTGATGGTAATTTCAAATGGCATTATGGATATCTACATATCACTATTATGCTAAACTTCAGCTAGATGTGGGGCATTGTATTACCTAGTGTAGTCTTATACTATTACTCATGATGAATTTCAAACTACCAAACCATTGATCAGGTTCTTGAGCTTCAAAGCAATTATTTTTATAATCTAGAAGCCATTACAATCATTTGCTCACCAAGTGTTTAAGGAATTTTATTAAATATACAACAATCGAGGAGAAATGTACAAATATAGTCTCTCAGATATATCATCTTTCTATGAAGGGAGATACTTTGTCTTGGGATTTTCTTATTGTTCAAAAAGTATTGATGCAATAGCGTGGAGCATTAAAAACTATTTCAGGGCACAAAACTCTTCTCAGTTGAGATCTGTGAACCTGTTCAGTTTTTCCATGGTTTCACTATTCTTGTAGATCTATTGAATGTTGCATCTTTGAGATGTGCAGCTAAATTTCTTGAAATGAGAGGAGTCTCATATAGGTAAAGCATTATATGACATTGGTGGCACGAGTAAAAGTCAAAGAATAGAAACAAAAGAGTATTTTGCTTTCAAGGCCTTCTATTCTAGATACACTTGGCGGATGTAATGCCAAATCCTGAGCATTCACCAGTATCTTCTTAGTCAGTGCCAAATAAGTGACAACCTGCTATATTCATGGAAAAGTGTTGTCATCTCCAGCTGCATAATAGCAGCAGCAAATTTTGCTAAATGTCATAGTTGGAAGTATTCCAAAAAGTATAGAAATTGTCGAAAAGGTTTAGAGACTTTGAAGCTAATGCAAAATGGCAAGGGAAGTCGGCCTTCAAGAAGTAATGATGCTTTTGGATATTTTTTTGGAAGCTCTGGTAGCATGTATGCAAAAGTCTATTATGAGGCAAGGGAACAGAGCACAACTGTAACCAAGCTTGAATGGGCACTAGAGGAGGAACGGCTAGCAAATGTTGAATTACATAAGAAGATCTCAATACTGAGGCAGTCAAATGAAGAATCAGCTTGGTCTTGGCTGTACAAGTAGATATATAGTTTTCCTTCAATGCACAAACTATTTCCATTACCGCCGCCTTCACCATCATTTCCCTTGCAAAAAGATATGCATCTTTTTGAATGATATCTCCAGCTCATATAAAAAAATGTGTGGTGGATAGGTATAAATAAATAATATCATCTCAAAATAGAATTTAAGAGATGGAAACACGATTATCGCTATGGCTACAGCTAGTTTCCATGCAAATATAATTGGCAAGTGTTGTAATTTGAAACGCTCAGGTTGGCAAGAATATTGAAATATTGAAACTAAGATGAAGCTCGTGGCTCGGCAGGATATACAAAAGGTAGATCTTTGAAAGATTTAGAGTCTTCCATGGAAATAAAGAATATGTTCTATCAAATATTATATCCAAAAATGCTTATGAAAACATGCATGTAAACCATAAAAAGCACAGACAAGGCTGCGGCTAGTTGGAAGGTTGATGTATTCTTCAACAAAATGTAATGATGGTCAGATAAAGCACATAAGGGATGTGTTGATAAGGTTCAAAACTTCAAGCAAATACTATTAATAGTTGTGAACTCAACTTCCATGCTATCCCACACCAAGGGTACAAAGATAAGATCGTGGTGGCAAATCAGGATGCAGAATGTGAGAGCAATAAGAGAAACACAACATGGTTTTAGAAGGAAATGTTATTTATTGAATGTAATGGTGGGATCTTTTCAAAATGGATTCATTGAAGGGTATTAAAAGTTTCCAAGCAAATGTAGCTAACAGTTGTAATGCCTAAGCCACAGCCGTAGCTAGCATTTTCCTATGGAGTGCCAAAAATAGGGAGCTTTGGAGCAGCGTATGCACATTAAAACGTGGTTAAAAATAGACTTTTGTCAAATGATGTGGTTATAAGCGATCGTGGTGCATGCAATATCAAAGAAATGTGGTCTTATAGATATGATCATAGGATATGCATTCAAAATGGATTTGTTGAAAAGGCTCCAAATAGTCAAGCAAATACAAATGGCAGCGCCAACTCTTCCTACTTGCGCTAGACCGGGAGCCTTGCTCGTGTTGCATGTCAGTCCTATTATGGTGTCTATCTCTCAGTTGTGAGTGCAGTGTAGATTTTGCTATTGTAGGAAGGATATATCATCATCTAAGAACATGATGAAACTTGTTGTGATGATCATGGTGTAAAGCGCACTAAACCGTCGTCTGTTACACATCAAAATCAGCTTGGGAGTAATGAACTATTTTTGGCTGTTAATGCAGAAACTAGATAACTTTTATATTATGAGGACAAGAAAGATTATGAAAAAGAAACATAGGCATGATTTGGTGAAATTTGTGTTGTGTGATAAGGTTATGGGTTATAAAATCTTCACCCATGAAATCCACCTAGAGTATACTGCTAGGATTGATAATTTTAGGACTTATGATGTTGTTAGTAAAGATATTCCTCAACAATGAACACATACATTGATGCCAGATATCCCACCTTCAAGTGATGGCCCTCCAATAAGACTGGGTCACCGGGACTATTACAAAGCAACAAGTGTGGTACAAATCCAATCTGTAATAGTTTTTGGGACAACGATGTTGGGAGAGAGTACAAGTGTTGGTGATCATTGCACTATTATTGATTATGTTATTAACAAAGGTTGCAACGTTGGTTGCAATGTTCTTATAGAAGGGTGTTACGTCTGGAACAATGGAATGATCCAAGACAACATTTTTCTAAAATATGCCATTGTTTGCGATGGGGTTGTTGTCAAGGTTGGGACGGTATCAAAACCTGGTGCTATCTTATCTTTTAGAGTGGTTATCAGGAAAAACTTTATTGTTTTAGCATGTTCAAAGATCTCTAATACTTAAGCTTATGGTGAAGAGTTGGAATATGCAAAAGCTACAAGTGTGGTGGCAAAAAGTCCACTAAATCTTTTATGAGTGGAGGAGAATGGAATGCAAAGGGTCATCTGTAGCCTTTCCCTTTCTTGGAGGTTTTGTTATTATTTTGAAATATGGCTCTTGGTTTTTCTTGTCCAAGGGGGCTTTTGGACTCCTAGGAGGAGAGATCTATTTAACTCTTTTTGTCATCTTTGTAAAGGATCTTTTTTTTTGCCGTTTTCATCTAGGAGCCTCTGTGAGGGCTGGGGGATCTTTTTCATTTACTTATTCACCTAGGGAAGATAAGAGCAGTTTGGTTTCTCCTCAAAACACATTTTTTTGTATAGGAGATATTGAGTCTGTGAGCTTATATTTTACATTAGGGGAATAAAGAGACATTTTCAAATCTGCATGTTTGCCTATATTTCTTTGATTGCAGATTTCCTTTGAGTCTTTGCAATCATTCTTTAATGTAGCTTCTATATATCAAGTTGTGAATGCATTTGCTATGGAATCTATGAATTCCAGTTAAGTCATTTCTTGAGAAGACTTATAGCTCATTCTTTCCTAGTTATCATTCGTGGGTGTGAAGTGGGTGATTTGTACATCATCTAATTTACATTATGTTTATTATATGCTTGTCCATTGTATCTGTATCATGTTTATGTGCAGGTATTAGTTTTCCTTTCTAGCTTTTCGGTTAAAAGTATATCCAGAAAAATCAATTCAATTAAATCATATAAGGGAGATACCCCTCTCAAACGCAGAGGATAATCTTTGCACTCGCAACCATTACTCCATTTTTTAGCATCTTTTATTGTTGTCTTGTTGGGCTAATTAGGGTGTTTTTGCAGTGACAAAATTGTGTGCTAACACTATGATTTATGAAGCATCAAAGACACCAATGACAAGGGTATGTTTAATAAGTACTTTGATAATTAACTCAATCATGCCTTGCTAAAGTACTTTGTTAATTAAAATCTGTGTTTTATTTTTTGTTTATCTCAATTTTTTGCTATCTAGTACGAGGTTTCTCTACATACACTATTTTAACAAAAATATGCTAGAGGAAGAAAGTACTAAAAGATAACCTAAGAAAAGATCAAGCAAAATGTTTGAGAAGATATGTTAAGAAATTGTTCAAAATTAACCTAGAGATTGTGCCTACCACCATTTGTAAATGTTGAGCATATCTTGGCCATTGATGTAATGTTAAAAGCTTAGTATTGCTATGATACATTCTTAAATATCATCTGAATGATGATTGTTAGTTACTCCATGAAGTACAATAATGGTATGATATATGTCATCTTGCCTTGTAATTCAAATGTTATCCTAGCTTAATCTTGATTTGTAAAAGATTCCTAGTATATGACATGTGTGCGATCTTTATGTTTTGGGTTGGACCACCCTAGGAAACTATAAATTTTCAGATTTATAATCATTTATTCACTTTAATTATATGATTATATTTTGAGATATGTGTATGAGATTACTTTACTCTATTGTACTAAGATGGACTAATTTATCTATGTCTTACTCATGATACATATAGAAATCAACATCATACTAAGGAAATGAGCAAAGACTCTAACTCCAAAAGGGTGTAAAGATGAGAATGAAAAGAAAAGAGAAAGAATGAGGTGACTTCATGAAAGTAGGAAATTGTCAACCATAGAAGAAGACATACCACCAATTCAAGAGGAACATGGATCACCTAATCAAGCTAAGAGAGATGGAATGCAAAACCTTTGTTCAAAGAGGAAATTGAATCTCGAAGTTGGAGGCATTCCATCTTTCACATGCCAAGATGAAGGTACACCATCATTCTCTTCCCAAATTAGAGGCAGTCCATCTTTCACGGGTCAAGTTGAAGGTACATCTTCATTCTCTTCTCAATTTTGAGGTACATCTTCACTCTCTTCTCAAGTTGGAGGCACACCATCATTCACATGTCAAGTTGAAGGTACACCATATTCTCGATCTTAAATTCAAGATTTTTCATCTTTTCCATCTCCAATTGAAGGTATGCCATCTATCCCATCTCAAGTAAATATTGAAGAAATTCCTAATACTGAGTCAACTTTGCCATTGAAAACGCGTCCTAGATTTTTTCATAGAAAGCCTAAGTTTCTAATTGATATCGATGAGAATGTTTTGAAGCCCATGTAGGATAAGATTCCCAAGTGTACTTGCCAAAGGTATGCCAATAAGATATGGAAATCATTTTTTGAGATGTTAAATGAAACCAGAAGATGTCAACTATTTGTTGAATTGATGATAAATCTAAAATTCAAGCCCATTATGAAGATTCTTGGCCTAAGAACATCGGATGCTTCAAGTGAAAAATCAATTGTAAAGAATCTAATGAGTGCATATGAGAGTGTGGGTTCCACCTCACACACCAAGGATAGTAATGTAACATGACATGTCATTACATCAACAATAGTAATCCATCAAACAAAGAAAGCTGACCTCATTAAAAAGATAACTGAAGCATTGAAAATAAGTAGAAAAACTCTAATGAGAGTCGTTGGAAGGCATGAAAGAGTTGAGGATCCAAATACCAATGAATTGTGGGCATTCTCTAGGAGATTCCCATAGAAAGATAAATTTGTTGTTGAAGCCTTGAGATCCCTCATTGAAAAATTTTGGAAAAATAACACAAGGGTATCTCCTAATGCAAGAGTTGTTGTAAGAAGGAGAATTGGTTGTCAAAACTATGAGCGACATCCAAAGCATTTTTTGGATGTGACTCAAACATAGTTTTTCAAGAAATTTCAAGAGATGTATCCTCAAATCAAAATTAGTCAAAGGTATTTTTAAATGGTAAAGCCTTTTTATGTCAAAATAAATCACACACACATAACTTGTTGTTGTAAAGTACATATTGAGTTTTCTAATCATTGTGATGTTTATAGATATATATGTGTAGATTTGCATACTAATGATGTTTTATAGGAGTGTAATATAAAGTGTCCACCTAGATCTTGAAGAGATTTCATATCGAGCATCTTATGTCAAAGAGTGCATGGTCAGTTATTCTGTAATAACTTATGCTTGGATGGCATGTGTGACCATTGTGGTGGGTTGCAATATTTTCCAATTTGTGAACATATGGAGAACACACATGCAATTGTAAGTGAACTAGTAAGTTTTGACAAATATAAGATAGTGGCACATAGTCTAAAAGATGGTAAAGAAGCAAAAAGGTGTGAATTGGTCATTGAAAATATTTTAGTGTATTAGTTTATCTCTATTTTCTGAGAGAATATAGTTCACAAGTATGCAAGGCATACCCATAGAGCTTGATGGTTGGACTTGTAATTCAAGTTATGCAAGGACACATTTCCACTTGGTACCATCCTTTCAATTGTTGACTATGTAGAGAACTACACGTGCTACAACCACAAAATGAGGTGCAATCATAGTATTACAACTCTATGCAGGTTGTTATATTTGTGCATATAGCATTCATTCATGCAGATGACAGTACAAGGATGATAGGAAGATCTTGAGGGAGTATCATTTTTATATTAGTGATGATTGCACACATTCTATAGAGTTCGTGCAAGAATACTTTCAGATGTTCTATTGTGATTTGGCTAGTAGGAGTATATCATTTGATCAGCATATTATATGGTCAAATAATTGTGCATCACAATTCAAGAACTCGTGGATGTTCTATTGGTTAAACAAGACACATAGGATGAATGGTGTTCAACATATGTGGAATTTTTGTGAGGCCAGGCATGGAAAGGGGGAACATGATGGTGTAGGAGCATGTATCAAAAGAGCATTAGCACGAGAAGAGTTGAAGTACAAAGACAATGCAAAGTTGACAGATGCGAGATCTATTATCGAATGGTGTAATGATACAATGGGTCCAGGTAATGAACGTAAGTATATAGTTCGTAGATATTTTTGGTTGGTTGATGATACTAACATTGCAAAATATAAGGATTGTTGTACATTGATAGGATCAAGTGAGCTACACTCTTTTAGAAGCTCTAATGCAGGTTCATGGAGTATTCATATGTGGTAGATGGTATTCTTTTGTTCTTCATGTATAGATCAAGCTTGGTATGATTATGAGTCAAAGGAGTGGGTCGATGAATGATCTATAAGAAGCCTAAGCCCGGTTAACACATATCGACTACTGACAGTACTACAACTCACAGAGATTGAATCATTAGTTGACTTTGACCATGTTTTAGATCTAGTTCAACTAGGTATTATCAGCATTCTAATTTAATAAAATTCAATATTCCATCTTGTTTTGTAGTTTTATTTGTATTGTTGACTATATTCATTGAAATGAATGCAAATATCAATGCAAGGCATGTTTATGCAGTTATTACAGCTTAAGACAATGAAGAAGGAATAGATTATTATTTTTGTCATTATGTTGAGGCAAAAAATAAATTAGATGCCCCTGTTATAGATGGAGAAAACATCAAGTATCCTATAGGATCAATGGTTGTTATTGGAACATGGCTTAGAAGGTACCCAGTGAAGAAGTCTGATGTGTGGTTGTTCGAGGACTTTGACACACATAGGAAGATTCTTTATTATTCTAACCTTGTTGTGGCATCAAATGTTCATTTGATCAAATATGGGGGTAGACCATTGAACAAGACCTTGTGGAAGGTTCATGAGTTTGACCATGAGGTAATACTCGACATAATAAAGAGTAGAGCAAACCCAAATGGTTCATTAGATTGAATCAGTGGAATGATAGAAAGGTATGTTATTTTTCTTTACTATCCTCATTTCACCTTCTATATTTTTGACACCTCTCTTACCTTCTTATATATGCTCCTTGGTCCTGGTTGATTAGCTTCGTTTCATTATAGGGTTCATTGGTGTACTCATTTTAACTAATTTGCATGTAATATTTGAGCATGATGAAGGTAGGCATAATATTTATGAAGTTGCCTTTGGAAGGGAAGCAAGGTAGGTTTTCATGATTTTTTCATGATGATATGTCCTTTAGTTACTATTTCAAAATGAGTTTTAATGATTTTTAATGATGTTACTATGAGTTGTAATGACAAACCCTCATTTGTTTCTTCACATTGGGTGCTAACAATTGATAGCAGTGGTAAGGGCATCCTTAATTGATGCCCTACAACACATTGGATCAAGTGAGAACACCTTTATAGTATTGAATTTTTATCTACTAGGAAGGTATTATGACTGGATTTTTACATTTGACATCTTTTGGGGCCAAACGGATGACGCCAATGCATTTGGGTGGGCAGGTAAATACTAGAGATGTCTTTTTGGTGGTGAATCCTTCTGGTAGTTATCAGCTACGTGGGATGGAGATAGTCTCTGAAGAGCCCTAATACAGAAAAGGTGTCAAACTTTGGACCAGTTGTTCCATCAAACCATGACACCTAGGAACATCTTCTTTGCATGTACAGGTGGATGTCAGGTCCACCTACAAAAACCTACCTTAGTTTTTTTAAATCAATTTCATTTGCCTATGGTGGCAAGGAATGTATTGTTCCAAAATGCTTCAGTTTCATGCAGTGTGTTGGGTTTTTCCCAAGCTAGATGTTTCCCAATAATCCCTACAAGATAGCCATCACTCATCAACAAGATTCTTGGGCCAGGGGCCAATAGTACAGGAGATAGACTCTATAAATATCTCCTCTCCTTCTTTAGGCTTTGCAAAACCTAGGGGGGTATTCCCTATTCAACATCTATGAAATATTTCTGTAAACTTATTGAGATGCTGACATAAAGCAAATAAACCCTCATTTGAGAAGACCAAAACTATAAAATAATTGTGAACGGGCTAGCTTTGGGCCTTATATTCAGTTGTAAATCAAAGGATTATGTGTCCTAAAACTTCTTCTAAATCCTATGGGTTTGTAAATGATATTCTGATTTAGTTTTTTGTGTTTAGATGCAAGACTAGGACCTTGAATCATAATCATAATATAGAAATAGACTTGTGCCTAACTCAGGACATGGAGTCAACTAGACATATATATGTGGATGTTTACCATAAAATCAAAACACAATCAAATTTCAAGGGGATTCTCTAATATCTACCTTACAAATGGTTCCCAGGACTGAGTACTCAATTATCCATGCTTATAGATATCCTTGCTGCAATATATCCTTCCCAATGCTTAAACTAAAACATTTAACTTGTTCCTTGAACAAAAGTAGAAAATTAACCACTCAATATAGAAAACCCATGTTCCAGAAATTTGAATAACCCTTAGTTACTCAGATTTAGAAGAAAAACACACAGAACTTGGAGACATATAACCAAATACATGAAACAAAACATTACTCATTTAAAAACAACATGAAATTGATAAATTTTATGCATAAGACATCCAACATATAACTCATAAACTTACAACACAAGAAATAGAGAAACCCAGAAAGACTCTATTTCTATTACTTCTCCAAAATTTTCCATGTCTTCAACAACATAAAATGAGTGATACAGTTCCATTATATAATAGGAACGTGTACCCTTAGCAATTAATACATTATGTTTCAAATTCAATGAACACAGAGAATCACCCAAAGGCATAGAAGAAACATTAATTGCACCAAAGGAAAAAGCAAAGAAGTGGTTGGCTTTGAGAAACATGAGGAACTGCCTGGGTATCTGCATTGTTGTGGTTGGAAGATAGTAGCCAAGTTGTGATTCTTTAGATTCATATCTATCCTGTCACTTACCGTATGTACTTTCAACCAGCCAAGGAAATGAGACGACTTCTGCTATCTTACCATTGTGGCTGACATATTGTGCATCTAGGATACTTTTGACATTTTTACTAAATAATTTAAATGTAATGTCCACCACATGCAGCCTATCAAGTGTCCAACTTAACACATGCAGAGTTGGATCTCCCTTATCACAACAAGATGGAATTAACTGCTTACCATTATCAATGATTTCCTTCCTCCACTTGTTCATGTCCTTTGTTGTCCCATCAGCTTCTAAAATGTGAGGTAACCATTTTGTGTCCAACTTCTCAACTGCTTGCATTTTATCCTTTAATATTGTATCCAATTTTAATTGATAAGCAGCCACCTCCTCAAATTTTTTCAACATCCCTACTACTAACTACATCTTAGAAGGAGCATCTGGATCATATCTAGAACACTTCAGAAAGTCCCTAATTTTTCCAGTCCTTGGTAGCTAGATGGTCTTCATAGTTGATAGCCTCTGTTTGTCTGACTCATGCTTTTCACGTGCTACCCTTAATAAAGAGTAAGACCTATGGGTCTCCTCCAACCTAGACAATATCCTATTAATTCTTTATGTGATTAAACTTGTGGCTACACCTTCCACTTTACCTTCTACTTCTTCTTTCAACTTCTTATTCTCTTCTTTCAATTCCTTTATTTCTTGAAGCAAGGGTTGTGTGTCCATTGGTAATGATTCTGCATTCTGTATAATTGGAGGCATTTGAGATGAACCAGCTTCCAATTGAGGTTGACTCTCATAAACACTAAGTCTAGCCATTGCCTCTATGTATTTCCCCAATAATTCATTGTAATCTTTCTGCAGTTTGAGTGTTGTTGTTTCTGTAAAATGTGTTGTCTGTACATTCAAGCTGGCTGCCTAAGGACACCCTCTTGATGATCACATTACCAGTCAATTCCTCCAAACCTACCTTTGGTTTCTTATCATTTGGGGCCAATGCCAAGATAGCCAAGGTATCAAATTTAGGGTCAAAGATAGTACCCTGCAATGCCCTCTTGGCCTGTTCTCCACTTACATCTGCATCATCCCTTGTAAGGTATCAAATGTAATAGCATCTGACAATGTCCAGTGTGGCGATAGTAGGATTTTTCATCTCTTCACAAGTACTCTCCCTTCCTCAGGAGTCATGGCACTAATGTCCCTGTTCACTTCACTCAAAACCCTCCTTGTGGTAGCATCATATTATGAAGGGTTTGCACCACTTTTTGCTTCTTCTATCTTTTTCTGAAATTCTTCACTCCTCATTCTCAACATAAAGGATTTGAATTCTAGAGTGGCAATGAATGCATCATCAAATATAAACGGATTGCATGCCACCTCCCTCACATCCTCGGTGTCCACCTCATTGTTGACTGTGGATCTTGTCAACCTATTCTCTGGGGAGGCATATGGTGCTATCCTCTGAGGAGAATGGAATTGATGTGAGGGCTGTGGGTCTTGTTCCTCTGTCACCTCATCCTCTAGATTCACAACTTCCATTTCTTCTTCTGTTTCAAGATCAATTATCTTTTCTCTCTTTGGGGCAGGGGCACCAAGGGAGTCAGGGGAACTTTTCCTAATGTACTTGCCCTTGGAACTGCTTGGTTGATATGTGGGCCTCTCTTCCCCATTAGGTGCCTCAGCAATCAATTCATCTTCTTTAGCAAAGAACATTTTGATTCTTTCAATGGGGTTTTAAATCTCAATGAAAGACCCTTGATATGCAAAGTTAGCCTTCTTTTTCCTTTTCTCTGCATCCATTATCAATTTCCACTTATTTCTCAAGAAAAGCACTTGTTGCATTGATTCACAATTTCTGATAGTATCCTCATCAAGAAGGACATGGTGTGGATATGCAGACCTGCTGACTTTATGCCTTGTGTCATGAATAAAACCTTCAGGATCAAAGAACCTTATTTTTTCCACATCCACCCTATAACATTGCAACATGAAATTGTTGATATGAGCCAAACAACTGAGAGGGGGGGTGAATCAGTTGTCACAAAACTTTAAACACTTTCTGCAATTTAAACATTCATCACTTATCCACAATTATTATGATTTAACCATGAGTGCATGTAATCAAAAACTTAACCTCAAATACAACATCAAACACAAGAGACACTAGATTTACATGGAAAAACCCAAGGTGGGGAAAAACCACGGAGAGGATTAACTCTCAGTATATATTGCAATCTTGAAAACATACTGGCTTACTGCCATGAAGAACAACTAGGTCTAGCAGGCTCACTGCCACAACCCTAAACCTAGCAAGATTACAATAAAGGTTGTTAAACCCTGAGGGTTGTTAAACCCTATTCACTGCCACAATCAACACCTTTCACTATTTGCAACTAAAGTATAATAATTTTCTACTCTGCCTTTCCTCTGCTCTCCTCTTCCTCTTTTCTTCTCTTCCTCTTCTTTCCTCTACCCCTCCTCTGCTCTGCCTTTGGACCTTTCTTAATATATATTCATTTTCTCTCAAGGACACCTTTTCCATGACTCAACTACAAGTATTTATACACTACATCAACCTTGGAATGATCATCAAGGTTGACATCAACCATTGGAACAATCTCCAAGGTTAGTATTACAAACATTTACAAAATAGGTCTTGACCTATTACAACATCATGCAAAGGGAATGAAATGCGGATCATGCCATGCCTTAGCTAGGACTCAAACATGATCTTCCATGCCAGAACACGCTTCCACAATCTTCTAGAGATCTTCGCAATCACTGGGATTAAATAGTTCAACCAAGACTGGTTACACGTTACATCAACTGAGAACAATCTTCACACACCATCTCAATTTCCTAATGCAGACCAAAGTCTAGATAGGAACATGATTATGAGACATCCACAAGAATGCTATAATCACCAGGAGCAACTACACAAACCTTAACCACTTTATCCATAGGAATCTTCTAACCGAAACACATGAACTTCACTGTCTTCAATTGTCATAAAAGAAATATATCTTGCGGACCACAAAACCATGAACCACTACAACTGTAGGCACTTATCATCATCCCAGACTTACCTCTAGAACCATAGAGCAAAATACTTTATTGTGGAGGAACACAAAGCCAAATATTGTCTTCCTGTCTCAACTGAACTCATAGAAAAAGCAAGCTTCACTCTGGTGAACACAACTCACTCAGGTCTTCATGTGGATGACTCAAACCTAGAATGTAGCATCCTCAAACAAACCTCTAACTTGCTTCAAATCTACAGACCAGTATCTTCAAGAAGGAATAAATGCAGAGCAGTTTACCGGACTGATCTTCAGCATACAACTCACTATCTCTAACTCACTTGTTTCTTCTGGAGAGGCCAATCTTCTCAATATCCTCAACATACAAGTCCTCTAAACAAGTAATAGAATAAGATATATTTAACACCAATGACAACAAGAATATGTTGACATCAATGACAACACTGATTAGGCACATACTTGCAACAGAAACTAATTTGGTCCAAGCCACTCGTATCAATTGTAATAAAATCATGAAGCTTCAGAGATGTTGGGATAAGAAATCCCTTCTTAGGATTTCTAAAATGTTCCTTATCTGCTTCATTCAGCTATCTGATGTTCTCCATAAATCCTATTCTTTTGGGCACAAATTTTGGTAAGGAATAGGGTGGAGCCTCACACCCATAGATTCTGATACAAGTTGTATTTTCATGTAAAAACCAATCTCCCTAATTGTGATTGATCTTTAGATGGGGGGTCCTCTCAACTGGTCTCAGAAAATCCTTGATCTCCTTTGGTATCCTTTCTGCAACTAGCTCCAGGAATCCCAATACTTTCCTCACAAAATGCTCCTCAAAAGTGACATAGCTAGCATATTTGAAATGCATGTCTAGCATGCAGGTCCACATCTGAACTAGTATGGCATTGCCTTCTGCATTAGTCATTCTCAAATGTAATTCTTTTCCCCAATGGCCAGACAGAGAAAATAGGATCATGTGGCACATTAACGAATACCAAGTGAATTTTACATGGGGACCTGGAGTGTACATATTGTTCTTAATGGCCATCATTTGTTCATGCATCTTTTTTGACAAGTAACCTACATAATCATAAGGCTTCTTGGCTCCATAATCTTGGATATATACTTCCATCATCATTAGAGACACCGACATTCTATTTGATGCATCTATTCTGAGCACATGACACAAGCTATAATAGGTTTTAACAAAATATTCCATGAACAGGCTGCATCAAAGAGGTGCCTCTTCTCTGTCAAGGATTTTGATCAAAGCTCCATCAACCCCCTTCAATATATGCTTGGCCAATTTATGGGATCTATATGCATACCTAAGACCTTTGTATTTTTCTCTGAAAGCATTCAAATCTATAGGTTCTTAGGGTTAGCCGGCAGAAGATATCAATTAAATGCAAATAAAGATTAAACAGATGAATGGAAATACACAGAAATAATAAAAATGAGAGACAAGTTTTAACATGGTTCACCCAAACTCGGGCTACATCCACCAAACAGAGAGTCCAATATTATTTTCCAGTAAATCAAACTGATTACAATCAGTAATCACTGCAACTCAATACCGCTGCAAAATGCTACAATACAATATCAAAACCCTAACCCTTAGCCGCTTTTTATCAAGCTTTTTGTCGGTTACAAAATAGGGTTTTTTTATGTCGGTCAATGAAAAAAATAACTCCTGGTGCCTTTTATAAAATAATAAAAACCGTGTGAGGTTTCAAGAACGCGCCAGGGGTACTGCCCCTGGACCCCGCAAGGGGCGCTGCCCCTTGACCCCATAGGAATTTGGGGGGAAACTGCACCGATAAAAATGGGGTAAATTTAACCTCCGAGTCTGATTAGGCTCCATATAACAACATAGGTATACTAGCAATAGGGTCAAGATTAAAGATAATAGTAATATAGCCCCTAGTGAATCTAATGATAACGTTTCCATTTCCAGACAAGACAGACATGGTCTTAGGGTCATACCTAGTTGCTACAGCTCTCATCAATTCTATGTTTATGAAGACATCAGGGCATATTAATTTAGCTAAGTCAAGGGTCTAGGCATGGAAGATTGGGGCTCTGTAATCACTTTGCTTGTGCCAATGCTCAAATAGAATCTACACAAAGGTCATATATTTTATCATTTCTGCTAACCTCTCCTAAATTTGTTAGAGGTCTCTTAAATGATCCAGGACATTGAATCATGATTTCTTCATCCAAGCTGCATTTTGAGGTCAAAGCTTGACCTGACTGACTCATTTTGCATTTTATGCAGGCATCCTAGGGTTTATGCAATTAACGACTGCCCTAAATGTCTCATAAAATTCTTACAAATATAAAACTAAGTGCAGGAGAGAGACAATGACTTACTAATTTTTTGATGTTGTAGAGGTTCAGAATTGCTTCTCCTTGCTTGTTTTGACAATTTTCTAGCTCTAAATGTGATTGCTTCTTGAAAAATGACAGGAAATGCCTTGAATTATGCTATTATAATATCAAATTCCTATATCACTTTGTATATTGATGGAGGTCACAGAAACCATAACTCTACTCGTGCCAAAGTCACTCAAAAATCTTTGTTCTTTGCATTTTTAAATTTGGACCATTGATCATTTGTCACCTTTCTAAAATCCACGGCCTTGATTCACTGAATAGATTTGAAAATCTTAGTCATCTTGGTTGACAAGTCACCGCCCAATGAAAATGAGCCAAATCATCTATACTCTCCTTGCACATCAAATCATCTTCAGAATGGGTTGGATGTGTGTCACCTTTTTGCAGCGTTGTAGTCGAAGATGGCCCACCATACACCTACTATGCAATGGTGCAACATAGCACCCATGCACCTTTATTATACTTGCTATTTAATCGGTGGATGCCACGTGTCGTCATATCACCATCTCATGGTGAATAATCCCTCTGGAAAGATTCCCCTGCACTGGCACGCAAATGTTGGATCTTAAGCTTGTTCTACAGACCATTAATATTTTGACATGTGGTGGTGGATAGTTGGCTGAGGCAAACACTTCATAGGCAAAGGTTACATGGACAGGTGGTGGCTTGTCACGGCATCGCAGCTGGGTACTGACATCATCCTGACATGCTCCGCGATAGTGTAATTTTCAATTTATAAGACTTTAGGACTTACCAATGTCAACAAGTAATGACTAGGTTAAGGGGCCAGTCAACTCATGGGCACCAAGACTTAAGGTTGTGAATTAAAGGATCGACAACCAGCAATAAAAGGTCAACACAAAAATATAACAATAAAGTGCATGACCTAAAGAAAAGAGGCAAAGGGTTTTCGAAACCGGACAGTTAGAAAAAATTTTAAAACCTAAAACCCTAAGACCATGGGGGAACCACCACAGTGGAAAGGTGCTAGGAATGAGATTTTGCATTCCATAGCTTGTGGGGCCAAATCAACAATACCAACGCATAGAGGTGGGTGGATAAATGCTAGGGGAGGTCTCATTTTATGTGCCAAGTGTCACAGTCATTCGAGGCAGCATGCTACCGACAAAGTCACTTAAGATCCCTAATAGTAAAAAACTACCAAACTTTGATGGAGCAGTTCTTAGATTTCATGGCAGCTTGGAATGTTATGGTCAGACCTACAGATGAATATCAGGTCTATCCACAATAACCTCTCTCAGTTTTGGTCAACTCCAATCCATTTGATTATGCTAAAATCAAATGCATTCTTACAAAATGCTTCAGTTTCATGCAGCAGAAAGGTGCTAGGAGTGACATATTGCATTCCACAACTTGTGGGATTAAACCGACAGCACCAACACATTGAGGTCAGCAGGTAAATGGTAGGGGAGGTTTCATTTCATGTGCCAAGTGTCCCAATCGTTCAGGGTAGCAGGCTACTAGCAAAGTCACTTAAGATTTTAAGAGCAAAAAACTACCAAACGCTGACGGAGCATGTTTCAAGTATGTGTTAATCGGTGTTATGTGTTAATCGGTGTTGTCATTGATGTCAACATGTTTGTGTTGTCATTGGTGTCAAATGTGTTCTCTATTGTTACTATTGTTATTTGATTAAGTTGTTGAATTATAATGATGTGATTGCCTTGAAGAAATGTTGAAGGTGTTAAGAATATGTTCCTCTTTCTAGGTTTCCAAGTGCTTTTGAAAAAAATTGATTAATATTGGAAACAGTGTGTTGAAGAAATCTTCTGGCTTACAGAATACTATTTGAGTTTTTGCTTTGAATTTCCTCTGTGTTGGAGATCTGAGTGTGTGGTTTGGATATGTTGTTGAGAAGTGTTTGAAGATGATAAATCTAGAATTTGGTACTCTAGATCGTTGTGCAGTGAAAGTTATGTTCACCAGTCTGAAGACAGTGTCTGATAGTGTTTGCAGTGTATCTAGGAGAAAGCATTTTGCTCCACATTTCTCTGCAGAATGGTTTTAGGTGTTGTGGTTCTGGATATATTCTTATAAGGTACTTATCTATCCTCCATTCAAAAAGTTTGTGATTTAGTGATTCGGAAAGTAATTTATTGTGTGGCAGAGTTTGACAGTGTTGTGTTCAGGTGAAAGTTGTTGTGGCTAAATTTGTTGGTTTCCAGGTGACTTCAAGTTGTTCATGGATGTTCCTAGATGATGTTAAAGCTTCGTTCAAGGTTCGCAAGGTGTGTTTATCTTTGAGGAAGCATGTGCTTAAAAGTTCTTGGTGTTAAAACAAGTTTGTCCAACTTGGTTGTTTTCACTAATTTTGACTATGCTTTGGTGATTGTGAAAGCGTGTTGAAGCATGTTAGAGTGGATTTAGGACTGTTCTAAGGCATGATGTGGTCTACATTCATTCCCTTCCTCTATGAGGATGTTTAGGTCCAGACCTAATTTGAATTTTAAGGGTTAAGTTGTGTTTCCAACCTTGGAGAATGTTTTCATGATTGATGATGGTATAAATGAGTGTCAAGAAGTCATGGATTAGTGTGTGCCTGAGGGATATGATGTGTGTGATGTGAATTTGATCAGGGGCAGTGAGATCTTTCATGTGTTAGGCTACTGAATGCAGTGAGCAGAAGGTGCCTACTATTTTTGGTGATGCTGTGAAGATGTTGTTGGTGTTGTGATGAATATTGAGCTTCATTGGAACTGAACTCCTTGCATAGGTTAGATGCAACTATATCAGTTCAAAGCCTGGCAGTGAGCCATTCCTCTCTTCTTTCCTTCTTTCTTAGTGGGAAGTGAGTCCACTTAGATAGTGAGTCCCTTGTAATGAGCATTCTTTCTTATGGCAGTGAGCCTTTTGTAATTCGGTATTGTTACTACATTATATTGCGAGCTGATCCTCACTGTGGTTTTTCCCTTTTAGGGTTTTCCACATAAAATATGGTGTTCTCTTGTGTATGGTGTTGATGTGTTTAAATTTATTTTATTTGCTTCTCACATTTAATCATCATAATAGATTAAGGGTTTAAGTGAACTAATGTGGATGTGAATAAATTTATGAGGGTTTGAAATTTTTGATACAACTGATTCATCCCCCCTCTTAGTTGTCTTTTGTAATTAATAGAGCAATTCTCAGAAGTTGTGGTAGCTGGGAATGTTTTGTTTGGACCTATAGGTGTACGTGAGTCTATCCACAATAACCTCTCTCAGTTTTCATCAACACCAATCCGTTTGACTATGTCAAAATCAAATGCATTCTTGCAAAATGCTTCAATTTCATGTAGCACAACCTTGCTAGGTGCCATATTTTTCATTCTACTCATCATGGGACTAAACTAATAGCACCAATGCATTGAGGTGAGCAGGTAAATGCTAGCGGAGGTCTCATTTCATGTGCCAAGTGTCGCAGTCATTCAGGGCAATAGGCTACTGGCAAAGTCACTTAAGATCCCTAAGAGCAAAAAACTGTCAAATTTTGATGGAGTAGCTCTCAGAATTTGTGGTATCTGGGAATCTTCTATTTGGACCTACAGGTGCACGCGGGGTTTGTCCACAATAAGCTCTCACTTTTGGTCAACTCCAATTTGTTTGACCGTGCTAAAATCAAATGTATTCTTGCAAAATGTGTCAATTTCATGCAGTGGAAAGGTGCTAGGAGTGAGATTTTGCATTCCATAGCTCGTGGAGCCGAACTAATAGTGCCAAGGTGTCGGGGTGGGTAGGTAAATGCTAGGGGAGGTCTTGTTTCATGCACCAAGTGCCCCAGTTGTTTGGGGCAACAGGGTACCGACAAAGTCACTTAAGATCCTTAAGAGCAAAAAACTACCAAACTTTGACGTAGTAGTTCTTGGAATTCATAGCAGTTGAGAATATTTCATTCAGACCTATAGGTGTATGTGGGGTCTGTCGATAATAACCTCTCAATTTTAGTCAACTCTAAACTGTTTGACCATGTCAAAAATAAATGCATTCCTACAAAATGCTTCAGTTTCATGTAATGGAAAGGTGCTAGGAGTGAAATTTTGCATTCCACAAGTTGTGGTACTGAACTGACTATGCCAACATGTCAGGGTGGGTGGGTAAATGCTAGGGGAGGTCTCATTTCGTGTGCCAAGTGTTTCAGTCATTCCAAGCTACAAGCTACCGGTAAAGTGGAAAGGTGCTAGGATTGAAATTTTGCATTCCACAGGTCATGGGGCTAAACCAACTATGGCAACACATCAGGGTGGGTGGGTAAATGTTAGTGGGGGTCTTGTTTTATGTGTCAAGTGTCTTAGTCATTCTGCACTACAAGCTATCGGTAAAGTCGAAAGGTGATAGGAGTGAAATTTTGCATTTCATAGGTCATGGGGCCGAAGCGACCATGCCAACACGTTAGGGTGGGTGGGTAAATGCTAGGAGAGCTCTCATTTCATGTGCCAAGTGTCCCAGTTGTTTCAGGTTGTAAGCTACCAATAAAAGTCACTTTGTCGGTAGCTTACAACCCGAAACAACTTGGACACTTGGCACATGAAAAGAGACCTCCCCTAGCATTTACCAACCCACCTTGATGCATTGGCATGGTCAGTTCAGCCCCACGATGAGCATAATGAAAAATATGGCACCTGGCAAGGTTGTACTGCATGAAACTAAAGCATTTTGCAAGAATGCATTTGATTTCAGCATAATCAAATAGATTGGTGTTGACCAAAACCGAGAGAGATTATTGTGGATGGGCCCCACATGCACCTATAGGTCCAAACAAAATATTCCCAACTGCCACAAATTCTAAGAAATGCTCTGTCAAAGTTTGGTAGTTTTTTGCTCTTAGGGATCTTAAGTTACTTTGTCGGTAGCCTGCTGCCCTGAACGACTGGGAAAATTGGAGCACAAAATGAGACCTTCCTAAGAATTTTCCCACCCATCTCAATACGTTGGTACAGTCAGTTCAGCCTCACAAGCTATGCAATGCAAAATTTTATTCCTAGCACCTTTTCACTGCATGAAACTGAAGCATTTTGCAAGAATGCATTTGATTTCAGCACAATCAAATGGACTGGATTTGATAAAAACTGAGAAAGGGTTATTGTGGATGGACCCCACATACATCTGTAGGTCTAAACAGAACATTCCCAACTACCACGAATTCTAAGAAGTGCTCCTTCAAAGTTTGGCATTTTTTGCTCTTAGGGATCTTAAGTGACTTTGTCGATAGCTTGCTGCCCCAAATGACTGGGACACTTGGTGCATGAAATGAGATCTCCCCTAGCATTTACCCACCCATCTTGATGCATTGGCACTGTCAGTTCGGCCCCATGAGCTGTGGAATGCAAAATATCACTCCTAGCACCTTTCAACTTTATCGATAGCTTGCAATAGGAAACAACTGAGAGACTTGGTACATGAAATGATACATCCCCTAGCATTTAGCCATCCACCCCAACATGTTGGCGCAATCGGTTTGGCCCCACAACTTGTGGAATGCAAAATTTCACTCCTAGCACATTTCCACTTTGTTGGTAGCTTGTAGTGTGGAATGACTAAGACACTTGGCACACAAAATGAGACCTCCCCTAGCATTTACCTACCCACCCCAACATGTTCGTGTGGTTGGTTCGGCCCCACAATGAGCAAAACAAAAAATATGGCACCTGGCAAGGTTATGCTACATGAAATTGAAGCATTTTGCTAGAATGCATTTGATTTCAGCATGATCAAATGGATTGGAGTTGACCAAAATTGAGAGAGGTTATTGTGGATGGATGCCATGTGCACTTGTAGGTCCAAATTGAACATTCCCATCTACCACAACTTTAGAGAACTGCTTCATCAAAGTTTGGTAGTTTTTGCTCTTATGATCTTAAGTGACTTTGTCGATAGCTTGCTGTCCCGAATGACTAGGACACTTGGCGCATGAAATGAGACCTCCCCTAGCATTTACCCACCCACCTCGATGCGTTGGCATTGTCGGTTCGGTCCCACGAGATGTGGAATGCAAAATGCCACTCCTAGCACCTTTCCACTACATGAAACTAAAGCATTTTGCAAGAATGCATTTGATTTCGGTATGGTCAAACGGATTGGATTGACCAAAATTGAGAGAGGTTATTGTGGACAAACCCC
Organism: Cunninghamia lanceolata; assembly: GCA_027924645.1. Taxonomy (NCBI): domain Eukaryota; kingdom Viridiplantae; phylum Streptophyta; class Pinopsida; order Cupressales; family Cupressaceae; genus Cunninghamia; species Cunninghamia lanceolata. The sequence continues at coordinate 2,940,449 of BSBN01000934.1, forward strand.
ATGTGAACCTGTAGGTCTAAACAGAACATTCCCAACTCCCATGAATTTTGAGAACTACTTCGTCAAAGTTTGGTAGTTTTTTGCTCTTAGGGATCTTAAGTGACTTTGCTGGTAGCCTACTGCCCCGAATGACTGTGATACTTAGCACATAAAATGAGACCTCCCCTAGCATTTACCATGCACCCCAACACGTTGGTACTATTGATTTGGCCCCACAAGCTGTGGAATGTAAAATATCACTCCTAGTACCTTTTCACTACATGAAACTAAAGCATTTTATAAGAATGCATTTGATTTCAACACGGTCCAACGGATTTGATTTGACCAAAACTAAGAGAGGTTACTATGGATGGACCCCATGTACACCTGTAGGTCCAAATGGAACAATCCTAGCTACCACAAATTCTGAGAACTGCTCCATCAAAGTTTGACAGTTTTTTGCTCTTAGGATCTTAAGTGACTTTGTTGGTAGCTTACTTCCCCCAAACGATTGGGACACTTGGTGCATAAAATGAGACCTCCCCTAGAATTTACCTACCCACCTCAACATGTTGGCACTATCAGTTTGGTCCCATGAGCTGTGGAATATAAAATGTCACTCCTAGCACCTTTCCACTACATGAAACTGAAGCATTTTGCAAGAATGCATTTGATTTCAACACAGTCAAATGGATTGGAGTTGACCAAAAATGAGAGAGATTATTATGGATAGACCCCATGTACACCTGTAGGTCTAAATGAAACATTCTCATCTGCCATGAATTCCAATAACTTCTCTATTAATGTTTGGTAATTTTTTGCTCTTAGGAATCTTAAGTGACTTTGTCGGTAGCCTGCTGCCCCGAATGACTGGGACACTTGGTGCACAAAATGAGACCTCCCCTAGCATTTACCCACCCACCTCAACATGTTGGCACTGTCGATTTAGTCCCACGAGCTATAGAATTCAAAATCTAACTCCTAGCACCTTTCCATGCTGCATGAAACTAAAGCATTTTGGAACAATGTGTTCCATGCCACCATAGGCAAATGAAATTGAGTTAAAAAAAATAAAGCTAGATATTTGTAGGAGGACCTGACATCCACCTATACATGCAAAGAAGATGTTCGTAAGTGTCACAGTTTGACAGAACAACTAGTCCAAAGTTTGACACCTTGTTTGTCATAGGGCTCTTGAGAGATTGTTTACATTTAATGTAGCTGATAATGACCAAGATACTTTGCCACTAAAAAGACACCTCTCCTAGCATTCATCCACCCACCCCAATGCATTAGTATGGTCATTTCAAATGCATGAGGTATGGAATGTGTTCTAATTACATCCATCAAAGCATAAAGGATATGGGAATTTTGTTAGATGTTGTAGTTGTAATTGCCCTAACAGACATGTATATAAAGTGGCAGGTGTAAAGCAAATGTAGAAAGGTGAAATGAGGATATGCATAGCATAGAAACCATATAGAAGGTGAAATGAGGATATGTGAATCATGCCAAACATCTCTCTCTCTCTCTCTCTCTCTCTCTCTCTCTCTCTCTCTCTCTCTCTCTCTCTCTCTCTCTCTCTCTCTCTCTCTCTCTCTCTCTCTCTCGTTTTGCAAGAGAAAGACAAATCCACATGTGATTGCCTTGTAAGTGGCCTAGGAGTTTGTAGCCCTTCTCAGAGACCTTTCTTGTCATAACTTCCTTCATACACCTAATAATGGAGAGCTAAGACTTGATTTGGATACCCTTTTGGTCATTGTAAAACATATGTGAAAATGCGATAGGGTTGTTTAGTATGGAATAGGAAAAAATTCAGCTATTATAGTCAAACTAGGCATATTTTGGGGACTGTAATGTAACAGAAGAGACTTGCACATGGATTTAAACCTTGAGATTGATAGGGAAGGTGTAAATAGGCATATATAACATGTCTAAACACTTCCCTTGCATAAATCACTCACCCAACACAATAATTCTCAAAAATACACTAAAACAGGGTCTCTTAGGCCAAATAGAGTAGGGCTTATTCAAAATGGCACTTACATGTGTGACCAACCTCTAAAATCTTTCTTGTGGCTCTATATATACCTACATATGGTGGAACTAGGAGAAAATCAAAATTTACTAAAACTACCCCCTCAATGGCTGAGAGTACTTAGTTTTCTATAAAATGCAAAATAAGTTGCTTCAACGGGTCTAGCTCATTAGATTAGGTCTGTTCATGTCTATTACACCTCATGGAATCATCATTGTTTTCAAATAGTTCATTTTGGTGGGAAAATGGGAAACCCCTATCAAAATGACTTAAATGGATGTCTCGACCTGCAAGATCACTTGGAAACATGAAAATGTCCTCCTTGCCATCTGCTAAAGTCACTTGATTGGTTTTTAGCCTATGCTCCTACATCAATAAGGCAGGTGAACTATTTGACATGATGCCTCAAAGAAATGTTGTCTCATGGAATGCAATTGGCAGGTGTAAATCCAAATTCCACAACCTTATCCACCATTCTCCTTGCCTATGCCAAAATGGGATCTTTGGAACAAGGTATAGAGAACCATCAAAGCATAAAGGATATAGGAATTTTGTCACATGTTCTATTTGTGGCTGCCCTTTAGACATGTATGCAAAGTGTTGAAGCATAGACAAGGCATGTAAATAGTTTGGCATGACAATTCAAAGAAATATTGTCTCATGGAATGCAATGATTGCAAGATATATGCACAAAATTGATTTTTTATAAGACTTTCAAAACTCTCAAGCAAATGCACTTGGCAGGTGTAAAGAAAATGTAGAAAGGTGAAATGAGAATATGCAAAGCATCCAAAAACCAAATAGAAGGTGAAATGAGGATATACAAATCATGCCAAACATGTCTCTTTCCCTATGTCTCTCTCTCTCTTCCCCTCTTCCTCATTCTACTCTTTTTGTAACCCATATAGATGGTGAAATGAGGGTATGCTAGACCTATAGAAGGTGAAATGAGGATATAATGTCAAACATATCATCTCCCTCTCAGTCTCTCTCTAAGTCTCTCCCTAACTAAACATTTAATGTCAAACATATATCTAAGGTGAGATGAAGGTGGGAAAATGATGTCAAACATATAGAAAGTGAAATGAGGATATGTCTAACATGTAATATGAGAAATTATCTATAATTATCATGTCAAATCTAGTAGTTTCAATATCATGATTGTTATGAGATGTATACAAAAAGAAGAGTACAACAAATATGTTAACTAACACTTAGCATCAATCTAATAATTTAGCATAAACAAATTATATTTCCTTATATAATTCAAACTATGAATTGTTAGATTCATCTAAAAAACTTATAAAGGCATAAATGATAAATCCTATGATTGGATGAACCTTTCCTTGTACCCACCATTCTCTTCACAAAAATGCTTTATTTTATGTTTCATATTCCATATTTTTCTTAACATAAAAGTGTAAGATTTAACTAATAATTTATATACAAAAACTAATTATATGAAAACCATGTCATAAGTTGTTGCAAATAGATTCACAATATATTTATGTGTTATCCAAATAAAAGTTAGCTTCAATATTCATAATTCAACTATTGTTTCTTGGATTCAATTGTCTAGGAAACAATTCATATTGATTTTCTAGAAAAGTCTTTTGAGAATAAAGTTTATCTTTGCACCCCAATATCGATACTATTGGTTGATAAAATAATTATAATACTAAGGGATCAAAATTTAAATACATTGCATACCTTACCTAATGTGTTGCAAATTCAATTCAAGTTACAAGTATACTTCCCAAAAATAAATCTACAAAATTCTTAAGATTTACAATTTACTCATGGATATTATATTCTTCACCAAGCTTGTAATTCTAACTAATCTTATAATTCAAAGCATAAAGGATATGAGAATTTTTTTAGATGTTGTAGTTGCAACTGCCCTAGTAGACATGTATGCAAAGTGTCGAAGCATAGATAAGGCATGTGAATTGTTTGATAGAACACCTGAAAGAGATGCCATCTCATGGAATACAATAATTGCAAGATATGCACAAAATGGATTTGTTGATAAGGATTTAGAAACTTTCAAGAAAATGTGATTGGCAGGTGTAAATCCAAATTCCACAACCTTAACCAACATCCTCCCTACCTATTCCAAAATGGGATCTTTGGAACACGATATGGACATCCATCAAAGAATAAAGGATATGGGAATTTTGTTACATTTGTTGTAGTTACAACTACCTTAGTAGACATGTATGCAAAGTGTGGAAGCATAGACAAGGCACATGAACAGTTTGACAGAACACCTCAAAGAGTTACCATCTCATGGAATGCAATAATTGCAAGATATGCACAAAATGGATTTGTTCATAATGATTTAGAAACTTTCAAGAAAATCTAATTGGTAGTTGCAAAGCCAAATTCCACAACCTTAGCCAACATCCTCCTTGCCTATGCCAAAATGGGATCTTTGGAATAAGGTATGGACATCCATCAAAGCATAAAGGATATGGGTATTTTGTTAGAATTGTTGTAGTTGCAACTACCCTAGTAGACATGTATGCAAAGTGTGGAAGCATAGACAAGGCACATGAACTGTTTGATAGACTCCCACTCAACCTAAGGTTAGCTCAAAAAATCCCTACCCAACAGCTGGAACCAAAACTAGCCAGGCTCTAATACCAACTGAAAGGAAGCTAGGTGTGCAGAAATTGCTTCCTACACTAATCTAAAGAGGAGAGAAGAGTGTAGATTCTTTTTAATCCTTATAGTTATAGAATGTTAAACACAATGATGGAGATATTGCAGCAATACACATACACACAAAAATGAGACAGAAGAGAGAGACACAAGCTATATGTGGGGAAAACCCTTATCGGGTGAAAAACCTCACACTCCAAAACCTACACAATGTATTATCAAAATTGAAATGGTTTACAATACACTTGCAATGCAAGCTCTTAGGAGTCTGTGACACTCATATCTGGAGACAAACCGGTAGCATAACAGTACCTGTCAATCACATAATACATCTCCTCTCAAAAGCACCTATTTATATAGAAGATACAAGGCAAAAATGAGTCTATCTTGAGATGAGTGTCCAACATTCCTTTGTCAAAAGTTTACAATATGTGAAATATAAGCTCAGGAAGTGGAATAAGCAATGCTTTGGAAACCTTCACTTCAACAAAATGTCAGCTCAAGCTTAGCTAGATGCTATCACTCACTTGATCTAAGATCAAGGACTTACTTTGGATCTGAGCAGAGAGGAGATTCTGGCTGTTAAGGATTTGGAGGAATGGGAACTTCATGAAGAGATTTTCTAGAAGCAGAAATGTTGTATTGATTGACTCTAGGAAGGAGATAGGAATATAGCTTCTTTTCATAATTTTGTTAAAGCTAGAAGAAGTGGCAACCTCATTACCTCTCTTGTATCCTCAAAAGGTGTTCAACTCTCTTCAATGTAACTAATAAATTCATACATTTTTTAATCATAGGTAATGCAAAATTTTGTCCAACATCCATGTCTTCAAAATACAAGGCAGCTTACACAAATACATATGGAACATGACTATGAAGAGATTTTAAATTGTGTAGAATGACATACAATGTGTAGAGAGGGTGCATGTCTACGCAAAAAAAGAGGACGAATGGTTTGCAGGTAAGATTCAAAATCTTCCAAATTATTATTTTTAATTTCAATATATTATGAGTGCAGATAAATAAAAAACTATTATTATTTATTATAGGTATAATGCTCCATGGCCGTTAAATCTTGAGGGATCAAAATTATATGAAGACTTGCAGACAGGTGAAAAAAAGTTTGAACCTGCAAGAAATGACGATAGAGTAAATACACACAATTGCTACATACTACAATTATGGAGAGCAAATATAGATTGGAAACTTGTTCTTTCCAAACATGCTGTGATCAAGTACATTGCCAAGTATGCAGCTAAAATAGAAAAGAGTTCAGAAACTTATCATCAAATGTTGATGCAGCTTGCAAACATTGAAAACCCTGATGATTTAGCATCAAGAGCTTATAGAAGACTTCTTACTGAAACAATTATAGAAAGAGACATTGGGGCACAAGAAATATGTCATATGCTATTGGAACTTCCATTAGTAGAGAGTAGCAGAAAATTTGTCAATTTGAATGTCTCACATGAGGTATTTAAACATGTAGCTACAAATGACGAAGATGACTATGAAGAGCATACACAATCTTTCATTGATGGATACAAGAATAGGCCCTTTTGCATGGAAGGTGTTTCACTTATTGATGTAGCTAGATCATGGACATATGATCCAAAGAGAAGGAGAGATAATAAATGGGAGGCAAGGGAGATGGCAGCTATTGTGAGAGTATTTCCAAGGTTTGTATCCATCCCTCAATGTCAATAAGATAAATGGGTTGATTTTTGTTGGTCTGAGTTGTTACTTTATAAGCCATTTCGTCATATAATGGTAGTGATTCTGAAATGGTAGTGATTCTGAAATTGAAGATAATCTACCTCTTTAGGGAAACACAATAGACCATGAATGGGAAATCATATCAAGGCTATATCATAATCAGATTATGCAAGTTTCTGAAATAGATATGTTGGGAAGAAGAGAAATTGATAGACAGGCACCATGGTCTAATGAATATCAAGGTGAACATTACACAGATCAAGCAATCAAATTCATAAGAACCATGAAAGATAATAGACTTCTCCTGTGGGATGATAAAACAGAAAATATCAATTCTTCATCATTGGGTGCTAGGCAGAAAAATGCACTTGATATAATTATGACACATTATCATGGATCTCAAAATGCATTGCCATTATTCATGATAATTCAAGGAACAACAGGAACTGGAAAATCATATCTAATTGGTGCTATCAGTCAAGCTCTTCAAAATGCAGCACTCCCAGGGCATACTCCACTTCTATTGCTTGTACCAATAGAAGTTGCAGCATTCAATATTGGAGCCTCAACAATCCATTCAGTACTTCAAATCCCAGTCACAAATTTTGGTCAATTAGAAGGGGCAAGACTCACAAGTTTCCAAGAGCAATTACGACACATAAAATACATTTTGATTGATGAAATGAGCTTCATTGGACAAAATTTGCTGGAGAAGGTGGACTGTCGACTTCTTCAGGCATTCCCTAAAAAAGCAAACATGAGTTTTGGAGGTATTCATTTGTTTTTTAATGAAGATATGCAATTTTTGCCTATTTTAAAACATAAACTTGATTATTATTAAATCTAACAATTATTAGTAGACACTAATGAATGCCATCATTTTCCATTTTTTTGCAGGTGTATCTATGATTCTCGTTGGAGATTTAGGTCAGTTACGTCCTGTTAATGATAGACCACCATATGATAGTAACAGACGTGGTAAACTATTATCGGAAGAATTCAAAACTATTGTTACTTTGGATAAAATATTTAGACAAGAAGGGGAAAGCATTGAACAACAAAGATTTCCTCAACTTCTCACCAATCTAAGAGATGCAAAACCAACTATTGATGACTGGAAGTTGCTCATGAAAAGAACCAATGTTTGCATAGATGCACCAACTAATGAAGAATTTTATTCTACTATTCATTTGTTTGCCACAAATGATAATGTGCATAGTCACAACAAAAAGAAATTATTCTCACTGAGGCATCCAGTTGCACGTAGCATTACAACAAGAGTGGGTAGTGTCAATGCACCAAAAGCAGGTTAGCTCGATGAAATTGATATGGAGTTATTACTTGCTAAGGATGCAAGAGTGATGTTAACTTCTAATCTTTGGATAGAAGCAGGCCTTGTAAATGGATCTCTAGGGTATGTTCAAAAAATAATATACAAACTTGGAAGTGCACCACCTAAACCACCGACATATGTTATGGTGGAGTTTGATAATTACATAGGGGTGCCATTTGAAGATCAATCTCCATGTACAGTTCCTATTACACCAATACAAAGGGGCCAAACAATCCAAATACCCTTAAGATTGGCTTGGGCATTAATGATACACAAATCACAAGGTTTGACTCTCTCAAAAGCCACAATTGACATAGGGCAAAAAGAAAGAACAGGATTAACATTTGTGGCTATATCTCGTGTAAAGTCATTACAAGGTCTCAGAATAGTTCCACCATTTACATATGATCGTTATGAAAAAATAAAAAAGGGAAAACAACTTGGTAAGAGAAAAGCTGAAGAAGAAAGACTAAAAATATTAGAACACAATGGAGTAGAACAGAGTGGAGCAGAGCAAACTAGACTAGAGCAGAGCAGATTAGAACAAAGTAGAGTATAGTGGAATAGAGTAGAGTAGAACAGAGCAGAGCAGAGTAAAGTAGAGCAGAGAAGAGTAGAACAATTTAGAGTATAGTAGAATAGAGCAGAGTAGAGAAGAACAGAGTAGAGAATAGTTGAGTAGAACAAGGCAAAGTTTAGTAGAACAGAGAAGACTAGAGCATGTCAGAGCAGAGTAGAGTAGTGCAGAACAGAGCAGATTAGAGTAGAATAGAGTAGAGTAGAGCAGAGTAGAGAAAACTTGACAGAGCAGAGCAGAGAAAAATAGAGCAAACTGAACAGAGAAGAGCATAGTAGAGAAAAGCAGAGCAAAGAAAACAAATAAGAGCAAAGTAGAGAAGAACAAACTCAACAAAGTAGAGTAGAGCAGAGCAGAGAAAACAAAGAAAAGTATAGCAGAGCAAATAGAGTAGATCAAAACACAGTACAATAGGGCATAGAATAATCTCTTATATGTCACAAATGCTATTTATATAGATGAATATATACTTGGTTCTCTTTGTTCGTGTTGTTTTCCTCCAAAATCTTTCTCCACGTATATTTTTTGTTACTAAACTTTGTTGATTTTATTTTTTATTTGTACAAAGATACTTTCACACTTACCATAACCTTAAGTTACTCATAACCCTTAGTTACTCAAATGAAACAACCATGATATGAATGATTTATGTGGACAAATACTATTCTTATGTGTACAAGTACTAGGGTGGCAATGTACATGCATTGGAATACTTCATATTATATGTTTGTCTTATGATGTGTTGATTTATGCATATTCTATGAAATTAACTTCATTAAACTAATAATAAAAGTTGAAATTGTGCTTCACTAAACTAAATAATTATAAAGTAAAATAAAATAAATCTTAACTCTAAAATAGAAAATTTTATTTAAATTAATTACACAACACATAATTATTATGATAATTAATATGAATCCAAGCACTACAATATTCTATATTTAATGAATTTCCAAAAATTATAAATTAAAAAAAAAATGATTTTTTTACAACTATAACTTTAAATAGATTAAAACCTTTTTGTAACCCTAATTTTAAGCATTACCCTAATTCTCACTCTAACCCTCAATCTAATCCTAATTTTAATCTAATCTTGGCTCTTAGCTTAACCGAAACCTTATTTTTAAATCTAACCCTAATTCTAACCATAACCGTAAGATCACACTTACCATTGTTTTATAAGACTAATGCTATATATCTATCCCTATTTATAAGCCCAACCCTAACTCAATACCTAAACAAAACCCTAATTAGATTAAACACAACTATAACCCTAATTAGATTAAAAAAATATTTTAACCCTGATTTTAAGCATAACTAATCATTCAAATCCTAATTCTAAACTAATCATAATTATAACATAATTTTGGCCCTAACTCTAATACTAATCCTAACCATAATTCTAACTTGAACACTAATATAATATAATATAATGTAATATAATATAATATGTATTTTTAATTATTATATTATAATTATAATAATATTATTATAATTACATTAGAATGATATATTTAATCTATATTATAATTTTATATTATATAGTTATAATTAGACTTGCTGCTGCGGGTGCTACTAGCATACCTATATTTAAAAAATATATCTAAAGTACGTCGAGAGATATCCTTCTCGAGGCTCCTATTTTTTTAATCAATTTATTACACATAGGTGGGAATAGGCGCCTCAAAAAGGATATCTCTCGGCGTACTTTAGATATATTTTTTAAATATAGGTATGCTAGTTACTTTTTTTTTATGTATTGTTAATGCATCATTGAATTCAAATAGGGTTGTTTTTTTTTTAATTTATATATATTATTATTTTAACTTTAAAAAAAAATCATTAAAAAAAGATTGCATTGCGTTCTAAATATTTTTTTTTTTTTAAAAAAGAGGGGCAGCGCCTCTTTTTTTTAAAAAGAGGGGCGGTGCTGCTCATGGCAAGCATCCCTTGCTGCTCATGTAGCAGTGCCCCCAAACCTTTGTTTTTTGTTTATTTATTATATTTTTATTTATCATTACCTTATTAAATTTAAAACCCTAACTTAAATTTAGAGAAAATATATTAATTTTTAATTAGTTGTATAGGGCCCAACTAATTATCAATTGACGGCATCTTTATAATATAAAATTTCCAAAGAGCATATATAAATTAATATATTAATTTCTACATAGAAATTAAAATAAACAATAGAGCATATTGTTTATGTTAGTTTTTTTTCCCTATACATATGTAAATCAAATCAAAACTTAAAAAATACTCTTCAAATTTCATCATACAGAAATTGATATTATTCTTTTATCACCTTATAATTTTCTTTTCCCCTCCCTCTACACTCCTTATTTCATATTTACCTCTCTTTTTACCTAGGATGTATAGAGGCACCTCTATTGAATAAGATTGTCTTGTTATAATGGTTAAAATAATTTACCTATATTTAAAAACTATGTTGTAATCCCCTGTAGGAAGAAAGGTTGGATTGATAGTTTTTCTTTCATCGGGCTTCCACCTATAATCATGAGCATTGAACATATCAGATTTAATAGGAAAGTTGAGATTTCTGCTGATAGATAAAGAAATCCAAATCATCATTCAAATCCTAATTCTAAACTAATCATAATTATAACATAATTTTGGCCCTAACTCTAATACTAATCCTAACCATAATTCTAACTTGAACACTAATATAATATAATATAATGTAATATAATATAATATGTATTTTTAATTATTATATTATAATTATAATAATATTATTATAATTATATTATAATAATATATTTAATCTATATTATAATTTTATATTATATAGTTATAATTAGACTTGCCGCTGCGGGTGCTACTAGCATACCTATATTTAAAAAATATATCTAAAGTACGTCGAGAGATATCCTTCTCGAGGCGCCTATTTTTTTATCAATTTATTACACATAGGTGGAAATAGGCGCCTCAAAAAGGATATCTCTCGGCGTACTTTAGATATATTTTTTAAATATAGGTATGCTAGTTACTTTTTTTTTTATGTATTGTTCATGCATCATTGAATTCAAATAGGGTTGTTTTTTTTTAAATTTATATATATTATTATTTTAACTTTTAAAAAAAATCATTAAAAAAAGATTGCATTGCGTTCTAAATATTTTTTTTTTTTTTTTAAAAAGAGGGGCAGTGCCTCTTTTTTTAAAAAAGAGGGGCGGTGTTGCTCATGTAGCAGTGCCCCCAAACCTTTGTTTTTTGTTTATTTATTATATTTTTATTTATCATTACCTTATTAAATTTAAAACCCTAACTTAAATTTAGAGAAAATATATTAATTTTTAATTAGTTGTATAGGGCCCAACTAATTATCAATTGACAACATCTTTATAATATAAAATTTCCAAAGAGCATATATAAATTAATATATTAATTTCTACATAGAAATTAAAATAAACAATAGAGCATATTGTTTATGTTAGTTTTTTTTTCCCTATACATATGTAAATCAAATCAAAACTTAAAAAATACTCTTCAAATTTCATCATACAGAAATTGATATTATTCTTTTATCACCTTATAATTTTCTTTTCCCCTCCCTCTACACTCCTTATTTCATATTTACCTCTCTTTTTACCTAGGATGTATAGAGGCACCTCTATTGAATAAGATTGTCTTGTTATAATGGTTAAAATAATTTACCTATATTTAAAAACTATGTTGTAATCCCCTGTAGGAAGAAGGGTTGGATTGATAGTTTTTCTTTCATCGGGCTTCCACCTATAATCATGAGCATTGAACATATCAAATTTAATAGGAAAGTTGAGATTTCTGCTGATAGATAAAGAAATCCAAATCATCATTCAAAACCTAATTCTAAACTAATCATAATTATAATATAATTTTGGCCCTAACTCTAATACTAATCCTAACCATAATTCTAACTTGAACACTAATATAATATAATATAATGTAATATAATATAATATGTATTTTAAATTATTATATTATAATTATAATAATATTATTATAATTATATTATAATATATTTAATCTATATTATAATTTTATATTATATAGTTATAATTAGACTTGCCGCTGCGAGTGCTACTAGCATACCTATATTTAAAAAATATATCTAAAGTACGTCGAGAGATATCCTTCTCGAGGCGCCTATTTTTTTAATCAATTTATTACACATAGGTGGAAATAGGCGCCTCAAAAAGGATATCTCTCGGCGTACTTTAGATATATTTTTAAATATAGGTATGCTAGTTACTTTTTTTTTATGTATTGTTCATGCATCATTGAATTCAAATAGGGTTGTTTTTTTTTAAATTTATATATATTATTATTTTAACTTTAAAAAAAAATCATTAAAAAAAGATTGCATTGCGTTCTAAATATTTTTTTTTTTTTTTTAAAAAGAGGGGCAGTGCCTCTTTTTTTAAAAAAGAGGGGCGGTGCTGCTCATGGCAAGCATCCCTTGCTGCTCATGTAGCAGTGCCCCCAAACCTTTGTTTTTTGTTTATTTATTATATTTTTATTTATCATTACCTTATTAAATTTAAAACCCTAACTTAAATTTAGAGAAAATATATTAATTTTTAATTAGTTGTATAGGGCCCAACTAATTATCAATTGACGGCATCTTTATAATATAAAATTTCCAAAGAGCATATATAAATTAATATATTAATTTCTACAAAAAAAACATCTTTAATCTTTGGAAATTTGATTAGAGAGATATAATGGTGCCTCCCACCTATTTGGAGAGAATATAAAAATAAGAAACCACTATGCAGTAAATAAGAAAGACCAAAAAAGAATGGAATGAGATACCTATGGCCTGAAGTTGTCCTGTATTCTACCAAGAGCTCTTACTGCTAGTTCTGGTGATGCCTAAACAACTCCTATGACTCCTCTGATGAGAAATATTTGTAATGGTCATGGATAGGGATGCCTAAATAATTATTAGGCATAGAGGCGTTACTGCCATTACAATTTAAAGATAGGTATTAATTCTATAAACGTCACCCATAATCATGTTAAGACGTGGAACTTTGTTTCCTGAATTAATTATCATGATTGGGTATATGCACATTAGACATCTAGCATAAAATATAAAAAAATATTCAATCGTTCAAAGTAAAAAATATTCAATAATTTTAAATCATAACGCCTTCTTTGCCAGCACATGCCATCCATTATTAGTTCCATTAAATGGCTATCGTGTAGTTTCTGGAACAAAGGATTTAAAGTTTATTATTATTATGGAATCTTATATCTTATTTTTTAATAAGAATCTTATAAAATTACATGGAATCTAAAGATTCTTTGCACTCTTCAACTCCACCCCTGCTATGACTATAGAAATGCCTCTCAGCGTAACAATAATTTTAAATCATAATGCCTTCTTTGCCTGCACATTCCATCCATTATTAGTTCCATTAAATGGCTGTCGTGCAGTTTATGGAACAAAGGATTTAAAGTTTATTATTATTATTATGGAATCTTATATCTTATTTTTTAATAAGAATCTTATAAAATTACACGGAATCTAAAGATTCTTTGCGCTCTTCAACTCCACCCCTGCTGTGACTATAGAAACGCCTCTCGGTGTAATTACAATTCTTACCAATACAAAATTAACTAAACTAGAACTAACTTATACAATAATTATCATTTCTTATCATCTCTCACTATTCACATGAAATGTAAGACTGACTTCCCGTGTTGGAAACATACAGAAATGGATTACGAGTATTATTTGTAGCAAGAGGGAAGGACTTTGTACGCGACTTTGTAATTTATTGCCAATGAATACAGAAGCAATTTTATAGTGGTCATTTATTATATGGTCATACATGGATGGGGAAGCGGCATCCATGTCGCGGTGCATTTGTGGTGCTGGATAGCCGCTTCCTAAAATCTACACCAAACTCTGGAAAATCACGCTAGCAAAAACATGGAGACTTTAGAATATCAACCATCTAGCTCAACAAATTGTCGATCACGTTCATGAAATCGCGTCGGCATGAAAAGTCATAAAAGATGATAAAGTAAAAGGAAGCCCCAACATAATTTGAGGCCTTTGACGCCACACCATTCAAATTTGTCAACAAGCAATATACAATCAACATAAGCAATATTTAGGAATAGGTCAAATGATATGATACAAGTCAACACACTTTCTAAATTTGTTTGTCTTTTCTCAAAGTGTGATGATCTACAAAGAGGAAGGGTGGCGCCAAAAATGATCACACAAAAATAATAATAATATCACCCAATCAACATCAAAGGAGGAGGTGATCAAAAAGCAAATCAACAAAACAAGATTTCATATTGATAGAATTCTTCATGAAGAAGTTTACAGAATAAAGGGTTTTAAAAAGATTGGTAAATTGTCAAGAGTTTCAAAGTTTTGTCAAAAAACTTGTAAAACTTCATCAAAATAGAAAAAAACCATCGTTTGATTCAAATCATCTAGTCACATTTCTAAAAAGTTTATTTTTAGTCATCACTGTTTTCAATAACAAGAGCATATTCTTAATTTGCAATTTTTTACTAGAGCCTACATTGTTTTTTATTTTTCATTATTTTCAACCTACTCTATTTAAAGTTTAGAATTGACTATTCTTAGATCATCTATCTTATCATGTGAAAGACATGAACAAATTATAATTTGATTTTAGTCAACAATTCAATTAGCAGTTACATGTTATAATATTAAAAATAATGGACTAGATAATTTGTAATAACATTTGCACATCATACAAATAGTCATAACTAAAGTTACAATCTAGTTGATTTATTTTGGTAAATTTTCATGCAATAGCATTGTAAACAATATAAATAAATGAACAACATTATTTGAGTGTAATACTTTTCAAAATGTGCTCTGTGCGTGCGTCTAGTCCCGAGCCGGTTCAGGTTCTTGTTCACGGACATGAGGTTCTTGGTTAGGAACCGGTGGTGCTTACTTCTCGTGACCCTCTACCAGGTCATGAGGGTGTTGGGGTTCGATAGATGGTGGGATATATAAACCCCATGGAATGATTCCGGATGGGCATCCACTTTATGTGCCAGCGACTGGTAAAGGTGCTACTGGGAAAGCCTCTTGTCATTCATTTTCTGATGTTGTTTGATCATCTCAGGTAAGAGCTAGACCCTTGCCTTGCAACCGCTCCTCTCCTATGGTGGTTTGTGGGCCTAAGGTTTCTAAAAATGAGGATTTTTATTTAAGAAAAGGAGTGATCTACATATTCAATGGACTGTGGCCCTCCCTCCCCAACCTGCATAACTGGATTTTGGAATCCTAGAAACTGATTGTTGAAGATTAAGCTTTACCCCTATGCTAGGGGGTTATTCATTGCTACCTTTGAGTCCACTAAGTAGAGGGATTCAGTGATGGACAAGGGATGGATGTGGGGGGATCATTTGTTGTCCATCAAACCTTGGGCTCACTCCTTCAATCCTTTCACCGAGCCGCTCAATATCAAACCAATATGGGTACGACTACCTAAACTTCCCCTCCAGTTTTGGGAGGATTCCTGCTATGAAGCCATAGGTAACACGTTAGGGCATTTTTTGAAAGTTGATGCTACAACATCAGAAATGGGGCACACTATAGTTGCTTGCATTTTAGTGGATATTGACTTCTCTAAACCTCTCTTTGGAGAGGTTGTTTTGATGGTGGAGGACAGGCCATGGACACAGCTGTTGGACAATGAGGGTCTCCCCTTTCGGTACAAGAATTATTTCTCTATTGGTCATTTAGCCTCCAGTTGCCCTCACTCTTGTCATAAGGGAGTGACAACTTGGTGGAAAGATGCTCTCTCAGATTATTTGACTATTTTTGCATCCCCTTTGGATGACTCTTCTCAGGAGGGCGAGCCTTCCCTGGAGAGTGATTCGCTTGTTGAGGAGCCCTTGGTGTCCACTTATAATTTCGATGCTGCTGATGTTCCTGTTGGTCCTGTTCTGGATGCTATTCCCACTGTCGTTACTGTTGGTTTGGATGATGTCCTAGCTGATGTTCATGTTGGACCCATTCTCACTACCTCTGCCGGGATGTCAGCTCCCCTTTCTGCGAGTCACTCTTTTTCTTTGGTGGTTCCAGATTCCTCTGCTAGGTTGTCGGTCCCTCCTATTCGTGATTGCCCCTTGGCTACGGGGTCTGGTGAGGGTCCCCTCCTTTCTCCTCGCTCTGAGGACTTTGATTCTGGGCTTTCTTGGACAGTTGTTCATAGAAAGCAAAAAGGGCTCCCCAAGTCTGTCGCGGCTTCACGATAAAGGATCAAGAGAGTTAGGTTACTGCCCTCAGGATCTGGGTTTGTTTAGATCCTTTGTTTATGTTTTTCATTTGGTTGTTGTTTCTATTATGTTTTGCTTGTTTCAGCTTTATGGTCTATTTTTCTACCCTTTGAGCCTTTGTGTGGGGTTCAACCCTAGTTGGCTACTTTTTTTGTATCCTCTTGTTTTGTAATAGGGACCTACACCCTTGTTTGCAGCTTATCAATATCAAAAACAATATAAATAAATGACATTTGCACTTCGATGGATAATAGTAATTATCATGCCTATATGTTGCTAAAATTACTATTTATCGACTATTCAATGTTATTGTTATCTTAAATTTGTTATTTACTTTAAAACTTACTACACATATGTTGCTTATGAATGTTCATTCGGATGTCTTGTTATGTGTATTAAGAGTTAAATTGTTTTGGCAAGTTTGTAAACCTTGTATTACAAGTCAACTCAAAGATGTAAATTGTGATTTTGTATAAAAAACTACATTTAATTTATCACAATGTTTGTGTTTATGTGTTAACTTATTCAATCTATGTGTACTTGCATTGTTTAGTCTCTTTTTAATTGAATAGTGCAAATGTCCAATCTCAAGACCTATTTACAATTAAAAAACATAAAAACATTTGTCCTATATTAAAAAAGCATTTCAACCTTTTACACTATGCACAAACCTGAAATCCTTCCAAAAATATTGTAAAAATTGTAAATTGTAAATGCATAGTCTACTGCACATCTATTTCATTTTGTTTTACCCTAAAATATACAAATTAAAATAGTAACAAACACATTACACCTAAATTCTTATAACAATTAAACCAAATATTCTTCTTCAAGTTTTATTACGCCGATAGGCATTTAACTCCGGAAGGAGTCGAGCATCGTACAATGTCAGGTCACTCATCAATGGCCTCTGTGCCAACCCAGGTATAGGGATGACCATCCAATCCATCTCTACCCTTCACGTCAAATTGATGCACAGTGACTTGGATGTACAGCTTTGGAGACGCATGCAAAGGTTGGTGGAGATTTTGCTTGCACATTTTGCCTTGCAAATTACTTTTTGAGGGAGTAGATGAATTTCAAAGTTTCTTATTCACCAAGTTTGTTAGGGTTTGACCTGGGGCAGCTCGACTCTGTTGTTTGTGTGGGCCTGATTGTTTTTTAGCAAAGTCTAGAAAGTTACAGCAGATTGCATGAGCTCTGATTTGGAGGAAGCTCAGGGTAATAATTGTAAACACAAATGCACAAGTATGATAATGAAAGGCATGAACCAGGAATTGTGAGTAAGACATTAAAACACACACATAGAAGCAAAACATAACACAAGGATTACTGGAGTGGAAAACCCTCATGGGGGTAGAAAAACCACTCAAAATTGCCTCACTAGCTTATTCAAAACCTCACTGGTTACAAGTAGGTCTCACTGACCAAGGAAGCTTCACTAGCTTTACAAAATGCCTCACTGACATACACTGTGCCTCACTGGCTGATTCAAGTGTGCATAAGAAAACAAATCAGTTCAGGGGGTTACCCTTTTTCACTCCATCACAAAACCTTATTCTTCCTTTAACCCTCACTTGACAAACTTTCTTTCAATTACAATCTATTCAACCTAATAAAGAATCAACATTATACCATATCAAAACTTACAAAATACAATCTCTGCAAATTACCATCTCAAGACACATATACAAGCTCCGGGATTGATCAAACATAAAACAATTTCACTCTGCAACAATCATCTGATGATCTTGTCACTCTCTGTATTTACCCCTGCAAAAACATGATCTCATACATCATTATTCATCTGTATTTTCTCTTCAAAAATCTTCACAAAGATGTCTTCATCATATCATAACTCAGTCCTCCAAAACCTTCTTCACAATGCACATGCAAATTCATTATATAAAAAAATAGAAGGTCCTTTCATGACCTTTCACATTCTACTTCTTCTCTGATTCATTCTTCTCTATAAAGAACCTGCAAAACCAAAAAGATCAAATTTATATTCTTTGTATAACCATTTCCATTCATAAATAATTTGCAAAAATAAAATCATATTTCTTTGTTCATCTGCAAGAAGTCTTTTCACATTCTTCTTCCCATTTATCTTCATTTTCAAAAATCAATTGATAATCTTGTCTCTGATGTTTTTCATCTTATGTCCTTGTAACAAAATAATAAAAACTCTATCTCTATAATTATCTTCTTTCATAAAATCATTCTCCTGCAAAAATAAGATTATATTCTTCTTTTTAAAAATATTCTTTATTTGATGTCTTCAAAAAATATTTTCACAACCATTTGAATCCATTTCTCCAAAAAAATTCTGCATAAGGACAAAAAAGAAAAATCATAAAAGCTCCTTAATAATTTATTACTCTACCCATTTTAGAAAAAATTAACTTTCTTCTTTTCATTTTCATGGCACGAGAGAGAAAGAAGCCTTCTTGAGTTTCAAAATTAGAAAAAATCTTCATAAAAAATCCCTTAAAAACTCAAGAAAAACTACCTTAAAATCTCCTTTTCAAAAATCTAAAAATAGCCTTATCTGTAGATGACGGTTGACTGCACTTCAAAATACATTCATAGCATAGTCATCAATCTTTATATTCACGCCCATTAATCATTCAAATCCTGACCGCTCGATTTGATCACCCGCCAAAGGTCTTAAAACAAACTTTTAATACTGAGTGCCCTAGGTGATCGGGGCCAGTCACCTCACAGAGCCGGACCCTCAAAGTCTTCACTTAAGTTACTTTTGACCTTCTGAACTAGTCAACAACAAAAAAGAAATGAAGGTATGACGTTTGAGCTCCTTGTATACACTTAGAGCACTATAGTTAGGGTTTTAATGTTTTAAGCACTTTGATAACTAAACCCTAACATAGTAGTAAGAATGAAATGCTCAAAACTTGAACAATGATGACTATTATCTCTGCACTGTCATTAAAATACTCAACACCCTGCACAAATTACATGAACACTCTCTATCCTTTGACACTTATTCATTGTATTTTGTCATCATGTATCAGAAGTTTGATCTTGATATGATGAATAAGATTGCATCAAATGCTCAATATTCTAAACAGAGGTAACTTTGCATTACTGATCCTCCTAATGATAATAGAGGTAACAGAGATAACTTATGAAGCACTGTCAACAACATGAAAGAGACACTGATCCTCCTGATGATAAGGGGTAAGTGCACAAAGATGAGGGACCAAAATGGGGTCTTAAGTTGCCACTTTTGTTCTAAAATCAGGAAACATTGATGTTGGATGAGCAATTGAAGATAGCTACACTCAAAATTTGAAGATGGAACGAAAACAAGAGTTGTAGTGCTCCGAATATAGTTTCTAAACTACTTTTTTTTCCAAAAAATGGTTGAGATTAAGGGGTTCAAAAGGGGGAGCACACAAATTGGTCCTATTTTTCTCAAAAAAACATAACATAGCGTCTGGTGTGCTCCCCCTAAAATGTTAACTTTTTTTTAGTATTTCAATAATCGCTCTAGTGAGAAATTAGGTAACACCATGTAGTTTATCCTTGATTTTTCTGATATTTTTTTAATGAATAATTGATTTTTTAGTAATTTTTAAAGTGGACACATCCTGAAAAATAGAAATTTGAGCATGATCCCCCCTAAAATGTTTGAAAACTAATTGAAAATCATTTTTTTTAAATTCGTGTAGAATGGAGTCTAGTTTCTAAAAATATAACTTATTTCAATTTTCAATGAATGTTTAAAAAAAAAGTCAAAAATGTGAAACACTAAACATACTCAAAATGTGAAAAAAATTATATGGTTAGATAGCTAACAGAGAGCTTAAGATTATGGTGGTATTTTTTTTGAGTTTTCATTAAAAAAAGTGCCATCCTAATGGGGAGCACGCTCTAGATTGTCTCTAGATTTTGCTAAAAACTGATAAAAACACGTCAAACAAAGCTGATAATAATGCGCTCGCGTTATGATGAGCATAACTGGAAATACACATGCCAATTGCATTTATTTGAAATTTTCTAAATCCTTTTCAACAAATCCATTTTTCGCATATCTTGCAATCATTGCATTCCATTATAGAACATCTCTTTGAGGTGTTACGTCATACAATTGACATGCCTTGTCTATGCTTCCACACTTTACATACATGTCTCAAGGGCAGTTGCACTTCCTATCATCTCTCTCACTCTATTTCTCTCCCCTCTCTACGTCCTACCCTTTCTTTGAGCCTTTGCTTCCCTCCCCTCTCTACCTCCCACCTTCTCTCTCACTCTCTTCTTCCTTCCCCTATCTACCTTCTACCCTCTCTCTCACTCTCTACTTCCCTCCCCTATCTACCTCCTACCCTCTTTCTGAGTCTTTGCTTCCCTCGCCTCTCTACCTCCTACCTTCTCTCTCACTCTATTCTCCCCCCTCCCTCTCTACCTCTTACTCTCTCTCTCACTTTCTACTTCCCTCCCCTGTCTACCTCCTACCCTCTCTCTCAGTCCCTGCTTCCCTCACCTATCTACCTCCTACCCTCTCTCTCTTCTTCCTTCCCCTATCTACCTCCTACGGTCCTCTCCCACTCTCTACTTCCCTCCTGTCTCTACCTCCTATCCTCTCTTTCACTCTCTACTTCCCTCTCCTCTCTACCTCTCCTCCTCATTCTTCCCATCCAATGAAATTTCATAAATTATTTTGTTTCCATTTCATCATCCCAATTTATATCCTCATCCATTTTTACATGTCCTATTTTTCTTGTTTCCATGTTCTTTGTTGACAAGGGAGAGCGAGAGGGAGGAAAAGGGAGAGAGGATGGACATGGAGGGGAGAGAAAGGGGAGAGATAGAGAGTCCTAGTTTTCTTGTTTTCGAGAGAGAGAGAGAGGGTGGGTTGGGTTTATGAGTTTAGGGTTGCTTAAATTTAGGGTTTAGGGGAATTATTTAGGGTTTAGAGGTTTAGGACTGCTCAGGTTTATGGTTTATGGTTTAAGGGTTAGGATTTAGGGGCATTATTTAGGGTTTAGGGGATTTGGGAGAGAGAGAGAGAGAGAGGTTTAGAGTTCCTCAAGTTTAGGGTCATTATTTAGGGTTTATGAGCTTAGGGTTGCCTAGACCTTTAGGGGCATTATTTATGGTTTATGAGTTTAGGGTTGCTCAAGTTTAGGGTTTCAAGTTTTGGGTTAGGGTTTAGGGGAATTATTTAGGGTTTAGGGGTTTACGATTGCTCAAGTTTATGGTTTAGGGTTTAGGGGTTAAGGTTTAGGGCTTAGGGATTTAAGGTTGCTCGGGTTTAGGGTTTAGGGTTTAGGGTTTAGGGTTAGGGTTTAGAGAGAGAGAGTGAGGGGATCGATAGATATTGGGAGAGATAGGGAGATAGAGGTTTAGAGTTGCTTCCAAGGTTTATGGTTTAGAGGTTTGGGGTTTAGGGAATTGCTCAGTTTTAGGGTTTAGGGGTTAGGGGTTAGGGTTTAGGGGCATTATTTAGGGTAACTTAAGGTTTATGTTTTAGGGGTTAGGGGTTAAGGTTTAGAGGTTTAGGTTAGGGTTTAGAGAGAGAGGACCAATAGGGAGATATAGAGGAGACCGAGGGGAGACATAGGGAGATAGAGGGTGAGGGACATGGCCAGAGACATAGGTAGAGAGATTGAGAGGTAAAGTGATGATAGAGACAAGGAGATAGGGTTTAGGGTTGATCGGGTTTAGAGTTTAGCCCAGTTAGGAATTTAGAGAGGGAGAGATATGGAGATAGAGGGTGAGGGACATGGCCAGAGACATAACTAGAGAGATTGAGAGGTAGAGAGATGATAGAGACAAGGAGATAGGGGTTTAGGGTTGATTGGGTTTAGAGTTTAGGGGTTATTAGTTTAGAGAGGGAGAGATAGGGAGATAGAGGGTGATGGACATGGCCAAAGACATAACCAGAGAGATTGAGAGGTAGAGAGATGATAGAGACAAGGAGATAGGGGTTTAGGGTTGATCAGGTTTAGAGTTTAGGGGTTAGGAGTTTAGAGAGGGAGAGATAGGGAGATAGAGGGTGATGGACATGGCCAAAGACATAGGTAGAGAGATTAAGAGGTAGAGAGATGATAGAGACAAGGAGATAAGGGTTAGGGTTGATCAAGTTTAGGGTTGATCGAGTTTAGGGTTTATGGTTGGTATATATGATGTATAGAATGGTTTAAACGACTAACATATTGGTGGTTATGATGTTCCGATGGCTCCTCTGGCTGGCAGAGGGTAGAATGACACTTGTGACTGGCTAGGTGTATAATGATGTTTGTGATTGATAGGTGAGTGCTACTAAGGAGCATATTGGCACATACGATATACAAAATGGTGCAAATAAGTAACAGGTTGGCACTATGATCTTCTAATGGCTCTTGGTGAGGTATTTGTTTGATTTTGATTATTTTTTGGACCGTTTGAGATGGAGCTTAGATTGATTTGGGATAGAGTTGGGATAAAATGGATTTGTTTAGGGATGATGAGAGGTGAAAAGTACTAGATTAGGAATGATTTGGGAATGATTAGAATGGTTTTAGGGATAGTTTGAAGTGGTTTAGTGCCGATTAGGGAATGATTAGAATGATTTAGGAATAGTTTAGGGATGACCTATTTGAGATGAAATCCAGGTTGATTTGAAAATGATTAGGGATGAAGTTAAATTGATTTGGATGTGATTTGGGACGGTGTGAAGTGGTTTAGGGCTGATTAGAAGTGGTTTAGGGTTGATTAGAGATGAAAATGAATGGATTAGCAATGATTTGGGATTTATTAGGAATGGACTTGGTTAGAATGAAAGCTTAATGTTTTCATGAACTTTCATGTTATAGATATTGGGAGAGATAGGGAGATAGAGGTTTAGGGGTGCTTCTAGGTTTTTTGGTTTAGGGGTTAGGGGTTTAGGGGTTTAGCCCATTGCTTGTTTTTAGGGTTTAGGAGTTAGGGGTTAGGGTTTAGGGGCATTATTTATGGTTTAGGGTTTATGGTTTAGGGGTTAGGGGTTAAGGTTTAGAGGTTTAGGTTTATGGTTTAGGTAGAGAGGAGAATAGGGAGATACAGAGGAGACCGAGCCTGGGAGAGATATCTTTGTCTCCTCTATCCAACTCTCTAACTATACCTACCTCTCTATCTCTCTCTCTCCCTGTCTTTCTATTTTGCTAGATCACTTTCGATCCCCTCTCTCTAACTCTACATTTGTATCTCTCCCTCCCTCACTATTTTAGGTTTACATGAGTTTAAGGTTGCTCAATTAAATAGGGTTTAGGGTTTTGGGTAAGGTTTTAGGGGAATTATTTAGGCTTTAGGGGTTTAGGGAAGCTCAAGTTTAGGGTTTAGGGTCTAGGGGTTAGGGTATAGGGTTTACGAGTTAGGGGTTTAGGGTTGCTTGAGTTTAGGGTTTAGGGGTTTAGGATTGCTCAATTTTAGTGTTTAGGGGTTAGGGGTTAGGGTTTAGGGGCATTATTTAGGGTTTAGGGTTTATGGTTTAGAGGTTTAGGTTTATGGTTTAGGTAGCGGGGAGAATAGGGATCCCTATCTCTCTTTGGACATATCGATCACTATCTCTTAATCTATCCCTTGCTACCTCTCTCTCTCCTCCTCTTTATCTCTCCCCATCCCTCTACCTCTTCAAATCTCTCTCCCTATGTCTCTAGACATCTCTTGATCTCTTTCCCTATTGAGCTATCTATCCTCATAACCCCGTCTCTTATTATACCCCTCTCTACCTCTCTCTCTGTATTTCCCTATCTATCTCTCCCTTGCTAGATCTATCTCCCTATATCTCCCCTCTCTATTAATGCATCTCTATCTTTATCCCTCTATAGACCCCTTTCCCTATCTCAATCCCCATTCGTCCCTCTCCCCGTCTCTATCTCCATGTCCCTCTCTATCTCTCCATGTCTCCTGATCCCTCTCTATATATAGGATAGAGAATTGAAGAGAGAGAGAGAGAGAGACTCTCCCATGTAGATACAAGGTTACCTATCATGCTTCCGAGAATGCACTCGCGTTATAACTTCAGCGCATTATAATGCGATTGCGTTCTGGGAAGCATGGAAAATGGTAAAAAAGCATGTGGGATCCATGTTTTAGACCCCACATGACTTTTATTCCTACTTTTCATGAGAATATCAAACAAAAGAACGCTTTTCATGTTATTTGACTAATTGAGAATCATTTTTATATGAATTCAACACCTTTTTTTGTTTTATCAATGTAGAAGAAGTGATTTTTCATATTTTTGGAGAAAATTTGATTATTTAAACTGAAAGTTTCATGTTTCATGTTTCATGTGTGATTTTATTTCAAAGCTAATTACCATTGATATATAGATTGAATTTGATGATATATGTTTGTTTTTTCCATAAATTTTACTAATCCTATTCTAGAATTATATAGAATTCATAATCAAACTTGTGAAAAACAAGAATTTGAGGATTTTGAAGCCATCTTTTGGAGAATTGGTCAACTACAATATTGAATTCTAAGGTATGTTCAATTTAAATGTCCATTTTAATTCACATATATATGTTCTTATGCTCTTTATGTCTATGTTTTATATGTTCTTTATGTTCTAAGATATATGTGTCTAGGTATATCAGTTAGTTCAGTCAAGAGACTCCAAATTCCTTATGTTTCCACCTTGTTTCGGCCCTTCATGCCTTCATTTCACCTATTTTCAGCTATACAAGAGAAACACATTATCAAATACTTCATAAAATAATTTTAGTGAACAATTATTTGTCATACTCATATTCGAGTGTATACATGGAGCCAAAATTGATTTTGGAAGACTCTTAATTTTTGTCCTAGGATGATATAGAAGGATTTATTCCTTAATACATGCGTAATTAAATTCATTTAATAGAACCATACATGAAATGATAGTTTTCTGACAAAAATGGAGGAAATGAGCACCACAACCTATTTGACAAATTCTTACAACTCACTTTGATACCACTCAATCCATAAAAAATATGATGGAGATTATGTATTTACTTCATCAACATAACAAATTTTTAGAGAAGAGAGTTATATACAAATATGTACAAACATAAAAGCATCATGACACAAGATGATACAAAGGGAGTTATAAGGAGATAAAACACTAAAAAGGAGTTTTTCATGACTGTAGGACAATCACAAGTCTATATAACAGTCCATTATCATAGTCATGACCATCATGAAGTTGTTTTTAATTTATGCATTACTTAAGATGTCTTTGATCTTTTGTCACGAGTATCTAGAAGGTTATCTTCAATGGTTAATGTTCTTTTGAATATCACAAAGTTTTTGGACTGGTTTAAGACTATTAGGATAGTCAATTTATGTTGATTGCAGTCCCCTTCGATGGCATTCATTTTGTCATCATTCAAAATCACCTAGACATACAACTCATATATGTAAAAAATTAACCATACAATTCATGATTTGCAAACCTAAAATAGTGATTTAATACTCATATAAGAGTCCAAACAATGGCCTTCAAGGGGCAAGACAATCAAGAGTAGTCAAGGTGATGTTCTTAAGAGTTGATAGGGTCAAAGGGAGGCTTAGTATTAGAGATATACCTTTACATAGCATGATCTCTCAACACCTTATGGTCTCCACAAACTCTCGCAACATAAAAGTTTCACAAACAACTTGATTTGTACAAAATTTCACAAACTTGTGTTCTATATTGGCTTCACAAACTCTCACAATGACCCTTCAATGAATTAGGTCTCCAAGGTCTACAACTTGCACTCAAGGATTCAGACCTTCACATCGGCTTGATGAGGCATCTAACAAGATTAAGTTCACCAACCAAACACAACCAAACCTAATTTCCTTATATGGTTTCAAACCCAAAACTTAATCAATGTTTTGAACACCCATTATCAAGTTACATCACATATCTCAAAATCAACATTGACTTCTTTGTACTGTGTGCCTCAAAAATGACCTTTTTCGTTGTCCTAAAAGGGCTAATTAGGCCTATATTACAAAGGAACTAGCCTTTAAACTTTCCACAGACCCCTCAACTTGTTGGGGTAGCATTCTTCATGTGTCCAAACCCTCAAAAACATAATTTTTTTTAGGAGAAACATTAACCTACATACCAAACCACAAAACCCTTAGTTTGGGCAAAATTGAGGAGGGTTTATTGAAAATAATGGTTCCTAACACTTTCTCCTCATACCACTACTTAAAAAACCTTAGAATACACCTACACATGCTCACAAAACCATTAGACAAACATTTTCTTTTGATATTTTGTCAAATACCCTCTTTGGTTCCTCTTTCCCACATGAAAACACTCTTTAAAACCCTAGGGCATCACACTAAAACCACACCAACTGATCTTCTCTGCCTACCAAATCATGAGAACACTTAGATTACTCTTTGAAGAGTCATTCCACTGAGATACAAGTCATAATAGTAGGTGGAATGACTAAAACATTGTTTAAACACCAACCAGAGCCCTCACTGGCCTTATACAGGTAGTTTCAGAAATTTGGTTAAATCTCCCTCTAAACCTAATGAAAACCTCTCAAACTTGATTCAAAATAAAGTTAACACAGACCTAGGTAACACATCAAATGAATTTTAAGTCTAGACAGTACCGTACAGGCCGTAGTACAATCTGAAACATAGAAGATGTAGAGAAAAATGTGGTTACAGAAGAAAAATAGAGTAAATGTTGTTCTTTCTTCATCAAAATTCATGTCTTCTTCCTTGTGTCTTCATTTGGAGACTTATTACATCATTTTTCAATCATTTTCCAACTGATCCAACCACATTTTTGGAGGATATGACCATTGGATTTGTTTTAAAAAGGATAAAACATGCAATTTACATAAGCAATATTATGACATTTGACAAAACTTAACTACTTGACCCCCCCTAAAGGATTCTAAGACATATAAATGGTCTTTTATAGACCTTATTACATCAAAATAGGATTCCACACATGGAAAGAAACATTTGAACTCATTTACATTGCATTTGCCATAATTGGCCTTAAGGGACTAGGTGCTCCTGCACCATTTATGACTTTGTATGTTCAAGTGTATACTACATGACTTATATGTGTGTTCAAATGCATACTCCATGACTTATGTATGTTCAAGTTATCTTGATATGAGGTGTCTTATTCAGAAGTTTGTAAAACCTTGTTATTCATTCTAACTGTGTTATTCATTGTCATTATAAAATTTCTAATTATCATTGTCTTATTCTTCATGCTTGTAGAAATCATCATCATGCCAAGAAAATGAGCAAAGACTCTAACACCAAAAGAGCGTGAAGTTGAGAATGAGAGGAAAAGAGAAAGAATGAGGCAAATTTGGGAAAGTAGGAAATTGTCAACAATACAAGAAGACATTCCACCATTGCCAATTGAAGAGGAACATGACACATCTAACAAAGCTAAGAGAGAGATGGAATTGGTAGCACAAAGGGAACAAATGCAAAACCTCCGTACAATGAGGAAAGTGAATCTCCAAGTTGGAGGCACTCCATCGTCCACAGGTCAAGTTGAAGGAACACCATCATTAGCTTCTTGAATTGGAGACACTCCATCTTTCACAGGTGAAGTAGAAGGCACATCTGCATTTTCTTCTCAAGTTGGTGACACGCCATCATTCACACCTCAAGTTGAAGGTATGTCATTTTCAACCTTTTCACCTCCAATCAAAGGTACGTTATCTATCCCATCTCAAGTAAATATTGAAGAAATTCCTAATGTTCAGTCTACTTTACCAAATAAAATGCCTCCTAGAATTTTGCATAGGAGGCCTAAATTTCTAATTGATATTGATGAGAATGTATTGGAGCCCATGCAGGATAAGATTCCCATTCGCACTTGCCAAAGATATGGAAATTATTCTTTGAGAATTTAAATGAAACTGGAAGATGTCAACTCTTTGTTGAACTGATGAGATATCTAAAATTTAGGCCCACTATGAAGATTCTTGGCCTAAGAACATCGAATGCCTCAAGTGAAAAATCAATTGTCAAGAATCTAATGAGTGCGTATGAGAGTGTGGGTTCCACCTCATACACCAAGGATAGTAATGTCACACGACATGTCATTACATCAACAATTGTAAGCCAACAAACAAGAAAATCTCGCCTCATTAGAAAGGCAAGTCAAGCATTGAAAATAAATAGAAAAACTCTAATGAGAGCCGTTGGAAGACATCAAAGAGTTGAGGATCCAAACACTAATGAATTGTGGGCATTCTCTGGGAGACTCCCACAGAAAGACAAAGTTGTTGTCAAAGCTTTGAGATCACTAATTGAAGACTTTTGGAAGAATTACACAAGGGTATCTCTGAATCAAAGGGATGTGGTAAGAAGGAGAATTGATAGTCGAAACCGTGAGCCACATCCAAAGCATTTTTTGGATATGACTCAAACACAGTTTTTTGATAAATTTCTAGAGAAGTATCCTCAAATTAAAATTTCTCAAAGATATTTTGAAATGCTAAAAACTTTCTTTGTCAAAATAAATCACACATGCACTACTTGTTGTTGTAGATTACGTATTGAATTTTCTAACCATTTTGATGTTTATTGGTCTATATGTTTAGATTTGCATACTAACAATGTTTTGCAGGATTGTAGCATATGTGCCCCACCAACTACCTCAAGAGACTTCATATCAATGATTTTATGTGTTAGAGAGGAAGGTCAAATATTCTACAGGAAATTATGCTTGGATGGCACATGTCAGCATTGCGGTGACTTGCAATGTATGCCAATATGTGAACATATGGAAAGAACACATGTGGTTGGAAATGAAATAGTAGAGTTTAGCAAGTATAAAATAGTGGCATATAATACAAGAGATGGTAAAGAAGAAAAGAGGTGTGAATATGTTATTTAGAAGATTCCAGTGTATCAGTTTATGCCTATATTTTGTGACAACATAGTGTATGAGTATGTAAGATATGCCCATAGAGCTCGATGGTTGGACTTGCAATTCAAGTTATGCAAGGACACATTTCCAGTTGGTAGCATTGTTTCAGTCGTCGACTTTGCAGAGAACTATAGTCTACAGCCACAATGTGAGGTGTAATCCCAATATTATAACTTGACACATGTTTCTATATTTGTACACATCGCATTCATTCATGCAAATGATAGTACAGAGGATGATAGAAAGATCATAAGGGATTATCATTTTTATATAAGCAATGATCACACGCATTCTGTAGAGTTCATAAAAGGTTATTTTCAGGTGTTCTATAATGATCTGGCTAGAAGGGGCATATCATTCAGTCAACATATCATATTACAGGTGTTTAACATATGTGGAACTTTTGTGAGGTCGGGCATGGAAAGGGGGAGCATGATGGTGCAAGAGCATGTATCAAAAGAGCCATAGCATGAGAACAGTTAAAGTATAAAGACAATGCAAAGTTGATAGATACAAAATCAATTGTCGAGTGGTGTAATTCTTTGATGGGTCTAGGTAATGAAGGTAAGTCTTTAGTTCATAGATTTTTTTGGTTGATAGATGATACTAACATTGCACCATATGAGGACTGTTGTACACTGACAGGATCAAGTGAGCTACACTCTATCAGAAGCTCAATTGTAGGTTCATGGAGTATACATACGCGGAAGATGGTGTGCTTTTGTTCTCCATGTACAATTCAAGCTTGGAATGAGTGTGAGTCACATGAGTGGGTTGACGAATGGCAGTTCAATTATCTTAGCCCACTTGACACGTATCAACCCCCGACGGCACTAGAATTGATAGAGATGGAATCGTCAGTTGACTTTGACCACATATCAGATCTAGTTCAACCAGGTAATATATCTACTTGCATAGTTAAATTTGAAATTCTTAATGTTATCTTAAACTTTGTAGTATTTTTGTAATGTTGACTAATTTCATTTAATTTTCTACACATATCATTGTAGGGCATGTTTATGCAGTTATTGTAGATGAAGATAACAAAGAGAGAACAGATTATTACTTGTGTCATTGTGTAGAGGCAAAAAGGAAATTGGAGGCCCTAGTTACAGATGGAGAAAACATCGAATACCCTACAGGCTCAGTGGTTGTTACTAGAATATGGCTTAGAAGGTACCCACATAAGAGTGTTAATGTTTGGTTGTTTGAGGACTTTGACACGCATCGGAAGGTTCTTCATTACTCCAACCTTGTCATGGCAACCAATGTTCATTTGATACAATATCAAGGTAGACCTTTGAACAAGACCTTGTGGAAGGTGTGTGACTCTAACCATGAGGTAATACTTGACACACTAAAGAGTAGAGAAGACCCAGATCGTTCGTTGGATTAATTTGTAAGTATGCAAAAAACTTTCCTAGATGGTTACTTGTACTTTGTTTTGTATATAAATAGTAGTATGAATTTCTTCCCTCCAGTATATTTTTGTTTAGTCAATTTTTCTTTTTGATGCTTCTCACAGGAGGTCACAACTCCAGTCCATCCAACTATGGACAAAGAAGCTCGAGAAAAGATAATGGAGAGTGATCATCAGATGGCGGTAAGTAATGGATGAAGTTGATCCTAATTGGTCTTAATCCTATTCACTCGTGTTTCACTCATGTCATATCAAGATTCATGTCACAGGGTTTGGATGTTAGTTCATAACATTCATGTTTATCATGTTACAATAGTAGGACATAGTTTCTTATGTCATTGGTTCATGCCATTGGATCATTGGATTTGGTTGTGGTTCTTCATCATAACATGTCATGCTTTTAGGAGTTAGATTGGGTTGTGGTTCTTCCTCATGACAGTAGTTTGTTCATGTCTTCATGCTTCTTTGTCCTCCATGTCTTCAGTGTTCTCAGTGTCTTCATGTGTCAAGGATTTCTTCAAATGCATTCTTCCAACATGCTTCAGTTTCATGCAGTGGAAATGTGCTAGGAGTGACATTTTGCATTCCATAGCTCGTGGGCCAAACAAACTTTGCCAACATGTTGGGGTGGGTGGGTAAATGTCAGGGGATGTCTCATTTTGTGTGCTAAGCATCGCATTCATTCGGGGTAGCACGCTACTGGCAAAGTCCCTTAAGCTCCATAAGACAAAAAAAAATCCAATCTTTAACGGGACAGTTATCAAAATTTGTGGTAGATGGGAATGTTTCATTTAGACCTACAGGTGCATGTGGAGTCCTTCTACAATAACCTCTCTCTGTTTCATTCAAATCCTATTCGTTTGAGCATGCCAGAATCAAACACATTCTTGCAAAACGCTTCAGTTTCATACAGTGGAAAGGTGCTAGGAGTGACATTTTGTATTCCATAGCTTGTGGGACCAAACTAACTTCACCAACGCATTGGGGTGGGTGGGTAAATTCCAGGGGAGGTCTCATTTTGTGTGCCAAGCACCGCAGTCGTTCGGGGCAACAGGCTACTGACAAAGTCCCTTAAGATCCCTAAGACAAAAAAACTGCCAAAGTTTGATGGGATAGTTCTATGAATTCGTGGTAGCTAGGAATGTTATGTTTGGACCTACAGGTGCAGGTGGGGTCCATCCACAATAACCTCTCTCAGTTTCGTTCAACTCTGGTCCATTTGACCATGCCAAAATCAAACACATTCTTGCAAAATGCTTCAGTTTCATGCAGTTGAAAGGTGCTAGGAGTGGAGCCCGCTTACAACATCTGAAGCATTTCAATCCATGAAGCATCAGATAAGTTCACCAATACATTTGTATAGTTTGTGTTTTTCTTTTTTATTTTTGTTTAGTCTTTTTGTGTCTTTTAGTTTTGTCCGCTTGACTCTATGGCCCAATGGCATGGATGAAGGCACTTACAGACTGAATTCTTCTCCCTTTGATCATTTCAAAGAACGGTCAAAGGAAGTTCCCCAGTTAGAAACAATTGTTGTCCTCAAAATTAGTTGTGCTCATTTTCTAGGACGACCCCTACAAAACTTGTCTATTTTGTAGCCTACACTCTAAGTTTGCAAATCGAGGTGAGTCATATCATCCTCATGCATAGTCTTCTCACTCCTGAGTATCTATTCGAGTATCTTCTCGTTTAGATTTCTTAAAATGTGCATAAGATGTTAAATTGATTGTCACAATTTTAAGGAGTAAGAGAAATTTTGTTTTCATGCAGGGGCGGCATGTTTTTCCGCTAGTGCATGTCAAAGTCTTTGTGATATGCAAAGGTGGCAAAAATTTCTACCCATGCATGTTGATCGCTTCTTAAATGCAGAAGCGGCAAAAGTGTTGCCCATGCATCTCCCAGTTCACACTAAGTTCATTTAATGCACTTCATGTGAATTTTTATTAAAGCATTATATATGTTTTAATCTCTTTTATTATTCATTTTTATCTTTGCTTTTCACCTCAGTGATTCATCTCGACGTCTAAAACCCCTCAGCAAAATCCCAGCGCACACATTGGATCGAGTTTCTCACGTGTTCGAGCTAGGTTTTCGCCATCCGCTTTTTATTGGGTAGGGTTTTCTCTTTTCTTTCTTTTAATTGTATTAGGGTTTATGTGTGGTTTCAAATCATGTTCAAATCATTTGTTTCTCTACTAAAACTTATGGATTTAAATCCTTTTATTCTTCTCTACGAAAATTTTTAAAATAGAACCCTAACGTTTTTTGTGTCCTCTTGTTTTTGTGTTAAATGTTTTGTATTACCTCTACTTCTTTTCAATATCATCTGTATTTCTTTTTGTATTGGCATTTTGAATCATTTTAGATTCTCATGATTGTTGCCTATGGCTTGGCCGGCATTTTTGCCACCTAGCGATCCTTTAGCAAAGTTACCCATTTCGAAGCAATTGACCATGTGTATTGACGACAAATATTACCGCTAATACACATTTTCTATGTAAACTAAAATGCATGGGTGGTGATTTTCACTGCTGATGCATATTGTTGTGTTTCTACCAATATGCTTGGGCAGTGAAAATCATTGCCCATGCCTTGTAAAGTTTATAACATCTTCGTGTAAAGGCGACAATTTTTGCTGCCCCTACATGAGTTTGTAACAAGTTTGAAGTTTTATGTAAAGGCTATAGAAATCACCACTCAGACATTTGTGAATTCAAAATCTCTCTCATGCAAAAGTAGTGGAATTTTCCGTTCCAACAAAAAACTTTCGCTTAACCTCCCAATGTGAAAGCGGTAAAATTCGCCGCTTTGACACAACAAGTTT
This sequence comes from Cunninghamia lanceolata, assembly GCA_027924645.1. Taxonomy (NCBI): domain Eukaryota; kingdom Viridiplantae; phylum Streptophyta; class Pinopsida; order Cupressales; family Cupressaceae; genus Cunninghamia; species Cunninghamia lanceolata. The sequence goes on from BSBN01000934.1 coordinate 2,974,184, forward strand.
AACCTTCCCCTGCAAAGGCAGTAAAATTCACCGCTTTTGCACCTTGTATTGTTCTGCACCCTACATGCAGGAGCGGCAATATTTTGAGCCTTGACATCAACATTTCCCCTAACATGCAAGGGTGGCAAAAATCACCGCCCATGCATCACGCTTCAGAATTTTTCTAACTCTGGAGAATTTTCCAAAAAGCCATCCTGAGCCTACTTTCATCCATTTTTTTGACTCACTTTCTCTTTATCCCTTTCAAGCTCATTCCTTTGGTCATGATCGACAACATGCAGTTCCCCAAAATTACCAATATTTTTCGTAACTGCAAGATCATGACTTTTTGTTATAGTTTCTCCTGCAAGCTGCTGAGGTCTTCAACTCATTTGAATGAGTCTTCTTTCCAGATGACTGATTTGTCTCCAAAGAAAGCCAAAGCGATGAAATACAAATATCAAGATGTCTTTCCCATCACTTCATTGACATCAAATGTTGATGAAATATAGGATACAGAGATCAGCCATGTGGATATGGCTGAATTTGTTGAGAGAACGAAATCAGATAAACCCAGTCCCTATATGCAAAAGATTGTTAAAAGAAACATTCATCTGGTGTCTTCATTCCTTGTTGCTACACACAATATGGAGTTTGTTCTCCAAGTTTTTGATTTCTACAATAGAGATACTAGGGCAGTGGTAGATGCTTACAACAATGTCATCATGAGGCTTTATCCATAATTCATAGATAAGGTGTTCATGTGTCTGGGAGATAAAATGTTGTAGAACTAGATTTTGGTATTTCTTAGCGTGAGTATGATAAAGATATAGAAAAGGTGAAAAGGGTGATAAACACTAAGTGGCTCAAGACTGCTAGACCAAATTTGTCTAGATGGAGCAGGAGTTTTCCCAAGAGTGACTTTATGGAGGAAGTAAGTGATCTAATAACTCTTCTCAATAGAGTTAGAGGTCTATCTTCATCTTCAACTTTCCATGAATGGATGTACCCATACATCAAGATCATACTTCAAGGTAAGTAGACAATCTTTTGGGGAGAACAAGTTACTAATGCTCTTCATGAGCAGCTAACTAAGGTGTCAACTACTTCAAAGTTCTACATGACTTCATATCTAGTGTATATAGCAGCTTCTATGAGAAGTTTTCAAGGCTTAACCTCTGATGGAGATAGGAGAGTTGTATTGGTTTATCAGTACTATCCTCAGCTCATTTTGAAAGGTTCAATTCATCATTTTAGAAGGGTGAATGATGCCTTTTTTGCTATTTTCTTATGTCTTTTTGATACATAGTTGGAACATAGAAGAGTCTCAGATGAAGCTTGGGCAGTGGTGAATGGTTATGGTTGCTTGTCTCTTCAATTCTCCACTTTCACATATTTAAGAGTTGGCTTTTATCAGGTTATCCTTATATGCTTCCAAAATTCCCCTCTGACAAACTTGTCCTAATGGAGTTGTGTCGACAGATGATTGTTGCTCATAACAAACAGATGGAGTTGAAAAAGCCTGGATTTAGGTTTCCTATTGAGATTGGTAGGTATTCTGTGGCAACTGCTGCTAAGGCCAACGAAATGGAAATAGAAATGTAAAATGTCACTATGAAGATGTTCAAAAAGAGACTCTGGTTTAATTATAAGGGAGTGAAAGAAAAAATAAAGAGGAAGACTCAGTTTCATGAGCCAATGGTCGAAGATATCTAGGCTGATTTAAGAACAGAAGAAGAGATCAGAAAGTTGGACTACAGCAGGTTGACCCTGAATCAAATTGAATATCTAGGTTTGGCTGGTATTCCAGAGGATATGGTGGATGATGAAGAAGTTGTCAGTTCAAGCTATGTCAATAAAAACATTGCTAACTCTCCATTGCCTATTGTACAATGGTCAAAGAAGGAGGTAACTTCTTTGAGGAAAAGGTTTGAGCCAATTCTGGCTAATATGAATCTATGGCTTTAGAGTAAAGGTATTCCTTTGAAGGATTTCATAATTGGATCTAAGGAAGAAGTCTTAGAGCAAACAAGGAAAAAGGTTGAGTTAAGGACAAAGAATAAAAGTGATACTCAAAGCACATCCAAGGTTTCCAAACCAAGGATCAAATTTGTGTCTAAAGGAAAAAAGACAAAAGTTGTAGAAGAAGAGTCTGATGTTAAGGAAATGGAAGTTGAAGAATAAGGCATTAATGAACAAGCTGTTGAAGAAATGGATTTTGAAGATAAGTCTTTAGGGGAGAAAAGAGATGAAAAAGGAGAAAGAAGAAGGAGATAGTCAGGAAGGTCTACAAGATACATCCATGTCTCCACAAAGGGATGTGCCACAAGGAACTAAAAACCCTTGTCCTCTACCTAATGTATCTATTTCAACTCTGTCTGTTCTTCCTACTACCCCAGTTTCACCCATCAATATTCCATCTTCTGAGTCACCATCATCTTCAAAAACATTTTTTGATAATCCTCAAGCTGCTTTTGATAATGTTCTTCGTTCCTCATATTCAATTCCTAGTTTGTCCTCGCCCTCTTATGACATTGGTGATTCTACAATCTTTGAAAATTTTGTTTTGGGTACTAAGCAAGTTGCTAATGTGGATTGCCAGGTGCAGTGTTTACTAATACTCCTCCTATCATTACTACCACAAGTGTGGGTATAGTACCTCCTACACCAACAATGGGATCTAATCCAAATGTTAGTACATCAGTGCTTCCTCCCTAGATTTCAGTGTATACACCTAAGAGAAAGAAAGAATCCATCTCTCTAGATGACTTTGATTTTGGCAAGTTGGTGCCAATGAAGGCTAAAACTCAAAAGAAACCCAAAACTCTTTCTCAGCTACTGGAAGATAAAGGCTACAAATATGTGGAGATTGCTCGACCACCACAAGATGTAACTATTGAAAATTTTAGTATGATTGACTACTCCATTTATAGAATTAAACTTGGAAAGATAACGCATAAAAGTGCAAAAGCTGATATGCAATCTACACTGGATTCTTTAATTCAGAAGTTTGATCAAGAAAAAGAAATGAAGGAACACTAAAAGACAATGGCAGAATAGCTAGCTGCAGTGGTGAGGAAAATTACTCTGACATCTGAGTCAATAACTCCTGAAGTTGTTTCTGTAGAAGATCATGTCATTCGAAAAGTTGAGAAGACTCACCTAAAAGGAAAAGTGGTTGAAGAGTATTTGGAAAAGATGCAGGTGCAAGGAGTGTCTCTTCTCACAGAGACAGCTGAACAAACAAGCAAGATGGAGAAGATCAAAACAAAACTTGATGACCTGGTTGATACTATTTCTCAGGATATTGAATATTTGGATGGAAGCTATGAGAAGTGGATCGAAATGAAGAAGCTAAAGGTAAATACTCTGATATCAATTGGTGTTATTCCAAATCATGATTCTTATGTGGAGACTAGAGAAGCATTGGTCTATCAAAGTAATGTTTTGAAAGACTTGATCAAAGATTTGGAAAGCGCCAAGGAGCTAAGTGAAGAAAGTAATGTTAGTCTCTTGCATAAATTGGAGGAGCTTCCATGTAATTTGATATCAGAGGATCATCACTTCCTCCCAACAGACAAGATGATTCAAGAATTCAAAAATATGTTCCAAAAAGAGTTTGAAGATAAAGTTTTCTCAACTTCTTCTTTGGACAACATTCTGGATAATTAGTTAACATTAGATAACCTGAAGTCTAAGTTAACTATTCATGCAAAGGTGACCACAATAATGAAGGATGCAGTGATCAAGGCTCGAATGATCTTTAGGAAGACTGTTAGTCTAGATAGTTTGGGGATGCAAGCAGCATTTACTATGTATGACGCTCATTTGAAGAAATATGGCAATACAAGTTGATGCAACTTTTTATAACTTAGTTTATTTTATGTTTTCATATGTCTTTTGTTTGTAGTTATAGACATATTTACATGTACTTTTCTCATATGTAATTACATGTAAAAATATAGGAAGTCCCAAGTCAATAAGGACTCCTATTTTTGAATAAGTCAAAGTAGTTAGTTTTTCCTAAATTTTCTCAAGGCCTCTCCCTATAAATAAAGAGGGCCTCTATTGTAATATTTATCTTTTGACTATTGAAGTGAAGCGCTTCCATTTTGAAGAGCAATTTGAGATTTGAGCTTATTTTGTAAATCAGTTTTCAAGCAATATTAAGAAGCAAGTTGGCATCTAATCTTTGTCTTGGAGCAAGTTTGTGAATGTTATAGAATTGTTCTTATGTCCTTTCTATCACATGATCTTATATGAATGTTTGAATTGTGAGTGTGAATATCAAGTGTTTGGGAGGTGATCCAAATTGGAATTTGTAGACTTTGTGCTACTAGTTCATATTTGAGATTAGAGTTTATGTTTGTGAATGAAAAGTAATTTGAAGACTTTGGGCTGCAATTTATTGTTCGTGATCGTGTCATTTTACCTCAACATATAGTGAAGACTTTGACTTACTATTAATATCTTCCAAATGCTTCTTCACCTGATTATGTACTGACTCCATGTGTCCTACAAATTCTTCTGCTTCTGCAGTTCTCTTATCTTCCATACTAATATCTCTCAACTCTGTGAAATAATCAAATCCCAACTTCCTTCCTTCTCTCCAACCAAACATCTCAACAAGTTTCCCAAACTCCTATTCACTACCCTTGTCTATCCATCAATCTATGGATGAAATGTTGAACTAAATTTCAAATCTGTCTTCATCTTCTTCCAAAGTGTCTTCCAAAAGTATCCAAGAAAGCTTGTGTGTCTGTCTAAAATTATGCTCTTAGGTAATCCATGCAATCTCACAATATCCTTGAAAAATAGGTCATCTACATGCACTGCATCAGTTGTCTTCTTACAAGGTATGAAATGTGCCATCTTTGAAAATCTGTCCACCACTACAAATATTGAATCATGTCCTCTCTGTGTCTTCAACAATCCCATTACAAAATCCATACTTATGTCTTCCCAAGGTCTCTCTAGTACTGTCAAAGTTTTACACAATCCAATATTCTGACTACTCCCTTTTGCAACTTGACAAACTCTACAACTCTGCACAAATTTCCTAACATCCTTATGTATCTAAGACCAAAAGTAATTTTCACTCACCAAAACCACTTTTTTATCAATGCCAAAATGTCCTACCAATCAACCACTATGTTTCTCTTTGATCAAATTATCTCTCATGGAACCTCTAGGTATGCATAACTGATTTCCTTTGAACAACATATCTTCCTGAATGAAATAATCCAACCACTTACTCCTATCTATCACACCAGGTTCCTTACATGTTTTCCAAGGTTTTACAAAATTAATATCTTCCTCATACCTATTCTTCAATTCATCAAATCCCAATACTTCAACTCTCATCTCTGTCAACAAGTTTCTTCTCCTACTCAATGTATCTACAACTTTGTTTGATTTTCCACTCCTATGCTTCAATACAAAAGTATAACGCTGCATGAACTCTACCCATCTCATATGTCTCTGATTTAGCTTTCCTTGACTATTCAAATATTGCAAGGCTTGATGATCTATATACAACACAAACTCCTTAGGCAATATGTAATGTCTCCACTTCTTCAAGGCTTGAATTATGGCATAGAACTCCTAAACATAGACTGAATATCTTCTCCTTGCATCATTCAACTTCTCACTAAAATATGCTACAAGTCTACCTTCTTGGCTTAACACTACTCTTATTGCATTCCCACTTGCATCACAATCTACTTGAAATACCTTATTAAAATCTAGTAATGCCAAAATAGGTTGCTCTGTCACTTTCTATTTTAACAACTCAAAACTTTTATCTGCTCCTGATGTCCACTTAAAGTCTTTTTTGTCACCTCTCATTTCTCTGTCATAGGGTTACAAACTAAACTAAAATTTTTGATGAATTTCCAGTAGAAACTAACCAATCCATGAAATGATCTGACTTCTCCAATGCTCTTCAGTGTAGGCCATTCAACAATTTCTCTTTCTTTCTTAGGGTCCATCTTCAATCCTTCTGCAGAAATCACAAATCCCAAGTATACCAATTCTTCCTTCATGAAACTACATTTCTTAATGTTTATCAGGAATTTCTCTTCTCTCAATCTTTTCAATAATTGTCTCAGGTGCCACAAATGTTCTTCTTTTGTCTTACTAAAAATCAGAATATCATCCAAATATACGATAACAAACTTACCCAAGAATTTCTTCAAGACTTCATTCATCAACCTCATGAAAGTACTTGGTGAATTTGTCAATCCAAAAGGCATCACTAACCACTCATAAAATCCTTCATTTGTCTTAAAAGAAGTTTTCCATTCATCTCCTCTCTGATTCTGATATAATGGTATCCACTCTTCTAATCTATCTTTGTGAAATATTTTTCTCCACTCAAACAATCCATGATATCATCCATCCTAGGTAAAGGAATTCTATACTTAATTGTGATCTTGTTTATTGCTCTAGAGTCTGTACACATTCTCCATTCTCCATCTTTCTTTGGTGCTAACACTGCAGGTACTGCACAAGGACTCAAACTTTCTCTGATCAAACCCTTCCTCAACAACTCTTGTATCTGTCTATTCAATTCTTCATTCTCTACCAGTGTCATTCTATGTGCTGCTTTGTTAGGCAAACTAGCTCTAGGTATAAGATCCATGTGATGACTAATACTCCTAATTGGTGGAAATCCTTTAGGTACATTATCTGATATGATGTCTTCATACTTTGTCAATAACTCAGTTATCTCCTTTGGTTGTGATTCTCCAGTCTCCTTCAATGTTTCAGGCTTCTTAGGAATCAAAGCATAACACATGTTCTCATGTCTCAAACCATCTAGAAATTTTCTTCCATCTACCAAATAAATTCTAGCATTCCCCCATACTTCACTCTTAGGATCATCTTCCAAAGCAATCAAAGTAATTCTCTTTCCATTAGATGTTATAGTGTATGTATTATTTCTCCCATCATGTATATCTTTTCTATCATACTGCCAAAGTCTACCCAACAAAATATGACATACATCCATAGGCATAATATCACACATTACTTCATCATGATAAGATCCAATATGAAATTTTAGAAAACATTGTTCACTCACCAGTACCTTATGATCATCTTGAATCCATGCTATCTGATAGGGCTTAGGGTGTTTCAATCTTTCCAACTTTAGCTTAGTCACCATCTCCTCTAAAACTAGGTTATCAGAACTACCACTATCAATTACAACTTCACAACATTTACCTCCTAATTTGCATCTGTTTCTGAACAAACTTTTCCTCTGTGGTTGTTTCTCACTTGTCTTTGCTGGAAATAGTGCTCTCCTCATGACAAGTGATTCTCCTTTCTCAGGTTTACCAACTGAATTGGGTCATCCAATAGGTTCTTCTTCCACATAGGCTGCTCTTCCACTATTCTCTATTCTCTTGCTTGTACTCCCTTGATTACATTCAAATGCTTTATGTTCTTCACCTCCACACTTAAAACAAGTTCCTTTAAATGTTCTCCTATCGGGTCCTCTTCCTTCTCTTTTGTATCCTTCACTCTGGTATGGACTAAGGTTTCCTCTACGGTAGAAAGTTTTGTCATCTCTTCGGTATGCATTGTTATCTCTGTCTTCCTTCTTGAATGTGTTATCTTGTCTGTTTTGCTCCGTATATTATATTTCTCCTCTAGAAAATGTTCTACCTCTCTAAAATTTACCTCCTCTACCTCTTTGTCTCTAATCATGCTTCTTATTCAACTTTTCCTCAACCTTCAGGGCAAACTAATATGCTTCTTCCAGTGTTGTCATCCTTACCAAACTTAGTTCTTCTTGAATGTTCAATCTCAATCCATTGATGTATCTAGCCATTTTCTCCTTGCTTCCTTCACTATGTCCTATTCTTATGATCATCTTATGAAATTTCTCAGTATAGGCCTTCACAGATTTCTCCTTTTGTCTCAAGATTTGCAATCTCTTCAACAGTTCCAACTCATAGTCAACAGGTATAAATTGGTTCTTCAATTTTGTCACCTTACTATCTCATTTTGTAATCTTTTCTTTTCTTCTTTGTTTCTATCCAATTGAACTTCTTTCCACCATATAGCAGCATGTGCTTTCAACTTTGTCTTTGCAAATTTCACCTTCTCTAGATCTTTAATTTCTTCATACTCAAAGTACTCTTCTATGTCATTTATCCAGTCAATCAACTCTTGAGGATTCAAATTGCCAGTATAATTTGGTACATCAACTCTAGGTCTTTTCCCAATCTTTGAAATAGCTCACAACATCTTGACTTGGTCTGATTTCTCTTCTTCTTCATCTCCTATGGTTTCACCATTTTGATTAGCGGATTGAAATTATTCATCACCATCACTTTCAACATTAGGTCTAGGTGTAAGTCCTCTTCTCTGATCTTCTTCAACACTTGCATGGTTTTCATCATCTCCATCATCTCATCCATTCTACTAGCCATTGTTCTAATAGCAAGGATTCTCCTCAGCAGCATTCTTCCTAGGATCAAGTGTAACTGCCGCAAATTTGGCAATTAGGCTTCAAGGTGACAACTACCTCACAACTGACGATTGGTTGAAACACAAGAAACATGCCTCAGATTCGATGTCCATAGCAAGATCTTATGGAATTCCTTTGCCAACTTCTATCAATTCACTCCCAAAGATTAAAACTTTCTCTCTGATACCACTTGGTGCAGTCACAGTAGGAGGGTCTACAAAGTGAACTATCCAGGTCGTGCATCTAGAGTAAACACAACGGAAATAACTCAAAGATATAAATTAAATGTAGATTTAGTGATTTAGTATATCGTAGAATTCAAATACAAATTGGCTGACAACAAGCGGGCTTACAATTAGGGTTCACAAGCCTGATTACATAATATGCACAAGATATGGCTTTGAAGCTCCTTTGGACAAAATTCAAACTATCAAACATAAATTAATTATCAACTACTGAATTCTACTCTCCTAGGCATCTATTACATCAATATATATCATCTCCAGAACATGAGATTCCCCCACGTCAGCCAAGGAAGGTCACAAACTCCAATGAAGAGCTGTAACGTGTGTACACAGATAGGTCAGACCTAATTGAATAGAACTCCTCCACAAATGAATGGAATGATGTGCAGATCTCAGGGAAGGTCAACCATGAACCAAACAACATTGAATGATGTGTCATTTATCTTCACAAGTTGTGAAATGCTCCGCAAGTCTTCTCCTTCAATTGATTATCTGACATTGTTAGGATGCTTTGTTCTAAGAAAACAGTCAATCTTCTAATAGTGATAACTTTCCAGTAACTGATCCAAATGATCTAAATTTTGGATATTATCTATATGAATGAATCTAGATACTAAATCTAGCTCCACATGGTCTGAAATGCAACTGTGATGGAAAGTGGACCAAAATACAGAAACTGCTACTGACTGAACTATTGAAAACAAGGCAGATAACTGAGAGGGGGGTGAATCAGTTATCTCAAATATCTTTAACTTTCTTATCTTCTTTAATAATTAGTGCAGCATCAAAACATATAAGCATATGTGATCATAAGAACAAAAATAAAATCAACACACATAACACAAGGATTTTTACATGGAAAACCCTGTTAAGGGAAAAACCACGGGGTGACTAACCCAAGATTGTATTCTCTATTAAAAGAATGAAAGAGTACAAAATGGCTCATTGCCTGAGCACACTACCTACAAGAGACTCACTATCTACAAAAATTACAGAAGGTAATCAGGTGTTTGAACTGATGAGAGGCATCTACAAATGCTAGAGTTCAGTTCTGGTTAGGCACAATACACTGATCTAATGCACTTCATTCTTCCTCTATTTTAGTGTTGTTGCTCTATCACATACCAGACTTGAATTGCTACTTTCACAATTATCCCTACTTTTCTTCACACTTTATTTCATCCCTACTTCACACCACACACCCCTACATACTCGAATCCATCTGGTATTTATATCCACATCAAGGATTTCATCAACTTTCTAGTCGGCAACAATAATACTCAGGATATTTACAAGTTATTGATCTACCAGCTGAATCCATACTTGATTTGTGATGTGTATCAAAGACATAGACATAGAAGTCATTAATCATGTTGGCCAACAATGTATAATCCCCCAAATAGCTTGATCAACACCTTTTACTCATCTGGATTGAAGTCTGATGCTCTGCTGATCACTTCTTCCTCTGTCTGCTCTACTTGACTGGAACCTGATGCTTAGATGCTCATATCTTTTCCATGCTTTACTATCGGAGGCTAAATCTTTGGAATATAGTAGTCATGATACCCCTCTTGACTTATCCAAGTCTGCAACTTGCTGAGTTACCCCATCTGAGAGATCCGGAGCTGATTGTCAGACCTTGTTGCATACTCTATTCTTGATCACCGGACCAAAATAATCTTCAATCTGACTTCCGGTATAGGCATACTATGTACTGTGGATGTGTGGGATAGACTTTGTTTCCATCAATGACAACACTCATGAAGCCACACAGTGTCTCTTACCAACAATCTCCCCCTTTGGTGTGAGGCTGATTATTTTTCCTTCCTTATTTTGATCGTTATGCATTTTAGTTGATGACATTATTAGACTTTTAGAGACTATGGTTTCATTATACAAACTTGATTATCTCTTGATTTTGATATGATATTGATTAGACATATGGTGATTCAATTTGATCATATTTTGATGCTATTTTGTGATCCGACATACGAGATATATTAGATGATGTTTTGTGATGTGATTTCTAGGTATTTATGTGATGAGGATTATTTGACACGTGAGAAAAATGTAGTTTAATTCGGGATTATATTATTGTTGATTATTGTTGTATTCTATGGCATGAATTTATTTCCTGTTGCTTTGGCTATGATTATCATGATATGATTGACACTTGATCGAGATGTGCAGGTTTTACATTCCCAAGCCACGGGAAATTGGAGGTAGAATTCACACCAATGTTATTCCCTATGAAACTGATCCATTCCCAAGAGGGATAAGGATCACGTTTGAAATTGAATTTTGATTTAAGTGCTTGATTTAATTTTATCATTTTGGCCTAGTACCCTTTGTTTAAATTAATTAATATTAAGTGTTGTATAATTTTTATGGACTTATACCAATTGGTAATTGTTTTATTTTTGAGGCCATTTAAAGTGGATTTATAACACCCTAGGTGAACCTTAGTGTCCCAAATCTACCCTAGGTGATTACCCATGGGTCTAGGGTTAATTTTGACTAATCCACCCTTGGATTAACTCACTTTTGGTCACTCTAAACTATGGTTTAGTCAAAGTGACGAAATTTGAATTTAGAGAAGGTGGGAGATGAGTCATACTTTGGGAAAGACTCATCTCCCTTCCCAAAGTTTGGGAATCCATTCCCAAGCAAGACTTGGGAGGTCTCAAAGACTCCCAAGTGTGTGGGATCTTCCTCCAAGACTCTCACAGATGTGTGAGAGCATCTTGGAGGGAGATGGATCTTTGAGAGAATAAGAAGATGCCATATGTTATCCCTTATCCTCTTAGAGGTTTGATTGGGAATGCCACCTCACCACTTGTTCTCTCACACATGTGTGAGAGCACAAGTGGATAAGGTGAGGATTGAGAGGGAATCGGAAGATGACACTTGTCACCCTCACACTTCATCTCCCTTGCAAGTGGCATTGGAGGAGGAAGGGGAAGGTGACAAGTGTCACCTTCTCATTCCTCAAGGCCAAAATTGATGGCCTATATTATCTCCTCTTGTTGAGGAGTGTGGGGATCTGGCATTTTGGAGTTTCTTTCTATTTTGGGAACAATTTTGGGGAAGTTAGAGAAATTCTTGAAGATTGGAAGGTTTGGGAAAGCTTGGAGCTCATCACCAAACATGCGTCCATTATAGGGCTTTGAAGATAAGCCTCATGGACTATGTTCTTCACCCTTGCTTATTTATTGTGATGTGTTTGTGTTTTCTTTTGTTGGTTGTTGTTTCTTTATTTTTGTGTGGGATGGGAGTATGGTGAGAGCACCTCCATTTGGAGGTATGGCTCAACTTGTTTGGGGTAGGGGAAAGGAACCTCCTTGAGGTCACTCCCATATTGTGATATTTATGCCTTGAGGGCTTCTTACTTGTTGTGGAGGATATTTGAATGACAAGAGTGCCATGGGAGTATATTTTAAGATTTTTGAGGAGTTGGCTATTTGGAGGTTTTTGCCTTGAGGCCATGAGATTGGTATTTTTGGTATTTTGGGTGGCCTTTGAAGTAGAGGGGTCCATTCCCTACCCCCATCAAACTCATTTTCATGAGTTGAGTTATGTGTTTATTCTTGGGGTTGTTTTTGTGTTGATGTTGTTGATTCTTGTTGTGGAATATTTGCACCCGTGTGAATCCCTACCTCCCTAGCTCGGGGGTGACCCACTTGTGGGTCTATGGTAGGGAGGAGGGCATTTTGTAGTGGCTGGGTTGTTCTTAGTGTTGTGTTTTATTTTCAGGTGCATATATGGAGAAATGGAGCTTGTTGAGAAGTCCATCTCTGTGTAGTTTGTTCCTTTGTTTGTTGTTTGTTTGAGCCATGGCCATTGGGCCCTAATGTATTTATTTGTCAAGTTACCTTGCCATGGAGTTGGCTGTATTAAGTGTTGTAATGGATATTTTCTCTATGTTTTTTTATAATGCTGTTATTTCCTATTTTGTGGAGTTGGGAAGTTTGTGATAGACATGTGAAAATATATATATTTTTATGTCATTATTCTTTGCAAAAAAAAAATATATGAATGATGTTAAATGTATTTTATATCATACAAAAGAAAGGAATAGAATTTATTAAGACTAGTTTCTTGTTTGGTTGCATTGTGAGTTTCATAGTATTTGTTGTTGTTGAAAATTGAAGGAGATGTATTTCTACCTTGCATAATGCTTTAAAAAAAATAATAAATATAGAGATACCTATGTAAACTATGTTTCTTTCAAAAAAATAAAAAGGAAAGGGAAAAGCCACTATTTTAGTTTACTTTGTAAAACTGAAAGTTATTATTTCTGCTATTTAAGCCCTTGTTATGAGCAGATAATTATTGAGTATATATTTAAATATACTTATATATATGTGTGTGTGTGTGGAAATATATATATATATATATACATTACATCTTTATTTTCTTAATCTAGTTGTTGTTCCTTCTTGTTTTTAATAAATATTGTGTTTAATACAGAAGATTAGAAGAAGATCTATATACTACATGTTTTGTTGTATATATTATAATATGTATATACACTTATATATATATATATATATATAGTGTATACATATACATTTATATGCAACAATACGAAGAAAAAATATAAATACTGTGACATTGCTTTTTAATAAATTGTATATATCATTCTAGGAAAATATATATATATCCGAAACAAAAATTATTTTAAATAAAATATAGAAAGATCAAAAGTCATGGGCAGACTAAGTGTGTCACTATTTTTTTTAACAAAAAAATAAAATAAACAAAAAAAAAAATACAAGTGATTTGGGACTGTGTGCGGCAGCGCCCACAGCCCCACACCCTAGACCCTAGCTATGCACTCCCCACTACTACTGTTGGCTTAAACTCCAAACACCACTGCCATATAACAGTGCCGCCGTGCCCCAACAAAATGGCTGCCACTCCCTACAGTCCCTTCTCCCCCCGTGCTCCCCACACTTTCCCCACCACTGTTTTAACTTAAACCTCTTCAGCGCCCAAACCCTCGGCCGTTGCTCTTCACCGCCAATGCTGCCGTTACTTGCTGGAAGCACTCCACTCCCTCTACCGGTTCTTCCCTCACTACCCTCCTACCACTCCAACTTACCACCCTTCACTACTTCGACACAGCGCCCAAACAATCTCAACACTGTTTGATTTTCCTTGACCACGCCCTTTGCCATGGCCTCCATTAACCAAAAAAAAAAACACTAACCTGTAAAAACATGAGGCCAAAACAAAACAAAGGAAAAGAATAGTGAGTTAAGAAAATTAGGGATTTTTTTTAGGGTTGCATATTTTAAAATGGAATTAGGGCAACTTTGTAAATAGAAAACAATATAATGAAATTAGGGCTTTTATTTTTTTTGGAAGCAATATTTTTTTTATTTGAGAAGATTTTATTATGTGAGGAGATGGTTTTTATATCTTATTTTTAAATTCACCATTTTGCCCTTGTTCCTTTTAACCTTAGAGTTTCATTTATTTTGTTTGAATTTTAAATGAGGGTTTTGCATTTTTATTTTATGTCCTTGTGAAAGCATTTTATTCTTCTTCTTGAGAGAGGGATTTAATTTTGTTTTAATTAGGGAAAGTATTCCCTTTTGCATTTAATTCTTTTATTAGGTTATTATTTTAATTTTTTCCCTTGAGAAATTTTATCCTTTTAATTATTTATCAATTTTATTATTATTTTGTGGGAATGAGTATCTTAATCTCTTCCCTTCTATATTATTCTGAGTTCATCAATAAGTATGATGTCGAATTTATATTTATTAACGGACTCAAATTTGAAGTCCATTTGGCGTCTCGTATTAATTGTATTATTATTATTTCAAATTTTTTTAATCTTTTATGCAAGGCCAATTTCTTTGACCTTGGAGGATATTTATTTTATTATTGTAAATCATTTTAAATTTGTTCTTAAGTTTTATGTTAATTTTATTATTATTAAATTTTTATTTAAATTCTCATTAGTGTTTTGTTTTTTTAAAATTTTTATTTCGATTATCGAAAACGCTTTATGCTATCAGATTTTTCCAAGATTTCTAGGGTTTAATTTTTATGTTATTTAATTAGCTTTTATTCCATCATTCCACTTTAATCATGCGACCATCAATTCCATCATTTTCTTAATCCTTTTTCTATTTTATTTTGACTAGAGTTAGAGATAGATTTCGAAGCTTGCTAATTCATCTTCACACCTAGGAAACTTAGGGTTAGGATTAAACCCGTTCTAACCCCTAAAGCGACACACTTCGTGTCGCTTACCCCCTAGATGGCTATCATCATGCAGGGGACTGTGTGGGACAACGCACCTCCCTGATTTATGTTGACATGTTTACGTATTAAGTGTATTGCCACCGAGCATGCAGATGCGTGCGAGGGGGTTCCTAGGGATAGGTAGAAAAGTTTTTTGTAATTCATGTCATGACCACATGGTAAATGTGGACATGACACGTGTGTTGTGTGTCGTGACCGCATGGGAAATGCGGGCATGACATTTGGCATTGACGGCAACACCTAGTGAAAAATGGCTAAGTGTTGCAGTAAACTCCCCCTTGGCTGATGCTCTGTCTTTTGCACTATTTTACCGGAGCTCCCCCTTAGCTGGATTCCACATTTTTCACTACTCCTCACTCCCCCTTTGACATCAATGGAAAAGGGTGGAATTCACATACCAAAATTTTGCAAAAATAAATCTATACACAGCCGCATAAGTATATATACATGTTATACTAATATATACTTAAGCATATATGCAAAAGTGGCCTTCAACTGTACAAACTCTGTGGCTTAGCTCTACTTCACCCTATCCAAAATGGAGATGTGACCACTCAACAAGAATGCATATGCTTCTGCCCTTCTTAGATCTGTCGGATCACTGGTCCGGGCTTTGGTTTGAGCATCTGTCAAGGCCTCATGCATTGCCTCTAACTTAGGGATAATTATCCCTCTGAGTTCACTCATCCTGTTTATTATATTCTTCTTTTCTTTGTCTAGCTTCTTTATTTCATTTATAATGATAATGGCTTGCCATTCTTGATTCATTAAGGATGTAGTGAGGGGATCAAAATTCTGAGATAAACTTGGCAGTTTACTTTCTTGTTCTTTCACCTTCTTTTCAATATCCTCTATCACTTTGGGCCAAGATAGGCAAAATTTGTATATGTTCCCACCATCTTTAAGAGCATTTTCAAGGCTCTTTATTCCAATGTCTAGGGTCCTCCTATCAATAGCAATGAGTCCCTGTACTTCAGTGAATCTTTTTCCCAAGAACTCCTTCTGGACCTTGGCTTCTGCCAATTTCTCTAAAGATTCAAAATGAGTGCTAATAGAATTTACCAAATATTTCAAGTTACCAGATGGAGAGGCTGAAGGATCCTTTTGAAATGATGGCATGATCTTCTCCAGCATCCCGAATGCAATCTCCAACAATTCATAATCTTCCATGTGAGATTTCAGGAGTTTTTTTTTGCTTTGGCTTGAGCAAAAGATGTTATTTTCATTGTCTGAACTGGAGAGAGAGAGTCAAAATTTAGTGGCCCTTGAAATAGCTCAGGTTCATCTATCTCCATCATTTCTTTGTTTAAGAAGATCTTCACTACCTCTACAGTGTCTCTTGTCAGTGACTAAGTCTTCTTTTCTTTTGGGATCTCAGAATTGTCATCATAGGTCTTCTCTGCTTGTTCTTCTTCTCTTCCCTTAACCTCCTCTTCTTGACTCACTCTCTCCTCTTTTCTTCCTTCTCCTTCAGCTCCTGAGTCTGGAATGTCTGCAGTGGGATCCAGAGGAGAAATGTTACCTGTGTTTACTACTTCGTCCTCTTTCGGAACAGAGGAATCCAAGTCCTTAGACTTTTCTTCATCTATCTCTTTTGATCCCTCTACATCAGAAGATTTTTCATTGGTTACATTTAATCCTTCAACATCCATGGTAGAAGGTTCTTTAGTTGATTCCTCTATAACAGGAAGATTGAATCTTTTGAAGGCATTCCAGAGGATGTCTTTTGTTTCTCTTGCTACTTGGTTAGTTTCTCCAAGCATAAGTTTATTCATTATTGCTTTACTTCAGAATTCATCCTTACAGTCCTTAAAGATCATGTCCATTTGTTTTGGAGTAATAGAAGGATAGAGCTAGATTGCAATCTATTCTCAGATCTCTAAGTCTTTTGCCTTTGCATTCTCTTTTCTTAGTTCAAGTACCTTTTCTAGACTTTTGGGAATTAATGATATAATTTCAATGAATGCTTTATTGTAGATGTTCAGTTACCTAACTGCAACTTCTTCCAAAATTCTCTTGTCAGTATCATTGTATTCATCATAGAACTTTGTTACTGGTTATAGGTTCCCATCCACAGTAACTGCCTTGATGATGTCATCAATGGAAAGAGTGGGCTTTCCAACAAATTCTTCTACCTTTTATTCTTTGTTTTTACTAGCAAAGAATTCCCCAGATGTTTTCTTCTTCTTCATTTTCTTAACTTCCTCATCAGATTTTGTTTCTTCATCATCTTTGAGACTTGTGTATGACCTTGTGGGTTTTGTTTTCATCCTCTTTTCTCCTTTTCTAGATGTCTTGACTTCCGATTTGGTGGCCCTTGAGCTTTTAGGAGTGGTAGATGTAGAGCTCTTGGAGGATCTAGTCTAGGAGGAGGCTTGTACCGGAACATCTCCTTTCTTTATTTCATGTTTCTCTTTCTTAGCCTTCTCCATTTTCTCTCTATTTACATCTACTGCCTCTTTAGATAAGCCAAATCTTTTGGCAATTTCCTCTACTTCCCTTCTTACTTTCCACTTTATCTCTGATTGTCTTAACTCAACATGTGTTTTTACACTTAGTTCTTGAAAAGTTCTAAATCTTTCTGCCACAGGGTCCTTAGGCTGGCTCAACAAGTGTTGAATATGTAGCTCCAAGATTTTCTCATTGACCTTGTATCCCATTGGCATTATCCACACTATTCTGGGCTCAACAGCCTCCATTAGGCATTGATCAGTGTCAACCAAGAAGCACACTGTATCCTTGTATTTCCTAACTATGGATTGAGGTATTCTCTCTCTGGATTGCATCATGCTTTGGAAGTTCTTAAAGTAACCCCATAGAGCTGTGTTTTGAGCTTTAGCATCACCAAGTCCATACATATAGTCTCTAATCTGGATTACAACTAGTTTGTCATTTTGCCATACCCAACCACTTAATCCAGGTAGCTCATTCATGTAATAAAAGAATAGACAAAATATTAGATAACCATATTTGAAGGAATTCTTCTTATCCTTTTTGATCTTCTGTAGGTTTTCTAATAGTTGATTTAGGAGAAGATCACATAGGTCATAACTGCATTTTCCCTCAACATCTGATATGCTGCATATATTGCAGTCCCAAACACATAATTCTCCCTGCTAGAATAATAGATCTTATACCCAATTATCATTGAGGCAAATTGGACATCCGGATCTATGATGTCATCTATGGTCATTGCTCTCTTATCAAACTTAGATCTGGTGGCTTCAGTTATTGTCTGGTTCTTGACAGATTTAAGTGCAGGTAACCCACCGGATGAGTGTAGTCCAGTTATTGCCCTAATAGCATCTTTTGTTATCTTGAAGGGCCTCATTAACCACATGAAATTATCATGCATTCTACTTAGGACATATCGGACCCAATCATCTTCTACAAAATAGGGGAAGTGTATACAATGTCCAAAGTGTTTATCTTGGAGGGCCTTGTATTGAGGTTTGAGTTCAAAACTCTCATCTATTAGATGTTTGTGATAGATGTCCATCAACTTAGAGTCTCCAAATTCCTCAATGTTGGCATGGATATAGACCCTAACATCTTCTTCGTGCAATACCCCATGTGGAATGCTAGAAAATGTGCCTAAAGGATCAACTTCTAGAGATTTATAGGGATGTTTCTTGAATTTAGGACATGGCCTATCAATAATCTTTACAACCATTGGAGTAGCCATCTTGCAAAAGATTCAGAGAGAGATTTTTAGAATGGAAGCACCTTTTTACGCCTTAGGGTTTGAAATAGTAGCCAGAACAAATCGCTGGTTCAATTCGATTTCCCAGTTGATCTTTGAGTGGATTGTAGAAACTTCATTGCAGAGCTCTTCTTATCTTCTTTGTGAATGAAAGTGTGCAAATGATGAGTGAAAGAACCCTTTTATTCTTGCACAAACCCTAATTTCCTTTTGCAATAAATGCACAACTTAAGTTATCCAGTTACCCTATTTTAAGAGAGATTTTCTCGAATCATTGTGCTAATCTTAGAATCATTGTCAGTGAGGATTGACAATATATCTTCTTTTCTTTGATCATGCCATGGGTCTGCAGATCAAAGTATTTCAATTCTGAATCATACCAGATCTGTCTGTGAAAATCCTACTTTACTAGATGGTTGTCAAATAGGATCAACTTGAACGATTAAACTCTTACAAAACTCCATGCAGATCTTTCATATTTTTACCGAGGATTATTTAGATATTTTTCTGAGAACCCTTTAATGTACAACATTCCATGTGCCAATTTAGGCACTAATTGACTGGTTGGGGAAATTTGTTTTTCTATGTGACTCCCCCTGAGCCAGAGCTCATCTATTTAGTTTTCGAAAGGAATATCAGCACTAGATTCCGGTGCGGATCCATCCCCAATATCTTTTGTACTCTTCCTCACCCAAATCTTTCTCATCTCCTTTTGAACTTCATCCGCATTCACTTTACCTTTGCCTTTATCTTGTTTTTTATTATGTTGCACCGGACCATTTTTATCCTGATTTCTACTTCTACAGAATTTGGCAATATGACCTGATCTATTGCAATTGTAGCAGACAACATTTCTTGGCTTATTTGATTTATATCCTCTTGATCTGCATTGATTAGCCATATGTCCCATTCTATTGCATGTAAAGCATCTACCATTGAATGAATTATTTATTTGCATATTTCTGCATTCATGAGATTTGTGACCATACCTTTTGCAGTTGAAACATTGTCCAGAGAAGGATGGATTAATCTGATTCATTCTCCTATTGCACTGAGTTGCTTTATGAACAAAATTATTGCAATTGAAGCAGTATCCATTGAAGGATGGATATCTTTGAGTATTTGGTTGCCTAACCGAAGGTCTTCTAGGCCTGTTTCTTTGATTTCCTAATCAAAAGTTCTTCTGACTGGATCCGGAGCTTTCACCTTTCTCATATCCCAAGCCATGGTTATCATCTACCCTCTTTTGGCTTTCAAGAAGAACTTCAAGTTGGGCTGAGCTTATCTTGAATTTCTCTTTGTATTCATTTGATGTTTGAAGATCTTGTTTAAGAGTGTCTATCTGATTCTCAAGTTGTTCTTCATTGTCTCTAACTTCTTCAAGATCTGATTCAAGATGCCTGATTATTCTGTCCATTTTGTGGTAGTCTTCTATTTTCTCCTTGAGGGATTGTTTTAGATTATCTTAAATTTTCATTTTCTCTTCAATTTCTTGGGTGAATCTCATAACCCTTGATTCCATTTCATGCCTTACCATAATGACTTCTTTTGACAGCTTCTCACATAGCTTATTTTTCTCATTCAGATCTTCATTAGTATCATTGGCTTCACTCTAATTTGTTAATTTTTTAAGTAGTTCCTTTCTCCTTTTCACAGAGATACTTAGTTTTTCTTTTAGCTCATTTATGAAATGATCATCTTGTTTGAGTCTTTCTATCAAATTATTGACTTCAAAGTGGGATTGTTCAAGATCATCTAGGGCAGACTAAAGTTGTTCCTTCATACCATATATATCCATTGAGATTCCCAGATCTTCCTCAAGCTGTTAGGCTCTGTTTAGAGGAACTTAGCTCTGATACCAATTGTTGAAAACAAGGCAGATAATTGAGAGGGGGGGTGAATCAGTTATCTCAAATATCTTTAACTTTCTTATCTTCTTTAATAATTAGTGCAGCATCAAAACATATAAGCATATGTGATCATAAGAATAGAAAAAAAATCAACACACATAACACAAGGATTTTTACGTGGAAAACCTTGTTAAGGGAAAAACCACAGGGTGACTAACCCAAGATTGTATTCTCTGTTAAAAGAATGAAAGAGTACAAAGTGGCACTTGCCAATTAGGGCTAACTACCTAAGCACATTGCTCACAAGAGGCACACTGCCTACAAGAGACTCATTGTCTATAGAACTTATAGAAGGTATCAGGTGTTTGAATTGATGAGAGGCATCTACAAATGCTAGAGTTTAGTTCCAGTTAGGCACAATACACTGATCTGATGCACTTCATTCCTCCTCTATTTTAGTGTTGTTGCTCTGTCACATACCGGACTTGAATTGCTGCTTTCACACTTATCCCTACTCTTCTTCATAGTTTATTTCATCCCTACTTCACACCACACACCCCTACATACTAGAATCCATCTGGTATTTATTTCCACATCAAGGATTTCATCAACTTTCTAGTCGGCAATAAGAATACTTAGGATATTTACAAGTTACTAATCTGTCGGCTAAATCCATGCTTGATTTGTGATGCGTATCAAAAACATAGACATAGAAGTCATTAAACATGTCAGCCAACAATCTATAATCCCCCAAATAGCTTGATCAACACCTATTACTCATCCGGATTAAAGTTTGATGCCCTGCCAATCACTTCTTCCTCTGTCTGCTCTACTTGACTGGAACCCGATGCTTAGATTCTCATATCTTTTCCATGCTTTACTACCGAAGGCTAAATCTCTGGAATATAGTAGTCATGATACCCCTCTTGACTTATCCAAGTCCGCAACTTGCTTAGTTACCCCATATGAGAGATTCAGACCTGATTGTCAGACCTTGTTACATACTCTGTTCTTGATCACCGAACCAAAACAATCTTTAATCTAACTTTCGGTATAGGCATACTATGTACTATAGATGTGTGGGATAGACTTTGTTGCCATCAATGACAACACTCATGAAGCCACATAGTGTCTCTTGCCAACATGAACTGCTTGAACTGAACTAGGAAATGAAAAGAAAAAAACTAAAATGCAAATGTTTTTGGCTGATGCAAGATTGCTCTTGAACTAGGGATGCTCCTACATCAGGGAGAGAGGCAAGATAGGGAGACAGTGAGAGATAGATAGGTAGAGAGAGAGAGGAGATAGATAGGGAGAGATAGAGGAGACAAAGGGTAGAGATAGGGAGATAGAGAGTGAGCGAGATATCCAGAGAAATAGGGAGAGAGATTGAGAGGTAGAGGGATGATAGAGATAGGAAGATATAAGGGAAAGATAGGGAGATAGAGATTTATGGTTGCTCAGGTTTAGAGTTTAGGGGTTAGGGGTTAGGGGTTAGGGGTTGGGGTTTAGAGGCATTATATAGGTTTTAGGGGTATGGAGAGAGAGAGGTTTAGGGTTGCTTAGGTTTAGGGTTTAGGAGTTAGGGGTCAAGGTTTAGGGGCATTATTTATAGTTTATGAGTTTAGGGTTTCTCAAGTTTAGGGTTTATAGTTTAGGGGAATTATTTAGGGTTTAGGGTTTAGTGGTTAGGGGTTAGGGTTTATGGGTTTAGGGTTGATTGGGTTTAGGGTTTGGGGGTAAGGGATTAGGGGTTTAGGATTTAGGGTTTAGGGGTTAGGGGTTAAGGTTTAGGGGTTTAGGGTTGCTTGGGTTTATGGTTTAGGGTTTAGGGGTTAGGGGTTAGGGATTAGGGGTTAGGGGTTAGAGAGAGATAGAAAGAGGGGATTGATAGAGATTGGGAGAGATAGATGAGACAGAGGGGAGAGATAAGGAGATAGAGAGTGAGGGACATGTCCAGAGACATAGAGAGATAGATTGACATGTAGAAGGATGATAGAGATAGGGAGATGGGGGAGAGATAGGGAGATAGAGGTTTATGGTTGATTGGGTTTAGGGTTTAGGGGTTTAGGGTTGCTTAAGTTTAGGATTTAGGGGTTAAGGGTTAGGGTTTGGGAGCATTATTGATGGTTTAGGGGTTAGAGGTTAAGGTTTAGAGATATAGGGTTTAGGGTTTAGAGAGAGAGAGGACCGATAGGGAGATATAGAGGAGATGAAGGGCAGAGATAGGGAGGTAGAGAGTGAGGGACATGGCCAGAGACATACAGAGAGAGATTGAGAAGTAGAGGGATGATAGAGATAGGGAGATTAGGGAGAGATAGGGAGATAGAGGTTTAGGGTTTAGGGGTTAGGGGTTAGGGTTTAGGGATATTATTTAGGGTTTAGGGGTTTAGAGAGAGAGATTTAGAGTTTAGGGGTTAGGGGTTAGGGTCTAGAGGCATTATTTAGGGTTTATGAGTTTAGGGTTTCTCAAGTTTAGGGTTTAGAGTTTAGGGGTTAGGGGTTAGGGGTTAGGGGAATTATTTAGGGTTTAGGGGTTTAGGGTTTCTCAGGTTTAGGGTTTAGGGTTTAGGGGTTAGGTATTAGGGTTTATTGGGCATTATTTAGAGTTTATGTTTGATGGATTATGGTTTAGGGGTTTGGGGTTAAGGTTTAGAGGTATAGGTTTTAGGGTTTAGAGAGAGAGGAACGATAGGGAGATTTAGAGTGGGGGACATGGCCAGAGACATAGGGAGAGAGATTAAGAGGTAGAGGGATGATAGAGATAGAGAGATAGAGGTTTAGGGTTGCTTGGGTTTAGAGGCATTATTTAGGGTTTAGATGTTTAGGGTTGCTCAAGTTTAGGGTTTATGGGCATTATTTAGGGTTTAGGGGTTTAGGGTTTAGGGTTGCATGTCCAAAGCAGTCTCTCTATCTTTATCTCTCTCCCTCCCCTCTTTACCTCGTCTCCTGTCTCTTTCTCTCTATCTCTCTCTCCCCTCTATTCTTATAAGTTTCCATGCATGACAACACTTAAGTCTTTTCATGCATTGAAGCACTTAAACTTTCCATGTTTGACAAAACGTGCTCACGTTATAATGCGAGCGCATTTTGGTGAACCAAAAAAATGGACAAAAGCATGTTGGATCCATGTTTCAGTCCCACATGCTTTGTTATTCCCTTCTTTTCATGCACAATCAGACAACAAAATGCCTTTTTAACCAGTTGACATTTTGACAATCATTGTTTGCTTAATCCACCACCTTTTTTTGGTTTTTCAATGTAGAAGAACTAAATTGCATATTCTTACATAGAATTTGATTGTTTAAACTAATAGTTTCATGTTTCATATTATTTCAATGTTAATTTTAATGTATTTAGATTGAATTTGATGATATATGTTTTTTTTTTCTTAATTTTCACTAATCCTATTAGAGTTATATAGAGTTCAACATTGAATATGTAGGAACTTGCCAAAAAGATCAAATTTTTGAGGATTTTGATGCCAAATTTTTGAGGATTGGGCAACTCAAATCTTGAAATCTAAGGTATGTTCTTTAAATGTATTTGTTTACTTCACTTTATGATTATGTTAAAGCATGAAATCTCATATTATAGGACAATAATGAGGGAAGTGAGAGGATTATCATTTTGACAAGTTAAATTATCATGACAAAGTGAAAATTTATATTTATTTGAGATAACAATCTATGAAAACAAGTCATATCACCATGGGAAGGAAATCATCAAGATATATTGGTATATATTTATGAAGGGAGTCTTATTAACATTCAGGGATAATCCTAAACTAGAGCAAGGCCATGGAAACACTTTCACTATGGAGTAGATGTGTAATCACATGTTTCTATTATCCTAATTCAAACACTAACCTATACAATTAGAAGGATACTAAGGGAATCATGTTAGTCAATAAATTATCATCATGCTAAAATTAAGGTAAGGATTGTCACTTGAGCATACTCACTTGGAAGAACTATCATATCAACCTAAAGACTAAATTATACCATAATAGCTATCATGCAACCCTAGGAATAGTTATGAGCTCTCACCCATGGGTAGGATAGAAACCGATACACGAGTTGGCAATCAAGACTAAATTATAAGTCAATTAATCTCAAATCCATGCAAAAAGATATCCATGATATTATAGAAACATATCTAGGTGGTCTTGAAAGGATATTCATATGGTAAGGAAGATTGTCATCAACTAAAAGATAACCATACATGTCATTGGCATATTTATTAGGACAATTGTAATCATAATGAGGTTATCTTGAATAGATAGTGACTTCTCAAGGAGTTATTAGATAGTTAAGGAAGATAGAGTTTGATATTGGCGGGTGCATGTACTATAGTACATTCAACTAGGGTATGATGTCGTCGGGACAGTCTTGGGTAGAGCCTCCTTGCATGATAATATAACTAGTCCTTTGTGATGTACCTGAATCTCTAAGAGGGTGATGAAGTTTTAGGGTGGAGGAAGGATAATATAAGTGTCTTAAGTTGCCCAAGACTATGAAAGTCTAGAAATATACATATGATCTACACATATTCTCTTATACATTGCACACAGATCTTGAATATGGGACTATTATAGAACCTCAAGTTGTGATCGAAATGTGTCATTATGTCACCTACTATCTCAGTACAATCAAGGCATTGATGAGGTTCACTAGGGCAATCATGAAGCCTCCATGCATTATAATGCATTCAGTCCTTTTGTGATCTATATGTACTCCAAGAGCAATTACAGTAAATAGGATTGGGTTTTGAGATCCTAGCTTATCAAATAAGTTTGGTAACAGGGTTTGTAAGGTCTTTGAAATATGAACAGTCATAGAGGATTAGTTTTTATGTCATTTTGGAAGCTCTTGAGCCTTTAGATTTCCATAATAAATCACATGGACTATTTTAGAGAGAAGATTGATCAAGGCCATCCACCTAGACCCTCTAATAAGTTGATTAGTATCACAAGATATATTTGTGTCTGCTTGGGGTAGTCAATAGACCCTTGGGTCTGTCAAGATAGTTTTCACTATTCTACACACTACTAGAGGTATATCATGTGTTGGTGGGACTTCTACATTCCAAAAACTACCTCAGACATTGAAACAGTCATATCTGGATAGTCTTAAAGAAGATGATTAGGGAAGAGCAGTAATAAGATATCTTGAGGTTTTTGTTCAAAGGCATAATCCACACTACAAGTATTGTCATAAACTACATATATGGTGCTTGGTAATGACTCCATGTTTGGATTCTACCTTTCATAAGGATCCTAAATAGAGTCTTTGGCAGCCATTGTTAGCAATTGAAGTCATGATGTTATTCCCGTTGTTTATGACTAGCCTTTAGGGACAACAGGAAGGATCATTTAGATATGTGAAGGATACAACATAAGCCTCCCCAACATTTCAAACATTGTTAAAACATACACCCGAGGTGTGAGTAGTGATGATAACATGAAGATCTTTTAGAGATATAAACAAGGGTAGACTATTGTATTTGAGGTTCTGACAGTGATCATGCCACTTTTACATATCACTTCTCTTTAAGCCATTCTACAGTATGGGGTATTGAGGTCTATGGATATTAAATGTTAAATCCACCAAGTGGACAACAAGTTCATGGTTTTCACAAAGCTAAGAACCCTTCCATAGTTAGTATAATCTACCATAAGTCATTGTCATGATCAAAGCCTAGACTATCATAGTTTCATCAAGTTGTCACTAGCCTCTTATTGCACATTTTAGGGTTAACTATGTGTTACCCAAAATCTCGAACCTAAAATTTTTAAACTTGTCGTTTGTCTTGAGCTATCATGCTTTGTCAAATCCAAATCCCTCATGTCGTATTATGGTAAGTTGTATAAGATTCACTTCACCCTCACTTTTGGTCAAATTATTAGTATTATAACCTTGTGGAGTTTTAGGTGATGGTAATTTCAAATGGCATTATGGATATCTACATATCACTGTTGTGCTAAACTTCAGCCAGATGTGGGGCATTGTATTACCTAGTGCAGTCTTATACTATTACTCATGATGGATTTCAAATTGCCAGACCATTGATCAGGTTCTTGAGCTTCAAAGCAATTATTTTTATAATCTAGAAGCCATTACAATCATCTTCTCACCAAGTGTTTAAGGAGTTTTATTAAGTATACAACAATTGAGGACAAATGTGCAAATATAGTCTCTCAGATATATCATCTTTCTATGAAGAGAGATACTTTGTCTTGGGATTTTCTTATTGTTCAAAAAGTATTGATGCATTAGCATGGAGCATTAAAAACTATTTCGGGGCACAGAACTCTTCTCAGTTGAGATTTGTGAACCTGTTCAATTTTTCCATGGTTTCACTATTCTTGTAGATCTATTGAAAGTTGCAACTTTGAGATGTGTAGCTAAGTTTCTTGAAATGAGAGGAGTCTCATACAGGTAAAGTATTATATGACATTGGTGGCATGAGTAAAAGTCAAAGAATAGAAACAAAAGAGTCTTTTGCTTTCAAATCCTTATGTTCTAGATACACTTGGTAGATGTAATGCCAAATCCTGAGCTTTCACCAGTATCTTCTTGGTTAGTGCCAAATAAGTGATGGCCCGCTATATTCATGGAAAGTGTTGTCATCTCCAACTGCATAATAGAAGCGGGAATTTTGCTAAATGTCATAGCTGGAAAGTATAGAAATTATCAAAAAGGTTTAGAGACTTTGAAGATAATGCAAAATGGCAAGGGAAGTTGACCTTCAAGAAGCAATGATGCTTTTGGAAATTTTGTTGTAAGCTTTGGTAGCATGTATGCAAAACTCTATTATGAGGCAAGGGAACGAAGCACAACTGCAGCCAAGCTTGGATGGGCATTAGAGGAGGAACGACTGGCAAATGCTGAATTACATAAGAAGATCTCAATACTGAGGCAGTCAAATGAAGAATCATCTTGGTCTTAGCTGTACAAGCAGACATATAGTTTTCCTTTGATGCAAAAACTATTTCCATTACCACTACATTCACTATCATTTCCCTTGAAAAAAAACATGCATCTTTTTGAACTATATCTCCAGCTCATATAAAAAATTAACAGCATAATGGGAGTGGGATTTTGTCAGTTATATTATAGTTGTGCATATGTAATTCAAATGCTTGGTGGATAGGTATAAAGAAATTATATTGTCTCAAAATAGAATTTAAGAGCTGGAAACTTGATTATAGCCATGTCCATAGCAACTTTCCATGTAAATGCAATTGACGGGTGTTGTAATTTGAAACACTCAGGTCAGCAAGAATATTGAAATATGGAAACTAAGATAAAGCCTGTGGCTCGGTGGGATATACAAAAGATAGATCTTTGAAAGATTTAGATACTTCCATGGAGATAAAGCAGATGTTCTATCAAATATTATATCCAAAAATGCTTATGAAAACATGCATGCAAACCGTAAAAAGCATAGACAAGGCCGCAGCTAGTTGGAAGGTTGATGTATTCTTCAACAAAATGTAATGATCACCTGATAAAACACAGAAGGGACATGTTGATAAGGTTTGAAACTTCAAGCAAATACTATTAATAGTTGCAAACTCAGCTTCCATGCTAGCCCATGCCAAGGGTACAAAGATAAGATCACGATGGTGAATCAGGATGCAAAACATGAGAGCATTAAGAGAAACACAGCACGGATTTAGAAGGAAATGTTATTTATTATATGTAATGGCATGATCTTTTCAAAATGGATTCATTGAAGGGTATTAAAAGTTTCCAAGCAAATGTAGCTGATAGTTGTAATGCCTAAGCCCTAGCTGCAACTAGCATTTTCCTGTGGAGTGCTAAAAATAGGGAGCTTTGGAGCAAGGTATGCACATTAAAACATGGTTAAAAATAGACTTTTGTCAAATGATGTGGTTATAAGAGATCATGGTGCATGCAATATCAAATAAATGTGGTCTCACGGATATGATCACAGGATATGCGTTCAAAATGGATTTGTTGAAAAGGCTCCAAACAGTCAAGCAAATACAAATGATAGTGCCAACTCTTCCTACCTGCGCTAGACCGAGAGCCTTACTCATGTTGCAGGTCACTCCTATTATGGCGTCTATCTCTCAGTTGTGAGTGTGGTGTAGATTTTGCTATTGCAGGAAGGATATATCATCACCCAAGAACATGATGAAAGTTTTTGTGATGATCATGGTGTTAAGCGCACTAAACCTTCTTCTCTTACAAATCAAAATCAGCTTGGGAGTAATGAACTATTGTTGGCTGTTAATGCAGAAACCAGACAACTTTTATATTATGAGGACAAGAAAGATTATGAAAAAGCAACTTAGACATGATTTGGTGAAAGTTGTGTTGTGTGATAAGGTTATGGGTTATAAAATCTTCACTCATGAAATCCACCCATAGTATGCTGCTTGGATTGATAATTTCAGGACTTATAATATTGGTAGTAAAGATATTCCTCAACAATGAACATATGCACTGATGCCAGATATCCCATCTTCAAGTGATGGCCCTCTAATAAGACTGGGTCACCAGGACTATTACAAAGCAACAAGTGAGGTACAAAGCCAATCTACAATAGTTTCTAGGACAACAATGTTGGGAGAGAGTACAACTATTGGTGATCATTGCACTATTACTGATTCTATTTTTAGCAAAGGCTGCAACATTGGTTACAATGTTCTTATACAAGGGTGTTAAGTCTGGAACAATGTAATGATCCAAGACAACACTTTTCTAAAATATGCCATTGTTTGTGATGGGGCTGTTGTCAAGGTTGGGGCGGTATCAAAACTTGGTTCTATCTTATCTTTCAAAGTGGTTATCGGGAAAAACTTTACTATTTTAGCATGTTCAAAGATCTCTAATATTCAATCTTATGGTGAAGAGTTGGAATATGCAAAGGCTACAAGTGTGGTGGCAGAAAGTCCACTAAATATTTTATGAGTGGAGGAGAATGGAATGCAAAGGGTCATCTATAGCCTTTCCCTTTATGGAGGTTTTGTTATTATTTTGAAATATGGCTCTTGGTTTTTCCTGTCCAAGGGGGCTTTTGGACTCCTAGGAGGAGAGATCTATTTAACTCTTTTTGTCATCTTTGTAAAGGATCTTTTTTTTGTTGTTTTCATCCGAGAGCCTCTATGAGGGCTCGGGGATCTTTTTCATTTACTTATTCACCTGGGGAAGATAAGAGCAGTTTGGTTTTTCCTCAAAACACATTTTGCTGTACAGGAGATATTGAGTCTGTGAGCTTATATTTTACATTAGAGGAATAAAGAGACATTCTCAAATATGTGTGTTTGCCTATATTTCTTTGATTGTAAATTTCCTTTGAGTCTTTGCAATCATCCCTTAATGCAGCTTATGTATATCAAGTTGTGAATGCATTTGCTGTGGAATCTATGAATTCAAGTTAAGTCATTTCTTGAGAAGACCTGCAACTCATTCTTTTCTGGTTATCATTCATGGGTGTGAAGTTGGTGATCTGTGAGTCATCTAATTTGAATTATGTTTATTCTATGCTTGTCCATCATATTTGTATCATGTTTATGTGTAGGTATTGGTTTTCCCTTCCTGCTTTTCGGTTAAAAGCATACCCAGAAAAATCAATTCAATTAAATCATACGAGGGAGCTGCCCCTCTCAAATGCAGAGGATAATTGTTGCACTTGCAACCATTACGCCATTTGTTAGCATCTTTTGTTGCTTTCTTGTTGGGCTAATTAGGGTGTTTTTGCAGTGACAAAACTGTATGCTAACAATTTTTGGCGACTCTGTTGGGGATTGAATCGAAGTGCCAGTGTCTCCCTTGCTCAAAAATTCAATGGTACCTCCACTGGAATGGAGGTTGGTGACTCTATTGTATTTGAAGAGCTCAGAAAATGGTTCCATGCAAGGTAGATCAAAGAAATCAGCCCAAAGCCAAAAGATGACCTATGCCAGCAATTGAAGAGATATTGGCTAAAGATGATGAAATACTTCATTTATTATGGAGCAGTCTCAAAGAAAGCATCTCTGAAGCAAAGAAGAAGAAGCTGCATCCATCCCAAGATTACAAATCCACATCACTGCTCAGAAATTTGCATGAAAGATTTTATTTTCTCAAAGGTCTTGAACAGAAGATTCATCAAGCAGCTGTAGAAATATTAAGCTTGTTCAAAGAAGAACCAGAAAGAGAGGATTGAGTTTCTTATAACTTTTTTGTTCTTGGTGAACAAGATTTTATGCAAGCATTGGATGAGCCCAAAGATTTGTTAGTGTCATGGAACCACAATCAACAACAAAAAACAATTTTGAGCCAGGCTAAAAGTAAAGGACCAAAATCTTTCTCAACATGCATACAAAGGAACGATATTGAACAATCGTCTACTTTGGTTGAAGAGAATAATGAAAAGGTACTATCAGAAGAACCTAATGTCATTCTCATTTGAAACTGGTGCCTGGAGAGTTCGAACGATGACTTTTTTGTGGAATCTTGGATGAAGATGGTCACATTACTAAAGTTGAAATGACTACAGCTACTTGTGTCTCTGGTAATATGAAAGAAGGTATGAATGGTTTTGTATTTTCTCCTAAATCAGAAATATTTAACTTTGATATTGATGAAAAAGACCAAGTGATAGAAGGTATTTCTTATGAGGTTGAAAAAGAGTTTTTAAATCATAGTCCAAATGTGGAAGTTTTTGTCTTTAATAATAGTTTTTGTCTTATGAGGTTGAAGAAGAGCCTGATGAGAGAATAGATAAATTGCATTCCCAATCTGCTTATCCTCTTGGTGATGATTTTCCCTGTGTGAGAGGAGAAGTTATTTCTATCAAAATTGATCCCATGCTTGTAGAATGTGATATTCAAGGATCACAATCAACAGTCACATTTCCAGAGATCGATTCATCATGCAATTTGTAGAAAGAATGCTTTCTTCCTGATGTTTTCTCTCAAAGTCCTGGTGTTGATAATGAAGTTATAATTGATACACAACCAGAGCATATGGTTTTCAAGTTTCATGAAGAAAATGATAAAGGGGAAGTATTGCAGACAAAGGTGAGTGGAGAAGTCATCTTTGAGTTATTTTTCTTTGAAGATGAAATAATGTCTTTTGAGAATGATTCATCAAATGAAGCTTGTGTTAAAGGTGAAATAAATATATGCAATGTTGATGATTTTTCAAAATCTAAAATTATGAAAGAAGAAGAAATCGTTGAGGTTAATGAAGAGAAAAATAATAGTCAGGTTGATGAAGGATTGCAACCTCAATAATTTTTAGAAGTCTCAGATGATAACCCTTTTTGCAAAGAAGATGTTGTACTCTCTCCTATACCACGTGTTGAGGAAGAATACTCTATTGCTGAGTATCCAAATACGGGTGGTCTAACAACTCCTATTGCAACCAATGAACAAATTTCTAATGAGGAGAATAGCTGGAATGATACATGGGAAATATTTTTGAGTCATCTGTAGCTGGAGTATGAAGTTGCTCAAGTTCCCACATTAAATCATGAAGAGGCAAGGCTGAAAGCAAAGGTTAGCAATGATTTTACTCTTGAATTACCTCATTTTGAATCTTTCAAGTTGTGAAACATGGGATAAAGAATGATGGTATGAATAAGTATGGAGAAAGTAATGCTGATTTTATGAATGAGGATTTGTTTGCATTCCAAAATAGTGTTTGGAAATGTCAGAAGATGATTTCCTATGTGGAGAAGAAGTGTTTGTACCTCCTTTGTAGGTTGTGGAAAGAGGTGGTTTGGGTGACAAATCCAAAAATTTAGAGTTGCCATTAGAAAAGCATGAATCAAATTCTGAAAGTAAAAGGGAAATTGCATTCAAGCTCAACAAGGTTGCTATTCATGGTATGGATTTTTAGTGTCTTTCAGAAGGAGTTTGTTCAGATCTAATTTCAATTGAGGGCATAGATGACATACAAAAGAGTTCTCCTAAAATTATTGAAGTTTTTGATGAAAGGTAGCTATTTGGCACACATTTTGGTGAACTCTTGTCCTTCATAAATCTCAGTTTTACATTCATGGTCCTCAACAGGTTGCTGAGTTTGCAAGTCCTTCATGGATATACACCTCTTTTTCACACTGGCATATATTTCTCCCAACCAGTTAATGGCTTTGCATAATTTCTTGAGAGGTTGGGATGTGTGGTACCCAGTCTGGGTACATAGGTGTCTTAGGTGGTTTCCTTTCCCTGTTGTGTTTTGATTGTTGTGTCTTTTTCAGTTTTGGTTTTGCCCTGGTCTCCTGTTGTTTCCCCTCTTTTTTCATGCTTCATTGACTCTATTTGCCCAATGGATCAGCACTAGCCTTCACCTAAGATTCTAGATTCTCTACTTTTCATCATGAAAAACAATCCCCAATTAGAGCCTGTTGTTACCCAAAATCTCAAACCTGAAATTTTTGAACTGGTCCTTTGTCTTGAGCTATCATGTTTTGTCAAATCCAAATCCCTCATGTGTTGTATTATGGCAAGTTGCATAAGATTCACTTCACCCTCACTTTTGGTCAAATTATTAGTATTATAACCTTGTGAAGTTTTAGGTGATGGTAATTTCAAATGGCATTATGGATATCTACATATCACTATTATGCTAAACTTCAGCTAGATGTGGGGCATTGTATTACCTAGTGTAGTCTTATACTATTACTCATGATGAATTTCAAACTACCAGACCATTGATCAGGTTCTTGAGCTTCAAAGCAATTATTTTTATAATCTAGAAGCCATTACAATCATCTACTCACCAAGTGTTTAAGGAGTTTTATTAAGTATACAACAATTGAGGACAAATGTGCAAATATAGTCTCTCAGATATATCATCTTTCTATGAAGAGAGATACTTTGTCTTGGGATTTTCTTATTGTTCAAAAAGTATTGATACAATAGCATGGAGCATTAAAAACTATTTCAGGGCACAAAACTCTTCTCAGTTGAGATCTGTGAACCTGTTCAGTTTTTCCATGGTTTCACTATTCTTGTAGATCTATTGAATGTTGCATCTTTGAGATGTGCAACTAAATTTCTTGAAATGAGAGGAGTCTCATACAGGTAAAGCATTATATGGCATTGGTGGCACGAGTAAAAGTCAAAGAATAGAAACAAAAGAGTATTTTGCTTTCGGGGCCTTCTATTCTAGATACACTTAGCGGATGTAATGCCAAATCCTGAGCATTCACCAGTATCTTCTTGGTCAGTGCCAAATAAGTGACAACCTGTTATATTCATGGAAAAGTGTTGTCATCTCTAGCTGCATAATAGCAGCAGCAAATTTTGCTAAATGTCATAGTTGGAAGTATTCCAAAAAGTATAGAAATTGTTGAAAAGGATTAGAGACTTTGAAGCTAATGCAAAATGGCAAGGGAAGTCAGCCTTCAAGAAGTAATGATGCTTTTGGATTTTTTTTGGAAGCTCTGGTAGCATGTATGCAAAAGTCTATTATGAGGCAAGGGAACAGAGCACAACTGCAACCAAGCTTGAATGGGCGCTAGAGGAGGAACGGCTAACAAATGCTGAATTACATAAGAAGATCTCAATACTGAGGTAGTCAAATGAAGAATCAGCTTGGTCTTGGTTGTACAGGTAGATATATAGTTTTCCTTCAATGCACAAACTATTTCCATTACCGCCACCTTCACCATCATTTCCCTTGCAAAAAGATATGCATCTTTTTGAATGATATCTCCAGCTCATATAAAAAAAATCAATAGCATAATGGGAGTAGGATTTTGTCAAATATTACAGTTGTGCATATGTAATTTAAATGATTGGTGGATAGGTATAAATAAATAATATCGTCTCAAAATAGAATTTAAGAGATGGAAACACGATTATCGCTGTGGCTACAGCTAGTTTCCATGCAAATATAATTGGCGGGTGTTGTAATTTGAAATGCTCAGGTTGGCAAGAATATTGAAATATTGAAACTAAGATGAAGCCCGTGGCTCGGCAGGATATACAAAAGGTAGATCTTTGAAAGATTTAGAATCTTCCATGGAAATAAAGAATATGTTCTATCAAATATTATATCCAAAAATGCTTATGAAAACATGCATGCAGACCGTAAAAAGCACAAACAAGGCTGTAGCTAGTTGGAAGGTTGATGTATTCTTCAACAAAATGTAATGATCGTCAGATAAAGCACATAAGGTATGTGTTGATAAGGTTCAAAACTTCAAGAAAATACTATTAATAGTTGTGAACTCAACTTCCATGCTATCCCACACCAAGGGTACAAAGATAAGATCGTGGTGGCAAATTAGGATGTAGAATGTGAGAGCAATAAGAGAAACACAACCTGGTTTTAGAAGGAAATGTTATTTATTGAATGTAATGGTGGGATCTTTTCAAAATGGATTCGTTGAAGGGTATTAAAAGTTTCCAAGAAAATGTAGCTAACAGTTGTAATGCCTAAGCCACAACCGTAGCTAGCATTTTCCTATGGAGTGCCAAAAATAGGGAGCTTTGGCGCAGCGTATGCACATTAAAACGTGGTTAAAAATAGACTTTTGTCAAACGATGTGGTTATAAGCAATCATGGTGCATGCAATATCAAAGAAATGTGGTCTCATAGATATGATCATAGGATATGCATTCAAAATGGATTTGTTGAAAAGGCTCCAAATAGTCAAGTAAATACAAATGGCAGCGCCAACTCTTCCTACCTGCGCTAGATCGGGAGCCTTGCTCGTGTTGCAGGTCAGTCCTATTATGGTGTCTATCTCTCAGTTGTGAGTGCAGTGTAGATTTTGCTATTGCAGGAAGGATATATCATCATCCAAGAACATGATGAAACTTGTTGTGATGATCATGGTGTTAAGCGCACTAAACCGTTCTCTGTTACACAACAAAATCAGCTTGGGAGTAATGAACTATTTTTGGTTGTTAATGCAGAAACTAGATAACTTTTATATTATGAGGACAAGAAAGATTATGGAAAAGAAACATAGGCATGATTTGGTGAAATTTGTGTTGTGTGATAAGGTTATGGGTTATAAAATCTTCACTCGTGAAATCCACCTAGAGTATACTGCTAGGATTGATAATTTCAGGACTTATGATGTTGTTAGTAAAGATATTCCTCAACAATGAACATATACATTGATGCCAGATATCCCACCTTCAAGTGATGGCCCTCCAATAAGACTGGGTCACCGGGACTATTACAAAACAACAAGTGACCTGTACAAATCCAATTTGTAATAGTTTTTGGGACAACGATGTTGGGAGAGAGTACAAGTGTTTGTGATCATTGCTCTATTACTGATTATGTTATTAACAAAGGTTGCAATGTTCTTATAGAAGGGTGTTGCGTCTGGAACAATGTAATGATCCAAGACAACATTTTTCTAAAATATGCCATTGTTTGTGATGGGGTTGTTGTCAAGGTTGGGACAGTATCAGAACTTGGTGCTATCTTATCTTTTAGAGTGGTTATCAGGAAAAACTTTATTGTTTTAGCATGTTCAAAGATCTCTAATATTCAAGCTTATGGTGAAGAGTTGGAATATGCAGAGGCTACAAGTGTGGTGGCAAAAAGTCCACTAAATCTTTTATGAGTGGAGGAGAATGGAATGCAAAGGGTCATCCATAGCCTTTCCCTTTCTTGGAGGTTTTGATATTATTTTGAAATATGGCTCTTGGTTTTTCTTGTCCAAGGGGGCTTTTGGACTCCTAGGAGGAGAGATCTATTTAACTCTTTTTGTCATCTTTGTAAAGGATCTTTTTTTTTGCCGTTTTCATCTGAGAGCCTCTTTGAGGGTTGGGGGATCTTTTTCATTTACTTATTCACCTAGGGAAGATAAGAGTAGTTTGGTTTCTCCTCAAAACACATTTTACTGTACAGGAGATATTGAGTCTATGAGCTTATATTTTACATTTGGGGAATAAAGAGACATTCTCAAATCTGTGTGTTTGCCTATATTTCTTTGATTGCAGATTTCCTTTGAGTCTTTGCAATCATTCTTTAATGTAGCTTCTATATATCAAGTTGTGAATGCATTTGCTATGGAATCTGTGAATTCTAGTTAAGTCATTTCTTGAGAAGACTTATAGCTCATTCTTTCCTAGTTATCATTCGTGGGTGTGAAGTGGGTGATCTGTACATCATCTAATTTACATTATGTTTATTATATGCTTGTCCATTGTATCTGTATCATGTTTATGTGCAGGTATTAGTTTTCCTTTCTGGCTTTCCGGTTAAAAGCATACCCAAAAAAATCAATTCAATTAAATCATACAAGGGAGATACCCCTCTCAAACGCAAAGGATAATCGTTGCACTCGCAACCATTACTCCATTTTTTAGCATCTTTTATTGTTGTCTTGTTGGGCTAATTAGGGTGTTTTTGCAGTGAAAAAATTGTATGCTAACACTATGATTTATGAAGCATCAAAAACACCAATGACAAGGGTATGTTTAATAAGTACTTTGTTAATTAACTCAATCATGCCTTGCTAAAGTACTTTGTTAATTAAAATCTGTGTTTTATTTTTTGTTTATCTCAATTTTTTGCTAGCTAGTACGAGGTTGCTCTACATACACTATTTTAACAAAAATATGCTAGAGGAAGAAAGTACTAAAAGATAACCTACGACAAGATAAAGCAAAATGTTTGAGAAGATATGTTAAGAAATTGTTCAAAATTAACCTAGAGATTGTGCCCACCACCATTTGTAAATGTTGAGCATATCTTGGCCATTGATGTAATGTTAAAAGCTTAGTATTGCTATGATACATTCTTAAATATCATCTGAATGATGAATGTTAGTTACTCCATGAAGTACAATAATGGTATGATATATGTCATCTTGCCTTGTAATTCGAATGTTATCCTAGCTTAATCTTGATTTGTAAAAGATTCCTAGTATATGGCATGTGTGTGATCTTTATGTTTTGGGTTGGACCACCCTAGGAAACTATAAATTTTCAGATTTATAATCATTTATTCACTTTAATTATATGATTATATTTTGAGATTTGTGTATGAGATTACTTTACTCTATTGTACCAAGATGGACTAATTTATCTGTCTTACTCATGATGCATATAGAAATCAACATCATACTAAGGAAATGAGCAAAGACTCTAACTCCAGAAGGGTGTAAAGATGAGAATGAAAAGAAAAGAGAAAGAATGAGGTGACTTCATGAATGTAGGAAATTGTCAACCATAGCAGAAGACATGCCACCAATTCAAGAGGAACATGGATCACCTAATCAAGCTAAGAGAGATGGAATGCAAAACCTTTGTTCAACGAGGAAATTGAATCTCGAAGTTGGAGGCACTCCATATTTCACATGTCAAGATGAAGGTACACCATCATTCTCTTCCCAAATTAGAGGCAGTCCATCTTTCACAGGTCAAGTTGAAGGTACATCTTCATTCTCTTCTCAATTTTGAGGTACATCTTCACTCTCTTCTCAAGTTGGAGGCACACCATCATTCACATGTCAAGTTGAAGGTACACCATATTCTCCATCTTAAATTCAAGATTTTTCATCTTTTCCATCTCCAATTGAAGGTATGCTATCTATCCCATCTCAAGTAAATATTGAAGAAATTCCTAATACTGAGTCAACTTTGCCATTGAAAACGCATCCTAGATTTTTTCATAGAAAGCCTAAGTTTCTAATTGACATCGATGAGAATGTTTTGAAGCCCATGTAGGATAAGATTCCCAAGTGTACTTGCCAAAGGTATGCCAATAAGATATGGAAATCATTTTTTGAGACGTTAAATGAAACTAGAAGATGTCAACTATTTGTTGAATTGATGATAAATCTAAAATTCAAGCCCATTATGAAGATTCTTGGCCTAACATCGGATGCTTCCAGTGAAAAATCAATTGTAAAGAATCTAATGAGTGCATATGAGAGTGTGGGTTCCACCTCACACACCAAGGATAGTAATGTAACATGACATGTCATTACATCGACAATAGTAATCCATCAAACAAAGAAAGTTGACCTCATTAAAAAGATAACTGAAGCATTGAAAATAAGTAGAAAAACTCTGATGAGAGTCATTGGAAGGCACGAAAGAGTTGAGGATCCAAATACCAATGAATTGTGGGCATTCTCTAGGAGATTCCCACAGAAAGATAAATTTGTTGTTGAAGCCTTAAGATCCCTCATTGAAAAATTTTGGAAAAATAGTGCAAGGGTATCTCCTAATGCAAGAGTTGTTGTAAGAAGGAGAATTGGTAAAGGTATTTTAAATGGTAAAGCCTTTTTATGTCAAAATAAATCACACACACATAACTTGTTGTTGTAAAGTACATATTGAGTTTTCTAATCATTATGATGTTTATAGATATATATGTGTAGATTTGCATACTAATGATGTTTTGCAGGAGTGTAATATAAACTGTCCACCTAGATCTTCAAGAGATTTCATATCGAGCATCTTATGTCAAAGAGTGCATGGTCAGTTATTCTACAATAACTTATGCTTGGATTGCACGTGTGACCATTGTGGTGGGTTGCAATATTTTCCAATTTGTGAACATATGGAGAACACACATGCAATTGTGACTGAACTGGTAAGTTTTGACAAATATAATATAGTGGCACATAGTCTAAAAGATGGTAAAGAAGCAAAAAGGTGTGAATTGGTCATTGAAAATATTTTAGTGTATTAGTTTATCTCTATTTTCTGAGAGAATATAGTTTACAAGTATGCAAGGCATACCCATAGAACTTGATGGTTGGACTTGTAATTCAAGTTATGCAAGGACACATTTCCACTTGGTACCATCGTTTCAGTTGTTGACTATGTAGAGAACTACACGTGCTACAACCACAAAATGAGGTGCAATCACAGTATTACAACTCTATGCAGGTTGTTATATTTGTGCATATAGCATTCATTCATGCAGATGATAGTACAAAGGATGATAGGAAGATCTTGAGGGAGTATCATTTTTATATCAGTGATGATTGCACACATTCTATAGAGTTCGTACAACGATACTTTCAGATGTTCTATCGTGATTTGGCTAGTAGGAGTATATCATTTGATCAGCATATTATATGGTCAAATAATTGTGCATCACAATTCAAGAACTCGCGGATGTTCTATTGGTTAAACAAGACACATAGGATGAATGGTGTTTAACATATGTGGAATTTTTGTGAGGTCGGGCATGGAAAGGGGGAGCATCATGGTGTAGGAGCATGTATCAAAAGAGCATTAGCACGTGAAGAGTTGAAGTACAAAGACAATGCAAAGTTGACAGATGCGAGATCTATTATCGAATGGTGTAACACTACAATGGGTCCAGGTAATGAACGTAAGTATATAGTTCGTAGATATTTTTGGTTGGTTGATGATACTAACATTGCAAAATATGAGGATTGTTGTACATTGATAGAATCGAGTGAGCTACACTCTTTTAGAAGCTCTAATGCAGGTTCATGGAGTATTCATATGTGGTAGATGGTATTCTTTTGTTCTTCATGTATAGATCAAGCTTGGTATGATTATGAGTCAAAGAAGTGGGTCGATGAATGGTCTACAAGAAGCCTAAGCCCGGTTAACACGTATCGACTACTGACAATGCTACAAATCACAGAGATTGAATCATCAGTTGACTTTGACCATGTTTTAGATCTAGTTCAACTAGGTATTATCAGCATTCTAATTTAATAAAATTCAATATTCCATCTTGTTTTGTAGTTTTATTTGTATTGTTGACTATATTCATTGAAATGAATGCACATATCAATGCAGGGCATGTTTATGCAGTTATTCCAGCTTAAGACAATGAAGAAGGAATAGATTATTATTTGTGTCATTATGTTGAGGCAAAAAAAAATTAGATGCCCCTGTTATAGATGGAGAAAACATCGAGTATCCTATAGGATCAATGGTTGTTATTGGAACATGGCTTAGAAGGTACCCAGTGAAGAAGTCTGATGTGTGGTTGTTCGAGGCCTTTGACACACATAGGAAGATTCTTTATTATTCTAACCTTGTTGTGACATCAAATGTTCATTTGATCAAATATGGGGGTAGACCATTGAACAAGACCTTGTGGAAGGTTCATGAGTTTGACCATGAGGTAATACTCGACACAATAAAGAGTAGAGCAAACCCAAATGGTTCATTAGATTGAATCAGTGGAATGATAGAAAGGTATGTTATTTTTCTTTACTATCCTCATTTCACCTTCTATATTTTTGACACATATCGTACCTTCTTATATGTGCTCCTTGGTCCTGGTTGATTAGCTTCGTTTCATT
Source organism: Cunninghamia lanceolata (assembly GCA_027924645.1). Classification (NCBI taxonomy): domain Eukaryota; kingdom Viridiplantae; phylum Streptophyta; class Pinopsida; order Cupressales; family Cupressaceae; genus Cunninghamia; species Cunninghamia lanceolata. The sequence continues at coordinate 3,014,960 of BSBN01000934.1, forward strand.
ATAGGGTTCATTGGTGTACTCATTTTAGCTAATTTGCATGTAATACTTGAGTATGATGGAGGTAGGCATAATATTTATGTAGTTGCCTTTGGAAGGGAAGTAAGGTAGGTTTTCATGATTTTTTAATGATGATATGTCCTTTAGTTACTATTTCAAAATGAGTTTTAATGATTTTTAATGATGTTACTATGAGTTGTAATGACAAACCCTCATTTGTTTCTTCACATTGGGTGCTAACAATTGATAGCAGTGGTAAGGGCATCCTTAATTGATGCCCTACAACACATTGGATCAAGTGAGAACACCTTTATAGTATTGAATTTTTATCTACGAGGAAGGTATTATGACTGGATTTTTACATTTGACATCCTTTGGGGCCAAACGGATGACGCCAATACATTTGGGTGGGTGGGTAAATACTAGAGGAGATGTCTTTTTGGTGGTGAATCCTTCTGTAGTTATCGGCTACGTGGGATGGAGATAGTCTCTGAAGAGCCCTAATATAGAAAAGGTGTCAAACTTTGGACCGGTTGTTCCATCAAACCATGACACCTAGGAACATCTTCTTTGCATGTACAGGTGGATGTCAGGTCCACCTACAAAAACCTACCTCAGTTTTTTTAAATCAATTTCATTTGCCTATGGTGGCAAGGAATGTATTGTTCCAAAATGCTTCAGTTTCATGCAGTGTGTTGGGTTTTTCCCAAGCTAGATGTTTCCCAATAATCCCTACAAGATAGCCATCACTCATCAACAAGATTCTTGGGCCAGGGACCAACAGTACAGGAGATAGACTCTATAAATATCTCCTCTCCTTCTTTAGGCTCTACAAAACCTAGGGGGGTATTCCCTATTCAACATCTATGAAATATTTCTGTAAACTTATTGAGATGCTAACATAAAGAAGATAAACCCTCATTTGAGAAAACTAAAACTGTAAAATAATTGTGAAGGGGCTAGCTTTGTGCCTTATATTCAGTTGTAAATCAAAGGATTTTGTGTCCTAAAACTACTTCTAAATCCTATGGGTTTGTAAATGATATTCTGATTTAGTTTTTTGTGTTTGGATACAAGACTAGGACCTTGAATCATAATCGTAATATAGAAATAGACTTGTGCCTAACTCAGGACATGGAGTCAACTAGACATATATATGTGGATGTTTACCATAAAATCAAAACACAATCAAATTTCAAGGGGATTCTCTAATATCTGCCTTACAAATAGTTCCCAGGACTGAGTATTCAATTATCCATGCTTATAGATATCCTTGCTGCAATATATTCTTCCCAATGCTTAAACTAAAACATTTAATTTGTCCCTTGAACAAAAGTAGAAAATTAACCACTCAATATAGAAAACCCATGTTCCAAAAATTTGAATAACCCTTAGTTACTCAGATTTAGAAGAAAAACACACACAACTTGGAGACAGATAACCAAATACATGCAACAAAACATTACTCATTTAAAAACAACATGAAATTGATAAATTTTATGCATAAGACATCCAACATATAACTCATAAACTTACAACACAAGAAATAGAGAAACCCAGAAAGCCTCTCTTTCTATTACTTCTCCAAAATTTTCCAAGTCTTCAACAACGTAAAATGAGTGATACAGTTCCATTATATAACAGGAACGTGTACCCTCAGCAATTAATACATTGTGTTTCAAATTCAATGAACATAGAGAAGCACCCAAAGGCATAGAAGAAACATTAATTACACCGAAGGAAAAAGAAAAGAAGTGGTTGGCTTTGAGAAACATGAGGAACTGCCTGGGTATCTGCATTGTTGTGGTTGGAAGATAGTAGCCAAGTTGTCATTCTTTAGATCCATATCTATCCTGTCACTTACCGTATGTACTTTCAACCAGCCAAGGAAATGAGATGACTTCTGCTATCTTACCATTGTGGCTGACATACTGTGCATCTAGGATACTTTTGACATTTTTACTCAATAATTCAAATGTAGTGTCCACCACATGCAGCCTATCAAGTGTCCAACTTAACACATGTAGAGTTGGATCTCCCTTATCACAACAAAATGGAATTAACTGCTTACCATTATCAATGATTTCCTTCCTCCACTTGTTCATGTCCTTTGTTGTCCCATCAGCTTCTAAAATGTGAGGTAACCATTTTGTGTCCAACTTCTCAACTGCTTGCATTTTATCCTTTAATATTGTATCCAATTTTAATTGATAAACAGCCACCTTCTCAAATTTTTTCAACATCCCTGCTACTAACTGCATCTCAGGAGGAGCATCTGGATCATATCTAGAACACTTGAGAAAGTCCCTAATTTTTCCAGTCCTTGGTAGCTAGATGGTCTTCATAGTTGATAGCCTCTGTTTGTCTAACTCATGCTTTTCACGTGCTATCCTTAATAAAGAGTAAGACCTATGGGTCTCCTCCAACCTAGACAATATCCTATTAATTCTTTATGTGATTAAACTTGTGGCTACACCTTCCACTTTACCTTCTACTTCTTCTTTCAACTTCTTATTATCTTCTTTCAATTCCTTTATTTCTTGAAGCAAGGGTTGTGTGTCCATTGGTAATGTTTCGGCATTCTATATAATTGGAGGCATTTGAGATGAACCAGCTTCCAATTGAGGTTGACTCTCATAAACACTAAGTCTAGCCATTGCCTCTATGTATTTCCCCAATAATTCATTGTAATCTTTCTGCAATTTGAGTGTTGTTGTTTCTGCAAAATGTGTTGTCTGTACATTCAAGCTGGCTGCCTGAGGACACCCTCTTGATGATCACATTACCAGTCAATTCCTCCAAACCTACCTGTTGACACTCATTTTGACCAGGGGTTGATTTGTCATGATCAGGAGGTTTCTTCATTTGAAGCCTTTATCTTCTTGCCCATTTTTTCTAAGTGTTGGACCTCCTCAGCATTTTTCAACTGCAGCATCATATTTTCCTGAGGAGGAGGTCATCATCATCATCTTGTCTTCGATGATGATCTGCATCATCATGTTCCTCGTCGACTTGTTTTTCAACGTCATCATCATATTTCAACTGTCGGGTGATGTTTGCTTATTATCATGATGATGCTGATGAGCTACAGTGCGCCCTGATCTGCTTACGAGGGTGATTCTTCAAAGTCTCCGGTGATCTTCCATTTATCACCTTGCGCAGGCATGATGATGATGTTGCTTATTCTTTGAGTTGCTCGACCTAACTTGTTTTATCCTAAGGGTCGTCGTCATCATCATGATATTTCCAGTTTTCATCCTGCTGCGTGCGGAGGTCATCATATTTTCTGCCTTCATGATATTTCGCCGGGGTGATATTTCTATCATCGGGTGATCTTGGTTAACATCATCCTGATGATGTTGTTGAAGAGTTGTAATTGCGACCCGATATTCACTAGGGTCATCATATTTTGAACGTCAGGATGATCTTAGTCAATATCATCCTGATGATGTTGTATCATTCTTGTTCGTTGTTTCTTCATCCTGATGATGCTGACGTCATCCTTATATCAGGGTGATATCTATTTCTCTGCCTATCTGCATCATGATATTCCGAAGGAGGGGGTGATATTTTCATATCACCCGGATATATGTTTGTTTGTTCGAGCATCATGATGATGCTAATATTAAGGAGATATCCGCCTGCTTGCTTCGCGCATTATCTACTGGGGGTGATCTTTTCAAGCAGCATCATCATATTCAGTTTTCGCCCCGATCTTATAGAGGAGCTACAGTGCAACCTGATATTTTCACATCAGGAGGATATTTCCAAATATCCGGTTGTCTTCGGAATATCATGATGATGTTAATATGATGATGACGTCATCAAGGTCCGGGGGGGTCGTATTTCTAACATTGATCATCTTGAAGAGACCTCCTGATATTTGCAAACATGATGATGACGTCATCCGGATATGAGGAGGTGCACAGTAGGCAGATATCATGATGACGTCAGCAGGATATGATGATGATGTCATCAGGATGTCCATCGGCCAGACTTTTGTTATAAGCTCAGCAGGAGGACGTTCCTCCGAAGGATCAGGTTGTGCCGATTATCATGAAGGTTATGTTTCAAATATCATGATGACGTCAGGGTGATATTTCGAACAACAGGATATCATGCTGCTGGAGGATGATGATGATGAAGTCTATACTAGTGTCGTCAGGAGCAAAAGCGCCGACATGATATATGCTCATGACCTAGTATATAAAGTGCAAAGGAGGTTGCTGCGGGGTGCATGTGGGATAATGTTATCCTGCATATTCGAAACATCATGATGATGAATCTCGGCGGGAAGCGGTTGCGACTGTCTGTTTGATGTTCTTCCCGAGGCCGCGGGTTGGTGCGCCATCAATGGCGATTGTTGCAGAGGTATGGGCGATGGCGTGGACGAATGTTGTACCTGATTGAAGATCTGAATCCCTAGGCGGAGGCGCAAGGCTCGAAAAATCTTCCTGTCTCCTCCCCTACCTGCTGCATTCAAGTTTGAGCGCCATTTCTATGGTACTGTATATCTGGCGGGAATTTTGGTCAACCTGGTAGTTGATGCTGAAGACACCCTCCTGCTATATAATGCAGATGGTGTTATTCTTTTGAGGTTGTTGAAAGTTGATGATTTTTGGCTCTGTAATCCAAAACCAGCTGATCTGGTTGCTCTGTACAGCTTGATCTTGTGAGTTTATGTATCTTCTGTTGTAGGACTTGGCATGAATCCACTGATTTCATGGTTGATCTTGTATGAGTAATGCTATCTTAGCATGTGTTGTGTTAATTCTGTCTCCAGTATTGCATGTATCCTTCTTCTGGATCTGGATGTTTGCTTATGTTTAGATTCTAGAGCATAGAATTCCTATGTTGAATGTCTGATCTTTTAACCTCTGCTCAAGGGGCAGATTAAACTGTTTTCAGGTTGAACATTGGGAAGGGTATACTGCAGTAGGGATGCCATAAGTAGAGATAGCTCAACACTCTATATTGGGAGATATCTGTAGGGCAGATATCATGTTTGTCCCCCTGAAATCCAGTTTTAGCTGTTCATGCTGATCATTCACAGGTGTATGTCTACCGACTCCAAGCCCTGGATAGGCACCAATCATGCTGTGTTCTTGTGTTATACACCATGTCCAACTTTGCATCCAAATTCATATCAAAACACTTCATACCTCCACCTGTTAGTTGTAGGAGTAGGATTAGGAACCCCCTGCATGCTCTCATACCCAACCAGACATCATGTCCAAGAATGTTGCCAGCCTTGTGATCTATCATGCAGATCTTGGTCCATACATGAGAGTATTCTGCCTGTTGTTGTCAAGTTAGATCTTTCTATCTTTGAGCTAGTCAAGGTTACATCTTAAGTTATAGGGATACCCCCCTTGGTGCGGCAGAACCAGAAGTGAAGGGGAGGAGCTCACGCAACCTCCTGTATTCAGTTGGCCTGAATCTGCCTGTGCATTAGAAGTGGCAAACCCTAATGCTGATTCAGAAGAAATGTCAACACTACCTTTGGTTTCTTATCATTTGGGGCCAATGCCAAGATAGCCAAGGTATCAAATTTAGGGTCAAAGATAGCACTCTGTAATGCCCTCTTGGCCTATTCTCCACTTACATCTGCATCATCCCTTGTAAGGTATCAAATGTAATAGCATCTGACAGTGTCTAGTGTGGCAATAGTAGGATTTTTCTTCTCTTCACAAGTACTCTCCCTTCCTCAGGAGTCATGGCACTAATGTCCTTGTTCACTTCACTCAAAACCCTCCTTGTGGTAGCATCATATTATGAAGGGTTTGCACCACTTTTTGCTTCTTCTATCTTTTTCTAAAATTCTTCACTCCTCATTCTCAACATAAAGGATTTGAATTCTAGAGTGGCAATGAATGCATCATAAAATATAAACTGATTGCATGCCACCTCCCTCACATCCTCGGTGTCCACCTCATTATTGACTGTGGATCTTGTCAACCTATTCTCTGGGGAGGCATATGGTGCTATCCTCCGAGGACAATGGAATTGATATGAGGGCTGTGGGTCTTGTTCCTCTGTCACCTCATCCTCTAGATTCACAACTTCCATTTTTTCTTCTATTTCAAGATCAATTATCTTTTCTCTCTTTGGGGCAAGGGCACCAGGGGAGTCAAGGGAACTTTTCCTAATGTACTTGCCCTTGGAACTGCTTGGTTGATATGTGGGCCTCTCTTCCCCATTAGGTGCCTCAGCAATCAATTCATCTTCTTTAGCAAAGAACATTTTGATTCATTCAATGGGGTTTTAAATCTCAATGAAAGACCCTTGATATGCAAAGTTAGCCTTCTTTTTCCTTTTCTCTGCATCCATTATCAATTTCCACTTATTTCTCAAGAAAAGCACTTGTTGCATTGATTCACAATTTCTGACAGTATCCTCATCAAGCAGGACATGGTGTGGATATGCAGACCTGCTGACTTTATGCCTTGTGTCATGAATAAAACCTTCAGGATCAAAGAACCTTATTTTTTCCACATCCATCCTATAACATTGCAACATGAAATTGTTGATATGAGCCAAACAACTGAGAGGGGGGGTGAATCAGTTGTCACAAAACTTTAAACACTTTCTGCAATTTAAACATTCATCACTTATCCACAATTATTATGATTTACCCATGAGTGCATGAAATCAAAAACTTAACCACAAATACAACATCAAACACAAGAGACACTAGATTTACGTCGAAAAACCCAAGGTGGGGAAAAACCATGGAGAGGATTAACTCTCAATATATATTGCAATCTTGAAATAGTGATGTTCAGGCTTGGTCACCCCACGAGCCTAAACATACTGGCTTACTGCCATGATGAACAACTAGGTCTAGTAGGCTCATTGCCACAACCCTAAACCTAGCAAGATTACAATAAGGGTTGTTAAACCCTGAGGGCTGTTAAACCCTATTCACTACCACAATCAACACCTTTCACTATTTGCAACTAAAGTATAATAATTTTCTGCTCTGCCTTTCCTCTGCTCTCCTCTTCCTCTTTTCTTCTCTTCCTCTTCTTTCCTCTGCCCCTTCTCTGCTCTACCTTTGGACCTTTCTTAATATATATCCATTTTCTCTCAAGGACACCTTTTCCATGGCTCAACTACAAGTATTTATACACTACATCAACCTTGGAATGATCATCAAGGTTGACATCAACCATTGGAACAATCTCCAAGGTTAGTATTACAAACATTTACAAAATAGGTCTTGACCTATTGCAACATCATGCAAACGGAATGAAATGTGGATTATGCCATGCCTTAGCTAGGACTCAAACATGATTTTCCATGCCACAACATGCTTCCACAATATTCTAGAGATCTTCGCAATCACTGGGATCAACTAGGTCGGCCAAGACTGGTTACACATTACATCAACTAGGAACAATCTTCACACACCATCTCAATTTCTTAATGCGGACCAAAGTCTAGATAGAAACATGATTATGAGACATCCACAAGAATGTTTTAATCACCAGGAGCAATCACATGAACCTTAACCACTTTATCCATAGGAATCTTCTCACTGAAACACATGAACTTCACTATCTTCAATTGTCATAAAATAAATATATCTTGCGGACCACAAAACCATGAACCACTACAACTATAGGCACTTATCATCATCCTAGACTTACCTCTAGAACCATAGAGCAAAATACTTTATTGTGGAGGAATACAGAGCCAAATATTGTCTTCCTGTCTCAACTGAACTCACAGAAAAAGCAAGCTTCACTCTGGTGAACACAACTCACTCAAGTCTTCATGCGGATGACTCAAACCTAGAATGTAGCATCCTCAGACATACCTCTAACTTGCTTCAAATCTACAGACCAGTATCTTCAAGAAGGAATAAATGTAGAGCAATTAACCAGACTGATCTTCAGCATACAACTCACTGTTTGTAACTCACTTGTTTCTTCTGGAGAGGCTAATCTTCTCAATATCCTCAACATACAAGTCCTCTAAACAAGTAATAGAATAAGATATATTTAACACCAATGACAACAAGAATATGTTGACATCAATGACAACACCGATTAGGCACATACTTGCAACAGAAACTAATTTGGTCCAAGCCACTCTTATCAATTGTAATAAAATCATGAAGCTTCAGAGATGTTGGGATAAGAAATCCCTTCTTAGGCTTTCTAAAATGTTCCTTATCTGCTTCATTCAGCTATCTAATGTTCTCCATAAATCCTATTCTTTTGGGCACAAATTTTGGTAAGGAATAGGGTGGAGCCTCACACCCATAGATTTTGATACAAGTTGTATTTTCATGTAAAAACCAATCTCCCCAATTGTGATTGATCTTTAGATGGGGGGTCCTCTCCATTGTTCTTAGAAAATCCTTGATCTCCTTTGGTATCCTTTCTGCAACTAGCTCCAGGAATCCCAATACTTTCCTCACAAAATGCTCCTCAAAAGTGACATAGCTAGCATATTTCAAATGCATGTCTAGCATGCAGGTCCACATCTGAACTAGTATGGCATTGCCTTCTGCATCAGTCATTCTCAAATGTAATTCTTTTCCCCAATGGCCAGACAGAGAAAATAGGATCATGTGGCACATTAACAAATACCAAGTGAATTTTACATGGGAACCTGGAGTGTACATATTGTTCTTAATGGCCATCATTTGTTCATGCATCTTTTTTGACAAGTAACCTACATAATCATAAGGCTTCTTGTTTCCATAATCTTGGATATATACTTCCATCATCATTAGAGACACCGACATTCTATTTGATGCATCTATTCCGAGCACATGACACAAGCTATGATAGGTTTTAAAAAAATATTCCTTGAACAGGCTGCATCAAAGAGGCGCCTCTTCTGTGTCAAGGATTTTGATCAAAGCTCCATCAACCCCCTTCAATATATGCTTGGCCAATTTATGGGATCTATATGCATACCTAAGACCTTTGTATTTTTCTCTAAAAGCATTCAAATCTATAGGTTGTTAGGGTTAGCCGGCAGAAGATATCAATTAAATGCAAATAAAGATTAAACAGACGAATGGAAATACACAGAAATAATAACAACAAGAGACAAGTTTTAACGTGGTTCACCCAAACTCGAGCTACATCCACCAAACAGAGAGTCCAATATTATTATCTAGTAAATCAAATTGATTACAATCAGTAGTCACTGCAACTCAATATCGCTGCAAAATGCTACAATACAATATCAAAACCCTAACCCTTAGCAGATTTTTATCAAGCTTTTTGTCGGTTACAAAATAGGGTTTTTTATGTCGGTCAATGAAAAAAAACTCCTGGTGCCTTTTATAAAATAATAAAATCGTGTAAGGTTTCCAGAACGTGCCAGGGCTGCTGCCCCTAGACCCCGCAAGGGGCGCTGCCCCTTGACCCCGTAGGAATTTGGGGGGAAACTGCACTGATAAAAGTGGGGTAAATTTAACCTCCGAGTCTGATTAGGCTCCATATAACAACATAGGTATACTAGCAATAGGGTCAAGATTAAAGATAATAGTAATATAGCCCCTAGTGAATCTAATGATAACATTTCCATTTCCAGACAAGACAGACATGGTCTTAGGGTCATACCTAGTTGCTACAGCTCTCATCAAGTCTATGTTTATGAAGACATCAGGGCATATTAATTTAGCTAAGTCAAGGGTCTAGGCATGGAAGATTGGGGCTCTGTAATCACTTCGCTTGTGCCAATGCTCAAATAGAATCTACACAAAGGTCATATATTTTATCATTTCTGCCAACCTCTCCTAATTTTGTTAGAGGTCTCTTAAATGATCCAGGACATTGAATCATGATGTCTTCATCCAAGCTGGGTTTTGAGGTCAAAGCTTGACCTAACTAACTCATTTTGCATTTTATGCAGGCATCCTAGGGTTTATGCAATTAACGGCTGCCCTAAATGTCTCATAAAATTCTTATAGATATAAAACTAAGTGCAGGAGAGAGACAATGACTTACTAGTTTTTTGATGCTACAGAGGCTCAGAATTGCTTCTCCTTGCTTGTTTTGACAATTTTCTGGCTCTAAATGTGATTGCTTCTTGGAAAATGACAGGTAATGCCTTGAATTATGCTATTATAACATCAAATTCCTATACCACTCTGTATATTGATGGAGGTCACGGAAACCATAACTCTACTCATGCCAAAATCACTCAAAAATCTTCTTTGTTTGCATTTTTGAATTTGGACCATTGATTATTTGTCACCTTTCTGAAATCCACGGCCTTGATTCACTTAATAGATTTGAAAATCTTAGTCATCTTGGTTGACAAGTCACCGCCCAATGAAAATGAGCCAAATCATCTATACTCTCCTTGCACATCAAATCATCTTCGGAATGGGTTGGATGCGTGTCACCTTTTTGTGGCGTTGTAGTCGAAGAGGGCCCACCATACACCTACTATGCAATGGTGCAACATAGCACCCATGCACCTTTATTATACTTGCTATTTAATCGGTGCATGCCACATGTCGTCATATCACCATCTCTGGGTGAATAATCCCTCTGAAAAGATTCCCCTGCACTAGCACGCAACCGTTGGATCTTAAGCTTGTTCTGCAGACCATTAATATTTTGACATGTGGTGGTGGATAGTTGGCTGAGGCAAACACTTCATAGGCAAAGGTTACATGGACAAGTGGTGGCTTGTCACGGCATCGCAGCTGGGGACTGACGTCATCCTAACATGCTCCGTGACAGTGTAATTTTCAATTTATAAGACTTTAGGACTTACTAGTGTCAATAGGTAATGACTAGGTTAAGGGGCCAGTCAACTCATGGGCACCAAGACTTAAGGTTGTGAATTAAAGGATTGACAACTAGCAATAAAAGGTCAACACAAAAATATAACACTAAAGTGCATGACCTAAAGAAAAGGGGCAAAGGGTTTTTGAAACTGGACAGTTAGAAAAAAATTTAAAACCTAAAACACTAAGACCATGGGGGAACCACCACAGTGGAAAGGTGCTAGGAATGAGATTTTGCATTCCATAGCTTGTGGGGCCAAATCAACAGTGCCAACGCATAGAGGTGGGTGGGTAAATGCTAGGGGAGGTCTTGTTTTATGTGCCAAGTGTCGTAGTCATTTGAGGCAGCATGCTACCGACAAAGTCACTTAAGATCCCTAATAGTAAAAAACTACCAAACTTTGATGGAGCAGTTCTTAGATTTCATGGCAGCTTGGAATGTTATGGTCAGACCTACAGATGAACATCAGGTCTATCCACAATAACCTCTCTCAGTTTTCGTCAACTCCAATCCATTTGATTATGCTAAAATCAAATGCATTCTTACAAAATGCTTCAGTTTCATGCAGCAAAAAGGTGCTAGGAGTGACATATTGCATTCCACAACTTGTGGGATTAAACCGATAGCACCAACGCATCGAGGTCAACAGGTAAATGGTAGGGGAGGTTTCATTTCATGTGCCAAGTGTCCCAATCATTTAGGGCAGCAAGCTACTAGCAAAGTCACTTAAGATCTTAAGAGCAAAAAACTACCAAACGTTGACGGAGCATGTTTCAAGTATGTGTTAATCGGTGTTGTCATTGATGTCAACATGTTTGTGTTGTCATTGGTGTCAACTATGTTCTCTACTATTACTATTGTTATTTGTTTAAGTTGTTGAATTATAATGATGTGATTGCCTTGAAGAAATGTTGAAGGTGTTAAGAATATGTTCCTCTTTCTAGGTTTCCAAGTGCTTTTGAAAAAAATTGATTAATATTGAAAACAGTGTGTTGAAGAAATCTTCTGGCTTACAGAATACTATTTGAGTTTTTGCTTTGAATTTACTCTGTGTTGGAGATCTGAGTGTGTGGTTTGGCTATGTTGTTGAGAAGTGTTTGAAGATGATAAATCTAGAATTTGGTACTCTGGATCGTTGTGCAGTGAAAGTTATGTTCACCAGTCTGAAGACAGTGTCTGATAGTGTTTGCAGTGTATCTAGGAGAAAGCATTTTGCTCCACATTTCTCTGCAGAATGGTTTCAGGTGTTGTGGTTCTGGATATATTCTTATAAGGTACTTATCTATCCTCCATTCAAAAATTTTGTGATTTGGTGCTTCAAAAAGTAATTTATTGCGTGGCAGAGTTCGACAATGTTGTGTTCAGGTGAAAGTTGTTGTGGCTGAATTTGTTGGTTTCCAGGTGACTTCAAGTTGTTCATGGATGCTCCTAGATGATGTTAAAGCTTCATTCAAGCTTCGCAAGGTGTGTTTATCTTTGAGGAAGCATGTGCTTAAAATTTCTTGGTGTTAACACAAGTTTGGCCAACTTGGTTGTTTTCACTAATTTTGATTATGCTTTGGTGATTGTGAAAGCGTGTTGAAGCATGTTAGAGTGGATTTAGGACTGTGCTAAGGCATGATGTGGTCTACATTCATTCCCTTCCTCTATGAGGATGTTTAGGTCCAGACCTAATTTGAATTTTAAGGGTTAAGTTGTGTTTCCAACCTTGGAGAATGTTTTCATGATTGATGATGGTATAAATGAGTGTCAAGGAGTCATGGATTAGTGTGTGCCTGAGGGATATGATGTGTGTGATGTGAATTTGATCAGGGGTAGTGAGATCTTTCATGTGTTAGGCTACTGAATGCAGTGAGCAGAAGGTGCCTACTATTTTTGGTGATGCTGTGAAGATGTTGTTGGTGTTGTGATGAATATTGAGCTTCATTGGAACTGAACTCCTTGCATAGGTTAGATGCAACTATATCAGTTCAAAGCCTGGCAGTGAGCCATTCCTCTCTTCTTTCCTTCTTTCTTAGTGTGAAGTGAGTCCACTTGGACAGTGAGTCCCTTGCAGTGAGCATTCTTTCTTATGGCAGTGAGCCTTTTGTAATTCGGTATTGTTACTACATTATATTATGAGCTAATCCTCACTGTGGTTTTTCCCTTTTAGGGTTTTCCACATAAATATGGTGTTCTCTTGTGTATGGTGTTGATGTGTTTAAATTTATTTTATTTTCTTCTCACATTTAATCATCATAATAGATTAAGGGTTTAAGTGAACTAATGTGGATGTGAATAAATTTATGAGGGTTTGAAATTTCTGATACAACTGATTCATCCCCCCTCTTAGTTGTCTTTTGCAATTAATAAAGCAGTTCTCAGAAGTTGTGGTAGCTGGGAATGTTTTGTTTGGACCTATAGGTGTACGTGGGTCTATCCACAATAACCTCTCTCAGTTTTCATCAACACCAATCCATTTGACTATGTCGAAATCAAATGCATTCTTGCAAAATGCTTCAATTTCATGCAGCACAACCTTGCTAGGTGCCATATTTTTAATTCTACTCATCATGGGACTAAACTAATAGCATGAATGCATTGGGATGAGCAGGTAAATGCTAGGGGAGGTCTCGTTTCATGTGCCAAGTGTCGTAGTCATTCAGGGCAGTAGGCTACTAGCAAAGTCACTTAAGATCCCTACGAGCAAAAAACTGTCAAATTTTGATGGAGTACTTCTCAGAATTTGTGGTATCTGGGAATGTTCTATTTGGACCTACAGGTGCACGCGGGGTCTGTCCACAATAAGCTCTCACTTTTGGTCAACTCCAATTTGTTTGACTGTGCTAAAATCAAATGCATTCTTGCAAAATGTGTCAATTTCATGCAGTGGAAAGGTGCTAGGAGTGAGATTTTGCATTCCATAGCTCGTGGAGCCAAACTGATAGTGCCAAGGTGTCAGGGTGGGTAGGTAAATGCTAGGGGAGGTCTTGTTTCATGCACCAAGTGTCCCAGTTGTTTGGGGCAACAGGGTACCGACAAAGTCACTTAAGATCCTTAAGAGCAAAAAACTACCAAACTTCGACGTAGTAGTTCTTGGAATTCGTAGCAGTTGGGAATATTTCATTCAGACCTATAGGTGTATGTGGGGTCTGTCGATAATAACCTCTCAATTTTAGTCAACTCTAAACTGTTTGACCATGTCAAAAACAAATGCATTCCTACAAAATGCTTCAGTTTCATGCAATGGAAAGGTACTAGGAGTGAAATTTTGCATTCCACAGGTTGTGGGGCTAAACTGACTGTGCCAACATGTTGGGGTGGGTGGGTAAATGCTAGGGGAGGTCTCATTTCATGTGCCAAGTGTTTCAGTCATTCCAGGCTACAAGCTACCAGTAAAGTGGAAAGGTGCTAGGATTGAAATTTTGCATTCCATAGGTCATGGGGCTAAACCAACTATGGCAACACATCAGGGTGGGTGGGTAAATGTTAGGGGGGGTCTTGTTTTATGTGCCAAGTGTCTCAATCATTCTGCACTACAAGCTATAGGTAAAGTCGAAAGGTGATAGGAGTGAAATTTTGCATTCCATAGGTCATGGGGCTGAAGCAACCATGCCAACACGTCAGGGTGGGTGGGTAAATGCTAGGAGAGCTCTCATTTCATGTGCCAAGTGTCCCAGTTGTTTTAGGTTGTAAGCTACCAATAAAAGTCACTTTGTCGGTAGCTTACAACCTGAAACAACTTGGACACTTGGCACACGAAAAGAGACCTCCCCTAGCATTTACCAACCCACCCTGACACATTGGCATGGTCAGTTCAGCCACACAATGAGCATAATGAAAAATATGGCACCTAGCAAGGTTGTACTACATGAAACTAAAGCATTTTGCAAGAATGCATTTGATTTTAGCACAATCAAACGGATTGGTGTTGACCAAAATTGAGAGAGATTATTGTGGATGGGCCCCACATACACCTATAGGTCTAAACAAAATATTCCCAATTGCCACAAATTCTAAGAAATGCTCTGTCAAAGTTTGGTAGTTTTTTGCTCTTAAGGATCTTAAGTGACTTTGTCGATAGCCTGCTGCCCTGAACAACTGGGAAATTTGGAGCACAAAATGAGACCTTCCCAAGCATTTTCCCACCCATCTCGACACGTTGGTATAGTCAGTTCAGCCTCACAAGCTATGCAATGCAAAATTTCACTCCTAGCACCTTTTCACTGCATGAAACTGAAGCATTTTGTAAGAATGCATTTGATTTCAGCACAGTCAAATGGACTGGATTTGACAAAAACTGAGAAGGGTTATTGTGGATGGACCCCACATACACCTGTAGGTCTAAACAGAACATTCCCAGCTACCACGAATTCTAAGAAGTGCTCCTTCAAAGTTTGGCAGTTTTTTGCTCTTAGGGATCTTAAGTGACTTTGCCGATAGCTTGCTGCCCCAAATGACTGGGACACTTGGTGCATGAAATGAGATCTCCCCTAGCATTTACCCACCCATCTTGATGCATTGGCACTGTCAGTTTGGCCCCATGAGCTGTGGAATGCAAAATATCACTCCTAGCACCTTTCAACTTTATCAATAGCTTGCAGCGGGAAACAACTAAGAGACTTGGTGTATGAAATGATACATCCCCTAGCATTTAGCCATCCACCCCAACATGTTGGCGCAATTTGGCCCCACAACTTGTGGAATGCAAAATTTCACTCCTAGCACATTTCCACTTTGTTGGTAGCTTGTAGTGTGGAATGACTGAGACACTTGGCACACAAAATGAGACCTCCCCTAGCATTTACCTACCCACCCCAACATGTTCGTGTGGTCGGTTCGTCCCCACAATGAGCAGAACAAAAAATATGGCACCTGGCAAGGTTATGCTACATGAAATTGAAGCATTTTGCTAGAATGCATTTCATTTCGACATGATCAAATAGATTGGAGTTGACCAAAACTTAAAGAGGTTATTGTGGATGGATGCCATGTGCACTTGTAGGTCCAAATGGAACATTCCCATCTACCACAACTTTAGAGAATTGCTTCGTCAAAGTTTGGTAGTTTTTGCTCTTATGATCTTAAGTGATTTTGTCGATAGCTTGCTGCCCCGAATGACTGGGACACTTGGCGCATGAAATGAGACCTCCCCTAGCATTTACCCACCCACCTTGATGTGTTGGCATTGTCGGTTCGGCCCCACGAGATGTGGAATGCAAAATGCCACTCCTAGCACCTTTCCACTACATGAAACTAAAGCATTTTTCAAGAATGCATTTGATTTCGGTACGGTCAAACGGATTGGATTTGACCAAAACTGAGAGAGGTTATTGTGGATAAACCCCATGTGAACCTGTAGGTCTAAACAGAACATTCCCAGCTCCCATGAATTTTGAGAACTACTTCGTCAAAGTTTGGTAGTTTTTTACTCTTAGGGATCTTAAGTGACTTTGCTCGTAGCCTACTGCCCCAAACGACTGCAATACTTAGTGCATAAAATGAGACCTCCCCTAGCATTTACCATGCACCCCAACACGTTGGTACTGTTGATTTGGCACCACAAGCTATGGAATGCAAAATATCACTCCTAGCACCTTTTCACTACATGAAACTGAAGCATTTTGTAAGAATGCATTTGATTTCAACACGGTCAAACGGATTGGATTTGACCAAAACTAAGAGAGGTTACTATAGATGGACCCCATGTACACCTATAGGTCTAAATGGAACAATCCCAGCTACCACAAATTTTGAGAACTGCTCCGTCAAAGTTTGACAGTTTTTTGCTCTTAGGATCTTAAGTGATTTTGTTGGTAGCTTACTTCCCCCAAATGATTGGGATACTTGGTGCATAAAATGAGACCTCCCCTAGAATTTACCTACCCACCTCAACATGTTGGCACTATCAGTTCGGTCCCATGACTTGTGGAATGTAAAATGTCACTCCTAGCACCTTTCCACTACATGAAACTGAAGCATTTTGCAAGAATGCATTTGATTTTGACATAGTCAAATGGATTGGAGTTGACCAAAAATGAGAGAGGTTATTATGGATAGACCCCATGTACACCTATAGGTCTAAATGAAACATTCTCATCTGCCATGAATTCCAATAACTTCTCTATTAATGTTTGGTAATTTTTTGCTCTTAGGAATCTTAAGTGACTTTGCCAGTAGCCTGCTGCCCCGAATGACTGGGACACTTGGTGCACAAAATGAGACCTCCCCTAACATTTACCCACCCACCCCAACATGTTGGCACTGTCGGTTTAGTCCCACGAGCTATAGAATTCAAAATCTCACTCCTAGCACCTTTCCATGCTGCATGAAACTAAAGCATTTTGGAACAATGCGTTCCATGCCACCATAGGCAAATGAAATTGATTTAAAAAAAATAAAGCTAGATATTTGTAGGAGGACTTGACATCCACCTATACATGCAAAGAAGATGTTCCTAGGTGTCACAGTTTGACGGAACAACTAGTCCAAAGTTTGACACCTTGTTTGTCATAGGGCTCTTGAGAGATTGTTTGCATTTAATGTAGCTGATAATGACCAAGATGCTTTGCCACTGAAAAGACACCTCTCCTAGCATTCATCCACCCACCCCAATGCATTAGTATGGTCATTTCAAATGCATGAGGTATGGAATGTGTTCTAATTACATCCATCAAAGCATAAAGGATATGGGAATTTTGTTAGATTTTGTAGTTGTAATTGCCCTAATAGACATGTATATAAAGTGGCAAGTGTAAAGCAAATGTAGAAAGGTGAAATGAGGATATGCATAGCATAGAAACCATATAGAAGGTGAAATGAGGATATGTGAATCATGCCAAATCTCTCTCTCTCTCTCTCTCTCTCTCTCTCTCTCTCTCTCTCTCTCTCTCTCTCTCTCTCTCTCTCTCTCTCTCTCTCTCTCTCTCTCTCTCTCGTTTTGCAAGAGAAAGACAAATCCACATGTGCTTGCCTTGTAAGTGGCCTAGGAGTTTGTAGCCCTTCTCAGAGACCTTTCTTGTCATAACTTCCTTCATACACCTAATAATGGAGAGCTGAGACTTGATTTGGATACCCTTTTGGTCATTGTAAAACATATGTGAAAATGAGATAGGGTTGTTTAGTATGGAATAGGAAAAAATTGGGCTATTATAGTCAAACTAGGCATATTTTGGGGACTGTAATGTAACAGAAGAGACTTACACATGGATTTAAACCTTGAGATTGATAGGGAAGGTGTAAATAG
Organism: Cunninghamia lanceolata; assembly: GCA_027924645.1. NCBI lineage: Eukaryota > Viridiplantae > Streptophyta > Pinopsida > Cupressales > Cupressaceae > Cunninghamia > Cunninghamia lanceolata. The sequence goes on from BSBN01000934.1 coordinate 3,032,948, forward strand.
GCATATATAACATGTCTAAACACTTCCCTTGCATAAATCACTCACCCAACACAATAATTCTCAAAAATACACTAAAATAGGGTCTCTTAGGCCAAATAGAGTAGGGCTTATTCAAAATGGCACTTACATGTGTGACCAACCTCTAAAATATTTCTTGTGGCTCTGTATATACCTACATATGGTGGAACTGGGAGAAAATCAAAATTTACTAAAACTACCCCCTCAATGGCTGAGAGTACTCAGTTTTCTATAAAATGCAAAATAAGTTGCTTCAACGGGTCTAGCTCATTAGATTAGGTCTGTTCATGTCTATTACACCTCATGGAATCATCATTGTTTTCAAATAGTTCATTTTGGTGGGAAAATGGGAAACCCCTATCAAAATGACTTAAATGGATGTCTTGACCTACAAGATCACTTGGAAACATGAAAATGTCCTCCTTGCCATCTGCTAAAGTCACTTGATTGGTTTTGAGCCTATGCTCCTGCATCAATAAGGCAGGTGAACTATTTGACATGACGCCTCAAAGAAATGTTGTCTCATGGAATGCAATTGGCAGGTGTAAATCCAAATTCCACAACCTTATCCACCATTCTCCTTGCCTATGCCAAAATGGGATCTTTGGAACAAGGTATAGAGAACCATCAAAGCATAAAGGATATAGGAATTTTGTCACATGTTCTATTTGCAGCTGCCCTTTAGACATGTATGCAAAGTGTTGAAGCATAGACAAGGCATGTAAATAGTTTGGCATGACAATTCAAAGAAATGTTGTCTCATGGAATGCAATGATTGCAAGATATATGCACAAAATTGATTTTTTATAAGGCTTTCGAAACTTTCAAGCAAATGCACTTGGCAGGTGTAAAGAAAATGTAGAAAGGTGAAATGAGAATATGCAAAGCATCCAAAAACCAAACAGAAGGTGAAATGAGGATATACAAATCATGCCAGACATGTCTCTTTCCCTCTGTCTCTCTCTCTCTCTCTTCCCCTCTTCCTCATTCTACTCTTTTTGTAACCCATATAGATAGTGAAATGAGGGTATGCTAGACCTATAGAAGGTGAAATGAGGATATGTCTAACATGTAATATGAGAAATTATCTATAATTATCATGTCAAATCTAGTAGTTTCAATATCATGATTGTTATGAGATGTATACAAAAAGAAGAGTACAACAAATATGTTAACTAACACTTAGCATCAATCTAATAATTTAGCATAAACAAATTATATTTCCTTATATAATTCAAACTATGAATTGTTAGATTCATCTAAAAACTTATAAAGGCATAAATGATAAATCCTATGATTGGATGCACCTTTCCTTGTACCCACCATTCTCTTCACAAAAATTCTTTATTTTATGTTTCATATTCCATATTTTTCTTAACATAAAAGTGTAAGATTTAACTAATAATTTATATACAAAAACTAATTATATAAAAACCATGTCATAAGTTGTTGCAAATAGGTTCACAATATATTTATGTGTTATCCAAATAAAAGTTAGCTTCAATATTCATAATTAGACTATTGTTTCTTGGATTCAATTGTCTAGGAAACAATTCATATTGATTTTCTAGAAAATTATTTTGAGAATAAAGTTTATCTTTGCACCCCAATATCGATACTATTGGTTGATAAAATAATTATAATACTAAGGGATCAAAATTTAAACACATTGCATACCTTACCTAATGTGTTGCAAATTCAATTCAAGTTACAAGTATACTTCCCAAAAATAAATCTACAAAATTCTTAAGATTTACAATTTACTCATGGATATTATATTCTTCACCAAGCTTGTAATTCTAACTAATCTTATAATTCAAAGCATAAAGGATATGAGATTTTTTTCAGATGTTGTAGTTGCAACTGCCCTAGTAGACATGTATGCAAAGTGTCGAAGCATAGATAAGGCATGTGAATTGTTTGATAGAACACCTGAAAGAGATGCCATCTCATGGAATACAATAATTGCAAGATATGCACAAAATGGATTTGTTGATAAGGATTTAGAAACTTTCAAGAAAATGTGATTGGCAGGTGTAAATCCAAATTCCACAACCTTAACCAACATCCTCCCTACCTATTCCAAAATGGGATCTTTGGAACACGATATGGACATCCATCAAAGAATAAAGGATTAGGGAATTTTGTTAGATCTGTTGTAGTTACAACTACCCTAGTAGACATGTATGCAAAGTGTGGAAGCATAGACAAGGCACATGAATAGTTTGACAGAACACCTCAAAGAGATACCATCTCATGGAATGCAATAATTGCAAGATATGCACAAAATGGATTTGTTCATAAGGATTAAGAAACTTTCAAGAAAATGCAATTGGTAGTTGGAAAGCCAAATTCCACAACCTTAGCCAACATCCTCCTTGCCTATGCCAAAATGGGATCTTTGGAATAGGGTATGGACATCCATCAAAGCATAAAGGATATGGGAATTTTGTTAGAATTGTTGTAGTTGCAACTACCCTAGTAGACATGTATGCAAAGTGTGGAAGCATAGACAAGGCACATGAACTGTTTGACAGAACGCCTCAAAGAGATTTCATCTCATGGAATCTAATAATTGCAAGATATGCACAAAATGGATTGTTAATAAGGTTTTAGAAACTTTCAAGAAAATGCAATTGAGAGGTGTAAAGCCAAATTCCACAACCTTAGCCAACATCCTCCCTTCATATGCCAAAATGGGATCTTTGGAACATGGTATGGACATCCATCAAAGCATAAAGGATATGGGAATTTTGTCAGATCTTGTAGTTGCAACTATCCTAGTAGACATGTATGCAAAGTGTGGAAGCATAGACAAGGTACATGAACTGTTTGACATGATGCCTCAATGAAATGCCATCTCATGGAATGTAATGATTGCAAGATATGCAAAAAATAGATTTTTTTGATAAGGTTGTATAAACTTTCAAGCAAATACAATTGGTGGGTGTAAAGCCAAATTCCACAACCTTAGCTAGTATCCTCCTTGCCTATGTCAAAATGGGATCTTTGGAACATGGTATGGACATCCATCAAAGCATAAAAGATATGGGAATTTTTTTTGATGTTGTAGTTTCAACTACCATCAGAGACATGTATGCAAAGTGTGGAAGCATAGACAAGGCACGTGAACTGTTTGGCATGATGCCTCAAATAAATGTCATCTCATGGAATGCAATGATTGCAAGATATGAACAAAATGGATTTTTGGATAAGGGTTTAGAAACTTTCAAGCAAATGCAATTGGTAGGTGTAGAGCCAAATTCCAAAACCTTAGCCAACATCCTCCTTGCCTATGCCAAAATGGTATCTTTGGAACACAGTATGGACATCCATCAAAGCACAAAGGATATAGGAATTTTGTCAAATGTTGTAGTTGCAACTAACCTGTGAGACATGTATGCAAAGTGTGGAAGCATATACAAGGCACTTGAACTATTTGACACATTGCCTCAAAGAAATGTTGTCTCATGGAATGCAATGATTGCAAGATATGCACAAAATGGATTTTTCATAAGGCTTTAGAAACTTTAAAGAAAATGCACAAAAGGAACTTTCAACCAAATTATACAATTGGCACGTCTAAAACCAAATTACACAACCTTATCCAACATCCTCCTTGCCTATGCCAAAATGGGATCTGGGAAATACGGTGTGGACAACCATCAAAGCATAAAGGATATATGAATTTTGTCACATGTTTTATTTGCAGCTGCCCTTATAGGTCCATGTATGCAAGGTGTGGAAGCATAGATAAGGCACGTGAACTATTTGACATGATGCCTCAAAGAAATGAGCAGTCTCATGGAGTGCAATGATTACAAGATATGAAACAAATGGATTATTTGGAAATGATTTATAAACTTTCAATAAAATGCAATTGGCACGTGTAAAACCAAATTCATGTAACGATAATTGATCATCATATTAGATATTTAATGTAAATTGTCATATACATAATGTCATGAACTTAACATCTAGTCTATATATAAAGCCATATTGGCATGTACGAACAAATCCGTACAGGAATATACAAAGATATACATTGGTAACATACAAAGGTATGTATACAAAGCCATCTAGGCATACAAAAAAAAGTCCCAAAATCTAGTTACCTATGAACTGCTATGAAATAATCAGCAGCCCTTGCTTGGCCGTGAAGATGGAGAGTCAATCAGTGACTCATCCTCTCTCTCCCATCGACTAGACCTCCTCGACAGAGATTTTTGCAGCTCCACCTATTAATACAATCGAACAATATGCATATTAATATAGAAAACATGAAATATAATCGATCACTTACCACTAGCTAATGATACATCTCGATCATCTTTTCTCTCTCTTCATATGTATCTGGACAGGATGGAGTTGTGACTTCCTATGAGAAGCATCAAGAAGAAAAATTGACTAAACATAAATATCATTTATGTACATCAAATGACATGAGATAAAACAAGAAATACAAAATGACATTTACATGTTACTGGCTCATACCTTGTTCAAAGGATTTGAAGACAACACAATTGCAGCAATGCCTGCCTCTGCTAACTAACGAAGATGAGGAGGAGTCTCCATATTCAACATCTGAAAATAGAGTTCACGGTTGTTTGACCAAAATAGATACATAACATTATTTAAATGCATAATGATTACAAATGGTTAAATTTACCTCCGTAAAAGTGCTTCTGCATCCAAGGGACCAAGGAAATTGTGGAGGTGCTGGTAAAGCTCCCTTTTGAAATTATCAAATTGTCACTAAATAAGATTACCATTGATATATGTACTATATTTACAATCATGTGATAAATTACATATATGCTGACTCGACCTCCTCTCATAACCCGCCACTGGATAGCTAACAGAGGCATGATGAAGACTCTAACCCTAGAATTTCATTGCATGGACAATTACATACATTAATTTTGACTTATAATATAGATAGTCATATAAAATTAATTACGAATTTCAAATACAAATATATTAAATTAAGATGAACTTTGTAAAAAATTACCTAGGAGTCAATACCAAAGGTACACTATAAGAAATCATCTATGAGAACAAGATCATCCAATATGGATGTGTCCATCACTAGTTGCTACCCCTGTGTCCCAGTATCCTGTCGAGAGTCCTGTGTCCCATAATCGCACAAGTTCACACATGAACTGCAAAGATGTGGGGAGAAATGATGCCTGCTCCTCTCACCCTCATCGGCCTGGGTGAGATCATCATCGTGATATGCTAGAGACTGCATCAGAGAACTTAATGAATGTAGAGTCTCTACCTCAACACTCTCCTTCAAAGTCAAAGGGAGTGAGACACGTGTTGGCCTCATCAGGGGTCTAGGTACACAGTTTTGGTCTCGTTGTGCAACTTCTCTATCTTGGGTAGAGCCATCACCTCTACCCTGGAACTCTCAAATGTCAAAATAATTAGGAATCTCCTTGAGCATGAACTCACAATGGAGTTTTCTTAAGAAATATTGTGGCACCTCATTGTTATTACGTGGATGCTCATCAAAGACCATGTACCATCTATCCCAAAAGTTTTGGGACATATCTTCATTCCTACACCAATGAATCAGGAAGCGTTTGCAAGTCTCTTCTAATGTTTGGCTAGTTTTAGGATTGATAAAATGTGAACATAATACAAATTTTGTATTTTTTTTGTCCTTCACTTGTTGATAAGACAATTTGTCAGCATAGTATTGCTGACACCTCTCCCTATAGTCATTCCATTTGGTGATTTGGTTTGTCACCAATTCAATGTGAGAAAGAATCACCTCTAATGACTTGGCAAGTTCTCTCCTACGATAGATGCTTGCACTTGAACTATTTAACATTTCAATTAGAGTTTGAAGATGTTTTTTGTTTTCTTTTATTTGCCCTAAATAGTTTTCCTATGTATCTCTTTCATGGTGAGGACATGAAGGTGGGGGGTTTTGAGGGTTTTGAGGGTTTTCAAAGTTGTTTTTACCCTATGTTGGATTTGTGTTTTGTGCTACCTCATTGACTGTAAATTCAACATAAAAAACTAATCACACATTGCAAAAGTAAAAATTTATTTCCAAACTCACAAAAATCAATCAAACCCTACCTTCTTCGGCTATTGTGCCCTCTACATTTCATTCATGACATCTTTGGGAGTGGGATTGCCGAGGTGGCATGGTGAAAACATCAAATACACTTAGAACTTGCTTGATTTCTCCTTCCTCTAAAGTGCTCACACTCTTATAACTGGTTTTTGCTTGCAAAATGTAGAAATGGTCATGGTTTTGTGTTTTTTTTAACTTTATAATAGAGAAAAAAGTGAGAGCGTTACAACATGCTCACATTTTCCCTTACATGTGACCAAAAAGCCAAGTGACAACTTTTTGGTCCTACAACTTTGTCCATATACCCATTTGCAATAATGATTTCATTTGCAATATTATTTTTGTACTCACCATTTCAATACTTTCTTCTATCTCCACCTCTTTGATACATGCATGAAAAAGATTCATACACTCCTAACACATTTAATGGTCTTGCAGAATCACATGATAATATATTTTTTGACATCATGCTTTTGCAAGGCTTATGGTTTCTGACACTATGGTTTTGCAAGTCCTAAGCTAGAGGCATCTTATCTCCTATCTAGAAGATCCTTGCGACTTCCACAACATCTTTTTGATAAAGATATTTCATTTTAGAATTTTACTATTGTACTTTAGCATGTTTTTTACTTGGTGCAACTATTGGATCAACTTGCTAAAGTGGGGGGAAAATGTAACGTAAAAAAATTTACGCTGTGCTATTTTATGTCAAGTTTTACACCTACCTTAGTGTTAGTTTTTCCTTAGAACTACTTAGAAGTAATCTTAGATTACTTCCCTCAAACCAATTTTTTATCAAAATTGTATTAGAGAATTAATGTTAACTTCTATCTAGGCACATGTGTCAAATTGGAGCAAATTTCCTTTGGACACTAGCATGATGCATGACATGCTGGTGTCATGTGTCATACAGTGTCTTGAAATGTGTGTTTCTCATACATGCCACTACCTCATAATGTCTTCTAATGGTTGTAACACTTCCTTGAATGTTTCTTTGCTATACATAGCCTATTCTTGAGCACAAGATAAGGATAATGAAATGACATGACTACTATCCAGAGGAGCTTTCTAAGAATCACGATAGGTCTGTAGTTTTAGTGGTTTGAAACTCTAATTTTTCTACACATAGATTCCTCATAGTAGATAGATTCTCTCTCTTGCCTGGTTAGCCCATAGCCTTACAATTTTCTTTTGCACCTACTTGTAATTTCTCATGATCATTGTACAAATTATCCAAAGCAATCACAAGGGAAGATTTTCTCTTAGAGGCATAGGCTTCGCCTAAGAGATTCCTCTAGTTTTTCTTCTACCATTGAAGGTGTTTTCGATAATTGGTGAATAATGAATTGCTCTCTAGAAACTCTTCTCATCTTCAACACTCAAATCCATGCAGATAAGGTAGTGAATCCTTTTGGTGTTTCTTTATCACATTCCAATAGAAAGTGATATATTCTTGATAGTTTTGTTTTTCTCATCACTTGGTTGATCTTGTTGCACAAGCAATGAATCAACCCTCTTTTCAGAATCATTTAAGTAGATCTATGTTTCATCTATCATTACTCATACCACAATCTAGGCAGAGTGTCCTCCCCATTGACTAAGGAGGTGTTCCTAGCATATTTTGTCACTGCGTCTCCAATCCTAGACAAAATTAGGATAGGTACACACACTCTTTCCAACATCATTATCATTTGACTGCTCGTGGAGGTTGAAAGACCAAAGTAGGGGTTTGACCTTACCTAGAAAACTCCTTAGCAATCCCAAAACTTCTTAGCTTATAAAAAACAAGCTATTCAAAGGACATCAATCCCTCAAAGGTTTGCTAGTGTTGATCTAATATTTTGGTGGATTCTATCATCTATATTTTATCTAATTTATCTGTCTACTCAGATATTATGCTTACATTTTTCCTCATTGTGTTGTGAAAATTGATCTAGAACTGACACAAATAGAGAAGAGGCTCATTGGGCAAGCATAGAGTAATCTTATCTGAACCTATCATCCATACAACATCATAAATATGATGGAGTGACATGCAAATGTTCATGCTATGTGATGTCATCCTTGACCAAGACTCCATTCCTCTGGTGATAGGTTTATTGTGTATTGTGTTTTTTAGATCTACTTTCATTTAAGATCAAAAATCTTTTCTAGTACTCTATAAACAACAATTCATTTATGTACTATCAATTTAAAAAATTAATTTAACAGGGATATCAGGCAATGGCGGGCATGAGTGTAAGAGCAATCTCTGCATGGCCGCTTAAAGCTCAGCCTTAGAATGCATGTTCTGGATGAGTCTCCATTTTTATTTGTCTTTGGTGTTGCAGGTTCTTGTTTGGTGCATTTTACCTATTTGGGAGGGTGGGGTTTGTTGCAGGATTTTTAATCAGGGGATCCGGCGTGGATTTTTTTCTCTTCGGTATGGGTTTTGGTCTAGGGTTGGTAGAGCTAGTGCTCCCTTCCATATTTGTGGGCCTTTTGCCTTGTGGATTTGTTTGGGCATGGCGGCACAAGGTGCTTCCTTGAGTGTGGTGATCTCTGAGGGTGAGGACTTCTCAGATCCCTCTTCTTCTTTAAATGCAACTGCCATGGAGCATCTGGGGAAAACTCTGTCTAGGGATGGGTCCTTATTCTCAAAGGGTTTTTCTAGAATAAAGAAAGTTAATGGTTGTTTAGAGAGATGCCAAGATCAATCTATTTCATATTGGAGAAATCATACACTTATTTGTAAATTCATGGATCTCCAACTTCCTCTACTAGTTCTAGAATCTTGGACAAGTCAGGTTTGGAACCCAGAAGGGGATATGGAGATATTGATGGTGGCTAACAATTACTTTCTAGTTGTTTTCTCATGCATGGTGGATAGAAATAGGGCTTTTGAAGGTGGTCCTTATTTTTATAATCAAGTTGGGCTCTTTATCAAACCTTGGCATGTGGGGTTCAACTCTGCGGAGGAGCTTCCCTATATGCAAGCTAGGTGTGTGGAAATCGTTTCCTACACTAATCTAAAGAGGAGAGAAGAGTACAAATTCTTTTTAATCCTTATAGTTACAGAATGTTAAACACAACAATGGAGATATTGCAGCAATACACATACACACAGAAATGAGACAGAAGAGAGAGACACAAGATATATGTGGGGAAAACCCTTATCAGGTGAAAAGCCCCACTCCAAAACCTGTACAATGTATTATCAAAATTTAAATGGTTTACAATACACTTGCAATGCAATCTCTTAGGAGTCTTCGACACTCATATCTGGAGACAAACTGGTAGCATAATAGTACCTGTTAATCACATAATACATCTTCTCTCAAAAGCATTTGTTTATATAGAAGATATAAGGCAAAAATGAGCCTATCTTGAGATAGGAATCCAACATGGCCTCATGGCCCAAAATCCACGTCTGGGGACACTTGTCCAACACTGTAGAATGTTCATGACACTTTTCATATCACCCCATCCCAAAGAGGTCACCTATTCCCAAGTTGGGCAATGGATGTTGAAGGATTAAGTGCATCAAAAGAAGAATCTACTAAGAATAATGTAGAAGAGTCAAAAAAGATAGATGAGGAGAAGTCTAAGGATATGGATTCCTCTGTTCTGGAAGAGGAAGTCCATGAAGAAGTCAACATCTCTCCTTCGGATCCCCCTACAGACTCAGGTACTAAAGGAAAAGGAAGAGAAGAGGAGAAATCGAGTCAAGAGGAGGAGGTAAAGGGAAGAGAAGAAGAACAAACAGAGAAGATCCCTGATGACAGTTTTGAGGTTGCCAAAGGAAAGAAGACTCAGTCTCTAGCAAGAGACACTATAGAGGTAGTAAGGAGCTTCTTGAACAAAGAAATGATAGAAATACATGAACCGGAATTATTTCAAGGACCACTCAATTTTGATTCCCTCTCTCCAGTCTAGACAATGAAGATAGCATCCTTTGCCCAAGCTAAAGCAAAAGAAAATCTTCTGAAGTCTCACATGGAAGATTGTGAGCTAATAGAGATTGCATCCAGAATGCTGGAGAAGATCATGCCATCCTTCCAAAAGGATCCTTCGGCCTCTCCATCCAGTAACCTTAAATCCCTGATAAACTCTGTCAACACTCATTTTGATTCCTTAGAGAAATCGACAGAAGAAAAGGTCTGGAAAGAATTTTTGGGAAAGAGATTCTCTGAAGTACAGGGACCCATAGATAATGATAGGAGAACCATGGATATTGGGATAAAGAGCCTAGAAAATGCTCTTAAAAATGGTGGAGAAATGTACAAATTTTGTCTATCCTGGTTTAAAGTGACAGAAGATATTGAAAAGAAGGTGAAAGAACAAGAAGGTAAACTGTCAAGTTTATCTCAAAATTTTGATCCTCTCACCACATCCATAATGAATCAAGAGTGCCAGGCTATTGCCATTATAAATGAAATAAAGAGGCTTGCAAAGGAGAAGAAGAATATAATAAGCAGGATGAGTGAACTTAGAGGGATAATTATCCCTAAGTTAGAGGCAATGCATGAGGCCTTAACTGATGCTCAGACCACAGCCCGGACCAGTGATCCTGTAGACTTAAGAAGGGCAGAAGCTTATGCATTTTTGTTGAGTGGTCACATCTCAAATTTGGACAGGATGAAGCAGAGTTGGGCAACAGAATTTGTATAGTTGAAGACCACTTTTGCGGATATACTTAAGTATATGTAAGTATAACATGTATATATACTTATGCGGCTATGTATATGTTGATTTTTGCAAATTTTGGTGTGCAGATTCCACCCTCTACCATTGATGTCAAAGGGGGAGTGAGGAGTAGTGAAAAATGTGGAATCCAGGTAAGGGGGAGCTCTGGTAAAAGTGTACATAAGACAGAGCATCAACCAAGGGGGAGTTTTCTACGACACTTAGTCATTTTTCACTAAGTGTTGCCATCAATGCCAAAGGGAGAGATTGTTGGAAAGAGAAACTGTGTAGCTTCAAGATTGTTGTCATTAATGGCAACAAAGTCTATCCCACACATCTACAGAGCATAGTATGCTTATACCAAAAGTTAGATTGAAGAGTGTTCTGGTCCGGTGAACAAGAACAGAGCATGCAACAAGGTCCGACAATCAGGTCTGGATCTCTCAGAGGGTGTAACTCAGCAAGTTATGGACTTGTGCAAGTCAAGAGGAGTATCATGACTACTGTATTCTAGAGATTGAGCCTCCGGTGATGAATCATTGAAAAGATATGAGCATCTGAGTGTTGGGTTCTAGACAGGTAGAGCAGACTGAGGAAGAATTGACCAACAGAGTATCAGACTTCAATCTGAATGAGTAATTGATGGTGATCAAGCTATTTGAGGGATCATACATGGTTTTCTGACATGATTTATGACTTCTATGTCTATGTTTTTGATGCGCATCACATATTAAGCATGGAATCAACAGACAGATCAGTGTTTTGTAAATATCTTGAATATTTCGGTTGCCGACTAGAAAGATATTGAAATCATTGGTGCGGATATATATACCAAATGGATTTCAATATGAAGTGCATGAAAAAGAAAAAGAGTACGAGGAAAGGCAGAGATAAGTGTGGAAGTAGCAATACAAGTCTGGTATGTGACAGAACAATAGCACTAAAGCAGAGGAAGAATGAAGTGCATTAGATCAGTATATTGAGCCTAACTGGAACTGAACCTCAGCATATATGGATGCCTCTCTTCAATTCAAACACCTAGTTACCTTCTATAAACATTGTACAGTGAGTCTCTTGTAGGCAGTGTGCCTCTTGTGAGTAGTGTGCTCGGGCAGTGAGCCCTAATTGGTAAGTGCCATTTTGTACTTCTTATTCTTTTAACAGAGAATACAATCTTGGGTTAGTCACCCTGTGGTTTTTCCCTTAACAAGGTTTTCCATGTTAAAATCCTTGGGTTATGTGTGTTGATTTCATTTCTGCTCTCATGATTATATATGCTTATGTGTTTTGATGCTGCATAAATTATAAAAGGAAAAATAAAGTAAAGTTAATAGAGATAACTAATTCACCCCCCCTCTCAGTTATCTACCTTGTTTCCAACACCATCCTCTACCATGTCTCGTATGAAGTGAAACTGTACATCAATATGCTTTGTTTTGGCATGGAAAGTTGGATTCTTTGCTAGGCCAATCGCACTCTGACTGTCACAACAAATCGTAATCTGTCCTACATCAACACCAATATCTGAACACAATCTCTTAAGCCAAATGGCTTCCTTACAAGCATGAGTTTCTACCATATACTCAATTTCTATCATGGACAAAGCAACCACAGGTTGTCGCTTACTCATCCAACTAATTGCACCACCGAACATAGTGAACACATAAGCACTAGTGAATCTCCTGCGGTCAATGTCACCCACCCAATCAGAATCCATAAATCCATGAATAGAAACTGAATGTGGAGGTCCTGTAGGATTACCATGATAGCATATGGAATACTTGAAAGTACCCCTCAAATATCTAAACACTCTCTTAACTACATCCCAATGTACCCGTCCAGGATTAGCCATAAATTAACTAAGGACTCCCACTGCTTGGGCAATGTTTGGTCTTGTGCAGACCATAGCATACATCAAACTACCAAAAACACTAGCATAAGGTACTCTGCTCATGTCCTCCACCTCACTACGAGATTTTGGACAATCATTAACAAATAACTTTGTCCCCAATGAAACAAGAACACACAATGGTCTACAATTTGCCATGCTGAACCTAACCAACACGGTCTTCACATACTTACTCTAGCTTAACCAAAGTTTTTTGTTAGCTTTGTCTCTTATGATTTCCATTCCCAAAATGTACCTAGATGTCCCTAGATTCTTAATCTCAAACTGTGTTGACAATTGAGACTTCAAATCAGAAATCATATTCTTACCATTCCCAATTAACAGTATATTGTCCAACAGCTTTCTGTCCTTCAGGTAAAGGCACCAAGTCACATGTTTTATTCTTCTCTAATGAAGCCATTTCATCTTCCATGGCCTCCTTCCAGGAACCTACATCTTTCATGCCCATAGCCTCTGTCACAGTTCTAGGTTCATCAATGTTAGTAACCAAGGCAAAAGCACAACTAGAATCAAGCAATGAATAACCAAACCTATCAGGTTTCTTCCTTGTTCATGTAGACCTCCTCAATGGTCGAGGTTGAGGTTCTACTTCTTCTAAGCTTTCAGAGCTGCTAGAGCTCTCCTTATCATCAGGTCTCACAGGGTCTATCGGTTCAGTCTTCTCATGGGTAGAAGGAAACTGAACCACATCCTCTTTCTTTTCTGTCTGTTTTGGCAATAGATAAATGAAAGAAGGTGTTAGCTCTCTAAAGATAAAACTTCTTCTATACAACACTTTTTTAGCCACAGGATCCCAAAGCTTGTATCCTTTCACACCGACACCATAGCCAATGAAAATACACTTAACATCCTTGTTCTCCAATTTAGACTGTTTCTCCCTAGGCACATGTGCATATGCCTCACAACCAAAAACATGAAGATGTCTAACTGAAGGCTTCTTACTAGACCACACCTGCATAGGTGTCTTACCAACAAGAGCTGATGTAGGAGACCTGTTTACCAAGTAGCAAGCAGTGGCTATAGCTTCAGCCCAAAACTTTTGTTCGAGGCTTGGTCCACTAAGCATACTCCTAGCCTTCTCCATCAGTGTCCTATTCATCCTCTCTACAACTCCATTTTGTTGTGGGGTGTATGGAGTTGTCTTATGTCTTTCAATCCTTTGTTCTTTACAGAACTTATCGAACTCTACCGAACAAAACTCACCACCATTGTCAGTTCTCGAACACTTAATCTTTTTACTAATCTGATTCTCAACAAAAGCTTTAAACTCTTTGAACCGACTAGAGACTTCAGACTTACTTCTAAGAAAATAAATCCATGTCCTTCTACTGTAATCATCTATGAAAGATACAAAATATACAGATTTGGAAATCAAAGGAACACTAACAGGACCAAACACATCAGAATGAATAAGGTCCAACACACCAAAAGACTTGTGCGAACTAGAGTAAAACTAAATAGGGTTTTGCTTTCCATATATACAATGTTCGCAAAAGTCAAACTCGAGATTACAATCGTTTAACCCCTCAACGAGGTTTTTATTTTTCAGGTTTCGAAGACCCTTCTCACCAATGTGGCCAAATCTCTTATGCCATAACATAGTCTTTTCAGTAGGAAGATTAACTTCCAAAGCATGAGCACCCTTGGGTACATAAGATGCACTACCATTAGAATTTATTACAACAAATTTCTTCATTGCTTGTTCAGATGGTGGGGATGAAGTGACTGCAGCTCTTTTCTTTGAGTCAGAAGAACTATTGCACTATGAAGTGCATGCCTCCAACTGAAACAAAGTACTTCTCTGAGTACCCTTCTCAAGCACCATAGATCCTCTAGTCATCTTGTATCCAGCCTTTGAAAAGACAACCTACACACTTGTATCATTCAACATACTTATAGAAAGCAAGTTCCATGCCAAGCCTAGGATGTGCATAACCCTACTGATCCCCTTCACTCATCCATCAGGGAATCAGATTGAGACTCTTCCATGACCAACAATCTTCAGATGAGACTCATCACTCAAGTACACTCTTCCACCATCAAACTCTTCGATGCAAGGTCATGTGGAATGATGCACCAGAATCAATCAACCACACATCATTAGATGTATGGGTGGCTAGGGCTCTGATGAAGGCATCACCATCATCTTGTGACTTGTCAGAATCTGAATCTAGGACATTCTTTTTCTTCTTTTTCTTTTCCTCTTTACATTCCTTTCAAAAATGCCCAGTTTTACCACAGTTCCAACAGAGAGCCTTGGACTTTCCAAGAGATTTGGATCTACCCTTTTCACCTTTCTTGTCCTTCTTCTTCCCTTTCTATTTAGGTCTTCCACAAACTGCAAGAGCTTCTTTGGCCAACTCGATTATCTTTCTTTGTATTTCTTCAAATAATAGTTAAGACACTACCTCATCCATCTTGAAGGTGGTTGTAATGCTTCCAATGGCCATGACAAGATGATCCCACGAATCCAGCAAAGAACAAAGCAGGGTCATACACCGATCCTCCTCCTCCATTGTCACACCCATGGATGTCAACTATGCAACAATCATGTTGAAAGCATTCATATGGTCCACAACAGATCCATCGTCTTCCATCTTTAGAGCAAATAGCTTCTTTTTCATAAAAATCTTGTTCACCAAGGACTTGTCCTAATAAAAATCTCCCAGCTTCTTCCAAAGTTCTTTCATAGTCTTCTCCTCATGGAAATTCAAGAGGATAGAGTTAGGTAGATAGAGTCTTATGAGACCCTTAGCCTTCCGATCTTTGAGTTCCCAATCAGCTTGTGACATTGCCATAGGTTTTGTTCCATCAACGGTTCCCCATAGGTCATGATCAACAAGTAAATCTTCCATCTTGAGTTCCTACAACTCAAAATTTGTGCCATTGAACTTCTCCACCTCTAATCTTCTGAATGTGCTTGCCGTCTCCTTCCTATAACAAGATACAAAATACTCTACACAGACTCCCACTCAACCTAAGGTTAGCTCAAAAAATCCCTACCCAACAGCTAGAACCAAAACTGGCCAGGCTCTAATACCAACTGAAAGGAAGCTAGGTGTGCATAAATTGCTTCCTACACTAATCTAAAGAGGAGAGAAGAGTGTAGATTCTTTTTAATCCTTATAGTTATAGAATGTTAAACACAATGATGGAGATATTGCAGCAATACACATACACACAGAAATGAGACAGAAGAGAGAGACATAAGCTATACGTGGGGAAAGCCTTTATCGGGTGAAAAACCCCACACTCCAAAACCTACACAATGTATTATCAAAATTGAAATGGTTTACAATACACTTGCAATGCAAGCTCTCAGGAGTCTTTGACACTCATATCTGGAGACAAACAAGTAGCATAATAGTACCTGTCAATCACATAATACATCTCCTCTCAAAAGCATCTATTTATATAGAAGATACAAGGCAAAAATGAGTCTATCTTGAGATGAGTGTCCAACATGGCCTCATGGCCCAAAATCCACGCCTAGGGACACTTGTCCAACACTGTAGAATGTTCATGACACTTGTCATATCACCCCATCCTAAAGAGGTCGCCTATTCCCAAGTTGGGCAATGACAGATACTCTTACGACTGTCATAGAATCTGTCATAGCTATCATATCTTACAGTTGTAAGAGAATCTATCATACACAGGCTAAAAATAGCATATTCTCTTACAACATGTCATAACCCTCCTTGGGGTGCCCAAATAGGCCTTCTTCCAAGATGCCTTGTGACACATGTCTTCACCTGTAATAGAATCTTCCATTTACGACTCTTACGCATCATATATTTGTCATAGGAATTTGTCATAACTGTTTCAGTCAATATTCCCTTACACACTATCCAAGATGCCGACACATGGAAAAATATTCCTACCACTAAGTGGGGCACCTATCTCCTCATGTGAGTACAAATTTACATGTGATCACCTTCCACATAAGATGACACATCACCGTGCCAACTCCTAGAAGATGACAATAAGGATTTTCATCCTAATTACAATAATAGGCAATAAATAAATAAATACAATGAAATAATACAAGGAATTACCAAGGTTGAGACACCTTAATTCCCAACATTCCCTTGAGTGCCCCTATTTGGGTTCATCTTCCAAGGCTTCTGCTTGAGTTGTAGTGGAGTGACATTCTTCATTCAATTGCTCTTTTGCTTGGCAAACCGGTTGGTTCTGCTTTGCAAACTTAGGACAAGAAGGTAATCTCTTATGCTTGAATTTGTGTTGAGATTGATTTAAATAAACCTTTGACAGATTCTATGGAAATATATCTTCGGTCCTCTTCTTGGATTCAACATCTCGACTACGAGACATTGCCATTCAAATGTCGAATCTATCATGAGTATGGGCATTTGTAAAGGAGATGGCCCCATGCTAATTCGATAACTATTACAGCTAATGTTCCTTCCAATTCGACTCCTAAGAAGGATAAAGGGAAGGCTCATTTATCTGAAGGGGTTGTTGATAAGGAGGGATTTATTCCTGTTAAGCCTTGCAATAAGGGGAGAGGTCAGAAGAGAACTCTGAAGGACCAGAAAAATGATGAGAATCTTAATTAGTTTGATGTTTTGGATGACATGGTCCAGGAAGAGGGAATTTCAGTTGAGCTGCCCTCTAGTGCTAGGTCATTGGACATGGCCTTGTTAGAGAATAGAGAGATGGATAATCAGATCATGTCTTTGGCAGGTTGGCAGGATAGGTAGATGTATACATATTTACCTTCTTAGATTCCAGATGTGTCACAATCAAGTGGGGCTTTGGTCTCAAAATATGGTGAAGCTTTGGCAGCTCCAATCTTTCCTCCAGTGAATGAGGCTTTGGAGTCTGGGAAAATTAGGGGGGCTTCTCATGCCTTGGGCCTACAACAAAAGTCCCTTAAAAAGGGGCCTCTGGAGAAGCCTTTGAAGGTTGGGTGCAAGAAAGACCAGAAGAAGGTGAAGTTAGTTGGAGATACATTGGTGGAATCCAAGTCAGTGAAAACCATTGACTCCCATTTCTCCCAATCACAAATGATTATTTTATCTTGGAATGTGAGGGCTATGAATTGCATCCCTAGACAAAAGGCTATTCATGATCTAATTGATACCCATTTTCTTGACATTGTCTTTATTCAAAAAACTAAAGTGATTGTGGATGGTATGTTGAATTTATCTCCTAGAATTTGGTCTTGTGGCTCTTGTCAGTGCATTGGGGCCCATGGTAGTTCAGGTGGAGTGGCTTATTTTTGGGATTTGAGGAAGGTAGTCCTTCTCCGGTGGATTTCGAGTCACTCTTCTATCCCTATGGTTGCCTCTAGTGTGGATTCAAGTGAAATCTATCTTTTTACTAATGTTTATGCTCCTACTAATCTCTTGGGCAAATCATAACTTTGGGATCACATTAGATTTGTCCGATCTTTAGAGCTCTTTCTCCCTTGGATCATGGTTGGTGACTTTAATGTAGTTTGTATCTTGGAGGAAAAAAGAGGTGGCATTGTCAGGCTTGATATTTCTACTGAAATCCTAAGAGATAATATTGATCTCTTGAATGTTATTGATGTGAAGCCAAATAATGGTATCTTCACCTGGAACAACAGAAGAAGTGGAGCAGATGTGATCTCAAAGAGGCTTGATAGATTTCTTCTCTCCTGCTTTTGGATGGGTGATAGATGGACTACCAGCTCGAAGATCTTGGATTGGAGAGGGTCTGATCATTGGCCAATCAAACTCTCAGTGATTTCATTTAGAGCTTCACAGAACCCTTCTTTTACATTTCAACCTATGTGGTTGTGGGATCACTCTCTCCAAGACTTAATGACTAATTACTGGTATCAAGTGAAACATGCTTATAGTAGGGCTATGTATTCCTTTGTCAAAAGATTACAATATGTGAAATATAAGCTCAGGAAGTGGAATAAGCAATGTTTTGGAAACCTTCACTTCAACAAAATGTCATCTCAAGCTCAGCTAGATGCTATCACTCGCTTGATCTAAGATCAAGGACTTACTTTAGATCTGAGTAGAGAGGAGATTCTGGCTATTAAGGATTTGGAGGAAAGGGAACTTCGTGAAGAGATTTTCTAGAAGCAGAAATGTTGTATTGATTGGCTCCAGGAAGGAGATAGGAATATAGCTTCTTTTCATAATTCTGTTAAAGCTAGAAGAAGTGGCAACCTCATTACCTCTCTTGTATCCTCAAAAGGTGTTCAACTCTCTTCAATGGGAGAAATTTCTTAGGAGGCTTCTCAATATTTCTCGGCTTTGTTTACTAAGGATTCCCCCCTGCTTGTGTAGATGAAATCTCTATCCTGGATTGCATCCCCTCTTTGGTTTCTAATGAGATGAATGAGACTCTCATTCATCCCATCTCAATGTAGGAATTGGAAGATGTAGTGTTTCATATGAAAATAGTTAAAGCCACAAGCCCTGATGGATTTCCTATTGAATTCTTTGAGGAGTTTTGGGAGATTATCAAATGGGACCTTTTGGAGGTGGTACAAGAGTCGCAAAGAAATAAATAGATGTTAAGAGCCATGAATTCTACTTTTATGGCTCTTATTCCTAAAAAAGATGCTGTGAATAGTCTAGATTAGTTTAGACCCATTGCTCTTTGTAATATGGTTTATAAGATTATCACTAAGTTGATTGTAGAAAGACTCAAACCGTACCTCAAAGCTTTGATTTCTGAAGAACAGGGTGGATTTGTTTTTGGTAGACAAATTCTTGATGGGATTGTGATTGCTGCAGAGGCTATTCATTCTATGGTGACATCTAAGGAGAAGGCCATGTTCATCAAACTCGACATGGAAAAAGCTTATGATAGAATCAAATGGACTTTTTTTACAGAAAGTCCTTCCACCATTTGGTTTTGGTGGTCACTGGGTTGATTGGATCATGAGTTGTGTTACCTCTACCTCATTCTCTGTTCTTATTAATGGGGAACCGTCTGATCTATTCAGTGCTTCTAGGGGCCTTCGGCAAGGGGACCTTATTTCTCCTTATTTGTTTATTATCATGGATGAAGGACTTGGTAGATTTATTAAATCTTGTGTTAGACAAGGTTTGATTCAGGGTTGGAGCTAGTGCAATAGTTTGCCTCTTCATTCTCACCTTCAGTTTGTGGACGAGATTGCTTTGATGGGTTTGGCCAGAATCAATGAAGCAATTAATTTTAGGAGAACTTTGGATACCTATTTGGTCACTTCAGGGGAAAAAATTAATGAGGCTAAGTCTTCTATCTTCTTCATTAATACTCCTCAGCTTATTCAAAGCAGGATTGCTCAGATTCTCAGGTTTCAAATTGGCTCTCTTCCTCTAGTTTATCTTAGGATCCCCCTTGTTGTTGGATCTCAATGCAGAGAGTTTTTGAAGAAGGTTCTAGATAAGTTTTGTAAGAAGGTTAACCATTGGACTTGTAGATGGATTTCTTCTGCTGGAAGGGTGACCCTTTTGAAGTTGGTAGTACAGGCTCTTCCTATTTACAAATGTTTTATGTAGCTTTCCCCCTCTAGCTTTGTTAAAGAGTTTGATGCTCTCTCTCACCAATTTCTTTGGTCTGGTAATTTTCTCTCTTCAAAATGGAGCTTGGTCAGGTGGGACTTAGTCTGCAGGCTGAAGCAGGTAGCTGGTTTGATTGGGCAGGTTTTATCTGCCAAGTTATATTGGAGGTGGTGTACTTGGCAGGATCAGGACTGGGCTAGAATCCTTACTTATAAGTACCTCCAGGGAGTTCATATCTCAAATGTGCCTCGTTACAGCCTGGTGGGGAAGGGGTCCATGATTTGGCACACTCTCAAAAGAGGGGCGAAGCTTATCAAGGAGGGTCTTTTTTGGATTTGTAATAGGGGTTCGGATGCTCTTTTTTGGCATGATTCTTGGGATGGTTACCCGTGATCATTTATGAGTTTCCTCATCTTTAGCCCCTTTGTAACTTTTTGACTGAGGCTGGTTGGAGTAAGGTGGAGAATTTTAACACCGTTAACGTTAAGGGTTAGATGGAAGTGACTTGCTAGAAGGATCCCCAGGAGTGGCTGCTAGGTGGTACTATGGAGGATTGTAAGGAGTTAGCTGGGATCTTAGCTTATAGACTTTGCAGCACCCTTAAGGGGAGGGATACTTTGGCTTAGGGGCCTGATCCGAAGGACAAATTTTCTATTGACTCAGGTTATCTGGAGTTGGATAGACAACTGCATAGTCAGGGTGGTGTTCCTTGGTGGAAGTAGGTTTGGAATAATTTTTATTGGCCTAAATGCAACTTCTTCATATGGCTGGTGGCCCAAAATAAGTGCCTCACCTGGAAGAATTTGTGAAAGAGAGGCTTTCAAGGCCCTTCTATCTGTGTTCTTTGTAAAAATAGTGAAGAATGTGATTCGCATATTTTCTTTCAGCGTCCTTACTCTAGGGAGATCTGGCACCTTTGGTGGGGAGTGTAGAACCATGCATGCATCCATGCCACTTCTTTAGTTGAGTTCTGGGAAAGTTTGGGTCGACCTCCAATGAAGACCTCTTTTCTACAAGTTGCTTGGAGTATTGGCCCCACTTTCATTATCTGGAATCTTTAGTTAGAAAGGAATCAAAAGATCTTTTAGGATTCACAAATGGGGAGTGTTCAGTTATGGTGAAAGATTGTCAGCAAGCTTTAAGAGACTATTTCAGCAAAATGTGACCTTTCTGTGACATGGATCCTAGTGATCTAGTTATTGTTAGGAATTTGAATTTGATTGGCAGTGGGTTGGGTGTCTCTGACGGTAGAAGATTGAGGCCGGCCAAATAGAAGATTCATAGAGAGGGGCGTTGGCTTCCTCTTCCTATGGGAGTTTTGAAGATTAACACTGATTGTTCTTCCAAGGGGAATCCTATTGAGAAATGAGGTGTCTCAACCTTGCTGCACATTTCCCGTTATAGTTATTTTTATTTAATATTTTCCTATAGCTGTTACGCATTGTCAGTGCTTTGAAAATTGGTTTTTTAGGTGTCAAATGATGCCCACATGATAGTATATTATGGAAGGCCTATTTTTAGGCATATTATGACAGATTCTATGACATTTGTAAGGGTCAAAAATAGGGGATTTCATTTTGGATGTGAGAGTTTATTTTGGGACTGGAATCTTGGCTAAGAAGCCTCGCACATGGTTTTGTAAAACCACACGTGGTTTCTTGTATAGCTAGAAGTCTATAAATTGGAGGCTTGAGGAGTTGTTTGCATAGTGTGAGTTTGCAGGTATTGTTATGCTGTCAGAATGCTACTGGAATTCTTCCAGAGTTGTTTATTGGTGATACTCCTGTAATAAACTTGCTCTACAAGTGTATGTAATCTTGTTATTGGATTTGGAATACATTAAGCAAGCTTTTGGAGTGTGGGGTTTTTCACCCGAAAGGGTTTTCCCCACGTATATCTGGTGTTTTGTGTTTTATTATTTATTTCATGTTTTAAATGTGTTGCTAGAATTTCTGTAGCTGTTAGATTAGATTTAAAGTTTTGCATATTGTCTCTCCTCAAGATTGGCATAGGAAGTTGTTTCCGCTACTTTAACTTCCTTACAAGTGGTATCAGAGCCTAATCACCTTTGGTTTCAGTTGTGGGTTGTTGGCTTTTTTGTGCTAATCAAGGTTTGAGTGGGAGCTTGTGCAGAGGATACTTTGTGATCTTGTTGCAAGCTTTTTCAGATGGCGAGCACATCTGGGAGGATTGAGGTAGAGAAGTTTTTTGGCATGAACTTTGAAATGTGGAAGCTGAAGATAGAAGATCTATTGATTGACCGGGATCTTGGGATGCAGTGGATGAAAATGTCCATAGGCCTGTGGATCCAGATTTTGCTGCAAAGTATGATGTAATGGATAGAAAAGCTAAAGGTCTCATAAGATTGTGCCTTGCAGATTCGATTCTGATAAATGTCAATGAACAACCCACTTTGAAGAAGCTTTGGAAGAAGTCGGGTGAGATATATCAAGCTAAATCTCTAGTGAATAAGATTTTCTTGAGGAAGAAGTTGTATTCCTTGAGAATGGAAGAAGGTGGACAAATTTCTAAGCATCTAGAAACATTCAATATGTTGGTGACTCAGTTGACCTCGGTTGGGGTTAAAATGGATAAGGAAGAAAGGTGCCAAATTTTGCTGTGTTCGCTACCAGACTCATGGCACAGCCTAGTTATGGCTATTGGGAGCACTGCAATCGTCTTGGTCCGATGGAGAATGTTGTTGGTTCTCTACTTTTTGAAGAGATGAGAAGGAAGGTCTCTCTGAATGCCAAAGAGGCTTTGATTGTTCGAGGAAGACAAAAAGAATGAGGCAAAGATGAGAAGCAGCGTGACTATTCCAAGTCCAAGAATAAGGGGAGATCAAAATCTCCTGGTAAGTCTAAGGTAATATACTGGAGCTGTGGCAAATCCAGTCACTTTCGAAAGGAATGTAAAGAAGAGAAGAAAAAGAAGAAGAAGAAGCAAGATTCTGACTCTAAGTCTAAAAAGGAAGATGGAGATGCCTTTATTGCAGCCTTGGCCACTCATGCAAGTGATAATGCATGGTTGATAGACTCAGGTGCATCTTTCCACATGACTCCTAACAGAAACTGGTTTAGTAAGTATGAAAACTATAATGGTGGTAAGGTGTATTTGGGTGATAATTCTTTCCTTGACATTGTTGGCCATGGTAGTATTCATGTGAAATTTTCTGATGGTAGAGTTAGAAGATTTGATGGTTTCTTGCATATCCCAGGACTAGCAAGAAATTTATTATCTGTTAGCAAGCTAATAGATGCGGGTGTGCATGTAAGTTTTCTGAAGAAAGTGTCAAAATGGTGAGAGGTGTTATGGTGATAGCAAGAGGAAGCAAATTGGGTACATTATACCAGCTTGATGCATGCATGGTTGAGTGCAATAGCACTTCTAAGAAAATTAAGCCAGAAACTACTTCGCTGAAAAAAGAGATGGTTTCCTCTTCTGCAGATAGTCATGGCTTCTGGGTACCCAAGGGTGCTCTGTGTACCAAATCAAAGTTGCCTGCAGAGAAGACCATGTTATGGCACCAGAGACTTGGCCACATTAGAGAGAAGGGTTTCAAAGCCCTGAAAGATAAGAACCTTGTTGAAGGTTTGAATGATTGCAATCTAGAGTTTGATTTTTGTGAACACTGTATTTATGGCAAACAAAACCACGTTCAGTTTTACTCATCTTCTCATAAGTCTTCATGTATTTTGGATCTAATCCATTTGGATGTATTTGGTCCTATTGATGTTGCTTCTATTGGTAAATCAATTTATTATGTTACTTTCATTGATGATTTCAGTAGGAGAACATGGGTATATTTTTTAAAGAGTAAATCTAAAGTTTTCAAACATTTTAAGGAGTTCAAGGCTATGGTAGAAACTTAGACTGGAAAGAAAATTAAATGTTTGAGGACTGACAATGGCGGTGAGTATTGTTCTACAAATTTTGACAGATTCTGTACAGATTGCAGGATTAAAAGACAAAAGACAACTCCGTATTCTCCTCAGCAGAATGGACTTGCTAAAAGAATGAACAAAACATTGATGGAGAAGGCTAGGAGCATGTTGAGTGGAGCTGGTCTAGAACAAAAGTTTTGGGTTGAAGCTGTTGCCACTGCTTGTTATTTGATAAATAGATCTCCTACATCAGTGCTTGTTGATAAAACGCTAATGGAGGCATGGTCTGGGAAAAAGCCTTCACTTAGACATCTGAGAGTTTTTGGTTGTGAGGCATATGCGCATGTGCCTAAGTAGAAGAGAACAAAGTTGGATTCTATGGCTGTCAAATGTATCTTCATCGGCTACAGCTATGGTGTGAAAGGATACAAGCTTTGGGACCTTGTTGCACATAAGGTAATTCATTCCAGAAGTGTTACTTTTAGAGAAACTAAATCTTCTCCTGTTCTTTTTCAGCCAGAACAACATAAAGAAATTGAACAAAAAAAAGATGTGATTCAACTTCCTTCTATGCCTGAGAAAGATGAATCGAGGCCCCAAGATAGACAAGAAGTTGAGGAGAGCTCATCAAGCTCTAAATCTTCAGAAGAGGGTGAAGAGGAGGAAGAAGTGGAAGAACCTCCACCTCAGCTTGTTTGAAGGTCTACAAGGTATATGCAACCACCTGAAAGGTATGGATATTCACCTAATGATTGGAAGTGTATATTTTCTTTGAATACTAACATTGATGAACCAAGATTTGTGCAAGAGGCTTTGGGTATGAATGATGCAGAGTCCTGGAAAGTTGCCATGGATGAAGAGATGGCAGCCCTTGAAAGAAATGATACATGGGACCTTGTACCTTTGCCTGAAGGTCGTAAACCTATTGGATGTAAATGGGTCTTTAAGAAAAAGATTGGTTCAGATGGAAATGTTGAAAAGTATAAGGCATGGTTAGTTGCGAAGGGATACTCTCAGGTTGAGGGTATTGATTACGGTGAGATTTTTTCTCCTGTTGCTAAAATGACATCCATTCTGTTTTTATTATCTATTGTAGCAGCTTATGACCTAGAGGTCGAACAAATGGATATGCAAACTACTTTCCTTCACGGTGATTTGGAGGAAGAAATCTATATGACACAGCTAGAGCACTATGTGGTAAAAAGTAAAAGCAAGTTGATTTGTAAATTAAAGAAATCTCTGTATGGCCTTAAACAAAGTCCTAGGATGTGGTACTAGAAATTTGATACTTATGTGTTGAGTTTGGGATTTGTGTGGTCTAAATCTGATCACTGTGTATATTTTAAATCTGATGGTGATCGTTTCCTGGTAATTGCTTTATATGTTGATGACATGTTGTTTATTGGGAAAGGCAAAGGTTTGATTGCAAAATTGAAATCTCAACTCTCTATGAAATTTGAAATGAAAGATCTTGGTGCAACAAAACACATACTTGGGATGGAGATCAGATCGTGAGAACAGAAAGCTATGGCTTGGCCAGAGTAAGTATGTTTGTTCAATTTTGCAAAGGTTTAACATGCAGGATTGTAAACCACTTTGTGTTCCTATTACATTAGGAACGAAGCTCTCTATTTCACAATGTCCTACATCCCCATCAAAGATGGAAGACATGAGCAGAGTGCCTTACCAGAGTGCAGTTGGAAGCTTAATGTATGCTATCATCTGTACAAGACCAGGCATTGCCCAAGCAGTGGGAGTACTTTCTCGTTTTATGTCTAATCCTAGAAGAGTGCATTGGGATGTAGTTAAGAGGGTCTTTAGATATTTACGGGGTACAACAGAGTACTCTATTTGTTTTCATGGTACAGGAGATTAGCATTCTCTGAGTATTCGTGGTTTTGTGGATTCAGATTGGACTGGTGATGTTGATAGCAGAAGATCCACCAGTGCATATGTGTTTACTCTTAATGGTGGTGCAATCAATTGGATGAGAAAGCGACGGGCTGTGGTCACTTTGTCCACTACTGAGGCGGAGTACATGGCAGCTACTCATGCCTGTAAAGAAGCCATTTGGCTGAAGCGTTTGTGTTTAGATATTGGATTGAAGCAGGGTGTAGTTACAGTTTATTGTGACAGTCAGAGTGCAATCTACCTTGTGAAGAACCTGACTTTTCATGCCAAGACCAAACACATTGATGTTCAGTATCACTTCGTGAGAGATATGATCGAGGATGGCAGGGTGAAGCTGGAAAAGGTAGAGACTGTGGTGAATGTTATGGATGCATTAACTAAGCCCGTGAGCACAACAAAATTTAGGTGGTGTTCCGAGTCTATGGGCCTTTTGGCCCCTAGTAGTTGATCCATGATGATGTTATTCCTCTGGCCCTTGCAAGGTATTCAACAAGTGGGAGAATGTTGGGAAACGAGGTGTCTCAACCTTGCTACACATTTCTTGTTATAGTTATTTTTATTTAATATTTTCCTACAATTGTTACACATTGTCGGTGCTTTGAAAAGTAGTGTTTTTAGGTGTCAGAATATGCCCACATGATATTATATTATGGAAGGCCTATTTTTAGGCATATTATGACAGATTCTATGACATCTGTAAGGGTCAAAAATAGGGGATTTTATTTTGGACGTGAGAGCTTATTTTGGGACTGGAATCTTGGCTGAGAAGCCTCACACATGGTTTTGTTAAACCACGGGTGGTTTCTTGTATAGCCAAAAGCATATAAATTGGAGGCTTGAGGAGTTGTTTGCATAGTGTGATTTTGCAGGTATTGTTATGCTGTCAGAATGCTACCAGAATTCTTCCAGAGTTGTTTACTGGTGATACTCATGTAACAAACTTGCTCTACAAGTGTATGTAATCTTGTTATTGGATTTGGAATACATTGAGCAAGCTTTTGGAGTGTGGGATTTTTCACCCGAAAGGGTTTTCCCCACGTATATCTAGTGTTTTGTGTTTTATTGTTTATTTCATGTTTTGAATGTGTTGCTAGAATTTCTGTAGCTGTTAGATCATAATTAAAGTTTTGCATATTGTCTCTCCTCAAGATTGGTGTAGGAAGTTGTTTCTGCTACTTTAACTTCCTTACAAATCCTAGACATGCAGGAATTAGTGGCATTGGTAGAAGTAGTGATGGAGGTGTTGTGTTTCTATTCTCTATTTATAAGGGGTATCATTCTAGCAACCTTATGGGGGCTCTAGCTATTCTTCATGCAATGGAGAGAGGTTGTTCGCTTGGTTGGAAGAGGATCATCTATGAATTTGATTCACAGATTGTGGTGGATATGTTGAATGAGCAAAGACTGGATGGAGTTAATTGGCATTTAGCCTTGGTGGCTAAACAAATTCTGAATTTGTATTTCTCTTTGGATCATATTTCTTTTTGTCATATTCCTCGTGAGTGGAATAGAGTGGCAGAATGTCTGGCTAAATGGGCTTCTAAGAACTTTAATAGGTGGGATGTGGATGATTGGGGGTACCTGCTCCCAGAATACTTGGCGACTTTGGAGAAGTTAATTATGGAGGACAAGGCTATGTAGCTGTTCTTTTTGGAGGGTTCCTTTAGGAACTTCTATGTGTTGTTTGTGATTTTTCCTTGGTCGAGCCTTTGGCCTCTACTTGTATTCTTTGCTTTATTCTGAATAATTTTTTACCCCTTTAAAAAAAAAAAACAATTCTTTTTTGTACATTTATTTCTTTTATCTTAGAAAAGTCATACTTTCTAGTTAATAGCATATCTAGAATATCTAGGATAGTTTTGTGGGTATAAAACAAAATCTATTCTTCCTTGAAAGTAGACGTTTCAGAGTAGTGCCCTATAAGATCACTTTGCCTTGGGGGTACAATTCTTTGAGTTGAGTTGTTATCTTATGCACTACACCTATGACACTTTAAAAGAATAAGGCTAGGATAATGCACTTGTGATTAGAACTTCCAATTACCAACAAATTAATAAAACAATAAAAAATATTTATCCTCTCAAGAGAAAAAAAAAACTTATTAAACTTTTTCATTCTTCACTTTTAAAAATTATTTTGATTATTTTACACATAATATCATATATTTAAATACTATTGTGAATTTAATTTCCTTATAGTTTTAGACGTTTTACCTCTATATGCAAAAGCTTATTTACCTATCCCATAGGCTCTCGAGTAGAAAAGCATGAAAATATTTAATCTTTTAAATTCCTTATAGTTTTCGACGTTTTACCTCTATATGCAAAAGCCTATTTACCTATCCCATAGGCTCTTGAGTAGAAAAGCATGAAAATATTTAATCTCCACATATGATCATAATAAGTTCGTTCAAAAAATCAATTTTAGAGTCTATGTATGCTTCCAATTCGTTAGTACTTTTTTTACAGCACGCATACAAATTTTATTCCTCAAATTTATTTTCTATTGCAAGGATGTGCCTATAATCAATGCAAGGAAGTATCGAAACAATTTATGCAAAATATCAGTTATAGCTTTATATAACACTAAGGATATGGTTGAAACTTGAGACAATGCATGTCTGCTTCATCGTCAATATCAAGCAATAATAGAGGCAGTTGGCTTTAACCTCTTCTCTCAATGTCATAAGAAATCTTTCAAAGCTGCAATTGCTGTGTTATGATATTTCAGAAACCATTGAGGGAGAGGTAAGACCAACTTCCTCCGTATATCAAATCAGAAGCCTCAAAGAACATAAAGCAAGCCTTGAAAATTTAAAAAAAAAAAAAAAACAGCACAAGAGGCTTAGCTTGAATGAAAAAATTGTGAACTGCAATCTTTATAAGACAAGGCAAGGACAGAATATAGAAAAAAGCAATTGTGGAGGGACCCATAATTTCAAGTGGTTTCATATCAGAGATCTAACACGACAACCAATGGAAGGCAACTAAATTTAATCAAGATAAAAGAAAATATATTTCACCACAGTTTGACAGATGCATTGTGTTTGTTGGTGCATTTTTCTTTTCATTACACAACATTTCCTATGAAATATGCATGTTATGATACTGACATAAGTCGTCAATGACCTTTCATAATTTAGAATCTCTTGAAAAATTTTTAAAACCAAATTAATCGATTATATGATTTACATCCTCAATATATATCTTGACGGCACTTTTTAAAGTTTGGAATTGAAATTTGATGTGAAAAGTCAACAATTTATTTGTTTTAATCTTGGTGACATCACTGACATGATTCCCAAATGAGCTAACATATGTTGGAAAAACTATTACTAATGTGAAAGGAATGTAGATGATTATATATAGCATCTAGTCTTTATAATTGGGCCTAAAAGTAACATGCATGAAGTGAATGACATGAGAAAACAATTGGTATCATTCAATCTAGTGGGAATTTTATGCAGATAAGCTTGTCTTCTGCTTTTATCGT
This sequence comes from Cunninghamia lanceolata, assembly GCA_027924645.1. Lineage (NCBI taxonomy): Eukaryota > Viridiplantae > Streptophyta > Pinopsida > Cupressales > Cupressaceae > Cunninghamia > Cunninghamia lanceolata. The sequence goes on from BSBN01000934.1 coordinate 3,062,417, forward strand.
AATGACCTTTTGAATATCATTGGTGGAACTGGACGACTAGTTCTCAACAGTAGAAGGCCAATAATTCAGTTGACATTCTGTTACTCATCCCTATAAATTTATCCAGCCAATTAACATTTCACACAGCATTCTCTGTCTCATCATTTCAGCTTATGGAGGTGAATGGATTTTTAGGAGAAGTATGAGGAACTGCTGTTAAATCTCCCTCAAAGGTTTCCAAAATACCCACATACAATATCTTCGGATTTTTTGGGAGTCTTTGAGGAAGATGCAAAAGCGGCTCATCTCATTTATTCACTTCATGTTCTATCTCAGACCTCTTTTGAGATCTATGTCAATTTTTTGTTTCATGTTTTTCATCTTAAAGGTATGATATGAACCTTCTAGTTCCTATTGCCAACGAATGATATGATTTACATGTTCTATGTTAAAATCTAAACAGATTATTATTGTTAAACAACTCTATACAAGTCAGTAAGTCTACTTACTATGACAATAGGCTTCTTGTATGACAAGATTCACAAACTTTATAGATGAACTTCCATTGAAGGATTGATAGCTTGCCCTTTCAACAGGCTACAACCAGTGCCAGTTATGTTTATATGTTGGAAAATTGTTACTACTACTTACAACTGCTGATGCCTAAGCATAGGTATGACTTCCCCATATGGAGTTATTGTGTTATGATGGAATGCTTATAGAATATATGACTTTGGAGGTTTGGAATTTAATGATCTGTGGTCTGTGTTTTTTGAAATTTAGTGCAGTATTTTTCAGTTTAGAAAACTGATAAACCTTGAATCATGACTCGCTGCATTTTCTCATAACTGTATATTTGACCGTTCTTGTTGCCAATAAACGGTAGATTTTCCTTGTATGAGTAATATGTATTATGAATATAGATTTTTTTATTAAAATTTGTAAGAGATTTTCCTTGTATGAGTAATATATATTATGAATATAATTTTTTTGTTAAAATTTGTAAGAGATTTTTTATTGTGTGATGATGAAATATTTATATAATATATGACTCTGGACGTTTGAAATTTGATGGTCTGTGGTCATTTTTTAATAAATTTAGGGCGGTATTTTACAGTTTAGAAAAGTATATTATGACTCGCTGTATTTTCTCATATATGTATATTTGACAGTTCTGGTTGCTAATAAATAGTAGATTTTCCTTTGTATGGGTATTATATGAATATAGATTTTTTAATTTGTAAGATGGTTTTTTTTTGTTTTTTCATTTTATTTTTGAATAATTTAGTATTAATTGGGAGGGTCTAAATTTGATAGTCATATTTAAACATTTTTGTCATAAAATACAATCAAAATTTTAGGAAGATCGTATCTTATTAAAAGGGAGATTTTGGATAGACCATCCAAATTTATATAAAATTATTCTGATATATATTTAGTTTATATATAATTTTATTTATAATAAAATATATTTTAATATTTGGAAGGCAACTTTGAATGGATAACTGCCATTAAAAAGAGTGATTGAAATACATAGGCACATAGTTTTCAAATATTGTGTTGATGATAGCAGCCATTTTGAAATAAATTGCAAGTAATACAACTCTTTTAAAATGATCCGTCTCATTGTATATATATATATATATATATATATATATATATATATATATATATATATAATGAGACAAATCATTTTATATATATTCATTTTGCAAGTAATTACTATATTGATAATTGATTTGATATATTTTTTAATGGTTTTAAAATTTTAATTTTTTTTAACAATTTGTCTTTGATTTTGATTAAAAATTTCATTTTGGTATTGTAGCTTGGCTAAAAGTCTTTTTATTTTTTTATGGCAAATTAGTCTAAATCCTTGTCTTATAGTATGCACTTTTCTTATAATCATTCAATAACTTGTTATTGATGCTCATTTTTCACTTAAGTGTTTTGTTTTGTCATTTGCATGGAGCAAGCATCCTCGATGTCAATAATTAAAGAAAAGAATATAAAGTGTATAAGTGATGTGTCATGGGGAGTCTAATTGGTAATATTTAATTTGTGCTCGATAAAGTATTTTATTCATTTTGAATATACTATATAGAGAAAATGTAAATTGTGGATATGAAGCCATATGGACTAAGTTGATGATCATAAGCTATTGGTTAATTAAATGAGTTTTCATTGTGGAAATTAACCAATGAGATGATACTACTAATCTTAAAGGATCATCCAACACCATCAATTCAATATTTCTTTCAAAGAGGTTACCTGATGTGACATTTGCTAGAATCTCAAATAACATTTGTCAAACAATTATTATAGGTGCCACTACTAGTATTTGTGAAAGCAATTTTGAGTAACTTGTTATAAGTAGTAAATTCATGATCAAATTATTTCATACTTGAATTGTGCCCTAGATTTGAAGAAATGTGTCCTAGCTACAAAAAGTTGAGCTCTAGCCATGGAGAAAGAATTCATGTAGATTATTCTACCAATCAATTAAAGAATTCTTAAGCTAGATATTCCATATAAGAATGAAAGAAATATTTGGAATCTCTTTCAAAAAGCAAGATAAATTGAGAAATTACCAAGTGAAAGTTGTGAATTTGAAAAGGGCATAATTAGGATATAAGAAACTATGATATTTTTAATTGTTCTAAAAATAGTCTTAGCTAATCAAATTGTTGAATTTCTTGTAATTAGAAGAATCAAAACATTTTTTTAGAACCCTACTTTGGTGTGATTTGCACAAATAAGTACCTCTTAGGAAAATTAGTTATCCACACTAATCACCCCCCAAAGTGTTGCAATTTAAGATACTACTTATGTCATCCTATGGGCTACCAAGAAGTACCAAAAATCTAATAGTAAAGGTGGGACTACTACAATTTTGTTTTAAGAAAAATTGGAAGAAATTAAGGATCCCAAGACACAAGTAACTAGAAAGAAACTATTCAAAAGGATGTATAGAAAAAAGGATCATATCATCCTATCTAAAATGCTTGATATCTAGATATAGCCAAATTAGTAGTTCCAAACTACTTCCCTACCCTATAAATTGAAGAATGGACTTACAAGTGCTATGATGAAGAAGCCATGGTGGTAGTAGTAGAATATGGAATCGTGGTCTTCACTTTGAACAAATAAACAATTCAAAAGGTGTTTGACTTAAATCTTGAAGATAAAATTGAATTGATTTTAAGAAATTATCTATGGACTATGAAAAGGACAAACTATAGGGGAGTTAAGCTACCTCACCATACATTGAGAGAGAGCGGTACTCTTGCCAAAAATTCTAGATGATGAAGATGAACCAATGAATATGGATAAATTCTAGCAGCACTTTCATAAAACCTATCAAATTTTATGTCAAGTAATAAACCAAGATTTGGGGAATAAAATACCTAAGTCTACCCTAGGATTTCTAGAAAACAATCAATATCCATATATGTCTATACTATATAATTATGGGGATTTTCTAGCTAAACAAATTCATGATGAGACTTTTGTGCAACTCAAAAATCCAAACTCTACAAGTTAAGAAATCCATAAGGTATTCCCTATTGTGTCACATTTTCTTATATATATTGAAAGATGAATCAAATGAAAGATTGATGACTATAGATCTTCCCATAGATCCATATATATGCTAGTACAATTGTGGTCTTTGCATATGGATGGAGATGATAGTTGGGCTTCTTATGTGATTTTTGAAAACCATTTCGTAGACCCATTGTTAAAGAAGATAGAGACTAGTAGGGCAAGGTTATCAATTGATATAATAAAATTCCTTAGGCCTAAATAGTTCTACATTGAAATTAAGTAAATTCACAACTATGGGGACCAATTTTCTACAAAGACTTTACTATCATTTGAATATTTGGTTCTACATTCTTTCCTTGTGAGCTCCCTCACACTATTTCTATAAGAGTTTCTTTTATGGAATCAATTAGGTAGTTATATTCATGTGTCAAGGATAATTTCAAGAATCATTAGAAATCTCTATGTACTAAAATTTGGATACCTTACAATAGAAGGAAAAGTTGCATTTGAAGAGGTAATCACAAAGATCAAATGGGAATGTACATTGGTATACAAGGACCATATGACCTTGAAAAGTATATTGATACTAGAAGAAATTTAGGTATGTTGGTTCTAACCATATATGTGATAAAAAAAGAGGACCTAGTAAGAGGCTACTAGAATGTGTTTGAAGAAAGAGTACAAAGAGAACAATGGCTAAGGATTAAAATAGTAGAATATAAAAAGAAAAGAATGAATCCAAATTACTATGGAACTCTTTCTCAAATTGAGGATTCCATTGAAAGAATGGAGGCATTCCTCAAACATGTTGATGTTAGAATCTTGAAAAAAAATATAACCCAGAATCAATAAACTGTAATGCAAAATAAATGAACAACATAATAGTACTATGAGAGAATAATGTAAATGCTCTAATGGCATAATAGCATTATGAGAGAACTATAGCTCCAACTTTCTTCTCCTTTCAAAATGAAGAGACATACCTTACTTATAAAGACAAGGTTGAAAGATAATAAGTTGTAGTCATGTGACAAGTGTCATATTCCTATTACATGTGACAACTAGAGGTCAGAATGCCAACTAGTTGATGTGTAGGATATGACAACTATAAGACAACTAGAAACAACTAGAAAATCTAGAAATATGTAGAAATATCTAGAAGACTCACTAAGTCAACTTAACATGTGAATATGTGTGTGAATATTATTTAACTACTAAATAGTTAAATAATATGAATTATCCACACAAGGGAAATAACTGGTTAGGTAATATCCCTATTCACACTAACACCCTCCCTTAAGTGCAACTTAGGGAGAAGATGATTAAAACAAGAATGCAAAATGCAAGAATAGGTTCCAACAATAAGGCCATGTTAGGTACCCATGTACAAAAAGTCTCTCACAACCAAAGAAAAGGAGAAAACCCAGTGGGAAAAAACTCCTCCCCAAAAGAGAGAAAATAAAATGCTCTCTATATTATGAGAAGAACAAAACCCCTTGTGAGGAAAAAGTCCCCCCCATGAGAGAGAAGACACCCCCCCAGAATAGAGAGAGTGAAAGAGACTATGAAACTCCCCCACAATGAAGTAGCTCCTATTCCAAAAGAGGATGCCCATATATATTTGATATTTTAAAATTAAAATTATTATTTATTAATTAAAAATTTAAATTTTTTTAATATATATATAAAGTCGGTCACACTTTCAAAAACCTCATCGTTTTCTTAAAGTGTCGATCAAACATAAAAAGTGCACCTAAGTCATGAGTCGAATTAGGCACACTTTTGGTCAAGTTTTGTCATTTCCAAAAAAAAGGCAAACATTGTAAGAAAATTGTGCAAGCAATAAGGTAAGTTTATAAAGCTAAGGAAATGACGTCAAAAGAGACAAAGGGATAAAATCTAGGAAGAAACTATCCAACACTGCAAATGCACGAAAGCGGCTATCTAGCACCGCAAATGCACGGAAGCGGCTATCTAGCACCGCAAATGCACTGCAGCATGGATGTCGCTTCCCCATCCATGCATGACCATATAATAAATGATCACTATTAAATTGCTTCCATATTCATTGACAATAGATTGCGAAGTTACGTATGAAGTCCTTCCCGCCTACTACAAATAATACTCATAATCTTCCCACCTGCTACAAATAATACTCATAATCTTCCCGCCTGATACAAATATAACTCAGATTAATTGAAAGATAGGTAGGACTTAAAAAACAACCGCCAAATCATTTTTTTCCTCTCATTTTTTTCCATTTTGTCAGTCTTTTGCTTTTCTTCTGTGTGTTCGAGTACAGAGCCGTGGGGAAAAAAATCAAAACAACTACCCTACAACGACCTCTCAATTCAAACTGGGGTTACATATTCTTTGAGACAAAAAAATATAAGAGTAAAAACTTTTCACCTCTTAAAAACTAAACTTTTTTAATAAATTTTTAATTAAAAATTTATAATAATAACCTAAATTAATATAACATTTAAAATTTACGAGTTTAATACACACTTAAACATAAAATCATAAAATACAATTTTTATTTTAAAAAACTAAAATATATAAATATATATTTATTAAAATAAGTAAATTTGAAAAAATTAGCTTACATTTTAATTCCATTTAAAAAATTAATTAGTATGATTTTATTCTCTAAATTCTTTTTCTATTGGTAAAATTTTTAAATATCCAATGACATAAACTAGCATACCTATATTTAAAAAATATATTTAAAGTACGCCGAGAGATATCCTTTTTGAGGCGCCTATTTCCACCTATGTGTAATAAATTGAATAAAAAAATAGGCGCCCCGAGAAGGATATCTCTCGGCATACTTTAGATATGTTTTTTAAATATAGGTATGCTAGTAGCACCCGTAGCGGCAAGTCTAATTAGAACTATATAATATAAAATTATAATATAGATTAAATATATTATTATAATATAATTATAATAATATTATTATAATTATAATATAATAATTAAAAATATATATTATATTATATTACATTATATTATATTATATTAGTATTCAAGTTAGAATTATGGTTAGGATTAGTATTAGAGTTAGGGCCAGAATTATGTTATAATTATGATTAGTTTAGAATTAGGATTTGAATGATTAGTTATGCTTAAAATCAGGGTTAAAATATTTTTTTAATCTAATTAGGGTTATAGTTGTGTTTAATCTAATTAGGGTTTTGTTTAGGTATTGAGTTAGGGTTGGGCTTATAAATAGGGATAGATATATAGCATTAGTCTTATAAAACAATGGTAAGTGTGATCTTACAGTTATGGTTAGAATTAGGGTTAGATTTAAAAATAAGGTTTCGGTTAAGTTAAGAGCCAAGATTAGATTAAAATTAGGATTAGATTGAGGGTTAGAGTGAGAATTAGGGTAATCCTTAAAATTAGGGTTACAAAAAGGTTTTAATCTATTTAGAGTTATAGTTGTAAAAAAATCATTTTTTTTTAATTTATAATTTTTGGAAATTCATTAAATATAGAATATTGTAGTGCTTGGATTCATATTAATTATCATAATAATTATGTGTTGTGTAATTAATTTAAATAAATTTTTCTATTTTAGAGTTAAGATTTATTTTATTTTACTTTATAATTATTTAGTTTAGTGAAGCACAATTTCAACTTTTATTATTAGTTTAATGAAGTTAATTTCATAGAATATGCATAAATCAACACATCATAAGACAAACATATAATATGAACCAATGCATGTACATTGCCACCCTAGTACTTGTACACATAAGAATAGTATTTGTCCACATAAATCATTCATATCATGGTTGTTTCATTTGAGTAACTAAGGGTTATGAGTAACTTAAGGTTATGGTAAGTGTGAAAGTACCTTTGTACAAATAACAAATAAAATCAACAAAGTTTAGTAACAAAAAATATACGCGGAGAAAGAATTTGGAGGAAAACAACACGAACAAAGAGAACCAAGTATATATTCATCTATATAAATAGCATTTGTGATATACAAGAGATTATTCTATGCCCTATTGTACTGTGCTTTGATCTACTATGTTTGCTCTACTATACTTTTCTTTGTTTTCCCTGCTCTGCTCTACTCTACTTTGTTGAGTTTATTCTTCTCTACTCTACTCTTATTTGTTTTCTCTGCTCTGCTTTTCTCTACTATGCTCTTCTCTGTTCAGTTTGCTCTATTTTTCTCTGCTCTGCTCTGTCGAGTTTTCTCTACTCTGCTCTACTCTACTCTGTTCTACTCTGATCTGCTCTGTTCTGCACTACTCTACTCTACTTTGACATGCTCTAGTCTTCTCTGTTCTACTAAACTTTGCCCTGTTCTACTCAACTATTCTCTACTCTGTTCTTCTCTACTCTGCTCTATTCTACTATACTCTGAATTGTTCTACTCTTCTCTGCTCTGCTTTACTCTGCTCTGCTCTGTTCTACTCTACTCTGTTCCACTATACTCTACTTTGTTCTAATCTGCTCTGCTCTGGTCTAGTTTGCTCTGCTCCACTCTGTTCTACTCCATTGTGTTCTAATATTTTTAGTCTTTCTTCTTCAGCTTTTCTCTTACCAAGTTGTTTTCCCTTTTTCATTTTTTCATAATGATCATATGTAAATGGTGGAACTATTCTGAGACCTTGTAATGACTTTACACGAGATATAGCCACAAATGTTAATCCTGTTCTTTCTTTTTGCCCTATGTCAATTGTGGCTTTTGAGAGAGTCAAACCTTGTGATTTGTGTATCGTTAATGCCCAAGCCAATCTTAAGGGTATTTGGATTGTTTGGCCCCTTTGTATTGGTATAATAGGAACTGTACGTGGAGATTGATCTTCAAATGGTACCCCTATGTAATTATCAAACTCCACCATAACATATGTCAGTGGTTCAGGTGGTGCACTCCCAGGTTTGTATATTATTTTTCGAACATACCCTAGAGAGATCCATTTACAAGGCCTGCTTCTATCCAAAGATTAGAAGTTAACATCACTCTTGCATCCTTAGCAAGTAATAACTCCATATCAATTTCATCAAGCTGACCTGCTTTTAGTGCATTGACACTACCCACTCTTGTTGCAATGCTACATGCAACTGGATGCCTCAATGAGAATAATTTCTTTTTGTTGTGACTATGCACATTATCATTTGTGGCAAACAAATGATTAGTAGAATCAAATTCTTCATTAGTTGGTGCATCTATGCAAACATTAGTTCTTGTCATGAGCAACTTCCAGTCATCAATAGTTGGTTTTGCATCTCTTAGATTGGTGAGAAGTTGACAAAATCTTTGTTGTTCAATGCTTTCCCCTTCTTGTCTAAATATTTTATCCAAAGTAACAACAGTTTTGAATTCTTCCCATAGTCTGTTACTATCATATGGTGGTCTATCATTAACAGGAGGTAACTGACCTAAATCTCCAACGAGAATCATAGATACACCTGCAAAATATTGGAAAATGATGGCATTCATTAGTGTCTACTAATAATTGTTAGATTTAATAATAATCAAGTTTATGTTTTAAAATAGGCAAAAATTGCATATCTTCATTAAAAAACAAATGTATACCTCCAAAACTCATGTTTGCTTTTTCAGGGAATGCCTGACGAAGTCGACAGTCCACCTTCTCCAGCAAATTTTGTCCAATGAAGCTCATTTCATCAATCAAAATGTATTTTATGTGCCGTAACTGCTCTTGGAAACTTGTGAGTCTTGCCCCTTCTAAGTGACCAAAATCTGTGACTGGGATTTGAAGTACTGAATGGATTGTTGAGGCTCCAATATTGAATGCCGCAACTCCTATTGGTACAAGCAATAGAAGTGGAGTATGCCCTGGGAATGCTGCATTTTGAAGAGCTTGACTGATAGCACCAATTAGATATGATTTTCCAGTTCCTGCTGTTCCTTGAGTTATCATGAATAATGGCAATGCATTTTGAGATCCATGATAATGTGTCATAATTATATCAAGTGCATTTTTCTACCTGGCACCCAATGATGAATAATTGATATTTTCTGTTATATCATCCCACAGGAGAAGTCTATTATCTTTCATGGTTCTTATGAATTTGATTGCTTGATCTGTGTAGTGTTCACCTTGATATTCATTAGACCATGGTGCCTATCTATCAATGTCTCTTCTTCCCAACATATCCATTTCAGAAACTTGCATAATCTAATTATGATGTAGCCTTGATATGATTTCCCATTCATGCTCTGTTGTGTTTCCCTAAAGAGGTTGATTATCTTTAATTTCAGAATCACTACCATTGTCAACATCTTCTGGAATAGTTCTTCTTTGCACATGCCAAGGATTATAATTGAATGACTCCCAATTTGATATTATTGCATCATCTTGAAGACCAATATCTATTTCTATATGACGAAATGGCTTATAAAGTAACAACTCAGACCAACAAAAATCAACCCATTTATCTTATTGACGTTGAGGGATGGATACAAACCTTGGAAATACTCTCACAATAGCTGTCATCTCCCTTGTCTCCCATTTATTATCTCTCCTTCTCTTTGGATTATATGTCCATGATCTAGCTACATCAATAAGTGAAACACCTTCCATGCAAAAGGGCCTATTCTTGTATCCATCAATGAAAGATTGTGTATGCTCCTCATAGTCATCTTCGTCATTTGTAGCTACATGTTTGAATACCTCACGTGAGACATTCAAATTGACAAATTTTCTACTACTCTCTACTAATGGAAGTTCCAATAGCATATGACATATTTCTTGTGCCCCAATGTCTCTTTCTATAATTGTTTCAGTAAGAAGTCTTCTATATGCTCTTGATGCTAAATCATCAGGGTTTTCAATGTTTGCAAGCCGCATCAACATTTGATGATAAGTTTCTGAACTCTTTTCTGCTTTAGTTGCATACTTGGCAATGTACTTGATCATAGCATGTTTGGAAAGAACAGGTTGCCAATCTATATTTGCTCTCCATAATTGTAGTATGTAGTGATTGTGTGTATTTACTCTGTCGTCATTTCTTGCAGGTTCAAACTTTTTTTCACTTGTCTGCAAGTCTTCATATAATTTTGATCCCTCAAGATTTAACGGCCATGGAGCAGTATACCTATAATAAATAATAACAGTTTTTTATTTATCTGCAGTCATAATATATTGAAATTGAAAATAATAATTTGGAAGATTTTGAATCTTACCTGCAAACCATTCGTCCTCTTTTTTTGCGTAGACATGCACCCTCTCTACACATTGTATGTCGTTCTACACAATTTAAAATCTCTTCATAGTCATGTTCCATATGTATTTGTGTAAGTTGCCTTGTATTTCGAAGACATGGATGTTGGACAAAATTTTGCATTACCTATGATTAAAAAATGTATGAATTTATTAGTTACATTGAAACATAATTTTCTTACATAATATATAATATATTTATTAACAATCATTGATAATATACCTAAATGCTTCGTTGATGTGGATCTTCTCTAGGATTCCATTCATGAATAATAGAATGGAAATATTTCTCTGCACTTTTTCATTGCTGCTCATTTTTCCAATCAAGATTATCCATATTTGGTGCTCCATCTAACCATATGAATCCATGCACATGCGATGAACCTCTATGCTGCCATTCATATCTAGACCAATAATCTTTGACATTCATTCCTTTTTCTAGAATTTGTTTTCTAAAAATTGTATGTCGCAGGTGCATGTAATGTGCCACTATATGAGGATAATCAATAACATTCTGTCTTCTCCATTTTTGGGCTTCTCGTGCATCTATTGGTGTTCTTCTAGGCATCAATGCATGCAAATCAAGCCAGTACATATCTGCTGCACTCAAAGTGAAGAATATTGTGGGAGAACCAATGTGATGAAGCATGTCAGTTAACTCTGCATGACATTTTGCCCAATATGACCTTGTACCCCTTAAGGTTGTTCCAAACCTCATCAAGCAATCAGCTAGATGGGAGTGGGGCACATTTTCCATATGTTCACGTAACTCGTTGATGGTGATTGGCATATCTTGAAGATTTCTTTTGACAAACACTGCAGATGAATTTTGTGCAAGTAAGTCTCATTATCCTGTTCACATAATATCTAAATCGTGGGTGTCGACCAAAACGGTGATCCCTATACCGAAAGAGATGTTTGACAAATTCATGCAGATGTACTCGTCTCATACGAGGTTCTAGCCAATCACATCTACCATCAGGAAACAATGTTGGAAATGCCATATCAAATAAGCTTAATGTCACATACTCATTAATAGGAGATGAACCAATCGTTGGCCAATCGATCAATGACCCTGGATCTGCACCAGGGTTGTTCACCCATGCATGGATCAATTCCATCTCTCTTCTGACATTAGGTAGTCTAGAAGCCATTGATGTTGTGTGATCAATGATATTTCCTTCATCCATCTCCATCAATGGGCCCACAAATACAACTTCATTTGCATCTGAATCAAACTCCATATGCACTGTATTTAGTTGGTCAAATATATTTTCATCTGAATTTGATGGAAGAGCAATGAGAGCATTTTCATCAATTTGAACATCAGAGTAGAACTTGTCATGTTCAATTTTGTATTTGAGTGCCTTATATACTCTCTCTCTATTTACTGTAAAGTTGTAATTTGTGCCACGTTGATCTCTCCTTCGAACAATAATGATTGGCAAATCTTTTATTGCATGTGGCAAAACCTTTGAAATTTCTTTTACATCGTGTGGAAAACTTATTGTGTGTCCCTTGTATTTATATTGACCACCAGTTGAATGTGTCACTTGTAGGATTGGATTGACATGTGCTATCAACATTTCATCTACCTGTGTCAAGTTTGCAATCTCTAGTGGTTGTGGGCTAGGATCCATATTATTTGATGATGAGAATCGATTATTGCCTCTTTCTTGTTGACACCTATTGTATATAGGACCTTGAGGTGTCTGATAAACCCTTATTCCAAGGTAACATTCTTGACAAATATAGCACATATTTGGTGAAACAAAACTATCTATTCCATTTCAAAAATGCATTTGGAAAGTATTAAAATTAGCCTGAAGCATTCCATTAGGATTTGGTGCAATTTCTACATCATTTTGAACAACTTGATTAATGTCATGTTGAGGTGCATTTTCTGGTGTTTCAAGTACAAAATCTATTGATCTTGAATTTTCATCTCAAACATTTAAATCAATATTAGCATTTGACTGATAAGGTTCTTGTCTTTCTTGTCTTTCAGGGGCACCGAGTCCTGGAGATGTTTGTGCATGACTTATTCTCATCATATTTGGTTGCTATCGATTTTGTAATTCCAACTCTTCAACTGTTATTTCAGCTGCACGTTGATGATATGTTTCTCTGTCAACCTAATTTCATTGTATCATTTGTTCTTGTATTTCTACATCTGTCATTAGTTGGCATTGTCGTCTTCGATACTCCCTCTGATATAATCTTTGGCATTCCCTTCTATATTGTTCTCGTTCTTCATTAGTTTCAAAATTCAACCTAGGGGGAGCCATACCTACATAGTAGTTGAAAACAAATATTTATAAGTCTAAAGTTATAACATTGACTTTAATGTACAAAAATTCCATGCCATTGGTATCTCATGTTGACATTATTACAATGATTACACACTTTCAAGTTAAGATCAAATAATAACACTAAGAGATAAAATAATTTTCAACACATGATGACTTTTGTTGTCAAGTTTTCATGGATTGGTTCCTTATCACTCAAAAAGGTTGCCTTTTCTATATATCGCCAGACCAATATACCAAGCCTCTCTGTATGCTCGCTCTTCCATTATACCCATCAGTACGTGGAAGAAGCCCATCCTTTCTTTATACCCGTCGGTAAGTGAAAGAAATGTTAAAGCACATGAGAGGAGAGTGGTACATGGCACATAGGAAATACATGAAAAGGATTCATCCTATCGACAACACCTGCTTAGAAAGAAATCAAATTTCTTTTCAGTCAGGATTTATGTCTTACGATAGTGACGAATGGGTAACGGAAGGAAGTGAATATGAGAGTGTCCTTATTTCTCCCCGACAATTTATAGGGACGATGCCACAGACGCCATTGTTACAAATATTTTAGGCAGCAGATACAGTAGTTCAGTCGCAACGGCTTGACCCATAAACGTGAACCAGAGGTACCATGATTACCGAACGTTGTAATTGTTTTAGTTTTGGAAAAAAAATGTTTAGACTTTTTGTTTGAAAAAAATAAATAACAACTTTATTATTCTAAAAAAAAATTCAAAACAAATTATAATTTTCATTAAAAAAAAAGTTTACCTTATATGTTTAATGTCTATAAATACATAACTATAAGATTACCTTATATGAAATTAATTAACACTAAAACAAATTAACTCTATAATGATCAACATGTATATTTAAGGAATACATATGCATTATTTTTTTCATAAATTATAGAAAACTAAATGTTGGAAATACTAATGCCTCATATTTTTACAAATAGTGGAATTTCCTATGGTTAGAGATGTTTCTATAGAAATTGATGTTTAACTTAACTTCCATTCTAGAATTCCTAAATAAATAAATAAGGAGTAATAATTACCATAAATAGATAATTAGATTAATAGTACTATTAAATTAATTTAATGATTGTTACCCACACCCTAAGCTTAACAATTATTTTTACTTATTGTTAAAATACTAAAGAACCTAATAGCCATAATAAACTTAATTAAAAAAGGGTAGATAATATTTAGCTATGTTCATCTAATTTTTCCTTCATTCCAACCTAAAGCAAAATTTAATTAATATTATGAAAAGAGAAAATTATTATTTTATACTATGACAATGGGAAAAATTAATTCATTCTAAATAAACATTTAAATAATCTATAAGCCTTCCTCTTTGCTTAGAAAATTAAAATTTAAAAAGACTCCACCAAAAAAAAAAAAAAAACTTCATGGGTAAGAAATATTCTAATAATACCAAAGAAATATTCTAATCTAATAATACCAATTAAATAAATATTTTTTTATTAAAGACTAAGTTTTGGAATGGAAAGTTCTAAAATAAACTAAAACTAAATAACCTACATTCATGCAATCTTTAAATTAAACAAACCCTTTAAATACCAATTCTCTCCTACTTTATATTATTTTTTTCTAATTTCCTTTGTAATTGGTTTGGCATGCTTTTGTGCAGGTAAGGAAGCTATGACTGCAAAGTTTTAGTGTTTGCATGAACAACATATGGAACTACAGGGTCAAGAAAGATTGATAATGTTCAGATAATTGTGTATAAACACATATGGATTATTATTATTATTATTATTTATATATTTATTTATTTATGTATTGTTCATGCAACATTGAATTCAAAGAGGGTTGTTTTTTTTAAAAATTTATTTATATTATTATTTTAACTTTTAAAAAAAATCATTAAAAAAAATTGCATTGCATTCTATATATATATATATATATATATATATATATATATATATATATATATATATATATATATTAAAAGGAGGGGTTGCTCATGGCAGGCATTCGTGCCCCAAAACCCTTGTTTTTTGTTTATTTATTAAATTTTTATGTATCATTACCTTATTAAATTTAAAACCCTAACTTAAATTTAGAGAAAATATATTAATTTGTAATATATTAATTTATAATGAGTTGTATAGGGCCCAACTAATTATCAATTCACGACATCTTTATAATATAAAATTTCCAAACAGCACATATAAATTAATATATTAATTTCTACATAGAAATTAAAATAAACAATAGAGCATATTGTTTATTTTAGTTATTTTTTTTTCTAATAAAATAACTAAAATAAACAATAAACAAAATAAACAAATAACTAATATGGAGTCTTTTAAAATTTTAATTTTAACTTATAAAATTAAAATTTAAAAAGACTCCACAAAAAAATAAAATAAAACTTCTAATCTAATAATACCAATTAAATAAAAAAAAAAATTATTAAAGACTAAGTTTTGGAATGGAAAGTTCTAAAACAAACTAAAACTAAATAACCTACATTCATCCAATCTTTAAATTAAACAAACCCTTTAAATACCCATTCTCTCCTACTTTATATTGTTTTTTTCTAATTTCCTTTGTAATTGATTTGGCATGCTTTTGTGCAGGTAAGGAAGCTATGGCTGCAAAGTTTTAGTGTTTGCATGAACAGCATATGGAATTACAGGGTCACAGAAAGATTGATAATGTTCAGATAATTGTGTGTAAACACAGATGGACTATTATTATTTTTTTATTTATGTATTGTTCATGCATCATTGAATTCAAAGAGGGTTGTTTTTTTTTTAATTTATAAATATTATTATTTTAACTTTAAAAAAAATCATTAAAAAAAGATTGCATTGCATTCTAAATATTTTTTTTTTTTTTAAAAAGAGGGGCATTGCCTCTTTTTTTAAAAAAGAGGGGCGGTGCTGCTCATGGCAAGCATCCCTTGCTGCTCATGTAGCAGTGCCCCCAAACCTTTGTTTTTTGTTTATTTATTATATTTTTATTTATCATTACCTTATTAAATTTAAAACCCTAACTTAAATTTAAATATATATATTAATTTAGAGAAAATATATTAATTTTTAATTAGTTGTATAGGGCCCAATTAATTATCAATTGACGACATCTTTATAATATAAAATTTCCAAAGAGCATATATAAATTAAAATATATTAATTTCTACATAGAAATTAAAATAAACAATAGAGCATATTGTTTATTTTAGTTTTTTTTTCCCTATACATATGTAAATCAAATCAAAACTTAAAAAGTACTCTTCAAATTTCATCATACAGAAATTGATATTATTCTTTTATCACCTTATAATTTTCTTTTCCCCTCCCTCTACACCTTATTTCATATTTACCTCTCTTTTTACCTAGGATGTACAGAGGCACCTCTATTGAATAAGATTGTCTTGTTATAATGGTTAAAATAATTTACCTATATTTAAAAACTATGTTGTAATCGCCTGTAGGAAGAAGGGTTGGATTGATAGTTTTTCTTTCATCGGGCTTCCACCTATAATCATGAGCATTGAACATATCAGATTTAATAGGAAAGTTGAGATTTCTGCTGATAGATAAAGAAATCCAAATCATCATTCCTCATTAATTCTTACCAAATTTATCACCTCCTATTCACTCTTGAAGTTTAAGAAAAACCAACCAAATTTTTGGATACTGAGAATTCATCTGGTACAAAAAAAACATCTTTAATCTTTGGAAATTTGATTAGAGAGATATAATGGTGCCTCCCACCTATTTGGAGAGAATATAAAAATAAGAAACCACTGTGCAGTAAATAAGAAAGACCAAAAAAGAATGGAATGAGATACCTATGGCCTGGAAGTTTTCCTGTATTCTACCAAGAGCTCCTGCTGCTAGTTTTGGTGATGCCTAAACAACTCCTATGACTCCTCTGATGAGAAATATTTGTAATGGTCATGGATAGGAATGCCTAAATAATTATTAGGCATAGAGGCTTTACTGCCATTGCAATTTAAAGATAGGTATTAATTCTATAAACGTCGCCCATAATCATGTTAAGAAGTGGAACTTCGTTTCCTGAATTAATTATCATGACTGGGTATATGCACATTAGACATTTGGTATAAAATATAAAAAAATATTCACCCATATTCACTGGGTATCTGCACATTAGACACCTGGCATAAAATATAAAAAAATATTCAATCGTTCAAAGTAAAAAATATTCAATAATTTTAAATCATAACGCCTTCTTTGCCAGCACATTCCATCCGTTATTAGTTCCATTAAATGGCTGTCGTGTAGTTTCTGGAACAAAAGATTTAAAGTTTATTATTATTATGGAATCTTATATCTTATTTTTTAATAAGAATCTTATAAAATTACACGAAATCTAAAGATTTTTTGCGCTCTTCAACTCCACCCCTGTTGTGACTGTAGAAACGCCTCTCAACGTAACAATAATTTTAAATCATAACGCCTTCTTTGCCAGCACATTCCATCCATTATTAGTTCCATTAAATGGCTGTCGTGTAGTTTCTGGAATAAAGGATTTAAAGTTTATTATTATTATGGAATCTTATATCTTATTTTTTAATAAGAATCTTATAAAATTACACGAAATCTAAAGATTCTTTGTGCTCTTCAACTCCACCCCTACTGTGACTGTAGAAACGCCTCTCAGCATAATTATAATTCTTACCAATACAAAATTAACTAAACTAGAACTAACTTATACAATAATTATCATTTCTTATCATCTCTCACTATTCACATGAAATGTAAGACTGACTTCCCGTGTTGGAAACATACAGAAACATATTATGAGTATTATTTGTAGCAGGCAGGAAGGACTTTATACGCGACTTTGTAATCTATTGCCAATGAATACGAAAGCAATTTTATAGTGGTCATTTACTATATGGTCATACATGGATGGGGAAGCAGCATCCATGTCATGGTGCATTTGTGGTGCTGGATAGCCGCTTCCTAAAATCTACACCAAACTCTGGAAAATCACGCCAGCAAAAACATGGAGACTTTAGAATATCAACCATCTAGCTCAACAAATTGTCGATCACATTCATGAAATCACGCCGGCATGAAAAGTCATAAAAGATGATAAAGTAAAAGGAAGCCCCAACATAATTTGAGTCCTTTGACACCACACCATTCAAATTTGTCAACAAGTAATATACAATCAACATAAGCAATATTTAGGAATAGGCCAAACAATATGATACAAGTCAACACACTTTCTAAATTTTTGTCTTTTCTCAAAGTGTGATGATCTACAGAGAGGAAGGGTGGTGCCAAAAATGATCACACAAAAATAATAATAATATCACCCAATCAACATCAAAGGAGGAGGTGATCAAAAAGCAAATCAACAAAACAAGATTTTATATTGATAGAATTCTTCATGAACAAGTTTACAGAATAAAGGCTTTTAAAAAGATTGGTAAATTGTCAAGAGTTTCAAAGTTTTGTCAAAAAACTTGTAAAACTTCATCAAAATAGAAAAAAACCATCGTTTGATTCAAATCATCTAGTCACATTTCTAAAAAGTCTATTTTTAGTCATCACCGTTTTCAATAACAAGAGCATATTCTTAATTTGCAGTTTTTTACTAGAGCCTACATTGTTTTTTTATTTTTCATTATTTTCAACCTACTCTATTTAAAGTTTAGAATTGACTATTCTTAGATCATCAATCTTATCATGTGAAAGACATGAACAAATTGTAATTTGATTTTAGTCAACAATTCAATTAGCAATTACATGTTATAATATTAAAAATAATGGACTAGATAATTTGTAATAACATTTGCACGTCATACAAATAGTCATAACTAAAGTTACAATCTAGTCGATTTATTTTGGTAAATTTTCATGCAATAGCATTGTAAACAATATAAATAAATGAACAACATTATTTGAGTGTAATACTTTTCAAAATGTGCTCTGCACGTGCATCTGGTCCCGAGCCGGTTCAGGTTCTTGTTCATGGACATGAGGTTCTTGGTTAGGAACCGGTGGTGCTTACTTCTCGTGACCCTCTGCCTAGTCATGAGGGTGTTGGGGTTTGATAGATGGTGGATAATTAAACCCCATGGAATGATTCCGGATGGGCATCCACTTTATGTGCCAGCGACTGGTAAAGGTGCTACTGGGAAAGCCTCTTGTCATTCATTTTCTGATGTTGTTTGATCATCTCAGGTAAGAGCTAGACCCTTGCCTTGCAACCGCTCCTCTCCTGTGGTGGTTTGTGGGCCTAAGGTTTCTAAAAATGAGGATTTTTATTTGAGAAAAGGAGTGATCTACATATTCAATGGAATGTGGCCCTCCCTCCCCAACCTGCATAACTGGATTTTGGAATCCTAGAAACTGATTGTTGAAGATTAAGCTTTACCCCTACACTAGGGGGTTATTCATTGCTACCTTTGAGTCCACTAAGAAGAGGGATTCAGTGATGGACAGGGGATGGATGTGGGGGGATCATTTGTTGTCCATCAAACCTTGGGCTCACTCCTTCAATCCTTTCACTGAGCCGCTCAATATCAGACCAATATGGGTACAACTACCTAATCTTCCCCTCCAGTTTTGGGAGGATTCCTGCTATGAAGCCATAGGCAACACGTTAGGGCATTTTTTTAAGGTTGATACTACAACATCAGAAATGGGGCACACTATAGTTGCTTGTATTTTAGTGGATATTGACTTCTCTAAACCTCTCTTTGGAGAGGTTGTTTTGATGGTGGAGTACAGGCCATGGACAGAGCTGTTGGACTATGAGGGTCTCCCCTTTCGGTGCAAGAATTGTTTCTCTATTGGTCATTTAGCCACGAGTTGCCCTCACTCTCGTCATAAGGGAACGGTAACTTGGTGGAAAGATGCTCTCTCAGATTATTTGATTATTTTTGCATCCCCTTCGGATGACTCTTCTCAGGAGGGCGAGCCTTCCCTGGAGAGTGATTCGCTTGTTGAGGAGCCCTTGGTGTCCACTTATAATGTCGATGCTTCTGATGTTCCTGTTGGTCCTGTTCTGGATGCTATTCCCACTGTCGTTACTGTTGGTTTGGATGATGTCCTAGCTGATGTTCCTATTGGACCCGTTCTCATTACCTCTACCGAGATGTCGGCTCCCCTTTCTGCAAGTCGCTCTTCTTCTTTGGTGGTTCCAGATTCCTCTGCTAGGTTATCAGCCCCTCCTATTCGTGATTGCCCCTTGGCTGCGGGGTCTGGTGAGGGTCCCCTCCTTTCTCCTCGCTCTGAGGACTTTGATTCTGGGCTTTCTTGGACAGTTGTTCATAGAAAGCAGAAAGGGCTCCCCAAGTCTGTCGCAGCTTCACGATAAAGGATCAAGAGAGTTAGGTTACTACCCTCAGGATCTGGGTTTGTTTAGATCCTTTGTTTATGTTTTTCATTTGGTTGTTGTTTCTATTATGTTTTGCTTGTTTCGCCTTTATGGTCTATTTTTCTACCCTTTGAGCCTTTGTGTGGGGTTCAACCCTAGTTGGCTACTTTTTTTTGTATCCTCTTGTTTTGTAATAGGGACCTACACCCTTGTTTGCAGCTTATCAATATCAAAAACAATATAAATAAATGACATTTGCACTTCAATGGATAATAGTAATTATCATGCCTATATGTTGCTAAAATTACTATTTATCGACTATTCAATGTTATTGTTATCTTAAATTTGTTATTTACTCTAAAACTTACTACACATATGTTGCTTATGAATGTTCATTGGGATGTCTTGTTATGTGTATTAAGAGTTAAATTGTTTTGGCAAGTTTGTAAACCTTGTATTACAAGTCAACTCAAAGATGTAAATTGTGATTTTGTATCAAAAACTACATTTAATTTATCACAATGTTTGTGTTTATGTGTTAACTTATTCAATCTATGTGTACTTGCATTGTTTAGTCTTTTTTTAATTGAATAGTGCAAATGTCCAATCTCAAGACCTATTTACAATTAAAAAACATAAAAACATTTGTCCTATATTAAAAAAGCATTTCAACCTTTTACACTATGCACAAACCTGAAATCCTTCCAAAAATATTGTAAAAATTGTAAATTGTAAATGCATATTCTACTGCACATCTATTTCATTTTGTTTTACCCTAAAATATACAAATTAAAATAGTAACAAACACATTACACCTAAATTCTTATAACAATTAAACCAAATATTCTTGTTCAAGTTTTATTACGCCGATAGGCATTTAACTCTGGAAGGAGTTGAGCATCGTACAATGTCAGGTCACTCATCAATGGCCTCTGTGCCAACCCGGGTACAGGGATGAGCATTCAATCCATCTCTACCCTTCGAGTCAAATTGATGCACAATGACTTGGATGTACAGCTTTGGAGACGCATGCAGAGGTTGGTGGAGATTTTGCTTGCACATTTTGCCTTGCAAATTACTTTTTGAGGGAGTAGATGAATTTTAGAGTTTCTTGTTCGCCAAGTTTGTTAGGGTTCGACCTGGGGCAGCTCGACTCTGTTGTTTGTGTGTGCCTGTTTGTTTTTTTAGCAGAGTCTAGAAAGTTACAGCAGATTGCATGAGCTCTGATTTGGAGGAAGCTCAGGGTAATAATTGTAAACACAAATGCACAAGTATGATAATGAAAGGCATGAACCAGGACTTGTGAGTAAGACATTAAAACACACACATAGAAGTAAAACATAACACAAGGATTACTGGAGTGGAAAACCCTCATGGGGTAGAAAAACCACTCAAAATTGCCTCACTAGCTTATTCAAAACCTCACTGGTTACAAGTAGGTCTCACTGACCAAGGAAGCTTCACTAGCTTTACAAAATGCCTCACTGACATACACTGTGCCTCACTGGCTGATTCAAGTGTGCATAAGAAAACAAATTAGTTCAGGGGGTTACCTGTTTCACTCCATCACAAAACCTTATTCTTCCTTTAACCCTCACTTGACAAACTTTCTTTCAATTACAATCTATTCAACCTGATAAAGAATCAACATTATACCATATCAAAACTTACAAAATACAATCTCTACAAATTACCATCTCAAGACACATATACAAGCTCCTGGATTGATCAAACATAAAACAATTTCACTATGCAACAATCATCTGATGATCTTGTCACTCTCTGTATTTACCCCTGCAAAAACATGATCTCATACATCATTATTCATCTATATTTTCTCTTCAAAAATCTTCACAAAGATGTCTTCATCATATCATAACTTAGTCCTCCAAAACCTTCTTCACAATGCACCTGCAAATTCACTATATAAAAAAATAGAAGGTCCTTTCATGACCATTCACATTCTACTTCTTCTCTGATTCATTCTTCTCTATAAAGAACCTGCAAAACCAAAAAGATCAAATTCATATTCTTTGTATAACCATTTCCATTCATAAATAATTTGCAAAAATAAAATCATATTTCTCTGTTCATCTGCAAGAAGTCTTTTCACATTCTTCTTCCCATTTATCTTCATTTTCAAAAATCCATTGATAATCTCGTCTCTGATGTTTTTCATCTTATGTCCTTGTAACAAAATAATAAAAACTCTATCTCTATAATTATCTTCTTTCATAAAATCATTCTCCTGCAAAAATAAGATTATATTCTTCTTTTTAAAAATATTCTTTATTTGATGCCTTCAAAAAATATTTTCACAACCATTCGAATCCATTTCTCCAAAAAAATTCTGCATAAGGACAAAAAAGAAAAATCATAAAGGCTCCTTAATAATTTATTACTCTACCCATTTTAGAAAAAATTAACTTTCTTCTTTTCATTTTCATGGCACGAGAGAGAAAGAAGCCTTCTTGAGTTTCAAAATTTGAAAAAATCTTCATAAAAAATCCCTTAAAAAACTCAAGAAAAACTGCCTTAAAATCTCCTTTTCAAAAATCTAAAAATAGCCTTATCTGCATATGACGGTTGACTGCACTTCAAAATACATTCATAGGATAGTCATCAATCTTTATATTCGCACCCATTAATCATTCAAATCCTAACCGCTCGATTTGATCACCCGCCAAAGGTCTTAAAACAAACTTTTAATACCGAGCGCCCTAGGTGATCGGGGCCGGTCACCTCATAGGGCCGGACCCTCAAAGTCTTCACTTAAGTTACTTTTGACCTTCTGAACTAGTCAACAACAAAAAAGAAATGAAGGTATGACGTTTGAGCTCCTTGTATACACTTAGAGCACTATAGTTAGGGTTTTAATGTTTTAAGCACTTTGATAACTAAACCCTAACATAGTAGTAAGAATGAAATGCTCAAAACTTGAACAATGATGACTATTATCTCTGCACTGTCATTAAAATACTCAACACCCTGCATAAATTACATGAACACTCTCTATCCTTTGACACTTATTCATTGTATTTTGTCATCATGTATCAGAAGTTTGATCTTGATATGATGAATAAGATTGCGTCAAATGCTCAATATTCTAAACAGAGGTAACTTTGCATTACTGATCCTCCTAATGATAATAGAGGTAATAGAGACAACTTATGAAGCATTGTCAACAACATGAAAGAGACACTGATCCTCCTGATGATAAGGGGTAAGTGCACAAAGATGAGGGACCAAAATGGGGTCTTAAGTTGCCACTTTTTTTCTGAAATTAGGAAACATTGATGTTGGATGAGAAATTGAAGATAGCTACACTCAAAATTTGAAGATGGAACGAAAACAAGAGTTGTAGTGCTTCGAATATAGTTTCTAAACTACTATTTTTTTCTAAAAATGGTTGAGATTAAGGGGTTCAAAAGGGGGAGCACACAAATTGGTCCTATTTTTCTCAAAAAAACATAACATAGCGTCTGGTGTGCTACCCCTAAAATGTTAACTTTTTTTTAGTATTTCAATAATCGCTTTGGTGAGAAATTAGGTAACACCATGTAGTTTATCCCTGATTTTTCTGATATTTTTTTAATGAATAATTGATTTTTTAGTAATTTTTAAAGTGGACACATCTTGAAAAATAGAAATTTGAGCATGCTCCCCCCTAAAATGTTTGAAAACTAATCGAAAATCATTTTTTTTAAATTCGTGTAGAATGGAGTCTAGTTTCTAAAAATATAACTTATTTCAATTTTCAATGAACGGTTAAAAAAAAAGTCAAAAATGTGAAACACTAAACGTACTCAAAATGTGAAAAAAATTATATGGTTAGATAGCTAACAGAGAGCTTAAGATTATGGTGGTATTTTTTTGAGTTTTCATTGAAAAAAGTGCCATCCTGATGGGGAGCACGCTCTAGATTATCTCTAGATTTTGCTAAAAACTGATAAAAACACGTCAAACAAAGCTGATAATAATGCGCTCACGTTATGATGAGCATAACTAGAAATACACATGCCAATTGCATTCATTTGAAATTTTCTAAATCCTTTTCAACAAATCCATTTTTCGCATATCTTGTGATCATTGCATTCCATTATAGAACATCTCTTTGAGGTGTTACGTCATACAATTGACATGCCTTGTCTATGCTTCCACACTTTACATACATGTCTCAAGGACATGGCCAGAGACATAGGTAGAGAGATTGAGAGGTAAAGGGCTGATAGAGACAAGGAGATAGGGTTTAGGGTTGATCGGGTTTAGAGTTTAGCCCAGTTAGGAGTTTAGAGAGGGAGAGATATGGAGATAGAGGGTGAGGGACATGGCCAGAGACATAACCAGAGAGATTGAGAGGTAGAGAGATGATAGAGACAAGGAGATAGGGGTTTAGGGTTGATCGGGTTTAGAGTTTAGGGGTTAGGAGTTTAGAGAGGGAGAGATAGGGAGATAAAGGGTGATGGACATGGCCAAAGACATAGGCAGAGAGATTAAGAGGTAGAGAGATGATAGAGACAAGGAGATAAGGGTTAGGGTTGATCAAGTTTAGGGTTTATGGTTGGTATATATGATGTATAGAATGGTTTAAATGACTAACATATTGGCGCTTATGATGTTTCGATGGCTCCTGTGGCTGGCAGAGGGTAGAATGACACTTGTGACTGGCTAGGTGTATAATGATGTTTGTGATTGATAGGTGAGTGCTACTAAGGAGCATATTGGCACATACGATATACAAAATGGTGCAAATGAGTAACAGGTTGGCACTATGATCTTCTAATGGCTCCTGGTGAGGTATTTGTTTGATTTTGATTATTTTTTGGACCGTTTGAGATGGAGCTTAGATTGATTTGGGATGGAGTTGGGATGAAATGGATTTGTTTAGGGATGATGAGAGGTGAAAAGTACTAGATTAGGAATGATTTGGGAATGATTAGAATGGTTTTAGGGATGGTTTGAAGTGGTTTAGTGCTGATTAGGGAATGATTAGAATGATTTAGGAATAGTTTAGGGATGACCTATTTGAGATGAAATCCAGGTTGATTTGAAAATGATTAGGGATGAAGTTAAATTGATTTGGATGTGATTTGGGATAGTGTGAAGTGGTTTAGGGCTGATTAGAAGTGGTTTAGGGATGATTAGAGATGAAAATGAATGGATTAGCGATGATTTGGGATTGATTAGGAATGAACTTGGTTGGAATGAAAGCTTAATTTTTTCATGAACTTTCACGTTATAGAGATTGGGAGAGATAGGGAGATAGAGGTTTAGGGGTGCATCCAGGTTTTATGGTTTAGGGGTTAGGGGTTTAGGGGTTTAGCCCATTGCTTGTTTTTAGGGTTTAGGAGTTAGGGGTTAGGGTTTAGGGGCATTATTTATGGTTTAGGGTTTATGGTTTAGGGGTTAGGGGTTAAGGTTTAGAGGTTTAGGTTTATGGTTTAGGTAGAGAGGAGAATAGGGAGATACAGAGGAGACCGAGCCTGGGAGAGATATCTTTATCTCCTCTATCCAACTCTCTAACTATACCTACATCTCTATCTCTCTCTCTCCCTATCTTTCTATCTTGCTAGATCACTTTCGATCCCTTCTGTCTAACTCTACATTTGTATCTCTCCCTCCCTCACTATTTTAGGTTTACATGAGTTTAGGGTTGCTCAATTAAATAGGATTTAGGGTTTTGGGTAAGGGTTTAGGGGAATTATTTAGGCTTTAGGGGTTTAGGGAAGCTCAAGTTTAGGGTTTAGGGTCTAGGGGTTAGGGTTTAGGGTTTACGAGTTAGGGGTTTAGGGTTGGTTGAGTTTAGGGTTTAGGGTTTAGGGTTTAGGGGTTTAGGGGTTTAGGGTTGCTCAATTTTAGGGTTTAGGGGTTAGAGGTTAGGGTTTAGGGGCATTATTTAGGGTTTAGGGTTTATGGTTTAGAGGTTTAGGTTTATGGTTTAGGTAGCGGGGAGAATAGGGATCCCTATCTCTCTTTGGACATATCGATCACTATCTCTTAATCTATCCCTTGCTACCTCTCTCTCTCCTCCTCTTTATCTCTCCCCATCCCTATACCTCTTCAAATCTCTCTCCCTATGTCTCTAGACATCTCTTGATCTCTTTCCCTATTGAGCTATCTATCCTCATAACCCCGTCTCTTAATATACCCCTCTCTACCTCTCTCTCTCTATATTTCCCTATCTATCTCTCCCTTGCTATATCTATCTCCCTATATCTCCCCTCTCTATATATGCATCTCTATCTTTATCCCTCTATAGACCCCTTTCCCTATCTCAATCCCCATTCGTCCCTCTCCCCGTCTCTATCTCACCTATCCTCTCTATCTCCATGTCCCTCTCTATCTCTCCATGTCTCCCGATCCCTCTCTATATATAGGATAGAGAAATGAAGAGAGAGAGAGAGAGACTCTCCCATGTAGATACAAGGTTACCTATCATGCTTCCCAGAATGCACTTGCTTTATAACTTGAGCACATTATAACGCGATTGTGTTCTGGGAAGCATGGAAAACGGTAAAAAAGCATGTGGGATCCATGTTTTAGACCCCACATGACTGTTATTCCTACTTTTCACGAGTATATCAAACAAAAGAATGCTTTTCATGTTATTTGACTAATTGAGAATCATTTTTATATGAATTCAACACCTTTTTTTGTTTTATCAATGTAGAAGAAGTGATTTTTCATATTTTTGGAGAAAATTTGATTATTTAAACTGAAAGTTTCATGTTTCATGTTTCATGTGTGATTTTATTTCAAAGCTAATTACCATTGATATATAGATTGAATTTGATGATATATGTTTGTTTTTTCCATAAATTTTACTAATCCTATTCTAGAATTATATAGAATTCATAATCAAACTTGTGAAAAACAAGAATTTGAGGATTTTGAAGCCATCTTTTGGAGAATTGGTCAACTACAATATCGAATTCTAAGGTATGTTGAATTTAAATGTCCATTTTAATTCACATATATATGTTCTTATGCTCTTTATGTCTTTAAATGTCTTTATGTCTATGTTTTTTATGTTCTTTATGTTCTAAGATATATGTGTCTAGGTATATCAATTAGTTCAGTCAAAGAGACTCCAAATTCCTCATGTTTCCACCTTGTTTCAGCCCTTCATGCCTTCATTTCACCTATTTTCAGCTATACAAGAGAAACACATTATCAAATACTTCATAAAATAATTTTAGTGAACAATTATTTGTCATACTCACATTCGAGTGTATACATGGAGCCAAAATTGATTTTGGAAGACTCTTAATTTTTGTCCTAGGATGATATAGAAGGATTTATTCCTTAATACATGCATAATTCAATTCATTTAATAGAACCTTGCTTGAAATGATAGTTTTCTTACAAAAATTGAGGAAATGAGCACCACAACCTATTTGACAAATTGTTACAACTCACTTTGATACCACTCAATCGATAAAAAATATGATGGAGATTATGTATTTACTTCATCAACATAACAAAATTTAAGAGAAGAGAGTTATATACAAATATGTACAAACATAAAAGCATCATGACACAAGAGGATACAAAGGGAGTTATAAGGAGATAAAACACTAAAAAGGAGTTTTTCATGACTGTAGGACAATCACAAGTCTATATAACAGTCCATTATCATAGTCATGACCATCATGAAGTTGTTATTAATTTATGCATTACTTAAGATGTCTTTGATCTTTTGTCATGAGTATCCAAAAGGTTTCAATGGTTAATGTTCTTTTGAATATCACAAAGTTTTTGGACTGGTTTAAGACTATTAGGATAGTCAATTTATGTTGATTGCAGTCCCCTTTGATGGCATTCATTTTGTCATCATTCAAAATCACCTGGACATACAACTCATATATGTAAAAAATTAACCATACAATTCATGTTTTGCAAACCTAAAATAGTGATTTAATACTCATATAAGAGTCCAAACAATGGCCTTCAAGGGGCAAGATAGTCAAGAGCAGTCAAGGTGATGTTCTTAATAGTTGATAGGGTCAAAGGGAGGCTTAGTATTAGAGATATACCTTTACATAGCATGATCTCTCAACACCTTATGGTCTCCACAAACTCTTGCAACAGAAAAGTTTCACAAAGTTTCACAAACTTGTGTTCTATATTGGCTTCACAAACTCTCACAATGACCCTTCAATGAATTAGGTCTCCAAGGTCTACAACTTGCACTCAAGGATTCAAACCTTCACATGGGCTTGATGAGGCATCTAACAAGATTAAGTTCACCAACCAAACACAACCAAACCTAATTTCCTTATATGGTTTCAAACCCAAAACTTAATCAATGTTTTGAACACCCGTTATCAAGTTACATCACATATCTCAAACTCAACATTGACTTCTTTGTACTGTGTGCCTCAAAAATGACCTTTTTTGTTGTCCTAAAAGGGCTAATTAGGCCTATATTACAAAGGAACTAGCCTTTAAACTTTCCACAGACCCCTAAACTTGTTGGGGTAGCATTCTTCATGTGTCCAAACCCTCAAAAACATAATTTGTTTCAGGAGAAACATTAACCTACATACCAAACCACAAAACCCTTAGTTTGGGCAAAATTGAGGAGGGTTTATTGAAAATAATGGTTCCTAACACTTTCTCATCATACCACTACTTCAAACACCTTAGAATACACCTACACATGCTCACAAAACCATCAGACAAACATTTTCTTTTGATATTTTGTCAAATACCCTCTTTGGTTCCTCTTTCCCACATGAAAAGACTCTTTAAAACCCTAGGGCATCACACTAAAACCACACCAACTGATCTTCTCTACCTACCAAATCATGAGAACACTTAGATTACTCTTTGAAGAGTCATTCCACTGAGATACAAGTCATGATAGTAGGTGGAATGACTAAAACATTGTTTAAACCCCAACCAGAGCCCTCACTGGCCTTATACAGGTAGTTTCAGAAATTTGGTTAAATCTCCCTCTAAACCTAATGAAAACCTCTCAAACTTGATTCAAAATAAAGTTAACATAGACCCAGGTAATACATCAAATGAATTTTAAGTCTAGACAGTACCATACAGGGCTGTAGTACAGTCTGAAACATAGAAGATGTAGAGAAAAATGTGGTTACAGCAGAAAAATAGAGTAAATGTTGTTCTTTCTTCATCAAAATTCATGTCTTCTTCCTTGTGTCTTCATTTGGAGACTTATTACATCATTTTTCATACATTTTCCAACTGATCCAACCACATTTTTGGAGGATATGACTGTTGGATTTGTTTTAAAATGGATAAAACATGCAATTTACATAAGCAATATTATGACACTTGACAAAACTTAACTACTTGACCCCCCTAAAGGACTCTAAGACATACAAATGGTCTTTTATAGACCTTATTACATCAAAATAGGATTCCACACATGGAAAGAAATATTTGAACTCATTTACATTGCATTTGCCATAATTGGCCTTAAGGGACTAGGTGCTCCTGCACCATTTATGACTTTGTATGTTAAAGTTTATACTACATGACTTATATGTGTGTTCAAATGCATACTCCATGACTTATGTATGTTCAAGTTATCTTGATATGAGGTGTCTTATTCAGAAGTTTGTAAAACCTTGTTATTCATTTTGACTGTGTTATTCATTGTCATTATAAAATTTCTAATTATCATTGTCTTATTCTTCATGCTTGTAGAAATCATTATCATGCCAAGGAAATGAGCAAAGACTCTAACACCAAAAGAGCGTGAAGTTGAGAATGAGAGGAAAAGAGAAAGAATGAGGCAAATTTGGGAAAGTAGGAAATTGTCAACCATACAAGAAGACATTCCACCATTGCCAATTGAAGAGGAACGTGACACATGTAACAAAGCTAAGAGAGAGATGGAGTTGGCAGCACAAAGGGAACGAATGCAAAACCTTCATACAATGAGGAAAGTGAATCTCCAAGTTGGAGGCACTCCATCGTCCACAGGTCAAGTTGAAGGAACACCATCATTAGCTTCTTGAATTGGAGACACTCCATCTTTCACAGGTGAAGTAGAAGGCACATCTGCATTTTCTTCTCAAGTTGGTGACACGCCATCATTCACACCTCAAGTTGAAGGTATGTCATTTTCAACCTTTTCACCTCCAATCGAAGGTACGTTATCTATCCCATCTCAAGTAAATATTAAAGAAATTCCTAATGTTCAGTCTACTTTACCAAATAAAATGCCTCCTAGAATTTTGCATAGGAGGCCTAAATTTCTAATTGATATTGATGAGAATGTATTGGAGCCCATGTAGGATAAGATTCCCATGCGCACTTGCCAAAGATATGCAAATAAGATATGGAAATTATTCTTTGAGAATTTAAATGAAACTGGAAGATGTCAACTCTTTGTTGAACTAATGAGATATCTAAAATTTAGGCCCACTATGAAGATTCTTGGCCTAAGAACATCGAATGCCTCAAGTGAAAAATCAATCAAGAATCTAATGAGTGCGTATGAGAGTGTGGGTTCCACCTCATGCACCAAGGATAGTAATGTCACACGACGTGTCATTACATCAACAATTGTAAGCCAACAAACAAAAAAATCTCACCTCATTAGAAAGGCAAGTCAAGCATTGAAAATAAATACAAAAACTCTAATGAGAGCCATTGGAAGACATCAAAGAGTTGAGGATCCAAACACTAATGAATTGTGGGCATTCTCTAGGAGACTCCCACAGAAAGACAAAGTTGTTGTCAAAGCTTTGAGATCACTAATTGAAGACTTTCGGAAGAATTACACAAGGGTATCTCTGAATCAAAGGGATGTGGTAAGAAGGAGAATCGATAGTCAAAACCGTGAGCCACATCCAAAGCATTTTTTGGATATGACTCAAACACAGTTTTTTGGTAAATTTCTAGAAAGTATCCTCAAATTAAAATTTCTCAAAGATATTTTGAAATGCTAAAAACTTTCTTTGTCAAAATAAATCACACATGCACTACTTGTTGTTGTAGATTACATATTGAATTTTCTAACCATTTTGATGTTTATTGGTCTATATGTTTAGATTTGCATACTAACAATGTTTTGCAGGATTGTGGGATATGTGCCCCACCAACTACCTCAAGAGACATCATATCAATGATTTTATGTGTTAGAAAGGAAGGTCAAATATTCTACAAGAAATTATGCTTGGATGGCACATGTCAGCATTGTGGTGGCTTGCAACGTATGCCAATATGTGAACATATGGAAAGAACACATGCGGTTGGAAATGAAATAGTAGAGTTTAGCAAGTATAAAATGATGGCATACAATACAAGAGATGGTAAAGAAGCAAAGAGGTGTGAATATGTTATTCAGAAGATTCCAGTGTATCAATTTATGCCTATATTTTGTGACAACATAGTGTATGAGTATGTAAGACATGCCCATAGAGCTCGACGGTTGGACTTGCAATTCAAGTTATGCAAGGACACATTTCCAGTTGGTAGCATTGTTTCAGTCGTTGAATTTGCAGAGAACTATAGTCTACAGCCACAATGTGAGGTGTAATCCTAATATTATAACTCGACACATGTTTCTATATTTGTACACATCGCATTCATTCATGTGAATGATAGTACAGAGGATGATAGAAAGATCATAAGGGATTATCATTTTTATATAAGCGATGATCACACGCATTCCGCAGAGTTCATGCAAGGTTATTTTCAGGTGTTCTATAATGATCTGGCTAGAAGGGGCATATCATTCAGTCAACATATCATATGGTTAGATAACTATGGATCACAATTCAAGAACTAGCAGAATTTCTATTGGCTGAGTAGGAGGCATAATATTACAGGTGTTTAACATATGTGGAACTTTTGTGAGGTCGGGCATGGAAAGGGGGAGCATGATGGTGCAGGAGCATGTATCAAAAGAGCCATAGCATGAGAACAGTTAAAGTATAAAGACAATGCAAAGTTGACAGATACAAAATCAATTGTCAAGTGGTGTAATTCTTTGATGGGTCTAGGTAATGAAGGTAAGTCTTTAGTTCATAGATTTTTTTGGTTGATAGATGATACTAACATTGCACCATATGAGGACTGTTGTACACTGACAGGATCAAGTGAGCTACACTCTATCAGAAGCTCAATTGCAGGTTCATGGAGTATACATACGCAGAAGATGGTGTGCTTTTGTTCTCCATGTACAATTCAAGCCTGGAATGAGTGTGAGTCACATGAGTGGATTGATGAATGGCAGTTCAGTTATCTTAGCCCACTTGACATGTATCGACCCCCGACGGCACTGGAATTGATAGAGATGGAATCGTCAATTGACTTTGACCACATATCAGATCTAGTTCAACCAGGTAATATATCTACTTGCATAGTTAAATTTGAAATTCTTAATGTTATCTTAAACTTTTTAGTATTTTTGTAATGTTGACTAATTTCATTTAATTTTCTACACATATCATTGTAGGGCATGTTTATGCAGTTATTGCAAATGAAGATAATGAAGAGGGAACAGATTATTACTTGTGTCATTGTCTAGAGGCAAAAAAGAAATTGGAGGCCCTAGTTACAGATGGAGAAAATATCAAATACCCTACAAGCTCAATGGTTGTTACTAGAATATGGCTTAGAAGGTACCCACATAAGAGTGTTAATGTTTGGTTGTTTGAGGACTTTGACACGCATCGGAAGGTTCTTCATTACTCCAACCTTGTCATGGCAACCAATGTTCATTTGATATAATATCGAGGTAGACCTTTGAACAAGACCTTGTGGAAGGTACGTGACTCTAACCATGAGGTAATACTTGACACAATAAAAAGTAGAGAAGAGCCAGATCGTTCATTGGATTAATTTGTAAGTATGCATAAAACTTTCCTAGATGGTTACTTGTACTTTGTTTTGTATATAAATAGTAGTATGAATTTCTTCCCTCTAGTATATTTATGTTTAGTCAATTTTGCTTTTTGATGCTTCTCATAGGAGGTCACAACTCCAGTCCGTCCAACTATGGACAAAGAAGCTCGAGAAAAGATGATGGAGAGTGATTATCAGATGGTGGTAAGTAATGGATGAAGTTGATCCTAATTGGTCTTAATCCTGTTCACTCGTGTTTCACTCATGTCATATCAAAATTCATGTCATAGGGTTTGGATGTTAGTTCATAACATTCACGTTTATCATGTTACAATAGTAGGACATAGTTTCTTATGTCATTGGTTCATGCCATTGGATCATTGGATTTGGTTGTGGTTCTTCATCATAACATGTCATGCTTTTAGGAGTTAGATTGGGTTGTGGTTCTTCCTCATGACAATAGTTTGTTCATGTCTTCATGCTTCTTTGTTCTCCATGTCTTCAGTGTTCTCAGTATCTTCATGTGTTAAGGATTTCTTCAAATGCATTCTTCCAACATGCTTCAATTTCATGCAGTGGAAGGTGCTAGGAGTGACATTTTGCATTCCATAGCTCCTGGGGCCAAACGGACTTTGCCAACATGACCCCTACAAAACTTGTCCATTTTGTAGCCTACACTCTAAGTTTGCAAATCGAGGTGAGTCCTATCATCCTCATGCATATTCTTCTCACTCCTAAGTATCTATTCGAGTATCTTCTCGTTTAGATTTCTCAAAATTTGCATAAGATGTTAAATTGATTGTCACAATTTTAAGGAGTAAGAGAAATTTTGTTTTCATGCAGGGGCAGCATGTTTTTCCGCCAGTGCATGTTGGAGTCTTTGTGATATGCAAGGGCGGCAAAAATTTCTGCCCATGCATGTTGATCACTTCTTAAATGCAGGAGCGGCAAAAGTGTTGCCCATGCATCTCCCAGTTCACACTAAGTTCATTTAATGCACTTCGTGTGAATTTTTATTAAAGCATTATATATGTTTTAATCTCTTTTATTATTCATTTTTATCTTTGCTTTTCACCTCAGTGATTCATCTCAACATTTAAAACCCCTGAGCAAAATCTCGCCGCACGCATTGGATCGAGTTTCTCATGTGTTCGAGCTAGGTTTTCGCCATCCGCTTTTTATCAGGTAGGGTTTTCTCTTTTCTTTCTTTTAATTGTATTAGGGTTTACGTGTGGTTTCAAATCATGTTCAAATCATTTGTTTCTCTGCTAAAACTTATGGATTTAAATCCTTTTATTCTTCTCTACGAAAATTTTTAAAATAGAACCCTAACGTTTTTTGTGTCCTCTTGTTTTTGTGTTAAATGTTTTGTATTACCTCTACTTCCTTTCAATATCATCTGTATTCTTTTTGTATTGGCATTTTGAATCATTTCAGATTCTCATGATTGTTGCCTATGGCTTGGCCGACATTTTTG
Source organism: Cunninghamia lanceolata (assembly GCA_027924645.1). Taxonomy (NCBI): domain Eukaryota; kingdom Viridiplantae; phylum Streptophyta; class Pinopsida; order Cupressales; family Cupressaceae; genus Cunninghamia; species Cunninghamia lanceolata. Next base: position 3,097,104 of record BSBN01000934.1, read on the forward strand.
CCACCTAGCGATCCTTTAGCAAAGTTACCCATTTCGAAGCAATTGACCATGTGTATTGACAACAAATATCGCCGCTAATACACATTTTATATGTAAAATAAAATGCATGGGCGGTGATTTTCACTGCCGATGCATATTGTTGTGTTTCTACCAATATGCTTGGGTAGTGAAAATCACTACCCATGCCTTGTAAAGTTTATAACGTCTTCGTGTAGAGGCGGCAATTTTTGCCGCCCCTACACGAGTTTGTAACAAGTTTGAAGTTTTATGTAAAGGCTATAGAAATCACCACTCAGACATTTGTGAATTCAAAATCTCTCTCATGCAAAAGCAGTGGAATTTTCTGTTCCAACAAAAAACTTTCGCTTAACCTCCCAATGTGAAAGCGGTAAAATTCGCTGCTTTGACACAACAAGTTTAACCTTCCCCTGCAAAGGTGGTAAAATTCACCACTTTTGCACCTTGTATTGTTCTGCACCCTACATGCAGGAGCGGCAATATTTTGTGCCCTGACATCAACATTTCCCCTAACATGCAAGGGCAGCAAAAATCACCGCCCATGCATCACACTTCAAAATTTTTCTAACTCTGGAGAATTTTCCAAAAAGCCATCTTGAGCCTGCTTTCATCCATTTTTTTGACTCACTTTCTCTTTATCCCTTTCAAGCTCATTCCTTTGGTCATGATCGACAACATGCAGTTTCCCAAAATTACCAATATTTCCCGTAACTGCAAGATCATGACTTTTTGTTATAGTTTCTCCTACAAGCTGCCGAGGTCTTCAACTCATTCGAATGAGTCTTCTTTCCAGATGATTGATTTGTCTCCAAAGAAAGCCAAAGCGATGAAATACAAATATCAAGGTGTCTTTCCCGTAACTTCATTGACATCAAATGTTGATGAAATACGGGATACAGAGATCGGCCATGTGGATATGGTTGAATTTGTTGAGAGAACGAAATCAGATAAACCCAGTCCCTATATGCAAAAGATTGTTGAAAGAAACATTCATCTGGTGTCTTCATTCCTTGTTGCTACACACAATATGGAGTTTGTTCTCCAAGTTGCTCATTTCTACAACAGAGATACGAGGGCAGTGGTAGATGCTCACGACAATGTCATCATGAGGCTTTATCCATAATTCATAGATAAGGTGTTCATGTGTCTGGGAGCTAAAAATGTTGCAGAACTAGATTTTTGTATTGCTCAGCGTGAGTATGATAAAGATATAGAAAAGGTGAAAAGGGTGATAAACACTAAGTGGCTCAAGACTGCTAGACCAAATTTGTCTAGATGGACCAAGAGTTTTCCCAAGAGTGACTTTGTGGAGGAAGTAAGTGATCTAATAACTCTTCTCAGTAGAGTTAGAGGTCTATCTTCATCTTCAACTTTCCATGAATGGATGTACCCATACATCAAGATCATACTTCAAGGTAAGTAGACTATCTTTTGGGGAGAACAAGTTAGTAATGCTCTTCATGAGCAGCTAACTAAGGTGTCGACTACTTCAAAGTTCTACATGACTTCATATCTAGTGTATATAGCAGCTTCTATGAGAAGTTTTCAAGGCTTAACCTCTGATGGAGATAGGAGAGTTGTATTGGTTTATCAGTACTATCCTCAACTCATTTTGAAAGGTTCAATTCATCATTTTAGAAGGGTGAATGATGCCTTCTTTGCTATTTTCTTATGTCTTTTTGATCCACAGTTGGAACATAGAAGAGTCTCAGATGAAGCTTGGGCAGTGGTGAATGGTTATGGTTGCTTGTTTCTTCAATTCTCCACTTTCACATATTTAAGAGTTGGCTTTTATCAGGTTATCCTTATATGCTTCCAAAATTCCCCTCTGACAAACTTGTCCTGATGGAGTTGTGTCGACAGATGATTGTTGTTCATAACAAACAGATGGAGTTGAAAAAGCCTGGATTTAGGTTTCCTATTGAGATTGGTAGGTATTATGTGGCAACTGCTACTAAGGCCAAGGAAATGGAAACAGAAATGTAAAATGTCACTATGAAGATGTTCAAAAAGAGACTCCGGTTTAATTATAGGGGAGTGAAAGAAAAAATAAAGATGAAGACTCAGTTTCATGAGCCAATGGTCGAAGATATCTAGGCTGATTTAAGAACAAAAGAAGAGATTAGAAAGTTGGACTACAACAGGTTGACCCTGAATCAAATTGAATATATAGGTTTGGCTGATATTCCAGAGGATATGGTGGATGATGAAGAAGTTGTCAGTTCAAGCTATGTCAATAAAAACATTGCTAACTCTCCATTGCCTATTGTACAATGGTCAAAGAAGGAGGTAACTTCTTTGAGGAAAAGGTTTGAGCCAATTCTGGCTAATATGAATCTGTGGCTTTAGAGCAAAGGTATTCCTTTAAAGGATTTCATAATTGGATCTAAGGAAGAAGTCTTAGAGCAAACAAGGAAAAAGGTTGAGTTAACGACAAAGAATAAAAGTGATACTTCAAGCACATACAAGGTTTCCAAACCAAGGATCAAATTTGTGTCTAAAGGAAAAAAGATAAAAGTTGCAGAAGAAGAGTCTGATGTTAAGAAAATAGAAGTTGAAGAACAGGGCGTTGATGAACAAGTTGTTGAAGAAATGGATTTTGAAGATAAGTCTTCAGGGGAGAAAAGAGATGAATAGGAGAAAGAAGAAGGAGATAGTCAGGAAGGTCTACAAGATACATCCATGTCTCCACAAAGGGATGTGCCACAAGGAACTAAAAACCCTTGTCCTCTACCTAATGTATCTATTTCAACTCCTTTGTCTGTTCTTCCTACTACCCCAGTTTCACCCATCAATATTCCATCTTCTGAGTCACCATCATCTTCAAAAACATTTTTTGATAATCCTCAAGCTGCTTTTGATAATGTTCTTCGTTCCTCATATTCAATTCCTAGTTTGTCCTCGCCCTCTTATGACATTGGTGATTCTTCAATCTTTGAAAATTTTGTTTTGGGTACTAAGCAAGTTGCTAATGTGGATATGCCAGGTGCAGTGTTTACTAATACTCCTCCTATCATTACTACCACAAGTGTGGGTATAGTACCTCCTACACCAACAATGGGATCTAATCCAAATGTTAGTACATCAGTACTTCCTCCCTAGATTTCAGTGTATACACCTAAGAGAAAGAAAGAATCCATCTCTCTAGATGACTTTGATTTTTGCAAGTTGGTGTTAGTGAAGGCTAAAACTCAAAAGAAGCCCAAAACTCTTTCTCAGCTACTGGAAGATAAAGGCTACAAATATGTGGAGATTGCTCAACCACCACAAGATGTAACTGTTGAAAATTTTAGTATGAATGACTACTCCATTTCTAGAATTAAACTTGGAAAGATCACGCATGAAAGTGCAAAAGCTGATATGCAATCTGCACTGGATTCTTTAATTCAGAAGTTTGATCAAGAAAAAGAAATGAAGGAACACTACAAGACAATGGAAGAATAGCTAGCTGCGGTGGTGAGGAAAATTACTCTGACATCTGAGTCAATAACTCCTGAAGTTGTTTCTGTAGAAGATCATGTCATTCAAAAAGTTGAGAAGACTCACCTAAAAGGAAAAGTGGTTGAAGAGTATTTGGAAAAGATGCAGGTGCAAGGAGTGTCTCTTCTCATAGAGACAACTGAACAAACAAGCAAGATGGAGAAGATCAGAACAAAACTTGATGACCTGGTTGATACTATTTCTCAGGATATTGAATATCTGGATGGAAGCTATGAGAAGTGGATCGAAATGAAGAAGCTAAAGGTAAATACTCTGATATCAATTGGTGTTATTCCAAATCATGATTCTTATGTGGAGACTAGAGAAGCATTGGTCTATCGAAGTAATGTTTTGAAAGACTTGATCAAAGATTTGGAAAGCGCCAAGGAGCTAAGTGAACAAAGTAATGTTAGTCTCTTGCATAAATTGGAGGAGCTTCCATGTAATTTGATATCAGAGGATCATCACTTCCTCCCTATAGACAAGATGATTCAAGAATTCAAAAATATGTTCCAAAAAGAGTTTGAAGATAAAGTTTTCTCAACTTCTTCTTTGGACAACATTCTGGATAATTAGTTAACATTAGATAACCTGAAGTCTAAGTTAACTATTCATGCAAAGGTGACCACAACAATGAAGGATGCAGTGACCAGGGCTTGAATGATCTTTAGGAAGACTGTTAGTCTAGATAGTTTGGGGATGCAAGCAGCATTTACTATGTATGATGCTCATTTGAAGAAATATGGCAATACAAGTTGATGCAACTTTTTATAACTTAGTTTATTTTATGTTTTCTTATGTCTTTTGTTTGTAGTTATGGACATATTTACATGTACTTTTCTCATATGTAATTACATGTAAAAATATAGGAAGTCCCAAGTCAATAAGGACTCCTATTTTTGAATAAGTCAAAGTAGTTAGTTTTTCCTAAATTTTCTCAAGGCCTCTCCTTATAAATAAAGAGGGCCTCTATTGTAATATTTATCTTTTGACTATTGAAGTGAAGCGCTTCCATTTTGAAGAGCAATTTGAGACTTTGAGCTTATTTTGTAAATCGGTTTTCAAGCAATATTAAGAAGCAAGTTGGCATCTAATCTTTGTCTTGGAGCAAGTTTGTGAATGTTATAGAATTGTTCTTATGTCCTTTCTATCACATGATCTTATATGAATGTTTGAATTGTGAGTATGAAAATCAAGTGTTTGGGAGGTGATTCAAATTGGAATTTGTAGACTTTGTGCTGCTAGTTCATATTTGAGATTAGAGTTTAAGTTTGTGAATGAAAAGTAATTTGAAGACTTTGGGTTGCAAATTATTGTTCGTGATCGTGTCATTTTACCTCAACATATAGTAAAGACTTTGAGCTGCACTCTATTTTGAAATCTTTCATTTTCAATTGGCATAAGAAGCAACGAGAAACTTTGTGTTTTCGTGGGTTTCTTGGTTATCAACACAAGTAGGTACTTTTCAAATAGTAAATTATTTTGAGTTTTGTATTGAGCATTATAAACATTATTTCTAAAAAAAGAGAAATGGATGACATGAAATCACCCCAAAATAAGTTTTATTGTAAATAAGTTCAAAATAGTTAGAAAAGGGAACCTCCCCTTGCTGAGAGGAGAGAAATTCCTCATCATAGTTGTGGCTGATATAACCATTTTACCATTAGTTACTTAACGACAAAATATTCACCAAACAATTTTTTAGCGACTCTACTGGGGAAGAATGCACAACTTGGAGCCTCACGCTTTGAGTTGAAGCATTTCATCCTCATTCATTGTTTTAAGTTGTTTCTACATCTTTGTTAAGTACATTGCATTCTAGAAGACTCAAGGTATACAAGAAGTAAGAGAGCTCAAGGAATTATTGATCCTATGTTTGAGTTAATGCAGCAAAATAATTTTGGTTTTTTGCCTCCAAAACCTTGGCTTCAGCGAACAAGGAGTTTTCCTCCTACCAATGCCAAGTCTCCTATACCACGTGAAGCTTCCAGCTCAAATACTAACAGAGTTTTATCTGTTCAAGTTCCATAAAGGTTCATTATCCTGCCTTTCAATCAGTGCACAATGGCAGCTCAAGGCCTGTGGGGTAATTCTTTTAGACCTTTGAATTTCACACCACCACTACATGAACTACCCCGTAGTTCAAGGAAGAATTTTCCAAAATTCTATGGTGATGGGAAAGTCCATCCTGATGAACACATTGCAACTTTTTGTATAGCTTGTGGTGTCCTAGGGGTGGAGCACGAAGATGTGTCTGTGAGACTTTTTGTGAAACACTTCAAGGTGCTTCTACAGATTGGTTCTACCACCTTCAAGCCCAAACCATAAATAGTTGGAATACTCTTAAAACCAAGTTTGAATCTAGGTTTAAGCCTGCGAAAGATGCACATGCTTTGTTAGGCCAGCTAACACAGATGAAGAAAGAACCACATGAGCCCATGCACGATTTTATTGTTAAGTTCAATAAATTGACAAATAGGATTCCAGCAATCACCCAACCAACGGCAAAAAATTTGAAATGTTTCTTCATCAATACTCAACTTCCTGAGGTAAGCTTTCTGTTAAGGCAGGCTAATCCCGCTGATCTTCCTCTACCACAAAGTTTGGCTACGGAGGTTGAAGATGATCTTATCCTTGTGGGTAAGATAAGAAGGGATTCAAATAGAAATAGAGGTCAACCCTCTACTGATTTATCATCCACAAGCACCACAAATCCTATGGTGCAAAAGTTAGAAAATGAGTTGCTAGCTTTGAAAAAGCAAATCTCCCAAAATATGTTTGCTCCTTATCAAGACATACTAAGAAGGACATTTCCTTATACTTCATATCAAGGTAATGTTGCAAGAAATCAAGGGCAACAAAATCGTCTTCCTCCTACTCAAGGAAGATTGGCTTTGGAGGCTCCACCGGTCAACTCAGCAATTGGCTACTATGAAACTAAACAGGATAATTCTTTCCAACCTGACTTAGATCAAGAAAATAATGCTAATCTTTTTATGGAAGGAGAAGAAGAACTAGCTAGCGGCTCTACTATTGGGTTCCTGAACTATCAAGATGAAGCAGAAAGAGAAGAAGATGTATATGGTGGAGCGTATGATGTTTTCACCAGGTCTCAAAATTAATCAAATCAGCAAGTGGATGATAAAGGAAAGTCGAGAGAAGAGCCTCAACTTGTGATTTCAATTGCCAAATGAGGAACTCCATTGCCTTTTCAATCAAGGGACCCGACTGTCAATAAACAAGTAAGTTCTTCTAACAATCCTACTTCTTCTACTTCTATTCCTCAGAATAGTACTACCTCAAATAAACCCCAGAATGAAGGATTTCCTGCCTCTGTGTCTAATTCATTTTAGTTCTTTGACATAATTGACCATGCTAGGAAAACTAAAATCCAGATGTCTGAGGTAGAATATTTACAAGCTAACCCTGATCAATTTGAAAGGTTAGCCAAATTTGTTATGAATAAGGCTACCCCTACAGGGCAAGATTCTCCTAAGATTATTCATAACTCCTCAAAGAACAGGTCCACCCAAAATAACCTAGTTACCACTCCTCTTGTTGCTCCAGGGAAAATAGAACCCTTTTATGTTTCTCTGTTAGTCAAAGGCCACAAACTAATCAATTGTATCATAGAATTGGGAGCTTCTGACAATGTCATGCCTACCAAGGTGGCGGATGCTCTCGGACTCACTTTGACCAAGACCTTCAGGAGATGTTTTTCAATGGAAAATAAACAAGTGTCTTTGTTAGGCCAAATTAAGGATGCACAATTTGCATTCGCATCTTTTCCAGAGAAGGGAATAAAGATGACCGTCCTAGTTGCTGATGTTCCAGCTTCTTATAGTATTTTGCTTGGACATAATTTTTGTAAGGATGTAGGAGGAGAACTAAATATTGATTACTATCAAAGGTTTCATGCAGAAATTGCTTCCTAAAAGGGAGGCAAAATATATTGTTACTCAAACTGAAGATCCAAAAGCTCAAATCTTATTTGAGTCTTCAGGGATGGGTAATTATTTCTTGACCACTGGAAACACTTCTAGTTCGTCAGATAAAAATTTAGATAATTCAGATGAAGACTCAGAAGAAAATTTAGATGAAAGTTTAGACAAGGGTATGGTGATATCGGATTCTTCCTCCTCCGATGAAGAGTCTACTGGTCATAGAAATATCAAAGAGGGAAATTCAAATGATGTTTGGATTTTAGAATTTGATGGTAGTTGTTCTTCTACTAGATCTGGGGCAGGAATATTCTAATATCTCCACAAGGTGATATTTTTCCTTTCTCCTATAAGATGCAGTTTGACAATACTAACAACACCGCTGAGTATGAGTCACTATTACTCAGAATGGAGGCTGCTCATGTTAAAGGTATCAAAAATCTTCACGCACAAGGTGATGTAGAGCTTGTTGTTTGTCAGGTGAGAAATCTTTACCAAACCAAGAATGAAAGGCTAAGACATTACCGCATTCGTGTCTGGGATTACATTGAAGGTTTTGACACTTTCAACATCTCCACAATACCAATAGAGTTTAATGATAGTGTTGATTCATTAGCTGTCTCTGCCACCCTTATGGTCCCTCACAAGGATTTTAAAGGTGATAAGTACACAATTGAGTTGGTTTTTTGACCAAGTGTACCAGATAATACTGACCATTGGCAAGTATTCAATGGTGATAATCAGATCATAGCTTTCTTAGAGAAGACAAATAGCTTTGATGAACTCTATTTTGAAGGGAGTGACTCTCCACCTTGGGAATATATTTTTGAAGAAGATTCATAGACTGGTGAGGAGATTCTCCAATTCAAAGGGAATAAAATTCCAAAAGGTTTGGTTTCTCTGGAAAAGTTATTTGACAAGCATGATCGATATATCAAACAATAGCAGCAACTTGATTCAAGTTCATCAATGGAATTTGAACAAGTAAATCTAAGTTCTAAAGTGGATCCTAAGATGGCTAACATCGGGAAATGTTGCACTGTTGTTGCCCAATTTTTGAACTTGAAAATTTTTAAACTTTCCTATCCTCTGTGCTATCTCATATCATTGAGTCCAAATCCCACAATGCATTATCTGCTTTCTTGAGTCACATATGAAGTCATATTGTTATTTCATTTTGGCTATCATCTCAGTCTACTTGGAATGTTATTGTGGCACCTCACTCATGGAATCTAATGGTATCGATATGCTTCAAAGCACAGTGATAGTGAGTTGGTTGCAAATATAGGAAGGAATTGCTTCTTGGTCTTCTAGTATATCCTTTGGCAGAGTACACGTCATGGCATCATGTGAATTTTTAAATACAAACCTTGTTAAGGAATTGCAGGGGCTCTTGGGAGGATGATGCTGTTTAGAACAATTGTTGTGGTGACACACTTACAAAGCACAATAAGAAATGTTATCTGATTTTTGAGTATGTACGAAGGCCCAATTGTTGAGGGAGAGGCCTTTTGAAGAATTGAAAAATTCTTTGAGGCAAGTAAGTGTTTTGTGGACAATTGCTAGTATGAAGAGGTTTTGGAAAATTGAAACAATAATTTCCTGGCTCACTTTATGGTCGGAAGTTTTGAAATTTTTTGAATACTCGACGCATTGGTTCTAGAATTTTGGAAAGCCCTGACGTCCTGACTCCTTGTTGTCAGGCTTTCATGAAAGAAACAAACTGCATTAAAAATATTCGAAAGTTCAAAAAAAGGCCAACGGCCCGACAAGTCTCTCTTGAACAGATTCTATGGTTGCAAGTGCTGGGGTCATCCAAAATGCTCCGATAAATAGAATGAATAGTTGAAGGTGCTCTAACATCTTGCAAAGCCGTGGGTTCTCAAAGGGTTTCATAAAGAACTGTTATATTTGTAGATATGCACAGGATGGATTTGTGTAAGGCGGATTCTTGTTAGATACCAAATATGGAATCATGAATGTAAGCATAGACAAAAGTGGTGGCGAGAGGTTATAAGTCACAGGCATATTTAAATAGAAAAGGTGTTGAAATGGATAAACTCTACTCGCACCGCCCATTTGCCTGTACCTTTGCTGAAGACATCATGCCAAAATGGAAATGTTGTGATCTCTCAAGCTGATGCACTTGTCAATGGTAATTCTAGACTCCACGTCACCCTTGTGAGCAGTGTTATGAAAAAAAGGAGTGAGAGTTGCAGATTTAAACAATGATCACGGGATAGGCATTCAAAATGGGTTTACGACAAAGATTTTAGGAGCTTTCGAGCAAATTACAATTGGCATGTATAAGTTCAAATTCCACAACCTTCGCCAGTATCAAGGATCACGAGACACCAAAACAGATTTGTTGAACAAGCATGAAGTTTTCTGTCTGTTCTCACCACCTGACGTTCCTACAAAGTTGTGGCCCATTGCGAAGATAGAAATATTTATGCAAAGATTGCGGGATATACACATAATGGATTCATTGAAGTGGCTTTAGAAACCTTCTACAAGATGTACAAAATGGATTTATTGAGGAGAATTTGCAGATATCGGTTTAAATTCCACGTCAGGCTTTGCCAATGGAATTCTAGATCAGGGACAGCTACAAGATAATGATAATTGATTTTTACTAGATATTATAGTAGTTGTAACGCCTCTTCTAGTGCACTCATGCCCATACCAAAATAGCAACAATGTATCCAAAGTGAGATTCCTGTCAGATATTTCGGTTAGAAGTGCCCCTGTAGGCGTGCATGCAAATCTATGAAGGCACCACAAGCCGCGGCCAATTGATGAAAATAGAAATGTTTTTAGAAAAATGCTATGGTCACAAAAATAGATCAGTTGAAAAAACTGTAGAAACTTTCAAGCAAATGCAATTGAAGTGTACCGACATCATTCTCTTGTCCACGACCAAAACTAGGAATTCTCAAGCATAAAGTGCAATTAGAAGCATAGGCAAAGCCGGTGATCTGGGCAGAAGAATTATCCCATGGACTGTATCGACATTTTCTCCATCAATATCAATTTGGAAGCTTAGACTTCAAAGAGGTCACGGCTTATTCAAAATGTGCAAAGCCTTTATGGCTGCGAGCTGTCAAGGGATGCGTATTGTTTGGTATACTTTGTTGTATTTTGATAATCTTATCAACAACATTCTATTGTGTAGGATCCATTTACAAAACCCTGAATTACTCAAATAACAAAGACTTTTCCAATATATTTGAATATGATGTGCCTACAAGTTGGAATCATTGTACTGGATGTTTCCTTGGCTCCAAAAACTAGCCACTTCTCTTATCAGAATGTAATTTTTTAGTGCAATAGGCACAGGAATGTGGATCAAATTTTAGAGAATTTGTTTGAAGGCATCACTATAGAAACTACAATGACATATTTTGTGACAAGTGCATGCAAGGGAGGACTATACTTACTGCAGACAAGGGTGCTCTACTTGTGCAAGTTTACGATAGATGTCTGGCAGAGGAGATGCAAGCCATAAGTGAAGGGCTAAGGAGGGTGTCAAGCTTCTAGATGAATGCATGCTTGTGCTTTTGTATCATTATCTCTCGGCTATCAACAAATTATAGATAACTAAGATTACAGAAGGAGGAGCTCCCGTTTCTGAACCAAATGCTTTGAAAACATCCAGGGAGCTTAGGGCATTTTTTAAAAAATCCAACCATAGGAGCTGAAGGTTCATGGTAACTGGAGACATGGTCATGCAGTTGTTTCACTTAGTGATTCATGCAGTTGTTTCACTTAGTGATAGCATTCTAGAAATGATATGCCAATTTAGTAGCATGAAGGGTGTGTCTATGTAATGACATATATTAGATTATGCATAGGGCCGAATACTGTCATTCTAGAAATTGTGCATGGATTGTGGTGTGTATGGGAATCAAGATATCACCAATAATGTGGCTGAATACAAAGGATTTTATGCTCTCAATACGATTCCTTTAACACCTAAGGTGGTTGATGAATGAGGCTTTCATTAGCCTTATTTGTGGAGGACTACAGCTGGATAAGATGTCAAGAATCGTCCCAAGAGTCATTCATGACTCTTCAACTTATATTTGTCATTATTGTAATATTTCTTTTAGACGAACGTATGGCTTTTGGGTTTCCACCCTAGAGAGCCTTTAAAAACTCATGAGCCATTCATTTGAAGGGATCTTTTTGTTGTTTAACCAGGAGCTCCTGTGAGAGCTATGGGGAGGGTAGTAACTAGATGTTTATCTCTATTTACTGTATCTTTTAGGCCAGCCAGGTTTCTGATCCCCCTTACACATTGGTGCATGAGTGAGACTCGATCACTCTGGAGGGTGTTTCATTATTTCATGTTCCTGTAGAGTTGGGAGTTTTGTAAGGGAGGAATAAGGAGGCTTTATACTTCTTTCATTGGGAAATATTGAAGAGTTGTTGTTCTTATGTCTGCAATTTCTTCTCATGGGCTAGTTACTCCTATGTTTAATTAGTTCTCTTTTCATGCTCTTTTACTCAGCTCTTGATATGTAGGTGTTTGGGAAGGACTTTGTGCCTTGATGTTGTTAGTATTTCACTTCTTTCTGTTGTGGGAGTTTGTGTTGTGTTGCCTATGCTCACAGGCAGATTTCTTCCTCTATTATTCTTATCTCTTTTTCTTTCTTTTTGCTACCTTTGTACTTTCTGGTTAAAAGTACCTAAAATCCAAAAAAACCCCATCATACAAAGGAGCTGCCCCTCAAAAATGCAAAGGATAATTGTTGCAATCACAATGATTACTCCATTTGTTGGTTGCTTTTGTTGCTGCCTGTCAGGTGAGTCAAAGTGTGTTTTTGCAGTGACAAAACTGTTAACCAACAATTTTTGGCGACTCTACTAGGGATCAAAATCAAAGATTGGTGCATTCTTTATCTCCAGAAAATTTAAGGTACCTCATTGAAGGAGTGAGGTTGGTGACTCTACATAGATTTTGTAAATGTTTTGGTATCCAGAAAGAGAAGATAGTGATGATAGTGATGATGAAGACTTCTCTTCTTCCACAAGTCCAGCATGAAATAATCAAGTACTTGATGATCATGCACAAGTAAGCTTCTTGAAAAAAATTTATGGTAACATGCGATTTCAGTCCAATATGGTGCATCCATCTTTGCTCAAAACCTTGCATGAAATTGAGCAAAGGGACAGAAAAGATACACATTTTCTTGCTTGCAGCCATGAAGACACCCCTGTTCGTGATGAAGTTACTTTTGGTAAAGAATCTCACGCTACAATGCATCATCTACAAGGAGAGGACAACAGCTTGGTCGTAGAAAATGTTCTTGCAGAAACATCTTATCATGGAGCAGTTGATGGATATGAGAGTAAATCAGAGTTTTTAACTGAGGAGCACATTTCATCAAGATTTGAGGATGAAGGCTCTGGTTTAATTTCTCCTCCCCAAAATTCTTTTTCTACTAGGTGTTATCCTTTAAACAATAATCATCTATGTATGGACTCATTTGAGCATGCACAAAGTGGTGTCATAGAAGAAGCTCGTTCTGTGTCTGCTTGTGATAGTACATATAAGATGTAGGATCAAAAAAAAGAATTTGAAGAGACAGATCACTTTGATCTTGATGATAGGTCTGATACTGAATGTACACAAGAAGTAGCTGATGAAAAGGTAGCCTCAGATTTAAACTGCTTCCTGGAATGCCCAATGAAAATTATGTAAATCAAAGACAAAGAATATGAAACATTGGAGAAGCAAGAAGACATTGGTGATCAATCAAGTAAAAATCAAGAGGACAACACATTTCATGATATTTCAACTTGCTATCCAGAGGTACCCATTTCAGATTTTCTCTGTTCTGAAAATTTTTCATCTGCTGCTCCATCAGATTTTAAAGAGGATTTGCATCATACATCCATAGATTCAAATCATGAAAGGTGCATTCAAAAACTTAAGTTTGCTATACTTCAAGTTATAGAAGAGGAAGTGTTTTTCAGTATGCAGGAAAACATTGAAGTATTTTCTAATTCATACACTTTCCATGAGGGACAGTCACTTGAATTCAGTGTCTTATCAAGAGGAGTTGCATATGCCAAAATTTTTAAAGTTATTGTTCAAAGCACCAAATGGCAGCTAGGTTTGGTCATGTTTCATTAGCATACTCCTTTCTACCACATGGATACCTATTTCTCTCTACCTGTAAATGGTTTTGCATAGTCTCCTGATGCGGGTATGTTTCATTGTACCTAGTCCAGGTACATAGGTGTCTTAGGAAGTTTCATTTCATTTCTTGTTGTGTGTTGTTTAGTTTTGTTCCATTTTTGGCTTTTCTCAAGTCTCATGTTGTCTTCCCATCATGTTTTGTTGAAGGTGACTCTATGGCCCAATGGATAAGGCACTAGTCTTGACCAAAGATTCTGGAGTTCTCTGCTTCCCGTCATGAGAAGTAGTCCCCAATTAGAGCCTGTTGTTGCCCAATTTTTGAACTTGAAAATTTTTAAACTTTCCTATCCTCTATGCTATCTCATATCATTGAGTCCAAATCCCACAATGTATTATCTACTTTCTTGAGTCACATATGAAGTCATATTGTTATTTTATTTTGGTTGTCATCTCAGTCTACTTGGAATGTTATTGTGGCACCTCACTCATGGAATCTAATGGTATCGATATGCTTCAAAGCACAGTGATAGTGAGTTGGTTGCAGCTATAGGAAGGAATTGCTTCTTGGTCTTCTTGTATATCCTTTGGCAGAGCACACGTCATGGCATCATGTGAATTTTTAAATACAAACCTTGTTAAGGAATTGCAGGGGGCTCTTGGGAGGATGATGTTGTTTAGAACAATTGTTGCGGTGACACACTTACAAAGCACAATAAGAAATGTTATCTGATTTTTGAGTATGTACGAAGGTCCAATTGTTGAGGGAGAGGCCTTTTGAAGAATTGAAAAATTCTTTGAGGCAAGTAAGTGTTTTGTGGACAATTGCTAGTATGAAGTGGTTTCAAAAAATTGAAACAATAATTTCCTAGCTCCCTTTATGCTCGGAAGTTTTGAAATTTTTTGAATCCTCAACTCATTGGTTCTAGAATTTTGGAAAGCCCCGACCTCCCGACTCCTTGTTGTCAGGCTTTCATGAAAGAAGCAAACTGCATTAACAAGATTCAAAAGTTTAAAAATAGGCCGACAGCCTGACAATTCTCTATTGAACAAATTCTATGGTTGCAAGTGCTGGGGTCATCCAAAGTGCTCCGATAAATAGAATGAATAGTCAAAGGTGCTCTAACATCTTGCAAAGCCATGGGTTCTCAAAGGGTTTCATAAAGAAATGTTATATTTGCAGCTATGCACAGGATGGATTTGCATAAGGCGGATTCTTGTCAGATACCAAATATGGAATCATGAATGTCAAGCGTAGAAAAAGTGGTGGCGGGAGGTTATAAGTCGAAGGCATATTTAAATAGAAAAGGTGTTGAATGGATAAACTCTGCTCGCGCCACCCATTTTCCCGTGCCTTTGCTGAATACATCATGCCAAAATGGAAATGTTGTGATCTCTCAAGCCGATGCACTTGTCAACGGTAATACTAGACTCCACGTCAGCCTTGTTAGCAGCACATTATGAAAAAAAGGAGTGAGAATTGCAGATTTAAACAATGATCGCGGGATAGGCATTCAAAATGTTTCACGGCAAAGCTTTTAGGGTCTTTCGAGCAAATTACAATTGGCATGTATAAGTTCAACTTCCACAACCATCGCCAGTATCAAGGATCGCAAGACACCAAAATGGATTTGTTGAAAAAGCATGAAGTTTTCTGTCTGTTCTCACCACCTCACATTCCTACAAAGTTGTGGCCCATTGCAAAGATAGAAATGTTTATGCAAAGATTGCGAGATATACGCATAATGGATTCAATGAAGTGGCTCTAGAAACCTTCTACAAGATGTACAAAATGAATTTGTTTAGGAGAATTAGCAGATATCAGTTTAAATTCCACGTTAGGCTTTGCCAGCGAAATTCTAGATCAGGGACAGCTACACAATAATGATAATTAATTTTTGCCAGATATTACAACAGTTGTAATGCCTCTTCTGGCGCATCCATGCCCATACCAAAATAGCAACAATGTATCCAAAGTGAGATTCCTGTCAGATATTTCGATCAGAAGTGCTCATGTAGGTGTGCATGCAAATCTATGAAGGCACCACAAGCTGCAGCCAATTGATGAAAATAGAAATGTTTTTAGCAAAATACTATGGTCAGAAAAATAGATCAGTTGAAAAAGCCTTAGAAACTTTCAAGCAAATGCAATTGAAGTGTACTGACATCATTCTCCTGTCCGCGGCCAAAACTGGGAACTCTCGAGCATAAAGTGCAGTTAGAAGCATAGGCAAAGCCGGTGATCTGGGCAGAAGAATTATCCCATGGACTGTATCAACATTTTCTCCATCAATATCAATTTGGAAGCTTAGACTTCAAAGAGGTCACGGCTTATTCAAAATGTGCAAAGCCTTTATGGTTGCGAGCTGTCAAGGGATGTGTATTGTTTGGTATACTTTGTTGTATTTTGATAATCTTATCAACAGCATTCTACTGTGCAGGTTCCATTTACAAAAGCCTGAATTACTTAGAATAACAAAGACTTTTCCAATATATTTAAATATGATGCACCTACAAGTTGGAATCATTGTACTGGATGTTTCCTTGGCTCCAAAAATTAGCCACTTCTCTTATTAGAATGTAATTTTTTAGTGCGATAGGCACGAGAACGTGGATCAGATTTCAGAGCATTTGTTTGAAGGCATCACTATAGAAACTACAGTGACATATTTTTTGACAAGTACATGCAAGGGAGGACTATACTTACTGCAGACAAGGGTGCTCTACCTGTGCGAGTTTATGACAGATGTCTGGCAGAGGAGATGCAAGCCATAAGTGAAGGGCTAAGGAGGGTGTCAAGCTTCTAGGGGAATGCATGCTTGTGCTTTTGTATCATGATCTCTCAGCTATCAACAAATTACAGATAACTGAGATTATAGAAGGAGGAGCTCCCATTTCTAAACCAAATGCTTTGAAAACATCCAAGGAGCTTAGGGCATTTTAAAAAAATCCAACCATAGGAGTTGAAGGTTTGTGGTAACTGGAGACATGGTCATGCAATTTTTTCACTTGGTGATTCATGCAGTTGTTTCACTTAGTGACAGCATTCTGGTAATGATATGCCAATTTAGTATCATGGAGGGAGTATTTGTGTACTGACATGTATTGGATTATGCATAGGGCTGAATACTGTCATTCTGGAAATTATGCATGGATTGTGGTGTGTATGGGAATCAAGATATCACCAAGAATGTGGTTGAATACAAAGGATATTATGCTCTCAATATGATTCCTTTAACACCTAAGGTGGTTGATGAATGAGGCTTTCATTAGCCTTATTTGTGGAGGGCTACAACTGGATAAGATGTCAAGAATCGTCCCAAGAGTCATTCATGACTCTTTAACTTATTTTTGTCATTATTGTTATAGTTCTTTTAGACGAACGTATGGCTTTTGGGTTTCCACCCTGGAGAGCCTTTAAAAACTCATGATCCATTCATTTGAAGGGATCTTTTTTCTGTTTAACCAGGAGCTCCTGTGAGAGCTATGGGGAGGGTAGTAACTATATGTTTATCTTTGTTTACTGTATCTTTTGGGCCAACCAAGTTTCTGATCCCCCTTGCACTTTGGTGCATGAGTGAGACTCGATTAGTCTGGAAGGTGTTTCATTATTTCATGTTCCTGTAGAGTTGGGAGTTTTGTAAAGGAGGAATAAGGAGGCTTTGTACTTCTTTCATTGGGAAATATTGAAGAGTTGTTGTTCTTATGTCTGTAATTTCTTCTCATGGGCCAGTTACTTCTATGTTTAATTAGTTCTCTTTTCATGCTCTTTTATTCAGCTCTTGATATGTAGGTGTTTGGGAAGGACTTTGTGCCTTGATGTTGTTAGTATTTCACTTCTTTCTGTTGTGGGAGTTTGTGTTGTGTTGCCTATGCTCACAGGCAGATTTCTTCCTCTATTATTCTTATCTCTTTTTCTTTTTTTTGTTACCTTTGTACTTTCTGGTTAAAAGTACCTAAAATCCAAAAAAACCCCATCATACGAGGGAGTTGCCCTTCTCAAACATAGAGGATAATCATTGGAATCACAATGATTACTCCATTTGTTGGTTGCTTTTGTTGCTTCCTATTAGGCGAGTCAAATTGTGTTTTTGTAGTGACAAAACTGTTAACCAACAACTGCTAATGAGAAATTCAAGTTCATTACACTTCTTCACCACTACATTGATGTGTTGGCGTATTCATATGATGATCTAAAGTCTTTCAGACCCAAGGAGATCCAACACGAGATTCCTCTCAAGGTAGGATCATTGCCTCACAAACAAAAGTAGAGGCAGTATAATCCCAAGATATCAAGTACTATTCTTGCTGAAATCCAAAAAATGCTAAATGCTAGGATTATCTTTCCAATTCACCATTCTACCTAGATCGCCAAATTGTTCTTGTAAGGAAGAACAGAGAAATCCATATTTGTGTAGATTTCAAAAATCTAGTCAATCTTCTTTAAAAGATAACTACCCTCTGCCTATTATGGATCAAGTGTTACAAATTGTAACTAGTTCAGAGATGTTGTCTATGTTGGATGGTTTTTTAGGATACAATCAAGTAGAAGTCAATGAAGAGGATCAATACAAGACTGCTTTCATGACACCATGGGGCACATTTGCATACCACAGGATGCCGTTTGGTTTGATTAATGCTGGCACTACTTTCCAAAGAGCAATGGACCTCGCTTTCAGAGATGAAATGGGTAAGTTCATTGTGGTGTACCTCAATGATTTGACCATTTTCTCTAAGAAACATCAAGATCATGCCTGCGATTTACGAGAAGTCTTGGAACGGTGTCGTCAAAATCATATTTCTCTTAATCCTAAGAAGTTAGTTTTTGGGGTTACAAAAGGTAAGCTTCTTGGTCACATTGTGTCCAAAGAAGGTACCAAAATTGTCTCTGAGAGAGTTAAATCTATCCAAAATCTTACTTTGCCTACTAGTAAGACAGTTGTTCATTCTTTCTTTAGGAAGGTGAATTTTCTCCGGAGGTTCATTCCAGAGTTCGTAGAGAAAACGCATCATATTGTTAATATGATGAAAGGTAAGACCACTTTCCATTGGAGCACGAAAGGTAAAGTGGCTTTCAAGGACATTAAAAGGGCCATAGCCCATGCTCCAGTTCTAGTTTGTCATGACTACACTAAAGATTTCATAATGTATAGTTATGCTTCAGAGCATACACTTCCAGCAATTCTGGTTTAGAAAAATGAAGAGGGTGTGGAATCTCCGATTTCATTTATGAGTTACCCACTGAAGGCTCATGAACTTAAGTACTCAAATATGGAGAAACATGCTTACGTTGTAGTCAAAGCGGTGAAGCATTTTAGGTTTAACATTCTAAATTCACATACTATTGTTTTGGTGCCAGATACAACAGTGAAATCTGTCCTAACACAACAAGAATTTGGGACTAAAAGGGGCAATTGGATTGCCAAAATTTAGGAATTTGATCTTGATATCAAACCCACCAAGCTTGTACGTGGCAGAGGTTTGTGTCAGCTAATTGCTGATAATGTCCCAAAAGAAATAGGTGATGAAGAGGTAGAGGTTGAAGATGTTCCAACTGTTCTCTTTGTTACTACAACAGATGAGTGGTATTCTAATATTGCTTATTTTCTCACATATGGTGAGTGCCCTTCTCATTTATCTTATAAAGAGAAGTGAACTATCAAGCTAAAGGTTGCAAACTATGTCCTATGGGATAATGGTTTGTATAAAAGAAGTCTTGATGGAGTTTTTCTTCGTTGTGTGGATAAAGCACAACAAAGAAAACTTTTTGAGTCTTTTCACAATTTGGCATGTGGAGGACATTTTTCTGCACCTATAACAACTCATAAAAAATTTGAGGGCTAGGTACTATTGGCCTACATTATTTTAAGATGCGTACAACTGGGTACGTAGATGTGTACTCTGCCAGCAGTTTGTTGGGAATCCTAAGTTAGCCGCATTACCACTAAAACCAATTGTGATTGAAGAACCTTTTTAGCAATGGGGCATTGACTTCATTGGTGCTGTGAATCCACCGTTGAGTGTAGGACACAGTTTTGTTCTTACTGCATCAGATTACTTCACCAAGTGGGTGGAGGTTATTCTTGTTAAACATGCTACTTCTAAGGTAGTGTGCAAGTTCCTCAAGGAGAACATCATCTCCAGATTTGGAGTTCCAAAAAAGATCGTAGCAGATAATGCTACATGTTTTTCTTCAAATGAAATCACTAATTTTTGCTTTGAATATGGGATTATTCTTTCTCACTCATTCGACTATTATTCGTAAGGGAATGGTCAAGCAAAATCTAGTAATAAGAATCTAGTTACAATTATAAGGAAATTGGTAGAAGACAATCAAAGAACATGGCATAAAGCTTTGTTTGATGCTTTATGGGCTAACAGAATTACCCCTAAGAGGGCAATTGGTATGTCACCATTCTAGCTTCTATATAGTTTGAATGCAGAAATACCTATTACCTTGGAATTGTCAGCTTTGAAGTTGCCAAAAGTAATGGAAGATAAAACTTTTGAGAGTTCTATTGACAAACGAATAATGTACCTTTCTGAACCTGAAGAGTAGTGGGTTATGGTAGTAGACCGTATTGTTGAGCATCAAAGTCAGGTTAAGAAGTTGTTTGACACAAAAGTGAAGGCCAGAGAATTTCAAGTTGGAGATCAAGTCTTGTTATGGGACAAGAGGAGAGAGCCAAAAGGAATGCATGGGAAGTTTGATTCCCTATGGAGAGGCTCGTTCTTCATTCACCAACTTTATGGTGAGAATAGTTTCTTGCTGGAGTATCAAGATGGGACACCGTTCTTGCTGCCCCATAGTGGACAACATTTGAAGCATTTCAATCCATGAAGCGTCAGATAAGTTCACCAGTACATTTGTATAGTTTGTGTTTTTCTTTTTCATTTTTGTTTTGTCTTTTTGTGTTTTTTAGTTTTGTCCACTTGACTCTATGGCCCAATGGCATGGATGAAGGCACTTAGAGACTAGATTCTTCTCCCTTTGATCATTTCAAAGAACGATTGAAGGAAGTTTCCCAATTAGAGCCAGCTGTTCTCCTCAAAATTAGCTGCGCTCATTTGTAGGATGACCCCTACAAAACTTGTCCATTTCGTAGCCTACACTCTAATTTTGCAAATCAAGGTGAGTCATCTCATCCTCATGCATAGTCTTCTCACTCCTGAGTATCTATTCGAGTATCTTCTCATTTGGATTTCTCAAAATTTGCGTAAGATGTTAAATTGATTGTCGCAATTTTGAGGAGTTAGAGAAATTTTGTTTTCATGCAGGGGCGGCTTTTTTTTCCACCAGTGCATGTTGGAGTCTTTGTGATATGCAAGGGTGGTGAAAATTGCTACCCATGCATGTTGATCGCTTCTTAAATGCAGGGGCGACAAAAAGTGCCACCCATGCATCTCCCAGTTCACACTAAGTGCATTTAATGCACTTCGTGTGAATTTTTATTAAGGCATTATATGTGTTTTAATCTCTTTTATTATTCATTTTTATCTTTGCTTTTCACCTCTGTGATTCATCTCAACGTCTAAAACCCCTCGGCAAAATCCTGAGGCACGCATCAAATCGAGTTTCTCACGTGTTCGGGCTAGGTTTTCGCCATCCACTTTTTATCAGGTAGGGTTTTCTCTTTTCTTTCTTTTAATCATATTAGGGTTTACGTGTGGTTTCAAATCATGTTCAAATCATTTGTTTCTCTGCTAAAACATGTGGATTTCAATCCTTTTATTCTTCTCTGCGGAAATTTTTAAAATAGAACCATAACATTTTTGTGTCCTCTTGTTTCTGTGTTAAATGTTTTGTATTACCTTTGCTTCTTTTCGATATCGTCTGTATTTCTTTTTGTATTGGCATTTTGAATCATTTTAAATTCTCATGATTGTTGCCTATGGCTTGGCCAACATTTTCGCTGACTAGCGATCCTTTAGCAAACTTACCCATTTCGAAACAATCGACCATGTGTATTGATGGCAAATATCGTCGTTAATACACATTTTCTATGTAAAACAAAATGCATGGGCGGTGATTTTCACCGCCGATGCATTTTGTTGTGTTTCTACCAATACGCTTGGGCAGTGAAAATCACCACCCATGCCTTGTAAAGTTTATAACCTCTTCGTGTAGAGGCGGTGATTTTCACCACCCCTACACGAGTTTGTAACAAGTTTAAAGTTTTATGTAAAAGTGGTAGAAATCACCACTCTGACATTTGTGAATTCAAAATCTCTCTCATGCAAAAGTGGTGGAATTTGTCGTTCCAATAGAAAACTTTCTCTTAACCTCCCAATGTGAAAGCAGTAAAATTCACTGCTTTGACACAAGTTTAACCTTCCCCTACCAAGGCGGTAAAATTCACCGCTTTTGTACCTTGTGTTGTTCTACACCCTACATGCAGGAGTGGAAATATTTGCCACCCTGACATCAGTATTTCCCCTAACATGCAAGGGCGGCAAAAATAGCTGCCCATGCATCATTCTTCAGAATTTTTCTAACTCTGGAGAATTTTCCAAAAATCTATCCTAATCCCGCTTTCATCCATTTTTTTGACCCACTTGCTCTTTAGCCCTTTCAAGCTCATTCCTCTGGTCATGATTGACAACATGCAGTTTCCCAAAATTACCAGTATTTCCCCTAACTGCAAGATCAAGACTTTTTGTTACAATTTCTCCTGCAAGCTGTCGAGGTCTTCAACTCATCCGAAGGAGTCTTCTTTCCATATGATTGATTTGTCTCCAAAGAAAGCCAAAGCAATGAAATACAAATATCAAGGTGTCTTTCCCGTAACTTCAGTGACATCAAATGTTGATGAAATATGGGATACAGAGATCGGCCATGTGGATATGGCTGAATTTGTTGAAAGAACGAAGTCAGATAAACCCAGTCCCTATATGCAGAAGATTGTTAAAAGCAACATTCATCTAGTGTCTTCACTCCCTGTTGTTGCACACAATACGGAGTTTGTTCTCCAAGTTGCTCATTTCTAGAACAGAGATACCAGGGCAATGATAGATGCTCATGGCAATGTCATCATGAGGCTTGATCCAAGATTCATAGATAAGGTGTTCATGTGTCCGGGAGTTGAAAAAGTTGCAAAACTGGATTTTGGTATTGCTCAGCGTGAGTATGATAAAGATATAGAAAAGGCGAAAAGGGTGATAAACACTAAGTGGCTCAAGACTGCTAGACTAGAAATATGTCTAGATGGCCCAGGAGTTTTCTTAGGAGCAACTTTTTGAGTGATCTAATAATACTTCTCAGTAGAGTTAGAGGCCTATCTTCATCTTCAACTTTCCATGAATGGATGTACCCATACATCAAGATCATACTTCAGGGGAAGCAGACTATCTTCTGGGTAGAACAAGTTAGTAATGCTCTTCATGAGTAGCTAACTAAGGTGTCGACTACTTCAAAGTTCTACATGACTTCATATCTAGTGTATATAGCAGCTGCTATGAGAAGTTTTCCAAGCTTAACATCTGATGGAGATGGGAGAGTTGTACTGGTTTATCAGTACTATCCTCAGCTCACTTTGAAAGGTTCAATTCATCATTTTAGAAGGGTGAATGATGCCTTCTTTGTTGTTTTCTTGTGTCTTTTTGATCCACGGTTGGAACATAGAAGAGTCTCAGATGAAGCTTGGGGAGTGGTGAATGGTTATGGTTGCTTGTTTCTTCAATTCTCCACTTTCACATATTTAAGAGTTGGCTTTTATCAGGGTTATCCTTATATGCCTCCAAAACTCCCCTCTGACAAACTTGTCCTGATGGAGTTGTGTCGACAGATGATTATTGTTCATAACAAACAGATGGAGTTGAAAAACCCTGGATTTAGGTTTCCTATTGAGACTGGTAGGTATTCTATGGAAAATGCTACTAAGGCCAAGGCAATGGAAACAGAAATGCAGATGGTCACTATGAAGATGTTCAAAAAGAGACTCCAGTTTGATTATAGGGGAGTGAAAGACAGAATAAAGAGGAAGACTCAGTTTCATAAGCTAATGGTCGAAGATATCTGGGCTGATTTAAGAACAGAAGAAGAGATCAAAAAGTTGGACTACAGCAGGTTGACCCTGAATCAAATTGAATATCTAGGTTTGGCTGATATTCTAGAGGATATGATGGATGATGAAGAAGTTGTCAGTTCAAGCTATGTCAATGAAAATATTGCTGACTCTCCCTTGCCTACTATACAATGGTCAAAGAAGGAGGTAAATTCTTTGAGGAAAAGGTTTGAGCCAATTCTGGCTAATACGAATCTGTGGCTTCAGAGCAAAGGTATTCCTTTGAAGGATTTCATAACTGGATTTGAGGAAGAAGTCTTAGAGCAAACAGGGAAAAAGGTTGAGTTAAGGACAAAGAATAAAAGTGATACTCCAAGCACATCCAAGGTTTCCAAACCAAGGATCAAATTTGTGTCTAAAGGAAAAAAGACCAAAGTTGCAGAAGAAGAGTCCGATGTAAAGGAAATGGAAGTTGAAGAACAGGGTGTTGATGAACAAGCTGCTGAAGAAATGGATATTGAAGATAACTCTTCAGGGGAGAAAAGAGATGAACAAGAGAAAGAAGGAGATAGTTAGGAAGGTCTATAGGATACAAACATGCCTCCATAAAGGGACGTGCCACAAGGAACTGAAAACCCTTCTCCTCTACCTAATGTATCTATTTCAACTCCTTTGTCTGTTCTTCCTACTACCCCAGTTTCACCCATCAATATTCCATCTTTTGAGTCATCGTCATCTTCAAAAACAATTTTTGATAATCCTCAAGCCTCTTTTGATAATGTTCTTCGTTCCTCATATTCAATTCCTAGTTTATCCTTGCCCTCTTATGACATTGGTGATTCTTCAATCTTTGAACATTTTGTTTTGGGTACTGAGCAAGTTGCTAATGTAGATATGCCAAGTGCAGGGTTTGATAATACTCCTCCTATCATTACTACCACAAGTGTGGGTACAGTACCTCCTACACCAACAATGGGTTCTAATCCAAATGTTAGTACATCAATGCTTCCTCTCTATCTTTCAGCGTATACACCTAAGAGAAAGAAATAAGCCATCTCTCTAGATGACTTTGATTTTAGTAAGTTGGTGCCAGTGAAGGCTAAAACTCAAAAGAAGCCCAAAACTCTTTCTCAGCTGGTGGAAGATAAAGGCCACAAATATGTGGAGATTGCTCGACCACCACAGGATGTAACTGTTGAAAATTTTAGTATGAATGACTACTCCATTTCTAGAATTGAACTTGCAAAGATCACGCATGAAAGTGCAAAAGCTGATATGCAATCTGCACTGGATTCTTTAATTCAGAAGTTTGATCAGGAAAAAGAAATGAAGGACCACTACAAGGCAATGGCAGAACAGTTGGTTGCGGTGGTGAGGAAAATTACTCTGGCATCTGAGTCAATAACTCCTAAAGATGTTTCTATAGAAGATCATGTCATTCAACAAGCTGAGACGACTCACCTAAAAGGAAAAGTGGTTGAAGAGTATTTGGAAAAGATGCAGGCACAAGGAGTGTCTCTTCTCATAGAGACAGCTGAAAAGACAAGCAAGATGGATAAGATCATAACAGAACTTGATGACCTGGTTGATACTATTTCTCAAGATATTGAATATCTAGATGGAAGCTATGAGAAGTGGATCAAAATGAAGAAGCTAAAGGTAAATACTCTGATATCAATTGGTGTTATTCCAAATCTTGATTATTATGTGGAAACTAAAGAAGCATTGGTCTATTGAAGTAATGTTTTGAAAGACTTGATCAAAGATTTGGAAACCGCCAAGGAGCTAAGTGAACAAAGTAATGTTAGTCTCTTGCATAAATTGGAGGAGCTTCCATGTAATTTGATATCAGAGGATCATCACTTCCTCTCTACAGATGCGATGATTCAAGAATTCAAAAATATGTTCCAAAAAGAGTTTGAAGATAAAGTTTTCTCAACTTCTTTGGACAACATTCTAGATAATCAATTAACATTAGCTAACTGTTGTCAATCAAGATTGCGCCACTAGTAAGTCAAGCTTGACTAGCCTGTTGAAACATGGAAACTCTCCTCAGATGTGGGTGATCTAAGTGAAGAGGGAATCTCCAGAGTGATTTGGTTATCTTACTTTAACAATTTGTTGGGAAAAGGGATGGAAGGGTATGATTAAATTGTAAAACTAAACATTGATAACTAATCTAGATGAATTTCTATCACTCACAAAACAGATCCTCAAACTTAAATCTTCACAATTCCACTGATAGTTTATCCCTTAAGTGATTTGCAACAAGGTTTGAATCAAACACATACTGCTACCAGGAAAAAAATAAGTTTTTAACAACATTGAGACATAATAAAGGACACAAAAGTCACAATATAACATCAGATCAAGACTACAAAATGTGTGAAACAGGATGATTTGCTATTAGAATTGGAAGGAGTACAATGCATGTAAAATTAAGTGAGCCAATTGCCTGTATACAACTATCCTGTGAACAAAAGAGAAGAAACTGGTACTAACTCCCTTCAAAAAAACTTTGTCCCCTATAAATGCTTGCCAAAAGATCTCTCAAATCTGCATAGGGAAAAGCGTCATCTCCAAATTCGAGCTCCTCCTAAAGAGCTATCAAAAAGCTTAGATATCCACCCCAAAATAGAAGAAAATATTCCCAAACTCATCCCCAAAGGGGTCCCCACCAAAATTTGCTTTAAAACATGCCTTCACTGCTCAATAAAAGCACAAATTTGTCTTCTTCTACCCAATTTCGCCCAAAGAAAGCAAATCTGGAAAAACGAGATCCTGTTTGCTTTTAACTGCTTAAAATAGTTTTTATTTTAAAGCAATTTATAATTTATTGCTTTAAAACAAAATTTTACAATAGGTTGCATTTTTATCTCTCTAATTTCCCTAATCTAGTCCTGGTTTGATTTTCTTTTACAAAAATAATACAAGGCTTTTATTTTTCCTATTCGCCAAGCATATTGCCTTTCATCTCGCATTTGATTTCTTATAAAATCATAAAAATATGAAAGCCTTATTAAATGTTTTGAAGAAAACAAAAAGCCTCCTTGGAGTCTATATGGTTTTGCAAAGAATAAAAGCCCACAAGACTTATTTTCCTCCATGCTTGCAAAACATACTAGGGCATATTGGATGTTGACTTGTCTTTCAAAAATGGCCTAAGCTCCAAAGGCATGAACCCCCAAGCAAAGTATAAACAAGGTGATTGAGGGCATTTAAGACTTACCCCAAGTGGTTTAAAGGGTCTAATGCATATTGGTTTTAAGTCATGAAGACCTAGGTATAAAAGGGACCACGACTAGACATTAGTCGATGCATTTTGAAATTAATTCAATGTGATAAAAATGGAATTTTCATCTTAGGGCTTGTAAAACCCTAAAACAAAATACCCTTGCCCTATCTTGTCAGGGCATTTTGACTTTGCATTTTTTATGAGACTTTGCCCTCTGCCGCCGACATGAAACCCTAGGGTTTCAAGCTAGAAAAATTGACCATTTCTGTGATTTTTGAAGAATCTCTGCTGAGAACGACAGGTAAAATCCTTTATGACACATTTTGATCCTTTTCCTTTCATTTCTGAGGCAAATCTGAACTTAATGGTCGGGATTGCATACATTTTCTAATGCATTTTATTTACTTCTCTGTTCTGTGGCTGACCATATGCATGACTGGATCAAACTTTTGAGCAAATTTCATGGGTAAACCCATGGCTTCACTTTGAACAAGGTGAGTTTGTGACAAACTGATTCTCTACGTCGTGGCTTTGAACTACTTTCTAAGCATTACCCTTTTTGTTTTATAAGCTTGAAAGCTTTGATTCACCTCAAAGCACATGGCTGTTTACTTTCAACGCTCAAATGGTTTCTAATTTGCTGAAGAAGACCCTTTACTTTGGCTGTGGTATGGTCATGAGCTTAAACTTTTATCATTTCCTTCTGTATCCGAACTTTTATTTGAGTATTTCTTTCACCAGAAGCTGTGACTTTGGTGACACTTCTAAGCATTCTGTAAAATGGGAAGAGTTCGAAGGTATTGGTTTTCATTTGATACCTATAGTATTATATTGAATTACTATTGTTATAATTGATCTTCTATCACCTCTTTATATTTTACCTGTGCATTTGTAAATCTAAATGGTCTTCTGGTAATGAAGAAAAGTCCACTCTTCCACTACAGACCATGATAGGTTCTTTGAATTCTAACGAACCTATATGGCAGAAACTCATTTCATTGTTCTTAAAAGCAAACCCTAATTTTCTCACTGTATCTGAGGTATTAAATCTATAATCTCTTTTACTCTGCATGCACTTATCAACTGATCAAAATATGTGGTGAGAACTAGTTAAGTTCCATGAGTATTTATGGCTAGTATATCATATGGTGATTGATTTACCTTGGTGATTACTTTGTTGGAAGAAATGATAAAAATGACCTCTTTGTTGTTATTCTAAAGGGAAAGATTTAGACCTTGATGTTATACCTGTACTCTACACATTAGAGCTAACATATCACTTATCTGTTGTCATCCTCACTCTGTAACATAGTCCTCATACAGTATCCCTATTTGGAACCTGCTCCTTCTATAGACCTTCCATATGCCTCTCACAATGTTTATATGGCTCTTCTTCAATAGGCTATGATGACCTTTTTTATATAAGCAAGACTATCACTGTCTTCTTCTAGGATGATATTACCTTAGAGTTGGTTATGGGATATGATCTTAAGGAGACAGTGAGGGGTCTTTGCTCGGTTAT
Organism: Cunninghamia lanceolata; assembly: GCA_027924645.1. NCBI lineage: Eukaryota > Viridiplantae > Streptophyta > Pinopsida > Cupressales > Cupressaceae > Cunninghamia > Cunninghamia lanceolata. The sequence goes on from BSBN01000934.1 coordinate 3,125,449, forward strand.
CAGCTATGTCTCTATCAAACTTTGTAGACTGTACCTTCTGGCATAGATAAATGGCATCTTCTTTCTATGGTACATAGATGGCACATGTAATTTGATTTTACAAGGCTGTTCCAACGTCAAGATTATAATTTCCTTTTGTATCTGTCTGAAATTGGCATTGAATATACTCATATTATTGTAGCAACACTGTATTCTATGAAAGAGAATTAATTGAATAATTACCTCTATTTGATTTTTCACTTGTAAAAGCAAGACATCAGTAGCTCATTCACCCTTTTCTTGCTTTTGTTGTTCTATCTATGTGAACATTTAGCGAGGTTGGCATTCTCCTATGGCATTTATCTGAATCAATTCCTCATCTGAAAGGCATGCTGCATCTATTGGCAGTCTCCAAAAGAGTTGAATGTTCATTGATGGCTCTCCCTTCAAATCACTCCGAACGGACAATCATAGATGCGCATTGAGCTTGGAACTCATGCACTGTCTTGATGTAGCATTTCTTTCATTAAATGTACTCTATTTGAATAATAAGAACATGTATGCCTATTCCACTCCCCTTGGACTCAGGGGTAGCATGTTGGGCTCTACCCTTGTGGGAGCCCATTTTGCACCACATGCTGAAACATCTTCAAACAACAACACAACTTCACCTATACCTGCACATGAAACAAACAGATTAGAATAAAATAATGATGCTCCATGATTGTTTCTTTTTTAGTTTCTTCAGCATATGGATGTCATTCATTTGATCAATGCACTATAATCAAAGTATTATGCCTCTTCTGATGGATAAAAGATTTTCATAACTGGAGCTTCTAACGGGACCCTTCCCACATTTTTTAGGTACATGTTGAGATCAGGAGCAAGACAGGAGGCTACCTTGAAGATCGACAAAACAAGGCAATGATGGCTATGTCTTTCCTTTCTCATTCATTAGATGCATAGTATTTTATTTATATCTGCATGTGTTTAGCTATAACCCACGGCTTCTGTGGGACATCTAATATGTCATCATTTCGTTCAATGTAATGCTTATTCCCTTATGTATTTTAACTTGTAAATGAATAACCATTGTGATGAATGAAATACTTATCTCACTTGACTGTTCTGAAATGCAATGATTGATCTAAAACTTTTCCTTCTTTCTTGAACAACTGAACTGCATTTAACATTGAAACATAACAACTATGCAACTAACTCATAATAGAAGTAAATCAAACCTCACTGAAAAATGATAATGTCACATCTGCTCAGCCAATTTTTTGAGTTGTGGTAAAAAAATGGTAACATTTTTTGTGACTTCTGCTATATGCTTGTCTGCTAAGCATTTGACTAGTTACCTTGATCATCCATTGGGCATTGAGTCATACTCTGTATTTATCTAACTCAGAAAACATTGCAATCCATGTCTCCAACTAGTCCAAACAGCAATAGAAAACTAAAAACAAACTCAACAGAAAGCAACTAACAAGCCCTGGTGGCCAAAACACAATTGCTAAAAACAAAATTAACTGAATAGAAATGTTCACTGAGCACTTATTGACTAAAACACTAACCTAACCCTACTCTAACTAGCTGAGAAAGCTAATCAACTAAAACCATTTACTGGCTCAATAAAATAATTGCCCTTCCTCCACAATCTGCAATACTTCATCAGCTTGTGACTTGACCAAAAGAGGTGGAATAAGAACCAACGGGCAGCAAACAGCTGCAACACCTCTCTAAACGGGAACATGAAAGTACTCACCTATTTGGTGAACTGATCAAACAAACAAGGAAGCTGATAATGCTCAACTTGGTACCTTTCTTGTTGATGTGGATCAATATCATTATGAGGTTGTACCCTCTTGTCAGTTGCCAACCCAGCCAAATATCTGATAGGACACCCCCTAAAAGGTGTTGGATCAGATAGAAAATATTTTACATGGTTAGGGGCAGTAGTATCATCTTCATTCTGCATGATGGCTTGCCATGTAAGTTCTTCCTCCATAGTCAATGGGCCATCCTCCTCTGTTAGGGTTGCTAATAGCTCTTCAAAATCAGGCTCAAAATACATATCATCATTCAATGAAGAACACTTTGAATCAGGAGTCCCCTCTTCTATGAATGAAGGTAAATAGCCAGACAATGAACTAACCTTTTCCATCATACCACCAATTGGCATAACATCATCCTCAAACTCTTTTGTGCAACAGAAGGACAACTCCTCAAAACAATCTAGATCAGACTGCTCTAGTGATTTACTTAGGAATGTTGTGATTTCTTCCTCTTGTCCTTACTATCCCAGGTGACTTTCCTCCAAAGGGTCAGCCAAATATGAGCAGAAAAGCTCAATTTCAGCCTACAAAAGATCTCCTCTAGCTTCTGATTATCTAAAATAGGGCTATTTTCACCAAACTGTCCTTGAATCAGCAAGTTACTGTCAGATCGCTTAGCTTCACTTAGCAACTCACCGCTATCTCTCTTCTGTTCTGAAATCGGTGTCCTTGTTATGACTTTGGATTCCTCATCTGGTTGGACAAAATCAGGTAACTGATTGAATAAAGTAACTGATTCCTCCTCTTCAAGCTTCATTTTTTGTATCCTACCTTCATGCATCTTTTGAATAGCGATAGAAAAAATTTCAAATGAATCAAAATCTAAAGGGTTTGGTACCGAGTTTAAAACAACAACCTTTTCAGATGAATAATGCTTAATATTAGTTGTAAAAATAGCACTAGTGGCAGCAACCTCCTACTTCTCTTTTGATTTGTCTGGCTGGTCATCTTTCACAAAATAAGGAGGGTCATTAATGAAAACACTGAAAGATTCATCAAGAGAAATCTTGGACTGTTTGATCTTTTTTCTGCTCTAACCTATATTGCTCCATAGCCATATGCAATAAATTCATGTTCCTAGCATCTTTCATGGTGAATGAGTCATTTTGAAAGGCAATAGGTCCATCTTCATGAAGGCAAATGGTGAAAGGACAATCAGATTCATCTATCTCAGAAACCTGAAGATTCACAAATTGATTTTGGATGCAAACAGGCTCCTGAGTAAAATCAGATCTTGGGATTTTGATTTTCTTGGGAGTCTGTTTGCATTCAAAACTGATCTCTTGGTGGGAAAAAGATTCTTTAGGTGGCTAATTTTGAAGCATAATATATTCAGGTTGTACCAACCTAGGTTCTTGCAAGGGTACAGGGTTGCTAAAACTGGGAATATTGACTTTGGCAGGAATAATAGGTTCGCTTTGATTGAAACATGCAAAATTATACTCACATACCTCATCCTGAAAGGGCTAATTTTGAATGATAGGAAATGCTTGAATTCGCTACCTATGCTTTTGATGGAGCAAAACCCTCATATGTTGTTCTCTAGATGCTATTTCTTGTTCAAAATGTGCCTTTTGTGCCTCCAACTCCTGCTCATGAAGATATGCCTGATAGGCTAATTCATCTTGCTGTCGATTGTACTCAATCTGCCTATTGGTCTCATCTATTGACCTCATCATTTCTGCCAAGGTATCATTAAGTGTGTCCTTAACCTCTCTTACTACAGACTTTGTTAGCTGATCGAAAGGTTGAGCAGGGGTGGGTGGGTAGCAAACATGTTGTGCATGCTGGTATGTTATTGTTACATGGTTGTTTGGAATAAAACCAACTGCATGATTGCTTTGATATAGTTGATAAGATAACAAATTGGTAACACCATTATGATATGGTGGATGATATGAACTGATCATCTTGAAACTAGAAAAATAACATGTAGAGTCACCAGGTATGCTAGTTGTTTGCCTCCAAAGGCTGGATTCACTAATACACACACTAAATATTAGTGATAAATGATCTAACTATGGACTAAAATAGTCCAACCTATCCCACCAGGCGTGCCAAAAACTATCACCAATCAGGATTGCACCACTAGTCAAGTCAAGCTTGACTGTCTTATTAAACCATGGAAACCCTCCTCGGATGTGGGTGATCTAAGTGAAGAGGGAATCTCTAGAGTGAGCTGGTTCTCTTACTTTAACAATTTGCTAGGAAAAGGGATGGAAGGGTGTGATTGAATTGTAAAATTGAACATTGATAACTAATCTAGATGAACTTCTATCACTCACAAAATAAATCCTCAAACATAAATCTTCACAATTCCACTGATAGTTTATCCCTTAAGTGATTTGCAAAAAGGTTTGAATCAAACACAAACTGCAACCAGGAAAAAACTAAGTTTTTAACAGCATTGAGACATAATAAAGGACACAAAAGTCACAATATAACATCAGATCAAGACTATAAAATGTGTGAAATAGGATGATTTGCTATTAAAACTGGAAGGAGTACAATTCATGTAAAAAGAAGTGAGCCAAATGCCTATATACAACTATCCTGTGAACAAGAGAGAAGAAACTGGTGCTAACTCCCTTCCAAAAAAAACTCTATCCTCTATAAATGCCTGCCAAAAGATCTCTCAAATCTGCATAGGGAAAAGCCCCATCTCCAAATCTGAGCTCCTCCTAAAAAGTTGTCAAAAAACTTAGATATCCACCCCAAAATAGAATTCCCAAACTCATCCCCAAAGGGGTTCCCACTGAAATTTGCTTTAAAAATGCCTTCACTGCTCAGTAAAAGCACAAATTTGTCTTCTTCTACCTAATTTCACCCAAAGAAAGCAAATCTAGAAAATTGAGATCCTGTTTGCTTTTAACTGCTTAAAATAGTTTTTATTTTAAAGCAATTTATAATTTATTGCTTTAAAACAAAACTTTACAATAGATTGTAGTTTTATCTCTCTAGTTTGCCTAATCTGGTCCTGGTTTGATTTTCTTTTACAAAAATAATACAAGGCTTTTATTTTTCATATTCGACAAGCATATTACCTTTCATTTGGCATTTGATTTCCTATAAAATCATAAAAATATGCAAGCCTTATTAAATGTTTTGAAGAAAACAAAAAGCCTCCTTGGAGTCTATATGGTTTTGCAAAGAATAAAAGCCCACAAGGCTTATTTTCCTTCATGCCTGTAAAACATACTAGGGCATATTGGATGTTGACTTGTCTTTCAAAAATGGCCTAAGCTCTAAAGGCATGAACCCCCAAGCAAAGTATAAACAATGTGATCAAGGGCATTTAAGACTTACCCCAAGTGGTTTAAAGGGTATAATGCATATTGGTTTTAAGTCATGAAGACCTAGGTATAAAAGGGACCACGACTAGGCATTAGTCGATGTATTTTGAAATTAATTTAATGTGATAAAAATGACATTTTCATCTTAGGGCTTGTGAAACCCTAAAACAAAATACCCTTGCCCTATCTTGTCGGGCCATTTTGACTTTGCATTTTTTATGAGACTTTGCCCTCTACCACCGACATGAAACCCTAGGGTTTCAAGCTAGAAAAATTGACCATTTATGTGATTTTTGAAGAATCTCTGCTAAGAATGACAGGTAAAATCCTTTATGACACATTTTGATCCTTTTCCTTTCATTTCTGAGGCAAATCTGAACTTAATGGCCAAGATCGCATACATTTTTTGATGCATTTTATTTACTTCTCTGTTCTGTGGCTGACCATATGCATGACTAGATCAAACTTTTGAACAAATTTCCTGGGTAAACCCATGGCTCCACTTTGAACAAGGTGAGTTTGTGATAAACTGATTCTCTGCGTCGTGGCTTTGAACTACTTTCTAAGCATTACCCTTTTTGTTTTATAAGCTTGAAAGCTTCGATTCACCTCAATGCACATGGCTCTTTACTTTCAACGCTCAAATGGTTTCTAATTTGCTAAAGAAGACCCTTTACTTTGGCTGTGGTATGGTCATGAGCTTAAACTTTTATCATTTCCTTCTGTATCCAAACTTTCATTTGATTATTTCTTTCACCAGAAGCCGTGACTTTGGTGACACTTTTGAGCATTCTATAAAATGGGAAGAGTTTGAAAGTATTGGTTTTCATTTGATACCTATAGTATTATATTGAACTGCTGCTATTATAATTGATCTTCTATCACCTCTTTATATTTTACCTGTGCATTTGTAAATCTAAATGGTCTTCTAGTAATGAAGAAAAGTCCACTCTTCCACTACAGACCGTGACTGGTTCTTTGAATTCTAAGGAACCTATATGGCAGAAACTCATTTCATTGTTCTTAAAAGCAAACCCCAATTTTCTCACTGTATCTGAGCTATAAAATCTGCAATCTCTTTTACTCTGCATGCACTTACCAACTGATCAAAATATGTGGTGAGAACTAGTTAAGTTCCATGAGTATTTATGGCTGGTATCTATCATATGGTGATTGATTTACCTTGGTGATTACTTTGTTGGAAGAAATGATAAAAATGACCTCTTTGTTGTTATTCTAAAGGGAAAGCTTTAGACCTTGATGTTCTACCTGTACTCTACACATTAGAGCTAACATATCACTTATCTATTGTCATCCTCACTCTGCAACATAGTCCTCATACAGTATCCCTATCTGGAACCTGCTCCTTCTACAAACCTTCCATATGCCTCTCACAGTGTTTATATGGCTCTTCTTCAATAAGCTATGATGACCTTTTTTATATAAGCAAGACTATCACTGTCTTCTTCTAGGATGATATTACCTTAGAGCTGGTTATGGGATGTGATCTTAAGGAGACGGTGAGGGGCCTCTGTTCAGTTATCATCTATCTCTATGTCAAACTTTGTAGATTGTACCTTCTGGCATAGATAAATGGCATCTTCTTTCTATGGTACATAGATGGCACATGTAATTTGATCTTACAAGGTTGTTCCAATGTCAAGATTATAATTTCCTTTTGTATCTGTCTGAAATTGGCATTGAATATACTCATATTATTGTAGCAGCACTATTGTATGAAAGAGAATTAATTGAATAATTACCTCTATCTAATTTTTCACTTGTAAAAGCAAGACATCAGCAACTCATTCACCCTATTCTTGCTTTTGTTGTTCTATCCATGTGAACATTTAGCGAGGTTGGCATTCTAATATGGCCTTTATCTAAATCAATTCCTCATCTGAAAGGCATGCTGCATCTATTTGTAGACTCGAAAAGAGTTGAATGTTCATTGATGGATCTCGCTCCAAATCACTCCGAACGAACAATCATAGATGCGCATTGAGCTTGGAACTCATGCATTGTCTTGATGTAGCATTTCTTTCGTTAAATGTACTCTATCTGAATAATAAGAACATGTATGCCTATTCCACTCCCCTTGGACTATGGGCAGCATGTTGGGCTCTACCCTTGTGGGAGCCCATTTTGCACCACATGCTGAAATGTCTTCAAACAGCAACACAACTTCACCTATACCTGCACATGAAACAAACATATTAGAATAAAACAATGATGCTTCATGATTGCCTCTTTTTCAGTTTCTTCAGCATATGGATGTCATTCATTTGATCAATGCACTATAATCAAAGTATTCTGACTCTTCTGATGGATAAAGGATTTTCATAACTGGAGCTTCTAATGGGACCCTTCCCACATTTTTCAAGTACATGTTGAGATCAGGAGCAAGACAGGAAGCTACCTTGAAGATCGACAAAATAAGGCAATGATGGCTATGTCTTTCCTTTCTCATTCATTAGATGTATAGTATTTTATTTATATTTGCATGTTTTCAGCTATAACCCATGGCTTGTGTGGGACATCTAATATGTCATCATTTCTTTCAATGCAATGCTTATTCCTTTATGTATTTCAACTTGTAAATGAATAAACATTGTGATGAATGAAATACTTATCTCACTTGACTATTCTGCAATGCAATGATTGATCTGAAACTTTTCCTTTCTTGAACAACTGAACTGCGTTTAACATTGAAACATAACAACTATGCAACTAACTCATAATAGAAGTAAATCAAACCTCACTCAAAAATGATAATGTCACATCTGCTCAGCCATTTTTTTGAGTTGTGGTCAAAAAATGGTAACAATAACCTGAAGTCTAAGTTAACTAGTCATGCAAAGGCAACCATAATAGTGAAGGATGCAGTGATCAGGGCTCGGATGAACTTTAGGATCATTGTTAGTCCAGATAGTTTGGGGATGCAAGCAACATTTACTATGTATGATGATCATTTGAAGAAAGATGGCAATACAAGTTGATGTAACTTTTTATAACTTAGTTTATTTTATGTTTTCATATGTCTTTTGTTTGTAGTTATGGACATATTTACATGTACTTTTCTCATATATAATTACATGTAAAAATATAGGAAGTCCCAAGTCAATAAGGACTCCTATTTTTTAATAAGTCAAAGTAGTTAGGTTTTTCCTAAATTTTCTCAAGGCCTCTCCCTATAAATAACGAGGGCCTCTATTGTAATATTTATCTTTTGACTATTGAAGAAGCGCTGCCATTTTGAAGAGCAATTTGAGACTTTGAGCATATTTTGTAAATCAATTTTCAAGAAATATTAAGAAGCAAGTTGGCATCCAATCTTTGTCTTGGAGCAAGTTTGTGAATGTTATAGAATTGTTCTTATGTCCTTTCTATCACATGATCTTATATGAATGTTTGAATTGTGAGCGTGAATATCAAGTGTTTGGGAGGTGATTCAAATTGGAATTTGTAGACTTTGTGCTGCTAGTTCATATTTGAGATTAGATTTTAAGTTTGTGAATGAAAAGTAATTTGAAGACTTTGGGCTACAAATTATTGTTTGTGATTGTGTCATTTTACCTCAGCATATAGTGAAGACTTTGAGCTGCACTCTATTATGAAATCTTTCATTTTCAATTGGCTTAAGAAGCAACGAGAAACTTTGTGTTTTCGTGGGTTTCTTAGTTATCAACACAAGTAGGTACTTTTCAAATAGTAAATTGTTTTGAGTTTTGTATTGAGCATTGTAAACATCATTTCTGAAAAAAGAGAAATGGATGATATGAAATAACCCCAAAGTTACTTTTATTGTAAATAAGTTCAAAATAGTTAGAAAAGGGAACCTCCCCTTGCTGAGAGGAGAGAAATTTCTCATCATAGTTGTGGCTGATATAACTATTTTGCCGTTAGTTAGTTAACGACAAAATATTCACCCAACAGCATTTTGACAAACTCATCTTTGGTATTCATTTCAGCTTCAAACTTCTTTTTGCCTTCAGGACCAACAACATGATAACTCAGATCAATTTTCTTTCTTGGAGTTTCTCTAGCTTTGGAACACTCTCCTTCTTCATATCCTAAACCATTTGTGTTCTTATGATGCTTCTGTTTGCCCAACATCTCATGCAACTTATTTGTACTTTCTTCAAACTCCTAATACTTCTTGGACAGAACTTTGAGACCTTCATAATATTTTCTAAGATTGATAATTTCAGCCTCTAATTTCAGATTTTCAATTTTTTAATCTCAAGGTCAGATTTGGTTACATCTATTATTCTCTTAGCTTCCTCAATTTTAGTTTTTAAGCTAATAATCAATTTGTCAGAATTATCAACATAACTCTTTAAATCTGCAATCTGATTTCTAGCCTCTTCAAGGTCACAAAATACTCTTTCAAAATCTAAAATTACTTTGTCTTTGGATTCTTTTTCCTGTTGTAGCTACTCTATGATTCTCCTTTTTATATTTCTTGATCTTACTCAGAACACATATAAGTTCTCCTTCTATGTCAATCTCACAATCTTGTTCATCATACTCCTGATTGTGATCTTCTTTTTCTAAATCAGATTGAGTCTCATCTCCTTCATGTGAATGACTTCCATCATTATCACTCTTCTTAGATAACAAGTTGTCCTCTTCTTTATCATCACCTTGATAAATTCTTATCAATTCCTTCCACACATCCTGAGTTGTTTCACAATGCATAACTTTACAAGAAACATCATTAGATAAACCCCAGATAGAATAGCCTTCTTTGCTATATGATTACATTTATAAGCATCTTTATTATTTGTAGTATTAGGTGATTGAGAGAAAATAAAATACTCACTCTCAATTGACATCCACACACCATATCCTAAAGAAATGGATAGGCTTGCATCCTAATGCACCAAGCAGAGAAATCTGAACCATCAAAGAAAGGAACTTCTAAAAATCCTTTCTTTAATTTATTACCTTATTCAACTTGTGAGACATTTCTATCAACAGATTATATATCAACATTTGAATTTGATAAAGGTGATGCCATTTGATCATTAGGAGACTTGATATTTTTCTTTTCTCTATTTCTTTTGCACTTACCCATGGTACTCCATACTCAGGACCTACCCAAGCTGATTAGACTTCTATAGGGAACCTAAGCTCTAATATTATCAGGCATGAATCCAAAATCATAATAAACAGAACAAGATCATCATATTGACAAACAACAAATGATCTCCTCCTGAAACTTCTTGGGGATAATTGATAGAACATGAACAACTCCCCCTAACTTCATGCGTTCTGTTATGCAACTGATGAAGTGACTTGTGCAAGATGCACAAGTTTAGAATCTATCGTCTCTTGGCTCTGTTTTAGTCTCCACACTTTCACTTCTTTCTTCTTTTCAAGTTTCTTCTTCCAAACCTTTTCAACCTTTTTCTTTTTCCAACCTATCAAACCAGGTGATGCTATTCTTTCATACACTCTACAACTATATGCCTTATGACCAGGAGAATTACACTTGAAACATACAACATTAGTATTCCATATTGAAGCAAATCAATTTCAAGGCAAAATATTAATAGACACATTTTGTATTGTTTCATACATATAAATTCTTATGCATCCAAATAAAAAAAATGAGAGAAGAGAGGATGATAAGAAGTGATATGTAGAGAAATAGAGGTTTTACTCTGTGTATATAATTTTTGTATTTGAGATTTTGTATGCCAGTGAGGCAATATTGTCAGTGAGACATTGTTGAAAAGACTAGTGAGGCATAATGACAAGTCAATGAGACTTCTAAGCCAGTGAGGCTTTATAATTGTGATTATTTCTATCAAGCTAGTGAGGCATTTTGAGTGGTTTTTATTCCCCAAGAGGGTTTTCCACTCAGGACAATATTTGTGTTATGGGTTGTTATTATCACTTATGTGCTTGATTCCTTATTTGCATATGATATGTTTATTTGGTCTACATTAACACATATTCATCATACATCATTGTTTGTAATGAAATTCTCTGCCCATCTTGATTATGGTCAATCAAACTTTTCAAATTAATCCCTAAGTTATGATATCAATTGTTTGTGTGTCTAACATAGATTATTTCAATAGTGTTTGATGCATCCTTGATTTTGATGTGTCAATTATTGTTGTCATTATGTTAATAGTTATATGATTAATAGTAAGAATGAAATGCTCAAAACTTGAACAATGATGACTATTATCTTTGCACTGTCATTAAAATACTCAACACCCTGCACAAATTACATGAACACTCTCTGTCCTTTAACACTTATTCATTGTATTTTGTCATCGTGTATGAGAAGCTTGATCCTGATATGATGAATAAGTTTGCATCAAATGCTCAATATTCTAAACAGAGGCAACTTTGCATTACTGATCCTCTTGATGATAACATAGGTAATAGAGGTATCTTATGAAGCACTGTCAACAACATGAATGAGACATTGATCGTCCTGATGATAAGACTAAGAAAACAATTTCTTCTCATGCAAATATAATCAATCTGAATGATATATTTCTATGCATCACTCTGATCAAGCATGGAGACAAGATGAACTTACCACTCTGATCAAGCATGAAGACAAGATGAACTTACCACTCTGATCAAGCATGAAGACAAGATGAACTTACCACTCTGATCAAGCATGAAGACAACTATGCCAATCCATCCTACCAACTTGAAATAAACATCATACCATTTTGACATGAACAATATAGATGCAACATCATCATACCATTTTGACCTGCAACATCATACCATTTTGACATCAATGAAAAGACAACTATGACAATCCTAACAAAACTCCCCCCTTGTCTTTGGCATTGATGTCAAAACAATTTGCACTTAAAAAAAAATTGCATGAAGACCACTCAATCTGTCTCCCCCTTTTTGACACTCAATGTCAAAGGCAACCAATAAATATATGGTCTTTGCCTTCTAACTAAAGACATTTTCCTCTGTCCTCTGTTGTAGATCCCCTGAAGACACATTTTCCTCTGTCAAAAAAAAATTGGATACACAGCAAATGCACTGTCATTGTCCACTGTCACAAGGAAAATTGCATATATAGTAGAAGTACTGTCACTGTCCTTTCTATCATATATTTACCATTGAAAAGAAATCATAGTCAATATAATAGAACATCTGTCATACAGTATACCAACTGTCACAACTAAGACTGTCATAAAAAATTCAAAACTGTATATACATCAATGATCATACAAAATTTGTCTTCTATTTGCATATGGAGATAACCTATGCCTGCAACAAAAAAATACTGCAACAAAACATATGCCATCCTGTTATATTTGTATCTGCAATAAGAAGAGGTACAAGCCTGCATATTGCCACACTGCAACATCAACTACATGTCTGCATCACATCATATCAATAATAGGAGGATCAAAACTGCAACATCACATCTCATCACAAGAAGCTCAAAGGATCACTATAAGAAGCTCTGCTCTGCCAAGAGTAGCTAGATCAAAATATACAAAAAATCACTTTTGAGAAGTTCACTGAGAAGAGATCTACAACTAAAAAATTCATTGAGAAACTCACTGTCCTGATCTACAGTACAGTATTATATAGTATAGACAGAGAGTCAGTCTGCTATCAGCAAAGGTAACTACACTTGCTAAACAACACTTCAACCTTCCATCTGCTCAGTATAAGTTGTCTACTTCTGTCTCTATGCATACTTATCAAAACTATTCAACAACCTACTAAAAACCTTTGCAAAAATAAATGCAGAGACATATGATATGAATTAACTTCTTTCATTTGCAACTTTCTCAACCAACATATGCTAACATCTGATGAGAACTCCTTGAGTACACCCAAGATCCTGTCTTTCAAATCCTAGGACCTGTCAATCATCATTCAAATTAGCCCGTCAAGTCTGCACATCAACAAACTAACTGCATCATCAAGTTCTTCCTGTAACAACACTTCACATTCTCTCAAACATATCAAGCACACTATGAACTACAACATCATGACAACTCAAGCTTTGTAAGAATCAACATGATATGAATAAGATATAAATAGGATCATTTATAAACAAAGTCATTCAACATCATCAAACTCTTTGTGCATTGAATCCCTGAACATCTTATCCACTGATCACCTATATCACTGTCATACACTAAAGATCAACATTATCAACACCATTAAAAATTTTATTTCACAAGACTAATATGAATAGCATATTATCAGGCATGAATCCAAAATCATAATAAACAGAACAAGATCATTAATAGACACATTTTGTATCATTTAATAAATATAAATTCTTATGCATCCAAATAAAAAAAATGAGAGAAGAAAGGATGATAAGAAGTGATATGTAGAGAAACAGAGGTTTTACTCTGTGTATATAATTTTTGTATTTGAGATTTTGTATGCAAGTGGTTCATATTGTCATTATGCCTCACTGGTCTTTTCAACAATGTCAATATGACAATATGAACCACTTGCATACAAAATCTCAAATACAAAAATTATATACACAGAGTAAAACCTCTGTTTCTCTACATATCACTTCTTATCATCCTCTCTTCTCTCATTTTTTATATTTGGATGCATAAGAATTTATATGTATGAAACAATACAAAATGTGTCTGTTAATATTCTGCCTTGAAAACCTTTTGTCTTCTTTGCAAATATCATCTTCATCTGCAAAAATAAAATCATTTCACTTCTATGTATGACCATTTCCATTCATGAAGAATTTGTAAAAATAAAATCATATCTCTCAAATAAATATTCACACAAATGACTTTCATATTTTAGGAGCCTTCAATCTATTCATATTCCCTTTCATAAAAATTTCATCTCAAAAATCTTCAATCAATTTTAATCAATCTGTCATGTTCATCATTCATCTTCCCTGCATAAAAAAATCTTCAAAAATATTAAATTAATCTTCTCTTCATATTAATTTCATCTTCTCTTCACATTCCTCTGCAACTATCTTCGGTCCATCTTCACTGCAAAACAGCCTGCCTCATTCTTTATATAAAATCCCTTAAAAATATAACCTTCCTTTTAAAAAACTCTTCATATTCCTTAAAAAATCTTTTCTATTTAATCTTTGAAAGTCACGAGGAGAGTCCACTAGAAAGGTTTTAAAAAATAGAAAAAATCTTCTCAAACAAATCTTTAATCATCCACAAAATCTGCCTTGAAATCTCCTTTTAAAATCTCCTTTTAAAAAGACTAAAAAATAGTCCTAAAAAAAGCTTTCTAAAAATAGTCACACACAGTGATGTTTACTAGCCTGTCAAATATGAAACAATGGAGAGGGAGATCAAATTTAAATAATAGCCATAAGATTATTTATTCGCGTCATTATATCTTCTGTAATTAACTGTTTTGTGTCCAAAGTGATTACAGGTATAACAATAACCATTAAATGAATAATTATACCTATACATATAAGCTTGTCTTGCTGGATCAGTTCTTCCGAAATTTCTCCTTCTTTGATTATGCATTTTGAAAAACTCATCTTTGGTATTCATTTCAGCTTCAAACTTCTTTTTGCCTTCAGGAGCAACAACATGATAACTCAGATCAATTTTCTTTCTTGGAGTTTCTCTAGCTTTGGAGCACTCTCCTTCATATCCTAAACAAGTTGTGTTCTTATGATGCTTCTATTTGCCCAACATCTCATGCAACTTATTTGTACTTTCTTCAAACTCCTGATACTTCTTGGACAGAACTTTGAGACCTTCATAATCTTTTCTAAGATTGATAATTTCAACCTCTAATTTCAGATTTTCAATTCTTTTAATCTCAAGGTCAGATTTGGTTGCATCTATTATTCTCTTAGCTTCCTTAATTTCAATTTTTAAGCTAATAATTAATTTGTCAAAATTATCAACATAACTCTTTAAATCTGCAATCTGATTTCTAGCCTCTTCAAGGTCAGAAAATACTCTTTCAAAATCTAAAATTACTTTGTCTTTGGATTCTTTTTCCTATTGTAGCTACAACTCTAATATGTGATTCTCCTTTTTATATTTCTTGATCTCACTCAGAGCACATATAAGTTCTCCTTCTATGTCAATCTCACAATCTTGTTCATCATACTCCTGATTGTGATCTTTTTCTAAATCTGATTGAGTCTCATCTCCTTCATGTGAATGACTTCCATCATTATCACTCTTCTCAGATAACAAATTGTCCTCTTCTTTATCATCACCTTGATAAATTCTTATCAATTCCTTCCACACAACCTGAGCTGTTTCACAATACATAACTTTACAAGAACATCATTAGATAAACCAGACGGAATAGCCTTCTTTTCTATATGATTACATTTATAAGCATCTTTATTATTTGCAGTATTAGGTGATTGAGATAAAATAAAATACCCACTCTCAACTGACATCCACACACCATATCCTAAAGAAAATAGATAGGCTTGCATCCTAATGCACCAAGCAGAGAAATCTGAACCATTAAAAAAAGGAACTTCTGAAAACTCTTTCTCTAATTTATTCCCTGTTCAACTTGTGAGACATTTCTATCATTAAATTCTATATCAACATTTGAATTTGATAATGATGATGCCATTTGATCATTAGGAGACTTGACATTTTTCTTTTCTCTATTTCTTTTGCACTTACCCATGGTACTCCACACTCAGGACCTACCCAAGTCGATTAGACTTCTATAGGGAACCTATGCTCTGATATTATCAAGCATGAATCCAAAATCATAATAAACATAACAAGATCATCATATTAACAAACATCAAATGATCTCCTCCTAAAACTTCTTGGGGATAATTGATAGAACATGAACAACTCCCCCTAACTTCATGCTATCTGTTATGCAACTGATGAAGTGACTTGTGCAAGATGCACAAGTTTAGAATCTATCTTCTCTTGGCTCTGTTTTAATCTCCACACTTTCACTTCTTTTTTTTGTTCAAGTTTCTTCTTCCAAACCTTTTCAACTTTTTTCTTTTTCCAACCTATCAAACCAGGTGATGCTATTCTTTCATACACTCTGCAACTATATGCCTTGTGACCAGGAGAATTACACTTGAAACATACAACATTAGTATTTCATATTGAAGCAAATCGATTTCAAGGCAGAATATTAACAGACACATTTTGTATTGTTTCATACATATAAATTCTTATGCATCCAAATAAAAAAAATGAGAGAAGAGAGGATGATAAGAAGTGATATGTAGAGAAACAAAGGTTTTACTCTGTGTATATAATTTTTGTATTTGAGATTTTGTATGCCAGTGAGGCAATATTGTCAGTGAGACATTGTTGAAAAGACCAGTGAGGCATAGTGACAAGTCAATGAGACTTCTAAGCCAGTGAGGCTCTGTAATTGTGATTATTTCTATCAAGCTAGTGAGGCATTTCGAGTGGTTTTTATTCCCCAAGAGGGTTTTCCACTCATGACAATATTTGTGTTATGGGTTGTTATTATCACTGATGTGCTTGAATCCTTATTTGCATATCATATGTTTATTTGGTCTGCATTAACACATATTTATCATACATCATTGTTTGTAATGATATTCTCTACCCATCTTGATTATGATCAATCAAACTTTTCAAATTAATCCCTAATTTATGATATCAATTGTTTGTGTCTAACATAGATTGTTTCAATAGTGTTTGATGCATCCTTGATTTTGATGTGTCAATTATTGATGTCATGATGTTAATAGTTATATGATTAATAGTAAGAATGAAATGCTCAAAACTTGAACAATGATGACTATTATCTCTGCACTATCGTTAAAACACTCAACACCCTGCACAAATTACATGAACACTCTATGTCCTTTGACACTTATTCATACCATTTTGACATCAATGAAAAGACAACTATGCCAATCCTAACAATAATAAGCGGGCAAGTGGAGCAGAGATCGATCCAGGTGAAGGTGTGGAGCTGGTTCAGCTGCAGTTTGCATGCGCAGAAGTGGTTGCGTACCGAGACACAAGGCATGAGTATAAAAAAGGGAAAAGGGTGTGTGACAATTGTCAATGTTGGATAGAGGATTGGGAGTGATAAAACTAGGTTGCAGTGGCAGCTGTGGCGCCCGTTGTGGCTGGCACAGGAGGAGCAGGAGGGGTGTCAGGTGCTCCCAGGTGGACACAAGGCAGTGGAGGAGGACACACGGAGGGTTGTCTCTATGAGCTCTTCTTTGCAACAATAGCAGCCGCGAGGAGGTGTGATAAAAGAGTGAGACTTTTCTCTGGGATTCAATGGTGGTGGTGGTGGAGGAAGCGGAGGAGGAGGAGGAGGAGGCAGCACCACCGCTGAGTCAATTTAAGGAGCTGAGCAGAAGTGACAAAGATGAGGTAGACGTTTCTCCCGCTTGGTCTATGCAGATGCAGACGTTTCTCCCTCTTTGCTACAAATCTACTCTGTGGGCAAGTCATTGAAGATGACGGACATTGCAACGCTGGCGGAAAGGGCCATTTCCTCAAAAGCTCTGCCTGCGAACATAGATGAACAGTTTCATTTGTTTTACAATTTCTTTTACAGTTTTAAGACTTTACTTGTTTTACTTCTTATTTTCTAGGTTTAGTTTATTAGTTTCAATTATTTTTAGGGTTTAAGCAATTGGGTTTATTGTGTTGGGCATGCTAAATTTAATAACTGTCTGCCTCCAGGTCTTTAGCTGGTTGATGTAAATCCTCCAGAAACTTCAAGCACTCTTGCGGCAACTGCCCTTTTCTTGCGGTTTGTGATGATGACTCGCTGGGCTTTAGATGATGACAGAATGATGGCCCCATGATTGACTGTGTCAACCAGCCATGTCCTGTGCATGCCCAGTTACGACCACCACGTCGCATTTTATGGTTATTGCTTTATCTTTGTTCTTTCCTTTTTTTGGAGCTCCCTTCTATAACCTCACATCCAGCCTTGCACATAGTGTTTCAAATGTTTTGCTAAAAGGGGAAATGGTTTTGAAGGCCCCAAAACCTACAATGTTGCCGATATTATTTACTGCAACATCTTGCAAGTCAATGACCTTGTCATGTAATGGGCCTTGTCATGCAACATTTAGAGGTTGATAGGTGGAAGAATGCCCTTCTACAGATCTGTTCTTGCTCAGACTGGTCCATGGATACAACTCAAGGGTAAGCAATGAGCCTCACTTGTTGCTTGCTTTTCTATATTTTTGGTTAATTTTTTCATGGCTGCCGCTGGAAAATAAGTGACATACGTGCTTTCTGTTTTAGGGAAGAGGTTAGGGCGAGGGCTTCTATTTTTATTTTGAAATGGGTTTCATTTTACTGAAATAAAATGAATGTATCCTTAGAAGCATTTAGGAATTTTTGTTGTAAAATACAATACAAATTTTAATCAAATTTAGGCCTCTAAGTTATTTCTTTCTTTTCTATATTTTTGATTTATTTACTCTGCTTGCTTTTCTAAATTTTTGATTTATTGTTTTATGGTTGCTGCTAGATAACGCACACACAATATATATATATATAATTTTGAATCCCAAAAAGTATAGTACTGTAATAAAATGAATCTATTCTTATAAAATCGAGTTAAAATAGAAGTCTAGATATTGGAATGATGTTATTTTTATTTTAAGAAAACAGTTTAAATCTTAAGTTGGTATTGATTTTTTTTATAAATTTACTTTTTTATTATAAATTTATATATTTTTTAAATTTTAATTAAAAAACTTTTATTTTTGTCTTGCAATTTGTATAGTTTTAAAATTCTAATTCAAAAAAATATTTATTTACATATACTTTTTATAAATTTTAAATTAAATTTTTCATTATTATTAAAAAACTTTTTAAAAAAAAATTATTATAAAACAACTTTCTTATATATATCTTGAAATCAATTGATAATTTGTTTTTAAGAAAGTGTTTCTTAAAAATTTAATTTTAATTTTTTAATTTAATCGTTGAATAATCTGCCTATCAATTTTTCAATTATAATTATTTAATTTTAAATTAATAAATCAATACTCATTTTTTAACCCATAACTCTTTAAAACACTGATTCACCTTTGAACCTAAAACTTTTTATTGATTATTAAACTACTATACTATTAATTTTTATATATTAACTAATATGAAACTTAAGCTCTTCTCATAAAATTCTGGGCTTCTCTATTTACCTTAAAAATTCTTAAATATAAATTATTTCCAACCCTACAAAAAATTTCAATTTTATTTTCCAGCTTTCTTGCTACTCTTTACAAAGTAGTAGAACGGCGATAACAGGTAGTTCTTTTGCAATTTGTATCTCTGAACATTGCAGCTTCGAAGCCCGGCTTGTAAAGACGGTGATGAATGACTTGATTAAACCATTGGACAGAGTGCCGTTACAAGTTGCCAAGCATCCAGTGGGAATGAACAGCGTCAAGAATGCTCTCATTCAGAAATTAAATCTCAATTCAATGGAAGAGGTGTTTAAAGTTGGAATTTCTAATTAATTAATTCGTAGCTTCTTTTTTTCTTTGAGATAGCAGCTCCGGGTCTGGCCCACACTAACCCATGGCTTTCCATGACTGATTTTCTTTCTTCTCGTCCGCCTGCAAAATTTTCAAAGAGGTTAAAGTTGATTGTCCTGTGTTATGAAAAACAGCTCTGTTCGTTAATGGACAAGGTCAAAGTTTTCAGCAGTACAACAAGATTTCTCTGTTATAAGGGTTCTTATCAATATTAACAGAATTATTGTTGGATGTTTTTAGATTTGTTGTTGTCAGTGTACATTGGCTGCAGCATCCACGCTTTATGTAATGCTGCTGTTTATATGGGCTGTGAACTATTGTTCTTCATCTAAAGTCTCTATTTTGGGGACTGCCTTCTTTCAATGTAATTTTAGCATATTTCAATTAAAAAAAGAGTTGATTTTCCCTGTCATAGTTTTTTTTATTAAATGAAATGGGTGTTTATATATTAATCATTAAACTCAAGCCTAAGATTAAGGAAACGGATGATTTGTGAATCATTAAACTCAAGCCTAAGATTAAGGAAAAGGGGATGATTTATGAATTGTTAAACTCAAGCCTAAGATTAAGGAAACGGATGATTTGTGAATCATTAAACTCAAGCCTAAGATTAAGGAAAAGGGGATGATTTATGAATTGTTAAACTCAAGCCTAAGATTAAAGAAAAAGGGATGATTTATGCCGAACAAAAGAGAAAAACAAAATTTTGTTTTAAGACGAGAAAAAATTATTAGACCACGAGCAAAGGGAGACAATTTTGGGTTTCAAGATTATGTTGAAAGATGTAATTGAGAAAAACAGGAGCACCTTTAATGGAGATTAAGATTATATTGAAAAACACAAGGCCAGAAAGACTAAAGTACAAATAAAAAGAAACATTAGGTTAAAAATAAAGGAACATGGATCAAAAATCTCTTAAGTCGCCCAAACAAAAGAAACAGATCAGCATAGTCACTCCACATAACTTCGATTATGTAAAGAGTTGAGATCTAACAGTTAGATAGCTCTCGTCTGCAATATTTCAGTAACTTGTTATATAATTTTCACTGTGGCCGGGAACTTGTCGTGGATGTGCTCTTCCAGATGGGTTCTTAGCTGTTTATCAGACATGGTTGTTTATGTGAGTAAAAACTTAGGATGTTCAATGACTTGGACAGGTTTATGACTATCAAATTTTAGTATCTGAACCTGATCAGACCTCATGCATATGATAAAAGGTTGTCTCAATTTTGAGCATTACAATGATAATGCATCATGCAGCTCCATTTTCCCTCTAAAGATCTAATTCAAAAGCCACTTGTATTCCATATGTGAATGGTTAACATGCCTCACAGAAACTGCAACAGCTATTACAAATTGCCAAAGCAATGCAAGGAAGTAACACGTATGGTATGATGTTTGGTTAAGTTACCGTTCTCCATTCTCAGCTGTTATGGCATGTTACAAGGACAG
Organism: Cunninghamia lanceolata; assembly: GCA_027924645.1. NCBI lineage: Eukaryota > Viridiplantae > Streptophyta > Pinopsida > Cupressales > Cupressaceae > Cunninghamia > Cunninghamia lanceolata. Next base: position 3,146,487 of record BSBN01000934.1, read on the forward strand.
TCGCTGGCTGCTGGTTTTTTGGTCAGTATTTTTTATTCTTTGATGGCCTTGCCTTCTGGCTACAGACTAGACAGTGTGTTATGCAGTGTTATGCTGAACAGTTCTTGCATTCTTGGCAGGTTCTTTTGTTTGCTTTGTAACGGCCTACTCCATTCAGTGGTCTCTGTTGTTACAGAGTGAGTTCTGAGCTTACGGTCGCTAATCTGAGTTTGTGGCAAATTCTTGGCAGGTTCTATTGTTTCCTCTTTCAAAGACAGATCATGCCTAGTTGCAACAATGGGAGACCATCAAATGCAAACATTAACATAATGACTGTGCTGCGTAAATTTATTGTTGTCAACAGCCCAAACATCTTTATTAAGATCTATTCATTTTTATATTGTGCTCATGATATAGTGTATGATTGATATGAATTGAGTGAACAAGCAAAAACTGTGCCACACAAGACGTGCTTAGATCTATTCATTTTTATATTGTGTTCATGATATAGTGTATGATTGATATGAATTGAGTGACCAAGCAAAAACAGTGCCACACAAGACGTGCTTTTTTGATGTAAATAAAACCATGACATTCTTATATATTGTTTCAATTCTTCACAGAAAAGTACTATGGAAAAAGGGCAGTGAATTTTCTCTGAATGCTAGAAAGATATGGGGTTCATGTATCCTTTTGGGTGCATGCTAACTCCAAACTTGTATCAAAGCCATAGAATCAGTCATTTAACTAGTAATAGAAGCTTTTGGTTCAATATCAGATTTTGTTAGCATGTGAGGATGACATACTACCACACATATTTAATGTAATTGTTGTTTCTATTGTAATCAATAATTTTTGAAATTGATTGTGGTGCATGTGCACAGGTACCTGTTTGCTTGTTAATAATGTCTTTCCTTGGAAATTATAACTTACATAAAATGTCTGTAATATGTATCGGGTGGAGCTACAATGTTATTGAATGTGCTTGAGCATTGATTGGAGAACATGTAGCATTGGCGAACATCTTTATAATGCGCTCATGCAACCCTCCCTTATAAAGTTTTGAATTTATTTGTAACTGAATTAGATTTAATTGATGTGCAAGCATAAAAATATGTTGCTTATTTATATTCTCTCTGCTATATTTTGTTTTGTTTAGTAATGTGTAGCATTATATCAAGAAAATTGTAACGAGTAAAACATGCAGGCTCTTAACTGTAGGCTGCTTCTCAGCCATGTGAGATTTGCAACTGTCTTGCTTATAATATGATTGATTTGCAAAAATTATTTGATACCTAACAAATTATCAAGAAATTTTTAGTGATATTGACCTTATGACATATTAAAGACTATATATCTTCAGAAAGAGATTCACCCCTAGTTGGTGTGGCCATGAACACGTCTACTGGACAAGTTTTAATTTTTTGTACTACTAGTTGCATACTACCTTAAAAGTAGCCTGCTTCTCAACCACGTGGTATTTGCAACTGTCTTTCTTATAATATAATTGATTTATTGAAAATGCTTGGTTACACATGCTCACTGCCAACAAGTTATCAAGAAAATTTGGTGGGTTTTTTTTTTTTTCCTAAAATACTTTGGGTTAAGGGACCTAAGACACAAAACATGGTTGGTGAGATACCAACCATTGGATGGTGTTAACTAACCATCCTTGAAATGAAAAATACAAACGTAGTTCAAAGAGCCATCCTGCTTGTCAAACAATCATCCTGCTGAAAACAGTTTAATCACTTCCAAAAATGCCTTCTTTTCTCTATTTGTCATAGCTAAGTGAAAATAAACAGAGTGCAGAGAGAAGCATCAAAACCAACTGCTCGAAATGCATTCAATCTAACCAAAACAGAGTGTACTTTAGAACACTCGTCACTGCCGTATCCCATGTACGCCGTTTGCCAGACATACACATCTCGCCCGTTTTTACCTTCTAGCGTTAAGCTCAAATGCAGGATAATGCCTATGTTTCTCTCAGTAAAAGGGAGGAGGCACGCTTCAAGGCCCTTGAAGCCTTGGTTCCATAGCGTTCTTGTCTATTTACGCACTTGATAGTGCTTCACTTTAACTCGTGTGTATTGTATTGCTTTTGTCAACCCAAAACATGCACACTCATGTAAATTTTCATGTGCCTACTTTCCTATCAACCTATTGTTTTCAAATTTATGTCTTCCGTTCTATACTTTCAATTTGGTTCTTTATTAAAAATTATTTAAGGTTTATATATGTGCCCATCAATTTTCCAACTAACTTAACAAATACAAGACATTCTGAAATTGGAATACACATTGCATCTTCATAAAGGGGGGGGCACATCTCAAAGCTCTTGAAGCCTTCGCTCCATAGTACTCTTGTCTATTTATGTGCTTGGCTGTGCTCCATTACAAACCTTGCAGATTCTATTATTTTGCTCAAGTAAATTTTGGAGTGCAACAATTGTTCGTTTTCAAAATTGTTCATGGGAAAATCGCTTTTTTGTATTGCTCTTCTCCTTCTAAGAAACCAAGTCTCCTTGACAATGTCTATCGGCATGCCCATTGCACATTTTGTGCGATTGCTAGTTTATAAAATTTGTATGTTGTAATATCCACTAATAACTAAGTAAAACATATTAAGAGCAACTATCATTTTAAATAACAAGACGTATACCAATTCATAAGAAATGCCACTAAGATATACATACAATATGATAAGTAATATATAATAGGCAGTGGATAAACATCTTCATCAGAATTTCTTGACCGCATCGAAAGATAGTTATATTTTCTGTCTAAAGTCAGAAACTGCTATCGAAGAGCCTGCATGTCACTACACAGCCACATCCCTCCAAAACCTTGGGAATGTACCCTGCATTTTGGGGAGTTGAGGACAAGGATGAAACATCCCATAAATGTCCCCAGCCAATAGGAACTTTGCCATGCTGTTGCTGGGGAGTTTCAGCCCCCCATGGAGACATTTCAGTGAGGTTTCAATTTTTGAGGGGTTTCTAGGCAGCCCTGAAACACTCGTGGGACACCCTTGTACTTCATGGAATCCCCCACAAATATACCCAATATATCCCTAGCAGTCATAAGACACTTCTCAGGGCTCCTGAGGAAGTTAAAACATCCCCGACAGCTTGCATAGGTTACAAAATAAAATCATAAATTAAAAAAACATTCAACATCTATTAAAAAATTAGTGGTTATTGATTATTCAACATTCAACATTAAGATCCAGAGGTGTTTGCTGCTCCATGCTTACAACTTAGCATTTTCTCATGGTTCAAAGTTCAAACATAACGTAGTATTTTCTGATTTTGATTTTGTCACAGCTCAAACACAATGGAATATTTTCTGGTTTTTATTTTGTCATGGCTCAAACACAATATAATATTTTCTAATTTTTATTTTGTCATGGCTCAAATACAATGTTACATTTTCTGACTTTTCCTTTGTCACTGACTCATTTGATGTTTAAACTCTTCTTATATTTATTTTCATGATAACAATCTGATATTCATATTCTTGTTAAACTCAATTTTTATTGTTCAAACTTCAATATCATCCATGTTATGTTTATAATTTTGATGCAGCCTTTTAAAATGTTTAATGATGCTTAATCATGCAACTGAAAACTTAAAAGTTATAAAATTTGTATGCTTAATCATGCAACTGAAAACTTAAAAGCTATAGATTTTGTATATTCTTACTTCTGTGTGTCCATGTGCAGGCGTGCATTTGTGTGTGCATGCGCGCTTGGCATGTCTATACATATGTTTGCCATCCTGTAACCCATCCCACGCCATCTTCAAAATTTGGCAAAAGAATCGCCATATTGCCATACCAGCAACTCGGAGAAACATAGCTTTTAACATTATATTTAAACCAGGCAAATTCTTGACCAAACATAGCTGTGACATGAAGACCGATAAAATCAAAACACTGACTAGCTCACAGTTCAGTCATTCGGATTTTCAAAGCATGTCGGAGAACTCTATGCATAAGTCAATGTGGCTCAATGGATGTCTTATACCAGACATTACATCTTGAATACCAAGAAAAATGTCAATGGTGACAACGTAAATATTTCACCTTCACCTTGAAGCATCAGGAAGATCGTCATTGCATGCTTGCTGTTTAACAGTATCCTCCAGGTATCCATTCTCTTACAGTTTTGTCATCTCAATGAAATACCAATGTGTCCCAAAAAAAAATTCTGCACACTTACAATCATGTTCATTTTTTGCATGAAACTTCAAACAAACGACAGAACCTTGCATTTGAATAATAAACTTGCAAGTAATAGTCACCATAAATCTGCCTTACCTTACTAAGTCACATTCAAAATGAGTTCTAAGTATGAACAAATACCTTGAAATTGCATCAACCAACAAAAGAAATCCTGTAAGTGGAAAATGCAACATTAGATCATAATCCAAATCACAGTTCAGGAGAGGAGTGAACTTTGGTTTGATAGTCTATAAACAAATGATGGGAGACACAACTTAACTAGATTCTTCTGCTAGAATAAGATATTTTGTTATTTGCTGATACTTCATGAAAGATTGCAGCACCCAAAGTTTTTGCTGTTATTTGCTGATATTTTGGCATTAGCTATGGTAGCTGAAGAATGCAAAACATTTCCGATTAGGATCCATACCTAAATCCAACTGGAATGTTTCCAAACAGATACAGGTATTATTCTGTTTCCTACAACCAAGGTAATATAAAAAAATCTATGATGTTGTTTTAAACCCTACAAGCAGCTTGGTAGAAAAAGTAGTTCCATACAATCTCTCTTAGTGTGCTGATTGCTGATTATTTGGGAATTTAGGCATGTGGTACTGTACAAAATTCCATTGACAAAATAATGTTTGCATTAGTTGGAACCTTATTTGGCTGTAAGCATAAAAGGTATGCCCAGTGACCAGCAAGGGACTGGAGTATATAAAAACATACCTGCATCCAATATTCAAAAATACGAGCATCCCAAAATATGAGAAACAATGTAGCTCCTTTGTTAGATTCTTAGCTCAGTTCTATTATAGAACATCATTTCTGGTTCATAAAAATGATGGCATGAACCATCAAAGCAGCTTCATACAAATAGATTACCTGCAAGGTTTTGTATTGTATAGAACATGCACATTTTCCCAGGAAAATTCAAAAGGAAAACAATTTCTGAGAGACTGTATCTCACATGATATGCTATAGACACTGAATCTCAAGCTAACATTGTACTGTATACCACTAATATCCTTAGAAGTTAATACTCACTTCCTGCTTGGCACCAAGTGCCACCAACCATGGATGTAGTTGCATTGTGTAGACAGAATCATAATAGTCAATCTGATTGTATGTTCCATCTGTATCATGTCCCGAGAAACATGATGATTGATAGCTCCTACTTTTGCCGTCCAGGCAACCTCATGGAAACTGCTAAATGGAGGACGCAGGGAAAAAAATTATCTTTAACTAATATTATGGAGCAGGCATGATTTAGGAGGAAAGTTAGAGTGGGTACCAGAGAGCAGGGGCTGAAACTTTGCAGCACCCACTTTACTAATTTTCAGAAGTTTATAGCCCGATGACAACTGGATGGAGTTTGAAGTAAAGTTTTTCATTATCCTTCAAAATTTTCAGACACAGATTTTCATAGCTAATCTGAAATTTCAAATTTCTGTAGCTGAGCAGAAAATTTAAGGTACCATGGGACCATTTCATCTGCAAGATTCTCCAAAATTCTCTCAGAAAAAACACTTAGTAAATACTGAAAGTCCCCACTCCATGGGGCCACTAGGTTAGAGACTTTAAGCTTCGACAGTCCATAATGTTTTGAAGGACTTTTAGATAAGAACTACAAACAAATTCTGAGTTCAATCTCTCCTGGGGAACAATTTAGCTCAAGCTGTCAACCAAAGCGTTTTACTCATCCTCAGCAAGAACAACAAAATAATCCTCTGAAGACCACCTTCGTTGGGTGCCTTTGTCTGGTGGGTTGATGATTGGTTGGTCTGCAGATGCTAAACGGTAGCCTATAACAATTTCTCTCCTTTGTCGTGCACGGACCATTATTTCATAAAAATTTAATTCTTCCTGGTCGTGCAGATAAAACTCTGCACGACGTATGTACATCTCATTTCCCTGTGTTCAAAGTGCAGCAGGATCAGATGGCAATACATTGCTACTTGTTTCTAACTAGAAAGCATCTAAACATGAAAGAATTTCTTTAAGATATTATTTTTTCCTCTATGAAACAGCAAGAAGATGAAAATTGTACCTCTTCTGAAAATAGTTCCTCTAATACACAATTGATCTGCCTGTCCTCAGCTACCATAGCTAATGCCATGCTAACAAGCTCATTTGAGAGAACATAGTCACTAATTCTAGATACGGTTAAGAGGTTTTTAGTTCTAGAATCTAGGATTTCACTTATAATGATTGATTTGACAGAAGCCTGTTGCATTTCGCCAATCCAGGAGTTTTCAGAATTACTTGCTTGATGAACTTGAGTCGTATTGGCTTCCAAAGGCAGGCGCTTAGACTGCAATACAAAAATAATATACACTCATTGCAGTTTGTTCATCTTCTATCGAATATTAGCATTCACTGAGTCTCTTTCATTGACATGATAAACAAAAAAAAAAGGATCTGCCTTTAAATAACAGATCCATTCCATCTGTTTTAACAGTATGGACAAAGTTAGTAAACCTGTTGATAGAGCATTGTGGTAGATTGCAATGCCTGAGAAGTTGTTAATGGTGTACCGTGGTAGATAGCAATGTTTTTGCCAATATAGATTTAGAGTAGGATGTCACCTTCATTATGAAAACAAAATGCACCAATGTTCATAGGATGACGTAACTTCAGACTCCAACACAAAAGAAGGGAGAAGTAATACAGCTAAGAAACACATGAAATTGGAGTGTTATAGTTTGGCTCTCAGGAAAGGAAGATGTTTAAATTCCAATAAAATACAGCAATCTACTTGTATAATATAATAATGGTCTAAAATGAGACCTTTGCACATTTGTGCAAACAGCAAAATTATTGACAAACAGTTTAATCTCTGGTGGTAAAGCATTGGGGTTTACATGGTGAAGCCCCATATTCAAATCCCCAGGAATATTCAAATCCCAGGAAACAAGAGAGTCTTGAAATTAAGTAAAATACCACATCCAACTTGCTGGATGTGGCATACCCTAACGGACAAGGTAGCAACTAAGACAAAGGCTATCTCACATGGGGAATTTAGTACCAAATAAAAAAGGAACTCCGTTGCAGAGATTATGACAAAACTCAAATATTCTAATACAATATATATTATAATTTTAGGCTTCAGCAATTGAACTAACAGGCACCAAGCATAAGAGCTATAGTAAAGAATCAATATGTAAGTAAAGACCTGAATATCACGGATTAGCAATAGTGTAGCGAGAGATTGAGAATCTGCCTGGACAACTGAGCCATCCATTGACTCGTCTGCAAGGATTAGAATCTGCAATCATATAAGAAATAATTTTCAGACACATGGGGAGTTGTATTGACTTGTAATGGACTAAGCTAACTAAACTTCAAATTTCAATTAATTATAAATCCAATGAAAAGTTTTTTTCTTTTCAAGATTGGAAATACAGAAAGGACTTCTTGATATATAATTTGGAATGAACAATAATCAAATACAAGGAGAGAAGAACTTTTCCTAGCATGTAAATCATGAATGCAAACTGTGAATGTGCTCTCTAAATTAAATAGATAATTGTTTTTTAACTATATGAGGTGCATGAGTAAAACATGAAAGGAAAGGAAAGGTCTTATTAAGGTCAACTATGCCTAGCATCCTGCACTTATACCTGTGCTCAGACAACAGGCTAGATTTTGTAGCAGATGAGGCCATCCTTCACACTTGATTCTATTTAGACAATGGTGGTGCATGTTGGTTCTTGGTCTTGCACCTCAAGACTTATCAAAATCAATGATCACAGGACATGAGACCATCACCCTGTCTTGATCTTTCACAAAGGCACAAAAGGAAACTAATCTCGACAAGAGTGGGTATCCTCTCCTCACTTTGACTCTGCAAGGCCATGGGGGGTGTCCCAAAGGTTCTATTTAAGATGAACTTACATAAGAGTCAGAAAGATCTGCAGGGAAACAGGACCTCTAATGCAAGGATGCCCAATTGGCTGTCCCTAGCAATCCTATACATTGGTTTACCCCTTGTGCATATCAGAACCTTAATTAGAGCAGAAATAAAAAAGATATCTAACAAAAACAATGCTCTCATCATAACAGAGACCTTCAAGTTTGCAACAGTTAGCTCTAATGAATATGAAGTTCCTGGAGCAATGCAGATTTTCTTGACGACTAAGTCAAAAGATTCACAAAGGTTGGTATCCAGTAATTACAGAATCTTTATTATACAAAAAATGAAAACACATTGAGAAGATTTGATTAATCTCATACAATCAAACTGGTGCCAAAATCCATTGGGCCAAAAGACAGAGGGATCATTAGATTATCAAAAGACTTACTATGTGCTTAAATCACTTAATAGCCATCACAAAGCATTGGACCTCTATGAGATAAAAAAATCAATTCTGCTAGCAATCAAATTAAGATCATGCTTAGAGGAACAGAAATATCAAATCAAAGAAGACATCATCATTACCGAAAATTGATCCAAATGCCATAGTATATTAATGTGAAATTTTTTTTACAATGGGCTTCAGAGCCTTTCCCAAGTCTACATTCTCAAAACAAAGAACTCTTCACAAACTAGCATATGACTAACAAAACAGCCCGTGATCAGCAACCAGTTATCCCCTCCAAGATTTGCTAATTCTCAGCAGTCTTTTTTGACACAGTACTTCAGCTAGACTATTCAGACAATGTAAGACTTCTGATACTATGACTCTGTATGGGACAAAACAAGTCTTTGGCATCCAGATACTGAAAGCAGAGGAAAACAATTTGGAGCTTAGCGATGAGATTTTTATTTATAGCTTTAGCAAAGAGTGCTCACCCAATAGGTTTTTGACATTTTTCCCTTTCATTCCTTTCACATGTGAGCTCCTTTTGCACAGAACTCAAAATGGATACCAAGGCACAAAAGACATGGTTAGGCAAATGTTTGCCACCTTAATAACCCCAATTTTGGGTACATACATGTGTACACTCAAGGTATTATGTACACTATCTTACAAAGTATGTCAGCATAAATATTTAATGTGTCTATGCAAGGCACAAGACTCTCTATCCTAAAGGAGACAAACAAACAGAAGAATAAAGAAGTGTGTCTAGAAAAATAGAAAGACAAAGAATATTGACAAAATTGTCTAGCCTGGTCCCACTCATGTAAAATATGCTACCATCTTTTACCGTTCTAGGTATGATGGGAAGCCCACAGATGGCAATTTTGTGAATTCTTCCAACGACACATTCCATGGGGCCTCTACAATTGATGCAATTCCCTTTACAAACATTTCATCTTGAAGCTTCAAGGAGATAACCCCCTCAAGAGCATTGTTTAGATCCTAGAGTCCAAGGACATCAATCTTGTTTGTATTTGGATTAATGACTGAATGTCCTCTAGCCATTCTTCTTTATTTCTTAGGCCTCATTTTCAGCTACAGGAAATGGCAGCCCAACACTGATCATACCCACTAGGGCCTCCCATCTTGTCTATTATTACACCTCCAATGTGGGAGATGTGAGCCTCCAAGTTATTAAACACCTTGTAGCTGTTTTTCAAGGTCCTCGGGGAATCTTTGAGCTGCTGCCTCGAAGGACACCCCATTTCCTGGATATACTCTTCCATTTCCTATCTAACTTTATTGGCAATTTTGGTGACCATCACAATCTAGGGGACCACTTATTCTAAATATTTGCCAATTGGGTGGAGGTTTCCTTATGATTGGAGACCTTCCCAGACTTCGTTATTGCTCAACCTTGTACCTCGTCTCTTCCAATTGCTTTTGTAGCTTCAGATTGTGGCTCAGCAATGATGAGTGCACTAGAGGGACCGGCACTGGATGTGGGTTGTGTTCTATGAAAGGCAGAAGAAGGAGATGGTGCTCGTACAAGTAGGGGATGTTGTCCCATCCTCCTAATCACTTTTTCTCTTTTGTTGAGGGCAGCCTTGAGATCTATGATCTCCCTTTTTAGCCTCAAATTCTCCTATTCCAATGTCTTATGATCAGCTGCTTTCTTCCTGACATTGCAGTAGTTGAATTGGGCATAGTCCAGGATGGCCTTGGAGGAGTCCTCAATCTCTACATCCCCTACTCTGAGTACAAATAATTGCCCTTTGAAATATTCAGTTGTCAATTCATTCATGGACTTATTGTGAGGTGGATGCATAGCCCAAATGGCCAACATCTATCTATGTATATTAAACTCAGTCCAGGAAGTACTTGGCAGTGTCTATAGACCTGAAATTTTTACCAAAAACACTATCAGTGTCATAGCATTGCATAATGTCATGAAGAACCATTGCCTGAACAATGTCCCATCCAAGCAAGGGCAAGCTTGAAGCAACCAATATTCCTCACAATCTTCCTTCCTTCCTCTAGTGTCAGGTTGTCAACATCACTTTATGTTGCAGAGGAAGGTTTGGATCCTATCCCAACAATGTCACCTTTGGAGGGTAAGTACTTTTTCCTAGCATGCGGTTATCAAGGAGCAAGGCTGGGGAAAGAGTAATTGAGGAAGCTGATCAAGAAGCCTTTGTTCCTGCAACTTATGGGTTTTAGGGATATGGATGATCCCCACATTTTCTTGTCACTCATGAGGTGAGGCTTTTCCATGGGTTGGGGGATAGGTTCCCTCAACTACATCTTCAACTACATGTGTTTGCGGCTCCTCAGTCTGAGCTCCACCTTTTTGTGCTACTCTAGAGGTGGTCACCCCTTCCTCTCTTGATGCCATCCTTATTCCAATATGAGTAGGGAGAGAAAAGCCAACCTTCAATAGTAGTATCAAGTCATCGACTATTGAGCAGAACCACTAGTTGTCATCTCCCTCAGCCATTTCTTGGATGGGATTATCAATTTCTTGTAATGCACCAGCATAGCAGGGATCCTTCTACTTCCTAGCCTCAAACATTTTGAATCTGACCCAAATTGACTTCCTTTCTACAATTTATGCATACCCACTTTTCCAACTCATGGCAATCCTTCTAACTACTGAAAACCTCTTTGAATCATGCCTCTTGAGTGGTCAAGTCCCCATACACAATTGTTGCAAAATTTGAGACACCATCTACAGGGCACATCTATGCTCAAAAGTAAATTCTCCAAGCCCTATCCAAAATGTCATCAAAGCTTGATTTCCTACCGCCCCAAAATTCTCATTGACAAACCCCGACCGTCTAATAAACTCTAGACAAAATAACCTCAACAAGACATGTAAGGGTAGTGCAGGAGGAGGCACTTTGGATCCATAGACTCTTATATAAGGACAATCAAAATGAAGCAACCATTTGGCTGAATTGTGTCCAAGATCAATTGTGATCAATGCATGTTGAGAGCCCCTCCATAACCTCACCATTAGGATCTGTGAAGCTATCGGAGAAAAAAAACTTGGGGTTGAGGTAGTACCCTATTGCATGAATGGGTTGGTGGAGTCAATTGTTCCACCTCTGATCAATGATCTCCCAAATGGGATCAAATCTATCTCTATCCCCCTTGTAGTAGTTTCCTATGGCCTCTTTGCTCCTATCCATGGCCTCATAAATGTACCCCATTGGGTTTTGATCTCCATCCACCAAGGGCTCTAACACCTACAAGTACAAACAAATTGAAGTTACAAATTTACAATGAAAGTAAATACTTTTAAAGTTTAAAAATAAAGAATTCAATTTGAAATTTAAATTGAAGTTTGAGGTTACCTTGACGATCTCTGTAGCTCTATTCGGAAAGACATTATCAAAAATTGTTTGTGGTCCTCTCTCCATCAGCCTTCTTTAAATATGATGAGTCTAGCCATGCTTGACTCACAAACATCTACTTCAACGGTGTCAACAAACTAATATTACTTTGCAACGCTAAGAAGTTAGTTGCAAACATTGTGACACCTAGTCGCACAAGCTCTTTCCCCTTTGTGTGATCTCTCATCAAGCTAAGAACTCAAGGGTGATTATAAATATATTTTGTGATGCTTCTTGTATCTTCTACAATCGGTCTCACCCCAATCAATTTTTCCTATGTCCTCCAAAAGAAGGTCAAGGCAATGTGCCGCACAAGGGGTCCAAAAGAGTGATGGATGCCTCCCTTGAAACAATCTCCCAACCGCCACATATACTATTGCATTGTCAATGATAATTTGCATCACATTTTGTATGCCCACCTTTAAGACAACTTGCTCTAACATTAGGCTCAAAGTTTTTGCATTTTTTACTTTGTTAGAGGCATCAATTGAATTCAAGAAAACCACCACACCATTTAAAGCTATCAAAAAATTGATAAGGGTGTAGTTCTTTCCATCTGCCCACCCATCAGAAAGAATAGTGCATCCAAACGTGTGCCACTACCTCTTTTGTTCTTCCAAAATCAACTTTGCATCTTCAACAACATCCTAGAGCAACTTCCCGCTTAAGTCTTTTGGAGAGGGCGCCTTGTACCCTTTCCCTGCAATTGTCAATGTTGTCACCAAATAATCCCAATATGGATTCCTAGCCATGTTGAAGGGAAGGTTGTCGTAGTACCAAAATTTGCGCATGCCTTATTTGCTTCTTTGTGCACCTCTTTGTTCCACCCTCTACCTCGTAGTGAAGGTTGTGCTCCAAGTACGTTTCTAGGCACAAAAAAACCATGTGATTAAGCTTTACTCAAGATGGAGGAGGTGGATGTGCCACATATGCATGGACTACGACTCGAGCCCACAATGCTTGTAATATCTACCTCGGTTTCTTTTGACGAATTAGGAGCAATGGTTGCTTCTATGGCTGCTTGTGCCTTGGCCCTCTCCATTTTCTCATCATCCAATAGTACAAGAAGTACTATCATCTCTTTTTTCACCCCTTCTGGGTCAGCTAGACATGGCTTGGCATCGCGATTAGGAATGCCTGCAAGATGATATTTGAAGCAATTGATGCCTCCATTAAGCTTCTTCGAGCACTAGGTGCAAATCACAATCCCCGTTAACGGTCCCATTATGCCATGTTTCCAAGAAGGGTCATGGTTTGCAGGAGGTTTAGTTCATTGTATACTAACATGCAACATTAATAAAAACAAAAAAATTGTGTTTAATAAAAATACAACAATTTCATCTAGCAAAAAAAAATACAGCAATTTCAACACGAATTTTTTTAAAAATCATGTAAAATTTAAATGCATTTGAAAAATTGAAAGTAATACGATAATATGGTAATTAAATAATAAATGAATTAATGAATTTGACAAAAATAATATTTTTTAACCTAAAACATAAACCCTCTATTCAAAAACCAAAAAAAAAATTATTCACATAAACTTGTGTAACTGTAAATCAACAAAAAAAGTTGCATAAATCGAATTCAATGCATTGAAATTTCTAAATTTTACATTCTTCGAAATTAGAAATGATTTAAAAATTAATATGCTTGAAAAATTATGAAAAATAAATAAATAGCCTCATGCAAATCCAAAATTATAGAAAATTGTTCTTCATATCCCCTAAAAAAACATTCCAATTTGCTCTAAAATGCTTAAAACCACAAATTTTATAGCCTAAAAACCACGGATTTTTTGCATTTTTGGCATGTTTTTTCTGCATTTTTCCCACGTATAGGTCGTGTTTGTTTGCACGCCAAGTTTTTCCCACAAACTCACCCAAAACTTGCTAGAAACTCGTGTAAAAACTCAAGGAGTTTTTCGAAAAAGTCGACCAAAATACTCTACGAGTTTATTTCATGAGTACTCGTGGCAATTTTTTTTTGGCAAGTACTTGCCGACTATTCTAACTGTGCCTGTATACGTACTTATGCATATTATATTGTCTTCGGGATCATTTCCTTCAAAAGCTTCAAATTATCACTTCATGGCCCAAATGCCCCACAGATTGCCTATGTGCTTAAGTCCAACACTACCTTTAAAAATTTTAACTACCCTAGCCATTTATCATAATTATCAATTGTCCAAGCAATAATGCTAGGATTTTCAAAACAATTGGGTACTACCACTTTCCCCAATATATTCCCAACTATTGATGGGGACCTTCGAAGAGCTTGTAGACCAAGCTTGAAAGAACAATTCTCCACCTATGTAACTTAGGGTAGCATTCTTCTCATCAACCTAACATCCTCGAAGAATTTCAATGGATTTTCATCCTTCTCTACAAATTGAACATTTTGGCTTCTCTTAGTTGACACCATGGAAGTCTCAGGTTCATTAGGGTTTGCCTCTAGTTGTAGTTCTTTCTTTGGGACCATCTCTATCTCTAGGGCTTAAGGAATTTAAATTTTAGATTAAAATTCAAAATCAAGCCAAGGACCTATACTCACCTCTGTTTCACTTGAATTCCCTTGCTCTATTGACTGATTGTGCTTCCCAATTGATCTATCTTGGCTCTTTGGATGCCCTAGTTTGCTCTACTCTAGATTATAATTTGCTTGGTGAAAAAAATGAGAGCATTTTCTTGTGTATGTTGAGTTTTGCAGGAATAAAGTAGGTGCATCAATGGCAAGTGCAATAAGTTCAAAGTGCACCTACCTAGCAAACACCCATTGGAATTTGAAAATCCTTCTTTTGCAATGTGGGGCCAAATACAAGTTCAGTGATAGCCCAATTGATGAGATCCATGGTTTATTTCCTTTTAAACAATCAACCCATTGGATGTCCAAAAGAGGGACACTTTTTAGAATTGGCAATTAACAAATCAAAAGAGACCCTCTTCTTTAGTTATCTCCCATTCAAATATTTGGTCCTCTTTGCTTCTTTATTAACCCAAACATCCGATCAAGTGACTCATTTCTTTTGACAATTCAAATTTTTGGTAAGAATCTTCAGAATTGTCTTGTTGATTCTGGTACTTTTGGAAATGTTATGCCTCTTGGTGTTTGCCAAAAGTTAAGCCTTGAACCAACTAAATTTTCCAGAAAAGTTATCTTGGGGCCCACTTGTACATGTAGAATTACCTCCTGCATCGATCAAGCAAATCAATGACAATCGATCATTTTATCTTCATTACGTACATCCCTTTTCTTTTAAGGTGATAAGGCAATCAAAATACGCCTTTATGATCAACTGCAGGCCCCTCCACCTCTAACAAGTAAAATATTAACCATTAGATCCTAGCCAATGTCAATAGGCAAGTCCCTCATTTTTCACTTTATGCCTTCAATATGCCAGTCAGGCTTCATCAAGTTACCTGCCCAACCAGTGCATGCAAACCCAATTATCATTTTGTAGGTAAACTTCCTTTATGCAGCCATCATTTGGGCAATGTTACCAACCCAATCAATCTCCAATGGCCTGATCAAAGACTTCTTAACCCCTTTTTGATTGCTTAATCAACCTTTTTCATCTCATAGGGTTTTAGCGATGAGCAAAACTCCAATCAATAAGCCACCACCTCCTTTGATTGCATATTGTCATGTTCCCTTTTCAGAATTAAAGCCATGGAGCAGACCTTTAGCCTATCCTCATTTCCCATAGACTAAGAAGAAAAGCAAGGGAAATAATTTAATAATATTATTTTAAGTTGGGCCCTATAATTTTATATTTAAGAGGCAACTTAATAATATTATTTTATTTAATTAAAAAGTGTTTTTAAACACTAATATTAAAAAGTATAAATTTAAATACTAATTGGAGGAAAATTTTAATTCAAAAGCCCGATTTGGAAAGCTTTATAAGAAGACACTTGGGTTCATTTGCATTCTTCACTTTTCCAAGTTTGAGCATTTTGGTTCATTCTTTGTATCTAAGGATGAAAAGTTGAAAACCCTTCATTGTTCGAAGGTCTTGGAGGATAAAAACCCTCATCTCCATCAAGGGTAATTCTATCCAGAAATTGCATGTGAGCTGCAATTGTTGATCTTCATGCATGTTTTCAGATTTAGGCAATTGGAATTTGCAAGCAAATCACTTGGATCGTTGGTTCTCAAATTTATGAGGTGTTGAGGTGTTGTTCATCATCATTGCTACATTTCACCTTGAGCACCAAATTTGGGGAAGTTGCCATAATCAAATATTGCTGATTTACATGGTTTTATATATTTATTGTTGTTGTTTATGGTTATTAATTGCACATGAAGGCTGTCATACAACACCAATAGGAGATTAAATAAAATTTTGACATCTTTTTGGAGGACGATCGGCATATTGGCATTTTTTTGGAGGGTTATCAGCATTTCGAGGATCCATTCCTACTGCATAGCCACTTTGTAGTATTTTTCCAGCTGCCTAGCAGTCCATTACACCCTGCCACAGCCATACACTTCCTTTTTGCAACCCTACAACAGTCCGTACAAATCATTACCAATCCAGAGGCGGTTGTACAGGTCTGAAATTGCTGTCACATTGAATTTCCAATCATTTTTGGGTGTTGTACCAGCATTTCCAATCAACTTGTAAGTGGAATAAATTATTTGTAAAAGCTGAAATTGTGTTTCCAGTACATTATATTAGTTATGTAACTTTTCCAGCTGCTTCAATCAAATAAAAATCAATTTTCAGAGGGTTCCTATTGTTATTATAAATATTTTTTAGTATACTTGATGACCTAGAGTTTATACTAGCATTACACTTGATGAAATTTGGCTCACACAATTCAGATCTGCAATTTAATTGATGCATGTGAGGGTTTGATATGAAGTTTCCCGCTTTAGTTTTCTTTTCCAGTTTGCTGTTACAGTTTATTGTTGTTTCAAAAATACAAAAAAAATCAGAAAACTATAAAAAAGATATAAAAAGGGGACATTACAATTTACACCTACTCAAATTTAATGCTATTCAACTTAAAACACTAAGCCCAAACACATGATTAAAGTGTTATCGTGCAAATTTTTGAATGCTTACTATTGCACCTTTGAGACAAACAACATGAACCCTTAGATGACAGACATCACTAAACTCAAACCCTAAAACAATCTGATAAAGACTAAAATCACTTGAAAAACATTAGGGATTCATTGTGGGGCATTATATGGACCAACAGGGCACATACCTACCCGCTATGAGAAAACACTTCTTGATCACAATAGTTGAATGTGTCTCATAATTAGCTGCAAAAAAATATCTTGGTAAGAACACTATCTATGATCCATAAAAGATTAGAAAACAAACACACTCAACAAACTAAGAATTCTTCAAAAGTTGAAGTAAAAGGAGGTGCTATTCGTATTCTGACAAGAACAACTTTGGTGGTCTCGGTTTGTAAATGGGCAATTGCTAAGTTATCGGGTTCTGCAGTATTGGCCCCGTGCCTGTATGGGTTCGGTACGGGGCCGGTACACAGGGGTTCACCCAAGGTCTATCCACAGAAGAACCCATAGGGAACCCAGGGTGCCCGGGACAGACCCTAGGCGAACCCGGGCATATGCAGATGAAAGTCAACGAAAAAACGTCAACAGTATTGTTATCCAAGCGCTAAAAGCTCATTTTGCTATCGTTCCTCACTGTTTCTGTGTGAGAATTAATATTGCAGTTCGTTTCAAATGGCAGGGGGGAGAATATCAACGTGAATTATTTTTCCCTGGTTGAGGGGACATGCCATGTTCGTTTCAAATGGCGATGTAAATTTTGTGTCTTTTTTTATTTAACTTTCATTTTGTATTGACATTTGAAAAATCGCTGAATTATTAATATTTTCATTTTTGCGATTTATGAAGTATTTAAATGTTTTGTTTATTGGCAATCATGAGTATTACTATTTTTATAATTTTTAATTTTTTAATATATACAAAATTATAAATTATAGTTATATTTATATTTATATATATAATTATAATTATAATTTTAAAACATATAACTATATATATTTTATATAACTATAATTATAATTTACAATTTTCTATATATAAAATTAAAATATATATATAATAACATATAACTATGGCCCCTCTGTGTGGCAGAATGAAAATGAACTTCACGATGGGGCCTCACGAGGCAATCCTGGGATCGCAGAAAGTGGTTGCATCATTAGGAATGAAGTGAGAGTCCTCATATGGGCAGTCTCCAAATGGCTGCCTATCAGCACCAATAACGAAGCCGAACTTGAAGCCTTGTATCAAGGGATAAAACTTTACAAAGAGAAAAACATAGACCAAATTGACATAGGAGATTCGATGTTATGCATTAGGGCCATGCAGGCGAAAAGCACAACGAATTGGAAACTGAGAAAAAACTTGATGTGATTATCTCTTTGCTAAGCCAATTCAATGATATAATACGGCATATTTTTAGGGAAGTGAACAAAGTAGCCGATATGCTAGCAAACCATGGATGCGACCAGCCCATAGAGATAATTGTGTCCAATTAGGCGTGCCAATGGACAGGTTTGAATCAAACCGTGGATATGGACCTGGCTCAGGCTTCCTCTGACGGCAATCCTTTTGACAAAAAATTATAACTCTCCTCCTAATGCCACTTCATGTGCTAGGAGCGCTTAAGGATAAATTGGGAACTCTACAGCTTTGTTTCCATGTGAAGATGGTGGATTGGGTGGAGATTGAAGGTGTTGAACGTGACTGCAGAGATGAGATCTCAACACAGCTGTGACGTATCTTCTCAAGGTCTTTGTAAGGTGTCCTTGGTGGTGAGTATAGGCATAGGTCTTTGTGGCAAGGCTATTAAAGGAGCTTCCAACAGAATTACACATCAGATTGTCCAAACACTAGAGGTATTTAAGTGTATGATCTTCATCAAAGAGGACAATGCATGAGGGGTTTGGCACCTCATCTTAAGTCATGCTCTAGGGTTGGAACCCTCGAAATCATAGCTTTGACTTGAGGTTAGAATACTAGGGTTTCATACCATATTTCGGAAAGCATTGAAATAAGTGTCGAACATCTTTCAGATTCGAAGGTTTCAGTCATATCATCATGCTAGGGTTTCATCTTTAGTTTCTAGCCCCCTTTCAAAACTCTAGACTTGAGTCACCAAATGGTTTGGTGAAGTTGACAATGGATTGATGATAAGAGTTTCAAAAAAAATCAAGAGGATTCATCAAGTTTTAGAGCGAGGAAATGCATCAAAATCATGGTTACGCACAAAATTGCTATTTTAGCAATGTCTTTTTTTTGTTGTATTCTATTTTGGCAGATAAGTAGAGCCTATTTTAGGCAGCTTTATTTTTTGATTTCTTTAGGATACTTCTGCTTTAAATCTTTTTATTTCCCTCTTTTTTAAAGCTTTTAGGGGTTGCTTTAGAACAATGATTTTTGGGATAAATAATTATTATCCTAAATCCCAAAAATTGGGTATCCTTCGTAACCTATAAATAAGGGTTTTGGGCACAAGAGATGGTTAATGATAGTTGAAGTTATGCTTATGATGCAGAAATTATCAATCAAGCATTAAATCTGAGTTTCATGTGTGTTTAGTGTGTTGGATTTTGTTAATTGAACTAAAAGTGAAGAACAACATTAGGCTTTGTATTAAAACAGTGATTCATCTTAGCGGTAACTTTGTGTGCATCTAAGTTATTCAGTTTCTGAAATCTTACATTGTGGATGTGTGTTAGAAGTAATTTAATTACTTTTTCCTCGTGTATGCAGATCTGCTGGTCTCTGATTTCAGCCAGCAAGAAAGCATTTGTTGACTTTAGTTTAGTTGTTGCTTCATCCAGTTACAAGTATTTTAAAACATAAAACCTCACTTGTGAGAAAAGAACCTTTCAGGTTTTGTGCTGATTCCCAAGACTAAAAGATATGCAAACCCCTTCAAAAGATATTGTAAAGTCTTAAAATTTGTATTCACTAACACCAACTCCAGCACCAACATCAATTACTACATTCACTCCACTCTTCATTATTTGTTTTATTTTTTGAAGTTGTGAACTTTTTTCCTTTGTAAACACATTGAACCATTAGACAATGAATTTTTGCATTGTCCATTGATTCTATTAGATATAATGTTTAGACATAGGCATTTAATGATGTAATTATAATAACACATACATTAATTATGCCTAATTAAGTAACTTACACAATGTAAATTACAACCAATGTAACTTCCACACTCAATAATAAATGAAGTGTGCATGCATTGGAATGTGTGCCTCATAGAGTATTATCTCATTCTTCGTGCATTCATTCTTTTATAAGATGGTCACTTTTCAGTTGCTTCTCTCCATGGCAACCCAGTTTGCTTGCAAGGTGTATCAAATAGATGTGAAGAGCACCTTGGACGGGGAAGTTACATTGGTTGTAACTTACATTGTGTAAGTTAATTAGACATAATTAAAGTATGTGTTGTTGCATCATTGACTGCTTATGTCTAAATATTGCCTAATAGGTTTAATGAGTTAAATAACTCTTTTAAAAAAGGATTTAAATGAGAAAAAAATTGCTGTTTTTTTTTTCCTCTTTCCCTAAATGCATTTTTTTTTTTTGCATTTGCAATTGGTTTTTAAAAATTTGCATCTGTAAACAAACTTCAAAAGTGTCGTTTGTTTTGTTTGCACTTTAAATAGGCAAAAATAGTTGTTTTTAGTTAATATTGTTGTTTGTTCTTTATACCACTGTTTTTTTGCATTTACAATGCTTAAAAAATGTTGTTTTGTTTCATTTGCACTTTAAATGGGCTTAAAAAGATATTTTTAGTTCATATTGTTGTTTTTTTAGTTTATCTTGCATTTCTTTTTTGCAATGCCACGATTAGCTACCTTAGTGCCAGTGATGAGGAGTAAAAGAAATTGGAGGAAATGGATCGTGCAAGAGAGAGGGGCACTCAAACTGAAAGTTCACTTGTCAGTTCCTTAAATTTTGATTGTCCTTCCAAGATGTTGCCAAATATGCCAAAGGACAAGTAAAGAAGAAGACTCATTTGCAGCAATTTGCAACCATCATTGATTTAAACAAAGCACATAATTCATGGGGAGCCAGCATGAGTTACAATATTTGCTAGATTGAGTGGAAAGACAGAATTACTTAATGCACACCTTCTACACTCTAGCAATGGGTTGGGCTTTGTAATAAGCTCACGCATGAGGAGAGGGAGTAATTAGATTTTATAATGAGGATTTTTCCATAACATCTATTAGTGTCCCTGCATCTAAGACTTTGGGGCTTATTTCTACGACTCCTATGGTTCCAACTCTTGAGATGAGTGGAGTGGAACCAAAGGGATCAAGAAAGGCCTTGGGTTCAGCTTCAAACAGAGTTGTAGATTTGTTCACTGCACAAACTCAAGTGGAGGAGTATAATGCCATTGGAAATTTCTACTTTCCCAATGCCATATTATTTCATGTTTTGCACTCTCATTGTTTCGAAGAGGCTATGGTCAAGGCAGGAAACACAGTTCCATCTCATGTGTCTCATGGTGAGACAAAATTGAGAACCTCTGTCTTGGAAAAAGAAATTATTTCAAAGTGAATTTCCTGATGGAGGAGATGGTAACATGGGTGTCACATGGGTGCCGTATTATCATATACGTGTGGATGGACATTAGAAGCACCCATTCATTAATAAGATAGTCACATGCAAGAAATGGCCTTATTTCCATAGGGTAATTGAATGTTCGGGAAAGCAAAAGGATGTAGAGTTTCAGTTTCAGATCATAAAGGATCCTACTAAAGAGGTTAGCTCTTATAATGTAATGCAAGTGGTTATTATTTATTAATCCAGCATATATGTGTAAACTAGTAAGAATATTAGTATTGGCTATAGGCATATTTACTGGACCCCTTGTATGCATGCCACGAGCAATGCATTCAAAGACAAAAAGAAATGAGTGTATCAAAAAGGTCATGGTGGATGCAAAAGAAGTGAAGATGTTTATTTGCAACCACTACACCTCATTGGCATTAAGTCTTCAAACACCTATAGACTAGATTTGCATCCTACTTCATTTTATTGGAAAGGATGCTTGAGTTGCAACAGACCTTGCAACTATTACTCATGACTCAACTGTGGATTAGGTAGGGTTAGTGGTCAAAAATTCCTTTTGGTCAGACATGAGATACATCACATCCATTGTATCCCATGTTTCCAAATTCATCAACTATGGGAACTCTAACAGTCCCAACCTTGAAGAGATCTATGAGCGCATAGATAACCATGCTTGACCAAATGAAGGTTGTGACTCATCAAAGAGACCCTACCTTACAATTCTACCATGAGCATGTTTAGCCCATCAATCAGCAGAAGTGGGAGAAACTAACCACTCCATTACACATGGTCGCATACGTAGTGAGTCCGAATGATTTATGGACAAGCCATGTAAAGTTGTTCTCATTGATGACAAGGAGGTGAAGGGCCTCATGAAGGCCCTCAAAAGATTGTATAGTCCAGAGGATGTTGCATTGATCAAATCTCAAAGGAGCATTTGTTGAACTAGATGGCTACAAGAGTTTGGCAAAGAAAGATAGGCTCACTCTAACATGGGAGAAACTAGCTAGCTACATTTTGTTCTGATCGCACTACAATTGGGGCTCTTTAGCACAATCGTTGGGACTGGGGTCAACACCCTGATCTTAGTAGCGAAAAGCCCGCCTCTAGAAGAATCTGTTAAGGTGGTTTCCAAGATAGGGATAGGTGGGATGTGTGGTTGGGAAGTGGATTGGACAAAAGGTTCGGGAGGTTGCTCACTTCTTTTGAGGATAGTCACCAATGGTTGCTTGTGCTCAACACCACAAACAAAAACATGTCTATTTGTCTCGGCATTGGTGACTCCATCTCCCGTTACATCACAGGTGGCATTTGTAGAGGAATCCTTAGACCTTACACCCAATGTAGTATATGGGCATCCATCATTGCTTCACATGCTTGCCATTTTCCTACTATCACAAATTTCTAGTTCCACTAGTGTTGAGAGGAATTGATCTACATATAGCTTTATCCATTATGTTAAGAGGAACAAGATTACCTCTAGGAGAGAAGAGAAGCTTATTTCTATAAATAGTGCCTTTAAGTAATTGAGTATAAGGAGAGTCCAGCTACACAATGATATGTAGAGCGTGAGAAGCAAACATAAGTTGATGAGGAGCAAGATGTGCAACCAGGATTGGTCGGGATCCTATTAGAAAAGCTAGATGAATCTAGTAATTCTAGCGATGAGGAGAAATTCTTGATGTTACCACCATATGATGTTGACTCCGATTACTAAGCTTGTTGCTTGATGCAGCTAAACATTTTTTATTGTAATATTTCATTTAATTTTGATTTTTAATTTATATTTTGCACTTTGTATCTTGAATTTATGAGATGATATGATATGAGTATTACCATATCTGATTGATCATTGGATCAATGGATTCTAATTTCTCAATTTGTACGAGTTTCACAATACAGAATTTAAGCATTAATCCTAGAATCTCAATGTTTGGAGATTGAATTTGGATTAAGTTATTAGTATTAATTGAAATAAATTTCAGCAGTTCTCTTAGTTCAGACATTAGTATTTAGCATTACTTAAAATGAATATCAGCAATTCTCATAGCTCTAATATTAGTATTTATATAACTTTTTAATAACCATCTCCCCAGTTTCCCTGAAATCCAAAAAAAAAAATTCTGTCCCCAAAATCGTGTCCGCTCATCCTTGAAGCTCAAAGAAACACTGATTAATTGTGACAATGCCAAACATAGATGTAGAACAATGCTTATGATGATGCTCATAGATGTGCATAATAAATGGAAATTTTAAAAGGGAATAGTATTACAATTTCAGCCACAATAATATTGCAACTTACAGCTTCAAACGTCTCAAGAGGAAGACTCTCAAGGTGGCGACGAATAGCTGCATTTCCCTCCCGATGAACAAGTGTTATATTTTCTAAACGACTTGGATCAAGGCCACCAACAATTAATTTCTTTTCCCTCTCATTTTCTGAAACCATATTGAACATCCACAACTCTGAACGAGGGGCCAAAAATGCATCAAGTACCTGTAAATGTTGATCAATAATTATTTAATTCCATTAAATGTGAATTACATAAAAACAAAATCCCACAAGAAATACACAAAATCATTGCAACTTTTCCCTCTGTAAACCTAAATTTGGATTAAGCTGCTAACTCTGCAGTTTCACAGTCGTAGCAAAAAGGAAAGAAAAAAAATGCACACAAAGAGAAATTAATGAGTGTATTGAAATTGCAAAGAATAATCAAAATTCATTCAAAAAATTTATCTAGGAAATATGGCATTTTTCATTTCCCTTTTTGGAATTTTACAAATACCAAACTCCCAACAGCCTGCTCCCTCTTCCCGGTTATGATAGATGATTTAGCAGGAGATGCTCATCTCTTCATATCACACTCAGAAATATTATGTGAGACTATATACTGGTTTAACATGGACATGAGTTATTACCTTTAGTCCCAAACTAAGCTAGAATTTCCTCCTACACTCCCTTGCATCATCTTACAACCTCAAACATTAAAAGAAAAAGAAAGAGATTCTCTTTGGACCATCAACCAATGTATACAGTACTTAAGTTCATATATGAGAGTTTGGGCTTGAGGAAAAGAGTCGCTTTAATCTTGAGTAAGGACCCACTTTGGGTGCCTAATAAAGACAATATTGAGCTTAATAATGACAAATTCCTAAGTGCCACATATAGAATAATGAGAGAATAAAGAAGAAATAAGAAGCATTTATTTAAGAGAGAATCCTTAGTGGCAGAGAGGCGTTTGTGAGAACTCCTATGTTTACAGATTGTCTCTGATTCACAGTTGCCTAATACTCAATTTCTGAATGTGCTGCTTGTAGGCATTTAGTCTTGAAAATTTAAAATATCCCTCCACCTAAGCTTTATGACAACATACAATTATTTTTTATATATCTATGATTGATATTGGGATGGATCTATGTGCATTCACTTAACTTGGGCCTATTGGAAATTGTTCGTCTGAATATTAGAAAAATGAAAGAAATGGTTCGACTCTACCTCAGCAGTCAAGGGTGTTTATGCAAGTTGTTTTATTCTAGTAGTGCATATATATAAGTAGAATTTCTCTTTTTATGAATGTGGGTGAAAACACTAGAAAGCAATTATAGTGAGTAGTGTCCAACTACAGAGGAATTACAGGCAGCCTTTATGAAGTTTTTCTGAGGCTCTGTAGGGATCTGAGGTATGTTTGTATGTGACTAGTTAGGAAAATTAGAGATGCTAACTATTTCTGAGGTGTATTTTCAATAAAGCAAGTGGCTTCTGAACCAGTAGACTTAACCTCAGCATTTTTAACCTCAATCCAAAAGGCCTCAGCATAGTCTGACATAAATAGAAGCCTGACATAAAAGATGGGGAACTCTATAGTGAAATACTAACATTTTTCATAAAAAGCAAAAATTTGCTTAATGACACAGTGGGCCTTCCAAAGCAGTATTGGTCAGGGGTTCATAATGCAATTTTTCAAAGCCACTATTGCTGTCAATTGAGAGCTGTCAGAATCATAGGTGGTTCCTATTAAAGGTATGCATTTGTTCAGCCTTATTTTTTATATGGACATCTATATATCAGGCATGAACATGTACAACTATGTATTGAGCATAAACATGTACAGCTATGTATCAGACGTGAGCAGGTACAATTATGTTTTTATCTGTGTAAGTATTGAAGATTTCCACAAGCATTTTTAATTAGAATTTTAATATCTGTAAGAGTTAACCCGTGTGTGTTTTGTCATCTCAAGAGGACCTCCATGAGTAGTCATTACTCTATTTTCATTTTTTCTCATATATTTTGGTAATAACTACAAGGCAAGTGGACCTGCTTAGCACCCAAACACCTCTAAGTATTTGTTAGTAGGGGTAGGAGAAATAAATTTAATCCACCACTTTGGGCTTTTCACCCTCTAGCCTCTTTTCCCATTGGCAAAGATTTTAGAGCATATAATGCCTTGTAAGTCAACCTTATCTTACAATTATTTATATAAGGGTTAAATGGTGCAAAATATTGCTTATGCATGAGTTCATTTTAGGCTGCTTTCACCACTTAATTATCATCAATATAAGTTTGCTGAAAGAGCACATAGAAAGCAAGGTTTTTTTGATAAAAACAATAACATCTACTGATCTTAGAAAGAGGTTACATATTACAAAATCCCCGTACAGGAGGAAAACATGCTCTTTAACACAGTGGAAACCAAAAAAGTGAACAAGAAAGTATTACATATAACAGCAACATAAATAATTAACTGTAGATATCATTTCAGAAATACATTATCAGTTTGCAAAACCAGAGAAAACATCACATAACAAGCAATCTTTTGGGAAGACATCAAGGCATATTTTTGTGTTCATGAGAAGGCAGCTTCAAATGTTCTATTGGCCAGGCATGTTGTAGATCATTTTTTGGCCTCTCACATCTTCTTTTGATTGGTATAGGTGATTCCATGAGGTAGGAATCCTGAGAGGTATTGATTTCTGTGGATTCTCTCCCTACTTGTCACTAACTTGGCATGCTTCTTGCTGGAGTTGAACTGGATTGACAATTTGTCTCTTGTAGTTCCTTTGCTTGGAACTTTGATGTATCACTTCAGCAAGGCATTTTCAGCTTTTTTATTTGAAAGAAGTTGCTCAATCACCTTGGTTCTGGTATGAAGCAGCAAGTATTTTTTTCTTAACAGATTTGCAGTCAATTTGATGCTTAAGACAGTCTTAGAGGATGGCCTCAATTTCTTTTTGAAATTTTGCCATTCAATATGAGAGAGCAGTTATATGCAAGGTTGGAATGGTGCCATATCAGCTCCCTTATCTTCCATATTTTGTAGCAAGCCTTGAGTACTATCATTCATAGTTTGAAAACTCGGACTCGTCAGCCCAAAATTTTGACACTCCGGACTTGGCAAAAACTCAACAAAACTTGACAAAAAAAACATAATTACACTAGAAAAAACATAAACTAATGCATTTAGAGAACACATAACTCTATTCTGATCATCAACTTGTCACAATTCAAAGATTACATGTCATATGACCCATCAAATCAATAGATGCCATAGTTCCATGGAGTCTCAAAATAGGGAGACCAAGGGCTTGGATTTGGGGGCAACAAGTGGACAGTGGTAGGTGGGGGTTTGGGGGTGGAGCCCCCAATGGGGTCGAGAGCCAACGCCCCTCATGGAGACCACATGGATCTTCATGGTGCACACTATCTTTCATAATTTTATTGCTATATTTTCAGCTTTTCTCTAGCACAAAGTCCTCACTATTTCTAACCAAATCTTCATTCTTCCAATCCATTCTCTCAATGTATTTTGTCACGTGGATGCCAAAGACATCTTCTACTGGGTGAAATAAGATCATAAAATGTCAAAAAATGAATTGAAAAAATTAAAATTGTAGGATTTTTTTGTACTTTGACGCCAGGCGAATCTATGCCTGAAACTCGCGAGTCACCCTAAAAAATTCGACTGAGTCTCGAGAAAAAACCTAGTGAGTACTCGGCCTAACTCACCCCTGACTCGGCATAGCGATAAAGAAGACTTGTGAGTCATGGCGAGTTAGCCCAGTACTCACCGAGTCTTCAAACTATGCTATTGTTGATGTTTGCAAGAGACTATCAAGGTGGAATTATGTGGAGAAGCAGAGAAAGAACTTTGTCCAGTGATAGGACTTCAAACCCTGGGGGAGTAACAATTGGAGAAGGTTTAACACGAAGATATTTGTTGAACCCATAGTATTAGAAATTTGTACATTTACCAAGGAAGAAAGGTTGTTAATGCTTGTTTCTAGAAAAAAGCAAAGAAAAACAGATCAGCAGTATTTATTACCTTCCTTGTATGTAAACAAAAGGCATTCATAAAAGCAAAAGTTGGAGAGAGAGGGTTAAGTTGCTTGACCTTTTAAGTAGAAAGGAGGACTGAGAAATGTGTTGACAAGCATAATGGGCCATAGCAGCACAAATATTTCTCAAGAAAACTCAATAAACCAAAAGATAAATATTTTTTCAATTTAGCAGGATTAAATCGAAAAAAAGTTGGGGAAAAATCATGTTAGGGTTAGAGTTAAGATTAGATAAAAAATAAGGTTAGCTTAGGGTCAGGGAAAAATCAGAAAAAAATTGCCACAGAAATGAAAAAACCTAGAAAACCTAAAAGAAATTTACTAAAATTTGAAAAATCACCAAAAATTTGTGGAAAATCACAATTTAATTGCACATTGCGATTTATTCTTGATTTAATCACGATTTTATCAATCAAAATCTCGTTTGACTTATTTTTTCAAATTATCACAATTTTTTCTAGAGAAAACTCACTGTGGAGGGAAGAAAAGATAAATCACGATTTTTTAAAGATTATTGCTTCTATGTGATGGGTGGCATCCTTACCAGCAAGGTTGTAGTTTTGAATGCCATTGTCCTCGTCTTCTTCAATTCTAATTGGTTCCTTGATTTAGGCAACTATGATGGGCATTTCAAGAAATCTATGCATGATCCCAAGATCTTTCTTTGAGGCTCTTCTGTTTTTTCTCTCCTATGTCCTCAAGGGTCTACAGACTACATGTAAGGAAGCTTGGATCTCAGAATAAATTTGCTTCATTGTTTGCAAACAAAAACATCATTGTAACTCAGGCGGGGGCCTTGGCTCGATTGGCTGAAAGCATCCTGTTGCAGGCAAGTGGTCACGAGGTCCAATCCCGCCACCCACGTGGTACCGAAGGACATGTTTCTCCAACGTCGCCGATCATGTTAAAAAGTTTACCAGTGGCACTGTAGGTTATAGGGGGGCTAAGCAAATGCCATTATTGAGTGTGCTTATCTTTCTTATCAAGACTCGTGAATTCTCAAAACAGACCTTGCCCACAGTCACTGGTATCACTAAACTTCACCTATCAAAAGCACGTGGATATGTAGCTAGCATTTGTTGTTACAGGATTTAGCAATGTCGCCTCCTTTATTCAAGATTGGTTCCACTCCAAGGTTCCTTTGATAGCATCTAGTGAGAACTTTAGATAGCTAGTTTTGAATTCTAGAGTAAACCCCTCAAGATGTGTTTATAATAGTTTGTTGTGTCTCTCTAGTGCCTTCATATCTTTATGATTCACACTAAAGGTGACCTGTTTCTTAATTTGCACCAAAGTCTACCTTGTTATTCTTGCTGAGGGGTGTTGTTCTTTTTGGTGATTTCAAACCATACTAGCACCCAACAAACTCTAAATCATTATGATGAGCTCCTACCTTCACAAGCTTGGCTTAGAGCATTTTCAATTAGATGTTATGATAATTGCTCAAGTGTAATCACTCCTTATAAAAGCTACCTACTTCAATTAGGTAAGTTGAATAGCCTTTTCATTTTTAATGGGTTTCCTAATCTCCTAACTCGAATAGATATGTGTGCTTTCCCCTTAACATCGAGGCCTACAACATTTATTGTGTCCTCGTAAACATCATTTGTCATTCAAATATATGACTTTCACATGTCAAACAAGCTCGCAATTGCTGGCTATGCATAATTGACGTTCAATCTATCCACGCTTCTCCTCTTGTTCTCTTCTTTCTCAATGCCATCTAATGCTTCCTATGTCACTCAACATTGATTACACTTATGCTCGTACTTATATGTATCTCAACCTTCCCAGCCCATCCTAACATTTCCCAATGAGTGCAAAATTTTAATTTTCGACTTATACAGTATACCCTGGAAAGCAGTCAATACACACATTCACTCCATACAAGTTGTCCATCCATAGGGTTCTTTCACACGAATCAATGGCATGATGATAATTGTAAAGCCATCTAAAAAACAACTTATGTTTGCCTTGAGCAACAATTTACATTTAGTTTGGAATACTCAAATGGACTATCATGATCATCACATTGTAAGATGCAAAAGTCTGTTCTTTGTGTCAAGAAGGAATGAGCTCTTCATCATCTTCCACAAATCTTCTCAGGATTTTTAGTGCACCCTCTTACCTCTAACATAAACTCCATCTCAATCTATATTACCTAGCCTCTTTACACCTAACCTTATCTAGAGACCTATATGAAAATAGAGTGCCAGTAAAGTTGCTGAGCATTAAGCGCATTAGGCTGACTTCCAAAAACATGGCATGGATCAACAGCCTACAATTATTATGGTAGTTTCAATGAAATTACTTGAGTTTTGTACCTTCCATGTTGTAACACTAAACATATTCACGATGGCAGGACAAATCTGATCCAAATAATTAAAAGGATATTATGATTGGTCACACATTTGCTATATTTTATGCACCTATTGTCACCACACATGCCTCTGCATTGACAGAGAAAAAGGAGATCTTAGAGCTAGAGGTTATCAGACAGTAGACCACATCCTTACTCTAGGCTATTATTAATAAGGCTGTGCAATGCTCCTCAAAGAGATCTATTTTTGTTTGTTGAAATTTAGAAAGGCTTTTTATTTCCATCCTCTAGGAAATTCATGAGATTAAGTGAAACCTCCATTCAAATTGCCCTAGCAAATATAAATAATAACCTACAGGATCTCATTAAGGCGATCGAGAGTTGTGCTGAAGAACATATTACTCAGGAGAAATAAATAAGTCTGCTGGTCCACAATGTTCAAGGCCTAAAAGAAAACCAATTCCTATCCAAACCTGTCTTAAAAGCAGGTTGATTGCCTCCACCATCTACAGCAGAGTCACCAAAGCCTCATGAACAGGACAGGAGCCATTGAACAACTGCTTAGTAGTGATAAAGCCAGGAAGGAACTTGCTGCTACAATCTAATACAACAAACATCAGCTAACAACAAAAAGGGCAATGAACAACATGAATCCAGCAGTGGCTCATTATCCAGCCCCAGATGAAATCCAGCTGGCCACCCTTTGTGCTCAATACGAAGACAATACAGTAGGGTGCAGCTGGAATGCTCAGCCATTCATCGGAAGAAATGTGGCACCTCACAATCCTCATGCCTCCAAGTGACACTGCTCACATGCTCACTCAAGCTACTGAAGATATGTCTTCTTTCCTCTATCATTATTGTGACACTAGTACTGCTGAATGCTATCTTTATAGGAATCTAATTCACCCTAGGATTCTCTACCTCTCTGCTGTTCTCTAGCTGGGCTCTCTCTCTCTTGTTCAGGCTTTATGCATCCCTACTAGTGTTTGCATCCTAATGACCTAACTCTGGGATTTTTGTAATTCTAAAATAATACATTTACTCTTCATCAAAAAAAATAAAGGCTTTTGATTTAGTTTCCAACCACTTATTGTTTGAGGGGTTGCATGGCATTGTGATGACTCGGTATTCACCAATATCATGACACCCTATGAGATGGTGGATGGTCACTCCCAAAAGACAGTGCTTTTCTAACTTTATCAAGGACACCATTGGGGTGAAACAGGCAGCTCCACCTTCCCCAACACTATTTTGGATCTATATTGACAACTTGAAACAGTTAGTAAGGGAGACTAAATAGGTAAATGATAGTTGTATCCTTCATCAAATTTTGGTTCACAGACTTTGTTTGCAAATGATGTGGTCCTTCTAGCCTCTCCCACTGATTTGTAGAGAATGATGATGTGGTCCTTCTAGCATCCTCTGCTTTGTCCAAAATCCAAAGGGGCACCCAGTTTATATCACTACTAACTACAGTTATCAGAGATATAGTTTACCAGGCCTTCCTTTAATTTGAGGTAAAATCCTCAGTTGAGGTTATAAGCGATATGCCTAAAGAAAACTTATGATGTAAGAACTTCCAGCTTTATTTTCAAGATAACTGGTCCATGTTACTTTGTGACATTTCATATTAAACCTGATGTTCCCTGTTGATCAGGACTCCAATGCTTAGTCTTGGGCATATTGATTGAACAGGAATAGAGATGGAATCCAAACTGCCATACTCCAACACAAGATTAGGCACAAGTGGACCACTCCTCCATTCATTACCCAAGCAGAGTTTGTTGCCTAAACATACTAGTTTGAATTTGTGTTTTCACTAGTTTCTTATTTATGTGGGATTATAAATGGCATGGTAGGTATCTTTTCTTGGAACTGTGCTCTTCATAGACTTCCTTCTTTAATGCAACATGGTAGTTTTGTTGGTCTAAAGCAGACCCCTTGCTACTTTAGTCAATAGAAAATAGGTGTTTTGATTAACCACCTTCTCCATATTGAATTTCTAAAGATATTGTTATTCATCTTCTTCACACAAAAGGCAAGACTAACACCATGAACAAACAGGC
The DNA here is from genome assembly GCA_027924645.1 of Cunninghamia lanceolata. Taxonomy (NCBI): domain Eukaryota; kingdom Viridiplantae; phylum Streptophyta; class Pinopsida; order Cupressales; family Cupressaceae; genus Cunninghamia; species Cunninghamia lanceolata. The sequence goes on from BSBN01000934.1 coordinate 3,178,719, forward strand.
TATTTATAGAAACTTGTCCTTACTACATGGATTGCACCCTACCAAGCTTTCTTAGACCCAAGTTGACTTTCTATTCAAAGCATTTTCTTTATTCAGACAGGATGAACGTGATTTTCTATTCAAAGCATTTTCTTTCTTCAAACGGGATGAATGTGATTTTCTATTCAAAGCATTTGCTTTATTCAAGTGGGCTGATTGTTCATCTTAATTATCTATGGCACCCTTGGCTACGTGGGCTTAAGTTCCCTCTTGGCCAGCTCGTGGTGGATCCCCATCAATTGAGCATTATAATTGTCTACCACAGCCTGCAATATCTACTCCCTCCAGGAGATGGAGATTAAGAAACATTTTATGCTAGCATGCATATTTGTTCTGGAATCAAGGTAACTAATACTGACCATTCAGGGATTCAAGGGGTAACCTGTCCATGTTCTGCGGATATCCCAAAGAGAGATATCTGGCCCTATTTCTTTATGAGGTGGCTACTTTCATTACACTAATAGGTTAATTACCTCTTTCTTCCATCTCATCCCACCCCACCCCATCCCATCAAGCACAAGCATGAAGCAATCTGCAATTAAAACTGATATTTGTGGAGACGGTAATAGACATATCAGGTATTGTCCTCTTGCCCAAATTACATAGAAATCTAATCCATTCTTAAAGGACCGTACAGGTGATAGGTTGAAGATGCTCGACCTTTTACACCATTTGGGCCATGACTGTGAATGATTATGCAAACAGAGCCCAATATGACCTATTTCAGTCATTCATGAACATTCCATAATTGCTTTATTCACTAAGCTATTCCTTTCTTTCAATCAGAGAATCCCATTTGACCTATTTTGGCCATATATAAACATTAATATAATTTCATTCATCATCAAAGTGCATTCTTTTCTTTTAATAGGAATATTACTTCTCACTCTACACCATTCTCTTCTTGGATAAATGCATTCCATGACATTCACATGTTTGAATGGAGGCATCATCTTCTTCTCTCTTTCACTCTCTTCATGAATGATGTGGAGCTTTGTTTCAATTTTGCTGATGGTTTTTAATTGTAGAAGAATGATATCTTCTTCAAATTAATTTTTGAAGGTGCTGAAATCTGGAATGGCTAATTTCAACTGTTCAAGCAGGTAAGCAACCTCATCCTTGTTTCTAACTTCTGTTCCAGTTTCCCTTCATGATTTCCTCCTATGTCATGATGTATATTTGTTGATTCTGTCAAAAGTGCCTATATTCTATACTTGTTGTACTTGGACATGGGAGAATTTCCAACGTTGATCTCTTTTTTTGTTGGGTACATGGTTTCCCATGTGTGAAATTTTTGAATGGTTTTGGGTGAGGTATAGAACTAGTAAGGATAAATCCCTTTCAAGCCAAGCAGATGGCTGCTTTTGGGCACAGTATAAAGCCAGTGTCCACCTTAGCATATCAAACCAAGCCTATCAGTTGTTTTGGGTAGAGTATAAAAGTGGTTTTGGCTTGAATGTAGGACTGCTTTTAGGCTGAGTATGTAGCTGGTTTTGGGTCAGTTACACTTTCAAGCCAAGCAGATGGCTGCTTTTGGGCAGAGTATAAAGCCAGTGCACAGCTGAGCATATCAAACCAAGTATATCAGTGGTTTTGGGTAGAGTATAAAAGTGGTTTTTGCTTGAATGTAGGACTGGTTTTAGGCTAAGTATGTGGCTGGTATTGGGTTAGTTACATGGATGATTTTGGCCAATTCTGAAGGCCAATTTCAAGGTTTATTGTGTTCATAGTCAATCCCTTGAAAAATGAAAGCTAATTCCACATATTTGGTATCATAGTTCTATTCTCTTTAATCAGCTAATTTATATTCACTCCCATTAAATCATAGGTTAGAACTTAGATCTATTAATCATAAGGCTGAATTGTGACATGACATGATGAATTTCTCTTTCAAGCACTCCCGTATGATTCAGAACTATGATCGATAGAAATTTCTCTCTTCCAGAATGTTAATAGAAATTACTCTCTTCCAGAATGTTAATAGAAATATCGAAATTCTGCATCTTCAATAACAGTGATGAGCTCCATGGCTCATTAATCAAAAGAATTTAAAAGTAATGGTTTGTTATTCCTCACAATGAGACTGATAACTAGAGGGAGAGAGGAGAGAGCAGGACTGATGGCTCAAGGGATGTCGTGTACATTGTCCAGGTTCGCCACAATTTTAGATGCCTTGTTATATTTGTTATTTAAGCTTTTCCAAAAAATAAAGATAATACTATTAATCTATACTAGCAGCTCTGATTGTTGATTGACATAGGCGTAATCAGTAAATCAAAGGGGATTTTGTAAGAAGGAACCATATTCAGATCCCCGAATGTCATGTTAACATACAATATTGTCTAATATTCTGCATCCATGTCTGAGTGTGGCATAACTCAAAGACAAGACCAGGTGCAGCTCCTGGGTATAGTTGAAGAAGTAGATACCCCTAAGTTGTGGCATCTAAGCCAAAGGCATGCCCCAACAGTGGTTAAGAAGGGAATAGTTAGCCGGTCAAAAAAAATATTAGCAGGTTTGGCTATCTTTGGCAACTGGCAGGCACATGTTTAGACTAATTAGTCTTAATTCAGTCCCTCTAATACATTTGCAGGTGCATCTCAAATCACTGTAGTGATTATCTACTCTAGGAGATGGGAAGCTACAGTAATGTCTAACATCAAACAGTATCCAGGAAACCTTTTGTAAGATAGCAATTTCTTTCCTAGCAGCTACGCTGTGTCAAAATTATCTAACCCAGATTTGTGGCTAGCAATATTATTCCTTGGAGATAACCTATAGAAGTGCAGTGTCAGGCATATGCGTATTCAGAATATTCATTGCTTGATTTAGGCAAATTCTTCAATAGAAAATGACAAGTGTTCCAGCAAGGTCAATAGCAACGCATGAAAAATAGATCGATGAATTTACCATTCCACTTACGGATGGTGATGATGATAGCTGTCAAAGTCGTATTTTTTAGACACAAAATTCTCTTATTTCATAAAATTATAGGATTTGAAAAATCATAAATAGTTATGTCAATGTCTTCTATTGAAAAATGTATATTAAACTCAATGTACAAAATGGTCAATCATTGTCCTTTTTCCAATATTAAGTTTCTGGTAAACACATGAAGCTCAGGCATCACTTCTTTTAGACTAGTGCATGATTATTTATTATACAGTAGCAATTACTTCTGTCATCACAAAGCACTCTTTCTTCTTTTGGTTTCTTATCAAAATAGCTACCACTGTTCAGTTATTTTAATGCTTAATAACAGCCAACAACTTGCTTGAGGTACAATTTTGCAGAAATGGATGTAACTCAGTGAGGTATTATACATTCTTTCTTTTGTGCATTCTACTGTCTTTTTGAGTCTGATAACCAATATGATCCTTCGTATTTTTATTATATCCCATCATATTGCACTGTAATGGATGTTATCTATGCAACCTGCAAGAGCTTTTATAATGAAGCCTTGACAACTATTACTTTCTCTACATTTATTTAAAGGGTCGAAACTGATTTAACCTTCAGAATAGCCAGAGTGTAATTAAATATGATTGATGGTCATGACAACTGTTTATGGTTGATGGTTATGGTTCATAAGAAAGTTTGTCTGATTTCAGGAATATCTCTGTAAGGTTGACATTGTGTGCAGTTTTGTTAAATTTTCTGACAAAACCTGCCTTCAGGAAAGCAAGCTATCAGTTATCAATTGATAGACAATAAATTATAATTCATGCATTCACCATTTCTAATGATTTTGTATATAAGATATGTCTATGAATTGGTTTTCCATAAAGAGGTGGGTTTTTTATTCAAAGTTCCTTGGTAAGTGTCAAAAATATCAACAACAATGCAAAACAGACTCAGATCAAAACATCAGCCAAAACCCTGCAGTGGAGTGTATGTCTTGTAGCAAGCTGCCAATTCTCAATTTCTCACAATTGGCAACTCGTTACCAATCACCTACCATAATCATATCATCAATATCACGGCGCCAACCGCAGACAAGGATCCTCTCTGCAAACTTCTGAGGGCAAACAACTTTGGGAATGAACCCTCTCCGCACCTGCAACATGGTAGGAAAGGGTGAGCAGAGCAAATTCAGGGGTCCAGAAAGCAAGTACTCACCAAAACCATATCATCAATGTCCCGCCGCCATCCACAAAGTAGGATCTTCTGGGGATTTCTGGGTGGTCGAGTGATATCTACCAACTCTGTATCCCTAACCTGAATCACCAATACCTTAGTAAGCTATACGTGTGCCCCTTCTCAATCTTTGAGAATAGGAAACAACATCCTGATGCATGAAAAAACCAAGGAAGATTCATTCATAGGTATATAACAAATCAACCGTTCTGGGAAGATTCCTCATTGATGCAAATCAACCCTTTCAGAGGATTTACATGTGTGACATCAAATAAAACAATCTGCTTGTAACAGTTTACACTCAAAATATATACAATTGTTTCTGCTTTAAACATGCTATTGCAGCAAGCTGAATGCAATTAAAACAAATATAACTTCAGATAAAGTCCATAAAAGAAGTAAAATTTGCAGGCACTATTCCTTGAAATCACAAATTCTCATTTAGCCATAAATAACTGTTTTATAAGCGTAAAAAAAAATTGTTACATATTTGCAATAAAATATACTTAAGATGTGTTTTATTAATATTTGCAATGTAGAAAGCTATAGACAATTTAGACATATTAGAAAAGCTCAAGTTCATATTATACAACTTTGAAAATACGATAGAAAAATAGCTGATAAAAAACCAGGGAAAAGGTAAAATCCTACAGCCATACAAGCCAGGAAGAGTTATTCCCAGTTGCCGAATTGAAAAGGAATAAAAATGCCCATACCAAAAACAAGCTAGACAAATTTCTAATTTAGGTTTGACTCTTGAATCATGTTAATGGTGGATACCACTTCAGAAATCAAGATTGGTCAAAGTTTTGCGAGTGAAATGAAGCTGCTCACTATAATAGCTCATCTCATATAAGCAACCATGACAGCTGTTAGATTGATATCAATGAGATAACATGATTGAAAACTAGAAATTGATCTTCTTTTCAATAGATTCAGAATAAGGATGTATATAGTTGTGTTGCACTTGTGGTGCCTTGCAACCATACAAATGAAGACCAGAGCCACCCAATCCCATCTCCCACACTAGTAATATAATAGTTCAAAGGAGTTGATTACAAGATCCTTTCTGACTCTTGGAGATCATTATTACTTTCTACAACATACAGACTACAACTGTCAAGAGTTTAGACTGTCACAAAGATTATCATTCAGTGACAAAGAGCTGCCATGGAAAACACATTGCATGGAATCTACAGGATATATTTGCTGCCAAGTATTGACTCAAGTTATTCTATCCCTGTTATCATACTACCACTGGAAACCTCATCAAAACTATCATGATTAATAGCCATTCTGTAAGATATATCTTTGATCTGCATTAACATATAATGTTGCACAAATAGGATACAAGCAATTAAAAACTGCTACTAAATAGTTTAACAACAAACCAAAGTACTGAGAAGTTACAATTCATTACAAAGAAACAGAGTATGAATTAATCACTTCAATAACACCAAACAATCAATATCCCAAAAGGGATGATAATCTATGGGGGAAAGGTCCCAGTGTGTTAGCCTGTTAGGAAGTTAATGATCTTACTTCCCATTCTGGACACTTTCGTCAATCCTTCATGTGATCTAATGTTCCCCTAAAGTGAATATGGATGATTCCCTAATGATGGCTATCTTGTACAATCTCCTTATCATTTATTAGATTAATTTCATTTATTGAGTACCTTCTGTCCTGTTATTGTTTGTTAAACCAATTTCACTTATTCAGTACCTTCTTTTCTGTATATTTATCATATTGTCTAAAAAAGTTTAAGAATTACCAAGAATGACCTTTGTCAATTATTAAACAAGTCTTTAATACATTTCATCATAGCCTTCTAAAGCAGAATAGCAAATTTACCAATGAACATTAATCTGACTCCTGGCACCTGGAGTATGGTCAACAGTCTTGCTTATGATTAATATTGGAGGTTTGAGTTTGGTCCAATACTTAAGCCTAAATATCCCTCGTGGATTGAATATAACATTGCAGGAAAGTTGATCGTGAATTACTTCAAGTGAATTGTTAAACTATTTGATAAGCCTCTGTTCGAAATATAAAATAATGTGAAAGCTTCTAGATCCCATACCACAGTTTGAGTTGGCATTGATCTCAACAAAGAACTTCCTTCAGCTATAAGTTTGGAAACACCATCAAGCTACAAACAGTTTACTGCTTTAATAATACATACACTTGTTTTGTATGTAGCGCAGTGGATCACCAAATCAGGGATTCAACACTGAATAAAACTAAGATGGCAGAGGACAAATCAAAGAAGGAAGAATCTAAGCCACATCCAACAATGAAATAAGCGTTCTAAAAAGAGGATAATTGGGATCAAGGGCAAAACCAATGAAGAAAAAGGGAAAAAAAAAGTTAATTGCTTATGATTAAGAGATTCTTAAGAATGAAGCTAAGATAGAAAACTCTACCCCTAAAGGAGTTAGAACGAATGAAATATGATATGGCATCTACAGTTCCTCTGCAGAAAAGAAGGTGGTACTTGAAACCTGGTTCTAATCTATGATAGTGAACTCCCAGTAGACCACCTTTTCAGCCTAGGGAGGTTAAATCAACAGATGCAACAAAAGTATGGTGATTAGTTAGAAGTAATCAGTGCCTTTAAATAATGCTTTAGAGGAATTGAAAAACATCTCCTCTTGTCTAGTTGATGAATGCTAAAATGATATCTTGGACATAACAGATGCCACTCGTGTCATGAAAGAACAAATGAATTGGTGCTGATGTTAAAAACCCATATTTTATTTACAAAAAATGAAGGCAATAGTTTTCAGGTTAAGAGCCTTCGTGGGTTTTATTTGAAATGGTGAAATTATCATACAGATCAACTGCAGGGAAAGGAGATGTTATGTGTCATTTAACTCCTTGGTTAGTTTTCTCTGTTTTCAAATAAAGGTGAGGCCCCTAACAATCATTGTATTTGGGCCTTTGGCATATAATGATGACTACTGGCAATAGTTAAGCTTCTACCCAGTTCTTGCTTATGATCACTCAAAAAACATAGCACTTAGTTCATTTTGTTAATTGTGGGATTTTATGCATCATTGTATAAATAGCTCTGCCTCGAATAAAAATGAGAGGAATTTATGCATATACATCTAATGCTACATGTCCTCTATATCTTGTTCTGCTGTTGCTTGCCACCATTTGTCCATAGTCCAGATGCTAGTACATCTTCACCAAAAATTAGAGATGGCATGTTATATTGATCAATGAAAACATACATTAATATGTTGGCAGTACTATGTTCCACAAAATCTCAAAACAGGGGGGACGGCGGGGTGGGTCTCGACAATGGGGAGACCAAGGGCCTAGATTTGGGGACAATAGTGCAAATATATATTACTTGAAAGACTAGTTATAAAAAAATGTATAAGGGAAAACGAATGTAACTTTGAAATACTCAACACATTGCATTGAACAACGCAAATGCCCAATATCAATATATTTCTAATTTTCTATTATATTCAAAATGATGATTATACAGAGGAGACCCTATGGTGAAATGGTGGGGCTTCTTGCCTGTAGTGCTAACAACCAAGTTTCAAACCTTGCGGGGTTGCCCTCTACCGCATCAACAATTGAGGGACCTTACCTAGGGGAGATCCTGTGGTGAAATGGTGGGGCTTCTTGCTTGTAGTGCCAACAACCAAGGTTCAAATCTCGCAGGGCCTTCCTCTACCACGTCAACAATTGAGGGAGTTTACCTCCAAATTTCCCCTGATAATGGGCTGGAATAGGGATGCGTGCCAGTAGTCAATCACAATAATGAGAAGGTAAGCGGGGCTGCAGAGAAGGAAGGAAGCAAAGGCTTGACAGTTGGGATTAGATGTAATATGTGCAATGAAGTAATGATCTCCCAGACATCGGTTAAGCGAAACCCATTTCAAACATATTAACTTGGCTCTCCATTGCTAGGTCTCAAGTTTCATGGCAAACGCTGCAGGAAAGAGGTTAGCAGATGGATTAATGGCTGGGGTAGAAAAAGACAAGGGGAAGAATGTAAATGCAGAGGGGTCTTGGAGGAGGGGGAGGCGGATTTTTCATAAGAGGTTTGTGGGGGGGGAAATGGTGGGAGGAGTAGAAGATGAGAAGAAGTATGGATTTTCAGAGGGATCTTAGAGGAGGAAGCGTCAAATTTCTGGTGAGGAGGCAATGTCTAGTTTCATGGCCACCGTGGACAAAGAGATCACGGACCCGGCTCTAAGGAATTGGTTGGTGAGAATTTGGGAGCTCTTCAAATCAATGGATGGCTCGCCATGTGTTAATATCTGCTCAACCATGGTGAATGTGTTTCTGGACCCGGGCAACACTCGTGGGAGGTGGAATGTGTATGAAGTTGCTCAATCGTTGTCTTCGGCGACATGCTCCTTCCTGTTACATGACGATGTGGTCGATGTTTTCCAGTAAGCAGAAACTCACTCCGAGATTTTAATGGATCATATTCACACTATACAACGTAGGAAGATTTGCACACAATTGGCAGTGGAATGTATAGCCAAGAGGTTGGAGGTGAGTGTACCAGCTGAAGCCATCCCCTCTTCTGCATGCTGCTGTGACTCGATGGAGGAAACGGTCAAGGTCAAGGAGGAAGCGAGTCTGCTAGTCAATGGGGTATGTCGAAATTGTAAATGTTTTCATGTTGAGGGGCACATGCCTATGTAATTTGCCCATCCCCTGTTTGCTCTGTAGATTCTATGATGTCAAGAGTGTTCTATTTTGATGGTGGGCAGGATATGGTATTAGTTTAAGGATAGATTGATAGAAGGGTAGGATAATATAGTTTGCTCTGTTGATCTCTCGTTAACAAAAGATACTATATGCACAATGGACTCTGGGTATGAGCCCAATTTTGATAAGGTTCCTAGACCCAAACCAAGTTTTTAATCAAAAATAATGATTATATTCAAAATTCAAATACAACTGGCCAATGGCCCAATGCTCAACACATTGCATTGAACAACGAATATGCTGAATATCACTATATTTATATTATATTCAAAATGATGATTATATTCAAAATTCAAATACAACTGGTCAATGGCTCAATGCCTCTAATCATCCCCAAAGTCTGCACCAAAAATCCTCATCACTCGAACTGCTAAACTCCTCAAGGTCAAGCTCCTCCAAACCAATACCAACCAACTCTATCTATGTTGGCTCTGTTGATGATGTTTTCTTGATAACAACATTAGAATAAAACACCAAGTGCTCTATCCTCTCTTGAACAAAGCGTCTCGAATGCTAAACTACATGATCACATAAGAATGCTCCAAGGTTCCTTGTACATGATTTGCAACGGATAGCCTCGGTGGTGTGATGTGATTTGCTGTGTCACAAAGGGACTTACGTAGAATTGTCACCTCGCTCCATTCAAACAAGTTACTTCCTCCTTATGAAATGGAACTTCTTAAATTGATTACAAGAAAATGAAAAAAGAGAAATGATTGAGAGGATTCTAATCTAAGAACAATAATATAATGCACATGCTACGATAGACAAATTCCTCGTGTAACCTTACTCTGCTTCACCATGAGAACCAACAATTACACGAAGCAGGTGCAATCTCCAAAAGTAACTCAATGATTTTCATACTGTAAACCTCCATCCAAACACCCACAACTGGCGCAGTTTGAACAAGCATTCACAATCGAACTTAAGCAAATGTAGTTCAGGCTAACTTTGCACGATGACTTGCCAGCGACAAACCATCAAAAGTATGAACCAAGGAGGAGTTCATCAAATATCTTTAGCATATACATCACACCAATGAACTTTATCCACCTTACTATCTAAGCTTCTTGGAAACACATCTCCGTCATATTCAAGAACTTGAAACTATGCTAACATTTCAAAGCCACAAGATCACCATGCAAAACAACAACAATGAGCTTGTATTACTTTTGAAGTGTGTGATTACAACAATCTCATGTCTCTCTTCATGACTTCGAAGAGCTTCGTCTCTACTCTACTCCTACTTGATCTCTATTTCTAATGATTCTCCTCTAATGTCCCTCTAATGATCTTCTTAATCTTCTAATGTCCCTTTACAAATGAGAGTAGTAAGCCTTATATAGAGCTCAAGAATTACAATGAATGGCTCAGATTGATTTAGCAATCAACGGCCGAGATTGAGACAACAAGGCAGTTTGTTACAAATTTTGCTATTTTTAGAACATGAAAGAGGCAATGAAGGCACATTTCCCAATGTGATAAGCATCTTTGGAGCATCTTTATGGTGGGCCCTCTTGAATGAATGACATGGCAAAATGTGATTGGCTTGATGATGTGTACGTGCCACCTCAACATCTTCACACGAACTAGTCTGGCTCACCTCATGTTCACTTTACTTAGAATATTTTATTCTTGTTGTCTTTGATGTAACTCATGGATCTCTTTGATGATCATTCTCATCTCTCATCTTGTGATGTTGTTCTTGCAAGATCATGCCTCTGGACAGTTGCATTGACTCATGGAGTGTTGAGGTGGAAGATGTCTTGTGCGTGACTTCTTGTAGTAGACTTGCATATGATGGATGTACATGAAGTAGACAACTCTGGATGATGACTCCTCATGCGTGGCGTTGATGTCTACGAAGTCTTCAAAGTAAGATGAACTTGATGCAGGAGCTCTCCTCCATGTGGTGATGATGACAAACTTGGGCAACTTTCTTCCGCCTTCCAAACTTCTCATGTATGAGCTTTCGCCATTCACCTCCTTGGATCCTCCATCACCTACAAAAGAAACATATCAAATTAAGACTTCATATAAAGGATTTTCAATAACAAATTACATTTATCTTATGCATGTGGGATTAAAACATGACATTTCAAAACATAGCCTTTTGCGTGAAATCCATGCCTAAGTCTCTAGAGTGCCTATGTTGGGCAGATTTGGAGGGTGTGTGCGGAGTGTGTGTTGTGGACAAGACCTTGTCCGAATGAAGGGCTCAAGGCCACCTAGCATGGGCGGGTTTGAGGGAGGTGTGAGGATTTTTCATGACTTAGACAATTTTGGCTTGGCTTTGACAATTTAAGAGCTCCTTCGCTTGCTTCCTTGATAAGTTAACCTCCTTGCATGAGATAGACAACCTTGGGAAGAAGGGCAGACTTGAATAAAGTGCATGGAGTGAATGATGTGGAGAACATGCATGATGGTGGAAGTCACTTGACAAGGCGGGTTTGGAGGTGATAGGTGGAGGATGTCATGTGAATGACATGATGTTATCCGAGTGAATGGTCCAAAACTGCCTACAATGGGCGGGATTTGAGGTAGCATGTGGATTTTAAACTTAAACTTCATTCAATGTTCATTTCCTCCTTTTGATGGCCTTCCTCTCCAACTTCATCAAGACAACCATTTTTAAGGTGTTTGTGTGAAGTTGAAAGGTAAACTTAAGATGTTTGATGATTCTATCCACATGTTTTGGTGAAACACTGTAAGATACCCAACTAATTCTACCAAAATTTTTCCTTACTTAGACAATTTTACTTGCTATCAACTCATCAACTATTTCAACAACACAAAGATATATATCAAAGATAACTATTTGAATGAATCAACCTTAAGCTGGGTACTTGTTTTATTACTTGATTCAATCAACTCACAATGTCTTATTACATGAGTAATGCTTTCAATGGCATGAAGTTACACTTTATTCAAATGGAATTACAAAGCAGGCCTTGGAGCCTTGATGATTACAATGGGCGCCTATACTTGATCGACTCAATTGAACTCAACGGTGTCAACTGAATGTCAACACCTCACAGTACAACAAGGGAGCATCACCTTGTCAGTTGAGGGAGCATCACCCCAACACTTGAAACTCGCAGGCCTCAAGATTACAAGCTCAACAGCTTTGCAGAGGGAATTTTGTCAAATGCATAGATGCCAAATGAATGAGAGAGCTCCTCCTTTTATAGGCCTTCCAAAGGCAATGAAGGCACGTATTTCAATGCATAAAGGGGAACCAAGGCACGTTTCCCAAGAAGCATATCCAAGGGAATATTCCATCTTATGACTCATTCTGAGTTGGCAAGCTCATCTAGAGACCTTGACACGGATCCCGAAGGCATTCTGTCGACTAATGAGAGCTCAAGTTATGTAACTACCTGAACCACCTCGTCTTAGGCGCAGTTTCAAGTGTTCTTTTGACTGGGCGCCAAGTTGAAGTATCTGGAGTGTCAAGTGCGCCTATCATGAGGTTGTGCCTATCTAGAAGGAACTTCTAGAGGTTGTTGGCGAGATCATGATACTTCACTCACCCATTCTGCCCAAGGCGCTCACTTAAACTTAATCAAAAGGCTACTTGATGTTGGGTGCCAGAATGATGCTTCATGGGCACAGAAGTGCGCCTTGCATGAAGATTGACTTTCCTTGGTGTTCCTTCAAGTCTTGCTGTTCAGGAAGGTGAAATGCTCCATCTGGAAGTGAGCGCCTAGCTTGGGAAGACTTTCAAGTGTTGCGACCTTGATCTTAAGGAGGTATCCGGACATTCAGTTTATCCAATCTCCTTAAGGCGCTCATTGAGGTTGATCTAGGCGCCACTGGGGTTTAGGCGCCACCAAAGAAGTGCGCCATATCTTGACTTCAATCCTGGAAGTCCAACTAGACCCTAGGCGCCAAAATGACTTTGCCACTACTTAGCTTTCAAGACCAATTGCCAACTGGAGAGGATATTGCGCCTTGCTAGGGTTAGGCGCCAAATTAGGGTTTTGCAAAGAAGCTAGGCGCCAAACTGAGGGTGTAGAGGCATGAGGATGCGCCTGGCAAGTCTAAATGTTTACCAATACTTATCAATCATTCAATGAAATCTTTGGACCTTGATTCAATACTAGGCGCCCAAATGAACCCTCTGGAGTCTAGGCGCTAAGTGAAAGTGGTGAAGGCCAAGAAATGCGCCTAGCAAATGAAGTCCTTGGACTAAAGTGCAAACACCTAGAAGATGTTCCAAGATGTTCTCCTTTGCAAGCGCCTTACCTCACAAGTTTCTTCATGTGTTCTTCTTTGAAGGCGCCAAAACTGAGCTCCAGTACCAAGGGATTGCGCCTATCATCTTGATCTAGCTGTCATCTTGATCTATCACCTTCTGGACTTAGATGATGGTTACAATTAGAAGAATCAATCTCAACACTCTGATGATGCAAACATCCTTATGATTCACTAGGCGCTAATCCAGAGTTGTTTCACCATGATCTATCACCTCGGGTATCTAGGCGCACAATTTGTCCTGTTTGATCAAGGAGTAGCGCCTTGCATTTCTAAGACAACCCTTTTACCTTGAAGCGACAACTTGTCCTCATAATATCAGCTTCTAGACTAGGCGCTTAATCAAGTTTGCAGAAACAGTGATAGGCGCTTAAGTGCTCAGAAAGGTTCCAACATCCTAGGCGCACATTGAGGTCAGTTTGGATGGAAAAGTGCGCCCAGTGTTCACTTCATCATTTTCTTGAAGATTTTGCAGAATTGGAGTCATTATGAAGATCTAAACATTCTTTTCTCCCAAGCGCCCTAGCTGATATGTTAGAAGTGCTTCAAATGAAGTCCCTTACTGAGTGCTACAAGTGGATTTGAGGGTTAGGCGCCAGAAGGAGCTTGAATTTCCTAGAAATGCGCCTAAACACCATGAAAACATTTTTTACAATGTGATCACCGGAGTTGATGAAATGACTCTCAGACTTAGTCAAATTTTAGGTTTCTAACTTTGTTCCTGCAAAACAAAAAGATAGAGTTAGTCAGAAACCAATTCATTCCCTCATCATTTGGAATTAGCCTCCGGGAATGAGGATTAGGCTAATCCATTATACACTTGATGATCAAGCCCGAAACGGGGACATGACAAACACGCCTAGGAAGGGCGGCTTTGGAGGGGTTGTGAGGATTATTCAATGTGAACACTCTCTATCTTAACCTTGACACTCTTCCCTCCTCCATATGCATGACTTAGTGATTTTCCTTGTTTTTCAATTGATTCATCATTGTTAGAAGTTTAGGAATGATCTTGAGGAGTACAACACACTCTCCATGCTCAGGTGTCTAGGGTGCCTAGGAAGGGCAGCCTTAGTGATAGAGTTTGGATTTTACCTTATGACTTGAAATTTTCACCAACTTCCCTCTTCTTGAGTGATCTTGCATGAGTATGAAGCATCATAGTGAGTTTGGAGAGTCGGGATGGAGTAGTTGCAGCGTTTAGACATCATATTCCAAACTCACCTCTTTAGGCCGCCCAGGTAAGGCAAGTTTAAGAATGAGCCTTGGATTTTAGTACTTAGAAACTTTTCACTCATCTCAACTTGACTATCTCATCTCCTTGGTGTGATCATGATCATTGAAATCAAACAAACTTGCAACTTACGTTGTTCTTCACCCTTGGGCAGTTTTAGAGACAGTGTTTGGAGTGCTTCATGTGGCAGGTGATATAATCCACGAGGACCTCTTGAGGCCGCCCAGGCTGGGCGGGTTTGAAGGTGACCTATGGAATTTGACTTAAAATGCATTTAACTCCTTCAAACTTACAAACTTTCATTGGAATTCCATCATCTTCTTGTGCTTTATGCTAGAAAACCTTATAAACTTAGCCACTTTTCTCCTTGGGTGGGTTTGAGGGTTCTGTCTAAACAAGTGCATGTGCATGAGATTGAGTCCATGAACTTATGCCAAGGTCGCCCAGTCTGGGCGGGTTTGGAGGTGAGGCATGAAATTTTCATCAAAATCTTAGTTTTCGACTCCATCATCACTTCCTAACTCTCTTCAATTGACAAAAGCTCGTGAAAATATCCCAACTTTCCCTGGGCGGGTTTGAGGGTGTTGTCTGGACAAGCTCTCCTGATAGTGAAGACACTGTCCAAGAGGACCTTGTGAGGCCGCCCAGTCTGGGTGGGTTTGGACATGGAGTGAGGAATTTCTTGCCTTAGTCAAATTTTGGATCTCCTGAATGGAAGTATATTGAAAATATGTTTAAGTTAGATATCTGACTTATACTTTAAATATTTATCAATATACTTCCAAGATGTTTGAGATAGGTCTTGGATCCATAGGATTTAGCATGCAGATTCTAGATTTCTGAGGATCCACCAGATTTCAGACTTAAGTCATTTTTTCAAGATTTTTAGGATATCAGACTTAGTCATTTTCAGGGTCTCAGACATGCATCAGGATGAAGGCATATAGAACTCTTGGCAAGAAACTGTTGAGACTTGGATACACAACACTTTCAAAATCCTACAAGCTCAGAGGAAAACTAAACCTAAAGCAAAACAAGGACAGAAAGCAAAAAAAAAGAGGGGGTCCCCATTTGCAATGGGGCGATGTGTGATTACATCACAACAGGCTCCACATCCCATTGGACTATTGAATTGTCCTTGTACGTAAGTGTGTTGAGGTCAATGAGATGCAAAGCACTGTGTATAACTACAAGCTTTTCCACCTTCCTAAAGGTAAGCATGTTCCTCTTAATAGAGTGGATGAGGCTATAAGTAGACCAGTTCCTCTTAGCAACAAAAGAACTAGAAAACTAGAACAATGGACAAATGGCTAGTGAGGTTGTAAAAGTAGGCTCGTGCATAGTCCACTAGAGAATTGGATCCTCTTGTGCCATAGTCTCCCTATTGAGCTTGGCCTCTTCTAAATATCCCCTAAGAGTGGCAAATTTTCACCACTCAATATGAATGATGGTGATGTCCTCTGCACTATACATCTTATAGAATGGCCGTCATGAACCCCACCTTCACCTCAACATCTTGTCTAGGGGTAACTCTACCAAGCCTTTGCACATACCACTTTGAGTTCAATGCATAGGCAACCATGTGCAAGAGAGTGTTGAGCTTCTCCCGTCTCTAATGAATGATTGGCTGAATATGTTCATTGTAGAACCACAATGTGGGGTCTCTCTTGTACAACAACCTTCATTTGGCCATGCATACTGTCAATGCACTCATACACCTCTCCAATGCTAGGTGCATTAATGTTCCCATATCTAATGATTTTAAAGACTAGAGTAATGATAGAGACAATGTCTGCCCAAAAAGTGTCACTCTTCACCACCTCCTTCACCCTCTTTCCCTACTTTGAATTAGAAGTGGGCCACCAATTCCACTTTGTTGTCATGACCATTAGTTGAATGCCTCTTGCAACTCAAGCATCCTCGCCAAGAGAATGAATATCTAGTCTCTACATGTTTCAAAAACTCCTTGGAGAAGGTCCTAAAAAGTGCATGTGAAATGTGGTGATTGCAAATAAACATTTGCACATCCCTAGCATCATTAACTACCTCTTTGATCCAACCGATTTCGCCCGTGACCTTGAGTGCATTATTCATGACATGCACACAACAAGGTGTCCACCAAATATGCTTGTAGGCTGCCTCAATAACCTTCCTTGCAGCTCTGCACACATATGCCACATTTGTCACTACTTGCACCACATTCTCTAGCCCAACCTCCTCAATAGCATCTCTAAAGATTTGGAACTAAAAATCAACATCCTTGTGGTTCCTTGAACAATCGATAGCCCTAAGGAAGTAAGGGCTCCTTATACATATGGCCATGATGCTAATGAGTAGACGATGCTTGATGTCCATCCACCCATCCATGACTATGTTGCATCCACTAGTGACCAAGGTAGCCTTCATTTTCTCCAATAAATAATAATAATCTTGGAACAGTTCTTATCCAAGATTGTTGTCCTCAATTTTGTCTCCTCTGGTGGCACATATGATGGTCCTACTCTTATTATCTTTGCCATGTCCTTATAATAAGGAGAGCGAGCCACATGGAATGGAATGCTATTGGCAAAGAAGAATTTGCCAATGGCATCATCTGCCTCATCGTTATTTTGCACATTGAATAACTCTACCACCGTGTTTGCAAAATCACTACTACTAGGCATTCTACATTTCCCTTAGGCTCAATTGCCCCTAAATTAGATGGAAAAACAAGAAGTCATGACTCTTGGAAAGTTCAAGTACTAGTAGGAGTAGGACCCCTCAATGGCAAAGTAGGAGCTATAAGTGTTTCGTCTTCACCACAACCCCACAATCTATTTATTTCAGCCCTTTATTTGAGTGACAATTGGCCACATACGTCCACACCTTTGCCTTGGACGTGAAGGAGGTGTTCATTAACTCTTGTAATGTTGCTTTGAAATTCAAGTCAACAAAAATGACATCTCCATAGCCTAGTACCGCCTGTTGCCTTGTGTTTTGCTTGTACTTTGGTTGCAAATTATCTTTAAAGGGACTTTTTATCAAAGAGACCCTCGGCAAATTCTTCTAATAACTTGGAAGGGCACTTAAAATGTGCACTCCCAATAGAACGAGTTGCCTCACCCCACGGCCACATCTATACTCAGAGTCTTAGATTCAACCCCCCATAGGCTCTTGTTGACCCTCTTCATTGCTCATGCTTTAAGAACTCATAGTGACACTACAAGAAATGAAATTTATGGTTTAAATTCTAAACCATACATATGTCATTATGCATGGCCTCAAGACACAAGGATTTTCTTTTTGTTTTTTTAACTTTAGGTTGCCAGAGCACATAAGTAGAGGATACACAAAAATAGGAATCCTTGTTCTTCAACCTTCATCAAACAAGGATTTCAATTTTGTTTTTCTTACTTTCGGTAGCACGAAACATAGAAACAAAGGATACACAAAAGATGAGATCCTAATTTGACTAGTATTAATCAGCAATTTGTGCAAATTTGCCAATAAACATTCAAAAAAAATTTACTAAATAAATTTAAAAACCTAAAATACTGCAGTTATAAATGTAAAGTCAATGCTTAAACTCCCAAATGTTGTTTTTAGGGTTATCTAACTGTTGTTTTCAATAAAAACAGCAGTTCAACAAACCAAAAACAACATTTTATGACCATATACGATTGTATGAACAATTTATTGTATATCTAAACTGAAAACAAAACAAAACTATCACATAATCATTGATTTCAGATTTAGCCATTTAGGAATGAACATTTAAAATAAAAAATGTAAATTCCAAAAGATGAAGGGTCATGGCTTACTTTAAAGGCATGAGGGCTTCCGACTTGATGAATGTATTGATACTTGGAACACTTGGCACTTGCTCTTCCTCTTGTTATTGCTCTCCCTCTTGCTAATGCTCTCACTCTTGCAGCCTTGCTTGCTCTTAGTATTGCTATGCACTTGCAGTCTTGGTCAATGCTTCCAAGCTTTGATAACGATTTGGAGTGAGTATGAGGTGTGGAGTGCTTTGGGTGTGGATGGGGCCCATAAAATATAGGGTGAGTGGCACAAACATCAAGAAAAATGTGATTTAAAAAATAACTTTTTGGAGGTTTTTGATGAAAGGTACGGCCAACCATCTCAGGTAATTTTGAGACACTTCGACGAGTTTCCTTGAAGCCCTGAGGACGTCTCATTGTCCCCAACAAGGGGAGACACTTCAAGAACATCCCCTATCTAAAGGATACATCTCAAGGACATCTCTTTCCTAGTGATGGCGGTGGGAGGACAGAGGAGTGACATTTCCCAACTGTCCCCAAGTCTTGAGGACATCCCCGTTTTTTGAAACACTGCTTTTTGGGGGGTCACATCCTCGTGGAACGCTGCAGAAATATATTCTATGTTGATCACTTACAACCAATGAAAAATTATGCATATGTAATGTAATGTCCCCTTTTTCCAAGTGATCACCTAACAGAGTCGGTTAGCCTATTTTATTCCCATAGGCTAAGCCGGAAGGGCTAGGGAATAACCTAATTGGTTAAATACTATATTTAACCAATTTTATTAGGCCAATTTGAGATGGGAAATGACTTCTACTTTTTTTGTGAACCTCTTAGTAAAATAAAATAAATAAAAGAAAATTGCCAAGTAGGGGGATGACCAATTTGTGGGAAAAAAGAAATAAAAAATAATAAAATAATTGCCCAAGGGAGGTCGGCCAAGTTGCGAGAAGATTAAAAAAAAAAAAAAAATTATTTTTGCCAAGGAGGTCGGCCATCATGAGGACTTTATGGTTGGCTATAAAAAAAGGGCAACTTGGAGTTCATTTTCATCATTCAATCAACTCATTTTTTCATTTGGAGATTTATCTCTTTGGCTGCACTTTTAGTTCAGCATATTCCAAGGACAAAAACCCTTAGGAATATTTGGTGGGTTGAACGAAAACCTAACTCATCTTGGAGGTAAATTCATACGGAGTTCATACTTGCACTTCATTGGAGATTTGGAGGAGATCTTGAGCATTCATGACATTCTTTGGAGCAGATTTGGGCCCCTATTTTGGAGGGATTTGGACGAAGATTGTTGCTAGGGTTTTGCCCGAGGTTAAGCAACACTTCCCAAGGAGGGCGATTTCATTACTTTGAGTCATTTTGTTATTCCATGGTATGTATAAACCTAATTTAGGTCAGACTTGTATGAGCAGAAATCTGGCCATTGTTTGGCATGTTTGAGACCATGAATTTATTGTAAATTCAGTCCAGAATATTCATATTTGTAGCAGCAGACTTCTTTATTCAGAAATTAGATTTATTCAACCTATGTTTGGCTCTTGGATGGTTGAACTTATCGTTTCTATCATAGTTGATGTTATCCACATGTTTGGCATATCCAGTCCAGAATATTCATATTTGTAGCAGCAGACTTCTTTATTCAGAAATCAGATTTATTGGACCTATGTTTGGCTCTTGGATGGTTGAATTTCATGGTTTCTATCATAGTTGATGTTATCCACATGTTTGGCATATTTGAATTTCATGGTTTCTAGGGTTTTGCCCTAGGTTAAGCAACACTTCCCAAGGAGGGCGATTTCATTACTTTGAGTCATTTTGTTATTCCATGGTATGTATAAACCTAATTTAGGTCAGACTTGTATGAGCAGAAATCTGGCCATTGTTTGGCATGTTTGAGACCATGAATTTATTTTAAATTCAGTCCAGAATATTCATATTTGTAGCAGCAGACTTCTTTATTCAGAAATCAGATTTATTGGACCTATGTTTGGCTCTTGGATGGTTGAATTTCATGGTTTCTATCATAGTTGATGTTATCCACATGTTTGGCATATTTTATGGATGTTTTGGCACATGTTTATTGGCTGCCATAAGTGTTTATACTTCAGAAATAAAATCAGAATTCAGTCCTAGGGTTTGAGCAGAGATCTAAATCAGAAAAGAGCATAAATCAGAAATTTTAGGGCAGATCCTATTAAGGATATTTCACTGGTATCAGAGCTTAGCATCTTGCCAGCCTGTTTGGGTTGTTTGATTCAGAAAATGTCAATGTTATAGCGGTGAATTTCAGTAGTGGTTTAGATGGCCAGACTTGACTCTCTTAGAGGAAATCAATATAAGTTGCTTGAATCTCTTAGAGAAGGTCAAAATGAGGTAATAAGAACTCTCCAAAGGTTCTTACAAAAGGAAGAAGATGAGAAGGTGGTAATAAAAAAAGAGGCTACGAAAATTGTGGATGAGTACCAAGGTTTACCAAATGATTTTAAGAATCAAGTTTCCTTTGATGCCTATTTGGGAATACTTGAAGATGGGAATCCAAGCAAAAGAAGTCTATATAACTACATCAGAAGATTGAGAATGGAAGAATAAAAATCAGAAGTTGTCCAAGAGATCATTGAGAAAAAAAAAAAAAGTAGAAAGAAAAGAAAGAAGAATTGCTTCCTTGTGATTTGCAGCCTACAAGTGATCCCAAAAAAGAGCAAAAATCAATTGAGAGAACAACGTTGCTTCACATGCCTGGAAGGTTTGGACACGTAGTCATACATGTGGGAACAATAAAGAAGATGAAACGGTGATCACAAGTTTACTTTAGCAAGGTGATGATATGGACAAAGAAGAATCACTTCATGCATCCACAAGTGAGGAGTACATGAGTCTTTATGACAATGAGGTTGAAGGGTATGCTGATATGGAGTTTGTCAAATCAGCAATTATTGATCAGCCATATGAAGATATGAATTCTCTTGATGATCCATTACTTGAGCATAGCATTGTCTCACCATCTCTACATAATAGTTGCAAAGAATCAATTTGTGAGTTGGGTGACTTTGAAGGTGATATTGTTCATACATACAAAGGCAACACTGAAAATTTATTATGTGATGAACAAAGTTACTTTGATGAAAGACCTTTAGCATGGCAAGATTTGAAGGCTCAATTTATGGTTAAGGAAGAGGAAGTTGTGCATACACTTTGTGGACCAGCAAATAATGATAGGTACACATCAGTTGAAGAAGAGTATGTTGAAGAATGTGTGGAGAAGAACATTCTTGGTAATCCAAAATCATTTGATTTAGATTTGATGAAGAACTCAACCATTCAGGAAGAACTCAATGAGACTACTTGTGTTTTGAGTCTTGACACCATACTATTATGAGGATGATTCCTTGATTAAGCATAATGTTGTCCTAGCTTCAAAACATGAATTATGTGAAGAGGATGTCATGGAGGTAGCTGATTTTGAGAGACATGATGTTGAAGGCAAATCAGAAAATTCATTATATGAAGATGATCTTAATCATAAGTCTCATGAGTCACATCATTTGGAGAATCAATTGAAGGTCGATGAAGATATGATTGTTGCAGCCTTAACACATTTTGATACACTCACAAGATGATTGCAGATTATTTTTGGAAGGCTCAACTTGAGAGGAGACAAAAAGACATTGAAGGAGAACTATTTCTTGCAGATTTACAGGTACTCAAAGAAGCTTTGGTAACAATGAAATCAAATTATTTACATCTACTTTCAGATAGAGGTCATCTCTTCAAGCTTGCTGAAATATATTTTGATGCATTGAGAGGAAAAGAAGAAGTTGATAAGCTTACCTTTGAGCTTAAGGTTACTAAGGATTCCATGAAGAGTACTCAAATGGCCCTTCAAAAATCAGAAAATTAAATTGATGAGCTTTGCTTAGAGCTAAACTTGGCTCACTTTTCATCATACAAATCAGAAAACCAGTCATCTATGGCAGCCACACCTATGGTACAAGAAACTAATACAAAGATTATGGAGATTAGGCACATAGTTGAAGGAATTGCAAAATCCATAAGGATGAAGTATTGCATAATGATTCCAGCCTTCCTCATACCAAGGAGATTCAATATGTGGATAGTGATGGAGAAGTACATCAAGAGTGTGAGCTCTTGAGTTTGGAGGAGCAATTTTCACATGAAGGTGCAGTTTTCAGCTATGGGAAAGGTGCTATAACAAGTGAGGTATGCAGATTTCAGCATGATACAACTTTTGGATCAGCCAATGATGATGAGTATCCAGAAGGTGTGCATGAGATCTACGATGACGCCATCAAAAGGTATGAAGAAAGTGTTATGAACAGCAGTCCATTATCTTCACATGTTTTTGATAATCATAAGGTGATAGAAGTGTTCCATGTGGATGACATTGGTAAGAGGCATTATCTTGTTGATCTACAATATTTTACAGCTAAGCATGAGAGAGTGTTTGTGGATCCAAGCTACATACAAGGTATGACATTCCATAGTGGGTTTTCTATTCTTTGTTTCATGAGACCATCACTACTCGTGATCACATTGGAAGGACACAAGGTATGCAAAGATTTTGATATCATGGCTCTAGATAGAATGTTGAGTTTGCATGGGATGCATCTTATTAGAGAGTTGATTATGGAAACTAAGGGATTGCCTTTAAGGAAGATACTACAATTTGCTAATGTGTGGTTTGTCATTGGCATTACACCTTTGAGATGGCTATCAAATAGAATATTGATAGGTTCCAACCTTGAACCGGTTGCTCTTCATCCATTAGTAACCAATGATCGAGTATCTCATACTCTAAGATTGATGAATGGGCAAAATATCAGTATGCAGCAAGTTGTGGAAGAAATTTCAGATTTGGTTAAATGGTTTCCACCTTACACATTGATGTTTAGTGGTTGTTTTATAATGCTGATCATAAAAATTTTAGACTTTACATTGATGATTGCAGTTGATTGCATGGATTTGTGTGCATGGGATTGTCACTACAACACTTGGAGGTTGAATAGTGATGAGATCTTATCAGTTTATGACAGCGGAAGCATTCCCAAGATGATTATAGATCTGATTTTCAGTTTTAACAGTGCTGTCATTATTTGTACCGGCAGTCTAGAGAAGATATGCATGCTTGGTTATGCACACATGATGAACACCTTTCAAGCCCATATGAAACAATTCAGATTTAGATGGATAGCTTGTGATAGTGACTTGATAAGAGACATTTATCCTTTCATTTTCAGTTTATATGATGATGCAATAATTTGGGATCCAGACATTTGTATGATTGGTGGAATGCTTCACAATGATTTGTTGAATGACATTTGTATCAGAGTGGAGCTGCGGAAACTTGGTGGGTTGCTTCGCAATGATTGGTTGGATGACAGTTGTATCAGAGTGGAGCAGCGTAAGGCTTGGATCAGGAGGTGGTATTTAGGAGAGCATTGTTATAATACCACCTATCACATGTCAATAGGCATGTCACCTTTCAGAGCCTTATATGGTTATGACGCTATGTCTTTTGTAGACTTAGCATTTGATGACAGCAGAGCTCCCAGAGCTAAAGAGATGATGCAGGATAGCCAAGAGATCCTTAAGGCACTTAAGGATATTCTTCATCGTGCTCAAAGTCAGCAAAAGATGTATGCAGATAGGCATAGGGTGGAGAGGACATTTGAGGTTGGTGGCTTAGTTTTCTTGTGCCTGCAGCCATATAAACAGTCTACACTAAAGAAGAGTGGTGCAGAAAAGCTAAAACCACAGTTCTATGGCCCCTACAGAATTGTCAGGAGAGTTGGAGAGGTTGCATATGAGTTGGAGTTGCTCGAGGGTAGCCGAATTCATAATGTATTTCATGTGTCTTGCCTCAAAAGGGCAATTGGACAGCATATTACTTCTTCTCCAAAGCTTCCACCATTGGATGAGGAGGGGAAATTGGTACTTGTTCTTGATGCTATACTGGCTGTTAGGAAGCGCAAGTTGAGGAGCAGGGTGATCAAAGAGTATTTGATTAGATGGAGAGACTTGCCACTTAAGGATGCTACTTGGGAAGGTGAACAGATTCAGTAGCATCCAAGTTTGCAATTGCTTGAGGCAAACAATTCCAGGACAAGAGGACTGTAATGTCCCCTTTTTCTGAGTGATCACCTAACGGAGTTGGTCAGTGTATGCTATTCTCATAGGCTAAGTCGGAAGGGCTAGGGAATAACCTAATTGGTTAAATACTATATTTAACCAATTTTATTAGGCCAATTTGAGATGGGAAATGACTTCTACTATTTTGTGAACCTCTTGGTAAAATAAAATAAATAAAAGAAAATTGCCAAGTAGGGGGGCGACCAATTTGTGGGAAAAAGAAATAAAAAATAATAAAATAAGCCCAAGGGAGGTCAGCCAAGTTGGGAGAAGATTAAAAAATAAAATAAAATATACTTTTGCCAAGGAGGTCAGCCATCATGAGAAATTATGGTTGCCTATAAAAGAGGGCAACTTGGATGTCATTTTCATTATTCAATCAATTCATTTTTTCATTTGGAGATTTATCTCTTTGGCTGCACTTTTAGTTCAGCATATTCCAAGGACGAAAACCCTTAGGAATATTTGGTGGTTTGGACGAAAACCTAGCTCATCTTGGAGGTGAATTCATACGGAGTTCACACTTGCACTTCATTGGAGATTTGGAGGAGATCTTGAGCATTCATGACATATTCTTTGGAGCAGATTTGAGCGCCCATTTTGCAGGGATTTGGACAAAGATTGTTGCTAGGGTTTTGCCCTAGGTTGAGCGCCACTTCCCAAGGAGGGTGATTTCATTATTTTGAGTCATTTTGTTATTCCATGGTATGTATAAACCTAATTTTAGGTCAGACTTGTATGAGCAGAAATCTGGGCATTGTTTGGCATGTTTGAGCCCATGAATTTATTGTAAATTCAGTCCAGATTATTCAGATTTGTAGCAGCAGAGTTCTTTATTCAGAAATCAGATTTACTGGACCTATGTTTGGCTCTTGGATGGTTGAATTTCATGGTTGCTATCATAGTTGATGTTATCTACATGTTTGGCATATTTTATGGATGTTTGGGCACATGGTTATTGGCTGCCATAAGTGTTTATACTTCAGAAAAAAAATCAGAATTCAGTCCTAGGGTTTGAGCAGAAAACTAAATCAGAAAATTAGGGCAGAAATCAGAAATTTTAGGGCAGATCCTATTAGGGATATTTCATGTAAATGTTGGTGTATTTCATACACCTTAGTTTATATTTTACGCCTTAGTTATTAGTAATTTGGGAATATTTGTAATAATTTAAATTGCAAATATCCTAAATATCGTTGTCCTTTAGTTAGGTTGGTTAACTTGAGTGATTTGTTGATGTAACTTAGACTCAATTAATTTAATTAGGACTTGTTAGTTGTTAAACTAGGTTGATTTATTAGTTAGACGTGGTGTTACTCTAGTAAGCTGTAAGCTTAACTTGGAGCTTTACTTGACACCTCATCTCGTTTCTCCTAGTTAGATTTTTAGGGAACTTGTCTATTTAAAGTGCAAATATTATGTCATTCTCTAATTTTTTGTTTTTAATAAATATAGAATCTGCGTTTTTAGTTTACTTTTTTATTTTTCTACTAAAACTGCTGTCAAGATTCTATTTGAATCTGAATGTGAAAAGGTTTGTGGGCAAGACTACTCCCAGTTAATGTAACAAGTTGATGTCAAATTTCAACATGGTATCAGAGCCATAACCTTATGCCCTCCTCCTTTTTTGTCCTTCATCTAGCTTGTTGTGTTTCTAAGTTGTAGGAGCATTGAAGAGGACGCTGTTTTCAAATTTGATAGTTTCTGAGCAGCTGAAAAAATCCTAACGATACCATCACATCTGAAACACTTGAAAACCTCAAGATCAAGTCACATTTCACCTTGATCATTAGGAATATTTGGGCAAATAGAAATTCTTTTGCTCAGTTTTTCCAAGCTTTCAAAGTTACATATGTAACTTCATTTTTATTAAAAAGTGGGGAGGAAGGATCTATGTTAAATAAGGGTCTCTCAATACCAGCATTCTTTGGCTATGCATACACAAAATGCTTTCTAGCTAATCAAAACATCCATAATCAAAAAATATTCATCCCTTTCCAATATTTTTTATTGGAAGATACTAAAGAATATTTTTTCCTTGGATTATTCTTTTTGAATATTCTTCTGTCAACTTTTTGTCACATCAGCATTCAATTGCTTAGCTAGGGAGGTTAAACTTTTAGCCTTCGCCATTGTGCATTTTCTTTAAGAGATCCATCATTGTTTTTTTATATCTTGGTCAAATGAAGGAGTTTTTCTTGAATCTGTCAGTTGCATTGGACAGTTGAGTCAAATATCTTCAGTGTGGTGGAAGAAATTTTAAAAAATTCTTTCCAGACTAGTTTTTGGGAGCAATTGTTTTGACACCTTGTGAACAATTCCCGATCCACGATCTTCCGGAAGCAATAACTTTCTACTCTAGAAGAGTTAGACATTGTTTTTTTTGCAATCTTCTTATGTTTTGTACTCTACAGCTGTATCAAGTTAAATCAGTAATATTTTATATCTCTCATATTGTAAATTGTTGATTATTGTAATTTCCCTTTTAAGTGAAAATTGTAACTTGATCAAAAGAGATTTTTTGGGGGGGGTTCAAATTGCACTTTTGAGCACTAAATAATATTTTGGGAGGGTAGTCAAGCACATATTTTCACGCTGGTTTCTTTCTCTTGCAACAATTGTGTTAAAGTTGGATCTCCTTTAGTGCTTTGCTGTTTGTTCTTTTCAAGCACTTTAGTATTGTCTTCAAAATTACACTACATATATTATTTGCATAAGTTGGTTGCAATCTTTTGTTGCTTGTATGGCTTACTTGAAGTTTACTTCCTTGTTAACATCTCACAAGTATCAATCCTGGAAGGTTTCCATGAGGGATTTGTCGCAAAGGAACTGACGAGTGATTTGAGGGGCAAATACATAGACTATCAAAGACATAGAAAGAATGAATGAAATTATATTAATGTCCACAAATGACCGAAAGTAGGTCAATGGGACTCAAGAGTACATTAGTATAGAATACAATTGTTGACCACTATCACATGTGTTCAAGAAACCAAAACAAATAGCCAAGTAGGGGGAACAAGATCCCCAAAGAGCATAAGTTGAGGGATCCCCAAAGAGCATAAGTTCAGGAGTACCGGAGAGATAGGAGACAAGTCTCATAGAATATCTCTTTCCAAGCCTAAAATGGGCAAGTCATTGATGTCATCATCGATCACTATGAAAGGACTGCTATAAGAACTAATAGTTCTCATCGATGAGAGTCTAAGGTTAGGAGGGCCAATCTCCGAATTCTAAGAGGAAGCAAGGCACTCCCTCTAGAATCACACCTAACATCCAAGGCCAATGTAACTCTTGTAGTAATAAAGAAGCTCGTAATATGTGTTTGTCCCTGTGATTATGGGGTGGCCAAAGAGGCGTAGATGTATGTAGATGAGAAGGAGTTGAGTCGTGCTACTAGAAAGAAGCAAAACCACATTGTCGAGGGGGAACATGATAGGGCATTTGAGTAGAAGTGCTAAGTTGTGAGAAACGCCATCCCACAGGTCTATCTATGTCTATGTATGTGTGAAGTAGCAGTATCCAAAGGTCGTTTAGAGCTACTAGTCTCTTGGATGGGCTGGAAGGAGGTGATCAACTGGGACTCAATGATCCCTAGAGACATCTTGCAAGGATTTGTGAAGGAGGGTGATGACCTCTCGTAGAAAAAGGGCCAGACACCGTTGGTCTAGATATCTAAAGTAGATAGTGTTTCCCGAGTCCCTATAAAGGCAATGGTATCTCCCTCGAATCTCATAGTAAATGGGACCTCTGAAGATGAAGTGCTCCTCAATCTCCACCTCTTGGAGGGAGCAAAGACAACAAATACAATCCTAGCGAAAAATATGATGATCAGTCTCACCTTGCAACTGGTGGCAACACACCCTCAGTTGGCCAAGGGGAAACCTCAAGCCATGCAACCAATGATGCTACAAATAATGAGGACGACATAAGATACCATCATCTACCTGTAAGAAATGCTTTGCATAAAAAGCAAGCTTCGAGTTGAGTGGCATAAGAGAGGAGGTCCAAGTGACATAGATCTACTACCTTTGAATGTCCTTTCTAGCAGCTCTAGTGACGGTCTCAATCAAATGGAGGCGAGTACGAGCTTCCAAGGAATACATGAAAGGATGTAGTCTATCAATAGAGATGTCGATAGAGAGAAAGAGCAAGTTAGTCTCAAAGAACCAACAATGTTGGCATCTAAGGGAGCCCAATGAAGCAATCCGCTCAAAGGAATGAAGATCTAAGTATGGATACCTCTCATGACCAGATGCTAAATCTCCCATGGATCCAAGTCTATGGATGTAGAAAGTAAGCCAGAAGGTAGTCTCGAGACTTAGCAATTGGGTGGCAAACTCAACCTAGATGATGCTCTGAGGAACAGTCTACTTGCAATGGATCATGTGTTGCAGCTTAAGAGCCTTGACCCTCTCAATATAGGCCCAATCGAGAAATCCCAAGCTAGGGCCCCAAACCTCAAACCTATATAAAACTATAGGCTTGATAATTGCATCAAAAAGACATCTTTGAGGAGATATGTTCAAAGTGGATCTAGAAACACTAAAACTCCAAGACAGAGAGAAAGGCATAACCCTTGCAAAGACACAATTGAGAAGCAGGCTTCATGTTGAAGGATAAACCAAAAAATTGGACTCCCAAGTATATGTAAGTCATTGTGATCACCAAAGTTGACCCCTTGTAGAAGAACTAGAATTTGGAAAGAGAACGTTTGGAGATGTTGAAAATCATGACCTTAATTTTACTAAGATTGACCACAATCTAGCAAAGCTCATAGAAACGAGCAAGGGCGGAATGGGAGAGAACATCATCAACAAAAAGTAGTATGGTTATAACCACCTCATGTAAAATACAAACATCATCCATATGAGTATGTTGCCAAAGAAACTCCTCCAACTCACCAATACAAATGTTGAAGAGGGTTGATGAGAAAGGATACCCTTGTTTGACCCCAATGTTAGCCTTTACAAAGTCAGAAAGACAATGAGAAGTACGAAAGTGTCCAATAATTGTCTTATAAAGCCTCCAAGCTGCAATATGAGAGAATCAAGAATACTAACATCACACATCCTCTAGAAAAGCAGGTATCTCGAAATCGAGTCAAAGGCCTTCTTGAAGTCTATAAAACAACAAAAGATTGTGGAAGACCAATCATGAGTGTCCTCAATAATAAGATTTAGATATCTGAGCCTTCCTCTTCATCTTCAAAAGACAAAGGTAAAGCACTTATTACCAATACTTTTACCTTCATGGTAGTTGCTTCTAGAGATGATTGGATTTTAGATTCTAGAGCTTCTCATCACATGATGAAGACCAAGGATGCCTTTGATTCTGTCTTCAAAAGCAATATTTCACAAATTCTTGTGACTCTTCTCCACTTACTATTTGGGATTTAGAATGGTTAAAATGGAAGAGGGTGACATTGTTGCTTCAGAAAAATTGACTAAGTCTGAATTTGCCCATGTTTGTCACATTATGCCAAGTTTCTATGTTTTGGTGCCCTTGAAGTTCTCATACTTACAATTTGAAGCCTTTTCATTGAATTCCCAAGCGTTCCCCTAAGTGATTTTGCTTTTGTCAAAGTTTTTGATACTATTAAAAGAAAATCAGGAGGTTCATTGGTTCCTTGAAACAACCTAAGTCTCAACTTAGTTCTTTCTATCATATTGTCGGTAATCTGGAAGTCGGAGGGTTCATAGGTTCTTTGAACCTATTGAACCTCCAACAGGTTCAATATGATGGTTTGGTTCCTGACGTTGTTGAAAGTTCCGACATGCTCATAAGTGCATCAAGGCAAACTTAAAAGAAAGTCAGGGAGTTCATAAGTTCCTTGAACCTGTTGAACCCCTGACAAAGTTCAATTGTATCATTAAAAGAGTTACAATATATTGCTCGACTTCGAAGATATTGAACTTCTTCAAGTAATCAAGTAACATGTCGGGGGATTCATAGGTTCCTTGAACCTATTGAACCTCCAACATAGTTCATTGTTGCCGTCAAGTGCCCGATACGGTTCAAAGTGCCGATAGTCCCGAAGTTTCAAAGGAATTTTAATTCACTGTTGGCATTGAACTCCCAACATACAAGAACTTACTGCAGTATCAAAAGAAACTTATCAGTGGCTAAAGCATGTTAACAAAGGTCAGAGGGTTCATAGGTTCCTTGAACCTGTTGTACCTCTGACGAGTTCAAGTTCGCATCTCAAGCTCTGACATTTTCTTAAAAGAAATAACACAGTTCAAAAGCGATAGCTCATTGTCGTCAGTGAACCTCCGACAAGCAAGAAAAGAAGAATTTTATAAGTGCAAAAGGGGGTTTTCACCACCATTTGAACCATTCAAGTCCACAAATGAAGAAGTCTTGCATGCTCACTCACAGCGATTTTGCAGCATAACCGTTTTTCATCATTTTCGAGCTTACTCCATCCAATTTTAAAGGTAAATCAGCTCGTCCTCCATATTTGCCCATTTCTTCATTTCACTTTGTCAAATATTTGGCTACTTCTCAAAATTCCGTTATTCAAACCCTAGCTTCATATAAATTGTGTTTTTTGTTGCTTGTCCAAATCTCCATACCCTAATTTCCGCCCAAACAAACTTACAAAATGAAATTCGCATATCAAGGGTATGAAAGAGAATCAATTTTCCATAATTCCTTATCCAATTGAGACAGCAAGCTAGGGCACATAGACCTAGAGGAATTTTGGCAGTGGATGTCTAGAAACCCACGGTTAGAAATGGATAAAGCAACCTTCCAAAGTGGACTAGCACATGCCGAAGGTTTTCCCACCTCAATTCAATGTATAGACCTTATGCTCGCCTGTGTCAGACATTACAAGCCGGAAAGTAGGGAAGTGGTATCTGCTGATGACCAAGTCATAGCCAAGCTCGATGGGCCCTCATTAAGTATTGTGTTCAAACTCCCACCTCAAGATGAGTATGCCAATATGCCTATTGAGAAAGCCAATCATTATTTCACTGAGAAGAAAGATTTGTGCTTAAACAATATAGCTAAATAATGGCTCAAGATACCAAAGAAAGGGAAATCTCGACTCCCCAAAACCCTAATGAGGTCCCATTTCAATGAGGATGTATTTGATATCATCACTCTACTTCACAAAGTTATGGGAAGCAAAGAAACCAACTCATTTGAGTTTTGGATGTGTCAATTTAACATAGTGATTGGTTTTGCCTCGCAATACATCGATTGGGGAAAATTAATTAGTGATAATTTGCATAACCAACTAGTGATCTTTCCCAACACCCAACAATTTTATATGACATCTTACCTATTTTATGTCATTGCAAGCATGCATCGATAGCTAGGGCTGCAAGAAGTTGGGGTTTATGATGATACAACTCAGATTTATGACTTCTATCCACAATTGCAGCAAGAAAACAGCAATAAGCATTTCAGAAGAGTCAATGACGCCTTCACAATGCTCACAATGAGAGAATTGGATGCAAATGTAGGCTTGAGAATCTCCCCTGAAGCTGCAAACTTAATTTGTCAATTTGGTAGTTATTTCATACAATTTGCAAGGTTTACATACATAAGGATTGGAGGATTTGATGAATTTCCCTACAGGTTGCCCAGATACCCAAGTGATCACCTGATTTTAATTGAGATATGCAGGCAAGTTGAATGTGTAAACAAAAAATGCAGAGACAAGAAAAAGGTGGGTTACCCTTTTCCTGTAGGCTTGAGCTACTTCACATGTCCATCTAGCTCTGAGGCACAAAATGTAGAGAGATCCCTTGTGAAGATCACCATGCATTTCTATTGCATGAGAAATCCCTTTGACAACAAGAATTGTGTGAGGGACCATCTACATTTGAGATCAAGGTATCTTCATTGCCCACAATCGGAGGATTATTGGGTTGACTGTGAAAATGAATTTGAAGTAAGGAAGAGAGCTTGGTCTAGGATGACCATTCAACAAATGAATAAACATGAATTGGGATGGGATACTGCTGAGCTTGAAGATGATGGCTCTGATTTGATTGACAAAGTCTATCTGGATACTCTACAGTTTCAACCTCTCACACCAATCAATTGGTTTGAAAAAGAACAAGCTGACATAAGAGAGAGGTCTTTCTTTGTTTTAAATAAGTCTAAAAAATGGCTTGATGCCAAGATAGCTAAGCTCACAGCTATTAGACCTAAGAATGTACCACTAAAACAACAGGGACAAACAAAGAAACAAGGTGGAACATCTGCAACCACAGCAACCAATGTGCATATATCCAGAACAAGGTCCAATGCTGCTACAGGGGGAGATGGAGAAGATCCAAAAAAAGCAGTGGATTTGAAAAGTTCATGTGCCCAAGGAGGCGATGAGGTCAGAGCAAAGTTACAGGCAAAAAGACCACCAGCTACCCAACAAGTACAAGGTGAACACAGCAAGACACACAACAAGATAAACAGCAAGAGGAAGGTGAAGTGAATGCTGATCTAAGTACAGTTGCACCTCAGAATCCTACTCCTTCATCACCTCCACCTTCACCCAGACTTGAAACTGCTGTACACAAATCTCCACCCCCATCTCCTCATCAAGAGGATATTGTGGATACCTTTCTGAAAATACTCTACGTCCTATCTCATCCACCTCCCACCCTCAAAATATACCCTCATCTTCCCAATGGCTAAAAGAGGTAGTATGCAAGAAGAGAAAATATAGAAAAATGATTGACCCAGATTTTGATGTAGTAACCAAACCGTTGCATGGGCATACCCCAAAACCTAAAAAGGCCCAAATTGCCTCCAGGTTGGTTATTGATCCATTTGGAGAACAATATGTGGAGATAGCAAAACCAAAGAGTGATAAAACTGAGCAAGAAATAACTGAAGATGATTTTGAAATTTTTAAAGTTGATCTTGGCCCCTCAAATCATGAGGGAGACGTTCACAATTTTCAGGAATCAACATCCAAGCTAGCACAGAGGATTGAGAAAGAAAAGGTAACTCGAGAACAATTGGAGGAACATGTCCAATTTTTGACATCATACATTAAGTCTATCATAGATACCTCTACTCAACCTGCAAGCACATCTCCAGTAGTGCAAAGTAATTTGGATATAAAAAGAATCGATAAAGGAGCTAAAGAAAGGATCAACAAGTATAAAGCATATGGTAAAGCTTCTGAGACCTGGGTCGAGCAAATAATTACTGATGGTCTGGTATGCATTGAAGAAGCTTTAAAGCTATATCAAGAAGCTGATGCAAGCGTCAAAGAACTAAATGAAGAGCTTGCTACAATCAAGAAAGAGGATACAGTTTGGCAACTTGTAGCCAAAGACATAAGTGAGATGTCAAAATTTGATTTGCAAACATTAATCTTTGAAAAGATTCTGATTAAGCATGAAGAATTCAATGCATTAACATGGCTTGAAAGCATTGAATGGAAAACCATGATCATCAAACAGACTATCTCTGAATTGAAAAGGTTTGTAAAGTTATATGACAGTATCAAATCCGAAGTCATTACAGACTGCCTAAATATTGAAATAGATATCTCGAAAGGAGATAATTCAGGCCTAGAAGATGTTCAATTCATCAAAAAGAATTACAAGGATTTGATCTTGAAAGAATTGTTCAATAAAGAATCCATTGATGTGAATAAATTTCAAAACTTGGCCTTAATATTAAATGCAACAACCAAGTTGCGGAAGGATTTATCAGCATTGCATGGGAAATTAAGAGAAATTGAAGAAAGTCTAACAACCTAGAGATCAAGACTAACTAACACCATAGTTCCAGGATCAAAATTGATGGTACAAGCCGTGAAGCAATTTAGAATCTACAAAGGGCTCTCGTCTTCATTTGATAAATCTGAGGCTACCAAAGAAGATATGCTAGAGAAACAAGATTGAAATTTTAATCATGATTTAAAGTTACTTTATTATGTTTTTCTCAAATATAATATAAAGTTATTTTAATATAACTTTATAAAGTGACTTTATTCTATGACTTTGTTTAAAAAGTTAACGACTATCTTATTTTTGTTATTAATATTATAAACAAAAGGTGGTTGTGAGTCAGTTATGAAAGAAAAGCCTATTTATACAAGGTTGGAATGTAATTACAAGACTTTTTGACCCCCTTCATAGTGACAAATCTGTTTACCAACAAACATCAACAATGTTCTCCATCTACCTAATCTATCAATCAACCTTCTCTCCATCTCCCAAATTTGTCACTCGGACACAGGGAAGACAATGGAATTTTCACCACACAATGTTATTATCAAAAATTTGCAGGAACCTGAAGTTGTTGTTGGAAATATTGTCATTGATGTCAAAGGGCAATTAATGTCATGATGATTTAATAGGTGGCATGTGATGGGTGTTGCTATTTAAGATATGATGATACAAATCCTGAAGCTGAGAAACATGAATACATTGATCATATTCAAGACACTGTACATTGATAAAGTGTGGTCGTGTATGAAAGAGACTCCAAAGATTAATGCAGCTCCAAAAGATATAAGGCAGCATCTTTTGGAATGATGAACAAGCATCTAAACAATGGTATACAGCCACACCAAAGTAGAACGCACAACCATAGCTCCAGAAAGAGAATTGGTAGCACAATATGTCCAGAAACTCTAGGGGTGCAGCTTTCCTAGACATCTCCAACGCAGCCATAAACATAGTGTGCTACTATTGGAGAATGATGCGCGATGAGATAAAATTCCAACACAAGTCATTGTTTGCAGCCATTGAGAATGGCGTGAGGCGTATCTAAATCAAGCGCAACCATCAGAGATCAATGGAACTTCTTATGGAATAATGCACAGAGGTCGATTAAGCAATGGCGCAAGCCAAAATAATGCGCACAACAAGCAAACAAAAGCTCTCCATAAACTCCAACGCCCAGCAATAACAAATAACCACCGATCAATTAGGCAGTGATTGAGTAGAGATTAAAAAGGATTGGGAACTAGTTTTAAAAAGCAGCGATCATATATTAACAAAAAGTCATGTCTTTTTGAAGGGAGATCACTCTTCAAATGGGTGCCTCATTTCATTTCGATATGGGGATATAAAAGGAGTGAGAATTGTGGAAGGAAGAGTGTGTATGGAGCAATAGAAGATATATCAATAATGAAGTGAATCAAATATCAATGAAGGAATGAATAGAAGATATATATGAAGACCATTCATTGAGAAGAGGAGTCAAGAAATGGAAAGAATGATGAAGTGAATAGAATATATATGAAGATCATTCAAGGAGGAAGAGTGTTATTGAATAAATATTATGGAGTGAATCAATAATGGAGCATATATGAGTGAGTGTGAGGGATATATATGTGAAAGAGATAAGAAGAGATAAAAGAAAGAATATGAATATAATCCAAGCACGTGTGATCATACATGTATATTTTTGTTATGATTAAAGAGTAATATCAAACATCATGAAGTGAATAAGATATATATGTGGAGATTGAAATGAGTATCATTCGTTGAAGGAGCATATTCAAGAAGGCGAAATACTTTGTTTATTTTGGAGGTTGGTGCCTCATATCAAAGAGATTGGTGTCTCTTGCTAAGTTGGTGCTTAGCAGTGGAGATTGGTGTCTCCAGTAGGTTGGTGCCTATAAATCTTTGTATAATGGGGATTGGAGGGGATTGGTGTCTCCAATAGGTTGGTGCCTACAAAGTTTGTAAGAGAATTTTATATTGTGGTTTTACACCCAGAAAGGGTTTCCATGTAAATCCTATGTTTTTTATTGTTATCTTGTGTGAATGGTGTTATTATGGATATTAAGTTTTAATAAGTAGAAGATTAGATTCACCCCCCCTCTCCGTATAAGTGTGCTCATCAATTGGTATCAGAGAGGGTTCCTTCAAAGTATAGTTTAACTGCTAGATGGAAAATCTCAAGAGCACACATGGCTTGCCAAGAAGGATTCTCCTCCAACAGGGCTCCATTGTTCGATGGAACCAACTATGCTTTTTGGAGCATAAGAATGTGCACTTACTTAATGGCTCTTGGCTTCGATATTTGGCAATCGGTAGTAAGTGGTTATAAAGCTCCTGCATCTCCACCAATGGATAAGGATGGAAAGAAGGCTAGCGAGAACAATGCGAAAGCCATGAATGCAATCTTGTGTGGTTTATCGGAATTGGAGTTTGTTAAAGTGATGCATTGCGATTCAGCAAAGGAGATTTAGGATAAACTTAAGAATATTTATGAAGGGGATGACAAAGTCAAGAAGGCCAAGCTTCAAACCCATAGGAGATAATGCGAAAGTCTAAAGATGAAGGACGAAGAAAACATTGCCACCTATCTGCTTCGCATGGATGAGATTGTGAATACCATAAGGGGTCTTGGTGAAGAAGTAGAAGACTCAATGATTGTGCAGAAGGTATTAAGATCTCTACCCTTAAGATTTGATGCCAAAGTTTCTGCCATAGAAGAAATGGAGGACTTGGATAAACTAACTAGGGATGAATTGCATGGGATCCTCACGGCATATGAAATGAGGACTGAAAATGAGAAGTCATCAAAGTGAGTAGCAGCTTTCAAAGCCTCAAAAAGGATGAAGAATAAAGAGCCCGAATCAAGCGATAGTTCCAATGATGAATCAAACACAGAAGATCATTTTGTGAGGAAGCTAAAAAAAGGATCCGGCAAGTACAAGGGTATGTTGCCTTTCAAATGCTTTAATTGAGGAAAGGTAGGGCATTTTGCTGCCAAATGCCCATATGCAGAAAATGAAAAATAGTGATGAGGAAAAAGAGCATAATATAAAGAAAGGTGGCAAACATTATCAACATAAAAAAGGGCACAAACAAGGCAAACTTGAGAAAAAGAACAGCTTTCACAATCAAAAGAAAAATCTCTATTCCAAAGAGGAAAGTAGTTCATCCAAAGAGAGTTTCTCCGCTAGAGTAGAGAAGAGTTTCTATTCATGGCAATAGGAACAAAAGATGATATCTTGGAAAGTGAAGATAAAGAAAAAGAAGAGGAGTCAAAAAGGGAAGAGAACGACGGAACATATGGGGAAGTAGATTTGGAAGAACTTATTTGTGCCCTAAATGAAATCAAGAAACTTAAGAAGAAGAATTTGAAGCAAAAATTACAGCTTCAAGAGGACTGTGAATCTAAGGCGAAAATGTCACAAAGTCTTGAGGAGTCGAAGAAAATGATCATCAATCCGAAAATTCAAATTGAAGAGGCAAAACGAATTGAGGAAGAGGTAAGAATTCAATTAAAGGAAAAAGAAGAAGATTGTGAGAGGCGTGAATCCGAAATTATTTCCTTGAGGAAGGAACTAGAGAAAACAACCACTAAGCTGAACAGAAGCCTCAAATTCGAGAAGAGTACCGAGATATAAATGATATCATCAATGGGCAAAGGTCACCATTTATAAAGACTGGTCTTGGATATAAGGAAATCAAATGGCCAACAAAGAAGATCACAAAGAGCCACCAAAGAAGGTAAATGATGAAAAGCCAAAAGGCTATGCAGATGCTCTCAAAAGTCTTATCAGCAAGAAGAAAGAGAATCAAGTCCCACAGAAAACAAGCACTCCTCCAAAAGATAACAAGGACAAATTTAGAAAGTCCTTTCCTCCAAGGTAGGGGCATATAACTAGGTTCCAACATTCTTTCTTTGGTTATTGCTTTTCGTTTAATCACTTTGGTCATAAAGCAATAGACTGTAGGACTCACGTAAGAAATTTTGGTTGAAACAAGAATAAAAATCCTTATGGATTCTCAAATAGGAATTATAATTCATTTGCTCCTTTAGTGGATTACAATGTCATATGCTATAAGTGCAACAACTATGGACATACAACATGTTTCTGTAGAAGTGGTTTTGTAGAACCTCCTAGACAAAGCAAGAAGGTAGATACCCTTGGCAAGCATAAGGAAGGACCTACAAAAGTTTGGAAGAGGAAGAAAGAGCAAAATAATTCAGAAAGAAGTTGAGAAGACTTTCACAAAGAGATCAAAAAGGATGGCCTTCATTTAGTAGGCATGGATAAGAGAAGGAAGAGTTTAAGGCATTCTCCATCTTGTAAGATAATGATGGGATAGCAAAACATGTTCCTAATTTGTTAAACTTAAGAAGATGATCCAAAAAAAAAATTTGGACAGCTATAGAGGGAGCATGTCACCCAGGCGATATAGAAACAAAGGATATTGCAGTAGATGTGAGTATTGACCACAGAGAAGATGAAGAGTTGAGTAACATGCTTATAAGGCATGGTGAAGAGTTGAAGAAGGGTTGAGAATACTATTGTAGCAGCAATGGAAGAATTTTGTTTGATTATGCCATGAAGACAAGAAAAGAGAATGATGTGGTAGTAGCAAACTGCATATTAAAAAGTTACCATACTATGGAGCGAAGGAGAAAGGACCATTAGAAGAGATGCCTATGGGTCTCCATGATGTTGTTTATATTGATTTATATACAGATACAACAATGAGAAAAGAGAATATGAATGTTGAAGAAGATGACATGGATGTTTCCCATGATCTATTTGTGGATGGATGTATAATGAACATCCCTTTGCCATTGATGTCAAAGGGGGAGAGTTGCAGAAAGGGGGGGAATTACAACAAGGGGGAAAATTATGTTCATGCAGTAATTCACAGATTATTTCTTTGCTAGGTTTCCATCAATGACAAAGGTGGAGATTGTTGGAAATATTGTCATTGATGTCAAAAGGAAATTAATGTCATGATTATTTAATGGGTGGCATGTGATGGGTGTTGCTATTTAAGATATGATGCTACAAATCCTGAAGCTAAGAAACAGCAGTACATTGATCATATTCAAGACATTGTACATTGATAAAGTGTGGTCGTGCATGAAAGAGTCACTCCAAAGATCAATGCAGCTCCAACAGATATAAAGCAGCATCTTTTGGAATGATGCGCAAGCATCTAAACAATGGTATACAACCACACCAATGTAGAATGCACAACCATAGCTCCAAAAAGAGAATTGGTAGCACAATACTTCTAGAAACTCCAGGGGTGCAGCTTTTATAGACATCTCCAACACAGCCATAAACATAGTGTGCTACTATTGAAGAATGATGCGTGATAAGATAAAATTTCCACGCAAGTCATTGTTTGCAGCCATTGAGAATGGCGTGAGGCTTACATAAATCAAGCGCAACCATCAGAGATCAATGGAACCTCTTATCGAATAATGCACAAAGGTAGATTATACAATGGCGCAAGCCAAAATAATGCGCATAGCAAGCAAACAAAAGCTTTCCATAAACTCCAACACCCAGCAATAACAAATAACCACTGATCGATTAGGTAGTGATTGAGTAGAAATTTAAAAAGGGTTGGGAACTAGTTTTAAAAAGCAGCGATCATATATTAACAAAAAGTCATGTCTTTTTGAAGGGAGATCACTCTTCAAAGGGATGCCTCATTTCATTTAGATATGGGGATATAAAAGGAGTAAGAATTGTGGAAGGAAGAGTGTGTGTGGAGCAATAGAAGATATATCGATAATGAAGTGAATCAAATATCAATGAGGGAATGAATAGAAGATATATATGAAGACCATTCATTGAGAAGAGGAGTCAAGAAATGGAAAGAATGATGAAGTGAATAGAATATATATGAAGATCATTCAAGGAGGAAGAGTGTTATTGAATAAATATTATGGAGTGAATAAATATCATGGAGTGAATCAATAATGGAGCATATATGAGTGAGTGTGAGAGCTATATATGTGAAAGAAATAATAAAAGATAAAAGAAAGAATATGCATATAAACCAAGCACATGTGATCATACATGTATATTTATGTTATGATTAAAGTGTAATATCAAACATCATGAAGTGAATAAGATATATATATGTGGAGATTGAAATGAGTATCATTCATTGAAGGAGCAAATTCAAGAAGGCGAAATACATTGTTTATTTTGGAGGTTGGTGCCTCATATCGAAGAGATTGGTATCTCTTGCTAAGTTGGTGCTTAGCAGTGGGGATTGGTGTCTCCAGTAGGTTGGTGCCTACAAAGTTTGTAAGAGAGTTTTATATTGTGGTTTTATACCCAGAAAGGGTTTCCACGCAAATCCTATGTTCTTTATTGTTATCTTGTGTGAATGGTGTTATTATGAATATTAAGTTTTAATAAGTAAAAGATCAACTTATACTGATTCACCCCCCCCCCCCTCTCAGTATAAGTGTGCTCATCAGTTGTGATAGTCTCTAGGTTTGTTGATAATTTGGCTTGATTGTACAGGTTTGCTTTTTTTGAGCCATCATTGTTTCCTCGTGTTCTTATTACACATGTTGATAAGTTGAACAAACTATGGCATGAACAGTGTGGCCATCTCAATTATAAGTACTTGCAACAATTAATCACACAAAATATGGTACAAGATCTTCCTAAACTTTCTTGCAAAGATGATGTTTGTCACAGTTGTGTTCTCGGCAAACATTGCAAGGAAAATTTAATAAAGGGAAAGGCTTGGAAAACCAAGGCTCCACTTTAGTTGGTACATTGTGATTTGATGTCTTTTCCAACAACTTTTTCAAGAGCCAAGTATGTTCTAGCTTTCATTGATGACTTCTCAAGGCACACATAGCTATACTTTCTTAAGTGCAAGAGTGAAATTTTTTAACATTTTAAGGACTTCAAAGCCTTTGCTAAGTAGTCTAAATTTCAAATCAAGCAGCTTCGTAGAGATAATGGAGGAGAATATGTGAACAATGCCTTACAATGATTTTTGTACCCTTCTTGCTATTCAAATGCAACACAGAATTCCATACACTCATCAACAAAATGGAGTGGGCAAAAAGGAAGAATTGCACACTAAGAAAAATGGCCAATTGTATGATTCAATCCAAGAACATGGCCCCTCAGTTTGGGCAAAGGCCATCAATTGTGCAAATTACATTCAGAATTGCATTCCTCATCAATCAATGGGAAATATCACTCCACAAGAAGCTTGGAGTCAAGAGAAACTTGACGTTTTTGACTTTCAAGTATTTGGATCTGAAGCTTGGGCATTTATTCCTAATGAAAATGGCAAACGATGGAGAAGAAAAGCCAACCCTTGATCTTTGTTAGCTATTGTGAAGATTTTAAAGTCGATAGGCTTCTTGACCCTTGTACACATGAAGTCTTCTTTAGGAGAGATGTTCAAATTGATAAACACTCACTAACATGTGCACCAACATCTTCAACTTCTTTTGCTTCTCCTCCTTCATCTAATCCTACTCCACCTATTTCTTTCTCTCATGATGATGACTTATAAAAAAATGAAGATGAAGATGAGACGGTTCTTGAAGATGCTCTTGTACCTTCTCCTATTGCACATAATCTTTTGCTATGGGTTAGTACTATGCCACAAGAAGCGGGGAGATTGGCAGGGGACCCAATAGACACTTGATGCACTAGATCTCAAACAACTAGGGTGAGTCATGTTGCATATGCATTTTCAAAGGATCCACAAACTTTTAGAGATGCAAATAGACAACTTGAGTAGGATGACATTATGTCTAATGAATGTTCTTGATGAAGAATCATAATTTGGACTTAGTCCCTTTCCTAGAGAAAGAAAAATGGTTCAATGCAAATGGGTACATCAGACCAAGTATGTAGTAGATGGATCAATTGACAAGTACAAGGCACTAATTGTAAGCATGTTTTTTCCACAGTCCATGAAGATGATCTAGAGTGTCTTTGGATTCAACTATGTAAGTATTTTTGCATCAACATTTCAGATCACACTTCATGATCCATTATCGTGCAAAAATACTTATACAATTGAATCCAAAACCACTCTAGATCAAGTACAAGGCACAATTAGTTGCAAAGAGATTCTCCCAAGTTGAAAGGATTGACTACTTAAAGAGCATTGAACCTGTTGCTAAAATGAATTATATTTGCCTTGATCTTTCCCTTGCTGCATTACATAACTAGGAAGTGCACCAAATGAATGTAAAGAATACCGTCCTACATGGCGATCTTCACA
Source organism: Cunninghamia lanceolata (assembly GCA_027924645.1). NCBI lineage: Eukaryota > Viridiplantae > Streptophyta > Pinopsida > Cupressales > Cupressaceae > Cunninghamia > Cunninghamia lanceolata. The sequence continues at coordinate 3,221,027 of BSBN01000934.1, forward strand.
TGGAAATCTACATGAAGCAACCACCAGGCTTTATTCAAGAATAATTTCATGCACCTTTGTTTATATTCTACACCTTAGTTTGTAATAATTTAGGAATATTTGTAATAATTTAAATTGCAAATATCATTAATATCTTAGTGATCTAATTAGGTTAGTTAACATGAGTGATTTGTTGATGTAACTCAATCTCAACCACTTTAATTAGGACTTGTTAGTTGTTAAACTAGGTTGATTGATTAACCAAACTAAGTTGTTTGATTAGTTAGACTGAGGGTCACTCTACTGACTTGTAACCTTAACGTGCTTAATTTGACACCTCAATTAGTTTCTCTTGTATAATTCTCATTATGAGTCCTGATTCTATGCTTCAACACACATTAGTTTCCAGACAATTAAAGTAATTTATCTACAATATACTTACATATATATCAACAGTTCTCGAGTAACTCGTCTAGGTTGAGCATAAAAAAATTTAAGGAATTTGTCATAGAAATAAATGTTTTATGGTTGTGTGCTGGCTAATAAAATTGTAATTGCAAACATAATGCACACAAGTTGTTTCATTCTACCATTTGTCCTGGAAGTATTATGGATCACGGCTTACAAAGCTGACTTTTGTTTGATTTCAATTCATTAAGGCTTTGCTATCCTTATTCCGCTCACAATAGAATACTAGATTCCTGCTCTAATGTGCATTTTCTGGCATTTCCCCTTTGTCCGAGTTATTTAATAATTAATTGTGTTCAACTAAAAGCTTTCAAACATTTACTAATATAGTAAACTAACCTCAAGTATTGAGGAAAAACATAAACAGTAAACAAATATTTCAGAAGTAATTTCTATAATGTTAAATTTTAAAATAATGTCTTCGCTTGTTATTAAACAAGCTAAAATCTAATCAATACATAGGAAATTAAAGTTCCGTGACATTTCAGCATTCTGATTTGATCATTCCCAACCAACACACCAAATTGTAGTATCAAAAACTATCAAACTGAACTGTCATGAGTCATTATCTTGTATGGAAAACTGGAAAAAAATGATAAAACTTGTGAAAGAAATATTTTTACCTCTGGCAGAGGTCCCGGAGCATAAGAATCATCGTCTTCTGCAATAACCAGAATCTCGTCGCCCTCCCTCAGTACATAATCATCATCAGGATTCAATAATATATTTCCTCCACTCTTGGCAACTTTAACTCCACAAGGAATTGCATCAGGAAAGGAAATCAGAACATCTTCAAATTGCCTCCCATCCAGCTCTGGCCATCTTTTTATATAAAATTCAGCACCCTCAAACCCAAGAACATTTTCCCAAATCTGCATACAAAATGACGTGTCAATTACTCTCCAATACTTTTACCACAGAGAAATCACTATAAGTTTTAGCTTTTTTTACAAACGAAAATACAACAGAACCTTATTAACAGAGATTAGGAATGATGTACGGAAAGTAATTAAATAATTAACTTAAGTTGTCTAAAGGACACTTTAGATTATTTTCTTAAAGACAAATTATGTTTAGTTATTTATTTAAAAATAAAGGGTGGTCAATGTCATAAAGTGTTTTTAAAAGAGGGCCAAAAGTGATAACATTAGACTGGGGTACAAAGTCATGACTTAAAAGTTGTTTTAAAAGTGACGTTGAAAATGAGGATTAAAAGTATTATCAAATTAAAAGATATCAAAATGTGAAATAAAAGGAAAAATATTTGGTTGTCCTAAAAGTGCCTATAAAAGAAGGAAATCAGAAAGAAAGAGGCTATTGTTGAATTTGAGAAAACCTTGTTTCAAAGATTGAGCTTTGTTCATTTTCTTCTGCCTAGGACGAAAACCCTTTGGCAAAGAATAGTTTCAAGGATGAAAACCCTCCTATCCTTTTGAGAGGTTTCATTCAGGAATCACCAGTAAACTGAATGTTGTAGTTTCTTTCAATTGTAGTTTGTGGAGCTGATTTGGGTCTCTTATTTCAGTTGGTGTGTTGTAAGAAGTTTTCCAGTTTCAACATGGTTGTGGAGTTGTTTTCAGTTTGGTGTGAAGTTTCTAGTTTTTGTGTAGATTGGGTTTATTCAGAAAATACAAAAATATATTTTGCTGTGATGTTTTGGGTGTCACTTGTGTGAGTTTATTGCGGTATGTTTGTATTTACAGATTTGAATGAATCTATGGTAAGTTTATTGATTTCATGAGGATTTCCATATCCATTTGCTTGCAAATCTCAATATTTTCATATTGAAGAAGGTTTATATGATCCAAGCAGGCCGTACCATCTTGTGCTAGGCCGTACTGTTTGCAAGATTTACTTGTATATTTTGTTAAAAATCCAATTTACACTTGTTGCACTAGTTTATTGCTGATATACTATCAGTAAGGGATTGATTTTATGCAGTTTTCAGATTTGATTCAGACTGATATCTAGTTGTACAGTTGTTGTACCTGACTGTACAGTTCTGGGAGCTGTAGCTCATTAATTTATGATCATATAATCTTCTGTTGTTCGTACTTCTGCTGCTGCAAGGGTATTTAATGCTGATTCGGGCTGTTAAAGGTGATTACAGCCTTATTTGGTGTTGTTGTGACTGTTGTACCTTCATTGTTTGACCGTACATACTGTTGTAGGGGTCTTTCATTGCTGCAAACTGCTGTTACCAGTCATTTAATAATTATTTCAGTGAGTCTCTGCATTGTTTCATAGTAATAATCAGCATCCTTTCCTGCCCACAGTCCATACTAGGAATTAAGGAGTATATTAGATTGTCGGGCTGCTATTAGTCTGTTCTGTGTAGGGTTTTTTGTTGTTTACTATCATCATATTCAGATCTGAGTTGAATACTTCTGTTGTTCCATACTGTGAGTGTGTAGTTTACATCTTTTTACATAATGCAAATTGGTCCAAGGGTCTGATAGAACTCATAACAAGTGGCTATAGCTATGCATTGAAGGGATTAAGCTGTGGATTTCAATCACAACTAGCCTTGGATTTAGCTAGTACTTCTGTTGCATATTTTATAAGGACAAATTCAGATTTCTACAGTGACCCTTACCTTGTAGGAGTGCTGCAAACTCAGTTGCAGACATTCTTGGTATGGAAATTTAATATTTCAGATTTAGTCTCATTGTTGGTTGAGTAGATTTTGCTTATCTCTACTGCTGGGAATCATATGAAAATTATCTTCAATTGCTAATCATTACCAACATTGTTATTTGATGATAATCTATTGTAATATCTGAGCAGTTGACCACCATATTGGAGTTGTCTAAGTTGTAATATTCGGAAGGTTTTCCGCCAAATACTTTACTTTGTACTTGCATTGTAATCAACGTTTGGATGGCGTAGCCGCCAGCGTTTGCATTTCATTATCTCTCATTTTGGCGTTGATCCAGATCGGCTTATTGTTTGCCATTTTGGCATTGACCCGATTTGTAGTTGTAATCAACCAATTTGACTTGAGCATAACAAATACTTGTCCGCCGAAGAGGTGTTGATCTGGTCAGCTTGCCACCTGTATGCTCTGGTCGGCTATGCCGCCATTACTTTTCCAACAGTGCATTTATATAGTTTGTGTTGTCCTCATTCTAATCTCTATATGCTCTCACCTTGCCCACATCGGGAACTTAGTGATCAGAAAGAATTAAAATTTGAGTGATTGCAAATTCTTATGTGGATTTGAGCTAACGGTTCTACAAGGGACATTACACTGCCTTAGGACAATGCCACAGCAAGCATGCAATTTCAAACTCCAGAAAGAAAGAAAATAGAAACACTTGTAGTTCAGGTCTATCACTACACCATGCAAAACACAAATACATTTATATTGAAACACATATAAATCACATCCCATAGCAGAAATATATGAAATACAAACTACTCATCTCGAATAGAAAACTTATCTAAAGACAGTGCACAACTATAGGAGATCGGAATATTTTCATTATTCTCATTTTAATGTGCGTGCCTCCATGCAACATTGGCCTTTTCAATCAATTGAATGCCCTCTAATTATTGCTCAATGGACATAGAATCAGACAAGTATTTCAAATATGGCATAATCACCTATGCATAACACTACATGACTAACCGTAACCAAAAGCTTAAATAAGTATATGTACCTTACATGATATTCAATGATTATCTTTATTAATTCATGTGCTTCTATTTTTAAAGAATGCGTTTGGACAGGTACAAGAACATAATACCACAATTGGTAAACACATCTATCCCCCCCAAACTTGTTGCCATCCCTACCACACCAATCAAAGATTGTGGAGTTCAGACAGCACTTTGATGGACATCTAACAAGAAACTCAATTTTGTGAAGCCATTGTGGTAGAAGTCATGGATCCAAAAACATTTTGTTGTCGCTCTAATATTGCAGCCACCTAATGCTAAGCTGGGTGCACCTTATACCCGTGCCACATGTGGAGTGCAATAATGGGAAGTCCTGTAAATGATTGGACTTGAGACACGACAACTTCTGGGATTGAAAGGCCAGCTCCTTGTAAGATTTTCAATAAAGATCTCACTATCCACTTGCAGAGGAAAGGGGGTAAAAAGATAAGAACATGAATATAAATCCTAATCTATAGAGGTGATGCATCAAGATTAAGAAAAGTTTTCCATGGCACAAGGATTATAACACGTGATTTAATAGTTTACTAAAAGAGAGACATGAGCAGCGATGAAAGGCAAGAAACAAATATTTGCACAATCATTCGTCTACAGGAGGTTAGAAACTGCTCACAAGAGATCAACAAGTATCAAACACATAGATCAAGACTACCTAAATGTAGATGGAAAAGAGAAAAAAATAAAAAGACTTCCAAACAAAACCAATAAACACAAAGAGCAAAGCACTCCTGCTACCAGAGTAAACACAGTAACAAACAACACAAAAGGCAAGAACAAATCACACATTTGTATTAACTCTCAAAGGTTTGAGAATTAAAAAAATACATCTACCCTCAAGCTCGAATCTATAATTTTACCATGAAAATGGCAGGGCTTTGCCCAAAAAATCCTCTCCTAGCTTATAAGAGCTCATTACATATTTATAACCCACAAAAGAGAGAATAGAAGGTGGGTGGGAGGGTGGCGAGAGAGAGAGAGAGAGAGAGAGTGCAGCAATGAATGCTACAACCTACAATAAATCCTACAACAATTAATCGCCTAACATATCAGGGGACATATGTTGCAATCTTGTACCATAGCATGGCATTTTCTATTAAATTTGTTACAACTACCTCTCCCAAGCATTGAATTCTCTGCAGGCGAAGGGCACACACAATCAAATTAGGCATATAAATCTTCTTTGCATTGGACTTTGGATGTGTACAAGGGAAAATCCCTTCAATGATACACGCTAGCTACCTTTTGCACCTAATTCTGTCAGTCCCTAAACTGAATTAATTGCAAGAATGTCACCCATGCCTTAAGAACAGAATCATCTTGTTTCCTACACACGACATAGGTCCTACCGAGCATCCCACTAAGTACACACAACCAATTGAATTATCCAAAGGAATGGTTGCGTATACTGAATCTACAGAATTGTGAGTAAAGCCTCAATTGCATCGCCAAATATTTGATCTCTGCAATCTGATCTTCAATCACCATTCAATTATTTCCTTCATTTGAAACTTGACCAATTGCAATCATTGAGCTACATAAATGCCGCCACCAAACTCTCCCTTGGTTTATCCATAACTTGGCCTTGGCCTATTAGAGATCCCCAATCGTTGATCAAGGCCAATCGGATGGCCAACGAACACCCAAACGCATTTCCCATTTCTCTACCTTCGACTCCCACAAGCCATTTGATCAAAAGATCTAACAGCTAGCGAAGCGCACAACAATGAAATGCTTCCACTCTCCATTGCCTCCTGCCAACCAATCACATCACCACATAGTGTATATATAGGCCCACCAAATGTGCCATGTCACACAACCAAGCACAACTTCATTGACACCACACAGGCAAAACCCTTGGAATATTTGCACGCAATGGTCCTCAAACCAATAATAATTACTTCCAATAGATGACATGGACCAATGAAATAAGAGCACATCACCCTTGATTAACATCACACGCACAACCAAAGAGTCATGCCAAATGGGTAACAAGGGCCCACTAGCCTTGCCTTGACCAATATAAGGCCTGCCACATGATACATTTGGTGCAAAATCATGAAGATCTGATAGCACCCGCTCGTCCCTAAGAACAATCTAATGACTCGCGAGGTTCAATACCAATATTTCCCACTGACACACCAAGAACCTCCACGGACCACATGATCAACCCTGTGTTTGTCATTTCCCATTTTTCAAATTAAAATAATTAATAATACTATTTAAGTTGGGTCCGATAATTTCTAATCTTAGGGGCAACTTAATAATAATTTATAATTAAAATAAAAGGTGTTTTTAAACATTAGCACTAAAATAAAAGTATTTTTAAATACTTAAAATAAAAATTAAAAGTATTTTAAAATACATGGAGGGAAATTTAGGACCCAAGGGCCCAATTCGAAAAGGTATATCAAGGAGGCACCCATCTTCATTTGATCATCACGCAAGTTATCCTTTTTGCATCCAATTTTTAGATTTGAACAGTTTGTTCACTCTAGGGCATCCAAGGATGAAAACCCTTGATTTGTTCGGGGTTTGAGAGGACGAAAACCCTCTTGTATTCCACATTTGGGATCAAGGATGAAAACCTTGCTTCTCATTTTGGGTGATTCCATCCAAGGATCACAATTGTGCTGATTTGTTGAGGATTTGAAGTCATTTTTCAGTTTGCTACAGTGACACTACAATGTTTGTTGCTAATTTTCGGAGATTTCATGCAAGATTCCAGCAATTGGGCAAATTGGAGTTGCAAGCAAATAATTTGTTTTGTCGCCATATCACATTTGAGGGTTTTTTACATCAATTTTCAGATTTTTGTCAATTTAAGCATTGGATCTGCCAACCACAGTTGAGTGCCACCCTTGGAGGAACAAAATCAGTCATTTTCTGCTAACCTTAGCTGAGAGCCACCTTTGGAGGGACAAAATCAGTTATTGATGCATAGATCAGCCACATCAGCCAATAGTTTACCTTGTCTCAGTCATCATACAACAGTTAGAAGTCATTTCTAGGAGACTACAATCAGATTTGAACACATTGTATATGTTTCCAAGGAAGATCAGCAATAGTTAGTGGCTGTTATTAGTAATTTTTGGTGTTCCAGCACTGTCATACATCATTCCAACCTTGGATTAGTCAAACACACCATTGTTTCAGCCTTGTGATTGCTGCAAACACTTTCCAATGGTTGTACACTTTGCATCAGAAGTCCATACAGCTGTAGGTGTAATGTCCCCATTTCCGGCATGATCACCTAGCATGGATTCAGTTAGCCTATTCATCATTCCTAATTCAATTGGAAAGGGAATGTTTTGGTTGAGCTATGGGTTTTGAAGGTCATAGATATTTGGAAAGTTGGTCTGGCATAGAGATTTGGAATATTGTGTTTTTCATGGCTCAACTATTTTTTCCTAGACTTGGCGACTTGGGAGATGAATAAATATATTTTTATAATATTTGTTGATGGGTCAAAAATATTTTAATATTTTCCTTTTAAGTGGAGAGACCCAATTGAGGGTTTTTAGGCTATGATACCAGTTCGCCTAGGGTTTCTGCAAGGTCCCGGTCCGATTCGTACCGGATCCGGATCCGGGTTCGGTTCGGGCGGGGATTCCTCCAGGGTTCGCCCGGGCGAACCCACCACATTTTCTAGCAAAAAATTAAAAATTTCCCCACGAATCTGCATTAGTTTGGAGGCGGAATACAAGCCAAAGTTCGCACTTGGTGCCGTTCTCTGCCCTGATCAGTGCGTCTGACAAAGGACGAAGGATTCGCACTATGGTTCAAGGAATTCACGGATAGGAAGAACCGAAGAGTAAAGAAAAATTCTAGCGTGAATTTTGGATAGGAAGAACCGAGGAGTTCAGAAAAACATTGTGTGAATTTTTTTTCAGCGTGAGACTATTAGTTTAAAAGCCTTTCTTCCGGCCTGAGACAATTATATACTAGCACTTGCACCCATAGGAGGTTCAAGGAATATGCCGATAAGAACACCTAACGAGTTTAAAAAAATTTCCGACGTGAGACAATTCCGAGCCCTATAATGCTCACATATAAAAGCCTATCGGCTAAATAGTATTTAGATATTTATTATTAATATTAATATATTTTTATTTCTATATATAAACGATTTATATTTATATTAATATATTTATATTTATGTATTTTTATATTTTTATATTTTTTATATAACAATATTTAAATATATATAATAGTCTATATTGTTATATAATTATATTTATATTCAAATTAATATATTTGTATAATTATATATATATATAACAATAGTCTATATATTAATTTAAATATAAATATATTGTCTATTAATATAAATATATAGTCTATTAATTTAAATTTAAATATAGAGTCTATTGTATATTGTTATATAATTATATTTATATTTTTAATTTTTTTATATAACAATATTTGTTATATGTATATTTATATATATATATATATATTATAATTTATAAATATATTGTTTATATGTATATAATATTTAAATATCTACATAATATATTTATAAATTATAATATATATAAATGGATATTAGATATTTATAAATTATGGGTTTAATATATAAATGGATATTAAATATATATATATATATTTAATTACTATTGGAAATATGTATATATTTTTAATTTTTATATGTTCTTGTATGGACGAACCCAAAACGAACCCACACCAAAAAAAAAATTGACCGAACCGGCGAACCGAACCCGCGAACCCGAACCGAAACCCGTACCAGAACCAGTAAAGTAACTTAGTTTTTAGGCAGCCAAAATAATAATATTTTATTATTTATTTTGAGCGCTCAAGGAAGGAGAATAAGTCGGCCAAAAATAATAATATTTTATTGTTTGTTTGAACGCCCAAGGAGGAGAATAAGTAAGCCAAAAATAATAATATTTTATTGTTTGTTTGAGAGCCCAAGGAGAAGAAAAAAATAATATTTTTTAAATCGCCCAAGGTGAATTGAGATGGTCGGCCTTATTGGAGGGAAAAGGATTTGAAAATTGTCTTTTCAAGGTCGGCTATGGGGGAGATTTGACATGGGTATAAAGAAGAGTTGCTTGGAAGGCATTTGACATCTAGAACATTTTATACACTTTGCTTTGAGTTTCTCTCTCTTTGGCTGCAACGAAAGTTGAGCATTGAACCAAGGACAAAAACCCTTGTTGTTCATGGTGAGTTGGACAAAAACCTAGCTCATCACTTGGTGATTCCTTAACGGGATCAAATTGTGCTTCATTGTTGTTCATTGCCGAAGCGGAGCAGATTTTTCATATCAGATTTGCAGATCAGATTTGAAGAAGGGTTTTTGGTGAGCTTTGGAGACATCTTAGCCTAGGGTTTTCACCTAGGGTTTGAGCGCCTGTAATGTGCCGTACCTGTTGGTTCTTTTTAAGATCGTAATAGTGTTATTTTTTTTTGTGTTCTTTCAGACTAGACAGAAGATGCAGAAGGGGTTTCAGTTTTCTTGAGATGTGTTTGTTTCATTGCCAGAATACATAGAAAATATAGCATGCAAGTGAAACCCAGAAAAAGTACAATAGATATGAGCAAAATATTGAACACCCAGATCATAAAATGTCATATAATAAATTACTATCACATACCCACAAGAAAATATGCAACTTCGTATCAGTGTTGTAGCTGGACCAGCAACTAGGTAGCATAAAATTCATTCAAACTCCATGACAATGTAAAAGTCTTTGCATACAATGGATAGTATCAAGCTTAGAGGCCCTAGACGCCTCAAAGAGAAGATTAATAGCTGCTAACACTATAGAATATGCTCCACAATACCCCACGCTGACTTCATTGCATCCCACGCGATGACATCTCTTTGAGGCATTCAGTCTAATGCCGGAAAGTGAAACCCTGCCACGGCCCACGATTAAAAAAAAATTAAAACTAAAACTTCAAAGAATCAAAAACCGAAACCCTCACCTTCAATCGCCCACGCTCAGATGCCCAACTCGCTGCTCAGATGAAGTCGTGAACACTGAAAATGAAAAAATAAGTCAATCGATTTAGCCTTTTAGACTCTAGGTTTTTTTTTTTTTTTAAATAATTTTTTATTGCATTTTGGGGGACGCCTGGAAGTCTCGGGGATGTCCAGGCGTCCCCTCAAAACCGAGACGTCTTGGAGGCGGCGGCGAAACAGGGGGACGGCGGGGGGGACGTTTCCCTAATGTCTCCCCGTCTCGAAAACATCCCCGTCTCGGGGATGACTGTATTTTAGGGGGGGACGTGTCCCCGTGGAACTAGGGAAGGAACTCTTGTAGATTGAATACTCAACCTTTGTTGTGTGTTAAGTTATAAGACATTCTTGAGTGTTATCAATATAATATGTAAGCTGAATGTTAGAGAACTTTCATATTGAGGTTGGCAGATTTCAGACTGTCTCACAATGCATATTTGATCTCCAACAACACAACCATTTTCATATGCATCCTAATTTGTTTACCACGTCCACAAGGCATATGTAGAATTTAACACCTCAAGTATGCCATCACCAAAGCTACTCTCTCGATCTGCACTCCATTCCGGTTGTTTGTCCCAACAAAATTTACCTTGTGCGGGACCCGAAGTGAAATTTATGTGGCATACACCTCCAAATTCAGGTTTGTTGTCCTCTTGCTTGGGGCACTTTCCTCGATCATCTGCAAAATTTGTGTCAATACCCTCAATGTTCCCACCGTCTCTTACTATGATATACGAAGAAGCACATGGATCCAAAGTATAGTTGTAGACTCTATTCATCCTTTCATATGCATGTACGTGTCTAGAGAATACTATGTCCACACCAAACTCATATAAAAGGTGTTCCATTCCTTGCCTCATACACTCAAACTCTTGGTAATTTGAAGTATAACTATTATACCAGGGTGAATGCCATGATGCAACAAGTCATGGTGTAACTTGTCGATCTACATTTGCAAAATCTCTCTTTAGCCAAGTATATTGCATAACAGTCTTGTTGTAGTTAACTTATGCTCCTAGCATGATAAAATGTATTCCGCTCATATTGAAGGAATAATAGAAGCTACTGTTTGAGCTACATTCTTGAGACGGTACAGCAAATCAAGCCTTGTAAGAGGTAAAATGGCTCCTTCTGCTTGAGGCTCTATTTCATGATTTCCTTCTATCACCATCATGGGCACCCTTGAGGTCAATGACTCCATAAATCTTCTCGCTCTGGTTTGTTTAGAGTGTCAACGATGGGTCTGTAACCAAGGCACCAACATCAACACAAATATATGACCCCTCTGACTTCAAAAGCTTAATGGTCACAGAATCAAACCAAGTAATTGGCCCTGTTTGGGTATTCTAGTGGCATAGCTCTTTAGGCGCCTCCAACAATACATAGAAAACACGCAGAACTTTGTGGGCTACCTCAAAACCCTGTACCTGCGCATTGCTTTAGCATTTCAAGAGCTTTTTTTAACAAAAATACTTTGAGCATATCGTGCAACTATTGCATTCCACAGAAACCACGTTTCTTCCACATCTTATGATCACTTCCACCTTTTGCGTACATGTTTACCCGCACATTACCAACTATAATATCTGACAAAAATCACCTTCCGTTATGCCTTGATGAACGTTGATACCCAGTTCCGAATCTCCCATTTGGGCACACGCACTCAATTTTATAGTTGTGAATTGCATTTGATTGAAAATTTCAAAAGACATTCTATGAGATTAATATCTCTTTGAGGCATTATGTGCAACAGTTCATGTGTCTTGTCCTTGGTTCCACATCCTACATTCATGGCATTTTGTTTTTGAAACTCTTTAAAACCCTTTCCACACATTCATTTTGTGCAGATTCTGAGGTGATTGCATTTCGTGAGAACAAACTTCTATTAAAGCATTCTTTAAATAGTTCATATACCTAGTCTACGTTTCCAGATCTTGCAGGCACGTCTGCCAGGGTATTTGCAAATATAAAACCTAGTAGAAATCTTTCTTCTATGTATCCACTTCCACATTATGTAAACGTATCTGCCAGAGCATGTCTAACTATAATATCTGTCAAAATTCTCCATTTTCATTATGCTTTAACGGATGCCCATTCCTGTTTTAGCGCTCCCAGGAGCAGGTTGGAGGATGTTTGAAGAGGTCGAGGAAATTGGAGTTGAACCGGCCAAATGCATATGCTTGAAAATTTCTAAAGTTTTTCTTTAACAAATTCATTTTAGTGCATATCCTACACTCATTGCATTTCATTAGATCACATTTCTTCGCGCTTTGTGAGTGCTTTCACATTCTGTATTCATTTTCACGAGAGCAACTCCAACAAAAACCTGTCTGTACGCTGCATTAAAGCTTTCGTTTTGGCACGGATTACCAACACATTACCAACTATAATCTCTGACAAAATCCCCCCTTTTGAAATGTTTCGATGAATCTCCATTATCTGTTTTAAAAGCTCCCATCTTGGCGCAAACAATGAGGATGCTAGCGCAGGTTTTGGAATTTGGCGTTAAACATTTCATGAGATGACATCCTTGTGAAGTATGTTGTCCAACAGCTCATGTGCCCTGTGTAAACTTCCACACTCTATAGACATGGCTACGAGGGCACTTGTATTTGCAGCATCTGACAGAAATCGCTGCCCTAAGGCTTCCATTTTGGTGCAAGTTAGGAAAACACTGGCAAAGGTTGCAGAATCTAGCTTTATTCCTGCCATTTACATTTACTTGAAAGTTTCTAAACTTGTTCAATAAATCCAAATTGTGCATATCCTGCAATCATTGCAGACCATGAGAAACTGGTGCGGCCATGGAGGACATTGGCAAAAGCAAACACTAATGTCATATGGGTAACAAATGAAGTTTCAAAACCTTTGAAATCGGCGAAGAACGAAGCTCGCTAACTTTAAATATTGGCAATGAAATAAGTTCGCAAACTTTAAAAATCACTGATGATAATGTGTTTCAGCAAATAATGGAATTTTTAAACTTTTGGAATTGTCGATAATAAAACTATCAACACTTTAAATAGTTCAGGAACCCTAATATTGGCCGATAAAGAGTAGTATCGGCAGCTTTAGGAGTTAGCGAAATGAAAAACCTTCTGATCAAATATTTTCACCTATTAAAGCTTCTCAACATTTCAACATGAATCGGGGACTTGGGCAGTTCGCAAACCTAATAAATGGCCGATTGGAGATTTTAATAGTTTGTGAACCACGAAGTGTGCCGATGAAGTAATTCACCTTCGATAATATCAAAATTCCCATCCCCTTTATAAAGTCAAATGTGAACCCTTGAAATAATTTTTAAAGCACGATTCTCTTCGGCAAACTTCGAAACTTTTAACTTTTCTTCAAGGTAATGTTCGGCAATTGAAAATTTCAATAGTATATTCCTTTTAATTTTCCAACTTTAGGAAAACTATTAAAATATATTTTATGCCCCAGTATATTTGAAATTCAAAACGCCAAGAAAACGAGAAGATGAAAAATTTAATAACTCTTGACTGGAAATGAATTTTTATCGGGAAATTGGCAGTATTACTTGAAATGATGTTCTGAAATGCCCTGCTAACTCATTCTGCTCAAGCATCCATAAAACTTCAAATTTAATGTTTTCCGTAATTTGCCGCGCAGGAACGGGAATCTTTAAAATCTCCAATTTGGGAAGGAATCTCGTCCTGAAAGATGGACCACATTTAAGGGATGGATCCAGGAAACTCCCTATAACACAATTTTGTGCCAACACCAACAGATCTCCAGATTTAATTGTTTTCGTGAATCCTGAACTCAAACTGGCAACTGCAACCAAGCTTTTGACTGAAAGAAGTGAGGCATTTTACATTGAACATTTAGAAGTAGAACAATGGATTGACTGGATGATATCATAGAACCAATGATCATGAGAAAAGTTTAAATTTGGCCGGGTTCAAAAATGAGGCCAACACTTCTCCACTCCTAGTGCCTTACCTGATTTTGTAGTAGAGAGCCACTATTTTTGGGTAGGAATGAAGAAGAGCCTGTTAATGTGAAGGGAATGAGGGGTCCATTAGAGAGGGCATTTCAAAATGATGCTAGACAGATTGCAGATCAAAGTGTTGCAAGATGCCTCTATGCAAATAGTTTGTCCTCCAATGTTGTTCGATCACCGTATTGGCAAAGATATGTTGAGAAAGGCAAATGAGGCTCCCAAAGGGTATACGAGCCCGGGTTATGAGAAGGTGCGTAGCACGCTACTGGAAAGAGGTAAAAAAATATAGACACTTCATTGGCTCCCATTAGGAATTCATGAAAACAAACAAGGGTGTCCATTGTTTCCGATGGATGTAAGGACACAAGAAATCGACCGCTAATCAATGTGATTGCAATGTACCCTAAAGGGGCAATGTTTTTGAAAGTCGTGGATTGTGAGGGGCATGTGAAGGATGCACAATTTATTGCTAGCATCCTTATACGGTGCATTCAAGAAGTTGGTCCTAAAAATGTTGTCCAAGTCATAACAGACAACACAAAGAATTGTAAAGCAGCTGGTATGTTGGTTGAGACACGGTTTTCACACATATTTTGGACACCATGTGCTGTCCACTCGCTTAACCTCATGCTACAAAAGTTGGGTAGGAAAATAAATTGGATCAAACAAGTCTATGCTAAGGCTGAAGAGATCCAAATGTTCATCACAATCTGTCACATGTCTTTTCCTGGTGATATCCTTCTCATACTTCAACTCAGCCTCATACTTATGCAAAGTGACCAACTCATAATGAGGTGCAATACAAGATGGAATATGGAGGCATATGCTTCTAATACTTCATACAAAATATTATAAGGTTATAAAATTTACATATGGTGGTATGTGCATACTAGAAAGGTCCCATTTTATACAAAGATAATGGATTTTTATTCTGAAATTGATTGGAAAGTCCTTGGAGATAGAGATAATCAATAGTATGAGAGATTAAAAAACCTACTTTTCAGAAAATGCTGCCATTCTAAAAGTGATTAATTTCTAGTAAACTACCTGTGCAAGACCAGGTTGGCGAGCACACTGAATCATCAGGCGCCCGATCACATCATGTGCCACAACAGTCTCAACAAGGTCTCCTCCAACAAGCTTCACTAGTGGTTCATTGTCAAGATCACTCATCTCTACAACTATATGACCTCTCAGACCCTCCTTAACTCCAATAAGGCTTAAAACAACTCTCAACGCATGTGCATCACTCTGTACAAAACACAATTAATTGGGAATTAGATGGTGCAAATTAATGGATTTATAAAATGAAAAGAAACAGCTGTTGAATTGGGTCCAACGGAATTTTTATAAAGAAATCAACTTACCTGATCAGCATTTTCATCTTCAGCAAGGACAATAATGGCACGAGCCTTGGACACTGAGACCTATGAAAAAGAAACAAAGATCATTAGAAAAAATGCAATCCTGTAAGAAATAATATTTAGCTTTTCCACATCACAACAGTAAAACCTAAAGTATCCAGCAGTGACATGCTGAGCCATAATTTCAATCTCAGAATGGCATGCCTAAACCTTTTTCAAGTCAGCCATTATGAGAGGACTCCCACTCCTGCATATTACAGATGTCCCCATGAAATCAAATTCCATCTTGGTAATGTCCATTTCCATTTCTTCCTTGTCTCGTTCTGCAAGGACAACAACTACACCACCACCCAAACTTCGGTTTGCTATGGCAAGCTGATTTAACAATGAAGCCTGTGAATGAACTGCTCAAAATAAGTATTTACAGGTAATGCAACATCTCTTAAGCAAACAAAAAATATATTCAAAGCACTGAAACCAAAAAAAAATTTACCAATCAGACAAAGAACCTACATCTTCATGAAGCAAGGGTGATAGACCTGAAACAATTATGCCTACCTCATATTTCACTCTAAAAGTACCATTATAAATAGATTCTTGCCTCACCACCAAGATGAAAATAGAAGCATGGTAGACCCTCAACCTTCAAATTGAACTGGTTAATTAACAATTTAAGTGAGTTATAGTGGTCTCTTACAAGTGAGGACGTGAGAAAGAAAAACATGAGAAACTACACAATTGTTCAATCAAAGGCACACTTGATTTCCCAGAGATTAAATGGAAATTTAGGTCATAGCTTCAAAACTGACACCTGTTTTGTCATCTAAAATTTAATGATTGGTTGCACACTACATCTATCCAGATGTTCAATTATGCAGCAGAAATCTATGGGCACAGCCAAAAAAATGGGGATTTCAATGCCTTTATCTCTTTTAGTATTGAATAAAGAAACTCCTCTTCCTGGCATATCTAAAGTTTCTTTAAAATTTGATAAAAGATGCATTTACAGTTTCAATCGAAGGAAAATCATAACAAGGATGTCAACATCAAAAGATCAGTGGAGCAATATATAGGATAAGAATACTACAAAGTTCCAAATCTTTCCATTTGCACCATTAATCAATTAGCTTCCATAAAATACAGGACAACTACCATCCTCTGCAACTGTTCTTAAAATTTAAATGTTCAAGCGAAAGATTGTTCAAAAATTACCAATTTGTCACTCCATCCAAGAATTAGTGTGTGGTTACTCTCAATCACCTCACTTTTTCCTTTGCGTAGTGAATCAACCTTCTCAGATATTGCGTCAGAAACCAGCCCAAGCATCATAGCAAAGATTAGCATGCCGCCAAAGCTTATAGAGACAGATACAATCCGTGGACCCATCCCCACACTGCTTGTATGATTGCCCGAATCTGCTACATATGTCCAAGACATCCACAAAGCATCCAATAGACTATCATCACTCACTGCAAAAAGGGCTAAACCACCGACTCCAATAAGCAGTATCGTTGCAAATAGCAGAGCCAATGGCTTGGCATAGGAGTAAGTTGAAAAGAAAACATCTACACCATATGCTACGCGTTTACTCAATGGAGCCTCCTCCAAACTCTGGTTGCTTCTTGATGCTCTGGTCAACCATGGCAGGTCATCAATATATTTAAAGAATAAAAATGGAATTGCTAGCAAGAATATAACAATGCAAAGGGCAAATTTCCGAATGTCTCTGTCATATGAAGCACCATTGCCCTTCATGCCGTCATTGGAGTACTTCATTTGACCGTCACATGCTATTTGAAGGTTTTTGAACTCTTCCTGATCATATAAGAAAAAATCACATTTTCCTAGAGATCATTCACAGGATTTCTGATAAAAGAAGAAACCAGTGTTTCATGGAACATTTCTTATCTAGCTAAAGCAAAAGTTTTCCATGAATTCAAACATACAAATTATGCATAAAAGCAAACAAAAACGAATTTATAGCTTTGCACTCACCTCTAGAGTCGCCAATTGCTCACGTAACGACAACGCATATAGCAGAGAAAAAAGGAACATCACAGGAAGCTAGAAGACAATACAAAACAAGGCATCAGCACAAGGCACATTAACAGTTTAACCTGCTTGCTAAAATAAAAGAGTACTTTAGTCTAGTGTAATGATTCCAAAATGGCAATTGTAAACTAGTTTTGCAAATCAGTACTTGTTTTATTTTTATTTTTTTTGCTTACGGTAACTAGGATTAGGCACCCAAGAGCCACAAAAAAATGGCGTCAAAGCACCAGATTCTTGTAACAAAAAAATCACCAGCATTGCCATGGCTTGTACAAGTTAAAGGTTGTTTAAATTTAATCATATGCTTGCTTAAAGAAAGGCTAGATATCATAAATTGTAAAACATGCTTATTCCTCTCATAGCATTACATATATTTAGGAGAATAAGCTACTAGAAATATCTTGTGAGAGGGAAAGTATGACATCCAAGGGTTGTAATTAGAGATCATAATTCTTTTCTTTTTTTCCCCAATTGCCTTCCACACTAGCTTAAAAATCAAAAGCTTGCATAAATTTTAAGATATAACCTTATCTGCATGCACAGGATCTATGCGATATAGCCTACCCACTGCTGCAATATAAATTTTTAAATTTAAGATATATTTATTTTTATCTGCGTGCACATGAATTATGATATGGAAGACTCACTGCTGCAACCTGCACTGTTTATTTCCCAACAGATTATGGTTGGATGTCCTCCTTGAACGCTCATCTTCATATGAACTTCTCATAGCTCTTTCTTTCTTTTTCAGCTAGATCATCTCTGTGGCCTTCCAATCTTGGCTACTCCCCAGCAAGCATTTTCTCTCACAATGACTAATGATGGCTCAGACGGCTCTTCCATTTCAGATGCAGACAGCGATATTCGATGAGATTTCCTTCCAGTCTTCACCGGCACATGCTTTTGGGGCCCTTGTTTGCCCTTCATTGCTTTTAACAAGATTTTGTCCGTCATTGTTTTGGGCAAAGTAATAAGGTGGCTGATTATCTTGCAAATGCAGGGATGGATCAATTCCCCTTCTCCACAAAACTTGGTGATCATCCTAACAGATAGGATATGATGTTGTCTTCGAAGGATTCCCTTCCTTGTAAACAAATTATTAACCCAAACTATAGATCTCTTCCTTCACATTAATATGGTCGGCGGATTATTATTATTATTAATTTTGTGGTGGCGGATTTGCTGGATTTCCTTTTATTTGGAAAGGACATTCCCAGCCTGGTTTTTCGTTATGTGGCACACGTTGCATTAGTTGGCCCAAGTGAAAGGATGTTTTATGTGCCCCTCTAGCTACATTCTATCTAGCATTTTTTTTTTTTAAATTGTTGTTGTTTTATGGCTCTCTTTGCAGTGTGTTTTGGCCCTCTTTTACAACGTGTTTTGGTTTCTATGGTCCCATAGGCTGTCTGGCCTCATGGACGTTATTAAAAGCCTTCATTCATTCATTCATTCATTCATGCTCTATTGGGTTCGCGTCTTTGTTTGCAAGTTTCCCTTCTCAGGGGATTGGCTCTCACTCAATTCAGCATAAATGAAACAAGGATTTTGTGTATGTGATTTTCCTTTGAGTGGGGTGGTTTCAAACCACCACTTAAGGAAAACTTTTTGTACGCAAGATGTTTGTTTTTTATTTTGTAATATGCAATTTTTATTTTTATTTTTATTTTTGGTATTGAATGTATGTAATTTTACAAATAAAAACAGTCCACATGGACTGATAAACCACTGTTCAAGTATATCCAACAAGTAATCACAATACAACAGAAATATTCAGCACTACTGCCAAACACAGACACATATATAACATGGAATTACAACACGCTGTAAGACACACCAAATAGTAAATATATACAGCCAACATAATAAACATGGACAGCACTGAAAAGTTTGTCCTGGAGCCGCAGAATTTATGCTTATACACCAGCTGTCCAACAAGCCACTACAGACTCATCAAAACCTGAAATTCATGAACATAATGCAATCACCGCAACCACAGAGATGTCCACTGAACCTGGATGTAACTGTCACTGTTTTGATCTGTAATACAACATCTGAGATTGAATAATCTGGAGTTGGTGAACTGCCTTTCCGTATTTCTCTAAATCCCCCTGTAATTGTGAAAAAAGAGAAACAATATAGAGAAAAATTTCAGAGTAAATCTTTAAAATCCATAGGGCTTCGATTTCTAAGGATTGTATCCATAGGTTGGGCGCATGTGTCCCTGATGATGTTACTAGGGAGTGGACTCTTATAAGTGATGACCTTGTTCTGCTGGGTGAAAATTTGGAAGATGTTTCGCCAAACTACAAAATATGCACTTCATCAAGGAGGTTTGAACAATTTGGGTGTAGTACACAGTGGGCTTCGATTTCTAAGGATTGTATCCATAGGTTGGGCGCATGTGTCCCTGATGATGTTACTAGGGAGTGGGCTCTTATAAGTGATGACCTTGTCCTGCTAGGTGAAAATTTGGAAGATGTTTCGCCAAACTATGCGGTTTATGCAACTCGCCTCCAACAGTCAAAAGGATGTGGAATAGTTTCAATGTCTCTCACATTCCCTTTCTAAGAAGGATGCCGGCTTGGCTTTATACTGTCAATATTTGGCATTATATATGGATAATTTGTGGGTTGCAATTCATGAGGGTTGTCTGAAAATTTGTAGCGCGTGCCACTTATCCACCATTTCAAAGAGTAGAGTTTCCCGAGCTATCTGCAAATCCTCCCTTAAACCCGGTGTTCAGGTGTTGACCAAAGATAAGTCTGCTCTAGGCCCCTCTTGCTGATTTGGCCTGTGGAGTAGGTTTTGTTTTGTTGATGTTATAGTTTTTGTGGTCATTTCCTTTGGTCCAAGCTGGTTGGCTTGGATTTTGTATCTTTTCGACCTTTTCGGCTCTTTCTAATTTTAACATTTTTAATTTTAAGAGAGGCCCCTATAAAACCCTCATTTAACTTATTAAAAAATTAATATAATATATTAATTATATAACTATAAATTGACAAAATAACACGGTAATAATATTATCACATATGCTAAAAACATGGCAATAGTAACAAAGAACAGCAAAAGTGCAGATGCAAGATTTGCAAATGCAGGCACAAGAGCTAGGCAAATCGCAACATCTCTGTCATTGGCAAATCTCCATTGCGCGGAGGCTTTTTAGTGGCTACTCATAGGAAAGCCAAGGCAGTGAATGGCCAGATCAGCGCGACAGACTCTAGTGGCTAGGGTGGACTTAAAATGAGTCAACTTTATTGCCAAGTCTGTGAAGGGGACCACGTTGGAGGTTAGGGAAGTATTTCTTATTTGTAAAAATGCAGCCAACCCTTATCATTCTTGTGGGGACACTCTCTCACCAGAGGATGCTTCCTGTCTAATTGCGTAGTTGAGGACCGGTTCTCACCATCTAAGGTGCGAAATT
Source organism: Cunninghamia lanceolata (assembly GCA_027924645.1). Lineage (NCBI taxonomy): Eukaryota > Viridiplantae > Streptophyta > Pinopsida > Cupressales > Cupressaceae > Cunninghamia > Cunninghamia lanceolata. The sequence goes on from BSBN01000934.1 coordinate 3,241,948, forward strand.
GGTAGATGGACGGTTCCCAAGGAAGTTTGGGAGGATAGGATTCGCATGTTCTGCAGCAAAAGGGTCGTCGAAACTGAATGGCACTTCGTCTTTGAATGTGCTGTATATGAAGATATCCGCATGCAGTATGGAAACAGCTTGAAGGGGGAAAGTTTAAACGCACTATTTGAGGATGCAAGGCTTCCCGTAACGGCCAGTTTCTTAGTCAAGTTACTTAGTAGAAGAGCCCACATTGAAAAGAATTTTAAAGTATCTTAGAGCTGCGGCTCGTGGTCCTTTAGGCTGTTTTTGGCCTCATGGACATCATTAAAATTCTTTCATTTCATTTCATTACTCCTCTTTCTCCTGATTTCGTTTCCACGGAGGAGGTCAAGGAAACTATTCCCCCTCCTCAGGTTCGTCCCTCTAAGGGTGTTGTTTCAGAGCCTTTGCTCTCAACTGCTTCTGATTCTTTTTAGGGGGATATCCCATTTCTTTTTCTCAGTCCTCAACAGAGCTTTGTCTTTCAGAGCAGCAAATCAATTCTATTATTAAAAATTTGGAATGTTGCTCTATTATTTGCCGCATGTTGAGAAGGAGACCATCCTTAACAGAAATTTATAGATGGATTGAAGCCACTTGGTCCTCTGTCACAAGTCCATCCATTTCTTTGCTCTCCAATGGCTTCTTGCAGTAAAATTTCAATCTCAGTCCCACAGAGAATCTATTTGGGCAAATGCCTGGTTCTTTGGGAAGAGTGGAGTATTCATGTACCCTTGGCACCTCTTTTTTAATTCTACAAATGTGGTCTTTCATGTGTTCCTTGTTGGATTCGATTCTATAATCTTCCCCTTGTTTTGTGAAATGCAAGTCTGTTGAACCTTCTTATGAAACAACTTGGAGTATTCACTAAAATTGATTGAGCTTATAAGATTTCCAAAATCATTATGTGTGAATGTGTGCAATTATTGAGCTTTCCAAACCTCTCCCACACTCCATTCAGATTGCTCTTTTCATGCCCGTTGGATTCAATTCGTAAATTATGAGGGGCTTTCGTTTCGCTGCTTCTGTTCCAACCAGATGGGTCAATCCTTGACCAACTGTAGGGAGATACGATTTACCCTCTCTATAGATCAGGAAAGGAGGGGCACTCAGCCTGTGGTTGTTCATTACTGTGTTCCGATGTGCAACCAATAGGTTTTTGAATCAAGTAGTTTCAAACTAGATTGAATCATGTTACCTACCTTTTCGTGGTTTCTGGATCATACGCACAACCGAGTCATAAATGTCACTCGGGGTGGAATTTGCTCGATGTGGTTATTGGCACATCTCATAGCACTCGCCTGTAAGAGATGGCCGGGTTGGTGATTGAAAGAGACAGGCCCTCCCCAGTTTATCAGGCAAGATTGCAGCTCTCCCAAGGCTTCCTCACCTAAGATTGTTCAACTCCAAAAGTGGATCCAAAATTTGGAAAACCAAGTCCTAATTTTATCTAGAGAAACCATGGCTAGTTTATGGTGAATTACTATAAGTACGCCCAGCCACCTTCTCAAGTGGTTGCTATTCAGGCGGGTATGAAAGTGGCTACTCAAATTATCAAGGATGTCAAAAGGGATGTTTTCTCAAGCAAGGAGGAATCATAAGGTACAATGCAGACTTCATGAAATTCAATGATTACGAAGATGGTTGACTTTAGAAATCAAGCTACTATGAACAGATTCCTCCAAGATAGGCCACTGAGATTTTCATTAAGGATGATGGTTTGGAGGATGGGAAGATCGCACCAATTTTTTCTCTAAAAAAAGGATTTTTTTATGGCCAAGAAAGGTGTAGGCTTACCCTCTCATCTCTAGAGTCTCTCTCAACCTTAACTAAAAAGTGAAGGGGTAGGAAAATGGAAGGTGAGTGCCTTAATTTAAAATCCAAGGAGTCTATTGGATTGGGCTCTCAATGGACTATGGAAGCTCTCTTTTCCAAAAGAGGAAAGAGGTAGCCCTTGGCCTAAGCTTAGTGGACTTTGGTTTCAAAACAAGATGTGGTTTTGGATTTTTCAACAAATAGTTTTGGCTCTAAGATTACAGTTGTTTATTTCTTCTTAGGAGGAATTTAGAGATAGCTTGAAGCTTAGTCATTTCCATGGCTTTTGAGTAGAAGAGATTGTTAGACTTAGGGCACACAACTGAGAGGGGAGGGGTGAATTAGTTGTGCAAAACTTTCTCCAATTTACACACTTAAATCCTCTTAGTGATTAGTAGTATATTAAACATGAGACATAATGCATTCAAATCAAAAACAGAAACTCATCAACACATGAGACACCAAGATTTTGACGTAGAAAACCCGATTAAGGGAAAAACTACGGGGTGATTAACCCAAGAATGTATTCTCTGTTAGAAGAATAGAAAGAATAAAATGGCACATGCCAATTAGGGCTCACTGCTCGAGCACACTGCTCACAAGAGGCTCACTGCCTACAAGAGACACACTATCTACAAAGAAATAAGTATCACATACATGAACTGGAGAATAGCATCTTCACCATACTTGAATCAGTTCCATTAAGCTCAATACTTCTACTCTGCCTTTCGCTCTCCTCTTCGCTACCACTCGCTCATCTCCACACATTACACACTTTGAAATGACTTCACAATCCCTTATTTATACACGACATCGACTCAGGAACAATCATCTAAGTCGGCAAACACCTACAAGAACATCCGCAAGACGTGTAATACATCCGATCGACCAGTCTCAGGAAGAACACCATCATCCAGTGGTTATTCTTCAAATGCGCACTCTAACTTCAATGCGGACCACCAACATGAACTGGACACGATCCAAGGATCACAACCACCTTTCCCGAATCACTTGAGAACATCCACTCTTCATCTGCTTGTTGGAATTCTCCTCTCCTTCATCCGGAGCTTTCAGAACACAGTCTGTCATTACTGTCACAAAGGAATAGGTTCTTCCAAACCTTCAAACCACGAACCAATCGAGTTGACACTTCACACGGACATCTTCAACACTCACTCAAATCCGCAGAATGGGATAGTGCATTACCGGATCTCACCGGACCTATCTGTGTCACTCTGTTACCTTTGAACACCTGCCGGAGCCGGTTCTACTTGAGCGGCCATAACTTCTTCAGATCTTCATGCGGACCTCTGAAATCTCTACTAGATCACCTACAGACACATATCTACAAACCCTTTAATCCGCATCCTCTGATTATCATCCTATCTTGGACTTTTGTCTTACAGTCATCACTATTCTTCATTGTTCCTGATTGAGACTAATTTTCTCAATATGCTCAGCTCACGGCTCATCCAAACCTTATCATTAATGCAACAGGAGTATGTTGACATCAATAACAACACCGGTTAGGCCCATACTTGCAACAGAGATGTTGTTTTAGGGGTGTATTTTCCTTCAAAGGATTCTCATTGTTTTTTCATTTTTCCCTAACTTTAGTGTAGAGCTGTCAATGTTGAATGAGGAAAATTTCCACTTTATTATTGTTATGGGCGAGGGCCTCAATAGACTCCCTCAATTCACTTATCAAAAAAAAACTATGAATTTATATATAAACTATTTTTATTTATATAATTATTAATTATTCTATAATAGTAAATAATTATAATTAAGTTCAAAAATAGAGTAGTCGATCTTGTATCGAGGAAGTTTTCCTCTCTATTTTTTATTATGAGTGAGGGCCCCAATAGACTCCCTCAATTCACTTATTTAATTTGTCGTCACTACCATTCTTGCTATCAAAGTTGAAGGCAAAGGACCAATTCATTCCCTGCATAGGAGCGACCCTGTAACAACCTTCAGAAAATCTATACCCCATTTGGCTTGGTGTCGACAAGCTTCTTCATTGTAACTAGCAGTTGGTATCACAAAAGGAATCCATTGTCCCACAGCCAAATTGGGAAGTGGCCAAGCAACCTCACCTAGACGAAAGCCACATCGGACAACAACCACCTCCAAAATGTGTCTGAGCCCTTGCCTCCACTTTTGCCTGATGAGCGACTCGACCATCTTTCTAGTTATTTCTTTGGATTCACCAACTTCCAAGAAAACCGCTACCATCATGGAGGAAATACCGGTATTACGGACGACAAAAACAACTCGCCCAGGGTGACCCAAATGGCATAGGTCATCACTCTTGCTAGAGTCCTAAAAATAATCTTGAGCCATTAGTCAATAATTTCCCCCGTGAAAGTAATCTAGCATTTCTTTGTCGTCGGGCACACCGTGGAATCCATACAACCAAATCTCTTCACCATTGCCAAATGAAAGAGTCCTTCCACATTTATCAATCTCGCCCCCTCCTGAATCATTATGAATCAAGCCTTCTGAAGTACCTTCGCACATATAACACTTGTGCCAAAGGCCGAAAGCCATCACAAAACAAAGCTCCCATTTATTACTCACGAATTGCAAGAATTTCAATATTCGACACCATATGTTGCCACATATTTGCACAACAATCCCTACATAAGTCCTTTGATGAGTTGATTGCCACATTGGCAATGGTGTCAACCTCCATATTGGCCTCCCAGTATATATGTGAAATGGTGAAAGATCAAAGACCATTTAATAGAGGCCAACATTTAGATAATATTTTGTTTATTTTCCAACTTGGGAAGGAGCCATTCCTAATAGCATTAATGATATTTAGAGAATCAACTTCAATTATGACCTAATTAGAACCATAAAATATGTGCAAGTTTTGAGTCCATAAGTAGCACTTGACCTTTCACTTTGTTATTTGTGCCCTTTGTTAACTTCTTAGCCGCAGCACCAATCAACCTACCATCATGATCCTGTATTCTAGACAAACAGGTTTACCCCTCAAAGCCCCATCAAAATTTAATTTGTGCCAATCCACCAAATGTTGGTACCATTTTATTCCTTTCCTCTTCTGATTTTGGTTAAGATTATCCCCCATCTTCCCACAAATGGGGTAACTATAAATTAACTATTAGTTTATATATAAATTAACTATTAATTTATATATAAATTATTTTTATTTATATAATTATTAATTACACAAGAAGCATTCTACAATGGCATCAACGAGTCTCATGTCAACGGTGTTAACATAAAGTTTTACCTTTTACATTAAATTTGACAAACATTTACACATTAATTAATTATTATTTTTTTAAACTATTTTCCAGGCACCTATTTTTGTTATGGGTGAGGACCCTAATAGACTCCTTCAATTTAATTATCAAAAAGAAACCTATAAATTAACTATTAGTTTATATATAAATCAACTATTTTTAAATTTTACACACCCCATAATGTAAAGACTAATATTTAAATACTCTATATGTTTATTTAAATATTATAATTATATATTAAGTATTGATAATAATATTAATTTTGAAGGATGATTGATTTTTTATATTTAATTTTTTTAAATAGTTTTGAGTTTTGTCAGCTACTCCCTATATATTTAAATTTTTGGTATGTCAGGAGCAAAGAGATCTTTGTGAACACGCCATTACAACCCCTTAACCACTGTAATTACACCTCTCAACATAATCACTACAAATGTCTTGAAAAGAGGAAAAATAGATGGCCATTTATTGCACACAGATTAGAGATCCTAATATTTCACTCTTTTCAATTCACTTCCCTGCTGACTTTTAAAAAACAAAAGATGGCATAAGTTGTAAAATATACTTGTTTCTATGGTAAACGTATACTTATAGCCATGGCTTGTACTTCCACTCTGTTATTCATTCGCTCTACGATTGCTTTAAAAAAAATTACATATATTGTAAAATATAATAATTTTCCTGTAAATTTGAATATGAAAGAGGATCATATATTGAAAAATAAACGGATTTCTCTATTAAAATTGAACATGAAAGAGGGTTTAAACTGGACAAGTATGGCTTGTACTATTTAAAGATCATAATACTATTTTTCATATACTAGTTGACTTTTAAGTTCTAGACTAGCTTAAAAATAAAAGATTTGCTCCTGAAAAGAGAGCTGGATATCATTTTAGATGTTGGAAAAAAGATTGTTAACAGTAAAATATAATGTAATATATTTTTTATACAAAGTAATATAAGATACTAATTTATCAAAAAGATTGCTAATAGCAAAATATACTTAATGTGCCAGTAAAATTTTAGGTGAAAAAGGGATGGCAGGACAGCTAGGGTTTCTTGTAATTAGAGATCATAAATACTTCCGCACCTTTCCTAATTCACTTGGACATGACCATAGAAATTTCAAAAATCCATTGATTTATCTGGCAAATCTAGGAGAAAGTAATAATGTCTTGAAAAAGTAAAGACAAGACAGCCACAGCTCAGATGTTTTCTAGTTCATTGTGAAGCTCACTTCAGAAAAACCAAAGGTATAGAAAAAAGGGAAGAACAGGTAAGCCATGGCCTGTACAAATGAAGGGCCATAATTATTTTTGTGCTTGCGCAATCCATAATGTTAAAAGAGATATTACTAGAAAATTTGCTAAGACAAATATTGGATAAATCAATGAAGCAACTTTTGTCAGCAAAGTTTTAATTGATGAACCGCAGATATGGAAAAAAAAAAACAGTCCAAACAAAATACGATAGGTGCAGAAAATATATTGTAATACATATTTAAAAAATTAATAATTCATGACAATTTCTGAAATAATTTAAAAAAACCCTAAATACTTTGCAATATATGATGTTCTGTACGAGGCTACCATAATCCAAAGTATAGATTTTAACAATTTCGCTTGCTTTTATTTTTAAGTTTGAATAGCTTTGTACTTATCGTATTTTAATTTTACACAACTTTTTTATGAACTATTTCCCGCAGAGGGACCTAGAAGGAGATTCCAAATAAACAAAAACAAATCATGTTTCCCTGTGAAATCCAAACAAATGATATTATGTTTACCTATAAAAACTGCAAATCTTTAACTTAAGTACATTGATTTAACTAATAAATTTAAGATAAAGTACTAACCAAAAAGAGAAAGAGGGACCTAGAAGGAGATTCCAAATAAACAAAAACAAATCATGTTTCCCTGTGAAATCCAAACAAATGATATTATGTTTACCTATAAAAACTGCAAATCTTTAACTTAAGTACATTGATTTACCTAATAAATTTAAGATAAAGTACTAACCAAAAATTTCCTGAAAGAAAGGATTCCGGGGGGCCTAGAAGGAGATTCCAAATAAACAAAAATAAATTATGTTTCCCTGTGAAATCCAAACAAATGATATTCTGTTTACCTTTAAAAACCGCAAATCTTTAATTTAAGTACATCGATTTACCTAATAAATGTAAGATAAAGTACTAACCAAAATTTTCTTGAAAGAAAGGATTCCGGGCGGCCATAACCTGTACGAGGTCAATTTTGAGGCCAAAATTTTACTTTGAATCGACTCTGCTCCCGAAAATTTAACTTGAAGATTTTCCGCGACCTGCTGCACTGGCAGCGAAGAATTCGAAGGCCTTCTCCTCCGAACACTGTGTATACTTCCTCCGCCGCCGAATTCATGGCTTGGTAGGCCTACATCCGGCCTAATGTTTGTATCCGACCTTGTGAGTGTATCCGACCTAATGCGGCCATAATTTGCAGACTGTGTGTTGTAAAGATTTGTTCTCTGAACGGAAGAATCTCGTTCTGTTCTCTGTGATTTCGTTGGCCTGAAGAATCGCTGACGGCTTGAGGTCGAAGAAGTGGAGTAGGATCGAAACTGTGACCTCTGAACAGACTCTGTATTGAGAGAGGAAGGAAAATACCAGTCTCTGCTGGACGCAAATGCTTCCTTCTTCTCCGTGTATGTCATATTGTTTGCATTTCTCTTCTGTTAGGCTTTGCAGAGAGACAGAGGCATTTTGGTTTTCAAGAATGTAAGTCAAACGTGGGTTTTTGGGTAGCCAGGTTTTTGTCAGTTTCAGGAGAGAATTTTTATATGCAAGAGAAAGCATGGCAATACAACTGAAAAAGATGGCCGCCCTATCACTCGCTGCATTTCACGTGGTCCCGCGGCCGCGTTGCCCACCGTTTATTTTAAATCTTCTTTGTTTTTTTAACTCGTTTGTTTTTTTTTATAATATTTGTCACGGTGAAATTTGCAAACCCATGCTATATATATTTTTGTGTTTATCTTGGTGGAATATTTTTAATGTGATTATATATTGACAAGTGGCACATTTTTGTGTTATGGATATGGATATGGATTCTTTTATAGTCTACGATGTTGGGCGGCCTATTTTTGGGTCTATAGGTGGCTTATAACATATGAGACTACCTCATACTCCCAGTATGCTAATTGTTTGGTTTATGTTTGGTTTATGTCTCAGTTTTATTTATTCTCATTTTCTCTCACTTATGCTCATTCCCACACATCCATCATTTACCACTTGTTTATTATACCCCATTCACACTTACCTCAATATATTTACTCCTTGTCTCTAGATTATCATTTCATTGCCCAGGTTCATTAGAACATGCTTTGTTTTCCTAAGGGATAAAGAATTAGAATATGCATCATTTATATATAGGTCACCTGCACACTTGTGTATGTTTGGTTTATGTCCCAGTTTTATTTATTCTCATTTTCTCTCACTTATGTTCATTCCCACACATCCATCATTCACCACTCATTTATTATACCTTATTCACACTTACCATAATATATTCACTCCCTACTTCTAGATTATCGTTTCATTACTCACATCCTTTAGAACACACTTTGTTTTCCTAAGGGATAAAAATTAGAATATGCATCATTTATATATAGGTCACCTGCACACTTGTGTATGTTGTCTTCAAATCTTTGCTCTGAATCGTAAAGCTAGTTAATCCAAGGGTCTAATCTAAGAGAATTTAATCCTAACAATTCAACAAGTCCCTCTGAGATGTTTATAAACATTGCAATCCTTACAAGCTTATTAGATATCAAAGATCAAAGCAAATAGTTTTGCAGAAGTTTGTTTTTCACTAGTTTAGATCTATACATCAAAGTTAAAATCCATAACACGTGAGAGTGAACTCAAAGTTTTGCGCATCTAATCAAATTCCAAGGCATCAATCAGAGGGAATAAAATTTAAAATAATGAGAAATCAATTATGTGCATCATCTACATCATTCTATATTAGAGCTAAGTACCAAATTCCTCTCATTTAATTATCGCATTTATTATTGCATTTATCGACCAAGCAATAATTTATCTAGATCAATGTATGCTCTTTGATTGCATTTATTAATTAGCCTAGAAAGAATTATTTATGTAAAGTTAATTTCTTTACATTTGTTGGTGAACCCAACTTTGATTACATTGTGTAAGGTTTCTCCTTCATTAGGGATTTTTGGATCTGTAAATTTCAATTACTTTATCATATTTCAGATCTTGTTAGGGTTAATATTCTTTATTCAATTGTACTTTATAGCTATATCTTTATTTAGGGTTTTATGGCTCATCAATATATCTTTTATTTTATGCATCCTACCCACCCTAACTTTGGCCTCTAGTGTTTGCATTTTGCACTTGTTTCATATTTGATTACTAGTTGATTTTCTATTTTTAATTAGCCCATAGGTCATCTTTATCTATTTAAATTCTCCTTTAGGGTCTTAAGAGTTGTTTGTATGCCAAAATCTCTTCCCTCTCACCCCCTTTATGAAAGAGTGCTCGTTTGAATCCCCATATAGCTCAATCCATTGAAAATGGTGTAGATCTAATGATGCTCCCATGAGCAATGTGGCTACTATTGTCATTGAGAATAAAACACAAAGAATAGCTTGCTAGCTTAGCTAATATGATCTATATGAACCACAAGAGTGTTACACATATGGTTCCTAGAGTTTTCATTGATGTCAACACTGTCATTAGGTTGTCATTGATGTCAACACTATCATGATGGTGTGATGGTGTTCATGGTTGGATGTCATGTCCCATCCAACAAGAGAGGAAGATATAGTTCATGGTTGGATGTCATGTCCCATCCAACAAGATAAGATGATACAATTCATGGTTGGATGTCATGTCCCATCCAACAAGAGAAAGGAGAAGATATAGTTCATATTAATATGGGAATTAGAAGCACGAAGATGATCAGAGGTATTGTTGATGCTACTAATGACTTGAAGTATGTATGTTCCAAGTTCCATGATGATTGCATTACCGAAAGAGTGTTTTGTTGTTGACCGATTAAAGACAATGTTGTCTTTGTGAAGATGTTCTGTGTAGGACAATGGAATGCTCTGCATTCCTCTACATTTGCAGATATGGCCATGCAATTCTGGAATGATGTTTAGAATGCAGTGAAGGTGGTAATTCCAAGTTTTCAGACCATTTGTCCTTCCACTGTGAAAGTTGTGCATGATAGAGTACCGACATGTGTTCTAGAAAAGTATGCTAGTGTTGAAGGTTTGTTGGAATGCTCTGCATTCCTCTGGAAATGATTGATTGCCCTTGTGGATTTGAGGACATGTTTATGGCTGTGTATTACATGCTTCCTTGCAGTTACAAGGTTCTTGGTGGTCCGCAGCTCAGTTTTTCAAATGACAACATGTTGCAGTGTGTTTAGGATGATAGATTGTTCTTAGAATTAATGATTAAAGCTATGCGGCACAATTCTTTGATGTGTGGTGGCAAAGGAGTGTTTGGGGATGTTGTATTCAAGTCATGTGGACTCATCTGGAAAAGTTTCATGAAGATCTTTCTTGTTTCCAATACTGCACAAGGTTTTCAAGTTGATATGACCATTATACTTCAAGTCTTCATGTGTTTTGCTTAAAGTTATCCTATTTCCAAATGAGCAGTGTGCTGACGTAATTCCTTGGTGTTTAAAGTTGTGAAAGATGTTTTGGACCTGGTTAGCAAGTGTTGGTGTCCACAAGGCATGAATTTTCTACTGGTGTAACATGTGTTTTCGCTTAGGACCTATCTTCTACATGTTTCACATTGTGTGTTGTCTGGCCAACTTGTAAATGTATTTTTCATGTTGTATCTGGCCGACAAGCAATGTAATCAATGTAATATCATGTATAAATAGTGAATCAAATTGAGTGAGGAGATGTGTGATTGCAAGTTGATGAAAAGGTTCCAAAGCAGATAAAAGGTAGAATGAACGCATTGTTGATGTGCAACTGAAGGAGAAAGCACAGAAGTTGTTAATGTTGTCCTAATTCATCTTGAAGACATATTTGTGACAGTGATCAAGTGTAGAGTGTGCCTAGTTGATCAAATCATCAGAAGAAAGAGTGAAGAGGCAGAAGTGCAATCGTCAAAAGTGTGAGTTTCAATGTCAGTTTTTAGAGAGTAGGACTGTCATACTATAATCTTTTGTAAGTGTGTTCTTAATTTAGGGAGTAGTAGCTTGGGAGTGACCCTAAATCAAAGTTTTTCAAGGAGTAGTAGCTTCCTTGGGTTGTAGCCCTAAAACAGAGTTGTTATTTGAGATTCATATATTGTGAGTTAATCCTCATCGTGGTTTTTCCCTTCTAGGGTTTTCCACGTATATTTAGTGTCATGTGTTGATGTGCATTGTGTTAATCTTCCATGTTCATGTTAATGCTGTGATGCCTAAGTTTTAATCTACTCCGGATAAGGTGAAGTAGTTAGAATTAAAGATTGTTTAGATACTGATTCACCCCCCTCTTACTATCTTGGTGTGTTCAACAAAGAGCTTGTTAGCTTAGCTAATGCTAAAAAACTTATACAATTAGTAAATATGATCTATAATTCGTTCATCAACAAACCATTTGGGTTAGAGATCTTGCAAACCATTCGTGTTAAGATTGTCACCCTTAACTCTTTGACTAGTGCATTTATCCTCCCTCCTCCAACCATGGTCATGCCTTCATCTACCACTATCCCACATTTTGACTTTGCTACTCCCCCCACCATACCCACATCTCACATGCAATTTTCATATCTACTTATCCTTCATCCCAACCCATTACCATTTACATTCCACTTCCATAGCTCCTACACCTATTCTTCTTTTCACTACTTTGACTAGTGTTATTCCTACTCCTGGTAGTGCTTCCTCCGCCATAGCTACATCCTACTCCATACCTCACTCCATTATTATACATATACCTCATTACATATCCTCATCTATTCCCATGCCCCATTATATTCCTCATTCTACCCCTCCTTAAATACCTCATACCAAACCTTTTTCCATGGCTTATTATGTAGCTCTTGCATACACATGTCCTAGTGGCACCCAACAGTCTTTGCTTACCATTCCCTCTACTACCTTAGATGCACTATTTCAAAAGATTGATAAAGTTGAAAAATGAGTTGATATCATGCCTGGGGGGCAAGACAAGGATGAATTTATCGAGGCTAGAAACACACCATTGGCATTTGAAATTGTTATGCACCCTCTACCTATTGGCTGTGTTGCACCTCCTTTTTTGATATATGATACCAAAGGTGACCCTAATACACATTTGTGTTCCTTCACTATTGCATGCTTGGACTTTGTAAATGGATAGGCTCTTGGCTAAACTTTATTGTAAAACATTGAAAGACTATGTTATTGAATGGTTCTTCTCATTGCCTTGTGGGTCTATACATTCATTTTCTAATTTGACCAAGGTATTTTGAAAGCAGTTCAAAGTTAACATGGGCCTTAAGGTTACTATTTCTAATTCATTTAAGTGTGCCCAAGGACATATGCCTGTATTAATGTTTGTGTCATACAATTCCAATACTTATGTTCTGACTGAGTCATCCTTTGCACGATTTGGAATTGTAAAATATTTTTATCAAGGGATTGCTTAAGCTAATTGTTAATAGTGTTTACCTTAGTAGCTTCACATCTTTCATGGATCTTTGTGCACATGTTAAAACAATTAAATCCAAGGGACTAGTAAGAAATGTATTCAAATATGGATCATCAACTCCTATTGTTTCTTCACACCCTTCAAAATTTCAAATGTCTACATCTTCTAAGTGTAGTGATTACAAAGACAAGAAGGAAAATGTTAATCAAGTCGCTACAACATGTTCATTTTTCAAATAAAATGCATTGAGAAAGTTTACAAAGTTATAGGAACCTTTTGACAAAGTGCTTCAAAGCTTATTGAGCTCTAATTTGACTACTTTTCCTCCTATTCGTCCATACGATGCTAGTAAAATATTTCTAGAGAATTATAATGACCAAGTACTTTGTCATCATCATAGAGTTAAAGGGTGTCATAATTAATCATGTGCACAGACTTGAAACACAAGATACAAGATCTGGTATATAATATTGAAGGTGTTAATAACAATGGAAATCATGTGGTGTGCCTCTAAACCAACATTTATAAATTTATACCAATCCATTCCCTAAACATACTAATCATGTGGAGACACAAAATTTTATTGCCATGGACTACAACACTTTAGATGATTATTGCATTGATTCACACTCTACATTAAATATAGTTACATCTTCTTCCTCTCCTCCTACTGCATTAGTCACACTTTCTTATGAGGAGATCCCACATAATAATTATTATGGTCCACTGTACATGTGTTAGGTGAAATATATGATCATGTCATTGATGATATATGCATCAATCCTACAAATCAATATAACATATGCACCGAGGAGCTCCTAGTTTCAATACATTTGAAGCCCAATTTTTATACTCATTAAGGAGTCTACTCCTTAAAAATGAGAAATGGATTATTGATCCATACATTGGGTTGTGCTATATTACTCCTTAAAATTGGACCTAAAGAAGTGTAAATACTATACCATATTGTTCCAGGTTCTTTTGATAAACTTTCCATAGTGCTTAGTAGACTAGGCTAGAACACTTGAAAGTGGTACCTTCAATTATACATCAATGTATAAAATTTGTCCATGCAAATAGAGTTGTTGGAATTAGGTGTGACATACACCTTGCAATTCCTAAGGTTTGAATTATTTATAATTATTTATTAATTTGTAACATTTTATGTGCTTTTATGGAAAAGGGCATCCCACTTATGCCTTGGTCATTATGCCATGTGTATTCACTAGTATGATATGTGTGTAAGAATTTGTAAGAGCATTATATCATTAAAGATGTGTAAGAGCATCTATAACATTGTAAGTGCATAAGAGATTCTATGACACGCACAAGAGCATGATTATAGGGAGTTACAAAGTGGACTAGAAATGTTGATCCACTTATGATGCATGCTATGAAGCATCCTAGAGAATCTTTCTAAAGGAGGTAAATGATAAAATAATGAGTCCAAAATGGGATGTGGGTTGTGAGAATTATTACCATGGTATTTTGGGGCATTGTTTGGGCCTATGGTAATGTATTTTGGTAGTTTTTGGGCCTTCTTGAGTCTATATATTAAGGGCTTGAGATTAAGCCATTAAGGAATGTATTTTGTAGGGTTATGTTGTTAGATCTCTACTAGAGGAGCAAGAGTGTTGATCTCATTAAAGTATTGCATGGAAGCTCTGTGAATGTATTGTAACCATATTCATTTGGTAATACATTGAGTTTTATAGTGCTTTGAAGGCTAGGTTTTTCTTGGAAGGGTTTCCTAGGGTGTATTTTTGTGTCTTATCTTCTTATGGCTACTTCTATTCTTCCTCTCTTATCATTCCCTTCTTAAGTGTTGTTTACATGCCAGAATGCTACTGATTTTTTTGTAGATTTATTTTTTGTAATATTCTCCTAAAAGGGTTAATGTAGAAATACTTACATGTCTTTGTTTTAAGTTTAATAGATAAGGGATTTGCAAGCACTTTTCCTAACATTTGGTATCAAAACCAAGGTGGTTCCATGGTTTGCATGTTCTTGCAAATGGTTGCATGTGAGTTTCATGTACTTGCATGTTGTTGCATGTGATGGATCCATGGTGATTTAGTTTTAGGCATTCCTTCATTGTTGAATTCTTAGTCCAACAAGATCGTGGGAATTTATTGGAGTGGATTGGTTGATTATTAATCCTTGTACACGAGTGGGATTTTGGAGTGGATTTGGTATTATTTTTTAGGAAATAGTATGGTGAGAATTGGTCAAATAGTAGAGGTTTAATGGAACCAACAATGGTCTTTAGAAGCTCAAGGTGGATGATCTTGGAGTTGGTCATGTGTTTGCAAATACTCAGTCCTATCCATGAGGAGATGTAATTCAATGTATGGGTTTGAGTTAAAACATGACATTCAGAGTGTGTTCTTTGCTTCAATTTTCTTATCTTTTATGCTTTGGCTTGATGGAGGATGAGAGTGTTTGTAGTCAAGGTGATGGTCACTTGGTGGATGTGGTAGATGTTTTGTTGAGCTCATGAACATAGAGGAGTTGGTTGGTGCAACATGGTTTTACTCCTAGCAGTTAGTTCAAAGATTTGTTGGGTGTTCCCTTTTGCTCTTGGAAGGTACATGACAAGTAGGAGAATGTTGGGATTAAGTGTTTCATACACCTTGCAAGTCCTAATGTTTAGATTATTTAATTATTTATTTATTGTAATATTTTATATTCCCTCATGGAAAAGGGTGTCCTACTTATGCCTTGACAATTATGCCATGTGTATTCATTGGTATGATGTATGTGTAAGATTTTTCAAGAGCAATATATCACTAAAGATACATGTAAGAGCACCTATAACATTGTAAGTGCATAAGATATTCTATGACACATGAAAGATCATGATTATAGGAAGTTACAAAGTGCACTAGGCATGCTGACCCACTTATGATGCATGTTATGAAGCATCATAAAGCATATTTGTAAAGGAGGCAAATGATAAAATAATGAGTCTAAAATGGGGCATGAGTTGTGATAATTCTTACCATGGTATTTTTGGGACCTTGTTTGGGCCCATGGTAATGTATTTTGGTAGTTTTTTGGTCATCCTTGAGTCTATATATTAAAGGCTTGAGATGGAGGCATTATGGAGTGCATTTGGTAGAACTTTATGTTTTTGGATCTCTACTAGAGGAGTAGGAATGTTGATCTCATTGAAGTATCACATGGAAGCTCAGTGAATGTATTGTAACTATATTCAATTGGTAATATATGTTAGGATTAAGGTGCCATCAACCTTGTAAATTCGATATATTTAATTACTCCTAACATTATTTTGTCAATGAATTCCATAAGGGATGTGAGATCCATTAACTACAAGAAATACTTATTTACAGTGACATTAATTTATGATATTTATCTTGGGATAGTAAATAGATAAATGGTGGGTGTCTAATTTTATTAATTACTTATGATGAATGTAAGAGCATCTTCTATTATTAGAGCCTTACATGTTGTAAGGAATCAAGTATTATTGGACTGTCTTTGTAGAGCATCTTATGACAACATGTAAGAAGGTGTAAGAGGTTTTTTTTATCCCATTGTTGACTATTCCCAAGGTGGACATATGATTTTTCCATAATGGAGCACTGCATGTGTGGAGGTGGTTATGGCAGGTGTAAGAGTGTCATTAATTCTTGATTTTGTAACCTCCCAATGTGTGCATTGATTTTTCCCAAGTTTGGGTGCCATATTCTAGTGACTTCTTCTACAAGCTTGCATTTCCTATTTAATAGAATCTTGAGGATTGTAGAGTATGAACTGTATGTTTACATGTACACAAGTGCAGTTAGATTGGGTGTAGGATCAAAGGAAGTGATTGTATTGCAATCTCCTTTGCATATAATACAGACTTGTCCTCTTTTTTGGTGGAGTTTTTTCTCAAAAGAGTTTCTCCATGTAAATCATTGTGTCATGTGTAAATCTCTTAATTTTGTTGGTTTACATGTTTTATCTCCATTTTGGCATTTTATGGATTAAATTTTAGATTTGCAACATTATTTCAATTTTCTATATTGTAGTGGTTTTCCTTCATTTTTAACCTTTGGTATCAGAGTTTGGCTAACTTTGCTTCTTGGGTGGAAGAGTGAAGGTTTTATGTGTTGTAGTGGGAGTTATAGTTAAATATGTTTTGTAGATTTATGTGTGGGAGTCATGGTGACATCTACATCTGAGTTAGATATTGAGAAGTTCAATGGAACTAATGACAAGTTATGGAAGCTAAAGATGAAGGATCTCCTTGAAGAGAGGGATCAAGGGTTGGCTGCAACAAAGGAAAAAGAAACCTAATAAAATAGATCAAGATGATTGGGATAAGATGGATAAGAAAGCATGTGGGACAATCTAACTTTGTCTTGCAGATTTAGTTTTGTTGAATGTAGCTAAAGATTCCACTACATATTCTCTATGGAAATGGTTGGGTGAGATCCACCAAGCCAAGAGTCCGATAAATAGATTATATTTGAAAAAAAAATTGTTTTCCTTGAAAATGAAGGAAGGTGATTTGATTGTGGAGCATTTAAATACCTTTAATTTGATTTTGAATAAATTAGACTTCATTGATGTTAAGATCAATGAAGAAGATAAATGCATTATGGTTTTTTGTTATTTGCCTAGGTCATGGGAGAATTTCATTTTTTCTATTAGTGCTAATCTCAAAGATCCCAAGTTGGATGCTCTTGTTGCACATTGTTGTCATGGGAAACAAGAAAGAAAGTTATAGATAGCTCATTGGATGCTCTTCATGTTAGGGGAAGGTCCGAGGAAAGAGGTGGATCAAAAGGAGAATAGAAGGGGCCTAATGATGAGTCCAAGGGTAGATTCAAAACTCTTGGTAAAAAGAATAGAGTGAAGGGTTATAAATGTGGAAAGAGGGAACATGTCAAGAAGGAATGCAAAACTAAAAATAAATAGTGGGATTCATCTACAGAAAAGTTCTCAAAAATAGGTGATGAAGTCTTACTTTCTACATGTAATATTGTTTCTAAAAAACATTGGTCAATTGACTCGAGATGCTCATATCACATGATTTCTCATAAGGAGTGGTTTTCCACATATGAATAATAGGATGAAGGTGAAGTCTACCTTGGGGATAACAATTCATATCCAAAAGTTAGATGGGGCAAACTACAATTGTGTTTCAGAGATGGGAGGATAAAAACCCTCTTCGGTGTTTTACATATTCTTTGATTGGCTAGAAATCTAATTTATGTATCTAAGTTGAATGATTTGGGAATGCATGTAATGTTTGATAAGAATGATTCTAAATTAGTGAGAGGGAATTTGGTGGTAGCAAGAGAGACAAGATTAGGAACTCTGTTTAGGGTGAATACAGTACTTTATGTAAATCCACCTATGTGACTAAAAAATTTGAAAATACATGTATGTTGTGGCATTGTAGATTGGGCCACATAAGTGAAAAGGTTTTGAAAACTATTATGAATAAAAATTTGCTTAATGGTTTCTCCTATTTTTATGAGTATTTTGTTTTTGTGAGCATTTTGTGTTTGGGAAACAAAATAGAGCATTATTTCCTTTAGGAAGCAATAAAGCAAAGATCAAATTAGAAATTATTCATACGAATATGTTTGGACATGTGGATAATGATTTTTTTTTGTAAAATCTCAATAGTTTGTGACCTTTACTAATGATGTTTTAAGATATACATGGATTTATTTAATGAGACATAAATCTAAGGTTTTCTCTAAGTTTAAGGAATTTATAGTCTTAGTAGAGAATCAATCAGAACATAAGATAAAAGTATTGAGATCTAACAATGGAGGGGAATATTGTTCTAAGGAATTTGATGAGTTTTGCAAGCATGCAAATATCATAAGACAAAATACTACTCCTTACACACCTCAATATAATGGGGTTGCAAAGAGGATGAATTGAACTTTAATGGAAAGAGCTAGAAGTATGTTAAGTGATGCACAGTTGGATAAATGTTTCTGGATAGAAGTTGTGTGTACTGTGTAATGCCCTAGCCTTTGCACTCGGACATTAATTGACAAAACAGGATGAACAATTTTTTCACAATGTAATTGTGACATGTGCATGTCCCAATTACACAATCATGCACTAGAATCGTCACAACGTCCCATGACGATACTCTAGGACATGACATGAAAACAACCATAGTGACCACTCAAGGTCCAAACACACCAACAATACCATTAGAAGACTTATCAATTATGTAACAAGGCCAACACGATAACCCTACGAGAATGGAACTCACTCCACATTGAAGGTTGGATGCCAATCCACAACCTTGCACTCTCACAACTACAAGGAATAGGATGATGGTGATAATCACCTCAAATTCATCCCAACACAACAAAAAATGACACAACATGACCACCAAGTACACAATACATCCAAACAAGAAGGGGATCGTCTAGGGAGATTACATCCCTCATTAAAAATAATGACAACCAATCGACGCAGTGCAACACATGCTTCCCAAGACAAAAATGGACATAAATCCCAAAATACATCACATCCAATCAAGATAAAAATATGGGATGACTTAGAGGACCATGGGGAATAACTTCTGTATATAAAGTTTCGTAAAAAAAAGTTAGGAAATGCTTGTTGTCCAAAGGCTCAAGGACCATAGTGCAACTAGGATGACAACACATTTTTTGAGACTCTAGCGCTTAGCTCTAGTGTCTCACTTGGGTACTAGTGTCCTTCATAGGTTCTAGTGTCCTCTTGGGGTGCTAGAGTCCTTCCTAAGTGTTGGAGTCCACTTGGGGTGCTAGTGTCCTTAAAAATTGCGCAAACAAATTTTTTGCAACAACACAAGTTTCAAAATTCTCACACCTCCCCAAGGCCACTACAAACCCCAAAGACACTCAAGAACCCATTTCAAACACTCAGAAGGAAAAATGATAGCCTCAAAAGCCATTCAAGTTTGACAAGGATCATGCATGTCAAAAGCACACTCCAACAAGGATGGAGATTGACACATAAAACCAATGCAAACTCCAAGGCACTAGGGAGGAGGTGAACACCAAGGACACACCTCACTCAAAAAATTGAAATCCTTCAACGAGACAACCAATGTCGACATGTAGCCAACACACCAAGCAATGTCAACATTCGACCTACAAGCCAGACAAAGGGTCAACCACGATAGCTCACCAAAATGAAACATCCGTAAGGATCCAAATCACATGGAATCCATTCACACACCAAAAACAACATGCTATCTAATTCCAAAAGCATGAAATATCTCAAATATATAAATATAACATTTTGCAATATACTAACATATATGACAAATAAGAGAAATTCCAAATGGAATGCCACGCTTGTTTGACACCAACGTCGAATCAGGCCAAAATCAAACATGGGAATCTCAATCATAATGTGGGCACAATACAACCCAATCCATAAACATAGCATAATATAGGTATAACATATAAAATAGAGGGCTCTAACATCCTCAGTTAACCATTTCTAGCACATGAGATAATGCTACAAAATGATAATTTTCATCCAAATCATGATTCATTTTCCAACCAAATGACATAAAGTTATATGACGGAGGCTACTTCCCAAACATAGAAGGATCACACTCTAATGAATAAAAATACAAAGCATGAATATACATCATAATAATTCACTTCCAAAATGCCATAACCGACACATAGTACAATAAAGTCAAAGTGTCCTAAAATGAAAAAAGAAACATCCATCTCCTGAAAGATTTGATCGAGGACCGATTGGGGAATGTTACCCACCTCCTTATCATATTACCATCATCGAGCACAATAGATATCTATGCCACTCTAGGCAACCCCTGAGCTATAGAGAAGACGATAATAGATACACTATCATCAAGTGACCCTCACACAAGTCCCAAAGTCTTAAAACACCATCTCACACATAAGAATCGTACATAACCACAAAATACTAGAATCTAGGCAAACAAACTTGGATCTAGGATAGCATCCTCTGTTTGCATGAATATTCTAGAAAGCATGGTTCATCTCAACACAAGAACACATACACACAAACACTAAAGTCCCAAAACACCCACAAAGGTCTTAAGTAAGCACTCATCCTATGGATTCTTTTCATAGGTAACGAGTCTCTTTCAAGGCACACGTGCACTTACCTCATGTAAAGAGTCTCTAGCAAGGCACACACACTTACCTCAAGTAAAGGAGTCTCTTGCAAGTCACACACACTTACCACATATAAGGGAGTCGCTAGCAAGGCACACACATGCTTACCACATGTAAGGGAGTCGCTAGCAAGGCGCACACACAAACTTACCCAAACATACACTAATCTTCATGTAAACGAGTTGCTAGCAAGGTACACACACTTACCACATGTAAGGGAGTCGCTAGAAAGGCACACACACACTTACCTGGGGGTTGACCATCTCAAGCCTCCTGCGGATATACCCTATCCTAAAAAATCTAGGGGTCAACTCTTCATGAACCTGAGAATAGAAAAGGAGCAGTTTTTCTTGAAAACACACATCCCAATGTACTCACAAAACTTAAGCCATGGCGAAATCAACCATTTCACATACCATTCAACATCTAGAAAATTCAATTCCCAAAAAAATAAAAATAAAATAATTTATGGAATGTCCAAGATCCGCCATTAACAGATCTTGAAGCATCCTTCCCAAAACCATACACCCAAATTTCACTTTTTCCCAAAACAATGAAATTAAAAATTTGGGAATTACCCTCTTGATCTAAAATAGCCCAACAATACACTTTTAACTTCACATAAAATTTTCAATCAAATCAAGCAAGGTAAAACAAGAAAAATCATCTAATTATCATGTTTTTTGAGGAATGCAAATTTTTAAAATTCAAGCATACCCTTTTGTTCCTAATCTACCCAACAAGACACTTTTTAAATAAAAATAGCATTTCCAAAATTTTTGCCATGACCTTTCTTGAAAATATAGTTTTCAAAATTAAATACATTCCTACAACTAAAATTTTCAAATAAAATTCTTAAAACAAATTCAAACATAATTTAGATTACATCAATGGATGCACAATCTGATTCCAAATAATAACCCTTCAATCAACTTTCAAATTTAGGTAATTCCAAGCATGCAAAATTTAGATTCTTCAAAGAGGATTTGAAAAAGAGGTTTTCTTCCAATTTTGCTCTCCAAAACTCAACAAAGCATAATGAAATAAAGCAAAGCCTTTTTTTCCGTATATAACCACTAATCAAGATTAGGCTAACACTAATTCTTCATTACACCAAAGCTAATTTTCACTAAAACATCAATCTAGAAATTAAATAGTTCTTTTCAGATAGAATTAAATCTATTTCAAGCATCAAAATGACATAATTAAAATACCTTTCTAAATGAAATATTTTCTAAACATAAAGTTAAAACATTTAAATATGCTTTTCTGTAAACTAGAAATACACAACATAATTCAACAATTTCTAAAACATCGCAATACATTCTGCACATACCAAGCGCAAAGAAAATCACACAAGTGATAAAATTAAATACACCCAAAAGATATTTTATTGGTCTAACACAGAGGGGATCTAAAACTGTAAATTGATTCAGACAAGGTTTCACTAGTTTTGACATCAGGGAAGCAACTAGGGTAAGGTGACTAAGTGATATCCATGTTACCTTCTTCACATACTTGCCATTGGTCAATATCTTATAATTTCCTACACACTCATTGAAAATGTTACGTGCATCTGCCCAATATATAACAATAGCTAAAACGAATAACATAAATTACATAACTAAATATTAACCATCTAGTATGCATATTTTTATTAAATCAAATATTCTAACAATACAATCAAGATGTAATTAATCATTTAAAACAATAATACTAAAGGAAATCATATCTACCTGCCCAACATATTATTTAAATGAAAATAGTGAAGCTAAAACTCCAATAATATAATCACACACACACACACACACAAAAGAGTCTCATAGGTCAAATACACACATCAAGAATCCAGACGGAACATTGGTATCAAAGAGATCCCCAATCTACAATAAAAAATATTACAACAAAATATCGATTCACCAAAGGCGACAAAGAGAAAGGCACAAATGCCTATGGGTGTTACATATCACTTGTTACTTGATCAACAAATCTCCTTGCAAGGCTCTTGGTTCGACACCTTATGAAGTGTGGATAGGTAAGAAACCTCCAGTTTCACATTTAAGGATTTTTAGCTATGAGGATTTTGTTAATGTGCCTAAAGAAAAACATTATAAGTTGGATCCAAAAGCACATAAATGCATCTTCACTGGATATGGTGAGAATGCTAAAGGCTATAAGCTTTAGAATCCTCTAACCAAGAAACTTGTCTATTCTAGAGATGTGATTTTTAGGGAACTTAGAGCTATTTCTAATATTAAACAACAAAAAGATAAATAAGGGAAAAAGATAGTGCATTTTGAATTGAAGCAAGAAGATGCTCATAAGGAAGAACATAATTTTGAATTTGAGGATAGAGAGGGAGAAGAGGGTTCAAGTGGGAGTTTTGAGTATGATTAATCTAAAGTTACAGAAGAGGTTGAGCATGCAAAAGAACAAGAGGAAGAATCCCTTACTCCACCCTTGAGAAGATTCACAAAACAACATAATCCAGTTGATAGGTATAGCCCACAAGATTTTTGTTGTGTGTTTGCTTTAAGTACTGACGATGAACCTAGATCTTATGGGGAAGCTATTCTTGCAGATGATAATGAGTGGCAACAAGCCATGCAAGAGGAGATGATGGCTTTAGACTCTTGTGATACTTGGGATCTTGTTCATTTTCCCAAAGCAAGTAAGGCCATTGGATGTAAATGGGTCTACAAAAAAAAATTTGGAGCAGACGATTCATTGGAAAAGTACAAGGCTAGCGTGGTACCCAAGGGCTACTCCCAGAGTGAGGGAGTTGATTTCAATGAAATATTCTCTTTTGTTGCTAAATTATCTTCTATTAGATTTCTTTTATCCATAGTTGTTGTTTACGATTTTAAAATTGAGCAAATGGATTTTAAGACTGTATTTTTGCATGGAGATCTAGAAGAGAAAATTTATATGCAATATCCCAAAGGTTTTGAAGTAAAAGGGAAAGAACAATTGGTTTATAGATTGAAATAGTCTCGTTATGGTTTGAAACAATCACCCCGGACGTGGTATCAAAAATTTGATTCTTTTATGTTGAAATTAGGTTTTGTGAGAAGTGAAGAGGATCACTGTGTTTACATTAAATGTATTGTTGATCATCTACTAATTATTTTTTATTAAGATAAGCAACAAACTAGGGTGCAGATCCCTTTACAAAAAAGCCCCAAGGGTAGAGCAAAACAGGCCACAGACAGGCCAAGAACAACACACTAACAATTGTCTTGTATGTGGATGACATGTTTTTCAATAATACCAAGGGTATGATTAGTGAGCTAAAAGCTCAACTTTCAAGTGCATTTGAGATGAAGGATCTGGGGACAACAAGGTACATATTGGAAATAGAAATCAAGAGAGATCGAGGTAACATAAAGCTTTGGTTGTCACAAAGTAAGTATGTGAATACTATTTTACACATATTTAATATGAGGGATTATAAACCAGTAAGAATTCCTTTACCAATTTGCACTAAGATTACTTTAGATATGTGTCCCAAGTGTGAAGATGATTTTGAGGATATGTCTAATGTGCCATATGCTAGTGCAATATGAAGTTTGATGTATGCAATGATTTGCACTAGGTCAAATATTGCAAAATTTAGATTTTTCAAAGAGGGTTTGAAAATGAGTGTTTTCTTCCAATTTTGCTTTCCAAAATCAACAAAGCGTAATGAAATAAAGAAATAACCTTTTTTCCCTTATATAACCACTAATCAAGATTAGGCTAACACTAATTCTTCATTACACTAAAGCTAATTTTCACTAAAACATTAATCTAGAAATTAAATAGTTATTTTCAAATAGAATTAAATCTATTTCAAGAATCAAAATAACATAATTAAAATGCCTTTCCAAATGAAATATTTTCTAAACATAAAATTAAAACATTAAAATATGTTTTTCTCTAAACTAGAAATACACAACATAATTCAACGATTTCCAAAACATTGCAATACATTCTACACATACTGAGCACAAGCAAAATCACACGACCGATAAAATTAAATACACCTAAAAGACATTTTATTGGTCTAACACAAGGGGGATCCAAAATCGTAAATCAATTCGGACGAGGTTTCACTAGTTTTGACATCAGGGAAACAACTAAGGTAAGGTGACTAAGTGACATCCATGTTGACCTTCTCCACATACCAGCCATTGGTCAATATCCTATAATTTCCTACACACTCATTTTAAATGTTACGTGCATCCACCCAATATATAACAATAGCTGAAGTGAATAACATAAATTACACAATTAAACATTAACCATCTAGTATGCATATTTTAATTAAATCAAATATTCTAAGAATACAATCAAGATGCAATTAATTATTTAAAACAATAATACTAAAGGAAATCATATCTACCTACCCAACATATTATTTAAATAAAAAGAGTGAAGCTAAAACTCTATAATATAATCACAACACACATACACACAAGAGTCCCATAGGTCCAAATACACACATTGAGAATCCAGATCGAACATTGGTATTGACTAGCAATCACCAATTTACAATACAAAATATCACAACAAAATATCAATTCACCAAAGGTGACAAAGAGAAAGGCACAAATGCCTATGGGAATTACATACTTCTTGTTACTCAATCAACAAATCTCCTTGCAAGGCTCTTGATTCGACACCTTATGAAGTGTGGATAGGTAAGAAACCTTCTGTTTCACATTTAAGGGTTTTTGGCTATGAGGATTTTGTTCATGTGCCTAAAGAAAATCATTATAATTTGGATCCAAAAGCACATAGATGCATCTTCATTGGATATGGTGAGAATGCTAAAGGCTATAAGCTTTGGAATCCTCTAACTAAAAAACTTGTCTATTCTAGAGATGTGATTTTTAGAGAACTTAGAGCTATTTCTGATCTTAAACAACCAAAAGATAAAGAAGGGAAAAAGATAGTGCATTTTTTAATTGAAGCAAGAAGATACTCATTTTGAATTTCTTACACACTCATTGCAAACGTTACGTGCATCCACCCAATATATAACAATAGCCGAAGTGAATAACATAAATTACACAATTAAATATTAACCATCTAGTATGAATATTTAATTAAATCAAATATTCTAACAATACAATCAAGATGCAACTAATCATTTAAAACAATAATATTGAAAGAAAATATATCTACCCAACCAACATATTATTTAAATGAAAATAGTGAAGCTAAAATTCCAATAATATAATCATACACACACAAAAGAGTCTCATAGATCCAAATACACACATTGAGAATCTAGATCGAACATTGGTATCGACTAGCAATCACCAATCTACAATACAAAATATTAGAACAAAATATCGATTCGCCAAAGGTGACAAAGAGAGAGGGAGTTGATTTCGATGAAATATTCTCTTTTGTTGCTAAATTATCTTCTATTAGATTTATTTTATCTATAATTGTTGTTTATGCTTTTAAAATTGAGAAAATGGATGTTAAGGTTGTATCTTTGCATGGAGATCTAGAAGAGACAATTTATATGTAATAGTCCAAAGGTTTTGATGTAAAAGGAACACTTGGTTTATAGATTGAAACATTCTCTTTACGATTTAAAACAATCACCCCAGATGTGGTGATGAGTCCCATAATTACCTCTTTTAATCTCCTCTTTTCCAGTTTCCAATTACCTTATGTTGATACTTTTATCTAATTATGGCTAAGACTTGATACTATACTTTGATTAAAGCACTATATTAATTATATAATGTTTATGGATGTTGTGTAGTTAAAATGGTTATTTTTCATATGCAATGTGAGTTAATAAGTATGCTTGTAATAATCTTTCCGGTTAGATACTTTTTGGGAATAACTCTTCATGCAGCATCTAAGATCACCATCATGAGTTATGCCACAGAGTCCCTATAGCCACACCATAGGCATCTTGCAGCTGAAGCGTAGAAGGTTCTACAGTCACACCTACATGAGTTCATGCAGTCAAAGGCTGATTCCTGTAGTAGGGCACACATTTATTGAACATTTGACATGTAGTTGTTATCAAAAAATTGGGAATAATATCAGTATATCAATATAATCCAATAACTCAATAGAAAATGAAACAAATAAGATTCAACACAAAGAAGACAATACCTTGCAAACCTCTTTTATTCCGTGGCTTCCATTGGTCGCCTATCTCAATTGATCTGGTTGTATGAATATAGCCCTCAAAAGGTACACTTCCTTGCTTCTTTCCAAGATGACAAAGGAGAACGATTGATGATAGGTTTGCAATGAAGAGGATCTTGCAATGCAATGAAAATGGTGATAATGGTGACAAGTGATCACAAGCTATGAAGATTTGGGTGCCAAAGGCGCGTTGTGATTCCTGCAGAGTAAGTTTATAAAAGCTTGGATGATTCAAATGGAGGAATAGGGGTTGCATTTATAGACTTGTGAGAGAGAAGATCAACGGTGTAGAATGAATAAGAAGATCAATGGTTGAGAAGACTTGAGAGGATGTGCGCGAATAGGGAGAGGACAAGTGTCCTGCTCTTTCATGCATCAGGGGAGTTAACAAAATAGATTAAGGAGTTAACTGAGATGACTGACTAGTTAACAGAATAGATTGGGGAGTTGACTGAATTGATTGAACATTGAACTCAAATGACTAATTAGTTAACATATTTGATTGTTGAGTTAACTAATTTTGATTGGAGGAGAAATAAGACATGTGGATGAGAGAATATTAGCTAATTAAATATTGAAAATATTTAATTACATGTGTACGTGGATTAATTGAATTATTTTGGTATTAATTCAATTTTGGAGGAAGTGAATAAATTAAATAAATATTTGGATTTATTTAAATATAGAGAATGAGAAGAATTAATTAAATAATTTGGTATTATTTAATTTAGAATAATTTTAGAAGAATTTAGAGGATTTAATTAAATAAATGGTTTTATTTATTTTTTTGGAGGAATATGAATCAAATAAATAAATTGATTTATTTATTTATTGATAGAGGAATTTAAAATGAAATAAATATTTAAAGAGTCATGTCAATTTTAGGTGTATACATTTTGCCCCTCTTTGATGCAATGTGTTTTATCATGTTGTTTCAAAGAATAGATACTTTCTGATAATTATACATGCCCCAGTTTGCCCCTGGTATAGGTTACAATGAAAGGATGCCCCCTCGGGAGATTGGACGGAAAGAAAAGGTTTGGGGATGTGAGATGGACAATCTCACGATGAAGAAGGTAAACAGTTAGGTTAGGGTGAAGAAAACAGGTTGCGGCTTGAGAAAGCGGTGGAAAAGGGTACGGAGAACAAGCAGAGTTGCCACACAGCCAGTGAGGGTTGCAAGTCTATAAATAGAAACTAGGTCCACAATCCTAGTCATTTGCACACTGGTCATTTTGAGAGAGATCTTAGGAGCTTTGCAGAGCGCAGGAGCTAGAGCAGTCATCAGAGATATGGATATTCTACACGAGGAGCACTGGTTTGAGAGGGTTCAATGATTCAGACGACCAGCAGAGGCAGGACCCCTAGTACATACTTCGAAACTTTTAGGCTAGGGGCATTTATGGGTGCAATAAATGCTCGGCAAAGTAAGGGAAGTATATGCACTGATTCGTGTTTCGGCACATTCACTACCCGAAACTGCGCATCTAGGTTATCATTCAACGCATTTGCTACTTCTGCGCATATGCTAGGTAGATCCACGCATTTGTTATCATTCGGCGCATGCATGCTATCTGGCGGCGCATATGCCAGTTCTACATATCTGTGGCGCAGAGCTGCGCATATACTACAAAACCGCGCATCTACTCAGTTTGATTGCGCATTTGCTATAAAACTACGCTTTTACTTTGATACTGCGCAAATACATCTTGGAATGATGCATTTGCTTTGGATCGTCACTTACTTAGAGAAATTGACTCGATTGGCATCTTGATCGATGCAACAATCAATAAGCGATCTTCGAGATTGATAGAATCTAGACAAGAGATGATATGCTTGGTTTGATCAATTTGACATGTTAAGTAAGTGATGTGATAGGTTTGATAGTTGAGCAGGTTTGCACTAATATGGTTTTGGTTGATGCTTTGTGTTGTTGATTGTAGGAGGATATTTCTGACATGCTCATGTCGCGGGAGCAGTTCCCCGTGACGATGCTATGACGATACATGCTGACAGAGGTAGATCAAATAGTGCTTGGTGCTCTTGGTTTGGAGTACGTGTGTTTCATGCCCGAGGTTCATGCAAACCTCGGTCTGCTAACTACTTTGGTGGAGCACTTCCACAGTGAGGATGGGACATTCTGCCTCCCCACTGGCAAGATGACAGTTACTTTGGAGGACGTCTACCAGATCCTGCACTTACCGATAGTAGGGGAGCAGGTAGAGTATGACCTGTAGCATGATGCTAGGTTAGCTAAGTGCAGGAGGGTGTTTGATGACCCTACCATAGCTGGATCAGTGATCAGCTAGCAGGACATGTACGATTTGTATGACTACTTTCCAGGGATTGTGGCCAGCTTGATTGGAGGTGTTGTATGCCCCGACTGGAGATCTCATGGGTTCCCTGTTGGCTGGGGACGGACTCTGGAGTGAATGCTAATTGAGGGCACTCGATTTGCTTGGGGTGTTTGCATTCTTGCTCACCTTTACCATGACATGCATCTGGTGGTGTATCGTGGAGCTGCTAGCTTGTCTGCAGGTGTGTCTTTGCTTCAGTTCTAGGCTTGGGAGCATATCGCGGTGACACGACCCATTTGCATGTTTCACAAGTAGAGGGATGACCCCTACTTATATGGTATGCAAGTGTACTTTCTCAGCATAGGCTGGGGAAGTTGGAGTATTGGCGTCATCAACTGGATAATGTGGATGCAGTTGTGTGGTGACCTTACCTAGAGTGTGAGGTTTGGGAGGATGAGGCCAATGAGTTGCCTTACATGTTTCAGATGTGGTGGTTGATTGGGCAGACTCCACACATTTTAGAGAGGCACATAGTCACCCGTGTTATGCGGCAGTTTGGGAGAGTGCAGGGTATGCCACAGGGGTAGGCCCTTTTTGCGAGGACTTGGGCAGAGAGGAGGCAATGGGGACCTGTGGCTTCTTATGAGGAGGCTAGGACAGACTTTTTGCAGATTCCCTATCATGCATGGCCGATGAGGAGGGAGATAGTGGATACTGGGATGACCCGGGACTACGAGGATTGGTTCGCAGCACACCTGTTCCCTAGATACTCAGGACCGGGAGAGTTGGCTCCTTGGCTGGAGGAGGTTGAGTTAGAGGAGGAGGGTGATGGAGGCAGGTAGAGGAGGAGGCGGAGGAGGAGGCGGAGAAGGAGGAGGAGTGGACATGGCAGGGGCTGAGGAGACGGGGGAGATGACGGAGGAGGGGGCTGAGGAGGAGATGATAGGGGTGACAGCTAGCCGAGACAACGACAGAGTGTGGGCCAGGACCCACCCCAGCAAGAGGTACAATAGGTGTAGGCAGGACAACAGGCAGTGCAGGTTCTAGTTGAGCAGGTGGCATCTCAGCAGGTATAGGTTCCACAGGGAGTGGCCCCATAGGGACCGTAGGTTTAGATTCGGCTTGCCCCACAGCAACAGGGACAAGGGGACATAGTTGGTATGCTTCGCGGCTAGCCGAGGCAGGTCAGAGCACAGTTGCGAACTGTGGAGGCTCAGGTACAGGGAGACGTGGGGGTGATCGCTGGTATCACCACAGAGAGGGATGCAACCCTAGCCAGAGTTTAGGCCCTTACAGTAGAGAGGGATGCAGCCCTAGCCGCCTTGGGCACAGATGCAACGGTGAATGCTTGTGACACAGTTGACACGAGCATAGGTGCAGGCGACAGAGGTATAGGTGCAGTTGACACAGGTGCTAGGAGAGATGGCCAGGGCTCAGGCGAAGACCCAGTACTACAAGGGTTTGTATCACAGGGTGGTGCCAGTTGACCAGAGGGCACCTAGCTATAGAAGCCAGTCAGTGGAAGTGTCTGCGCAGAGGGCAGGAGGTTCACGCTCAGGGGCGTCTATTATGGGCCCACAACAGTTTGGGTCAGGCCGCAATGGTGGAGGAGGGGATAGTGCTGGGAGCAGCATCCCACGATAGCAGGGCTAGCTGTTACCTTGCATATATTTTGTACTCGTACATATATTTTTTATGGATCATGGATAGCCTATTATATGTATATATACCACTTGTATTTTGTATAGCGACCAAGACATGTATCATTATCAGTTTGTATGTATGTATAGACCTTTTGTGATGCGACTCATGGACGACAAATTGATATTGTACACTTGGACACTTTTATTGTTTATATGATGATGCAGCTTATGACCTACATTTATGTTGTTTATGCTATGATCATGGGTACATTTTACTTGTTATGTTTATATGCTATGTTTTTGATATTTTTCTGATGGGATACTACGTATGCATCTATGTTATGATGACACGAATGTATATGGATGATTTAAATGCACCTATATGTATGCACCTATGTGGTCACATTCTATGATGATCTAATGCAGACAATATGATTGTGGCTATGTTTTTGTGAGTTATTTGGTTAATGCAATGTTATGTTTGACTTTATGCATCTATATGTATGTAAATGATCTAACCAAGTTAATGATTATCTCAACTAATATGAAATGCAAAAATGATTACACATGGATGACTTAATGCACTTACATGAATGCAAATGATCTAATCAAATTAATGACTATTTCACTTAATGCAAAATGATTATATGTTTTTGATATGTCCAAGTGTACTCAATCAATACAGACGAGACTCGATGAAAAACACAAATGATAGAAAACTGATTTTGACAGAAGAATGACTCGATTGAAGGACTCACAAGCTCTTGTAAACTCTAACAATATGAACAAAATCTTTATTGATGGACGGTATATGGAATGCAATTGGATGCGTTTGGATGCGGATATTTGTCATATTGATATTGCAAGTATTTTGAAGTGCTTGTTTCATCATTGGAGGTTTCTTGCTCATGGATGGTTGTGGGGTTATGGATAGATGGGGTAATAAGCTCATGACCATGGAATGCATAAATTTGGCTAAGAGGATCATCATGATTCACTTGATCATAGATAGGCTCTTGATCATAGATGGGACCTTGATCATAGATAGGATTAAGCATGATGGGATCAATGTGCTCGTGTATAGGTTCTTCATCAACGATAATATCTTGATCATAGAAAAGATATAGGTTATGGGTGGGTTGGATTTGGATTTCTTTCTGATGTATGGGTATAGGATCAAGTTGCTCATGGATAGCTTCTTCATAGGTAATATCTTGATCATGGAAAAGATAAATGTTATGGATGGGTTGGATGGAGATGTTTTGATCTTGATTTGGATAAAGGGGTGAAGTTTCCACATGCTCTAGATTATACTCTTGACATAGAGCTTGATTTTCTTGAATGGAAGTGTGAGACTCTTGGATAAGCTCATTAGGTTCTAGATGGTTAACAACATGAGGGTAGAATGGATCTTGACTTGGACTCATGGTAGAAGACTCTTCAATAGGCTTGATTGGTTGTGGATTACACAACAAGGTTGGAGCAATGGACATGTTTGAAGGTTCTTTGATAGGCTCTAGGATAGGTGGTTTATTACACAGAGATGGTTGGTTCCTTGCTAATATCCATTGGATCACATCCTTCATGAGTGTATGGGTGGATGGGCAATATAACAGATGGAGAATAATGGTAGAAGGCGTAGGCTTATGATTAAGGTTAGGATTTGGATGGGGATGAAATTGGATGAGCGGATTTGGATTTCTCCATAGCTTTTCTTTTGCTTTTAGATTTTGTAAAGAGTCTTTCAAGAAAATCATTTAAGGACTCTTTGGTTAACGAATTAGAGCTTGGGGAACTTGATGGTGGTGTTGGTGTAGAACTAGTATGCTTTGGGATATGTATTCTAGGGGATGGTGAAGGAGGACGAGTAGATGGAGTGGTATATGATTTCAAACTTAAGGTAGTGTTTCCCTTGTTAATAGTATCATTAAGATGGGTTAAGGATGTACGATCTTGGTGCAAGGCATTGCTAGTACTGGCATGCTCATGTTGGGAGGGATTTAGTTCACGTGGATCATCTTTTTCCCTATATTTGTCAAACTTGGGCACATCAAAACTAGAAGAGAAAGGTATCTTAGCCAAGCTTTTATCAAATGGATAAGGAGATATGCCCTCTAGCGAATATCATATTGTGGAAGATCCAATTTGTAAGATCGCCACTTGTTGTTGTATGGCTTGGATTTATTGGGTAAGTGCTTCTAATTGATTTGTCATATCCTCAGAAACTAATACAAGACTAAAATGGGTGCTCAAAAAGGTAGGTGTTTTTCTGACGAACTGTACGGAAGTGCTCACTATGAGAGATGTGCAGGAACAGAGTGTACATGCACAGCAATAGGAAGTAGAAACAAATGTGCAGTAACAGGTCTCAAAAGCGTAGGACTAGTAAAAGAAGCAGATGCGCAACAGGATTGCATAAAAGTGCAACAAAACTGAGTATATGTGCAACAGAAAATAAATGCGCAGCAGGATGAAGCAAATGCACAGATCTATCTATTTTGCCTGATTTTGACTGCTTTTGACTTGGTAAAGGCATGTTCTTCAATGTCTTTTGGTGCTTGGTTTGAATGGTGCTCTTTTTGATTTGTTTCTTTGATTATGGCAAGAAGACACATCACACACAAAGAATATTTTCATGATTGTTGGATTTTTTTGTTTTATTTTTTTTATTACAATGCATGCACAATCCTAAGGTAGGCAAGGACAGTATGCAATGAGTTCCAACTTGGTTTTTACACCAGCCACTTGCATAAAGGCGGATAGCTAATAGCTTGGTAGCACTAGCTCCCCTCCATGGCACTCACTTCTCACGCATACCAAGCTATAGTTCCTCCGAAGAGTTGAACTTTTTTGTCTCTACACTGAATGAGTGTATCATGTTGGACAGCTCTGGAGAATGTTTTCCTCCTGTGTCACTAAATAGGGGATTTTGGCTTCTACAAACAATAGATATGTAGTAAGGGCAACCGTTCGAGTGGTTATACATGTGGCAGTGCTACTCTCCGTTATGGAGTCTCCCAGCCTGTAAGGGTTGCACCTTACAATGTTTATGGGGAGGTTGGTTGTTGGTATAACTAATCCGCACTCATTGCTTGAAGCTTTCTCCTCAAACACAGTTTATTTATAGTGGATCGGAAGAGATTGACGTTAGCTCGTTACCACTTAAGGTTGTTCCCACTTGGACAAAAGGATATCCAAGGGCAGGCCTCTCTAAAGGAAATACATGCGAAATGATTGGTTTGGCATTCTGGTCACCTAAGAAAGGGGAGAGCATAGGCCTATTATCATTCCAAATACACGAAAAAATAATGGTTCTTTCCTTCTATTTAAAAGAAAAAGACTAAATGAGCTACTCTACTTGGGCACACACAAGATTTGTTAACTTTGAAAGAAGTAAATAGAAATCAATGGTTCGATTTTAGATCCTCCTAGTTGGGACTATGTTTGAGTTGTTGGTGCAACAAGTTCAAATTACAGCCTTCCTATTTAGTCTAGATAAGATTTGCATGAACAATCCAATTACTTTCCTTGCTAATTAGATCTATGACATGAGTTAACAATGCAACTAAATGTCTAACCAGCCCCTAACCTGCAAATTAGATCTGAGAATATCCCTGCGAGAGATGTTAGCGTTAGAAAATCCACAAGAAATATCTCAAGAACCCTATCAGAACAAATGTACAGTTACAGAGGATATATGCGTAGATACAAAGTATCTCTACACAGTTACAGAGAATAAAAGCACTGAAACAAGAAATAAAAGCACAGGTCAGATATATGTGTTGATTTAGAGAACATATGCGTTGATTCAGTGAGTATATGCACTGATTGAATAGATGCATTGCTATAGAGAATAGATGCGTGTTACTAGTGAGCAGATGTGTAGAAACTTCCTGTGTATGAAACCCAACACACAAAAACTCAATTTTGAGGTTAAATTGGGGGCAAGGCCCCATGGTGAGTGCCAGAAATGTTATTAGAAAATTGGGAATAATATCAGTATATCAATACAATCTAATAACTCAATAGAAAATGAAACAAATAAGATTCAACACAAAGAAGACAATACCTTGCAAATCTCTTTTATTTCGTGGCTTCCATTGGTCGCCTATCTCAATTGATCTCGTTGTATGAATATAGCCCGCAAAAGGTACACTTCCTTGCTTCTTTCCAAGATGACAAAGGAGAACGATTGATGATAGGGTTTCAATGAAGAGGATCTTGCAATGCAATGAAAATGGTGATAATGGTAACAAGTGATCACAAGCTATGGAGATTTCGGTGCCAAGGGCATGCTGTGATTCCTGTAGAGTAAGTTTATAAAAGCTTGGATGATTCAAATGGAGGAATAGGGGTTGCATTTATAAATTTGTGAGAAAGAAGATCAACGGTGTAGAATGAATAAGAAGATCAATGGTTGAGAAGACTTGAGAGGATGTGCGTGAATAGGGAGAGGACACGTGTCCTACTCTTTCATGCATCAGGGGAGTTAACATAATAGATTGAAGAGTTAACTGAGATGATTGAACAGTTAACAGAATAGATTGGAGAGATAAGTGGGCTGATTGGGGAGTTGAATGAGATTATTGAATAGTTAACTCAGATGACCAATTAGTTAATAGATTTGATTGATGAGTTGACTAATCTTGACTAGAGGAGAAATAGGACATGTGGGTGAGAGAATATTAGCTAATTAAATATTGAAATATTTAATTATATGTGCACATGGATTAATTGAATTATTTTTGGTATTAATTCAATTTTGGAGGAAATAGACAATTTAAATAAATATTTGGATTTATTTAAATATTGAGAATGAGAAGAATTAATTAAATAATTTGGTATTATTTAATTTAGAATGATTTTTAGAAGAATTTAGATGATTTAATTAAATAAATGGTTTTATTTAATTTTTGAAGAAATATGAATCAAATAAATAAATTGATTTATTTATTTATTGATAGAGGAATAAGAATTAAGATAAATATTAAAATATTTACTTAATTCGACATGAGCCAATTTTAGGTGTATACAGTAGCGACACGCTCTCTTCGAAAGGCTGAGACAAGATAAAAGGGAACATTGTGATGAGATAATAACTCTTCAAGAGAGGACCTGTGAATGAGATAACTATTTCCATGCTTTTGGGGACATGCTGGTTTCATTTTAAGTGTTTTAGTTAGAATTATCTTTCTAGTTAATAAAAGTTGTTGCTTCCTAGTTTAGTTGTAACTCTACAAGAATAAGGAATCCTCTCCTCCTATGAAGGAGAGCAGATCAATTTTTATAGTTATTCAATTAATAACTGAACTATAGTTGGCATCTATATATATGTTTCTTTCCAGATATCTAGCACGCAAATTTTCTCAGATTATTTTATTCAGTTTAATTTCATCTAATAGTGATTTTATCCTTTCATTTGCATCTTGTTCTATTTTGGTTTATTTGAAGATTGGAAAGTAGATGTGTTAATTTAATATTTAAACAATGAAGGAAGAAGTCAACCCAAGAAAGGGCCCACTTGCGGTTAGGCTGCTCCCTATTAATTTCAGTCTTATGTAAGTAGATTTGGAAATCCTAGCTTAGATTGTGAATTAGTTTCCAATTATTGACTAGATGTATGATTCAATTTATAGTTGTTATGATTTTATATTTCCATAGTAATTTACTTTCTATACTTGTGAATTCCTTTCAGTATTCCTTAGTTTTCATTTCAACATTCCTTTAAGTTTGTTTATTAAAACTATACACAACTAGGTACCCAATATTCCCCATCTATACATATAGTACTGACATCATTTCAAGAAACACGTCCCTAGGTTGATAATTACATGTACCATCTCTTTACCTATTAGACTGCTTTATTTAGGGATGGTGACATCCGTCAAGTTATATGCATGCCTTAGCTGCATTAGGTTTAGTGGGAAATGAAATTGCTCTTCATTTTTGGCGTTATTGCCGGGGATCATGTCAAGCTATTAAATTTTTGGGTCCTCATCAAATTTCCCTACTTTCTTAGCATACAAATTTCATTTTTAGTATTTAGGAGTAATTTATCCAATAAAAAATAGAATTATCAAACTAACATTGTGTAGGGGAGCAATTACTAGCTTGAGTACGATTTCATGCGAAGAAGAAGAGATTCATTAGGGAGATTTCTTTCTATAGATTGGAATCCCATTGAGATGACAAATATAGATACAGACGAAGAACTTGTAACAAATACCATAACTAAAGACACTGCAGACCTAGATGATTTAGTATCTTTGTTCCAAGACGTAATGGCAGACAAAGAAGTGGAGAATTTGGTAGAACTAGTTACATTTGCATTTTCCATTGCTAACCAAGAACATGAAACCACCATGAAAAATACACCTCCTTCAATATTGCCAAATTTTTATGGTCTGATCACTGAAGATCCTAATACCTTCTTGTTCGAGTTTGACATGCTTTGTCGCAATTATGACTAGATAACAGATGCTCACAAATTAAAACTCTTCCCAGCCACTCTCAAGGATGCTACCTTACGGTGGTTCTTGGGATTGGGAAGAGATGTTATTGCAGATTGGAGAACAATGAAAGAGAAGTTTCTTAAGAAGTACCAAGATTACTAAAGAGGTAGTAACATGAGAGGAGATGACATTTTCAGGATGTCATAGAAAGAAGATGCACCTCTTGAAGACTATGTGGAAAGATTTATGTTTTGCCTTAAGAAATCAAGACATAATAGACTTACTCCAGAAACTCAAAAGTTGGTGTTCTTGAGAGTGGTAAATGAGGAGGACTACATGGATGCCTTAGACTTTATAGGAGGAGGGGATGTTTCTCAACTTAGATTTGATGAAGTCTGCGAGGTATGCAAAAACTATTCAAGGTCTACCATGAAGAAAACACGTGGCCATAGGGCTTTATGAACCACCAAGACTGTTGTAGGAGTCTCTCGGGTAGAACTCATTAACCTGCTAACAAACATGAAGCAAGACATCATTAGCCACTTGGCTAATCAATTGGATACCCTACATATAAAGAAGAAACAAGAAGAAGTGGATGCAACATTAGTAGAATAATACCCTCATTGTTGGCAAAAAAGAGTTTATTCACTAGTAGAATTTGGCAAATAAATGACTACGTGACTAAAACTTTTAGTCTCGACAACTAAAAATGACTAAATTCTACAATTTTTATGCAACACAACTATAAATGACTAATTAGTCACACAAATAAAAATAATTAGTCACACAAAAGACAATATGATATTAAAGTGGGTAACTAAAAAAATATTTCGAATTGGGAAATTATTGGCGGGAGTGGGTTGTATTGCATGCAGGGTTAATAGTGAATTGGGCGAGAGATGACCAGAGAGGGTTTGTGTACCAATTTGATACTTAGACATCCAACATGTTATCTCTGCAAGTAGACTCAAAGATTTGGAAGTACTGATTGCCAAGCAATTGTCAATCGATTCGTCGAGGCTTGTCCTTGTATTTGTAGGATATTTATTGCTAGGTTTAGCCTTCGCTGGAGGAATTTGGTCCAATATAGTGGCCTTGTTGATTAGTTTATCCAGTCATATTGCCTTAGAATTGCATGTTGTTCAGACTTGTGGTAGTGAGAAGGATAAAGTAGTTAAGGGTCAAAGTGGGATTTGGCTAATTGCATACAATTATGTTATGCTACACTTAATTTTAGGGTTATTATTTCTTTTTGTCTAGGCAATTGGCAATGGAAGATTCATTCATGATAATCTCAGTAGCAGGATTCGTGTAGTCCTCTTGGGAAAGATTCATGGCATGAGGCGTTTTGGGTTTTAGCATATAAGTATACCAGCTACTAATTGCATGGGCGATAAAGCTTGTATGGAGAGGACCTGGAGACTTCTCAAAAGACAGGCAAGGAAATCAGAGTTTTCTACAATGAATTTGAAGTTGGCGAGGCCCTCTGCAGCAAAGTCAAATTTGGGGATGCCCTCTGCAGCAAATTCAGAGGTAATTCGAAACCCTCATTACATTAAACACAAAATCTATAGCTTTCTGATTGGCAACTGTATCTAGCTAGGAGAACAAAATCAATGTATTATAAGAGATGAGTTACACAAATAGGAGGGTATCTTGTCATAAGACATTGACTACATTGAGGGTATCTTGTCATAAGCATATACTTTTAATCTCTACCTCTTGCACATGGGCAACAAAATGAGGGCAGAGTAGTTGCTATGTTTCCTGCTATTTAGCCATTGATAGTTGAGAATTCTACAAGTAAAAAATGCACAAAACTGACCACAAAGATTTATGTAGATGCAGAACATTTGATTCCGTAGAGTGATGCCCAGCTGTATTTCTTGAATTTGAATTGTTGCAGAGTGCTTTGTATCCTGTACAGTGCTCTAATTTTAATTTTGTAGAGTGCTTTGTATCCTAATTCTGTGAAGTGCTCTAAATTCTAAGTAAGTGCTGAAGAGAATGAGTTTCCTGAGTAAGTTGAGTTTTTTAGATTCTATGTTTTTCTTGAAATAGGTGGCGCAGGGGCACCTAGTTTACATGTTGTAAATAAGGTCAAATGTTAAGTTTTTGTGTTTTGAGTCATTTTTTTATTGTAATAAGGTCAAATAAGACCATATGCAATTTTTTTGTCATGGGGTTAGTTTAGGAAAGTTAAAAAGTTGCAAAAGTGGCATTTTTGGTGTGCTCCAAGGAAGTTGAAGAGTCAAGTACATGAAAAGTCATTGGAATCAGTTGGTTTTTGATAAGAAATGTGTAAATATGCCAGAAGGAGTTAGAAACATGGTTTTGAAGTCATTCTTTAGAGAAATAACAATAAAAATC
Organism: Cunninghamia lanceolata; assembly: GCA_027924645.1. Classification (NCBI taxonomy): domain Eukaryota; kingdom Viridiplantae; phylum Streptophyta; class Pinopsida; order Cupressales; family Cupressaceae; genus Cunninghamia; species Cunninghamia lanceolata. The sequence continues at coordinate 3,281,783 of BSBN01000934.1, forward strand.
TATGTTTTCCTACAGATTTTCTGTGTTTTCTGCTGGTCCTGTGAGTTGTATGACCCAATACAGTACGACCACGACCCCAAATTGATTGCATGTGGTAGAGCTAGGAATCTAGTTTCATTTGATCTTTGTTTGGTCTCTTGACATTAGATTTGGAGTGTGTTAGAGCTCATTTTGTAAAAATTGTTTGTAAAACATAGTGAGCTAGGGTTTGATGGAAAAGATTAATTTTTGACCCATTCCACCAGTGGAAAAATTTGAAAATCAGTGGAATGGAGGTATTTAGGTTACTTTTTATGTTTGTAGGGTTTGCAGGAGCAAGGGATGGAGTTAGGGTAGATTTTTAAGCAGCCCTAGCCTAATATCTCTATGTATTAGGCTTGTTTGAGTAGATAGAAGTAGGGTTTTGTAAAGGGACAATTTTGGTATTGTTATAGTTGGCAAAAATGGTAGTTTTAGACCCCATGTGACCTGAGGAAAGTCCTAGATTGCAGTTTTGTTGTTTGGAGATAGTATTTCATATAGTTGCTTTGTAAAAGAGGCCTAATTTAACCTAAGTGCAGAGGAACAATCAATTTTAGAGGGTGTTGTTCCAAAATAACCCTAAACCCAAACTTGATTTGTTAACAAGAGGCATAAAGGGTAATTGGAATGGTGATTTGTTTATGGGTTTGAGGTCTTTTTCAAATGTTATGAGGAAATTCCTTGTTTTGGAGTACTACTAGGGGATTGTAGAGTTTTGTGAGAAACCCATCAAGTTAGGGGTCCACAACTAGAAAATTTGTTTAGTGGTGTTTGTTTTGACAATTCCACCCTACTCTGCATCAATTGGTATTAGAGATATAGGTTTTGATCTACAGGTGAAAAAAGTTGAAGTTTGCAAAAGCAAAGATGCCTCCTAAAAGCAATCCAATGGCCAAAGAAGTGAGAGAGTTGAAGGAAAAGCATGTCAGGGAGTTGAGACAAGTAAATGAGTCTCAAGAAGCTATCCTAGCCAGACTTGCAACATTGGAATAATCAAAGGAGAGGTGTGGTCACTGGAGACCAAAGTGATGAAGAGGAAGAGGAAGGGGGTGAGAATGAAAACCCTCAAGAGGGAGTCCAAAAGGAAGATTTGGACCCTAATGAATTGAAGATGACCAAGTTGTTGAAGGCTATGAAGGGAGATACTCCTAAGGTGAAGATAGAATTTCCCATGTATGGTGGGAAGTTGGATGGTGAAGAGGTGCTAGGTTGGATTGATGCACTTGACAATTATTTTGAGTATGAGGAGGTAACAGATGATCAAAAGGTGAAATTTGCTAAAACCAAATTGAAAGGTCCTACCTTGACTTGGTGGAATTTTGTGCAGGAAGAGAGGTTGAGGAAGGGCAAGACAAAAATCCATTCATGGGACAGAATGGTAGCTAAAATCAAGAGCCAATTTCTACCGGGTGATTATGCAATACAAACATTTAGGAAGCTACAAAACCTCAAGAAAAAAGAAATGGATGTCATGGCTTATATTGAGGAGTTTCACAAGTTAAGTATAAGGAATGTCATATTGAGAATGAGATGGAAAAAGTAGCAAGGTACATAAATGGGCTAAGGTTCACCATACAAGATGAGTTAAGTCTTAATCCTCCAAGGACAGTGGAAGAATGTTTCGAAATGGAAATCAGGGCAGAAGAAAGATTGAATAGAAGGCAAGAAAAATTAAGTAGAGGTAGAGGAAAGAACTTTAGGGGTAGAGGAGCATTTGGAGGAAGAGGACAGTCTCAAAAGCCACAAGGAGAGACAAGTGGTCAGCAAGAACAGAGCTTAGATTTCAGAGGCAGTTTCAGAGGTAGAAGACCTAATGATAGAGGTAGATTTGGAGGACAAGGTAGAGGTTCAAACTCCTTTTCAGGGAGATGCTATCAATGTAACCAATTTGGCCACCAAGCATGGAAGTACCTAGAGAAGCAGTCCTCTAGCTCACATGGAGGTGAAAGAAGAACTCAAATTGTGCATGAGGAAGATAAAGAAAGTGTCAATTCCCCTTCCCAACAAGCTGCTCCAAAGATAGGTGAAACTTTGATGATGAGAAGGAAACTCATTAAGGTGCCAATAGTCAAAGAACCTCCATAAAGGAAATCATTGTTCAAAACAACTTGCAAATCACAAGGCAAGGTATGTAATATTGTTGTAGATTTCGGTTCAACTGATAATTTAGTTCCTTTGGAAATGGTTGAAAAACTAAAGATGAAAAGGATTCCACACCCCACACCTTATAAGGTTTCTTGGCTGAATAAGGGTCAACAAGTCTTGGTCAATGAACAAACATGGGTTGAGTTTAACATTGGGGGGTACAAAGATAAGATCTTGTGTGACATCATCCCAATGGATGTTTGTCACTTGCTGCTAGGAAGACCCTGGCAGTATGACAGAAAATTTAAATATGATGGATAGAAAAATACTTATGTGATTGACGAGGATGGGGTATCATTCACTCTTATTCCATTGCAAGATGAAGGTGTAGGTACACAAGTTGGATCTAGTGTAATGCTAGTTGGGGAAAATGAGTTTTTGAAAACCATGAAAGAAGAAGGGGGTGAAGGATATGCAATTGTAATCAAACCAAAGTCTACCATGACAACATCAACCAAGGTTGATGAGATACCTAGTGAGGTCCAAGCCTTGTTGAACAAATACAAAGACATAGTGGTAGATGAGCTCCCTAGTTCTTTTCCACCTATAAGGGATGTGAGCTACCACATAGACTTTATACCAGGTGCAAACTTACCTAATAAGGCTGCATACAAGATGACTCCTCAACAGAATGAAGAGATAAAGAAACAAATACAAGAATTGCTTGACAAGGATCTCATAAGGGAAAGTTTAAGTGCATGTGCTGTCCCCACTGTTTTGGCACCTAAAAAAGGTGGAGATTGGAGAATGTGCACCGATTCAAGGGCAATTAATAAGATAACCATAAGGTATAGGTTTCCCATACCAAGAATGGAGAATTTGATGGACTGTTTAGGAGGGGCTTGTTACTTTTCTAAGATTGACCTCAAAAGTGGCTATTATCAAATTAGAATCAGAGAGGGGGATGAGTGGAAAACCGCCTTCAAAACAAATGAGGGGTTGTATGAATGGCTTGTCATGCCATTTGGGGTTTCAAATACACCAAGCACTTTTATGAGACTAATGAATGAAGTTTTGAATCCTTTCATAGGTAAGTTTGTAGTTGTGTACTTGGATGATATTCTTGAATTTAGTAAGACTAAAGAGGAACACTTGTAGCATTTGGACATGGTATTGAAAAGGCTGAATGAAGAAAAGTTGATGATCCATTTGAAAAGTGTGAATTCATGAAGGAGGAGTTGGTCTACCTTAGTTTTGTGATTTCAAAAGGCACTTTGAAGATGGATCCTAACAAGGTGGAAGCAATTCTAAGTTGGCCTACTCCTACATCAGCCAATGAGGTAAGAAGTTTCCATGGATTAGCTACTTTTTATAGAAAATTTGTGAAGAATTTCAGTCATATATGCTCCCCAATCATTGACACAATCAAAGGAGATAAAAGGAAAAAGTTTATATGGACTGAGGAGGCAGAGAAAAGTTTCCAATATCTAAAAAACAGAGTAGCACAGCAACCTATCTTAGCATTGCCTAATTTTAACAAAGTTTTAACAATAGAATGCACGATGCAAGTGGGTATGCAAGTGGGTATGCAATTGGGGCAGTTTTAAGCCAAGAGGACAGGCCTATTGCATTTTTTAGTGAGAAGCTCAATGAGGCAAAGAAGAAGTATTCCTATTATGACTTGGAATTTTATGCCATGGTCCAAGCATTAAAAAAGTGGAGACACTATCTCTTTCCAAAGGAATTTATTATTTTTACTGACAATCATGCTCTGAGTTTCTTAAACAGCTAGGACAAATTGAGCCACAGACATGTAAAGTGGGTGGAGTACCTACAAAGCTACACTTTCACCATAAAGCACAAAAAGGGCAGTCAAACAAGGTAGCAGATGCCTTAAGCAGAAGGTCAATGCTGATGCAAGAAATTCAACTCCAAAGTGTGAGAATAGATGCCTTGAAAGGTATGTATGAGGAAGACGATGACTTCAAAGAGGTATATGTTGTTTGTGATCAGTTTAAGGGTGCTTTTCATGATGAATATTTTGATTTTATGCCAGGAAAGATGGACTATTGTTCTAGGGTGCTCAATTATGTATTCCCAAGTGTTCCATGAGAAAAAACTTGATAAAAGAGAAGCATTGTGGCAGTTTAGGAGGACATTTTGGTGTAGATAAAACATTGGAGCAGGTAAGAAGATATTACCATTGGCAAAAAATACAAAGTGACATAAGAAAATTTGTTGAAAGTTGTGTAAAGGGGATTTGATAGTGTTTTTGTTGTTGTTGATAGATTTAGCAAAATGTCTCATTTCATACCATGCAAATGTACAAATGATGCTTCATATATTGTTGGGTTATTTTTCAAGGAAGTAGTGAGAATTCATGGATTACCATTAACTATTGTGTCTGATAGGGATAGCAAGTTTGTAGGTCACTTTTGGAGGACTCTTTGGAAGAAATTGGGAACCAATTTGACATTTAGCTCTACCTATCATCCACAAACAGATGGACAAACTGAAGTGGTTAATAGATCACTTGGAAACCTTCTGAGATGCCTCACAAAGGAGCATGGACAACAATGGGATCTGATCCTTCCACAGGCTGAATATACCTATAATGACTCTATCAATAGAAGCATTGGGAAAAGCCCATTTGAAGTGGTCTATGGACTAAAACCTAGAGGTGTGTTTGAGGTCAAGGATTTAAGTGGAATGGAGAAAAGGAGTGCTGAGGGAGAGGAATTTGCAGTTGCAATGAAGGACATACATCAACAAGTTAAGGAAAATATTCAAAAGAGTGTGGAAAAGTACAAGCAACATGCAGATTTGAAGAAGAGAAATATTCAAGTCAAAGTAGGAGACTTAGTCCTAACACATGTGAGGAAAGAAAGGCTACCAAAGGGGAAATATACAAAGCTGCAGATGAAAAAGATTGGGCCATGCAGGGTGGTCCACAAATTTGGTGCAAATGCCTATGAGATAGAACTCCCTCGTGGAGTGGCTATCTCTCCAATCTTTAATGTTTCTGACATTTATCCTTTTAAAGGATCTGTGATTGTAGGTGAGGAAGCAGGTACATTTGGAGTTCAATATGAAGGTTGGGTCAAGGACCTACCACCAAGTCAGCCTTTGAAGCTTGAAAGCATTTTGGACACAAAGGAAGTGAAGAGAACTAGGTACTGTTAGATCTAGGGCATACAACTGAGAGGGGGGGGTGAATCAGTTGTATAAAAACCTGCTCTTTTAAATACTTGATTCTTCTTTGTTAGTTAACAGTATATCAATTAATCATCCATGAAAGCATAATGCATAAACACAAGAGCAGATAAACATCAACACATTGAACACGAAGATTTTGACATGGAAAACCCAGTTAAGGGAAAAACCACGGGGTGATTAACCCAAGGATTATTCTCTGTTAGAAGAATAAGAAAAAGAATGGCACTTGCCAATTAGGGCTCACTACCCGAGCACACTGCTCACAAAGAGGCCCACTGCCTACAAGGAGACACACTGTCTATAGAGTGATAAGAATCACAATCTTGAACTGGAGAATGACATCTCTACTATGTCTGGATCAGTTCCATTTAAGCCCAAAATCCATGCTCTGCCTTTCGCACTTCTCTTTGCTACTCCACACTCATTCCCCCAATTCACACTACTAAATGAACTCACAAACCTTCATTTATACAAGACATCGACTTAGGAACAATCATCTAAGTCGGCAATCAACCATAAGAATATCTACAAGATGAATAACACATCCGGTCAGCCATCATAAGAACATTCGCAGGATGAACAACTCATCCGGTCGGCTAGTCGGAACAAGAACTTTATCTGGAAGAATAACTTCAATTCTGGACTCTACCATCAATGCGGACCAACAACACAACTTCATCATGATCCAAGAACCTTCACAAGCCTGCCTGAATGACCAGGTACATCCGCACTTTCTCTACATACTGGAATCTCTTCTCTTCCTCATCCGGAACTTCAAGAACACAGTCTGTCGCCACTGTCACAATGCAAAAGGCACTTCCGGACCTCAAAATCATACACAACTTGATATGACACATTACAAGGACATCCCAAACACTCCTTCCAATCCATAGATTAGGATTATACAATTCTGGACCTCACCGGACCTTTCTGTGATCCTCTGTCACCTCTGAACACTTGCCGAAACCAGTTCTATACCGACAGCCACAATGCCTTCAGATCTTCATGTGGACCTCTGAAATCTTAACTGAAGCATCTCAAGACTCATATCTACAAACCCTTTAATCCGCATCCTCTAGTTCGCATCCTATACAATACATTTGCCTTCTTCTTATCACTGTTCTTCACTGTTCCTGACTGAGGCTAATTTTCTCAATATCCTCAGCACACTGCTCATCCAATCCTTCTTGTCAATGCAATATGAGTATGTTGACATCAATGACAACACTGGTTCACCTCATACTTGCAACAATCTCCCCCTTTGTCATTGATGGCAACATATGATGTGAAAAACCATCAAGACAAGAACTTCTCCTTTCTGTCACAGCTCCCCCTATCAGCAACATGTCTTCTCCTCATTTACTACTCCCCCTTTGATCATCAACCACTTGTTTTTCACATGTCTTCTCTCCCCCTTTGACATCAATGGCAAAGGGCTCATACTTGCAATTCTAACACATCAGAATCATACCAGCTGCTCCCCCTTAGTAGCAGCTCCTAATCATCAATCCGGATCATAAGATATGACTGTGATATCCACCGGACTGATGCACATCAGTGCATCTTTGTTCATTACCGGAGGGGCCATGACCCCTAACTTCTCCCGGAGATATTCAAAAGAGTCCTTGGGAAGAGGTTTAGTAAAGATATCTGCAATCTGATCCTTGGAAGGAACATATTCCAACCTGACTTCTTCCTTGTTCACTTGTTCTCTCAAAAAGTGAAACTTGATAGATATGTGCTTAGTCTTAGAGTGCAATACCAGATTCTTAGAAATATTAATTGCACTTGAATTATCACAGAAAATTGTAATAGGCTCCTTATATTCAACTTTAATGTCTCTTAGCATCTGCTTCATCCATAAGATTTGAGTGCAACTGCCTGCTGCTGCAATGTATTCTGCTTCAGTTGTAGACAGAGATATTGCATCTTGTTTCTTGCTTAGCCAAGAGACCAATCTCTTCCCCAGAAAGAATGCTCCACCACTAGTGCTCTTCCGGTCATCCACATCTCCTGCCCAAACTGCATCTGTGTAAGCATGAAGAGAGAAATCCAGATCTCTAGGGTACCATAGACCATACTCGACTGTTCCTTTCAAGTACCTAAAAATTCTTTTGATTGCCATAACATGAGATTATCTAGGATCAGCCTGGAATCTTGCCACAAGACCAACAACCTGCATTATATCTGGTCTAGTCTGAGTGAGATACAACAATCCACCAATCATTGATCTATACTTTGTCTGATCTGCCTTTGGGGAGTCATCATCTTTGCTCAACTTACATCCGGTTGCCATGGGAGTGTTCATTGGCTTTGAATCTTCCATACCAAATTTCCTCAACAATTCTTTCACATATTTGGTCTGAGAAATAAAGATCCCTTTCTTTGTTTGAGTAATTTGCAGACCCAAGAAGAAATTCATTTCACCAAGCATAGAAATTTCAAACTCACTTTTCATCTGATTTGCAAAAGTTTTGCACATACTATCTCTTCCTCCAAAAATGATATCATCCACAAACACTTCAACAATCAAAATATTTTCATGATCAATTTTGAAATATAAGTTGCTGTCAGCAGTACCTTTGTTGAATCCAATCTGCACAAGATTCTTATCCAACCTTTCATACCATGCTCTTGGGGCTTGCTTTAATCCATACAAGGCTTTCTTCAACTTGCAGACCATATCATCATTATCAGACAATTGAAATCCATCCGGTTGTTCAATGTAAACTTCTTCTTCCAGATCACCATTTAGGAAGGCAGACTTGACATCCATCTGATATACCTTGAAGTCTTTGAAGGCAGCAAATGCTAGGAGTAATCTGACTGCTTCAATTCTTGCCACCGGAGCAAAGGTTTCTACAAAATCAATTCCTTCTATTTGAGAGTAGCCTTTGCAGACCAATCTTGCTTTGTTTCTGATTACTTCACCAGCTTCATTCAGTTTGTTCCAGAAAACCCATTTGGTTCCAATCACATTCCTGTCTCTAGGTCTGGGAACAAGATCCCAGGTATGATTTCTCTCAATTTGCATCAATTCATCTTCCATTGCTTTGATCCAGTTTTCATCATTGCAAGCTTCATTTATTGTTTTGGGTTCAATCTTTGAAATCAGACAACATTCATCCTGATTTTGAGCATCATTCCTTCTAGTTTGCACACCTTTGTTTCTGTCACCTATGATCTGATCTTCAGAGTGGTTCTGTATTACATACCTTAGAATTTTGGGAGCATTCTGTACTGCTGCTTCTTGATCAGGCTCATTCAGACCTATTTCTTCTTCCTGATTTACTAGATCAGGCTGATTCTGACTTACCGGAGAGGATTGAGCTCCTTGAATTTGAACACCATCTTGGTCATACTCATCAAACTCATAAAACCTTGAGGACTTCTCAATTCCTTCATCAACTTTCACATTAGTGCTTTCTATCATCTTCCTCAATCTCTTATTGTAACACCGGTATGCTTTGCTTTGAGTGGAGTAACCCAAGAAAATTCCTTCATCACTTCTAGCATCAAACTTTCCTAGATCTTCATCTCTTTTAATATAACACTTGCTACCAAATACTCTGAAATATTTCATAGTAGGAGTGATGCCAAACTAGAGTTCATAAGGGGTCTTACCGGTGTTGTTTCTGATTTGAACTCGATTGAGAGTGTAGACTGCAGTGCTGATAGCTTCTTTCCAAAACATTTGAGGAACATTTGCTTCCAACATCATTGTCCTGGCAGCTTCCTGGATGGTCCGGTTCTTTCTCTCAACTACTCCATTCTGCTGTGGAGTCCTGGGAGCAGACAACTGTCTTCTTATACCTTGCTTCTCACAAAAGTCAATGAACTCACCAGATGTAAATTCACCACCTCTATCAGACCTTAGACACTTCAATTTCAATCCAGTTTGATTCTCTACCATAGCTTTGAAGATTTTGAACTTCTCAAGGGCTTCTGATTTCTCCTTTAGGAAGGTAACCCACATCATCCGGGAATGGTCATCAATTAGCAACATGAAATATCTATCAACTTGTAGATTCTTGATTCTTGTCGGACCACAGAGATCAGTATGTACTAGTTCCAACAATCCGGTAGAGGATTGATCTTTGCTTTTGAAAGAGATTCTGCTCTGTTTATCTAGCTGACATTCTTTGCACAAACTATTTGTAGGTTTCATCAATTTTGGAAGATCTCTTACAGCCTGAGTATTGCTTATCTTGATGATGTTATCAAAATTTACATGACACATTCTTCTATGCCATAACCAACTCTGATCAATTTGAACAAACAGACAACTTTTATTTGAACCAACCAGATGAAAGACATTACCTTTTGTCTGAGTACCGGATGCAGTTTCAGTTTCGGAACTTGTAAAGATTCTGCATTTTCCATTCTTGAACCGGAGATCATAGCCTTTGTCTACTAACTGACCAACACTGAGAAGATTGTGCTTCAATCCTTCAACATATAGTACATTACCTGTTTTGCTCTTTCCATCAAAGGAAATAGTTCCCCTACCTCTGATTCTGCCAGCAGAATTGTCACCAAATTTTACCATTCCTCCTTCATACCTTTCCAAATCCAAGAACTTATCCTTGTCACCAGTCATATGGTGAGAACATCCACTGTCAATAACCCAATCATCCTTTTCTTCTACTTGAGCAGTCAAAGCTTTTTCCATAACCTTCTGATTGACAGATTCAGAGAGTATTGAATCTACTTCCTTGATGGCAATAAACACCCATTCATTTCTGGATTTGCTTCCTAGTTCTGATTCATCATCTATTACTCCTTCATTGTCATCTTCTTCATGAACATAATAGCAGTTCTTTTGAAACCTTTGTCTGTTAGAATTAGTCCTTGCAGATCTTTCCGGACATCTTGAAGCAAAATGACCAATCTTATTGTAGTTGAAGCATTTAAAGGGTAGTTTTCCTTCATACTTACCGGATCCTCTTGGCAGTCTCTTTGCAATGAGGGCTTCAAGTTGAGCTGTTTCCGCTTCTTCTTCTTCCATGTCTCTTCTTGCTTGATCATACCATGACATCTTCCTTGAAGAGTTTTCACCCGGATCAAGTCTCTGTTTGCCTTTCACATAGGCACTGGCTTTGAAAGCAGATTCAGTCTTGGGAGGATCATCTCCAAACTCGGTCATTTCAAATGCAGCTAGTTTGCCAGCCAATTGCTCTGTTGTGACAGTTGTGTGGGCTCTGAATTCATCAATGGCAACAACCTTGATTTTGTAGGTAGCAGGAAGGGATCTGAGGATTTTGCAAACAATCTCATTTTCATCCAGAGTTCCACCAGCATTTCTAATTCCACATACCAGCTCATGCACTCTTGGCATAAAGGTAGTGATGTTTTCATCATCTCTCATCTTCAATCTTTCAAATTTCCCTTTCAAACTTTGCAACCTTGCACTCTTGACAAACTCATCTCCTTCATACAGAAGTTCCAATTTAGTCAGGATCTCATATGCAGTTGGTAGGTCGATAACATTTGAGAGATCTGAGTTGTTTAATGCGCTTAGCAGAACTTCCTTGGTCCACAGATTGTTTTCAGCATCTGTGATTTCATTCAAAGTTGTTGGACCACCTTGTGGTGGTACATATGGTTTTGAGACCATGGCCAAGTATGCTTTCCCATACATTCCAAGTGACATTTCATGCGACCTTTCCAGAGGGTAAAGTTGGTTCCGTCGAACTTTGGACTATCCTTCTTGTATGACGACATTCTGGATCTCCTCAAGCGGTTAAGCTCCTTTCAGAGGAACTTGGCTCTAATACCAATTGTTGGATCTAGGGCATACAACTGAGAGGGGGGTGAATCAGTTGTATAAAAACCTGCTCTTTTAAATACTTGATTCTTCTTTGTTAGTTAACAGTATATCAATTAATCATCCATGAAAGCATAATGCATAAACACAAGAGCAGATAAACATCAACACATTGAACACCAAGATTTTGACGTGGAAAACCCGATTAAGGGAAAAACCACGGGGTGATTAACCCAAGGATTATTCTCTGTTAGAAGAATAAGAAAAAGAATGGCACTTGCCAATTAGGGCTCACTGCCCGAGCACACTGCTCACAAAGAGGCCCACTGCCTACAAGGAGACACACTGTCTACAGAGTGATAAGAATCACAATCTTGAACTGGAGAATGACATCTCTACTATGTCCAGATCAGTTCCATTTAAGCCCAAAATCCATGCTATGCCTTTCGCACTTCTCTTTGCTACTCCACACTCATTCCCCCAATTCACACTACTAAATGAACTCACAAACCTTTATTTATACAAGACATCGACTTAGGAACAATCATCTAAGTCAGCAATCAACCATAAGAATATCCGCAAGATGAATAACACATCCGGTCAGCCATCATAAGAACAATCGCAGGATGAACAACTCATCCGGTTGGCTAGTCGGAACAAGAACTTTATCCGGAAGAATAACTTCAATTCCAGACTCTACCATCAATGCGGACCAACAACACAACTTCATCATGATCCAAGAACCTTCACAAGCCTGCCTGAATGACCAGGTACATCCGTACTTTCTCTACATACTGGAATCTCTTCTCTTCCTCATCCAGAACTTCAAGAACATAGTCTGTCGCCACTGTCACAATGCAAAAGGCACTTTCGGACCTCAAAATCATACACAACTCGAGATGACACATTACAAGGACATCCTAAACACTCCTTCCAATCCGTAGATTAGGATTATACAATTCTGGACCTCACCGGACCTTTCTGTGATCCTCTGTCACCTCTGAACACTTGCCGAAACTGGTTCTATACCGACAGCCACAATGCCTTCAGATCTTCATGCGGACCTGTGAAATCTTAACTGAAGCATCTCAAGACTCATATCTACAAACCCTTTAATCCGCATCCTCCGGTTTGCATCCTATACAATACATTTGCCTTCTTCTTATCACTGTTCTTCACTATTCCTGACTGAGGCTAATTTTCACAATATCCTCAGCACACTGCTCATCCAATCCTTCTTGTCAATGCAATATGAGTATGTTGACATCAATGACAACACTGGTTCACCTCATACTTGCAATAGGTACAAAGTGTATAATGAATACCTAGTGAAATGGCAAGGTCTCCCTAATGAAGATGCAACATGGATGATAGATGAAGACATTCAAAAGCATGGCACAACAGTTCAAGAGATGATCTCAAGTGGAACTCGAGATTTTATTCTCCCTGGGTGTATGGTGCAGGGGCACCTAGTTTACATGTTGTAAATAGGGTTAAATGTTAAGTTTTTGTGTTTTGAGTCATTTTTTATTGTAATAAGGTCGAATAAGACCATGTGTAATGTTTTTTGTCATGGGGTCAGTTTAGGAAAGTTAAAAAGTTGCAAAAGTGGCATTTTTGGTGTGCTCCAAGGAAGTTGAAGAGTCATGTACATGAAAAGTCATTGGAATCAATTGGTTTCTAATGAGAAATGTGTAAATATGTCAGAAGGAGTTCAAAACATGGTTCTAAAGTCATTCTTTGGAGAAATAGCAATAAAAATCTTTGTTTTCCTGTAGGTTTTCTATGTTTTCTGCTATTCCTGTGAGTTGTATGGCCCAGTACAGTACGACCATGACCCCAAACCAATTGCATGTGGTAGAGATGGGAATCTAGTTTCATTTGATCTTTTTTTGGTCTCTTGAAATTAGATTTGGAGTGTGTTAGAGCTCATTTTGTAAAAACTATCTATAAAACCTAGTGAGCTAGGGTTTGATAGAAAATATTAATTTTTGACCCATTCTATCGGTGGAAAAATCTAAAAATCGGTGGAATGGAGGTATTTAGGTTAATTTTCATGTTTGTAGGGTTTGCAGGAGTAGGGGATGGAGTTAGGGTAGATTTTCTAGCAACCCTAGCCTAATATCTCTATGTATTAGGCTTGTTTGAGTAGATAGAAGTAGGGTTTTGTAAAAGGACAATTTGGGTATTGTTCTAGTTGGCAAAAATGGTAGTTTTAGACTCCATGTGACCTGAGGAAAGTCCTAGATTGTATTTTTGTTGTTTGGAGATAGTATTTCATATAGTTGCTTTGTAAAAGAGGCCTAATTTAACTTAAGTGTAGAGGAACAGTCAATTATAGAGGGTGTTGTTCCAAAATAACCCTAAACCCAAACTTGATATGTTAACAAGAGGCATAAAGGGTACTTGGAATGGTGATTTGTTTATGGGTTTGAGGTTTTTTTCAAAAGTTATGAGGAAATTCCTTGTTTTGGAGTACTACTAGGGGATTGTAGAGTTTTGTGAGAAACCCATCAAGTTAGGGGTCCACAACTGGAAAATTTGTTTAGTGGTGTTTGTTTTGACAATTCCACCCTACTCTGCATCAATAGGAAACTAAATTAATACTGGAATGCAGAACATTACAGATGGATTAATGTCAAAGGTTGACTATGGATCAATACCATGCATATGATGAGAGAGTAGCTGAGGAGAGGGACATGGACAAATATCCATGTCCATGTAATAACTATCTTGGTGGAAAGGTGAAAAAAAGAAATGTGATTTATCAACATATGATAAAATATGGGCATAGTGGCATATGCCCTTGGGATTACAATTATTATGAAGATATGATAGAATTGCAAAGTGTGAGATGAAAAGGCAACAAACATAGATGAAGTGGCATCAAACATAGATGAAGAGGCAACAATGTTAGACGAAGGGTTTTAAGTTGATAGAATGTTGAATGAAGGTCTAAACGATGATTGGGCCAAGTCGATGGAGGATGCTTTAAAGCCTATGTATGCTAATTGCAAGTTAAGTCTTTGACAACAATCCTTCAAATTCTTAACTTGCAAGTGGTGCTTGGTTGGACAAATGAGAGTGTAGATCATTTATTGGAATTATTAAGTTTGTTGTTACCACCTGACTCCACATGGCCAACAAAATGAAGTCAATGTAAAAAGCAAATCACTAAGCTAGGCTTAGGGTATGGAAACATCCACACATGTGTGAATGGTTGTGTATTATTTCACAATAATCTTGCAAGTGAGAGTGAATGCCCAAAATGTCATGAAGTGAGGTATAGACAAGGGTTGAAATCAGCTGTGGTTCCTAGAAAGGTTCTTTGCCACTTTTTGATAATCCCACAATTACTCTGAATGTATAGGTGCATAGACATTGCTGAACTTATGCAACAGCATGCCCAAAATAAGAGCACCGATGGAAAACAACATGTGCCCGATTCTAAGATGTGAATGGAATTTGATAATAGATGGCCTGATTTTTCTTAAGATTGTCATAATATAAGGTTGGGTTTGGCTCTAGATGGGGTGAGCCCATTCTCAGATCAAAGTACTAAATGGTCAACTTGGCCAGTGTTTTTAATAAATTATAACTTGCCTCCATGGTTAGCAACTAAACCATTTTTTAGTTTATGTTGTAGTGGTCTTGTGGCTCTTTTTGTGTTTGAGCCTCCTCGGTCTCTTTTTGTCTTAATGTAAGGGTTCAGCCCCTAGTTTTTGCCGACTTATATAATAAAAAACTAAACCATTTTTCTTAATGCTATCATTGATTATACCAAGAAACAAAAGTGTGACTTTACATACAATCGATGCTTATCTAGAGCCATTATATGATGAGCTAATGGAACTGTGGGAAGGAATTGAAGCAATTCAATCTTTAAGGGATGGTCATTCAATCACATTCACTTTAAGAGCTTCCTTATTGTTTATGATTCACGATCTTCCTGCATATGGCACATTGTCTGGTCTCACTATTCATGGATTCCATGGATGTCCTGCTTATAACTTTAAGGATTTTGTGAGGCACTCAAGAAGTTTGAGTAAGTGTATTTATTATGGACATCGTGCTTACCTTAAAATGAATCATCCATATCGTCGACAAAAAACACGTTTCAATGGTCAAGGAGAGAATCGTGAAGCACCATTGCTAATAACGGGTGATTACATTGTTGAGAATGGACAAAAAAGAATATCATTTATAATTGAAAATGATGGGATTGTTGGTAATAGATATTATCTATGTAATGAAAGCAGTGTAAAATAGTTGTGCATATTCTATAAGTTGCCATACTTTAAGGATATAGCCATTAGGCATACTATTGACTTTATGCATACTGAGAAAAATATAGCCTATGCTATTATATAAAATCTTTTAGGTGCTTTTGATACTATTTCATCACATGAAGACTTTCAATAACTAAATATTCATCGAAATCTTTGGGTTGAAAAATATGATGATGAAAAATATAGAAAACCTAGTGCTCCTTATGTTTAGACAAAGGAAAAATGTGTACAATTCTTATAGTTGATGTCTTAGACTTGCTTTCCCACTGGATATGTAAGTAGTAGTATTAAAATCCAAACTGACATTAATAGCTTTAGAGGCCTCAAGACCCATGACTATCCTGTCATAATTGAGAATATTTTACCTATTGTGGTAAATATATCAATTTTGGCAAAGGGGCCAAGATTAGCAACTATAAGGTTGGGCCTAATATTAAAGAGAATGAGTTTACATGTATTAGATCTTTTGAACTTTGATAGTTTGAGGGAGGAGGTTGTTGAAGTCCTTTGTCTATTGGAACGGGAATTTCCACCAACAATCTTTAACATTTCTATGCATCTCTTGATACATCTAGAATATGAACTAGAGAATTATGGCCCAATAAGAATGAGATAGATGTATCCTATAGAACGATATATGAATGTTTTGAAAAAAATTGTTCGTACTAGGGCAAAACCAAAAGGCAACATGTCTAAGGGATATTCAATGCAAGAGGCCATGAGATTTTGCATAGAATATATGAAGGATTTTAAAAATGTCAATCAATGTGTATGGGATGATGACGAAGATGAGAGAGTTACAGGTGAAGTATTAGAAGGCAATGGATATCGCTTCAAGCTATCACATCAAGAAAGAAGTGCGATACATACCTATATTCTTCAAAACACATCTTCGTTTGATAAGTGGTGTAGGTAAAAAAAATTTACACAATAATTTATTTACTCAATCGCATTTACACATTTATATTATTAATCTTACTATTTGTATGTTAATATTCTATGTAGAAAATATGAAGAAGAGAATCAAACTTGGATGCAACATCGACCACAAAAGCGTAGACGTCATGATTTGATTGGAGGTGATTCTTTTCCAAAATTTGAAGAATGGATTGCTAATGTAGTCAATAATGCAAAAGAAGAAGGTCAAGATATAACAACAGAGGAAAGTGAGCTTTCACAATCTCCACATTTATGGTCTATGTATTTTAGTGGAATGTGGGCCTATGGTAGTCATTTAAGAGTGGAAGAAAAAGACAAAGGAAAGACAAATTGTGATTGTGTTGTTAGTGTTGAATTTCTTCACGAAACTGAGAAGAAATTTTATGTTGGATTCATACAAGAAATTGTTCAAGTGGATTTTGGTGAAAATAGTCCTATATTATTAAAATGTAAGTGGATCCGACCATCCACAATACAATTTGATGAGTATGGATTTGTACGCGTAAATACACAACAATTTTTATCAGAGATGAATGAGCCATATGTTTCCCCTCTTCAAATTAACCAATCATTTCTAATTGATGATGTAATAATCCTAGTATGGTCATATATCTTTCAAACAGAGTCTCGTTCAAAATAAAAATTCATGGAAGTTGTTGATATAATGACTGATGGGCAATATGTTAATTTATAAGAAACATTCGAAGAAGTGGATGAAGACGATCATGGAGTGTTTGAAGAAGAGATTTTGATTACCAACGAAGAGATTGGGATAGAGAATGTATTGCATGTCACAGATAAGGATGAGGAAGAAAATCAAGTAGATGTAGACACTAGTGATCAGGATTCTGATCTTGCTGGCAATGCAGATGATTATGATGATGTTTTGTCACCTTAACTAGCCTGAAAAGGTAACTGGTTAGCTTTTCACCTAAACTTTGATTATATGTATGGTGTAATTTATTATTGAATGTAAAAAAGATCTGAGTATAGGTGTGCTTATTCACTGTTATTTTACTGATACATTTCTAAATGTAATCATCATCATTCTGCTGGTACATTGTATACAAAACATGAGATGTTCACTACTGATTTGAAGTGCATTTAAAGTTAGGTTCAATCATTCTTCTTAGTTTTCTTACTTTGGTTGAAATTAATTTTGTTTAGTTAGAATATAATTTCTTGTATGTCCTATATGTTTTCTAGATGCTAAACTTTTCTAACTTCTCTAGAACTTCTAGATATGAAAAGAAGCAAGCAAGGTCTAAAGGTATCAAATAGTGCAACAAGACACCTGTGAAAGTAAACAACTCTTTAAAATCCTAGCAATAAATTGTAGTCATTTCTTTGATATTTGGATAGCTTTAGTTTGTAATATAGCTTCTAGCCTCCACATGCATTGAATATGCTTTTGTGAAGGAAACAATAATAAACATTTGTGATTTAATAATACATATAGATATCTTAACATTAGGTGAACAAAATATTTAACCTATACTATTAAACAATTTGTGTGAAAAGACAAGTAGAATTCCCTATCATGCCCCCCCTTATTGTTATGCTCCCCCTAACTTTAGTACTATCATGTTGTTTTGAATCATGCTATGTTTTACTACTTCAATTCTCCCCCTTTGACATCAATGGCAAAGGCGCTGGTCAATTAACCTCCTGACTTAAATCTCCTCATCAACTTGTAGTGTTGCTCGCCCTGTCTGCTATTTTATCTGGCTTAGTCATACTTCAGGGTTTATAAGCTCAAAATGCTTTTGACCCTTTCCACCATGATCAATTTCAATTTTGCTTCTTTGTTGCTGTGCATTATATGATAGAAACAGTGATTACCAATATGTCCACTAATTGTCTTCTTCTTTGGATTGAAAATGGAACTCTTTAATTACCAAATTTCGTAATATAAATTGACTGCTTTTCATATCATAGGTCTATTACAACTAGGGCTTATACCCTTGACTCTAGGTTCTGAAGGAGTATGAGCATGAGTTAACCATAGCATAGGGTTGACTTGTTTATTTTAAAACCCTAACCTTGAGCCAGTGACCAATAGTATTTTACTATGATTCCTTTATGTAGCCTATCACTCAGTCTGTCATATAAATCTGCCACTTTAAGTATCCCATTTTGTTCTCCCATGGTCATCTTCTTATTAAGCTCATATTTGCTATCAGGTCCTAATAGGAAATAACCTGTATCGGGGAGACTCTACTAAATTGGTGAGAGTCATTTTGAAGTCCCTTCGATCAAGCAATTTGCATGAAGAAGCATGTTCGAAGACACTACACTATATCGGTAGGAGATACTGCAAAGTCCCTCTGACAGAATAATCTGCATGATAGATTGTAAGCATTGTCGAAGAGACTACACCATATCAACGGGAGGTACTTTCTGTGAGGGGGAAATTTGGTTATTCAAATCAATGAAAAATAATCCCAAACATCTACAGAATAATAAAGATAAAAGAGATTTAAAATAAAGAACAGACAATACCTTCACCTTTTACCTTTTTGCCTTCTGTAGTTCGCCTATCTTCGTTCGATCTTGATTGTGAAGCCCTCAGAAGTTGTTGCTTGCTTGCTTGCTTGTTTGAAGATGACAAATGAAGAATGGCTAGGATACTTTGGTATTTGAAGATGAGCTTCAAATACAGAAATGGAGGATGCTATGAAGTGCTCAAATATAATGGGGGTGCCAAAGGCGCGCTTAGATTCCTACAGCATAAGTTTACACAAACTCCAGATATTGAAATGAAGAGAAGAAGGTTATATTTATAGAAGAGAGTGAGTGAAGATCAATGGTTGAGAAGAAAAGAATGAATCAACGGAGGAGGATTGTTGAGGAACGTGCAACAAATGGAAGAAAGACATGTGTCATTCAAAAAGAAGCTTTGTTGAGTTAAAAGCTTTCTTGATGAGTTTTCATTTTCTTTAAATTAGAATTTATTTTTCTAATTTAGGAGCAAAGTTGCTCTAAAGTTGCTTTAACTCAGCTTTTACTTTTGTATGACAAGAGGAATTTATTTTTAGAAGATATTGAAGATAAGAAAAAGAATTAAATCAATAAATTTATTTAATTTAGAAGATAAGAAAACAAATTAAATAAATAAATTTATTTAATTCATTTTTAGAAGATTTGGAAGATAAGAAAGCAAATTAAATAAATAAATTTATTTAATTTATTTTTAGAAGATTTGGAAGATAAGAAAGCAAATTAAATAAATAATTTTATTTAATTTAGAAGATAAGAAAATAAATTAAATAAATAAATTTATTTAATTCATTTTTAGAAGATTTGGAAGATAAGAAAGCAAATTAAATAAATAAATTTATTTAATTTATTTTTAGAAGATTTGGAAGATAAGAAAGCAAATTAAATAAATAAATTTATTTAATTTATTTTTAGAAGATTTGGAAGATAAGAAAGCAAATTAAATAAATAAATTTATTTAATTTATTTTTAGAAGATTTGGAAGATAAGAAAGCAAATTAAATAAATAAATTTATTTAATTTACTTGCACATGATTTTGGAAGAATAAATAAAATATTTAATTATATTTTATTTTTGGGGATTTTAATTTAAATAAATTTGCATTTTATTTAAATTAGGAAGAATGAAAGATTTAATTAAATAATTAAAATTATTTAATTACTTAGAAGAATGGATGTTTTAATTAAATAATTGAAATTATTTAATTATTTAGAAGAATAAAGTTAATGTAGATGAAATTAATTAAATAAACGAAATTTATTTAATTAAATGGGAGAAAGTGAATCAAATAAATAAATAAATTTATTTATTTATTGATAGAGGACTATGAAGATGAAATAAATATTTAAAATATTTATTTAAGTACAATCATGTCATTTTTAGGTGTATACATTTTGCCCCTCTTTGATGCAATGTGTTTTATCACGTTGTTTCAAAGAATAAGATTTTTGACAATGATACATGCCCCAGTTTGTCCCTGGTACAATTTGAACGACAGGATGCCCCCTCGGGAGATTGGACGAGGAGACGGCAGAAGGCATGAGACGGACAATCTCACGATGAGAAGAAATGGCTGGATGCAGAAGAAAGAGGTGAATGATACGAGATGCAAGATAAAAAGACAACTCACACAAGCAAGAAGCAAGTAAGCACAAATGATACAAAAATAGGCAAGGTATTGCCCCAGTCAAGTGGTAAACTAAGGATATAGATTGATGATGACTGGTTTCAAGAATGAAACATGTCGTATAAGACTCCGGGTCTGGTTTCGACAATGCAACATCCTGTCTAAGACACTATGATATGATAACGATATACGATAGTGTTGTCATGGCAGGGAACAATATATCCCTAGAGCAACACGAAGGATAGTTACGACTGATTGATATGGTTTACGACAAGATTAGGATCAAGACCACTGAGTGTGATTGGATCATTCGATAAGATTGGCTTGACTCGATTGGTATGGATTAAGGATAGACTTGTGTTTTGATCACTGCTCAGATGGACAGGTAGAACTGTTGATGAGCGATATGAGGACAAATAGAAATTTGATCGATAGAAGAATGACTCGATAGAAGAAATTTGATTGAAGGACTGACAAGCTGCTGCAGGATTTTCTTATTGCATGGGATATGGATATGGATATGGAATGGAATTGGATACGTATGGATATGGATATGGAATGGAATGGCATTGGATATGGTATGGATATGGATATGGAATGGATGTGGATGTGTCATCGTGATATTTGCAAGGCTTTTTGCTTTCATCATTGGGCTTTATTATGTTGTAAGAAAATACAAGCATCTAAGTATAATTAGACCGAGAGGACCTGAGTATCGCTTCCCTGGATTTTGATATAGCAAGTTGATACAAGCATCTAGTCAAACTTGAAGCTAGATGACCTGAGTACTGCTTGCATTTCAACAGACAAGGATTTCCCCTTTTCATGTTTAGACCTCAGAGTCCTCGATGATCTTTTGCTGATCATGTCGTTAGACAAAAGTCATCACATTACTAAAGTTTAATCCACAAGTAGCAGACAAGAAAAATTATGCCCCCATCATAGCATCTCTAGCTTTCGGCATCCTTGAGTAGCATAGGAAGACATAATGACAAAAAACCAAGACTTTGTAAAGTTAACTTGCTCACAAAACATTCTTGCATTAGATGTGCCTTTTTGCCATAATTGATAGAGAATTAGCTTGAGTGTTTCAGTATGGTGCTCTGCTTTGGACAGGTGGATGTTTTTGCCAAGGTTTTGTTTGGAAACACATTGTGCTGCACTTGCTTGCCTTGTGAAAAGGGTGCAGACGCGGATAGAGGGATAGACGATAAGACACGGGATGGGAAGCGGAGCCTCGGGGGCGCATTGATAATGGCCTTGCCTACGTGATAGCTTAGAGGCGATGTAGTTCGGGGAGAAACCTGATGGACCTAAGAGATGGAGTGGATGAGACACAATATGGACCAGATATGGAACAACTATGGATCAGATATGGAACAGAGATGGATCAAATATGGAACAGATAACACTGATGACAGATGCTATGTTAGGCTGACACTGCAGACAAGATACTGGATAAGAATTTTGGATAGCCTTAATGCTAGATACTAATGACAAGGGAAACACCACGGATAGGCAGATGGATGGCTGATAGGGGATCAATGGCAGGTAGGTGGAAGGAAACAAGGATGTGATCTCCAAGGACTATGTCGCATAAGAATAACGTGCCCCATTGTAGGTAGAATACGTAGGATTTTTCATGACAATGTTTATGACGACAAGAGGATGAGAGGATAATGAAGGAGTTGCTTGGTTTGGGAGGGATAAGGTATGTCAAGAGACATCTAAAGCATTTGTCACCATTGTGCCCCCAATCTTTATCAAGATCAAAAATAGAGGAAAGGAAGATTTAGGATGGATGGATTGGATAGTATAGGTATGTAATGGATAGAGGAATAGGATAGGAAATGGTATGGACGGAAACTGATAGGAGAAGGGTGGTATGCTGATGAGACAAGGTGCCCCCAAGTGTAGGTGACATAGAAGATCAACTTACACATGACGCCTGTTTGCCAGGTTTTCATCATGGTACTTATCCAAGGTGCCTGTTTGCCAAGTTTTCACCATTGGACGAAGGGATTTTTCTTTACTTTTTTTTTTTTTGAATATTTGGATGGGAGAAGGTGGACACAGAAAGGAGAGACTCAAGTATGTAGTTCTATAAAAGGTGATAGTCCCACGAGATGGATGTCGTCGCATGGACCATGTCAAGTGTGCTCATAGATGTTGGTAGGGGATTGCATGAAAGTGAGATGAAGTAGGTAGAGAGTGGATTACGGAAGGTACGATAGTGGATGATGATGCAGAATACAAAAGGACTTAGGTAAGGATGGAAGGAACATTTATGCAAAAGCATGGACCATAGGATGAGGAAGATATGTAGGATAGTAGTGGAAGGGAGGGGAGATGGAGTTGTACGAAGGTGTTGTGGAATGGAAGGGAACCATGACCAACGGTTGCACATACCGTGATAAACATTGAAGCTTATGATGGGAAGGTGGTGTTGGAAGCAATGAAGATTTTTGTTTGGTGGATGAGTGATTGAGGTATTTAGGGACCCACATAGACTTAGTATTTTTCTGATTTTTTCTTGTCATGTGGGATGGAAGGATTTGATATTTGTGGATGGCATGGGAGAAAGTGGATGGTTGGGATGCTTTAGAGGTGGATGCCTCATTTGACTTGATAGCTTTTTGCTTGGGTACCCAAACCTTTTTGCTTGTAGATTGTACTTGTGAAGGTATGGGCTTGGGTATATGCAGCTTTGGTGCATCTTCAGAGGTAATCATTTGTTGCTTGGGGACCCACACCTTTTTTAGTTTGGCATTGAGGTGTGTGGGTGTATGCAGCTTTTGATATGGATAATTCTTAGATTCTGTGCTTTTGTATCCTAGGTCATGAGGACACTTAGGATTTTGGACTTGAGAGGTAGAGGCATCAAAATTTTTGTTGTTGAATTCTCTTGGGATGGTGGAAGTGGGGTAGGTGGAAGCTCTTTGTTTAGACAACATGTGCATTTGTTGGCCATGATTGGGAATGTTAGAGGATTTACAGATGGATGGATAAGGTGTTGGAAGAAGTGGTGGTAAAATGTAGGGAGGGATGTTAGGATTTGGGAGTAGCGGAGGTAGATTGGATGGTGGAAGGTGTATGGTCACATGCTTTTGACAAATGTAGGATGATGGAGGTGGAATGGCGACATATGTTTTGGGGATACAAGAGGGTTTGTGATGGAAAGTGGTAGACTTAGGAGGAGTGGAGGAAGTACCAACATCTTGAGATTGTTCACCTTGGGGTATGTATCCAAGGCCATATGAAGGTGGAGGAACATTGACATGGACGGGCTCCAAAATACCTTGTTCATGAAGGCCTAAGCCTTTACCTTGATAGTTCATATGTTGGAGTATGCGGTGGACAGCGGGATTATGTGTAGGTGGAACACTAGACACAAGTTCTTTATTGGATGGAGAAGATGAGATAGAGGATAATGGTTGTTGGTGTTCTAAGGAAGAACATTCATGCATGAAGGTAGTGAGACCAAGGATATAGGATAACAGATTTGCAGCTTGGTCAATAATGGGTGGTGAAGGATCACTAGAATCTTGATCGTCATTATGCTCTTTAGGATCTAAATTATTGGGTTGATCATTCATGTGCACTTGGGAGGCAAGTGTCTCATCATAGGAGGCGGAAGTTGTTAGATCATGGATGGGATTAGATGTAAGAGGGATAGAAGTAATGGAGTTTTCTTGCTCATGGATGGGTATGGGATCAAGTTGTTCAAGGACATCTTCTTCATAGGGAATATCTTGATCATAGAACAAATAAAGGTTATGGATGGGTTGGAGTTGGATCTCTTGCTCATGTATAGTTGTTGGGAGATGGATAGGATCAAGTGGCTCATGGAGAGGTTCATTATTATGGATATCATCTTGATCATGGAAAAGATGCATGTTATGGATAGGTTGCAAGAAAGTGGTTTGATCTTGACTTGGACTAGGGATTAATGTTTTCTCATGCTTAGGATTAGACTCTTGACATACCTCTTGGGTTGCTTGAATGGAAGTGGATAGCTCTTGGGTAGGCTTGACATGTTCTTGAGGGTTATTGACATGGAGGTATAGTAGCTCTTGACTTGGGTTCATGGTAGTAGGTTCTTTGATAAGCTCAAGGGGTTGCGGATGACATGAAGGTGTTGTAGGATTTGATATGGGATTGGAAGAATCTTTGGTAAGGTCAAGGATTGAAATTTGGGGGCATGGTTGACTGTCTGCTAATAGCCCTTGGATCACATCATTGGTAGGTGTATGGATAGGTGAATGAGGGGATTTAGCTTTCTCCCTAGCTTTTCTCTGGTAGTATAAATTTGGCAAAACTCTTTCCCACAACTCATCTGATTCTTTTTTGGTCACCCATTTAGAGTTTGAGGAACTCCATAATGGTGTTGGCGTGGGATTGGCATGTTTTGGAATATGTGTCTTAGGAGTTAGCGAAGGAGGACTAGTAGAAGTGGTATATGGTTTCCCCTTTGAGGTGGTAGTTGCCTTGTCAATAGTATCATTAAGACGGGAAAAGAAGGTATGATTTTGGGATGAGGCACAGCTAGTACTGGCACGTTCAGCTTGCAAGATTGCCATTTCTTGTTGTAAGACTTAGATTTGTTGGTTAATTGCTATACACTCTTGGGGTGACGGACTTGAGTTTATTTGTAATTTCAGGTATTGGAGTTTTTGACCAAAATATTCCAATTGGTTTTCCATTGACACAAGACCGAAAAAACTTACTGGTTTTGATGAGCAACAGCAGAAGGCAGATGTGCAAAAAAGTCAATATATATGCGCAACACTGGTGAAGTTTGCATGCGCCAAAACAGAGTGCAGATGCTCAATACTGTCAAATGTGCAAAAAGTCAGTGTACATGCATAAATCTGGCTCTTTGCTTGTGTTTTCTCAGAACTTGGAAATTTTGGATCATTTTCAGGATTTTTCAATGTTTTTGGTTTGAAAAACTTGGTGTTTCTGATGATGTTGATGTTCAATTATGGCAAAAGCACAGCAAACACATAGAAGTTTTCCATGATTTTTATCCTTTTTATGTTTTTTTTGTGTTTTTGGACTATTATGACTCAAAGACAAGTACACCCTAGGCAAGATGTGACAATATTCGTTGAATCCTCTAGCTGTGCCACTCAAAGCGTGTAGCTCCAGAATCTGGTAGCACCGGCTCCCCTTCACGGCACTCACTTCTCACGCATACCAGATTTGGGTTCCTTAGGCTCGTCCCCACACTGAACCTTAGGATTGTCCCTGCTACCTCTACTAAGAGTCACTTGAATCGAGGCCGCTTCAAGAGCTCCGCCCTTTGCATCAACGAATAGGGGTTTTTGGCTTACTACACAATTGGTTCTTAGATAGGGCAACCGTTCGAGTGGTTGCACGTGTGGCGGTGCTACTCTCCGTTATGGAGTCTCCCAGCCTCAAAGGGTTACGCCTATGAGGGTTTTGGGGGAGGTTGGCCGTATGTGTAACACAGCAGCACTCGTTGCTTGAGGTTTTCACCCCAAGCACAATTTATTTTAAGTGGCTTGATAGGGCTTGGCTTTAGCCTGTTACCACTCAGGGTCGTTCCCACTTGGACAGGCGTGTATCCAAGGGCAGGCCCCCCCTAAAGGTTTGACAAAAAGAATAACAAGTCTGGCACTTTGATCACCCAGTTAAGGGGAGAGCATAAGCCTATTGTCATTCGCAAGCACAGAGTACAGTGGTTAATCCAACCTAGTTAAAATAGAAAAACTAAATGGGCTAAGCTAATTTGTGCACTCACACGATTGTTAACTTGACAAGTGATTAATCATAGCATTGTTCATTTCCCATTTGTTAACTTTGAAAGTGATTAATCATAGCATTGTTCATTTCCCATTTGTTAACTTTGAAAGTGATTAATCATAGCATTGTTCATTTCCCATTTGTTAACTTTGAAAGTGATTAATTATAGCATTGTTCATTTCCTGTTTGTAAAAGAAAGCAATGATTAAACTAAAAAATAAATCCACAATGCAAGATAGCAAATTGGTCCAATTTCTTCCTTCCTAGTTAGGGACTATGTGTAGTTTGTTATGAAATGCATTTGATTACTTCACCCCTAGTTAGGCTAGATGAACCAAGCAAAATATCTAGATGTTAGTTCCAGCATGCAAAAGTCAAAGAAACCCAAAATAGAAATCAGAAGACAGATGCGCAACACTGCTGCCTGAATGCGCAGAAACAGGGAGTGTGCGGCTTTTTGAACAGAAGCGCAAATACAGAGATCAAATGCAGAAAAGAATGAGGTACAAGTGCAAAAATAGAAGATGCACAAAAGGATGAGGTGAATGTGCAAATTGAGAGTTCAGATGTGCCAGTTCGTCAGATGCATCATTTTGGAAGGCAAATGCATTGTTTCAGAAGCTGAATGTGCAAAACTGGCTTTGTCAGAAACCTGTTCGTCACCTGTATGGACCTGTCTTCAAGAAAACTCAGATTTTTTTTTATTAGTAGAGGGGCAAGGGCCCCACGGTGGGCGCCAAAAATGTGAGGGGGAAATTTGGTTATTCAAATCAATGAAAAATAATCCCAAACATCTACAGAATAATAAAGATAAAAGAGATTTAAAATAAAGAACAGACAATACCTTCACCTTTTACCTTTTTGCCTTCTGTAGTTTGCCTATCTTCGTTCGATCTTGATTGTGAAGCCCTCAGAAGCTGTTGCTTGCTTGCTTGTTTGAAGATGACAAATGAAGAATGGCTAGGATACTTTGGTATTTGAAGATGAGCTTCAAATACAGAAATGGAGGATGCTATGAAGTGCTCAAATATAATGGGGGTGCCAAAGGCGCGCTTAGATTCCTGCAGCATAAGTTTACACAAACTCCAGATATTGAAATGAAGAGAAGAAGGTTATATTTATAGAAGAGAGTGAGGGAAGATCAATGGTTGAGAAGAAAAGAATGAATCAACGGAGGAGGATTGTTGAGGAACGTGCAACAAATGGAAGAAAGACATGTGTCATTCAAAAAGAAGCTTTGTTGAGTTAAAAGCTTTCTTGATGAGTTTTTATTTTCTTTAAATTAGAATTTATTTTTCTAATTTAAGAGCAAAGTTGCTTTAAAGTTGCTTTAACTCAACTTTTACTTTTGTATGACGAGGAATTTATTTTTAGAAGATATTGAAGATAAGAAAAAGAATTAAATAAATAAATTTATTTAATTTAGAAGATAAGAAAACAAATTAAATAAATAAATTTATTTAATTCATTTTAGAAG
Source organism: Cunninghamia lanceolata (assembly GCA_027924645.1). Lineage (NCBI taxonomy): Eukaryota > Viridiplantae > Streptophyta > Pinopsida > Cupressales > Cupressaceae > Cunninghamia > Cunninghamia lanceolata. Next base: position 3,309,473 of record BSBN01000934.1, read on the forward strand.
ATTTGGAAGATAAGAAAGCAAATTAAATAAATAAATTTATTTAATTTATTTTTAGAAGATTTAGAAGATAAGAAAGCAAATTAAATAAATAATTTTATTTAATTTGGAAGATAAGAAAGCAAATTAAATAAATAAATTTATTTAATTTATTTTTAGAAGATTTGGAAGATAAGAAAGCAAATTAAATAAATAAATTTATTTAATTTATTTTTAGAAGATTTGGAAAGATAAGAAAGCAAATTAAATAAATAAATTTATTTAATTTACTTGCACATGATTTTGGAAGAATAAATAAAATATTTAATTATATTTTATTTTTGGGGATTTTAATTTAAATAAATTTGCATTTTATTTAAATTAGGAAGAATGAAAGATTTAATTAAATAATTAAAATTATTTAATTACTTAGAAGAATGGATGTTTTAATTAAATAATTGAAATTATTTAATTATTTAGAAGAATAAAGTTAATGTAGATGAAATTAATTAAATAAACGAAATTTATTTAATTAAATGGGAGGAAGTGAATCAAATAAATAAATAAATTTATTTATTTATTGATAGAGGACTATGAAGATGAAATAAATATTTAAAATATTTATTTAAGTAGAGTCATGTCATTTTTAGGTGTATACACTTTCAAGTCTCCCTGAGAAAACAAGCATCATCTAAGACACCATAACATATCAGTAAGAGTTGTTCTATAGTCTCTTCAACAAAATAATTTGTATAAAAGAACATCATCAAGGAGAATATAACATATTGGGATAAGAAGTTTTTATAAGGTCCCTCTGATGGAAGGATCCACATTTAATAACACGAAGTACATCGAGGAGACTACGTTGTATCGAAAGGAGGTGTTTTGAAGTCCCTTCGATAAAGAGATTCGTATTGATGATCATAAAGCCCATCGAAGAGACCAGATCATATTGATGAGAGTTTATTTAAAGTCCCCCCAATCTAATAATACAAAAGGTAACTATTACATCAACCAAAGGATACGATTTAATATAAAGTGGGCCCCTGGATGCATCGAAGGAACAATGAAAAGTTGAAGAGACAGTTATAAGATTTCTCTGATGGAAAGGTTGAAGGGACTTCATGATATCAGATGGAGTAATTTCAAGTCCCTTTGATGTAACAAAGACACAAGGACTTAAGGATTTCATCGATGAGAAAGACAAATATTGGCGAGATAGAATATTGGTCCCTTCGATACATCGAAGACACTTACTTGCCATATTGATATGACACAAATATTTTGAAGAGATAAATCAACGACGATGACAGGTTAATTGATGGTTGATGTTCAAATGCATTAATGACATTTCTAATGATAGAAAATATTGCATCGAGTAACATTTATGAACCAAATCTGAATGAATTATAAACCAAATCTTGATTTTAGTTGGTTTTGAAAATCCTTGAGCATCTAGAAGAGGCGAATTGTAGCAGTGATTGAAGATGAAGAAACCTGAGAAGAAATCACTATTTCAAGTAAGTGCCTGAACCTGAATTAGTTTTTCTAGCATCTAAACTAGTTAAAATAGAAAGTAAAATTTAGGGTCTGGTTCATTCTGCAATTGATATTATGGAAGGCACATCTAAAATGCCTAAGGCCAAAAGGCAAAAAATAGAGACCTGACATGCAAATCAAGACTTGATTGATCAATGCCCTGGCTCTAGACCGAGGTCTAGAAGAAGTGTGCAATTGAACCCCAGGGTTGAAAAATTAGAGGACAAATAGAAGAGTTTGGGTGACACATGGACTCCAATGAGGGGTTATGACCTATTCATATATCATTACAGAAGAATGTATAGGCACCAACATGTGTCCAACCCATGGAAACTAAATTTGGGGAGATTAGTAGTACCCAATGTATTTATTAATGTGGAATTGATTAGGGTGCCTGCAAAAAGGTATGACCCACAGACACATATGATTTATCTTGCAGACGGGTCTTCCTTTTTTCCTATCACAAAGAGTTATATTTTTGTAGTTTTTCAATTGGACACTAGCATGAATATGAAATTCAGAATTAGAGACCTTTTAGGAGAGTATCACAACATGGATACTAGTTATGAGAGATGAAGGTTGCCTTTGCATATACCATGAGTTGAAGGGAATTGATTCAAAGTATTCTTAGATGATGAAAGCCCCCCATTCTTTGTGGAGTTATTTGAGGAATATTTTTAGTGTACTTACTACTCTATTTGTCAAGTCCTAGGATTGGATGCTCCTGCACTCATGTCCACAACTCCAATGGTTTTGATAGTTGATATACAAAACCTAGATGCTAGACCATTTGATTATGCTAAGTATCTGACAAATAATCTCAATAATGACCTCACTTCTATAAAAAATAATAGTCAATCTATCCATTTCAAACATTATTTATTGTTGATGCATCTCATCCTATATGAAGGACAAACCATGGGAATATGGAGTGATCATATGAGGATAAAGGATATGGATGATAATGCAAACATTAGGCCTATTCAAATGTGGACTGCAATATGGGATAACATATGTGTTAGGTCACACTATTTATATTTTGAAGAATATTTTGTACAAACACTTTACAAGCTTCTTGGTCACCCTTGTGATTATAATTTGTCGCCAGAAATATAGAAGTTTCTCCAACCTAAGGACAAAGATCATAGAGGGAAGGTCATGTTGCAAGTATGGGCCTAATCGGTGTTGTCATTGATGTCAACATACTCATGTTTCATTAATGAGAAGGATTGGATGAGCTGTGTGCTGAGGATATTGAGAAAATTAGTCTTAATTAGGAATAGTGAAGAACAGTGATGACAACAAGGAAAAAGTCCAAGATAGGTTGAGGATCAAAGGATGTGGTTTAAAGGGTTTGTAGATATAAGTCTTGAGATGCTCCAATCAAGTTTTCAGAGGTCCGCATGAAGATTAGAAGAAGTTCTTGTGAAGTGTCGAGAACATCCTTGTGAAGTGTCAAGTCGATTGGTTCATGGTTTGAAGGTCTGAAAGAACATATTCCTTTGTGACAGTGATAATAGACTGTGTTCTTGAGGTTTCAGATGAAGGAGAGAAGGATTCCAGTAAGCAGATGAAGTGCGGATGTTCTTGGTGATTCAGAAAAGCTTGTGATGATCTATGGATCATGTCCAGTTCATATTGATGGTCCGCACTGAAGTTAAAGCTCACATTTGAAGAATAACCACCAGATGTTGGTGTTCTTCCTGAGACTAGCCGACCAGATGTATTGCATGTCTTGCGGATGTTCTTGTAGGTGTTTGCCGACTTAGATGATTGTTCCTAAGTCGATGCCTTGTATAAGTAAGGGATTGTGAAGTCATTTCAAAGTGTGCTTTTGCGGTGATGAGTGTGTGGTAGCGAGGAGAAATGCGAAAGGCAGAGCAGAAGTATTGGGCTTAAATGGAACTGATTCAAGCATGGTGAAGATGCTATTCTCCAATTCATGAAAGTGATACTTATTTCTTTGTAGACAGTGTGTCTCTTGTAGGCAGTGAGCCTCTTGTGAGTAGTGTGCTCGGGTAGTGAGCCCTAATTAGCAAGTGCCATTTTGTTCTTTCTATTCTTCTAACAGAGAATACATTCTTGGGTTAATCACCCCATGGTTTTTCCCTTAATTGGGTTTTCCATGTCAAAATCTTGGTGTCTTATGTGTTGATGAGTTTCTGCTTTTGATTTGAATGCATTATGTTTTATGTTTAATATACTGCTAATCTCTAAGAGGATTTAAGTGTGTAAATTGGAGAAAGTTTTGCACAACTGATTCACCCCCCCTCTCAGTTGTGTGCCCTAAGTCTAACAATTGGTATCAGAGCCAAGTTCCTCTAAAAGGAGCTTAACCGCTTGAGGAGATCCAGGATGTCGTCTTACAAGAAGGATAGTCCAAAGTTTGATGGAACCAACTTTGCTCTTTGGAAAGGTCGCATGAAATGTCACTTGCAGTGTATGGGAATGGCATACTGGTCCATGGTTACAAAAGCGTATGTACCTCCACAGGGTGGTCTGACAACCCTAAATGAATTCACAGATGCTGAAAACAATTTGCGGACCAAAGAGGCTCTTCTAAGCACATTATCTGACTCAAAGCTCTCAAATGTTATTGACCTACCAACTGCCTTTGAGATTTGGAATAAACTGGAACTTTTGCATGAAGGAGACCAGTATGTTAAATGTGCAAGGTTACAGAGTCTAAAAGGGAAATTTGAAAAAATGAAGATGAGAGATGATGAAAATATTACCACTTTTATGCCAAGAGTGAATGAGTTGGTTTGTGGAATTAGAAATGCTGGTGGAGTCTTGGATGAAAATGAGATTGTTGGTAAAATTCTCAGATCCCTTCTTGCTTCTTACAAAATCAATGCTGCTGCCATTGAAGAATTCAGAGCCCATACAATTGTCACAAGAGATCAATTGGCTGGGAAATTAGCTGCATTTGAAATGATAGAGTTTGGAGATGACCCCCCCAAGACTGAATCTGCATTCAAAGCCAGTGCCTCTGTTAAAGGTAAACAAAGGTTTGATCCGGGAGAGAATTCTTCAAGGAAATTGTCATGGTATGAAAAAGCAAGAAAAGATCTGGAAGAAGAAGAAGTAGAAACTGCTCAACTTGAAGCCCTTATTGCAAAGAGGTTGCCAAGAGGATCCGGTAAGTATGAAGGAAAATTACCTTTTAAGTGTTTTAACTACAATAAGATTGGTCATTTTGCCTCAAGGTGTCCAGAAAGATTTTCAAGGAAAAATCCTAACAAGCCAAGGTTCCAAAAGAACTGTTACTATGTACATGAAGATGATGATAATGAAGGAGTAACAGATGATGAATCAGAGATAGGAAACAAATCCAGAAATGAATGGGTGTTCATTGCCACCAAGGAAGAAGATCCAATGTCCTCTGTATTTGTCAATCTTAAGACTGTGGAAAGAGCTCTAGCTGCCCAAATTGAAGAGAAGGATGATTGGGTCATTGACAGTGGATGCTCTCACCATATGACAGGTGACAAAAATAAGTTTGTAGATTTGGAAAGATATGAAGGAGGAGTGGTAAAGTTTGATGACAATTCTGCTAGTAGAATCAGAGAAAGAGGAACTATTTCTTTTGATGGAAGAAACAAAACTGGTAATGTATTGTATGTTGAAGGTTTGAAGCACAATCTTCTCAGTGTTGGACAGTTGGTGGACAAAGGCTATGATCTCCGATTCAAGGATGGAAAATGCAAAATCTTTGAAAGTTTCGGAACAGAGATTGCATCCGGTACTCAAACTAAAGGTAATATCTTCCACTTGGTTGGTACTGGTAAAAACTGTTTATTTGTTCAAGTTGATCAGGGTTGGTTATGGCATAGAAGGACGTGTCATGTAAATTTTGATAATATCATCAAGATAAGCAATACTCAAGCTGTAAGAGATCTTCCAAAATTGGTGAAACCTACTAACAGCTTGTGCAAGGAATGTCAGTTGGGTAAGCTAAGCAGAGTCACATTCAAAAGCAAGGAACTGTCCTCTACCGGATTATTGGACTTAGTTCACACTAATCTTTGTGGTCCGGCAAGAACCAGGAGTATTCAAGGTGATAGATACTTCATGCTGCTAATTGATGACTATTCTCAGATGTGGGTAACCTTTCTAAAGGAGAAATCAGAAGCTCTTGAGAAATTCAAAATATTCAAGGCTATGGTAGAGAATGAAACAAGATTAAAGTTGAAATGTCTGAGGTCTGATAGAGGTGGAGAATTCACATCCGGTGAGTTCATAGAGTTCTGTGAGAAACATGGAATTAAGAGATAGTTGTCTGCTCCTAGGACTCCACAGCAGAATGGAGTAGTAGAGAGAAAGAACCCGATCATCCAGGAAGCATATAGGACCATGATGATGGAAGCAAATGTTCCACAGATCTATTGGAGAGAAGCTGTCAGCACTGCAGTCTATACTCTCAATCAAGTTCAAATCAGAAGCAATACTGATAAGACCCCTTATGAACTTTGTTTTGGCATTACTCCTACTGTAATATATTTCAGAGTCTTTGGTAGCAAATGTTACATCAAAAGAGATGAAGATCTAGGCAAGTTTGATGCTAGAACTGATGAAGGAATATTCTTGGGTTACTCTACTCAAAGCAAAGCATACCGGTGTTATAACAAGAGACTAAGAAAGATGATAGAAAGTACAAATGTGAAGGTTGATGAAGGAATAGAGAAACCCTCAAGGTTTTATGAATATGATGAAGATGATCAGAATGGTGTTCTGGTTCAAGGAGTTCAATCCTCTTCTAAAAGTCAGATTCAAACTGATCCGGTAAATCAGGAAGAAGGGATAGGTCTGAATGAGCCTGATCAAGAAGCAGAAGTGCAAGAAACTCCCAAAGTTCCAAGGTATGTAAGACTGAACCACTCTGAAGATTAGATCATAGGTGATAAAAGCAAAGGTGTGCAAACTAGAAGGAAAATTGCTCAAAATTCAAATGAATATTGTCTGATTTCAAAGATTGAACCTAAGACAATAAATGAAGCCTGCAATGATAAAAACTGGACCAAAGCAATGCAGGAAGAGTTGATGCAAATTGAGAAAAATCACACTTGGGATCTTGTTCCTAAACCTAGAAACAAGAATGTGATTGGAACCAAATGGGTCTTCCGGAACAAACTAAATGAAGTTGGTGAAGTAATTAGAAATAAAGCCAGATTGGTCTGCAAGGGCTACTCTCAAATAGAAGGAATTGATTTTGAAGAAATGTTTGCTCCGGTGGCAAGAATTGAAGCAGTCAAATTATTCCTTGCCTTTGCTGCCTTCAAGGATTTCAAGGTATATCAGATGGATGTCAAGTCTGTCTTTCTAAATGGTGACTTGGAAGAAGAAGTGTATATAGAGCAACCAGATGCATTTTAGTTGTCTGATCATGGTGATATAGTCTGCAAGTTGAAGAAGGCACTGTATGGATTAAAGCAAGCCCCAAGAGCCTAGTATGAAAGATTAGACAAGCATCTTTTGAAGATTGGTTTCAACAAAGGTACTGCTGATAGTAACTTATATTTCAAAATTGATCATGAAAACATCTTGATTGTTGAAGTATTTGTTGATGATATCATCTTTGGAGGAAGAGATAGTATGTGTAAAACTTTTGCAAATCAAATGAAAAGTGAGTTTGAGATGTCTATGCTTGGTGAAATGAATTTCTTCTTGGGTGGTGCAGGAGCACCTACCTGACAGCTGGCCTCCATGAGGCAGTTAGTTTGTTTTAGGTTTGGTTAATGTTTCCAAGAAGGTCTTATAAGACCAATGCATGTAATAAGGTCATGTTGACCATACTTTACTATTTTTAGGTAGGTTGTTAGGACAGCTGTTATGCTGTATGTCCGGTTGGATCCTCCCAGCCGCTTGGAAGCTCCCAGCCGCTTGGAATCGAGTGGTAGTACTCGCAGGAAATCCTATTTATGTAGTAGGATCGGTTGGTATTAGATATCATCGATCATCAAGCTAGATTGCAGGAAGTGAGATAGAGGGAGAGACTGAGCATTGTATTGCACCTTTTGAAATCAATAAAGATCCTGTTTGTGTTTATTTTCTGTTTGATCTCCATTGTGTAATCGATCTGCTGTTTTGGCGATTACATGGATTCGCTGATCCATTCCACCGGTTGATTTGTTAAATCGGTGGAATGGCTATGTACAGTAGGTTAGGATTTAGCTTGCATTTTGTGTTTGTTCGCATGCAGGTGTGTAGGATCACAGTCGAGAGATGTTGAGAACCCTAGCATGGGTATGTGCTAGGTCGTGCTGATAATTCGAGTCTGGAAAGTTGTCCAGGAAGCGGATCGGGTCACCCCAGGAGATTCGGCGGATCAGAAATTTGCTAAGGTTGGAGAAATTTGTCACAACGGCATCATCAGGATATTTCTGTGTATATCCTGCAGTTACTTCAGGCGTCATCCGAGTAAGGAGATGTGAGCATGATGCAATCGTTTGCTTAAGGTGAATGCATTTCGGGGTGATCATCATCAGGTGTTGCCGAGGAGGAGCGTATCGGCATGAGGTAGAAGATCGGGTTGATAAAACGATCGCAGGCCGATAATGTTAAGTTTGGCCGACAGCAGGATATTGAAGGAACTGCATGTGACGTCATCGTCATCAGGATAATCGTCATCAGGACATCGGGCAGCAGGATATTGAAGGAGCTGCATGTGACGTCATCGTCATCAGGATAATCGTCATCAGGATATCGGGGTGACGTAAGCATCGAAGGAAAGGTGCAAGAGGTTGTCGTCATCAGGGTATATGGGAGGAACCAGATGTTCTATATCCTGCTGATGAACATGATGTTGAACATCATGATGATGAAGAAAGAGGTTGGCGGTAAGATGAACAGTGGACATCAGGAGGATGTTTGCGCTTGCCGAATATGATGATGCTGCCGATAGCCGGATATGATGATGCTGCTGACAGGCGAAGGGTCGAAGGTTTGTCTGCAGGAGGATATCGGTCGGCAGAGAAAATATGATGATGCTGACAGTGTTAAGGAAAATATGATGATGATGGGTTTTAGACATACATGCTGTATGTCAAGGTTTTAGTGTGGATGCCTCTGCATCATAGTGGTATCAGAGCTCAGCAAAAGGTCTAGGCTATTGTGTGTTGGTTCTGTCACTGAAAGGACAGAGGTAGAGAAGTGAGAGGTTGACAAAATGCCTCCGAAAGGTATTGGTACTGCAAGGGAATTGTAGGAGATGAAGGAAAAACATGCCAGAGAGATGAGGAAGATGAAGGAGCTTGCTGAAGCACTTCAAGCCAGGCTTGTAGCCCTGGAAAAGAACAAAAAGAGGGAAGTGGAAGACAGTGAATCTGAAGAAGATGAAGATGCTGTTGAAGAGTATGAAGAGGTAGCTGAAGATCTGGATGCTGAAGACCAGAGATTTGCAAAACTGTTAAAGGCAGTACAGAGTGATAAACCTAAGGTAAAGGTTGATGTTTCCAAGTATAATGGAAGTTTGAATGAAGATGAGTTACTGGATTGGATTGCTGCACTTGATAATCACTTTGAATGTGAAGATGTTGCTGAGGATCAGAAGGTAAAGATTGCAAAGACCAAGTTAGGAGGTCATGCTTTGGTATGGTGGGATTATGTACAATCCGAGAGAAGGAAACAAGGGAAGTCAAAGATCACTTCATGGGATAAAATGGTAGCAAGGATCAAAGGTAAATTCTTGCCTAAGGATTATGAAATTCAGATGTTTAAGAAGTTGCAATTTTTAAGGCAGAAGGAAATGGATGTGAAGGCATATACTGAGGAGTTTTATAAATTGAGTATGAGATCTGTGTTGGATCTAGGGCATACAACTGAGAGGGGGGGGGGTGAATCAGTTGTATAAAACTTCTTTTTCTTTCAAACACTTGATTCCTTGTTGTTAGTTAGCAGCATATCAATTAATTATCCATGAAAGCATAATACATAAACACAAGAGCAGATAAGCATCAACACATTGAACACCAAGATTTTGACGTGGAAAACCCGGTTAAGGGAAAAACCACGGGGTGATTAACCCAAGAATTATTCTCTGTTAGAAGAATAAAGAAAAATGAATGGCACATGCCAGTTAGGGCTCACTGCCCGAGCACACTGCTCACAAAGAGGCCCACTGCCTACAAGGAGACACACTGTCTACAAAGTGATAAAAATCACAGTCTTGAACTAGAGAATGACATCTCTACCATGTCCGGATCAGTTCCAATTAAGCCCAAAACCTTTGTTCTGCCTTTCGCACTTCTCTTCGCTATGCCACACTCATCCACACACACACCATGAAATGAACTCACAGACCGTTATTTATACAAGACATCGACTTAGGATCAAACATCTAACTCGGCAAACAATCATAAGAGTATCCGCAAGATGAATAACACATCCGGTAGGCCACCACAAGAACATTTGCAGGATGAACAACTCATCCGGTCGGCTAAACAGAGCAAGGACTTCATCCGGAAGAATAACTTCAATTCCGGGTTCTACTATCAATGCGGATCAACAACACAACCTCAACACGATCCAGAAAACTTCACAAGCCTGCCTGAATGTCCGGATACATCCGCACTTCCTTTACTTGCTGGAATCTCTTATCCTCCTTATCCGGAACTTCAAGAACACAGTCTGTCGCCACTGTCATAATGCAAGAGGTACTTCCGGACCTCCAAATCATACACAACTCGAGATGGCACATCACAAGGACATCCCAAATACTCTTTCCAATCTGCAGATTAGGATTGTACAATTCCGGACCTCACCGGACCTTTCTGTGATCCTCTGTCACCTCTAAGCACTTGCCGGAACCGGTTCCACACAGACAGCCATAATTTCTTCAGGTCTTCATGCGGACCTCTGAAAACTTGACTGAAGCATCTCAAGACTCATATCTACAAACCCTTTAATCCGCATCCTCCGGTTCCCAACCTATCAATATATTTGCCTTCTTCTCATCACTGTTCTTCACTATTCCTGACTGAGGGTAATTTTCTCAATATCCTCAACACACAGCTCATCCAATCCTTCTTGTCAATGTAATATGAGTATGTTGACATCAATGACAACACTGGTTCACCTCATACTTGCAACAATCTCCCCCTTTGTCATTGATGGCAACATATGATGTGAAAAGCCATCAAGACAAGGACTTCTCCTTTCTGTCACAGCTCCCCCTATTAACAACAACTTTTTACATGTCTTCTCTCCCCCTTTGATCATTAACCACTTGTTTTTCACATGTCTTCTCTCCCCCTTTGACATCAATGGCAAAGGGCTCATACTTGCAATTCTAATACATCAGAATCATACCAGCTGCTCCCCCTTAGTAGCAGCTCCCCATCATCAATCCGGATCACAAGATATGACTATGATATCTACCAGACTGATGCACATCAGTGCATCTTGGTTCATCACCGGAGGGGCCATGACCCCTAACTTCTCCCGGAGATATTCAAAAGAGTCCTTGGGAAGAGGTTTTGTAAAGATATCTGCAATCTGATCCTTGGAGGGAACATACTCCAATCTGACTTCTTCCTTGTTTACTTGTTCTCTCAGAAAGTGAAATTTGATAGATATGTGCTTAGTCTTAGAATGCAATACCGGATTCTTAGAAATATTAATTGCACTTGAATTATCACAGAAAATTGTGATAGGCTCCTCATATTCAACTTTGATGTCTCTTAGCATCTGCTTCATCCATAAGATTTGAGTGCAACTACCTGCTGCTGCAATGTATTCTGCTTCAGTTGTAGACAAAGATACTGCATCTTGTTTCTTGCTTAGCCAAGAAACCAATCTCTTCCCCAAAAAGAATGCTCCACCACTAGTGCTCTTCCAGTCATCCACATCTCCTGCCCAATCTGCATCTGTGTAAGCATGAAGAGAGAAATCCAGATCTCTAGGGTACCATAGACCATACTCAACTGTTCCTTTCAAGTACCTAAAAATTCTTTTGATTGCCATAACATGAGATTCTCTAGGATCAGCCTGGAATCTTGCCACAAGACCAACAACCTGCATTATATCTGGTCTAGTTTGAGTGAGATACAACAATCCACCAATCATTGATCTATACTTTGTCTGATCTGCCTTTGGAGAATCATCATCTTTGCTTAACTTACATCCGGTTGCCATAGGAGTGTTCATAGGCTTTGAGTCTTCCATACCAAATTTCCTTAACAATTCTTTCACATATTTGGTCTGAGAAATGAAGATCCCTTCTTTTGTTTGAGTAATTTGCAGACCCAAGAAGAAATTCATTTCACCAAGCATAGACATTTCAAACTCACTTTTCATCTGATTTGCAAAAGTTTTGCACATACTATCTCTTCCTCCAAAAATGATATCATCCACAAACACTTCAACAATCAAAATATTTTAATGATCAATTTTGAAATATAAGTTACTGTCAGCAGTACCTTTGTTGAATCCAATCTGCACAAGATGCTTATCCAACCTTTCATACCATGCTCTTGGGGCTTGCTTCAATCCATACAAAGCTTTCTTCAACTTGCAGACCATATCATCATTATCAGACAATTGAAATCCATCCGGTTGTTCAATGTAGACTTCTTCTTCCAGATCACCATTTAGGAAGGCAGACTTGACATCCATCTGATATACCTTGAAGTCTTTGAAGGCAGCAAATGCAAGAAGTAATCTGACTGCTTCAATTCTTGCCACCGGAGCAAAAGTCTCTTCAAAGTCAATTCCTTCTATTTGAGAGTAGCCTTTGCAGACCAATCTAGCTTTGTTTTTGATTACTTCACCAGCTTCATTTAGTTTGTTCCGGAAGACCCACTTGGTTCCAATTACATTCCTGTCTCTAGGTCTGGGAACAAGATCCCAAGTATGATTTTTCTCAATTTGCATCAATTCATCTTCCATTGCTTTGGTCCAGTTTTCATCATTGCAGGCTTCATTTATTGTTTTAGGTTCAATCTTTGAAATTAGACAACATTCATCCTGATTTTGAGCAACATTCCTTCTAGTTTGTACACCTTTGCTTCTGTCACCTATGATCTGATCTTCAGAGTGGTTCAGTCTTACATACCTTGAAATTTTGGGAGTATCCTGCACTGCTGCTTCTTGATCAGGCTCATTCAAACCTATCTCTTCTTCCTGATTTACCGGATCAGGCTGACTCTGTCTCACCGGAGAGGATTGAGGTCCTTGAACACTGTCTTGGTCATCTTCATCAAACTCATAAAATCTTGAAGGCTTCTTAATTCCTTCATCAACTTTCACATTGGTGCTTTCTATCATCTTCCTCAATCTCTTATTGTAACACCGGTATGCTTTGCTTTGAGTGGAGTAACCCAAGAAAACTCCTTCATCACTTCTAGCATCAAACTTTCCTAGATCTTCATCTCTTTTAATATAACACTTGCTACCAAATACTCTGAAATATTTCACAGTAGGAGTGATGCCAAACCAGAGTTCATAGGGGGTCTTACTGGTGTTGTTTCTAATTTGAACTCGATTGAGAGTGTAGACTGCAGTGCTGATAGCTTCCTTCCAAAACATTTGAGGAACATTTGCTTCCAACATCATTGTCCTGGCAGCTTCCTGAATGGTCCAGTTCTTTCTCTCAACCACTCCATTCTACTGTGGAGTCCTAGGAGCAGACAACTGTCTCCTTATACCCTGCTTCTCACAAAAATCAATGAACTCACCAGATGTAAATTCACCACCTCTATCAGACCTTAGACACTTTAGTTTCAATCCGGTTTGATTCTCTACCATAGCTTTGAAGATCTTGAACTTCTCAAATGCTTCTGATTTTTCTTTTAGAAAGGTAACCCACATCATCCGGGAATGATCATCAATTAACAACATGAAATATCTATCACCTTGCAGACTCTTGATTCTTGTCGGACCACAGAGATCAGTATGTACTAATTCCAACAATCCGGTAGAAGACTGATCTTTGCTTTTGAAAGAGACTCTGCTTTGTTTACCTAGCTGACATTCTTTGCACAAACTATTTGTAGGTTTCATCAATTTTGGAAGATCTCTTACGGCCTGAGTATTGCTTATCTTGATGATGTTATCAAAATTTACATGGCACATTCTTCTATGCCATAACCAACTCTGATCAATTTGAGCAAACAAACAACTTTTATTTGAACCAACCAGATGAAAGATATTACCTTTTGTCTGAGTACCAGATGCAATCTCAGTTCCGGAGCTTGTAAAGATTCTGCATTTTACATTTTTGAACCAGAGATCATAGCCTTTGTCCACTAACTGACCAACACTAAGAAGATTGTGCTTCAATCCTTCAACATACAGTACGTTACCTGTTTTGCTCTTTCCATCGAAGGAAATAGTTCCCCTGCCTCTGATTCTGCCAGCAGAATTGTCACCAAACTTTACCATTCCTCCTTCATACCTTTCCAAATTCAAGAACTTATTCTTGTCACCAGTCATATGGTGAGAACATCCACTGTCAATAACCCAATCATCCTTTTCTTCCACTTGAGCAGCCAAATCTTTTTCAACAACTTTGTGATTGACAGATTTAGAGAGTATTGAATCTTCTTCCTTGATGGCAATAAACACCCACTCATTTCCAGATTTGCTTCCTAGTTCTGATTCATCATCTGTTACTCCTTCATTGTCATCTTCTTCGTGAACATAATAGCAATTCTTTTGAAACCTTTGTCTGTTAGTATTAGACCTTGCAGATCTTTCTGGACATCTTGAAGCAAAATGACCAATCTTATTGCAGTTGAAACACTTAAAGGGTAGTTTTCCTTCATACTTACCGGATCCTCTTGGCAGTCTCTTTGCAATGAGGGCTTCAAGTTGAGCTGTTTCTGCTTCTTCTTCTTCCATGTCTCTTCTTGCTTGATCATACCATGATATTTTCCTTGATGAGTTTTCTCCCGGATCAAATCTCTGTTTGCCTTTCACATAGGCACTGGCTTTGAAAGCAGATTCAGTCTTGGGAGGATCATCTCCAAACTCGGTCATCTCAAATGCAGCTAGTTTTCTAGCCAGTTGTTCTCTTGTGACAGTTGTGTGGGCTCTGAATTCATCAATGGCAGCAACCTTGATTTTGTAGGCAGCAGGAAGGGATCTTAGGATTTTGCAGACAATCTCATTTTCATCTAAAGTTCCACCAGCATTTCTGATTCCACATACCAGCTCATTCACTCTTGGCATAAAGGTAGTGATGTTTTCATCATCTCTCATTTTCAATCTTTCAAATTTCCCTTTCAGACTTTGCAACCTTGCACTTTTGACAAACTCATCTCCTTCATACAGAAGTTCCAGTTTAGTCAGGATCTCATATGCAGTTGGTAGGTCAATAACATTCAAGAGATCTGAGTCATTCAATGCGCTTAGAAGAGCTTCCTTTGTCCGCAGATTGTTTTCAGCTTCTGTGATTTCATTCAGAGTTGTCGGACCACCTTGTGGAGGTACATATGGTTTTGAAACCATAGCCAAGTATGCTTTTCCCATACATTCCAAGTGACACTTCATGCGTCCTTTCCAGAGAGTGAAGTTGGTTCCATCGAACTTCGGACTATCCTTCTTGTATGACGACATCCTGGATCACGTCAAGCGGTTAAGCTCCTATCAGAGGAACCCTGCTCTGATACCAATTGTTGGATCTAGGGCATACAACTGAGAGGGGGGGTGAATCAGTTGTATAAAACTTCTTGTTCTTTCAAACACTTGATTCTTTGTTGTTAGTTAGCAGCATATCAATTAATTATCCATGAAAGCATAATACATAAACACAAGAGCAGATAAGCATCAACACATTGAACACCAAGATTTTGATGTGGAAAACCCGGTTAAGGGAAAAACCACAGGGTGATTAACCTAAGAATTATTCTCTGTTAGAAGAATAAAGAAAAATGAATGGCACATGCCAGTTAGGGCTCACTGCCCGAGCACACTGCTCACAATGAGGCCCACTGCCTACAAGGAGACACACTGTCTACAAAGTGATAAAAATCACAGTCTTGAACTAGAGAATGACATCTCTACCATGTCCGGATCAGTTCCAATTAAGCCCAAAACCTTTGTTCTACCTTTCGCACTTCTCTTTGCTATGCCACACTCATCCACACACACACCATGAAATGAACTCACAGACCGTTATTTATACAAGACATTGACTTAGGATCAAACATCTAAGTCGACAAACAATCATAAGAGTATCCGCAAGATGAATAACACATCCGGTCGGCCACCACAAGAACATTTGCAGGATGAACAACTCATCCGGTCGGCTAAACAGAGCAAGGACTTCATCCGGAAGAATAACTTCAATTCTGGGTTCTACTATCAATGCAGATCAACAACACAACCTCAACACGATCCAGAAAACTTCACAAGCCTGCCTGAATGTTCGGATACATCCGCACTTCCTTTACTTGCTGGAATCTCTTATCCTCCTTATCCGGAACTTCAAGAACACAGTCTGTCGCCACTGTCATAATGCAAGAGGTACTTCCGGACCTCCAAATCATACACAACTTGAGATGGCACATCACAAGGACATCCCAAATACTCTTGCCAATCCGCAGATTAGGATTGTACAATTCTGGACCTCACCGGACCTTTCTGTGATCCTCTGTCACCTCTAAGCACTTGCTGGAACCGGTTCCAGACAGACAGCCATAATTTCTTCAGGTCTTCATGCGGACCTCTAAAAACTTGACTGAAGCATCTCAAGACTCATATCTGCAAACCCTTTAATCCGCATCGTCCGGTTCTCAACCTATCAATATATTTGCCTTCTTCTCATCACTGTTCTTCACTGTTCCTGACTGAGGGTAATTTTCTCAATATCCTCAACACACAGCTCATCCAATCCTTCTTGTCAATGTAATATGAGTATGTTGACATCAATGACAACACTGGTTCACCTCATACTTGCAACAATCTGGTCATCATGAGAATGAGGTAGAAAAGGTGGCTAGGTACTTGGCTGGTTTGAGATTGAGCATACAGGATGAGTTAGTTTTAGCTAACCCTAAGAGTGTGGAGGATTGTTACCAAATGGCAATCAGGATTGAAGAAAAGATGAATAGGGGACAAGATAAGTCCATGAGAGGAAGAGGCAGCAATATGAGGGGAAGAGGATTAGCCCCTACAACAAGGCAAACCAATGAGGGTCAAGAAGACACTGGTAAAGGACAGGGACAGTCTGATTTCAAAGGTGGATGGAAAGGTAATAAAGGTAGATTTGGAGGTGGTAGAGGTTCTACTACATTTTCAGGAAAGTGTTACACCTGTGGTGAGTTTGGTCATCCATTTTTCAAATGTCCAGAAAGCAAAGGTTCATCATCTAGAAATGATAGAACGAATGACAAGAGAGTACAACTTGTGCAAGAAGAGAAAGTAGAGCAAAGTGTGCAAAGTTCAAACACTTATCAAGGAGATAGGGACCCTGACGGTTATGGGTATCCTGAGGAGGGAGAAGCATTGATGCTAAGGAGAACTAGTTTACAGGCATCAAAGGATATGATGCAAAGAAGAGCTCTTTTCAAGACCACATGCAAGAGCAAAGGTAAAGTATGTAAGGTTGTCATTGATACTGGTTCAACAGACAACATGGTATCTCAGGAAATGGTGGATAAACTGAATTTGGAAAGGATTCCACACCATCACCCTTACAAGGCATCTTGGGTGAGTGATAGTCAATCACTTTTTGTCTATGAACAGGCATATGTTGATTTTCAGATTGGAGCATATCATGATAGAGTTTTGTGTGACATTTTGCCCATGGAATGTTGTCACCTACTGTTGGGTAGACCATGGCAATTTGATAGGAGGGTACTGTATGATGGGTATGCTAATACCTACACCATTAAGAAAGATGGGAAGACTATTATGTTGATGCCATTGCAGGAGGCAGCTGCAGCACAGGGGGCAGCCAAAATCATTTTAGTGGGAAAGAAGGAATTTGTGCAGAAGCCTATAGGAGCAGGCATAAAGGCAGTTGAGGACACTGCAGGGAAAGAAGTTGTTAAGGACAACAGTTTGAAGATAGTTTCAGTTGTGACTGACAGAGGTCAGTAGCAGGTGTAGAAACAGGTTTGTGAACAGCAACCAGTTGATAGGAATGACAAGGATGTTGTCATAGTTGGGACTATTGTTTGTCCTATAAAGGTTGAAAGGAAGACAGAGTTGAACATTACAAAAGTTCAAGAGGCAGTTCAGACAGAGGTTCTGGTAAGACAACCTGACAAACACAAGGTATGTGAGAGAAGGGCCTACATTAACAGGCATGAGGATTTACTTGTAAGAAAGCAAGTTATAGTTCAAAAGTCTTGGAGCAGCCAAGAGCCAGCAGAGGACAAAGCTGGAACAGGTCAGAACACTGACATGACAAAGTGTAAAGGTGGAGGACTTCCACAACCAAACTCATGGGACATGAGTTCTTTTCTATTGGGGAGTATGGTGCAGGAGCACCTACCTGACAGCTGGCCTCCATGAGGCAGTTAGTTTGTTTTAGGTCTGGTTAATGTTTCCAAGAAGGTCTTATAAGACCAATGCATGTAATAAGGTCATGTTGACCATACTTTACTATTTTTAGGTAGGTTGTTAGGACAGCTGTTATGCTGTATGTCCGGTTGGATCCTCCCAGCCGCTTGGAAGCTCCCAGCTGCTTGGAATCGAGTGGTAGTACTCGCAGGAAATCCTATTTATGTAGTAGGATCGGTTGGTATTAGATATCATCGATCATCGAGCTAGATTGCAGGAAGTGAGACAGAGGGAGAGACTGAGCATTGTATTGCACCTTTTAAAATCAATAAAGATCCTGTTTGTGTTCATTTTCTGTTTGATCTCCATTGTGTAATCGATCTGCTGTTTTGGCGATTACATGGATTCGCTGATCCATTCCACCGGTTGATTTGTTAAATCGGTGGAATGGCTATGTACAGTAGGTTAGGATTTAGCTTGCATTTTGTGTTTGTTGGCATGCAGGTGTGCAGGATCGCAGTCGAGAGATGTTGAGAACCCTAGCATGGGTATGTGCTAGGTCGTGCTGATAATTCCAGTCTAGAAAGTTGTCCAGGAAGCGGATCAGGTCACCCCAGGAGATTCGGCGGATCAGAAATTCGCTAAGGTTGGAGAAATTCGTCACAATGACATCATCAGGATATTTCTGTGTATATCCTGCAGTTACTTCGGGCGTCATCCGAGTAAGGAGATGTGAGCATGATGCAATCGTTTGCATAAGGTGAATGCGTTTCGGGGTGATCATCATCAGGTGTTGCCGAGGAGGAGCGTATCGGCATGAGGTAGAAGATCAGGTTGATAAAACCATCGCGGGCCGATAATGTTAAGTTTGGCCGACAGCAGGATATTGAAGGAACTGCATGTGACGTCATCGTCATCAGGATAATCGTCATCAGGACATCGGGCAACAGGATATTGAAGGAGCTGCATGTGACGTCATCGTCATCAGGATAATCGTTATCAGGATATCGGGGTGACGTAAGCATCAAAGGAAAGGTGCAAGAGGTTGTCGTCATCAGGATATATGGGAGGAACCGGATGTTCTATATCCTGCTGATGAACATGATGTTGAACATCACGATGATGAAGAAAGAGGTTGGCGGTAAGATGAACAGTGAACATCAGGAGGATGTTTGCGCTTGCCGAATATGATGATGCTGCCGATAGCCAGATATGATGATGCTGCTGACAGGCGAAGGGTCGAAGGTTTGTCTGCAGGAGGATATCGGTCGGCAGAGAAAATATGATGATGCTGACAGTGTTAAGGAAAATATGATGATGATGATGGGTTTTAGACATACATGCTGTATGTCAAGGTTTTAGTGTGGATGCCTCTGCATCATTGGGTCTGTAAATTACTCAAACAAAGAAAGGAATCTTCATTTCTCAGACCAAGTATGTGAAAGAATTGTTGAGGAAATTTGGGATGGAAGATTCAAAGCCAATGATGCAAGTTGAGCAAAGATGATGACTCTCCTAAGGTAGACCAGACAAAGTACAGATCAATGATTGGAGGATTGTTGTATCTCACTCAAACTAGACTAGATATTATGCAAGCTGTTGGTCTCGTTGCTAGATTCCAGGTTGATCCTAGAGAATCCCATGTCATGGCAACCAAGAGGATTTTTAGATATCTAAAAAGGATGGTTGAGTATGGGTTGTGGTATCCTAGAGATCATGATTTCTCTCTTCATGCATATACAGATGCAGATTGGGTAGGAGATGTGGATGACCGGAAGAGTACAAGTTGTGGAGCATTCTTTTTGGGAAAGAGATTGGTTTCTTGGCTAAGAAAGAAACAAGAGGCAATATCTCTGTCCACAACTGAAGCAGAATACATTGCAGCAGTAGGTAGTTGCACTCAAGTTTTGTGGATGAAGTAGATGCTAAAAGATATTAAAGTAGAGTATGAGGAGCCTATCACAATCTTCTATGATAATTCAAGTGCAATAAATATATCTAAGAATCCGGTGTTGCATTTTAAGACTAAGCATATATCTATCAAGTTTCACTTTCTGAGAGAGCAAGTGAACAAGGATGAAGTCATACTGGAGTTTGTGCCCTCCAAGGATCAAATTACAGATATCTTTACTAAACCTCTTCCCAAGGACTCTTTTGAGTATCTCAGGGAGAAGTTAGGGGTTATTGCCCCTTCGGTGATGAACTAAGGTGCATTGAGGTGCATCAGTCTGGTGGATATCACAGTCATATCTTGTGATCCAGATTGATGGGAGCTGCTACTCAGGGGGAGCAGCAGGTATGATTCTAAAGTGGTGAAATTGCAAGTATGTGCCCTTTGCCATTGATGTCAAAGGGGGTGAGAAGACATGTGAAAAACAAGTGGTTGCTGATCAAAGGGGGAGCAGTAAAGGGAGAGAAGACATGTGAATGGTTGCTGTTGATAGGGGGAGTTGTGACAGTAAGGAGAAGTTCTTGTCTTGTTGTGACAATAAGGAGAAGTTCTTGTCTTGATGGTTTTTCGCATCATATGTTGCCATCAATGACAAAGGGGGAGATTGTTGCAAGTGTGGGCCTAACCGGTGTTGTCATTGATGTCAAGATACTCATGTTGCATTAATGAGAAGGATTGGATGAGTTGTGTGCTAAGGATATTGAGAAAATTAGTCTCAATTAGGAACAGTGAAGAACAGTGATGACAACAAGGAAAAAGTCCAAGATAGGTTGAGGATTAGAGGATATGGTTTAAAGGGTTTGTAGATATAAGTCTTGAGATGCTCAAGTCAAGTTTTCAGAGGTCCGCATGAAGATCAGAAGAAGTTATGGTCACTCAAGTAGAATCGGTTCCGACAGGTGTTCAGAGGTAACAGAGTGACACAATAGGTCCGGTGAGATCCGGAAATGCATTATCCCATTTTGCGGATTTGAGGAAGTGTTGAGAACATCCTTGTGAAGTATCAAGTCGATTGGTTCATGGTTTGAAGGTCCAGAAGAACCTATTCCTTTGTGACAGTGATGACAGACTGTGTTCTTGAGGTTCCGGATGAAGGAGAGAAGGATTCCAGTAAGCAGATGAAGTGCGGATGTTCTTGGTGATTCAGAAAAGCTTGTGATGATCTATGGATCGTGTCTAATTCATATTGATGGTCCGCATTGAAGTTAAAGCTCGCATTTGAAGAATAACCACCTGATGTTGGTGTTTTTCCTGAGACTGGCTGACCAGATGTATTACACGTCTTGCGGATGTTCTTGTAGGTGTTTGCTGACTTAGATGATTGTTCCTAAGTCGATGCCTTGTATAAGTAAGGGATTGTGAAGTCATTTCAAAGTGTGCTTTTGCGGTGATGAGTGTGTGGTAGTGACGAGAAGTGCGAAAGGCAGAGTAGAAGTATTGGGCTTAAATGGAACTGATTCAAGCATGGTGAAGATGCTATTCTCTAGTTCATGAAGGTGATACTTATTTCTTTGTAGACAGTGTGTCTCTTGTAGGCAGTGAGCCTCTTGTGAGCAGTGTGCTCGGGCAGTGAGCCCTAATTGGCAAGTGCCATTTTGTTCTTTCTATTCTTCTAATAGAGAATACATTCTTGGGTTAATCACCCCATGGTTTTTTCCTTAACTAGGTTTTCCACGTCAAAATCTCAGTGTCTTATGTGTTGATGAGTTTCTGCTTTTGATTTGAATGCATTATGTTTTATGTTTAATATACTGCTAATCTCTAAGAGGATTTAAGTGTGTAAATTGGAGAAAGTTTTGCACAACTGATTCACCTCCCCTCTCAGTTGTGTGCCCTAAGTCTAACAGGTCAACCATAACTGGGGAGACTGGTATGCTTATGATGATTGTACTAAGATCCAGGTGTATGGTTTTGAAGGAACCCCGTTTCTTTTGCCAAATACTTTTCTAGATAGAATAGCATACTTGGAAATTGTCAGGCAGCTGGCTTATTCAGATTTTATGCATCTCAAATGCTATAACAATCAGCCACTCATGCCTAATACACTTTGCTTTGGTGATTTTTATGTTGTTCTGATAAAGGCTATGACCTTATTGATAATAAGTAAGAACATTACAATTTGTCAAAGGGAAATGAGAGAAAGGGATTTGATCTTGAACAATTTATCAATAATGTCAAACTGAAACAAAATTTGAAAGGGTATTAACATGTGCTCTTTATAGAGGATGACCTAATCAGGAATGTTGATGAACACCAAGCAACAAGGAAAAGAGATATATACAATTAAGTGATGATGGCTGAGGCTTGGAGAATGAAAAATGATTCGTTATACACAGGTGCTTTCCATGAGGTTAAGGGTCCTTTGGAAAGATTGGATAAATTACTTTTTCACGAGGATGAACTGACTAGGGATGTGCCACCTTCAGTGTTCAAAAGAATAAAAATGCTATCCTGGTAGAGGATGTTATAGGGATACATGTTGAGAATGTAGTTCCACTCTGCCATACCTCTCCGCAATCCACTCCAAAGGTTAGTTTCTCTGTTGATACATAGATATGGCCAATGGTGAAGAAATTGAAGGAGAAGTTGAATGTGTGAAAATAACTAAACCTGTTATTGAGAAATATGAGCCCCCACTAGAAAGAAATGTGGTTAAGCTGGAATCCTTATATCAACTTTCTGATGATATTAGGTATCTTGCATGCCATAAATTTATTTATGATGATTCTTTTGTTAATTCTCCAAAATTTAGATCATTTGTTTATGAATATAAAGGAAAACTAATAAGAGAAAAGATTAAAGAAATTACTCCTGATAAAGAAGAAGAAGCCCTAAAGGCGTTACAGGGGGAAGTGGATAAAGAAATGAAAAGTATTACTCCTGAGAAGGGGCGAGAATTGCTACAAGAAGCTGGTGTTATGATCTGCCCAGGTTGGGATATAAGTTCTGCAATTGTATTTGATAGATTTAGGAAGAGTCAGAATAAAACTTTGAAGTTGAGCACAGAGGCAGTGGACAAAATCTACACAGGGCCAGGATATAATCTTGACAATGCGACTCTTTTGATCTAGGCTCTGTATCCACTGGAGAAGAGGCCAACAATTATTAATGACCCACACAAGGTCTTTGGTCATCTTCTTGTACATAGAGTGGGAGATACCGATCCAATTGAGATTGTTGACCTAAACATTAATGTTGCTAAGTTTACTAAAGCTCAAATTGAAAAGTTGGTGAAGGACAATAAAAAATATTCTTTTGAAAATGAAAATTTAAGGCATGAAATAGCTAGGTACAAGGATAAATTGTCATCTTTTTCAGGCTATTACCCACCTACGTTGGATAGTGACACTAGGCTACTAGAAGCTCAAGGACTAAGAATGCATTCCGGAAACATAAAGCTAAAAATATTTAGAAGAAGTATGACAAATTAGGTGAAGATTAAATGAAGGTTGTTAAGTTTCAGATCATTTCAGAATTGATAAAGTGTTTGGAAATGTGCTTGCAAAAGCTGACAAATTTTGGGTAACTTACACTAAAAATGATGCTGTTCTCCGAGAACACAAAAAATTACAACATAGAATAATAGAAATGAAGGAAGAGCTAATGGCTAGAGAAAATGTTGATGGTCAAATACTTAAGACTTGTGAAGAATTAGTTGATATGCATAATCAATTTCATATCATGCTTATAGAGGAGATTGGCAAATTTGATAAGCCATTGGATATGTCTTTTCCTGCTTTCTTCATTGATACAGGTGATCTCAAAGAGCAAAATGTATGGAAGGATGTGTTGATAATTGAGAGGGGGGGGGGGTGAATCAGTTATCCTAATTATTTCTTCTTTTTGAACTTTCTTATTAATCAATGCAGCATTAATTCAAACAAGCAAACATAACCATGAAAGGAGATACACATGACACAATATTTTTGACGTGGAAACCCTGTTAAGGGAGAAAACCACGGGGTGATTAACCTAAAGATTATTCTCTGTTAGAAGAATAAGGAATTACAAAAGTGGCACTTGCCAATTAGTGCTCACTGCCTGAGCACACTGCTCACAAGAGGCACACTGCCTACAAGAGACACACTGTCTACAAAAGAGTGTTATACAATACTTGAACTGATTGGTAGCATCCACATATGCTGGATTTCAGTTCCGGTTAGGCTCAGTACACTGATCTGCTGCACTTCATCTTTCCTCTTCTCTTATGCTGCTTTCCTTTCACATACCGGACCTTCCTTATTGTTTCTGCTCTGCTCTACTTTTATTCGCATATCACATGTCACCACACTACATCTCATAACTAAATCCATCCTATATATATATCCGCACAAGTGATTTCATTATCTTTCTAGTCAGCAGTCGGAACAGTCAATCTTCTCACAAACTCTGTTCTGTCGGCTGGATCCTTGCACATCAAGTAATGCAGATCAAGTATATGCTTGTAGAAATCATTAATCATGTCAGCCAAACATGATTCATGCCTTCATAACCTTTACCACCATTAGTAACACATCTGAAAAGTAATCTGATGTTCTGTCAGTCAGCTCTTCCTCTGTTCACACTGTCACTCAGGAATCCGGTACTCAACTATTCATATCTTTTTCCTTGTCCATCACCGGAGGCTAAATCCTTGGAATCTATTACTCAAGGTAGTCCTCTTGACTTTCCCAAATCCGTACTTCACCAAGATACTTCCTCTGAGAGATCCGGACCTGTCTGTCAGACCTTGCCACAAGCTCTGTTCTTGTTTACCGGACCTCAACAATCTTCATTCTGACTTTCGGTAGAGCCACACCATGTCCTGCGGATGTGTGGGATGAACTTTGTTGCCATCAATGACAACAATCATGAATCCATATAGTGTCTCTTGCCAAGAATCTCCCCCTTTGGCATTGATGGCAACACTTAGTGAAAAATGACTAAGTGTTTACACTATGCTCCCCCTTGGCTGATGCTCTGTCTTTATATACATTTTTCGGAGCTCCCCCTTAGTTGGATTCCTCATTTTTCACTGCTCCTCACTCCCCCTTTGACATCAATGGCAAAGGGTAGGGTCCGCATACCAAAATTTTCAAAAATTTAACTATATTTAGCCGCATAAGTATATATATACAAGTTGTACTTACATATACTTAAGTATGTCTGCAAAAGTGTTCTTCAACTGTACAACTTCTATCGCCCAACTCTGCTTCATCCTGTCCAAAATTGAGATATGCCCACTCAACAGGAATGCAAACGCATCTGCCCTTTTTAGATCTGTCAGATCATTGGTCTGGGCTGTAATTTGGGCTTCTGTTATGGCCTCATGCATGGCCTCTAGCTTAGGGACAATTAACCCCCTGAGCTCACTCAACCTGCTTATTCTATTTTTCCTTTCCTTCTCCAATTTCTTGATTTCACTCAAGATTGCGATAGTCTGACATTCTTGATTTGTTATAGAGGAAGAGAGAGGATCAAAATTCTTTGATAGGTTTGATAGTTTATCCTCCTGTTCTTTTATTTTCTTCTCAATGTCCAGTGTTACTTTGGACCATGATAAACAAAATTTATACATTTCTCCTCCATCTTTAAGAGCATTTTCTAGGCTCTTTATTCCAATATTCATGTTTCTTCTATCATTAATAATCAAACCCTGTACCTCAGAGAATCTTTTATCCAAAAACTCCTTCCAGACCTTTTCTTTAGCTGATTTTTCTAGAGAATCAAAATGTGTACTAACACTGCTGACTAAGGTTTTGAGATTACTAGAAGAGGAGGTTGTGGGATCCTTCTAAAAAGATGGCATGATTTTTTCTAGCACTTCGGATGCTACCTCCATAAGCTCATAGTCTTCCATGTGAGATTTCAGTAGTTTCTCTTTGACTTTCTCATTTGCAAATGAGGCTATTTTCATTGTTTGCACCGATGACAAGGAGTCAAAATCTAAGGGTCCTTTTAGTAGGTCCGGTTCATCAATTTCTATAGTGGCTTTTGTTAAGAATTCTTGAACAGTTTATGCAGTGTCTCTTGCTGGAGACAGATGTTTCTTCTCTTCTGCAACCTCAGAGCTGTCCTTTGGAGTTTTCTTTCCTCTTACATTCTCACCACTAGCAGTTGTGGTCTTTTCTGTTGAGGTCTTCGCACTGTCATCTTCTTTTTCTTTTACCTCTGCTTCTTTCTCCTATGATTTTTCTTCTCCTTTAGATCCAGAGACTGTAGGGGAAACCGGAGGGGAAATGTTAGTCTATTCAGGGCCCACCTCTTCTGACATTTTCTCAGGAGTTTCTTCTACAACATTTGTGGTGGAGGGATCAGTACCCAAGTCCTCTATGATAGGAAGATTAAATCTTTTGAAGGTTTTCTGGAGAATCTCTTCAGTGTCCTTGGCTACCTTGTCGGTCTCACCAAGCATAAGCTGATTCATCCTTGCTTTGCTCTTGAATTCATCCTTGCAGTCTTTGAATACCATGTTCATTGTCTTGGGATCAATTGAAGGATATAGCTGAATAGCTATCTGTTCTCGAATCTCAAGGTCTTTTGCCATGGCATTGGTCTTTCTCATTTCCAACTCCTTCTCTAGACTCTTAGGAATTAGAGAGATAATTTCAATAAAAGATTTATTGTAAATGTTCAAAAACTTAACTGTGGCTTCCTCCAGAATCTTTTTATCTGCTTCATTATAGTCATCATAGAATTCTATTAAGGGTTGTAGGTTGCCATCCACAGTGACTGCTTTTACTACATCATCTAAGGAGAGAGTAGGTTTTTCAACAAATTCCTCTTCCTTCTCTTCTTCTCCTTGACTGGATGATTTCTTCTTCTTCTTTAGTTTCCTAATCTCCTCATCTGATTCAGTTTCCTCTTCATCCCTTTGACTTGCATAAGCCCTTGTGGCTTTTGTCTTTGATCTTTTCTCTCTTTTGCCAGATGCCTGGACTTCTAGTTTTGATGTTCTTGAGCTTTTGGCTGTGACAGGTGCAGATCTCTTTGATGATCTGGTCCGGTGGAGGTTTCTACCGGAGCACTTTCCTTGCTTTGCTTTTCTGCCTCTTTCTTCTCTTCCTCAGCCCTTTCCATTCTTTTCTTGTGAGCATCAAGTGCCTCCTTTGAGATGCCAAGGCCTTGGGCAATATTTTCTACTTCTTTTCTCACCTTCCTTTTGATCTCAGGTTCTCTGAGTTCCACATGAATCTTTACACTCAGTTCTTCAAAGGTTCCAAACCTTTCTGCCTTTGGATCCTTTGCCTGACTTAGCATGTGTTGAACATGCAGCTCCACAATTTGTTCATCGACTTCATATCCCATGGGCATGATCCACATAGTTCTTGGTTCTACTACCTCCATTAGGCACTGATCTGTCTCTACCATAAAGCAAATTGTGTCTTTGTATTTCTCAACAAGAGACTGGGGAATCCTTTCTCTTGCTTGCATCATGTTCTGAAAGTTCTTGAAATATCCCCATAGAGCTGTATTTTGTGCTTTGTTGTCACCAAGTCCATGTAAATAATCTTTGACTTGGATAGCTACCGGTCTATCATTCTCCCATACCCAGCCATTAGATCTGGGAAGCTCATTCATAAAGTAGAAGAATAAGCACAATATCAATCCACCATACTTGAATGAATTCTTTTTATCTTTCTTTATTTTCTGCAGATTCTCCATGAGTTGGTTCAAGAGAAGCTGGCAAAGATCATAGTCTGCATCCTTTCTTAATATTTCATAAGCTATGTAGATGGCAGATCCAGGTACAGAATTCTCTCTGCTAGAATGATATATCTTATATCTAATGATCATAGAAGCGAACTTGACATCCGGATCAGTGATGTCATCTACTGTCATTGCTCTTTTGTCAAACTTAGATCCGGTAGCCTCACTCACAGTTTGGTTCTTTACAAATTTAAGAACAAGAATCCCACTGGATGAGTGTAGTCCGGTAACTGCCCTAATGGCATCTTTGGTGATCTTGAATGGTCCATTTAACCACATGAAATTGTCATGTATTCTGCTCAAAATGTACCTAACCCATTCATCCTCCGTAAAACAGGGGAAATGTATGTATTGTGCAAAGTGCTTGTTTCGGAGGCCTATGTATTGGGGTTTGAGCTCAAATGAATCATCTAACAGTTGTTTGTGATAGATATTTGTTAGTTTGAATTCCCCAAACTCTTCAATATTTGCATGTATTTAAACCCTAATATCTTCGGTGTGCAAAACACCATGTGGAACACTGGAAAATGCACCTAGGGGGTCTACCTCCAAAGATTTGTATGGATGTTTCTTAAATGTAGGGCGAGGTCTATCAGAAATCTTTACAATATTCGGAGTACCCATTATCAAGAGATTTGCAGTGAGATATTTGAAAATGGAAAATACCTTTTGCGCTTATCAGTTTCACGGAGTTGGTTGGATTGATCTCTGGAAGTAATGACTTCTGCAAGTGATCTTCGATGAACTTGAGGAATTTTGTTGCAGAGCTCCGCTTTTTGTTTCTTCTTGAGTGCAGAATGAACGAGTGATTAATGAAAAACCCTTATATTGCTCCGCAAGCCCTAATATCGGATTGCAATAAATGCTCAACCTACATTATTCCGGTTTGCCTTATTCGGGTGATTTGAAGAACCGGATCAACCCTGATCTTTAAACATCTTGTGGATCTTCCAAATCTTAACCACAGTTTGTTTGAATATATCCCTTATGACTCCTTTAATCCGCAACTCTTCTTGTGCCAGTTCTGGCACCAATTGGCTGGCTGGGGGAACAAGGTTTTCTTTGTGTCTCCCCCTGAGCCAGAGCTCACTTTTGAGTTTCTGGAAGGAATATCAGCACCAGAGTCTGGTGCAGATCCAACCTCTACATTCTCAGTACTTTTCTTCACCCAAATCTTGCTCATCTCATTTTTAACTTCATCCACATTCATCTTTTGTTTACCCTTATCTTGATTCTAATTATGATATACCGGACCTCTTTTGTCCCGATTCTTGCTTCTACAGACTTTTGCATTATGACCGGACCTATTACAGATTTGGCAAACAACATTTCTTTGCATATTTGACTGATATCCTCTTGTTCTGCATTGATTAGCCATATGACCTACTCTATTGCATGCAAAGCATCTACCATTGAATGATTTGTTCATTTGCATATTTCTGCATTCATGAGACTTGTGACCATACCTTTTGCAGTTAAAACACTGTCCGGAGAAGGATGAATTAGTCTGATTCATTCTCTTTCTGCACTGATTAGCTTTGTGACCAAAGTGATTACAGTTGTGGCAGTATCCATTGAAGGATGGATATCTTTGAGCATTAGGCTGTCTTACCAGAGGTCTTCTAGGCCTGATCCTTGGATTTTCTGATCCAAAATTCTTCTGACCGGATCCAGAGCTTTCTCCTTTCTCATATCCCAGACCACACTTGTCATCTACTTTCTTTTGACTTTCAAGAAGAACTTCAAGTTGAGTAGAACTTATCTTGAATTTCTCTTTATACTCATTTGCTGTTTGAAGATCCCCTTTTAGAGAGACAATTTGATCCTCAAGTTTTTCTTCATTATCTTTAGCATCTTCAAGATCAGATTCAAGATGTCTGATAATTCTATCCATCTGGTGGTAATCTTCTGATTTCTCCTTGAGAGATTGTCTTAGATTATCTTCAGTTTTTCTTTTCTCTTCAACTTCTTGGGTAAACTTCATGATTCCTGATTCCATTTCATGTCTTACCATAATGATTTCTTTTGATAACCTTTCACACAACTCAATTTTTTCCTTCAACTCTTCATTTGCATTATTTGCTTCACCTTGTCTTGCCAATTGTTGAAGTAGCTCCTTTCTCTTCTTCATAGAAAGACTTAATTTGTCTTTTAGTTCTCTCATGAAATCATCAACCTGTTTGAGTCTTTCCTTTAATTCATTGACTTCAGAGTTTGACTGTTCAAGATCATCAAGGGCAGCCTTGAGTTGCTCCCTTAAACCATATGCATCCATTTGAACTCCCAGATCTTCCTCAAGCTGTTAGGCTCTGTTAGGAGGAACTTAGCTCTGATACCAATTGTTGATAACTGAGAGGGGGGGTGAATCAATTATCCTAATTATTTCTTCTTTTTGAACTTTCTTATTAATCAATGCAGCATTAATTCAAACAAGCAAACATAACCATGAAAGGAGATACACATGACACAATATTTTTGACGTGGAAACCCTGTTAAGGGAGAAAACCATGGGGTGATTAACCCAAAGATTATTCTTTGTTAGAAGAATAAGGAATTACAAAAGTGGCACTTGCCAATTAGGGCTCACTGCCCGAGCACACTGCTCACAAGAGGCACACTGCCTACAAGAGACACACTGTCTACAAAAGAGTGTTATACAATACTTGAACTGATTGGTAGCATCCACATATGCTGGAGTTCAGTTTCGGTTAGGCTCAGTACACTGATCTGCTGGACTTCATCTTTCCTTTTCTCTTATGCTACTTTCCTTTCACATACTGGACCTTCCTTATTGTTTCTGCTCTGCTCTACTTTTATTTGCATATCACATGTCACCACACTACATCTCATAACTAAATCCATCCTATATATGTATCTGCACAAGTGATTTCATTATCTTTCTAGTCGCCACCCAGAACAGTCAATCTTCTCACAAACTCTGTTCTGTCGGCTGAATCCTTGCACATCAAGTAATATGGATCAAGTATATGCTTGTAGAAATCATTAATCATGTCAGCCAAACATGATTCATGCCTTCATAACCTTTACCACCATCAGTAATACATCTGAAAAGTAATCTGATGTTCTGTCAGTCAGTTCTTCCTCTGTTCACACTGTCACTTAGGAATCCGGTACTCAACTATTCATATCTTTTTCCTTATCCATCATCGGAGGCTAAATCCTTGGAATCTATTACTCAAGGTAGTCCTCTTGACTTTCCCAAATCCGCACTTCACCAAGATACTTCCTCTGAGAGATCTGAACCTATCTGTCGGACCTTGCCACAAGCTCTGTTCTTGTTTACTGGACCTCAACAATCTTCATTCTTACTTCCGGTAGAGCCACACCATGTCCTGCGGATGTGTGAGATGAACTTTGTTGCCATTAATGACAACAATCATGAATCCATATAGTGTCTCTTGCCAACAGGATGAATTGGCTCAGTTATTGCCTTGAGCCCTCAGCCTGGTGAACGATGAATCGATGGTTGTGGACAACACACATATACAATTGGAAGGAATGTTTTCTTTGGAGTTCACCATGAAGGACATCATTGCCACCACTGATGCTTATTACAGTGAACAATACATTGAACATCTTTCCCACTTCAACTTGTTCATTACACGAGCGATGTAGAATTAGAGAGCCTTGTCAATACTTGTTCATTATGATGAAGATTGTAGAATGTGTTATGTTTACAAAACTTTTTAATTATGTTTACCAAAACTTTTTAGTTATGTTTACCAAACTTTTTAATTATGTTTACAAAACTTTTTAGTTATGTGCTATGTTTAAAAAACTCGTATGAATGATTTTTTTGGATGAGGATTTTATCTTGAGAAGATGCCAGTGATAGTGTAGCAAGATCTTTGTGAGGATTGATAGAATGTTAAATTCGTATATTTTTCTTTCACCTCATCTATAGGGTCTTGGTGTTCATAAAATTAGTGTCTAATTTGTGATGATAGTGCAGCTTGAGGAAGGATATATGTAGGGAGTTAAGGAATCTAATTGTTTAAATGAATGATATCTACTTAATTAAAATATTAAGATTATGGGAATGATTTGAATGATAAGTCTATGGTATTATGTTTAGATCAGCCTTTTGATCTTTGAATTTCTTCGGATAAGAAGTTGTGATAGGGTGTAAAGTGTTTTAATGACTTATTAGTATTCACAAAATGGTAGTTGGCCAGATTTGAAAGAAAATGAATCCTATTTATTTTTGGCCTAAGAAGGTACTCTTGATTAGTCCAATTGTTGACACTATCCTTGCATTAACAACATTAATAATTAAGTATATTTAGGCAAAACCTTATGAAAGTCTTTGACTAGATTATGGAGTTAACATCTTAGACTGAGTTAAAGAAATGGAATTGTGATTTCTAACTGACTAGAGATTGTCTTAATGTCTATTTAAAAACAAACTTATCTTACAGATTAAATGAGTGTTCAGTATTACTAGATTCTAGAATGTAATATGAATGAATGTATGATGTATATCTTCTTGCATTAGTCAGTTTGGGTTTTGAGTATGCATCATTGGATGTGTAATTTCTTGCATTATGAATGCATTTTATATTCTTGCATTTTTGTATGATGAGTTATTGTATCTAAGTTAACCTTATGATTGCAAGTTTAAGTCCTTGAACTACGAAGCCTCTGCACTGCACGTACGTAGGCAAGGCCATCACGGATGAGCCCCCGAGGCATTAGGTTGGACCCTTAGGGCCTTTAGGTTCATGTATTGATATCTAATATGTTATTTATCAACTTGTGAAACTAATGATTATATTGAGTTGTGCAGATTCAGGACTGTTACCTGTGTAGGGTACTGGAGTTAAGAAAGAATTTCTTCATCCTTGTGAATAGATGATTGTGTGGTGTTGTTGTAGTAGTGTATAACTATGCAAAAAAAGTTGAAATTTTGATTCTCTTATAGGATGAAAGAAACAAACTTTTGTAGATGTGTAACTTTATTAAATGTTGATCTTACCGATTCAAGTGGATGATTTATACATTATTGTTAATTTGGACTTCAGGAAATGAGGAAAAAGACTTTAATATGCAAATTATATGATAGTGATCATAATGCTAAAATTTCAGTGACAGATTATGAGCACTTTTGTAGAGAAAATGTGGCCAAGAATAATGAATATTTATCGTGTCTTGGTTTGACAAATAGGCAAGTTGTAAATCCACTAAGTAGTCTATTATTTGTTTAATAGTGTTTAATGAAATTTTATAGGCAAGAGCTTTATGTATATAAGACATAATATGATATTTTTTTTTTGTTTTATAGGCAAGAAAAAGAGTGCAAAGAAAATGCAGAGAAAAAACAAAAGGAAAGAAAAGATACAGTGCCGCCAACTTGTAGAAGCCAACACATTTAAGATTCAACAAATGTAGTTGGTGAAAAGAATAGTTGTGATGATGTGAAACCTGATATATCACATGGTGATGTGTAACCTGATATAGCACATGGTGATGTGCAACTTGATATAGCACATAGTGATGTACAACCTGATATAGCACATGGTTATGTGCAATGTTGTGATGATCTCTTAGCACAAAGTCTAAGAGAGATTATTGAAAAACATGAGAGCAAAAGAACAATAAGTCTGCAGATGATTTATTCAAGATCAAAGGATGTGTTTGAAGTGAAATTTGCAAAGACTGATACTAATCTACCTACTCATGCCACACCTGATGTGGCCAAGGAGCACGAATTTTTGGTTAATGAAAGTCATGAAGAGAGACCGCTTGCATCTGGTGTGCCTCAGAGTGCACCTGTTGCATCTACAACTTTTGATGGAACAAGTGGATTAGCCAAAAATCTTGGTAGTGGTTTAATAGAAGATGTGTCTTCTTTTATCAAAAGGCAAAGATTGAGTCAAGATTTGTATAGATCTATAGAGAGGAATGCAAAAGAAAGAAAATTAGAAGGTAAGAAGCTACTCTTGGTTGAGGTATCAAGAGATGGTGAGCCCATTGGGTCAAATACTGCAAGGTGGGTCTTCGAGTTGGGTGTACGATGTAGGGCCCATTTAGATATTTGCAAATCAAATTTTATAGAGCAAGATCCACAAAGTGTAGAAAATGTTATACAAAAAATGGAAAATGCTTTTGAGACTACTGGTGGACAAATCTCTAGAAAATATTACAAGCAAAAGATGAGACTTTTGATGAAAAATTTTAGATACAATTGCAGAAAAACAATCATGGAGGGAAAAGAGAGGTTAGACTCCACTCTATCTCCCAAACGGTGGGAGGCATTGAAAGAAAGTATGCATTCTGAAAAATATTTGACAAAGAGTAATAGAGCAAGAGAGAAAGAGATAATGTGAGGGCTGGATATACATTTGGTCGAGGTGGGTTGCAGGCCAAAATGGGCAAATTTGGTGTAAGTGTGTCTTTTTGGTTCAATTTACATTATGTTATTTATTTTGATTTTTTATTGAACTGACTATATATTGAAATTGACATTGTATTTTAGGTGGAAAACAATAATAGAGAAGCAAGTGCAAAAGATATTGTCAATTATATGGCAGCACTAGATCATAGTAAATCTAAGAGTAGGATGAAGTGGAAATCTAGTTCGTCAACATAGATTTCATAGCCATCTGTTAGACGCCCAGTAAGAGCCTCTCCAGATCATGTAAACTCAAATGAAGGGTACCAACAGGTAATAAGTTGCATATACGGTCTCACTAAGAAAGTTTCATAGTTGGTTGCCTATGTTAAGCCTATAGTTTCTGCATAGAATGAGCATAATTCCACGGATTCAGATGAGGTAAGAGGCTCTATTGATCTCATTTTTTCTTTTTTGGCAATTCTGTATACAAATGCCTCTTAATATGTAGATTGAAATCTAAGCGTAAGATAATCTAACCCAGTTTCTTTATTGTTGGAGTGATCTAGAAAATGTTCTTTTGGACAAATTTATAGCTTGCATTCTTTACTTGACTATTGAATGCTTTGTATATTTTTTGCATGATGGTTAAACCACATGTAGAGCAATTTTATCAAAGTAGCACGAAAATGAAAATGCCTTGATGTCAACAGAGTTGCCGATATTGATAGTGATCATGATGAACTGGACAAGAATGTGCAGCCTAGTGCAGTCATAGTTGTGCTGAAGTTGAGGTAATATAATAGTTGTTGTTAGTTATCTGTCCCAATGTTTTGTCATTCTTCATGCTTAAAATGTTCTTTTGGACAAAAATTTATAGCTTTTGCATTCTTTAAGTTGTAAGTTAATCTATCCCAATGCTTTGTCATTCTTCTTTTGGACAAAATTTATATCTTTTGCATTCTTTAAGTTGTAAGTTAATTTGTCCCAATGTTTTGTCATTATTCATGCTTAAAATGTTCTTTTGGACAAAAAATTATAGCTTTTGCATTCTTTACTTGACTTATATTAATTTTTGCATGATGATTAAACCGCATGCAGAGCAATTATATGAAAGCAGAACAAAAAGAAAAAGGCCCTGTCAATAGAGCTCTCTGCAAAGCTGTACAACTTCATGTCAATATTGATAGTGATTATGCTGAACTTGATGAGCATGTGCATGATATTCATAGTAGTAGTGGTGCTGAACTTGAGGTGAGTGCTATGAAACCACATGCAAGTATGATTCAAGTAAATAATGGTTGTTTTATTATGTAAATAAGGGTAATCATTACCTATGTGATAGAAGCTGGTTAGAGTAGTAATGAAGTATAATTAGCTAGTATTCATAGATTATGGAAATAAGGTAGAACATATAACTTACATATGGAAGCTTATAGCTTAGTTGTAATAGAGTGCATAGATAGATTTTGACAATGCATTAGTGCATTGTGTTTGGGGATGTCATGGTCCTCAGTTGGGGGGACTTCATTGCCAATCCATGTCTCTTTCTGGAGTACTTGTACATTTTAGCACTATTGTAGTCTTTCCCTCCATTTGTTTGTACCTCACAATGGGTTAGTTTTTGTTTTCAGAGTAAAAAGTTGCTTCTTTGTTATTCAACAGAATCAAAAAAGCACATACAAAAATTGATTTGTTCCAAGACATAAGACATTACATACAACTGTCAAAAATAAAAGACAACACTTTTACACCGATGCCAAAAATTGATTTTTCCAGGAGACAACACTTTGAGAAAATGAAAAGACAACCAAATGACAATAACACTGACCCTGAGAAGCATAACAAGTCCAGGCCAAAGTTAATCAGAACTTTTTTACTCTTTTCAAATATTCTGACTAGAAGTACCATTACTATCACATGACCCAGCTTCATTTTTAGTTCATCAAGGGATTGTATCTCCAACCACTTTGGTTGTTCCTGCACAAATTAAGAATGTATTAGAAAACGTCCACATTTTCATGGCACATGACTGCTAACATGTTGAGACCTTCTGTATCTAACATCCATTCTGTATCAAATAGCGGGAAGTTAATTTTTGTTTAATATGTCAGGTGCATAGTTTTAGGTTTCCTATCATCATTTTCTAGTTTCTTATAAATATTTATTGAATGTTTATCTATGTGTTATTGAATGTTTTATATGTCAATATAATGTGTATTTTTTTGTTTTTGCAGAAATGTATTGATAAACTCCAAGAAGGGGATAAAGTTGGGGTGTTGGATCCGTTTGATGGTGTTGTTGTGGGCATTGGGCGGATTCACTCACTATCTATTGTACATGGAGTCAAACTGAAAGGAACAGGAGATACAAATGTAAATATTTTAAAGGTCACAAGTAACATACCCCTTGCTTATGAAGACAAAATAGATGGAGCTGTCTATCTGAAAGAGAAAGAAGGAACCTTCACACAGTGGCCACTAAAATATTTGCAAAAAATGACATAGTTGATGTTTATCATGTACTAGTTGTTAGACAGCTTGGCCCACTGCTTTTTGCAGTAGTTTGAATGTGTTGTTCAGGGATCTTTATCATGGTGTATTTGCAAGAGTTGGAAACTCTTAGACTTTGACATTTTTGATTATATATATATACATCTTACAGTTCATCAAAATTGCATTATATTTTTATTGCAGATTACCTTTTTTTATCATGATGTTGAATCAATATTTTAACTTCTAGCATGCTGTAGCTTGTTCGTATATGTAATATTTTTATTTTCTTTTATGTTTTAATTCAAATTTACCACAAATTAATGGAAATCAATCAATTAAAATGACTAAATATACTACTAATTGATGTTAATTAATAATTAAATTGACTAAATATACTACCAATTGACAAAAATCAATGAATAAATATGACTAAATATATGATCAAGTTCACGACAAAATAATGATTAAAATGACTAAATATACTACCAATGGATGGAAATCAGTTAATACAAATGACTAAATATACTACCAATTGATGTCAATTAATGACTAAATATACTGCCAATTGATGGAAATCAATGATTACAATGACTAAATAAATGACCAGTTAACAATAATCAATGACTGTAACAACCAAATTCTCCAACAACACTAAAATCAAATATTTACCATGAGATAAAAACACATAAGGTGAAAAATGATTGTAATAATTTTATTATTAGAAATAATGTCAAGGAATCAAGATACATCAACTAATCATAATTAATTTTCTGAAATATCCAACATGTGACAAATTACAATATTATCATTCTGTCTTTTCAAATTCAATAAGCCGAAATAGATAAAATTTTACATAGTTTAAGTAACACAAGTCACCTATCCAATGGATATGTTGCATCTGGAATTCTAACATCCTTATCGCAAGCCTCGACATGTCTTCTGCTAGAGAGAGAGAGAGAGCATCTTCTGAGTACTTTACCTCCAACCACAGATCGACAGTCTCCCACACATCTTCCAACTTGAAGTGGCCCTACCCTTCACGAAGAGTATAGAAATAAGGTGACCAACGGTAATTTTCCATTTGAGTACTGGTGTTGTATCCTACATAACACTATCAATCATACAACCCTAGATACCCTCTAGCTAAGTATGATCATTCCAATAGGTTATGCAATCTAGTTACGGTGAATCGACAATGTACACAGAGACATATGCAATACTTTGGCTAAAGATGCAATATAAATAGACATTCGCAATGAACGTAGTCGTATTGTCCACCCACCCACCAACTTGACTTGGATACTATCATATTCCTATAGTTTGACTTGGTCAACTATGTTTTACTATATAGTCATATCAACTTCAATTTAGTCTTCCCGACTTAGACATGTTTTCAAAACATTGTCATTTACTATACAAGGATACTCATTACATCTTTACGAAACCTGAGATCCAAAACTTATCGACACTTAAAGAACTTTAAGTCAATTTATAAACAACTAAGATGGTTACATTACCCAGGTTAAGCATTAAAGACTAGGAAAATACTTCCTTTCTTACAAGTAAGAATAAATATTTCAAGTTTGCTATCCATTAATATTCAACATTGAAAGGTTTCTCTTTTAACTATATTCTATGTTGCCATTGAACTTTGCTATCTATTTTGAGCAATTCTAGAAATTTATAAAAATAAGTCCTTAAGATTGACAATCGTTTTCTTACCTTGTTTATGTAAAACAATGTAAAATCTTTAACACAAAACTAATATAAATTCAGGTGATTTTATAAGAACATAAAATAATGCAGTATCATAGTTCCCTATGACTTACTAACTCTATATTGTCTTGGTCATACTGATCCACACTCGATCCTATGATATACAAGAATCTATAAATATAAATATAAATTGTTTATATAAAAACCTCATGACTTTATTATCTCGACCATTAAGATCATAAGGCCTGCCTATAATATATTGTCCTTAATTCATAATAAAGAATACCATTCACTTAGCTTTTTATCTTTAAAGATGTTAGCCTTAACATGTGCTACAAAGTCAGTCTCACAGAGGTCAGACACCAAATCAGAGAATTTGCTTGAAGGTAAGAATAAATTGTACTTATCCTCACATTAGAATACATAATAACTTATATCCTTTAATATTGTAAAGGTACTTTACACAGAAAGCTATCTCTGGATTGTCAGAGATACGTTACTTATGTTCTCAATAAATTGGAACAATTAGTTATATAGGAATGACTATGGAACATAAGTTCTATGCTATAAATGCATAGCTATGTTACCACTTAGCTTAAAGTTTATTTAAAGATTATAAGTATTCACTCAGATACTTCATATTCTCCTAAAGATATCTTACATCCTTGAAGAGGATGAACTTCTGATAAAGAACTTCATTACACTTGATATGTAAATGATGTCATTTTAAAGACTAGGGAAGAAACTCAGCTCATACCTGAGTGCCAATGTAGTATCGACGAGGATTAGCTTGTATACTAATGTCTCAACTTGAAACCTTCTGTCAACCCAAGCTTAAACTCTTATTTACTACCCCTCTATCTATAACTGCAACTAGATTACTCCCTACCTCTACTTCTCGT
The DNA here is from genome assembly GCA_027924645.1 of Cunninghamia lanceolata. Lineage (NCBI taxonomy): Eukaryota > Viridiplantae > Streptophyta > Pinopsida > Cupressales > Cupressaceae > Cunninghamia > Cunninghamia lanceolata. Next base: position 3,348,542 of record BSBN01000934.1, read on the forward strand.
TAAAACTTCTTTATCTACAACAACAAAACTCTTCTCCTTCATCAAATTAAGTATTAGTCAAAATCTATAAGACTCCCCAAGTTAACTTTATTGTTAATATGTTGTGTCAGCTATTCTCTTCTGTTCTCTATGCTCACCATGGTTCTCTCCCATCCCCTTCACCAAAGCTCTACTCTTTATATTCCTCGATCTCCCCCCATTCTTTTTCCATGATGCTCTTCTTATACTCTAAAGATAAGTTATCTCCTCAAATCACATGTAATTATTATGCTTATAAACTACGATTGTTGTCCTCTATCCCTGCTATGATAGCTATTTGTTCTATCAATCCATTAATCTCTTAGTCCCGTCGCCTCTAGAATAACCATTTCATTATCTTTTCATGTTCCTTCCATTAAAACTCTACTCTAAATTTGTTATTCCACCTCCCCAAGCCACAAAAATCTCCAAATAATAAGCCTCTAATAGCTCATAGATCGAGCATGCAGAAGGTGGGGACGTGGGTAATTAAATACCACTCATTCAACAATCCACGATTCTCAAAGAGACATTCAATGTTACCAAAAATTGGTTAAAAATGGATGCTTCATCATGCAATGAGAGGGGGAATATGTGGTATAAAACACCACTCCCTCTCATAAAGGCCGACACCTGAAAATCCACGACTCAAGATTAACATTAAGTCACCACTAAGTGTTGTTAAAACCTTTCTTAACTGTCATAATGGCCCACTACAAGCCACTCCTCTCTCGACCCACTCATCCTTAAAAGAAGATTCTACTACAAAATAGTTGAAACAAATCTCCCTTGAGCCGCAGAACTCCACTTGTTACACTATGAGGCTCAAGTGAGTAGAATAAGGGGAACATGGTGATTAAAGCACAACTCCCCATGATAACGACACTCTCAAAATAACAATATCCTTGAAAAATGATTAAGAACAAATGTTCTTTAAATAAGAGGGTACCTAGTTATCATTTAAGATTAAAAGCACCCTCGAGTAAAAAACTTTTTGAAAATAATAAACATAATAATAATAATCTTAGACCATAAATATAATTTTAATAGAGATTAATATACTAATGTGATGGAAGACTTACGTAAAAGCGTGATTGGGTCAAGTTCATCTCCCCTTCATGAGCACAAGCAATTCTCGTCGATTCCATTTTGTCATAAATGAAATATTCGACATTAAAACTATAAACATGCCAACAATTTAACCAACTATGCCTTGAAGATGTAAAACAAGATCTTATGATGTGATCAATGGAAGGTCGCGTTAGTTGCAAACGACTATCATTCTTCCTCGACAACGTCATTTTCTCAAAACGACAAGATCGATGCAACAATAACTCAAAAAGATTCTAAAAGTCATCAACTACCTGTTGAGTTGATCAACAAATTAACCACTAGAATAAACACGACTTACCTCAGTCGATAAGAATTTACTAGCTATAGGTACACTATACTCATTTGGAAAATAACTGTTTATAACCTAAGGTCTATTCTCCTCTCCTCAGAAGATACTCTCTCTTTATCAGAGATTCATCAAAACCTATTTTCTTGCATATACTTGCAATCACCAGATCATGATTAGTGCATCATTAGTCCATTCATAAACCTTATGAATAACAAATCAAATATTTATAATATAAATTGTAAATCATTTCATCATATGCATTGCATTTAATCACATAACTGATATTCAATAGAATCAATGTTTTCCAATGACGTTATATCACAATGTCAAAATATTTATCCATAGATTCACTTCTACTCATGTAAAAGTAAATAATAAAAATAAAGCCAAAATTAGGTATTTAACATATCTCTCCCCTAAAGATTCATCGTCCTTGATGATTCAATGTATCAAAATATAATTTAAAACAAGTTTTTGTTTAACTGCTAAAAGCATGAAATAAATGAGAAAATTTCTAATAGAATTCATTGTAATCCCCCCTATGTAGTACTATCCTCTACATACTAGTCCCACTAAACCTTGCACTACATAACCTCTTTGTTAACTTCAAGAATTTTAAAGAGTCCTTTATATCTAGGAGCTAGTTTGGAATACATTCCATACTTTATGAAACTTTTTCTGGTGTTTGATCCTCACAAGAACTTTTGTTCTCTAACTGAGAATTGTCTTAGTGTACACTTATATCAACGTAACTTTTCTATTTATTATTAGTTTCCACCAATCTTTTCTGATCAGCTAATTGATCTATTCATCCATTTCTAACAACGTTTCTGGACTAATGATAATCTGTCTTCTAGCTTACCTAGCTTATAGGAGTTTGACATCTTCTTCTGTCTAATGTTTTAAATGGAGTCATCTTGATAGCAAAATGATAGGAATTTTATAAGCAAATTCCATCAGTGGTAGATACTCTTCCCACTTATAATGTTGATCCATGCAATATACTTGTAACAATTCCTCCAAAACCTGGTTAACTCTCTCAGTTTAACAATCTGTTCTCAGGATGATAAGTTGTACTTACATTAAGTTTAGTTCCTAGCATTGAAAATAAGGTTTACCCAAACCTTGTTGTCATGTGCGCATCTCTATCCGAGATAACCTTCTCAGGAACTTTGTGTAATCTAAACACTTCCTGGACAAATTTGTAAGCTAACACTAGTGCTCCACCAGATAAATTCCCTATTATAAAAAGTGCTACCTTAGTGAGCTTATCCACTACAACTAAAATGGCATCATGTCTATTTCTAGACATTGGAAGACACTGAACAAAGTCCATACTTATGACTTGCCACTTCCATTCTGGTACATCATGCAGATACAATAGTCCGACAAGATGTTGATCTTCTGCTTTTACCCTCTGGAACTTTAGACAACTTGCTACAAATCTTGTAGTATCATTCTTCATTCTTTTCCAAAAATAAAGAGGTTTTACAGCGGTTAGAAGTTTGGTTACTCCTGGATGTCCTGAGTATGGTGCAGTATGAACTTCTTTCCACACAAGATTTCTTAATTCAATAGAAATAGGAACATACATTCTTCCTCTATATTTCAATAATCCATCAAACTCAAAATGAAACCCATCATACCTTGAATCTTTAGGATTTACCATAAGAGCTTGCTTGACTTGCTCATAATATTCATCACCTGATAAATTTTGCAACACTAAATCTTTAAAGTTTGCATAAATAGAGACAATTGAATAAATATGTCTCCTCCAACTCAAAGCATTTTCTACTCTATTCTCTTTTTATTTGATATAACCTATCTCAAAGTCATAGTCAAATATTAATTCTAACCATCCCTTTGTCAAGCATTTAGATGTTGAGAAAATATGCACTTAAGACATTGATGATCTGACTTAAGTACAAAGGTTTTCCCTAACAATTAGTGACGCCACATTTGCAAAGCATGTGTAGCCATTGCTAATTCCAGATGATGTGGTGAATAATTTCTCTCATAAGCTTTTAGCTTCCTTGACTCATAGGCTATCACTCGTCCATATTGCATAAGTAGACCCCCTAATCCTTCTCCTGAAGCATCAATTATTACCTCTAACTGCCCTTTAGGTTAGGAACTTTCACAAATTAGTGTTGTTGTCAACTTTTCTTTAAATAGATCAAATGCCTCCTAAAATTTATTTGTCTAGACATTCAAAATGTTTCCCTTTCTTTGCAAAGAAGTGATTGGACTTGTAATTCTGGAGAAATTTAGAACAAACTTTCTATAATAATTAGACAAACCCATTAAGCTACGCACTGCATGCACATTTGTGGGTATAGGCCAATCTAGAATAGATTTGTTCTTTGCTAGATCAACATATATTCCCTCAGTAGAAATTATATGACCTAGATACTGAATTTCCTTATGGAAGAAAGAACACTTAGAAAGTTTTCCATATAACTTATGTTCTCTTAACCGTTGCAAAACCACTTGCAAATGTTGTAAATGTTCTTCATTCTTAGAATAAATAAGAATATGATCCAAGAAAACTAGAACAAACTTGTCTAAACAATCTCTAAACACACTAATCATGAGATTCATGAATGCAATAGGGGCATTCGTAAGTCCAAATGGCAACACTATGAACTCATGCCCATATCATGTCCTAAAAGCTGTTTTATGGATATCCTCATCCTTCAATATTAACTGATGATATCCTGATTGCAAATTGATCTTTGAAAATATAGAAGCTCCACACATTTGATCAAAAAGATCATCTATATGTGGTAAAGGATACTTGTTCTTTATTGTTGCTTTATTGAGCATACGATACTCATTACATAATCATAGAGTTCAATCCTTTTTCTTGACAAAGATAACTAGTGCACCCCATGGTGAAACACTGGATCTAATCAATCCTTTAGCCAACAATTCTTGCAATTAGGCATTTAATTCCATTAATTCCATAGTTGTCATACCATAAGGTGCTTTTGATATAGGCTCAGATCTTGGTTTAATATCAATTGTAAAATCAAAAACCCTTTTCATCTAGCTCTTTTCAATTGCTTTTCCAAAAAAACTTATCCAAAACTCTAGGAGGAACAAAATTTTTAGTTGCTCTAGTCACTGTTCCATCAAACTTCAGTGGAGTGACTTTCTTCATATATTTGGAAGTTCTAAGGCAAGCCTATCCTTTGCTTCCTTCTAGGGTCTATGGTTTTCAGGGTTCACACTACTCACATTATGGTCTTGGTAATTTTCCTTGCTCATCCCAAGAGAAATTTCATTTTTCCTTCAGGGTTTCCCTGATCTCCTACTTTCTTTTCCAAGTTACTAAGTCTCTCCTCAGTTTTTGTAAACATGATTTAGGATTGTACAATTTGTCCATGAGATTAACTGGTGGGTTATTCTCTTCTAGACCCTCACCCTAGTTTGTTTTTGTACTAAACATGTCATTTTTCTCATGCCAGAGAATATTAAGTTATCTAATAGTTTTATGAATCTAAAATGACTCATTAAATCAAAACATATTTAACTCAAAACAAACAATGGATTGGTACAAAGCAATCTCATCTTTATTATCATTTATTTCAGGAGTAACTACCTCCTTATTTATACATAAAAATGACTCAAAGGTCATAATCGAGGGGAGTATATCTCTCTGATTCACTATCAGACCTAAGTACAAAATTGTCTTAAGATGAAGGTATGCGAAGGTCTCTCCTAACCATAGGCGTATCAACTAGGGTTGAATTAGCCATGATCCAAGATGCCATCTTAGTTGCCTCTAAGATTTCCTTCGTCACTCGCTTGATTCGAGTTATGGCATTCCTGAGGGTTTTAGTATCACTCAACCATGTCATTATCATTATTGGTTCCCTTAATGGTTTTAATTATGGCTTCACACTCTCTTGGCTTTTAGGTAATGCTCATTCCTAATAACTAACTTCCTAGCAGTCATCTTGAGACACACCATCCTGGTACAAGAAATCCAAACATTAGCTAATTTCTTAATGTTGATTATAGGTCAGCATAGTGGACTCATAAGCCCTAGTGCTAGACTTGGTAGCTCTAATATCAAATGTAACAACCAAATTCTCTAACAAGACTAAAATCAAATATTTACCATGAGATAAAAACACATAAGGTGAAAAATGATAGTCATAATTTTTTATTAGAAATAATGTCAAGGAATCAAGATACATCAAATAATCATAATTACTTTTCTAAAATATCCAACATGTGACAAATTACAATATTATCATTCTGTCTTTTCAAATTCAATAAGCTGAAATGGATAAAGTTTTACATAGTTTAAGTAACACAAGTCACCTATCCAATGGATATGTTGCATCTGGAAATCTGACATCCTTATCGCAAGCGTCGACATGTCTTCTGCTAGAGAGAGAGAGAATCTTCTGAGTGCTTTAGCTCCAACCACAGATCGACAGTCTCCCACACATCTTCCAACTGGAAGTGGTCCTACCCTTCACGAAGAGTATAGACATAAGGTGACCAATGGTAATTTGCCATATGAGTATTGGTGTTGTATCCTACATAACACTATCGATCATACAACCCTAGATACCCTCTAGCTAAGTATGATCATTCCAATAAGTTATACAATCTAGATACGGTGAACTGACAATGCACGCAGAGACATATGCATCACTTTAGCCAAAGATTCAATATAAATAGACGTTCGCAATGAACGTATTCGTATTGTCCACCCACCCACCAACTCGACTTGGATGCTCTTATATTCCTACAGTTCAACTATGTTTTACTATATAGTCATATCAACTTCAATTTAGTCTTCTCAACTTAGACAGGTTTTGAAAACACTGTCATTGTTCTATATACCTTATGGATTAATTTACTATACAAGGATACTCATTACATCTTTGCAAAACCCAAGATCCAAAACTTATCAATACTTAAAGAACTTTAAGTCAATTTATAAACAACTAAAATGGTTACTGTTGTGATGCTCACAACACACCCCATTTTACTTCTTAGCAAAATGAGGACCCCTACTATGGCTGTGGCTTTTTGCTTGTGTGTGGGTCTGCTTGGTGGTAAAAGGGAAAAGGAAGTGAATGTTACAAACCTTGTTGAAAATAAAGAAAAATAGCATTAAGTACCAGAGCTAAGTATAGATGAATTCCTTGTCGAAAATGAGTAAGGGTTGCTTTTTGAACCATCTTAAAATTCCCAATATTCTGCAAGACATGCGTGTTTTGGTAAAATGAACTATGGGAGGGTTTGTATGTTGCATATACAAAGTTGTTTGTATGTGGTGTTGTTGTATGAGTCGGATAAAAGAGTTATCTGGTTTATTGCACCATTGTACTTGTATGCATTTTGTAACGCTTTATCCTTACATACAAGTCGGACCCGACAAAGTTTAGAGTTAAAATGAATAATCAGTTAAAGTCCGTCGGATGTATTTTATGTTTGTATGTTTGGCAGAGGGAAACATACAAGGTGATATACAACAGTATATGCATATCACAGAACCGAAAAGAATATGAAATGAGGCTTTATTGAGGTATGTTTCGTGTTTTGTATGTGTATGTTTCGGATACATACATTGCGATATACATACAACGCGAAACTCAAAGGAAGTTAAAGTTTGGTATAAATGATGGATCATACCTTAATGTATATCGAAAGATGCATTTCATTTTATATACATGTCGGGGTAGAAAAGTTAATGAACTGTGGTTTATAAAACATGAGAAGTCCGAAATGGAAGATACAAATCGGGCTTGTATGTATCAAGGCTTGTATCGAAAGGTTTGATACAAGTATTGTTGTAGCATGGAAATACAAGTGAAGAATAAAGTGGGTCCCACCGCTTGCATATCGGGCTTGTATAATAACAATGTATATCTTCGATATACAAGTCGATGTACAAGAAAAGATGCAAACAAGAGATACACCGGATGCGAAAAGGAAGTTCAATACAAAAAAACCTTTGTATGTTTGGAGCGTTTGTATGTTTATGATATACATATTTGGGATACAAAGGAATAAAAGGCATCGCGGAAGATAAAGAGTAAAAAGGAGGTTTGTATAAGGTTGTTTGTATATGCGCTTATACAAGATAACATACAAAGAGCGATATACAAGCAAAGATACAAGTATGGACAAAGGAAAAGGGAAATAGCGTGAGTCATGGTTGTTTGCATATATGTTTGTATGTTTAAAAAGATACAAAGGATAATATACAAAGAAACATACAAGGAAAACGAGAGGTATGCATAAGTGAACTAACGGATAAAAAGTTCAAAACTCAAATACTGAAATAGATGGTCGAAACTTTTGGCGCATTAATTGCTGTAATTAATGCCGATCTAACACTCAAAAAGAGTAGAATTTAACGAGAGTTAGGGTAAATTTAACGTATTTTGCTTTCAGATATACATTATTAAGAGTTAAAATTGTAGAAGAAAGAATTGTTACGGTAATTTGAATAGAACTCATCAGAGCGAAGGAATTACGGTAGCTGGTCGAAAGCAAAATGGTAAAAGTAAGTCAACGACTGAAGTCAAGTAGTCAAAGAAATACAGGTATTTATCTCAAAGCACCGTTACATTTCAAATAAAAAAAAATGCGTGTAAATTTCAGTAATTTCGTTATAAAATGTAGGCATTTGTCAAATTACTGTTTTAGATGTTAATTAACTGGGTAGAGTTTAACAAATTTAAAAGTCAAAATAGAAAGGACAAACTGGGTTAGGGTAAAATGGTAAAAAGCATAAATTCATAGTAAAACCCTAGATAGGAAAGTAAAACAAAAGTTAAAAGATGCATTTTCTATAGGATGGCCCCTAAACAGAAAAAGGTAGATACAGGGGGCGAGGTGAAAAAGGAGAGGAAACCACGAAAGGAGATAGAAAAAGAAGAGTTACCCTTGCACAGAGGATATCAGACATTGATTAGTTACACTGGGGTGGGGACAGATACAAACATTGGAAATTATGATGAAAATGATGTTTTACAGAAAATCACAGCTGCAGATGCTACACATGATATGAAATGTATATGGGAAAGTGGACTGTATAAGGCTGCGGGTTTTCCATTGGCTATGGAGGCCAAAGATTTGTGTTTAGATTGTGTAACCCTATATGATTTATCAACCAGGAAGATAATGTTGTATGACAGACTTATTGTTGATTTATTCATGGAGGGGATTGCAAGGACATTTGGATTAAAAATCAATGAGAAAATGACAGACATTGACATAGATCAATATAATGAGGATTTTCATACAAATGAAAGGGAGTGCAAAGGTAAAATATTCCACAGTTGGTACATCCCAGAAAATAAACCCAAGGCTGTAGCCAGGGTACACAAGAATCTGATGAGAATATATGGAAACAGGCCATGCTAAGGAAGCAGAAATTACTTCCTTTCTATTTTTCTTCATATGTATTGTATTCATGTGTAGCAGAAATTAGACCTTTCATACATGGGATAGAAAGGGTTGGGACCTTAGGAAGTGGTCTAGAACAGAAATTGGTGTATGAACATTACCCAGATTTACAAGAAGAAAATGCAATGAAGAAGTATGCTTTGGTTAATGATGTGTTTTATACCTACATGGTTAGAATTCTAAGGGAAGAACCTAATAAAATATTGTCTAAGGATGCAGAAGATACAATTAGGTTGCACAGTTCATGGTATATTCAATTTCCACATTTTACTTGTATTAGGACTGAAGGATTTGAAGGAGAACCTTTTATGCTACCCCGGTATCCTTCTGATAAATTGATTGTGTTGGAGTTTTCAAGGCAAAAGCTGAATGCCTTTAGAATGTATAAGAGGAAGTTTAGTAGAGGTAATCTAAAGTTGCCTTGGGCTATTGGCAGGTACTCTTGTTACAGTGAGGAGGTTGCTAGATGTTCAGAGCAAGAATTAAGATATTATGGCTTTCAGGAATTTGATTTAGCTAGAAAGTTTGATCCTTTCTATAGAATCTAGAATACAGTTGACAAAAAGTATAAGCATCAGATACATATTGAAGATTTTTGGTCTGATTGCAAAAATGATAAGGAGGTGATGAAAAGGGCCCATAAAAGATTAACAATTGAGAAAATGAAAACTATGGGAGAAATCTATGTTCCTCCAGAGGTTCAAGAGGATGATAAATTGTTGCATAACAGTTATGTAGAGGCAAGGCTGGCTCCTATTATAGAGCCTGATTGGTCACAGCCTTGGAACACATCTTTGGACATATTGTCCAAACAGATTATATTGTTTTCAAAGACTTGGTTAAAAGACAGAATTGAAGAACTCAAAGTTGAAGGAAAAGAAATCACCTATCCGAAGAAAGGGAGAAAAAGAGTAAGAGAACCTAGTGAGGATCTCCAATGCTTTTATGAGAAGAAAAGAAAGGTTGTGGAGGCTAAGATTGTTAACAAGATAAGAATGCTACTCTAATGGATCCCTATGCATTGGGAATAACAGTAGCAGTGTCATCAGACACTTTTGTAGATGCAAAGTCACTAAGTCATGAGGTTAGTGCAGAGGAAGCACAGACTTCCAAAGAGGTAGCAGGACAACAAATTAGAAAGGAAATACCAATAAGTTTATCAAAAGGGGGGCCTTCTAAAACAAGTGAGGTAGTAGGAGCACAACAAGTAGGTGAAAAGTTGAGTAATATGCCTAGTGCCTCCACTTCATCAGAAAAGAGGCATGCATATGTCCAAGTAAAGATAGAGTTGGCTGGGGAAATGCTGCAAGAGTCACAAGCACATAAGGCCAAACAAACTATTGAAACTGTTCACATTGGGAGTGATACTAGTGAAAGCGAAGAAAGAGGAATGTATGGTGGAACAGAGATTGAAATATAGGAGGGGTCTAGTGATTTCCTAAGTGAAGAGGAAGAACAAAGCTCTCAGGCAGAGATGGAAATTGAACAAAGCCTGGAGCATGAAGAGGAAAAGGTACAAGAAGAAGTAGGAGCAATAGATCCATTTGGTACCTTAGTGCCACTTGAAATCATCAAAGATGTGCAAGAAGAGGCACATAAAATTGAAGAGGCTGAAAAAGAAAATACACTTGACGAAACAAGAGAAAAGACAGATCAAGCAAAAGATGAAACAAAAGATGACACCTCAGGTACAGATGTCTTAAATATGCTTAATATGTATGATGAGCAAAGTGAAGAAGAGAAAAATACAGAAAGTAGACAAGAAGAAGAAAAGGAAGCAAAGGAGGAAGATACAGTGGTAGGATCCTCTGCACCCACAAAAAAAATTAACATGTTTGAAAAGGAACAAAAAGAAAGAGAAGACACAGAGGGTGTAACCAATATAGAAGACACAATCAAGAGACATGAAGATGAAGAAAAGACAGAAAAGATTAATGAAATTAAAGTTGATGAACAAACAGAAGATATAAACATGTCAAATGAAGAGCAAATACATATAGAAGAGGATCAAGAAAAAGAACCATCAGAAGGAGAAGGTCCTGAAGAGGAAGCTGAGGATGGAGGGGACACAGAAATAGAAGAAGAAGAAAATGAAGGTGAGTCCAAACAACAGGATAATCCCATGGTCTAAGAAGAGGCACCTCAACAACAACCTCCACCTCAACAAGAACAACAACAAGAGCAAGAGGAAACAGAAATACCTCATGAAGAGGTAATTGATGAAGTTAAAAATGCAGAAGGCACTAAGGAGATTCCTGCATGGTTAGGAGGAGAGATAAGAAAGGAAAAGAAAGAGGTACAATTGGTACCAATTGACATTAAAAGCTTGTTAGGTAATACAACACCAGGAAAAGAAAAGAGAAAGGCTAGAACAATGTCAGCTATCCAAAGAGGTCTAGATGGATCTAGGACGCTGAACTTGGCAATACCACAAAAAAGAAAAAGTAAAAGGTGAAATAACCTTAGAAGAGTATAAGATACTAAATTTTGACCTTGGGCATACTACACGGGAGCAACACATCTCTAAATGGGAAGATATGCACCAAGTGACAGCAGAGATGTTGAGAAAAGACAAAGGCAAGCAAGAATATTTGAAAGGACACATTGTCCAGCTGCAATAATTTATTAAAGGGATATTTGATCCCAGTATAACAGTCCTAGAACTGCCCAGTGACATAGCAGTTATATCCAAAGATGAAATAAGGGACATGGAAAATAAAAAGCTTAAGGCTAATGTTTTTGATGAATGGTTCAAAGATTTTGTACAAGAAGGTGAACAGACCATAAAGTAGGCTGTGAAAAGTTGGGAGATGGTTGCAAGAGAAAAGAACAAATGCATGATACTTGTACATAATTGCCAATTCAGAAAGGAAGAATGCAAGTCTGAATTGGAACAATTGACAGAAGTTGAGGAAAGAGCAAAGAAGTAATCAATGAAGGAGTAATTACCCCTTCACTGGCAAATCAAGTGCCACAGGTAAGATTGGAACTCAAATTCAAGGAGCAAAATCTCAGAAAATGTATAACAGTTGCCTAGGATTTAGAGGAAAAAGTAGATGAAATGATTAGAGTGCACAAGAAGATAATAGAAAGACTCTTAGAGCATGAATGCATGGACATACCAGCATATGGATTGGAAAGAGCTTTGACATAATTTAATGCCGTTTTTGCACCATACATGGAAAATCCTAATGCATAATTGAGCAAACAGATGATGGATTCATTAATGGAAGACAGTGCTAAAATGAGGAAGTACAAGAAAAGAAGCAAGGATTTAGAAAGCAGAGAAAAGAAATTAAAGGAAGGAGTTACACTGCAGGAGTATATATGGACAAAGAGTCTAGGATGAGACCGTACTTTTGTAGAAGGTGTGATCAATAATTTCAAAACATACTTAAAGGAGTGAAAATGTAAAGGGAAGCAATAGTTTTGGGAAAAGTAAAGTAAAGAGTATCAGTGAGCAGAAGTCAAAGAAAAGGGGGAATCTTATTTTGAAAAGACTCCAACAGCATCCTTTGAGAGGAGGAAAAGATGCCATTTAGATATTTTGGCAGATGGTTAGAGGTGAATGTATACCATTGATCAATAATAGTGGGATCTCGACCGTAGATAAAGTTTGTAGCCGTAACAATGGAAAGTTCAAAAATCTATATAAGGAACTTTGCTACTTGTACATTAATTACACAGGGATTTATGAAATAGAGCTGGCAATTGTAATTTGTTTGAGCATTTTGAATAGAAGAATATTTTAGTTTAGAGTAGAAGGAGGTCACTTGTGTCTGCACTAAGGGATGCGTGGAATGTCCAGCTTTCTTATTGTATCTGTAAGACGTTTGTAAGTTCTTTGTTGATTTGATTAATGAAACAAGCTGGTTGTTCATACATTGTAAATCATACATGACTGTTTACTTCAAATACAAGTAAGATAAGGATTCTGCATCTATTTTCTGAGTGTTGCTTATATTTGAATGTATTACTTCTTTTAAAGCTTGCAATCTTAAATGTGCGTTCATGAAAATACTCAGGGCTTCACATTTAATGATTTAGTCTGTTGATTTGATCAAGTGACATGTTCCTTGCAGCATAGATAACAGAACATTTAGATCCTACAGTAGAATGATGTTCAATTTAGAATTCTCTAACTTTTCCCCAAACCTTTGAAATAATTAGCCTCAACGCAGAGATTTAAAGGAAATTGTCTGACATTTGAAAGAGACATGAGCAATTGAGTTAGTATTTGACAATTTTCATAATATTTGAAAAGAAAAGCTTGTTTTACTATAAATCATACAAAGCTTTATAATACAGTAGTAAGTTTATGCAAAGGAATGTATAATTTGATGATCTTTATAACAATTTGCATAATTCGAGTCCAGTGAGTTATAAGTCACCTTGAATCAAGTAAGGCCCCTTGCATATTACAGTTTCACATTAACCTACTGAATTGTCCACAAGGTCAAGACCTGACCATACAGAAACTTGGGATTAAGTAATCTTAATTGATTTCTTCATATCTTTCAAGACATTTAGGTTCATTTTGTGAATTTTAACTTTTGTTATGAATGTGTAAAAATAATCATCAACAGTTACCTTACCCAGGTTAAGCATTAAAGACTAGGAAAATATTTCCTTTCTTACAAGTAAGAATAAATAAACATAGATAGGATACTTGCCCCTTCATTCACGATCTATATATGATCACAAATATTTGATATATATATATATATATATATATATATATATACCCTATTTGGTCATGTTAAGGTTTTGTCCTCCCTATTCCATCATAATGGAATAACAAACCTATATAATCATAAAGGTACATTAAATATTATTAACCCAACTGGGTCTAAACTCAGGTTTAGTCTTCCCTTTTCATAATAATGGAATAACAAACATTCTATTTCAAAATTGATCGCAGTCAAATCCAGAAGCATTCATATCACAACACTATGGAGTGTGGAAAACTAATGAATACAATTCTATTTCAAGTTAGAATGGTGTTTTAAGTAAACGACTATCCTCTAGTCTTCTTTTGACTAAAAGGGTTGTTTCAAACTTTCATAACAAGACTATTTCTCATTTACAAGGAAATCTTAGTTAAAGCTAACCGAAAGGTTCCAATCAAATTTATACATTGACTATGATCGATTTGATACCAAAAGGTGGATAAGACTATTTCAAGTTTGCTATCCATTAATATTCAACATTGAAAGGTTTCTCTTTTAACTATATTCTATGTTGTCATTGAACTTTGCTATCTATTTTGAGCAATTCTTGGAATTTATAAAAATAAGTCCTTAAGCTTGACAATCGTTTCCTTACCTTGTTTATGTAAAACAATGTGAAATCTTTAACACAAAACTAATATAAATTTAGGTGGTTTTATAAGAACATAAAATAATGCAGTATCATAGTTCCCTATGATTTACTAACTCTATATTGTCTTGGTTGTACTGATCCACACTCGATCCTATGACATACAAGAATCTAGAAATATAAATATAAATTGTTTATATAAAAACCTCATGACTTTACTGTCTCGACCATTAAGATCATAAGGCCTGCCTATAATATATCGGCCTTAATTCATAATAAAGAATACCATTCACTTAGCTTTTTATCTTTAAAGACGTTAGCCTTAACATGTACTACAAAGTCAGTCTCACAAAGGTCAGACACCGACTCAGAGAATTTGCTTGAAGGTAAGATTAAACTATACTTAACCCCACACTAGAATACATAATAACTTATATCCTTTAATATTGTAAAGGTAATTTACATAGAAAGCTATCTTTGGAATGTCAGAGATACGTTACTTACGTTCTCAATAAACTGGAACAATTAAATATATAGGAATGACTATGGAACAGAAGTTCTATGCTATAAATGCATAGCTACGTTACCACTCAGCTTAAAGTTTATTTAAAGATTATAAGTATTCACTTAGATACTTCATATCCTCCTAAAGATATCTTACGTCCTTGAAGAGGATGAACTTCTAATAAAGAAGAACTTCATTACACTTGATATGTAAATGATGTCATTTTAAAGACTAGGGAAGAAACTGGGCTGATACTTGAGCACCAATGTAGTCCCAACAAGGATTAACTTGTATACTAACATCTCAACTCGAAACCTTATGTCCACCCGAGCTTAAACTCTTATTTGCTACCCCTCTATCTATAGCTATGACTAGAATACTCCCTACCTCTGCTGCTCGTTAAACTTCTTTATCTGCGACAACTAAACTCTTCTCCTTCATCGACTCAAGTCTCAGTCGAAATATATAAGACTCCCCAAGTTAACTTTATTGTTAATATGTTGTGTTAGATATTCTCTTCTATTCTCTACGCTCACCATGGTTCTCTCCCATCCCCTTCACCAAAGATCTACTCCTCTTTATATCCCCCGGTCTCCCCCCTATTCTTTTGCCATGATGCTCTTCTTATACTCTGAAGATAACTTATCTTCTCAACTCACACATAATTATTATGCTTATAAACTGCGATCGCTGTCCTCTATCCCTGTTGTGATAGCTATTTGTTCTATCAATCCACTAATCTCTTAGTCATGTTGCCTCTAGGATAACCATTTCGTTATCTTTTCATGCTCCTTCCATTAAAACTCCACTCTAAATTTGTTATTCCACCTCCCTAAGCCACATAAATCTCAAATAATAAGCCTCTAATAGCTCATAGATTGAGCATGGAGAAGGTGGGGATGTGGGTAATTAAATACAACTCATTCAATAATCTACAATTCTCAAAGAGGCATTCAATGTTACAAAAAATTGGTTAAAAATGGATGCTTCATCATGTAACGAGAGGGGGAATATGTGGTATAAAACACCACTCCCTCTCATAAAGGCCGACACCTAAAAATCCATGAATCAAGAATAACATTAAGTCGCCACTAAGAGTTGTTAAAACCTTTCTTAATTGTCATAATGGACCACTACATGCCACTTCTCTCTCGACCCACTCATCCTTAAAAGAAGAATCTACTAAAAAATAGTTGAAACAAATCTCCCTTGAGCCACGGAACTCCACTTATTACACTATGAGGCTCGAGTGATTAGAATAAGGGGAACATGGTGATTAAAGCACCGCTTCCCATGATAACGACACTCTCAAAAATAACAATATCCTTGAAAAATGATTAAGAACGAATGTTCTTTAAATAAGAGGGTAGTTATCATTTAAGATTAAAAGCACCCTTGAGAAAAACACTTTTCCAAAATAATAAACATAATAATAATAATTTGAGACCATAAATATAATTTTAATAGAGATTAATGATTAAGAACAAATGTTCTTTAAATGAGAGGGTAGTTATCATTTAAGATTAAAAGCACCCTTGAGCAAAACACTTTGCCAAAATAATAAACATAATAATAATAATCTTAGACCATAACTATATTTTTAATAGAGATTAATATACTAATGTGTCGGAAGACTTATGTAAAAGTGTGATTGGGTCGAGTTCATCTCCCCTTCATGAACACAAGCAATTCTTGTCGAATTCATTTTGTCATAAACAAAATATTCAACGTTAAAACTATAAACATGCTAACATTTTAACCAACTACGCCTTGAAGATGCAAAACAAGATCTTCTTATGACATGATCAATAGAAGGTCGCGTTATTCACAAACGACTATTGTTCTTCCTCGACAATGTCATTTTCTCAAAACAACAAGATTGACACAACAATAACTCAAAAGGATTCTAAAAGTCATCGACTACCTATTGAGTTGATCAACAATTTAACCACTAGAATAAATGTATCTTACCTCAATAGACAAAAATTTATTAACTGTACCTATACATTATACTCATTTGGCAAATGACCGTTTATAACCCAAGGTCTATTCTCCTCTCCTCAAAAGATACTCTCCCTCTTTCTTGGAGAGTCATCAAAACCTATTTTCCTGCATATACATGCAAATACCAGATCATGATCAGTGCATAGTTAGTCCATTCATAAACCTTATGAATAACAAATCAAATCCTTATAATATAAATTGCTAAATCATTTCATCATATGCATTGCATTTAATCACATAACTGATATTTAATAGAATCAATGTTTTCCAATGACGTTATATCACAATGTCAAAATATTTATCCATAGATTCACTTCTATTCATGTAAAAGTAAATAATAAAAACAAAGCCAAAATTAGGGATGTAACAATGACTAAATTCACAACTAAATATACTACCAAATTGATCAATCAAAACAACCAATAAATGACTAAAAATGGTTTAGTCACAAATTTGGTCGCATTATAAATGACCAACAATAAACTACTAATGGTCACGTGACCAAGCTTAGTCATTTATATGCAATTTTTAGTAGTTTTTTTAGTCATTTATTGCTGTTTTTCTACTAGTGATTGTAAATGCAAAAAGTTGGCCAGCATCACGAAAGACAAGAAGGAGAAAGCAAAATTTTGGGAACTAGAAGATGACCAAGGTCAAGTATTCTACTTGGCCTAGTGCAAACCATGGCAGTAGAGACAAGGGATGCCTCAAGACCCTCTATCTTATAATACATCATTTCCTAATTCTTGCTCAAAATTTCCTAGTTGGTATAACACACCATGGAACATGCAAACTCAACCTTGGCAAAATGTGCCACAACCTAGCTAGAAGTCACAACAAGGAGCATGGCCATGACAAACTTATAATTCTCAACCTCAAAACCAGTAGTGGCAGACATCACAAAACCCATGGTCCCAAAAATGGTGAGGAAACTAGAAATGGCAAAATCCCAATGTATGTTACCTATAACCACCACATATTATACCACAACAACTAACATTAATGCCAAAAACTACTGTAGCTGCACCCACTCCATCTAGAGCAACACAAGTGCCTGCTCAACTTGCACCTAACCCAAATAATAAGCCTTTCCAATAGGCTTATTCTAACAAACCTCTACAATATTCAACCTATGCTGTTGAAGTTAGCAATGTGCAATTATGTTCATGAAGAATGTTATATGGGCCAACTTCATCGCTCATCACAGAACTCTTAGAAGAAGAAAATTTTGGTACCAACCAACATTCCCATCCTGAGAAATTGACACCATAGGCAAAGGTAGAAACTAATAGACCTCATTTCCTGAGAGGTTAACCACACAAAAACAAGT
Organism: Cunninghamia lanceolata; assembly: GCA_027924645.1. Taxonomy (NCBI): domain Eukaryota; kingdom Viridiplantae; phylum Streptophyta; class Pinopsida; order Cupressales; family Cupressaceae; genus Cunninghamia; species Cunninghamia lanceolata. The sequence goes on from BSBN01000934.1 coordinate 3,366,560, forward strand.
GCCATAACCTAAGTTTGATTTTTTGGGCAAATTAAAGAATGTCTATATCAAGATTCCATTGTTCGAGGAAATTAAGGACATACTCATTTACAACAAGACAGTGAAATAACTATGTATAAAAAAGCCAAAAAGTAAATGAGTATGTCCTTAATAACTATGTATAAAAAAGCCAAAAAGGAAACGTAAAGACCCCCAAACTATCCAAGTAATTGGACAACTTGCTGAAATTATGTTAGGACATGTGGTGATCCCAAAATATGTAGACCCTGGAATCCCTATTGTATATGTGCATATTAATGGCACACTCATAAAAAATACCTTGATTGATTTGGGGAAGCCATTAATATGATGACCAAAGAAATAATGGTACATTTGCAATTGCTGAACTTAAGACCAACACCCACTATCCTGCAGCTAGTAGATAGGTCAACAGTCAAACCAAAGGGAGTAATAGAGGGTTTGGTTATCACGCTGGATTCTTGGGAATACCTTGCTGATTTCATTGTCTTATAGCCAAAGGCTATGATAGGAGGATACCCTCTTATCCTAAGGTTGCCATGGTTAGCGACTGTTGATGCCTTCATTGGCTACAGATTAGGCAACATGATTATATCTAATGGTAATGTCACAAAAAACTAGTCTTGTACCCTCTGGCCCATCCTTTCTCTGATATGGACCAATCTATATGGCCAGACCCAAAAGACAATGACCATTGCTCCATTCAAACATTAATGATGATAGAGAAAAGTCAATTATTACCCAATGAGGATGAGGACAATGTGATTACAAATATACTACGAAACAATTATGGACTAGACCAATTAATGGATGACAGGTTGACTTGTGTAAATTGCCCATTGTAGAATATCTTCCCAGGGGAACACTCGCCTAACCTTGATTCCAATATTAGCCCATTTCACTAGATGTTGCCCCATAACTGCTACCTCACAATGTCATGTTCCAACATATCAACTATGCAATCTCTCATGAAACAAGTAGAAATTACCCCAGGTCAAATATTGAACAACAATAATCAATTGACCCTGCAACAACATAATGAATTGATCCCTATGTTGTAGGCTCACAAAACCGCTTTTGCATGAGACTACCATGATATGAAAGGATTCAACCCAAACCTCTACACACACCATATTTATATCAAGGATGATTATAAACTTGTCAGACAACCACAATGTAGAATGAATCTAGCAGTCCAGAACATTGTGAAAGAGGAACTCAAGAAATTATTGGATGTTGGCTTTATCTACCCCATATCTGACTGCCAATGGGTTTCTCCTTTGGTGATAGTGCCAAAGAAAGGTGGAAAATTGTGTGTTTGCATAGACTATAGATAAATTAACTCTACCACACGCAAATACCATTTCCCCTTACCTTTTCTTGATCAAGTTCTAGATTCCTTAGCAGGAAAGAAATACTTTTCATTCTTAGATGATTTTAGTGGATATAACCAGATAAGAATTACACTTGAGGACTAGGATAAAACAACATTTACCTATCGTTGGGGAACATATTCTTATGTAGTCCTTCCATTTGGATTGTGTAATGCCCCTGCTACTTTCCAACATGCAGTTCTTAGCATTTTCTCTGATCTTACTCATGACTATCTCGAAGTCTACATGGATGACTTTACAACTCATGGTAATAACTACACTGAAGCTTTAGCCAATCTAGAAAAGGTCTTGCAACGCTGTCAAGATCATAATCTTTCCCTCAACAATGAAAAATGCTATATGATGATGGAAGAGGGAATAGTTTTAGGGCATTATGTCTCACAGGTGGGTATTCAGGTAGACCCAACGAAGATACAAGTCATTTCTAATCTACCCATACCCCAAAAACAAAAAGATGTTAGAAGATTCCTTGGCCATGCAGGTTATTATTGTAGATTTATAAAGGATTTCAGCAAAACAACTGCCCCTTTATTTACTCTGCTTACAAAAGATGTTAAATTCAATTGGAAACCTACATGTCAAACCCTTTTCAATCACTAAAAGACTCCTTAGTCACTACACCTATGCTAAGAGGAACAAATTGGACATTACCTTTCCACATCCACACTAATGCCTCTGATTATGCTGTAGGGGGTGTTTTAGGACAAAAGGGTAGTTCTATAGAATATGCCATCTATTTTATAAGCAAAAACCTCCAAGCAACAGAGCTGAATTATACTGTCACTGAGAAGGAGCCCTTAGCTATGGTCTATGCAATTAATAAATTCAAGCATTATATAACATGTTATATTATCTTTGTCCATATTGACCAAGCAACAATTAGGTACTTAATGAGCAAACATATTGTCACTGATAGATTGTTTAGGTGGTTGTTGCTACTTCAAGAATCTGATATAACAATTATTGATAAACTAGGAAAACCAAATGTTATAGAAGATTTCCTTTCTAGATTGACATGTAATGCAGAGGAACCCATTATTGATGACTCATTTTAGGATGAGCATTTGTTTACATTGACTGTGCAACTCCCTTGGTGTATAGATATTGCTAACTATTTGGTTGTAGGAAAAACACCACCTCACTTCTCACCAAGAGAAAAGAAACAACTGGTAGAAAAGAGTCTTCCATTCTCATGGATTGTTGGATATCTATTCTACATTGGACCTGATAAAATCATAAGAAGATGTATTAGAGAAGATGAGTTTTATGATATTTTGAAAGCCTACCATGATGAACCTTATGGAGGGCACTTTGCAGCAAAGAGGACAACATTCAAGATTTTGAAGACTAGGTATTATTGGCCAACATTGCATAAGGATGTAGTTGTCTACACCAAAAGATGTGGTCATTGTCAAAGAATGGGGAGACCAAATAAGACAGATGGAATGAATTTGCAGCCTCAACTAGTGCAAGAACCTTTTGACAAATAGGGTCTAGACTTTATAGGGCACATTGATCCAAAGTCAAACAACAACGATAACATTCTGGTTTGCATTGACTACCTAAAAAAGTGGGTAGAAGTTAAGCCTCTGACACATGCAAGAGATGAGAAGGTGGCATAATTCCTTTATGAGAGAATATTCACCAGATATGGAGTGCCTAAGGAGATTGTTACTGAACAAGGACTGCAGCTCACTTCCAACTTGATTGTTGCACTTGTCAAAGAATATGCACTTCGTCAGAAGAAATCTACACCTTACCATCCACAGTCCAATGGACAAGTAGAGGTCACCAACAAAGAAATTGAGGCTATTATGACCAAAACTATAGCTCTACATAGGAATGAATGGGTGAACTGCCTTCTTGAAGCAGTTTGGGCCTATAGAACAACATGGGAGACCACCATAGGATTTACACCTTATGAGTTGGTATATGGTAAAACAACAATTTTACCTATTGAATTTGAACATCGAACCCTAAGGACAACATTGGAGCTAGGAATAGATCTTTTGGTGGCACAACAAGAAAGGATAACTCAACTAAATGCCTTGGATGAATCTAGGAAAGAGGCTTTTCATCATATAGAAATTGTGTACAAAAGTAGAAAATCAAGTGGCATGATAAGTTTTTAAAGACTAGAGCATTTCAACCCACTGATCGGGCACTTCTATATAACTCTTGCTATAAAGATCACAAAGGGAAACTACAAACATGATGGCTAGGTCCCTAAGAGATAAATGAAGTGTTTCCAAATGGGACAGGTAAGTTAATCACCATTGATCTTGTTAGATTCTCTCTAATGGTCAATGGCCATCGCTTCAATCTCTATAAAAAGCCACTTGACAAAGATTAATTCATGCAATAGATAGCACACAAGAATCATATGGAGATAACACCAGCACACCATCAAACAATGAATGAGCCTTACTGCTCAGACCCTGCCATCTCTTAGGTATAACTTCACTATGCACACAAAAAAAAATTGACAATGAAAACCCTTTGGGCACTGTAAATTATTCCCTAATAATGCAATTTTACTTGGACACCTTATTTTCCATTAGTTTTTGTCAGTTGGTTTTCTTGTAGCATCACTTGTTGCACCATGCAACATCAATCCCTATAGCCTATGGCATTCTATACTTGTTTTCCTACAGGAATAGGTGTTCTTTCCTGCAACATCATCACCCACAATTTACCATCCACATACCTATCCTTCTACACAATCTGCCAATTACCTCCTGTAGCTTGTAAAAATACTTTCTTGTAGCAGCAGCATCTGTTCCTACAACAAGATTCTTGCAACAACAATTCCTTGGGAATCTTGTCTAAATACCTTGTGTAACATCGTAAAATGTGTACACTAGCATTTTACACTTAGTTTGGCACTCGGGTGGACCTAAAATGTTTACACTTGTTAATTAGGACCTGTTATAACACATTTTTGAGCATTAAGCATGTAATTCTTGATCCCAATGCACAAAACCTAGAAAAATAATTATAAGGTGGGGCTAATGACACTTTAAGTGCCTTATCTCAGGATTTTGGGGCTAAAGGACCAGGGCGCACAAGCGCCCTTGTCCCCTTTTTAGCACTGGCCTAATTAATGGCTTGTCAGCTTGGGACCTCTTAAATGATTCCCAATATTGACCTCATGTGGTTTAATTCTCTAGAAATCAACGAGAATGCATATAAGATTAAGTTATTCTATTCATTTGAACATCTGTAAGTGATCTCTAACCTCTTGAAGGATTCTTCTTCTCTCTCATGCTCTCTACTCCTCTAAAGCTCTCTATTGTGGATTATTGTTGTGGTACTAACATATTGTAGGTCTTGTGAAGATATTTCTACTTCTTTGGGATACACCAACTTCTTGAGTCAAGTTGTGATGCTTCATCAAGCACGCTAGAGTTTCCATGCTCATGGTGACTTCTTTCCTTCACACTTTGTTCTAGTATTCCATTCTACTTCAGATTTGCCTCGCCCTCCTAGGGCACACGCTCTTTATCCATCATCTTTGCTATTGTGGAGGTGTAAACACCATTCATGGAGCTTAACTGATGTGAGATCCTAAATAGCACCCAACCATCTTCCTTCTTGTGTGTGTACATTTTAGAAGGACAAGTTTTCGAAGGTGATCTCCAGGAAGAAGACAGAGCCTGCAGGTATAGACCTGACGAAGACATAAGTTTTTGTAAACCCTAATTAGGGTCTAGGGTGCCCAAGCACACTAGTCCTTTGACCTCCCAACTCTGGATCTAGGTTCTCCTCTATTCACTAGTCTCTGTGGTGCTTTCAGATTATCTGTATCTATTTCTGATTATCTTTATGCTCTGATCTTCATCAATTACGGTCTCTTGTTTTGCCCTAGTTTGATTGATTGGATTTAGTTAATTTGTTCCCTATACAAAAAAGGACTAAGCCCCTATAGTTTGGATCTCCTTCTTGGGTAGAAGCCAAGCTCGACTTGTGTCCCAATGTTGAGTAGAAGAGGGTTTGACCTAGTTTGATCTATTGAGCTAGTCTCTCTTTTCTACTTTACATTTTGGTGAACCCATTGTTTCTTGCACTTTGGCATCCTTTTTGCTTCAGATATGAGTCATTTTATGCCTTGCATATGATTATATTATATTCATTCATCAATTTACATAGTTATATAGCTTAATTTTGCATTATCTCATTGTTAGGGTTTGAAAAAACCTTGCATTTTTAGGAAATCTAGCTAATCTTCAACCTAGGGTTTGTAGATTAGTTTGTTGTTTCAGATCTTGTTGTATTATTGGATTGATTAAATGGATTTAATTTTCTTTACCTTATCATCCTTGTTGTTTTAGGACATTCTTGCATATTTGCATTGAAAAAATGAAAAAATCAAGCATTTTAGGTTTAGAAAAAGGCATATTTGTGCATTGTTTCATTGCATATGTTGTGGATCATCATATAAAGATTTAAATCTTTGATTTTGCATCATATATGACTGATATTACTTTATTCATCTCATGGTGTTGCATCTTGCATTTAAAACTCTCATTTTCTATGGTTTTGTCAAAAAAAGTGCATTTTTCAAAGAACCTGGTCAAATTCAAAACCTAGGGTTTGTAATTAAGAACTTGTTTCATTTTGCTGCTATCATTTACATCTCAAATCTGACCTTTCATTTCTGTATCATTTCATAAATATCATTTGTTTTCAAAAATAATTCTTGCATCGCTTAGGAAGTAAGCATTTAAAATCAAGGGTTTTGCTAGTAAACGCTAGCTAGTCTTGCATTTAGTGCATCTTTATCAAAGAAAAATTCTCTAAATATTTGTTGAATTTAATTGGATAAATAATTTAGGTACTTATTTGGCGCATAATTAACATCCTACATTTACAAGACTTAATTGTTGTGGTTACCAAGAATATCACAATTTTTAGAAAACCCCACTTCTCTTGCACTTGTAGGGCTTTGATTGCAATCTTACTTTCATATTGGTGGTAATTGATTGAGGCATATATTTGATTATACATTTCTTATCCATATCATATTTTCATATAATAGGCAAGACATTTCATTATGGCTTCTTCCTTTTTGGAATCTTTGTATGCACATATCATAGATTTTGAATTTTTTTCTAAATTCGTTAATATGCATCCTCACATTTTAGATAACATAGCATCCATGTATGATATTGATGATGATAGTTCTTCTACTTATACTACAAATAATGATAACACCATGTCTTATTACATGGATATACTCTCTAATACATGTGATGGTGACCTAGCTTTGTCTATTTCACCCTATGATTTGGATCCCTCTCCCAAAATTGTTCCCACTTGTGAGGATATTTTGGCACGAGAGGATGAAATCATTGAAACATTACTTAACATCACTCTACCCTTTCTTCATTCCAATGCCCTCCCTTCAAAAAATGAAGCATTAGTGGATGAGGAGCCTGCTCTCACAAAGGATCTTTCATGGGTAGATAGCGGGCATTCATCTCATCATATTAAATCTTCTATTTCTACCATAGTACATGAGGTTTATATGGATCATCCTATGGATCTTCCACCTTTGGATGAATGTTCAAATATCATGGATATCACTAAGGATGTGAAGACACTTGATCTTCCTCCTTTGATTGAATGTTCAAGTACCTTGGATATCACTAAGGATGCGAAGACCTTTGATATTTCTCCTTTGGTTACATGTTCAAACCCCTTGAACATCACCAAAGGTACAATCATCAACAATTTTCTTAACAACACTTTACCCTCCCTTCATTCTAATTCTCTCCCTTCAAAAGATGAAGCATTAGTGGATGAAGAGTAGTCTCTCACATTAAATCCCTTAGGGATAGATGTTGAGCTTACTAAAAAGAAAATAATTTCAATTCAATCATCATTAATAGACTTATTCCACCCATTAAGGGGATAGTGAATAAGTGTACTAATGTTCCTAAAATCATTGTGCATGAGGCATCTAATATGCCTACTCTCTTCAAATCAGTGATTAAGGCTCAAGTTGCTCCAAAACCACCTTGACCCTTGGGTTAAGATATCTCAATATTGCAAAACAAATTACTCAATGAAATCAAGGTGTTCAAAATGTGTCACAACAATCTCATTATGATGCGGTTTCTCACACATACAACACCCGTAATAACAAACAAAGTAATCAAGAACCGTGTGTGCCTATTTATATTCCACCTTCTCAACCTATTCTTCCTCAAGCACCTAGTATTCCTACTCATAATGGTAGAGATTATGATCTTATTGAGCATCTCCTAGCCACTCTAGCAAAGATCTCTTTATGGGAGTTGATACAAACATTGCCTACATACCACAGAATGCTCCAAGAGGCTCTACAAAAGGTAGTTGTTCCACCTTCTGTTAGACCGAATGATGTAGCATCTCTATTTAGTTGTATGCGTGTGACAAATATCATTTCAACAACATAAATTACCTCCATAGAAGTTCAAAACCAAAATGAGCCTCTTATGATATTTGCCTTCTTCAATAATATGAGAGTTAGATGTACTATGATTGATGGTGGATCATGTCTTAATGTTTGTGGCATAGAATTGTTAGATAAACTCAATGTTGATAAATCTTTAACTAAACTAGATAAACTCATCCTTCGTGGCTTTGATAATGTTGGTAGGAAATCATTGGGTAGTATTACCTTACCTCTTAGGGTTGGTCTTGTGACATTGCCTACCCTTATTCATGTCATGCCTAATTCTCTTTCATACAATCTTCTTCTTGGTAGACAGTGGATTCATACCATCAGGGGGTAGTTTCGTCTACCCTTCATTTTTCAGTAAAGTTCATCTTTGAAAATAAATTACATACAATTAAAGCTGATCCAATTTTGGAAAGCTGCTTACAGATGGAAGTGAGATATCAAATTCCTCTAAGTAATTTGTTCCCTTCATCAACAAATACCAAACGACTATTCTCCATTGCTAACAACAGTGTTGGTCAAAATAATGTTGGTCCTTCGATTGTATTTTTTGGTGATGATTGGGGTTTGTTATATTTTACACCATTCTTTGTGGGTGAATATAAAATCTCACCCTCACACCCAAAAACCTTGAAGGTAAATGAAATTTCTTCAACAATATTTTCTATTCCTACAAAGTTTAAATTCCAGATGAATGTTGATGGAACCTTTTAAAATAGATGAAGATTTGCCTTCTTCTACAAAAATGGCATCCATTTGTGATAAAGTATCATCTAATTCTAGTACATGTCTTGGTAGTGACGAGGTCTCTTTAGATTTCAGCCACCACTGGACGGTTTAAACAAAGTTTGGTCCTCCTCACCATGATGAAAAGAATGATCCTTCTTCAATGCATTTCAACAAAGATAGTCATATGACCTCTTCTCTTCCTTCGGATTTGGAGAAGTGTTATGGGCATGGATTCAAAATTCTTTCTAAACAAGGATTACAATGGAAATGGGGATGTAAAGAACAAGGAATTAAGGAACCTATGGAACCAACATCACACTTGTCTAAAGTAGGTTTAGGTTTCTGGCCTTCTCCTACGTTCTCTCCACCATTTTCATAACAAAAAGGATTTCTTCCTACTCCACCTAAATCTTCTCTTCTATCTCAACAAGAGTGTATTTTGTCAAGTCTACTCAAAGATTGCTTAATCACTCTTCCTACTCCAAAACACAAAAAGATTCAACAAAATAATCATTCATCACATCATTATTGTGCATATAATCGAGTGCTTGGCCATTGCATTAACAAATGCCGAGTCTTGGGTGACAAAATTCAGCAACTTTGAACAAGGTTTGGCTCTAGCACTTCTCACCATGCTTGATGTAGTCCCTATAGAACCTTGTCCTCCATCCATTTTATAATCAAGTTGGGGGTGAATAATTTGTTATAGACTGATTTGCAAGAGTGGTCCCTTCTTCCCATTTGTGTTATGTTTGTATGTATTGTTATCCTTGTATTGTGATGCTTTGTTGATTGTTAGTTCTCCCTTGGCACCCTTGTTAGTACAAAGGTACAAGGAGTAAGAACATGTTGTGTCATTCCTCTATATTCATCTTCATTCTTCTATATGTTGTGATGTGTAATTTTGTTATTTTTCTTGGATGATTTAGCATCCTTTCATGTTGATTCAATTTATGTGCATGTGATCTTTCTTCCATCTATGTGACACCTTGTTGCAATGCTCGACGTCACACCATGACTACACAAGCCATTATGTATCATGCTTGTAAGAATTTCCTTGGTTTGCTAATCCTGGGGGCAACCCCTTGTCGCAATGTAGCTTTTAAGAACACATGTCATTTGGGCATGTGCTTTTGGAAAGCTCTCGTGCCTGTTTTATATTTCTTCCTCACTCTACCTTAAAGGCAATTTCTCCTTTATGGAGTTAGCAATAACTTTAAGGTGGGGGCATATATCATGCTATGAGATTTACTTTCATCATTCTTTCTAAACACTTGTTGATTATCTTTGTTACTCCACTCTCTTGGAAAGGATTATGGCAAGCTTGGAAATAAGATCTTGAGCCTATCTTGTTCTCCTAAGTTGAAGCTCCTTGCATGTTTGGAAGAAGGGTTGCACTACCAACTAGAGTTTGGTAGTAAGGTCACTTCGCCTTCTTATTCTATAAGGGTTCATGTAATGAACCTCTTACAGGAGGTAGTTTGAGCATTCCCTTGAGTGGAAACACTTTTCTTGAGGTGGATTATGTGTATGATGTGCATGTATTCCTCTTGGACTTCTCATTTCTAACCCCTTAGAATTCTTCTTTATTGCATCTTGGGGAATGATGCATGGTGATTGAGACATCATTTAGATCGAGGTCTCCTTTGGCATGCTGACTCAAGGTCTTTCATATTGTGTTTCTTGTGATTGATGTATAATGCATGTATTCCTCATATAGTCATATTCTCTATATCTTCTTTAGCCTTGCGCATGCCTCACCTGTATTGTCTCTATGTATTCCTTATGTATTATTCTTGAGTGTTTTTGCATGTATTCCATGTGCATGTTTCATGTGTATTCTATGAATACTTTATGCCTTATGTGTATACTTTGTGTATTGCGTGTATACATCATGATTTCCCAAGTGTATGCCTTGTGTATACCTTGTCCTATCTCATATTTTCTAAGTGCTTCATATATGAGTGAATTATGACATGTGTCCTATGTGTATGCCAATCATCATAGACTCCTAGAATCCTAAACTTGGGGGCTTGATCACCCCTCAATTTTGGTGTCACTCTATGGTTTCTATGTTGTGTTTGAATTTTGTCTTCTCCATCCTTTAGTATGAGTTCGAACGTAAGTTCATACCCACACTAAATTGGGGGATAAATGTAATGTCATAAAATGTGTACACTAGTATTTTACACTTAGTTTAGCACCTGGGTGGACCTAAAATGTTTACACTTGTTAATTAGGACCATTATAACACCTTTTTAAGCATTAAGCATGTAATTCTTGATCCTGATGCACAAAACCTGAAAAAGTAACTATAAGGCGGGGCTAATGACACTTTAAGTGCCTTATCCTGGGAGTTTGGGGCTAAAGGACTAGTGCACCCAAGCACCCTTGTCCCCTTTTCACCCCTGGCCTAATTAATGGCTTGTCAGCTTGGGACCTCTTAAATTATTCCCAATGTTAGCCTCATGTGGTTTTATTCTCTGAAAATCAGCAAGAATGAAAATAAAAGTAAGTTATTCTATTCATTTGAATATCTCTAAGTGATCTCTAACCTCTTGAAGGATTCTTCTTCTCTCTCATGCTCTCTACTCTTCTCTAAAGCTCTCTATTGTGGATTATTGTTGCGGCACTAAAATAATGCAGGTCTTGTGAAGATCTTTCTACTTATTTGGGCTACACCAAATTCTTGAGTCAAGTTGGGATGTCACATCAAGCATGCTAGGTTTTCCATGCTCATGGTGAATTCTTTCTTTCATGCTTTGTTCTAGCATTCCATTCTACTTCAGATTTGCCTTCGCCCTCCTATGACACATGCTCTTTATCTATCATCTTTGCTATTGTGGAGGTGGAAACACCATTCACAGAGCTTGATTGAGGCAAGGTTCTCAATAGCACCCAACCATCTTCCTTCTTATGTGTGTGCAAGTGAGAAGAACATATTTCTGAAGGTGATCTCCGAGAAGAAGACATAGCCTGTAGGTACAGACCCAGTGAAGACATCAATTTTTGTAAACCCTAATTAGGGTCTTGTTAGACTTAGGGCACACAACTGAGAGGGGGGGTGAATCAGTTGTGCGAAACTTACACAATTTAAACATTTGAATCTTCTTTAGTGATTAGCAGAATATTAATCATGAACCATACTGCATTCAAATCAAAAGCAGAAACATATCAACACATAAGACACCAAGATTTTGACATGGAAAACCCGGTTAAGGGAAAAACCACAGGGTGATTAACCCAAGAATGTATTCTCTGTTAGAAGAATATAAAGAACAAATGGCACATGCCAATTAGGGCTCACTACCTGAGCACACTGCTCATAAGAGGCTCACTGCCTAAAAGAGACACACTGTCTACAAAGAGATAAGTATCACCTTTATGAATTGGAAAATAGCATCTTCACCATGCTTGAATCAGTTCCATTAAGCCCAATACTTTTGCTCTGCCTTTTGCACTTCTCTTCACTACCACACACTCTTCGCCACCAGAGACACTACAAAAAGACTTCACAATCCTTTATTTATACAAGGCATTGACTTAGGAACAATCATCTAAGTCAGCAAACACCTACAAGAACATCTACAAGACGTGTAATACATCCGGTCAGCCAGTCTGAAGAAGAACACCAATATCCGGTGGTAATTCTTCAAATGCAAACTCTAACTTTAACGATCATCATAACCTTCTCTGAATCACCAAGAGCATCCACACTTCATCATCCTACCAAAATTCTTCTCTCCTTCATCCGAAGCTTCAAGAACACAGTCTGTCATCACTGTCACAAATGAATAGGCTCTTCCGAACCTTCAAACCACGAACCAATCTAGTTGACACTTCACAAGGACATCCTCAACATTTTCTCAAATCCATAGAATGGGATAATGCATTATTGGACCTCACCGAACCTATCTGTGTCACTCTGTCACCTCTGGACACCTACCGGAGCTGGTTCTACTTAAATGACCATAACTTCTTCAGATCTTCATGCAGACCTCTAAAAACTTGACTGGAGCATCTCAAGACTTATATCTACAAACCCTTTAAACCGCATCCTCTGATCCTCAACCTATCTTGGACTTTATCTTGTTGTCATCACTGTTCTTCACTGTTCCTGATTGAGACTAATTTTCTCAATATCCTCAGCACACAGCTCATCTAATCCTTCTCATTAATGCAACATGAGTATGTTGACATTAATTACAACACTGGTTAAACCCATACTTGCAACAATCTCCCCCTTTGTCATTGATGGCAACATATGATGTGAAAAACCATCAAGACAAGAGCTTCTCCTTATTGTCACAACTCCCTCTGTCAACAACAACCATTCAGATGTCTTCTCTCCCTTTACTGCTCCCCCTTTGATCAACAACCACTTGTTTTTCACATGTCTTCTCTCCCCCTTTGACATCAATGGCAAAGGGCTCATACTTGCAATTTCACCACCTCAGACTCATACCTGCTGCTCCCCCTGAGTAGCAGCTCCCCAACATCAATCCGGATCACAAGATGTGACTGTGATACCCACCGAACTGATGCACATCAGTGCACCTTAGTTCATCACCGGAGGGGCAATAACCCCTAACTTCTCCTTGAGATACTCAAAAGAGTCCTTAGGTAGAGGTTTAGTAAAGATATCTGCAATCTGATCCTTGGATGACACAAACTCTAATTTGACTTCACTCTTATTCACTTGCTCTCTCAGAAAGTGAAACTTGATAGATATATGCTTTGTCTTTGAATGCAACACACGGGATTCTTAGATATACTTATAGCACTTGAATTATCACAGTGGATTGTGATAGGCTCCTCATACTCTACTTTAATATCTCTTAGCATCTGCTTCATCCACAAGACTTGAGTGCAACAACCTACCGCTGCTATGTATTCTGCTTCAGTTGTAGACAGGGATATTGCCTCTTGTTTCTTGCTTAGCCAAGAAGCCAATCTTTTTCCCAAAAATAATTCTCCACCACTGGTACTCTTCCTGTCATCCACATCTCCTACCTAATCTGCATTTGTATATGCATGAAGAGAAAAATTGTGATCTCTAGGATACCACAGACCATACTCAACTATTCCTTTTAGGTACCTAAAAATTCTTTTGATTGCCATGACATGAGATTCTCTGGGATCAGCTTGGAATCTCACCACAAGACCAACAACCTACATTATATCTAGTCTAGTTTGAGTAAGATACAATAATCCTCCAATCATGGATCTATACTTTGTCTGATCTATCTTAGGGGAGTCATCATCTTTGCTCAACTTACATCCAGTTGCCATGGGAGTGTTCATTGTCTTTGAATCTTCTATTCCAAATTTCCTCAACAATTCTTTCACATATTTGGTCTGAGAAATAAAGATTCCTTTCTTTGTCTGAGTAATTTGTAGACCCAAGAAGAAATTCATTTCACCGAGCATTGACATCTCAAACTCACTTTTCATTTTATTTGCAAAGGTTTTACACATACTGTCTCTTCCTCCAAAGATGATATCATCAACAAATACTTCAACAATCAAGATGTTTTTATGATCAATTTTGAAATATAGGTTACTGTCAGCAGTACCTTTGTTGAAACCAATCTTCAAAAGATGTTTGTCCAGTCTTTCATACCAGGCTCTTGGAGCTTGCTTTACTCCATACAGTGCCTTCTTCAATTTGCAGGCCATATCACCATGCTCAGATAATTGAAAACCATCCGGTTGTTCAATGTACACTTCTTCTTCTAAGTCACCATTCAAGAAGGTAGACTTGACATCCATCTGATACACGTTGAAATCCTTGAAAGCAGCAAATGCAAGAAATAATCTGATTGCTTCAATTCTTGCCATTGGAGCAAAGGTTTCTTCAAAATCAATCCCTTCTATTTGAGAGTAGCCTTTGTAGACCAATCTGGCTTTATTTCTGATTACTTCACCAACTTCATTTAGTTTGTTCCAGAAGACCCATTTGGTTCCAATCACATTCTTGTTTCTAGGTCTGGGAGCAAGATCCCAAGTGTGATTTTTCTCAATTTGCATCAACTCTTCCTCCATTGCTTTGGTCCAGTTTTCATCATTGCAGGCTTCATTTATTGTCTTAGGTTCAATCTTTAAAATCAGACAATATTCATCTGAATTTTGAGCAATTTTCTTTCTAGTTTGTACACCTTTTCTTTTGTCACCTATGATCCGATCTTCAGAGTGGTTCAGTCTTACATACCTTGGAACTTTGGGAGTTTCTTGCACTTCTGCTTCTTGATCAGGCTCATTCAGATCTATCTCTTCTTCCTGATTTACTGGATCAGTCTGAATCTAACCTTCAGAAGAGGATTGAGCTCCTTGAACTAGAGCACCATTCTGATCATCTTCATCATATTCATAAAACCTTGAGGTTTTTTCTATTCCCTCATCAACCTTCACATTTGTACTTTCTATCATCTTTCTTAGTCTCTTGTTATAACACCGGTATGCTTTGCTTTGAGTAGAGTAACCCAAGAATATTCCTTCATCACTTCTAGCATCAAACTTGCCTAAATCTTCATCTCTTTTGATGTAACATTTGCTACCAAAGACTCTGAAATATCTTACAGTAGGAGTAATGCCAAACCAAAGTTCATAAGGGGTCTTACCAGTATTGCTTCTGATTTGAACTCGATTAAGAGTATAGACTGCAGTGCTGACAACTTCTCTCCAATAGATCTGTGGAACATTTGCTTCCATCATCATGGTCCTAGATGCTTCTTGGATGGTCCGGTTCTTTCTCTCCACTACTCCATTCTGCTGTGGAGTCCTCGGAGCAGATAATTGTCTCTTGATTCCATGTTTCTCACAAAATTCTATGAACTCACCGGATGTGAATTCTCCTTCTCTACCATAGCCTTGAATATTTTGAATTTCTCAAGAGCTTTTGATTTCTCCTTTAGAAAGTTTACCCACATCATCTGGGAATAGTCATCTATTAGCAGCATGAAATATTTATCACCTTGAATACTTCTGGTTCTTGCCAGACCACAAAGATCAGTATGAACTAAGTCCAATAATCCGGTAGAAGACAGTTCCTTGCTTTTGAATGTGACTCTGCTTAGCTTACCCAACTGACATTCCTTGCACAAGCTGTTAGTAGGTTTCACCAATTTTGGAAGATCTCTTACAGCCTGAGTATTGCTTATCTTGATGATATTATCAAAATTCACATGACACATCCTTCTATGCCATAACCAACTCTGATCAACTTGAACAAATAAGCAGCTTTTATCAGTACCAACCAAGTGGAAGATATTACCTTTAGTTTGAGCACCAGATGCAATCTCTATTCTGGATCTTTCAAAGATTTTGCATTTTCTATCCTTGAATCAGAGATCATAGCCTTTGTCCACCAACTATCCAACACTGAGAAGATTGTGCTTCAAACCTTCAACATACAGTACATTACCAGTTTTGTTTCTTCCATCAAAAGAAATAGTTCCTCTTCCTCTGATTCTACCAGGAGAATTATCACCAAACTTCACCACTCCTCCTTCATACCTTTCCAAGTCTATGAACTTATTTTTGTCACCTGTCATGTGGTGAGAGCAACCATTGTCAATGACCCAATCATTCTTTTCTTCAACTTGGGCAGCCAGAGCTCTTTCTACAACTTTATGATTGATAGATACAGAGGATATTGGTTCTTCTTCCTTGATGGCAATAAACACCCATTCACTTCTGGATTTGTTTCCTATCTCTGATTCATCATCTATTACTCCTTCATTATCATCTTCTTCATGAACATAGTAAAAATTCTTTTGGAACCTTGATCTATTAGGATTTGGCTTTGAAAATCTTTCTTGACATCTTGAGGTAAAATGACCAATCTTATTGCAGTTAAAACACTTAAAAGGCAATTTTCCTTCATACTTACCGGATCCTCTTGAGAGTCTCTTTGCAATGAGGGCTTCAAGTTGAGCAGTTTCTACTTCTTCTTCTTCCAGGTCTTTTCTTACTTTTTCATACCATGATAGTTTCCTTGATGAGTTCTCTCCTGGATCAAATCCTTGTTTACCTTTCACAGAGGCACTGGCTTTGAATGCAGATTCAGTTTTGGGGGGATCATCTCCAAACTCGGTCATTTCAAAAGCAGCCAATTTACCAGCCAATTGGTCTCTTGTGACAGTTGTATGGGCTCTGAATTCATCAATGGAAGCAACCTTGATTTTGTAAGAGGCAGGAAGGGATCTGAGAATTTTACCAACAATCTCATTTTCATCCAAGACTCCACCAGAATTTCTAATTCCACAAACCAGCTCATTTACTCTTGGCATGAAAGTGGTAATATTTTCATCATCTCTCATCTTTAGTTTTTCAAATTTCCCTTTTAGACTCTGTAACCTTGCACATTTAACATACTCGTCTCCATGCAAAAGTTCCAGTTTAATCCAGATCTCATAGGCAGTTGGAAGGTCAATAACATTTGAGAGCTCTGAGTCAGTTAGTGCGCTTAGAAGAGCCTCTTTGGTCTGCAGATTGTTTTCAGCATCTGTGATTTCATTTATGGTTGTCGGACCACCCTGTGGAGGTACATAAGCTTTTGTGACCATGGACCAGTACGCCATTCCCATACACTGCAAGTGACATTTCATGTGACCTTTCCAAAGAGAAAAGTTGGTTCCATCAAACTTCAGACTATCCTTCTTGTATGACGACATCCTAGATCTCCTCAAGTGGTTAAGCTCCTTTTAGAGGAACTTGGCTCTGATACCAATTGTTAGACTTAGGGCACACAACTGAGAGGGGGGGTGAATCAGTTGTGTGAAACTTACACAATTTAAACACTTGAATCTTCTTTAGTGATTAGTAGAATATTAATCATGAACCATAATGCATTCAAATCAAAAGCAGAAACATATCAACACATAAGACACCAAGATTTTGACGTGGAAAACCTGGTTAAGGGAAAAACCACGGGGTGATTAACCCAAGAATGTATTCTCTGTTAGAAGAATAGAAAGAACAAATGGCACATGGCAATTAGGGCTCACTGCCCGAGCACACTGCTCACAAGAGGCTTACTGCCTACAAGAGACACAATGTCTATAAAGAGATAAGTATCACCTTTTTGAACTGGAAAATAGCATCTTCAGCATGCTTGAATCAGTTCCATTAAGCCCAATACTTTTGCTCTGCCTTTCGCACTTCTCTTCGCTACCACACACTCTTCGCCACCAGAGACACTACAAAAAGACTTCATAATCCTTTATTTATACAAGGCATCGACTTAGGAACAATCATCTAAGTCGGCAAACACCTACAAGAACATCTGCAAGACGTGTAATACATCCGGTCGGCCAGTCTCAAGAAGAACACCAATATCCGGTGGTAATTCTTCAAATGCAAACTCTAACTTCAATGCGGACCACCAACATGAACTAGACATGATCCAACGATCATCATAACCTTCTCTGAATCACCAAGAGCATCCGCACTTCATCATCCTACCGGAATTCTTCTCTCCTTCATCTGGAGCTTCAAGAACACAGTCTGTCATCACTGTCACAAATGAATAGGCTCTTCCAGACCTTCAAACCACGAACCAATCTAGTTGACACTTCACAAGGATGTCCTCAACATTTTCTCAAATCTGCAGAATGGGATAATGCATTACCGGACCTCACCAGACCTATCTGTGTCACTCTGTCACCTCTGGACACCTGCCAGAGCCGGTTCTACTTGAACAACCATAACTTCTTCAGATCTTCATGCGAACCTCTGAAAACTTGACTGGAGCATCTCAAGACTTATATCTACAAACCCTTTAAACTGCATCCTCTGATCCTCAACCTATATTAGACTTTTAGCTTGTTGTCATCACTGTTCTTCACTATTCTTGATTGAGACTAATTTTCTCAATATCCTCAGCACACAGCTCATCCAATCCTTCTCATTAATGCAACATGAGTATGTTGACATCAATGACAACACCGGTTAAACCCATACTTGCAACAGGTCTAGGGTGCCTAAGTTCCCTGGTCCTTTGACCTCCTAACTCTAGATCCAAGTTCTCCTTTGTTCATTGGTCTCTGTGGTTCTTTCAGATTGTCCGTATCTATTTCTGATTGTCTGTTATGCTCCGATCTTAGTCAATTAGGGTCTCTTGTTTTGCCCTAGTTTGATTGATTGGATTTGGTTAATTTCTTCTCTATACAACAAAAGGACTAAGCCCCTATAGTTTGGCTCTCCTTCTTGGGTAGAAGCCAAGCTCAACTTGTGTCCCAATGTTGAGTAGAAGAGGGTTTGACCTAGTTTGATCTATTGAGCTAGTCTCTCTTTTCTACTTTACACCTTGATTGCTTCATGCAGCCTCGTGATGCATTTTCCTGCAACATATACCATCACCATCACATTGAGTACACCTATACCTATGTGCTATCAAACCCATCCCATCTGTCATGTCCATCAACAATCGTCATCAATAAGCGACACGATACCCAACCTACTGATATCTCTACCATCACTAGTCACCATCAACACATCATTACAACATGTCATACAAGGTATTTTAACTACTTTTCCTCCATTCAAATTGAATTATAATTATTTTTAGTTATGCAACATTTATTATAACATAACAATTAATAATGTGCTTTATTATTTCACGTAACCAAGCCATGTCACCTTGCTGTTTTCTATCATTTCAAACCTAGTCAGCCATGAGGACACATCCTATACTTAATTGGGAGTTAGTAGTAGTCTCGTCGACTACTATTTATGCCTATTTATCAACCATTAAGTGACGTGTGCCAAGCTAGATCATAATGTATGATCCTTTACCTGCCAACATCATCACCTAGTGAGCTACATATGTTCATACACATGCAACATTATGTGACGTGAATGTTCAAGCATGCAACATCATTTGAACTTAATGTTCAAATTGTTGCATTTGTTGTGAATATCCAACAACAAACCCATAGTATTCTAAGTTTGAAAAACAAACCACATTATAGTTTAAGACTACCCATCTATAAAACCCTCTATCGTAATTGAGCTAATGACTATTGTGTCCACCTTTGAGCTACTGGGAAATTGACTAAGATTGACATGAAGAATGGGGGATGATTTAGTGAGAAGAGAGCCTATGGATCACATAGTCTTGGGGAATGATGTAAAATCTATATCCATATTCCAATAGGCTAGATGGTTTGCTTATTCACAAAGACTTGATGGGTATGATGAGGATATAGCAGTAAAATTTGTGAGTACTTGGAATAATGGATGGCCGGTAGTCAAAGGGCTGAGTGTGGATGCTTCAGAAGTAGCCATAGAAGAGGTAATAGGTCTACTGGTAGCTAGGGAAAATTTTCCACAGACAAGTGATGCAAAGGTCACTAGGAATGATTTTATTGAAGATGGTGAGCATCTTGAGGTCACTTCGCAGGGGACTCGGTGCCTGTCACTCAATCTACAATGGGCACAAGTAGCCACATACATTAACATGTGAAGGTAGGCAATCTTATCTTCATGCTATACATTTTAAGTTGTTGATCCATCTGTGACATGGAAAAATTGTTAATGTTCCCAATTTTCTATTTAATCTATTAAAATAAATGGCAAGTGAATATCATAAAGGGACTACGACTGCATTGTCTCACCATGCACTTATTCAGTTGTTAGTAAAAAAGGGTTTGAGTAACTATTTTCCAAGTAACCAATTTCCTCATGTGTCATGGGAGGTATTTTTAGGTTTGTGTCATATTAGAGAAATGCCTTATGTAGGGCCACATGGCCGAAGGATTGGAATGAACATAAATAGGGTGCAATAAGTAGAGGATGTACAGGGAGAAAGGGGAGAGAATTTGGAAGAAGTATAGGCAACACCTTCTGCTAAACATGCATACACATCTTGTGCTCATGTAGCACTATCTGAAGAACATGCAACATCAGTTGCTAAGCATGTAACCTCTTTTGAAGGCATGCACTATCAACCTCTAACCTTGTAACAGCCTCAGAGAGTCCTACAACATCTGTGCCTAATCTTGTAGGAACCCTTGTACATGTAACTTCATCTCCTAAACCTGGAGCTCCATCTGTTGCAGCTAAAACTTTATCCCTTCTGACTAAAACCCCACTAGAACCTATTTCACCTGCATGTGAAGAGAAAGTACCTTTTTATGAAGATATTCCATTTGTCCAAGAGCAACCTTCACCCTCTTCTACTACTAGGTCAAAAGGAAAACATAAGTTATCCCCCTCCTTGCCTAAATTAAGTATAAAGAAGGCTAAAACAACTAAACTGTTGCCAACTCAAAATCCTAGACATTCACACAACCTTAAAACAAAGAGAGCACAAACCAAACTTGAAATTCCAAAACCTAAAGTGGTGCTATTAAAAATTGACACTGATTCTAAAAGGGAAGACACATTTGTCTATAGGGATAAACAAAATGTGTCAAGCACCCTAAAATTTGACCCTGCAGGAGATTATACTTCATCTTCCTTTGAATTCATTGGGCACAATAAAGGTCATGGGATGGTCCTTGTTGATATGGAAATAGAGGATGAAGGGGAACTCCAAGCTGCCATTTAAAAGATAAGTTTAATAAGCAAACAGTTGGAGGAGCAAGTAATTGCTAAGCAATAGCTGCAAGTAGAATTAAGGGAAAAAGAATAGGGCGGTTAGCCAAGGTGGTTGTGGAAGAAAGGAATGAAGAAACAGAGGTAACTGAACAAGAAACATTGTTGGCTATATGCCATCACATTCCTTCCACTTTAGTTGGTCCTTCCATCCATCATGCAACCACACAAATAGATGGTCCTCGAATTGAGTATTTGTTATGGAGGGATAAAGAAATAAGAATGATGAAAAAGAAGTGGGAAGAAGAGAAGAAGGAAATGGAGCAACAATTTGTAGAAAAGATGAAGGGAAAAGAAAAAAAATTGATGAATTGAACCAGAGAATAGAAAAGATGGCAAAACTCACTTCTCAGATCATACAATGCAGACCCCATGCCAGAGTATATACATTGTTTTTGAGATAAAATTTTCTCATTTTTTAGTTTATGCAACTTGTAAGTAACCTCCCATGGCTAGTAGACATTACACAAAAGTTTTTCTAGATCTTTAGGACATCCTGCCCAGAGTTGCAAGATCAACTTTTAGAATTTTATTTGCATGATTTAGCTATTCCTTATGACTTGTACTAGAGCCCCATTCTCTATACTAGGAATATACAAATCAAAGCCCTCACTGCTTTCATCAGAAATGAGTATGACAAGGGAGTTCAGATGAGAAGTTATCAGGAAAGTGAAAAATCAATGACTTTGGTAATCAGGGTAGAGGTGAAGGATCCCAGTGAAATTGATGATGAATAGTTTGTTTTGCAAAAGATTCCAATTGTGGCCACAAATCTCATCAAAGATTAGAGAACCATCTATGCAGCTTACCAGGAACTACTTAGGGAAAAAGGAAATGCTGCATTTGATAGTTATAAAGCTAGGTGGCAAGAATTAACAACAGAATTGAAGCAAAAGGAGCCACATTCCTTATATAATTTCTATGCAACAGTAAGCAGGGGTCACATGTACATCAATTTGGCTAGAGCAATGGGACTAGCATGGTTGCCACTAACCTTTCATCTGCCTGTTCTATGGTATTGTATTCTCCACTAGACTGGCAGGTGACCATATAGAGTAGAAGATGAAAATAGTAGGTGGGAACACATAGAAGTTCAAAGAGGATTCTTCCTGAAGGAGAAGGAAGAGCATGTTGATCCATATGACTTTAGGGGACTACACTTATGCTCAACTATATGCTTTAGTGTTTAATTTTCTTTGCTCCTTGTTTTCTTGAGGACAAGCAAACCCTTAAGTTGGGGGGTGTGATGAGTCCCATAATTGCCTCCTTTTATCTCCTCTTTTCTAATTTCCAAGTATCTTCTACTGATACTTTTATTTGATTATGGCCAAGACTTGATACTATACTTTGATTAAAGCACTATATTAATTATATAATTTTTATGGATGTTGTGTAGTTAAAATGGTTATTTTCATATGCAATGTGAGTGAATAAGTATGTTTGCAATAATCTTTATGGTTATATACTTTTTGGGACTAACTCTTCATGCAACATCCAAGATCACCATCATGAGTCATGCCACATAGTTCCTGCAACCACACCATAGGCATCCTACAGCCGAAGTGCAGAAGGTTCTACAATCGCACCTACATGAGTTCATGTAGCTAGAGGCTGATTTCTACACCAGGGTACATATTTATTTAATAGCTGACTTGTAGCGACCTGCTCTCTTCAGAAGATCGAGACAAGATAAAAGGGAACATCATGATGAGATAATAACTCTTCAAGAGAGGATGTGTAAATGAGATAACTATTTCCATACTTTTTGGGACATGTTGGTTCCATTTTAATTGTTTTAGTTAGAATTCTCTTTCTAGTTAATAAAAGCTTTTGCTTCCTAGTTTAGTTTTAACTCTGCAAGAATAAGGAATCCTCTCCTCCTACGAAGGAGTGTGGATCAATTTTTATAGTTTTTCAATTAATATCTGAACTATAGTTGGCATCTATATATCTATTTCTTTCCAGATATCTAGCACACAGATTTTCTTAAGATTATTGTATTTAGTTTGATTTTAGCCAATAGAGATTTTATCCTTTAATTTACATCTTGTTTTGTTCTAATTTATCTGAAGATTGGAAAGTAGATGTGTTAATTTAATATTTAAATAGTGAAGGAAGAATTCAACCCAAGCAAGGGCCCACTTGCGGTTAGGCTGCTACCTGTTAATTTCAATCTTATGTAAGTATATTTAGAAATTTTAGATTAGCTTGTGAATTAGTTTTCAGTTATTGACTAGATGTATGATTCAGTTTATAGTTGTTATGATTTTATATTTCCACAGTAATTTACTTTTTGTACTTGTGAATTCCTTTTAGTATTCCTTGGATTTCATTTCAGCTTTAAGTTTATTTACTAGAACTATACACAACTAGGTACCCAATATTCCCCATATGTACATATAGTACTGACATCATTTCAAGAAACACGTCCCTGGGTTGATAATTAAATGTAGCATCTCTTCACCTATTGGATTGCTTGATTTAGGGATGGTGACATCCGTTAGGTTATATGCATATCTTAGCTACGTTAGGTTTAGTGGGAAATGAAATTTCTCTTCATTTGATATCAAAAATTTGATTCTTTTATGTTGAAATTAGGTTCTGTGAGAAGTGAAGAGGATCACTGTGTTTACATTATATATATTGATGTTTATATACTAATTGTTTTTGATAAAGTAAGTAGAAAAAAAGGGTGCTGATCCCATAAAACATCAACCAAAAAGGCGCATCAAAGTTCCATAAAAGATCCATTACAGAGAAATAGACCCAGCAAAAAAAATACAGCCAAAAAATCCCAGACAAAGAAACAGAGGACTGACAATAGACCGACAACAGACCAATAACCAAAAGCTTAGAAAAAAAGCCCCAACGGCTAATTGAACAACTGGTCCCAATCTTCGGCCAGGTATTGGTAGAGTTCTTGGTATTCCTTGAGCTCTTTATCTTTCATACCTAGACTGGTAAGTTCAACATCCTGGAGGATCGCAAGAGTGGTGGCCGACCGGTGCATGACTTTCACAGAGAACTTGGCCAGAATCTTGAACTTTCTCTCTAGCTCAGTGAGTCTAATAGAGAGGGCTTCTATCTCCTTGTCTTTGGTGGTTTTCTTTGCACCCCTTTTCTTCTTGCTAGCTTCCTTCACCACTTTCTTTGAGCTCACAGAGTTAGACCCCTAGACATTGAGCTTAGGAAAATTATTGGGGCCATCATCGGCTTCAACCTCCATCGTTTCATTTTTTCTATCCTTATTGTCAGAAGTGTCCCCACCCATCTATTCAACCTCTTCCACCAACATATCAACTTTTTTGTTTTTGTCATCAGAAATTTCAACACCCTCCAGGTCCACAACATCCTCCTCCATCTCAACAACCACCTTCTTTTGGGGAATGGGACTAGGCTTAGCAGCAAGCCTCATTGACCTTCTAGTCAATGGCACCTTGGATTTACTTTCAGGCATGGAAAACTCCTCATCTCTAGTGCTATCACCCCCTTTGTCACTTTCCTCAGAGCTAACCTCCTCCACCACTAGGGAAACATTTTTAGCCTTACCCCCGCTGTCCAAAACACTACCCCCCTCCAAACTCACCGTACTCTTCTTCTGCGGGGTCTCATGGGAGGAATCACTAGAAACAATCCTTCTTTTGATAGAAATCTTGGCAGAGGTCTTAGGAGTATGGTCACTAGTCTTAGGTTCGGGGATTTTAGTAGTGGTAATTTTTTTCTTTCCAACCTTGAGGGATTTGGCATACTTCTTTGGGGTGATTTCAGTAATTATCACCGGGCTAATCTTATCAGGGTTGGAGTAGGGCAGAAAAGGAGGTTCAACACGAGTAGCCGTGAGGGCTTTAGGGGATAGAGGGCTAAATGGAATTTATAAAGTCTAAAGATGAGCCCCTAATGGAGTGGGATAAGGGACTTTTTAGGGTCGATGGCATGCTATTCAATGGCAGACACAATTGAGGTTTCCAGAGATGACAACAAGTAAAATGGAAAACTGATCAACTTGCTATGATAGAAATGATTTAACAATGCAAAATGATAGTGGGAAAAGCATATAAATCTACCTTTGAGAGTGACATACTTGATAATCATGTGGCACACCTCATCCCACAGTTTCGACAGCATTTGCCTATCAAACCTCCCTGCAAACTGTGTAAAACCTCTCCTTTCTTCAGAAATAAAGCCATACCCTCTGGGTCAGAGACTTTGCTCATTTTCTTGTGTTTGATACCATCGGTAGACATGCCCATCGCCATGCTGATCACTTCCCCCAAGATTTCAAACCCCACACCACCCACCTTGACCCGTTTGCCCTCTAATGACTATAGGAACTACATCAAGAGGTTTTTGTCGTGACCTTACATGCATTCTAGATAGGAAGCCACCCTGTCCTCTTGACAAATGTGCCATAGGGTCTCATTGCATTTGAATTCTTCATAGGATTCATGCTCAGTATGAGACCTATCACCCCCCATTCTTAGTTTGCACCAATTTCTCACAAACAAACTAGAAAAGAAATACACATTGATTAACTTAGAAACTTTCAATCTGTAGAAAATATCCTGCATACCAACATTCACACTCAAGTTAATGAGTATAGTGTCCCTTTGCCAGTCGGGGGTGACGTACTTTCTTAAATTCATGATATGTGAATGATAATTCCCTTTCCTTTCATGATTAAGCTTCATTAATTGGTCATAATTAGAGGTTTTGCAGAGAGTCATTGAGTTGATATCCCTCTTACTCACGTGCCTGACCATGTGAAAACCCTCCTTAGGACTCCACATCTGATTGATGTGAGGGCAATCCTTCGTATGGTGGCAGACCCAATCTCTGACAAGTCTAAGCTAGCTTGAAGTCGTCACACCACCCAAATCACTAGTCCTCAAATCTAAATGACAATCAATACGAGATCCCATTTGGCACCTAATGTACTCCCTAGGCTAGGGGATAGAGGGGTTTATAAATGCAAATATGAGAGACCTAGGGTGGGACTTTCCTCCTTCCCAAGAAGGTTTTGAATTTGAACAGGTAAATTATTCTTTCTTTTCCAACATCTCCATGTGTCCAAGCTTTGCCCAAGGTTGGCCAACCCATCTGCCACTTTATTACCTTCATGGTACACATGCCCAATTTCTATCTGCTTGAACCCAGACAGTAAGCAAATGATGTCATCCGTAATATCCTTCAGCTTCCATCCACTGTTGGACCTGCCAAGAGCTACCTTAATAATAATTTTTGAATCTCCTTCCACTTGTAAGTTGTCCACTCCCAAAGAGCGAGTAATTTTGAGCCCCCACAGTAGAGCCAATCCCTCTACCACATTATTTGATTGGATATCGATGTACCCCGTATAAGCAGCAATGAACACACCCTGACTATCTTTAAAAATCCCTCCACCACTGGCCAGCCCAGTGTTCTTTTTTTCTTCTCTGTCAAAATTAAGTTTGATCCAGTCCATGGGAGGGGGTTTCTAGAAGGTGTTTTGTCTAGCCATCTTTCTGGAATTGTCAATCTTGGTCATGTCCGTTGTCAGTCCCCAATTCTTGGCAATCAACACTTCCACTAGAGTAGGGGGTTTCTCGACCGCATGAAGAGTGCTGGAGGACATGTTCTCAGAGACCAACTTGCTGAAGGAGTAGAAGACCTCATTTGCAGTTCTATCTTTCTCTCTAAATATTCTATTGTTCCTTTCCTTCCACACACTCCATCCCAGGTGTGGGGGAATTTGTCTCCAAAGCTCTCTAATCCTAGGGTGAGAGAAAGGAGTAAGCCAGCTTTGGGAAAAATCCTTTAAGTTTTTAGGGAAGACCCACTCCAGATTAAGTTTCTCTATAGTTTTTCCCCATATCTCTTTAGAAAAATCACAATGAAAAAGAAGGTGTTGAATGAACTCTTCTTCTTTTAGGCATAGAACACATCTATTAACCAATTGGAAACTCGTTTTATTGAGGTTATCGGTAGTAAGGATTTTATTATGAGCTACAAACCACTAGAAGAAGTTAGTTTTAGAGATCATCTTGTTGTTCCAGACACTCTTCCAAAACCAACTCCTCTGTCTGCTGTTGGTCAGTAGATTGTAAGCAGATTTGACTGAGAAGATCCCCTTTGGATCCTGCTCCCAGAGCATTTCATCTTCCATAGGAAATATCAGAATTCTGTACTTGTTCAACTCCACTTGCAGAGCCTGACACTCCTGATTCTTAGGCTAATTATTGTTCCAACATTTAGAGAGGTTCTTCCACCGCCTTTGGCTATGGATTTGGCTAATAATGTAATTGCTGACCAAACTCTCAAAATGGTTAACAACTCTTTCCTTAGTGGTGTTGTTCTTTCGGTTAGACAGGGGTCCCTCCCTGAGCCAATTGTCCTCCCAGAACCTGATTTTGTCTCCCTTACTCAGCTTCCATTTGATGCCTTGGATCAGAGTGCTTATGGTTTTGATCATTTTGTTCCAGATAATAGAGCCTTTGCAGAGGCTCTCTCTATCAATAACCCCTAATTTATCCCCATTTTACAGGTATCTGGCTTTCATAATCTACACCCAGTCTTTCTCCTCCTTAAGGAAGGTCCACCCAATCCTGGCCAGTAAGGATTTATTCATCACCTAGATTTTTCTGATTCCCAATCCCCCTTGAAATTTGGGCTGACAGACTTTATCCCACCCAGCCAGGGAGATCCTCTTTTTTTCCTCAACCCCAGTCTAGAGGAAGGTTTTCTAAATCTTCTCCAATTTCTCCACCATGTATTTGGGCATTTTAAAGAGGGATAGAAAATAAGTGGGGATGCCCTGCAGGGAGGCCTTCAAGAGTTGATGTTTGCTTGCTAGGATAAGGAGTTTACCTTTCCATCCCTCCATCTTCTTTTGGATTCTTTCCAGAACAGTGTTCCAGAAAGCTGGGGTCACATCCTTGACCATGAGGGGTAGACCCAGGTAGGTAGGTGGGAGATTGGCCTTGTTGCATTCTAGGATGTTTCTCACCTTATCTTATAGCTCTGAGTTATTATAGAAGAACACATTACTCTTTTCATAATTAATGCACTAGCTAGACACTTTTGCATAGGTGTTTAGCAGATTTTTCCATCTTCTGGCCTCTACCACCGAAGCCGCCCCAAAGAGCATAGTATCATCAACAAACTGTTGGACAGTAGATGGACCCAAGGTGGATGTAGCTTTGACACCCCTGAGGGTATGATTATCAAGGTGGGAAATGATGTTTCTACCCATGACCTCTGCCATAATTATAAACAGGTAGGGAGAAAGGGGATCTCCCTGTCTGATACCCCTACCAGCATCAAAGAACCCCTGAGGAGTGCCATTGATGAGGACCGAGTACTTGACAGTGGTGACACATTCCTTTATTAGAGTAAGCATTCTATCTTGGAACCTGAACTTCCTAAGGACCTTGAACAAGAAATCCCGGGAGATTCTATCATAGGCTTTAGATATATCTAGCTTGAGAGCCATGCTCGAAATGTTACTTCTGTCCATCGAGTGAATGATCTCATGGGTGGATATTGCAGCATTTATAATTTATCTACCTGGGACAAAGCCTTTCTGGAAATCAGAAATAAGGCTATCTAGCAAAAGTTGGAGTTTGAGGACCATAGTCTTCATGATAATCTTATAGATGGTGTTACATAGGTTAATAGGTCAGAAATCAGCCATGGACTCCGTGATGCTCTTCTTGGGGATACATGCAATGAAAGTGGCATTGATCTGTTTAAGGATTTTACCAGTCCTAAAAAAGGTCCTTGACCACAGTCGTGACATCATAACCCACAATCTCCCAGAAGTCTTGGAAAAAGGCCAGGGGAAACCCATCCAGACCCAGAGCTTTGAAGGCCCCCATAGAGAACACAACCGGCCTAACTTCCTCCCCAATAATAGGCTTCAAAAACCTACATTTATCTTCCTCCGAGAGGACTGAGGGAATGTTGTCCAACAACTTGTCTTCCCAACCTTTGTTAGGAATATTTCTGTGCTCTGCCAGAAAGTGTCTAAAGTAGTTGGAGACTAGGCTTCCCAATTCCTTGTCTTTGAGAATTTCCCTGTTGTTTTCATCAAGCAGCTTGGTGATTATGTTTCTCTTTCTATGCTTCATGGCTAACTGGTGGAAGAAAGAAGAGTTCCTATCTCCCTCCTTCATCCATTGAACTCTAGACTTCTGTTTCTAGAAGATCTCTTCTTTACTGATGATATCCTTAAGGTTTTTGAGCAGAGACCCTTCCATGTTAAAAGTATCCACACTTGCATCCCCCTTGTCCATGTTGTCTTGAACTTCCATTAAGCTATCAATAATGTGTTTTTTTTGTGCATCACGTTCTCAAAGTACACTTTGTTCCATCCTTTAACTTTGTGCTTGACATGGGTAAGTTTTTGGGTGATTCTAAACATAGGAGATCCATGCACCAGGATACTCCACCAGTCAGCAATGTAGTCCAGAAATCTAGGTGGGAGGCCCACATAATTTCATACCTAAATGGGAAAGGCCCCTTGGGGGCACCATTAGTCCAGGAAAGGAGGAGGGCATTGTGGTCAGAGATGGTGTGAGGCAGGGCAGTAAGGATAGAATTTTGCACCATATCCCAATTAGAAGAGACAAGAATTCTATCCAGCTTCATCTGAATTAGCTGGTCTCCCCTTCTTCTATTAGTCTAGGAATAGAGTTGATTGTTTACCTCTATATCCATAAGCCCAGTCTGACTGAGGAAGTCCACCAAGTCCACCATGATGTCCAAGTAGTCCGTGATGCCCCCAGATTTTTCTGATGGGAAAAGCAGGGTGTTGAAATCTCCCCCCAGCATCTACAAAGTCCTTCTCTTAGTATTAATTTTAGGGATTAAGATCCTTTCTAGCACTCCTGGTATTGGGGGCATATATATTGATCAGCTTCCAAGTTTTCTTATTCACAGTGAATTTAATTTCCAAGTTATTTTTTCTATGCGAGCAGTAACAACCTGAAATGTTATATTTGTTCCACATAGTAGCAAGGCCTCCTGATGCCCTAGTAGAATGGCTAATAATGTAGTCAGCCACGGGCCAGATATTATTAGCTATCTTTTTAAAGTTATATTTAGACATCTTAACCTCTTGGAGAAGGATGATATCCACCTTATTGTCAAAAATATAGCTCCTAACCATGAGCTTTTTCTAAGGAATGTTTATCCCCCTCACATTCCATGAGATGACCTTCATTTACGTGGTCTTCTAGAGATAGCCTCCAATGTGCTTTGTCTCCCAATGGCTATTTCCTTGGTTTCTTCTCTATTTCTGGTTTCTCTCTGGGATAGTCTACCTGCCTTTCCTTCTGTCCCCACATCAGCTGACTTCTTATGATGGCCTTTCCCCTTCTTTTTAGGAGTTATCCACCCCTTCTGGTTACTAGGACTAGCCCTAGGAGATAGAACTCTTGAGGGTGATAGAATAAATTTCTCTGTACTTGTTTGCATTGCTGTTTGTGCTCCTTCAGACACCTTAGTACCTGAACCTATTATCTATCCTCCTTCAGACACCTTAGTACCCAAACCAACATTCTGAGTCTATGGAGTCTTTTCATTGGGGGTTAGGATCTCCCCATCTTCTATCTCAACTGAACCCAAGGAAATGCCCTTCTACTGAGTCAGCTGTTCAACTTTAGAATCTCTTTGAATCTGAGGTGAAGGGAGAGGTGAGGCCTTAGTGGTTGTTATTGGATGATTAACTTTAGGGTCTCCTTGTGTCTGGGCCATTTCTAGCTACTTTGTCATGGGAGGGGACTTGATGATATCAAGCAAGTCCTCTTTGAATAGGTATTCCTCCATAATATTCTCCTCCTTTGAGACCTCTTTATCTTTTTGTTTCCTTAGGTTTTTACATTCATTGATAAGGTGCCCTTTTTTGAACAATTTTGGCAAACAATGGTAGCATTCTCATACACCAGGTGTTGCTCCCAGCTACAATATTTGGACTTTAAGTTAATGGTATTAGGTAGAGATTTATGAATATCTACACTAACATAGAATCTAGCAAAAACTAACTTGGTTTTATGATTATATGCTAATTGTTGTCTTGTATGTGGATGACATGTTTTTCAGTAACACTAAGGGTATGATTAGTGAGCTAAAATCTCAACTTTTGGGTGCATTTGAGATGAAGGATTTGGGGGAAACAAGGTACATATTAGGAATAGAAATCAAGAGAGATCAAGGTAACATAAAACTTTGGTTGCCGCAAAGTAAGTATGTGAATACTATTTTACACATATTTAATTTACAGGATTATAAACGAGTTGGAATTCCTTTACTAGTTAGAACTAAGATTACTTTAGATATGTGTCCCAAGTGTGAAGATGATTTTGAGGACATGTCTAATGTTCCATATGCTAGTGCAATAGGAAGTTTGATGTATGCAATGGTTTGCGCTAGGCTAGATATTGCCGAAGCAGTTGGAGTATTGAGCAAGTTTATGTCTAACCCTAGTAGAGAGCACTGGAATTATGTGAAGAGGGTGTTAAGATATTTTCATGGTACTTCTGATTATTGTTTAATTTATTCTGGTACTAACAACGTGGATAATACATTGTACATACATGGTTTTGTTGATGTAGATTGAGCAGGTGACTTGGATTGTCGAAGGTCCACTAGTGGGTTGTATTTAATCTATTTGGAGGAGCTGTAAGTTGGATGAGTAAGAGGTAGCCCATGGTTTATTTATCCATTACTAAAGAAGAGTATATGTTTGCTACCCCTATCTCTAAAGAGACAATATGGCTACAAAGATTGTGTACAAGTATTGGTTTTGATTGCAAGACAATTTAGATTGGTTGTAATAGCCAGAGTGCAATATATTTGGCTAATAATCCTATGTATCATGCTTAGACTAAGCATGTGGATGTTCAGTATCACTTTGTTTGAGAACACTTAGAATAATGTTGTAGATTATCTTACCAAACCTACGAGCATAAAAAGTTCACTTGGTGCAAGGAGGCCATGGCCTTGTTTCTTGTACTTAGTTGATTTATGTTTTCTAATGGATTTATTTACAATGTATGATGTCAAGTGGGAGAATTTTAGGATTAAGGTGCTATCAACCTTGTAAATTTGATATATTTAATTACTCCTAACACTATTTTGTAAATACATTCCATAAGGGATGTGAGATCCATTGACTATGTACAATAAATTTATTTATGGTGATAATAATTTATGATATTTATCTTGGGATAGTAAATAGGTAAAAGGTGGGCATCCAAGTTTATTAATGATTTATGACATATGTAAGAGCATCTTCTATTATTAGAGCCTTACATGTTGTAAGGAATCAAGTATTATTGGACCGTCTTTGCAAAGCATCTTATTAAAACTTGTAAGAAGGCGTAGGACACTATTTTTAGCCTGTTATTGACTATCCCAAGGTGGGCATAGGACTTTTCCATAATGGAGTGCTACATTGTGGAGGTGGTTATGACAAGTGTAAGAGTGCCTTTAATTCCTAATTTTGTAACCTCCCAATGTGGGTGTTGGATTTTTCCCAAGTTTGGGTGCCATATTCTAGTGACTTCTTCTGTAAGCTTGAATTTCCTATTTAACAAAAGCTTGAGGAGTGTAGAGTATGAATTGTATGTTTATAGGTACACAGGTCTAGTCATATCAGGTACATGATTGTATTGTAATCTCCTTTGAAGATAATACAAACTTGTCCTCTTTTCTGGTGGAGATTTTCCCAAAATGGTTTCTCCACGTAAATCACCATGTCATGTGTAAATCTCTTGAGTTTTTTAATTTCTTTTATAGTTGATTTACATGTTTTATCTCAATTTTGGCATTTTACAAATTAAATTTTAGATTTACAACATTATTTTGAAGATTTCCATATTGTAGTGGTTTGCCTTCATTTCTAACAATACATTGAGCTATATGATGCTTTGGAGTTGGGTGTTTCCCAAAAGGGTTTTCCTAGGGTATATTTGTGTCTATCTTCTTATGTTTGTTCTATTATTCTTCTCTCCTTCTCATTTCTTTTTAAGTGTTATTTAGATGCTAGAATATTACTGAAATTTCTATAAATTTGTTTAATATAATATTTTCCTTGAAGGGTTAATGTGGAAATACTTACATGTTTAGTTGTTAAGCTTTATTTTAAGTTTAATAGCTAAGGAGTTTACAACCACTTTTCCTAACAAGAATGGTCAAAATTTCATGTGATTCAAATGATCCCGTTGCAGCGATGAGCCATTTTACTTTAGATACTTACATTCCAACTCCAAAGGAATCTTTGTATGATGATGAAATAGGTCTTCGTGAGGTATATAAAAAATAATTACATCCAAAAAGGAACAATAGAGGAAAAGGGGTCACGCCAAGAATACATCATTCATCATCCCGCTGAAGAAAATAAAGAATCAATAGTACACCAACCAATAGAAATACTTGCATGTTTAGTTGCTAAGATTTGTTTCAAGTTTAATAGCTAAAGGGTTTACAACTACCTTTCCTAACAAGAACGATCAAAATTCTATGTGATTCATATGATCCTATTGCATAGATGAGTCACTTCACTTTAGATACTTACGTTCCAACTCCAAAGGAATCTTTGTATGATGATGAAATAAGTCTTCATGAGGTATATAAAAACGATTACATCCACAAAAGGAACAATAGAGGAAAAGGGGTCAAGCCAAGCATATGTCATATGTCATTCCACTTGAAGAGTTAATGTGGAAATACTTGCATGTTTAGTTGTTAAGAGCTTTGTGTTAAGTTTAATATCTAAGAGGTTTACAACCACTTTTCCTAACAAGAATGGTTAAAATTCCATGTGATTCCTATGATCCCATTGTAGAGATGAGTCACTTCACTTTATATACTCACATTACAACTCCAAAGGAATCTTTGTAGATGATGAAGTAGGTCTTTGTGAGGTATATAGAAAATGATTACATATACAAAAGGAACAATAGAGGAAAATGAGTCAAGCCAAGCACACATCATCTGTCATCCCACCAAAGAAAAATAAAGAATCGATAGTACAACAACTAATGTTTCAGGACAAGAACAATACTACATGGATTTTAAAGACAAGTGTTGTGGTGCAACAAATGCAAAATCTTCCTTCACAACCACCTTCAAAGGTTCAACAAAAATGGAAAAGGAAAGAAACACTAAATGCTCCATCACTCACTACATTTTAACCTATTAGAATTGAAAGATGTGGCTTTGTCGTTTATTTTGAACCTTCTTTTTTTCTTCTTTTAGAATTGAATAAGACAATTTTTTTACTTTTTTGGTTTTTTAATATTGTAATGAAAATAAAATGCTTTCACTATAATTTACATAGAGCAAATAATTTAAGAACAATTAACCCTAGGATTATGAGTTGGGACTAATACTATAATTAATGTGGAAATTAAATAAATTTATGCAAAGGTACTTAGCTCTAGATTTTATGAAGATATCACTATAATAGGCATCAAAAATTAATTTTCCATGTTTCTAGAAAATAATAACCTATTGAATGATTGTTGTTGATATAAAACTTTAACTATGAGACTCTTTGATTCAATTCTGCAATCACATATTTGAACTTGTGTATAGATCTAAACTACTAAAATATGATGACTAAAACTCTCTTGCTTCAATCTTCTAAAATTTGAATCTTAGCAAGGAACTAGCAGTGTTTACAAACACCTTTGGGGAATTCAATGAATCACAACAGTTGTGTTCTCCTCATTTAGACCCTTAGGTGGACTAATTCAATAACAATGAACTAAGATCAAAGACAACAAGAAAGCATGTAATATCCTCCTAGATGATAATGCAATGTTGTTATAATAATATTCTATTAGATTATTTTATTCCTTGATGCTCTCTAGATTACAATTTCTCATTTCTAGATGATTCAAATGAATTAGCGGTAGTCCTTAAATACACCTCCATAGCATGCAATTTGGAATAATTCTTACTTTGGTTGGGTTATAATGATCAATAGAAAAGGTGACAATGTTTAAAATTTGAAATTTTGGGTTTAAATCTACTTGCATTCATAGTAAGAGTTACAAAATAGATTCAAGAGATGCCCAAGATCACTTGCAATCAAAACAACCTTCCACAAGAATAGAGAAGCAATAACAAAGCTATATTTCCAAAAAATGATAATGATGCATACAAGGTACAAGATACACTGCAATATGATTATGTACAATGAGGGCCCTTGCTTATATAGGCAAGGTTGAGACCTAGGACAACATGTGATCATGACAAGTGTCTTAATCCTATGACATGAGACAAAAATATTAAATTACATAAGTAAACTTAACTAGACAAGTGTGAATAGGACCAAATATGGAACTAGTTAGGTAATATACCCTGTTCACACCAACACTCCACCTTAAGTGCAACTTAGGGAGAAGTTAACAAATGAAAATATGCAAAGATGGGTCTCAATTACAAGGCCATGTTAGGTACCTATGTAAAAAATATCTCTCACAGATGGAGTAAAGGAGAAAAACCTGTAGGAAAAAATCCCTCTCCAAAAGAGAGAAAACATGCAAACAAACATGTACAAGTGATGGAGTTATGGAAGAAGGACTACACCAAAACCCCACAAGGACTACATCCATCATGAATATACAATCAATAGCCCCCCATAAGAGGCAAAGAATGAGACTAGATATCCCCCCATAAAGAAGTAGCTCCTGTGCCAATGGTTAATGCTCGAAGAAGAATGCTGAAGAGTTCAAAATTGACAAACCACATTTCTCCCCTTGGGAAGAAACATATCCATTGGTGTATGTAGAAGAAACTCCAACTCTAAAACAAGAGTTGAGAGAAGAAGTCTCATGAAGGGTGATGTCTCTAAAAACTACTCAAGTATCCACATGTCACAATTAAAAGATGCCACAAAATTAGGAACTCCATGCCTAATCAAAGAATGTGACAATCTAAGATAATAGGAAAACTCAAGATCAAAAATCTTCAAAGAAAAATATGGTGTGATGAAATCATGCCATAATTATCATCAAAGAGGAAATGAATATCCTCCAAATTTGCAAGAGGGGACTCACAAAACAAATCTAAAATACTTGTCAAGCTCTCATCCCATAAAGTTGAATAAAAAAGACAATAACAATCCTACTGAATTGAAGTTTTGGAAGATGAATCAACACTGAACTCTGAAGATGAGGAGGAGATGAAAGCTTAGCACAAGTCTCAAGAACCAAAGTGGATGAAAGAATACCAAGTTTCAAGTAACCAAAATTCTCAAAAATATAACCCACACTAGATGTAGGAGTTTGAATACTAGTCTAAGGAATTACCATATCATCAAGAGAAAAATGAGAAAAAGTGTACAATTGAGATGCATGATCAACCTGTTGGCCCAAGGTTTTATCATTGCACCAAAAGATTGACCTGTTAACACCCGATACAAACACCAAAGATATACAGACCACGGGAGACGGTTAAGCCATGTCATGAATACCGAGGCCGATGCTGAACAACCAAGGGATGAAGGCACCAACCTTCCAACAATCCCCCCAGCACGACCGAGGGATTCAAACTTGTGACCTGGTCTCTGATACCAATTGTTGGTCCAAGTTTTTTTCATTGCGCCAAAAGATCAACTTGTTAACACCTGATACAAACACCAGAGATATACAGACTGAGGGAAGTAGTTAAGCCATGTCAGGAATCCCAAGGTCGGCGCTGAACAACTAAGGGATGAAGGCACCAACCTTCCAACACAACCATCCCAATAGAAACAATCTCTCTACTCTCCAAGTCTTTAATAAACATTGAATCAGGTGTAAAGTCAACACTTTTCCTTGTTCCATCATGAGTAATTTGACATATAGAGAGGAGGTCGTTGGACAAAGAAGGCACACACAATACATTGTTGAAGGTAGTACCCTCCCCAACATCAATAGATCCCTTTCCAATTACATTCATATAAGTATCGTTACTCATAGAAGGTTCAAATGAAGAGAACATAACATGCAAAGAAGCCATATCATGAGAAGCTCTAGAATCAAGAAGCCATCTCTGTGATTGAATACTTGTAGATACAAAAAGTTCTTGACTGTGTAGATGATGATGTAGAAGAAGAAGAAGATGAACCATATGATATCATTGAAGGCAATTGAATATTGTTCTTTTAAAGAAGATGCTTCAAATCATCAATCTATTTTTTATAATAATTATGTTCATCATGCCTTGTTTTCTTACAATAAGCATAAGCAATTTTCTCCTTTTTAGATTTTTCCTCTTTAGAAGAGGTGGGAGGCTCATTAACTAAATTTGATTCTATCTTAGGTTTTG
Source organism: Cunninghamia lanceolata (assembly GCA_027924645.1). Taxonomy (NCBI): domain Eukaryota; kingdom Viridiplantae; phylum Streptophyta; class Pinopsida; order Cupressales; family Cupressaceae; genus Cunninghamia; species Cunninghamia lanceolata. The sequence goes on from BSBN01000934.1 coordinate 3,404,042, forward strand.
GTTTCTTCTTTCCTTTTCCTTTTGATGATTGAGATTTGATATTGATTGTTGAGATACAACTCATATGGACTAGCTAGGACTCGAACCTAGGACCTTCCATTTACTGCTAGAGTGCTCTACCAACAGAGCTACTTTCCCCTTTGTGGCTAGTCCATCATTGGTCTGGGTGTGGTTTATTTCCAACACCCCCTTGAGCCACACTACAGGTGCTTGCGGCTCCTATCATGGCTCTGATACCAAATAGATATTTGTACTTATCCCATACTTGCTTAGGTGTTGTATAATCCTCAATATGAAACAATAAGCTATCAGAAAAATGTAAAGCAATCAAACCCATAGCCTTATTAGGCTTGTTCCTATGAGAATATTTCTCATATTCCTTAGTAAACTCAAGTTGATCTTCATCCAATGTAGACCACAAACCTTTAGATTAGAGTAATTGTTGCATTTTGAGTTTGCATGAGTGATAGTTATGAGGAGCGACGAGTTCAAATGAATTTGAATCAAACATTAGAGAAATAACACCATTAGAGAAAACTATATAATATTAAACAATAATCTATTTTAGAACCTCCCAAAAATGAATCAATATTGAAATTGAAGCCCCCAAGAAAAAATAATCACCAATTTCAACAATTTTTCCAATAAATGAGTGAAACTACCCAATATGGCCTCAAACTGAAAATCTAATGTCTAATTAAGAATCTATAAAAATGACATGGATGGATCTATAGTTCTCAAAAATACCTTTCCAAATCCTATAAGAAGTCAAAGTTTCGACACTGTGGGCACAAAATATGGCTTGGCAAAGATGACAAGCAAGTACATGCTTCAAACAACAAAATTAGGCATCTGCATCAAAATTAGGAAAAAATGCCTACACCACTATGGAGTTATTGAAACCACCTTTTCAATTCCTATTCATTTATAAAAATTTGATATCATGGTGAAAAGTAATGGCTCTTTGAAAAAATTGCCCTATTAGGGCATGAAAATGAGCCTTGGGGCCCTGGTGGTGGTTTCCCGGTGGCTATCGAGTGGTCTAGAGGTGGCAGGTTGGGTGCCAATGATGGAAAGTGATGGATCCTCTGGTGGTGGTGGTGATGGGGTGGGGTGGTGGTGGCTGTGCTTCTCACTAGGCAATTAGCTCCCTTGGCTGGGTGTGCCCAAGGGCTCTAACCCAATGTGATCAGGGGCTTTGAAATTCAAACCTCTCGTTGACTAAAATACATAGTGGTTAATAATTGTGAATTAAATTTTGATCAATTTTATTATCTACTGGATAAAAATGATTTCTCAATGACCTTGATCGATGACATTAACTTTGACATAGACGCCATATTTGTACTTTGCTAGTGTGATGATGATGCAGATAGAGAATATACCCTGTAAAATATTCCATAGAGTCTACCAATTGATGTTGATGACTACAACTACATGGCCTGTACGATTGAACAAATTTGTATAGTACAGATCCATATGATTGTACAAATTTTCTATGACAAAAAATTGAAAACCCTAAAAAATTGATGAATTTTTTTGATGCCAAAATATAAAGTGTTATATGTCAAAATTCATCTCTCGAGCCTTCTGGACGTAATGGTGAGGTCTTTTTGCACCGGAATGCATTGTGTGAAAATTACTGGTAAAAAATATCCAAAAAAAGGGAAGGGAATTATATATCTAAAGCTCTAATACCATGTAAGAGTCACACAATAGACTCAAGAGATGCCCAAGATCACCTAAAATCAAAACAACCTTCCACAACAAGAGAGAAGCAATAACAAAGCTATATTTCCAAAGAATGATAATGATGCATACAAGGTACAAGATACACAATATGATTATGTATAATGAGGGTGTTGGAATACAATACCACTGAGCGGGGGGGGGTGAATTAATGGTATAGAAAACTTGTTTTACCAATTCTTTAAGTACTCACAAGAAGCCACTATTTCAAGATAACAAAGCAGTTAGAAGATCATAGAAAATAAATCATAACACAAAACACCATGACACAAGATTTAAGTGGAAAACTCTAATCAGGGAAAAACCACTGTCCAACCTCCCAAAAGAACTTTATTATAGTCTCACTGACAAAGAATCTCACTAATTACAATGTTGAATCTCACTAATTACAATGCTTGACAGGAACACCAATTCCTTACAAAAAGGGAGCACCAACTCCACACAAAAGGAAGCACCAACTTCACACCAATCTCAAATGTGTTAACCTTATTTCGGTAACCACAAATTTAAACTTTTCAATAAGTCTAATCATGTGTCTAAGTTTTTGTCAAGTCACCTTTTCAGTTGTGAGTCATCAACTTTCACACAATCCTTGCTCATCATGTCACTTTCCGCTTCATGTTATCTTCCTGCAATGGTTTTGTATTGTGATGTCAAATTGTAGGAAAAGTGACTCGTCTTGTACCCAAGTTCTGAGCCATACCTGTCCAGTTTGCACCTAGTTATGAAAAATAATTAAATACAAAAGTCAGTGACAAATACAGATAAATCCATGTTATGGTTGTATTCACAACTACATTTCACGCAAGTACAACCAATCTCTGAGCTGAAATATCTCACAAATAAGGAGATTTTGAACTTCTCATTTTTCGATGGCAATTTCTGAAAACAATTAAGATGGGAGTTCTATGTGGGCCAGGGCAAAACTTATTTGATCAGTGGTTTCATATGGGCATTTCAGACAATCTACCAAAAATTCATGAGAAAGTATTCTAGTCCTATCAAAAGATATGCTATTTCTCTCTTTCATCGTGTTAGTAGGTTTCATGGACAAGTTTTATGAAAATATGGCGAGACGATGTATTATAGATCAAACTATATCAATGATTTGGTAGATCACTAAGAAGGCTATGAAATTGCAAGAAGCTCTAAAAATGTCGATGAAAGTTTGTCAAAGTACAAGTTTTAAATCCCAACAGTGCGGAGCTATGAAGAATAATTAAAGTATTGACAAGGACGAGTTAGTTATCTATTGGGTATAAATAGTGATCAACATGTCGATAAAGGCTTCCAACTTTATTCATCCAGATTCCACATCCTTTAAAAGAACACCATTCAATATTTTAAAACAAACGATGTGAGGCTTGTAAGTTCGGCAAAGTGTAAAGGTTTCAAAACCACATCAAAGCACTGATGGAACTTGAAAAAAAAGAGATAAAGTGCTGATGAGGGCGTGGAGATTTTAATCGTTGGAAGATTTATTTAATTACCAAAGTGTTTTAAAACAGAAAATATAAAAGGAAAGGTCATTCTAAAATCTTCATCGGCATTCATCAAAGCTTTCGAAAGTACTACCAAACACCGACGAAGGAGCTCTACGAAAACATCGGCCAATGCTCTCATTTTTGAAAATACTCAACTTGTATGTTTTAAAAATTTTGGAGCACGTGGAAGGTTTTGAAACTCTTCCAAAATGCCGATAGAACTTTAGAAAAAGAAATGAACCCCCAAAAAGATTTGAAGTTTTAATTGTCAGGAAATTTGATTGGTTTCGAAAGCATCTTATAACATCGATGATAAATAAAATTTGGTTTTAAAAGTTTCCGTCAAACCTAATCAAAGCTTTCAAAACTCTTCTACATCGCCGATGAAAGGCACTCTATTTTCTTAATCAGAGAATAAGAGTGGTTTTGAAAGTAGCTTTGGCTACCGACAAGGTTAAGAATAACCTCTAAAAAAACACCGATCAAAGAATGCCTTGAACCTGCTAACTTCCAACACTCCACATGTCGCTTGAAAGTCACCTATATTCATGTAGGATGAAAAATAGTTTGAAACTATTTTATCAAGAAATAAAGTGATCTTCAAAAAGGGGTACGAGCATCCATCAAAGTATAACAGAATGAGATTTTTGCCAGATATCATATTTTTGAAGATACGTTTGCTGAATGTAGAAACACAGTCGTGATATATATATATATATATATATATATATATATATATATATATATATATATATATATATATCAATGAAATGAAGTTTCACGGTGCCCCAACATCTAATTCTCTCCTTGCCTATACTAAAATGTGAGCTTTGAATAAGGATATTTGTGAATTATTAAGGAATCTTTGAATAAATGCATTGGCAGTTATAAATCCAAGTTCGATAGGTTGCGCAGGAGAAATGAGGTATCAGATATAATAGTTCACAGCCTCCTTGCAGTCATGTATGCGAAATCTGAAAGCATAGGAAAGAAACACGAACGGTTGACAAAATGCTTCAAAGAAACATGTGGTCTCATGGAATATTAGGCATCCAAGATATTCACAAAATGGATATGTCGAAATGGATTCAAAAACTTTCAAACAATTGCATTTAATTGGCACCTAGCCAAGCTCTACAACCTTTGTTATCATTCGACCTATATGAACATGCACAAAATGGGCCCATTTGAAAGACATTAGAAACTTTCATCTAAATGGAATTTGCAGATGTATAGCCAAATCCCACCACTTTTACCAAGGGTGTAGAACCATATACAGGGCAGGGCGCATGAACTATTTAATAAAATGCCTCAAAAGATGTAATCTCACGGTGTACAATATGCACTAAATGGATTTCTTAAAAAGACTTAAATGCTTTGAAGCTAATGCAACTGACGAATGTAAAACTAGATTCTACAATCGTTGTAAACGTCCTCTTTGCTTGTGCCCGTATGGGAGCTTCTAGACAGGGTATTGACATCTATCAGCATAATGGAAGGAGAATTTTTGTCAGATATTAAGTTCGTAACACTTTTAATTGGCATATAGGCAAGAACGTTGAAGCTTAGAAGAAGGCGCTAGTACTATTTGATGTAATGCCTCAAAGAAATGTGGTTTCATTGAGTGCAGAGAGTGCAAGATATGCATATAATGGATTTTATTGAAAAGGCAGTACAAGCTTTCGAATACATTCTAATAGGCGTAAAATCAAACTCCTTGCCACCTCAGCCAACATTCTCTCAGGACATGCAAAATGAGAGCTTCTGAATAGGGTATGAATATCTATCCAGGTAAGAATAGAGTTCTTGTTTTATGTTGTTACTGTAATTTATCCAATGAAATGTATGCAAAATGTATTTGTGGAAGTATGTACAAGACATGGTGTGTGAGATTTTGACAAAATGCTCCAAATAAATATATGATTGAATGGACTACAAATGTATAAAATGAGACTTTGGCAGAAACATTAGAAAGTTTCAAAATAGTTCAGTTGTAAAGACAAACGCTACAGCCATCACATAAATAGAATTCGTGATATGTGACAGTTGAAGAGTATCAGGAGATGTATTTGCTGAAAAGAGAATACAAAACTATGAACAACTGTAAACAAAAAGGTGCATAGCCAAAATCAGCTACCTTGCAAAACATATAAAATTGGTTTCATCATGAAGTACCATTACCAAGGAGTTGAATTTGCGTCAGTGTTGGAATCCACACTTCCAGAAATTACCGACATAAAGTTAGGACACATCGACCTTAAAGATTTCTGGAAAACAATGGAAGAAGGAAAAAGATCTCCAATAGCAAAGAAAATATATCAGAGTGGATTAGCACGCGTTGTAGGTTTTCCCACAATAGTACAATGCCCAGATTTAGTGTTGTAATGCATAAGAGGGTATAAACCAGCAAATAGAGAAGTCAGGACTATTGATGATCAATTGGTAGCCAGGTTGGATAATGCCTCCATCAGCATTACTTTCAGATTACCTAATAGAGATCTATTTGCTGATATTAATATGGACATTGCAAAACTACAGTTTGCAGAAAAGAAAAGTAAATGTCTCAACGAAATAGCAAAGAATTGGTTGCTCATACCCAAAGCTGGAAAATCTCGGTTGCTTAGAAATCTCCACAAATCTCTTTTTGTGGAAGACATTTCCAACATGATTGTCCTACTTCATAGGATAACAGGGAGTGAAAATTCAAAGGATTTTCAAGATTGTATGTACCTATTCATAACCATCATATGTGATGGGAATCTTTTCATTGGTTGGGAAATTATAATTAGTGATAATTTGCATCACTAGCTAACTCACTATGAAACAAACCAGAAATTCTACATGTCCTCCTATCTCTTCTATGCCATTGCAAGCATGAAAGCATGGCCAGGGCTTAGTACTCAGGGATTTTAAGATGATGCTACACAAATCTATGATTACTACCCACAGTTATAGTTAGAACAGAGCTGAAAGAGTTTCAGGAGAGTGAATGATGCATTCACCATGTTGACAGTAAGAGTTCTTTAGGGAAATACTGGACTCAGAATATCTCTAGAGGCAGTAGCACTTGTCAAAAGATATGGGAGTTATTTCATTCAATTCCCAAAATTTACTTACATAAGAGTTGGAGGTTATGATGGTTACCCATACAAATTACTCAGATATGTAGATGACAAACTTGTTTTGATAGAGCTCTATAGACAACTCAGCATAGTCAACCAAAGGTGTAGAGACATGAAGAACATAGGAGTCTCCTTTCCAATTGGCCTTACTCATTTCAAGTGCAAGACATCCTCAGATGCACAGAATATTGAGAGATCAGTAGCAAAAGTAGATCTCTACTGCTGCACTATGAGATTCCCTTTTGACAACAAGAATTTTGCTAAATAGAATTTGAATCTAGGTGTTGATATGATCATATTCCTGAGATAGAAGACTTTTGGGAAGATTGTGAAGATGATTTTGAAGTTAGAAAAAGAGACTGGATGAGGTTTACATTTTTTCAAATTAGAGAATTCCCACTCAATTGGGATATACAAGGGATTGAAGAGGATGAGTTAAATCAGGTTGAATCAATCTATTATGAAAAGATTCAAACTTTACCTTTGCCACCAATAAATTGGGCCATTCCAGAGATCACAAATATTGAAGAAAGAACTGCATATGTTCTTAAGAGGTCAGAAAACTGGGTAAGAAAGAAAATTGTAGAAATAGCAACATCTTAGGGTCCTAATGAAGTCAACACTGTAGAAAGGAACAAAGGTAAGAAAGGGGAATCTTCATCTTCCACTCCTCGAAGTTCTTCTATGAAAAACCAATCTCACAAAATTACCCAAGGAAAGGATATTGGTTTCAAAGAGCTCCATAGAGAAGAATCCAATGAAAGACTGAAGGAACAAAAAATGGAAAGAATCATGCTACATGAAGAAATAGAGGATAGATTCGTCAATCCTAAAAATCTACCTAATAATGATGAACGAGTACAAATTGCTTCCCCATCTCATAATCTATCTCCTAAAGTACAAGCCTCTTTTGTATCACCTATCAATACATTTCTAGATGAGGAGAGTACTCCAGTTGTTCTGCCTCAGCATGTTCCTCTATATTCCCTACCTATTGATGTTACAAAGTTTTCACTAGATCCTCCTGTTTCTTCGTTACAACATAACCTATCAAATAAGAAGAAAAAGACACAGTTGATCATTCCTGAACTAGATGTGGTCACCAAGCTGCTCCAAAAGAGTACTAAAACCAAAAAGGCAAAAATTATGTCCAGGATGATGATTGATTCAACCTCAGGAAATATGTGTGTTGAAGCTGCAAAACCTGTAACAGAAAAAGATATGAATGAAATCACTGAAGCTGATTTTCACGTTGATAAGATAGATCTTGGGCCTTCAACATGTGAAAGTGATATTCATACTTTTCAAATGTCAGCTGCTAAATTAGTAGAAAGAACAGAAAAGGAAAAACATACAAAGGACCAATTAAAGCAGTAGGTTCAAGTTATGGCTGCATATCTTCTCTCCTTCATTGACATTTCAGCTCAACCTCTGGAAACAATTGGTGCTCATGTCAGTTCCTTACTAGAAATCAATGTCAAAAAAGAGGTAATTGAAAGCATTCATGAGAACAAATCATATGGGAAAATATTAAAGTAGTGGGTAAGTGAATTGGTATCAGATGGTTTGAAAGTCATCGAAGAAGCTGAAAAACTACTCTCAGAAGTAGAAACAAGGAGACAAGAGATTGATAGAGTAATGAAGATTATCAAGAGAGAAGAATCTATATGGAAAGGAGTCCTAAAAGACCTCATGGAGATGGCTGAAATTGATTCACAAGTATTAATAGCTGAAAACATTTTTACAAGTGGGGAAGAAAATCAATTCAAATCATGGATTGCCAGCATTGAATGGAAATTGTCAAACACTCATCAGATCTCACAAGGAGTGAATAAATCCTTAGAAGTTTGTGAACTAGTGAAATCAAAAGTTTGAGATGCTCTACTTTCAATTAATCCCAATTCCCTCACAGAAAATGAATCACAATTGATAGATGCTGGTGTCATCAAACAAAAGTTTGAACATATGGTGAATACAGAATTGTTTGATCGACAAGCTTTCAATTCAAAATCGATGAAGAGATTGAGTAATATTTATGAAATTCTTGACACTTGCAATAACCACTTGCCCACCTATCATCAGGAGTTGAAGGAGGTTCAAGAAGATGTATCACTTTGGAATATCAGAATGAGTAGTGTAATTGTGCCAAACAATAAGTTACTCGCCCCAACAGTGAAACTATTCCGGGCTTACAAAGCAAAAAGGACTTCAAATGTACTAGAGAAAGTCTTGTAATAAGGCTTGACTTGGTTTTACTTTTCATTTTACTTTATGTTTTAGTTATAACTTTGTAAATCACCCTTGGACTGCTTATTGTAGTCAAACTTAGAAATTGTACTTTGATTCCAGAAAAAGGAGGTAGTTTCTAAGTAGTTATAAAGTTGGTTACAAAATCAAGTCTATATATATAAGATTTGGAGATTGTAAAAAAAAAGGAGACAGAGATAAACAATTTTGGCTTGGATAATTTTGGCTTTCATAATCTTAGATTAGAAGGTGTAGGTTGTATAACTTTTCACAAAGAAATAGAGAATATTTCAATGGGGCCATTTTGAAGATATTTTCTGGAATCCTTTGTTCTTCGTGCGTTGAATGAATGATCCCTCTTTGTGTTTCCTTTGATCTAAGTTATGGAATCATATGCTTTGATTTATGAATTCAATCTATGTGTATAAAACCGAGAAAGTGTTTTCTCCATTTTATAGCATAGTTCATACCAAAAATATATTTCATCTGGAGACTTGAATGGATATTCGTATGTTTATAATTTTGAGCTCCTTTACTGTAAATCTCTAAGTTCCACCTTGTAAAATTTTTTGGTGTTATAACATATAGCAAAAATTCATAATATTATCATATAAGGGAGCTGCCCCTTCAAACGCAAAGGTAGGTTGACAAAAGAACTGCAACCTGACCAACTGTTGGTGTAGGTTTCACTATTTGTCTGGGCAATAGGGTCAATTTATATAAACAATCTACAATAGTGCAAATCTATTTACCAAGAAAATGCAATAACAAAGAAAAACAAAAATAGTGTACTACTCTGTTAACACTGATTTCAGAGAATCAGATACACCCCTACAAACACAAACTCTATCACAACACTTTGTCACCTAGATACATATACCTTCTTTATTCATTTTTGCACAAAATATATAACATCATAGCTTCATTGGGTCTTTCAAAACAAATTTACATACAATCTATGTGACAAGATTCATCTCCCTTCAATACAAATGCACACCTCTGCCAATTGTAACAATGCTCTTACCACTTTTCTCTCCTTGCATTACATACACAAAACCTCTCTTTCAATCTAGTTTTATATATATGTCCGTGATAAATTTACCATTTAAAAAAATATACATGAATATCTCTCTTTTAACATCTCCTCTAATTCATCATAATGTTCAAAAAAATAACCTACTCGAGTTTGAAACTCACAAACACCAGTGCAAAAGCAATTACAAAAAAAACTAACAAAACAACTACCACACACTGTAGATAGTTGTATGCTTGTTAAAAAGTGTTCATAGAAGTTGGCCGTTGCATTTTGAATATGGTTTAAACCTCCACCATCGATCCTATTCTTCGCGCCATCAGAAGAATGAACATGCACCGTTGATCTAAGGTTTCCTGTTGTTTATCAAAGAGTGGTCGGGAAAGATTGGTCCCAACAAGGGTGAGGGGCTGGTCACCCAATGACCTCGACCCCCCTAAGTCATGACTTAAGTTATGTACAACTGGCTATAGCAAGTCAACAACTGAACATAAGAAAATGCAACATGTCTTAACTTAAGTCATTTTAGCTTATTTTTAGGGTTTAGGTGACTATTAGGGTTTTAGAAATGCCAAATTTAGGTCTTCAAAAAATATGTCAAACCCCTAATTTTTCATCACTGATTACTGACATGGAGTACCCCTGAACCTTGAAATCTGACAGTCACCTTTGTTGTAGAGAAATACTAAAATGATGAAGACATTTTAAACTTGAAAGAAACACTTTACTCTAGAGAGCTATAGGCCTTTAGGACTTAACCCTTTTGAAACTCTAGAAATTTGATCTTCAACTTTTGACCACCTGCACATATCATCAAACACCAGAACCTTGAAGTCTTCAACAAGACAATGTGATATAGAAAATAACCCTGATGAGGTCATGAAGGTCACTTGACACAAGAGATCTTTTGATCTTCACAAACAAACTAGCCAAGTGAATCAAATCAAGCCAAACATCCTTCAATACATGTGAAGCAAACTTGTTCTTAGAGGAGATATTTGTGAAGCAAAGATGTTGACCACACCATCTTGGACAACATTGACATCAATGACAAACTAATACCAACAAACTCCCCCTTTGGCATTGATGTCAACACATACAAACATTGTACCTACCTCTCCATTTGGCAATCACCTCCTATCTACCATTATCAAATACTTACTTCCCCTATGACCTGTCACACTGATATATTGATGCAAATATTATCTGACAAACCAACCACTGCTTTGCAAGTACTCCTATATGATGCAAGTACACTCTATTGTCAGAGACAAACTCAATGTCTGATACAAATCACTGTTTGATGCAAAGTCTGATACAATGATACAAATCACTGTCTGATGCAAAGTCTGATACAATGATGATACTTATAGGGATACAACTGTGATACAAATCACTGTTACAACCTCTGTTACAACCATAGTGACAACATCACTGTTAATGGATTGATAACAACAAAGCAAATATGTTGTCAAAGGCTTTACTCCCCCTTTGACATCAATGACAAAGGAATCACCATACTTTACTGTCAGACATATTTGTACTGATCATGATACCATTGACCATTCTCAAAGCAACAAAGACTTCAACAAGGACTATCACACAAGAATGCTACTTGTTGAAAGCTTCATGACATCTTGACACCTGTCAGACTAGATACTAACATTGTTGTAGTTTTAGAGATAAAGAAGAAAGGACATAAGCTCCCCCTGAAACTATACTAGAACTCTGATCTAGTGGAGAGAGGATAGAGATAGAACACCTAACCTCTGTCTTAGATGCTCAAACACATCCTTGTCTAAAGGCTTAGTGAAAATATCTGTCACTTATTCTGCAATAGCAACATATTCTAATGCAACTTCATTTGCAAGTACTTTCTCTCAAAAAGTGATATTTTATGGAAATATGCTTAGTTCTTGAGTGCATGACATGATTTTTGGAGATGTTTATAGAACTAGTATTGTCACACAAAATTGTAACAGGCCTGGGCACTTTGACCTTGATGTCTTGGAGTGTTTGCACCATCCATAGGACTTGGGAACAACATGAAGCAACACCAATATATTCTGCTTTTGTAGTTGACAAAGACACTGATTCTTACTTCTTGCTATGCCATGAGACTATTTTTCCACTGAAGAAGAAGGCTCTACCATTAGTACTCTTCCTGTCATCAATGTATTCTACCCAATCAGCATCGGTATAGGCAAGTAAAGTGAAGTCATCAGTTCTTGGATACCATAAACCATAGTCTAGTGTGCCTTTGAGGTACCTAAAGATTATCTTAACTACATTCACATTTGATTCTTTAGGAGAGGATTGAAATCTTACCACCAAACACACTGCCTACATGATGTCAGGCCTAGAAGATGTTAAGTACAAAAGACTACCAATCATAGACCTGTACATGGTTTGATCTGCATCAGGTGAACCATCAACTTTACTCAACTTGCAACCAGTTACCATAGGGGTATTGACTAGTCTATACTCATCCGTTTGAAACATTTTAAGCATCTCCTTTGCATACTTAGTTTGAGAGATAAAAATACATTTTTCAAGTTGTAAAACCTGTAATCCAAGAAAGAAAAACAACTTCCAAGCATGGACATTTCAAACTCTGATTTCATGATGATAGGAAAAGCTTTACACATATCATCATCATTACTACCAAATATGATGTACACTACATAGACTACAACAACTAGAATATCCTCACCTTTTGTCTTGAAATACATATTATTGTCTACTCCACCTTTGTGAACCCTTGTTCTTGCAAGCACTTGTCTAATCTAGAGTACCATGCTCTAGGAGCCTGCTTCAAACCATACAAGGCCTTTTTCAATCTATAGACATAATGATGTCCTCCTTCACATTCAAAACCTTTAGGCTGCTCCATATAGACCTCTTCTTCTAGGTTCCCATATAGAAAGGTTGATTTCACATCCATTTGGTGCACTTTGAAGTTCTTGTAGACTAAGAAGGTTAAGGACATTCTTATAGCTTCAAGTCTAGCCACAGGTGCAAATGTTTCTTCAAAGTCAATAACCTCAACCTGAGAGTACCCTTTACAAACAAGTCTGGCTTTGTTTCTAACAACATTACCTTTGTCATCAAGTTTGTTCTTGAATACCCATTTGTCCCCAATGATATTCTTGTCTTTAGGCCTAGGGATTAGTTCCAATGTTTTGTTTTTTTCAATCTGACTTATTTCTTCCTCCATGGACTTGATCTAACATTCATCTTTGTTGGCCTCACTATAACTTTTTGGCTCTAATGCAGACAACAAACAAACATTTGCTTGATCACTTGATTTAGCAAGTCTTCTTCTAGTTTGTAAACCTACATTTTTTTCTCCAATGGTCTACTTTTCAGGATGATTTTTTTGAAGAGTTTTTGAAGGAGTCTTTGTCATAGTTTCCATAGGTTGTTTAGGAGTCAATTCTTCCTTTGGAACTTCTACATCTTCCATTGATTCAGAATCATCTTCAACCTCTTCTACTTGCTGTTTGACAGGATGCAACTGTTCATCAACCTTCACATTGGTGCTCTCAACAATCTTCTTAAGTCTCTTATTAAAACACTTGTATGCCTTGCTATGAGTGGAATATCCAAGGAATATTTCTTCATCTGACCTAGCTTCAAAGCTGCCCAAACTTTCTTCATCCTTTTTAATATAACACTTGCTACAAAATTTTTTTAAAGTACCTAACAGTGGCTGGCTGACCATACCAAAGCTCATAAGCTGTTTTCTTAGAATGTACTCTCAAATGAACTCTATTAAGTGTGTATACAATTGTATGGACTACCTCTTTCTAGTAGATATCACGCAAATTGGCTTGGTGAAGCATTGTTCTAGCCATCTCCTTGACTGTCTTGTTTTTTGTCTCTGCCACACCATTTTGTTGAGGCGTCCTAGAGGTTGAATACTATCTTTTGACACCATGGTTTTCACAATAGTCTTCAAACTCTCTTGAGGTATATTCACCACCCTTATCTGATCTCAAACGCTGGATCTTTAGGTCTGATTCCTTTTCAACCATCTTTCTAAAAACCTTAAATCTTTCAAAGGCCTCTGATTTGTGTTTAAAAAATATCACCCAAGTCATCCTTGAGTAGTCATCTATGAATAGCATGAAGTATCTTTCCCCATTCAAAGAATTTGTCCTTGTAGGACCACACAAGTTTGTATGTACCAATTGTAATGGCCTTGTAGAAGCATGTTATTTGGGTTTAAAACTGATTTTAGTTTGTTTTCCAAATTGACAGTCTTTGCATGTGCTGTTGACAGTCTTGTTGATTTGAGGCATATTTCTTACATTCTGATTTTCATGAATGTTAATCAAATTGTCAAAGTTTAGGTGCCCAAGTCTCTTATGACACAACCAACTCTTTTGTACCTATCCCATAAGGTAGATTTGTCCAAGTTTATCTCTATTTTCAGTCCCTTTAAGATTGCATATGTTACCTCTTGTTCTCATCCTTGCTGCCACTATTTTTCCTGATTTTCTTTAATTTCATAGCCCTGAGCATCATATAGGATGTTGAGCCCATTATCACAAATCTAACTAACACTTATGAGGTTGTGTTTTAGACCTTCTACATAGTAGACATCATGCAAATGTGTACCATCATCTAAAGATATAGTTCCCTTGCCCTTGATTTGAATGCAAGAATTATTCCCAAACTTAACTGATCCACCTGTATAGTCTTCTAGATTGGTGAATTTGCTCTTATCACCAGTCATGTGATTAGAGAAATCACTATGTATGAACCATAAACCCTTCTTTTTGGCATGTAGGGTAGTTTGAACTAACATGGATTCTTTAATTTTCTTGACACTTACTCTTGGCTTCCAAACTGATTTTGATTTGTTCTTGTTCATATCAGCACTAGTAGGTGTCATATTCTCTTTGGAATGAACATTAGTATTCTTTTGTTGCCCCTCAAAGTTAGGTCTACAATATTTAACTATATGATCAAATTTGTTACAATTATAGCACCTTAGACTATTCAAGACATCAAATGGATTTCTACTAACAAAGTTTGATCTCCTTTTTAAAACAACCCTACAATCACTAGCTTTATGGCCATATTGATTACAATAAAAGCAATAAACATAAAAGTATGGATTGTACCTAAATGGAGTGTTTCTTCTTGCAATAAATGGTCTCATGAACTTCATATTTTTGACTTTTATAAAGCCATTTGCATCAGCACCCTTGATTAGATTGTTGTCACCATCTTTTGAAGGAGTTTGAGAGCATTGCTTAACTTCTTTCATTTGATCATCACAAGTCTTTGAAATCTGGCCTATCTCATATCCAAGACCAAACTTATCATTATAACTCTTTTGCTTTTTCAAGAGGTCTTCTAACCTGTTGGTGTCATCAAGCTTTTCTAATTTCTTTCTTAAGGACACAATTTTTGCTTCCAATCTTTGGCAATCCTTTACCTTTACTTCTAACTCCATTTTGGTCAATTCTTCAACTCTTTTACTTTCCTCAAGCTGTACTTTCAGGTCTGTAATTAGTTTATTAGAATCTTTAACCTTGCTGATCAGTTTTTTAGTCTCCTTTAAGGTCTGATCTCTTTGTATAGAGGCCTCCCTTTTCAATATTTTAATCTCTCCTAGAGCACAAACTAGTTTAGCCTCAAGATCAATCTCTTCTACATCATTTTCCTCATCCTTACATTAGATTTATTTACACCTTCTTCTTTTTGATTTTCACTTTTACTAACAACATCCATAAATAAGGTTTCTTCTTCTTCTTCAATTGAGTCTTCAGAGTTGCTATCAGACACATCAACATCTTTGATGAAAAGACTTTTCTTCTTTTTATAGGAAAACTTTCTTCTAGGATTGGATTGTTTCTTTTTCCTTTGATTTTGATCATCCTCTTCATCACTTTGAGGTTCAAAATAAGGACACTTAGCAGCAAAATGTCCTATTTTACCACAGTTAAATCACTTGAAATGAAGTTTTCCTTTGTACTTTCCTAACCCTTTCTTCAATTTCCTAACAAAGTTGGATTCTTTGACATCCAACTGCTCTAAATCAGAATCTACCTCCTTGTCCTTTTTATAGATTTAAAGGCAACCTCTTTTCTTGTAAACTCATAATTGCAAATCCTCATTTCATAGGCTGTAAGAGTGCCATGTAATTCATCTAAAGTAATTTTATTCAAGTCTCTTGCCTCTTCAATTGTAGACACCTTAGAATCATATCTAGAAGGCAATGATCTCAAGACCTTTTTGACTACTATTGAATCTTTAACCTCCTCTCCAAGACCTCTAATGGCATTAACTATCTCATGCACCCTTATAAGATAATCAACAATCTTCTCTTCTTCATTCATTTTTAGTCCTTCAATTTTTTCTCTAAAGCTTTACAATTTGGCTTCTTTGATTTTGACATCACCTTGATAAATACTAATCAACTTGTCCCAAACTTCCTTTGCAGATTTACAATGCATAACCTTAACTAGGATTTCATTTGTCAAACCACAACAAATGGCATTCTTGTCCTTGGCATTGCACTCATAGGCTCTTTTTTCGTCAGCAGTGGAAGGTGGCTGAGAAGGTGCAGTATATCCTTTCTCTACTACTGCCCACACATCATATCCTAAAGAGGATAAGTAAGAATCCATCCTAAAACTCCAAAAAGCAAAACTTGTGCCATCGAAGAGAGGTGCTTTAGAAGTAGAAGAACCTTCCTGATTAGCCATAATATGTATTCCAATACCAAGATCAACCTAAGTTTGTTAAACTTCTATAAGGAACTTGCTTCTCTGATACTAATTGTTGGAATACAATACCATTGAGAGGGGGGGTGTAAATCAGTGGTATAGAAAACTTGTTTTACCAATTCTTTAAGTACTCACAAGAAGCCACTATTTAAAGATAACAAAGCAATTAGAAGATCATAGAAAACAAATCATAACACAAAACACCATGACATAAGATTTAAGTGGAAAACCCTAATTAGAGAAAAACCACTGTCCAAGCTCCCAAAAGAAATTTATTGCAGTCTCACTGACAAAGAATCTCACTGATTATAATGTCGAATCTCACTAATTACAGTGCTTGATAGGAACACCAATTCCTTACAAAAAAGGAGCACCAAATCCACACAAAAGGAAGCACCAACTTCACACCAATCTCAAATGCAATAACAAAGAAAAATAAAAACATAGTACTACTCTGTTAACAGTGATTTCATAGGATCAGATACACCCCTGCAAACACAAACTCCATCACAACATTTTGTCACCAAGATACATATACCTTCCTTATTCATTCTTGCACAAAATATATAACATTACAACTTCATTGGGTCTTTCATAACAAATTGACATACAATATATGTGACAACATTCATCTCCCTTCAATACAAATGCAAACCTCTGCCAATCATAAGAATGCTCTGATCACTTTTCCCTCCTTGCATTACATACAAAAACCCTCTCTTTCAAACTAATATATGTCTGTGATAAACTTACCATTTAAAAAAATATACATGAATATATCTCTTTTAACATCTCCTCTAACTCATCATAATGTTTGAAAAACATAACCCACTCCAGTTTAAAACTCACAAACCACTAGTGCAAAAATAGTTACAAAAAAACTAACAAAACAATTGCTACACACTGTAGATAGCTGTATGCCCATCAAAAAGTGTTCACAGAAGTTGGCCGTTGCATTTTGAATATGGTTTAAACCTCTGCCATTGATCCTATTATTCACGTCATCAAAAGAATGAACATGCATCATCGATCTAAGGTTTCCCGCCGTTTGTCAAAGAGTGGTTGGGAAAGACTAGTCCCGATAAGGGCGAGGGGCTAGTCACCCAATGACCCCGACCCCCTTAAGTCATGGCTTAAGTTATGTGCAACCGGCTATAGCAAGTCAACGACCGAACATAAGAAAAAGCAACCTATCTTAACTTAAGTCATTTTAGCTTGTTTTCTAGGGTTTAGGTGACTATTAGGGTTTTAGAAATGCCAATTTTAGGTTTTCAAAAAATATGTCAAAACCCTAATTTTGCATCACTCATTATTGACATGGAGTACCCCTGAACCTTAAACTCTGCCAGTCACCTCTTTTGCAGAGAAATAGTAAAATGATGAAATTTTGAACTTGAAAGAAACACTTCACTTTAGAGAGCTTTAGGCCTTTAGGACTTAACCCTTTTGAAACTCTAGAAATTTGATCTTCAACTTTTGACCACCTGCACATATCATCAAACACCAAAACCTTGAAGTATTCAACAAGACAATGTGATACAGAAAATAACCCTGATGAGGTCATGAAGGTCACTTGACACAAGAGATCTTTTGATCTTCACAAACAAACTAGCCAAGTGAATCAAATCAATCCAAACATCCTTCAATACATGTGAAGCAAACTTTTTCTTAGAGAAGATATTTGTGAAGCAAAGATGTTGACCACACCATCTTGGGTCCAACATTGACATCAATGACAAACAAATGCCAATAGAGGGCCTTTGCTTATATAGGCATGGTTAAGACTTAGAAAAACATGTGATCATAACAAGTGTCTTAATCCTATGACATGAGACACAAATATTAAATGCCCTAAGTAATGTTAACTAGACAAGTGTGAATAAGACCTAATATGAAATCAATTAGGTAATATACTCCATTCATACCAACATTCACAAACTCAAACAAAGGTGGTGAATAGGAGAACTAAAGATCATGATTAATTTTGGGGGATGAGTGATCATGGGTTTAGGTTTAGATAATGTTATTTGCCAATGTCTGCATGAAATCCATAATCTTACACACTAGTTGAGGCATAAGGGAAAAACTAGTCACATGGGTCCAAAACATAAGGAAAAGGGGCATGGCATGAGATTTTATCCATTATATTTCCTCCACTTTGACTTGGGTGTAGTTAACATGGAAATTAATTATTTTTTAAACATTTAAATGATTTGAATCTACTCAAAGTATATAGATATGGATATCAATCATGTGTACTCTCCTCACCATGAGTGCTCCATCTCAAAAACCTACAAGCATATAAGAAAAAGTTCAAACAAAAAACATTTGTCAAGTATTTAAAAATGAACATAATCACTTGACTTGTTAAAACTATTTAAAAAATTAAAAAGGAGTAGGGTGAGAAATTTTGACTAAGATGTGGTATCACTCTTATTGAGAAGAAAAATGTAAAGGCCTTTGGCCAAGTGGATAAGGGCAAAAAAAATTGAAGGAATTTAACCAAGCAAAAAAAGTGCTGAAGAACTTTAGCCACATAGAACAAGATCTAACTCTAAAGATATCATTATGAGGGATTTGAATATGAAAAACATACTCCATTTGGATATGGTGATGAAGTTCTATATGGTGCCATAAAATGATCATAACTATCACAAATGCATCACTGCAATCATAACCATGAAGAAACATTAGTGATAATAGATGCCCCCTCAAATTGGATGTGTATAAAGGGTGCACAGAATTATAGGTAAGGGGAAAGGATAATATCACATAAATCATGAGTATGTAATAACTATCAAATCTAACATCATATTGTTAGGGTTAACCGACAAAAGATATCAATTAAATGCAAATAAAGATTAAACAGAGGAATGAAAATACACAAAAATAATAACAGCGAGAGACACTTTTTAACGTGGTTCACCTAAACTCGGGCTACATCCACCAATAGAGAGTCCAATATTATTATCCAGTAAATCAAACTGATTACAACCTGCAATCCTTGCAACTCAATACCACTGCAAATGCTATAATACATCAACTAAAACCCTAAACCTTAGCCGCTTTTATCAAGCCTTATGTCGATTACAAAAATGGGGTTTTTTTTATGTTGGCCAATAGAAAAATAACTCCCAACGCCTTTATAAAATAATAAAAAAAATGTGTGAGGTTTCAGGGGTGTTGCCTCCGAGCCCCCACGAGGTTGTTGCCCCTTGACCCCGCCCTATCTTGGGGGCGCTGCCCCCAAATCCCCGCAAGGGGCGCTGCCCATTGACCCCATTATAATTTGGGGGTAAACCGTGCCGATAAAAGTGTGGTAAATTTAACCTTTGAGTCTGATTAGGTTCCATATAACAACAATCTCCCACTTGAAGACTGATCAGACTCCACACCATATCATCTCCCACTTGGAGGCTGATCATAACACCGCTGACCCTGTAGCTCCCACTGGAAATAAGCACCCTGGACTTTGTTGTTCTATTTTTTGTTTTCAGTCTTGAAGACCAACCAAAGCTGAAGAGGAGCTTAGCTTCTCCCTTGTCACTGCCTTTGTAAACATATCTGCTAGATTTTCATCTGTATGTATCTTTTCTAGCCATAACTATCCATCATCCAAAACCGATCGAATGAAGTGATACCTCAACTATATGTGTTTGGTCTTTGAATGCAAGGCAAAATTCTCTGCAAGATATATGGCACTCTGGATATCCGTAAACAAATAACTATTAACCTGTTGTTTTCCCAATTCTTCCACGAAAGATTGCACCCATATCATCTCCTTGCTTGCCCCTATTGCAGCTACATACTCTACCTCTGTGGTGGATAAAGCAACCACCTTTTGCAACCGTGAGATCTAACTCACCGCTGTCCCACCTATAGTAAACAAATAACCTGTAGTACTCTGCCTGGTATCAATATCCCCTGCCAAATCTGAGTCTACATAACTTGCTAAATTAGTATTAGAGCCCCCAAAACATAAATATTTTTTGGATGTACCTCTCAAATATCTGAGAATCCATTTTACTACAATCTAATGCTCTAATTTGGGATGACTCATATACCTGTTTACGACTCCTACAACATGTGCAATATCAAGTCTCGTGCATACCATGGCATACATTAAACTTCCTATAGCTGAAGCATATGGTACCTTGGACATTTTGTCTTCCTCCTCTTGTGTCTTAGGACACATCTCCTTAGTCAATTTTACATGACTGGGCAAAGGTGTGCTGACAGCTTTTGTATTCTCCGTATGAAATCTTTGCAACACCTTTTCAACATAATCAACCTGAGATAGAGTCAATTTTCTGTTCTTCCTATCTCTACAAATTTTCATACCGAGGATTTGTTTTGCTGCCTCCAAATCCTTCATAGCAAATGATTGTGCTAACTACTGTTTTAACTCTCTTATGTGATCCATGTTAGACCCTGCTACAAGCATGTCATCAACATATAAACATAAAATAATGTAGATGTCATTATCCAACCTCTTAAAATAAACACAATGGTTAGAATTACACTGGCTATAGCCTTGCTCAGCCATAAAACTATCAAATTTCAAATACCATTACCGAGGTGCTTGTTTCAGGCCATACAAACTCTTCTTCAATCTACACACTAGTTTCTCCTTACCTTTGACCTAAAATCCTTGGGGCTGTTCCATATATATCTCCTCCTCCAAATCACCATGGAGAAAGGAAGTTTTCACATCTAGCTGTTCCAAATGCAAATCTTCAGCAACCACAATACTTAAAATAGTACGAATAGAAGTCATCTTAACAACCGGAGAAAAAATCTCATCAAAATCAGTGACCTTTTTCTGTGCAAATCCTTTTACAACTAACTTGGCTTTAAATCTATTCTTACCTCCAGCTTCCTCTTTTTGCCTATAAACCCATTTGTTTGGTAAAGATTTTTTACGTGCAGACAACTTATATAATTCCCAAGTCTATTTTTTTAGCAAGGAGTCCATTTCTTCTTTCATTGCAAGCTCCCACTAAACCTTTGTATCCACCTATATAGCTTCATCATACCTTTCTGGTTCTCCAGCATCTGTTAACAAAATAGAATACAAAGAGGGAGAAAATCTTTCAGGAGGTCTACTTAGCCTTGTTGACTGTCTAACATTCACTGGAGTTTGTGGTATTTCTTGTTTCTATTGCGGAGTATGAGGAATCATTGGAACATCACTATTTGGAGTATCATCCAACACCACATAATCCTTTTATTTCTTCTCATGCTGCTACAACTAATTTTTGTACAACACCTTCTCATTGAATGCAAAATCCCTACTTCTCACAATTTTTTGATTTTCAAAATCCCAAGCCTATAACCAAATTCATCAATGCCATATCCAACAAAAGTACACTTTTTTGATTTTCATCCAACTTGGTTCTATTTTTAGAATCTACATGTGCAAATGCTTCATATCCGAAGGTTTTGAGAAAAAAATAACTTACCTTTTTACCTGTCCATGCTTCCTCTGGAATACCACAGCCCAAAGGAATTAAATGACCTCTATTAATTAAATATACAACGGTATTGAAAGCCTCTGCCCACATGTTTAAAGGCATCCCAACATGCAATCTCATGGTCCTTGCATGCTCCATTATTATCCTATTCATGCGTTCAGCCACTCCATTTTCTTGTGGAGTCCCTGGAACCATTTTCTGCCTACGAATTCCATTAAAGGAACAATAATCCTCAAATTCTTTGCTGCAATACTCACCACCATTATCAGATCTAAGACATTTTAATGTTTTACCCGTCTCATTCTCAACCAAGCTTCTCCATTTCTTAAATGTTTCAAATACATTAGATTTCTGCCTAAGGAAATAAATCTAAACCTTCCTAGTTGCATCATCTATGAATGTAACATAATACCGAGAGCCATCGAGAGAAGATACCTGAGTTGGTCTCCATACATCTGTTCCAACTTTTCATCTTTCTTTTGCTTCCCATCCTTGAGAAAACTGACTCTCTTTTGTTTTCCATACACACAACTTTCACAGAAATCCATATTAATACATTTCAGACATGGTAAAACTTTCTTAGAATGAAGTACCTTCATACCTTTTTCACCCATATGCCCAAGTTTGTTATGCCACAGTGTTGTCTCAAAACTTGCAACAAGTGTTTCAGTCTCTTCCTGCGAAACTGTAACAATTGTTCCTGAACCTGTTTGGTTTTTCTCTACAAAAACTAAAGTAGAAGGAATAGTATGACCTATACAAAGATATGAGGTGCCTACTTTCACACCTTTTGCTACTATTAAGGCACCTCTTGAAACCTTCCAATTTTTATCACTGAAAGTAACTATGCAACCTTCATCAGCTAGTTGCCCTACTGAAATTAAATTCCTACTCAGCCTTGGAACGTGCCTTACCTCTTGTAGTAGCCAATGATTCCCATTCTACAACTTAATCTTGATTCTTCCCTTTCCAACAATCTGACAAGGTTTGTTATCTCCCAAATAAACTAGCCCAAAATCCCCTTGGACATAATCAAGAAAATAACTTCTATGGGGTGTAGCATGAAATGAGGCCCCTGAATCTAAAACCTATGAATCATCAACATTATCTAGGGAAAGAATCAAAGCATCATCTTTAGATTTATTACTTAGCACGTTTGCCTCCTTATTACCTTCTTGTTTGTCTCTATTCTTCTGAGACCAGCAATCTTTCTTCAGATGACCTAGTTTCCCACAGTACCAACAACCCTTCTATCCTCTAGATTGGGATCTCTTGTCCTTTGATTTTCCTCGTGACTTCCCATGACCTCCAGAACCTTTTCCTCTCTCCTTTGATCTACCCTTGCTTTCTGCATTCAAAACACTACCTGATGTGGACCCTCCTGATCTTTTCCATTGCATTTCCTCACTAAGGATAACACCAACAATATCATCAAATTTCAAAGCGTTTGAACCAGAGACAGAGTTACTTACAACCATTACCAAGCTATTCCAGCTTTCTGGCAGAGAATATAAAACTAAGAGAGCCCTCACCTCTTCATCAAATTTTATTTACAGAAGTTAACTGACTGGTAGTCGTATTAAACTTGTTTAAATGATCTGTCATAGATCCACCTTCAATCATTTTTACATTAAACAAACATTTCATGAGAAATACCTTATTTGAGGCTGAGGGTTTTTTATACAATTTAGCCAAAGCTTTCATCAGTTCACTTGTTGTCTTCACTTCTGTTATATTGAATGCCACAGACGATGCCAGGCACAACCGAATGGTTCCCAGTGCCTTTCTGTCCAGAAGTTCCCAATCCTCATCCGTCATTCCTATCGGTTTCTTGGATATTCCTTCCAATGGCCTCCATAAATCCTTCTGATAGAGATAATCCTCCATCTGCATCTTGCATAATTGATAGTTCTGCCCATTGAATTTATCTACCTTCAATTTACCCTCATCCGCCATTGCTCCCACTTAACTGTGAGACTCCCACTCAACCGTGAGACCTTCTTGCAGATGATAATCAAACACAACCCACTCTGTGTAATGCCCCCTTCTAGTGAGTCCAAATTTTTCCTTTGACGTTGCACAATTCAACTCACAAAAGAGAACATTAGAGTTCCATTTTCTTTTCATTTCATCATATTAACAATATAATCATTATTCATCCATATTCAAGTTGTATATTCATGTCCTTATATAATGTTTCCAACTTATCATTTGTTCATACACTTAATTGTTTAAGGATTTTAGCTATCACATTCATTGAATTACAACATTCATTTCATTGTATTCAATTTAACAATGTTTACATCTATAGCCATATTCCATTCATATATGTATGTAGATTTACCTTATTTCTACACTCTTATTTATTCTCATATTATTATACCTAGTCTATATGCATACTTATAGAGAATGAATGTATATACAACATTGATGGTAATATATTCCAATTATTATTATTATGCTGATATAAGCAATATTCATTTATTTATATTCATATTATTCTTCTACAACATTTATATCGCCTAACCTATTAATAAGGAAAGTGTACTTACCTCTTTATGTTGCTTACTTACCTCTATGTTGCTTGTCTTTTTGAATCTGCTCACTTGATTTTATTCTCTTTCACCTATTCTTTAATATTTATATATTATAGTATTTGTTATAATATTAATAATATCTCTATATTATATTATTATGTATATTATTAATATATATTTACTTGAATAATTCCTCCCTATATATATTTATGATATCTTTCCTACTTATGACTCATATATATATATATATATATATATATATATATATATAAATATAATGCGGATTTAATTATATTTATTTATAATGCGGATATTCCTTTTTTTATTTATTTCCCATATATTTATAATACTTCCTCTTAAATTAAATGCAAGCTATATGGTAATCGCTACCCATAATTGCTGACTGTTTTATCCTTGCTGACTCATCGTCCATACTTTCTGACTTTCATATTTGAAGACTTCTGTTTGCTTACTTTAGACTTCCTTATTTTCTTATATCCCAAATCTGATCCCATTCATTCCTTGCTACTGCTATTTATATTATATATGTTCCATTATGCCTCTTACAAAGAATAGTGACTCTTCAAAGAGTCACATACATTGGTCCCCTCTTATATTTAATATCTAGTCACTTATAATATTAATATATAATATATATATTATTTAATTAATTGATTCATATTAATAATATATATTATAATAATATTTATATCTATTAATATCTTATGAGTATAATAATAATAATATTTGATATTTATATTCATGTAATATGATATTATATAACTTATTAATATTTATGTGTAATTAAATATATTGTTTAAATCTTCAATTTAAACAAGACTTTAATATGGGGACATGACACTCTGATACCACTTGTTAGGGTTAGCCGGTAGAAGATATCAATTAAATGCAAATAAAGATTAAACAGAGGAATGAAAATACACAGAAATAATAACAGTGAGAGACAAGTTTTAACGTGGTTCACCCAAACTCAGGCTACATCCACCAATAGAGAGTCCAATATTATTATCCAGTAAATCAAACCAATTACAACCTGTAATCCTTGCAACTCAATACCACTGCAAATGCTACAATACATCAACAAAAACCCTAACCCTTAGCCACTTTTATCAAGCCTTATGTCGGTTACAAAAATAGGGTTTTTTTTTATGTCGGCCAATAGAAAAAATAACTCCTGACGCCTTTATAAAATAATAAAAAAAGTGTGAGGGCGCTGCCCCTAGACCCCGCAAGGGATGCTGCCCCTTGACCCTGTTATAATTTGGGGGGAAACCACGCCAATAAAAGTGGGGTAAATTTAACCTCGGAGTCTGATTAGGCTCCATATAACAACACATATAAGGCATAATAAGGATGTTAAGCAATAGGTATGAGAACAACATGTAAGAACATAAAGTTAGGAGGATGAAATGTCCCAAATTTACCCCTAGTGGTGAGGTAAAACAAGCAATAATAATTAAGGATAAGTCCTGTATGTATAGTGAAACATGTCTCAAAGGATGTAAACACTTCGAATACCAACACATAGGATAGTTCTAGAGAAGTATATGGGCTAGAAATAAGACATGTGAAATAATTGAGTGATATCACCTAAAGTGATTAGTATAGTAGTGGATAACACATGCGAGTGAAAGAGATAATGGATGAAGGATGTCAACACTATAAAATTTTCCCCCTTGTGAAGAGGATATATAAATGTAATTTCCATTATAACCATATGACTCATATATGCTGTCTCAAAGATATAAGTACTATAATAAATGCACCATTGCATAATTCATCACAAAATGTGTCCATGTCTCATGTCGCAACCAATATTATCAATTATTATGAATAGGATGTTTGTATCAAGTGTTCATGATTAGGGCAAAAACTTAGCATAGAGGATAATACACCTCTACTATATAAAGAAGGGTAAAGGGTGAAAGAGATCTTATTTTCACCATCACCCAATAGGGAGAGGAGAGATTTTAGCACGACATTGTGGTTTATCATAGAGTACACATTCCCATTTAGATCAAGATAATACAAGATTAGATAGATGTAGGTGACCCTCTAGAGTTAGTAAGAATTAATATTCTCCATTTTCATTATTTTTTCAAATTAAAAAAAAGATTATAATAATGTCAAAATATTGTGGGGTATGTTTTCAACAACTATTTGATAATGCATAAGTGACCTTGAATCTATGGAAGTGACCATGCTTCCACAAGAGTGAACTAGTATATGTGGAAATGATTTGTGGATTTTTCTAATAAATGGAAAAAATGATCCAAAATACTCAAATTAATATTTTTTTATGTCAATTCAACTTTTCATTATTAGGTTTTTGTTTCTTATGATACTAATGATCATTTTATTGTCAATTTTGATCTAGGGTGAGGTCTAGGTCAAAGAGTGTTCAAAGAACTACCAGATATGAAGACTTCATTGGTTGAATCTCAAACTAGTTCAAATATTTAGATGGTGGACTACATTTGTCTTAGACACATGAAAGAGATGCCATCATTTGGGTACAATTTGTGCATGGTCACAACACTTGTAGAGAGGTGATGTTTTAACACAAACACCTTCCACTAGGAGAGATGGGCATCACATTTGAGGATGTGTGGTGGATAATAAGATTACCAATATGAGGGAGATAGGTAGTCATTGATAACAATACCAAACAAAAAATAGGGAATTATATTAGTATTGTACTAGTAGATTGGAATATTCACGAGGAAAAGTACAAATATCAAATATTATAGTTGGTAGAACATCTAAGGGATACAAGTGGTTATTATTGATACTTGCTATATTGATACTTCCATATGGTCAAGAATCATCTATTTCTTACAAATTGATTCATTCATTTTAAAGGATATGGAGTAGTATGGTGCAATGTACTCATAGGAGAGATGTATGCCAACTCATCTTTGTAGAATCAATTCTATTGTAGAACCAATTAACACATGAACACATTATCTAGCCCCTTTTTGTTCCTATACATACACTTGCATATCTAGAAGCATATATTGAGAAGGAGAAGGTTGATCATGCAATTAAGGAGGATGCAATGGAATAACACACATGCATAGAGTCATAGGCATAAAAGTAGGGTGAAGAGAAGACATTGATTGATGTATACAAGTCCACGATAGAGATACATTTGGCACAAGTTGGGGAATAGTGCACTACATTTGATAAGGATTAAGTTTTAGTGCACAATGTATTTTCCATCTCTAGAAATTGACTTGAATAAGTCACTACATGTATTACTCCACTAAGTGCAAAATTACGTGCCTTGCAAGATGAAATTTTTATATAAGACTCATTATATAGCGATGTAGAAAATATTAATGCACAGGGTTAGGTGTTTATTTCACATATTAATAGTTAGCAAGAATTAGAAATAGAGGTTCTGAAGAGAGTGAATAAGAAGATGCATGTTTAGGTAAATAAAATGGATCCTATATCTATAGACTTGCAAGTGAATGTGAATGAGATTAGCACCATATCCAACTACAACCCATAGAAGGTAATGTGGTTGCACATATTGCAAATGTCATCAAGATCCTAAAGGAGAGACTCTTTGGTAGACATGCATAGTGGTGAGAGTTTTTGGATGAGGGTGAGCCCAAAGTAGTTTATCCCTCTTTTTGGCCTAAGTGGAACACTCAAAATCAAAATTTTTAGTATTTTTAATTTCTGTCAATTATACCAAATAAAGAGCCAAGAACTTTAGGATGATGTTAACTAATGAATTGTGGCATTTTCTATATAGATTCAAGTTGTAACTTTTTGAAAATTTTAAAGAATTATTCTATCATTTTTATTTTTTCTATTTAGTGACATTTTTCCCATATCACATAACATTCACTACAAATGAAAAATTTCCACAATTCCTTAGAATTAGATCATTAACTCTAATGTCTAGTGCACATATATTTTTTGACGTTTTTTATTAAATATTTTATTTATTATTAATTTTTAAATTAGCACTAACAAAAATTTTAGACACATTATTCCATAACACATTTCTCTTAATATATATTGAAATTAATTTTTTCTTTTTTATTGGAACAAAGACATCCATGTGTAGTGTAGTGTATTTTTTGGATATTTTTCTAACATTTGTTATTTTTCTAGTGTCTTGAATAGAGGTAATTGTTTTTCCATAATGGACCTCTATTTATTATTAAATTAAAATAATATATAATATTAAAAAATCATAATACATATTAGAATTTTTGGAAAGCTAGCACTAAGGGCTACATATAAAATGACATTTCCAAATGACTTCATTTTATCTACCAAATGGTGAAGAAAAATTGCTTTTTTGTTAGCATTTTGATAGGTGCAGAAGAGACTCTATTATGTGTTTGATTTAAGCCTAGGGGGGTTCTATCCAAGGGGATTTGATATAGCCCCTAAATAAAAAACACTTAGGTGGAACCCCTTTAGGCTTAAATCATTAAATTTTCTAAAAAATACACAATTTCAGGTAAAAATCAAGATGCCCCACAAGTGGGACACACTATTGTGGGTTCACCCATGAGTAGGTTATTTTGGTTGTGTGAAAACTTCATGTTTGGTCATTGAGGCTAGTTGAGTACTTTTATTTTTTGGTTGTGGATTTTGGTTTTGATCTGTTTTGTTTATCTTGTTTTGGGTTTTGTACACGTATCAATGTTTTGAGAACATAACACATTTCCATGGGGGAATGCTGGCACTAAAGATATTAAGATTTTAATATTCAAATGCTATGTCAAGAATAGTAGGACATCTATGCTAAGAGATAATATTTATAGAAGATTTTTTTCAGTGCATGATGTAATTTAGGATTATATGAGAAGACTCTAAGTTAACTTTCATAGAGAACATGCATTAAACAATGATTAAGTCTAGCAAGAATTGAATATATTTGCATGTAAATCCTAAAATAGGCTAGTCAATGCTAAGGAAAAACATCTACACAAACTTGACCATAGTAATGAATTATCATTAATGAATGACAGTGGCAAAGTTGTGCTAAATTTATCATTCAATATCTTATGCACATAATTACTTATGATTTACTCTACATGCTTATAAATAACAACACACATATCACATAAAGAGTACATCAATTCAAGCATACTTCAAACATGAGTAATCACAAACTAAATTGCTAATACATATGAGTCACAACAAATGTTTATCCTAGATCAAGTGCATGCATAGGTAAATGGTCAACACATATACCTTTTAATCATATTTAAAAAAATAATAAAGTGAGATGGGCCTTCAACTCTTACGAAAACCTAGCTTTTCCTTCTCCTCTTCAAGTAGATCTAATCTCTTTTCCAAAAATTAATTACCCCCTTAGATATGGATAGTAACGATATTTTAATATTTAAAACTAACATTTTTCTTAAACACTTTTGTAATATATTTGTTTGAACTTGGATATGTAGTAGATATAAAGAATCAAAATTAAACCAAACACCAACATTTTCTAAAGATCTATGCAACAAACTCAACTAAAGTAAATGCCACTTGAAATTTCTTTTAGAAATTGAATATTTTTGAAGAGTTCTTCACTATAATTATCTTTTAATTTTATTAAATATGTATACATCCAGAATTTAGAACAAAAAGCAAAGAGATTAAAATAATATTATACCCTTATTCTAAATCATGCATAACCTCAAATTGAGCATAAAGATGATTCAAACAAAATAAGCATCAAATGTGAACCCTCTATTGGCACATGCCTCAAAATTTGTAAAAAAATCCCTATTTGTGCCTCTAATTTTCCTTGGCCCATTTGACCCATTGTTGATAACCAATCTTTAAGATATCCTAAGTGGGTTCCCAATGTGTTAAAATGCATGAGAAAATTCACAAAACCTAAGTCTGAGAGTTTGTAGCTTTTCCCTTAGGTTTTTTTAATCTTTTTCAACCTTTCAGAGTTTCGGGGTTTCTCTTACCAACATGCTATTCTCATTGTCTTTGAACTTCCCTAGGTTTCTTTCAAAATTGGCTAAGTGTTGTGGGATTGAGGAGTCATTTATCTTCATTTTCCTCTACCTTTGGGTATGTGTTCGATTGTCTCCCTGATTCCCACTTTATAATTATTCTAAGTCTTTCGCAGTCGTGGGTCGAGGAGGTGTCTTTTCTTCTTCTCAAAGGGTGTTTTAATGTTCTAGAGTATTCCTGATGTCTGATCCCCAATATTTTACACTGCTAATTCTTTTAGGAATGAAGCATTGATTTGACTTATTTCTCTTGTATCCTAAGTGTGTATTTAGTGGTGGCCCCGATTCCTGATCCCCGATAAGTAATTTGTCTAAGTACTTCAGTATTGGGGGTTCTTCTTTTCTCTTGTTTATTGTTTATCTAGCCTAGTTGATCACAATGGTCACAAGTAAGAAATTTTACATGACTTCCTACATTGTTTATCTAGCTACCAGAATAGTAAACTTCCTAGGGTTGACAACCAAAGGGATAAGATGAGAAGCCCTAGGATAAAGTAAAATTTAGGAATTCTACCCTTAGTTAGAGCTCAAGGAAGTTGAGAAACACTTTAAGAGGGTAAATGATGCTTTCATGTATGCAATAGTTAGCTAGTTGACAAGTGATATTGGAGAAAGAATGTCAAAACAAGCAATGGAATTGGTAAGAGCATGGGGATACTAGTTCATCCAATTTCTAAATTCCACATATATCAAAATTTCAAGATTTGATAAGGCACCATTCCTCTTGCCTAGACATTGTAGTGATAAGATAATTCTGATGGAGTTCTCAAGGAAAATAAATGAATTTCATCTTAAGTTGTCAAGAAAGCATAAAGCTGGTGTAAAATATCCATTTAATTTAGGATTTTATTCATGTCCTTCCATCAATACTGCAAAGGTAGCCTGTAACGCCCCGCATGAACACCTTAGAGAACAATACATCTACACTATGCAAAAATGGAATAATTTTTTTTTAAATGAATAAAGTGACAAAGTAATGTTTAACACATCTAAATACATCATTTGATCTAACGACTA
The DNA here is from genome assembly GCA_027924645.1 of Cunninghamia lanceolata. NCBI lineage: Eukaryota > Viridiplantae > Streptophyta > Pinopsida > Cupressales > Cupressaceae > Cunninghamia > Cunninghamia lanceolata. The sequence continues at coordinate 3,435,471 of BSBN01000934.1, forward strand.
GTCCTCTAAGATATCATGGGAGCATTATTTTACCAAATCAACCAACATAATCTGACATACATCATTAACTAACATCAGTAGAGCATTCTAAATCTAATGCATTAAATCAATAACATTTACATCAAATTAATAATCATTAGAATCTAGTACGTAGTTACAATTTCTTCTCACATACGAGTACATCATTACATTGTTACTTAACACCTTCCGAATTCAAACATTATAAATCAACTGATACACAGACAAGAACATGAATACAAATCGCTTACTTCATACCTGGTACAAGATTTGACGGCTGATACACATGATACAACATCCTCGCACACGAACAATAGCAAGGAAAAACCAATGGATAAAAGCTCTTCTACCCGACCATGTGGAACCCTAAGGTCCACCCCCCGAGCTAGGAGTTAACATAAGGTTCCCACTACAACATACAGTCAGGTAGACCGTAGACTATAAGACAAGACAACACATGATTCCAACAACACAAGTCAATATCACAAACAACATAACAACACTTCTAGAGGCAAGCACATAAAGAATGGGGAGAGTACAACTAGGGAATGCTAGGCTGCAGTAGGGAGAGTGTCATCGCACGGTCCTAACATGGGTTATCCTGACAGCCTCTCACTAGGCGCCGGCCCCATAGGGTGACACATGCGGAATCAACCTTCCTTTCGTGAGGACAAGGAAGTTGATCATGCCAACCAGGCCTTCTCTACCCATCCTTAGTCTAAACGAGCACTACAGGCATGGGAGAGGAAATCCATTTATCTTGTTAATGTGTAATTTACCCTTTCCCCCCCAGTTTATTTTAGGTTTTCACTTAATTACCAACTTTCAATGGGTTATCCTGACAGCCACTTTGGGTGCCGGCCCCACATTGAAAGCCACTCCCCTACCTGCATCTAGAAACCCTAACCATCAAGCAAGAAAACATCATCAGAACAACGATGATTCATAAACCATGCAAGGCATTAACCATCTTGCAAAAACAATTATCCTCATATCCACATGTATATGTAATACTGCAAGGCATTCACCATCTTGCATAACAACTTAATTACAAGAACATACTCTCAAAATATTATCCATAACAATGCATCAACATCACATCCGTTATAGTACTCAAAGTCTCCCCATTCACAAAATCCAATTCAAAAATCCAATACAAATAAATACAATTAAAATGGTCAACAAGCCATCCACAAGGGAAGTACATTCACAATCAGATCATGCATCCTTCATGTTACCCTTTGCCTCACACATAACTAGAGACAACATAACATCGTATAATCAATACACATAAAACACTATACTTGAAAACCAATCATATTAAACTATGCCTCTGGACTAACAACCTAACAACTTGCGCAATAGACCCCATTACATCCAACAATCTCATAACAATGTTAATAAACCCACTATCGAGACTATATAACCAAGCTTCAATTAACAACACCTTCAATTAACTACAGTACCTCTTAAAGCACACGATCTATTCCCTTAATAAAGTGAGGAGCACAATTCTATCCGAAATAAATTAATACAATTCTCTACATAATTTGCACTTAATACTACTTAGGGCATGAATAGTGGTCTTTCAAGAGATATTTCAAAATTAGATGAGTTTTCAAAACTAGGGTTAGACTCTTATCCATACATTTTCAGAATGGCTTGGGAATGACAACTATAACGTTTGAAATAATAATAATAATAATAATAATAATATTAATAGTAATACCATGGATCATTGGATAACAAATATTTTTCATCTAAGGACAAATATATCGTTATTCCACATAACAAGATTTACTGTTACTATATAAATTTTGTCAAACATAATAACTCTTCGTAATAATATTTTAATAGTTTTATTACCTAACAAATCTAATTTTTAAACATTTTATATGAGACTATTCAATTGATACTAAAAAATATCCACATAAATATACTTTACGTTCATTCTCTACAATAAATATATCATATTACTGTATTTTAACTTATCCTAAAATTAGACGCATAATTGGAATGTCATCCACATAATAGACATGTAATGTGTCGAGAATATAATTTATGCTAGACTCATGGCAGGAATGATGAGGGAAAAAGTGAATAAATTCATTTAGCTGGTAAGATTGTCTTAGGTGTTACCTTACAACTTCATTGCGAGGACATAATTCCAAAGGAACCATAACAGTGGCTACTAATGGAAAGAGAATAATGTGTACTACTAAATGTCTACAAATTAAGAGTGAATAAAGGTAAATCTATTGATAAATACTGGAAATGTAAGAAGTTAAGTAGATTAGGGTTCTGAGAATTTGATGAATGTGGCACATTAGGTTTACCTACCATAATAGTGTCTCATGCATGTGTCTATATGCACAGGGCTGAATATAGAAAAGGTAGAGGTGGAATATTTGTATGTATGCATCCTGATTTCTTACTGGTATTTTGATAAATATATGAAGATCTCCTATTCTATGCATATCTGTGTTACAGTGTTATGATATGGTAATGCTATCTTTACTATAATCTTATATGTTCATAGTGCGCTGTGCCTTTTCACATTCTGTGATGTATGCTCCTAATGGAGGTTCAAGGTAACAAATTGCGTACCTAGGGTGAGCAGTCTACTAAGGACTAATATGTCAGCCTCAGATGGTCTATATAAATGTTAGCTATGTTCAATTGCACGTACTCCCAAAAGTTCTCAACAACAATCCCAAAACTATTAAAGGTTGGGAAACTTCAATATGGTGTTTATAATGAAGGTAATAAAGGATATGCTTCCCCGCAGTGCCAAAGAGAAATATAGCTGCATGAAACACTAACAGACTCCTGTGAACTTCCATAAAAAAATTAGCGTTCTTGTATCCTATGGTTGATACCAGATTTAACTTCTATAAATGATACACTAACTGCAGGAGAACAGTATGAATTAGATACAAGGTGAGAAAAGTCCAAAGCCTTCAAAGCCTTACCTTTAACCTAGATCAGTTACTACCTCCCTTATTGTTAAAAGCATACTTATATGAATCAATATCCTTTTCTTTTGCTCAAGCATTCGCTTCAAATTTATCCCTAATGATCTTGCACAGAGACCCAAAACATCAGACAACACAAAAGTTACACAGTTGATTCCACAAGATTCTCACACGGTTAGACACAGTGAGCGATCACTCCTAAAACTAAATATTAAGAATACTCACATAACTGGTATTATTCCAAGTTGAGTGACTAAATCATACTCTTATCAGTTAACTGCATCAAGCATGCCATCCCCTGAGTGGTGGACTGTTAATTGTGTGGCAGATTACCAACTTGGATGGACCTTAAAAGTTTTCTATGAATTTTCAAAACTAATCACCACTGGTTATCAATAGACTTGAATAGAAGAAGTCCATATCTCCATCAAATACATTGGCCATTACAGCATTCAAAATCAGTTATAAGCAATAAGGAAAAGTCACAGAAGAATGGTGTGCGTTTAGGATTGAAAAACTTATGGTGCAATGTTGCATTTAGTATCAGAAATGGAAGAGACAGACCCTAAAGCTACAAAGCTCCCAAAGATTACGATCATGTCTAAACTGAGTTTGCTTTACTGGGCATGTGGAGTAATGCCATGATTGTCCAGTAGTGAATCCTAGCATCCTCTTCTCTTAGATTGTTTATCTTGTACACAATATAGGTTTAGAACCAAATGTATAACAGTTGCCAATAGGGATCAAAGAGAGATCTAACTACAATGAAGTAACTGTTCGATCTTGTAGCCCCTGCGAATTTTTTTTTCCCACAGTTAAACATCTTGTGTGCTTAACCTACCATCTTGTCTTCTTGAAGCCACTCTAAACTTCATAATAACAATTACACTTGCGATGATTTAGTGGATGTGTTTTCTTGGTGCCTATATGAATAAAGGCTTAGAAGGGTTAACAGCAACGCTGTTATATTATTATTTTTTATTTAGATCCTAAAATTGTTGCACAATTTCCACTCTCTTTCTGGATACAATTTTAGATGCCACATAATCTAAAATTAGAGGCCTGTGGTATATGCAGGCCTACTAGAGTTAATTGTGTTGTGCTCTTGCACCCTTCAGCCACCCTATTCCTGCAATTTGATATACCCGCCTAATTTATTTGCTTTTGACTGATTTTATCAAAGAGAGATGTCATCTCACGGCATTTGAGGGTTGCAGAATATACTCAATATGTATTTGATGAGAAGGCTTTCGAAACTTTTATGCAGATGCGATTTGCAAGGAAGATCGCTCTTCTAAAAGGCATCTGTTCGCACCCCATAGCTCATCTCAATTCTTGCGATTTGATATGCTTGTCTGAGGTATTTGCTTCAGCCGTTTCCCTACAGAATGCAATGAATGCAGGATATACTCAACATAATTTATTGAAACGGCCTTAGAACTTCCTAGCGATTTGTTATTGACAGCTATAAGTATTGTTTACTATTTGTTAGATGCCTTCCCTAGATTGCACATGTTGCATGACATGCACAATCACCACAGGTTTAGCTGGCATCTTAAAGGCAATGTATCTATCATGAAAAGCATCTGAAATACACTCATTCTGTGCACTACGTTAGAGGCTATATTGTATGTGTAGCAAGCCCGTTGAAAAGCCAAGGTAGAATGCAAGTCTCAGCTAGCTATCAGCAGCATAATCTGGATAGCTAAACTGTTTGCAAATGAGTGTGAACTGTGAACTTCTTGCCTCCTACTGGAGAAGTGAAGATTTGATCACACCTCTTTAGTAAGATTGGTATCCATGACCACCGTTAAACTATCTTATTACCATCTCTTGTCACAACAAAAGAGCTAGAGTACGGTTATCTATACAAACAGCTAGGTCAACAATATTAAGCATGAGATGAAGAATGTATCTGATTGAGAAATGTTAATGATGGCATAATCTAAAACAGTAGCTCTAACTTTACAGGAATAAATTTAACGCTTCAAATCCATGCAACTAAGACAAGGAGAGTATTAACATGGAACAAAACCCCATCAAGGGATATAGCAGCTGAAGTTAACAGCTAGAGAGTACCCACAAGCTCGACACCCACACTGCCAGTGACATTAGTACCAGAGAAAGGGACATGACAGATTCTATTTATTTAATATTTCATAATATAACTGTAATCAACTATTTAATTGCACCTAATAATTTCATATATTAGTCAGGTTTAAAGAAAACGTGTTTCATTTTCTAGATTATTTCAGTTACTTACCTTATCTTAGAATCGGTAATAAAGAAACTTCTTTTCAACTATGCATACCTATTTATTACACCAACCAAGAGCTCAACCACTGCCTCAAGATGATGCATAGCTCTATGAAGGCTGTCTGCCACAATCATTACTGATGTACCTGCTACCATCATTCGCTCTTTTAGAGCATATGTAACCATAACGCCATCAACAGGAGCCTGAACAATAGTCTTGAGAACCTCAACCACGCTGCCCAAACCCTCATCTGCATCCCCATCCGCAATAAGAACATCGGCATTCTCTTCAACCAATGTAATGAGCTGGGATTTCAAAGGAAAATTATAATCTTTCTTCACCACTGTGTAGAGTGCAATGTTCTAGAATTGCAAGGCCTGGGTATTGGGACAGCCATTTCTGCTGAGACCCTGATTGGAAATCATCGATCATCAGCTCCCAGTCTTGCCCTGAAAGCTATTTTCCCACCTTTTCCATTGAACCCTAATCCGAAAAACCCTAATCTCCTCGGCATCAAAGATCTTCCTTTAATTTTTAATAACCTTACAATATAACCCCTTTCCTTTTTCTTTACTTCTGGGGGTAACTTCCATTTAATATAATACAACTTAAAATTTTTACTTTATTTAATTTAGTATTTTATAGAGGTACTTAATATCCGACAACTCAAAAATATATATTACTTTATTAAATCATTTATTTATTGAGCCACATGAATTTACTTTCATATTTATTTTATTAATTATAAAACAATTCCACAACTATAATGCCACTTTATAACTAATTTAACTCCTTTAATATTTATTTATTTTTTTATTTATTTAATAATTAATATATATTTGTTATATAACAACTAATAATTACTTATAAATCTATTTAGTAGACATTAAACAAATTTATCGATTTATATACCACAATTAACCAATCATAATACATACAATTATTCGACCATCAAGCATGCAAAGAAAGCAAGATGACAACCCATGGAGACAACCAAACTGAGAACAATGACTAGTCGAAAACTGAAGACTTATCCTTTACAAGGACGATGGATGACTGGGGAACCTTATGCTAACTCCCATCAACAATTCCATTGGTTAGGGCACGCTCAGACCTGCTAGTTCAGGTGGAGTCGATGCCCGGTACCTGCATCCTGCAGCAAACCTCCAGGTTAAACATATATATACAAACATGAAGTCATGCACACAGTAAACAGAAATCGCAGCGTGGCAGGGTACTCAGACACGAGTAATGCGACACTTTTCTGTTTACCTAAGTCCATCTAGAATTAAGTATTCAGTTGTCTACCAGAAAATAGAATAATCAATTCAGTATGATCTAGTCTAACAATTATTGTTAAAGCATCATAACCATGATTAAATATCACCTTAAACTCAGAAGTAACACTAATCCATTACACTAGATATGTCCATCAAACTATGAAACATAAAATATTAGTAATCCAAAATCACCAATCATCATCATAGCAATAGGTCCATAAACAACTCAGCATAATAATAGAGAGTCCAATGTCATGATATCCAATCCTACTAGAAGAACCATCAGTCCAATAGAAGGCAAGGTGAGGGGCACTACATAGCCAATGAAGAATTAGAGGCACACAACCTCAAGTCCTACTAGCTTAGGAAGAATTTTGATCCTATTGGTAGATTAAAGAAAATATTTTCTACAATGCCATTTGATCATGAGCATTCCCTAGAAGACTTCTCAGCTAAATGTAAAGATGATTTTGAAGTCAAGAAGAGAAGCTACTACAAACTGACTATTTTTTAGTTAAGAGAGTTTGGAATAAGAGAAGATGTTCCTAAGGAACTATCCAATGATGGTCATACTTTGAATCCTACCTATGACCTCAATAAAGTTGACAATGATCCATTACCTTCTATAGATTGGTCATTGAGGGAGGATCTATCTTTAGATTCCATTAGTGCAATAGTTTTGGATTTTAGTAATTCTTGGTTGGATGCTAGAACTGTTCAGTTTAGAAAAATTAAAGGTAAGGGGAAGAAAGATAAAAGTAAGGCATCAAGAGAACCATCTACTCCCAAGACAATAACATACAAAAAGGGTAAGAAAGACCCTAATGTCTCGAGAATGAGGGGAGCTCTTGAAAATGCCTCTCCACAAGAGACATTGGTTATTATGAAAGAAATATTGAGAGAAGTTAGCATCACATAAAATGTTGCAAATGCAAGAGTTGTAATAGGTTTGGGGGTAAAACCCATGGCACAGGTTCTCCCAACAACGGAAGCATTAGGTTAGTTTTCAGGATAGGGAGAAGAGCCTAAACATCAAGATCCATCTCAGGAAACTGCATCCACAACTACACCTCCTCCCTCTGCACAAAGAATAGAGGCATCCTAGAAACTAGAATATCTGAGGAGGTAGCTGATAAGGAAACATATAAGGATGTGAGAATACCTCAAGATGATAAAAGTGGTGAGGCTAAAAGAAGGCAAGAAGAGGAAGTTATAGTTTTGCCACCTCCATCATAGGGCCCTGTCATTGATATTACTGAAGATTCTTTTGCAAGAGACAACACTTCCTCTCCTCAACAACATAAAAAACATGAGAGATCCCATGAGGACATTGCTCAAGAGGAGGAGGGAGGTAGTCCTCAAACAAATCTGCCATATATAGAGGCATCACAAAGTGATGACCAAGAGCTTGAAGGGAAAGATGAACAAGATAAAGAGGATAATCCTAAAGCAAATTTGTAAAGCTCCTAAGGACCACAAGATGAAGAATTCTCTATATCTCAGAAGGGACAATAAGAGGAGTAGTTTACTGAAAAAGGAGAGTGGTCAAATGGATATAGATGTAGAGAGTCTTATAGACACCTCCTTAAATCAAGAACATCCTTAAGATAAGATTGTAGGTGAGGATATACTTGAGGCAAAAAATGAAAAGAATGTAGGGGATTAGGATGAACCTAAATATGATTCATTGAAGGACACTTTTGAACACCATCCTTAACAACAAGAACAAATAGGAAAGGAGGATGGAGAAGAACATGTTTTAACTTATGAAGAGCAACAAAAATTGATAGAAACAATCTAAAATCAAAGTAAGTTTTTTGATTCCTCTTCATCTCAAGTTTTTGTTCAAGGTTTAGAAGTAAATAAGGAGAAGGAAAACCTTCAAAAGGAAACTTCTCAAAAAATTATGGAGAATCTAGAAGTAGAAAAGGATAAAGGGAAAACCCTAGATTATGGTGATCAAGATAAAGATAAATAAGTTGATCAAACATCTACTACTACCACATGGATAAATATCAATTTGTAGAAGAGGCAAAAGTTAGTTGTGAAACCATTAAGCCTCCAAGATATGGCTATACATGCAGAGAAGGGTAAACCATAAAAAAGACCAAGAGCCCTCTCTACCATTAAGGTAAATGAAAAAGGAGAGAGAATTCTAGAGGTTGCTACCCCTGTATAGGTTACATATGACATAGATATTTCAATCTTTGAATACCAAATCACAAGGGTGAATCTAGGTAAGCAAACTTGAGAAGAATAAATAGCTTCCTTAGGTTTAGCAATTGACACAGTAGTGTCAAGGATGAAAAAAGACAAACAAACTAAGGAAGAATTGAAGTTACAAGTGGAGAAAATGAAAAAAGTTGTAAAATTGCTTCTCACTCCCATCTCTCGGCAACATCTTCCCTCATAAACTCCAATTTTAATGACCAAGTAGGAGGTAGATTCCCTATAGCCAATGAAAGAAAAATAAAATGTAATAGACAAATGGGTTTCTAAATTTTTTGTTGAAGTAAATAAGGCTCTGGATATCAGCTATGAGCATTATGAGAAAGCCTATCAATTGGAAAGACAAATAGATTCCTTCATGGATAGCTTCCGAGTAGAATATGATAAATTAGGGTAGGATTGGAAGCTTCTGAGGGAAATCAATAGAATGAGTCCAGATGACCTAAAGAAAGTAAATATCCTTCAGGATGAACAAACTAATTTTGTTGATAGGTCTATGAATATAATTAATTATAAGATTGATTAGATGACAAAGTATAGACATGACATTCTGAAGTTGCAAAAGGACATGTGTGAGTATACTTCCAATTTTGAAATCTTTATAAAAAATGTCATAGGTCCTGAACTCCTTTTGGAAGATAAATGCATGATAGATGCTTTGGATGCAGCCAAAGAAGCCTTCAAAAGAAAAATGGAAGAGGAATTGAGCACATCTTCAAGTTTTGATGAGGACATCTTAGATAGGTGTATAGATACTAGATCCAATTTTAAGCATATAAAAAGTGATATCCAAAAGCTTAAAAAGATAACTAATTATGTATCTAAGAGGTTTGAGAAGTTGAAATTCAAGTTGGATTGGCTTGATGGCCCAGATGAAGATAGAGTTAATCAATGCTTTGCCAATTTTACAATGTACAAATAGGAACAAAGCACTAAGGGCACCTCCAACTGAACCTTCTATTTATGGCGTAGAGAATATTCTTTCAAAGATTCCATTCATTCTTTTCTATGATGTAAAAAGGATTCACTACAATTATAAGTGAACCTTGTTTTTGGCATGAGATTTTTTGCATGGTGCTTAGGGTATGCATGGTTTTGGTCCAAAAATAGGATAGCTTTTTCTAGATGTTTAGTGTGCTTGCATGCAAGCTAAGGATGGCTGCTACATGTGTTTTAAAGTAGCTGTTTGTTTTCTTTTGGTTCTATATAAAGAGGACTCTTATCTCATTTGAAGGGTCCAGTGGTTGAAGAATTAGTCCATTGGCCCAGTACTTAGAAATTTCTCAACATTCTAGTTAGTCTTTTGCATTTAGTTTTATCACTCTAGATTAGAGGGAGAAACTTTTGTTGAAGGAAGACCTAAATTCTAGTGTAGCTATTTGCTAGATTTGTACCTGCATTATTAAAGAACATCAATACAATGGTTCCTATTTCTCCAAATTTGTCTTCTCACATGTGGTGTAGTGCCTAATCTTTATCTTGATTTATTATTCACTTGAGAAATATTGTGTTTATTATTGAATCTTGAAGTTAAATAGTGGATTTATTATTTAACTTGTGTGTGAAATACAATAGATAAACATTATTTTCACTTTATCACTTGAAACTCCTTAGAATCTTAGACTGTTGGTGAAAAGGATAGGGTTTATACTGATCTTGACATTACAGTTAGTAATTTCGCAGGTTTTTATTACTTTAAAACTAATATTAAACACTTACATCACTGTTCTCTTGCATACTCAAACTATTTTGATTTTTTTCACCATTAGATAGAATAGGATATAGAATAAACACAATCTAGTTTGATTAGAACATAAAACCATAGGCCCCTTCAACAAAGAGTTAATATTGACCATTTAGTTTGCAAAAAATAGTTATGACCCAACTCCCATGACCTTGGAGGTGATTGATCTCTAGATCAATTATCTTTTCAAGAGAGGTAAGGTGATTTTTATCTTGCTTGTGTTGCATATGTCAATTTGGCCATCAACAATATGGTTATTTAGATATGTTAGTGATAGTCTATGGTCGCTATTCCATTAACTATTGTGTTGAGTATTTTGTAGATACTCAGTCCTATACTTGAGGATATGGAATTCAATGTATCTGTTCAAGTTAAAACATGCCATTCAAAGTGTGTTCTTGGCTTCAATTTTCTTATATTTTGTGCTTTGGCTTGATGGAGGATGAGTGTTTCTATTCAACGTGATGGTCACTTCATGGATGTCAAAGATGTTTTATTGAGCTCATGAACATAGAGGAGTCGATTAGTGCAACATGGTTTTACTCAGCAATTAGTTCATAGATTTGTTGGGTGTTCCATTTTTCTCTTAGAAGGTACATGACAAGTAGGAGAATGTTGGGATTAAGTGTGTCATACACCTTGCAAGTCCTAACATGTTTAGATTATTTAATTATTTATTTATTGTAATATTTTATGTGCCCTCATGGAAAAGGGTGTCCTACTTATGCCTTGAACATTATGCCATGCATTTCATTAGTATGATGTATGTAGATTTTTTAAGAGAATTATATCATTAAAGATGTGTAAGAGCACCTATAATATTGTAAGTGCATAAGAGATTCTATGACACATGCAAGAGCATGATTATAGGGATTTAAAGAATGGACTAGGAATGTTAACCCACTTATGATGCATGTTATGAAGCATCATAGAGAATATTTGTAAAGGAGGTAAATGATAAAATAATGAATCTAAAATGGGGTGTGGGTTGTGAGAATTTTTACCATGGTATTTTGAGACCTTGTTTGGGCCCATGGTAATGCATTTTGATAGTTTTTTGGGGCTCCTTGAGTCTATATATTGAGGGCTTGAGATGGAGGCATTATGAAATGCATTTTATAGAGTTATGTTCTTGGATCTCTACTAGAGGAGTATGAGTGTTGATCTCATTGAAGTATTGCATGGAATCTCAATGAATGCATTGTAACTATATTCATTTGGTAATACATGTTAGGATTAAGGTTCCATCAAACTTGTAAATCCAATATATTTAATTACTTCTAACATTATTTTGTAAATACATTCCATAAGGGATGTGAGATCCATTGACTATAGTAAATATTTGATGGCAGGTGCATTATAGTGGAATGAGTGATGAGAGGGTGGTGCTAGAAATTACACTAACATTGGGAAGATCAAGGGGTTTCAAAAAGGGAGGCATATCTAGAATGAGAGGAATGATGGGATCCTTAGTAGATGGGGCTAGTACAACTTGAACCCTTTTGTGGTTTTGTTTATTTGGGTTAAGCTTAGGAGAGATAGGGGTCGAGGAAGGGTGATGCTTAGGTTCAGAAATAGAAGGCTAAGGATTAGAAGGGGGTAACAAATCAAGAGGTTGTTGTATAGGAGGAGGACAATCAAGAATGAGCTTGGATTCAACAATGTGCTCTTTGGCTATAGCATGATGGTGACACTTGCAATCTTTCGCAAGCTAACTTCATCAAGTGCGAGATAAGGCCTATGATGAAGGAGCAGCCTGGGTTTTTCTAACACAAGCTCCCTTTCTTCCTCTATCTGTGGGATAGAAGGAGGAATAGAAGGAACTATCAAGGGTTGGGAAACCACAGGATAAGGGGAAGGGTCTTGTAACAAGGGTTGCTTTCCTCTTACTGCCAAAGAAGTAGGAGGAATAGGAGCAATTGTTGGAGGTTGAGAATTGAGAAACCACAAGGATAGGGGGTTTACATAGTAGGGCTTATTTTCCTTTGGCCGCCAAATAGTAGCAGGAGACAAAACCATTGAAGGCTAAGAGGCCTAAGGAGGAGCAACTGTAGGAGAGAAAGAAGAAGGACCACTAGACAAGAGTATAATCTAAATAGATTTGAACTTTTGTTAAGATAGAAACAAAAATTCATTGCAAAGCTAGAGAGGTTCACTTAGGGTTGGTAAGAAATAACCTAAGGAGAAGTTGCCATGCATAGAGAGAGATTTAAATCCACTATGGCGGATAGTATGCACTATCCCTCATACAAGAAATTTAAGCACTTATAGACCACTAAGGGGACTACTTTCATAGAAGTAAACCACGAATGACTCAACTTCTTGTAAAAGTGATATGAGGTGGGGATTATAGATAAAGGAACATCCAAGCTCTTTGGTCCAACCTAGACAAGAAGGGTGATTGAACCCAAGGTTGGTTTAGAAAGGCCATCATGTGACCGTATAAAGACTTCTAATTTATTGTACTAGTCCTTATACAACTCATGTGTATATATAAATTCCTCTATAGTTATATTTCCCATGCTAACTAAGTCAACTAGAACACCTTTGATAGGTTTTCCATTGACCTATGTTATAATGTAAATAGGTCCATCATATATGCATGGTCACATTGGTGGAGAAGGAAATGACAAATTCAAGAACAGGCTACTCCCGATGAACTCGGGGGCAAGTGTCTACCATTCCTACCATCTCAAGAAAGGGAGAAATAAACTGATCAATATCAATTTCTAGCACCTAAGAGGTGGAAGCAAGATCAATGAAGTTTGATGAATGACATGGAAGCAAATTTGTGTAAATACATAAAGTTTTGATTTGGTGGAGCAACTAATTTATTACCTCTATCATTAACACTAGAGACCTGGATCACATTTGAATAAATAAGGTCTTGCATAATGTGCTTAAGATGCAGGCATCTCTCCATGTCATGGTTAGGGGCTCTATGAAACTGGTAGAAGGCCTTTGGGTCATACGAAGATGGAAAAGGTTTATTGGTATCCAAAGGATGAATGAGCAAGAACTGCACTAAATTGTTATTTAGGAGTTGTTGTAAGATTGAATATAATTTTCTAGAATAAGGCATAGATTACCTATTTATTTGTTAATTTGATGAAGAGAGGGTCATTGAAGCAAATGTGGGTGTTGTTGCTTTTTCATTATTTACAATTGTAGAAGTATCATTTTTATTTTTTTAAATTTTCTTATAATTAGTAATGAAGAAGTTGAAGGCCTGAATGAGACAACAAGAGCTTGCAAGGTGGATACCTTAAATTAGATAATTGTTTATTGTTAGTGATGGATCACTATGCAAAGATGTGCAAAAGAAGGATATTTCATCAATATAATCTTATCCTGAATCATCAGCTACAAGTTTCCAATAAAAACTCACTGCACATCTAAGTTAGGTAAGGGATAAGGAATTTATGAAAACAAAGATTGATAGAAAAAGATAAAATTAGTTACATTCTCCTTAGTACCTTGGTGATAGTGGACTAGGTTTGTAAATGTGACTTGGGGCCCAATGTTCACTTGAAAATGCTAGAGGAGTTGATTTATCAATTGTTCAAATGAAGAAATAAAATTGTCAAGAAGTAAGCAAAACTAATCCAGTGTGATGTCTTTCAATGATCATAGGAATAGTTTGGGTAATAGATAGTCCTGGTATATGAAATTAGTACACTAATCAGTAAAAATAGATACATTAGTTTGTGGATCTTTCTTACCAGAGTACTTTTCAAATTGGGGCACCTTGAAACTAGTAGGGAATTGTGTAGCTAAAATGCTAAGTCAGAGGGGACTGTAGGGATAGTATGGTGGAACGAGTGGTTGTGCCGAAGATGTGGAGAGAGTAGCAAGATGATTTTGAAGAGTGCCCACATTTTGTAAAAGCTAGTTGATAATGGGATCAGTGGTGTACATAGGGATAGAAGTAGCAGTGGAACCAATGTGAATTGTCATTTATTGAGAGGCTCTAAGGTGCCCATTGGGAAAAATAAACTATAAAGGTATAAAAGGCAGAATAAACCCATATTGGTTTATAAGGTTCCTCACCATTTTGGATGAACCAATATCAACATTAACATGTTGTGTGGCACTAGTGACCATATGAGATGATGTGTACATATAGACACTATTGTTAGTCAATGGAAGATAGATTTGTTGACTTGTAATGTTTGAATGGAAGTCCTAGGTTCCTTCAAAACAAGTTGTTAATGGTGAGACATTGCTGTGAACGATGTGAGCTATGTCATGAAGCAAACCAAGACCATATAGCTAACCAATTAACATTGTGCAAAGGGCCTCAAGGAGAGGACAAACAACATTAGACATACTCTCGCTTGTAAAGAATTATTGATAGTCTACTAGGTGTTGATTGAGATCATGTACTTGGGTTTGGAGGGCACTGCCTAATGTGGCCTCATGATCAAAGGCTATTTTCACATTATGGAAACTTGTCACTAGAGGAGTTGAAAAATTTGAAAGGAACGGTAAAGTTTTTGTGGTAGTGTTGAAGGAGAAGTTTGAGAAATCTGATATCGATCTGGTATGAGTAGTAGTGGCACAAGATTGAGCCATTCTAGCATTTCTCAAACTACTTCTAACAATGTTAATAGAATATAGGGATTGTGTGGTGAATCTCATAAACAAAGTCAAGATTCACAACACACAATAAAAAATGATGAGAAGAACAAGAGAATTGTTGTTCAAAGATTTTAAAAGTGTTTAGAGCATTGGGTTCACCAAAATGTTGGGTGAACCACAACATAAAATAAAGTTTTTTAGTGAGAAAGAGTAGCAGGTTCACCAAAATGTAGTGTATGAAATTCAATTCAACAAAGAAAAGCATGCTTTTACTTACCAAATGATCTCAATGACTACACTAGGAACAACTAGCTCACTTGAATGAATCTAATCTACTATTATCTTAAAGAAGATCATATTTTTACTAGTTGTACTTATATGTTTTACCCTTGATAAAAAAATGTTATCAAATCAAGATAAAATAGTATGATAATTGACAAAAAATAGATTTTACAAGATGCAAAAATTCAAACTAAACTTGAAATGAGCAAAAACATAAATAGGAGGTCAAGAGGAATCTATGATAGCAATTTGGAGCTCACTGGTTAGGATTCTTGTGTATTGCACAGATGTCTGTGCATCACACTATGGTCTAGACAACACAAAAAATCAAAATCTCAAAGTCTTCTCTCGATTTATTACACCTAGTCTGCATAGGAACAAATGACAACAAACCTAGGAGATCTCTAGGTGACAATAGAAGCTAAAAATGAAGAAATACTATCTATGTGCTCAAAGGAAATAAATGAAATGATAAAATAAAATAGAAATCCATAAAACCAACATGCGATTAGAAAGCTTCTCCTCAAAATCTATAAGATGCAAGGAAACACGGAAATATTGGGGCTATTTGGGAGCTTGCCTTTAGGTTAAGCCCCTATGTAGGTTTTTAGCCTCCATGGACAACCAATATTGGAGATTATTGAAACATAGTATGTGCTCTTATTTCTTAGTATCTAGGAAGAATAATAGCATTGACAATAATAGAACTATGGATGCTAAAGCTAAATCTACTCAAGCTAAAGCGAACCAGCGAGTAATGAATAGATGAAACGAAACTAAGGGAACCCACAAAATGCTACACATACATGAGTAGATTAGCACCAAGAATAATCAAAAGGAGGGAAAATAGAACACAATCATCTTAAGAATATGAAGATGAATTCTATCCAACCAATGACAAGGCACCAACAAGAGCCCAATAGGAGATAGTGGCTCCACAAACCCTACAAAGATTCCACGAACTCAAGACCTTGATCACATAATCTTGGAAAAACAACACAACTTTTTTGCACACTATAGAAAGCCAAGGAAGATTGCCAAGAACACTATAAGAATGCTTAGGAATGTGATAGAACATTGGAACCAATAATGGAGTTGATAAAAAGAGAGTGATCGCTAAGATTTTCAAAAACTAGACTCAAAATGCCAAGGTTGGAGGGAAGAAGAGAGAGGAAGGGTCAAAACAAACCATTTAGATGTTATAGAGGCATTACATCAAATCTTGTGTGCAATTAAAGATGGCGAGAAACTCTTAGAAATGGTCACTAGGTGGTAGGTGGTCGTGGGATGCTAGTGCATCGCGTGGATGTCTGCATGTTGCACTTGTGTTTGAGTGATTTCAACTTTTGAACCTATTGGTGCCTGAATTCACTGTCAGTTAATTTAGCAATTTTCATGCAGGCACCATCCCAAAATATCCAAAAGGTTCTAAGTTTTGGCACCCCTTCAGTACTTTTCAGCTTTTGCATCTCATTTCTTGAGGAGGGGTCTTTGTCTTTTCTCCATCGGCATGGGTTCATTTTTGTGTCTTCGACATTTCGGTTTGAACTTGAACCCTTTTTTCTCTAAGTTCAGTGGTTCAGCGGTTCAGGGTTCAATTTTCTTCTAACGGGTTGCATTATGCATTTGCCTTGTGCAAATATTGCATCGTTGAACCTCCCGCTTGAACCTTTTTGTTTTGGTTCAAGGTTCAATGGTTCGAAGCTTTGTTGCCTATGGAGTATTATTTTTGATGTTTGAACCATCGCGTTGAACCCTTTTGGTTCGGGGTTCAACGGTTCAAGGCTTTATGTTTTTGGTCTTATCGGAGTGATTGGCTTCATCGGCGAAAGATTTCTTGAGTGCTCTGATTGTTTTGGTCTGGTCGATGGATGTCCATCGGCATGTGTTTGGCTATCGGTGAAGCAAATTTTTGGGCCGCCGATGTAAGGAGTTTGCCCGATGGGGAATGCCATCGGAGTAAGATTGCATATCAGGCTAGCAGTTGGAGGGTCCGCAGATGGGTCTTCTTTGGCCAATGTGGAAGTCAGAGGCTTGCGGAGGTGTCGTCGGTGAGATGATTGAGATCGGCGAGAGGTTTTTGTGGCTAGTCCGATGGTAGTAGTCTGGCCGACAGGGAATTGCGATAGGCATCAGAGAGACTATTGATGTCGGTAGGAGGATTTGGGAGTGTGCCGATGGCTCGAGTCTTGGCGATAGGCTTTGGACAAAGGCTTATGTGTCAAGCGCGGCAAAAGCGCTCGACATTTGTTATACATGCGGCCGTGTTTTTAAAATGATAAAGTTGTCTCCGCGGCACCAATGTGGGATTAATCTCCCTACATTTTTTGAACCTGTGGTAAACGCGTTTTAGCAGGAATTTCTTTTTTGAAGTGCTGCGACAGTTTCCAGGTAGGCCGTGGGTGGTTGAGCCATCAATGACGACTGTAGCGGGGGTATGGGCGATGGTACACATGATCAGGTTGCCTGATTTTTGAGTGAAGACTTCCTAATGACGGCGCAGGGCTCGAGGTCTTTTCTGTCTGATGCAGCAATAACTTCTGAGCGCCATTCCTTTGTGGAGTCTGTATCTGGCGGATTTTTGAATTTTGACCATGTAATTAATGCTGAGTACGATTCCCTCTGGCTATTTTTAAGCAGGAAGTGTTACTCATTTTAGAGGTTGGAGGTTTTTTGGGCTTTCGGCTCTGACTCTGAACATAAGGTGTTCACATTTTGAAAGGCATTTTTTGCTACAGACTCGGTCCTTAGTCTGGTGTACTAATCTATCTTGGATTGTAAATGATGATTTTCTTTGTGATGACCTTCTATGCAGATTGATTTTAAATGAAAAACACCTGTGTGTGTATTGTTTCTGATTGTCTCCTGTATGTCATTTGTTTTCCTTTCAAACAAGGTTGTCAAGGACTTCCAAGTTTTTCAGTGTATGCATACTATGTGTCTGATTTATTGCGTCTGCTCAAGGAGTGGTTAAATAGGCTTTTGATCAGATACAAAGGGAAATAGATTGCATCATAGGATCTGTTAAGCATGATCATTAATGATACTCTTTCTTGGACATGTTGCTGTCAGGCAGTAGCATTATTCTTAGGTCCTCTGGATATGAATTTATGTTGTCATGGGGAGACATTTACAGTCTTAGATATGACTCTGCTGCCCAGATAAGGCACTGGTTTGGGAATTTGTCTGTTCAATGGGTCTAGGAAAGTCCCATCACTCCGAACACCATTTCAACCCATCTCATCACTTCCACCTGTTAGTTGTAGGATTAGGATTAGGAACCTCTGCATGCTCTCATACCTAACCAGACATTATGTCCAAGAATGTTGCCAACCTTGTGATTTGTTACACAAATCTTAGTCCATACATGAGAGTATTCTGCCTGTTGCTGTCAAGTTAAATCCTTTTGTCATTGAGCTAGTCAAGGTTATACTTTTATCAAATAGGGACACCCCCCTTGGTGCAGCAGAACCATAAGTGAAGGGGAGGAGCTCACGCAACCTCCTGTATTCAGTTGGCTGAATCTGCCTATGCATTAGAACTGGCAAACCCTAATGCTGATTCAGAAGCAAAAACCAACAAAAATGGCGACTCCGCTGGGGATGGACTGATAAAAAAAAATGATATATTTGTGGCCCATCTGAGTCACTAACAAAATGATGCTCTGCTGGTGGAATGAACTTGGAAAAAATAGCTTTCAGCTGCTGTAAATTTTGTCCTCTCTGGAGAGGTGGCGACTCTGCAAAAGATCTGAATGCACATGAAAGTTGATGTGTGTGTTGTGACAAAAATGTGCTGTTCATACTTCATCATCTGTATGAGAAAAGGTACCTTGTTCCTTCCCCTTTATATTTGCTGTTTATTGCATAGGTTAGATGCCAGGGGAGGCTATAGGTCTTAGGAATGGAAAAGATGTCTGAAAATAGAAATTTCATGAATCCAAGTATGTATTATGCCATACTCAGTCAGGAAGGGAATGATAAAAGAATAGAAGAGATAAAAAATAGGTTGATATTCTTAGAGGCTAGGCAGGCCCAGTTGAATCATGATAACCTTGTTGTGTCTACCAGTCAGAAAGCTAAACCTCCTATCAGCCCTTTTGATCCTTTGTATGACCAACTAGATTTGTCATGGGTTGATTATAAAGTAGAAAATATGCCTGCTGGGATATACTGTCAGATGCCTAGATTTAGTGGTCACAGTGTGTGTGATGGGAATGCACATATCCAAAATTTTCATGAGTTCATGGGAAAACATTCATTCAGAGATGAGGATATGTGGATGAGGTTTTTTGTTAGGTCCTTTGATGCAAAAGCAAAAGACTGGTATTTGAGCTTTTCAAAAAGATCCTTTGCCTGTTGGGATGAGCTTGCTGACTATTTCAAAGAAGAATTTGCAAAAGAACCGGCTGATCTTGTTGCAGAATTGATGAAAATCAGAAAACAAGATGAAGAGCCATGTGTTGTTTTCAGTCATAGGTTTGTAGTAGCCCTTTCACAGATCCCAAAAGTCTTCAGACTCGATATTTCAGCCTGTGTTGGCATATTCTTTGAGGCTTTTGAGGAGGGGTCTAGTGCATTACTGATGGATTTCAAGGTAACAAGTATGCAGATGGCATACAAGTTCATAGGAAACATAGAAAAATTTAGAAATGAGCACCTGCTGAAATCCCTGTCCCCAGGCTTTGGTGTGAATAATGGTTGTGAAGCTGCAAATGACCAAGTAATTAAGACATCATGTGAAGATGAAAAGATGAATATTGAAGGTGCCAGCGAAAGGACTAGTGAGGATTCCCATTGCAATGATGAGGCAGCTGGCCATGAAAACAACAATGAGGTTGTGGACATCAATGAGCAACTGTTGGAATGGACCTGTGGAGACAATTGTGAGTATTGTACTCAAGACAGAGAAGATATAAGCAAACAGAGAAACAGTCCTATGTGTTACCCGTTGACTTCCTTTCAAACACATGGGGATCATGAAGAGCAGTCAGAAATTGAAATAAGTGCTAGTGCAGAGCATGATTGTTTTTCATTCGATGGCTGTTTTGCTTATGACACACAGGCTGATACTCCTCCACAGAGTGAATCCATTGGTGATGAAAATGCGTGCTCTGCTGCCCATGAACCAATGGCATACTACAATGAAACTGATGCACCTGGGTCACCCATTTATGACACATGTGATGATGAGGATCTGTCTGAGTATGGTGAGGATCTAGACATTGTTTTTGACTTGGATTCTGTTTCTCATCCTGATGAAAGAGGAAACAACATACATCAGGTAAGTGACTGTAAAAATGTGCCTGATTTGAAAGAGATGCCAGAGCCTGATCTTTTCCAGTTTGGTGCTGCTATTGGTTGTGTGCATGATGTGCATAATTGTGAATTTGAAAGCTTTTCTTTTTAGAGGCCAGCGTATAAAGAGAGCTCTGTTTTTCCTAGTTGTGTGGTGGACTTCGAGTGCTTTCAATTTTCAGTCCAGCTAGGAAATTATTTTGCAATGCATAGTGATGATAACCTGTGTTCTATGCCATTTGAGTATGCATTGCTTGATACATTCTGCATCCATTTGTTGCCTGATGCTGAGGGTTGTTTGCATAAGGGTGACAGTGACAAACTGAATCAGAAGGTTGAACATGCAAATGACCAAGGTAGCTTATGGTCAGATCATGGTAGTACTCTCAGGCTTGACCCAGTGTATGCAGATGAGAACAAGGTGTTTGACAAGGGGAAATATTGGTTTTCCTTTTCTTGGTGGCCTTAGGCCATCAAGTTTGATTGGTGATGCAGATCATGGTAACTTCATGACTCTATGCCCAATAGATAAGGCACTGGTCTGCATCCCAGAGATCTGGGGTTCTCACTGCAGTCTTGCACCTGCACGTCCCCAATCAGAGCCACTGTTGGTGCCTGAATTCACTGTCAATTAATTTAGCAATTTTCATGCAGGCACAATCCCAAAATATCCAAAAGGTTCTAAGTTTTGGCACCCCTTCAGTACTTTTCAACATCTGCATCTCGTTTCTTGAGGAGGGGTCTTCGTCTTTTCTCCATCGGCATGGGTTCATTTTTGTGTCTTCGACATTTTGGTTTGAACTTGAACCCTTTTTTCTCTAAGTTCAGTGGTTCAGCGGTTCAGGGTTTAATTTTCTTCTAACGGGTCGCATTATGCATTTGCCTTGCGCAAATATTGCATCGTTGAACCTCCCGCTTGAACCTTTTTGTTTTGGTTCAAGGTTCAATGGTTCGAAGCTTTGTTGCCTATGGAGTATTATTTTTGATGTTTGAACCATTGCGTTGAACCCTTTTGGTTCGGGGTTCAACGGTTCAAGGCTTTATGTTTTTGGTCTTATCGGAGTGATTGGCTTCATCGGTGAAAGATTTCTTAAGTGCTCTGATTATTTTGGTCTGGCTGATGGATGTCCATCGGCGTGTGTTTGGCTATCGACGAAGCAAATTTTTGTGCCGCTGATGTAAGGAGTTTGCCCGATGGGGAATGCCATCGGAGTAAGATTGCATATCGGGCTAGCAGTTGGAGGGTCCGCCGATGGGTCTTCTCTGGCCGATGTGGAAGTCAGAGGCTTGTGGAGGTGTCATCGGTGAGACGATTGAGATCGGTGAGAGGTTTTTGTGGCTAGTCCAATGGTAGTAGTCTGGCCGACAGGGAATTGCGATAGGCATCGGAGAGACTATTGATGTCGGCAGGAGAATTTGGGAGTGTGCCGATGGCTCGGGTCTTGGTGATAGGCTTTGGACAAAGGCTTATGCGTCGAGCGCGACAAAAGCGCTCGACATTTGTTATACATGCGGCCGTATTTTTAAAATGATAAAGTTGTCTCCGCGGCACCAATGTGGGATTAATCTCCCTACATTTTTTGAACCTGTGGTAAACGCGTTTTGGCGGGAATTTCTTTTTTGAAGTGCTGCGACAGTTTCCAGGTAGGCCGCGGGTGGTTGAGCCATCAATGGCGACTGTAGCGGGGGTATGGGCGATGGTACACATGATCAGGTTGCCCAATTTTTGAGTGAAGACTTCCCGATGACGGCGCAGGGCTCGAGGTCTTTTCTGTCTGATGCAGCAATAACTTCTGAGTGCCATTCCTTTCTGGAGTCTGTATCTGGCAGATTTTTGAATTTTGACCATGTAATTAATGCTGAGTACGCTTCCCTCTGGCTATTTTTAAGCAGGAAGTGTTACTCATTTTAGAGGTTGGAGGTTTTTTGGGCTTTCGGCTCTGACTCTGAACATAAGGTGTTCACATTTTGAAAGGCATTTTTTGCTACAGACTCGGTCCTTAGTCTGGTGTACTAATCTATCTTGGATTGTAAATGATGATTTTCTCTATGATGACCTTCTATGCAGATTGATTTTAAATGAAAAACACCTGTGTGTGTATTGTTTCTGATTGTCTCCTGTATGTCATTTGTTTTCCTTTCAAACAAGGTTGTCAAGGACTTCCAAGTTTTTCAGTGTATGCATACTATGTGTCTGATTTATTGCATCTGCTCAAGGAGTGGTTAAATAGGCTTTTGATCAGATACAAAGGGAAATAGATTGCATCATAGGATCTATTAAGCATGATCATTAATGATACTCTTTCTTGGACATGTTGTTGTCAGGCAGTAGCATTATTCTCAGGTCCTCTGGATATGAATTTATGTTGTCATGGGGAGACATTTACAGTCTTAGATATGACTTTGCTGCCCAGATAAGGCACTGGTTTGGGAATTTGTCTATTCAATGGGTCTAGGAAAGTCCGATCACTCCAAACACCATTTCAACCCATCTCATCACTTCCACCTGTCAGTTGTAGGATTAGGATTAGGAACCTCTGCATGCTCTCATACCTAACCAGACATTATGTCCAAGAATGTTGCCAACCTTGTGATTTGTTACACAAATCTTGGTCCATACATGAGAGTATTCTACCTGTTGCTGTCAAGTTAAATCCTTCTGTCATTGAGCTAGTCAAGGTTATACTTTTATCAAATAGGGACACCCCCCTTGGTGCGGCAGAACCATAAGTGAAGGGGAGGAGCTCACGCAACCTCCTGTATTCAGTTGGCTGAATCTACCTGTGCATTAGAACTGGCAAACCCTAATGCTGATTCAGAAGCAAAAACCAACAGAACCTTCAAGGAACCTTAGACCAGCTACAAGAACATAATACTTAAATAGAATTTCACAAAAATAAGAACAGAGGAGAAAACATAACATAAATACAACATTTGTGGGTAGGAAAAAGACTGAGGCGAGGATAAAAATGAGCCTAAAACATGATAAGGGAATGGACACTAAAGTGAGCAAAAAATATAGCATTAAATTGCAAGGGTATGTAATTTTTGATGTTACAACTTGTCTATGTGTTTGATGGGGACAAGAATCTCTTCATGAGAAGGGTGAGTTGTGAGATGAGGGAAAGGGTCGGTTTGGTTTTCTTGTTCTTGGGAGCTTGTGATAGGATGGATGAAATCATCTTGAGTAAATTTTGACCTTGATTTGGTGATGGGAAAGTTGATCATGTTTTGGAACAAGATCTTTACATATTCAAGTAATTGCTTTGCTGACAACATAGATGTACATTGGTTGGCTTTGATATCCCCTTTAGTGATTAGCTCATGGATATAATCCTCAATTCTTGTACATTGATTGGTGAGAGACTTTTGATACTTATGGGTTTTATGGATATTATGGATTTGATGGACCTCACAAAATATATTTGTTTGGATTACCACATGGGTTGACTTATAGGTCCATAGTAGCTTTAGGGGAATCTTGATTAGGCTTAATAGGCTTTGGATAGATAGTATTTTGCATCATGGAGCTTAACACTAGGTTGGAATGGTACTAGGAGACTTCTGGACAATTTGGATAGGCTTTGAATTTATGCCCCTATTATCACTAATAGGTTTATATTTATCAAAGAATGATGGTATGGGATTTTAAGTGTTGCAAGACTCCTTGACTTTTCTCTTTCTACTTCAATGGTGATCCTTTGATAGTAGTCCTTGGAAGAATTTCTTTGTAGATTGTTTCTATAAGGTAGGACTAGATGATTGATATAATTGTTGATTAGATTGTTGGCTGGTTTGTGAATGTTTGGATGATGGACTTACTTAAAAGGATGAGGCTTTGATTTTGATTGGCCTTTTGAGGGTTTAGAATCTAGATATAAATTGGTTTTGAGGGTCTTGTGCTAGAATGGTGTTTCCCTTGCCAAGGTTGGTATGAGGATGACTTATGGATGTTTTGTTTTGGTTCATGGGGTAGCTACTACTAGCATGCTATTAGTTTAAGGGCACTTGGTTAGTCATGGCTTGCTGATTAAGGCCTATGGAAAGCTTGTTCATATATTTGATGTTGTCAAGAGTTGGAAATGGATTAACTTGGACATGACCATGTTTAGCTGTAAACAAGTCATAAGGATTATTGTTATATTCATCTTGACCCACAAGGCTATCATCATCATCATCATCATCATTTGCAAAGGTATTTTTAGATTGCTCAATGAATTTATCAAACCAGGGGGTCCATGATGCTTGGCTTGTTTATGCTTTGGATTTTGATTAGTTGGATTCAAAAGGTGATTTTTTTGTTTTTTATTCTTGGATTTTATGATTTTTTTGGTTTTTTGGAGTTTAAAGGTTAAACATGGTTTCCACAAAGGGGTGGACAAAGCAAACACAATAACAATCCTAGATTATTCAAGTGGGAGTGTTCACATTTGTGAGCCCATAGTTAATTCCTTTTCTAGGCATGGAAAGTAAGTCCCACAAGGAGGCACTTACAACTTTTGATCCTCAAAATCACACTAAGGTGTGAGAAGAGAGCATATGTGGTTTACAATCCCATTTCTAAGGGTACATTTTGAGTAACTTCCCAAGGCCAACCACTTACTAGTGTATCACAAGTATGAATGATCAAAGTACTCTATTCTACGCTTGACAAAGCTTAAGTAAGGGTGTCCTCATTATACTTGAAGGTATGTGAGGTACAAGTCAATGAAACAAGGTGTATGTCTAATGGCTTGGTTTGAGAGGGTAACCCACTCTCCACCTTCACTTTCCAAAGTATAAAGTTTTTTCTATCTTAGCCTTTAACAACAAATATACCTCAAAGGGAGAGTCTTTCAATCCTCTCCCAAATTTGTATACTCCATTAGAACATGAGGGTTCGGTTCGCCACTTGGTGATGAAATCCAAGGTAGGCCCGGTATAAATAAAAATAAAAGGTGACACTTGTTTTTGATCTCCAAGATTGCACTAAGACATAGGGAGAGACCATACATAAGTGCCCCTTTGGGAGATGCAAGTGGAAGAGGTGTTCTTTTGATCCTCAAGTTTTCCTTGTGGTGCGAGAGGATAGTATCCACACCCTAAGCCACAAACACAAGAGACAAACAAGAAATGGAATACAACACAGACAAAGGATGTTAAAAAAAATGCATGAGAGAGGTTTTGAAATTTGTCTTCTACTAACAAACCTATAATCACAAAGCATTAGTAGTTTCAAAAATTGGTCTTTGACACATGCAAAATGGTTGCAATCAAAGTGTTAGTAATAAAAACCAAAGCCATAAAAAATTAGAAAATAATTTTTTTAAATAGAAATAGATGTCACTAATAGGTTCCTTGTGATTTTCTAACCAATTTAAAAAAACTCATTAAATTTTGATATCATATGCAAAAGTTATGCTAGTTGCAAGGAAACATGCAAAAGTGAGATTCAAATTGAAATATCTACAATTTATGAGAAAATTAGAAAAAAGTTACCTAATCCATAGTGAAGAGGGTGGAACCAACTTTCCAATGCTACAAAAATTTGGCTCCCCATGCAAAAGTTATGTTAGTTCGAAAAAAACACCTATTGATGGATTAAAAAGGAAAAAGGGGGAGGGGGACTAAATACTGTTGGGGTTGGGCGGTGATGGTAGGATGCCAGTGTTGCTTGGGTGGCATTGGGGTGAATTACTAGTAGTGAACTGACAGAGATTGCAGAGGGGTACAAGGATTGGGCGACATGAGGTTATCAATGGTGTTGTTTTTTACAGTGTTGGTTTGTAAATATCGGCCAATAGTCTAAGCCACCAGCAAGGGTCTTATACCCAAGTGGTAGGGGGCATGGGCCTTGGTCTTGGCACCACAAGGTTGGTAGGGAATGGGGTACTTGCATACCCCTATTGGAAAATTTTAAATGTCTTTTGTTTTTGTTTTTTTAACTTTTGTTTTATTTAATTTTAAAAATTTAAATAAAAAACAAACTTTTCAAAATAATGAAAATAATTTTATTTTTTACTTGTAGTACTGTATGCTTGTGCAAAGGCCGTATGACCTATCCAAGCAAAAAAATTCCTTTAGCCTGAAAATTTGTCCAAATTTAATGAATTTACAATCAACTTATATGTTTTGATACCTTTTAAATGTAATGGAAGTACTTGTTTTGCACCATAATGCTTCTAAACACTCGTGACTTACAAAATATCCAACCATATCCTATAGAGAAAACCTGTGAAATCAACCTACAAAAATCCTTGCAAAACCAAGATTAGCTCTAGAACGGACAAGGTCCGATCGAGTATGCCAGACATGTATACAAGAATTTAGAACAAAATACATATAAATTAAAACAATATGAAACCATTATTCTAACTCATGCATAGCCTTGGAGCATAAAGAATATTAAAAAAAATAAATATTTGACAAATCTCACCAAATATGTGAACCCTCTTTGTTGATGGAGATGTACTATTAGATGTGCTTGCTCATGTGTTGTGCAATATCTCAAGTGATATGCACCTATGTTGATGTTGATTTGATGGAGGCTTGATGATGATCTCTTGATATTTCAACAATATGTATTTATTTGCTAATCATTCATGATTTGATTCAGGACGAGAGTTGATTTATAAATGTGTGAATGATAGGATGGAGGGTTGATATTTTATCTTGAATGCATGGTGGAGATTGATTGAGAGTGAGTGGAGAGTCTTCATTGACTAAAAATAGTGGGGAAGTAAAGGGGAGTTATGACAAATTTTAAATGAGCTCTAGATCACAAGATAACTCAAAGCTTCTTGATGACTTCATGCTAGAGTAATCTCTAGGGCATGAATCCTCCATCTTTCTTTTTTCCTTGTTTGATGAAGGCATGTTAGGAGAAGGGAACTCCATCCAAGATGAATTGATACCATTAATAACATTCACCCTTTTAGACACATCCATCTTACCAAAAGAGTCCTCCTAACTTTTCAAATTACAAGACCTATTCTCTTGGGGTTCCAAAAAAGAAAGTTCATATCACCTTCAAGATCCTTCAAGGTTAAAAATTCTTCCAACTCCTTACTAGGACTTGCACTTGTTTGGGTACAAATAACTTGTTGTGGTTCAAAAATATGCATCTCACTAGGAATATCTTGTCCCCCCTACACCAAGGGAGTCACCTTCTCATTAAAATTCTTGGCTCAACCAAAACATTAATCTCTTTGGATCCTAGCTAATTGACCTTCTCCTTCTTTCCAAGCTAACTTATTTTCTATCTTCTTTGAGTAGTTCCTCACATAGTGACCTAATCTATGACAATCATAGTAAATAGAGGGGGTATTCTAAAATTCAATTAATTGATGTCAGTTGCCAAACTTAGAAGGTAGAATAATAGTGTAGAGGGAAGCCCAATATCCAACCTCACATTCACATAAATCCTAGCATATACTAGCCTTTTCTAGAACTTGATAATAATATCAATAGTTAAAAGCTACCCAAAAAAACTAGCAATACCATTTAACACTTCATATTACCAATATTCAAGAGGAAAATTGAGGGGTTTGACCCAAATAGGTACCACTTCTATGTTTTATGTATTTAAGTTAAAACTTGGGCTCCATTTTTTAGGAATAGACCAAATTTGCCTAGAAACCAATAGCCATCTAGAAGGCTTCTAACACAATCTTCATGGTGTAGAAAAGATAAAAGAAAGAAACCCTTAACCTAAGAAAATATCCATTTGACATCTTATATTTCATTTCCTTTTATCCCATCTCCTAAAAGTAGCTATACTCAACCTTGACCCTAAAATTTTTCCAATGAGGGAATTTTCAAACCTTACAAAAATCTTTCAACCATTGAGTTTGGGATCTTGAAGAGGAAACCTCCATTATCTCTTGACCATTCTAATAGAAGATGAGGGATAGAGCTTGGGGGAGTCCTACCTTTTTAAAACTTAAAACTTGTTGACAAATTCTTATTCTTGAACAAATCCACCCAAGAACTAATGTCCTCCCTTTGAGACGAAACTAGAATGGATCCCTTTGTGCCTAATGAAGATGCTTACTTTCCAAATTACCTTTAGCAAATATTACATAGGGATAAATAGACACAAGAGGGTCAACATCCCCCCAGTCTACCTCTTGTGAGACAACACCCTACTAGCACCACCATGAGTAGTAGGCATCTTTGAAACCCTACCATCCTTACTCGACACACTAGATCTACACCCTTTGTCCAATCCAAGGGGGGAAAGGCTAATACATCTCTCCTTAGATGCCATTCAAAGTGAGAGAAGGACCCCATCACCAGTCCTAATCAACTCCTACTCTAAAAAATCATTTGTAGCATGCAAACCCTAGTCTTTATAAGCATAGTCACCAACAAATCACATAGAATCCTTTGAATCACTTGCTTGATAACGGGGGAGGAGAAACTCTCAACACAAACCTTGTTATGAACTAGAGACACCTAAAAAACCATTAACAATCCCAAACATAAGAGTCGACAAATCACTTAAACCCTTCCTGACTATAGGAGAAGATAAATCAAACCCCTTATTAGCAAAAATGTGTCGAGCCCTAGAGAAATCGTAAGATTTTTGATGGGCCTCCAACAAAATATCTATCAATATTTCTTCTTCCTTATCCAAAGAGCCATTCCATTCGTCCTCCACTTCCTCATCTACACTATCCTAGCCCTCTTCTTTTTCAACCTCCTCATATGTAGCTTCCTGGTTTTCTTACTCAACGTTATTCTTTAAAGTATGAAAACTAACATATAGATAATTCTTGTATACCAATTATTGAGATTCACTATAGCAATCAATGATTAAAGTGATTCAAATATGGTATATTGGTCCTCGAGGTACTCCATGGCTCTTTATAAGTGAGGTGATTCTTTATGGTATACTTACTTACAAATTGGAGATGGTCTATGACTATAAGTAGTTAAGGTGTTCTATATAACATGCTTGTAATTAAGGCATGTCAAATCCTTATACAATATTCAAATTTATTAAAATGATTCCCCTTGGAAATATTCAAGACATTGAATGTAAGAGAGACATATATAACATGTTTGTTTATGGTTGTTCCTTGCCATTGTAGAGAAGAAGTAGCCTAATAAACTTGTACAATAGAAGTAGTGGATATATAATCTAAAATAATAACATAATAAACAAAAAGTAAAGATAATACACAATAAAAAACCTTTTTAGGTAAACAAACTTAGAACAATAAAATTCTTCACTACTGCAAAAATTCAACCATTCTCCAATACAATAATGAATCTCTTACTTCACCATTACACATTTGTAAATATAAATAGACACATTGAAAGCAGTATTACACATTGCATGAATTATGCAAAAGATAAACATGAGCACTTTAAAACATGAGCAAATATAGAAAAATCTTAAAATAACACCCATTTTTTTTTCTTTCTCAAAAATAGTAACATATTTTCAGAATCACTAGATGTTAGCCCCATCCCAACTATTAAATAGGGAAACTATACAACACTTATCCAACAACAGTTCCATAAAATTTAACAGCAAATAATATCAAAGCATAAAACCCTTGTTATTTGTTACTTAGCGTACATGTATAATTATTTGTTTTTCTCAAACACATTACTCATAAGGATTGATTTAAAATCCATAATAATATTGGCTTTTAGCAATAGTAATCTGAGTATTGAGGGCATGATTAACTAGAAATCCATAAAACATGCATAGCTTTAAGTGTTAAAAGAATATTACAGATACAATTTCATACGATGAAGGTGCCATACGGATACAATTTCATACGATGAAGGTGCCATACAATGAGGTATTAGAAGAAAATTTAAAGAAGTCTCTCAAGTCAAGTAGACAAATGAAAAAGTAACTGATTATGATCAAGGATTAAAAAGTTTATTCCATCCTAGAAGTCTAAGTCCTGGACATCATTATGGTGACCACTGAGCATCTATCAACAAGCTGGACGTTACCATGATGGACACGGGAAGTAATTTGTATAATTGTCAAGCGGTCCATATTGACATCTATGTTAAAAAACTTGAGCATTACATCCTTGTCCAACTAACTTCAAGATTCCCTTTTATGGCTTGTAGTAAGCTTCAACAAAAGAAATCTAAGATTTGATAAAAAAAAGTCTTAACCAAATTAAAATTTGGAGACTATTTCTGCTCATTTCAATTGTCTGTATTCACTTTGGATTACCAACAGCAAGTGAATGAATTAGTAGTGGTAACAATTTTTGAAAAAAAAATGTTTTTGCAAAGACACAATTGGCAGTACTTATATTATCCCTTACTGAAGAATCCATCAATAGTAATAGTCATTAGATCTAAAATTGTGAGTGTTATGGTATAATAAGAAGCATAATTACTGACTTGTATGGAGCTATGTAACAACGATAATTTGTAAGAAATTTTAATTTAAAACATAGATCTCACTCATTGGTCATAGAAGTAACTTTACCTTTAAAAAGAAAAAAACTGAAAATAAAAATTAACATAGATCTCAAAGAGATTCTAGATAGTATATGAAATGAATGACTGAGACGAGCTACTTTTGAGCCTCCCTCAAATCTTCCAAAAGCCTCCAAAGCTATAATGTATACAGAGATTTTGGAAGCCTTTGAGAGAGGGGTTAAAGCAGCTCCCTCATACTTTGAAAATCAATGCACCCCAGAAGTTGAAATGTTGGAACAGACAGATCTGAGTGTTGCGTGAGATTGAAATTTGGTAGATGAATTTATAGGATTGTGTAACAGAATATCAACTGAATTATTGACATTTTGATATTGAGAACCGGTTCTGTGCTCATAACATTCAAAAAGTCATTATGATTCTATCCTCTGATTAAAGCAGAAGACAAGCTTATCTGCACGGAACCTTAAATAGATTGAGAGATACCATTTGTTTTCTCCAGTCATTTTCACTTTATTCATTTCAGAGTTAGGACAATGTACAGTTATACAGTTTAATCTAATTAAGACAATAAATAAATAGAAGAAATAATTATACAGTTTAATCTAATTGGTGGCAAATTAAATCTGCTATGAAAAATCCTTACAACAAGAATCAATTCTAAGGTGGTCCAATCATTCCTTTCAATTAGATTTGTTCAAATTAAAAAATCACAGGATTCATGACTTTCACACTAATAAAGTGACACATTATTGCAGTTCGTAAATATATATATTGATTAGATACTTATTTGTTTATATTGATCTCTTCTTAGGTTTCTTAGGTTTGTGGTTTTGGAATCATGTCTTATTTTAGGGTTGGATTGTGTTACAATTCTCTTAACATGTCCAAATGGTTGAAGTGTTCACAAACCAGTAAAGTATTTTCATTAAATTATTATTTTTATTAAAAAAAAATTCCTTTTACGTCACTAATAGGTTAGAAAACTTGTGTTGGGGGTTTTCAAATATCCTCAAAAGAGTTGTTGTTTTGGCTAAGCTGAATTCCCCATAAAGGGTCTAGTGAAACATGGAGTATTTTGGCTTCAATACCTAGACCTTAGACAACCTCTGTATATGGTAGGGAACTTTCATGTACTTACGAGCATATTGGAAGATCCCTAGGATTTTTCATAGTCTAACCCTAGGTAACCTTTGATCATTTGTATTATGTGATGCTTTGATAAGTGGTTAGCCTCAGGAAGTTAATCACTGCATATCTTGGAGATAGAATAGTGGACTATGGGTATGGTCCCAACCTTCCATAGTTAGTACTTTGAAATATTGGGTTGATACTATTTATGAACATACTAAGTATATTGGTGAGCTTACAGACTAGGCACACCCTTTAGTGCCTTCCCTTTTATCCCCACTAGTGTGTTGTCTACCCTAAATATGGTTGTGTCATATTTTCTTAGCAGTTGGGTATTTGGCATATGTTCTACAGTTATCAGTGTTCTCTTTGCACATTAACCCATCTCTAGTTTCTAGAGTATTCTTCTAGATCTACAATTATTATAGTAGTATTATGAACTATGGGTTAGTTCTCTGAATCAATTTTGCACTAGTATAGTCTAGCAAAACACCCAATCGCTTGCATATAATTCTCAAGAGAGAGAGAAATTGAAGAAACTGACTGCATTTCCCACCCACAAGGATCTAAAATTAAAAAAAAAAACCTAAGTAGAAAAAAGTCCACGGCCAACTTTTACCTCCATTGAATTGTCTCATTATGTTTGCCTAGTCAAATTTCCATATAACTTCGGCTACCCTTTTTTAGGGCCAAGGCCAACTTTCACCCTTTTTGGTAGATTGTCTCATTATGCTCATCTCTTTGAGCTGGTCAATCTTCCATATAACTCTATCTATCCTTTTTTAGGTTGCACTTCTCTCCATTATGGTAGGTCACTATTTTTAGGACCAACAAGACCCACAAGAGCCCACTATGTAATCTCTTAATGACTACTTGGATCAAATATAGAGGTAAAACCAAGACAAATTCGATAGCCTCACTAACTCAATTTCCCAATTATCCTAGAAAATGAGTTGCTAATCTTAGGTGCAAATAAGGGCCAACCTTTCACTCCTATAGTAAGTTCCCACTCCCCCCATTTGGGTGGCCCTTTATGCCCCCCTAAGCTAGACTTTCCAAAATTTGATGGTACAGACCCTGCTAGCTAGTTGTATAGGGTTGATCAATATTTTATAGTATATCAAATTCTAGAGGATTAAAATCTCCCCATTGCCTCTTTTCACTTGGAAAAGGAATCCATTTAGTGGTTTCAATGGTTGGATAGGACTCGCCCATATCTCACCTGGTTAGAATTTCATAAGGAAGCCCTAATCCACTTTGACCCTAGTACGTATGAAGACTTTGTTGGTGCTCTTACTAAACTATGTTAGACATGTTCTATAAAGGAATATCAAAGTGAGTTTGAAAAACTTTCCAAATGGATGAAACATTACTTGGATGAATCACTTTTTTGTAGTTGTTTCATCAGCGGTCTCAAAGAGGATTTTCTTCTTTAGTAGAGTTATAAGGGGTGCTACTATCCAGCTATAGTTCTTCACAAATCTTCTATAATATTTACTGAGTCCTAGGAAACCCCTCAATTTCTTAATGGTTTTAGGAATATGCCACTCAATCGTAGCCTTGATTCATGTGACACTGACACTATTTGACCTAAGTACTCCACCTCTTTGAGACCAAAAGAACACTTGGAAGGTTTAGCATAAAGTTTGGTGATGTTTGAGAACTTTTAATGCTTGATCTAGATGATGCAAATGCTCTTCCCATGTATTTCTATAAATCAATATATCAAATTCAAAGAACACTAATACAAACTTCCTAAAAATTGGCTTAAAGATAACATTCATCAAACTTTGAAATGTAGAGGGAGTGTTAGTAAGACCAAATGACATCACTAAAAACTCATAATGACCTTCATGAGTCCTAAATGATGTCTTGGGAATATCTTCTTCCTTAACTTGAATTTATTGATAACCTAATCTAAGATCAAGTTTTGTAAAAAATATAACTCCATTCAATTCATCTAGTAAATCATCAATGACTAGAATAGGAAACTTATCTTTGATGGTGTACTTGTTGAGCTCTCTATAGCTGGGACACATGCGCCAAGTATCATCCTTCTTACACACCATCACCATGAGAGAGGAGTAGGCATGCTCTAGCTATGCTTGATAATACTTGCCTCCAACATATCCTAAACTATCTTCTCAATATCACTTTTTTAGATAAATGGGTACTTGTAAGACCTGATGTTGGGTGGTAGGCTCCCTAGTACTAGGTAAATGGCATGATACTAATCCCTATTAGGAGGCAATCCTTTAGGCATATCTCCAAAAACCATTGAGTGATGATCTATAATTGATTGTAGATCTCGCTGGATATGAATATTTGGCTAATAGACTACGAATGAAAACAATTGGTCCACAAATCCATCAAACCCATTTTTAAGCATCTTTTGAATTTTATGAGAGCTTACCATTTGTGGGGACTTGGAATGCAACCCTCTTAGTTCAATTATCCTCCCCTCTAAGTGCTTCCTAAGTCAACTGACACTGTTACTCTCTCTTTGTTCAAGAAATTCACCACCTTGAGAGTTCGTTGGGCACTAACTCAAAGAAGTGCATGACAAGAAATAAGCGGTTGTGTATCTCTTGATTCCACATCTAACTCATTGTCACTCTCTAATATTGGTTCCTCCTCTTCCTCACTCAACCCTTCAATATAGAACAATTTCTTTTTAGTGCATTTATGTCCTTGGTTGTATTTGTTAGATTTAGGGCACACAACTTAGAGGGGGGGGTAAATCAGTTGTATAAAACTTTCTCTCTTTTATATACTTAACTCCATATTGTTAATCAGTAGCATAATAAAAGATCAATCATGAAAGCACAATGCAACAAATCAAGAGCAGAAACACATCAACACATGAGACACCAAGATTTTTGACATGGAAAACCTGGTTAAAGGAAAAACCACAGGGTGATTAACCCAAGATAATATTCTCTGTTAGAAGAATAGAAAGAACAAGATGGCACATGCCAATTAGGGCTCACTGCCTGAGCACACTGCTCACAAGAGGCTCACTGCCTACAAGAGACACATTGTCTACAAAAAGAGTAAGTATCACATACTTGAACTGGTAAAAAGCATCTTCACCATGCTTGAGTCAGTTCTATTTAAGCCCAGACCTTCTACTCTACCTTTCGCTCTTTTCTTCGCTACCACACACTCATCATCGCAAGACACACTTCAAAATGAATTCACAATCCCTTATTTATACAAGGCATCGACTTAGGAACAATCATCTAAGTTGGCAAACACCTACAAGATCATTCGCAAGACGTGTAATACATCCAGTCGGCCAGTTTCAAGAAGAACACCAATATCCGTGGTTATTCTTCAAATGCAAACTCTAACTTCAATGTGGATCACCATCATTAACTGGACAAGATTCAATGATCATCATAACCTTCCCTGAATCACCAAACACATCCGCACTTCATCATCCTATTGGAATTCTTCTCTCCTTCATCCGGAGCTACAAGAACACTGTCTGTCATCACTGTCATAAATGAATAGGCACTTCCAAACCTTCAACCCATGAACTAATCTAGTTGATACTTCATAGGGACGTCCTCAACACTTCCTCAGATCCGCAGAACGGGATAATGAAATACCGAATCTCACCGGACCTTTCTGTGGCCCTCTGTCACCTCTGAACACCTACCGGAACTGGTTCTACTTGAGCGACCATAACTTCTTCAGATCTTCATGTGGACCTCTAAAATCTTGACTGGAGAATCTCAAGACTTATATCTACAAACCCTTTAAACCGCATCCTCTGATCCTCAATCTATTGATGACTTTTACCTTCTTGTCATCACTGTTCTTAACTATTCCTGATTGAGACTTATTTTCTCAAAACCCTCAGCACACAGCTCATCTAATCCTTCTCATTAATGCAACATGAGTATGTTGACATCATTGACAACACCAATTATCCTTATACTTGCAACAATCTCCCCCTTTGTCATTGATGGCAACATATGATGTGAAAAACCATCAAGACAAGAACTTCTCCTTTCTATCATAGCTCCCCCTATCAGCAACAACCCTTCACATGTCTTCTCTTCCTTTACTGCTCCCCCTTTGATTATCAACCACTTGTTTTTCACATGTCATCTCTCCCCCTTTGACATCAATGGCAAAGGACTCATACTTGCAATTCTAACACATCAAAATCATACCAGCTGCTCCCCCTGAGTAGCAGCTCCCCATCATCAATCCGGATCACAAGATATGACAGTGATATCCATCAGATTGATGCACATCAGTGCAT
Source organism: Cunninghamia lanceolata (assembly GCA_027924645.1). Classification (NCBI taxonomy): domain Eukaryota; kingdom Viridiplantae; phylum Streptophyta; class Pinopsida; order Cupressales; family Cupressaceae; genus Cunninghamia; species Cunninghamia lanceolata. The sequence continues at coordinate 3,471,942 of BSBN01000934.1, forward strand.
CCTAGTTCATCACCGGAGGGGCAATAACCCCTAACTTCTCCCTGAGATACTCAAAAGAGTCCTTGGGAAGAGGTTTAGTAAAAATATCTGCAAGCTAATCCTTGGAGGGCACATACTCCAATCTGACTTCACCCTTGCTCACTTGCTCTCTCAGAAAGTGAAACTTGATAGATATATGCTTAGTCTTAGAATGCAACACCAGATTCTTAGAAATATTTATTGCACTTGAATTATCATAGAAAATTGTGATAGGCTCCTCATATTCTACTTGAATATCTCTTAGCATCTGCTTCATCCACAAAAGTTGAGTGCAACTTCCTACTGCTGCAATGTATTCTGCTTCAGTTGTAGACAGGGATATTGCCTCTTGTTTCTTGCTTAGCCAAGAAACCAACCTTTTTCCCAAAAAGAATGCTCCTCCACTTGTACTCTTCCTATCATCCACATCTCCCCAATCTGCATCTGTATATGCATGAAGATAAAAATTATGATCTCTAGGATACCATAGACCATACTCAACTGTTCCTTTTAAGTACCTAAAAATTCTTTTGATTGCCATGACATGAGATTCTCTAGGATCAGCCTGGAATCTCGCCACAAGACCAACAACCTGCATTATATCTGGTCTAGTTTGAGTGAGGTACAATAATCCTCCAATCATTGATCTGTACTTTGTATGATCTGTCTTAGGAGAGTCATCATCTTTGCTCAACTTACATCTGGTTGCCATTGGAGTGTTCATTGGCTTTGAATCTTCCATTCCAAATTTCTTCAATAATTCTTTCACATATTTGGTCTGAGAGATAAAGATTCCTTTCTTTATCTAAGTAATTTGCAGACCCAAGAAGAAATTTATTTCACTGAGCATTGACATTTCAAACTCACTTTTCATTTGATTTACAAAGGTTTTACACATACTGTCTCTTCCTCCAAAGATGATATCATCAACAAATACTTCAACAATCAAGATATTTTCATGATCAATTTTGAAATATAGGTTACTATCAGCAGTACCTTTGTTGAAACCAATCTTCAAAAGATGTTTGTCCAGCCTTTCATACCATGCTCTTGGAGCTTGCTTTAGACCATATAGTGCCTTCTTTAATTTGCAGACCATATCACCATGCTTAGATAATTGAAATCCATCCTGTTGTTCAATGTACACTTCTTCTTCTAAGTCACCATTCAAGAAAGCAGATTTGACATCCATTTGATATGCTTTGAAATCTTTGAAGGCAACAAATGCAAGAAATAGTCTGACTGCTTCAATTCTTGCCACCGGAGCAAAGGTTTCCTCAAAATCAATCCTTTCTATTTGAGAGTAGCCTTTGCAGACTAATCTGGCTTTATTTTTGATTACTTCACCAACTTCATTTAGTTTGTTCTGGAAGACCCATTTGGTTCCAATCACATTCTTGTTTCTAGGTCTAGAAACAAGATCCCAAGTGTGATTTTTCTCAATTTGCATCAATCATTCCTCCATTGCTTTGGTCTAATTTTCATCATTGTAGGCTTCATTTATTGTCTTAGGTTCAATCTTTGAAATCAGACAACATTCATCTAAATTTTAAGCAATTTTCCTTCTAGTTTGCACACCTTTGCTTTTGTCACCTATGATCTGATCTTCAGAGTGGTTTAGTCTTACATACCTTGGAACTTTGGGAGTTTCTTGCACTTCTGTTTCTTGATCAGGCTCATTCAGACCAATCTCTTCTTCCTGATTTACCGGATCAGTCTGAATCTGACTTTCAGGAGAGGATTGAGCTCTTTGAACCAGAGCACCATTCTGATCATCTTCATCATACTCATAAAAGCTTGAGGGTTTCTCTATTCCCTCATCAACCTTCACATTTGTACTTTCTATCATCTTTCTTAGTCTCTTGTTATAACACCGGTATGCTTTGCTTTGAGTAGAGTAACCCAAGAATATTCCTTCATCACTTCTAGCATCAAATTTGCCTAAATCTTCTAGAGTAACCAAAGACTCTGAAATATCTTACAGTGGGAGTAATGCCAAACCAGAGTTCATAAGGGGTCTTACCGGTACTGCTTCTGATTTGCACTCGATTAAGAGTATAGACTACAGTGCTGACAACTTCTCTCCAATAGATCTGAGGAACATTTGCTTCCATCATCATAGTCCTAGATGATTCCTGGATGGTCCAGTTCTTCCTCTCCACTACTCCATTCTACTGTGGAGTCCTCAGAGTAGACAATTGTGTCTTAATTCTATGTTTCTCACAGAATTCTATGAACTCACCGGATGTGAATTCTCCACCTCTATCAGACCTCAGACATTTCAACTTTATTCCTGTTTCATTCTCTACCATAGCCTTGAATATTTTGAATTTTTCAAGAGCTTCAGATTTCTCCTTTAGAAAAGTTACCCACATCATCCGAGAATAGTCATCTATTAACAGCATGAAGTATCTATCACCTTGAATACTTTGGTTCTTGCCGGACCACAAAGATCAGTGTGAACTAAGTCCAATAGTCCGGTAGAAGATAGTTCCTTGCTTTTGAATGTGACTCTGCTCATCTTACCCAACTGACATTCCTTGCACAAGATGTTAGTAGGTTTCACCAATTTTGGAAGATCTCTTACATCCTGAGTATTGCTTATTTTGATGATATTATCAAAATTCACATGACACATCCTTCTATGCCATAACCAACTCTGATCAACTTGAACAAACAAGCAGCTTTTACCAGCACCAACCAAGTGGAAGATATTACCTTTAGTTTGAGTACCGGATGCAATCTCTGTTCCAGATCTTTCAAAGATTTTGCATTTTCCATCCTTGAATCGGAGATCATAGCCTTTGTCCACCAACTGTCCAACACTGAGAAGATTGTGCTTCAAACCTTCAACATACAACACATTACCAGTTTTGTTTCTTCCATTAAAAGAAATAGTTCCTCTTCCTCTGATTCTACCAGCAGAAATATCACCAAACTTTACCACTCCTCCTTCATACCTTTCCAAATCTATGAACTTATTCTTGTCACCTGTCATGTGGTGAGAGCAACCACTATCAATGACCTAATCATTCTTTTCTTCAATTTGGGCAGCCAGAGCTCTTTCTACAACTTTATGATTGATAGATACAAAGGATATTGGTTCTTCATCCTTGATGGCAATAAACACCCATTCACTTTCGGATTTGTTTCCTATCTCTAATTCATCATCTGTTACTCCTTCATTATCATCTTCTTCATGAACATAGTAACAATTCTTTTGGAACCTTGATCTGTTAGGATTTGGCTTTGAAAATCTTTCCGGACATTGTGAGGAAAAATGACCAATCTTATTGCAGTTAAAACACTTAAAAGGCAATTTTCCTTCATACTTACCGGATCCTCTTGGCAGTCTCTTTGCAATGAGGGCTTCAAGTTAAGTAGTTTCCACTTCTTCTTCTTCCGGGTCTTTTCTTTCTTTTCCATACCATGACAAGTTCCTTGATGAGTTCTCTCCCGGATCAAATCCTTGTTTACCTTTCACAAAGGCACTAGCTTTGAATGTAGATTCAGTTTTGGGGGGATCATCTCTAAATTCAGTCATTTCAAAAGCAGCCAATTTGCCAGCTAATTGGTCTCTTGTGACAGTTGTATGGGCTCTGAATTCATCAATGGTAGCAACCTTGATTTTGTAAGAGGCAGGGAGGGATCTGAGAATCTTACCAACAATCTCATTTTCATCCAAGACTCCACCAGAATTTCTAATTCCACAAACCAGCTCATTCACTCTTGGCATAAAAGTGGTAATATTTTCATCATCTCTCATCTTCAGTTTTTCAAATTTTTCTTTTAGACTTTGTAACCTTGCACATTTAACATACTCATCTCCTTCATGCAGAAGTTCTAGTTTAATCCAGATCTCATAGGCAGTTGGTAGGTCAATAACATTTGAGAGCTCTGAGTCAGTTAATGCGCTTAGAAGAGCCTCTTTGGTCCGCAGATTATTTTCAGCATCTGTGATTTCATTTAGGGTTGTCGGACCACCCTGTGGAGGTGCATATGCTTTTGTGACCATGGACTAGTACACTTTTCCCATACACTGCAAGTGACATTTCATGTGACCTTTCCAAAGAGAGAAGTTGGTTCCATCAAACTTTGGACTATCCTTCTTGTATGACGACATCCTGGATCTCCTCAAGCGGTTAAGCTCCTTTTAGAGGAACTTAGCTCTGATACCAATTGTTAGATTTATGGCACACAACTGAGAGGGGGGGGGTGAATCAGTTGTATAAAACTTTCTCTCTTTTATATACTTAACTCCATATTGTTAATCAACAGCATAATAGAAGATCAATCATGAAAGCACAATGCAAGAAATCAAGAGCAGAAACACATCAACACATGAGACACCAAGATTTTTGACATGGAAAACCCGGTTAAGGGAAAAACCACGGGGTGATTAACCCAAGATAAGATTCTCTGTTAGAAGAATAGAAAGAACAAGATGGCACATGCCAATTAGGGCTCACTGCCCGAGCACACTGCTCACAAGAGGCTCACTGCCTACAAGAGACACACTATCTACAAAAAGAGTAAGTATCACATACTTGAATTGGTAAAAAGCATCTTCAGCATGCTTGAGTTAGTTCCATTTAAGCCCAGACCTTCTGCTCTGCCTTTTGCTCTTTTCTTCGCTACCACACACTCATCACTGCAAGACACACTTCAAAATGAATTCACAATCCCTTATTTATACAAGGCATCGACTTAGGAACAATCATCTAAGTCAGCAAACACCTACAAGATCATTCGCAAGATGTGTAATACATCTGGTCGGCCAGTTTCAAGAAGAACACCAATATCCGTGGTTATTCTTCAAATGCAAACTCTAACTTCAATGCGGATCACCATCATTAACTGGACAGGACCCAATGATCATCATAACCTTCCCTGAATCACCAAACACATCCGCACTTCATCATCCTACTGGAATTCTTCTCTCCTTCATCCGGAGCTACAAGAACACAATCTGTCATCATTGTCATAAATGAATAGGCACTTCCAGACCTTCAACCCACGAACTAATCTAGTTGATACTTCACAGGGATGTCCTCAACACTTCCTCAGATCCGCAGAACGGGATAATGAAATACCAGATCTCACCGGACCTTTCTGTGGCCCTCTATCACCTCTGAACACCTACCGGAACCGGTTCTACTTGAGCGACCATAACTTCTTCAGATCTTCATGCGGACCTCTGAAATCTTGACTGGAGAATCTCAAGACTTATATCTACAAACCCTTTAAATCACATCCTCTGATCCTCAATCTATTGATGACTTTTACCTTCTTGTCATCACTATTCTTAACTGTTCCTGATTGTGACTTATTTTCTCAAAACCCTCAGCACACATCTCATCTAATCCTTCTCATTAATGCAACATGAGTATGTTGACATCAATGACAACACCAGTTATCCTCATACTTGCAACAGTATTTGCTATCACAAGTAAAACATAATCCTTTTGCTCTCTTCTCTTGAATTTGTTGTGACATCAAGCTTGTAGGTTGAGGAAGTTACTTTGTAGGAGTGCTTCTATCTCTTATGTTTACAAAATCTTGAATTTTATTAGCCATACATTTTCCCTCTACCTACCATGCTAAAATCAATAACTGGGACATAGAATTTGGATGGAACATGCATACCTTATATTTGATGTGATCCTTTAAGCCTCTAAGGTGTTGGCACCTAGATTTTCAGCCTCATGTTTACAAAATCTTGCCAAGTTCTCAAACATGCATTTTTTACCCTAAATCCATCAAAATCTTAATTTGTGCCTTCCTTCCTTAAAACCCATTATTTATACCTAATCTGAGACTATTTTAAATGGGTTCCCTTCAAAAAGTTATAAGTAAAAATCCCCAAGTTTTCCTTCCTTCAAAAATTTGGCTAAGTGAAATCCCTACGGGATTTCGGGACCCGAACAGACTTTTGGACCTTTTTCCAAAAGGTCCAAAAGTCATAAGTCCTCCCGCAGACCTGATCCTCGCTTTTTCTCAGTCCCCACCATATGGAAAAGGTTCCGTTGGGACTTCGAGGCCCGATAGGTCTTTTGGTCCTGGTCTAGAATCCCTCCATGACACTGCATCCCTCATCCCTACGTGACCTTGGGACTCACCAACAAAAGAGGACCTTCAAAGATAGAAATGATATGTTTTTGCGACCTGATATGTTTTCAGGACTTGATGTGATTTCAGAACCCGATATGTTTTCGAGACCTAAGGGCATTTCAGGACTCCAAGGCCCAATGGGACTTTTGGTCCTAGACAAAAATCTTCTTAGACCCCCTGAATTTTCAAGGAAATTTTTTAATAATTTTTTGAGGAAGGGCCTGTTGCAAGTATGTGCCTAACCGGTGTTGTCATTGATGTCAACAGATTTGTGTTGTAATTAGTGTCAACTGTGCTCTTACTTTGTTGCTTGCTTGTAGGGAGTGAGATGCTTTGCATTTACTTATGTAAGTGATCTGGATGTTGAGGATATTGAGAAAATTAGCTCCTCTGGTGGTAACAGTGTGTTGCAATGGAAACAGTGTATTATATTCAGAAGAACAATTCAAAAGTTTGCTCTGCATTTCCTGTAGAATGAATATCTTTGCCTGTGGATTGGAAGTTGTTTAGAAGTCTGTCTGAAGATGTTATATTCCAAGTTTGAGCCTCTAACACAAAGATTTGAGTGAGTTATGTTCACCAGAGTGAAAATTACTTTTCTTGTCTGTTTGGTGGTGATAGGGAGAAAGTGTTATGCTCCACATTCCTCTACATTGAAGTATTTTGGTTTGTAGTTCTAGAGTTAAATCTAATTTGGTGTTATGTGCCCTCAACTCTAATGGATTGTGATCTGGTGGTCTGCAAGCTATCCCTTCCTTATGACAGTGGCCGACAATGTTGTTCTTGTGCTCCGGTTTGAAGAATCTTCTTGACAGAGTGGTTGGAGATCGTGCAGTTGTTCTCAGTGATTACAATGTGCTTGTGGATGTCTCCTGATCATGTTTCTACCTTTGGATTGGTCCACAAAGAGAAAATTGGATCGTGGATGAAGAATGTTCTTAGCAAACCTAGTGTTCTCACCAGTCTTGGTGGTTGATTTCACTAATTGTGGAGATGCCTTGAAGATTGTGGAAGCATGTCATGGCGTGAAGAATTGCATTTGAGTCCCAGCTAAGGCATGGCATGATCCACATACATCTTTACATATTTTCCTTAGCTAAATTTGTATTAGGTCCAAACTTATTTTATGTATGTTTGTAATGCCAACCTTGGAGATTGTTCCAATGGTTGATGAATGTATTGCTGACTTTGACGTACATTCCAAGGTTGATGACTTGTATAAAGACTTGTAGTGGAATTGAGAAATTGTAAGAAGTGTGCGAAAATGAAGAGATAAGTGTGAAGGTGTGAAGGAGCAGAGCAGATAAGTTATATTGTACTTCAATGGAACTGAACCCAGGCATGGAGTAGATGCTACTTAATCAGTTCACCATATTTGGCAGTGAGCCACCCTTTGGCAGTGAGCTGTTCTTTGCAATGAGCAATTTGGGCAGTGAGCCTCTATTTTTCGGTATTGCTATAACATATATATCTTTGTGGGCTAACACCCACCGTGGTTTTTCCCTTATAGGGTTTTCCATGTAAAAATCTGGTGTCTTATGTGTTAATGTGTTGAGCTTCTTATTTCATGTTGTCATGGTTAAATCTGAATAATAGTAAATAAGAGTTTGATGTGTTGTTGTTCATAAGTGTTCAAACTTTTAAGGATAATTGATTCACCCCCCTCTTAGTTGTTTAGTGCATTTCAACAATTGGTATCATAGCAGGTTCCTCAGAAGAAAGTCTAACATCTTGAGGAAGATCCAAGATGCCTTTTAAGAAAGAAGCTCCACAATTTGATGGGACAAATTATGCGCTATGGAAGGTATGAATGAAAAGCCATCTCCTTTGTCTTGGTTATAAAGTATGGAAAGCTGTGGAAACAGAATACACCATACCTGAAAATGGTTTGACAACTAAAGATGAAATCAAAGAATATGAGTTGAATGTAAAATCCATAGATGCCTTATTAAGTGCCTTGACTGAAACTGAGTTGATAAAAGTTATGTATCTAGAAATTGCAAATGAAGTTTGGGTGAAGTTGAAGATACTATATGAAGGAGATGATTCTATAAAAGAAGCCAAGCTATAGGGCCTTAAAGCTAAATATGAGAGTTTAAAGATGAATGAAGATGAAAACATTACAGCCTTCATACAAAGCATTGATGAACTTGTCAATGGAATAAAACAAATGTGAGGAACTATTGGTGATAAGCCAGAACTTGTGATGAAAATTTTTAGATCACTACCAAAATCCTACAGTCACAAGGTAGCTGCAATTGAAGAAATAATGACTATGAAAACTATTGACATAGATCAATTACTTGGAAAGCTTACAGCCTTTGAAATGAGAGAATTTGGTGATGCCTTGCCGAAAGTTGAGACAACTTTTAAAGCTAGTACTTTAGAAAAGATTTCCAGAGCTGAGAAATATAAGGTGGATGATGACTTTGATGAAATTGAAGCTAACTTTGTTGATAGGTTGCAAAGAGGTTCTGGTAAGTTCAAAGGAAAATTACCTTTCAAATGTCTCTCATGTGGTAAAGTAGGTCATTATGCTTCTAGATGTCTTGAAAGAATTGAAAGAAATAGGAAAAGATTTGAGAGCAGGCCTAGAGCTCCAAAGAAATGCTACCATGTTAGAGATTTTGATGATGAAGGTGTGACTGATGATGAATTTGATGATGCTAGTACTAGTGCAAATGAATGCCTGTTTATTGCTATTAAGGAAGATCCCATGTCTACAAATTCTACTAGCTGTGTGAAGGAAGAAAAAGTAGTGGAAGAAAGTGCTTTAGCTGTTCAAGTTGAGAAAGATAAGGATGAATGGATGCTCACATCACATGACCGGTGACAAAAGTAAGTTTCTAAGTTTGGAAAAATATGATGGAGGACTGGTTAGGTTTGGAGATAATGCAGCTAGTAAGATTTGTGGAAAAGGATCTATTTCATTTGATGGAAAGCATAATACTGACAATGTCTTATATGTGAAGGGATTGAAGCACAATCTTTTGAGTGTTGGTCAGATGTGTGACAAAGGTTATGATCAGAGATTCAAAGACAATGGATGTAAGATTATGGACAGCTCTGGAACTATGATTGCTATCGGTAAGAATTAGGCTAGAGGTGACATCTATCAATTAAGAGGAACTAATGATTACTGTTTATTAGCCCAATCAGATGAGAGTTGGCTGTGGCGTAGAAGGTTGTGTCATATAAATTTTGATAATCTAGTCAAGATAAGTTCAGGTCAGACTGTAAGAGATTTACCAAAACTTGTGAAACCTACCAATAGTATTTGCAAGGAACGTCAGTTGGGGAAGCAGATAAGAACAAGTTTCAAGAGTAAAGAGCAATTTTCTACCGGTTTGTTGGATCTAGTGCATACAGATCTCTGTGGTCCTACAAGGGTGAGAAGTCTACAAGGTGATAGGTACTTCATGTTGCTTATTGATGATTATTCTAGAATGACTTGGGTTACTTTTCTAAGAGATAAATTAGAAGCCCCAGAGAAGTTCAAATCTATTAAGGCAATAGTTGAAAATGAAATAGAGTTGAAAATCAAATGCTTGAGGTCTGAGAGAGGAGGTGAGTTCACATGGAATGAATTCAAAATTTTTTGTGAAGAGCATGGGATAGAGAGACAACTATCTACAACTAGAACTCCTTAGCATAATGGAGTTTTGGAAAGAAAAAATAGGATAGTTCAAGAGGCTGCGAGGACAATGATGAAGGAATTAGATCTGCCAGATGTTTTCTAGAAAGAAGCTATACACATTGCTGTCTACATTTAAAACAGAGTTCAAGTGAAAGGTAATGGTACTAAAACTCCCTATGAATTGTGGTACAGAAGAATTCCTATAGTAAAATATTTCAAAATCTTTGGAAGCAAATGCTATATTAGGAGAGATGAAGATTTAGGAAAGTTTGATGCAAGGTGTGATGAAGGAATCTTCCTAGGATACTCTACCAAGAGTAAGGCTTACCGGTGCTACAACAAAAGGCTCAAAAAGATTGTTGAGAGTGCAAATGTGAAGGTGGATGAAGGCAAGGAAAGAATATAAGACCTGAGTTACTATGAACCTGATGAACCTGTGACTATAGTGAATGAAGAAAAAGTTGAGCAAGAAGACAGTGAGGATGAAGAAGAGGCTCCGGAAAGTGTTGTTAAGACTCCTAGGTATGTAAGGATTAATCATTCTAAAGATCAAATTATAGGTGACAAAAACAAAGGTGTGCTGACAATGAAAAGAGCCACAGAAGAACAAGTAAATTACTGTTTGCTTTCAAAAGTTGAACCAAAAACTATGAATGAAGTTTGCAATGATGAAAATTGGGTAAAGGCAATGGAGGAAGAACTAATGCAGATAGAGAAGAATGAAACCTGAGAACTAGTTCCTAGACTTGCTAACAAATATATTATTGGAACCAAATGGGTTTTCAGGAATAAGCTGAATTGAAATAGAGAAGTTGTAAGGAATAAAGCAAGACTTGTGTGTAAAGGATATTCTCAAATTGAAGGAATAAATTTTGAAGAGACTTTTGCTCCAGTGGCTCAGATTGAAGCAATCAAAATATTTCTAGCATTTGCAGCCCACAAAGATTTCATAGTATATCAGATGGATGTAAAATTTGCATTTCTGAATGGTGAGTTAGAAGAGGAAGTCTACATTGAGCAACCGGAAGGATTCCAACTATCAAATTAAGGTGATATGGTATGTATGTTGAAGAAAGCATTATATGGACTCAAGTAAGCTCCTAGGGCCTGGTATGCCAGGTTGGATAAGTACTTATTGCAATTAGGATTCAATAAAGGTACTGCTGATACTAATATTTATTTCAAGATTATTGGTGATCAAATTTTGATTGTTGAAGTCTTTGTTAATGACATTATCTTTGGAGGAAATGAAAGTATGTGCATGAAATTTGCTGGTGAAATGCAAAAAGAGTTTGAGATGTCTATGTTTGGTGAGATGAATTTCTTTTTAGGTTTGTAAATTACTCAATCAGATAAAGGAATCTTCATATCTCAATCTAAGTATGTGAAAGAGTTGTTGAATAAGTTTGGAATGGAGAACTCTAAACCGATATGTACTCCCATGGTGCCTGGTTGCAAGTTAAGAAAAAATGACGAATCACCTAAGACTGATTAGAAAAGATATGGATCCGTGATTGCAGGATTACTTTATCTAACTCAAACTAGACCTGATATTATGCATACAGTTTGTCTTGTTGAAAGATTTCAAGTAGATCCAAGATAATCACATGTGATGGTAGTAAAGAGAATCTTGAGATATTTACAAGGCTCTCTGGATCATGGATTATGGTATCCAAAGGATAATGATTTCACTCTTAGTGCTTATACAGATATAGATTGGGCTGAAGATGTTGATGACAGAAAAAGTACAAGTGGAGGTGCTTTCTTCTTGGGAAATAGACTGGTCTCATGGCTAAGCAAAAAGCAAGACTCAATCTCCTTCTCTACTGCAGAAGTAGAGTATATTGTAGCAGCATGTTGTTGCACTCAAGTGTTATGGATGAAGCAGACCTTGAAGGACATAAGAGTCGTATATGAAGATCCAATTGCAATTTTTTGTGACAATACAAGTGCCATAAATATTTCAAAGAATCCAATGATGTACTCAAGGACAAAACCCATATCAATAAAGTATCACTTTTTAAGAGAAAAGGTGACAGACAATGAAGTAAAGATGGAATATGTGTCCACAAAGGATCAAATTGCAGATATTTTCACTAAGCCTCTGCCTAAAGATACCTTTGAGTATCTTAGAGAAAAGTTAGGGGTCATCATCCCTCCTGTTCTGAACTAAGATGCATAGGAATGCATCAATCCAGTGGTACTCAAAGTGTCATTCTTTGATCTGGATTGATGTTTTGATGGCTACATCTCAGGGGGAGTAGCTAGACATTCCTAATAAAGTAAGTGTTGATAACAGAGAAAGTTCAGTGGATCAGAGCAGTAGCATGCAAGTATGTGCCCTTTGCCATTGATGTCAAAGGGGGAGAGAAATCATGTGAAAAAATCAAGGGGTGAAAGCATACAGTGTAAAAAGAAAGGGGGAGTATCTTGTCTTTATGGCCATTAAGTTTTTCACATCATATGTTGCCATCAATGACAAAGGGGGAGATTGTTGCAAGTATGTGCCTAACCGGTGTTGTCATTGATGTCAACATATCTGTGTTGTCATTAGTGTCAACTGTGCTCTTCCTTTGTTTCTTTCTTGTAGGGAGTGAGATGCTTTGAATTTACTTATGTAAGTGATCCAGATGTTGAGGATATTGAGAAAATTAGCTCCTCCAGTGGTAACAGTGTGTTGCAGTGGAAATAGTGTATTGTATTCCAAAGAACAGTCTAGAAGTTTGCTCTACATTTCCTGTAGAATGAATATCTTTGCCTGTAGATTTGAAGTTGTTTAGAAGTCTATTTGAAGATGTTATATTCCAAGTTTGAGCCTCTGACATGAAGATTTGAGTGAGTTATGTTCACCAGAGTGAAAATTGCTTTTCCCATATGTTTGGTGGTGATAGGGAGAAAGTGTTAAACTCCGCATTCCTTTGCATTGAAGTATTTTGGTCTACGGTTCTAGAGTTAAGTCTAATTTGGTGTTATGTCCCCTCAACTCTAATGGATTGTGATCTGGTGGTCCACAAGCTATCCTTTCCTTATGACAGTGGCTGACAGTGTTGTTCTTGTGCTCCAATTTGAAGAATCTTCTTGACAGTGGTTGGAGATCATGTGGTTGTTCCCGGTGATTACAATGTGCTTGTGGATGTCTCCTGATCATGTTCCTACCTTTGGATTGGTCTGCAAAGGGAAAATTAGATTGTGGATGAAGAATGTTCTTAGCAGACCTAGTGTTCTCACTAGTCTTGGCTGACTTGGTTGATTTCACTAATTGTGAAGATGTCTTGATGATTGTGGAAGCGTGTCATGGTGTGAAGAATTGTATTTGAGTCTGAGCTAAGGCATGGTGTGATCTGCATACATCTTTACATCTTTTCCTTAGCTAAAATTGTCTTAGGTCCAGACCTATTTTATGTATGTTTGTAATGCCGACCTTGGAGATTGTTCCAACGGTTGATGAATGTATTGCCAACCTTGATGTACATTCCAAGGTTGATGACTTGTATAAAGACTTGTAATGTAATTGAGAAATTGTAAGAAGTGTATGAAAATGAAGAGATAAGTGCGAAGGTGAGAAGGAGTAGAACAGATAAGTTTTATTGTGCTTCAATGGAATTGAACCCAGGCATGGAGTAGATGCTACTTAATCAGTTCACCATTTTTGGTGGTGAGCTACCCTTTGGTAGTGAGCCACCCCTTGGCAATGAGCCACCCTTTGTCAGTGAGCCATTCTTTGCAGTAAGCCTTTGTTTTTCAGTATTGCTATAACATATATATCTTTGTGGGCTAACACTCACCGTGGTTTTTCCCTTATAGGGTTTTCCACGTAAAAATCTGGTGTCTTATGTGTTAATGTGTTGAGCTTCTTATTTCATGTTTTCATGGTTAAATTTGAATAACAGTAAATAAGAGTTTGATGTGTTGTTGTTCATAAGTGTTTAAAGTTTTAAGGACAACTGATTCACCCCCCTCTCAGTTGTCTGGTGCATTTCAACATGGCCTAAGTTTTTTATGGAGTTTCTGGTCAAACTTTTGATTTTGACTTTCAACACTTTTGGTTCTTTCAAGATTTCAGGTCCTGCCGACCCTTTTGGAATTTTTCCAAAAGTTCCAAAGTGCCAAGTTCTCCCATTAAACCGGTCCCCACTTTCCTAGACTCTTGCAGTATAATGAAAAGGTTCTGTCGGGACTCTGGGACCTGATTTGAATTTTGGTCTTGGTCCAAAATCTAGATGTCCTCCCGCAACCCGAAGTATCACCAAGGTCCAAACACCCGCTAAAGCCCTAGAAACACGTATAAACATGCCAACTACTCTCCAAATCGCCTTTAATGTGAAATGGGTAGTTGAAATTTATGTTTTTATTGTAGTTGGTGGGGTTGTTGGGGTTTTTCCTACCCATTTCATCCTCAGATCCAAGGTGTGAAGGCTATAAAGGGAAGATTGGTGTTAAGTCATAAAATGTGTACACTAGCATTTTACACTTAGTTTAGCACCTGGTTGGACCTATTTTGTTGCCTTTGTCTATTAGGACCTATTGTAACACCTCTTTGAGCTCTAAACAATGAATATCCTGATTTCGACAAATAAACTTGACATAATCAACTTAGGACTAGACTAAGCCCCATTAAATGACACTTTTTGGAGTTTGTGGGCTAAAGGTCCAGGGCGACCAAGCGCCCTGGTCCCACTTTGGATTTTTTTCCCCACTTTGTGGTGTCAACTTAGGACACTCCTTTAGTTAGTATTTGTCAGCTTAAAGTTGTTTTATTTACCGAAGGTGAGCAGGAATGCATATTTAAGTGTGTGCTATAGTTCATTTTACACTTAACTAGATGAATGCAAAATTGCTCTCATGTGATGTTTTGTGCTAAAGGATTATTCATGTTTGGATTGTCTTCTACTTATGAATGCTATTGAAGTTGTTGTAGGCTTTGAAGGAAGTTTGAAGCCCTCTTCATTACTCTCCTTTGTTGGTGCTATGTCTTCATCAACTAAGGTTGGATATCTTGTGGTTATTATCATCATTTATCATCATTATCTATCATATTGTTGCATATATGGCCTCTGCCCTCGTAGGGTATGCACTCTTGAATCTTATCATTCATTGTTGTGGAGATGGGAATACCAACACAGGGTTTGACTGAGGTAAACCCTTAAAACAACACAACCTTTTCCCTCTTTTTATGTGTGCAGGTAAGACGAATAGGTTTCATAGGTTGGTTTCTAGGAAGAAGGCAGTACAGATGTATACAGGTTTGATAATACCTGAAGTTCTACCTAACCCTAAAAAAGGACCAGGGCACTTGAGCACCCATGTCCTAGGTATTTCTACTACACTTTTTAGGTTTTGAATTACTCTGCCACTTCTACTATATTGGCTGATCTCTGTGGTTCATTTCTTGTAGTCAATATTAGTTTGTTATTTATCATTTTGTGGTTTAATCTTAGTCTTAGCTTGTTTGTTTGACTTTGGTTAAACTTGGTTGGTCCTTCTATATACAACAAAAGGGTAGAACCCCTATAGTTTGGCTCTCCTCTTTGGGTAGAAGCCATGCTCAGTTTGTGCCCCAATGTTTTGTAGAAGAGGGATGAACTAGTTTAACTCTTTAGGCTTGTGATCTCTTTTCTACTTAACAATTGGAATTCATTTCAAGGGTTGGTCGTTGAACCAATTGTTTGGTCTGTGAGTGCCTTAGGTTGATTTTAGGGCTTCAAATCATGCCAGTCTGGGTAGTGAATAGAGGAATGCATATGATACAACACATGAAATGACTGTAATGCACATCTTCATGCAGTGGTGTATCTCGATGGAAGAATGCAATGATTTAGGGGAATATATGAACTTGGTTACGTATTTTCTTGTACCACACTCGCTGGTATGTTGTAACAGGGATATGATAATGTATGACAACATTTAAATCAATACAATCTTTGTGTTGGGTCATTTCTTTTGTTGCAAGTGGATCATTGTAATTTTTTGGGATTAATAAGTATGCCTAGTGTATGAAATATAATTTGAGAAATGTATGTGAATACATGATGCAACCTAGCTTGGGTAACTTACCAGTCAGCCTGAGCTAGCAGCACAGTCGTAAATCATTAACAAACATAACTATTTCAATTATTTACTCTTCAATGTACAGCTACAGAAACACAATAATTTATTTATCCGCAAGCAATTCATACAATCAAGAAAATGAATACATATATCTACTTTTCAACTTCAATTTATTATTATATCAGCAACACATTAAGGTTCAGGTGTACATATTGACAAAAATTGAAATTACCCAACTTGATATTCTATAGACTCTTGCTATGCAAGGCCATTCTCTCTATTTGAAAATAGTGTTGCTTCTTGGTTAAACCTAGGTCACACCTTTTTTCCCTGTCGACTTTCCTCTGTGTTACCAAATTTGCCACACTGATGGTTTGTTTTACCCCTTTCCTCCTTTATTGTTGAAGGCACAAGACAACTGAGAGGGGGGGTGAATCAGTTATATCAAAAACTTCAAACTCCCATAAACATAATCACCTCCACATTAGTTCACTTAAACCCTTAATCTGTTATGAAGTTTAAACATGAAAAGCATATAACACAAACTTAAACACATCAACACCATGCACCAGAGAACACCAAATTTTACATGTAAAACACTAAAAGGGAAAAACCACGGTGAGGGTTAGCTCACAATATAATGTAGTAACAATACCAAATTACAAAGGCTCATTCCCATAGAGAGAATGCTCATTGCAGGGGACTCACTGTCCAAGTCGACTCACTACCCACTGAGAAAGAAAGAAGAAAGAGAAGAATGGCTCACTGCCATTCTTTGAATTGATATAATTACATCTAACCTATGCATGGAGTTCAGTTCCAATGAAGCTCAATATACATCACAACTAACTCAACACCTTCGCAACATCACTAAAAATTATAGACACCTTCTGCTCACTACA
Organism: Cunninghamia lanceolata; assembly: GCA_027924645.1. Taxonomy (NCBI): domain Eukaryota; kingdom Viridiplantae; phylum Streptophyta; class Pinopsida; order Cupressales; family Cupressaceae; genus Cunninghamia; species Cunninghamia lanceolata. The sequence continues at coordinate 3,488,658 of BSBN01000934.1, forward strand.
TCTAGTAGCCTAACACATGAAAGCCCTTGTTGCCCTGATCAAATTCACATCACAACATCATCTCCCCCATTTGTACACATGCATTCACAAATCCTTAACACTTATTTATACCATCATTACCTTTGAAACAATCTTCAAGGTCGGCAACACAATCTCCAAGGTTGGCAAACACGCAATATTTGAATTAGGTGTGGACCTAAACATTCCACAACATAAGGTAATGAAGGCAAACCACTCTATACCTTAGCTCAGACCCAAATCTATCTAGACACACTACACAACACTCACATAATCATCAAATCAACTCCTCAATCAACACAAACATTCAAGGTACGCCAAACAAAGTAAACACAAGGAATTCTTGATCACATGCTTCCATGATCACAATATTAACTTGCAGACCATACACAGGGCTTTAATACAATCTAGAAACATCCATGAACATCTTGAAGTCACTTGGAAACCAAAAAATTCAGCCACAACAACTTTCACCTGAACACAACAACACTGTCGAACTCTACCACACAATAAATTGCTTTTCGAAGCACCAAATCACAAACCTTTTAGAAGGAAGATAGGTAAGATCCCTATGAACATATATCTAGAATTGTGGCACCTGAAACCTTTCTATGGAGGAATGTAGAGAAAAATAATTTCTCCTAGACACATCTGCACAACTCAGAAACACTGTCAAATATTGTTCTTAACCTGGTGAACATAACTTTCACTGTACACCAATCTAGAGCACCAAATTTTGGATTTAGCATCTTCAAAAACTTCTTGACAACATATCCAAACCGTACACTTAGATCTCCAACACAAAAGAAATGCAAAGAAAAAACTTGAACAATATTCTATAAGCCGAAAGACTCTTCAACACACAATTTCCAGTATTAATTAAATTTTCTCAAAAGCATTTGGAAACTCAGCAATAGAAACAATCTACTTGTTGGCAAGAGACACTGCTATGAGGAAGAATGGAATGTTGTCATTGATGGAAACATGACAAAGAAGGTACATCAGTATGACAAGAAGACATCATTCTAGAAGACCAACTTGCATTGGCATCAAGGCACAAAAGTATTCAAGTTCGGAAAGCCAAAATGACTAAGTATGGATAGTGTTTAGAGTAAGGGACAGAAAGTGAAGCCGTATGCCTCCACAAAAGAAGATATCCTAATGCAGATCAAGTATGATGACTCATAACTATGTGATGATGATTTAGTCTAGTATTCAATTCATGACTTTCTCTGGAAGTCATGTGAAGGAATTGTATAAGTTCGAACAAACAGAGTTAGGATAGAGATAGTGAACATGGCACAGTATAATGGTTTGCATTCCTCTGCAAATGCTTATTGTGCTATACAGTTCTGAAGGTATGTTAAGAGGTCAATAATGAACATTGGATATGATTTGTGAGGTCCCATTTGGTCCATAGTGTGAGTTGTGATGTGATAGATGAACTGATCAAGTATGTTCTTAAGGAACAAGCCGACAGGTGGTGTAGTAAATCCTTATGCGGAGAAGTTATAGCATCTAGATAATTAATCTAAGTTATTATATGATTGGGGCCAACCTATGAGAAGATTTGTACATGTTTGTTTGAGTCCACAATGTAGATTGAACATAAGATTAAGCCGACATAGTAGAACTCTTTGTTCACACGTTTCAGGTTTAGCTTGCCGACCTGATGGAGAGATAAATCTTGTTGCAGATATATATATCTGATGAATTTCATTTTTGGAAGTATGGATGATGGGTGAAGAGGTATTATGTGTGTGAAACATGTGAAGATAAGGCAATAATTAGCATAAGAAGAGAGATCATATCCTCGAATAAGAGCAGAGCAGTGAAACATGGAAGACAAAGATGAAGAGTGTTGAATCAATCTTTCTGTGCTTCATTGGAGCTATAACCTTGCATGTGTAGATGCAGTCTAAGCAACTAACCTTGTTAGTGAGCCATTCTTCTTTCTTCTTTCTTTCTCTAGATAGTGACCCTGTTTTGACAGTGAGCCTTTCTTGTAGTGAGCAATTTTCAAGGTAGTGAGCCCTAAGTTAGTGAGCATTATTGTAATCCGGTATTGTGCTATATTAATATATTGTGAGCTAACACTCACCATGGTTTTTCCCTTTTTGGGTTTTCCACGTAAAAATCCTAGTGTTCATGTGTTATGTCTTTGTGATTGCTATTTCTATGTTTATTTTGCTTTCATATTATTAACTTTGGAAATTGGATAAATAAATTTGTGAAGTGGTTTTGTGGAATACTGATTCACCCCCCCTCTCAGTATTCCTTATTATCAACACTACTAACATCATCAACACTTCTACAAGGTATTCATATCACTTTAACACAACTTAATCAACTAAAAACAACAACATTAGAAGACACAGTTGACACCAATGACAACACCGATTAGCACATACTTGAAAGGAAGCAAGGTATGCGGAACAAACTTTCTACACAGATCTAATGAGAGTAGTATGCAAATTCTTTTTAATCCTTACAATTGCAACAATATTAATGATATAACAAAGATATTACAACAGCAAACACAAACACATAAAGAGAGATTGACACAAGATATATCGTGGGGAAAACATTTTCAGGTAAAAAACTCCACACTCTAAAACCCGCACAATGTATTATCAAAACAATGGTGTGTTTACAATACACTTGCAATGCAAGTTCTTCCAAGAGTCTTCAAATGTTGTTTCTAGATTGATTCCAGCAACATAACAACACCTGTACAAATAATATGTAACTATAACAACTCCAAAACAATGCATTTTATAGAGATACAAGGCATATACTAGAAGCTTCTTGAGATAGGTGACCACCTTGGCCACATGGCCATTTTCCCACATCAAAGGACACTTGTCCCCACTTGTCATAGGAATCTCCAAACTTGGTTCTTACGCATCATAGATTCTGTCATATGGAATATCTTCTTCCACATCCACAAGATGCTGACACATGGCATATTAGTGCCACCTCAAATGCGACACCCAAATCCATGTAGGTTTGACTTGACCATCCAAGTCACATTCCAAGTAAGATGACAAGTCACCGTGCCACCTCAACTAAGTGACCAAACTGAATGTGCAAGTAAATACAATATTAGGCAATAAATAAATATACAATTAAATAAATAATGCTAGGAATTTGCAAAGGTTAAGACACTTTAATTCCCAACATTCTCCCACTTGTTGAACACTTTGCAAGAGCCAAAAGAAAATGACAAGATTTAACTACTAGGGGCCAAGAGGCCAATAGACTCCAAACACCATCTGAACTTCTCTGTGCCTACTGGTTTCATCAATGCATCTGCAACATTCTTCAAAATGTCTACCTTCTCCAATATCACCTTCCCATCTTCTACCATATCTTGAACAAAATAAAACTGAACATCAATATGCTTTGTTCTGGGATGGAAAGTAGGATTCTTTGCTAGGAAAATCACATCTTGACTATCACAATAGATAGTAATCTGTCTTGCATCAACACCAATGTCTGAACACAACCTCTTAAGCCAAATAGCTTCCTTACAAGCATGAGTTTCTGCCATGTACTCTGTTTCTATCATGGACAAAGCAACCATAGGTTGTCGCTTACTCATCCAACTAATAGCACCACCAGACATGGGAAACACATAAGCACTGGTGGATCTCCTACTGTCAATGTCACCTGCCCAATCAAAATCCACAAATCCATGAATACTCATAGAATGCAGAGGTCTAGTAGAATAATCATGATAACATAGAGAATACTCAAAAGTACCCCTCAAATATTTGAACACTCTCTTCACCGCATCCCAATGTACCCGTCCAAGATTAGCCATAAACCGACTGAGGACTCCCATTGCTTGGGCAATATCTGGTCTTGTACTGACCATAGCATACATCAAGCTGCCAACTACACTAGCATAAGGTACTCTGCTCATATCCTCCATCTTAGAAGGAGACTTTGGACAATCATTCATAGATAACTTTGTCCCCAATGAAACAGGAACACACAATGGTCTGCAATCTGCCATGCTGAATCTATCCAACACAGTCTTCACATAGTTACTTTGGCTTAACCAAAGTTTTCTGTTTGCTCAATCTCTTTTGATCTCCATCCCTAGGATGTACCTGGCTGCCCCTAAGTTTTTCATCTCAAACTGTGTTGACAACTGAGACTTCAAATTTAAAATCATATTCTTACCATTCCCAATCAACAACATATCATCAACATACAGTGCAATAATGAGAATATGATCATTGCCAAACTTGTAATACATACAATGATCTGATTTTGATCTCAGAAATCTAGTGGACAACAGAAAGGCATCAAATTTCAAGTACCACATCCCAGGAGATTGCTTCAAACCATACAAATACTTCTTTAACTTACAGACCAAATTTTCTTTACCTTTCACCACATAGTGCTTAGGCTGTGACATATAGATTTCTTCCTCCAAGTCAACATGAAGGAAAGTTGTCTTCACATCCATTTGTTCCACTTCCAAATCATAAGCTATTGCAAGAGATAACATGAACTAAATAGATGTCAGCTTTACAACGGGAGAGAAAATTTTACCATAATCAATTCCCTCCACTTGTGAATACCCCTTCGCAACCAATCTAGCCTTGTACTTCTCAACACTACCATCTGATCCAAATTTCTTCTTAAACACCCATTTACATCCACCAGGTTTCCGTCCATCAGGCAAAGGCCCCAAGTCCCAAGTTTTATTCTTTTCCAAATAAGCCATCTCATCCTCCATGGCCTCCTTCTAGGAACTTGCATCTTTCATGTCCATAGCCTCTGTCACAGTTCTAGGCTCATCAGTGTTAGTAATCAAGGCATAAGCATAACTAGAATCTAGTAATGTAGAACCAAACCTATCAGGTTGCTTCATGTTTTGTGTGGAACTCCTCAAAGGATGAGGTGGAAGCTCTACCTCTTCTTCTAAAATTTCAGAGCTGCTAAAGCTCTCCTCATCATCAGGTCCAACAGGGTCTTTCAGTTCAGTCTTCTCAGGGGTAGAAGGAAACTGAACCACATCCTTTTTGTTTTCTTTTTCTTCTGGTTGTAGAACAACAGGAGAAGGTGTTAGCTCTCTGAGGATAACACTTTTGCTGTACAACACTTTTTCAGCCATAGGATCCCAAAGCTTGTACCCTTTCACACCAACACCATAGCCAATGAAGATACACTTAACTACCTTGTTCTCTAATTTTGACCTCTTCTCCTTAGGCACATGTGCATATGCCTCACAACCAAAAACACAAAGATGTCTCAACGAGGGATTCTTACCAGACCACACCTCCATGGGTGTCTTATCAATGAGCGCTAAGGTAGGAGACTTGTTAACCAGGTAGCGAGCAATGGCTACAACTTCAGCCCAAAATTTTTGTTCGAGGCTAGCATCACTAAGCATACTCCTAGCCCTCTCCATCAACGTTTTGTTCATCCTCTCCGCAACTCCATTTTACTTTAGGGTATAAGGAGTTGCCTTATGTCTTTCAATCTCATGTTCTTTATAGAACTTATCGAACTCTATGGAACAAAACTCACCACCGTTATCAGTTCTCAAACACTTAATATTTTTACCAGTCAAATTCTCTACAAAAGCTTTAAACTCTTTGAATTGACCAAAGACTTCATATTTGCTTCTAAGAAAATAAACCCATGTCCTTCTACTGTAATCATCAATGAATGATACAAAATATATAGACTTAGAGATCAAAGGAACTTTTAGAGGACCAAACACAGCAGAATGAATAAGATCCAAAACACCAAAAGACTTGTGAGAACTAGAGTAAAATTGAACACGGTTTTATTTTCCATATATACAATGTTCGCAAAAGTCAAACTTGAGATTACAATCATTTAACCCCTCAATAAGGTTTTTATTTTTCAGGGCTCTAAGACCCTTCTTAGCAATGTGACCAAGTCTCTTATGCCACAGCATTTTTTTTTTAGTAGGAAGTTTCATTTCCAAAGCATGAGCACCCTTAGGTACCCAGAAAGCACTACCATCAGAAGTAGAAGCAACAGTCTTTTTCACTGCAAGTTCCAATGGTGAGGATGAACAATCTAAAAGTCTTTTCTTCGAAATAGAAGAACTATTGCACTCAGTAGTGCATGCATCTAGCTAAAACAAAGTACCTCTCTAAGTACCCTTAGCAAGCACCATAGCTCCTCTTGTCATCTTGCATCCTCCACCTGACAAGACAACCTGCACACTTGCATCATTCAATTTACTTATAGAGAGCAAGTTTCATGCTAAACTAGGGATGTGCATAACCCCATTGATCCCCTTCACTCTTCCATCAGGGAATCGGATCAAGACTCTTCCACACCCAACTATCTTCAGGTGAGAGTCATCACCCAAGTACACCTTCCCACCATCGTATTCTTCATACTTTGTAAACCAACCTCAATGAGAGGTCATGTGGAAAGAAGCACCAGAGTCAATCAGCCACACATCTTTAGATGCATGGGTCGCCAAGGCTGCAAGAAAAGCGTCACCATCATCTTGTGACTTGTCAGAATCAGAATCAGAGTTCCTTTTCTTCTTCTCCTCTTTGCACTCTTTTCAGAAGTGCCCAGTTTTTCTATAGTTCCAACACACTGCCTTGGACTTTCCAGGAGATTTGGATCTCCCATGGGATTTGGATTTGCCCTTTTCAACTTTCTTGTCTTTCTTTTTTCCCTTTTCTTTGGGTCTTCCATGAACCACAAGAGCCTCTTTGGCTGACTCAGATGACTTTCTCCGCATTTCTTCAGATAACAGTGAAGACACCACTTCATCCATTTTGAAAGTGGATGTAGTACTCCTGATGGCCATAACAAGATGATCCCACGAGTCTGGTAATGAACAAAGAAAGGTCATGCAACAATCGTTCTCCTCCATTTTCACACCAATGAATGTCAACTGTGCAACTAGCATGTTAAAGGCATTTAGATGGTCTGCAATGGTTCCTCCATCTTCCATCCTTAAGAGAATATAGCTTCTTCTGTAGGAATAACTTATTTACTAGGGATTCAGCCTGATAAACATCCCCAAGTTTCTTCCACATCTCCTTCATAGTCTTCTCCTCATGGACATTTAACAAGATAGAGTTAGCCAAACAGAGTCTCACAAGACCCTTAGCTTTCTGACCCTTGAGATCCCAATCATCTTGCAACATTATTACTGGTTTTACACCAGAAATGGTTTCCCATAGGTCTCTATCAACAAGCATGTCTTCCATTTTAAGCTTCCACAACTTGAAATTACTACCATTAAACTTTTCCACCTCTACTCTTCCAGATGTGCCTGCCATCTCCTTCCTACAACAAGATTACAAAATACTCTTCATAGACTCCTACTCAATCTAAGATCAAATAAAAAAACCCCTACCCGATAACTAGGATCAAAGGTGATCAATCTCTGATACCAACTGAAAGGAAGCAAGGTATGCAGAACACACTTCCTACACCGATCTAATGAGAGAAGTAGTATGCAAATTCTTTTTAATCCTTACAATTGCAGCAATATTAATGATATAATAGAGATATTATAGCAGCAAACACAAACACATAAAGAGATATTGACACAAGATATATTGTGGGGAAAACCTTTTCAAGTAAAAACTCCACACTCTAAATCTGCACAATGTATTATCAAAGCAATGGTGTGTTTAAAATACACTTGCAATGCAAGTTCTTCTAAGAGTCTTCAAATGTTGTTTCTAGAGTGATTTCAATAGCATAATATCACCTGTACAAACACTATGTAACTATAACAACTCCAAAACAATGCATTTTATAGAGATACAAGGCATATACTAGAACCTTCTTGAGATAGGCGACCACCTTGGCCACATGGCCATTTTCCTGCATCAAAGGACACTTGTCCCCACTTGTCATAGGAATCTCCAAACTTGGCTCTTATGCGTCATAGATTCTATCATATGGAATATCCTCTTCCACATACCACAAGATGCAGACACATGGCATATTAGTGCCACCTCAAATGGGATGCCCAAATCCATGTAGGTTTGACTTGCCATCCAAGTCACATTCCATGTAAGATGACAAGTCACCGTGCCACCTCAACTAAGTGACCAAACTAAATGTGCAAGTAAATACAATATTAGGCAATAAAAAAATATACAATTAAATAAATAATGCTAGGAATTTGCAAAGGTTGAGATACCTTAATTCCCAACAATACTTGCAACAATCTCCCCTTTGTCATTGATAGCAACATATGATATGAAAAACCATCATGACACAACCATCATGGCACAACTCTTGACCAATCTCACTCTCCCCCTTTCTTTTATACATCTTACTCTCTTTCTCTCTCTTTGTTTATCACATGAACTCTCTCCCCCTTTAACATCAATGGCAAAGGATGACACATCTTTCTCAAGCTTTCTCCCCCTAATTATGATACTACACACACTTGCATTATTATCACCTACTTTGAATACTCCCCCTTAGGAGTACACACCAATCTGTACCAACTCTTACTCCCCCTGACTGCAACAATCATCAATACCACTACTTGCTCCCCCTGAGAGGTAGCCTCCAACATCAGTCCAGAGAAGAATGAATCTTGAAATCCACTGGATTGATGCATTTCCTTATGCATCTAGTTCAAAGAAGGAGGGGCAATAACTCCTAACTTCTCTCAGAGATACTCAAATGTATCCTTAGGAAGAGCCTTAGTGAATATGTGAGCAACCTGATCCTTTGTAGGTACATACTCTAGCTTCACTTTATTCTGTGCAACCTTCTCTCTCAGAAAGTGATACCTAATTGAAATATGCTCTATCCTTGAATGCATCACCAATTTTTTTGAAATGTTAATAGCACTAGTATTATCATAGAAGATAGGAATTGGATCATCATACTCAACTTTGATATCCTTCAAGGTTTGTCTCATCCATAGCACCCATGTACAACAGGATGCAATTGCAATGTACTCTACCTCTGCAGTAGATAAAGACACTGAATCCTGCTTCTTTCTTAGCCATGATATGATTCTATCTCCAAGGAAAAATGCACCACCACTTGTACTTTTCCTTTCATCTACACATCTGGCCCAATCTGCATCTATGTAGGCACTTAGGGTAAAGTCATTGTTCTTAGGATACCACAAACCATGAGCGAGAGTGCCCTTCAAATTCCTGAATATCCTCTTCACTGCCATGACATGTGACTCTCTAGGATCTTCTTGAAATCTTGCCACAAGACAGACTACATGCATGATATCTGGTCTAGTAGTAGTTAGGTATAGTAGTCCTCCAATCATTGATCTATATTTGCTCTGATCAGCCTTAAGGGATTCATCATTCTTGCTCAACTTGCAACCAGTTGTCATGGGGGTACAAACTAGTTTAGAATCTTCCATTCCAAACTTTTTCAATAGCTCCTTGACATACTTTGATTGTGAGATGAAAATGCCCTTATCTGTTTGATTAATTTGCAGCCCAAGGAAGAAGTTCATCTCTCCACACATTGACATCTCAAATTATTTTTGCATTTCATTTGCAAAGTCCTTACACATACCTTCATTTCCATTGAAGATTATGTTATCCACATAGACCTCAATAATCAGGATTTGATCTTTTCTTATCTTGATGTACAAATTATTGTCTGCAAACCCTTTACTAAATCCATGCTACAACAAATACCTATCTAACCTTGCATACAAAGTTCTGGGAGCTTGCTTCAATCCATACAATGCCTTCTTCAATCTGCATACCATATCTGGTTCAAGTCTAACAATTGAAATCCATCTAGTTGCTCTATGTATAATTCCTCTTCCAACTCACCTTTTAGAAAAGTAGATTTCACATCCATTTGATATACCTTGAAATCCTTATGTGCTACATAATCCAAAACAACCTAATAGCCTCCATTCTTGCCACTGGGGCAAAAGTTTCCTCATAGTCTATTCCTTCCACTTGTGAGTACCCCTTACACACAAGTCTTGCCTTGTTCCTTACCACTTCTCCATTCTCATTCAAGTTATTCCTGTATACCCACTTAGTTCCAATCACATTCTTATTCTCTGGTCTTGGGACAAGTTCCCAAGTCTGATTCTTCTCAATCTACATTAGTTCTTTTTCCATAGCCTTAATCCAATACTCATCCTTGCATGCCTCAACCACTGTTTTAGGTTCAACTTTGGAAAGTAAACATAGATTTACATGTTATTCAGCAGCTTTGCTTCTAGTCAACACACTTTTTCTCTTATCAGCAATGATCTAATCTTCAGTGTGATGCCTCTGAACATATTTAGGAGTTTTAGGAACTTTTTTTGGAGGATCTTGTTCTTCAACTTGTACTTCTATTTCTGGAGCTTCTTGTTCTTCAACTTGTACTTCTTTTTCTTTAGTTTCTTCTTTTTCTCCATAGGAAGACTCATCTGATTCATATCCATTAATCTTTGAAAAATTATGTATATCTTTGTCAACCTTAACATTAGCACTTCCAACAATCTTTCTTAGCCTCTTATTATAGCAATGGTAAGCCTTGATTTTGTTAGAGTATCCAAGGAAATGACCTTCATCACATCTTGCATCAAACTTTCCTCGTTCTTCATCTCTTCTTATATAACATTTGCTTCCAAAAACTTTGAAATATTTAGCAGTGGGAATCCTTCCATACCATAGCTCATAGGGAGTCTTTGTGTCATTTGCTTCAACCTATACTCTGTTATGTATGTAGACATCGGTATGAATTGCTTCTCTCTAGTAGAATTCTGGTAGGTTTGCTTCCTTTATCATTGTCCTTGTTGCTTCTTGAATAGTCTTGTTCTTCCTTTCAACCACTCCATTCTGTTGAGGAGTTCTAGGTACAGATAGACACCTCTTTATCCCATGATTTTCACAAAACAGGTTAAACTCATTAGAAATAAACTCTCCACCTCTGTCAGACCTCAAACATTTGATTTTCATATCGAATTCATTTTCAACCATTGCTTTAAAATCTTTAAACTTAAATCTAAGGCTTCTAATATTTCCTTAAGAAAAGTGACCCAAGTCATTCTAGAGCAATCATCAATAAATAACATGAAATACCTGTCACCTTAGAAACTCCTTACTCTGGTAGGACCACACAGGTCTGTATGCACCAACTCCAACAATCTGGTAGATGAATGATTCTTATTTTTGAAGCTTCTTCTTGTTTTCTTTCCAAACTGACATTGCTTACAGACAAATCCATCATTCTGAAACATAATATTGTAACCCTTGCTACACTTCTATCCAACACTCAAGAGATTATGCTTTAAACCTTTGACATAAAGTACATCATCAGTGTTATGCTTTCCATCAAAACTAATTGAACCTTTTCCACAAAACTTAGCAGCTTCATCACCACCAAACCTAACTACTTCACCATCAAAATTTTTAAGTTTAATAAACTTACTCTTATCACCTATCATATGATTTGAGCATCCATTGTCAATGAACCAGTTATCCTTTTCACTTCTAGCATGAAAAGCAGATATTATAGTGCCTTTAGGGTTAATATATCCTTCCAGATTCTTTTCCTTCACATAACTTCCAGAGTTAGTAGAACCAGTTTCATCACTTATGGCAATAAATAAGAATTCATCATCATTATCATCCTCAAAGTTAGATTTATCATCATAAATTCTTGCATAGTAATTTTTCTTGAGCATCCTTCCTCTGTTTTCCTTATTCTTAATTCTCAGATCTCTATCTAGACACATTGAAGCATAATGACCTATTTTTCCACAACTAAAACACTTAAAAGGCAACTTATTACTAAACTTACCAGTACCCTTTTTCATCCTTCTGACAAAGTTGGCTTCCACTTCGTCAAAGTCTTCCGATTCTGATTCAACAGTCTTGTTTGTTTTACCAGCTTTAAAAGCAGTCTCATCTTTTGCAGTTCCACTAGATGTGCCAAATTCTCTTATTTCAAAAGCAGTTAGTGCACCAAACAACTGATCTTTGGTGAATTTACTCAATTTTTGTAATTCTTCAATAACATAAACCTTATGACTGTAATATTTAGGAAGAGTTCTCATTACCTTCAATATTACTTCTTGATCATCTATATTTCCACCAAGTCCCTTGGTGCTATTGACAACTTCGTCCACCTTCTGTAAGTAGCTTGTAATGTTTTCATCTTCATACATACGCATGGTCTCATAAGTGAGCTTCAAATTCTGCATTTTAGCTTGTTTAACCTTCTCATCTCCTTCATAAACACTTTCCAACCTTTTCCAAATCTCATTAGTAGTTTTCAAATTCACAACTTTCACCAACTCAGAATTAGTAAGTCCACTTAAGAGAGCATGTTTTGCCTTACCATCTATTTCGGCATCTTTGATTTCATCTTTAGTATTTACACCTTTCTTAGGTACAGTGTAATTGGACTTGACACATTTCCAAACCTTATAACCAAGAGAAATTAGAAAGGCTTCCATCCTTAACTTCTAGAGTGCATAATCTGATCCATCAAACAAGGGAATATATTTTTTATGCGCCATCCCAGATCTACCTCAAGCTATTAAGCTTTCTTTGAAGGAACCTAGCTCTGATACCAATTGTTGAAGGCACAAGACAACTGAGAGGGGGGTAAATCAGTTGTATCAAAAACTTTAAACTCTCATAAACATAATCACATCCACATTAGTTCACTTAAACTCTTGATTTGTTATGAAGTTTAAACATGAAAAACATATAATAGAAACTTAAAAACATCAACACCATGCACAAGAGAACACCAGATTTTATGTGGAAAACCCTAAATGGGAAAAACCATGGTGAGGATTAGCTCACAATATAATGTAGTAATAATACTGAATTACAAAGGCTCACTGCTATAGAGAGAATGCTCACTACAGGGGACTCACTGTCCAAGTGGACTCAATGCCCACTGAGAAAGAAAGAAGAAAGAGAAGAATGGTTCACTACCATGCTTTGAACTAATATAATTGCATCTAACCTATGCATGGAGTTCAGTTCCAAAGAAGCTCAATATACATCACAACAAACTCAACACCTTCGCATCATCACCAAAACTTGTAGACACCTTCTCACTGCATCTGGTAGCCTAACACATGAAAGCCCTTGCTACCCTAATCAAATTTGCATCACAACATCATCTCCTCCATTCACACACATGCATCCATGAATCCTTAACACTTATTTATACCATCATTGCCTTTGAAACAATCTTCAAGGTCGGCAACACAATCTCCAAGGTCGGAAAACACACAATATTTGAATTAGGTCTAGACATAAACATTCCACAACATAAGGGAATGAAAGAAAGCACTCTATGCCTTAGCTCAGACCCAAATCTATCCAGGCATGCTACACAACACTCACATAATCATCAAATCAACTCCTCAATCAACACAAACATTCAAGGTCGGCCAAACAATGTAAACATAAGGAATTCTTGATCACATGCTTCCACGATCACAACTATAACTTGCAGACCATACATAGGGATTTAACACAATCTAGAAACATCCATGAACCTCTTGAAGTCACATGGAAATGAACAAATTCAGCCAAAACAACTTTCACCTGAACACAACACTTTCACCTAAACACAACAACATTGTCAAACTCTGCCACACAATAAATTCCTTTCCGAAGCACCAAATCACAAAACTTTTGGAAGGAAGATATGTAAGATCCTTATGAACACATGTCCTTAAAACTGCAACACCTAAAACCTTTCTGCCGAGGAATGCAGAGCAAAATACTTTCTCCCAGACACCTCTGCATAACTTAAAAACACTGTCAAATACTGTTCTCAACCTAGTGAACATAACTTTCACTGTACAGTAATTCAAAGCACCAAATTATGGATTTAGTATTTTCAAACACTTCTTGACGACATAGCCAAACCACACACTCAGATCTCTAACACAGAAGAAATGTGGAGAAAAAACTCAAACAGTATTCTATAAGCTGAAAGACTCTTCAACACACTATTTCTAGTATTAATCAAATTTTCTCAAAAGCACTTGGAAAATAAGCAATAGGAACCCTCTACTAACATCATCAACACCTCTACAAGGCATTTAGATCACTTTAACACAACTTAATCAAATAACAACAACATCAGAAGACATAGTTGACACCAATGACAACACAAAAATGTTGACATCAATGACAACACCGATTAGCACATACTTGCAACACTTATTAGCAAGACAAACTCCTCATGCATCCCATCATCCTTTCCTTATCAACACATATCCGCTTGTTTTGTTTTCAATTCACATCAACTTTTCCCAATTGGTCACTCCAATATTTTGATTCACCTTCCCTCTACAACAATCCTCTATCATAGATTATACTATTCAACTTTTTACTCCTTCCTGAGCCTGGCAAACGCCCCCTCCATTTGTTTTTTTTCTATCTTATAATGCTCAAAATAAATTCTAGTTGATGGGTTGTTTCCAAGATATATGAAACGATGCCTTGAGCACAAGAATACTTTGGAATCTCATTGGAAATTAAAACATCATCAACATAAATAAACCCACGCGCTGATGGACCTTTTGAATTCTCCATAAGGATGAAAATATGGACACCAAACTTGCCCATTACCAAATTGTGAGCCTCTAATTTCAATCTAATTTATATTGTCAAAATATGATTCACTGAATCTCTAAGCTAGCAGCCAGAACACACCCATTCGCCCTCCAGTCTACATAATTCATGGGCTAATCCATTTCAAAAGAGAAGAATATGAAATATGGGGTGTCACACCATTTGTAAAAGAGATTAAAATAAGTTTAAATAATTTTAAAACTGAGATGACCTCATGTGGAGTCAACGTGTCCTCTTGTATTCACTTAGAAATCTGAGTGTGCAATTAGATCTCCAGTAGGATTTATGTTTCGTTCACATTTACATTACAAGTACTCATCAAAACCATCAAATGACTGTTTGAAGATAATATATCATCATCCCAAACTACCACAATGCATGTGAAGTGGAAATGCGACAAAGGACCCAAGACTCTACCAAGTTAGTCTTGACAGTCAAAAGTGAATTAAAATCAATAAATTGAATTTGACAAAACATAACAAAATCAAACAAAACTAAAATGTTGTTTTTGGTTGATGTAGGATTGTGTGTGTGCTCAAGTGCTCTAACATCAATACATTTTAGTTTTCTGTTGATGCTGGTTCAATCTATTTCCTTCCTCTTTATTGTTTATGACTTAGTTGCCCAATGGAGTAGGCACCAATCCATGTTAGGGATGCATCCATCATTTTTTAATCAAAACCTCATCTTGTTAGTTGTAGGAGTAGGTTTATTTTAGTGTTTCTCATGTTGTTCATGATTTAGTGTAATAACCAGGGATATATCTGAAGTGATGCAAAACTGTTTTAGTCTTTTGGAATCATGTAAATATATGACTACACTGTGTATCTTGTGTATGTGAAGTTAAATGGAGTCATCTCAAGGAATGTAATATTGCCAAATTTGGGTGCAAATGCATAGTGCAGTAATCAACTTAATATAGAGACCTGTGCTGCTAGTTTGTCTTGACCTAGTGACAATTTTGGGGGTCAAGTGTACATTGAGTATGGTTGTGTTTGTTTGTTTGTGTTCTATTTCATGCCTCTAGGAATATCCCTCCAAGGTTTAGCTGACCCTGAAGTGCAGAGGAGTATACCCACTTCTGTAAGTTAGCCAAAATTGCCCTTAATCTATTGATAAACCTCTTTCAACCACCTTGAAGACACCCCTGGCCTAAGTGGATGTAAAATATTTTAGGGTTTTGGATTGTAGTTATTTTGGGAACCAACATTTTGATGTTGTTGTCGGGAAAAAATATTGTTGGGTTGGAAAGAATTTGAAGACTTTCTTGGTTGGAGAGCCCAGAATTATTTTGCAGCCTTGAAGATCAGTCACACTTCAAGGAATTCCTCTTAAAAAATACTAACAAAAATATTACAACTATTTATCATATTAAAAAGTTTTTAAATAAAAGTTTTTTAATTTTATTAAAAAAATACTAACAAAAATATTACAACTATTTATCATATTTTTAAATGTAAATAAAATATAAAATTACTATTAACTTATAACCATTAAACTATTTAAATGGTTTAATATTTAAATAGAATGATTTTATTCCAACTATTTATCATTTTTAAATGTAAATAAAATACAAAAATTACTATTAACCTTGAAACTATTTAAATGGTTTAATATTTAAATAGAATGATTATAAACATAAAGCCATAAAAAAGACCACTAGTTCCCCTTCAATTTACCCTAAGAAACATTCCGTCAATATTTCCATTGTCAAAACGTACTTAATAACATTACCGATAGTGTATGAAGTAGCTGCTTAATTCATGTCAATGAATTGGAAATTGAAATGTTGACTCGTCTAAATCATAAAAAGGATATTGCTTGCTTGCTTTGCTATGAATCCCGCCAAAATTTTTTTAATGTAGTAGGATTGTGCTTAAAACAAGACAGGGATGTAGAATAACTCTTGTCATAGAATGCCAGTTCATTACAACATGAATTACAAGTCCAAGTCCTAAGAAATCAAGTGTTAAGACATTTAATATCCGTATGAATTTTTGATTAAAGGAATAAATTGAACTCTTGACCAGAAAGAGTGTTGCAAGTATGAGGTCAACCAGTGTTGTCATTGATGTCAACATACTCATATTGCATTGGTAAGAAGGTTTGGATGAGCTGTGTGTTGAGGATATTAAGAAAAGTAGTCTCAATCAGGAACAGTGAAGAACAGTGATAAGAAGAAGGTAAATGTACTCAATAGGTTGAGAATCAGAGGATACAGATTAAAGGGTTTGTAGATATGAGTCTTGAGATGATCCAGTTAAGATTTTAGAGGTCTGCATGAAGATATGAAAAAGTTGTGATTGGTCAAGTAGAACCGGTTCCGGGAGCTGTTCCGGAGTGATAGAGTGTTACAAAAAGGTCCGGTGAGATCCAGAGGTGCATTATCAGACTCTGCGGATTGGAAGGAGTGTTTGGGATGTCCCTGTGATGTGTCATCTCAGTTTGTACAAAGTTTGGAGGTTCGGAAGAACCTTTTTCAGTTTGACAGTCGCAACAGACTGTGTTCTTGAAGTTCCGGATGAAGAGGAGAAGAGATTCCAGTGAGTAGAGGAAGTGTGGATGTACCTAGTCAATCAAGCAAGCTTGTGAAGATTCTTGGATCATGTTGAGGTTATGTTGTCGGTCCGCATTGGTGGTAGAGCCCAGAATTGAAGATATTCTTCTGGATGAAGTTCTTGTTCAGACTAGCCGACCGGATGAGTTGTTCATCTTGCGAATGTTCTTGTGGTGGCCGACTGGATGTATTAATCATCTTGCGAATGTCCTTATGGTTGATTGCTAACTTAGATGATTGTTCCTAAGTTGATGTCTTGTATAAATAAAGGTTTGTGAGTTCATTTCAAAGTGTGTGGTGCAGCGGATGAGTGTGGCATAGCGAAAGAGCGTAGGGCAGAGCAGAAGTATCTCAGGCTTAAATGGAACTGATCCAGACATGGTAAAGATGTCAATCTCCAGTTCAAGTTTGTGATTCTTATCACTTTGTAGATAGTGTGTCTCTTGTAGGCAGTGTGCCTCTTTGTGAGCAGTGTGCTCGGGCAGTGAGCCCTAATTGGCATGTGCCATTCATTTTTCTTATTCTTCTAATAGAGAATAATCCTTGGGTTAATCACCCCGTGGTTTTTCCCTTAACTAGGTTTCCATGTCAAAATCTTGGTGTCCATTGTGTTGGTGTTTATCTGCTCCTGTGTTTATGCATTATGCTTTCATAAATGGTTAACTGATATGCTATCAACTAACAAAGAAGTATCAAGTGTTTAGAAGCAAGTTTTTGTACAACTGATTCACCCCCCCTCTCAGTTGTGTGCCCTAGATCTAACAATTGGTATCAGAGCCAAGTTCCTCTAAAAGGAGCTTAACTGCTTGAGGAGATCTAGGATGTCGTCATACAAGAAGGATATTCTGAAGTTTGATGGAACCAACTTCACTCTGTGGAAAGGTCGCATGAAATGTCATTTGGAGTGTATGGGAAAAGCATACTTGACCATGGTCTCAAAACCATATGTTCCTCCACAGGGTGGTCCGACAACTCTGAATGAAATCACAGATGCTGAAAATAATCTGTGGACCAAGGAAGCTCTTCTAAGCGCATTGAATGACTCAGATCTCTCAAATGTTATTGACCTACCAACTGCATATGAGATCTGGACTAAACTGGAACTTCTGTATGAAGGAGACGAGTTTGTCAAGAGTGCAAGGTTGCAAAGTTTGAAAGGGAAATTTGAAAGATTGAAGATGAGAGATGATGAAAATATCACTACCTTTATGCCAAGAGTGAATGAGCTAGTGTGTGGAATCAAGAATGTTGGTGGAGTTCTGGATAAAAATGAAATTGTTTGCAAAATTCTTAGATCCCTTCCTGCTACCTACAAAATCAAGGTTGCTGCCATTGATGAATTTAGAGCCCATACAACTGTCACAAGAGAGCAACTGGCTGGCAAACTGGCTGCATTTGAAATGACTGAGTTTGGAGATGATCCCCCCAAGACTGAATCTGCATTCAAAGCCAATGCCTATGTGAAAGGCAAACAAAGATTTGATCTGGGAGAGAACTCTTCAAGGAAGTTGCCATGGTATGATCAAGCAAGGAAAGACATGGAAGAGGAAGAAGCAGAAACAGCTCAAATTGAAGCCCTCATTGCAAAGAGACTGCCAAGAGGGTCTGGTAAGTATGAAGGAAAACTACCCTTTAAGTGCTTCAACTGCAATAAGATTGGTCATTTTGCTTCAAGATGTCCGGAAAGATCTACAAGGTCTAATACTAACAGACAAAGGTTTCAAAAGAACTGCTATTATGTTCATGAAGAAGATGACAATGAAGGAGTAACAGATGATGAATCAGAAATAGGAAGCAAATCTAGAAATGAATAGGTGTTTATTGCCATCAAGGAAGAAGATTCAATATCCTCTGAATCTGTCAATCATAAGGTTGTAGAAAGAGCTTTGGCTGCCCAAATTGAAGAAAAGGATGATTGGGTTATTGACAGTGGATGCTCTCACCATATGACTGGTGACAAGAACAAGTTCTTAGATTTGGAAAAGTATGAAGGAGGAATGGTAAAGTTTGGTGACAATTCTGCTGCCAGAATCAGAGGTAGGGGAACTATTTCTTTTGATGGAAAGAGCAAAACCAGTAATGTACTATATGTTGAAGGATTGAAGCACAATCTTCTCAGTGTTGGTTAGTTAGTGGATAAAGGCTATGATCTCCAGTTCAAGAATGGAAGATGCAAAATCTTTATAAGCTCCGGAACTGAGATTGCATCCGGTACTCAAAGTAAAGGTAATATCTTCCATCTGGTTGGTTCAAATAAAAGTTGTCTGTTTGTTCAAGTTGATCAGAGTTGGCTATGGCATAGAAGGATGTGTCATGTAAATTTTGATAACATCATCAAGATAAGCAATATTCAGGCTGTAAGAGATCTTCCAAAATTGGTGAAACCTACAAATAGTTTGTGCAAAGAATGTCAGCTAGGTAAACAGAGTAGAGTCTCTTTCAAAAGCAAAGATCAGTCCTCTACCGAATTATTGGAATTAGTTCATACTGATCTATGTGGTCCACAAGAATCAAGAGTATGCAAGGTGATAGATATTTCATGTTACTGATTGATGATCATTCCCGGATGATGTGGGTTACCTTTCTGAAAGAGAAATCAGAAGCCTTTGAGAAGTTCAAAATCTTCAAGGCTATGGTAGAGAATCAGACCAGATTAAAACTGAAGTGTCTAAGGTTTGATAGAGGTGGTGAATTCACATCTGGTGAATTCATAGACTTCTGTGAGAAGCATGGTATAAAGAGACAGTTGTCTGCTCCTAGGACTCCACAGCAGAATGGAGTAGTTGAAAGAAAGAACCGAACCATCCAGGAAGCTGCCAGGACAATGATGTTGGAAGCAAATGTTCCTTAGGTGTTTTGGAGAGAAGCTATCAGTACTGCAGTCTACACCCTCAATCAAGTTCAAATCAGAAGCAATACCGGTAAGACTCCTTATGAACTTTGGTTTGGTATAACTCCCACTGTGAGATATTTCAGAGTATTTGGTAGCAAGTGTTACATCAAAAGAGATGAAGACTTAGGAAAGTTTGATGCTAGAAGTGATGAAGGAATTTTCTTGGGTTACTCCACTCAAAGCAAAGCATACCGGTGTTACAATAAGAGATTGAGAAAAATGATAGAAAGTACACATGTGAAGGTTGATGAAGGAATTGAGAAGCCCTCAAGATTCTATGAATATGATGAAGATGATCAGAATGATCCTCTGGTGCAAGGAGCTCCATCCTCCTCTAAAATTTAGATCCAGACTGATCCGATAAATCAGGAAGAAGAAGTTTGTCTGAATGAGCCTGATCAAGAATTGGTAGTGCAAGAAACTCCCAAATTTCCAAGGTATGTAACTCTAAATCACTCTGAAGATTAGATCATAGGTGATAGAAGCAAAGGGGTACAAACAAGGAGGAAAATTGCTCAAAATTCAGATGAATGTTGTCTGATTTCAAAGATTGAACCTAAGACAATAAATGAAGCATGCAATGATGAAAATTGGACAAAAGCAATGGAGGAAGAGTTGATGCAAATTGAGAAAAATCACACTTGGGATCTTGTTCCCAGACCTAGAAACAAGAATGTGATTGGAACCAAATGGGTCTTCTGGAACAAACTAAATGAAGTTGGTGAAGTAATCAAAAACAAAGCCAGATTGGTCTGCAAGGGCTACTCTCAAATAGAAGGAATTAACTTTGAAGAAACCTTTGCTCTAGTAGCAAGAATTGAAGTAGTCAGATTATTTCTTGCATATGCTGCCTTCAAAGACTTCAAGGTATATCAGATGGATGTCAAGTCTGCCTTCCTAAATGGTAATTTAGAAGAAGAAGTATACATTGAACAACCGGATGGATTTCAATTGTCTGATAATAATGATATGGTCTACAAGTTGAAGAAAGCATTGTATGGATTGAAGCAAGCCCCAAGAGCATGGTATGAAAGGTTGGATAAGCATCTTGTGCAGATTGGATTCAACAAAGGTACTGCTGACAGTAACTTATATTTCAAAATTGATCATGAAAACATTTTGATTGTTGAAGTGTTTGTGGATGATATCATTTTTGGAGGAAGAGATAGTATGTGCAAAACTTTTGCAAATTAGATGAAAAGTGAGTTTGAAATGTCTATGCTTGGTGAAATGAATTTCTTCTTGGGTCTGCAAATTACTCAAACAAAGAAAGGGATCTTCATTTCTCAGACCAAATATGTGAAAGAATTGTTGAGGAAATTCGGTATGGAAGATTCAAAGCCAATGAACACTCCTATGGCAACTGGATGTAAGTTGAGCAAAGATGATGACTCTCCAAAGGCAGATCAGACAAAGTATAGATCAATGATTGGTGGATTGTTGTATCTCACTCAGACTAGACCAGATATAATGCAGGCTGTTGGTCTTGTGGCAAGATTCTAGGCTGATCCTAGAGAATCTCATGTTATGGCAATCAAAAGAATTTTTAGGTACTTGAAAGGAACAGTTGAGTATGGTCTATGGTACCCTAGAGATCTAGATTTCTCTCTTCATGCATATACAGATGCAGATTGGGCAGGAGATGTGGATGACTGGAAGAGCACCAGTAGTGGACCATTCTTTTTGGGAAAGAGATTGGTTTCTTGGCTAAGCAAGAAACAAGAGGCAATATCTCTGTCTACAATTGAAGTAGAATATATTGCAGCAGCAAGTAGTTGCACTCAAATTTTATGGATGAAGCAGATGTAAAGAGACATGAAAGTAGAATATGAGGAGCCTATCACAATTTTCTGTGATAATTCAAGTGCAATAAACATTTCTAAGAATCCGGTGTTGCATTCTAAGACCAAGCACATATCTATCAAGTTTCACTTTCTGAGAGAACAAGTGAACAAGGATGAAGTCAGATTGGAGTATGTACCCTCCAAGGATCAGATTGCAGATATTTTTACTAAACCTCTTCCCAAGGACTCTTTTGAGTATCTCTGGGTGAAGTTAGGGGTCATGGCCCCTCCGGTGATGAACTAGGATGCACTGATGTGCATCAGTCCAGTGGATATCATAGTCATATCTTGTGATCCAGATTGATGATGGGGAGCTGCTACTAAGGGGGAGCAGCTGGTATGATTCTGATATGTTACAAGTGCAATTATGAGCCCTTTGCCATTGATGTCAAAGGGGGAGAGAAGACATGTGAAAAACAAGTGGTTGATGATCAAAGGGGGAGCAGTAAAAGAAGAGAAGACATGTGAAGAGTTGTTGCTGATAGGGGGAGCTGTGATAGAAAAGAGAAGTTCTTGTCTTGATGGTTTTTCACATCATATGTTGCCATCAATGACAAAGGGGGAGATTGTTGCAAGTATGAGGTCAACCAGTGTTGTCATTGATGTCAACATACTCATATTGCATTGGTAAGAAGGTTTGGATGAGCTGTGTGTTGAGGATATTAAGAAAAGTAGTCTCAATCAGGAATAGTGAAGAACAGTGATAAGAAGAAGGCAAATGTACTCAATAGGTTGAGAATCAGAGGATGCAGATTAAAGGGTTTGTAGATATGAGTCTTGAGATGATCTAGTTAAGATTTCAGAGGTCCGCATGAAGATATGAAAAAGTTGTGATCGGTCAAGTAGAACCGGTTTCGAGAGCTGTTCCGGAGTGACAAAGTGTTACAAAAAGGTCTGATGAGATTCGGAGGTGCATTATCAGACTCTGCAGATTGGAAGGAGTGTTTGGGATGTCCCTGTGATGTGTTATCTTGGTTTGTACAAAGTTTGGAGGTCTAGAAGAACCTTTTTCAGTTTGACAGTCGCGACAGACTGTGTTCTTGAAGTTCTAGATGAAGAGGAGAAGAGATTCCAGTGAGTAGAGGAAGTGCGGATGTACCTGGTCAATCAGGCAAGCTTGTGAAGATTCTTGGATCATGTTGAGGTTATGTTGTCGGTCCGCATTGGTGGTAGAGCCCAAAATTGAAGATATTCTTCCGAATGAAGTTCTTGTTCAGACTAGCCAACTGGATGAGTTGTTCATCTTGCGAATGTTCTTGTGGTGGCCGACCGGATGTATTAATCATCTTGCGAATGTCCTTATGGTTGATTGCTAACTTAGATGATTGTTCCTAAGTCGATGTCTTATATAAATAAAGGTTTGTGAGTTTATTTCAAAGTGTGTGGTGCAGCGGATGAGTGTGGCATAGCGAAAGAGCGAAGGGCAGAGCAGAAGTATCTCAGGCTTAAATGGAACTGATCCAGACATGGTAAAGATGTCAATCTCCAGTTCAAGTTTGTGATTCTTGTCACTTTGTAGACAGTGTGTCTCTTGTAGGCAGTGTGCCTCTTTGTGAGCAGTGTGCTCGGGCAGTGAGCCCTAATTGGCATGTGCCATTCATTTTTATTATTCTTCTAACAGAGAATAATCCTTGGGTTAATCACCCCGTGGTTTTTCCCTTAACCGGGTTTCCACATCAAAATCTTGGTGTCCATTGTGTTGGTGTTTATTTGCTCTTGTGTTTATGCATTATGCTTTCATAAATGGTTAACTGATATGCTATCAACTAACAAAGAAGTACCAAGTGTTTAGAAGCAAGTTTTTGTACAACTGATTCACCCCCCCTCTCAGTTGTGTGCCCTAGATCTAACAAAGAGTTCTAGGAATAAGAAAAGGAAAACGCAGGATGAGATTGCCTGAAGAAAACATGCAACAATTGACAAGGTTTTGAGAAGGAGGGGAGTTGAAAGCTCCCCTCGGGTTCCATGAGACTCCTCACATGGAATGTTAGGGGCCTTAACACCCCTAAAAAAAAGGATCATCAAACTCTAGATTGATGAGTCTAAAACATACATTCTTTTTCTTCAGGAAACTAAACTCTCTCATGGGCAGAGCTTTCAGATCTTCAGCAAGTGGAAGTGGTGGCGTTTCATTGTTTCACTTGTAGAAGGGGCTTTAGGTGGATTGGCAGTCTTATGGAGGAATTCAATTCCTGGCATGGAAGCAGTGGGCATCAGAAAGAACTGGATTCTATGTAAGTTCCCCAACCTTCTGGAAGGTAAAGATTTATGGACTTTTTGTATCTATGGTCCGATGGGAATTGTTCAAAAAGAAAATCTCTGGAATCATATTAGCAATCTTCTATGTCTGTTAAGAAAGGAATTCTTTATTTTAGGTGGGGATTTCAATGCAGTTTTGGAAGGGGACGAAAAGTTGGGTCGTATTCTCCACCCATCTATATCAAATGAAGATTTCAAGAATTTCATTCAGAATAATAATTTAATAGACTTGAAACCAAGGTATGGCAAATACACCTAGACCAATAAGAGGAAAGATTTTTTTAAAATAGCTGAACGTTTAGATAGATTTATGATTTCAGGACTTTGTCTACAAAATAACTTGTTTTGACAGGTAGATATCCTTCCTCTAGCAGGGTTTGATCATTTTCCTGTTAGATTAGTCTTTGGAAAGGAGACAAGATTAGGCAAAAGTCCATTTAGATTTTAGGATATGTGGTTGAGGGATCTTGACTTCCTTCCATTTATAAAAAATTGGTGGTTCCAAGTGTTGTTTATTAAAGGGTGTTTCAGTTGGAGAATAAGCTAAATTTCCTTAAAAAGAAGATTATTGATTGGAACTACTCACATTTTAAAAATATCTTCAAGGAGAAAGATAGGTTGCTTTAAGAAATCAAATTGAATGTTCACGTGATCATTGCATTGGGTATGAATGTGGAAAGGTATGAGAAAGAGAGAGATTTGAGACATGAGTTGGAAGAAATTCTTTCTAGAGAGGAGATTTATTGACTAAAAAAATCTAGGGAAACCTGGCTGAAGGATGGGGATAGAAATATAACTTTTTTCCACCTCTCTTCAAAGTTAAGGTGTGAATCAAATTCCATTCACTGTATTAAGAAAGTGGATGACAAATCCTTGACTAACCCTTTAGAGATCAAGAATTATGCAAAGGAATTCTTTGGCGATTTGCTCACTCACTTGTCTCCAAATCGGCCTATTAAAGAGGGTGATTTTAATATTCCTAAGCTTGTGAAAGATCATCATAATGCTGAGTTGATGAGGGAGTCTCTTTGGAGGAGGTACGTGTTGCAATCTTTGCCATGTTGGGAGATAAAGCACCTGGCCTCGATGGATGGTCTAGTAGTTTTTTTCAGCATGCTTGGGATATTATGGGAATGGATATTTTCCTAGTAGTTGAAGAATCAAGGAAATTCATGAATGTTCTCAAGGTATGGAAAAGGACTAATATCATGCTTATTCCTAAGATTAAATCTCCTTCCTCCTTTGATGAGTTTAGACCCATATCTTTATGTAATTTTGTGTATAAAATTATCACCAAATCCATAGCTACCCACCTTGCTTCCCTTCTCCCAGAGATTATTTCAAATGAGCAAGGGGGTTTTGTCTTTGGTAGGAGACCGTTGAAGGTGCTATTATCACCCACAAAATTCTGCATTCAATCAAGAAGGAAGTGATCCCTAGTATGGTGATTAAGTTAGACATGGCCAAAGCATATGATAAGGTGGAGTGGTCCTTCCTAATGTTCGTCCTAGTAAAACTAGGTTTTACAGTTCATTGGCGCAAGAGGATTACTTCATGTCTTTCAGGAGTAAGTATGGCAGCCCTTTTGAATGGGTAAGAAATTGGCATGTTTATCTCAACTAGAGGGCTAAGGCAAAGGGATCCCTTATCTCCCTATTTATTCATCATTATGATTAAAGCTCTTACGTGTGCAATAAGAGAGGCAAATCACAGAAGGGAATGGGTAGGTTTAAGAATCAATAATTTGAGGCATGCCTTCACCCATGCTTTTTTTGCTGACGATACAATTCTCTTTAGACAAGCATTGACTCAAGAAGCACAAGCAATTAGGAATACTGTAAACAAATATTGTTTGTTTTTTGGCCAGCAAGTTAATCCCTCTAAATTTAAAATCTTCCTCTTTAATTCAGACGCAAAGTTACATTCAGATTTGGCCACCATGTTTAACTTTAAGATTGAGGAGCTCCCTAACAAATACCTTGGCATCCCTTTATTCAATGGGAGAAACAAAAAAGATCTTTGGCTTGAGGTAGTGAACAAGCTGAGGGGCAGAATAGGGACATGGAAAGGTAGGTGGCTATCGCTAGCAGGGAGACTAGGGTTGCTCAAAGCCATTTTATCTGCTGTGCCAATTTACCTCTTATCCACGCTGCAGCCCCCTAAATCTATTCTTTTAGAATTGGATAAGATCAGTAAGCAATTTCTTTGGCAAGGGGCATTGGAGAAGAGAAAAGTCCATTTGATTGCATAGGACAAGGTTTATAAACCAAAATGTCTTGGAGGGGTGGGCATTATCAATTTAGAGATTCACAATCAAGTGCTTAGAGCAAAGCTAGCTTGGAAAATGTATAAGAAACTGGACTCCTTATGGGTTAGGATAATGTAGAGCAAATATTTGGACTGCCAGGATAAAGAGAGAATTTTTACAGTATAGAATCCCCCAAAAGGATCTTCAGTCTGAAATTTCATCTCTAAAAGCAAAGAGACTATTCTCCCCTTCCTTTCATGGCAAATCAACAATAGTGAGAAAGCAAACTTTTGGATTGATTCATGGAATGGGTGACCTAAAGAGAGAATTTTTACAGTATAGAATCCCCCAAAAGGATCTCCAGTCTGGAATTTCATCTCTAAAAGCAGAGAGGCTATTCTCCCCTTCCTTTCATGGCAACTCAACAATAGTGAGAAAGCAAACTTTTGGATTGATTCATGGAATGGGTGACCTAATCTAGTAGATAGAGATGATTTAAAAGATGCTAGAGCCTACTTGGAACTTCATTGGGGACACAAGGTGAGAGATTACTGCATTGTTGATCAGGATTCCCTCCCTTTCAAAGTGACTTGGAGGAATATGGATAATTGTGACTTCCCTTGTGCTCAAAAACACCTTTTGTCAAAGATTTTAAAGAAGAGAGTAATTCTTTTGTCCGCTCAAGAGGATGAATTGATTTGGATGACTCACAATTCTGGCCAATATTTAGTCAAACAGAGTTATAAAAGCATCATGGTTGGCCCCAAATCTGATTAGCCCTCTCATCTTTGCTAGAATGATGTGGTTCTCTCGAAGGCGGGAGCCTTCACATGGCTCACCATGCATGGACCTATTCTGACAGGTGATCATTTGGATAAATTCTCTCTTGGGTCAAACTTCATTTGTGTTCTCTATGGTGATCAAGAAGAAAGTGTTGATCACCTTCTTCTTAACTATTCCTTTGCACAGGAATATTGGCTAAGTGTAATGAGGAAGCTGAATTGGACATCTCCTCTACCACAATCTTTAATTTCAACCCTTAAAAGCTAGACAAAGCTCAATGGTGATTCGACTTTTGCCTATGTGTGGGACATTTGCCCATCTTTGATCCTGTGGAATGTTTGGAGAGAAAGAAATTTTAGAATTTTTTAGAGATTAATCTCCCCCTTGGCTAAGGTATGTGAGGCTATAGACAAATTGGTTTAAGAGGTGGCTATGGCTAAAGCTAGAAAATCTATTAATCATAACTCAGTTTGGACTTCATGGGATAACGACATGGCCAAGGCTTGGACCTTCTTAGAACCTATATTCTATGGGGGCTGTCAGTCTTCAGTGATTTGTAAAGTGGATAGACAAAGGGTAAGATGGATTCCACCTTCTAAAGGAATGGTTAAAATTAATTTTGATGGGGCTAGTCAAGGAAATCATGGGCCTTCGGGCACAGGGTGTGTTATTAGATTTGTCGAAGGTAGAATTTTATTTGAAAAAGAAACTAAAATTCCCTCCCAATTCAAATAATGTAGCAAAAGCTTGGGCACTTGTTCATGACCTACTTATTGTAGTAATGGCGGGCTTAAAAAAAGTGTGGGTGGAAGGTGATTTGCTCAATATCATCAACTATATTAAGAATGGATGGACAATTTCATGGAAGATAGACTATCTACTCATCTAGGCAAGACACCTGTTACAGCAGTTGGAAACTTTCCACATGTCACATTGCTATAGAGAAGCTAACAAAGTAGTAGATCAGTTGTCTAACAGAGCTATTGACCAATCAGTTGAAGAATGGTTAATAAGAGACCAAACCAATGATGTCTAGGTGACACCTCTAGCAAACATTATTTATAATGACATAATCATCTAAACTCTTGGGTGCTTTCCATCATGGAGGACATTTGGAATCTAGTTAGCCTTTTAGGTGTGCATTGGCACGTGGTTTTTGGCAGCGAGGGAGTTTTTTGCCTAACTCTTTTTTAGATTCTTAAAGGCTTGCTTAGGTCAAGCCTCAATTGTAATGCCCCGCCATGCAACCCTAGAGATAAGTCAACTAAAGTAGAAAAAAGGTAGATTTTTTTTTTTAAATAGAATTAATGATAACAAAATATAACATAATCTGATACAATAAGTTAACTAACATCTCTAGGGATAACATGACTGCATTATTGTAACTAAGCAATGTTCAACAACATACTAAACTCATTCAAATTATGTTTAATTACATGACTACCTTACTAATTACTAACATGATCTAACTAACAACCATGGTTTGTTCTAAATCCAAAAGTATCGAATGAATACACACATGCACACAAATTGTAATGCTTACCCAACAAAATAGCAATAATGAACTCAATAGGATGATAAGATATCAATGTATAAAGTTTATCTTAGTAACCAACATACATAAAAATGAAATGTAAGATACAAATGTTTCAACGAGTTTATACACATTTATACACCTTTACCAATACTATCAGATAGACATCTATTCGCCAAGTGGGAAGGTACCTCCTTAGCTCCAAAGTCCTGCATGGC
The DNA here is from genome assembly GCA_027924645.1 of Cunninghamia lanceolata. Lineage (NCBI taxonomy): Eukaryota > Viridiplantae > Streptophyta > Pinopsida > Cupressales > Cupressaceae > Cunninghamia > Cunninghamia lanceolata. Next base: position 3,517,594 of record BSBN01000934.1, read on the forward strand.
TTATAATCTCAAACTGCACATCTAAAGAGACATTAGTCCTACATGATTATTAAATTCAAAACAAATATCCATTGTATAGAAGACAAGCCTAAGGCCCTAAGGGACAACCTAATATCTTGGGGGCTCATATTGGCCTTGCCTATGTATGCGTAGCGAAGAGACTTTGTAGTTCGGGGAATTAAACTTACAACCTTATGGCGATATCATACCATTCAAAACTTCTAAACATCAACCTCCTCCCAACATACTCATAAAATTTCACAACAAGGATGATCTTCTTTAAACAAAATACTTTTATACTTAAGAAATAATTCTAGATAACAATAGATTCCCTACTTAAGACAATCATAGCATAAGCTTTAAGCAAGAAAAGATTAGAAAGATAAACCAATCTCTTATATTCCATATGTAACACAGGAAATCAATTTAATTCTTAATAGGTTCAAACAAGATGTTACTTTTATAACAAAACTATTGCCTTGACCAATATATCCATAAAATACTAATTCTCAACCATAAGCTAAAGAGTATCTATAACTTCCCACATAGCATATCTATGCTTATGGTCAACAATTAAATACTAATGTTCATTTATGCAAGACTCTCCTATATAAATAACTATGACATTGTTACATAACAGATATGAAGAATACCAATTATGTATCAAGAAAATATAGACTTATGATTTGTACTTCTAAATGATCAAGTAAACATGAAACCTCCAAGGCTTCTTTTAAGATGCAATACAATCAACTAATTTTTTTACACCTAACTAAGATCAGGAATTTATGTTAACTCAGTTTGGCTATTTACTTAAACATTCTTCTTTTTCCCTTACTAAATTTTAATATATATATATATATATATATATATATATATATTAACATATGAACATGTTATCATATCAAATCACACATCATGTAAAACAAGATTAACTTACCAAGAAAACATAATCTTAATTAGTACTCTACTTAATCATTTCCATAGCTCAATTTCATAGAGAAAAACATTTTATACTTATTCAAGAATTGCTAGAATCTCTACTCTCGGTTGATGTTCATAAAGGAAGTAACTCCAAATTCTAAGACATAATCCTAAGTCCCTTAACGTAGGAGGATTACCTTGATTTATACCTTCCCAATTCATATTGTAGCTAAAGTCAAGTAGTTACTATAGCATAACCTAAGAAAAACATTTCTTACAATCTATAGAATTATAGACTATTCGACCAATTAATATTTATTTCAAGTAAAATGAGTTGGAAGGAAAAATAATGCTTAAACATAGAGTCATTATGAGCATAGAGTTTAAAATAAAATTAGATGCAGACTATGAACTAATGCTTTAACTTAGTACAGAGAAAACATGAAGACCGATCTAAAATGAAGGATGATTTTAAAACTTAAGACAAATAAAACATTATAGTGTATAAAAGAGATAGTCGCTAGCTTCACGAGAATTCAGTAATAATTATGCCCTTCTATTTCTATAGATAGTATAGGTCAAAAGAAGGCCAAGAACAAAAAATGCATAAGGCACAAAGACTACATGATATGCCCAAGTAAAGTTCAGATCTTGCTCAGTAGCAAAATAAAGTATATAACTTAGTTACTAGATTCCTAATTGAATAATAGCTAAATACAGAATTAACTCGTTATCTCTTAGTATTACCTATTCCCGTGCAACAATCTCAACAATTAATCATGATGAGAAATCATGATTGTTAACGAAAGAAACACAGGATAAGGATCCAATTTATTCATGATCATATCTCGCCATGATGCCAAATCCAATCTTGAAGACCGATCAGTTTTAAAAGAAATTGCTTTAAAAATATAAATTAACTTCATTAGGAAACCTCTAGCCTAAACTGACGCTGAAAGGATGCAAGAACAATCCAACAGTTTCCAAATGTCACTGTACAATCATTTATAGTTGATGACCCTAAAATATAAACTTAACAAATATAAATATCAAGTATATATCGGCTGCCACCACTAACATTTAGTACACCTAGTTGACCTTCTTGCCCGCGTGGCCATCTAAAGGACACCTAAACTTTTACATCAAAATGCCAGTTGGGCCTACGGTGTTTGTGTGGAGATGTATTCTTGGTGCCTGTAAATCACATTAGATAATAGTATAGGACTATTTAATGTGACAGTGCTATTCTACTTGAATTCAAAACATTGCACAAACTAATATTCTCCTCTCAAACTTTCATACAGGGATGACATTAGAGAAGCACCGGTAATCATGCATACAAAATGTGAAACATAAACCATACACTCAAACTGAGCAGTAGATTTTAGAGTCCATCAATATATATATATATATATATATAGTTGCGATGGAGATAAAAGGTGATTCTAATATACACATCATTACATTACTAGAAGAAACGAATGGACATCCATTGATTCCTAACGGAAGAGGAATTACAGTAGAAAGAAAACATGTATCCTCATATCCTCAGATGCATTGATTACAGCACATAATGAGTAAAACATTTAAGAACTTGCTAAGAAAAGACTTTCATGCAAGGGAAATAATATAAGCAGGTGTACAGCTAGATTCCATAACCGTAATTAGTAACCCCTTTGCATGCATCTAAATGGGAGCTCAGAGTAAAGTTTGGACATCCATCAGGTTAATTTGGAGGTGGATATATACACTATATAGTTTGAGACTCAACGCTAGACATGTATGCAAAAAAGTAAAAGTACAATCTTGGCACACAAAATGTTTAGCAAAATAGCCTAGAAGATGCCATCGCATGAATTGCAATGATCACATAATCTGTATAAAATGGATTTGATACCATCTAACTGACGTATTAAGGAATGATACCCTAAGACACACCATTACCTCTACACAAAACACATTCTTATCTAGCATTGGTCTTATGATCTACATCAATTTTAGGAAGGTCTAATGTAAATAGAACTGTTGTTTTAATGTGATTGCTGGACTGTGGTGGTAAAAGTCGGCGACATTAGATATTGTGGAAGCCACGACTAAGTTGGGGAATGCCATGTTGGCCACAACTGCAATGATTTCATCTAAGCAAGTAATACAAATACAAATCAATATCCTCTTCCTTTACTACAACAAATGACAAATAATCCTCAAGGTGCAGTCGTCCCCTGGAAAATAATGATTGCACGATATGCAGCAAATGAATTTGCAGAAAATGCTTGAATCCAATGACAGGCACAACCCCACACTTACAACACATATTTCTTTAATAAGAACCAAAGGCCACAGTAATGAAAGACCACTATACGCAATATAGGGTATGATTGGATGCTTCTACAGATCAAAGTGGAATCACAAAATGACGGATAATATAGTTAGAAATGCTCTAGTAGACATAAACATATCAAAAATGTAAATGCATGAGAACTGTTGACATAATGCCTTTGGGTAATATCATCACATGGAATGCATTGATCGCAGGATGAGCACAAAAATGAATTCATTGAAAAGACTAGAAACTTTCAACCAAATGCAAAAGACATGTGTTTCGCCAGATACACACAAAATGGACTGGTTTGAAAAGTTATCAAACAAATGTAATGGTAGATAGGATGCTAAATGTGAGATGCAGACAAAGCACACAGATAACGTCAAAATAATAGTTGTAAAACAACTCAACTTTCGAACCAACGCCAAAATGGAGATGTAAAATTGTAGATTGAATGCCTCAGTTAACATTTAACATATGAAGTGCCTAAAACTCATTTGAATAATTAAAATTTCATAGAAGCTTACAGATTGATGCACCACTAATAATGAATAAGATTCTAATTTCACCAAGTCCTCCTTGCATCCCTTCCATTTCCATCCTGTACAAAACCCAATTATTAACAACCTTCCTAGATCTGCATAGAAAAATTTGAGCCTCGACCATTCTTCCCAAAATACATCAACAACATCACTGTTCATCCCCCCATCTTTCCCCCCAATTAATGGCGATCCCCCCAAAAAAATATCTATCAGATTGCGAGATAAACTTGCGTTATAATAACGCCGTGTAGGATAACATGCAAAGATTATGGGTGATGATAAATGCCACAGTCTTAAAATAGGTTTTCTCTAATATTATCCTCCCTGTGTTAGATTACTGTAAATAATGAAGGAGCATCCATTAAAGCATAACAGAAGGAAATTCATTATGGAAAGAGCGTTACAAAACATATATCTTCTAGCAAAGAAAACATTCCCAAATACTTATGCGTATGGCAAATAAACAAAATAAATAAATTATACAGACTTTAATGCCAATATATGGCAGCTAGAAGCATATATTTGTATGAATACTTAATGCTAATATTTGACAGTTTTATACATTAAATTATAACACTATTATAAGGTAGTAGAACTCAAGAAATTTAATGAAAATCAACACTAAAAGTTAGATATAAATATAAAGAAAATGGTCCAACACCTTTATGGTAGCGGATCTATGTCAAAGCCAAAGTCTTGTTATACTATTATGGTGTTAAACTAGTATCTATGATAGCATCAAGGAAAGTTTTATCTAATAAGATACTACAGGTGCCATGATAACTGAAGGCTATGAGCACTGTTATTGGATTAAAAAAATATTTACAACACCTCAAATGGATTGCAACCAAAGTGAATACAAAGGGGCATTACATCCTCCCCCCTAACACTCGACTTACTCCTGGAAGTCGCAACTAGGGTGGAAATGTAACACATTAGTACCAACATCCGGGCTGATTCATCTCATTAAGTAATATATGCTAGTTTTGCCTATGCAAAGAATTTTATGTCACTAATTGCAGACTTATATACTCCATTTCAAACACAATCTACCTTTCTAGTTTTCAATGTCACGTTAGCAACATACTCAAAACTTGCATTTCAAAAATGATTCCATAGTATGTAAACCATTCAAAATCCTTACATGTTAGCGTTGTCACCCATTAGTATCTTTTAGGTCAAGAAAATAGTGCACTCTTTTTTTTTAATCCTAACTGGTAGAAATTCTCATATCATAAACATATAAAGTATTCAATTTCAAAACCACCATTGTACTTCCTCTACCAATTTGCTGTTAAGCAATCAATAGGTTAGAATGCAACATATCAACATATTTTTACACATAAAACACACATTTTCCACTAAATATCCATCATTTAAAACAAGACATTTCACTTTAATTATCTTACAACTCTAAATATCATAACATAATTTATCATAATTTACCATAATTCACATCACCGAGATTCACATCACAAGGCTACACAAGGGTCCATTTAGATACCGGAAACAACATACTAATCCATGATACATAATCCATAAGCCAAGAGCCAATATCCATCTCACATAGTCAATACCTCACACTCAGTGTTTTTTTGGTGTTAGGCCACACACAGGGTGAAGCCATACAACAAGACCACAATGACCTCTCTCTTGTTGTATAAGGTGATTAGCCTCCAAGAGATAGTCATCACACATAGGTAGGTAGTGGGTCCTAGCTATATAACAACCTCACATACCCCCATCCTCAAGGTTCCCTACATCGGCTTCCTCGTATACACTCCCAAAGTCCACCTCGTATGTCCTTAGAGAGGAATCACAATATGACACAAGGCCAACATCAAAAACAATAACGATAAACTAGTTAGCCACCAAAGTCATAAAGAAAGGTTAAATATAAATTCAATTTCAACAATAAAGCAAGAAATGCACGCAATTTCAACACTAAATCAAATGTAACCACGAGGGCTACAAGTAAATAAGATCACAAGGTGTGGCTAAACCATTACAATCAAATATAAACAAGGTGTCGGCCTTCACAATCAATAGAAAATCATCAATAAACATAAAGAAAGTCCACAATATTTAAAATTACACTGTACAACACTGTGTGACTAGATACTAGCCAACAAACGAGGAAGGAAAGAACAATGTCAGGCTATAACAGTAGCCCTCATGTGGTGCGGAGTGAGCACGCCATCCACATGGCTCAGAATGTACTCCTCAGCTACACCCTACATCACGTCGTCACACAGCATGGACTAGACAAGTGGCCCACACACTCCTTGGCTGCCCGCATGGAATGTGCACCTTGACCACATCCTGCATTGCATCTTAGCGCAGCATGGTCATACACCAACCAGAGAAGGAACGTACTGGTCATATGTTGCATGGCAGTTTGTCTGTGGTTCCGTGGAAGTAGGCACGCGCATAACACACCCCGCATAGCGACACCTCGTTGAGAAGGCAAATACAGGTACTCTTCGTAGCCAAAGGTATACATGGCTAGGACATACCCATATGCTAAACGACACAAACACTGTCAAAAGAAAACACGAGTATCCCTCTACAAGTGTGCGAGGCCCCATTACACTCATCACACAAGTAGGCTATAACATATTCTCATAGTGCACCTTCACGTGTCTAAGCATGTGGCATCGTGTCCTCGAGCCCAGCTTGCTACCATCAGTAACATGACATCATCACCAGCATTGTGTCAGAACATCAGTGGGGTGTGGCATCGTACCTATTGCATCATGTCGAAACATGTGTAGATACAGAATCTATCTCAACATGGGTAACAAACCTCCCTCCACATGCTGGACCTCAAATTATACATGGGACACATGGCCTCACTTGGGTTATCCACGCAGGTCCTAGACCTGGCCCCCAAGTGACGACACATGTCATCACATAGTTCCAGTTGGGTTGTCCATGCAGGTCCTAGACCCCGGCCCCCAACTGACAACTCATGTGGCATACCATACCTTTCGTGAAGACAAGGTAGATGATCATCCAGGAAATACCATCCAGGTGCTCAAGAACTATAGGGATTAGGATAACACCTATGGATCAAGTATCTTGATCCATCATAAGGGAAAGTAGTGAGTACATTTCCTTAGGTTTGGTTGAGCGAGGGACCGCTCTACGCCATCATTAGCATACGCTGCACACTCCACCCAAGGAACTTTGTGGCTACTACTACCCCTTCACAGACTGAGGGACTAGAGAACCAAAAGAAGAGAATCTATGAATCTAACTTTTGGCTACTCTTTTATATATATATTTTCAACCACAGAAGGGTTGGCCCTCAATTGGGTAACAAATATACAAACACACATAATGGTATGGTTAATTCCACACCTAAAATACACATATTCCCCATGGATGGGTACCCAGTATCATCATCCCATAGGCACACAAAGCAAGTATGGGGTATTCACAACACTCAACCAATGCACAGTTACTAGTTTCTCACATTTACAGGGGAAGATTTACACTTACATACATAATTTTCATTACTACCAATAACACATTTATTTCCATAACCAATGTGATTCCCTTTGCAAAATCATAACATTACTTGCTATCCACTTCCCTTTTCTAGTTTTCTTCCTCTCTACTTTTCTACGTTTCACACGATGCTAACTGTCAATATCATGATCATCTATCCAATACATTAGCTATGTGTTTAGATTAAAGCATGGTATCCAACACAAAAGCTCCTATCACATAATTAGATGTGGACCTCACCATTAACCAGAGATCCCAGTACTGCAAACTTGGCTCTGATACCAAATGTAATGCCCCGCCATGTAACCCTAGAGATAAGTCAACTAAAGCAAAAATAAAGGCAGAATTTTTTTAAAATAGAATTAATGATAACAAAATATAACATAATCTGATACAACAAGTTAACTAACATCTCTAGGGATAACATGACTGCATTATTGTAATTAAGTAATGTTAAAAAACATACTAAACTCACTCAAATTATGTTTAATTACATGACTACCTTACTAATTACTAACATGATCTAACTAACAACCATGGTTTGCTCTAAATCCAAAAGTACCAAATGAATACACACACGTGCACAAATTGTAATGCTTACCCAAGAAAATAGCAATAATGAACTCAATAGGATGATAAGATATCAATCTACAAAGTTTATCTTAGTAACCAACATTCATAAAAATGAAATGTAAGATACAAATGTTTCAACGAGTTTATACACATTTATACACCTTTACCAGTACTGTCAGATAGACATCTATTCGGCAAGTGGGAAGGTACCACCTTAGCTCCAAAGTCTTGCATGACTTATAATCTCAAACTACACATCTAAAGAGACATTACTCCTACATGATTATTAATTGTAAAACAAATATTCATTGCATAGAAGACAAGCCTAAGGCCCTAAGGGATGACCTAATGTCTTGGGGGCTCATATTGACCTTGCCTACATACGCGTAGCACAGAGACTTCGTAGTTCGAGGACTTGAAATTACAACCTCATGGCGATATCATACCATTCAAAACTTCTAAACATTGACCTCCTCCCAACATACTCATAAAATTTCACAACAAGGATGATCTGTTTTAAACAAAATACTTTTATACTTAAGAAATAATGCTAGATAACAACAGATTCCCTACTTAAGACAATCATAGCATAAGCTTTAAGCAAGAAAAGATTAGAAAGATAAACTAATCTCTTATAATCCATATTTAACACAAGAAATCAATTTAATTCTTAATATGTTCAAACAAGATGTTACTTTTATAAGGAAACTATTACCTTGACCAATATATCCATAAAATACTAATTCTCAACCATAAGCTAAAGAGTATCTATAACTTCCCACACAGCATATCTATACTTATGGTCAACAATTAAATTCTAATGTTCATTTATGCAAGACTCTCCTATATAAAGAACTATGGCATTGTTACATAACAGATATGAAGAATAACAATTATGTATCAAGAAAATATAGACTTATGATTTGTACTTCTAAATGATCAAGTAAACATGAAACCTCCAAGGCTTCTTTTAAGATGCAATACAATCAACTAATTTTTTTACACCTAACTAAGATCAGGAATTTATGCTAACTCAGTTTGGCTATTTACTTAAACATTCTTCTTTTTCCCTTACTAAATATATATATATATATATATATATATATATATATATATATATATATATAAACATATGAACATGTTAATCATATCAAATCACACATCATGTAAAACAAGATTAACTTACCAAGAAAACATAATCTTAATTAGTACTCTACCTAATCATTTCCATAGCTCAATTTCATAGAGGAAAACATTTTATACTTATTCAAGATTTGCTAGAATCTCTACTCTCGGTTGCTGTTCATAAAGGAAGTAACTCCAAATTCTAAGACATAATCCTAAGTCCCTTAATGTAGGATGATTACCTTGATTTATACCTTCCCAATTCATATTGTAGCTAAAGTCAAGTAGTTACTATAGCATAACCTAAGCATAACATTTCTTACAATCTATAGAATTATAGACTATTCGACCAAGTAATATTTGTTTCAAGTAAAATGAGTTGGAAGGAAAAATAATGCTTAAACATAGAGTCATTATGAGCATAGAGTTTAAAATAAAAATCAGATGCAGACTATGAACTGATGCTTTAACTTAGTATAGAGAAAACATGAAGACCGATCTAAAATGAAGGATGATTTAAGACGAATAAAACATTATAGTGTATAAAAGAGATAGTCGCTAGCTTTACGAGAATTCAGTAATAATTATGCCCTTCTATTTCTATAGATAGTCTAGGTCAAAAGAAAGCCAAGAACAAAAAATACATAAGGCACAAAGACTACATGATATGCCCAAGTAAAGTTCAGATCTTGCTTAGTAGCAAAATAAAGTATATAACTTAGTTACTAGATTCCTAATTGAATAATAGCTAAATGCAGAAAGAACTCGTTATCTCTTAGTATTACCTATTCCCATGCAACAATCTCAACAATTGATTGTGATGAGAAATCATGATTGTTAACAAAAGAAACATAGGATAAGGATCCAATTTATTCATGATCATATCTCGCCATGATGCCAAATCCAATCTTGAAGACCGATCAGTTTTAAAAGAAATTGCTTTAAAAATATAAATTAACTTCATTAGGAAACCTCTATCCTAAACTAATGCTGAAAGGATGCAAGAACAATCCAACAGTTTCCAAATGTCACTACACAATCATCTACAACTGACAACCCTAAAATATAAAGTTAACAAATATAAATATCAAGTATATACCAGTTGCCACCACTTACATTTAGTACGCCTGGTTTACCTTCTTGCCTGCGTGGCCATCTAAAGGACACCTAAACTTTTGCATCAAAATTCTAGTTGGGCCTATGGTGTTTGTGTGGAGGTGTATTCTTGGTGCCTGTAAATTGCATGGGATAATAGTATAGGACTATTTAATACGACAATGCTATTCTATTTGAATTCAAAACACTGCACAAACTAATATTCTCCTCTCAAACGTTCGTACAGGGATGACATTAGAGAAGCATCGGTAATCATGCATACAAAATGTGAAACATAAACCATACACTCAACTTAAGCAGGAGATTTTAGAATCCATCAATATATATATAGTTGCGATGGAGATAAAAGGTGGTTCTAATATACACATCATTACATTACTAGAAGAAACGAACGAACATCCATTGATTCCTAACGGAAGAGGAATTATAGTAGGAAGAAAACAAGTATCCTCACATCCTCAAATGCATTGATTGCAGCACATAATGAGTAAAATGTTTAAGAACTTGCTAAGAAAAGATTTTCATGCAAGCGAAATAATATAAGCAGGTGTACAACTAGATTCCATAACCGCAATTAGTAACCCATCTGCATGCATCTAAATGGGAGCTTAGAGTAAAGTTTGGACATCCATCAGGTTAATTTGGAGGTGGATATATACACTATATAGTTTGAGACTCAATGCTAGACATGTATGCCAAAAAGTAAAAGCACAAACTTGGCATGCAAAATGTTTGGCAAAACAACCTAGAAGATGCCATCGCATGAATTGCAATGATCACATAATCTGCATCAAATGGATTTCATACCGCCTAACTGACGTATTAAGGAATGATACCCTAAGACACACCATTACCTCTGCACAAAACACATTCTTATCTAGCATTGATCTTATGATATACATCAATTTTAGGAAGATTTAATGTAAATAGAACCATTAATTTAATGTGATTTCTGGACTGTGATGGTAATAGTCGGCGACATAAGATATTGTGGAAGCCACGACTATAATGTTTTCATCTAAGCAAGTAATACAAATACAAATCAATATCCTCTTCCTTTATTGCAACAAATGACAAATAATCCTCAAGGTTTAGTTGTCCCCTGGAAAATAATGATTGCATGATAAGCACCAAATGAATTTGTAGAAAATGCTCGAATCCAAGGACAGGCGCAACCCCACACTTACAACACATATTTCTTTAATAAGAAACAAAGGCCACAGTAATGAAACACCACTATATGCAATATAGGGTATGATTAGATGCTTCTACAGACCGAAGTGGAATCACAAAATGACGGATAGTATAGTTAGAAATGCTCTGGTAGACATAAACATATCAAAAATGTAAATGGATGAGAACTGTTGATAGAATGTCTCTGGGTAATATCATCACATGGAATGCATTGATCGCAGGATGAGCACAAAAATGAATTCATTGAAAAGACTATAGAAACTTTCAAGCAAATGCAAACGATAGGTGTTTCGCCAGATACACACAAAATAGACTTGTTTGAAAAGTTATCAAACAAATGTAATGGTAGATAGGACGCTAAATCTGAGATGCAGAAAAAGCACACAGATAACGTCAAAATAATAGTTAGAAAACAACTCAACTTTCGAACTGACGCCAAAAATGGAGATGCAAAATTGTAGATTGAATGCCGCAGTTAACATTTAACATATGAAGTGCCTAAAACTCATTTGAATAATTAAAAATTCATAGAAGCTTACAGATTGATGCACCATGGGTAATGAATAAGATTCTGATTTCACCAAGTCCTCCTTGCATCCCTTCCATTTCCATCCTGTATAAAACCCAGTTATTAACAACCTTCCTGGATCTGCATAGCAAAATTTGAGCCTCGATATTCTTCCCAAAATGCATCAACAACATCATTGTTCATCCCCCCCATCTTTTCCCCCGATTAATGGTGATCCCCCCAAAAAATATCTATCAGACTGCAAGATAAACTTGCATTATAATAACGCCGTGGATGATGACATGCAAAGATTATGGGTGATGATAAATGTCGCAGTCTTAAAATAGGTTTGCTCTAATATAATCCTCCCTGTGTCAGATTACCGTAAATAATGAAGGAGCATCCATTAAAGCATAATGGAAGGAAATTCATTATGGAAAGAGTGTTACAAAACATATATCTTCTAGCAAAGAAAACATTCCCAAATACTTGTGTATGGAAAATAAACAAAATAGATAAATTATACAGACTTTAATGCCAATATATGGCAGCTAGAAGCATATATTTGTATGAATGCTTAATTCTAATATTTAACAGTTTTATACATTAAATTATAACACTGTTATAAGGCAGTAGAAATCAAGAAATTTAATGAAAATCAACACTAAAAGTTAGATATAAATATAAAGAAAACAGTCCAACACCTTTATGGTAGTGGATCTATGTCAAAGCCAAAGTCTTGTTATACTGTTACGATGTTAAACTAGTATCTATGATAGAATCAAGGAAAGTTTTATCTAATAAGATACTATGGGTGCCATGATAACTGAAGGCTATGAGCACTGATATTGTCTTTAAAAAAATATTTACAACACATCAAATGGATTGCAACCAAAGTGAATATGGAGGGGCATTACATCAATGGCTAGAGGAGATTCTAAGGGACCGGTACTATTTAGCATTTAAGATGCTATCCGGATGGCGCGTCTCCTTCAGATCATAATCTAGCAGACGGTACTTTCAATTTATGGCTCTATCTTGGGATGTAGGTTAGAGGGCTTGACATCAAGTAAATGCCTCTCCATCCTGTCTGATGTGACCCACCTTTATTCATCACACTCTCTCTTAATCTCTCGACTGGCATGGAGATTTCATTTGTAATCCGTGGCTATAATGGGAAGTAATTGATTTGACAGGCCTTCTAAGGCTTGAGTTGGTGAATGTCTTATCCCTTTGTAGCTTCTTGTGCCAAATTAAGTCATATTTATTGAGTTTTAATCGAAGCGGTGCATCAAGCTGCCTATTTATGATGGGCGGATGTTTGTTTTTCTACATTTTTTTGTTTTCTCTTCTGCTATCGTCGTGGTTTTGCGTGGCTGCTACTTCCAAGTTGTTTTTCTTCTTTCAAAGCCTTCCTTCCTGTTGGGGTTGGGTTGTGGATTTATCATGGAGGACGCCTTCACTTACCAATGTATCTTCTTCTAGCCTTTCTCGTGGGAGCCAGTTATAAGGGGAAGGGTGACTTGCGGATTTGGCTAAGATTTTTGGTATCTTCTTCCAGCGTTTCTCGTGGGATCCGGTTATAAGGGGAAGGGTGACTATTGCCGATTTGGCTGAGATTTTTGATATGGATTGCATGCTCTCTCAATTCGTAGTGAGGCATATCTGTAACCAGAAATCATTGGATGGCTCCGAGGGACGTGAAGTACAATGGTCAGATATAGTATCTATGTTCCTCTCCAATCTTATGGACATATCCATGGATGCCAATTACATTCTTCCCATTGCTGTGGGAACGATAAACAAGCGTCTCTTTAGCATTGAGAGGTGGAATGGTGCAATTTCAAATTATGATTGTATGGCAGGTGAAGTGCCAATTGGAGGTCTCTTTCCTATGCATCGTCTCTGCACAGTCCATGCCTTACAGTGCATTTATATGACAATGCAGCGGGGTCTCATATGTGGCTGCATCAGTGAGCTTCACGGTGCCGAAGGAGATGAGAGCTCGCTGCATAGATGTGTTCATGGCCATTAGACACCTCCGGATGCATGCTCTGGATCAAGCACCTCGTCTCCTGCAAAATCCTGATGCCATGGACAATGATTCAGACATGGATGAGGATTCAAAGGATGAAGTAGATGAGGATCCAGTGGAAGGGGCTCCTGTAGAGGCGGCTTCCATGGCATAGGGTGGTGCACTGGCAGGGTGATCCCACAATAATGGGTTACACTTTTTGGCCAAAGTTGACATTGAAATGAACATTTTGGAAAAAATCTTCACTTTCAGACACCTATAGTTGCTAAACCATGAGGAATTTGGAGATGATGTAAACTAGTGATTTGTCACATTTTGTGTGTAGATTCTAAATATATATATTTTAAAATTTTTTGGAATCAAATTGCATTTATTTTTCCATCTCCTTCAATAACTAGTTTTTAACAGTAAACACCATTTTTAAAGAGTGATGTGTACTGTGTAAAACGTAACTTTTTTTCTATGAAGGACAAAATTCTAATTTTTTTGAATTTAGATTTTTAACTACAATATTTAGAGGATGCATTTGGTTGCATAATGTTTTGTTGAATATTTTTCTTTTAATTAACTTTTGAAGTCAAACCAATTACAATTTAGATATAGGTGTACTGTGTAAAGCATAACTTTTTTTGTATGTATCGGAATTCAATTTTTTTTTCTATTGGATCAAGGACACGAATACCAAGAGGATAGATATTTTTCATAATTTTTTTTTGGTAATATACTATTTTTCCATATGTGCAGAACAGAGAGCTTGATTTTCCGTGAAAAACCTATGTTTAATTAAACTAAAAAAAAAAGTATAATAAAACCAAAATATATTAAAATTATACTTGATAGAAAGCTCGTTTCGAGGACTATAATCCTATAGATGGGTTTGTCAAGTTGATTCCATTTTGATCTTCAACCTAGGCCTCGAAACCCAAAAATATGCATAAAATTACAGTTGGAGAGGGGCAAGAACAAAATAAGGGGGATCGAACGTGGTTCGAATAAACCCATAGAGAGGGGTTCAATCGAACCCCCTAAAAATAACATTAAAAATTTGAAATAACATTAAAGGGGGTTTGATCGAACCCCTTTCATTAAAATAATAATATTAAAGGGGGTTCGATCGAACCCCTATTTTATAAAAAAAAAAGTAGTTCATTCGAATGGGTGGGTTGGGTTTGTTCGAACACCCCTGTTTGATCGAACCCCTCCAAAACATTTTTTTGGTGCTCGTCAATGCAATTGTAACCCAGTATTGTGGTGTTTCTGCTGGATGGTTTGGTTGATGGGGGTTGATGTTTCCTTTTGTTTTGTTCTTCTGGTTTTTCTCCTCTTTCTGCAGCATTGTCATGCTCACTTCTGGCTTTTGTAAATATGGTCTCATGTTTTCTACACTCTTTTTCAATGGTGCTTTATGTAATTACGCTGTTTTTTAATATAATCATCTGAGGGTCTCTCACCTCTTTTTTTTTTTTAAAATGGAACTCTTTCTTTCGGAAAGGCTGACTATGCGGACGGATACATTAACACTATGGACTTATCTTTAGGTGGATTTATATCTATTTTTTAAAGACGTTTACATGCACCGTACACTACATGCTTGAATCTTGGTAGAGATGGATTTTTCTATCAAACTAGTAGTAAGAAATATGGTTAAAAATAGACAAATCAAATTGGAAGCCACCTTTGGACTATGAAAATTGTACCTTTAGATGTTAGAACTACCATGAGTAAGGCATTTGGTTGGAATATACCTAAAGAAAAGAGAAAAGTAGGCAAGGCATCCTCGTGGTTGGATACATTGTAGGAACCTTCATATGAAGACAATGCAATGGAGGGCCTCCCTTTAGGGTAGTTGCTTCCATTAAACAAGGATTTTCAAGTGTAGATGTTTGCAAAGTTGAAAGATAAAGAGGAAATGCCTACACAAGTTGAGGAAGATTGAGAAGAGTGTAGTTCAATGGAACAAAGGCAGGGCAATGCATGGATAGAGGAAAAACCAAGAGGTACATCAAGTCTTATCCTTGAAATCCTATAAAAACTTTGATTCTTCCATACATAATATTGTAGAGAATAGAGAGAAACAACCCCTAATGATCAAGGTAAACATATGATTCCTTTACAAAAGGATAAAGAGGAGGGCAATTAGGAAGCATAGTTAACATTACTAATGTTTTAGGAGGGACCTAGATATAGCAAAATGGTTAATGATACTAATTTAGATGTAATAAATCCAAATCTAGATGGTTGGAAAGTTGTTGTTAGTAGAAATGCTAAATTAAATAAAACTTCCTCTATTATAAGAGGTTTACAAATATGAAAATTGTGGATAGTTTTTAAATTAATGGTTGCTTATGACCCCTCTTTGATTCTATGGGAGGATAATTGATATACCTTTGTTTTTTTTGTTTCCTTGAATTTGAATCTTATGTAGTGTGTGTTAATTTTCAAGGGTGGGCACCCCTTTAGAACCCCTAATACTCTATCAAAAAATGAATATAATTTTCATTAATAGATTTTAATGGACCCTCTTCACCCACTTCTATTTGATTAGGTTAATCACATTGATGTGTAGGGAATGGATGGACGTATATTTTGAGATTTTGATTCAAAGATGGTACCGATTTGTCCCATTTTAGTTAATCCCATCTAGTTTAATTATATTGTTATCAATAAGATCTTGAAAATTATGTTTTAATGTTATACAATAAGGCAACTTCCCTCAGTATGTTCGCCAATCCAATGATAGTCCCAAACAAAATTACCATTGAAGTACTATGTACATCACTTTTTAACTATGTCAATTGGTTTCGTGGGAGGTGAGTTGTTAAATTGATGTTACACAAGTAGTTGTAATACCACATGTGGTAGATCCTCCAACCTAATGAACATTATTTGATCTTTTTATTTTAGGTTGATAATATTAGTATGAGAGTAACCGATTATATCAAAATTATTTGGAGTCATATTGTTATGTCGAAATCCACCTTTATTGTTGTATTTCTAAAATTTGACTTCGATTGAAACTTATAATAGCACACAAATCTAAAAACAAATTTTAAGTATTGAAAACCACATTTTCTCTAATGATAGGAAGGATACTATAGACAAATATACCTTGAAAATCATTATTTGATTGTTGATAACTCATGTAAAAAAGCAAAGTTTAGAGTCTAGGCACATAATCATTGGTCTTCTCATTTTCACTTCGATTACATTTTGCTAATTTAAAAAATGAGACTTTGAGCCCAATGTTATGTTGGAAATGGTCAATGAAAGAATTGGCCAAGTCCCGTAAGGTATAGTAAAACAAATGAGGTGTGCAATCTTTAAAGATTTATTCAAGTAATTTAACAATAAATGTATCATTGTAAACATAATCTAAACATATCGAATTCAAATTATGTGTGTGAGCCAAGGGTCATGATTTACCATGAGAATCTTTAAACCAATGTGTGACAAATACCATTGGTAATGGACAAACAAGTATGCAATAGGCCAATTGATAACATAGTAACTTACTTGGTAGGTTCTTTTTGGGAGACTATTAGTAGGTTCATTTTCTCCTAACAGCTCTCTACATCCTGATGATGAATTATAGAGTGTGATTTGAAACATTGACATAGTTTAAAATAGAAGCTCGATTGTACAACCTGATGATGCAAATTTTTTTGACACAGTTTAAACTAGAAGCTCGATTGTACAATATTATGGACTATGGAAATTTGATGTGTTTAAGACTGTTACAAGTTCAATTGATACATTGTTTCATATCCTTCAACTCAATCATGATCGTTACCAATTCTCAATTTTAAAATATATCATATCATCCAAGCAGAAATACTATCCTAGAAAAATCCTTAATGGTGTCTATAGAAACCACCAATTTTCAAACACACATTATAGACATCAAGATGAATAAATTTTTGAGATAAAATTCAATGCAACAAAAATCTCCTTGCATGATCTAATTTCACATGGAGGGTTGAGATTTGTAGCTACAAAGATTAGTTCTATAGGCATGAAAGTGAACCAAAATAATTGACATTGTATTAATTTTATCAGTTGAAAAGTGGTTGTCAACCAAGACAAATTTTTAACAAAATCGTAATTTAGTTGGTCATATCTTTCATAGTAAACTTGGCATTAGATGTAGAAATAGGCACCATTAATTTATTTATTTTACGTTCATTTAGTTCATTAGCTTAATCATTGTCAACTCATTAATTTTATCTAGAGTTGTTTAATTTTCTTGGTTACTTATTTATTTACCTTGGAATTTTATAAAAGGTTATTATTTTCCTTTTCATTTTCATTAATCCACTATTCTTATAGCCCCTAAAGTTGTTTCCTTAAGATTTATCCTCCTACATTAGGGTTTTAGATCTAATATTTCTAAGGGTATACCTTTCATTGTAGTTCTTACTATGATTTGGATCCACCATTTATTTGTTCTTCATTGATATTCTCTTAATTATGGTTTGGGCCATCATTATTTGATATATTAAAGATCCCTATTTACCCATGCTTTGGTTGTGCATTATTATTAGATCATTTGTCATGGATCATTATGAGAATTTTGTGGGGATTATCAATATGTATATATCATGGATTAAATAAGGTGTTTTCACACTTCATTGATTCCTATCCTTTGACCCTCAATGATATGGGATTCTTATTTCATATTTATGATGCTTCATTTTCCTTGAGTGCATTGTTTTATTGCTTATCTAGCTTTGCCTCCTTCATGGGCCCATTTGGTTCTTTTCCATCCATCTTAGAGGAACTTACTTCATTTGTAAACTTGATCTATGAGTATTATACCCCTTGTGTGATCGATGATTATGATGTAGCTCCACCTTCCAATAATACATCTAGGAGTGATGTTTTAAGTGAATTGAGTTACACCTTCCTTTGTTATTCATGATTTTGTTGAGCCTTGTGATGTTATTTATACTTTCTTGATAGCCATGTTTGTATACCATTGGATTCATACCCCTTTGATGATGTCTTATGAGGAGTCTAAGAATATTGATTTATGTGAGACACCTTATGTTATACATTACAATGATATGGTTTGTGATGATAATTATTGTACATCTCATGTTGACTCTATAGATATATTTATGATGATTCTTTACCTTGTGATACATTAAATGAGGATAGGATGGATTATGATAATTAATTAGCTTCAAGTGTGTAGATATTATTGATGATTAATCATTTCCTACTACATTGCATGATGATATTATGGTTGTTAGTGAGAAGTTATTTCATCTTACCCTCCAATCCTCACCATCCATTTCAAACTCCAAATGCATCTTGACCATTCATCTTCACACATGTCCTCCATCAATAAGACTATTAAATTTTATGGTACTACAAAGCCTTATGGTATGACTAAAATTGTTTTCATGTTCTATCCCTTCTTCCCATTCTAATTCTATAAACTACATGAGGGTTTTCCATTCTCATTGTGCCTAAATATTTTTCCATTCTTCACACATCTTGGTTTTCCAAACTTCTTTCTAAAAGGAGTGAATGAAGGTTTCCTAGTTTTCACATTGTCCTTAATCTCCTTCCTAAAGTTAAATAGGGATAATAGATGTATCTATTTATTGAGCTACTATGATCTTGTTATTGAGTCACTATATAAAATTTTTCATACTAGTATAAGCTCATTTGGCTAATAAATTTTTTAGAGAACTACTAACAATCTTAATATTATTTAGGATGGGGAGAAAAAATAAATAGAAATTATTGCTCGAACTAGATGTGCAAGATATTCCCAACCAAACAAATTATTTCTCAAGTGAGAGCCTTGAATAAACGCCAATTGGAGAAGATAATGGTGAGATGGATTTATGTGCTGCAATCCCTCTTGAGAGACTCACTGACTTTGTGAAAGGAGAAGGTCTATTGGATGGTACAAAGACAACGTTTGTACGCAAATTACATAGAGAGAACAACTCTACAAACTACACTAACCATAGTACAAAAATGTACTCAAGGTTTGCTTAGATTTAACATTCTCATTAAATATGTCATCTTTTTAATTTTAGTTTTTGTTATATCAATTAATATATCTTATTTTTTTTGTGCATGTATAAATAGTTATTGGTGTGCTTTTGGCCCTAACGACAACAGAAACAAACCTGCAAACAAGCAAAGGATATGCAAGTTTCAAAAGAAAAGAGGTTGTCAAACTCACTTTCAAGTAAGAGTCATGTATGGTAGACTGGATGTTGCAATTATTACATACAATGAGTGGAGCCATTGTGATGCTAATGGTGAATTTTGTCATGGAAAGAATGACCCTTCTGGTGATCCAAGGAGTGCTTTTGCACTGAGGTTGTCAAATGAATGTAAATCATATATTGAGTCATTATTGTTAATGGGTGTGGGGATTGACACAATATGTGAAAAGCATTACTTAGACAATGGTTTGACTAAATTGATGAACAAAAGGGATGTTTGTTTATTAAGAAAAGATGTAATGAATGCGTGGAAAAGAGTACGCTCCATTCGATCCCAAAAAAGTGAAGATGATGCAAAAAGTGTGAACTTGTGGCATGTAGAAGAGAAAGACAACTTCTTTTACTACAAAAGGCCAAATATTGTGGATAATGCACCATTTATGATAGGCATCCAAACACCATGGATGCGAGAAATGATGGTGAAACATTCACATAATTCAATTATTGCAATGGATTCCACATTCTTGACAAATAAATATGGTGTAAGTATAACAATTTTAAATATATTTTTGGATCTCAATTTAATCATTTATTTATTTTATTTAATAAATTAATTTATTAATATTTTATTCATGTACAGTACCAATTGTATACCTTGCTTGTTTTTGATGAGCAAGAGACTGGTGTACCTGTTGCATGGGCCATATCATCACGAAATAAAGTCGAGGATATAAATGAATGGCTCACTGAAATTTATACACGAGGAAAGCAGTGTAAAGAAAATTGGCATGTCAATGCATTCATGACAGATGATGCTAGTGCTGAGATTGAAGCTATCAGGTTTTTACTAACCTTAATTTTTTTATTTAAACTAAAGTGAACTCATTAGAATAGTCTAATATTTAGTTTGTAAGAATATATGTTTCATAATTTACACCACATAATGGTATCACCTTAACAATGCATTTTGTTGGAATGTTACTAATCACCTTTTACAATGTAACTTGTAGATTGTCCTTTGGTTGTCGAGTAATTCTATGTATTTGGCATGTACGTAGGGCATGGCTAAAAAATGTGTACAGGTAAGTGGATTGATAATTAAAATATATGGAACATTACATATTTGAACCCCATAGCTTGATATTATGCTTTATATTTTAGGTATGCTAGTAATAAAGATGTCGGAACAAATATGTTTGATAGATTGGGTGAGATTATGTATGCAATGAGTGACAATGAAGACATTATCACTCATCTAATCAACAAATTTATGGAGGAATTCAAACAAGAGAAGGACTTCATTAATTACTTTAAAACAACTTGGTGTCATGATGATCGTCGTATTGGTAAGATTATTAAATTCTTTGTTATGGTTTCTTTGCATACATTATTTAACTTGATTTTTGTCTATGCTAAAACATCATGTTCTTTTTTTATATAGAGATGTGGGTAAAATACTTCCGAAAATTTCATGCGAACCAAGAGACTAATGCTTCCATAGAATCAACTCATTTCCACATTAAGAGTCATTATTTAAGTGATCGTGCTAAGAAATGCACAAGGAGAATGGATTGGCTTATCCACACACTTCTTCATAGGGTAGAGCCATTCTACAAACATAAAAGATATTTGCAATTATCAGGATTTCTAACAAATTTTAAAAAGGAAAGATATTATATTACTGCATTGGAGAGGTCAAAAACAATACCAGATGTAGATTGTTATCCATATGATATCCTCCCTAACACATATAAGGTAAGAAGCCAAACTGATGCAATGAAATGGTATCACGTGAGAAAGTTTGGACCCAACTTCCATGTATGTGATTGTAAATGGGCACAAAGGGGAAACACATGCAAGCATGTGTTGAAGATTTTAGATCTCACGAAGAGAAACAAAACAGGTGAGAAAGATCAAGTTGCTAGTAAGTGTCACTTGATATTTACATTTTACATTGATATTTTTAATGATTATTATATTTCTATTTCAAAACTAACTAAATTACTCTCATTGAATTATAGATAGTGCTACACCATTGGTTGATGATGACATAGAAGGGAGTTTTGGTCATGAAAACAAAGTTACTGGTAATGTTGATATGTTACTTTTATAATAAAATTTTGATTATTTTTTATGGTTTCTAAAAGTTAATAATTTTTATTCCAATTATAGATAGTTCTATTCCATTGGAAGCTTAAGATGCAGTTAGGTTTGTCACTCTTGAAGACCAAACTATTGGTAAGTATTGATATCAACATTTAGTAATTAAATATTAAGGTTTTTCTATTTTTTCTTATGACTAAATTATTGTTATTTGAATTATAGATGGTAGACAATCATTTGATCCTAGCAATGATAACCTAAAAAGTTCTACTAATTTTTTGAACTCACTACTCCAAAATTTACCAACAACAGTAGATGAATTTTTTTTAATTTTTAATGACTGTGTTGAAAGATATATATATATATTTCTATTTCAAAACTAACTAAATTACTCTTATTGAATTATAGATGGTGCTACACCATTGGTTGATGATGACATAGAAGGGAGTTTTGGTCATGAAAACAATGTTACTGGTAATGTTGATATGTTGCTTTTATAATAAAATTTTGATTATTTTTTATGTTCCTAAAAAGTCAATAATTTTTTTTTCAATTATAGATAGATCTATTCCATTGGAAGCTCAAGATGCAGTTAGGTTTGTCACTCCTGAAGATCAAACTATTGGTAAGTAGTGATATCAACATTTAGTAATGAAATATTAAGGTTTTTCTATGTTTTCTTATGACTAAATTATTGTTATTTGAATTACAGATGGCAGGCAATCATTTGATATTAGCAATGATAACCTAAAATGTTCCACTAATTTTTTGAACTCACTACTCCAAAATTTACCAACAACATCAGATGAAATTCTTATTTTTAATGACTGTGTTGAAAGATTTAGAAAAGATATCCATGAATCTTTTGCTTCCTCTTTCAAATTCAAATCAATCCTTGGATCAGAGGACATGCCTATGACATGGATATCACCATGGTTTAGTCCCACCAAAATGCACAAACGTCGTTCTATCCATCGAAGAGGTAATGCCATTGCTCAAGACTTGAATGAAAAAGCTGAAGAGTATGAAGCATATCAATTCCCCACTATAGGTTGTAAAAAGAAAAAGAAAAAGAAGGTCTTCAATCGTTCAGGCATAGCGACACAAGCAAAAAGGATTAATATTGCACAACAACAAAGTGAGTACATTTATTGAAAAGTATTTAATTTTCTTATGCATCATTAGTTCTTTCTCTAATTTGATATGCTAAACATATGTTGTTGTAGCTTTGGATGATCAAGACAATACTTGTCGACGTCATTTGCCCTTCTCTATTGACTTAAACCAAACAACAACAAATGCAACACAGATTATAGATGGTAAATTTTTCTTTTCATTGTGTTTACTAATATACACAAAAGCTACTAAATATTCTTATTTCTAATCACTTTTCTATATGTAATCAAACAAGCAGTGGATGCAATTTGTGGAGCTCAACCATCAATGTTCAATGTTAGACCCACTCAGACATTTCAACAAACCATTTCAGGTACTTAAGGTTGTTGATATTTTATTAACTTATGTTCTACATATTCTAATCTTACACTTGAACACTTTATAGAATTTAATGTGTTAAATGTGCATGTTATTATAGATTTAGATGATCAGCAACACACTCAACATAGGGTACCCCCTTGTATTGATCTTAACCAAAGAACGACATCAATTATGGATGGTATGCAAAGTGTGGATGGTAAATAAATTCCAAAAAAATCTATCATTAAGTTACTCTTTTGGATATGATTTTTAGCTTTGAAATAACATGTTAAGATTACATAAATTATATTTTGTAGCTAAATCATGGAATTTTTAGATATTCATTCTTATTTCTAATCACTTTTCTATAACTATTGAAATAAACAGTGGATTCAATTTGTGGAACACAACCATCAATGTTTAATGTTATCCCTGCCCAAGCATTTCAACAAACCATTTTAGGTAATTCAGAATGCTATATTTTATTAACTTAACTACATATTGCAATCTTATGCTTGATCACTTTATTTAAGTTGATGTGCTGAAAACCCATGTCATTGCAGATTCAAGTGATCAACAAAACAATCAACAATATAGGCCACCCATTTGTATAGATCTTAACCAAACAACAACAATGGATGCAATGCAAAGTATTGATGGTAAGGAAATTACAAAATAAATTTATATCATTGATTCCTCTTTTGCATATGTTGTATAGCTTTGAAATGACATTTTAAGATTAAGTAAATTATTTTATAACTAAATCATGTAATTTGCAGGGGTTGATGATAATATAATAGAGGATTATGGTCAATACTTCTATGGAAGTTAGATTACTCCTCCCATCTGCACTTATATTCTAAACATGAATGGGTGTTTCCTTGTTGTGGCCCATTTGGAGAAGGTGAAAAGGGTTGTCAAAGTCACCTCCTTTCTAGTTATGTATATGTTTGAGGATGTCTCTAGTGAGGGCTCTTAGGTACATTAATTCTAGTTACCTTAATTTTATATCTCCATTAGTTGTTACTACTTCTATTTGTGGTCAAGATTTTTTTTTGTAATATGATTATATAATACAAATGGTTCTAGTGCCCATTTCTTAGTGGATCACATGGATTTTTCTATGCATAATGATGATATGCTATCATTTGATGTCTATGGGGATTCTCCTTTATTGTTCCTGCTGTGATTTTGGTCCATCCTCTGGTCTAGGCATCTTTTGCTGAGTGTATGTTTGTTAAATTGAGGGTTAGGATATATAAAACTATGCTGTCATATTATTAACCTGATCTTCTGTAACTGTTGTTGTTTCTGAATGGATATTTATTGAGACTTGTATATGTTTATTGCCTTATTCTTTTTGGTCTGCTGCGTTTGCTTTTATCTGAAGTGAGTTTACCAAGTTGCAGATTCAGAGATAGAGATTTGTCTTCATCAATAACCCCATGTAAAATGCCCAAAAAAGGTAACAGTTGTGTCTGTATTTAACAATGGTACTACTTAAAAGACAATTTCATGAAACAGGGTTTGCGAAAATAGGGTATCACTTTTGAGCTAGTATAAAGGCGTTCATCCTATGTTTCATCATTTTTTTTAAATCCAATTTTGACACATATGAAAGATACCTAAAAGCATAAATCTCGCCTGCCTCTACGAATCACCAAAGGAGGATGAATAATTATTGTTTTTACAGTGCAAAAAAATGTTGCCTATCTATTCTGGCCCAACTAGAAGGCTATTATTAATTATTGTATGTAAAAATGCCCCCACTCTGCAAAAACTACAAAATGAATTTACTTTCAAGCAAATGCAATTGGCAGGCGTAAGTCCAGACTCTACAACCTTTGTCAGCATCCTCCTAGCCTGTGCCAGATGAGAGCTTTGGAACAGGGTACGTACATCCATCAAAGCATAAACGATTGAAACTTTCAAGCAAATGCAATTGGCAGGCATAAGTCTAGACTCTAGAACCTTTGTCAGCATCCTCCCAGCCTGTGCCAGATGAGAGCTTTGGAACAGGGTATGTACATCCATCAAAGCATAAAGGATAGAAGAATTTTTTCAGATGCTGTAGTTGCAACTGCTCTGGGAGTCATGTATGCAAAATATGGAAGCATAGACAAGGCACGTGAACTGTTTGACAAAATGCCTCAAAGAAATGTGGTCTCATGGAATGCCATGATTGTAGGAATATGCACAAAATGGATTTTTGCAAGGATGCTTTATAAACTTTCAAGCAAATGCAATTGGTAGGCATAAGTCCAGACTCTACAACCATTGTCAGCATCCTCCCAGCCTATGCCAGATGAGAGCTTTGGAACAGGGTACGTACATCCATCAAAGCATAAAGGATTGAAACTTTCAAGCAAATGCAATTGGCAAGTGTAAGTCCAGACTCTACAACCTTTGTCAGCATCCTCCCAGCCTGTGCCAGATGAGAGCTTTGGAACAGGGTATGTACATCCATCAAAGCATAAAGGTGCAATTGGAAGGCGTAAGTCCAGACTCTACAACCTTTGTCAACATCCTCCCAGCCTGTGCCAGATGAGAGCTTTGGAATAGGGTGCGTACATCCATCAAAGCATAAAGGATTGAAACTTTCAAGCAAACGCAATTGGCAGATGTAAGTCCAGACTCTACAACCTTTGTCAGCATCCTCCCAGCCTGTGCCAGATGAGAGCTTTGGAACAGGGTATGTACATCCATCAAAGCATAAAGGATAGAAGAATTTTTTCAGATGTTGTAGTTGCAACTGCTCTGGGAGTCATGTATGCAAAATATGGAAGCATAGACAAGGCACGTGAACTGTTTGACAAAATGCCTCAAAGAAATGTGGTCTCATGGAATGCCATGATTGCAGGAATATGAACAAAATGGATTTTTGCAAGGATGCTTTATAAACTTTCAAGCAAATGAAATTGGCAGTTTTAAAGCTAGCATCCTCCCCGCCTGTGCCAAAATGGTTCTAATTCTGTTGGTTTGGAAATTGTGCCAACAAATAAGCTTGCTACTTGTTAATTTGCTTTTCTAATTCTTAATGCCTATATCAAAGATGGTCCAACAAATCCAACTCCTATGTTTGGAAATGGACAATCTCGCAATGTCTTGATACTCATACATGATGACAAATGGTAAAATCTTATGAAAATTCAAGCCCATTTACCTAGCCTTTATCTAATCCTTATCTGCATATGACCCCATGCTTATTGACATGTCTTTTTTATGTGCACAAAGTCCTGTACATTTCTCCTATCTATTTATTATCCATGTTGATCTATACACTAATACCTAAATTACCTTTATCTATCATGATCCATTCTACTTGTTTGATATAAGGTCAAGTATACAGTCAAGGGGTTTCCTGCATGAGTGCAAACTCAACCCACTTAAATTTAAAATAAAAATTTTGAATCTTGGTTAACTGGCCCCTTTGTCTTTCCTGCTTAGAGCTAACTATGTACACATTTGTGTGATCTATTATCATGTGCTTGTGTAAAAAGATATCCAATTATATGAACATTTTATCATCATGGAATCAAGAGACCTCTCATTCATTCTAGAGCATTTAGAAGATCAAATTAATATCGACAGATTTAGGTTTCTAGTGCTTAAAGGAGTAATGAATCTAATTTTTAGATGTTAGTCTATTGTTCAATCATTTAGTCAAAGTCATCAATTAAACATCCTTACATGGTTTGACATGTCAAGAAATAGTGGGATCCCATAAAGTACAAATTGACAAATCTATTAACCCCTTTTACTATGAGAGATCAAACAATTTACTTTTCAGATTGCATAGAGCACAAAATTCAAACTATCAGAGGTCTAGTCCATAGCTACATACCGACTTCATGACTATGAATTAGACACATACCAATGATCTTGACCTAGATTAGACTAGCAAAGAATATTTTAATTTTGATCTATACATTCAATTGTCAAGGCGATTTCCTACTCCTGATGTGCATAAATTCCAAAGCATTATCCATTTGGCACTCATTCTTTAGTCATAGAGCTGAGTAGTCCATCCTTCTTATTTCCTTTCTAAAAATAGTATATGTTTGTGTTAGTGAATTGTCTAGCTCCATCTATTCTCATTTCATCATTATTACTTGGTCTTGACCTAGGGTTTATATAGATTTTTCATGTATTTTTAGACCCAATTTCTAATTTATTGGCCTATTCCTAGTCATATTATTGCTTATATGTAGGGATTTACATGATCCTAATTGTCCATTGAGAAGAAGCCCTTGCCTAAACCCTAATATGGTCGCCCAATTCGATGGCAATGATATCTTTTATGGTCGTCACATTGAGATAAACTTAGGTGATGTTTATGATCATGAAGCTTATGTGAATAAACAAGATTTTGCTACTTATCTCTTAAGGTTAGTGAATCTACCTCCACCCATAGTGAATCTACCTCCGCCCATACCTCTACAATAGGAAACTCATCTATTTCTACTTCTATCATTTCTACTAGTCTTCCAATCATTTAGTGCATCTTTTTCCATACACCTTTCATATAGCACCATTGATTCTAAAAAATTAATTCATTTACCCAAACTACTTTTTCCACATCCTACAGTATCGATTCCCTCAAATACCTCAACTATTCCATTCCTTTAACCCAAACCATAGCCTCATCCATACCTCTTACATCACATGCTTGTATGCATCATAGTGGCCCTGATCAATCTTTAGTAATCATACCATCCTGTACCCTTTATGTACTATTCCTAAAGATTGTTTAAATAGAAAAGAAAGTGGATGAAAATCCCAGTGGACAAGATGATAATGCAGTTTTAGATCTTAGGCATACACCTCTAGCATTTGAGATGGGACATATCCATTGCCTATGGATTTTGTCGCACCAAGGTTTTTGATGTATGATGGCAAAGGTGACCCTAATACTCATCTTAAATTCTATACATCTATATGCATGGATTTTCTTTATGAGGATAGAATATTGACAAATTTATTTTCACATACACTTAAGGATTATGTTATTGAGTGGTTCTATACACTTCCTTGAGGATCCATACATTCATTTAGTGATCTAACAAAGCTGTATGTTAAGTAATTTGAAGTTAATATTAGCCTTAGAGTTATCATTACATTGATTTGTTTGAGCATGCTTAAGTATCTAATGAACACATCAATGATTATGTCATGATATTTTCTTCAATGTGATCTAAGTTGATTACCCCTTTGTATGGTTAAAAAATTCAAAATATTTTTATCAAGGAGCTTATTAAACTAATTCAAGGCAATACATATAGCTTTGCTTCTTTTATGAATTTAGGTGCTCATGTTAAAATAATGGAATCAAAATTGTTAGCAAGAAACGAGTTTAAATATGGTTCAAGTCAAAATACTTCTCATCCTTCTAACTTTCAAAAGTCAAATACTTTTTCAAAGGGCAATGAAAAGAAGGAAAATCTAAATCAAGTGGCTAATACCTTTTCTTTTTCTTTGTTTAGACCATCTAAATGTAGGGAGTTCACTAAGCTTGATGAATCTATGGACAATGTGCTTCAAACATTATTGAGGGAGAAACTTATCATTCCTCCTCATATCTATCCTATAAATACTCGTATATGACCAACATTATGTGTAAGAGTA
The DNA here is from genome assembly GCA_027924645.1 of Cunninghamia lanceolata. NCBI lineage: Eukaryota > Viridiplantae > Streptophyta > Pinopsida > Cupressales > Cupressaceae > Cunninghamia > Cunninghamia lanceolata. The sequence continues at coordinate 3,546,839 of BSBN01000934.1, forward strand.
TGATTATAGGGGAGTTATGTTGGAATCTTGACCAACATTATGACAGTCTATGACACATATCATAAGGCATTTTTTAATAGGCTTGAATGTGTCATGTCCCCTTTATAATTAAATTATTTTAGATGATTTAGTAGCCCATTCTATATTTCCCAAGGGCTAAGGAAAAATAAATAGAGAAATAAACTAAAATGAAAGAGGTAGATTTCAAGAAAATTAGCAACTATATTTGGCCCTTTTCTTGTGCGGAGACTGTCAGTACTGAAGGGGCTTTGGGTGGTTTGGCCATCATGTGGAAGCCTCACTCCCTGGAAGGTAGTATCATAGGTACTAGCAAAAACTACATAACTCTAAATATCAATCTCCACAATAGCTCGCTGAGCTAGAACTTAACCAGTGTTTATGCCCCTAATAATACAGCCCAGAGAAGGCAACTCTGGAATGATATGAAAACAACCAAAGAAGCATGAAGGAGTAGTAACTGGATGGTGGCCAGGGATTTCAACTCTCCCTTATACCCGTTTGAAAAATTAGGTGGTATTATGGACTTCACAGAAAGTATGATGGACCTGGACAATTTCCTACACTTGGCGGGTTTGTTGGATCTTGACTTGGAAGGCTTCAATTTCACATGGTCCAATAGGAGGGAAGGTAGTAATCTGATCCAGGTCAGACTTGATCGGGTCCTGGTCTTTGCGGGTTGGGATATAATTGAAAGATGCAAGCTAGAGAACCTTTTGAGATTCAGTTCTGACCACACCCCCTAATTCTCTCTTAGAACCCTGAATCCTAGAGAGCCAACCCCTCGTTTAGATTTGAAGCCATGTGGACTAAGCACCTGGACCTCTTTGATTTGGTCTCTGGATGGTGGAACAAAAAGGTGGATGGTTTGAGCATGTTCATAGCGGTCCAAAAACTCAAGGAAATCAAGCTTCAACTAAAGGGGTGGAATAGGAACTCTTTTGGAAACATATTCAAGAAGAAGGGTGAAATCAGGAATAATTTACTTAAGCTCCAGGGAGACATGGATAGAGGCATAATTTCTGTGGGGCAAGGAAAGAGAGAACATCATTTTTAGTCTGCATTACAGAGCCAAAGCTGAAGCTAATATTGGTCTCAGGATGGGAGGCGATTTAAATCACACAGAAATGACTCAGTTTGAAAGGCTAAAGGAGAATAGTGAATGGCTATGATACTATTCTGTCGAGTGAGTTTGCTCGTTCTTGGAAAATAGGGACGGTCTATGTTAGAGGGTTAACTTTCAGGGTCTTTGAAGATTTAATTGCTAAAGCCATGGAGCTCAAGCTGGATGGAACCCGTATACCTAGGAAAGTTAAAGGCAACTACAAGAATGATATGTTGAAGTTTTTCCAAGAGGGAGAGGTGGTTAACAGATTGCAAAATGGTTTCAACAGGGAAGATTTACTAGGCATCTGGAGTGATGTGGCGGAGGTCATCATGAGGTACATCACGCTTGAAGGTAGGTTCAAAAGATTCCATGGTTATCTTTTTCCTCTTCTAAATCATTTTCATCACAACATTAGAATCAATCTTCCCTACTAGTTGTATTCCTCTCTTGAGGACTCTATTCAGAAAGTGTTGCTTGGTGAAAAATTCCTCCCATTACATTAGAGTCTTATTTACACCCTCTTTAAGTTTGAATTGGCTCAAACCCCTGCTCTAAGGTTTTGCCCTAGGATCTACAACCCCCAACTCATCAAGAACTTCCTTGATAGTGAGAACAAAGAGGAGGGTTCCATTGACATTGGTGAGGGTTCCCAGAGGGTTGGGTATTCTTGGGGGGAGAGTTCCAAAGGTAAGGTTACTTTTGACAAGGGCTTGCAGGCTAGGAAATAGGCAGGGCAGGGGAATAGTAAAGTGAAACAGATAGCTGCTACCCCTCTTTTTGATTTTGAACAAACCACTACTAATAGAGATTACAATAAGGCTCCCTCGTAAACAGTGACAGTGAAAATGGATCAGATGGTTCTCCACAGTATGAGCATTCCTCATAATGCACATTCCCTGAAGAAGAAAGAGCAAGCTAGGAAACCTAATCCTAAGGGTTATGTTGGGACTCTTGGGAATAAGGGAGTGAACAAAGCTCAGAGGTCCAGGCCTAGAAGGAAGATTAGCTCTAACGAGGATGACAGTTCAGATGAGGAAGTGTTTATTCTTGATTCTGACACCAAAAGTGAGACCAATGAGGATACTAACACTGAAATGAAAATGGATGAGGAAGAGGACTCTTGCAAAGATTGTGGGAAAGATCTGGAACATAAAGGAAAAGGGAAAACTCCTCAAGGGCTCCAAAAGGCCCAACTAGACCAATTCGGAGGACTCCCCCAGCAAGAAGGCTAAGATTATTGAAGACTACATTGAGGAGATTCAGGATTCTAAGTGTAAATTGTGCACCAAACTTAGTGATAGAGTCACCATTCTTTATCAAGCAATGGATCTCCAAAATTGGGTTCTAAAATGGCAGCTTACCCAACTCCACCATGCTAGAAAGAAAATTTAGTAGTTCGAGTCTATCACCCAGCTGGAAGCGGAGGAATGGCCGAAGGAGTCTAATGATGAGCTATGGAGCCAAGTGGAAAAGATGGCCACCAGATTTGAAAATTGGGAACGCATTGAGGATGAGATAGGTCAAATCAAGATTACTCAGGAAAACTTGGATAGGAAAGTGTTTGACCTTGTGGACTATAGTAGGGAAATGATGAAGAATTCGGCCACCACTCTATATGTGTTGAAGGAGGAGTTGGAGAGAAGAAAAATTGTGGCTGAGGGAGCGGAGGGGAAAGAGAAATATATGATCAAGAAACAAGGGATTGCAGTGCAGCTGAAGGAAAGAAACAACAAGGAGAAGTTGGAGGTCACTCAGAACCAGGGGACCAAGTTGGAAGGGAAAGGCAAGCAGAAGGTTCAAGTGCGGTTGGAGCAGGATGCTGAAGAGACCTCCTTCTTAGAGAAACTGGAGTTCTTGAGCAAAGAGTGGCATGCTATAAGCTGCCTTAAAACTATGGCCAGAAAGTAGCTGGTCATCTGCTGGTCCTGTCTGTTTAGGCTGGCCTTTTGGCCGGTCCATCTCTTTTTTTGGTTGTTTCTGCTCTTCTCTGGTTTTGCATCTTGTGAAACTCTTTTGTTGCCTGCTGGGCCTTTGTATATGGGTTCGGGCCCTTTCCCGGTTACTTTAATCAAAACAAAAAGATGATGTCACCATAATGGTTGATGTATTTTTAATTGATTTTTGTTAGTTCATTATTTTGATGATGTCACTTTTAAGAGGCTTGATTTATATGTGAATTTTCCCTAATGTAGCTCTCAACGTCTCACCTACTTCTTCATCCCAAAAAACCTCTTTAACAAAAATCTATACAAGATCTCTAACTCTCTTCTCTTTTAGCTGAAAGCACAAAGTTGTGTCACCCTTCTATAAATAAAATGGCAATAATTTAAAGCCTTTTTACTTGAAGCACCTAAAATACATATATATTTGAACTTTTGAAATGATGTAAACTTAATAAAATGTAAATATTTATTACTCCATGGATATCTAGGCACTTATTCTTCACTTAGATCTTACCACTTTTTTGTCCCAAGTCATTTATGTTGGCACAGGGTCAATCTTGTGGTCATAAATTTGATCTCTAAAACTCTAAAATTCAAAGTCTTATTTACACCCTCTTTAAGTTTGAATTGGCTCAAACCCCTGCTCTAGGGTTTTGCCCTAGGATCTACAACCCCCAACTCATCAAGAACTTCCTTGATAGTGAGAACAAAGAGGAGGGTTCCATTGACATTGGTGAGGGTTCCCAGAGGGTTGGGTATTCTTGGGGGGAGAGTTCCAAAGGTAAGGTTACTTTTGACAAGGGCTTGCAGGCTAGGAAACAGGTAGGGCAGGGGAATAGTAAAGTGAAACAGATAGCTGCTACCCCTCTTTTTGATTTTGAACAAACCACTACTAATAGAGATTACAATAAGGCTCCCTCGTAAACAGTGACAGTGAAAATGGATCAGATGGTTCTCCACAGTATGAGCATTCCTCATAATGCACATTCCCTAAAGAAGAAAGAGCAAGCTAGGAAACCTAATCCTAAGGGTTATGTTGGGACTCCTGGGAATAAGGGAGTGAACAAAGCTCAGAGGTCCAGGCCCAGAAGGAAGATTAGCTCTGATGAGGATGACAGCTCAGATGAGGAAGTGTTTATTCTTGATTCTGACACCGAAAGTGAGACCAATGAGGATACTGACATTGAAACGGAAATGGATGAGGAAGAGGACTCTTGCAAAGATTGTGGGAAAAATCTGGAACATAAAGGAAAAGGGAAAACTCCTCAAGGGCTCCAAAAGGCCCAACTAGCCCAATTCAGAGGACTCCCCCAGCAAGAAGGCTAAGATTATTGAAGACTACATTGAGGAGATTTAGGATTCTAAGTGTAAATTGTGCACCAAACTTAGTGATAGAGTCACCATTCTTTATCAAGCAATGGATCTCCAAAACTGGGTTTTGAAATGGCAGCTTACCCAACTCCACCATGCTAGAAAGAAAATTCAGCAGTTCGAGTCTATCACCGGAGGAATAGCCGAAGGAGTCTAATGATGAGCTATGGAGCCAAGTGGAAAAGATGGCCACCAGATTTGAAAATTGGGAACACATTGAGGATGAGATAGGTCAAATCAAGATTACTTAGGAAAACTTGGATAGGAAGTGTCTGACCTTGTGGACTATAGTAGGGAAACGATGAAGAATTTAGCCACCACTCTATATGTGTTGAAGGAGGAGTTGGAGAGAAGAAAAATTGTGGCTGAGGGAGCAGAGGGGAAAGAGAAATACATGATCAAGAAACAAGGGATTGCAGTGCAGCTGAAGGAAAGCAACAACAAGGAGAAGTTAGAGGTCACTCAGAACCAGGGGACCAAGTTGGAAGGGAAAGGCAAGCAGAAGGTTCAAGTGTGGTTGGAGCAGGATGCTGAAGAGACCTCCTTAGAGAAACTGGAGTTCTTGAGCAAAGAGTGGCATGCTATAAGCTACCTTAAAACTATGGCCAGAAAGTAGTTGGTCGTCTGCTGGTCCTGTCTGTTTAGGCTAGCGTTTTGGTCGGCCCGTCTCTTTTTTTGGTTGTTTATGCTCTTCTCTGGTTTTGCGTCTTGTGAAACTCTTTTGTTGCCTGCTGGGCCTTTGTATATGGGTTCGGGCCCTTTCCCGGTTACTTTAATCAAAACAAAAAGATGATGTCACCATAATGGTTGATGTATTTTTAATTGATTTTTGTTAGTTCATTATTTTGATGATGTCACCTTTAAGAGGCTCGTTTTATATGTGAATTTCCCCTAATGTAGCTCTCAACGTCTCACCTACTTCTTCATCCCAAAAAACCTCTTTAACAAAAATCTATACAAGATCTCTAACTCTCTTCTCTTTTAGCTGAAAGCACAAAGTTGTGTCACCCTTCTATAAATAAAATGGCAACAATTTAAAGCTTTTTTACTTGAAGCACCTAAAATCCATATATATTTGAACTTTAAATGATGTAAACTTAATAAAATGTAGATATTTATTACTCCATGGATATCTAGGCACTTATTCTTCACCTAGATCTTACCACTTTTTTGTCCCAAGTCATTTCTGTTGGCACAGGGTCAATCTTGTGGTCATAAATTTGATCTCTAAAACTCTAAAATTCAAACTCAATTTTAGCTTTTCTCCCATCCATTATACTAGTCATTGTGAGTTGGCTAAACACACATTTGCACAATTTAATGCTATGTGCTTATATATAAAGGCACTCATTTGCATCCATTTCATCATCTCACATATGCTCATCTTGAAAGCATTACAAGCAGTAGAAGCATTAGAAGAACACTTCAATTTGATGCTTTAAGAAAAATCTAAGGTTGCATACTCATTCTAGGATGCTTGCTTATTGTTTAGGGTTTAGGGTTTAGGGCACAGGGTCAATCTTGTGGTCATAAATTTGATCCCTAAAACTCAAAAATTCAAACTCAATTTTAGCTTTTCTCCCATCCATTATACTAGTCATTGTGAGTTGGCTAAACACACATTTGCACAATTTAATGCTATGTGCTTATATATAAAGGCACTTATTTGCATCATTTCATCATCTCACATATGCTCATCTTGAAAGCATTACAAGGAGTAGAAGCATTAGAAGAACACTTCAATTTGATGCTTTAAGAAAAATCTAAGGTTGCATACTCATTCTAGGATGCTTGCTTGCTGTTTAGGGTTTAGGGTTTAGGGTTTAGGGTTTAGGGTCAATCTTGTGGTCATAAATTTGATCCCTAAAACTCAAAAATTCAAACTCAATTTTAGCTTTTCTCCCATCCATTATACTAGTCATTGTGAGTTGGCTAAACACACATTTGCACAATTTAATGCTATGTGCTTATATATAAAGGCACTCATTTGCATCCATTTCATCATCTCACATATGCTCATCTTGAAAGCATTACAAGGAGTAGAAGCATTAGAAGAACACTTCAATTTGATGCTTTAAGAAAAATCTAAGGTTGCATACTCATTCTAGGATGCTTGCTTGTTGTTTAGGGTTTAGGGTTTAGGGTCAATCTTGTGGTCATAAATTTGATCCCTAAAACTCAAAAATTCAAACTCAATTTTAGCTTTTCTCCCATCCATTATACTAGTCATTATGAGTTGGCTAAACACACATTTGCACAATTTAATGCTATGTGCTTATATATAAAGGCACTCATTTGCATCCATTTCATCATCTCACATATGCTCATCTTGAAAGCATTACAAGGAGTAGAAGCATTAGAAGAACACTTCAATTTGATGCTTTAAGAAAAATCTAAGGTTGCATACTCATTCTAGGATGCTTGCTTGTTGTTTAGGGTTTAGGGTTTAGGGTTTAGGGTTTAGGGCACAGGGTCAATCTTGTGGTCATAAATTTGATCCCTAAAACTCAAAAATTCAAACTCAATTTTAGCTTTTCTCCCATCCATTATACTAATCATTGTGAGTTGACTAAACACATGTTTGCACAATTTGATGCTATGTGCTTTGCTTATATATAAAGGCACTCATTTGCATCCATTTCATCATCTCTCACATATGCTCATCTTAGAAGCATTACAAGAGTAGAGGCATTAGAAGAACACTTCAGTTTGGTGCTTTAAGACAAATCTAAGGTTGCATACCCATTCTAGGATGCTTGCTTGTTGTTTATTGATCTTTTACATACATTTTCAGGATTGACCTAAGATAACATATCCCTTTACAACATACGAATAATCCTCCAAAGGTATTTGTAAATACTACCAGTTTTAAATAGTAGAAAAGATAAAGGTAGATGCCAACTAGGTGAACTAGAAATTAAGAGCATAGAAACATAAACATCAATTTAACATGGTAAAAGGACGAATCTATGGATGAAAGACCTTAAGGCATGGATTTGACCCCAAACAGTGAATAGGTTCAACACAAAACTCGAAGCATTACACAAACAAAGGGATACCATTTCTACGTTAGAAACTATTCAGAATTGGCTATTCTTAAACATCATCCACTTCAACAATCAAAAGTCAATTTTAGCCAATTAAAATAAGACAAATGTTTACCACTTTTTGTGTAGGTGAGGTGTAAAATTGCTATTGACCATTAAAGTGGATAATGTTTAAGTAGATTGTTCAAAATTCAAAAAAATATAAACAATCATCCATTCTTTGATCACAAAATGAATTACCCTTATCTCTCTTGTTTATTTTTCTTAAATTAAGATTAATCTCAAAATTACATTAATCCACACCTCATAATTTATGCCGAGTTGTAAGCATTTAATATACAATTATTAAACATTCTTTATGGTAACTTTTATATCAATCCATACAACCAAATTAAACAACATTAAACATAAACATTACATGATCAATCACGAGACAGCCGACATTTTTTTCCCCCTAAAACTAACGATGTAAAAACACAATTATCACATAATCAATTGGTTTAAAATAATTAGAAAATGTCGAAAATTGAGGATCTGATATTTTAGCATGCCATTAAGGCAGACCCATCATCACCAAATCGATCGGCGCCATAACCAATTGACCAAGACACGCGACCCAGCGATAATTGCATAAATCAGCCGCGACAAAGCAAGTATTACAAAAAGGGCATCGGCGAAAGAACAACCTTCGGCGAGAAAACTTTGAATTTCGGGACGTAGATACAGTAGAAATATGTTAGGTGGACGTAGATACAGTAGAAATACTGTTGATTTTTATGTTAGTAAATTGTAAATAGTACTGAGCACTGATAAAAGTACTCTGTTTTGCAGATATGTTTGTCTGCCACTTTAATCAGAGTTCGTAAGATAGCATCAAAAAACACGTTGGATTTTCAAAGGTTAGTGCGGAGCATTCTTTTTAAGGTTGAATTGTCAATATCTCAGTTGACATTGAAAAGACAAATGAGGATGTTATTTCTATAAATTGATCTACTCATTTACCATTTCATATAGCAGTCATCTGCATCGTCCAACATTTGTACGAGGGAGGTGCTATTAACTCTCCTTCAAAGGTTTCCACAATCTCTTAACTGCAATAGCTTTGAGGTTTTTGGAGGCATTGAAGAGAGTTCAAAGCAGCTCAACTCAAAATTGAGCTCCATTATATATTTGCTTTAGCAAATTTAATTACTCCTCTTATTCAGAAGAAGCGGATCAGATTCTATGTTTTCTGAGGAGGAATATGTACTTTTGTGTAGATTTAGATGAATATTAATTGTTATTAGGCACCCACCGGTATTAAAAAGAAAACTAACCAAATTTCTGTAGATCACCACTGCTTAGCGTTGGAGTTCTTTTAGGTCAAGTTTCATTCATCAATGCAATTCTGCCACGGAAAATTGAGCTACACCAGCACAAGGTAATTCATCACTGTCACTGGGATAGGTATTTATAGTCACCGTCTCTATGTGTCTAAACCCTTTCTATTTTTCAATCCGTATAATATAGTAGTGAAGAGGTAGCGGTTTTTGCTCTTATTAAAGATTAGGTTTGAAAGACCATAAAAGTTCATGAGAAAACTCATTTTGTGTTTCCTTCAAACCACAAAATGCACAAAATATGTGGGGACTTAAATTGCACTGTTTAAAAAATACCCCTTGTTTTCTTTGAACAGAAAAATAGCCCAAATTCTTAATCTATTATTGTCTAGGTGTTTGAATGGAATGTGTTTTTCAAAATATTAGGCTCTAGATAAAAAAAGAGGTCCCAAAAAATTTTGGATCTTAAAAAACAAAATTAGAGGTGTCATATTTAATGAGTTTACCATTTTTTTTGGATGAGACTATATATATATATATCCATATGAAACTGCCAATATGAACAAGTACTATGATATCACTTATCGAAGTCTTATGTTAAGGTTAAAAGTGCAACAACAAAAGTACTACAAGAAGTAGCAATGAAATGTACACTGCATTTTTTTAAAGGTTTATGCTTTTTAGAAATATATTTTTTCATGGAACTCACTATTTTAAAGGACAATTAATTTTTTTTGTAAAGGTTATTAGTAAATTATATTTATATTTATATTTTTTTGGTTTTATAACAATAAACATACCATCTTTTTCTTCATTCCAAAATTTTTTCAATAGATCACAGTGAATTATGTGTTGTCTTGTTTAGTGTGAAGAATATATTTTGTATTGGTTTTGATTTATTTCCTCTAGTGTTCATGTAGTGAATGCTTCACTACTTTCAAATTTTAATAAAATTATCACTTTATTAAAATTTCATGAAGTATTATCATGTTATTTAATTATCATTAGTTAGTAGTTTCCTTTAATATTTAATATCAAACTTACTCCCTTTAGTCTCCCCCATCCTCCCCAATATGAGGTGTATGGGGAAAGTTATCTTTTGCCCGTTTTTAGGTTAACATGTTAGTTATTTTGGTCTTTTGATTTACCCTATTTTATCAATAGTTAAGATTGCTTTATCTTTTTTGATAATCTATAAATAGAGGGTATTTCTCCTTTGTAGATATTTTTGACTCTTGATGATTAGAAGTATTATTTTTTATTTGTTCTTCATATCTTGTCCCAAAGAGTGTCCTCTACTTTTGATTACATGTATGCTTGCCTACTTGTTTATGGTCCTCACATGAAAATGTGTTTCTTATATGTAGTTGAAATCCTCAAGCCACAATGATGCTTGTTTGGAGTTCTATGTATTAAGAAGTTTCATGGAAGTGAGTTGAGTTAGCTTTGGCTGTAATTTTTGCATTTTCATGTTTAATAAATTGGTTGAATCCTAAAGAGAGCGCTGATTGATCACTATTTTAATTGCATTGCCTGATTTGTATCTTATTTCTCTACCTCTTATTTTTCCTTCTAACACTTTGCGTTTTTCTAATTCTTTTCTCTATAAGAATTAGTTTAGATTTTATCTTAGATAAGAAGTTGACCTTCTCTAGAGGTGTCTTGCATATTTGAAGTTGTGCATGTAGGAAGTTGAGACTACTTGCCCCTCACATTTGGCATTTTTGACTTGATGAGATGAGTGTGTTAGTTTGTAACAATCAACAATTCAATGCATTGATGTTTGTGACTAGTTAATGCCATATAAATTTAAAACACATTTGCAATATAGACTTTTACCCAATGTTATTGTAACACTCAAATATGTTGTTTTGTTTATCATTCAATAATCTTGCTTATTCATAAATAGTGTACATACTTTTCTACCATCTATATGAGCAAGTCAAAGACAAGTTAGAGTATTTAAAGTAATGGAATGCCAATTTTTTAACAATTATTGTCATTGTGTAATCGATTAATTATCTTTTGTATTGATTAATGCAGGAGTGTTCAAGGTGTAAGAGCAATCTTATATGAACTAATAAATATTACCTTTCATGTTTTTTTATTTTAGGTTTCTTAGAGTATTATAGTCATCTTGTTTCCATTGCAAAGGTTAATTCATGTCACAAAGGTTCATTCTTTCCACAATCATCATTTTTAGCATATAGAGTTCTACATAATATTTCAACTATGCAATAATACATTTTCATCATTGAGCGAAGTTCAAATTGATATTAGAGCTTTATGAGGGTATATTATATAATGACTCATCACCACTAAGTGTTTTCTCATATCTTAATGAAACTTGTGACTTCTCAAATTCATCTAAAGTGGACCTAATTGAATTAAGTGCAACACCTTTAAATATCATGCTAACTTGTAATGAAATGTAAGACATTATTGGTCCTAGGGAGGTTTATGGCTAAGACTACAATGACTTCTAATGCATACATCTTTTGACACTTATCTAAGAAGGATTAATCTACATGTTTTCTTAAGTAGATCAAAGGAGGAATTTGTTAGTGTAGGAATACTAATGCTATTACTTATTATTTAACTAAGTAATTATGCATTATTCCACACATGGCTTTATGGTGCAGGGGCACCATAGTAAAATCTACTATGTTGAAATAAGGCCTATTTGGCAAATAATGGACACATTTTGTAGAATCTAAAAAGATCAACATGAGTCGGTTGGGATTCAGGGCAGTTGGCCTTCCCTAACCGTTGAGCAACCGTTGATCTTCCAACTCTGGCTTAATAAAAGCATAGAGGAGCAACCGAGAAGGGTTCAGTAGATTTAAAGATTGTGATTTGGAAATCATTTGAGAAATAAAAACTGTTCTGTTCTGTCAATGTGGATTTTCTGTTCTCTGTAACTGTGTATTGTGTAATTGTATAATTCTGTTCAAAGTGTAGTTCTTTCTGTGCATTCCATTGTTGCAGCATGTCGATGTGAAGCATTCCACTAGTACGATTTCTATCGAAATCAGTGGAATGGCTTTGTTGTATAGTATTTGTTTTTCTTGTTTCTATTTTTGTTTTTGTGTCCGATGGTGCAGAGGACTCAAACAGGGTGATTTTGCACAGTAGATCGCCTAGCATCTCCATGTCCTAGGGTTCAGTTGAAGGGTAGACGAATCGTAAGTTGCAGAAGTAGTCATCAGCGTATCGGCGAAGCTAATCCTATCGTGGCCGATAGAAATTGTCTTGCTGATAAGAGAAAGTCAAAGTTGACATCAAGAGTTGAGTCATTGGCATATCAAGAGAACAAACAAGGAGTTCGCCGATGAAGGAAGTCTCGCCGAAGGCAACATAACGCATCGGTACATCGGTTAAAGGACTTAAGGCTTCGCCGATGTTTGGAGTCTCACTGACGACGGGTTGTATCGGCGTATTGGCAAACCTTGGTCAGAGTTCACTGACGGGGAGTAGTCACACCGAAGTATCGGGGGTAGTGAAACGAAGTCAAGTGTATTGGCACATCGACCAATGTTCATAAGAGTTCACCAATGAACTAAGTCTTGCCGACAAGTGTGGTTCGGAGGTGACATCAGAGTGATCGGTGGGTCAGCGGAATAGTTTTTAAGTTTGCCGATGGAGTAAGTCTTGCCGATAATAAAAGACGAAGGACAGATTGTTGATATAGAAGAAGGACTCTCACCGAAGGTTCCAGAAGTAGACTCTAATAAAGTTTCTGCTTCCACTGTGCGCTCCTCAACATATTGGTATCAGAGCTTGAAAAGATTTGGGTGGCAAGTCAAATTGAAGATTTGTAGGAAGTGTTGGCGTTTGGGTGTTGTCTGTGAATAGTATATGTCAGTAGAGGAGAGTGAAGGAGAGGCTAGCACCATGCCTCCAAAGGGGATGACAACAGAAGTGCTTAAGAAGTTCCAAGAGATGGAAGAGATGATCAAGATTGGAGTCAAGGAAACACTCTAGGCTGAGTTGAAGGCACTAAAGATAGGAAAGAAATCAGATGATGAATCTAATGGAGAGGAAGAAGAAGAGGAACAAGAAGAGGCAGAGATACCGGCTGAACAAAAGTAATTCTTGGAAGCCATTAAGGCTATTGGCAAGGACTCTTCAGAGGCTCAGATAGATATCCCCATGTTTAGTGGAAAGATGAATGCTGATGAAGTCATGGAATGGATTGAGGCTCTAAACAACTACTTCGAATACAAGGAAGTTCCTAAAAGTAAGAGAGTTAAGTTTGCAAAAACTAAACTCAAAGGTGCTGCCCTTACATGGTGGAATTACACCCAAGGAGAGAGGGTAAAGAATGGGAAGAGTATGATCTCTTCGTGGAGTAGAATGCTGGAGAAGATCAAGTCCCAGTTCCTTCCATCTGACTACGAGGTGCAGATATATAGGAAAATGCAGAACTTGAAGCAAAAAGATATGGATGTAGCTACTTACACCGAGGTGTTTCACAAATACACTCTTCATTGTGGGTACATGGAGGATGAAAAAGCCAAGGTAGCAAGGTATCTGAATGGTCTGAGGTTCAATATTCAAGATGAGATAAGTTTATTGACTCCTGAAATAGTGGAAAAATGTTTTCAAGTAGCATTAAGAGCTAAAGAGAAGTTGAAGAGAAAAGGTGAACAACAAGGTAGAGGAAGAGGTGGTAGAAATTTTAGAGGCAGAGGCAGTTTTGGAGGAAGAAGTCCTAACCAAAGGCCTGGTGGTGAGTCTAGCCAAGAAGAGAAAGTTGGGGACTCAAGTAGTAGAGGAGGCTACCGAGGAAGAAGGCCTAATGGAAGAGGTGGGAAAAATGGATCAGGTAGAGGATCCAAGTTCTCCAACATGAGATGTTATAACTGCAATCAGATAGGGCACCTGGCATACAAGTGTCCAGAGAAGGCCTCAACTTCTCATGGTAGTGAGAGAAGAACCACATTGACTCAAGAGGATGCAAGGAGTGTGACTTCTCCTAAAGTGAATTTGACATCAGAGATGAGAGAAAATTTGATGATCAAGAGGACGCTGCTCAAAGAACCAGTGCAGACTGAACCATCACAAAGAAGAGCTTTGTTTAGAGTCAATTGTAAGATCCAAGCTAAGGTTTGTAAAGTTATCATTGACTCTGGTTCTACTGACAATATTATATCTTTGGAAGTAGTAGATAAATTGAAATTAGAAAAGATACCCCATAGCTGCCCATATAGGGTCAGTTGGTTAAACAAGGGACAACATATAGTCATCAATGAACAAGCATGGGTAGAATTTAGCATTGGGGGGTATAGAGACAAGATTTTGTGTGACATCCTTCCAATGGATGCTTGCCATCTTCTGCTGGGCAGACCATGGCAGTTTGACAGAAAGGCTCATCATGATGGGGAAAAGAATGCTTACTCTTTCCAAAAGGATGGTGTAACTTATAGGATACAGTCATTGATTGAGGAAAATCCACAGTCTATAGGATCTAGTGTAATGCTGGTAGGAGAAAGGGAATTCCTTGAAACACTAGAAGAATCAGGTGGAGTAGGTTTTGCTTTGGTTGTGAAACCCAAGGAAAAGAAAAGAGAAAATATGAGAGAAGTAGGACCTAGGGAGGTCAGAGAACTACTTGAGAGTTATAAGGAAGTAATTGCAGCAGATATACCCGACTCACTACCACCTATCAGAGATATCAACCATCAGATTAATCACATACGGGGAGCTATACTTCCCAATAAGGTAGCGTATAAGATGACCCCTCAGCAATATGAGGAGATAGCCAGGCAGGTTCAAGAACTTTTAGACAAGGGGTTAATAAGGAAGAGTTTGAGTACATGTGCAGTCCCCACTGTTTTGGCACCAAAGAAAGATGGGAAATGGAGACTATGTACTAATTCTGGGGCAATAAATAGGATAACCATCAGATACAAGTTTCCTATTCCTAGAATTGAAGACCTAATGGACTATTTGGGGGGTGCTACCTATTTCTCTAAGATAGACTTGAAGAGTGGGTACCATCAGATAAGGATAAGAGAAGGGGATGAGTGGAAGACAACATTTAAAACCAATGAAGGGTTATATGAGTGGCTTGTGATGCCTTTTGGTCTTTCAAATGCCCCTAGGACTTTTATGAGACTAATGAATGAGGTGCTGCAGGAGTTCATAGGGAAGTTTGTGGTAGTCTACCTTGATGATATTTTGGTGTTCAGCAAGAGCAAGGAAGGACACTTGAAACATTTAGAAATAGTCTTGAAGAGGCCGCAAGACTAGAAGCTGTTGATAAACTTGGACAAATGTGACTTCATGAAACAAGAGTTGATCTACTTGGGTTTTGTTATTTCCAAAGGTGATTTGAAAATGGATCCTTCAAAGGTGGAGGCTATTCTGAATTGGCCCACACCTAAGACAGCAGGAGAGGTAAGGAGTTTCCATGGTTTGGCCACATTCTATAGGAAATTCATTAAGAATTACAGTGATGTTTGTGCACCTATGTTGGAAACCATCAAGGGTGGTTGCAAGGTGAAGTTTGTGTGGACGCAAGAAGCAGATAGGAGCTTTGAGAGTCTGAAACATAAAGTTGCTAAATTCCTTGTCTTAGTGTTGCCTGATTTCAATAAGGTTTTCACAATTGAATGTGATGCAAGTGGGCTGGCCATTGGAGCAGTGTTGAGCCAAGAAGGGAGACCAGTGGCTTCCTTCAGTGAAAAGTTAAATGAAGCCAAGAGGAAATACTCCTCTTATGACTTAGAGTTGTATGCTATGGTACAAGCTCTGAAAAAGTGGAGACATTACCTGCTTCCCAAGGAATTTATTGTGTACACTGACAATCATGCTCTTAGTTTTCTGAATGGACAAGACAAACTCAGCCACAGACATATGAAATGGGTGGAAAGTCTCCAAGCATACACTTCCACCATTAAGCATAAGACACAAACAAAAGAACATGGCAGTAGTTGGGATGTGATACTCCCACAAGAAGAATATGCTTATAATGACTCGACAAATAGGAGCACAGGTCTGAGTCCCTTTGAAATTGTATATGACAGTCACCCCAGGGGTATTTTTGAATTGAGAGACGTCCAGGGGTTGGACAAAAGGAGTGGTCATGCTGATGCATTTGCAGAAGCCATGAAAGAAATACACCAACAGGTCAGAGATACTTTGTACCAGAATAGTTAGAAGACTAAGGCTTGAATGGATCAAAGGAGGAGGGATGTGCATTATCAGGTAGGCGACTTGGTCATGGTTCATCTGAACAAAAATAGGTTGCCAAAAGGAGGCCACAACAAACTGATGATGAGGAAGATTGGACCTTGTCAGATTCTGGAGAAGTACGGTCCAAATGCTTACAAGATTGAACTTCCTGATGATATTGCCATTTCACCCATATTCAACATTGCTGATTTGACATTGTACAAAAGTCCTAATATAGGGGAGAATGTTGAAGATCCTATCCAGGAAAATGAAGACTGGCTGAAGCACTTACCTTCTAGGGAGTCGCCACAAATGGAGTACATTTGGAAAGTAGAGAAGCCAGGAAGATAAGGAACAAAACATATTTTGAACATCTGGTTAAGTGGCAAGGGCTTCTAGATTTAGAAGCTACATGGATGTTGGAGGAAGACATTCTAAAGCAAGGCGGAGATGTACAAGAATTGGTCTCTAAGAGGACTTGAGACATTTTCTTCTGGGGAGTATGGTGTAGGGGCACCATAGTAAAATCTACTATGTTGGAATAAGGCCTATTTGGCAAATAATGGACACATTTTGTAGAATGTAAAAAGATCAACATGAGTCGGTTGGGATTCAGGGCAGTTGGCCTTCCCTAACCGTTGATCTTCCAACTCTGGCTTAATAAAAGCATAGAGGAGCAACTGAGAAGGGTTCAGTAGATTTAAAGATTGTGATTTGGAAATCATTTGAGAAATAAAAACTGTTTTGTTCCGTCAATGTGGATTTTCTGTTCTCTATAAATGTGTATTGTGTAACTGTATAATTCTGTTCAAAGTGTAGTTCTTTCTGTGCATTCCATTGTTGCAGCATGTCGATGTGAAGCATTCCACTGGTACGATTCCTATCAAAATCAGTGGAATGGCTTCGTTGTATAGTATTTGTTTTTCTTGTTTCTATTTTTATTTTTGTGTCCGACGGTGCAGAGGACCCAAACAGGGTGATTTCGCATAGTAGATCGCCTAGCATCTCCATGTGCTAGGGTTTAGTTGAAGGGTAAACAAATCATCGAGTTGTAGAAGTAGTCATTGGCGTATCGACAAAGCTAATCCTATCGTGGCCGATAGAAATCGTCTTGCCGATAAGCGAAAGTCAAAGTTGACGTCAAGAGTTCAGTCATCGGCATATCAGGAGAATAAACAAAGAGTTCACTAATGAAGGAAGTCTCGCCGAAGGCAACATAATGAATTGGTACATCGGTTAAAGGACTTAACGCTTCGCTAATGTTTGGAGTCTCACCGACGACAGGTTGTATCGGCAGACCTTGGTCAGAGTTCGCCGATGGGGAGTAGTCACACCAAAGTATTAGGGGTAGTCAAACGAAGTCAAGTGTATCGGCACATCGGCCAATGTTCATAAGAGTTCACCAATGAACTAAGTCTTGCTGACGAGTGTGGTTCGGAGGTGACATCAGAGTGATCGGTGGGTCGGCAGAATAGTTTTTAAGTTTGCTGATGGAGTAAGTCTTGCTGATAATAAAAGATGAAGGATAGATCACTGAGACAGAAGAAGGACTCTCATTGAAGGTTCCAAAAGTAGAATTTGATAAAGTTTCCACTTCCATTGTGCGCTCCTCAACACTTTAAGCCACCTTAGGTGGTTAGGTGTCGACTTGGAGAGTTTGACACAACTCTCCAAGCCATGTGGCGACACTCACTTGCCACCACCAATGAAGTGTTGTAGTTGAATTCTACCACTTCACCCTTTATGTACTCTTCTTTGTTCATAGTTTATGCATTGCAATTATTATTACTTTCACTCCATTTTTGGTAATCAACATTCTCTTAGAGATCTTGGCTTCTTTCATGGTATTAGAACCTCACTAAGTTTGTGTGCTAGTTCGTTTGGAGGCACTAGTTCGTTTGGAGGCATGATCTCCGTGGTTTTATTCTGCTTGTGAATCAACGAATTTGCATTTGATGGGAGGAGGGTTTAGCCGATTTATTGAAGGCATTAACCCCTACTTTATTTTCTTGTTGAGGTATTTGTGGCATTTTCTGTATATTTTCATTGTAGGCCTATTTTGAGTTCCAGGCCCATTCTGGACTAGACTGTTGCATTCCTAGGCCACATATTTTTGGGCCTACATTTGGCACTCTATAGGTGTTCTAGCCAGATCCCATCATGCTTGGCCTACATTGGCTGATCCCACCTGCAACATCTTGTTGGACTAGGAAATCCAAGCCTCGACCCTTATCAAATACAAATATTCTAGTGGCCTTTCCTCTCACATCTTCTAGTGGCCTTTCCTCAATGGACCCCATTTATTTCTCTATACACCATGATGAAATACAAATTTTTGAGAGGGACACACATGTGGATCCTCACATATTTTCATTGCATAGATATTTAAGTTATTTTGGTGCATATTATTTGACACCTACTATTAAATGAACACGTGACCTAGACATGCATAAGGATAAATAATAACATGATATTAGTATGCCACTAGTTGATAACACATCTCTGACTATTGCACATTATATGCATATACATATGGATATAGCATGTTTTGAGAATCACATTTCACCATATGAGGACTATCTCATTAGTAAATTGAATCATTTAAAAAACATGTTAATGATTATAAGCAAATCCTTAAATAGAAAGATCTTATCAATCAAACTGAGATTAGAAATTCCCTTGGAACATCACACTTTGACTTATCATACACCAAGTTGATTTATGGCACCTTGTTTCAAAAACTATGATGGTAAAGGTGATCCATTATGATATTTACATTACCTCCAAGTTATGTTCCTCCCTTATTTTCTTGAGGATAAATTTCTTTCTAATGTGTTCCCTTCAATTTTAAGTGGTCATTCACTTACATGGTTTTATTCATTACCACACGCTTCTAACACTTCCTTTGAGGACTTAATGAAGCATTTTATTACTCTCATAACCTTATGAAATGCAAGGAAGAAAACATGAGCTAATCAGAGATTATATATTATGATTTCAAGCATTAGCTATTAACATGAGTTATACTTTAGATTATGATGAGAATCATGACATATATATGGATGGTTTACTCCCGACTTTTAAGGATCGAGTCTATTGTATTCCTCATAATTCATTATCACAATTTTGTGCTAGTAAATGCAAGCATGAGTGTGCTTTATTGGAGTATCATATCTTATATTAGCATAGTTATAACACTTTGTCACATGTTTGGAAAATGAGGCTATAACTAATAATATTCATGATGATCATAAGGCAATTTATAAACCAATACACTTTAGAGAATTCACTACATTGAAAGAGCCTACACATATGGTATTGGAAAAACTTTTGCAACACAATCTTATTACCTTACCTCTTTCCAAACCAATGGATAACTCTATTCTTGTACCACATAATGCTAAGTACATTTGTTTCTATCATTGTACACATGGACATTCTATAGAAAGATGCATGGTAAATTCAAACATAAAGTCCAATATCTTAATAGAAAACATTAATCATACTCATGAACCCATAATCACCACATTTGATGAGGTTATTCATATGAAAGCAAATGATGTTAATCAAGATATCAATCCTAACCCAGCACATGCTTATGAAAGAAAATAAGGTCACACATGAAATAAAAGAGTAGCCACCTAATTTGGAACAAGAGACATGTGAAATAGAAGAAGCAAAAAATAAAGAAGAAGAAATTAAAATCCATGAAGAAAGCTTGATGTTTATTGTGGGGACAACAATGATGTATTGGATGGAGATAATCACAATATTTTAAAGGAAAAGGCTAAACCTCCTAGATTTTTTACATGATATATGAACATCACTATATAGCATATATCCACATATAACTATACATTTGCTTCACCTTTACCTTTTTTGATTTTTCTAAATTTATTTTTACACTTTGGCCTCTTCAATAACACATTATTTGTTATACCTTTCACACCATTTCACCTTCAATATTTGGTTTCATAGTTGTTCTCTCCCACCTAGGGAACATTTTAGCTTCTATTTTCCTTACTTCACACACATGTCCCTTTTTACTTGTACACATCCTCTTTCATACATACACTAAGTTATATACCTTTACCTTTAGCCTCTGTTCCCCCAATTGGGTTGATCTTTTACCTACTTTTTCCCTTTTTCACCACCCATTCTTGGTTTCATGAATTCTTCCTTGACTTCTTATATTGTCTTGTAATTTCCCATTTTATACTTGTTAACATTTTTCACACTCACTATGCCTTGCTTATAACTCTTATGTTTTCTCTCATACTGACTAATACAAGGCATATACTTTACCACTGAATTTTGATTTACGTGATCCAATATTTTGATATCATGCTTCTTAGAGCTTATATATTGAGCTTGCATTGATACATCACACTTTTAGAGTCACTTATTGAGCATGCAATTATATATCATTCTTCTAGATTATACTCTTTACACAAGTCACATTTCCCTTGCCATATACTTATCACTTATCTTTATATTAGGGGAACCATGCATTCCCTTACCATGCTTGAGCTTGACTCACTATATCCTTATATTGGGAGATATTATGCATTAACACATCACACTTGGGATTATCAGGATATAACCTTATATTAGGGGGTATCGTGATTCTCTCTCTATAAGTTGCACCTTCATTTCTACATCCTTACAATCAAGTGTGTCATGCCTTCTTCTCACATTATATTATTTCATAACTACATTTTCGCATTGGGGGTAAAATGCCTTTCCTCCATGACATGTCTTACCATATGTTCCTTATGCACTGAAAGAATCACACCTTTCCCCATACATTACCTCTTTCCTAACTAAATTTTCCATGGGACTTACTACCTTACTTTTATCATTGAGGGATAAATCACCATTGTTTATATTTTTCGATGCTAGGAGCAAAATTATCTTCCAGATCTTATCTTGGCCCATATATACTTATCAAAACTTATTAGTTACACATGTTTATCACATAATGCATTCATTATTGTTATTATTCTACGCATAATTCATATTTGTATACACTTATTTTATATCACATTTACAATTCATGTACTATATCCCCCATCTCCTTTAATTCATTTCCTCGTATAGATGGAGCCAATTGAAGGGGGCATATATTTCAATTCTAGCATTCCTATGTTGACATTTTAGCTAGTGATAAGTCCTACTTAGAAACTTATCACCATGACTGAACAGAGCATTACCATATGACATGCCTTCATCCAATGCATTTTGTCATCCTATGGCCACCAAACCTAAACACACCATTCTATCATCTTTTGAACAAGAGGAATTTCCTAACTCTACTCATTCCTATTTTCTAGATAGGTCCCATGGAGAGTACACGAGGAGGGAAAACCTACAAGATTACAACCTATAGGTTCTATTACTTTATATGGACCCCCTTTCTTATCCTTTGATGTTAGAAACTTTACATGCATGTTTTTGAGTGCTACATACTTTGAGATGCATGATAATTTTCACATGCACAGGTCAAAGTGGGGGTAAATTGTAATGATGAAATTTCCATACCCATGCTATTTTTTATTTATTTTTGTGCCCATTTTGAGGAAATATCTTGATACATGTACATATTATGAATGATGCAATCTTGTGTGGAATTGGGCTCATTCCCCTAGCCTTTAGCCATATCTATACACACATTTTCCCATGTACTTAGACCTTACCTTAACTTTACATGCACATATTCTAATCCATTCAACTTATCCATGCATTTATTACACATATTCATACACCTACCTAGATATAGTCATTGGGTATTTTGGAAAACATAACATTTGTGCATTATAATGTGCAAGCATTATGGCTCATACACATTTTTTTCAAAATGTGAGCACACTATAATGTGTTCACATTCTAGCATGCTCATGTTCAAGTTTTGACCAAACAATTTTCTTTATTAAGCTTGGTACAAGTTTGAATTTACCTATCCTAAGGGATGGACATTCAATTTGGGTGGCAAAGATGTGTTTAACAAAAGTCTTACAAAAAACACATAGATGCCGAGCATGCTCTCCATCATGTTCATAATTTTTTTGATAAAATTCTAAAAAACACCAATATTAGATAGAGCTTTGTGCTAGATTTCTAATCATGTAATTTTTTTAAAACCTAAATATATTAAGGTCTTGATCTCTAATTAGTTAGTTTTAGTAGTGTCTTCATTTTTTACCAAAATCATATTATATTTTCTTGGTTGTCATTTTTAATCTTCTCATCAAAATTTTAAACAAATTATATTTTTATATTATAGACCCCATTCTATACATATCCAAAAAAATGATTTTTGATTAGTTTTCTAAAAATTATGAGGGGAGCATGTTGACTTTTTTTCTTTTTTAGGATGTGTCCACTTTGAAAATTAGTGAAAAATCATATATTCATTAAAAAATTAGCAAAAAAAATGGGCATAAATTATGTGATGTTAACTAAATTTCCACTGAAGGGATTTGTTGAAAAGAAGCAAGATATGTAGAAACAACTACACTGATCTAATGAGGAAAGTTATGCAAATTTTAATATTTACTAGTTACAGGTTATTAGATGCACATTAACAAAAAGGTAATAACACATCAAAAACAAGTACGATGCTCACAACACAAGATATATGTGGGGAAAACCCTTTCCAGTAAAAACCCCACACTCCAAAAGCTGCACAATGTATTATCAAATCAAAAGATGATTACAACATGCTTGCAATGCAAGCTCTTTCAGGAGTACACAAATGCTGATTCTAATTCACATCCCATGACATTTCACATTCTCCAACCATTTATTTATCAAGCCTCTTTAGTGATTATCCAATGTCATTTTTTCCATGCCGGCCAATAACAAACTAACTACCCCCCTGCACTCCCCTGTTAATTATTTTGGGGGGAAACTGCAGCTGACAAAGTCACCAAAATTTACCTTGCTGCATGTACTCGCAACCCTATAGAATGATCAGTCACCACATACTAACAACTTGTCACACTTGTCATTTCAGCTCTTACATGTCGTAAAATCTATCATAACTCATGACACATGACCACAAGGTGCTGACACATGACAAAACTATGCAAAGTCAACATGGGATGCCTACCTCCTCAAAATTTAGATAGAAAATTACAATTGTAGGAAAGAATAAATAAATAGAACATTAAGAACTTGCAAAGGTCGAGACACCTTAATTCCCAACATTTGTGAAATACTTTTAAAAATTCAACATTTTAGGGGGAGGACACTTGAGGCTATGTTATATTTTTTTGATAAAAATAGGACCACTTTGTGTACTCACCCTGTTTGACCCTCTTAATCTTGACCATTTTAAAAAAAGTAATAGTGTAAAAACTAGATTGCAAGCACTATTAATTTTGTTGTCACATCTTAAAATTTTGAGTGTCAATATCTTGAATTTCTCATCGAGGATCATTTTTGTTGATTTCATAAAAAAAGTGGCCACTTTTGACCCACTTTGGCCTCCCATTTCCATGAACATACCCCATTATACACTAGGATATGATTGTTTTCCCACATAGGGTCATTTCTATAGTTATGGGGTAAGTCTCATGGTCACAGACTTGACCCTTGCCTTTCTAAAATTCAAAATCAAAATTTTCTAGATTGACCCCTTTTGTTTTCTATGTTGTAGTATATAAAGGCATTCATTGGCATTCATCTCTCATCTCTTATACATCTTAGAGCATTATAGGAGCAATCAATAGAGAAGCATTTGATTTGGTGCACTAAAAGGAGTAGTGAATATACACACATCATTATATGGATATTGTTTTTTTTTTTTTCTAATATTGTGCATAGGAATTTTAAGGGTTGACCTAAGAGAATGTGTCCTCTTATGATGAAACAACAACCTCTTAAAGGTATTTCTAAATAGTAGCAGTCCTAGATATCATAAAAGAGAAAAAGAAAGAAAGACTTATTAGGTGAGTAGTAGAGCAAAGTTGCACAGAGTCATATCAAAACACAAAGGATGAGTTTGTAGTCACAAAATAGATCCAAACTAGTCGACTCAACCCTAGGCAAAACAAAAAATCAACATAGATTTCCAGGTACTTCACTAATAGAGAGATCATAATCTTAAAGGTAGAAATAATTAAGATCCATAATCTTCATCAAAAGTATTCATTCTTCATCAACAAGCTAAGAACATTTATTTTGGTATTTACTTTCTATACATTTGTATTTCGTATCAAAATGCACTAACTCACATTCATCCCTTCTCAAATCTAAGTTAGTCTATATTTATTTGTATAGATCCTATTATTTAGCTTAAATCACTCCTAAGAAAAGTTTTCTTTCCTATGCAATATTTTAAAACTATTCCATTAATTTAAATTAATAAATATTTATAGATACAACATTCATAATAATTACATGAAGTACTAGTTCAATTGTAAAATATTCCTATTAATAAATAATAAAAGGTTTCTCCATATAATTCCATTTCACAATGAAAATAATAACAAATGGTAAATATAAATGATAACCAATAAAAAGTTGGATCTTAATTTAAGCATCCAATGCTAGCCATCTTATTTTAGTGTAAATTTTGTCTTTGGAAGGCCCTCACTTGACTTTAGTCTAAGAAATCCTCTAGAAATGCCTTTTGAATATTTTCATTGTAAAATGTATTTAATTATATTACCAAATACTGTATGTAGCGGCAGCTTACGTTATATACAATGCATTGAAAATTTAAAGGAGCTTTGTTTACAACTTTACAAAGGTTGAGATATTTGTTTTACTATTCTCCAAATATTTGTTTTTTAAAAAACTTATCTTAGGAGGTTTTCCTTAAGAAATTTGGCAGGCATGATGAATATACACTACAAATAAAGTGGATTTTATGTTAGTTGATAGTAAACAGTACTTAGAACTGACATACAGAACATATGGATTGATCAACTCAAGTGTGTATAAGTCAATGGAGTGACGAATCTGCAGGCAAGTTTGTCTTCCACTTTAATCATAGTTGCTACGTTGGCATCCAAACACATTATCTTTTCAAATATTTGTGCTAATTTTCTTTTGAGGAGTTAAATTGTCAATATTCCAGATGACATTTAAAGAAGGAATTTTGCTATAAAATGCTCTACTGACTTACCACCTTTACACAGCAAAGAAATATGAGGAAGGTGCTTTTAACTCTCCCTCAAAGGCTTCCAAAATCTCTCAATGCAATAGCTTTTAGGGTTTTTCGGAGGCATTTGAAGGAGAGTCAAAAGCAGCTAATCTCACTGACTCAGGTCAATATTATTCTCCATTTCCTGCTTAAAAACAATAATATTTTCTATGTTGAATATTTTGATATTTGGAGTTGTATTTGTTCTCTTATTCTATATTTGAAGGAGAGTCAAAAGCAGCTAATCTCACTGACTCAGGTCAATATTATTCTCCATTCGCTGCTTAAAAACAATAATATTTTCTACGTTGAATATTTTGATATTTGGAGTTGTATTTGTTCTCTTATTCTATACCTAGATCAGTTTTAATTACAAGGAGGAAGATGAAGAAATTTTGTGTTGATTTAGCTGGACATTAATTGTTATGAGCCACTGAAAAATGTTCATGAAAAAAAGTAACCAAAGTCAGTGTAAATAGCTACTGGTTAATGTCAAGGTTCAATTATTACTACAAATTGGAGCATCGAATTTCTCAAATTGTTTTGCTAGTGTATGTTAGGGCAATCTTTATTTATTCCTTTTATTATTCGCTGCATATTAGAGTTTTTTTCTAATGTTTTTCAGAGTTCAATTGTTAAGAGAATACTATACCTGACATTTGGGAAAGTGCAGAGAAGAAATTGATATGGAACTTGCCTGTTCTTACAATTTATTTTAGTTTTCTAAAATAATGCCCGGCCTAGATAGTTAGTTCGCCTACAGTAATTTCAACTTCTAGCCCTCTAAAATTATCATGTGTGTCTGAAGCTTTGTATAATTTACATCAAAATCAGAACAGACTATGTTCTCATTTTAAAAGATGAAGTGAGTCTTGGTTATTACATTTTCAAAAGTATTCAATAATTTCTATGATGAATCGCTAATATTAGCACACATTGTTCAAGAGATGTTGTATAAGAATATTATAAAATAATAATATATATTTATTTTTCCCATTCAATAAAATCTACAACTAACGCTCAACTTTCAATTATATTGATAGACCAGGGAATTTTTGGTATCAGATGGACCCACCTGAACTAACACCTAAACATTAATTAAATGAAATAAAAAAATTGCAGTAAAATTGTATAACGGGATCATACTCCAACTACTCGGCTTACATGGATTGTAAGAGGAAAAAGTAATTGTTATTCACATTCATTTTTTGTAACTGGAAATGATAAAAGTTTTATTCTATAGAAGCATTTTGGATTTTGAATAAATGGAAAAAAAATGTTAGGACTAAAACTTCTTTCAACATTCTTAGGGCACACGGGAAGAATATTGATGGAATGATCAATAATGTAATGCCCCGCAGTTTCTCCTTTTTGGCTAAGAGTATTAAACTCAATTTTATTATAAAAACCCATGAATTATTAATCCAGAAGTTATATTATATTAATTATATTTTATATAAATGAAAAGAATGTTAGAACTTAAAAATCCATGGAGAAATCATTTGCTAGGTTTTAGAATGTCCTCATTGGAAAATTTGCTAGAGCTAGGCCTAACATTGATGTGGTGAGATTGGCTTTTAGGAAATGGAGAACTACTAGTCATATGGAGTTTTTTGCCTTGCCTCACGGTTTCTTCTTCATTTCCTTTTTCGTTGCAAGAGGACCGTATCAATACTCTTTTAAGAGGCCCTTAGTTGCTTGGTCATCTAAGGCTCTTCCTTCAAAGGTGGTTCCTAGGCTTTGATTCCTTGAAAGCGGGTTTTAGTAGGGTCCCTATTTGGGTCATGTTGCCTAATCTTCCATTGGAATACTAGGATGATGATGTTGTGATGGGTATTGCTGACTCCTATGGATAAATCATCACCATTGACAATATGACTTGATCTAGGAAGCACCTTTTGTATGCTAGGTTTTGTGTGAATGTTGATGTGGACAAGGAGCTTCCATCATTTGTCTCCTTGTCTTCAAAGTTCAACATTTGAAAGTAGAGGTTTGAGTTTGAGTTAGCTGCAAATGTTTGTCAACTATGGCAGGCCTCTCAACCATCACTTGCCTTGACAAGAGGAGAAAATAAAATGCTACGACAAAGGAAAGACAAAAGGATCTCCCTCAAGCCCTTGAAAAGATGACTCCAAGGGTGAGAGAGGTACGAAGGTTGATGGGGAGGAGGTTAGTTGTGGGCATGTTGCTTTGCCTTCTCCTAACACTCTTTGCATAGAAAAAAGAAAGTTGGAGGGTTTGTGTCCTTCTAGTCACTGAAGCATGAGATTTATAAGTGAGACTAATGAGAATAGATGAGTTAAAATGGGCAGATATGATCTATGATTAAGTAATTCAGTAAAAAGAATTTCAACAACTACTTAGATTCTTTGAAGTTCTTTGGGTTTAAACTGCCTAACTAGTCTCTCAGTTGGGTATGTGTTGCTTTGTTTTTATGGTGTTGTGCATCTTGTGAACTATCTTTTGTAGTCCTAGTGTTACTTGTTTTAGCTATTATTTCATGGTTGCTCTATGGGGCATCATTAGAACTGATGTATTGCCTTATGTAAAAAAGTTTGGACCCTTTCAAAAACCCACCTTTACCAATAATATCCACAAAAATATATTTTATAAATAAATGATTAATAGTTGAACTTGATTATATTATATATTTTTCAAGATATTTTTTTATTATATCTAATTAAATCAAATAAACAATATCATATCATAAGTATAATGTTTATGTTTATTTATATTTAAACATTTCTACCAATATTAATAGAATTTTACATTGAAAAATGTTCGTTTATTTCTACTATTTTATAAATAAATCTATATATTCTTTCAATCTTTTTCATTATAGTGTTGCTTGCATTAACACTTCACATCCACTTCTATGAATTTGGAAGGCATCCCTTCAAAGGTGTTCTATTTATAAACCTAATAGAATTTGAAAAGAGCAGTACATTTGACATATGTAATTGAATCCATGCTAACCACTCACATGGCAAGGATCTAAGGGTCTGCGAGCTCTCTCCGTATATAGAGCTCAACCAAATACAAAGCTCCACTAGGGAGAGAATTTTTACCAATATCCTTTAGCTACAAGTGCTTAATTAAAGATCACTAATAAAATAAAACTTTTAAAATATTTGAAGCTTTATATAATAGATTTATGATTTAAAAGCATGTGTTTATAAAATTGTTTCTCCTTTTGTTCACGAGCTTTATTGGTATTTGATCGCATTTTCATATTCTCTAAAAATAAACTTTGAATGTTGTAATCCCAAAATTTACATCCAATGACATTTCCTATTTAATTTTGTGCATATTTCAAAAGAATGGATTAATATATTTACATATCAATAAATTTATAATCTTTTCCAAAGTGAAGACCCTTTCCCTAGCAAAAATAAAATTCTTTGATTTGGAGGTGAGGAAGAAAATCTCATCTCTTATCCTTGATGATTTATCTTTTCATACTTTAGCCTTTATTATTTTAGAATACCTTTTCCCACAATATTACTTATTTATTAATCTAGATTAATGTGTGTTTATTTGTATTCATCTTAGCCTAATTAAGTTTAAGGAAAGGTTTATTTTCCTTTACAAATGTATTGATACATGGTAGATTGTTTAGAATAATTGAGAAAGATGCAAATTGAGAATATTTTGGATTTAATTGAGATTATTAAATCACATTTTAAATCATAATTAATTATTTGTTTTATATTATTAAAACATGATTTGAATTAAATAATATACAGTATACTTTATGCAATATTTTGATCCACATTTATGTATTTAGTATTTGTATTGTACACAAAACATTTTAATTGTATAAAAATAGATTATGATAATAAGAAAATATTAAATGCATTGCATAATGATGATGCCAATATGTGTAACACAAAAAAATAGATGTAAGTCTATAATTTATTTTAATTTATAAGAATAATGCATTTTAAGGTGGCTTATTACATAAAATATGTTTGAGAATCAAGGTTTCTCAACCTTTTCAAGTTCAACCCTTGCAAGTTCATTGCATTACAATAAATCTTTATTATATAATAATAGTTGAGATTCAGTATATGGTATATGATGGTGATAGGTTGTCATTGATGTCAAAAGTGTGTTGAGTTGATGTTGCAAAGTTGTCTTAGTTGTTGCAGGACATCAGGAGGAGATAGTTTATAGAGCTATGGAATTGGTTTAGTATCATGATGGTAAGAGTATTGATGTCATTGATCTTAAGTTTAGAAAATTGATGTCATACATTTGAGGTCGCTTGTTGTGAATTTAAAAGTCACAGGTTGTGCTCATGATAGTGGGATCTTGCTTTATGATATGTTTTCATGATGCTTGTTGATGGTTGAGGTCCATGTTTTTCAAATTGCATGAACAAGTTGCAAAATGTAGGTTGTGTTTTTGTCATCTTCATAAGTTGATATGTCTAATGCATAAAATCAGATGTCTTGATGTAAAACTCTATTCACTCATATCAAATAATGATCAGGATTGAGAAGTTGATCTTCATATCAGGTTGTCATGGATGTTGGACATCAAGATCATCAAGAGTTATGAGGAGTTATACTAGTTATGTACAGGTGATGGAGTTCTTTATCTTGATAACATGTGTTGATCTCTGTTAGTTATTTTGCTGTTGCTTCATCTAGAGTTGTTTTGAGAAGAACATCATCAGGATCTTAGGTTGTCATGGTGACATGATGGTGTTGTTCTTTCAATGAAGGAGTTCACAAAATCCTAGTTCTCAGTTGATTATGATTTGTCATGACAAAGATTCTTCATAGTTGCAATATTAATGTAGATAAAGGAGGAGGTAAGATGCATTACATATGAGTTATGATGCAAGGTTTGATAGAGTTAATGGTGTCTTGAATCATTTTGTTTATATTGATCTCATCAAGAGGTGTTTGTGAAATCAGATATAGAATCATGCATGTCTTCAATGGATCTTCATTGTGTCAGAATTTGATTTAAGTGAAGGTAATATTGTCACAAGGTGCAGGTTGGAAGTTGACCGGTATGTTAAGTTACTTCAAGATGATTGTTTATAATGGATTACTGCAGTTTCATTGAAGTTTGACAGAGTTAAGTTTTGTCTCTACAATTTATACAGAGTTCCGTATAATGAGCACCACATAATGTTTTAGGATTTGTTTTATAAAATGTTTAAAACACTACAAATCCTAAATAGCTCTCATAAGCCTACACAAGGTGCCTTCAATGGAAATCATGTTTTCTTTTCTCCTAATTTGCTTTTGACCTACTATTGAAGGTCGTTTCACTTATGGTAACCTGCAGAAGGGGATAAATAACATATGCAACCGGCCCCTTTCCTCATTCTCACCGATGGAGCAAGTCATCTAAATGGGCGGGATTTCATTGTTTTTTGAATTTAAAACTATCACCGCTAAAAGGGTAAGAGGAACCCGATGCATTAAGGAAAAATACTATTTTTCTTTTTAAAAACTTTCTTTTTAGAAAGTTTAGAAAGTTTTGAAGACAGAATCAAAGATAAAAAAGTTTCTTTTTAATAACTCAGTAATTTTCCTTTAAAATTTTTTGGTCGGTCTCTTATGTCATAAATGTAAGGAGCTTTTTTTTAATAAGGAGATTTTTATTGCTTTTTTCAAATGTGAGATAAACCTTTTAAAGAGATTTTTTTAATGGTGATTTTTTTTTGGTTTTTGGAAGTCAGAAAATAGATAACATCAAAATTTTTTTTGAGGAGATATTTCAAGACAAATTGGTGAATGTTTTATTCTTGAAGGATATGAAAGGTCATTGGTTTTTCAGATTGAAAGAAATTTGATGCAGATGAAGTTGCTCAGATTTTTTATTTACAAGGCATTGAAAGAGAAGATCAAGAGGTTTTTGTGATTTGGACAATGTGAAATGTTTTGGGGATTAGATATATTTTTTATTTTTGCAGGTGACTATATAAGATGCATTGTTTTTGAAGTCATTAAAAGAGAAGATGAAAGGACAAAATGATCTTCAGTGAGAGCAAATGAAGATGCAGAATGTGAAAGGTTATCTACTATGTTATCTACTATTTGATGACATCACGGGTGCTTTGATATGTGTGTTGAAGAGCAGAGCATCATACAACTATGAAGATCACTTTATAAATATTCTTTTAAAAAGAAAACATAGAAGAATGCATGCATGAGCTAATTTGTAGTGAAAAATGTTCTTGATACAGGATCAGATGTTTTTCAAAATAATATGCAGAGGAAGATATTGATATTGAATTGTAGAGATAAGAGTGTTGAAATTTTGTTCACAGAAAGTTGTTTTCAAAGAGATGTGTAAAAGGAATTATTTGTATGGTCTTGACTTGAAAATCAAATAGGAGAAATTAGGGTGTATGATGAAACACAGAGTGTAAAAGGTGCAAATCAGATTGAACACGTAATCATTTCTTGCACATGAGTTTTAGTTTTGATTGATTGAGTAAAGCCAGTGAGGCACAGTATGCCAGTGAGGCTTATGGTCAGTGAAACCTTAATAATTGTTAGTGAGACACATATTGTAGCCAGTGAGGCTTCTTTGTAGCCAGTAAGGCATGTTTTTTAGTTAAGCTAGTGAGGCAGTTCTGGAGTGGTTTTTCTACCCCTAGAGGGTTTTCCACTCGTGTAATTCTTGTGTCTTGATTCATATTGATCTTCTCTCTGTGGTTGTATGTTTTACTCATGAGTTTTGTTTTTCATTCTCAATTATATGCACATGTGTTTGACAATGTTATGTGATGTGTTTGAGAAATCAATGATAGCTTTCTCTCCTTGTGCTCTGCAAGTTTAAGTTTGTAAAAAGATTAGAAATTTCACACAACACTGATTCACCCCCCCTCTCAGTGTTGTCCTTGACTCCTACAATTGGTATCAGAGCTAGTTTCCCTTCTGCAGCTTAATCAGCTTGGGTAGGTCCTGTGTGTGGAGTTCAATGGGTAAGTGCAGGAGAAATAAGAACATGAGAAATGTTAAGATTCTTTCTGGTCAGAAGACACAAAAGACATTATCAAATCTAGATGTTGATATAAAATCAGTTGATAAAGATGTTCTCCATGTTGAGTCTGATATTATCTTAGAAGAAAAGGTTTCAGATGTTCCTCAGTTTGATGGTTCAAATTTTTCAATTTGGTATGTTAGAATGCAAGTATATTTATCCTTCTTAGGATATGATGTTTTAATGTCAGTTGAAAATGGTAATTCTACAAATAACAAAGAAGTTCTTGAATATAATGATATTACAAAGAAGGCTATATTATCTACTCTGTCTAATGATGTTATTTGTAAAGTTATGGATTGTGTTACAGCTCAGGATATGTGGAGGAGATTGAAAAGGATTTATCAAGATAATGATAAAGAAGGGGACACTCTGGTGTGTGAAGAAAGTAGCAATGAAAAGAGACTTTCAAATGAAGGAGTTGAAGTTCAATCCCAATCAAATTTAGAAGAAGCTAGCATCACAAGTGATGATGATCAGAGTGATGATGATTAGGATTATAATGAACAAGATTGTGAGATTGATTTGGAAGGAGAGCTCATATATGCTTTGAGTGAGCTCAAGAATTATAAGAAGGAGAACAATAAATTAATGATGCATTTGCAGCAAGAAAGAGAATCTAAAGACAATATACTTTCAGAACTTGAAATTGTATCTACAGATCTTGAAGAGGCTAGATGTCAAATTGTAAGTTTAAAGACATATATTGATGATTCAGACAAACTAATTGCTAGATTAAAGACAAAAATTGAAGAAGCTAAGAGGATAGCTGATGTCTCAATATCTAACCTTGAAGTTACAAGGATTGAGAATCTAAAACTAGAATCAGAAATAATCTCTTTAAGAAAGGAGTCAGAAAAGGCTTCATCTAAGTTGCACAAGAATTTGCTATTTGAAAAGAGTACTGAAGAAGGGGAATGTTCCAAAGCTAGAGAGACTCCTAGAAGGAAAATTGATTTAAGTCATGTTGTCACAGAAGGAAAAATGAAAGATGAATTTGTGCACAATCAAAGAAGAAATTTGAGATATAAGACACGCTTACA
Source organism: Cunninghamia lanceolata (assembly GCA_027924645.1). Classification (NCBI taxonomy): domain Eukaryota; kingdom Viridiplantae; phylum Streptophyta; class Pinopsida; order Cupressales; family Cupressaceae; genus Cunninghamia; species Cunninghamia lanceolata. The sequence continues at coordinate 3,580,029 of BSBN01000934.1, forward strand.
TGTACAGGTATAACTATTCATTTAATGGTTACTGTTATACTTGTAATCATTTTGGGCATAAAGTAGTTGATTGCAAAAGGAATACTAACCTTGTATGTTATAAGTGCAATAATGTTGGACATATTCAAAGAAACTGCAAAATGAACAGAGTGTATGATCCTTCATGGAAGCTTAATATGAGTGCTCAAAGGTATTATCAGTCAATTGATTTTGATTACAACATAATTTGTTATAATTGTAACTCTCTTGGTCATAAAGCACACAGTTGCAGGAGAGCTCCACCTAATTTGAAAGGTTGGGAAAAGAAAAAGATAGAAAAGGTTTGGAGGAAGAAAGAGCCTGTTAAGATTTGGAAGCAGAAACACAGTCAAGAGAAGTCAAATACTAATCTTGTGCATCTTGCACAAGTCATTTCATCTGTTGCATAACAGATAGCATAATGTGAGGGGAAGTTGTTCTTGTTCTATTTTTTATCCCCAAGAAGTTACAGGAGGAGATCAGTTGATCTTATTTTGTTTGTCATGCTTGCTTGAAATGTTTGAAATGAAGTTTTTGATGTTTTTGAGTTTCAGTGTATGTTAGGTGTTCATGATCAGTAACATGTTTAGTGGATCATAAAGTGTTCAAAAGCTCAAAGAGTTTGATGATGTTGTGACATTGATCCTATTTGTATATTGTTTAATACTTACATGATTAAGTTGTCATGATGCTTCTGTGAAGATGTTGTCAAGGAACTCTCACCTGGATTTGGTTTTTCAAAGTGGTGTTACAGGAAGAGCTTGATGGTGAAGGTTGTGCAATCTTAATTGGTTGGCTGATTTGTATTTGAGAGTCAAGAGGCTTTAATTCTTGTTGATTGCAGTATGTTTCAGATGTGGTATATATTAGTTTTAACAGCGTGTTGTAAAAGGATGAGCAGGAACAGCATGATAGTCTTCATTCTTTTCAGATGATCTTCATTCTTTTTCATGTCAAAAGGGGTGTGCAAGAATAGATTGGTATCAGATGATAATGTTCAGCAAGGTTGGTCTTATGTTGGTTTCAGGATTGTTATCACTATAAATCATTACTTGTTCAAAGGTTAACAAGAATTTATGCCTTTAAAATGTTCATAATTTAATGTGATTATAATTGTTATGATCATGCTATAACATTTTTTGTTGAAGTTGGAGTTGTTCTCAGGGGGAGTTAATCAGAGGATTGAGTTGTCACTATCATGGGAGATTTGAAAAGGTCTTATCAAAAGTGGTCATCATGTCATCTTGAGTTGGGAACTGTGTGACGAGGAGTCTTCATGATTTTTGCCTGCAAATCTGTTTATCAAAGAGTATTGGTATGTTTATGATTTCTTTGCAAAAGTGTTCAGAAGGTTGATTGTCAGTAAATGGATGGTATACTTCAGGTTGATATGTTGCTTCAGGACTATTTCAGGAAGTGTATCAGTGCTGAGTTTAATTGAGTTATGTTGGTTATTCTTGTCAGTATTTACCAATGGTATTTCTGAGCAGTGATTTGTTTAACACATGGGAAATCTTGGAGATTTATTATTTCAGGTTAAAAAGTGTTATTTCAGGAGTTTGTTAAAGGAAGTAATCAAGGATCTCATTGCTGTTAGTATTTCATCTTCATCTACATATTTGTGTTGTGATAAGAAGTGATATAGTGTAGTCTATGGCAGTTAACAGTGGTTTGTTGCTTTGGTTGGTGTACCTTATATGATGTTTCTTTCAGGTCCTATGCTTCATGGTTTCTTATTACTCACAAGTTGAAAAGTTGTGCAGTATGCAAATGTGTAAGAATAGAGCTTTCATAATAACAGCAAATTGTAAATATGATTAGTGCCTTAAATTTTCAGAGGCTAGTGGTATCAAAGGTTGGGGGGAGATATTTGTCTTTGTCATCCGATGTCAAAAAGGGGGAGAAAGAAAAATATGCATTAGGTGGTTTTGCCATCAATGACAAAGGGGGAGATTGATGGTGACATGTTGTCATTGATGTCAAAAGTGTGTTGAGTTGATGTTGCAAAGTTGTCTTAGTTGTTGCAGGACATCAGGAGGAGATAGCTTATAGAGCTATGGAATTGGTTTAGTGTAATGATGGTAAGATTATTGATGCCATTGATCTTAAGTTTGGAAAATTGATGTCATACGTTTGAGGTCACTTGTTGTGAATTTAAAAGTCACAGGTTGTGCTCATGACAGTGGGATCTTGATTTATGATATGTTTTCATGATGCTTGTTGATGGTTGAGGTCCATGTTTTTCAAATTGCATGAACAAGTTGCAAAATGTAGGTTGTGTTTTTGTCATCTTCATAAGTTGATATGTCTAATGCATAAAATCAGATGTCTTGATGTAAAACTCTATTCACTCATATCAAATAATGATTAGGATTGAGAAGTTGATCTTCATATCAGGTTGTCATGGATGTTGGACATCAAGATCGTCAAGAGTTATGAGGAGTTATACTAGTTATGTACAGGTGATGAAGTTCTTTATCTTGATAACATGTGTTGATCTCTGTCAGTTATTTTGCTGTTGCTTCATCCAGAGTTGTTTTGAGAAGAACATCATCAGGATCTTAGGTTGTCATGGTGACATGATGGTGTTGTTCTTTCAATGAAGGAGTTTACAAAATCCTAGTTCTCAGTTGATTATGATTTGTCATGACAAAGATTCTTCATAGTTGCAATATTAATGTAGATAAAGGAGGAGGTATGATGCATTACATATGAGTTATGATGCAAGGTTTGATAGAGTTAATGGTGTCTTGAATCATTTTGTTTATATTGATCTCATCAAGAGGTGTTTGTGAAATCAGATATAGAATCATGCATGTCTTCAGTGGATCTTCATTGTGTCAAAATTTGATTTAAGTGAAGGTAATATTGTCACAAGGTGCAGGTTGGAAGTTGACCGGTATGTTAAGTTACTTCAAGATGATTGTTTATAATGGATTACTACAGTTTCATTGAAGTTTGACAGAGTTAAGTTTTGTCTCTACAATTTATACAGAGTTTCGTATAATGAGCACCACATAATGTTTTAGGATTTGTTTTATAAAATGTTTAAAACACTAAAAATCCTAAATAGCTCTCATAAGCCTACACAAGGTGCCTTCAATGGAAATCATGTTTTCTTTTCTCCTAATTTGCTTTTGACCTACTATTGAAGGTTGTTTCACTTATGGTAACCTACAGAAGGGGATAAATAACATATGCAACCGGCCCCTTTCCTCATTCTCACCAATGGAGCAAGTCATCTAAATGGGCAGGCTTTCATTGTTTTTTGAATTTAAAACTATCACCGCTAAAAGGGTAAGAGGAGCCCGATGCATTAAGGAAAAATACTATTTTTCTTTTTAAAAACTTTCTTTTTAGAAAGTTTAGAAAGTTTTGAAGACAGAATCAAAGATAAAAAAGTTTCTTTTTAATAATTTAGTAGTTTTCCTTTAAAATTTTTTGGTCGGTCTCTTATGTCATAAATGTAAGGAGCTTTTTTTTAATAAGGAGATTTTTATTGCTTTTTTCAAATGTGAGCTAAATCTTTTAAAGAGATTTTTTTAATGGTGATTTTTTTTGGTTTTTGGAAGTTAGAAAATAGATAACATCAAAAATTTTTTTAGGAGATATTTCAAGACAAATTGGTGAATGTTTTACTCTTGAAGGATATGAAAGGTCATTGGTTTTTCAGATTGAAAGAAATTTGATGCAGATGAAGTTGCTCAGATTTTTTATTTACAAGGCATTGAAAGAGAAGATCAAGAGGTTTTTGTGATTTGGACAATGTGAAATGTTTTGGGGATTAGATATATTTTTTATTTTTGCAGGTGACTATATAAGATGCATTGTTTTTGAAGTCATTAAAAGAGAAGATGAAAGGACAAAATGATCTTCAGTGAGAGCAAATGAAGATGTAGAATGTGAAAGGTTATCTACTATGTTATCTACTATTTGATGATATCATGGGTGCTTTGATATGTGTGTTGAAGAGCAGAGCATCATACAACTATGAAGATCACTTTATAAATATTCTTTTAAAAAGAAAACACAGAAGAATGCATGCATGAGCTAATTTGTAGTGAAAAATGTTCTTGATACAGGATCAAATGTTTTTCAAAATAATATGTAGAGGAAGATATTGATATTGAATTGTAGAGATAAGAGTGTTGAAATTTTGTTCACAGAAAGTTGTTTTCAGAGAGATGTGTAAAAGGAATTATTTGTATGGTCTTGACTTGAAAATCAAACAGAAGAAATTAGGGTGTATGATGAAACACAGAGTGCAAAAGGTGCATATCAGATTGAACAAGCAATCATTTTTTGCACATGAGTTTTAGTTTTGATTGATTGAGAAAAGCCAGTGAGGCACAGTATGCTAGTGAGGCTTATGGTCAGTGAAACCTTAATAATTGTCAGTGAGACACATATTGTAGCCAGTAAGGCATGTTTTTCAGTTAAGCCAGTGAGGCAGTTCTGGAGTGGTTTTTCTACCCCTGGAGGGTTTTCCACTCGTGTAATTCTTGTGTCTTGATTCATATTGATCTTCTCTCTGTGGTTGTATGTTTTACTCATGAGTTTTGTTTTTCATTCTCAATTATATGCACATGTGTTTGACAATGTTATGTGATGTGTTTGAGAAATCAATGATAGCTTTCTCTCCTTGTGCTCTGCAAGTTTAAGTTTGTAAAAAGATTAGAAATTTCACACAACATTGATTCACCCCCCCTCTTAGTGTTGTCCTTGACTCCTACAGTATATTGGTCCTCGAGGTATTCCATGACTCTTGATAGGTGAGGTGATTCTTTATGTTATACTTACTTACAAATTGGAGATGCTCTATGACTATAAGTAGTTAAGGTGTTCTCTATAACATGTTAGTAATTAAGGCATGTCAAATCATTATACAATATATAAATTTATTAAAATGATTCCCCTTGGAAATATTCAAGACATTGAATGTAGGAGAGACATATATAGTAGGTTTGTTTATGGTTGTGTTCCTTTCCCTTGTAGAGAAAAAGAAGCCTGATAAACTTGTACAAAGAAGTAGTGGATATATAATCTAAAATAATAATAGAATAAATAGAAAACAAAGATAATACATAGTATTTTCACTTAAGAAAACCATTTTAGGTAAAAATCTCAGCACAATAAAATTCTTCACTATTGCAAAAATTCAACTATTCTCCAATACAATAATGAATCTCTTACTTCACCCTTACACCTAGCTTGTACATCAACAAATGATAGAAAACATAGGAGATTTCTAGGTGACAATATATGCTAAAAATGAAGAATTGCTATCTATATTCTCAAAAGAAATAAATGAAATGACAAAATAAAAGAGAAACCCAAAAACCTAGCATGCGGTTGGAAAGCTTCTTCTTAAAATCTGTAAGCTACAAGGAAACAAGGAAATGTTGGGGTTGTTTGGGAGCTTTCCTTTAGGTTAAGCCCACATGTAGGTTTTTAACCTCCATGGATAACCAATATCAAAGAATATCAAAAAATAGTGTGGTTTCTTATTTCCTAAGTAGGAAGAATAATAGTAGTGACAATGATAAAACTATGAATGCTAAAGCTAAATCTTCTCAAGCTAGAGCAAACTAGTGAGTATTAAATAGATGAAAGGAAAACGAGGGAGCCCACAAAATGTTACACACACACAAGTGGATTAACACCAAGAATAATAAAAAGGAAGGTAAAATGGAACACAATCGCCTTAGGAACATGAAGATGAATGCTATACATCCAATGACAAGGCACTAACAAGAGACCAATAGGAGGTAGTGGTTCCACAAACCCTACGAAGATGCTAATAATTTGAAGGTTGACCCCATAAGATTGGAAAAACAAGACAACTTTGATGTATGCTATATAAAGCCAATGACGATTCTCGAGAATACTATAAGAATGATCAGGAATGTAATAGAACATTGGAATCAACAATGGAGTTGCTAAAAAGAGAGAGATCACCAATATTTTCAAAAACTAGATTGAATATACCAAGGTTGGAGAGAAGAAGAGAGAGGATGGGTCAAAATGAACCATTCATTACAAAGGTGTTACACTAAATCTCATGTGCAACGTGGAAAGAAACCCTTAGAAATGGCTACTGGATGGCAGATGGTTGCAAGATGCTAGCACATCACATGGATTTCTATGCATTACACTAGTGTTTGAGTGACCTCAACTTGTGAACCTTCAAGGCATCTTAGACCAATCACAAGAACATAAGATTTAAATTTAATTTCACAAAAATAAGCATAGAGGAGAAAATATAATATAAACATGACATATTTGGGTAGGAAAAAGGTTGAGGCAAGGCTAAAAATGAGCCTAAAACATGCTAAGAGAATGGACACTAAAGTGAACAAAAAATGTAGCATGAAATTGCAAGGGTATGCATTTTTTGATGTTACAACTTGTCTATGTGTTTGATGTGGACAAGAATATCCTCATGGAAAGGGGAATTTTTGAGATGATAGATAGGATCAATTTGGTTTTCTTAGTCTTGGGAGCTTGTGATAGGATGGATGAAAGAAGCTTGAGTGTTTTGACCTTGATTTGGTGATGGACAAAGTTGATCATGCTTTGGAACAAGATCTTGATATATTGTTAATTGCTTTGCTAACAAGATGGATGTACATTGGTTGTATTTGATACCCCCTTTAGTGATTAGCTCATGGATATAATCCTTGATTCTTGCATATTGATTAGTGAGAGGCCTCTCATGTTTGTGGCTTTTTGGATCTTGTGGATTTTAGATTTAATGGATTAGATGGACCTCACAAAACATCTTTGTTTGGCTTCCCACATGGGTTGACTTGCAAGGATAGTATCTTGAGGAGGATCTTGATTAGGTTTAATAGGCTCTGGATTGATAGTATTTTACATGGTGGCACTTGACATAGGTGGGAATGGTACTAGAAGACATTTGGACAATTCAGATAGGCTTTGAATCTATACTCCTATTATCACTAACAGGCTTATATTTGTTAAGTAGGGAAAAAGGGGATGAATGCAAGCATGTAAGTGCACTAGATCAAACCCTCTTTCACTATAACATTCAAGGACAAAACTGAGCCAAGTCACTACAAAATGCAAGATGACTCAACTACTAATTTTGTGCTCTTGCTTGCTATGGAAAGATGTGATTCAACCAAGCTTTTTATCAAATCCTAAGTTAAATATGAGAAAACCCCTAGTTATGAGATAATCAACTTCTAATAGACAAATGACAATAGAAAGCCAAGATCTAAAAATACCAAGATGATCAGTGAGATGTCATAACTTACTCCATGAAAGGTGAAATATCAGAGGACTCCAGGGTAGGTGGCCAAGTTTTGAAATTTGGGATCTCTGAAAACTTAGAATAGAAGAACTGTTGCTGTGAGTGTCCAGATGCATGTTCTAGTGTCTGTTTTAGTAGGAGGATGCTAGGGCAGGCATCTAAGTCTTCCGTAGAGGAATTTTTGCATTATGTTTTTGGATCTTGAAACCATTTCTCTTAAACAACCTCCTTGTACCTTCACTTCTTTAGTCCTTGGACCTGTAACCTACACACAAGAAGAAAAGGTCTTTGGGGGTTGTGGTGTATAGGGATTTACCTTAGCCAAATCCTAGGTTAACATTCAAGCTTTCCCAACACCATTGTTAGAGAGAGAGCATGTCCTTGCAGGACAAAGGCTAAAGATAATCCAAATGATGAAATGATTCAAATCATAATGATGTCACCTCAGAGGTGGAGTCCTTAGGAGAATCAAGATCCTTCAACTCATAAGGATGTTGATGATGATTCCAAATCTATAACAAACACACAAATACAAACAAAAATCTACAACAATAACACAATGAATAGCTTGAATGCTCTTTTCTCCAATATCATAAGTTTGCTATCATCAACTTGTCTCAAAATGAATTAAAACACTCACTTACATATGCTTTCCCATTAAACATTTGTAAATTAATTGAAAGAGTTGACAAGCAGAGAACCATTTAAAGGTCCTATTCCGACATGAATTAAATTCTACCCTGACCAATCAGTGAGGACTTGGGCGTGGGAGCCCAAGTCCCAAGGAGCCTTTTTGGTTCAAGATAAGGTATTAAATGGACCCTAGTTCCCATTTAACATGGGTTTTGAGGATTTCTCATCGGGATGAATATTTAACTTGAATATTGTTAACATGGGGACCTAGGAGCTAAACTAGGAGGTAAAAAGGCATGTGTCCACTTTTTACTCCATAACATTTAGCCCTCACTTTAATGTGTGTGTGATATTATGATTCAACACATGCATTAAAGTACAGTCAAAGCATATCAAAACACATCAAACACTAGAATGAAGACACACCCTAAGTTTGAATGACTATTTCTAGCCCCCAAGCTTAGGCAAACATAAGAAAACACTTAACAATCACATAAGACACAATGAATATAGTAAAGAAGCACATAATACATAGATAAGACAGTGAAAGCACACAATACATGGAGAAGACATGAATACAGTCACACAAAACATAGAGAATACATGAAGAGAAGACATGATTTAAATAATTATGCATATATATTTAATTCTAACTATGAAACACATAGCACGGGGGAGCTCATTACCACACATCTATAGACCACGCCGAAAGCACACAATACATGAAAGGAAGGCACATAAAACACATGGAAGACACAAGGAATACACAAGCATCGTATAGTATGTCATCAACACAATATATATCTTATACATAACAAACATGAGAAATAGGGAGGAGCTCATCACTGCACTCCACTGTCTAAAACATACCAAGCACACTTGACAGTTGAGCTACACTAGCACAACCACCAAAGACATGCTTAAGGGTGAATGACTCAAGATCCAACCCCACCTCGCGATGAGGACTTTGTTTAAAAGAATGTGCACTAGCTCAAATGATACACCATCCTACCTTCCACATAAGGGCTTTTAAAATGCAACCCCACCTACATCTGTAGATGCCTTACAATGAAAAGGAAGAATATGGTCAAAGTATACAACCCCACCTGCATCATGGAGACACCTTATAGTGAAAATAAGGTATACGCATTAGATCAAAATAAACAACCCCAACTGCATTACGAAGACACCTTAAAGAGAAAAGGAAGTGCACACAAGCACGCTTTATCAATGTCTAAAATAATAAACCACAATATATGCCCCCACCTTAAAGTGGTTGATCCCGCTTGCCAGTATTAATCAAATTTAAGGTGAAGTGAAAACATGCAAGGGAACAAGAGCTTTCACAAAGCCCATGCCCCAAAGGTGACATGTACCATGATCACCGAATGTTCCCACAAACACACAGTTATCATTTTCTAACATAATCAATAAGAGATAAGATTTGGTTAGAAAATCTTACTCTAAGATAACAACCAAATCAATTCATGAAAGCTATACAGAAACATATCACATAATAGACCAAGGCTACACTTGCTAGTTTGGAACTGAGTATAGCTATGAGGTTATACTTCAAGTATCTCAGAACTGAGTGTAACAAGATGCAAAAACTTCAAACTTAACTTGAAATGAGAAAAAACATAACTAGGAGGTCAAGAGGAACCTATGGTAGCAATTTTGAGCTCATTGGTTAGGATTCTTGTGTATTGCACAAATGTCTATGCATCACACTATGGGCTGGACAACCAAAAAAATCAAAGTCTCAAAGTCTTCTCTCGATTTATTACACCTAGTATGCATAGGAACAAATGACAACAAACCCAAGAGATCTCTAGGTGACAATAGAAGCTAAAATTGAAGAAATACTATCTATGTGATCAAAGGAAATAAATGAAGTGACAAAATAAAATAGAAATCCATAAAACCAACATGTGGTTGGAAAGCTTCTCCTCAAAATCTATAAGATGCAAGGAACAAAGGAAATGTTGGGGCTATTTTTCAATAGTGTGCACTCTTATTTCTTAAGTGTATCTAGGAAGATTAATTGAAATGACAATAATAGAACTATGGATGCTAAAGTTAAATCTACTCAAGATAAAGAAAACTAGTGAGTAATGAATAGATGAAAGGAAACTAAGGGAACCAACAAAATGCTACACACACACACACGAGTGGATTAGCACCATGAATAAACAAAAGGAGGGAAAATGGAACACAATCATCTTAAGAATATGAAGATGAATTCTATCCAACCAATGACAAGGCACCAACAAGAGCCTTATAGGAGATAGTGGCTTCAGAAACCCTACAAAGATGCTAAGAACTTCAAGGTTGATCACATAATCTTGGAAAAAATGACAACTTTTTTGTACACTATAGAAAGCTAAGGAATATTGCCAAGAACACTTTGAGAATGCTAAGGAATATGATAGAACATTAGAACCAACAAAGGAGTTGATAAAAAGAGAGTGATCACCAAGATCTTCAATAACTAGACTCAAATTACTAAGGTTGGAGGAAAGAAGAGAGAGGATGGGTCAAAACAAACCATTCAAATGCTATAGAGGCATTACATTGAATCTTGTGTACAATGAAATGTGGCGAGAAACTGTTAGAAATGGTCACTAGGTGGCAGGTGCTTGTGGGATGCTAGTGCAACACATGGATGTCTACACGTTGCACTAGTGTTTGAGTGATTTCAACTTTTTAACCTTCAAGGAACCTTAGACCAGCTACAAGAACATGATACTTAAATATAATTTCACAAAAATAAGAACAAAGGAGAAAATATAACATAAACACAACATTTGTGGGTAGGAAAAAGACTGAGGGAAGGATAAGAATGAGCCTAAAACATGCTAAGGGAATGGACACTAAAGAGAGCTAAAAATATGGCATTAAATTGCAAGGGTATGCAATTTTTGATGTTACAACTTGTCTATGTGTTTTATGGGGACAAGAATCTCTTCATGAGAAGGGGAGCTATGAGATGATGGAAATGATTAGTTTGGTTTTCTTGGTCTTGGGAGCTTGTGATAGCATGGATGAAATCAGCTTGACTAAAATTTGACCTTGATTTGATGATGGGAAAGTTGATCATGTTTTGGAACAAGATCTTTACATATTACTAATTGCTTTGCTGACAACATGGATGTACATTGGTTGGCTTTGATACCCCCTTTAGTGATTAGCTCATGGATATAATCCTTGATTCTTGCACATTGATTGGTGAGAGGCCTTTGATACTTATGGGTTTTATGGATATTATGGATTTGATGTACCTCACAAAATATATTTGTTTAGATTCCCACATGGGTTGACTTATAAGTCCATAGTAGCTTTAGGGTGATCTTGATTAGGCTTAATAGGCTTTTGATAGATAGTATTTTGCATCATGGAACTTAACACTAGGTGGGAATGGTACTAGCAGACTTCTGGACAATTTGGATAGGCTTTGAATTTATGCCCCTATTATCACTGATAGGCTTATATTTATCAAAGAATGATGGTGTGGGATTTGAAGTGTTGCAATACTCCTTGACATTTCTCTTTGTACTTCGATGGTGATCCTTTGATAGTAGTCCTTGGAAGAAATTCTTTGTAGATTGTTTCTATAAAGTAGGATTAGATGATTGATATAATTGATGATTAGATTGTTGGTTGGTTTGTGAAGGTTTGGATGATGAAGGGCTTACTTAAAAGGATGAGGCTTTGATTTTGATTGGCCTTTTGAGGGTTTACAATTTAGACATAAATTGATTTTTAGGGTCTTGTGCTAGAATGGTGTTTCCCTTCCCAAGGTTGGTATGAGGATGACTTATGGATGTTTGATTTTGGTTCATGGGGTAGCTACTACTAGCATGCTCTTAGTTTAAAGGCACTTGGTTATTCATGGTTTGCTGATTAAGGCCTATGGAAAGTTTGTTCATAATGATGTTGTCAAGAGTTGGAAATGGATTAACTTGGGCATGGCCATGTTTAGTTGTAAACAAGTCATAAGGATTATTGTTATATTCATCTTGATCCACAAGGCTATCATCATCATCATTTGCAAAGGGATTTTTAGATTGCTCAATGAATTTATCAAACCAGGGGTCCACGATGCTTGGCATGTTTATGCTTTGGATTTTGATTAGTTAGATTCAAAAGGTGATTTTTTTTTTAATTTTATGATTTTTTTGGTTTTTTGGAGTTTAAAGGTTAGACACGGGTTTGCACAAAGGGGTGGACAAAGAAAACACAATAAAAATCCAAGATTATTCAAGTGGGATGTTCACATTTGTGAGCCCATAGTTAATTCCTTATCTAGACATGGAAAGTAAGGCCCACAAGGAGGCACTTATCACTTTTGGTCCTCAAGATCACACTAAGGTGCACGAGAAGAGAGCATATGTGGCTAACAATCCCATTTCTAAGGGTACATTTTGAGTAACTTCCCAGGTCCAACCACTTACAAGTGTATCACAAGTATGAATGACAAAAGTACTCTATTCTATGCTTTACAAAGCTTAACTAAGGGTGTCCTCATTATACTTGAATGAATGTGAGGCCCAAGTCCATGAAACAAGGTGTATGTCTAATGGCTTGGTTTGAGAGGGTAACCCACTCTGTGCCTTCAGTTTGTGAAGTATAAAGATTTATCTATCTTAGACCTTAGCAACAAATGTACCTCATGTTGGAGTAGGTGTGTTGTACACCTTGCATAACATTGATATTATTATATTAAGTAAAATAAATATATATTTGTGGTGCATCATGTGATGTGTTTAGCCACATTAAATATTTATTGGTGCCACTTGTAAAAGTTGTATGTAACATTGGGTTAATTATTTGTAACTATTTAATTATTGGAAAAATGTAGTACCAATAATTAAATGTGGGGTAAATGGTTTGTAGAATCATGGTTTTGGGGAAGATGGTTTTACCATACCACATGTATAGTATTTGTGTGAGCTTATCATTATAAAAGAAAACACACAGGTAGTTGTAGAGGTTGTATGTTAATCTTGTGAGCTTGTTGGTTGGATTTAGCTCGATTGAGCATCTCCTGTAGGTTGCATTTATGAGGGCTTGAAGCATGGCATTTGATGTGCAGTTACATGCTTGTTCACATGGAGTGTTGGTAGAGAGAGCTTGATGTTTCAGGGGTGATCTTTGCATATGTATTGTAATATTTATTGCTGAATAATACATGAGATATGGATTCTTTTGGAGGCTGGGCTTTTCCCTCATGGAGGGTTTTCCTAGGGTATATCTTGTGTCACCATTGATGGGAGAGTCTTTCAATCCCATCCCAAATTTGTATACTCCATAAGAACATGAGGGTTCGGTTCACCACTTGGTGATGAAATCCAAGCTAGGCCCACTAAAAATAAAAATAAAAAGTGCCACTTGTTTTTGATCTCCAAGATCACCCTAAGACATAGGGAGAGACCATACACAAGTACCCCTTTGGGAGATGCAAGTGGAAGAGGTGTGTTAGGTCTCAGAAATGCAGGTTGCCAATCCTAAGGGGATGCCAAGCTCTATGTTTAGATTGGCAACATTTCTGAACTAACTTGACGAAATCAACCTTCAAGGTTTGATGATTTCCTTCGCTTTAGGTCCTGCTACACCTAGGTGGGTAAAACTTGGAAAATTAAAATAGATTGAATGTGAATGCGTGGACTAATTATATCTACAATAATAATATATCTTGTTAAACTGTACAACATAACACTGCAAGCGTTACTCAGCACATACCTGACAAGTATCATTTTCTAAGAGAATAGGTGGTAGATGGGCAAGTTATGTTAGAATACATTGCTATCCTACATATATTATTAATCCTTAGAAAATGTTGCAGGCTTGTCTAAAGCTGCTACATATCTTGCTTTAGACAATTGGAAACAGTCATTTTTATTAAAATCCTTCAACATCCATTCATGGATTACTTCTAATAGATCTACAACACCCAACTCAAGCTTATGGCATTCACTAATATTCAATTCCATTAACTTCGACAGAGCAGATATGTCATGTCCCTATATTAGTAATTTATAATTGAATCCATTATGTATTAAACATTCAGACATCTATTATGTTAGGTCTCAGAAATGCAGGTTGCCAATCCTAAGGGGATGCCAAGCTCTATGTTTAGATTGGCAACGTTTCTGAACTAACTTGACGAAATCAACCTTCAAGGTTTGATGATTTCCTTCGCTTTAGGTCCTGCTACACCTAGGTGGGTAAAACTTGGAAAATTAAAGTAGATTGAATGTGAATGCGTGGACTAATTATAACTATCTACAATGGCACAAGATGTAGGATAGATGAAATGCTTGCTAACTGATTTTAGGTTTAATGTCTAATGAGTAATTGGTAGAAATTGTATAAGCAATATCAAGGTAAAAGGTTTTAAGTAAAATAAGACTAGTGCCTTGTTGGGTAACAGAGTCAGTTTGAAGGACCAGGACTAATGGTTTCCTAATGGTAATAATTCTAGTTGTTTGGCACAGTTTTAGTTTATAACTTGTATAAACGTGCAAGTAAATGACTGACAAACTCTTCTTGATAATCCAACCAAATAAAATCAGATATCTTATAATTCACCAGAAGGTATTTTAATCCTTACTTGAAGGAACCAAATGAAATGAATGGATAAGATTAACAGATAATATTTTACTGGAGACAGAATGGCAATCTAATTGTATGGCCCTACTTAGTAATCCAAGCTTAATACTTCCAGGCTACTGTAACTAAATCAGAAGGGTTTAATTCCTCAAATGGATACCAACCTATTTAATCACACAGATACAGCAAATGTGTATTGACAGATCAAATATATACTTGATATGTTTAATCTGAATATCAAGGAAATGCAGAAATGGAGACAGCCACACAATTGAATAATCTTAACAAACAACTCATACCAAAGCAGAACCACTGAATCAGAGAACTTCAAACTTCTTCTTCAAATAAAATATGCAACATAGTCATTTTGAAACATTGTATATATGATGTATCTGAATATATTCTACTGCTGATGATCTCTCAGCATCGATTGTTTGGACTTATATAGATATTTCTATGAAGAGTCATAACACTTCAATAAGTTTTTTGGGAACTTAACAAACATTAACAACTATAACATAATTATGATTAGGCTCTATTTAGCCACAAGTAAACTTTAGCCAAGTAATCCAAGTAATCCTGCTCATGATGAGAATCAGTAAGGTCAACAACACTTCTGGTAATTATATCAAGTGTGATCATGCTTTCCAATTGTTTGCAAACTTCTCTAGACGTAGAGGCTTTGTCTTTCAGAGCTCCTGTGGCTTTGTGTAATATAATTTGACAATCAATAATCTATTCTTCCTTGCTCTTTACCTCTCCATTGTCTTTAAATATCCTGGACACTCCTGCGTTTGAGGCATCATTTCCTTCCTTAGCATCAGCTTTAAGTTTGCATAATAATTTTGGTGCTATTTGAGAAATGCTTTTGCATCAGAGATATCTGTACTATCAGCAGCACTTCTATTTTGTAGCTCAGTCAATTTTTCTCGTATTCTCTTTTCAAGTCTTTCATGTTCTTGAACTGCTTTATGATTCTCTGAGTAATTATCCCAAAACTAGTTTAACCACCACACTATGTTTGCATACCTGCTCTGCAGTATTGTAACAAATGCATCTATCTGAATTTGGGTTGCCTGATCAGGGGATGACACTTGAATGCCCTGTGAGCTCTCACCTTGAGTTATTCTTTTAGTGGATTGACCAAAAGTGCTCTTAACAGCATCCTTCAAGTAATCATTTTCTTTTGTCAATCTTTCATAATTCAATTTGTATGTATCTCTTTCTTTGATCAACATTTGAGCTTGTGCTTTATTCAACTTTGCAACATTGATACCAATGTCTGCAGTAATTATAGGGTCAGTTTCCCCTACTTTGTTGTCCCACCGATAGTCATGTTACTTTGGATTGGAATGACTGCTTTAATGTCTTGCCACTAGAGTATACCCATCGGAATGAAACATACTATTGGGATAGCTTTCAAAAGATAACCCGATCCGAATCATCTCACCGATGGTTCTTTCATATTTTTTATCAGACAGAGTATGTTAAAGTATCACCGATACCTTTTGATCGCCGTGACTTGTGAATTGGCGAGACCTAATTCCCTTGTCCCGATATGTTGAGTCATCCCGACAGATACTTGTATTGCTGTGAGTCTTGCCAAAAGCTCTCTTATCGCCAAGACATTGAGTATCGAAAACTTCTTTGTGTCTTATCCCGATAGTTTACTTCTTGCTGATGGCTATTTGCTTCGTTACCCCCGCAGGATGTTCGGTGAGACTCTTGCCGAAATACTTCATCGGTATGATATATACCATCGGGGCAACTTTTAAAAAGTCATCCGATAGTTGTCTGTCATACCGATCGGTATGACCACTTATTTCTCTTGCCGATGTAAGGTCATCGGTATTACTTATTCCATCAGTGACTTCCATAGATCTCCTTCCGATCTGCCTTCTCACACCGATGGTTATTTTGAAATGATTCCTTATGTATCGGTGTAAACAAAACAACATCTTGCCGATGGATTGACTTTGAAGAAATTTGGCACTGCTCATCTATAGACACCTTGTGAGATACATTAAATTTTTATTATGGTCTTTTGGGGTGTTTTTTTAGAATTTGTTCAAATATAATGGAGTGAAAAGATAGTAAAATTTTCAAAATTTTTACTGTCCTAATAGTGGCTCTGTTTGGGATGTATACTCTCTGTGAGTATAACAAGGATCCAGATCTCTTGGGGAAGTAGACCACATATTTTATTTATTTCGGGGTGAGGTTTTTATGAAAATGGGAAAAGGAAAGTAACAAATGATGGGGAGCGGGAATGATTCCTAAACTACTGTGCATGGTATAAGATATTTTGAGAATTATTTGAAGGTTGTCCATGCATTGGCATCGCTCAATTCTCTTTGTACATGTTTATGAAAAGAACTGCTTTAAATATTGCCCATGTACAGGCAATTCCTGCTCCTCTCCTGACATATTCTGTACATAGTAAGAATCATCACCTCCCTTGCCAGTGATAACGAAAGGACCCAACCACAGGGCTTCAAATTTTCCATGTTTTCCTTTGTCCTGACATCTTGCATTCCACATCAGTACCAGATCATTTATTTCAAACTTTCTGTCTTTGGCCTTCTTGGCAAAGAGATATTTTACCTGTGATTGTAATTTAACATTCTGCCTCTGAGCTATTCTTCTTGTTTCATCAAGCTCTACCAATTGTTCCAACCTTTCCTCCATTGGTTCAGGAATATTCAAGTCTTCCTGGAGAATGAATTTGTATATTGGTATAAGATTTTCCAATGGTAATCTTGCTTGTGTTCCATATACCAACTCATAAGGAGATCTCCCAATTGCTCTTTTTATAGTAATTCTATCAGCCCATACTGCCATTCTTAATTTTGAATCCCAAGCCTTCTTATTTCTATCCAACATTCTTTTTATGATTTTCAAGAGGCTCTTATTACTTGATTCAGCTTGTCAATTGGCCTGTGGATGGTAGGGAGTAGCATAAGAAATAGTGATACCATGTGTACTGCAAAAACCTTTGAATTCATTAGATCTAAAACACATCCCATTATCAGTAATCAATCTTACTGGAGTACCAAATCTACATATAATATTATCCATTAGAAAATTAATCACAACTTTACTTGTAGCCTGTTTGGTTG
This sequence comes from Cunninghamia lanceolata, assembly GCA_027924645.1. NCBI lineage: Eukaryota > Viridiplantae > Streptophyta > Pinopsida > Cupressales > Cupressaceae > Cunninghamia > Cunninghamia lanceolata. The sequence continues at coordinate 3,597,687 of BSBN01000934.1, forward strand.
GGATTGCTTCCACCCATTTTGTAAAGTAATCAGTGGCCACTAAAATCCATCTATACCCCCCACTTGATTTTTCTGAGATTTCACCTATAAAATCAATACCCCATTGATAAAATGGAGCCTCAACCTGCATAGGTTTTAAGGGTAGTGCTCCTTGATATTTTAACTTGCCTGAGAACTTCTGGCATGCTTCACACTTTCTAGTGTACTGGTATGAATCATTAAAAACTTTAGGCTAATAGTATCCTACCCTCAGGATTTTGTGGGCTGTAGTTTTCGCTAAGAAATGACCTCCACACATGCCTTCATGCAACTCCTTCATAATACGTTTTGACTGATATTCATCCAAGCATAATAGTAGAACCCCATCTCTGTTTTTCCAATAAAGATCCCCACTGATGAGTACATATTTTGAAGCTTGTAGTTTGAGTGTCCTCCTTTTGTTATCATCATATCCTTCAGGACACTTCATATGATTTAGATAATATATTATATCAGTATACCATGGAGTGTGTTCAATACTGGTACTTGCATCAACATTACATATCTGAGAGGCTTCTAGATTACTTTCAGCCATCAATTTGGCAAAACCCTATCCCCTTACCAAATTAGTGATTTGGATTTCAATGTTGAATTCCTGAATCCTATTGATCCACCTACATCTCCTACCGGTGACTTCAGTTTGGACCAATACATCCTTCACTGCAGCATTAGGAACATATGCTGTGATTTTAGCTCCCACCAAATATGGTCTAAAATTTTTAACTGCTTTTACCAATGCATATGCCTGTTTTTCAATAATGTCATACTTCAACTCTGCATTCTGAAGGGACTTGCTGAAGAAAGAGATAGGTTGTTCATATCCATCATTGTTTTTCTGTAATAACACTGCTGCTACTGTATGATAGGAAGCAAATGAGAAAAGTTGGAAAGGTTTACTGAAGTCAGGGGATACTAAGGCTGGAGCTTGCTTGATTGCCTCCTTAATATTGCCAAATGCTTCTAATGTTTCTGTCGTCCACTTTATTTCTAAGTTCTTCTTCAGCATTCTTGATATAGGACAAACAATTTCTGCAAAATTTGGTATAAATCTTCTGACAAAATTTATCTGGCCAAAAAATGATTGTATGGCTTTTACATTTTTTGGAATAGGGAGTTGATCAATTGCTTTTACCCTTTCAGGATCTATTTTAACTCCTTCCTTCGAGACTATATGACCAAGCAATTTTCCTTCTGTCATTGCAAAATGGCATTTTTTTAGGGTTCAATGATATCCCATATTCTAGGGCTTTGATAAATATTTGTTCCAAGTGAGTGTAATGATCTTCAGCCTTTTCTGAATATGCTGTCAAATCATCTTGATACACTATCATAATCTTATTGATCAATTCAGCAAAAGCCACATCCATTGCTCTTTGGAATGTTGCTCCGGCATTAGTTAATCCGAATGGCATTCTCAAATATACATATGTTCCCCATGGAGTAGTGAATGCAGTCTTAAATTGTTCTGATTCCTTAACTTTTACCTGATTATAACCGGAGAAACCATCCATCATTGATAATAATTCACACCCAGTGACTTTCTGCAATATTGCCTCCATATTGGGAAGAGGATAATTATCTTTGAGGGAGGATTTATTCAAGTTTCTGAAATCCACACACAGTCTAATGTCACCATTCTTTTTCCTGACAGGTACTAAATTTGAAACCTAGGAAGAATGTCTAATAGGTTTGATTATAGCTCCATCCCTTAACTTTGTAAGTTCCTCTAGCATTTTAGGGGTTAGTGTAGGATTAATCGGCCTCTGCTTCTATCTGAATGGTTTAGCATCTGGATTCAGTGGTATCTCATGTTGAAATAAATCCTCTCTATATGCCTTTAAATCATCATATGACCAAGCAAATACATGCCTGTACTTCCTGAGCAGGTTGATAAGTCTGCTCCTGATTTTTGGGTCAAGACTTCTTCCAATATACACATTTTTTGGAGTTGTTTGTGTCCCTAAATTGATTTCTTCAAGGTTACTAGGTATCATTGGTGTGACTTTCTTTTTATATCTGTCATGGCCATCAAATGCCTTTTCTAATGCAATAAGTCCTTTGGGTATCTTATTCATTTTCAACTGAACCACCTCTTGGCCCAAAAGGGTTTCCTTCCCATCATGTTCTTCTACAAATGCGTTAAAATCAATTTCTTGATTTTCATAATAGTCAGCACAATGCAAGAAATTGATTATATCAGCATCACTATCAAATACTTGCTAGTTCTGTATATTATCAGGGATGGTAGGTCTAGTTTTAAATTCAACTTCTGTGATTCCTCCTAATGTGACATCATCTCTCTTTAATGCAATGTTTGCTAAAAAGTCTGCCATAATGTTTTTAGACCTATCAACCCAGCTGATTGAAAATGCATCAAATAATTCAACACTATCCCAAACTGCATTTCTGTACTGTCTTAATCTTTTATTTTTAGATAAGTATTTTTCTCTTACTTGGGAAATGACCAGTTCAGAATCACCATAGACAGCCAACTTTTTTATTTTGTGTTTGGTGGCTATGTTTAGGCCAATGAGCAGGGCTTCATACTCAGCTACATTATTTGTGCATTCAAATGTCAATAGGAAAGAGTATTTAAAAGTTTTACCTCCTGGTGAAATGAAAATTACTCCAGCCCCATTTCCTATTTTGCTGCATGCACCATCAAAATACATTTTCCACAAATCATTTTCTTCTTTCATAGATTCAGTGTGTATTGCATCAGTGTTATGCAATTCTGGTGTAGTTTCTCCAACTTTGAAAACTCCTAAATCTATGTCACAAAAGAAATTCACTTGATGCCGGTCCATTCTTTCTATAATATTGTCATACCTTGGCTCTCTACACAATTTGATTTCCTTGCCACCCACTGGTATGGTGGCATATGATAAATCTAACTGAACATTGCCTCCTGCCATTGTAGCCCATTGCCTTGATAGAAGCATCCCATAATACGGTGGGATGTCAACCACAGTAATGTCAATGTTATAAGTGGCTTCAGAATGTGAGGCAAGTTTTATCTCTACATCCTTCATGATACCAACTACTAGGATAGATCTGTTATCCATTGCATAACACTGGTCATACGTAGTATCAACCCACATTCCCAATTCTTTCATAACTGCTATAGTCATGATATTCACAGCAGCACCTGAATCAATCATGCAATTTCTGACTATCCTGTTCTTGATTACTAGTGTAGTATAGAATGGGTCTACCTGTGAGGGATTTTTTGTAAGTGTGTCGCCAAGGTATACCTTAGGCATCTTGAAATTTTCCTGATGCACATTATTTGTTATTTTTTCAAACCCTTTATGTTTTGGATTTGGTGTATCAGAAATCATCTTGACAACTGTACTCCTATCTTTATCTATTTTCATCATCTCTAGAAGTGGGACTGATATCTTCACCTGAGATACTGCATGTGCAATGTCAAAAGAATGGGCTATGATCTGATTATTTTTTTCTATTTTTGTGTTCTCTTTTTCTTGATTTTCTTTCATTTTACTTTTATCCCCCTTTTCTGGTTCTTTAGATGATGATTTTGTATTATTCCCTTTGTTATTCTAGTCTTTTATAAATACACTCCTAGGAGTTCCTTGCCCAACATTTGTTGTTCTATTCCTTAAGTTATAAGTGTTTCGAGCTTGAGCCACTGCAGCCACTGTGAGAGCTTCTCTTTCATCCTCTGTAGGTTTTCTCCATTGACCATATGACTTGTTGTTATAACTATCTTCCTGGTCTGAGCATACCTCTTGTTCTCCCATGTTGATATGATACTTCTGGTTCCCTACATCATACTCATATCCTTCTTCTTTTGAAGAAGAATAATCTTTTGTCACCACACATGGTGTATCCTGCATCATATTGATGGTGTGATTATCCCTATTATAGTTGTATAGCATTTCCTCTTGATGTATGGATTTAGCTACCTCACAGTATTCAGGTAAATGTGGTAAATTACATACAAAACACCAAGGCTTATTTTCTACCATGTGTGCCATGTTTCTTTTCAGGGGATCAGGAGTATCTTTTCCATATGGTTGCTTTCTGTTGTTATCGATAGGTCTTCCATCCTTCCAATTTGTATTGTAGGGCATATCACGTAACCTAGGTTTATCATGTCTATGCCGACCCTCTGGTTTAGTTTGTTGAACATTTGGATTCTGAGGATTTCTATGATTATCCCTCTTACTGACCATTCCTGCAGCCTTCCTATTATTTTCAATAGTTATGGCCACTTTTTGTGCTTCGGCCAAGGTTGCAGGACACTTGTTTCTAAGTTCATATCCTGTTTTGGGGTCAAATGCTTTCATATAGATACTTAGTGCTGCCTGGTTAGATAACTTAGCTCCATGTGGTACCTTATTATGTAACTTGGAAAACTTCAAGTTGAAATCAAATACTGACTCATTTTGATACTTCTGTATACTTATTAATTCATGTAATGCAAACTCATGAGCATATTGGTTACCATACTAATCCTTAAACTGGTTATGGAAATCAGTTATTGAATTGATTGATGCATCAGGAAAGCTATTAAACCAATCTCTGGCATCTTCAGTGAGGGACATCATAAATAACCTCATTCTAATGTCTTCCCAATCCATACCAATATCCTGTACAAAATCATTAAAACTTCTGATATGATCTTCTGCAGATATTGCATTATTTCCAGTAAAATTGGGAACCATATTCCTCCAAGTACTATCCATAGGATATGGATACAACTGATATCCAGTTAAATCAAATTGACTACATATATTTGCAAGGTTTTGGGGTGGGAAATTCAAAGGTGGTGGATTGGGATAATAATTATATCCACCTGGTGGCTGATGATATGCATATTGTTGATGTTGGTTCATGTGGGGATTTGTGTGATGATTTTGTGGTCTATAATATTGTTGACCAGGGGGTGGGTAAGTATTTACTATGTGTTGAGATACATTACCTATGGGAGGTGGTCTAGGGTTTTGGGAAATAGTGTTCTGATGACTTCCGGAAGCATGTGAGCTTTGAGCACCACTTGTATTTTGCTGTGTATTTCTTGAAATATTCCCTCTATGCGGGGGTACATATTTTGGGGGAGCTGTTTTGGCTTTATTTTTCCTCTGTTGAATTTCTTGCTGCAATAACTCCCTCTCTTCCTGTATCTTGTACCTTTCAAGTTCCTTTCAGAGCATGAGTATTTCCTATTGCTCTTCACTCATGTCCTGATTATTTATTTCCTGATGTTCTGGATTATCATTCATTCCTTGATTTGAAAATCCATATCCTATCCCTTCTCCCTGATGTAATGACATCTTGAAATCATGTTTAGCTTGGTTCCTATCAATATCCCTCATGACCTTTGCATCGTGATCATGCTGTTCTTGAGGAGTGGGTCTGTACCTTGCCAAAATATCATCAGTTGCTCCACTAAGGTTCTCGTTTGAATCATGCAGAGGTGTGAATTTGTTGTGAATTGAAATATTTTGTTCTGAATCATTCTCTTGGATGTCCAGATTATTATCTTGGTGGGAATGCTTTGAATTCACATTTCTTTTGGAAATGTTTCTAAGTGGTGGAGATGACTGCAAATTTCTGCCTTCCATCTTGGATCTCCTACCATCCATTTGATATTGAATTTTTTGTTATAATTGTAACTAGAGTCGCCACCTATTTAAATAGGAAAAGTTTATATTTTATCTGTAGGGTTCTTATCACCAGCAGAGTTACCAACTTAAATTTTCTGAAATGACTCTATGAAAGAAAGGATTAATTTCTAAGGTCTTTTACTAGTCCCAAGTAGAGTCGCCAATTTGTTAGGTCTCAGAAATGTAGGTTGCCAATCCTAAGGGGATGCCAAGCTCTATGTTTAGATTGGCAACGTTTCTGAACTAACTTGACGAAATCAACCTTCAAGGTTTGATGATTTCCTTCGCTTTAGGTCTTGCTACAACTAGGTGGGTAAACCTTGGAAAATTAAGCAAATTGAATGTGAATGCGTGGACTAATTAAATCTATCTACAATGGCACAAGATGTAGGATAGATGAAATGCTTGCTAACTGATTTTAGGTTTAATGTCTAATGAGTAATTGGTAGAAATTGTATAAGCAATATCAAGGTAAAAGGTTTTAAGTAAAATAAGACTAGTGCCTTGTTGAGTAACAGAGTTAGTTTGAAGGACCAGGACTAATGGTTTCCTAATGGTAATAATTCTAGTTGTTTGGCACAGTTTTAGTTTATAACTTGTATAAACGTGCAAGTAAATGACTGACAAACTCTTCTTGATAATCCAACCAAATAAAATCAGATATCTTATAATTCACCAGAAGGTATTTTAACCTTACTTGAAGGAACCAAATGAAATGAATGGACAAGATTAACAGATAATATTTTATTGGAGACATAATGGCAATCTAATTGTATGGCCCTACTTAGTAATCCAAGCTTAATACTTCCAGGCTACTGTAACTAAATCAGAAGGGTTTAATTCCTCAAATGGATACCAACCTATTTAATCACACAGATACAACAAATGTGTATTGACAGATCAAATATATACTTGATATGTTTAATCTGAATATCAAGGAAATGCAAAAATGGAGACAGCCACACAATTGAATAATCTTAACAAACAACTCATACCAAAGCAGAACCACTGAATCAGAGAACTTCAAACTTCTTCTTCAAATAAAATATGCAACATAGTCATTTTAAAACATTGTATATATGATGTATCTGAATATATTCTACTGTTGATGATCTCTCAGCATCGATTGTTTGGACTTATATAGATATTTCTATGAAGAGTTATAACTCTTCAATAAGTTTTTTGGGAACTTAACAAACATTAACAACTATAACATAATTATGATTAGGCTCTATTTAGCCACAAGTAAACTTTAGCCAAGTAATCCAAGTAATCCTGCTCACGATGAGAATCAGTAAGGTCAACAGCACTTCTGGTAATTATATCAAGTGTGATCATGCTTTCCAATTGTTTGCAAACTTCTCTAGACGCAGAGGCTTTGTCTTTCAGAGCTCCTATGGCTTTGTGTAATATAATTTGACAATCAATAATCTATTCTTCCTTGCTCTTTACCTCTCCATTGTCTTTAAATATCCTGGGCACTCCTGCGTTTGAGGCATCATTTCCTTCCTTAGCATCAGCTTTAAGTTTGTCATAATAATTTTGGTGCTGTTTGAGAAATGCTTTTGCATTAGAGATATCTGTACTATCAGCAACACTTCTGTTTTGTAGCTCAGTCAATTTTTCTCGTATTCTCTTTTCAAGTCTTTCATGTTCTTGAACTGCTTTATGATTCTCTGAGTAATTATCCCAAAACTAGTTTAACCACCGCACTATGTTTGCATACTTGCTCTACAGTATTGTAACAAATGCATCTATCTGAATTTGGGTTGCCTGATCAAGGGATAACACTTGAATGCCCTGTGAGCTCTCACCTTGAGTTATTCTTTTAGTGGATTGACCAAAAGTGCTCTTAACAGCATCCTTCAAGTAATCATTTTCTTTTGTCAATCTTTCATAATTCAACTTGTATGTATCTCTTTCTTTGATCAACATTTGAGCTTGTGCTTTATTCAACTTTGCAACATTGATACCAATGTCTGCAGTAATTATAGGGTCAGTTTCCCCTACTTTGTTGTCCTACCGATAGTCATGTTACTTTGGATTGGAATGACTGCTTTAATGTCTTGCCGCTAGAGTATACCCATCGGAATGAAACATACTATCGGGATAGCTTTTAAAAGATAACCCGATCCGAATCATCTCACCGATGGTTCTTTCATATTCTTTATCGGACAGAGTATGTTAAAGTATCACCGATACCTTTTGATCGCCGTGACTTGTGAATCGGCGAGACCTAATTCCCTTGTCCCGATATGTTGAGTCATCCCGACAGATACTTGTATCGCTGTGAGTCTTGCCGAAAGCTCTCTTATCGCCAAGACATTGAGTATCGAAAACTTCTTTGTGTCTTATCCTGATAATTTACTTCTTGCCGATGGCTATTTGCTTTGTTACCCCCGCAGGATGTTCGGTGAGACTCTTGCCGAAATACTTCATCGGTATGATATATACCGTCGGGGCAACTTTTAAAAGGTCATCCGATAGTTGTCTGTCATACCGATCGGTATGACCACTTGCTTCTCTTGCTGATGTAAGGTCATCGGTATTACTTATTCCATCGGTGACTTCCATAGATCTCCTTCTGATCTGCCTTCTCACGCCGATGGTTATTTTGAAATGATTCCTTATGTATCAGTGTAAACAATACAACATCTTGCCGATGGATTGACTTTGAAGAAATTTGGCACTGCTCATCTATAGACACCTTGTGAGATACATTAAATTTTTATTATGGTCTTTTGGGGTGTTTTATTAGAATTTGTTCAAATATAATGGAGTGAAAAGATAGTAAAATTTTCAAAATTTTTACTGTCCTAACAAGGTGTTCTTTTGATCCTCAAGTTTGCCTTGTGGTGTGACAGGAGAGTATCCACACCCTAAGCCACAAACACAAGAGACAAACAAGAAATGGAATACAACACATACAAAGGATATTAAAAAAGATGCATGAGAGAGGTTTTAAAATTTGTCTTCTACTAACAAACCTATAATCACAAAGCATTAGTAGTTTCAAGAATTGGTCTTCAAGACATGAAAATGACTACAATAAAAGTGTTAGTAATAAAAACCAAAGCCCTTAAAAATTAGAAAATAATTCTTTTAAATAGAAATAGATGTCACCAATAGATTCCTTGTGATTTTATAACCAATTAAAAAAAAAAAGCTCATTAAATTTTGATAGCATGTATGCAAAAGTTATGCTAGTTACAAGGAAACATGCAAAAGTGGGATTCAAATTGAAATATCTACAATTTATGACAAAATTATAAAAAATTTACCTAATCCACAGTGAAGAGGCTAGAACCAACTTTCCAATGCTACAAAAATTTGGCTCCCCATGCAAAAGTTACATTAGTTTGAAAAAAACACCCATTTATGGATTAAAAAGTAAAAAGGGGGAGGGGGGATAAACATTGTTGGGGTTGGGTGGTGATGGTAGGATGCCAACATTTATTGGGTGACATTGGGGTGACTTAGTAGTAGTGAACTAATAGAGGTTGCGAGGGGCACAAAGATTGGGTGACATGGGCTTGTCGGTGCTGGTGGTGTTTTTTACAGTGCTAGTTTGTAAATATCAGCTAATAGTCTAAGCCACCAACAAGGGTCTTAGACCCTAGTGGTAGGGGGCATGGGCCTTGGTCCTAGAACCACAAGGTTGGCAGGGTCTGGGGTACCCGCATACCCCTGTTGGAAAATTTTAAATGTCTTATGTTTTTGCTTTTTAACTTTTGTTTTATTTAATTTTAAAAATTTAAATAAAAAACAAACTTTTCAAAACAATGAAAATAATTTTATTTTTTTACTTGTAGTACTATATGCTTGTGCAAAGGTCGTATGACCTGTCCAAGCAAAAATATTGCTTTAGCTTGCAACTTTGTCTAAATTCAATGAATTTACAATCGACTTGTTTTTTTTACACTATAATGCTTCTAAATATTTATGACTTATAAAATATCCAACCATATCCTATAGAGAAAACCTGTGAAATCAACCTATGAAAAATCTTTCAAAACCAAGATTAGAGAAGGGACATGGTCCCATTGAGTGTGCTAGAAATATATACAAGAATTTAGAACACAATGCAAATAAATTAAAACAATATTAAACCATTATTCTAACTCATGCATGGCCTTAGAGCATAATGAATATTCAAATGAAATAACTATTAGACAAATCTCACCAAATACAAACCCTCTTTGTTGATGGAGATATACTCTTAGATGCGGTTGCTCATGTGTTGTGGAAGATATCAAGTGATATACACCTATGTTGATATTGATTTGATGGAGGCTTGATGGAAATCTCTTGATATTTCAACAATATGTACTTATGTACTGATCATTCATAATTTGATTGAGGACAAGAGTTTATTTATAAATGTGTGAATGATAGGATGGAGGGTTGACATTTTATCTTGAATGCATGGTGGAGATTAATTGATAGTGAGTAGAGAGTCTTTGTTGACTAAAAATAGTGGGGAAGTAAAAGGGAGTTATGACGAATTTGAAATGAGCTCTAAAATGGGTGAGAATAATTAATTATTTTAATTTATTTATTTTGTCTAATTAGTTGTGCATGGACTAAAAATAGGGAGAGGATCATGGAGGAGTTATGATGGAATATGAGTGGATAATTAGATTTATTTATTTGTAGAGAATATGTGAAAATATATTTATTTATTTATTTTAGAATAAATGGATGAGAATTAGCTTAATTAACTAAATAATATGAATTATTTAATTAATTAGTGATGGTAAATGAAAGGGGAATTTGCATGACAATGAGGAATTGTTGACATGGTATTAGGATGCATTGTTAGATGTGGCATTAGAAGGTGGCGGAAATTAAAATTTGTCTATAGAGTATATTATAATTTTTTTATAAGAATCTAAGATATAACAATAATACAAAGATTTTTATAAGATACTTAAATTAAAACTTTAAAAATCTTGTTATAATTATAGGAAGAGGTATACACATAAAAATGTTTCAAACATAAACTTAGTTTTTTTCCTTCCATAACTACTAGTGAAATTGAGGTATTTCTCTATGGTATATGAATAAATGATTTTACAAGTAAGTCTTTTTATTTTTGATTAAGGGTAAGTAAGTTTTTTCTTTTTCAAAAGGTCCAAACCATTTTACAAAGACTGAATAGATATATCATTAGAGCTCAAAAATTAGAAATGAAACAACTACATGGATCCACAACACTAAGGTTTTAAACTAATAGCAACAAACTTAGAACTAAAAAAAAGAGTCAAAACCATGCCAAAGGCCAAAATAATAAACTAATCAACTAAATTAAAGCTAAAGAGATCCAAAGAATCATGAACTCGAACATCTACCTTGCCTACTAAATAATTGAAGTAGGCTTGCTTCTTGATGATTCTTCCCTTTTCAATAGCTGATCTCAGATCACAACATAACTGAAAACTTCTTGATGACTTCATGCTAGAATAATCTCTAGGGCATGAATCCTCCATCTTTGTTTTTTACTTTTTTTATGAAGGCATGTTAGGAAAAGGCAGCTCCATCCGAGATGAACTGATACCATTAATAACTTTCACCCTTTTAGACACATCCATCTTACCAAAAGAGTCCTCCTACCTTCTCAAATTACAAGACATATTCTCTTGGGGTTCCAAAGAAAGATTTAGCTTATATCGCCTTCAAGATCCTTCAAGGTTAAAAATTATTCCAGCTGCTTACTAGGATTTGCACTTGTTTGGGTACAAACAACTTGTTGTGGTTCAAAAATATGCATCTCACTAGGAATATATTGTTCCCCCTACACTAGGGGAGTCATCTTCTCATTCAAATGCCTGGATCAACCAAAAGATTGATCTCTTTGGAGCCTAGTTGATGGGCCATCTCCTTCTTTCCAAACTGACTTATTTTCCATCTTCTTTGAGTAGTTCCTCACATAGTGACCTAATCTATGACAATCATAGTAAACAAAAGGGGTATTCTCAAATTCAATTAATTGATGCCAGTTGCCAAACTTAGAAGGTAGAATAATAGTGTAGAGGGAAGCCCCATATCCAACCTCGTATTCACATAAATCCTAGCATATACTAGCCTTTTCTAGAACTTGCTAACAACATCAATAGATAAAAGCTACCCAAAAGAACTAGAAATATGTTTCAACACTTCACATTCCCAATATTCAAGAGGAAAATTGAGGGACTTGACCCAAAGAGTTACCACTTCTATGTTTTCTGTATTTAGGTTAAAACTTGGGCTCCATTTTTTAGAAATAGACCAAATTTGCCTAGAAATCAATAGCCATCTAGAAGGCTTCTAACACAATCTTCATGGTGTAAAAAGGATAAAAGAAAGAAACTCTTAACCATAGAAAAAATATCCTTTTGACATCTTATATTCCATTTCCTTTTATCCCATCTCCTAAAAGCATCTATATTCAACCTTGACCCTAAGATTTTTCCAATGAGGGAATTTTCAAACCTTACAGAAATATTTCAACCATCAAGTTTGGGATCTTGAAGAGGAAACCTCCATTATCTCTTGACCATTATAATAGAAGATACGGGATAGAGCTTGGGGGAATCCTACCTTTTTAAAACTTAAAACTTGCTGACAAATTCTTATTATTGAACAAATCCACCCAAGAACTAATGTCCTCCTTTTGAGGAAAAACTAGAATGGATCCCTTTGTGCCTGATCAAGACACTTGCTTTGTTTCCAAATTACCTTTAGATCTGCACCCTTTGTCCACTCAAAGGAGGGAAAGGCTAATACATCTCTCCTTAGATGCCATTCAAAGTGAGAGAAGGACCCCATCATCAATCCTAATCAACTCCTACTCCAAAAAATCATTTGTAGGATGAAACCCTAGTCTTTATAAGCATAGGCACCAACAAATCACATAGAATCCTTTGAATCACTTGCTTGACAAGGGGGGAGGAGAAACTCTCAAGACAAACCTTGTTATGAACTATAGACATCTAAAACACCATTAACCTTCCCAATCATAAGAGTCGACAAATCACTTAAACCCTTCCTGACAATAGGAGAAGATAAATCAAACCCCTTATTAGTGAAAATGTGTCGAGCCCCAGAAAAATCATAAGATTTTTAATGGGCCTCCAACAAAATATCTATCAATGTTTCTTCTTCCTATCCAAAGAGCCATTCCATTTGTCCTCCACTTCCTCATCTACACCATCCTAGCCCTCTTCTTTTTCAACCTCCTCATATGTAGATTCCTAATTTTCTTGCTCAACATTATTCTTTGAAGTATGAAAGTTAACATAGATAATTATTTATTGTATACCAATAATTGAGATTCACTATAGCTATCAATGATTGAAGTGATTCAATTATGGTATATATTGGTCCTTGAGGTACTCCATGGCTCTTTATAAGTGAGGTGATTCTTTATGATATACTTACAAATTGGAGATGGTCTATGACTATAAGTAGTTAAGGTGTTCTCTATAACATGTTAGTAATTAAGGCATGTCAAATCCTTATACAATATTTAAATTTATTAAAATGACCCCCCTTGGAAATATTCAAGATATTGAATGTAAGAGAGACATATATAATATGTTTGTTTATGGTTGTTTCTTGCCATTGTAGAGAAGAAGAAGCCTGATAAATGTACAATAGAAGTAGTGGATATATAATCTAACATAATAACATAATAAACAAAAAGCAAAGATAATACACAATTAAAAACCCTTTTAGGTAAAAAAAATTAGAACAATAAAATTCTTCACTACTGTAAAAATTCAACCATTCTCCAATACAATAACAAATCTCTTACTTCACCATTACACATTTGTAAGTATAAATAGACACATTGAAAGAAGTATTACACATTGCATGAATTATACAAAAGATAAACACAAAAGATAAACATGAGCAATTTAAAACATGAGCAAAAATAGAAAAAACCTAAAATAACACCCATTTTTTTTTTCTTTCTCAAAAATTGTACTGTATTTTCAGGAATCACTAGATGTTTGCCCCATCCCAACTATTAAACATGGAAAGTATACAACACTTATCCAACAACTGTTCCATAAAATTTAACAGCAAATAATATGGAAGCATATTACCCTTGTTATTTAGTCTACATGGTATAATTATTTGTTTTTCTCAAACACATTACTCATAGGGATTGATTTAAAATCCATAATAATATTGGCTTTTAGCAATAGTAATCTGAGTATTGAGTGCATGATTAAGTAGAAATCCATAAAACTTGCATAGCTTAAGTGTTAAAAGAATATTACGGATACAATTTCATACGATGAAGGTGCCATACAATGAGGTATTAGAAGAAAATTTAAATAAGTCTCTCAAGTCAAGTAGACAAATGAAAAAGTAACTGATTGTGATCAAGGATTAAAAAGTTTATTCCATCCTAGCAGTCTTTAAGTCCTCGACATCACCATGGTGACCATTGAGAATCTATCAACAAGCTGTACGTTAACATGATGGCCACAGGAAGTAATTTGCATAATTGTCAAGCGGTCCATATTGACATCTATGTTAAAAAACTTGAGCATTACATCCATGTCCAACTAACTTCAAGATTCCGTTTTTATGGCTTGTAGTAAGCTTCAACAAAAGAAATCTAAGATTTGATAAAAAATGTCTTAACCAAATTAGAATTTGGAGATTATTTCTGCTCATTTCAATTGTCTGTATTCACTTTGGATTACCCCTTAGTGAAGAATCCATCAATAGTAATAGTCATTAGATCTAAAAATTGTGAGTGTTACAGTATAATAAGAAGCCTATGCTTGTGGTAAGCATAATTACTGACTTGTATGGAGCTATGTAACAATGATAATTTGTAAGAAATATTAATTTAAAACATAGATCTCACTCATTCATTGGCAATAGAAATAAGAAGGTTCAAGTCAAAGGCCTTTACAATTAAAAAGAAAAAACTGAAAACAAAAATTAACATAGATCTCAAAGAGATTCGAGATAGTATATGAAATGAATGACTGAGACGAGCTGCTTTTGAGCCTCCCTCAAATCTTCCAAAAGCCTCCAAAGCTATAATGTATACAGAGATTTTGGAAGCCTTTGAGGGAGGGGTTAAAGCAGCTCCCTCATACTTTGAAAAGCAATGCACCCCATAAGCTGAAATGTTGGACCAGACAGATCTGAGTGTTGCGTGAGATTGTAATTTGGTAGATGAATTTATAGGAATGTGTAATAGAATATCAATTGAATAATTGACATTTTGATATTGAGAACCGGTTCTGTGCTCATAACATTCAAAAAGTCATTATGATTCTACCCTCTGATAAAGCAGAAGACAAGCTTATCTGCATGGAACCTTCAATAAATTGAGAGATACCTTTTGTTTCTCGAGTCATTTTCACTTTATTCATTCCAGAGTCACGACAATGTACAGTTATACAGTTTAATCTAATTAAGACAATAAATAAATAGAAGAAATAATTATACAGTTTAATCTAATTGGTGGCAAATTAAATCTCACATGAAAAATCCTAAAAAACAAGAATCATTTCTAAGGTGGTCCAATCAGTCCTTTCAATTACATTTGTTCAAATTAAAAAATCACAGGATTCACGACTTTCATCCTAATAAAGTGACATGCTATTGCAGTTCATGTGTGTGTATATATATACACATATTGATTAGATACTTGTTTTTTTATATTGATCTCTTCTTAGGTTTGTTATTTAAGGGCTGGGTTGTGTTACAATTCTCTTAACATACTCAAATGGTTGAGGTGTTCTCAAACCAGTAAAGTATTTTCATTAAGTTATGATTTTTATTTATAAAATATTCCTTTTACATCACTAATAGTTTTCCAGGATATGTTGCTCACTTGAGAATCATCTCGCAAGCAATAAAACAGTAAAGAATACTATCTGGAATTTTGAAATCTAGCATCAGTTCCATTTGATTTTGTTAGTGCTTGTAGCTTTGGAAAACAGTAAACAAAGCGAATTTCAACAAGTAATATTCCCAACTGATTTTAAACATGCCTTCCATACAGCTTGGGATTATAGTTGAGCAATTTGACTTTTAAAATGTTCTAGCAAAGTCAAATTATGAAAGATTAATGACAAATCAATTTGCCGATTATAAAGTATATATATTTTGTAGAAATATGATGTCACTGAGAACACTTTCAAAACAGAAACCATATACCAACCTTTATTATACATTGACACCAAACTATGGTGTTGATGTATTTGTGTCTATCCTGATAAATTCTGTCGACTCTCATTGGATTGGCTAAGATCTATGACACGCCACCTATTCCCATAATACCCCACAATTTTTTCTGTATGGATGACTTGGTTTAAATGGAGATGAGCTTGATATTAACAAGTTTGGTGTCTATAATTTTACTTGGAATTATTGGAGGAAGTTGGTCTTACCTCTCCCTCAATGCCTTCTAAAATATATTTTTAGAGGACGGTGTTAACGAACCTTCAGAATCGAATTTAGGCATTAACTATGGGGTACCCATCCCCTAACAAACAATAGTTTAAATTTATGAGTGTGTTGGCTGACCCAAACAAGGGCTTCCGTTTGAGCAGGTACAAAAGTAATGCTACTCAATAATTCCACTACACTTATAATGATTATAAGAAAGCAATTGTAGAATTTAATGACTTTTTTAATGGTATTTCAAGACAAAAAGTTTAGGTCACAAAATAGGACCTGTAACTAAGTGGTAGAGCATCCCAAAATGTAAATGAGAGGTCCCAAGTTCAAGCTCTAACAGGTCCATAGAAAATAAAATTACATCTAGAGCTATGCATGTCCATTATTGCTTAGTAAGTCACATGCTTTGTAAGTCATTCCACTAGTTGTTAGAATAAAGTACTTCTCCCACATGCATGGGATGGTAGTAGATGCCTTTGTATTTATAATTGGAGTGCATGTTCTATTTGGAGGTCACCCTCTCAAAGTGGCACTTGAAGATAATAAAAGTATTTTTGTTTCTCTCATTTTTGCAATATTTCTGTGTTCAACATATTTTGTTTTGCAAGTTCTTTACAAGTAGTATGAGAGCTCTTTCTAGGGCCGTTTCTACAAGTAGCTTATCAATTTAGGGCTATCTATAACTATCTACTGTATACTCTCACCTTTCCCTATGGGGATCTTGGTGATTAGAAAGTGGTTATAGCAACAATTGCACTAAATATGTACCTAAATTTTTCCATTCCCCTCTTGCAATTAGTTTTTTTAGGTTAGAAAACTTTTGTCGGGGTATCAAATATCCTCAGAAGAGTTTTCATTTTGGCTAAGATGGATTCCCTATAAAGGGTCTAGTGAAATAAGGAATATTTTGGCTCTAATTTACCTAGGCCTTAGACAACCTTTATATATGACAGGGAATTTTCATGTACTTATGAGCATATTGGAAGATCCCCTAGGATTTTTTTGTAGTCTAACCCTAGGTAACCTTCAGGCAACTCTATTATGTGATGCTTTGATAAATGGTTAGCCTCAAGATGTTAATCATCGTGTATTTTGGAGATAGAATAGTGGACTACGAGTATGGTCCTAACCATCCATAGTTAGTGATTTGAAATATTGTGTTGACACTTTTTATGAACATAATAAGTATATTGGTGAGATTACAAAATAGGCATACCCTTTAGTGCCTTCCCTTTTATCCCCACTAGTGTGTTGTCTACCCTAAACATAGTTGTGTCATATTTTCTTAGCAGTTGGGTATTTGGCATATGTTTTATAATTATTAGTGTTCTCTTTGCACATTAACCCATCTCAAGTTTCTAGAGTATTCTTTTAGATCTGCAATTATTATAGTAGTATCATAATCTGTGGGTTAGTTCTCTACATCAGTTTTACACCAGTAGAATCTAGCAAAACACCCAATCTCTAGCAATAATTCTCTATAGAGAAAGAAATTGAAGAAACTAACCACATTTTGCACCCATATGGATCTAAAATTAAAAAAAAAAACTTAAGTAAAATTTTTTTGGGGCTAACATTTACCTCCTTTGTTGAATTGTCCCATTACATTGCCTCTTCTAGCTGGTCAATTTGCCATATAACTTCAGCTACCTATTTTTTGGGTCAAGGCCAACTTTCACCCTTTTTGGTAGATTGTCTCATTGCACTCATCTCTTCGATCTGGTTAATTTTCCATATAACTCTAGTTATCTTTTTTTGGGCTGCACTTCTCTCCATGGTGGCAGGTCACTATTTTCAAGACCAATAAGACCCACAAGAGCCCATTAAGCAATCTCTCAATGACTACCTATATAAACTATAGAGGAAAACCCAAGTCAAATTTAGTAGCCTCAATAATGCAATTTCCCAACTCTCCTAGAAAATAAACTAGCTGCTCTTAAGTGCAAACAAGAGCCAACCTTCCACTCCTCTAGTAGGTTCCCACTCCCCCCATTTGGGTGGCCCTTTATGCTCCCCCTAAGCTAGACTTTCCAAAATTTGATGGTGAAGACCCTACTAGCTAGTTGTATAGGGTTGATCAATATTTTATAGTATATCAAATTCTATAGGATTAAAATCTCTCCATTGCCTCTTTTCACTTGGAAGAAGAAGCCATTCAGTGTTTCCAATGGTTGGATATGACGCCCATATCTTACTTGGACATAATTTCATAAGGAAGCCCTAATCCACTTTGGTCCTAGTGCCTATGAAGACTTTGTTGGTGCTCTTACTAAATTATTTTAGACATGTTCCATTGAAAGGAATATCAAAGTGAGTTTTTAAAACTTGCCAAATAGACACATTACTTGGATGAATCACTTTTTTGTAGTTGTTTCATTAGTGGTCTCAAAGAGGATTTCCTTCTTTAGTATATATGTAAGGGGTGTTTGTATTTGGCCATAGTTCTTCATAGATATTCTATAATATCTAGTGTGTCCTAGGAAACCCCTCAAGTTCTTAATGGTCTTAGGAATAGGCCACTCTATCATAACCTTGATTTTGTTAGGATCAACCCTTACTCCTTCATGTGACACTATGTGACCTAAGTACTCCACCTGATTGAGACCAAAAACACACTTGGAAGGTTTAGCATAAAGTTGGTGATGTTTGAGAACTTTTAATGCTTGATCTACATGATGCAAATGCTCTTCACGTGTCTTTCTATAAATCAATATATCAGCAAAGAACACTAATACAAACTTCCTCAAAAATAGCTTAAAGCTAGCATTCATCAAACATTGATATGTAGAGGGAACTTTAGTAAGACCAAATAACATCACTAAAAACTCATAATGAGCTTCATGAGTCCTAAATGCTATCTTGGGAATATTTTCTTCCTTAATTTGAATTTGGTGATAACCTAATTTAAGATCAAGTTTTGTAAAAATATATCTCCATTCAATTTATCTAGTAAATCATCAATGACTTGAATATGAAACTTATCTTTGATAGTGTACTTCTTGACCTCTCTATAGTCTAGACACATGTGCCAAGTGTCATCCTTATTACACACCATCACCCCGGTGAGGAGTAGGCACTCTGGCTATGTCTGATAATACTTCCCTCCAACATCTACTGAGCTATCTTCTCAATCTCACTTTTTTAGATATATGGGTACTTGTAAGGATTGATGTTGGGTGGTTGGCTCCCTAATACTAGCTGAATGACATAACACTAATCCCTTTTAAGAGACAATCTATAATTTCTTGCAGATATGACTAGATAGGAATATTTGGCTAATAGGTTGCTAATGAAAATAATTGGGCCACAAATCCATTAGCCCCCCTTTTAAGGATCTTTTGCATTTAATGAGTGCTTACCATTTATGAGGATTTGTAATGCATCCCTATTAGTTCAATTATCCTTCCCTCTAAGTGAAATTTAATGAATAGATATTGGAAGTTCATCTCAATTAACCCCTATGTAGTGAGCCACTCTACTCCCAACACTATATCTGTTGCATCCACAAGAATAGAAAACATTAGATAGTCAAGTTGGTATTCTGCCATGGTTAATTTAATGTTGTGGCATTTTTTTGAACAACTGACAGTACCTCCATCTACAATTTGGACTTAAAATTCTAGAGTTCAAATTCTAGAGTAGGATATATATAAAATAATTTAGATGATTAGCTAACTTCTTGTTGATGAAGTTGTGAGTGCTTCTTGAGTCAATCGACACTATTACTTTCTCTTTCTTCAAGAAATGCACCACTTTGAAAGTTTGTCGGGTGCTAACTCTAGGAAGGGCATGGCAAGAAATGATTGGTTAAGTATCTCTTGATTTCTCATCTAACTCATTGTCACCCTCCAATATTGGTTCCTCCTTCTTTTCCTCACTGAACCCTTCAATATAGAATAATTTCTTTTCAATGCATTTATGTCCTCAACTATATTTTCTCTCATAATTAAAACATAACTTTTTTTCTATCTTCTACTCAATTTGTTTTGGCATCAATCTAGTAGGCCGAGGATGTTAATGTGTAGGAGTGCCTCTATCTTTTATGTTTACAAAACCATGCCGTTTATTAGCCATAAATTTTTTCCTCTAGCTACCTTACTATAATCATTGATTGGGACATAGAATTTGGATGGAACATGTGCACCTCATATTTGATGTGATCCTTTAAGCCTCCAAGGAATAATTCCATCAAATTTTCTACTGCTATATTTTCTACTCTTAAAGACAAGGTTTGGAATTGATGGATGTAATCCTTGATTGTACCAGTTTGCCTTAATTTGGTAATCTAGTTGAAATAGCTATCCATAAAATTATCACCATAATGTGTAGTAAGTTCCTCTTGGAAAATAGACCAAATGACAACACATCCTTTCTTTTTATTTTACCACATAGCCAATGATACCAGATGAAATGGTCTAATTCCAATTATAAGGAAGCTATTACCATCTTTTATTGACAAGGAACATGATGAATGTCAAATAATCACTCCATTTGGTAGAGCCAATTGGTAGGATATTTATCATCAAACTTTCACATATCCAACATTGGTGTGAAGTGCCTAGCCATAGAATTAGTTTAGGTGATGATCCATCTTTAGGTCTAATTCAAACCCAAAAGCACCCTTCCCCTTAGGAGACTCCTCTTCCTCCCAATCCTAGTTGTGTGACTCCCTATGTTTAGAATTTGTAGGATGTTGGCCATGAACAAATTTCTCCATCATCTTCTCAATATCACTTGTCTTAGCCAACCCTTACATTCACTTTGTCATAATTAACAAGATTTCATCCTTCATCTTGTTTGTTTCTTTTTGAATTTGTTCTATTATAGATTCATAATCTTTAAGAACAATCTCCTTGTTTCCACATCCTCATTTCTTTGATATTTTCCAAGTGTGAAAAAATTCTATTTGCCTCTTGTTGTAGGCCCTGTCATGATGGAAAAAAGTAATTTTGTAATAAATCACACAAAACAAGTCCAACTCCATTGCAACTTCCTCTGTTTTAACACATGAAGATATGGTTGAAGAAACTAAGTAGAGTGAGGAAAACATGGAGGTGGTGTTAGGTCATTTACATGATGTTATGTCAAGGGTTGTTGAGATGAGAAGGATTGTGGATGGAATTGTAGAAAAACTAAATGTCCTAATTTTGAAACGTGCTCAACCTACATACTCCTGTGCGTGTGATAGCACTTGCGATGGTGTAGATTTGTTTAGAGATGGTGACAAATAGGTACTGTTAGTGTGCTAGATTGCTATGATATGAAATGTTTTGATAGTCTTCTGAGAGTGGGCCGTTGTAATTTGCCCCTCTTTGTATTAAGGGGGGGTGTGAACTCTATTGCATTGTCTTTGCCTGTTAGTAGCTGCATAGTAAGGAGGGTTATTTGACATATGCTCTATTATGGAAGAATTTTTGGCTTTGCCCTTTTTTGAATGGGTCCTTGGTCCCTTAACTAGGGTTTTATTATTAGAAAAACAAAACAAGTCCAACTAATCTAAAATTTTTATTGTGACTTTCTAGGGCCTATATGTCACTTCCCAAAAAAATCATCAAGAATTTTTTTGATTTGTAACCTTGGGAGAAAATTTGATGGAAACCCTAATTTTACAATAACTTCCTCAGATCTATTCCAAATTCCTTCAAATCAAGACTGTAGGTATATCAATGCACCCTTGTTCAACCCTCCAGAAATTAGGAAATAAATCATTTAATTTGATCCCTACGAGTAAAATTTGTAGAAACTCTAATTCATCGATAACTCTCTTAATTCTACTCTAATTGATCTCAAATTAAGACCAAAGTAGCTCCAATAAACCCTTGAATAACCCTCCAAAAATCAAGGAAAAAATTGCTAAAATGAGAGATATATGCGCTTCCCAAAATGACCTCCAAAATAAAAAATTGCCTTATTTCTTACCTTCACGATGCCAAGATCATGCTCTGATACCACTTGTAATGAATCAATTTGTACAAATGAGGAATATAATAGAAAATATGTTGCAAATACTTGATATTAATAAGCCACTTCGAGGGGGCAACCTCCAAAAGTCTCTAATGAAGAACATAATTCACAATATGATGATCAAATAACACTCACTACCTCTTATATATACTCTACTAATGCTTTGGATATCACCTAGGCCAACTTAGATACCGAAATATAACACCTAGGCTAACCTAATTAGATAGATAAGAATATAATAATGGTCATATAGCTTAATTAAAAGTTAATATAGCCACAAGACGACTACCCATAACCCTATACACAATATAAGATTAAGGGTGCAACAAAATTTCATAGTTTTTTCCACATTAATACTAGTATTAACTTGGGTGGTAATCAAAGAGCTGAGATAAATCATGATCATGCAAGTCCTCCTAATGAGTTGCATCCTATTGTTCAAAATATCTTTGGTTTGAGTAATTTTAATGCTCAAGAAATGAGAGAAGGTAGAAGAGAAATGCTTAAGCTTACCACATCTACTCATGATTTGGTGGATGATACTAGTAGTCTTCTTTTCCAAATTTAGATGGAAGATGAATGTCGCCATTGAATCTTGGAGTAGTACATTTCTTCTATTAATTCTATCAATGTCAATCCTGGTGCTCTAGAGGACATCTAGGATTTTATGCTTACTATGATCCAAGATTTCCACAGACTGTCTTGCCCAATTCATGTGAGGTTGTTTTAAGATAGGCAATGTTACCTCCAAATGTACAGTTGGATCATGAGTCTAATGAGAATCCTTAATTCCTCCTTGGTGTCTATTATGTTCTGTTTCTCTTCTTAAAATATATTTTACTATCTTTAATAATGGCCCGTTTGACTCTTTTTACATAAAAGTTTTTTTATTTTTTAAAAAATACTAACAGAAAGATGCTAACTATTTATCATTTTTAAATGTAAATAAAATATTAAATTACTATTAACTTTTAGTCATTAAACCATTTAATAATTAAATAGAATGATTATAAACATAAAGCCATAAAAAAGATCACCAGTTAAACCATTTAATAATTAAATAGAATGATTATAAACACAAAGCCATAATTAATTATTAAACCATTTAATAATTAATAAGAATGATTAATTTAATAATTCAATGGAGTGGCACTGTGCTAAAAACAAGCAAGGGATGTAGAATAACTCTTGTCATGGAATTACTTGAAAACCTTGTATGAATTAAGGAAATACTTGAAAACCTTGTATGAATTACAAGTCCAGGTCCTAAGAAATCGGGTGTTAAGACATTTATGCGTATGAAGCTCTGCTTAAAGGAATAACTTGAACTCTTTCTTTTTGAAAGGCCAAGCATGCGGATGGATACGTTAGCACTATCTTATCTTGGAAGATTCCTTAGCACGAAATATGTGAGGTGGATGTAGATACAGTAGAAATATTGTTGATTTTTATGTTAATAAATTGTAAATAGTACTGAGCACTGACATAATAAAAGTATTCTGTTAATCTAATAGCGATTTTGCAGATATGTTTGTCTGCCACCTTAATCAGAGTTGGTAAGATAGCATCAAAAAACAGTTTTGGATTGTTAAAGGTTAGTGCGGAGCATTCTTTTTAAGGTTGAATTGTCAATATCTCAGTTGACATTGAAAAGACGAATGAGGATGTTATTTCTATAAATTGATCTACTCATTTACCATTTCACATAGCAGTCATCTGCATCGTCCAACATTTGTATGAGGGAGGTGCTATTAACTCTCCTTCAAAGGTTTCCAGAATCTCTTTACTGCAATAGCTTTTGAGGTTTTTGGAGGCATTTGGAGAGAGTTCAAAGCAGCTCAGCTCAAAATTGAGCTCCATTAGATATTTGCTTCAGCAAATTTGATTATTTATGTTTTATATTTTGATCGTTGTCTGTTATACATTACTCCTCTTATTCAGAAGAAGCAGATCAGATTCTATGTTTTCTGAGGAGGAATATGTACTTTTGTGTAGATTTAGCTGAATATTAATTGTTATTAGGCACCCACTAGTATTAAAAAGAAAACTAACCAAATTTCTGTAGATCACCACTGCTTAGCTTTGGAGTCCTTTTAGGTTAAGTTTCAATCATCAATGCAATTTTGCCACGGGAAATTGAGCTACACCAGCACAAGGTAATTCATCACTGTCACTGGGGTAGGTATTTATAGTCACCGTCCCTATGTCTCTAAAATGTTAAACCCTTTCTATTTTTCAATCTAAAATCTAGTAGTGAAGAGTTGTGAGCAGCGGTTTTTGCTCTTATTAAAGATCAGGTTTTAAAGAACATAAAAGTTAATGAGAAAACTTATTTTATGTTTCCTTCAAACCACAAAATGCACAAAATATGTGGGAGCTTTTAATTTGCACTGTTTGAAAAATACCCCTTGTTTTCTTTGAACAGAAAAGATAGCCCAAATACTTAAATCTATTATTGTCTAGGTGTTTGAATGGATTGTGTTTTTCAAAATATTGTATTGGGCTCTAGATAAAATAGGAGGTCCCAAAAAATTTTGGGTCTTAAAAAAACAAAATAATAAGTGTCATATTTTATGAGTACATTTTTGGGGATATGACAAATTTTGACAACACTTGTATTTAAAGAGTTGATATGAAGCTATAATTTTTTAGTATATATATAATCCTTTATCATATGAAACTTCCAATATGAACAAGTACTATGATACCGCTTAACAAGTTTATATGATCAAAAGTCTTATGTTAAGGATAAAACTCCAACAACAAAAGTTTATATGATGAGAAGTGGCAATGAAATGTACACTGCATTTTTGTGAGGTTTATGTTTTTCAGAAACATAAATATTTCATGAAATTCACTATTTTAAAAGGATAATTAATTCTTTTTGTAAAGAGTATTAGCAAATTATATTTATATTTCTTTTTATTTGTTTCATAACAATAAATATAAAATTTCTTTCTTCATTACAGTAAACTATGTATTGTCTTGTTTAATGTGAAGTATATTTTAATAAAGTTATCACTTTATTAGGTCAAGAGACGTTTCTACATTCACAACACAGATGGAGAACAAGAGGTGAAAGATTCCATAATTTCCGTGTAAACAAAATTAAAAATAACAAATAAGATTCCATAATTTAAAAATATATGAACAGACATATCCACTAACATCAAAGAAAGAAACGTTACATGAATGGCATATCAAAGGACACCCATCTTTTTTAAATAGCAACATCTAATTGCAATGTGCAGTAGTTAAAGTTAAAATTTTAGGGAGAATCTTGTATGATGTTTAAAATTACTAAATCAATTTACCTCACATTAGTAGAATAGAGAAGATATCTCTCGACATACTTTAAATATATTTTTTAAATATAAATATACTAGTTAAAATTTTATGAAATATTATCATATTATTTAATTATCATTAATTAGTGGTTTCCTATTTAATATCAAACTTACTCCCTTTAGCCTTCCCCCATCCTGCCCCAATATGAGGTGTGTGGGAAAGTTATCTGTTGTGCCGTTTTCAACACACTCCATATTTCGTTTTAGTTCCTTCTTGCAGTGGTGTTGGCAGGTGCAATTACTTGGATTTTATGGGTAATTCTGGACAAATCAGACAAGTTCAAGGATTGGGCAATAGCAGAATATGCATGTTTACCAACAACAATAGTCATTAAAGGATGGACTGTCACAAAGTCAGTAATGGGCATTTTAACTCCATCTAGTTTCCGCTGATGGCCCAGCCATTCAAAATGGAAGCGCAATCTTCCAAACTCCAATATCTATGTTTTAGCGCACCATTTCAATCCAATGTGCAGCCATAGACAAATGGCATCTCCAGCATCATCTATAGTTGAAAGGCATGATTCATAGAGAGGACAGCTTCAAGCATTGAGATATGGTGCAGCTATTCAGAAAACATGGCGCAACCTATATATATTTTTTTTTAAAACAGAAAAACTGGGAGTGAACACCCATATATTAGGAAATAAAAAGTTACAGAAAACATGGCCGAAGCCGAGTCCAGGAGAAAGAAACCAAAACACCCCACGCTAAAACAGAAACTAAAGGAAGGAAAAACGTAAGAAAAAAGGCACCCAATCAATCGCCACTGAGGCCGCCACTACTGGCGGCAAAGAGAAAGCACCGAGAAAGACATCCCACAGCACGCGGAGCCACCACCAGGGCAAGAGCCGAAAAAACAAAACCTGCCATCCACCCACACCAGACGCAGCCGAAGAAACCGCCAGAGCCAACCCCACACCAACACCGAGGGAACAAACACAGAGACCGCCACCAAACCAAACACTCCCAACCGTTAAAACGGAAACCCACCACCCCCGCAGCGCACCGCAGCCAACACAGGACATCCAGAAGCAAAAACCTCTGACCACAGACCACGAGCCCCGCGAGATACATCACGCCGCTGGTGGAGCAGCCGGTAGAGCTTGTGCGTCCATATCCGTAGAAGGCTCAGCCTGACCACCCTCCTCCACCTCAGACAGAGCGTAATAAGGCATACCCGGGGCCAGGTCCGAAGCATGGATCCTGAGAAAGCGAATTGCTGTGAAAACATCCTTGATTCGCTTGGACCGTTTCTTTGAGAAGTGAAAACAGTAGGACCGAAGCGCTTCATCCAATTCCGCACTACACAGAGATTTAAGACTAGATTGCATTGCCCGATAAATGGCCTGCTGGGGAGGGGAATTCCGCAGGGAAGTGAGGTTAAAAATCCCTCCAATGAGGGCATCACCTTGATCCATTTTATAATTAGCTACTGCCACCTCCCAACGTTCCATCGTATAAATGTTCTTGAAGAACAACCCTGCCGCGAGAGAGTGGACATAGACACCATCCATAACTAGGTCCATAATGTTGGAGAGGAGCTGCAAAACGACATCTGAAAAGTTTAGAACACGACCCTCATATCCCCTGATCCAGGCATGCCCCACAATGTTCCGGACAGCAAACTGAATAAGAGTGCAATCCGAATCAATCAAGGTCATAA
The DNA here is from genome assembly GCA_027924645.1 of Cunninghamia lanceolata. NCBI lineage: Eukaryota > Viridiplantae > Streptophyta > Pinopsida > Cupressales > Cupressaceae > Cunninghamia > Cunninghamia lanceolata. Next base: position 3,624,752 of record BSBN01000934.1, read on the forward strand.
GATCGATTGCCTTCACGCGCCCCCTTATCTCAGGTTCCCAGTCCAAAGAAGGAAAAAATAACCTCTGGTTTAATCGCGTATCCGCCATCCCCAATCGCCAGAAGACCAAAACTTGGAAGAAGATGGAGCGACAGAGACTGAGAAAAGCTAGCCAAATGAAACTGAGGGCTGGCGAAGAATAATAAATACAATTGCTTCAGCCACATATGAAGATAGGGAAGTACACAGCCAACTAGAAGGAAAACCGGAAGGGGTAGCCACGTGTCCTGTGAAGTACGGAGCAATCGGGATGGAGAGGCCGTTACGCCGTCAAAGAATAATTTCAAACCAGTGAGGACTGCCACTGCAAAGGAAATTAATGAACAAACAATGAAGACAGATTCACAATCTTTCTCATGCGGGCAAGACAAGTGAGAAAACTAGAACTGTCCAAATACACTCAAACTCACTATTAAAGCCCGATCCAACGTCCCTGCAAAGTGTCAGACGTCCTTCCCTCACAATAAAAGCAAAAATAAATGAGGCGGACCCCCAACTAAACGCAAAGCAACACCAGTAGCCTGGGAAGGGACACCTCAGCCTGACATGTGAACAGTCAAGAATAAAACCTGATAAAGGCGCAAAGCTTACTCGGCTTCCATGTCAGCACACAGGAGAGAGTTCAAGCCACTAGTCAGAAGGTGATCATCAGAAGGGAAGATTACGTGTGCATTCTCATTATCCAATGCTACATTGGCTAAAAAGTCCGCCACCCTGTTGCCTTCACGTAGCGTGTGGGAAATAAAGAAGTTATCAAATCTAGACAGGAGAGATTTGGCCAGGCTGAGGATGTAATTCAGCTTCCAATTGGCTAAACCTCTCCCTTTGATGGCGTTTATAACAATGAGAGAATCCCCCTCTATCCATACGGATCTTAGACCCTTTGCCAAAGCCAGATTGAGTCCATGTACCAGAGCCCATGCTTCTGCCTCATTGTTAGTGCCTGGGGGTAGCTTGGTTGCCTTGGCTGCAATCAAATCTCCATGTGAATCCCTAATGACACAACCCGTTCCGGAGGGACCAGGATTACCACGACATGCCCCATCAAAGTTGATCTTAAAGAAAGGAGAAGAAGGTGGCGTCCATTTAGCCTGATCTCTGCGTGTGGCTATCTTAGCAGGACCTGTGATAGAACCAAGCCCCATAAATCTGATAGAAGGCCACAACGAAATGATTTCCTCATCCCATTTGGACCAAGCCAACTTGGTAGGGTTAATGGATCTAAGGTGGGTCACTACCTGATCCGAAAGAGCAGCTTCAAGCTTGGCACAGACCTGAGACGTGGAGCTTGCTTCCTTCCTAAAAATACGCAGATTTCTTTCCCACCATATATGCCAGATGACCATGGAAGGTCCCAATTCCCAAAGGCAGGCTAATGTAGAATTGCCGAACAAAAGGGACCAATTTTTGAACATAAGGAATAAAGATTTGGAAATGGGACTAGTCCATTTTAACTTTCTGCAGAACCAGGTCTAGCACACTCTACTAAAGGGGCACTGAAGCAAAATATGATCTACGGATTCTTCCTCACATCCACAAAGCACGCAGAGGAAATTGGAACCCAAGCCTAGTCTTTTAATGCGATCGCCTGTGAGAATTTTGTTGTGCAGTGCACACCAGGCGAAGGCTCCGGCTCTAGGAAGAATTGACTTTCCCCAGCACAGCTTGGAGGGCCAGTCAGACAAAACTTTCTGCACACCAATTCTATATCCTTCCTTAACTGAATAGCGCCCTGAAGCTGCTGCAGTCCATGTTACTTCATCCTCCAAGATGGAGACAAGCACTAACCTCTTACTAAGAAGTCTACTGAGGAGAGCTTTTTGTTGGATGGGAAAGTTGCAATTCTGAAATCCTTTCCAGGCGACTGTAACTGAAGAACCCTCCCTAATCACCTGCCAATAGTCCTTGACTTTGAAGCCCCAATTTAACTGAAGAAAAATTCGCGCCTCAGAGAGCTCATTGAAACCAGACAACGGCGCCCCCCCGCCCCAAGAATCAAACCAGAAGTCTGCCTTTTCACCATTATGAATGATCCACGAGAGATTAGGTTGGAGAAGATCTCTACTTCTTACTAAGAAATTCCAAATAGCTGACCCCTTTGGGGGATTTTGCACTGTGAAAATCCTCTCATTATCCAGCGAGTCAAGGTACTTGGCTTTCATTAACTTAACCCACAAGGCATTTGGCTTAGAATACATACTCCACGCCAATTTGGCCCCAAGTGCTTGGTTTTGAACTTGAATGTCCAGAATTCCAGAGCCTCCTTCCGCCTTGGGTTTGCAAACCTTATCCCAGGCCAATAGGTGTATTCTCTTCTCTTTTTGAGAGCCCTGCCAGAGGAATTTCCTGCATAAGCCATCAATTTTAACAATAATGCCTTTTGGAATGTGGAAAGCCGACATCATATAAACTGGCACCACAGATAAAACTGCCTTTATCAAAACTATTCTCCCTGCTAGGGACAAGTGCCGCCCTTTCCATTTGGCCAGTTTAGAATTCAAGTTCTTTAGCACCTTGCCCCATAGATTGTTTTTGTATCTGCCAAGTCAACCTATATATTGAAGGCGCAGGGATTTATAGTGATGCGCAGGCAAGTCAACGAAGGCGCAACATACAGATTCAAGGCGCATACTAATGAAACAAAGCGCAACCACTAATAAAGCATAGCGCAAGTATTGAGATAAATAACGTGAAGCGCAACTTATAGAATGAAGTATGGCACAGCCTATATAAATCAAGGCGCAGCCCATAGAACAAGGCGCAAGCCATAAGTCTCCAGGTGCAACCATAAATAAATATACAAGTATTCATGAGGTACAACTCAGATTTTAGTGGCGGAAATTTGAGTTTCTCTTCCGATTCTTCTGAGGAAGATGACGACTATGATGAGCAGACTGATAGCCGCAAGAGGAAATGTGCCAGTTCCAGTAGTACTACTTCTACAAAGACTATGATGGCCCGCGAAGAGGCATGAAAGAGACAAGAGATGGCCCTCCTTCACAAAGCATGAAATAATGGCTCAGAAACATGTTAAGGGAATGGACACTAAAATGAATAAAAAACATAGCGTTAAATTGCAAGGGTATCCAATTTTTGATGAACATTCAACTTGTCTATGTGTTTGATGGGGACAAGAATCTCCTCATGGGAAGGGGGAGTTGTGAGATGATGGAAAGGATCAGTTTGGTTTTCTTGGTCTTAGGAGCTTGTGATAGGAGGCTGTTCTTAAATATCATCCATTTCAACAGTCAAAGGTCAATTTTAGCCAATAAAAATAGGACAAATATTTACAACTTTTTGTTGTGAATGAGCTGTAAAATTGCTATTGAATGTTTGACCATTGAAGTGGATGATATTTAAGTAGAGTGGTGATAGGATGGATGAAATTGGCTCAAGAGTGTTTTGACCTTGATTTGGTGATGGGAAAAGTTGATCATGATTAGGAACAAGATCTTTACATATTCTTAATTTCTTTGCTGAAAAGATGGATGTACATTGGTTGGCTTTGATACCCCCTTTAGTAATTAACTCATGGATATAATCCTTGATTCTTACACATTGATTGGTGAGAGGTCTTTGATACTTACTGGTTTTATGAATCTTATGGATTTAATGGATCTCACAAAATGTCTTTGTTTGGATTCCCACACGGGTTGACTTGCAGGGATAGTAGATTTGGGGGGATCTTGATTAGGCTTAATAGGCTCTGGATTGATAGTATTTTACATGATGGAAACTTAACACTAGGTGGGAATGGTAATAGGAGACTTCTGGACATTCAGATAGGCTTTGAATTTATGCCCCTATTATCACTAATAGGCTTATATTTATCAAAGAATGATGGTATGTGATTTGAAGTGCTACAAGGCCCCTCAACTTTTCTCTTTCTATTTTGACGGTGATCCTTCACTAGTAGTCCTTGGAAAAAACCCTGTGTAGATTATTTGTATAAGGTAGGACTAGAAGATTTATAGAATTGTTGATTAGATTGTTGGTTGGTTTGTGAAGATTTGGATGATGGACTTACTTAGGAGGATGAGGCTTTCATTTTGATTGGAATTTTGAGGGTTTGGAATTCAGACATAAATTAGTTTTGAGGGTCTTGTCCTAGAATGGTGTTTCCCTTGCCAAGGTTGGTATGAGGATGACTTATAGATGTTTGATTTTGGTTCATGAGGTAGCTACTACTAGCATGCTCTTAGTTTAAGGGCTCTTGGTTATTCATGGCTTGTTGATTAAGGCCTATGGAAAGCTTGTTCATAATGATGTCATCAAGAGTTGGAAATGGATCAACTTGGGCATGACCATGTTTAACTCTAAACAAGTCATAAGGATTAGTATTATATTTTTCTTGACCCACAAGGCTATCATCATCATCATCATCATCATCATTGGAAAAGGGTTTTTTAGATTTCTCAATGAACTTATCAAATGATGGGTCCATGATGCTTGGCTTGTTTATGCTTTGGATTTTGATTAGTTGGATTAAAAAGGTGATTTTTTTTTGGTTTTTGGATTTTATGATTTTTTTGGTTTTTGGGAGTTTAAAGGTTAAACACGGGTTTGCACAAAGGGGAGGACAAAGAAAACACAAAAAACAATCCTATATTATTTAAGTGGGAGTGTTCACACTTGTGAGCCAATTAATGCCTTATCTAGGCATGGAAAGTAAGGCCCACAAGGAGGCATTGTCCACTTTTTATCCTCAAGATCACACTAAGGTGTGAGAAGAGAGCATATGTGACTTACAATCCCATTTCTAGGGGCACATTGTGAGTAACTTCCCAGGGTTAACCACTTACTAGTGTATCACAAGTATGAATGATCAAAGTACTCTATTCTAGGCTTGACAAAGCTCAACTAAGGGTCTCCTCATTATACTTGAAGGTATGTGAGGCTCGAGTCCATGAAATGAGGTGTATGTCCAATGGCTTGGTTTGAAAGGGTAACCCACTCTCTACCTTCACTTTACAAGGTATAAAGTTCTTTGTATCTTAGCCCTTAACAACAAATGTACCTCAATGGGAGAGTCTTTCAATTCTCTCCCAAATTTGAACATGAGAGTTTAGTTTGTCACTTGGTGGTGAAATCCAAGCCAAGCCCGCTAACAATAAAAATAAAAATAAAAAGTGACACTTGTTTTTGATCTCCAAGATCGCCCTAAGGCATAGGTAGAGAGCATACACAAGTTCCCCTTTGGGAGATGCAAGTGGAGGAGGGGTGCTTTTGATCCTCAAGTTCACCTTGTGGTGTGAGAGGAGAACATCCACACCCTAAGACACAAACACATGAGACAAACAAGAAATGGAATACAACATGCACAAAGGATTAATTTGCCTTATTAAAAAAAGATATGTGAGAGATGTTTTGAAATTTTTCTTCTAGTAACAAACCTATAATCACAAAGTATTAGTAGTTTCAAAAATTTGTCTTCGACACATGAAAATGGCTGCAATCAAAGTGTTAGTAATAAAAACCAAAGCCCTAAAATTTAGAAAATAACTTTTTAAAATAGGAAATAGATGTCACTAATAGATTCCTTGTGATTTTATAACCAATTTAAAAAATGGTTCATCAAATTTTGATATCATATGCAAAAGTTATGCTAGTCATAAGAAAACATGAAAAAGTGGGATTCAAATTGAAATATCCACAATTTATGACAAAATCAGAAAAAGTTACCTAATCCATAGTGAAGAGGGTGGAACCAACTTTCCAATGCTACAAAAATGTGGCTCCCCATGCAAAAGTTACGTCAGTTTGAAAAAAAAAACCTATTTATGGATTTAAAAGTAAAATGGGGGAGGGTCACTAAACATTGTTGGGGTTGGGTGGTTGGATGCCATCACTACTTGGGTGGCACTGGGGTGACTCAGTAGTAGTGAACTGATAGAGGTTGTGGAGAGGTGATGGGATTGGGCAGCGTGGGGTTGTTGATGGTGCTGTTGTTTTTTTACAGTGCTAGTTTTTATATATCAACTAACGGTCTAAGCCACTGGCAAGGGTCTTAGACCCCAAGGGTGGAGGGCATGGTCCTTGGTCCTGGGACCACAAGGCTATTAGGGTATGGGGTACCCATGTACCCCTACTGGAAAGTTTTAAATGTCTTTTGTTTTAATTTTTTAATTTTTGTTTTATTTAATTTAAATAAATTAAATAAAAAACAAAATTTTCAAAATAATGAAAATAATTTTATTTTTTACTTGTAGTATTGTATGCTTGTGCAGAGGCCATACAACCTATCCAAGCAAAATAAAATTGCTTCAGCCTACAACTTTGTCCAAATTTAATGAATTGACAGTTGACTTATATGTTTTGACACCTTTTGAACATAATGGCATTATTTTTTTTGCACCAAAATGCTTCTAAATACTCATGACTTATAAAATATCCAACCATACTTCCTACATACAAAACCTGTGAAATCAACCTATAAAAAATATTGCAAAACCAAGTTTAGAGAAGGGACAAGGTCCCATCAAGTGTGCTAGAAATGTATACAAGAATTTAGAACAAAATACAAAGAGATTAAAACAATATTAAACCATTTTTCTAAATCATGTATAACCTTAGAGCATAAAGAATATTCAAACAAAACAACTATTTGACAAATCTCACCAAATGCAAAACCTCTTTATTGATGGAGATGTACTCTTAGATGTGGTTGCTCATGTGTTGTATAAGATCTCAAGTGATATGCACCAATGTTAATGTTGATTTGATGGAAGATTGATGATGACCTTTTGATATTTAAACAATATGTACATGTCGACTGATCATTCATGATTTGATTGAGGATGAGAGTTGATTTATAAATGTGTGAATGATAGGATGGAGGGTTGATATTTGATCTTGAATGAATGGTGGAGATTGATTGAGAGTGAGTGGAGAATCTTCCTTGACTAAAAATAGCAGGGAAGTAAAGGGGAGTTATGAAGACTTTTTAATGAGCTCTAAAATGGGTGAGGATAATTAATTATTTTAATTTATTTATTTTGGCTAATTAGTTGTGCATGGACTAAAAATAGGGAGAGAAACATGGAGGAGTTATGATGGAATATGAATGAATAATTAGATTTATTTATTTGTAGAGAATACATGAAAATACATTTATTTATTTATTTTGGAATAAATGGATGGGAATTAGCCTAATTAACTAAATAATATGAATTATTTAATTAATTAGTGATGATAAATGAAAAGGGGAATTAACATGATAACAAGGAAATGTTGACATGGTAGTAGGATGCACTATTAGGTGTGACATTAGAAGGTGGTGGAAATTAAGTGTCTATAGATTATAACTAATTTTTATAAGAATCTAAGATATAACAATAATAGAAAGATTGTTATAAGATACTTATATTAAAACTTCAAAAATATTGTTATAATTATAGGAAGAGGTATACACATAAAAGTTTTTCAAATATAAACTTGTTAGTTAATTTTTTTTCCTCCATAACTACCAGTAATTGAGGTATTTCTCTATGGTATATGAATAAATGATTTTACAAGTTTTTTAATTTTTGATTAAGGGTAAAGTAGGGTTTTCAAAACGGTCCAAACCCTTTTACAAATAATTGAATAGATATATCATTGGAGCCCTAAAATCAACAATGAAACAACTACATGGACCCACAAAACTAAGGTTGTAAACACATAGCAACAAACTTAGAACTAGAAACAAAGAGTCAACAACACACCAAAGGCCAAAAGCATGAACTAATTAGCTAAATTAAAGCTAAGGATCCTTGCCTACTAAATCATTAAAGTAGGGTTGCTTCTTGATAATTATTCCCTTTTTAATAGCTAATCTCAGATCACAAGATAACTCAAAGCTTCTTGATGACTTCATGCTAGAGTAATCTCTAGGGCACGAATCCTTTATCTTTCTTTTTTCCTTGTTTGGTGAAGGCATGTTAGGAGGAGACTCCATCTGAGATGAATTGATACCATTAATAACTTTCACCCTTTTAGACACACCCATCTTACCAAAAGAGTCCTCCTCCCTTCTCAAATTACAAGACTAATTCTCTTTGGGTTTCAAAGAAAAAAAGCTTATATCACCTTCAAGTTCCTTCAAGTTTAAAACTTCTTCTGCCTCCTTACTAGGACTTACACTTGTTTGTGTATGGAAATTTTTTTGTGGTTTAAAACTATGCATCTCACTAGGAATATCGTGTTCCCCTTGTTTATGGGTGTTTTTGCACACAACAACTTAGATAAAATACTGAGTATCTTATCTCTCCTAAAAGGAATCAAATAACAAAGATATGGAAAATGACTACCCCAAGGTCTATACCAGCCAGGTCTTGGACTTGTGAGATAACTCAGTTGTTCAATATCTTTGCTTTTTCAACAAGGGGCCTTATGCTTGTGGATCTAGAAAACTAGGGTTCTTAAAAGAAAGGCGACTCAAATTTTTGCAAACCCTATATGGTTTTTAGATAAGAAATCTAAAAACTAATTTTCTCATCAGATGGACAATGTGTTTGATGCTTATTCCTAACCTAACTTTAATGATTTCAAAAAAAGTTCAAAAGATAGGGGAGACAAAAAAGGATTTAGAGAATCCTAATGACAGTTACAGAAATAACAACTTATTTCAGATAGACAAATCTCAAAATATAACATATCTCTACTTGATAAAAAAATTCACAACACCATAGAGACAATGCAATCTTCAAAGGAAATAAGAGGATTTTCAAATTATGAAATAATTTCATCAAACATCCATGACATTGAGCAGTTTAATAAATTCCCATAATCAAACTAAATTAAGAGGCTTAGACTAACCACACAAAGTAACTTATAGTCAACAATTCACTAGTGGTATGAATAGGAGATCCATGAAATATAAAAAAAATAATAATCACAACTACAAATGAACTTGAACTAATAATGAAAAGGAATCATGAAGACAATTTAACCAATAAAAGAATTACAAATGACACCCTCAAATGATTTTTTTTATATTGATTTCAAAAGCATCTAAGTCTCAACAATTCCTGATCAAATTTTACAAAAGAGAGTGATTGCCTTTATAGCTGAGGAAAGAGCACTCAGTATACAATCAATGGTGAGGATTAATCCAACACCAAGGGTACAAATTTTATCAATATTAATTATTTGGGTTAGGATAATATTCGTCATCCATCTTCAATTGTTTCCAAATCTAATGGTTACAATTTCTTTCCATTTGAATTTATAGAAAAAGACAAAAGTACCCTTTTCAATGTTTTCTATAAAGACAAAAATACATTTTTGAGAGAGTTGACACAAAAAATACAAAGTGGCACAGTTTCTAGGATAGCGTCCAATAGGTGATCTCCAAACTAGTTCTTTAACTACAGTTTGGTGTGAATAGGTATGAAGGAGATGGGATGTCATCTTCCACAATAATTTGATCTTTTATCCTTTCCTTTCTCCTATACTCCATCAAGGCATTGAGTGTAGGAATTAAAGCTTCTAGAAGGGGATCTTTTGAATACTCCATCCTAAACTTTTGCGTATTCTATGTCCTTGTGAAAATGTTGAAGGAGACCTTCCTACAATGTGTGTCCTTTGAGAAAACATTAATTTGACCTCTGATGTCTGTAGTTTTGTTTATGTGGGTCACATTGAAGTCACAAGGCAATTATTGTAGACCTCCTTGAAGTACCTATTTCAATCGTTGTTTAAAAAAATCACCATCCAACTCTGTTTGCTCTCCAACATACTAGCCTATTATATCACCTAGTAAATTAGAGCAATCATTCATAATGTCCAATATTTGTGATTTTGCAAGTCTTATATCTTGCTCAGCTTTGTTAATAGTCTCCCTCTATATTTCATTGATTCAACTCAGTAGTGAGGGAGCTCCAAACTATCTTTGGTTAGGATATTTTCCTTCACCATAATCTCCAAGGATAGTTTGCAAATCATTTCTAATCTAGGAGAGATCTGAGAGTAATCCTGTTCATTTTCTTTACATTCCTCTAGAATGGTATTCATATCATCTTTGAGGGAGGAGAAATCTTTCATAGCTTGGATAGCTTCATCTATCACTTGGCAACCTTGATCATACACTTCATCTAGATATTCTTGGGTAGTCTTTGCCATATGCTTCAGCTTGTCCAACACATCCACTTCTTTCTTTGATAGAATCACAGGAGGGGCTATACTACCATCATATTGTTGCAAGGGAGCCACTAGGTGTTTTATATATACTTGAATCTCTGTAACTTATTCTTTCAAGTATTTCTTGGTAGCCTCATCTTTGTGCATGCTCTAAACTACAGTAGTGACTACATTCAACACATCCTCAATCTTCTAGGCTCTAGTGGAATTACTAAGGCTGACAGTGGAGATTTGATAATCTTTAGCTCTAAGATCCCTATCATCCTTATCCACTAGAGGTGTTGCAATTTGTGTACCCCTTGACCCTGAGGCATATTTTGTGATGGATGACAATACCCTAGCCTTCTTCCTGCCCATAGGTTTGTTAATCTTATTTATGAAATTGACAAAATCCAATGAAGGGTCTTTTATTACTGACCGCCTTTGATCCAACTTTATTTGCAGCCATTGAGGGGTTGAAGAATTATCATCAACAATATATGCAATTTTCTGTTGTTGAGGAGAAACAGGGTTTCTTGTTGTTCTAACCCTTTATTCATTTCTTCATGTCCTGTTGGCTGATCATTAGGATCAAGCTCTTTATTTTGGGGAAAGATAGGTGGTTCTTGTGTGGATGTGTGCTCAATAAATTGTACCTCTTCATGCACTTCTTCTTACTTTGCTTGCCTAAGAGGACTTGGTGGATTTCCACTTATTGTATCTTGCAATTGTTCAATTGCTTCCTCATCTTGCTTGAATCATTATCTCTTCATTGGATATATCTTTTATTGGCTCTATAGATTCTCTCTGTTTTATTGCAGCTTCTTGAGCCTCCAACTCCTCACACATGTTATAAATATTATCCAAAGAAGGAGTTACCAATTGCTTTGGAGGTGAATGGAGAGGGGTGTCCAAGTTTATTCTCTCTTGATCTGATATAGTTTCTTTCACATTTGAAAGAACAATCTAAACTATAGTAGAGACAATATGTAGAGGCAAAGATTGAAGTGGTTGGGAGGTGGGAGAAGGAGGAATGGAAGGTGAAATAGGAGGAAGGGTGGTAGTGGTGAAAATGGAAGGAATAGAAGGGGAAGTGGAAGATATGGCAGGTGAAGAAGCAGGGAAAGGAAATTCTACACCTACCATAAAGAAGGAGATGGTAATGGAATTGAGGAAGATGGAAGAGAAAGGTTGTAACAACCAAGTTCTAAAACAAGTCTAAACATAGTTATTTACCAAGAGATAAAACATACAAGGTAAAAAATGATAGTAAAATTTTTTCTTTTATTTAATTTCAAGATACAACAATTGCATAATTTCCAATTCAAAATAATCAACATGCTAGAATATACAAGGATGACATTTGTCTTTACAATTATAGTATCTATAATAGATAATCATTTACATAGCCTTATAAAACACAAGTCACAAAGATATACTGTATCCAGAAATCTGACATCTTTATCGCAAGCCTCGGCATGTCTTCTACTCAGGAGAGAGAGAGAGCATCTTCCCAATGCTTTTCCTCCAACCACAGACCAGTGGTCTCCCACACAACTTCCACATAGGAAGTGGCCCTACCCTTCACGAACAATATAGACCAAAGGTGACCAACGATAATTTGCCATTTGAGTACATAGTCTTGTATCCTACATAACTCTATCAATCATACAACCCTAGATACCCTCTAGCTAAGTATGATCATTCCAATAGGTTATGCAATCTAGATATGGTGAATCGACAATGCATGCAGAGACGTATGCATTACTTTGGCCAAAGATTCAATATGAATAGACGTTCGCAATGAACATAGTCGTATTGTTCACCCACCCCAACTTGACTTGGATACTATCATATTCATATAGTTGACTTGGTCAACTATGTTTTACCATATAGTCTTGACAACTTCAATATTCTAGTCTTCCCAACATAGACAGGTTTTCAAACACTGTCATTGTTCCATACATCTCATGGATTTACTTTTTATACAAGGATATCCCTTTGCATCCTTGCATTTCCTAGGTTCCAAGACTTATCAACACTTGAAAACATAAGTCGATTTGTAAACAATCTAACAGGTTATCAACCCAAGGATAAACATTGTCGATAAGGACATATCATACTTTCGACAAGTAAGTAAAATGAACATTATTATTTAGGGTACTCGACCTTCTTTGTCGACCCATTTAGAAATAGCTAAACAAGTTGTAACCAAAAAGGTACATTTAATAACTTTACCCTATTGGGTCAATCTAGGGTTTGCCTTTCCTTTTCCATGATAATGGAATATCAAACAATCAATTCTAGAAAGAATAGTGTTTAAGTAAATGTTTTTCCTTTAGTCTTCTTTCAACTTAAAAGTCATTTCAAACTTACAAACAAGTCTACTTTAAAATATAAGAGGATACCTCAATAACAATCATGCCAAACGATTCAAGTCTATGTCTAAGCTTCTCCCAAGTTTAGTTGGATTCTAACTGGTTGATAGTCTCATCCCATTTTCTATCCATTTGAATTCATGTTTAAAGTTCTTCTCCTTTTGCATACTAAACTATATAAAGTCAAAATAAATGAGTGTTTTCATCTAAATTGATGTAGGGAAAATCCACTCACTTTGAACATTCCTAGAGCAAAGTATTCTCCTAATGATATTAATATCCAATTGAAATTATAGTTTTCTAAGCACAAGAGAATACTATTTTTGAGATATCATAAGACTTGCAAATTCTTCTCTGACATATAAAAAGAGTTGTTTACATCCATCCTTATGGTAAGCAAGCAAATAAAGTCAAGGATAAACTGCTTCACCATGTCCATCTATTTTTATTTCCAAGAGAGTAAGAATATAAATAAAACTCTATTAGGCATTAACTTTTTGTTAATAAGAGTCTACTTATTATCATAAATTCTTTATTCTCATCAAAATGAGCATATCCAAGTATCATATAAATGAACTCTTCATTTAGCAATATATATACTATTAATATACTGAGTAAACTCTTCCCAACGGTAACAAGGGTCTATGTTTTACTATTTACACTATGTTCTATGAGTGTGTAAGAATACCACTGTTACACAATATCTTTACGGCATAAGCATATTAAGGTTGAATAAACAAAACCTCAGTCATACGTTAAATTTATACTAGAAGAGTATTAAAACTATTAACATAGAGACTTCACGTCCAAAACATTCTTAATATCACAAATATTGGTTAGTCTATTAACATATCATGATATCTCTGGATTGTCAGGGGTTCAATACACAAAATCTTATCAATCTGGATCATTTACTAACAAGGTGTCGACTTATTCGACTGAGAATTCTACTTCACAGAAATAATTCATGAAGACTCTTAGTAGAATAATCTATCATGGTAGAATAGTATTTATAGATAAAGAGTTCTTCATTAATAACTTCTAATGTTTGAGAACTATCTTAGGAAGCATCGACTAAGAGTTCTTCGATAGTAATAAGGTTTTTGATAACACTTTATTTTAAGTATATAAAGATAACAAAACTTCATACTCTTCTAATGAAAAACCTACGTTCTCAGAGAGAAACTACTATTATCTACGAGTTTCAAACAATCTTTTCGAAAAGGAAAAACATGAGTAATGTGTTCAGCTCATACCTGAGCACGTTTATTGACACCCAAAGAAAATGATAGTTCTTATCACTAGTCTCTTCTTTTGCAACTTAGAGCCTTCTGTTCTATAGATGGTGACCATACCTCTCTTCTACGCAAGGTTCCTCATCTATCTTTCCTAGCTATCATCGAATAGTCTACTCTTTCTCTTTTAGAAAATAAAGTGCTTCTTCCCTCAGAAATAAAGCTATTTCTACTATTAAATCCACATAAAATATGATTGTCTATGCTATTGTTGCACAGAGGTTCGACCTTCTATGACTCTTTTCTTCAATAGTTCTTACTAAACTTTCCTATCAAAAACTATTCTACTCCCTTATTCTCTCGAATAGATCTCCAAAGTATTGTCTCCTTGATGACAATGATTAACCCCTACCATACCAAGATATGCTACTTGATGGCTATACCATTCTCTCTCTTCATGTCCCCTCATGTTTTCTCTCCTTTTTAAGATAACCATACTGTTATCTTTTAATGCTTCTCCCTCTTTATCAACTCCACTCTTGGGTCGTTATCCTCCTTTCCACTAGCCGTGTAAAGCTCCACTCACATGTTGTTAAAACATTTTCCTTTAGAATAGCGGATTCTTCCACTATGATGACAAAAGTCATGACTCCACTACTAAACATTTAAAAATGACCTCCTCAAGGTCGCAGCATCCTCCAACAATTGTTTGTTAAAAAAAATTCATTTATAACGTGAGGACTCCATTCACATGATCCTCGAATCTCTTGATCCGTCATCTCTAAAATAACCATTCGTTATCATTAAAGCTCCATATAATATGATTCGACTCCAAGAAATGATGTTCTTTCATACTAGCCGCATGAATGCCACTTATCTATTCGATGGAAGGTTCTCTATGATTAAGAGTTTCTCCTATTATTAAGCCTCTAAACACTCAAACATCAATGAGAGGTCTACATGGATAATAAAGTATCTCTACTCATGATAAAAAACAACTCTCTATAGGCATCTTAATGCCCACAAGTTGGTTAAATGGTTTAAACAACTACATCCACATCGTGGATTTCTCCTATGGATAGACAAGAATGATTAAGAGGACATTGAGGCAGTAATTCCCTCATAAGAATTTAAAGATTCCCTCTACAACACATCTCAAGAATAAATAAACATAATAATAGAGAAGGTGGTGAATATTACTTCGTTGACCATCTCAAATGATCACTAAAGTTTTACGTGAAATAATGATCAAAGTACAATGATAATACTTATTAATAGCATTAATAAAGATGTTTTTATGTAAACTTATGTATATAACGTGCTTGGGTCAAGCTAGTCTCCCCTTCAAATATACATACCTTATCACATCGATTAAGCTTGTCATGAACATCCGTGCAACGTTTAAACCATCTGCATTTTGATGACACAAATGAAGACTATTTAGGACATGATCGACGAGATGTCACACTAGTCATAGATGACTAACATTCTTTCTCGACAATGTCATTTTTCCCAAAAATGACAAGGTCGACACACAACTAACTCAAAAAGGAATCAAATAGACATCGACAACCTGTTGAGTCGATCCAAGAATTAACTAATAAAATGTGACTTACCTTATTCGACTAAAGTTATTTCACTATTTGAACATTATACTCATTTGGCAAATGACCATTGTAACCCCAGGTCTATTCTCCTCTCCTCAGAAGATACTCTCTCTCTCTCTCTCTCTCTCTCTCTTTCTTGGAGAGTCATCAAGAACTTGTTATCCTGCATATTACTTGCAATTCACCAGATCATGATTAGTGCATCGTTAGTCCATTCATAAACCTTATGAACAATAAATTAAATTCTCATAACATAAATTACTAAATCATTACATGATATGCATTGCATTTAATCACATAACTCATATTCAATAAAATCAATATTTTCCAATGACATTTAACCCAAAGTCAAAGTATTTATCCAATAGATTCATTTCTATCCATGTAAAAGTAAAAAGTAAAAAAAAGCCAAAATTAGGGATGTAACATATCTCTCCCCTAAAGATTCATCATCCTCGATGATTCAAAGTATCAAAATGTAATTAAAAACAAGTTTTTTTTATCTTAACTGCTAAAAGAAAGACATAAATGAGAAAATATTTGATGAAATTCATGGTAATCCCCCATGTTGAACTATCCTTTGCATACTGGTCCCACTAGACCTTGCACTGCATAACCTCTATGTTACACAAGTAGTGCTTGTGAACTTCAAGCATTTAAGAAGCCTGATCATAACCATTCCTAGGTTTTGTACTAGTAAAACATTCTAAGAATATAATAATCATCTGTTATATATATTTTCCAAATTTGCATCATTAAAAGCATTTTACCTCAAGGCAATAGGTATTATTAGATTGATTCTACAATCAATAGAATTGATAACTTCGAGAATTTCAAAGAGTCCTTTATACTTAGGAACTGGTTTGGAATACATTCCATACTTTATGAAACATTTTTTGGGGTTTGACCCTCCAAAAGAACTTTTCTTCCTTAACTGAGAATTGTCTTAGTGTACGCTTAACATTAACGTAACTTTTCTATTCATTACTAGTTTCCACCAATCTTTTTTGATCATCTTAATTTGTTCATCCATTTCTGACAACATTTATGGACTAATGCTAATCCTATCTTCTAGCTTAGCTATCTTATAGGAGTTTGACATCTTTTTTTGTTCAATGTTTCAAATGGAGTCATCTTAATAGCAAAAAGTTAGGTAATGTTATAAGAAAATTTCACAAGTGGTAAGTAGTCTCCCCACTTATATTGGTGATCCATGCAATACATTTGTAATAAATCCTCCAAAACTTGGTTAAATCTCTCAGTTTAACCATCTGTTACTTAGGATGATTTGTTGTACTCTTATTTGGTTTAGTCCCTAGCGCAGAGAACAAAGTTTGCCAAAACCTTGACATTACACAGGCATCTCTATCCGAGATAATCTTTTTAGGAACTCCATGCTATTTAAACATTTCTTGAACAAATTTGTGAGCCAATACTGGTGCTCCATCAGTTAAATTCCTTGGTATGGAATGTGTTACCTTTGAGAGTTTATCAACCATAACTAAAATGACATCCTGTCTATTTCTAGACATTGGCAGACTCTGAATGAAGTCCATACTTATGACTTGCCACTTCCATTCCGGTACACCATGTGGATACAATAGTCCTATGGAGTGTTGATGTTCTGCTTTTTTTTTCCTCTGGCACTCCAAACAACTTGCTACAAATCTTGCAGCATCATTCTTCATTCTTTTCATGAAACAAAGAGGTTTCATATAACTTATCTCAAAGTCATAGTCGGATATCCATTCTAACCATCTCCTTTGTCAAGCATTTAAATGTCGTTGAGAAAATATGTACTTCTGACTTTAGTACAAATATTTTACCTAGAAAATAGTGTCACCACATTTGCAATGCCTGTGCAACTGCTACTAATTCCAGATCATGTGTCCATAATTTTTCTCATAAGCTTTTAGCTTCCTTTAATCATAGGCTATCACTCGCCCATCTTGCATAAACACACCCCTTAATCCTTCTCCTAAGGCATCAGTTATTACCTCATACTATCCTTCGGGGTCGAGAACTCATAGAATTGGTGCTATTAAAATTTCTCTTTTAATAGATCAATTACCTCTTGACATTTATCTTCCCACTCAAATCATTTCCCTTAACCATTGTAGAACAACTTGCACATGTTGATAATGTTCTCCTTCATTCTTAGAATAGATAAGTATATCATACAAAAAGATTAGAACAAACTTGTCTATTTAATCTCTAAACACACTGTTCATGAGATTCATGAATGCGACCAAGGCATTTGCAAGTCCAAAAGGCAACACTGCAACTCATAGTGCCCATTTCTTGTCCAAAAAGTTGTTTTTATGGGTATCCTCATCCTTCAATTTTAATTGATGATATATATTGATCGCCAATTGATCTTTGAAAATGCTACAGCTCTACACATCTGATATATTTGTTCTTTATCATTGCTTTAATGAGTCATACGATACTAAAAACACAATCGCAAAGTTACTTCTTTTTCTTGACATAGATAACTAGTGCACCCCACGGTGAAACACTGGGTCTAATCACATCTTTTGTCAACAACTCTTATAATAGGGATTTTAATTCCAATAAACTTTCGTGGAGTGACTTTCTTCGTATCCTTGGGAGTTCTAAGGCAAGCCTATCCTTTGAGAAAAAATTTCCCCCTTCAGGGTTTTCCTTGATCTCTTACTTTCTTTTCCAAGTTACCAAGTCTCTCCTTGGTTTTTTTTACAAACATGATTTAATATTATCTAATTTGTCCACGAGATTAACTTGTGGGTTATTCTCTTCTTGACTCACCTAGGTTTGTTTTTGTACGAAACATGTCATTTTTTTCTCTTTCTAGAAAATAATAGGTTTTCTAATAGTTTTCTAAATCTAATGTGACTCATTACATCAAAACATATTTAACTCATAACAATCAACAAATTGGTACAAAACATTATCATCTTTATTATAATTTATTTAGGAGTAACTACATCCTTATTTATATAGTTGATACAACAAGACTTCATGTCACTGTTGATTAAAGGATCTTCCAATTAAACAAACTTAGAGGGTGGATGTACACACAGGTACTCCTCCAACACCTTTTTTCCTAAAATAGAAGCATCGTAACTACCTCCAAGTGACATGTCGTAACTGGCTATAGTTTACCAGGTTTAACTACACAAGTAGAAATAGTAGGATTCTTGGCTAGTTCAAAATGTTGTTTTCTCTCTAACTGAATTTGTCTAAATGCTTAGCAAAAGTCTCTAAATCCTTCATCCATGTACCCTCAGAATAATTAATATGCTCTTTAAGTTTATCTTCCTTGATAGGTTCCTTCTTAACTACTAACTTAGGCAAATGCTGGGGAACAGAATTCCTTGCAGTTCTCTTGGTTCTTCTCCACGCCATTCTGGCATAAAACCATTTTCAAACATTAGCTATCTGCTTAATGTTGATTACAAGTTAGCATATTGGACTCATAAGCCCTAGTGTTGAACCTGGTAGCTCTGATACCATATGTAATAACCAAGTTCTAAAACAAGTCTAAACATAGATATTTACCAAGAGATAAAACATACAAGGTAAAAAATGATAGTAAAATTTTTTCTTTTATTTAATTTCAAGATACAACAATTGCATAATTTCCAATCCGAAATAATCAACATGTTAGAATATACAAGGATGACATTTGTCTTTACAATTACAGTATCTATATAATAGATAATCATTTACATAGCCTTATAAAACACAAGTCACAAAATTATACTATATCCGGAAAGTTGACATCTTTATCACAAGCCTCGACATGTCTTCTAAGAGAGAGAGAGAGAGAGAGAGAGAGAGAGAGAGAGAGAGCATCTTCCTAGTACTTTTCCTCCAACCACAGACAAGCAGTCTCCCACACAACTTCCACATAGGAAGTGGCCCTACCCTTCATGAAGAGTATAGACCAAAGGTGACCAACGGTAATTTGCCATTTGAGTACATAGTCTTGTATCCTACATAACTCTATCAATCATACAACCCTAGATACCCTCTAGCTAAGTATGATCATTCCAATAGGTTATGTAATCTAGATACAGTGAATCGACAATGCACGCAGAGACGTATGCATTACTTTGGCCAAAGATTCAATATGAATAGATGTTCGCAATGAATGTAGTCATATTGTTCACCCACCCCAACTTGACTTGGATACTATCATATTCCTATAGTTGACTTGGTCAACTATGTTTAACCATATAGTCTTGACAACTTCAATATTCTAGTCTTCCCAACTTAGACAGGTTTTCAGACACTGTCATTGTTCCATACATCTCATGGATTTACTTTTTATACAAGGATATCCCTTTGCATCCTTGCATTTCCTAGTTTTCAAGACTTATCGACACTTAAAAACTTAAGTTGGTTTGTAAACAATTTAATAGGTTATCAACCCAAGGATAAACATTATCGATAAGGACATATCATACTTTCGACAAGTAAGTAAAATGAACATTATTATTTAGGGTACTCGACCTACTTTGTCAACCCATTTAGAAACAGCTAAACAAGTTGTAACCAAAAAGGTACATTTAATAACTTTACCCTACTGGTTCAATCTAGGGTTTGCCTTTCCTTTTCCATGATAATGGAATATCAAAGAATCAATTCTAGAAAGAATAGTGTTTAAGTAAATGTTTTTCCTTTAGTCTTCTTTCGACTTAAAGGTCGTTTCAAACTTAAAAACAAGTCTACTTTAAAATATAAGAGGATACCTCAATAACAATCATGCCAAATGATTCAACTCTAAGTCTAAGCTTCTCCCAAGTTTAGTTGGATTCTATCTGGTTGATAGTCTCATCCCATTTGCTATCCATTTGAATTCATGTTTAAAGTTCTTCTCCTTTTGCATACTGAACTATATAAAGTCAAAATAAATGAGTGTTTTCATCTAAGTTGATGTAGGGAAAATCCACTCACTTTGAACATTCCTAGAGCAAAGTATTCTCCTAATGATATTAATATCCAATTGAAATTATAGTTTTCTAAGCACAAGAGAATACTATTTTCGAGATATCGTAAGACTTGCAAATTCTTCTCTGACATAAAAGAGTTGTTTACATCCATCCTTATGGTAAGCAAACAAATAAAGTCAAGGATAAACTGCTTCACCATGTCCATCTATTTTTAATTCCAAGAGAGTATGACTATAAATAAAACTCTATTAGGCATTAAATTTTTGTTAATAAGAGTCTACTTATTATCATAAATACTTTATTCTCATCAAAATGAGCATATCCAAGTATCATATAAATGAACTCTTCATTCAGCCATATATATACTATTAATATACTGAGTAAACTCTTCCTCACGGTAACAAGGGTCTATCTTTTACTATTTACACTATGTTCTATGAGTGTGTAAGAATACCACTGTTACACAGTATCTTTACGGCATAAGCATATTAAGGTTGAATAAACAAAACCTCAGTCATATGCCAAATTTATACTATAAGAGTATTAAAAATATTAACATAGAGACTTCACGTCCAAAACATTCTTAATATCACAAATATTGGTTAGTCTATTAACATATCATGATATCTTTGGATTGTCAGGTGTTCACTACACAAAATCCTATCAATCTAGATCGTTTACTAACAAGGTGTCAACTTATTCGACTAAGAATTCTACTTCATAGAAATAAATCATGAAGAGTCTTAGTAGAATAATCTATCATGGTAGGATAGTATTTATAGATAAAGAGTTCTTCATTAATAACGTCTAATGTTTGAGAACTATCTTAGGAAGCATCGACTAAGAGTTCTTCGATAGTAATAAGGTTTTTGATAACACTTTATTTTAAGTATATAAAGCTAACAAAACTTCATACTTTTCTAATGAAAGACCTATGTTCTCAAAGAGGAACTACTATTATCTAAGAGTTTCAAACAAGCTTTTAGAAAAGGAAAAACATGAGTAATGTGTTTGGCTCATACCTGAGCAAGTTTACTGACACCCAAAGAAAATGATAGTTCTTATCACTAGTCTCTTCTTTTGCAACATAGAGCCTTCTGTTCTACAGACGGCGACCATACCTCTCTTCTATGCAAGGTTCCACATCTATCCTTCCCAACTATCGTCAAATAGTCTACTCTTTCTCTTTTAGAAAATAAAGTTCTTCTTCCCTCGAAAATAAGGCTATTTCTACTATCAAATCCACATAAAATATTATTGTCTCTGCTATCGTTGCATAGAGGTTCGACCTTCTATGATTCTTTTCTTTAATAGTTCTTACTAAACTTTCCTATCGAAAACTATTCCACTCCCTTATTCTCTCGAATAGATCTCCAAAGTATTATCTCCCCGATGACAATAATTAATCCCTACCATACCAAGATATGCTACTCGATGGCTATAACGTTCTCTCTCTTCCTCTCCCCTCGTGTTCTCTCTCCTTTTTAAGATAATCATACCATTATCTTTTAATGCTCCTCCCTCTTTATCGACTCCACTCTTGGGTCATTATCCTCCTTTCCACTAGCCATGTAAAGCTCCACTCCCATGTTGTTAAAACATTTTTCTTTAGAATAGCGGATTCTTCCACTATGATGGCAAAAGTTATGAATCACTACTAAACACTTAAAAATGACCTCCTCAAGGTTGCGGCATCTTCCAACAAGTGTTTGTTAAAAACAACTTCATTTATAACGTGAGGTCTCCATTCGCATGATCCTCGAATCTCTCGATCTGTCATCTCTAAGATAACTGTTTGTTATAATTAAAGCTCCATATAATATGATTCGACTCCAAGAAATGATGTTCTTCTTTCATACTAGCTGCATGAATGCTCCACTTATCTAGTTGATGGAAGGTTCTCTTCGACTAAGAGTTTCTCCTATTAATAAGCCTCTAAACACTCAAACATCAATGAGAGGTATACGTGGATAATAAAGTATT
Organism: Cunninghamia lanceolata; assembly: GCA_027924645.1. Lineage (NCBI taxonomy): Eukaryota > Viridiplantae > Streptophyta > Pinopsida > Cupressales > Cupressaceae > Cunninghamia > Cunninghamia lanceolata. Next base: position 3,647,029 of record BSBN01000934.1, read on the forward strand.
TCTACTCATGATACGACTCTCTATAGGCATCTTAATGCACACAAGTTGGTTAAATGATTTAAACAACTACATCCACATTGTGGATTTCTCCTATGGATAGACATGAATGATTAAGAGGACATTGATGTAGTAATTGCCTCATAAGAATTTAAAGATTCCCTCTACAACACATCTCAAGAATAAATAAACATAATAATAGAGAAGGTGGTGAATATTACTTCATTGACCATGTCAAATGATCACTAAAGTTTTACATGAAATAACGATCAAATTACAATGATAATACTTATTAATAGCATTAATAAAGATGTTTTTACGTAAACTTATGTATATAACGTGCTTGGGTCGAGCTAGTCTCCCCTTCACATATACATACCTTATCACATTGATTAAGCTTGTCATGAACATGTGTGCGACATTTAAACCATAATCATGACAACAATTAAACCATCTATGTTTTGACAACGCAAATGAAGACTATTTAGGACCTGATCGACGAGAGGTCGTACTAGTCACAGACGACTAACATCCTTTCTCGACAACGTCATTTTTCACAAAAATGACAAGGTCGACACACAACTAACTCAAAAAGGAATCAAATAGACATCGATAACTTGTCAAGTCAATCCAAGAATTAACCAATAAAACGTGACTTACCTTAGTTGACTAGAGTTATTTAACTGTTTGAACATTATACTCATTTGGCAAATGACCATTGTAACCCAAGGTCTATTCTCCTCTCCTCAGAAGATACTCTCTCTCTCTCTCTCTCTCTCTCTCTTTCTTGGAGAGTCATCAAGAACCTGTTATCCTGCATATTACTTGCAATTCACTAGATCATGATTAGTGCATCATTAGTCCATTCATAAACCTTATGAACTATAAATTAAATTGTCATAACATAAATTACTAAATCATTACATCATATGCATTGCATTTAATCACATGACTGATATTTGATAAAAGCAATAGTTTCCAATGACATTTAACCCAATGTCAAAGTATTTATCCAATAGATTCACTTCTATCCATGTAAAAGTAAAAAGTAAAAACAAGCCAAAATTAGGGATGTAACAAAGGTGGAGATGAAGAAGAATATGTAACACAATAGTGGGAGAAGTGGGGAGAATGATGGAAGTGGTAGAGGCTATCTGGAGGGATGGTATAGAAGATGTATTGGTAGTGGAGGTGAGAGGGGCACTGGTGGAAGAGCTAGGAAGTGCGGTGGAGACAAAAAGGGAAGTGGTATGAGAAATGCCAGTAGGGAGTGGGATGGTGGCAATGGGAACAACTTGAGAAATGTTTTCCTTTTTACTCTTCTTAGGCTTCTTTACTAACTGAGCCTCTAAATCCTATTCTTTTGCCCCTTCTACTTGATCATTCTTTCTCTTATATACTTGTGTCTGGGCTGCAAGAAGCTTCTATCTACCTCTCATCCTAGTTTGTGTAGTAGGAACCTTATTTTCCTTCCCTTTACTTTTTCCCTTTGAAGGAGGAGGTACCGATTCTTCTTCCTTGGTCTCCTCACAATCCTTTTCAATTTCTTTACCTTTAGGGATGGAGGCTTCACCTACCATAGATGGTCCTTCTAGTGTTGGGACTTCAAGAAACCTCTTTCTCTTGGGTTTCTCATTGGTGTATGTAAGCTCAACACACTAAACTACCAACTGTGAAACTTTTGCATCAACCCATTTCCTACTGTATTTGATATTTTCTCTCATCATCTCCTTTAGGGAGCTCACCTCTTCTTCATCCTAGTTAGGTGGAGGGATGGATTGATGGAAGACTCTTCTATATTCTGCCTCTTGTACTATTTTACCATGATTTGATACTTGATCTAGAACATCACAAATTTTGAATAACTTAATATGATGTGCAAGAAGCATGGAATACCTCCTCTTCTTGACTTCATGCTCATCATGACAATTAGACTAGAAGTCTTCCAAATGCTCCTCATGGTAGTGGTCCTTTCCCACTAGTTGCTCCATCTTTTGGTAAGGGCCAAAATGTTGCCTAGCATTGTAAAAGAGGAGTTTGTGCTTCTGCATCTCGAGATCTAATTCTTAACCTGAGAAAAATTTAGGGCACGAGTATAACCCTTTTCCAACAATGAGGGGAAATGGTACTTAAGCCTTGTGCCTTGCCACCAAAAGCTAGTGTGACTGGAAGATTTATTTTGTGACCTCTAGCAATACCATTTTGCTCATCAGGTACTTGGGAAGTTTATAAGATGGTTTTGTAAAACCTTCAATCCTTAAGTAAGTGAATTTTGGAAACTGGATAAACCAATATCCATACTTCTTGACAAATTCCATGGCTAAAATTGACAACCTCTTGTTTAAGTCTCCCTCGAGCATCCTTGTGATATACATGATTAAAGCATAATTAACCATCTTATAATGGGTCAAGGAGTTCTCCAATTGGAGCTGAGGATAGCAATCATAATTCTTCACTTCATCAACTGTATTACCAATGTTCCCATTTCTCATCATCCCATGGTAATTGAAGTTCCTTTCAAGCATGTAGACCACATATGATGTCATATAGAATATTTTTGAATTTTCCAAGGATGTGAATTTGTCATGGATATTATCATTGATAATCTTGGCCCAATAGATTTTCTCAATTTTATTTAGGACCACTTCTATGAAGCTAAATATCCACTCACATAAGGTGGAAGTAGAAGAAATTCCCATTACCCTGCCTAGTAAGGTCACCAAGTCATTGATCTCAGTTTTTAAATCACTTCTGTACAGGATCTTAGGTAATTTTGAGAGTACAAACTTTGTATTTTTCATTCAATTAGAGTTAATGACCATTCTACATTGCTTCGGACCTTGATTGTAGATAGCGTGTCCATTGTCCTTGGTCATATACACCATCACTAGGTCTAGACTAGGATATCAAACGCTTTGAAGATAGCTTGTGTTACATCCCTCCTTTTGAAAACAATGATGCTATTTACTTTCTTACAAATTTCAGTAAATTACTATGTTGTGAATGACATGAAAACTGAAAATTTATCTTACAAAGTTATTATATGAAATTGCGGAATCTATTGATTACGATCAAGGTGATATGTAGACTAAAAGTCTTTATATTAAATGCAATGATGTTTGAATATATTATATTTGGATCATAGATGCTTTGACCACAAAATTGTATGCGAGTCTGTCGATGCAGGAACAGGTGGACCGTGTTCGACGGAAGAGAAAGTATCTTCGAGAGAGAGTATAGACTCTGGAAACTAACCAAAGGTGTTTGTCACTAAGATCATCAAACAGATAGATAAACCTGGGAACCAACAAGTAAGTCTTGTTTGTCGGTTTGGGGTAGTTAATTTGATGTCGATGCCAAAGGATAAAGTAAACATCCTAGTCGAAAGTCGTCTTGTAGAATCTTGGAGTCGTCTATGGCGTCGTAAGTTCCTAATAACAAGTCGACATATTTGAGATGTTTGATATTTACGTCTATAAGTATTTATTGAGTCATCTTGTGGCGAAATTGCAAATCTTGTCTCGAAGTCAAAATTGCGAGAAATCGACCTTAAGCGTCTAACGTTGTGAGAATTCGTTTGCGATACGATCAATCCGTCGTGATTGTCGTAAATCGCGTCGAATTTATGTTGCAAATATTTTCTTTTCGCGTAGATCGACGAATGCCGATTTGAAGCCATAGTGTGAGGTAATTTATTTTAGTCGTCGTGTAGCGTGAGTCTTTCCTTCTAGTTTAGACCGTGATTTGTTGTCAATTTAACCTTGAAGATCTCTTAATAAGTAGGTTTTTGTCTCCTTTTCATTTTCGATCAACACGATGCTTTAGTCATTGCCTAATCACCGCCATGCCGAACTTAAACTCCATAATACATCTTGTAGTGGTTTTGGATTGATTTTGATGCTTTGGTTATTGAGTGAAGGTGGAATTGTTGTGTCTTCTAGCGGACCATGTCACCAAAGGAGCCACCACCTTTTGTATGGTCATGTTACGTGAGAAGTCGGGTTCAAGTTTAGTTATGTCAACCCATGTGTATAGATTTACGTCAACCAAAAATTCTTTGGTGGGATTCTTTTAACCAAGACGTGAGAGGTCAGCTCACGAATTGGAGAGGGTGTAACCATTATTAATGCCGATCTCCCATCACCTTGGAGTGTGGAGAAGCATCGGAGGTCGTGGGTTCGATTACCTCAGACGGCGTTTATTCTCAATGAACTTTGTTTTGAAAGTGCTAATTAATGATAGTATACGTTTGAAAAAGTCAGTTGAAATTGGTTAACTTCTTTAGTGAAGAAACTGCATTGAACTTAAAAAGAAAAGGAAGAATCTGCGGAGAGAGAAAACGTTTCCTATATCTCTGCGCAGCATGGGAAGTGGTTGTAACTTCCTTCGTGGGCAGTGAGGACAGCGTGGATGGGTAGTTGTTGAAGAGAGTTATCTTCGCCGGATAGAGGAAGTAGGGAAGCCGCCGTTGAGGGTGAAACGGAGGTTTGTTGTGAAGTAAGGAACGCAGGAGAGATATTCTCTGTGTACCATCGACGGGATGAGGAAGTCGGTTGCAACAGTTAAGTTAGTGCTTGTGAGAAGCCGTCGCAGAAGTTGGTGGAAGGGATCTACCTCAACGTAGGAGGGAATCTAGGAGTCGAGGGTAGTTAGCAAGGGGGTTGCGAAGTTATGGGAAAGTCGTTCTTTTGGAAAAGACAGTAAGAGTTAGAACTATGCTGTGAGGAGAACGAAAAGACGGTAAGAGTTAGAACTATGCTATGAGGAGAACGAAAAGACGGTAAGAGTTAGAACTATGCTGTGAGGAGAACGAAAAGATAGTAAGAGTTAGAACTATGTTGTGAGGAGAACGAAAAGACAGTAAGAGTTTAGGTTGTGTAGTGAGGAGCAAAAAGGCAGTAAGGTCTTAGAACTGTGCAGTGAAGTAGCGAGAGGCAGAAAGCCCTCGGTGTGAAAGAGCCTTCCAGCAACCTCCATTTTTAATAACAGGTTCTTTTTCTTAACCATTTGTCTCAGTTTTAAACAGTAAGGAAGAGAGTCTCATGGTTATGGAAGATTATTATGTTTAAATATGAGTAGAATAGAATGATAACGTAAGTTTACTACGATTTCAGTGTGCGGTTAATTCCTTGAAATAGCTTTATTGCTGTGTAGGACAAGTGATAAACTCAGAAACTCATGTATGCTGTCACATTACTGTGTTTTAAGATTAGAAAACTCTGAAAAAGAAGTGTTACTGCCTTCTAGAAATTGTAAACTCAGAAATTGTAGTTTTTCTCGTCATAAATGATGATGTATAGCAAAATAACGCTGCTCTCTAAGGTATATGCATTTAGGAATGAACTTATCTTGGTGCAAGACTTAATTTACCTTCAGTGAACGATAAACAGTGACGTAAGATAGAAGAGTTGCCTTTAGGTCTGTGTTATGAACATAAAACTGCCTTGGAGGTTTTGAACGATGCTCCACATGCATGCTATGCAGGAGTCAAACCATAGTTAGTAAGCATGTTCGACGTATAGCCAGAAAATGCATTTGTAAACAGCCGATGTCTTATCTGTTTAATATCTTTATCTACATTTGAAAGATTCCCAAACCTTTTAGATTTATTTACGACTCTCAGCTATTTAAATCTTGTGAAATTAATGACTCAGAAAGAGGGTAGGAAGATAAAAGTGTTGGTAATGTTTAGGAAACCGTATTGGATTCCGAAATGATCAATTTGAGTTGAAAACCTACATGTGAGTCGAGATTGTGTTGCATGCGACGATGTTAGGATCGCTTAACCTTGTAGACCATTTGAGTCTAGAACCCTCGAATATTGGGATAACGGAAAATGAATTAGATACTTGTGTATGTTGTGTTAACATGAGAACCAAGTAAACAGATTTGAAACCACTTAGGAGTGGACGTGTCTAAATAATGATTTTACAGGATAATGGGATTATGAAAGTCTGAACTCGGGATTAAAATAATATTGCGCAATGTGCTATTATAGGAGGATATCCTAAGCCTTGAGGTCATCAAGGTCGGCAAAATAAGTTCAAACTATACAAATAGGAAACTGTAGGATTTCGACCAGTTCAAGTCGAGTAGGGTGGGTGAACCAAGTTCATGCATTTTTAAAACGCTATTTAAATACAAATCCTTTGGCCAAGGTGGTGTGCTATCCTCAAGTACATCGAACGTTCACCGTAACTGGATGGTGTTTCTTGTGGAGGGTCGTGCATGACTAGAGGGTATCTAGGGATCTGCACGATAACAAGACACGTAGGTTACAACACCAGAGCTCAGATGGCAAACACCGATGGTTATCCTAAGTCTATCCTCTTGAGTAGGGTAGGGCCACTTCCGGTTAGGAAGGAGTACGGGAGACCGACGGTCTGTGGTTGGAGGTTAAACTCCTTGAAGATACTTTCTCTTCCCAATATTGAGGAACTGCCGAGTCTTGAACGTGATGTGTTGACAATCGAGATGCATGATAATGGTATATTTCCGATATTTGTTATTTCATGAAAATTTCATTTGTTAAGAAAACAAAGTGTATTATGAATATCATTTCTTTCAGTCTTTATGAGAATGCAATCATTTTTATGATAAATTGAAAAATGTTGTAATGGATTATAGATGAGAAACTTTTGTATTTGACTACCTTGTTTAAAAAAAAAAAAAAAATTACCATCGTGAAAAATTAGTTACTTCTTGTCATTTTGGTTTTGGTTGTTACAGCTTGGATGGTGAGGTCAGCTATCACCCTCCCATCAGGGGCTATTATCTTCCTTATCTCTTGGTGGTAATTCTCCCCACACCCCATTATCAATTCAAGGCATTAGGTAGAAGTTGGGAATCCTGCAGCCTAAGCAATGCCATTATTTACTAGTTTCTTAGCCATTGCTATGGGGTTGGCTCCATACATCCTCTCCTTGAAATCCTCCATGTCTATGTGCCCTAGGTTCATGTCTGCTACATTATTCCAAATTGATGTGATTTTGGAGGCTGGGAAGACCCCCTTGAATGAATATTTCATGTTATTCAGCCTATACATTTACCTTGTGTATGCATTTTGGATAACATGATTAATCTAGGGCATATTCTAGTAATTTGAAAAAACCCCTGAAGGTATACATATTAACATTTCATGAGTTCTCTTATTACCTCTATGCATTTTGTCTAATTTCCCACCTGATTTTATGAAGTTTTGAACTAAGAATCTAAAATATTACATTCATTCCAAGCCCTAGTTCAGAAAACTTTCATTTTTACATATTCAGAATTTGAAATGTACATGAATAAAGATTTGTAAAGAGAATTTCAAGACCCTACTTTCTTGTAAATTGCTCTGAAGAAGATGATGTTGGAGCTTGCTTGTTGTGATGGAAGCTGAATAGGATCGACAAAGTGCTCATGAGTGATTGCAAACATATGCTAGTTGAATCATTTTTGTGGCTTTTGAGAGAAAGAATATGAAGGTAAAAGTGTCAAAATGATCATAAAAACCATTTAAATACTCCTAATTCTATCAATCAATCACCATTAATGTAGGTTCATGTGCCATAGAAAGGTGTATTGAATGTGGAAAAAGGAAAACTTTCAAAGAGGTGGTTGAAATTTCACATTTGGCGTTAAATACTATGTTTGCAGGATTCGAGGACTCAATGGGATAGTCAGAGTTTTAACGTAGGTATGGATGTATAGTGGAATCCCACAAGTATTTAAATGCCATAAAACTTTGCAATCTCACATGAAAAGACTTGAAGTTGCACTATGGGAGAATGGGGTCTGATAGGACTAGAACAATTTAAAGTTAGAATATCCTAACAAACCCCAAAACTTCACATCCATGAAGATACAGAAGCTCAGGAAATCTCTTAAGAGAGTCAAATGAAAGCATTTTTTTCTAAAGGAAAGATGACCAAAACATCCAAAAAGAACTAGACTAATGTAATCATGATAATAATTCCTTGAAGTTTCCCAGGAAATCACTCTCTTAAGCTAGGAGACCAAAGATTGAGACTAGGACCTGATAGACAAATCAAAACAGTGGGTCCACATTTTGAAGCAAAATGGGGCATGTGTGCAAGGTACAAAAAATGGTGACTTTGCTAGGAAAATGCTTCTGAGCACTTCAACGATAAACAAAGTCAAGAACCCAAAATCTCTACGTACACTAGGCCAAACAAACACGAAGACATGATCAAGGAATCAAAATCAAAAGTTAGCATAACCTTCCATATTCTAAATATCCAAGTGTTGTAAATGTACTCATTCCCATCCCTTGGCAACTAAAGTCATCCAAGTTCCCTTACATTAAGTTACATGAATGATTCTCACCTCATGAACTACCTGGACATTGCCTTACTGCTAGTCAAGCGTCTATAGCCCCAATGAGGTTGTCTCTATGATTCCACTCCAAGCATAGCTATATTGTCAGCCAAATATTTATAGCCTCGATAGAGATACTTGAATCCTCCAAATAGTTGAGTTTTTTTATTGGAGTGCTAAGAAGTACAACCTTTTCAGTGCTTTCTTTATTTGATGATTCAGTTAATTTAGCTTTGGTAGGAGTACTAAGAAGTACTTCCTACCCATAGCACATGCTTTTTCCACATGGGCTATGTGTATTAATTCAACTTTTCTTGGTTGGGAATTACAGTGGCATTAAAGGTGAGACCTTAAGATTTTTCACTTAAAGAAAGATCATAAAGAATTACTTAGAAACTTCAAGATTATTAAGATGTGAAAGGTGTAAGATCTCAAAGCACTTCAAGTCACATTAGTGTCGAGCCCTAAAGGAATCACAAGATTTTTGATGGGCCTCCAATCAAATATCTATCAATCTTTCTTCTTCCTCATCTAAAGGGCCATTCCATTCATCCCCCACTTCCTCGTCTTCACCATCCTAGCCCTCTTCTTCTTCAACCTGCTCATCTGTAGCCTCCTGGATTTTCCTACTCAAAGTTATTCTTTGAAGCATGAAAACCAACATAGATAATTCTTTATTGTATACCAATATGTGAGATTCACTATAGCTATCAATGATTGAAGTGATTTAAATATGGTATATTGGTCCTCGAGGTATTCCATGGCTCTTGATAGGTGAGGTGATTCTTTATGGTATACTTACTTACAAATTGGAGATGGTTTATGACTATAAGTAGCTAAGGTGTTCTCTATAAAATGTTAGTAATTAAGGCATGTCAAATCCTTATACAATATTAAAATTTATTAAAATGATTCCCCTTGGAAATATTCAAGACATTGAATGTAAGAGAGACATATATAATGGGTTTGTTTATGGTTGTGTTCCTTTCCATTGTAGAGAAAAAGAACCCTCATAAACTTGTACAATAGGAATAGTGGATATATAATCTAAAATATTAATAGAATAAACAGAAAGCAAAGATAATACATAGTATTTTCACTCAGGAAACCCTTTTAAGTAAAAAAACCAGCACAATAAAACTCTTCACTATTGCAAAAATTCAACCATTTTCCTATACAATAATGAATCTCTTACTTCACCTTGAATATAAATAGACACACTAAAAGTAGTGTTACACATTGCATGAATTATGCAAAAGACAAACACAAAAGATAAACATGAGCTCTTTAAAACGTGAGCAAAAATAGAAAAAACCTAAAATAACACCCATCTTTTTCCCTAAAAAATAGCAACGCATTTTTCAGAATCACTAGATGTTAGCCCCATCCCAATTATTAAACATGAAAAATATACAACACTTATCCAACAACCATTCCATAAGATTTAGTAGAAAATAATATACAAGCATGAAAACCTTGTTATTTAGTGTACATGGTATAATTATTTGTTTTTCTCAAACACATTTTTTTTTTTTGAAAAAAAGAGTGGTAAACCACCCAGACAAGGAATTATATTAATTAAAACTAAATACATGAAAACGTGTGGCAAAAGCCACAACCCAGATGTCATGTTGATAGCTCAGCTTGTTGCTTAAAACAACAGTTGAGCAAGTTGATACAGATATGAACACTCCGCAGAAGCATCCAGGGGCTTAACATTAATGATATCTCCAGCTGCAAACACAAAGGTTGTTCTTTCAACTCGCATCATCCACCTTGATTTTGCCTCGTTCATCGACAGCATCCCCAAACACTGAAAACTTCATCCACGAGGACCCCAACCTCTTGCCTAAGCATACAAAAAGGCAATCTGCAATGATAGTAAGCATCCAAAAAGGAGGAGAATCACTTTTTTCCCTGGAAAGTCCACTGCTCTCTCACCAGCAAGCTCCACACCAGTGGGTCCTCCTCCAATTATCAAAATTATCTTGGCATCCTTAATCTTCTTCATGTCTGCTTGAAATTGTTGGAGTCTCTATGTTTTATATCAAACTTTACGCAGTTATCACTGCCTCCTCTGTGACACCCTTCACAGCAGACATTAACTGTGTTGCCTTCTTCAAATACTCACTGTGCAGAAACATTGAACTCTCCCCAAAGCTTGGCTCTACCATACACCTTAGTTTCACCCATGGTATTTCAAAATACTCCTTCTAGGATGAGAAGGCTGATCTAGAAATAGCAAACCTCTGAACTTCACCCACAATCCTTTGAAAATTGCTGAAAATAACCTCAAATGACTTGAAATAAGAACGGCCTTTGAACCTGCGTCATTGCTACTCTTACAATCTTCCCGCCACTCCTACCAATACCAGAAAGAAAATCTTTACCGTCAAAAAATAGAAACAGTCGACATCAAGCCCAACTGCCAGCTTGAATGAAGTGTAACACACCCCGATGTCACCTTAGCCTTAAAGAATGCCAAGAGAGGAGAAGGATTGCACTGGCAATCCTCACTGACAACCATTGTCAAGAAAGAAGACTGAGAAATATTAGAGGCTTTGTAAAGGCCTGAGAGTGATTGTTAGGAATTCAAAGGACAATAGTCAATGGATAGGCAGAGGTGAAGGGCTATCAAAGGAGATCAAGGAATCAAGCAAGGTCGGACGTGGTAGAGAATTAAGATCAAAGAATGTTTCCTGATCTTCCTGATCTATAGCTGAATTTGCAAGCCAATCTGCCACTTTGTTTCCCTCCCTGTAGCAATGGGTGATTTGAAAAGACTCAAAAGACTGTAAACACATCCAAGCTTGCTCAAGGATATATCTGATGGATCAATTGTCTGCTTTTTGTTTTTGAAGAGCTGAGATGATAATGAGGGAATCGCCTTCTATTGCAACCATTTTGAAGCCTTTTTCTATAGCCAGTTGAAGGCTGTGAAGTAAAGCAAAAGCCTCAGCCATGTTGTTCGTTCATGTTGGAAGTTTCTTAGCTTTTGCAACTAAGAGTTCCCCTCGAGCATTTCTAATGATACATCCTAAGCCTGACGGGCCTGGATTCCCTCTGCAAGCCCCATCGAAATTAATTTTCACAAAAGGAGAGGGGTGGAAGCCATTTGATGGTGGATCTATCTACTTTCGGATGGTGAGAGGAAATACCACCATTGGAAGGAAAGTTTTGAAGTTCTTTCCACTAGGAAGAAAAAAAACAATCCCAGTTGGTCCATGCGTATTCTTTCCTAGGCGATCTATAAAGTTTGGCAGTCACTGTTTCTAAGATAAGGGCTTCCATGTCCTTCCAAAGCTCTTCCAAGTCCTTTGCAGAGTTCTAAAAAACTCTAGAATTCCTTTCTTTCCATAGTAGCCACAACACTATGGAAGGACTAACTATCCAAATCAGATGAAAATAAGCTTCTTTGAAGAGAAAAGGCCAACTTTCTAGCCATTGAGTCAAGGTATCAGGAATTGGAGAATACCAATTGAGCTTCACCATTAAGCGTCCCCAACAAGCATGACTGAATTTACACCTCAGCAGAAGATGGTCGATTGATTCTTTCTCTTCCTGGCAGAAGACACAATCAAAGTTTAGACTTATAGATAAACTTTCAAGTTTGTCACCTGTTAAAATCTTCCTGTTGATCACCGGCCATGTAAAAATACCTGCCCTTGGAAGAACGGAGTCACTCCAGCATAAACTGGTTGGCCACTCCACGTTTGGCTTCGAAGAGAGAAAATTATATCCGAATTTCACTTTGTAAATCCCCGAACCATCTCCTGCCCAGATCAGAGCATCCTCCTTTGGAGAGAAAAATAAAATTCTATCCTACAAGATCTTTGTCAAGGCATTTTTCTGAACTTGAGGGAAATTACAATTTTCAAAACTTTTCCAAGATATTTTTGAGGGAATTATTCTGGTGTCCACCATGAAATAATTACATACCTTCACTCCCCAGAAGGTTTTGAGGAAGGTAGCTGCCTCCCTGAAGTTGCCTAGAGAAGCTATCTTCGGCCACCTGTTCTAGGAGTCGTCCCAAAAGGAAGCTTTCTTTCCATTGAAAATGGTCCATGACAGCCTTGGGATAATGACTTCCCGACATTTAATGATAAAATTCCAAATAGAAGAACCTTTTGGAGGGTTGGCAACGGTGAAGATCCTCTCCGGCTTTTGAGAATCTAAGTATTTTTTTTGCATTATTTTCGCCCATATGGGCTGTGGATTCTTGTACATTTTCCAAGCTAGCTTTGCCCCCAAGGCAGCATTATGAAGCTCTGTGTTAAGGACTCCGGCACCTCCTTGAGATTTAGGTGAGTAGATCGTGTTCTAGGCTATCAGGTGAATTTTCTTTATGTCTGAAGTGCCTTGCCAAAGGAATTTCCTGCAGATTTTTCCCACATCAGAAACTACTCCTCTCAGAATTTGGAGGGAAGAAAGCATGTAGACCGGAATGGCTATAAGTACTAACTTGATTAGGAGAAGCCTGCTTGCTAGGGACAGCCAGTTCCCCTTCCAAGCACATATCTTTTGTGTCAAGTTTTCTATGATCCCATTCCAAAGTTCTTTTCTGTGTCTACCGTTAAAAAGAGGGACACCTAAATACTTCCCTGGGAGTGATTCCAACTTGAAGTTGAGTAAGGAAGCCAAATCCATTTGCCTGTGAAGTGAAATGTTAAAGAAGTACATTTTGGACTTGTATGTGTTCACCAACTGACCTGAAGCTTCACAGTAGGTTGCGATGATTTGTTTAACCGCAGTGGCTGCTTTTTTATTGGCCTAGCGGAAAAGGATCGTGTCATCAGCAAAGAGTGCATGAGTTAAAGGGTCATTAAGAGCCTTCAGCCTAATCCCTTTCCATATCCTATTACGGGTTGCTTCTTTAATCAGCCAAGTGAGAGCCTCTGTCATCAATATAAAGAGATAGGGGGACATGGGATCACCTTGTCTTAAACCTCTCGAGGTCTGGAATGAGGTAGACTCCACTCCGTTTATAAGCACTGAGCATGTCACCTCTGTTATGCTAGAAAAAATCCATTTGACCCACCTTGAAGAGAATCCTAGGGCAAGAAGAACTTGATGCAAGAAGGCCCAGTTAACTCTATCATAGGCTTTGCTCATATCTAGTTTTAGCACCATGTAAGGCATTCTGTCCCTTTTTAAGGAGTGGAGAATTTCATGGATAAGTAAAGCTCTTTCAGCAGTTTCCTTACCAGGCACAAAGCCCCCTTGTTCCTCCGAGATAATTTATGGGAGGAAGCTGGCCAATCTCAACGCAGCTGCTTTGGAGATTATTTTGAAAATGAAGTTGCAAAGGGAAATAGGCCTGAAATCTTCAAAAGAGGTGGGGGTTCTTACCTTTGGAATCAGAACTAGATTAGTCTTGTTGAATTCTTTCAGAACATTACCAAACTTCCTTGATTCCTCAACTGCTAGGAAGACGTCTTTCCCCACAAATTCCCAACACCTTTGAAAGAAAGAACCAGTCCAGCCATCCGGGCCCGGGGCTTTGCTTCCATTCATGGCGAAGACTACTGATCTCACCTCCTCCAAGGTAAATTCCCTCATTAGGTCCCTATTGATGGCTTCAGATACTCTTATAGGTAAGTTGAAATTTCTGAGAAGTTGTGAATGGTCCCCACCATTATTAGCGAGCAGATTTTCAAAGAAGATTTTCGCTTCAGATTTGATAGATTCTAGATCATGGAGGAAAGAGCTGTCATCTTTCTTGATACAATGAATGGAAGTCCTTTGTCTTCGCAATTTAGTCGAGAGATGGAAAAAGGAGGTATTGCGATCACCCTCTTTTAACCAATTTTCTCTCGACTTCTGGCGCCAGTAAATTTCCTCCCGGAAGAGGATCTCCTCTAACTGGTTTTTTAGAGCTTTTTCTTTAAAATACAATGAGTTGTTCATACCAGACTAAATAATTTCCTCTTCCACCTCCTCTGCTTCCTTTAAAATTCTACTCTTTTCAAAAAAAATATTTTTGAAATGATTTTATTCCATTCACAAATCCGCGACCTCAAAAAATCTAGTTTTCTGGTTAGCTGAAACATTCTGGACCCATGAACAAAAGGTGTTGAAAGCCACCAAGACTTAACCTTTGGAAGAAAATCAGCATCTCTGTACCACATCTCTTGAAATTTAAAAAGACTTTTACCGGTCTTAAAAATCCTGCCAACTACCAAAGTGACAGGAAAATGGTCGGATCCGAGAAGTGGTAGGATACGAGAAGAGAAATTCAAATTCTCGAGTAGACACTGGGAAGAGCATAAAAATCTATCAAGTGTCTCTGCAATCTTAGAAACGTCATACCTTTTATTAGTCCAAGTAAAGCATCCATTCACAGGTTTGCAATCCATAAAACCGTTCGAATCAATGAAGTCCTTGAAGTCTGACATGGCTTGGGAATGAAGAGGATTGCCACCCATTTTCTCTGACCCATCTAGTATAACATTGAAATCACCTCCCAGAATAACCAAATCTTGTCTTAGCATGAGCAAAAGATTTGACAGATGTCTCCATAAGAGAAGCTTTTGAGAAGAGTCAGAAGGACCATAAACGTTCATTACCCAGAGATCTTTCCCTAGAAGGAGTCTCGGGAATTTCCCTAGAATCCAATTCTCTCACTTCAAATCTGGGAAGTTGTTTTTTCCAAAGGACTGCTAGCCCCCTAGAGGCACCGCAAGCTGGATGAAGTTCAAAATCCCAGTTTTTCCATTTTCTGAAGAAGTAATCACCATTATCTGAAGATAATTTTGTCTCTTGCAGCAAAAAAATATCTACTTTCACACCTTCAAGCTGATGATGAGGCGTGCTTTGTTAGGGGCATTTAAGCCCCTAACATTCCACGTAAGGAACTTCATTGTAACTGAGGGGAGCTCTCAACTCCCCTCTTCTTAAAAGATTTAGATCCTTCCACTTCCCCTCCTTCCTAGGCATTTGTGGTTCCTTTAGTTTTCTTTTGTCGTAGACTTCTTCTGGAAGGGCTCTTTTTCTGAATTCTCTGAACCAATGGGGTCTGAGAGATGCCGAGCTCATTCAAGCCTCTCTGATCTTCTTCCTCATTATTTCCTCATAAAGGACTTGGAGCTTAACATCTAAAATCTCTTCTTCTGGTAAAGCAGTGGAATCGTTGGAAGACTCAACCCCTTGAAGATTCTGTACCTTCTCAGAAAGATGGGGGAATGATTCAGAGATATCTCCTGGTTCAGGTCCGTCTGTGAGAGGGACCTTCAAGCTATCTACCTCTGTATGTTGTTCCAAACTGATAGGGTCCTGCTTTCGTTGAACCAAGTTGTCAAGAGCTCTCAACGGGACTTGCTGGCAAAAATCTTCTTCTTGTCTTTCATACAAATTAAAGGGAATTTCCTTTGGAGGACATTCCTTAGAAGAGGCCATCATAAGCTGAAGTTCTCCATCTGTGCTCTGAGCAAGCCTGGAAACTTCATTCTTGTCTCTATTGTGGAGGAAGTCGTTCAATCTTTCAAGATCTTCTGGTTGTAACCCATCTTGTAGGAGGATCTCCTGAAGCCAAAAACCTTGTGAGGTTCTCAGCTTTACTCTTTTGGGCAAAAGGTCCTTGCCTACAGAAAAAATGCGGATACGAGGAGTGATGTCTGTAAGACTGGGCATGAGTATGTCCACTTCTTGGCAAATTCCTAGAGAATTGCCTATACTTCTCAAAGTATCCATATCTCTGTATTCAAGGGGGAGGTATAGGAGTTGAATCCAGAAAGGGACTATGGGAAGGATTTCCCTCCCAACATGGAAGTTAGATTTCCATTCCTGGCAAAAAATGGCCGTTTGACCAAATTTCTAAAGTTTCTTGTTGAGGACTCTATCTCTTTCGTCCTTGGTCAAGAAAATGAAACAGAAGAAACCATTTCCTAGCTCACAAAACTCATTTACATCTGGCCAGGTCTTCTGATACCACTCCTTTAAGTCTTCCAGATTGAAGAAAGGAGATAACACCTTACCTATGAGAGCTGTATTACTGAGAGAGGAAGCTTTTTCAAAAACTTTTCCTTCAGTCTGGTCCAAGAAAACTTCCTGAAATTCCGGCCGCCTGAAGACTTCTTTGTAGACTGGGGTCCATATTTTCTTCTGTTTGCCCTGACGCCCTGAGATCCTATGTTTCTCTTGAAATGGTCGAGGATTTTTCATAGCCCTGGTATCCTGGAAGCGGGCAGCCTTTGGATTGAACTCAGAACGTTTATAAATATGATGCAACTTCTTATTCTTGTGATCAGACCGAAGTCTCTTCTGGAAATCTCTGAAGGCAGCTTCTTGAGGTTTCAATGCCCCACTGGAGCGCTGAGCAATGTGGATTGAAGATTCTTTCTCCCATCGTTTAGAGCATGACGCGGTCCGGTGGGAGAGATGGTCCCTTTGTGCAGTATTATCCTCAAAATGGACCCTTCTAGTGTCTTTGCGAGGATTCCAATCTCCTTTGAACCGAGCACCATTTAAATTTCTGTGAAGAGGTCCAAACGAAATATGAGACATATGGGCCGTTAGGGAACAGTATCCGCCAGGAAGTTGAGAGGCGAAAACTAGATGGATCCAAAAACTTCGAAATCCAAACCAGAGAAAAACATGCCCGCTGATTTATTTGGAAGCAGAGGCGACCGCTGGTTGAAGGTAGGAAAATATGGTGCGCCCCAAAAAGGCACAAACAAAAGTCCCTTATCAGATGCAGACCCTTGGAGCAAGTCAGATGCTTTCATGGCCGTTTGGCCAAATGCCTTTTTCCACGCTGCAGGTTGTCGCCTCTTCTTCTAGCGAACAGATGCAGGCTTTAAACACTACAAATGAAACCAGATATAGAGCAACACACCTTTCACAGAAACAAGCAAACACCTTCTGAACACACTCAGAGGAAAAAGCCTTTCTATGGCTCACAACGTCATTGCCTTGTCTAAGCCGAGCTCTCCTTCATGCAAGAAACCCTCTTCAAATGGTGTTGAAACCCTTCAATGCAGGCTCCAATCTTTGGAGATCAAAACACAGATCGAAACCCTTCAATGCAGGCTCCAATCTTTGGAGATCAAAACACAGATCGGCCTCGGCAAGTTCGTAATCTTTCCACCCAAATGAGATGTAAAATTGCTATTTTATCTTCAGCTTGTATCTTGAGACTTGAACTAAACAGATATGTAATAATAGATAGCTGACACGCGACCTGCAAGGCACCACTCTCGGCTTTTCATCTTATAGTTCTCAAACACATTACTCAAGGATTGATTTAAAATCCATAATAATATTGGATTTTAGCAATAGTAATCTGAGTATTGAGTGCATGATTAAGTAGAAATCCATAAAACGTGCATAGGTTTAAGTGTTATAAGAATATTACGGATACAAATTTCATACGATGAAGGTGCCATACAATGAGGCATTAGAAGAAAATTTAAAGAAGTCTCTCGAGTCAAGTAGACAAATGAAAAA
This sequence comes from Cunninghamia lanceolata, assembly GCA_027924645.1. NCBI lineage: Eukaryota > Viridiplantae > Streptophyta > Pinopsida > Cupressales > Cupressaceae > Cunninghamia > Cunninghamia lanceolata. Next base: position 3,664,792 of record BSBN01000934.1, read on the forward strand.
GTAACTGATTGTGATCAAGGATACAAAAGTTTATTCCATCCTAGAAGTCTCGAAGTCCTCGACATCACTATGGTGATCATTGAGCATCTATCAACAAGCTGGACATTAACATGATGGGCACAGGAAGTAATTTGCATAATTTTCATATAGTACATATTGACATCTATGTGAAAAAACTTGAGTATTACATCCATGTCCATCTAACTTCAAGATTATTTTTTAATGGCTTGTAGAAAGATTCAATAAAAGAAATCTAAGATTTGATAAAAAAATGTCTTAATCAAATTAGAATTTGGAGTTTATATCTACTCATTACAATCTACTCATTACAATTGTCTGCTTTAACTTTGGATTACCAACATCAAGTTAATGTATCTGTATTCTATGATGCTTTGATAAGTGGTTAGACTCACATGAAGTTAATCACTGTGTATCTTGGAGATAGAATAGTGGACTATGGGTATGGTCCTAACCCTCCATAGTTATTTCTTTGAAATATTGGGCTGATACTATTTATGAACATAATAAGTATATTGGTGAGCTCACAGAGTAGCCACACCCTTTAGTGCCTTCCCTTTTATCCCCACTAGTGTGTTTTCTACCTTAAATATGGTTGTGTCATTTTTTCTTAGTAGTTGGGTATTTGGCATATGTTCTACAGTTATCGATATTTTCTTTGCACATTAACCCATCTCTAGTTTCTAGAGTATTCTTCTAGATCTACAATTATTATAGTAGTATTACGATCTATCGGTTAGTTCTCTGCATCAATTTTTCACTAGTATAGTAAAAAAAACACCCAATCTCTAGCATATAATTCTCTACAGAGAGAGAAATTGAAGAAACTGACCGCATTTCCCACCCACAATGATCTAAAATTAAAAAAAACCCTAAGTAAAAAAAGTTTGGGGCCAACTTTTACCTCTAGTGAATTGTCTCATTGTGCTTTCCTCTTCTAGCTAGTTAATTTTCCATATAACTTCAGCTACCCTTTTTTGGGGTTAAGGCCAACTTTCACCCTTTTTGGTAGATTGTCTTGTTATGCTGATCTCTTCGAGTTGGTCAATCTTGCATACAACTCTAGCTATCCCTTTTTGAGTTACACTTCTCTCCATTACAGTAGATCACTATTTTCAGGACCAAGAAGATCCACAAGAGCCCACTATGTAATCTCTCAATTACTACTTGGATCAAATACAAAGGGAAAACCAAGACAAATTTAGTAGCCTTGGTAAGTCAATTTCCCAACTCTCCTAGAAAATGAGATAGCTACTCTTAAGTGCAGATAAGGGCCAACCTTTCACTCCTATAGTAGGTTCCCACTCCCGCCATTTGGGTGGCCCTTTATGCCACCTAAGCTAGACTTTCCAAAATTTGATGGTACAGACCCTACTAGATAGTTGAAGAGGGTTGATCAATACTTTATAGTATATCAAATTCCAAAGGATTAAAATCTCTCCATTCCCTCTTTCCACTTGGAAAAAGAATCCATTCAGTGGTTTCAATGGTTGGATAGGACTCACCCATAACTCACCTAGTTAGAATTTCATAAGGAATCCCTAATCCACTTTGGTCCTAGTACCTATGAAGACTTTGTTGGTGCTCTTACTAAATTATGTTAGACATGTTCCATCAAGGAATATTAAAGTGAGTTTGAAAAACTTTCCAAATGGATGGCACATTACTTGGATGAATCACTTTTTTGTAGTTGTTTCATCAGTGGTCTCAAAGAGGATTTTCTTTTTTAGTAGAGTTGTAAGGGGTGCTACTATGCAACCATAGTTCTTCACAAATCTTCTTTAATATCTAGTGAGTCCTAGGAAACCCCTCACGTTCTTAATGGTTTTAGGAATATGCCACTCTATCGTAGCCTTGATTTTGTTAGGATCAACCATTACTTCTTCATGTGACACTATGTGACCTAAGTACTCCACCTCTTTGAGACCAAAAGAACACTAGGAAGGTTTAGCAGAAAGTTTAGTGATGTTTGAAAACTTTCAATGCTTGATCTACATGATGCAAATGCTCTTCCCATGTATTTCTATAAATCAATATATTATAGTGTCACATCCCCGTGGAGGGAGACCTTTCATAGAAAATAGGTGGCAAAGAAGAAAATAATAAAATAAATAAATAAAGCAAAGGATCCATCTTTAAAGTGGCCATGGGGGAAATAAATGGGACAGTCCATGGGGTTGACAAAGTAATGGCATGGGCATGGGCACATCCCAGCATGCCATTATGGAGGCATGGCGCTCTCCCCTCTCAGGATTTATCACATTCTCAAGACAAGATGATGGAAAAAAGGCATTTAAAAGGAAGGCATGGGAGGCGTGGACAAGAGGAACAAGAACCTGCAGCCTCAATTATGATGGTATGGGCCTCTAGTTGTGGCCATTGAAATTAGGTACTTATCACATCGATTTGGAGTGGCGGGGGGGGGGAGGGGGGAAAGGGAGAAAAACAGATGCAGGGTATGGACACCCACCAAAGCAATAATGATAGATAAATTTTTATGCCACATCCTCAATTATAGGAGCTCTCTAGGTGGTTAACAAATTCTTTTTATCATTACATAGATCTTATTTTTAGAGGGACTCTCATTGATAAATTCCAGGGAGCAAGAGCCATTTTCTGGCAAACACAGGTTTTTGTGTCTGAAGTCATTTATCTGTGAAGAGAGGCGATGAAGAAATGGGAGGAATTAATGGGGCAAAATCATCTTCTTCCTCGGAGAAAGGCAGATGTTCATCTTCATTTTCATCATCTCAAAAGCATCGTCGAGAGGATATCGACCACCTCACGTTTTGTGTCTCCTCCATGGCGAGATGATGATAAGGATGACCATTATGTGTTTTCTCTTAGAGATAATCTGACTCCTCGCTATAAAATACTTAGCAAAAAGTATTCAACCATCTTCTCATCAAGACGCTCAACTTGGAAGAACACAAGAAGATGATAGTTTTGTGGGACGTGGCAGTGGTTTTGGAGGGAGTCAATTGGTATTGCAGGAGGGAGTCGATACAGTGGGTCTGGAGGTGGATATGTCAGTATTGAGGCAGCTATGGTATTTCTAGATGGGCTACAATAGTTTTGTATACAAACATGACACTTATGGCAGTTTTCGAAGGGAAGTACTATAGGCGGCTATGGCAGATGTGGTAGTGGAAGGTATTTATGGTAAAATGTGTATGCACGGTAGCTTCTATTTGGATGCCACTAGTTATGAAGTCACATTAATTTCTTTTTCTACCAATCATAACTTTGTTGTTGTTTTCTTAAACCACCAAATTCGCCATCTCCATCTTCATATGTTGTATATTGGAAGTTTGTGTTATCATTATTTATTTACGAAAGATGAAAGTATACTATGAGGAATTAAAAAGTGATTAGGGTCAATCTACTTTCATGATAGATAAATGAGGACCTTCTAATTTAATTTCTTTAAAGTCAACTCGGGTGTGAATCTGTACTAAATTGGGATTTTATTCTTTTTATTTTGAGTTATAGAACTGTCGAAGTACGGGGAATGGGAGGTATTAAATAATGCTCAGAATATTTGCAATTGTGATTCTTCTTAGATGATGGATGTGGCATTAGTATTTACGTCCGTCATTCTAAATTTGTATATAGAATGTTGATCAACACTTGTAAACTCTGGTAATAGTTGGTTGATTCTACTCTCATACTCTGTACTCTATGTTTCCAAGTTGCTATGAATATTAAACATTTTCTATCTAACCTTATACAATGGTCTTTAACTTCAACTCAATTAAATCACTTGCAAGTGGACTATGTTATTTTATGAAATACATAGAGCATACTTACCATCTAGTTATAGTTGGTATAGGTTCATGAGTGTGGGCATCTAAGAATTTGGGGACTAGGTTATAATTACCTAAGGTTTGGACTAACCTTGTATATGTCAATAATATGTAATGATTTAGAAAGTAAAATATCTCAATAAATGGCAAGTATGTTAATGATTCTAATTTTAGAAAGCAATGATTTATCTTTCTACCCCTATTTTAAGGTGGAAGGGTTTTCTAATAGTTAGCAAGGTATGGATAGTTTGTAAAAATAAACATGCATTGGAGGTCATTTCCCTAGCATGATGATGTCATATTAGAACTTGTCCATAACTTATTGACTTGGGTTCTCCATTCATGGTATTACTTAACATTCCTTGAATGATATCATAACATATTGCAAGTGTGATAGTTGATATCACTAAATCTTGCTATGGTATGACATTATCCTACAAGTAGGAGTATATTCCATATGTGGGTAAGAATGATTGTGATATTGTGTAACTCTAACTAGGCAATGATACACATATTTTAGGATTATTGCCGTAACCTTGAGAATATCTAAATGGTTATGGATTTATATGTTAGGGTAGGAGACTGATAACTTCAAGATGGGGAATGATCAGACATAATAATGCTAGTTGACCAAACACAAGGAGCTAGACATATGTCATGAATATTATTGTATCCTTAAATACTATTTTATGATAGAAATTAAACGATAGTATCTGGGCAAGGCATCATTGTATTACCCTGTGCGGAGAATATTTCCTTGAGTTCTTTATATGTTGACTATATTATGATGGTTATTATTGTAACTAGTTAAACTATAAATATTAGTTGGTTTATAATGTAAGAAAGTTAGTAAGTACAGTGGTATGTCTTTCAAAGTTCAAATGTTTATTATGTGGCCCTGTTGAGGCATGTTGGGTTCTAGAAAGAAGGATGTCTTAATAGAATAAGATTATGATACTATATCTCAATGAATCATTTTTGTAGTAGGTCAGCACTAAGAGCCATATAGGGACCTTTGTATAATATTTGCATTATGAAGGTGTTATGTTTGTTGATGTCATGTACTTAGTCTCAAAGTGATGACTTCTTGATCTATCAGGCAAGAGAGAGATATATGTATGGTGTAATCATTAGGATATCGAATGTGGTTTGATATCCTAGATATATAGTTATTAAGAAATGATTGTCCTTGATATGACTCTGGTATTGTTCCTATTAAGCTAGTTACTAATTTGGGATCATGGTCATGTTACCCTACATAGTGGTTAGCATTATTTGATTGTTGGTGATCATTTAGAGAAAACTTGTTGGAATATGGAATATTATCCAAGAAATTGGAATGTTGCTAAAAATCATTGATTTTGGTGTGTTGTGGTTGTTTTGGGAATGAGTATTGGTAAATGGAAGTTTGTTATATTGTTGGGTTTTAATTCCTTTTAAGGTTTTCTGGCTATAGTATTGAATCGATTTCACTTCTAAGTGGAAAGTTATTTGAGTGGGTTAGGAAACCTTGGGTATAAGAACCTATGTTTATGTTCCTTGATAGTTTAAGGTGAGGAGAACTACAAGTGACTTCAATCCCATTTGGAAGTGAGTATGTAGGCAGTTCTTGAGCGAAGGATGCCCCTAGACCTCAAGTCCCTAGGGGAGGGATTTAGGGAATGACTTCGAGGTATGAGGTGTTCCTAAACTTGATGAACCTTCCCTCTTCAGTATATTTCAGCTCAAGGATGAAAATATATCAAATGACTACGTATGATCTCACCTTCCAATTAGTAAGTCCCCAATATATAGGCTTGAGCCAGTAAAAGGCTCTTTATCAACACTAAGCTCACCTACTCTAAGGTTGTTGGATTAGGTTCTCTGACTCTGCCCAATCTTGGATGAGCTTTTAGAATTGTCATCTTCATAGATTATCTCTAACAAGAATGTATGAAGGTGACTTGGAACATTTATCTTGACTAAAATAATCAAAGTTTTGTGTATTGAACAGTATGGGAAAATAATGGTTAGAATTACCAACTATGTATGGGGTTCTACCTTAATGCCTAGTTTGTGGATAATTGGATGCTGAGCTTTATGATTGTTAATATGTAAGTGTTAGGCACTCATATATAGAATATTGTTTAATATTACTATTGTGGGTTTCACTATTGTATGATGCATATTGTGTTTCCAAGTGACAACTAAATGTATGGAATGGCCATTGATATTACTTTGTGTTTGTATATGTTTACGCATATGTGACCAGATAGAATCCACTCATGTGGCTCCAATATTTTTATTGAGTGTTGACCCATAATTTAGACCCTTGGACATAAAAGACCATGTGTATTGGTTTATGGACCTCTATGTGGAATGTAACCAAGTCAACCTGAACAGTGTTGGTGAATCCTTGTGATATTCTGATTGTGTTTCCCTTTGTCTATAAGATGACCCCACATGTTCGAATTGAGTCTGATACAGGTGTGGATAGTTGGTAGTCACCAATATCGTGCAGGTGACAGATCCTAGGTGCTATCTGCTGTATCTCAGGATGAGCCAGTTATCGCCAATAGCACGGAGGTGACAGATAATAGGAGCCATCCAGGTTACGATACAGGGGCGGTTTAGCTTATTGTCACTAGTATCGTGGAGGTGGTAGATACCGGGTGCTATCCACCATATCTTTTAGGGTTAGTCAGCTGTCACCAGTACCACAGAGGTGATGGATGCCAAGAGCTACCCTTTGGTAGGACAGGGCTTAGCCAGCTTTCACCAATACCATGCAAGTGATAGATTCCAGGAGCTACCCCATACCAGGTTGGACCGACTTTTGCCAATGGCATGGAGGTGATAGATGTCAGGATCCATTGACTCAATAGGTTCAATAGGCTATGGAAATCTTATTAATGGCCACGTGTGATGATATTATTACACCTACTTCTTAGCCATTGGTGACAACAAGTAGTATGGGATGCTTGCTTGCCATCACAGTTGGTTGTGAATATGTATGTTGTTACACCTACTCCTTAGCTAGTGATGGCAACAAGTAGTATGGGATGCTTGCTTGTCATTGTAGTTGGTTGTGAATTGGGAAACTAATGGGATCCATGGTGTAGTATGAGATGCACCAACATTCCTTTCTCTCATTAGAAGGGATTTATGAGCTTTTCTGAGGATTTACTTAAAAGATATGATTTAAGAGTGAGATCAGAGATCTCACATCAAAGGAGAGGATGAAGCCTGTATATTGATGATGTATGAACTATAGAGTCTTTGATTCCCATGAAGGGATACGTAGGAAGGACCATTATGAATGAACCCTCAAGGTTTAAGTTTAGGTCTAGGGATGACCCTAACCTTGGGAGCTTACCATACTCTAGTGAGAGTATATGAGTTGTGGTATAGACTTGTTGCCATGACTATGGTTGGTAAGTCTCTGAAGTTGGCACTTCTAAATTAGATAGAAGATGCTTGGATGATTAAGTTAGTACTTATGTATAAAAGAATTTTTTTTTAGTAGTAACCAGGCTGGTTATTACACAAAGAACATTAATACAAACTTCCTAAAAAATAGCTTAAAGATAGAATTCATCAAACTTTGAAATATAGAGGGAGCATTAGTAAGGCCAAATGACATCACTAAAAACTCATAATGACCTTCATGAGTCCTAAATGTTGTCTTGGGAATATCTTCTTCCTTAATTTGAATTTGCTAATAACCTAATCTAAGATCAAGTTTTGTAAAAATATAACTCCATTTAATTCATCTAGTAAATCATCAATGACTAGAATAGGAAATTTATCTTTAATGGTGTACTTGCTGAGCTCTGTATAGTTGGGACACATGTGCCAAGTATCATCCTTCTTACACGCCATCACCACAAGAGAGGAGTAGGCATGCTCTAGCTATGCTTGATAATATTTGCCTCCAACATCTCCTAAACTATTTTCTCAATCACTTTTTTAGATATATGGGTACTTGTAAGACCTGATGTTGGGTGGTAGGCTCCCTAGTACTAGCTAAATGGCATGATCCTAATCCCTTTTAGGAGGCAATCCTTAAGGGCATATCCCCAAAAACTATTGAGTGATGATCTATAATTGCTTGTAGATCTAGCTGGATATGATTTTTTGGCTAATATGCTGCTCATGAAAAGAATTGGGCCATAACTCCATCAACCCCTTTTAAGCATCTTTTGAATTTAATGAGAGCTTACCATTTGTGGGGACTTGGAATGCAACCCTCTTAGTTCAATTATCCTTCCCTCTGAGTGCTTCCTAAGTTAATTGACACTGTTACTCTCTCTTTCTTCAAGAAATTCACCACCTTGAGATTTTCTTGGGCACTAACTCCAAGAAGTGCATGACAAGAAATGAGCGGTTAAGTATCTCTAGATTCCTCATATAACTCATTATCACCCTCTAATATTGGTTCCTCTTTCTCCTCTTCCTCACTCAACCCTTCAATATAGAACAATTTATTTTCAGTGCATTTATGTCCTTGGTTGTATTTTCTATCACAAGTAAAACATAACTGTTTTGCTCTCTTCTCCTCAATTTGTTGTGGCATCAAGCTAGTAGGCTGAGGAAGGTACTGTGTAGGAGTGCTTCTATCTCTTATGTTTACAAAATCCTTATACAATATTCAAATTTATTAAAATGATTCACCTTGGAAATATTCAAGACATTGAATGTAAGAGAGACATATATAACAGGTTTGTTTATGGTTGTGTTCCTTGCCATTGTAGAGAAAAAGAACCTTGATAAACTTGTACAATAGGAATAGTGGATATAAAATCTAAAATATTAATAGAATAAACAGAAAGCAAAGATAATACAAAGTATTTTCACTGGGGAAACCCTTTTAGGTAAAAAAATCAGCACAATAAAATTCTTCACTATTGCAAAAATTTAACCATTTTCCAATACAATAATGAAGATCTTACTTCACCTTGAATATAAATAGACACACTGAAAGTCGTATTACACATTGCATGAATTATGCAAAAGACAAACACAAAAGATAAACATGAGGGCTTTAAAATATGAGTAAAAATAAAAAAAACCTAAAATAACATCCATTTTTTCCCCCTAAAAAATGGCAACGCATTTTTCAGATAAACATGAGGGCTTTAAAATATGAGTAAAAATAAAAAAAACCTAAAATAACATCCATTTTTTCCCCCTAAAAAATGGCAACGCATTTTTCAGAATCACTCGATGTTAGCCCCACCCCAATTATTAAACATAGAAAGCATACTGGACAATCATTCCATCAGATTTAGTAGCAAATAATATGTAAGCATGAAACCCTTGTTATTTAGTGTACATGGTATAATTATTTGTTTTTCTCAAACACATTACTCACAAGGATTGATTTAAAATCCATAATAATATTGGCTTTTAGCAATAGTAATCTGAGTATTGAGTGCATGATTAAGTAGAAATCCATAAAACGTGCATAGGTTTAAGTGTTATAAAAATATTACGGATACAAATTTCATACGATGAAGGTGCCATACAATGAGGTATTAGAAGAAAATTTAAAGAAGTCTCTCGAGTCAAGAAGACAAATGAAAAAGTAATTGATTGTGATCAAGGATACAAAAGTTTATTCCATCCTAGAAGTCTCTAAGTCCTCGACATCACTATGGTGAGCATTGACTTTGAGCATCTATCAACAAGCTGGACGTTAACATCTATAATTGTCAAGCAGTCCATATTGACATCTATGTTAAAAAGCTTGAGCATTACATCCATGTCCAACTAACTTCAAGATTCTTTTTTTTATGGCTTGTAGTAAGCTTCAACAAAAGAAATCTAATATTTGATAAAAGTATCATAAACAAATTAGAATTTGGAGATTATTTCTGCTAATTACAATTGTCTGTATTCACTTTGGATTACCAACAGCAAGTGAATGAATTAGTAGTAGTAACAGTTTTTGCAAACGTGTAGACACAATTTGCAGTACTTATATTTTCCCTTCAGTGAAGAATCTATTAATAGTAATAGTCATTAGATCTAAGAATTGTGACTGTTACAGTATGATAAGAAGACTATGCTTGTTGAATAGGCAGCAATTAGAAGATGTCAGCTGGCATTTAGTTTTGATTATTAAACAGATTCTTAATCTGTGTGCTTCTTTGGAATCTGTTACTTTCAGTCACATTCCTAGAGAATGGAATGGAGTAGCCGATTGTTTAGCCAAATGGGCCTCGAATCAAATGCAAAATTGGAACATTGTGGATAGGGGTCAATTACTCCTAATATGTCTCAAAAGTTGGACCAATTAGTAGAGATTGACAGGGTTGTGTAATGCCCTTACTTTGTACTTCTTTTGTTTTAGTTTGAATAAATTTTTACCCCTCATTTAGTTAAAAAAGAAGACTATACTTGTGATAAGCATAATTACTGACTTGTATGGAACTATGTAACAATGATAATTTGTAAGCAATTTTAATTTAAAACATAAATCTCACTCATTGCCAATAGAAATAAGAAGGTTCAAGTCAAGGGGCCTTTACCTTTAAAAAGGAAAAATTGAAAACAAAAATTAACATAGATCTCAAAGAGATTCAAGATAGTATATGAAACGAATGATTGAGACGAGCTGCTTTTGAGCCTCCGTCAAATCTTCCAAAAGCCTCCAAAGCTATAATGTATACAGAGATTTTGGAAGCCTTTGAGGGAGGGGTTAAAGCAGCTCCCTCATACTTTGAAAAGCAACGCACCCCATAAGCTGAAATGTTGGAACAGACAGATCTGAGTGTTGCGTGAGATTGTAATTTGGTAGATGAATTTATAGGAACGTGTAACAGAATATCAACTGAATAATTGACATTTTCATATTGAGAACCGGTTCTGTGCTCATAACATTCAAAAAGTCATTATGATTCTACCCTCTGATTAAAGCAGAAGACAAGCTTATCTGCATGGAACCTTCAATAAATTGAGAGATACCATTTGTTTCTCGAGTCATTTTCACTTTATTCATTCCAGAGTCAGGACAATGTACAGTTATACAGTTTAATCTAACTAAGACAATAAATAAATAGAAGAAATAATTATACAGTTTAATCTAATTGGTTGCAAATTAAATCTGCCATGAAAAATCCTAAAAAACAAGAGTCATTGCTAAGGTGGTCCAATCAGTCCTTTCAATTAGATTTGTTCAAATTAAAAAATCACAGGATTCACTACTTTCATACTAATAAACTGACAATGTTTATTGTAGTTCATAAATATATACTTTTGTATGTATACACATGTATGTATATATATGTGTATATATACATATACATACATACATGTATGTATACATATATACACATACATACATATATATACATATATACATACATACATGTGTATATATGTATATACACATATGTATATATATACATATTGATTAGATACTTATTTGTTTATATTCATCTCTTCTTAAGTTTGTGGTTTTGGAATCATGTCTTATTTTAGGGCTGGGTTGTGTTACAATTCTCTTAACATGCCCAAATGGTTGAAGTGTTCTCAAACTAGTAAAGTATTTTCATGGAATTATGATTTTTATTTATAAAATATTTAATAGTTTTCCAAGATATGTTTCTCACTTGAGAATCATCTCGCAAGCAATAAAACACTAAAGAATATTATCTGAAATTTTGAAATCTAGCATCAGTTCCATTTGATTTTGTTAGTGCTTGTAGCTTTGGAAACAGTAAACAAAGCAAATTTCAACGAGTAATATTCCCAACTGATTTTAAACATGCCTTCCATACAGCTTGAGATTATAGTTTAGCAATTTGACTTTAAAACGTTCTAGCAAAGTCGAAATTATGAAAGATCAATGACAAATCAATTGACCAATTATAAAGTATATATTTTGTAGAAATGTGATGTCACTGAGAATAGAAACACTTTTTCAAAACAGAAACCATATACCAACTTTTATTATACATTGACACCAACCTATGGTGTTCATGTATTTGTGTTTATCCTGATAAATTCTGTCTACTCTCATTGGATGGCTAAGATCTATTCCCATAATACCCCACAATTTCTTTCTGTATGGATGACTTGCTTTAGATGGAGATAAGATTGATCATTCTTCCCATAATACCCCACAATTTCTTTGCTGTATATAATATTACTTAGAATTATTGGAGGAAGTTGGTCTTACCTCTGCGTCAATGCCTTCTAAAATATGTTTTTAGAGAAGAGTGTGAACGAACCTTCGGCATCGAATTTAGGCATTAACTATGGGGCATCCATCCCCTAACAAACAATAGTTTAAGTCTATGAGTGTGCTTGCTGACCCAAATAAGGGCTGCCCAAACCTTCCGTTTGGGCAGGTACAAAACCAATGCCACTCAATCATTGCACTACACTTCTATTGATAATGTCTTCCAAAATATTATAACAAAGCAATTGTATAATTTAATGATTTTTTTTCATGGTATTGAGACTATACATTAACATGAGTTTGCAAAAAGTCTAGGCCATAAAAGAGGACTTTTAACTAAGTGGTAGAGCATCCCAACATGTAAATGAGAGGTCCCAAGTTCAAACTCTAACTGGTAATCTAGCTGAAGTAGTTATCCATAAGATTATCATTGTAATGTGTAGTAAGTTCCTCTTGGAAAATAGACCAAGTGATAGCACATCCTTTATTTTTCTTCTCGTCACATAGCCATGGTCTGATTCCAAGTATAAGAAAGTCATTGCCACCTTTTGTTGACAAGGAACATGATGAATGTCAAAGAATCACTCCATTTGACAGAGCCAATTGGTAGGATCTTTGCCATCAAAATTTCACATATCTAACTTTGGTGTGAAGTGCCAAGCCATAGAATTGTTTAGGTGATGATCCATCTTCAAGTTTGATTCAAACCCAAAAGCACCCTTCCCCTTAGGAGACTCCTCTTCCTCCCAATCCTGGTTGTGTGACTCCCTATGTTTGTAATCTCTAGGATGTTGGTCATGAACAAATTTCTCCATCATCTTCTCGATATCACTTGGCTTAGCCAACCCTTGCATTTGCTCTATCATAATTAACAAGATTTCATCTTTCATCTTGTTGGTTTCTTTTTGAATTTGTTCCATTATAGATTCATTATATTTAAGAACAATCTCTTCATTTTTTCACATCCTCGTTGCTTGAAGATTTTCTAGGTGTGAATTTTTTTGCCTCTTGTTGCAAGCCTTGCCATGATGAAAAAAATAATTTTGTAATAAATCACACAAAACAAGCCCAACTAATTTGAATTTTTTATTGTGACTTACCAGGGCCTATATGTCACTTCCTAGAAGAAATTTGCTAATTTGTAACCTTGAGAGTAAATTTGATGGAAAGCCTAATTTTGCAATAACTTCCTTAGATTTTCTCCAAATTCCTTCAAATCAAGACTATAGGTATTTCAATGCACCCTTGTTTAACCCTCAGGAAATTAGGAAAAAATGCACTCAATTTTATCCCTAGGAGCAAAATTTGTGGAAACCCTAATTTGGTAATAACCCTTTATTGACTCCAATTGACATCAAATTAGGACTAAAGTAGCTCCAATATACCCTTGAATAACCCTCCAAATATCAAGGAATTTTTTTCTAAAATGAGAGAGATACCACGGTGCTAAGATCATACTCTGATACCACATGTAATGAATCAACTTGCATAAATGAGGAATATAATAGAAAATATGTTGCAAATACTTGATATTAATAAGCCACTTCAAGGGGTCAACCTTCAAAAGTCTCCAATGAAGAACACAATTCACAATATGATGATCAAATAACACTCATTACCTCCTATATATACTCTACTTATGCCTTGGATATCACCTAGACCAACTTAGATACCAAAATATAACACCTAGGTTGACCTAATTAACTAGATAAGGATATAATAATAATTATATGACTTAATTAAGAGTTAAGGTAGCCACAAGCCGACTACTCATAACCCTGTACACACACTATAAGATTAAGGGTGTAACAAAATTTCATAGTTTTTTTCACATTGATATTAGTATTAACTTGGGTGGTAATCAAAGAGCTAAGATGAATCACGATCATGCAAGTCCTAATGAGTTGCATACTATTGTTCAAAACATCTTTGATTTGAGTAATTTTAATGCTCAAGAAACAAGAGGAGATAGAAGACAAATGCTTAAGTTTACCACATCTATTCATGATTTGGTGGATGATACTAGCAGTCTTCTTTTCCAAATTTGGATGGAAGATGAATGTCCTCATTGAATCTTGGAGGAGCAAATTTCTTCTAGTAATTCATTCAATATCAATGTTGGTGCTCTAGAGGACATCTAGGGATTTATGCTTACTATGATCCAAGCTTTCCGTAGATTGTCTCACCAAATTCATGTGAGGTTGTTTTATGATAGGCAATGTTTTAGGGTCCTAAATCACCTTGGGATGTACAATTGGAACATGAGTCTAATGAGAGTCCTTAATTCCTCCTTGGTGTCTATTATGTTCAATTTTGCTTCTTAAAATATCTTTTACTATCTTATTATATTGGTTAATTTAACTCTTTTGAATAAAAGTTTTTCAATTTTATTAAAAAATACTAACAAAAATATGACAACTATTTATCCTTTTTAAATGTAAATAAACTATAAAATTACTATTAACTTTTAACCATTAAACCATTAATAATAAAATAGAATAAAATAGAATGATTATAACCATAAATCCATAAAAAAAGACCACCAGTTCCCCTTCAATTTACCCTAATCAACATTCCCTCACTATTTCCATCGTCAAAACGTACTTAATTACATTACCAGTAGTGTATGAAGTAGCTGCTTAATTCATAGCAAACGAATTGGAAATTGAAAGATTGACTCGTCTGAATCATTCTATTTGTTACGAATCCAAAAAAAAAAAAGGAAAATATTTAATGGAGTGGGGTTGTGCTCAAAACAAGCATAGGATGTAGAATAACTCTTGTCATTACAGCATTAAGGAATAATACTTGAAAACCTTGTATGAATTACAAGTCCAGGTCCTAAGAAATCGGGTGTTAAGACATTTATCCGTATGAAGTTCTCCTTAAAGGAATAAATTGAACTCTTTCTTTCTGAAAGGCCAAGCATGCAGATGGATACGTTAAGACTATCTTATCTTGGAAGATTCCTTAGCATGAAATATGTCAAGTGGACGTAGATACAGTAGAAATACTGTTGATTTTTATGTTAATAAATTGTAAATAGTACTGAGCACTGATAAAAGTATTCTGTTTTGCAGATATGTTTGTCTGCCACTTTAATCAGAGTTGGTTAGATAGCATCAAAAAACACGTTCGATTTTCAAAGGTTAGTGCGGAACATTCTTTTTAAGGTTGAATTGTCAATATCTCAGTTGACATTGAAAAGATGAATGAGCATATTATTTCTATAAATTGATCTACTCATTTACCATTTCACATAGCAGTCATCTGCATCGTCCAACATTTGTATGAGGGAGGTGCTATTAACTCTCCTTCAAAGGTTTCCACAATCTCTCAACTACAATAGATTTTGAGGTTTTGGGAGGCATTGAAGGGAGTTCAAAGCAGCTCAGCTCAAAATTGAGCTCCATTAGATATTTGCTTCAGCAAATTTAATTACTTATGTTTTATATTTTGATTTTTTTGTGTGTTAGTTTTATATTTTGAATTTTTTTTGTGTGTTAGTCGTATATTACTCCTCTTATTCAGAAGAAGCAGATCAGATTCTATATTTTTTGAGGAGGAATATGTACTTTTGTGTAGATTTAGCTGAATATTAATTGTTATCAGGCATGCACCAGTATTAAAAAGAAAACTAACCAAATTTCTGTAGATCACCACTGTTTAGCGTTGGAATAGTTTCAATCATCAATGTAATTCCGCCCCGGGAAATTGAGCTACACCGGCACAAGGTAATTCATCAGTGTCACTGGGATAGGTATTTGTAGTCACCGTCCCTATGTCTCTAAAATGTTAAACCCTTTCTATTTTTCAATCCGTAAAATATAGTAGTGAAGAGGTGTGAGCAGCGGTTTTTGCTCTTATTAAAGATTAGGTTTTAAAGAACATAAAAGTTAATCAGAAAACTCATTTTATATTCCGTTCAAACCACAAATTGCACAAAATATGTGGGAGCTTATGCAAAAATAAAGATCATGCGATGTTTGGAGAGTGCAAGTTCAATGGTGTTTTTGTTTTCGCTTGTATGTGTTTTAATCCTATTCCCTGTTAAAGATTGGCCATGTGTTTCTTCTGTGATGGGAGAATAGCTACTTTTGGAGAGTGGGAGAGGTTTGGTTGGAGATGGGTTTGTGTGTGCTTTAATAACTGCGAGTGGTTTGTGCGTTTTAATAAGTGTTGTAATATCAATGCTGCGAGGTAATAAACAGATAGCAATTTGGACAACAAATTCTCTTATACTTGTAATAGATTTTTACATAAAATGATTCTTTTGTTCAAGAAAACATCTAGTTTTGTAGGATCTGAAACTAAACCAAATTCCTGCACCCACAGGTTATGAGATAACAGCAGAAAACACAGAAAAAAAAACAGAGCACACAGAAAATCTTTATTTGCAGGCTATAAAAAACAGTTTCTCTTTATTCATGTTTTTATAAAAAGAATTACATTACAGCACATCGTTGTGTCTAATAATAGTTTGAAAAGACTAAAACTAGCATATTTATATTAAATATAATATATCTAAAGTATGCCGAGAGATATCCTTCTCGAGGCGCCTAATGTTAGGATTAGTGATTAAAAAAATAGGCGCCTCGAGAAGGATATCTCTCGGCATACTTTAGATATATTATATTTAATATAAATATGTTAGTAGCAACCGGAGCCACAAGCTTAATATAATATTTTAATTATAATATATTAAAACATATTATATTAGATATATCTTTTATAATATATCTAATATATTATTATAATATATTATATAATATAATAATATATTATGTTTATAATAATAATTATTATAATATATAATAATTAAAATATTCTATTATATATTATATATCAATGTTGAACCCTAACCCTAATTCTAACAGCAACCTTAACCCTCATACTACCCTAGCTCTAATTCTAACAATAACCCTAACCCTAGTACTAACCCTAACCTTTATTATAGCAATAACCCTAACCCTAATTATAACCATAATTGTATCTCTAATTCTAAACCTAACGCTGACCCTAACACTAATCCTAATTCTAACGCTAAATCTCATTGTAACCCTAAGCCTAACCCTAATTTTGATTGTAATCCTAAATCTCACCCTAACCTAACCCTTATTATAACCCTAAACCTAGTTTTGACTGTAATTCTCATTGTAATTGTCACCCTTGTTCAAACTATAACCCTAATTCTAAATGTAATTCTTACTCTAATTCTAACTGTAATTTCAACCCTAACCCTAATTTTAACCCTAATCATAACCATAACCCTAACCCTAACAGTAACCTTATATTTAATCATAACCCTAATCCTATCTCTAATTATAGACCTAACCCTAATCCTAATTTTATACCTAACCCTAACCCTTATTCTAACCCTAAACATAACTCTAATTTTAACCCTAACCCTAACTGTAACCCTAACCTTGACTATAATTCAAACCCTAACCTTAATACTAAACTTAACCCTAATTGAATATAACCTTAACTTTAATTTGGACCCTAACCCTAACTGTAACTCTATTTCTTACCCTAATTCTAATAACAACCCACCTTAATTCTAACCCTAATTCTAATAGGAACCCTAACCCTAACTCTAACCCTAACCCTAATCATAACCCTAATTCTACCCTAACTATAACCCTACTTTTAAATCTAACAATAACCCTAATTCTAACCCTTAACTTAATCCTAATTCTAACTATGATTTTAACCCTAACTCTAACCTGAATTCTAACCCTAACTCTAGCCCTAACCCTTATTGTAACTCTAATGCTTACCCTAAACCCTAAACCTAATCCTAATTTTAAAGCTAACCCTAACCATAACCCTTATTCTAACCCCAAACATAGCTCTAATTTTAACCCTAACCCTAACCCTAACTCTAACCCTAAGCTTGATTATAATTTAAAACCTAACCCTAACCTTAATACTAATCTTAAACCTAATTGAACTCTAACCTTAACTCTAATAGTAACAAACCTTAATTCTAACCCTAATTCTAATAAGAACCCTAACCCTATCCCTATCCCTAACCCTAACCCTAATTCTAATCATAACCCTGATTCTACCCTAACTATAATCCTAATTTTAAATCCAACTCTAACCCTAAATCTAACCCTAACCCTAACCCTTACCCTAACCTTTATTCAAACCCTAAGCATAGCTCTAATTTTAACCCTAAGGTTGATCCTAATTACAACCTTATCCCCAAGCTTAATACTAAACTTAACCCTAATGGTAACCCTAACCTTAAGTTTAATTCTAACATTAACCCTAATTATAGTTGTAACCCTAATTCTAACCCTAACCCTAACCCCAACCCTAAACCCTAAACCTAATCCTAATTTTAAACTTAACCCTAACCATAACGCTTATTCTAACCCTAAACATAGCTCTAATTTTAACCCTAACCCTAATCCTAACTCTAACCCTAAGCTTGACTATAATTCAAAACCTAACCCTAACCTTAATACTAACCTTAACCCTAATTAAACTTTAACCCTAACTCTAATTTGAACCCTAATCTTAATTGTAACTCTGATTATTACCTTAATTGTAATAGTAAGCCACCTTAATTCTAACCCTAATTGTAATAGGAATAATATCCCTAATTCTAATCATAACATTGATCTACCCTACTCTAACCCTAATTTTAAATCTAACAATAACCCTAATTCTAACCCTTAACTTAATCCTAATTCTAACTATGATTTTAACCATAACCCTAACCTGAATTCTAACCCTAACTCTAGCCCTAACCCTTACTGTAACTCTAATGCTGACCCTAAACCCTAAACCTAATCCTAATTTTAAAGCTAACCATAACCATAACCCTTATTCTAACCCTAAACATAGCTTTAATTTTAACCCTAACCCTAACTCTAACCCTAAGCTTGACTATAATTTGAAACCTAACCCTAACCTTAATACTAACCTTAACCCTAATTGAACTCTAATCCTAACTCCAATAGTAACCAACCTTAATTCTAACCCTAATTCTAATAAGAACCCTAACCCTAACCTAATTATAATCACAACACTGATTCTACCCTAATGATAACCCTAATTTTAAATCTAACTCTAACCGTAAATCTAACCCTAATCCTAACCTTTATTCAAACCCTAATCATAGCTGTAATTTTAACCCTAAGGCTGATCCTAATTGCAACCTTATCCCTAAGCTTAATACTGAACTTAGCCCTGATTGTAACCCTAACCCTAAGTTTAATTCTAATATTAACCCTAATTATAATTATAACCCTAATTCTAACCCTAACCCTAACCCTAACCCTAAACCCTAAACCCTAAACCTAATCCTAATTTTAAATCTAACCCTAACCATAACCCTTATTCTAACTCTAAACATAGCTTTAATTTTAACCCTAACCCTAATCCTGACTCTAACCCTAAGCTTGACTATAATTCAAAACCTAACCCTGACCTTAATACTAACCTTAACACTAATTGAAATCTAACCCTAACTCTAATTTGAAGCCTAATCCTAATTGTAACTCTGATTCATACCTTAATTGTAATAGTAAGCCACCTTAATTCTAACCCTAATTCTAATAAGAACCCTAACCCTAATTCTAATAATAACCCTGATTCTACCCTACTCTAACCCTAATTTTAAATCTAACAATAACCCTAATTCTAATCATAACCTTGATTCTACCTTAACTATAACCCTAATTTTAAATCTAACAATAATCCTAATTCTAACTACAATTTTAACCATAACCCTAACTTGAAATCTAAACCTAACTCTAGCCCTAACCCTAACTATAACTCTAATGCTTACCCTAATTTAATAACCCTAATTCTAACTCTGACCCTAACCTTAATTTCAACCCTAACCCTAATTATAACCCTAACCTTATTCTAACATTAATCTTAATTCTAATCCTAACCCTAACCCTAATTCTAATTGGAATTCTAACCCCTATCCTAACCCTAATTCTAACTACAATTCCAACCCTAACTCTAATTTTGACCCTAACCCTAATTCTAGCATTCCCTAACCCTAACCATAACTATAATTGTAACCCTAACCCTAATTTTAACTCTAACCCTAACCCTAATTCTAACCTAAACCCTAAAGCTTATTCTAACCCTAAACATAACTCTAATTTTAACCATAATCCTAACTCTAACTCTACCCCTGACTATAATTCAACCCCTAACCCTAACCTTAATACTAACCTTAACCCTAATTATAACCCTAACCCTGTCTCTAATTCTAACATTAACCCTAATTACAGTTAAAAATTAAAAATAGGCATGAATTAATTAACTTAGTTAATTCAAATAATCAAAAAATAGATTAAAAGGATTAGGTTAATTAATTAGAATTAACTCAATTAACATAGAATTAATTGGGTTAATTAATTAATTAGAATTAACTCAATTAACATAGAATTAATTGGGTTAATTAATTAATTAGAATTAACTCAATTAACTTAAATAACCAAAAAACAAATTAAAAAGATTAAAATTTTAAGAAATAAATATTAAAAGAAAAAGAAATAAATGACCAAATTAAATATAAAATAAATGAAAATATTAAAAATACACTTTTCACTCTTACACATTACTAAATATTATATTTAAAACTTTCTAGTATATTGAAATAAATCAAAAATACTTTTTCATTTTCTCCTAAATTGATTTTGCCTAAAAAAGTTTTCCTAAAATCAAAATAATTAATTCAAAAACCAATTTATTTAAGGTACCAATTAAATAAAAAAACAAAACCAAAAAACTAAAAAACAAATTAAAAATATAAATATATATATCACAAGGGTAGATTAATAAGTTAGAATATTTGATTCATAAATTCATTTAATAATTATTATTTTAAGATTTTAATAAATTAACACTATTGATATTAATAAAAATATCTATTCCTACTGATCATTATTTTTATTTAAATTATGATCATTAGGAATAGAATATTTAAATTTTAATATAAATAAATAAAAACAAAGAAATTCTAGTTAATTCAAACCTTCCTAGTTTAACTCAGACTTATAAATGAAACTTACTATAACAATTTTTCCTACCTATTATACCTCTTTACTCTAATATCATTTGCATATGCATGTTTATTAGTTTTTGGATTTTTCATAACCATGTTTATTGTTTTTCTGTTTATTAGTTTTTGGATTTTTCATAACCATGTTTATTGTTTTTCTGTTTTTTTTTTCATATGCATGTTTATTGTTTTTCTGTTTTTTTTTTTTTCATATGTTTATTGTTTTTCTGTTTTGTGCAGGTACAGAAAATTACCCTAATATCATTCTCATATGCATGTATATTATTTTTCTAGTTTTGTGCAGGTACAGAAAATTATCCTAATATCATTCTCATATGCAATGTTTATTGTTTTTCTAGATTTTTCATAAACATGTTTATTGTTTTTCTGTTTTTTTTTCATATGCATGTTGATTGTTTTTCTAGTTTTGTGCAGGTACAGAAAAAGAGGATAAGCACAATTATGGATTCAGAAAAATGCATGAGGGATTTCACAGGGACAATTATATGCATAATAATTATATATATTTGCATGTATATATACAAAGTTGTATATATATATATATATATATCCTTAGAGAGCAGCAAAGATTTTTATATGTTTGAATGTTCTTACTACATGTTACATGCATTAAAATTTATAATAAGTAAATTTAATAAAATTCCATAAATTTCTTTTTATTTAATTTCATTTCTTATTTAAAATTTAGTTATGATCATAATTTATTAACTAAACTTCTAACAAACGTTAATTAAATTTTATTAACTAAGTCAATAAGATTATATTAATATTATTAAATTTTATTAACTAAGTCAATTAAGTAAACTTCTAACAACACTTGTATTAAATGAATTTTATATCCCTATATGGAAACTTAAGATAGACTAATTATAGGTCAATTAATGATGTCACTCTACAATATTCATTTGTGAAAAATAAAGATTGTTATTCATGTCTAATAATTTTTCCACACCTTAATTAATAACTTAATAACATTTAATTGGAATATATCTATTTCCATAAAAATATTTCAAGATTATATAATAATTACTACAAACTAACTTAGATTGATAACCTTTGCCATAATTAAAACATAACAAATATTCAAATAACCTAAATAAATATTAAATATAAAATGAATGAAAATTTATTAAAAATACACTTTTCAGTGTTACACATTACTAAAAATTATATTTAAAACTTTCTAATATATTGAAATAAATCAAAAATACTTTTTCATTTTTTCCTAGATTGATTTTGCCTAAAAAGTTTTCCTAAAATTAAAATAATTAATTCAAAAACCAATTAATTTAAGCTACCTATTAAATTAAAAAACAAAACCAAAAAACTAAAAAACAAATTAAAAAGATAAATATCTATAAAAAAACAAATTAAAAAGATATATATCTATATCACAAGGGTAGAGTAATAAGTTAGAATATTTGAACGAGTAACCATGGTAATTAAAACCAGGGAGATTGTGGGGACTATTTTTAGGAGTTTTCTTTATTTGGCGTTGGCAATCTTTATTTATTTTAAATTTATATTTAATTTTTCATTTGCAATTTATTTTGATTTTTTTGGGTATATATTTACGATACAACTGTAGTTTGCCTCTCGGCAAAACAAACTAAACATGCAATCCTCATGCATTATTCGCTGCACTTACAAGACTGCAGTTCATTGCATTATTCTCTGCACTTAGAAGACTGCAGTTTGGTAAAAGCAAAGTTTATCAACTTAAACTTAAACTAGAAAAAAACAAACTATACTAAAATCTAATTTTCTAAATTGTGCATGATATACGGATTTGCAGATGCATGGTAAAGCTGGACGATCCAGCATCAGTTATCAACATACTCTCCCTTAATGCTGAGAGGGCTCACAATCTGATCTCTAACTGTCAAAAACTGATCCTTTGCAACTCCCTTAGTGAAAATATTTGCCAACTGTTCTTTAGTGCTAATGTATTTCAATTCTACTTCCTTCTTCTACACCAAATCTCTGATAAAATGATGTTTTACATCAAAATGTTTTGTCTTGCTGTGATGGACTGGATTCTTGGCCAATTTGATGGCACTAATGTTATCACAAAAAATCATTGTGGGCTGAATTTGTATCTCTCCAATTTCTTCAAGAAGTTTTCTAAGCCATAATGCTTGTGTGACTACTGAGATGACTGCAACATACTCTGCTTCTGTAGAAGAAAGGGCAACTATACTTTGCTTTTTTGAGCTCCAAGTAATCAAACTAGAACCAAAAGAAAAACAATTACCAGATGTAGACTTTCGGTCATCCAAACTACCTCCCCAATCAGAATCACTAAAACCAACAAGATTGAACCTTTTAGAAGTGTTGTAATGAATACCAAAATTTAGAGTGCCTCCCACATACCTCAAACTTCTCTTGGCTACCTTCATATGTATTTCAGATGGCTCTGTCATGTACCTTGAAACAAGTGAAATTGAATAAGCAATATTAGGTCTTGTGTGAGTTAAAAACATCAAACTACCAATAATGCTCCTATAAGTTGTCTCATCAACTATTTCAGTACCATCATCTCTACACAACACAACCCATGAGCAATTGGAGTGGAAACTGATCTACAATCAACCATATCAAATTTCTTCAACATATCTTTGGCATACTTTGTTTGACAAATGAAAATTTCATTCTCACTTTGATAAACCTCCATTCCTAGAAAATATTTCATGAGACCTAAATCTTTCATCTCAAATTCATTCATCATAGCAACTTTGAATTCATCCTTCATCTTAGAACTACTACCCATTTACAACAAGTCATCAACATACAAACTTATAATAAGAATATCATTATCTTCTTGTTTGTAGTAAAGGGTAGGTTTACTCTTACTTCTTTGAAAGCCATTCTCCTAAAAATATCCATCAATCCTAGCATACCAAGCTTGTGGTGCTTGCTTGAGGCCATACAAAGCCTTCTTAAACTTGTAGACATGATTTTCTTTTCCTTGCACTTCAAAACCTTGTGGCTGCTTCACATATACTTCCTCTTCTAAGTACCCATTCAAGAAGGCACTTTTCACGTCCATATGATGTATGCTCCATTTCTTTTGAGCTGCTAATGAAATCAACATTCTGATGGTCTCTTGTCTTGCAACTGGTGCAAATGTCTCTTCATAATCAAGCCCATACCTATGTGTGAAGCCTTTGGTAACTAATCTTACCTTATGCCTTTCAACACTCCCATCACTGTTAAACTTGGTCTTGTAGACCCATTTGGTGCCAATCTTCTTGTCATGTAGAAGCTCTGTAAGCTCCCAAGTATCATTCCTATGAATAGAATCCATCTCTTCTTACATTGCTTGCATCCAAACCTCATTAGTACATGCTTCTTCAAAACATGATGGTTCAAAATCAGCCTTGGTAAATAAAGCAAAATTAATTGTCACACCTATTGGATTTTCTTCATGTGCTTGATTTACACTTCTTTGATAAATATCACTCAATCTTCTTACCTTCCTAGTAGAACTTGGACTTGAAGATGGACATGAACTTGGAATTGATGAGGGGCTACTTGGTAGACTTGTAGCTCTTGGAACTGAAATATTAGTGGGCTTCTCATGATCAATATCATCAATAATTATATCATTTAAAATAGATTTTGACTTCTTCATATGGCCTTTTGATGACCATAAACTACCCCATCATCAAAAATCACATCTCTTGACACAATAAGCGTATTAGTGAGAGGATTATATAGCCCATAAGCCTTACTTTCCTCACTATATCCAACAAAAATACATGACTCACTTTTGGGATCTAACTTTTGTCTCTTTTGATTAGGAACATGAACATAGGCTAAACAACCAAAAACTATGAAATGATTAACATTAGGCTTTTTCTCATACCATGCTTCACAAGGAGTCATCTTCTCAAGTGCACTAGTGGGACTCCAATTGAGAATATATACTACTGTAGCAACTGCATCTCCCCAAAAAGAATTACTTAATCCCTTTGTTTATAGCATACTCTGTGCCATCTCCACCACTGTACAATTATTCCTTCTAGCTACTGATGCAGAGGCATCCAGACTATAACCTTACAATACAGCATGGATGTCTGCAGCCCATCATCATCATCATATTCATCCTCATCATCATCATATTTGACTTCACTGTCAGCATCATCATCATATTTCACCTGCCGACCGATATCCTCCTACAGACAAGCCTTCGCACTTTCGCCTGTCAACAGCATCACCTTACTCGATCATCGACAGCATCATCATATTTGGCAGCATCATCATGTTCGACCAGCGCGAACATCCTCCTGACGTCCACTGTTCACTTCAGCGACAACCTCCATCTTTACTCCTTCAACATCATGATATTCGACACCTCCTTCGTCAGCAGGATATCAAATATCCGGTTGCTCCAAATATCCTGATGACGACCACTTCAGCACCTTCCTTTCGATGCTCCGATAGCCGACGACACAAGCAACAGCATCATGATATTCAACATCATGATAATCAACAGGATAAAGAACATCCGGTTCCTTCCATTTATCCTGATGATGACAAAACCTTAACTCCTCGCACCGTTCACTCGATGCTGACGTCACCCGATATCCTGATGACGTAGATCCTGATGACAATGACGTCACCCGCAGCTGCTCAATATCCTGCTGCTTCGAAATATCCTGATGACGTATATCATGATGATGATGACGTCATATCCTGTTGTTGGCCAAACTTAGTTTTTTCCGGCCCGCGATCAACTTGATCAACCCGATCTTCAACCTGATGCCGATACGCTCCTCCTCAGCCCTCCTGATGATGATCACCCCGACGCTCCTTTACTTCATGCACTCGAAAGCATCATGCTCTCCTCCACTTATCCGGATGACGATGTCCGAACTGACTGCAGGATATTTGCCAAGATATCCTGATGATGCCGTTTTGACAAACTTTCAGCCTTAGCAAAATTTTACTTCGCCGATCCTCCAGGGATGTCCCGATCCACTCTCAGGGTGATCTTCACACTTTGTCAGCTCAACCTAGCACATGCCCATGCTAGGGTCTTCAATACCTTTCAGTCGCGATCCTGCACACCTGCATGCAAACAGAAAACAAACTACAACCTAACCTACTGTACATGACCATTCCACCGATCAGATGAATCAACCGGTGGAATGGATCAGTGAATCCATACAGCCACCAAACCAGCAAATCGATCAAGCAATGGAATCCAACCAGAGGAAGAACACAAACAGGATCTCTTTATTGATTTCAAAAGATGCAATTACAATGATCAGTTTCTCTCTCTCTGCCTCACTCTGTGCAACCTAGCTCGATCGATAATCTCAAACCAATCGATCCTCCTGCTTAAATAGGGTTGCCTTCGAGTACTACTGACCCGACTCCAAGCGGCTGGGAACTCTCCAGGCGGCTGGGAGATCCAACCGGACCCTACAGCATGACAGCTGTTCTAACCAACTAACTAAAAATAGCAAAAGCCTGGTCAGCATGATCTTATCACGATCAGCATGACCTTATTACATGCGTTTGGTCTTAACAGACCTTCTTGGAAACATAAACAAGACCTAAAACAACTAACTGCCTCATGGAGGCCAGCTGTTAGGTAGGTGCCTCTGCACCAGCTACACCATTTTGTTGAGGTGTGTAGGCAGTGGTGAGTTACCGTCTGATGCCATGCTTATCACAATAATCTTGAAAGGCTCTTGAACAAAATTATCATCCACGATTAGATCTTAAACATTTGATGTTGTACCCTTTCTCATTTTCCACAAGTGCTTTAAACCTCTTGAATGTATCAAGGGCTTCATCCTTGGCCTTCAAAAAATACACTCAATATGTTCATGAGTAATCATCAATAAAAGTGATAAAATATGATGACTTACCCAAACTCTTTGTTTACATAAGACAACAAATATCTGAATGACTAAGCTGAAGTGGGTAATGGGCCCTCCATGCATTGCCCTTTGAAAACTTTTCCTTTGCATGCTTGCCTTTAGCACATCCTTCACAAATCTCCTTGTGCTTTTCAACCGTGGGCAAACCATAAACTAATGCCTGTGATGTTAGAATCTTCAAACTATGAAAATTTAAATGCCCATACCTGAGATGCCACAACCAACTTGTATCCTCATATGCCATATTGGCAAGGCTATTGTTATGTTCACCAAACTTCAATGGGAACATCCTATTCTTTGTCATAGGCACAACTATAACCACTCTATTGCCCTAAGTCTTATCATAAATTATACATTGCTGATTTTCAAATACAACTTTACAATTCTTCTCACACAATTGTCCAACACTCAACAAATTATGCTTTAACTATGGAGTGTAATAAATGTCTTTAACACTCTTCATACCTTCTTTTGTATGGACATCCATAGCTCATTTTGCAGCAACCTCCAATGATTTGTCATCACCAAGCTAGATCTTGGATTTGAAACTTTCATCCATTGTGGAAAACAACTTCTCATTTCTTGACATATGGTTAGAACATCCTGAATCTAAATACCAAACATCTTTAGAAACATTTTCATCTTTGTCATAAGATAAAAATAAATTATTTTGAGGAGCCTCATCACCCTCTTGAGCATAATGAACACTTTTATCATTATTACCTTCTTTCAATCTGCAATCTCTTTCAAAATGGCCATACCTATTACAATGATAATACTGGATATTTCTCTTATCAAATCTGCCTCTACCACTTCCTCTTGAACCATATTTATTTTGACCTCTTCCCTGGCCTTGGTTGCTTGTGGTGCTACTATTTGATCTTCATTCTTTGTAATTTGCAATTTGGAGGAAAAAGCTTTCTCATCACTATGCCCAAATGAATCTCTCAATCTTTCTTCATGAGATATTAGAGATCCAACTAGTTGATCAAACTGAAGGTAGACAAATCCTTGCCTTTTCCAATGATTATAGCAACATGGTTCCATCTTGATGTTAGAGACCTCAAAACCTTTTTAATCAAAACCTCTTTGTCCACAATTTCTCTAAGAGTAGCCATCTTATTGACCACATCCTTTACTCTTACACAATAATCACTCACACTTTCAGCTTCTTCCATCTTCAAATTCTCAAATTCTCTTTTCAATATTTGTAGCTTGACAGCTTTGACTTGATCACTACCTTGGTAAGCTTCTTGTAGAGTCTTCCAGGCATCCTTGGCTATCTTTGCACCTGCAATTCTTGGAAATAAAATCTTATTTAGATCTATTTGAATGTACCATAATGCTTGAGCATTCATATTTTTAGCCTCTTTCTTAGTTGTCTTATCATTGGTTGCAAGGGTGTTCCAATCAGCTGGCTTATCATAACGTATTTCAACAATCTCCCACAAATCTTTTCCTATCAAAAAAGTCATCATTTTGATGCACCAATAATCATACTCATTTCCATCAAATTCTGGAATGGGCAAGGAGTTAGAATTTGACATGATAAATCTTTGGTGAAATTCCAACCACTAAATCTTTAACCCAAAAGAAAATACCTAGTCTGATACCAAATGTAGGATCTAAAACTAAACTAAATTCCTACATCCACAGGTTACGAGATAATAGCAGAAAAAATAGAGCAGGAAACTCAAAAAAAAAACAAAGCACACAAAAATCTTAATTGCAGGCCATAAAAAATAGTTTCTCTTTATTCATGTTTTTATAAAAAGAATTACATTACAACACATCACTGTGTCTAATAATAGTTTGAAAAGACTAAAACAAACTAAACATGCAATTCTCATGCATTATTTGCTATTCACTTAGAAGACTGCAGTTCATTGCATTATTCGCTGCACTTAGAAGACTGAAGTTCAGTAAAAGCAAAGTTTATCAACTGAAACTTAAACTAGAAAAAAGCAAACTATACTAAAATCTAATTGTCTAAATTGTGCATGATATACAGATCTACAGATGCATGGTAAAGTTGGACGATCTAGCATTAGTTATCAGCAGGTTCAAGGGTGCATATCTGAACATCGATGACAAATTTTTAGTAGTGGGAGAGAAACACTTCTGCCTCCTATGGTTCGAGGTCACGAGACACTTCTTCTAGGGATGTGTTAGATAAGGGAAATAGTTCCTCTTACACCTTTGGGGAACCCCTCTCTCTTAGAGGAAGCACAGGAAAGAGAGTCAGTTTCTCAGATACACATTATGTCTAAAGGAGAACTTCTTTACCTCCACAGGAAGAAACGTTTCAGGAGTCACAGAGGTTATCAAAGAAGGTAGACTCCTGAAGGTTTCATGGCAAGAGTGTCCTGACTCACTATGGTAGTCAAAGAAGCTCTAAGAGACAAAGAAGATCCAGAAGATCAAAGGGTAGACCTTGGCAACGAAACCATGGGCATAGGCCTGTAAAATATCTGGAAAGGGGGGAAGGGAAAAATGAAAATTGGGTATATAAGCCAATACAAAACATTCCACAAGTTACTAGAAGGAAGCTGGTGACAGTTCATATCCAAATACCAAGAGAAGCATTGGAGGACCGATTATCAGATTTATGCAAGTGAGCACTAATAGGTAAGATTTTATCTGCTCACTACTCTTCTTTAGATTTTCTTAAATGGATTAAGAATACTTATGGGAAAATGGAGGAAGTGGATTATGTGGGAAATTGTTTTTTTCTCTCAAGTGCATTAGTCAAGAAGAGAGAAATAAAATTTTGAATAAACTGCTATGGAAGTTCGGAGAGACTTTTGTCTTTTGTCAATCCTAGAAATCTAACTTCTCCACGGCTAAAGAAACAATTCCATTCCTTCCTTTGTGGGTACAAATTTCAAACCTGCCTATTGAATATAGGACTCAAGAGATTCTGAGAAATATTGGAAGTTCTTTCGGGGAATGCCAAGAGATTGAATCTAGTAGGGAACCAGGATGGATTTCCACTATTAGAATGCTCATCATCATGAAGGTTGATGAAGAGCTTCCTAAAAAGATTCAGCTAGAAACTATGGAAGGAGTTTGGGAGCAGGAGATTTTTATCGAAGTAACACAAGCTATGGAATAATCTACAACAACTATCCTACCTGAGAAAGGTGTTAGGTAAGAGAGAGTGCCAGAAATGACACAAGGGTAGGGTGTTATTCAGCCTCAGGAGGAAATGGGAGTAAAGGATCCCTTTTGCCTAGCACCTCAAGATACTATTGATAATGTAGAAGTACCAACTTGGAGGCTGATCAGGTCATTCCATGTATTGTCCTTTCTCCACCAGTGGGTGACAAGGACATTCTTCAAACTCAAGGTGTTGTGCTAGTAGATAATATAGAGGATTTGTTAGGGGTTTTTCTAGAGAAAGAAACATCTAAGGTGAAATTGGTGCATCCAAAAAATGAGGATGCTAGGATTCAATTACAAAGCAAATTCTGTTTGACAAATGATCGAGCTATAGAAGAAGGAAATTCTAAAAGTCTAGGGAGCTCTGATGTCAGACTACAAGAACTATTTGAACAAGTTCTGGTCAAAGTTGCAAGCAATATCTGTGATGATTTGGTGAATGAGGTCCTCCAATAGGAAATGCCTGAAGGAAATATTCCCTTTATGGGTATTTTATAGACTTCGTTTGAGTAGAAGAGTAACAGAAGTACCCTGGCCAGAAGAAGTTCGAGACAAAAGAAACTTAAATCTTAAAGAGATTTTTCTAAAGGGACCTAGAGCACTGTTGATAAATCACTAAAGGAGAGGGGAGTACACAACTCCCCTCCAGAGTAATGAAAGTTATAACATGGAATGTTAGGGGCATTAATGCCCCTAACAAAAGGTGCCTCATCAAGTTTCAATGTGAGGGGGTAGGAGCAGACATAATTTTGTTGCAGGAAATGAAACTAGATGTAGATTATGGAGGTGCCTATTTTAGTAAATGGAAATATTGGGAAGTAGAATTTCATCCTGCTTCTGGTGCCTCGGGGGTTCTGGTAGTTTTATGGAAGAATCATCTTCCTAGATTCGAGGTACTAGGAAACATAGATCATTATATTCTAGGCAATTTCCTAAGAATCCTGAATGACAAAGATGTTTCGATTATGTGCATCTATGGACCCACGAGCATAGCCCATAAGTGTTAGTTATGGAATCATTTGAGTAGATTATTGAAACTTCTAAAGATAGAAATGGTGATCTTGGGAGGAGATTTCAATGCAGTTCTAGATGACTCAGAGAAATTAGATGGTATTTCAACCCCCTCTCAAGTGTAAAAGGACTTCAAATCATTTGTAAATAATAATAAACTCTTAGATTGTCAGCTGTCTAATGGTATCTTCACTTGGACAAATAGGAGACATGACTTTTTAAAGATAGCTGAAAGACTGGACAGATTCGTCATATCCTCTCAGTGCTTGTTGCAAAACCTCACCTCAAATATAATTATTTTGTCATTTTTAGGATTAGATCACTTCCCGGTGAGCCTTACCATTGGAAAAAATAGTAGTTATCAGAAGAAGTACTTCAAATTCTAAGAAATGTGGTTTAGGGACCCAAATTTCACTCATCTAATTATGAAATGGTGGACCTCTGCACCATTTGTTAGAGGATCCAAGATGTTCCAGTTGGCAAACAAATTGCAGTTTGTAAAGAAACAAATAATAGTATGGAATAGATCTCACTATAAAAATATCTTCTTTGAAAAAGATAGAATAGTCTAAGATCTAGAGTTCATCGGGCAAGAGGTTATTTAGTTTTGCATGGATAAAGATAGATTTAATAAGGAAAAGTTGTTGAAATTGGAACTTGAAGAAATTCTCCTCAGGGAAGAGACCTCCTGGTGACAGAAGTCTAGGGAATCTTGGCTCAAGGAGGGTGACCATAACATGACTTTATTCCATCTTTCTACTAAGATTCACAAGTACAAGTAGGTCAACTTGATTAACTATTTAAGGAGAGAATATAGCTCAACAGTCAGTGACTTAAGTATGATCAAAGGAGAGGCAAGAGCTTTCTTCATGAATCTCCTTTTGCGAGATGGGCCCCATGGCCAAACCAGTTTCACAAACTTTAGAGTACCCCAAAGGGTATCTAGGGAGCATAACAGAGAGCTTACGAAATAATTCTCACTGGAAGAAGTCAAAGCCGCAGTGTTTGTGATGGAAGGTGAGAAGGCTCTGGGCCCGGATGACTGGACTGGTTCTTTTTTCCAAAAGTGATGGGATATTGTAGGCAGAGATGTCTTCCTAGTAGTGGAAGAGTCCAGAAAGTTTAGTAATGTGCTGAAAGATTTTAACACAACTAACATTGTCCCCATTCCAAAGGTCAAAACACCCTTTTCTCTTGAGGAATTTAGGCCAATTTCTCTCTGTAATTTCATTTAAAAGGTGATCTCAAAGGTAGTTGCGATAAGGTTATCTTTTATTCTTCTAGATTTCATCTTAGAAGAATAAGGAGGTTTTGTTCCAGGAAAAGAAACAGTTGAAGGGGCAATATTGACTCATGAGATTCTTCACTCAATCAAGCATGATAAGAAGTCAAGCATGGTAATAAAACTTGATATGGCTAAAGCTTATGATAGGGTGGATTGGGATTTCCTATTTCATATTCTTAAATCATTAGGATTTTCACCTCAATGGATCAAATGGATTTCTTCCTGCATTTTAGGTGTAAGATGCTCGGTCTTAGTCAATGGTTTAGAAACTATCCCTTTCATGGTTACAAGGGGTTTAAGACAAGGAGACCCCATTTCTCCCTATCTCTTCATTTTAATGGCGGAAGCCGTTATGTGGTCTATCAAAGAAGCAAGAGCTCTTAAAAGATGGAATGGAATAAAATTGGATTCTTCAAAGAAGGCTATGACCCACGCACTATTTGTAGATGACACTATCCTTTTTGGGAGAGCCATAAGAAAAGAAGCATACACAATCAAGCAAGTTTTGGCCTTCTACTGTGAGGCGTTAGGCCAAAAAATCAATGATCACAAGTCTAAAATCTATTTCTTCAACATCAGAGAGGAAAGGAAGAAAGTCCTTTCAAGGCTCTTCAATTTCAAGGTTGAATTTCTCCTAGGTAAATACTTAGGTATTCCTCTTTTCAACGGCCACCACAAGAAAGTTTTATGGAATGGGATTATTGAAAATATAACCCATAAGATCAGTGCATGGAAAGGGAGGTGGTTCTAGCTGGCATAATTACACTAGTTAAAGTGGTCATGTGTGCAGTTCCTACTTATATGATATCTAGCTTACAAATTTTGAAAGGTATTGGACTTGAATTAGGGAAATTATGCAGGAATTTCTTGTGGCAAGGTGCTTCAGAGAAGAAGAAGATTCATCTCATTTCATGGGAAATGCTATGTAAACCTAAACATCAAGGAGGTGCAGGCATGCTTAATTAGGAATTGCATAATGTAGATTTAGGGGCTAAAATGGCATGGAAAATGTATAAAAGTCCAAACACGAGATGGGTCAAGCTAATGCAAAGAAAATATTTGGATAGTCAAGCCCCAGAAAGAATCTTTACAGTTGCCAACTTGCCATGGGGCTCTTCAGTCTGGAACTTCATTGTGAAGAGCAGGGAAGTCATTCTCCCAAAGTTGTCATGGAAAATTCACAACGGCAGGGAAGATAACTTCTGGGATGACTCCTGGAATGGGGGAGCGAAGTTAAATGTCAGGGGGGATTTGAAAGAGGATGAATGCTATCTTAAACATTTTTGGAGATACAAGGTCAGCAACTATTTTAAAGTAAATTCAAATGTGTTTCTAGCATAGGTGGTTTGGAAAGGCTTCGATAATTGTAACTTCCCCCTCAACCAAAAACTAATCCTAAGTAACTTATTGGAGGAGAGGATCACGTACTTCTCTCAAATAGAGGATGAATTGATATGGAGTGAAGATGGAATAGGTGATTATAAGGTCAACCAAGGTTACAAGTTTCTATCCAAAGGGGATAAGGTAGATTGGCCTATGCATCTTTGTTGGGCAGATGCAATTCTACCAAAAGATGGCATATT
The DNA here is from genome assembly GCA_027924645.1 of Cunninghamia lanceolata. Classification (NCBI taxonomy): domain Eukaryota; kingdom Viridiplantae; phylum Streptophyta; class Pinopsida; order Cupressales; family Cupressaceae; genus Cunninghamia; species Cunninghamia lanceolata. The sequence goes on from BSBN01000934.1 coordinate 3,698,776, forward strand.
CACATGGCTAGATTTGAATGAGAATTCTCATAGGTGAAAGGATCGCGAAGCTGGCCTTAGGGTCTAATTTCAATTGTGTGCTTTGTGGAGAAGAAATTGAAGCAAACAACCATTTTCTACTTCAGTGTGGGTACAACTAGGAATGTTGGAAACAGTTAATGAGAAAGTTAAACTAGTATTCTTCTCTTCCAAACAACTTAGTACATTTGTTCAAAAGCTGGCCTTTGTTGTATCAGGAAGCAACGCTCCATCACTTATGGATTATTAGTCCTTCATTGTTAATTTGGAACCTTTGGAAGGAAAGAAATTATAGAATTTTTAGAAGCAGATCGAAGTCCATTGAAGAGGTTTGCAATGAGCTAGAAATTTCAATTTTTGAAACTATGTCTGCCAAATTAAAAAGTTCTCAAAACAAGGATGTTAAGTGGACAAATTGGGATGATCTAATGGTCAAACACTAGAAGACTTTGGATAGTAAATTTAGTGGAGTGGTCTCTCATATTAAACCACAAAAAGTAGACAGGTCCATCATCAAATGGCAACCACTAGATGGTTCTTTTGTTAAAATTAATTTTGATGGAGCATGTCATGGTAACCCCGGTCCTTTAGGATTGGGGTGTGTTATTAGATGTAGTGAAGGGAAACTTCTTGCAACAAAATCTGTCAAACTACGTGAAGGGTTGAACAACATAGTTGAGGCTTATGCTCTTGTCCATTATCTTCAGCTAGCTATTGAGAAAGGTTTTTAGAAAGTGTGGATTGAAGGGGATTCACAGATTATTATCATAGCCCTACAAAGGAGATGGTCAGAAAATTGGAGCATTAGATACATTCTTGAACATGCTTGGAAAGCTTTGGAGTATTTCAAGTCTTTCCAGATTTCTCATTGTTATCATGAAGGTAACACGATAGCGAACTAACTAGAAAATATTGCCATTGATTAGGAAGAACATGTAGTTTTGTTTGAGCAACCATCCTCTAATTAGCTAGAAAATCTAATGCTTCTCATCTCACATGACATTGATCCTTGATTGGCCTATTCAGGAGAAGGGATGGAAAGCAATTAAAGACAGTGGACCATCACTCTGTCTGTCTAAACGTTGGGTAGGGTGGTGGTGGCAGGGTAATCAGATTTCTAGGTTAATTGTTTTCCAGGGCTTGATCTAACTTTTAGTATATTTAAATTTTCAGAGTTTAAGCACCAATGGTCACCTAAATGTCTTCTCATTAGATCCATTTACTACTCAATGGGGAGGGTGTATGCAAGTACGGGCTACCATCTTTTATTTGAATTGTTTGATAAATATTTTCATAGCGTGGGTTACATGGTGTCTTCTTTGCCATCTCGAAAGTTTGTTGGATTTGGTTTGAACTTCAATGGTGACACGACCTGAGTTTTATTACCTAAGGAGGCTAGTTTGCTTATGGGAGTTGGTGACACACATACCAAGCTGAGATCTACCAATAGTAATATTAATACCTTACTTAAGTGTCCTTGGATGGATACATCTCTCCTACAAAGGCTTTGCAGTCAAATTGCCCTAACATTCATATATGGGATGTGACTTGTACCCCTTCATTTATTTGACATCTTCTCCAACCCTTACAAGGGGATTCTCGCATCAAGTGGCCAACCTTATTTTTATTGCAGATGTGACTAGGTATTACTCTGTAGGCTCATTAGAGTTATTACTTCCCTAGATGTGCCTCCTTCCTTATTTCTTTCATAGCTTGGATAGGATGGAAGTGACAGTGAATCAAGGTGGTGATTGTCATGTTTGTGTGCAGACAACCATCCTCATTTTCACTTCACACCCTTGCGCATTTATTATAAGATGCATCTCCTTTCTTATTTAAGGACATCTGTAGGATGGTTCTTTAAACATCTATTGGCCTTCGCACTTTTCCTCCACCTAGGTCTTGTTCCTTAGTAGAATTTCAAGCCCTTCCCTATTGCAGTTTGCTTTCTTCTTGTTTGATTGTGTGCAAGTTCAATGATACCATCGAGAGTGAAGCCACAAATCAAAGAATTTTGTTCCAACCCTATTCATGGGAGCCAATTATTAGGGGGGAAGTGAATATGCTAGACTTGAATCAAATTTTTGAATTTGATTGCACACTGACTCAATTTTTCGTGAGGAACATCTGTAATGAAAGGTGGCTCGATAATTTAGAGGATTGCGAGTTAAAGGGATTCGATGTGGTTTTAGTTTTTCTCTCCAACTTGATGGACATTGTGCTTGATGCCAACTATGTCCTACCAATTTCTATGAATTTGATCAATAAAAGACTATTTAGTGTGGATTGATGGACTTCAGCTATCCAAAATTATGATAGCCTGGTAGGGGAGGCGATGATTGGGGGGTTCTTTTCATTTCATCAACTTCGCTCCATTAAAGCCTATGAGTGTATCTATAAAACTATGCAGAGGGGTCTTGTATGTAGGTACATGAATGAGCTCAAGCAAGCAATTAAAGGTCACAGCTTCACTGTGCCGAAACAACTAAAATCCTGTTGCAAAGAGGTTTTTATTGCCATCCAGTTCCTCCGTTTGTATGCAGCAGACCAAGCCCTGCATCTTCCCAAGAATCTGGATGCCCCAGCTGATCACTCAAACATAGAAGAGGACCTGGAGTAGAATGACACAGATGATCAAGCTACGGAGTCTAGTGGTGTGGTTGGCCTGACAGTGTTGGGTGGTGCGTAGGTGTTCCTTTGGTGTTTGGTCTTCGAAGGTGGCGAGTTTTTTTGTTTTTTATGTTTAAATTTTTTAATCGTTGTGGTTATGCCGTGACTTTTACTGGCTCAACTTTTGGCTCGTTTTGGCCATTTTAAGGGGCTATAATGTTACCCCCATTTTGTATATTGACTGCTTTATAATATTAATATATCTCTGGGGATATTCCCCTTTCCGCTTGAAAAAAAATGTGGGAGCTTAAATTGCACTGTTTAAAAATTACCCCTTGTTCTTTGAATAGAAAAGATAGCCCAAATACTTATCTATTATTGTCTAGGTGTTTGATTGGAATGCATTTTTCAAAATATGAGGTCCCAAAAAAAATTGGGTCTTAGAAAAACAAAATAAGAGGTGTCATATTTTATTTAGTCTACTTTGTTTTGGATATGACAATTTTTGACAACTCTTGTATTTGAAGAGTTGATATGAAGCTATAAATTTTTTAGTACACATATAATCCTTATCATATGAAACTACCAATGTGAACAAGTACTATGATACCACTTAACAAGTTTATATGATCAAAGTCTTATGTTAAGGATAAAAGTCTAACAACAAAAAGTACTACAAGAAGTAACAATGAAATGTACACTGCATTTTTTGAGGTTTATGCTTTTTAGAAACATAAATTTTCATGGAACTCACTATTCTAAAGGATAATTAACTTTTTCGTAAAGGCTATTGGCAAATTATAGTTATATTTCTTTTTATTTATTTTATAACAATAAATGTATATATCAAGCTAAAACTTTCCTGCTCTGATCGGTGTTTGAACCTGCTTCGGTCATGGAGGTCGTCATCCTAGGGGGGGCCCTGCACCCCCTTTGGGCCCGCAGGAGCTCCCTGCTATTGTCAGTACTGAAGAGACCATTTCCCCTGCCTTGGGCTTAGATCCGAAGGCTTGGAAACAGGCCCTACCAGGGGAGTCTAGTAGGCCTATAGAAGATTCTGATGCCCCGGTGTAGCCAGAAAGTAAGGATGGAATGGACTTCCAGATCCCAGACAGGATGATGGACAAGATAACCTCCTCCTTGGAACTCTCCCTGGTGGGAAAGTTACAAGCCCTTAGGCCCAACATTGATATGGTTAGATGTTGGGTTACCACTAGATGGCACCTAAAAGGTAGTGTGGCGACTAGTGCGATGTCGGGTGGTCTTTTCCTCTTTAAGTTCATGGGCAAGGAATACTTAGTTGTGGTTTTGGTGGGAGGACCTTGGATGTATGGTAAGCATAATCTTTGCTTAGGGCACTAGAAGCTAGGCTTTGACGCAGCTATGGAACTCAGCAGGTCGACTCCTGTGTGGGTCAAAGTCCCTGGGCTCCCTCTCGAGTACTGGGATGAGGAGATATTCACATGGATTGGCAACTCCTCCATGTACTTCATCGCTCTGGATAGCACCACCAAAAGTAAAACTAGGTTGGTTTTCACTAGATTCTGTGTTAGTGTAGACATTCATAAGACTCTACCTAATGCTATTAAGCTAAAGTCTAAATATGGCTACTGGGAGCAGCAACTAATGTACGAAAACTCCACCACCTATTGCCAAAATGCTCCAAAAAGGGGCACCTAATCAGTGAGTGCAAAAAAACTAAGGTTCCAAAAGATGAGCAGGCCCGAGAAGAAGAAAACATAGTTGAAGAATACCCATTCAAAGAGGATTTGATGGATTTAATTAAGTCCCCAAACAAGACCCTAGTTCTGGTTGGAGACTAGGCAATGACTAGTCTGACTGTGGAGACTCTTGTTCCTTCCCCATCACTGTCCCCTGATGAGCTACGACTAGATCTGGTTAGTGGTGGCTAGGACCAGTCAATAGACATCCCCTTGGACTTGGATGCAACAGAGGAAGGAGAAATCCTAACTCTAGCTATGAGCTCCCCCTTTTAGAGAAGGCCGGAGTGCTGATATCTGGAGATGGAAGGGATAGTCATGACTAGTCGGGGGTGCTGGAGACCTTGAGATTGGCAGGACTGCTAACCAGGGTTCAGGGAAGTATAGAGAAATCAATGATCTCCCCTGTTAGGGTTCTTTCCCCGGGGGTAGCACTAGTAACCAAGGAGGATGGATCACTCCCAAGAGAAAAGGGAAAGGACATAATAAGAAATCAACTGATGTGGGGATTGAAGGAAGAGTAGGGAGGCCTTCCCAAAGAGAAACAAGATCCAAGGAAGCAACCAAGGAGATTGCCTATGGGAGACAAAGCACATTGGAGAGTCTCTCTAGAAAATCACGCAAATGAAGATTATCACATGGAATGCAAGAGGGTTCAACATCGCACAAAAATAGCTCATGATAAGGATCTGCATCTATAACAATAAGATTGATTTCATTCTTCTCCAGGAAGTTAAAATGTCTGAGGAAAATTTTAGAAAAATAGCTAACAATATCTAGCCTACGGTCAACTTCATCATTAACCCCTCAACATGGGCCTCTAGAGGGCTAGTCACCATGTGGAATAAGTGCAATGCTTTGAGAAGCTACTATTTGCATAGTAAGTATAGTCTGGAAATCAACTGCAAGATGAATAACAAAACCTGGAAGATGCTCAACATTTATACCCCCAACACTAAAAATGTCAGGAAGGAACTTTGGGATGGGCTGAGCTCCAAAATCAATGAGGACAGAAGAACTCTGTGGATTGTTGGGGGAGACTTCAACACTCCTCTATACCCCTCAGAAAAATCTGGGGGCAATATGGACTACTTTGACAGTATAGTGGGCCTGATGGAGTTCCTGAATCAAACTGGGCTAATGGACCTAGAAGTCAACAATCAACGATATTCTTGGACCAACAGAAGAAGGGGCGACCAGTTGATCTAGGTAAAGTTGGATAGAATGTTGGTTTCTTCTAACTGGGATATGATTCAGTATGTTAAATTGTCTTCTCTACCTCGCACCATTTCCGATCACAATGCCCTTATCGTTGACTGGACTAAGAATTGCCATAAGGGCCCCCTCCCATTTAGGTGTGAAATAATGTGGGCCTCCCATCCAGATTTTAAAAACTGCATTGCTAATTGGTGGAAAGTCCTGGTCCATGGATCTCCTATGTACATGCTCACCCAAAAACTGATACATGTCAAGAATAAAGTCAAAGGTTGGAATAAATTTTTCTTTGGAAATGTGATGAACACCAAGAAACACCTCTCAGATAGTCTCCTGGAGGTTCAAGAGAAGATGGCCAAAGGAGATGGGAGTGAGAGCACTTATAAAGATGAAGATGATTTAGTCAAAAACCTAAAGGACATAATCAGCAAGGAAGAAATATTTTGGAAGTAGGAATCTAGGATTCAATGGTTGAAAGAGGGAGATAGGAACACAACCTTTTTCCATCAATCGGCCATGAAACATAGAAAGAGGAATAGTATCACCAAACTTCTAAATGAGCAGAACAGAGAGGGGGAGGATGATAGGAAACTTGGTAGTCTAGCCTCCAATTACTTCAGAAACTTCCTGGCTAAGCAAAATAATAGACTGACAGTGTTAAGGAAAACATTCTTCTTAATTGTATCCTGACTATGCTATCTGAGGAAAACAATGAAGGCCTACTGAAACCTATAATGGAAGAGGAAGTCAAGGCGGTTGTGTTTTTGATGGGGGCATTCAAAGCGCTAGGTCTAGCCAAGTTCCCTCCTGCTTTTTCCTAGGAATTTCTGGATATAGTGGGCTATGATGTTACAAATGCTATTAAAGACTTCTTCAGGATGGGCAAGTTCCTCGGGCAGATCAATGCCATGTTCATTGCTCTGATTCCCAAGAAAAACAACACGAAAGTCATGGATGACTTCTGCCCCATTCGTTTGTGCAACACCATATACAAAATCATTACCAAAATGTTAGTCCTTAGAATCCAACTGCTTTTGGACATCCTTATCTCTGATAGCCAGAAAGGCTTTGTCCCTGAGAGATAGATTCTGGATGCGGCTATCTCGACTCATGAGATAATTCACTCAATACATAAAAGCAATAATCTGAGTATGGCCCTTAAGTTGGACATATCAAAAGCCTACGAAAGAGTCTCTTGGGACTTCCTATTCAAAGTTCTTAGGAAGTTGGGTTTCAATGACAGAATGTTCAAACTGATAACAGTGTGCCACCACTATCAAGTATTCAGTGTTGGTTAATGGCATGCCGCGGGGTTTTTTTGAGGCTGGTAGAGGCCTAAGACATGGGGACCCCATATCCCCTTACTTATTCATTATGATGGACGAGGTCTTGGGAATAAATATTCTGTCCCACCTAGACAGTCTATCTCTCTCTGGTGTTAAAGCAGCATCCTCCCTAAGACCGTCAGCTATCCAATAGTTTATTGACGATACCATGATGTTCGGGGTGACTTCTGTGGTGGAGGCCATGAGATGGAAGAATTTGCCCAACACGTATGTGGAGGTGTCAGGTCAATGCATCAATTATGAAAAGAGTAATGTTTTTTTCTTTAACACTAAGATAGACCTACAAGTGAAGGTTAGAAATATTCTCCAATGCAATCAGGCAGCTCTCCCGGCCACCTACCTGGGTCTGCCTCTAATGGTCAAAGAAGTGACCCTAACCTTCTGGAATACAGTTTTGGAGTGTATCCATAAGAAAATGGAGGGTTGGAAAGGTAAACTGCTAAGCTAGGTGGGTAAGCATCAACTCCTGAAGGCTTCCTTACAAGGCATCCCTATCTATTTCCTTTCTCTGTTTAAAATTCCTAGATACATGGCAGAAAAATTAAAAAGGACCCAGAGAACCTTCCTATGGATGGGAGTTGAGGAAAAGAAAAGGATCTCTCTAGTGGTATGGGATAGAGTCTATCAGCCTAAGGTGAATGGGAGTCTGGGAATTAGAAAAATTTAGGGAATGAACAAATCCTTACTAACCAAAATTGGTTGGACTTTCCTTAAAGAGGAGAAGGATTGGGTTCAAATCATGAAAGCCAAATACCTGCAAAATGAATCCAATTATGATATTCTAGATAGAGACTCCCTACCCAAAGGCTCTATCATTTAGAACAAAATGACCAAAACTAGGCACTCTCTTTCACAAGGCCTCAAATGGAAACTAGGAAGAGGAGATAAAATTAGGTTCTGGGAGGAAAATTGGCTGCGGGATGATCCCCTGTTGAAAGGAAATAATTATTTAAAGGAAAGAGTGGTTAGCTTTTTTGGTAACAAGGTGAGAAACTATATAACTAGCTGACTGCTGTAACAACCAACCTGAGAAGATGGAGTGCAAAATTTTGCAACTTGACCTAGAAAGGTACAAAATTCTGGTCTTTCAAAGGGAAGATGAGATGTTTTGGGGTCAAGACCAAAAAGGAAAGTTCACAGTCAATTTGGCTTATCATATGTTAGCTAACAATGGTTAGCTGAATCAGTTCTAGAAGAAAGTTTGGAATAGCAAATTATTACCTAAAGTTAACTTTTTCTGGTGGGCCATGGCACACAACAAAGTTCTTTCCATTGATAACCTCAATAAGAGGGGTTTCCAACTGGTTAATACATGTGTGGTGTGCGGTAAAGAGCAAGAGAGCATACAACACCTGCTCCTTCATTGCGAGTTCTCTAAACAAATTTGGGAAAAAACTCTCTAGAAGCTCAACTTGGAGTGGGTTTTTCAGGAGAACCTGGAGGATGTAGCCCAAAGTTGGATCTCCCCCTTCACTCACCCTAGGATAAGGGAACTCTAGAGATAGATTCCCCCTCACCTTGGATGGAGTGTGTGAAAAGAAATAAATAATCACATTTTTAGAGAAATTACTCATCCTGCTAATGAGGTTTTCTTCTCTTTTTGCAAAGTAGTTGCTGAGAACACTTCCTCCTATACTTTGCAAGTTGCTGAGAATCCCCCTTCTCTGGTTGAAATTTAGATTGCCAAGAACTGGCACTTGAAGGAGGATATGAGAAAGGCTGACAACTCTAAAAGGATGGTTAGACTTAACACTTGCTAGAAACCCCCCAGCAGCTAGATCAAACTTAACTTCGACGGGGCAGAAAAAAAGAATACTGGTCTCACTAGACGGGGTGGGATCTTTAGAGACTGTCATGGCACCTTCATTTCTGCTTATGCTAGGGGCATCAGTCAACATTCTAATAATGTTGCTGAAGGTATGGCGCTTCTAAAAGGCCTTAAGATTGCCCACTCCCTAGGAATTGACAACTTGCAAGTGGAAGGAGATTCTAATTTAGTGATTGATGTGGCCGTTGGGAGGTCTAACAATGGTTGGAAAATGAAGAGTCTAATTTAAGATATCATCAACTTACTATTTGGGTTTAATCAGATGGTTATTGATCATGTTTACCGTGAGGGCAATAAAGCAGCAGATGTGATGGCTAACTTGGGTCAGATCATGGACACTTGGCGGTGTTGGAGAATGGATAATAATCTTCTGCATCAGATACAAACCCTCATTAAGAAGTAGTTAAGCCCATCCCCTAGTCCCTCATGAGGATAAAACCTAAGCTTTGGGGGAGATTGGGGGACCAACGAAGATCTAGTACCGTTTGCCAGCTAGACTCCAGGTACAGGTTGTTGGAGGCCACGAAGGTTAAGTGCCAGCTTGCTAATACTCAGACTTGTCTTTTCATAAGTGGTTGCATTTATTAAATGTTGAGATGGTGTCTTGAGGGGGTTTCTCACATGCCTAGCCACATGATGTTCCATCTGGGCATCGCGAAGACGCTCAACATGAGATTTGATGATGATTTTATATGGCTTTTTAATTATGATATGAAAGGAATTAAATGTCCTCACATGCTGAGAAATATCAAGTACGCCATCTTCGGCATGGGTAAGGCTGTGAACATAATTTCTTTCAATTTAAACACTAAACCTGGGGATTTGGAGGCTAGAGAGTTATTCGAGAGTTACATTGCGATTGCTCTCTGCTGCACTGTGCTTGTTTTGTCTGCTGCTTGCTTTGTCAACCAGTTTGTGTTTAGTAAAACGGGTGGGGATAGGTTGCACATAGAGCCTGAGACATGTGAGGAATTAAAAAAGAACGAGACTCTTTGGCACATCTTCCATGAGGGAGGAGTTACCTCGTATTTGGAGTGTCTGCAAGGCTATGATGAAAACGTCTCGGTTCAGTTTCTGCGATCCTATGATGGCAGAAAGGTTAAGGTGGGAAATGTGGAGTTTGAGATTTCTGAGGAGGTGATTGGGATGGCTACCAGGATGCCTATTGATGGCATGAAGCACCTCAGGAAGAACAAGGTGTCAGATTTTGATGGTATGAAGTTGTTTCTCAATAAAGGAGAGGTTCTGAACAGCTTGCAAGGGGGTTTTGACTGACAACTCTTACTTCTGCCCTAGGATGAGGTATGTTACATTATAATGAAATAGTTTACTTTAGAGGGAAGGTTCAGGAAGTTTTTTAATTACCACTTCGCACTGCTAAATCATTTTAGGCATAGCAAGCATATCAACTTCCCTTTCTATCTCCTGTCGTCGTTAGAAACCTCCATTGTTGCTATCAAAGAACAACATGCCCTTGACTCTAGTAAGCCTGAGATTCCACTCCATCAAGGCCTAATCTTGAGATTGTACAAATACCATCTTGCCCTCTGCCCCCTAAAGCCCTCACTCCCATCAGGATTGAGCCTCTGTTGCATAATCCTACCTTGGTGAAGGATTGCCTAGTCATTATAATGGAAATCACCCCTGAATCCTATGCCACATCCTTAAAAAGTGGCAAGAAGAAATCCTCTGTGACCATAAGCCCTGAACCCACCACTAAAGATCTCACCCCCATTTTGTCGGCGATGACCCCTGCTAAAAGAAAAATCCTTCAAGGTAGCCCTTCCCTGTCCATTAAAAAGAAGCTGGGTACCTAGGAAGAAGAGGATACTGTCAGTGAGATTAAGACCTCTAAGGCCACTCTAGTGATCGAGGAGATTAGTACTGAAGAAGGTAATGGGGATTTAGATAGTATAGGGGATGAGGTCTACACTCCCACTAACAACAAAACTTGTATGCCGATGACTAGGAGGTCATCGAGGCTTGCCACCAAACTGGCTTCCATGCCCAAGGGGAAAGCTACCTTGTTGGAGGAGGATGTTGAGGAGATGCAGGAAGAGGAACAACCTGAGGAAAAGAACAAAGAGGCTTCTATGGGTATGCAGGAAGAAGAAGACTTCGAGGATGATAACAAAAAGGGTTCTGCTGAGCTGTAGGGTTCAGGGTCAGAGGGCAACATCAAGATGGACACGGTCGTGGAGGAAACTGAATAGCTAGGGGGTGATGTTTCGGTTAACAAGGACAACAAAATTGAGATGCTGGAAGCTGATGAAGAGAGTCCCAGCAATTTCCCTGATTTCAATGTGTAGAGTTCAGATTCTGTCATCTCAGAGAAAAAGAAAAAAGGTGATAAGAACAAAAAGGACAAGGAAAATGAAACACTGGAGGCTAGGTTCACTCATTTGGAGAAGAAGTTTAACACTCTGGCTAAATTCTCAACTAGAGTTATGCACAGGTCCGCCACTACTCTGGTGGCTCTCCAAAGGGTGGTTCCTAAGGGGCAACAGAAGAAGGACAAAATGTTGAAGGATTACAAGGACATGCTCTAGTTTCTAGTGGATGATTGGGACAAGATGTTCACTTAGCCTTTGGAGGCTTGAGTCTACTCTGCTGTTGGTCCATTGTCGATCTGCTATTTCTATGGTGTCTAGTTTCTTTAGTCTTTTGTTATGTTGCAAAAACTTTGATGGTTAGATCTTAACTGTTATCATTTTTTGGTGAGCCTCTATTGGCTATTTTATCATGGGATCGGCACCCTTTTTTTCCGCTTATCTAATAAAAAACAATAAGCGTATATAATTTCTATATTTATTTGAAATTTTTTTCAATAGATTATAGTGAATTATGTATTGTCTTGTTTAGTGTGAAGAATATATTTTGTATTAGTTTTGATTTATTTCCTCTAGTGTTCATGTAGTGAATTCTTCACTACCTTCAGATTTTAATAAAATTATCACTTTATTAAAATTTCATGAAGTATTATCATGTTATTTAATTATCATTAGTTAGTATTTTCCCTTAATATTTAATATCAAACTTACTCCCTTTAGTCTCCCCCATCCTGCCCCATATATGAGGTGTGTGGGGAGAGTTATCTAAAAAGAGATGTCTATTTTTAGGTTAACATGTTAGTTATTTTGGTCTTTTGATTTACCCTATTTTATCAATAGTTAAGATTGTTTTATCTTTTTTGACAATCTATAAATAAAGGGTTTTTCTCCATTGTAGATATTTTTTGACTCTTGATGAATGGAAGTATAATTTTTTCTTTGTTCTTCATATCTTGTCCCAAAGAGTGTTCTCTACTTTTGATTTCATGTATGGTTTCCTACTTGTTTATGGTCCTAACATGAAAATGTGTTTCTTATATATATATGAAAGCCTCAAGCCACAATGATGCTTGTTTGGAGTTCTATGCATTAAGAAGTCTCATGGAAGAGAGTTGAGCTAGCTTTGGCTGTAATCTTTGCATTTTCATGTTTAATAAATTGATTGAATACTAAAGAGAGAGTTGATTGATCACTATTTTCATTGCATTACCTGATTTGTATCATATTTCTCTACATCTTATTTGTCCTTCTAACACTTTTTCCCTTTTCTAACTCTTTTCTCTATAAGAATTAGTTTAGATTTTATCTTAGATAGGAAGTTGACCTTCTCTAGAGGTGTCTTTCATATTTGAAGTTGTGCATGTAGGAATTTGGGACTACTTGCCCCTCACATTTTGCATTTTTGACTTTATGAGATGAGTGTATTAGTTTGTAACAATCAACAATTCAATGCATTGATGTTTGTGACTAGTTAATGCCATATAAATTTAAAATGCATTTATGCCATATAGACCTTTACCCAATGTTATTGTAACACTCAAATATTTCAACTAATATCAACTAATATTTCAACTAATGTTTCAAATGTTTCCAAGGTGTAAGAGCAATCTTATATCAACTAATAAATATTTCCTTTCATATTTTTTTTAGGTTTCTTAGAGTATTACAGTCATCTTGTTTCCATTGCAAAGGTTAATTCATGCCACAAAGGTTCATTCTTGCCACAATCATCATTTTTAGCATATAGTGTTCTACATAATATTTCAACTATGCAATAATACATTTTCATCATTGAGCCAAGTTCAAATTGATATTAGAGCTTTATGAGGTGGGTATATTATATAATGACCCATCACCACTAAGTGTTTTCTCATATCTTAATGCAACTTGTGACTTCTCAAATTCATCTAAAGTGGACCTAATTGTATATTAAGTGCAACATCTTTGAATCTCATCCTAACTGTGAGGGCGGAAATTCTCATACGAAGATAAATCAATGAAAATAAACTAAACAAACAAGCATACCTTCCTTTGTACACAAACTTGACCTCACAGATTGTAAAACCCCACGAAGGTATACGTACTAACATTTCATGCCTTCTCTTATTTCCTGTATGCATTTTGTCCAATTTCCCTCCCAATTTTATAAAGTTTTGAACTGAGAATGTAAAATATTACATTCATACCAAGCCCTAGTTCATTAAACTTTCTCTTAAATACATATTTAGAATTGGAAATGTACACGAATAAGGATTTGCTAAGAGAATTTCAAGACCCTACTTGCTTGTAAATTGCTTTGAAGAAGATGATGTTGGAGTTTGCTTGTTGTGATGGAAGCTGAATAGGATCGACAAAGTGCTTGTGAGTGATTGCAAACAAATGTTGTTTAAATTGCTTTTGTGGCTTTTGAGAGCAAGAATATGAAGGTAAAAGTGTTGAAATGATCATAAAAACCATTTAAATAGCCCTAATTCTATCGATCGAGTACCATTAATGCAGGTTCGTGTGCCATAGAAAGATGCACTGAATGTGGAAAAGGTAAACTTTTTTTTTACTAGGAAAAGGTATAGGAACACCCATAGATTAAAGAAAGTTTAAAAGTATTACATAAGATGTGGACGAGGCCAAGTCTAGATTATAAAATAAAACAATAGCGATGGCCCTTAACAGTCCTAAAATATTAAACTTTAACTAAAAAAATAGCAAGGCAGAAAATAAATACATCCCCCAAAGTAACACAAAACGGGCCTACGAAGAGACCATCCTCGAAGCAAAATGGCTAGTGAACCCCTTACCACCTCTAAAATAGGCACTATCAAGCAAACACAGCCAACCACCCACACCCATACACTAAACACACAACCCAACACCACCCCCTCACACCGTTGTCGAAGCTGCTAGGAGATTTTGCTCATCTAGATCCACAACCATAAAAGGTTCAAATCCTTCGTCAGGATCCTCTAAAGCGTACCGACGCATTCCTGGAGCTAGATTGGGGGCATGAATCCTTAGGAAACAAATGGCCGTGAACACATCCTTTATCCTATCCGGCTTTTTCTTAGTAATCAGAAAATAGTGAGACCACAGCGCATTGTCTATTTCACCACTGCTCAAAGATTTGATGCTAGCTTGCAAGGCCCTATAGATTGCTTGCTGCGAGGTAGAAGTGTGCAAGGAAGCAAGGTTAAACAGTCCCCCAATTAGAGCCTCCCCCTGTTCCATTATGTAAGTAGACACCGTTGATTCCCACCTTTCAAGAGTGTAAATGTTTTTATAAAACAATCATGACACTAAAGCATACACAAACTCGCCATCCATGACCAGGTCCATAATATTGGATAAGAGTTGGGATACCACATCTGAGTAATTGAGCACACGCCCCTCATATCCTCTTATCCAAGCATGGCCGACTATATTCCTAACTGCAAACTGAATGAGGGTGCAATCCCAATCAAGCAGAGTCATCAAGTCTGCCAACTTGACCCTCCCTCTAATCTCCAGTCCCAATCAAGAGCTAGAAAAAATAGTCTTTGATTAAGGCATGTGTCAGCCATATAGACTACCTGTTAGAGGTGAATAGGAAGTAGAAATAGGAAAGCTACCGGAAAGGAGAGACGTCAGAAGAAAATTTAGAATAAGGCAAGAGAGCGGCTGTAGTAAAAGAGTCAACAACCTTTATCAAAGACAACATCCCAGAAGTAGTAGGAATGAAAGCACGCTGTCATCTTGGCGGAATTAAATTGGTGAAGGACATCAATGACATCATGAGATAAGAGAGCACTAGTGATAAGATTTGAAGTACACTACTTAGGAGAAGGCCACCATATAGAACCTGCAATGTGTCCTCTGCTAGTGCTTCCTATCAAAATAAATGAAGCTGTTGCGCCACCAAAGAAAACTCAATTAAATAGTATAGTTAAGGCTAGTCACTTCCCTTTAAGATGGTGTAAAAAGAGGACAGATTCGCAATCCCCACCTGCCCACCAAAGCAGCTGAAATGGCTTAAACAATCTCAATTCACTTACCCTTATGAGAGCTAGCAACCCACTTCCACGGATTTGTCAGAAGATGGCCAAAAAGAGTTAAGCCGCATTCAAGTGAAGGCACCAATCATGTCAGAGGGGCGATGCTAGACCAAGCCAAATTCAAGCCAAACTGTGGCCTGTCACATATTTCATCTCATTCAACAGGAGATTTGACAAGGTATATGCCAACTAGTAACTTGCTTTATAAGGGATATCTTAAATATGCCAGAATGGCATTGCCAGATCAGATTAAAATCAAACTGAGCTACTATCCATCACATCTTCCATCTCATGTGATAGAAGGTTTGACAAAATGTCTGAGTGGATTTGGTCTCCAGGTGGGAATAGTAGATAGGCACTCTTAATCTCAACAGCTACATTTGCTAACAGGTCCGCCACCTTGTTGCCTTGCCTTAACATGTGAGAAATGAGATAATTATCTACCCTGTTCAATAGGGTGTCAACCTGCTGGAGAATATAGTTAAGTTTCCAGTTATCTAATCCTCTTCCTTTGATAGCATTGATCACTATGAGAGAATTTCCCTCAATCCATACATTTTTAATCCCTTTATCTACCATCAGTTGTAAGCCATGGACTAACGCCCATGCTTCCGCCTCATTATTGGTTCCTATGGGTAATTTAGACAATTTGGCTGCAATCAATGATCCATGTTCATTTCTAATAACACATCCTGTGCTAGAGGGGCCCAGATTTCCTTAGCATGCTCCATCAAAATTTAACTTGAAGGAAGGGGGGAGGGTGGGATCCATTTTACTTGTTCTCTTTTTGAAGTATTCTTGGAGACCCCTGGGAAACTATCTAGACCTAGCTTGCTGACTGACGGCTAGTGTGAAATAGTTGCCGCATCCCATTTAGACCATACTAACTTGCAAAAGTTTGTGGTCTGAGAAAAGCCACTAACAGATCAGATATTGCCACTTCTAGTTTATCATAGATCAGGCTCACAGAACTTGCTTCCTTTCTAAAAATACGAAGATTTCTTTCCCACCATAAGTGTCAAATGATCATCGAGGGACCTATGTCCCATAGACAGGCTAAGTAAGAATTAGCAAATGGATGGGGCAATTCCTAAACATTAGGAACAAGGATTTGGATATAGGACTGATCCAATTTATCTTTCTAAAAAACCAGAGCCAACATTCTCTACTAAAGGGGCATAGGAGAAGAAGATGATCTGTAGACTCTTCCTCACTTCCACATAACACACAAGGAAAATTGGAGCCAAGGCCCAACCTTTTGATTCGGTCTCTTGTTAGAATTTTGTTATGAAGCGCACACCAAGCAAATGCTCCTGCTTTCGGGAGTAATGCATTTCCCTACCACATATTTGAAGGCCACTCTGAAGTAGCTTTTTGCATGTAGATTCTATATCCTTCTCTGACTAAGTAGTGGCCCGATTTTGAAGCTGTCAAGACCACTTCATCCTCCATGTTGGAGACAATTACCAACTTCTTTCTTAATAAATGAATAAGCAGCACTTTTTGGTTCCTTGGAAAGTTACAATCTCAAGTGCTCTTCTAGGCTGCTGAGACTGAAGTCCCTACCTTTGTCACGAGCCAATAATCTTTGACTTTGGTCCCCCAGCTCGATTGAAGAAAGATTCTTTCTTCTGTCAGCTCTTTCCTTGCTGCCAAAGCCAGTCCCCCTCCCCAAGAATCATACCAGAAATCCACCTTTTCTCCATTGTGAATTATCCATGTCAGATTGCGCTGGAGAATGTCTCTACTTCTTGTTAGGAAATTCCAAATTGTTGAGCCTTTGGGAGGGTTCTGCACTGTGAAAATTCTCTCATTATCAAAAGAGTTCAGATATTTTTCCTTCATAAGTCTTACCCATATAGAATTAGGTTTTGCATACATGTTCCACGCCAATTTGGCCCCCAAAGATTGATTTTGGATTTCAATGCTGAGAATTCCAGTCCCTCCTACCTCTTTAGGCTTCCACACTTTGTCCCAGGCCAATAAATGAATTTTCTTCTCTTGGAGAGAGTCTTGCGACAGAAATTTCCTGCATGCCCCATCTATTTTGGCAGTAACTCCTTTTGGGATGTGGAAAACTGACATCATGTAAACTGGCACAGTGGATAGGACTACTTTTATCATCACAATATGACCTGCCAAAGACAATCTATGACCTTTCCAGCTAGAAAGCTTTGCATTCATGTTTCTCAGAACTTTACCCCATAGATCATTTCTATATCTGCCATTGAAAAGAGGGAGTCCAAGGTAACTTCCTGGTAAAGCCTGTATTTCTAGGTTAAGGATACCATGGATCTCATTCTAAAGTTAAAGCGACACATTTTGAAAGAAGAGCATAGACTTATTAAAATTGACCAATTGTTTGGAGACATGGCAATACAACTTTATTGTGTTCATCATGGTTTTGGCTTCTTGAATCGAGGCATGGCCAAAAAGAATTGTGTTGTCTACAAAGAGTGCGTGAGTGAAGGGTTCTTGAATCCCTTTGATCTTGATGCCTTTCCATTTTGAAATTCTCTTAGCTTCCTTTATTGCCCATGTGAGTGCCTTTGACATAAGAATAAAAAGATACGATGATAGAGGATCCCCTTGCCTCAACCCTCGTGAAGGTTCGAAAGAATCTGACTCCCTGCCATTTATAAGAACTGAAACATGGAAACCTGAAATACAAGAAGCAATCCATTTTACCACTTCTTTGGAGAAACTTATTTGCTATAAAATAGCTAGAAGAAAGCTCCATTCTACTCTGTTGTAGGCCTTGGACATATCTAATTTAACAACCATGGATGTCTTTTTATCTTTATTAACATAGTGCAGAATTTGATGCATTAAATTGGCACCCTCCAGTGTCTCTTTTCCTGGGACAAAACCCCCCTGCTTAGCGAAGATCAAATTTGGCATGAGTGTAGATAGCCTCTGCGCTAGAGCCTTAGAGATTATTTTGTAGATAAAGTTTCATAGCGAAATTGGCCTAAAGTCTTCAAATGTTTGGGGAGAACTAGATTTTGGAATGAGCATTAGACAAGTAGATTTAATTTCCTTAAGCACATTTCTATATTTCCTAGATTCTTCTACTACCAAATAGACATCTCTGCTGACTATGTCCCAGCATTTCTAAAAGAAGATTCCCATCCACCCATCCGGCTTTGAAGCTTTCTCCCTTGCTAGAGAGAAGACAACTGCCTTGACTTCCTCTAAGGAGAATTCTCTCAATAAATCTAGGTTTTGATTTTCTTTAACTAGTTTGGGAATAAACTTACAGACATTCTAATCCTTTGCCACTTTAGAAGTCGAGCTGGATAGGAGATTTCCAAAAAAGGCTTGAGCTGCAGAAAGAATTTATGTTGAATCAGTGCAAATCTGCCCATTCCCCAATTGGATTGATTTGATATAATTTGTGCCCTCCCGTACCTTGACTGAAAGATGAAAGAAGGAGGTATTTTTGTCTCCTTCTTTCAACCATAATTCCTTCGATCTTTGCCTCTAGAAGATTTCTTCTCTTTTCAAAATCTCTTCTAGTTTGGCTTTGAGTTGCTTCTCTCACTGAAAGGAGGAGAGGTTCATGCCATTTTTTATTATGAGATCTGCTAGAGCTCTCATCTCTTTCTGTAGTTTTGACTTTTCCGCAAAAACATTATGGAACTGAGCCTTATTCATTTCCATAACCTTATGTCTTAGGAATTTTAATTTACTTACTAGATGAAACATGAGGGATCCTTTCACAAATGGGATATGCGACCACCAATTTTTAATTTTTTCAATAAAAGATGCATCTCTAAACCACATTGTTTGAAATCTGAACTTCTTTTTCCTAGGAAAGGAATTACCTCCTATACTTAATCTAATCGGGAAATGATCGGAGCCCATCAGAGCCCAGATCTCTGTCTCAAATCTAGTTGGCAGATTAAAACTTTCTGAGGATAAAAAGAATCTGTCCAAACATTTTTCTATTTTTAAAAAGCCTTTCCTTTTGTTTGTCTAGTTAAATTTACCATTTTTGGGGATACAATCTAACAGGAGATTTTTATTAATAAAATCCTTAAAATCCCGCTGAGATTTAGGCGGATGAGAGATGCCCCCCGATTTTTCAGATTCATCTAGGATGGAATTGAAATCGCCCCCTAATATATATAAATTCCTTTTCAACAACCCTAGCCATGCAGACAGACTTTCCCATACTTGTCTTTTCTGAGATAAATCAATTGGTGCATATACATTGACTATCCAAAGATCTTCTCCATAAAGAAACGAAGGGAACTTACCTATTAGAAATTTATCATTCTTTTCCATCACCTCTAGTGATTGAATATGCTTTCTCCAACCTATAGCAAGCCCACCCGAAGCAACTCGAGCAGCCACCACCTCAAAAGACCAGGCTTTCCAACTTTTGAAAACATGTTCATTCGAATCAACAGACAGCTTTGTTTCCTATAGCATTATGATATCTGATTTATCCTCATCAATTTAAGAATTGATGAGTTTCCTTTTGTTAGGGGCATTAAGACCCCTAACATTCCACGTAAGTATCTTCATGTCTTCTGAGGACAGTAGTTTACTCTCCTCTTACTTGGACTGTGTTTAGCCTGAAGATTCTGCTCACTTGGATAATCTTTATTCTTTTTCAACTATTTCTGTCTGGAGCTTTTCCTAATGGAAGGGGGAGTACCCTTGACAAGGGGACTTTTCAAATTCATCCGATTTAGACCTAGAGGCATATTTTTTATCTTGTCTGAATCTTCCTGGAGAACTTCATCAGCTATCTCCTCAATAACATTATTTGCCACCTTCATCACTACCTAATCAAGAAGGTCTCTCAAAGTTTCATTATCCTGTAGCAAGTCCTTTGAAAAGTCTTTGGACACAGGGTCTTTCCCCACTTTCTCTTCCTGGTCTTTTTTAGAGATTTGAATCATTTCCTGCAGGGGGGTATCCTCTTCCCAGTTAAGCCAATCTTCCTCCTCCCTTGAAGGTGAGTGACAATCTAATACATATCCTTCTGCCTCTTTCTCACCAACCTCTTTTAGAAGGTGGTCAAAATTCCACATTTGGCCTTAAATACCAAGTTTGTGAGATTCTGGGACTAAATGGGATAGTCAAAATTTTAGCGTAGGTTTGGATGTATAGAGAAACCTCGCAAGAATTTAAACACCATAAAACTCTATAATCTCGCATAAAAAGACTTGAAGCTACATTGTGGGAGAATGGGGTCTGATAGGACCAGAACACTCTGAAGTCAAAATATCTTAACAAACCCCAAAACTCCTCATCCATGAAGATGTGAAAGCTCTCCAACTCTCTTAAGAGGGTCAAATGAAAGTGTTATTCTAAAGGCAAGCTAACGAAAACATCCACAAAGAACTAGACTAACAAAATCATGATAATAATTCCTTGAGGTTTCCCAGGAAATCACTCTCTTAAGCTAGGAGATTGAAGATTAAGACTTGGACCTGATAGAAAAATCAAAAGAGGGGGTCTACATTTTGAAGCAAAATGGGGCACGTGTGTGCAAGGCACAACACCCCATGCACGAAGGGAGTCACCTTCTCATTCAAATTCATCTCAACCAAAACATTGATCTCTTTAGAGCCTAGTTGATTGACCTTCTCCTTCTTTCCAGATTGACTTATTTTCCATCTTCTTTGGGTAGTTCCTCACATAGTAACCTAATCTATGACAATCATAGTAAACAAAATGAGTATTCTCAAATTCAATTGATTGATTCAAGTTTACAAACTTAGAAGATAGAATAATAGTGCAGAGGGAAGCCCCATATCCAACCTTACATTCACACAAATCCTAGCATATACTAGCCTTTTCCAGAACTTTCTAACAACATCAATAGCTAAAAGCTACCCAAAATAACTATAAATACCCTTCAACACTTCATCTTACCAATATTCAAGAGGCAAATTGAGGGCTTCGACCCAAAGAGGTACCAATTTTATGTTTTTTGTACCAAGTTAAAACTTGGGCTCCATTTTTCAGGAATAGACCAAATTTACCTAGAAACCACTAGCAATCTAGAATGCTTCTAACACAATCTTCATGGTGTGAAAAGCATAAAGGATTTAGACATCCTTGACCATAGTAAAAATCTCCATTTGACCTCTTAGATTCCATTTCCTTTTATCCCATCTCCTAAAATCATCTATATTCAACCTCGACCTTAAAAATTTTCCAATGAGGAAATTTCCAAACCTTACAGAAATATTTCAATCATCGAGTTTGGGATCTTGAAGAGGAAACCTCCATTATATCTTGACATAGAAGAAAAGGACATAGCTTGGGGGATTCCTACCTTTTTAAAAAACTTGCTAACAAATTCTTATTCTTGAACAAATCCACCTAAGAATCAATGTCCTTCCTTCGAGGAGAAATTAGATTGGGTCCCTTTATGCTTGATGAAGACACTTGCTTACTTTATAAATTACCTTTAGCAAATCCTACATGGGGATAAATAGACACACCCTATCTAGCACCACCATGAGTATTAGGCATCTTTGAAACCCCACCATCCTTACTTGACACATTAGATCTACACCCTTTGTCCACTCCAAGGAGGGAAAGGCTAATACATCTCTCCTTAGATGCCATTTGAAGTGAGAGAAGGACCCCAACACTAGTCCTAATCATCTCCTACTCCAAGAAATCATTCGTAGCATGAAAACCCTAGTATTTATAAGCATAGGCACCAACAAATCACATAGAATCCTTTGAATCAGTTGCTTGACAAGGGGGGAGGAGAAACTCTCAAAACAAACCTTGTTACGAACTATAGACACCTAAAACACCATTAACATTCCTAACTGTAAGGGATTACAAATCACTTAAACCCTTTTAGACTATAGGAGAAGATAAATTAGACCCCTTATTAGCAAAAATGTGTCGAGCCTAGAAGGAATCATAAGCTTTTTGATGGGCCTCCAACCAAATATCTATCAATATTTCTTCTTCCTCATCTAAAGAGACATTCCATTCATCCTCCACTTCTCGTCTACACCATCCTAGCCTTCTTCTTCTTCAACCTCCTCATCTGTAGCCTCCTGGCTTTTCCCGCTCAACGTTATTCTTTGAAGCATGAAAACCAACATAGATAATTCTTTATTGTATACCAATAGGTGAGATTCACTATATCTATCAATGATTGAAGTGATTCAAATATGGTATATTGGTCCTCAAGGTATTCCATGGCTCTTGATATGTGAGGTGATTCTTACTTACAAATTGGAGATAGTCTATGACTATAAGTAGTTAAGGTATTCTCTATAACATGTTAGTAATTAAGGCATGTCAAATCCTTATACAATATTTGAATTTATTAAAATGATTCCCCTTGGAAATATTCAAGACATTGAATGTAAGAGAGACATATATAACGGGTTTGTTTATGGTTGTGTTCCTTGCGATTGTAGAGAAAAAGACCCCTGATAAACTTGTACTAGAAGTAGTAGATTTATAATCTTAAATAATAACAGAATAAACAGAAAGCAAAGATAATACATAGTATTTTCACTTGGGAAAACGTTTTTAAGTAAAAAGAAAATCAGCACAATAAAATTATTCACTAGTACAAAAATTCAACCATTCTCCAATACAATAATGAATCTCTTACTTCATCGGGAATATAAATAGACACACTGCATTGCATGAATTATGCAAAATACAAACACAAAAGATAAACATGAACACTTTAAAACATATGAAAAAATAGAAAAAAGCTAAAATAACACCCAATTTTGTTTTTTTCACACATTTTTGGGAAACACTAGATGTTAGCCCCATCCCAACTATTAAATATGGAAAGTATACAACACTTATCCAACAACAATTTCATAAAATTTATTAGCAAATAATATGCAAGCAATTTAGTGTACATGGTATAATTATTTGTTTTTCTCAAACAAATTACTCATAAAGATTGATTTAAAATCCATAATAATATTGGCTTTTAGCAATAGTAATCTGAGTATTGAGAGCATGATTAAGTAGAAATCCATAAAACATGCATAGGTTTAAGTGTTATAAGAATATTACGGATACAAATTTCATAAGATGAAGGTGCCATACAATGACGTATTAGAAGAAAATTTAAAGAAGTCTCTCCAGTCAAGCAGACAAATGAAAAAGTAACTGATTGTGATCAAGGATACAAAAAGTTTATTCCATCCTAGACGTCTCTAAGTCCTCGACATCAATATGGTGACCATTGAGCATCTATCAACAAGCTGGACGTTAACATGATGGACACAGGA
Organism: Cunninghamia lanceolata; assembly: GCA_027924645.1. Lineage (NCBI taxonomy): Eukaryota > Viridiplantae > Streptophyta > Pinopsida > Cupressales > Cupressaceae > Cunninghamia > Cunninghamia lanceolata. The sequence goes on from BSBN01000934.1 coordinate 3,722,121, forward strand.
AGTAATTTGCATAATTGTCAAGCAGTCCATATTGACATCTATGTTAAAAAACTTGAGCATTACATCCATGTCCAACTAACTTCAAGATTCCCTTTTTTATGACTTGTAGTAAGCTTCAACAAAAGAAATCTAGGATTTGATAAAAAAATGTCTTAACCAAATTAGAATTTGGAGATTATTTCTGCTGATTTCAATTGTCTGTATTCACTTTGGATTACCAACAGCAAGTGAATGGATTAGTAGTGGTAACAGTTTTTGAAAAAAAAAAAAAGTTTTTGCAAAGACACAATTGGCAGTACTTATATTATCCCTTAGTGAAGAATCCATCAATATTAATAGTCATTAGATCTAAAAATTGTGTGTGTGTTACAGCATAATATGAAGCCTATGCTTGTGGAAAGCATAATTACTGACTTGTATGGAGCTATGTAACAATGATAATTTGTAAGAAATTTTAAATTAAAACATAGACCTCACTCATTGGCAATAGAAATAAGAAGGTTCAAGTCAATTTATCTTTAAAAATAAAAAACTGGAAACAAAAATTAACATAGATCTTAAAGAGATTCGAGATAGTTTATGAAATGAATGACTGAGACGAGCTGATTTTGAGCCTCCCTCAAATCTTCCAAAAGCCTCCAAAGCTATAATGTATACAGAGATTTTGGAAGCCTTTGAGGGAGGGGTTAAAGCAGCTCCCTCATACTTTGAAAAGCAATGCACCCCATAAGCTGAAATGTTGGAACAGACAGATCTGAGTGTTGCGTGAGATTGTAATTTGGTAGATGAATTTATAGGAATGTGTAACAGAATATCAACTGAATAATTGACATTTTGATATTGAGAACCGGTTCTGTGCTCATAACATTCAAAAAGTCATTATGATTCTACCCTCTGATTAAAGCAGAAGACAAGCTTATCTGCATGGAACCTTCAATAGATTGAGAGATACCATTTGTTTTCTCGAGTCATTTTTACTTTATTCATTCGAGAGTCAGGACAATGTACAGTTATACAGTTTAATCTAGTTAAGACAATAAAGAAATAGAAGAAATAATTATACAGTTTATTCTAATAGGTGGTAAATTAAATCTGCTTTAAAAAAAACCCTTACAACAAGAATCAATTCTAAGGTGGTCCTTTCAATTAGATTTGTTCGAGTTAAAAAATCACAGGATTCACGACTTTCATATTAATAAGGTGACATGTTTGTTTGTTTTTTTTTTTTTAAAATTGCAGTTCATATATATATACATAATGTGTATATATGTATACACATATATATATATATATATATTGATAGATACTTATTTGTTTATATTGATCTTTTCTTAGGTTTGTGGTTTTGGAATCATGTCTTATTTTAGGACTGGGTTGTGTTACAATTCTCTTAACATGCTCAAATAATGGAAGTGTTCTCAAGCCAATAAAATATTTAACATGTCCAAATGATTGAAATGTTCTCAAACCAGTAAAATATTTCCATGAAATTATGATTTTTATTTATAAAATATTCCTTTTACATTACTAATAGTTTTCGAGGATGTGTTGCTCACTTGATAATCATCTCGCAAGCAATAAAACGCTAAAGAATATTATCTGGAAATTTGAAATTTAGCATCGGTTCCATTTGATTTTGTTAGTGCTTGTAGCTTTGGAAAACAGTGAACAAAGTAAACGAAGCAAATGTCAACAAAGTAATATTCTCAACTGATTTTAAACATGCCTTCCATACAGCTTGGGATTATAGTTGAGCAATTCCACTTTAAAAATGTTTAGCAAAGTCGAAATTATGAAAGATCAATGACAAATCAATTGACCGATTATAAAGTATATATTTTGTGATGTCACTAGAATAGAAACACTTTTTCAAAACAGAAACCATATACCAACCTTTATTATAAATTGACACCAAACTATGGTGTTGAAGTATTTGTGTTTATCATGATAAATTCGGTCGAGTCTATGACACGCCACCTATTCCCCTAATACCCCACAATTTCTTTCTGTATGGATGACTTGCTTTAGATGGAGATGAGCTTGATATTAACATGTTGTGTCTATAATATTACTTGGAATAATTGGAGGAAGTTGGTCTTACCTCTCCCTCAATGCCTTCTAAAATATGTTTTTAGAGGGGGGTGTTAACAAACGTTCGGCATCGAATTTAGCCATTAACTATGGGGCATCCATCCCCTACCAAACAATAGTTTAAGTCTATCAGTGTGCTCGCTGACCCAAATAAGGGCTACCGTTTGGGCAGGTACAAAACTAATGCCTCAATCATTGCACTACACTTATAATGATTATAACAAAGCAATTGTAGAATTTATTGATTTTTTTTAATGGTATTTCAAGAGTACACATTAACAAGGAGTTTGCAAAAAGTTTAGGTCACAAAACAGGACCCATAATTAAGTGGTAGAGCATACCAACATGTAAATTAGAATTCCCAAGTTCAAGCTCCAATTGGTTCATAAAAAATAAAACTACATAAAGCTATGAGCATCGATTATTGCTTAGTAAGTCATATGCTTTGTAAGTCATTCCACTAATTGTTAGAATAAAGTACTTCTCCCACATGCATGGGATGGTAGCAAAAATGCATTTGGTAAAACTCTATATATTGTAATGACTTCTCAATTGATAAGTATCTTGGAATATTTGTAATTGGAGTGTATGTTCTATTTGATGGTTGCCCCCTCGAAGTGGTATTGTGAAGATAATAAAAGTATTTTTGTTTCTCTCATTTTTGCAATATTTCTGTGTGTTCAACATATTTTGTTTTACAATTTCATTAAAAGTAGTATGAGAGCTCTTTCTAGAGCTGTTTCTACAAGTAGCTTACTAATTTAGGGCTATCAATAACTATCGATTATATACTCTCACCTTGCCCTATAGGGATCTTGGTGATTAGAAAGTGGTTATAGCCATAATCACACTAAATTTGTATATAAATTTTTCCATTTCCCCCCTTGCAATTAGTTTTTTTTTCAGGTTAGAAAACTTGTGTCAGGGGTTTTCAGATATCCTTAGAAGAGTTGTCATTTTGGCTAAGCTGGATTCCCCGTAAAGGGTCTAGTGAAATGAGGAATATTTTGGCTCTAATACCCAGGCCTTAGACAACCTTTGTATATGGCAGGAAACTTTCATGTACTTATGAGTATATTGGATGATCCCCTAAGATTTTTTGTAGTCTAACCCTAGGTAACCTTCGGTCATCTATATTCTATGATGCTTTGATAAGTGGTTAGCATGAGGAAATTAATCATTGTGTATCTTGGAGATTTGACTATGGTTATAGTCCTAACCCTCCATAGTTAGTGCTTTGAAATACTAGGCTAACACTATTTATGAACATAATAAGTATATTGGTGAGCTTACAAAATAGGCACACCCTTTAGTGCCTTCATTTTTATCCCCACCAATGTGGCATCTACCCTAAATATGGTTGCGTCATATTTTCTTGGAAGTTGGGTATTTGGCATATGCTTTATAGTTATCAATGTTCTCTTTGCACATTAATCCATCTCTTGTTTCTAGAATATTCTTCTAGATTTGCAATTATTATAGTAGTATTATGATTTGTAGGTTAGTTCTCTACATCAATTTTACACTAGTATATTCTATAAGAACACCCAATCTCTAGTAATAATTATCTATAGAGTGAGAAATTGAAGAAACTAACCACATTTCATACCCACAGGAATCTAAAATTAGAAAAAAGTAAGTAAAAAAATTTTGGGGCCAACTTTTACCTCCTTTGGTGAATTGTCCCATTACACTTGCCTCTTCTAGTTGGTCAATTTACCAAATATCTTTGGCTAACCTTTTTTGGGCCAAGGCCAACTTTCACCCTTTTGGTAGATTGTCTCATTATGCTCACCTCTTTGGTCAATTTTAGATAATCTAGTTATCTTTTTTGGGATGCACTTTTCTCCATGGTGGTAGGTCACTATTTTCAAGACCAATATGACCTACAAGAGACCATTATGCAATCTCTCAATGACTACCTAGATCAAATATAGAGGGTAAATCAAGACATTTCAGTAGCCTTGGTAATTCAATTTCCCAACCCTCCTAGTAAATTAGATAGCTACTCTTAGGTGTAGACAAGGGCCAACTTTCCACTCCTATAGTAGGTTCCCACCCCCCCCATCTGGGTGGCCCTTTATTCCCCCCTAAGGTAAACTTTTCAAAATTTGATGGTACATACCCTACTAGCTAGTTGTATAGGGTTGATCAATATTTTATAGTATATCAAATTCCATAGGATTAAAATCTCTCCATTTCCTCTTTTCACTTGAAAAAAGAAACCATTTAGTGGTTTCAATGGTTGGATAGGACTCGCCCATATCTCACTTGGTCAAAATTTCATAAGGAATCCCTAATCCACTTTGGTCCTAGTACCTATGAAGACTTTGTTGGTGCCCTTACTAAATTATGTTAGACATGTTCCATCAAGGAATATCAAAGTGAGTTTTAAAAACATGTCAAATAGACACATTACTTGGATGAATCTATTTTTTTGTAGTTGTTTCATCAATGGTCTCAAAGAGGATTTCCTTCTTTAGCAAATCTATAAGGGGTGTTGCTATGTTGACATAGTTCTTCATAAATCTTCTATAATATCTAGTGAGTCCTAGGAAACTACTCAAGTTCTTACTAGTTTTAGGAATAGGCCACTCTATCATAGCCTTAATTTTTTTAGGATCAACCCTTACTCCTTCATGTGACACTATGTGACCTAAGTACTCCACCTCTTTGAGAGCAAAAGCACACTTGGAAGGTTTAGCATAAAGTTGGTGATGTTTGAGAACTTTTAATGCTTGATCTACATGATACAAATGCTCTTCCCATGTCTTTTTATAAATCAATAATATATCAAAGGACACTAATACAAACATCCTCAAAAATGACTTAAAGATAGCATTCATCAAACTTTGAAATGTAGAGGGAATGTTAGTAAGACCAAATGACATCACTAAAAACTCATAATGACCTTCATGAGTCCTAAATGCTATCTTGGGAATATCTTGTTCCTTTATTCAAATTTGGTGATAACCTAATCTAAGATCAAGTTTTGTAAAACATATATCTCCATTCAATTCATCTACTAAATCATCAATGACTAGAATATGAAACTTATCTTTGATGGTGTACTTGTTGAGCTCTCTATAGTCTAGACACATGCACCAAGTGTCATCCTTCTTACACACCATCACCATAGGAGAGGAGTAGGCACTTTGCATATGCCTGATAATATTTACTTCCAACATCTCCTAAACTATCTTCTCAATATCAATTATATATATATATATGGGTATTTGTAAGGCTTGATGTTGGGTGGTTGGCTCGCTACTACTAGTTGAATGCCATAATCCTAATCCCTTTTAGGAGGAAATCCTTTAGGCATATCCCTAAAGGCCACTGGGTGAAAATATATAATTGCTTGTAGATTTGGATGGATAGGAATATTTAGCTGATACATTGCTAATGAAAACAACTAGGCCATAAATCCATCAGCCCCCCTTTTAAGCATATTTTGGATTTGATGAGAGCTTAACATTTATGGGGACTTGGAATGCAATCCTCTTAGTTCAATTATCCTTCCCTCTGAGTTAAATCTCATGAATAGATACTAGAAGTTCATCTCAATTATCCCCAATGTAGTGATCCATCTACTCCTAAAACTATATATGCTACAGCCACAAGAATAACAAACATTTGATAGTCAAGTCAATATTATGCCATGATTAATTTAATTCTATGGCATTTTATGAACAATTAATAGTACCCCCATCTACAATTTGGACCTAAAATTCTAGAGTGGGATATATAAAATAATTTAGATGACTAGCTAACTTCTTGTTGATGAAGTTGTGAGTACTTCCTGAGTCAATCAACACTATTACTTTCTCTTTCTTCAAGAAACCCAAAACCTTGAGAGTTTGTTGAGCTTTAACTCTAAGAGGTGCATGCCAATAAATGATTGTTAGAGTATCTCTTGATTCCTCATCTAACTCATTTTTGCCCTCTAATATTGGTTCCTCCTCCTCTTCATCACTCAACCCTTCAATATAGAATAATTTTTTTTTAGTGCATTTATGCCCCCGATTGTTTTTGCTATCACAATTAAAACATAACCTTTTTTCTCTCTTCTCCTAAATTTGTTGTGGCATCAATCTAGTAGGCCAAGGAAGTTACTGTGTAGGAGCGCTTCTTTCTTTTATGTTTACAAAACCTTACCTTTTATTAGCCATAAATTCTTCCTTTACCTACCTTACCATAATCATTGATTGGGATATAGAATTTGGATGGAACATGCACACCTCATATTTGATGTGATCCTTTAAGCCTTCAAGGAATAAATCCATCAAATTTTCTATTTCCACATTTTCCACTCTTAAAGACAAGGTTTGGAATTGATCAATATAATCCTTGACTATACCTGTTTTCTTTAATTTGGTAATTTGGTTGAAGTAGCTATCCATAAGATTATCAACACAATGTGTAGTAAGTTCCTCAGAAAATAGATAAAATTACAACACGTCCTTTATTTTTATTTTCATCACATATCCAATGATACCAAATGAATTGGTTTGATTTCAAGTATAAGGAAGCCATTGTCACCTTTTGTTAACTAGGGACATGATGAATGTTAATGAATCACTTCATTTTGTAGAGCCAATAGGTAGGATCTTTGCCATCAAACTTTTGCATACCAACTTTGGTGTGTAGTGCCTAACCATGGAATTATTTAGGTGATGATTGATCTTTAGGTTTGATTCAAACCTAAAAGCACCCTTCCCCTTAAGAGGCTTGTCTTCCTCCAAATCTTGGTTGTGTGACTCCCTTTGTTTAGAATCTCTATGATGTTGGCTATGAACAAATTTCTCCATCATCTTCTTGATATCACTTGTCTTAGCCAACCCTTGCATCCACTCTATCATAATTAACAAGATTTCATCCTTCAGCTTGTTTGTTTCTTTATGAATTTGTTCCATTATAGATTCATTATCTTTACAAACAATCTCCTCATTTTCCACATCCTCATTGCTTAGAGATTTTCTAGGTGTGAAAAAATTCTATTTTCCTCTTGTTGCAAGCCCTATCATGATGGAGAAAATAATTTTGCAATAAATCACACAAACAAGTCCAATTAGTCTGAAATTTTTATTGTGACTTACTAGGGTCTATATGTCACTTCTCATAAAAATCTTCAAGAAATTTGTTGATTTGTAACCTTGGGAGAAAATTTGATGGAAACCCTAGTTTTGCAATAACTTCCTCAAATCTGCTCCAAATTCCTACAAATTAGGACTATAGGTATATCAATGCAGCCTTGTTCAACCCTCTAGAAATTAGAAAAAAATTCATTCAGTTTCAGCCCTAGGTATAAAATTTGTAGAAACCCTAATTTGTTGATAATTCTCATAATTGTATTCCAATTGACCTCAAATTAGGACTAAAGTAGCTCCAAATAAACCTTGAATAACCCTACAAAAATAAGGAAAAAATTGCTAAAATGAGAGAGATATGGGCTTTCCAAAATGACCTCCAAAACAAAAAAATGCCTTATTTCTTACTTTCATGATGCAAAGATCATGCTTTGATACCACTTGTAATGAATCGACTTGCACAAATGAGGAATATAATAGAAAATATGTTGCAAGTACTTGATATTAATAAGCCACTTCGAGGGGGCAACCTCCAAAAGTCTTTAATGAAGAACACAATTGACAATATGATCATAAATAACACTCACTACCTCTTATATATACTCTACTTATGTCTTGGATATCACCCAGACCAACTTAGATACCGAAATATAACACCTAGGCTAACCTATTTAACTAGATAAGAATATAATAATGATCATATGACTTTTAATCAAGGGTTAATGTAGGCACAAGTCGACTACTCATAACCCTATACACACTATCAAATTAAGGGTGTAGCAAAATTTCATAGTTTTTTCCACATTAATACTAGTATTAATTTGGGTGGTAATCAAAGAGCTGAGATGAATCATGATCATGCAAGTCTTCCTAATGAGTTGGATCTTATTGTTCAAAATATCTTTGATTTGAGTAATTTTAATGCTTAATAAATGAGAGAAGATAAAAGACAAATGCTTAAGCTTACCATGTCAATTCATGATTTGGTGGATGATACTAGCAGTCTTCTTTTCCAAGTTTGGATGGAGGATGAATGTCCTCATCGAATCTTGGAGCATAAAATTTCTTCTATTAATTCTATCAATGTCAGTCTTGGTGCTCTAGAGGACATCAAGCTTTTCGTAGACTGTCTCACGAAATTCCTATGAGGTTGTTTTACGATAGGAAATGTTTTAAGGTCCTAAATCACCTCCAAATAGGGCTTAAATTTGCAGTCAACCTTGATTGTCAAGCAATTTTTTTATGACAATTATCTATTCAAAGTGCCTTTAAAATAATATGATATATTTTAGTATACGTAAATTATATAAAAACAAAATATATATATCATCATAATCTTATATAAATTTTGACAGTTTGTCCAAAATCTCTCCTATCATATGATATGGTCTTTTGAAAATTTCAGTTGTATTTTAGAGCTAAAATGTCTAAATACAGCTATACAACTGTCAAATTTAAGCCCTACCTCCGAATGTACAAGTGGATCATGAGTTTAATGAGAACCCTTAATTCCTCCTTGTTGTTTATTGTCTTCAGTTTCTCTTCTTAAAATATCTTTTACTATCTTTTAATAATGGTTCGTTTGACTCTTTTTAAATAAAGGTTTTTCAATTTTATTAAAAAAATACTAACAAAAATATGACAACTATTTATCATTTTTAAATGTAAATTAAATACAACATTACTATTAACTTTTATCCATTAAAAATTTAATATTTAAATAGATTGATTATAAAATAAAGCCATCAAAAAGACCACCATGTTCCTCTTCAAGTTACCCCCAAGCAACATTCCCTCATTTTTTCCATTTCAAAACGTGCTTATAAAGTAGCTGCTTAATTCATAGCAAAAGAATTGGAAATTGAAAGGTTGACTCATCTAAATGATAAAAAGGATATTACTTGCTTTGTTTGTTATGAATCCAAAACAAAAAAAGAAAATATTTAATGGAGTGGGATTGTGCTTAAAACAAGCAAGGGATGTAGAATAACTCTTGTCATTACAGCATTAAGGAAATACTTGAAAACCTTGTATGAATTACAAGTCTAGGTCCTAAGAAATCGGGTGTTAAGACATTTATCCGTATGAAGTTCTGCTTAATTGAATAAATTGAAGTGTTTCTTTCTGAAAGGCCGAGCATGACAAATATCTAAGGACTTTTCTTGGAAGATTCCCTAGCATGAAATATGTCATGTGGACGTAGATACAGTAGAAATACTGTTGATTTTTATGTTAATAAATTGTAAATAGTACTGAGCACTGACATAATAAAAGTATTATGTCAATCTAATAGCGATTTTGCAGATATGTTTGTCTGCCACTTCAATCAGAGTTGGTAAGATAGCATCAAAAAACACTTTTGTATTATCAAAGGTTAGTGCGGAGCATTCTTTTTAAGGTTGAATTGTCAATATCTCAGTTGACATTGAAAAGACGAATGAGAATGTTATTTCTATAAATTGATCTACTCATTTACCATTTCACATAGCAGTCATCCGCATCGTCCAACATTTGTATGAGGGAGGTGCTATTAACTCTCCTTCAAAGGTTTCCAGAATCTCTTAACTACAATAGCTTTTGAGGTTTTTGGAGGCCTTTGAAGGGAGCTCAAAGCAGCTCAGCTCAAAATTGAGGTCCATTAGATATTTGCTTCAGCAAATTTAAGTATTTATGTTTTATATTTTGATTTTTGTCTGTTGTTATACATTACTCTTCTTATTCAGAAGAAGCAGATCAGATTCTATGTTTTCTGAGGAGGAATATGTACTTTTGTATAGATTTAGCTGAATATTAATTGTTATTAGGCACCCAACTAACCAAAATTGTGTAGATCACCACTGCTTAGCGTTGGAGTCCTTTTAGGTCAAGTTTCAATCATCAATGCAATTCTGCCACGGGAAATTGAGCTACACCAGCACAAGGTAATTCATCAGTGTCACTGGGATAGGTATTTGTAGTCACCGTCCCTATGTCTCTAAAATGTTAAACCCTTTCTATTTCTCAATCCGTAAAATATAGTAGTGAAGAGGTGTGAGGAGCGGTTTTTGCTCTTATTAAAGATTAGGTTTTAAAGAACATAAAAGTTAATGAGAAAACTCATTTTATGTTCCCTTCAAACCACAAAATGCACAAAATATGTGGGAGCTTAAATTGCACTGTTTAAAAAACACACATTGCTTTCTTTGAACAGAAAAGATAGCCCAAATACTTATCTATTATTGTCTAGTTGTTTGATTGGAATGAGCCTTTCAAAATATTATGCTCTAGATAAAACAGGAGGTCCCAAAAAATTTTGGGTCTTTAAAAAAACAAAATAAGAGGTGTCATATTTTATGGGTGTATTTATTTATTTATTTGGAGATATTACAATTTTTTTACAACGCTTGTATTTCAAGAGCTGATATGAAGCTGTTATATATATCATATGAAACTATCAATATGAACAAGTACTATAGTTTATATGTCCAAAGTCTTATGTTAAGGATAAAAGTCTAAAAGCAAAAGTACTACAAGAAGTAGCAATGAAATGTACGCTGTATTTTTGTGAGCTTTATGTTTTTTAGAAATATACTTTTCCATGGAATTAACTATTCTAAAGGATAATTAATTCTTTTTTAAAGATTATTGGTAAATTATATTTATATTTCTTTCTATTTGTTTTATAACAATAAATATTGAATTTCTTTTTTCATTTGATTTTTTTTTTTCAATAAGTCATGGTGAACTATGTATTGTCTTGTTTAGTGTGAAGTATATATTTTGTATTGGTTTCCAATTACTTCCTTTAATGTTTATGTAGCAAATGCTTCATTGCCTTCAGATTTTAATAAAATTATCACTTTATTAAAATTTTATGAAGTATTATCATTTATTTAATTATCATTAGTTAGTGGTTTCCTTTAATATTTAATATCAAACTTACTCCCTTTAGCCTCCCCCATCCCACCCTAATATAAGGTGTGTGGGGAAAGTTTTCTAAAAAGGAGATGTCCATTTTTATGTCAACATGTTAGTTTTTTGATTCATTAATTTACCTTATTTTATCAATAGTTTAGATTGCTTTATCTTTTTTTGGCAATCTATAAATAGAGGGGTTTTCTCCTTTGTAGAGATCTTTTGACTCTTGTTGAATGGAAGTATAATTTTTCTTTGTTTTTCATATCTAGTCCCAAAGAGTCTCCTCTATTTTTGATTTCATGTATGTTTGTCTACTTGTTTATAGTTCTCACATAAAAATGTGTTGCTTATATATATTTGAAAGATGCAAGCCACAATGATGCTTGTTTGGAGTTCTATGTATTAAGAAGTTTCATGTAAGTGAGTTGAGCTAGTTTTGGCTGTAATATTTGCATTTTCATGCTTAATAAATTGGTTGAATACTAAAGAGAGAGTTGATTATTTCTCTATCTCTTATTTGTCCTTCTAACACTTTGCCCTTTTCTAACTCTTTTCTCTACAAGAATTAGTTTAGATTTTATGAAGTTAGTCTTCTCTAGAGGTTTCTTGCATATTTGAAGTTGTGCATGTAGGAATATGAGACTACTTGCCCCTCACATTTGGCATTTTTGGATTTATGAGATGAGTGCATATTAGTTTGGAGCAATCAACAATTCAAAGAATTGATGTTTGTGGCTACTCAAATATGTTGTGTTGTTTATCATTTAATAATCCTACTTATTAATAAATGGTGTGCATACTTTTCTACTATCCATATGTGTAGGCCAAACACAGGTTAGAATATTTAAAAGTTATTGAATGCCAATTTTTAAACAGTTATTTTCATGGCGTAATTGATTAATTATTTTTTGTGTTAATTAATGGAGTATGTTTAAGGTGTAAGAGCAATCTTATATCAACTAATAAATATTTTCTTTCATGTTTGTTTTGTTTTCCGGTTTCTTAGAGTATTATAGTCATCTTGTTTCCATTGTGAAGATTAATTCATGCTACAAAGGTTCATTCTTACCACAATCATGATTTTTAGCATATCTAGAGTTCTAGACAATATTTCAACTATGCAATAATTTACATTTTTATCATTAAGCCTTCAAATTGATGTTAGAGATTTAGAAAGGTATATTGTATAATGACCTGTCACCACTAAGTGTTTTCTCGTATCTTAATGCAATTTGTGACTTCTCAAATTCACAGAAAGTGGACCTAATTGAATTAAGTGCAACACCTTTGAATCTCATACTAACTTGTAATGAAATGTAAGACATTATTGGTCCTAGGGATGTTTATGGCTAAGCTACATTAACTTCTAATGCATACATCTCTCAACACTCATCTAAGAAGGATTAATCTACATATTTTCTTAAGTAGATCAAAGGAGAAATCATCTAATATTGGGCCAATGATCCTTACATATGTGCATAGGGAAAAGTACCACATTTTGAGTTGGTGCCATGACATTTTATCCTTGCTTTCTATGTAAAATCATTCATTTCAACATTTCAAAGTAGCTAGGAGGTAATTAGTTTAACAATAGCTCAAGGCATTTCAGTCGTAGGTGACATCACAATAGTGTGTGCCACTTGTGGTACATCCTATTTCTTTTCTTGAAATCATGTACTTTTTAGAAAAATGTCCGAATTAAGCCTATGGGGGTTCCATGTAAGGGGGTTAGATCAAACCCCCTTAGATTGAACCCCCTTGGATAGAACCAAACTAGGCTTAAATCAAACCCTCGACATAGTCTCCTTTGCACTTGTGAAAATGTTGAACAAAAGTAAATTCAATTCACTATTTGGGGGATCAAATGGAGCCATTCAAAAATACAATTTTGCAAGTATGTACCCCTTTGTTTTAGCTTTCTAAATATTATAATATTTATTATGTTTTTAATATATATTTTGAAAGGTATTGAAAGACATAGACAATGGTCATAGGTTAGAGACTTGGTTTTCCCACTGTATACATTAGGGTCACATGTACAACCTAAAGGTTATAGGGGGATTGTCCCACATTGATTCCTCTATGGTTTAAAAATATATATTTTAAATGTTTGTAATGAATGTAAATCCATTATGAAAAATAATGACCTCTAATAAAGACACTAGAAAAATAACAAAAAATATCAAAAAATTCCCTGTCATCTATGTGGATGTCCTAGTTTTATTAAAAAGAGCAATTTAATGTTGGTATTTATGGTAAGAGAAATATGTTATGGAAAAATATAGGTCTAAATTTTTTGTTAGTACCAATTTAAAAATTAATAATTTAAACAAAATAATGCATAAAAAAATACCAAATATAGTTGTCCTTAGCATTGAAGTTAATGATCTAATTCCAAGAAATCATTGAAATTTTTTATTTGTAGTGAAAACTATAGAAAAATCCTACTTAGTAAAAAATAATAAAAAAAATTGATTGAATTTTTTTATTAAAAAGAAAACAACTTAATGCAAATAGGTTGCAAATAGGTTGTGTTAGTTTGTTTAGGATAATTTTGAATACATTTGTTACTTTATGGAGTACATATGCATGCTGAACATGTATATGTTGAATGGAATATGTTTATGATCCATTACACTTAATTTTTTGAATGGTGTTATTATAATATTGTACTTGTCATTTAATTTCTATTTATTCTCTTATTAGAATCCTTATTATCAATTTACACCATGGAATCAAACGACATCTTATTTATTTAATGATGTTTAAATCAATGCTTTTATTTTACTAATTAATTGTGTTAGGTTGCATTGGCATGGCTTGAGTGGCATCCAAAAATAATTATAGATGATAAGCCTTGATGGGAAAGTGCATCCAAATGCTTCTATTGTCCAAGAAGATGCATCCCAAAATTTGTACCATTGAAGCATGTAAGTGTGAATTTGTTGTCTTCTTTTAGACAAGTGCCTAGAATTACATATTCCACTAGTTGTTTATAGTTTTTTTGGTTAATCCAAAAATAATTGATGCAGGAGCATTGATTAAGCCTTGATTTAAATTAGTTGATGTTTTTAAGTCTATCTTAATTAGCTATGCAGTTTTGTTTTGGTAGAAAGAAGAGGTTGAGGGACGTTAGTTCTTGTCCCCAAACCACCAGAAGAAGTTGAAACTACCAAAAGACGGTTAGAGGGAGGAAGTTGGAAACCAGTCAGAAGGTGGAGATTATCTAGTTCTTAGAAGGTTGCCATCCACGTAGAGAAGGGGGAACACCTAGGGGGTATAATGAAAATAAACCCGAACAAAGCTGGGCAGAACTTAGAGAATAAAAGACCATGGATTTACAGAGGTAGATAACAAGAGAACGAAGTTGACTGTGCGAGCAGAGGAGGTTCGATGCCCAGCAGAGCAAGGGATGAGGCCGAGTAGTTGAAGGCCAGTTAGTAAATAAGGATCGAAGGAGAATCGGGCTAGTGTTTGCTTCATGTAAATCATAGCCTAAAGGATTGTTAACTATAAGAGTCTATCAGTATGTATCGTTGTATCCATGGATATACTGGCTAAGTTTAAATAAAAGAATATTGTTATCATAGTTCTTGTAATTCGTTTGCTGTCAATTGAATGCTGAGTAGGTTTCCTCTAACTACATTTCATTTATCTGCTTGAATTCCTGTCACGAGAAGATTCCAGTCATTATAATTATATTCATTTGAGATTCATGTCACTGACATTAGTTTCACGAGTTCTCTGTCACAGAGCATAACCTAGAAAGTTCCTATTGTCTGGAAGGTTCCATTACAGATTTGTTTAATTGGTTGTCCTAGTTCCTGTCACTGTTATGACAAGAAGTCTGTAGAAGTTTAAATAGTTTCTGTCACTGTTATGACAAGAAGTCTGTAGAAGTTTAAATGGTCTGTCTAAGGGTAAGAGACTGAGTATTAAGGTATCAGAGTGTGTATGTGAGGATGTGCTGACATCAATAAGGTATCAAAGCTTGTGTGAAAGGATGTGTTGCTATCAATTTGGTATCAGAGCTTGAATGTGAGGTTGTGTGCTATCAATAATTCTAGATGATAAGCATTGATGGGAAAGTGCATCCCAATTGTTTTATTATCCAAGAAGATGGATCCTAAATTCTTGTACCATTGAAGCATATAAGTATTAATTGTTAGTGTATATATTTCATAAACTTAGACTTAAGCCTACTTAGGTTTGTCTTTATACAATCTTGACACATGGCTCATTGAATTGTCAAGGTTGTTGGGAAGTTAGGATAAGTGTCACCAAGTTGCCCACTAACTAGCCACTCACGCTAATTTTTAAGGAGGCAACTTGCCACCACTCATAGTTGAGGACTCCTTTTCTCAAATAACTAACTTCCTCTCATCACCTAGATGTAATTTCAACTTATTCGACTATCAATATACTTCGATTTGATACTTGCATTCGTTCAGTGGATCTTGCACTCTAATATGGTATCAGAGCCGATTTGAAATCATTTCTTGGTTCGTTAAAGTCTGTGGTCAAGATGTCAAACCTGAGCTCGTGGACAGACTGAAGGAGTTTTCTTGTGTGTTGTGTATAAAGGTTATTGAAGGAAAGAGATGGGTCGATCAACAGAGGAGAAGGCACCACAGAAGGCCGAACTCAGAGGACACAAGGTTGCGTTTATTGTTCTGCCTTATCACAGGCCTACACTAGAAATCATGCCTGATTTGGGCACTGTGGAAGGTGAAAATTCTCTTTAAAGGTAGTGTGGGGTTTCGACCTTGGTTGGAGACGCCCCTGGCTACCAGCTACAGACGCCTTGAGCCTCAAAGAAAGGTCGCAGGCCTATTTCTGCTTGTGAGCGCTCTGCGTGACTCTTTGTGCACTACAAAACACCTATTTTTTGTGTGAAAGGTGACTTTGAAGGCTGTAAAATCTAAGGAGAAATTTGGGCATGCCATTGCAGAGGCAGACACCATTATGAATGTATTTAAAATTATGGACAAAAACCCACAAACACCCATAAACACAAACACCCATAATTTTAAATACGCTCTCCAGGCACACAAACACCCACAAACCACTTTAGGACAACCCGTGCGCATAAAAGGAGGAGCAACAGAACTTCCATTGGGGAAAATGAAAGGCATTGAAGGTTGTCGAGCAGCAGTATCTCCATCCGGGACAGTGAAAGGCCAATGCCATTCCCAGCATTCATGCCCTTGCCCAAGGCTAAACCAACACTCACACCTCTATTCCATCCCAGTGCCCAAGCCTTATCTGGGTGCCTCTGCCTCCCTTGCCACCAATTTCCCCTACCCCTCAGCATATTTTTTATTTTTCTTTTGTCCTAAAATTTTGTTTTTTTATGAATGTATTTAAAATTATGCTTTCATATTTAAAAAAAATAGCCATTTAAAAACATTTAAAATTATGTTTTTTTGGGTGTTAGAATACACATTTTAATTGTCTAAAAAGTACTATGCAATTTACAAATGTAAATTTGAGGGGGGCATTTTTTTAAATTTTGGGGATTCGAAGGTTCTCTTAAAAATTGTTAGTGTTAAAATACATTTTTTTGTAAATAGACTAAGTATTAGGGCATGATTTTAATCATCCCTTAGATCTATTGCACTAATTGATAAAGTGTCAAACTTTGGGGGGTATTTAACTCTTGTATTTTTGCCTCTTGAAGATGAAGGGTTATTCATGCACTAATCCTATAAAGTGCCGCCTTTATGTATTAAATCTAGGGGGTTATATAGGAATTTTGTAAATCATTCAACTAACATAAAGTTCAAAAGGGGGGTAAATTATGTAAGTCAACTAATGGGGATAACGAGTTATCCATTTGTCATTACTTTAAAAAATAGAAACTACAAGTCCTAGTGCAATGGTATCCTAATACACTGTCGATGGATTAAACTGTTGCCACATTTGTATGGACTTATTCTTAAACCAAGAACATATTGGCAAAAAATTGTATAGGAAAATAAGAATAATCATGTCATAGGATTAATTGGTTTAAGTGTTATGAACCACACTCAGTTGGTTCCTCTATCACACATCGACTGGCCTAAAGCTCTTTGGACCAAACTATGGGAAATGTATGGAGACCCCAATGAACCTCCATTCCCAGATAATCCTTTTATAGACATACTTCTTTCCCTTGATGATGTTGATGATCCTTTGTATGATAATGATACTGAAGTGGAACTTGTGTATTAGGAAAGTCTTGATTGTACTAATGATGTAGAGACATACCCACTTGCATCTCCTCTCTCTACACTTCCTGCATTGGCAGATATTCTACCACCTCATACTGTTGCTTCATCGGATTTTAGAGTAGCTTCTTCGAAATCTTCCAACACTTCTTTGTAACAGGATATCAGTCTTCCTAGAATTGTTGATTGGGACATATTTCTACTTGACATCACTTGTTTCTTTGTAGAGCCTCCCATTGCTGACATGGAAACACATATTGAGGACATCAGTTTTCTCTTCAATGACAGTTTTGATGAAGTTGCATCTCCATTATCCTCTTTGGATACTCATGCTCTACATCATCCTACACATGGTTATGGATCGTCATCATCCTCATCTATTAGGCATGCACCTGATTTGATTATGACATCCTTCGGCATCAACATGGGGACACCTAAGCATGCTTCAAAGACATTGACATGGGCATCACCATCCTCAGATCAACCTTAGGATGATTCAAGATCATACACACATCTTCTTGCATGGTAATATATCATGCATCTTTAGGTGATTTCATTTCTTCCCAAGGGAAGGAACATTGTTCAACGTTCTTGGATCTACATCTACATCTTTTGTCGACTATCCAACCTCACTACATTAGGACATGTACTATGGGGGTCTGATAGACCTTCTATCATTTTCTCTCCTATAGGGGGTATCATATATTATACTTAGTGAAATAAGTAGTACTTCTTCACCTATATAATTTTCATGCATATTTTCTCTCTTTTGGAGGGTAGTTTTTCCCACAGGGTTCTTTACCTTTCTCCATGTCATGAAAGATTACTTTGTAAATGGGTACCTCACTAGGCCTAGTAGCTAGGACCCATCCGTCTTGTACCCACCTAAGCTATGCTTAAGGGGGGGTGTTAGTGTATATATTTCATACACTTAGGCTTTAGCCTACTTAGGTTTGCCTTTGTACAATCTTGACACATGCATCATTGAGGTGTCAAGGTTGTTGGGTAGTTAGGATAGGTGTCATCAAGTTGCCCACTAACTAGCCACTCACACTAGTTTTTAGGGAGGCAACTCGCCACCACTCATAGTTGAGGAGTACTTTCCTTAACTAACTTCTTCTTGTCACCTATATGTACTCGACTTATTTTACAATCAATCTAATTTGATTTGATACTTGCATTCATTTAGTTGATCTTGCAATCTAATATTAAATTATTGTCTTCATTTTGACATGTTCCTAGAATTACATATTTCAGTAGTTTTTTATAGGTTCGTTTGGTTGCCTTGTAGTTCATATAAGGAAAGTTAAGAATAATTCTCAATTCAAGTTTATCATGAAAATGAGAAGGATCTTGAAGGTTAAAAGATATGTTCCAATTTTTAATCTAATCTTATATTTCATATTTAATTAGTTTAATATTCATGTTAATTATTTGTTTCTATAAAATATACTTTTTAATGGAGGAATCAATACAAAGTGGACCCATAATGCAAGGTCCTAAGATGCACCAATATAACCTCTATTTGCATGAACTATCCTCCACCCATGCAGTGGGTAAATTTGGATGAATTGATCACTTGACCATCATCTGTATTTTCCAATGAATTGATCATCCATTTCTTGGCCATATGTGTTGTCATTGATGTCAACATAGTAGCATACACTGATGTCAACACCATAATAAGAATAAGAGGACAAGATATGCTATTAGTATGTTCTTGCATGATCTATCTTACTGTTCCTGAGTTGCATGTGTTGATACAAAGAAGATTTGGCCTTTGGAAGTTTGTGATTATCTCTGTTCCAGGATGACTATTCTTTGAAGACTATCTAAGAGATTAATCCATATTTTCATAATATTAGCATTGAGATTTTGTGGTTTGGAACATAGCTTCATACAGTGTCATTTTATGTATGTTCCAAGTTTCATGATGTTTTGATCACTGGAAGGATGTTTTTCTGTTGACAGTTTGAAGACAGTATTGATTTTGTGAAGGTATTCCCAGCAGGGTAATGGAATGTTACGCATTCCTCCACTATTGTAGATCTAGCTACACGGTTCTAGAATTGTGTCTAGAGTATAGTGAAGATGGTATTTCCAAAGTATCGGGTCATTTCTCCCTATGCTATGAAAGTTATGATTGATAGAGTACTGGTATGACCTTTGGTAGAATGAAGTAGTGATAAAGACCCACTGGAATACCCCATATTCCTCTAGAAGTAAATGTTTAACCTTGTGGTTTTTTTAACATGTTCCTGAATGTGCATTTCATGTTGCTTCCCTATTTTAAGCTTCTTGGTGGTTTGCAGCTCAATTCTTCAATTGACAGAAGGTTGTAGTGTGTTCCAAATAACAGTGTGCTCTCAGAATTAATGATTGAAGGTATGCGGCACAATTCTTTGATATGCGGAGGCAAAGAAGTATTTGGGAATGTTTTATTAGTTAGTAGGACTCATATGGAAGATTTTCATGAAGATCTTTGTTGTTTCTAGTACCGCACAAGGTTCTCTAGTTGATATGGTCATTACTCTTCAAGTTTTCATGAGCTTACCTTAAAGCTGTCCTATTTTCAAATGAACAAAGTGTGTGGAGGTAATTCCTTGATGTTTGAAGCTATGAAGGATGTTTTGGACCTGGTTAAGCAAGTGTTGGAATTTGCAAGGATTGAGTCTTATGCTGGTCCAATGTGTTGTCGTAATTAGACCAATCTTCTACACATTTCATATTGTGTATTGTATGGTTGACTTGTAAATGTATTTTCCATGTTTAATCTAGCCAACAAGCTATGCAATAAATGTAATATCTTGTATAAATGGAAGATCAAATTGAATGCAGAGGATATGATTGTAAAAAAATAAAAGAGGTTTGCAAGCAGAATATAATAGAATAAACTACATTTTAGTGTGTGATAGTGGGAGAAAGATAAAATGTTGTTGATGTCGTCTAGATTCATCTTGAAGACTCATTTGAGATAGTGATCAAGTCTAGAGTGTTCCTAATTGATTAGATCCTTAGAAGATAGTGTGTGAAGAGACAAAAGTGCAATCATCATGTGTGAGCTTCAGAGGTAGTTTTTAGATAGTTGAAAGATTGTCATAATGTAATCATTCCTGAGTTTGTTCTCAGATTAGGGAGTAGTTGCTTCCTTGAATTAACACCCCTAAAAAAAGTCATCAAGGAGTAGAAGCTTCCTTCATAGTGACCCTAAATCAAAGTTACTTAGGGTGTAGCAACTTACTTGGGTTAAAGCCCCTAAAACAAAGTTATTATTTGAGCTTCATATATTGTGAGTTAATCCTCACCATGGTTTTTCCCTTCTAGGGTTTTCAAAGTATATCTGGTGTTACGTGTTGTTGTACATTGTGTTAATCTTTCATCTTCATGTTCTAATCTGCTCCGGATAAGTTGTAATTGTTAAATTTGAAGAATTGTTTAGATATTGATTCACTCCCTCCCTCTTAGTATCCTAGTGTGTCTAACAATTGGTATAAGAGCCAAGTTCCTCTAGAGGAAGATTAACTATTTGAGGAAGGTCTAGGATGGCATCAAGAGGATCTAGCAAGATTCCCAAGTTTGGTGGAACTAATTATGCTTTCTGGAAGGTGAGGATGGAAGGATACATCAATTCACTAGGGTACAGAGTTTGGGACTCTATCAAGAAAGGCTACACTATTCCTAAAAATTTTCCAATAGATGGACATGAAATCAAGAAGTATGACAATAATGCCAAGGCCAAGTTTTCTATCATAAGTGGATTAACTGATTCAAAACTTTCAAATGTGATAAGTTGTAGCTCAGCTCAAGAAGTTTGGAATAAACTTCAAACTCTTTATGAAGGAGATAAAAAGTGAAGTGAGCCAAGATGCATATCCTCAAGAATAGATTTGAATCCCTAAAGATGTCAGAAGATGAAAATATTGTAGGTTTCATGCTCTAGGTGAATGAAGTAGTCAATGGTATTAAAGGTCTTGGTGGAGAATTAAAAGAAGATGAGATTTTGAAAAAGGTTCTGAGATCTCTTCCCAAATGTTATAGTTCTAAAGTATCTGCTATTGAGGAGACTGTTGACCTAGATACATACTCCTTAGACAAAATGTTTGGGATTCTCACTACTTTTGAAATGAGAAAGTTTGACAGTGATGTTCCAAAGAAATAAGCTTCTTTCAAATTCAGTAGAAAGACAAGGGATGAGACTGCAGATGAAGATGAAAGTCTTGATGATGCTGAAGAAAATTTTGTAAGAACTTTGAAGAAAGGCTTTGGCAAATTCAAAGGTAAGTTACCCTTCAAATGTTTCAATTGTGGAATGATTGGTCACTTTGCTTCTAAATGTCCTCTTAAAGAAACTAAGAGAAGTAACAAAAATAGTAAATTCAAAATGAGTTTGTTTTCTTTAGAAGATAGTTGTTCTTCAGAAGATGAGGGTCATGATGACTCAAATGATGAAACACTTTTCTTGGCCATGAGAGTTGGTGATAAAAAGGATGAAGTTGGAAAATGTGATACTTTGCAAGCAGTCCAAAACAATGAAAGATCAATGGTTGTATGGGTTTCCTTTCATGCAAAAGAAGAAATTAAAGCTTGGGTTAATGATAGTAGCTATTCAAATCATATGACTGGTGACAAAGAGAAGTTTATTAGCCTCAAGAAGTGGGATGGTGGAGTTGTTAAGTTTGGAGGTGATGAGTCAGCTCAAATTTGTGGGAAAGGTGTCATATGTATTGATGGAAAAAATAGGATTAAGGATGTTCTTTATGTCAAAGGTGTCATGCCCGCATTTCCCATGCGGCCACAACACACAACACATGTGTCATGTCCACATTTGCCATGTGGTCATGACACAAATTACGAAAAACTTTTATACCTATCCCTAGGAACCCCCTCACACGCGTTTGCATGCTCGGTGGCAATATGCATAAGGCGTAAACATGTCAACAGAATTCGGGGAGGTGCATTGTCCCACACAGTCCCCTACAAGATGATAGTTGTCTAGGGGGTATGCGACACAAAGTGTGTCACTTTTAGGGTCAGAATGCTTTTAATCTGAACCCTAAGTCTCCTAGGTGTGAAGATGATTCCGCCAGCTTCGAAACCTAACTCTAACTCAGGTCAAAATGAAAATGAAATAATGATTAAGAAAAATGGCATGATGGACGCATGATTAAAGTGGAATGGTGAAATAAAAATTAATAAAATAACGTAAAATTAAAAACCCTACAAATCTAGGAAAAATCTAACAGCATAACGTGTTTTCAATAATCGCATTAAAATTTTTAAAATAAAACACCAATAAGAAATTAAATAAAAATTTAAACTTGAGGACAAATTTAAAACAATTTAAAATAACAAATAAATACCTTGCCAAGGTTAAATAAATCGACTCGCAATAAAATAATAAAACTCAGGATAAAATAATAAAATAATTAATTGACGCCAAAATAGATTTCAAATTTGAGTCCGTTAATAAATATAAATTCGGCATTATATTTATTAATGAACTCAGAATAATAGAGAAGGGAAGAGATTAAAATACTCATTCCCATAAAATAATAGTAAAATTGATAAACAAATGAAATGATAACGTCACGCTAGGGAAAAAATAAAATAATTATCCTAACCAAAATGAATTTTATACAAAGGTAATGTTCTTCTCAATTTAAACAAAATTCAATCCCTTCAAAATAAAATTTATTCACAAGGCAATAAAAACAAAATGCAAAACCCCATCTAAATATTAATAAATAAATTGAGACATAAGAATTAAAATGCAAGGGCAAAAATAGAAAGTAAAAAAAAATAGAATTAAAACAATCTCCTCACAAAACTCCTCACACTTAAAATACTGTTTCCAAATAAAAAGCCCTAACTCCATTTTAAACTTGGTTTTCTAAATAAGAAGCCCTAATTGTATTTTATTGTTTTCCTTCCTTTTGTTGCCCTAATCCTCTATCTCATCTTTCTCTCTTTTTTTTCTTCATTGATTTGTTTTCTCCTTTGTTTATGCAGGTTAGCGTTGAGGAAAAGATCCATGGCCGCCAAGAGGGTTTATACTAGAGGTATACATTTTGAGTGACCCCGTAGGGTTCTTCCTTAGTTATCTATTATTATTATTCTTTTTTCTTGACAAATCTAAGATGAAAATTTGTATTCACTACTGTGGACGCACAGAGGAATGTATGTATATAAATATGTATATATATATATGTATATATGTATATATGTGTATATATATATATGTTTTCCAATGTTTAAGCAAGGTTACAAAAATGAATTTGAGGGGAGCCCGAACGATGGATGTTGGGGTTAGACGCAGCCAGAAGGAACAACAATTCATGGGTTGCAGACACAGATATTGTTAGACTTAGGGCACACAACTGAGAGGGGGGTGAATTAGTTGTGCAAAACTTTCTCAAATTCCACACTTAAATCCTCTTAGTGATTAGCAGTTTATCAATCATGAAACATAATGCATTCAAATTAAAAGCAGAAACACATCAACACATAAGACACCAAGATTTTGACGTGGAAAACCTGGTTAAGGGAAAAAACCATGGGGTGATTAACCCAAGATTGTATTCTCTGTTAGAAGAATAAAAAAATGGCACATGCCAATTAGGGCTCACTGCTCGAACACACTGCTCACAAGAGGCTCACTACCTACAAGAGATACACTATCTACAAAGAAATAAGTATCACCTACCTGAACTAGAAAATAGCATCTTTACCATGCTTGAATCAGTTCCATTTAAGCTCAATACTTCTGCTCTGTCTTTTGCTCTCCTCCTTACTACCACACTCTCATTTCCACAAGGAAAACTTTGAAATGACTTCGCAACCCCTTATTTATACAAGACATCAACTTAGGAATAATCATCTCGGCAAACATCTACAAGAACATCCACAAGATGTGTAACTTATCTGGTCAGCCAGTCTTAGGAAGAACACCACCATCCAGAGGTTATTCTTCAATAGAAAGCTCCAACTCTAATGTGGACCACTAGCACGCGCTAGACACAATCCAAAGACCTTCACAAGGTTGCCTAAATCACCAAGAACATCCGCACTTCATTTGCATACTAAAAATCCTTCTCTCTTTCATCTGGAACCTCAAGAACACAGTTTGTCACCACTGTCGCCAAAGAATGGATACTTTCATACCTTTAAGCTATGAACCAATTGAGTTGACACATCACAAGGACTTCCTTAACACTCCCTCAAATCCACAGAACATGAAACTATACTTCCAGATCTCACCGGACCTGTCAGTGTCACTCTATTACCTTTGAACACCTACCGGAACTGGTTTTACTTGAGCGGCCACAACTTCTTCATATCTTCATGCGGACCTTTGAAATATCTACTGGACCACCTTAAGACACATATCTACAAAACCTTTAATCTGCATCCTCTATTGCTCATCCTATCTTGAACTTTTGCCTTACTGTCATCACTATTCTTCACTGTTCCTGATTGAGACTAATTTTCTCAATATCCTCAGCTCACAGCTCATCCAAACTTTATCATTAATGCAACAAGATTATGTTGAGATCAATGACAACACCAATTACTTGCAACAATCTCCCCTTTTGTCATTGATGGCAACATATGATGTGAAAAATTGTTTTAACCATCAAGACAAGAACTTCTTCTTACTGTCACAGCTCCCCCTATCAGGAACAACCATTTACATGTCTTCTCTCCCTTTACTGCTCCCCCCTTTGATCAGCAACCACTTGTTTTTCAAATGTCTTCTCTGCTCCTTTGACATTAATGGCAAAGGGTACATACTTGCAATTTCAACACTGTAGAATCATACCTGCTGCTCCTCCTGAGTAGCAGCTCCTCATCATCAATTTGGATCACAAAATATGACTGTTATATCCATCGGACTGATGCACATTGGTGCACCTTAATTTATCACTGGAGGGGTAATAAACCCTAACTTCTCCCTCAGAAAATCAAAGGAGTCCTTAGGTAGAGGTTTAGTAAAGATATCTACAATCTGATCCTTGGAGGGCACAAACTCCAATCTGACTTCATTCTTGTTCACTTGTTCTCTCAGAAAGTGAAACTTGATAGATATATGCTTAGTATTTGAATGCAACACTAGATTCTTAGATATATTTATTGCACTTGAATTATCATAGAAAATTGTGATAGGCTCCTCATACTCCACTCTGATGTCTCTTAGCATCTGCTTCATCCACAAAACTTGAGTGCAACTACCTGCTACTGCAATATATTATGCTTCAGTTGTGGATAGAGATATTGCCTCTTGTTTCTTTCTTAGCCAAGAAACCAATCTCTTCCCTAAAAAGAATGCTCCACCACTGGTACTTTTCCAGTCATCTACATCTCCTGCCCAATCCGCATCTGTCTATGCATGAAGAGAGAAATCATGATCTCTGGGATACCACAAACCATACTCAACTGTCCCTTTTAGATATCTAAAAATCCTCTTGATTGTTATGACATGAGATTCTCTCGGATCAGCCTAGAATCTAGCAACAAGACCAACAACTTGCATAATGTCAGGTCTAGTTTGAGTGAGATACAACAGTCCTCCAATCATTGACTTATACTTTGTCTAATCAACCTTAGGAGAGTCATCATCTTTTCTCAACATACATCCAGTTGCCATGGGAGTATTCATTGGTTTAGAGTCTTCCATTCCAAATTTCTTCAACAATTCTTTCACATATTTTGTCTGAGAAATGAAGATTCCTTTCTTTGTTTGAGTGATTTGCAAACCCAAGAAGAAATTCATTTCACCAAGCATGGACATCTCAAACTCACTTTTCATTTGATTTGCAAAAGTTTTACACAAACTATCTCTTCCTCCAAAAATGATATCATCAACAAACACTTCAACAATCAAGATGTTTTCATGATCAATTTTGAAATACAAATTACTGTCAGCAGTACCTTTGTTGAAACTAATCTTCAAAAGATATTTGTCCAATCTTTCATACCAGGCTCTTGGGGCTTGCTTTAGTCCATATGGTGCCTTCTTCAACTTGCAGACCATCTCACTATGATCAGATAATTGAAATCCATCTGGTTTCTCAATGTACACTTCTTCTTCCAAGTCACCATTCAGGAAAGAAGACTTGACATCCATCTGATGCACCTTGAAATCTTTGAAGACAGCAAATGCAAGAAATAATCTGACTACTTCAATTCTTGCTACCGAAGCAAAAGTTTCTTCAAAATTAACTCCTTCTATTTGAGAGTAACCCTTGCAGACCAATCTAGCTTTATTTCTGATTACTTCACCAACTTCATTCAATTTTTTCTGGAAGAGCCATTTGGTTCCAATCACATTATTGTTTCTAGGTCTTGGAACAAGATCCCAAGTGTGATTTTTCTCAATTTGCATCAACTCATCCTTCATTACTTTAGTCCACTTTTCATCATTGCAAGCTTCATTCACTCTCTTAGGTTCAATCTTTGAAATTAGACAATACTCTTCTGAATTTTGAGCAATTCTCCTTCTTGTTTGTACTACTTTATTTTTGTCACCTATGATCTGATCTTCAGAGTGGTTCAGTCTTACATGCCTAGGTACTTAGGGAATTTATTGTACCTCTGATTCTTGATCAATCTCATTAAAACTCATTTCTTCTTCCTGATTTACCGGATTAGATTGAATCTAACTTGTAGTGGAGGCTTGGGATCCTTGAAATAAAACATCATTATGATCATCTTCATCATACTCATAAAACCTTGAGGGTTTCTCAATTCCCTCATCAACCTTCACATTTGTACTTTCTATCATCTTTCTTAGTCTCTTGTTATAACACCGGTATGCTTTGCTTTGAGTAGAGTAACCCAAGAATATTCCTTCATCACTTCTAGCATTAAAATTGCCTAGATCTTCATCTCTTTTGATGTAACATTTGCTACCAAAGACTCTAAAATATCTTACAGTAGGAGTAATGCCAAACCAGAGTTCATAAGGAGTCTTACCGGTATTGCTTCTGATTTAAATTCAATTGAGAGTATAGACTGCAGTGCTGATAGCTTCTCTCCAGTAGATCTGAGGAACATTTGCTTCCATCATCATGGTCCTAGATGCTTCTTGGATGGTTTGGTTCTTTCTCTCCACTACTCCATTCTACTGTGGACTCCTAGGAGCAGACAACTGTCTCTTAGTTCCATGTTTCTCATAGAACTCTATGAACTCACCGGATGTGAATTCTCCACCTCTATCAGACCTTAGACACTTCAATTTTAATCTGGTTTCATTCTCTACCATAGCCTTGAATATTTTGAATTTCTCAAGAGCTTCTAATTTCTCTTTTAGAAAGGTTACCCACATCATCCGGGAATTGTCATCAATTAGTAGCATGAAGTATCTATCACCTTGAATACTCTTGATTCTTGCGGGACCACAAAGATCAGTATGAACTAAGTCCAATAATCTGGTAGAAGACAGTTCCTTACTTTTGAATGTGACTCTGCTCAGCTTACCCAACTAACATTCCTTGCACAAGCTGTTAGTAGGTTTCACCAATTTTAGAAGATCTCTTACAGCCTGAGTATTGCTTATCTTGATGATATTATCAAAATTCACATGACACATCCTTCTATGCCATAACTAACTCTGATCAACTTGAACAAATAAGAAACTTTTACCAGTAGCAACCAAGTGGAAGATATTACCTTTAGTTTGAGTACCAGATGCAATTTGTGTTCCAGAACTTTCAAAGATTTTGCATTTTCCATTCTTGAATTAGAGATCATAGCCTTTGTCCACCAACTGTCCAACATTGAGAAGATTGTGCTTCAAACCTTCAACATACAGTACATTACCATTTTTTTTCCTTCCATCAAAAGAAATAGTTCCTCTTCCTCTGATTCTACTAGCAGAATTATCACCAAACTTTACCACTCCTCCTTCATACCTCTCCAAATCTATGAACTTATTTTTGTCACTTGTCATATGGTGAGAGCATCCACTGTCAATGACCCAATCATCCTTCTCTTCAACTTGGGCAGCCAGAGCTCTTTCCACAGTCTTACGATTGACAGATACAGAGGACATTGGATCTTCTTCCTTGATGGCAATGAACACCCATTCATTTCTGGATTTGTTTCCTATCTCTGATTCATCATCTATTACTCCTTCATTATCATCATCTTCATGTACATAGTAACAGTTCTTTTGGAACCTTGGCTTGTTAGGATTTTTCCTTGAAAACCTTTCCGGACACCTTGAGGCAAAATGACCAATCTTATTGCAGTTAAAACACTTAAAAGGTAATTTTCCTTCATACTTATTGGATCCTCTTGGCAACCTCTTTGCAATAAGGGCTTCAAGTTGAACAATTTATACTTCTTCTTCCTCCAGATCTTTTCTTTCTTTTTCATACCATGACAGCTTCCTTGATGAATTCTCTCCCAGATCAAACCTTTGTTTACCTTTAACAGAGGTACTGCCTTTGAATGTAGATTCAGTCTTGGGGGGATCATCTCCAAACTCTGTCATTTCAAATGCTGCCAATTTTCTAGCCAATTGATCTCTTGTGACAGTTGTATGGGCTCTGAATTCTTCAATGGGAGCAACCTTGATTTTGTAAGAAGCAAGAAGGGATCTGAGAATTTTGCCAACAATCTCATCTTTATCCAAGACTCCACCAGCATTTCTAATTCCACAAACAAGCTCATTTACTCTTGGCATAAAAGTAGTGATGTTTTCATCTTCTCTCATCTTCAGATTTTTGAATTTTCCTTTCAGATTTTGTAACCTTGCACTTTTGACATACTTGTCTCCTTCATGCAAAAGTTCCAGTTTTTGCCAAATCTCAAAAGCAGTTGGTAGGTCAATAACATTTGAGAGATCTGAATCAGATAATGTGCTTAGAAGAGCCTCTATAGTCTGCAGATTGTTTTTAGTGTCTGTGATTTCATTTTGAGTTTTCAGACCACCTTGTGGAGGTACATACTATGTTGTAGCCATGGTCTAGTACGCCATTCCCATACATCTCAAGTGATATTTCATGTGACCTTTCCAGAGACTAAAATTGATTCCATCAAACTTCAGACTATCCTTCTTGTAAGACGACATCCTGGATCTCCTCAAGCGGTTAATCTCTTTTTAGAGGAACCTGGCTCTGATACCAATTGTTAGACTTTGGGCACACAACTGAGGGGGGGTGAATCAGTTGTACAAAAATTTCTCAAATTCCACACTTAAATCCTCTTAGTGATTAGCAGTATATTAATCATGAAACATAATGCATTCAAATTAAAACTAGAAACACATCAACACATAAGACACCAAGATTTTGACGTGGAAAACCTAGTTAAGGGAAAAAACCACGGGGTGATTAACCCAAGGTTGTATTCTCTGCTAGAAGAATAAAAAATGGCACATGCCAAATAGGGCTCACTACCCAAGCACACTACTCACAAGAGGCTCACTGCCTACAAGAGACACACTGTCTACAAAGAAATAAGTATCACCTACTTGAACTGGAAAATAGCATCTTCACCATGCTTGAATTAGTTCCATTTAAGCTCAATACTTTTGCTCTTCATTTCGCTCTCCTCCTTACTACCACACTCTCATTTCCACAAGGACAACTTTGAAATGACTTCACAACCCCTTATTTATACAAGACATCAACTTAGGAATAATCATCTAAGTCAGCAAACATCTACAAGAACATCCACATGATGTGTAACTTATCCGGTCGGCCAGTCTCAGGAAGAACACAACCATCCGGAGGTTATTCTTCAATAGCAAGATCCAACTCTAATGCAGACCACTAACACATGCTGGACACAATTCAATGACCTTCACAAGGTTTCTTGAATTACCAAGAACATCCGCACTTCATCTGCATATTAAAAATCCTTCTCTCTTTTATTTGGAACCTTAAGAACACAGTCTGTCACCACTGTCACCAAAGAATGGATACTTCTAAACCTTCAAGCTATGAACCAATTCAGTTGACACATCACAAGGACTTCCTTAACACTCCCTCAAATCTGTAGAACATGAAACTGTACTTCTGGATCTCACCGGACCTGTCAGTGTCACTCTATTACCTTTGAACACCTACCAGAACTAATTTTACTTGAGCAGCCACAACTTCTTCATATCTTCATGCAGACCACTAAAATCTCTACTAGACCACCTTAGGACACATATCTACAAACCCTTTAATCCGCATCCTCTAATGCTCATCCTATCTTGGACTTTTTCCTTACTATCATCACTGTTCTTCATTGTTCCTGATTGAGATTAATTTTCTCAATATCCTCATCTCACAGCTCATCCAAACCTTATCATTAATGCAACAGGAGTATGTTGACATCAATGACAACACTAGTTAGGCCCATACTTGCAACAATCTCCCCCTTTGTCATTGATGGCAACATATGATGTGAAAAACTATTTTAACCATCAAGACAAGAACTTCTTCTTACTGTTACAGCTCCCCCTATTAGCAACAACCATTCACATGTCTTCTCTCCCTTTACTGCTCCCCCTTTGATCAACAACCACTTGTTTTTCATATGTCTTCTCTCCCCCTTTGATATCAATGGTAAAGGGCAGATACTTGCAATTTCAACACTTCAGAATCATACCTGCTGCTCCTCCTGAGTAGCAACTCCTCATCATCAATCCGGATCACAAGATATGACTATGATATCCACTGGACTGATGCACATTGGTGCACCTTAGTTCATCACCAGAGGGGCAATAACCCCTAACTTCTCCCTGAGAAACTCAAAGGAGTCCTTAGGTAGAGGTTTAGTAAAGATATTTGCAATTTGATCCTTAGAGGGCACAAACTCCAATCTGACTTCATTCTTGTTCACTTGTTCTCTCAGAAAGTGAAACTTGATAGATATATACTTAGTCTTTGAATGCAACACCAGATTCTTAGATATATTTATTGCACTTGAATTATCACAGAAAATTGTGATAGGCTCCTCATACTCCACTTTGATGTCTCTTAGCATCTGCTTCATTCACAAAACTTGACTGCGACTACCTGCTGCTGTAATATATTCTGCTTTAGTTGTGGACAGAGATATTGCCTCTTGTTTCTTGCTTAGCCAAGAAACTAATCTCTTCCCTAAAAAGAATGCTAGACCACTGGTACTTTTTCGGTCATCTACATCTCCTGCCCAATCCGCAGCTGTATATGCATAAAGAGAGAAATCATGATCTCTAGGATACTTCAAACCATACTCAACTGTCCCTTTTAGATATCTAAAAATCCTCTTGATTGCCTTAACATGAGATTCTCTCGGATCAGCCTAGAATCTAGCAACAAGACCAATAACTTGCATAATGTCAGGTCTAGTTTGAGTGAGATACAACAGTCCTCCAATCATTGACCTATACTTTGTCTGATCAGCCTTACGAGAGTCATCATCTTTGCTCAACTTACATCCAGTTTCCATGGGAGTATTCATTGGTTTAGAGTCTTCCATTCCAAATTTCTTCAACAATTCTTTCACATATTTTGTCTGAGAAATGAAGATTCCTTTCTTTGTTTGAGTGATTTGCAGACCCAAGAAGAAATTCATTTCACCAAGCATGGACATCTCAAACTCACTTTTCATTTGATTTGTAAAAGTTTTACACAAACTATCTCTTCCTTCAAAAATGATATCATCAACAAACACTTCAACAATCAAGATGTTTTCATGATCAATTTTGAAATACAAATTACTGTCAGCAGTACCTTTGTTGAAACCAATCTTCAAAAGATATTTGTCCAATCTTTCATACCAGGCTCTTGGGGCTTGCTTTAGTCCATACAGTGCCTTCTTCAACTTGCAAACCATATCACTATGACCAGACAATTGAAATCCATCCGGTTGCTCAATGTACACTTCTTCTTCCAAGTCACCATTCAGGAAAGTAGACTTGACATCCATCTGATACACCTTGAAATCCTTGAAGACAGCAAATGCAAGAAATAATTTGACTGCTTCAATTCTTGCTACCGGAGCAAAAGTTTCTTCAAAATCAACTCCTTCTATTTGAGAGTAATCCTTGCAGACCAATCTGGGTTTATTTCTGATTACTTCACCAACTTCATTCAGTTTGTTCCGGAGACCCATTTGGTTCTAGTCACATTCTTGTTTCTAGGTTTGGGAACAAGATCCCAAATGTGATTTTTCTCAATTTGCATCAACTCATCCTTCATTGCTTTAGTCCAGTTTTCATCATTGCAAGCTTCATTCACTATCTTAGGTTCAATCTTTGAAATCAGACAATACTCTTCTAAATTTTGAGCAATTCTCCTTCTTGTTTGTACTCCTTTATTTTTGTCACCTATGATCTGATCTTCAGAGTGGTTCAGTCTTACATGCCTGGGTACTTAGGGAATTTATTGTACCTCTGATTCTTGATCAATCTCATTAAAACTCATTTCTTCTTCCTGATTTACCAGATTAGATTGAATCTGACTTGCAGTGGAGGCTTGGGCTCCTTGAATCAGAACATCATTCTGATCATCTTCGTCATACTCATAAAACCTTGAGGGTTTCTCAATTCCCTCATCAACCTTCACATTTGTACTTTCTATCATCTTTCTCAGTCTCTTGTTATAACACTGATATGCTTTGCTTTGAGTAGAGTAACCCAAGAATATTCCTTCATCACTTCTAGCATCAAACTTGCCTAGATCTTCATCTCTTTCGATATAACATTTGCTACCAAAGACTCTGAAATATCTTACAATAGGAGTAATGCCAAACCAGAGTTCATAAGGAGTCTTACCGGTATTGCTTCTAATTTGAACTTGATTGAGAGTATAGACTGCAGTGCTTACAGCTTCTCTCCAATAGATCTGAGGAACATTTTCTTCCATCATCATGGTCCTAGATGCTTCCTAGATGGTTTGGTTCTTTCTCTCCACTACTCCATTCTATTGTGGACTCCTAGGAGTAGATAAATGTCTCTTAATTCTATGTTTCTCACAGAACTCTATGAACTCACTGGATGTCAATTCTCCACCTCTATCAGACCTTAGACACTTCAATTTTAATCCGGTTTCATTCTCTACCATAGCCTTGAATATTTTGAATTTTTCAAGAGCTTCTAATTTCTCTTTTAGAAAGGTTAGCCACATCATCTGAGAATAGTCATCAATTAGTAGCATGAAGTGTCTATCACGTTGAATACTCTTGATTCTTTCCGGACCACAAAGATCAGTATGAACTAAGTCCAATAATCTGGTAGAAGACAGTTCCTTACTTTTGAATGTGACTCTACTCAGCTTACCCAACTGACATTCCTTACACAAGCTGTTAGTAGGTTTCACCAATTTTGGAAGATCTCTTACAACCTGAGTATTTCTTATCTTGATGATATTATCAAAATTCACATGACACATCCTTCTATGCCATAACCAACTCTGATCAACTTGAACAAATAAGCAACTTTTACCAGTACCAACCAAGTGGAAGATATTACCTTTAATTTGAGTACCGAATGCAATTTATGTTCTGGAACTTTCAAAGATTTTGCATTTTCCATTCTTGAATCAGAGATCATAGCCTTTGTCCACCAACTGTCCAACACTGAGAAGATTGTGCTTCAAACCTTCAACATACAGTACATTACTAGTTTTGTTCCTTCCATCAAAAGAAATAGTTCCTCTTCCTCTGATTCTACCAGTAGAATTATCACCAAACTTTACTACTCCTCCTTCATACCTCTCCAAATCTATGAACTTATTTTTATCACCTGTCATATGGTGAGAGCATCCACTGTCAATGACCCAATCATCCTTCTCTTCAACTTGGGTAGCCAGAGCTCTTTCCACAGTCTTATGATTGACAGATACAGAGGACATTGGATCTTCTTCCTTGATGGCAATGAACACCCATTCATTTCTGGATTTGTTTCCTATCTCTAATTCATCATCTATTACTCCTTCATTATCATCATCTTCATGTACATAGTAACAGTTCTTTTGGAACCTTGGCTTGTTAGGATTTTGCCTTGAAAACCTTTCCTGACACCTTGAGGCAAAATGACCAATCTTATTGCAGTTAAAACACTTAAAAGGTAATTTTCCTTCATACTTACCGGATCCTCTTGGCAGCCTCTTTGCAATAAGGGCTTCAAGTTGAGCAGTTTCTACTTCTTCTTCCTCTAGATTTTTTCTTGCTTTTTCATACCATGACAGCTTCCTTGATGAATTCTCTCCTGGATCAAACCTTTATTTACCTTTAATAGAGGCACTAGCTTTGAATGTAGATTCAGTCTTGGGGGATCATCTCCAAACTTTGTCATTTCAAATGTTGCCAATTTTCCAGCCAATTGATCTGTTGTGCACAGTTGTATGGGCTCTGAATTCTTCAATGGCAATAGCCTTGATTTTGTAAGAAGCATGAAGGGATTTGAGAATTTTGCCAACAATCTCATCTTCATCCAAGACTCCACTAGCATTTCTAATTCCACAAACAAGCTCATTTACTCTTGGCATAAAGTAGTGATGTTTTCATCTTCTCTCAACTTCAGATTTTTGAATTTTCCTTTCAGACTTTATAACCTTGCACTTTTGACATACTTGTCTCCTTCATGCAGAAGTTCCAGTTTTTGCCAAATCTCAAAAGCAGTTGCTAGGTCAATAACATTTGAGAGCTCTGAATTAGATAATGCGCTTAGAAGAGCCTCTATAGTCCGCAGATTGTTTTCATTGTCTTTGATTTCATTTTGGACCACCCTATGGAGGTACATACTGTGTTGTAGCCATGGTCCAGTACGCCATTCCCATACATCTCAAGTGACATTTCATGTGACCTTTCCAGAGATTAAAATTGGTTCCATCAAACTCCAGGCTATCCTTCTTGTAAGACGACATCCTGGATCTCCTCAAGCAATTAAGCTCTTTTTAGAGGAACCTGGCTCTGATACCAATTGTTAGACTTTGGGCACACAACTGAGGGGGGGTGAATCAGTTGTACAAAAATTTCTCAAATTCCACACTTAAATCCTCTTAGTGATTAGCAATATATTAATCATGAAACATAATGCATTCAAATTAAAACTAGAAACACATCAACACATAAGACACCAAGATTTTGACGTGGAAAACTTAGTTAAGGGAAAAAACCACGGGGTGATTAACCCAAGATTGTATTCTCTATTAGAAGAATAAAAAATGGCACATGCCAAATAGGGCTCACTACCCAAGCACACTACTCACAAGAGGCTCACTGCCTACAAGAGACACACTGTCTACAAAGAAATAAGTATCACCTACTTGAACTGGAAAATAGCATCTTCACCATGCTTGAATCAGTTCTATTTAAGCTCAATACTTTTGCTCTTCCTTTTGCTCTCCTCCTTACTAACAAACTCTCATTTCCACAAGGACAACATTGAAATGACTTTGCAACCCCTTATTTATACAAGACATCAACTTAGGAATAATCATCTAAGTCAGCAAACATCTACAAGAACATCCACAAGATGTGTAACTTATCCGGTCTGCCAGTCTCAGGAAGAACACCACCATCCAGAGGTTATTCTTAAATAGAAATCTCCAACTCCAATGCGAACCACTAACATGCACTGGACACAATCCAAAGACCTTCACAAGGTTGCTTGAATCACCAAGAACATCCGCACTTCATCTGCATGCTGAAAATCCTTCTCTCCTTCATCTGGAACCTCAAGAACACAGTCTGTCACCACTGTCACCAAAGAATGGATACTTCTGGATCTTCAAGCTATGAACCAATCGAGTTGACACATCATAAGGACTTCCTTAACACTCCCTTAAATCCATAGAACATGAAACTGTACTTCCAGATCTCACCGGACCTGTCAGTGTCACTCTATTACCTTTGAACACCTACCAGAACTAGTTTTACTTGAGTGGTCACAACTTCTTCATATCTTCATGTAGACCTCTGAAATCTCTACTGGACCACCTTAAGACACATATCTACAAACCCTTGAATTTGCATCCTCTAATTCTCATCCTATCTTGGACTTTTGCCTTACTATCATCACTGTTCTTCACTGTTCCTAATTGAGACTAATTTTCTCAATATCCTCAGCTCATAGCTCATCCAAACCTTATCATTAATGCAACATGAGTATGTTGACATCAATGACAACACCAGTTAGGTGCATACTTGCAACAGATATGTGTTAAGGTTATGTGGTGGGAAGGTAAGGGGAAACGGGTAAAGGGGTTGCGAGAGAAGTGATGCGAGGGTTGAGAAGGGGAGGTAGGTGTGGGTGGAGGCAACACCTCCTCCCCACAGCCCGTATACTACATGTGGCTATGGGCAGTGCCATCGCCCACATCCCTCATCTACTTCTTTTTAAAATTAAAAAAACACACTTTGTATGACAGCAGATACCCTACAGAATTTAGGGTTTGTCTTAAAAGGTTTTCATTTCTGTTACTCCTTTTTTTTCATATACTTACAGCTTGATAAAATATTTATATATATATATATATGTGTGTGTGTGTGTGTGTGTGTAAGTATATGTATATATATTTATATATATATACCTACATAGCAATATAAAACACAACAGGTTCAAAAAAAAGGAATCTATATCTGACTATTCTGTTGTTATTAAATTCAGAAATAAACATAAATAAAACACTCCAACTCTTGATTTGAAAGTAAAACTAGTTTTCTAATTTAAACAACCAATGAACTCATTCTTGAAAGATAATGCTCAGAAAAATTAATGTTTCTCTTTTTTTTGAAACAACAATGATAAATAAGCAACTAGGAAGTTCCATTTCTGAAAATAGTGTTAAAAGAGAAAGTCCTATTTTATTTTAAATAAATTACACTGTGCAACTGTCTCTCTCTCTTTTTTTTTTTCTGCAAGGAATAAGACAATTATATCTATATATTTTGTTGTCCTTTTTTTTTTGAAAAGAATAGTGACACAAAATATATATTTAAATTCACATGTGTTTCACAAACTCACCAACTCTTCAACATAGGAAATAAACAACATTTTAATAAAACATAAATAATGTATCCATTACAACACTCATTTCAGCCAATTCCATGGCAAAATAACTTAACAAAATTAATTACAAAAGGGCCACAAAGGCCATGGCTCAAACAACCAACAACATATAACTATAGAAACATAAAACTGGACTTCTCTCTAAATCCATTTCTTCATTTGAACACCTGTAAAAATACACAACAAGGAGGAAAACCTAGCCACTTTGAAATGCCCTCCTCCCTACCATAGACCCGCAAGAGGGCCACCCCCGAGCTAGGGAGGTAGGGATTCACACGGTTGCAAACACTCCACAACAAGCAAAGCAACAAGCAACACAAAAATCAACACCAAGGATAAACACATAACACAACTCATGAAAATGAGTTTGATGGGGGTAGGGAATGGACCCCTCTACTTCAAAGGCCACACCAAAATACCAAGTCTCATGGCCTCAAGCCAAAACCTCCAAATACACAACTCCTCAAATATCTCAAAATAAACTTTCGTGGCACTCTTGCCCTTCAAATAATCTCCACAACAAGTAAGAAACCCTCAAGGCATAAATAACACAAATATGGGAGTGACCTCAAGGAGGTTCCTTTCCCCTACCCCAAACAAGTTGAGCCTTACCTCCAAATGGAGGTGCTCTCACCAAACTCCCATCCCACACAAAATAAAGAAACAACAAACAACAAAACTACAAACACGTCACAATGAATAAGCAAGGGTAAAGAACAAGACATAGAGTTTACCTTCAAAAGCCCTATTATAGAAGCACATTTGGTGATGAGCTCCAAGCTTCTCCAAACCTCCCAATCTCCAAAAATCCTTCTAACTTCCCCAAAATTGCTCAAAATAGAAGAAAACTCTAAAATCCAAGAACCCCACACTCCTCAACAAGAGCAGGTAATATAGGCCATTAAATTTGGCCTTGAGGAATGAGAAGGTGACACTTGTCACCTTCTCCTTCCTCCTCCAATGCCACTTGCAAGGGATAGGAAGTGTGAGGGTGACAAGTGTCATCCTCCAATTCCATCTCAATCCTCACCTTATCCACTTGTGCTCTCACACATGTGTGAGAGGACAAGTGGTGAGGTGGCATTCCCTTACAAACCTCCATGAGGATAAGGGATGCCATATGGCATCCTCTTATTCTCTAAGAGAGCCATCTCCCTCCAAGATGCTCTCACACGTGTGTGAGAGTCTTGGAGGAAGATCCCACACACTTGGGAGTCTTGGAGACCTCCCAAGTCCTCCTAGGGAAGGGATTCCTAAACTTTGGGAAGGGAGATGAGTCTTTCCCAAAGCATGACTCATCTCCCACTTATCTAACTTCAAATTTCGTCACTTTGACTAAATCTTAGTTTAGAGTGACCAAAAGTGAGTTAACCCAAGGTTTAGTTAGTCAAAATTGAACCTAGACCCATGGGTAACCGCCTAGGGTAAATTTTGGGGCACTAAGGTTCACCTAGGGGGTCATAAATCCACTTTAAATGGCCTCAAAAATAAAAACAATTACCAAGTGGTATAAGTCAAATAAAGATTATACAACACATAACATTAATTAATTAAACAAAGGGGTACTAGGCCAAAATGATAAAATTAAAACAAGTACTTAAACCAACACTCAATTTTCAAACGTGATCCTCATCCCTCTTGGGAATGGATTGGTTTCACCAGGAATAACATATGTGTGAATTCTACCTCCAATTTCTCGTGGCCTGGGAATGTAAACCTGCACATCTTGATCAAGTATCAATCATATCATGAATAA
The DNA here is from genome assembly GCA_027924645.1 of Cunninghamia lanceolata. Lineage (NCBI taxonomy): Eukaryota > Viridiplantae > Streptophyta > Pinopsida > Cupressales > Cupressaceae > Cunninghamia > Cunninghamia lanceolata. Next base: position 3,761,157 of record BSBN01000934.1, read on the forward strand.
TCATAGCTAAAGCAACTGGAATTAAATTCATGCCATTGAATACAAGAATAATCATTAATAACATAATTCTGAATTAAACCACATTTTTCTATCACATATCAAATGATCATCATCATATAAATAACTAGAAATCACGTCACAAAACATCTTCTAATATATCTCGTATGTCAGATCATAAAATAGCATCAAAATATGATCAAATCAAATCACCATATGTCTAATCAATGTCATATCATAATCAATTCTGCATAATGAAACCATAGTCTCTAAAAGTTTGATAATGCCATCAACTAAAATGCATAATGATCAAAATAAGGAAGGAAAAATAATCAGCCTCACAAAAGTTTTACAACACAATCCTCTTAGTGTTAGTTAGATGTGAAGAAAATGTTACAATCTTATTGTCCATGCCAATGCTTGTGAAATAAGGAAGGTAGGATCCAGAAATCTTGTTGTAGAAGCTATCAAGACTTGTGGTGATATTTATCGCCTGAAAGAGGCAAATGGAAGATCATGTCCATTGACTCAATTTAGTGAGTGTTGGCTATAGCACAAAAGAATGGGACACAACAACTTTGCTAATATGGTAAGAACCAATTCAACTCATGCAATAAGAGATATGCCTAAAATCATCAAGCCTTCAAATACTATATGTAAGGAATGTCAAATAGAAAAGTAGACAAAGAGAAGTTTTAAAAGAAAGGAGTACTCCTCTTTAGATCCATTGGAGTTGATTCACATAGACCTATGTGGACCTACAAGAGTAAAGAGTCAGCAAGGTGAAAGGTATTTTATGTTTCTCATTGATGATTATTCTAGTAAGACTTGGGTTACCTTCTTAAGGGAAAAATCTGATGCTCTCGATAAGTTTAAAATCTTCAAAGCTTTGTTTAAAAATGAGATGGATGCTAAAATCAAATGTTTAAGGTTAGATAGAGGAAGTGAGTTCACTTCAAATGAATTTGAGAAGTTTTGTGAAGATCATGGTATTAGGAGGAACTTGTCTACTCTTAGAACCCCTCGACAAAATGGGGTAGTGGAAAGGAAGAATAGGAATGTGCAAGAAATGTCTAGGGCAATGTTGGAAGATGTAGATCTGCCTAATGTATACTAGAAAGAAGCAATTCACACTGTTGTCTATCTAACTAATAGAGTGTAGTTAAGGGTCAATAGCTCTAAGACCCCTTATGAGTTGTGGTATGGAAGACCTCCCTCTATCAAATACCTTAGGATCCTTGGTAGCAAATGGTATATCAAAAGAGATGAAGAAGATCTAGGAAAGTTTGATTCAAAATGTGATGAAGGAATCTTTCTTGGTTACTCAACTAGAAGCAAGGCCTATAGATGCTATAACAAAAGATTGGGAAAGAAGATTGAAAGAACAAATGTCAAAGTAGTTGAAGACTTGTATCAATTCTCACAAGATTCAGAAGACACTGAATCTGATATCTTCCCTTGCATTGAAGATGTAGAAGAAGAAGTAAAGGAAGAAAAGGGAAAAGAATCAGAGCAGTTATCCAAGATTCTAGGAAAGGATCATTCAACAGATCAGACCATTGAAGATGAAGAAGAAGAAGTAAAGAAACAAGAACCAAAGTAGTTACCCAAGACACCAGAAAGGTATGTTTAGAAGAATCATTTAGTAGAACATATCATTGGAGATAAGAATAAAGGAGTGCAAACAAGAAGAAGCTTTGCTAGGACACATGAGCAAGCATACTTGTGTTTGCTATCTCAAATAGAACCTATGACCTTTGCTAAAGCCAACAAGGATGATGGATGGATAAAAGCTATGGAAGAAGAATTGGATCAAATTGAGAGAAATAAAACATAGGAATTGGCTCCCAGACCAGCAAATAAGAGCATCATAGGAAAAAAATGGGTATTCCAGAACAAATTGAATGAAGAAGGTGAAGTTGTAAGGAACAAAGAAAGATTAGTATGCAAAGGATATACTCAAGTAGAAGGCATTGATTTTGAAGAAACTTTTGCTCTAGTAGCCAGGATGGAGGTAGTCAAAATGTTCCTTGCTCTTGCTACTCACAAGAACTTCAAAGTGTATTAGATGTATTTCAAGTCAGCATTTCTGAATGCTGATCTAGAGGAGGAGGTGTACATTGAGAAACCAAATGTTTTTCAGATATCAGAAGATCCAGACATGGTATGTAGACTCAAGAAGGATTTCTATGGGCTCAAGCAAGCACCCAGGGCTTGGTATGCAAGATTAGACAAATACTTACTTCAGTAGGGCTTCAAGAAAGGTACCACAGTTAACAATCTTTACATAAAAGAAGAAGGAAACATGATCTTGATAGTTGCAGTTTATGTTGATGATATTATTTTGGAGGAAATGATTATATGTGTTTGAGGTTTGCAGATCAGATGCAAAAAGAATTTGAAATGTCCATGATTGGTGAAATGTCATTCTTCCTTGGTCTTCAAATTTCCTAGCTAGATGGTGGTATCTTTATTTATCAAGATAATTGTGTTAAATAATTGTTGAAAAAGTTTGGTATGGAGGATTCAAAGCCAGTAAGTACTCCCATGGTCACTAGATGTCATTTGAGTAAAGATAATGAGTCTCTAGAGGTAGATCAGACTATTTATAGGTCCATGATTGGAGTACTATTGTACTTAACTGCTTTCAAACTTGACATTATGTATGCAGTATGTGTGGCTTCTAGATATCAAGCCAATCCCAAGAAAACACATGAGAAGGTAGTGAAAAGGATATTCAGATACTTGAAAGGAACTCCTAAATATGGTCTATGGTATCCAAAAGGTAATGACTTTGATTTCAGTGCATACACTAATGCTGACTGGACTGGTTGTGTTGATGATAGAAGAAGTACAAGTGGTGGTGATTTATTCTTAGGAAGCATATTCATTTCATGGCAGGGAAAGAAGCAAGATTCAGTATCCTTATCAACTGCAGGGGCAAAATATATTGCAATAGCCTCTTACTACACTCAAGTATTATGGATGAAGCAAACTCTAAAAGATATCAAGGTATTGTATGATGAGCCTATTCCTATCTTGTGTGATAATGCAAGTGCTATCAATATGTCGAAGAATCCACTGATGCATTCAAGATCCAAGCACATAGCAATCGGGTATCACTTTTTGAGAGAGAAGGTTGTAGATAAGGAAGTGAGACTAGAATATGTCCCAACTAAGGATCAAATTGCAAACATTTTCACAAAGGCTTTTGCAAAGGACACCTTTGAGAATCTCTGACAGATGTTAGGGGTCATTGCCCCTCCTCCTTCTTGCTAATATACAAATGATGCATCTGTCTAGTGGGAGTTCATTCTATATTTTTATCCCTGACTGATGATGGCTACCTCTCAGGGGGGCAGGTAGTGGTGACTAATGATAGGGGGAGATTGCAAGAAAAATTTCACAGATATATGATTATTGATGAAAGAGAGAGAGAATGAATAGGTACTAGATCCCTTTGTCCTTGATGTCAAAGGGGGAGAGAGTCTAAGGGGGAGAATATGTTTCCATCAATGACCAAGGGGGAGATTGTTTCCCATATGTGTTGTCATTGATGTCAACATAGTAGCATACACTGATGTCATCACCATCATAAGAATAAGAGAACAAGATATGTTACTAGTATGTTCTTGCATTTTCTATCTTATTGTTCCTAAGTTGCATGTGTTGATACAACGAAGATTTGGCCTCTAGAAATTGGTGATTGTGTCTATTCTAGGATGACTATTCATTGAAGACTGTATGAAAGATTACTCTGCATTTTCATAATATTAGCATTGAGCTTCCACAGTTTAGAACATAGCTTCATACAGTATCATTTTATATATGTTCCAAGTTTCATGATGTTTTGATCATGAGAAGGATGTTTTTTTGTTGACAATTTGAAGACAGTATTGATTCTATGAAGGTATTCCCAGTAGGGTAATGGAATGTTATGCATTCCTCTATTGTTATAGATTTGGCTATGTGGTTCTAGAATTGTGTTTAGAGTATAGTGAAGATGGTGTTTCCAAAGTATCAGGTCATTTCTCCCTCCGCTGTGAAATTTATGATTGATAGAGTACCGGTATGACCTCTAGTAGAATGAAGTAGTGATAAAGACCCACTAGAATGCTCTGCATTCCTCCAGAAGTAAATGTTTGACCTTGCATTTTTGTGAACATGTTCCTGAATGTGCATTTCATGTTTCTTCCCTATTTCAAGCTTCATGGTGGTCCATAGCTCAATTCTTTAACTGACAGATGGTTGCAGTGTATTCCAAATAATAGTGTGCTCTCAGAATTAATGATTGAAGGTATGCAACAAAATTCTTTGATGTGTGGTGGAAAATAAGTATTTGGGGATATTGTATGAGTTAGGAGGACTCATCTAGAAGAGTTTCACAAAGATATTTCTTGTTTCCAATACCACACAAGGTTCTCTAGTTGATATGGTAGACTCTCCAAGTTTTCATGAGCTTACATAAAAGTTGTCCTATTTTCAAATGACTAGAGTGTGTGGAGGTAATTCCTTGATGTTTGAAGCTGTGAAGGATGTTTTAGACCTGGTTAACCAAGTTTTGGATTTCATAATGATTGAGTCTTCTTCTAATACAACATGTTGTCCTAATTAGACCTATCTTCTACACGTTTCATATTGTGTATTGTATGGTCGACTTGTAAATGTATTTTTCATGTTTAATCTAGCTCACAAGCTATGTAATAAATGTAATATCATGTATAAATAGTAGAGCAAATTTAATGTGGAGGATATGATTGCAAAAATATAGAAGAGGTTCGCAAGCAAAATATAATAGAATAAACTACATTTTAGTAGGTGATAGTGGGAGAAAGAGCAGATGTTGTTGATGTTGTCCAGATTCATCTTGAAGACTCATTTGAGATAGTGATCAAGTATCCTAACTAATCAAATCCTTAGAAAATAGTGTGTGAAGAGACAAAAGTGCAACCATCATGTGTGAGCTTCAAAGGCAGTTTTCAGATAGTTGAAAGATTATCATACTGTAATTATTCTTGAGTTTGTTCTTAGATTAGGGAGTATTTACTCCTTGGGTTAAATACCCTAAAACAAAGTCATCAAGGAGTAGAATCTTCCTTGGGAGTGACCGTAAATCAAAGTTACTTAGGGAGTAGTAGCTTCCTTGGATTAAAGTCGGGCTAAAACAAAGTTATTATTTGAGCTTCATATATTGTGAGTTAATCCTCACCGTGGTTTTTCCCTTCTAGGGTTTTCCACATATATATGGTCTTCATGCTAATGTTGTGATGCTTAAGTTCTGATCTACTCTAGATAAGTTGTAATTGTTAAATTTGAGGAATCGTTTAGTTACTGATTCATTCCCCCTCTCAGTATCCTGGTGTGTCTAGCACCATTCTACCCTTGAGGGATTCTATACTATTATTTTATCTAAAAATATTTTGTTGATTATTTCTTACTAGTATTTAGACTATACATGAAGGTAATGAACAACCTAATGTTTAACGTATTAAGGTTAAAAAAATCCACCTCTCATTCTTATAACATTTAAGAACATTTATTCTTAAAATATATACCATCCACATAGGTTATTGTGAATATGTTATGTTCCTATTATTTGCTAACTTGATATATATATTTTTGATAAATTCTTTATCTATTCTACAAAACATAAAAGATAAAAATTTGTTGAAGGTGATAATATCTATTTTGTTGGGAGGTGAAATGTTCAATTTTTTAAAATGATGTTAGGAATGGATTTATACACGATTATTCAACCTCAATTTGTTCTATTGATGGAAAAGGTCTAATCTATGGAAACTTAAAGTATGAGTAAGAAGTCCTAGGAAGAAGAAAAAATAATAGTATTCTTGATGGAAAAAGTTAAATGTTGTGACAATTCCATCTTTCATACTAAATGATAAGATTTTACACATCTATCAAAATATAGGTTGATTATAAACCAAGGGCAAGGGGGAAATTGATTTAAATAGAAAGGAATAAGATTATAAAATACATCAATATATTAAATTATGATAAATTTTAGGACTACCAATCTTATCTTCATAGTTTAAATTAGATTCTCAATGCATTAAACTATCTAATAGTAAAGAGTAACTTTCCCATGTAAAATATCAATAAAGGATCATGAAGCACTTTCTTTGGGATTAAAGACTTTGTTTCCTATGTGGGGAATAAAAAATGTGGAAAAATTCTTTGGTCAAGAAAAAACTTAGCAAGGTATAGGTCTATAACCTTCCACCCCTATAAATTAAAAAACGAGCCCTCCTTCAAAGACAAACATATGTGGCAAACCACCATGGTAGAGCTAATTTCTTAACCAATAAGATTTATCAAATGAATGTAATAAGAACAACCACATGGATATTGTTAGAGGAATTAGGACACCCAGATTTGTTGACTGCAAATACAAAGGCAATGATACATGAAGATCTCGATTTATATAGTGCTCCAAAGAATATACAAAGAAGATTCAAAATACATTTTCTTAGAATAGATGCAATAAAAAATGACTTCCATCCTCTTTTCAGTGAATTTTTATTGAGCATGCCTAATTCAATTTGTTTAACTGAATAATCTATATTTTAATTATTTACTCAATTAACATTACATCAAAGAAGGATACCAATTATAATTTGAAAAGAAAGAAAAATATTTTGAATATTGAAAGAAAAATCAAAATAGAAGAGGAAGAGAAGATAATATCCACTATTATTGGAAGAAATATAGGTAGCCACTATGTTATTTTTAAAGAATGACATGTACATACACATGGATGCACATATGCATGTACACAGACACACACACATACATAGGCATACATCTATACATATATACATAAACATATACATATATACTAAGTCTAATGTCACCACAATGTTATTTTTAAAGAATGACATGTACACAAATGGATGTACATATGCATGTATATACATACATACATACATATGCATACATGTATACATATATATTATGTCTAAGCTCATGTATTTATAAAATCCTTTTCCAACAAAGGATAGAAAGGAAAAGAGGTCCTCCAATAGATAAATGATGCAAGGAGAAGAAAAAGAGATAAAATGTTGTATGACCTAATTTATAACATTGTATAAATTTTATATACTATATAAAAAATTAATGCTTCATCTTTATTTTAGAATAACTACTTCTAATGGGCTTGACTCCCAGCTTCTATAGAAAAATGAAAATGAAACATCTTTATTTCAATATTAGTAGATTTAATTTGTACTTAATGTTAAGGCAAAAAAGAGTCTTAACATTTTTAAACTATATCTTATAACTCATTATATAAAAATATTGATAATCAAATAAAGAAATATTATATATATATATATATATATATATATATATATATATATATATATATATATATATAACAGTAATAATAAGTACTTCTAATGTTTGAGAACTTTTAATGCTTGATCTACATGATGCAAATTCTCTTCATGTCATTCTATAAATTACTATACCATCAAAGAACACTAATACAAACTTCCTCAAAAATGGCTTAAAGATAACATTCATCAAACTTTGAAATGTATAGGGAGCACTAGTAAGACCAAATGACATCACTAAAAACTCATAATGACCTTCATAAGTCCTAAATGCTATCTTGGGAATATCTTCTTCCTTAATTAAAATTTGGTGATAACCTAATATAAGATCAAGTTTTGTAAAAAATATAGCTCCATTCAGTTCTCATCTAGTAAATCATCAATGACTAGAATAGGAAACTTATCTTTGATGGTATGCTTGTTGAGCTCTCTATATTTAGGACACATGTCCCAAGTGTCATCCTTCTTACACAAAATCACCATGGGAGAGGTGTAGGCACTTTGGATATCCCTAATAATTCTTTCCTCAAACATCTCCTGATCTATCTTCTCAATCTTACTTTTTTAGATATATGTGTACTTATAAGGCCTGATGTTGGGTGGTTGCTCTCTAGTACTATCTGAATGACATGATCATAATCCCTTTTACGAGGTAATCCTTTAGGCATATACCCAAAAACCACTGAGTGGTAATCTATAATTTCTTGTAGAAATGGCTAGATCAGAATATTTGGCTGATAGGATGATAATGAAAACAATTGGGTAACAAATCCATCAGCCCCCTTTTTAAGCATCTTTTGTATTTTATGGGAGCTTACCATTTGTGGGGACTTGGAATTTGATGCAGGGGCATCATTCTCCATCCTAATTTTGGTGTGAATTTCATTTTAGTTTTGGGTTTTCTGTAGTGTTTTGGTGGTTTGCATAAAGTTGGTGTATCTTCTTATCGCATTTGGATTAGAAGCTTTATGTGTTGTGGAAAATGATTGATTCGAATTTAGTTATAGACGTTGTGTCATCTTGTGGTGTTGATACAAATGATTGCCCATCATTAGTTCAAATGGTTTGGAGAAGATTTTTGGTTGTATTAATGACAATTATGATTTGGCAACATTTCTCTTTGAGTTATGCAACATGGTACCTGAATATGGACATTTTGAAGGTTGGGGAAAACAATTAGAGAGAAATGGCTATGAAGAAAGTTTTGGAAGAGAAACCGTCAGAAAATGAGGTAGGTTCCTATCATCATGTGTGAAGAATAAATAGCAGTTGTTCATCAATTGTTACTAAAGGTCAGTTTAAGAGTTCAGCTAAGTGACAGATACTCATTGGAATCTTTTAGCTATCAAAACATTATTAAAACTGACGGTTAGAGGAATCGAGAGCTAGCGGTAGTGACTAGATATAAAACAAATGGGAGGCAAATCATGAGGGGAGGAGTCTAAAAGGGTCGTGAATGAACACGAATTAGGTAGAGGCTGATAGAAAGAACATGGCCTATTTTAAGGAAAGAGAGATATATCAATTGAAGAGGAGCTTAAGAGGGGAAGGAGTACAAAGGAGGCCGAATGTGAAGAGAGGTTGAGTAGAGAGAGTTTTGAAAAGATAAGAGTTGAGACCGGATAGAGAACAGGGTCGTAGGCCAAAGAACGAAGAGGGGTTGCTATAGACGAACGAGAGAGAAAGGAAGAACACAACCCATGATATTGAAGGAGAACAGAAGGATAGTGAAAGGTAGGAGTTAGTGTTAGTTTCTACATATTTCTAAGGCCGATTGTGCAGGCCATTAGATCGATTATGTAATGTAATGATTTGGAATAATATAGAACTATGAAGAGTCAGTTGTATAACATTGTCTTTGTGTTACATATAACCATACTTTCTTTCTTTCATATTTGACTATTTCAAGTTTGTACAGAAGATGTCTTAACCTCTGTCATTGTAGTAATTGAATATTGTGAAGGAAATACTTGAACTCCTGTCATTATTTTTGTATGTTACTTTGATTAAGTTTCCTATAAACTAGTTTTTTGCTGGGACTGGCAAGATAGCCATTAAAATAATTAGAGTTGTGCATGAGTTTTGGAAGCCATGCCATCAGATTGGTATCAAGCGCAAGGTTGGTTTTGAGTCAAGTCAATATTTTTCCATGGTTAATTTAATGCTATGGCATTTTTTTGAACAAGTGACAATACCCTTATCTACAATTTGGACCTAAAATTCTGAAGTGGTTATATAAAATAATTTAGATGAGTATCTAACTTCTTGTTGATGACATTGTGAGTGCTTCCCAAGTCAATCAACACTGTTACTCTCTCTTTCTTCAAGAAACCCACCACCTTGGGAGTATGTTGGTTGCTAACTCTAAGAAGTGCATGAAAAGAAATGACTGGTTGAGCATCTCTTGATTCCTCATCTAACTTATTGTCACCCTCTAATTTATTGGTTCCTCTTCCTTACTCAATCCTTCAATATAGAATAATTTCTTTTTAGTGCATTTATGTCCTAGACTGTATTTTCTATCACAATTAAAACATAACCCATTTTCTCTCTTCTCCTTAATTTTTTGTGGCATCAATCAAGTAGGCAAGGAAGTGATTGTGTACGAGTGCTTCTATCTCTTATGTTTATAAAAAAATGCCTTTTATTAGCCATAAACTTTTCCTCTACCTACCTTTCCATAATCATTGATTGAGACATAGAATTTAAATGGAACATGTGTATCTCATATTTTATGTGATCATTTAAACCTCCAAGGAATAATTCCATCAATTTTTTTGCTACCACATTTTCCACTCTTGAAGACAATGTTTGGAATTGATGAATATAATCTTTGATTGTACCTATTTTCTTTAATTTGGTAATTTGGCTGAAGTAAGTCATCCATAATATTATCACTGTAATGTGTAGTAAGTTCCTCTTAGAAAATAGACCAAGTTGCAATGCATCCTTTCTTTTTCTTTTCGTCACATAGCTAATGATACCAAATGAATTGGTCTAATTCCAAGTATAAGGAAGCCATTGCCACCTTTTGTTGACAAGGAAGATGATGTATGTCAAAGAATCACTCCATTTGATAGAACCAATTGGTAGGATCTTTTCCATCAAAATTTCACATATCCAACTTTGGTTTGAAGTGCCTAGCCATAGAATTATTTAGGTGATGATCTATCTTTAGGTTTGATTTAATCCCAAAAGAATCCTTCTCCTTAGGAGACTCCTATTCCTCCCAATCCTGTTTGTATGACTCCATATGTTTCGAATCTCTAGGATGTTGGCCATGAATAAATTTCTCCATAATCTTATCGATATCACTTGTCTTAGCTAACCCTTGCATTTGATATATCATAATTGTTGACGAGTAGGATTGTACCCATTATGTAGAGATGTGAAACTCAGCAATCATGTGTAACATGGGATCAAACTCAAGTTGTGGGTGACCTATGGTGAACTTGAACCTCAAGATTATGGGTTGGCTCCCTTAAAAACTTTAATTGGATCTATGACTTTGATGTGTAAAAGGGTTAAAAGGATCTTTCTAAAAGCAATAAAAACTATAAAAGTATGGTGATGCACCTAAAAATGATGGAAAACTTGGCAATCTAACTCACAATAGATCTCAGAAAATCTATCCACACAAACCACTTTCAGCAATTTGATCACAAAAATGATTCTAAGGAAGGCTGGAAAATATTTCTTTTTAAAGGAAAAGGGGTTTTTCACAACATAAAAGGAAAACTCTCCAATTTGCATAGCCTAAGACCTGTAATTTTCAATGCTATCTAACACATGCAAGTACAAATGAGAGAATGATTTTAAAGGTTCTGATGTAAAACACAATAAAATCTCATCAAATTGCTCATAAAAGCTGCATTAATGCAAAGGTAGATACTTGATTAAGCTAAAAAGTAAAGGAAATAATTGCATAAAAACAAAGCATAGAACATGTAACCTGTTGAAATCTCTATAAATTTGCAATAATGAGTTACAAAACCTTCATTCTCTCTCAAAGTATAAAGAACAAAAAAAGGTAAGTACTAGAAAAACCTATGTTTTTCTTACAATATATAGTTTTTCTCTCTCCACGAGACTTAGAAAAATCAACTATAGTTAACTACCTCTAAAAATAATCTCTCCAAATTCATCCACGAGTAAACAATGAAATCGCTAAAATTAAGGGCCAAAACTACCCCAAAATGAGCAAAAATAGCTCCAAATTGCTCCTCTCTATGTGTTTGACCAAAACTCTCCAATTTGTCCTCCAAACCATGCAAAAAGACTCCAAAGTCTTCAGTTAACTCAACTCTTCCATTTTTGCATGATTTTGCATGTGTCAATGATGTGGGCAAAGAATAAAGTAATTACGAGATAATTACTCTATTATGAGTTACACTTTGTCTAATCTCTATGATTTACAACTTGTGACAAAATAATAAAGTAATTTATAAAATATTACTTTATTAATTGTTTACAATTATTTTTAGTTGTAAAAATCATGCAAGAATGAATGAAAATAGAAAATAACACCTTATCTCTCCATCTTGATTTATATAATTTGCATGATTACATTATAAATGATGCCAAAAGAAATAGGTCATCATGCATGCAAAAATAAAAATATTCCTCTCCTTATATCTTCCATGCATTGAATAGGTCACCTCATAAAAATTACATTACATGTCATCAAAAGAATGATAAATGCATCTATACCTTACATAATCTCATATTAGATGATCCTTATGCCTCCATTCAAAGAACAAGAAATCTTGCATCATATATGCAATACAAGGTATAAGATATATCACCTTATCACTCCATCTAATCAACTCATATATCATGCACCTATACAAAAAATCCCTATATTTTCATGCAAGAAAACAATATCATATATCACCCTTGACTTCTCATTGCATTCCTTCATAATGCATATTATCATTTATCTTATCCACCTTATTACTTCATGCCTTTGAATTGCTTCCTTTCTTGACTTTAAATAGCACATGTATTTTGAAATGCACCATAAGGTATTTCAACCTTATTTTCAAACTATGCATAAGCACTTCGACCTTGTCCTTCATATAGTTGATCATCATGGAAGAAAGAAAAGGGCTAAAACCTTACCCTATCATGATTTATTCTTTTGACTTTGCAAAGAAAATCAAATGAAAAGGCAAAATATTCAGCGTCATGGACCCCCTGTGCATTATCATTTGGTCCTTAAGACTTAAAAGTCTTGACCACAACATGGATAAGGTAATGATTTTTATTTTTTGAAGTAAAAAAAGGTGAGAAAAAATAGACCACCATCGACCAAAAGGAAACTTGTGAACCCTAAAATCCATCATTTCATTTTGTTATGCCATTGAACTTTTCTCTCTGCAACTCTTTCTTTAGTGGCTAGGATTTTGATGGTATTCTCATTTTCCTTTGTAACTCTTAGGCTTTTTGGTCGATTTTTTTTTTTTTTGCATTTCTTTGGCATAAAAAAGAAGGTGAGCTCTCTATGTAAAAAAAAGACCATTTCCTTGATCTTTCTATGATTTAATCCTTACCAGGCTGCGGCCATATGGTTTTCTCTAAGCATTTCTATGAGTTATGTATTCCATTTCTTACTGCTAATTCTTTGTCTCTCTGGATGTGTGTCAACCTCCTGCATTTTTGAGGGGTTTCAAAGAAGCAAAGGTCCACGGCCTGTAGCTTCTCCTCAATTGCAAAGCACAAGGTGAGCTTCTATTCTTGTTTCACCATTCATATTTCTCTTGACTGTATGCATTACTTTTGGCAAGGGTTTGAATGAAAGATATGGGTCTTTTACATTCTTGAAGGAAAGGTATTTCTTGGCTATAGCCTTGTTGTATCTTGATTTCTTCGACCTTTGCATAATATGAACATTCAAAAAACTTAAGGGTTTCAAAAATGTTGACATGGGTCTTCATTTTTTTAAAGAAAACCGCCTTCTTTAGCTATGGCCATCATCGTTGTATCTTCCTCTTGATTTTTCTTCTTCTAGAGACAAGAAAACTTAAGGTTTTCAAGAAAATGCAGTGGGTTTTACATTTTGAAATAAAACACCATCTTTTCTTGCTACGACTAGCTATTGTATCTTATTTTATCATTCCCTTTCTTCTGCAAGCATGAATACATAAGGGTTTGAAGAAAAAAGTTTGAGGGTTTACATTTTTTGAAAGAAAACACCCTTCTTAGGCTGTGGCTATGAGCCCTAATAGACATATGTTTTGCATTTTACATTTCTTTGTCTATCGTTGATGGTTGTTCTTAATGCAGGCTTGTGACAAAACAATGAAAAGAAGACCATTTTTTGGCTCAGGTTTTGGTGAAAGTTGTGAAGAAAATTAGTTGCCCTCTTATCATTTTTCTCTATTTGCTTCCTTTATCTTCATGGGTATTCTTTCTACTGTCATTTCCTCTTTCCTGAAAAATGATGAGGAGAAAATTTTTACTATGATTCCTATATGCTAGGCTTTCATGGAAGGCTCTTCATCATGACCACAACAAACTTGAAGTTTGCGTGTCTTCTTAGGCTCCTTGACATCTCTGACACACTGAATCTCAAAAATCATTGAAGGGGTTTCCTTGATTTTCTATCTTTCAGTGTAAAAAAACTAACATGAGTCTGAGTCAGCTCTATGCTTTCCTTGATTAGTATGAGTTTAAACTCTGTTGCTCCATATGAAATATAGACTCTAGGCTCACTATTGAGACAAGACTTCCTAATATTTAATGGGTTCAAACATGCCTCTTAGGGTTTGCTTTCTCCAAATAACTACTATCCTCATTTGTGTCAGTCTAGATTCATTACCTGACTTCTCTCTTGGTTGTGAAGTTGTACCCATCTTGACTTTATAACTAATAAAATAAAGTCATGCATTTCAAAATATGACTGCCCTCTTTGCTCCATTCGTTTGTCCATGGTATGACTATTCAGAGAGGTTTATCATGATTATTACTGTTATTTTGAAGACTTTGTTCCTCTTTTGGTATTTATACTCTGTCAAAGATGAGGCACTGTTTGTATGCTTTCTTGGCCTCATTCTCTCTGCGTAGGAAATAGGCCTCTATTGATGTCCCATTGGGTCCTCTAAGAAATGTAATAGAGGATACATCTTTTAGCAGTCTTAAACCCTTTGCTTACCTCCTGTCTTTTTGCTTCCATTTGTCCACTATTAAACATTATAAACACATGATTGTGCACTATATGCATGTGATCTTTAACTGTTATGACTAAAAGAGGAATGTTCTATGCTAAGGACTGTCCTTCATGTGATGGAACATGACTATCCTCATAGTCTTTCATGACTATCATGAGTTGTAAACCTTTATATATCTTTTTGAGGTTCCACTATATCTCTTGGTTGACATTCTAAAAGGACTTTTTAAACTTTCAAAACCCTATAGATAGTGCTTACTCTATACTTCATTCCCACCAAAACCTGCACCTTATTCATCTTGAAGCTCTTTGATCCTTGGTTTATGAGACAGTCATAATGACTACTCCATGAAACCTTTATCACAATATACATCCTTGTGCACCTACTTTATGTCCTGTTGCATCTACATAAACCATCATACAATCTCTTGCCTCCTCTTTGGTAATCTGTCTTCTAGATCATGACATTGTTTGCACTTTTACTGCATCTTTGCCATGATGAGATGTGATTTCATTTATGTATAGAGAGCATGATATCTTTATGGTGCAATGATACATTGCTCCAATTTATTGTCTCCTCTTACATTATTGTTCCATGATTCAACTGTTCTATCTATGAAGTATATCTGAACAGTAAATTCATATTTCAATCATAACAAGAAGATGGGAAAAATACCTTCTATGGCTGTACTACATTCTTCTAATCACTATACTTCTGTCCTTTGCATATTGACAACTCTTGAATAAAACCACTACTCATTCTATAGCATGTGATGAAGCATTTTGACATGATTATCAGATTCTAACAAGCTCTCTCTTGTAGTGGGCATAGTTTATAGGAGCAACTGCTCACTTCATTTCTCTTATGATGACTTCACTTTATTTGATGTGTTGACTATTCCAATGCATCACATCTCTTGAATAGTGCATTATATTTATTGCAATCTGATGTCCTTTTTGAATGAATAAGAAGGAAGCATGGTGGGCTCTACCCTTGTGGGAGCCACATTTTCTCCACATGCTTAAATACATCTTCAAATCAACAACATTACTTTTCCTATACCTGCATAGTGAACAAACAAGTTAGCATAAAACATACCTCTTGAACTTGATTGATCTTTCTCATGATGATCTGATTTATTGCATATGTCTGATTTTGGTCCAATCACATTTAATGCATAATGTTTGCCAGTTTTATATGTTTGTTGATAAAGCATATGAAGAGTCTACATATCCAGAGCTTCTAACAGGGCTTTTCTCCAATTTTGTAGGTACACTGTCCTGATCAGGAGCAAAAGATGAAGGCATAAAGATCAAGCTGCCAATCAAGAGGATCAACCTATAAAAAGGTAATGATGGATATACATTTTCCTCATATGTTCCTTTCTTTCTCTTTTATCCATAGATGTATAGCTTGCACAATGCTTCAATTTCTTAGTTTAGTCACTCTCATGGCTTGTGTGGGACACGTTTAAACATTTCTTCAAATATGATCAGTTACTTTACCTTATGCAAATGATTTATGTATGTTTACTTTTTTGAATCAAATGCATAGGATAGAATAATTGAATCTAATATGAAACATATGTTTAAAACATGATAATGAAATGACAGTTTATAAATACCTTTCCTTCACACTAAATTGTGATTACTGAATGATTATAACTAAAAGATAAAACTAGTTAGATACCACCTGTCATTCATTGGATGTCTGATCTCTTGTCATCAAATAACTTCACTTGTTAGGATGGTTTGACAGTTCTGATTGGACAGTCACATTATCTTGACAAATGATCCTTGTTGTTCTCTTTCCAAGATGTCATACATTCAACTGATTGATCATACACTTAAAAAAAATCTTTTATCCCTCTTGTGACAACTGCAACTCAGCCCTAGCTAAATTAGGTGTGAACATAATTTAATAACAATAATTAACAAGATTTCATCCTTCATCTTGTTGGTTTCTTTTTCAATTTGTTCCATTATAGACTCATTATCTTTATGAACAATCTCCTCATTTTCCACATCCTCATTCTTGAAGATTTCAAGTGTGAAAAATCTTTTTGTCTCTTATTGCAGGCCCTACCATGATGGAAAATAATAATTTTGTAACCATTTAATAATTGAATAGAATGATTATAAACATAAATCCATAAAAAAGACCACTAGATCCCTTTCAATTTACCCTAAGAAGCATTCCCTCCTTATTTCCATTGTCAAAATGTACATAATAACATTACCAGTAGTGTATGAAGCAGCTGCTTAATTCATAGCAAACAAGAATAATTTAATGGAGTGGGATTGTGCTGAAAAAGAGCAAGGGATGTAGAATAATTCTTTTCATTACACATTAAGGAAATACTTGAAAACCTTGTATGAATTACAAGTCCAGGTCCTAAGAAATCAGGTGTTAAGTGATTTATCCGTATGAAGTTCTACTTAAAGGAATAAATTGAAGTCTTTCTTTCTAAAAGGCTGAGCATGTCAATGGATATGTTAACACAAATATCTATGGTCTTATCTTGGAAGATTCCATAGCATGAAATATGTCAGGTGGACATAGATACAGTAGAAATACTATTGATTTTTATTTTAATAAATTGTAAATAGTATTGAGCACTAACATAATAAAGTATTATGTTAATCTAATGGTGAATTTGCATATATGTTTATCTTCCACTTTAATCAGGGTTGGTTAGATAGAATCAAAAAACACGTTGGATTTTCAAAGGTTAGTGGGGAACATTCTTTTTAAGGTTAGATTGTCAATATCTCAGTTGACATTGAAAAGACAAATGAGGATGTTATTTCTACAAATTGATCTACTCATTTACCATTTCACATAGCAGTCATCTACATCATCCAACATTTGTATGAGGGAGGTGCTATTAAATCTCCTTCAAAGGTTTCCAGAATATTTTTACTACAAAAGCTTTTCAGGTTTTTAGAAGCATTTGAAGGGAGTTCAAAGCAAGTCAACTTAAAATTGAGCTCCATTACATATTTGCTTCAGCAAATTTAATTATTTATTTTTTATATTTTTGATTTTTTTGTCTATTTTTATACATTACTATTCTTATTCAGAAGAAGTAGATCATATTCTATGTTTTCTAAGGGGGAATATGTACTTTTGTGTAGATTTAGCTACCACAATAATGGGTTACACTTTCTGGGACATCTTCATTTTTGCTGAAATCACATATTTTTAGAAAATATAATGATTTAAGCCTTGAAAGGTTCCATTTTAAGGATTTTAATTGAAGAGGGTTTGATCAAACCTCCTTAGATTCAAACCCCCTTGGATAGAAACCCGCTAGTTTTAAACCATACCTATAATGGAGTCTCCTCTACACCTATCAAAATACTGATAAAAAACTACTTTTGATTTACCTCTTGGGGGATCAAATGAATTCATTTAAAATTTATGTTTTGTAAGTATGTAGTCCTTATTATAAGCTTCCCAAAAAGTATGATTTTAAATATATTTAAATTGATTATTATATTTATTTTTTATTTCTTGTGAATGTAGGTTTTTCACCGAACATCAAGTTCTCTGTTCTACACACATGAAAAATTAATAAATTAGTGAAAAAAAAATCTAAAAAATATATATTCCCTAGGTATTGATGTCCTTGTTTCAACAAAAAAAAAGAAAAATTAATTTTTCGATACGTACAGAAAAAGTTATGTTTTACGGAATACGCCTATGTCTAAATTATAATTGGTTTGACTTCAAAACTTAATTTAAAAAAAAAAATTCAACAAAACATTATAAAACCAAATGCATGTTACCAATCTAAATTTAAAAGAATCGGAGTTTTATCCTTTGTAGAAAAAATGTTATGTGCCTCTGAATACACATCACTTTTAAAAAATGTTGTTTACTATTAAAAACTAGTTATCAAAGGAGAGACAAAAAAATTTAAAATTTAACTCTAATTTTTTTAAAAACAAAATCTCACAAATCATTAGTTCGCATCATCTTCAAATTCCCAATGGTTTAGCGGCTATAGGTGTCAGAAAGTGAAGATTTAGTTCAAAATGTTGATTTCAATGTCAAGTTTGGCCAAAAAGTGTTAAAAAAAAACTAACCAAATTTATGTAGATCACCACTACTTAGCATTAGAGTCCTTTTAGGTCAAGTTTCAATCATCTATACAATTCTGCCATAGAGTGCTAAAATAGAAAATGAACCCTTTGATGATGATACTTTAGAGGAGTTTGAGTATATTTCCAATCTTAGATGGTCATATGACATACATACTTCTCTTCATGCTTTTGCACTTGTTGCTTCGAAAGAGTTTAGTGGCATTCCTTTGAGATTGTCCAATGATTATTTATAGCAGGATATTGAGATCACATCTCCTCTAGCACTTATTTCTTCATTAGAGTACTAAGTCATTCCTTTGAGAGCCTTTAGTGACTCTTTGCACCAAGACATCAAGAATTCATCTCTTTCATCTACTATTGCCTCACATCAGATTCCTGAGGCAAATTTCTCTTCTTCTTCCAGTTCTGAAAGCTAGGATAGTGATGGGGTGCCATCTCCATCCATCTCGAGACTCATTTTGGAGGATGGGGATTTAGCATCTAACTCACCCACATTCAACTCTCTTTGGGCTAGATAGCCACTTCAAAGTGCAGGTACTAGGGTACATAATCCATTTAGTGGCAGACTTACATTGTCACATTACAGGGAACATTCTTTCCATGCCTCCGCTTCTAATTTCAGTGTTGTTCCTTTGAAAGTTTTGAGCAATTTATTATAGCAGGGTCATATTCAAGATCCATTTCATTAGGACACACTTCTACTAGACATCTCTTGGTTGTTTGTAGAGTCTCACATATCGGATCTTGATGACACCTTGGAGGATCTCATCTTACAGTTTGATGACTTTATACATACACTTGCTACTACTACTACAGAGTTCAGAGAGGCTTCACCGAGGGCTTCTAGTGATTCTTTGTAGGACATCTCATGGGATTTACTTAGTAGCCACAGGACATGCATTGACATTCCACTTTCATACATCATTTCTTTGGATCTTTCTCTTCGTTAGTCTTCACATGATTTTGAGAGGTCACTTTTTTCAATTAGGCTTGAGCCTCTTGATTTGATTGTGACTCATTTTGACATCAGCATGACAACATTTGAGTAGTATTTTGAGACATGCCACGTCATGAGACTTGCAAATTCACCTCACCTCTTTGAGCATTTACCATTGGAGTTATTTCTTCCTAAGGGGAGAAACATCATTTCCCACAAATGGATTATTTTCATAATTCATTCATGTGCATTCTCTTTTGATATAGGGGCTAATTCATTGTGGTGGCCTACATAGTCTCTTTTACTCTCCTATGGGGGGGTCATATCTGCATCATCACAGTTAGAGTGACATGGTTTTAGGCTTGGTGTAGAGTTATCATCTTCAAGGAGGCTTCCTAGTCCTCTTTTTTAATCCTTTTCTCTCTTTTGGAGGGAAGTTTTTTCCCATAGGGTTTTCTTCCTTTCTCCATTTTATGAGAGATTGCATCGCATTGTATTATACATGGGCACCTAATCAGGCCTAGTTGCTGGGAGCCATCTTCCCTTAGCCCACTTGAGCTATGCTTAAGGGGGGTGTTGGTGTATATTAAGCTTACTTATGTGTGCACATTAGTCTATATTTAGCCTTTAGCTATACTAGGTGTGCCTAGATTAACTTTGTCTAAGTTAAGTGGTTTTTTTTCCTATTCTTGGAGCACCACTATTCTTAGTGAGCTTTTCCTATTATTGGCTCAACTATTCTTAATCAATTATGCCCTATATGTACTACATATTGTAAGCTAATTCATCATCCCATATTTTTCATGCAATACTTGTTTTCTTGCAGGTTAAGCGTGCCCCTATTTGTCTTGAGTGGCTCCAATCAATACTCACATTCACTCAATGTTCTTGGTTTATACAAAAATAGCCCAAATACTTAATCTATTATTGTCTAAGTGTTTGAATGGAATGCATTTTTCAAAATATTAGGTTCTCGCTAAAACAAGTCTACGACTCTTTTTTGGATGAGACAATTTTTCACAATGCTTGTATTTCAATGTTGATATGAAGCTATAATATTTTAGTACATATATGTATGTGTGTGTATATATATGTGTGTATATATACATATTGACTTGCTCCGAAAGACAATTTCCCATATCTCTACACTATCAATTATCTCTCCTAATTATTGAATAAATCCAATTTATTTAATTAATTAATCCCTAATCATCTACCCTTAGCCATTTATCCATCCTTTGTGATCAATTAATTCATTTAGTTTATCACTATAACTTATAACTATATCCTCATTGATTAAATAAATATTCTCAATATTTATTTAGTTAATTTTTCCATCTCCTAATCTTGATTAATTAGATAAATAATACTTATTTGATTAATCTACCCTACTAATCTACCTAAACCTAGCCCAGTTGATTAAATATCAATTATTTAATTAGCTTCCCTAGCCTATACATGACCCCTAGATCTAAATTAATTAAATAAATCAATTTAGTTAATTTTAATCCTCCATTAGCCTACTAACTATTTTTTTCCAGCCACATTAATTAAGTTAATCCCTTGATTAACTTGGTCAAACTTTGTTTAACCTATCCTCCCACACACTTTGAATAAAAATCAATTTTTTATTCAAAAGGTCACATGACCCTTCCAACTCACCTTTATATTTTCATGTTAAAACATTCTCCGTAAATTAGATTACACATGTAAGGCCCCAAAAATGTGCATGTGTCACATGTCCTTACACTCCTCAATTAAACTTAATTTTTTATTCAAACACTCCCCCACAAAAATAAATTTTTAATTCATTGACAAGTCCACATCATCCTCACACTATCCAATGAAAATGAATTTTTAATTCATTCCTCATCCTTCCCAATGTGAATTTAAAATTCACGTTTAATCCCAACCCTCCATCTTTGTTGATGAGATCTCAACCCTTGATCTCATCCTCCCATATCAACCATTGATCTCTACTTTGAATCCTAGCCACTGGATTCAAATCCTTGTAAATTTGCCTATAAATAGAGCCCTCACCCAAGCCATTTGAACAACTTCATAATATCCTTACCATGCCCAAATTTCTCTCATCTCTTCTCATCATGCCCTTATAATGTCAAAATCATCCCTCATCTCATAGCCATATCATCTCATTTCAATCTCTATCAAAATCTCTTATCAATCCATAGCCAAATCCCTTCATCCATATTGTGTTGAAATGCAATAGAGACATCCATATAGACACAAATCATCTACTTGGATAAAGCTAGGAAATCTTTTGGATAAAGCTAGGAGTGAAGAAGAATTGAAGATTTGTGAAGGTATAATCCACTTTATTTTGTGTTTCTTTCATGTATTTATATCTTTTAATTTTCCTCATCTTTAAGGTGATTGCATTTGAAAGTGGATAAAAAAATAAAGTTAGAGTCCAAAAAGTTGGTTTTGACATTCTGGTAAATAGTCGTGAAGTAAAAAAAATCAATTTGTCCATGTTGCTCCATGAGCAAAGCATAATGTGAGGATATTGGGAAATAGAAAATGGCAATTATTTAAACACTATTTGGGAGCAGATTTCATAAAAAATAATAATATTTAGGCTGATTTAAATGATAAGAGGAACCATAGACGTGAAAAACTAAGCGCCTAAAAATGTGAAGGTAATTGGAAATGCCATAGAGGAGATGAAATGCCTCTTTGAGGCAAAGATTTGTATTTTATTTTTGCTCTATGTTTTGACAGAGGCATAGGAGAGAAGAAGAGGGCATATAAATTAACAATAGATAAAATTTTGTTGCCATAGTGGAAAAGTAAAAAAGAACTGCTATAGAAATTGTGAGGAGATATGTGTTTGTTGGAAAGTGGGTTTTGAAGCATCATTAATTGTTTCTTGTAGGAACATAAATTTAAAAACTTTAGAATAATATGAATTGGAGATCACTGCCCATAAAGAGTGGGTTGATAATTAAATTTCAACATAAAGATCAAAAAGAAAAAAATTACAAAAGGGAGTATAGGAGATGGAATGCAACATTGATTGGAATATGAAATGGGAGGTGCAGTCCACATAAAAGAAAAGAAGAGTTCAAGACAAAATATTCAGCTAAGGAGAGTTCACTGTCATAAACCAGAAATAGAGGGGATAAAAATAACAAAGAAGTGTTGTGGTAGAAACTAGTGTAGAGAGATAGGCAATAGAGAAGTATCGTAGAAGAAACAAAGAAGGAAAGAAGAAATTGTATGTAGATTTGACTAGAGGATGGATACTGGAGGAGGACCCCAAGAGTGGAAAGGAGCTTAGATGGAAGCTGAAGCTTATGTATAGGTGTGTAAACTAAGAAAGGTGATTTGAAGACCATAGTTTGTAATTTGAGTTAATAGAAATCAATTTTGGTGCAATCATGTTTTGGCTTGGAGCCAGAGTATTGCCATATGAATGTGTATATATGCATGTGAAAAGTTGTGTGTTTGGAAGAGGGTATGAGATCCCTCTGGCATTGAGTGGTATCAGAGCCACAAGATCTTGAGAGTGCAGAGTATGCACCAGGACTTGTGGGTGAAGAGGAGTGAAGAGTGTTGAAGAGTGAATTGCTGAAGCCACGAGAGAGAATTTATTCTGTGAGAATCATTTTGGCTATCCTCCAACATAGATGAAGCTAGCTATAAGTTTTGAAGACTTCTTCCACTGAGAGGAAGTGGTTAGAAGAGGTCTTTGAGAGGTACATCCTCCAAAATCTTGTTGGGCAGAGGATAGTGGTGAGAGTTTAGTTGCAAGGCAATGTAAAAGATTACAACAGTGAGTAGGATGAAGATACATGTGTGGAAGCCAATCATATGGGATAGTTGGAGAAGGTACAAGAGGAAGGGATTCCTTAGAGAGATGACAAAAAAGATTGAGAGGATTGACAGATTTGTTGGAGGAGTGTGAATCTTGTTCCAGTGAGATGCTGGAAAAAGAGGAAAAATAAATCATTTTTGGTGTACACATCTCAGCGATGGAGTTCACTACAGAATGCTTGCAATCTAGAAGAATGGTCCTACCATTCAACTCCACATTTGTGAGTGTATTCTCACAAACTTCCAACCCAGCGTGCCTGATGCAGGAGCATCTGAGCGAACTGGCGATCAGCATCAACCAAAAAAAATGTTGGTTTATTTTCTTTGAATTTTGCTTTGTTTTGGGTGTGTTTTGGATTTCAATTGGCATCTTTCTATTTTAGAAAAAAATCTCCTATGGTTAAAATGGAAATTTTGGAGTTTCCACCAAATCGTCATGTTGAGGAGCTTCGCATGGCAGTTTTATGGAAACAATTATTTCCGGAGTTACGTAAGAGCTGGTCAAAAATTGTTCTAGGGGAATATTTGTGAAATCATTTTACCTAATTTTCAAAAGGAATTGGTGCAAAATTCCTCACTGTTTTAGATATTTCAATGCCAGAAGTTTGTGCTAGTGGTTTTACGGGAAATTTAAAATCTCAAGATTTTTAAAAGATGGAGAAAAATCCTCTAATGGGGAGATTAAGGAGGTCATTATACAAATCTGGACAAGTTTTTGTAGAAAAAGAAGCTCCTAGGTAAAAGTTATACACAAAGTTAGTTTTCTATAGTTTTTGGTATCCAGTTTCGACATCCAAAGCACCAATTTGGCCATTTTATTTTAGGAAGGTAATATGGAGATCTTGGAAAGTAATTTTCTAGGTTTATTCCTTTATGCTTCATCTTTCCATTGCATAAAAATTCTTGAGGTGATTGCATTTTAAAGTGGATAAAAAATAAAGTTAGAGCCCAAAAAGTTAGTTTTGACATTCCCGTAAATAGTCGCGAAGTAAAAAAAGAAAATCAATTTATCCATGCTGCTCCATGAGAAAAGCATAATGTGAGGATATTGGGAAATAGAAAATAAAAATTATTTAAACACTATTTGGGAGCAAATTCATGAAAAAAATAATATTTGGGTAGATTTAAATGATAAGAGGAACCATAGACATGAAAAACTAAGTGCCTAAAAATGTGAAGGTAATTTGAAACACCATAGAGGAGATGAAATGCCTCTCTGAGGTAGAGATTTGTATTTCATTTTTGCTCTCTATTTTGATAGAGGCATAGGAGAGAAGAAGAGGGCACAGAAATTGACAATAGATAAAATTTTGTTGCCACAGTCGAAAAGTAAATACGAGATGCTGTAGAAATTGTAAGAAGGAGATATGTGTTTGTTGGAGCGTGGGTTTTGAAGCACAATTAGATATTTCTTGCAGGAACATAAATTTAAAAACTTTAGAATAATATGAATTAGAGATCACTACCCATAAAGAGTGGTTTGATAATTAAAGTTCAACATAAAGATCAAAAAGAAACATTGCAAAAGAGAGTATAGGGGATGGAATGTAGTATTGATTGGCATATGAAATGGGAGGTGCAGTACCCATAAAAGAAAAGAGGAATTCAAGACAAAATATTCAGCTAAGGAGAGTTCGTTGTCATAAACCAAAAATAGAGGGGATAAAAATAACAAAGAAGTGTTGTGGTAGAAACTAGTGCAGAGAGATAGGCAACAAAGAAGTGTTGCAGGAGAAACAAAGAAGGAAAGAAGAAATTGTATGCAGATTTGACTAGAGGATGGATACTAGAGGAGCAGACCAAGAGTGGAAGGGAGCTTAGATTGAAGCTGAAGTATATGTATAAGTGTGTAAACTGAGAAAGGTCATTTGAAGACCATAGTTTGTAATTTGAGTTAAAAGAAATCAAATTTTCTGCAATCATGTTTTGGCTTTGAGGCAGAGTATTGCCATATGAATGTGTATATATGCTTGTGTGAGTCTTGATATTGTGAATGCATGTGAAAATTTGTGTGTTTGACAGAGGGTATGAGATCCCTCTTGCATTGTTATATTAGTATGAGACTAGTTAGTTGATAACACATCTCTCACTATTGCACATGATATGCATGTACATATGGATATGTGATTTGTTGAGAATCATATTTCTTCATATGAGAACTATCTCATTAGTGAAATGAATCATTTAAAAAGTATGTTAATGATTATAAGAAAATCCTTCAATAGAAAGATCTTATCAATCAAATTGGGATTATAAATTCTCTTGGCACATCGTACTTTGAATTATCATACACCAAGTTGATTTGTGGCACTTTGTTTCAAAACGTATGAGGGTAAAGGTGATTCATTATAATATTTACATTACCAAGTTATGTTCCTCTCTTATTTTCTTGATGATAAATTGCTTCCTAATGTGTTCCTATAAATTTTAAGTGGCCATCCAATTACATGGTTTTATTCATTACCACATGCTTCTATCACTTTCTTTACTACTACTTTCATGAAACATTTCATTACTCTCATAACCTTATGAAATGCAAGGAAGAAAAATATGAGCTAATTAGAGATTATATATTATTATTTTAAGCATTAGCTATTAACACGAGTTATACTTTAGATGATGATGAGATTGGTGACATATATATATGGATGGATGGATGTTTTACTCCCAAATTTTAAGGTTTGAGTCTATTGCATTCCTCATAATTCATTTTCACAAATTTGTGCTCGTAAATGCATGTATGACTATGCTTTATTGGGGTATCATGTTTTATATCAACATAGTTATAACACTGTTGCATTTGGAAAATGAGGCTATAAATAATAATATTCATGATGATCATAAGGCAATTTCTAAACTAGTACATTGAAAAAGCCTCCACATATGGTATTGGAACAACTTTTGAAATAAAAATTTATTACCTTACCTCTTTTCAAACCAGTGGATAACTCTATTCTTGCACCACATAATGCTAAGTATATTTTTTCATATCATTGTACACATTGACATTATATAGGAAGATGCATAGTATTCAAGCATAAATTCCAATATCTTATGAGACAAACATTAAGAATACTCATGAAACCACAATCACCATATTTGATGAAGTTATTCATATGAAATAAAATGATATTAATTAACATATCAATCCTAACCCACCCTATACTAAGATTACACATGAAATAAAAGATTAACCACCTAATTTAGAACAACACACACATGAAGTAGAAGATGCAAGCAATGAAGAAGAAGAAGAAGAAATAAAAATCCATGAAGACAAACTTGATGTTTTTCTTGGGACAATAATGATGTATTGGATGGAGGTAATCCCAATCATTTAAAGGAAAAGGATAAACCTCCTAGATTTGTTACATGATATATGAACATCACTATATAGCATATATCCACATAGACCTATACATTTGCTTCACCTTTACATTTTTTTGATTTTTCTAAATTTATTTTTACACTTTGGCCTCTTTAATAACACATTATTTGTTTCATAGTTGTTCTTCCCCAACCAAGGAACATTTTAGCTTCCATTTTCCTTATTTCACATACATGTCCTCTTTTACTTTCACACATCCTCTTTCATACGTACACTTTATATACCTTTGCCTTTAGTCTTTATTCCCCTTCTTGGGTTGATATTTTATTTAGTTTTTCCCTTATTCATGCCACCCATTCTTTGTTTCACAAATTCTTCCTTGACCTCTTTATTTTCTTACATTGCCTTGTAATTTCTCATTTTATACTTGTTAACATTTTTCACACTTACTATGCCTTGATTATAACTCTTATATTTACTCTCATACCTACTACTACAAGGAATATACTTTACCATTGACATTTGATTTACTCGATCCAATATTTTGATATCATGCTTCTTAGAGCTTACATATTGAGCCTACATTGATACATCACACTTTTAGAGTCACTTATTGAGCTTGCATTTCTATATCATATTTTTAGATTATACCATTTACACAAGTCACACTTCCCTTTCCATATACTTATCACCTATATTTACATTAGGGGCACCATGCATTCCCTTATCACACTTAAGCTTACCTCACTACACCCTTTTGTTGGGGATATTATACATTACCATATCACATGTGAGCTTACTAGGCTATACCCCTACATTATGGGGGTATCATGATTTCTCTCTATAATTCACACCTTGATTTCTACATCCTTACATTCAAGTGTCTCATGCCTTCTTCTCACATTCCATTATTTCATAACCACATTTTTCATATTAGGCATATAATTCCTTTCCTCCATGACATGTCTTACATTCCTTATTCATTATAAGAATCACACCTTCCCTTGTAATTACCTCTTTCTGAACTAAATTTACTATGGGACTTACTACCTTACCTTCATCATTGAGGGCTAAATCACAATTGTTTATATTTTTCTATACTAGGAGCAAAATTGTCTCCTAGATCTTTTATTTTAGAATAAATTTACAATTCATGTACTATTTTCCCCTCTCCTTTAATTCATTACCTCGTATAGATGGAACCAGTTGATGGGAGGCATATATTGCCACTCTAGCATTCCTATGTTGAGCTTTCAGCTAGTGATAAATCCTACTTAAAGAATTATCACCGTGACCAAATAGAGAATTACCACATGACATGTCTTTCACCCAATGTGTTTTATCATCCTATGGACAACAAACCTAAACATGCCATTCTATCATCTTTTGAACAAGAGGTATTTCCTAAATTTACTCATTTCTTATTTCCTAGATAGCTCCCATCGAGAGTATATGAGGAGGGAAAACCTACATGATTAAAATCTATAGGTTCTATTACATTATATGGACCCCCTTTCTTATCATTTGATGTTAAAAACTTTACATACATGTTTGTTAGTGCTACATACTTTAAGATGCATGATAATTTTCACATGCACCTCAAAGTGGGGGAAAATTGTAATGATGAAATTTCCATACCCATGCTATTTTTTATTTAGTTCTTTGTCTATTTTGAGGAAATATCTTGATACATGTACGTATTGAGAAATGATGCAATATTGTGTGGAATTGAGTTCATTCCCCTAGCCTTTGGCCATAACTGTACACACATTTTCCTATGTACTTAGACCTTAACTTATCTTCACATGCACATATTTTAATCCATCCATCTTATCCATGCATTTATTACATTTATTCATACACAACTCCTTTATGATAGTGTGTGATCGAACCATAATACTTAGGTAAAATAAAATCCATTTTTAAACTTTAGCACATAAATTGAGTTTCCAAATTTAGAATTACAATTTTGCCTATAATTATCACTATGAAAATAAATTCCTAGAAATTATAAGGGTTTTAAAGAACCATTAATCCCACAAATTAATTTTTCCCAAATATTGAATTACCCCCTATTTTTAATTTTTTATTTATCTCATAGTGCTTTTTAGCATAACTGAAAAATGTCTTTGCAAAAATTAAAAAAAAATATATTTTTTGAGGGTGAATATTACAAAGCTTGAATTAGGACAGGGATGGATTAGGGAAAAATGCCTAAAAATATGGAATTACAGGGGCAGTTAGGTGAGTGGAAATCACGGATAGGATTTGCAAGGCAGTTATGCATTTCTGGTGTCTTCCCCTCCACTTTATGTTATTTTTTCACCTTGAGTTTCAGCCAAAATTTTGTTGGCCACCCTTACAATTCCATATTTTTGGGCATTTTTCCCTAATCCATCCCTGTCCTAATTCGGGCTTTGTAATATTCACCTCTAGATTTTTATTTTTAAAAAATTTTTGCAAAGGCATTTTTTAGTTATGCTAAAAAGCACTATGAAATAAAAAACAAAATAGGGGGTAATTCAATATTTGGGGCAAAATTACTTTGGGGAGGGATTAATGGTTTTTTAAACCCTTGTATTTGCTAGGCATTTATTTTGTTAATGCTAATTATAGGCAAAAATTATAATTCTGAATCTGGCAACTCAATTTACATGCCAAAGTTAAAAAAATTATTATTTTTTGAGCTAAGTATTAGGGATCAATCACACACTATCATAAAGTGCCTTTTTCCAACCTACTTAGACTCACCTATGCACTAGAAGTAAAAATTGCAAAATTTAGAGGAGTGTTATTGAGTTTTTTCCTTTCGTACTTCTAAGTTGGCAACATACATCTGATCTACATGGTTTTATAAGTGTGATCAAGTCTATCTCCAAGAATGTTTATTCATTTTGAAACCTTGAAAACACCCAATGAGGTCTGTATAGCGCTTTGGGAAGGTCAACGAACAAAGAAGTCATGAGCTAGAAGAAGACGTCATAAGTATAAGTCCAAAAGACTAAAATATTATAGAGGATTATGTCACATAATTTAACTCATTGAGGTTGCAACTAAAAGAAGGTGGGATTGAGAAATAAGTGGATCAATTGATCCTTACAAAAACTTTTCAAATTGAAAGCCTTGTTAGAACACAAGGATATACTGAGAGGGGGGGTGAATCAATATATATTAAAACTCATTTCAATTTATCATTAATAGTCAAAGCTTCTAACTTGATTTAACAAGAAGATCAGAAAAAAACACAACACATAAACACACAGCCACAACACTAGATTTATGAAGAAAACCCAAGAAGGGAAAAACCACAGTGAGCAAGTTGTTTGGATCTACTGTCCAAATCTAGCCTCATAAATAAAGATAAAACATGATTATAATATTATTTATGGGCTACAACCTAAAGGAAGCTGTAACTCCCTGAAATACAATGCAATGACACTTATAGAATGAGGTTGCAACCTATGGATATTACATTCAATGGATCTTACTGAATAAAACCCCTCTGCATCATCCACACACTTTACTTTGTCACAAAACTTCACTTTATCTGCTAATCAAACATTACTACCTCTAACACACCTTCACAAACATATTCACATTTGTTCACACATCTTCGTACACCCTCATGCATTCATATATTCTTCAACAAAAAAGATCTTTCATTTATACCCTCTACAATTTCCAAATTCCTTCTCCCAAGTCATCCAAGATGAAACATGTATTCATGAGATGTGCAAGGCCACTTCAAGTTAGCATCCAAAAGATGTAAAAAAATAATGCAGTTCAAGCCAAGTGATAACCAGGACCTATTCTTCATTATCACATTCTTCTAAGATACTGTACACTTCAAATCATTTGGTGGGAATACTAAAAGCATAGGAAGTTGGCCCAACAAACACTCATCCTTCCGCCCAAAAGCTCCAAACCAAAAGTGGTACCAGAGTGATCAATTAACATCATGTGGATTATCACACAAGAAACATAATACTTACACAAACCTTCTCAATCTGATCCTTCTTCTAAGATATATGTTTTCTTTCTGGCACAAGCAAGCATAAACTGAGCGTGGTATCATGAATGAAAACTTAACACACAGTCTTCAGATAAAACATTGAAAAACCAACTTGCAATGCATTTCAGCACCTAAAACCTAAATTGAATCATCCATCTAAATATCTAAACTTATCCTCCAAACATCAAATCCAAAAGATGAATTGTGGTGAAATGTGGTGGCTTCTACTTTCTCCTCCAGACAACCCTAGTCAGCAACAAGATGTGTCTTTGTTCTGCTAACCTCGGAGAACCTCTACGATACATCTTAGCATCTAAATCTTGAGTATTACAATCTTCTCATCTATAATGATCATCCTTCAAGCCACAGTTCCTCAACTTTAAAAGTAGAGAAATACAAAGCATTCCCTAGACGCATCTTGACTGCATCAACTCTAAACAACTATCTTCACTTTGTGAGCTCTAGAGTCTTCCATGTTAATCTTCAAGCTCTACATTGGGAATGTATAATCTTCACACGTCTCTAAACAACTCCCAATCTACAATGCTATACCTTCAAATGTGGAGGAATGGAGAGCTCTCTCCCGAGCTTGTTCTATTCAAACTTTAGTGCCTTGGACACCTTGAATCTTTCTTTCAAAACTAAAGTAATGCATTTCATTAGGAAACAATGTATACAATATTTTCCACATCGGAGACCTCATACAACAACAATAAACTCTTTTCATAAAGCAAAAATCTTTATGCTAGAACACTCTTTGTCTATACTACTTCAAGAGATATTGATGACATTCATTATCTTACCTTTCTCATCTCTAATCTATCTCTTTGTCTTCTTCTCTAACCATATTGCCACAAACTTCCTTTGACACATCTAAATCTTACATTGTTGACATCAATGACAACACAAGTGCAACAATCTCCCCCTTTGGCATTGATGGAAACACTCGACCTGATATGTAATTCTCTCCCCCTTTGACATCAAGGATAAAGGGCCTGTGGTCTTCCTCTGAACTACATTCTTCTTGATTTTTCTTTTAGTGCTCCTTACCTATCAACTCCCCCTAACTAATCAATTCTTGTTATTCTTCAAAACCTATTGCCTACCTACTCCTCCTAAGAGGTAGCCACCATAAATCCAGGGATAAAAATATATCTTGAATTGCTCCCCTTGGATAGATGTATCATCTATGCATCTAGTTAGAAGGAGGGGAAACAACCCCTAACTTCTATCTAAGATACTCAAAAGTATCCTTAGAAAGTTCCTTGGTGAAGATGTCTACAACTTTATCCTTTGTAGGCATATACTCCAATTTGACTTCTTGATCCGCAACCTTTTCTCTCAAAAAGTGATACCTGATAGCTATGTGCTTGGTCCTAGAATGCATCACCAGATTCTTTGAAATATTGATAGCACTTGTATTATGATAAAGAATAGGAATGGGCTCATCATATACAAGATTGATATCATTCAATGTTTGCTTCATCCATAACACTTGAGTATAGAAGGTTGTTACAGCAATGTATTCTACCTCTGCAGTTGATAAGGACACTGACTCTTGCTTCTTACTGATCCATGAGATTGGTTTGTCTCCTAGGAAGAAAGATCCTCTACTAGTACTTCTCCTATCATCAACATTGCTAGCCCAATCAACATCAGTATAAGCACTCAGAGAAAATTCATTGCCTTTTTGATACCACAACCCATGTTTCAAAGTGCTCTTCAAAGTGTCTGAATATTCTCTTGATTGCTTTCACATGTATTTCCTTAGGATCAACTTGAAATCTTGCAACCAAACATACAACTTGCATAATATCAGGCCTTGATGCTATTAGGTATAGTAGGTCCCCAATCATAGATCTATACCGAGTCTAATCAGCTTCAGGTGACTCATCCTCTTTACTCAAGTGACAACCGGTTTCCATAGGAGTACTCATAGGCTTGCAATATTCCATTCCAAACTTCAACATTTCCTTAACATACTTTGCTTGAGAGATAAAGATGCCCTCATTTGATTAAGAAATTTGGAACCCAAGAAAGAATGATAGTTCTCCTAACATATACATTTCAAATTCTTTCTAAATCTCTCCTACAAACTTCTTACACATCTCATCACACCCACAATATATTATATCATAAACATACACAACAACAACTAGAATTTGTTCACCTTCTGTTTTGATGTAAAGATTACTATCTACGATACATTTCTTGAAACCTTACTGAAGCAAGTACTTGTCCAACCTTGCATACCAAGACCTAGGGGTGTGTTTGAGACCATATAAAGCCTTCTTGATTCTATACACCATGCTTGGATATTCTGATGGCTCAAAAACCATATGATTGTTCTATATAGACCTCTTCTTCCTAGTCACCATTTAGAAAGGCATATTTAACATCCATCTAATATACCTTCAATCCCTTATATACTGAAAAGGCAAGAACCATTCTAATTTCTTCCATTCTTGCCACTGGAGAAAATGTCTCCTCACAATCAACTCCTTCAACTTGTGAATATCCTTTGCAAACCAACCTTGCTTTCTTCTTGGCCACATCTCCATATTCATTTAGCTTGTTCCTGAAAACCCATTCTATTCTTATCACATTCTTGTTTGCAAGCCTTGGTACCAACTCCCAAGTCTGATTCTTTTCTATCTGATTCAGTTCTTTTTCCATGGCTTGTATCCATATCCTTATTGGCTTCATTAAAATTTTATTCTTGATGACAAAGCAAAGTTTACATATTCATTTGTTCTTGCAAATCTTCTTCTTGTCTGAACTCCTTCATTCTTGTGTCTAATGATCTATTCTTTTGAATGATTTTTCTTAACATACTTAGTTGGGGTCTTAGCAATCTTTTCTAGAGTTTCTTCCTTTTCAACTTCTTCAATCTCCTTTGTGCAAGCAGGTTCATCTAAGAAAATTTCCTTTTGTTCAACTAAACTGTGATGTGATTCTTCATCCACTTTTACATTTGCACTCTCTACTATTTTCCTTAGTCTTTTATTGTAGCATTTGTAGGCTTTTGTTGTAGTTGAGTAGCCAAGGAAAATACCTTCATCTACTCTAGATTCAAACTTTCCTAGACCATCTTCATCTCTTCTAATATAGCATTTGCTTCCAAAAACTCTAAAATACTTGACTGTTGTAGGTCTTCCATTCCATATTTCATAAGGGGTCTTGGTGTTGAGCTTTCTTAGTTGTCCCCTAAAGTGAGACTATAGACTGCAATATGAATTGCTTCTTTCTAGTATATATTAGGTAGTTTAGCTTCATTCAACATTGTCCTAGCCATTTCTTGGATAGTCCTATTCTTTCTCTCAGCAATGCCATTTTGCTGAGGAGTTTTAGTAGTTGCATAGTGCCTTTTGATTCCATGTTCTTGACAAAACTCTACAAACTCATTTGAAGTGATCTCACCATCTCTATCATATCTTAAGCACCTAATTCTAGTGTTCATTCATTTTCAACCATATTTTTGAAGATTTTGAATTTACTTAAAGCTTCTAATTTTTCTTTCAAAAAAGTAACCCATGTCATTCTAGAGAAATCATCAATAACCAACATGAAATACCTCTCACCTTGTAAGCTTTTTGTCCTAGTTGATCTGCACACATTTGTATGAACCAGCTCCAAGGGCCTTGTAATAGAGTATTCCATGGACTTGAAGGTCATCCTTGTCTACTTACCAATCTGACATTCCTTGCATATTATGTTTGCAGGCTTGATGCTATTAGGCATGCCCCTTACTACTTTCATGGAATTGATCTTCACAAGATTGTAAAAGTTGATGTGCCCCATTCTCTTGTGCCACATATATCTTTCATTTATTTTATCTAGCAAGTAGGTCTTCTCATAAACTACTTTCAGATTATACAAGTTGCCTTCTGTCCTAAAGCCTTCTACCACCAATTTTCTAGCTTTTTTGATTTCACATCCTTGATCATAAAATGTGACTTTATATCTTTTGCTGCATATTTGACTCACATTGAGAATATTATGCTTAAGACCTTTTACATAGAAAATATCATGTGTCTGATACTTTCCATCAATTCTTATAGTGCCTTTTCTAGTGATCTTTGTAGAAGAGTTGTCTCCAAAACTAACCAGTCCCACTTGCAAAGATTAATAAACTTGCTCTTGTCACCTATCATATGATTTGTACATCCACTATCTATTACACAAATATTGGCTTGTCCTTGAGCATGAATGTATTTGAACAATCATTGAGTTCTCAATTCCATTGTTACTTTCCTTGTCTCACTTAGTGACATCAATTATCAGAGGATCTAAATTTACCAAACCATATCTGTAGTATCTTGCTATGTGTCCAAACTCCTTGCAAATTTAGCACACCATATTGACATCCACAATATTTATTTCAATCATTACAAGCTTGCAATCCATATCCTTATGACCAAATTTATTATAGATAAAACAACAACCAAAGAATACATGCTTGAACCTGGTCATGGAGAATTGTATTGCATGAAGAGATCTGTACATTATGTATCATCTAGACTTCCAATCTTTGTCATCATTAGATCCTTCTTAAGTAACTAAATTTATTTCTTGAGTTTTATACATTCTTTTTTCTTGGCTTCAATCACAGCTCTTTGTTCTTGGTTTTCCTTCCTTGCACAGTCTAAGTCTTCAACAGCAGAAACAAGTTCACCTTCAAAATCAACTTCACATTCTTCTTCATCTACAGTCTTGTCTAAATCATTTGAGATCACCATGGCCATGAATAGAGATTCTCCTCTATCTTCATTAGATGACTAGTGATCTACTTCTTATGCGGAGCCATAGTCTTCCTTTGAAAGTAGGTTCCTCTAAAAATTGTTTCTCTTGAACCCCTTGTTGCTATTCTCACCTCCTCCAAAAGGAGATTTAGAGGCATAATGACCAAGTCTACCACATTTGAAACATTTGATTTAGGTATCTTACATTTATATTTAACTAACCCTCTTTTTAGCTTTCTTATAGAATTTGCTTCTTCTTCCTCAACTTCATTGAATATGTCAAATGTTCTTTCATTCTTCACAACATTAAAAGCGGCTTCTTTTGGGCATGGACCTATGACTTCAAATCTAATTTCATAGGTAGTAAGAGACCCAAATAGTTCTACCATGGTGACTTTCTTTAGATCTTTAGCTTCATCCATTGCAGAAACTTTTGAATCAAATCTGTGAGGGAGGGATCTCAGGATTTTCTTTACTACCATTGATTCAACAATATCTTCACCCATGCTTTTGATTCTATTCACAACTTCATCAACTCAGTGTAAGTAGCCAACAATGTTTTCTTCTTCTTTCATCATTAGATTCTCAAATACTATTTTGTAGGATTGTAGTTTGGCTTCCTTTATGGTGTCATCTCCTTCATAGAGACCTTTGAGCTTATCCCATATCTCCTTTGTAGTGTTGCACTGCATAACCTTGACTAACTATGAAGTAGTCAGACCACTTAAGATTGCATTCTTATCTTTGGCATTATTCTCATGGGCCTTCTTTGCATCAAAATCTGTAATGGGATGACTGGGCTCAACATATTTAGTCTCAATTACCCTCCAGACATCATACACTAGTGAGGTAAGATAAGCTTCTATCCTTACACTTCAGAAATCATAGTTATTTCCATCAAACATAGGAGCTTTAGAAGAGGACTCCTTTAGAGCCATGTGTTCTATTCCAAGATATACCTTCAGCTATTAGGCTCCACCAAGGAACCTTGTTTTGATACCAATTGTTAAAACACAAGAATATATTGAGAGGGAGGGGTGAATTAGTATATATCAAAACTCATTTTAGTTTATCATTAACGGTCAAAGATTCTAACTTGTTTTAACTAGAAGATCAATAAAAAACACAACACATAAACACATAGCCACACCACCATATTTATGTGGAAAACCCAATTAGGGAAAAACCACGGTGAGCAAATTGCTTGGATCTACTATCTAAATCTAGCCTCACAAATAAAGATAAAATATGATTACAATATTATTTATGGGCTACAACTGAAAGAAAGTTGCAACTCCATGAAATACAATGTAATGACACTTTCAGAATGAGGCTACAACCTTTAGATATTGCATTCAATGGATCTTACTAAACAAAATCCCTCTGCATCATCTACACACTTCACTTTCTCTACTCAGTGAACACTGATATGTCCAACACACATTCACAAACATATTCACATCTACTTAGACATCTTTTCACACCCTCACGCACTCATACATTCTTCAACAAACAAGATCTTTCATTTATACCCTCCACAATTTCCAAATTCCTTCTCCCAAGTCAGCCAAGTTGAAATGTGTATTCATGAGACGTGCAAGGCCACTTCATGTCGGCATCCAAAAGGTGTAGAAAAAAATGCGTTTTAAGCCAAGTGATAACCAGGAACTATTATTCATTATCACATTCTTCCAAGCTAGCGTACACTTCAAATGATCTAGTAGGAATACTAAAAACACATGAAGTCAGCACAACAAACACTCATCCTTCTTCCCCAAATCTCCAGACAAAAAGCAGTACCAGAGGGATCAATTAACATCATGTGGATCATCACACAAGCAACATAAGACTCACACAAACCTTCTCAATCAATCCTTCTTTTGAGATATATGTTTTCTTTTTAGTGCAAGCAAGCATAAATTGAGTCTGGTATCACAAATAAACACTTAACACATAGTCTTAAGATAGAACATTGAAAACCCAACTTGCGGTGCACTTCAACATCTAAAACCCAAATTGAATCATCCATTTGAATATCTGAACTTATCCTCCAAACATCAAATCCAAAAGGATAAAAGTTCAAAGCTATGTCATACTTTGGGCCAACTTATCATCATAAACGAATTTAAGTATTTCCAACTAAAAGTTAATTTTGGTAAAACTTATGTTCTATCTGGATTCATTCTAGCTAAATTAAATCTAGGCCATAACTTTTCCAATTGGAACCAACCACTAAAAACATATGTAGCATCACTTTGGGGTTCATTTACCAAAAAAATGAAATTATCTGAAAAACTTGATGTTCTAACAACTCTTACTTGTGCAAATAATCATTTTAAAAGAGTCTAAAAATACCATTTTGTAGATCTATAAGTCTACTTTGTAAAAATATAATTTTTTAAACATTTGAATTAGTGTTTATATTTTATTTTTTATTTCTACTAAAATTAGGTCATCAACACCACAATATGATGTTGATTACCCTCTCAAGAAAAAAATAGTAAAGTTTATTGAAAATTTTGAAAAAATATGGTGCACTAAATGAGAGATTCCTTATCAAGATGATAGATTTTTTTTTCTTTTTTTGGATAAATAATCAAGACAAAAGTTGACATCCCGTCGAAATATTTGTGTTTGAATTACACGTAACTTTCAAGATTTATTTAAAAATATATATTTATCAAATTGGGGAAAAAATTAATCCGTGCACTAAAGTTTTGAGTTATGAATACACAAAAAAAATAGAAGGAAAATAAATGAAATTTACTATATAAAGTGTGAATTCCCATTCAACCTTATTTTTCAGTATTTTATTAGCAACTAAATTATAGTGTCAATTTTATAAAATACTATCTTTAAATAATTTTTTAATTTAAAAAAAAAAACCATAAAATACAATAAATTCTTTGGGATAGTAAAATGTGTGAAGTAGACCTAATTTGTTCTATTCCAAATTTTTTATTGGTTAAAATAACTTCCTCTTCATTAATTTTTTGGCTTTTTAATATTTATGGACCAGTTGCAACTAGAGAAAAAAAATAGTGTTGTGACATATTAGCAGCACTTTTAGAGCAATTATTTGGAGAAAAAGTTATTTTGGGGGGAGACTTTAATGCTATTTCTTGTTTAATAGAAAAGTCGGGAGGCATCTGCCCTCCCCATACGGTAATTAAAGATTTTAAAGATTTTATTTCAGATAATGCTTTAGTCGATAGCCCTTTATTGAATGGGAGCTTCACTTGGTCAAATAGGAGAAAAGGTTTTTTAAATATTACAGAAAGGTTGGATAGGTTTTTGTTCTCTTCTGAGTGGTGTCTTGATTCAAATATCCATGGTTCTTCTATTCTTCCTTATACTACTTCAGATCATTTTCCTATTTCTCTTCAATTGGATGTGAATTTGAGTCGAAAGAAATTTAGGTCTTCATTTAAGTTCCAAGCTATGTGGTTCAGAGATAAAATTTTTTTATCCTTACTAGAATCTTGGTGGAAGAATGTTCCTTTTGTAAAAGGTTCACACATGTTTTGGGTTAATGAAAGGTTGAAATTTATAAAAGGAAAAATTTTAGAATGGAATAAAACTTCTTTTGGTAACATTTTTTCACAAAAAGCAGCACTACAATCTCAACTAGAATAGTTAAATGAAGACATTATTAG
This sequence comes from Cunninghamia lanceolata, assembly GCA_027924645.1. Taxonomy (NCBI): domain Eukaryota; kingdom Viridiplantae; phylum Streptophyta; class Pinopsida; order Cupressales; family Cupressaceae; genus Cunninghamia; species Cunninghamia lanceolata. The sequence goes on from BSBN01000934.1 coordinate 3,800,296, forward strand.
TAAATGCATGGATAGTGCTTCTTTTGAATATGTAAAAATCCTTCAATCTAATCTAGAGGAAATTTTAGCCCAGGAAGAAATTTTTTGGAGGCAGAAATCAAGGGAATCATGGTTAAGGGAAGGAGATTGAAATACAAAGTTTTTTCATGTTTCGGCTATGGTAAGAAGACACAAAAACTCTATTTTCTCAATAAAAGATTCTATGGGGAATATCTTACAAGAGGATATTCTCATTCAAAAAGAAGGAATTAATTTTTTTCAGAAACTTCTTTGTAGAGAAATAAATAAGGTCTCTAATTCGACTGTTGCAGAAGTTATAAATCATATTCCTAATTTGATTTCTCAAGAAGATAACCTGGAGCTGATGAAGCATTTTACATTAGATGAAATCAAGGTAGTAGTCTTCTCCCTAGATCCAGACAAATCCCCTGGCCCAGATGGTTTCACTCCTCTTTTCTTTCAAAAATGTTGGGAATTTGTAGGAAAGGATATTTGGCTGGCTGTAGAAGAAGCTCAGAGAAATAGAACTATTTTGAGAGAAATTAATTCTACATTTATTGCTTTAATCCCTAAAGTTGCTACTCCTTCCTCTTATGCTGATTTCAGATCCATTTCACTTTGTAATACTTTATACAAAATCATTTCTAAAGCAATTACCTTAAGACTTGCTACCCTTATTCCAAAAATTGTTTCTGATGAACAAGGAGGTTTTGTTCTAGGCAAGGAAACTTAAGAAGGTGCTTTGGTAGCTCATGAGGTATTACATTCAATTCATCAACATAAACTCCCTGCTATGCTGGTTAAGTTGGACATGTTAAAAGCTTATGATAGAGTGTCTTGGGAATTTTTGTTCCAAGTCCTCCTTAAATTTGGATTCTCTCCTAAATGGTGCAAATGGATTTCTTCTTGTATTTCTGGTGCAAGTTTTTCAGTTTTGATTAATGGCTCTCAATCTGATTTCTTTAAGTCCTCTCAAGGGATAAGGCAAGGAGATCCTCTTTCCCCTTTTCATTTTATTTTAATGGATGAAGGATTGAGTAGATTAATTATGAGGCAAAATTTGTTGGGTAACTAGAAAGGGATAAAAATTCTTAGAATTCCTTTTTCTATAACACATACTTTGTTTACAGATGATACTCTGTTGTTTGGGCAACCTGTGATGAAGGAAGCTAAAGTTTTGAAGGATGTCATTACTAGGTACTGTTTAGTATCGGGCTAGAAAGTGAACCAAAGCAAGTCTAAAATTTTCTTCTTCTTTTCATCTTCCTTGGTGCAAAAAAGGATTGCTAAGTTTCTTGGTTTTCAAGTTGATGTTCTCCCCTCAAGGTATTTGGGAATTCCTCTTTTTTCAGGTTCAATTAAAAACATGTTTTGGGATAAGCTTATTACAAGTATCAAAGCTAAAATATCTTCTTAGAAAGGTAAATGGTTAACATTGGCAGGGAAAATTCTAATGATTAAAATAGTCTTATCAGCAGTTCTTGTTTATATGCTTTCAGTATTTAAGGTTCCAAAATCCATTCTTTCTTATATTGTGAATATTTTAAGAAAATTTTTGTGGAATGGATCTAAATTAAATGGGAGAAAGATCCCCCTAATCTCATGGGATAAAATTTGTATTCCTAAATAGCTAGGAGGATCTGGGATTCATAATATTGAAGCACAAAATAAAGCTCTTGGAGCTAAATTGGTCTAGAATTTATATGAAAAGTCAGAATCTAAGTGGGGGAAAATAATGTATGCAAAATATTTAGATTCTTTTTCTCCTGAAAGAATCTTTACTATTCTTAACCCAAAGGTGGGCTCTCATATGTGGATTTTTTTGATAAATTGTAGAGAAGTTATTTCCCCTTTTTTATCTTGGGTTATTCATGATGGAAATTCTGCCCTTTTTTGGGAGGATTCTTGGAATAATCATCCACCTCTAGTTAAAACAGAAGGTCTTCAAGAGATCCAATCTTTTTTGTGTCAGGCTTGGGGAATAAAAGTTAAAGATTATTTTGAAATTGATCATAATTCAGAAATTAATAAAGTCAAATGGAAATTTTTTGATGATTTCTTGATCCCTCAAGAGCAGAAGAATTTGCTCAAAAATATTTTGTAGGATAGAAGAATTTTTACTTCAGGGGAAAAGGATAAATTAGTTTGGGCTCCTTCAAAATCTAGTTGTTACATGGTCAAGCAAGGATATCTAAGTATCATTAGTAAGGATTCTAATTCAACTATTAATTGGCCCTATAAGCTTTGTTGGAGTGATCCTTGCCTGCCAAAAGCAGGAGCTTTTACCTGGTTAGCACTGAATTACCGAATCCTTACTAGTGATAGGTTAGCTAAGCTTGGGGTTACAAATTCTTTCTTATGCCCTTTCTGCTACGAGGTGGAGGAATTAGTGGATCATCTTTTTGTTGAATTGTAACTTTTCCTCAAAAGTTTGGTATTGGCTTCTTTCAAAATTGAGTTGGAAGGGTCCTCTTCCTTTTTCTCTTCTTCAAGTCTTCCAAAGTTGGCCTATGTTATTTTCAAAGTCTACTTTTTCTGCCTTATGGCTGGTTTTGCCAAGTATTGTCATTTGGTCACTGTGGCTAGAAAATAATAGAATATTTAAAAAAATAAATAATCCTTTCCATATAGTTATAGATAAAGTTGAAAAAACTATCTCAGAAGTAGTTTTAACCTCACTTTTGTCAAAAAAGGAGAGTTCTCTAATTTTCACAAACTGGGATGATATGATATTAAAAAGTTGGAAGCATTTGAGGCTGCCTAACTCTTACTGCTTTAAGTCTGAAGACAAGATTGATAGATCCTCTATCAAATGGATCCCTATGCCTGAATCTTTTGTAAATCTCAACTTTGATGGTGTGAGCAGAGGCAATCCTGGAAGTTCTAGTGTTGGTTGTGTTATTAGAAATCATCATGGAGTAGTCCCTAGAGCTTTGTCAGTTAAGCTGGGTATAATAACAAATAACGAGGTAGAGGCTTTGGCTTTAATAGCTGGTTTGAATTTAGCATTGAAATGTGGCCTTACAAATCTTATCATGGAAGGGGATTCATTTAATATCGTAAGAGCTTTTTCTAATAACTCTTCTCCAAGCTAGAAAATTGATTATATTTTAAAGTCTGGAAGGAAAATACTGAAGCAATTCCAATCTTTTCAAATAGTTCATACATACCGAGAAGGTAATCTATTAGCAGATTTTTTGGCCAATTTTGCATTTAGTATCAATGACTCTTTTATTGAATGGGATTCCGACTCCTTTCTATTGAACCCCGGAGTTAGTTATCTATTGGATAAGGACAAAAAGGTTTAATTTGGGTAACATTTGTTGTCATTTTTAGTGACTTTATTGGATCATCATTACTTACTTTCATCCTTATTTTATTGGCACTCCGTGCTGACAAGCTGACGATGTTCAAATGCTTTGAAGTATTTCTCCATTTGGTGTGCAGTACTTTGATGTATTTCTTGAGTGCAGGGTGGCAGATTTTGCACAAGGGAGCTGGCAAGTTTGATCTCATATATTTGATGAGTTTTGCCTTTTTTATATACTTTTTGTATGCTCTGCTCCTATTATAGTTATTTCATTTATTTTGCAACTATTAGCTCCCAAGTTTTCAAAATTCAACATGGGCTCTGTTCAACGAAACACCAGAATTCGCTGTCCTATTTAGAACTGGGAACGACCCCTTCTTGGTTTTTTTAACCCAAATTCAATGCAGGAAGTATTTAAGATTTATGAGGGTTTAGTAGAAAGAGATCACTCAGGTTTGTGGTTTGCAAGTTTTACATTCTCCAGTTTCTATTTATCCATCTCAAGCTACTTCACATTTTCTCTCTAATGCGATGGACCTTTTGCAAAGCAAAGATAGGGTAAGGGATTTGGGTGTAATGTTTGTTCAGAATGATCATTTCTTTGTAGACACTTTTAATGCTGCTTTAGAAGACTATGATTTGCATGAAGGTACTACTCTTGTGGGAGGGTTATTTGATTGCAGGTTTCTGTATTGCACTCTTGAACTTCACTGCCTCTTCAATGCATTTATGCATGGCCTTCATAATAATTGTGTTACATCCTTTCAGAACTGCATTCACTGTCACAGGTGAGAATTGGGGAATCAATTGGCAGATAATGCTACAGATATCTTTAATGCTCTACACTTCTTATTGAATTATGTCCCTCATCCACCACCTCCTCCTCCTCAGCCAGTAGAAGATGAGGATTGTGCTTTGCAGATTATTGAAGTTGAAGACTAATTGGGAATCCCCTAATGTTTTGGGTTTAGCATTAAGTTTTTGTTCCGTTCATTAGTCGACTCTGTCAGCTGCTATGTAATTAGTTTTTGTCTTCAGTATGAATCCTGCTAAGGATTGAGACACAGATTGTTATTACTGGATCAACTCTTTTTTCTGAGTTGATTTTTGTTTTGTTTTTGTCACAAATGGGCTACAACTGGAGGTTTTCTTTGCCGATTCTTTCCTACCGGTATGCCTCCTTGAATCTAGCATTTTGTATTTTTCTATTTCTAATTAATATATTTTTAGTGGTGTTTACCACTTTTGTGAAAAAAAAAATACAATAAATAATCTATATTTTATTAGTTTACATCATTTAAAATTTAAAACATGTACATCACTTTGTAGTGTTTCAAGTTAAAAAGTTAGATCAGTGTTGGCCATTTCCTTTATAAAAGTGTGACATAGCTTTGAACTTTCACCCAAATGATGAACTGTGGTGAAATACGGTGGCTTCTATTTTCTCCTCCAAACATCCCTAGTCATGAGCAAGATGTGTCTTTGTTCTAATGACCCCAGAGAACTTCTGTGGTACATCTTAGCATCTGAATCTTGAGTATTACCATCTTCTCATTTATAAATGATCATCCTTCAAGCCACAGTACCTCAAATTTAAAAGTAGAGAAATGCTGAGCATATCCCAGATGCATCTTGACTGCATCAACTCTAAATAATTGTCTTCACTTTGTGAGCTCTAGAATCTTCCACGTTAATCTTCAAGAGTTGAAATCAGGAATGTACATTATTCCTACATGTCTTTGACCAATTCCCAAACCACAAGGCTATACCTTCAAATGCGGAGGAATGAGGAGCATTCTCCCATGCTTATTATGTGCAAACTTTAGTGCCTTGGACACCTTGAATCTTTCTTTCAAAACTAAAGCAATACATTTCATCAAGAAACAATGAATACAGTATTTTCCACATCAGAGACTTCATACAAAAACAACAAACTCTTTTCAAAAAGAAAGAACCTTCATATTAGCACACTCTTTGTCTATACTACTTTAGGAGATATTGATGGCATTCATTGTAGTACCCCTCATTTTGGCTTTTGACAGTTGATAGTATTTCACTTACACTTAGACATTTTTGAGACATGTGGATGATGGACTTCTTGTTTATGCTTGGTTATGTTATTATGGATTATGGATTACTGATGTGGTTGTTGACATTTGTTATGATCATTATAGTGACATTGTTGATATTATGGTAAATGATGTGTTTTGACATGATCAGTTAATGGTTAGATGATTATGTGGAGTAGAGTTATTATGCTTTATGTGATTGCTTGATACTTGATTGTTAGTTAGAGATGTTTATGTTATATGTCATGCTTTCGGTGAAGGGACGGTGCAGTACTACTCATTACGAGCACCCTACTACGCTACGACTCCCTAACACTGTGTGTTTGTTATATATGTATATGCTCGTATGCAACACCTTATTTTGATGCAGGTTGCAAGTACCATACATCGACTCCACCTAACTTAGCAGGTCTGAGCATGCCTTTACTTTAATAGATAATGTGGATGGGAGATAACATGGGGTTCTCTCTGTTAGCCAATGTTTTCAGTCATCATCATTCATGTGTTACCAGTCTCGAGTATAGTTGTTGTTTAGTTGGTACTTGTTCCCAGATTCTAGGTCACCCTTCGGTATGTGGTTGTCATTAATTACTTGAATCATTTATTGATATCTTATGGTTGATTATTTTGATTCAGGAATCTCTTTTTGTAATAGTGTCATTATTTGATTTTGCAGTTAATATGTAATTGTAGTATATCTACTAATTATTACAATAAGAATAATAATAAAATAATAATAGTTAGTTATTTGATGAATGAAATTTATAAGATTCAAGTTAGTGGATTCTAATAATGATAATAAAGTTATTGAATCTATTAGTAATATTTAGTACCTAGGTAATTGATTAAATTTTGGGTTGGAAAATACTATTTTGAGTTTTGTCATTAATTACTTTGAGGAAGTGGTTGTTGGAAATAAATTCTCAAGATTTGAAAATATTCCAGATTTGAGATTCTCCCTATAAGAGGAGATTTATTGCATTTAAATTTGGGAGAAGGTGGATTTCAGTAACAAAAATGGGAAGTGGGAAATTTATTGGTTTTGGCTATTGTTTTTGGGGAAAGAAGTTATTTTAAGGGGAAAATTCTTCAGAAGGGGAAATAGAGAGATTTGGAAAAAAAAGTTTGTGCAAAGGAATTTGGATCGATAGGAGATCTCTGAAGCCTAAGGATAATAATTTCAGGTATGTTCTTGTGATAGTAATATTTTTCCAACGTAAAATTTTCTCTTAGCATTTGTTTGTTGCCTGGTTTGCAATTTCTGCATGCTTATACTGTCCTTGAATCTACCCTCACCATATCAAATTCTTCTGCATGTATTTCTTCACCTAGGTTACTGTTCCTAACTCTCACATCTCTTCATGGTTGGTCATCTCTGCAATCATATCATTCAAACCTCATATACTTATTTGATCATTGTGTTAAATCAATTTAATTCAATCGAAACCCTAGTGCCTATAATATTGCTCTCATGCTTAATCATCAAATCCCTCCATTGGTATATCTTATGATCTTTACACTCCCTAGAATGTCATGTCTTCAAGATATACCTTGTCAAATAGTTAGTGCACTATGCATGCTTGTCTACCGGAGTATATCCAACTTCTAGAACTGTCAAAATTATATTTTCCTTACACCCTGAATCACATTGATATGACTTCATATCATTTTTGACTTACAACTTTCCTGATGCATTCTATCAAACTGCCAACCAATTGCTTTTAAATTATGTCCAAATTTGTTAGAGGTCACTTCAATTTGAATTGATCTAGTTCGTTGTTCCTCATCCAGCATGGGTAAAAGTCAATCAAATCTTTTAGGAAATTGTTGTTTTCCTATCATACATTATATTATTTGCATTTTCTACCCATTAGCAACTAAGTCTTCTATGAAGCTTCTTGTTACCTTCCAAGCATAGCATAAGGCATTACCACTTTATCCTAGAGCTGGTTAAACCACTGTTGGGTGCCAATGGTGTCCTCTTTCAATCCTTGCACACCAACAAAGTTTATTCTATGCAATAGATATAGATCAAACAAATTATGCTATAGGTTCACCTGTAATTCATGTGCTCCTTTGCAGTAAATTACTAATCTTAAATAGAAAATTATAATGAAAACCAAATCTCTTAGCTCTTGCAGAATCTTGTAATATTTATCACTGAGCAAGAAGTTATAGGTTGAGATAGTTTGGCATATTACTGTCAACATCCTACCACCAAGCCTGGTCCAAAATCTTACTTGCAAATTTTATTAGCTTATACAAGCCTGATGGCAGCCGTCGTACAACCTTATTCAACCTTAATGTCTCAAACTTTTTCTAGAAAATAAAGTTTTTAAGACTGTTAATGAGTTGATTGAACCAAATGAAATCATTATCAATTTTCATCTCTACCATAGGCGTTGTTGTACGGATTTTTTTCTTCCAAAAACTTTGCTTGAAAACACCAGTGCATATGGGTCATTTCTTTCTGTCTGTGAAGATTTTAACATTGTTTAAGCTTTTAGTATTTCCATAGGGTCGATTCTTCCTGTCATCAATTTGTTCCAAATTAGATAGGGTAGTAGTTAGGGGTTTCTTATTTGAATTCTAGTTGTTAAATTATTAATTTGGAATGTAGTTGAGTTCATAATTAGAAATGTAAATATATATTTTCATATGTAGTTAACTATAGTGTTTCTTAATTATAGTTAGATAAGAAATGACTAATTAAAACTAATTGGAAGTAATAGTTCAGGAGAACTTATATAAGTGTTATGGTGTCTAGACAATGTTAGTCTTATCCTTAAAATAATTCCTTGGTAGACATAGACTTTAGAGTATGAATTAGAAGTTTATTTGTATGCAGGAGTAGTATTTTTGATAATAATAATATTGTTATCTCTTTGGTGTAGCAATTGTTAAATTATTAGTGAATAAAATTAGCATAATATTCTAGTGGGTGGACTATGGTTATAGTTTTCACATAATAGGATTTTAAATGTATTTATTTTAGAATTAAAGTAAAAGTTGTAACATTCTAAGTTAGCCAGTAAGGTAAGCTAGATGACCTCTTTTATTTAGTTTTAAAATTTAGTGGTGTCGATATTGTTAATATGAACATTAGTGTCATATATTTTAAATTGTTTAGATACTTTGGAATAGTTCATTAGGAATGGAATATTATCATATGACTAGTTAGTTACCTTCTTAAGTAAATTTACTTGGTCATTATAAAATTAGGGTTATAATAGAAGTATAAGATTAAGTGTTAAGTATTACATTAAAGCTATTGTTCATCTAATACCTTCTAGTTAGTTAATAATGTGATAGGGAGTAAATTGATTCTTTTGGTTTAATGTTTTTTTTAATTAGTATTGATCCGTGTTGAATGCTTTAAAATTTTGATTTATCTTCTATGTTATAATTGTCAGTTTCTAATGAAGAGTCAGGATAAGAGATTTTGGTCTTTCTCTTTCATGGGTTCTATGGGTTGTGTTACCTATCTAGAGGCTTGTTTACATTGAACATATCAATAACTTTGATTCCTTGTATTCTAGAGAGAGAAAACTGATTTTGGTTCATTAAATTTGGACTTTTTGCATGCCTCGTATTATTATTGGCTTGTCATAGGAGTTGGAGGCTTGTCATGTGTGTCCTTGTGTATAGTACTGTTTGGTTGGTAGGGCTTCCTATTGGTACTACTTGCGCACCATGGCCTTTTTGAGAGCTTTCTGAAAAGGCATTATAATTGAAAATCCAACAGTCGGATCAAAAGTTATGGCCTCGCGAAGTTGCCCTATTTTTGGAGGGAGATGCAAATTTTGAAATTAAGCTGGTGGCCGTCAAAAAGGGCTATATATGACCATTTTTGGGAACCCTTGGGTGGTAGAGTTAAGGGGGAAGGTGTAGAGTCAAGAAAAGGGCGAGAAAATAGAAACCCTAGTTGATTTGGGGTTATAGAAGGCTAAAGATTCTAGAGTCTTGAGGGAGGGAGCTATAATGTGTTGCAGCTTGTAGGGGATTCATCCTCTGATTGTATTTGAGCTTATGTAATGTATTGTTTTGAACATATTAATAAAATATCATTCTATTTTCTGTGTGTAATTTTTGTTATTGTGTGTTTTATGATTTACCCCCTTCATCAAGTGGTATCAGAGCAAGGGTTCCTAAGTGTGTAGACAGATCGCTGACCGTGAGGCAGTTTGCACCAGGACCTAAGGTTCTGGGTTTTTTTGTGGAGATCAAGATGCCTCCATGAAGAAATTGTATTGGGAGGAATTTTTTTACGGAAGAGGGTTTTAGAGCCCTGCAAAGGCAAATCGATGCATTGCAAGAGGAGCTGCAAAGAGGGTTTGAGCTAAGAACAAGAGAAGAAAGTGAGGATGAAGCAGAAGAAGAGCTATCTGAGGAAGAACAAGAAGTTGCAAGACATCCTGCAGAAGTTAGGTTGTTGAGGGCCATTTCTAAGATTGGAAAGAGGCACGGGATTGAATTTTTTACATATTCTAGAGATTTGAATCTAGAACAGCTTATTGATTAGATCAATGAGATGGAGGAATATTTGGATTATGAAGATGTGGAAGACCCATGTCGGGTCAAGTTTGCAAAAATAAAATTGAAGGGCAATGCCAGTATTTGGTGGAAAGAGGTCCGGTTAGAGAGGAATAGAAGAGGAAAAGGAAAGATCACTAGATGGGCTCAGATGGTGGAGAAACTGAAGAAGCAGTTCATTCCTATGGATTATGAGATGGAGTTGTTGAAGAAGATGCAAGCATTAAAGCAAGGCAACAAGTCTGTTAAGGAGTATACAAAAGAGTTTTATAAGATTACTATCAGAACCGGTCATGCAGAGGCCAACAAGGAGAAGGTAGCCCATTGCATTAATGGGTTGAGGCCAAGTATTCAAAAGGAGCTGAGCCTGGTCAGGGTTACCACTATAGAAGATGCATACTAGTTTTCCCTGAAGGTGGAAGAGAAGCTAAATAAAAGATTTGACAACAAGCAAAGGGGAAGAGGTCAAGTCAAAAGGACTGGTGGAAGACCCTATGGGGGGCAAAATGAAGATTCAAAGAAAGGTGAAGAAGTCGACACCAGTCAAAATCAGAGAGGAGATAATACCTACTGCCCTTGTGACTAGAACAATGGTGAGCAAAGAGGAAGAGGAAGAGGGAGACCTGGGCAAGGACCTGGGAGATGAGGTTTCAGAGGAACCTATTTGCAATGTGGAGAAGGACATCGAGCATACGAGTGTCCGTAGCATCAAGGAAGGACAAATAGAAGACTTGAAGGTAATGCACGAGTTGCACATGTCAATGAAGATGTGTAATCTAAACGCTCTGAAGATACTGAAAGGGGAGAAACCCTAGTTGTCAGAAGAACTTTGTTGAATGAGGAGAAAGAACCCAATCAGAGGAAGAGTTTATTCCACAAAAGGTGCAAATGTGAAGGTAAGTGTTGTGATATTATTATTGACAGTGGAACCACTGATAATCTTGTTTCAAAGGAGATGGTTGACAAGTTGAAGTTGACAAGAAGAAAGCATCCACATCCATACCGAGTTGCAGAAGGACCATAGAGCTTTGGTCAATGAGCAGTGTTTAGTGAAGTTCAAGATTGGTGACTACCATGATGATGTGATGTGTGACATCATACCGATGGATGCATGTCATATGTTATTGGGGAGGCCGTGGCAGTATGATAGGAGTGTTGTCCATGATGGCCGCACAAACACATATTCCCTAACAAAGGATGTAGTTTGTCATAAGTTGAAGCCCTTGAAGGAGGTGGAAGAAAAGATATGTAGTACTACCAGAAATTGATTGGTAGATGGTAGGAAATTTTTGGAGGGTATGAAGCATGAGCGTCATTGCTTTGCATTGATTCCTAAGATTAGTCAAGAGAAATGTGAAGATGCACTAGCAAAAGTCTCAGATATGTTGGAAGAATTTAAGGACATTATCTCTGATAATGTACCAGAAGGTTTACCACCAGTAAGGAAGATAGGTCATCAAATGGATTTGATACCAGGAGCTAGTTTGTAAAACAAGGCAGCCCATAGAATGACTCCAACAGAGAGTGAAGAGTTGAACAAACAAGTTCAGGAGTTATTGAGGAAGGGATTGATAAGAGAAAGCCTAAGTCAATGTGTGGTACCTATAGTACTACCACCGAAGAAAGATGGAGAGTGGAGGACGTGTACAGATTCCTGAGCCATCAACAAGATCACAATCAAGTATAGGTTTCCATTGCCTAGAGTGGATTGTTTGAGTGGAGCCAAGTATTCACGAAGATTGATTTGAAGAGTGGGTATCACCATATTCGAATCAGAGAAGGAGATAAGTGGAAGACAGCCTTCAAAACAAAGGAAGGTTTGTATGAGTGGTTAGTCATGCCATTTGGGCTAACCAATGCACCAAGCACATTCATGCGGCTCATGAACGAGGTACTGAAAGAATTTTTGGGAAGTTTTGTTATTGTTTATTTAGATGGCATTCTTATTTTCAGTAAGACTTGGGATGAGCATTTGATGCATATTAGAAGAGTTTTAAAGAAGCTAAGGGAGGAGAAGTTGTTGATCAATCTCAAGAAATGTAGTTTTGCAAAGGAGTTGGTATACTTAGGATTTGTTGTCTCAGAGGAAGGTCTTAAGATGGAACCAGAGAAGGTGAGGGCTATCATTGAATGACCTTACCCCAGAGTGCTTTTGAGGTGAGATCTTTTCATGGTTTGGCAAGATTTTACAGAAAGTTTATCAGGAATTTCAGTAGCATTTGTGCATCCCTAACTGAGACAATGAAAGGGGACAGAAAAGAGTTTAAATGGACTAAAGGAGCAGACAAGAGCTTTGGTACATTGAAGCAGAAAGTCATAGAACAACCTATTTTGGCACTTCCAAATTTTGATAAGGTATTTCAAGTAGATTGTGATTCTAGTGGTAGTGGTATAGGAGTTGTTTTCTTTCAAGAAGGTAAGCCCATTGCCTATTTTAGTGAGAAGCTTAACGATGCCAAGAAAAAGTATTTTGTATATGATCAGGAGTTTTATGCAATAGTTCAGGCTATGAAGAAATGGAGACATTATTTGTTGCCTTAAGAGTTTGTTTTATATACTGATCATCAGGCTTTGCAGTATCTTAATAGTCAAGGAAAGTTAAATCAAAGGCACTTAAAATGGGTTGATTTTTTGTAGAGTTATACTTTTGTTTTGAAGCACAGCAGTGGGAAGTCCAACAGAGTTACAGATGCCTTGAGCAAAAGGCAAAATTTGTTTACAGAAATGACGAGAGGTTGTTGGGTTTGATGAGCTCAAAAGTTTATATCTCGAAGATCGAGATTTTGCAGAGGCCTGGAAAGCTTGTCTGGAACCTGTTACTTTGGATAGGACAAAATGGTTGGATTTCGTAATCCAAGATGGCATATTGTTTAGAGGAAGCCAGTTGTGCATTCTGAGGATTTCCAGGAGAGAGAAGCTGATTAAGGAGAAGCATAGTGGAGGATTAGCTAGACACTTTGGTCAAGATAATAGCATTGCTATTGTTGGTGAACATTATTACTGGCCACAATTGTAGCAAGATGTGAGGAAATTTGTGCAGAGTTGTAGAGTGTGTCAGATGGCAAAAGGGACAAGTCAGAATATAGGGCTATATTAGCCATTACCTGTACCAGAGAAGCCATGGGATGATATTAGTATGGATTTTGTTCTTAGTTTACCAAGGACACAGAGAGGACATGATTCCATTTTTGTGGTGGTGGATAGATTCTCAAAGATGGCCCATTTTATTCCTTCTAAGAAGACTAATGATGTTGTTCATATTGCAGAGTTATTTATCAGGGAAGTGGTGAGACTACATGGTCTACCTAAGAGCACAATTTCAGAATGAGATACCAAGTTTGTTGGTTATTTCTCAAGGATGTTGTGGAAGAAGTTGAAAACAGATTTGAAGTTCAGTTCTGTACACCATCCACAGACTGATGGACAAACAGAAGTGGTGAATAGGAGTTTGGGTAACCTGCTACGATGCTTAGTAGGAGATAAGCCTAAGGGATGGGGTTTGATTTTGCCACAGGCAGAATTTGCTTACAACAATTCTGTCAATAGGAGCAATGGTAAGTCACCATTCCAGATTGTATAAGGTAATAGTCCAAAAAATGCTTCAGAGTTAAGGAAGCTAGACAAAGGAGAAAAGACAAGTGCCAAGGCTGAAGACTTTATGGAAAGCCTAAAGAATTTGCATGAAGAAGTGAGAAAGCACATTAATAAGATGAATATTTAGTACAAGGCTAAGGCAGATAAGAAGAGGAGATATAAGGAGTTCTAGGTAGGAGATGAAGTCATGGTTCAGGAAATGCATTTGAGGTAGACTTGCCTGATGACATCAATATTTCAATAATGTTCAACATTTCATATTTGACAAAGTATCATGATAATGGACTTGATAAAGGAACACAGTGGGACATTCGAGCATCCACTTCAGAGAAGGAGGAGACAGTGGGCATTCTAGATAGCCGTGTGGGTAAGAGTACAAAAAACATGCAGTATACAGAATACTTGGTGAAATGGAAAGGAATGCCTATTGAAGATTCATCATGGTTATCTAAGACTAAGGTTAACTATTTTGGTTTCCCTCTAACTCATGAGAAGTGACAGGGTCACTTTTCAAATTACCCTGGGTGTCTAATGCAGGTGCATCTAGGGTGTAAGAGCAATCTTGCATCAACCAAAAAAAAATGTTGTTTCTTTTCAATAAGGGCTAAATTTGGCAGGGTTACTATTTTTAGTAAGTTTGCATTTGTGCACAGTTGGATACAAAATATTACACATACCTCTAGAATGGTGAATTGAAGCTAATGGTGAAGAAATCACTTCAGTATCATTTGCCATTTGTGAGATATTAAAATTTCAAATTCCAAAAATCCTATTGAAATATTCAAAGTCAAATTTGAGGCACTTAGAGGCTCCGGATGGGCCTGAAATTTGGCAGGAAACCCAAGCAGTCTACCTATCGGTATTGCTTGCGCACCATCATCTTTTTAAGAGATTCTTGAAAAGGCATTATAATTGAAAATCCAACAGTCGGATCGAAAGTTATGGCCCCACGAAGTTGACCTATTTTTGGAGGGAGATGCAAATTTTAGAATTAAGCTGGTGGCCGCCAAAAAGGGCTATATATGATCATTTTTGGGAACCCTTGGGTGGTAGAGTTAAGGGGGAAGGTGTAGAGTCAAGAAAAGGGTGAGAAAATAGAAACCTTAGTTGATTTGGGGTTATAGAAGGCTAAAGATTCTAGAGTCTTGAGGGATGGAGCTGTAATGTGTTGCAGCTTGTAGCGGATTCATCCTTTGATTGTATTTGAGCTTATATAATGTAATGTTTTGACCATATTAATAAAATATCATTCTATTTTCTATGTGCAATTTCTATTATTGTGTGTTTTATGATTTACCCCCTTCATCAAGTGGTATCAGAGCAAGGGTTCCTGAGTGTGTAGAGAGATCGGCGACCGTGAGGCAGTTTGCACCAAGACCTAAGGTCGTGGGTTTGTTGCGAAGATCAAGATGCATCCACGAGGATATCGTATTGGGAGGAATTTTTTTATGTAAGAGGGTTTTAGAGCCTTGCAAAGGCAAATCGATGCATTGCAAGAGGAGCTGTGAAGAGGGTTTGAGCCAAGAACAAGAGAAGAAAGCGAGGATGAAGCAGAAGAAGAGCTATCTGAGGAAGAACAAGAAGCTGCAAGAGATCCTGTAGAAGTTAGGTTGTTGAGGGCCATTTCTAAGATTGGAAAGAGGTCCAGGATTGAAGCTTCTACATATTCTGGAGATTTGAATCCAGAACAGCTTATTGATTAGATCAATGAGATGGAGGAATATTTGGATTATGAAGATGTGGAAGACCCAAGTCGGGTCAAGTTTGGAAAAACAAAATTTAAGGGCGATGCCAGTATTTGGTGGAAAGAGGTCCGGTTAGAGAGGAATAGAAGAGGAAAAGGAAAAATTGCTAGATGGGCTCAGATGGTGGAGAAACTGAAGAAGCAGTTCATTCCCATGGATTATGAGATGGAGTTGTTGAAGAAGATGTAAGCATTGAAGCAAGGCAACAAGTCTGTTAAGGAGTATACAGAAGAGTTTTATAAGATTACTATCAGAACCAGTCATGTAGAGGCCAACAAGGAGAAGGTAGCCCATTACATTAATGGGTTGAGGCCAAGTTTTCAAGAGGAGCTGAGCCTGGTCAGGATGACCACCATAGAAAATGCATACCAGTTTTCCCTAAAGGTGGAAGAGAAGCTAAATAAAAGATTTGACAGCAAGCAAAGGGGAAGAGGTCAAGGTGGAAGGACTAGTGGAAGACCCTATGGGGGCGAAATGAAGATTCAAAGAACAGTGAAGAAGCCGACACCAGTCGAAATCAGAGAGGAGATAATACCTACTACCCTCGTGACCAGAACAATGGTGAGCAAAGAGGAAGAGGAAGAGGGAGACGTGGGAGAGGAGGTTTTAGAGGAACCTGTTTGCAATCTGGAGAAGAAGGACATCAAGCATATGAGTGTCCGTAGCATCAAGGACAAATAGAAGACTTGAAGGTAATGCACGAGTTGCACATGTCAATGAAGATGCGCAATCTGAACGCTCTTAAGATGCTGAAAGGGGAGAAACCCTAGTTGTCAGAAGAACTTTGTTGAATGAGGAGAAAGAACCCAATCAGAGGAAGAGTTTATTCCACACAAGGTGCAAATATGAAGGTAAGTGTTGTGATATTATTATTAATAGTGGAAGCACTGATAATCTTGTTTCAGAGGAGATAGTTGACAAGTTAAAGTTGACAAAAAGAAAGCATCCGCATCCATACCGGGTTGCAGAAGGACCATAGAGCTTTGGTCAATGAGCAATGTTTAATGAAGTTCAAGATTGGTGACTACCATGGTGAGGTACTATGTGACATCATACTGATGGATGCATGTCATATGTTATTGGGGAGGATATGGCAGTATGATAGGAGTGCTGTCCATGATGGCCGCGCAAACACATATTCCATAAGTTGAAGCCCTTGAAGGAGGTGGAAGAAAAGATATGTAGTACTGCCAGAACTTGATTGGTAGATGGTAGGAAATTTTTGGAGGGTATGAAACATGAGCGTCATTGCTTTGCATTGATTCCTAAGATTAGTCAAGAGAAATGTGAAGATGCATCAGTAGAAGTCTCAGATATGTTGGAAGAATTTAAGGACATTATCTCTGATAATGTACCAGAAGGTTTACCACCAGTAAGGAAGATAAGTCATCAAATGGATTTGATACTAGGATCTAGTTTTCCAAACAAGGCAGCCCATAGTATGACTCCAGCAGAGAGTGAAGTGTTGAACAAACATGTTCAGGAGTTGTTGAGGAAGGGATTGATAAGAGAAAGCCTAAGTCCATGTGTGGTACCTGCAGTACTAGCACCGAAGAAAGATTGAGAGTGGAGGACGTGTACAGATTCCTGAGCCATCAACAAGATCACAATCAAGTATAGGTTTCCATTGCCCAAAATGGATTGTTTAAGTGGAGCCAAGTACTTCACGAAGATTTATCTGAAGAGTGGGTATCACCAGATTCGAATCAGAGAAGGAGATGAGTGGAAGATAGCCTTCAAAACAAAGGAAGGTTTGCATGAGTGGTTAGACATGCCATTTGGGCTAACCAATGCACCAAGCACATTCATGTGGCTCATGAACGAGGTACTAAAAGAATTTTTGGAAAGTTTTGTTATTGTTTATTTAGATGACATTTTTATTTTCAGTAAGACTTGGGATGAGCATTTGATGCATATCAGAAGAGTTTTAGAGAAGCTGAGGGAGAAGAAGTTGTTGATCAATCTCAAGAAATGTAGTTTTGCAAAGGAGTTGGTATACCTGGGATTTGTTGTCTCAGAGGAAGGTCTTAAGATGGACCCAGAGGAGGTGAGGGCTATCATTGAATGGCCTACGCCCAGGAGTGCTTTCGAGGTGAGATCTTCTCATGGTTTGGCAAGTTTTTACAGAAAGTTTATCAGGAATTTCAGTAGCATTTGTGCACCCTTAACTTAGACAATGACAGGGGACAGAAAAGAGTTTAGATGGACTAAAGGAGTAGACAAGAGCTTTGGTACATTGAAGTAGAAAGTCGTAGAACAACCTATTTTGGCACTTTCAGATTTCAATAAAGTATTTCAGGTAGATTGTGATGCTAGTGGTAGTGGTATATGAGTTGTTTTGATTCAAGAAGGTATGTCCATTGCCTATTTTAGTGAGAAGCTTAACGATGCCAAGAAAAAGTATTTTGTTTATGATCAGGAGTTTTATGCAATAGTTCAGGCTTTGAAGAAATGGAGACATTATTTGTTGTCAAAAGAGTTTGTTTTATATACTAATCATCAGGCTTTGCAGTATCTTAATAGTCAAGGAAAGTTAAATCAAAGGCACTTAAAATGGGTTGAGTTTTTCAGAGTTATACTTTTGTTTTGAAGCAGAGGAGTGGGAAGTCCAACAGAGTTGTAGATGCCTTGAGCAAAAGGCAAAATTTGTTGACAGAAATGACGATAGAGGTTGTTGGGTTTGATGAGCTCAAAGGTTTATATCCCGAAGATCTAGATTTTTCAGAGGCCTGGAAAGCTTGTCTGGAACCTGTTACTTTGGTTAGGACAAAATGGTTGGATTTTGTAATCTAAGATGGCATATTGTTTAGAGGAAGCCAGTTGTGCATTCCGAGGAGTTCCACGAGAGAGAAGCTGATTAAGGAGAAGCATAGTGGAGGATTAGCTAGACACTTTGGTCGAGATAAGACCATTTCTATTATTGGTGAACATTATTACTGGCCACAATTGTAGCAAGATGTGAGGAAATTTGTGCAGAGTTGTAGAGTGTGTCAAATGGCAAAAGGAACAAGTCAGAATACAGGGCTATATTAGCCATTACCTGTACCAGAGAAGTCATGGGATGATATTAGTATGGATTTTGTTCTTGGTTTACCAAGGACACAGAGAGGACATGATTCCATTTTTGTGGTGGTGGACAGATTCTCAAAGATGGCCCATTTTATTCCTTCTAAGAAGACTAATGATGTTGTTCATATTACAGAGTTATTTTTCAAGGAACTGGTGAGACTACATGGTCTACCTAAGAGCATAGTTTCAGATTGAGATACCAAGTTTGTTGGTTATTTCTGGAGGACGTTGTGGAAGAAGTTGAAAACAGATTTGAAGTTTAGTTCTGCACACCATCCACAGACTGATGGACAGACAGAAGTGGTGAATAGGAGTTTGGGTAACCTGCTACGATGCTTAGTAGGAGATAAGCCCAAGGGATGGGGTTTGATTTTGCCACAGGTGGAATTCGCTTACAACGATTCTGTCAATAGGAGCACTGGTAAATCACCATTCCAGATTGTATATGGCAATAGTCCAAGAAATGCTTCAGAGTTAAGGAAGCTAGACAAAGGAGAAAAGACAAGTGCCGAGGCCGAAGACTTTGCATGAAGAAGTGAGAAAGCACATTAATAAGATGAATATTCAGTTCAAGGCTAAGGAAGAAGAGGAGATATAAGGGGTTCCAGGTAGGAGATGAAGTCATGGTTCACTTGAGAAAAGAAAGGTTCCCAATTGGAACATACAATAAGTTGAAAATGAACAAATTTGGACTGTGTAGAATCCTGAAGAAGCATGATTTAGGAAATGCATTTGAGGTAGACTTGCCTGATGACATCAATATTTCACCAGTGTTCAACATTTCAGATTTTATAGAGTATCATGATGATGGACTTGATAAAGGAACATAGTGGGACATTCTAGCATCCACTTCAGAAAAGGAGGAGATAGAGGGCATTCTAGATAGCTGTGTGGGTAAGAGTACAAGAAACATGCAGTATATAGAATACTTGGTGAAATGGAAAGGAAGGCCTATTGAAGATTCATCATGGTTATCTGAGACTGAGGTTAACCATTTTGGTTTCCCTCTAACTCATGAGAAGTGATAGGGTCACTTTTCAAATTACCCTAGGTGTCTGATGCAGAAGCATTCAGGGTGTAAGAGTAATTTTTCATCAACCAAAAAAAATGTTGTCTCTTTTCAATAAGGGCTAAATTTGGCAGGGTTACTATTTTTAGTAAGTTTGTATTTGTGCACAGTTGGATACAAAATCTTACACATACCTCTAGAATGGTGAATTGAAGCTAATGGTGGAGAAATCACTTCAATATCATTTGCCATTTGTGAGATATTAAAATTTCAAATTCTAAAAATCATATTGAAATATTCAAAGTCAAATTTGAGGCACTTAGAGGCTTCGAATGGGCCTAAAATTTGGAAGGAAACCCAAGCAGTCCACCCATTGGTACTATTTGCCCACCATCGCCTTTTCGAGAGCTTTCCGAAAAGGCGTTATAATTGAAAATCCAATGGTCGGATCGAAAGTTATGGCCTCGCGAAGTTGACCTATTTTTGGAGGGAGATGCAAATTTTGGAATTAAGCTGGTGGCCGCCAAAAAGGGCTATATATGACCATTTTTGGGAACCCTTGGGTGGTAGAGTTAAGGGGGAAGGTGTAGAGTCAAGAAAAGGGCGAGAAAATAGAAACCCTAGTTGATTTGGGGTTATAGAAGGCTAAAGATTCTAGAGTCTTGAGGGAGGGAGCTGTAATGTGTTGCAGCCTATAGGGGATTCATCCTCTGATTGTATTTGAGCTTATGTAATGTAATGTTTTGCCCATATTAATAAAATATCATTCTATTTTCTGTGTGCAATTTCTGTTATATTGTGTTTTATGATTTACCCCTTCATCAAGTGGTATCAGAGCAAGGGTTCCTAAGTGTGTAGAGAAATCACCGACCATGAGGCAGTTTGCAGCAGGACCTAAGGTCGTGGGTTTGCTATGGAGATCAAGATGAATCCACGAAGAAATCATATTGGGAGGAATTTTTTGACAGAAGAGGGTTTTAGAGCCCTACAAAGGAAAATTGATGCATTGCAAGAGGAGCTGCGAAGAGGGTTTGAGCCAAGAACAAGAGAAGAAAGTGAGGATGAAGCAGAAGAAGAGCTATCTGAGGAAGAACAAGAAGCTGCCAGACATCTTGCAGAAGTTAGGTTGTTGAGGGCCATTTCTAAGATTGGAAAGAGGTCCAAGATTGAAGTTTCTACATATTCTAGAGATTTGAATCTAGAATAGCTTATTGATTGGATCAATGAGATGGAGGAATATTTAGAGTATAAAGATTTGGAAGACCCATGTCGAGTCAAGTTTGCAAAAACAAAATTGAAGGGTGATGCCAGTATTTGGTGGAAAGAGGTCCGGTTAGAGAGGAATAGAAGAGGAAAAGGAAAATCACTAGATGGGCTCAGATGGTGGAGAAACTAAAGAAGTAGTTCATTCCTATGGATTATGAGATGGAGTTGTTGAAGAAGCTGCAAGCATTGAAGCAAGGAAACAAGTCTGTTAAGGAGTATACAGAAGAGTTTTATAAGATTACTATCAGAACTGGTCATGCAGAGGCCAACAAGGAGAAGGTAGCTCGTTACATTAATGGGTTGAGGCCAAGTATTCAAGAGGAGCTGAGCCTGGTCAAGATGACCACCATAGAAGATGCATACCAGTTTTCCCTGAAGGGGGAAGAGAAGCTAAATAAAAGATTTGAGAGCAAGCAAAGGGGAAGAGGTCAAGGGGGAATGACTGGTGGAAGACCTTATGGGTGGCAAAATGAAGATTCAAAGAAAAGTGAAGAAGCCAGCACCAGTCGAAATCAAAGAGGAGATAATACCTACTACCCTCATGACTAGAACAATGGTGAGCAAAGAGGAAGAGGAAGAGGGAGACCTGGGCAAGGACCTAGGAGAGGAGGTTTCAGAGGAACCTATTTGCAATGTGGAGAAGGACATCGAGCATACGAGTGTCCGCAGCATCAAGGAAGGATAAATAGAATACTTGAATGTAATGCACGAGTTGCACATGTCGATGAATATGTGCAATCTAAACGCTCTGAAGATGCTGAAAGGGGAGAAACCCTAGTTGTCAGAAGAACTTTGTTGAATGAGGAGAAAGAACCCAATCAGAGGAAGAGTTTATTCGGTACAAGGTGCAAATGTGAAGGTAAGTGTTGTGATATTATTATTGACAGTGGAAACAGTAATAATCTTGTTTCAGAGGAGATGCTTGACAAGTTGAAGTTGACAAGAAGAAAGCATCCGCATCCATACCGGGTTGCAAAAGGACCATAGAGCTTTGGTCAATAAGTAGTGTTTAGTGAAGTTCAAGATTGGTGACTACCATGATTAGGTGCTGTGTGACATCATATTGATGGATGCATGTCATATGTTATTAGGGAGGTCATGGCAGTATGATAGGAGTGCTGTCCATGATGGCCGTGCAAACACATATTCCCTAACAAAGGATGGAGTTTGTCATAAGTTGAAGCCCTTGAAGGAGGTGGAAGAAAAAATATGTAGTACTGCTAGAACTTGATTGGTATATGGTAGGAAATTTTTGGAGGGTATGAAGCATGAGCGTCATTTCTTTGCATTGATTCCTAAGATTAGTCAAGAGAAATGTGAAAATGCACCAGCAGAAGTCTCAGATATGTTGGAAGAATTTCAGTACATTATCTCTGATAATGTGCCAGAAGGTTTACCACCAGTAAGGAAGATAAGTCATCAAATAGATTTGATACCAAGAGCTAGTTTGCCAAATAAGGTATCCCATAGAATGACTCCAGCAAAGAGTGAAGAGTTGAACAAACAAGTTCAGGAGTTGTTGAGGAAGGGATTGATAAGAGAAAGCCTAAGTCCATGTGCGGCACCTACAATACTAGCACCAAAGAAAGATGGAGAGTGGAGGATGTGTATAGATTCCCGAGCCATCAACAAGATCACAATCAAGTCTAGATTTCCATTGCCCAGGTTGGATTGTTTGAGTGGAACCAAGTACTTCATGAAGATTGATCTGAAGAGTGGGTATCACCAGATTCGAATCAGAGAAGGAGATGAGTGGAAGACAGCCTTCAAAACAAAGGAATGTTTGTATGAGTGGTTAGTCATGCCATTTGGGCTAACAAATACAACAAGCACATTCATGTGGCTCATGAATGAGGTACTGAAGGAATTTTTGGGAAGTTTTGTTATTGTTTAATTAGATGACACTTTTATTTTTAGTAAGACTTGGGATAAGCATTTGATGCATATCAGAAGAATTTTAGAGAAACTGAGGGAGGAGAAGTTGTTGATCAATCTCAAGAAATGTAGTTTTGTAAAGGAGTTGGTATACTTGGGATTTGTTGTCTCTAAGGAAGGTCTTAAGATGGACCCAGAGAAGGTGACGGCTATCATTGAATGGCCTACTCCCAGGAGTGCTTTCAAAGTGAGATCTTTTCATGGTTTGGCAAGTTTTTACAAAACGTTTATCAGGAATTTCAGTAGCATTTGTGCACCCCTAACTGAGATAATGAGAGGGGGCTAGAAAAGAGTTTAGATGGACTAAAGGAATAGACAAGAGCTTTGGTACATTGAAGCAGAAAGTCATAGAATAACCTATTTTGGCACTTCCAGATTTCCATAGGGTATTTCAGGTAGATTGTGATGCTACTGATAGTGGTATACAAGCTATTTTGATTCAAGAAGGTAAGCCCATTGCCTATTTTAGTGAGAAGCTTAATGATGCCAAGAAAAAATATTTTGTTTATGATCAGGAGTTTTATGCAATAGTTCAGGTTTTGAAGAAATGGAGACATTATTTGTTGCCAAAAGAGTTTGTTTTATATACTGATCATCAGGCTTTGTAGTATCTTAATAGTCAAGGAAAGTTAAATCAAAGGCACTTAAAATGGGTTGAGTTTTTGCAGAGTTATACTTTTGTTTTGAAGCATAGGAGTGGGAAGTCCAACAGAGTTGTAGATGCCTTGAGCAAAAGGCAAAATTTGTTGACAGAAATGATGATAGAGGTTGTTGGGTTTGATGAGCTCAAAGGTTTATATCCTAAAGATCCAGATTTTGTAGAGGCCTGGAAAGCTTGTCTGGAACCTGTTACTTTGGATAGGACAAAATGGTTGGATTTCGTAATCCAAGATGGCATATTGTTTAGAGGAAGCCAGTTGTGCATTCTGAGGAGTTCCATGAGAGAGAAGCTGATTAAGGAGAAGCATAGTGGAGGATTAGCTGGACACTTTGGTCGAGATAAGACCATTGCTATTGTTGGTGAACATTATTACTGGCCACAATTGCAGCAAGATGTGAGAAAATTTGTGCAAGGTTGTAGAGTGTGTCAGATGGCAAAAGGAACAAGTCAGAATACAGGGCTATATTAGCCATTACCTGTACCAGAGAAGCCATGGGATAATATTAATATGGATTTTGTTCTTGGTTTACCAAGGACACAGAGAGGACATGATTCCATTTTTGTGGTGGTGGACAAATTCTCAAAGATGGCCCATTTTATTCCTTCTAAGAAGAGTAATGATACTGTTCATATTGCAGAGTTATTTTTCAGGGAAGTGGTGAGACTACATGGACTACCTAAGAGCACAGTTTCAGATCCAGATACCAAGTTTGTTGATTATTTGTGGAGGACGTTGTGGAAGAAGTTGAAAACAGATTTGAAGTTCAGTTCTGATGGACAAACAGAAGTGGTGAATAGGAGATTGGGTAACCTGCTACGATGCTTAGTAGGAGATAAGCCCAAGGGATGGGGTTTGATTTTGCCATAGGCGGACTTCTCTTACAACAATTCTGTCAATAGGAGCACTGGCAAATCACCATTCTAGATTGTATATGGTAATAGTCCAATAAATGCTTTAGAGTTAAGGAAGCTAGACAAAGGAGAAAAGACAAGTGCCGAGGCCGAAGACTTTGTAGAACGCCTAAAGAATTTGCATGAAGAAGTGAGAAAGCACATTAATAAGATGAATATTCAGTACAAGGCTAAGGAAGATAAGAAGAGGAGATATAAGGAGTTCCAGGGAAGAGATGAAGTCATGGTTCACTTGAGAAAAGAAAGGTTCCCAATTGGAACATACAATAAGTTGAAAATGAAGAAATTTGGACCATGTAGAATCCTGAAAAAGCATGATTCAGGAAATGCATTTGAGGTAGAGTTGCCTGATGAAATCAATATTTCACCAGTGTTCAACATTTCAGATTTGACAGAGTATCATGATGATGGACTTGATAAAGAAACATAGTGGGACATTCCAGCATCCACTTCGGAGAAGGAGGAGATAGAGGGCATTCTAGATAGCCGTGTGGGTAAGAGTACAAGAAACATGCAGTATATAGAATACTTGGTGAAATGGAAAGGAAGGCCTATTGAAGATTCATCATGGTTATCTGAGACTGATGTTAACCATTTTGGTTTCCCTCTAACTCATGAGAAGTGACAGGGTCACTTTTCAAATTACCCTGGGTGTCTGATGCAGGAGCATCCAGGGTGTAAGAGCAATCTTGCATCAACCAAAAAAAAATGTTGTTTCTTTTCAATAAGGGCTAAATTTGGTAGGGTTACTATTTTTAGTAAGTTTACATTTGTGCACAGTTGGATACAAAATCCTACACATACCTATAGAATGGTGAATTGAAGCTAATGGTGAAGAAATCACTTCAATATCATTTGCCATTTGTGAGATATTAAAATTTCAAATTCCAAAAATCCTATTAAAATATTCGAAGTCAAATTTGAGGCACTTAGAGGCTCCGGATGGGCCTAAAATTTGGCAGGAAACCCAACCAGTCTACCTATTGATATTGTTTGCGCACTATCATCTTTTCAAGAGCTTTCTGAAAAGGCATTACAATTGAAAATCCAATGGTCGGATCGAATGTTATTTCCCCGCGAAGTTGACCTATTTTTGTAGGGAGATGCAAATTTCAAAATTAAGTTGGTGGCCGCCAAAAAGGGCTATATATGATCATTTTTGGGAACCCTTGGGTGGTATATTTAAGGGGGAAGGTGTAGAGTCAAGAAAAGGGTGAGAAAATAGAAACCCTAGTTGATTTGGGGTTATAGAAGGCTAAAGATTCTAAAGTCTTGAGGGAGGGAGCTGTAATGTGTTGCAGCCTGTAAGGGATTCATCCTCTTATTGTATTTGAGCTTATGTAATGTAATGTTTTGCCCATATTAATAAAATATCATTCTATTTTCTGTGTGTAATTTATGTTATTGTGTGTTTTATGATTTACCCCCTTCATCACATAGTGTCATCAACAAATTGTTGATGTGTGGCGGCCTGCACTGTACTAGT
Organism: Cunninghamia lanceolata; assembly: GCA_027924645.1. NCBI lineage: Eukaryota > Viridiplantae > Streptophyta > Pinopsida > Cupressales > Cupressaceae > Cunninghamia > Cunninghamia lanceolata. The sequence continues at coordinate 3,825,885 of BSBN01000934.1, forward strand.
GATCTTAATACTTTCCAATAAACCACTATCTTGGGCATTCTTAAAGTATATCCCTAACGCCTCAACCATGATAATGAACAAAAATGAGGCCAAGGGATCACCTTGTCTAAGGCCCCTAGACACTTCAAAGAAACCTTCTGGAGTGCCATTGATCAAGATTGAAAAATGGGGGGATGATATACATTGAAATACCCAATTAGTCCATCTTTTATTAAAGCCAAATGCTTCCAAAACCTTAAATAAAAATTGCCAATTTACCTTATCATAGGCCTTTTTGATATCTAGCTTGATCAGCATGCTTGGAGATTTATTTTGTTGTATTGAATTTATAGCTTCTTAAGCTATGATTACACCATCCAAAATGGATCTACCTAGTACAAAGTATGTCTACTCTTTTGAGATGATACTAGGAAGTCCATGGGTTTTATCCTATTAGCCATCACTTTTGCCAAAATTTTGTATGTTGTGTTGCAAAGGGAGATTGGTCGGAACTCATCAAATGCCTGTGCTTTGTCCTTTTTGGGGATTAATGCTATGAAGGTGTAGTTCATTTCTTTGAGAAGCTTACTAAAGTTTCAAGCCGCCTCCAAAGCAACTACCAAATCTTTCCCTAGTATATCCCAACACTTTTGAAAAAAACTAGCCAGGAAACCATCCAAACCCAATGTCTTATCCAAATGTAATTGAAAGATTGCTTTCCTCACTTCCTCCTCAGTAGCATGTGTTTAATGCCTTGTTCTGTGCTTCCATTACAATAGAAGGTAGATTCTGCAAAAGTTCTTGTTGAGATCTCAAATCAAACCCATCATTCTGGTTCAAAAGAGCAGAAAAAAGGAGACACCTTCCCTCTAGATTAGCTCCGGGTCCTTAGTCATAGACCTGTCTAGTAGACTTAGTTTTGAAATGTGATTCAGAACTTGTCATTATTTAGTTGCATTGTGGAAGTATTTTGTATTCTTATCCCCTTCACCCATCCATGTTTCTCAAGATTTTTGTCTCCAAAAGGATTCTTCTTTGGCTAGCACATCTTCGTAACTACTCATCAGACATTGCTCCTTTTCAAAAGTGTTATGATTCATTTGTTCCCTTAGCACCACCTCATTCAATTCTTCAAGCTCTTTTTCTATCTTCCCCTTAGATTCAAAAACATTTTTGAAATGTTCTTTGTTCCATTGGATGAGCCTCTATTTGATTGCTCTAAGTTTTAATGTGAAGGAAAAAATCTTAGATCCCTCACAAGTCTCCTCTCTCCACTGTGTACCAATTGACTCAAGAAAGGCCGAATCCATCATCCACATATTTTTGAACTTAAATGGTGACCTTGCTGGTTTATTGTCCCCTGTGATTTCCAATTGAATAGGGTAGTGATCAAAGCCAAAGCAGGGGATAATAGCTCCATCTAATCCATATGGGAAGGAAGCTAACTCACCCCAAAAAAAGAAGCGATCTAGTTTCTCAGCAATGTTGGTGAAGCCAATCCTTCTATTGGTCCAAGTATAAGATCCATTGGCCATACCAATATCCTTCAAATTGTTCTTAGCCACCCATTCCTTAAAATCATTCTGGGATTGGTTTGGTCTACCCACACCTCCTTTCTTGTCATAGTTATACAATATTGCATTGAAATCACCCCCTATGATTCCATGAGTATCTTTATGCAACTCTAAGAACCCGTCAATATCCTTCTATACCTCTCTTTTCCTCATATGTGTCATCGGACCATACACATTAATTAATAAGTATTTCAGATTTGAGTGCACACTTCATACCAAGCCACCAATCTAGTGTTTCCCTTCACCCAGCTTCTCAAAGATGATGGTTGTTGCATTCCATATAGTAATTAGACCTCCGGAAGCATCCTCTGATTGCACTACTTCCATCTTCCATAACTTTATTGATCTCCCAAAAAAATTTCTTCAGAGATGGTCAATTTAGTCTCTTGTAATAACAGAATGTTTGCCCTTGATAGTCTCAATGTGCGCTTGACCAAGTGCTATTTGTTAGGGGCATTTAAGCCCTTAACATTCCATGATAAGAGCCTCATGGCACCCAGGGAGGGGGGATTCCCCTCCCTGATCTCAGTAACATAGTTATCTTTAGTTGATCCTCTTCCTCTCCATCTAGATTTCTTAGTTCTTGTAATGTTATTTTGCTAATTTTCTTACCACTAAGTTTCCCACAATCAGGTTTTGTCTTCTTGGCTGGGGTTTGTCCGATCCTCAGGTTTCTATTTTCTTTATCTAAATCCCTCTCTGATTCTCTTTGATCCAATTCTCCATATAGGGTTGCTTGTTCACATTCCTCTATTTCCCCTTCTTCAAGCAATTCCATTAGTATTGCATGTTTTTTGATGGCAAACCTATCTTCTGGCATCCCTCGCAATCCTACTAGTTCTATCTTGTATTCTTGCAAACCTAGAAGCTCACAGATTGTCTCAATTTTGGACATGTCTACTTCCAAAGGATCCTATCTTGAAGCTGCAATCTCTGGCTTATCCACTCCTTTGGCAGGAGAAAGGGGTTGGATAACAACAGTGTTCTTATTGATGCTTGTCATTTCTTTTGTAGATTCTATGTTCTTGCTCTATGGATGTACCTTTCCTATCTCATCCATGGTCAGAGAGCTATAAATCTCTATTCCATTATGGAGCTTCTACTCCTAAAATTCCTCCTTCCTTGGATTTTGATTAGCCTTCCTTGTTTCTACCCTCTTACTTTTATCCATGTGGGACTCTTTTCTAATGATTTTGGCTAGGTCTAAATGTGTATTTGGTTTGGCTCTTGGGGGAACATCCCCACACTCCTGATTGTAATTTCCTTTTACCTAATTGGAACTTCCTGCCCCCATCATTCATCTTGACAACAAATGACCCGAGGTCTTCTCCTTAACCTTATTAATTTTTTGAATCCACCTACCATGAGTGCTAAGTATTTCTAGTTCATCCACCTAGTCCACATCATAATATATCTCCACAAGTATATTGATATCTGTCCCAGCCTTCTTGTTTAGGAAATCTTCTTTGACTCCTAAAAAAACACCTAGGGCATCTCCAATCTTGAAAAAAGATTCTATTTTCCAGAATTTTGCAAGCAACCCAGCTAGGTTTATCCAGGTTGGGATTTTCTTTATTTTATACTCAACAGAGTTGAAGTTAGGTATCCATTTCATGCAATGAAATCTACTCCCCTCAAGGAATAAAGGGTTTCCAAATAAGATTTTGTTCCTCAAAAATTGATCTATACATTCAATGAGAAATTTTTTTTGAGGAAGGGTCTTATACTTATTTGATCTACAAATGTATCCAACCACCATTTTGTTATGTGATCACTAGGGCAATCTGAGCTGATCCATTTGACAAGTAGGGCATACTCCTGAAGATGCTCCACTATTAAAGTAGTACATGCCACTGGGATCACAATCGCCTTCCTATTTGTAATTTTAGGGTTTCAATTGTCATGCTTTGGATGACCATTTTTGACCTTTTGATACCTCTACCTCCCATTCTCATGACTGCTACACTTATCCACTGAATGTGGTTTGCCCCGACAGTTGTTCCATCATTGGCTTCCTTACCATTTCCCTAGTGGAACCATATTGTGCTCCAGTATTTCGCCAAGGCTCTACTTTTTTTTCCATTAATTATATTTTACTAATATTTTTATGCCATGTGGATCTAAGTTTAAAAACCCACAAGGAGGTTAACTCAGGCAGCTTGTCATTTAACCATTTATTTTGTAGGTATTCCCATTAAAATATTTTTTCTTGTAGGTGAATTTGATGGAAATTGATGAAGAATCTAATAAAGTGATAGTTCAAAGAAGTGCTTAGAAAACTAAAAACAACCTCCATACAAACTTATAGTCCAATTAGAGAGAAGACTTATCCTCTGTTTCCTTAGTATTTTTAGACTAAAGAAAAATTGTCATTTTTTAAGACACTAAAAAGACATAATTTTAAATGCCCTCTGTAAAACAAAACAAATTATGGCAACCCAAAACAATTAGGTAGAAAGACTTCATTAAATTTCCACAATCCATAGTGTTGTATAATGAGTACTGTGATCAAGATTTTTCTCTCAACGTTTCGGATCACACTCCGTGATCCATCTCTTCTCTTGCTTTTTTCCACTGATGATGGATCAAGGAGTGTAATCCAAAACATTTTTAGAAAAATCTTGATCATAGTCAAATTCAGAAGCACTCATTAAACAATTGGATAGAACTAGATCAGGGGTGGATTAGGGCAGTAATCCCCTAAAATATGTGGGGCGGCCAAAAAATGTGATCTTCACCTTCAATGGAGACTTGCAACCATTGATAGAGACCAGTGATCTGAATGGCGACCTCCGGAATGCTAAATTGTCGACTTGAAGAAGACCACAAAATAGTTGCCTTTTCATGGTTAAGGATGACTTAAATGGAAACTACAGCATACAGATTTTGACAATAGACTGTGTCCTTGCAAATGGAGACCACAAAAGCTAGATGAAGGGTCGAGCAATTGTGAAATCTTCAAACTCCTGCAAGTGAAGTCAAATAGTGACTACACACTTTGTATGAAAATGGCAATGACAATGACTTTTCTTCACAGAGGCCCTCAGTTTTAAATAGGGTTGACGCCTTAAAGAGGGTTGACAATATTTAACAAAATAGGGCACAACCTTTAAACATAGCGCATCCATTTATAGCTTGATATCTCCTTCACAGAACAACAACCTCTGACCTTGAAATTCTCATGCAGAGAAAAAAGCAAACGAATCAGATGGCAAAGTTAACACAGACCAAATAGAGAGGCACATAGATGGGAAAAACTAGAGATTAGAGGAATAATCAATGCCAAAAAATTGAACCAGCAAACTACTTGGTTTGGCTCTGATGCTATAATGGAAACTACGAATTGACTAAGCCAAAATGTTGATATCAACTAGTATAGATATCTTAAATACATCTATCAAAATAATGCCAAAGATATCAATTTGAAATTTACTTCACATTACCACCATTTTATTTACTACAGACATAATTTTGGTTAATTATTTAAGGTTTATATCTTGCCCATCAAATTTTCAACTAAATTAACAAATAAAAACATATCCCAAATTAACATATTGAATTTAAACTTTTTATTGATTATTACATTACTACATTTTTTATATAAATTAATTAAAAAGCAAACATGTATAAAATTTTAGTTGAAATTGGTTCTAACATTCCCTAAAGTAATGTTTCATTTTTTATTTTTTTGAGTTTTATTTTCATTCATGCTAGACACCATAGGCTTTGTAGAAGGGCTTTACAAAATTGTAGAAAAAAAGATATATCCAAATATGATGGAGAAGTGAACGGTGTTGGTGATGACATATCTTTGTTTTACTTCCTTATTTTCGAAATATCATGTTTATTATTAAATATTAATATTTTATTTTATTATTAAATATTAATATTAAAGAGATATTAATTTGAAGTTATTTTATTTACTTTTAAGTTATTTTATTTTACTTCAAATTGATAGTGTCCATTGATAAGAACATATCTTTATTTGTACAGGCTACTTATTTTGGATTTATATTATATTTATTATTTAATATTAATAATTTGACATGTAAATGAGGGTGATAGGGTTGGAGTCCTTCCACACGACCAACAGTGGAAGGATCAGGGGCTTGGCAGTAGAAAGGAGTTAGGGAGTTGTATGCTAAGAGTCGGATACTTGAGGACCAAACACGTGGGCTGGGATTCTAAGGCATGGATCTTCTTCCTAATGGGTAGTGAGCTCAAAAGGTAATTAGTTATAAATACATCCCTCCAAGAGGATGGCGAAGGCAATCATGACTTTGTAAAAATTGGTGCTTCTTTAGCAAGTTTCGTTCGAATGACGGGCTCTCACGAGCGGGTAGCGGGAAGTAGGACTCTGATAGGCTATTTAGGTAGCAGATGTGAAAGTAGCCATGAGTGGAAGGCATGCATTAATTGAAGGGAGTCTCATTTATTCATATGCTTTTCTTCTTTTTTAGTGCTAAAAGAAATGTCTAAAAAACCTAAGGTTCTGCAATTCTCAGCCGAGTGGATAAGGTGTGGAGGCATGGACACTCCAATTCATTTGGTGAGTGCCAAAAGACAAATGGTGTTTCTTGGAGGCATCACTAACCTAGGTATCAAACAAATTCTAAAATGCCAAGACGAGATGGTTCTAGGGGTTGTAAAGATGATCCTTGGGAAGGATTTTGTAGAGGGCAGCGAATGCTACCATGTGGATTCAGACATTATTCTTAATTTGTGGCAACACTTCTGGACCTGAATGTGGCTAAAACTTGGGTGGATTCGGTGACATGCATGCTATTTATTCCAAGTGTTTTAGGAGGGCTCGAGGATGCTTTTGAGATAGCCACGTTTGGAGCTGGCATGCCATAGTTGAGAGACGTCCATCTTGTGCATCAACCAGGCAGCATTGTTAAATACTTCCCCTTTATTTTGCATCTTAGGGGAGAGGATTTGGTTTGGTTTAGATAGCATGCCAGGCTTGGGGTGATTTTTTTGCTTAAACATTTTCAGATTTTGGAATCCCAGGATTTCGAGTGGGTTGAAGAATTTAATATGAAACTCCATAATTATGAGCTGGAGGTGTGAAGATGGCAGGTTTCATTGTGTGGGTGTGGTGGTGGCAGGTTTAGGGTCTCTATTGCTTTTTAGGGTTAATATGTGAATATGGGTCTGTATCTAGTTTAAGTTTTTTGTTCAAAAGTCAATAGCATAAGATCCTTTTTGACTGGCCCTGCGTGGCTGCATAAAAAATGTAATAGGTAGGGTTTATGGTGTCAGGGGCAAGCCACTAGGCTGAGTTTGGCAACTCTCAGAAACTGAACTGTATCTGTCTCTTTTTGGACTTCAATATAAATGAAATATTATTACGTAGCAAAAAGAAAATTTGACATGTAAATGGATGTCAATTTTAAAGTAAAAGGTAAGTGTTTTTACGCCGAGAGGTGTTTCTACATTCTCACCACAGATGGAGAACAAGAGCTGAAAGATTCCAAAATCTCTCCGTAAACTTATAAGATTCCTATATAGAATCTTTATAAAAAATAAAATAATACAAATAAATTTCTTCACATCATTTTAAAAAATTAAAATATTATAGAATGATGTTATAAGATTCTAATTTTTTTTTAAATATAAGATTCTATAATAAATGTGGCAGTAATGCATCTATGCGTAACAACTGCAATGCAATGGCACATGCAATGGTATGGCAGTAAGCAAGCTGGCCACATTATTAAAACCTTTCATTTTATTAAAAAAATAGCTCACTAATAATAGTAGTTGTTTTAATTTGAATTTAATTTAATAAAACCACAATAAGTTAAAAATTTAATTTTTAATAAAATTATTAAGTTATACAATATTAAAGAGAAGTTAAAGATAAAAACAATGGCTAAAAATAAAAGAAAGCATGCCAAAAGAAGTTAAAGATAAAAACAATGGCTAAAAATAAAAGAAAGCATGCCAAAACCACATCATAATCCTAGACAAAAGGAAATAAAAAAATTATTAAATATAAAAAACAACAAATAAAAATTCATATTTTTTAAAAAATAAAAAAAATGAAAAAAAGGGAAACAATAATGGTTAAAAATAAAAGAAAGCATATTGGAAAATCAATATGGATTCCTATAATGTAGCCAACTTGACTTAATTATAGTAAATGTTGTTTAAAATTGATTTTTTTTAAAGGAATGTAATGGTACTGTGTGCTAAATGAAAATTAGGATTTGAAATGACCAAGACTTAAATTTGATGTTAACTTATTTAACTTTTTATTTTAAAATTTTATTTTAAATTTATGAAAAAAATTTATTTTCTTATTTGTTATTTAATTTTATATAAAATATTAATTGTATTTAAGATATTGGAATCAAATCAAATCAAATCTGTAGTCTTTTAAAACAAGAAATAAATATTAATGTTAGATTTTGTATTGATCCATTCCTTACAAAAGAAACAAGAGAGATTTCATAATATTTAAATCTTCAAATAAAAAGCCTGTGAATTTATCTTTGTAGGCCATTTTTGCATCATGCAACACTTGAAAGCTTCAAATCTGTGATCTTAACACAAAACAAGAGAATCCAAAATTAGGGTTTCAAAACAAAAAATAATGTAAATTAATAAACACATAAACAAGGAGTGACAAAAAAAATATAACTCCAAGAATGGGGTAAGGAGATGTGAATAGGGCATTTCAACACTGTTCCAGAAACTTCTCCTCCATTGTGCAGAGATAAATGAAACATAAGAAGAATTAAGAAAAATGAAAAGGAATTGAGTAGGAGATATGTTTTATATGCTTCTTAATTAATTCTATTTCTTTTCCTTAAATTTAGCTTCATATATTTATTCCATGAATTTAGGTTACCAATTTATCTATTTAGTAGTGTTTTTTTAGAAAAGTTGCCTTTAAATTTTAATTTATTATAATTAGTGCTATTTTTATTATTTCTTTTTAATAAGTTTTTTTTTCAAACCTACATTTAAGTGAGAAAGTTATTTAATTGTAATTAAATTATTTAAATTAAAATTAAATTAAGTAATTAATTTAGTTGTAGAATAAATATAAGTGAAATCAAATGAGATTATTGGTTTATTTAAATTAATTTAGGAGTGTATTATTTTTAAATTAATGTATGCAAATAATTTTAAAAAGGTAATTATTATTTTATTTAATGCAAATAATATTAGGGGGAAGTCACCATTGAGTGCAAATGAAATGAGTATCTAAATTCATTTTGGGTTGATATAATACATTAATTGGTATTTCCTTTTTATTAAAGTAGAGCAAAGTAGAGTATAGAATGCACTATTTTAATTAAGGTTAGGGTTAGCCTAAAAATTAGGGTTAAGGCTAAAATTAGAGTTAGAAATAGGGTTAAGGTTAGTGTTAGAATTAGGGTTAGGGTTAGAGTTAGAATTAGGGTTAGGGTTAGGGTTAGAATTATGGTTATGGTTAGGGTTAAATTAGGGTTAGGGTTACAACTATAATTAGGGTTAATGTTAGAATTAGAGTTAGGGTTAGGTTACAATTAGGGTTAAGGTTAGTATTAAGGTTAGGGTTAGGGGTTGAATTATGGTCAAGGGTAGGATTAGAGTTAGGGTTAGGGTTAGGGTTAAAATTAGAGCTATGTTTAGGGTTAGAATAAGCTTTAGGGTTAGGGTTAGAATTAGGGTTAGGGTTAGGGTTAGAGTTAGAATTAGGGTTAGGGTTAGAATTATGGTTATGGTTAGGGTTAAATTAGGGTTAATGTTAGAATTAGGGTTAGGGTTACAGTCAAAATTAGAGTTAGGGTTGGAATTGTAGTTATAATTAGGGTTAGGATAGGGGTTAGAATTATAATTAAAATTAGGGTTACAATCAAAATAGGGAGAAAATTAAAATGAGAATTAGGGTCAAAAGTACGGTTAGGGTTATAATAAGGGTTAGGGTTAGGGTGAGAATCAGGGTTAGGGTTATAACTAAGGTTAGGTTTAGGGTTTAAATTAGAATTAGGGTGAAGGTTAGAATTAGGGTTAGGGTTTGGATTATGGTTAGGGTTAGGGTTAGAATTAGGGTTAGGGTTAGGATTATAATTAGGGTTATTTTTAGAATTAGAGTTAAGGTTAATGTTAGAATTAGGGTTAAGGTTAGTACTAAGGTTAGGTTTAGGGTTTGAATTATGGTCACTGTTAGGGTTAGAGTTAGGGTTAGGGTTAGGGTTAGGGTTAAAATTAGAGCTATCTTTAGGGTTACAGTTAAAAATAGGGTGGCAATTACAATGAGAATTAGGGTCAAAAGTAGGGTTAGGATTATAATAAGGATTAGGGTTAGGGTGAGAATTAGGGTTAGGGTTAGAAATAAGGTTAAGGTTAGGGTTAGGGTTTGGGTTTCACTTACAATTAGGATTAGGGTTAGAGTTAGGGTTACAGTTAAAATCAAAGCTATTTTTAGGGTTACAATTAAAAATAGCATGAGAATTAGAATAAGAGTTAGGATCAAAAGTAGGGTTAGGGTGATAATTATTGTTAGAGTTAGAACTAAGGTTTGGGTAAGTGTTAGGGTTCAAATTAGTGTTAGAATTAAAATTATGTTTAGAATCAATTTCATGGTTGGGCTTAGAATTAGGATTAGCATTAGATTTAGGTTTAGGTTTAGGTTTAGAATTAGGGATACGGTTATGGTTAGAATTATAAATAGGGTTAGAACTGCATATAGGCTTATGATTAGGGTTAGAATTAGGGTCAAGATTCATGTTGGGATTATAATTATAATTAGAGTAAGAGTTAAAATCAGGGTTATTAATAGGGTTAGGGTTATTATTATAATAAGGGTTAGAGTTAGGGTGAGAATTAGGGTTAGGGTTCAAATAAATGTTAGAATTAAGTTTATGGTGAGGGTTAGAATTAGGATTAGTGTTAGGGTTAGAGCTAGAGTTAGAATTAGGGTTAGGGTTACAATAAGGGTTAGAATTAGAATTAATGTTAGGGTTAGGCTTAGAAATAGGGTTAGAGATAAAATTAGAATTACAAATAAGGTTAGGGTTAGTGTTAGAATTAGGGTTAGGGTTAGAGTTACAATTAGAATTAAGGTTAGGGTTAGAGTTAGAATTAAGGTTACTATTAGAATTAAGATAAGAATTAGACTTACAATTAAGGTTAGGGATAGAATTCAAGTTAGTTATAGACTTAGGGATAGGTTTATAATTAGCAATATAGTTATGGTTAGAATTATAGATAGAGTTAGAACTAGGGTTGCATATAGGATTATGATTAGGGTTAGAATTAGGGTCAAGATTCATGTTAGGATTATAATAGGGTTAGGGTTATTATTATAATTATTAATCTAACCCTAATTCTTACCATAACTATAAGATTACACTCAACATTATTTTAAAAGCCTCAAAACCCTCAATCTAACTGTATTTCTAAATCTATCCCTATTTAACATAATTCTAACCATAATTTTGGTCATAATTCTAAAACTAACACTAACCCTAACCCTAACCCTAATTATCACCCTAACTCTAATACTAATCATAACCCTAATTCTAACCTAAGCACTAACCCTAACCCTAATTTTAACCCCTAACTCTAATCCTAAATATAATATATAATATAATATAAAATTTTAATTATTAATATATTATAATAATAAATTTTATAAATATTATATATAATTATAATAATTCTTATAATTATATAATATTGTTAGAAATAGGCTTGCCACTTCAAATGCTACTAGCATACCTATATTTAAAAAATATATCTAAAGTACGTTGAGAGATATCCTTCTTGAGGTGCCTATTCCACCTATGTGAGGTAAATTGATTAACATTAGGTGCCTCGAGAAGGATATCTCTCGGTGTACTTTAGATATTTTTTTTAAATATAGGTATGCTAGTTTATAATACACTCATGCCATTACACTCCACCCTTTGTTTCCATTGTAGAATGCCTCTCGGTATTAAAAATGGAGTGAAAGCAATAAAACTACAATGGATAAACAATGTGAAATAGCAAGTACATATAGTGTAGAGAGGTAGTTAGTTAGTTGAGGAAAGGACTCCTCAAAACTAGCATGAGTGGTTAGTTTAGTGGGTAACTTGATGACCCATCTCCTAACTGCACAACAACCTTGATACCTTAGTGAGGCATGTGTCAAGATTGTGTAAGGGCACACCAAAGTAGGTTTATGCTTAAGTGTATAAAATATATGAAATATATATACACTAACAAAAATGTTATCAAATGGTTGAAAGACACAAATATTTATAACTCCATTGACCAAGAAATGCATATAATGACTCTAAAAATCTAAATGTGTAACGATTGGAAAACAACACTATAAATATTTGCCTATTGGCCATTTGATAGTACCTTGTAGTTCTTTTACTAATGATTTACGTCTAATTATATTAAATGAGTAATATCTTAAGAATAATTTTTATTTACACTAATGATTTTAGATCAATGTTTATTTAGAGGGTACTACCAAAATAGTGTGTCTCACTTATGGGACATCCTAATTTTTGTCTGAAATCACATATTTTTTAGAAAAATTAATGATTTAAGCTTTGAGGGGTTCCATCTAAAGGGGTTTAATTGAAGGGGGTTAGATAAAACTCCATTAGAAATAATCCCCTAGTCTTAAATCAAACCGTTGATAGATTCTCCTCCGCACCTATCCAAACACTGGCAAAAACCAATTTTGCTTCACCTTTTGGGGGATCAAATGAAGTCATTTTGAAATTCTATTTTGTATGTATGTAGCCATTATTAAAATCTTTTTAAAAAGTATGATTTTGAATCTATTTCATTTGATTATTATATTTATTTTCTATTTTCTAGTGAACATAGGTTTTTCACCGAACATCAAGGTCTCTATTCCACACATGCGAAAAATTAAAAAATAGAAAAAAAATTCTAAAAAATATTTGCACACTAGGTATTGATGTCCTTGTTTCAACAAAAGAAGAAGAAGTTAATTTGGATGCATACATAAAAAGTTATGTTGTATGGTATAAACCTATGTTGAATTATAATTAATCTCACTTAAAAAATTAATTAAAAAAATATGCAACAAAAAAAAGTTATGTTGTATGGTATAAACGTCACTTTTTAAAAATATCGTTAACTACAAAAAATAAATTATTAAAAGTTACGAAAAAAATTCACAAATTATTTCTTAAATTTTTTAAAAATATATATTTAGAATTTACACACAAAATCTAAAAAATCACTAATTCACATCATCTTCAAATTCTTGATGAATTATTTGCTATAGGCGTTAGAAAGTGATAATTTGGTTTAAAAGTTGATTTCAATGTCCCACTTTGGCCAAAAAGTGGAACATAGTATTGTGGGGATCATCCTAGAATAATGATATATTACTATTTTTAGATTACAATTTTAGACTAATGGTTATTTGGAGAATTATTTGCATAGATTTATGATTTCTCATATTTTCATGTGAAGCTTAATGCCTTGATGAATTAGTCTAAGTGTGGAATAAATTATTGACAGAGACAATACTAAACAAAGTAAAAGAGATGTATTTTGTTTCACAAAAAAATTCATTGGTATTTGGTGACAAAGTAAAGTGTGGAGAAATTGTACAAGAGGATGTCAAGAGGTTAGGTGTCAAGTAATAGGACAACACGATCCACTAGATTGATTGATGTAGATGATGTATGCAGAAATCAAGAATGACCAAGACTAAAAAAACTAGGTTTATTGAGGACATTTTGGAGAAACAAAGGTGCCTAGAGAATGTCATGAGAAATATGAATCAAACAAGTGAATGGTAGAGAGAAATGCAAGCATAATTGAAACAAAGTGAGATGCCAACTAAGTGACAAAAAATCCATCTCAAATGCACCAATTGAAGGAAAGCTAGTTGGAAGAAATTAAATCCATGCATGGCTCAAAACATCTAAGGAATGTTATAATTTTCATAATAGAATAAAAATCCAAAAAAAAATCTAAGAAGTACATGCCATCCAAATTAGCTAATGAAATTTGAGAAAAAAGAGTTTGAAAAATTATTATAAATATTAGAAGAAACAATTGGACAAAGGTTATTGAAACTGTGAACATACAAGTGTGGAAAATATGGCATATGAGTTGAGGAATAAAAATATATTAGAAAAGGGGAGTTGAAGAAGGCTCTGATAAGGTATATGCTTATGTTGAATCTCATGATGTTGAGTCTATAAATAGGTGAAAACTCAAAGTTGTGTCCCACTTCATGTCAACTTAGTAGCTCACAATTAAATTAAAGCATTTCCAACTGAAAGATAATTTTAGCCAAAGATATATTCTAGCTAAATTTATTCCAACTAAATTAGGTTGAGGCCACAACATTTCTAGATGGAAGTGTTCAATAGATACATATGTAGCATCATAGATCTTTGGCCAACTTTTTAGAAATCTACAGATGAGAGCATGAATCTGTGGGTATTCCTCCCTATTCCCCAATAATCTATCCAAGCTAATCTTTGGAACTTGTTCTGAATGTTGAAAAGGGATTGAACAACCCTAGTAGGCCTTCGCATCAGTGAATGTAGGATTGGAGGGAATATCAACCGAGAGGGGTGACAATCTCTATCTGTCCTTGTGTCCCTACTTCATGGTGTCGTTATCTAGCACATGTTTGAAACTGCGCTGGCTATCCTACAAATTTTTCTCACATCTAGGGTTTGGGGAGCTCACAAGAGACATAGTGAATTTATGCAATAGTATATTCTTTTTTTAATATTTTAATTATTATTTATATATATATATTTATATTAAGAGTAGGTCATCCACATCAAAATGTAAGGTTAATTGTCTTCTAAAAAAATACTATTTTTTTATTTAAAAAATTTGATGCACTAGAGGAGAGATTCCATGTCAAGATGATATAATTTCATTTTATTTATCTTAGATAACTAGTTAAGACAAAAAGTGGAGGCCCATTGAAATGGTTGTGTATTCAATACACTAGACTTTCAAGATTTATTATAAAAAGTATTTATGAAAATAAGGGGAAAAAAACCCATGTACTAAAGTTTCAAGTTATAAATAAGAAAAAAAAAATTGAAAGAAAAAAACAAAATTTAGTATTAAAAAAAGAGGAGACCCACTCAACCTCATTTTTTTGAATTTTATTAGCAACTAAATTATAGCGTCAGTTTTATAAAAACCAAATTCAAATAATTTTTTATCTAAAAAATAAATACAAACATAAAATACCATAAAAAATTAACATTTCATTAGTTTACTTCATTTTGTTAGATCTAGGGCACACAACTGAGAGGGGGGGGTGAATCAGTTGTGCAAAACTTGCTCTTATTTCAAACACTTGATTCTTCTTTATTAGTTAACAACATATCAATGATCCATTCATGAAAGCATAAAACATAAACACTAGAGCAGATAAACATCAACACATTTGACACCAAGATTTTTTACATGGAAAACTCGGTTAAGGGAAAAACCACGGGGTGATTAACCCAAGGATTATTCTCTGTTAGAAGAATAAGAAAAATGAATGGCACATGCCAATTAGGGCTCACTGCCCGAGCACACTACTCACAAGGAGGCACACTACCTACAAGAGACACACTGTCTACAAGATGATAAGTTTTACAAACTTGAACTAGAGATTGACATCTTCACTGTGTCTGGATCAGTTCCATTTAAGCCCGAGACACACCTGCTTTGCCTTTCACTCTTTCGCTATACCACACTCATCCACTCCTCAACACACTCCAAAATGAACTCACAAACCTTTATTTATACAAGGCATCAACTTAGGAACAATCATCTAAGTCAGCAATCAACCACAAGAACATTCACAAGATGAATAACTCATCCGGTCGGCCAATCTGAACAAGAACAACTTCATCCGGAAGAACTCATCTGATCGGCTAGCAAGAACACCTCCATCGGAAGAATATCTCCAATTCTGGGCTCTAACACTAATGCGGACCAGTAACACAACCTCAACATGATCCAAGAACCTTCACAAGCTTGCCTGAATGACCTGGTACATCCGCACTTCCTCTACTCACTAGAATCTCTTCTCCTCTTCATCAAGAACTTCAAGAACACAGTCTGTCGCTACTGTCAAACTGCAACAGGTGCTTTCAAACCTCCAAACTACATACAAACTGAGATGACACATCACGAGGACATCCCAAACACTCCTTCCAATCCGCAGAGTCTGACAATGCACTTCCAGATCTCACTAGACCCTTTTGTAACCCTCTGTCACTCCGGAGCATCTCCTGGAACCGGTTCTACTTGACCGATCACTTCCTCATATCTTCATGTGGACCTCTGAAATCTTAACTGGAACATCTCAAGATTCATATCTATAAACCCTTTAATCTGCATCCTCTGATCCTCAACTTATCCAGTGCTTTTTCCTTCTTCTTATCACTGTTCTTCACTGTTCCTGATTGAAACTAATTTTCTCAATATCCTCAGCACACAGCTCATCCAATCCTTCTCATCAATGCAATATGAGTATGTTGACATCAATGACAACACTGGTTAACCTCATACTTGCAACAATCTCCCCCTTTGTCATTGATGGCAACATATAATGTGAAAAACCATCAAGACAAGAACTTCTCCTTTCTATCACAACTCCCTCTAACATCAACTACTCTTCACATGTCTTCTCTTCCTTTACTGCTCCCCCTTTGATCATCAACCACTTGTTTTTCACATGTCTTCTCTCCCCCTTTGACATTAATGGCAAAGGGTTCATACTTGCAATTCTAACACATCAGAATCATACTAGCTACTCCCCCTTAGTAGCAGCTCCCCATCATCAATCTGGATCACAAGATATGACTGTGATATCCACCGGATTGATGCACATCAGTGCATCCTAGTTCATCACTGGAGGGGCCATAACCCCTAACTTCTCCCTAAGATACTCAAAAGAGTCCTTGGGAAGAGGTTTAGTAAAGATATCTGCAATTTGATCCTTGGAGGGTACATACTCCAATCTGACTTCACCTTTGTTCACTTGCTCTGTCAGAAAGTGAAACTTGATAGATATGTGCTTGGCCTTAGAATGCAACACCGGATTTTCAGAAATATTTATTGCACTTGAATTATCACAGAAAATTGTGATAGGCTCTTCATATTCTACTTTCATGTGTCTTAGCATCTGCTTCATCCATAAGATTTGAGTGCAACTACTTGCTGCTGCAATATATTCTGCTTCAGTTGTAGATAGAGATATGGCCTCTTGTTTCTTTCTTAGCCATGAAACCAATCTCTTTCCCAAAAAGAATGCTCCACCACTGGTACTCTTCCTATCATCCACATCTCCTGCCCAATCTGCATCTGTGTATGCATGAAGAGAGAAATCCTGATCTCTAGGATACCATAGACCATACTCAACCATTCCTTTCAAGTACCTAAAAATTCTTTTGATTGCCATGACATGAGATTCTCTGGGATCAGCCTGAAATCTTGCCAAAAGACCAACAGCCTGCATTATATCTGGTCTAGTCTGAGTGAGATACTATAGTCCTCCAATCATTGATCTGTACTTGGTCTGATCTGTCTAAGGAGAATCATCATCTTTGCTCAACTTACATCTGGTTGCCATAGGAGTGTTCATTGGATTTGAATCTTCCATTCCGAATTTCCTCAACAATTCTTTCACATATTTGGTCTGAGAGATAAAGATGCCTTTCTTTGTCTGAGTAATTTGCAGATCCAAGAAGAAATTCATTTCACCAAGCATTAACATTTCAAACTCACTTTTCATTTGATTTGCAAAGGTTTTACACAAACTGTCTTTTCCTCCAAAGATGATATCATCAACAAATACTTCAACAATCAAGATGTTTTCCTTATCTATTTGGAAATATAGATTACTATCAGCAGTACCTTTGTTGAAACCAATCTGCACAAGATGCTTGTCCAACCTTTCATACCATGCTCTTGGGGCTTGCTTCAAACCATATAGTCCTTTCTTCAACTTGCAGACCATATCATCATGATCAGACAATTGAAATCCATCCGGTTGTTCAATGTATACTTCTTCTTCCAAATCACCATTTAGGAAGGCAGACTTGACATCCATCTGATATACCTTGAAGGCTTTGAAGGTAGCAAATGCAAGAAATAATCTGACTGCTTCAATTCTTGCTACCGGAGTAAAGGTTTCTTCAAAATCAATTCCTTCTATTTGAGAGTAGCCTTTGCATACAGATCTAACTTTGTTTCTAATTACTTCACCAACTTCATTTAGTTTGTTCCGAAAGACCCATTTGGTTCCAATCACATTCTTGTTTCTAGGTCTGGGAACAAGATCCCAAGTATGATTTTTCTCAATTTGCATCAATTCTTCCTCCATTGCTTTGGTCCAGTTTTCATCATTGCAAGCTTCATTAATTGTCTTAAGTTCAATCTTTGAAATTAGATAGTATTCATTTGAATCTTGAGCGATTCTTCTTCTTGTTTGAACCCCTTTGCTTTTGTCACCTATGATCTGATCTTTAGAGTGGTTTAGAGTTACATACCTTGGAACTTTGCGAGTCTCTTGCACTGCTGTTTCTTGATCAGGCTCATTCAGACAAACCTCTTCTTCTTGATTTACCTGGTCAGTCTGAATTTGACTTTCAGGAGAGGATTGAGTTCCTTGAACCAGAGAATCATTCTGATCATCTTCATCATATTCATAAAACCTTGAGGGCTTCTCAATTCCTTCATCAACCTTCACATTTGTACTTTCTATCATCTTTTTCAATCTCTTATTGTAACACCGGTATGCTTTGCTTTGAGTGGAGTAACCCAAGAAAATTCCTTCATCACTTCTAGCATCAAACTTTCCTAGATCTTCATCTCTTTTGATGTAACACTTGCTACCAAATACTCTGAAATATCTCACAGTAGGAGTTATACCAAACCACAGTTCATAGGGAGTCTTACCGGTATTGCTTCTGATTTGAACTCGGTTGAGAGTGTAGACTGCAATGCTGACAGCTTCTCTCCAAAACATTTGAGGCACATTTGCTTCCATCATCATTGTCCTGGATGCTTCCTAGATGGTTCAGTTCTTTCTCTCAACTACTCTATTCTGCTGTGGAGTCCTAGGAGCAGATAATTGTCTCTTTATACCATGCTTCTCACAAAAGTCTATGAATTCACCAGATGTGAATTCACCACCTCTATCAGACCTCAGACATTTCAGTTTCAATCCGGTTTGATTCTCTACCATTTTGAACTTCTCAAAGGCTTCTGATTTCTCTTTTAGGAAGGTAACCCACATCATCCGGGAATGGTCATCAATCAGTAACATGAAATATCTATCACCTTGCATACTCTTGATTCTTGTCAGACCACATAGATTAGTATGAACTAATTCCAATAATCCAGTAGAGGATTGATCCTTGCTTTTGAAAGAGACTCTGCTCTATTTACCTAGCAGACATTCTTTGCACAAACTATTTATAGGTTTCACCAACTTTGGAAGATCTCTTACAGCCTGAGTATTACTTATCTTGATGATGTTATCAAAATTCACATGACACACCCTTCTATGCCATAACCAATTTTGATCAACTTGAACAAACAAACAACTTTTATTAGAACCAACCAGATGGAATATATTACCTTTTGTTTGAGTACCGGATGCAATCTCAGTTCTAGAGCTTCCAAAGATCCTGCATCTTCCATTCTTGAACCGGAGGTCATAACCTTTGTCCACCAACTGACCAACACCGAGCAGATTGTGCTTCAATCCTTCAACATACAGTACATTACCAGTTTTGCTCTTTTCATAAAAAGAAATAGTTCCCCTACCTCTGATCATACTAGCAGAATTGTCACCAAACTTTACCATTCCTCCTTCATACCTTTCCAAATCTAAGAACTTGTTCTTGTCACTTGTCATATGGTGAGAGCATCCACTATCAATAACCCAATCATCCTTTTCTTCATCTTGGGCAGCCAAAGCTCTTTCTACAACCTTATGATTGATAGATTCAGAGGACATTGGTTCTTCTTCCTTGATGGCAATAAACACCCATTCATTTCCGGATTTGTTTCCTATTTCTGATTCATCATCTATTACTCCTTCATTGTCATCTTCCTCATGAACATAATAACAGTTCTTTTGGAACCTTTGTCTATTAGAACTTGACCTTGTAGATCTTTCCGGACATCTTGAAGCAAAATGACCAATCTTATTGCAGTTGAAGCATTTAAAAGGTAACTTTCCTTCATACTTACCAGATCCTCTTGGTAGTCTTTTTCCAAAGAGGGCTTCAAGATGAGCTGCTTCTGCTTCTTCCTCTTCCATGTCTTTCCTTGCTTGATCATACCATGACAGCTTCCTTGAAGAGTTTTCTCCTGGATCAAATCTTTCTATGCCTTTCACCTAGGCACTGGCTTTGAATGCTTATTCAGTCTTGGGGGGATCATCTCCAAACTCTGTCATTTCAAATGCAGCTAGTTTGCCAGCCAATTGCTCTCTTGTGATAGTTGTATGGGCTCTGAATTCATCAATGGCAGCAACCTTGATTTTGTAGGCAGCAGGGAGGGATTTGAGAATTTTGCAAACAATCTCATTTTCATCCAGAACTCCACCAGCATTCCTAATTCCACACACCAGCTCATTTACTCTTGGCATAAAGGTAGTGATGTTTTCATCATCTCTCATCTTCAATCTTTCAAACTTCCCTTTGAGACTTTACAATCTTGCACTCTTAACAAACTCATCTCCTTCATGCAGAAGTTCCAGTTTAATCTAGATCTCATATGCAGTTGGTAGGTCAATAACATTTGAGAGATCTTAATCATTTAATGCACTTAGAAGGGCTTCTTTGGTCTACAAATTATTTTTAGTATCTGTGATTTCATTCAAAGTTGTCAGACCACCTTGTGGAGGTACATAAGCCTTTGTGATCATGGACAGGTATGCTTTTCCCATACACTCCAAGTGACATTTTATGCGACCTTTCCAAAGTGAAAAATTGGTTCCATCGAACTTCGGACTATCCTGGATCTCCTCAATTGGTTAAGCTCCTTTTAGAGGAACTTAGCTCTGATACCAATTGTTAGATCTAGGGCACACAACTGAGAGGGGGGGTGAATCAGTTGTGCAAAACTTGCTCTTATTTCAAACACTTGATTCTTCTTTATTAGTTAACATCATATCAATGATCCATTCATGAAAGCATAAAACATAAACACCGGAGCAGATAAACATCAACACATTTGACACCAAGATTTTTGACTTGGAAAACCCGGTTAAGGGAAAAACCACAGGGTGATTAACCCAAGGATTATTCTCTGTTAGAAGAATAAGAAAAATGAATGGCACATGCCAATTAGGGCTCACTGCTTGAGCACACTACTCACAAGGAGGCACACTACCTACAAGAGACACACTGTCTACAAGATGATAAGTTTTACAAACTTGAACTGGAGATTGACATCTTCACTATGTCTGGATCAGTTCCATTTAAGCCCGAGACACACCTGCTCTGCCTTTCGCTCTTTCGCTATACCACACTCATCCACTCCTCAACACACTCTGAAATGAACTCACAAACCTTTATTTATACAAGGCATCGACTTAGGAACAATCATCTAAGTCAGCAATCAACCACAGAACATTTGCAAGATGAATAACTCATCCAGTCGGCCAATCTGAACAAGAACAACTTCATCCGGATGAACTCATCCAGTTGGCCAGCAAGAACACCTCCATCAGAAGAATATCTCCAATTCCGGGCTCTAACACTAATGCGGACCAATAACACAACCTCAACATGATCCAAGAACCTTCACAAGCTTGCCTGAATGACCCGGTACATCCGCACTTCCTCTACTCACTGGAATCTCTTCTCCTCTTCATCTGAAACTTCAAGAACACAGTCTGTCGCTACTGTCCAACTGCAACAGGTGCTTCCGAACCTCCAAACTACGTACAAACCGAGATGACACATCATGAGGACATGCCAAGCACTCCTTCCAATCTGTAGAGTCTGACAATGCACTTCCGAATCTCACCGGACCCTTTTGTAACCCTCTGTCACTCCGAAGCATCTCCCAGAACTGGTTCTACTTGACCGTTCACAACTTCTTCATATCTTCATGCGGACCTCTAAAATCTTAACTGGAACATCTCAAGATTCATATCTACAAACCCTTTAATTTGCATCCTCTGATCCTCAACTTATCCAGTGCTTTTGCCTTCTTCTTATCACTGTTCTTCACTGTTCTTGATTGAGACTAATTTTCTCAATATCCTCAGCACATAGCTCATCCAATCCTTCTCATCAATGCAATATGAGTATGTTGACATCAATGACAACATTGGTTAACCTCATACTTGCAACACATTTTAAATTCAAAATATATGTCATTTTGTAGTGATTCAAGTTAAAAAGTTAGATTAGTTTTCGCCATTTCCTTTATAAAAGTGGTACACAACTTTGAACTTTCATCGATTATTGTATTTGTGTGTATGATATCTTCTTTTATGTTTCTATAAGTGTGATTTGGTAATAGGGTCACATCATAAATAAAGTTAATATGATTTCTAATCATCTTTGAGGCCTTGTGGATCTAGTTGTAGATGCCACCCATAATTTATTTGCAGATGTCACTGTTATATGTGAAACTAATGAATTTTGATGCCTTGGGTATAGCTATATATATTAATATGGCCTTGGTGGAACATGTTGGAGCTACCACCAAGTGGGATAGGTTGTACCACTAAATTGGGGAGTAGATATCCATGATAAAATGTAGCATAGGTGATCATTTTGGTTATAGATGAATGATGGTCATCTTAGTTGCAACCAAATGATGATCATCTTAGTTGAAGCCAAATTACAGTCATCTTAATTGTAGTGGAATGATGTCACTTTAATTAAAGTGATGAAGAATCAAGTGTTTCCAAATTTCCTTGATCACTCATGCTCAATCTTATTAGATTAGTTGTCACCCTCTTAGTTTGTGTATTTTGACTTCATTTATTCAAACTATCAAGTCTTGTGTGTGTAATCATGAGTCAATAAGTGTTGGGTATTGGAATGGATAAAATAGTATGATACTTAATTACTCTAGATGGATATAACTTTGCACTAGCCATACTAGTAGTGAACATTTCTAATGGTTGTACACTGCATGCATACCCAATATGACAGTGATTGAGTGGAAAAGTAGGCCTAATACTTTCATTTGTTCTTTGAGCAAATTCATTTGCATATCAAAAAAATTGATGATATCTGAACATATATATTATGATTTACAAATAGTTCTAATTGTGATTATGATACATTTTTAGTATCTCAAGATGTTATGGTTACTTGAATAATCATTAATTTTATATTATCCCAAGATTGACTATAGATAAAAATGTGGAAACATTATAAACCGTATAAGTTCATTAGAGCTTGTAATAGGAAACAATGTGACCTTTTAGGCTAGCAATGGATGATCACTAGATTCTTATCATATCAAAGGAAGTAACTACAAAAGGTGCTTCGAGAAATTATTTAGTGAATGAATGAATTACCTAAGAAATAATTTATTAGTAGAGTAGATAGTTTACTCTTTACCTTGGCTAGTTATTTATACTTAATCAACTAAGTGAGTCTGACAACACCCTATAATGTTCTAGTGAATATAGCTAAATTGTCTTGTTTCAATAATCTAGAATATGTTGAATAGATAATCTAGTGCTTGCATAAATCTCCCTAAATTCTTGATCCTGAAATTTTGTATTTAAAACTCCATGTCTTAAGTAATTATATTGGCAAATTGGCCAATTTTTTTTTTTAATAAAAAGGTGCAGATAACACCCATACTTATATTAATAGAAGTATTTGTAGCATATAGAGACAAAGTAGTAGTGACAGGAAAGTACAAAAAAATGGCAAAAAAATAAACTGACACAACGGTTATGGAGGCACATAGCCACAAAAGCAGGAGTAGAGTTAAAAAAAGGGAAGACCCATGATGAGGTTAGTCCATGGGCACAGTGTTAGAAGGATCAGAAAGAGGCACAATGGTGTCAACAATGTTTGCCGAGAGCACATACGAAGTAGGCACCTTGAGGCCGAGGATCCTAAGGGGCCGAGGTGCCATGTTTGGGGTGTGTAGATGAAGGAACTAGCTAGCCTTGAAGACCTCCCATGCATTATACACCATCTCTGGAGAGAGCAGGAAACCATGGTCATCTTGGACATTCTCTACCATATTCATGCAACTGCACAATAGTGTGGATGACAAAGTGAACTAGTGGGCAATCAAAATCAAAAACCTTTTGAATGTGACTGACCAATTTCTTAGGGTAAACTTTAACCTTGTAAAATAGCTGGTTGGTCAAAATTGAATCGACAAGTCGATTTGGTTTGACTTTCTTGATAATCAGCATGGTCAACACAGTTGAGGAAGCTGCATTCAATAGGTCCAGATAAAAAGTTGAAATGAGTTGGGGTTGAAAATTTTGTAAACAGTTGACACAACAATGTGCCAGTTGTTTGCGTGAGACAATTTCTTAGTGAGATTACAAACCTTTGGAGGTTTGGAGGTTTCCATTTAACCAGGTTTCCTATCATCATAGAAGGATAAAAATTTTCTTTGAATTGTTTATTCATGCTAGAAGTAAACTATGTAAATCATGTCAATGGCTCTCCAGTAGGAAATAGTTAGCAAAGTGATGGGGAGCACGCAGTAAAAGTGCAATACTGATAAAAAATTGATTGGTCAAAGTCTAATCTTCTGTCTCAGCAATCTACTCTTCTTCTTTTGTTATTGACCAAACATACCCCATCAGCCACTTCACAACTTATCTCTCTGAAGTCTTAGTCACTCCAATGTGAGGTTTAACACTCCTTGCCTATCAGCAAGAAAATCACCATTGGTCATCTTCAAACTTTTCACTCTGACATCGCAACTCTTCCTGATGGGTAACTCTACGCTTCTTGCCTGTCGGCAAGACAACTACTATCGGCCATGTTAGAATTTGCTTCGCCAATATGCCAATGACTTTTGTCTTCGGTGTAACTTAGTGTTGTCGGTGTAACCTCAATCTCGTCAGGCCAACGTAGCGATGAGACCAACTCTTGATGTCGGTGAGACTCTTCTCATTGGCAAGCACTTACAAACTCTGACCAATGCATCGATAGACCAACTCCCTCGACGAGACTTGTCCTGTCAGTGGGACTTACTCTAGAGTTGCCGATACACCGATGCACAGTTTGCTCTCTCCCTCTTCAATCGAACCCTAGCACATGGAGATGCTAGGTCAACCTACTATGCAAAACCACTCTGTCTAGATCCTCTGCACCGTTGAACACAAAAACAAAACAAGAAACAAAACAAATACTTGTACAATGAAGCCATTCCACTAATTTCAACAAAAATCATACCAGTGGAATGCTTCACGTCGACATACTACAACAATGGAAAGCACAGAAAGGATAGGAATCTACAGTTATACAAATTGCACTTACGGGGAACATAAATCAAATTGATGGAACATAATAGTTTTATTTCTCCTTAGAACAATACACAATCGCATTCACACTTCTTCTCCTTCTCTCCTTTCGATGGTTGTTATCAACTCAACCTACCAGTAGTTGAAAAAACAACTGATGCAAATAGTTGGGAGACTAACCGATCCAAAACTGCTTCAAACTATCCTACTGCCCTGTTTTGCCACTATGTGATTACAATATGACAAAAGTGTGTTTTAAGTCACTTTGGACTTACAAAATGGGTTCTAGGTCCTAAAAGACCTAGAGACAAACTGAAATAAAAATGTATTGGTCAAATAGACCTTATTACAAAAGAAAAATAGGATTTTCAAGGTGCTCCTGCACCAGAAAGTCCCTTGATTAATTGCTAGAAGTTTTGGACTAAGTCAAAGTGTCTAAATAACCCATTACAATGTAGGAAGTTTATTCTTGTTTCATTGTCTTGTTTACATACTAATAAATTATCTAGTTAAATCCAACTAAGGAGATTGTTTAATTCTTGTTTTAGATTCCTTTTGCAAATTAATTTGTTTAAGAATCGATTTGATTTTTTTTGAGACCGTCACTCCCTTAAAAATAACCTAAAAGTTACCCATAGAATCAAAATATGAAAACCTTTGTTTAAGTCAATTTAATCCTAGTTCAATTTTTTAAATCTTAACCATTAAACCTACCAAAGTAAGTTCTAATTATACATCTACTAGTGTTATCCATTCTATAACACAAGTGAACTTTAAAGGGATGCATGCTTTGAAAGTTTAACTTGTGAGTTTTTAGAATTAACACTAATTAAATTGGATCCATTGAACCTACCAAAGAAAATTCCACGTATACATCTACTAGAGTTAATCATTATTTAACACATATGCACTTGAAAGGGATGCATGGTTTGAAACTTTAACTTGTGAGCTTTAGAATTGACACTAATTAAATTGGCTTTTATAGAGTGTCATCCACAAGAGAGAATGGTCATTGAGGAGTTAAGGTTCCCTACTTGCTACAAGAGCTCCTTATTTTCTAGACCAACCAAATCAAGCAACACTATGTTCTAGCACAATAATAAATCCAATATTTGAAGTAATATCTTGTGAAATATAAAACCAAATTTTAGTTAAGTTAGATTATAAAATCTCCTATCTACTAGAGCAAATTATCTCTAGAGATTTAAATAATTAGACTTCTTGAGGTTTAGGAATCTCATACCGGGAGCTCGAGGCGGTAGTGGTATGTAGGAAAATTGTGGGAAAGCTAAAGGTAGTGTTCTGACAGAAGGTCGTCCTGTTAATGGGAAGCAGTTAGAGGAAGAGGACCCAGATGCCAGTGCAGTTCAGGATGGGAAAATGGCAGAAGATAATCCCTTGAATGTAGGAGGTATGTCAACAGAGGAGAAATCTAAGGTAGAAAACCATAAGTCAGGTAAGAAGGGTTAAAAGGAAATAGACAACCCAGCAACGAACCTATTTTTTGAGAAGTGGAACAACTGTTGGACTGTGCTTTTCGAAACTCGTCCCAAAGGTAAGGGTACCTCGAAGTTAACCTGTCTCTCTTCAGATCCATTATCAGGCGAGTGCTCTCTTTCTGTTCTTGGTAGTATAGTTGAGGAAGGGGCTTATCGCATGGAAATGACCCTTGTAGGTAAATTTCTAGGCCCTAGACCGAACATAGAGTTGGTTAGGTTTTGGGCTTCTAAAAAATGAAGAAATAAAGGGCAAGTTGGCATTGTAGCTTTAGCCAAAGGGTTCTTCTCTTTCTCCTTCTCATGCGAAGAAGACCTATGTAACATTCTAAAAGGAGGGCCTTAGCTATTTGGAAAAATCTACCCTGGCTTTGAAAAAGTGGAGACCAACGTTTTGTTGGTGCCTGAATTGACTGTCAGTTTCCGAGCAATTTTTCATGCAGGCACCTTCCCAAAAAATCCAAAAGGTTCTAAGTTTTGGCTCCCCTTCATCTTTCCTAAGGAAGGGGTCATCATGTTTTGTCCATCAGCAAAAGTTTTGTTTTTTTGAGTGCTCCGATTGTGTCTTTGAACTTTTGGTTTGAACCTCGCCGGCAAACCTTAGTGTTGAACCTCGCCATTGAACCATTTGTTTGAACCGGTTCAATGGTTCAAAGCTTTATGTTTTTGGTTTCATCGGCGTGATGGCAGCTATCGGCATAGGTTTGTGGTCTTGCTCCGACAGTCTAAGTCACACTGACGGAGATGGGAAGCCAAGTTGCCATCGGCGTGACTTTTGTTGTCGGCGAGCATTGCTTTTGGGTTGGTCGATGGTTTTTGTCTTCGCGACAGGTGTTTTTTGCTTGGCCATCGGTGAGACTTGTTTTATTGGCCTAGTCGATGGAAGTTGGCCCGATGGTCTATCTCTGGCCAATGATGGGAAATATGGACTTTGTGATGGCGTCAGTGAGACTATTGAGGTCGGTCAGAGGAGTTTCAAGTTGGTCGATGGGATTGTTCTGGCCGACAGGGGATTGCAATGGGCTTCATCGGTGTAACACATGAGGTTGGCCAGAGGATTTTTGGATGCTCCGATGGAGGGAGTCACGGCGACAAAGGTTGTGTTTTGTTTGCCATCGGAGAGACTTGATAGATCGGCGAGAGGTTTGTGGGGTGAGCCGATGGCCTAGGTTTGGACGACGGGCTTTGGGCTGAGAGGCATGTGTCGAGCGTGGCAAAAGCGCTCGATGCTTATTATGTTTGTGGCCCCATTTATAAACTGCTGAAGGAGTCTCCGTGGCACCAATGTGGGATTAATTTCCCTGCACATTTGAAACTTCAGAAAATGTATTTTAGCGGGAAATTTCTTTTTGAACGCAGCGATAGTTTTCACACGGCCGTGGGTGGTTGAGCCATCAATGGCGACTGTAGCAGGGGTAAGAGAAATGGTACACATGATCAGGTGGCCCAATTTATGGAGGAAGACTTCCTGATGGCGGCGCAGGGCTCGAGGCCACCATTGTCTACTTTTTGTCTCTGCAGCAATAACTTTTGAGCGCCATTCCTTCTGTGGGATCGGTATCTGGCATTTTTTTGTAATATCCATGTAATTAATTGTTGTGAGGTACACTTTCTGGCCAATATAGGCAGACTGTGTTACCATTTTTGAGGTTGTTGAAAACTAGACATTTTGGCTCTGTAATAAGATACAACTGGTTTTGGTTGCTCTGTGCAGCAAAACTTGCGAGTTTATGTATCTCCTATTGTACGTTTGTGCATGAATCAACTGATTTCATGGTCAATTTTATATGAATAATGCTATGTTTGCATGTGTTATGCTGATTCTGTCTCCAGTTTTGCATGTATCTTTCTTCTGAGTCCAGGCATTCAAGGAATGTCTGAGATTCTAGAACATAGAATTCCTATGTTGAATGTTTAATCTTTTAACTTCTGCTCAAGGGGTAGATTAAACTGTTTTCAGATTGAATATTCGGAAGGGTATACTGCAATAGGGATGCCATAAGTATAGACAGCTTAACACTCTGTATTGGGAGATATCTGTAAGGCAGATATCATGTATATCCCCCTAAAATCTAGTTTTAGTTGTTCATGCTGATCATTCACAGGTGTATGTCTACTGACTCTAAGCCCTGGATAGGCACTAATCTAGCTCTGTGTTGAGGTTATATACCATGTCCAGCTTTGCATCCAAAAATCAAATCAAACCATTTCATCCTTCCATCTGTTAGTTGTAGGATTAGAAGTAGGAAACCCCTACATGCTCTCATACTTAACTAGACATCATGTCCAAGAATGTTGCCAACCTTGTGATTTGTTACACAAATCTTGGTCCATACATGAGAGTATTCTGCCTGTTGCTGTCAAGTTAAATCCTTCTGTCATTGAGCTAGTCAAGGTTATACTTTTATCAAATAGGGACACCACCCTTGGTGCAGCAAAACCAGAAGTGAAGGGGAGGAGCTCACGCAACCTCCTGTATTTAGTTGGCTGAATCTGCCTGTGCATTAGAACTGGCAAACCCTAATACTGATTCAGAAGAACAAACCAACAAAATGGCGACTCCTCTGGGGAGAGAGAGAGTCAAGTAACCTGAGGGCTGGAAAATCTAGTTTCCAGTGAAGTTGTTGCAGCAAAAAGGAACCATGTGGTGCTCTGCTGGGGTGATGAATCCAGAAAACAAAAGTGCCTTGCTGACATTCTGTCCTCTCTCTGAGAGGTGGTGACTCTGTTGAAAGAACCTATCAATGCTGCAACATATATCCAGGTATTCATCTTTGATTCAAAATGTTGAGTTTAGAACAGCAAGCCTGGTCGTGCTCTCAGAGAAGACCATTCTTTATTGAAATATATAAAGCCCTAAATTTCACAAGGATATATGGTTACCCAAATATTATTCCCAATAAAATTAGAATATGTTTGCCAAAATATAGTGGATCAGATTCTGAATCAGCAAACAAACATCTGCAAAGATTTTGTAATTTAATAGAAGATTATGAGGTAGATGATGAAGATGTAGTAATGAGACTCTTTGTTCAGTCATTGGAAGATGATGCTAGGATATGGTTTTCGGACCTGCCTGTTTGTTCAATTTCTTCATGGATAGATTTAGAAGTTGCATTCCTAGGGTAGTTTGGTGAAAGGTTTGATGTGGCCTCATTAATCATACATTTTATGAATATCCAAAGGGAAGATGAGGAGCTGGTTCCAGCCTTTAATCTTAGGTTTATTAAATTGCTCAGGCAGATCCCTGAATATATGAGACCTAATAATGCATTGTGCTTGACAATTTATTTGGCTGCATTTGATGAAGAAATGAGTTATCTGTTGAGAGATAAAGAACCAGTCACACTTCACCAGGCTTTCCAATTTGCTATGGACATAGAAAACAATAAGAAATATGGAATGCCAGTAGGTTTCATGGCTGCAAGTTGTCAAAGCAGTTATCAAAGTGAATATATTTCAGCTCTCCCAGTATGTGCATTGAGAAATGATTGTATAGAGGGAAATATATTTCAGAATAATGTGTGCAGCCATGATGTGATGCATGAAGAAAATGTTGTAGAAAATGTAAGCACATCTTGTACTAATGAAAACAAAGATTGTTATCAGCCTTTAGAAGACAAGCCTGCAGACACAAGGTGCCCTCCAATTGATCAAATGAGAGACATACATGAAGTTGTGTCTTGCAGCAGTGTGCATATCCCAGTTATGCCTGATTATTTATATGAAGTGGATATGCAGAGCTTCACTCTGAATATAGAAAACATTGATTCAAGGGATGGCAGTGAATATGCTAGTGATTGCCAGCATTCAGATGCATATGTGAGCCTTTTAGATAATGAAATATATTTGGATGCTGATTATGAATGTTTCCTTGAAGATTTTGGCCACCTTCATAGTGCAGAGGTTGAAAACTTTGCTTTTGATTATCAGGGCACTGGTGAAGATAAAAAACAAGGTCACTATTCAGAGGTGGATGAGAAAATTGCAGATGTGTGTGCTCATACAGTTGGGGATAGTGTTGATTGTAGGGGTGACTATGAAGCTTTCAGTGTAGGGCTACATTCTGAGTTATTTCTGCCTTCTCTTGAGACATTTCAGGTGGACATTAATGACAAAACTGTTGTGCATGATGATGATGGATATCTGTATGTTCATCAAGATAAATTTGATTATGAGATGTTGCTTGTGCCTGAATATTGCATGTTTGATACAGAGGAGCTCTTATTTTTTGAGGAAGGGCAAAATTCTGATGTGGATTCATTTGTTTCATGTGAGTCTATTATTTTTCCAAGCAACATCAGTGACTCATATGATGATGACATTCTATAACTCATAATTATATATGCTGATGAAGTTAGCTGTAGATTTGTTGAAGAAAAAGAAATGAGCAGCAGCACAAATAATTGCCAAGGGGCTTGCTGCAGACAGTTAAATGCTTTTAGGCTTCATTTGAAGAAATCAAAAGAAAATTAGGTGTTTGACAAAGGAAAAGTCTAGTTTTTCCTTTTTGGTGGCCCTGGGCCACCATGTTTATTTTAAAATAATGTGTTTGGTGATGCAGATTGGTGCAAGTTTGACTTTGTGCCCAATGGATAGGGGACTGGTCTGCATCCCAGAGATCTGGGGTTCTTGCTGCAGTCTTGCACCTGCACGTCCCCAATCAGAGCCACTATTGGTGCCTGAATTGACTGTCAGTTTCTGAGTAATTTTTCATGCAGGCAACTTCCCAAAAAATCCAAAAGGTTCTGAGTTTTGGCTCCCCTTCATCTTCCTGAGGAAGGGGTCATCATGTTTTGTCCATCAGCGAAAGTTTTGTTTTTTTGAGTGCTCCGATTGTGTCTTTGAACTTTCGGTTTGAACCTCACCGGCAAACCTTAGTGTTGAACCTCGCCATTGAACCATTTGTTTGAACTAGTTCAATGGTTCAAAGCTTTATGTTTTTGGTTTCATTGGCGTGATGGCAGCTATCGGCATAGGTTTGTGGTCTTGCTCTGATGGTCTAAGTCACACCGATGGAGATGGGAAGCCAAGTTGCCATCGGCGTGACTTTTGTTGTCGGCGAGCATTGCTTTTGGGTTGGCCGATGGTTTTTGTCTTAGCGACGGGTGTTTTTTGCTTGGCCATTGGTGAGACTTGTTTTATCGGCCTAGTTGATGGAAGTTGGCCTGATGGTCTATCTCTGGCCGATGATGGGAAATATGGAGTTTGCGATGGCATCGGCGAGACTATTGAGGTCGGTCAGAGGAGTTTTAGGTTGGCCGATGGGATTGGTCTGGCCGACAGGGGATTGCGATGGGCTTCATCGGTGTAACACATGAGGTTGGCCAGAGGATTTTTGGATGCTTCGATGGAGGGAGTCACGGCGACGGAGGTTGTGCTTTGTTTGCCATCGGAGAGACTTGATAGATCAGCGAGAGGTTTGTGGGGTGAGCCGATGGCCTAGGTCTGGGTGATGGGCTTTGGGCTGAGAGGCGTGTGTCGAGCGTGGCAAAAGCGCTCGATGCTTATTATGTTTGTGGCCCTGTTTATAAACTACTGAAGGAGTCTCCACGGCACCAATGTGGGATTAATTTCCCTGCACATTTGAAACTTCAGAAAATGCATTTTAGCGGGAAATTTCTTTTTGAATGCAGCGACAGTTTTCACACGACCGAGGGTGGTTGAGCCATCAATGGTGACTGTAGCAGGGGTAAGAGAAATGGTACACATGATCAGGTGGCCCGATTTATGGAGGAAGACTTCCTGATGGCGGCGCAGGGCTCGAGGCCACCATTGTCTACTTTCTGTCTCTACAACAATAACTTCTGAGCACCATTCCTTCTGTGGGATCTGTATCTGGCAGTTTTTTGTAATAGCCATGTAATTAATTGCTGTGAGGTACACTTTCTGGCCAATATAGGCAGACTGTGTTACCATTTTTGAGGTTGTTGAAAACTGGACATTTTGGCTCTGTAATAAGATACAACTGGTTTTGGTTGCTCTGTGCAACAAAACTTGTGAGTTTATGTATCTTCTGTTGTATGTTTGTGCATGAATCCACTAATTTCATGGTCACTTTTATATGAATAATGCTATGTTTGCATGTGTTATGCTGATTCTGTCTCCAGTTTTGCATGTATCTTTCTTCTGAGTCCAGGCATTCAAGGAATGCCTGAGATTCTAGAACATAGAATTCCTGTGTTGAGTGTTTAATCTTTTAACTTCTGCTCAAGGGGTAGATTAAACTATTTTCAGATTGAATATTGGGAAGGGTATACTGCAATAGGGATGCCATAAGTATAGACAGCTTAACACTTTGTATTGGGAGATATCTATAAGGTAGATATCATGTATATCCCCCTAAAATCCAGTTTTAGTTGTTCATGCTGATCATTCACAGGTGTATGTCTACCGACTCCAAGCCCTGGATAGGCACCAATCTAGCTCTGTGTTGAGGTTATATACCATGTCCAGCTTTGCATCCAAAAATCAAATCAAACCATTTCATCCTTCCATCTGTTAGTTGTAGGATTAGAAGTAGGAAACCCCTGCATGCTCTCATACTTAACCAGACATCATGTCCAAGAATGTTGCCAACCTTGTGATTTGTTACACAAATCTTGGTCCATACATGAGAGTATTCTGCCTGTTGCTGTCAAATTAAATCCTTCTGTCATTGAGCTAGTCAAGGTTATACTTTTATCAAATAGGGACACCCCCCTTGGTGCGGCAGAACCAGAAGTGAAGGGGAGGAGCTCACACAACCTCCTGTATTCAGTTGGCTGAATCTACCTGTGCATTAGAACTGGCAAACCCTGATGCTGATTCAGAAGAACAAACCAACACGTTTGATGCTTCTAAAATCTCCTTCAATGTAGCCCCAATTTGGGTTTAGCTTCATGGCCTTCCCCTAGAGAATTCTAGGATGAAGAAGTTTTTAAGGGAATAGAGAGTGCGTTCGGGCATCTCCTAAATAGAAGGCGTATGGTTTATGCCAGAATCTCTGTGTGTGGAATAAAATGTGAATCTGCCTACATATATTAAGTTGGTCTCTAAATTTGGGGAATAGGTTCAACCGATGGCATTTGAATCCATTCCTTTTACATGCTTCCACTATAAGAAGGCCAATCATTGGACAAAATAGTGCCCTCACAAATTCAAGAAAGCTATATAGAATGTCTGGAGAGAGAAAAAAGACTCCCGGATTGTCCCAGTTGCAGAGGAAACCCTAGGTAAACATTGATGCTCTAGAGTGGGATTCCTCGGTCAGAGTTGATTTGGGTCTTGATGGGGATCAAGATAGTAGTATGGATGCAAAACTAGTAAAGGATGTATCAGGCTCAGGGGATGAAGAGGTGATACAGGAGGATAACAGTAAGGATCTAGAACTAGAAAAGGTTGTCTTAGGTTCAAGGGATAAGGAAGAGATACAAGAGCAATGCCTAGATTCTCTTGACCAACCTCTTGACAATTTGGCCCAAAAAACTGGAAGAAATTTAGAGGATCCTCCTTAGGTCATTGCTTCTCCCTCAAAAGGGATAGACAAATCCTCTCAGGTCTCTCCTTTTCTAGATAATAGGGGGAAGGAATGCATTACTGACTGTGTAGAGGAACCCTTCATCCCGGTCAAGGGAAGAAGAAGAAATCCCTGGTTACCAACCAAAGGATGACTACCAGAAATAAAATTAAATTTGATTGTGGTTCATCACACAAAACTCAAGGGAGGCTATCTCTCACTAAAATCAGGGAAAGAGAAAGCAAAAAATACATTGTAGGAGTGCAAAAAAATTTGTTTGAAATGTGCCCCGGAAGCACCCCTAACCAGTTAACATGAAGATCATATACTGGAATATCATGGGGATGATTAACTCTCACAAAAAAGACTTCCTAATGAATATGGTGAGAGATCATAAACTTGACATTTTGCTGGTTCAGGAAATGAAAATGCAAATTGATAAGCTGTTGTTGATGAACAAATTGTTTAAGGATTGTGGGTTCCATGGCTCTAGTTCTGAGGGAGCTTCCAAAGGGATTGCCACTTTCTAGAATCCTCTCTATGTTAAAGGAGAATCTCTAGTGGAGGAACCTAATCATGTCTCAACTCATTTTATCCATATAAGGGATGGCTCCTCTCTAATGTCTATGCCCCGAACATAAAAAATGTAAGAAAAAACTATGGAACAAGCTAGACAGGTTTAAGAATAGATATACCAAAGTGAGATGGTTAGTGATGGGTGACTTCAACACACCCATTAATGAAAATGAAAAAAGTGGAGGCTCCCAATCTTCGAAGTAGAGTAGAATAGATTTGAGAGAAATTATTGATAATTAGGCCCTTTATGATGTGGCACTTCAAGGAGTTGAGTTCACCTGATCAAAAAGGATAGTTGGGGATAACTTAATACAGGTGAAACTAGATAAGGCCATCATCTCGTTGGATTGGTTTCAGGAGTATTATGTCTCCTTAATAGCCCAGACTAGGATAGAGTCAGATCACTTCCCTATCTCCTTCTTAGATGATAAAATTGGTAAGGAGAAAAGGTTTCCATTTAGATTTGAAAAGATGTGGCTTAAACATCTAGGCTTAAAGCATAAAATAAGGGAATGGTGGCATATCTTGGTTCAAGGTTCAGCTATATTCATAGTGACTAAGAAGTTAGCCAATGTCAAGACTAACATTTTGAAATGGAACAAAAGCTCCTTCAAGTAGATTTTCAAGAATAAGGAGGTAGTCAAAAGCAAACTCGACACTATCCAACAACAAATAAGGACAAAAGGCATGGATACAGTGTTACAAAATCAAGAAAATGTTCTCTTAGCTAATCTTCATGACATTATTTCTAAAGAGGAAGAATTCTAGAAATAAAGCTCTAGGATGGTTTGGCTCAAAAGTGGGGATCAAAAACCAAAATTCTTCCATTTATCTGTTGGAATTAGTCCAGACAACTGAGAGGGGGGTGAATCAGTTGTCCCACAATTTAAACTTTTTTGCCTTTAATCTTCTTTTACAACTTACAGTCAAATAATCGTTAAAGCATGAATCAATAACACATGAGCGGATGCATAAGTAACACACTTGACACCAAGATTTTTAGCATGGAAACCCGGTTAAGGGAAAAACCATGCTGGGAGTTAACCCACAAAAATTAATACCCTGTTAAAAGTATTTTTACAAATGAAAATACACATGCATTCGGGCTCACTACCTAGAGCTCACTACTCAAATAGAGGCTCACTGCCTGCCAATGATTATAAGAGAATAACATAGATTTTGAATTGATGAGAAGCATCTACTAATGCATAGATTCAATTCCAGTTAAGCACAAAACACTGATCTTACACATTTCATCTTCACTTTGCCTTGTGTACTGCTTTGCCTTCATCTGAATCTTAGATCTCTATTATTTTCACCTTTACTCCATATTCGCAACACACACACACACACACACCAAAATCATGCAAAACCATCGACTATATATATTTGCATCCTGATCTTTAATTACTTTTTAGTCAGCTTCAAGAACACTTGGAACTTTATTGAATACTCTGCTCTATCGGCTAGATCCATGCATAACTTGAGATGCAGACCAAAACATACACTCACAAATCATTAGTTAGGTTAGCTACTATCATTGATCAACACAACTTGTCCAACCAACAACTTCCATACATCTAGAACCAAGATCAATTATAATGTTAGCCTGTTCTTTTTCTATCTGTTCTGTCAAACTGTTAACCTGATACTCAGATGCTAATAACTATTGACTTTTCCATCACCGGAGGCCAAAATTTTGGATTTAGATTTTCTTGACAATGCTTATGACTCCCTCAGATCCACAACAAACTCTGATCTACTCCTGAGGAGATCCAGACCAAGATACCAGAATCTATCACACATTCTATTCTTGACTTCCCAGACTTAGACAGATCTTCAATCTATTTTCCGGTCTAGGTAAATTATGTTGAGTGGATGTGTAGAGAGACTTGGTTGCCATCAATGACAACACTTATCATGCCTAGCAGTGTCTCTTTCCAACAATCTCCCACTTTGGCATTGATGGCAACACTTAGTGAAAAATGACTAAGTGTTGGAATAACTCCCCCTTTGTTTGTGCTCCATACTGTTGCTCACATTGCTTTTCGATGTTCCCCCTTTGTTGGATTCCTCATTTTTCACTAATCTTCACTCCCCCTTTGACATCAATGGAAAAGGGTGGGGTCTGCAAGCCAAAAGTCTCCAAAATTTTTGTGTATAGTGCCGCATATGTACAACTAATCACTACGTTCTATTCACATGAACTTGAGAATGTCTGCAAAACTATTTTTCAATTGCACAAGTTCAGAGGCCCAAGTTCCCTTCATTCCTTCAAAAATTGAGATGTGTCCACTCAAAAAAAATGCATATGCTTTTGCCTTAGTCAGATTCGGAGGATTACTTGTCTGAAGTGTAGTATGAGCTTCTGATAAGGCATTAAACATGGTTTCTAACTTGGGGGCAATCAATCCCCGAAGCTCACACATTCTCTTCATAATGTTTCCTTTTTCTTTAACAAGCCTCTTTATCTCATCTATCAAGCTAATTACTTGACATTCTTGACTTATAGGCTAAACTATTAGAGGATCAAAAATTTGAGAAAGATTTGACAATTTTTGTTCTTGCTCCTTTATCTTCTTCTCAATATCTTCACTAACTTTGGGCCATGATACATAGAATTTTTACATATCACTTCCATCATTTAGAGCATTCTATATACTCCTCATGCTAATGTTGAGTATCATCCTATCATTTCTTATCCAAAAATTCCTTCTAAACTTTCACCTCCGCAGATTTTTCAAAAGACTCAAAATGTGTACTTACAGTATTTACAAGATTCTTTAGGTGACCGGAGGGGAATCTGATGGACTCTTTTGATAGGTTGGCAATATCTTCTCCAAGACTCCGGTTGCAAGACTTAATAGTTCACCGTCCTCCATGTGAGATTTTAACAGCTTCTCTCTGGCCTTAGCTTGAGTGAAGGATGCAATCTTCATCACTTGTACCTGAGAGAGAGCATCTAGATTAAATGGTCCTTGAAGTAATTCAGGTTCATCAAACTCAATCATCTCTTTATCTAGAAGACTTTTCACTGCATCTGTAGTGTCTCTTGCAACAACTTCTGGAACACTTTCCTCTTCTTAAGTTTTCTCTGGACTATCTTGTTTGGGTGCTTCAACATTTGCACCATCTTCTTCTATTTTCTCATCCTTACTCTCTTCTTACTCTTTCTTTATTTCACCTTTCTCTGTATCATCTGTAGTGGGATTCTCTCCTTTGTTCTCAGCATCTAAAATTTGTTGCAGAGAATCTAGTGTGGCAGCAGTATTCTCAACATTATCTTCCTTTTTTGATTGGTCAGGAGTAGTTAGAGTAACACCTGCATCATCAATTTGGTCCACCATTTCTATATCTAATTTGTTTATTTTCTTCTCTCCTAGAATAGAGGAGTCATCAATCTCTGTTTGTTGCTCATTGATGTTCACTTCTTCAACAACTGGAATTGATGAATCAATTCCATTATTTGTCTCCTCATAGGTTTTCTCTAGAGGATCTAGAGTTATTACCTTGGTTATCATTTCCCTTTTCAATCTCTTCTTCTAGAGCTTCTTGTTCCTCTAAAACAATATAGTATTTATCTTTGTCAAGGGCTTTTCTCAAAATTTCTTCTATTTCCTTTACAACTTCCTCTGTTTCACCAAGCATTAACTTATTCATACAGATCTTGCTTTTGAATTTCTCCTTAACTTCCTTGAGGATTTTATCAACTTGTCTTCTGGTCATTACTAGACACAAGGTGGAAAGAACATATTCTCTGAGTTCTATGTCTTTGTCCTTGGCGGCCTCCTTCCTCATTTCTAGTATTTTCCTTAAGCTTTTGGGAATTTCTTGCAAAATTTCCATTAGAGCTCTGTTAAATTTATTCAAGTACAGGATGGTGGCATCCTCCAAGATTTTCTTATTTTCTTCATCAAAACTATCATAATATATTCTGATAGGCTTTAGATTCCCATGAATGGTAACCAATTTTACAATTTCATCAACACTCATAGTAACCTTACAGGTCTCTTGCTTTTTACTTCCCTTTTTGCTTTCGGAGGGTTGGTTCGTTCTCAGAGGCCTTTGAAGTCTTGGCTTTCTTTAATCTTATCTCTTTAACTTCTTCATTTGTTTTTGTTTCCTCATCATCTTTTGTGTTCTTGTAGGCTCTTGTGGCCTTGGTTTTCTTCCTCTTTCCTCCTTCACTAGATGGTGTGGCTTCCGGTGTCTTAATGGGAATAGACTTGGATTGTTCTAAAATAGTTACAGAGCTTCTTGTTTTCCTTAAAGTGGAGAATGGTTCCATTGGAGCATCTTCGTGTTTCTTGTCCTATTTTTCTCTTTCAGCCTTTTCAATTCTTTCTCTATTTTTCTTCACTGCGTCCTTGGTTAGGCCACTACTCTCAACATACCTTTCCACTTGCCTCTGCACTTTCCTTTTGGTATCTAGCCATCTGAGCTCCACATGTAACTTCAGACTTAGCTCCTTGTATGTTCCAAACCTTTCCACAGATGTGTCTTTTGATTTTCTCAGGAGATGTTGAGTATACATTTCCAAAAATTTCTCATCAACCTCATATCCCATTGGCATAATCCATATTGTTCTAGGTTCTATAGCTTCCATCAAACATTGATCTGTGTCAACCATAAAACATATTTCATTCTCATACTTTTCTACAACTGACTTAGGGATTCTTTCCCTTGCATGCATTAGACTCTAAATTTTTTTGAAATACCCCCAGATTGTAGTCTTTTGTGCACCTGAATCTCCAAGGCTATATAAATGATCTCTTATCTGGATTGCCACTAGCTTGTCATTTGTCCAATGCACACATTGCACTCCAGGCACTTCATTCATAAAATAGAAAAATAAGCATATAATCAAAGAACTAAACTTGAAGGGATTTTTCTTATCTTTCTTGATTTTATTTAGATTTTCAAACAGTTGAACCCGTAGTAGCTCACAGAGGTCATAGTCCACATTCTCTTTCAACATTTTATATGCTACATATATAGATGTTCTGGAGCCAAAGTTTTCTCTGCATGAGTGATAAATCTTATACCTGATTACCATGGAAGCAAACTTGACATCTGGTTCTAAAATGTCATTGATTTTCATGGCTCTTTTATCAAATTTCGCACCGGTTGCATTAGTGGCAGTTTGATTTTTGACAGATTTTAACATGGGTAGTCCACCGGTTGAGTTTAATCCAGTCAGAATTCTGATAACATCTTTGGTGATCTTAAATGGTTTCAGCAGCCATATAAATTCATCGTGCATTAAGCTCAATACATAATGAACCCATTCACTCTCATCAAATGACAGAAATTCAATAATTTGTAGAAAATGTTTGCTTTCTAGGGCTTCAAATTCAAGTTTTAGTTGGTAATTGTCATCCTTTAGATGAATCTTAAACAAT
Source organism: Cunninghamia lanceolata (assembly GCA_027924645.1). Taxonomy (NCBI): domain Eukaryota; kingdom Viridiplantae; phylum Streptophyta; class Pinopsida; order Cupressales; family Cupressaceae; genus Cunninghamia; species Cunninghamia lanceolata. Next base: position 3,865,850 of record BSBN01000934.1, read on the forward strand.
TCTAGTAGTTTCAGATTCCCAAATTCTTCTACATTGCAATGAATGTATGCCCTAATGTCTTCAACATGTAAAACCCCATATGGAACAACCAAAAAAGCACCTAGCAACTTGACTTCAATAAATTTGTAAGGATGCTTCTTAAATTTAGGATGGGGCCTTTTAGTGACATCAACAACTAAGGGTGTAGACATTTGCAGAGATTGAGAATTCAAGAGGTTTCACAGAAAGTAGAAGTACCTTGTTCCATAGATTAGGGTTTTGCTTGGAGATCCTCTTCGTGCTTCAATTCTTGAGAATGCTTATCTTTGAGCTCGTTCACTCCTCTTCTTGCTTTCTTCTGATGCAAAGTGATCTAAATGAGGAATGAATGATCTTTTTATGCTCTGCAGTGCCTAATTTGTCTTTGTAATAAATGCTCTTCCCTAATACATTTGGTTACTCTATTTGTTGAATAGTTTCTCATGGATTACTTTGCAATTTGCCATATCTATCTTTTCTCTTGCAAAAATCCTTCCAAAAGATCTGAAACAGTCCATGATCTCTTTTCTCATTGTACCAGATTCAGGCACCCACTTATTAGCTGGGGGATTTGATTTTCAATGCAACTCCCCCTGAGCCAATGCTCCTAATTCAATTTCTAGAGGAATTATCAGCACTGGATTCTAGTGCGGACCCATTACTATGGTTCACAATTTTTTTCTTGACCCATGTCTTGCTCATTTCATTCTGGATCTCATTTTCATCAATTTTTCTTTTTCCTTTGTCTTGTCTCTGCTCATCTAGTTTTTTGTTTACTGCACCTCTTCTTCCATTGTTCTGACTTCTGTAGAATCTTGCAATATGACCAGATTTATTGTAATTAAAACACACAACATTTCCTTGCTTATGAACTTGATTTCCTCTTGATCTACATTGATTAGCCATGTGTCCAAACCCATTGCGAGCAAAATAGTAACCATTGAAAGAATTGCCAATTCCTCTATTGTTAGAATTATTCATTATCATACATCTGCATTCATTTGATCTATGACCATACCTCTTACACTTGAAGCATTGACCGGAGAAGGATGGACCATGTTGATTTACTTTGCATCTACACTAAGTTTATGGACAAATTTATTGCAATTGAAACAATTTCCATTGAATGATAGATATCTTTGAGCATTAGGGTATCGTACCAGAGGTCTTCTAGGCTTGTATCTCTTATTACTTGGTTCAGATTTTCTTTGTTGAGATCTAGAGCTTTCACCTTTCTCATATCCAAGACCATGCTTGTCATCAGCCTTTTTTTGACCCTCAAGTATTGCTTCAAGTTTGGCTGAACTTATCTTGAACTTTTCCTTGTATTCATTTGCAACTTCTAGGTCATGTCTGAGAATGTCAATTTATCTTTCAAGATCTCTTTTATTATCTCTTCTTTCTTGTAGATTAGACTTTAGGTGGCCAACTATACTGTCTAATCTGTAGCATTCATCAGTTCTTTCTTTTAGAGTTTGATTCAAATCTTCTTCAATCTTCTTTCTTTGCCCAATTTCTTTGGTTAGCCTTATTTCCCTAGATTCTATCTTAATTTTTAGAATAGCAACTTCTTTTGACAGCTTCTCACATTCCCTTGTCTTTTCTTCCAAAGCTTCATTTGTGCCATTTTCTTTGGTTAAACTGGATAACTTCAGAAGTAGCTCCTTTTTCCTTTCCATGGATTTTTTTAATTTATCTTTTAACATCTCAATTGTACCATCAACATCTTTAAGTTCACCTCTTATATTACTAATTTCTGCTTTAGACTAAACAAGATCTTCTGATGCAGAGGCATCCACACTATATCATTCGCATATAGCATGAATGTCTGCAGACCAACCTCATCATCATCATCTTCGCCATCATCATCATATTTCCTAAAGCCACCAACATCATCATATTTCGGCTTTACTCTGTCAGCATCATGTTTCCGAAAACCAACAGCATCACCTTACTCGATTATCGGCAGCATCATCATGTTCGACCAGCGCGAACATCCTCCTGACGTCCACTGTTCACCTCACCGACAATTTCCGTCTTCACTACCTTCAACATCATCATGATGTTCAACAGGCGCAAACATCCTCCGGTTGCACTGTTCATCGGGCGCCAAGCACTAGCGGCCTCATCATGATATTTAACATCACCTTCATCAGCAGGATATTCAACATCCGGTTGCTCCAAATATCCTGATGACGACCTTCAACACCTTCCCTTCGATGCTCCGATAGCCGACGACACAAGCTTCAGCATCATGATATTCAACAGGATAACGAACATCCGGTTCTTCCCATTTATCCTGATGATGACAAACCCTAACTCTTCGCACCGTTCACTCGATGCTGACGTCACCCGATATCCTGATGACGTAGATCCTGATGACGATGACGTCACCCGCAGTTTCACAATATCCTGTTGCTCCGAAATGTCCTGATGACGTATATCATGATGATGATGACGTCATATCCTGCTGTTTGCCAAACTTAGTTTTTCTTCGGCCCGCGATCAACCCGATCTTCAGCCTGATGCCGATGCGCTCCTCCTCGGCCCTCCTGATGATGATCCTGATGCCGATACACTCCTCGGCTCCTCCTGTTGATGATCACCCCAACGAACTCACTCTTCATGAAATCGACATCATCATGCTGACCTCCTCCACTTATCTGGATGATGATGTCCGAACTGTCTGCAGGATATTTGCAGAAATATCCTGATGATGCCATTTTGGCAAACTTCTTCACTTAGCGAAATCTCTCTTCGCCGATCCACCAGGGATGACCCGATCCAATTCAGGGTGATCTTCCAACTCAGTCAGCTTATCAACTCGACCTAGCACATGAGGATGCTAGGGTCTTCAACATCTCTTGATCGCGATCCTGCACACCTGCACGCAAACGGAAAACAATCTAACATCTAACCTACTGTACATGGCCATTCCACCGATCAGACGAGTCAACCGGTGGAATGGATCAGGAAATCCATGAAAAACTCTCAAACCCGCGATCGATTACAGGAAGGAGATCAAATAGAAAACAAAACAGGATCTTTATTGATTCACAGATGTAATACAATATGATGTTCCTCACACAGAACACTCAACCTACTCTGCGCAACACTACACTGGCGATCGATGATATCTGTCTGCCTCTATCATCAACCGATCTCATGCTTATAAAGATTTCAATATGAGTACTACTGACCCAACTCCAAGCGGCTGGGAACTCTCCAAGCGGCTGGGAGATCCCACCGAACATACATCATGACAGCTGTTATAACTAACTAGCTAAAAATAGCAAACGCCCGGTCAGCATGATCTTATCCTGATCAGCATGACCTTATTACATGCAATTGGTCAAACAGACCTTCTTGGAATCATAAACAAGACCTAAACTACTAACTGCCTTATCAAGACCAGCTGTCAGGTAGGTGCTCCTGCACCATACTCCCCAAAAGAAAAGAACTCATGTCCCATGAGTTGAGCATGTGGAAGTCCTCCACCGTTACACTTTGCTTTGTCAGTCGTCTGACCTGCTCCAGCATTATCTGCTGCTGTCTCTTGGCTGCTCCAAGACTTCTGAACTGTAACTTGCTTTCTGGCAAGTAAATCATCATGCCTGTTGATGTAGGCCTTCTTCTCACATACCCTGTGTTTGTCAGGTTGCCTAACCAGAACCTCTGGCTGAACTACCTCTTGAACTCCTGAAGTGTTCAAGTCTATCTTCCTTTCAACTCTTATAGGACAAACAATAGTCCCAACTATGACAACATCCTTGTCATTCTTCTGAACTGGTGGCTGTTTGCACCCCTGTTTCTGAACCTGCTGCTGACCTCTGTCAGTCACAACTGAAACTTTCTTCAGCTTGTTGTCTGTAACAACTCCTTTCTCTGCAGTGTCCTGAACTGCCTTCATGCCTGCTCCTCTAGGCATCTGCACATACTCCTTCTTTCCCATCAAAATGATTTGAGCTGCCTTCTGTACTGCAACTTTTGCCTGCAATGGCATCAACTTAATAGTCTTCCCATCCTTCTTGATGGTGTAGGTATTAGCATACCCATCATACAGTACCCTTCTGTCAAATTGCCATGGTCTACCTAGCAGTAGGTGACAACATTCCATAGGCAATATATCACACAAAATTCTATCATGATATGGTCCAATCTGGAAATCCACATATGCCTGTTCAGAGACAAAAAGTGATTGCCTATCACTCACCCAAGATGCCTTGTAAGGGTGTGGATGTGGAATTCTTTCCAGCTTCAGTTTATCCACCATTTCCTGAGATACCATGTTGTCTGTTGAACCAGTGTCAATGACAACCTTACATACCTTACCTTTGCTCTTGCATGTGGTTTTGAAAAGAGCTCTCCTTTGCATCAGATCCTTTGATGCCTGCAAACTAATTCTCCTTAACATCAGTGATTCTCCACTCTCTGGATATCCAAAATTCTCAGGACCTTTGTTTGCACTTTCTTCTTCTTTCTCTTCTTGTACCAGTTGTACTCTCTTGTCACTAGTTCTATCATTTCTGGATGATGAACCTTTGTTTTCTGGACATTTGAAAGATGGATGACCAAACTCACCACAGGTGTAACACTTTCCTGAAAATGTAGTGGAACCTCTACCACCTCCAAATCTTCCTCTATTACCTTTCCATCCACCTCTGAAATCAGACTGTCCCTGTCCTTTACCAGTGTCTTCTTGAACCTCATTGGTTTGCTTTTGTGCAGGGGCTGCTCCTCTTCCCCTGTTGTTTCCTCTTCCTCTCATGGACTTATCATGTCCTCTATTCAGCTTTTCTTCAATCCTGATTGCCATTTGATAACAATCCTCCACATTCTTAGGGTTAGCTAACACTAACTCATCCTGTATGTTAAACCTTAAACCTGCCAAGTACCTAGCCACCCTTTCTACCTCATTCTCATGATGACCAGATCTCATACTCAACAGATAAAATTCCTCAGTATATGCTTTCACATCCCTGTCTTTCTGCTTTAAAAATTGCAGCTTCTTAAACATCTGGATTTCATAATCCCTTGGCAAGAATTTCCCCTTGATCCTTGCTACCATCTTATCCCAAGAAGTGATCTTAGACTTCCCTTGTTTCCTTCTCTCAGATTGTACATAATCCCACCATACCAAAGCATGACCTCCTAACTTGGTCTTTGCAATCTTGACTTTCTGATCCTCAGCAACATCTTCACATTCAAAGTGATTATCAAGTGCAGCAATCCAGTCCAACAACTCATCTTCATTCAAGCTTCCAGTATACTTGGAAACATCAACCTTTACCTTAGGTTTTTCACTCTGCACTGCCTTTAACAGTTTTGCCAATCTCTGGTCTTCAGCATCCAGATCTTCAGCTACCTCTTCATACTCTTCAACAGTATCTGCCTCTTCTTCAGACTCACTGTCTTCCATCTCCCTCTTTTTGTTCTTTTCCAGGGCTGTCAGCCTGGCTTGAAGTGCTTCAGCAAGCTCCTTCATCTTCCTCATCTCTCTAGCATGTTTCTCCTTCATATCCTGCAATTCCCTTGCAGTACCATTACCTTTAGGAGGCATTTTGTCAACAACACAATCAACTCTATCTCTACCTCTGCCCTTTCGGTGACAGAATCAACACACAACAGCCCAGACCTTTAGCTGAGCTCTGATACCACTATGATGCAGAGGCATCCACACTATATCATTCGCATATAGCATGAATGTCTGCAGACCAACCTCATCATCATCATCTTCGCCATCATCATCATATTTCCTAAAGCCACCAACATCATCATATTTCGGCTTTACTCTGTCAGCATCATGTTTCCGAAAACCAACAGCATCACCTTACTCGATTATCGGCAGCATCATCATGTTCGACCAGCGCGAACATCCTCCTGACGTCCACTGTTCACCTCACCGACAATTTCCGTCTTCACTACCTTCAACATCATCATGATGTTCAACAGGCGCAAACATCCTCCGGTTGCACTGTTCATCGGGCGCCAAGCACTAGCGGCCTCATCATGATATTTAACATCACCTTCGTCAGCAGGATATTCAACATCCGGTTGCTCCAAATATCCTGATGACGACCTTCAACACCTTCCCTTCGATGCTCCGATAGCCGACGACACAAGCTTCAGCATCATGATATTCAACAGGATAACGAACATCCGGTTCTTCCCATTTATCCTGATGATGACAAACCCTAACTCTTCGCACCGTTCACTCGATGCTGACGTCACCCGATATCCTGATGACGTAGATCCTGATGACGATGACGTCACCCGCAGTTTCACAATATCCTGTTGCTCCGAAATGTCCTGATGACGTATATCATGATGATGATGACGTCATATCCTGCTGTTTGCCAAACTTAGTTTTTCTTCGGCCTGCGATCAACCCGATCTTTAGCCTGATGCCGATGCGCTCCTCCTCGGCCCTCCTGATGATGATCCTGATGCCGATACACTCCTCGGCTCCTCCTGTTGATGATCACCCCAACGAACTCACTCTTCATGAAATCGACATCATCATGCTGACCTCCTCCACTTATCCGGATGATGATGTCCGAACTGTCTGCAGGATATTTGCAGAAATATCCTGATGATGCCGTTTTGGCGAACTTCTTCACTTAGCGAAATCTCTCTTCGCCGATCCACCAGGGATGACCCGATCCAATTCAGGGTGATCTTCCAACTCAGTCAGCTTATCAACTCGACCTAGCACATGAGGATGCTAGGGTCTTCAACATCTCTTGATCGCGATCCTGCACACCTGCACGCAAACGGAAAACAATCTAACATCTAACCTACTGTACATGGCCATTCCACCGATCAGACGAGTCAACCGGTGGAATGGATCAGGAAATCCATGAAAAACTCTCAAACCCGCGATCGATTACAGGAAGGAGATCAAACAGAAAATAAAACAGGATCTTTATTGATTCACAGATGTAATACAATATGATGTTCCTCACACAGAACACTCAACCTACTCTGCACAACACTACACTGGCGATCGATGATATCTGTCTGCCTCTATCATCAACCGATCTCATGCTTATAAAGATTTCAATATGAGTACTACTGACCCAACTCCAAGCGGCTGGGAACTCTCCAAGCGGCTGGGAGATCCCACCGAACATACATCATGACAGCTGTTATAACTAACTAGCTAAAAATAGCAAACGCCCGGTCAGCATGATCTTATCCTGATCAGCATGACCTTATTACATGCAATTGGTCAAACAGACCTTCTTGGAATCATAAACAAGACCTAAACTACTAACTGCCTTATCAAGACCAGCTGTCAGGTAGGTGCTCCTGCACCATCTTCTAGAGCCAACTAAAGTTGATCTTTGAGTGAACCTGTTAAAACTCCTTCCAAGATCTTTTCGTAAGCTGTTAAGCTCTTTTAAAGGAACCTTGGTTTGATAACAATTATTGGAATTAGTCCAGACAACTGAGAGGGGGGCATGAATCAGTTGTCCCACAATTTAAACCTTTTTGTCTTTAATCTTCTTTTACAACTTACAATCAAATAATCATTAAAGCATGAATCAATAACACATGATCAGATGCATAAGTAACACACTTGACACCAAGATTTTTAGTGTGGAAACCTAGTTAAGGGAAAAACCATGGTGGGAGTTAACCCACAAAAATTAATACCCTGTTAAAAATATTTTTACAAATGAGAATATACATGCTTTCGGGCTCACTATTCAAATAGAGTCTCACTACCTACCAATGATTATAAGAGAATAATAGAGATTTTGAACTGATGAGAAGCATCTACTAATGTATAGATTCAGTTCCAGTTAAGCACAAAACACTGATCTTACACATTTCATCTTCACTTTGCCTTGTTTATTGCTCTGCCTTCATGTGAATCTTAGATCTTTATTCTTTTCACCTTTACTCCATATTCACAACACACACACACACACCAAAATCATCCAAAACCATCGGCTATATATATCCACATCCTAATCTTTAATTACTTTTTAGTCAGCTTCAAGAACACTTGGAACTTTATTGAATACTCTACTATGTTGGCTAGACCCATGCATAACTTGAGACGTGGACCAAAACTTACACTCACAAATCATTAGTCAGGTTGGCTACTATCATTGATCAACACAACTTATCCAACCAACAACTTCCATACATCCGAAACCAAGATCAATTATAATGTCAGCCTATTATTTTTCTGTCTGTTCTGTCAAACTGTTAACTCGATACTCAGATGCTAATAACTATTGACTCTTCCATCATTAGAGGCCAAAATTCTAGATTTAAATTTTCCTGACAATGCTTATGACTCCCTCAGATCCACAACAAACTCTGATCTACTCCTGAGGAGATCCGGACCAAGATACCGGACCCTGTCACACACTCTATTTTTGACTTCCCAGACTTAGACAGATCTTCAATCTATTTTCCGGTCTGGGTAAATTATGTAAAGCGAATGTGTAGAGAGACTTGGTTGCCATCAATGACAACACTTATCATGCCTAGTAGTGTCTCTTGCTAACATTATCAACCCTTAAGCACAAAACTGCTAATAGAATAAGAATCATCCAGACTAATGGAAATGAAACAAAAGATGAGAAGGGGCTCCAAGAGGTCGCTATGGGCTTTCACTCGGGGTTGCTTAAAGAGGATCCCTCCAAGATCTTGAAGAAAATGTATTGTAGGTCATCCCCAAAATTCTCTTGATGGAGGACAACAAAAGGTTAACCTACAGTCCTAAGAAGGAAGAAGTTTTCTTGGTGGTCTTCTCCTATGAAGGGAATAAGACCTCAGGCCTAGATGGTTTTCCCCCCTCCTTTTAGGTGTTCTGGAGTATTGTGGCCAAAGAGGTGTTGGAAGCTATGAGAGAATTATTTGGCAGCAAGAGAATTCTTTGGTAGCAAGAGACTTCTTAAGGAGTTGAATACCACATTCCTCGCTCTAATTACTAAGAAACCTAGAGCCAATTCCTTTTTTGACTTTCGGCCTATTAGCCTATGTAACTCTCTATATAAATTTTTTTCGAAGGTTCTTGCTTCGAGGCTCCAGGTTATTCTTTCGAAGGTCATTTCTTTCCAACAAAGTGGTTTTGTCTTGGGAAGGCAGATTATGGACTCCATCATCACGAATCATGAGAATATCCATTCGTTAATGGAGAACAAGAAAGAAGGGTTTTTCCTCAAGCTGGACCTCATGAAGGCTTATGATAGAGTGAACTGGAGGTTTTTATTGAAGGTTTTATCTAAATTTGGTTTCAACCAAAATTTTTTGGATTTGGTTTCTTAGATGATTGCCTCACCCAAATTTTTGGTGTTGGTCAATGGTACCCCTTATAGTTTTTTCAAGTCTTCCCAGGGGATTAGATAGGGAGATGTAATCTTTCCCTTCCCATTTATTATTATGGTTGAGGTGCTGGGCCACAACATCTCTAAAGATGTTTCTTCAGGGACCCTTTAGGGCGTCTATCCTTCATCAGTTGGTCATCCTTGTTCTCATCAGTAGTTCATCGATGATGCTATCATCATGGGAGAGGCATCAGTTGCTAAAGCTATAGATTTCAAACAAATCTTGTTTAGATATGAAGAAGCCTTGAGATAGAAGATAAGCTTACCAAATGATACAGAACAGGGGAACACTTATCAATTCTCACAAACATGAGTGACTGATCTTGGAGGGAAGGATAGCAAACTTGCACATCATGACACCTACAACCTCCATTCATGAGCCTAACTTGGTTTGGATGTATGAGATGATTTTCAACACTTGAGGAGGGCATGAGACATGTTATTTTGACCAATGGAAGCTTACAAAACTCATAAATTAGCCTAGCAAGTTGTCCTACCTAAGGTTCCTTCACAAATGGCCTATTTTCCTTGTAGCCCTAAAAATGCAGTTTAGAGAGCTTAACTCCAAAACTTTCCAAACAATTCCCAAAACTATTTATATTTTTAGATACCCATTAAGGCTATCTATAACATACTTGACATGAAGGGTATGTTGTTTAGGAACAAAAGCCTCTAAAAATGACTGTTCCTGTTGTTCCAAGAGGTAATTAGCCCTAGGTTTACAAGCGAAGTACCCTACTAGAGTGACCCAGAACTTTCTAACCAATTCCATAAGTTAGTATGGATTTCAAATGGATGGATTCAATAGTTTTTGGACCTCCATGGGCATTTGAAACTAGTTTTCCAACTATATCTTCCTCTAGTTATCACCAATGGCTTAATACATAGAGATATCAAGCCAAATCTTCCTCAAATCTTGTCTTGGACTACTCCCCTGCACCTGTACACAAAACCCATTGTAGAATATACCTATATAGACCCAAAAAATCCATTGTGGGGCTCTAACTCAAATATTTGGGTTAGAATCCCATAAAACTCCTAAAACCCTACCAAACCCTCCTAGAAACAACAATTTTGGGACAACGTTTTGTTCTTCTTTCTCCTACAATTTCAAGACACCCAAATAGACTCAAATGAAATTTAAATCATGAATTTGCATCATCCAAAATGTGATAACCCTTGAAATGGCTGTACGGGCGAGTACTGAAGCAAAGAACAACAAATTTCACAGTAAAAAGCAGCAAATAGTCTTCTTTTCTATATTTTTTCTTTTCCAACTTTAATGATATGTTTTACACAACCTCTAGGGGATAAATACAATCCAAAACATCACTATATTTCGTGCAAGATTCTTTTCCTATCTAAAAAGGAAAAAAAACTCACTAATTTCCCACTAATTTTAGCCTCAAAACTATTTTTTTCCAAACATAGCACATGCTATTTGGAGTTCCACTACTAGTTGACTTCTAGAATAGAGGGAGTGGTTTATAAAATAGAGAGAGTGGTTTTACTTAGACCTTATTACAGTAATAAATTAATACATGACTCCACCTAGGCTCATAATGAGCATAAAATCTAAAATTTAAGGCTCCTAGTGAGCATACAAGTCAAAATTAACTATGGTGGTCTCTGCACCATACAACTGGGGTAAAAAGATTTCAATCTCCTGATGAAATGAGCTATTGGATAAAGGCTCCATGTTGTTTGATAGCTTCTTCTATCATCCATGTAGCATCTTCAATTGGCAAACCATGCCATTTCACCAAATGTTCATTATAGACTTTGTTTCTTGTCCTCTTAATCTCTCTTGTGTCCAAAATAGTTTCAAGTTTCATTGGTTGACTAGGTGGAAGATCCCTTATCCAATCCTCATAAGAAACATATTTAACTTCTTCATCTGCAACATTAGATCCTTTGAAAGGATACAAGTCTGTAACATTGAAAATGGGGGAGATAGCAACTCCAGGAGGGAGTTCTACCTCATAGGCATTCTAACGAAATTTATGGACCACCTTGCAAGGTCCTATCTTCTTCATCATCAGCTTTGTATATCTGCCCTTGGGTAGTCTCTCCTTCCTCAAATTAGCCAGCACCATGTCACCTACTTTGTATTGAACATCTCTTCTTCTTAGATCAGCGTTCTCCTTGTACTTGGCAACACTCTTTTCGAGAGTTTCTCTTAGTTGGTGATGTATCTCCTTCATGGCTGTGGCAAAGTCTTCTCCTTGTGCACTTCTATTGTCTACTCCCCTTAGGTCTCTCAGCTCATAAATGCCTCTTGGATTCATGCCATACACTACTTCAAAGGGTGTTCTTCCAATGCTCCTGTTAACAGAGTCATTGTAGGCATATTCGGCTTGGGGCAGCAGGAGATCCCATGACTAATTATTCTCCTTTGTTAGGCACCTTAATAGGTTTCCCAAAGACCTATTTACAACCTCAGTTTTCCCATCTATTTGGGGATGGTAGGCAAAACTAAAAGTTAGATTTGTTCCCAGCTTCTTCCACAAAGTTCTCCAAAAATGACCAATGAACTTAGAATCTCTGTCAGACACTATTGTCAAAGGCAATCCATGGATTCTTACAATTTCCTTGAAGAATAGACCAACAATATGAGAGGCATCATTAGTGGACTTACAAGAAATGAAATGTGCCATCTTACTAAATCTATCTACAACAACAAAAATGTTGTCATAACCTCTTTGTGTCTTGGGCAGACCTAGAACAAAGTCCATGCTGATAGACTCCCATGGCTGATTGGGTATTGGTAAAGGCTGATATAAACTTGCATTAGAACTTGATCCTTTAGCCCTCTGGCATATCACACAACTCTCCACAAACTTCTTCACATCATTATGCAACCTAGGCCAATGATAAAACCCATTGACCTACTCCAAAGTTTTGTAATAACCAAAGTGACCACTCAGGTTGCCATAGTGTTTTTCCTTGATCAAATTTTCTCTCATGGAGTATCTTGGCACACACAACTGAGCTCCCTTGAATAGTAGACCATCTTGTACCACAAACTTAGAAAATTCATTGTGAAAAACATCTTGGGACTGATTGCAAACAGCAAAAAATAGTACTGAAATCTTCATCATTCTCATACATACCTTTAAGTGCATATATACCTACACTTTGCAACTTGATCTCCTACACCATCATGTACCTTCTACTCAGAGCATCAGCAACTTTGTTTTCTTGTCCTTTCTTGTGTTTGATGGTGAATGTGTAGGCCTGCATATACTCCATCCACTTCATGTGTCTATGACTTAGCTTATCTTGGATGTTCAAGAAACTCAAAGCATGATTGTCTGTGAAGACAATAAACTCCTTAGGCAATAAATAGTGCCTCCACTTCTTGAGTGACTGTACCATATCATATAGTTCAAGGTCATAGGAAGAGTACTTCCTCTTGGCTTCATTGAGTTTTTCACTAAAGAATGCAACCAATCTCCCATCTTGACTCAGGACTACACCTATGGCATATCCACTTGCATCACATTCAATTGTGAACACCTTGCTGAAATTAGGGAGTGCAAGAATACATTGTTGAGCCACCCTTGTCTTCAAGTATTCAAAGCTTTTCTCAGGTTCCTCTATCCATTGAAACTTTCTCTTCGTATCTCCTTTGATAGTATCTAGAATAGGAGAACAAATGTGACTAAAATTCTTGATAAACTTTATATAAAATGTGGCCAAATCATGGAAACTTCTTACCTTTACTATTGTTTTAGGAGTTGGCCAGCTGAGTTTGTCTTCTACCTTGGATGGATCCATCTTTAGTGTACCTTTAGAGATCACAAAACCAAGATAAACAAGCTCCTCTTTCATGAATTCACACTTCTTGAGGTTGATCATCGGTTTCTCCTCATTCAATCTTTTCAATATCATGTCTAAATGTTGCAAGTGTTCTTCTTTGGTTCTATTGTACACAAGAATGTCATCTATATAGACTACCACAAAATTTCCTATGAAATGCTTAAGAACTTCATTCATAAGTCTCATGAATGTACTTGGGGCATTTGATAACCCAAATGGCATTACTAGCCACTCATAAAGACCTTCATTTGTCTTGAATGTTGTCTTTCATTCATCACCCTCTCTTATTCTTATTTGATGATAACCACTCTTTTAATCTATCTTAGAAAAGTAACATGCATCACCCAAACCATCCATTAGATCTTCTATCCGAGGTATTGGAAATCTATACCTGATGGTTATCCTGTTGATGGCTCTGGAATTGGTGGAAAGTCTCCATTATCCACCCTTCTTAGGTGCTAGGACAGTTGGAACAACATAGGGACTCAAACTCTCCTTGATCAGCCCTTTGTCCAATAGCTCTTGGATCTGATTTTTGACCTCTTCATTTTGTTGTGGTGGCATCTTGTATGCTGCCTTGTTTGGCAAACTTGCACTAGGGATGAGATCAATGTGATGGCTTACATCTTTGACAGGAGGCAATGAACTTGGTAGGTCTTTCACCATTATGTCTTTATACTTGTCCAATAGGACCTACACCTCCTCTGGTATCTTTTCTACCTTTGTTTCTTCCTTAGATGATATAGGCTTGCCAGTGATGGCATATCCTACCTCTTATTCTTTCAGTGTCTTAAAAATTTCTTTTTCTTTCACCATCATCATGCTTGGTCCTTCATGGATTGTTGTACCATCTTCTTTTATGGGTGTAAGATTGTAGGTCACTCCATCCTTCACAATCATGTATGTATTCTCTTCTCCATCATGTTTGGCCTTTCAGTCAAATTGCCATGGTCTGCCTAAGAGTAGGTGGCATACATCCATACGGATGATATCACACAAGATCTTGTCCTTGTAGCCACCAATGTTGAACTCCACCCAAGCTTGTTCATTCACAAGTACTTGCTAACCCTTATTGAGCTATGATACCTTGTAGGGTGTAGAGTGAGGAATCTTCTTTATCTTCAACTTTTCTACCATTTCCAGAGACACAATCTTGTCAGTAGAACTAGAATCAACAATCACCTTACATACTTTTCCTTGTGATTTGTAGAGTGTTCTGAACAAAGCCTTTCTTTGTGGAGGCTCTTTGGCTGATGGTACCTTCAGTAATGTCCTTCTTATCATTAAGGATTCTCCTATCTCTAGGCCTGCATGCACAAAATGTGAGTTTACACTCTCTTGGTCCTCCTCTTGCATTATGTGGACTCTTATATCACCTCCATGTGAACTTGATGCTTGTTTGTCTGGACATTTGAATGCAGGATGTCCAACTTGATTACAGTTGTAGCACTTGCCTATGAAGGTGCTTGACCCTCTACCATGGCCTCCAAAACTGCCTCTACTACTTGATCTCCTTCCTCTAAAGCTACCTCTTTCACTTGACTCTCCTCTTGGTTCAAGGTTCTCCTTGTTGCTATCATTTGTTTCTCCTTGCTACTTTTATCCTATTCCACCAAAGTTTCCTCTTCCTCTAAAGTTCTTTCCTCTACCCCTTCCATTTTGTTCTTGTTTCCTCTTGATCTTCTCCTTAACTCTTATTGCCAACTGAAAGCATTCTTCCACATTCTTGGGTGTAGTGAGACTTAGTTCATCTTGGATATTGAATCTAAGCCCTTTCATGTATCTAGCAATATTCTCAACTTCATCCTCATTATGGCCAGTTCTCATACTGAGCTTATGAAACTCCTCTGTGTAGGCCATTACATCCATCTCTTTTTGTTTCAAGTTCTGCAACCTTTTGAAGGTTTGAATGGAATAATCTTTTGGAAGGAATTGATCCTTCACCTTGGACACCATCCGGTCCCATGAACTAATTTTTTTTCCTTGTCTTATTCTTTCTGACTGAACATAGTTCCACCATGTCAGTGTTGCTCCCTTCAACTTGGTCTTTGCTAGTTTGACTTTCTTCTCTTCAGGCATCTCTTTGTACTCAAAGTAGTTATCTAAAGAATCAATCCAGTCTAGTACCTCCTCACTATTCATCTTACCCTCATACATGGGCAACTCCATCTTGACATCAGTTCTTTCTCCTTTCATAGTCTGCAGCATCTTCATAAACCTTTTTGCATCTAGATCCATCTTTGTCTCACTGGATCCCTCTTGACGATCTACATTCTCACCCTCACACTATTGGTCACTGTCTTCCTTAATGACCCAACCTCTTCTTAGGTTTGCTTCAATGGCTGCAAGTCTGGTTAGGACTCCTTGAGATTCCTTCATCAATGGCTCTTAGTTAATTTTGACTTGTATGCTCACTAGGAGCCTTAAATTTTAGATTTTATGCTCATTATGAGCCTAGGTGGAGTCATGTATTGATTTATTATTGTAATAAGGTCTGAGTTAGACCACTCTCTCTATTTTAGAAACCAATCTCTCTATTCTAGAAGTCAACTAGTAGTGGAACTCCAAATAGCATGTGCTATGTTTGGAAAAAAACAATCTTGAGGCTAAAATTAGTGAAATTAGTGGGAAATTAGTGAGTTTTTTTCCTTTTTAGATAGGAAAAGAATCTTGCATGAAATATAGTGATGTTTTGGATTGTATTTATCCCCTGGAGGTCATGGAAAACATATCATTGAAGTTGGAAAAGAAAAAATACATAAAAGAAGATTGTTTGTTGCTTTTTACTGTGAAATTTGTTGTTATTTGCTATAGTACTCGCTCGTATAGCCATTTCAAGGGCTCTCACATTTTGGATGATGTAAATTCATAATTTAAATTTTATTTGAGTCTATTTGGGTGTCTTGAAATTGTAAGATAAAGAAGAACAAAACGTTGTCCCAAAATTATTGTTTCTAGGAGGGTTTGGTAGGGTTTTAGGAGTTTTATGGCGTTCTAACCCAAATCTTTGAGTTAGAACCCCAAAATGGATTTTTTGGGTCTGTATAGGTATATTATACAATGGGTTTTGTGTCGAGGTGTAGGGGAGCAGTCCAAGACAAGATTTGAGGAAGATTTGGCTTGATATCTCTATGTATTAAGCCATTAGTGATAGCTAGAGGAAGATATAGTTGGAAAACTAGTTTCAAATGCCCATGGAGGTCCAAAACCGATTGAATCCATCTTTTTTCAATCCATACTAACTTCTGGAATTGGTTAGAAAGTTCTGGGTCACTCTGGTAGGGTGCTTCCTTTGTAAACCTAGGGCTAATTGCCTCTTGGAACAATAGGAACAGTTATTTTTAGAGGCTTGTGTTACAAAACAATGTACCCTGCATGTCAATTATATTATAGAGGACCTTAATGGGTATCTAAAAAGATAAATATTTCTAGGAGTTGTTTGGAAATTTTTGGAGTTAAGCCCTCTAAACCACATTTCTAGGGCTACAAGGAAAATAGGCCATTTGTGAAGGAACCTTGGGTAGGACAACTTGCTAGGCTAATTTATGAGTTTTGTAAGCTTCCATTGGTTAAAATATTATGCCTCATGCCCTCCTCAAGTGTTGACAATCATCTCATACATCCAAAAAAAGTTAGGCTCATGAATGGAGGTTGTAGGTGTCATGATGTGCAAGTTTGTTGTCCTTCCCTCCAAGTTCAGTCACTCATGTTTGTGAGACTTGATAAGTGTTCCCCTACTCTGCATCACCAAATAGCACACTTTTCTTTATGAACACCCCCAAACAAAGACAAGATAAAATTGCTAAAATTCTTAATTGTAAAGTGGGACTTTTCCCCTCTACTTACCTAGGTTTACCTCTATATGAAAAAAAGGTTTTGGAACCCTTTTGGTCAAGACTAGTGGATTGCTTCCATCTAAAACTGGCTAGCTATAATGGGGCTCTTTTAAGTCAAGAAAGAATGATTCAATTAATTAAAGCTACTATGCAGAATATTTCAGTTTATGCTATGAGCCTCTTCAAAATGCCAAGTTAATAAATGGAGAAGATTGAGTAGATCCAAAAGAAATTCTTATGGACTAGCATGGAAGAGAAGAAGAAAATATCTTTGATGGCTTGGAACCTTGTCTGTAAGCCTAGGAAATAGGGGGGCCTTGGAATTAGGAAGATTAAAGAATTCAATCAAGCTTTAATGGCTAAGATAGCATGGAGACTGATCAGGCAGAGGTAAAAATGGACTGATATAGTGAAGCATAAATACCTCATTGGTTTCCATAACTTCCATGAAGTGTTAGAAGTTGATAAAGAGACTCTTCTCGTTGGCTTTAACATTTGGAAAATAATTGTTGATAGCAGAAACTTAATTAAAGAGGGCATTAAGTGGAAGATTGGGAATCATAATTCTATTCAATTTTGGGAGGATCTGTGGTATGGGGACATGAAGTTATTTGATCTGGAGTGGGCCAGACTTGTCAAGGAGCTATGCATCAGAACTGTGGGTCAGTAGGTGGTGGATACTATGATGCAAGGAAGGTGGAAGAATCTCTTTAAAATGAATCCCATTCATAACAGCCTTTAGGTATTTCTCTCTCATTTCCACTTGCCTTGTTCGTAGATGAAGGATGAGCTGGTTTAAAATTCCTCCCCTTTAGGTAATTTCTTGGTGGTGTATGGTTTTGAGATGTTGCTTCAAGCTCATGCTAGGTCATATCTTTCTGGGCCAATCTTTGGATTCCAGATCTCATTCTGAAAATTAATATCTTTTTCTAGCCTATGGCTCAGAATAGGATTTTAACCATCAACAACTTGTGCAAGCATGGTTTTTCCATTCCTAACAAGTGTACTTTATGTCTAAATCAAATGGAGTCAGCAGTGCACCTGATGATCAGGTGCGACTTCTCATGAGACATATGGGTTAAGATTCTCTCTTTGGAACTTGGAGTGGGTCTTGCCTAACTCCTTACAGGACTTGGTTGCCCAGTGGCAATCACCATCCCTGAATTTTGCACTTATGTTCCTATGTGCCCTCACTCTCCCCCATGTTGCCTGGGGAGTTTGGAAAGAGAGAAATAATAGGATCTTCTGTGAGACTTTAGTGCCTATTGATGGTGTGATGGTGAAAATTATGAGGGCTATAACAAATAAAATTTACTCGAGGTATGGGGGACAAAAATCAGACTGGGCTAAAGGTCACACTTCAAATTATGATAAGCAGATGTCTTCTAATTGGAACTTAACGATTGATATCTCTATCCCATTTATGAAGATTAAGGAGGCTAGAGATCAGGTTAAATGGAAGACCCCACCTTTAGGGTGGGTCAAGGTGAGCTTTGATGGGGTGGCCAAAGGGACTCCTAGGCAGACTAGAAGTGGGGGAGTGTTGAGAGATGATAAAGGTATGTTTATTTTAGTTGTGGTACTCCCATTGGGTATCCAGTCTAATCACTATGCCGAAGCTGTGGTAGCCTACCATAGCATCAAACTAGCCTATGAGAAAGGTTATATGAAGGTCTAGGTGGAAGGGGAGTCACTTAATATCAAAAATTACCTAAAGGAAATCCAAGTCCCAAGTTGGACCATTCAAATGTTGATAAAGGATTCTATTCAAATGTTAAACTCTTTTGAAAATTCCTTAATTTCTCATATTTTTTAGGAAGGAAATGGGTTGGTTGATGTTATAGCCAATGAGGGAGTGATTTCCCATTATATAAAATGGTGGGAAAA
Organism: Cunninghamia lanceolata; assembly: GCA_027924645.1. Lineage (NCBI taxonomy): Eukaryota > Viridiplantae > Streptophyta > Pinopsida > Cupressales > Cupressaceae > Cunninghamia > Cunninghamia lanceolata. Next base: position 3,884,760 of record BSBN01000934.1, read on the forward strand.
GCTATCATACATGCCAAGTGAGGCAAAATCTATTATGATTAATGAAGGAAATTATGACAACCTCAACATTATTTCTGAGACTTACTCTGATGATAACTCTGTAGTAGCTCACATGCTTTCTAGGTAGGTCGAAGACCCTTCTGGTTAAAATAGGCAAAGCTCCATTTCTTTTGTAGGAGTTGAAATTTTTTGAAAGAGACAACCTAAAAGTGACTAAAATGGGAGGAGACAAGAATAGGATGGAGCCATGCTCTTGCGATGGGGTCTGTAAGAGGCCCCATTTGTGGAAAATCATGATAGATGGGGAGCTTGTCCCCCTTATGGAGAAATTGCATGGGTCTGACCCAATTGCTACAAACATGTTTGCAAAAGCATGGCGTGGTAGAAAAGTTAAGGCCTATGGGATAGAGACCAAGATTATGGAAGATTTCATTGCCAAAATTACTGGTCTGTTGGTGGATGGGAGAAAAGTTTATAAGGATCGTAAAGTCAGAAAGGAAGCATTGAAAGCCTTTTTCAAAGGCAACAAGAGGAACTTGCTTGTCAAATTCAACTCAAGCAGCTATGAGAGGAAGTTAATCAAGCCTATCTAGGGAGAAGTAGTGGAGGTCATCATGCACTACATTACACTCACAGTTAGGTTTACTACCATTTATAGTTATCATTTCATTCTTCTGAATCACTTCAAACATAAAATGGTTGTTTCTTTCTCATTTTAGCTTTTATCTTCTATGGAATTTTCCATAAAAGAGAATCAAATAAACCCTAGGTTACCGATTTTACATGAAGGCTTAATTCTGCTCATCATAAAGCACATAAAATCCCTGGTGCCTAGTGTAGATATAAAGGGGAGTTCTGTGAAGAAGAGAAAGAATCCCATTGTGTACTACTTTGTTTCCATGGATGGGGATACTTGGGAAGAAGAAGAGGACCCATATTGGGTTGGTGAAGAGGTTTATGTGGAAGTTCTCTCAACTCCATGATCCTCCAAGGCAGAGGAGGGAAAAATGAATAGTGATAAAAGAACCCCAAAAAAATAGAGTAGGAAAGAGGAGGACTCCTGGTCCACGAGCTCTACCAATGTGGATGAAGGACATAATGGGTAGATGAAGGAGAAGGGGGTTAAATAGAAGAAGGATAGGAAGAAGAAAGGAAAGTAGAGCCAAGAAGAAATTGATGTCTCTATGGAAAAGAATACTAGTGAGAAGGGGGAAAAAATTAAAAAGGTGAAGTTTAAAATTGGGATGGATGAGAATCCTAAAGAGGAACAGATTAAGGGAATGGTGACTGAAGATCTTGGGATTGGAATGTCATTTCCTCAAATTCTAGACCCATGTAGTAATCTCCTTGGGAACTTTTCTTTCCTTTTGTCTTTAGCTACAAATAGGGAGAAGCTCTTAGAAGCTTTGGGGATGGTGAGGGAAGTAGTGGACAACAAACATAGATTAATCAAGTAGTTTTTCATAGAATTAAATAGGATAAACATTTGACTCACTGGTATACAACAAAGGATGGGGAGAGGTGTTGAAAATAATGATAGGTTGGATGAGGAGATTCAATTGTCTTAGGAAGCCATCCCAAAGGTTAAACAACTAGAAGGCTGGTTATTTGGTGTGCTACTATCTATTTGCTGGTAGTAACTATAATAGGTTTAATATTTAGGATTTTTTTCTGTTTTAGGTGTTTTTTGTCTTTGGGTTGCTATCCTACTATGTTTTATCGTTGGGGCAGCTTCTGGTTGTAGGGTTTCAGGGCCCCTTCATAACCCATTTTACCCCTTTTATCAAAAACTCAAGAGGTTTAGGATGCTTGAGAATTAAGGATGACCAAAATGTAAATCAAAGAAAAATAACTCAAATTCTCTAAGGATCTAAGAAGTGTGAGAATTTTGAGGAGTGTATGAAGTCCAAGTTCAATCTAACAATATCTCACTATGTCTCTTCTTCACAAGGCCTAGAGACATTGCAAGGCTTCAGAGCTCCAATGGCCTATTTCTTCTAATTTTGGCTTGAAGTATATAAAAGTAGTCCCAAAATCCTACAAGGCTAAAATAGGTCTAACTCAAGTTGAGTTTCCTTTTGGGTCCATTGAATTATGACGTTGAGTTTAAGTCAATTTCATAAAGTTAACTATGAATCAATCATAATTGACTTCTAACAATTAACTAAAAGGAAATTATTTGGTTTTTTTCTTGCCAACCCATTTGGGTTGTCACATTATTGTCTCAAAGCATGGTCCAAAAAATAAAGGCTTAATGTGTCACCAATTTGGAAATTTGTGATTAGTATGAGGTGAATCTAAAATCAAATTAATTGTCCAACTACTCTATTGATACATATAGTAAATGTATTGAAGTATTTAAAGGTAGGTTTATAAAGGAAAATTTTTTGACATGGAAGGAGAATGGATTTTTTAATAGTTAAATTTTACATAGTCTTGAGATGGAGGAGGAAAAGAAAATGCACTCAAATAAATGGGATCATCATAAAATAGAGGATGAACCACCAAGATTAATTAAGGAATAAATACTATTTGTGTGCAATAGCTAAAGTAATAAATGCTACAATGATAGACCCAAAAAATAAGACAAAGAAAGTGTGGGAAATATAGAGATATAGAGAGGGAGAGAGGGGGTTGAGATTTAGAGACATAGAAAGGGAGAGGGAGAGATAAAGGGTGATAGAGAGAGAGCGAGAGATAGAGAGCGATAGAGAGAGGGAGAGATAGAGATATATAAAGAGATAGAGATAGAGCTTGAGAGGGAGAGATAGAGAGATCTCTAGACAGAGAGGGGGAGATATATAAAGAGACAGTGATTGTGGATGAGAAAATGATTCAAGGTAATTAATGAAAGATAATTCAATATAACTCAATACCTTCACCCTCAATCACCTCTTCACACTTGATAGAATGGAGAAGAGTGCACCCTAGCTCTACTATCTTCGTTCTTTAATATATAATGTTTGTGGACTGCTCACAAAACTAGCATAACCTAGGTATGGCAATGGTAATAATGAAGGCAAATGATAATGATAATGATATGGACTTCAATAGAATGTACTTGTATATGGCTCATGTGTTGTGATAATGATGTGAGAGGCTCAATTTATAGGGTGTTGAGTGATAGGATAGATGGCTAGGATTAAAAGATGAAATGGATGGCTAAGATTAGAAGAGAGAATTATAGGACATGGATAAGGGTTTCTAGAAAATTATTTTATGTGAATGGTTGAGATGAAAAGTTAATTTAATTTTGGACCAATTATTTAATAATTGTGGCAAGTCATAAGGATGAGGACATGTGAGAGGGTAAATTAATTAAATAATAAAATTATTTAATTAATTTCTGGAGAGGAAGTTGTTAGAAAACAATAAATTAATTACATAAAATAGAATTTATTAATTAATTTAAGAGGAAATGGTAAATTAAATAAATAAATAAAATGTATTTATTTAATATGAGAAAATGGATTAATGTAAGAGGGATAAATTAATTAAATAATAAAATTATTTAATTAATTTAGAAGACATGTTAGGATGAAAAGTGGTGTTAGAACTATGTCAAAAATGATGGACACATGGTCATTTTTAGGTGTCTACATTTTGCCCCTCTTTGATACGATGTCCCGTCAAGGTGATGTCATGTCAAAGAATAAAAATATTCCCCAGTTGGTGATGAAAAAGGAATAATGGATGATGGATGCCCCCTCGAGAGTTTAATAAAAAAAAATTTGGTAAAATCTCAATGGAATGGAGGAAGAGTGAAAATGGGATATGGAGACGGAAAAAGGTGGATAAGATGAAAAAGAAGAAAAATGGAGGTTTGGGGGTGAAAGGGGGATGCCAGGGATAAAAAATCTAGGCTAGAGAAGAAAATTAGGGTTGGGAGCCTATAAATTGTGGAAAGGGGGCCCATTTCTCCTTATTTGCATTCACAAGCTTAGAAGAAAAAGAGAGAAGAGAAAAAGATATGGAAAACATTGTGGTTATTCCTCAACATAAGCCTTGCATTGAGAGAGTCGGGAGCTTCTTGAGACCTGTAGGAGCTAGTGGATTGGTATGTGACTAAACCTAGTGTCTTTTAGGTAGGTTATTAGGTGGGTTATGTGTCATAAATGCTAGGGAAATGGTGATAAGACACAAGTGTGGCCTTATGAAGGAGCACCTATGTCATTGGGTGGCATGCTTACGTAGAAAAGTGGCACGCCTATATCAAATCTGTACCCATGGGAAGGAAGTGCACCTACGTGGTTGCATTTACTGCCTATGTGGGAATTTGGTGCGCCAGCCTGGAGCAGCACACTTGTTCTAGAAAATGACACACCTTTGTGTAAAAGGGTTCATGTACAGAAAAGGATAGCACTTTTGTAGTTAAGTAAATGGGTTGGAATTTTGACTTTAAAAAAGGTCTGAATTGGTGGTTTAGATGGATGTAGGAGTGACCATTAGTGATTCAATCACGGGTGAGGTAACCCAGGATGATGTGTCTAGTGACAGGATTCTCCAAGGAGGAGATTGAGTTCCTGGTGCTGATTGGGATGTACCATGTCACGCATATGCTAGAGATCATAGCACACATGACTATAATGACAACATTGATAGATTCCTATTACGGGAACAATATATCTCTAGATAAGGCTTGATGATGATGTTTAATATCGAATGATGTAACAATAGATAATTTGGCTTGTTATTGTATCAATATGTGGAATAATGCTTGTGAATTTTGTTAAGGGACGAGGTATTTCATGATTGTTATTTTGTTTCGATGTCTGGTGTATTATTATGGAATTGTTGAATAATGACAATATGGCATTTATTATGGAAATGGTGTGGAAATTATTTATTATGGGACACATGAGACTTAAGATGAAGACTTACTCTCCAATGTTTTATGGAAACTAGGAGAATAATCCAAACCAAAACTATCACTAACTAAAATAAAGAAAATGAAATGAAAACTAACTAAACTAAAGAGAATGAAGAGAGACAACCACAAAAGGACATATTATGAAACCTCTGTTCAGCTATACAATATTCACTTCAAGGAACTTGCAAAAAGAAGAGGAAAAAGGTTGGGGTTGCTTGGGGACTTACCTCAGTCAAGTCCTTGTGTTGGTATTTCTACCTTCATGAGCAGCAATACAAGATATAGCATAGAAATTGAAAGTAAATATGTGTTCGTTCTTATCCTAAGTGTATCTAGGGAGGTAAGAATAAAAAATAAACAAACAAGACAATAATAGTTCCTTCCCTAGTCTACGAGGAGAGAAACCCACAATATACAACCTATATAGTGAAAATAAGAGGTGGTCTACACCCAACATAAATGCAATAATAGTGGTCTACACTAAGCAAGAAAAACACAACATTGGTGGTCTACACCATCAGATTTGAAATGAAACTATTATAAAAGCAATAAAGGAACAAACTCACCAATGTTAATCACCAAGAAGAGGTAGTAAACTCTTCAAGAGCTCAAAGAACAAATGAAACTTCAAACCATAGCAAAGAGAGCCTCCTCAAAGAACACCAAAGAAAACTAAACCTCCAAGATCCAAAGAAAGCAATCTTGCAATACCAAAGAGCACCAAAAATCACTTGTAGCTGTTGTGGAAGTCTGGTTCACGCAAGAAAACAACAAAGAGTATAAAAGCCAAAATGTCCAAGGTTGTGTGAGAGAGAGGGTATGAATGAATGTCAATGAATTCAAAATCCTTCCAATACTCTACTAAGAGGGAAGAATCTAAAAAATGCATGCAAGGAGTCATTATGCGACCTCCAGAGACATTACCAAGAATCCTCATGATCACCCAAGGTGTGTTGTAACACCTAGAAATGGATACTTGTCAGAAAACAGATGTGGGACACTTGTACGACACATCGACATCCACATAGAGCTCTCGATTCCAAGTAAAACTAGATCTTGGTTGTACAAGGCACCTTACAACCATGTAAACTTTTAAGCATCATAATGAATTTTTGATAAAAGAAGTAGACCAAAATGACACAAACCTAGCCTATCATGCAGAGAGGATGTGTGAAATGCTATAAATGGTTACTAAATGTAGCATAAAATTGCAAAGGTATTTAATTTTATAAATTATATTAGGCCCCCTTTAGCAAATGTTTGACACTATGTCCATATGCAAGCTAAAGTAGAAAGGAAATAACATAAGATGTCACACCTCCAACAAGAATGTCATAGAGGATGCAAAAGATTCTTGGAGAAGAGGTATGAAGCCCCCAGGATGAGAACCTACAAAACCACAATGTCACATAATAAACCTGCATGAGAGGCAATGCTAGAATCATATAAATCATCCTAAAAGGATTAGATTGAATAGGATTTTCCCAAACATCATTGTTTTTTAAATCATATGATCTAATGCACAATCTACTACTATCTACAACAAATACACACACACAAAAAGAAACAATGAATGCAAAGCAGAAAAAAGGCATTTTTAGTACACTACGAGAGCTAGAAAGGATGCCAAGTATGGTTCTAGAGCTAGCACACTACAAGAGCTAGGAAGCATACCAACTCTTGTGGGCCACTAGGACTAACAAACTACATTGTTAGGTGAATTCTGAAGAGTGTAAAAGAAGTAGCTGAAAGCATGGACAAGCTAAGCAAGTGAATCTTCTTGGGACAACTAGCTACAAATGCTACAAGGAGTGAATGCTTTAGGGAGCACACCAAAAACCAAATCCTCAGGGAGTGTTTCAAACACCAACAGCTCAGGGAGTATTACAACAAAGTGGTGTGTATAAAAAAGTGTAATGTGGGAGAGATATATGCCCCCACCTTAAAATAATTACATAAATTACATGTATGCAATTGGTTTTAAGGGATAAACAGGGAAGAAAGATTTAAGAGACATATATCAACATATATGTTCTCAAAGCTGCATCTTGTAAGGAAAAAGCATGTCCCCAAAGAGGGACAACTGAGGTGATTCTACAGGCATGATACACAAGGAGCTTCTCGAAGCATGGTATGACATCAAGCAACACTAGCACATGCCACATGAAACAAGGAACAACACCAAACACACTAAGGGATCTACATGATTTGGGGTCAACATAATGTATATATCTAAATGTAATAATCATAGAATTTCATTTTCTTTATTATCATCATCCCCCAAGCATGTAGAACTACAAATACAAAGGAAGAAGGTCACAAAGAGACAAATACAAAAAATAAAAATGAAAAATTTTAAAATTTTGGCTTAACATGGAAGGAAGCTAAATCTTCCAATGCTTTGCATCGTCCCCAAAATCTCACAACAACAAACAAAAAGGTAACATAGAGAAGAAAGCATGAACAAATATAAGAATATCACAATAGATGTGTTCCACCTATATCTGTGTCTACAAGGGCATCATGGGTCCTCTAGGTAGAAATATCAAACATAAAAGCACAACACAAGGGAGACATTACTAACAATCAAGCAGACACATAAAACATATGTAAATCTCTCATGGGTCATCCATAAATAGATCATCTTATTCCCAATCTTGATACTCATAATGAGATAGAGGGATTACTAATAATGAGACCATAGCTAGAGCAGTCAAAGGAAACTTCCCTTGAACCAAGTGTAAAGGATCAACAGATGAAGCTAGATCTTACTGAGCACTAGGTTCAACAATTGTCAATGATTTTGAAAAGATCATAGACAATACTATGATACTTGGAATAGACTTTGTGATTTACATAGGGGAGGAATCAGGAGAGTCACTATCTTACATGCAAACCACAAGTGGATCCTGAGTGCTATGAGATGTAGGGTGAACACTAGAAGACACGGGTGGAGTTACATTCTCCATAAAGAGAAAAGAAGAAGAAGAAGAAGAAGAAGAAGAAGAAGAAGAAGAAGAAGAAGAAGAAGAAGGGTGAGCAAGTGGTGAAGGCAACTGCAAAATGTGCTTAGCTTGAAGTTGCGACAAGGTAGGATAGTGCTCAAGCTTACATTTAGGCAAGTTAGGTTGGGTAGGTAGAACAACAATGGAGGTGGTGCTAGGAGGATCACTGACAATTAGAGCAGGGGTCAAGGATGGGAGAGATAGAGGAAGGGAAGCATGAAGGTGGGGATCGAGAGGAATAATAGGATCAATAGAGTGTTGTGAGGAAGAGGGATCCTTATAAGGAGGTTGTGCATTAGCAGCATGTGCTCGAGCCATAGCACTATGGTGATGCTTATGATCTCTCATAAGTTGGTTTCACTTTTTATGGGCCAAGGATTCCGCTGACGGAGCCGGGGGGTCTTCCATTAGGGGCTCCACACTATCCATGTTCATAGGGATACGTGAACCAATAGAAGTAACCACTAATGGTGAAGAGATTTCAGATTATGTTTAGAATAGTTGTTTTTCTACATTTTGTTCATTTTCCCTCCATTTTCAATCACTTGTTTAGGTCATATTTATTTTTTGGGGAATCATAGTGGTTTTGTAGTAATCTAGGATAGATTTACTTAACATTTCACACATTGAATATCAAAACCCAAGTGTAAATGTAGTGGAGAGTTCACTCAAATGAAGCAAGTAGATTGAGAAGTAATTTTCCCATGCTACAATTTGTTCTTAGTTTTTGCAAGTTTTTGACATTCTTGGACATGTTTCCAGGTCTGTAGCATTTCTTCCTTGTGTATTAGTGTCTTTGTAGGTAATTGGTGTTTCTACACCTTCTGGGACTTTATTTGATTCTTTCAATATAGACAACACAGTTTTCTAGTACGGTGGCATCTGTGCCTTGACCCATAGCACCTTCACATTTTAGGCATTTTTTATGTCTTTGACTTTGTCTCTTTATAGGTTTTTGGGTTTTTGCACTCTTCTAATAGTTCACTTTGTGTTTTAGGGGGTTTTAATGTGTCTCCATCATTTTCTTAATCATTTTGTCCATTTTAGCTAAGATTTGTAGGGTTTCCTCTTTGTCAAATTTATTTGTTCTCCTCCTATAAGATTGTAGCTCTATTCATCTTGTGCATTAACTTTGTCTTGTAGGGTATATTTATTTGTGTCCTTTTAGGTATTGGATAACTCTTGTCTTGTAGGATTTTGAGGGATTTTCAAACTAATCTTTGTGATTATAGGTATGTGGGTGTTTTTGATGCAAACACCACACTCCTATGGCACCTGTGCATTTTTTTAGGCATATGTGCATTGCTTATGGTGTATGTGCCCTACTCTATAGTGCCTCTGCATCTTGGGCACTCTTGAGATCCTAACTCTTTTCTTAATGCATGTTTCCAGGTCTTTTAGGTCTTCTAATTTTATCCTGTGTTATTTAGGCCTTCCCATGGCTTTTGGTCATCATGTTGGTCATTTTATTAATCATTTTATATAGGGATTTGTGAGTTCATCTTCTATAAAGTTTTGGTTCTTAACTAAATTTCTTTGTTTGGCATCGAGATTAACTTCTAAGGATTACTTTTTTTGTGCTTGTAGCTCTTGGATAACCTTTTTCTTGCGGGATCTTTAGTGTTTTCAAACTAATTTTACAATTTTTAGCTCTGTACGTTTGTTTAGGCACAAACAACATGCTGCGTGTTTTTTGTCTAAATGCCACAACCTCATGTCATATCTATATTTTTCATAGTTTGTATGAATTTCCAATGTCACCTGTGCATAAATTAGCATTTTTGCATTTGTGTGGTGTTTGTACCCTATGTCTTAGCATCTATGCATTCCCATACATTTTCCAATATTATTGTTGGTCATTTTTGCTAACTTATCTTTGCTTGTGGATTGGATTATCTTGAGATTTGGTCACTAAGCACTTGCAGGTCCATTGTTAGAAGCCCCAAATTTGAAAACTACTAACAAGTTTCTTGTAGGTTTGATTGAAAAATACCTATCATTAAACCTTACTTACATGTTTGTTTCACATTTTCCTTGGGATCTCAAAATTAACTTCATTTGGTGAATTTAGTGTGCTTGGAGGCATGTGTATGCTCTTCCCTTGTGCCAAAAGGTGACCTTGGGAATCAAAAACACCCTTTAAACACATTAGTTTTCACACCAGACACTTCAATTCCTAAGGTTATTCAATATTTTTTTGTGTGCTTGTATGGACCAAGTGAGTGTGTTTGCTCTCCCGTCACATCGAAAGGTTATCTTAAGGATCAAAAACACCTATTGGCTCACTTTTTTATCCCAAAAATCCAAGTTGTGTATGATCTTCCCTTGCATTGAAGGGTGATCTTGGGAGTCAAGCACTTGGAATTCTTTTCCTTTAGGGGTTTGCCTAAGGATTTCATCACCTTAGAGGACAACCCAAACCATGTGTTTCGATGGGGTATACAAGGGGGAGAGTGAAATTTGTACCCCAAAGGTGAAGCTATCATTTTAGGCCCACATTGAGGTTGTCACACATGGTAAAGTGAGTAATCACATGCCTTACACAACACACTAGTTCACATAATCAAGCCTGACATACCTTGTTTATATTGGGGATGCCCCTATTAAGCCTTGTTCATACCTAGCTTAAGAACATCAACCATTTTTCCTTGTGGTGCATCAAATACTAGTTATCCTTGAGAAGTTACTCACATTGTACTTTCAAGTTAGGGAGATAGAGCTAACTTTGGGCAAGGCTTTGGCCTCCAAGGTAAAGGGTGCATAGGTGGTCCATGACCTTGCATTCCCTAGCTATCCATCACTTGATAGATAGTACAATTGTGGGACCATGGGGATTGATGCTCCTTACTTAAGTAATTTAGGCTTGTTGTTTTGTCTTCTTGATTTGATGTTATGGATACCAAGTGCTTGTTTTTAAACCCTCAAACCAAGTCAAGTTTTTGAAAACCAATTGTTTTTTTGAACAAATTATCAAAATTGGTATCCTTCAAGAAAAAATTAAATTAAAGGTTAGGTCAACCATCATCCACAACCTTAGTCCAACCTTAGTCCAAGTCACCTCACATCACCATCCTATCCCCATACATTAATCAATTCTTCATAATCCCTACACATTACTCTTTAAACCATTTAAATCCATAATCCATAATCCCCATCCATTATCCCTTTCATCCTAACCGTATCCCATCATCCTTACATTACTCCAATCCTAAATTTTTTTTTTCCTAATCACCTCATCCATATTAAACATTAGTCTATCCCTTAGTCCATGAAAATCAAACTTAAACCTACACAAGAACTTAGTATATCCTTTGGTCCATCCATCATCCAAATCATGTCTTATCCCTCATACAAACATTGATTCAATCCAAACCTTATCCCTCTCATCCAAATAAAACCTTAACCTATTCCTAAACCATCCAAATTAACCTTAAAACCCATTCCCCATCCAAATTTGTACACAAGCCTTGGTCCACCAAATGAAATCCAATCCTTGAGCCCTAGTCCATGTCCACTCTCCAATCAACCTACCCCTAATACTTTGGTTCATCCTCAACCTACCTAGTCTAACCTAATTCCATAAATCCACATCTCATGTCCTTAATCATCTAATCCACATTAATCCAAACCTCACATCTTCATAATTTGAACCCACCACACATAGGAGAAAGTATTGGAAAATTTAAAATGAGTTTGCCTTGGATCCTTTATGGTGCAGGAGCACCCGCACATGATCAGGATATAGGTCCGCATGATGACATACATGATCAGGATATAGGATAGTTATCAGCATGATGACATGATAGTCTATTTTTAGTATGTTTGACTTTGTCATGTAATAAGGTCCATTGGACCGATGCTATGTATTAGCTCAGCATAGGAGTATGTGTAGGCAGTTAGAGATCGGGATAAGATAGTCTGAGTTGTCCTCTCTCCCAGCCGCTTGGAAGCTCCCAGCCGCTGGGAAGTGAAGTTGGTAGTACTCGAAGGATTTGTTATATATACCTTCGATCTGTTAGGGTTTAGACGCAGTTGATATGGATAGTTCATATTGATAGTTCATCTTGATATTGTTAGATGTATTGGGTCGAGCTGAGATTCAGGGGAGCAGTCCAGACATTGTGAATCTGTATTCAGGACTTTTGAATTTCAAGTGAATAAGATCTCATCTTTTGCAGTATCTGGTTGTATCAGTTGTATCTGTTTTGATTTCATTTCCGTTTTGTAAGTTAATGGGCACTTTCAACCCTTCCACCGGTTGATCCTGCAAATCGGTGGAATGGTCCTGTATCATAGTCTAGTTTGCATTGGTGTTTTCTATTTATGCATTGCATTGTTCAGGAGATCTGTTAGGAGCATACTGTAAATCAGCCTAGCATCCTCATGTGCTAGGTCTAGAAGATAAGTTGTTAGATTTTGGTTTGAAGGTGATCCGGCCCAGTCGTCACATGATCTTTGTGAAAAAGAGCAGTTCGGGGTGCTTACATGCAGTGGAAGGATACACAGGAGTCTGCATGTGCGTTTCCAGTCGAAGCAAGCCGCATCGTCATCTGCGAATGCATCGCCATCAGGATCGGGTCATGAAGTTGTTGAAGTTTGCATGTTGCAAGTGCATCATGATGTTTTGAGTTGGATATATACTCAGTGTATATATCGCAGTCAGGATCATCTCTCGGGGAAGTTCATCATCCGCATATCGCTAACGGATGCGGGTGTGAAAGTTAAGTTTTTTTGGCTAAGTGTTGAAGAGTTCATCAGGATGATGTGTGACGTCATCGTCATCAGGATATGACGTCATTGTCATCAGGATATTAAGTAATCCCTCAATGCGAGTTTATCCTGTTTTCGCTAAGTGGTTAAGTATCGGCATAGGTAGGAAGTTGTATTAGCATCATCAGGAGGTTTCGAGGAACCGGATGAACAATATCATGATGCTGTTGCTTGTATCGTCGGGCAGTGGAGCGTCGAAGGCAAGTTGTTGAAGTGCAACGTCATCAGGATATTGGGAGCAACCGGATATTTGGATATCCTGCTGATGAAGGTGATATTGAACATCATGATGATGCCGCTTGTATTTGGCACCCGATGAACAGTGCAACCGGAGGATGTTTGCGCCCGTTGATTATCATGATGATGATGATAGGCGACAAGCGGAGGAGGTAAATAGTAGTCGACAGGAGGATATTTGCGATCATCCGAAATATGATGATGCTGTTGAAATGTGATGATGCTGTTGTTGTCTCTAGGAAATATGATGATGATGTTCAGCCGATAGGGAATTTTATCATGCTGTTTGTATTTGTGGCTACTCCTTCCTGTTAGTTAGCCTCCGTTGCGTTCCACTCTGCATCATAGTGGTATCAGAGCAAAGGTTTAGGATCTTTTGGAAAAGATAGGCAGGATGTCAGACGGAGAAGGAACATCTGAGGTTCCAGCAAAAATGACCAACGCTGAGTTGGCAGTTCTAGTGAAGAAACAGATTGCGGAAAGTAAGGCCGTGAAGGCTCAGAATCAGGAGTTGAAAGATGAGTTAGCAAAGTTGAGGAGCAGAGTAGGTTCTGGTAGAGAAGATGATAGGGAAGAAGAGGATATCCCTAATTGGAGCGAGGAGGTCGTTCCTGCAGACCAGAGGCCACTGTTGAACGCCCTCAAGGCCATGGAGAGGAGAACCATGGATGTGAAGCTGGATTTGCTAGTATTTACAGGTAAGATGGACCCTGATTCAGTAATGGAATGGATAGATTGTTTGAACAATTTCTTTGTAACAGAGGAGATACCAGAACAACAGAGAGTGAAGATAGCACAGTCAAAGATGAAAGAAGCTGCCTTGACATGGTGGAACTTTGTTCAGGATGATAGAGTACAGGAGGGAAAACGTAGAGTTGCCACATGGAAGAAGATGATGGAATTGGTAAAGGAGGCTTATATTCCTTTGGATTACAGTATCCAGTTACACAAGAGGAACCAGAACCTGAAGCAGAAGGAGCTAGATGTCAGCTCATATACAGAAGAGTTCATGAAACTCTGTATGAAGACCAAGGTGAAAGAAAGTGAAGAGGAAAAGGTAGCCAGATACCTTAATGGACTGAGGTTTAATATTCAGGAAGATCTCAGTCTGCATAACCCAGATACAGTGCAGAAAAGCTTTCAGTTGGCATTGAAAGTGGAAGAAAAGCTGAAGAGAAAACAAGATCAAAACAATAGAGGAAGAGGAAGACAACAAAGAGGTGGAAGAAGTCCTTTCAGAGGCAGAGGACATGGACAGGAATATCAAGGAGAGTCCAGTCAGGACAATAGCAAGGGCAACAATAGTCAGAATCAGAGAGAGAATTACAGTCAGCAAGGAAATTTTAGAGGTAGAAGACCTTACAGAGGAAGATCCCAGGGCAGAGGATCCATCAGATGCTACAACTGTAACAAAGAAGGCCATATAGCCAGCAGATGTCTAGACAAGGCCACAAGCTCAGTAGGAGAAAGGAGGACAAATCTGGTCAATGAACCTGATAATCAAAGTAGGACAAGCTCTAATGAATTTCAGAGTGTGAATGGTCCTGAGAATTTTAGATATCCAGAAAGTGGAGAGTCCCTGATGATGAGAAGAACAGTGACTACCATGAAGGTACCTGATAAAGAAGCCCCTCAGAGGAAGTCCCTTTTCAGAACCACTTGCAAAGCAGGAGGTAAGGCTTGTAAAGTTTTGATTGATTCTGGTTCTACTGAGAACTTTGTGTCTGAAGAGATGGTGGTGAAGCTGAAGCTTAGGAGATTGCCTCACCCATCTCCATATAAAGTCTCATGGCTTACTCAAGGACAGCAGACAACTGTAGAAGAGCAGGCTTGGGTAGAGTTTCAGATTGGTGGATATAAGGATAAGTTGTTGTTTGATATCACCAAGATAGATGCTTGCAACCTTTTGTTTGGTAGACCATGGCAGTATGATCTGAAGGCACAGCATGATGGTGTTAAAAACACCTATAAAATCACTAAAGATGGTAAAGAAGTAACGTTATTCCCATTGAAGGAGAAAGAGGAGAAGTCTAAAGGCAAAGAAGTGAAGGTCATGCTGATGGAAGGCAAACAGTTCATGAAAGAAGTAGCAGCAGAAGGTGCAGTTGCATATGCCCTAATCCCATGTATGAGTGTGAATAAGGAACAACAGCAGGCAGGCAAGAAAGAGAAGAAGCCAAGGTTGATAGACCCAGCTGTCCAAGAGTTATTGGATAAGTACAAAGGTGTTATCTCAGAGGGAATGCCAAGATCCCTACCACCTGTCAGAGATATCAGTCATTGCATAGACTTGATTCCAGGGTCTACACTTCCAAATAAAGCAGCTTATAAGCTTACCCCAGAACAGAATGCAGAAGTAGCCAGACAGATTGAAGAATTGATGAATTCAGGTCTGATTGGGAAGAGTCTGAGTCCATGTGCAGTACCAGCTGTACTAGCACCTAAGAAGGAAGGCACTTGGAGGCTTTGTACAGATTCCAGAGCCATCAACAAGATCACAATCAGGTATAGGTTTCCAATCCCCAGAATTGAGGATTTACTTGATTGTTTGGGAAATGCTAAGTACTTTACAAAAATAGATTTGAAGAGTGGGTACCATCAGATCAGGATTAGACCAGGTGATGAGTGGAAGACAGCATTCAAAACAAATGAAGGATTATATGAATGGAAGGTTATGCCATTTGGTTTGTCTAATGCCCCTAGTACTTTCATGAGGCTGATGAATGAGGTTCTGAAGGAATTCATTGGTAAGTTTGTCATAGTCTATTTAGATGACATTCTGATTTTCAGTAACACTAGAGAAGAACATCTCGGGCATATAGAGCTGGTTCTCAAGAGGCTACATGAAGAGAAGCTGATGATAAACTTGGGCAAGTGTCTGTTCATGAAACAGGAGATCACCTATTTAGGTTTTGTCATCTCACAAGGAAAGCTGCAGATGGATAAGGAGAAGGTGAGTGCCATATTGAATTGGCCAACTCCACAGACCATGAATGAAGTCAGAAGTTTCCATGGGTTAGCAACCTTCTACAGGAAGTTCATCAGAGGGTTCAGTCATATTTGTGCACCCATGCTGGATACCATCAAAGGAGGACAGAAATGCAGGTTTGTTTGGACTCAAGGAGCAGATGATTCCTTTGAGGCATTGAAGAGGAAGGTGGCACAGCAGCCAGTCCTTGCACTTCCAGATTTCAATAAGATCTTTCAGGTAGAGTGTGATGCCGGTCACATGGCCATTGGAGCTGTACTCAGTCAAGAGGGTAGACCAATTGCATTTTTCAGTGAAAAGCTCAATGATGCTAAGAAAAGGTATTCATCATATGATCTGGAAATGTATGCTTTAGTTCAGTCCCTAAAGAAATGGAGGCATTACCTGCTGCCAAAGGAGTTCATAGTTTTCACAGACAACCAGGCTTTGAGTTTCATCAACAGCCAGGAGACGCTGAACCACAGACATATGAAGTGGGTAGAGACCTTACAGGCTTTCACTTTTACCTTGAAGCATAAGAAAGGGGTTAAGAACAAAGTTGCAGATGCTTTGAGCAGAAGAGTTCTCACAGTAAATCAGATTCAGTTAGAGAGTGTTGGTATTGATTCACTCCAGACTATGTATGAGTCTGATGCTGATTTTGGAGAAATATATCAGGTCTGTACTTCTTTTGGGGAGAAATACCATGCTGAGTTCTCTGACTTTCTGATCCAAGATGGATTGTTGTTCAAGGGTGGACAGTTGTGTATCCCAAGGTGTTCCATGAGATTAAATATAATCAAGGAGAAACATTGTGGAGCAATGGCAGGTCATTTTGGTCTAGACAAGACCCTTGATCTGGTCAGGAGGCATTATTTCTGGCCTAAGTTGCAGTCAGATGTCAGGAAATTTGTAGAAACCTGTGTAATTTGTCAGAAGGCTAAAGGCAGGTCAACTAATGCAGGGTTATATCAGCCCTTACCCATTCCTTCCAGACCATGGGAAAGTATCAGTATGGATTTTGTTTTAGGTTTACCAAGGACCAGGAGAGGCTTTAACAGTGTCTTTGTTGTAGTGGATAGATTCAGTAAGATGGCACATTTCTTGCCATACAAAACCACTGCAGATGCCTCATATATTGCAGATTTATTCTTCAGGGAAATTGTCAGAATTCATGGGTTGCCTTTGAGCATAGTTTCAGACAGGGATGTGAAGTTTGTGGGTCACTTCTGGAGAACCCTTTGGAGGAAGCTGGGAACCAATTTATCTTTTTCCTCTGCATATCATCCTCAAACGGATGGACAAACTGAGGTAGTGAACCGTTCCTTGGGGAATCTACTTAGATGCTTGACAAAACAGCATGGAGAGAAGTGGGACAATATTCTGTCTCAAGCTGAGTTTTCATACAATGATACTGTCAACAGGAGCACAGGAAAATCACCTTTTCAGGTAGTGTATGGAATGCATCCCAGAGGTATTTTAGAGTTGCGAGAGCTACCTACAGCAGATCCTGTTAGTGCAGATGGAGAAGCTTTTGCTGAAGCAATCAAAGAAGTTCATGATCAGGTTAAGACCCAACTCTAGCAAACCACCTTAAAGTATAAGGAGTATGCTGACAAGAAGAAGAAGGATGTTAAATTTGCTGTTGGAGATTTGGTTTGGGTTCACTTGAAGAAAGACAGGCTTCCTAAAGGGAAGTATACTAAGCTCATGCAAAAGAAAGTTGGACCATGTCAGATTTTGCAAAAGCATGGACAGAATGCTTATAAAATCCAACTCCCACCTGATCTTGGTTTATCTCCTATCTTCAATGTATGTGACTTAACTCCATACAAGGCTAATCCAGATGCAGATCAGGATATCCTACAGGATACAGTTGGTGAAGACATTCCTCAACATGATCCTCCACAGATACAGCAGATTTTGGACACTCGAGTGGTCAAACAGACCAGGAACAAGAAGTACTTGGAGTACCTCGTCTCTTGGAAGGGACAGCCGAACTCTGAAGCAGTATGGATGACTGCAGAACAGATACAGAAGCATGGTGCCGACCTTGATACTCTCATCTCAAGTGGACTTGAGATTTCTTCTTTTGGGGAGTATGGTGCAGGAGCACCCGCACATGAGCAGGATATAGGTCCGCATGATGACATACATGATCATGATATAGGATAGTTATCAGCATGATGACAGGATAGTCTATTTTTAGTATGTTTGACTTTGTCATGTAATAAGGTCCATTGGACCGATGCTATGTATTAGCTCAGCATAGGAGTATGTGTAGGCAGTTAGAGATCGGGATAAGATAGTCTGAGTTGTCCTCTCTCCCAGCTGCTTGGAAGCTCCCAGCCGCTGGGAAGTGAAGTTGGTAGTACTCGAAGGATTTGTTATATATACCTTCGATCTGTTAGGGTTTAGACGCAGTTGATATGGATAGTTCATATTGATAGTTCATCTTGATATTGTTAGATGTATTGGGTCGAGCTGAGATTCAGGGGAGCAGTCCAAACATTGTGAATCTGTATTCAGGACTTTTGAATTTCAAGTGAATAAGATCTCATCTTTTGTAGTATCTGGTTGTATCAGTTGTATCTGTTTTGATTTCATTTCCATTTTGTAAGTTAATGGGCACTTTCAACCCTTCCACCGGTTGATCCTGCAAATCGGTGGAATGGTCCTGTATCATAGTCTAGTTTGCATTGGTGTTTTCTGTTTATGCATTGCATTGTTCAGGAGATCTGTTAGGAGCATGCTGTAAATCAGCCTAGCATCCTCATGTGCTAGGTCTAGAAGATAAGTTGTTAGATTTTGGTTTGAAGGTGATCCGGCCCGGTCGTCACATGATCTTTGTGAAAAAGAGCAGTTCGGGGTGCTTACATGCAGTGGAAGGATACACAGGAGTCTGCATGTGCGTTTCCAGTTGAAGCAAGCCGCATCGTCATCTGCGAATGCATCGCCATCAGGATCGGGTCATGAAGTTGTTGAAGTTTGCATGTTGCAAGTGCATCATGATGTTTTGAGTTGGATATATACTCAGTGTATATATCGCAGTCAGGATCATCTCTCGGGGAAGTTCATCATCCGCATATCGCTAACGGATGCGGGTGTGAAAGTTAAGTTTTTTTGGCTAAGTGTTGAAGAGTTCATCAGGATGATGTGTGACGTCATCGTCATCAGGATATGACGTCATCGTCATCAGGATATTAAGTAATCCCTCAATGCGAGTTTATCCTGTTTTCGCTAAGTGGTTAAGTATCGGCGTAGGTAGGCAGTTGTATTAGCATCATCAGGAGGTTTCGAGGAACCGGATGAACAATATCATGATGCTGTTGCTTGTATCATCGGGCAGTGGAGCGTCGAAGGCAAGTTGTTGAAGTGCAACGTCATCAGGATATTGGGAGCAACCGGATATTTGGATATCCTGCTGACGAAGGTGATATTGAACATCATGATGATGCCGCTTGTATTTGGCACCCGATGAACAGTGCAACCGGAGGATGTTTGCGCCCGTTGATTATCATGATGATGATGATAGGCGACAAGCGGAGGAGGTAAATAGTAGTCGACAGGAGGATATTTGCGATCATCCGAAATATGATGATGCTGTTGAAATGTGATGATGCTGTTGTTGTCTCTAGGAAATATGATGATGATGTTCAGCCGATAGGGAATTTTATCATGCTGTTTGTATTTGTGGCTACTCCTTCCTGTTAGTTAGCCTCCGTTGCGTTCCACTCTGCATCACTTTAAACCAAGCATCCCATATATCCACTAGGACCCTTAATCATCATAGGGACCAAATCCATAAGATCTGAAGTTGAACCATGTTATAGTCCAAGTTACAATTTATCCAAACCATCCATCAAAAATCACCTATCCAAATCATCACTCCAAATCATCTTAAAATCATTGGAAAGGTTATCTAAGTCTACCATTACCCTTTGAACTACCTTTGGAATTTATTATCCCTTTTAAGCCTACTTTCCTATAATTCAAAATCTACCAATCCTTGTCATCCCAATCCTATTCACCAACAACCTTAACCTAAATCATCCTATCATCCACATAAATCTTTAGATGATCAAAGCCCAGTTGATCCAACCTTAATTCAAAGGTTAATCTTTAGCATCAATCATCATCTAATTCAAAACTTATTCTTGGATCTCCAACATTAATTTTAACCCTAGGGTAACTCTAAATCCAAATTATCCAAGTCAAATACAAAACTATTCAAAATCCAAATCATCTAAAATATAAAACATCCAAACAATCAAAATCCCAAGACCTAACCAAAAATAATGGACCAATATCCACACAAGAAAAGATAAAAATCACAATCAAAGCAATGACAAAGATCATAATAAAGGGTAAATAAAACACTATGAACCCTTTTGATCAACTCCTCTTCCCAAATCAATCCAAGCACCATGACTATAAAATCCTTGTTAATCATCCAAGAGATGATCCATTTGATGATGATGATAGTCATTTTGACCAACTAGAATATGAGCCATTTGAACATGACAATGATGATGTCAACCATCTTGAATATGAGCCCTATGATGTTAACAATATTATTGACCAAAACATAATTGCCAAGATATTCATGGGAAAGCCTCCCATAGATCCTCCATGCTTAACCATAAACACACATATCATCAAAAACATAGGACACCCTAGCACTAGCTACTTCATAAGCTCCAAAAGAAAAGGTTTGAGAGTCATTCTTATCCCATCCTTGATAATAGAAACACCCTCCTTGAGTCATGTCCCTCATCTCCTACATCCAACTCTAAATCCTTCCAATCATTGTCACTAAAGTCCTTCAACTCCTCCACTTCCACTAAATCTCCCAAATCATTCACATCCACCTCCTCCCAATCATTGCTACTCAAATATTTTATATCCTTCATATACTTTAAGTCCACCAATTCATTCACTTCTTCCATGTCATCCACATCCTCATCCAAATCGTCTAGCCTGTCCTATCCAAAATCGACCCATCCTTGGAAATTTTCTTGGTCTCATCAATCTACTAAAGACTTTATCCAAGAACTAATTGCATGGGATAAACAAAAAACCAAAAAATCCAAGAACTCCATGTCCAAACCACCATCATGCACTCCACCACCTATCAACCCTACTTAAGAGCTTCCTATCCAATATATGTTATTATCATGCCAAAATCCCAAACCCATCCAAGAATCTCCCATCTGGGCTATCCAAACTCACATCCCATTATCTGAGCATATGGATCTATGTCAAGCTCAAAGCAAAGGGAAAAGGAAACAAGTTCTATTTTGAATCTAGATCAAGTTACCCAAACATTTCCCATAGATGGTCATGAAATTCAAACTATTCCAATCTTTGATCAAAATCCTATCTATGACCAACAAGCCCAAAATGATCCCCTCATCCACTTTTATCCAATCCATGACCACAAAATTGAAGCTGATCACATCCATACTCCAACAACCTCCATTTCCCAAAGTGACATGCTTTCCTCCCTTTGACGCATAGATGATAAAATAAATGAAGTGGATTTTATCAAGCATGAGGATGCACAAGATAAAATTGATCACATTGAACATATCATTAGTCAAGATACCACAATCATAGACAAGCAGAATGCACAAATATCTTACCAACTTAGTTCAAACACCTTCATATGATTAGGCCTTCTTGTGGATGATAAAATAGATCTCTATAGTGAGTCACAATTGCCTAAATATGGATGTGCATCTTGTTTCAAATGCAACAAATATCCCATTGAAAAATATTTTTTTCCAAATCATAGTATACATCGGAAAAGGTTTAGGCCTTCATGAACAAGAAGTTCTGGAACCAGTATTAGTATATACAAATCATGTAAATCAATCCACTAGCAACACACCTTCTATAAAATAATCAAACGATGACACCTTGATTATAGTTTGGGTAACCTCATCTAATGAAAGCATCAAAATAGAGGCTATCCATAGTTCATCTAACGATCCTCCAACCACCCATCTTTTTCCTACCACCTTCATTCCTACTACAAAATCACATCCCCAACATCCTAAACCCCTTGATTGGGACCAAGAACATCATCCATCATACAAAGTGAAGCATCCCCGTGAATCAAAAAAATGAAAAAAGAATTGAAGAAAAAATGAGCCCAAAATCCAAACGAAGCACAAAATCAAAATGAATGTCAAAAACAACATGCATCCAACAATCAAGAAGAAATAAAAAGCAATATGGATCCCCAATAAAAGTGAATTGGTAAATTGATTCAAATAAAAATATCAAAGAAAACCAATCAATCAAAAGTCTCACATTGCATACAATAGGTGCCCACCACCTCCACAATTATTATTGATCCTGACACACACAACTTCACAATCCAATAATATTGTTGGTCCTCATCCTAATACTAAACCCAAATCCAAAACCACGTCTCCTAAATTTAACCCCACCTTCCAATCCTAACATCCCCCATTCCAATCCAAAATCCCTCAATCCAAACATCCAAATCCCATATCCCAATTCACAAACATTCAATCCAAATCCATACATCCTCATCCTAAGTCTAACAATCCAAAACCTTGAATCCATCACATCCTCATAGCCACATTCTACCATAAAGCCTATGATGACACTCTAGAAAGATGTTCACATTCAAACAAGGACAACCTAGCTATCAAAGAGCATCGTCACATTTGCAAATTGTACACCAGTGTAGTGTGTTAGATTTAGGGCAGATAACTAAGAGGGGGGATGAATCCCTTGTACAAAACTTTCTTGCAGTTAAACACTTAAATCCACTTTGTAACTCAGTGGCATAATGATAAATA
The DNA here is from genome assembly GCA_027924645.1 of Cunninghamia lanceolata. Lineage (NCBI taxonomy): Eukaryota > Viridiplantae > Streptophyta > Pinopsida > Cupressales > Cupressaceae > Cunninghamia > Cunninghamia lanceolata. The sequence continues at coordinate 3,907,446 of BSBN01000934.1, forward strand.
AATCATGGAAACGTAATACATTAAATAAAGAGTAGAAACACATTAACACACAGGACATCAAGATTTTAACGTGGAAAATCCTGTTAAGGGAAAAACCACGGGGTGATTAACCCAAGATTGTATTCTTTGTTAGAAGAATAGAAAGAACAAAATGGCACATGCCAATTAGGGCTCACTACCTGAGCACACTGCTCACAAGAGGCTCACTGCCTACAAAAGACACATTGTCTACAAAATAATAAGCATCACATACATGAACTGGAGAATAACATCTTCACCATGCTTGAATCAGTTCCATTTAAGCCTAATACTTCTACTCTACCTTTCACTCTCCTCCTCACTACCACACTCTCATCTCCACAAGATGCATTTCAAATGACTTTATAATCCCTTATTTATACAAGACATCAACTTAGGAATAACCATCTAAGTCAGCAAACATCTACAAGATTATCCACAGAATGTGTAACTCATCCGATCAGCTAGTCTTAGGAAGAACACCATCATCCGGAAGTAATTCTTCAATTGTGAACTTGAACTCCAATGCGGACCACCAACATGAACTAGACACATTCCAAAGACCTCCACAAGCTTGCCTAAATAACCAAGAACATCCACACTACATCTTCTTACTGAAATCCTTCTCTCCTTCATCCAGAACCTCAAGAACACAATCTGTCATTACTGTCACAAAGAAATAGATGCTTACGAACCTCCAGACCACAAACCAATCGATTTGACACTTCAAAAGGACTTCCTAAACACTCCACCAAATCCGCAGAATAGGATAATGCATTTTCAGATCTCACCAGACCTATCTATATCACTTTGTCACCTCTGAACACCTACCGGAACCAATTTTACTTGAGCGGCCACAACTTCTTTAGATCTTCATGCGGACCTTTGAAATCTCTACTAGATCACCTTAATATATATATCTACAAACCCTTTAAACCACATCCTCTGATCCTCATCTTATCTTGGACTTTTACCTTACTGTCTTCACTGTTCTTCATTGTTCCTGATATGAGCAATTTTTTCAATGTCCTGAGCAAATAGTTCATCCAATCCTTATCATTAATGCAACAGAAGTATGTTGACATCAATGACAACACCGGTTAGGCCCATACTTGCAACATAGTGATCGTAGCAAAACAACTCTATAAGATAGGAAATATTATTGTAACATCATGATAGATGCATCTAGAGAAATGACATAAAATAAACATGATCTTGACACTTAAACATGTAGACATCCAACATAGTCCCAAAAATTCAAAAATCCAAAAAATAAAAAATACTAAAGACAAATAAATTTGTCCAATGGTAAAAACCACTTCTTATGGCACCTTGGGAAACTACCATGATGAAAACCCATTTATGAGTGCAATGAGTAAAATTGATTGATATGTACCATTCCCCTTGGGGGAAATTTGTCTCATCCATTCTGCCATATTTATACCTCCCATCACATCCATCCATCATATCTACATGGTCCATTTGTCCTACAAAATCTAGATCCTCACTTTGACCTTGATAAGTGTTGCATATGTGTTGTCATTGATGTCAATTGAGTGACAATGTGGAAAGGAAAGGAAATTGGAATACATGTTGAGTAGACAAAGGAATGGGTCAGAGGAACAGTGATGATATGAGACAAAGGATCAGTATCATTTGTACACAATCATACTGTATCTTCTAAAGTTCATATGTAAGTTCATGATAAGTGTACATTACCATTATCCTTGATGTATTGTGTTAATAGTGAATGTCATGGAGGTAATGGTGGTTGCATATGTTGTCCTTTGGATGAACAAAGTTGTAGAAATTTTGAAGAAAATTTGTCTAAGTGTTGGTTCAGTCAAGAAAGGTGTCACAAGCTCAAAAGAATGTATTGCATTCTATTGCATTTGAATATATAAGATTGAGGATTAAACAAATGGCTAGATATTGCTCCAAAGAATGTATGGTTCAAATTTGAGATTATGGAGTCTACCAAAAAGTGTTTTAAAGTTAGAAGAGTGAAGGTAGTAATGAAATAGGGTAAGTGCAGTCACAAAGAGACAAAATATTGCTATGCATTTCTCCACAAATGAAGATTTGACATTGAGGTTTGGAGGACACATAGATATGAGTACAAGGTATGCATGTTTCAAGATTCAAGTAATAATATGTCCTGCAGAAGTGTCTCTAGAGTCAGATGTGTGAAGGGATGTCTTGTTGCTAGTTAAGGTAAGTAGAGGGAGATAGTAGGTGCTACCACAGTTCATCACACACTAGTATTTGGCCCTACTGATTGAATGATAGACTCATGTGGTTGGTTAGTATGCACAGTTCAAGTTTCAAATGGTTGTGCTTACTGCAAGTATGATTTTCATTGTTTTACTTCAAGACTGTGTAAGTAGAATATGTTAAGGACACCAGCATCAAAGTTCAAATGTTTGCACCAGCATGAAATGGCCTAAAATAATAAAATAAGTGTAGAATGATGATTTGCAAGCATAGAATGCCTTTTGAGTGGTCTGCATGATCTAATTTAGTCTCCTCTGGTACCGCTTTAGGTCTAGAGCTAATGAATAGAAGGTTAAGTGTTTGTTGGGCTGACTTGGTGTATGTTGATGATCATGCTGTGTTTGGAAGTGTGCACCAGCATGGAAGAATGTGATGAGGTAAAATAGGTCCTGATTATCCTCTATTGTTGAACCACATTGGATTTCTACTTATCGCAAATGTTTAGGAGACCACTAGTTGTGGGCTTGCATGTTTCATGTTACACATTTCATCTTGGCCCAAGGAGAAAAGTTTTTGAATCTTATGAAGGATATAAATGTAAGATCAAAGTTGTTGAGTGGTGTGTATGGTGTGATAGCATTTGATTATGTGCAAATAAAATTACCATAGAAGTAGTTTTGGATGATGAAATATGGAAAGAACTAGTTTATGTAAATTGATATTGTTGCAAAGGTGATTGTAGGTGATGTGGTAAAAGAGAAGAGTTTCCAAAAGTATTTTGATGTTGTGGAACTTGGTATAGTGATTATACAGAGATGAAATAGTTGTGTAGAGTTTGGAAAGGTCAGCAGAAGGTTGGAGTAGTCAATATTTTTTAGATAAGTATTTTGTTGTAGAGGTTGAAGCCTCTTTGTGTAAAAGTTGTAACTGTTGTAGCAATTCATGGAGTTGTAGCTTCCTTTGGGTTGTAGCATATAAATGAAAATGTAATCTTGTTTTTATTTATGAGGCTGGATTTAGATAGTAGATCCAAGCAGTTTTCTTACTGTGGTTTTTCCCTTCTAGCATTTTCCACATAAATGTGGTGTAATGATTTTGTGCTTATGTGTTCTCTTTCTTCTCATGGTTTAAGTGCTTACATTTGGTTAAAGGCAATTGATGCAGAGCATCTATGACAGCAGGACAGCAGTCTTCAAGACTTCAATGATAGGTCTCTCTCAAGGTTCATTTGTTTCACAACTTCTCATGATGCAGGGTTTTCATAACACTTTGCATGTTCATAATATGAAAGGAGTAGACTTCCAAACACCTATCTCAGGGTGCCTAACTCCAATCAAGAATCATCTAAGCCAATGTGTAGGGTCTGCAGGACAGCAGTCTCATTGTCTGTCATAACATGGCTCCATTGACAAAATAGTCACACAAACCTCTTTGGTATGATCTCTACCAACACAAACTCAACTTCATTGTAGCATGCCAAACCTATTAGATGCATAACATACCTACTGTCTGGCTTAACATTTTCAAGGAATGGCTGGGGTCGATCAAAACTGCCAAACCATCAAGCTGCTTTCTTGGTTTGTAACTGCAGTCTTTGAAACTATTTTAAGAAACTTGTCTTCTACTGACTGTTTTATGATTAGAATGATTTTTAACATATGGAGAACCTATGAAAAGGTGTAGACATCTTTCCAACCTTTGACATGCCTCTATAGGCTTACAACATGAAGGTTAAAATGACTTTAATGACTATTTTAAATGCCTCAACAAAGGCTTACAAAATTGACTCTTGCAAACTACCTATGACTACAAGATTATCCTACCTAGGACTAATAACATAACCATAGTAGATTCTAGCTATTTGGACATAGTCCACTACAAATATGGCTTTCAAGCCTCATAACAACATTAAGATGGTCTCAAAGACCTTATTAAACAAAACAAACTACTTGAAAATCTAACCAAAACCTAGATGTCTTGGTGCTCCTGCACCAGCAATGAAAGAAAAGAATTTGATTTTCACCCCCCCTCTTAGTACTTCTATATTTTCAATAATTGGTATTAGAGCTAAGTTCCTTGATGTAGTCTAACAGTTAAGGTAGATCTTGGAGTGGAACACATAGGAACTGAAGTACTATTTAATGAAAAGAAGCCTCTGGAAGATGATAAAGACATGAAAACCTTCAATCTTGAAGATTATGATGTTGATTTTGAAGGGGAACTCATTTTTTCCCTAGAAGATCTAGATGTAGCAAGGAGAGAAAATGAAGAGTATAAGATTAAGCTCAAATAATCAAAAGAAGCAATTGCCAAATTAAAAGTTCAAGTGGAAGAAGGTAAGAAGGTTGCAAATTGTCTAAATACTAAGCTCAATGTCAAATCAGTTGAATGCTCCAAACTTGAAGAAGAAATAGTCTCTCTGAGGAAAAAATTGGAGAAAGTAAAGCATCAGATAGACAAAGGTCTAAAACTAAAGAAAAGCACCAATATCCTTGATGAGATAATCAGTAGTTGAAGACCTGTAATGAATAAAGATGGCATTGGATTAGAGAAAGGTCATAGTTCTAAAATAGATATAACTGAAGGCATGTTTGAAATTAAAAGGAAGAGCCCTACACTGAAGACTCTTAGGAGACTGAAGATGAGGAGAATGAGTTGGATGATGATGACTTCATAAAAGTTAGTGATCAAAAGAAAGATTTCAAGAGATCTCCTCCTGGACAAGTTGCTAATCCTAGGTTCTCTCAATTCTTTTTGTGGTTACTATTATTCTTGCAATAAATTTGGTTAGAAGTTTATTGATTGTAGAACTAAGGAAAGAATAAATGATTACATGAGGAAGAATTCATGTGTGCCTACAAAGCATGATGTTGTGATCTCTAATTCCTTCTATGGCTATTGTTATGTATGTAATAAGTTTGTTCATAGGGTTGTTGAGCATAGAACTAAAGTAAGGAGAAATGGTATGACTCCAAAATATAATGTTGTTTGCTACAAGTGAATGCATAGAGCAAGATACTACAAAAGTGAATCTGTGATACCACCAATTAGCAAAGGAAGATAAAGGAAACTGTGACTTAGCAAAAGAAGGAAATGGAAAAGATACGGAGAAAGAAGACATAACAAGGAAGGATTTGTGCCTCTACCTAGTGTAAAAGACTTCATTGTTTATTAAGAGAAGGCATAGGGTCAGGGGGAGATAATCAATACATGTTTATTCTTTCCCCCTTGAATATTTGTGGCTTCTACTATGGAAGCTAGGCATACAGATAAGTTGAAATGAAATTGACAGATAATGTTGTTGATAAGGCAAGATAGTTTCTTTCCCCTATATTTTCAGAACAAAAACATAAGATGCAGAGATTATAGAATGGATTTGAGTCTCTCTGGATTTACAAAGCACTTTGGCAGTAGTTTACCAAACCAGATAAAGGTGCATTAAATGAGGAAAGTTAGGGCAAATGAAAAGCTACTTATGTTTCATTGGCATGATCAAATCTCATTTCAAAACAAAGCATTTGCATATGGAGCTGATAAGAGAAGAATACTTTTAGAATACTTGGAGAATTTGAGCTGAAGGAAAATCCCAAAAAGTGTATTTGGAACCCTAATGATTGAAAAACAAAGGCATTTATCAGAACTTCTCTTCATTAAAACTCTAGTTTTTGAATTCAAAGAGGTTTTAGATGACAAATCTACAACTAATTGATGTTACTAAAAAACCAAGACTGAAGTATAAGAAATTTTCTTACAAATCCATGGAGGTAGATAAGGAAGGGGTGTTTTCAAACATTCCAGCATATGTTGTGTACACAAAAGATGTTAGGATATATATTCATTATAAGATTGATGAAATTAATCATGTGAAATTTGAAGTGCTAAGGGATACCCTCTTGGATGATATCAACTATAAATCAGAGTATGCCAATGTGGGGGCCAAGCAACTGGACATATGGAAGGATTACCCTAACTTTTACGATAAGAATGAATGGGTAAGATATATTTTGAGTAGAATTCATGTATCTTGATAAGCCCTACATGATCACCAAGGATGTAATTAGGACAATTATTGGGATGTGTTCAACCGGACCTATACTGGTAATGAAATCCATAAAAAATAAGTTCACTAAATTGACAGGTCCCAAATTTGTAAAGTGGACTTCGACTGTGAATGATATAACAAATCCAAATGTTAGATATGATGCAATGCGCATTGCATATAAAGTCTACTTCACAAACATAAAGGGATCTATCACTGGTACAACAATTCACACTACTTATTAGATGGTAAAGGAAGAAAAAGACTTTGACCTCTGTGAGGTCATGAGAGAACAATTGTTGGAGTTCTAATCTAAAGAGGAGAAAAGAAAAAAGATACAATTTCATGTATCTCACACTTATCATTTGTCTTACATTCTATTTCCTGAATGAATTTCCTAGTTTTAGAGGAAAGTTCTGGCAACAACATATTCTTGTTACCACTCAAATTAAGAGTCATATGAGAGGTTTTAGTGATCCAAATCACTATAGTACATTGTACTAGGGTTTCTTCAAAAACTTGCAAACCAATATACAATCAAGAGACAGAATCCCATCCAATGTTGTAAGCTAGTATGAAGGTCAAATCAACTTTTTTGTTGATAAGGATTATACCTACATGGAAGCAGTTGAGCCTAAGACTGCTTAGATTCCTAGATTGCCCTATGAGGTCTTAGCAAAAGAAATCAAGACCGATGCTAATATTTTTCTCAACAAACCTAAAGACAAAACTGTTGAGAGATTTGGTACTTATGATGAAATAATTGATAAGAAGAATAAAAGAAGTGTGGAGGAGCATCTTGAAATGCATAGAGATGAAATGCATAAGATGTGGGGTATTCCACCAAAATCTACTTCAGAAGCCCCTGTGGAGAACCCACAACCTAGTCTTATCGGTCTACCAACTGCTCAAGGGCCAAGAAGGACTAGCAGGTCCACATCTGCTACTATAAATTCTCTACAACCCTCCAGATCAGCACAAATAGTATCTACAAGAAGAAGAGTTTCCTCTAAGACATTGGCATAGATGAAGACTACAGAAAAGAAGCATGCCAAACCAAAATAACCTGCTAAAAGAAAGAAGACTCATGTAGCGGAGATTGAAGACGAAGAAGAGGAAGGAGAGGAAGGTACCTCTCAGCTGAAGAAGTCTAATAAAACTCCTCCAATGGTGCCACACCATGAGCCTCTATAATTAGATGCAATATTCAATGCAATTGTACATTATGGTATATTAAAGGATACAACAAATTTATATCCGGATGTACCTCCTAAAGATCAGAGCACCATAGAGAAATTTGTAGTGATGTATATGCTAAAAAATAATGTGCCCTTGAATGAAATTATTAAAAAAATTTCAGACAGCCTAGCTCAGGCTTTGAGGCAAAGAAGATAAGGAGCCATAGAAATGGATGATGAGCTAAGATATCAAGCTCTTGATAAGACTGGAACTAATGTCTTTCAAGAAGAAAAAGATAAAATAGCTCAAATGCAAGCTAAGGGGCTAAGGACAAAACAAAGGGTAGATGCCTTTATGAGCGTGGAGAAAGGTGATAAAGATAAGATTCAAAAGGAGACTAAAGAGGTGACCAAGAGAATTCTTAAAGGAGTAAAAATTGTTGAGAATGTGAAGCAACCGTAAGTTTCTCCATTACACAACACAACTTCTCCACCTCACATTGTAGTATCTCCTCCACATGACACACATCAGCAAAATCCTCAAGAGGAGAAAGAAGAGAAAACTACACAAGATGAAGAACAAGTAGCACAAGGTGAAGGAAATCCATCTCCTAATCACAATGTTGTGCATAATAGTCCTCCTCTAGAGAATACAGAGCAAGAGGGTAACCCTGATCAGAAAGAGGAGCATACAAATGTTGATACAGGGGAGAGCCCAGGAAAGGCACACGATACATCTTCCTCCTCCTCTCTAGTTGACTCAATTAAGTTTTTTTTGGCTCAACAAATGCGAATCCAACCGGTCGTTACTCTACAACTTTTATAGTTGCTAGTCTTAGATGGAAAAGTTAACTTGTCCAGTATATCTCATCTCCACAAATTGCAACCTGGAGATATATTGCAATCCTTAGCAAGGCAAGAAATTTTACAACAAGTTAAAGGGGATAAGCTAATAGAAAAGGCAATTAATATAGTTCAGGAGGAATTACCTGAGGCTAAAAGAGACTACTCTCTACCTACCACTTAGTAGATGAAACTTCTATTGGAGTCTTTCAAGGTTCATTCTTCTTATCTTGAGAAGCATGTTGAGTAGAAGATAACAAAACAAGTGAATAATAAAAGATTGGTAGATACCTCTAGTAGATGTGCTACGGCACATAATAATTTGCAAGAAAATATGAAAAAAATTTAGAAATGTCTAGAAGATGTAAAAGTTTTATATCAATTTTGTTTGAATTAGCCTACAACTACTAAGAGCATAAAGGATCAAATTGACTCTATTAGGTCACAATTAACTCAAACGGCCAAAGTGTATGATCCATTGAAGGATAAAGATAGAGCTACCAGAGCACAAATAGAAAATCTTCGTACCTAGCTGAAGCAGATTTTGGATCAAAGGGAACAAATAAAGAGTGAAATTGGATAACTAAGGGAAGTGGTGAGTCTGAGGTTAGCAATCTTGGCTAGAATTTTGACAGAGGTAGAAAATGTTGCACAAAAAGTAAAAGTACCAGCTACTTTGGAGAAAGCAGAAGAATTATATATTTAGCTTGAGAGCCAATTGCATATTCTATCTTTTGCAAAGAAGAACTACGATACGACACTTGCCCGATTAAAGGTAATTTATAAGAATGTTCTACCTTCGAAGTAAATTGAAGACATATTGAAGGTAAGAAATTTTTTTATGATGTATAGATATGCAAAAAATAAGATAGGAATAATTGATATTATTTTAACTTGAACAAGGCACTCTGTACATATTATCCATGTATATCACAAGGAATGTGAAGATGAGTTTTGCTACATTAGTTTTGAAGAAATAGTCCTACTCCTTAAGGGGAGTGGATAGATAGAAGATGATAAGGATTTTTAGACAAGGGGAGTCTATATGTTTTGCAAGAACAGAGGAAGAACACTAGCCCTTTTCCATTGATGTTAAAGGGGGAGAAAATTGCATATCAGGTAAATGTTTCCATCAATGACAAAGGGGGAGATTGTTGCATATGTGTTATCATTGATGTCAACTAAGTGACAATATCAAAAGCAAAGGCAAATTTGAATATGCTGAATAGTCAGAGGAATAGTGATTATATGAGATAAAGGATCAGTATCATTTGTACACACTCATACCTTATCTTCTAAAGTTCATATCTAAGTTCATGATAAGTGTATGCTACCATTATCCTTGATGTGTTGTGTTAATAATGAAAGTCATTGAGGCTATGTTGGTTGCATATGTTGTCCTTTAGATTATATGAAGTCATATTATTTGGCTTTGGATAAAGAAAGTTGAAAGAAGTTTAAAGAAAAATTGTCTAAGTGTTGGTTCAGTCAAGAAAGGTGTCATAGGCTCAAAAGAATGCACCGCATTCTGTTGCAATTGAAGATATCAGCCTATAGATTAAATAGATGGCTAGATATTGCTCCAAGGCATGTATGGTTCAAATTTGAGATCATGGAGTCTACCGTAAAGTGTTTTAAAGTCAGAAGAGTGAAGGCAATAATGAAACAGGGTAAGTTCAGTCACAAAGAGATAGAAGATTGCTCTGCACTTCTCCGTAGATGAAGATTTAACATTACGTTTTGGAGGACAGGTACATATGAGTACAAGTTATGCATTTTTTAAGATTCAAGTAATAATATGTATTGCAAAAGTGTCTCGAAAGTCAGTTGTGTGAAGACATGTCTTGTTGTTAGTGAAGGTAAGTAGAGGGAGATATTAGATGCCATCATAGTTCACTGTACACTGGTATCTAGCCCTACTGATTGAATTATAAAATCATATGGTTGGTTAGTATGTGTAGTTCAATTTTCAAATGATTGTGTTTACTGCAAGTATGATTTTCATTGTTTTACTTCAAGACTGTGTAAGTAGAGTATGTTAAGGACACCGACATTAGAGTTCAAATGTTTGTACCAACATGAAATAGCCTAAAATATTAAAAGAAGTGTATAGGGATGTTTTGCAAGTCATAGAATGTCTTTTGAGTGGTCTACATGATGTAATTTAGTCTCCTCTAGTACCGCTTTAGGTTTGGAGCTAATGAATAAAAGTTTAAGTGTTTCCTTGGCCAACTTGGTGTATGTTGATGATTATGCCATGTGTTTGGAAGCATGTGCTAGCATGGAAGAACGTGATGAGGTAAAATAGGTCCTGATTATCTCCTATTGTTGAACTGCATTGGATTTCTACTCACCATAAATGTTTAGGAGGTGACTAGTTGTGGCCTTGAATGTTTCATGTTAAACATTTCATATGTTGAACACACTAGGATACTAAGAGGGGGGGTGAATTAGTACCTAAACAAACTTCAAATCCTCTAGAGCAGATTAAAACTTAAGCATTACAGTATTAACATAAACATGAAAGATCAACACAATGCACATCAACACATAACACCAGATGTATGTGGAAAACCCAAGAAGGGAAAAACCATGGTGAGGATTAACTCATAATATATGAATCTCAAATAACAACTTTGTTTTAGGGCTACAAGCCAAGGAAGCTACTACTCCCTGAAAAATTTGCTTTAGGATCACTCCCAATGAAGCTACAACTCCTTGCAGGCTTTGTTTTAAGGCTACAAACCAAGGAATCAACAACTCCTTAATTTGAGAACAAACTAAAAAAAAATTACAGTATGACAATCCTTCCACTACCTGAAAACTAACATTGAAGTTCACACCTTTGATGATTACAATTATGTTTCTTTTGGTAATTGGATCAATTAGGCACACTCTTCACCTCCTTCTTATCACACAAATGTCTTCAATATGAAATAGGACAACTTCTAACACATTTGCTCTTTCTCCATCAGTAGCACATCATAATTCATTCATTTTGTTCCTTTTTCTTGCTTGCAAACCTTATCAATCACCTTGTAATCACACATCACCTAACTCAATTTGATTTACAATTTATACATGATATTACATTGGTTACATTTCCTGTAGGCTAGAAACAACATGAAAAATGTGTTTACAAGTCATCTAGACTATAAACAACATGAAACATGTAGAGGAAAAGTCCTAAACAAGACTACATGCTACACCAGTAGATGACCCATGCCTTGCAGACATCAACACTTGCTTAGCTAGGTCTAAAACATTCTTCTTAGCATCAAATATCAAGGAATTACATCTGCACACTCCACTAATTTGAAAATACGATAGCCTTAAGCAAAGAAATATGAAACTTGAAGCATAATGATCACAACAACTTGAAAACCTTGTGTAGTACTAGAAACAAGAAAGATCATCATGAAACTCTTCTAGATGAGTCTACAAGACTCATACGACATCTCCAAACACTCCTTTACCTCTGTACATCAAAGAATTTGTACCATACATCTTCAACCATTAACTTTGAGAACAAGTCATCCGAAGCTTACTACAACATACTACCATTGAAAAACTGAGCTTGTGGATCACCAAGAAATTTGAAACTGCAAGAAAGCATGTATTGTACATCCATAAATATGTCCACAAAACCACAAAGACAAACATTCATATTTGGAGGAATGTGAAACATTTCAATAGGCCTTCAACACCACCTTACTATGCTAGAACACATGCCAGCTATCATTCATAACTTTCACAGTGGAAGGATAAATGATTTGAAACTTTGGAATTGTCACCTTCACAACACCTTGAACATAGATCCAAAGCCACATAGCCATAACTACAAATCTGGAGGAATACAGAGCATTCCATTATGATGGGGAGCCTCATATTGGTGCAGGAGCACCCGCACATGATCAGGATATAGGTCCGCATGATGACATACATGATCAGGATATAGGATAATTATCAGCATGATGACAGGATAGCCTATTTTTAGTATGTTTGACTTTATCATGTAATAAGGTCCATTGGACCGATGCTATGTATTAGATCAGCATAGGAGTATGTGTAGGCAGTTAGAGATCGAGATAAGGTTATCTGAGCTGTCCTCTCTCCCAGCCGCTTGGAAGCTCCCAGCCGCTGGGAAGTGAAGTTGGTAGTACTCGAAGGATTTGTTATATATACCTTCGATCTGTTAGGGTTTAGATATATTGATAGTTCATCTTGATATTGTTAGATGTATTGGGTTGAGCTGAGATTCAGGAGAGCAGTTCAGTCATTGTGAAGCTGTATTCAGAACATTTGGATTTCAATTGAATAAGATCTCATCTTTTGCATTATCTAGTTGTATCAGTTGTATCTGTTTTGATTTCATTTCCATTTTGTAAGTTAATGGGCACTTTCAACCCTTCCACCGGTTGATCCTGCAAATCGGTGGAATGGTCCTGTATCATAGCTTAGGTTGCATTTGTGTTTTCTGTTTATGCATTGCATTGTTCAGGAGATCAGTTAGAAGCATGCTGTGAATCAGCCTAGCATCCTCATGTGCTAGGTATAGAAAGATAAGCTGTTAGATTTTGTTTTGAAGGTGATCCGGCCCGATCGTCACATTGTCTTTGTGAAATTATGCGGTTCTAAGTGTTTACATGCAGTGGAAGGATATACAGGAGTCTGCATGTGCGTTTCCAGCCAGAGCAAGCCGCATCATCATCTGCGAATGCATCGCCATCAGGATCGGGTCGTGAAACTGTTGAAGTTTGCATGTTGCAAGTGCATCATGATGTTTTGAGTTGGATATATACTTAGTGTATATATCGCAGTCAGGATCATCTCTCGGGGAAGCTCATCATCCGCATATCGCTAGCTGATGCGGGTGGGAAAGTTCAGTTTTTGTCTAAGTATTGAAGAGTTCATCAGGAGGATGTGTGACGTCATCGTCATCAGGATATGACGTCATCGTCATCAGGATATTGAGATATCCCCCTATGCGAGTTTATCCTGTTGTCGCTAAGTGGTTAAGTATCGACGTAGGTAGGAAGTTGTATTAGCATCATCAGGAGGTTTCGAAGAACCAGATAAGTTAGATCATGATGCTGTTGCTTGTATCGTCGGGCAGTGGAGCATCGAAGGCAAGTTGTTGAAGCGCAACGTCATCAGGATATTTGGAGCAACCGGATATTTGGATATCCTGCTGACGAAGGTGATATTGAATATCATGATGATGCCGCTTGTGTTTGGCACCCGATGAACAGTGTAACAGGAGGATGTTTGCGCCCGTTGATTATCATGATGATGATGATAGGCGACAAACGGAGGAGGTAAATAGTAGTCGACAGGAGGATATTTGCGATCATCTGAAATATGATGATGCTGTTGAAATGTGATGATGCTGTTGGTGTCTCTAGGAAATATGATGATGATGTTCAGCCGATAGAGAATTTTATCATGCTGTTTGTATTGTTGGCTACTCCTTCCTGTCAGTAAGCCTCCGTTGCGTTCCACTCTGCATCATAGTGGTATCAGAGCAAAGGTTAGGATCTTCTGGAAAAGATAAGCAGGATGTCAGACAGAGAAGGAACATCTGAGGTTCCAGCAAGAATGACCAACGCTGAGTTGGCAGTTCTGGTGAAGAAACAGATTGCAGAAAGCAAGGCCGTGAAGGCTCAGAATCAGGAGTTGAAAGATGAGTTAGCAAAGTTGAGGAGCAGAGTAGGTTCTGGTAGAGAAGATGATAGGGAAGAAGAAGAGATCCCTAATTGGAGCGAGGAGGTCATTCCTGCAGACCAGAGGCCACTGTTGAACGCCCTCAAGGCCATGGAGAGGCGAACCATGGATGTGAAGCTGGATTTGCCAGTGTTTACAGGTAAAATGGACCCTGATTCAGTAATGGAATGGATAGACTGTTTGAACAATTTCTTTGTGACAGAGGAGATACCAGAACAACAGAGAGTGAAGATAGCACAGTCAAAGATGAAAGAAGCAGCCTTGACATGGTGGAATTTTGTTTAGGATGATAGAGTACAGGAGGGAAAACGTAGAGTTGCCACATGGAAGAAGATGATGGAATTGGTGAAGGAAGCTTATATTCCTTTGGATTACAGTATCCAGTTACACAAGAGGAAGCAGAACCTGAAGCAGAAGGAGCTAGATGTCAGCTCATATACAGAAGAGTTCATGAAACTCTGTATGAAGACAAAGGTGAAAGAAAGTGAAGAAGAGAAGGTAGCCAGATACCTTAATGGATTGAGGTTTAATATTCAGGATGATCTAAGTCTGCATAACCCAGATACAGTGCAGAAATGTTTCCAGTTGGCATTGAAAGTGGAAGATAAGTTAAAGAGAAAACAGGAACAAAACAATAGAGGAAGAGGATCAGCCCATAGAACAAGGCAAACAAATGAGAGTCAAGAAGACACTGGTAAAGGACAGGGACAGTCTGATTTCAGAGGTGGATGGAAAGGTAATAAAGGAAGATTTGGAGGTGGTAGAGGTTCTACTACATTTTCAGGGAAATGTTACACCTGTGGTGAGTTTGGTCATCCATCCTTCAAATGTCCAGAAAACAAAGATTCATCATCCAGAAATGATGGAACTAGTGACAAGAGAGTACAACTTGTGCAAGAAGAGAAAGAAGAGAAAAGTGTGCAGAGTCCAAACATTTATCAAAAGGATCAGGATGCTGATAATGTTGGATATCCAGAGAGTGGAGAATCATTGATGCTAAGGAGAATTAGTTTGCAGGCATCAAAGGATATGATGCAAAGAAGAGCTCTTTTCAAGACCACATGCAAGAGCAGAGGTAAAATATGTAAGGTTGTCATTGATACTGGTTCAACAGACAACATGGTATCTCAAGAGATGGTGGATAAACTGCATTTGGAAAGGATTCCACATCCACACCCTTACAAGGCATCTTGGGTGAGTGATAGACATTCACTTTTT
The DNA here is from genome assembly GCA_027924645.1 of Cunninghamia lanceolata. Classification (NCBI taxonomy): domain Eukaryota; kingdom Viridiplantae; phylum Streptophyta; class Pinopsida; order Cupressales; family Cupressaceae; genus Cunninghamia; species Cunninghamia lanceolata. The sequence continues at coordinate 3,922,680 of BSBN01000934.1, forward strand.
GTCTCTGAACAGGCATATGTTGATTTTCAGATTGGAGCATATCAGGATAGAATTTTGTGTGATATTTTGCCCATGGAATGTTGTCACCTACTGTTGGGTAGACCATGGCAATTTGATAGGAGGGTACTGTATGATGGGTATGCTAATACCTATACCATCCAGAAAGATGGAAAGACTATTAAGTTGATGCCATTACAGGAAGCAGCTGCAGCACAGAAGGCAGCCAAAGTCATTTTAATGGGAAAGAAGGAATTTGTGCAGATGCCTAGAGGAGCAGGCATAAAGGCAGTTCAGGACACTGCAGGGAAAGGAGTTGTTAAAGACAACAAGCTGAAGAAGGTTTCAGTTGTGACTGACAGCGGTCAGCAGCAGGTGCAGAAACAGGTTTGCACACAGCAACCAGTTCAGAAGAATGACAAGGATGTTGTCATAGTTGGGACTATTGCTTGTCCTATAAAGATTGACAGGAAGATAGAGTTGAACATTGCAGCAGTTCAAGAGGTAGTTCAGAAAGAGGTTCTGGTCAGGCAACCTGACAAACACAAGGTATGTGAGAGAAAGGCCTACATCAACAGGCATGAGGGTTCACTTACAAGAAAGCAAGTTACAGTTCAGAAGTCTTGGAGTAGCCAAGAGACAGCAGCAGATAAAGCTGGCACAGGGCAGAACATTACACAGGCAAAGTGTAGAGGTGGAAGACTTCCATATCCTAACTCATGGGACATAAGTTATTTTCTTTTGGGGAGTATGGTGCAGGAGCACCCGCACATGATCAGGATATAGGTCCGCATGATGACATACATGATCAGGATATAGGATAATTATCAGCATGATGACAGGATAGCCTATTTTTAGTATGTTTGACTTTATCATGTAATAAGGTCCATTGGACCGATGCTATGTATTAGATCAGCATAGGAGTATGTGTAGGTAGTTAGAGATCGAGATAAGGTTATCTGAGCTGTCCTCTCTCCCAGCCGCTTGGAAGCTCCCAGCCGCTAGGAAGTGAAGTTGGTAGTACTCGAAGGATTTGTTATATATACCTTCGATCTGTTAGGGTTTAGATATATTGATAGTTCATCTTGATATTGTTAGATGTATTGGGTTGAGCTGAGATTCAGGAGAGCAGTTCAGTCATTGTGACGCTGTATTCAGAACATTTGGATTTCAATTGAATAAGATCTCGTCTTTTGCATTATCTGGTTGTATCAGTTGTATCTGTTTTGATTTCATTTCCGTTTTGTAAGTTAATGGGCACTTTCAACCCTTCCACCGGTTGATCCTGCAAATCGGTGGAATGGTCCTGTATCATAGCTTAGGTTGCATTTGTGTTTTCTGTTTATGCATTGCATTGTTCAGGAGATCAGTTAGAAGCATGCTGTGAATCAGCCTAGCATCCTCATGTGCTAGGTATAGAAAGATAAGCTGTTAGATTTTGTTTTGAAGGTGATCCGGCCCGGTCGTCACATTGTCTTTGTGAAATTATGCGGTTCTAAGTGTTTACATGCAGTGGAAGGATATACAGGAGTCTGCATGTGCGTTTCCAGCCGGAGCAAGCCGCATCATCATCTGCGAATGCATCGCCATCAGGATCGGGTCGTGAAACTGTTGAAGTTTGCATGTTGCAAGTGCATCATGATGTTTTGAGTTGGATATATACTTAGTGTATATATCGCAGTCAGGATCATCTCTCGGGGAAGCTCATCATCCGCATATCGCTAGCTGATGCGGGTGGGAAAGTTTAGTTTTTGTCTAAGTATTGAAGAGTTCATCAGGAGGATGTGTGACGTCATCGTCATCAGGATATGACGTCATCGTCATCAGGATATTGAGATATCCCCCTATGCGAGTTTATCCTGTTGTCGCTAAGTGGTTAAGTATCGGCGTAGGTAGGAAGTTGTATTAGCATCATCAGGAGGTTTCGAAGAACCAGATAAGTTAGATCATGATGCTGTTGCTTGTATCGTCGGGCAGTGGAGCATCGAAGGCAAGTTGTTGAAGCGCAACATCATCAGGATATTTGGAGCAACCGGATATTTGGATATCCTACTGACGAAGGTGATATTGAATATCATGATGATGCCGCTTGTGTTTGGCACCCGATGAACAGTGCAACCGGAGGATGTTTGCGCCCGTTGATTATCATGATGATGATGATAGGCGACAAACGGAGGAGGTAAATAGTAGTCGACAGGAGGATATTTGCGATCATCCGAAATATGATGATGCTGTTGAAATGTGATGATGCTGTTGGTGTCTCTAGGAAATATGATGATGATGTTCAGCCGATAGAGAATTTTATCATGCTGTTTGTATTGTTGGCTACTCCTTCCTGTTAGTTAGCCTCCGCTGCGTCCCACTCTGCATCACATATGGTAAGACTTACTCCCTCTTCACTCGGGCCGACAGTCAGTTCAACCGTCGCCAAACTCTCATCGCTGTGACCATTACCATCGGCAAACACTTACAACCTGTTGCCAATATGCCGATGCACTAACTTAGTATATGCTTGGTGTGACTTGCTATTACCAGTGGACTATAGTTTCTATACCCTGATTCACCATTACAACCGATCACCATTTGTATCTGACAAAAGATACATTCTCAATATACATTCCCCACATTTTTTCTCAACATACATTCTCAATATGCCTTCGAATCACACTCGTTGACAAGACCTAGATCATCGGCGAACTCCTTGTTTGTTCCCCTTGATATGCTGATATGTGTTATCTTTGGTGAGACCCTACGCATCGGCAAGCATGCACAACTTCTGGCCGATGTGCTTTGTCACCCCGATCTGAATCTTAGGCCACGACTTCCGTTCAGTGGCTTGAACCTCCCTTCGGCCAGACTATCCTCGTCACTCTGAGCAAGGAATGCTTTTCTGATGGCCTCTGTCTCACCGATAACAGCTCCAACTCCTCCGATCAAACCCTAGCACATGGAGATGCTAGGCCGCCTACTGTGCACACTCCAATTTGGTCCTCTACGCCGCCGAATAGGAAAATGAAACAGGAAACAAAAATAGATATATGTACAATGAAGCCATTCCACTAATTTTGACATAAATCTTATCAATGGAATGCTTCATATCGACATTTTATGACAACAGAAGTATAGAAAGGAAAAGGAATCTATAGTTATGCAATTTGTAATTATAGATAATGGAAAGCAAATTGACGACACGTAATAGTTTGATTTCTCCTTAACACAATGCACAATTACATTCAATCTCCTCTTCGATCTGATTACAATATCTAATCTATATGCATTTGATTCATTTCTCTGGGGTTTATAATTTTGCCCCGAGGTACACCAACCCATTCCAAGTGGCTGGGAGACTGATTCCAAGTGGCTAGCAGAAAACTAACTGATTCTAAGTGACTGGGAGACCAACCGTCTAACCACTAACAATTTGACAAATGCAAACTAAGTACTTGGGACTTACAAAGTTTGTTCTAGGTCTAGATACAAATAGAAATGACATGCATTGGTTGAATAGACCTTATTACAACGCAAACATGATTTCCTAAACAGAACATGAACTTAAATGCCTCACGGAGGCCACCTTGTGGTAGGTGCTCCTACACCATACACCCCACCTAAAGAACTCATGTCCCATGAGTTGATTCTTTGTCTTGCCAAACCATTATCCTTTGTTGCCTCATGCCTTCCCCATGAGCTCTGGACTATAACTTGCTTCCATGGAATCAAAAACTCATGCCTAGCATTGTAGGCTCTACTCACACCTTGCCATGAGTGAGTGCTTGCAACCAAACTTGGATGTTGTATGCCATGATTGCTTACTATCATAACTACCTAAATATCTTCATTCAAAATCTTGGTCCATGCTTCGTGTACTACTACTATGGTAGAATATGATTATCCATCAACTCTTTTTGGCTCTAGAGGACAAACAATGGTCCTTATTATGATAGTATCTTCTTCTTTCCGAACAACTTGTGGCTGCTTGCAGAGCTACTCTTTGACCTTCATCTGATCCATCTCAGACATTACCATCTGATCTCCATCATTCAAAACTAAAATCACCATCAAATGTGGACCTTTGGTAACCTCACTCCTTGAGGTATCCTCCACTTGCCTTGTCTCTTCTTCATTGATCTTCACAAACTCTTTCTTACCCACCAAAATGATTTTGGCTGCCTTCTTTACTTCAACATCCTCCTGCAATGGTGTCATCACAAAAGTCTTTCCATCCTTCTTGATGGTGTATGTGTTAGCATATCCATCATATAATGCTTGCCTATCAAATTGCCATGACCTACCTAAAAGTAGGTGACAACACTCCATGGGCAAAATGTCACATAAAATTCTCTCCTTATATTCTCCAATCTGAAAATCAACATATGCTTATTCATCTACCAAAAGTGATTGGCTATCACTTACCCAAGATGCTTTGTAAGGAGTTTGATGAGGAATCCTTTCTATGCTCAATTTATCCACCATTTCCCTACACACCATATTATCTGTTGAACTAGAATCTATGACTACCTTGCATATTTTACCTTTCCTTTTATAATTGATCCTAAAAAGAGCTCTACTTTGTGATGGTTTAGTCTGCACTGGTTCTTTGAGCAACATCCTCTTGATCATCAGATTTTCTCCCACTTCTGATGTCAAATTCACTTAAGGAGATGTCACACTCCCTGCATCCTCTTGAGTCAATGTAGTTCTTCTCTCATTGCCATGAGAAGTTGAGGCCTTCTCTGGACACTTATAAGTCAGGTTCCCTATCTGATTACAGTTATAACATCTCATGTTGGAGAACTTGGATCCTTTGTCTGATCCATTTGTCCCACCTATTTCATTTGGCCTCCTTCCTTGGTAGCCTCCTCTACTACTTGAGTCTCCAACTTGCTCTTCTTGGCTAGACTCACCACTAGGCCTCTAATTAGAACTTATGCCTCCAAAACTACCTCTAAAATTTATGTCACCTCTTCCTTTACTTTGCTGCTCACCTTTCCTCTTCAGCTTCTCTACAACTCTTAATGCTACTTGAAAGCATTTTTCCATGGTTTCATGGGTAAATAAACTTATCTCATCTTGAATATTGATCCTCAAACCATTTAGATACCTTGCTACCTTGGCTTTTTCATCCTCCATGTACCCACAATGAAGAGTGTATTTGTGAAACTCCTCGGTGTATGTAGCCACATCCATATCTTTTTGCTTAAGGTTCTACATCTTCCTGTAAATCTACACCTTGTAGTCAGATGGAAGGAACTGGGACTTGATCTTCTCCAGCATTCTACTCCACGAAGAGATCATACTTTTTCCATTCTTTACCCTCTCTCCTTGGGTGTAATTCCACCATGTAAGGGCAACACCTTTGCGTTTAGTTTTTGCAAACTTAACCCTCTTATTTTCATGAACTTCCTTGTATTCGAAGTAGTTGTTTAGAGCCTCAATCCCCTCCATAACTTCCTTAGCATTCATCTTCCCACTGAACATGGGGACATCTATCCGAGCCTTTGAAGAGTCCTTGCCAATAGCCTTAATGGCTTCGAGGAATTGCTTTTGTTCAGCCGGTATCACTGCCTCTTCTTGTTCCTCTTCTTCTTCCTCTTTCTCTTCTTCTCCATCTGAACCTTCCTCTATCCTTTTTCCTACCTTTATTGCCTTCAATTCAGATTGGAGTGCTTCCCTGACTCTAGTTTTGATCATCTCTTCCATCTCTTTAAATTTCTTGACCACTTCGATGGTCATCCCCTTTGGAGGCATATCTCTAGACTCTCCTTCGCTTTCTCTAGCCTCTCCTTCACTTTCTCTGTCTGACATAAACATTCACAGATAATGCCAACACTTCTGCAAATCCTCAATTCGACTACAACACAATGCTCAATCAGTTGTACATCCTACACGCTACTTCACAGACCCATTCGTCTCGTGCAACAGCATATCCTAGAGATGCACTACCACTCTCTCACAGTGGCCTCACTCTGCACCCTCTTTTAGCCAAACCTCTATTAGTGAATGGTCATGACATACCTCATCATCGTCTGCCAACACACTACAGGAATCCTATTCCTTCTTACAACTAGATGGCACGAGAAACTCTTCATCTACCTTCTCAGTGACATAAATCAAAATACACAACACCTCCGCCCAGAGCTTTCGCTAGATATGTTATCAATATGATGGGGAGCCTCATATGGTAAGACTTACTCCCTCTTCGCTCAGGCTGATAGTCAGTTCAACCGTCACCAAACTCTCATCGTTGTGACCATTACCATCGGTGAACACTTACAACCTATTGCTAATACGTCGATGCACTACCGGTAGACTAAAGTTTCTATACCCTGATTCACCATTATGACTAGCCACCATTTGTATCCGACGAAAGATACATTCTCAATATACATTCATCACATGCTTTCTAAACATACATTATCAATATACCTTTGAATCACACTCATCGGCAAGACCTAGATCATCGACGAACTCCTTGTTTGTTCCCCCTGATATGTTGATATGTATTATCTTCGGTGAGACCCTATGCATTAGCAAGCATGTACAACTTCTAGCTGATGTGCTTTGTCACCCCGATCTGAATCTTAGGCCGTGACTTTCATTCAGCGGCTTGAACCTCCCTTCGGCCAGACTATCCTTGTCACTCTAAGCAAGGAATGCTTTTCTGATGGCCTCTGTCTCACCGATAACAACTCCAACTCCTCTGATCAAACCCTAGCACATGGAGATGCTAGGTCACCTACAGTGCACACTCCAATTTGGTCCTCTATGCTGCCGAACAAGAAAATGAAACAGGAAACAAAAATAGATATCTATACAATGAAGCCATTCCACTAATTTTGACAGAAATCTTATCAGTGGAATGCTTCATATCGACATTTTGCAACAACAGAAGTACAAAAAGGAAAAGGAATCTACAGCTATGCAATTTGTAATTATAGAGAATGGAAAGCAAATTGACGACACAAAATAGTTCAATTTCTCCTTAACACAATGCACAATTACATTTGCATAATTACATTCAATCTCCTCTTCGATCTAATTAAAATATCTAATCTATATGCACTTGATTCATTTCTCTGGGGTTTATAAGCTTGCCCTGAGGTACACCAACCCATTCCAAGCAGCTGGGAGACTGATTCCAAGCAGCTAGAAGAAAACTAACTGATTCCAAGCGGCTGGGAGACCAACCGTCTAACCACTAACAATTTGACAAATGCAAACTAAGTACTTGGGACTTACAAAGTTTGTTCTAGGTCTAGATACAAACAGAAATGACATGCATTGGTTGAATAGACCTTATTACAATGCAAACATGATTTCCTAAACAAAACATGAACTTAAATGCCTCATGGAGGCCGCCTTGTGGTAGGTGCTCCTACACCACATTATCCTACTAAGAATAACATCACAGAAACAACATTGTCTTCACACTGTCAACTGTAAAACACTCTTTCGGTAATCTAAACATCATGAAACTTGGAATATACATGCTTAGACATTATATGAAGCTATCTTTCAATTTGCAACGGCACAACATCAAGAGAATAAAAATGAGGAGCAATCTCCCACACAATCTTCAAAACCAGTCATCCTATAGGAAAAATCTTCACCAACTTTCGAAGTCCAAACCTTCTTTGTATCAACATATGTATTCTTAGGAATGGTAGGATACATCATATAATATGTTTTAGGCCACCAATAATATCTTCCCAAGATCAATAACACATTTGATTTTTGAATGCATAAGACAACTGAGAGGGGGGGTGAAACAGTTGTAGCTTAAAATTTCAAAACCCTCACACACATTTAGATCCACATAGATTCATTTAACCCATAAATTGTTATGATGATTAAGCATGAAAAGTAAATAATAGAAACTAAATCAAATCAACATCAAACACAAGAGAACACCAGATTTATGTGGAAAACCTAAGAAGAGAAAAACCATAGTGAGGATTAGCTCACAATATAAATTAGTAACAACACCAAATTACAAAAGGCTCACTACCAAAGGGCTTACTGCCCAAAAGAAAGGCTCACTGCCCAAAGAGAAAGAGAAAGAAGAAGTGGCTCACTGCCAGGATTTTAACTGTTATAATTGCATCTAACTTATGCATGGAGTATAGTTCCAATGAAGCTCAAAATATAGAACCAATATTCACCACAATACCAACATCACATTCACACCATCACTGAAAAATACTAGACACCTTCAGCTCACTGCAACTAGTAATCTAACACATAAAGGCTTGTACTACTCCACACACTCAACCACACTATTACTCACATCACATCCATCATGTGTACCCTTAATCATGGTCCCTTGAAACTCATTTATACTGTCATCAACCTCGAGAACATTTTCCAAGGTGAGAAAATCACCTTAACCTAGAAAATTCAACTTAGGTCTAGACCTAAGCATCCCCATAGTCTAAAGGAATGAAGGTGGACCATAACACATCTTAGCATGGACCTAAATTAGTGCAGTCATGGTAGGAGGGTTAATAGAATGAACTGTCTAGGTCGTGCAACAAGAGTAAACACAATAGAAACAACTCAAAGATATGAAACAAATGCAGAGTCAGTCATCCTGTATATCATAGAATTCAAATATAGATCGACCGACAATATGTGGGATTACAATTAGGGCTCAAAGGCCTAATTATAAAATATTAGAATATGCACAAGATATAGATTTGAAGGTCCTTTACACAAATCCAAACTATGAACTTGTGAATCAATTCCTAACTATGAAAATCTGCTTTCCTAAGGATCTTATACATCAATATATATCATCTCTGAAACAATAGATTCCTCCGCGTCAGCCAAGGAAGATCACAAACTCCAAGGAAGAGTTGTAATGTGTGTACATGGATAGGTCGCACCTAATCATGAAGAATTCCTCCACAAATGAATGGAATGATGTGCAGATCTCGGGGAAGGTCGACTACGAACCAAAAATCATCGAGTGTTGTGTAATTAAGCTCCACAAGCTAAGAAATGTGCAACATCCAAGTTCTTAAACAAGACTAAAATCAAATATTTACCATGAGATAAAACACATAAGGTGAAAAAGATTGAACTTTTTTTTTTGAATTAATATAATCTCAATAAATCAAGATACATAAAAAAATCATAATTTCCTTTTTCTCAAATACATATCATGATATAATATACAAAGATGGCATTCTTTATTTTCAATTTAAACACATATACAATAGATAAAGTTTTTACATAGCGTAGGTAACACAAGTCACATATCCAATGGATATGTTGCTTTTGGAATTTTGACATCCTTATCATAAGCCTCGACATGTCTTCTACTAGAGAGAGAGAGAGAGCATCTTCCCAGTGTTTTTCCTCCAACCACAGATTGGTGGTCTCCCACACATTTTCCACATAGGAAGTGGCCCTACCCTTCACGAAGAGTATAGACCAAAGGTGACCAATGGTGATTTGCCATTTGAGTACATAGTATTGTATCCTACATAACTCTATCAATCATATAACCCTAGATACCCTCTAGCTAGGTATGATCATTCCAATAGGTTATGCAATCTAGATATGGTGAACCGACAATGCACGTAGAGACATATGAATTACTTTGGCCAATGTTTCAATATAAATAGATGTTTGGAATGAACATGGTCGTAATGTTCACCCACCCCAACTCGACTTGGATACTATCACATTCTGCAGTTTGACTTGGTCAACTATGTTTGACTATATAGTTTTATCAACACTAATTCAGTTTTCAAAATGTTGTCTATGTTCTATAAACCTTATAGATTAACTTTCTATACAAGGATACTCATTGTAACTTTGCAATACTTAATATCTAGAACTTATCAACACTTAAAGAACTTTCAGTCAATTCATTAACAAATAAGATGGATACCTTACCTAGGTTAAGCACCATAGTCAAGGTAATTATTTCCTTTCTTACAAGTAAGAATAAATAAACATAGCTAGGGTACTTACTCCTTCATTTAGTAATTCTAGAGACAAACTTGTTTGTACTGTAAATCCATTCTAGTCAATCTGACTTAGAACAATCCTTAATCTTAGATATATTTTCAATATTAAGATTTAGGTATATCTAACCTTTTAAAGAATGCCTCATTGGATACTTGCAATTTCTAGGGTTTAGGACTTTCTATCATTCTACTCTCTGATTCAAATATCAACATCTTGATGCATTAAAAATAGTATCGACATTATCATAGAATCACTTAAATTTGATAAGGTATTATAACAAATCTTCTTGTCTTGCTCTATGATTTTCTTGACCTTACACTATCGACCAAGAAATATAAACTAAGTCACATCTAACATAAGAGTTATAGGTTTCCTAAATATTTTAGGTTATGATTCTAGGGTTTTAACTTCTCTAACCCTAAACATGGAAATATCAAACATCCTTATTTTCCAAAGGTAATAGCATAAGTATAACAAAACATATTAGAACAAATTCCTCTAGTCTTTCCTAGACCACTTGGCATTGCTTGAATTCACATTTCACGTAACATGAATAAGCATAGTATTCAAGGTATATCCTCACCCATATAATATTTAAATGAATACTATCATTTCTCAAAACTAGTCTTTTGAATAAATTAAATCTATCAACCCTAATAGGTCTGAACCAATAAAAGATAATAAAATATTGTTGACCTCTTGGTCCACTTAGGTATACTGACCTTCAACATAAGTTAGATTATAAAATCATGTATATCATCCCTTAATATATGCCACATAAACCTTTATTAACAAATCTAATTACAACAATTATGTGGGGTTGAGTTTTGATTCTCTCATCATACCTATCTTGGTATAAATCTTATCAGGTATTCCCAACACCAAGTTGACTTTGATCTTTGTTCAAACAACACTTAAAATAAGTTCTATTGAACATAAATAAGAACTATAATTTCCCATGTCCTGGTATGCCTATACCCTTGTGTGAGTTAATAGTTTCAACTTGAAACATAGGAGTAGTCAATTATGTCTCCAAAAATTACTCTTCAACATAGATATTTCTTAAGACTTAATCAGTCTTTTCCTTGAAACTATGGGTCCTTAATCTAATCATCAACATTCTAGGTTTTAGTCCTTCGAAAAGAACCTCTTGTTGCAACTAAAATATGGAATCTATGACTCCCTAACATTCTATTCATTATTCAAGGTTTAAATCTATTGTTGGTTCTAGAGTCTAGTATTGTCATAGAGAAAAATAGTTTTGTCTAGAACTACAAAATTTATCCAAGTTAATCAACTTTCATTTAGAATACTTACCAAATCATGGAAAAGTAGATGTAATTGTGTGACATGGTTTTATCGACCACCAATCCTTTCTAGATTATCAAAAAGTTGGTCGAATTGGTACCTTAATTGAGTACAAAAGATGCTACTAAATTTAATAAAACATCTTCAAGATAAACATAGTTCTTCTCCTTGAACTAGTTATAGTATAATGTAACTTTAGGACTTGAGAGTTTATCATCTCTAATCCTTAGTTGAATCTAAACTAAAGGTTCTCATCAAGTCAAGACATCGACTAAGTTTGATTTGATTTCAAAAAGATAGTGGAATATTTTAGTTTGCTATCCACTTATGTTTAAAAGTCAAAAAGTTACTCTTTTATCGATATACTACGCTAGATTTGATCACTAGTATATAAGTGTCTCTATCAAAGTCTACCGAGAACAACTCACTCAAACATACTTTAGAAGCAAAGTAATCTCCTAGATATTATATTATCATTTATCATGACTTATATAGCTGTTGGCTTAAACATAAAGTTCATTTTGAAGGTTATGAACTAACTCATATATATATATATATATATCGCATTCTCCTAAGAGTTACTAAGTTCTTGAAAGAGATAGAATTTTAGATAAAGAAATGTTTTATTGAACTTGATAACAAAAGATTTTGACAACTAAGAATGAAGGTTCAGCCCTTACCTGAGCTCGCCTCCACACTATATTACGTGAGAAGTTTAGACTTATACTATTGACAACTCTACTATTCTCATGTAGACCTACCTCTCCATCCTCAAATAGGCACTATCTTTTATGATGCATCGACTATCCTTCTCTATCCTCTGATCATCAATGATAACCAGTTGTATTATCCACCTATCGACTCCTGAGGACCATTCATATAAAACTCCCATGATAGCTGCACCATGATCCCCTTATCAACATCAAGCCTTTTTTTTAAATAAGACTCCCACTCTAGTTGTTATCAGCTCAAGATTCTAGTTATTTTGAAACACCTCCATGCTGTGGGTTTCTCCACTTATTTAGCCTACGAATGCTCTTAAGTTGATCATGCATGTGTTGAAACGGATATGTGGGGAGCGTGGTCATTAAAGTACCACTTCCCCATGCATGACTTGGTGAAGATAATGATCATAAAGACCATTCCTCTTTCTCGTAAAAGAGCTCCAATAACAATGCCTCCTTAACTTCCCTAAAGGCATGTAGAGACAAAGGTGTTACTCCTCATAAAGACCACTCTTCATTCTCAATAAAGAGATCCTCTTTGCCATGGTGGAGAGAATGCAGTGGAGCTCCCACTACTACAAGAAATTATGGTATTAAATTGCTAAACCACCCCATAAGGCTATAGTAAAATAGGCAGAATCTTTGCCTCATAATGCACTTTCATACCAACGAAATAGAAAAGACGGTCTTAATGACCACTACTTTGTTTGATAGAAGGCTCCTTCAAAATAAAAAGGATTCATACAACCATAAGAGTGGTTTTGCACTAAAATTAAACATCCCACATTCTCTTGAGAGTTCACATCAATTTAGTGTAAGGTAAGCTTATACATCATAATATTATAAAATAAGTATGAACTTATATCCTTAAAATATTACAAATTTTATGATGTTTACTAACATTGTCATTAGCCATTCGATAAGATGTGTGAACGTGGTCAAGGTATTCTCCCCCACACATTTAAAAGGAAAACACATCGATTTCATTTTGACAACGAACAATATTTTTTATGTTAAAATAATAAATAAGAAATGCATTAGCAATTCTAACAACTACGTCATTGAAGACATAATTTAAAAACTCATTTACGATGTCATGAATGACGTGTTTGACAGAAAGTCATCTCAGTCATAGAACAACTATCATTTGAACTCAACGATGTCAATTTCACAAAATGACTAGATCGCCGCAATAATAGCTCAAAAAGAGTTCTAAAAGACATCGACAACCTGTCGAGCCAATCAACAAATTAACCACTTAAATGTGACTTACCTCAATTGACAAGAGTTAACTAATTTTGGTAGACTATAGTCAGTTGGCAAATGACTGTTTATAACCCAAGGTCTATTCTCCTCTCCTCAGAGGATACTCTCTCTCTATCTCAAAGAGTAATCAAAAACATATTTTCCTGCATACATCTTGCCATCACCAGATCATGATCAGTGCATCGTTAGCCCATGCATAAACCTTATGAATTAACAAATCAAATTCTCATAATATAATTTGCTGAGTCATTCAATTATATGCATTAACCCTAATCACATATACAGATATACAATAAAATCAATGTTTTTCAATGATATTAAATCATAACGTCAAATCATTTTTCCATAAATTCACTTCTATTCATGTAAAAGTAAATAGTAAAAACAAAGCGAAAGTTAGTGATGTAACATAACTCCCCCATAAGATTCATCGTCTACGATGATCCAATATATGCAATCCTTAGTAAGATAGAAATTTTGTTTTAACCTGCAAGAGTGTAAACAATGGATAAAATCTTTGCTATAAAACTATGGTAACTTTCTATGTCATATTACCCTCTACATGATGTCCCAGTAGACCTTGCAATCAATAATCTCTTTGTTTCACAAGCAGAGCTTGTAATCTTTGAACATTTAAAAAGCTCGATCATGACCTCTCCTAGGTCTTGTTCCTATAAAACATTCTAATAATATAATTGTCATCTATTATATATTTTTCAAATATAATCATAAAAAGTATTATACCTTCTAGCAATAGCTAATAATAAAATGATTATGAAATCAATTGAATTGATAACTTCAAAGAGTCGTTCATATCTAGGGACTGGTTTGGAATACTTTCCAAACTTTAAGAATCTTTTTGCTGATTTAACCTTCAAAGGATTTTTTCTCCAACTGAGAATTTACTTGGTGAATGCTACCTATCAATTACTTCTTCCAATCCTTTCTGATCAACTCGATATGTTCATCCATTTCTGACAACATTTCTGGACTAATGCTAATCTTATCTTCTAGCTTACCCAGCTTATAGGAGTTTGATATCTTCTTCTTTCCAATGTTTCAAATGGAGTCATTATGATAGTAGATTTATAGAAGTTGTTATAAACAACTCCATAATAACTGGGTACTCTTTCCACTTATATTATTGTTCTCTGCAATGCATTTACAAGAAATCTTCTAAAATTGAGTTACCCTCTCTATCTGACCATCTGCCACAGAGTGATAAACTAAGTTATATTAAGTTGAGTTCCTAACACTGAAGACAAAGCTTGCCAAAATCTTGGCATTATACATGCATCTCTATCAATTATTATCTTCCCAGGAACTCCAGGCAATCTAAACACTTATTGCACAAACTTACAGCTAAAGCTGGTAATCCATCCTTTAGATTCTCAGGTATAAAGTGAGCTTCCTTGGTTAGTTTGTTCACCACCACAAAGTAGCATCTAGCATAATTCAAGACATAGGATGCCCTACTAAGTGCTTATTCTCAACCTTGACTTTCCAACATTCTTGCTACAAATCTTGCAGCATTACTCTTCATTCTTTTCCAAAAATAAATATATTTTACATCGATTAGGAGTTTAGTTACTTCTGGATGAATTGTTTATAGTTCAAAATGAATTTCCTTCCACACAAGGTTTCTTAATTCTAAAGAGTTAGGGACATTGCAAGTGCATTCTCTACAATTTACTCCCCTACACAATCCACTAGAGGCCCATCTAGGACATGATAGAGGTAAACATTGCATAAACATAGTGAACAACCAAAATGTTCTAGTGTAGCCACCATAATAATTTAAATCCATAATCAAAGTACATGAAATTTTATTTTCAATAATAAGTCAAAAGAATGAGTTCAATTCTCAACAATAAATCAAATTTTGACCAACTGGTCATAAAACAGACAATCTTCAAAATTCGGTGGCTAGACCATTCCAAAATAAAGGAATAAAACAATGATAATCTTTGCAACTATTAAAAGGATTTTACCAAAAATCCAAAGAAGTTCCAAATTCTATAAGAACACTTACTATGCACTACGTGACTAACCGAGTCACTAACAAGGGAGTAGATTGTTGCATTGCACTCTAGTTTTCCAAAAACTTACAGTGGGTTAGTGATCATGCTACAAGAACAACAATTAGACAAGTCCCTTAAGACTTTCTTCTTTCTCAAAAATTTTGCAAATCAAAAGGGTTATAACACATCCACTCCTATTTCCTGGAGTGTCTATCATTCATCACTCAGATGATATTATAAGATGGTGTTATAGCAACACACAGGGACTACAGTTGGAACACAAACTTCTTCCCTTCGTTCTACTTAACAAAACTTTATTCCCTACCTAACTAAATAGGTTGCTTGTCCAATATTTAAACAACTTGACTAAATATCCCAATGATAATTACACTCACCATTGCAATTGTACTTTCTAGCTCAATCCAAGGGGCAATGTACATAGTTTTCTACCATTTGGCCAAAATGCCATGAGAATAACTATCTTCTCCTTACAACTATTATGAATTATCTTGCAAACTTCATGCAGTTTGTAAGAAACTCTTAATCATCTCTTCTGATGCACGCTTGTTTGTATTTACCAATTGGTTTTCTCATGAATCTTGGAAAACAAAAACATTTCTGTCTTGTTCCATTTCTCCTGGAATTCTATGCCAGTATATCACTAATTGTCTTAATTATCCTTTTATTCCACTTGTCTCATTCCAATCCATCCAGGAGTTTAGACAATAACCCATCTTATCTATGTATCTTAGATATAATTCTAGGATCTTCAACACTCAATTGCTCCTGCATCTGGTTGAATTTTTCTGGATCTTCCCATCCTTAAGTTCTTCAAAAAATAAGAGCACTTAGTTCACTTGTCCTCAATAATTTTGAGTCTGACACAATAGGCTCATAGGCCCTAATATTTGAACCAAGGTTTTTGATCGTGGCTTTATACATACTCTGATCTACCCGAGCTCTTAGTCTAAATAGCAATTGACCAAAGTTTTACCTTTCTAGTTAAAGTCTCAAAATCTTTCTGCTATGCAATCTCAGTAGAATTGATTTGCTCTTGTATTTTTAACTCCTCAATTAGTTCTTTCATAACTACTAACTTGGGTAACAATTTTCTTGGTTATTCTCTATGCCATTCTATCATCAAACTAGTTTTCAAACATTATCTAATCTATTGAATGTTAACGAGTTTTCTTGTAATGAGCTCATAGGTCCATGTGTTGAACCTAGTTAGCTCTGATACCATATGTAACATCCAAGTTCTTAAACAAGACTAAAATCAAATATTTACCATGAGATAAAACACATAAGGTGAAAAAGATTGAATTTTTTTTTTGAATTAATATAATCTCAACAAATCAAGATACATTAAAAAATCATAATTTCCTTTTTATCAAATACATATCATGATATAATATACAAAGATGGCATTCTATCTTTTCATTTTAAACACATCTGCAATAGATAAAGTTTTTACATAGTGTAAGTAACACAAGTCACATATCCGATGGATATGCTACTTTTGGAATTCTGACATCTTTATTGCAAGCCTCAACATGTCTTCTGCTAGAGAGAGAGAGAGCATCTTCCTAGTGCTTTTCTTCCAACCACAGACCAACGGTCCCCCACACATCTTCCACATAGGAAGTGGCCCTACCCTTCATGAAGAGTATAGACAAAAGGTGACCAATGGTGATTTTCCATTTGAGTACATAGTGTTGTATCCTACATAACTCTATTGATCATACAGCCCTAGATACCTTCTAGTTAAGCATGATCATTCCAATAGTTTATGCAATCTAGATATGTTGAACCGACAATGCACGTAGAGACATATGCATTACTTTGGCCAATGTTTCAATATAAATAGACATTCACAATGAATGTGGTCATACTGTTCACCCACCCTAACTCAACTTGGATACTATCACATCTTGCAGTTTGACTTGGTCAACTAAGTTTGACTATATGGTTTTATCAACTCTAATTTAGTTTTCCCAACTTCGACAAGTTTTCAAAATGTTGTCTATGTTCTATAAACCTTATAGATTAACTTTCTATACAAGGATACTTATTGTAACTTTGCAATACCTGAGATCCAGAACTTATCAACAGTTAAAGAACTTTTAGTTGATTCATTAACAAATAAGATGGTTACCTTACCTAGGTTAAGCATCATAGTCTAGGTAATTATCTCCTTTCTTACAAGTAAGAATAAATAAACATAGCTAGGCTACATACCCCTTCATTTAGTAATTCTAGACACAAACTTATTTGTACTATAAATCCATTCTAGTCAATCTAACTTAGAACAATCCTTAATCTTGGATATATTTGCAATATTAAGATTTAGGCATATCTAACCTTTTAAAGAATCCATCATTGCATACTTGCAATTTCTAGGGTTTAGGACTTTCTGTCATTCTACTCTCTGATTCAAATATCAACATCTTGATGCATTAAAAAGAGTTTCGACATTATCATAGAATCACTTAATTTTGATAAGGTATTATAAAGACTCTTCTTGTCTTGCTCTATGGTTTTCTCGACCGTACACTATCAACCAAGAAATATAAACTAAGTCACATCTGACATAAGAGTTATAGGTTTCCTAAATCTTTCATGTTATGAATCTAGGGTTTTAACTTCTCTAACCCTAAACATGGAAATATCAAACATCCTTGTTTTCCAAAGGTAATAGCATAAGTATAACAAAACATATTAGAACAAATTCCTCTAGTCTTTCCTAGACCACTTGACATTGCTTGAATTCAAATTTCGTATAACATGAATAAGCATAGTATTCGAGGTATATCCTCACCCGTATAATATTTAAATGAATACTATCATTTCTCAAAACTATTTTTTTGACTAAGTTAAATCTATCAACCCTAATAGGTTTGAACCAATAAAAGATAATAAAATATTGTCGACCTCTTGGTCTACTGACCTTCAACATAAGTTAGATTATAAACTCATATATATCATCCTTGAGAATATGTCACATAAACCTTTATTAACAAATGTAATTACAACAATTATGTGGGGTTGAGTTTTGATTCTATCAACATACCCATCATGGTATAAATCTTATCAGGTATTCCCAACACCAAGTTGACTTTGATCTTTGTGCAAACAACACTTAAAATAAGTTCTATTGAACATAAATAAGAATTGTAATTTCCAATGGCTTGGTATGCCTATACCCTTGTGTGAGTTAATAGTTTCAACTTGAAACATAGGAGTAGTCAATTATGTCTCCAAAAATTACTCTTCAACATAGATATTTCTTAAGACTTAATCAGTCTTTTCTTTGAAATTGTGGGTCCTATCATCAACATTCTAGGTTTTAGTCCTTCGAATAGAACCTCTTGTTGCAACTAAAATATGGAATATATGACTCCCTAACATTCTATTCATTGTTTAAGGTTTAAATCTATTCTTGGTTCTAGAATCTAGTATTGTCATAGAGAAAAATAGTTTTGTCTAGAACTACAAAATTTATCCAAGTTAATCAACTTTCATTTAGAATACTTACCAAATCATGGCTAAGTAGATGTAATCATGTGACATGGTTTTATTGACCACCAATCCTTTTAGATTATCATAAAGTTGGTCGAATTGGTACCTCAATGGAGTACAAAAGATGGTACTAAATTTAACAGTACATGCTCAAGATAAACATAGTTCTTCTCCTTGAACTAGTTATGGTGTAATGTAACTTTCAGACTTGAGAGTTTATCATCTCTAATCATTAGTTGAATCTAAACTAAAGGTTCACTAGTAGAAAAACAAAAATAAATGACTAAATAAACTACCAAAAATTGGTGATGTGATCAGTAGTTTGGTCATGTGACCATTGGTAGTTTATTGCCGGTCATTTATCTGATGACCAAATTTATGACCAAACAAATTTTAGTCATTAATTTCATAGTATATTTAGTCATTAATTTGGTAGTATATTTAGTCATTAATTTGGTAGTATATTTAGTCATTAATTTGGTAGTATATTTAGTCATAAATTTGGGAGTATATTTAGTCATAAATTTGGTAGTATATTTAGTCATCAATTTGGTAGTATTTAGTGATCAATTTGGTAGTATATTTAGTCACGTGACCATTGGTAGTTTATTGTTGGTCATTTATCTCGTGACCAATTTTTTTAGTCACTGATTTCTATCCATTGGTAGTATATTTGGTCATTTTAATCATTATTTTTCTGTTAACTAGTCATAAATAAACAACTAGTACATGATAAACATCAACTATGCCATTTTCTGTTGACAAACTTCAACAAATCTGCTCAAAGGATTAAAACAACAATGCTAGAAAATAATTCACTATATATTCAAATGGTATATAAAATATGTTACAAAGAACTCGTTTATCAACAAATCAACTCAAAGGATTGAAACAACAATGCTAGAAAATAATTCACTATATATTCAAATTGTATATAAAATATGTTACAAAGAACTCTATATATAGAGTTTTCAAGACATAATCTTTTTGCAGTATGCAAACTACTGATTTATTATGTTTTTAAAACTAAAAAAAAACTAAAAATAAAGCTAAAAAGCCATTGGTGTGAATGCATATCTTTAGTGATGCCATTGTTGCACATGGGGTGGACTATAAATCCATCTAGAAGACACTGGTTTTGCATTTTCTCCTTGCTCTGTACCTGTCCACAATAAAAAAACTCAAAATTTGTTAATATTTTTAAAAGATTTATGAAACTTTGAAATATGAAAAACAAAGTGGGATAATAAGGAATTTTACAGAAATTTAGGCATATATTATGAAAGTATTCAAGAAGAAATGCATATACAGGTCTGATAGTCAAACTCCATAGTTCATTTATTCATATTTGATTGAAACACAGTATGATCTATGTAAAGGTAACCCCCAGTCATACACAATTTCAACTGAGCAACATTGAGGACTGATGTTCAAATTTGACTTACAAAAATAATGCTACAGCAATATGAAATTTACCAATAATTACTAATCTATCTATACCAGCAAATGACAATATTCAAACAAGAGCTGCAGTGCAACAAAAGTCCTTGACAAATGCTAATAGGAAAAGGCTAGATCTAAAAGAAATAGACAAGCATAGGACATGTACAGTTAAACCAAGTTAAATTGAATATTGATGCTAAACATGGTTGTTCTACTTTGCAACTGATGTGCTAACATTTACTAGAGATTTTTACTCCATAGTTTGCATGTCATTTTGCACAAACAAAGCATGGTGAATTTCAAATATACTAGAAGAGCTTCCCATATTTTCCTAGCATAGTCTTAACTGGTTCTAAATCTTATAATTCCCAGACTTGCATGTTTTTCACCCTAATTGCAACTACATTTGTTGTAGATTTTGTGTAGGAAACAAAGAATGCTAGTATTCTTCACAAAATTCAAATAATGGTTGTTGCAACAAGTCCATGCCACTAGAGTTTATGAGGTTTAGTTTTAAAATACTAGAGTGGAGATTGCTTAGACCTCTCTGAATCAACTTTTCTTGCAATTTCTGACACCACTCCCTTGACTCATCTCTTTCTTTGGAAGTTACATGGAGAAGCTACATTAGTTGTCCTGTTGTCTTTTCATGTTGTTTGTTTTTTTCCTTTGCAGTTAATTGGGTAGATTCTAATTCCAAGGTTGTGTTAATTAGATTCAAATTCCACATGCTAAATATTGATCTCCTTCCAATCCCTGAAGTGCTTGACATTTTCTAAGGCTAGTTTACATGAGAAGCGAAAAGAGCTTCCCAAATTTGAAGCATAATCATGGTGTAAGGATGAGGCTCTTGTGAATCCAGTCATTATGAAAGGAGAATCATAGTCTCAAGAAGAGACTAGATATAACTTTATTTCAAAGTCCACAAAAGGTCATACACCCTGCAGTTACTAGAAGGTCAAACAAACATTATCAGCTACAAAATTTCTTATATTCAATGAAAAGGATGTTTTAAGTTTTGACCAAGCCGCAAGACTTGCAGTAGCTACAAATCTTGTGTTTGGTACCTTCCAAAGGTAGTTGAACATTACAGGAGGATCAACAACAAAAGCCTTAGCTAGCCTTCTTGGGTAGCAATCTATTGATATCTTTAATGTTTCCATGATTAAATTCAGACACATAGAACCTGATCTGAAATAACCTGCAATTGAATATTTGTCAAACTGAAACATCTCTATTGTAGGAAGTGTCATTCAAGGAAATGCTATTAATAAAAAACTTCATTAACAAGATACAAATGCCATGTTGATAGAAAAATGGAAAATAACCCAAATTTAAATTACTGGAAAACCATTATGGAACTGTGTTTCTTATGGGGGGCTTTTTAACTTTTGAAACATTAGACAAAAATTACAAAACTTTTAGAATAAATTTATGCTACTTGAGCAAAATAAATCAAGCAGATAATTATATTACAAGCACTAATAAGTAATAGTTGATATGTCATTATAGAGGTTCTATGCTCTTAGAAGTCCCAAGCATCACACAAAGATGTTTGTAAAATAAGCAAAGGTTATTATTTAACAAAATGTTTCAACAGATAAATATAAAATTTTTATGTGGGTGTTTCTATAGAACATAAGCATGCCATATTTAAAGTTTGATTGAATGATGATTTGGTTTCATCTAAATATTCAGAAATAATCTTAGCCTAGTGTTGTTTTCAACTATGTTACGTTACAATATCATGAATCCAAGTATCAGAGAAAACCAAAGCTGAATCAACATGTCATCTTGGCAGAGAATTTTAAATCTTAGTTGGCATGGTCAAATTTGGTGTAAATGGTGTACAAGTCAATAACAAAATTTATTTCTTATGCATAACCAACTATTTCTTTCTGGATAAGGGCATCCAAAAATACAATGCAAAAGAAGAGCTCATGCAGGATACACAATATGGATTGGAGTGAAATCTACAGTCTGTACATTTTCAGAAAGCATAAGAGCAAGCTAAAATTTTAGGATGGTATATTTTTTTCCAATTCAAAGATGCATTATTAATGTATATCAGAGTTAGAACTTACCTGCATCAAAATAAGTACACATTGCTCAATTCAAGGTAACATGGATGTAATAGCAACCTCCAATGTAAAAACCAACAAATGAGTATACCAAAAATGTTTTGGGTAAAAATATAAGCACAAAAGCAAATGTGAATTGTTCAAGAATGTTGTTTCAATTCAAATATTGATTTTTCTCTTTTATTAGTTAGTCCTCTCTTAAGATATAAGATTTTATCACTCTCAACTAAATTTTTTATTTTGTAAAGTTTGGAAATTACCAACCATATTTCTCTAGATAAGTAGTATTTGGATATTTTGAAATATTACTCAAATTCAAGGAATAAGTAGTACTAAGAAAGTGACATTCATGATTATTTTTGAACTATGGACTTATACAAGGAGACCTGTCGCTGGGATCAAAAGTTTGATCCAATTGATTTGTAATACCAATGTATTCCAATTTCCCAAGTGAATGTTCCTCCTTTTTGTAGTCAACAAAATTTTATGTCTGCATCAGTCCTACCCAAGCTTTTAATCAAGATTTGAATAATAAAAGATGAGTGCTAGTGCTTTAGGTTCTTGACCTTTTTCTATCTGAACTGAACTAATGTACACCTTCCAAGTGACCAGTAATTGGTCTGATTTCCCTCTCAACATTAGAAAAATCACTCAAAATTGAACAAAGACAATGTCTAGGTAATAGCTCTCAAACTATAGATTGGTAGATATAGGCTCTAGCTAATGGATTCTAATCATTCTTCTTTGAAACATATCCTTGTTGGAAATACTATTCTCAAAAAAATACCTTTGTTTCTCTCTTTGCCAGTATACTCTTTATGTTTCTGGCAGACCATGGGGAGATAAAACAAATTATCTTCCTTCTACTTATATTGTAGCATTGATGTTGAGGGTATTTTAGACTATATATGGGAAAAATAGAGAAGAATCATAAAATAAAAAATGTAAATGAACTAATACATGGTCACTTTAACTAATAAAGATCTTATAGTTTTTCGAACTAAAGTTTTTGGCGATCTTGCTTCATTCTCACAATCTGTACACACAAAAACAAACAAAAAAATTTCAATTAAGGGTAAGTTGTAAAATAAATTTTTTTTATGCACAGTATAATATAACACTGCCATCTGGTGCACTAACAGTTCCTATTTACATTACTGAAATTTCAAATAAAATTAGCGGTAATCAAGGCTTTTACTTACAATAACTGGCCGAGCCTCATCATCTCAATCGACGACAAAGGCTACTCCTTGTGCAAGTTTTGCAGAGAACTCATCTGCTATCAAATGCTCTATATTTTATCAAAATATTGGTGAAATTTTTAGTACATATGTGGTTTAACCAAGTTTCTCATAATCACCTCTAAGCATTCAAACAATATTAAATCTTTAAAAAAAATAAAAAACATGTAACAAAAAGCTCTAATGGAGCCCTAAATTGAGTTTTCAAACTTCAATTTGCACAAGAGGTCAACTTCATCACTTTTTTTGGTTTAGGCAATGCAACAGAAAGATTCAGTCAAATATTTGATGGTAATAAAATGAAAAGCACTCAATTTTGGTACAAAAAGCACCAAGAATAAATGCATTTGCAATTTTGCTAAATAAATGTTAGCATTTGGTAAGACAAAAGTAGTGCCATAGAAAGCAAGGGTTATTAATGTCTACAAGAAAAATTTAGGCTTTTGTATAATTTAAGAGTATGGGCAAAAACAAATTACCAACAGGGATACTGTCCCGCCATGTGAGGCACGCCCTTAGCTGCTTTGCTGCTTTCTTTGCATTGTTCCCATGGGCTTTCAGAAATATTTCTATGCAAGCTTCGTCACAATAACTTTTCTACATTTCAAACCAAATTATTTTAGCAACTTCACCAATATTTCACAAATTTAATGCCAAACTCTTCAAGAAATGAACAAGCTTTTTCAGAAGCAAAACTAGTATCATTTCTTCCTAAATTTTTAGAGAGAGAGAGAGATGTGGAAGCATAGACAAGGCACGTGAACTGTTTGACAAAATCCTTGAAAGAAGTGTGGTCTCATGGACTAAAATGATCACATGATATGCACAAAATGGATTTGTTGTCTTTAGAAATTTTCAAGCAGATGTAATTAGCAATTGTAAAGTCAAATTCCACAACCTTTGCCAGCATCCCCCCTGCCTGTGCCAAAATGGGAGCTTTCGAATAGGGTATGGACATCCATCAAAGCATAATGGTAAGGGGATATTTGTTAGATATTACAATTGTAAATGCTCTAGTAGACATGTTTGCAAATTTTGGAATCATAGACAAAGCACGTGAACTTTTTGATAGAATGCCTCAAAGAGATGTCATCTAACAAAATACAATGATTACTTGATATGCACAAAATGGATTTTACAGAAGCACTCCAAAACACATCCTAACATTGTAATCTTTGCTTGTGTTCTAGGTGCATGCAACCATGTAGGTTTACTGATATATGCTTGTAGAATAAAATAAAAATTTCCTATGTGCAATCTAGCCTAATCAATTAAATGCTAGGTCACTGGTTTGGGGATGGGTACAGGTACACACATATATATATTATAGTCATTTTGAGTATTATTGTATTACTTCTATATCTATGTACATTATATACAATACAATAATACTCAATATAATGATATATCTATATACACAATACAGTAGTACTCAATTTGTGCATAGGCAGGGAGGATGCTGGCAAAGGTTGAGGAGTTGGTCTTTGTACCCGCCAGTTGCATTTGCTTCTATAATCATGGCATTTTATGAGACTACATTTCTTTTAGGCATCTTGTGAAATAGTTGACATGCATGCATGGCTACCAGGGTACTTGTAACTACAACATCTGAAAAAAATTCCCCTTCTATTATGCTTTGATGGATGTCCCTTCATTATTACTAGAGATCTGACACTATGTACATTATTATAGTGCAAGCCTATTTTTCATATTTCTTCATTTAGCTTCACAAATAATCTCCACAAGAAAATTGTCCCTCTTTAAAATGATGGAAATGGTTCACATCTCTCACAACAATTTCTCTTTGAACAATCTTGGAGATAAGTTTTGTTGCAGTGTGGCAATTAGCACATACTCGAAGGTTCTTAGCAACTTTATTAGTTATGGGGCATGTTTAACATACCAAATGCAATTGTCAACTTTTCACTATGATGGCAGTCTACATAGAAATAATTATTTTTCCTCCTCTTCCACAACATCAAGTAAATGTCTTGAATCTAGAAAATACCCTGCTGCCTTCATCTTCCAAGCCAATTTCTCCAACAACTTTGCATGGATCATTGCCACAAAAATAATGCTTGGAGATTACAACTTTACTAGGAGATTCTACAAGATAAACTACTAAGCAGAAGCTACACCTATTGTAACAGTCACACAATTGTTTTACATCAACAAATGGGAAGCTTTGAAGTGTTTTCATGCTA
The DNA here is from genome assembly GCA_027924645.1 of Cunninghamia lanceolata. Lineage (NCBI taxonomy): Eukaryota > Viridiplantae > Streptophyta > Pinopsida > Cupressales > Cupressaceae > Cunninghamia > Cunninghamia lanceolata. Next base: position 3,948,463 of record BSBN01000934.1, read on the forward strand.
CCCAGATTGACCAGAAGAAATCTTCTCTTTGATGCAGTTAAGGCCACCATTTAGATTCATGTATACAAGAGGTGCTATACAAGGGCCCATGAATTTGTTGTACAAACTTAACTCTCAGGTTTTCTTAGTACAAATAACTCCTTCTGGAATCAATTAGCATCTTTAATTTCCTAGATGTGTCAACATTTCCCTAGCTCCCTTATACCCTAGGAATCATTTGAAAAACTTGTTGGGCCACTTCAACAATTTATGTCATTTGGACCATTAATTAGTAATTCTTTCTCAAATAGACAACTGGGTGCCTCAATGGCAACATTCAAGCAATCTCCTCTAGTACATTGACATTGAAGTTAGAAATACTGTTCTCCAACAAAAACTTACTTTAACCAGCCAAATGCATGACCCATGTATTGTGAGATTAATTACAATGGAAAAGGGTGACTCTACCAAAAATAAACTCATCAGAGAATCCGAATGAACTAGACATCAAAGAATACCAAGACCTAAAGGATTTATAGATTCCTCAAAAGGAATTGAGAGAATTTGAGAGAAGGAACATATAAAGCTTTGAATTTTTTGAATTATGGTTGAGTATTGACAATCCATGCTCTGATATTAATAGCATTTACTTTACTTTCCCCTACACTATCATTAACCATATTTAACAAACCTTAGGAAACACATTCATTCTTTGACCATTGTCTTTGTTTTATCAAATTAAATTGAACCAGTAAATACCATCTAGAGCTACTAATCTTTGGAAAACAAACATTTGTTACATGAACAAAATAATAGAAAAAGATTATTCCACACACTTTGAATAGCTTAGCCTCTGCGCTCTTTCCCCCAATAAAGAAAATAAAGTGCAAAAATTATAAATTGTAGTAAAAGCTTGAGCAATGACCCAAGATCTCAAATAGTTGCTGCATATTTCATATTCCTAACATGCAATAGTTGTGTAAACTTATATCCATAACATGTAGTATTTTCCCACACAAATCACTTATTAATGATGTATTTTAAACTAAGAAGTCATGTGTTTTAATGGGAATTTGAGAAATGTCACAAATATATGGATTAAAGTGTTTGACTCACAAACCTTTCTCTAAAGAGATGGCAAATATTAGATTAGCTGAAGTGAGAAAAAGTGATGCCAAATCTGACCATCTGCCTTCCACCATGAAGGTTTGGGCCTCATCACAATAACGCTTCACCTGAGGTTCTGCAACTTGCTCAAACAAATTACAAATAGAGCAGGCATTAAAGGGATCAATATCTCCAATAACGTGCAAATATATGTACAAGTAATATATCCACATTGCCTGATCTAAAATAAAACTATAGTTGGTTGGTAATTGTTGTGCACTAATCACCATCCAATATAGTATTTTCACATAAAAGGCGGATTAAATAACTCCTAACCATAAATCATTGAAAATGAAAGAAATGTCCAAACCAACAGAACTACAAGAACTATTACCGAGAATATAGGAATCTAATTATTTCCCATAGAGAGCACTTCCATGAGCCTTAAGTAGAGAAAAATAATAAAATAGAAATAATAATCATAAATCTAGCACAATTAACAAATCTTTCCACTTTACAAACAAGAAATATGACTATTGATTACAACATGCACTAAGTACACATCAATGAAAAGAACTAGTTTTCTTACATATTGCAATAAAACCTTCAGTACCTACTCCATCTAGTCTCTCTTTAAATAGTTACTTTGGCCTCAAGAGGGCCTCATTTGAAATAAGTATTGTATTGGCCTTAGGTCAGCTTTGAGGCAAAAAAATAGAACTCCCTTTTATTGATTATAAACTTTGAGAAATGTTAAAGATATTAGTCATTTGTCTAAGTTGCTGTGGTATAATGGTAATGGGAAAACTCATAAACATGTGAACTATGTTCAAGTTCAAATCCCTTCTGCCACAACAAAGCAATGAATAAATCCAATAAAAAGATGGTGAGATTGTTGTGTAACAATTATTGGGTACATTCAAATAACAAAAAAATCACTAGCCAATTGGCCCAAAAAGACCTAAAGTTCACCAACGACAATATTCCACATCATACATTTAAAAAAAAGTCACACTGGAGTTGTAATAAAGGGCCTAGGAATAAATACTAATCACAACGGGCCAATAGCACCCTAGAATGCAAATGGTAGGTCCTAGGTTGATAGTGGCTAGGGGCCCCAACCACCACCCAAGTAAGGATATGGAAGAACATGGTAGAGAACCAAGTGTATAAATTTGAGGTCCTAGGTTCAAGTGCTATCTGGTACATGCCAAGCAAACATGGCATCAGAGCTAGACACGACACCTTCTTACTAAATCTTAGCAGAAATCTTTAAAATTTTACACTTAGGTCACATTCAAATACACCCTATTAAATGTGGGACACGATAAAATGTATACCATATTCCTTACACAATAACCTTGCTCGTGACACCCTTGCTAGGGTTATGGGCCAACTTATTACAGTTAACTTAACTTGCTCTCACAAGTATAACTCTTACGATTAAACTGCCTGTGACCCCTTGGTTGAAATTAACCTGTATCCCTTGATCTAAACTTCTCTTAAATGAAGAAGAACCAAACACACAATAACTAGCTTCAAAACATGGAAAGACCTTAACAATTTCATCTGCTAGGTTTCCGATGCAAAGGTTGAATGCTTACTTCAGGTTTTGCATCAGCCCATGCCATTTCTGCAATGAAACAAGCCATGACAAGAGTAGCATCATCCTCTGAAGTCTCCACTACCATTGTCATTTTACATAGCACTCAGCCTGGATAAGTCAAATCAACAATCATCATCAAATGAGTTCCTAGCATGAGCTAGTTTTACCAAACCAAAACAAAAAACCTAAAAACAATAACCAGGCATAACATAGCATCTTTTGGGATGAAAATATAAGGGCTTAGCAACCAGATCCCTTAGACGTGAAGTATTTTTCATAACCCAAAACTATAAACATATAAATAACTTTTTCTTTAAAACTCATATTCTGGTTTGCATTACTTACAATTTAGATTACAAGGGGTAGAGAATGAAACATAGAAAATTGTGATTCTTAGAACGAGTAGAGCGAATACAAAACACAAAATCTTAAAAAACCAAAACCCTTGAAAGATGAACAAAGTTATCGGTTTGCCCCAAAAAGACAATTGAAATGAAAACAAATGGTTTTAATTACGCTCACAAGAGGACCACTTAACCAATGGGGTTTCAATTTTCTATGCAAAGTGAAATAGCAGCAACCAGATTTTACTTTTTGAAATAAGCAATGGGGTTTTTAGTTTTTCAGTTTTTCTTTTATGGCGGCCCTCATTATATTCTCTATAAGATCAAACCCTTGTTTTTCCTATAAAAAAAATAAATTAGAAAACACATGATCTTTTGTTGAAAACCTTTCATCTAAAGAATTAAGGAAATAGTCCATATAAAAAAAAATTCAAAGAAAGAGGCAATGTAATTATCTGGCATGTAAATAAATTTTGGCATATTTTTCTAGAATGGTTGTAATGGGTTTTCAGTTTCGGCAACAATTTTTTTTGTTTTTGTGCTAGAAAAACAAAGCACTGATTCAAATACGTATAAAATTTACTCCAAGGCCTTGGATCGATTCCTCGGAGGTGACTCTTTTGTCTTCTGTTCGCACTCCCCTTCACCTCACCTCCAATCTTCCATCTGCTATACCCACTTGAGTTTTTTGCTATCAACCATTTTTTTTCTTTTGACTATTTCCCCTTCATTCCTAAATCTCTACTCTCCAATTATATGGGGCTCGATCTCCTTCCAAAACCCACCCACAGCAACCATTCCCCCTTTTCTCCCCGGACCACCCCCAAAACTTCAACCCTAAAACCCTTATGTCCACACAGCCCCCCACCAAAACAAAGCCTCCCCAACACATTATGAAATACAATACACACATACCCACTAAAGAGAAGGCCTTATTATAGGGATTTGGATTCTATTGTATTTTCATTATGGATCTACTTACTTTTCTTTATGCTTTAGCTTCTTAATCATAATCAATTTTATTCTTTCTTGCAATCATTCGGGAGGGTTTCTTTGTTTGATCGGAGGAAGTAAAGCTTGAGTCTAAACATCATTGCTATTGTAGATAGCACTCTAGTTACCCTCTCTATTCCTACTCCTACTCCTGTAATGGAAGAAATTGCCATCCCGGCCCCTATGATAGAAGAAACGGTAGAGGAAATAGCTGAGTCCCTAAACGCATTATGAAATATTATGAATTGCAAGTGGTTTCAGGGAGACATAGGGATATCGAGCTGACAAAAGAGAGTGTCTCATCGATACAATGATGAAACTACCAAAGACAAAAGACATTGATAGCAGTGATGAATATTGATGGGATATAAATATGAGTCCCAATGATACCCCGAAAGAAAGCAATGACATAAAGAAAGCATGGACCCAAGATATAATAAATTATTTCTAGGAACATATATATGCAAGAAGTAGACAAACATCTACACATCTAATCTAGTGTTAGCATATGAATCCATCTAGTAGCTAGGGATCAACATATAATGTTGATAATGACTTAAGCAATTGTGATCATAAAATAAATGGGCCTTACAACTACTAATTGATTGAATTTTAGTTGACAAATCCAATATATCTCATATTTTGCTTAAAAAACCAAACAAATTTCTTCATAAGTATGCACAATGTACTAGATCATATTGAAGAATATATTTGGTTTTATTATAGTTTACTTATAGTAAGATCTACCATAGTATTATGATCAAATTAGAAAGAAAAAAGAATAGAGGAGTAATAGTCATTTATTTAGTCATTTTTATTTGTCTGACCAATTATTTAGTTGTGTTTTTTGTCTGATGACCAAATTAGTCATTTATTTGGTCATTTATTTAGTCGTTTCAACTGATGACCAAATTAGTCATTTATTTGGTCATTTATTTAGTCATTTCAACCAATGACCAAATTAGTCATTTATAGTTGTGTTACAAAAAAATTTAGTCACGTGACTAAAAGTTTTAGTCACCTGGTTATTTATTTGCCATATTTCTACTAGTGGTTCTAATCAAGTCAAGACATCGACTAAATTTGATTTGATTTCAAAAAGATAGTGGAATATTTTAGTTTGCTATCCACTTATGTTTAAAAGTCACAAACTTTCTCTTTTATCGATATAATACGCTAGATCTGATCACTGGTATACAAGTGCCTCCATCAGAGTCTATTGAGAACAACTCACCCAAACATACTTTAGAAGCAAAGTAATCTCCTAGATATTATATTACCATTTATCATGACTTATATAGCTGTTGGCTTAAACATAAAGTTCATTTTGAAGATTATGAACTCACTCATATATATATATATATATATATATTGCATTCTCCTAAGAGTTATTACGTTCTCAAAAGAGATAGAATTTTAGATAAAGAAATGTTTAATTGAACTGGATAATAAAATATTTCATCAACTAAGAATGAAGGTTTGGCCCTTACCTGAGCTCACCTCCACACTGTATTACATGAGAAGTTTAGACTTATACTATTGACAACTCTACTATTCTCACGTAAACCTGCCTCTCCATCCTCTGATAGGAACTATCTTTTATGATGCATCGACTATCCTTCTCTATCCTCCGATCATCAATGATAACCAGTTGTATTATCCACATATCGACTCTTGAGGACCATTCATATAAGACTCCCATGACAACTACACCATGATCCCCTTATCGACATCAAGCCTTTTCGTTTAAATAAGACTCCCACTCCAGTTGTTATTAGCTTTGGATTCTAGTTGTTTTGAAACACCTCCATGCCATGGGTTTCTCCACTTATTTAGCCTAGGAATTCTCTTAAGTTGAGTATGCACGTGTTGAAAGGGATATGTGGGGAGTGTGGTCATTAAAGTACCACTTCCCCATGCATGACTTGGTGAAGATAATGGTCATAAAGACCATTCCTCTTTCTCATAAAAGAGCTCCAATAACAATGCCTCCTTAACTTCCCCAAAGGCGTACAAAGACAAAGGTGTTACTCCTCATAAAGACCACTCTTCATTCTCAATAAAGAGATCCTCTTTGCCATGGTGGAGAGAATGGAGTGGAGCTCCCACTACTGCAAGAAATGATGGTATTAAATTGCTAAACCACCCCATAAGGCTGTAGCAAAATAGGTAGAATCTTTGCCCCATAATGCACTTTCATACCAACAAAATGGAAAAGATGGTCTTAATGACCACTACTTTGTTTGATAGAAGGATCCTTCAAAATAGAAAGGATTCATGCAACCATAAGAGTGCTTTTGTACTAAAATTAAACATCCCACATTCTCTTGAGAGTTCACATCAATTTAGTATAACATAAACTTATACATCATAATATTATAAAATAAGTATGAACTTATATCCATAAAATGTTGCAAATTATATGGCGTTTATTAACATTTCCATTAGCCATTCGACAAGATGTGTGAACATGGTCAAGGTATTCTCCCCCACACGTTTAAAAGGAAAACACATTCATTTCATTTTGACAACGAATAAGATTTTTGACGTTAAAACAATAAACGAGAAACATGTTAGCAATTCTAACAACTGTCATTGAAGACGTAATTCAAAAAATCATTTACAACGTCATGAATGACATGTTTGATAGAAAGTCGTCTCAATCATAGAATGACTATTATTTGACCTCGATGATGTCAATTTCACAAAATGACTAGATCAGCGCAATAATAGCTCAAAAAGAGTTCTAAAAGGCATCGACAACCTGTCGAGCCGATCAACAAATTAACCACTTAAATGTACTTACCTCAATCGACAAGAGTTAACTAATTCTGGTAGACTATACCTAATTGGTAAATGACCATTTATAACCCAAGGTCTATTCTCCTCTCCTTAGAAGATACTCTCTCTCTCTCTCTTTAGATTGGAGAGTAATCAAAAACCTATTTTCCTACATACATCTTGCCATCACCAGATCATGATCAGTGCATCATTAGCCCATGCATAAACCTTATGAATTAAAAAATCAAGTTCTCATAAAATAATTTTCTGAATCATTCCATTATATGCATTAACCCTAATCACATATACTGATATACAATAAAATCAATGTTTTGCAATGATATTAAATCATAACGTCAAATCATTTTTCCATAAATTCACCTCTATTCATGTAAAAGTAAATAGTAAAAACAAATCCAAAATTAGGGATGTAACAAAATGCTCCACATGTCTTCTCCTTTAGCTGATTAGTCTAAGACTATCTGGATGCTCTATTCTAAGAAAACATTCGATCGTTTGATAGCGATAACTTTCTGGTAACTAATCTAAATGCTCTGAGATTCAAATATGTTGTAGATGAATGAATCTAGATGCTAAGTGTAGCTCTGTGAGATCTAGAATGCAACTGCGGTAGAATGTTGACCAAAATACAAAAACTGCTACTGACTGAACTGCTTGAACTGAACTGAAAAATGAAAAGAAATAAATTGGACTGCAAACAAACTGAATTGCAAATGTTTTGGTTGATGCAAGACTGCTCTTGAACTAGGGATGCTCATGCATCAGACATCTAGTTTTATTTGAAAAAGTGATTCCCTCACTTTGTTGGGGCTAGAGGAATACCAAGGCGGTCCACCTCAGCCTGAGAAATCCAAGATCAATCTTCTTCTGGTATGCCTTTCCACTTCACAAGGTATTCTTTATATTGTCTTCCTCTGGTGCTACGTCTGACTCTACTATCCAAAATGTCTTCAATCTACTCTAGTGCTTGTTGTGGTAATTGTTTCTTCAAGTCTTCTTCCATGTTGTCACTAAACTCTACTTCATGATACTAATATAGGTTTGCAATGTTGAAAATAGGTGATATGCCCAATGTCTCTGGTAGCTCCACTTCATATGCATTTCCTGAATCAAATTTCTTGAGTATCTTACAAGGTCCAAACTATTTCATCTTCAACTTGTTATATCTTCCAACTAGAAATATTTCTTTTTTCAAGTATACCATCACTTCATCTCCAACTACAAATTTCATGTCTTCTCTTCTCATCTATGTGCTCCTTATATTTGATGTTCATCTATTCCAAATGCTTCTTCACCTAATTATGCACTGTCTTCATGTGATCTACAAATTCTTCTACTTCTGCACTTCTCTTTTCTTCTGTACCCATGTCTCTTAGTTCTGTCACTCCTCCACTGTGGTAACTATCTCAAAAGGTGTTCTTCCATTACTCCTATTTACTGAATTATTGTATACAAACTTTGCTTGTGAAAGAATCAAGTCCCAATTTCCTATCTTTTCTACAACCAAACATCTCAGCAAGTTTCCCAAACTCCTATTCACTACATCTGTCTATCCATTAGTCTGTGGATGACATGTTGAATTGAACTTCAAGTCTGTCTTCATCTTCTTCCAAAGTGTCTTACAAAAATATCCAAGAAATCTGGTGTCTCTGTCTAAAATTATACTCTTAGGTAATCCATGCAATCTCACAATCTCCTTGAAAAATAGGTCAGCTACATGCACTACATCATTTGTCTTCTTACAAGGTATGAAATGTGCCATCTTTGAAAATCTATCCACCACTACAAATATTGAATCATGTCCTCTTTGGGTCTTTGGCAATCCCATTACAAAATCCATGCTTGTGTCTTCCCAAGTTCTCTCTGGTACTATCGAAGGTTTATACAAACTAGTATTCTAACTACTCCCTTTTGTAACTTGACAAACTCTACAAATTTTCACAAACTTCCTAACATCCTTATGTATCTAAGGCCAAAAGTAATTTTCACTCACCAAAGCCACTGTCTTGTCAATGCCAAAATGTCCTTCCAATCCTCCACTGTGTTTCTCCTTGATCAAATTATCTCTCATTGAACTTCTAGGTATGCATAGCTGGTTTCCTCTGAACAACATATCTTCCTAAATGAAATAGTCCAACCACTTACTCCTAATTGTCACAAGAGGTTCTTTACATGCTTTCCAAGGTTCTACAAAATTAATGTCTCCCTCATACATGTTCTTCAATTCATCAAATCCTACCACTTCAACTCTCATCTCTATCAACAAGTTCCTTCTCCTACTCAGTACATCTGCAACTTTGTTTGATTTTCCACTCCTATGCTTCAACACAAATGTATAACTCTGCATGAACTCTACCCATCTCATATGTCTCTGATTCAACTTACCTTGACTATTCAAATATTGCAAAGCTTGATGAGCTGTATACAACACAAACTCCTTAGGCAGCAAATAATGTCTCCACTTCTTTAGGGATTGAATTATGGCATAGAACTCTTGGTCATAAACTAAATATCTCCTCCTTGGATCATTCAACTTCTCACTGAAATATGCTACACATCTGCCTTCTTGACGTAACACTGCTCCAATTGCACTCCCACTTGCATCACAATCAACTTGAAATACCTTATTGAAATCTGGTAATGCTAAGACAAGTTTCTTTGCCACTTTTTGCTTCAACATCTCAAGACTTTTATCTTCTCCTAATGTCCACTTAAAGTCTTTTTTGTCACCTCTCATTGTCTCTCTCATAGGGTTACAAACTGAACTAAAATTTCTGATGAACTTCTAGTAGAAACTAGCCAATCCATTAAATAATCTAACCTCTCTAATGCTCTCTGGTGTAGGCCATTCAACAATTGCTCTTACTTTCTCAGGATCCATCTTCAATCCTTCTGCAGAAATCATAAATCCCAAGAATACCAATTCTTCCTTCATGAAACTACACTTCTTGATGTTTATCAGCAATTTCTCTTCTCTCAACCTCTACAAAAATTGTCTAATATGCCACAAATGTTCTTCTTTTGTCTCACTGAAAATAGGTATGTCATCCAAATACACAATAACAAACTTACCCAATAATTTCTTCAAGACTTCATTCATCAACCTCATGAAAGTGCTAGGTGCATTTGTCAATCCAAAAGGCATCACTAACCACTCATATAATCCTTCATTTATCTTAAAAGCAGTCTTCCATTCATCTCCTTCTCTGATTCTGATCTGATGGTATCCACTCTTCAAATCTATCTTTGTGAAATATTTTGCTCCACTAAACAATCCATGATACCATCCATCCCAGGTAAAGGAAATCTATACTTAACTGTGATCTTGTTTATTGCTCTAGAGTCTATACACATTCTCCATTCTCCATCCTTCTTAGGTGCTAACACTACAGGTACTGAACAAGGGCTTAAACTTTCTCTAATCAAACCTTTCCTCAACAATTCTTATATCTATCTATTCAATTCTTCATTCTCTACTAGTGTCATTCTATGTGCTTCCTTGTTAGGCAAACTAGCTCCCAGTATAAGATCCATGTGATGATTGATACTTTTGATTGGTAGTAATCCTTCTGATACATTATATGATATGATGTCTTCATACTTTGTCAACAACTCTATTATCTCCTCCAGTTGTGATTCTTCAGTCTCCTTCTTCAATGTTTCAGGCTTCTTAGGAATCAAAGCATAACACATATTCACATGTCTCAAACCATCCAAAAATTTCCTTCCATCTACCAATCAAATTTTAACATTCCCACACACTTCACTCTTAGGATCATCCTCCAAAGAAATCAAGGTAATTCTCTTCCCATTTGATGTTATAGTGTAGGTTTTCTTTCTCCCATCATGTATAGCTTTTCTATCATATTGACAAGGTCAACCCAACAAGATATGACATACATCCATAAACATAATATCACACAAGACTTCATCATGATAAGATCCAATATGAAATTTCACCAAACATTATTCACTCACTATTACCTTATGATCATCCTGAATCCATGCTATCTGATAGGGCTTAGGGTGTTTCAGTCTTTCCAACTTCAGCTTAGTCACCATCTTTGAAACTAGGTTATCTAAACTACCACTATCAATTACAACTTTACAACATTTACCTCTTGATTTGCAATGGTTCTGAACAAACTCTTCCTCTGTGATGGTTCTTTATTTGTCTCTATTTGAAATAGTGCTCTCCTCATCACAAGTGATTCTCCTTTTTTTGGTTCGCCAACTAAACTGGGTGATCCAACAAGTTCTTCTTCAACATAAGCTGCTCTTCCACTGTTCTCTATTCTCTTGCTTGTACTACCCTAATTACATTCAAATGCTCTATGTCCTTCACCTCCACACTTGAAACAAGTGCCCCTAAACATTCTCTTATCAAATCCTCTTCCTTCTCTTATGTATCCTTTGTTCTGGTATGCACCAGGGTTTCATCTCCAATAAAAGTTTTTGTCATCTCTCTGGTATGCATTATTATCTCCGTCCTCCTTGTTGAATGTGTTGTCAAACTTATTCTTCTCCACAAATGATCTCTCACCTCTGGAAAATGTTCTACCTCTCTAAAATTTACCTCCTCTGCCTTTCTATTTCTGATCATGCCTCTTGTTCAACTTCTATTCACTTTAAGAGAAAACTAATATGCTTCTTCTAGAGATGTATCCTCACCAGACTTAGTTCTTCTTGAATGTTCAATCTCAGTCCATTGATGTATCTAGCCACTTTCTTCTTGCTTGCTTCACTATGTCCTATCGTTATAATCATCTTATGAAATTCTTTAGTATACTCCATAAATTTCTCCTTTTCTCTCAGGTTCTACAATCTTTTCAACAATTCCAATTCAGAGTCAGCAGGTATAAACTGATTCTTCAATTTTTTCACCATTCTATCCTATTTTGTATTCTTCTCTTTTCCTCTTCTATTTCTGTCCAACTGAACTTCTTTCCATCATATAGTAGCATGTCCTTTCAACTTTGTCTTTGCAAATTTCACCTTCTCCAAATCTTCAACTTCTTCATATTCAAAGTATTCTTCCATGTCATTTATCTAATCAATCAACTATTCAGGGTTCAAATTGCCAGTGTAATTTGGTACATCAACTCTGGCTCTCTTTCCAATCTTTGAAATAGCTCACAAAATCTTTAGTTGATCTGATTCTTCTTCCTCATCACCTCCTAGGGTTTCACCAATTTGTTCAACAAATTGAAATTCTTCTTCATCACTTTCAACATTAGGTCTCAATGCCAATCCTCTTCTCCTATCTTCTTCAACAATATCTAATTAAATTCTCATTGTTTTCATCATTTCCATCATCTCATCCATTCTACCAGCTAATGTTCCAATAGTAGCAACTCTCCTCAGCTGCATTCTTCCTAGGATCAAGTGCAAACTACCTCAAGTTTGACGATCGGGCTACAAGGTGACAACTACCTCACAATCAATGATCAGTTGTGACACAAGTAACCTACCTCAATTTTGTGATCTATCCACAGCAAGATCTTATGGAATTCCTTCACCAACTTCACTCAAATCACTCCCAAAGATTCAAATTTTGCTCTGATACCACTTGGTGTAGTCACGTTAAGAGGATTCATAGAATGAACTGTCCATGCCATGAAGCAAGAGCAAACACAATGGAAACAACTTAAAGATATGAAATAAATACAACTTCAGTCATCCTATATATCATAGAATTCAAATATAGATCGACTGGCAATATGCGGGCTTACAATTAGGGCTCAAATGCCTGCTTACAGAATATCAAAATATGTACAAGATATAGCTTTGAAGCTCCTTCATGCAAATCCAAACTATGAACTTGTGAATCAATTCCTAACTATGAAAATTTGCTTTCCTAAGGATCTATTATATCAATAATAATCATCTCCAGAACAATAGATTCCTCTGTGTTGGCCAAGGAAGAGCTATAACGTGTGTACATGGATAGGTCACACCTAATCATGAAGAATTCCTCCACAAATGAATGGAATGATGTACAGATCTCAGGGAAGGTTAGTCATGAACCAAAGATCATCGAGTGATGTGCAATTGAGCTCCACAAGCCAAGAAATGCTCCGTAGGTCTTCTCCTTTAGCTGAATAGTCTAAGACTATTTGGATGCTCTGTTCTAATAAAACAATCGATCTTTTGATAGTGATAACTTTCTAGTAACTGATCTAAATTCTCTAAGATTCAGATATGTTGTAGATGAATGAATCTAGATGCCAAGTCTAGCTCCACTAGATTTGAAATACAACTATGGTAGAATGTGGACCAAAATACAAAAATTGCTACTAACTGAACTACCTAAGCTGAACTGGAAAATGAAAAGAAACAAACTAAATTGCAAACAAACTGGATTGCAAATGTTTTGGTTGATGCAAGATTGCTCTTGAACCAGGGATTCTCCTACATCAGACATCCAGGGTTATTTGAAAAAGTGAGTCCCTCACTTTGTTGGGGCTAGAGGAAAACCAAGATAGTCCACCTTAGCCTGAGAAATCCATGATGAATCTTCTTCCAGTCTATCTTTCCTCTTCACAAGGTATTCTTTATATTGTCTTCCTCTGGTGCTACATCTAACTTTACTATCCAAAATGTCTTTATTTTGCTTCGGTGCTTGTTGTGGTAACTATTTCTTCAATTCTTCTTCCATGTTGTCACTGAACTCTACTTCATGATACTAATACAGGTCTGCAATGTTGAAAATAGGTGATATGCCCAATGTCTTTGGTAGCTCCACTTCATATGCATTTCTTGAATCAAATTTCCTGAGTATCTTACAAGGTCCAAACTTCTTCATCTTCAACTTCTTATATGTTCCAACTGGAAATCTTTCTTTTTTCAAGTATACCATCACTTCATCTCCAACTAAAAATTCCTGGTGTCTTCTCTTCTCATCTGCTTGCTCCTTATATTTGTTGTTCATCTCTTCAAGGAAACCACGTCATATTTAGCAAAGCAACTTGACCAAATAGCTCACACCATTGCAACAACCTCATCTCAAAGGTAGTATCCACTCAACACTAACTACTCATATTCTTGTACCATAAGAAACTCACACAAATGACACAGTTGACACCAATGACAACAGAAGCTTATTGACATCAATGACAACACCGATTACACACACTTGCAACAATCTCCCCATTTGTTGTTTATGGCATCACATAATGTGAAAAACCATCAAGACACAACTCTACACCAAACTTCTTTTCTTTCTTACTCTCCCCCTTTCTTTCTTTCTTTTACAACCAATACTCTCTTCTCTGACCATTGACTCTTTTCTTTTTCACATTGTTCTCTCTCTCCCCCTTTGACATCAATGGAAAAGGGCTACACATCTCTCCTTCAATCTTACTCTTAGACAACTGCTCAAACTTGTACCTACATACTACTACTCTGCAACATCATTTATTTCACTACTATGCATGCTCCCCCTTAGAAGCAACCAACATTAGAACTTACTCCCCCTGACTGCAACAACCATCATGACCACTACCTACTCCCCCTAAGAGGCAACCTCCAACATTAGTCCAGAATAAGAAATGAAACTTGAACTCCACTAGACTGATGCATCTCCTTATGCATCTAGTTCAAAGGAGGGGCAACAACCCCTAACTTCTTCTAGAGATACTCAAATGTATCCTTAGGAAGAGCCTTGGTGAATATGTCAGCAACTTGATCCTTTGTAGGCACATACTCAAGCTTCACTTAATTCTCTAAACCTTCTCTCTCAAAAAGTGATACCGGATTCAAATATGTTTTGTCCTTGAGTGCATCACCAGATTCTTTGAAATGTTAATAGCTCTGGTATTATCACAGAAGATAGGAATTGGCACATCATATACAATGACGATATCCTTAAAAGTTTGCTTCATCCACAAAACTTGTGTGCAACAAGATGTTGTAGCAATGTATTCTAACTTTGCAGTAGATAAACATATTGAATCTTGCTTCTTACTTAGCCATGACACCACTCTGTCTCCAACAAAGAATGCATTGCTACTTGTACTTTTCTTGTCATTAACACATCCAGCCCAATCTGCATCTGTGTAAGCACTTAGAGTAAAATCATTATCCTTTGGATACCACAAACCATGATTCAAAGTGCCCTTTAAATATCTAAATATCCTCTTCACTGCTGCAACATGTGACTCTCTAGGATCTTCTTGAAATCTAGCCACAAGACAAACTGCATGCATAATATTTGGTCTAGTAGTAGTTTAGTATAACAATCCTCCAATAATTGACCTATATCTGCTCTAATCAGCCTTGTGTGTTTCATCATTCTTGTTCAACTTGCAACTAGTTGTCATAGGGGTACATATTGGTTTAGAATCTTCCATTCCAAACTTCTTTAACATTTCCTTGACATACTTTGATTGTGAAATAAAAATGCCTTTATTTGTCTGATTAATCTGTAGCCCAAGGAAAAAGTTCATTTCTCCACACATTGACATCTCAAATTCATTTTGCATCTCATAGGCAAAGCTCTTACACATAACTTCATTTCCTCTAAAAATTATATCATCCACATATACTTCAACAATCAGAGTTTGATCTTCACCTGCTTTGAGGTACAAATTGTTATCTGCAGAGCCTTTATTGAATCCTTGTTGTAATAGATACCTATCTAACCTTGCATAGCAAGCATTGGGGGCTTGCTTCAATCCATATAGTTCCTTCTTCAATCTATAGACCATGTTAGGTTCATCTGATAACGTAAATTCATCTGGTTGTTTTATGTATACTTCTTCTTCCAATTCACCATTCAAGAAAGTAGACTTCACATCCATTTAATATACTTTGAAATCTTTATGTGCTACAAAAGCCAAAAACATCCTTATGGCCTCCATTCTTACCATTGGAGCATAATTTTCCTCATAGTCTATTCCTTCTACTTGTGAGTAACCTTAACACACAAGCCTTGCCTTGTTTCTTAACAATTCTCCATTCTCATTTAGTTTGTTCTGGAATACCCACTTAGTTCTGATCACATTCTTTTTTGTTGGTCATGGGACAAGTTCCCTAGTCTAAATCTTTTCAATTTGCGTTAGTTCTTCTTCCATAGCCTTGATCCAATACTCATTCTTGCATGCTTCAATCACTGTTTTAGGTTCAACTATAGAGAGCAAACATAGATTTACATGTTCTTCAATAGATTTCCTTCTTGTTAGCACACCTTTGTTCTTGTCACCAATGATTTGATCTTCTGTATCATGCTTCTGCACATACTGGGGGTTTTAGGAGTCTTTTCCAGAGCTTCTTCTTCTTCAATCTATGCAAGATGACTCATCTAATTCATATCCATCAACTTCAAAATTCTTTTGTAGATCTTCATCAACTTTGATATTTGCACTCTCAACAATTCTTCTCATCCTCTTATTGTAGCATTAATAAGATTTTCCTTTAGTAGAATAGCCAAGAAAGATACCTTCATCAAACCTTGCACCATACTTTCCTAGATTTTCTTCATCCCTTTTGATATAACATTTTCTTCCAAACACTATGAAGTACTTGGTCGTCGGTGTCCTTCCATACCATAACTCATAAGGTGTCTTTGAACTATTTGCTCTTGCCTGCACTCTTTTCAGTATGTAAATAGCAATATGAATTGCTTCTCTCTAGTAGACATCTAGTAGGTTTGCTTCTTTTATCATTGTCCTTATAGCTTCTTGAAAAGTCTTATTCTTTCTTTCAACCACTCCATTCTACTGAGTCCTAGGGGCAGATAAGTGCATCTTTACTCCATGATTCTCACAAAACATGTTAAACTCATTGGAGGTGAACTTTCCACCTTTGTCAGACCTCAAACATTTAATTGTCATATCCATTTCATTCTCACTCATGACTTTGAAAGCTTTGAACTTATCTAGGGCTTCAGATTTTTATTTAAGAAAAGTAACCCATGTCATCCTAGAATAATCATCAATCAATGACATGAAATATCTGTGACCTTGAAAACTCCTTACCTAGGTAGGACCACAAAGATCTATATGCACTAATTCCAATAGTCTAGTAGAAGACTGATCCTTGACTTTGAAACTTCTTTCTTGCTTTCCAATCTAACATTCCTTGCAGACAACATTAACTGGCTTTGTAATCTTTGACAGATCTCTCATGGCTTGAGATGAACTTATCCTTACCAGGTTATCAAAATTGATGCGACACAATCTTCTATGCCATAGCTGGATTTCATTGATCTGAGTCATGAAGCAATATCCATTACCACCTTTGAGATGATATACATTTCCATATGTCCTCTTTGCAGCAACAATCACAATTTTAGAATCTTTTCTGATCTCACAACCATCGTCCTAAAACATAAGATTGTATCCTTTTCTACACAGTTTTCTAAAACTCAATAGGTTATGCTTTAAACCCTTAACATAAAGAACATCATCAGTATTATGCTTGCCATAAAACTAATTGAGTCTCTTCCACATATCTATGTATCTCTATCATCACCAAATATGACTAATCCTCCATCATATTTTTCAAGTTTAACAAACTTACATTTATCATCGGTCATATGATTTGAGTATCCACTATCAATGACCCAAAGGTTCTTTTCCTATGTAGTATGAAAAGCAGATATCGAAGTGCTTTCAACATTAAGACCTACTTCCGGAGCCTTTTCCTTCACACATTTCCCAGAGTTAGTAGAAACAATATCATCTCTTAAAGATATGAATAGACATCCATTATCCTCATCATTCTCAAAGTCAAATTCATCATCAGATATACCTGCATCCTCTCTAACATAGTAGCTTTTCTTAGGCACTCTACCTTTATTCTCCCTATTCTTTCTCCTCACAATTCTTTCTCCTCACAATTCTTTCTGAACATCTTGAAGCATAATGACCTATCTTGCCACAATTGAAACACTTGAAAGGCAACTTACCACTATACTTACTAATACCCAATTTTATTCTTCTTGCAAATTTATATTCCAAATCATCTATATTCTTTTGATTTGATTTCATAGTCTTCTCAAGTTTTCTAGCCAAGCAATCTCAACCTTTGTACTACTTGTACCAAATTATCTTATTTCAAAAGCAGTTAAGGTGCCAAGCAACTGATCTTTGGTAAACTGATTTAGATTTTTTAATTCTTCTATAGTAGAAACCTTATGACTGTAAGCTTTAGAAAGAATTTTAAATACCTTCAATATCACTTCTTTTTCATCCATTTTTTCACTGAGACTTTTGATGTCATTGACAACTTCATCCACCCTTTATAAGTAGCTTGTAATGTTTTCATCTTTAGACATTCACATGGTCTTAAACATGGGCTTTAAATTTTGCATTTTAGCTTGCTTGACCTTATCATCTCCTTCATGAATACTATAACATTGGAAAATGCCCCCTTGGGGGCTTTTCCCTCATAAGGTTTAGCTCCCGGGTCTTTAGTGTGCATTTAGGACATCTTACATCATATTTCAACATCCCGATGAGAAAACCCCTAAGTGTCTTAGCAAATAGGAGATAGGGGGACCACTTGAGATAACCCCTTCCCAAAATAGGGGTGAAGGACTTGGGCTCCTGCGCCCTAGTCCTACCCTATTTTGGGGCAGTCACAATTTTTGGGTGTCAGCTTGTGACCGTTATTTGGGTCCTATGCCAACACGGTAACTTTGAATTATGAAATTCTTTGCGAGAATGTTTGTAGTTGCATATAAAAGCATGTGTAGGAATTCATTTGTAAACTAGAGATTGTTAGTGTGAACTTTAAGCATCCTAAATGTGATTCAAGGCTTTCATTGTGTTGCAATAGCAGATTTGTGTCATTTATGTGTTTGTGTTTGTAGATTTGAGCAATCATCTCCTAATGGCATGAAGAGCTTCTTCCTCCAGGAGATCTTCACTAGAAGGTGACATTCATTTGTGTTTGTAAGAATTTATCATTTGGTTTTTTCCTTTGCCTCCCAAGGAATGCACTCTCTATCTAACAACGGTGTTCGGAAGACTTGAATGTCTCTCTGGTGCTTAACTGAGGCAAGCCTCTAAACACCACAACCCCCTCCAAAAGTTTTCATGGTTGCAGGTTACAAGTTGAGGGTCTAGACAAAATGAAGTTGTAGGAGGATACAATAGAGTATTAGAATTGCATATCAGAGAAGAAAATAGCTCCATGGACTAGGGTGCCCCCTTTTTAGTCCTCAAAGTTTTGCAATGGGAAAATCTCTAGTATAGCAGATACAAGTTGCAGACTGAGCTTCTAGATCTAAAAAGAAGTAGGGCATTGGACTTGGGTGCCCACTCTTTAGTCCCTAACTTTTCCATCTCCAAACCCTGAAAATAGGTGCACAGTTGTTTGTCATTTTACATCTGTCTATAGTAGCATTTTCTGATATTCAACTATTTGTTGTCATATTTGTATAATCAGGGTTTTAAGGTATCATTGAGTATAAGAGATCATAGTTGGAAATCAAATCATAAAAATCTAAGTTTCCCTACATCTCATAGTGACCTAGGGTAGGATAGTACATTGCAACTAGACCCTAGGTCCTTGAATGAAAGGGTGAAAGGAGGATACATACACCAAAACTACCAAAAACTCAACTATCAAAATTTTACCCTTTACATTTTGGTGAACCCATGTTATTGGAAATTTTTACACCTTTCTAAGTTTTTTACTTCATATTTTTATTGATTTCATTCATTCATATCCTCATTCATCTTATTGCATTGGAAAACTTACAAAAAACTTGAAATTTTGGAAAAATTGGAAAAAAATTACATTCTAGGGTTTCTATTTTTCATCAATTAATTTGAATTTCATCAAATTTATGATTTTTGTATTAGATATGATTTAAATTTCATCAAATTACAAAAATTCATTAGTTTTCATTGCATTTTCATCATAAAATTGCTAGGGTTTTGTTGAAAATTGTGAATTTTGCATATAACCTAGTAATTCCAAAATCTAGGGTTTGTAGGTAAAATCTTGTTTCAAATTTTTCTACTGATTTTAGAGGCTCATTAAAATTTTAATTTATCTATATTCTTTCATTTTAGAACAAATTTGCATTTAGATTTCAAAAATTTTTATTTTTGCATAGAAAATTTCGACAAAAAACTAGCATTTTCATTAATTTTTCATTAGACTTGCACTTACATTTTGCATGTTAGAGCATGAAAGTCATTTTAAGATATTAGAGCATGTAATTTTCATCATATATCAGCTTGCAAAACATTCATATAGAATTTCACATCAAGATATCAAACCTAGGGCTTGAAAAACATTGATTTTCACTAGATTTGGCCTTATCGACTCTCTAAACTTGCACTATAGGCATGTTGTAAAGAATATTTTTGAACTAATTGACTTATATCAGGGTTATTATCTACTTCTCCTCCCAAAAATATTTACAAAACCTTTCTATTTGCCTCTTGTATTGAAAATTTGGTGAAAAACTGCATATTTTTGCTATTTTTGCCCTAGGGTTTGGCCTAGTTTGCACCCTAAGCATGTTGTAATAGATTTTATACTTGTATGTGGCTGATATCAATGATATTATTTTCTACATCTCCTAAAATTCTTTACAACACCCATTTGGCTAGGTCTTGGAATTGAAAAATCGTGAAAATTTTCCTATTTTTGCTATATTTTCACTAGGGTTTGACCTTGAGTGGCACTATAAGTGTGTTGTGACAGATATTTTGGAATTAGGTGGATGTTATTACTGATATAATTTACTTTTAACTATCATTTTCCTCACAACACCCTTTGTCATGCTCTTTTACATTAAGCTTTGGTGAAAAAATTGCATATTTTAGTGTATTTTCATTAGATTTTAACTTGTCATCATCTTAGATTTGCATCAAGAGTGTGTTATAAAGGGTTTTATTGTTTCATTAGACTGAAAATAGACATAATTTTCTGCCCCTAATAAAAATCTTTACAACACCTTTTCTTTCATATATTTGCATTGAAAAAGTACAAAAAATCAAGCATTTTAGGTCATTTTTACATATAGTTTTGCACTTGTCTTTTACATTGAATTTGAAAAACTTTTAAAATCTGATTTTGCATCTCATTATGGCATCATCATGTTATTCATCTCTGAAATCTTTGCATGAGTATATTCTAAATTTTGAAAATTTCTCTAATTTCACTAATGAGAATCCTCATGTTCTAGAGCACATAGCTCATATCATTGGTACTAATGCTTCTATATGTTTTACATATGAGTTGCAATTACTTTTTTATACACATGATTTTAGTAGCTTCAGTTTAGTCATAGGAGCATATCCTTTGATATTAGAAGATTTAACCAAATTCATCTCTAGGTATACTCATGAGAAAGATGAGAGTGAAAAGCCTTTTTCTGCCACAGAGTATGATGATGATGATGTACCTTCCTCTCATCCCATTGCTCTCCCTGGCCAAGATGTAGCATTAGTGGATGAGAAAAGGTCTCTCACATTAAATCTTTTAGGGATGGATGTTGGGTGCAATCAAGAGGGAAATAGTGTCAATTCAATATTCATAAATAGGTTTTGTAGAAATATTCCTAAGATGGTTGTGCAGGAGGCACCTAGTGCACCTTCTTGCTTAAAGCCGATGATTACGGTTCAAGGTGTTCAAAATGTGTTACAACAACCACACCACAATGTCATTTATCACACATACAACATCGGTAATAACAAGCAAAGTAAGCAAGCAATTCATGTGCCTATCTCTCTTCCATGCTCTCAACCTATGCTTCCTCCACCACCTCATCTTACTCATAAAAGTGGTCAAGAGTATGATCTTGTCGAACAGCTTCGTGCTACTCTGGCTAAGATCTCTCTTTGGGATTTAATACAAACATCACCTACATACCATGGAATGCTCCAAGAAGCTTTACAAAAGGTGATTGTCCCACCTACTGCTAAGCCTAATGATGTAGCAGTCGTATTAGATAGTATGCATGCGACAAAAATGGATGTTATCTTTCAACCACATGAATTACCATCAATTGAAGTTCAAAACCAATATGATCCTCTTATAATCTTTGTCACAATAAATAAAACATTGGTAAAATGGGTTATGATTGACAATGGATTGGCTCTTAATGTTTGTAGCATCGACCTACTACACAAAATCAAGGCTGACACATCACAAATCAAACCAGATAGCATTAACATGCGTGGTTTTGATAATGTTGGACAACAATATGTGGGCACTATAACTTTACCTATACACGTGGGACCTATGATTGTTCTTTATCTTACAACATGATTCTTGGTAGACCTTGGATTCATGCATTGGGGGCAGTCACTTCCACCTTGCATCATTCAATCAAATTTATATTCAAAGGTAAACTTCATACTATTCATGCTAATCCTGAACCAGATAACTATTTACATATTGAAACGCAAAAACTAGTTTACAATCATATGAACTTAAATAGTTAATGAGCTGATTCATCAATGCCTTTAGCCACAAATAATGTTATGCAAGACTCTAGAACATCCAATGCACTTTTTGGTGATGATTGATGCCCATTAGATTTTAATCCTTGTAGTATAGGGGAATATAAAATTAATAGCCTAGACACACCAAAAGTAGCATCAATCTCACCAAAGCAATCTTTTGAAGCACCTAAGAAACCTAAAGTCCCCTTGGTAGAAAATAAAAACAATACTCTCACTTATACCACAAATTACGAGACCTATGCGGCTTCACCATCTTCTAAGGAAATGACATCCCTTTATGGTTGATGATTTAAAATCCTTTATAACAATTGTGAATATGTTGGTAAGGGATGTGGTGTAAATCAACAAGGAATTGGAGTACCTATAGAATCTACTTCAACACATTACTCAAGAAACATTGGATATAATCCTTTTAAAGAAAAGAAAGCCTCCTGTCATCCTAAACTTGATGTTAATTCAACAAGATCAAAATAACATGACAAATATCCAAGATATGTATGTTCTTAATGATGGTACCCTAACAGGTAAGCATTTCTAACCATTTATCTCTCTCATGATGTGCTTCCCCCATGATGTGTTGTGTTGTTTAGGTCTCCTAGGATGACCCTTGATTCTCTTGTAAGGTCCGAGATACCAGGAGACCGCCTTTGTTGTGACCTTCTATTTGTATCATCATTCTTCTATATTGCCTCTCTCTCTAATTTCATTGTTGTGTGTTGTGTCTTATGGACATAGCATTGCGGTTGGTGACTTAGGGGTACCCTCCTATGTGACTATCCCTAAGACACCTATTTCTCCTCTCTTATTTACTATTTCCCTTCCTCTAGTGTTTCTATCTAGCTAGCGGATGATGAAAAACATTTATACTGATGCAGACCTAGCATCCCTTTAGCGAGAAATAAAAAATTGGACTTAGTTCCTAATATGACGATGGGGTTGTATATCTTATCTGACGCTTGACTGGTGGAAGCACCCGTGCTTTCTGCATAGTGATTGTGATGATGTTTTTCTCATTTACAAGTCATAACAATACTGATGCTCTGTGCACTTTGTTTGTCTTTGAATCTAGCCTTGACGGTACTCGATTCAAAGATCTTTGTGATGTAGCCCCACAGTTATCCTCAAATTCTAAATTCATAGTATAATCTTAGCTCTTTGTGTGCTTAATCATATGCATTGATGTTGTTGTTTATCATGATTTTGTAGATAATAACATGTTTCTTACAGGGATGTTTTTGTGGGAACATTTGGCGATTGTAAAGTACATGTCACCTCTAGAGGGTATGGGCTTTGCGAAAGTCTATGTTCCCTTGTGTGTTTTCATCCTACCTTAACATGCTTGATATCGATGCATGATATCAGCCACCTTAAGCTGGGGGCATATATAAGGTAAGTTGTCTATTGTAGATGTTAGCAATGTGCTTGTCCTCAGGTGCAGTCTAAAGACTTGTGCAATGAGTACATCCTGCACTCTGACTTTGTTTACAATTAATCAATCAATCAATCATTTAAGCCCTCTGAAGAGGCAGGATATTGCATATATCCTTTTTGTCTTAAGCCCTCTACGGAGGCAGTGGTGGTGTATTTCTCGAAGCAGGTTTCACCATCCTATCATTTTCAAAAGTCCTCTACGAAGGTGGGGAGCGGTTCTATGACTAACTCAACTCTTAAGTGTGTTTTTAGTGATTGTTGTGGCAAAGCCTAATCGTCCATGTGTGCCTGTAATGTGCCTGAGATGGTGTTGAACCTAGAAATAGGAACACTCCATCACTTGTCTACCATGTTTTCTCCGTGTCTTCAAAGTGTGTGTTTGGTGTTCTTGGTTTGTTTGGGATGTCCATTGCCCCATATGCATTCTAAAGACCTGTACGATGAGTACATCCTACATTTTGGGAGTTTTTGTGTGTCTTACATGTGTGTTTCCCCATATATGCAGTTTAAAGACCTGCGCAATGAGTGCATCCTGCATTATGGGAGGTGTGTTTACTTTCCATGTTTTGCGTGCATGTCATTGTCTTCAATGTGTCTGGCATGTATTCTCCGTGTTTGGCGTGTTTGTTGTGTTTGTTGATGTACTTTAATGCATATATTGGCCTTGCATTTATACATACATTAAAGTGGGGGCTAAATGTAACATCAGAAAATGTCCCCTTGGGGGCTTTTCCCTCATAAGGTTTAGCTCACAGGTCTTTAGTGTGCATTTAGGACATCTTACATCATATTTCAACATCCCAATGAGAAAACCCCTAAGTGTCATGGCAAATAGGACCTAGGGGGACCACTTGAGATAACCCCTACTCAAAATGGGGGGGAAGAACTTGGGCACCTATGCCCGAGTCCTACCCTATTTTGGGGTAGTCCCAATTTTTGGGTGTTGGCTTGTGACCGTTATTTGGGTCCTATGCCAACATGGTAAGTTTGAATTATGAAATTCTTGGCCGGAATGTTTGTAGTTGCATATAAAATCATGTTTAGGCATTCATTTGTAAACTAGAGATTTTTAGTGTGAACTTTATGCATCCTAAAGGTGATTCAAGGCTTTCATTGTGTTGCAAGAGCAGATTTGTGTTGTTTATGTGTTTGTTTTTGTAGATTTGAGCAATCATCTCCTCATGGCATGAAGAGCTTCTTCGTCCATGAGATTTTCACTACAAAGTGACATTCATTTGTGTTTGTAAGCATTTATCGTTTGGTTTTTACCTTTGCCTCCCAAGGCATGCACTCTCTATCTGATAACGGTGTTTGGAAGACTTGAATGTCTCTCTAGGGCTTGACTAAGGCAAGCCTCTAAACACCACAACCCCCTCCCAAAGTCTTCATGGTTGCAGGTTATAGGTTGAAGATCCAAACAAAGTGAAGTTGTAGGAGGGTATAATAGAGTGTCAGAATTGCAGATTAGAGAAGAAAATAACTCCCTAGACTAGGGCACCTGCTCTTTAGTCCTCAAAATTCTACAATGGGAAAATCTCTGGTATAACAGATATAGGTTGCAAACTGAGCTTCCAGATCTTGACAAAAAGTATGGTATTGAACTTGGGCACCCACTCTTTAGTCCCTGACTTTTCCATCTCAAATCCCTGAAAATAGGTGCACAGTTGTTTGTCATTTTACATCTTTCTATAGTAGCATTTTTTGATATTCATCTGTTTGTTGTTGTATTTACATAATTAGGGTTTTAAGGTATCATTGAGCATAATAGATCATAATTAGCAATCAAATCATAAAAATCCAAGTTTCCCTACATCTCACAATGACCTAGGGTAGGATAGTACATTGCATCTCAACCCTAGGTCCTTGAATGAAAGGGTGAAAGGATGATACATACACCAAAACTACCCAAAACTCAACTATCCAAATTTTACCCTTTACAAATACTTGCTAACTTTTTACAAATATTATTAGTAGATTTTAGATCCATGACTTTCACCAATTCAAAATTAGAAAAACCACTTAAAGAGCATACCTTGCTTTACCATTGATTTCATAGGCCCTGACCCCCTTTGTAGTACTTGAACCATTTTCAGGCATTGTTTATTTAGTCATTGTGGACTTCTAGATGTCGTATCTAAGAGAAATTAGATAACCTTTCATCCTTATTTTCTAAAAAGCATAGTTAGATCTAATAAACAGGGGAACATTTTTCTTGTGTGCTATCCTGGTTCTACCTCAAGTTGTTAAGCTCTCTTCCAAGGAACCTTGCTCTAATAACAATGTTTGAATGCACAAGACAACTAAGAGGGGGTTGAATCAGTTGTAGCTTAAAATTTCAAAAGACTCACACACATTTAAATTTGCATAGATTCAATTAACCCTTAAACTATTATGATGATTAAGTTGAAAAGAAAATAATAGAAACTGAATCAAATCAACATCAAACACAAGAGAACACCAGATTTATGTGGAAAACCCAAGAAGGGAAAAACCACAGTGAGGATTAGATCATAATATAAAGTAGTAACAACACCAAATTATAAAAGGTTTACTACAAAAGGCTCATTACCAAAGGGTTCAAGTTGCCTAGAAGAAAGGCTCATTGCCCAAAGAGAAAGAGAAAGAAGAAGTAGCTCACTACCAAGATTTGAATTGTTATAATTGGATCTAACTTAAGCATGAAGTACAATTCCAATGAATCTCAAAATACAAAACCAATATTTGCCACAATATCAACATCACATTCACAACATCAATGAAAAATAGTGACACCTTCTGCTCACTGCATCTAGTAATCTAACACATGAAGGCTTGTACTTCTCCACACACTCAACCACACTATTACTCACATCACATCCATCATGTGCACCCTTGATCATGATCCCTTGATACTCATTTATACTTTCATCAACCTTGAGAACATTCTCCAAGGTTGGCAAATCACATTAACCCAAAAAATTCAAATCAGGTCTGGATCTAAGTATCCCCTAGATGGAAAGGAATGAAGGCAGACCATAACACATCTTAGCTTGGACCTAAATCCATCCAAGCATGCTACTCCACATTTTCACAATCACCAAAGCAGCTCCACAATTAGTGTAAACACCCAAGGTCAGATAAACATGTGTTAACACAATGTTATTTTAAGTAAATGCTTCCTCATACCCAAAAATGACTTACAGACCACATGCAAGGCCTCACCACAATCTAGAGTAGTCCACAAACATCTTGAAAAATCTTTAAATCCAACAAATTCATCCACAAAAACTTTCACCTACTGCACAACCTTCTCATGTTTATCCAGTATGCTTAACTATCTTTGTCATACATTGTATCTCTAGAAATTGACTTCCAGAGCACCAAACCATGAACAACTTGAACAAAGGAAATATATAAACCTTATAAGCATAATTCCAAAACTGCAAGATCTAAAACTTTTTTGTGGAGAAATGCGGAGCAAAGATATTTCTCTCAAATACCTCTGCACAACTTAAAAACACAATCCACACATTGGTGAACACAATTATTTCTGCACAACGAACTGGAGAACCAAATTTAGAATATAACAACTCTTAACACCTCTAAACAATATATCCATACCACAAAGATAGATCTTCAACATAGAGGAAATGTGGAGCAAAAGAATAACACTACTCTGTAAGACAAAATGCTACTTCAACACACTGTTTCCTTTATTAATCAAATTTTCTCAAAAGCACTTGGAAGCTAACCAAAAGAAACATATTCCTAACAACTTCAACATCTCTTCAAGGAAACCACATCATCTTCAGTAAAGCAACTTGACCAAATAGCTACACTATTGCAACAACCTCATCTTAGAGACAGTATCCACTTAACACTACTACTCATATTCTTGCACCATAAGCAACTCACACAAATGACACAGTTGACACCAATGACAACACAATCTTGTTAACATCAATGACAACACCAATTACACACACTTATAACACTAAATATCTTAGTGCTTCTAATATTAATGTATCTTCTTGATGCTTCTAATTACCATCTTAATATGACTTCATACTCAACTTTGCATTGACATCCATGAACTATATCTTCTTTTTTGGATAGGACATGACATCCAACCATGAACTTCTAATTCCCATCCCATTGTCCCTTCTTTAGTAACATGACATCCAACCATGAACACCATCACACATCCATGACAATGTTGAGATCAATGACAACCTTAGGAACCATATGTGTAACAATCTCCCCCTTTGGCATTGATGGCAACACATACCTACACATTCTCCCCTTTGACATTAAGGACAAAGGGAAACTTCTACTTTCTTAGGGTATAACTTCTTCTTGCAATAAACAAACTCCCCCTATCATTAGCAATCACTACCTGCTCCCCCTGAGAGGTAACCACCATCAATCCAGGGAAAAGATATGACATGAACCACTCCCCCTGGATAGATGCACCACTATGCATCTAGCAAGAAGGAGGGTAAATTACACCTAACCTTTCCTGGAGATCCTCAAAATTGTCCTTTGTAAGAGCCTTTGTGGAAATATCTACAATCTGATCCTTTGTTGGAACATATTCCAACTTTACTTCCTTTTCTGCAACCTTCTCTCTCAAAAAGTGATACCTGATTGAAATATTCTTGGTTCTAGAGTGCATCACTGGATTCTTAGAAATATTAATAGCACTTATATTATCACACAAAATAAGAATTGGCTCATTATACAATAACTTGATATCCTTTAGGGTTTGCTTCATCCACAAAACTTGTGTATAGTAGGATGTTGTTGTAATATACTTTTCCATGAAACAAATCTGCTTCCTAAAAAAGCACCACCACTTGTACTTCTACTATCATCAACACAACCATCCCAATCAACATCAGTGTAGGAACTCAAATCAAAGTCATTAGCTTTTGGATACCATAAGACATAAACCAAAGTTCCCTTCAAGTATATGAATATTCTTTTCACTACCTTCTCATGTGTTTTCATGGGATTAGCTTGATATTTGGAAACCACACATAATGTATGCATGATATTAGGTTTAGAAGCAATCAAGTACAACAATCCTCTAATCATAGATCTATACGAAGTCTCATCAATCTCTAGAGACTCATCATCCTTTCTCAAATGACATCTAGTGACCATAAGAGTACTCACTAGTATTGAATCCTCCATACCAAACTTCTTCAACATCTCTCTTACATACTTAGCTTGAGAAATAAAGATATCATCACCTAGCTGAGTAATTTGAAGTCCAAGGAAGAAAGACATCTTACCAATCATAGACATCTCAAAATCTTTTTGCATCTCCTCTATAAACCTCTTACACATATCATCATCCCCACCAAAGATGATGTACTCATAAACATATACTGCAACTATCAATATCATGTCTCCTTCTTGCTTGATGTAAATATTTCTATCTTTAGTACCTTTCTTGAAGCCTTGTTGAAGTAAGTACTTATCCAACCTAGCATACCAAGCTCTAGGTGCTTGCTTGAGACCATACAATGTCTTCTTAATTCTATACACTATGTCCAGATCTTTTGATATCTAAAAACCATCAATTTTCTCAATGTAGACTTCTTCTAGATCACCATTCAAAAATGTTGACTTGACATCTATTGGTGCCTGCATAAACATTCAGATTTCAAGCATTTAAATTCGCAGGCACCTTTCATAAAAATCCAAAATATTCTAAGTTTGTAGGCCTTTCACATTTTTATGCACATGTCCTTGTATATGCATTGGTGTTTGTATGTACATTTGAATGTACAAGTGTAGATATACATTGGCGAGCCTGAAAAAATAGTCAAATCGGCTTCAAGAGGTAAAAAATTGATTGTATGCATCTTTGTATGCATATCGGGCTTGTATGTGCAATTCCGGGTATACAAAGGTCGTTGTATATCACATATTCCATTGAAGATGTTGTGCTTGTATGTAAGGGCTTGTATGTTGTTGTATATTTGCATATACAATGGGTATATACAAGTGGTGGATCTCAAGGGATTTAAATTGGGTTGAAAATGGTGGTCAGGTCCGTAGGTATGTGCAAAGGATTGCATGTATGTTTTGTTTGTATGTTCGAATATACATTCGCAATATGCAATGTCAATATACAATGGAAAACATGCAAAGGGCACATACAAGCGCACATGCAAGGAAAAGATGCAAGGTGAAATGTATATCTGATATACAAAGCAAATGTACATTGGCAGCAACATACAAAGGAAATATGCATTGTCAATGTGCAAAGAAGGGATACAAAGCCTCGGGCCCACCAGTTGCATACAAAGGTGATTGTATGTCGGCACATGCAATCGAACATACAAGGGCATATACATTTCTTAAATACAAGGCCCGGACCTAAAAAGGTATATATTCTAGTTGATAAAGGCAGAGGTCCGACATGTTTGTTTGCATCTTTTGCTTGTACATTTGCATTGTATGTTTAGACATACAAGGGTTAGACGCATGTTTGCAATGTACATGTGTGGTTGTATATAGTTTTGCTTGTATGTTCACATTGTATATGTGACATACAAGCCGATATACAAAGGAAAAAACATACAACCTGGATACGAAAGGAAAAGTTTGCTACGGCGAATAAAATTTGGGGTCTGCAGGATGTATGTTCGCATTTGTATATGCGATATACAAGGAGA
Source organism: Cunninghamia lanceolata (assembly GCA_027924645.1). Taxonomy (NCBI): domain Eukaryota; kingdom Viridiplantae; phylum Streptophyta; class Pinopsida; order Cupressales; family Cupressaceae; genus Cunninghamia; species Cunninghamia lanceolata. The sequence goes on from BSBN01000934.1 coordinate 3,978,824, forward strand.
TATGCAAAGGGAAAAATACATGCCAAATTTCAAAGGTTTTTCAAGTCTGATTGACAACTATGTTGGAATCTGTGTTGTATGTATGTATATGCAATGTACACTGCGATATATAAAAGAGGGAGATACAAGCTAGACCCGAGTGAAATTTCAAATTTGTTCATAATGTTTTAAGGTCCGCACCTTGTATGCAGGGCGATTGTATGTATGTACAATCTCACATACAATTTCAAAAGCAAATGGAGATATAATGAACTATCGATGAAAATGCCAATGCCTAGCGATAGAGAGCCAATCAGAGGATGACACGTGCCCAGATGCTATTGTATGTATATACAATCTCATATATATAAAGATTTGAATGTGCTGCGGGTGGTTGAATGTATATGCATTTGCATATACAAAAAGGCAAAAATGGCAAAATGGTGAAAAAAGGCAAAATGGAAAAGGGAAAGGTCAACGATAGGGAAATGCGCCTGCGTGCCACGTTTTAATTGGCTGATGACTTTTTAGCGTGTATTGAGGCCACAGATCTCAATGATAGGAAGGAAATCAACAGCCCTGTTTTGAGTGCCTGAGGAAAGAAGGATTTTCTTTGTATCTACATCATTTCAGGCAGGAAAAGCTTGCAAAGCATGTAACTGCTGCATTTCCAGAGGCAATGGGTAGGTAGGCCATTAATGGGAAAATTACAGGGAGGTATGGGTCTGATTGACCAACCAACTACCAAATTTGTGAAGAGATCTCCAGGTGGTGGCACTTCTCCTAATTTCAACCACTCTTTCCTTCATTTCTCTTGGCCGCATTCAATATTTTGGGTGCCAATTCTCATGGTGCAGTGTATCTAGTGAATTTTGAAATGACCATTGTACTTGATTGCTGAGTAGACGTTTTGAGTATATATCAGAACTGTGTTGCTCATTGTATGGTTGTTGAAGACATGGGCATTTTTGGAAAAAATAACGAAAACAAAGCCTTTCTTGGCTGTTCTATCTCATTTTAGAGTTTATGTGTTGCATTTTGAATGCACATTGCACATATTTTTAGTTTCATTATTGTTTTATATGAAAAATGCATTGTTGCATGTGTTTAGTTGTTTGTCTCCATTTGTTGTATGCATAGCTTCTTTTGAATCTGGTTGCTAAGGGTTCCTCATATTCTAGGATATAGACTTTTTGTATTGCATGCTTGATTTGTGACTTCCATTCAAGGAGTGGATTAAATTGTTTTAGGTTGAGTATGGAGAAGGTTGTATGTCAGTTGGGATGTCCATAAGTAGAGGTAGCTAAACACTTAGTCTTGGGTGGTGTTTGTAAGGCAAGCACTGATCTAACCCCTTCAAACTTGAATGCCATTGCAAATCACTCACTTGTATATGTCTAGTTGACTCCTTGCCCTGAGATAGGCACCAATCTACTCCCTATGTAGTAGTTATGAGCCAAAACCCCCTGTCTTGCATCCAAAATATCAAAACCAATCCTTTCAAAGCTTCAACCTATTAGTTGTAGGAGTAGGAATAGGAACCCTACATACTCTCATCCACCACCAATTAGATATGTCCAAGAATATTTCCAACCTTGAGATCTATCATACATATCTTGGTCCACACATGAGAGTATTCTCCCTGTTGTTGTAAAGCTAAATCTTTCTGTCATTGGGTGAGTCAAGGTTAAATCTTTAGCTATAGGGATACCCCCCTTGGTACGGCAGAACCAGAAGTGAAGGGGAGGCAGCTCACACAACCTCCTGTATTAGTTGGTCAAGTATGCTTGTGCATTGGAACTGGAAAACCCTATACGGATTCGGAAGAAGAGCTCCAACAACATCCATCTGATGAACCTTGAAATTCTTGTGAGTAGCAAGGGCAAGAAACATCATAATTTCCTCCATCCTAGGTGTTGGAGCAAATGTCTCCTCAAAATCAATTCCTTCAACTTGAGAATATCCCTTACACACCAATATTGCTTTGTTCCTTACAACTTCACCATCTTCATTTAGCTTATTTTGGAACACCCACTTTCTCCCTATGACATTCTTGTTGGCTGGTCTGGGAACCAATTCCCATGTATGATTCTTCTCTATTTGATCCAACTCTTTGTCCATTGCTTTTATCCATCCATCATCTTTGCTAGTATCAACAAAGGTTTTAGGTTCTACTTTTGATAACAAACACAAGTTTACTTGCTCATGTGTCTTAGCAAGCCTTCTCCTTGTCTACGCACCTTCATTCTTATTTCCAATGATCTGATCTGCTGAATGGTTCTTCTAAACATACTTTTCTAGAGTCTTAGGCATCTACTTTGGTTCTTGTTTCTTTTCTTGTTTCTCTTCATCTTAATCTTCAATCCATGGAAAGATATCAAGTCTAGATTCCCTTGAATCTTGTGAGATCTAATACAAGTCTTCATCTACTTTGACATTTGTGCTTTCAATCATCTTTCCCAATCTTTTGTTGTAGCATCTATAGGCCTTACTTATGGTTGAGTAACCAACAAAGATTCCTTCATCACTTCTTGAATCAAACTTTCCTAGGTCTTCTTCATCTCTTCTGATATAGCATTTTCTACCAAAGATCCTGAAGTATCTGACACTAGGAGGTCTTCCATAGCATATCTTGTAAGGGGTCTTAGTGTTATTGACCCTCAGTTGCACATTGTTAATTAGATAGATAGTAGTGTGAACTGCTTCCATCCATTACATATCAAGAAAATCTAAATCTTTAAACATTACCCTTGACATCTCTTGCATAGTCCTATTCTTCCTTTCAACAACCTTATTTTACTAAGGGGTCCTAGGAGATGACAGATGTCTCCTAATACCATGATCTTCACAAAACTTTTCAAATTCATTTGAAGTAAACTTGCATCCTCTATCAGACCTTAAAAATTTGATCTTAGCATCCATTTCATTTTCAACCATAGATTTGAAAACCTTAAATTTATCAAGGGCATCTGATTTTTCTCTTAAGGTAACCCAAGTCATTCTAGAATAATCATCAATGAGCAACATAAAATACCTCTCACCTTGTTGACTCTTTACTCTTGTAGGACCACATAGATTAGTGTGAATCAACTCTAATGGAATTGAAGAAGAGTACTCCTTACTTTAAAAACTTGTCTTTGTTTACTTTCCCATTTGACATTCCTTGCATACTATGTTTGTAGGCTTGATTATCTTGGGCATGTCTCTCACTACATGAGTAGTGTTGATCCTTACCATATTATCAAAATTGTTGTGTCTCATTATTTTGTGCTACAACCAACACTCACTAGATTGAGCCAACAAACATGTTCTTTGATTTACCTCCTTCAGATGATAGATATCACTATATGACTTGATACCTTCTACAACTAGTTTTCTAGACCTTGCCTTCCTGATTTCACAACCTTTGGCATAAAAGGTGAGATTGTATCCTTTGATGCACATCTAACTAACACTAAGAAAATTGTGTTTTATCCCTTTGACATAGAGGACATCCTTAGTCCTATTCTTCCCATCAATAGTTATAGCACCCTTTCCACATATTTGGGTTGACTTATCACCATTAACTTGATAGCTCCACCATTCCATTTCTCAAGGCTAATGAACTTTTTCTTATCACCAATCATATGATTAGAGCAACCACTATCAATTACCCAAGCTTTAGCTTCTTCTCTTGCATGAATGGTAGTCCATACAACCATTGATCTAAAATTATTTTGTTCAGCTTGCAAGGCATTAGTCTTTTCACTTTTTCCAACATGATCTTTTTTGTTACAAATATTAAAGGCCATGAAAAGTGTTTCATCATTTAAGTCATCATGATCCTCATCTTCTGAAGAACAACTACCCTCTATGGAATACAGGCTTCTTTTGAACTTGTCATTTTTGTTACCTCCCCTTGATTCTTTAAAAAGACATTTAGAAGCAAAATGACCAATCTTTCCACAATTGAAACATTTGAAAGGTAACATACCTTTGTATTTGCCAATGCCTTTCTTCAGTCTTCTCACAAAATTTTCTACAACTTCATCAGGGCTCTCATCTTCTTCAGCAATTTCATCCTTTCTCTTCTTACTGACTTTCAAAGAAGCTTCTTTCTTTGGAGGATCACTGCCAAACTCTCTCATTTCAAAATTAGTAAGGGTACCAAACAATTTGTCTATAGTGTATGTATCCAAGTTCACATTCTCCTCAATAGAAAATACCTTATGGCTGTAATATTTGTGGAGAGATCTCATAACCTTCTTCAAAATTTCATCTTCTTCCACTTTACCACCAATACTTGTGATGCCATTGACCACTTCATTCACCCGAAGCATATATCTAGCAATGTGTTCATCCTCTATCATATTTAGGGTCTCAACTTGTCTTTTGAAGATTTACATCTTTGCTTGCTTTACTTTCTTATCTCCTTCATAAATGGTCTCAAGTTTATTCCAAACTTCTTTAGTAGAACTACAAATCATTACCTTTGAAAGTTTTGAATCACCTAATCCACTCATAATATAAAAAATTACCTTGGCATTATTAGCATATTCCTTAACTTCATCTAGGTATGTAGGGGTAGTAGCAGGATTTGTGTAACCAATCTTGGTAGAGTCTCAAAATCCACACCCTAGAGAAATGATATAGGATTTCATCCTTAGCTTCCAAAAAGCATTATTTTTTCCATCACACCTAGGTATCTTGTTGGATCCATTATGTTCCATATCATACCTTCCTCAAGTAGTTAAGCTTCCTCTAGAGGAACTTGGCTCTGATACCAATTATTGAACACACCAAGATACTAAGAGGGGGGTGAATTGGTATCTAAACAAACTTCAAATCCTCTAGAGCATATTAAAACTTAAGAATTATAGTATTAACATAAATATGAAATATCAACACAATGCACATCAACACATAACACCAGATATACATGGAAAACCCAAGAAGGGAAAAACCACAGTGAGGATTAACTCACAATAGATGAATCTCAAATAACAACTTTATTTTAGGGCTACAACCCAAAGAAGCTACTACACCCTGAAAACTTTTCTTTACGGTCACTCTCAAGGAGGCTACAATCCCTGTAGACTTTGTTTTAGGGCTACAACCTAAGGAAGCAACTACTCCCTAATCTAAGAATAGACTCAGAAAAGATTACAGTATGACAGTCCTTCTACTTCTTGAAAACTGACATTAAAGCTCACACCTTTGATGATTGCAATTTTGCTTCTTCTGATAATTGGATCAATTAGGAACACCTTTCACCTCCTTCCTATCATACAAACATCTTCAAGATGAATCAGGAAAGCTTCTAACACATCTGTTCTTTTTCCTTTAGATGCACATCATAATGCATTCATTCTACTCCTTTTTCTTGCTTGTGAACCTTATCAATCACCTTGCAATCACACATCTCCTAACTCGATTTGATTTACAAATTATACATGATATTACATTGATTTCATTGCTTGCCGGCTAGAAATAACATGAAAAATATCTTTACAAGTTGGCCAAACTACACACAACATGAAATGTGTAGAGGACAAGTCCTAAACAAGACTACACGCTACATCAGTAGAAGACCCATGTCTTGTGGACATCAAAACTTTCTTAACCAGGTCCAAAACATTCTTCTCAGAATCAAATATCAAGGAATTACATCCACATACTCCACTCATTTGAAAATAGCACAACCTTAAGAAAAGACATATGAGACTTTGAAGCATAATGATCATAACAACTTAAAAACCTTGTGCGGTACTAGAAACAAGAAATATCTTCATGAAACTCTTCTAGATGAGTCTACAAGACTCATACAACATTTCCAGACACTTCTTTACCTCTGCACATCAAATATTTTATGCTATACATCTTCAACCATGAACTCTGAGAACAACAAGCCATCTAGAGCATACTGCAACATACTGTCATTGAAAAACTAAGATTGTGGATCACCAAGAAACTTGAAAATGGAAGAAAGCATGTATTCCAACAAGCCTTCAACACCACCTTATTCTTCTAGAACACATGCCGCTACTTTATCATGCATAACTATCATAGCAGAAGAACAAGTGAACTAAAACTTTGGAATTATCACCTTCACAGCACCTTGAACATAGTTCTAGAACTACATAGCCATAACTACAAATGCAGAGGAATGTAGAACATTTCGTTACCCTACTAAGAACACCTTAATAGACACAACATTGTCTTCACACTGTCAACTACAAAACACTCTTCCAATAATCTAAACATCATGAAACTTGGAACATACATGCTTTGACACTATATGAAGCTATCTTCCAATATGTAGAGGCACAACATCAAGAGAATTAAAATGTGGAGCAATCTCCCATACGGTCTTCAAAAGTAGTCATCCTATAGAAAAAAAATTTACCAACTTTTGAAGGCCAAACCTTCTTTGTATCAACACATGCATTCTTCAAAACAGTAGGATAGATCATATAATATGCTTCATTCCACCAATAACATCTTCCCAAGATTAGAAACACATTTGATTATATTAGTGCTTCTAATATTAATGTATCTTCTTGATGCTTCTAATTCACATCTTACTATGACTTCATACTCAACTCTACATTGATCAAGGCATGACATCAAACCATGAACTTCAGTAACCACATTATATTCAACATGACATCCAACCATGAACTATGTCTTCTTTTCTAGATAGGACATGAAATCCAACCATGAAAACCATCACACATCCATGATAGTTTTGACATCAATGACAACCTTGTGACAGTGTTGACATCAATGAAAACATTAGGAACCATATGTGTAACATCATCTTGGCCAACAAAGGAGAAAAGTTTTTGAAGCTTGTGGAGGTTATAAATGCAAGATCAAATTTGTTGAGTGGTGTGTATGGTGTGATAGAATTTGATTATGTGTGAATAAAATTACCACAGAACTAGTTTTGGATGGTGAAATGTGTAAAGGATTAGTTTATGTAAATTGATATTGTTGCAAAGGTGATTGTAGGTGATGTGGTAATAGCAAAGAGTTTTTGAAAGTGTTTTGATGTTGTGGAACTTGGTATAGTGATTATGTAGAGATGAAATAGTTGTGCAGAGTTTGGAAGGGTTAGCAAAAGGTTGGAGCAGTCAATGTTTATTAGATAAGTATTTTGTTGCAGAGGTTAAAGCCTCTTTGTGTAAAAGTTATAACTATTGTAGTAGTTCAGGAGTTGCAGCTTCCTTTGGGTTGTAGCTGATAAATGATAATGTAATCTTGTTTTTATCTATGAGGTTGGATTTGGATAGTAGATCCAAGTAGCTTTCTGAATATGGTTTTTCCCTTCAATGGTTTTCCATGTAAATCTAGTGTAATGGTTTTGTGCTTGTGTGTTCTCTTTTTTTATTCATGGTTTAAATGCTTACATTTGGTTAAAGGCTTTGGAAGAAAATAATTTTATTAAGTATTGATTCACCCCCCCTCTCAATACTTTTGTGTGTTCAACAATAAGGATCGGGGATAAAATCCTAAAACATGCTTTGGTACACTCTTGAAATCGACATCCTTTGGCTACACACCATCTAATGTCACTCCATCTCCAACATTCTTGGTTAAAACATGTTATCTCCATATCTTGGTTAAAATATGTTATCCCATTGCAATATAGTCCTTGTAAATCTCTCCGACATCCTTCCATCAATCCATCTCTTCTCCATCTCACCCTAACTCATATCCCTCAACCATTTCATTTAATCCACTTCCATCATTGTCTCTAGGCTTGGCCTTTTCCTTTCCACTGGATCCACCATTAAGCTAGTAACCACAATAAAATGCTTACCCAAGCATAATCTAAATCTAAAGCATTATCCATAAAACACCTCATCCATGTGCAAGCCCTTCAAATCAAACAAAGCCTTATCCAACACCCTACACCCATCTAGAAATATCTATAAGTTTTATTCCCTATCTCATGACAAGCCTTCTTTAGTCCTAACAAACAATCTAATCACTATCATCAAGATATATTGTTCCCAATCCTCATGTTGTTCTCATCATTAACAACATTATCATCATGTTGTTCTTATCATTAAAAACACAACCATCATCATCATGAGATCAATTTATGGCTCATAGCTTGATTAGGGGAAAATCTTATCCTACCCCATCCTTTTATCCTTGATCTCAAACCAAATATTTTCTCCACTTTCATCTCTCCATGCCATCCCCCCATCCACTACCTTGGCTTCAATGTTGCATAGGTTAATAGATCATGTGTGTTTTCAATGTTTGTTTTCTTGTGTGTGTGTGTATGATTATTACCAATAGTCTTGATGCTCCACACAACACACCATTACCATCACCATCATCCTCCATATGTTGGTGCACCATGACAAATGCTCGTTGGATCACTAGGCTATTTTTAACATGTTTGTTTTCATATTATTCCATATGCTCATGGAACAATTTCATCATTATCCATTATATCATGGTACATAATGTCATTTCTACAAAAAAAATGCATTGCTCTCTTGCATTGATATTATCTTTGTAGCATGTACCTTTAATTATATCACACCCATCATATCATATCATACCATTTATCACATCATTCTCTAACATCATAGTTCTCTCATTATCACATTTCTATTTAATCCATTATAACATCCATTTCTATACTATAACATTCATTTCTACCTATTTAGACATGTGGCATTATCAAAATGACAAGAGATACATTAAAACATCATCAAAATCAACATAATGAGACATCCTAACCAATAAAATCCTAATCTAATCTAACCACACATCATCTAGGAATTATGACATCAATTAGTATGTCACATCCATTATCTATATCAAAACAATGGCATATACATCATGTTATCCTCAAAATCAGCTGCGTTCGATTTTGTAGGATGACCCCTACGAAACTAGTCTGTTTTGTACCCTATGACTCTAAGTATGCAAATTGAGGTGAATCATTTCATTCTCATGCATAGTCCTCTAGCCCCTAAGAATCCATTTGAATATCTTTTCAAATTGATTTCTTAGAATGTATGCAAGTTTTCAAACTTGGGTTTTTTATAGTTTTGAGGTGTTAGAAATTTTTGTCTCTACATGTAAACGTGACATTTTTCACTATTGTTGCATGTTAGAAGGTCTTTTGTTATGTGCAAGGGAGGCTAAAATTGCCACCCATACATGTTTTTGAGTCGCGGTGAAAAGTGCCACCTTTGCACTTTATGATGACATTAAGTCTAACTCGTGTGCAATTAATGCACGATGAGTTCAGTGTTTTAAAATCTTTTATGGTTTTAATTGTTTTAAACTTTATGTCTTTGCATTTAGTCATCTTTGTTTTTCCTCTAAGCTCTTTTTTGCTTTCATATTTTCCTGTGAATGAGTGATATTGATTTTCTTGGTGGATCGAAGGTCATTTGTGCTCCCTCACCTACATCATGTTCCATGTAGGGTTTCTATTATTTCTTGTTTCTTTGTTTACTAAACGTGCCAAGGTTTTGAGACATTTTCATTTTAGGTTTTATTTTTCTATTGTAAGAAATCCTACACTCTTCTTCATTACAAAGATCTTGTTTTCAAACCTAGGTTTTCTACTTGTGTGAGTGTTGATAAATATCGTCTTGTCTTTCTTTCTTTAAAATCTTTGTTTGTCATGTTTGTTATTGTCTTTTGTTTGGTGAAGTTGGCAATTTTTGCTATGTGTTTCGATGTTTCTGCATTAGATTTTAAAATGTTTTCTTTTTTTGCCTTAGCAGTTTTGTGTTCTACCTTACATGTAAGGGCATTGAAATTCACCGCCCATACACATTTTCCCAATCATTGTCATGTGCTTGGGCGGAGAATTTTACTGTTGATGAACATTCATTATCTTTTTGTGAGGTGTGTAGGGGTGGTGAAATTCACTGCCCATGCCTTTTTGTTTTTATATCTAAGATGTAAGGGCAGTGAAAATTACCGCCCCTACATACTTAGTTTGTGATATGTATCCTTTGAAAGACATGCATGAGCGGTCATTTCCACTGCTCATGCACTTGAAAAAAGTTGTAAATCTACCTACATGTAGGAGCAATCAAAATGGCCACTCATACATGAAAGTTCTTAGTTTCCACCAATATGTAAAAGTGGTTAAAACCACCACCTCTTCATCTTTTGCATAATTTTACCTACCTACATGCAGAGGTGACCTTTTCCACTGCCCTTACATCAAAATTGAAACTACCCACATGCACGAGCGGTCATTTTGACCGCCCATGCATGACTCCTTGAAAAATAATACCTTTGACCTGCTTTTGCCCAATTTTTTGACATGCACACTCTCTAGCCATTTTAAGCTCATCCCTATGAACATAATCATCATTATGCAGTTTACCTAAAATACCAATTTTTCCCCTAACTATGAGATCATGAATTTTTTGCAGTTTCTACAAGTAGTAGTTTTGATCAACACCGCATCTAGTAATTTTTTCAAGGCCAATGTCTGACCATCTCCATCTAAGGATAAAACAATGAAGTACAAATACCAAGGGGTTTTCCCTATTACTTTGGTGCAGTCAAACATTGATGAGATCAAAGACACTAAAATAGGCCATGTTGATATGGCAGAGTTTGCTTGAAAATATGCAAAATGCACATGAACTCAGTGAGGACGATGATGTAACACTTTTGCATAGACTTGAGGAATTCCCATGCACCTTGACAAGTGAAAATCATAGGTTTCTTTCTACAGAGGAGATGATTGATGCATTTGAAAAGACGATTCAAAGGACTTTTGATGATAAAGTGTTTTCAATTGCCTCAATGGACAAGCTTCATGACTATCAGTCAACTCTTGATAATTTGAAGGACAATCTTGGGAAACATGCGAAGGCAATAAAAGCAGCAAATGATGTGATTGTCAAGGCTCATGCTATTTTAGATAATACAGTTGGACCTAATATCTATGAGACAGAAGTAGTGAAGGTTGTGTACCATAATTTCCTGAAGAAGAATGATGGTGGTAGCTGAAATTCTTTCGTCATGCCTTAGTTTATTTTTCATAGTTTTTGCATATGTAATTTGTTAGTTCTGGACATATCCATATGTATTTTTCCAAAATGTAATTACATGTGGAACAAAGGAAGTCCTAAGTAAAATAGGACTATTGTGGAATAAGTCAAAGTAGTTGTAGATTTCCTATTTTTGTTGTAGGCCTCTCCCTATAAATAAAGAGGGCCTCTATTGTCATGAGGATCTTTTATCTATTGCAAGAAAACTCTGTCAAATTGAAGAGCATATCAAGACTTTGATCTTTATTGTGTTTATCAATTATCCAAGCAATTATTAATATAAGAAGGCATTTTGAGTATCAAACTTTGTGTTGAATCAAATTGCACTATGATATTGTTATTCTTACTTCATTAATATTACATTATATTGAATAGTTATTTGAATCATGGAGATTTTATTAATTAATTGAGAGAGTGTTCTTATTTTGATTTTAATAGTCTTTGTGCTATTATATCATTAAAGGAGGTTGTGTTTAGTTAGTAAAGGAGATACACATTGGAGACTTTGTGTTGTCAATTGTTGTCTTCAATTTAATTATATTTCATAGTTGATACAAGGTGAAAACTCTGCGTTTCATTTTGTTTCAAACCAGTTTATTATCATTCAAGTGGAAAGAGTCACGAAAAACTTTGGGTTTTCGCAAGCTTTGTGGTAACTCATATTTCTTGGAATTAGTGATATTTTGTGAAACTTATTGTTGTTAAAAATGAACACATTCTAAAAAAAGAGAATATTGTGATATGAAACTATCCTCTAAATAGTTTAGTATAAGAAAAGTTTACTTTGTGATAATTGTTTGTAAAGGGAACCTCCCCTTGCTAAGAGGAGAGACTTTGTCTCATCACAGCTATGGTTGATATAATCATTTTGCCATTAGTGAGTTGACAAAATATTCACCCAACACATCATATCAGGTTGTCTTATAATTACATCATACAATATGGCACATCCCCTCATCATACATCCATCTCTATCCTATGTGTAGTCATGCATGACTACCACTATGCCCTCCTAGGAATAGATGCCACACCCTTTGGATTATATGCATTCCTAAAACTCTTCCATAGGCATAGATGCCACATCCATTGGCATATATGCATGCCTAAACCTCTCTCCCAAGCTTAAATGCCACCTCTCTCCCAAACATAAATGCCACACACACCTTGGTGTTTCCATACCTAAACCCCTCTCTGAGGTACATGCACCACACCCCTTGGATTCTATGCATACCTACACCTCTCTCGTAGGCTAGATGCCACACCCCTTGGAATTTGTGCATGCCTAAACCTCTAACACCACACCCCTTAGAGTTTATACATGACTACTCATCTCTCCTAGGCATATATTCCACACCCCTTGGCATATGTGCATGCCTAAACCTCTCCCTTAGGTGCAAACACAACACCCCTTGGTATCTATATAATCATCTTGTAGGTGGTCTCCTTTTAAAAAGCATAAATTTTGTATTCAAACTTTGATTTTTGCATTGTTATAGGCATTGGAAAGGTAATTCAATGAACTTTCTAAGAATCACCATAAAACCAAATCATTCATCAAAAATATAATCTTTTAGGGACCTCAATCCCTTATCCTAAATTGAATTCTAAATCTAACCATCATCATGCTCCCTCAAGATCTTAAATCTTAATCACATCACCACCAAATTGAAATCACTCTATCTTCCCTAAATTCCTAGACCTTGTGAGTAAAATCTAATCCAAAATTCAAACCCTGATCACTCTCATCCTTCTAAACCCAATCCATATCATCCTTCCAACCCTTATCTATATCTTCCTTCTACACCTATTCCACTTCATCCTCCCAACCCTAATCCACCCCAATAATGTGTCTTATCTATATAACCCTAATAATTGTCATCCATATAACCCTAATCACTCACATCCTTCTAACCCTAATCACTCCCATCATTCTAAACCTTATCCACCTCATCCTCCAAACCATAATTTGTCTCATCAATCTAACCCTAATCATCTCTATTCTCCTCTCCATCCTACCGCTTTGTATTTCAACCTTCACACATCTACCCATCCCCCTTCCTTTTATCTATCCATATCCCTCCCATCCATCTTTTGTGTTGAACACACTAGGATACTAAGAGGAGGGGGTGAATCAATATCCAATCAAACTTCAAATCCTCTAAAGCACAAACTTAGAAAAGATTACAACATGACAGTCCTTCTACTACCTGAGAACTATCATTGAAGCACACACCCTTGATGATTGGATCAATTACATGAAACATGCATAGCGTAAGCAATATCATGAACTACATGCTACTCTAGAAAGAAACACACACCTTGTGGATCCTAACACATGTTTAGGCTAGTCTTAAAAACCCTTCTCAGCATCATCCTTCAAGGAACATATGAACGCTTCACAAAATTTAAATTAGGTCAAGACCACATGAAACTTGTAGCACAACAGTCATTTCAACTTGGTGGTACACATGAACGATTGAACATTGCTTGCATTTCTTCTAGATGAGTCAACAAGACCTATACACTATCTCCAAACACTTCTTTAGCTCCATACATCAAGAACTTCTGGCACATACCTTCAACATTCTTCAGTCGGACAAACTGAGGCATAGCCTAGAAATATATTCACTTCAAACCTCAGCCATTTCTAGAGAGAGCAGAAAAATACCTTGTGGAGAAACTAGAGACAACACAATATCATTAGGACCATCTTCCATTAGTTAATATATCATTTCATGCCACAACAAGTTGGTGCACATCATTAGCATATGTCCTAAGAACAACTAGGCATTCGAAACTATCTATATCTCAACTGCAATTTGAAAACTAAACTTGCAAACCTCCAAACCACCTAAAACACCTATGGATACACTCATACACTTCTTTGAACATATCCTGAAAACTACATGGGAAAATCTTCACTTGTGGAGGAATGTGGAGTGTAGATACCCAAATTTGTCCATGTCTAGCGACACCTTGTTAAATCACTAATCCATTAGCTAATTAATTAAATAAATTTTATTTATTTAATTAAAATCCCATTCTCATCCACTTAGCCAATTAATTAAATAAATTGTATTTATTTAATTAATTCCACATCATGTCTTATCCCATTTTATGCATTTATCCTATTAATTAAATAAATTTTATTTATTTAATTAATTTCCAACTCATATCCCAACTAATTCAAATACTTTATTTGAATTAAGCCTTTATCATTTATCACATTCCAACACTTGTCCAGTCAATCATGTGTTGTAAGACAAGTTTTATTCATATCCTTCACATGCACAACTAATGGAACCTAAATTTAGTAACTTTCAATCTTAGCCATTCACATAGCCTCTGAATCTCCACCGTTGATTGATCTTGGTTGAGTCCTATATAAACAGCCTCTCACTCCATATGAGACATAGCAGCAATCCAGCAAGCCAGCAATCCAGCAATCATATAGCACCTACATTATCATCTTGAGCATTTGAGCTTTTATCATCCATCAATGGCAGCTTTCAGCTTTGTAATTGTTCATTGTTGAAGAAGCAGTCCACATCTCCCTCTCAAACAAGGAATCGCACGGTCTAGGTGATGTTATGCTTGAATTGCATTGTTCTTTTGATTTCATTTAGATTAGATTCCTTGATGATGGTAGGGTTAGGGTTTCATGACTATGTCTGATCTTCCACACCTGACTTTCACCTATCACATTTTGGCACGCCCGGTGGGACTCACGTCCCTGATTAACTTCATTTTTTGGAGTTGTTTCTTTGAAGATCAGATTTTGCAGGTGCTCGCAGAGAATTCCGGTCGCTTTTGAACGAAAATCCGCCGCTTCCAAATTTCTGCGTCGCTTTTAAGCTGGAACAGGCCACATTTTCCTCTCTGGATCGCTTTCAAACGAACAGTCGTCGCATGAGGTAAAAGGCATCGCTTTTGATTTTAAAATGTTCACTATTTATGTTTGCGGCTGCTTTGACAGTACTCATCACTTTTGATCTAACAGCCGCCGCTTATACACATAATCAGGTCACTTTTGAAATAACAGTGGCCGCCTTTGCATATATTCGCATCGCTTTTGATCCAATAGAACTCGCCTTTACTTTGATCTATGTCACTTATGAGCTAATAGTGATTGCCTGTGCAGGTTAGGGTTTTAGCTGTTGCTTGCAGATACAGGTCGCTTTCGTCCTGCAACGGATCGCTTTTGCGTATATCGGGATCGTGTATGAGTTGACAGAAGCCGCTTTTGAATTAATTGGTATCGCTTATGGACTGATAATGATCGCCTGCTACATTAGGGTTTTGTTTGTCAGTTTTTTTGCAGAAACTGTTCGCATTTGGTCCTCAACCGATCGCTTCTGGCCGATCTGCATCGCTTATGAGCTAACAGGCGTCGCATCCTATGTTTTTACGTGTCGCATATGATCCGCAGTATTTCGCCTCTGGCATAATAGAGGTCGCTTTTGATCAGTAGTGAATCACATCTGGTAAGCTCTGTTGTTTTCAAGTCTGTTTCAGTTCCAGTTTGATTTTTGTCTATTAACTGGGTATTTGTGCAGCATCTTATCGATTTGTCCAAAAAAGGAGGTTATCAAACTACTGACATATCTGTTGCAGGTTTGATCAGTCCAAGATTTGTGGTTTTTTTTCACTAAATTAGGCATATTTGGGCTTGGTGCTTAAAATGAACTACTGTTTGCTCCGTGCTTGATTTATCTTTTTGATTGCTTGCATGTGCCTGATTGTAACCCAAATTTAATGACAAAAGTATCCTCTCCCCTTGCCTATCAAATGGATCTTGGGTGTATGAGAACTTGTCATTATCTTTAGAGGGCCTGCCTTCCCGGTGTGAGAAGGGATACGACCCAAGCGGTAATGGGCTAAAGCCAAGTCCTTCCGAACCGCTATATAAGAAAAGTGTTTGTGTCGAAAGCCACAAACAACGGGTGCAGTTGTGTTATACCGACAGCCAACCTCCCCCAAAACCCTCTAAGGCACAACCCTTGGAGGCTGGGAGACTCCATAACGGAGAGTAGCGCTGTCGCATGTATAGCCACCCGAACGGATGCCCTTATTAGCAACTTTGTGTAGTAGCCAAAAACCTTCTATCTGTTGACACAGAGGGCAAAACCCTTGAAGCGGCCCCGATTCATGCAGTTCTTAGCCGAGGTAGCAGGGACAATCTAAAGGTTTGGAGAGGGTCAAGCCTTATAAGAATCCTGGATCTTGGTATGCGTGAGAAGTGTGTGCAAATGTAAGGAGGAGCCGGTGCTACCAAGATCCTGGAGCTACCCGCTTTGAATAGGCGCAGCTAGGGGATTCAACAGATACTGTCCTATCCTAGCCTAGGTTGTATCAGTTTGTGCTTGTTGTGAGTGTGAGTGACTGTTATCATTGTTTTCTTGCTGAAAAACTACAAAATTAGACCACTGTTACACAAACACAGTCGCTTTTGAACCTAAACTGCTCGCACAGACCACAGACATCGCTTCTGAACTGTAGTGACTCGCATATTGCCTGAACGACATCACTTGTAAACAACAACCGCCCGCATATTGCCTAAACAGAGTCGCTTTTAAACCGCAGTTGATCACCTTTTGATTGAACAGAATCGCTTTTGAACCACAGATGATCGCCTATTGCCTGAACCAAGTCGCATCTGAGTCATAACCAGTCGCATATTGTCTGAGCCAAGTTGCTTTTAAGCCTCAGTTATTCACCTGAGTCCTGAACAAGCTTGCCTCTGAACAATAGACTGTCACCTTTAGGGATATCTGAGTCGCCTCTGATCAACAGAAAATCGCCTTTGAACCAACAGTCATCGCCTCTGGCATAGCATTCACTTCTGGTTAGCACTGTCATTTTTCTATCAAAACTAAACCAGGTCGCATCTGAGCTATCATTAATCGCCTTTAGCATCCTTTGAGTCGCCTTTGAGTTATCATCAGTGCATCAGCTGAATTAGCCTCAGGACCAGCCTGCTTAAGTCTCAAACATTAGTTTTCAGACTTCTCTTTGATCAACAGCAAATACCTGGACTTTGTCTCCTATTTTGAGCTTATCAATCAATCACAACTCATGAGCTTTTCCATCTTTTGAGACCCCAACCAGCAAATCAGACATCAACCCAATCATTTCAATCAGCAAACAACCTTCAGTTTTAGCTTCAACACAAAAATCCTTCAGCTTTAGCTTCAGCAAACAATCTCTTTTAGCTTTAGCTCCAACAAACATCAACAGCAAACAATCTTTCCCTTGAGTGATTAAGCTACCTCTAGGGACAACCAACAACAACTCAGCCAAACCAAATTAACCAAGCAACTTAGCCAAACCAGCAAACCAAAACAATCAACCAACTAGCCAACTATCATCTTTTGGGTCTCAAAACTGTGACAAGATCAACTTCATCATCAACATCATGCCTCAAACTAGGAGTCAATATCGAGCTGAAATAGAAGCCAAATTGAAAGCTGAAATGGATGCCAAATTGCAAGCTAAGATGAAACAATTCACAACACCTCTTAAGGACGCAACTCAATTCACAACTGGTATGCCTTCTCATATGTTTATACCTCAAGGGTACACTAGGGGCGAATCATCTTCACAACAAATGCAACCTCCACCATCCCTAGAAACTTTCGAAGAACAATCTCAAGACGACTCATCAGAATTCCAAGATACCTATCTATGGGACCAAGTTGAGAAACTCATGATATCTGAGCCTGATCGCTGTTTTCTCCAACTTGCTCGCATGGGTGCTAAACTACCTAAAGACTTTGATATATCCACTATTAGAGAGCAAGATCCCAACACTACTGCTGTTGTTACAAATAGACCATCTACTATAATCACATCATCTCCTATTACCTCGCAAACATCATCCTCATTGCCTATTGTTGCTTCATTTGAGTTACCACGATCAGAGCATACTTTAGAAACATTGATAGTGCCCACCAATGTGCTCCCTCTCATGTCACAAAATCTCAACATTCCACCTTTTCATGTCCCTCAACATATCTCTCCTTCTACCATGACTATTTCCATGCCTCAAGTAACACAAGCTATCCATGCAACACAAGCGCAAACACTTCGAGCATCACAAGCCACTCCCATATCTTACGGTGTGCATACCTCTCAAATCATTCCAACAACACATGTTGTCCATGCTTCACACCCATTGCAATCTACCACATCTCATATACCAACTGCTAATTCCTCCATGTTATCCTATAATCCCAACGTTAGTCTCATTGATATGAGTGATCCCCTCAGTTCTCAAGCCAATCCAAACAATAAGATCGCTTATGTTGATCAACTTTAATCCATGCTGTCCTCTTCTTCCAATCCTTCACACACCATCAATCGATCTTATGCTACCCAAGGCTTCTCTAATATCACCCAACACATGACATATACCAATCCTCATATTGTCCGAAATACCAATCCCAATGTTCATCCTTCTGTCGTATCTACCAATCCCTCCGTCACTTACCATGTCATGAATTCAATCCCAACTTCCCAACCATCTGCTACTATCAATCCAACATCCGCTTCTCATGTGATGCACACACACTTGCCACTTGTGTCTCAAGGACAGCAATCCTCTAACACATACATGTCACATCCCACTCCTTTGACATACATTGTGGGCACACAACCACAACAAACAGTCACCGCTTCATACATCCCACAACCACAACAAACAGTCATAGCTTCATACATCCCACAACCACAACAAACAGTCACAGCCTCATACATCCCACAACCACAACAAACAGTCATAACTCCACATATACCACAACCGCAACCACAATATGTCTCATATCATACTCCACCCCCTTCGCAACAACAACAGTTATCTTCAGCCGATATCCAACAGATGATCGATGAAAGGGTAGGACAAGGCAAGAAACCTTTCTCTCTCGAAAACATATGCGCCTATCCATTTGACAAGTCTCTTAATATGATACCTTTTCCACCACACTTTGAAATCCCACAATTTGATAAGTACAAAGGGAAAGGAAATCCGGACGACCATCTTTGAGCCTTTTTCGTGGCATGTCTCGATGTTGCCTATGATGATACATATCTTTTGAGACTATTTCCTTGAAGCTTAGCAGGACAAGCTCTCGAATGGTTTTCCCATTTACCTCCAGGAATTAAGACTTTTTTAGAATTGGCAACCAAGTTTCGATCACATTTTGCCTTCAACATTGAACATGAGGTAAACATGAATGACCTTGTCAACAACAAACAACGCAATGGTGAAACCTTTTCCTCATTTACCCAACAATGGCGTAATATGGCTAGCAAATTATCATGGGAAATCCTTGAGAAACAACAACTTGACATCTTTGTTCAAAATCTTCATCCTGAGCTGTCATTCCAACTACAATTGCAAAGTGTTAGCACCTTTGACGAACTAGTTTCCAAAGGAGTTATTATTGAACGAGCCTTAATTGCCAAAGGAACTATCAAGATCTTTCGTGATAACAAAGATTCTCCCCAAAATTCCAATGATAAGTCTCGCTTTTGGAACAAGAACAAGAATGTTGTCAATGACGGTATTGTTGATACAAAGAATATCCAAACTATGAGAGCTCCCATCAACATTCAAGCAGCCTCTCCACCAAGACAGTCTTTTCCACAACGAAGAAACCAACGCCAAACTTCTAATCCACGCCGACAATTTACACCATTAGTGGAACCCATGGAAGTTATTCTTCGAAAGCTGCTTCAAGCCGGAGACGTTATTCTACCTGATGCACCACCAAATGGCGAACCACTCTTTCGAGCTCCTTGGTACAAAGAGAATGAGTATTGTGATTACCATCGAGTTAAAGGACACAAAACAAATGGTTGTATGCGCTTAAAACATGTTATCCAAGACTGCATTGATCAAGGTCTAATCAACGTCACACCTTCAACAGCTCAACCTGCTCAACAATCCACATCAAACTATGATCTAGAGACTTTCAAGAATCCACTTCCATCTCATGATCAGACAAATAATCTTCAAGCTGGAAATGCTATTCCCTATAACTATGCATCATCTACTATTGGCCGCATTGACCATGCTCACATTTCTACCATTACCGTCCAAGGAGCACCTGATTGTGCCGTAACCACGCGCAGAGGTCAAGTTACCGTCCAAGGAGCACCTCCTCATCCTCCTCGACCTCTCTCTGACTATAATCTCTTAGATCACCTTGGTAAAACACCCGCACACATATCTATCCTTGAGCTGCTCCGCATATCCCCCACACATAAAGCTATCCTTGATAAGGCCTTACAAGAGTCTTCGGTGCCTAATAATATTAATATCACACAATTTCAATCTATGGTCGCTAGCATTGCAGCCCCTTGTCATTTAACCTTTTCCGACAAAGATCTTCAACCCTCCATTCATCCGTCACACAATGAGGCCCTCCATATTGAAGTATTTGTTAACCAACGCCGTATCAAACGAGTCTTGATAGATGGGGGAGCTAGTCTAAATATATGTTCTTTGAAACTTATCAAACAATTGGGATATTCTGAGAAAGATGTTGACACCTCCAAGGTTATTACCATCAGAGCATATGATGACGCTGAAAGAGATACTGAAGGGATCATCTTATTGCCTATTCAAGTTGGTCCGGTCATTACAGAAACTCGCTGTCAAGTCCTTGATATTGATCTGCCTTACAACATCATCCTCGGTCGCCCTTGGATCCATACCCTTAAAGCAGTTCCATCTACATATCACCAATGCCTTAAATTTCCACATAAGGGTGTTGAAGTTACCATTCAAGCTGATCCCAATCCATTTGAGTTTTGTCGTGCCTTTCAAGCTAAATATCAGAGTCCAAACCATATCCCTATCAACACCGAGGCATATCCGTCTTCCTCCTATGTAGACCCATCCGATCTTCTCAAACCTTCATCTAGCAAAGCCGCTTCCAACCTCCATATCAAATATACCGAACATGGCCCTGGTGAATACAAATTGCAGGAATCCTGTTGCATTGGTACCTTTCCATTATCTCCTAAATCCCATGGTAAGCCCTCTACATCTAAGCCCACTTCATCCTCTGCTATTATCAAAGCTCCCCCTACCGTATTCATTAAAGGTGGTTTCTTGGATGACAAAGACATTGAGGACATCAACTCTTGGATATTCTTTGATGAAAATGACCAAGTCCAACTTGAAGTAGAGCACTACAACAATGGGTTTCGTATCATTAAGAACATGGGCTATAAAGGACATGGCGGCTTGGGATCATAGGAACAAGGACCTATTGAGCCCCTTATTGTGTCTACGAAGTTTAATAAGCAAGGCCTTGGTTACCAACTGGAGGTATCGCGACCCAAAGACATTAAATGTATTTCTGATATTGACGTTGGACCTTCTTCGGTAGGAGAGACTTCTAACTCGGATACCATCAATGACTCCTCCCTTCATATCACCGACCTTTTTCAAGAACATTCCATCTTCATGTTTTCCGCAACCTCCTCTAGCCATCACGATCCCTCCTTTAGCCTTTCACTCGTATATCCTGACCTCATCGATTGGGACCAACAGGGGGCACCGATATTAGATACATTTGAAAATGACGAAGCCATTGCAGAATTCATGGGTTTGAGACAAGGTATTCCACTGGGTGATCACAAAGCAGGTTTCATGATGGAATTACCTAAACTAGCATATTTTGGCGGAAGTATCAAATCCTTCAGTCACAAAAGTGAAATAAACAAAATTCAACAAAATAGGTCACTAGGTGAAAACCGAAAGGCGCCTCTTGGCCTTGAAAAAGCAAAAATAAAGGACGTATCCGAAGGTGAAAACCTCTCTGAGGCACCTGAGGATGAGGGATTTGATCTTCCTGTTGCCGCTGATTACCATGAGAAATCAACTGTGCTAGTTGAAAAAGCACAAGACATGAACTTGGGAACAGAACAAAATCTGAAGATCACTTTTTTGGCAGCATCACTATCAGAGCAAGAACGAAAGAACTTCACAGCATTTTTTCTGAGAAGAGCTATAAATTTTGCATGGACTTATGCAGACATGCCAGGACTAGATCCTTCACTTGTGGTACATCATTTAGCAGTATTCCCTGATGCAAAGCCTGTCAAACAAAAATTGCGCAAAATGCATCCACAAGTTGCCTTATTGGTCAAAGCAGAAATTCAGAAACTGTTAGAAGCAAAGTTCATAAAGCCTATTGATTATCCAGAATGGGTTTCAAACTTAGTACCTGTAGCAAAACCAGATGGACGAGTTCGCTGCTACACAGACTTTAGAGATCTTAACAAAGCATGTCCTAAAGACGATTTTCCATTACCAAGTATAGACAACATTGTTGATCTTACAGCAGGACATGAAATACTATCTTTGATGGATGGATTTTCAGGTTATAATCAAATCAGAATAGCAGAGGAAGACCAAGATAAAACGTCTTTTGTTTGTCCATGGGGCACATATTGCTGGGTTGTAATGCCTTTTGGTCTCAAAAACGCTGGAGCTACATATCAACGAGCCATGACAGTTATTTTTCATGACCTTTTTCATACTATCTTGGAAGACTATGTTGATGACATCCTGGGAAAATCTAAGACAAGGGAAGGACATCTAAAAGTGTTGGCACAAATTTTTGATCGATTAGAAAAATACCAAGTCAGACTAAACCCAAAGAAGTGTGTATTTGGTGTAACATCAGGCAAACTATTGGGATATATTGTGTCTCGACGAGGAATAGAAGTGGACCCAGCTAAGGTAAAAGCTATTATAGAAATGCCTCCACCAACGAATCTCAAATAGCTCCGCAGTTTACAGGGTAGGCTACAATCTATCCGCAGATTTATCTCACAACTCGCAGATAAATGTCATCCTTTTAAGCATCTTCTTCGTAAGGGTGAACCTTTTAAGTGGGATGAAAAGTGTCAACAGGCTTTTGATAAGATAAAGGAATACTTGGCAACACCTCCTGTGTTAATACCTCCTGTACTTGATCGTCCATTACTGCTTTATATATCATCAACAACCGCAGCATTGGGTGCACTTCTAGCTCAACATGATGATTCAGGAAAAGAACAAGCCATCTACTACATTAGCAGAACTCTTGTGGGATATGTACTCAATTACTCGTTCATGGAAAAAGCTTGTTTAGCATTAGTGTTTGCTTCCCAAAAGTTGCGACACTATATGTTGAACCAAACAACAAAGCTCATCTCTAATGTGGATCCCCTCAAGTATCTCCTTTCAAAAGCACTTCTCACAGGGAGATTAGCAAAATGGGTTATGATCTTGAGTGAATTTGACATACAATATGTGAACCGTAAAGCTATCAAAGGACAAGTCATTGCTGATCAATTAGCTGCAGCACCTATCACAGACATTCAGCCAATATACCTAGAATTCCCTGATGAAGGATTGTTTAATTTAAGCTCTCCAGCACGATGGCAGCTATACTTTGATGGATCATACACTCAACATGGATCTGGAGCAGGTATCTTGTTTGTCACTCCCCAAGGAGATTGCATACCTAAATCATACAGAATAGCATTCCCATGTACCAACAACATAGCTGAGTATGAAGCTTTAATAATAGGTTTGCGCATGGCAGTACAATGGGCTATCAAACAGTTACAAGTCTTTGGTGATTCTCAGCTGGTTATCAAACAGATGAATATCAAACAAAAGACGAGAAGCTTCTTCCATACAAGCTAATGGTGGACGATTTCAAGCAATATTTTGAGGACATTACCTTTGAGCAAATTCCAAGACTACAAAACAGAGCAGCCAATGCCATGGCTATGATTGGATCTCTTTTAGACATGCCATCTAACACCCATAAATGTGAATTCTTGGTCGAACAGCTTTTGATCCCAGCATTTGAAGTTCCACAGTCTGAGCTCATATGTGAGATTGTTGGTCCCAACTCGTTGTGGTACAAAGATATATACGAGTATCTCCGTAATCACACCTTGCCTCTTCAACTATCCAACACCCAGCGTAAAACTTTTATCTGTCGAGCCTCTCGTTACACTATCTTAGGAGACACCCTCTATCGCCAGAGTCTTGATGGTATCCTTCTTAGATGTCTTGATTCCGAGGAAGCAAAAATGGCCTTACGTGAAGTACATGAAGGTGTCTGTGGTTCGCATTCCGCTGGCCCTGGCCTTGTTAAGAAACTTCTGCGAGCAGGATACTATTGGCCAACTATGGAAAAAGATGCCCAACAATTTGCAAGGAGATGTCTACAATGTCAGAAACATGGAGATCTAATACATGCACCAGCACATGAGCTTCAGCCTATTGTCACTCCATGGCCTTTTTCGCAATGGGGACTTGATCTCGTGGGTAAAATCCATCCGACTTCATCAAATGGTCATAAGTTTATTATCACTGCCACTGAGTATTTCACAAAGTGGGTAGAAGCCATACCAATGACCTACATCACAGGTAAACAAATAGCTAAATTCATCTTACACTACATCATCTGCTGTTATGGAGTTCCTCAAGCTATCGTCACAGACAATGGTCGGCCTTTCAAGAACCAAGAGGTTAGAGATCTTTGCAATAAGTTCCATATTCAACATAGGTTCTCTACGCCTTATTATCCTCAGAGCAACGGTCAAGATGAAGCCTCTAATAAGACAATCATCAAGATCCTTAAAAACACTGTTAATGAAGCTGGTATTGATTGGCATCTACAACTGCATCCTGCTTTATGGGCATATAGAACAAGTGTCAGAACTCCTACTGGTGCCACACCTTATGCTCTCGTCTATGGCACTGAAGCTATTTTGCCTATCGAGGTTGAGATCCCCTCTTTGCGCATATCCTTGCAACATACTATCTCAGATGAAGAATATCGAGTGTCTCGACTCCATGATCTTGAGCTCTTAGATGAATGCCACCTTACAACATTGAACCATCTTCAAGTCTATCAAAACTGGCTACGCTGCAGCTACAACAAAAAGATCAGAGAACACAGATTTCAGGTTGGCGACCTTGTCCTTAAAGAAAACCAAAGGAATCAATAGCATCGAGAGAAACAGGGCAAGTTTGAACCAAATTGGCTTGGTCCTGTCATTATCACAGTAGTCTATGGATCCGGCGCATACACTTTGTCAACACCTGAAGGCATTCCCTTGGATGAACCCGTCAACAGCATTCATCTCAAGAGGTTTTATCCATGAATCTCAGCTACCCCCACCAAAAAAAAAAAAAAAAAAAAAAAAAAAAAAACATCCAATAAATAATCCGTCCTCTGGTGAAAACCTGGTAAACAGGCGCCTTGGATAAGTACCATAGTGAAAACCTGGCAAACAGGCGCTATGTGTAGTGACCAGCTTCCCTCATTTGTTTGGTTCGTTTGATCATTTTCCCCACTGCATCTTGTATACGCCATACTCATAAGCCCTATCGCCATCTCACACATAGCCTTTCCTCTTCATCCTTTGCCAATGCTAGCTGTCACATTGTCGTGATATCTATATCTTTTGGCACCTTAGCATCTTGGCCACATCTTTTCTGCATTATCGCGTCTGCATAATAAACCTCATCCCACACTGGGGGCATTTGTTGAGTCTTATTTGGAAGTGGATCCTGTTATCTCTAGCTCATAACACATCAAACAACTCAGCTTACAACACAGCACACCTTATCAACTTCAGCCATGGCACATGTCCACCGACAAATATGACCTAACGACTTGCAACCAGGACTCATACCTTCACAACTCCATCCACATTCATCCAACAATCGCAACAAACATCGCTTGATCAAACATCTAATCGATTAGCCATATCAATAAGCATCTAGCTCTATTATTGACGCCTTGATCCCGTGGATACAGGGTATGTAGGCAATCTGAGATGCGAAAGAAGCACTCTGATTCAGGCTAAGATGATAGCCCCTTTCATCAGTCATCTGTCACCCTTTCTTCTAAACATCCTTCAATCTTTCAGCTCACATTCTTCTATCTTTCATCACTTACATCATTAATAAAACCCAGAACTACATATTCATCATGTCTCATCTTCATCGTAGATGTGCTTTGATCCCGTGGATACAGGGTATGTAGGCAGTCTGGAATACGAAGGAAGTTTCCAGTACTCAAGCACAGATGATCCACCCTATCTTCTTCATCTTCATTCATCATCCATCTTCTTCTCTTTGATCAGCTCAAACAGGAAGCAATCCATGTGTCTATTGCAAGCTCCAACACTTTAACCAATCACAGGTAAGCCAGAAGCTATTTGTCCGCATGCCTTAAGCCAACATTTGCTATAGCAATTTATCAACAACTTTAGCCTTCAACAGGATGTAGCTTTCCTCTTAACAAGGCGCCAGCTTAATCTATCCAAGAGCACCCAAATTTGGCAAGAGAACGTGATGACAGTATCTTTTGTTTTATCTTTTGATTTATCTTTTGTCCCTTTTCTATACCTAATCAAGACTGCCTTGATCTATTTATATCTTGGTATGTTGCGATGAAGTAAGGATTGGGGCATGGTCATATAGCTTTCGTATGCCGTGTTTGCGGGATGATCTTATTCTCTTCCTATGCGTCTTGGTATCTTGTACGTGTTGGGATTAGTATCTTACATATCAATATCTCTAGCATCTGAGAAGCTAAACAGTCTCTTATGCACTGGAGACTATTCTATGTCAAGACTAACTCCATACATATAACCAGCAAGCTATCATTATGTGTAGTGGAGATAAGCTCAAACCATTGTTTGTAGCGTCAAAGTCCAACACTAGCTGTTATTCATATCTTGTGCATGTTGGCTCCATATCTTGACCACATGCGTTCAGACAAGATTGTAACATGCTAGTTACGCATTGGATACCTCGACACCTTGGTCTCTTATACCCTGGTGCATAACATCCATATGCTATATTAAACATAAGGACTGCATTTCTTTTCCTTTTGAGCAATTACTTGAAAGCTGCCCATCATCATCTTATCTTATTCATTCTATCTATCCATTCGTTCCATCATCCTCAGCCAAGATCAATCATCTCTATCATCCTTTGTCCATATTCCCGCTCCTGCAAAACAAGTGTTAGCCATACATAAGTCCATTATATATCTCTTTCATTACCATCTACCTATATGCATACATTTATTCATATCATTACCTTTTACCTATTCAAACATTTTCTATTCCATTACCATTTGCATAAACATCCATCCATAATCCATATATAATCCATACACATAACATGCATAGCCATCATAATATCAACATCACAACCATTATAACATCATATAGATCGCCAAAACTGCTATATATATATATATATATACATGTGTGTCAAAATACAAGTGTCTACAACACAAGCTGAGCCCTGAAAAGAATAAATATACAACAATGGCTCTAGGCCTCATCATGATACAATGTCAACAAGGTATGCCCTAGCGACTACTGCCAGCTCCCTCGCCTTGACCACCACCACCAACAGGTCATGTACCTGGTCCCTCATCTCTCGGTGGCCCCATCACTGAAGCTACTGATCAAGATCCACTTGACCTCCATGAGCTCGAAGCCCCTGACCTGCTCCTAAAGCTAGGCTGTCTCTGCTCTGCCGGCATAGCTCCATAATATAAGCCCCTATAATACTCAGCCTCACCCTGCACTCTCTGAAGCTCGGCCTGTACCGCTGTCAGCTGTGTGGCTAAGTACATGGTAGCTCCATCAGTCCCCAAGGCAGCCACTGCTCTATCTCGCTCACTAGTCATCCCCCGCAGCTGCTGCACTGCCCTATCTCTCTCAGCTCGCAGACCATCTCTCTCAGCTCGCAGACCATCTCTCTCTGCTCTCATAGCCTGCTCCTGCTGCACTATAGTATCTCGCTCAAGCCTCATCATCTGCTCATGCTGCCTAGCTGTATCCCTCTCTCCTGTAACTCTAGCGAGAGCACCGTCATCCTGTCCATCTCCTCTCTGAGCTCCCAACTGTAGCTGGGCCTGATAAGTCTGTGCCTGTGCTCTAGCATGCCGCAGACTAATCACGGCCTGATGCCTATCCATCTCCACTCTCCTCAGCCTCATCTATGCCCGCTGCCTCCATCTCCTCTCCTCTCTGATCCGTCTCCGCAGCTGCTGAATACCCACATCATCTCCTGCTCCGATCTGTGCCTGTGGCTGTGCTAATATAGCAGGCTGACCTGGTACCTGCCCTGGCATCTGTATCCCTGGTGCAGCTGGCACTACTGCCTATGCTAGTGGAGCCCGTCGCCGTCGTCTCCGCACTGGTCTCTCCATCCCAATCTCTCCAATCTCCCCATCTCGTGTCAACCGAGTCGGCCTAGCTGTCGCCCAGTATACATCGTACTCTGGCAATGTACCTGGATCTGCAGGACCCTGTCTCCACTGCCATGCTGCTGGCTGCAGTCCATCTCTCTCTGCCAAGGCTGTGTCCACCACAACCTCTGGACCCCAATCGAACACCTCCTGCCTCATCCTCCCAAAAACGGCATCCCCTACAGGTACTGCCTGTGCCTCTCCGAACTGTCTCAGGGCTCTCTCGGGCAAATAGCGCTCTATAATGTACACGCCGCGTCCAAAAATGTACCTCGCCTATCTAGCATAAGCAAGCTCGGCATCCTCCTCCTCCCACTGCTCACATCCTAGCCATGGTCTCCATACAAATCTGTCTATCTCATCTAATCTCCGCCGCCAGTATACCACCCCTCAGCGCTGTCGATACGTCAAGGCTCCTCTATACATCCGTACAAATGGCTCTCCTGCTGCTCTAGCAACCCATCCCTCTGGTCTCGTCACCGGAATGTGCTCATATGCCCATACATGCAAAACTGTCACTCCTGCTGACATACTGGCTCCAAACATGTATGCACAATCATGCAGGTAATGATAGAGCTGCCCCAACACGCACTCTACCCATGCATATCTCGTGCCATAGGAGAACATGCCCTCCATCACTGTCCCCCATCCTACAGGAAAACCTCTGGCTCTCCTATCACCCACTAGCCATCTAATGATAGCCACTACCACCCGCTGTAATCTGTTGCAGAGCTCCTCCATCCTCCCCATCGGAATCTCTGAACCCTTTGCTCCGATGTCTGGTGTCCCAAACAATCTCCTGAATGCAGCTGGGCCCATCTCTGAATCATAATCTACACGATCCCCATCTATCGGAATCCTCAATATCTGGAATACATCCTCTAAGGTGATAGTCGCCTCTCCTGTCGGTAATAAGAATGAACTGTGCTCGCTCATCCATCGCTCCACCATCGCAGTCATCAGCCCTCAATGTGCCTGAACTGGCTCTAATCATGACACATGCTCTAGGCCCAGGATCTCCAACACCAGTAGCTCCTCTGCATCCAACCGTCTCACCAGCCGCAAATCTCTCGGATGAGGCTCCTGTGATAGCAATGGTGGTAGTACATCCTGCATCATCCATTTACCCTTGTCAGTCCATGCCGTTAGCCATTCATCTCAAAATTTGCCTATCTATCTGCTATTTTCTCCTACACCTACCATATGCGGTCCACTTTACCACATGCGCTATTTTCCTGCTCATTCGCGACCCATTTCCCTACATGCGCCTCTGTTTTGCCTATATGCGAGCTCTTTTACATTATGCGCTTACTGTTTCACTAAAGGCGAGCTCTACTTCTATAAGCGCTGAGCCTTGCTTTCTAGGCGTGCTATATGCTATATGCAGTCTTCTTTTTCCTAAAAGCGAGCTCTTTTCCTAAATGCGCCTCTATTATCCTTATAAGCGAGCCCAATCACTATATGCGCTTGTTCTAGCCTTAGACGCGAGTCATTTACCTTATGCGTGTTGTTTCTAGGCCTAAGCGAGCTACACTACCTTATGCGACTGCTATTTGATTATAAGCGACTAGTTTCCCTCCATACGCGCATTTCGACTGCGTTTTTCTCGCCGACAGGATGCGACCTCATTTCCATAAGCGACCTACCCGCGCCTATAAGCGACCTGAACTACTCTAAGCGATCTCTATTCCTATATAAGCGACCTCAATGAGCCATGTCCTAAACTAGTCGCTTTTGGTGACGTGTGTGAATTAATTACGCTTTTAGGCTATTAAATGCACGCTTTTGGGAAAAGTTTTGAAACATACCGGTGCCCCTGCTCCCTCTGGTCGTACATGTGTCCTCACTCGCTCCGCACGATGATCTCTGCGTGGAATAACCATCCTGCTAGCTCTGCTACTCTCACTCTCAGGAGCTCTGGATTTCTCTAAGTTTCTAAGCACAAATGAGCACAAATGAGCCTATTTGCCCTTGAAGCACCTACTTATAGCCCTTCTCCAAACCCTAATTCTTCTATGCCACAGCCTATTTTCTTCCATGCAACCCCCCTTTCCTTCGCGTCTGCCCTCTTTTCTGCCTTTTCTTCTATCGAGAGCCAACCCAGCCCTTCCTGGTTCGCTTGGCTTACCTCTCAAGGGGGCATCACCTGCCAGTTACACTAGGGCATAACTTGTTTATCGAACGCATCTCACATCTTCTTTGACACAACGTTCTATCGAACATTGTATCAAAGAGGGGCAAAATGTAGACACCCAAATTTGTCCATGTCTAGCGACACCTTGTTAAATCACTAATCCATTAGCTAATTAATTAAATAAATTTTATTTATTTAATTAAAATCCCATTCTCATCCACTTAGCCAATTAATTAAATAAACTGTATTTATTTAATTAATTCCACATCATGTCTTATCCCATTTTATGCATTTATCCTATTAATTAAATAAATTTTATTTATTTAATTAATTTCCAACTCATATCCCAACTAATTCAAATACTTTATTTGAATTAAGCCTTTATCATTTATCACATTCCAACACTTGTCCAGTCAATCATGTGTTGTAAGACAAGTTTTATTCATATCATTCACATGCACAACTAATGGAACCTAAATTTAGTAACTTTCAATCTTAGCCATTCACATAGCCTCTGAATCTCCACCGTTGATTGATC
This sequence comes from Cunninghamia lanceolata, assembly GCA_027924645.1. Lineage (NCBI taxonomy): Eukaryota > Viridiplantae > Streptophyta > Pinopsida > Cupressales > Cupressaceae > Cunninghamia > Cunninghamia lanceolata. Next base: position 4,009,808 of record BSBN01000934.1, read on the forward strand.
TTGGTTGAGTCCTATATAAACAGCCTCTCACTCCATATGAGACATAGCAGCAATCCAGCAATCCAGCAATCATATAGCACCTACATTATCATCTTGAGCATTTGAGCTTTTATCATCCATCAATGGCAGCTTTCAGCTTTGTAATTGTTCATTGTTGAAGAAGCAGTCCACATCTCCCTATCAAACAAGGAATCGCACGGTCTAGGTGATGTTATGCTTGAATTGCATTGTTCTTTTGATTTCATTTAGATTAGATTCCTTGATGATGGTAGGGTTAGGGTTTCATGACTATGTCTGATCTTCCACACCTGACTTTCACCTATCACATGGAGCATTCCAATCAGCCTTTATCAACCCTTCACTCTGCCAAAACATAGACTAGAACTCAATTACTTGTAACTTTCACTCTAGAGGAGCAAATGATTTAGAACTTTGGATCTAGCACCTTTACAACATCCTTAAAACTTGAACTGCATGGCCATATCTTCAAATATGGAGGAATGTAGAGTATTTTACCAGACAATCTTCCAAGCAACTTCCTACAGCAACAATTCTTCACCAACATCTAGAGGTCAAAACATTCACATGTAACAACTCATACTTTCTTAGTATCATTAGGAAGGATCATATAACATGATATGGGTCATCAACAACATCTTCTCATCCTCAACATATCTTCTAATTCCCATCTTAATATGTCATCATTCATCTTTATGCTTCTGATGCTCATCTTAATATTTTATCATGAAATCATCTCTACTAACCACAAACATACTCAATACACCTTACCTTGACATTAATCAGGGCATGAAATCCAACCATGAACATCAATAACTAACCATGAACATTAGGAACATCATTGCATCTTTGTTACTATACTGGTATATCATCAACATGAACATTCATATCAACCACAAACTTCATGATGACATCACTCTAAGTGTTGGCATCTATGACAACACATATTACAAACAATCTCCCCCCTTGTCATTGATGGAAACACATTCTCCCCCTTAGATGTACATTACTCTCTCTCTTGCCCTTTGAAATCAAGGACAAAGAGCACAAAACTTTCCCCCTAAGGTGCACATTTTCACTTTTCAGTCTTCTCCCTTTTTGACATATACTTCTTCTTGAAACAACTCACTGACTCCACCTATCATTAACAACCACTACCTACTCCCCCTAAGAGGTAGCCACCATCATTCCAGGAAAAGAAGGATATAGCATGAATTCCCCCTAGACAGATGCACCAACTATGCATCTAGCAAGAAGAGGGAGGGGTAATTACCCCTAACTTCTACCAAAGATACTCAAAGGTGTCCTTTGCAAGAGCTTTTATGAAAATGTCTATAATCTGATCATCTGTTGGAACATATTCCAACTTCACTTCTTTCTCTACAACCTTTTCTCTCAAAACGTGATACCTAATCGATATATGCTTGGTTCTAGAATGCATCACTAGATTCTTGATAATATTGGTAGCACTTGTATTATCACACAATATAGGAACAGGCTCATCATATAGTACCTTGATATCTTTTAATGTTTGCTTCATCCACAATACTTGAGTACAACAAGATACTGCTGCAATATACTCTGCCTCTGTAGTTGATAATCATACTGAATCTTGTTTCTTGCTCTACTATGAAACCAATCTACTTCTCAAAAAGAAAGTACCACCACTTGTACTTCTTCTATCATCAACACATCCTACCCAATCAGCACCAGTGTAAGCACTCAGATCAAAGTCAATATCTTTTGGATACCATAGGCCATAATCTAGAGTTCCCTTGAAGTATTTGAATATTCTTTTCACTGCCTTCTCATGTGTTTGATTGGTATTAGCTTGATATCTAGCAACCACCATACTTCATGCATAATATCAGGTCTAGAAGTAGTCAAGTACAATAATACTCCAATCATAGATCTATAAAGAGTCTGATAAACCTCCTGAGACTCATCGTTCTTTCTCAAGTGGAAACCAGTAACCATAGGACTACCTACTGGTTTGGAGTCCTCCATATCAAACTTCTTCAACATCTCTCTAACATACTTATCCTGAGAAACAAAGATACCATCATCTAGTTCAAAAATTTGAAGCCAAGGAAGAAAAGCATTCTCACCAATCATAGACATCTCAAACTCTTTTTGCATCTCTTCTATAAACCAATTACACATACTATCATCTCCACCAAAGATGATATCATCAACATATACTGCAACAATTAGAATCATGTCTTCTTTTTCCTTAATGTAAAGATTACTATCTATGGTACCTTTCTTGAAGCCTTTTTGAAGTAAGTACTTATTTAATCTAGCATACCAAGCTCTAGGTGCTTGCTTGAGACCATATAAAGCCTTTATGAGTTTGCATGCCATGTCTAGATCTTCTGACAACTGAAACTCATCTGGTTGCTCAATGTAGATCTCTTCTTCTAGATCATCATTAAAAAATGTTGACTTGACATCTATCTAATAAACTTTGAAGTTCTTGTGAGTAGAAAGGGCAAGAAACATTTTGATTGCCTCCATCCTAGCTATCAGAGCATAAGTCTCCTCCTCAAAATTAATGCCTTCAACTTTTGAGTATCCCTTGCACACTAATCTTGCTTTGTTGGACTCACAACTTCACCATCTTCATTTAGTTTGTTCTGCAATACACACTTTATTCCTATAACATTCTTATTTACTGGTCGAGGAACCAATTCCCATGTCTAATTATTCTCTATCAGATTCAATACTTCTTCAATTAGCTTTATCCATCCATAATCCTTCCTAGCATAAGCAAATGTTTTGGGATCTACCTTTGATAACAAACAAAAATTCACATGCTCACATGTCTTTGCAAACCTTCTCTTAGTTTGCACACCTTCATTCTTATATCCAATTATCTGATATGTTGAGTGGTTCCTCTAAACATACTTTGTTGTAGTCTTATGTATTTACTTTGGTTCTTGTTCCTTTTCTTCTTTCTCTTCTTCTTCTTCAATGTAGGGAAATATATCAGATCCAGAGTCCTCTATTTTAGGGTTAGCCAACAGAAGATATCAATTAAATGCAAATAAAGATTAAACAGAGGAATGAAAATACACAGAAATAATAATAGTGAGAGACAAGTTTTAACATGGTTCACCCAAACTTGGGCTACATCTACCAACAGAGAGTCCACTATTATTATCCAGTAAATCAAACTGATTACAACTAGCAATCCTTGCAACTCAATAACACTGCAAAATGCTACAATACATCAATGGAAACCCTAACCCTTAGTTGTTTTTATCAATCCTTATGTCAGTTACTAAAATAGGGTTTTTTATGTTGGCTAGGGGCATTGCCCCTGGACCCCACAAGGAGCACTGCCCCTTGACCTTGTTATAATTTGGGGGGAAACTGCACCGATAAAAGTGGGGTAAATTTAACCTCCGAGTTTGATTAGGCCCCATATAACAACACTCTAATTCTTGTGAGACCTGATATAAGTCTTCGTCTACCTTGACATTTGTCATTTCAATCATCTTTCCTAATCTCTTATTGTAGCATCTATATGCCTTGCTTCTAGTTGAGTAACCAAGAAAGATCCCTTCATCACTTCTTGAATCAAACTTTCTTAGGTCTTCTTCATCTCTTTTGATATAGCATTTGTTGCCAAATATTGTGAAGTATCTGGTAGTGGGAGGTCTTCCATACCATAGCTCATAAGGGGTATTGGCTATTGACCCTCAATTGTACCATGTTAATCAAATAAATAGTAGTGTGAACTACTTCTTTCCATTACATGTCAGGCAAATCTACATCTTTCAATATTGCCCTAGCCATCTCTTACACATTCCTATTCTTCCTTTCCACTACCACATTTTGCTAAGGGGTCCTAGGAGCTAACAGATGTCTCCTAATAGCATGATCTTCACAAAACTTTTCAAATTCATTTGAGGTAAACTCACCTCCTCTATTAAACCTTAAACATTTGATTTTAGCATCCATTTTATTCTCAACCATTAATTTGAAAACCTTAAACTTATCAAAGGCATCTAATTTTTCTCTTAATAAAGTAACCAAAGTCATTCCAGAATAATTACCAATAAGTAACATGAAATACCTTTCATCTTGTTGACTCTTTACTCTTGTAGGGCCAGATAGGTCAGTGTGAATTAGCTCCAATGGCATTGAAGAAGAATACTCCTTGTTCTTGAAATTTGTCTTTGTCTACTTTCCCATTTGACATTCCTTGCATAATGTGTTTGTAGGCTTGGTTATCTTAGGCATGTCTCTCATTGCATGAATTGAGCTAATATTTACCATATTGTCAAATTTGGTGTGTCCCATTTGATTGTGTCATAGCCAACACTCACTGGATTGATCCAATAAGCATGTTCTTCCATTTACCTCCTTCAGATGATAGATATCTCCATATGACTTGATACCTTCTGCAACTAGTTTTCTGGACCCTGCCTTCTTGATTTCACAACCTTTAGCATGAAAGGTAAGATTGTATCCTTTACTGCACATTTGACTGACACTTAGAAAATTGTGCTTTAGCCCTTTGACATAGAGGATATCCTCAGTCGTATTCTTCCCCTTCAATAGTTATAGCACCATTTCCATAGATTTATGTTGACTCATCACCACCAAACATAATAGCTCCACCATTCCACTTCTTAAGGTTGATAAACTTCTTCTTGTCACTAGTCATGTGATTAGAGAAACCACTGCCAATTACCCAAGCCTTGGGTTCTTCTTTTGCATGAAAGGAAGTCCATACAACCATTAATTTATAATTGTTTTGGTCATCTTGCAAGGTATCAAACTTTTCACATTTTCAATAGCATCCTTTTTGTCACCAACATTCAAGGTCATGAAAAGTGTTTCATCATTTGAATCATCATGATCCTCATCTTCTGAAGAAAAATTGTTCTCCATGGAATACAAACTTCTTTTGGGCTTCTCTCTTTTGTTATTACCTTTTGATTCCTTAAAAGGACATTTAGAAGAAAAATGAGCAATTTTTCCACAATTGAAACATTTAAAAGGTAACTTACCTCTATATTTTCCTGTGCCTTTCTTTAATGTTATTACAAAGTTTACTTCTACTTCATCAAGGATATCATCTTGATCAATTGCTTCATCTTCTGTCTTCTTACTTTCTTTGAATGTTGCTTCCTTCTTTGGAGAACCTTTGTCAAATTCTCTCATTTCAAGGTTTTGAGAGAGCCAAACAATTGATCTACTTTATAATTATCCAAATCCTAAGTTTCCTCAATAGAAGACACCTTATGACTGTAGGTTTTAGGAAGAGATCTTAGAACCTTCTTCACAATCTCATCTTCTTTCACTTTTACACTAAGACCTCTAATCCCATTAACTATTTCCCCCACCTAGAGCATGTAACTAGCAATGTCTTCTTCTTCTGACATCTTCAAGGCCTCAAATTTGCTCCACAAGATTTGCATCTTGGCTTGCTTCACTTTACAGTCTCCTTCATAAATGCTTTCAAATTTTACCCAGACATCCTTAGCAGATTTGCAGCCCATTATCTTCACAAGTTCTAAATCAGCTAGCCCACTCATGATAGCACTCTTTGCCTTGGCATTGTTCTCATAAAACTTAATCTCATATACATTTGTAGGATCACTAGCAAGAGCAGTATAACCCTTCTTGATTGATTGCCAAATGCCATACCCTAAAGAAAATAGATAGTTTTCCATCCTTAGCTTATAAAAGGAATAATTCATTCCATCAAACATAGATACCTTGAGAGATCTGTTGATATGCACTGGACAATTGAGAGGGGGGGTGAATCAGTTGTCAAAAAAACTTAAACACTTACTACAATTAAACATTCATCACTTATCCACAATTATTATGATTTAACAATGAGAGCATGAAATAAGAAACTTAACCACATAAGCAACATCAAACACAAGAGACACTAGATTTACATGGAAAACTCCAAGGTGGGAAAAAACCATGGAGAGGATTAACTCTCAATATATATATTGCAATCTTGAAATAGTTAGGCTTGGTCACCCCACGAGCTTAAACATACTGGCTTACTACCATGAAGAACAGCTAGGTCTAGTAGGCTCACTGCCTATACCCTAAACCTAGAAAGATTACAATAAGGGTTGTTAAATCCTACTAGTGGCTTACTACCAAATTCACTGCCATGATGAACACCTTTCTTTATTGTGAATAAACAATTCCTCAGCTCTGCTCTTCCTCTACCTTTCTCTTCCTCTACTCTGCTCTTTCTCTTCTTTCATCTTCCTCTTCTCTTCTCTACCTTTGGACCTTTCTTAATATATTCTCATTTTCACTAAAGGACAACTTTTCCATGACTCAGCTACAAGTAGTAATACACTATATCAACCTTGGAATTATCATCAAGGTTGGCATCAACCATTGGAACAATCTCCAAGGTCGGTATTACAAACATTTACAAAATAGGTCCTGACCTATTGCAACATCATGCAAGGGGAATGAATGATGAAGGGGGTTAAATCATAAAACACATAATAATAGAAATTGCACGCAGAAAATAGAACTTTTTGTTATTGATTTGGACAACTTATTACATTATAAAAGCTCAAATACCATCAGAGGAATCAACCCTCCATAGGTTGCAACACATTACAACTTCCTATCACAAGACTCTAGAATCATCTGCCATCTGCAACCCCAAATCTACTAGGGTTTCTATTTTCTAGCCTATTCTTGACTCTACACTTTCCCCCTTAACTCTACTACTGCCCAGGGTTCCTAAAATAGTCAAAAATAGCACTTTTTGGTAGCTTCTAGCTAAATTTTGAAATTTGCAACTCCCTTCAAAAGTAGGTCAACTTTCGGGAAGCATAACTTTTGATCCGGGTGTCTGATTGACGAACAGTTTTAGGCGTTGAAAAGCTCGCGATGTGAACTATAACACTAGAAATTTATAAATAGATTTCTATCAACTTTTTAGGATGTTATGGGATGTTTTAGTGCCTCATATCTCATTTCAAAAGATTTTAGGGGCTTTTTAGAAAACAAAAACTTTAATATCTTTTAGCTCACAAATGATCTTTAGATGATTCCTTTGCCAAAGGTCTTATATTTCAGTTATGAAGTTTTCTATAAGTTTTCACTTCAATCTATGCCCAAATGCAAACTTTCCTAAAATAGCAGGTAAACTTTCTAAAACTGGCAGTTTGCTATTTTTAGTAGTTTGGAAAAAATTAAAAGTCCTACATCATTATTCGGGAGATTATGGAACTAGAAACACTAATTATGGAAAGAAATGAAAACAACTGTAATGATTTTGAATCAACTTCTTTTTGGGTGATGCAAGATTGCCCTTACACCACTAGATGCTCTTGCATCAAACACCCAGGGTAATTTGAGAAGTGACCCTGTCACATCTCAAGTGTTTGTGTGAGGAAAACCCAAATGGTCAACCTCTGTGTTAGATAACCAAGAAGAATCTTCAACAGGCCTTCCTTTCCATTTCACCAGATATTCTTCATATTGCATGTTCTAAGTAATTCTTCCCACACGGCTAACCAAGATCTCTTCTATCTCCTCTATTGAAGTAGGAATACTCCACTGTTCTTCTGTTGGTCCATCCTCTATTCCACATTAGTGATATTCTGATAAATCAACAATGTTGAAAATAAGGGAAATGTTGATCCCACTTGGTAGCTCTACCTCATATGCATTTCCTAAATCATGTTTCTTCAAAATTTCGCATGGTCTAAAATTTTTCATTTTCAGCATATTGTATGTTCTAATTGGCAACCTTTCTTTTCTGAAGTGAACCATGACTTCATCTCCTACCTGGAATTCCTTATATCTCCTCTTCTGATCTGCCTTAGCCTTGTACTAAATATTCATCTTATTAATGTGCTTATTCACCTCTTCGTGCAAATTCTTCATGTGTTCTGCAAAGTCTTTAGCCTCAACACTTGTCTTTTCTCCTTTGTCAAGATTCCTTAACTATGAAGCATTTCTTGGACTATTCCCATATATAATCTAGAATGGTGATTTACCAGTACTCCTATTGACAGAATTGTTGTAAGTAAATTCTGATTGTGGTAAAATCAAATCCCATCCCTTGGGCTTATCTCCTGCTAAGCATCATAGCAGGTTACACAAACTCCTATTCACCACTTCGGTCTATCCATCAATCTGTGGATGGCGTGCAGAATTGAACTTCAAATTTGTCTTCAACTTCTTCCACAATGTCCTCTAGAAATAACCAACAAACTTGGTATCTCGATCGAAAATATGCTCTTTGGTATACCGTGTAATCTCACCACCTCCCTGAAAAATAACTCTACAATATTAACATCATTAGTCTTCTTGCAAGGAATAAAATGTGGCATCTTTGAGAATTTGTCCACCACCACAAAAATAGAATCATGTCCTCTTTTTGTCCTTGGTAAACCAAGAACAAAATCTATACTAATATCATCCCATGGCTTCTCTGGTACAGGTAGTGGCTGATATAGACCTGTATTCTGACTTGATCCTTTCACCATCTAACATACTCTGCAACTTTGTACATATTTTCTCACATCCTATTGCAATTGTGGCCAATAATAAATTTTGCCAACAATAGCAATGGTCTTATCTCAACCAAAGTGTCTAGCCAATCCACCACTATGCTTCTCCTTAATCAAGTTCTCTCTCATGGAACTCCTCAGAATGCACAACTAGCTTCCTCTAAACAACATTGGATCTTGGATTATGAAATCAAACTATTTTGTCCTGTCCAAAGTAACAGGTTCCAAACAAGCTTTCCAGGCCTCTGCAAAATCTGAATCTTCAGGATACAAACTTTTGAGCTCATCAAACCCAACAACCTCTATCTTCATTTCTGTCAACAAATTTTGCCTTCTGCTCAAGGCACCTGCAACTCTATTGGACTTCCCACTCCTATGCTTCAAAATAAAAGTATAGCTCTACAAAAAATCAACCCATTTTAAGTGCCTTTGATTTAACTTTCCTTGACTATTAAAGTATTGTAAAGCCTGATGATTAGTATATAAAAAAAACTCCTTTGGCAACAAATAATGTCTCCGTTTCTTCAAATCCTGAACTATTGCATAAAACTCCTGATCATAAACAAAATACTTTTTCTTGGCATCATTAATCTTTTCACTAAAATGGGTAATGGGCTTACCTTCTTGACTCAAAACAACTCCTATAGCACTACCACTAGCATCACAATCTACCTGAAATACCTTATTGAAATATGAAAGTGCCAAAAAAGGTTGCTCTGTGACTTTCTACTTCAATGTATCAAAGCTCTTGTCTGCTCCTTTAGTCCATTTAAAATCTTTTCTATCCCCTCTCATTGTCTCAGTTAGGGATGCACAAATGCTACTAAAATTCTTGATGAACTTTTTGTAAAAAATTGCCAAACCATGAAAAGATTTTACCTCTATAGCACTCCTTGGTGGAGGCCATTCAATAATAGCCCTTACTTTTTCTGGGTCCATCTTAAGAACTTCCTCTGAGACAACAAATCCTAGGTATACCAACTCCTTTGTAAAACTACATTTCTTTAGATTAATTAGCAACATCTCCTCCCCCAACTTCTTTAAAACTCTTCTGATATGCATCAGATGCTCATCCCAAGTCTTACTAAAAATCAAAATATCATCTAAATAAACAATAAAAAAAATTCCCATAAATTCTTTTAGTACCTCATTCATGAGCCACATGAATGTGCTCAGTGTGTTGGTTAGCCCAAATGGCATGACTAACCACTCATACAAACCTTCTTTGGTTTTGAAGGCTATCTTTCACTTGTCTCTTTCTCTGATACAGATCTGGTGATACCCACTCTTCCCACATTTTTGAGACTTCTGCTGGTACATCTTCACATTTCTCTTGACTAATCTTAGGAATCAATACAAAGCAATGATACTCATGCTTCATTCCCTCTAAAAATTTTCAACCATCTACCAAGCAAATTCTGGCAGTACTACATACCTTTTCTTCCACCTGCTTCAAGGGCTTCAACTTATGACGAACTCCATCCTTTGTTAGGGAATATGTGTTTGCATGACCATCATGGACAACGCTCCTATCATACTGCCACGGCCTCCCAAACAGCGTATGACATGCATCCATTGGTATGATATCACACAGCACCTCATCATGGTAGCCCCCAATCTTGAACTTCACTAAACACTACTCATTGACCAAAGCTCTGTGGTCCTTTTATAACCATGCAATCCAATATGGATGTGGATGCTTTCTTCTTTTCAACTTCAACTTGTCAACCATCTCCTCTGAAACAAGATTGTCAGTACTTCCACTGTCAACTATAATATCACAACACTTACCTTCACATTTGCACCTTGTGCAGAATAAACTCTTCCTCTGGTTGGGTTCTTTCTCCACATTCATCACAGTTCTTCTAACAACTAGGGTTTCTCCCCTTTCAGCATCTTCAGAATGCTCAGACTGCGCATCTTCATCTACATGTACAACTCATGCATTACCTTTAGGCCTTCTATTTGTCCTTCCTTGATGTTGCAGACACTCGTATGCTCAGTGCCCTTCTTCTCCACATTGGAAACAGGTTCCTGTAAAACCTCCTCTTCCGGGTCCTTTCCCAGGTCGACCTCTTCCTCTTCCTCTTTACTCACCAGTGTTCTAGTCAAGAGGGTGATAGGCATTATCCCCTCTCTGATTTTAACTGGTGCCATCTTCTTCACTTTTCTTTTGATCTTCATTATGACCTCCATAGGGTCTTCCACCTATCCATCTGCCTTGACCTCTTCCCTTTTGCTTGCTATCAAACCTTTTATTCAGCTTCTCTTCCACCTTCAAGGAAAACTAGTATGCATCTTCTATGGTGGTCATTCTAACCAGGCTCAGCTCCTCTTGAATACTTGGAGGTAACCCATTAATGTAATGGGCTACCTTGTCCTTGTTGGGCTCTACATGGCCTACCCTTATAGTAATCTTATAAAACTCTTCTGTATACTCCTTGACAGACTTGTTACCTTGCTTCAATCCTTGTAGCTTCTTCAGTAACTCCATCTCATAGCCCACAGGAATGAACTACTTCTTCAGTTTCTCCACCATCTGATCCCATATGGTGATCTTTCCTTTTCCTCTTCTATTCCTCTCTAACTACACCCCCTTCCACCAAATACTGGCATGACCCTTCAACTTTGTTTTTTTATACTTGACCCGATCTAGGTCCTCCACATCTTCATGCTCAAGATATTCCTCCATGTCATTGATCCAACCAATAAGTTGTTCTAGATTCAAATCTCTAGAATAGGTAGAAACTTCAATCCTGGTCCTCTTTCTGATCTTCAAAATAGCCCTCAACAACCTAACTTCTGCATGAACTCCTGTAGCTTCTTGTTCTTCCTCAGATAGCTCTTCTTCAGCTTCATCCTCACTTTCTTCTCTTGTTCTCGGCTCAAACCCTCTTCACAGCTCCTCTTGCAATGCATCGATTTGCCTTTGCAGGGCTCTAAAACCCTCTTCCATCGAAGCATTCCTCCCATTACAATTTCTTTGTGGTCGCATCTTGATCTCTGCAGCAAACCCACAACCTTAGGTCCTAGTGAAAACTGCCTCACGGTCGACGATCTGTTTACACACTCAGGAACCCTTGCTCTGATACCACTTGATGAAGGGATTAAATCATAAAACACACAACAAAAGAAATTGCGCATAGAAAATAGAACTTTCTATTATTTATTTGGACAACTTATTACATTATAGAAGCTTAAATACTATCAAAGGAATCAACCCTCCATAGGCCACAACACATTATAGCTTCCTATCACAAGACTATGGAATCATCTGCCATCTGCAACCCCAAATCTACTAGGGTTTCTATTTTCCCACCTATTCTTGACTCTACACTTTCTCCCCTAACTCTACTACTGCCCAGGGTTCCCAAAATAGTCATAAATCGCACTTTTTGGCAGCTTCCAACTAAATTTCAAAATTTGCAACTTCCTCCAAAAGTAGGTCAACTTATGGGAAGCATAACTTTTGATCTGGGTGTCTGATTGATGAACTGTTTTATGCGTCGGAAAGCTTGCAATGTAAACTATCATGCTGAAAATCTGTAAATGGATTTCTATCAAACTTTTAGGAGGTTATGGGATGTTTTAGTGCCTCATATCTCGTTTTGGAAATTTTTAGGGGCTTTTCAGAAAACAAAAATTTTAATATCTTTCAACTCACAAATGATCTTTGCCTGATTCCTTTGCCAAAGGTCTTATATTTCAGTTATGAAGCTTTCTATAAGTTTTTGCTTCAATCTGTACCTAAATGCAAACTTTTCTAAAATAGTAGGTAAACTTTCTAAAACTAGCAATTTGCTATTTTTAGCAGTTTGGAAAAAATTGAAAGTCCTACATCATTATTCAAGAGATTATGGAACCAGAAACACTAATTATGGAAAGAAATGAAAACAACTGTAATGATTTTAGATCAACTTCTTTTTGGGTGATACAAGATTGCCCTTACACCACTAGATGCTCTTGCATCAATGAAATGCAGATCATGCCATGCCTTAGCTGGAACTCAAACATGATCTTACATGCCACAATATGCTTCCACAATCTTCTAGAGATCTCTGCAATCACTAGGATCAACTAGGTTGGCCAAGACTGGTTACATGCTACGTTATCTGAGAAAAATCTTTACACACCATCTCAATTTCTTAACGTAGACCAAAGTCTAGATAGGAACATGATTAGGAGACATCCACAAACATGTTATAATCATCAGGAGCAACCGCACAAACCTTAACCACTTTATTCATAGGAATCTTCTCACCAGAGTACATGAACTTTACTATCTTCAACTGTCATAAAAGAAAGATAGCTTGCAGACCATAAAACCATGAACCATTGCAGTTGTAGGCACTTATCATCATCCCAGACTTCCCTCTAGAATGATATAGGAAAATAATTTCTTATAAAGGAATGCAGAGCCAAACACTGTCTTCTTGTCTCAACTGAACTTACAGAAAAACCAGGCTTCACTCTGGTGAACACAACTCACTCAGATCTTCATGGGGATAGCTTAGACCCAAAATGTAGCATCCTCAAACATACCTCTAACTTACTTCCAATCCGCAAACCATGATCTTCAAGAAGGAACAAATGCAAAGCAATTTACCAGACTAATCTTCAACATACAACTCACTGTCTATACTGCACTTCTCTGTGGCTTACTTGTTTCTTCTAGAGAGGCTAATTTTTTCAATATCCTCAACATACAAGTCTTCAAAACAAGTAATGGAATAGAATACAGTTGACACCAATGACAACAAGAATATGTTGACATCAATGACAACACCGATTAGGCACATACTTGCAACAATCTCCCCCTTTGTCATCGATGGCAACATATGATGTGAAAAACTGCAATAGCCATCAAGACAAGATTCTCCCCCTTTCTCTTTTCACATCTACACTCTTTCTCTTTCCCCTTTCTCTTTTCACATCTGCACTCTTTCTCTTACACATCTACACTCTAAGATTTTCACATGACTTCTCTCCCTCTTTGACATCAATGGCAAAGGGCACATACTTGCACTTTCCTGCTTTGATATAATCTCTCTTCTAAACTTTTTGACCACTCCCCCTTAGAAGTAGCCCTAAAAAATTAATCTAGACCTCTAAACACCTTCAGATTAATGCACCATTATGCATCTTAGTTTAGAGCAGTAGGATTGATGACCCCTAACTTTTCTTTGTGATACTAAAAAGTATCCTTGGGTAAAGGCTTGGTAAAAATGTCTATAATCTGAACCTTGGTCGAAACATACTCCAACTTCATTTCATTCTCTGTCACCTTTTCTCTTGAAAAATGATACCTAATGGATATGTGCTTTGTCCTTGAATGCATCACTAGATTCTTTGATATATTGATGGCACTTGTATTGTCACAAAAGATTGTAATTGGATCTTCATACACAACTCTAATGTCCTTCAAAGTTTGCTTCATCCATAACACTTGAGTGCAATTACATGTTGTTGCAATGTATTCTATTTCAACAGTAAACAGGAATAGTGAATCCTATTTCTTTCTCAACCAAGATACTAATCTTTTTCCCAAGAATAATGTACCTCCACTTGTGCTTTTTATGTCATCCAAATCTCCATCCCAATCTACATCAGTATATGCACTGAGAACAAAGTCACTATCCCTGGGATACCACAAACCACAATCTATTGTACCTTTTAAATATCTCAGAATTCTCTTGACTTCCATCACATGTGATTCCTTGGGTTCTGTCTAAAATATTGCCATAAGACACACGACATGCATTATGTCAAGTCTGGTTTGAGTCAAATAAAGTAATCCTTGAATCATAGATCTATACTTTTTCTAGTTTGCCAAGGGTGAGTTATCATCTTTGCTCAACTTACAACCAGTTATCATAGATGTGCATACTGGTTTAATGTCTTCCATCCCAAATTTTTTTAACAACTCTTTCACATACTTAGACTGAGAAGTCAAGGTGCCCTTATCTGATTGACTTATTTGTAGACCTAAAAAGAAGTTCATCTCTCCAAACATAGACATTTCAAATTCACTTTGCATTTATCTAGAAAAAACTGAGCACATACCTTCATTGCCTCTAAAAATAATATCATCAACAAAAACTGCAACAATCAAAACTTGGTCATCATTGATCTTGAAGTAGAGGTTACTATATGTCATACCTTTACTAAACCCTATCTATATCAGGTACCTGTCCAACTGAGCATACCACACTCTGGGAGCTTGCTTCAATCCATACAGTGATTTCTTCAATTTGAATACCATGTCCCTTCATGACTAAAATACTTCTGGTTGTTCAATATAGAATTCCTCTTCCAACTCTCCAATTAGGAAGGCAGACTTCACATCCATTTGATAAACCTTGAAATCTTTGAATGTTGCAAAATCCAGAAACATCCTTATTGATTCAATCCTTGCTACTGGAGGAAAAGTTTCTTCAAAGTCTATTCCTTCAACCTGAGTGTATCCTTTGTATACCAATCTTGCTTTGTTTCTTACCACTTCACCATTCTCATTCATTTTTGTTTCTGAAAACCCACTTTGTACCAATTACATTCTTGTCTACTGGTATGGGAACAAGATCCCAAGTCTAATTCTTCTCATCTGCATCAATTCTTCTTCCATGGCCTTTATTCAATTCTCATCTTTGCAAGCCTCATCTATAGTTTTAGGTTCAATCTTAGAGATCAGACAGAAATTTACTTGTTCTTCTACAACTTTTTTTCTGGTTAAGATCCCTTTACTCTTATCTCCTATGATTTGATTTTCAGAATGACTGATTCTTACATACCTTGGAGTTTTGGTAGCACTTATCAGGGCTTGTTCTTCTTCATCTGTGTTGTCTTCATGCTGCACCACTTCTAAAACATCTGGATCATCTGACTCATACCCTGTTGGTTTTGAAGACCTTTCTTTACACTCATCAACTTTGACATTTGCACTTTCAATGATTTTATTCAGCCTCTTATTATAGCACCGGTAAGCCTTACTCTTTGTGGAGTAACCAAGAAAGATTTCTTCATCACATCTAGCATCAAAATTGCATAAATCTTATTCTCTTTTGATATAATATCTGCTTCCAAAGACTTTGAAATATTTCATATTAGGAACTCTACCATGCCACAATTCATAGGAAGTTTTTGAACTGTTACCTTTTACTTGAAATTTGTTTAGGATATATACTGCAGTGTGAATTGCCTCTCTCTAATATGCTTCTAGAAGATGAGCTTCCTTCATCATGGTTCTAGTAGCTTCTTGAACTATTATATTTTTCCATTCAACAACTCCATTTTGTTGTGGAGTTCTAGGTGCAGATAACTGTCTCTTTATTCCATGCTCTTCACAAAAGAAATTGAACTCATTTGATGTGAACTCTCCTCCTCTATCAGATCTCAAACATTTAATTTTCAAATCCATCTCATTTTCAATCATTGCCTTAAATGCCTTGAATTTATCTAAAGTTTCATCTTTCTCTTTCAAAAATGTGACCCAAGTCATTCTAGAATAATCATCAATGAACAACATGAAATACCTATCTCCTTGCAAACTTCTTACTTTGGTAGGTCCACATAAATCTATATGCACTAGCTCAAGTAGTCTTCCAACTGATTGATCATTGCCTTTGAAACTTGTTCTTGTCTGTTTCCCAAATTGACACTCCTTGCAAACTGAATTAGAAAGCTTCACAAGCTTAGGCAAATCTCTAACAATCTGTGCAGTACTTATCTTCATAATATTATCAAAATTTATGTGACACAACCTTCTATACCATAACCAACTTGCATCAATCTGAGTCAACAAGCAATAGTTCTTAGTTCCTTTCAAATGATAGATATTACCTCTAGTCTTCTTACTAGTTGCAATGACTGTTTTAGAGCTTTCCCTGATCTTGCATCCATTGTCCTTGAAGCTTAAGTCATAGATCTTGTCACACATCTAACCAACACTTAGAAGATTGTGCTTTAATCCTTTCACATACAAGACATCTTCAGTATTATGCTTGCCATCAAAAGAAATAGATCATTTTTGACAAATCCTACCAGCTATGTCATCTCCAAACCTAACCAGTCCACCATCATATCTTTCCAAACTTACAAACTTACTTTTGTCACCAGTCATGTGGTGAGAGCAACCACTATCAATAACCCATTCATCTTTGTCCTTGATGACCTGAGCAGCCAAAGCACTTTCCACTAGTTTTTTTTCCTTCATATAACTAGAAGAATTAGTAGACACAAGATCTTCCTTAATAGTAATGAACAAGCATTCATTTACAAAGGAATTAGCATTATCTGGTTCACCATTATTTGATACTCCTTCATCATCATCAAAATTTTCAACATAATAACACTTATTTTGGATCCTAGGCTTGTTCTCATATCTTCTTCTATTTCTTTCAATTCTTTCAGGACATCTGGGAGCAAAATGACCTACTTTACCATAGGAAAAACATTTGAAAGGTAATTTTCCTTTATACTTTATACTTTCCAGATCCTCTTTGCAGCCTATCCACAAAGTTGGCTTAAACTTCATCTATCTCATCATTGGAATCTACCTTATACTTTTCTGATTTGGAAGTACTTCTAAGAGTACTGGCTTTGAAGGCAATGTCATGCCCACATTTCACATGCGATCACAACACACAAACACGCATGTCATGTCCACATGCGACATGTGGTCATGATACGAACTATCAAAAATTTTCCCTTTACTATTCTGGATTTCCCCTCGCACGCGTAAGCGTGCTCGGTTGCGTATGTTTAAGTCTTCAAAGTTACTATTGCTAACAGAATATTCTACACACATGTGCATGTAGATATCGATCACTATGTTTATGTCGGTTTAATCTGCAACGTTTAGGAATCCTTAGTAGATGGTTGGCCTTAAATTGGTTTTCTCAATTTATTTCAAATTTGACTCACATTTTCCTTTTATTACTTTCCATCGTTTATTTATTTAATTATCTATTCATTCCAAATAAATAGATTCATTTTCATAGTCTACCGTTTGGTAATAATTTAACATCGAGATCACGGTTTCTATTATAGATCGTTCTTGTTGAATTTTTAAATATAAAATGTCAAAATATATTGTCTCATTATTTCTTAAGTAAATATTTAAATATATGTATATTTAAATATTTTATTTTCCTTCTATTATATATTTATTTTAAAATCCCCCTTTCACAATGCATGACGATTAATCATATATTTACATTTTAAATTACATTCAATTATTTATTTATTTACATACACACACACACACACACACATATATATATATATATATATATATATACATAATTATTCATATAATTATCACTAATTAAATATATTTTTTAAAAATTGAAACCCCACATTATAGAACAAATATCATATATAAATGTATATATATATATATATATATGCACTCTCTCTCTCTCACACACACACACACACATATATATATATACATTTATTTTTATTTAAAAACATTTCAAGCCATGCTTGTGGAGACTCAACTCATATTTTAAATCCTTTTATTATGTATTTCCAACTCATAGCCAAGGATTGAAATAACCCTAACCTTGATTTTATTTGTGCTTGTGTTATGCTACAAGGTATGGTGGAGTGGCGGTGGCGGTCACAGGGGAGGCCAAATCTATGGAGATGGGTGAGAGGGCAGTCGCAGGCAGGCTATGAACAGAGGTGGAAGTGGTGGTGCCACAGAGGGTGGCGGTAAAGGAAGGTGGAGGGCAGTCAGACAGGCTGCGGCGGAGAGTGTGGCAGTTTTTGCGGGGCCGTGCGCAAGCCGCGGTGGTTTTGGATTAGCGGGGGTGTGGGGAGGGGCAGAGCCCCACCCACATCCCACTTCATGGGGTGTGGGTGGGGCTCCGCCGCTCCCCACACCCTCTTGTAATAAGTTTTCGGTGGGGGTTTAAACCCCCACCATAATACCTTCCTTTATTTTTGGCTATGTATTATTTGATACTGTGAACTCTCTCTTCTCTTCGCATCTGCTAATTTCGTAATTTATAAATTAATACTAATTAAATTATATATATATATATATATACACATACAAGTATACACATTTTCACAATTTCATTTAAAATAAACTATTTAAATATATATATATATATATATATATATATGTATGTATATATATATATACACAACTGTATCAATTTTCACAACTTCATTTAATAATAGAAATGTAAATACATACATACATATATATATATATATATATATATATATATATATATATATATATATATATATATATTTAATTCATAATGAAGTTTCATAATTCCTACAACAATTTAGTTTATGAATTAACGAATTCTTTTCGCATTTTCTCCAACATTTTAAATTTCAATATAGTAAATACTTGAGAGAAACAGAAAATAACCATATAAATTTGGATTTTAACTAAAAATGATCTATCAAGTATACATTCTATTTCATTTACAACTTAAAGTTTAAGAGTAAATATAGGGAACTAATTTAATCTTCCACTTCAATAACCAAATTAACAGACAAGTAAATTGATTAGATTATTTTCTATTGCATACTTAAATCCAATTCTAAATTTTGTTTTCAAAGGTAAATTTACATCTTTCATCATACTGTAAAAGTAACTCCCTCACTTAATAATACAAGGGATAATTTAAACAACTGATCCAAATCAACAACTAATCTCACAACTTTACAATGTTGATAAAACAAAAATAACAACTGTAAGATTCCACAACTCACAACCATTCTAAGGGAGGAATTACTTTCTTCTCCCAACACAATTCTTCTACAACTTTCAGAGGGAGAATCCCTCCTCTTTAAAGGAACATATATAGGATGAACCTTAAGAGGCCAAGCTCTCATTACAAGTAGGAAGATAGAATATTTTCTCTAACAAGGAAAAACTCCTCCAATCCTCTTAACATGCTCCAACAGAAACCTGCATGACAACAAGGGAGAAAACAACAACCAACTAGCTCTCCTCCCTACCATAGACCCGCAAGAGCGTCACCCTTGAGCTAAGGAGATCATCCACATACCCAGGGTAGAATAGCCCAGTACACTTCACAACATTGAATAACAACAATCAAGCAAATAACACACACACCCATGGTTTTACTCACAATACAAAGACTCAGCTGAGGTGAGTTCAAAGAGGGTAGGGAAGTAGACTCTCTCAACTCAATGTGTCATTCTTCACAACATTTTATCACATTTTATCACATGGCCTCAAGCCAACACAATTAATCTTTCTCAAGGCCTCAAGCCTTCCAAATAATCAAATTTCTAGTGATATCCCAAATAGGCTCTCAAGCCTTAAAGCCCTCTTGGCTCAAAATTACCAACATGCCGTCAAGGCATTTCATATACCAAGAATACACCCGAGGAGGTTCACACCTTCCCTTCCCTATACATGATGAGCATTGCCTTCCAACTGGAAAGAGCTCTTTCAACACCCAACACAAACCCAAAATAATAGAAAACACATAGACAACATTTGCAATTCTCTTTCATCAAATAAGAACAAAACATACATAACAAGTAACAGATCATACAACGTGAGAAGTCTTGTTCACCAACCTTTACAAGCCCTATTATGGATGAAATTTGATGAAGAGCTCCACTCTTAGCCTCCTCCTCCAAGTTCTCCTTCTTTCCACAATAATCCAACCCCCTAACTCTCTCCTTCCTCTCACTTTTAAAACTAATTCCCTCTATTTTCCTTATTTCCCAAGTGGCATTAAAGAACTAAATCCACAACTCATCCATTATCCTAGTGGACTTAAAACAATTAACCCCACTCAAGAGGTACCCCACTATAGCCCTTTTACAACACATGGAGAAATCAAATACAATAAGTAAAATAAAAATAAAAAGGGAGTGGATGACACACTACCCTTATTAAGGGGAACCCCACCAAAAGAGAGGCACAAAGAGACAAGCACTCCATTATTAGGGGATCATGGAGTTATTCCATGACTTGGAAGTGGGCCTGAGTGTGGATTCCACTCATCCCTTTATCCCCATGCTTCCAAATTCGTCACTTAACTTCACTGTGAAGTTAGAGTGACCATATGGAGGTTATCCCAAGGTTATCCTTGTCAAAAGGGTCCCTAGACCTATGGGGTATAACCCAGGGTTGATTTTTACCTAGTATGGACTCCCAGAGTCAAATAAAAACACAAGAAAAGGGTCTAAAAGAAATAAAGTTTAAACAAGATTCAAAACAACATTTCTTACAACACTTATCACAATATAAGTAAATCAGAAGGTAGCCCTAATTCCCTTGACCTCATGCAACATTAACACATTACAACATTACAATACTTCTCCAAACACAAGGTTGATCTTAGTTCCTCATGGAACTAGATCGGCTCACAAGGGATACAACATAGGGTATGGAATGATCTCCTATATTTGTGGTTTCGTTAGTAATACCTGCACACTCAAACTTGAAGTTAATAACTCACCAAGATATCATAGCCGAAGCAATTTAAATACATGCATACCTAACATTCTACCATATAAACATACTGAAATGACATTAAAGTTCAATTTCTAATATTATCCATTCATCATTTTCTTAAAAGCAACATCTAATTATCCTTGCACAATTATTTTCTCAAAAATCAATTAGGTTTAAATAAACAATATTCCAGGATCAATAATCTCTCAACATAAAAATAATAGTAATAGTACTACAAATAGTCTCATGAACAGTAGTGTAAAAAGTAGGCCTCACAGGTAGTCTCAACTTTTGGTAGAGTATCATCTAATTCCCTCATCTCAAAAGCAGTAATCTTACCAAGCAACTTATCCATGTTAACTATTTTTACTTGCATGAATTCTTCAACCGTGGCCACCTTGTGACAGCAAGACTTGGGCAGAGATCTAAGTATTTTCATGACAATTTAATTTTCATCAAGAGTTCCTCCTATGGCTTTTACCCAGTAACAAGTTCATCAACTCTTTGCATAAACACTAATATGTTTTCATCATTGTTCATCTTCAAGCTTTCATATTTCACTTTCAGACTTTGTAACTCACCTTCCTTCATAGAGTCATCTCCTTCATATAGTTTTTTCAACTTTTCCCATACCTTATTTACAGTTTCAAGATCTACCACTTTCATCAGTATTGAGTCAGTTAATGAGCTTAGCAAAGCATCCCTTGCCTTGATATCAATCTCATATTCTTTGATTTTGTCTTTAGTCATCATACCATTTTGAGGTATGGTGTATTCTATTTCTGCAGATTTCCAAACTTTGATACCAAGAGAAACAAGATGGCTTTTCATCTGAGCCTTCTAGAGAACATAATTAGTTCCATCAAAATGCAACACTTCCTTCTTGTAAGACATTTTGGATCTTCCGAAAGCTATTAAACTTTCTTCAGAGGAACTTGGCTCTGATACCAATTGTTGATATGCACCAAACAACTGAGGGGGGGAATCAGTTGTCACAAAAACTTAAAAACTTTTTGCAATTAAACTTTCATCACTTATGCACAATTATTATGATTTAACAATGAGAGAATGAAATTAGAAACTTAACCACAGAAGTAACATCAAACACAAGAGACACTAGATTTACGTGGAAAACCCCAAGGTGGGGAAAAACCACGAAGAGGATTAACTCTCAATATATATATTGTAATCTTGAAATAGTGATGTTCAGGCTTGGTCACCCCATGTGCCTAAACATAATGACTTATTGCCATGAAGAACAACTAGGTCTAGCAAGCTCACTGCCTCAACCCTAAACCTAGAAAGATTACAATAAGGGTTGTTAAACCCTACTGGTGGCTTACTGCTAAATTCACTGCCATGATGAACACCTTTCTTTATTGTGAATAAACAATTCCTCAACTCTACTCTTCCTCTACCCTACTCTTCCTCTACTCTTCTCTTCCTCTTCTTTCCTCTTCCTCTTCTCTGCTCTGCCTTTGGACCTTTCTTAATATATTCTCATTTTCGCTCAAGGACAACTTTTCCACAACTCAACTACAAGTATTTATACACTACATCAACCTTGGAATGATCATCAAGGTCGGCATCAACCATTGGAACAATCTCCAAGGTCAGTATTACAAACATTTACAAAATAGGTCCTGACCTATTGCAACACCATGCAAGGGGAATGAAATGTAGATCACACCATGCCTTAGCTGGGACTCAAACACAATCTTCCACACCACACCACACTTCCACAATCTTCTAGAAATCTCTACAATCACTGGGATCAACCAGGTTGACCAAGACTAGTTACATGCTACATTATCTGGGAACAATCTTCACACACCATCTCAATTTCTTAATACAGACCAAAGTCAAAATAGAAACTTGATTAGGAGACATCTACGAGCACACTGTAATCATTAGGAGCAACCACACAAAACTTAACCACTATATTCATAGGAATCTTCTCACTGGAATACATGAACTTTACTGTCTTCAACTGTCATAAAAGAAAGATAGCTTGCGGACCACCAAACCACAAACCATTGCAACTGTAGGCACTTATCATCATCCCAGACTTCCCTCTAGAACTGCATAGAAAAATATTTTCTTGCAAAGGAATGCAGAGCCAAATACTATCTTCCTATCTCAACTGAACTTACAGAAAAAGTAGGCTTCACTCTGGTGAACACAACTCACTCAAATCTTCATGTGGATGGCTCAAACCTAAAATGTAGGATCCTCAGACATACCTCTAACTTACTTCCAATCCACAAACCATGATCTTCAAGTAGGAACAAATGTGGAGTAGTTTACCAAACTGATCTTCAGCATACAACTCACTGTCTATACTGCACTTCTTTGTGGCTTACTTGTTTCTTTCAGAGAGGCTAATTTTCTCAATATCCTCAACATACAAGTCTTCAAAACAAGTAATGGAATAGGAAATAGTTGACACCAATGACAAAGAATATGTTGACATCAATGACAACACCGATTAGGCACATACTTGCAACAAGATCCATTATTAGCCATCCTGAACCTCAAGTGGTTAAGCTTCTTCTGAGTAACTTGTTGGAAAAAGGGAGAGAGAACAAGGTAATGTTGTAGCTATAAAGCTTTAAAAATTTTCAAATTTGAAATTAATAGCACATGTAAATCTAAATAATACTTTCAATTTAGATGTTATATTATTTCTCTAATTTAATTAGTGTAGTAGAAGAAGAAATCACGATAGAAGAAGACACGATATTTCTCTGGAGAAACCCTTGTGGGAAAAAACTCCACACCCAAAGATGTTTATGCTTGCATTAAATATCTTCAAGAAAGATTACATTCAATAATGAAACTTCTCTGAATCCTAATACACACCTCAAAGCTTCTTCAATCTTTTAAAACCTGTTATGTTGTAATTCCTATAATGATTTTTCCTACAACTTCAAAGCTTCTTAATTCAAAAGCTTTAAACTCAAACTACAATAAATTTTAATTGATAACATAAGACAAGTCCTCATGCAAAACCCAAGCACTCCAAATAGAGAAGACTAAAGTCAAACTACACCAAGCACCATGTTAACTGTCAATCCTAATTATGGGCACCCAAGTTGTCCCACTTAAACTTAGTCAAAAAAAAAAACATTTCCAAATAAAAGCAACAATTGAAAGTCTCTAGATTGGATGTCCAAGTTATCTCAATCTATTTCAGTCAACTAAAGTGCATCACCACACATCAATCTCATGCAAACAACCTGCATGATTGATGTCCCCAATATTATTTTAAATTAACTTGTTCTATACATGCAAGTGACATGCAAACACTTGTAGCATAATGCAATAGATACCCATTAACTGAATCCGGTAGATAGAGTATTCTTGAAGTTTTCTAAGTTGGAGTGTTCTGTAAGCAACCTCATAAGAATGACATGCAACAACATGCAAATGCATATAACTTACATCCAACAACATGCACATTCATATAGCTGACATGCAACAACATGCAAGTCCATATAACTAACATGCAATAATGCGCAAGTCAAAATAATTGACATGCAAGAACATGCAAGCCCATACAAGTTCATAGAAGCAACAAACAACAACACACAGGCACATGCAGGTGACATGCAACAACATGCAAGCACATGCAAGTGACATGGAACAACATGCAAGCACATGCAAGCTTTTAGGAACTCATACCACCACATGCAAAAACATGCAAGTCCATGCAAGCTTTTATGAACTCATGCAACCACATGCAAAAACATGCAAGTCCATGCAAATCTTTTATGAACTCATGCAAGCAATATTCCAATATCATGCATCTCTAACACTTCTAATAACTCCCACATCATATCCATGCAAAGGGTGTCAACAATATCCACTATCCACTTATGTACATAAAAAATCAAACTCCCAGTCCAAATATAAGACACCTGCAAAGTGGGCACCCAAGTTAACTCCCACTCACTAGGAGTTGTCAAACACCCAAAATAGACTTCAAGGAGTTGTCAACAAGTCTTCATGGGCCCCACTCCAAAAATGGACACCCAAGTTTGACCCTACCATTTAGGAGTTAATTACAATAAGCCAAATAATATAATTAAATATTAGTTTATCTCTCAAAGTCCTTATGTGTTGGGGAAAGCATTCCAATAACTTTGGAGACACATGAATTGGGGAGGATTGCAAAGTTAATGGAAACCTTTTCCAACATTCTCCCACTTGACATTATACATTGTAATTACCCTTATAATGTAATCAAATTATTTAATCATAGGGAAAAACATCCCTAGCCATCAATGTACCATTGATTGTTCAACATGCTTTTGTTCTCCAATAAGATACCTACAAAAGAAACCATGATAACCATCATCTCAAATAAGAACCCCTCATATCATAACCATGATAAGCTAAGGAACATGCTAAAGTGAAACATATCAACTATCACTAAAACCTGCACCAATCTCAACATGAACACAAGCATCAAATCACATGATAACATAAGACTCTAAGTGTCTACCACACTCATACCAAATGGAAAAGCAACCATAGCAAGTTGCTAGCACATCCAAAAATATCCATACCTCAAAACCAAGGTAAACAAACCATCATAAGTAGAACTGCATGCCATTAACATACCAACCCAAAACTGCAATCAAGTCCTTGTAAAATAATCCTATTAATCATCCATCCTCCTATCTCAATGTAGCATACCAATGTACAAATGACCAAAGACAAGGCCAACAAACAAAATTTACAATAACACTGGATGGATTTGTGGATATTGATAGTCCACATGGAAGTCTTCAATACAACCAATGGTTAAAGATAGCTCACTAAACTACACAACTCGTAGATCCCAATAGTAAAACATGCAAAATCACCTTCACATCAATAACCTACAAATTGAGACAACCAAGAAGATACCATGATAATAAAGAGCATATATATCTAGGAACTCCCACTACATGCATAATGTCAAATTGAAAATAAGATCAAGGCAATAAGAAATCCTCCTATAACACTTCTCTTAGAGGATGTGTCTAACTCCTCTACCATATAGTGTCAAAACATATAATTATATGCATAAAACATCTCTTATTACAATAACTCTTTCAAGTCCTTTTAACCAATGAAGAAAGAGATGAAGGAGCTACAAAATTATTGTTAAAAAAAATAACACTTGACTCCAATACAAACATCAACTCCATAAACATGAGAAATTTTAAGAAGAAGACAATATACCAGGAAAGAGAGAAACTACAAAATCATACCATGTCTTTATACCACACTAACATGTGCCAAACTTTGTAAAGTAAGATCTCTTTCAACATTCCCAAACTGAAAGGGTATCAACATATAACATCCAAATTATGATGAAAATATGGCAGCAATAGATGTTAACGTCTCGCTAAAAGTAGATCAAACTAGCCAAACATTCCCATAACAAAGAGAATAAGCCCAAAACCACAAACCATTTATGTACCTCTCCAAAACAAGTCCTTAGAACTAATTCCATAGCTCAAGATCAAATAATACTGAGAACAAAAATCAATAAACCCATGCATCTACTTCTTAACAATCCTTTTCAAGACTAGTCTAAAAGAGAAAACAAGATACATATAAAGAATGCATCTAATAATTATGTGGGCAACACCTATTAGATCATTTACATGCCGAGTAGACCAAGAGTGGGATACAATATTGTCCTTGCATATAACACCAAGCAATAAAATATTATAATAAAGACAACCTTCTCATAAGGTCTATAATGGACTCACATCCATTTCCAAGTGTAAGCTTCTCAATCCTTTTGTTGACATCTCATAATGAGAAATCTTTCCAACACATATCTTTAAGTTCAAGAGATATCAAGCCTCACCTAAGTCTCTCTAGTATCCATGAGTTTTTAGCAATCAATCCATACCAAATTTAAATGCAATCTACACAATCATGAAGCTCCAAGAAAATATGATGCAAGAGCATCCTTGGTTCAAGAGTAATCTTGCATCAACCAAAAACATTTGCATTTCAGTTCTTTCATTTTCAGTTCAATTTAGGCAATTCAGTCAGAAGTAGTTTCAGCTTGTGGTCTATTTTTGGTAATTCACACCTTGTGGATCTAAACTTAGCATCTACATTCATTCATCTACATCATATCAAGAATTCAGAGCATTTAGATCAGTTACAGGAAAGATATCGCTATCAGAAGATCAACTATTTTCTTAGTGCAGAGCATTCTAGCAGTTCTTGATAATTAGCTAAAGGAGAAGGCCTGCAGATCATTCCTTGACTTGTGGATCTCAATGACACATCATTCAACATCCTTTGGTTTGTGGCCGACCTTCCCCAAGGGTCTGTGCATTGTTCCATTCATTTGAGGAAGTGTTTAATGCATTTAGGTCTGACCTATCTATGAACACGTTACAACTCTTCATTAGAGTTTGTGACCTTCCTTGGCTGACGTAGAGGAATCTATTGGTCCGAAGATGATATATAATGATGTAATAGATCCTTAGGAAAGTAGTTAAGAGTTAGAAATTGATTGATAATTCTTAGATTAGATCTTGTGTGAAGGGAGCTTCAAAGCCTTATCTTGTGCATGTATGTAATCAGGCCTATGAGCCCTAATTGTAAGACTGCATGTTGCTGGCTAGATTGTATTTAAATTCTTTGATATACTGAATGACTGAATCTACATTTGTCCCATTTCTTGAGTTGTTTCTATTGTGTTTACTCTTGTTGTACAGTCTAGATAGTTCATTCTGTGAACCCTCCTACTGTGACTACACTAAAATGATTAATACTTCAAAACCAAAGAAAACTAACCAAATCATTGCCAAAGTTCCAACTATAGAATCAGGAACAAAGCATGACATCATGATCTAACATCTTCTTAAAAGAAGATCATATGCTCTAATGAACATATCATGCTCCCAAGAGCACTTGTATCATGCCAAAAAACTATAACTCATGATCAAGAGTGCATCATGACATAATACTATACATCTTGTAAACCAAGGATCATATATCAAAAACTGATAAGTTATAAACTCAACACCTCACCAAAAACACCAAAAGTCCTCCATAGAAAACCAAGATGTCAACACCTCTTGAAATAACATGAAAATCTAGCATTCTCTGTCAATAGAACCAATAATGTCGATGAACCCTTATTGTAAACTAAAGGCATAATTCAAGAGCTCCATGTGACACCAACAACCATTGGAAAAGATCATCCATCTTCTAATCAAGGATTATGCATGGCTCAAAACACTGCAATAATAATAGTTTAGAACCAATATCTTGAAACAAAGAAGATAGAATACATTATGTAACTACACAAAACTTCCACAGAAAGTGATACCAAGTTATGCATGGTATCATGATCAAAATCATTACCAAAACTCCCCTGAAAGTGAAAAAAGCTTCTCATGCAACATAACTTTACTGCTATGGATTCCAATGAATAACTAAATCAGGTACTCCATACTTCCCTTTTGTCGTACTGTAAAAAGTACCAATGTAATCAAGGTGACCAAGAAGAGGCCTACCAAATAGAATCCATATCAACTAATTCACAAGATCTACACACATGCAACATCTCATAGGAGAAAAAACATGATCAGTGCTTCAACCTTTAATAACTAAAAAAATAGATTCAACCTCATATCAGTAACATGTAGAACAAATGTAACTAGGTATATGATGCAGAGGTAGGAGGACCAAAACTATCCTCAATAACATTAACAAATCAAAGAACTAATCCAATTTCTTTGGTTGAGTTGAAGAGAACATTAATACATATTTTTCCTCAAATTTTCATGAAGATCCAATGGTAGGAGAGAAGGTTATGATTTTTTTCCCAAAACTGCAAACCCTAGGCAGCGTTCAGACCTGCCCTCACCAAAATTGCAATATCTCTCACAAAACTTAATGAAATTATACCAAACCAAAATAATTATAAACTATAAACACATATCTTTCCATCCATCTATTATATGTATCAATGTGAGGCTGTACCAGGCCGTACCATACATATTTTCAAACTGCATTTTTAGAAAATTAAACTCTGCAGACCTACCCTCAATAAAAATGCCATAACTTATTCAAATCTTAATGAAATTTGATGCAACAAAAATAAATAGAAAGTAGACTCAATAATCTTTCCATCCATACCACATTATAGTCATATAAAATTTGTACAAATCCATACCAATCTCTGAAACAGCAGTTTAACATTTAGAAATGCAGAAACAAGGGTATCTTTTATTGATATCACATCAAAATGTAACAACCCACATTCTCCAACCTTCTCCCCTCTACCTTCACAAATGGATACAAGGCCTTTTAAAGGCATTACAACTTGTCCTTTCAGTTTCTAACTACATCCAAACAAATGAAACTACTCTATGACCTTTCATCTTCCATATGTTGCATTGCAACTTTACAATTTTGCATCATTTACACAAATTTGAACTTAGACCTCTCTTACTGACTTTAATAAAAGGAAAATGACTTAAATTATCTCATTAAATTGTTAAATCATCAAATTTCAATCAAACTCCTATGAAAACATCAATTTGTGAAGGTGCTCCTGCACCATACAACCAACCAACAAAGATTTCCAAGTCCCTTGGAAATGTATCTGCAAAACAAAACTATCTTTTTCTACATTTCCTCTGTCTATCTCTTCATCTTAAGCTTCAATCTTCTCAGCTTCAGGCTTCCAATCTTCACATCTGTAGCTAGTGACCAACCAACCAACAAAATCAAACAACTATCAACTTTAGAGCTTCTTCAGGCTCCTTCTACTCCCATCAGTGGAGTACTCTTCAGGCTGCAACATCAAGTTCTTCTTCAGTTAGGTATCCATCTCTCTACTGCTTCACAACACCAACTCACCAAACCATTCATCTCACCTAATATCAGATCCTGATGATGCACCTACCACTCTCTCCTCAGTGGTTTCTCTTTGCACCCTTATCCACCCTAATCTCCATTGGAGTATGGTCATGACAGACCTCATCTTGTCTGCCCACACACACAACCTTAGAAAACATCCTTCTGTAGCTAGATGGAAAGAGCACCTACAACAAAACAACTTAGAAAACAAATAATGGTCACCAACACATTCTTTCCTTCAGTTCTTCACCTGCCTTCTCAGTGATAGGAACAAATACAACACCCAAATCTTTCGCCAGCTCTGATACCAATATGATGCAGAGGTAGGAGGACCAAAACTATCCTCAATAACATTAACAAATCAAAGAACTAATCCAATTTATTTGGTTAGGTTGAAAAGAACATTAATACATATTTTTCCTCTAATTTTCATGAAGATCCAATGGTAGGGGAGAAAGTTATGATTTTTTTCCCAAAACTGCAAACCCTAGGCAGTGTTCAGACCTGCCCTCACCAAAATTGTAATATCTCTCACAAAACTTAATTAAATTATACCAAACCAAAATAATTATAAACTAGAAACATATATATTTCTATCCATCTATTATATGTGTCAATGTGAGGCTGTACCAAGCTGTACCATGCTTATTTTCAAACTGTATTTTTAGAAAATTAAACTTTGCAGACCTACCCTCAATAAAAATACCATAACTTATTCAAATCTTAATGAAATTTTATGCAACAAAAAGAAATGGAAAGTAGACTCAATACTCTTTCCATCCATACCATATTATGGTCATATAAAATCCATACAAATCTGTACCGATCTCTGAAACAACAGTTTAACATTCAGAAATGCAGAAACAAGGGTATCTTTTATTGATATCACATCAAAATGTAACAACCCACATTCTCCAACCTTCTCCCCTCTACCTTCACAAATGGATACAAGGCCTTTTAAAGGCATTACAACTTGTCCTTTCAGTTTCTAACTACCTCCAAACGAATGAAACTACTCTATGACCTTTCATCTTTCATATGTTGCATTGCAACTTTACAATTTTGCATCATTTACACAAATTTGAACTTAGACCTCTCTTATTGACTTTAATAAAAGGAAAATAACTTAAATTATCTCATTACATTGTTAAATCATCAAATTTCAATCAAACTCCAATGGAAACATCAATTTGTGAAGGTGCTCCTGCACCAGTATAACATGTAGATTTTCAAGACTCAAACACCAAAATCAACTCTAGATCT
Organism: Cunninghamia lanceolata; assembly: GCA_027924645.1. Lineage (NCBI taxonomy): Eukaryota > Viridiplantae > Streptophyta > Pinopsida > Cupressales > Cupressaceae > Cunninghamia > Cunninghamia lanceolata. The sequence goes on from BSBN01000934.1 coordinate 4,040,966, forward strand.
AATTTTCCAAATAAATCCACATATGAGAAACCATAGATCATAAGAAACCAACAAGTAGCCTTGCAAATCTAAAATTGTTTCCATCCAAAAAGTGTCTGAACACAATTTTCCACATATCTACAAACCATAGATTTTGGATAACATGTAAAACCTACAAAATCATATCTCTGTAAATATTGAAACCACTTAAACATACAAACATTCACACCAATGAACACTATCAAATATGTCATCTGAAATAATGGAATATCATAGATCTACAAACCCACAGTCTTTTGAAACAGGAAAATTGTGAAACCTACATATTCAAAAAAACATGAATATGAGAAAGGAGAAACCAAGTTGTTCAGGAGTGTCCATATCATAGAAATACCAACTCCATAACATACATTCAACTACTTATAAATCATCTAGTGCTTTCATGTAACCACGGACTGAAACCATGAACCCAACATAAGCACTCCAAACTATAGTCCAAAAAGTGAGTGTTTTTTTCATGTTATCAAGGTAGCACAAGCAACCATCCAACATAAACATCCTTTCATTGCACCTGACCACAAGGTAAAGGAATATAACCACCAAACAAGAGAATACACACATATTGTCAAAACAAAGCTCCAAATCACTATCACAGGATCAACTCCAGAAAGATCCATAACCTTGAGCCTCAAGTACCCACAAAGATTCTTTTGACCTTATCCATCTAAGAGTTAAATACCATGGCTTCCAAATTCATAGATCTGCAAAATAATGTTAACACATAGAACTTCCCCTGCAACCAAAATTCCTTCAATACCTCAGAAAAAGCATCCCTCTCACTACAATCAATAACTCTAATACTACATGTTGGAAAAAGGGAGAGAGAACAAGGTAATGTTGCAGCTATGAAGCTTTAAAATGTTTTCAAATATGAAATTAATAGCATGTGTAAATCTAAAAATTACTTTCAATTTAGATGTTATAGTCTTTCTCCAATTTAATCAGTGTAGTAGAAGAAGAAAGCATGATAGAAGAAGATGCAATATTTATGTGGAGAAACCCTTGCAGGAAATAAATCCACACCCAAAGATGTTTATGCTTGTATTAAATATGTTCAAGAAAGATCTTACATTCAATACTGAAACTTCTCTGAATCCTGATGCACACCTTAAAGCTTCTTCAATCTGCTAAAACCTATTATGTTGTAATTCATGTAATGCTTTTTCCTACAACTTCAAAGCTTCTATATAGAAAGATTCAAAACTTGCTCTCTAGAAAATACATTGTTCTTTTTTTTTAATTACAACTTCAAAGCTTCTTAATTCAAAATCTTGAAACTCAAATTATAATAAATTGTAATTGATAACATAAGACAAGTCCTCATGCAAAACCCACGTGCTCCAAATAGAGAAGACTAAAGTCAAATTGCATCGAGCACCTTGTTAACTGCCAGTCCTGCTTATGTGCACCCAAGTTGTCCCACTTAAACTTAGTAAATAGAAATAACATTTCCAAATAAAAGAAATAAATAAAAGTCTCTAGATTGGACATCCAAGTTGTCTCAATCTATTTCAGTCGACTAAAGTGCATCACCACACATCAATCTCATGCAAACAAACTGCATGATTAATGTCCCCAATATTATTCTAAATTAACATGTTCTATACATGTAAGTGACATGCAAAAACTTGTAGCATAATGCAAGAGATACCCATTATCTGACATGCAACAACATACAAGTCAAAACAACTAACATGCAAGAACATGCAAGTTCATATAAGAAACATGCAAGCACATGCAAGCGACATGCACCAACATGCAAGCACATGCAAGTGACATCTAACAACATGCAAGCACATGCAAGATTTTATGATCTCATGCAACCACATGGAAAAACATGCAAGTCCATGCAAGCTTTTATGAACTCATGCAACCACATGCAAAAACATGCAATTCTATGCAAACTTTTATGAACTCATGCAACCACATGCAAAAACATGCAAAGCTTTTATGAACTCATACAAGAAGTATTCTAATATCATGCATCTCTAACACTTCTGATAACTCCCACATCATATCCATGCAAAGTGTATCAACAATATTCACTTATGTACATAAAAAAGAAAACTCGCAGTCTATATAAGAAACCTCGAAAGTGGGCACCCAAGTTAACTCCCACTCACTAGGAGTTGTCAAATACCCAAAATAGACTTCAAGGAGTTGTCAACAAGTCTTCATGGACCCCAATCCAAAAGTGGACACCCAAGTTTGACCCTACCATTTAAGATTTAATTACAATAAGCTAATTAATATAATTAAATATTAATTTATCTCTCAAAGTCCTTACGTGTTGGGGAACACATTCCAAGAACTTTGGAGACATGAATTGATTAGGATTGCAAAGTCAATGGAACCCTTTCCCAACATAACTTAGCTCTGATACCAATTGTTGAACACACCAGGATACTAAGAGGGAGGGTGAATCAATATCCAATCAAACTTCAAATCCTCTAGAGCAGATTAAAACTTAAACATATAGTATTAACATAAACATGAAAGATCAACACAATGCACATCAACACATAACACCAGATATACATGGAAAACTCCAAAAGGGGAAAAACCACAGTGAGGTTTACTTCGAAATATGGAGCTCACTGCTATAAAATTACAACTTTGTTTTAGGGATGCAACCCAAGGAAGCTACTACCCCATGAAGAAAGGTTTTACAGTCACTCCCAAAGAATATACAACTCCCTACAGACTTTGTTCTAGGGCTACAACCTATGGAATCAACTACTCCTTGAACTGAAAACAAACTCTGAAAAGATTACAACATGGCAGTCCTTCTACTGCCTAAAAACTATCATTGAAGCATACACCTTTGATTATTGCAATTCTACTTCTTCTGATGATTGGATCATGTAGGTACACTCTTCAGTTCCCTCCTATCACAAAAATATCTTCAAGATGAATTAGGACAACCCTTATTTCTTTTGCTCTTTCTCCTTTAGTCTCACATCACAATGTATAACATGTTCATATTCTACTCTTTTCACCTTCCTATTCTCAAGTTCGCAATCAGACATCAACTAAACCAACTAGGTTAACAATATATACATGACATTACATTGATTTCATTACAAGTTGGCCAATACAACAAGAATATTACATTTTACAAGTCGGCCAAAGATCATACAACATGAAACATGCATAGGGCAAGCCTTATCATGAACTACATACTACTCCAGAAAGAAACACATGCCTTGTGGATCCCAACACATGCTTGGCTTGGTCCTAAACATCCTTCTTAGCATCATAGTTCAAGGAATTACATCCACATGCTTCACAAAATTTGAATTAGGTCACCCTTAAGTAAGAGCACATGAAGCTTCTATCACAACGATCATTTCAACTTGGAAGTACACATGAAAGATTGAACATTGCTTGCACTTCTTCTAAATGAGTCGGCAGGACCTATACACTATCTCCAAACACTTCTTGAACTTTGCACAGTGATAAGTTTGTGGCGCATACCTTCAACATTCTTCGATCAGCTAGACAGAGGAATAGCCTAGCAATATCATCATTCTGGACCTCAGCAAGTTCTAGAGAGAGTAGAAAAACACCTTGTAGAGCAACTAGAGACAACACAAGATCATCAAAACCATCTTCCATCAGTTAATGTAGCATTTCATTCCACAACAAGTTGGCACACATCATCAGCATATGTCCTGAGAACAACTAGGCATCCAAAACTATCTATATCTCAACTATCATTTGAAAAATAAACTTGCGGACCTCCAAACCACCTGAAACACATATGGATGTACTCATGCACTAATCTAAACATATCCTCAAAACCACATGGGAAACTCATCACTTGTGGAAGAATGTGGAGCATTCTAATCAACCTTTATCAACCCTTCACTCTGCTAGAGCATAGACCGAAACTTAATTACTTGTAACTTTCACTACAGAGGAGAAAATGATCTGAAACTTTAGATTTAGCACTTTTACAACATCCTTAACTTCAATTATGAACCATTGGCCATATCTTCAAATGTGGAGGAATGCATCTAGCATTTTACCAGACAGTCTTCCAGGGAACTTCCTGCAACAACAATTGTTCACCAACATCCAAAGGTCAAAGCATTCATGTAGCAACTCATACTTTCTTAATATCATAAAAAAGGATCATATAACATGTTATAGGTCATTAGAAATATCTTCTCATCCTTAGCATAGCTTCTAATTCCCATCTTAATATATCATAATTCATCTTTATGCTTCTAATTCCCATCTTAATATTTCATCATGAAATCATCTATGTTGACCATAAACATGCTCAATACACCTTGTCTTGACATTAATCAAGGCATTACATCTAACCATTAACATCAGGAACATCACTGTATCTTTTTTACTGTACTAGTATTTCATCAACATGAACATTCATATCAACCACAAACTTAGTGTTGATATCACTCTAAGTGTTGACATTAATGACAACACATATTGCTAACAACTTTATCCATAGATCTCCTTTCATGAGACCACCCCTGAGGCCCCTATAAACCTACCTGCTCTCTCGAGGGGGCATCACTAACCCATTCTCTAATCTCAATTCTTCCAATTACTTGGGCATCCTACCACTAGTCCCATCTCACTAAGCTTTTATACTTATCTTTTTTGAAATGATGTCACTTCTTCTAATCATGGTGTTGTATCAAAGAGGGGAAAAATGTAGACACCCCAAATTCATCTCATTGATTTTCAATAATTATTCTCAAATTAACTATTTTCTACCATTTTATCCCATTTCTTGCAATTAATCAATATAGCGAATTTAATTTCACAATTAATTAATCTAACCCAATTTGACTAATTACATTCTCATCACAATTAAACCCTTTCTCATCTCTAAGGTTAAATGATTAAATACACACAATTAATTAACCTTAGCCTAATTATTCCTCCAACTAATTAATTATATAATTCATAATTATAGAATTAATTAAGCTAATTAATCACACCCTCTAATTTATTCTAATTAAAATTTTCACCTCATTCCACTAAAAGCCAAAAGACTTTCTAATTAAAAATTCCACCTCATTCCACAAAAATCCAAAAGACTATCATTTAATCCCCACCATCAATTTCAAATCTCCAAATAAATCTAGACCCTCTATTTTCACACATGCCACTTTCCCCCACTACTTGCTCGCACATGTATGAGCATATTACATGGGTCAGTCTTGAGCCTTGATTTCATCTTCCATCTCCACCATCCACTTGCAGTATCCTTCTTCCACATGTTTGCATCTCATTCCATCCTACACTTTAAGGTAATCTTGATGCTCCATCTTCCATAAGGCCTCTCATCATGCCACTTGTCACAAGGCTAATGAATATCCTCATTGAATCAATCCCAACTATTGATTTCATCTTTCAATCATGACCATCCATTCTCCCATGGGAAAGCCTATTTAAGGATGCTTACCCAAAGGATTTTATCATGCATTCTCATATTATCCATATGTTGTCAAACTAAGAAATATTGTAGCACTTGAGAATCCACATTACATCTTAGCACATCAACTTGATCATTGGAGCACATCCAAAAGAACAATGGAGGTATAATGCCTTTTCTTTGTATTTTGCATTATAGTTTTAACTTCCATTATTTTCTCAAACTGAAAGTGGGTTTTGGTATTGGGTTGTAGGCTTGTTTATGTTTTTGATTACAACAGGCGGCAAAAACAAGGGGCTGAACCCTTAACAAAGATTACATAAGAAAAAGCACAGGCTTAGGAAACAAAAAGAGCCTGGAACCAAAACCCAGGAAACACCAGCTAACAAATGGCAGAAAGTAAGCAATAGCAAAAAACCAGCAACTAGACAGCAGAAGGCACACTAGGACATAGAGTCCTCCCAATCTTTAGCAAGAACTTCAAAAACTTTTTCTAGCTCCTGAGTTTTGTCATTGTCGACTCCCTGGGAGAAAAGTTGGATATCCTGCAAAAGGGTTAAGTTGATCATGGAAGACCTACACAGCATGCGGGTAATGAACTTATAAAGAGTAGACAGCTTGAGCTGCAGAGCCACCATCTTGTCCTTTAACTGAGTCACTTCGGTAAAAAGAGAGTTGCTGTCCCTACCCTCATTCACATTGCCATCCTCAATGGTAGCCCTGACATCATCATCTTGAATCTCTTCAGGGACAGACTGACTGTTCGCTTCCACCTCTTCAGCACCGACAAGATTTTGCTCATTCATGTTCCCCTCTCCTTCGCCAGTATCATACTAGGCCTCCACAGGGCTCTGATGGTCAAACTCATTTTTATCACTACCAGTACCAATCACATTCTTGGGGCTGTCCTTGTAATCATTCTACAGAGAGTCATGGCCATCAAACTACTCCCCAGAAACAGGATTATCCATGCAAAGTACCTTCAAATCATCACTCTCGGCCTCCTCACCGTGAGAAGAAGCCTCAGAGTTACTTTCTGAGTAGTCTATAAGTTTAACCTTGGGGGTTGGCTTCCCAGCAATTCTGGTAGAGCGTTTGACAACAAGGGTTATGCTTTTCCCTTTGCCCTTTCTTTCCTTTTTAGCAAGATTCTCAGCAGACATGTTTTTACCTTTAGGGGTCTCATGACTATCTTTGAGGGAGCTAAGAATAGCCACTTCCTCAGCCAGCTCAGAGAGGCAATGAAGTCACTTCCTAGACTTAACAGAGTCCTTCAACTTAGAGGTAGAGGTAGACCCAGGAGTGGAGGTATTAGTTTTCACAGAGGCCGAAGTCAGGCCATCATGACTATTTTTCATAGGAGTGTGAAGGGAATCATAATTGATAGAAGCCGATGGAGTATTGGGGGAGGGTTCCACAGCCAGGTGATGGAGAGTGGCAGGGGGCATCAGGGCCAAGTGAAACTGGTAAAGTCTATGTATGAGGCCTTGGTGAAGGGGCACAAGCTTCTCCAAATGCCTAGAGGTTAAATTCTTATGAACCCTTTTAACCGAGTGTTCTAAAGAAGTAAGCAGGAAGTAAGGGAAACAAATAGCCAAGTTTCTGCAAAAATGATTGAGCAGGGGAAGATGGTAGTAATAGAACCTGGCATAACATCCTTCCAAGGTGAAGTAATTCATGATTAAAAAGCACATGTTCACCCATGGCTAAGGAAGCTTCGCCCTTTCGAACCCTCCCTGGTAGGGTACCAGCTCTTCACCGTCACCTAAGAAAAGCTTTTGGTTCTGTGTGTCGGAAACCCTCGACTTTCTCAGCAACTTAATGCCTTTAAGGGATAATCCCGTCGCCTCAGCTATACTTTTCTCTGAGATCTCAAAGCTGACACTACCAATGGTGACCCATCTGTCAACCCACGAAGAAGCACACTGGATGGATAACGACTCATCATGCCCATTAAGGCATTCCAGGAATGGAATAATGCCCCCCTCCTTGCAGTAATGCTAGACAATGGCATTATCTTTGAATTCATTGCAGGTGTTAGGTTCAGTACGAATTCTTTCACCACCCATAATGATAGCCCATGCCGCAATACCCAGTAGGAGAAGACAAATAAAATGCAGAATACCCTTCTAAGGAATCCACCAAGCGGTATTCATGTGAACAAAAACCAGTCGACGCTAATCATGATAATTTAAGTTCCAAAACGCAACCCAAATAATGAGTATTAATTTTGCATGAAGGGAGTATAGACGCCGCTGCCAATTCGCATAGGGGTCGTGCATAAGCCTAGACAGGGTGGAAAAACATGCCACATCATCACTTGACACTTGAGTAGACATCAAGTAATAATAGAGTTCTTCTCCTTATGAATAAGCATTCCAATGTGACCAGGAATGCTGCTAATTTGGCGCCAAACCTACTAGAATTGAAATTCCTGACCAAAGTTGGCAAGAACATCAGCAACCAAGTTGCCTTCCCTATAAGTATGGGAGAAAGAGACATTCGGGATGCCATTGAGAATGGTTTGTATATCAGATATAATGTCACTCAGCTTCCACCCACAAGTAGAGAGACCGGTAACCGCATCCAAAATGATTTTAGAATCACCTTGTATGTGGAGATGGCTAATCCCCAAAGAGATCACCACTTTGAGACCCCAGAGGAGGGCCATTGCCTCAGTAATGTTATTAGAATGCTTTCCAAGTCCTCTAGCATAAGCCACAACAAGATCACCATGTTCATCCCTTATTATACCTCCTCTGCTGGTGCAACCATCAGCTTTAGTAGCACCATCAAAATTAAGTTTCAACCACCCTGGCTCAGGCTGGGCCCAAATAGTATTAAGTCTTTTCCAAAGTTTCGTATCATCAAAAGTTGGGATTTGGTTCAACAAACCCCAATTAGAAGCCACCCAAGATTCCTTTTTGGTCAAAGGTTGATCTGCAGGTTTAATGTTAGCATTAGAAACATTTTCAACAATAGCCTTAAATAAAGAGATCCAAACCTGCATCAAAGACCTATGAGTGTCCCAAAAAATCCTATTGTTTCTTTCTTTCCACAGGGACCACCCAAGTGAAGGAAGGGTCTGCTTCCACAATTCCCGCAACCAAGGGTGTTTAAGGGGAACATTCCAAGTGGCGATACAATCATGAATCCCTCTGTTAAAAACCCATTCTATACCAATTTTTTCTAGGATTCTGCTTCAAACTTCATGGGCATAATCACAATGAATGAGGAGATGTGCCACAGTTTCTTCTTGATTACAGCAAAGAACACATCTGTTGACAAGCTACAACCCTCTACATTGGAGGTTATCTTGAGTCAAAATTTTATTATGGGTGGCAGTCCACCAAAAGAACTTGATTTTAGGAAGACTTTTACAATTCCAGACTCCCCCCCATATGTCATCTTTGTTGACATCCTCCACCAGCAGAAGGTAAGCAGATTTTACCAAGAACCTCCCTTTTTTGTCAGCATACCACAGGAGTTCATCCTTCTGAGGGAATAAAGGAAGTCTGATATCCATCATTAATTGTTGAACCATATTCAATTTCTGATGAAACTAAGGGTTATTCATGGTGCATTGTAATAGATTCTTCCACCTTTTAAGCCCATGGTTTTGGGTAAGGTAATTACTAACTTTAGAGCCAAAAAATTGCTTGGCCAAGGCAACAATATCCTTATTATCAATTTGGGCTGAGAGAGCCTGATTAGTTAACCAAGGGTCTTCCCAGAAGTTGATGAGAGAACCGTCCCCTAATTTCCATCTCATTCCTTTTCTAATGATGCTCCTAGTTTTAAGCATTTTATTCCAAATGGCAGAACCTGGCGGAATACCTTGTTGAACAAGTACCGAGTAGCTATCAAAATCTTTGAGATATTTAGCCTTCATTATATCTCCCCAATCTTTATTTTTGTTGATGAAGTTCCACATTACCTTGGACATCAGGGCTTTATTCATGCTTTGGACAGTCCTGATGTTAAGACCCCCATGAGATTTAGGATAGCAGACCTACTCCCACTTGACCAAAGAAATCCTTTTCTTTTCCTCCATTCTAGTCCATAAAAAAGTCCTTTGTATCTGTTCCAATTTTTCAGCTAGGTATCTAGGCATCTTAAAAAGAGATAGGAAGTATGTGGGAATGCCTTGAAGGGAAGCTCGTAAAAGTTAAAGTTTCCTAGCATTGCTGAGAAGTTTGCCTTTCCATCCCATGAGCTTTCTTTGAGTTCTTTCAATAATGCTATGCCAAAAGGTAGGAGTGACATCTTTAATAGTGAGGGGTAGGCCCAAATAAATAGAAGGGAGATTAGCAGCAGCACAACCAAGAATCTTGACAATTTTTCTTTGAAGATCATCAGGAGTATTGAAGAAAAATACATTGCTCTTCTAAAAATTTATATGTTGCCCAGAAGCCTTAGCATACTCATTCAGTAACATTTTCCAAGCAGAAGCCTCCACCACGGAAGAAATGCCAAATAGAATAGTATCATCCACAAACTGTTGGATCGTCAAAGGAGTAAGGGAGGTGGCAGGTTTAATCCCAGTGATAACTTTAAAAGAGACTTTGTTTGAAAATGATCTACCCAGCGCCTCAGCAATCATAATAAAATGGCAGGGAGAGAGAGGGTCTCCCTGTAGAATCCCCCTAGAAGGGGAGAAAAACCCTCTTGGGATACCATTCACAAGAACCGAATATTTAGCAATAGTAACAACTTCCTTGACAAGAGAGATGAGTTTATCATTAAAACCATATTTGTAAAGAATTTTGAATAGAAACTGCCAAGAAACCCGGTCATAAGCTTTAGAGATGTCGAGTTTGAGAGCCATGCTAGGTATCTGACTTTTTTCCATGGAATGAATAGTCTCATGAGTAGCAAGAACAACATCCAAAATTTGCCTGCCAGGGACAACCTTTTTGCATGGGAGAAATGATCTTATCCAGATAAGGTTGCAATCTAAAAACCAATAACTTAGTGCATATTTTATAAAAGGTGTTACAAAGGCTTATAGGCCAAAAATCCTTGAACATATCAGGGTTAGGTTTTTTAGGAATCAAAGCAATATAGGTGTTATTAAATTGTCTAAGGAGCTTACTAGTCCTGAAAAAGTCTTTAACAGCAGTAGTGACATCAAACCCAATGATTTCCCAAAATTCTTGAAAAAACACCAGAGAAAATTGTTCAGGATCAAGAGCTTTATAAGGGCCCATAGAAAGACAACAACCCTGACTTCTTCCTCAGTAATAGTTTTCAAAATGTCAGCATTATCTTCCATAGTCAAAACAGAAGGTATCTCTTCTAATTGCTGAGAAACAGACATCAAATTGTCAGCAATTGGCCCAGACTCCGACAGTAGGTTGTGAAAGAACCTAACAACATTTTCTCCAATCTCCTCATCTTCAGTAATAAGATTACCATCTTCCAATTTAATAGAAGATAAAGTGTTGGATTTTCTATGTTTAAGGGCGGATTTATGAAAGAAGGCCGTGTTCCGATCCCCTTCTTTGAGCCATTGGATGCGGGACTTTTGTTTCCAAAAAATTTCTTCCTTGTACATGATATCCTTCCAATCCTTAATGAGGTTGTCTTTGGAAGTAGCCAAAGACTCAGACCTATCCCCCTGGGAAATCCTAAGTTGTATGTCCTCAAGATTATCAAAGATGAACTTCTTCTTAGAAAACATATTACCAAAGCTGTACTTGTTCCAGCCATAAACCTGATGTCTGATGTGGAGGAGTTTCTTGTGAAGACAGAACATAGGAGTAACTACCACCTTGATCTGCCACCAGCCAGATAGGAGATTTCTGAAGTTAGGGTTCTTGATCCACATTGCTTCAAATCTAAAAGGAAAAGGTCCTTTTCTTCTATCATCAACCCACTCCAAAACAATGGGGTTATGATCTGAAACCATTATGGGGAGCGCTCTAAGAGAGAGAGTGAAGTTAAGGGGCCAATTATTAGAGGTTAAAACCCTGTCTAGTATGACTTGAATTAGATGTTCCTTATTCCTTCTATTGGTCCATGTGAATTGTTGATTAGTCAAATCAATGTCCACAAGTCCACAAGTGTTGATGAAGTCCACCAAATCCATCATACTATCCAAGTAATCCACAATACCTCTAGATTTCTCATAAGGGTATAAAGGGGTATTAAAATCCCCAGCTAACATCCAGTGTGAGGCTATATGTGAAACAAGTTTCCCAGAAAGATCCTCCCAGAGGTTCTTCCTCAAAACACAGGTATTAGGGGCATACGCATTGATGAGGCACCAACTGAAAGAAGGCAAAGAGAAATCAATAGCTAAGCAATTCTTATTAAGGTGAACAAGCAAACCTTTAATCTTTGAAGCATTCCACATAGTGACAATGCCACCAGAGGCTCCAATCGCTAGGCTTACGAAGTAGGAAGCATTGGGCCAGATATTGTTAGCAATAGTCTTGAAATTATCCTCTGTCATTTTGACTTCTTGGAGTAGCAAAATGTCTACTTTGTAATCCAAAATACAATTTATAACCTCAAACTATTTTGAGGGGTTATTGAGTCCCCTCATATTCCAAGAGAAAATCTTCATTTAAAAATCTACCTGGAGTGAGTCTCCAGAGTTTTCTATCATCCATTGGCAATCTCCCGCACTACCTCTCTTTGTCCGGTTTCCCTAAGGGAGGGCCTGCCCTTTGCTGGATCTATACCAACATCAGCTGTCTTTTTAGGTTTCCTACCTCTTTTCTTCTGAGATGTCCATTCCTCTTGGTCACTTAACGAAGCACTCGTGCTTGCTCCAGGTGAACTCACTATGGATGAAACTTTCTGCCCAGGGGATGAAATCCCTTTTAAATAATTTTGGCCCAGCTTAATAGGGGAAAGATGGTCTAGGATCTGAGAAGGGGGGGCATATTTTCTTTGACAGAAAATATCCTATCAATCAGAGGAGGGGCTTCCTGAGCAGCTACAGAGTCTTTTTGGATCTGAAATACATTATCCACTTCTTGCGTCAAGGGGATCTTGTCCTTCACCAGACTAACTTCCTTCTATATCAATTCCTCTTCCAACTTAGCAGCTGATATATCTGGATGTTGGGTCTCTTTTACCATTTCCAAGATCTCTCCTTCTTCTAATAAAGGGGCTCTCTTAGAATCCACTATCCTAAAGGTGGGTGTGGGTTTTGGCATTCCAACTTGAGGAATAAGATCCTTATCCACCACTATCTCATTATTTGTGGGCTTGATTGAGCATTCGTCTGTCAACTTGTTTTTACCTTTATCCCTAACTTCCACAGCTCTCTTACAATGGGAAATAAGGTGCCCCTTCCTCTTGCAGAACTGACAGAAAAGGGTCAAGTTCTCATAAGAAATGGGCTGGGTCCATATTCCAAACTTGGAAGTAATCTCAATGGAGGAGGGTAGAGTTCTATTAATTTCCACATTCACACAGAATCTCGTGTAAACAAAATGAGACTTGGTACTGGTACAATTGTCTAAGGTGACAAAATGCCCAAGGGAATTACCGATAGATTTGAAAACAGACTCGTCCCAAAACTCAAGGGGGAAACCAGGTAATCTTACCCAAATAGGGGCGCAGCGGTTGAGATCTGCAACTGGGTCCAAGCCAAGTTTCCAGCAGCACACAGAGAGAGAATGAGAACCATATAGCCAAGGCCCTCTAGATAGAATGGACAACATGTCCTCCTTACTCATGAATCTGAACAAGAACATCCCGCACGCCATTGCCATTGCCGAAACGCTGCCTTTAAGATGCCATTGGGTGGAAATCCATTTTCGCACCATGTCAATGGTTGGGCGAAGGGAAAAAAACTTACCCACTAGGGTCAGATCTAGTGAGAAGACAATCCTGTCCACAAGATTATCAGGGATGACCACGGATGAACCCTCCGTTGATTCCTTAAGCTGACAGTCCACTGTCTGTGCGTTGGTTGAATGAGAAACAACATTGTCCGTTAGGGCATTTTTCCAATTGGGCTGTTGAACAACACCCTAAACGGGTGGGGGTTCTGAGTTACTGCCATCGGCAGCACCCTTCATGCTCAAAGCGTACAAAAACACCTAGTACAAAACTAAAAATGAGAAACCCTAAACCCTAGTAGACCCTGGTATAGGTTGTAGCATATAGTGTTGTGGCTTGTTTATGTTGTTTTACATCTTTCTCTCATTTGTTTTAATCCAATTTTATCCTCTACACAATGATATGATATAACATTTAAAGGATCTCAGTCCTATATAGTACTTCTCTAAACATGTGTACAAGGTTATTGGGTTTATCAAATCCAATAATAAAGCATAGTAAACAAACATGGTACAAACAATCCCATAAGTCATCTTAAGCAACAAAAAAAATAGTAAAAAAATATTACTACCCACATAGCACTTCATAGAGAAATACTAGGTCTAATCATTCATTCTCTTAAGTAATTGGGTCAATTAAATTTAAATTTAATTCAGGGATGGAGACTAGTTTTGATAGTTTAATTAAATTATACAAAATATTTTTAAATTTCTATACACATTTATATTAATATCTAATTCTTATTAAACTTCCATATCACATAAAATTTTACAATCTAGAAATGGTTTAAACTTCCATATCACATATTAAATTTCTCTTTGACCTTATATTACTCTCTACCCATATATTACTCTTTTAAGTATATATCAAGCACATGTCTCATACAGGTCTATTTCTCTCATACTCCCTAATACGCAGTTAAATTATTAGGTCTCTACTAATAGAAACATGGGTACAGGTCTTAAGTACCAATGCATAATACATCATCTTAAAATAGGGATGCACATATATTTAAATGCACTAATAATTTATTTTCTCTTGTTCCTCTTTATAAAATACATCTACTAAATAAATTATTTTGTATATAGTCATGTTAGACCTAATAGGGCTCTATTCAAGCACAACAAGAATGTTTGTGAATGCATTCAAAATAATGCCAAATAATTTTTTCATGTTACATTATTTATCCTTCAACTGGTAGTCATCAGGGGATATATTTGTGTCGGTTGTGGATTTCAACATGGTGTAGTTGTAGAAGATAGTTCTAGCAACAATAATTGATATTACGAGGCCTCATTTCTTCTCTCTACTTGGATGTTCCTTCTTAATACTTTGTATCTACCACATCTTGGTTTTTAGTTTAATCTTGTTTAGTTTACTAGGTTTAGTACGATCTCTTCCAAGGCTTTTGTTAGGGCAGCTATCTTTGTTGTTTCTCTTTATTATTCATACAAATAGGGTACGACCCCATTATAGGGTCACTTTTAATGTTAAAAAATTAAAATTCTTGATAAACCTTTTTATAATCCATCTCTTCCTTTTAGTTCTAATGTGTGCACAATGTTTAAAGAGATGGATGTATGCATGGATAACACTCATGGTCTTGTGTCCATACAAAGGAAATTTATTTTATAAAATAATCTTATATAATTACCTTCTTCTTTCCACCTATAAGCCTACTAAAATTTAACATACATGTATCTCAATATTCATACCAATAAGATATGTTAGGTCATTCAATATTCTTCGAGTTATAAATCTATTTTCTGGAGACATCATATTATATCGTTACACATATTGCACAATCAAACATTTGTTTTTAATTAGAGGGCTATGTAGTGCCTCTCCATTCTCACTATGCATGTGCAGGCAGTTGACTTTGGAACTTGGAGATGAAGGTAAAATAATAGGGATATTTAAAGGTATGTGCTAATAATGTTAAGAAGTTTATGTTTGAAATTGACAACTACAATATTGTTGTGCAACATGGACAGATGATATTTTGAGTAGACAGTTAAAATGTAAGTTTCCTAGTATTTTAGAATGACTTGGAAGAAAAAAAATTCTATTCTCATACTTGGTAATTTTTGCATAAAATATTATTGAGAAGTGTTTGTGTTTACCTTCATTTCTAGGGACTTCCAGGAGGAAGCTTAATCCTTGGGGGGGGAGTGTAAGACCTCGTCCCTTGTGGCCTTATTGATCCTACTAGTCATCGATGGTTTATGTCCTATATTTTATGATCTTTTATGTTGAACAATATACATTAGTGATTATTGTCCCTATACATCAAGTTGCATTTACTTTGATTTTTAACTAACTAACTAGTGGTAGTTGTGATTTCGTATGATAGCCATAAGAGTTATATTCCTTATCTAAGTAAGTATGCAATGATTGAGATGTTTTGTTGTTGGTAATATTATTATGTATATCAAATAGATTGCATCATGTTAGGTGATTTTATATTATGAGTGTAAGTGTCAACATAAAGGTAATGATTGATAGTAAATATTTGCTTGTAGTAGTATTTGTTACATGTTAATTAGATTATTGATAAGTGGTAATATTTTGATATTAAATAGTATGATCAATCATTGCTTGAATCTAAAAGATATTATGCAAGTATGGATAGTTAAATTATACTTGTGTAGATTTAATCCTCTATTTGATTATCATTCTTAGAAGGTTATTTTTCATATGCCATTTGGTTCAATTACTATTAATTATGAGAAGTACTGACACTTTTTGTTGAGTATACAGGTAAAAAAAATGGTCAATGTTGATGAAGGGGTCACATAGATATTTCCCTTATGTCATTCTTGTGAATGTGTTTTAACATTGTTTTGTAAGGGTAGTGCATGTGTGGGAGATTGTTTTATTAGACCCTTGAGTCAACTTTTTAAATGTGATTACTTATTGTATGTTTTATGAAGTCTTTATGTGGTTTAATTGTATAAAAAGTTTCCTAGGTGGTAGGTCTATGGGTTAGGGGTCCTTTTATTCCATAAAACCCCTTAAATAAAGTCTAAAACCCACTCTAATTACCCACTTATGAAAAGTGGCGAAAATTGGAGTCGGTTGGGTGGTTGGGAAGTTATGGGGAGTTGGTTGCCTTTTTTCTTCTATATATATATTCCTTCTCTTCAAAAGGAGAGGGGGGCTTCCCTCTTTTGCCTTGGCTTCTCTCACTTGCTCTTGGTTGTTCTTCTTTTTCCTTATTTGGGAGGAGATTTATTGATGGAAAGAAAAGGAAAGGATGGGTGAGGAAGAATGGAGGAAAGGTCTTGCAAAAAGTGAGGATTTCTACCATATTTGGGTTGCCAATTCTCTTGGTAAGATCCACCCTTTTGGATTTGAGTTTTTTTTATATGAAAATGAATGATTGGAGTTTTTGTTGGTCTATGTATATCTTTGTTGATCCTTGTTTAAATAGGTATTTGTGATTGAAATCTATGTGAAGAGTTAATGTTGGTTTCCTTGTGAGGATGTTGTGTGTGTTGGGGTTTGTCTGGGTAGGAGTTCCATCTTGTTGAGTTGAACATAAATAGCCATTTTTGTGTGTTAAATTTAAGATTGAGTTATGTGAATGAATGGTTGATTTGAGTCATGTTTGGAAATGTAAGCCATGTAAGTTAGGAAGAGCTATGTGACCCTTAGAGCTCAAGGATGGATTGAGCATTAATCCTATGGTTGGGAGGATAGCTTGTGGCCATATTGTTGTTTTTATTGTCCTCTTCTTTTAGGAGATTACTAATAACATTAATATTACATTTTCTATATTAGGTTCTTTTCTATTTGCTTTGGGATAATATGTCATTTGGAAATTAAGTAGATGTAGTTCAACTATAATACTTTGATGATGTAGAGAAAGGACTCAAACAAGACTAACATGACACATTCCAAATAGGGTTTTAATACAAATGATGCAAATATGCAATCTTGTTCATTCTTGGCAACTTGCTCGTAAAGCCTAAAACATGGGTGCAACAATTTGGACCTTTTTTAGTATAACTTTCATTGTAGACCTAATATTCAAAATATAAGACCTATTTGAGATACCCTTTTAGCCCTTTCTAAACATATATCAAAATGAACTAGGGTTGTTTTGTACAAAATAGGCAAAAAGAAGGTTGTTCCAAACTAGGAACTCTCGGTAGAGTTCAGACCTGTTGTTAGTAAAAATGTCATAATTCACTCAAAACCTAATGAAATCATATTCAACCAAATGAATTGTAAACTAGAAAAAAATATATTTTCATTCATCTATTACATTCCCTAAAATAAGGCCATACCAGGCCATAACATGCATGTTTTCGAACTGCATTTTTAGAAAATTGAACTTTACAGACCTACCCTCAATAAAAATGCCATAACTTATTCAAATCTCCATGAAATTAGATGAAACAAAAAGAAATGGAAAGTAGATTAACTATAGCTTTATCCCCAATTGGCCTTAGACTATTACTAGGTTATATAGATCCATACCATGCAAGATAATAGCACAAAACATTTGGAAACTGCAGGAAACAAGGTAGTTTTTATTGCTTCAACTTCAACAATCCAACCACCAACTATCCATTTGACTTAGAGGCTCATATTTATGCTTGTACAATCGAGTTATGCCCCCCAACCAACCTACAACTACCATTTAACAAATTTTAACAAACTTTTAAAAAGTTGTCATTTGACAAGAAAAGTTGTTATGACGACACTTGACAACTTTTGACAATGTTTTCATTTTTTCGACTAAATGACACCAAACCTTCATCAATGACTCCAAATGACTTATATTAGACTAAAATGACCTTATTAACATTGAACAACACAATATAAGACAAAAATTTAAACTTTGCCTCTTGTAGGCATCATGTCCTGAGGGTGCTCCTGCACCATTTGATCTACTCGTGTGTATGTCCATAGCACAATGGATCTAAATATATGTAAGTAGCTTAATCATGTCAAATATGGTGCAGAAAGGAAAGAGGTTGCATGACATAGATCTTTATCTTAGCCTTCCACCTCAAGTTTTACTTTCTACACTCAGTTGTTTTATGAATCGTGGCCTCCTTTTCAATATTATGATATTAAAGACTTATTGATATGAATATTAAAATTAATGTGGTGCAAGGAAATGGTTCTAGGTAGTAAAAAGATAATATTTATTATTGTTCTAGTTAGAGATTTATTGACTAATGGGAAGTGGTTTCACCTTGATTGAATAACAAAACAATACTTGGTGAATAATGGAACTAAGTTTGATTAATGTTTCCTTGAAATGGTGATTATCTTTCATGCGATCGTGAATGTCTCAATGAATGAAGTTATTGTACTTTCTATATCTTGAATGATACTCTAGAAATTAATATATGATCCCTTTTGAGATATTGTATCTAAGTTTACTTTATGGTTGAAAAAAAATTAGTTGTTTCAAACTACAAAATCTTTGAGCTACGCATACGTAGGCAAGGCCATCATGAGACCCCAAGACATTATGTCAGCCCCTTAGGGCCTTAGGCTAGTATATAGTTCTCTTTTATGTTTATTGATAATCTTTGTGGAACTAATGTTCACTTTTAGATGCACAAATACAGGTCTATTAACTGAGCAGATTACTGGAGCAAAGAATATGTTTTTCCCACTATGCTAAGGATGACCTTATGGTTCTTACTATAATTGTTTGTAAATGCATGAGAGATGTCTTGTTCCTATTTGAAAGTTCTTGTATAATGTATTTGTAAATTGGGATGTATCTTCATTTGTATCTCTTTATGTAACTGCAATGGGTCAAATGTGTCAAGATCAAACAAGAGAGATCAGATAAACCCAAAACCTCAAAAAATCAAACCCTAAGCAAATAAATGACATGCAAATCAAAACAATTTCACCTGGGTGTAGGATTCCTTGGTTTACATTATGGATTGCTTCACGTTCTACAGCTATAATGATTGGATTGAAGAAGATAGATAGAGATTAGATAGATGAAAGATTTTATGGATGATAGGGCTAGAGGAAATTTAGCAGAGTAACCGTGCTTTTAGAATTCATCCATGCGAATGGCATGAAAATGGGTCAATTTATAGATTTTTTGAGAAAATGGAAGGATAAAGTTTCCATTTTGCAAGTGATCATCAGATTAGAAAGTTGCTATGCAACTTGGGAGAGAAAGATGGAAGGTAGGTGAGTGATTTGAGAGATGAGATTAGTAAGGTGTAAGAGATGAGTTGAGTTGATTTGAGAGATGAATTAGAAAATGAATCAAGTTAACTAGAGAGGATTTGAAAGATGGAAATGGTAAAGTGATTTTAATTAATTAAGTAGCATGCATGAATAATTAAATAAATAGTAAATATTTATTTAATTATAGGATGAAAGGTGGGATTAAATAAATAAATAAAATTTATTTATTCAATAAAGTGAGGGATGGGATTAAATTAAATAAAAGTTGGATTTATTTAATTTATTAGAGGAAAATGTTAGGTTAGGTGATGATATAGGGTGCCTAGGGCAAAAATGTTACAAGATGCCTAGATGATGCGATGCTGTGACAACTAGACATTTTTGGGTTTCTAGATTTTGCCCCTCTTTGAGATGATGTTCGAGATGATGTGATTTGTGTCGAGTAACATCGTTTAAAGAAGCTAAAATATGGATAGAAGAAAAATATGATGAAGGAAAGCTAGGACGAGGATGGGATAATGATGCCCCCTCGAGAGGATAGGCGAGTTGGACAAACACGGGTAGGCTCTCGAAATGAAAGGGATAGGTCAAGGAAGAAGGATAAGGAAATTGATAGAAGAAAGGAAGGATCTGTTATGTTGCAATGAAAGTGAACAATCATATGTTTGATATAGCACAAGATGTTATGCACCAGGGGATAAGGACCAAGGTGACGATGTGTCTCATGCTCCAGCATAATACAACCTTGTCTAGATATAAGATATGAATATTAGCTGGGAAGATACAGATGCAAATGCAAGATAAAATGATAACACACATAAGAAAGAAAGCATGCATGCACAAATGATTCAAAAACAAACAAGGTATTGCCCCTGTCAAACTATAAACCAATGATTACTTGTTGATTGATTGATGATGATGATGACGATGGATTGATTGATTGATAGATTGGGTTTACAACAAGGATAGGATCAAGACCAAGGATGCAGTTGGATAATTTGACAAGTTTGATTGACTTGATTGGTATGGATAAATGATGACTTGCATTTGAGTTTATTAGATGGTGGATGTGAAGAAGTGATTGAAGTATTGATTGATAAAGATTGATTGGAAGAATTATTTTGAAAGATTGATGAACTGATAAAGATAGATGAAGATGTTGAGAGAAGAAAGAGGAATACCGTCTTGTGCCTGAATTTGGGCACTTCCTTCATACTCTAGACTACCTACATACCCATGTCCATGGGATCAAGGCATTTAATGATAGAGATGACATGTAGTTCTAATTTTTTATGATGATATGAGAGATGGAAGATAGAAGAAAATGAGATGAATGATGAGAAAGATGAGCAGAGGAAAGATGAAAGATGAAAGATGGAGGAGGGGAATCGTATTTTGCCTGAATCTAGGTATGTCCTTCATACACCAGACTGCCTACATACCTGTGTCCACAGGATCAAGGCATGTAATGATAGAGATGATATGTAGTTCTGATTGGTGTTTTATTGATGGTGATGATGATTGATTTGATTTTTAGTGATTGATTGGATTGATGATTTGGTTGATATATGATGTTAATGTGATTTTGATTGTTTAAGAGATTGGCTTGATTTGATGATTGAATTTGATTATTGGACTAATGATTGGATTAATGATTTGATTGCTTGGATTTTTGTTTTGTTGGTTATTTGATTTTTTTTTGTATTTTTTCAGGACATTTTATGATTTTTTTTTTTTTGGATTTTTTTAGGACATTGTATAATTTTTTTGGATTTTTTTAGGACATTATATGATTTTTTGGATTTTTTTAGGATAGTTTATGATTTTTTTTGGAATTTTTTAGGACTTTTTATGATTTTTTTGGATTTTTTAGGACAGTTTATGATTTTTTTGGATTTTTTCAGGACAATTTGTAATTTTTTTGTATTTTTTTAGGGCTTTTTATGATTTTTTTGGATATTTAAATGCTTTCAAATGTCAAATGGATTTACAAATTGTACAACCTTTATGCAAAATGCTAATGACAAGGGAGAAAACCAAGTCTAGGTGCAAGGATGATGGAGGAATAGATGGATGAAAGATGGGCGATAAGGGATGGAAAGGAAAACTCATGATAAATGATTAGATAAGAGGATAGGTGACATCAGATGTATGCATAAGAGAGCTAGGATGTGATCTCCAAAGGCTATGTCGTATCAGAATAACATGCCCCATTCTAGGTGTAATGCTTAGAATTTTCATGACAACGCTTATGATGAAAGGATGGCATGATGGATTTTACATGACAAGGCTTATGATACGTGGATAATGATAGGACGATAGGATGGATTGGAAGGGATGAGGTATACCAAGAGTTTTTCCAAAGCTTGTTTCAACATTTTTGCCCCCAATCTTTATCAAGATCAAAATGAGGAAAGGGAAGATGCATGGATGGATAGACTACAATGGGATAGGTATGTGTATGTAGATGGATAAGGATGGTAGAATAAGATATGGCAAGATAGGTTGAAAATGATATGGTGGATGAGACAAGGTGCCGCCAAGTGTAGGTAACATAGAAGATCCACTTACGCATGATGCCTATTTGCCAATCATCATGGTACTTATCCAGGGCACCTGTTTACCAGGTTTTCACCATTGGACTAAGGGATTTCTCTCTACTTTTTTTTAGTTTTATTTTTTTATTTTTATTTTTTTGACTTTTTTTTAATTTTTGTATGAGAGAAGGTGGATATGGATGAGAGGGACTCAAGTGTTTGATTCCATGATAGTCCTACCAGATGGATGTTGTCGCACGGACCATGTCAAGTGCGCTCATTAGATGTTGGTAAGGGATGACATGAAAGAGGTAGATGGAGTAGGTAAATAGCAGATTATGGAAGGTGCGACAGTGGATTATGATGGGGGTGATAGTGGATTATGATGTGGATTATGTAACGAAGATGGTGGATGGAGGACTTATGCAAAAGCATGGACCATAGGGAAATGATGAGCAAGGTATGTAGGATTGTGGACAAATGATGGAGAGATGGAGGTATGTGGGAATGTTGCGGGATGGAATGGAACCATGACCAATGGTTACACACACTGTGATAAACATTGAAGCTTTTGGTTGGATGGTGGGGTTAGTGGAAGCAATGGAGATGTTTGTTTAGGAGATGGATGACATAAACATTCGGGGACCCACATAGACTCAATATTTTTATGATTTTTGCTTTTCATGTGGGATGGAGGATTTTGCTACTTTTGGATGGAATGGATGGAAGGAGATGGTTGGGATTCACGAGAGGTGGATGCCTCATTTGAATTGATGGCTTTTTGCTTAGGGACCCATACTATTTTAGTTTTTGACTTTGCTTGTGGAGATATGGGTTGGGATATATGCAGCTTTTGTGCAGTTTTTGAGGTAATTGCTTGTTGCTTGGGTACCCACACCTTTTTCATTTTTGCTTTGAGGTGTGTGGGTGTATACAGCTTTTGAGATGGATGTTTCTTTGATTCTTTACTTTTATGTCCTAAGGCATGAGAATTTGTAGGATTTTTTTCTTTATAGGTAGAGGCATCCAAATTTTTTCTTTTGAATCCCATGGGGTGGATGGAAGAAGAGAAAGCTTCATGCTTAGACATTATGTGCATTTGCTGCTCATGATTGGGATTTTTGGAGGATTTATGGATGGATGGATTATAAGGTGTTGGATGTAGTGGAGGTAGGTTTAATGGAGGGATGTTAGGAGTTGGAAGAAATGGAGGCAAAGTGGATGGTGGTAGGTGTATGGTCACATGCTTTTGACATTTATAGAATGATGGAGGCAGAATGGAAACATATGTTTTGGGAAAATGATAGGATTAATGGTAAGAAGTGGTGGACTTAGGAGGTGTGGAATAATTACCAACATCACTAGATTGTTGTCCTTGGGGTGTGTATCCAAGGCCAAATGAGCGCGAAGGAGGGACTTTGACATGGATGGGCTCCAAAACACCTTGTTCAAGAAGGCCTAGGCCTTTACCTTGATAGTTCATTTTTTGGAGCATGTGATCAACAATAGGACTAGGTGTAGGTGGAACACTAGACACAAGCTCCTTATTGGATGGAGAAGGTGAAATAGAGGATAATGGTTGGTGGTGTTCTAAGGAGGAACACTCATGGATGAGGGTGGTAATATTAAGAGGACATGATGGTGGAGTTGCGATAGGGTCAATAGTGAATGAGGGAGGATCATTAGGATCTTGCTTTTGCTCATGTAGATCCAAGGTATCTTTTTGATCTTCTATGCTTATGTGTTCTTGGGGGCACATGTCTCATCATGACAAGTGGATGTTTGCAGGAAGGCCATGAAATGAGGTGAACACTCAAGGAGGTCAACAAGACTTTCATTAGATAGAGCATGTAGGTCTTGGGTGTCTTGCTCATAGATGGGTAGGGGATCATGGATAAGATCAAGGTGCTCATGGATAGCTTCTTTATAGGTGATATCATCTTGATCATAAAAAAGGTAAATGTTATGGATGGGTTGCATAGGTGGAATGTAAGGGATTTGATCTTGACTTGGACTAGAGACTAATGTTTTCACATACTTAGGATTATTTCCTTGACATACCTCTTGGGTTGCCTGAATGGAAGGGGATGACTCTTGGAGAGGTGTTTGGTCAACAACATGAAGGTATGATAGGTCTTGATGTGAAATTGTGGGAGAAGGCTTTTCAATATGCTCCAGGGGTTGTGGACCACATAATGGGGTTGAAGAAGTGGACATAGCATTCAAAGGTTCTTTAGTAGGCTCATCGATGGGTCCCTGACATGGGGATTGTTTATTCCTTGCTAGTAGTCCTTGAATCACATCCTTTGTAGGTGGAGGGTTGATGGAAGCTGAAGGCTTATGATTGGGATTGGGTAGAAGGCTAATTGGATTAGGGCTTGTGAGATGGATAGTAGGATTAGATGGGCTAGGACTTGGGCTAGATGGAAGGATGAGGGGATTAGACAGATTGGTTTTATCTAACCCAATCTTACCATAATTTTCTAGGTTCTTGATCAATCTTTTAAATTGTGTAAAAGTGGATATGAGATGGCCCTTACACCTATGGTATGCACAATATTCATCATCTTTATACCAATGGGGTTTAAAATAAATTTCTTCAAAGGATGTTATCAGTGGCAGCTCAATCAAATTTTCTTGGACCAATTGTTGTAGGGTTATCTCTAAGGGATCCTTTAGTGGAGGGCTTGATGGATTAGAAGGTTGACATGAAGGTGTTGGGAGAAGACTAGTTGACTCATGTGTTTGCATATGATTGGATGGTGAAGGAGGATTCTCATAAGATGATCGCTCTAGGTTGGTGTCTCCCTCGTCAAAGGCTATTAAGTCTTCTAGCATAGGCAAATTTAAGGATACTTGATTTATATACAAAGGGTCACCTAGACTTGAGTCAAAGGTTATTAGGTCTTGTAGCACATGTGGACTTAAGTCTCTTAGTTCATGTTGCAAAAGTGGACTTGGGTTGACTTGGTTTATGTACAAAGGGCAACTTGGACTTCCGCGTTCGTGTTGTGGGGGCCATTGATAGTCTTGTGAATAGGTTTGACGAAGAGATGAAATGGTAGGATGCATAGGTAAAAGATCTTGGGGTATGGGTTGTCGTGGATAATGGTGGATATTGGAAGAAGTAGGGTACGGTGATGTGGCTTTGTTATGGGAAGGCATAGGATAAGGTGATGTGGAGCTATTATGAAAAGATGTGGGATAAGGTGATGTGATATTGTGATGATAAGATGTAAGATGAGGTGATGGGGAAGTGACTTGGAATGAAGATGGATTAGATTGATAATAAATAAGATAAAGTGATGTGGAATCGTTATGATATGTGGATGGATTGGATTGGTGTAGAACGGAAGGAGATGCAACATAGGAATGAGATGGAATTGGTTGGTGTTGCATGGATAAGGAATGATGATATATTTGATGGGTTTGACATGTGTCTAGGAGGTGTTGGGCCTATGCTATAAGATGTTGCATGTGAGGTGATTGGCCTTTTTGAAGTTGAAGTTGTTGAATTATGCGATGGACCCTCTGAATCATTTGTTGGCTTAGGGGTTTTGGTGCTTGGTGAAGGATGTGAATGATCTCTTGTGCTATGTCATCTAAGGTTGACATGGTGTAGGATGAATGTAGATTGGACTTATGCGAAAAAGTTGAGACTCTTGGATTGAGTGACTTTCTTGATGGATTGATTGGATTGGCTTGGTCAATTAATTGGATTGGTTTGATCAGTTGGTTGATTGGATAAGATTATCTCCCAAGAGATAGACTCATGAACTCAAGGGTAGACAAGGTTGGTTGATTGGATCGATGCTGGATAGCTAATGTAGAGTCTCAAAAAGGATGTAGGGCTCAAGAAGTCCAATGATATGATATGGTCAAACTAGATGGGATGGTGTAGAATGATGTGGTTAGATGACTTGGGTTGATCAAGATGGGGTTGATTAGATAACCAAGATGATAGGATGACAAGAATAATCTAATTTGGAAGGATTGGATGAAAAGTAATGATTGGGAAATGTGTTATGACAAGTAGGTTGAGGATGATGTGGCAATATCAAATAGAAGGTCTCACATATGCATGCATGCACACCAAGCACAATCATCAATGTGTACACCCTAGGCGAGGCAAGGACAGTATCTATTGGGTTCCCACTTGGTTTTACCCAGCCATGCCTACTTATGGTGTATAGCGCCAAGAACTTGAGGCACGGGCTCCCCCTTACTGTGCACTCTCTTCTCAGGCACACCAAGTTCCAAGTCCACAAGGCTTGCAAATCTTATGATATTTTGTTATCTCTACCATAAGCCAAGAAAATGTGGGATGACTACTAGAGTTTCCTCCTATACCAACAGATAGGGGTTTTTGGCTTCTACATAAAGGTTTTTAGTTAAGGTTTCCATTTGGGTGGCTATACATGTGGTAGCACTACTCTCTGTCATGGAGGCTCCCAGCCTTCAAGGGTTGCACCTTGGAGGGTTTTGGGGGAGGTTGGTTGTCGGTATAGCGAAACAACACTCGTCATTTGTGACTTTCAACACAAACACATTATTTATATAGTGGATTGGAATGGTCTGGCTTTGACCTATTTTCACTTGGGTTGTACCCCTTCTCACAGTGGGAAGGCAGGCCCTCTAGAGTTGGCAATGATTTCTCGTGCACCCAAGATCCGTTGGTTAGACAGGGGGAGGATACTTTCATTGCCAAATCAAGTTACACTCAGACTTAGCAGGCAAGCAAAGAAATGAAAAGTAAGCACAAAGTAGACAATGTTAATTTTAATGCCCAAAACCAAATGTGCCTACTCTAGTGATAAATAAGATTCTTTGACCACTCAGATCTGTAAAAGATAAATCAGTAGTTTGTTTGCTCCATTCTTTGACAAGCAATTTTAGTCAAGCTGCACCAAGAAATGATCAGTTTTCCAAAAACAACCCTAAGCCTATGAAGCATAAACCAAATGCGTATGAAATGATCAAAAGAGACTTTCTATTCATCAAATGTGTATGCAGGCTTACCATATGCGATTACCTATCATTCAAATGCGAGCTGCGATCATGCAAATGTGATTTATTGTTGTTCAGATGTGACTTTCTGTTGATTAAATGCGCTTTTCACCTGCAAAAAATAGAAAAGACCCTAATACAACCAAATGTGGCTAGATGCAACCAAAGGCGATTTGTTTTTGACCATATGCGACTAGAAAAACCAAAGGTGATTTGTTTTTTACCATATGCGACTAGAAAAATCAAAGGCGACTTGTTTTTTACCATATGTGCATGGAAAAACCAAAGACAATTTGTTTTTGACCATATGCGACTAGAAAAACCAAAGGTGACTTATTTTTGACCATATGCACATAAAAAAACTAAAGGCAATTTTCTGCAGATCCGAACGCTATTTTCTTCACCAAATGCATGTTTCTTGATGAAAAATAGGCAAATTTATACTCATTTTTCATGGAAACCCCCCCCCCCCCCCCCAGACGCAATGGTGAGGTTGGTTTGAGCCTAGGAGGTCATATTTAATAGATAAAATGTAAAACTTGCAATATGAGGGTTAGAAAACATAAATTTTTACCATAAAAACTTGCAAAAACATGAGATTTAATCAGGAGAAGTGGGTCCCACCAGGCCTGCCATTTTGTAATGGGTCAAATGTGTCAAGATCAAATAAGAGAGATCAGATAAACCAAAAACCTCAAGAAAATAAAACCCTAAGCAAATAAATGACATGCAAATCAAAACAATTTCACCTGGGTGTAGGATTCCTTGGTTTTCATTGTGGATTGCTTCACATTCTGCAACTATAATGATTGGATTGAAGAAGATAGATAGAGATTAGATAGATGAAAGATTTTATGGATGATAGGGCTAGAGGAAATTTGGTAGAGTAACTATGCTTTTATAGTTCATCCATGCGAATGGCATGAAAATGGGTCAATTTATAGATTTTTTGAGAAAATGGAAGGATAAAGTTTCCATTTTTCAAGTGATCATCAGATTAGAAAGTTGCTATGCAACTTGGGAGAGAAAGATGGAAGGTAGGTGAGTGATTTAAGAGATGAAATTAGTAAGGTGTAAGAGATGAGTAGAGTTGATTTAAGAGATGAATTAGAAAGTGAATCAAGTTAGCTAGAGAGGATTTGAAAGATGGAAATGGTAAGTGATATTAATTAATTCAAATAAAATTTTAATTAATTAAGTGGCATGCATGAATAATTAAATAAATAGTAAATATTTATTTAATTATAGGATGAAAGGTGGGATTAAATAAATAAATAAAATTTATTTATTTAATAAAGTGAGGGATGGGATTAAATTAACTAAATG
Organism: Cunninghamia lanceolata; assembly: GCA_027924645.1. Lineage (NCBI taxonomy): Eukaryota > Viridiplantae > Streptophyta > Pinopsida > Cupressales > Cupressaceae > Cunninghamia > Cunninghamia lanceolata. Next base: position 4,069,265 of record BSBN01000934.1, read on the forward strand.
TTGGATTTATTTAATTTATTAGAGGAAAATGTTAGGTTAGGTGATGATATAGGGTGCCTAGGGCAAAAATGTTACAAGATGCCTAGATGATGCGATTTTGTGCACGTGGACATTTTTGGCTGTCTGCAATAACCTTTGTTTCTTGTAATCTTGATTTGTGAGTAACGCAGTCGAGTAACCTTAGAGGACCTAGGTTTAGATAATTATGTTATTTTATGCATTTTATTGTTAATTATTTTGTTTTTTCAAAAAAAATATTTCATTAATTTGACCTAGTTTAGTGTTGTCCTCTAGGGTTCCTTGGCGGGGGCATTACACTTGGTATCAGAGCAATGGTTGCAGCACTAGGATCTCTGGTTAACATTGTCGCCCATGTATAGTTATAGTAACTTTTTCTATGCATGTGTTCCTAGATATCTAATGGCTAGAAGGTCATAGGGACCCTTGTGTTAGATAGCATGTTTTAATCTAAACACCCAGTTAAGATGTTAGATAGAGGATTAAACGCTTTGTGCATTCTCCTGTTGGGAGTGATTCCTTGGATGCTTGTAACCATTTATTTTTTTTTGTCTTGTGTGACCTTGCTTCATTTCCATAGCTTCCAGTTCTTAAGAGTACAAATTTAGTCTTAGAATGCATGTGCAGGTTTAGACTAATTAGTTGACAAGTTGGCATGTGGATTTCTTTTGTTTGACTAAATGTGCTTTAGGATAAGATGTTTTGCATAGCTAGGTTACTTATGTGGTTCCATGTAAGTGGAAACGTATGTTATGTGGCTTAAAAGGGAAGTCCTAGCCTGAGTATTTCATCTCTTCATGTTTTTTTTACGTGGTTTGCAGAAGTGTTTACACCCTTATGTTGTTCAGTGCATTTCATAATATTAAGAATATACTACACGTAAAAGGGTTGTTAGAATAGACTAAGGAAAAAGTATGTAGGTAGTTTATAAATGAATTTTTATCTATCTTTTCTAATTGCTCTAATGCATGTAGATTGATGTAATGGAATCTTGACCTTGTGTTTAGAAATGGAAAATCTGCATGTGGGTGGTAGTTAAGATTTGGTTACAAAGTGTGGCTTAATTTTCCTTTATATGATGCTTTGTTTGGAAAGGTTGTGTTTGCAAGTTACTTTCATCGAATTAAATTGTTTTGTTTCCTCTTTCTCTTAACCCACATATAGTTAATAAAGAGGAATAGTCTTAAACCACATTATAATAAGAAATCATTTAGGCCTTAAAATTGTATGCTTAAACCTTGACTATGAATCAAAGAATTATGTCTAAAATTACTTGAGTGACAGATCTTATGTTCTCCTGAAACTACACTCCTTACTTTTGGTTATGCATAAAAGATAGATTATGAATGAGACTGAGTGTGGTTGTTGGGTGTTTAATCTATGCATTTAGAAGTAAATTTATGTGATTAAGTTTTGCATTACATGATGTGATATGTTTTTATTGGAAAGGGCTATTTTTGTGGAATAAATGAGATTCTAGTGCATAGAATTAGATTTCTATTTTGAGAAATTATGATGATTGTGTTGTTATTTCAACATCCTGGTTGCTATGTGTAGCTGAAACCTATGATGTAATGTCTTTCTCTTTTCTTACTATCATATAAATAGTAAGGATTTATGCATTAGATGTCTTGCATGTTGAATTGTTATGAGGGGGTAACATGTGAAGTAATTAAGCATAGGTATTGAACATGGATGTTTGAGTATGCATAATCACTGTGTAAAGATTTAGTGTTTCTTGTACTAGCTTGGGATTAAGTTTGAGAGAATGTGGGATTGTGTTTTGGGAACAAATATGTGAATCCTTTTGTTTTGTGAAAATTTGAATAAATTGTACTGAAGTAAGAGTTGTTTGTGTTTAGGAAAGACCTACATGAAGTAGTAAGAGTTAAGTAGAGGATTATTATTGTTCTTTTGTGAATATGGAACTTGTGTATAATTTGTTGAACTCTAGATGCATGAATGTTGATGTGGAAGTATTAATGATTCTTGGATGCATTTAGGGATTCATGGTACTTATGTAAAGTTCTTATTGTGTGGAAGAAAAGTTATTTTGCATATGCATATGTTATAGAATGTTATACCACAAAGGGATTATGGATAATAGGTAATGATATGATTGGTTATGGAAATAAATGTACTTATGGTATGTGATCTTTTGAAAAGTAATAGAATTGAGTATGCAAATGCAACCCCCTTGTAAATGTGAGAAACCAATAACTATGCATTGGTTGAGTGTTGTGAATACCCCATACTTGCTTTGTGTGCCCATGGGATGGTGATACTGGGTACCCATCCATGGGGAATATGTTGTATTTAGGTGTGGGATTAACCTTACCATTATGTGTGTGTGCATGTTTGTTACCTGACTGAGGGCCAACCCATGTGTGGTTGAAATTTATATATATATGAGAGTAGCCAAAAGTTGATTTCGTAGATTCTCCTTTTGGTTCTCCAGTCCCTTAGTCCGTGAAGGGGTAGTAGTAGCCACAAAGTTCCTTGGGAGGGGTGTGTAGTGTATACATATTTTGATACATAGTTGTCTTGGCTCAACTGATCTCGAGGAAAGTACTCACTAATTCCCCTTATGATGGATCAAGGTACTTGATCCATATGTGCTAGCCTAATCCCCACAGTTTTGAGTACAACAACATTAGTTTGTTAATATATACCTAGCCGTCCATAGAGATGTTGAACTGGCATTGCCCGGCTACCTGTAGGGGCGTTGAGCTGGCATTAGCAAGTCAACCTCGTCCATATGAGAGGTGAAGCTCAAGGAGCCCCATATTGATATACTCATATATGTATTATATATACCGTATTTGTACGTGTCCCGACATGATGTAATGGATACAATGCTACACCCCACTGATGTTCTAACACAGTGCTGGTGATGATGTCATGTTGCTGATGGTAGTGAACTAGGCTCGAGGACACGATGCCACGTGCAAAGACACATGAAGGTGCACTATGAGATTGTGTTATGATAGCCTACTTGTGTGATGAGTATAATGGGGCCTTGTACACTTGTAGAGGGATACTCATGTTTGCTTTCGATAGTGTTTGGGCTCGTTAGCATATGGGTATGTCCTAGCCATGTATACCTTTGGCTACGGTGAGTACCTACATGTGCCTTCTCCACGAGGTGTCACTATGTGGGGTGTGTCCTACATGTGCCTACTTCTACGAAGCCATAGACACACTACCATGTGGCATATGACTAGTACATGCCTTCTCCGACTGGTGTATGACCATGCCGCATTGAGATGTGATGTGGGATGTGGCTGAGGTGCACACCCCATGCGGGTAGCCAAGGAGTGTGTGGGCCATTTAGCTAGTCCATGTTGCGTGACAACGCGATGCAGGGTGTAGCCAAGGAGCACACTCTGAGCCATGTGGATCCACCTCACATGAGGTCTACTACCATAGCCTGACATTATTCCCTCCTTCCTTGTTTGGTGGCTAGTATCTAGTCACGCAGTGTTGTACAGTACAATTTTGAAGATTGTGTATTTTCTTTATGGTATTGATAATTTTCTATTGACTATGAAGGCTAGCATTTTGTTTATGTTTGATCGCAATGGTTGAGCCACACCTTGTGATTTTATTTGCACATAGCCCTCATGGTTACATTTGATTTAGTTTTGAAATTGCACGTATTTCTTGCTTTATTGTTGAAAATGAATTTTTATTTGATCTTTCTTTATGACTTTGGTGGATAAACTAGTTTTATTGTTTTCGATGTCGGCCATGTGTCGTATTGTGATTCCTCTCCAAGGATGTATGAGGCAGACGTGGTGAGTGTATACAAGGAAGCAAACATAGGGAACCTTGAGGATGGGGGTATGTGAGGTTGTTATACAGCTAGAACCACTACCCACCTATGTGTGATGACTATCTCTTGGAGGCTAACCACCTTATACAACAAGAAAGAGGTCATTGTGATCTTGTTTGGATGGTCTCACCCCGCTAGTGTGGCCTAACACCAACAAGCCACTAAGTGTGAGGTATGGATTATGTGAGATGGATATTGGCCCTTGGCTCATGGATTAATATGTTTCTATCAGGTGTCCAGATGGACCCTTATGTAGCTTTGTGATGTGATTCCTGGTGATGTGAAATTGTGTGTATGTGAAGAATGTATGTTAAATCATGAATATAGTACTTATGAAATGATAAATTATGTTTCCATACTTCTAAAAAGGTGTAAAATCATGATATTTATTGAATATGTTATGAGATTTAGTGTTGTAAAATGAATAAAGTGGAATCTCTTGATGGATATTTAATGAATAATGTGTGCTTGGTGTGTATAATTATGTTGTGTTTTATGGAAGTGTAGCATTCTGAAGTATTGATTACTTAACAGTGTATTGGAAGAGTAATTGTAATTTAAGGGTAAATAAAATGAAATGGTAATGCATTTGAAATTGAATATTTTTATATGTTTTTGTTATGAGAAATTTTGCTAGCTAAGACTAAAAAGGGTGCAATGTTTTATTTGTTATGAAAGAAACTGATGGGTGTTAATTCTAATATGTAAGGATTTTAAGTGGTTTATGTACTATGGAATCATTTTTGAAATGCAAGTATTGATTGTGTTATTATTGTGATATTGAAAACTAAAAGGATAGGTCATGTTTGAAATGGACTATAGAAGTACATATTCTTGTGAGATGAATTATTTTAATAGGCAAATTTGATGTAATGAATCAACTTTGATGTTGGTAATAGAAATCTGCAGTACTAATGTGTTATGTTTCCACCCTAGTTTGTGACTTCTAGGAGTAAGTCAAGTTTTAGGGGGGGTAATGTAGTGCCCCTCCATTCTCACTATGGATGTGTAGGCAGTTGACTTTGGAACTTCGAGATGAAGGTAAAATAATAGGGATATTTAAAGATATGTGCTAGTGATGTTAAGAAGTTGATGTTTGAAATTGACAACTGCAATATTGTTGTGCAACATAGAGGGATGATATTTTGAGTAGACAGTTAAAATGTAAGTTGCCTAGTATTTTAGAATGACTTAGAAGATCAAATTTTCTATTCTCATACTTGGGAATTTTTCCATACAATATTATTGACAAGTGTTTGTGTTTAACTTCATTTCTAGGGACTTCTAGGGGGAAGCCTAATCCTAGGGGTGGAGAGTGTAAGACCCCATCCCTTGTGGCCTTATTGATCCTAATAGTCATCGATGGTTTATGTCCTATATTTTATGATCTTTTATGTTGAACAATATACATTAGCAATTTTTGTTCCTATACATCAAGTTGCTTATACTTTTATTGTTAACTAACTAACTAGTGGTTGTTGTGATTTCATTTGATATCTAGATGAGTTATATTCCTTATCTATGTAAGTATGCAATGATCGAGATGTTTTGTTGTTGGTAATATTATTATGTATATCAAATAGATTGCATCAAGTTAGGTGATTTTATATTATGAGTGTGAGTAAGTGTGAATATAAAGGTAATGATTGATATTAAATATTTTCTTGTAGTAGTATTTGTTACATGTTAATTAGATTATTGATAAGTGGTAATATTTTGATATTAAATAGTATGATCAATCATTGCTTGACTCTATAAGATATTATGCAAGTAGAGAGAGTTAAATTATACTTGTGTAGATTTAATCCTCTATTTGATTATCACTCTTAAAAGGTTATTTTTCATACGCCATTTGTTTCAATTACTATTAATTATGAGAAGTATTGACACTTTTGGTTGACTATACAAGTAAAAAAAAATTCCAATATTAATGAAGCGGTCACATAGATATTTCCCTTATGTCATTCTTGTGAATATGATTTAACCTTATTTTGTAAGGGAGTGCATCTGTGGGATGTTCTTTTATTAGACCCTTGAGTCACCTTTTTAAATGTGATTACTTATTGTATGTTTTATGAAGTCTTTATTTGGTTTTAATTGTATAAAAAGTTTCCTAGGTGGTAGGTCTATGGGTTAGGGGTCCTTTTATTCCATAAAACCCCTTAAATAAAGTCTAAAACCCACTCTAATTACCCACTTATGAAAAGTGGCGAAAATTGGAGTTGGTTGGGTGGTTGGGAAGTTATGGGGAATTGGTTGCCTTTTTTCTTCTATATATATTCCTTCTCTTCAAAAGGAGAGGGGGGCTTCCCTCACTTGCTCTTGGTTATTCTTGTTTTTCTTCATTTGGGAGGAGATTTCTTGATGGAAAGAAAAGGAAAGGATGGGTGAGGAAGAATGGAGGAAAGGGCTTGGAGAAAGTGAGGGTTTCTACCATATTTGGGTTGTCCATTCTCTTGGTAAGATCTACCCTTTTGGATTTGAGTTTTGTTGATATGAAAATGAATGATTGGAGTTTTTGTTGGTCTATGTATATATTTGTTGATCTTTGTTTAAATGGGTATTTGTGATTTAAATCTATGTGAAGAGTTAATGTTGGTTTCCTTGTGAGGATGTTGTGTGTGTTGGGGTTTGTGTAGGTAGGAGTTCCATCTTGTTGAGTTGAACATGAATAGCCATTTTTGTGTGTTAAAGTTAAGCTTGAGTTATGTGAATGAATAGTTGATTTGTGTCATGTTTGGAAATGTAAGACATGTAAGTTGGGAAGAGCTATGTGACCCTTAGAGCTTGGGGGTGGATTGAGCATCAATCCTATCGTTGGGAGGAGAGCTTGTGGCCATATTGTTGTTTTTATTGTCCTCTTCTTTCAGGAGATTACTAATGACGTTAATATTATATTTTCTATATTAGGTTCTTTTCTATATGCTTTAGGATAATATGTCATTTGCAAATTAAATTGATGTAAGTCAACTATAATACTTTGATGATGTAGAGAAAGGAATCAAAAAAGACTAACTTGACACATTCCAAATAGGGTTTCAGTACAAATGATGCAAATATGCATTCTTGTTCATTCTTGGCAACTTGCTCTTAAAGCCTAAAACATGGGTGCAACAATTTAGACCTTTTTGAGACTAACTTTCATTGTAGACCTGATATTCAAAATCTAATACCTGTTGGAGATACCCTTTTGGCCCTTACTAAATATATGTCAAAATGGGCTAGGGATGTTTTGTACGGAATAGGGAAAAACAAGGTTGTTCCAAACTAGGAACCCCAGACAGAGTTGAGACTTACTGTTAGTAAAAATGTCATAATTCACTCAAAACCTAATGAAATCACATGAAACCAAAAGAATTGTAAACTAGAAAAAATATATTTCCATCAATATATTACATTCCCTAATATGAGGTCATACCAATCTGTACCATGCATATTTTCAGACTACATTTTTAGAAAATTGAACTTTACAGACCTACCCTCAATAAAAATGCCATAACTTATTCAAATCTCTATGAAATTAGATGAAAGATAAATAAATGGAAAGTAGATTCACTATAATTTCATTCCCAATTAGTCTTAGACTAGGACTAGGTTGTACAGATCTGTACCATGCAAGATAATAGTAGAAAATATTTGGAAACTACAGAAAATAGGGTAGTTTTTATTGCTTCAACTTCCAAAATCCAACCACCAACCCTCCATTCAACTTGGAGGCTCATATTTATTCTTGTAAAATCAAGTTATGCCCACTAACCAACATACAACTACCATTTAACAACTTTTAACAAACTTTTGAAAAGTTGTTATTTGACAAGAAAAGTTGTTATGACAACACTTGACAACTTTTGAAAATGTTTTCATTTTTTCAACTAAATGACACCAAACCTTCATCAATGACTCCAAATGACTTATATTGGCCTGAAATAACCTTATTAACATTGAACAACACAAAATAAGACAAAAACGCAAACTTTGCCTCCTGTAGGCATTAGGTCCTAAGGGTGCTCCTGCACCATTTGATCTACTTGTGTGTATGTCTGTAGCACAATGGATCTAAATATATGTAAGTAGCTTAATCATGTGAATATGGTGTATAAAGGAAAGAGGTTGCATGGAATAGATCTTTATCTTAGCCTTCCACCTTAAGTAAGTGACTTAGTAAGGATTAAATTAGCAATTTCAATACTCTAGTAGGTATTTAAAATAGATGTTTTTACTTTCTACACTCAGTTGTTTTACGAATCATGGCCTCCTTTTCAATATTATGATATTAAAGACTTATTGATATGAATATTGAAATTAATGTGGTGCAAGGAAATGGTTCTATGTAGTAAGAAGATAAAATTGATTATTGTTATGGTTAGAGATTTATTGACTAATGGGAAGTGGTTTCACCTTGATTGAATAACAAAACAATACTTGTTGAATAATGGAACTAAGTTTGATTAATGTTTCCTTGAAATGATCATTATCTTTCATGTGATCGTGCCGATGATGGCATGGTTCGGTGGTTAAGTCACTCAGGATGTAGTGGCGGCCACCAGAGTTCAAACCCTCGCTGGGCCAACGAGCTCGCAAGGCTTTACGCCTTCGTTGGGCCAATGAGCTCGCGGGTTTGAAGTGTTCTTCCTAGGGGATGAGGTCCCCCAGTTGTGGCCTCACCGGTTCATTTCTCCGGGCAAAAGCATTCGTGTGGAGCTGGAGGGCGTGTCACACCAGTGTCGCCGGTCACGTTAAAAAGTTTACCAGGAGCATTATCTTTAAAAAAAAAAAAATCTTTCATGTGATCGTGATTGTCTCAATGAATGAAGGAAGTTATTGTGCTTTCTAGATCTTGAATGACACTCTAGAAATTAATGTATGATCCCTTTTGAGATATTGTATCTAAGTCAACTTTATGGTTGAAAAAAATTAGTTGTATCGAACTACAGAGTCTCTGCGCTATGCGTACATAGGTAAGGACATCATGAGCCCCTAAGACATTAGGTCAGCCCCTAAGGGCCTTAGGCTAGTATATAGTTCTCTTTTACGTTTATTGATAATCTTTGTGGAACTAATGTTCACTTTTAGATGCACAGATACAGGTTTGTTAACTGAGCAGATTATTGGAGCAAAGAATATGTTGTTTCCACTATGCTAAGGATGACCTTATGGTTCTTACTATAATTGTTTGTAAATGCATGAGAGATTTCTTGTTCCTATTTGAAAAGATCTCTTTTCATGTATTTGTAAATTAGGATGTATATCCGTTTGTATCTCTTTATGTAACCTTTGTTTCTTGTAATCTTGATTTGTGAGTGATGCAATTAAGGAACCTTAGAGGGCCTAGGTTTAGATTATTATGTTATGTTATGCATTCTATTGTTATTTGTTTTTAAAAAAACATATTCCATTAATTTGACCTAGATTAGTGTTTTCCTCTGGGGTTCCTTGGTGGGGGCATTACAGGGTAAATATAAAGTCTTGAAGGGACCCTACAAACCCTTTACAATAAGATAAATGCCATATAAATCTCAGCTAATCCACAACTAAACCATAGCCAAAAATAATACATAACATAATACATCAACAAAACAAAAGGACAAAAGCTTTAGATAAACTATAACTTATTAAGAGTATCAGTAGCCTTTAGCTCAGTTTGAAATAGGTTATCATCCATCTCTTGTAGCTCTTGGGGATTTCTCTTATTCCCTTCATTATGTTTCTTCGTAGTGCTTGTGGTCCTAGTACTAAGACCTACATTTTCTTTATCCTTTCCTTCAATAGTAGTGCATGCATTCATCCTTCTTATCTTATCGCTGATATTCTTGATCTTAGTTGCATTGGTCTTCATGTATCTATTGAAGTTATCTTTGATTCTATTTATTTACTATTTTAGAGCCACTTGTTGAACACACCAGGATACTGAGACGGGGGGTGATTCAGTATCTAAACAAACTTCAACTTCTGAAGAGTAGATTAAAACTTAAGCATTATAGCATTAACATAAGCATGAAAGATTAACACAATGTACATCAACAAATAACACTAGATATATGTGAAAACCCCAAGGAGGGAAAACCATGGTGAGGATTAACTCACAATATATGAAGTTCAAAATTATAATTTTGTTTTAGGGCTACAACCCAAGGAAGCTACTACTCCCCAAAAAATTTGCCTTAGGGTCACTCCCAAGGAAGCTACAACTCCCTGTAGACTTTGTTTTAGGGTTACAACCCAAGGAAGCAGCTACTCCTTGATCAGAGAACAAACTCAGAAAAGATTATAGTATGACAATCCTTTTACTGCCTGAAAACTAACATTGAAGTTCACACCTTTGATGATTGTAATTCTACTTCTAATAGTTGGATCAATTAGACACACTCTTCACTTCCTTCCTATCACACAAATGTATTCAATATGATTCAGGACAACTTTTCACACATCTTCTCTTTCTCCTTCAATCGCACATCATAATGCAATCATTCTACACTTTTTCTTTCTTTCGAACCTTATCAATCACTTTGAAATCACACCTTGCCTAACTCAATTTGATTTATAATTTATACATGATATTACATTGATTACATTGCTTTTTAGCCAGAGACAACATGAAAAATACATTTACAAGTCAGCCAGACAACACACAACATGAAACTTGTAGAGGACAAGTCCTAAACAAGACTACACGCTACACCAGTGGAAGACCCATGCCTTTCAGACATCAACACTTGTTTAAATAGGTCTAAAACATCCTTCACAACATCAAACATCAATGAATTATATTTACACTCTCCACTCATTTGAAAATAGGAGACCTTAAGCAAGGATATATAAAACTTGAAGCATAATGACCACACCAACATGAAAACCTTGTGTGGTACTGGAAACAAGAAAGATCTTCATGAAACTCTTCTAGATGGGTCTACAAAACTCATACAACATCTCCAAACACTCCTTTACCTCCACACATCAATGATTTTGTGCCACACATCTTCAACCATGAACTCTGAGAACAACAAGTCATCCAGAACACACTTCAACATACACTACAACAAATCCCTGTGATAAGCTCCCTTGTTTGCTCTATTTTTTGCTTCCACCCACTATTTTAATGTATTTTTCTCCACTTTTTTGAAAAAGTTAGTGCTATTTTTGGCATTTTTGCATTGATTAGAACAAGTAAATTAGAACCTAATTTATCACCTAATTTAGCGCCTATTTTAGTGCCACATTTAGCGTCTGATTTAGTGCCTAATTTAGCACCTTCTTTAGTGCCTAATATAGTGCCTTATTTAGCGTCATATTTAGCACCTGATTTAGCACCTTATTGACTGCATTATTTAGTGCCAAATTTAGCACCTAATTTATGGTTACTTATGTTTAGGAGGATTATTTAGGGTTTAGGGTTTATGGTTTTGAGGTTAGGGCTTAAGGTTTAGAGGTTTAGGGTTTAGGGTTTAGGGTTTAGAGAGAGATAGAGGACCAATAGGGAGATATAGAGGAGACCGAGAGGAGAGATAGGCAGATAGAGAGTGAGGGACATGGCCAAAGACATAGGGAGAGAGATTGAGAGGTAGAGGGACAAAGGTGATAGGGAGAGAGGGGAGAGATAGGGAGATAGAGGTTTAGGGTTACTTAGGTTTGGGGTTTAGGGTTTAGGGGTTTAGGGTTTCTCAGGTTTAGGGGTTAGGGGTTAGGTTTAGGGGCATTATTTAGGCTTTAGGGTTTATTGTTTAGGGGTTAGGGGTTCAGGTTTAGATGTTTAAGGTTTAGGGTTTATAGAGAGAGGAATGATAAGGAGATATAGAGGAGACTATGGAGAGAGTTAGGGAGATAGAGAGTGAGGGAGAGAGATTGAGAGGTAGAGGTATGATAGAGATAGGGAGATAGAGGTTTAGAGTTGCTTAGATTTAGGGTTTAGGGGTTTGGGGTTTAAGGTTGCTCAGGTTTGGAGATAGCTAGAGAGAGAGAGGAGAGATAGCTAGGGAGAGATATAGGAGACAAAGGGGAGAGATAGGGAGATATAGTCAAGTGAGCAAGATATCTAGAGAGATAGGGAGAAGGATTGAGAGGTAGAGGGATGATAGAGATAGGGAGATAGAGGTTTAGGGTTTCTCAGGTTTAGGGTTTAGGGGTTGTTGCAAGTATGGGCCTAATGGTATTGTCATTGATGTCAACATACTCCTATTGCAGTAATGATAAGGTTTGGATGAGCCGTGAGCTGAGGATATTGAGAAAATTAGTCTCAATCAGGAACAGTGAAGAACAGTGATGACTGTAAGGCAAAAGTCCAAGATAGGATGATGATCAGAGGATGCGAATTAAAGGGTTTGAAAATAAGTGTCTATAGGAGATCTAGTAGAGATTTTAGAGGTCCACATGAAGATATGAAGAAGTTGTGGCCACTCAAGTAAAACTAGTTCTGGTAGGTGTTTAGAGGTGACAGAGAGTAACAAGAAAGGTCTGATGAGATCCAAAAATGAAGTTTCTAGTTCTACAGATTTGAGGCAGTGCTGAGGAAGTCTTTCTGGTGTATCAACTCCATTGGTTCATGATTTGAAGCTTTGTAACCATCTATTCCTTTGTGACAGTAATGACAGACTATGTTCTTGAGGTTCCAGATGAAGGAGAGAAGGATTTCAGTAAGCAGAAGAAGTGTGGATGTTCATGGTGATTCAGGCAAGCTTGTGGAGGTCTTTGGATCATGTCCAGTTCTTGTTGGTGGTCTGCATTGAAGTTGGAGCTCGCAATTGAAGAGTAACTTCTGGATGATGGTGTTCTTCTTGAGACAAGCCGATCGGATGAGTTATCCATCTAGCGGATAATCTTATGAATGTTTGCCAACTTAGATGATCATTCCTAAGTTGATGCCTTGTATAAATAAGGGATTGCGAAGTCAATTTGAAGTTGTCATTGTGGTGATGAGAGAGTGGTAGCAAGGAGGAGAGCAAAAGGCAGAGCAGAAGTATTGGGCTTCAATGGAACTGATACAAGCATGGTGAAGATGCTATTCTCCAGTTCATGTATGTGATATTTATTTCTTTGTAGACAGTGTGTCTTTTGTAGGTAGTGAGCCTCTTGTGAGCAGTGTGCTTAGGCAGTGAGACCTAATTGGCATGTGCCATTTTGTTCTTTCTATTCTTCTAACAGAGAATACAATCTTGGGTTAATCACCCCGTGGTTTTTCTTAACTGGGTTTTCCACGTCAAAATCTTGGCGTCTCATGTGTTGATATGTTTCTACTCTTGATTTGAATGCATTATGGTTTATGGTTAATATACCGCTAATCACTAAAGTGTTTAATTGGAGAAAGTTTTGAACAACTGATTCACCCCCCCCTCATTGTGTGCCCTAAGTCTAACAATTGGTATCAGAGCTAAGTTCCTCTAAAAAGAGCTTAACCGCTTGAGGAGATCCAGGATGTCGTCCTACAAGAAGGATAGTCTGAAGTTTGATGGAACAAATTTTAATCTATGGAAAGGTCGCATGAAGTGTTACTTGCAATGCATGGGAATGGCATACTGGACCATGGTTATAGTACAGTATGTATGTCCACAGAATGGTCCAAAAGCTCCAAACAAAATCATAGATGCTGAAAATAATCTACGAACTAGAGAAGCTCTTCTAAGTGCATTATCTAATTCAGAGCTCTCAAATGTTATTGATCTTCCAACTACTTTTGATATTTGGAAAAAATTGGAACTTTTGCATGAAGGAGACCAGTACGTTAAATGTGCAAGGTTACAGTGTCTGAAAGGGAAATTTGAAAAACTGAAGATGAAAGATGATTAAAATATTACTACTTTTATGCCAAGAGTAAATGAGCTTGTTTGTGGAATTAGAAATGCTGGTGGAGTCTTGGATGAAAATGAGATTGTTGGCAAAATTCTCAGATCCCTTCCTGCCTCTTACAAAATCAAGGTTGCTGCAATTGATGAATTCAGAGCCCATACAACTGTCACAAGAGACCAATTGGCTGGCAATTTGGCTACATTTGAAATGACCAAGTTTGGAGATTATCCCCCCAAGACTGAATCTGCATTTAAAGCTAGTGCCTCTATAAAAGGTAAACAAAGGTTTGATCTAGGAGAGAACTCATCAGGGAAACTGTCATGGTATGAAAAAGCAAGAAAAGACCTGGAAGAAGAAGAAGTAGAAACTGCTCAACTTGAAGCCCTTATTGCAAAGAGACTGCCAAGAGGATCCAATAAGTATGAAGGAAAATTGCCTTTTAAGTGTTTTAACTGCAATAAGATTGGTCATTTTGTCTCAAAATGTCCAAAAAGGTTTTCAAGGCCAAATCCTAACAGATCAAGGTTCCAAAAGAATTGTTACTATGTTCATGAAGAAGATGATAATGAAGGAGTAACAGATGATGAATCAGAGACTGGAAACAAATCTAGAAGTGAATGGGTGTTTATTGCCATCAAGGAATAAGAACCAATAGCCTCTGTATCTGTCAATCATAAAGTTGTAGAAAGAGCCCTGGCTGCCAAGTTGAAGAAAAGGATGATTGGGTCATTGATAGTGGTTTCTCTCACCATATGACAGGTGACAAAAATAAGTTCATAGATTTGGAAAGGTATGAAGGAGGAGTGGTGAAGTTTGGTGATAATTCTGTTGGTAGAATTAGAGGAAGAGGAACTATTTCTTTTGATGGAAGGAACAAAACCAGTAATGTTCTATATGTTGAAGGCTTGAAGCACAATCTTCTCAGTGTTGGACAGTTGGTGGACAAAGGCTATGATCTCTGGTTCAAGATCTTTGAAAGCTCCAGAATAGAGATTGCATCTGGTACCCAAACTAAAGGTAATATCTTCCATTTGGTTGGCACTGGTAAAAGTTGCTTATTTGTTCAAGTTGATCAGAGTTGGTTATGGCATAGGAGAATGTGTCATTTGAATTTTGATAATATCATCAAGATAAGAAATACTCAGGTTGTAAGAGATCTTCCAAAATTGGTGAAACCTACCAATAGCTTGTACAAAGAATGTCAGTTGGGTAAGCTGAGAAGAATCACATTCAAGAGTAAGGAACTGTCTTCTACCAGATTATTGGACTTAGTTCATATTGACCTTTGTGGCCCGTCAAGAATCAGGAGTATGCAAGGTGATAGATACTTCATGCTACTAATTGATGACTATTCCCAGATGATATGGGTAACTTTTCTGAAAGAGAAATTAGAAGCTTTTAAGAAATTCAAAATATTCAAGGCTATGGTAGAGAATGAAACTAGATTGAAATTGAAATGTCTGAGGTCTGATAGAGGTGGAGAATTCACATCCGATGAGTTCATAGAGTTCTAAGAGAAACATGGAATAAAGAGACAGTTGTCTACTCCTAGGACTCCACAGCAGAATGGAGTAGTGGAAAGAAAGAATCGGACCATACAGGAAGCTTCTAGGACCATGATGATGGAAACAAATGTTCCTTATATCTATTAGAGAGAAGTTGTCAGCACTGTAGTCTATACTCTCAATCGAGTTCAAATCAGAAGCAATACTAGTAAGACTCCTTATGAACTTTAGTTTGGCATCACTCCTACTATAAGGTATTTTAGAGTTTTTGGTAGCAAATGTTGCATTAAAAGAGATGAAGATCTAGGAAAGTTTGATGCTAGAAGTGATGAAGGAATATTCTTGGGTTACTCTACTCAAAGCAAAGCATATCGGTGTTATAACAAAAGTCTGAGAAAGATGATAGAAAGTACAAATGTGAAGGTTGATGAGGGAATTTAGAAACCCTCAAGGTTTTATGAATATGATGAAGATGATTAGAATGGTGTTCTAACTCAAGGAGCCCAAGCCTCATCTGTCGGTTAGATTCAAGCTAATCTGGTAAACCAAGAAGAAGAAATGAGTCTCAATGAGCCTAATCAAGAATCAGAAGTGCAAGAAATTCCTAAAGTTCCCAAGTATGTAAGAATGAACCACTCTGAAGATTAGATCATCGGTGATAAAAGCAAAGGAGCACTAACAAGAAGGAGAATTGCTCAAGATTCAGAAGAGTATTGTTTGATTTCAAAGATTGAACCTAAGACAGTGAATGAAGCTTGCAATGATGAAAACTAGACTAAAGCAATGGAGGAAGAGCTGGTGCAAATAGAAAAAAATCACACTTGGGATCTTGTTCAAAGACCTAGAAACAAGAATGTGATAGGAACCAAATGGGTCTTTCAAAATAAATTAAATGAAGTTGGTGAAGTAATCAGAAATAAAGCCAGATTGTTCTGCAAGGGCTACTCTCAAATAGAAGGAACTGATTTTGAAGAAACTTTTACTTCGATGGCAAGAATTGAAGCAGTTAGATTATTTCTTACCTTTGCTGCCTTCAAGGATTTCAAGGTATATCAGATGGATGTCAAGTCTGCTTTTCTAAACGGTGACTTGGAAGAAGAAGTGTATATAGAGCAACCAGATGGATTTCAGTTCTCTGATCATGGTGATATGGTCTACAAGTTGAAGAAGGCACTGTATGGATTAAAGAAAGCCCCAAGAGCCTGCTATGAAAGATTGGATAAGCATCTTTTGAAGATTGGTTTCAACAAAGGTACTTCTAACAGTAACTTATATTTCAAAATTGATCATGAAAACATCTTGATTGTTGAAGTATTTGTTGATGATATCATCTTTGGAGGAAGAGATAGTATGTGTAAAACTTTTACAAATCAAATGAAAAGTGAGTTTGAGATGTCTATGCTTGGTGAAATGAATTTCTTCTTGGGTCTACAAATTACTCAAACAAAGAAAGGAATCTTCATTTCTCAGACCAAATATGTGAAAGAATTGTTGAAGAAATTTGGGATGAAAGATTCAAAGCCAATGAATACTCCCATGGCAATCGGATGTAAGTTGAGCAAAGATGATGACTCTTCTAAGGTAGACCAGACAAAGTACAGATCAATGATTGGAGGATTGTTGTATCTCACTCAAACTAGACCAGATATTATGCAAGTTGTTGGTCTTGTTGCTAGATTCGAAGTTGATCCTAGAGAATCCCATGTCATGGCAATCAAGAGGATTTTTAGATATCTAAAAGGGATGGTTGAGTATGGTCTATGGTATCCTAGAGATCATGATTTCTTTCTTCATGCATATATAGATGCTGATTGGGCAGGAGATGTGGATGACCGAAAGAGTACCAGTGGTGGAGCATTCTTTTTGGGGAAGAGATTAGTTTCTTGGCTAAGAAAGAAACAAAAGACAATATCTTTGTCTACAACTAAAGTAGAATATATTGCAGTAGTAGGTAGTTGCACTCAAGTTTTGTGGATGAAGCATATGCTAAGAGATATCAAAGTAGAGTATGAGGAACCTATCACAATCTTCTGTGATAATTCAAGTGCTATAAGTATATCTAAGAATCTAGTGTTGCATTCAAAGACTAAACACATATCCATCAAGTTTCACTTTTTGAGAGAGCAAATGAACAAGAATGAAGTCAAATTGGAGTTTGTACCCTCCAAGGATCATATTGTAGATATCTTTACTAAACCTCTACCTAAGGACTCTTTTGAGTATCTCAGGGAGAAGTTAGGGGTTATTGCCCCTCCGAGGATGAACTAAGGTGCACTAAGGTGCATCAATCTAGTGGACATCATAGTCATATCTTGTGATCTGGATTGATGGGAGCTACTACTTAGGGGGAGCAGCAGGTATGATTCCAAAGTGTTGGAATTGCAAGTATGTGCCATTTGCCATTAATGTCAAAGGGGGAGAGAAGACATGTGAAAAACAAGTGGTTACTGATCAAAGGGGGAGCAGTAAAGGGAGAGAAGACATGTGAATGGTTGTTGCTGATAGGGGGAGTTGTGACAGTAAGAAGAAGTTCTTGACTTGATGGTTAAAATAGTTTTTCACATCTTATGTTGCCATCATTGACAAAGGGGGAGATTGTTGCAAGTATGGGCCTAACTAGTATTGTCATTGATGTCAACATACTCCTGTTGCATTAATGATAAGGTTTGGATAAGCCGTGAGCTGAGGATATTGAGAAAATTAGTCTCAATCAGGAACAGTGAAGAACAGTGATGACTGTAAGGCAAAAGTCCAAGATAGGATGATGATCAGAGGATGCAGATTAAAGGGTTTGAAAATAAGTGTCTGTAGGAGATCTAGTAGAGATTTCAGAGGTCTGCATGAAGATATGAAGAAGTTGTGTCCGCTCAAGTAAAACCGGTTCTGGTAGGTGTTCAGAGGTGACAGAGAGTAACAAGAAAGGTCCGGTGAGATCCAGAAATGAAGTTTCTAGTTCTGCAGATTTGAGGGAGCGCTGAGGAAGTCTTTGTGGTGTATCAACTCCATTGGTTCATGGTTTGAAGGTCCATAAGAATCTATTCCTTTGTGACAGTAATGACAGACTGTGTTCTTGAGGTTTCGAATGAAGGAGAGAAGGATTTTAGTAAGCAAAAGAAGTGTGGATGTTCTTGGTGATTCGGGCAAGCTTGTGGAGGTCTTTGGATCGTGTCTAGTTCATTTTTGTGGTCTGCATTGAAGTTGGAGCTCGTAATTGAAGAGTAACTTCTGGATGATGGTGTTCTTCTTGAGACAAGGCGACTGGATGAGTTATCCATCTAGCGGATAATCTTATGAATGTTTGCCGACTTAGATGATCATTCCTAAGTCAATGCCTTGTATAAATAAGGGATTGTGAAGTTAGTTTGAAGTTGTCCTTGTGGTGATGAGAGTGTGGTAGCGAGGAGGAGAGTGAAAGGTAGAGCAGAAGTATTGGGCTTAAATGGAACTGATTCAAGCATGGTGAAGATGCTATTCTCCAATTCATGTATGTGATATTTATTTCTTTGTAGACAGTGTGTCCCTTGTAGGCAGTGAGCCTCTTGTGAGTAGTGTGCTCAGGTAGTGAGCCCTAATTGGCATGTGTCATTTTGTTCTTTCTATTCTTTTAACAGAGAATACAATCTTGGGTTAATCACCCCGTGGTTTTTCCCTTAACTGGGTTTTCCACATCAAAATATTGGTGTCTCATGTGTTGATATGTTTCTGCTCTTGATTTGAATGCATTATGGTTTATGGTTAATATACAGCTAATCACTAAAGTGTTTAATTGGAGAAACCCCCCTCTCAGTTGTGTGCCCTAAGTCTAACAGGGGTTAGGGGTTAAGATTTAGGAGCATTATTTAGGGTTTACGGTTTAGGGTTTAGAGGTTTAGGGTTTAGTTTTTAGAGAGAAAGGACCAATAGGGAGATATAAAGAGTGAGGTACATGGCCAAAGACATAGCTGGAAGAGATAGGGATATGGAGAGTGAGGGACATGGCCAAAGACATAGGGAGAGAGATTGAGAGGTAGAGGAATGATAGAGATAGCTGGGAGATAGGGAGATAGAGCTTTAGGGTTTAGGGGTTTGGGGTTTAGGAATTAGGGGTTTAGGGTTTCTCAGGTTTAGGGTTTATGGGTTAGAGGTTAGGGCTTAGGGGCATTATTTAGGGTTTATATATGTTTTAGGTGTTAGGGGTTAGGGTTTAGGGGCATTATTTAAGGTTTAGAGGTTTAGGGTTTAGGGGAATTATTCAGGGTTTACAGTCGCATGTCAAAAGACGTCTCTCTCTCTCTCTCTAAATCCCTCAACCCTAAATAATGCCCCTAATCCCTAACCCCTAACCCATAACCCCTAAACCCTAAACCTGAGCAACCCTAAACCTCTATCTCCCTATCTCTCCCTTATCTCCCTCTCTCTATCATCCCTCTACCTCTCAATCTCTCTCCCTATCTCTCTAGACATCTCTCAGTCTCTATATATCTCCCTATCTCTTGCTCTGTCTCCTCTATCTCTCCCAATCTATCTCCTCTCTCTCTCTACCTATCTATCTCTCCCTATCTCTTGCCTCTCTCTCCCCTATCATTCCTCTATCTCCCTATCTCTCTAGACATCTCTCTACTCACTCTAGTCTATCTCCCTATCTCTCCCTATCTGTCTCCTCTTTATCTCTCTCTACCTAGCTATCTCTCCCTATCTCTCTATCTCTTGCCTCTCTCCCCATCTCTCTATCTCTTGCCTCTCTCCTCATCTCTCTATCTCTTGCCTCTCTCCCCTTATCATTCCCTTATCGATGAAGGAAATAAACAAGAAAACTAGGATTCTCTCTCTCTCTTCCTCTTTGTCTCTATCTATCTCCCTTATCAACTAAGCAAATGGAAACAAGAAAACTAGGACATGAAAAGAGAGATTAGGATATAAATTGGAAGGATGAAATGGAAACAAGATAAAACTAAAGTTCATTGGATGGATGGGAAGAATGATGAGAGGAGAGGTGGAAAATAGTAAAATAAGGAAAAATTGGTGGGATCTAGAGAGAGAGAGTTGCTTGGAGTTAGGGGTCAGGGTTTATAGACATTATTTAGTTTTTATGAGTTTAGCATTGCTCAAGTTTAGGGTTTAGCACATGGCCAGGGACATAGGTAGAGAGATTGAGAGGTAGAGGGATAATAGAGATAAGGAGATAGGGGAGAGATATGGAGATAGAGGTTTAGAGTTGATTGGATTTAGAGTTTAGGGGTTTGGGGTTTAGGGCCAATTTAGGGTTGCTCAGGTTCAGAGTTAGCTAGATAGAGAGAGAGAGAGAGGAGATAGATCAGGAGACATAGAGGAGACAAAGGGGAGAGATAAGAAGATAGAGAGTGAGCGAGATGTCCAGAGAAATAGGGAGAAGGATTGAGAGGTAGAGGGACGATAGAGATAGGGAGATAAGGGAGAGATAGGGAGATAGGGGTTTAGGGTTGCTTGGGTTTAGGGTTTAGGGGTTAAGTTTTAGGGGCATTATTTAGAGTTTAGGGTTTATGGTTTAGGGGTTAAAGTTTAGAGGTTTAGGGTTTAGTGTTTAGAGAGAGAGGACCAATAAGGAGATATAGAGAGTGAGGGACATGGCCAGAGACATAGGGAGATATATTGAGAGGTAGAGGAATGATAGAGATAGGGAGATAGAGGTTTAGGGTTCTTTGGGTTTAGTGTTTAGGGTTTAGGGGTTTGCAGTTTAGGATTTAGGGGTTTAGGGTTTCTCAAGTTTAGGGTTTATGGGTTAGGGCTTAGGGCTTAGGGGCATTATTTAGGGTTTATGGTTTAGGGCTTAGGGCTTAGGGTTTAGGTTTTAGGGGCAGTATTCAGGGTTTACAGATCTTCAAGGATCTAGATAGTGTGGCTATACACATTGCTACACAAGTTGGTGGCTAGTTACACACACGGAACATCAACAACCACATGTTATGCTTCCATACATGTGTGCCACCTAATGACATTTGTGCGACAAAACATGATCATATAATTGGTATTGTATGTGTCTGACACATGGTGATGTCCACATATGGCACATGCCACAATGATCTAGTTGGTACCATACAAGTTTGAGTACATTTGTTCATCTTAGCTCTCTGTATATTTCCTTCGTTCATTTTGAATAGCAGTGACATATATGTTAGAACCCTTCTATATTTGAATGTGTTTTGGTTTACATATCTATTTTCCTTTATGTATTCTATGATATTATTATATTAATAGATAATATAGGATTGTCCCTCAGTTCACCTTAGGAATTAGATTAAATAACATCTAAAGTTGACTGTAAATCAACTATAACATGGTAAGCATTTTGTTGATTTTCTTGCTTATTTTCACCCTTTTGAAAACTAAATTTTCCTATTGAAATTTTGAAGGATGAGATCCATATTTAAGTGCATTAGACTTAAGAAGTTTCAATTCAATGTTTCTTACATTTGCACACAAATCCATGGAAGAATAATAGTTATTTAGGTACATTGTCTCAGCTTGGATAGTAGGTAGTAAGCCCTTAACAAATATTCTTTGCAATTCATCAATAGGAATTTGATAGTGTATCTTTGTTGACAAAGTTTGAAATGCAATAACATAATCATGATTGCACTTATTTGATCCTTGTTTGATGCTCTCCTATTCCTTCAATCTATCTTAGTGAAGGAAAATAAATACATGGGCAACCCATAGAGAAATTTGTCATCAATTTTGTTCCTCAAAATTCTCTCATGATCATATGGTGAAGGAAAAAATTACCAAAGATAAATTGTGATCATTATTCATCGACACAAAAACTAATGCACTATTAGAAATGTAGACACCTAAATCTTACCATGGCCTTGGTGGTTCCCCCCTTGGGTTAGAGTTTTAGGTTTTTAAAAAAATTCTAATTGGCCAGTTTCGAAAGCCCTTTGCCCCTTTCCTTTAGGTCATGCACTTTATTGTTATATCCTTGTGTTGACCATTATCATTGGTTGTCGATCTTTTAAGTCACAACCTTAAGTCTTGGTGCTTGTGGGTTGA
Source organism: Cunninghamia lanceolata (assembly GCA_027924645.1). Taxonomy (NCBI): domain Eukaryota; kingdom Viridiplantae; phylum Streptophyta; class Pinopsida; order Cupressales; family Cupressaceae; genus Cunninghamia; species Cunninghamia lanceolata. The sequence goes on from BSBN01000934.1 coordinate 4,091,408, forward strand.
CCAACCCCTTAACCTAGTTGTTACCTATTACCGTCGATAGGTCATAAAGTCTTATAAAATGAAAATTGCACCATCGTGGAGCATGTTAGGATGACATCAATACTCGGTCGTGACACTGTGATAGGCCGCCACCTATCCTTAACCATCAGTAACCTTTGCATATGAAGTATTCACCTCAACTAACTGTCTGCCGCCACATGTCAAAGCAAACTTAAGATCCAACAGTTGTGCCAGCGTGCAGGGGAATCTTTTCAGAGGGAATATTTTCCATGAGATGGTGAGATGATGACACATTGCATACACTGATTAAAAAGCAAGTATAATAAAGGTGCATGGGTTCTATGTCGCACCGTCACATGGTAGATGTATGGTGGGCCCTCTTCAACTACGATGCCATGAAAAGGTGACACGTGTCCAGTCCCTCCCAAAGAAGATTTGATGTGCGAGGAAAGTACAAATGATTTGGCTCATTCTCATTGGGTGGTGAATTGTCAACCAAGATGACTAAGATTATCAAATCTAGTCAGTGAATCAAGGCTGTGGATTTCAGAAAGGTGACAAATGATCAACGGTCTGAATTCAAAAAATGCAAACAAAGAAAATCTTTGAGTGACTATGGTACGAATAGAGTTATGGTTGCCATGACCTCCATTAATATGTAGAATGGTATAGGAATTTGATGTTATAACAACATAATTCAAGGTATTTCTCATCACTCTTCAAGGAGCAATCACGTTCAGAGCCAAAGAACCATGAAAATGAGCAAGGGGAAATAATTATACACATCTTTGATGTCAAAAACTAGTAAGTCATTGTCTCTCCCCTTCACTTAGTTTTCTATCTGTAAGAATTTCTAAGACATTTAAGGTAGCCATTAATTGCATAAACCCTAGCTTGCCTGCATAAACTACAAATTGAGTTAGTCAGGTCAAGCTTCAACCTCAAAATGTAGCTTGGATGAAGACATCATGATTTAGTGTCCCAGATCATCTAAGAGACCTCTGATAAATTTAGGAGAGGTTGGCAGAAATGATAAAATATATGATATTTGTGTAGATTGTCGAGATGCTAGGATCCCTATGTCTACTTGGAGTTTGTTTGAACATTGGCACAATTGAAGTGATTACAGAGCCCCAATCTACCATGCCTGGACCCTTGACTTAGCCAAATCAATATGTCCTAGTGTCTTCATAAACACAGACTTGATGAGAGCTGTAGCAACTAGGTATGACCCTAAGACCATGTCTGTCTTGTCTAGAAATGGAACTGTTATCATTAGATTCACTAAGGCCTATATTGCCACTGTCTTCAATCTTGATCCTACTACCGGTATACCTATAGACTTGAATGCCTTTAGGGAAAAATAAAAAACTCTTAGGTATGCATACATGTCTCATAAATTGGCCAAGCATAGATTAAAGGGGGTTGATGGAGCTTTGATCAAAATCCCTGACTTAGAAGAGGAGCCTCTCTGATGTAGCCTGTTTATGGAATATTTTGTTAAAACCTATCATAGCTTGTGTCATGTGCTCAGAAGAGATGCATTAGATATAATGTCGGTGTCTCTAATGATGATGGTAGCATGTATCCAAGATTATGGAGCTGAGAAGCCATATGATTATGCAGGTTACTTGTCAAAAAAGATGCATGAACAGATGGTGGCCATTAAGAACAAAATGTACACTCCAGATCCCCATGTAAAATTCATGGTATTCTTTAATGTGCCACATGATCCTATTTTCTCTGACTGGCCATTGGGGCAAAGAATTACATTTGAGAATTACTGATGCAGAAGGCAATGCCGTGCCAATTCACATGTGGACCTGCATGCTAGATATGCGTTTCAAATATGCTAGCTATGTTACTTTTGAGGAGTATTTTGTGAGGAAAGTATTGGGATTCCTAGACCCAGCAATAGAAAGGATACCAAAGGAGATTAAGGATTTTCTGAGACCAATGGATAGAACCCCCCATCCGAAGGACAATCACAATTGGGGAGATTGGTTTTTACATGAAAATACAACTTGTATCAGAGTCTATGGGTGTGAGGCTCCACCCTATTCCCTACCAAAATTTGTGCCTAGAAGAATAGGATTTATGGAGATCATCAAACAACTAAATGAAGAAAACAAGAAGCACTTCAAAAAGCATAAGAAGGGATCTCTTATCCCAACATCTCTGAAGCTTCATGATTTTATTACAATTGATAAGAGTGGCTTGGACCAAATTGGTCTCATGTTGCAAAGATATAGGATGAGTATGGAGAAAATAAGGCTCTTTGATCCTGAAGGTTTTATTCATGACACAAGGCATAAAGTCGGTAGGCCTGCATACCCACACCATGTCTTTCTTGATGAGGATATTGTTAGAAATTGTGATCAATGCAACAAGTGTTTTTCTTGAGAAATGGATGTAGAGAAAAGGAAAAAGAATGCTAACTCTGGATATCAAGGGGCTTTCATTGAGATTCAAAACCCCATTGAATGAATCAAAATGTTCTTTGCCAAAGTAGATGAATCGATTGCTGAGGCACCTGCTAGAGAAGAGAGGCCCACATATCAGCCAAGCAGTTCAAGGGGTGTGTACATTAGGAAAAGTTCCCCTGACTCCCCTAAAGCCCCTACCCCAAAGAGCGAAAAAATAATTAATCTTGAAACAGAAGAAGAAATGGAAGTTGTGAATCTAGAGGAGGAGGTGATAGAGGAACAAGACCCACAGTCCTCACATCAATTGCATTCTCCCCTGAGGATAGCACCATATGCCTCCCCAGAAAATAGGTTGACAAGATCCATAGTCAACAATGAGATGGACACCGAAGATGTGAGGGAGGTGGTGTGCAACCAATTTATCTCTGACAATGCATTCATTGCTACTCTAGAATTCAAATCCTTTATGTTGAGAATGAGGAGTGAAGAATTTCAAAAAAAGATAGAAGAAGCAAAAAGTGGTGCGTACCCTTCAGAGTATGATTCTATCACAAGGAGGGTTTTGAGTGAAGTGAACAAGGACATCAGTGCCATGACTCTTGAGGAAGGGAGAGCACTTGTGAAGAGAAGCAAAATCCTACTATTGCCACACTGGACACTATCAAATACTATTGCATTTGATACCATTAATAGGGATGATGCAGATGTAAGTGAAGAATAAGCCAGGAGGGCATTGCAGGGTGTTATCTTTGACCCTAAATTTGATACCTTGGCTATCTAGGCATTGGCCCCAAATGATAAGAAACCAAAGGTAGGTTTGGAAGAATTGACTGGTAATGTGATCATCAAGAGGGTGTCAGACACCCCTGCTCCTCAAGCAGCTAGCTTGAATGTACAGACAACACATTTTGTAGAGGCAGCAACACTCAAACTGTAGAAAGATTACAATGAATTATTGGGGAAATATATAGAGGCAATGGCCAGACTTAATGTTTATAAGATTCAACCTCAATTAGAAGCTGGTCCATCTCAAACACCTCTAATTACACAAACTACAGAGTCATTACTAGTGGATACACAACCCCTACTTCAAGAGATAGAGGAGATGAAAGAGGAAAATAAGAAGTTGAAAGGAGAAGTAGAAGGAAAAGTGGAAGTTGTAACCACAAATTTAATCACATATAGAATCAACAAGATATTGGCCAAGTTGGAGGAGACCCATAAGTCTTACTCTCTATTAAGGACAACATGTGAAAAGCATGAAGCAAACAAACAGAAGCTATCAACTATGAAGACTAGTTGATTACCAAGGATTGAAAAAATTAGAGAGTTTCTCAGGTGTTCTAGATATGATCCAGATGCTCCTCCTGAGTTGTAGTTAGTAGTAGGAATGTTGGAAAATTTTGAGGTGGCTACTTATCAATTAAAATTTGATTCAATACTAAGGGATAAAATGTAAGCAGATGAGAAGCATGACACAAAATGGTTACCTCACATTTTAGAAGTTGATGTGACAACAAAGGACATGAACAAGTGGAAGAAGACAATCATCGATAATGGTAATCAGTTAATTCCATCTTGTTGTGATAAGGGAGATCCAACTCTTCATGTATTAAGTTGGACACTTGAAAGACTGCATATGGTGGACATCACATTTGAATTATTTGGTAAAAATGTCAAAAGTATCCTAGATGCACAATATGTCAGCCACAATAGTAAGATAGCAAAAGTCATCTAATTTCCTTAGCTGGCTGCGAGTACATATCATATGTGGAAGGATAGATATGGATCTAAAGAATAACAACTTGGCTACTATCTTCCAACCACAACAATGCAAATCCCCAGGTAGCTCTTCGTATTTCTCAAGGCCAACCACTCCTTTTCTTTTTCCTCCGGTGCAATCAATGTTTCCTCAGTGCCTTTGGGTGTTTCTCTATATTCATTGAATTTGAAAGACAATGTATTAATTACTAAGGGTACACGTTCTTGTTAAATAATGGAACTGTATCACTCATTTTAATGTTGTTGAAGACTTGAAAATTTTGGAGAAGTAATGAAAATACAGGCTCTTTGGGTTTCTCTATTTTGTGTTGTAAGTTTATGAGTTACGTGTTGGATGCCTTATGCATAAAATTTATAAATTTCATGTTGTTTTTAAATGAGTAATGCTTTGTTGCATATGTTTGGTTATCTGTCTCCAAGTTGTGTATATTTTTCTTCTGAATCTAAGTAGCTAAGGGTTACTCAACGTTCTGGAACATGGGTTTTTTATCTTAAGATTTGGCATATCTTTAGTGTTTTATAATTTGCAAATTTGAGTACCAACAAAACCAGTATTGACATTAAAGCGATGTACAAAATCATTGGCCAAATCATTGAAGGAATAAATAGAACTATGAGGAAGAGAATAAAGCCATTCAATTGCATAATCCTTTTAGTATCTAGGGAAGAGCTTTGTAAAAAGTTTATCATCATAAACATAATCAAAACAAACTCCCAATTGTGTCATAAGGTCCCCTTTACCACTATACATTACAAAACTAGGGGCCACCGAACAAACTAGAAATGAATAAGAAATAACTCAAATGAAAGTGGATTATGCTTGATTTCTCCTATGATATCCTTTGATTAATAGAAGTAATGCATCAACTTTACTTTGCATCTCATCGATCATTTTAAGGATGACATCTATGTTGGAAGGATGAATATTAGGAGTTATGATTAAAATGGGAGTGGCAGTGGCAACATGAGATAATACGTGGAGTGTAGGTTGATTACGGGACAAAGAATGAAGTTGGAATGATAGCACTAGAATTGGCAACATGAGTAGTAGATGAGAAGTAAACACAATCAGGGGATGAGTGGAAGGTACAATATGAGAAGTAGGTACAATGAAAGGATCAATGATAGGGGCTATGAAAAATTGATAAGCAATACAGAGAACATAAGAAATATGTGGCTTGGCTAATGCAGGAGAAGATGTCGAAGGAGGCACACTAGATGAAAAGGCTTGTGAAGGAAGGGGAGGAGACACACTATTTAAGGAACTTGCTGAGCTTATCCTTTGACCTATATCACTTAATACTTCCATCACATAAGGATTATCCATTAACAAGTTATGAAGAACATAAATCAAATTTGAATAATTAACATTAATGCTCAAATTCATAAAGGTCTGATATAAGTATTTGTGTAGTAAGATTCATGTCTTGCCTATCCATATGTGCAACATGTGCATCATGATGAAAAACATCTTCCTCATTAAAATATGTAGTAGTCATCAAATCCTCAATCATAACTTTGCTCGCAATGAATCGAGGCCATTGTAGAGTTAAGCCTAAGGTTTCTTCTTAGTGCAAAATGAGGATTAGGTTGAGACCTTGACATTCAAGAAAAATATAAAGCAATGAAAAGTAAATTACATCCAAGTAATCCTAATTTTTTCTGCCAACAATTCATACCAAAGATTGAACAATTTAAGGATATTGCAATAGGTAATTTATTTTGACACAAATAATATTATTGAAGCATTTCAAAGTTTAGGCCATAAGAGTCATCCTTTTATAAATGTGGATTGCAAATAATTCTGAAAATTTAGAAGTCTTTGGTACAGTCACAGTAGGAGGGTTCACAGAATGAACTATCCGAACCATGTAGCAAGAGTAAATACAATGGAAATGACTCAAAGAAATGAAGCAAATGCAGATTTAGTCATTTAATATATCAAAGAATTCAAATAGAGATCAGCTGGCAACATGTGGGCTTACAATTAGGGCTTATAGGCCTAATTACATACATGTGCAAGATAAATCGTTGAAGCTCCTCACATAAATCTAAACTATTAGATACTTCTATGTGAATCACTACTCTCCTAAGGATCTATTACATCAATATATATCATCTCCAGAACAATAGATTCCTTTATGTTGGACAAGGAAGGTCACAAACTCCAATGAAGAGTTGTAATGTGTGTACACTGATAGGTCAGACCTAAATGCATAGAACACCTCCACAAATGAATGGAATGATGTGCGGATCTTGGGGAAGGTCGTCCATGAACCAAGGATCATTAAATGATGTGTCATTAAGATCCACAAGTTGAGGAATGCTCTGCAAGTCTTCTCCTTTAGCTGATTATCAGAGACTGTCAGGATGCTCTATTATGAGAAAACAGTCGATCTTTTGATAGCAATATTTTTCTAATAATGATGTGCAGATCTCTAAATTTTGGATATGATGTAGATGAATGAATCTAGATGCTAAGTCTAGGTCCGTGAAAACTAAAATGCAACTGGACCAAAAAAATATAGAAACTACTTCTGACTGGAGTTCCTGAATTGAACTAGAAAATGAAAAGAAACAAACTGAAATACAAATGTTTTTGGGTGATGCAAGATTGCTCTTGAACCAAGGATGCTCCTGCATTAGACATTCATGGTTATTGAAAAAGTGAGTCCCTCACTTTGTTGGGGCTAGGGGAGTACCAAGACGGTGCACCTCAGCCTAAGAAATCCATGATGAATCTTCTTCCAATCTGCCTTTCCACTTCACAAGATATTCTTTGTATTCTCTTCCTCTAGTGCTACATCCAACTCTACTATCCAAAATGTCTTCAATCTACTCCAGTGCTTGTTGTGGTAACTTCTTCTTCAAGTCTTCTTCCATGCTATCACTAAACTCTGATTCATGATACTGATAAAGGTTTGCAATGTTGAAAATAGGTGATATACACAATGTCTCTGGTAACTCCACTTCATATGCATTTCCTAGATCAAATTTTCTGAGTACCTTACAAGGTCCAAACTTCTTCATCTTCAACTTGTTATATGTCCCAACTGGAAATCTTTATTTTCTTAAGTACACCATCACTTCATCTCCAACTTCAAATTCCTTATGACTTCTCTTCTCATCTCCCTTTTCCTTATACTTATTCTTCATATTTTCCAAATGCTTCTTCACCTGATTATGCATTGTCTTCATGTGATCTTAAAATTCTTCTGCTTCTACACTTCTCTTTTCTTCCATGCTGATATCTCTTAATTCTGCTACTCCTATATGATTCACTCCTGTCACAATCTCAAAAGGTGTTCTTTTGGTACTCCTATTTAATAAATTATTGTATGCAAACTCTGCTTGTGAAAGTATCAAATCCCAGCTTTTGGCTTTCTCTCCAACCAAACATCTCAACAAGTTTCCCAAACTCCTATTCACTACCTTTGTCTGTCCATCAGTCTATGGATGAAAAGTTGAACTAAACTTCAAATCTATCTTCATCTTCTTCCAAAGTGTCTTCCAAAAGTATCCAACAAACTTTGTATCTCTGTTTGAAAATATACTCTTAGGTAATCCATGTAATGTCACAATCTCCTTGAAAAATAGGTCAGCTATATGCACTGCGTCAGTTGTCTTCTTACAAGGTATGAAATGAGCCATCTTTGAAAATCTATGAACCAATACAAATATTGAATCATGTCCTCTCTATGTCTTAGGCAATCCCATTACAAAATCCATGCTTATGTCTTCCCAAGGTCTCTCCAATACTATCAAAGGTTTATACAATCTAGTATTCTGACTACTTCCTTTTGCAACTTGAAAAACTCTACAACTCTACACAAATCTCCTAACATCCTTATGTATCTGATGCCAAACGTAGTTTTCACTCACCAAAGCCACTATCTTATCGATGACAAAATGTCCTGCCAATCCACCACTATGGTTCTCCTTGATCAAATTATCTCTCATTGAACTTCTAGGTATGCATAACTGATTTCCTTTGAACAACATATCTTCTTGAATGAAATAGTTCAACCATTTATTCATATCTGTCACAATAGGTTCCTTACATGCTTTCCAAGGTTCTACAAAATCAATGTCTCCCTCATACATGTTCTTTAATTCATCAAAACCCAACACTTCAACTCTCATTTCTGTTAATAAGTTTCTTCTTCTACTCAATGCATCAACAACATTATTTGATTTTCCACTCCTATGTTTCAACGCAAATGTATAAATCTGCATGAACTCTACCCATCTCATATGTCTCTGATTCAACTTACCTTGACTATTCAAATATTGCAAAGCTTGATGATCTATATACAACACAAACTCCTTAGGCAACAAGTAATGTCTCCACTTCTTCAAGGCTTGAATTATGGCATAGAACTCTTGTTCATAAACTGAATATCTTCTCCTTGCATCAATCAAATTCTCACTGAAATATGCCATTGCTCTACCTTCTTGACTTAACACTGCTCCAATTACATTTCCACTTGCATCACAATCAACTTGCAATACCTTATTGAAATCTGGTAATGCCAAAACAGGTTGTTTTGTCACCTTCTACTTCAACAACTCAAAAATTTTATATGCTCCAGATGTCCACTTGAAATCCTTTATGTCACCTCTCATTGTCTCTATCATAGGGTTACAAATGGAACTAAAATTTTTGATGAACTTCTGGTAGAAACTAGCCAATCCATGAAATGATCTAACCTCTCCAATGCTCTCCGGTGTAGGTCATTCAACAATTGATTTCACTTTCTTAGGGTCCATCTTCAATTCTTCCATAGAAATCACAAATACCAAATATACCAACTCTTCTTTCATGAAACTACACTTCTTGATGTTTATCAACAATTTCTCTTATATTAGTCTCTGCAAAACTTGTCTAATATGCCACAAATTTTTCTCTTTTGTTTTACTGAAAATCAGAATATCATCCAAATATACGATCACAAACTTATCCAAGAATTTATTCAGAACTTCATTCATCAATCTCATGAAAGTACTCGGTGCATCTGTCAATCCAAAGGGCATCACCAACCACTCATACAATCCTTCATTTATCTTAAAAGTAGTCTTGCATTCAGCACCTTCTCTGGTTCTGATCTGATGGTATCCACTCTTCAAGTCTATCTTTGTGAAATATCTTGGTCCACTCAAACAATCCATGATATCATTCATCCTAGGTAAAGGAAATCTATACTTAACTATGATCTTGTTTATTGCTCTAGAGTTAGTACACATTCTCCATTCTCTATCCTTCTTCGGTGCTAATACTATAGGTACTGCACAAGGACTCAAGCTTTCTCTGATCAAACCTTTCCTCAACAACTCTTGTATTTGTCTATTTAGTTCTTCATTCTCTGTCGATGTAATTCTATGTGTTTCTTTGTTAGGCAAACTTGCTCCCGGTATAAGATCCATGTGATGACTGATACTCCTTATAGGTGGCAATCCTTCAAGTACATTATCTGATATGATGTCTTCATACTCTATCAACAATTCTCTTATCTCCTCCAGTTGTGGTTCTTCAGTCTCTTTCTTCAATGTTTCAGGCTTCTTAGGAATCAAAGCATAACACATATTCTCATGTCTCAAACCATCCAGAAATTTTCTTGCATCTACCAAACAGCTTCTAGCATTCCCACATACTTCACTCTTAGGATCATCCTCCAAAGGAATCAAAGTAATTCTCTTTCCATTTGTTGTTATAGTATATGTATTCTTGCTCCCATCATGTATAGCTTTTCTATCATACTGCTAAGGTCTACCCAACAAGATATGACAAACATCCATAGGCATAATATCACACAAGACTTCATTATGATAAGATCCAATATGAAATTTCACCAAACATTGTTCAGTCACCAATACCTTATGATCATCCTGAATCCATGTTATCTGATAGCACTTAGGGTGTTTCAATCTTTCCAACTTCAGCTTAGTCACCATCTCCTTTGAAACTAGGTTATCTAAACTACCACTATCAATTACAACTTTACAACACTTACCTATTGATTTACATCTAGTTCTAAACATACTCTTCCTCTATGGTGGTTCCTCATTTGTCTCTACTTGAAATAGTGCTCTCCTCATCACAAGTGATTCTCCTTTCTCAGGTTTGCCAACTAAACTAGGTGATCCAATAGGTTCTTCTTCAACATAGGTTGTTCTTCCACTATTTTTTGTCCTCTTACTTATACTACCCTGATTACACTCAAAGGCTCTATGTCATTCACCTCCACACTTGAAACAAGCACCTCTGAATGTTCTCTTATCAAATCCTCTTCCTTCTCTTCTATATCCTTCATTCCGGTAATGGGATGTCAAACTTGTTCTACTCTGGATGTAATCTATCTCCTCTAGAAAATGTTATACTTCTCTGAAATTTACCTCCTTTGCCTCTCTGTCTCTGATCATGTCTTTTATTCATCTTCTCTTCAACTTTCAATGCAAACTGATATGCTTCTTCCAAAGATGTCATCCTTACCAAGCTTACTTCCTCTTGAATGTTCAATCTTAGTCCATTGATGTATCTAGCCACTTTTTCCTTGTTTGCTTCACTATATATGTCCTATCCATATGATTATTTTATGGAATTCTCCAGTGTACTCCTTCACAGATTTCTCCTTTGTCTCAAGTTTTGCAAACTTTTCAATAGTTCCAACTCATAGTTAGTAGGTATAAATTGATTCTTCAACTTTGTCACCATCCTATCCCATTTTGTAATCTTTTCATTTTCTGTTTCTTTCCAACGGAACTTCTTTCCACCATATAGTAGCATGTCCTTTCAACTTTGTCTTTACAAATTTCACCTTCTCCAGATCTTCAATTTCCTCATATTCAAAGTATTCTTCCATGTCATTTATTCAGTCAATAAATTCTTTAGGGTTCAAATTACCAGTATAGTTTGACACATCAACTCTAGGTCTCTTTCTAATATTTGAAATAGCTCACAGTATCTTTACTTGGTCTGATTCTTCTTCTTCATCACCTCCTAGGGTTTCTCTAGTTTGTTCAACAGATTGAAATTCTTCTTCATCATCGTTTTCAACATTAGGTCTCGGTGTCAATCCTCTTCTCCTATCTTCTTCAACAACATCCAAATGAATTCACATTGTTTTCATCATTTCCATCATCTCATCCATTCTACCAGCCATTGTTCAAATAGTAGCAACTCTCCTCGGTGGCATTCTTGCTAGGATCAAGTGCAAACTACCTCAAGTTCGGTGATCGGGCTACAAGGTGACAACTGCCTCACAATTGGCAATCCTTTGTGACACAAGTAACCTACCTCAATTCAGCAATCTGTCCATGCAAGATCTTACAAAATTTCTTCGCTAACTTCACTCAATTCACTCCTAGAGATTCAAACTTTCACTCTGATACCACTTGGTGCAATCACGGTAGGAGGGTTTATAGAATAAACTATCTAGACCATGCAACAAGAGTAAACACAATGGAAATGACTCAAATAAATGAAGCATATGTCGATTCAATCATTTAGTATATCAAAGAATACAAATAGAGATCAGTCGGCAACATGTGGTCTTACAATTAGGGCTCACATGCCTGATTACATACATGCACAAGATAAAGCTTTGAAGCTCCTCGCAGAACTCTAAACTATCATATACTTCTATGTGAATCACTACTCTCCTAAGGATCTATTACATCAATATATATCATCTCTAGAACAATAGATTCCTCTGTGTCATCCAAGGAAGGTCACTAACTCCAATGAAGAGCTGTAACGTGTGTACATGGATAGGTCGGACCTAAATGCATAGAACACCTCTGCAAATAATGGAATGATGTGTGGATCTTGAGGAACGTTGGCCATGAACCAAGGATCATTGAATGATGTGTCATTAAGCTCCATAAGTCAAGGAATGCTCCGCAAGTCTTCTCCTTTATCTGATTATCAGAGACTGTCAGGATGCTCTGTTCTAAGAAAACAATCGATCTTCTGATAGCGATATGTTTTCGGTAATGATGTGCAGATCTCTTATTTATGGATATGATGTAGATGAATGAATCTAGATCCTAAGTCTAACTCCATAAGGACTGAAATACAACTGGACCAAAAAATACAGAAACTGCTTCTGACTGGACTGCCTAAACTGAACTGGAAAATGAAAAGAAACAAACTAAACTGCAAACAAACTGAAATGCAAATGTTTTTGGGTGATGTAAGATTGCTCTTGAACCAGGGATACTCCTACATTAGTCTTGGTCATTAACATTATTGTCTGCTACAATGTCATTCAGTGTATCATTGTAAATGTTCATATGTTCTTTCAAGTATTTAATATTATCATCATACTCATCTTGACCTGCATCATCTTCATCATCATTGAAATTTGACTGTAGACCATCTATATTGTTACTAGATATATTTGGATCATCATTTTCTATACCATTCATATTGTTGTCTTCCATAACATCATCTAACTCTGGATTGTTGCCTTCTTGTGCCTAAACATAACCATCTTCAACATCATCATGGATGTCAATTTATTCTATGTTCTCTAATCCCTCTCTCTCATTTTGTTGGCCATCATTGTTTTGCTCAGTATCCACTAATGCATCATCAAATACATGCCTTAATCTTGGATCATAATGTATTGCAAATATCCATTTTGGGTCCAAAATATCTTCATAGAAAAATACTTGCATAAGAAAGACATACATATATTAGACGTATGGTATAACAATTTTATTGATTAATAAACACATGTATATATTTGCAATAAACTATGAATTAATAGATTAATGATCACTACCACTTCTTATTTGAGTTAAAGAAATACTTGCTCACAATGAATTGGTAGAACATAAGGCTCCTTATCCTTTGGTAGGAAACATGAGGAATCTATAGAAAACAATCCACTATGGGTATCATGTCTTCATGTCCTCTCAAATGCTTCATACCATCTACAATTAAAAATACAACATTTAAAAGAGTGGTAATCCAACTCAATAATTTCTTGTATTTTCCCAACATATTGTAGATTCTCTTCAATTATATTCTTATCTTTTGAGCTTGATCGACTGGATTGCTTGAAGTCAACCATGATGCCACAATCGAAGGATCGTCTCTTTACATCTACACTTTCTACACAATAATGTCGACCATATGCTCACATTGTTGGATATTTCCTCACCTGTGAAAGACCATTTATTTCAGTGAAAACAAATATAATGATGAATATTAAAATAGTAATAGTGTCAAAACTATAAGGAAACAATATTTGGTAAAATTCCAACTGTAACTTTCTTTCATGTCCTCTAGACATGTTGATTTCATCTTATGTTATGTTTAAATATATACCTACATCTTCTATTTGATTTTGAATTTGTTCAGTAACCCATTCTAGTGTGCAATCTTTGCCCCATTCCCCAAGTAGATCAGTGGGAAGTGGAGTATTCCTTGGGTTTGATCTCTCCTTGCTTCTAACACTTCTTCTCTCTTTTTATCATGTAGATCAATCCATTTGTTCATAAATTCCATGTGGTACAGAATGAACTTGTCGAGTATAGCACTTTCGTCTACACCTATTACATGTCAACATGTTTATTTCAAACTCCAAATGTCATGTTGTTAATTTGATAAATAAATTACAGAGTAGATTAATGATTGCAAGAAAAACAATCACACTGATCATGAATTTACTTACTAATTTCTACTTGAACACCATTAGATTGTGGTTTTTCTCCATTAATAATATCTGATGCTCATTCTTCAACCTAGAAGTGTGGCTCATCTTCAAAATCCTTACCAAGGAATTCACACAAGAAGAAAAATGCTTCATTCAATACATACCCTTCAGCCATGCAACCCTCTAGATGTGCCTTTTGTCAGACATATTTTTTTAGAGTTTTCATATACCTCTCAAAGAAAAACATCCACCTCGTTGATACGACACCCGCCAATTCAATGTCATCAACTAGGTGTATAAGTAAATGGACTTGTAGGTCCATGAAACTTGTAGGGAGCTCCTTCTCAAATACACATACAATTTCTACAATTTCCTTCTTCCATTTTGGCACTTCACATTTGTGGATCTCCTTGGAGGTTACCCACCTAAAATAAGAATAGTAAATTAGTATGAACCTTTAGTCAAAAATTAAAATGCAATATAGTAGTGCTATGTCTCTCACACATGAACATTTCATATAACCACATACCTTGTAAATGCTGATAATCGACTTATGGCATTCCTTAAGTCAACTATAAGACAGGAATCCCCCCTAATTGCCAATGGCATGATATGCTACCAAAAACATTTATGAAAAGGTCATTAGTAATTTTTCTCACACAACAAAATATCAAAATATATTTAGTACTTAATCAACTTTACTAGTAAATGTTAAATGATGATATATAATACCTTCATAAAATTATGAAAATCATGTGTTTTAAATCCTATGACATGTCCATCAATTGTAAAAGCTTTAGCCAATGATGACCCATATCCAGTAGGTATCCTTATTGAACAAATGACATTTTTTACTTGGTCTAGCTCTTTTTTTCAAAATCCATGGAGCTTCTGCATATGTTTCATTTTCCTTGTTTGGCCACAAATGTTTCCTATCAATTTTGGTGTGCGAAAGAGCAATATCTCTCCTCGAAGACAAGGTGTCCTTCTCTTTGCCTGATATATGTCGAAATATAGAATCTGGGACATTTTTGAAGATGTGCATTGGATCTAATAGGTGAGATATTAATAGATCCTTCTAGTAAGGGAGCTCATAAAATATGGATTCCCTTTTCATTCCTTCTGGCATACTAACTACAACTTATTTCAGTTCTTCAAGTGAATCACCCCAATCAAAAAAATCCTCCCAAGCTTTCAATTTAGCATCTTCATACTTATTAAACCAATCACCTGGACCCATAGTCATGGGAGGGCCTCTATTTTCAACTTTTCCATCAAATTGATTCTTCAGGCAATTTCTAAACTTATGATCTAGTGGTAGAAAAACCCTTTTGTTTGCGTAAATAAATTTATGTAGATCTTTAGAATACCACCCTTGAAATTATTCTACACATCTTGGACATGCAAATATCGCCTTTGTTTGAAGCCCTGCAGTTCAATAAGTAATGTTAAAAACATCAAAAAAGTAGTATAAAACTAAGTATGAAACTTGGGATGAAAATAAATTATGAGTGTAAATACGTAAATATTTTATCTTACCAGAACAAACACCAAGTCCTGGGAAATCATGAATAGTCCAACATAGCACATCGTAAAACATGAAGGACCTATTTGATGGGGGACGTGATATATCATACATTCTTATGCCTTTCCATAGCAGTTGCAACTCATCAATAAAAGGTGCAAGATAAACATCCATGTTTTTAACTTGATGTTTTCTTGGAACAATGAGAGTCAGCATAAGGTGCTCCTTTCTAACACTCATCCATGGGGGAATATTGTATACTATCAATCTAACTAGCCAAACACTATATTTTGAGCTCGGGTAAGAGAATGGGCACACTCCATCAATTGCAAGACCAAACCTAATACTATGGGGTTCATCTTTGAATTTTATTGCCCATTTTTCCTCTATGTGTTTTATTTCTTTGAAGTCAGCTAGAATTCACATGAATCCATCTTTACTTCTATTCTTTGCATGCCAGTCCATCAATTGTGCAAGTGACTTGCAACGAAACATTCGTTGAAGTCTAGGTATAATTGGCATGTGACGTAAAACCTTCTTTGGAACTGTAGGACCTTGTACATCTGCATGATATCTCTTCTCTTTGCATATAGGGCATTCTACCTTGTTTTGATATTCATCTCTGTATAAAATGCAATCATGTTTACATGAATGAATTTGCTTATATTCAATCCCCAACTCAACCAACAACAGACACACCTCTCTGCAAGTTGATGGCAACACATTCTCTTCAGGGAATATTTTAGTTTTTAGTGCCTTGTAAGATTGCTAGAGATTAAATCAATTGAATGTTTGACTTATTATGAACATGTTTGATATGTCAATCTATATACTAGGATTGTTTATATACAATATATGGTTTTAAAATCCCCTTAAAGAAATATAAATGAAGTTGATGAATGTTTACGAATTATGTACACCAATTGACAATGCAAAGTAAGAAATAGATTTCAACTCACTTCAATAGGGTAGTGAATCCTTTGTCTAACCAACCAAATAGTGACTTGATTTCTAATAATATTAATGTGCATGCCAGTTTTGAGGTTCTACTTGCACCCATTTTGAACATGGGTGTCTTCTCTACTTGCTTGATGGACTCTTTCAGGTTGTTATCATCAACATTATGTTGGTGGTAATTACCCCTACTATCATCATTATTATCAACCATATGATCGTTATTGTCATCATCAAGTTTCCATCCCCAAAGAAATCTCTAAGAATTTCATTCAATCCTTCTTCATGCAATGCATTTTCACTATCATGATCATCATCATTAAGGCTAGGTGGCATGCCATTAGTGTATGCAAATCTCATCAGCTCTTCAAATTTCTCAGCTGGTAGTATTCTCTTCAATGTTGCTCTTTTCACCTTGGTATGGTTTGGATCATCCCGTCCAAATCTTAATAACCCAGTTGGATCCTTGGTATTAGTATCTATTTCATCAACATCTTCTACCTATCAACAAACATAAGCATTATTTAATGTTTGGAAACAATTGGATAAATCATCAATGTATCAATTTTAAAGAAATATAATCAAATATGGTTTAAAAAATATAAATATAAATTGTATGAACACATATACATCAATTGAATAATGGAACATTATTTTATAGACTATCTTTTTTATACAATAATTTAAATAAAACACAATTTTGACAACATAGTTTATAAAACATTAGTCCACACTCATTTATTATTCTTTGGTTTTATTCCCTTAAGAGCATCCTTAGGGAGACCTTGTTCTTCCCTCTTCTTTTGCACAAGAGTGCATATTAAGAAGGGGTAATCAATCAATAACTCATCCCCAATGGTAAGGTCCATAATAGCCTCAACCATTATCAATCTATCAACCTCTATTTCCATATCTCCATCTTTATCATTTATAACCTCAACAAATTGACAATTCAGTCTTACAGTAGGGTCCCTTCCCTTACTACTATTTATAAATCCTGCAATATTTTTGTGTGTGTATGCATGCCCGTGTATGCATGCCCATCTATATACATAAGATGACCTCTATAATTCATTTCTTTTCCACTTCCAATTGGAGACAATGTGTATACATATTCAAATTTAGACCATATACTGACATGCTAGGCTTATATTTTGCTAGCCTTCTCCATTCACCACTATAATATGATGGACCATAATATGGCATTAATCTCCTAGTGGTTTGTTCTGAATTGTTTCTATGTTTAGATCCCACCTATACATTTTGGACAATAAAGAGGCCTAAATTCACTCCATGAATATTGGAGGGTCGTATCATGTAGCTGTATCCCCAAAATTGAAACACCTCATACACTCTAGGTAGTTGTTGATCACTAGGCCAAGCGCAATATAGTCAACGATCAAATGTCTCTTTGTAAATTGATCTCAAACTCAAGGGCAAGTCATCATCTCCATCACATTCATTCTCATAGGGTATGTAGTCCACCTTCCCCTTGTCTTTAAGAAAATTATGCATCTTTAAACCGGTTCTTGTTCTGTTGCTTGTTTTCATCAATTCCTCATCTTTTGAGCTAGTATATTGGCACATATTTTTGTTAGATGTATCATATAATAAATGATCATTGCCCTCTAGGCTAGAAGTCAATGATCCAAGAAACTTTAAACTGAGAACTTTATCCTGCAAGTATCCATTAAGAAAAAAATTAGTTATTTAACTAATATAAAACAATGTTTAAACGAAGTATACATATTTTTTTATCAAATTGGAAAATTCCTTACCACAGTTCCTATTGGATTTGAATCGATTGTAGGAGGCATACTACCAACTAGAAGCTCATCATATATGTAATGTCTTTGTACAATCACTCATTTGAATTGTTTCTTTCCATGACATAGAGAACATCCACAAACAACAATTTTCTCAAAGTATTCATCCCGTGTACTATAGTCCTAACCAACCTCTTGTTCAATGCAATCATTTGTTATGTCTACAGAATCCATTGTCATATCCTCTTCCACCCACTATCCTCTATGTGATTTAATAGTTTTAGGTCCACACCCATGTACATATCTTTTTCTTTTGCTAGTTGAATGCTCAGGCTCTGCATTTGCTCCAATCTCCATCTAAAATAATCAACAACATGCATTAATTTATGTCAAGATTGGATAATACATTATAAATTTCAATAATACTGTGAAAAAAGATGGATGTATCACAAAATGCCATCAGATCATTTTTTCCTAAGTTAAGTCAAAATTTGAGTACCTGATGTCCGGCTTCATCCATTGTGTCCTCATTTGATATGACACGATCTATTGCCATGGCCTCGTCTAGCCCCTATAATACACAACATAGTAAATAATGTTTAGTACACCAATTATATCATTTCAATAAATATGCTATCCATCACAAAACCTCACTTTAGTCATATATTTGACATATTGATATCATGTTTTGGCCATCCTAATTTTCAAACTTTTCCCTTGATCATAGAATCACATTTAATCACCATTCCTGTGCATTTTCAACCAATAAGTTTGACCTCAGAGGCCTCATGGATAGAAAAATGACTTTACCTCCTCTATGTTGTAGCATTTGTGAATTCATAAACACCTTCCTCCTTTGGTTGAGGTTGCTTTCTCTTCTTACCTCTATTGTATCTACAGATTCCGTTGTCATATCTATTTCCACCCACTTTCCTCTCTATGATTTAGTAGTTCTATGCCGTCCATGTCCTCTCTCCATGGCCTCCTCTGGATCATGTAATACACAACAATTATTAAGATTTTGGGCTGTGTTTATAGAAGCTTGAGAAAGATTAAACATGAAAATTAAGTGCTTCTCTTCATAATATGTTTATTCAAATGCATTACATTCTTATAGGATTCCAAAATCCTATTTTATAGGAAACCTCATTAACAACTTCCCTATTTATATTGAGTTATTTCAAGAACTTAACATACATACCACTAATTAACTTACCTTTTAAACAAATCACACTAACAATAATGTTAAGTTGTTTCTCAACAACTTAATATCTATTACATTTATAATGTCAATTTAATAAACCATGTGAACACTAATTCCTAACACCCCCGCTTAGTGTGAACATGGTAGAGAAACATTCACACACTCTTTTGCAATATGCTCACCCCTATGGCATGTCCAACTATGTGACTCATGACCTTGATCCAAAAGAAAGGCTCTCTCCTTCCATGGTTTTAAATAGGCTTACCACAAACCTTGACGTGACAGGAACTCATCAACTGTCCACCTTGTGTGGTTTTCTGGATCCTCCCACAAACCCTTTCAAGATCCATGAACTGACTTACTCTGGTGCTTTTGTTCACCACTATGCTTGTACATCAGGGAAGTTATATAGGAATCATATTTATCACAAATCTAAAAAAACCCATACTAGAAAAGGTTTCACATTACATTCCATAAGAACACAATGTTCTTAATTGTAGTCACTATTACCAATCACTGCCACTCAATCTCGAAGAGCATAGGCAACTGCCACTGCCACTAAAAGTTGCCCTTGACTTTAGCCATTTTGGTGCAGAATGGGTATGGAACATTGGTTATTATTCCCCCCCACAATGTAAAATTCCATTTATTCACACAAACAAGAATACTGAAAAGAAAATCATACCATACTGCATACTACTATTTGGATGTTGTCGCACATGGCCATTATTGCTAGTGAACATATTCACCAGTCAAACATCTTCCAAAAAAGTATGGCACTCAAAGGATCTCTGTAGTCATAGGATTTCTGCAGTCATCTACTCTCCAATACAATCATTTATTAGTTTTCACACACTAAACTAAAAAGCTGAAAAACACACTACATATTGTACATTTTTCACTATATCATGTGTGCAGCCCCATCGTTGGTGACTAACAAGACGTTGCTGATTGACAGATGTGCACCAAGAGAATATTGTTGAAATTATCTTGTTAATACAGTCTCTTTTCATTAAGACACACTATGAAAAACAAAATAGGACATTGCAACATTTTGCTCTTCACAAAAAGTTTACACGCAAAATCTTGACAACTAGAGCTCAAATCTTATGATTACAAGATGACTACAAATTCACATCAAAAAGACATTTATTTCATATTTGACACTCCTTTTTCTTTTATGGGTCATTTTAAGGCTATCTATATCTCTCCAAGGTTTAAGGAGATAGTTCATGGCCTCTTAAACCGGGCCTCAATATTGTAGTGAAGTCACATAATATAAACAAAGATTGTCATGACTTAGCTAAAATGTTGTTAATCTCCTATCACATATCTTAATGTTGTCCTTAATCCCAAATCCAACTCTGAAATATTAGATGGAAGGTCATGGCTCCAACTAAAACAATTGGTGTCAAAATGATAAGTCAGGGGACCATCATAGTGTTGATCTACTATTGTAGTGGGATCTTGAGGATTCAAAGGTTGTCATATCATTGCTATTGTCCAAATACCACCTAATGTTGTACTAACAATGATTTAGAATCTTTATTAGCAAGTCAATGGACTGATATGGGAATAAAGGGCAGCCACCATATGATATCACCCACCCACTATCATTATAAGGGGATGATATCAATGACCATCATTATGCCTTGTTATAGCTGATGGACAATCATCCTAAGTATTGTTACAACCCAAAAGGTCTATCACAACCCCAAAGGACTATCACAAATGTTATTAGGTCATCCAAACCATAGCTCTAATATTCACCATCATATGAATATCATAATTAACATTGTAGAGGTTGTCATACCATGAGGCGTAGGTAACAACCATAGGAGGTTTAAAATTGTCTCATTAATCTTGTGACCAGGTTAAGTCACTATCATAGTAATAATGTAGTTAGTCATCAATCAACATGTCTTTGCATCTCAATGAGACCAGTTCTTGAAAAATGACAATCCAGAGGTTAAAGAGACAAGTTGATACCTTACCCAAGTTGTCATGTTCTTGAAACCTTGTCACTATAAAGAGGTGATATCTAGATAGTAATGTCACAAGGACATAACCAAGGCATGCACTATCATGAGCCATAGGGACAACTTACTACACCATCCAAAACTCCATTTGAACTAGCTACTATCAATAATTCACATTATTCGTGATTGTCATGAAGAAAACACCATGCATAGGACTATCATAGTCAAAGTGGAGAGGATTGTCTAGTCATTTTATGACTGTCATAATAGCTAGTGGGTTAGTTACCATGCTTCAACCTAAAATAGGTTAATGAGAACATAGAAATGAAAATCACCATACCATAAGCATTTCCATAAGCTACTAATATAGTCCCAATATCATGTCATGATAGTAAAAGAAGAGTTGTTTTGTTTTTCCAAAACCATATCACTTGCATAAGGATTGTCACCAACCATCTATGTAAGGTCGCGAAAGAGTGAATCATTATTGAGCTAATCCTAAGAGAAGCATGAAGTCAAAATGCTATCATGGAAACAAGATATAGTTACTTATTATAAGGACAATCCAAATTTGGTGAGGTTGCTACAAACAACCAAATTTGTCATTCTATTAGATAGTGATATTAACTTCCAAGAAAAATACATCATTTTGTACTGATAGGTGCTAAATTAGGTGCATTTTGTGCCACCTTTTGTGCCCCAAAAAGATTACATTTATGCCTAAAAGTCAGCGCTATAGTCGGAGTAGTAGTCAAAGCTAAAGTCAGTGATAATTGCTCTGACTATAGCACTGACTAATGGATCAAAAAAAAATTTAAAAATTCCCGCCTGCACATACCCCAAAACAAAACTTTATTGATTTTTGGTATTCATTTTGTGTTTGGAGATCAAGCGTTTGGGTTTTTTGTGTTAGCCCTTACTTTAGGTAGATCCTTAGCAATGGTAGGACCTGTATTCCAACCCAAATTTCCTTTCCATTCCTAAAGTGCATACTCACTTTCTTACATCTCAAAAGTCCCAGGTTCAAGCCATGACAACCTTTGCTTCCAGATATCTCAGCCTTTCAATTCGTGCTACTCTTCTTCTATTTGTGCTAGGTAAGGGCATCACCTCTCTTTCATCTACTCTTTTTTTCCTGTCAGATGTTGGATTCGTTTGGACAAATACAGGTCTTGTAATATTCATAGGGCATCTATTAAATATAATTCTATGAAAGGCTTTTCATAATAGATGACAAATTTCCACATTCCATAATATTATAAATGTGTGCTTTAGGATTAAACTATGTGAATCAGATATCTCAGCCTTTGCTTAAAGGAAATTGTTGTCTATCTTGATATGGATGAAATCACATTTTGCCACTAGTTGATAAAATTTCTCTCTGGCTTTATTTTAATTGATGCATAAGCTTACTTTCTTGCAGCAAACTTATAGAGGAAAATAGCTTCATGATTTTCTCTACAAAGTAAAGGTCAAAAACCTTGAGGAATATAGAAAAACTAGATGAAAACTTTCATACCTGGCAGTGTGTACTTCTTTTGCCTCCAAAGACTGGACAAAAATAATTTGCACTAGGTCACCTCAAAATGTCAAGCAATAGAGGGAAGAGAGCAAAGGGAGCAGACTCTGGCCACAATGAGGTAATTCATTGTCAATTTATAGATTTGTAAATGTTTCCATTGTTTCATTGATTTTTAGTTTTTAGTTTTTTATTTCTAAATTTTAAAAAAGAAATTTATTATATATATATATATATATAGGGACATGAGAGTGACAAAGATAAAGAGGCATTGGCTTCCATATTGGGGGTAGAGGTAGTGAACAAATTGGATGGTGTGGACTTGACAATGCTTGCCAAATACATAGAAAAATGATCTAGTAAATCCCCTAAAACATTGCAACCAAATCAACAGTGTCAAAGGGAATCAATTGATTCCCTAACCAGTCCTGGATCGGGCAAAAGATCTAGGAGGAAATCAATAATAGTAACCTCTAAGAATGTGGAATAGGGAATAGAGGCTTCCAATGTCCCAGCCACTCCTAGGACACAGACTTCTTCGACCACCATGCCATGTTTTGCATCTTGCATTGGTACCTACAATACCAAGATAGAATACGATGTGGTTTTAGGGGAAGTCCAAATGATAGATGCTGGAAAAACATTTGTGAATAGGTTGAAGGAATCATGCCTTAAATGGTTCAAAGACCATCTACATTTGTCATTCTCAAAGATACCCATGCACCTGCAAAAACAGTTATCCATGACATGGAGACTGAATTTGGCACAGGTTGGTCTATAAAGAAGATAAATCTATGAATGTCTCAAAAAAACAAGAGATTTTGGTGCAATCAAACAAAGAAGATAAAAAAACTCCCTCCTGAGCTAAGGCTCAAAAAAAGGCCAATTGATGTAAGTTTGAAAGTATGGAAAGAGATTGTAAAAGCATATGAGAAGTCCGATGCACAGAAGAAGTCCAATGAGGAGAGTACACATGTATTTGAATTTGCTCATAAGATTCTATCAAATTTATTAAATGTTTTTTAAATTTTATTTGTGTATAGTTAAATTGGATTAGTATATGTTTCAGGACAAGGCCTCCAAGGCTAGGCTTGACAAACTTCATGCCACACATCACAGTGGCTAGAAAGGTTTATAGGCCTTGATCTGTACATTTGTAAGTATATTTAATAAGTTAAATGATATTTTTTTATTTCCTAGGAAAAAGTAAATGATAGCATATTAATTAGTTTAACTAGTCCATGTGCCATGTTTTGATAGGAGGAGAAATATGGCTGACATCCAAGCCAATTTGAAAAGGAAATGTTACAAAGAAAAAAGTGGACCGATTTTGTAATCTGGATGGAGAATGAGGTATCAATAGTTGACTTTCAATAACTTAGTTGGATATTGTTGTGTTAATATGTCAATTTGCATTTATTGTGTTGAGTTGTTTATTGATGCATAGGATGAGTTCTAAACTACTTCTCTGTTGGCCCTAGATCCCACTCAATTGTCCCATTATTTGCAGTCCTGGACATGTGCACATGTCCTCCTAGTTACCTTATTACAATGTTAAGATTTGAACTTCAGTCACTCTCATTATGAATTCACCTTTTTACCTTTATAGAACAATCCTTGGACATTTTTCACAATAATTTTAATCCATAAAGCTCGACAACTGTAAGGGCAATCACTTATATACAAACGTGAGTTATGTGAATAGGCCATTGAATCATCCACACATTTGTTTATATTGAATTAATGTATAGATAGCAGATCCTTTATTGAATCATTAGGTGGTGATAGATCTTATGAAAATGATAAGTCCCTTATCAAAGGCACATCATTGAATATTCCAACAGTTGCAACAATGTAGGGCAACCCTCTATCTTGTGATCAACATCATAATAAGTATACATTGGAAACTTTGTGCAACTACGTGAGGTATGCCCAGGTTCTCCACACTAGTAGCAATAGTTTCCTCTATTTCATACTCTACCATGGCCTCCTTGATTTCCTCCATGCTCCATATATTATGGCTCCTAATAGCACAACACCATCTATTGTGGTTGTGACTAGGGTTGCGTGGTTGTGTTTAATTTTGTTTTCCTCTTGCCTTGCGGAGGACTTGTACTACTTTGTAGGTGGTAATGTCATGGGTGGATGTGTGACAAACCTTGCACTAGTAATTGATAGGAACATCCTTTCACTTTTACAGTAGTGAACAATTTCATGAGTCTCATGATATATGGTGCAATTAGGTATGTGTTGAGCAAGAGGGAACTATGTGGCATTAATAGCTTGAACTCCCACCACTAGATAGTTTGTAGTTGTATGGTTAGCTACTAGACTCTTCTTTAATATCTAGTTGATTCTTTCAATTTACTGTGTTTGCCTAAAAGGATTTAATTCTATTTGATGGAAACCCACCAATATGATTTATTTTAAAGGATTTAACTCAAAACATAGACCAGTAAATATTAAACCACTCAAAAGGAATTAAATCAACTTTTAACAGAAACCAATCAAAAAGCATCCACACAATGACAACAAATGTGTATTGATAAATCTAGGGATTTAAATAAAAGGAAATATCCAAGATAGAGACAGTCAAACAACTGATAAACTTTAATATCAACAGAATATCAGAACACCATAGATATATCCACAATTTTGATCATCCTTTCTCATTAAATTATTAAAATATCATGGTAATGTCTTGAACTTGAAATATGATTGTAAATATATAAGTATGAATTGTCTTGCAAAGAATGGATTAAATGATGATGATTCCTAAGGCCTTGGTTTCCCTCATATATATATGGGAAGAGAACAAGCTTTAGGCTTGAATAGATGCAACTATTCATATTTTGTATCTTTTCATAATTAAACATAATTAGGAAAAAGTGATTATAGGCATTAACAGACTCGATTAAGATCTGAATCTGTTAGTCTTCATAGAATACCTATGACCACAGGCCTGGCAAGGGATTCCTCTTTATATTGCAGTTTCTATCGAATATGTTGTGCTTGTTCCCATTGCTGAAAGCAATACATCGCTTTTATATAACACCAAAACTTTCAAAACTTAATTCTTGTTTCTATGCTTTTCTCATACTGTTTTGGCAATAAATAGATTTACCTTGGCTATGTGATCAATGTACTCCTAAGACACACAAGTTTATGTGGAAATTATATCCATCATGACAAATTCTACCTTGAATATTTTATCCAATTGTTTATGTGTATTCTCTATCACCCTGTCTTTATTGTTGGCCTTCTCTAGAGCTATGGGTAATAACTGAGCCAATTCTTCTTTCCATAGACCTTTGTCCTATATATTTCCTTCATTATTGAAGAAATTAGGAAATGCCATGTCCCCTTGTAGGTCAAAATCACTAATATATCCTATTAACAATGTATTAAATCTTTCATGTTCAGTGATTAATTCATTACATTCCCTAAGTGTCTGCTCATTGATGTTTGCCATAGTTTTTAGCTCTTCTTTCTTCTCAAGCATTCTGAGATGCAATCTTTTATGTTCTCGATGAACATTATGGGTCCTTTTATGTAAATCCCATAACTGATCACTATGTTTCATCATCATTTCAAATCTTTTGTTTATCAACTCAGAAGCCATTTGGTACTTGACAACCTTTATATTATTTTCCAATTTGTCACTTTTCTTTTGGAATTTCTCATCCTTTATTTTCCAATAATTTGCATCAGCTATGGATTCCATCATTCTTTTGTCTGGTTCTTGAAAAGGTAAATGACTACTAGGTGATGCTAGTTTATCTTTATACATAGCAATTTCTTGTTTCAATTTTGTATTCTCTACTACATAAGCATTGTTTTTTTCTGACTAGTTTTTTTGTCTGAGCCTTTGTTAGTTTGGCAACATTTACATTCAATTTAGTAGTATCAAGTGGGTCAGTATCTTCAACTCTCTGTATCATAAGATGACCAAATGCTTTGTTTGGATCATCAATGATTTGAGGCCTTTGGTGTGGAGGGTAGAGTGCCCATATCAACAAAGCTTCTTTATCAAGATCATACCCAGAACCTATCTTAACCTTGTCCATAGCTTCAATGCTTAACTATACTTTCTTATCCTGAATTCTTTTGAAAGTATCAAAAACAATAGCAGATGTCATATCCCAGCTAGATACTAACATAACCCCTGCCTCCTCTAACAGTTCTCTTCCCTTTTCTGGGGTCATGTTATCCATGGCTTTGTCAATTTCTTTCTGGAGTTCATATAACACTTCACTTTTTACCTCAGGGGAAATATCCTTCATCTTTTCCCTATCCTTTTTGCCTTTGAATTCATAGAGAAATGCTTTAAACTTGGGGGTTTTTATAAAATATTTATCTGAGACAAATTTTTGGCTGGCCATATGTCTCATATCCTCTGATAGTTCATCAGGGGATTCTGTATTGACTGCTTCTCTATCCATATGAGGGTCATATTTGTCAATCACGAGTTCAAAACTTTGCACAGTCTCATCCTCACCTTCTAATCCCTCATCTTCTGCAAAGCTAGTATCCATAGAAAAACTGATATTAGGTGTAGGTTAAGGAGATATGTGACTCAAAGGAGTCTCATATCTATCTTGTTTTTATCTAAATTTTCTACCTTTACTTTTAAAAATC
This sequence comes from Cunninghamia lanceolata, assembly GCA_027924645.1. Lineage (NCBI taxonomy): Eukaryota > Viridiplantae > Streptophyta > Pinopsida > Cupressales > Cupressaceae > Cunninghamia > Cunninghamia lanceolata. Next base: position 4,118,863 of record BSBN01000934.1, read on the forward strand.
TTAGTTGGGACATCTAGAATCAATTCTTGTGCTTTTAAAACTAGCATACTTAATCTATCAATTGAATCATCTATTTCTGGAAAGGCTCCTTTATAATTGGGGTTTTGGGCTACCCTCCAAGCCTCAGCTATCATGACCTTATGATACAACTATCTCCTTTCAACTACAGAACCTTCATCAGTATTTCTAATCAAATCATCATCTACAAATAGAGCATGCTAATGCTTCTTTAACTTTTGATTCATGCTGACATGATTTATAAAGTGCTCAAGGCCAAACTTCTCCCTGCTTTTTCCTCTAGGTAGCCCAAAATAATCTAATCTCTTTTCAATTTCTTCATACCCTTTCTTAGAAAAGGTAGTAAAATCCCCAAAACATAGGGTACCTAGCATGAAAGATTACTTATTGTGTTTCCTCAAGTGCATGAAATCATAACAGGCCAACTGCCTAACAATTTCTAAATATGCCAGTCTATCAAGGTAAGTTTTTGGGAGAAAAAATGGTGCTCCTTCATATCCAAAAATTCTGATCTTTATACAATCCCTGTATCATACCAATCACCCCAATTGTGATTGATTTTCTTACTCTTATCCATAATTGTGATTGATTTTCTTACTCTTATCCATATCCTTAGGCTTGAGAAATCTTTTTATATCAGGTGACAAATTATAACTACACGGGTGACCAAACAAAGCATATAAAGGCTTTACAAAATATTCCTCAAAGTATAGATAATGTGATCAATCACATCTGCCATCCCATATAGTTGTCCACATTTGTACTGGCTTGATATCTCCCTTTCTATCTAGATCTCTAACCCTAAGAGATTCATCCCATAAACTCAAATTTTGCCCTTCATATAACACAAGATGCATAAAAAGAGAATAATGTATAAACCTAAAACCCCTCTTGCTCTCCTTTATAGCTTTTAAATCATTATGAATATCATTAGAGAGATATTCAACATAGTCTAATGTTCTGGCATCTGGGCTTTGTATATCAGCAGCTAAAACCATTGGAGCTATATCCATTTATGCAGGGGCATCCACACCCAATACTTGAAAGATAGAATAATAGGTATATCTGAAATATGGTTCAAATAGTTCAACCAAATAAGGGGGATCCTCCACTCCTGAAAACACTTTGAGCTGATTACTTTCATCCCGAGGCCTATGAAATGGTAATCTCCATCTTTTATAGGTGTTACTCTGATTCTGGTATTCATTTAATAAGTCCTTGATCCTGAATACCATATCAAAGCTCGTGTCTAATTGAAAAACCATTGAGATATAATCCCAGGTGATAGGAATAAACCCTGACCTATCCTTTAGCTGAATCATATGTGTTTGGGGGTTATAGTTATCTGCAAACATTTTGAGCAATTCTACATGTACAAACACATTTGGCACTACTAACTTCCCCAAGTTCATCCTCCATGGATTAGAGACTGGGCTGTGTCTATGCATTTTCTTGTAGTGGTATATAAATAGGTCATACCCTCTAATGGGGGTCTATGAATCTCCTACATGTTTGTTACTATCTTTGAGTTTTTCAGCATGTGGATTCAATTGGGCATTTCTTCTATACCTCTGCCTAAACCCCGAGCATTGTTCTATCAAGTCTTGGTTTAGATGTCTATCTTATGTTTTCTGTCTATTCTTAGGGTTTTCATTCCTACTTTCCATGGTTTCATGTGTTTATGAATTTGCAATTGAAGTGTACTCTATAATCTCAAAGTTAGGTCTAGAGTACTTACTTGGATGAGCTTTCCTTGTTCTACAACTTGCCCTTTTCTATCTTTCGTCTCCTCAATTTTCTCCATCTATTAAAAATCTTTTAGAGATTAATCCTTTCAGCTCTAGTTCATTGATGGTGTATATGTGTCAAATACAATATTGATTCAAGAGAAATTAATTCATTTGAATTGGGGGTCATTTGATATATATCTAATAGTCATGTCACTGATTTATCGAGATGGTCACCCTTTTCCTTCCTCGATATTATTTCACCATTCATCGGGGTATCCGAGTGACCTCTGATAATGTCATATCGATACCATTATGTCATATCGATATCCTTTTATATGTTATAGAACCCTTTTTATTTCCTTTGAAAATGCCCTTTATCATTAGATCGGCGAGACCAGAGATTATGTCCCTTCAATATCCTCAAGTCCCCTCAAAATGCTTTTACACTTGGATATCATTGTATCAGCGGGACACATTTAAGTGTCACGTTGATATGTATTAGTCCCTTCAATGTGCTTGATGTTATCGAGGTTTCGAAGAGACATATGATTTAGTCTTCCCAATATCCTTTATTCTCTTCGATATATTTTATCTCCTTGATTTTCTGATGTCAGCAAAATACAAATTGACTTTATCACATCTAGCTATCGAGGAGGCGTTAAAGTGAGTCTCCTTGACATGGTATTCTCCCAGTGATATTTTTCTTTATGACTTCTAAAGGATCCTTAAGTCAAATTAAATAATTTTATTCTTTTTGGAGGTTAATGGTGGGGATGTTGCGGGATTATCAGGGTTAGAGCATCAATTGAGCAGATTTATTATTTTGCATTTTGCAATACAAGTATGGGAAGATGGCGGGAGTAGGTTATTTTGATTTAGATTAATAGTGGAAAAGAACATACATGGACCAAGCAATTCATGGCACTTAAGGTTATGCAATAGAATATACAGTTGATAGTTAAATTGTATAACAATTTTTTTTATGATCTTTACTAACGTTTATTAGAATTGTTGCATGTTTTACATCATTGGAATGACATATTAACTGTAACTTTTTTGAAATTTTATTATGGTATGTGCACTTTGATATGATGTAATATGATTATGGTTTCATTTCATATGTTGTAATATTAGATATATAATAGAAAAATAATTATTGCATGAAATAAATAATAAATTTCTATTTTAAATGTTTTTTTTTGCAAAACACGAGTCTTCCACAAGATCAAGATGATCCTCATGATATAGATCTAGATTATGTTTGTTCTGGTACAAATCGCATGGTAGAGGATGATGATGACGCAGATATAGAAGACACTGAGGTTGATGATGATGATGATGATGACGGTGATGATCATGATGATGATGATGATGATCATGATGATGATGATCATGATGGTGGTGATGATGATGAGGCAGTTGTTGGTAGTAGCCAGTGATATTCATGATCATATAGACTACATCATGGATCATTGCTGATATATCGTTATGATGTCTCTTTTTATGGTTACTATCATATTTATCATTTTGACTTATATCATTTGGAAATGTATCATCTTGACTTGTATCATTTTGAGTTACATAATTTATCATTTATACTTATATAATTTGTACATGTATCATTTTGACTTATGTCGACTGTTGGACATGTATCATTTTGACATGTTATTGATCTACTGACATATTTGACTTTCACTTATTTTAGTTATATATGATGATGATCTTATCAGTATTGACTTGTCAATTTATATATATTGAAAGTGGTTGATGATTTTTGGATGGATATTTATTACGTATGATGATTTTAATTTACTGCTCAGGATGGATATTCTCAAATTCAATTAAATTATAGATATTTGACTCACTTGTTTTAATTATAGATGATGATCATGTTTAAATTATTATCTTGTTATTCTACATAAACATTAATTCTCCCATACAAATTAATTATCATGTTATTCCACCTTGTGTGATTGACGCTAATTCCTTTGGGACAAGACATCCATCCAACACTTCATTTATTGATACATTGAAGGGCATTTAAGGCACTGTCAGTCAAAATTTTATAAATTTCACCTGCCTTATGAAATTGTAATTCATATTTTCAGAATGGAGACTCCTATTTTTCTCACCAGCAATAAGCAACAGGTTACTTTTCTGGGCCAAATTTCCAATGCTTGGCTGTTTGGAATTTGTAAAGTTCATTCAAAGTTGTTTACTGAAGCTTTGGAGATGGTGTTGGGGCTCTATTTACTTTCATCTGTGGATCGATATTGGGTTAATACAAAGATCACCTCCTGGTTTCTTGTGTCATTGTTGGATCTGGGAATGCAAAAAGCAGATGCATTGGTGTGTTTGAGGGTGACTTTCAAGGACCATCTCCTTGGTGATAATGTCAAAATTTGTGTTTTTGCAAATCTTATTAATGGAATTCCAAAATCAGGGGATTTGTTGAAACTTCTAAAACCTATTGCAGTGGTCGAATGCCTCCCCTTCCTCACAGATCTGGCCAGTCAATAGTTGATCACACATCACATTTGGGCCTCTACGGGGATGGATTTTATTCAGCAAGTTATAGGCATGATTTGGGAGGATTCTCCACTGTGGATCTAACTATTTGACATTTTTGTGGCATTAGATGAATTCTATCAACAAGAGTAATTTTGAAGTTCTTCTTTTTGGTGTCTGCCATTCAGGTTTTTTTATGGCACATCTAGTCGATATGTGGAAATGTAATTTTTTGTATAATTTTTGTATAAGCTTGAATCTGTACAGTATATCCAGAGAATGGATAGTTTTGTATGTAAACCTTTTTACCTAATATCAATATATGTGGGCACTATAATCCCTTTTACCGACACAAAAAAAAAATTTATCTTGTTATTTAATCATATGAGTTAAATAATTAAATTACTTACTCAATAATCATGAGTTATTTAAGAGGCATGATATATTTAACTAATTAAATTGAAATAAAACATATTAAATCAATAAATGCAAGCAAAACAAGAAGCATTTTTAGAAGCAAAAAAAGAAGCAACAATGGAAGCCAAACTAGAAGCAAACCAGAAGCAATCTTGGAAGCAAAATTTGGTGTTATCTAGGAAGCAAAAATAGAAGCAACTCAGGTAGCAAACAAAGAAGTAATAATGGAAGCAATTTTAGAAGCAACAAAAGATGCAATAATAGAAGCCATATTAGAAGCAATGAAAGACACAAAAATAGAAGTAACAAGCGATGTTATATCGGAAGCAAAATTGGAAGTAAAAGTGGAAGCAAAATTGGAGACAAAACTTGAAGCAAACTTGGAAGCAAAAATGAAAGCAAAATTGGAAGCAAAACTAGAAGCAAAACTGGAAGCAAAATTGGAAGCAAAACCAAAAGCAAAACTGGAAGCAAAGTTGGAAGCAAAACTAGACTTGCAAACCTGGAAGCAAAAAGGGAAGCAAAATTGGAAGTAAAACTGGAAGCAAAACCAAAAGTAAAATTGGAAGCAAAACAAGAAGTAAAATTGGAAGCAAAACTAGAAGCAAACCGAGAAGCAAAACTGGAAGCAAAATTGGAAGCAAAAGTGGAAGAAAAACTGGAAGCAAAATTGGAAGCAAAATTAGAAGCCAACCTGGAAGAAAACCTGGAAACAAAACTGGAAGCAAAATTGGAAGCAGAACTGGAAGCAAAATTGGAAGCAAAACTGGAAGCAAACCTCGAAGAAAAATTGGAAGCAAAACTGGAAGCAAACCTTGAAGCAAAAATGGAAAAAAACTTGGAAGTAACACAAGAAGCAAAACCAAAAGCAAAATTGGAAGCCAAACTAGAAGCAACAAAATTTGACATTAAATCCAATGCTAAACCTGGTGCTAAACCCAACGTTAACCCAATGCTAGACCTGGAGCTAAACATGGCACTAAACCCGGCGCTAAATCTAGCACCAATGTGAACACACATTTTTGCACCGAGTTTGGCACCAATAGAAGTGTCCAATTCATGAACTCAAATGCACTATATTCTGATGCTATTTTAGGTGCTATTTGTGTCTTTTGTTACATAGTGATACTATCATTGAAAAATGAGCTTGCGGACCACCAAGAAACTTGAAACTACAAGGAAGCTTGTAATGCACATCCATAAACATGTCCACAAAACTACAAAGTCAAACATTCACTTCCGAAGGATTGCAGAGCATTCCAACAAGCCTTCAACACCACCTTACTCTACCAAGACACATATTGGTACTCTCATGAATAACTTTCACAGCAGAAGGAAAAATGATTTGAAACTATGGAATTATCACCTTCACAACACCATAAACATAGTTCTAGAACCACATAGCCATAATTGCTAATGCAGAGGAATGTGAAGAAACTCTGAGATAGTTTTCAAAGGCAGTCATCCTGTAGTAGAAACTGTCACCAACTTCTGGAGGTCAAACCTTCTTTGTATCAACACATGCATTCTTAGGAATAGTAGGAGAGATCATACAATATGCTTTAGGCCACCAGCAACACATATGACCATCTTAGTTCTTCTAATTCCCATATTAATATAACTTCATACTCAACTCTACACTGATCAAGACTGACATCCAACCATGAACTTTAGTAACCACATTATATTCAACATGACATCCAACCATGAACTATATCTTCTCTCATGAACTTTAGTAATCACATTCAACATGACATCCAACCATGAACACCATCACATATCCAAGATAGTGTTGACATTAATAACAACCTTATGACAATGTTGACATCAATAACAACCTTAGGAACTATATGTGTAACACCACTAACCTCACATCCTGATTATCTTTCCCCTTCATATATTCTTCCTTAATAATATTAATCCTTTCCTTCTAATTTTAAAGGATCACACATCCAAGATAGTCTTGACATTAATAAGAACCTTGTGACAGTGTTGACATCAATAACAACCTTAGGAACTATATGTGTAACACCACTAACCTCACATCCTGATTATCTTTCCCCTTCATATATTCTTCCTCAATAATATTAATCCTTTCCTTCTAATTTTAAAGGTCATCCTTTGAAAGTTTATTCACATAGGGAGCAGTTTCCTGGTTATGGAAAATTATCTTATCCTTATCAATCTATAGTTGACTCTCCCCTTTCTACCTTTTCACCATCATCTCCATTGTAGCATTGATTTTGTTGATTTTAATATAATACCATTTCATTAGGTTGTGTTTCATATCAAAGGTCTAGTGTAGGGTAGTAACATTTTGTCTTAGCACCTATAGATCTTCAACAACTTCTCACAAGGATGCAAGATTTATTCAAGGAAGACTGCTCAGCTTATTAGAGAGCAGGGTTAGGGTCTCTTCATTCCAAGAAAAGTTTACTCCATGAAAGGTTTAGGAAAATATTTACCCTTTCCTATATCTAGGATACAGGGGGTTCCACTATCCTTCTAAGAGATAAAGTTCATTTTCACCTAAAAGAAGGATTTTCACTTTTTTTGTGTCCCCTCTACCACCAATAGTAGTATCCTTCTACATAATCACAAGATCATACTAATAGGAATCCTCTAAGTTAAACTTTGACCCAAAATTTGTCCTGGTTTTGTTTCAACTACTCACTTCCTTCTCCTTTGACTCCTCATATGTGGATATAGAATAATCCACCACAATTTTCTTATTTCTAACTTTCTTTTGAATAGGACAAGCAATACATGGATTTAAATTCTTCAAATGATTAAAAATTAATAGCATTAGCCCTTGGTATAGGGGAACTACAATAGAGGCCTTCTTACAGTCTATCATACATAAATCCAATGAAGACAATAGGAAGAAGGTAAATGGGACTAACTCATTTCTCCTAAATTTATTTAGTAGGAAAAAGTGGTAGGAGTAGACAAATTTGAATCCCCCTTCAAGGGTGATGTACCTTATAATACAAAGAGTTATATCATCCCATAGAAATTTGAGAGTACTCCTAGCATACCCTAAGTGTAGTTTTGTCCTTATTGAGGAAGGTGGAAATCACCTCCTCCCCATATACCTATGCTTAAATATTATTGCTCCTTCCACGGATAGGTCATTTGCCTCCACCACTAAGTCTTTCAAAACCATGAATTCAATACCTTTCATAACCTCTTTTCTGTTGTCCAAATTTTTCACAACAATTAGACTTTTGTTACTTATCAATGCCAATCACAATAGATGTCATTTCTACTTACAAATTACTTTAATTAAATTAATTAATTTATGTAAACAACGTAAAAGATCACATAGAGAAGATGTTCTCTCACACAACTTGGTAAATCTAACACAAATATGGAGGTAATATGCTAAACACATCACTGGAATGCCATATTTGTTGTATTTAATAAGGTTAAAATGGTTTAGTTGGATGCAATTTGTTAATATCACATGTTTAGCATTTGACGTTACCCTCATATCATATTAAGTATGATAATATTATTAGGTTCAATTACTTCTCAAACTATTCTATTTATATGAAGTATGATTCATATGATAACTAATATAATTAAAGGATCTTAAATTATCAAAATGTATAATCCATTACCAAAAGGTATAGACAAAATAGTCAAAGGAAAATAAATGCATGAAGGATGGGCATGAGAAAGAAAATGACTAAGATATGTTATCAATAATAACCAATTTAATTTCAAAGAAGAAGATGTGAAAAGTAAAAACATGAGTATGTCATTCTATTACAATGCACATGAATCCATATAATGTAGTGCTAGTACTGGGCAAAACCATGGCACAGTTACAATGTGAAACCCTACTATGAGTACTCCTCTAGTTAGTACTCTATGTTATTATGGTCCTATTACAACATCAAAATCTGATTTCTAAGGGCATCAAATGCTTATAATAGACAATGGTGGATGATTGCATGTCTCATATTAGAAAAACTTTCACCTCTACATAACTATTCTTGTCATGCAAAAGTATGGAAATCAATCAAATATGCTTACTATCTACTGAATGAGGGTCACTACAAGAAATTTGTAATGACACTAATGATTAAGAAGAATAATATATATTTGAGACACTACCTAGAAAGTGGATCATAGGTACACGACCTTGAATTCTATCCATATGAAAGCACACTTGTCATTGGACATTGTATAAGGATTTTGTTCATGGGTTCTTAGACACATTTATCAACTATAGAGGAAATATTGGGTATCTACCTCTCCTAAAAGGAAATTAATCTTCCTAAAAGAAAATCAACTACCCCAAGGTATTTGTAGCCAGGTCTTGGCCTTAAAGGATAACTTAGTGATTGATTTGAATTTGTTGTTCCAATCAAGGGGCCAACAAAATATCAATTTGTTGGAATCTAGTGCAATAGGTTAGATCTTGATGATTTAAAAGCTTATGTAAAAGCTAACCCTAAGAAATTGCTTCCTTGACTTTAATTCTAAAAATGATATGCTAGAAATAATGTTGTTGGCTTTAGATATTCAATTTTAGTTTGACACTTGAATCCATAAACTAATTTCCACTAGAATATTCTCTTAAACTAAACACTTTGTAAAGAAATGACAAAAGATAAAGGAAGGAAAGAAAGAGTTTTAGAAAACCGAATTTTGAATTTCCAATGCCATGTAACACCAAATAGATAGACATATCTAAGAATAACTACTCCTTTTATCATAAAATCATGGCTCCATAAAGAGCAATTCAATCTTCAATGAATATTTCAAATCATGAAGTTAACCTCTATTAAAAAACTAGATACTTGGTACATATTAATAAAGTACCCCATAACTTTAATGAAAAGGAGTTTAGGTTTACCACAAATAGTAATTCACCATAAAAAAATCACTAGTGATATGAAACTCATCAAATCCATTAGATATTTATTTGATAACATGCATAGACAATGGAAAATTCATCTAATGTTTGGAAATCATGTCGGGAGCACTGCATAAAATATTTTATTCAGAAGTTCCTCAAGTCTCAACAAATTTTAACCTTTAAAATGAAAAAACTACCTCTTATAGACTAAGGCATCACGCTTAGTATAGAGTTCAATGGCCAAACTTAATTCATATCCAATGGTTATAATTAAAAAGGAAATTAATTTTGGTGGCATGGGTGGTAGGATATTCCCTTCTTTCCCTTTATGTCAAATTTCACTTGGTTCTTTGCCCTACAAAACCCATTAAAGCCTGTCTTGTCAAGGATTCACCTAAGAAGGCTTTGTAGGGGAAGGATCCCTTCTCTTGATAAGGTGGGGTCTTCCTCCAAGGGTAAGCAAAGATAGCTGACTTGGATGTCCCCTTGGGTAAAAAGACTAATTCCCCTGTTGTTGTGCAGTCCTCCTCACCTCACTCTAAACAGAAAAATCAAATGTTAATTGTGGGTGATTCCCCTACTGGTGATGTCACCAAATACCAAACTAAGGAACCTAGTTTAAAGCCCTCCCCTCCTTGAATTATTAATTGCTTTACCTGTACCCCTGGTTCTTCTCAGAAAGAGGTGGCTGTGGGGCTTTGCAATTTGAAAAATAGCCGAGTAGGAACCTAGGATAAAAAGAATCTATTGGTGAAGAGAAGCCATGTTGACCCTGTTGGTGCCTAAATTGACTGTCAGTTAATTTAGCAATTTTCATGCAGGCACCTTCCCAAAAAATCCAAAAAATTTCCTAAGTGTTGGCCCTCCTCAGCATTTTTCAATAGCAGTATCATATTTTCTCCGAGGTGGTCAGCATCATCATGATTTTCTGTCGACCAGATTTGTCATCAGGATCATCTTGTTTCAATATCAGGTGATGTTTGGATATCATCCCGATCCTGTAGTAGAGCTACAGTGCACCCTGATGTTCTTTGAGTTAAAGGGGTCATCATCATCATCCGGTTTATAGTGCATCATGATATTTTGTTTGGGGGTGATATTATGAAATATCAGGTTATCTTACTAATATCACCTCGGTGCCTATATGGTGATGACGTCATCCAGATATGAGAGTTGTGCGGTATGCAGACGGGTGATGGTGACATCATTAGGACATGATGATGATGTCATCAAGATTTTTGAAGGCATCAGCGAGACCATGGGCATCGGCAAAGGAGTTTGTGCTGGCCCGATGGTCTATCTCTGGCCGATGGAGCAGATTGTAAGGTAGGCATCGGTGAGACAATTGAGATCGATGAGAGATTTGTGGGGTTGGCCGATGGCCTAAGTCTTAGCGATGGGCTTTTGGAGAAGGAGCGTGTGTCGAGCGTGGCAAAAGCGCTCGACACCTATCATGGTCGCGGCCATGCTTTTAAAGTGTTGAAGGAGCCTCCGCACCATGCATGTGGGATTATTCCCCTGTATAATTTGAACCTGCGGAGAAGTGTGTTTTGGCGGGAATTTCTCTTTTGAGCGCAGCGATGGTTTCTAGGTAGGCCGCGGGTGGTTGGGCCATAAATGGTGACAGTACAGGGGTATGGGCGATGGTACACATAATCAGGTTGCCTGATTTTTAGCATGAAGACTTCCAGATGGCGGCAGAAGGCTCGAGGCTTCCCTTGTCTGTTGCAGTAATAACTTTTGAGTGCCATTCTTTCTGATGGATGTATTTGGTGGGATTTTTGGTTAACCATGTAATTATTGCTAGGGGTGCACTTTCTGGCCGATATAGGTAGACTGTGTTACCATTGTTTAGGTTGTGAAAGGCCTGAGGCATTTTTGTGTAAATAATGAAGAACAGGGCATGATCTTGGCTGTTTTATCCCATTTTGGAGTTTATGAGTTGCAACATGAATGTATTTTGCACATATTTTTAGTTTTAGTGTTAATGTTATATGAAAAATGCTTATTGCATGTGTCTATCTGCTTGTCTCCATTTGCTGCATGTTATTCTCCTTCTTTTGAATCTGGTTGCATGTCAACAGGGATGTCTGTAAGTAGAGGCAGTTAGATACCCATTCTTGGGTGATGTTTGTAAGGCAAGCATCAGTCCAACCCCCTGAAACTCGAGTGAAAGTTACAAACCATCTGTTGTATACGTCTAGTTGACTCCTTGCCCAATGGATAGGCACCAGTCTGCTCCTGGATCAGTAGTTATGAGCCAAAACCCCTCGTCTTGCATCCAGGACATTATGTCCACCCATTTCATCACTTCCACCTGCTAGTTGTAGGATTAGGAGTAGGAAAACCCCTGCCTGCTCTCATACCTAACCAGACATTATGTCCAAGAATGTTGCCAACCTTGTGATCTATCATGCAGATCTTGGTCCATACATGAGAGTATTCTGCCTGTTGTTGTCAAGTTAGATCTTTCTATCTTTGAGCTAGTCAAGGTTATATCTTGAGTTATAGGGACACCCCCCTTGGTGCGACAGAACCAGAAGTGAAGGGGAGGAGCTCATGCAAGCTCCTGTATTAGTTGGCTGAATCTGCATGTGCATAGGAACTGGCAAACCCTGATGCTGATTCAGAAGAAAAACCAACAAAATGGCGACTCTGTTGGGGAGAAAATTGATGAAAAAGTGTTATATCTTGTGGCCCATCTGAGTCACTAACAAAATGGCGACTCTACTGGGGAGTTGATTTAAAAAGAATAATATGTGTGGCCCATCCGAGTCACCAACAAAATGATGCTCTGCTGGTGGAATGAACCTGGAAAAGTAGCTTTCAGCTATTGAAAATTTTATCCTCTCTGGAGAGGTGGTGACTCTGCAAAAGATCTAAATGCACATGAAAGATGGATGTATGTGACGTGACAAAAATGTGTTGTTCATATTTCTGCATCTGTATGAGAAAAGGTACCTTGTTCCTTCCCCTTTATATATTTACTGTTTTGCTGCATAGGTTAGATGCCAGGGGAGGTTACAGGTCTTAGGCAGACAAAGGATGTCTAAGAGTAAGTTTTTTATGAATCCAAGTATGAATTATCCCGTACTCAGTGGTGAAATGTTGGAGAAAAGAATAGAAGAGATAAAAAATAGGTTGATATTCTTAGAGGCTGAGCAGGCCCTGTTAAAAAGCAATAACCCTGTTATGTCTGCCAGTCAGAAGGCTAAACCTCTTCTCAGCCCTTTTGATCCTTTGTATGACCAACTGGATTTGTCATGGGTTGATTATAAAGTAGAAACTATGCCTGCTAGGATATACTATCAGATGCCTAGATTTGGTGGTCACAGTGTATGTGATGGGAATGCACATATCCAAAATTTTCATGAGTTCATGGGAAAATATTCATTCAGAGATGAGGATATGTGGATGAGGTTTTTTGTTAGGTCCTTTGATGCAAAAGAAAAAGACTGGTATTTGAGCTTTCCAAAGAGATTCTTTGCCTGTTGGGATGATCTTGCTGACTGTTTCAAAAAAGAATTTGCAAAAGAACCTGCTGATCTTGTTGCAGAATTGATGAACATCAGAAAACAAGATAAAGAGCTATGTATTGATTTCAGTCAGAAGTTTGCAGTAGCCCTTTCATAGATCCTAGAAGTCTTCAGACCTGATATTTCAGCCTGTGTTGGCATATATTTTGAGGCTTTTGAGGAGGGATCTAGTGCAATACTGAGGGATTTCAAGGTGACAAGTATGCAGATGGCATACAAGTTCGCCAAAAATATAGAAAAATTTAGAAATGGGCACCTGTTGATATCCCTGTCCCCAGGCCTTCGTGTGAATAATAGTTGTGAAGCTGCAAATGACCAAGTAATTAAGGCATCGTGTGAAGATGAAAAGATGAATATTAAACGTGCCAGTGAAAGGACTAGTGAGGATTCCCATTGCAATGATGAGGCATCTGACCATGAAAACAATAACGAGGTTGTGGACAGCAATGAGCAACTTTTGGAATGGACCTGTGGAGATAATTGTGAGTATTGTGCTCAAGATAGAGAAGAAATAAGCATACAGGCTGATACTCCTCCACGGAGGGAATCCATTGGTGATGAAGATGCATGCTCTGCTGCCCATGAACAAATGGCATACTATGATGAAACTGATGCACCTGGGTCACCCATTTATGACACATATGGTGATGAGGATCTGTCTGAGTATGGTGAGGATCTTGACACTGTTTTTGACTTGGATTCTATTTTTCATCCTGATGAAAGAGAGACCAACATACATCAGGTAAGTGATTGTAAAAATGTGCCTGATTTGAAAGAGGTGCCAGAGCCTGATCTTTTCCAGCTTGGTGTACTAGATGGTTGTGTACATGATGTACACAATTGTGATTTTGAAAGCTTTTCTTTTGATATGCCAGCATATACAATGAGCTCTGATCTTCCTAGCTATGTGGTGGACTTTGAGTGTTTTCAGTTTTCAGTCCAGCTAGGAGACCATTTTACAATGCATAATGCTGATGCAGATGATGATAAGTGTTACATACCATTTGAGTATGCATTGCCTGATACATTCTACATCCACTTGTTGCTGGATGCTGAAGGTTGTCTGCATAGGGGTGACAATGACAAGCCAAATCAGAGGGTTGAATATGCAGATGACAAGGTTTGTTTGTGGGTGGATCTTTGTAGTATCTCCAAGCTTGACCCAGTGCATGCAGATGAAAACAAGATATTTGACAAAGGGAGATACATGTTTTTCCTTTTCTTGGTGGCCTTAGGCCATCAAGTGTGTTTGGTGATGCAGGTTAGTGCAGTATTTGACTCTGTGCCCAATGGATAAGGGACTGGTCTGCATCCCAGAGATCTGGGGTTCTCGCTGCAGTCTTGCACCTGCACATCCCTAGATAGAGCCACTGTTGGTGCCTAAATTGACTGTCAGTTAATTTAGCAATTTTCATGCAGGCACCTTCCCAAAAAATCCAAAAAATTTCCTAAGTGTTGGCCCTCCTCAGCATTTTTCAACAGCAGCATCATATTTTCTCCGAGGTGGTCAGCATCATCATGATTTTCTGTCGACCAGATTCGTCATCAGGATCATCTTGTTTCAATATCGGGTGATGTTTGGATATCATCCCGATCCTGCAGTAGAGCTACAATGCACCCTGATGTTCTTTGAGTTAAAGGGGTCATCATCATCATCTGGTTTACAGTGCATCATGATATTTTGTTTGGGGGGTGATATTCTGAAATATCAGGTTATCTTACTAATATCACCCCGGCGCCTATATGGCGATGACGTCATCCGGATATGAGAGTTGCGCGGTATGCAGACGGGTGATGGTGACATCATCAGGACATGATGATGACGTCATCAGGATTTTTGAAGGCATCGGCGAGACCATGGGCATCGGCAAAGGAGTTTTGTGCTAGCCCGATGGTCTATCTCTGGCCAATGGAGCAGATTGTAAGGTAGGCATCGGCGAGACAATTGAGATCGATGAGAGATTTGTGGGGTTGGCCGATGGCTTAAGTCTTAGCGATGGGCTTTTGGAGAAGGAGCGTGTGTCGAGCGTGGCAAAAGCACTCGACACCTATCATGGTTGCGGCCATGCTTTTAAAGTGTTGAAGGAGCCTCCGCACCATGCATGTGGGATTATTCCCCTGTATAATTTGAACCTGCGGAGAAGTGCGTTTTGGCAGGAATTTCTCTTTTGAGTGCAGCGATGGTTTCTAGGTAGGCCACGGGTGGTTGGGCCATAAATGGTGACAGTACAGGGGTATGGGCGATGGTACACATGATCAGGTTGCCCGATTTTTAGCATGAAGACTTCCAGATGGCGGCACAAGGCTTGAGGCTTCCCTTGTCTGTTGCAGTAATAACTTCTGAGCGCCATTCTTTTTGATGGATGTATTTGGCGAGATTTTTGGTCAACCATGTAATTATTGCTAGGGGTGCACTTTCTAGCTGATATAGGTAGACTGTGTTACCATTGTTTAGGTTGTGGAAGGCCTGAGGCATTTTTGTGTAAATAATGAAGAACAGGGCATGATCTTGGCTATTTTATCTCATTTTGGAGTTTATGAGTTGCAACATGAATGTATTTTGCACATATTTTCAGTTTCAGTGTTACTGTTATATGAAAAATGCTTATTGCATGTGTCTATCTGCTTGTCTCCATTTGCTGCATGTTATTCTCCTTTTGAATCTGGTTGCATGTCAGTAGGGATATCTGTAAGTAGAGGCAGTTAGATACCCATTCTTGGGTGATGTTTGTAAGGCAAGCATCAGTCCAACCCCCTGAAACTTGAGTGAAAGTTGCAAACCATCTGTTGTATACGTCTAGTTGACTCCTTGCCCAATGGATAGGCACCAGTCTGCTCCTGGATCAGTAGTTATGAGCCAAAACCCCTCGTCTTGCATCCAGGACATTATGTCCACCCATTTCATCACTTCCACCTGCTAGTTGTAGGATTAGGAGTAGGAAAACCCCTGCATGCTCTCATACCTAACCAAACATTATGTCCAAGAATGTTGCCAACCTTGTGATCTATCATGCAGATCTTGGTCCATACATGAGAGTATTCTGCCTGTTGTTGTCAAGTTAGATCTTTCTATCTTTGAGCTAGTCAAGGTTATATCTTGAGTTATAGGGACACCCCCCTTGGTGCGGCAGAACCAAAAGTGAAGGGGAGGAGCTCACGCAACCTCCTGTATTAGTTAGCTGAATCTACATGTGCATAGGAACTGGCAAACCCTGATGCTGATTCAGAAGAAAAACCAACAGACCCCATGAAGAATTATAAGGCTAAGAAACCTAAGGGAGACCTTGCTCAGTATAAGGAGGAGGAGATTAAATTTGTGGGAACTATTGTGTTTATCCCTAAAGGGAATCCCAAGGTTGAGAAGGTGTCCACTATGGACAATACTAATGTTGTTGTTATGGAGAAAGAGATTGAAAAGGGTACTAGCACTAGTAAGGTGAATTCTAGAGACCAAAAATCTAGGAGGCCAAGTATTAGGCAATGAAATAGGCTTGCGGGAATTCAAACTCCTAAACTAAAAATTTTAGAGGAGTCTAATGACACTTTCCAAGAGGAAGAGGTGGAAATTTAGAAAGTGGTTCTTACCCTAAAAGTGGAAGATTTTCAAGAAGGGGATAGTCTATTAGAGGAATTGAACACCCCTTATTCTGAGTTTGAAGATGTTGAGCTGGAGAAGGATTCTGAACATGCCGAGTTGGAGAAGGATTCTAAAGATGTCGAGCTGGAGGAGTCTATTCTTGTTTAGGAGTGCTACAAGTGTGATCAGGTTGTTGTGAAGGATGCCAAGTTGAAGTCAAAGGTTGTTTCTCTAGAAGCAAAACTAAAGGTGATGGATACTGTTAGCTTGAAGGTGATGCACATGTCCGCCACTACATTGTCGGTGTTACAAGACCTTAAACTCAAGAGATGTGGTTTAGATGCTAACAGTTTTGTCGATTACGAGGAAATGTATAGATTCCTCAATTATTACTGGAGTCAGTTTTTCTCCTAGGTTTCCTAACTATTCTATTTCTCATTTATGGTGTAGACACCTAAAATGTCTCAACCCTTCTACCACCTTCCAACATCATTCATATCACTAATTCTTCATCTAATTAATTAATTAATTAATTTTTTATTTAATTAATTACCTCATCCAACACTTGAACCATGCATTCATCCTTCATCAATTAACCCCTGAAATTGAATTAATTTAATTAATTCAATAGTCACACCTTACTAACATCATCCCAATTAAATAAATAAATATGTCAAATATTTATTTAGTTAATTTTTCCAGTTCTCTAAACCCAATTAATTAGGTAAATCATACTTATCTAATTAATTTTCCCTACTAATTAGCCTACCCCTAACCTAGTTGATTAAATACCTATTATTTAATTAGCTACCATAGCCTACATGACCCCTAGACTTGGATTAATTAAACAAATCATTATTTAATTAATCCTAACCCTGATTATCTTTTTCACTATTTTTTTCCAGACACGTTAACTAAGCTAATCACCGTGATTAGCTTGGTCAAATCATGCTTAACACCTCCCACACCCACAAATTAAAAATTGCAAAATATACATAAACCCTCCAAATCATTTTTACCATTTTCATGATAAAACATCTTCCACATTTCTATCTTACAAATGTAATAGCCTAAAAATGTACATGTGTCCTATGACCTTCACACTTCCACATAAAATGGAATTTTTAATTCCATCTCATCCCAAGGAAATTAATTTTAAATTTCCTCACACATCTAAATCACATTAAATACTAAGTCCTCTTCAAAATGAATAAAAGATTCATTTTTATTCTCTACCATCCAATTTTGATGATCAAATCCTAGCCCTCCATCTCATAATCAATCTAATCCATTGATCTCAACAATCAATCTCCACCATTGGATCAAAATCCCCTACAATTTGTCTATAAAAGCCTCCACAAGTCATTTCATCATCCAATTTTAGAGCAAGTCTATTATGCTAGAATTTCTCTCCTATTCTCTCCATTAGAGCTAGGTTGTAGTGCATATTTGCATTGGCAGAGAGAGCATTTCACATTGCAATGATAGCTTGGGTATAGCTAGGGACTTAAGGGTGCAAGTTTCCTCTACCTTATCAAGGAGAAGAGGAGTTAGGAGGCATTACAAGGTATAATCTCTTGTTTGTTTGCTTTATTTCATATTTTTATGCTTACCTAACTTTTTCTCATCTTCATTTGGCACACCTGGTGGGACACCATGGTCCCAAACTAACCTTTTTGTGAGTGTTCTTGTTGAAGGATCTAAGCAAGAAGGAGTTTTGGCGCTATAACGTCTCAATTTAGTGCCATCATTTTGTGGAATGGTGCCATTTTGGATTGTTTTAGTTCCATTCAGCATTGTTTTAGCACCATATCCTCTACATTCATTTTAGCATGTTAGGCTTAGAAAGACATTTTTAGGTCATTTTTCAAGTTTTAGCACTTTTTAGTGTTCTTTTCTATCTATTTTTATCAGAAAGTGAGACACAGGGGATCGTAACGGTGAAATTTACCTAGGAATGAATGATAATGAGTTTTTGTAGGACCCTAGTTTATTTCACTATCAACTAACTAGTTTTATGCTCTAATCTGGTTCATGGTGTTCTTTGACATGATGGGAAGCCTTCTAACTACCTTTTGACTTGTTTATTTTAAGTTAACATCCTTTTTATGTAGGTTTTTTAGGGAAACTTTGCGGTTTAGTGCCATATACACAGAACGGTGCCACTAAACTAGGCAGCAATAGTTAAGATGGGTAAAATTTATTTTAGCACTATCTTTAGAAATTTCCATGCCATTTAATGATAAATTAGCACCATGCTAGAATTTAGCACAATTTTCCTAATTTTTAGAGCTCTATTTATTTTATTGGTTGTTGTTAGCTTATTTTTTGAAATTGAAAATTGCAGCACCATTTTCTCTGTTTTCAACGCCATCTTCCTTTTTTTAGCACTATTTAACTCTATTTTGGTTCCATCTTTTTAATAGATTTTCAGGATCTATATAGGCTACTAACACATTTATGTAGGTAAAAGAATGCAAGTCAAAGGCAAATCTTGAAACTACTGACTAATTTGATACAGATTTCGTTGGTAGAAGACTCTTTGTTTTCTCACTAGCTTAGTCACACTAAATTAGTTAGAAGGATAATTAACTTGTGTGCTTTTCTTGGTTCACTTGTAGATGTATGCTCTCCCCTCACACCTTAGGGTGATCTTGGGGATCAAAAGTCTACTTGTGAACATTTTCATGCTTTTAAGTGTTACTCGAAGGGGTTACTTTTCTTGTGTATGCTCTCCCCTCGTGCCTAGTGCAATCTTGGGGATAAAAAACAAGAAGGTAGTTTCTTCTTAGGAGGCCTGCTTGGGGATTTCATCACCCCAAGGGATGACCTCAACCATGTTTTTTGGCACGGTATATAAGCATTGTGATTTGAAAGATAGCTTTAAAGGAAGGACCCTCTCATCTCCAAGCAATAGACCTCTAAGACCCTTGGTCTGCCAAGACTTGAGTGGTTGAGCATCAGTCAATTGGTACACCCCCATTCATGAAATTTGGCCTCAAGTACCTTGCGTATGCTAGAGGACTCCCCTAGAAGCTTGTAATTATCCTAGCTTAAGATATTTTCAATTGTATGAGATTGTAATGCAATGGATACCAGTTAGGTCCGTGAAGTTACACATTGCACAAGCCACATTTGATTTATTACCAAGTGCAAATGCCCTCTAGAAACGGGTGTGCATACCATGTATCCTCTCCTTTCGTGATGTAATGAGCGATCTTGGGTGATCAAAAGCGATTAGTTTCGTCCTCATGGGACTTGCACATTACGCCTATATAAAGGCAGCGAAGTGGGATTAATGTCTCATATACTCCTACTTGAATAATTTCTAGGATGTTAATGTGCTTGGAATGTCTTCATGTTATACCCCATAAATGTAAAAGTTATTTTGGTACATTGAGTCAAAAACCATTGGGTTTTATTGTTTGATTTGTATCTACTTGCTAAGAAATCTTATCAACATTGTCCAAAACCACTTGAACCTTTGAAAATCAAACCATTGAGAATTTGACCCTTTTATGAAATCAAACATTGTAATCTTGAGATTTAGAGTATTTTACCCTTGAAAAATCCAAAATCATGAGCCAAAAATTGCCAAAACCCTAGTTGAAATCTTAGAGACTATCTCACTTTAGCACCAAAATCTCTCTATTTAGTGCCTTAAAATTTATCTGTGGCACCATTTTCTGTGGTGCCATAAACATGTCCATCAGTGCAATCTATCTCTGTTTTGAGACCATCACCATTTATTTTGACGCCTTAATCCTAGATATTGGCACCATTTACAGGTCATATCATACACGTGTCTGTGGACCTATTCTGGGGTCCTTGAACTCTATCCAATCAGAATTTGTGGTTGGTCACCTTGTCAAAATTCATCCAAACCAAAATCCACCGTTGATCATATTTCACCTTCATAAACCTTTGTCTAAATCCACCCACATCCTTTCATTTTGACCTTAGAGAAAATCATTTTGATTATTGGACCCTTGATCATAGTCCATTCATCTCAAATAACTAATCAATTGTTGAGTCCAACCTTTGTCCACATTTTCATCCCCAATCTAGTCCAACCTTTTGTCCAACTCCATTTACCCTATCCCATTTGACCTTAGATAAACATCATTTTGATATTTCATCTTTGGTTATACCTTGTCCATCCATTGATGTTTTCATTCCAAAATCCTAGTCCAAATTTATTATCCCTCCTTAGGTGAACATATCAATTTTCATCCTTGGACCTTTGCACATCCATTCCAAAATCCATTCTGAATCCAAGTCATCCCAACTTTAGTCCAAATTCAATCATCCAACAATCCCCAACATTACCCAACCTTATCCAAATCCTATTTATATTATCCAAAGTCCAACATCAACATCCAAAATCAAAATTTATCCAAAATCCAAAAACACAATCAACATCCAAAACCATATCTCAAATTAATTTTGTGCAAGAATTAAATCTAGATCTTACCATCCTCTAGTTTATAGGGTACTTAATACTTTGTCTACCTTAAGTACTTTTATAAATTAGCCTTTATTAACCTTTAGAATAATTGATTTAGGAGCCTAGACAACTCCTAAGTTGATATGTTCTAAGGTATCTCATTTTTCTTGTTGTTCATTAGTATACCTTCAAGTAAAATAATCCTCCCCTTTTTTTCTTAAGGTCATAAGTCTACCTTAAGTAAAGAGGGATACCCCTTTTATAATCCAAAGATCTAGTTTTATTCAAGCTCACCTTTGATTTGAAAATCCTATTCAAACATCATCAAAATTACCCAACATCCTTAGTCATCCAATATCCAAATCATCTAAGGTTTTCCTTGGTTGATTATCATCCAAACCATATTAAGTACATCCTTAGTCATCCAATAACCAAATCATTTAAGGTTTTCCTTGGTTGATTATTATCCAAACCATACTAAGTACATCTTAGTCATCTATTTCCAAATCATCCCCTTTCAAGTTCATCCTAAGGTCATCCTCAAAATCATTCTTCGCCTACATATACATTGTCACCTTGGTCTAAGAAATCCTTTTAAGATTTAATCTCTAAGGGTTATCTTATACCTTTATCCCCAAAATCATTTCTCAAAAATTTCTAAAAGTCATTACCCAATCCATACATACTTTATCCCTCATTTTCAATTTATCCTTCCTCTTAGGTCCAAAATTTTTGAAAATCAAATCATCCATTTATCTTTGAGGTTTAACCTCTAAGTTTTCTCATCCATCATCATATCTTCATCATTTACATCATCCTTAGGTTTAAAACTTTTGATATTTATTCTCTAAAGCCAAAACCTATACCAAACCTTTCCATATCATAATCATTACTCATCCTTAGGTTTAGAATTTTGAGATATTATTGTCTAAAGGCTAAATCTTTATTCCCTTTCATCACACCAAAGTTCACCTTCACCTATCCTTGGGTCCAATATTTTGAAATCCATTCTCTAAGGTCCCAACCTTCATCCACCTTTCAACAATCCAACCAAATTCACACCCACCCATTGTATGCCCTTGACGTGGTCTCAAGCTAAAAAAAAAAGGACATGGAATCCCTTAGAGTTAAATTTGGCATTGGGATGCCTCAAACCAATCAAAACAATAATCCCACAAATCAACCACAATCATCCCTTGATGCAAATGCTATGCTAAATCCTTTCACCAACATACCACTAGCCCCACCATCAAACATCAACAATGTGGATAAAGATGTTTTAGACTTCATGCAAGATGCTGATTCTATAGACATATTAGATAGAGTCTTAAAATTGGATCCTATGATTATCTTGAATTTCTCATCAAAAATGGTGTTAGTATACCCACCATCACTACCTCATCACAGCCATCCACATCCCATAATATTCCCAACACATCCCAAACTTCAAATGTTACCATATCCACAATTCATACTGACATCACAACCACACCAAATACCACAACCATATAAACATCTACTATCACTATATCCATGCCACAAATCACCCTTAACATTCCTAACAACACCATGCGCACAAGTGCTTCGACAAGTGTGCCTCAATTTGATGCCAACACCATAGCCTTCATGACACAATTATTCTCCCAACCACCTTATAATATGTCCAACATTGCCAACAACAATCCATGCAACAACCCTTCATCCAACTTCACATATGTACAACCTGCAATCTCTCAACCACCTATTACATATTCCATACAAACTTCACAACAAAATCCCAATCAAAACCAACAAATTCCACCACATGATCTACAACAACTCCTTTCCTACCAACAACATCTCACCCATAAAAATCAAAATCAAAACCAAAACCAAGTCACCCAACATCAACAAATTCCACCTTTCCTCCAACAATTAATCCAAAACCAACAAACCCACATTCCACAACCGCCACCTACCCAAGATTTACCTAGCATTGTGAAATCTTTGATCCAAAGGGTTGATGATATGCAACATGGAAACAAAAGAAAGCAGTATTCTTTCAAGGATATTTTCCCATACCCATTTGATAGAACCATACAATATGCCACCCTTTCCTAAAAATTTTGAAACACCAAAATTTGACCAAAAAAAAGATAGGGAGACCCTAGGGAACATCTTAGGGATTTTTACATTTCTTGCCTAGAAGTCTCATACGATGACACATATTTAATGATACTCTTTCCTAGAAGCCACAGTAGTCAAGCTACCGAATGATTTGCTCATCTCCCCCCCGGTATTAAGACATTCCATGAGCTTGCAGATAAATCTATAAATAATTTCTCCTATAACTTTAAATGCAAAATATCCATGACCGATCTTTGTAACACAAAACAAAAGAGTGGGGAATCCTTCACCGCCTTTTTACAAAGGTGGAGAAGCTTATCAAGAAAACTCCCTTGGCCAATTCCTGAAAAATAATTAGTCACTATGTTTGTGACTAATCTTAACCAAGAAATGGGGTTCCATTTACAAATCCAATGTACATCAACCTTTGAGGAGGTTATAGACAAAGGGACAACCATTGAAAGAGCCCTTATTGCTAAAGGCTCTATAAAACTTTACAACAACAACAACAAGACCAAAAATAATAAAAAAGTCAACAACAATAATGCCAACACTTCCCATACAAACAACAATGCACAATCCAATGACAAACCTCGCTTTTGGGGTAAAAACAAGAATACCCTCAACAATAGTGTCACTGATGTGAAGGCCATCTAAAATGTACAAAATCCTATTCCAACACTTACATCCACAAACAAAAATAATGTCAATGTTCCTAGGGGACCGCCGAGACAAAACAATAACCCTAAGAGGAAGTTCACTCCTTTAGGGGAATCCATCGAAAATGTCTTGAACAACCTTGTAAAGGTGGATTTGATAACATTACCCCTATTTGTCCTTATGCTAAAATCAATTTAAACCCTCTTGGTTTGATGAAAATGCCTATTGTGAATATCGTTGTGTGAAAGGGCATAAAATATCTAACTGCATGGGTTGAAACAATATTGCATCCAAGACCTTATAGATAGAGGTGATATAACCATCGACGAACCTCCAAAACAATCACCTAATGCCAACCTAGGAGCATACAAGGATACACTTCCTGATCATAAAAAAGGAAAATCCTCATCTTCCAACCAAACATACAATGTCATGCCACCTCCTTCTTTTGATTTTGTTGTGGGTTGAATAGAAGATTACTCCAACCATGTCAATACCATAATCATCAGAACCAAAACACCTAATTGCATTGTTGTTGCTCGTCATGGCCACATCTCCATCCATGGAGAGCCTACCAATGATCAACCTTCTACATCCACACCTACTAATCCACCATCCACCCACAAGTACAACCTCCTAGATCACATCAAAAAAACTCCTACACAAATTTCTATCCTTGAATTACTACACACATCACCCCTCCATAAGGAAGTCCTTGACAAAGCCTTAATGGAAACCCAAGTCCCTACCAACTTGAATATCGATCAATTCCAAGCCATGGTAGGCCACATCACCCCACCTCACCACCGTACCTTCTCAAAAAAAGATCTCCCCACCTCTAATGCCGCATATAATGAAGCCCTACACATGAAAGTCCGAATCCATAAATATACCATCAAATGAGTCTTAATAGATGGTGGCTCTGGCCTAAATCTTTGCACTCTAAAACTATTAAAATATTTGGGATACTCTGACATGGTTGTGGACTCTAGTGAGTGTATAACTGTCAAAAGATATGATGACTCCGAAAGATTTTTTGAAGGCATCATCAAGCTTCTCATCCAAGTGGGACAAAAGATTTTTGAAACCAAATGCCAAGTACTTGATCTTGACCTCCCATACAACATACTCCTCCGCTGAACATGGATTCTTGTCATCCAAGACGTTCCATCTACCTTCCATCAATGTCTAAAATTTCCACACAATGGTATAGAAATCACTATCTATGTTGGCCCTCATCCTTTCCAATACTACAATTTCTTGGAAGGACATGACTGCACTTTTTTCCCTTATAACAGCACCACTAAAACATCCAACCCCCATGCTAATCCTATGCCATCCACTTCATACATTGATCCTTCCAACATTGGCACCATGTCACAAACATCCACTCCTCCTGAGGTCAAGATCAAAGTAAGTGACATGGGATGTGGTGAATACGACCTACATGGCACATTTTGTGTGGGCCTATTACCAACATCCCCTAAGACATTTGGTACCCCCAAAGAAGACAAAGTCTCTACGATTGTCATCAAATGCAAACCATCACCAACCTTTGAGAAAAAGCACCTCCTTGAACAAAATGTTCTCGAAGACATATCCTCTTCATTATACAAAGATGAAGAAAAACAAGAAGCTCCTACTCTCCCAACCAAGATCTATGGAAAAGGTCTCAAGATTGGGCTACAAAGGACAAGGTGGTATAGGTCTCCATGAACAAGGAATTGTCAAGCCTATTCAATCAACAAGGAATTTATATCTCCACGGGTTAGGGTATGGAAAACAAGAGTCCACCTCCACTAATATTGAGTATATCTTAAATGAGGTTGCCAAGGCATTCCCCGCGATAGATAACATGAATGAAGAGGACCATAAAGACTCTTTCAACAATTTCACCAAACTTTTCAAATCATCCATATGCACCATCTATACCCTAACTACCATGCCATCTACATCCAACGACCTACCCCTTGTCTATCTCCAACTCGTAGATTGGGACCAACAAGGACCTTCCATCCTTTATGTCGCACAAAATGATGAGGCAATAGCTGAAATGATGGGGGTTAGAGATCACTTTCCCATTGGAGACCACAAGGCCAGCTATATCATGGAACTAAACACATCTACATACTTTGTTGGGACAATCCAAACTCTTAATTAAAAAAATATGAAAATAAAAATAACACCCCCTAGTGAAAACCACCTTGTGGAACTTTTGGATGAAGAAAAAATCAAAATAAAGGATATATCCCCTAGTGAAAACCTCCATGAGATGCTAGAGGATGAGAGAATGGACCTCCCTAAAGTACCTGAGTTCTATCAAGAAAGATCATTGGTCCTTGTAGAAAAATCACATGAGATGAACCTTGGAATAGAAGAAGCACCCAAGATCACATTCCAAGAAGAAACCCTCACAGCAATAGAACAAGAGGCTTTCTTATCTTTCTTCAAACAAATGAGTCAATACTTTGCATGGACATTTATTGACATGCCAGGATTAGATCCCACTCTAGTTTTCCATCATCTTACTATACATCCTGATGCAAAATCGGTAAATAGAAGCTAATAAAATGAATCCACAAGTGACATTCCTCGTCAAAGAACTTAAGAAAATTTTAGATGTGGGATTCATTCATCCTATAGACTATCTCGAGTGGATATCAAACATCATACCTGTAGCAAAAGTCACTAGGGGAATCCATTGTTGCACAGACTTTAGAGACCTTAATAAGGCATGCCCTAAGGATGACTTTCCATTACCCAACATAGACATCATTGTGGATCTCACTGTAGGACATGAGATGTTATCATTAATGGACAGATTTTCCAATTACAACCAAATTAGGATAGCTGAAGAAGATCAACATAAGACCTCCTTTATATGTCCATGAGGAACTTACTGTTGGGTTGTGATGCCCTTTGGGTTGAAAAATGCAAGTGCTACCTATCACAGAGCCATGGCAGTTATCTTCCATACCTTTTCCATAGCATAATGGAAGATAATGTAGGTGATTTACTAGGAAAATCAAAGACTAGAGAAGACCACTTGAATGTGTTGGCTAAAATCTTTGACAGATTAGAGAAATACAAAGTGTGGCTAAATCCCAAGAAATGTGTCTTTGGGGTCACCTCTTGAAAACTCCTAGGATACATTGTGTCAAGAAGAGGAATCAAAGTTGACCCCACTAAGGTTAAGGCTGTAATGGAAATTCCTCCACCTAAAACACTCAAGCAACTTTGTAGCCTTCAAGGGAAAATCTAGCCTATCCACCGATTCATAGCACAGCTTGCAGAAAAATGTCAACTGTTTTAGCATCTTCTCCAAAAAGATGCAACATTTGTATGGGATAACCAGTGTCAGAATGCCTTTGAACAGCTAAAGAAATATCTTGCTACACCACCAGTCCTTATTCCACCAAAGCAAGGACAACCCCTCCTATACATTTCAACAACAGAAACAACAATAGGGGCCTTGCTAGCACAGCACGATGAACAAGGAAAAGAGAGAGCAATATATTATATCAGTCATACATTGGTGACCTATGAGTTGAATTACACTTCTATTGAATGAGCATGCCTTGCTATTGTCTTCACTTCTCAAAAGCTAAGACATTGCATTATCAACCATAAGACAAAGCTCATTGCCAAGATTGATCCACTCAAGTATTTATTGACTAGAGTAGCTCTCATAGGATGGATGGCTAAGTGGGTTATGATCCTAAGTGAGTTTCACATTGAGTACATAGAAATAAAAGCTATCAAAGGACAAGTGCTTGTTGATCAATTGGTCAATGCACCTATCCCAACAAAATAACCATTGCTTTTAGAATTCCCAGATGAGTCAATTTTGACAGTAGCACCAACAACGGAAACATGGAAACTATATTTTGATGGATCCTACACACATCGTGGCTCAAAGGCATGCATCTTTTTTGTTACCCCTCAAGGATACATTATTCCAAAGTCCTACAAAATAACATTTACATGCACAAACTATGTAGTAGAATATGAGGCCCTTATTACAAGACTTCACATGGCATTTAGTGGAAGATTGAAAAGCTTACGATTTATGGAGACTCTCAGTTAGTCATCAAACAGGTCAATAATGAGTACAAAACAAAAGATGACAAGCTCCTGCCTTACAAAAGAATGGTTGATGATTTCAAGGACTATTTCCATGCTATCCATTTTGAGAAAATTCCAAGATTGAAGAACAAAGTAGCAGATGCTATGGCTACTATAGGATCCCTGGTTGACATGAAAAGGGACATCAGAAAATGTGAGTTCCTGTTTGAATAACTTCTAATGTCAGCCTATGATGTACCATAATCTAAGTTAGTATGCGACATTGTTGGTCCCTTATCTCCTTGGTATCAAGAGACCTACATGTACCTCCATGATAACATCATCACACCGAATCTAACATCCACACAACGCAAAACCTTCATCCATTGAGCTTCCTGTTTCACCATCATAGGTGATACCCTATACCAAAAAAGTCTCGATGGTACTCTTTTACGATGTCTTGACTCTAGGGAAGTTGAAGTGGCCTTGCAAGAGGTACTCGAAAGCATTTGTGGGGCACACTCTAGTGGACCTACTCTAGCAAAGAAGATTCTCATAATAGGGTACTATTGGCCAACCATGGAACGAGATCCCTAATGATTTGTGAAGAAATGTTTACCATGTCAACAACACAGTGATCTTTTCCATGCACCTTCATAGGAGTTGCAGCCGATAACAACACCTTGGCCCTTTTCATAGTGGGGACTCGACCATGTAGGCAAAATCCACCCACCCTCATCGAATGGCTACAAATTCATTATTATCGCGACCAAATATTTCACCAAGTGGGTAGAATCCATTCTGCTTACTTTCATCACCAACATCGAAATTGCTAAATTCATCCTCCAATACATAATATGTCATTATGGTGTTCCCTTCTCCATTATCACATACAATGGGAAACCATTTAAAAACAAGGAAGTCCGCACCCTATGCGATAAATTCCACATCCAACATCATTTTTCCACACCATATTACCCCCAAGGTAATGGTCAAGTCAAAGCTTCTAATAAAACCATCCTACACATCCTGAAAAAGATGGTTAATGAAGTAGGTTGTGACTGGCACCTTCAGCTTAACCCTGCCCTATGGGCCTATCATACAAGCATTCGCACAGCCACAAGAGCCACACCATACTCATTAGTATTTGGTTCCGAAGCCATTTTGCCTATTGAGGTCGAGCTCCCTTCTCAAAGGATTTCATTGCAAAATATAATCACTAAGGAGTACTGAGTTGCACGATTTAATAAGCTAGAACTCTTGGATGAGAAATGCCTAGATGCTCTTAATCACCTTTAAGCCTATGAAAACCACCTACGAAGGAGCAAAAAAAAGATCAAGAACCGTAAGTTTGAGATAGGCAACCTTGTCCTTACGGAAAATCAAAGAAACCTACAAGAATGCCACAAGAAAGGAAAGTTTGAGCCCAATTGGTTGGGACCATATGTTATCACAGCTAACTATGGATCACAAGCCTATCAGCTTGCAACACGTAAGGGGTAGCCTCTAGATGAGCCTATGAACATCATGCACCTAAAAAGGTTTTATGCATAACCCATCGAGTATCCCAAATTAAAAAAACAAAAAAAATTAAAAATTAAAAAAATTTAAAAAAACCAAAAAAAATAAAAAATCAAGAAAAACCTAAGTGCAATAAAGTCGTCCAATGGTGAAAATCACTTTGGTGATGCCTTGGATAAGTACCATGGTGAAAACCTATCTCAGGCACCATGTGTAGTGGCCAGTTCTACCATTTAATAAGTCCTCTTACCCACCACGACATCCCATATCACCTACATTCCATGGCTTGGAATTCTAAAACATTTAATCTTATCACCCCACCCTTCATCACACCACCCAAGGCAAATGCTTGGAAAGAGGATCTTCATATGCTCTTCTTGTATAGTTTTAAAACTCCAAAAAATCCAAAAACATCAAAAAACCAAAAAAAAAA
The DNA here is from genome assembly GCA_027924645.1 of Cunninghamia lanceolata. NCBI lineage: Eukaryota > Viridiplantae > Streptophyta > Pinopsida > Cupressales > Cupressaceae > Cunninghamia > Cunninghamia lanceolata. The sequence goes on from BSBN01000934.1 coordinate 4,148,751, forward strand.
AAAAAAATAGAAAATCCAAAAACCCCAAAAAAATCAAAACATCACAAAAACTCCAAAAACAATCCCAAACATCCAACACATCATTATCCAACATCATCTCATCTACCCCGAACCATTCCTACATCATCACTACAAACTAGAACTACATATTCATCACCACCCACATCTTAAAGTGCCTTGATCCTGTGGACACAGGGTATGTAGGAAGTCTGAAATACAAAAAAAGTATCCAATACTCGGGTACAAAAGATGCACCCATCCAAACCGCTTGGATGGTCCCTATCCCCTGAGCTTACTAAATCCAAAAAGTCAATACGCAGGCTAAGCATACTCTCAAAACATCACATCTTATGCAAAAATCATCAATCAACAAACCAATCATAATATATGGCCTATTATATTTTTGCCCATCTTTTGAAATTTATCCAACAACATCCAACTGATTCTCACCTTAATGGATATATCATTCCTACAATAGGCAGAATCCATCATCCTATCAACACTTGTCTTGGCAAGAGATACAATGGTTGTTTGTATGGTTCATTGGTCTTTTTTATTATTGATTTTTATCTTTTGTCTCATTTTAGGGATCATTCCAAAGCTACCTTGATCTCACTACATCATGGTATGTGGCGGAAAACACCTAGAATCGGGTATGGTCATTGTTTTGTATGTCGTTCTTGTGGGTTGATTTCATCACTCCAAGAATGGTATTCATATCTTGAAGATGTAGGGTCAGTTCTAGCATATTGTTCCCTATTTGCATACAAGGTTAATCATACCTTCTATGTACTAAAGAACTTATGCTATGAGTCCCCTTCCCCCATCTAGGAAAAGTTATACTACCTTGGGCACACATGAGATCAACCTATTGTTTGAGGGTCTAGTCCATGCAAAGATAGATATATATCATCACCTTGGTCCTTTCATACCTTGGTGAAAATATCCCCTTTTGCTATAATAAATCTAGAATTACTCTCAATAAAGTCAATGCAAATACTTAGTCTAGCTCACCGATCCCATCCTCTATACCACCACCCATCAAACACACTATTTGGACTTAGCATCTAGTGATTATCAATAACCTAATCCAATCATATCTTCCAACCACTCTAACAAATTCACCCCGCATAATCTATCACTTCAACATTCCAACAAAACCCCTCTAACAATGTGGTGTCTAGTGATGTAGTATCCCCCATCCCAACCATCCTTAAACCTATCCCAACCTCCTCACCTCGTCGCCTATGGTTCTAAAAACATCACAATGTATCATGACAACAACCCATACCATTACCCATCGCATTTATCCATTATCAATTATCATTAAGCATTATCCATTATCATTTATCCATTTATCCATTATCATTAACCATTATCCATTATCATGTAACCATTATCCATTATCATTTATCCATTTATCCATTTATCCATTATCATTAACCATTAACTATTATCATTTACCATTATCATTTCCCCATATCCATTATCCATTATCACTAACCATTAAATATTAGCATTTACCATTTACCATTATCTATTATCATATCCATCCATTATTATTAACCATTAACTATTATCATTTACCATTATCCATTATCCATTATCATATCTATTTATTATCATTAACCATTAAATTCCATTTACCATTCCATACATAATATATGTTTATTAATCTAAGCATATATTCCATTTCCATTCCATGCATAATATATGTTTATTAATCTAAGCATATATTCCATTTACCATTCCATACATAATATATGTTTATTAATCTAAACATATATTCTATTTACCATCTCATGCATGACATATGTTTATTAATCTAAACATATATTCCATTTCCATTCCATACATAATATATGTTTATTAATCTAAGCATATATTCTATCATAATCCACATCATAATCCATGTCATAATCCAAATGCATACCATAAATCATTAATCCATGAACAACATCATAAAACAGAAAATGCATCCATAATCCATAATACATACTAGTCCATAACACCTGTAAAAATCATTACATACACTATCCATCTACATCATCATGAAAATGCATAACATCCATAAATGCATGAACATCCATAACATCATAACATCCATAAATACCATAGAGATCCATAATCATCCATAAACCATAAATGCATACATCGCCGCCAAAATATACATCGCTCAAAATAATACATGTCATGATACAAAAATGCCTCAAACACCAAAATACATCAAAGTCCAATCATCAACCATGGGTCGATGACCCCCTAGATGAGTCGGTGGGAGACCTAGGTGGATACTATGGTGGTGGCCCCATAGGTGGTTGTTATTTCTACTGAGGTGGCTATTGTAGAGGTGGTGGCTACTGAACTAACTGTTGTGATCTCCTGGACCTGTAAGAACTAGACATCCTTGATCCAATCTATTGGTTGTAACTAGGGACAGATTGACCCTCAGGAACTGTAGTACATTAGGCACCATAGTAATACTCAGCCCTCGTACGTTGCTCTGAAAGATGATCTTGTAGCTGTTGGATCCACCACTGAGAATCTAACCAAATCTTCCCATGCTAGTCCCAACTACCATACCCTACAGGCGTGTGATCTCAGCATGTAGCCCTACAACCTGGCCCTCTTCCTATTGAGACCTAGCCTCAGCACTCTGTATCCTCACCTTTGTTTCTTGCCTCAGAGACCACTCTGTGTCTCGCTCAACTATAATAGCAGCCACTTGTACCTACATCTGAGACTGCAACTGTCCTATCTGGGCTTGTAACACGAGCATCTAAGGATCCTCATCTCTACCATTCACTCCATCTATCAAGGGCTGAACTCCCTGTAACTATTGCAACTCCTACCTCTAGCGGGCCACCTCATCCTCTAAACTAGCCACCTGGGCCCGTAAAGTGTCTACCTCCTCCTCCCCGTCAGCTCGACACCAATGATGTCCAATCTAAATGTCAGGAAGAGGACCAAGTGTTGTCCTTGATGGCCCTACCTTTGAGGTCTAGGCACCTAAAGTGCCTCTCCCAGCTATCCCCACATATTACACTGGTACCTGCTGAGGTACCTGTTGATGTGCTTATTGTGCCTGTTGAGGTGGGGCCTGTTGACCCTGATCCTGCTATTGCTACCAAGGTGCTCACGGTGGTGGCATCGGCCCTCTTTATACCTGCTGAGGTACCTATTGCTGCTAGGGTGCCCATTGTCTCTAACCTCGTCCTCTCCCTGCTACCTCCCCCACTGCTACTGCAACCAACACCCAAATACCATCACCCTCATCAACAGGCACCTCCTCCATCACATACTCAACCCACACCTCATCCCCCTTCTCTCCCTCCTCATCCTCATCCTCCACATTAAATTTAGGCTCCAACACCAGATCTATCAATTGGATCAGCCTCCACACCTACCACCACCTGTCATATGTTGGGGTAGTGCCAGCATCCATTGTTTGGCTATCACAGTCCCACTGTACTGGTTGTATCCCTGCAAAATCTAAGATGGCCACCTGAGGGACAATTGGTGCTAACCACCACACATCTTAGTGAGTCCTACCAAAAATGGTCATGGCCTGGGGAAAGTCATGTACTAGCCCGGACTGCCTCATCACTCACGAGGGGATAGAGATGTCGATAGTATGATCCCCCGCCCCATCAAATAGTGCAGTTGAAATGTGTAGGACATATGAAAATGGTCATTGGCCCAAGCCTCTACACCTATGTATGGATACTAGATGATGGAGTCCATGTCATCCAAAATACATCTCCAATACCCCAACTATCCTACAGAGGAATATGTAATATGTGCTCTATATAAATATACAAATGCCTCAAATGGAGCTCAGAAATAAGTCACTTGAGGTCGTGCAATGGTAATATGCTCAAAGGCCCACACATGCAGTAGTGTAACCCCAGCAGACTAATGTAGAGCAAGGTATGAATGTCAAGAACTCTCAAACAATCCACCTACCAAGTCTTCAAACACTATGATAAACAAATGTCCTTCAACTACTGCTCCAAGCCTACTAGCCCTCTTTTTAGGGTCTTTTGACCATAAATTTCATAAACCACTACCAACCCACAACTAGGTCAACTTTTTAGGTACCCTTTATGTTGTTATTGAACATATCTTGAAATAGGGATAGGTTGTTTCAGAACTTTCAAGCCAATAATTCACTGGTAATCTGAGTTTTAGGCCTAATTAGGCCTCTTTTACAAAGGGACTATGCAATCTTCCACTACCTAACTTACAAAATATGTTTGGACACTCTTATGACATTGCCAAGTGAGGGACTAAGTAGGTTTTGTGGGTTAAAATGATCTTCTATGCTCTATATTTCAAATTCAAACTCTAAACCCTTGCATAAAGCCAAAAAAAAGGAAAAATCACCAAGGGCTTGTCTTAAAATTAATAATATTTGATATCCTACTCACTAGACCACCAAAATCATTGAACATGCATTGCTTCTCTTTGTTCCAATAGGTTTCAAGTGTTATTGATGATGGAGGTGCCTGCAATTTCATTTTGTTTGCATAGTGCTCAGAAACCCTAGCTTTTTCAACTGTTCCCAATCAAAAGTGATTTAAATCCTTCAACAACAATGTTATCACACAAGACCATATGCAAATGAAAGTTAATACATCATGCAATCAAACCATGCAAATTTGAACTCTTGACAAGGCCGTACCAGGCCGTACTATCAACTGTAACAACAAGAAACACATTTTATATCAAAAAATAGGGTATAATTGAATGGTTTCCTCTTTATTTTGCTTCTGCAACTTTCCACCACACTAGTTGAGGTTCTCCAAGGTTTTTAAACATGCTTTTAGATGAATTCCAATGGTCTCCACAAAAAATCAAAAATCTAACCTTTGATCTTCCAAATGACATTACTATGACAAAGTAAAATTGCATCCCTAGGACTTAAATGACATAAATACATTTGAGATGGTCTTATCTAGACCTTATTGCATCACTCATGTGCTTGACACTCACCAAAACAACTATTTACATGATCAAGACAATGCAAATTGACCACTTTGCTTGGTGCTCATGCACCATACAGCCAAGGTGAAAAAGATTTCATCCTCCTGATGAAATGAACTCATGAACAAAGGTACCATGCTATTTTATGTCCTCTTCTGACATCCAGGTAGCATCTTCATTAGGTAGGCCATGCCACTAGACCAAGTACTCATTATACACTTTGTGTCTTGTCCTCTTGATCTCTCTTTTGTTCAATATGCTTTCAAGCTTCATTGGTTGGGAGGGTGGTAAGTCCTTGATCCACTCTTCATCATCAACTCCTGCTTCTTCACCTACAACCATAGATCATCTAAAAGGATAAAGATTAGCCACACTAAATATGAGTGAGATAGCTACTCCAGGAGGTAGCTCAATCTCATAAGCATTTTGCCCAAACTTATGGACCACCCTGCAAGGTCCAATCTTCTTCATCAATAGTTTGGTGTATTTTCCTTTAGGCAATCTCTCGTTCCTTAGGTGTGTAAGTACTGTGTCCCCAACCTTGAATTGGATGTCCTTCTTCTTTAAATCTACATACCTTTTATACTTCTCCACACTCCTTTGAAGGTTTTTTTTCACCTGTTGATGGATGTCCCTCATTGCCACTGCAAAATCTTCCTCATCTGCACTCCTCTTTTCCATTCCTTTCAAATCTCTAAGTTCATGTTTTCCTCTTGGGCTCATACCATATACTACCTCAAATGGACTCCTTCCTCTGCTCTGGTTAATGGAATCATTGTATGCATACTCTGCTTGAGGGAGTACCAAATCCCATTGCTAACCATGTTCTTTGGTGAGACACCTCAACAAGTTCCCAAGTGACCTATTTACCACCTCAATCTGCCCATCTATTTGTGGGTGATAGGCAGTACTAAAGGTCGGATTTCTTCCCAATTTTCTCCACAAGGTTCTCTAAAAATGACCAATGAACTTGGAGTCTCTGTCTGAAACTATGGAGAATGGAAATCCATGGATTCTAACTATTTCTTTGAAAAACAGGCCTACAATGTTTGAGGCATCACTTGTGCATTTGCAAGGGACAAAATGGGCCATCTTACTAAATCTATCAACAACCACAAATACACTATCCACTCCTCTTTGAGTCTTGGGTAGACCTAGTACAAAATCCATAATTACATGTTCCCATGGCTTGCTAGGTATTGGAAGGGGTTGATAAAGTCCTGCATTTGAGCTAAATCCTTTGGCCTTTTGACAAATCCCACAACTCTCAACAAACTTCTTGACATCAGCATGCATCCTAGGCCAATGATAGAACCTCTTCATCTGCTCCAAGGTTTTGTCAAACCCAAAATGTCCACCCAAACTACCACAATGTTTCTCCCTTATCGAATTGGCTCTCATAGAGCACTTAGGCACACACAACTGAGCACCTTTGAACAATAAACCATCTTGCAACACAAAATCTAAATATTCACTATGAAAAGCATCTTGAAACTTATTGCAAATAGCAAATGCATCCTTGAAATCACTGTCCTCTTTATACATACCTTTTAGGTCATTTATCCCTACACTTTGAATTTGTATCTCTTGCACCATCATGGCTCTCCTGCTTAGAGCATCAGCAACCTTGTTAGCTTGACCTTTCTTATGCTTGATTGTGAATGTATAGGACTGCAAATACTCCACTCATTTCATATGCCTATGATTTAATTTGTCTTGGCTGTTCAAAAAGCTTAATGCATGATTGTTAGTGAAGACAATGAATTCTTTTGGCAAGAGGTAATGTCTCCACTTCTTGAGGGCTTGTACCATGGCATAGAGCTCTAGGTCAAATGAGGAATTTTTCTTTTTGGCCTCATTTAACTTCTCACTAAAAAATGCCACTGGCCTCCCTTATTGACTCAAAACTCCACTAATGGCAAGTGCACTAGCATCACATTCAATGGTGAATACCTTGTTGGAGTCAAGTAATGTGAGAATGGGTTGTTGAGCCACTCTAGTCTTCAAGTATTCAAAACTTTTGTGAGCCTCATCAATCCATTGGAACTTATTCCTCTTATGTCCTTTGATGGTATCAAGGATGGGAGAACAAATATGGCTAAAATTCCTTATAAACTTCCTATAAAAAGTGGCTAACCCATGGAAACTCCTTACCTCTCCTACTAATTTAGGAGTTGGCCAATTGAGTATGACTTCAACTTTTGTGGGGTCCATCTTCAAGGTACCTTTGGAGATCACAAAACTTAGGTAGACAAGTTCCTCTTTCATGAACTCACATTTCTTGAGGTTGATCATTTGCTTCTCCTCATCCAACTTCTTCAACACCATATCCAAGTGATGCAGGTGTTCATCCTTTGTTTTGTTGTATACAAGGATATCATCCAAGTACACCACCACAAATCTGCATATAAACTATTTTAGGACCTCATTCATCAACCTCATGAATGTACTTGGGGCATTAGACAACCCAAAAGGCAATAATAACCACTCATAGAGACCCTCATTAGTCTTAAATGTTGTTTTCCACTCATCTCCTTCCCTTATTCTAATATGATGGTACCCACTGTTCAAGTCAATTTTTGAAAAATAACATTCTCCTGCTAAACTATTCATCAAATCTTCCATCCGAGGTATAGGGAATCTATATCTAATTGTGATTTTGTTGATAGCCCTTGAATCAGTACATAACCTCCACTTACCATCCTTCTTGGGTGCCAAAATAGTAGGCACAGCACATGGGCTCAAACTCTCCCTTATGAGACCTTTATCCAACAACTCTTGAATATGATTTCTAACCTCTTCATTTTTCTTGGGTGTCATTTTATATGCAGCTTTGTTTGGCAAGTTTGCACTAGGTATGAGATCAATATGATGACTCACATCTCTTATAGGAGGTAAGGAACTAGGAAGCTCTTCTGCCACTACGCCTTTGTACTTATCCAATAGGGTCTGCACCTCTTTAGGTATGTCTTCTTTATCTGTTGCTCTTATGTTTGATGCAAGCTTCCCAATGATGGCATAACCAACCTCTTCATCACTCAAACTCTTCAGGAACTCTTTCTCCTTGACCACCATCACACTTGGTCCTTCATGAACAACATTGTTTTCTTCTTGTATGGGTGTAAGAGTGTATGACTGTCCATCCTTCACTATCACATATATGTTCTTTTCTCCATCATACTTAACCTTCCTATCAAACTGCCACAACCTTCCTAAGAGAACATGACACACATCCATAGGGATGATGTCACAAAGTACTTTATCTTTGTAAGGACCAATGTTGAATTCAATCCAAGCCTGCTCATTTACCAAAACTTGCTGACCCTTGTTAAGCCATGAGACTTTGTAGGGTGTTGGATGAGGAAGCCTTTTTATTTTTAGTTTTTCTATCATTTCCAAAGACACAAGATTATCAGTAGGACTAGAATCTACCACTACTTTACATACCTTTCCTTGTGCTTTGCAAGTTGTCCTAAACAATGACTTCCTTTGTGGGGATTCTTGAGTGGTTGGCACTTTGATCAATGTTCTCCTTAGCATCAATGTTTCTCCCACTTATGGGACAACAGGTAGGGAAGGTGAGTTCACACTTTCTTTATCCTCTTCTTGCACAATTTGTGTTCTTCTTTCACCACCATGAGAACTTGCACTTTGTTTATCTAGACACTTCCAAGCAGGATGTCCAAACTGATTACAATTATAACATCTGCCTAAAAAGGCATTGGAACCTCTTCCTTGACCAGCAAACATTCCCCTACTTCCAAATCTCCTTCCTCTAAAGCTGCCTCTATCACTTGATTCACCCTTTTGCTCTTGTTGGTTACTTGTTTCACCTTGTGGATTTGATGGCTAACCTCTTCCACCAAAATTACTTCTACCCCTAAAATTCTTCTCTTCCTCTCCCCTGTTATTCTTGTTTCCTTTTTATTCTCTCCTCTACCCTAACTGCCATTTCAAAGCATTCTTCCACTATTTTAGGAGGGTTGAGGTTGATTTCATCTTTGATTCTTGATCTCAATCCACTTAAATAACTAGCCATTTTTTCCACCTCATCTTCATTGTGTCCAACTCTAATGTATAACCTATGAAATTCTTTAGTATATGACATCACATCCATCTCCTTTTGCTTCAAAGTTTGTAGCTTCATGAAGGTTTGAATGGCATAATCTACAGGTAAGAATTGGGCCTTCACCTTGGCCACCATCCTATTCCATGAACTTATCTGGGGCTTGCCTTTTTTGATTCTTTCCTCTTGAACAAAATTCCACCAAGTTAGAGCTAGCCCCTTCAATTTAGTTTTGGAAAATTTTACTTTCTTACTATCCTCTATGTCTTCAAATTTAAAGAAATTGTCCAAAGCATCAATCCAAGACAAAACCTCCTCACTGTCCATCTTTCCACCGTACATAGGCACTTCAACTTTCACCTTTGGTACATTGCCACCCTTGACTACCTTTAGCAACCTAATGATCCTTGCTTCATCTAGGTCCATTTCTTCTTCCTCATCTTGGACTCCAATTGGAGGGTTCTCACCTTCACCCTCATCCTCCTCATCACTTTGGTCATCATTGACCATTCCTCTTCTCTAATTTTTCTCCAAGGCTACTAATCTGGCTAGGGTTTCTTCTTGAGACTCCCTATAGAGCCTTTTTCTATGGAGCATCTACTCTTTCAATTCTTGTATTTCTTTGGCCATTGCATTTGTCTTAGGAGGAATCTTATCTATGTCACTCTTATTCACTTTCCTTTTTTCAAATCAGAACCTGATGCTCTGATACCACCTAATGCAGATCAAGGTATGAATGTCAAGAACTCTTAAACAATCCACTTACCAAGTCTTCAAACACTGTGATAAACAAATGTCCTTCAATTGTTGCTCCAAACCTACTAGGCATCTTTTTAGGGTCTTTTGACCATAACTTTCATAAACCACCACCAACCCACAACTAGGTCAACTTTTTAGGTACCCTTTATGCTGTTATTCAACATATCTAGAAACAGGAATATGTTGTTTCAGAACTTTCAAGCCAATAATTCACTGGTAATCTGAGTTTTAGGCCTAATTAGGCCTCTTTTACAAAGGGACTATGCACTCTTCCACTACCTATCTTACAAAATCTATTTGGAGACTCCTATCTCATTGCCAAGTGAGGGACTAAGTAAGTTTTGTGGGTTAAAATGATCTTCTATGCTCTGTATTTCAAATTCAAACTCTAAGCCCTTGCATAAACCCAAAAAAATAGGAAAAATCACCTAGGGCTTGTCTAAAAATCAATAAGATTTGATATCCTGCTCACTAGACCACCAAAATCATTGAACATGTATTGCTTCTCTCTGTTCCAATAGGTTTCAAGTGTTATTGATGATGGAGGTGCCTACAATTTTGTTTTGTTTGTACAATGCTCACCCTAGCTTTTTCAATTGTTCCCAATCAAATGTGATTTAACTACTTCAACAACAATGCTATCACACAAGACCATATGCAAATGAAAGTTAAGACATCATGCAATCAAACCATGCAACTTTAAACTCTTGATAGGGCTGTACCAGGCCATACTGTCAACTGTAATAGTAAGAAACATAGTTTTATATCAGAAAATAGGGTATAATTGAATGGTTTCCTCTTTATTTTGCTTTTGTAACTTTCCACCACACTAGTCAAGGTTCTCCAAGCTTTTTAAACATGGTTTTAGATAAATTCCAACGATATCCACAAAAAATCAAAAATCTGACCTTTGATCTTCCATATGACATTACTATGACAAAGCAAAATTGCATCCCTAGGACTTAAATGACACAAATACATTTCAGATGGTCTTATTTAGACCTTATTGCATCACTCATGTGCTTGACACTCACCAAAACAACTATTTATAACTATTTACATGACCAAGACAATCCATATTGACCACTTTGCTAGGTGTTCCTGCACCACAGACAAAGCCCTATCCATATGATACACTACCATATACATCTCATGATAAAGTTCTACTAACATACAAGGCCCCCATGCATACATGGTCTCCTGAGTCACCATCTTCTCTATCACCACACCCCGACCAACTAAAAAATCCTACAAGTGTCAATCAGGCATAACAATACCTCCAATCACTGCACACACAAATAAAGTAAACATGTCCACCCTAGCCTGTAGAGGCTACCTATAGCTCAGCTAACATTGATCCATGGTATAGACAAGATGCCTAGGTGCAAACACTCTATCTAGTGTTGCCACTCTTGAGTGTACATCATATGTAACTCTCACGCTAGCTATGGGGAGTCTTAGAATCCTCCATACATCCTCAAGGGTGATGGTAATCTCACCAGTAGGAAGCAAAAAGGAGAATGCCTCACTCCTCCACCTCTCCACTAGGGCTATCTGTTGCAAGTATGAGGTGAACCAGTGTTGTCATTGATGTCAACATACTCATATTGCATTGACAAGAAGGATTCGATGAGTAGTGTGCTGAGGATATTGAGAAAATTAGCCTCAGTCAGGAACAGTGATGAGAAGAAGGTAAATGTATTGTATAGGATGCGAACCGGAGGATGCAAATTAAAGGGTTTGTAGATATGAGTCTTGAGATGCTTCAGTTAAGATTTCAGAGGTCCGCATGGAGATCTGAAGGAGTTGTGGCTGTCGGTCTGGAACCAGTTCTGGCAAGTGTTCAGAGGTGACAGAGGATCACAGAAAGGTCCGGTGAGGTCTGGAATTGTATAATCCTAATATGCGGATTGGAAGGAGTGTTTGGGATGTCCTTGTGATGTGTCATCTCAAGTTGTGTATGATTTGGAGGTCCAGAAGTACCTTTTCCATTGTGACAGTGGCGACAGATTGTGTTCTTGAAGTTCCGGATAAGGAAGAGAAGAGATTCTAGTAAGTAGAGAAAGTGCGGATGTACCTGGTCATTCAGGCAAGCTTGGAAATGTCTATGGATCATGTTTAGGTTGTGTTGTTGGTCCACATTGATGGTAGAGCCCGGAATTGAAGATATTCTTCCAGATGAAGTTCTTGCTCTGATTAGCCGACCGGATGAGTTGTTCATCCTACGAATGTTCTTGTGATGGTCGACCAGATGTGTTATTTATCTTGCAGATATTCTTATGGTTGATTGCCGACTTAGATGATTGTTCCTAAGTCAATGTCTTGTATAAATAAAGGTTGGTGAGTTCATTTCGAAGTGTGGATTATGTGGATGAGTGTGGTGTAGCGAAGAGAAGTGCGAAAGGCAGAGCAAGGGTTTTTGGGCTTAAATGGAACTGATCCAGACATGGTAGAGATGTCATTCTCCAGTTCAAGACTATGATTCTTATCACTTTGTAGACAGTGTGTCTCCTTGTAGGTAGTGGGCCTCTTTGTGAGCAGTGTGCTCGGGCAGTGAGCCCTAATTGGCAAGTGCCATTCTTCTTCTTATTCTTTTAACAGAGAATAATCCTTGGGTTAGTCACCCTGTGGTTTTAACCTTAACCGGGTTTTCCACGTCAAAATCCTGGTGTTCAATGTGTTGATGTTTATCTGCTCTTGTGTTTGTACATTTTACTTTCATGGATGATTAATTGATATGCTGTTAACTAACAAAGAAGAATCAAGTGTTTGAAGTAGAGAGCAAGTTTTTATACAACTGATTCACCCCCCCTCTTAGTTGTATGCCCTAGATCCAACAATTGGTATCAGAGCCAAGTTCCTCTGAAAGGAGCTTAACCACTTGAGGAGATCCAGGATGTCATCATACAAGAAGGATAGTCTGAAGTTCGATGGAACCAACTTCACTCTCTGGAAGGGTCGCATGAAATGTCACTTGGAATGTATGGGAAAAGCATACTTGGACATGGTCTCAAAACCATATGTACCTCCACAAGGTGGTCCGACAACTCTGAATGAAATCACAGATGCTGAAAATAATCTGCGGACCAAGGAAGCTCTTCTAAGCGCATTAAATGACTCAGATCTCCCAAATGTTATTGACCTACCAACTGCATATGAGATCCTGACTAAACTGGAACTTCTATATGAAGGAGATGAGTTTGTCAAGAGTGCAAGGTTGCAAAGTCTGAAAGGGAAATTTGAAAGATTGAAGATGAGAGATGATGAAAACATCACTACTTTTATGCCAAGAGTGAATGAGCTGGTGTGTGGAATTAGAAATGCTGGTGGAACTCTGGATGAAAATGAGATTGTTTGCAAAATCCTCAAATCCCTTCCTGCTGCCTACAAAATCAAGGTTGCTGCAATTGATGAATTCAGAGCCCACACAACTGTCACAAGAGAACAATTGGCTGGCAAACTAGCTACATTTGAAATGACCAAGTTCGGAGATGATCCTCCCAAGACTGAATCTTCTTTCAAAGCCAGTGCCTATGTGAAAGGCAAACAGAGATTTGATCCGGGAGAAAACTCTTCAAGGAAGATGTCATGGTATGATCAAGCAAGAAGAGACATGGAAGAAGAAGAAGTAGAAATAGCTCAACTTGAAGCCCTCATTGCAAAAAGACTGCCAAGAGGATCCAGCAAGTATGAAGGAAAACTACCCTTAAAGTGCTTCAACTGCAATAAGATTGGTCATTTTGCTTCAAGATGTCCGGAAAGATCTGCAAGGACTAATACTAACAGACAAAGGTTTCAAAAGAATTGCTATTATGTTCATGAAGAAGATGATAATGAAGGAGTAACAGATGATGAATCAGAACTAGGAAGCAAATCTAGAAATGAATGGGTGTTTATTGCCATCAAGGAAGAAGATTCAATACTCTCTGAATCTGTCAATCACAAGGTTGTGGAAAAAGCTTTCGCTGCTCAAGTGGAAGAAAAGGATGATTGGGTTATTGACAGTGGATGTTCTCACCATATGACTAGTGACAAGGATAAGTTCTTGGATTTTGAAAGGTATGAAGGAGGAATGGTAAAATTTGGTGACAATTCTGTTGGTAGAATCAAAGGTAGGGGAACTATTTCCTTTGATGGAAAGAGCAAAATAGGTAATGTACTATATGTTGAAGGATTGAAGCACAATCTTTTCAGTGTTGGTCAGTTAGTAGACAAAGGCTATGATCTCCAGTTCAAGAATGGAAAATGCAGAATCTTTACAAGTTTTGGAACTGAAATTGCATTCGGTACTTAGATAAAAGGTAATATCTTTCATCTGGTTGGTTCAAATAAAAGTTGTCTGTTTGTTCAAATTGATCAGAGTTGGTTATGGCATAGAAGAATGTGTCATGTAAATTTTGATAACATCATCAAGATAAGCAATACTCAGGCTATAAGAGATCTTCCAAAATTGATGAAACCTACAAATAGTTTGTGCAAAGAATGTCAGCTAGGTAAACAAAGCAGAGTCTCTTTCAAAAGCAAAGATCAGTCCTCTACCAGATTGTTGGAATCAGTACATACTGATCTCTGTGGTCTGACAAGAATCAAGAGTCTGCAAGGTGATAGATATTTCATGTTGTTAATTGATGACCATTCCTGGATGATGTGGGTTACCTTCCTAAAAGAAAAATCAGAAGCATTTGAGAAGTTCAAAATCTTCAAAGCTATGGTAGAGAATCAAACCGGATTGAAACTGAAGTGTCTAAGGTTTGATAGAGGTGGTGAATTTACATCTGGTGAGTTCATTGACTTTTGTGAGAAGCAGGGTATAAGGAGACAATTGTCTGCTCCTAGGAATCCACAGCAAAATGGAGTAGTTGAAAGAAAGAACCAGACCATCCAGGAAGCTGCCAAGACAATGATATTGGAAACAAATGTTCCTCAGATGTTCTGGAAAGAAGCTATCAACACTGCAGTCTACACTCTAAATCGAGTTCAAATCAGAAACAATACCGATAAGACCCCCTATGAACTCTGGTTTGGCATCACTCCTACTGTGAAATATTTCAGAGTATTTGGTAGCAAGTGTTATATTAAAAGAGATGAAGATCTAGGAAAGTTTGATGCTAGAAGTGATGAAGGAATTTTCTTGGGTTACTCCACTCAAAGCAATGCATACTGGTGTTACAATAAGAGACTGAGGAAGATGATAGAAAGCACTAATGTGAAAGTTGATGAAGGAATTGAGAAACCCTCAAGATTTTATGAGTTTGATGAAGATGACCAAGACGGTGTTCAGGTTCAAGGAACTCAATCCTCTCCGGTAAGTCAGAGTCAGCCTGATCCGATAAATCAGGAAGAAGAGATAGGTTTGAATGAGCCTGATCAAGAAGCAGCAGTGCAGGATACTCCCAAAATTCCAAGGTATGTAACACTAAACCACTCTGAAGATCAGATCATAGGTGACAGAAGCAAAGGTATGCAAACTAGAAGGAATGTTGCTCAAAATTAGGATGAATGCTGTCTGATTTCAAAGATTGAACCTAAAACAGTAAATGAAGCCTGCAATGATGAAAATTGGACCAAAGCAATGAAAGATGAATTAATGCAAATTGAGAAAAATCATACTTGGGATCTTGTTCCCAGACCTAGAGACAAGAATGTGATTGGAACCAAATGGGTCTTCTGGAACAAATTAAATGAAGCTGGTGAAGTAATCAGAAACAAAGCTAGATTGGTCTGCAAAGGCTACTCTCAAATAGAAGGAATTGATTTTGAAGAGACCTTTGCTCCGATGGCAAGAATTGAAGCAGTCAGATTATTTCTTGCATTTGCTACCTTTAAAGACTTCAAGGTATATCATATGGATGTCAAGTCTGCCTTCCTAAATGGTGATCTGGAAGAAGAAGTTTACATTGAACAACTAGATGGATTTCAATTGTCTGACAATGATGATATGGTCTGCAAGTTGAAGAAAGCATTGTATGGATTAAAACAAGCCCCAAGAGCATGGTATGAAATGTTGGATAAGCATCTTGTATAGATTGGATTCAGCAAAGGTACTACTGATAGTAACTTATATTTCAAAATTGATCATGAAAACATTTTGATTGTTGAAGTGTTTGTGGATGATATCATTTTTGGAGGAAGAGATAGTATGTACAAAACTTTTGCAAATCAGATGAAATGTGAGTTTGAAATGTCTATGCTTGGTGAAATGAATTTCTTCTTAGGTCTACAAATTACTCAAACAAAGAAAGGGATCTTCATTTCTCAGACCAAATATGTGAAAGAATTGTTAAGGAAATTTGGTATGGAAGATTCAAAGCCAATGAACACTCCCATGGCAACCAGATGTAAGTTGAGCAAAGATGATGACTCCCCAAAGGCAGATCAGACAAAGTATAGATCAATGATTGGTGGATTGTTGTATCTCACTTAGACCAGACCAGATATAATGCAGGTTGTTGGTCTTGTAGCAAGATTCCAGGTTAATCCTAAAGAATCTCATGTTATGGCAATCAAAAGAATTTTCAGATACTTGAAAGGAATAGCTGAGTATGGTCTATGGTACCCTAGAGATCCGGATTTCTCTCTTCATGCTTACACAGATGCAAATTGGGCAGGAGATGTGGATGACTGGAAGAGCACCAGTGGTGGAGCATTCTTTTTGGGGAAGAGATTGGTTTCTTGGCTAAGCAAGAAACAAGATGCAATATCTCTATCTACAACTGAAGCAGAATACATTGCAGCAGCAGGTAGTTGCACTCAAATCTTATGGATGAAGCAGATGCCAAGAGACATTAAAGTTGAATATGAGGAGCCTATCACAATTTTCTGTGATAATTCAAGTGCAATTACTATTTCCAAGAATCTAGTATTGCACTCTAAGACTAAGCACATATCTATCAAGTTTCACTTTTTGAGAGAACAAGTGAACAAGGAAGAAGTCAGATTGGAGTATGTTCCCTCCAAGGATCAGATTGCAGATATCTTTACTAAACCTCTTCCCAAGGACTCTTTTGAATATCTCTGGGAGAAGTTAGGGGTCATGGCCCCTCCGGTGATGAACTAGGATGCACTGATGTGCATCAGTCCGGTGGATATCACAGTCATATCTTGTGATCCAGATTGATGATGGGAAGCTGCTACTAAGGGGGAGCAGCTGGTATGATTCTGATGTGTTAGAATTGCGAGTATGAGCCCTTTGCCATTGATGTCAAAGGGGGAGAGAAGACATGTGAAAAACAAGTAGCTTATGATCAAAGGGGGAGCAGTAAATGAGGAGAAGACATGTTGCTGATAGGGGGAGCTGTGATAGAAAGGAGAAGTTCTTGTCTTGATGGTTTTTCACATCATATGTTGCCATCAATGACAAAGGGGGAGATTGTTGCAAGTATGAGGTGAACTAGTGTTGTCATTGATGTCAACATACTCATATTGCATTGACAAGAAGGATTTGATGAGCAGTGTGCTGAGGATATTGAGAAAATTAGCCTCAGTCAGGAATAGTGAAGAACAGTGATGAGAAGAAGGTAAATGTATTGTATAGGATGCGAACCGGAGGATGCGGATTAAAGGGTTTATAGATATGAGTCTTGAGATGCTTCAGTTAAGATTTCAGAGGTCCGCATGAAGATCTGAAGGAGTTGTGGCTATCAGTGTGGAACCAGTTCCAGCAAGTGTTCAGAGGTGACAGAGGATTACAGAAAGGTCCGGTGAGGTCTGGAATTGTATAATCCTAATCTGTAGATTGGAAGGAGTGTTTGGGATGTCCTTGTGATGTGTCATCTTGAGTTGTGTATGATTTGGAGGTCCGGAAGTACCTTTTCCATTGTGACAGTGGCGACAGATTGTGTTCTTGAAGTTCCGGATAAGGAAGAGAAGAGATTCCAGTAAGTAGAGAAAGTGCGGATGTACCTGGTCATTCAAGCAGGCTTGGAAATGTCTGTGGATCATGTTTAGGTTGTGTTGTTGGTCCACATTGATGGTAGAGCCCGGAATTGAAGATATTCTTCCGGATGAAGTTCTTGCTCTGATTAGCCAACTGGATGAGTTGTTCATCCTGCGAATGTTCTTGTGATGGCCGACCGGATGTGTTATTTATCTTGCGGATATTCTTATGGTTGATTGCTGACTTAGATGATTGTTCCTAAGTCAATGTCTTGTATAAATAAAGGTTTGTGAGTTCATTTCGAAGTGTGGATTATGTGGATGAGTGTGGTGTAGCAAAGAGAAGTGCGAAAGGTAGAGCAGGGGTTTTTGGGCTAAATGGAACTGATCCAGACATGGTAGAGATGTCATTCTCCAGTTCAAGACTATGATTCTTATCACTTTGTAGACAGTGTGTCTCCTTGTAGGTAGTGGGCCTCTTTGTGAGCAGTGTGCTCGGGCAGTGAGCCCTAATTGGCAAGTGCCATTCTTCTTCTTATTCTTTTAACAGATAATAATCCTTGGGTTAATCACCCCATAGTTTTTCCCTTAACCGGGTTTTCCACGTCAAAATCCTGGTGTTCAATGTGTTGATGTTTATCTGCTCTTGTGTTTGTACATTTTACTTTCATGGATGATTAATTGATATGCTGTTAACTAACAAAGAAGAATCAAGTGTTTGAAGTAGAGAGCAAGTTTTTATACAACTGATTCACCCCCCCTCTTAGTTGTATGCCCTAGATCCAACACTATCATCATAGCCCTATGTGCCTATATTCGAGGCATCTTAGCGACTATTCGTAGTCCTAACCTCCCTAATTTGGCTAGAGTAGCCTAATCAAACAGAGCCAACAATCTCATCACCGAAGGAACTCACCGCTCCCATGACTGTAAAATCCCACCTAAAATTTGGATCTAAAAAAACATCAAAACTTAACCTTTTTCTTCCAAAATAGTGCTATGGTGCTAATCCACATCCATATGGTGCCAAAACAGAGTTTGGTGCCAATTCTAGGCTACATGGCACCATTCCATGAGATGGTGCTAATCCCTATACCTTTGGCACTAAAATAGAGTTTAGCACCAAAACTCTTCTACATGGCGCCAAATCACCATTCACCCATAGACCCACACACCATTCCAAAGCATGGTCCTAAAGTTACCATATATGGCACTATTTTGGAGCATAGTGCTAAAGTGCTAAAATATGGCACTAAAACCTGAAACCCTAAGCCTATGGCACTAAACTGGAGCTTAGCGCCAAAACTACCATATGTGGCACTAAAAAGTCCAATTGTTTATTTTTCCCCCTGGCACTAAAACAAAGGATCGGGCCAAAACTTTATAATATGGTGCTAAAAATCTTAAAATAACCATTTAACCTATGGCACCAATCTAGAGGATGGCACCAATTCACCCACAGATGGTGCCAAGGGGCTGCGCTATGGTGCCAATCCATCTAACTACCTAATTCTTGACATAATAAATACCCCGAAACACAAAATTGACAACATCAAGGTTGATCAACATACTTGAGTACCTGCTATGGGTGATCTCATGTAGTCACGGACTTGCTCGGATCAATGCTCATAGCATGGGAAGGGTGGTTCTGCCATCTCGTCTCCTTCTCCCCTCTCGTCCAATAAGCTCAATGTGTGCAAATGTGGCACTTTGGGCTCACACTTTCTATTTATAGAAATCCATGTCATCCCCCTTCACCTTTTTCTCTCCCCAGGGTGTAAAATGTAACCTTTTCACCTATTTTTCTTCCTGCCTACATAATTTATCATCCTCTATCCATTTTTCACCATCATTTCTTCCTTTTGAGAGATCACCTAAAAAAAAATATTTTTTTCCCCTGACCTCTTAAGAGGGCATCCCTCATCCATTTTATTCCTTCCTAATAGCTGAGGCAAAATTCTTTGACTTGGTGCCATACCCCCACTAGGTCATGACACCACATCAAAAGGGGCAAATGTAGACACCTAAAAATGTCTCAACCCTTCGACCACCTTCCAACGTCATCCATATCACTAATTCTTCATCTAATTAATCAATTAAAATTTTATTTAATTAATTACATCATCCAACACCTAAACCATTCATCCATCCTTCATCAATTAACCCCTGAAATTGAATTCATTTAATTAATTCAATAGTCACACCTTACTAACATCATCCCAATTAATTAAATAAATATGTCAAATATTTATTTAGTTAATTTGTCCACTTCCCTAAACCCAATTAATTAGGTAAATCATACTTATCTGATTAATTTGCCGTACTAATTAGTCTACCCCTAACCTAGTTGATTAAATACCTATTATTTAATTAGCTACCCTAGCCTAGATGACCCCTAGACCTAGATTAATTAAATAAATCATTATTTAATTAATCTTAAACCCTGATTACCTCATTCACTATTTTTTTCAGCCACATTAACTAAGCTAATGACCTTGATTAGCTTGGTCAAATAATGCTTAACACCTTCTCCCACACCCACAAATTAAAAATTGCAAAATATACATAATCCTTCCAACTCATTTTTACCATTTTCATGATAAAACATCTTCCATATTTTTAGCTTACAAATGTAAGAGCCTAAAAATGTACATGGGTCCAATGACCTTCACACTTCCACATAAAATGAAATTTTTAATTCCATCTCATCCCAAGGAAATTAATTTTAAATTTCCTCACACATCTAAATCACATTAAATGCTATGTTCTCCTCAAAATGAATAATTTAGATTCATTTTTATTCTCCACCATCCAATTTTAATGATCAAATCCTAGCCCTCCATCTCACAATTAATCTCATCCATTGATCTCAACAGTCAATCTCCACCGTTGGATCAAAATCCCCTCTAATTTGCCTATAAATACAAGCCTCCACGAGCCATTTTATCATCCAATTTTAGAGCAAGTCTATTATGCCAAAATTTATCTCTTATTCTCTCCATTAGAGCTAGGTTGTAGTGCATTTTGCATTGGCATAGAGAGCATTTCACATAAAAATACTAGTTTGGGTATAGCTAGGGACTTAAGGGTGCAAGTTTCCTCTACATTATCAAGGAGAAGAAGAGTTAGGAGGCATTACAAGGTATAATCTCTTGTTTGTTTTCTTTATTTCATATTTTTATGCTAGCCTAACTTTTTCTCATCTTCATATGGTTATGGTTTATGATTAAGACTCTGATCTATATTATAATTTACTTTGGTAGTGTGATGTTGTTCTGTTATTCGTGGCTTGTCTATAGCCTATTTTGCTTTTCCCTTGTGGCTTTTTGTTAGAGGGGTCAACACCCTGATTTGCTGCTTACCATAATCAAAAAATTCCAAATCTAATGCTTAGCTTTTGTGGCACAAGTCCCAATGCACTTTGTCCTCTTATGGCAACTTTTACATAAAGGTAGTTACATTAATTACACAAGTATCTAGGAAAATTAATAACTAATCTCAAGAAGACATTAATATTGCATTCATATTAAATATAAAATTAAAACAATCTTCATGTTCTGAATGGTGACATCCTTTTCTGTAACTTCCTTCTTATTGTAGTTCTAAGAACAATTAGGGTGGGATTGATGACATCCATATCTATCCATCAACAAAAGTAAACCTAAATTTCTACATTTCATAAAAGGATGTGAACCCATTATATTTGGCACACCTCCAGGGTGCATTTTTCTCAAAGGTTCTATGAGGGGCATCCATATTTGTCAATTTGTCCAAGAAATTTACATTGAATATGTATAGTTACTACCCTAAGCTATATATGATGGTCTATTTCAAATGAGTCTTCAGGGAATCAACATCCTTTTCTTCCTCATTATAATCCAAGCCCTATCTAGTAACATCCTATATCAATGTCTGGATATCACATTGGACATCTATGATTGTTGACATGGCCTCATTCAATGCATTCAGACTTGCATCAGTCAATTCTATTCTAAGTTTGATAATTTAAACCTGTAGAGGAGGTTGGTTGACATGCTTTCCATCCAAAATCTTTTTCTTGTCCAAAATCGTAGGTTCAATTTTGGACAAGATGTCAATCCTTGGTAGATTTTGGGAGTGGGTCACAACTCGTCTTGACAATCATCAATCAAACTCTTGATTTTATCACCAATTTACGTAAACCTCACCTAGAAATTCAAGCCTTCAACTAATGGTTTACATCCATGGTCATACGAATCCTCCATCCATTGTTTAGTTACACTATCCATGCATTTCATTTTGCCTAAGTTGCATCTTGATGGAATAGTACAACTACAAGAGTTATAGAACCAACCACTATTTGTAGTGGACCAACCAAGTGCTTAGTACAGGCAATGAGCTCTTATAATTACTCTCATAGTTCCCTCTTGGCTCCTTGGTCTTTATCCATCCTAGAAGTATTCATGCAAATAGTATTCTGCATCCCCTAGATCTCTTCTTCTCTTGTTTGTTTTCCTAGATTGATTGTGATGACATGATAATTTGTAGGCATGAGGTCTTGATCACCCTTGTCCACCATTGGAGTTGTAATTTCTACAATCCTAGACCTAGAAGCATCAATACTAATGGAAGAGAGATTTATCAGCTTCTTCTTGGGTCTTCACACCTCTATCATTGCCATAATTCTTGACAAACCCTTATACATTATATTGACTACCTGCTTCCTATTTTGGATGTTTACATCCATCCATGTAGGGACCACTAGAAAAACAAGGTGAAACTATTGCAATATAAATTTTATTACTATGTACGAATCTGAAAATAGATTAAAGATTATCCATTTTACTATTTATGTGATTAGGGCATTCAATAATGAAAGAATGAAGGAATAAATTTATAACAATTGACACAGTGTTTATGTGGAGAGACCCTTGTAGGAAAAAAACTCCACACCTAAAGAGATCCAATGATTCTATTAATCTTTCAAATAAGTTTACATCAACATAACATTTCTCTCTAAATTCTTGCAGCACTTCATGACTCCTTCAATCTGCAAAAATCTCTCATAATACCACCAACTAAAAGCACCAATATATAGAAGAGATGGATGTGAGAATACCATTATTGTTTGTAAAAAGAGTGTCAAAACCACATGAAAAAAACCATATACCATCCTCTTTGAACAACCAATTAAATCAATGAATTACCATAAGTCTTTTCATAACTTTTTCATGGGTGCCCAACCCATAGCCAATCAAATACTAACAACAATGAGTACTCAATCACTTACCAATGACATGGGTGCTGCCACAATAATGGGTTACACTTTCTGGGACACCTTGATTTTTGCTAAAATCACATATTTTTAGAAAATATAATAATTTAAGCCCCGAAAGGTACCATTTAAAGGATTTTAATTGAAAAGTGTTTGATCAAACCCCCTTGGATAGAACCCTGCTAGTTTTTAACCATGCCTATAATGGAGTCTCCCCTACACCTATCAAAATGTTCATAAAAAACCATTTTTGATTTACCTTTTGGGGGATCAAATGAATTCATTTAAAATTTATGTTTTGCAAGTATGTAGTCCTTATTATAAGCTTCCCAAAAGTATAATTTTAAATATATTTAATTTGATTATTATATTTATTTTTATTTCTTGTGAATGTAGGTTTTTCAATGAATATCAAGGTCTTTGTTTCACACATACAAAAAAATAGGAAAATAGAGAAAAAAATCTAAAAGATACATGTCCTCTAAGTATTGATGTCCTTATTCCAACAAAAAAATTGAATTTTGATACATACAAAAAAAGTTATGTTGGATATAATACACCTATGTCTAAATTATAATTGGTTTGACTTCAAAACTTAATTTAAAAAAATATTCAACAAAACATTATGAAACCAAATGCATCCTCTAGATATCGATGTTAACAATCTAAATTCAAATGAATCAGAATTTTATCCTTTGTAGAAAAAAAGTTATGTGCTACAGAATACACATCACTTTAAAAAAATGTTTACTATTAAAAGATAGTTATCAAAGGAGATAGAAAAAAATTTACAATTTAACTCCAAATTTTTTTAAAAATATATATTTAGAATCTACAGGCAAAATCTCACAAATCACTAGTTCGCATCATCTTCAAATTCCTAAGGGTTTAGTAGCTATAGGTGTCAGAAAGTGAAGATTTAGTTCAAAATGTTGATTTCAATGTCAAGTTTGGCCAAAAAGTGTAACCCATTATTGTGGTATGACCCACATGCAAAGTATATGCAAGCCTTGGCACCCAAATTTAGATGGCATGTAAAGCACATGCAACAACATGCACGTACATGCAAGTCCATATGGACCCCACCAAGATTTGGTGCCCCATTTGGGTGACATGCAAAGATCATGCAACATCATGCAATCCATGCAAATACAAGTGGGCCCCACCTCCAAAGTGGATGCCTACAATAGACTCATGCAAGATTCATGCAAATCCAAGTGGGCCCCACCTCTATGAATGCAACTACAATTAGTCATAGTCAAATAAATAATAAATATTTTATCTCTCATGTCTCTAAGCATCTAAGAACACATTCCAAGGATCATGGAGACACATGACTTAGGATTGCAAGGTTAATGACACCTTATCCTAACATTCTCCCACTTGACATTATACATTGCAATTACATCCATGAGGTAGCATAAAATAATTAGCAATTATAGTGATCAAGGCCCATTGCCTTCCTACACCAAGAGAACTTATCTATGGTTACTAGCTTCATGAGAGAATCTACAACATTATCCAAAGTGTCATTTTTTTCTATCAAAACCTTACCATTCTCAACCATTTCTCGCACAAAGTGATATTGAACATCAACATGCTTAGTAAAATCATGATAAATAAGATTTTTGGCCAAACATATGGCACGCTGATTGTCACATTTGATCCTCACTATCCTGTAATCAAAACCAATACTAGTACCAAGTCTCTATAACCATACCACCTCTTTAGAGGCATGGGTAGAAGCCATATGCTCTTCTTCTATGGTTGACAAAACAACTATAGGTTTTCTTTTAATCATCCAACTCACTTCACCTCCAAACAGAGAGAAAACATAGGCACCTTCGACTATCCAAGTCACCTACCCAATATACATCAACAAAACCCTGTATGTACAATGACTTCAGTATGTCAGATAGTACCATGATAAATTGAACAATAATTAGAAGTTCCATGCAAATATCTAAACACCCTTTTAACAAAATTACAATGCTCTCTATTAGGGTTAGACATTAACCTGCTTAAAACTCCCACTGCTTGGGCAATATCTAGTCCATTGCAAACCATTGCATACATCAAACTACCAATATCACTAGCATAAGGAACCTTAGATATTTCTTCAAAATCATCATAAAAATTAGAACACATTCTAGACTAAGATTAGTACCAACAAAAACTGGAATGCTTACTGGCTTATAGTATTACATATTAAATCTTCGCAAAATGGTATCAACATACTTACTCTAACTTAACCAAATCTTTCTTTGTACCTGATCCTTGTGGATCTCTATCCCAAGAATATATTTAGCATCCCCCAAGTCCTTCATATTAAATGTGCAAAAACCTGAGTCTTGATCTCTCTAATCATCACTTTGTTGTTACCCATAAACAAAATGTCATCAACATACAAGACAATAATCAGTATCTGATTATTAATAATCTTAATATAAACACCATAATCCTCCTTGCTCCTAACAAAACCCAACTTCAATGCAAAAACATCAAACTTTTGATACCACATTATGGGTGACTATTTTAGACCATACAATGACCATTTTAACCTGTAAACCGAGTGTTCTTTTCCTTTCACAACAAAACCATTAGGCTATCACATATAAATCTCCTCCTCAAGATCCCCATGCAAGAAATCAGTTTTAACATCCATTTGCTCTATCTCAAAATCACAAGTAGTAGAAATGGATAAAAGGAATGTAATAGAAGATAACTTAGCAACAAGAGATTAAATTTCACCAAAATCAACTCCCTCTCTCTAGGAGTAGCCCTTGGCCACCAGTCTGGCATTGTACTACTCTAACAAATCGTTTGCACCAAATTTCTTTTTATATAGCCACTTACAACCAATGGGATTTCTTCCTTTGGGCAAACTAACAAGATCCCAAGTATTAAAATTATCTAAAGACATCATATCCAACTGCATGGCCTACATCCAAGACTCACTATCCTCTAAAGAGAGATCCTCCCTAAAAGATTGAGGTTCATCATCAATACTTAACAAAGCAAATACACAATGAAAATCTGGTGGGCTATATCTATTAACTAAATTTTGTTTTCTTGTGGACCTTCTCAAGGTAGGAGTAATGGGCTCTGCATGTTCTTTTGTATTCTCATTCTACATATTATTTGAACTCCTTGAACCCTCTTCTTCTTCTCCATCCTCTGATCCATTTAATTGTTCTTCCACGTGTATCTTCCTGATTTTTCGTATTTGTCTCAAAGTGCATTGAAATAATTTTTTAGGTTAAAGGATTGGACAAAGTTTGTAACCTTTTACATTCTCATCATAACCTACGAAGATGCATTTATGTACTTTTGGATCTAGTTTAGATCACTTTTCTTGAGGCACATGAACATAATCCTGACAACCAAAGACCCTTAAATGTGAAACATAAGGCTTTCTACCTATCCACACTTCATAAGGATTTTTATCCACAAGAGCTGAACAAAGAGATCTATTAACTAAATAACAAACAATACTTACAACTTCAGCCCAAAAACATTGATTTAGCTTCATACTACTCAACATACTCCTAGCTCTTGCCATTAAGGTTTGGTTTATTCTTTATGCTACCCCATTTTTTGGGGAGTATAAGGAGTAGTATTCTGCTGAACAATACCTTTATGATTACATAATTCATCAAATTCCTTAGAACAATATTCACCACCATTGTCTGATCTCAACACCCTTATCTTATAATCTATTTGTTTCTCAACTAATTCTTTAAATTCCTTAAACTTAGTGAAAACTTTAGATTATGAATGTAACATAATATCATGATTTTCTAAAAGAGTCAACATCCATTGGTCCAAACACATCTGAATGAATGATCTCTAATAAAAGATTAGCTTTATTAGTTCCAACAAGAAATGATGATCTATTATGTTTTCCAAACACACAATATTCACATAAATCATTTTTACCAACAGAATAATCAGAAAGACCATCAACCAACTTTTTATTAAAATAATGGTCCTAAGACCTTTTTCACTCATGCCACCCAATCTATGGTGCCACAACATACATGCATTTTCAATGCTAGTTACATGGGTAGAAATACAAAAAGTGGAGGTATTAAGCCTAAACAAAGTTCTAATCTGAGATCCTTTAGTAACCACCCAATTCCCTCTTACCAACCTGCAACTAGACTTCTCAAATGTCACATCCATTCTAGAATAATTCAACTTGGATATAGAAGCTAAGTTTCTTGCAAGTCCTAGAATATGTAAAACATCATTAAGATTTTTAACCTTCCATAACTGAAACACAACTTTACCTTTCCCTTACCAACTATCTGGGTAGTATTATTATCACCAAGAAAAACTTCTCCATCAAATGTTGAATATTTAGAAAACCACTCCTTGTGAGGAGTCATATGGTAGGAGCAATCTGAATCAATAAGCCAATCATCATTATTTATATTGTTAGCTGAAATAAACAGTGCATCATGATCACCGTCATCCAAGGGTTTTTTTATGGAGGAATCTACACTCTTTTTCTTGTTTCTACATTCCTTCTTCACATGGCCCCATTTTGCATAGCTCCAACATTTTACTTTGTTCTTCACAGGGGTTTTAGAACATCCTTTTGACTTATCCTTCTTCTTGTCCCCTTTAGGTCCCTTTTCTTTGGACCTTCCTCACACATGCAAGGTATCATGGGAGCCACCATTCATGGACTTTCTTCTCATTTTTTCTGAAAGAAGTGTAGCATTGATATTATCCATCTTTGGGTCTACACCACTACCACTAATAGAAAAAATCATATTTTCCCAAGATTCGGGTAAAGAACAAAGTAAGATGCATTTATCTTCATCTTCTAACTTAACATCTATAGATGTAAGCCAACTTAAAACTAAATTAAAAGCATTTAAATGATCTGCAACATACTCACCATCCTTCATTTTTAATGAATATAACCATGTTTTGAGATACAAATTATTACTAAGACTTTTGGTCTGGTAAATATCACCTATCCTCTTTCACAACTTGTATGCAGTAGGTTCCTCAAAAACATTCAAAAGGATAAAATATGCAAGACACAACCATATGGTTCCTTGTACCTTCTTGTTAATTTTTAACCACTCTTCATCAATCACTTCAGATGACTTATTTTTATTGGAAACTACCAATGACTAATCTCTTTCTTTTAGGAGATCTTCCATCTTCAACTTCCACATCTCGTACCAAGATCCATTAAATTTCTCAATATCTAGACAGGAGGTAGAAGCCATGGTATAATGTATTCTTCTTCACAAATATGCAAAACCCACAATACAAAAGCTCCAACTATAGCTAAAAAACCTTCAACACTTAAGAGAAAGGTGTCCCTCTGGTGTAGGAGCACCAAGGGTTTGGAGCCCATGTATATACCGTCACATTTTTGGTGTGATGTTTTTGATTTTCTTTTGGTTCTAGTGTATCAGGTTGCTATTATATCAGTGTGAGAAAGACTATCGGGAAACAAAGTTGTGTCAAGCCGATAGCATATAGTCTCACCGATGGGATAGAATGGTCGGCAAGAGTATTGATATTGGAGAGTAAGTGGAAAGTTACACCGATAGGTTAAAGTCTTGGTGAAAGTGAATTTGGTGTTAGGTCATCGGTATGATGAGTACCATCGGTGGAGAGGTGAAAGGGTTCACCAATGATGTTAGTCACACTGATGAAGGAGATCCGAAGACTCATTAGGGTGATAGAGGATATTGATAGGAGAAGTTGGAAGTTGGCCGATGTTGAAAGTCACACCGACAAGTCTGAAGGGAAGGCTCATCGGGGTGACAACCGCAAGTGTTCACCGATGGCAAGTTTATCGGAGAGACAATAGTCATCGGGAAAGACTTTACGAGTCACAGCGAACGACTGGGTCATGCTGATAGAAAGATTATCGGTGTGAGAGGCATGATTAGAGGAGAAGGTTGGAGTTTGGCCAAAGAGTAAAGTCATGCCGATGGTTAATTGCTCATCGGAGTAAGTTGTATTATCGGCGAATAGAGGAAAAGTTACTCCGTTGATACAAAGTTTGAGCAATGGATCCTCACCATCGGTGTGAGATAGCATGTCAGAGATCAAAGAAAGAGCTTTGCCAACGGTTGAAGTCTAAGTGATGAAAAGATCATCGGAGAGAGTAAGCGCATCGGTGACAAAAGTTATGTAGCAGCCGATAAGTTAGGTCAAGCCGACCAGAAAGGAGAGGATCATTTCAGTGAGAAAATAGAGATATCTCACCGATGATAGCCGAACAGATAGGAAACCCTAACCGTCCAATAACAGAAAAAGGATGAATGGTATAAGAACTATTTTTGGCTTTGTAGATCAATTAGAGAGAAGGTGGAAAAACATGGAAGATTGAAGAATATACATTGAATGTAATAGAGAAACTTCTGATAATAGAAACATTGACAGTTTGAATCCATTTGTATATTGTCTATAGAGTACTTATATAATCTAGTTTGCAGTAGAGTAGACAGTTTAATTTATGTTCTTTTGTTTCTATTTGTACAAGATGTCTCTGTCTTGATACCCCTGCATTTTCCTTGTACAGTCATGGAGGGCCATCAAGCAGAGACCTTCTTTCTTTTGTTTCTACTTGTGTTAGTGGTTGGATTGTCAATGCAAGACATTAGGAACTTGTCCTAGGCGAGCTATGCTATAGCCCGGCTAGGTATGCAAGTTGTAGTCTAAGAAGATAGGGGTGAAAAATAGAGTAGAAAGAATTGAGCACCAAGCAATCAGAACCCTGGACCCAGAGAGGAGGGCTGATAACGGGCTCAAGAAGGCTAGAAGCCTTGGAGATTGGGAGTCTTGGAAGCAGTGAGGATAAGGAAGAGTACCTCACACCAAGAAAGCAGAGTCTGTATTGGAAACAACAAGTAAATAGGTCTTTCACCTCTGTAATAGATTGTGTAGATTGGATTAGGCATTTTGGGTAGAAAATGTCTTTAAGCACTTGAATTGGTAGGGAAACCCGGGGATGGCATAGGTCTTGAAGTGTTGTGTCAAGATAGGTTTTCTAAACCCTTAGGTCTCCCTATCAAATTGGTATCAGAGCAAGTTAAAGATTTGGGCTATTCCTAGATTGGAATAGAAGAAGTTGTATGTCATCACCGATTTTGAGTGAGTCTGTAGGCTCAGCCAGAGAGATGGTGACTAATGCAGAGTTGGCAAAGAAGGTTGATGATCAAGAAGAGGAGAATAGGCTCCTACAGGAAAGACTAGCTGAAATGGAAAGTAAGCTAGGTGCAATGATGGAAAAGACTGAAAAAGTTAGTTAGAAAATTAAAGATTTTGAAGATAAGGAAAAAGGTGTGTCTATAGAAGATGAAGAGCCCACACCTGATCCTAAGATGGAAGAAGAACCTTTCTTGAAGGCCTTGAAAGCCATGAGTGGCAAGTCATTGGAAGGAGTTCCTCTTTTTAGTGGAAAGATGGAACCTGATTTGGTTATGGAATGGATAGAAGGTATATAAAATCACTTTGAATGTGATGGAGTGACTGAAGCACAAAAGGTGAAGGTGGCTAAATCCAGACTCAGAGGAGCTACCTTGACATGGTGGAAATTTGTTCAAACAGAAAGAGAAAAAGAAGGCAAGAGACCTATAGCTTCTTGGAAAGGTATGGTGGCTAAAATCAAAGAAGTCTACATGCCTGGGGATTATGAAGTTCAGTTGCACAAGAAAAGATAGAATTTGAGACAAAGAGAATTAGATGTCAATGCATACACTGAGGAATTTCAAAAACTATGTCTGAGGTCTAAGGTGATGGAAGATGAAAATGTAAAGGTAGCAAGATACCTAAATGGTTTGAGGTGGAGTATTCAAGAGGAAATCAGCTTGTTCAGCCCTACAATAGTGCATCAAAGCTATCAGCTAGCACTCAAGGTAGAGGATAAGGGCAAGAAGAAACAAGAATCAAACAGCAGATCAAGAGGAAGAGGTAGAGACAGTAGAGGAAGAGGAAGTTATGGTGGTAGGAATATTGATCAAAGACCCCAAGGAGAATCCAAACTCACAGAGCAGATTGGGGAGACTTGTAGTAGAGGAAGCTATAGAGGAAGGGGAACTAACAGAGGAAGATCAAGAGGATTAGGCAAACGATCCTACTTTACCACTATGAAATGCTACAATTGTGCACAATTAGGCCATCTAGCATATAGATGTCCTGATAAAGGCACGTCTTCTTCTCAAGGAGTTGATAAAAGAAATCATTATGTACAAGATGATGCTTCAAGCAGCAAATCACCTGAAGTCAGTCTAGCCTCAGAAGTGGGAGAGAACATCATGGTAAGGAGAACTTTGATCAAAGAACCAGTGAAAGCTGAACCAAGCCAAAGGAGAGCATTATTCAAAATCAGATACAAGATTATCAATAAGGTATGTCAAGTAATTATAGACTCAGGGTCTACTAATAATATAGTGTCTGATGAAGCAGTTAGAAAATTAAATTTGCAAAGAATACCTCATTCAAATCCATATAGAGTTACATGGTTAAATAAAGGTCAGCATGTGATAGTCAATGAGAAAACTTGGGTAGAGTTTGGTATAGGTGGATACAAAGACAAGGTACTCTGTGATATCCTACCTATGGATGCATGTCATCTATTATTGGGTAGACCATGGCAGTATGACCGGAAGGCCATACATGAGGGTGAGAAGAATGCATATTCTTTTCAAAAAGGTGGTGTCACCTATAAAATTTAGTCATTGGAAGATGAAGAAGCAAATAAGACAAAAAGTCCTAGTGTCTTAATTATGAGTGGTAAAGAGTTTTTGAACACTCTTAAGGAGGATGGTATTGGCTATGCTATCATAGTAAAGCCTAAGGAAGAGCAAAAAGACAAAAAGGTAGTGATCCCAAAAGAGGTACAAACTATACTGGAATAGTATAAGGACATCATTTGTGATGGAACACTAGCAACACTACCTCCACAAAGAACTATTAGTCATCAGATAGATTTGATTCCAGGAACATCTTTACCTAACAAAGCTCCTTGCAAGATGACTCCAAAACAACATAAGGAGATAGCTAGACAAGTGCAAGAGTTGCTTGACCAAGGATTGGTTAGAAAAAGCATAAGTCCTTGTGCAGTGCCTACAGTGTTGGCACCAAAGAAAGGAGGAACATGGAGATTGTGCACAGACTCCAGAGCTATCAATAAGATCACCATAAGGTATCAGTTTCCAATTCCCAGAATTGAAGATCTTATGGACTGTTTAGGAGGAGCTAAGTATTTCACTAAGATAGACCTGAAAAGTGGTTACCACCAGATTAGAATCAAGGAAGGTGATGAGTGGAAAACAACCTTCAAGACTATAGAAGGACTATATGAATGGCTTGTTATGCCATTTGGTTTATCAAATGCTCCCAGCACATTCATGAGGCTCATGAATGAAGTCCTCAAGGACTATGCGGGTAAATTTGTAGTTGTTTATTTAGATGACATCTTGATTTTTAGTCAAACTAAAGAAGAGCATCTTGAACATTTAAATACTGTTTTGAAAAAGTTACATGATGAACAACTAACTATAAATTTGGAGAAGTGTGAATCCATGAAGCAGGAATTGGTATACCTTGGTTTTGTGTTGTCCAAAGGAGAACTGAAAATGGATAAGCAAAGGTAGAAGCCATATTGAATTGGCCCACTCCCAGAGCAGCAACTAAGGTGAGAAGTTTTCATGGCTTAGATCAGTTTTATAGAAAGTTCATAAGGAATTTCAGTGCTATTTGTGCACCCATGCTTGATACAATAAAAGGTGGAATGAAAACAAAGTTTCAATGGACACAAGCAACTGATAAGAGTTTTGAATTGTTGAAGAAAGAAGTAGCCACACAGCCAGTGTTAGTGCTACCTAGTTTTGATAAGTTATTCACTTTAGAATGTGATGCTAGCAATATTGCAGTAGGTGCAGTACTCAACCAAGAGAATAGGCCAGCAGCCTTTTTCAGTGAGAGGTTGAATGAAGCAAAGAGCAGATACTCTTCATATGACTTGGAGCTCTATGCTCTAGTCCAAGCACTTAGAAAATGGAGACATTATCTCCTACCTAAGGAATTTGTTGTGTATACAGACAATCAAGCTTTGAGTTTTCTGAACTCACAAGATAAGTTGAACCATAGGCATATCAAGTGGATGGAGTACTTACAGTCCTACACATTCACAATTAAGCATAAGAAGGGACAGCGCAACAAAGTAGCAAATGCTTTAAGCAGGAGGTTGCTTACAGTACAAGAGATGCATTTAAGAAGCATAGGGATGGAAGAGTTCACAGCCCTTTACAAAGAGGATGAAGATTTTGCTGAAGCATACAAGGTCTGTCAAGATTTTGAAAATCACTTTCATAGTGAATTTGCAGATTACACATTGCAATAGGGATTGTTGTTCAAAGGTGGACAGTTGTGTGTACCAAAAGGATCCATGATAGAAAATCTCATACAGGAGAAGCATAATGGTAGTTTGAGTAGACATTTTGGTCTGAATAAAACATTGGAGTTAGTCTAGAGGTTCTACTATTGGCCGAAGATGCATAAAGATGTCAGAAAGTATGTGGAGCAGTGTATCATCTATCAGAAGGCTAAGGGAACTTCCTCAAATGCTGGACTGTATCAACCATTACCCATACCTTCCAGACCATGGGATTGTGTAAGTATGGATTTTGTAGTTGGTCTACCAAAGACTAAGACTGGTTTTGATAGTATTTTTGTAATTGTTGATAGATTTAGCAAGATGAGTCATTTCATTCCCTGTAAGGTGACTCATGATGCTAGTCATATAGCTCATTTATTTTTCAAAGAGGTCATAAGGATTCATGGACTTCCAGCAAGCATCGTGTCTGATAGAGATGCTAAGTTCATGGGACATTTCTGGAAAACTTTATGGCAGAGGCTAGGAACAAATTTGTCTTTTGGATTAGCATATCATCCATAGACAGATGGCCAAACAGAAGTGGTGAATAGAATGTTGGGCAACTTGTTAAGGTGTCTGACAAAAGAATATGGACAGAGTTGGGATCAAGTCATTTATCAGGCAGAATTTGCCTACAATGACAATGTGAATAGGACTACTGGAAAAAGTCCATTTGAGATAGTGTATGGAATGCATCCTAGAGGTGTATGTGAACTTTGACATCTTGGAGACATGGAGTATAGAAGTGGTCATGCAAAGGATTTTGTATAGTCTATGAAGGAGATTCATGACCAAGTGAAGCAGCAATTGATGGAAAACACCCTGAAGATCAAAGATAGGGTAGATGCACACAAGAAGGATATTCAATTTGCAGTTGGTGATTTAGTCATGGTTCATTTGAACAAAGCTAGATTGCAGAAAGGGATGCCAACCAAATTGCAGATGAGACGAATTGGTCCTTGCAGAATTTTGAACAAGTATGGCAACAATGCTTATAGGATTGATTTACCAGTAGACTTGGCAATTTCACCAGTGCTCAATGTTCAGGACCTAGAACCTTATAAAGGTCCTCATCTAGGGATCTAGTTCAGAAGCTACATAGACAATGAGTGATGTGACGTTGCCTCCTAAAACCAAACCACAGGCTGAGAGAATTCTGGATTCTCGAGTACAGAAACAGACCCGACATGGCGTGTACATGGAGCATCTGGTCAAGTGGCAATAGTTGCCTGACGTAGAGGCTACCTGGGTTGCAAAGTTAGAGTTCAAGAAGCGGGGCATTGATTTTGCCTTGTTGTCACCGGAGGTGACTTGACTTTCTCCGCACAGGGGGAGTATGGTGTAGGAGCACCAAGGGTTTGGAGCCCATGTATATATCGTCACATTTTTGGTGTGATGTTTTTGATTTTCTTTTGGTTCTAGTGTATCAGGTTGCTATTATATCAGTGTGAGAAAGACTATCAGGTAAACAAAGTTGTGTCAAGCCAATAGCATATAGTCTCACCGATGGGATAGAATGGTCGGCAAGAGTATTGATATCGGAGAGTAAGTGGAAAGTTACACTGACAGGTTAAAGTCTTGGCGAAAGTGAATTTGGTGTTAGGTCATTGGTATGACGAGTACCATCAGTGGAGAGGTGAAAGGGTTCACCAATGATGTTAGTCACACCGATGACGGAGATCCGAAGACTCATCGGGGTGACGGAGGATATCGGCAAGAGAAGTTGGAAGTTGGCCGATGTTGAAAGTCACACCGACAAGTGTGAAGGGAAGGCTCATCGGGGTGACAACCACAAGTGTTCACCAATGGCGAGTTTATCGGAGAGACAATAGTCATCAGGAAAGACTTTATGAGTCACAGCAAATGACTGGGTCATGCCGATAGAAAGCTTATCGGTGTGAGAGGCATGATTGGATGAGAAGGTTGGAGTTTGGCCGAAGAGTAAAGTCACGCCGATGGTTCAATGCTCATCGGAGTAAGTTGTATTATTGGTGAACAGAGGAAAAGTTACTCCGATGATACAAAGTCTGAGTGATGGATCCTCACCATCGGTGTGAGATAGCATGTCGGAGATCGAAGAAAGAGCTTTGCCGACGGTTGAAGTCTGAGCAATGAAAAGGTCATCGGAGAGAGTAAGCGCATCGGTGACAAAATTTATGTCGCAGCCGATAAGTTGGGTCAAGCCGACCAGAAAGGAGAGGATCATTTTGGTGAAAAAATAGAGATATCTCGCCGATGATAGCTGAACAGATAGGAAACCCTAACCATCCGATAATAGAAAAAGGATGAATGGTATAAGAATTGTTTTTGGCTTTGTAGATCGGTTAGAGAGAAGGTGGAAAAACATGGAAGATTGAAGAATATACATTGAATGTAATAGAGAAACTTCTGATAATAGAAACATTGACAGTTTAAATCCATTTGTATATTGTTTGTAGAGTACTTGTATAATCCGGTTTACAATAGAGTAGATAGTTTAATTTCTATTCTTTTGTTTCTGTTTGTACAAGATGTCTCTGTCTTGATGCCCCTGCATTTTCCTTGTACAGTCATGGAGGGCCATCAAGAAGAGACCTTCTTTCTTTTGTTTCTATTTGTGTTAGTGGTTGGATTGTCAATGAGAGACATTAGGAACTTGTCCTAGGTGAGCTGTGCTATAGCCCAGCTAGGTATGCAAGTTGCAGTCTAAGAAGACAGGGGTGAAAAATAGAGTAGAAAGAATTGAGCACCAAGCAATCAGAACCCTGGACCCAGAGAGGAGGGCTGTAAAGGGCTCAAGAAGGCTAGAAGCCTTGGAGATTGGGAGTCTTGGAAGTAGTGAGGATAAGGAAGAGTACCTCACACCAAGAAAGTAGAGTCTGTATTGGAAACAACAGGCAAAAAGGTCTTTCACCTCTATAATAGATTGTGTAGATTGGATTAGACATTTTGGGTAGAAAATGTCTTTAAGCACTTGAATTGGTAGGGAAACCCAAGGATGGCATAGGTCTTGAAGTGTTGTGTCAAGATAGGTTTTCAAAACCCTTAGGTCTCCCTATCACCCTCTCTCAACAAAGCCATTTTCTCAGATACCATATGTTGGAGAAATAATGTGAAATTACTAAAATATTAACTTTAATATTGTGTACAAATCTGAAAATAGATTAAAATTTATCCATTTTCGTGTTTATGTGATTAGCACATTCAACAATGAAAGAATGAAGGAATAAATTTATAACAATTGACATAGTGTTTACATGGAGAAACCCTTGTGAGAAAAAACTCCACACCCAAAGAGATCTAAGGATTGTATTAATCTTTCAAAGAAGTTTACATCAACACAACATTTCTCTCTTAATTCCGACAACACTTCATTACTCCTTCAATTTGTAAAAATTTCTCATGATACCACCAAAGAAAGGCACCAATATAGAAGAGCTGGATGTGAAAATACCATTATGGTTTCTCAAAACAAGTGTCAAAACCACATGCAAAACCCATATGCCTTACTTTTTAGACAACCAATAAAATCAATGAATTATCATAAGTCTTCTCATAGATTTTTCGTGGGTGCCCAACCCATAGCCAATTAGATATTGACAAAAATTAGTGCTCAATCACTTACCAATGACATGGAAACTACATGCAAGCCTTGGCACCCCAATTCAGATTACATGCAAAGGACATGCAACAACATGCACATACATGCAAGTCCATATAGATACCACCAAGATTTAGTGCCCCAATTTGGATGACATGCAAAGCTCATGCAACATCATGTAATACATGTAAATCCAAATGGGCCCCACCTCCAAAGTGGACCCCTACAATGGACTCATTCAAGATTCATTCAAATCCAAGTGGATCCCACCTCTATTAATGCAACTACAGTTAGTCATACTCAAATAAATAATAAATATTTTATCTCTCATGTCTCTATGCATCCAAGAACACATTCCAAGGATCATGGAGACACATGAAAATGACTTAGTATTGCAAGATTAATGACAACTTATCCTAATAGGGACCAAGGAAGTGGAGATTTCTACTAGCTACTCCTAAGGGAGCGAATGGACTTGATCTTCTTGTTGTGTCATCATTTTTGGTTTCCCCAATCACTTCTCTATTTTATTGAGGAGCTTATCACCTTTGGCTATATCTTCCATTATTAGAGGCTTATCTTCTTTTGATTCTTGATTACTTTGATGGGAAGGATCCTCTATAATTTCTTGTTGTTTCTCAGCTTGGTCTTCCTCTTGGATATCATTATGATCAACTATCCCTTCTTGTTGTTACTTCTTCTAAACTTCCTCTTGACCAATCCCTAGGTCAATTGTTGATTCCTACTAACCTTAGTCTTTTAGGTGATTGGTTACTTCACCTTCCAAAAATTATTCTCCAACATGTTTCTCATCCAACTCCTTTACAACTTTGTTGACGTTTGAGAGGGAAGCAAGAGAGTAGGGAGGAGAGGAGTGAATTGACTTTGTAGGAGAGGGAGGAGGGGAAACTTGTACTCTAGTAGCTTCTTTATTTTGGGAAGACATAGAAGGAATAGAAAGAATAGTAGCAGCTAAAGAAATTGGGGGAGTAATAATGGTTCCAAAAGAATGATTGGTTATAGAAAGAAGGGTAGATGTGGCAGATTGGGGAATAGTGGCTTGTTCCACAAACATCCCAACTTTAATTGAAATGGGTACAAATTGGGGAAGGACTTGCTAGAGGATAGGATCTTATTTCAATAGGAAGGAGCATGTAGTTTCTATGGAAATAGTTTTTTGAGAAGGTAGTTTGGTGGTACCTCTCATCTTCTTCTTTTTCAAAGGAATTTCTTCTCCATTCATGTCTTCTTCTAATCTTGTATTCTTCCTTTTTTAAATTCTTTTGGTCTCTTGGCCAGCAACTACCCTCTTTTCGTTGGGGACTTCTTTCTCTTATTATGGATCTTGAGATTCCATAGTAGCTTCTTTTTGTTTGGGAGGACACACTTCCTCTTTACACTTTTTCTTCTAGAAAATTTCTAGGGGGCAAATTGCTTTGTAAAAAGGGGGTGCAAACCTTTATTGATTTATCAGATCTATCATATATGTCTTCGAAGAAATATCATCAACTCAAACTTGAGTTTAATCTTTCTAATCGATAACTGCAGAGTTTACACCTAATACAATCAATTGTCCCATACAACTCCAACTTAAACTCTCAACATGTATGAGATGTAATTTTTATAAAGATTAGTAATGACATATTGGAGGTAGTGTAATTCATTTGCTAGTGAGATTTGTGTATAAAAGTCTTATTCCCTTATTCAAGATTGATGAGAGGCTAAACTTGAAGTGGAAATACTCATTCTCCTCCATGAAATGTTGTAGACTTGGCAATACAATATAGAATTCAAAGGCTACTACATAGGCTCAATGTCTAGCTTAGAAACTCCACCATCATCATCTCCTATTGGAGATTCCATTTTTTCATTTCAATGGTCCCTATAAACTACCCATTTTACAAAAGGAAAGAGACTGCAAAACATTTCTTCTGGTTTTATGGGCATTTTCAAATCTTATGGCATTCAATCCTTCACTTCATACCAACTATTTTTCCTATGCGATTATCATGGAAATATGCCATTTTAGGAATCAAAACTTCATGCAATATTATAGTTGAGCGCTGCCACCAAACAATTATTTTATTTTTATGGAAACAAAGACATACAGTATTTTTTTCAAATAAAACTTTTCTAATTGGACTATCAACTTCAAATCTCTTTTATCATCTTCTTTTGAAGTTTCCATTTTGGTAGAGTCTCTACATGATGTCCTAATTTTCAATAGAGATCTCAAACAACATATGGATGACATATTAGTATAGATGGGCACTTTGGCCAGTATTCATAGTCACTTGGCTAGATCCATTGATGACCTCTTCTTTGCCTCTAGGATGCTTAGAATAGATTTTTAATGGAGTAGTTAATCTCTTCCTAGATCTGAAAGTTAAGGAATCTAATTGTGCAATTGGGAGCAACCTTTAATATTTATCCAAAGTGTTGTTGTTTTTCCTATGTTCTTCTTGCTAGACCATGGTTTTTCTTATTCTTTTGAGGAGCCTCTATGAATTTGTTAGCTTTTTCTCTTGATTCCTTGTGGCACTAATTATCTCTTCTGCCATTAGAGTTTTTGGGTGTCTTTGATGCATTATTTTATGCTCTTTGTTGGTGGTTCTACTAGACTTTTTAGTGTTGTAGTCAATGATTGTATGTGTAGTTGTTCGGTTTTGTTGGCCACTAACTATTATTGGCTTATTGTTGTTGTTTGCAACCTCTTTACAACTTGTTCCATTGTTGTTGTGTATCTATTTTTATATTTTTTAAATAAAACTTTTCATATATATGAAGGGTGTGTGCAAGAAGTTCGGTCCACATATAAGGGAAGAGTCAGGCAAAAAAATCCCGACAAGAATGGGATCCCATTTTTTGAAAACAAGATCTCGTTTAGACTCGGGGTATCAATCCTAAATGAGACCCCATTTCGAAATGAGACCCATTACAGTTCGGAACCTGGCCTAAATGAGATCCTACTTTTAAATGGGGCTCTATTTCTAAAAACTATTTATTTTAAAAAAAGAATGGTCTGAGATTGTGTTTTTTAGAACAAGTACCCATTTTAAAGCGAGATCCTATTCCAAAAAATTTAAAATGCTAACCCGCCTTTTAAGTTTTCTTTTAGGCTCAGGAAAGGCATGGTAACCCAACCCTTAGCCTCAGACCTGCAAGTACAAGGTCATGTCAATAGCAAGAGAAAAAATTGACTTTGGCAATATGGTTGATGACTTTTTTTTCAAATTTTTTTATGAAATTAAAACCCATTATAGATGACAACATCTAGTTTTAAAATATGTAATTTTTTTATGATTGGATTTGATTTTCTATTTTTAATTAATTTCTAAGGAAATTGGTCCATAAACTTGAAATGTAAGTGTTCATATTTTTTCAATAACTTTTAATTTTTTAAGTTTCTTTTAAAAATAATTGTATGTCATCAATATACACATATTTTTTTACATAATGAAAAAATTAATCAAAAAATGATTCATTTATCTCAAATTATGCTTGTTAGACATGAGGTGTTTTCAAAAATAGCAATTAGGGCCAATAAAAAATTAATTAAAAATATATATTTAGAAAAAAATTATTAAAAAAATTCCTCATAAATCTTTAGTATAATACACATCTTTTCCCAAAAGGAATTAGAAAATTATTGTTTATTTAGGTCAAATTATGAGGTCAAATTATGCGACACGTGTAGGATATGGTCCTCAAAAAGTGACTTTTAAAAAGTTGTTTTTGTACAAACCTATAGAAATATAATTTGTGTCATCTGGGTATTAGAATAAATTACATATTTGAAAACTACACTCAAAATCCTACATTTCATATTACTGGACTTTTTAAAGATTCTATGTGTAAGTGCTTCAAATTTGTAGTCCAATTGTGACAAACTTTGATATTCAGAAAAACACTTCCACTTTTTGGCCAAAAAGTGGACCTAACTTCTTGCACACACCTTGAATATATATAATGCATTTTAAAATATTGGGTGCCATTCTTGAAAAAAAAATCTAAAAATCATAAATATTTGTTTATGAGTTATAGTGAAGAATCATATACTATAATTTAACAGCAAAAAACTTTATTAGTAAAGATATAGAATTTGATTGACATTCACAACTTGCCTTTCCAATAAATTCTTCCAAACTTTCCATATATATTACAAGAAAATGGAATTTATATAATGTTAATGATGAGTTGTGCAATATTATAAGTTTGACAAATAGATTTAATTAGAAAATCAATTTTTATTGAGCCATATGTTGTTTTTTTAGAGCTCTCTTTCTGCACCATTTTTCAAAGCAATGGTTCAAAACGTTTAGTATTTTCATTTTTTTAAGTTTCAATTGATCGATGGCCTATATAAACAAGGCTGCATTGCAGCATAGTTCCTGCCAAATGCTGGTAGGATGGTTTTGTCCTTTGCATTAGTTCGTGGAAATTTTGTCTCGAAAGTATGTCTAGCCAAATGATTGCAGGGAAAACAAAAAAATACTCTCCATCAAAGTATTACTAACAAATATTTCTGTCATGGGAAGCATGTGATTACCAACAGAAAATTTAATGGAAAAGCACAATTGCAGTTGCAATTGTTGTCTGTGGCCTGCAAGAAGCATGCAGGTTAGCAAAGCCTCAAGAAAATATAAAGCAAGTTTTAGCATCTAATTATATCTGTTTGAGACTATCCTAGATCTATAGAAACCCATCTACTCATGCCACATCCTATAAACCATACCCATGAGAGAAGATATCTTGAGAAGATCATATATGGAGAATAGCGATAGGCTGATATCATGCATTTGATATCAACCATTTATAAAGAAATAGATTGCAAATATTAATAAGAAGATTAATAAAACTATTACTTAAAATTCAAAGAAATAAATTTATCTAGGTAGAATACTACAAAGACAACCTTGAATCAACTTATGAATGTTACACATTTCAAGCACTTTATAAAATGATTATGGTTCAAACAAATTTCTATAAGAAAATATCAATATAGATGAAATTGTGACGTGTTTGCAGGTGTAAACTCTTAAATGGCGTCAAAGTTATACATGTACAAAGCTGCTAATCTGAGGAAATATACACGTAAGGTTTTCTCTCATACATAGATAAAAGTATTAGTATTTAATTTGATATCCGTATGATGTTGATGATCTACATTGGCAATTATACCTTGTTACCAAACCCCTTTGGCGCCCAATTCAACACTTCATATTTTTTCCTACACCAATTGGCATCGCTGCTATTATCAATGTTACCACATCAGGTCCAAAGTGAATGAAGCTAGACCATTGTGGAGGATAATGTTATAATTAAAGAATAATTTGGTTTTCATTTGCCCAGCACTACAGAATTGTCGAAGCTTTAGGCTTGTTTTCCATGTAAAATAAAAAAGCTTGAAATTACAGCAACATCATGAGATATCTGCAAGAATTATTAGTCCTCTGCAAATATTTATATGGTCAAACACTTAGAAGCATATGCCAAAAAATTAGATGGTAATGTCCACAAATACTCAACACATAATATAATAAAGTCAAGAGACCATGATATAGTGACAAATTCCTTTCTTATTTGCATCACTCAATGTGAAAATACAAATTAGCCCATGGCATGAGACCACTAGATAAGAAAGTTAGCAGAATAATTTATATGTACAAACCTGGATCATGTCCCTTGGTAGCAATGGCCAATATCTATTGGTTAGGGAATCCTTTGCAAGCATCTTCCTTCACTATCGTTTTTG
The DNA here is from genome assembly GCA_027924645.1 of Cunninghamia lanceolata. Classification (NCBI taxonomy): domain Eukaryota; kingdom Viridiplantae; phylum Streptophyta; class Pinopsida; order Cupressales; family Cupressaceae; genus Cunninghamia; species Cunninghamia lanceolata. Next base: position 4,191,443 of record BSBN01000934.1, read on the forward strand.
TCCCTGGTTGTGGATAACCAAGATACAATGCCTAAGGCACTCTAATTTGCCTTTATAATTCTGGCATTGTTTAGTCTTCAAGCTTATAGCAGATACACTGTTATTTGGAGAGACCATTAAAGGCATCAACTAAGATAAAAATTTACACCTCTAAACAATGGGTGGATTAGTAGGACAATTCTTCACACCTCCAAACAACAGATAGATTAGGGAGATAGTTCTTTACATGTCCAAATGACTAGTGGATTAAGGGGATAATTATGGTTATTTGGGACATCTATGTCAAAAGTCCTAAGGTGGAAAAAAAAGATATCAATAGGAATTCAACTAAGAGAAATAAGGCACTTTGGGATCAAAATGGATGCTAAGCACAAATAGGAATCTTGCACTATAGTTTTAGATTTTGACTTCTAAGCATGAGGGTTTTTCTTCCATTGTAAGAAAATAACACCAACTTCTTTCACTGCCTTGGGAGGTATATATCCCTCATTAGATGTCTGGAATGGTTCAGAAAGAGAATTCCTACTCTCATTTCTATTTACATATTCATAGGTCTGGATAACTGCCAATAGTATCAACACTCCTCATGCATGAGGATGCTCTTTCGAGCTTGAATCTTACCACAATAAAAGTAATTTTACCTTTTGTAAAACCTCTATTCAAATCTCTACTACCATTATGAAGATTAATGTCTTGCTACATATTTTTAGACGTGCCTTAATTCCATTGGTAGGATGGTGATGTAGAATTTATGAATTAAGACCACCATACCTGTACATACATACATGAGTTCTCGTCTGATTGAAGCGTTGAGAAGGTTGAAGTCTGATAGTGATAAGTCAATTGGCAAAAGTTGCTGCTGAAGGTGTTTCCTCCTTTCCTTAGACCACCAATCTAATCAAAATCAATGCTAGGAGATCGAAAAATGACCATGTTGAACAACCAGGTTATGTTGCAGGAGAACCTACTCTCTGGATGCATCCCAGTTGAATTGTGATGTTGTCAATTTCTAGCTTGTATTAATCTTGCAAAGAATACATTATTTGGATCGATGCCTGGGTTGCTTGTATCCATGGAAGAGTTGGTGCCATCAATCTTGTAGGAATCTTTTACACGTTAGCATGCAATCATAAAACATTGCAAGATGTGAGGGCAGGAGGTGGGCATTGGGTAGTAGCTGCAGAGGACACGTGGGTGTTGAATGTCACTCACTTTAAGCATGTAAAACTGAAACAGACTCATTGTGCCAAGTGTGTCAAATAAAATAAGTTTATAATGTAGTGGCAGAACAACTAGGAAAATTGCATTAGAGATACATGTCTGTGTTTCCAGTTCATACGACCTTGGCATGGCAATTAAACCAGATGGAACAGTACACAATTTAGATTGACGAGCCTTCTCTGGTTTTGGAGTCTATGTTTGCTTTTTTTCTGCCAATCTTACACTGACAAAATGAAATTTGGATTGTGAAGAATTAACAATTTAGCAACTTCCATTTATTAAACTTTGCAGAATAACTTGACATAAGGAAAAGTGAGATTTTGATCGGCTGAAATCGTAAAATTTAGTCACCTATTAAGATCACCCCCTCCACTATAGTTAAATGGCAGGAACTAATAACGATGTAGACTCAAAGAAACTCATAATTTAAATATTTAGAATTGCAACTTTTTAGGCATTCATTAAAGTTGAGAAATTTTTCAAACATAAAAGAATCATATTCAATCCAGAGAGCTTGGACAAGAATGAACAACAAACGGTGAAGGAAAATAATAAACAAACCTTCTAGATCCTCAAATGGCACCCAAATCTTAGATAGCAAGAGCAGCGATTTAACGTTTTGGATGTAGTTAAAGGTAGTAGCCCAACAGTCTAGAGAGGTAGGAGCTCCTAATTTGTCATATTCATGCGTTCAACTAGAGATGGAAAACCCTAAATATATGGAGAATATATTTGATGACTATAAGGAAATAAAATCTACTCTGGAAGGGTCTAAAGATGATGATGTTGTTCAAAAAATAGGAATGAAAGCCCAAGAGACAAAAATTGAGCATAACAAAGAAAGAATAGTAGTCAATCAATCTAGAGGAGAACAAGGTAAACCTTTGGAATTTCAACTCCCTAATGACATTGTAGATGTGATTGTTGAATGTCAAATGTGAACTGTAATATTATTTTTTTGAGAGGGGTACCAATAGAAATGGAGTTTTATAAATGGGCAAAAACAAACTAGGAAAATAGGGGCTGGGAGATTGAGGCAATAAGAGATCTAGGTAAAGGATATGTTTTTTGCATGTTTAAATCTACTAAAATACCCAAGCCATTCTTGATTATGGCATATGAGATATCTATGAACAAGTTTGTTACCGTTAGGCTTGGAATTTTGATTTCCTCCATCTTGTTCATGATACCCATGTGAATTGAGAACTACCATACCTAAATTTGGCCTTTAGACCTTTTTTGAAGGATATTGTGAGCTAGTTAGGGAGAGTAATATGGTACAAACAAAATAGTAATAAATTTTCTAGCCTAAGGGTTCATCCTAGAGCTTGTATAGAAATTGATCTAAATCAGTAACTACCAGAGAACAATAAGTTATTAGGTCCTAGATTTGAAATGGTACAACCAATAGTTTATCTCAATAAACCTATTGCATGTTTCTTCTATCACAAAGAGGGTCATTTGATTCAAGATTGTGCAATCAAGGAAACTAAACTAACCCAAATCCCTACCCACACTTCTCCACTAGCAATTTCATCTCAAACCCCTCTTGAAAATATTCCTCAGAAAAATCCCCCTTTGACTTATGTTTACCATACAAATAATACCCCATCTCTTCAACCCCACCCAATTCCTAAAACAACCCCTTCTCCTTATAAGGATACCATTATGTTTGATAGTTGGAAGGTGGTCAAAACAAGAGAAGAACCTTCTAGCTTCCCCTTCTACACTTCTCATTCTCCTATCCATGGCCATTCCCCATCCCCTTCTCCTTCCCCATCACCTTCCTCAACAATCTCCCCCAATCGGTCCTCTCTCTTCAACTCCTAATACAAGACAACAATCCAAATCTCCATCTATTACTTTAATGGAACAAAGTAGCAATGATAATCCTATCTCAATTTCAAATAGTTTTTGGGTACTACCTTCAAAGGATGACACCACTGTGCCTTTTAACACCATGAGTTGCAATATATTCTCTTGGAATGTGAGAGGGTTATCTCTCCCTCACAAGAAGTACAAAGTCAAAGAAGCTATTGGTAAATGGAAACCATATATTATATTTCTTCAAGACGTCAAAGTGAGTGACATTCACTTGGATGCTTGCCTTCATAATATATGGAAGGATGTCCTCTTTTTACATACTTCTCATAAAGAAGGTACTGTAGAGGCATTTTGTTAGGATTGGCTTCATGGAAAATATGTTATTGACAAAGGGGAAGATCCCTTACACAATTATATTTGGGATTTTACCTTTATTAATGGTCAAAAAATTAAATTTTGTTTTATCTATGCCTCTAATAACGCTACAAATCATAGTGTCATTTAGGATTGGCTGTCAAAAAACCTTCCCAATGCAAATTGGATTTTAGGAGGTGACTTCAATATGGTAGAACATCATAAAGACCGTAGCTAGCATAAGCAAACTAAACTCAACCATGAGGAGTTTAAAAATTGTCTTTACTTTCATAACTCATTGGTGTGGTTGATCCTCTTCATGGTAGGCACTCAAGTCATATTCATAATTGGTTTACATGGTCAAACTATAGGGCTGCAACTGAAATAAAACTCTATAGTCTTGATAGATTTTATATATCTTACACTCTTGAGTTGTTTCAATCTTAATCTGTAGCTTTTATACTAGTTGATTATTCTACTTCCCTATTGGATCACTATCGCATTTTTGTATCATTTCTCTGTCTCCTAGTGATAACTTTCCCTCATAGCTTCTTTTCAAACATAATACTTCTCACCTAAAGAACACTAATTGTGTTGTTTCTTTAGTGGGAATTTGGAATTCTATCCCTAAACCACAAGAAGGAGAATCTTGGATTGAATGGTGGTGTTCATCTCTTTCCCTGTGTACAAATTTCTTTTAATCCTTTGGTAGAAGAATGGATTGGCAATGAAAATGTAGAGAAAAATCTCTCCAAGGGAAACTCAAACTTGCCAAAAAATAACTCAACATAGATCCAAGAAATATTCAATTTCAAGCCTCCTTGAAACTACATAACTTGACAATTATAGAGGTCAAGGTGCTAAAACAAACTTGGGCTATAATCTAATGGATTAAAGATGAAAATTGAGGATCAAAAAAAATTTCAATTATCTGAATTATAAACATAAGATGGAGAGAATTTGTGCTATAATGGATAAACATACAGTGCCTTACATATTGAACCTATTGAAATAATTATATTATTTCAGAAGTTCTATAAGAGTCTCTTCAAGAAACTCTTGAAGAGATAGTTTTTGATTGTATTCCAAATAAATTTGATCAATTTTACAACCAATTTTTGGATAGAATTTTGTCCTTAGAAGAGATTGAACATGCTCTCTTATCCATGGCACTAAATAAAAATCTAGGTATTGATTGGTTGTCAGTAGATTTCTACCAGATTATGTGGCCTCATATTAAGGATGATTTTTATCTTCTATACTTAGAAGCCCTTAATATAGGTTCCGTATGTACTAATATTAATAAAGGACTAATCAAAATTCTACCTAAGGGAAAGAATAAAGATACTATATTTGGCTAGTGACCTATTACTCTTTTAAACACTTCATATAAAATCATTACGAAGTCTCTAGCTATTTGGATCAAACCAGTGGTTCAAGGTATTGTCAAACTGGAGAAAATTGGATTTCTTAGAGGAAGACATATTCTTGATAATCTTATTTTATCTTGGAAAACCAATGACTAGGCTCAAAAATCTAGACAAAATGCATTATTGGTTAATTTAGACTTTGGCAAAGCCTATGACAAGATTTACTAGAACTTCATTCTTAAGATGATGGAATGGTTATGTTTTGGACCTCAAATTTATGCTCACATTTGAATGCTATTTAAATATTAATTCTCATTTAATAATTAATAATTATGTTTCTAATCCTTTCTTGTTACATGCTCAATCAAGTAGGAATGCCTCTATCTCCTTTTTGTATGTGCTTACAGTGGATGCATTGGGATACTTATTACAAAGAGTCAATTAGCTAAAACTTATTGCTAGCATTTCTATTCCTAAAAATAAAGTTATTATTTTTCATTTTACTGATGTGACAACTTTCTATTTCATTAATATTTAGAAAATGAGCTCAAGAACACACTTGATACTTTACATCTATACTGCTTTGTTTAGGATCTCAATTGGCCCATTACAAAATTGATTATTTGATGACTCAAGTTAATTCTACTCCTCAATGGATTCTTAATTATTGGAAACATATCAAGCATGATGAGATAACTTGCTATCTTGGTATTACCTTTAGGTTGGAGTCTCATTAACTGAAATATGGAATTGGTACTTGAACAAATTGAAAAACAAGTTAAATAACAATGGAAATATTTTTGGAGTACAGGACCACTGAGAGGGGGGGTGAATCAGTGGTCTATAAACTTTTAAAACCTTTTGCACCTTTAAAGTCATAGGATAGAGAATGAGAGAGACTTCAAAGATTTATTAAATACATATGCACAAGTATGATTATAAACATTATGATCAAGACCTCAAAGACAAAACATTAGGGCACACACATAAAGATAAACAATATGAACCATAACACATATTTTTTATGAGTGGAAAACCCTCATAGGGATGAAAAAACACTCAGAAAATGCCTCACTGGCTTAATCAAAAACATGCCTCACTGGGTACACAAAATACCTCACTGGCAAAGAAAACCTCACTGGTTACAAGTATGCCTCACTAGCAAACCCTCACTGGCTACACAAAAAAACCTCACTGGTTACTGCCTCACTGGCAAAAGAACCTCACTGGTTACAACCTCACTAGCAAATACAACTACCTCACTAGCAAAATGTGCCTCAATGGCAAAGTTTGATCAGAAGGAAGAAAACTCAATTCAGGGGGTTACCCTGATTCACTACAACACACCAATGACTTAATCTTCATCAATACATATACAAGTTCTCTTGACAATAATTACATAACAAAGAGAGCTTCAATATCCCCTGCAACATATGTCAATCTTCTCTGCAAACAGCTTCAACCCCTTATATCTCCTTTCAATCAACACATCCTTCAAACACAATCCTCACACACAATGATAATGTAAACATCAATTGGAACTCTATAAAACCTTATAAACAATAATCCAAAGAACTTAATACCTCCGCATACATGAAAATACACATACTATATCATATATTGCTCATCATACAAATTGGTGCCCTAAACATACACAAAGACAATTAATGACCTTCTTTTATAATCATTGAAAACCTACATCAACTTCAAGTCCTTGAAAACATAGTTTACATCACAAAATATGGACAATCTTCACATGAACATGTGGGTATATCTCTACTTAACACTCATCACAAAAATCTTTTTACTTGAAACATCATATAGTGGCTATAATGAAATTCCCCGACCCTATAGATTCGCTGCATATCTAAAGCAAGGTCATTTGCATAGCAGTTATCAAACTACTCTTCAAATTAGATGGAGAGAGGTATATGTTTGGAGTTTGAAAATGTTTAAATATACACAATTTGATTCAAAATTCGTGCTCCCTTATGATTTAACTGTAGCCTTTGATTATAACTTGAGTTCCTAGTGGTTTGATGAGCCGGTCATTAAGTAGTTGGGGCTGGTGATTCACATGTCTTAAAGACCCTTTAGGAGGTCACTTGAAGTGACTTAACCCATAGTCAAAAGTCAATGTCAAAATACAAATAAAGTGTATACAGGCTATTTTGTGCCCTCAAACAAATACTCTAGGGTTTTGATTTCTTAAACCCTAATAAAACAACCCTATGTCTAACTTTGCATTAAGCATCTCAATTTCCAGGCCAACTTGCAAATCTCTGAATCAATTTCAAAACCTTGCATCTTGCCTAGGGATGAACCACAGAATAAGATAGTGAACTGTACTAAGCTTAGCAAGAATGCCACACTGTATTATGAATTTAACAAAGAACAAACACTTCTTCCATAACCTCTGAGCTATAAGAGCAAGAAACTTGAATGAACAAACACTCTTTGAGGTACCAAGCAAAACACCTTTACCTACATCAACATACAATGACTTCCTGATTATGTATTCAACCCTCCTGAAATATGATGACAAGTAACTCTCCAGGAAGCATGCAAGATGTACCACTGAACAAGGTTTTTGTAAAACATAGATACTACACATCACATCTTATGGTCTATGATCCAACATCATCTAGCAATATTTGAACCATGAACAAGGTCCCAACATCATCTAACACCTTACCTCTGCCATAAATGTGATCATAACATTGGCATAAAACTTGGTATCAAACACCTTGGTAGCATCAAACACCTTTGCCACATTTATGAGCGAATCCCTGCATGAGTATTTGATGTCTCTGCATGAATGTTTGATGTCTCTGCATTACATGTCTTGCACAAAATGAACTACAAGGTGATGCACAAAACTATAAGGTGACCACATCAAACATCGCAATCACAATCCTGCCACTAAGCCCTTTGACATCAATGACAACTATCACAACAATCTCCCCCCTTGTCATTGATGGTAAAACCAAATTGCTCTCTCCCCCTTTGACATAAATGACAAAGGCATAAAAAATCCCTCTGAGGCAAACACAAAATACATAATACTATCATGGAGCAACAAAAATATGACCACCACAAAGCACCACATCACAGAGAAAGAGCATGGATTAGTCACCATCATAAAATTACTATCAAAACACCTTGAATGATAAATTCAATAACATCAAGCAACTAGAATCAACTATTACTTCACACCACTGTACCCTGCAAAAGGACTGAGAAAGGATGCTTGATACACAATGAAGCTCCCATGTCTAAGAAACAAATATGACTGCAGTATCCTTGTCAAAACCTTCAAACCTTGTCCTGCAACTACTTATCAACCATGGACTATCATCAAAACCTGTAGCAAAGGACCACTTGTCATCCAAACAAACTCAAGGAGCCAACAATACATTTTACTATCTACAATATACTATTTACTGTCAGCAATCCAAAATCAGACCACACTATCAGTAATTTCACTGTCATCACCATCACACAAAAACAAATACTTTGCATCTATTGCCAAAACAATTATGCCTCTAGAAGTATCTCCCCCTGTCACAGATCATCAACAAATGATTTGAAACAAAACATTCATTTTGCATGTTTATGAATAACCCTATTGTCACTTTTGCTACTTTTCAATGTTGCACTATTGTAAGTTTGTATCACTCTCCTATCTGAAACATCATTTGAAATATAAGAAGTGTCCTTACTATCATAATTGTATGCATAGTTAGAATGACATTTTGTCAAGAAAACATTGCACCATTTAATGGAAGCTACTGCACATTTGTAACATTGTATGATTTAGATGGACATTATCATGAATCAAAGACTGCATAAGACAGATCACTCTATAAATGCATCAAATGATAACAGTAAGAAAGACAAATAGATTGTCATGTCCTATAGCTATATCTATAAACTATCCAAATCACTATACCCTTCACTTCTCCTTTGTCATCATTACTTGAAGCATTTAAAACACTGTCACATGCTGTTGATAGCATCACACATTGTTTTCTTTGTTTATCCACTATCAACATCAACAAAGATTCTGTCCTAAAATAACTCATCATCAAAATGCTCATTATCTTTACTATATTGTGTAGGAGTATCATTGTGTGCATCAAGGACAAGTATGTATATCACCAACCATAGAATTTGATTCAATGTTTCACAACCTTAACACAAGGAGATAGAACATCTAGTCATGGTTAAGAATCAATGAAAAACACTTTATCACTTTCATTTCAAAGTTAAGACTATCCAAGCAAATCCAAAACAATGTGCATTGTCTTTATGAACCACATTGCTTTATAGATACTTCAATATAAATTGTGTTCAAGATTGAAAAGCTTTCATAGATTCAAGATTTTCTCATCATGCCTAGTCTTGAAGCTTCATCAGTTATGAACTCTGTTTCAAACCTATCTCTATTTTGTTCCATGTCTAAACAGTGTGATCATGCCCTTAAGAGTTCATAGGTATTCTAATCAAGCCATGGCCTATGAACTCTCTGTATGCATAAATCTCTGTGTATGAACTGTACCTGCAACTTATCAAATCATCCAATGTCCTCTATACTGTTATAACAGTTCATGTACTCCCCCATGTTGTGGTAATAGAGATAATATGAATCAATTACACTTGCCCTGATTGAAAACATCAAACACACCTTACCATTTCTATGAATCCTTTTGTTTTCTCTAAAAGGTTGAAGAATAAAGTAATGAATAGTTCCCCTGAACTTCATAGTTCTTTTTATGCATTCAATTAAGCTTCTTGTGCATTATACACAAGCATAGAATCCATCTTCTCTTTCATTTGTTTCCTTCTCCAAACTTTCATAGTTTCTTTCTTTTGATCAGTTGTCACCCTTTTGTTGTGTCTAGGTGTTTTTTTAAGATCTCTTCTACAAACATATGCTAAATGACCCAAATTATTACACCTATAACACTTGACATTGTAGTCTAGAATCCAAGAACCATAGTTTCTTCTTAACAAACCATAGGGACTTTTATTTCTTTTCCACACATGATTGTATCTTCCATGTAAGTCTTTTTCCTTGTGACCTACTTGATTGCATTTGTAACACACAATCTTGTAATTCTAATTTGAAGACTTACTAGGAACTTTAGTCTTATTCCACTCTAAATAGTAACTTGCTTGAGTTTTACAATTTCTAGCTCTATGACCATAAGCATGACAACAATAGCAATAACCACAAAATTGAGAATAGTTGTACCTCATTGAATGATATTGCCTAATAGATGGGGGTCTTGAGGTTCTACTTGTTCTTCTACCTTCATCAATACTTTTATCCTCTGTCTTATATGCACAAGCAGTAGTATGATGGCCCAAATATATCTTCTTCCTTGGTGCATTTCTGACTTTAGAACATTGTCCTTCTACAAAGCCCACACCAGTAACGTCCTTGTGATGTTTCTACTTTCTTAACATCTCATTCAATTTGTTCATGCTCTCATCAAAACTTTGATTCTTTTCTAATTGTTTCCTAACATTCTCAAGATCTTTCCTTAAAGAGACTAGTTCTCCTTCAAGCTTTTGGCATTCACTAGTTTTAACTTCAAGATTAGATTCTACAAAATCAACTACCCTTTTGGCTTCTTCCATTTTTGTCTTTAAGCTAATGGTTAGCTTATTTGACTCTTCAACTTGAACTCTTAAATCTACAATCAAATTTCTTGCCTCCTCAAGTTCTAAAGAAACTTTTGCAAGATCAAAAAGTACCTTTTTCTTGGAGTCTTCTTCTTGTTGAAGTTGGTCATCTAATATCCGGTTTTCTTTACTGAGTTGCTTAATTTCATCCAAGGCACATAAGAGTTCACCTTCTATATCAACCTCACAATCATATTCATCAAACTCTTGACCATCTTCATCCACAAAGAGGTCTCCTTCTTTGTCATCAATCTCAACAACAAAATCATTTTCTTTATCACATGTTGTGTCAAGTTTCAGGGGTGACTCATGCAACAACTCATTACATGACTTGACTAGGGCTTGTTTTACAGCCTCTCTTTGTTTGGCATCTTTCTTTTCTCTATTTCTTTTACACTTTCCCATGATACTCCGCTATCAGGACCTACCCAAGCATGTTAGACTTCTATAGAGAACTTACACTCTGATACCACTTGTTGTATAGGACCACTGAGAGGAGGGGTGAATCAATGGTCTATAAACTTTTAAAACCTTTTGCACCTTTTAACTCATAGGATAGAGAATGAGAGAGACTTCAAAGATTTATCAAATACATATGCACAAGTATGATTATAAACATTATAATCAAGACCTCAAAGACAAAACTTTAGGGCACACACATATAGATAAACAACATGAACCATAACACATGTTTTTCATGAGTGGAAAACCCTCATAGAGATGAAAAGTCACTCGTAAAATGCCTCACTAGCTTAATCAAAAACATGCCTCACTGAATACACAAAATGCCTCATTGGCAAAGAAAACTTCACTGGTTACTGTATCTACACCTAAAAGTGACACAACTCTGTCCAAAAAAATATTTTTAATAGTTATTTAAATCTAATTCCTCTATCAATAAATAAATAAATAAATTTATTTATCCGATTCATATTCCTCTAAGTTAATTAAATATCAAAGTATTTAATTGCCTCTTCTAAAGTCAAAATTAAATAAATCCTTTATTTAATTTAATTCTTCCAAAACAATTAAATAATTCTAAATTATTTAATTAAGTCATTTATTCCTCCAAATTTAAATAAATCAATTAAATTTATTTAAATCCTCTCAATCTTTAAAAATAAATTATAATCAAATATTTTATTTATTCTTCCAAATCATGCACAAACAATTAAAGAAATTTATTTATTTAATTTGCTTTCTTATCTTCTAATTCCTCAATTAAATAAATTTATTTATTTAATTTGCTTTCTTATCTTCTAATTCTTCAATTAAATAAATTTATTTATTTAATTTGCTTTCTTATCTTCTAATTCTTCAATTAAATTTTGCTTTCTTATCTTCTAATTCCTCAATTAAATAAATTTATTTATTTAATTTATTTTCTTATCTTCCAAATCTTCTAAAAATAAATCTTCCTTGTCATGCAAAAGCAAAAGTTGAGTTATTAATTTAAAACAGCCTTGTTTTTATCAACAAAGTCTTAAATTAGAATAAAACATTCTAATTTTGTGAAAGCAAATCTTATCTTTGTCATGAAAGCAATTAACTCAAAGAGAATAGATTTTTTTATGACGCTTGTCTTCTTTCTATTCACGTACATCCTAGCAAGTCTTCTCCTCCGTTGATCTTCTTATTTCTTCTACACTGTTGATCCTCTCTCTCATGAGTCTATAAATACAACCCTCTTCTTCCATTTCTACAAAAACACATGCTTTTAAGTAAACTTATGCTGCAGAATCCATAGCATGCCTTTGGCACCTACACCATCACATAGCTCATATCTATCATTCATTGTATTGAAGCTCATCTTTTATACAGAAAGTATGAGGGCCATATTCTTCACAACAAAGATTGATCAAGACTAGGCGAGCAATGGAAACCGTGAGGTAACAGAGGTTGTAAGTATCATTTCTTTGTTTAAAGATTTTGTTATTTGCAAATTCTATTGTGTTATTGGGTTTTTATATTCTTTAATGATATACATACCAATTTTTCCCATAACTTTTTTGGTTCAATTTTATGTTTTTTGCAAATTTTTGTAGTAAAAATTTATGTTTTTCTAAACCCCATTATCGAGTTTTGCAAGGATCTATCAAAAGGTGACCTCCTAGGCTGAAACTGACATCACCAATGTGCTCAGAAGGGTCAAAAACCTTAGAATCACCTGTTAATTCACAAAAATCAGAAACTGACAAAAATCTTTGTGATTTTTTTGAGGGTGCATCCTTTTATCCAGTGGTCCAAAGGGTGCTTCCGTAGGGTGCATCGCTTTATCCAGCAGTCTGAAGGGTGTTTTTGCATCCTTTAATCCAACTGTTTGAAGAGCTTTTTCGCAGGGTGCATCCTTTTATCCAGTGGTCTGAAGAGTGCTTCCATAGGGTGCATCCTTTTATCCAGCAGTCCAAAGGGTGCTTCCGTAGGGTGCATCGCTTTATCCAACAGTCCAAATGGTGCTTCCGTATCCTTTTATGCAACTGTCCGAAGAGCTTTTTCACACAGTGTATCCTTTTATCCAACGGTCTGAAGGGTGCTCCCACATGCTGCATTATTTTATCCAGTGGTCCAAAAGGTGCTTCTACGTCTTTTTATCCAGCGGTCTGAAGGGTGCTTCCATAGGGTGCATCATTTTATCCAACAATCCTCCATCTTGCCTTCTTCTACATGCCATAAGGGTGGTATCTTTTTCTTTTTTCCATAACAGGAGCATACGAACTCGTAATCGCGCAAATAAACACTCGTTGGAAAGGTAATTCTGTGAACTTCACAATGTAGTAGGTTTAATCAAGTGATTTTATTATTTTATTATCTATTTTTATAGTCAAAGTTTAGCTATCTTTCCAAGCTTAAATCTATCATTTTTTCTTGGAAACTAATGATTTATCTGTGCAGCTTGACTTAAATGCTTGTCAAAGAAAGGAGAAAACAAATTTCTGACATATCTTTTGCAAGTTCAAGCAGTCAAGGAACAATCATTTATCACTAAATTAGGCACACTTTTGTTTTGGGTTTTAAAATAAATCTTTGTGTGTTTAGTTAGGCAAACATTTCATTTGGACTTTAAAAAGAACCATTGTTTGTGTTGGAACTGGAAATTTCCAGTCAATCTTTTCAAAACTTTTTAAGGTCCCATGATGATTAACTTGAGTGTAGCACCTAAAAATTTCATAAATCTGGTGCTCTAAAACTTTTGTCAGACTAAAATGAAATATCAGTCATATGCAGAATTCTTTAGTCATATGCATCACGCAAAGGCCACAAGTTGTATTTGTGTTGTTTTCTTGATTTGGAAAAGTAATGGTTGGTTACAACACAGTCAAGAATGATCTAAGAGAGATGCACAAATAGATGATAATCTACTCCAAGTTGTAGCATGTCCCACAATTACTCTTACAATTTTGGACAAGTTGAGTTGATATGCAACATGTCACAACCCCACCCTTTAAAGGATTGTAATATAATATCAGAAGAAAGTGGACAAACAACTATAACTATAAATCTTCCAACCCAAAAAACTGTAATAAATCATCACATTTCCAATGATGGGAGTGCTAAAAGGGTAAGGATGGAGTACTGATCTGCCTGCAAACTCCTGTAAAATAGTAGCAGATCCAAGATATTTAGATGGTTTGTACTGGGATTGAAGCTACTCCCTGGTATCACGTTCTGACATATATATTAATATATGGAAGTTCCCAAATCTGTTTGAGAGGCCTTTTGAGTGGATAGTAATAACTGAGGCATCAAACCAAACTGGAGGTAATGATGTTAGCACCATTAGAACCTCCTCACCACTTTGTTTGGTGCTTGTGTTCCATAAATTATTTTCTTTTCTTCTCCCTTCTAGTCCTTCACCTGAGCTTGTCCCTACATGCTCAATATCCCCACTTTTGTCTACTTGGCCTTGACTGTATGCCTTTTCTTTGGCTTTTTGAAACATTCCCCATTTGCCCCTACTGTCTTCATTCATTGGTTTCGAATCTTCTGTTGCCGATCCATAGGAAATTCCCTTGCAAGGTGCCATACCCATTACAGGCTCTACATCTAAATGGTATGCACTCGTAATTGATTTGGTTGATCTGTTTCCACCTTGTCAATCTCAATGTGACAATTTCTGGCAATAGGCAATTCAAATCTAACTTTACTCACATCTAAACATAGTTGGCTGCTTGACTTCCTAAAGTTGATGTGGAAAGACATACAAACTTGCCCATGAAGTTTGCCGAGGATTGGAAGACACAGCGCGACAATAACTCATGTAGTAGGGCATACAACTGTAACCATATAAGAGCTTTAGATGACATTTCTTTCATCGGTTTAAAACTGATATGCAATGCTTCATAAATAGATCTGCATTTTGAATAACATCTGGAAGATCTGCTCCCTATCCAACTCATTAGTAAAGATTGTGATAAAATATTCTCTAGGGCATGAACTGATCTCATAATCCCCACGAGTTATCTAGTTCTTCCTCACCCATGCTTACAAATGATCAATTAACAGTTGAACATGAGGTCTCTAAGATCAAACTTCTAGATACAAAATCTATGAATATTACCTTCCAGTCTGTCTTTGTCTAGCTCTAGGACTGGACTATTCTCCATTGCTTCAAACATGCCTATCTATTCTTCAGTCACTGTGGAATATGTTGCTTTCTAGCCCGCTCTGATCTATCCTTCTGGGATACTTTTGTACTATCACCAGTTATTGCTAGTAGAAAATTCTGCCCTAGGGGGCTTGATGAACTCGCCCTGCCCTCCTCTCCCAGTTTCCATCCTACTGTACCCTCAAAATAGCAAGAGAATGACTGTCATACCAAAAGCTAGCTCTAATCTAAACCTCGGCTTGCACTGAATCACTGTGCACACCTACTTGGCAGAGCTCCCATTAACCAATCACTGCTCATCTATTTTGATATTTTTTATTTTCTAAAGAAAGGCAACTTTCCTATTTTTTGTTACAAAACACAAAATTCTTCAATTGGTTGCCACTGCAATTCAGATATATGCACAAGTTGCACATATTGTATAGAGAGTTGATCCCGGCCTCTTTTGAGAGATGTCTTGATGATGAATGCACTTGGGAGCATTTAGATGAGCCTGTGAAAGCAAGAGCTGCAATTTGACAATATGAGTAGCCGGCTGGTCCTTCCAAGGGGCTAGGTCAACGGCAGAAGGCTTACAAGTTCAATGTAATGTTGATGACTTATGAAATGGTAATTGCTGATTCCAGTTATCTTCGGGGAGTACCTTGGGAGGTGTTACTTGTTGATGAAGGGCATCACTTGAAAAATGCAGAAAATACATTCCCATCATTATCTGCATTTGAAGAAAAGTTTATTGATCTCATCACTGCTAAAAAAGTTGATGAGTTGAAGAAACTTGTTGCACCTCATATGCTTAGAAGGCTTAAGAAAGATGCAATGCAAAATATTCCACCCAAGATGGAGTGCATAGTTCCCATGGAACTCAGTTCTGTACAAGCTGAATATTATCGTGCAATGCTTACAAAGAATTATCAGATTCTACGTAATATTGGAAGAGGTGGAGTGCAGCAGTCAATGCTTAATATTGTCATGCAATTGCGGAAGGTCTGTAATCATCCATATCTCATACCAGGTACTGAACTAGAGATTGGATCTGTAGAGTTTCTGCAAGAAATGCGCATAAAGGCATTGGGAAAACTGACATTGTTACATTCTATGCTTAAAATCTTGAAAAGGCAAGGCCATCATGTTCTCATATTTTCACAAATGACAAAGCTGCTTGATATTCTGGAGGACTATCTTACTTTCGAGTTTGGGCAGTATTCCTATGAATGGGTAGATGGATCAGTGTCTGTGGGGGAACGCCAAACAGCTATTGCACGTTTTAATCAGGACAAATCATGTTTTGTTTTCCTCTTATCAACTCGTTCTTATGGGCTGGGGATCAATCTGGCCACTGCTGATACTGTAATTATTTATGATTCTAATTTCAATCCTGATATACAGGCAATGAACCATGCTCACCGCATTGGGCAGTCAAGCAGGCTTCTGGTTTATAGACTTGTTGTACGTGCAAGTGTAGAAGAGCGAATCCTACAACTCGCAAAGAAAAAGCTAATGTTGGATCATCTTTTTGTTAATAAGTCAGGTTCTCAAAAGGAAATAGAAGGTATCATGCGGTGGGGCACTGAAGAGCTTTTCCAAGATTCTGGTGATGCCACTAATAAGATAGCACATGATGGGACAAGCCATTTAGAAGGTGCCAATGAAGTTGAACAAAGGAAAAGGAAAGTTGGTAGTTTGGGGGATGTCTACGAGGACAAGTGTCATACTGATGGGTACGCAAAAAATTGTTTGGGATGATGCTGCAATTGCGCGTTTGCTGGATCGTTCAGATCTTAATGGTGGGAGCTCTGAAGCAATAGAGGGAGAGTCTGAAACAGACATGCTAGGATCATTAAAGGCTTTGGATTGGAGTGAACAAGAAATAGCAAAGGACTAGGTAAAAAAGGAGCCCTAGACATGAGGCAAGAAAAGAGATTTTGATAAAAATTTAAGTCAGTAAGGATACTGCCAATGTGTCAAAAGCATCTACAAAGAAGTTTGGTGAAAAATCCCGCTTAAAAATCACTATTAAAGGGCATGATTATTATTTTAAAGAGTAAAATTAAGAAGGAAGAAATATTATTTTAATGAAAAGAAATAAAATATTCTTACTAAGGGGCATAATAAATCTACGGAGTATATATTTTTCAATGACCGAGATAAAATACTTTGGAAGCAATTAACCAAACGAGTGAATGTTTTTTCCTTAAATCAACTAAGAGGGGTTTTATTTAAGAATATCTTTTACCCAGAGTATTTTAGAGGAGTTGATCAAAACAATAAATAATTGCTCTTACTCGACAATATTTTCATTGTGTGGAAATAAAATCTGGGAACTCATATTTACCCTATAGGTTAAAATGGGAATTATTTTTACCCAAACAAATTCTTCTTGAACAAAGGTAAAACATATTGAGAAGTATAATTGGAAAAATGGATTAAATTATTAAGAAGTACTTTATTTCTCGCTGGGTTAATTAATTTTATCCACGAAAAATAATTAAACAAAAGGCTGCAACCAAAATGTCACATGAAGAGGCCAGAATAAAAAGGGGAATGTTAAAGTATTAAGGGGGATATTTTATTTTGTGACGGCAAAAAATAAATATTTAAAATAGTTAATTAAACTTAGGGTCATGCCAAACAATTTGTGAAAATATTGCAGCCCTAAAAGGAAATATTGAAGTGAAGTATTATTAACATTTGGGTATACAAAGTGACAATAAATTAAGATAAAATCAAATATTGTTACGGAGATGAAAACCCTAAATACACGATAGAATATACAATGGAATAATGGAATAATACCTCACTACAGAGATCCTAAGGTTCACCTCAAAGTAAATTATATATTTATATACTGTTTATTTGACAAATAATTTGTTTCCTTTGCAGGATTAGGGTTGCGTTGAATGCAATGAAGTGGCTCTCGACTGGCAGTTAAATGCTCTCGACGGGGAAGATTATATATTTTATTCCGGCCTCCGAGGATTTGTTGAGTCTTTTAAATCATGTTATTTAAATTTATGTAATGAATAATGTCAGTTTTCATGGTTAATCAGTTATCAACCGTCATGAAGTTTGTAACGGGTCTGAGGCTTGTTGCATCTCTTTAAATAGAGATCCCTGGACCCGGAGAAGAGAAGGAGGTTAGGATTAGATTTTTACAAAAACACATTTGAAATATTTTAGGGTTAGATTAGGTTAGATTTATTGAATCTGATGCAAATTTGATCCTCCTGTGCAATGTCGTTTTGAGAAAGACTATGGTGCATGATACATTCTGAGGCAGCGTTGTTGAGGATTCGAATTCAAAATACATTGGACGATATCATCTGTTTGTTGTTTAAATTCAATCAATTTAATTATCTCCATATCATTCATTTTTAGATTATTCAATTTGAATGTGTTAAGGATATGTTCAAATTGTCTGATTACAGTTGCTAATTCAGTATATTTGATTTGATTGGTTTCTCAAGTAGAATTAAATCCTTTCTCATCAATTATAGTAATCTTAGAATGTTGAATGGATTATTAAGTATGATTAATTGATTAGGGTTATTAATTTGTCTCCAGAGTTGATCTAATTTGTTAATTTGTAAATTTAAATTGGTTCTTTCCGGAAAGATTAAAATCCTTTTTAATATTTTGCATTTTAATTCAATTATGTCCTTTGGATTATTAAGAACGAATTAGTAATTTCTTCCTTGCACATTTGTACAAGTTGCAAACAGTTATATGTGCCAATCAGATCGAGTTATTACCTGATACAGGTTATTTGTTTTTGATATCCTGACTCCGTTGCCCGAATGGACAAAGCACCAGTCTAACTATTGATTCATCTTATAATTAAAATCTTTACATTGTTTTATTGTTATAGTTTAGATTCATTTCATGTTATTTGTTATTTATTTCTGTTAGAATTTAGATTAAATCATTTGCTTTCTTTAGAATTTAGTTTATAATATCTCATCTGATTTACAAGCATGCCATTGTAATTGGATAAACTGGTAGCAAACCAACATTGATTTAATTATACAACCTGCTTTGATAATCAAAGGTTCACCTGCCTAGGTTGTAGCAGGACCTAAAGCGCAGGGAGAAGTTGATCATTAAGGTCAAACTCCAGTCATTGGCTCAAAAACGTTGTAGATTTGACCATAGGGCTTGGCATCCCCTTAGAATCCACAACCTGCATTTTTGAGACCCAACAAATTGGCGACTCCGCTGGGGAAATCTAAAGCCATTTGTTATAGAGTCAAATCCAAAGTTTTAATTAAAAGACTCCGCTGGGAAGAAAAGTATTTTTATTTTCCTCTTTTCACAAGAGGTGGCGACTCTACACAAACTTCAAATACACCTTGATAAACTCTGCTTGTAAGAACCCAGAAAGATGAAATTTTCCTCTTCTCACAAGAGGTGGCGACTCCGAAAATAAAATTTATCGAACATGAAAAACATACCCCCTTTTGATGCCTTCTTTGAACCAAGGAGACATGAAGGAGAACCATTAAATGATGGGTATACAAATGAAAATAATGACTATAACAGCCCACATGATGAGGGTAAGCTTATTGATCAAACTGTTGTTGACCTTGATAACATGACTGATCAGGAATTAGAAATGTATTTAGAATGGGGAGAACAACAGCTCAAGAGATTACAGATGATACAAAAAAGTAAAGAACTAGATAGACAAATAGTAGGATTGGATAGACAGTTGGCACAATTAGGCCTCCAGGTACTGGAACCACCAAAACCTATCCCTCTACGTAAACAAAGTGGTGATGTCAATTCACATGCACCCTCTCAAAACACATACGCTCCATATACTCCAAGAGTACCTCATGATCCGTACCATAACCCTATCCAGCATAACAAGCCACCACAAGAGCCCCAGCTTATAAATGTAAGTAACATTCCTCAATACTATTCACCACTAGGACAACACTATACCCCGCAACACCAGCAATATATGCCGCATCGCAATGCTTACTATCAGTTTTTATATAAGACAGAGTTTTTACCCACCCACCCACTGCCATATATGGATCAGCAGTGTTGGGAGGAAGAAGAAAATAACCAACAGTGTTGGGAAGAAGAGGGGAATGAGTATTTGCAATCAGGACAAGATGACAATGAAGAGGAAATATACATGTCTGAGAATAATTTTTAGGTTTGTTCAAATCCATTGTATGATAACATAATAAAAGAAGATGAGGTGATATTTTGCCAAGATATTCCTAAACAAGAATTTCATGTGTATTCAGATCTAAATTATGAGAGGGATGAAGTGCCTTCAGATAACCAAAGTGATGTGTCATCTTGTGAACATGCTGACAAAACAGGTGTATCTGATTTTAATGAATGTGAGCATTGTGGTAATGTTGAAAGAGATGAAGAAAATGTTGAAAACATGATGGACGAAGAAATATGCTCACTTAACAGTGAGCAAATTTTAGAATTACTCACTATAGAATATCAGAAATATGCACACAAGGAGGATACTCGAATACCATGTCCAACATACATATGCTTTGACAGTGAGGATACTTGGCATGATAGTAGACCATACGATTGGTGTGAAAGGATAATATTAGGATCATATTCAGTTGAGGTAGAAACATCTAGTGATTATGAGTTTCATAGCAATGATTATCCAGAGATAAGTTCTATCAAACCTTGTAATAATGAAGTCTGGGTATCACAGTTGTATGAGGAAAATACATATAGTGTTGAAGGTAGTGGTGACGACTTTGAATCTGATATAACACCATTAGATGATGCTAACATTGAAAAAACTAAATATCAAATACAGTCTGATTTTGCCTGTTTTTCAGTTCATATAGAAAATTATCATTTGGGGAATGATAGCGAATCTTGTTACTTAAAATATCACGATAAAAATGGGTTTGACCTATCATTTGAGAGTTCTCAGATTGCATGTGATTTTCAGATGCATAATCATGAAGAATATAGCAACATCAATGAACCATTGTTAAAAAATACGGATATGTTCAATCATGCAAATCTTAGTAATATGATTAGATTTGTTTCATTACAGCGTGATGAAAACAAAGTATATGACAGGGGAAAATATAAACCTCTCTTTTTCTGATGGCCTTGAGCCATCAGTTATGATATGGTTTCTCATAACCATATCATTTTAGGGCAAAGAGAATAATTGGACTCTGTTGCCCAATGGAGTAGGCACTGGCCTTTTTCCCAAAGATCTGGGATCTTGCTATGCCCCCAAGGGACATACATCCGTAGACGGAGCCTATGTTGGAACTGGAAATTTCCAGTCAATCTTTTCAAAACTTTTTAAGGTCCCATGATGATTAACTTGAGTGTAGCACCTAAAAATTTCATAAATCTGGTGCTCTAAAACTTTTGTCAGACTAAAATGAAATATCAGTCATATGTAGAATTCTTTAGTCATATGCATCACGCAAAGGCCACAAGTTGTATTTGTGTTGTTTTCTTGATTTGGAAAAGTAATGGTT
This sequence comes from Cunninghamia lanceolata, assembly GCA_027924645.1. Classification (NCBI taxonomy): domain Eukaryota; kingdom Viridiplantae; phylum Streptophyta; class Pinopsida; order Cupressales; family Cupressaceae; genus Cunninghamia; species Cunninghamia lanceolata. Next base: position 4,213,000 of record BSBN01000934.1, read on the forward strand.
GGTTACAACACAGTCAAGAATGATCTAAGAGAGATGCGCAAATAGATGATAATCTACTCCAAGTTGTAGCATGTCCCACAATTACTCTTGCAATTTTGGACAAGTTGAGTTGATATGCAACATGTCACAACCCCACCCTTTAAAGGATTGTAATATAATATCAGAAGAAAGTGGACAAACAACTATAACTATAAATCTTCCAACCCAAAAAACTGTAATAAATCATCACATTCCCAATGATGGGAGTGCTAAAAGGGTAAGGATGGAGTACTGATCTGCCTGCAAACTCCTGTAAAATAGTAGCAGATCCAAGATATTTAGATGGTTTGTACTGGGATTGAAGCTACTCCCTGGTATCACGTTCTGACATATATATTAATATATGGAAGTTCCCAAATCTGTTTGAGAGGCCTTTTGAGTGCATAGTAATAACTGAGGCATCAAACCAAACTAGAGGCAATGATGTTAGCACCATTAGAACCTCCTCACCACTTTGTTTGGTGCTTGTGTTCCACAAATTATTTTCTTTTCTTCTCCCTTCTAGTCCTTCACCTGAGCTTGTCCCTACATGCTCAATATCCCCACTTTTGTCTACTTGGCTTTGACTGTATGCCTTTTCTTTGGCTTTTTGAAACATTCCCCATTTGCCCCTACTGTCTTCATTCATTGGTTTCGAATCTTCTGTTGCCGATCCATAGGAAATTCCCTTGCAAGGTGCCATACCCATTACAGGCTCTACATCTAAATGGTATGCACTCGTAATTGATTTGGTTGATTTGTTTCCACCTTGTCAATCTCAATGTGACAATTTCTGGCAATAGGCAATTCAAATCTAACTTTACTCACATCTGAACATAGTTGGCTGCTTGACTTCCTAAAGTTGATGTGGAAAGACATACAAACTTGCCCATGAAGTTTGCCGAGGATTGGAAGACACAGCGCAACAATAACTCATGTAGTAGGGCATACAACTGTAACCATATAAGAGCTTTAGATGACATTTCTTTCATCGGTTTAAAACTGATATGCAATGCTTCATAAATAGATCTGCATTTTGAATAACATCTAGAAGATCTGCTCCCTATCCAACTCATTAGTAAAGATTGTGATAAAATATTCTCTAGGGCATGAGCTGATCTCATAATCCCCACGAGTTATCTAGTTCTTCCTCACCCATGCTTACAAATGATCAATTAACAGTTGAACATGAGGTCTCTAAGATCAAACTTCTAGATACAAACTCTATGAATATTACCTTCCAGTCTGTCTTTGTCTAGCTCTAGGACTGGACTATTCTCCATTGCTTCAAACATGCCTATCTATTCTTCAGTCACTGTGGAATATGTTGCTTTCTGGCCCGCTCTGATCTATCCTTCTGGGATACTTTTGTACTATCACCAGTTATTGCTAGTAGAAAATTCTGCCCTAGGGGGCTTGATGAACTCCCCCTGCCCTCCTCTCCTAGTTTCCATCCTACTGTACCCTCAAAATAGCAAGAGAATGACTGTCATAGCAAAAGCTAGCTCTAATCTAAACCTCGGCTTGCACTGAATCACTGTGCACACCTACTTGGCAGAGCTCCCATTAACCAATCACTGCTCATCTATTTTGATATTTTTTATTTTCTAAAGAAAGGCAACTTTCCTATTTTTTGTTACAAAACACAAAATTCTTCGATTGGTTGCCACTGCAATTCAGATATATGCACAAGTTGCACATATTGTATAGACAGTTGATCTCGGCCTCTTTTGAGAGATGTCTTGATGATGAATGCACTTGGGAGCGTTTAGACGAGCCTGCGAAAGCAAGAGTTGCAATTCGACAATATGAGTAGCTGGCTGGTCCTTCCAAGGGGCTAGGTCAATGGCAGAAGGCTTACAAGTTCAATGTAATGTTGATGACTTATGAAATGGTAATTGCTGATTCCAGTTATCTTCGGGGAGTACCTTGGGAGGTGTTACTTGTTGATGAAGGGCATCGCTTGAAAAATGCAGAAAATACATTCCCATCATTATCTGCATTTGAAGAAAAGTTTATTGATCTCATCACTGCTGAAAAAGTTGATGAGTTGAAGAAACTTGTTGCACCTCATATGCTTAGAAGGCTTAAGAAAGATGCAATGCAAAATATTCCACACAAGATGGAGCGCAAAGTTCCCATGGAACTCAGTTCTGTACAAGTTGAATATTATCGTGCAATGCTTACAAAGAATTATCAGATTCTACGTAATATTGGAAGAGGTGGAGTGCAGCAGTCAATGCTTAATATTGTCATGCAATTGCGGAAGGTCTGTAATCATCCATATCTCATACCAGGTATTGAACCAGAGATTGGATCTGAAGAGTTTCTGCAAGAAATGCGCATAAAGGCATTGGGAAAACTGACATTGTTACATTCTATGCTTAAAATCTTGAAAAGGCAAGGCCATTGTGTTCTCATATTTTCACAAATGACAAAGCTGCTTGATATTCTAGAGGACTATCTTACTTTCGAGTTTGGGCAATATTCCTATGAACGGGTAGATGGATCAGTGTCTGTGGGGGAATGTCAAACAGCTATTGCACGTTTTAATCAGGACAAATCACGTTTTGTTTTCCTCTTATCAACTTGTTCTTGTGGGCTGGGGATCAATCTGGCCACTGCCGATACTGTAATTATTTATGATTCTGATTTCAATCCGCATGCTGATATACAGGCAATGAACCGTGCTCACCGCATTGGGCAGTCAAGCAGGCTTCTGGTTTATAGACTTGTTGTACGTGCAAGTGTAGAAGAGCGAATCCTACAACTCACAAAGAAAAAGCTAATGTTGGATCATCTTTTTGTTAATAAGTCAGGTTCTCAAAAGGAAATAGAAGGTATCCTGCGGTGGGGCACTGAAGAGCTTTTTCAAGATTCTGGTGATGCCACTAATAAGATTGCACATGATGGGACAAGCCATTTAGAAGGTGCCAATGAAGTGGAACAAAGGAAAAGGAAAGTTGGTGGTTTGGGGGATGTCTACGAGGACAAGTGTCATACTGATGGGTACGTAAAAAATTGTTTGGGATGATGCTGCAATTGCGCGTTTGCTGGATCGTTCAGATCTTAATGGTGGGAGCTCTGAAGCAATAGAGGGAGAGTCTGAAACAGACATGCTAGGATCATTAAAGGCTTCGGATTGGAGTGAACAAGAAATAGCAAAGGACTAGGTAAAAAAGGAGCCCTAGACATGAGGCAAGAAAAGAGATTTTGATAAAAATTTAAGTCAGTAAGGATACTGCCAATGTGTCAAAAGCATCTACAAAGAAGTTTGGTGAAAAATCCCGCTTAAAAATCACTATTAAAGGGCATGATTATTATTTTAAAGAGTAAAATTAAGAAGGAAGAAATATTATTTTAATGAAAAGAAATAAAATATTCTTACTAAGGGGCATAATAAATCTACGGAGTATATATTTTTCAATGACCGAGATAAAATACTTTGGAAGCAATTAACCAAACGAGTGAATGTTTTTTCCTTAAATCAACTAAGAGGGATTTTATTTAAGAATATCTTTTACCCAGAGTATTTCAGAGGAGTTGATCAAAACAATAAATAATTGCTCTTACTCGACAATATTTTCATTGTGTGGAAATAAAATCTGGGAACTCATATTTACCCTACAGGTTAAAATGGGAATTATTTTTACCCAAACAAATTCTTCTTGAACAAAGGTAAAACATATTGAGAAGTATAATTGGAAAAATGGATTAAATTATTAAGAAGTACTTTATTTCTCACTGGGTTAATTAATTTTATCCATGAAAAATAATTAAACAAAAGGCTACAACCAAAATGTCACATGAAGAGGCCAAAATAAAAAGGGGAATGTTAAAGTATTAAGGGGGATATTTTATTTTGTGACGCCAAATAATAAATATTTAAAATAGTTAATTAAACTTAGGGTCATGCCAAACAATTTGTGAAAATATTGCAGCCCTAAAAGGAAATATTGAAGTGAAGTATTATTAACATTTAGGTATACAAAGTGACAATAAATTAAGATAAAATCAAATATTGTTACGGAGATGAAAACCCTAAATACACGATAGAATATACAATGGAATAATGGAATAATACCTCACTACAGAGATCCTAAGGTTCACCTCAAAGTAAATTATATATTTATATACTGTTTATTTGACAAATAATTTGTTTCCTTTGCAGGATTAGGGTTGCGTTGAATGCAATGAAGTGGCTCTCGACTGGTGGTTAAATGCTCTCGACGGGGAAGATTATATATTTTATTCCGGCCTCCGAGGATTTGTTGAGTCTTTTAAATCATGTTATTTAAATTTATGTAATGAATAATGTCAGTTTTCATGGTTAATCAGTTATCAACCGTCATGAAGTTTGTAACGGGTCTGAGGCTTGTTGCATCTCTTTAAATAGAGATCCCAGGACCCGGAGAAGAGAAGGAGGTTAGGATTAGATTTTTACAAAAACACATTTGAAATATTTTAGGGTTAGATTAGGTTAGATTTATTGAATCTGATGCAAATTTGATCCTCCTGTGCAATGTCGTTCTGAGAAAGACTATGGTGCATGATACATTCTGAGGCAGCGTTGTTGAGGATTCGAATTCGAAATACATTGGACGGTATCATTAGTTTGTTGTTTAAATTCAATCAATTTAATTATCTCCATATCATTCATTTTTAGATTATTCAATTTGAATGTGTTAAGGATATGTTCAAATTGTCTGATTACAGTTGCTAATTCAGTATATTTGATTTGATTGGTTTCTCAAGTAGAATTAAATCCTTTCTCATCAATTATAGTAATCTTAGAATGTTGAATGGATTATTAAGTACGATTAATTGATTAGGGTTATTAATTTGTCTCCAGAGTTGATCTAATTTGTTAATTTGCAAATTTAAATTGGTTCTTTCCGGAAAGATTAAAATCCTTTTTAATATTTTGCATTTTAATTCAATTATGTCCTTTGGATTATTAAGAACGAATTAGTAATTTCTTCCTTGCACGTTTGTACAAGTTGCAAACAGTTATATGTGCCAATCAGATCGAGTTATTACCTGATACAGGTTATTTGTTTTTGATATCCTGACTCCGTTGCCCGAATGGACAAAGCACCAGTCTAACTATTGATTCATCTTATAATTAAAATCTTTACATTGTTTTATTGTTATAGTTTAGATTCATTTCATGTTATTTGTTATTTATTTCTGTTAGAATTTAGATTAAATCATTTGCTTTCTTTAGAATTTAGTTTATAATATCTCATCTGATTTACAAGCATGCCATTGTAATTGGATAAACTAGCAGCAAACCAACATTGATTTAATTATACAACCTACTTTGATAATCAAAGGTTCACCCGCCTAGGTTGTAGCAGGACCTAAAGCGCAGGGAGAAGTTGATCATTAAGGTCAAACTCCAGTCATTGGCTCAAAAACATTGTAGATTTGACCATAGGGCTTGGCATCCCCTTAGAATCCATAACCTACATTTTTGAGACCCAACAATTTGATCTTAGGAATATTTCGATTAGAATTAAAAAGAACATTAATACTTGTTTGTCGTGTTTGGTGTACTTGCACACTTTGTGTTACCTGAGGGTTAAAATCGAAGTATCCTCTCCCCTCGCCTTTAAAAGGATCTTGGGTGTAAGAGAAACAGTTCTATTCTCTTCTTTTTTAGGATGTGGGCCTACCCTTGAGATACATTCATATGGAGAACTCATTGGCGACCCCAAGTGGTACTTTCATCCGGTCCGCTATATGTAAATTGAGGATAAGGCGAAAGCCAAGTCTAACTAATATGAGCACTCACCATACAGTGCTAGCTCGAAAGGAGGCATACCTTCATGTATATTAAACTCCTAGTAGGGTTGGTTAGAGCCTTAAGTGGTTTGCTGGATGCTCGTGAAGTGCCACGCCCGCGGATGTTCCCCCACTACGAACCATTGTTTTAGTAGCTCAAATCCTTCTATTTGTTGGTGCAAAAGGTGGGACCTTTGAAGCTGCCCTAATTCATGTGGTTCTTATTAGAGATAGCAGGGACAATCCTAAGGTTCAATGGGGGTACGAGCCTTGGGAAACCTAGATCTTGGTATGCGTAAGAAGTGTGTGCCATGGAGAGGAGCCAGTGCTAGATATTCGCTTTGAATATGCACAGCTAGGGGATCTGACAAATATTGTCCTTACTATCCTAGGTTTGTAACTGTTTTCTTTAGTCAAAAAAAAGTCCAAAAAATTACAAAAAAATCAAAAAACCATGAAATCATTCTGTGTATTTGCTATGTCTTCTTGCTATAATTGATAAAATCAGATCAAAAAGACCAACCTGCAACCAAAAAACTAAAAAAAATGCAAAACATGTGAAAAGTTTTACAAAAGCATTCAGAAAACAAGAGCTGCGCATATATATTCTAAAGCTATGCATATATCTCGACCTACTGCGCATTTGTACCAATTTCCTGTGCTTTTGCTACCTATTCCTGCTTTGTAGCTGCGCATCTATCACAGTAAACTTTTCTGATCTTGTGTCAATTTCTGTAGAGATAGCAAACCAATTAGAATATATTTCTTAAACACTCCAATATTTGCAATTGCAAATAAACTTAGGTTCCTCAACCCAAGATTGTATAGCAATTGCTCAACAAATCCAAGTCTTACAACAAGAAATAGCAATCTTGCAAGCTGAATGTACCAATACAAGCTACACCTCGCACCAAAATCATACCTTCTTTTCCCGTCTTAATGATACTATTGACAAGGCAGGTACCACCTCAAGTTAGAAATCATATACCATCCCATCTACTAGTCCTCCTTCTCTATCTTCTAAGACACGTATCCCAAAGCATACCGATTCTACACCAACACCGCCATCTAGTTCCTCAAACTCTAAATGGACAACCAAAAAAGAATCAGATGAGTGGTGGCAAAAATATTTTCCAAATTTATACAACAAAAGAAAAGCTATGGAGAAAGCCAAATCCACTCATCCATTACCTCATTCATCTACCCATACACCTACGAAGGATGTGATCCAAGGACTACCACCAAAGAGCCAACCATGTCCCCAAAATCTAGTCCTTGACCTTACAAAAGATTCTTCCAATAACATGTCAAATCCTGCAACCCCTTCATGTGATCCTCAACCCCTTGAGCTTATCGAAGAGTCTCCTACCATGAACCCAAGTCAAAAGCTACCCACTTTCATTCAAACAACCCAAGAGTTATGTCAAGAGCACACCTTAGAGCATGTGAAAACATTAAGCCCTAGTCTAAGTCAAGATCAAATCACTTTCATGCAACCTATCCATAACATGTACCTTTTCCATGATCAAGATGATATCCATAATAATGAACCTCTCCATGAGCCACTTGATCCTATCCATCTCCCAACAACTTTACATGAGCAAGAGATCCAATTCCAACCCATGCATAACCTTTATCTTTTCTATGATCAAGATACTATCTTTGATGAAGAAGCTATCCATGAGCAACTTGATCCTATACATGAGAAGGAAATCCAACTCCAACCCATCCATTACCTTTATCTGTTCTATAATCAAGATATTCCCTATGAAGAAGATGTCCTTGAACAACTTGATCCCATACCCATCCATGAGAAAGAAACCTCCATTACTTCTATCCCTCTTCCATCTAATCCCATCCATGATCCAATAACTTCCGCTTCCTTTGATGAGACACTTGCCTCCCAAGTGCACATGAATGATCAACCCAATAACTTAGATCCTAAAGAGCATAATGATGATCAAGATTCTAGTGATCCTTCACCATCCATTATTGACCAAGCTACAAATTTGTTATCCTATATCCTTGGTCCCACTACCTTCATGCATGAATGTTCTTCCTTAGAACACCAACAACCATTATCCTCTATCTCACCTTCTCCATCAAATAATGAGCTCACTGCTAGCGTTCCAACCATACATAATCCCAATGTCCACCACATACTCCAACATATGAACTATCAAGGTAAAGGCTTAGGCCTTCATGAACAAGGTCTTTTGGAACCTATCCATGTCAAAGTTCCTCCACCTTCATACGGCCTTGGATACATACCCCAAGATGAACAATCCAAAGATGTTGGTACTTCCTCCACTCCTCCTCAGTCCACCACTTTCCATCATACATCCTATCATATCCCCAAAACATATATCACCATTCCACCTCCATCATCCTACAATTGTCAAAAGCATGTGACCATACACCTTCCACCATCCAATCTACCTCCGCTACTTCCAACTCGTAACACCCCTCCATGCATCCTACCACCACTTCTTCCAACACCTTATCCATCCATCTATAAATCCTCTAACAATCCCAATCATGGCTAGCCGATGCACATGTTGTCTAAACAAAGAGCTTCCACCTACCCCACTTCCACCATCCCAAGAGAATTCCACAGCAAAAATTTGGATGCCTCTACCTATCAAGTCAAAAATCCTAAGCGTCCTCATGACCTAGGATACAAAAGCCAAGAATCAAAGAATTATCCATCTCAAAAGCTACATACACCCACACACCTCAAAGCAAAACAAAAAAAGGTGTGGGTCCCCAAGAATCAAGCAATTACCTCAGAAGTTGCACAAAGGCTGCATATACCCAATCCCATACCTTCACAAGAGAAGTCTAAAAGCAAAATGGTTTGGGTACCCAAGCAAAAAGCCATCATGTTAAATGAGGCATCCACCTATCAAGAGTCCCGACCATCCCCTTTCTCCTTTTCCATCCAAAAGTATCAAATCCTGCCATTTCACAGGACAAACAAAAATAAGAAAAATACTAAGTCTATGTGGGTCCCTAAAGGCCTATATCATTCATCCACCAAGAAAAAATCTCCATTACTTCCCACACCACCTACCTATCATAAGCTTCAATGTTTATCATGGTTTATGCAACCGTTGGTCATGGTTCCCTTCCATTCCACAACACTTCTGTATAACTCCATCTCCCCTCCCTTCCACTACTATCCTACATATCTTCCTCATCCTATGGTCCATGCTTTTGCATAAACCTTCCTTCCATCTTTGCATAAGTCCTTCTATATTCCACATCATCATCCACTATCGCACCTTCCATTATCCAATATCTACCTTCTCCATATCGCACTTTCATGCAATCCCCTACCAACATCTATGAGAACACTTGACTTGTTCCATGTAATGACATCCATTAAGACTATCACCTTTCAAGGAACTGGATGCTTGAGGACCTCTCATCCATATCCACCTTCTCCTATCTAAATATTCAAAAAAATAAAAATCAAAAATCAAAAAAAAATTTAAAAAAAAGGTAAAGAAAAATCCTTTCATCCAATGGTAAAAACTTGGCAAACAGGCGCCTTGGATAAGTACCATGATGAAAAGTTGGCAAATAGGCATCATGTGTAAAGTTGATCTCCTATGTCACCTACACTTGGGGGCACCTTGTCTCATTGGCATATCACTTTTCTCCTACCATTTTCCTTTCATACCATTTCCTATCATATTCCTCTATCCATTACATACCTATACTGTCCAGTCCATCCATCATAATCTTCCATTCATCTATTTTCTTGATCTTGATAAAGATTAGGGGCACAATGTTGACAAATGTTTTAGATGTCTCTTGACATACCTTATCCCTCCAAAACCACACAAATCCTTCATTATCCTATCATCATCCTTCGTCATAAGCTTTGAGTTATTCCTATGCGACATAATCCTTGGAGATCACATCCTTTGATTCCTTCTATCCACTATTGCCCATCCCCATACATACCCGTTCCATTCTTTATCACCCATACATCTGCCTATCTATGTTGTTTCCCTTGTCATCAGTATCTAGCATTAAGGCTATCCAAAATTCTTATCCAATATCCTGTCCACAGTGTCAGCCTAGCATAGCCTCTGTCATCAGTGTTATCTGTTCCATATCTGATCCATAGTTGTTCCATATCTAATCCATATCTGATCCATATATGTTCCGTATCACATCTCATCTAATCCATATCTTAGGTCCATCAGGGTTCTTCCCGAACTACGTTGCCTCTGCATCGTCACGTAGGCAAGGCCATTTAGCAATGCGCCCCCGAGGCACTAGGTTAGTCCCTTAGGGTCAATCTCTCTGTGTCTGTTTGTCATGTCACCCATAATAAGTCGATCCTTTGTCTAAACTGGGTGCAAGTCCTTGACCTAGTTACAGAATTGGATTCTTGAATGCCACTTGTTCTAAGACGACACCAATAAGGATTGTGATACCCTTTCACCAGACACAAGCGTACGTAGCAAAACACACTTCCAAACAAAAATCTTGGCACAGAACATCAACCTATCCAAAGAAAAGCAGAACACATACCAAAACACTCAAACTGACTCTATATCAATTATGGCAAGAAGACACATCTAATGCAAGAATGCTTTGTGTTTTTATATCGGTTAACTTGCAAGGTCTTGATTTTTTGTTATTATGTCTTTCTACGCTACTCAAGGATGCCAAAAGCTAGAGATGCTATGATGGGGGCATAATCATTTTTTTTTGTTTACTGTTTGTGGATCAATCTTTAGTAATGTGATGACTTTTGTCTAACGACATGATCAACGAAAGATCATCGAGGACTTCAGAGGTCTAAACATGAAAAGGGGCTTGATCCTTGTCTGTTGAAATGCAAGAAATACTCAGGTCATCTAGATTCAATTTGGACTAGATGCTTGTATTAACTTGCTATATCAAAATCTATTTAAGTAATACTCAGGTCATCTCAGTTTAATTATACCTAGATGCTTGTATTTTCTTACAACATAATAAATTCTCGGTGATGAAATAAGCACTTCAAAATACTTGCAATAGCAAGATGGAAAAATATCTATAACTATAATGTATCCAATTACATCTCATATCCATATCCATATCCATATCCCATGCAATAAAAATTCTATGCAGAGTATCAATGTTTACAAATAAAAGCTTGTGATTTCTTTTGTCGAGTCATTCTTCTATCGATCAAATTTCTATCTTTTTTCGTATCTCTTGTTAGCACTTCTAGTTGTCAATCTGAGCAATAATCCAAATGCAAGTCCATCATTAATCCATACCAATCAAGTCAAGTCAATCTTGTCAAATGATCCAATCACAATTAGTAGTCTTGATCCTTGTCTGGGCGTAAACCAACTCGATTAATTATAATCAAACATTTGTCTTAATGGGTAAGTGCAAGAAGATGGGGGGCCAAAAAGTGGCCAAATTAATTTCAAAAAAAATTAAGTCATAACGCAAGCCGTTATAACGCACTCACGTTATGACTTTCTATAAATAAAAAAAAGGGTTTGCAATTTCATTTCTTTCTATTTTCTCCTTTCCACCCGCAGCTTGCAAACCCTCGAAAGCGCGCTCGCGTTTTGCAAAACACCATTCAACACAAAAATCTTATTGATTCGTCACCAAAATGCCACCACGACGTCGAGCACGCCAAAGGGGTGAGCTATATTTGTTTTTTTGTTTGAATCTGTTTCTAAATAGGTATGTTTTTGTTGATTTTTGATGTATATTTCGTTAATTGTCAGGAAATGTTAATGCACCTCCTCCTCCTCCTCCTCAAAATCCACAAAATCCTGAGGAGGAAATACCTACAGAACATGAACCTCCTCCATTCATTCCTCGACATGCCCCTGGAACACAAGAAAATATAATGGGGCAAATTGAAAACAACAAAAAAGAAATTGAAGATATAATTGCAAGGTTGAAAGATCCTTCCACTTCAACCTTGCATAGATCCACGCTTGTCGAATCTCTTGAGTCTATGTTATCAAATGTAGATTCAATTAGCAAGAAAATAACTAGTTGGACGGATAAAAAGAGAGAGTTTAGAGATTACTATGCAGACAAGTTGTCATACCAAGATGTGAAAAAATTACAAATTATAAAATTAGACTTGTATTCAATTTTCACAAACCCACAAACAAATCAACCTTCACCCATTACATGCAAGAGGTTCCCTATCCATTGGTGCAACAACCAAGCGATAAGGGACAATTTCAGGTAGAGGTGGTGGATGGTTTTTGACCATCCTCCATGCAATAATAATGAGGTCCCGCAATACTTTTTGAGGAAACTCTACTGCAAGTTTGTCCTCAATAAAGTGCCAAACTATTTTGATATGCGGGACTTCTAGGGTAGAGGTGGGGAGTCATCACAAGATAGACCAGGGGCACATCTTGACCCATAGCGGGTAGTGAGACGAGTAATCAGTAGACCAGCCCACGAGCATATTTCTATCCCTTCCATTGTGAAGGAGAGTGTTGAGGTCGATACACTTCAGTCGATTAGTGCCTTGACCTAGAGCATCATAGAGCATGCCGGTCCTGCAACACAGAGTGGGTTGGGAGATAGTGCGAGGAGTAGGGTCCCACCCCATACTTGCCAGGCTTGCGGGTCAACCTGTGGTTATGACCCCATGGACATTCAGGATGCAGGTGCACAGGCTACATCTGCAACTGAGCAGATGGTGATGACAGATACCCCCCTGAGTGAGACTTTCAGCCTTGATACTCAGGTAAATATTAACAAGTTTATTGAATTTAATTTATTAAATTTTATTTTTGAAATACAAGATTAAATAATTTAAATTGATTATTTTAATGAAATTTTAGGGTCATAGCGTCGATGCAGTTTTCAGTGGTTCTCCACCTGCATTTTTCACTAGATCATCTACTGTCGAGGTATGTAACTAGTAAACAATTATAAATATTACATGTGAATAGCATCGTTATATGAATGGTATTCTAATATCTGATTTTGGATGTTGAATAGGTTAATACTGTAGATTTCATGGCAACACCTACCAGTGGTGGTGGACTTCAAAGCTTTACGGAGGTAATAAAATAAATAGTTTAATGAATGAATTGTACTTACTAAATTTTTGTATGTGATTTGTGTGCTTTATTGTGTGTACTTCCATGTTTAAATGAATGTGTTTGTATGTTAGGAGCCATGATTTGCATCACTATTATAGTTTTCGTAATTGAATAATGTTGTTTTATTTCCAGATGATGCAGGCTGCGGAGACACCTCCCCATGTTCATAGGGCAATGGAGCAAGGTGTGGCCTCTGTGATTCATAGTTCCATGGCATTGACAAGGGTATGAGGCAGATTAGTAAATTTCAATTTACATTCATTATTATAGTTGTCTATTTTTGAAAAATTAAAAGATTATTGATTTAAAGTTTAATTTCTATCTGGATGGTTTCTATAGGACATGACATCACCAGGGCCTATTCCTGCTACTGAGGTAAGCGAGGAGACAGATTATATGTTAGTGGTAAGTGATTATTTTGTTAAATGTTTCATTTTTTATAACATGTAATTTCTATATATTAATGTCTCTACTTTTTATTGTAATAGGTAAAGATGCAAGAAGACCTAAATAGGAGGAGTAGCCCTCGGGTTCATAGTAGACCACCCACATGCACATCTCCATCCCCTAGAAGATCAAAGGCTACTCGTGATTTATTCTCTTCACCAACCAGAGGGGAATGACTTTTTATTGTGTTCCTTTGTTGTATGCCTATATGGCATTTGTGGACATATATTTTGTATTGTACATAGTTGACATTGTATGCCTATATGGCATTCTTGTAAGCCTATATGGCTATTTTGTATATATGTTATACTTATATTGACAGATATTGATGTATGCCTATATGGATATTTGGTTAATACAAATCTTTTTTATTGATGGCATCCATACTTGCATTATAAATCCATGTTTGAATGGATATTTGTAGATGGCTACTTCAAATATTTAAAGTCCGATTGTATTACATAGGATGTTTGCATTTTCTTTAATAGGCTTGATAGGCCATGGATGACATGATGGTGTTTGATGGAAAAGTATGGTACTAGAAGACTCTAGTTCATTCTTAATAGGCTTGTGATTGATAATATATTTGCATGATTGCACTTGATCTTGGATCATGGGCATGTTGTTAGGATTTTGATTGCATTGTGGTGTTTGATGGATAGGCATGGTACTATGTGACTTTTGGATAGGCTTGGGAGAGGTACACTAATTGAATTTGTGATTTCTAGTTTGATATTTTTCCTCCACTAGAAGTCCTTGGAGGAAATCTAAAAATGATGATTTGGATGTAGTGGGTTTGGATTGATGGGATAAGTTGAAATGTAAGGATTATGAAATGGAGGATTTGAATAGGATACATAGGATAAACAGTTCTCACATGCGGTTGGGATTGGAGATATGAATTGAATATGAGGACCTTGGTCTAAAGTGGTTCTTCCCTTACCAAAGGTACCATAAGGATGACCATTAGATGTGTATTTAGGATTGGCATGATAGCTAGTGCTAGTCATTTCTTGTTTGAAATATTATTGCATGTTCATGAGTGGGAGATGAAGGTTTATGGAAAGTTTGCATGTAATGATCTCATAGTTAATGCTATTGTCATCTTGATATCATCTTGATCTACAAGACTATCATCATCATCATTGTCAGATGGATTTTTTGATTGATTTGGATAAAAGATCTCATTTAAAGGATGCATGGTTTGAGGACCTATTTTGATTGTGATTTTGGGTTTTGCATGAGCCTCGCACAAGGTAATAGGCATAGGGTTTTTATCTTGCATAATGATTTTTTCAAACCAAGGGTCCATGATGGAAATGACCATGATGGAAATGATTAAGGATGATAGAATGTTTGGATTTTGGACTTTGAGATGTTTATGGTTGTAAATGTTTATTGTTTGGACTCAAATTTTGTTAAATGGTTGTTTGAAAGAGGACACATCAAACACAACAATAAGATTGGTTTAAGTATGGATGCAAATGATGTTTACTAGTTTATGAAATGAAGACACATCAGGTACATTAATTGCCTATTCTATTGAAGTGGGTGTATCAATCTCCATGGGCTCAGCAATATTCTGGTTTGAGGACATGGTTGATACATGGTGAGACTAGGAGTCTTATTTTAGTGGGATTTGAGCATAGGTATAGCAATGATGATAATTATGGTGTCATGGATATGTAGGTACATTTGAGCATTGGCAAGACTTGACCATGTTTGTAGTTGATAGGTATGGGTTATGATGTTTGATTCATGATTACAGGTGGTGTTGTGGTTTACTTTTAGCACATTGTTCTTATCTCTTAGATGCTTGATTAATTCCTTGACTATGATTACTCATTTGTAAACTTGTTTGGAAAGTTGAATCTATGATTGATTTGGTGAAGTCTACAAGTTATATTATTTGATATCTCAGTTTGGAAGTTACTAATGTGATGATGATTTTGCATGTTTTCAATGGTTGGGATCTACAAGTTATACATTTTTTTGGGATGCACACCTCATTGATTGTAGTGGGATAACTTGAATGCATATTGCCTATATCCACGGGATTGATTCAGTGTTGATGTAGACTTTGTTATTTTTCCTTGTCTATGCTCATTTGCACATTGGTATGTTGCATTGGGATGAGAGGATGGATGATGAGAATGATTTGATAGTTGGTTATTGGGACTTGTAGCATGTTTATCATGATGTCATGGATATCTTAGTTGCATAGTTTAGTGTGAGCTTTTGACAGTAATGATGGTTTATCTTCTTAGATTGGAGATCTTGGTTCTACTTTGGAGTTATTAGTATTATAGTTGAGTGTGTGTAGACCATGGTGATCTTCATTTAGGAGATGGTTATCACAATGCCATGTGTAGTTCATATCATGGTTCAGTGGGAGCTTTGATAGTGATGTGTATTCGTCACCTAGTGATGGATGATCTTATATAGTGGTTGGGTGTAATGGATAAACTCTTGGATTATGATTATTATTTGTAGTGAGAGTGCTTTGACATCTTGGCTACTATTTTTAGGAGATGGTTATCTTCATGTGGTTGTAGATGTTGATCCTTGGTTTAGATGTGTTTGGTAGTGTGTCTTGGTGGACTCTTGATTCTAGATTAGAGTATTAGCATGAGACAAGTTCTCTTGAGACTAGGATGTCTGTATTGGTGCATGTGATCTTCTAGGAGGAGATGTTAGATCATGATGTCATGTTTGGATACCTAATTTTGTAGTTGGAGTTTTGACAGTGGTCTTGTTGGTTCTCTTGGTATTGAGTACATTGGTCATGTGCTTGGGAGCTTCATGATAATGTGGTGTTGCATTTGGAGCTTAACATGGATTGATTGGTTGTAGGTTCTCATACATACTTCAAGACTTGGGTGAGGCTAGAGTTCTCTTGGGATTAGAGATACTTGTTGAGATGGTTACCCTTTAAAGGTTTTAGCAGGAAGACCAAGGAGACTTTCACTTGGATATGGGCGTGAGTTAATTATGGACCTAAAGAAGATTCTTATTGGAGAGAGTCATTGTGGCTTGGTGTATCTTCGAGGAGCATTCTCATTCCCCACTCTTGGTCTACTCAGCAGACTATCATCTAAGAGGTATTTCCCATCCTTTAGATGAATTTTTTAATGCTTTATCTTCTCATGGTTATGGATCTTGAGCTATGGTTATTGGTTCTAGAGGGTTCATTCGAGGGGTGTCTCTAAATATGCTTTTTCTCAGGCACTAAACTAGAGTTGTCTAGATGCACAAGTGCGCCTCCCTCAATGAAGTTCATTTTGTTCACTTAGTTCATCCTAGTAACTCAAGGGGTTGTTATATTCTTTAGGCACAATCTTTCATAGACTAAAACATTCACTCCATGTTAAGGTGCTCAAAGGAGGCTCTGGAGATGAAAAATGGCACCTTAACTCACTTATGTAAATTTTGGACTTTTAGGCAATTGCAAGATGTCTTGGAGGGCTCTATTCTTCAAGGTGCCCATTTTGTTCACCACTTGTAGCATCACTTGTTCAAGGTGCATGTGTGATTTGGTCACAACATGCACCTAGAGTGAATAGGCTTTCATCCTGACTTAATACACTACCTCCTGATGATTTTTGGGGCAGTAGAAAACCTTTCACCACTGAAAAATGTCTCAGAGATAAAAAAATGAGAGAGGTTATTATAGAGGCACTCTACATGATCGTGTTGCCTCAGATGGAATGTTTCTAAGTGACACAGTTTTTGAGTAACATCTCATCAAAGATTGCTACCTTTTTGCACTTTAGACTCTTCAGGGATATTGTGGGTACAATGTAGCTCATACTGTTTCGACATGTTTGGGTAAAAAAAAGGACAATACCTAACATAAATGTACCCATCCAGATGTGTTGGAACAGTCATTTTGGTCGCATCAAGAGCAAGATGAAAGTTACACCCCTTTGCAACTTTACACTACCTCCTTTTGACGATTTTTGGGGCAGCAGAAAACCTTTCACCACGGGCAAATGCCTTAGAGATATAAAAAACTGAGAGAGGTTATTGTAGAGGCACTTCACGTGATCATGTTGCCTTAGATAGAATTTCTAAGTGACATGGTTTTCGAGTAACATCTCTTCAAAGATTGCTGCCTTTTTGCACTTTGGACTCTTTAGGGATATCGTGGGTACAATGTAGCTCGGACCGTTTCGACATGTTTGGGTGAAAAAAATGACAATGCCTAGCGTAAATGTACCCATCCAGATGCATTGGAATAGTCAGTTTGGTCGCATCAAGAGTAGGACAAAAGTTACACCCCTTTGCAACTTTACACTGCCTCCTTCTGACGATTTTTGGGGCAACAGAAAACCTTTCACCATGGGCCAATGCCTCAGAGATATAAAAAACTGAGAGAGGTTATTGTAGAGGCACTTTACATGATCGCGTTGCCTTAGACAGAATGTTTCTAAGTGACATGGTTTTCGAGTAACATCTCGTCAAAGATTGTTATCTTTTTGCACTTTGGACTCTTTAGGGATATCGTGGGTACAATGTAGCTCGGACTGTTTTGACATGTTTGGGTGAAACAAAGGACAATGCCTAGTGTAAATGTACCCATCCGGACACGTTGGAATAGTCAATTTGGTCGCATCAGGAGCAGGACAAAAGTTACACCCCTTTGCAACTTTACACTGCCTCCTTCTGATGATTTTTAGGGCAGCAGAAAACCTTTCACCACGAGCAAATGCCTCAGAGATATAAAAAATGAGAGAGGTTATTGTAGAGGCACTTTACGTGATTGTGTTGCCTTAGATGGAATGTTTCTAAGTGACATAGTTTTCGAGTAACATCTTGTCAAAGATTGCTACCTTTTTGCACTTTAGACTCTTCAAGGATATCGTCGGTACAATGTAGCTCGGACTGTTTCGACATGTTTGGGTGAAAAATAGGACCATGCCTAGCATAAATGTACCCATCCAGACACGTTGGAATAGTCAGTTTGGTCGCATCAGGAGCAGGATGAAAGTTACACCCCTTTACAACTTTACACTGCCTCCTTCTGATGATTTTTGGGGCAGCAGAAAACCTTTCACCACGAGCAAATGCCTCAGAGATATAAAAAACTGAGAGAGGTTATTGTAGAGGCACTTTATGTGATCACGTTGCCGCAGACAGAATGTTTCTAAGTTACACAATTTTCGAGTAACATCTCGTCAAAGATTGCTACCTGTTTGCCCTTTGGACTCTTCAGGGATATCGTCGGTACAATGTAGCTCAGACTGTTTCGACATATTTGGGTGAAAAATAGGACCATGCCTAGTGTAAATGTACCCATCCAGATGCATTGGAACAGTCAGTTTAGTCACATCATGAGCAAGACACCAAAAATGCAAAAGTTGCTTTATGTAACTTGACAACATTGACACTTTTTTGCAACATGACTCAAAGACTCAAACTAACCCCAAATGACTCAAAGTGACTTAAAATCACCTTGATTTTGGTGCCCAATATACATTATAGAGGTCGAGGCACTCCTTATCATTCAAACATCTTAGATGAGTGCATAGGAAAGGAAAAAGCTCTAAGTTTCATCATCATGAGCGCCTAATATCAAGAGACTTTAATGGCTCAAACCTTAGCATGCAGTCCTAAGGCGCATTTCATGTCTCCTTTCATCCAGTTTGGCACCCTTATGTAGATTTTTCAACTTGATTTGGCGCCCTGTATGTGAAGGAAGATCTAAAGGCATGAAAGTGGATGTCATATTGCAAGAGTTTGGATCATCAAAATTGAAGATGGGTTAGATGGCATACCTTTGATCGAAGATGGAATAGATGAGATACCTTGAGGTTGAGGTGGGAACGATGGCATACCTCCTTCATCACATGTGAGTGATGATATACTCTCAACTTGAGATGTGGTAGATGGTGTCCCTACATGTTGACTTGTGGTAGAGGACGTGTCTCCAACTATGGTATTCAAATCTCTCGTACCATGAAGTTTTTGCATTCGTTCTCTTTGTGCTGCCAATACCATATCTCTTTGTGATGGTTGTGGTTCCTCTTCAATTGGTATGTCTTCATTTATCGTGTCCAATTTCCTCTTCTCACGAAGTTCCCTCATAGCCACTGCTTTCTTTGCATTCTTAGCTTCTATCTCTTCCTGTGTTGGTTTAATTCTTCATCGTTTCCTCAGCATGACAGAGAATTTGTCTATAGCATGATAAAGAGACCAATATTAGTTCCTAAGAAATGAATACAAGATAATAGTGGGATTGTATTTTTTTATGTTATAAGGATTTATTCTTGTATAGTTTGACATCATGGTATGTTAAGGTTTGTTTATTACACATAATTATTAAAAAGCCAAAGTGTAGAAAATATACATGGCATCATGTGAGATTATAGGCTGATAGAAAATGCCCTCAACCCTCAATGTCAAACCCTAATCCCTCAACCCTTAACTCTGATCCCTCGACCCTCAACCCTATCCCTAAACCCTCAACCCTCAACGTCAAATCCTAATCCCTCAACCCTTCACTCTAATCCCTCAACCCTCAACCCTATCCCTAAACCCTCAACCCTCAATGTCAAATCCAATCCCTCAACCCTTCACTCTAATCCCTCAACCCTAATCCCTCATCCCTAAACCCTAAATGCTATTCCTATTCCTAAACCCTCAACAGACTCGATACTATACCTTAAACTCTAATCCTTTATCCCTAAACCATCCAACCCTATCCCTAATCCTTACACCCTCTACACTCTACTTTAACCCTAATCCCTTGAACCTCAACCCTATCCCTAAACCCTTGACCCTCGAACCTCAACCCTCAACCATTGACGTCAAACCCTAATCCCTCAACCCTTAACTTTGATCCCTCATCTCTTAACCCTAACCCTAAACCCTTAACCCTCAACGTCAAATCCTAATCCCTCAACCCTAATCCCTCATCTCTAAACCCTAAATGTTATCCCTATTCCTAAACCCTCAACAAACTCGATACCATACCTTAAACTCTAATCCCTTATCCCTAAACCCTCCAACCCTATCCCTAATCCTTACACCCTCCACACTCTACTTTAACCCTAATCCCTTGAACCTCAACCCTCAACCCTCGACGTCAAACCCTAATCCCCCAACCCTTAACTCTAATCCCTCATCTCTCAACCCTAACCCTAAACCCTACACCCTAAACCCTCAACCCTCAACGTCAAATCCTAATCCCTCAACCCTAAACCCTATCCCTAAACCCTCAACACTATACCTTAAACCCTAATCCCTCAGCCCTCAACCCTAAACCTTATCCCTAAACCCTAATCCCTCAACCCTCAACCCTAATCTGTCATCCCTCATCCCTAAACCCTAAATGCTATCCCTATTCCTACACCCTCAACAAACTCGATACTATACCTTAAACCCTAATCCCTTTTCCCTAAACCCTCCAACCCTATCCCTAATCCTTATACCCTCCACACTCTACTTTAACCCTAATTCCTCGACCCCCAACCCTATCCCTAAACCCTTGACCCTCAAACCTCAACCCTCAATGTCAAACCCTAATCCCTCAACCCTTAACTCTAATCCCTCAACCCTCAACCCTATCCCTAAACCCTAAACCCTCAACCTTCAATGTCAAATTCTAATCCCTCAACCCTTCACTCTAATTCCTCAACCCTAAACCCTATCCCTAAACCCTCAACACTATACCTTAAACTCTAATCCCTCAACCCTAACCCTAAACCTTGTCCCTAAACCCTAATCCCTCAACCCTCAACCCTAATCTATCATCTGTCATCCCTCAACTCTAATCCCTCATCCCTAAACCCTAAACGCTATCCCTATTCATAGACCCTCAACAGGCTCAATGCTATACCTTAAACCCTAATCCCTCTACCCTCGACAGTCTTATTTAACCCTAATCCCTTGACCATTAACCCTATCCCTCAACCTCAACCCTCAACCCTCAACCCTCAACTCTCAACATTAAACCCTAATTCATCAACCCTAAACCCTAATCCCTCAAACCTAAACCCTATCCCTAAACCATCAACCCTCAACACTATACCTTAAACCCTAATCCCTATCTCTCAACCCTTAACCCTTAAAACTTAAACCCTATCCCTACACCCTCAACACTTGACACTATATCTTAAGCCTTAAACCCTCATCCCTAAAGCCTCAACCCTCAATCCTTAAACCTTCAACCCTAAACCCTATCCCTAATCCCTCTACCCTTGACACTCTAACCTTAACCTCGACATTAAATGCTAATCCGTCAACCCTAAACCCTAATCCTAAACCCTCAACCCTCAACACTATACCTTAAACCCTAATCCCTATCCCTCAACCCTTAACCCTTAAAACTTAAACCCTATCCCTACACCCTCAACACTTGACACTATATCTTAAGCCTTAAACCCTCATCCCTAAAGCCTCAACCCTCAATCCTTAAACCTTCAACCCTAAACCCTATCCCTAATCCCTCTACCCTCAACACTCTAACCCTAACCTCAACATTAAATGCTAATCCGTCAACCCTAAACCCTAATCTTAAACCCTCAACCCTCAACACTATACCTTAAACCCTAATCCCTCAACCCTCAACCCTAAACCTTATCCCCAAACTCTAATCCCTAATCCCTCAACCCTAATCCATCATCCCTCAACTCTAATCCCTCATCCATAAAACCTAAATGCTATCCCTATTCCTAAACCCTCAACAGACTCGATACTATACCTTAAACTCTAATCTCTTATCCCTAAACCCTCCAACCCTATCCCTAATCCTTACACCCTCCACACTCTACTTTAACCCTAATCCCTTGAACCTCAACCCTATCCCTAAACCATTGACCCTCGAACCTCAACCTTCAACCCTCGACGTTAAACCCTAATCCCTCAACCCTTAACTCTGATCCCTCATCTCTCAACCCTAACCCTAAACCCTCAATCCTCAACGTCAAATCTTAATCCCTCAACCCTTCACTCTAATCCCTCAACCCTAAACCCTATCCCTAAACCCTCAACACTATACCTTAAACCCTAATCCCTAATCCCTCAACCCTAAACCTTATCCCTAAACCCTAATCCCTCAACCCTCAACCCTAATCCGTCATCCATCATCCCTAAACCCTAAATGCTATCCCTATTCCTACACCCTCAACAGACTCGATACTATACCTTAAACCCTAATCCCTTGTCCCTAAACCCTCCAACCCTATCCCTAATCCTTATACCCTCCACACTCTACTTTAACCCTAATTCCTTGACCCTCAACCCTATCCCTAAACCCTTGACCCTCAAACCTCAACCCTCAACCCTCAATGTCAAACCCCAATCCCTCAACCTTTAACTCTGATCCCTCGACCCTCAACCCTATCCCTAAACCCTCAACCCTCAACGTCAAATTCTAATCCCTCAACCCTTCACTCTAATCCCTCAACCCTAAACCCTATCCCTAAACCCTCAACACTATACCTTAAACCCTAATCCCTCAACCCTAACCCTAAACCTTGTCCCTAAACCCTAATCCCTCAATCCTCAACCCTAATCTGTCATCCGTCATCCCTTAACTCTAGTCCCTCATCCCTAAACCCTAAACGCTATCCCTATTCCTAGACCCTCAACAGGCTCGATACTATACCTTAAACCCTAATCCCTCTACCCTTGACACTCTTATTTAACCCTAATCCCTTGACCATTAACTCTATCCCTCAACCTCAACCCTCAACCCTCAACATTAAACCCTAATTCCTAAACCCTAAACCCTAATCCCTCAAACCTAAACCATCAACCCTCAACACTATACCTTAAACCCTAATCCCTATCCCTCAACCCTTAACCCTTAAAACTTAAACCCTATCCCTACACCCTCAACACTTAACACTATATCTTAAGCCTTAAACCCTCATCCCTAAAGCCTCAACCCTCAATCCTTAAACCTTCAACCCTAAACCCTATCCCTAATCCCTCTACCCTTGACACTCCAACCCTAACCTCAACATTAAATGCTAATCCGTCAACCCTAAACCCTAATCATAAACCCTCAACCCTCAACCCTAAACCTTATCCCTAAACCCTAATCCCTCAACCCTAATCCATCATCCCTCAACTCTAATCCCTCATCCCTAAACCCTAAATGCTATCCCTATTCCTAAACCCTCAATAGACTCGATACTATACCTTAAACTCTAACCCCTTATCCCTAAACCCTCCAACCCTATCCCTAATCCTTACACCCTCCACACTCTACTTTAACCCTAATCCCTTGAACCTCAACCCTATCCCTAAACCCTTGAGCCTCGAACCTCAACCCTCAACCCTTGACGTCAAACCCTAATCCCTCAACCCTTAACTCTGATCCCTCATCTCTCAACCCTAACCTTAAACCCTAAACCCTCAACCCTCAACGTCAAATCCTAATCCCTCAACCCTTCACTCTAATCCCTCAACCCTAAACCCTATCCCTAAACCCTCAACACTATACCTTAAACCCTAATCCCTCAGCCCTTAACCCTAAACCCTAATCCCTCAACCCTCAACCCTAATATGTCATCCCTCATCCCTAAACCCTAAATGCTATCCCTATTCCTACACCCTCAACAGACTTGATACTACACCTTAAACCCTAATCCCTTATCCCTAAACCCTCCAACCCTATCCCTAATCCTTACACCCTCCACACTCTACTTTAACCCTAATCCCTCGACCCTAAACCCTATCCCTAAACCCTTGACCCTTGAACCTCAACCCTCAACCCTCAATGTCAAACCCTAATCCCTCAACCTTTAATTGTGATCCCTCGACCCTCAACACCATCCCTAAACCCTAATCTATCATCCCTCAACTCTAATCCCTCATCCCTAAACCCTAAACGCTATCCCTATTCCTAGACCCTCAATGGGCTTGATACTATACCTTAAACGCTAATCCCTTATCCCTAAACCCTCCAACCCTATCCCTTATCCCTTAACCCTCATGATTAATAGCCTTGAACATAAAAAAAATTTAATGGGAACATAACATGAGCGCATTATAACGCGCTCGCGTTATGTCAAACATGACAAACAACAGACTTGCGAGAAAGGAAAAATGTAAAGCAAAACATAACGCGAGTGCGTTATAACGCGCTCGCGTTATGTCTTGCTTTGGGAATCCCAAGCCTTGGGCTTGGGATTTGCTTTGGATTTCCAACCCAAAGGCTTGGAGTGCCTTATGAACAGTCACAGACGTGTTTTTCCATATTCTTCAAATTTTCACATAATTTCATTCGTGCTAACCCTCAGATTTGCACGTGTTTCAAGGTCGAACAAATCGAACACTTGGGTAATGTTAGGCTTTCTCTTAGCTATTTGACAATGTGATTTTTTTCACATTTTAACAATGTTAAGACTTTCATCTTTAATTTTTTTTGTTTGTGTGTCTGTTTTTAGGCAAAAACCACGGTTTGGTCTTTTTTTCATTGTAAATTAACTATTCATTCAAATTTCAAAGAAATTATATATTTAGAAACTAGACTCCATTCTACAAATATTAAAAAAATAAAAAAATGATTTTCAATTAGTTTTCAAAATTTATAGGGGTAGCACGGCCAAAATTCTATTTTTTAGGATGTGTCAACTTTGAAAATTAGTAAAAAATCAAATATTCATCAAAAAATTATCAGTAAAATCGGGCATAAACTACATGCTATTAACTAATTTCTCACTAAAGGGATTTTAAAAATACCAAAAAAAAGTTGACCTTTTGAGGGAGCCACAAAACATGCTATGTTATGTTTTTTTGACAGAAACAACACCAATTTCTGTGGCTCCCTCTTTTGAACCCCTTAATCTATGTCATTTTCAAAAAAAATAGTAGTTTAGAAAGTAGACTTGGAGCACTACGAACATTGTTTTGGTTGCATCTCCAAATTTTGAGTGTAACTATGCTCAATTTCTCATCCAAGGCCAGTATTTCTTGATTTCAGAAAAAAAGTGGCCACTTAAGACCCCTTTTTGGCCCCCCATCTTCCTGCACTTACCCTTATACAGGATGTAGCATTGTCGAAATAAGACCAATACACGCATCTTACATGACATGTTTTTATTTCCTGAAACTAGACACTATCCTATTGTGTTGCTCTAGGGATCTATCATTCCCTGCCATGACAACACGTCTGCTGTGTTGATCTAGGGATATCGTTCCCCGCCATGATAGCACTATCGTATTTCATATCGATTAAAAGACTTGGTTTACAGCTGGACAAGGGCAAAACCTTGTTTGTTCTTGTATCATTTGTGCATACTTGCTTGCTTGCTTGTGTGTGTTATCATTCTATCTTGCATTGCGTATAATTCGCTTCTTTCTTCATCTCATTTTTCTTCTGCATCTAACCATTACCTAACCTATTTCTCACCTTCTTCTTCGTGAGATTGTCCATCTCATGCCCTTTTGCCTTCTTCCCATCCAATCTCCCGAGGGGGCATCATGTCGTTAAAATTGTACCAGGGGCAAAACTAGGGCATGTATCATTTTCAGAAAATCTTATTCTTTGAAACAATGTGATAAAACACATTGCATCAAAGAGGGGAAAAATGTATACACCTAAAAGTGACAACTCTGTCCAAATAAATATTTTTAATATTTATTTAAATCTAATTCTTCTATCAATATATAAATTTATTTATCCAATTCATATTCCTTTAAGTTAATTAAATATCAAAGTATTTAATTGCCTCTTCTAAAGTCAAAATTAAATAAATCCTTTATTTAATTTAATTCTTCCAAAACAATTAAATAATTCTAAATTATTTAATTAAGTCATTTATTCTTCCAGATTAAAATAAATCAATTAAATTTATTTAAATCCTCTCAATTTTTAAAAATAAAATATAATCAAATATTTTATTTATTCTTCTAAATCATGCACAAACAATTAAATAAATTTATTTATTTAATTTTCTTTCTTATCTTCCAAATCTTCTAAAAATAAATCTTCCTTGTCATGCAAAAGCAAAAGTTGAGTTATTGATTTAAAACATCCTTGTTTTTATCAACAAGCTCTTAAATTAGAATAAAACATTCTAATTTTGTGAAAGCAAATCTTATCTTTGTCATGAAAGCAATTAACTCAAAGAGAATAGATTTTTTTATGACACTTGTCTTCTTTCTATTCACGCACATCCTATCAAGTCTTCTCCTCTGATGAACTTCTTATTTCTTCTACACTATTGATCCTCTCTCTCATGAGTCTATAAATACAACCCTCTTCTTCCATTTCTACAATCATGAAGCTTTCAAGTAAACTTATGCTGTAGAATCCATAGCGCATCATTGGCACCCCCACTCATATCATTCATTATGCATCCTATATTGTGTTGAAGCTCATCTTCAAAACAAGTATCCTAGCCACCTCTCTATTGCTATCTTGAAGAAGTGCAAAGAATTGTGTTTCCTGAGGGCCATTTTCGTCACAACAAAGATCGATCGAGACTAGGCAAACAATGGAAACTGTGAGATAACAGAGGTTGTAAGTATCATTTCTTTGTTTAAAGCTTTTGTTATTTGTAAATTCTATTGTGTTATTGGGTTTTTATATTCTTTAATGATATATGTACCACTTTTTCCCATAACAGTTACAAGTATGCCTCACTAGCTACTAGAGAAACCTCACTAGTTACTGTCTCACTGGCTACATAGAAAAACCTCACTGGTTACTGCCTCACTAGTTACTGCCTCACTGGCAAAAGAACCTCACTGGTTATAGCCTCACTGGCAAATACAACTACCTCACTGGCAAAATGTGCTTCACTGGCAAAGTCTGATCATAAGGAAGAAAACTCAATTCAGGGGGTTACCCTAATTCACTAGAACACACCAATGACTTAATCTTCATCAACACATATACAAGTTGTCTTGGCAATAATTACATAACAAAGAGAGCTTCAATATCCCCTACAACATATGTCAATCTTCTCTGCAAACAACTTCAACCCCTTATCTCCTTCCAAACAACACATCCTTCAAACACAACCCTCACACACAATGATAGTGTAAACATCAATCAGAACTCTATAAAACGTTATAAACAATAATCCAAAGAACTTAATACCTCTGCAAACATGAAAATGCACATACTCTATCATATACTGCTCATCATACAAATTGGTACCCTGAACATACACAAAGACAATCAATGACCTCCTTTTATAATCACTAAAAACCTACATCAACTTCAAGTCCTTCAAAACACAGTTTACATCACAAAATATGGACAATCATCACATGAACATGTAGGTATATCTCTGCTTAACACTCATCACAAAAACCTTTTTACTTGAAACATCATATAGTAGCTATAACAAAATTCCCCGACCTTGTAGATTCACTACATAACTAAAACAAGGTTGTTTGCATAGCAGTTATCAAATTGCCCGTCAAACTAGATGGAGAGAGGTATACATTTGGAGTTTGAAATTGTTTAAATATAAACCATTTGATTCAAAATATGTGCTCCCTTATGATTTAACTGTAGCCTTTGATTATAACTTGAGCACCCAATGACTTGATGACCCTGTCATTAAGAAGTTGGGGCCGATGAGTCACATGTCTTAAAGACCCGTCACTTTAAGTGACTTAACCCATAGTCGAAAGTCAATGTCAAAATACAAATAAAGTGTATACAGGCTATTTTGTGGCCTCCAACAAATACTCTAGGGTTTTGATTTCTTAAACCCTAATAAAACAACCCTCTGTCTGACTTTGCATTAAGCATCTCAACCTACAGCCAAACTTGCATATCTCTGAATCAATTTCGAATCCTTGTATCCTGCCTAAGCATGAACCACAGAATAAGATAGTGAACAGTACTAAGCTTAGCAAGAATGCCACA
The DNA here is from genome assembly GCA_027924645.1 of Cunninghamia lanceolata. Classification (NCBI taxonomy): domain Eukaryota; kingdom Viridiplantae; phylum Streptophyta; class Pinopsida; order Cupressales; family Cupressaceae; genus Cunninghamia; species Cunninghamia lanceolata. The sequence continues at coordinate 4,241,194 of BSBN01000934.1, forward strand.
CTGTATTATGAAGTTAACAAAGAACAAACACTTCTGCGACAACCTCTGAGCTATAAGAGCAAGAAACTTGAATGAACAAACACTCTTTGAGGTACCAAGCAGTGCACCTTTACTCGCATCAACATATAATGACTTCTTGATTATGTATTCAACCCTCCTAAAATATGATGACAAGCAACTCTCCAGGAAGCATGTAAGATGTACCACTAAACAAGGTTGATGTAACACATAGATACTACACATCACATCTTATGGTCTATGATCCAACATCATCTAGCAATATTTGAACCATGAACAAGGTCCCAACATCATCTAACACCTTACCTCTACCATAAATGTGATCATAACATTGGCATAAAACTTGGTATCAAACACCTTGGTGGCATCAAATAGCTTTACCACATTTATGAGTGAATCCCTGCATGAGTGTTTGATGTCTCTGCATGAATGTTTGATGTCTTTGCATTACATGTCCTACACAACATGAACTACAAGGTGATGAACAAAACTATAAGGTGACCACATCAAACATCACAATCACAATCCTGCCACTAAGCCCTTTGACATCAATGACAACTATCACAACAAATACATATCTTTTATTCGTTGGGAAAATTCAAGGTGCTAATAGAATTTTCTTACTACACATGTATTATTCTTCATGTTGGATGCCATCCAACAAAGGTTATGAAATCTAAATAAGAGGATCCGTTGACTTTAGAGTTGTTTCTTGGTCCCATTGTGTTCAACCCAAGATTAAAGGCGGGCTAGGAATCATAGATCCCAAAACTCAATGTTTTTGCTTAATTGTTAAATGGATTATTAGCGTTGCTACAGGCAATGAACCATGGAAGATTTTACTATGTCACATAATTAATACAACTACTGCTAAAGGTCAATTTGGCAGAATGTAATTTGGCTCAACAAGGTGCTCTTAGCCCCCTTTTCCAAATCAAAGCTTCTTTACCTATCTATTCTGTATGGAAAGCGTGGCAGCATATTTATCATTTTTTAAAATAGAAAGAGAATTCTCTTTGAAGCATAGTTTTAGTTTTGCCTCTTCATCCATTTGGTGGAACAAGCACATCCAATAACAAGAATTACCTCTTGTTTTAGTTTCTCCAAGTGGAGCTACTATCTTTTCAAAAAAGGGATTTGACATTTTTGTGATTCGGGGTATTTCAATGCTCTAAATTGGTCTTCATGACAAGTTTTAAAAGATCTCTTTGGGTCGAAAAATAATTACAAACAATTCATCATATTTGTGCAATCCCAAGATCCCATTGAGCTTACTTTTAAATTATGTACTCCAACTCCATGTTATTTCTTCAAACACTAGAATTGGTTGTTACGCCGAGAGGCGTTCCTACATGCACAACACAAATGTTCCTACATGCACAACACGAATGGGCGCTGAAAGATTCTGAAATTTCTATGTAAACTTATAAGATTCCAATCTAGTATCTTTTTTAAAAAACCAAATAGTCACTCTACAAATTAAAAAAAACTAAAAAAAAGAAGGTGAAAGGAATTCAAAAAAATAAAATACATACTGAATTGAAAGAAAGGTGGATGGTAATTTCATAGAAGCCATCACCATTCACTAAGATAAAAGAAAGAAACGTTACAAAATGACATATGAAAAGACACATATTCAATCTATTTATATTGCCTCCTTCCTTAATTTTTTTCACATGTAATACGAACATATCAAATTGAAGGATTTGAGGTGAGTGCAATAAATTATATCTCTAGGCGTACTTTAGATATAATTTTTGTAAATATAAATATATAGTCTATTCATCATTTTTTCAACTTCCCTCTAAACAAGATTTATTTGTTCTTCCTTCCCAGAATTTTTTTACACCATACCTCAACATAAAGTAGAAATGCAGATTTAGTCATTCAAAATAGGTCAAATTGAGTGCTCAAAGTCGGAAATCAAAAACAAATTGTGATGCTCAATTGTTGGCTTGAAATATTTTACATTGCAAGCTGCCTATTGAGGACAAATTGAACTGTATCAAGTTAAATGTCTTTATTCTCAATCAAATGAAAATAAGAAACATCTTTTTGGGGGTTGTACCTTTGTTAGTGTGTTGTTTTTAGAGACTTTCTAGGTATATTTGAGCATTAGTAAACTTGAAAGGATGCTTTGTTTGGTATGAAATTGCATAATAATGTGATTGCTGATACTATTAGACAAGTTGCCTTGTTCCATCTATGAAAAGTTAGATGCTCAGAAATGTTTTCTAAATATACTATTCATTGAAAAGTTGTAATCCCAAAGCTTTACTCTGACATATTCTTCCAGATTGCCTTTATATATGCTCAATTATAGGGACAGTGAAAAAAGAACAAAAAGTTAAGCTACCCAATAGGAGAAATAAAAAACCAAATTGTTAAACTTCAAGACAATAGAAAGATTACAAAACATGCTTTGCAAACTCTTAGATGCTGAATTGTACTGTTTGTTTCAGGTTGGGCCTTTGATAGCTATTTATACAACTATTATTTTGTAATAATTATCTCGTTTCAACTTATTAATTGTGAGTTGTAGTAATCTTTCTTGAATGTTGAGCAGCCTTTAGTGGCTGCATTTTTCTTTGTAATTTTCAGCATTGTTTGATATAAAAGAGAATCCAAGAGCTTAGAATGCATTCCAGGGGAGCATGTACATTTCTGACAGGAAATTTGCCCAAAGCGTCTTTAGGGGTATTGTCTCTAAATATAGAGAACTAATCCACATGCACCATTGGGATCTGCTAAAGGTAACTGGTACTTGTACGGTTAAGAGAGGTAATGGGATGGTCCGTGACAAATATGGATATGTATCAAATAAAATTATTTTGTTGTACCGGCCAACAATTAAATATTTTTTTTCCGGTCTCATTCAACCTATTCTGCGTTTTTTCCTCCTGTTTGAATGTCAGAGCAATGCCACACCCACATCATCAAACAGCACCGAATGTTAGGTATTTAATTTTTTTCTACCCAGTACGTCTGAACTTTATCATCGTAGTACTTCTCGAGCGGTAGATGACCACAAACATAAGGAACAAGAGATTTCATTCAATTTATGCATTTATATGAATTACAGGCACGGAAAAAAGTCCGGCCACACCCAGAACCAAGAGAGTTTTAGGTGTTCAACTTAAACCACAAATCCCGAGCTGCTTCGGTGTCCACAAAACCACAAAACCTCAAAAGAACTGTTCACACTAATACGATGTCGTACTGATACAATGCAGCTTTCACTATAAACAAGCACGGATAACACTCGCCAGAAGAGGGATTATTGCCTATAAGAATAAATCTAATATCAACAAAATTATAGGATTTTGATTGTTTCTGGCCAGATCCACAATCACAATGAATTTTGAACTTTGGTGAATCGAATGCCAGAGGACCATAGAATTTGTGCTGAGTCTGCCATGATTTTACAGGTAGAAATTCATGATGTCAAGTAAAATGGGATTTTGATCGCTTGGTGCTACTACTGATGAGCAGCAACGCTCAGCTCCAGTTGCTCCCACACCTTTTGCTGTAAAATTGCAAGCAAATGAAAATTGTTTATGTTAATATTGTGCGAAAATCATACAAAATCTGTGTTTGTGTGTATGGGTAAAAGATAACTTATTCAGTCGTATTTCTGATTTAACTGTGTATAAGTTAACTTAGACAGTTAAATTTAGAAACACTGACTGAACAATATTATGGACCGTGGAAATCTGATGTCTTTAAAAGATAATTTAACCGAAATCAGAAAACGAATGGACTGTGAAAATCTGATTTCTTTAAAAGATAACTTAACCGAAATCAGAGAGCTCTGCTTCACTTGAATCAGGATTTATTGCTACCAAAGAGATTTCAGGGAAGCTATCTCTTCTCTCCTTTTTGGGTGTTGATCTAAGCCATGGGAATCTTGATCGAGTGACAGAAGATGGAGCCTGCCCATCAGTTAGGGGAATTAGTGGCAATTTGTTGCAGTTACAGATCTCTATCATATACCCATCTGGATCATGGAAAAAAATTTGCTCTACATATACTCCTCCCTCCTCCAAAACTCGCTTCTCATATTTCATCTTTATATCTTCTAACTTTTTCTGGATTGAATCAACATCACTACACTGCAATCCAACCATCAGCAAGACAAAGAACACATAAAAATCAGAAATAGTTCTCCAGAAAATCAGCTATCACTAACTATTTTTTACTGTATGTGGTATTTTTCTAGTATATTAAAGTATATAATGATTTATTGAGATTAATTAAGTAGTTCAGGGTCATTCTTCATAAATCTATGAATAATGGTTTACAAAAACCACTCATTATGACTGCAAGAGAAATATGGGTTTTAAGCAATGGGTTTTATAAATTGTCCAGCCTAAACCACCTGCAAGTTATAAATGACTGACACATTTTAGTAAATGTCACTACTTAAGCTCTTCCATTATAAACCACAGAATTCCTCAACCATTATAAGCCACAGAATTCCTCAAAAAAGCCACAAATAACTAGTATATGTGCCCCAAACTTTCTGGAATGAATTTACACCTTATCCTGGTTATCTGAGCTACATTAGTGAACACAACTTAAACCAGTACTTATAAAACATGGGTTGATGGAAATTGATTTAAAATTATATAGTTCAAACCCGATAAGTCATCACAGTGCTAAATAATTTAGTTTAATATGTTTCTAGTAATATTAAATTATATAATAATTTATTGAGAACACTCCTGATGATGGATTATTGAATATGATCCAAAAAGGTTGAAACAAAAACATATACAGTTGAATCCAGAAACACTCTCATTAAGTAGTTCTGTAGTTCAGGATCATTCAAATCTGTGAATAGTTGTTTAAAAAATCACTCATTATGAGTGCAAGAGAAATATGGGTTCTAACCAAGGGTTTTATAAATTGTCCAACCTAAACCACCTGCAAGTTATCAATAACTGACACATTTTAGTAGATGTCACTACTTAAGCTCTTCCCTTATAAACCACAGAACTCCTCAACCATTATAAACCACATAATTCCTCGACCAATATAAACCACAGAATTCCTCAAAAAGGCACAAATAACTCGTACATGAACCCCAAACTTTCTGGAATGAATTTACAGCTTACATTGCCTGGTTATATGAAACTTTCTGGAATGAATTTACAGCTTACATTGCCTGGTTATATGAGCCACATTAGTGAACAGTAAACCAGTACTATATGAGCCACATTAGTGAACACAGTAAACCAGTACTTATAAAACATGGGTTGATGGAAATTGATTCAAATTTATGCAATTCAATCCTGATAAATCATCACAGTGCTAAATAATTTAGTTTAACATTAAACTACTAGAAAAAAAATTGCACAATTTATGGACACTGTGTGAACTTACCTGGAAAGAGATATGGTTATCCCTTGGATTTATCTCAGATTTCTTGGGAAGATCATCTGCAGAAGTGCACTCCAATAGGTGTATTCCCACACCATAGTTGAATAACCTTCAACACAGTAACAAACATTAGTAAGAGAAGTTTAAAAAGTAATTATGATTCAATAAATTTGTGTCTTAAACACATCAGATTTCCACAAACATTAGTAAGAGAAGTTTAAAAAGTAATTATGATTCGATAAATTTGTGTCTTAAACACATTAGATTTCCACAGTCCATAATATTGTGCAATCGAGTTTCTGGATGTAAGAAACTCAGATTGCACAAATTACAAATTTGTGTCTTGACAAAATATTTACCAAGCCCCTTGGAAATCGAAGGAGGAAGGCCTCTTCACAAGCTTAAATCCAAGAACATTTGTATAGAATTGAGACGAAGATTGAACAGACTTGCAGACAAATGAGACGTGGTTAAGAGCGAGCAAAGGCAGAGGACATGGATTCTCTCCGTTCCCCATATTAGTATTTTGCTATTACTAGACAAATCTAAGATGAGTAAGAGCGGGAACTCCTAGAACAATTGGACTCAGACTTCTGCTTCTTTTATGTTGCCATTGCAAAGAAATACACACAGCAGATCTTATATAAGGTTTTCAAAAGTGAAAAATTAGTTGCCCAGACAAAATCGTGGTCCACAGGAAGTATCGCGATTCACGTTGAAATAAAGAATTCTGCCGACAAATTCTTACCCTCGAAAAGCTCCGTACGCTCACTTGTGATGCTCATTGCATTGTTGCCAATGGGGTCAGTTGCCAATACAGTTTAACATTGACGGCCTTTTAACCCTAAAAATACTTGCAAATTTTTTGACGGCCCTTTTTCTTTTACTTCAAATATAACTCTTATAAATCATATAAGTGGTGTCTTTATATTGTATCAAATTAGATGTTTGTTTTTTGAGGGAAGGGGGTGATGTGGGGTACCTACCTAATGAGTAACTTTTTAAAAGAAGAATGAATGATCTATTTACCCATTTCTTTGGGTGATGTTTATAAGGTAAAGATTGAAACTTTTGAGAAGTCACACGTCTTAGTGTTGTTTCACCGTATTATGATTTATTGAGATTAGTTTGGAGTTAATCTTCATCAATCTCTATTTCATGAATAGTATTCGGAAGAGTTCTCTTTAAACATCAATCAGTGCTATATTTCTATGAATGCTCAATGAATTATTCATACTCACGAGAAATGGGTTCTTGTGAACCATTATTTGTGAAATATGGGTCAATGAATTTGACTCAAAAACTACACAATTCAAACCTAATTTAAAATAACATAATTTGATACACTACGAAAAATACGACTTGACTTGTCACTCAATGAACTAAAGGGGCTCTATAATGAATGGTTCCTAAGGCACAACACTTGCTACAGTTTTGCAAATGGCGTAGTAAGCTAAGTGGACTTGATCTTGGAAGCAAACTTAAGTTAGAATAGTATTTGGTTGGGTAACCTCTTGGGAAATCCTAATGCTTCACCCTTATGAACATCACCCTTATACAATGAGTGCTAAGTAAACCATTCATACTCATAAAAGATGGGTTAGCACAAACTACTAATACAATATAGATCAATGAGTTTTTGTAACAATCTAAAATATTTTATTAAGAATAACTTTATTTTATTTTTATTTTTTTAATTATTATTTACTGCTTGGAAGGTGGTGCCATTTATGGCTGATTATTATTATGAAAAGAATCTTCCTATTAAATTGGCTTCTAAGTGTGGCCCGGAAGATGTTTTTCCTCATAACCCAAACCAGTGGCATTTGGTAATTGCCTCTCTCGATTTAATTTAAGCTTGGAGAGCAACACGTGTTGCAAGATATGTTTGGAATACACACTACATTCCTCGTCCACTTTCATGTAGTGAAAATGGTCAACTATACAAGTCCCGTGAAGCCCCATTCCTTCTCCCTTCTAAGTTTCGTTTGTCTATGTGATTTTCAAAGATAGTGCTCTATTATTGTAAGAGTAAAAATACCTTAACTTCGATTATTTAGGTTAATTAAATAAATATAATTATTTAAGTATAAATTAATTTAGTTAAAGTAGAGTTTAGATTGTTAAATTAAAAAGATATTTCAGAAATTAAATGTAATGGATAAAGGACTTAATTTTAAATTTGATGATGACAGAGGAATGTTGATGATGCTCTAAATTGATTCATCACTTTTAGAAATTTAGTATTTTTTGTATGGTGATTGTCTTTGTATATGAACTAGCACAGAAACTCTTGTGGTTTAATCATAGGCAGTGTAGGTTTGATGCTAATTGTTGTGGACATGGACTATTGAATCTACTTGTCTTTCTTTGTGATGTTTAATATGCTTGTAAGGAATGTAGTGTCTATAAACACCTTTGGGGTATTTGCTAGATTGCTAGGTTCAAGTTTTCCTAAGTTAGACCCTTGGATAGAACCAACTTTATGACTATGCATGAAGATTTGAATACAACATTCATCAACATGCAGATGCAGTTCTTTGTTCCTTAGAAAATTAAAGTGTGCTCTAATGACTTCACCTTGCCATTGCTTACTTCTTTTAATTTCTAGATGTTGAATGAATAGCACATTGGATATCTTTATAGACCAAAACATGACATGTCCACAAATGTGTACTAAGTCATCTCATAATGGCTAGTGCAAAAGGGAACCTTAATTTTGGATTTTGATTTTGAATATTTGAATTTGGGTCTCATTCCCACATGCCTTGAGATTGATCTTAAGTGACACAAAATTGAATTGTGGCAACATAACGATAATCTCAAATTCATGAGTAAATTTATAGAAGTACATGCAAATAAGGGTCCAATAATGAGGAGCAAATGAGGAATGCATGGGAACCAAAGTAAAAGAGATTAAATAGGGATGGATAGGTATCAGGCCATGAGCTAAACTTAGCATAAGAATGTGCCACTTGTTGAGATGTTATTACATTAATATAATATGATCAAAATGGTTCCAAAACTAAATGGGAAATAGCATGGGTATTGCTAATTTCACCATTATATTTTACCTCCACTTTAAGGTGTGTGTGAATCTAACATGAGAATTATTTCAAAGTATATGGACATTTAAACCTGATGTAGATGCATCCTTGGGCATCATGGAAATGTGATATCATGTCTAAGAAAGTGGAATTTGTGGTTTTATTTGGTAGTTTGTGTGTCTACAAATGTGGGGTTAGGAGTCTTTGGTAAATAAAGTTAGAACATTTCACAGCATTGAGGAATTACCTTATGTGGTTTTGGTAGTAGTTTTGTTTAGGTTTGTTTATCTTCTATTGAAGTTTTTAGGGTCAACTAGATAGGTAAAGGTTTGTAACCTAGCTCATGAAGCATTTATAGGTTGACAATGTGTTTATTTAGAACTGTTTTATTTGTGGAAGGTATATTTTGGGTTTGTGCCAAGGGTGAATATTTAGGAGGGTTGTAATAATCAATGTGGAGATGTGTGGTGTATCGCATGGAGATTCTCCATCATTTGATTGTTAGAATTTGATTGTTTGCTATTTCAGTCGATGACACATTTCATGTGGTTTTGGGCTTTGCGACATCTTGGGGTTGACATGGATCATGTGAGGAGCTTGAGGATGATATATATAGTGGGTCTTGCATCAATTGAAGTTAAGAAAAGAAGTCTAGGATGGAGTAAAGGCGTAGAAGGTAAGTTGCAATAGTGAGGGAGTGAGACCAAAGAGGTTCTAGAGTGAGGTAAAAAAGAGTATAATGTGGAGTACAATTAGTTGGAGCTGATAGTGGTGCATTGTGGATGTCATTATCATGTAATAATATGGTGTTTTTAAGTCTATAGTTTGTGCAGTGAGGTAGTGTTGTAGTTTTGTATTGGAAATCATTATGTGGCTAATGAGGTAGTCATTACAGTAAGGTAGTGGTAAAATTTTGAAGTTATATTGTACTTGATATCATTGTGCATCACTTGGAAGTGGTGTTTCCCTAATTTAGTGAGTATATGTATGTAGGAAGCCTATGGGGAGACTATCCATCTATGTAATCATGTTGTAATCAAATGGATACAACCTTGCAGGTAACAGGGCCCATTGCAGCAAACTTTGTGGTTGCAATTTAGTGATAATTATATAGAAGTTGTCTAATCAAGAATTGCGGTGTTTTATGTGAATTTATATGATTTGTTGTAATCTATGTATGTGTTATTATTATTGGCTACAAAATAGGTCAGTCCTTCATTGGAACCTCCTACTATGATTGCATCATAATCCAACATAAAAAATAAATATTCAAATAATCAAAGGATATTTATCCATAGAAATTAACATATTGTTATTGGATTCTTCTTGTTTTCCTCTACTTTGTATAAGTGCTCCATCAAAGTTTATAAAATAGGAAAAATAATTGCAATGAGTAGCTTCTATCACACAAATAAAATAGGAACACATTATGTCAATTTGCTTTAATCGTCCATAAAAATGAAAAGAAGAGAGAAGGGATAGGAAATTCCACTTTGTGGAAGGTGATATGAAAATACTCTACATGATGTAGTAATGTGATGGATCCACACAATGTGATCATGTGATTGATCTTTGCATGATGTGATCATGTGGTAGATCTCTTCACAGTGTGAGCATGTGATGCAATAAAGATTTTGCATGATGCATTCATAAGTCTCCAAGCAACGTGGAAATGTGATAGATATTTGTGCAATTCAGGCATGTAATGCAATAGAACTCTATCTGGATTCCATGACAATCTTTTATCTAGCACAAGGCACTATGTGAAATCTCAAACCTAAAATATGTTAGAGATAATAGATGCCCCTATCCAAATGGTTACATATAAAGTACATAAGGAATTGGAGGAGGGAAAAGTGATACATGATACTAGGATAAAAAGTACTATGGTTATCAAATAAGATGTAAGCATATAAGCACACTAGCTAGCTATAATTGTCAAGGCACATGCAATTTATGGTTTCCCCTAGTATAGGCAAATGATGATATAAGCATGATATAACATGTAGTCACATTCAACATGGGGAAGATAAGATACTGCCAATATAATCATCAACAAGATATCTCTAGAAGCGTGATAAGGGCATGTGAGCATAAAATGGAAACATTTAAATATAAACAATGTGAATAAAGATCAAATGGGATAGGTATAAGATGTTGGCATGATAGGAATCATAAGAATAATAGGAGAAACATGCATTCATAAGTAGATAAACGTGATAAGAATATCACAAGTAAACAAAGGTCATGGTAAAGATAAGCAAAAGAAGGTATAGTAATTTTGACATAACAGAAGGAAAATAGGAATAATGTGACTCATAAGATCATAAGAGCATGAAAACAATGTTAAAGAGAATAAGCAAAGTGGTAAGCATAGAACATAAGCAAACACAAGAGTGAAATAAAGCATGTAAGGTCATAGAAGCAAACATAGGAGTAAGAAACGACACATAAAAAAATTCTAAGTGGAAAATATGAGAAGTAAGATAAGGAAGATGCCCCAAGTGGGGAATAAATCATAATATATTTAAAGTGAAAATAAGAATAAGTAAAATACAACAAACAAGGCATATGGAAAAAGGCCAAGGTACAAGAACATATGTTGAAAACAAAGTGAAAACTAATATAAGTATATGTATAAGTAAAGCCTAGGAATGCTCAAAGTCTCATGGAACATATCTAGCAAGACCCTACTCCAAAAGGTCATCCTCTTCCAATAAATTTTCATCATATTCCTTTTCTTTTATTATATGACTTGATTTTTCAATCACGTGTTCCTTCTTGATAAGAATTTGTACTCTTTGTGAAAACAATACAAATAGGTGGTAAAATAGGTTTTTGCTTCGTGACCCATTTCTCTTGCTTCCTTGGTGGAGGTTGTGTAGCAGGATTTTGCACTTGTTGAATCATCACATTTTTCTTTAGTGCTCGTGAAGAAAATGTATTCTTAGCATGAAATGTGGACTTTTGAAATATCTTGTACTTTCTTTTGTTTACTTCCTTGGTACATGAGTGATTTGATATTCATAATAATCATTAGAAGGCATACACATATCAATACCTTTGTGCACAGTTACCATAGGTTGTGCAATTTGAGTCTCTTTAGACTTTGGATAAAATGCTTCTTAGTCCAACCTCTTTTGGATTCTTTGTTGCTTGTCAAAATGGATTTCGTATAAATCATGTATAATATCATCCCATCCATATGGTATTTCTTTAGGTATATTTACAGTAGAAAAACACACCCAGATACTGAGAGGGGGCATGAATCAGTATCCAAATAAACGTCAAATCCTTTGAAGTAGATTAAAACTTAAACTTTACAGCATTAACATAAACATGAAAGATCAACACAATGCATAAGAACACATAACACCAGATGTACGTGGAAAAGTCCAAAAGGGGGGAAACCAGCGTGTGGATTAACTCACAATATATGAAGCTAAAAAAATACAACTTTGTTTTAGGGCTACAACCCAAGGAAGCTACTACTCCCTGTTGACTTTGTTTTAGGGCTAAAACCCAAGGAAGCTACTACTCCCTGAAGAAAGGTTTTAGGGTCACTCCCAAGGAAGCTACAACTCCTTGCAGACTTTGTTTTAGGGTTACAACCCAAGGAAGCAACTACTCCCTGAACTGAGAACAAACTCATAAAAGATTACAGCATGACAATCCTTCTACTATCTGAAACTAATAATGAAGCTCACTCCTTTTGATGATTGCACTTCTACTTTTTTACTTCTCTTAGATGATGGAATTAGTTAGGCACACTCTTCACTTCCCTTCAGTCACAAAAATATCTTCAAGATGAATCTGGACAGGATCTATCACCTCTGCTCTTTCTCCCTTAGTCGCACATCATAATGCATTACACATCCACACTTTGCTCCTTACATTCACATTCTTGAAATCATACCTCACCTAGAACAACTAGGTTTACAATATATACATAATATTACATTGATTACATTACAAGTCAACCAGATATAACAAGAATATTACAATTACAAGTTAGCCAAAGACCAAACAACATGAAACTTGTAGAGGGTAAGCCATATCATGAACCACACACAACACTAGGAAGACGTACATGCCTTATAGATCCCAACACACTTAATCTAGTCCTAAACATTCTTCACAGCATCATCCTTCATAGAATAACATCTGCACATCTCGCACATTTGAATTAGGTCGCCCTTAAGCAAGAAAATATGAAGCTTGTAGCATAACGGTCATTTCAAATTGACGATACTCATAAATGATTAAATATTACTTGCACTTCTCCCAGAAGAGTCGGCAAGACCTATACACCATCTCCAAACACTCCTCAAACTTCGCACAAGGATTTTGTGGCAAACATCACCAATATTCTGAAGTTGGCCTCAACAACAATAACTCTTCACAAATTGACTTGAAAACTTTGTGCAGTACTGGAAACACGAAAGATTTAGATGTGCATCAAACCTAAGAAATATGGAAACATGTAGACTATTCACATAAACTCATATAGCCAATCTGTACATTCTCCCATTGGCGCAAGTACTCAAAAATGTGTCCTGAGAACAATTAGGCATCCAAAACTATCTGTAGCACACTCTCATTTGAAAACTGAACTTGTGGACCTCCAAATCACTTATATTGCAAAGTAGCATGTATTGAACATCCCTGAACATATCCACAAAACCACATGGACAAATCTTCACTTCCAAAGGAATGCAGAGCATTCCAAACAACCTTCATCTTCACTTTATTCTGCCAGAGCACATACTAGAACTCTCTCACTTATAACTTTCACTACGGAGGAGCAAATTATATAAAACTTTGGATTTAGCACCTTTATAGCATACTCAACTTAACTTCTAAACTGCATGACCATATCTTCAAATGTAGAGGAATGTGGAGCATTTTACTAAGCAGTCTTGCAGGTAGCTTCCTATAACAGCAACTTTTACCAACATCTGGAGACCAGAACCATCTTGTACATTACAAGCAACTCATACTTTCTTAGGATCATTAGGAAAGAGCATACAACATACTACAAGTCATCAGCAACATCTTCTTAACATCGGCATTGCTTCCTTTTTCCATATTAATTCTTGTACTTTTCATCTTAATGTTTCTAATTTCCATATTAATATATCATCATGATATCATCTCTGCTGACAATAAACATGCTCAATACAACTTAACAATGCATGACATCCAACCATGAACATCAGCAACATCACTATTAGCACATCATCAACATAAGCATCAATGACAATCCAAACTGAGTGTTGACATCAATGACAACCACAATAGTGACAACCATAATAGTAACAACCATATGTAACATATGTGCAACAATCCACCCCTTTGGCATTGATGGAAACACACACCAGCTCATTCTCCCCCTTTGACATCAAGGACAAAGGGCAACCACTTCTCCTCCTTAGGGAACAAACTCTCTTTTTCAACCTTCTCCCCTTGTCAGCAACAACCACTACCTACTCCCCCTAAGGTAGCCACCATCAGTCTAGGAAAAAAATATAGCATGAATTACTCCCCTTGATCAGATGCACTAACTATGAATCTAGCAAGAAGGAGGGGCAATTACCCCTAACTTCTACCGGAAATACTCAAAAGTATCCTTTGCAGGAGTCTTTGTGAAAATATATGTAATCTGTTCCTTTGTTGGAACATATTCCAACTTCACTTCTTTATCTGCAACCTTCTCTCTCAAAAAGTGATACCTGATTGATATATGCTTGGTTTTGGAATGCATCATTAGATTCTTGGAAATATTGATAGCACTTGTATTATCACACAAAATAGGAATAGGCTCATCATACTATATCTTGATATCCTTCAATGTTTGCTTCATCCACAACACTTGTGTATAGCAGGATGATGTTGCAATATACTCCACCTCAATAATTGATAGAGATACTAAATCTTGTTTCTTACTCTGCCATGAAATCAATATGCTTCCTAAAAATAAAGCACCACCACTTGTACTTCTTCTATCATCAACACAACTAGCCCAATCAACATCAATGTAAGCATTTAGATCAAAGTCATTACCTTTAGGATACCATAAGCCATAATTCAAAGTTCCCTTCAAATATCTGAATATTCTTTTTACTTCCTTCTCATGAGTTTTCTTAGGATTAGCTTGATATCTAGCAACCAAACATACTGCATGCATAATATCAGGTCTAGAAGCAGTCAAGTACAATAATCCTCTAATCATGGATCTATAAAGAGTCTGATCAACCTCTGATGACTCATTAGTCTTGGTTAAATGACAACCAATAACCATAGGAGTACTTACCGGTTTGGAATCCTCCATACCAAATTTATTCAGCATCTCTTTAACATATTTAGCCTGATAAATAAAGATACCATCATCTAGTTGAACAATTTGAAGCTTAAGGAAGAAAGACATCTCACCAAGCATAGACATCTCAAACTCTTTCTGCATATATTCTCTAAACCTCTTACACATATCATCATCTCCACCAAAGATAATGTCAGCAACATATACTGCAACTATCAAAATCTTGTCACCTTCTTCCTTGATGTAAAGATTACTATCTATGGTACCTTTCTTGAAACCTTGATGAAGTAATTACTTATCCAACTAAGCATATGAAGCTCTAGGATCTTGCTTGAGTCCATACAAAGCTTTCTTGAGTCTGCACACCATGTCCGAATCTTTTGATAGCTAGAAACCATCTGGTTGTTCAATGTAGACCTCTTCCTCTAAATCACCATTCAAGAATGTTGACTTGACATCCATCTGATAGACTTTGAAGTTTTTGTGAGCAACAAAGGTAAAAAACATTTTGATTGCCTCCATTCTGGCTACTGGAGCAAAAGTCTCCTCAAAATCAATACGTTCAACTTGTGAATAGCCCTTACACACCAATCTTGCTTTGTTCCTTACAACTTCACTATCTTCATTCAGCTTGTTCCAGAACACCCACTTTGTTCCTATGTCATTCTTATCAGCTAGTCTGGGAACCAATTCCCATGTTTGATTCTTCTCTATCTAATTCAATTATTCTTCCATTGCCTTTAACCATCCATCATCTTTGCTAGCATCAACAAAGTTTTTGGGCTCTACCTTTGATAGTAAGCACAAATTCACTTGCTCACATGCTTTTGTAAACCTTCTCCTAGTTTGCACACCTTCATTCTTATCACCAATGATCTAATATGTTGAATGATTCCTCTGAACATACTTTGCTGGAGTCTTAGGGGTATGCTCTGATTCTTGTTCATTTTCTTCTTTCTCCTCTTCTTCTTCTTCTTCAATGTAGGGAGGTGTATCAGATATGTAATCCTCTAGTTCTTGTGAGATTTGATACAAGTCTTCATCTACCTTAACATTTGTTCTTTCAATCATCTTTCACAATCTCTTGTTGTAGCATCTATAAGCCTTGCTTCTGGTTGAGTAACCAAGAAAGATCCCTTCATCACACCTTGAATCAAACTTTCCAAGGTCTTCTTCATCTCTTTTGATGTAGCATGTGCTGCCAAAGATCTTGAAGTATCTGATAGTGCAGAATCTTCCATACCATATCTCATAAGGGGTCTTAGTGTTATTGACCCTTAACTGTACTCTATTAAGCAGATAAACAACAATATGAACTGCTTCCTTCCAATACATATCAGGCAGATTTGCATCTTTCAACATTGCCCTAGCCATTCTTGCACGGTTCTATTCGTTCTCTCCAATACCCCATTCTGTTGAGGGGTGTTAGGAGCAAACATATGTCTCCTAATACCACGATATTCACAAAAATTTTCAAATTCATTTGATGTAAACTCACCTCCTCTATTAGATCTTAAGCATTTGATCTTAGCATCCATTTCATTCTCAACTATTGCTTTGAAAATTTTAAACTTATCAAAGGCTTCTAATTTTTCTCTTAAAAAGGTAACCCAAGTCATTCTAGAGTAATCATCAATAAGCAATATAAAGTACATTTCACCTTGTTGACTCTTTGTTCTTGTTGGACCACATAGGTCAGTGTGAATCAACTCCAATGACATTGTAGAAGAATACTTCTTGCTCTTGAAATTTGTCTTTGTTTGCTTTCCTATTTGACATTCCTTGCATAAAGTGTTTGTAGGCTTGGTTATCTTAGGCATATATCTCACCGCATGAATACAACCGATCTTTACCATATTGTCAAAGTTGATGTGTCCCATTTGCTTGTACCATAGCCAACACTCACTAGATTGAGCCAATAAACATGTTCTTCCATTTACCTCCTTTAGATGATAGATATCTCCATTTGTCTTAATACCTTTTGCAACTAGTCTTCCAGACCCTGCCTTGTTCACAACCTTTGGCATTAAAAGTAAGATTATATCCTTTATTACACATCTGACTAACACTGAGAAGATTGTGCTTCATCCATTTGACATAAAGGACTTCCTCAGTCTTGTTCTTTCCATCAATGGTTATAGCACCCTTTCCACAAATTTGTGTTGACTCACCACCACCAAACTTCACAACTCCACCATTCCACTTTTTAAGGCTAATAAACTTCTCCTTGTCACCAGTCATGTGGTTAGAGCAACCAGTATCAATTACCCAAGCATTGTCTTCTCCTTTTGCATGAAAGGTAGTCCACACAACCATTAATTTTTCATTGTCTTGGTCAGCCTGCAAGGTATCAGACTTTTTACATTTCTCAATATCATTCTTTTTGTCACCAACATTTAAGGCCATGAAAAGTGTCTCATCATTTGAATCATCATGATTCTCATCTTCTGAAGAGAAATTGTTCTCCATGGAAAAGACTTCTTCTAGACTTCTCTCTTTTGTTGATATCCTTTGACTCTTTAAAAGGACATTTAGAAGAAAAATGACCAACTTTGCCACAATTAAAACATCTGAAAGTTAACTTACGTTTATATTTGCCAGTTCCCTTCTTCAATCTTCTCACAAAGTTTGCCTCTACCTCATCAAGATCATCATCTTGATCAGCTATTCCATATTCTGCCTTCTTGTTGACTTTGAATACTGCTTCCTTCTTTGGAGCACCTTTGCCAAATTCTCTCATTTCAAATCATGTGAGAGTACCAAACAATTGATCTACTGTATATGCATCCAAGTCCTTAGATTCCTTAATAGCAAATACCTTATGACTGTAAGATTTAGGGATAGATCTGAGAACCTTCTTCACAATCTCATCTTCTTTCACTCCTCCACCAAAACCTCTGATGCCATTAACTACTTTATCCACCCAGAGTATATAACTTGCAATGTCTTCTTCTTCTGTCATCCTCAAGGTCTCAAATTTGGTATTGAAATTTTGCAATTTGGCTTGCTTCACTTTACTATCTCCTTCATAAATGCTGCTAAGTTTCACCCAAACATCCTTAGCAGATTTGTAACTCATTACCTTTAGAGATTCTAAATCAGCTAGCCCACTTATGATAGCACTCTTTGCCTTGGAATTTTTATATTACAAATTAATCTCATTTGCATCTATGGGATCACTAGTAAGAGTAGTGTAACCATTCTTGACAAATTGCCAAATACCAAACCCTAGAGAGGATAGATAGTTTTCCATCCTTATCTTCCAAAAGGTGTAATTTGTTCTATCAAACATAGGTGCATTGTTAGATCCGTTATTAGCCATCCCAGACCTTCATCAAGTGGTTAAGCTTCTTCTAAGTAACTTATCTCTGAGACCAATTGTTGGACACACTCGAATACTAAGAGGGGGGTGAATTAGTTTCCAAACAAACTTCAAATCCTCTAGAGCAGATTAAAAATTAAACTTTACAACATTAATATAAAAATGAAAAATCAACACAATGCGTAACAACACATAACACCAGATATACGTGGAAAACCCCAAAAGGGGAAAAACCACGGTGAGGATTAAATCACAATATATGAAGCTCAAAAATTACAACTTTGTTTTAGGTTTACAACCCAAGGAAGCTACTACTCCCTGTTGACTTTGTTTTAGGGATACAACCCAAGGAAGCTACTACTTCCTGAAGAATGGTTTTGGGGTCACTCCCAAGGACGATACAACTCCCTACAAAATTTGTTTTAGGGCTACAACCCAAGGAAGCAACTACTCCCTGAGCTAAGAACAAACTCAGAAAATATTACAACATGACAATCCTTCTACTATTTAAAACTAACAATGAAGCTCACTCCTTTTGATGATTGCACTTCTACTTTTTCACTTCTCTTTGATGATGGAATCAGTTAGGCACACTCTTCACTTCCCTTCTATCACAAAAATATCTTCAAGATGAATCCAGACAAGATCTATCACTTCTACTCTTTCTCCTTCAGTCGCACATCATAATGCATTACACATCCACACTTTGCTCCTTACATTAACATTCTTGCAATCATATACCTGATATTATATTGATTACATTACAAGTCAGCTAGATACAACAAGAATATTAAAATTACAAGTTAGCAAAAGACCAAACAACATGAAACTTGTAAAGGGAAAGCCCTATCATGAACCACACGCAACACTAGGAAGAGGAACACACCTTGCGGATCCAAACACACACTTAACCTGGTACTAAACATTCTTCACAGCATCATCCTTCATAGAATAACATCCACACATCTCGCACATTTGAATTAGGTCACCCTTAAGCAAGAAAACATGAAGCTTGTAGCACAATGGTCATTTCAACTTGATGGTACTCATGAATGATTAAATATTGCTTGCACTTCTCCCAGATGAGTCGGCAGGACCTATACACCATCTCCAAACACTCCTTGAACTCCACATAAAAAGGATTTTGTGGCACACATCACCAATATTCCCATGTTGGCCTCAACAACAATAACTCTTCACAAACTGACTTGAAAACTTTGTGTGATACTGGAAACACGAAAGATTTGCATGTGCATCAAACCTAAGAAACATGGAAACATGTAGAATGTTCACATAAACTCATATAGCCAATCTATACGTTCTCCCATTAGTGCAAGTACTCAAACATGTGTCCTGAGAATAATTAGGAATCTAGAACTATCCAAATCACACTCTCATTTGAAAATTAAACTTCATGCAGACCTCCAAATCACCTGATATTGCAAAATAGCATGTATTGAACATCCCTTAACATGTCCACAAAACCACATGGACAAATCTTCACTTCTAGAGGAATGTGGAGCATTCCAAACAACCTTCATCATCACTTTATTTTGCTAGAGCACAGACTGAAACTCTATCACTTATAATTTTCACTACGGAGGAGCAAATGTATAAAACTTTGGATTTAGCACCTTTATAGCATACTGAACTTAAATTCTGAACCGCATGACCATAACTTCAAATGTAGAGGAATGCAGATCATTTTACTAGGTAGTCTTCCAAGAATCTTCTTGCAACAACAACCTTTACCAACATCCGGAGACTAGAACCTTCTTGTAGAAACTCATGCTTTCTTAGGATCATCAGGAAAGAGGATACAACATGCTACATGTCATCAACAACATCTTCTTAACATCAACATTGCTTCTTATTCCCATCTTAATGCTTCTACTTTTCATCTTAATGCTTCTAATTCCCATCTTAATATATCATCATGATATCATCTCTACTGACAACAAACATACTCAATACAACTTAGCAATGCATGACATCCAACCATGAACATAAGCAACATCATTGTTAGCACATCATCAACATAAGCATCAATGACAGTCCAAACTAAGTGTTGACATCAAACAACCCAAATTGAGTGTTGGCATCAATGACAACCACAATAGTGACAACCATATGTAACATATGTGCAACAGAAATGTGGACTTTTGAAATATCTTGTATTTTCTTTTGTTTACTTCCTTGGTAGATGAATGATTTTTTATTCATAATAATCATTAGAAGGCATGCACATATCAATACGTTTGTGTGTAGTTACCATATAGGTTGTGCAATTTGAGTCTCTTTGGACTTTCGATAAAATACTTCTTAATCCAACCTCTTTTGGATTCTTTGTTGCTTGTCAAAATGGATTTTGTATAAATCATGTATAAGATCATCCCATTCATATGGCATTTCTTTAGGTATCTTTACAAATGTATCCAATGTGAAGTGTATCAAATTTTATATTGATTTATAATGACCTCTATCAACCTTGAATACTTGGCCTTCATGTACAAATTTAACACATTAATGCAAAACTAAAGGAATTGCTTTGTACTATTCTATAAAAGGTCTTACAAAATAAACCAAATATAGATAAATGTTAGAATTTTTACATAAACAATAATTCTACCTAGGACCTAATGTCTATGAGCTAATCAAAACTACTGGGAAAATGAATAACAATATTCTATTATTCAATATAATGGAGTATATATACAAAGAGTAATATACAAATGTATAGGCCTCTTGGATTCATGAAGCAAGGAGATGACATGTCCAAGAAGTATGAGTTTAATTCTCATCACTCGTAATTAGGAGTTGAGTTAACTTAGTCTAACTAAGACAGAGGCTGCCTTGACTAAATAAAGGTGGCACCTAACTACAATCAATCAACAATTGATGAGGCATTTTGGCTCTTGTGTACCTTAAGTCATGGTGAACACGTGTCATTATTAGCTAGCTAGGTGAAGGAAATTAAATATTTCTATTATCCTAAGTAAACTTAATAACTAGGTGTAATATTACACTTAGGATGAACAATATCCTAGGTGAATTGAAATATTTACACTAAGACCCCTCCTTAAGTGTAACTTAAGATGAAATAGAAATGGGTCCTGACAATAAGGCCATGTTAGGTACCGATGTACAATGATACCCCAAAAGAAGGAGAGAGAGAGAGAGAGAGAGAGAGAGAGAGAGAGAGAGAGAGAGAGAGAGAGAGAGAGAGAGAGACCCCCAAAAGAGAGAAACTTCATATCTCCTCCAGATGTGATGCATTTTGCACCGATGAAGAAGTAATGATACTATAGGTTGATGAAGATCCATGCTCATTGAACAAAACTCCTTCTCTTAGGAAGAAGTATGCCCAAAGATGCATGTAGAAAGTCCTCCCAATCCATGACAAAAAATGTGGGAAGAAAATGCAAGATGTACTCTAGAATCTATGCAATAGTCCTCATATTGGTGATGAGTTGTGCCAAGATCATATCATGTGTCATAGGCCTAAATGAAAAGGATGATTTCTCAAGACTAGGTGAAAAATGATGTACAATAGGTGCCAAAGAAGTAGTGTATGTATGTGGAATCTCAATTCATGCCGTGTGGTTATAATTCTCATCTCAGGAGATGTGTTGTCATAGAGAATCACTAGAATCCCTCAGTGAAGCATCTCTAAACTATGTAGGAGCAATAGGTGAAGGTAGAATCTCAATGCATGTCATATGAGTATAGTACACATGCCACAAGATGTCCTACTATGAAGAATTACTAGAATCTCTTGATGAAGTGACTCAAAACTCTGGAGTCTCAAAAGGAGGTGGTGGAATCATGGCGCATATCATGTGACTACATTGCTCATTCCATAATATCTCCACATCAAATTTCTATAAATGAACAAGTGGTGAAGTTGCTTGAGGTGTTGTAATATTAGTGCATGTCAAATGACTACGCTACACATCCTAAGAACTACTCACATCAATGGTGTGAGTATGAATGAATGTAGATGAGGCATCAAGAGTACCAACTGTTATTTTAGTTTCATCCACATGTGCACATATCTCTAAGGTAACATAATATCCTATTGGAGGTTCAAGATCTCCATACATCTTCCTGATTATGGTCATGGAAGTGATAGGGCAAGCAATGTTCTCTATGTGATGTAGAATGTCCTCAGAAATTGTAAGACATATTAGTCTATACACCATTTTGTTGAAGTTTAACCAAGTTCACATTTTTTTTCATGGTCACTTAGTTTAGGAATAAGTCCATGGAGATAGGGCATTAGATCCTACTTAAGGTAATCATTCTTTATCCCTTCTTTCTAGGACAAATAGTTCCCTTTGTCCAGGGTGACAATAGAAGAGTTGGATGTAATACTAAAAAACATGTTTGCAACCCTCCTAGAATTGAAATTTATCTTAGTGAATTATTACAATATCCTCAAAAAATTTCTTAACCACTTCAAATAACTTAATCATGAGGCTCCCCAAAAAATTATGATGACATTTGGTACATTATACTCAATGCAATTATAGTTGCCACTTTCTAAACTAGCAATGTGGTATTCACCTCAGTATATTACAGATGCCAATTTAGGCCATAAGGATGAAAGTATAATTTTGATACAAAATGAGATAGATTAGACTACACCAGTGAGTAGTAAATGAAAAATTATACACTTTCTAAAAATCACACCCAAAAATGTTACCATATAAGCCTAAATGCATCCCTAGAAGTTAGCAAAATAAGAACTACATAGCAAATCTATGAGAATTTGTAATTTCTAGAAAATCCAGACACCATAATAGAAAATCATCTATACCACTATGAAGTTCTCAAAAAATTAGCCTAGATAAAAAGTGATTGCTTGAAAAAAGGAGCCAAAATGACCGAGTATGAAGCCTATGAAGTTTGAGTACCAAAACTAAAATGCAAATTGTGAATGGGCCAAGTTGGGAGGAAGGATGTGCTAACATCAATAGAGAATAATTAAAAAATCCTTCAAATATGCTTTGTGGGTGGAGATTTGGTGGCACCATTGATGAACGTGGAAACTAGGTGGTAGACTAGTGGTTGGTGGATAGTCAAATGGTGGTAGGTGTGTTAATTTCTACTAGGGTAGCATGATGATGACACTACTAGCTATGGTGGTAGTCAAATGAGGTGTAAGTGGAATATACAATAGCACCACTAGTGGCAAGTTAGTGGAGGAGCCCTCAAGGGTTGAGCGATTGAGTCAAGCACTGAGTGGTCACTTAAAGGTACAGGCTATCATTGATGGGGCCTGTAAGGTCATTAGAAGGGATTGTGGGGACCTACAACCCTACTCATGGTAGGGGTTATACTTTTTCATGGTAGGGTATGGGGGTACCCACCCCTTTTTCATGCGCTTGTGAGCATTATTTTTAAAACAAACAATTTTTTAATTTTTACAATATTTTTATTTTTATTTTTTTAAAACAAAAGTTTTTAAATCAAAATTTTTAAACAATAATTCTTTATACTTTCTCAAGCCTGTTCCTAGGTCCTACAACCTCCCTTGGTAAAAAATTATTTGCCTCAAATTCTCTTGACATTGAATCTAACAAATTTTATAAGAAAATAAGTGTTTTTGGGCCTTCCAAACACAATGATAGGGCCCATTTGGCCTCAAAATGCCTTGAAAATAGTAATTCACCTATCACCACAATCAAAGACCTATATGAAATTATCTTCCTAGAGTTTGATCTACACAAACTAATAGTTGCTTCTAACTAATTTGATCATTCTAGATGCAATGGTGAGCTCAAAATAGCTCTAGCATTCACCATATGTCTAAAAATTTAGATCTACATGCTCTCACTACTAAAATAGGACTATCCCTATGACATGAATGCTCTTATACCCTGTTAGAATTTTTCATAAACAAGAATCTACCTAAGACCTAATGTTTATGAGCTAGTCATAACTACTAGGAAAATCAATAAAGATATTCTATTATTCAATATAATGGAGCATATTTAGAAAGAGTAACATAAAAATATATAGGCCTCTTGGATGCATGAATAAAGGAGATTACATGTCCAAGAGGATTACATGATTTTAACTCTTAATCACTCTCAAATAGGAGGTGAGTTAACTTAGTTTAAATAAGATAGAAGTAGCCTTGACTAAATGTAGGTGTTACCTAACTACCATCAATCAGGGATTAATAAGGTAGTGGTGGTACTTGTGTACCTCAATTCAAACTGAACACATGTCATTATTATCTACCTAGGTGAGGGAAATTAATATTCCTATTATCCTAAGTAAACTTAATAACTAGGTGCAATTACACTTAGGATGAACACTATCCTAAGTGAAATGAAATATTTACACTAACACTAAATATGGTAATACATGACATAAAATTAGTAATTCCTTAGGGATAACTATCAAACATAAGATGATGCATCTCAAAATTAAAATCCTTTTCAATGATTCTCCTAAATGTGTATACTCTTGATGTTTAATGTGACTATTGAAAAATTTAATTTGGTATATATAGTATTCACATGCAGGATTAATACAAAACTAAGTAGTTGAAGTACATCTAAGGTGTCTATGTATGTATAATGGACCACAACAATTATTTTGTGGGATCTCCTCATCTAAAAATGTAATCAATGGAGTGGGAGGTGAAGAAGATGTCTCTTTATATTTTATCATACCCACAATAGTATCCAAAAGTGATGTATCTTGAGAATCAATATGATAATAATCCATAATATCTCTATTAACATGTGTATGATGATGATGTGGATTTCTAGAAGGTGATGGAGACCCTGAAAAATGAGGAGTACTAGGAGGGGGCTAGTTTGTTTGAAGAAATGAATGCCTCAGATTCTGAGTCAAATGAGGAGAAAGGGGAGATGACTAAGGAGATTGCACTAGTTCAAAAGGACTATGATCAATGTAAGCAGGTTTTTGTGGAACTCAAGGCTAAGTTGACTACCCTAGAAAACAACATGAAGGTGCTAGCTACTTTCAGCATAAAGGTGATGCATAGATCGACGACTACACTATCTATCCTTTAGGATTTAGAGCTCAATAGGCATGGTCTGGATGCAAATAACTTTTTTTTATTATGAAGAGATGTATAAATTCCTCACAGAGGATTGGGGGTAGATTTTTGTTTAGTTTTTGTTGGTTCTACTTTTTTTTATTATTATGGATTTTGACTATATGTTCTGGTTTGTGACTATCAGCTATTAGTGTGTTGATTGTCTACTGTTGGTGGCCTGGATTTCTAAGCCCTTGTGGATTTTTGTTAAAGGGATCAACAACCTTGTTTGCTGCTTGTCATAATCAAAATTATGTGTATGATCTACAAAAGAAGAATCTATTGCCTTGACATTATTGGTATGACTAGGAAATTGATTGGTATAGAGTTACAAGTTTTGTCTTGGAGGAGTAACCAAATGATTTCCACCATCATTAACACCTTCAATGCGAAAAATGTGGTTAGAATTGAGATCTTGAATCTTAAGTTTCAAATCCATGCAAGATTGAATATAGTCTCCCTTATCGAGCTATGAAAATGGTAAAATTCTTGCTCATTGTAATTCTTGGGAAGTGCTTTGTTAGAATCAAATCAAATAATAGGAGGAAGATCAATCAAATTAGATCTCGATAAAATTTGAAGCACATTGTCCAAAGGTTCCTATAACTTTATAAAATTTCTAGAGGAAAATGTTGCTTAAAACAAGGAACACTAGAAGGAATACTAGAAGTAGTAGCAACTTGATTAACATTTTCTTCTTGTTTTTATAATCATCACCCTTGGAAAAACATGTAGACTTTTGAAATTTGTAAGGTTATGAAGAAGATGATGATTAATACTTGAAGATATTATTTTCTAGGAGTTTAGATTCAATTGTTTTTACATGCACACAAAGATCCATAAAATATGTAAAGTTGTTAAGATACACACTATTGGTAATGGGCTAAATCAATCCCTTGATAAAAATACTTTACAACTCAATATTATAAAAGGGATGGTGTAATTTGGATCACAAATACTAAAATCTTATGATATAATTATCGATGTACTCTCTTGATCCTTGGACACATTAAAATAAATAATTTGGCTATATACACAAAGAGAAACACAATACAAGAAAATATAGATCTAAGTTTCAATTATTACCAATTAAAAATTTGATAATAAAAAAACATTCAATAAAAATTACCAAAAAATATCCATACACAATATATTGGAGTTAGTGATCTATGTCTAAGAAATCATGAAAATAATTTATTTGAAGTTATTTTCATGGGTCTCCTCTAGCCTACCTAATTACATTTCATTTGATTTAATGATTTGACTCAAATTGGTATAATGGTATTGTTTGAAATTCAATTTTGATAGCTTTGCAAGAGCATTTGGTGGAAGGGAAATAACTACAATCTTGTTTAGATTTACTTAATCATTTTTATTAACTTGATTAGGTTCTAACAAAGAAATTTTGGTTTACTTGACAAGTACATTAACTACATGAATAGACTCGTCAAAGGAAGGGCACCTAGTAGGGTGCAAGATATTGTTGGTTTTTTTTATGGACCTAAATTGGAGGGTCAATTAATCCTTTTCCATGTTTCTAAATTCCTCTAGTGATGTTGCATGTGGTCCTCATGTTGGTATGATCCGTTCATCTTCCATGTTGATTTTGTTCTATTTTTTTTAACATTGTCTAGTTTTGAATTCAAGAACTAGGTCTTGAAAGATTGCAAAGTTATAAAAATAAAAATACCTATTTATGTATATTATTAAGGTATTAGTGTGTTTAATTTATGCGTATTGATAAATTTCCTTGTAAAGGCTAATGCCATAGACACCATACTTATTAATAATACATATGATATTAAAAATGAAAGAAAATTATGAATTAATATAGAGGGGGATCAATTATCCCAAACTATATTAACCCATTTCCCTTATGTTATGCATTGATCAAATATAAAATTAAAAGTTTAGTACTAGTGTACTTATCTACTCAAGGTGGCAATAGATTTGATGGCAATAACCACCTATTAAATTATTTTAAATAGTTTGTCTAGGGGTCTCTTGAGTCCCAAAGGATGTGCATTAATGTGGCTCATTAATGAACTAGCCCTCAAGTTTGAGGAGCCAATTTTGTTGACTATTTTAGGTTTGTTTGCTTGAGTTTTGTTGATTTTTTTGTTTCTCTCTAGTTGTCTTCACTACGAAATGCTTGACATGATTTGCTCCTCTCCCTTTGGTATGAGTTTAAATAGCAGAGAATTCTTTGAAAGAATAGGCAAGGGGAAAAATATAAGGGTGAAAGTGTGCGACATTGACAAGGGACTTAGCATTAGTGACTAGTAACTTTGATTATGCATTTATGTTTTGATAGTTTATTTTTGGCCTTTGGCCCAATTAAGCATTAAATCTTTAATAGTTTATTTTGTCCTTTTGGCCCAATTGTACATTCATGCACTAAAATATTATTCGGCCTTTCGACATAGTAAAATAATAATACATTTAAGGATTACTTTGATCTTAGGCCTAAATATGCATTATGTTTAGTATAAAATTATTTTGGTCTTCATCTTATTTTGTATGATTAAATGAGTTATTCAAATTGTAGTTCATTACCCATTTTAGGTAAATGAGTTACAAAGACTTTGGTCTATTATTATGCATGATATCCATGTTATAAATATAAACCAATTATTTATTCAGTTATAAGGCCTTTATCTTGTTAAATGAGCTGATTATATGGTTGTCGACATGTTACCAATAATGTATAATTAATAGTGAGACTTTTATTTTGTTTTAGGGTTACTTAAATGATTTAATGGTTTTCAATTTGTGTGATTTGACTAATAAGGCCTTTAGCCTATTATAATGATGTATAAGCTATAAATAGGTCATGGACTACCAAAAATATGCATATAGGGCTTTGGTCTATTATAGATATAGTTGACAAAATTTAAAGGCCTTTGGCCTGTTGTTTGAGAAGTCTAAGGGATTAAGATTATTATCTTACTACTTTTTGATTATCCTTCATCTTGATAAGATTTTAGTTAAGGTTCCTTACATAAATAAAGGATTATAAATTTGTGTCTTATTTCGTATTTATGAGGCCTTTTGTCTCTTATATACATTGCTTTTCAAATAGAGGCCTTCGTCTAGTTAAAATGTTGTTTAGATTGTGCATGGTTTTTGTCTTTTGCATATTCATATATGTAGTCCGAGTAAGAGTTGTTGGTCTATCATTTATTGATTTGTTCAAGTGATTGGAACCTCCATCTATCTAGAATTACATTTTAAACCAACATTATATCATGTTTCTTATATATATAAATAGAAGGCCTTCGGCCTTTTGAGTTTATTGAGCATAGTAAAATATATATTACAACCTAGACATTTTTTTGTGTATGGGTATTTCTTGGACAGTTATGAGTTCATTAAAGACTTTCTTGGGTTTGAAGGATACTGTATTTCAAAACCCTATACTTATAAACCTATGGTCATTTGTTGTGACCTATTTCTATAAATTGGAAATAGAGGGACCTTCACAAACTAAAGCCTTATGTTATTTATATTTTTGGTTAAGTCTATAAAGATTAAGCCAGTAATGTCTAATTGGTTTAAACCTTGTTGAAATATCATTCTTTTGGCCACAATTTCTTACACACTACCATGTGCCTAGGAGTGGGCTTAGGGAAAAGCCACAAATCCATGGTAGGGGTCCTTTGTGTTGGAGTACCAGGACCACTAAGAGGGGGGGGTGAATCAGTAGTGTATAATTTTTTTACTCTTTTCACACCTTTAAACTACTAAATTGATAAGAGAGAGATAATTAGGATGCTTTAACCAATTTCACTTTAACTTGAACCATAAAGAAGCAAGAATAATAAACCACAAACAAGAGGCACCATAACACAATAATTTATGAGTGGAAAACCCTCATAGGGATGAAAAATCACTCAAGAAAGATTGCCTTACCGGCTTAATTGAACTTCCCAATTACAAAGCCTCACTGGCATACAAACATCTGCCTCACTGGCATAAATAGCCTCACTAGTAAAAATCTACCTCACTGGCATACAAAGGTCAACCTGTGTCTCACTGACATGACCTTATAACATACCAGAATGAAGTAGTAAAATCAGAGGGTTACTCTGTTACCATACAACCAACCAACTTATATTTTCACTCAACAGCAATGAATATTGTGATCTACATCAATCTCTGAATCAGATTGTAAGTAATGAATAGTAATGCTTCAATCTCGATTCTGAGCAAGACCTGAAACCATAAGACTCCTATACTTGAATCAATACATCAAATAAATACATGACTTCATTTGTGTCATACATGCAATAACCTCATCTGACTAACTCTTGATCTCCCTGAAACAAATAGATCTATTCTTTGTTGCACAAATTGCAATCAAGGTTAACATGACTCTTGTGAAACAAGAAACTCAGATATACTTAGCAGATTTGCACAATTTTGAACATGAAGGACATTACTCTACTGAGACACAACATCACCAAAATCAACTTCTATGAGTATTCCTTCTCTCAGCCCTTTTTTTGATTAGGCCTCCCGAATTCTCCATTTAAGCAAATCCTAAGTCCTTATTGCATAAATTGCAATTAAGGCACTCAGTCAACATTTCATATGCACTTGTATATATTTGTTTAATCTTGCAAGGTAGACACTACTGTCTATTAGCATGATTTCACTAAAACATCAACCTCTTCAACTGTGCTAAACCAATATTTAAATCTTCTCTAGAATAAGCTTTCATGCTTCTCAAATTAACCCACTCATCTAACCAATGATCAGAAAGACCCCATTATATATAAAATCAAAGAACAATACTTGTAGCCAGTTAAGAATCCTAACTGTTCAAGCATTCATTGCATAAACGTTCCTGTGCCCATCAATGTTGAAACTTGAGTTGTGACCGTTTGTATTCCAACCAAGTTTAAATCTCATCCACCAATATTTGATTTGCCATTCTTTGCAGATTAAACTTGATCCTTTGATAAATTTTTACTGCCAAAGACCTTAAGAGATTTCAGAGATCACTGGTTTCCCTAGGCATAGGGGCTGGTTAAACTATGTTTTGATACCCCTCAAGACATAACTTAAAGATATGATAACCCTTTATCATAGGCCAACCTCTAATTCAAACAGAAAGCAACTTTGCATGATGACGAGTCTTTAGGGATTTTTGAGTAGAATTTTAGGACATAGAGAAGAGCAAGGTTTTGTTCAAAGTTTAACCCTAATCCACATGAAACAAAAAATAGAGTCTGAAACACTTTGTAACATCTTTTAGAACTTTGTAGAGTGACAAAGAAGAACATGAAATAAACTTGCTTTAAATCATAAACCTAGACTTGAAAAAACTTTTCCTTATTAGACCAACTTGGAGTTCACTAAAACCAAACATCATCAACTCTGAGACATCAAAGCATTCCTAAGCAACTTTGATGCACTTGAACCATGAATGTGAACTCTACTGAGGTTTGAAGCACATTGAATCATACCAACACAAACTCAATATGAGGCATCATAGCATCAACTCCTACATGATGATTAACACCTTCAAACACCATTGTATGAGATACATAAATACCAACAATCTAAAAAAGAGAAAGTATTGCAACAATCTTGAAATACAACCTTGGTATCAGCAACATCACCTAACTATGAGTACCATTACCATTTTTATGAGGCATCAATACAACTCATGAACATGAAGACATACATCTTGATCTCTGCCACATACCCTGCCACATCTATCTTGAAACATAGCATGCATTAAGTGTCACCCTAAGCAAAGCATGATAGATGAAGAGGTGAACATGAAACCATACAGGCTCAAAAAGGAATGACCATTTATATTGAGTGACATATGGATAATCTACATAAATATCTAAAGTACAACAACACATCCTCTGCAATAGCAATGTCCTTGTTATTCACTGTCAAGGTTTGTCATCCATTGTCAAGGTCAAGGTTCTCTTGAATGCTTTTTGTCCTGCGAAGTCCTTTGAAGTCCTTGACATTCATTGTCTTTTGCCCTACACCAAGTGATCATTCTCTGCGAGTCTCACATCATACACTCTTGTCATGACCCATTCTTCATCACCTTATTGACAACAACAACCATGAAGACAACCTAATTCAACATTATCATGAAGGAACAACAACAACATGATATAACAACTCCATCATGAAACTTCTTGAAGTAAGATTCCATGTGAACCTCGCGATAAAAAGATGACATGCACTAATGAAAAACATGAAGGACGACAATCACATTGATCCTATACTCCTGATTTCAAACATGAACTCTACTTCAAACATGAACTCCTCTACAAGTAATGTCATCATAGTAGTGG
Organism: Cunninghamia lanceolata; assembly: GCA_027924645.1. Taxonomy (NCBI): domain Eukaryota; kingdom Viridiplantae; phylum Streptophyta; class Pinopsida; order Cupressales; family Cupressaceae; genus Cunninghamia; species Cunninghamia lanceolata. Next base: position 4,272,689 of record BSBN01000934.1, read on the forward strand.
CATAAGATTATCAAACAATATCATAGCATCATCATGTCTTATCTTATGACCTTTGACATCAATGACAAATTTCACAATCTCCCCCTTTATCATTGATGGAAAAACCAATCAATCAACTCAATTTGCTTTCTCCCCCTTTGACATCACATGACAAAGGATGCTAGAGGATAAGTAGTCCCCCTGTCGTCTTACTATTTCTTCTTGTTTCAGTTAATGCAAGAATTGCTATACCCAAGTAGTACTTTCATCAATACCTTTGATCCCTGCCTTGAAAGCCACTAAAGTTGGAGCACCACCTTGTTGGATTGGAGTATCACATAGAATGACTATATAAATGATGTAATGAAGGAGTTCTACATCAAGAATCAAGATCTTACTAACTACAACATTGCTCCAAAATAATGTACTCTTCTCAGATTTTGTTGTCATGATCGACCCCAACTCTTTAATGGCCTGCAACCTTCACTGTCACTGTCTTATGATAGACTGCTGATCCCTTTGCACTATGCCACTGAACTTCTTCTCAGTCATCTGAAACCACCTCATACCACTGAGAGAATCATTGATTACCTGCATATTCTGATATGAATAATGATCAAATATAACAACTCAAATGAAACAAATGATTGTAACTTACATACCTCCACATAGAATGACTGGATAAATGTTGTACCACTGGCAGAAATATGTCAACTTTTCAATTACTTTAGGACTCTCAACCTTACAAAAACTATCTTGTTTTCATGTATAATAGTCTAGCAACATCACACTCAAACAATCTCTATGCTTATGTTATGATTCTTTCAAATCTAGTGTGGGCTCTTCAAGTCACTACACCAACCATTCATTATTTGATAAGAGTGTCCATTGTGCAAGTTAAGGATCACTTAGAGATCTACATCATGCCTATTCTCTTATTCATCCATAATATGAGAGATCTAGTTTGATGTTTTCTAAAGTTCTATATATTTAAGTCTAAACTCACCAGTAGCATGAAGTAGTATGACATCAACATTCAATAACAACAGTAATAAAGACTGTACCATCTTATAAGACTGGGTAGACTACATGTATGTTTGAGCCTTTTAGTTTTCTCATAGACCTTTGTACTTTCTTCATGAAGATCTCTACCTCTTGAATATCTATACTTTGCTAGCTAGGGGTCTCTATCAGTGTCATTGTGCATTGTCCCTTTCTTTGAACACATGGTGTCCTATTAAACAGTCAACTCCTCTGTATGTATTTGACATTTTGTCAAGATATCTATGTTTCATCATATGATGTCACTATCCTTTGAAATACTACTTCTTAGATATCCATTGGTGTTTCCTTTGTCAAACCTTGCATCTATTATTGCAGATATCTATCTTTTCTTATTAGACCATTTCTTGATTGAATTCTACAATCTCTAGCTCTATGACCATAAATGTGACAAGAATAGCAATAACCATGGAACTGAGAGTAATTGTACCTAAAAGATGGAGGTCTTGAGATCTTGTTTGTCCTTCTATCTTCATCACCATGCTTGTCTTTTGTCTTATCAGTAGGAGCAACATCATGATGATCCAAATCAATCTTTTTCCTTGGTGTATTCTTAACTTTGGATGATTGCCCTTCTTCATAACCAAAACCAGTAGTATCTTTGTGAAACCTTTGCTTACTTAACATTTCATTTAACTTGTTGGTACTATCATCAAACTTTAGATGCTTATCTAACTACTATCTAGCATCCTCAAGCTCTTTCCTTAAAGAAACTACTTCTCCTTCAAGCTTTTGACATTCATTAGTTTTGAATTCAAGATTAGATTTTGAACACTCAACTATCCTTTTTGCTTCATTAATTTTAGTCCTTAAACTAATGTTAGATTCATAAACTTGACTCTTTATTTCCACAATCAGATTTCTTTCTTCTTCAAGTTCTAAAGAAACTTTTGCAAAATCCGAACATACCTTGTCTTTGGAATCTTTCTCTTGTTGAAGTTGGTCTTCTAACCTCTTATTCTCATTTCTAAGTTACTTGATTGTATCCAAGGCACACAAAAGTTCTCCTTCTAAATCAGTCTCACAATCCTGTTCATAATCATATTCATCCACAAATAGGTCTCCTCCTTCATTATCAATTTCAACTACAAAATCATCAAGTTCTTGTCTACTAACATTCACATTGTCAAGACTCTTAACTGCAAGACTAATTTCTTTATGACATTTTGTATCTACATTTATGGTTGACTCATGCAATAACTCATTGTTGGACTTAACTGAGGCTTGCTTTTCAACTTTTTGATTAGCATCTTTCTTTTCTCTATTTGAGGCCTTATTTCTATTCTTTTTACCCATTGTACTCCACTTTCCAGGAACCCTTAAGTTGGTTATCCTTCTTGCAAGGGTCTAACTCTGATACCACTTGCTGGAGTACCAGGACAACTAAGAGGGGGGGTGAAGCAGTGGTCTATAATTTTTTTACTCTTTTCACACCTTTAAACTATTAAATTGATAAGAGAGAGATAATCAGGATGCTTTAACCAATTTCACTTTAACTTGAACCACAAAGAAGCAAGAATAATAAACCACAGGCAAGAGGCACCATAACACAATAATTTATGAGTGGAAAAGCCTCATAGGAATGAAAAACCACTCGGGAAAGATTGCCTCACTGGCTTAACTAAACTTCCCAATTACAAAGCCTCATTGGCATACAAACATCTACCTCACTGGCATACAAAGATCTGCCTCACTGGCATACATAGCCTCACTGGCAAAAATCTACCTCATTGGCTAGCATACATAGCCTCACTAGAAAAAATCTACCTCACTGACATACAAAGATCTGCCTCACTGGCATACAAAGGTCAACCTGTGTCTTACTGACATGACATTACATCTCAGAATGAAGTAGTAAAATCAGAGGGTTACTCTATTACCATACAACCAACCAACTTATCTTTTCACTCAACGACAATGAATATTGTGATCTACATCAATCTCTGAATCAAATTGTAAGCAATGAATAGTAATGCTTCAATCTTGATTCTTAGCAAGCCTTGAAACCATAAGACTCCTATACTTGAATCAATACATCAAATAAATATATGACTTCATTTGTGTCATACATGCAATAACCTCATCTGATTGACTCTTGATCTCCATGAAACAAATATATATGTTCTTTGTTGCACATATTGCAATCAAGGTTAACATGACTCTTGTGAAACAAGAAACTTAGATATACTTAGAAGATTTGCACAATTTTGAACATGAAGGACATTACTCTACTGAGACACAACATCACCAAAATCAACTTCTGTGAGTATTCCTTCTCTCAGCCCTTTTTCTTATTAGGCCTCCTGAATTCTCCATTTAAGCAAATCCTAATTCCTTATTACATAAATTGCAATTAAGGCACTCAGTCAACATTTCATCTACACTTGTATATATTTGTTCAATCTTGCAAGGTATAGACACTACTGTCTATTAGCATGATTTCGCTGAAACATCAACCTCTTCAATTGTACTTAACCAATATTCAAATCTTCATTAGAATAGGCTTTTATGCTTCTCAAATTAACCCACACATCTAACCAATGATCAGAAAGATCTCCATGATGCAGAGAGGAATACTAATTTTCCAATTGATGCAATGATGAGATACTAATCCATTCAAAATTGTAACACAACACTTCAACAAGCCTATGCAAGAAGGCTGAAAATAAAATATTACAACAAAGATATGAAGAGAAATCTGCACACAATCTTTTATTCAAATTTGAAAATACATTACAAAATAAGGAAGCTTATTAGCTTATAACAATTACACATCCAACACCTGCAACAAATAATTTTCTCCACCTCTAGACTCCTTCCCCAACATTTGGGTCTCTCCTTAATTTTCATCTCCTAGCTCCAATAAAAACCCATCACTTATTCCTTTCATCGCACCCTTATTTTTTGGAATTTCCTAAAATGATTTCTAGGTTTTGTGCCTCTCCTTCCCAAATTTCCAGAAAATTTTTAATTTCTTAATTTTGATAAGATATGAGAAAGTTATTCTCATTGTACCAAAACTAGGTCTCATAAATACGACCCCCCTCTTGGAGTTACAAATTTTAGAATTTAATAAAATAAAATTCTGGGAGTTAGGTCCACCAACCTGGGCCATAAAGACCACTTACAAGATTCCTTACACTATGATGGTTACAATAATAAGTGCCATTAATTCCATGATTCTTGGCAGCCGCACTTATGACAGAATCAACCCCACCTATGATAAAAATCAGCCCCCACTAAAATGCCTTCGCCTAGGAAAGATACTCTCCACTATTTGAGGCATTTATAAATTACCGGGGCATTTTTCCACAAAAAGTACATTTACCAATATGCCAAAGGAAAATTATATTTGTTGCAAATTAAAATATTATTTCCCAAGCCCATACACCTTATTGAAAACAAACAAACAGAAATTAAAATATTTTTGGTGATGTAAGGTTTCCATTGACCATGAATGCTCCTGCATCAGACTCCCGGCCAAAGGAAAATCCAAGCCCTCTTGGATGGAGGTTAGTAACAGGTCTTCATCCCTTGAATGCTCCTCCTTGATGTCCTCTATGCTCTGCCTGTTGTCCTCTTTGAAACAGCTCCAATTGGTCTTCATTTTCACTTTAGGTTTTCCCAACTTCTTGTTAAGGTTCTTAGGTCTATCAAATGGAAACAACTTCTTCTTATCTATTGCTTTGGATACCTACACTTGAATAATGATAACTTCATTCATCAAATCACCTTGGTCAGTACCAACAATGTATTCTTTACTTTGCTTCTCACATTCCTTTGGTGATCCTTGCAATATAACAACATCCAACTGCAAGAACTTGGTCTGCAACTATGTAACAACAACCTTATCAATGACTTTATTATCAACATCAACTTTATCAACAAAATTAATAGTAATATTCCCTTTTACTTGTTCAACTTGATCTTGAGATCGAAAATGAAATGAAGACTCATCCACAACCATGTCTACTTTGTCTTATTCAATGCTTGATGTCAAAACAGTCATAGGTAAACTCACCATTTCATTTTTTACCTCTTCTATTATTGCTGTCCTTGCTTGTCTTCTTCTTCTTTGGACAATTTTCTTGATGGGCCATGCAACCTTCCTCTTCACTGATAAGTGCTAACTTTACAACTGCTGCATCTTCATTTGGAACTCCTGAACTATTCTTTCCATTTATTTTTCCATCTCTTCCACACCTTTCCTCAGTTCTCTTATCTCTTTCTCAACCTCTATTTGCCTCATCTTTTCCTCTTTCCTCTTCCTCTCTTTTTCTTCTTGCTTCTTCTTTTGTGAACCCCCAGCTTGCAGATACCTCTTCAACAAATCCATCTTCTCTTCAAGCAAGTTTCTCCTTGCTTCTCTTTATCTTTGCCTCACCTAAGTCTCTTCTCTTTTCATCTACCTAGTCTTTTGGCAACTAGGTTCTCTCTTCAACCTGCACAAACAAAAACCCACAAACACCAAACTCTCTTTTGCCTAGACCTTCTAAGCACTGATACCAATTGATGCAGAGAGGAATACTAATTTACCAATTGATGCAATAATAAGATACTAATCCATTCAAAACTACAACACAACACTTAAACAAGCCTATGCAAGAAGGCTGAAAATAAAATATTACAACAAAGATATGAAGAGAAATCTGCACACAATCTTTTATTCAAATCTAAAAATGCATTACAAAATAAGTAATCTTGTGAGCTTCTAAGAATTACACATCTGACACCTGCAACAAATAATTTTCTCCACCTCTAGACTCCTTCCCCAACATCTGGGTCTCGCCTTAATTTTCCTCTCCCAGCTCCAATAAAAACCTATCACTTAGTCCTTTCATCGTGCCCTCATTTTTTAGAATTTCCTAAAATGGTTTCTGGGTTTTGTGCCTCTCCTTCCCATATTTCTAGAACAATTTTTAATTTCTTAATTTCGATAAGATATGAGAAAGTTATGCTCATTTTACCAAAACTGGTTCTCATAATTACGACCCTTGGGTTACAAATTTTAGAATTTAATAAAATAAAATTCTGGGAGTTAGGTCCACCAACTTGGGACATAAAGACCACTTACAAGATTCCTTACACTATGATGGTTACAATAATAAGTGTCATTAATTCCATGATTCTTGGCAGCCCCACTTATGACAGAAACAACCCCACTTATGACAAAATCAGCCCCACCAAAATACCTTTACCTAGGAAAGATATTCTCCACTATTTGAGGCACTTATAAATTACCAAGGCATTCTTCCACAAAAATTACATTTACCAACATGCCAAAGGAAAATTATATTTGTTGCAAATTAAAATATTATTTCCTGAGCCCATAAACCTTATTGAAAACAAACAAACAGAAATTAAAATATTTTTGGTGATGTAAGGTTGCCATTGACCATGGATTCTCCTACATCACTCCATTATATATAAAATTGAAGACTAATATGTGTAGACGGTTAAGAACCCTAACTGTTTAAGCATTCATTGCATAAATGTTCTTATGCCCGTCAATGTTGAAACTTGAGTTGTGACCGTTTGTATTCCAACTAACTTTAAATCTCATCCACCAATCTTTGATTTACAGCTCTTTGTAGATTAAACTTGATCCTTTGATAACTTTTTACTGCCAAAGACCTTAAGAGATTTCAGAGATCACCGGTTGCCATATGCATAGGGGCCGGTTAAACTATGTTTTGACACCCCTCAAGACATAACTTAAAGTTATGTTAACCTTTTATCATAGGTCAACCTCTAATTAAAACAAAAAGCAACTTTGCATGATGACAGGTGTTTAGGGATTTTTGAGTAGGGTTTTAGGACATAGAGAAGACCAGGGTTTTTTTAGGAGTTTAACCCTAATCCACATGAAACAAAAAATAGAGTCTAAAACACTTTGTAACATCTTTTAGAACTCTAGAGAGTGACAAAGAAGAACATGAAATAAACTTGCTTTAAAGCATAAACATAGACTCAAAAACTTTTCCTTATTGGACCAACTTGGAGTTCACTAAAACCAAACATCATCAACCCTGAGACATCAAAGAATTCCTAAGCAACTTTGATGCACTTGAACCATGAATGTGAACTCTACTAAGGTCTAAAGCACATTGAATCATACCAACACAAACTCAACATGAGGCATCATAGCATCAACTCCTACATGATAATCAACACCTTCAAACACCACTGTATGAGATACATAAATACCAACAATCTAAACAAGAGAAAGTATTGCAACAATCTTGAAATACAACCTTGGTATTAGCAAAATGACCTAACTATGAGTACCATTACCATATTTATGAGGCATCAATACAACTGATGAACATGAAGACATACATCTTGATCTTTGCCACATACCCTGCCACATCTATCTTGAAACATAGAATGCATTAAGTGCCACCCTAAGCAAAGCATGATAGATGAAGAGGTGAACATGAAACCATACAGGCTAAAAAAGGAATGACCATTGATATTGAGTGACATGAGGATAATATGCATGAATATCTAAAGCACATCAATACATCCTCTGCAATAGCAATGTCCTTGTTATTCACTGTAAAGGTTTGTCATCCACTGTCAAGGTCAAGGTTCTCTTGAATGTTTTTTGTCTTGTGAAGTCCTTTGAAGTCCTTGACATTCATTGTCTTTTTTCCTACACCAAGTGATCATTCTCTGTGAGTCTCACATCATACACTCTTGTCATGAACCATTCTTCATCACCTCATTGACAACAACAACCATGAAGACAACCTGATTCAACATTATCATGAAGGAACAACAACAACATGATATAATAACTCCTTCATCATGAAACTTCCTGAAGCAAGATTCCATATGAACCTCCTGATAAAAAGATGATATGCACCAATGAAAAACATGAAGCAAGACAATCACACTGATCCTATACTCCTGATTGTAAACATGAACTCCTTTGCTTCAAACATGAACTCCTCTGCAAGTAATGCCATCATAGCAGTGGCATAAGATTATCAAACAATATCATAGCATCATCATGTCCTATCTTATGAGCTTTGACATCAATGACAAATTCCACAATCTCCCCATTTGTCATTGATGGCAAAACCAATCAGTCAACTCCATTTTCTTTCTCCCCCTTTGACATCACATGACAAAGGATGCTAGAGGATAAGTACTCCCCCTTTCATCTTACTATTTCTTCTTGTTTCAGTTAATATAAGACTTGCTATAGTCAAGTAGGACTTTCATCAATACCTTTGATCCCTGCCTTGAAAACCACTGAAGTTGGAGCACCACCTTGTTGGATTGGAGTATCACATAGAATGACTCTATAAATGTTGTAATGAATGAGTTCTACATCAAGAATCAAGGTCTTACTAACTACAACATTGCTACAAAATAATGTACTCTTCTTAGATTTTTTTGTCATGACTGACCCTAACTCTTTAATGGCCTGCAACCTTCACTGTCACTATCCTATGATAGACTTCAGGAAGCTATTTTCATCAAAAGTCACCCCTCCGATCTTAATTGTGATGAAGGGTGGCAGCTTAGCCCAACTTGGCAACCTTTATTGAATTCCCTCCAATCACAACCTTATCCCTCATAATTCTTTGACCCTTTTTTTCACTCCTCCTTCTATCCTTCCTTTCCCCCCTCCTCATTCCTAACCTCCCTCCTCTCCTTTGTCCTCATTTTTAGGTGTTCTCACACTCTCCTCACCTTTGCCCTTCCTCCCCCCGCTCCATCTTGTTTCCTACACTCATGATTGCCTCTTTCTCTCTCCTAGGCTTTTCCCACCTCTCCTGCTCCTTTCGTGATTGAGTTTCCTCATCTCATTCACCCCTCTTATTTTCTTACATTTTTTGTTGTTACCTTTCCTCAAATATTTGTGTATATTTTTGTGTATATGCATAGGCCTATATATATTTATATTCTTAATACATTGTTTGAGTTTGTTTGGATATTTTTGGTTTAGTTTTGTTCTATATGTAATATATGCGTGCGCATATAATAATTATTATACATATATTCATATATTTATGTATATATTTTCTTATATATATGTAATAAGTATATATATGTATTAAATGTATATATATATATATATATATATATATATATATATGGGTGTGTTGTGTGTATGTGTGTTTTTGCTTTATACATATATTTGTTTTTGTGTGCTTTTTTGGGGCTTGCTTCGTTTCACATTAATTTGTATACTAACATTTTTGTGTTTCCTTATCCTCTTTCATATATACATATACTTATGTAGTGATATAAGTATATTTTTAATACATATATAATATATATAGAGTTAGAGGTTTATGTGTGTATGTTTAGTATTGTGTGTTTTCTACCTTATATATAGGGTTACACTTTTTTCTAATAGTCATTATATTATATGTCCATTTCTTATTTTCATTGTTGTGGTCTAGATTGAGCTTGTGTCTAAGCTCCTTAATATTTTAGTTTTTTGGTCGTTTGGGTTTCCTTTGTTTTCAGGTTTGGACTTGAATTGGGTTTGTTTCTTGGTTTCCTATGTGCTTCTATTTTGGGTTCTTATCATTTATGTTTGGTGGTTTTTACTCGTGGGTATGTAGATGCATAAATATATATATATTATACTTAGGGGTGTGTGGATGTAGATGTATATATCTGTTTTAAAATATATTAGATATTCTTAATGATTATGCTTGTTCTTGGACATATATATATTCTTGGATTAATCTTGATTTATTTTGCTTTCAATTTATCTCCGTTTGGTATTTTTGCTTCTTTGTTTTCTCACATTTTGTTTTCCTATCTCTATCTCTTTTTATTTTATTCCACACACTCTATCTCTCTCTCTTTAGATTTGTGGTCTTATTTTAAACTTTTCTCCTACCCTTCATTTTTCGTTCCTTCCTATCTATCCCTCTTTTCCTTTAAAGAGTTCAAGTCTACTCTCTAATCTACAACTCTCCTCTTCTTGATGATGGATCATTGAGCATGATCCAAAATGTTGAAACAAAAACATACACAGTTGAATCCAGAAGCAAGCTATGAATAATGATCAACTATAAAAACTCAAATGAAACAAATGATTGTAACTTGCATACCTCCACATAGAATGGCTTGATAAATGTTGTACCACTGGTAGAAATATGTCAACTTTTCAATTCCTTTAGGATTCTCAACCTTACAAAAACTATCTTGTTTTCATGTATAACAGTCTAGCAGCATCACACTCAAATAATCTCTATGCTTATGTTATGATTCTTTCAAATCTAGTGTGGACTCTTCAAGTCACAACTCCAATCATTCATTATTTGATAAGAGTGTCCTATGTGCAAGTTAAGGATCACTTTGAGATCTACATCACATCTATTCTCTTATTCATCCATAATATGAGACATCTAGTTTGATGCTTGCTAAAGTTCTATATATTTAAGTCTGAACTCACTAGTAGCATGAAGTAGTATGAGATCAACATTCAACAACAATAGTAATGAAGACTATACCATCTTCTAAGACTAGGTAGACTTCATGTATGTCTAAGTATAACAGAGTAGACCCCCATTTCTATTAGTTTTCTCATAGACCTTTGTACTTTCTTCATGAAAAATCTCTGCCTCTTGAATCTCTATACTTTGCTAGCTATGGGTCTCTATCCCTGTCATTATGCATTGTCCCTTTCTTTGAACACATGGTGTCTTATTAAACAGTCAACTCCTCTGTATGTATTTGACATTTTGTCAAGATATCTATGTTTCATCATATGATGTCACTATTCTTTGAAATACTACTTCTTAGATATCCATTGACATTCCCTATGTCAAACCTTGCATCTATTATTGCACATATATGTCTTTTCTTATTAGACCATTTCTTGATTGAATTCTACAATCTCTAGCTCTATTACCATAAATGTGACAAGAATAGCAATAACCATAGAACTGAGAGTAATTGTACCTGAAAGAAGGAGGTATCGAGGGCTTGTTTGTCATTCTATCTTCATCACCATGCTTATCTTTTGTCTTATCAGCAGGAGCAGCAACATGATGATCCAAATCAATCTTCTTCCTTGGTGTATTCTTAACTTTGGATGATTGCCCTTCTTCATAACCAAAACTAGTAGTATCTTTGTGAAACCTTTACTTACTTAACATTTCATTTAACTTGTTGGTACTATCATCAAACTTTAGATACTTATCTAACTACTTTCTAGCATCCTCAAGCTCTTTCCTTAAAGAACCTACTTCTCCTTCAAGCTTTTGACATTCATTAGTTTTGACTTCAAGATTAGATTTTGTACACTCAACTATCCTTTTTGCTTCATTAATTTACTCCTTAAACTAATGTCAAATTTAGAAACTTGACTCTTTAGTTCCACAATCATATTTCTTGCTTCTTCAAGTTCTAAAGAAACTTTTACAAAATCTGAACATACCTTGTCTTTGGAATCTTTCTCTTGTTGAAGTTGGTCTTCTAACCTCTTATTCTAATTTCTAAGTTGCTTGATTGTATCCAAGGCACACAAGAGTTCTCCTGCAAATTCAGTCTCACATCTTGTTGATAATCATATTCATCGACAAATAGGTCTCCTCCTTCATTATCAATTTCAACTACAAAATCATCAAGTTCTTGTCTACTAACATTCACATTGTCAAGACTCTTAACTACAGGATTGATTTCTTTATGACATTTTGTATCTACATTCATGGTTGACTCATGCAACAACTCATTATTAGACTTAACTAAGGCTTGATTTTCAACTTTTTGATTAGCATCTTTCTTTTGTTTTTACCCATTGTACTCCATTTGCCAGGAACCCTTAAGTTGGTTAGACTTCTTGCAAGGGTCTATCTCTAATACCACTTGTTGGAGTACCAAGACCACTGAGAGGGTGGGGGGTGAATTAGTGGTCTATAATTTTTTTACTCTTTTCACACATTTAAACTACTAAATTGATAAGAGAGAGATAATCAAGATGATTTCACCAATTTCACTTTAACTTGAATCACAAAGAAGCAAGAATAATAAACCACAAATAAGAGGCACCATAACACAATAATTTATGAGTGAAAGACTCTCATGGTGATGAAAAACCACTCAGGAAAGATTGCCTCACTGGATTAACTGAACTTCCCAATGACAAAGCCTAACTGGGATATAAATATCTGCCTCACTGGCATACAAAGATCTACCTCACTAGCATACATAGCCTCACTGGCAAAAATCTACCTCACTGGCATACAAAGGTCAACCTGTGTCTCATTGACATGATGTTACAACATCTCAAAATGAAGTAGTAAAATCAAAGGGTTACTCTATTACCATACAACCAACCAACTTATCTTTTCACTCAACAACAATGAATATTCTGATCTACATCAATCTCTGAATCAGATTGTAAGCAATGAATAGTAATGCTTCAATCTTGATTCTTAGCAAGCCTTGAAACCATAAGACTCCTATACTTGAATCAATACATCAAATAAATACATGACTTCATTTGTGTCATACATGCAATAACCTCATCTGACTGACTCTTGATCTCCCTGAAACAAATAGATCTGTTCTTTGTTGCACAGATTGCAATCAAGGTTAACATGACTCATGTGAAACAAGAAACTCAAATAGACTTAGCAGATTTGTACAATTTTGAACATGAAGGACATTACTCTACTGAGACACAACATCACCAAAATCAACTTTTGTGAGTATTCCTTCTCTCAGTGCTTTTTCTAATTAGGCCTCCTAAATTCTCCATTTAAGCAAATCCTAAGTCCTTATTGCATAAATTGCAATTAAGGCACTCAGTCAACAATTCATCTACACTTGTATATATTTGTTCAATCTTGCAAGGTATAGACACTACTGTCTATTAGCATGATTTCACTGAAACAACAACCTCTTCAACTGTGCTTAACCAATATTCATATCTTTGTTAGAATAAGCTTTCATGCGTCTCAAATTAACCACACATCTAACTGATGATCAGAAAGATCTCAATTATATATAAAATCAAAGAACAATACGTGTAGACATTTAAGAACCATAACTATTTAGGCATTCATTGTATAAACATTCCTATGGTTGTCAATGTTGAAACTTGAGTTGTGACCATTTGTATTCCAACTGACTTTAAATCTCATCCACCGATCTTTGATTTTCAACTCTTTACAGATTAAACTTGATCCTTTGATAACTTTTTACTGCCAAAGACCTTAAGAGATTTCAGAGATCATCGGTTGCCCTAGGCACAGGGGCTGGTTAAACTATGTTTTGATACCCCTCAAGACATAACTTAAAGTTATGTTAACCTTTTATCATAGGTCAACCTCCAATTAAAACAAAAAGCAACTTTGCATGATGATGGGTGTTTAGGGCTTTTTGAGTAGGGTTTTAGGACATAGAGAAGATTAGGTTTTGTTATTAGTTTAACCCTAATCCACATGAAATAAAAAATAGAGTCTGAAACACTTTGTAACATCTTTTAGAACTCTCAAGAGTGAAAAAGAAGAACATGAAATAAACTTGCTTTAACGCATAAACCTAGACTCAAAAACTTTTCCTTATTGGAGCAACTTGGAGCTCACTAAAACCAAACATCATCAACCATGAGACATCAAAGCATTCCTAAGCAACTTTGATGCACTTAGACCATGAATGTAAACTCTACTGAGGTCTGAAGCACATTGAATCATACCAACACAAACTCAACATGAGGCATCATAGCATCAACTCCTACATGATGATCAACACCTTCAAACACCACTGTATGAGATACATAAATACCAACAACCTGAAGAAGAGAAAGTATTGTAACAATCTTGAAATACAACCTTGGTATCAACAACATCACCTGGCTATGAGTACTATTACCCTATTTATGAGGCATCAATACAACTCATGAACATGAAGACATACATCTTGATTTCTACCACATACCCTGCCACATCTATCTTGAAACATAGCATGCATTAAGTGCCACCCTAAGCAAAGCATGATAGATGAAGACGTGAACATGAAACCATATCGGCTCAAAAAGGAATGACCATTGATATTGAGTGACATGAGGATAATCTGCATGAATATCTGAAGCACATCAATACATCTTCTGTAATAGCAATGTCATTGTTATTCACTGTCAAGGTTTGTCATCCACTGTCAAGGTCAAGGTTCTCTTGAATGCTTTTTATCCTATGAAGTCCTTTGAAGTCCTTGACATTCATTTTCTTTTATCCTGCACCAAGTGATCATTCTCTGTGAGTCTCACATCATACACTCTTGTCATGAACCATTCTTCATCACCTCATTAACAACAACAACCATGAAGACAACCTAATTCAACATTATCATGAAGGAACAACAACAACATGATATAAAAACTCCATCATGAAACTTCCTAAAGCAAGATTCCATGTGAACCTCCTGATAAAATGATGACATGCACCAATGAAAAACATGAAGCAAGACAATCACACGGATCCTATACACCTGATTTCAAACATGAACTCCTCTGCTTCAAAACATGAACTCTTCTACAAGTAATGTCATCATAGCAGTGGCATAAGATTATCAAACAATATCATAGCATCATCATGTCCTGTGTTATGACCTTTGACATCAATGAGAAATTCCACACTTTGATGTAGTATATTCATGCGATTTGTCAAAAAAAGGAATTAAGTTGGATGTTTGGTACATAAAAAAATGGTGGAAATTTGGGGAAAGATGTTTAATCTATAATTTATGATTGTAAAAGTATTACAGTTAAATGATGAAGTTAGAATTATAGTAAGTCATTTGGAATTATGTATATGTGATCAAAATTATTTTATTGATTATTGTAAGTTATTTATTATTCAATTTAAATTCAGAATGATAATAAAGTAGTTTAGTTTTAATCTCAATTTTAAATTATGTTTAGCAGAGTTAATTATTAGGACTTTGTTGTAATATGTATTTTAATTTTGAATTTCATTTATTGAATTGGTAAAATGTGTTATTCAATTTTTCATTGGAAATAAACTATGGATTTGATTTTATTCAAATAAAAATAGTAATTATAAAAGTAAGAATTTGTAATCATTTAATAGATAATTAATTCAAATTCTATTCATAACCTTAACTTATAGAACTTAGGTTGATTATAGATTACATTCACAACTTATATATATATTCGGTCAAATATAGTAGGGTACAAATGTTTGCTATGTTCAAATTCAACTAACAATTAAGTATACTTAAAGGATCACATACTTATAACCCAATTAAGTGGGCGGTCAATTAGATATGCTAAGTTTGATTAAGTTGACAAGATAAATGGTTATATATTAGAACATTTTCTTGAATACATGTATAAATTGTGAATGCAAACTATGAGTGACATAGGTTCCAAGGTCTTAATAATCAAATTTTTCTAGCTCTAAATTTTGGAGTCATGAAATTTGGTATCAAATGTCAAGTTACTTTAAACATAGGAGCCTTCGGGGTATTAGTCCAAAAACTTCTGAAACTAAAAACTCTTATTGT
This sequence comes from Cunninghamia lanceolata, assembly GCA_027924645.1. Lineage (NCBI taxonomy): Eukaryota > Viridiplantae > Streptophyta > Pinopsida > Cupressales > Cupressaceae > Cunninghamia > Cunninghamia lanceolata. The sequence continues at coordinate 4,288,235 of BSBN01000934.1, forward strand.
AGAAAGTTATGGTGAGAACTAGGCTCATAGAAAACCTTCATGGGAGAGGATGAGGGCAAGGGAGGAATGTATCTCCTTAATTACTTGATCCTCCTACTCCACCCCCTTCATCGTCCCTAGAAGATAAAATTCTTTGAGGGATAGTAAACACACTAAACACCATTCAAGAAAGAATGGAGGCTCAAGAAGAAAGAATATTAGATCTTAGAGGATAATAGGTAAATTAACTGAAGAAAGTACCTGAAGAGCCTATTGGTGAAATTTCAAAGCAACAAGTCTGTTCCCTGATAAAAGACTTAAAGAAACAACCACCCTCAAAATTTAATGGGTTAGAAATGAGTAACACAACTAAAGCTTGGCTTATTAATCTAAAGAAATATTTTGGATTGCAACCTCTTTGAGAATGAGAAGGCTCATCTAGGAATCTTCTAGTTAGATGGTGATTCCACTCTTTGGTGGGAACACCTAACTGAATTAAATAATTTTAATCTTGAGACTCTCAGATGGAATGAATTTAAAACTTAATTCTAAGAAAATTATATATTAGTTATTTATAAAGAGAAAAAGTGATATGAATTTCAACTTCTACAACAAGGTACATTCATAGTGGCTCAATATGAGTCCAAATTCATGAACTTGTTGAGATATTTGGATTACATGAGAGATGAAGAACCAAAACCACTAAATTAAAATTTGGTCTAAAAGAAATAATAATGCACAATGTGAACATGACAAAGCCAACCAACATATAATGCTGAAGAGAAGGATATTACAAGATTAAGAGTATGACAAGAGTTCTAGAATAAGAATAATCAATGAAAATCCAACAAATTTGCTTCTAGTAAAACTCATAAAATTCAACAAACTAGGAATAAGAATAGTAGGGTTTCACCTTATCAAAAGCCCTCTACTTCAACTAAGACACTAGCTACAGGGGCAAATGTTGTTCTAGTTCAACCAAGAAAATTCAATGAGAGATGCTAGAATTGTGGTAGCAAGGATCACTATTCTTGAGAATAGCCTAAACCTCAGAGAAATCAAGGATCAAACAGATAAATTTATTCTACAAATGATAAGGCACCAAAAGATGGTTAGATGTCTCGAATAGAACTACCATGTAAATCAATGAAATACCAATTGTTATTTTAGTAAATTCTAGGGCAACTAACTATTTTATCTCACCTAGAGTAATTGAAAAATGTAACATTAAAACTCAAGTCTTACCAAAGAGGGACAATGTTAAGTTGAGTACAAGAAGGTAACAACAAATAAAGGAGGTTGTCCCTAGGCCAAATTTAAGGATCGATAACATGGAAACATGGATAAATGTTGTATTAATACTTTTAGGATCATGTGACTTAATCTTGGGTATGGATTGGTTGCTAAGGGATGCTACCATAATTCATTATAGAGATAAACAACTTCTTTATCTTGATGAATATAATAACTACTAAGTTTTACGAGGACTACAAGGGGTAAGAGAAATAAAGACTCTTTTATCCCTCTAGATAAAAAGAGCCTCAAGAAAATGGGTGTAACATCCATGTTCTAAAAACATATAAAACCAGAAATTTACCATAGAGTAAATAAACAAGGTAAAAATAAGATAGAGAAATTTTTTCTTTTATTCAACATATAATCAAGTAACTACAATTACAAGATTTGTTTTTACAAAATATAATAAACCATATTGTCTTTCTCATTTACAATGTTTACAAATGTAAATCCATTACATATACAAATTTTGGGAATAAATATTGCTTTTGAATATCTGACATCTTTATCACAAGTACTGGCATGTTTCCTGCTTGGAGAAAGAGTATCTTTCCAGTGATTTACCTCCATCCACAGATCGGTGGTCTCCCACACATCTTCCACATAGGACGTGGCCCTACCCTTCACGAGGAATATAGACCTTAGGTGACTAGTGGTAATTTGCCTTTCCCGAGTACATAGTGTTGTATTCTACTCAACTCTATCAACCATACAACCCTAGATACCCTCTAGCTAAGTATGATTTTTGATAGGATGAGCAATCCGAATGCAGTGAACTGACAATGCATGCAAAAAACAAATGCATTACTTTGGCCAAAGTTTTTAATATCAATATCATTCATAATGAATGTAGTCGTTGTGTTCACCCACCCCTACTCAATTTGGATACTGTCGTATTCTTGCAGTTTAATTCTCTTACCAACCCTAATCATGTAATAGTTTAATCTATGAGTCATAATACTAATACCTTTTGACTTAAATAAGTCTATATAACATAACCATACAATTGGTTTGTAATCGACTCTAGGGTTTTCTTAATATCCTTTGTTAATACGATATAACAATATAACCATATCTTATATCGAGGAGTTCTAGACTCACAAATAACTCAACCAAGGTTAAGAATACTATAGATCTTAAATAATTAATATCTCCTATACAAATGAACGTAGAATAACTTTGGTAATGTGTTATAAACAAAACATACCCTAAATATATAACCCTACAAGGTCATTCTATAGTAGACTTAGCCTATTCCATTGCATTGGATCTCTTCAAGGATAATGTGAATAATAAAGACAAATAGTCTTTAATGGGATTCTCATAAAAATTCTATTTTAGCTACCATAGTATCTCTAAGTTATGCTCGTTTGATGTGATACAATAGTTTACTGAAGATTCTTATGAATCTAATACTCTTGGATAGATAACATTATCTGTTATACATATATATAGCCTATACAAGACAAAATGTTAAATCCTTTTAACCTCAATACTATACGATTCAAGTTGAAAGGATGAAAACAAGGTTCATTCATTTATTTAATATTTGAGAGCCTATTGTTTGGTTAACTCACAATCATTCCATATGACTTGCTACAAACTTATTTGATAAGAGAATTGTTTTCAAAGCTAATAACAACTATGACAATCTCTTACTATGATGGTCTTTTATCCTCTAATCTATGCATTGATATGATTATAGATTTATAAATGAAATAGCAAATGGTCGATGTAGTATACTGTAACATACTACTCACTTGAATTACCAAGAATCAACCATATGATTTGCATTTGTTGTCTCATCGATTACATAGATAGATCAACATAGTTTTCTTAGAATGTTATCTGCATTTTCCTAATGTTGATACATAATAGTTTTTTGACTGTTACACCATAAATACAAAAGGTTTAACCTTACTGGCGAGCTCATATAATTGCCTATAATACAACGATGTTCAATCTAAAAGAACTATTTGATTTCCTCATGATTACATGAACTGAGAAATACCTAACAATGGACAAACTTGAGTTGGCAGAGACGTGCAAACTAGACACAGGGTTGACGCCTCTTGACTACGTATTCCCTCTCTATACTTCTCTGCATACGTTCGATACTCCATGCCTATGTTTCCAACTTTCTTAATAAATAGACACCACGGCTTAGCTAAGTTGTTCCTCATTATGACCCAGGCATGACTCCTAGAGAGTTGCCTTATTTTGTAGCTCAACAGTGATTTAGTTGCAAACTTAATGACATCTTAATAGACCTAGGCGACTTAGTCTTTAACTGAAATCAATTTCTAAGCAAAAGTCCACATGTCGATTGTGGAAGGCCGCCATATGGTTCACTCGGTTGGGCAGTTTGAAAACACAGTCATCCCCATAAGGATGAGGCCGACACTTATTAAAATAAAAAACTGATCTTTTAATGATCAAAACATGTGGTTCAATCCACCACTAACACTAATGAAGGCTCTACTATATTTTATCCTATGGCTCCTACAATACCATCGACTCATTAAGAGGTATTATCCTCTTACGATGCTAAGGCATTAATATATTTGATGTAATCAAATATGCTTCTTATAACATCACCACTATATTAGATAATCACAATTTAATCAATACAAATAATAATATTTAAACAAGGAATTATGGATAATGTGGTTGGGTTGAGCTTGTCTCCCCATCACAATCCGTTAGCAATAATCAAATGTTCTTAACTCGACGAAAATGTCTTAACATTAAGAATCATTTATAACACCTCAAGGGTATTAATAATAATATGACAACCATTTTACGACAATAACATCGTAACATTTACGTTAAGCGTAAATATTTACAAATCAAACTCAAATGACGTCATTAACGTTATTAATGACTAAGACGACTTAATACTACTTAGAAAGATATGAAAATAATATCGACTATCTGTTGATTAGGTTCAAAAGTAAACTGACAAGACAAGGCTTACCTCTTATGACACATTGGTTCACATTTTCGTTAAAAACTTATACCTGATTTGGCAAATAAACCACTCGTAACCCAAGGTCTATATCTCTCTCCTGGAAAGATACTCTCTCTCTTTTCTCCAAGAGTCATCTAAAAACATGTAATCCTGTATCAAACTTGTTACCAAAGAAATTATGATCAGTGCATCATTATTCAAATAACAAATCAAATCTGATAATGCCAATATTAAAATGATAATAACATAATCATTCCCATAATTTCATAAATGACATTCAATATAATCCATGTTTTTCCTTGTCATTAATCTAAACATCATAATATGCCCAAGTAAAAAGTAAAAGTATAGCAAGACAAAAATTGGGGATGTAACATATCCTTCCCGTAAAGATTCATCATCCTTGATGATATAAAGTATTTAAAAAGTAATTAAAAAGCAATTTCATTGTTTTCAACTGGTAACATTATTAAATAAATGAGGAAAATTTTGATAAAAGTCATGGTAATCCTCCCATGTAGCATTTTCCTCAACATATTGGTCCCATTGGACCTTGCATTGCAAGATCTCTATGTTACGCAAGTAGAGCTTGCACGTTTCTAACACCTTGAGTGGCTCGATCGTGACCACCCTTGGGTCTTACATCTGTAAAGAATTCCAAATCAAAATATGATTATTACCTACAATATATTTCTTCAAATAAGACACGTGAAAAACATTGTGCATTCTAGATAAAGCTGGTGGTAGAGCAATTCTGTAGGCAACTGGATTGACTACTTCAAGCACTTCAAAGGATCCCACATATCAAGGGGCTAGCTTAGAAGACTTCCCAAACTTAATAGAACTTTTATGAGGTTTGAACCTCAAAAAAAAATTTTCTCCAACGGTGAATTGCCTTGGAACACATTTTGCATCTGCGTAGCTCTTTTACCTATCATGGGCTTCTGCCAATCTTTTTCTAATTAGCTTAACTTTATCTTCCATTTTATCTAGCATTTTTGGCCTGATGCTAATCCTATCCTCTAGCTTATCCCATCTTATAGGAGTTTGACATCTTCTTCCATACAATGCTTCAAATGGTGCCATCTTAATAGCAGAATGATAGGAATTGTTGTAAGTAAATTCCACAAGTGGTAAGTATTCTTCCCACTTATATTGTTGATCCATGCAATACATTTGTAACAAGTCTTCCAAGACTTGGTTAACTCCCTCAGTTTACCCATCAGTTTTAGGATGGTAAGATGTACTCACATTGAGCTTAGTCCCTAGCATGGAAAATAAAGTTTGCCAAAACCTTGACATTACATGCACATCTCTATCCGAGATAATCTTTTCAGGGAAGCTTTGCAATCTAAACACCTCTTGCACAAATTTGCAAGCTAACACAGGTGCTCCATCAGTCAAATTCCTTGGTATGAAATGTGCTACCTTTGTGAGTTTATCAACCACCAATAAAGTGGCATCATGTCTATTCCTTGACATATGAAGACCTTGAACAAAATCCATGCTAATAACTTGCCATTTCCACTCTGGCACATCATGTGGGTACAACAATCCTGCGGGGTGTTAATGCTCTACTTTTACCCTTTGACATTCTAAACATCTTGCTACAAATCTTGTATCATTCTTCATTCCTTTCCAGAAATAAATAGGTTTAACATCCGCTAGAAGTTTGGTCACTCTTGGATGTCCTGAATACGGTGCAGTATGAACTTATTTCCATACCAGATCCCTTAATCTAGCTGAATCAAGAACATAAATTCTATCTTTATACCTCAATAATCCATCTGACTCAAACAAAAAACCATCATACCTTGGATCTCTAGGATTATCTTTCAGAGCTTGCTTAACCTGCTCATAAAACTCATCACTAGACAAATTTTAGAACACCAAATCCTTGAAATTTCCACGAATAGAAATAATAGAAGCTATATGTCTTCTACGACTCAAAGCATCAACTACTCTATTCTCCTTTCCTTTGATGTAGTTTATCTCAAAGTTGTAGTTAGATATCAATTCTAACCATCTCCTTTGTCGAGCATTCAAATGCAGTTGAGAGAAAATATACTTAAGACTTTGATGGTCTGATTTAAGTACAAAAGTCTTCCTCAACAAATAATGTCTCCACATCTGTAAGGCATGGGTTACTGTTGCCAATTCCAGATCACGCGGTGCATAATTTTTCTCATAGGATTTAAATTTCCTTGACTCATATGCTATAACTCTTCCATCTTGCATAAGCACTCCTCCTAATCCTTCTCCCGAGGCATCTATAATTACCTCGAATTGTCTTTTGAGGTCAGGAACTTTCAAGATTGGCGCTATAGTTAACTTTTCCTTTAAGAGATCAAATGCTTCCTGATATTTGTCTGTCCATTCAAATCTCCTTCCTTTCCTATGCAGGGAAGTGATTGGACTAGAAACACTGGAGAAATTTAGAACAAACTTTCTATAATAGCCTACCAGGCCCATGAAACTACGCACCTCATGCACATTTGTTGGTACAGGCCAATCTAGAATAGCTGTGATTTTTGCAGGATCAACAGATATTCCATTAGCTGATATAATATACCCTAAGTATTGAATCTCCTTCTAGAAGAATGTACACTTTGACAATTTCCCATATAACTTATGTTCTCTTAACCTTTGCAAAACTATTTGCAGGTGTCGTTGATGATCTTCTTCATTCTTAGAATAAATGAATATATCATCTAGAAAGACTAAAACAAACTTGTCCAAATAATCTCTGAATATACTATTCATGAGATTCATGAATGTAGCAAGTGCATTTGTCAAACCAAATGGCAACACTATGAACTCATAGTGTCTATGTCTGGTTCTAAAAGCTATATTATGAATATCTTCATCCTTCAACCTTAACTAATGATATCCTGATCGCAAATCAATCTTTGAAAACACAACTGCTTCACGCATCTGATCAAAAAGATCATCAATACGTGGCAAAGGATATTTGTTCTTTACCATTGCTTTATTAAGCATACGATAATCTATACACAATCGAAGGGTTCCATCTTTCTTCTTAACAAAAATAACCAGAGCACCCCAAGGTGAAACACTTTGTCTAATCATACCTTTTGCCAACAATTCTTGTAATTGTGCTTTTAATTCCATTAACTCTGTTGTTGTCATATGGTAGGGTGCTTTTAATATAGGCTCAGATCCTGGTTTAATGTCAATAGCAAAATCAAAAACCCTCTTGGGAGGCAATCTTGGAAGTTCTTTTGGAAACACATCCTAAAATTCCTGAAGAAAAGGATACTTTTCTCCAAAAGATAAACTAGGGTTTTCTACCCCTTCCTCCACTTGTTCCATTGTTGTGGGACCATGCACATCCACTTCACCACCAATTTGAGCATTTAAGCCCATGACAAATTTTTTGATCCTGAATCTCTCATCCTTTTGATACTGTGGAACATATTTCAGGAGTCAAGTGGATTTTTCTCCATATTCCACCATTGTCATATCTCCTTGACAAAGATTCTAAAAATCAGCTAGTTTCTGATCAAAATAGAGTTGTGGTAACCATCTCTTGCAAAAGAGTTCCACAAACTCATCCCAAGTTACCCTTAGAGAGCTTAAATTTAATTCCATTTTCTTATTCATCCACCAAGTGGATGCTTCTCCTACCAATTGGAATGCTCCCCATACTGCCTTGGTCACCTCCGAGTAATTTCTTATCTCAAAGTACTTTTCCATCTCTGTTAACCAAGCTTCTACAGCATCTCCAGTCTCTATCCCATCAAATTTTGGTGGAGTAACCTTCTTCATATCCTTTGAGAGATCCAAGGTTAATCTATCCCTTGCCTCTTTATGAGGTTTGATACTCTTACTTTGATCTTCACAATTTTCTCTACTTTCACCATGAGAGTTTTCACCTCCTCCCTCAGTATTCCCTGTATCATCCACCTTCTTTTCCAAATCACCCAATCTTTTCTTGGTTTCCTCAAGCATGGTTATGATTTGGTCCAGCTTATTATTTGGTGGGTGGTTTTCCTCTTCAATTTCTCCTTGGTTAGTTCTTGTCTGCACCATGTTTATCGATTTCTCACACCTGAGAATATTGAGTTGCCCATTAGTTCAAGATTATAATATATCCCATTAAATCTAAACATAATACTCAATTTAAACAATAGTTTGGCACAAAAACAACTCTTTTTTTTTTCTTTATTTCATTTCAAAAGTAAAGAGTATTCTTCTTTTATATAAGAAATGACTTCAAAAGTCGTGGTCCAAAGGAGTATATCCTTTAGAGTCATTTTCAGATACACAATCTCGAGGTATATAACCCTCTGACTCACAATCGGACCTAACATCTATGATCTCAACAATTGGGGGTATGCGGGGATCTCGCCTAACCATAGTTGTTTCCTCATCTGACATATACTCTAAGATTTTGGCAGTGATCTTAACTCTTTCCTTGTTTTCCCTTCTCACTCACTTTATTCGAGTTAAGGCAGTCACCAAAGTTTTAGTATTACTTAACCAAATGTAACTCTCATCATTGGTTCCCTCAAAGGTTTTGATAATGGCCTCATGTTCTCTTTTTGCTTTAAGGAAATGTTGACTTGAATTAACAGACTTTCTTGATGTCTTCTTAAAATGTACCATCCTGGCACAAAAATTTTCAAACATTAGCTAACCGCATAATGTTGACTATAGGCAAGCATAGTGGTCTCATAAGCCCTAGTGCTGAACCTAGTAGCTCTGATATCTAAAACCATAGTAAACCTAGAAATTTACCATAGAGTAAATAAACAAGGTAAAAATAAGATAGAGAAAATTTTTCTTTTATTCAACATATAATCAAGTAACTACAATTACAAGATTTGCTTTTACAAAATACAATAAACCATATTGTCTTTCTCATTGACAATGTTTACAAATGTAAATCCATTACATATACAAATTTTGGAAATAAATACTGCTTTTGAATATCTAACATCTTTATCACAAGTCCTGGCATGTTTCCTGCTTGGAGAGAGAGTATCTTTCCAATGATTTACCTCCATCCACAGACCAACGGTCTCCCACACATCTTCCACATAGGAAGTGGCCCTACCCTTCACGAGGAATATAGACCTTAGGTGACCAGTGGTAATTTTCCTTTCCCGAGTACATAGTGTTGTATTCTACTCAACTCTATCAACCATACAACCCTAGATACCCTCTAGCTAAGTATGATTTCCGATAGGATGAGCAATATGAATACAGTGAATCGATAATGCATGCAGAAAAAAAATGCATTACTTTGGCCAAAGTTTTTAATATCAATATCGTTCATAATGAACGTAGTCATTGAGTTCACCCACCCCTACTTGACTTGGATACTATCATATTCTCATAATTGAATTCTCTTACCAACCCTAATCATGTAATAGTTTAATCTATGAGTCATAATAATAATACCTTTTGACTTAAATAAGTCTATATGACATAACCATACAATTGGTTTGTAATTGACTCTAGGGTTTTCTTAATATCCTTTGTTAATATGATATAACAATATAACCATATCTTATATCTAGGAGTTCTAGACTCACAAATAACTCAACCAAGGTTAAGAATACTATAGATCTTAAATAATTAATATCTCCTATACAAAGGAATGTAGAATAACTTTGGTAATGTGTTATAAACAAAACATGCCCTGAATATATAACCCTACAAGGTCATTCTCTAGTAGACTTAGCCTATTCCATTGCATTGGATCTCTTCAAGGATAACGTGAATAATAAAGATAAATAGTCTTTAATGGGATTCTCATAAAAATCCTATTTCAGCTACCATAGTATCTCTAAGTTATTCTCGTTTGATGTGATACAATAGTTTACTAAAGATTCTTATGAATCTAGTACTCTTGGATAGATAACATTATTTGTTATACATATATATAGCCTATACAAGACAAAATGTTAAATCCTTTTAACCTCAATACTATACGATTCAAGTTGAAAGTATGAAAACAAGGTTCATTCATTTCTTTAATATTCGAGAGCCTACTGTTTGGTTAACTCACAATCATTCCATATGACTTGCTGCAAACTTATTCGATAAGAGAACTGTTTTCAAAGCTAATAACAGCTATGACAATCTCTTACTATGATGGTCTTTTATCCTCTAATCTATGCATTGATATGATTATCGATTTATAAACAAAATAGCAAATGGTTGATGTAGTATACTATAACATACTACTCACTTGAATTACCAAGAATCAACCATACAATTTGCATTCGTTGTCTCATCGATTACAGAGATAGATCAACATAGTTTTCTTAGAATGTTATTTGCATTTTCCTAATGTTGATACATAATAGTTTTTTTGACTGTTACACTATAAATACATAATGCTTAACCTTATTGGCGAGCTCATATAATCGCCCATAATACAACGATGTTCAATCTAAAAGAACTAATCAATTTCCTCATGATTACATGAACTAAGAAATACCTGACAATGGACGAACTTGAGTTGGCAGAGACATGCAAACTAGACACAGGGTTGATGCCTCTTGACTACGTATTCCCTCTCTATACTTCTTTGCATACGTTTGATCCTCCCTGCCTATATTTCCAACTTTGTTAATAAATAGACACCACGGCTCAGCTGAGTCATTCCTCATTATGACCCAGGCACAACTCCTAGAGAGTTACCTTATTTTGCACCTCAACAATGATTCAGTTGCAAACTTAATGACATCTTAATACACCTAGGCAACTTAGTCTTTAACTGAAATCAATTTCTAAGGAAAAGTCCACATGTCAATTGTGGAAGGCCGCCATGTGGTTCATTTGGTTAGGCAGTTTGAAAACACAGTCATCCCCATAAGGATGAGGCTGACACTTATTAAAATATGAAACTGATCTTTTAATGATCAAAACCTGTGGTTCGATCCACCACTAACACTAATGAAGGCTCTACTATATTTTAGCCTATGGCTCCTACAATACCATCGACTCATTAAGAGGTATTATCCTCTTATGATTCTAAGGCATTAATATATTTGATTACATCAAATATGCTTCGTATAACATCACCACTATATTAGATAATCACAGTTTAATCAATACAAATAATAATATTTAAACAAGGAATTACAGATAATGTGGTTGGGTTGAGCTTATCTCCCCATCAAAATCCATCTGTAATAATCAGGTGTTCTTAACTCAACGGAAACGTCTTAACGTTAAGAATCGTTTATAACACCTCAAGGGTCTTAATAATAATATGACAACCATTTTACGACAATAACATCGTAATATTTACAAATTAAACTCAAACGAAGTCATTAACATTATTAATGACTAAGACGACTTAATACGACTTAGAAAGATATGAAAATAATATCGACTATCTGTCGATTAGGTTCAGAAGTAAACTGACAAGAGAAGGTTTACCTCTTATGACACATTGGTTCACATTTTTGTTAAACACTTATACCCGATTTGACAAATAAACCACTTGTAACCAAAGGTCTATATCTCTCTCCTGGAAGGAAACTCTCTCTCTCTTTTCTCTGAGAGCCATCTGAAAACCTATAATCCTATATCAAACTTGTTACCAAAGAAATTATGATCAGTGCATCATTATTCAAATAACAGATCAAATCTCATAATGCCAATATTAAATTGATAATAACATAATCATTCCCATAATTTCATAAGTGACATTCAATATAATCCATGTTTTTCCTTGTCATTAATCTAAACATCATAATAAATTTACTTATGCCCAAGTAAAAAGTAAAAGTATAGAAAGACAAAAATTGGGGATGTAACAATGGGAGGCTTTGTTTGTTATACATTTCCACATACTAATCCATGATCATGGAATCTAATCAAGACTCTACCATGGCTAATAATGCTTATATGAGAATCATCACCAAGATACACTTTCCCTCCATCATAGTATTCATACTTTGAAAACTACCCCTAATGGAAGGTCATATAAAAGGAATCTGTAGACTCGATAAATTAGGAACCTTTTGATGTATGTATTTCTAAGGCTATAAACAAATCATCTCCACTATTCACTTGTGAAGGTCTATCAAACTTATCATTGAATTCGTTCTTTTTCTTCTTTTTCTCCTCCTTGCAATCTCTTCTAAAGTGCTTGGTTTTACCATAGTTTCAACTCTTAGACTCAGAATTTCTAGGATATTTAGATCTCCCATGATATGGATCTAGAATTTTCTTTCTTCTTGTTTTTATTCTTTTATTTCTCCTTTGATCTTCCATGAAATGATGGGGCAAGAAGCTTCTAAAGTTTTGAGGCAGTACTAATCCTAATTACCATTACCAAGTGATCCAAAGTCTCGCAAAGAACAAGAGAGTGACATGCAATGATCCTTCTCCTCCATATTCACTCCAATAGAGTGCAACTAGGTCACAATCATATTAAATGTGTTCAAATTCTTAGCCACATAACCACCATCATCCATTCTCAAGGTATACAACTTCTTTTTCATTAACTAGGGATTTATCTTGGCATAAGTATCCCAACTTCTTCCAAAAAGATTGTGAGGTAGAATCTTCATGTATATTTGACAAATCTAAATTTGGTAACTAGAGCCTAGTGAGGCCTAAGTTGCCTTTCTATGTAGTAAATCCTGGAAGTCAGCCTATGACGTTGCTAACAGTAACTTTTATATCTAAATATAGTAGCCCATAGATCTCTACCTACAAGCATATCCTCCATCTTGGGCTTTCATAGCTTAAATTTAGTGCATGTAAACCTCTTCATTTATGTCTTCCATGTGCTTTCCATTTTCTTGCAACAATATCTCCTTCTATGCAAGCTCCCACTCAAATCAAGATTAGATCAAAAAACCTTGTCCCTAACACCTAAGACCTAAGGTGATCAAGCTCTAATACCAAATGAAAGGAAGTTGAGGTTCAAAATACACTTTCTACTCTAATGTATGAGAGGAGGTATGTAAAAAAATAATTTAGATTATATAGTTAAAAAAATAAAATAAAAGTAATATACCATTACATAGTGATTTATGTGGGGAAAACCCTTTTGGGAGAAAAGCCCCACAATCCAAAATAACTAAATGTATTATTCAATAATCAACATGGTTACAATACACTTGTAGACTATAAGCCTTTAAAATAGAATCACCAATAAAAGATCAAGAGAAATTATGGTAGCATAACGATACCTATAAACTCACTATGAAACCTCCATCCCTAATATCAAATAAATAGGCAAATATCAAACCACAAATCAAGTGTGGTTTTCAAAACCATGTGCCAAAAATATAACCTAAAAGTGGTGTCATTTTTGGCTAAAATTCCAATGCCAAAGTTGGTCATGGTCTTCTAGGCCAAAAATAGAATATGCTCTTACAACTGTCATAATTTGTCATACGTAACTCCTCGATTCAACACTCCATTTTGACATATTCAAAACCCATTCAAAGATGCCTTGTGGCATGCATCATAGATTGCCATACTATTGGTCAAGATTTCAATGTAACTCCCTTATAATAATGCTCTTACATTTCATATAACCCATCATAAGTAACTCCCACCTTATAATGTCATAAGATGCCCTTAGAACTCACACACTTCCCAAAGTATCCAACACATGGAAAAAAAATGCCACCTAAAAGTGGGATACCCTCTTCTTCATGTGAGGATAAAAGAATAAATAAATATAAATTATTAATAAATATGAACATTAGAATCAAGGTTGAGACACTTTTCCCAGGAAAGACTAGTGAGTGCCATGTGGCACATTAACCCTAGTTTAAGCTTGATGAACAACCAGAGGTCCATTAACCAATTATCTTGGAACGAAGACCAATAAAATAAAAATTTGTGTACTATCAAATTATTTAAATTAGGGTTTGGTTCCTTGGTGATTTAAATAACACACTAAATATAAGTAAATTGAAGTCTAAAGCATTTAAGAGATAAATTGATAATTAAATTGATCTACAAAATAACTAGTCAAAATAACAATTTGATATTTAAATCATTAATTAAAAAATTCAATCTAATTTTTGATATCTTGGTTGGGGTGTTACAAAAATGATAAAAAATTAACAAGTAATCATGTAGATACCTTAAATATTAACACAAGCAAGTAATGTAGTAATAAATTCTCTGATTTAATGCTTGGATGATCATAGCTATGAGATTATTTTGTGAATTCTAAATCTCTAGGTATGTATATATATGAACTAGGGTTAGTCCTTAAATACAATGCCTAAGGACACAACTAAAATATTTCATACTTCAAGTCAATATATTACAACTAGTTGGAAGGGTTAGGTCACCCTAAAACTTCAATTTGAAATCTAAATGTTTAGGGGCCATTTCTGCAATTGACCTAGGGTCAGATATGGATGAATCTAAAGATTAAGATGAGTCCCTAAGAGTGAGTGCATATGAAAATAGGTATGCTTTGAGATATATAACAACTTTCAACAATAATCATGTCATAAATATCTTTATAGAATAAATCAGATTAAAGTAAATCTAAAACAAAGAAAAGAGAAAAGTACATGTATAATTTCTTTATTTTCATCTTTTTACCATTTAAAAAATAATTTTATAACATATATTTACCTATTTTATTAAAAATAACTTTGATAATTCCCTATAAAACAATTCACTTACAATTGTGAGTGTAGATATGAATAGAATATGCTCTAACTCCACCTCCACCAGTTATATTATACAAGTTAATTAATATTATACAGTTACACAATAGGAAAGATTCCACTTCTCTTTTGTGATCTTCTAAAAAGCACAATAAAAATAATCAAAGTATTAGATTTTAAAACCTTTTGCATTCAAATAAAATGGGGTGAGTGAAGTCCACCAATATGCTTTAAAAAAAAATAGAAGCTCATCAATGGCAAATTAAAAAAATAGAAGCTCACCAATGGCAAATCAAAATTAAATTGAAAGTGAATTCCATGGAAAACATTAATGGAAATAAATATTTCAAGCATCAAAACCAACATTGATTCAAAGGTCTTCAAAGATGGCATTATCTCTCATGTCCATGGCAATTGGAATACTATAGGAGTATTGTATTACGTCTACCTTGATGGCTTCTATAATATTTTTAGTACACAAAAGATTGATTTTTAAGGAAGCTTCCTCCGCTCCTGCTCGTCCCTCCCTTTTCGTCCATATGCAAGAGATATCATGGACAAATCCACAATCATTTCAAGATATTGACTTGCCTTGGAGTCCTTTCCGAAATGTTTGTGTCATATTTAGGCAAAGCCATGTGATGTAGTTTTCAAGTATTTTTGTGCAGCTATTCTCATCCAAGTATATTGATACATTCCACGACAACTATAGGAATTGGAGTCTAGTAACCAAAAATATTTGCCTAGCTTACTCAAGAGGGTTAAAAAAAAAAAAAAAAAAAATTCATTTCTATAAAATTTGAAGCTATAAATAATTTGATATGTAAAAAGTAAGTTTTTGATTAATTTTTTTCTTTTTACTCTAAAACTTAATGCAAATATCAAGATATGGATAATTAGCTCGAGAATAGTTGATCATATTTTTTTTTCTACCACTAATGAAAATATATTGATTGAGGACTCACCACATTTGATTAGAGACAATCCCTCTAAATACAAAAGTAACAACAACAAATATTGTAAGGTTAAAGAAATGAAAGCAACAATACCTCCTTTAAAATAATTAATAAAACATAAAGATGCCCTCATTTTTGTACCTCTAAAAAATGCATAAAATTATCTCTATTTTCTTTAGACTAATATAGTTGAATAAAAAATATATATTGTTAACATTGTTGGATAGAGTTAAATGAAGCTATGGGTCCCACTAGTGCCAAGTTAGTGTTTAATGGTTGTTGATCATGGAACTAGCTGATGTTTAAGGATTGCTTACAAGAACCTGTCTCTCATGACTATAAATGGTCTATTTAGCATTCGTCTAGGCAATGCTCATAGGGATGAAACACCAAGGTGGCACCTACCCCAATATCACTCTAATGAAGAATCAATACTTATAATAGGGAGATCACCCATCTTAGTATCACTCTAATGAAGAATCATAATTTATCAAGTAGTCACCATCCCAATATTGCTCTAGCTCAAGTGCACTTAACCATGGAGTTTATTCCTTTAACTAAGTGGCCTTAATTTTGAGGAAACCTTCATGGTTAAGCAAACTTGAGCCAAACAAGTTCTAGTGCTTTACCTTGTGAGCATTGAGTAATAAGTAGACCATTCATGGTCATGACAGATGGGTTATTGTGAACAATTACTCATGAAATAAGGGTTTATGAAGACTAACTTGAAACAATCTAGTTGAATCTTGATATAAGTTATCACATAATCCTTATAAATTTTATTTTATTGATTGCTCAACTTGGAGCCAAATGTTGCTCTCATTCTTATTCATTGACTCCTCCATTTTTCTTAGTAGAGGGTAGATAAAATGTTGACTTTTATCGACCTTTAGATCAATTTTTTGTATATAACATTTGAAAGGTAACATTCAACTATATATTTGAGTCCATTGTACAAATTATCCTTAAAAAAATTAACAAAGAGAAGATATGATATTGACTTTTAGTGACCTTTAGATCAAATTCATCTATATAACATTTAAAATGCAACATTCAAAAGTTCATTACACAAAGTATTTTAAAAAATACTCTTACATTGTTATTATATTATTCATAATATTTATGAAAAAAGTTGAGGAGAAAAGTACATACCTTTCGATTTTACTCTTGTTTTACATTCACTTTTGGTCCTCTCATAAATTCAATGTCCTAATTGCTCAATTTGTCATACTTCATACATTTGAGATGACCTAAAACTTGAAATGTAGTAGCCATTAGAAAATCCTAGTCCTAAATGGTTCAAAATAACTCTCTTTGTAGCCCTTCCTATGTCCTAAACTTGATTACAAGCATGGATCTATCCTTGAGATAGGACTATCCCCATGACCTTGTCCTCTTAATTCAAATCTATTTTCCCACTTCGCAAGATGACCCTTTCAAATAATATGACCATGTTTCTTGTCAACTTGTGTGCCAAATACTTTTAATTTAGCACCAAGGATCTTGTATTCAGGGATCTAATAATTAGATCTTATTTGTATTACATCACATAGATACTTAGAGCTTGCAGTAACACATGCATAAGAATATACTATATACCTTTCAATTTTTTTTTTATCTATAGGCATCTTGTATCTTTGTGTGGCATGCCTTCTCATCTTGTTTATTTGTGATAGGGATTGACTGCTACCAAGGAAGTCAAATGGATTTCCTTTTGTCTATAGTATACCCTTGAAAATGCTTCACAATAGCACCAAGTTTGGGACCTAGGTTCAAGCATATATGCATAGATACTGAGTAGAAAAAGAGTAGAGGATAAACTTGCCCCACCAAGACTAAATTATGGTAGGATGACTAAATCATAGGCATAACCCCATTTAGGAGTAGATAAGACCTTCTAGGTAGATTGGAAACAATGTAGATAGTGTTGATTCAATTTCAAAAAATATATTTCAATCATCAATCACAATGTAAATAAAAAATGAAGTTTTAACTACCTAATAGGTATAAAATAAAGATAAGCTACTATAACAGTCTCATTTCTAGATTCATTTACAATCTCAACTCTTTATTTAGGTATGATTGTTATTTACTATTTTAGATAAAACAAATTAGGGCTAAATTAATGCAAGGTCACTTTATTTCCCTGCATTTTGGTGAACCTAACTTTTTGATCTCCTTTAGTGCTTTTCTCTAGAGCTACCCTACCATTTCATTTGCTGGAAAAGTCTTCATCTATTATGTAGGCACAAAATTGGTGTAATAATGATAACTTTTCTTTGTATGCATTCCACAATGGTAGTTGCATTGCCAAAAAATTGCACACTAATTATGGGAAATCTAATGAGTTGATTGAAAATTATTGTGTGTCTTTGATGATCTACTTTATGATCTCTTTTTCCACCCCTTGTAAGTGTATACTCTTTATGATGCACAAATTTTATAAAAAAATTAACATGGACTTGCTTAATAAAATTTACACATACACATTTTCTAATATCTATTCATATTACTTGCATGTATATGGTGCTATCTGGAGGTTTAATTTTTCATATACACTTGTTTGGACCAATTTAATAATGGTATACTATTTTTTGTTGATACATAAATCCTTTTTTATATTATTGTTTATAATATATTTGTATATGTGGATTCATTAAATGGCCTAGATCCTTGAGATAGGACTATCCCCATGACCTTGTCCTCTTAATTCAAATCTATTTTCCCACTTCGCAAGATGACCCTTTCAAATAATATGACCATGTTGCTTGTCAACTTGTGTGCCAAATACTTTTAATTTAGCACCAAGGATCTTGTATTCAGGGATCCAATAATTAGATCTTATTTGTATTACATCACATAAATACTTAGAGCTTGCAGTAACACATGCATAAGAATATACTATATACCTTCCTATTTTTTTTTTAAATCTATAGGCATCTTGTATCTTTGTGTGGCATGCCTTCTCATCTTGTTTATTTGTGATAGGGATTGACTGCTACCAAGGAAGTCGAATGGATTTCCTTTTGTCTATAGTATACCCTTGAAAATGCTTCACAATAGCACCAAGTTTGAGACCTAGGTTCAAGCATATATGTATAGATATTGAGTAGAAAAAGAGTAGAGGATAAACTTGCCCCACCAAGACTAAATTATGGTAGGATGACTCAATCATAGGCATAACCCCATTTAGGAGTAGATAAGACCTTCTAGGTAGATTGGAAACAATGTAGATAGTGTTGATTCAATTTCAAAAAATATATTTCAATCATCAATCACAATGTAAATAAAAAATGAAGTTTTAACTACCTAATAGGTATAAAATAAAGATAAGCTACTATAACAATCTCATTTCTAGATTCATTTACAATCTCAACTCTTTATTTAGGTATGATTGTTATTTATTATTTTAGATAAAACAAATTAGGGATAAATTAATGCAAGGTCACTTTATTTCCCTGCATTTTGGTGAACCTAACTTTTTGATCTCCTTTAGTGCTTTTCTCTAGAGCTACCCTACCCTTTCATTTGCTGGAAAAGTCTTCATCTATTATGTAGGCACAAAATTGGTGTAATAACGATAACTTTTCTTTGTATGCATTCCACAATGGTAGTTGCATTGCCAAAAAATTGCACACTAATTATGGGAAATCTAATGAGTTGATTGAAAATTATTGTGTGTCTTTGATGATCTACTTTATGATCTATTTTTCCACCCCTTGTAAGTGTATACTATTTATGATGCACAAATTTTATAAAAAATTAACTTGGACTTGCTTGATAAAATTTACACATACACATTTCTAATATCTATTCATATTACTTGCATGTATATGGTGCTATCTGGAGGTTTAATTTTTCATATGCACTTGTTTGGACCAATTTAATAATGGTATACTATTTTTGTTGATACATAAATCCTTTTTTATATTATTGTTTACAAGATATTTGTATATGTGGATTCATTAAATGGCCTAGATTATGTTGGTTTCATGTGTTATATCCTAAGTCCTCTAGTGGCCATTCTTAGATCCCATGTTGGACAATCCCATGTTTTATTATGAGACATATTCTATGGATGTACATTCTTACTTTCCTACTTCTTATCACATGAACCAAGTAATAAAGCAAGTAACTTGTGCAACCCTAATAGTTCTAATTACATGAATTTCAATAAGAAAGTTAGGATCATATATACCAATATATCTTCTTCTAGATATAAACCCTTAGTACAAAAATGCTATTACAAAAATGGTATGTTTAAAATATACATACACATATCCTTTCAACCATTAGTGCTTTAAGGTAAATCTTCTTTAATCATAGTTGAAATAAAATTTCTACTTCCTTTAAACCTCGTATGTTGTGTGGAGTACTTGATCCTATTATGAAAAAGCCCTTAATACTCCAACAAACTCAAGATGATTCTTATGAGGTTGGACATACATATAAGATAATGTCTAATGGTAAAACAAGATTGAAATCCACAAGCTTTACCACCTTCGAACCTTGATTTACTTCCTACACCTAAAATTTCTACTAAAGCTAATAAGGAGTTTGATATTATTGGTCAACTGGTTCCAATTCCACAACAATCCTACATATTATGTTTTTATTTTTCAACTCATAATCATATGTATTGTGGGGTTCACACTAATTCCAACTCCATACAAACCTATATATTGTGATGATTTTTCTCATCCTCTATATGTCTTCATGGGTGACAAGTTGGTCACATCCTCATGACTCTATTCCATACTTTAACTTAACATATCATTGCTCTTTTACAAGTCATATGGTTTTCACTCTTAGTAAAACATAAAATTTTGATGCAAGTACATTTTTATGCTACTAATATAGTATTTGTAGGTTCTACTAATGATATGTGTGTAGGGTTGTAGATGTTTCTCTACTAAAATACAAAGAAATCATAAGGCATCACCCTACCACATATCCTTCAGTCTCCTTGATTATTTCACATACTCATTTTATTTATTTAGCATCCATGATTCATGTAGCTCACATGCATGCAAAGTAGGAGAAAAATGTCAAGGAGAAAAGTGCATACCTTTCACTTTTACTGTCTTGAACTTTACACTCACTTTTGGTCATATCATAAATATAATATCCTAGTGCAATTTGTCTTATTTTATACTTAAGATAATGCAAAACTTGAAACCTATTTTCCATTAGCCTATCCCAATTCCAAATGGTTTGTACTAACTTTCTCTATATAGCCCTTTGTATTCCCTTGACTTGACCTCAAGCATTGATTTTTTCCTTGGACATGAATACCCCCACAACCTTGTCCTATCAATTCAAATATATTTTTTCAATTTCCTAAACTAATTCTTTCGAATACTTTGGCCATTTTTTAACAATTTGTGTTCCAAATACTTTAGAATGAGCACCAAGGATCTTGTACTTATGGAAAAGCCCTAGGTCATTATATCAGTTATTAGATAAGGGTGGAAATATAAAGCTCTATCTCACTAGTGGGCCGTGCTTCTAAAATAATAATTTAGAGCACTTCAAAATCAACAAACTTTGATTGAAGGTGTTACAAAGCCACGTGGACACCATGTGGGCATCATCTTCAATCAAAGGTCAAAATTTAAGAAAAGTGGCTTATATATGTAGATATATGAATGCCAACTATATATGTTGTGATGTGACCTTCAAGCAAAGGTCCTTCAATTGAAGGTGTCTATTTGTAACCTATGTGCCAGCTGACTCCCTCGATAACACATGTTAGGTATTTGTTAGTAAAAAATTATTGATTTAGACCAAGTTTTCCATGATCAAATGAAGTCATCATGATATGAACTTTTGTACAAGCATAGCCCTTGAAGTAAGCTTTCTAAAAGGTATAGGTTTGCATATATTTAATTTAATTATTATATTTATTTTATATGTGCTAATCAATATAGGTTTAATACCAAACACAAAGACCAATTCTTGATACATAGGGAAAATGAACAAACAATAGAATGTTTTTAGAAAAGTATGACTATCCTTTGTATTGATGTCCTTTCAACCAAAAATAATAATTTACATATATGAAAATGTTATGCATTATGGGGAAATATGTGCCTAAATTATAACTAATATCATTAAACAATAAATAAAAAATAAAATATGAAACAAAAAATAACAAAAAAATATATGTGTACCTAAACATAGTGTTAATGATCTACATTTAATAAATTATGAAAATATCCTATTTCTAGCTCAAGCTATGCATTATGGGAAAATATTAATAATTAAAATTACTATAAAGTATAAGAAATAATTTATTAAAAAATATTGAAAAATGAGATAAATTTGTTATTTAAAAAAGATTATAATCTATAAAGAAAATCTCACAAATCATTAGTTTACATTGTATTTAAATTCTTAATAGTTTGCTTGCTATAATTGATATTTTTTTAAATGTTGATTTGAGTGGCCCACTTAGGCCAAAACGTGAGACACACCTTTATGCTATCACTAATAATCAATTTTCATTCACATTACAACATATAGAGACCCGAAGCCTACATAAGAAGATACTAAATACTTTGCTTTATTATCTATGCATCTTAATCTTTGTGGGGCCTGAGCTTGTGTTATTATTAATTGGGCTTCATTGCTATCAAAGAAGTTGAAAGCAATCCCCTCTTTCTATAGTAGGTCCTTATAGGTTCACCTTAGCACTAGAACAAGTTTTACACATAGGTGAAAGTGCATACACAATGTATCAAGGAGTACAATGTAGTAGAGGACATATTTGTGCCACTGGAACTAAATTGTTCTAGGGGGACCAAATCATAGGTGTGACTTCATTTAGGAGTAGAGTAGATCTTTTAGATAGATTTGTAATAATTCAAATAATATTTATTCAATTTTAGAAGTCAAATTTTGGTCCTTGATCACAATCTACATTAGAAAGTCAATCATTGACCACCCAAGAGTGACAAAACAAATTTAAGCTACTCCAACCATCTAATTTCTTGTTTGCTGGCTTGAGTATTGGGATTTCTCCCGAAGGTCTTAGGTTCGATTTCGAGGCCTAGACTTACTTGATGCACGTGGTTTGGGGGTTGCTGCATACATCCCTAGGGGAGTAGTCTTGCCTCAGCTCGCCCCTTCTGAAGCCCAACTTGGCAATAAGTAAGATCGAGGTAAGGTTGGTTTGGTCATTGGGCTGGGTCACGAGGATACCCCTGCGGTTGACAAAAAAAATCTCAAGTCCTTATTTTAATCTGATTGTTATTTGTTATTTTATATCAACTGAATTAGACCTAAATTAGTGTAACATCACTTTATTTGCATACAAAATTATATAACAAATTTAACTAACTAACTGTGCCATGTAATTCAATTGGTAATTGTCTTTTATTTGTTATTTTAAATGATGTATTTAATAAGACATTTTCTTCTTTTTTTCCCTAGGTAATAAGACATTTTGTTCTTTATCAGGATTATTTTTCTAGTTTTAAATAATTGTTAATGCAAAAAATACAAGTCCAACCATAAAATATTGTAAAAAATTTGAAAAAACAATATCAATAAGTTATGAATTAAACGTATCCAAAAAATCTTCATAAAATCAATCCCATTTATTTCAATAATAGAGATCTACAAATACAATACAATGTAAATAAAGTTTTAGATTTACTTAAAAAATAGATAAAAAGAGTTAAATAAGACTTGTGAACTCTTTAACAATTTTTTTATAGAAATAAAAATAAAAATATTAGAAGTTAATCTTTATTTTACATAATATTCAATTTTATTAAAGCTATCATTTAATTTTTGTTATAATTATAAGTTTTCTTAAATTATATATGCTTTAATGTGAAAGTAGGTAAAATTGAAAATTAGACACAAATAAGTAACTATTTTAGTGTTTATTAACTAGCATATACATCTTACATATATCTATTTTATTTTATTTAAATAAAAAATTGTAATTAATAGATTGATATTTTAAATACATTAGATCTAAAAATGTCAATATAACTATTTTACCATAGTGTAATTAGTAAAACATAAATATAATTATTTAAACTTTTAATAATTATTTTTATAACATGTAAAATTAATTCTAATTTCAAATAACATATCTACGTAAAAGTAGTATTTCAAATATTAACATTTTAAATAATTAAAAATTGTTGGTTCATTTTATTTTACTTGCATTTAGTTTATTACTTTATTGCATTGTATGCACTTAGATAGGATAAGTCTAGTTATGCAATTGTGTTAATTAGTCATGTGTTATTTTATACACCTAATTGACACTTGTTTAGTCTAGGTTGAGTTACATGCCTTTTATCATGCTACTTCATCTAGTTATCTCCACCTATTATGCATTCCTAGCTTTAGTTAGATACATTTATCAAGGATGCTTCCCTTTAGTTAGTTTCCACCTTTCATGCATCACCTTGCTCTATATAAGAAAAGGTCTCTATGTATATTTTGTGTGGCATTATTATTCAACACAACTATTTTATTGGTTATTTCTTTGTGACTCTTATTAGCTTTGCATAGATTTGCTTGTCGAAGGTTTGTTAGTTTGGTAATTCCTAGATTTTTAGAATATTTCATTATTCCTACATGGTACGAGAGATAAATCAATTCAAAATCCTTGTTATGAGAGCTTCCCATTGCTAGTTTTGCACTTTTCATGGATCCCATTTGGAGGAGATTTAGTTGCAAATCTCAAGTTACACCCCAACAAGCTAATGATCAAATGGAGATTCTTTACTAAAGTTAGATCCACCATGATTTCTAAAGCAGTTGAGAAACTAAAGTTTGTTTTTTGTTTCCTTCAATTTGGATGCCTAGAAGTTAGTTTATTTAAATTTCTAGTTACATATACTTTGGTATGTTTTTTAAATAACTTAGTTTTTAGAAAACTTTGGTGCAAAATGGACTACAACATTGCATCTAGAAGGGTAAAAAATAAATAGATTGACATCAAATTTGTCAAAATCAAAGTAAGACAAGCCAAGACAAAAATAATTAGCCCAGCCATGTAAGTTGATGATGCAGGAGCATCCCTAGTTCAAGAGTAATCTTTGTATCAACCAAAAACATTTGTATTTTAGTTTGTTTGCATTTCAGTTCTTTCATTTTTGAATTCAGTTCAGGCAGTTCAGTCAGTAGTAGTTTTCATCTTGTGGTCCAGTTTTTGCATTTCACATCTTGTGGATCTAGATTTAGCATCTACATTCATTCATCTTCATCATATCAAGAATTCAGAGCATTTGGATCAGTTATCGGAAAGATATCGCTATCAAAAGATCAATTGTTTTCTCAATGTGGAGCATTCTAGCAGTTCCTGATAACCAACTGAAGGAGAAGGCTTGCAGATCACTCCTTGACTTGTGGATCCTAATGAAACATCATTCAATGATCCTTGGTTCATGGCCGACCTTCCTCGGAGGTCCGCACGTTGTTCCATTCCTTTGAGGAAGTGTTCTATGCATTTAGGTCTAGCCTATCTATGAACATGTTACAACTCTTCATTGGAGTTTGTGATCTTCCTTGGCCGACGCAGAGGAATCTATTGGTCCAAAAATGATATATAAAGATGTAATAGATCCTTAGGAAGATAGCTATTCACATAAGAAAGATCTAATAGTTTAGTTTTTTTGCGAAGGGAGCTTCAAAGTCGTATCTTGCACATGTATGTAATCAGACCTTTGAGCCTTAGTTGTAAGCCCACATATTGCTGGTGGATCTCTGTTTTGAATTATATGATATATTGAATGACTTAATCTGCATATGTTCTAGATTCCTATGTTGTTTCTCTTGTGTTTACTCTTGCTGCTCGATCTAGACTATTCATTCTGTGAACCCTCCTACCGTGACTGCACCAGTTGAGGTTGTGTAGCTTGGCACAAGTTTGTTTCAACATCAATTTTGTATTGTAATTTACCTTTATATTTAAAAAAATGAAAAGGTCTATTTGTATAGCGATGAGCCAAGGATTTCTGTAAATATTTTTAAAATCAAAAAAATTGAAGGGGAAAGAACCTCATACCCACCTGCATCCCTGCCATGGTAGGTGCTATAGTGGGTGGAAACCCCCACACCCCTACCACTATATTAATTAAGCACTTTAAGTATTGCACAGGTCAAGGGGTTTGACCTACTACCATATGCGGATGCTTCCACCACTACAAAAGGTTATATTCCCTCAACTCTATAGACCTATGGGACCCTTAAACCTATTGCATGCCCCTTCTCACACTTGTGTGGTATCCAACTAGAACCCCCTTGGTCATAGGTCCATGTAGACCTCAAGCCTACTTAGTCCCACTATCTTTGGTGGTGGATAACTTTTTTGTTCAGTTTAGTAGCTCCCAACTATATTTTTTAGGTATCACCATATTTAGCAATTTTCACTAATTTTGGTGGATCTCTAAATTTAGTAGTATTTGGTAGTTTCTCTAGATTTGGTGGTCTTCGAAAAATCTAGAGGTTTCACCAAATTTGGAAAAGATCTTTTGATAGGCCCTCTCCATTTACATTTTCACTTTTGGAGGTCAAGTTTGATGGAGCTCTTCTCCTTCATTTGTTGCTCTTTTTTTGAGTATTTTTTTGAAATGGGATAAAATTATGTGTACTTCATAATGGTGTAAACAATTTTCTATTTAGACATTTGGTTTTTTCACATATCAAATTTTCTCAGCAACTTTTCTATATAGTTATTATTGTAGGAAATTCAAAGGGCCATAACTTGCACATATAGACTTGTCTTTCGATCCTTTTTTTAAGTGTATATTTTCCATGTAGTTCATGCCAGTTTCTTCCATTTCTTTTCATTTAATAGTAGAAATATATTTTTAGCATTTGATCCTTTTAGATATTGTGAGAATCTATTGTACACATAATTTTATATTTGTAAATGCATTAAAATAAAGTGCTACACTATATCTTTGCACTTAGGGGATTGTACACATCTTATTGTACCATTGATGTACTTACACTATCTTATAAAGTTCCATGGGGTTTCTTGTGGGTGCCTTATTTTTCACCATCACAACCTCATCTACTTTCATGTGTGTGTTCCATGTTATTGCATTTACCTTTTTCTAGTTGCAAGTACTTCATATTGGGCATTTTAATGTTGCTTCTTCATCTTCTTGAACTACTTTTTTATGATAGTTTCTAGTGCAATGCCATACCTCTCCCTTGTTAGCATTATGAGGGGATGTTTTACTATTTGTACTTGTGTTAGTACTTCCTTGGTCTTATTTTGGAGTGATCTATGTGCTTAGTCCTTGTTCCTATATACTACATGGATGTAGTAGCAAGTTACCTATGCATTCCAATGAGATGAAACATGTACCATATAGATACTTTTGCATACCTATTTATAAAAATCACCTTCTACCTTCTTCAGTTGGTTAACATTTATGAGACTATTGGCACATGCATGTTTTATTACTAGATTATTGCATTGTTGTAGTAAATTACTGTGAATTCACCATCTGAGCAATGTTTGAGTAGTCTTATTTTGCTCACTCATGCAGATTTGTATGTCATCTACATCTTTGACTGTCTCTATGTAATGTCTAAGTAGTGTTGTTTTCATCACTCATGTAGATCCATCCACATATTTGACTACATAGTGTAATGTTTGAGTAGTGTTTTTATCACTCATGCAAATTTGTGACTCTTTGCATTTGATGTTTGATAATAATTTTATTGGAGGGGTAAGTGCAAGAAGTTGGGTCCATTTTTTGGCTAAAAAGTGGGTGTTTTTCTTGAAAATCAAAGTTTGTCACAATTGGAGTCAAAATTTGAAGCACTTACACATAGAATCTTAAGAAAGTCCATTAATATGAAATGTAGTATTTTGAGTCTAATTTTCAAATATGTAAGTTATTCTAATACCCAGATGATACAAATTAATTTTGCAGTCTTGTACAGAAACCACTTTTTAAAAGTCACTTTGTTAGGACCATACCATGTACGTGTACAACCAACATAATTTGACCTAAATAAAAGTATTTTTCTAAATCCTTTTGGAGAAATATTTGTATTACAATGAAGTTTGATGAGGATATTTTTTATAATTTTTTTCCAAATATTTTTTTAATTAATTTTTTATTGGCCCTAATTGTTGTATTTGAAAACCCCTCATGTATGACCAACATAATTTGAGCTAAACTAATCATAAAATAATTTTTTTCATTGTGTAAAGAATGATGTGTAGATTGATGATATATAATTAAAAAAAAACTTCAAAAATTAAAAGCTATTAAAAAATATTAAAACCTGACATTTCAAGTTTATGGATCAGTTTTCTCATAAATTAATTAATAAATAGAAAAACAAGTCGAATCATCAAAAAAGTATATATTTGAAAACTAAACATCATAATCTATAATAGGTTTTAATTTCATAAAAAAAGAAGAAAAAAATATTCGTCAGGCATATTGGTTTTAATTTAGTCTTTTCTCTCGTTGTGAACATGGACTTGTACTTGCGGGTCCAAGGCTAAAGGTTGACTTACCATACCTTTCCCGAGCCTAAAACCAAATGAAAAACATGGGTTGTGTTTTCAAACTTTTAGGAACGTGTACCTGTTCTAAAATAGCTACCCATTCCTAATATATTCATTATTTTAAAAATTAAACACTTTTATGAAATAGGTACCTATTTAGGCTGAGATCTCAAAGCATAACGGGTACCCATTCCTATCGGGATTTTTTTTTCCCGACGCTTCCCCTATATGTGGACCCAACTTCTTGCTTTTACCTGAAGGTTCTTCAATACCAATAGTGTAATAGTTATTCTTTGGCATTTGTTTATAGATTCTTCATATATCTTTAGTGGATTTCTTCATGTTCATGTTCCATCATTTAGTCACAACTTTTGGGGAGGCTTCTTAGTTCTTCTCATGTTCTCTCTTTTAGAGGAGTTTTTCCTACATGAATTTCCATCTATTTTTTAGGGAATCTTTTTAAAATGAGTACCTAATTAAGCCTATTTGTTGAGACTCATTTGTCTCTCTCTCTCTCTCCCTAAGTTTTGCTTATGAGAAAGTGTTCCAATGCATTTTATTTTACTTGCATTTAGTTCATTACTTTATTGCAATCTATGCACTAAGATAGGATAAGCTCACACAGGTAGTTGTGTTAATCAATCACATTCCCTTGTCTTATGCACACGATTTCCACTTATATAGTCTAGGTTAAGTTACAATCTTATCATGCTAGTTCATCTAGTTATCTCCACTTATTATGCATCTCCAACTTTAGTTAAATCCATCTATCATGGTTCTAGCTTTGGTTAGTTTCTACCTTCCATGCATCACCTCAAGTGCTCTATAAGCAAGGGTCTCTATGTACATTTTGTGTGGTATTAATTATTATTCAATACAATTATTTTTCTTGTTATTTCTCTATGCCTCTTATTAGCTTTGCATAGATTTTCTTGTGGAAGTTTTGTTAGTTTGATGGTTCTTAAATTTGTGGGAATATTTCATTTTTCCTATAAAAATAATAGCATAAATATGTAAATACTCAAATAATATCTTATTTAGGGAAGTCTTCTATCTACTTCTTTCATACTCCACGGGTTATTCAGAGAAGAATTGCTGGTATTCTTCGTTTCCATATTGGCACTCTCCCTTTTGTGATGCAGGAGCATCCAGTGGTGTAAACACAATCTTGCATAACCCAAAAAAAGATGTGTTTCAAAATTGTTGATGTTATTTCCATTTATTTTTAAAATTTATGGTTCTGTTTCCATAATCACTTGAATAATGATGTAGAACTTTCAGTTTTTCCAAACTGCTAAAAACAGCAACCTGCTATTTTTAGAAAGTTTGCATTTGGGCACAGATTGAAATGACAATTTACAAGAAGCTTCATAACTAAAAAATAAGACCTTTGGCGAAGGAATCACGCAAATATCCTTTGCGAGCTGAAAGATATTAAAGTTTCCATTTCCTGAAAAATGCCTGAAAATTATTCAAACTCAGGTTTGAGGCACTAAATAGCCCCGTACAGGCCTGAAAAATGGCCAGAATTGGCAGAACGAGTTCCTACCGCATAGAGTACTCTGTGAGCTTTCTGACACATAAAACAGTTCATCAATCGGATACCCGGATCAAAAGTTATGGCTCCCGGAAGTTGACCTATTTTTGGAGGGAGATGCAAATTTTGAAATTAGGTTGTTGGCCGCCAAAAATGCTATTAATGACCATTTTTAGGAATCTTGGGCAGTAGTAGAGTTAAGGGGGGAAGTGTAGAGTCAAGAATAGGGGAAAAACAAAAACCCTAGCAGATTTGGGGTCATAGATGGCAAATGATTCTAGAGTCTTATGAGAGGAAGCTGTAATGTGTTGCAGCCTGTGGAGGGTTGATTCCTCTGATTGTATCTAAGCTTCTATATTGTAATAAGTTGTCCAAATCAATAAAGAAAGTTCTATTTTCTGTGTGTAATTTCTTTTATTGTGTGTTTTATGATTTACCCCCTTCATCAAGTGGTATCAAAGCAAGGGTTCCTGAGTGTGTAGACAGATCGCCGACCGTGAGGCAGTTTACACCAGGACCTGAGGTTGTGGGTTTTCTACAGAGATCAAGATGCCTCCATGAAGAAATCGTATTGGGAGTAATGCTTTGATGGAAGAGAGTTTTAGAACCCTACAAAGGCAAATCGATGCATTGCAAGAGGAGCTACAAAAATGGTTTAATCTGAGAACAAGAGAAGAAAGTGAAGATGAAGCTGAAGAAGAGCTATCTGAAGAAGAACAAGAAGCTGTAGGATATCCTACAGAAGTTAGGTTGTTAAGGGCTATTTCTAAGATTGGAAAGAGGCCTAAAATCAAAGTTTCTACATATTCTAGAGATTTAAATCCAGAACAGCTTATTGATTGGATCAATGACATGGAGGAATATTTTGAGTATGAAGATGTGGAAGACCCAAATCGGGTCTAGTTTGCAAAAACAAAATTGAAGGGCCATGCCAGTATTTGGTGGAAGGAGGTCCAGTTAGAGAGGAACAGAAGAGGAAAAGAAAAGATCACCAGATGGGATCAGATGGTGGAGAAACTGAAGAAGCAGTTCATTCCTATGGACTATGAGATGGAGTTATTAAAGAAGCTGCAAGGACTGAAGCAAGGTAACAAGTCTATTAAGGAGTATATAGCAGAGTTTTGTAAAATTACCATCAGGACATGCCATGCAGAGCCCAGCAAGGAGAAGGTATCCTGTTACATTAATGGGTTGAGGCTGAGTATTCAAGAGGAGCCGAGTCTAGTTAGAATGACGACCATAGAAGATGCATACCAGTTTTCCCTGAAGGTGGAAGAGAAGATGAATAAAAGATTTGACAGCAAACAAAGGGGAAGAGGTCAAGGTGGAAGGACTGGTGGAAGACCCTATGGGGGCTGAAATGAAGATTGAAAGAAAAGTGAAGAAGCCAGCACTAGTCGAAATCAGAGAGGAGATAATACCTACCACCCTCGTGACTAGAACAATGGTGAGAAAAGAGGAAGAGGAAGAGGCAGACTTGGGCAAGTACCTAGAAGAGGAGGTGTCAAAGGAACCTGTTTCCAATGTGGAGAAGAAGGGAATCAAGCATACGAGTGTCTGCAACATCAAGGAAGGACAAATAGAAGACCTGAAGGTAATGCATGAGTCGCACATGTAGATGAAGATGCGTAGTCTGAGCATTCTGACGATGCTGAAAGGGGAGAAACCCTATTTGTCAGAAGAACTTTGTTGAATGAAGAGAAAGAACCCAATTAGAGGAAGAGTCTATTCCACACAAGGTGCAAATGTGAAGGTAAGTGTTGTGATATTATTATTGACAGTGGAAGCACTGACAATCTTGTTTTAGAGGAGATGGTTGATAAGTTGAAGTTGACAAGAAGAAAGCATCCACTGTCCATGATGTCCGTGCAAACACATATTCCCTAACAAAGGATGGAGTTCATCATAAGTTGAAGCCCTTGAAGGAGGTGGAAGAAAAGGTATGTAGTACTACCAGAATTTGCTTGGTAGATGGTAGGAAATTCTTGGAAGGTATGAAGCATGAGCGTCATTGCTTTGCATTGATTCCTAAGATCAGTCAAGAGAAATGTAAAGATGTACTAGAAGAAGTTTTAGATATGTTGGAAGAATTTTAGGACATTATCTCTAATAATGTACTAGAAGGTTTACCACCGGTGAGGAAGATAAGTCATCAAATGGACTTGATACCAAGAGCCAGTTTGCCAAATAAGGCAGCCCACAGAATGACCCCTCCAGAGAGTGAAGAGTTAAATAGACAAGCTCAAGAGTTGTTAAGGAAGGGACTGATAAGAGAGAGCCTAAGTCCATGTGCGGTACCTGTAGTACTAGTACTGAAGAAAAATGGAGAGTGGAGAATGTGTATAGATTCTCGTGCCATCAACAAGATCACAATCAAGTACAGATTTCTATTACCCAGAATGGATGACATAATGGATTGTTTGAGTGGAGCCAAGTACTTCACGAAGATTGATTTGAAGAGTGGGTATCACTAGATCAGAATTAGAGAAGGAGACGAATGGAAGACAACCTTCAAGACAAAGGAGGGTTTGTATGAGTGGTTAGTCATGTCATTTGGGCCAACTAATGCACCGAGCACATTCATGCGGCTCATGAATGAGGTACGGAAAGAATTTTTGGGAAGTTTTGTTATTTTCTATTTAGATGATATTTTGATTTTAGATAAAACTTGGGATGAGCATCTGATGCATATCAGAAGAGTTTTAGAGAAGTTGAGGGAGGAGAAATTACTAATTAATTTGAAGAAATCTAGCTTTGCCAAGAAGGAGTTGATAATTCTGGGATTTGTTGTCTCAGAGGAAGGTCTTAAGATGGACCCAGAAAAAGTAAGGGCTATCATTGAATGGCCTACACCAAGGAGTGCCACAGATGTACGATCTTGTCATGGTTTGGCAAGTTTTTACAAAAAGTTTATCAAAAAAATTAGTAGCATTTGTGTACCCCTGACTGAGACAATGAGAGGGGATAGAAAAGAGTTTAGATGGACTAAAGGAGCATATAAAAGTTTTGACACATTGAAGTAGAAAGTTACAGAGCAACCTATTTTGGTACTTCTAGATTTCTATAAGGTATTTCAGGTAGATTGTGATGCTAGAGGTAGTGCTATAGGAGTTCTTTTGAGCCAAGAAGGTAAGCCCATTGCCTATTTTAGTGAGAAGCTTAATGATGCCAAGAAAAAGTATTATGTTTATGATCAGGAATTTTATGCAATAGTTCAGGCTTTGAAGAAATGAAGACATTATTTGTTGCCAAAAGAGTTTGTTTTATATACTGATCATCAAGCTTTGAAGTATCTTAATAGTCAAGGAAAGTTGTACCAAAGGCACTTAAAATGGGTTGAGTTTTTGCAGAGCTATACTTTCGTTTTGAAGCATAGGAGTGGGAAATCCAACAGAGTTGCAAATGCCTCGAGCAGAAGGTAAAATTTGTTGACAGAAATGAAGATAGAGGTTGTTAGGTTTGATGAACTCAAAAGTTTGTATCCTAAAGATCTAGATTTTGTAGAGGCTTGGAAAGCTTATCTAGAACCTGTTACTCTAGACAGGACAAAATGGTTGGATTTCATAATCCAAGATGGCATGTTGTTTAAAGGAAGCTAGTTGTGCATTTCAAGGAGTTCCATGAGAGAAAACTTGATTAAGAAGAAGCATAGTGGAGGATTGGCCGGACACTTTGGTCGAGATAAGACCATTTCTATTGTTGGTGAAAATTATTATTGGCCACAGTTGTAGCAGGATGTGATGAAATTTGTGCAGAGTTGCAGATTATGTCAGATGGTGAAAGGAGCAAGTTAGAATACAGGTCTATATCAGCCACTACCTATACCAGAGAAGCCATGGGATGATATTAGTATGGATTTTGTTTTTAGTTTACCAAGGACATGGAGAGGACACGATTCCATTTTTGTGGTGGTGGACAGATTCTCAAAGATGGCACATTTTATTCCTTGCAATAAGACTAATGATGCTATTCATATTGCTGAATTATCTTTCAGGGAGGTGGTGAGATTACATGGACTACCAAAGAGCATAGTTTCAGATTGAAATACCAAGTTTGTTTGTTATTTCTGGAGGACATAGTGGAAGAAGTTGAAGATAGATTTAAAGTTTAGTTCTGCACACCATCCATAGACTGATGGATAGACCGAAGTGGTGAATAGGAGTTTGGGTAACCTGCTACGATGCTTAGTAGGAGATAAGCCCAAGGGATGGGATTTGATTTTACCACAGGCTAAATTTGCTTACAACAATTCTGTCAATAGGAGTACTGGTAAATCACCATTCTAGATTGTATATAGCAATAGCCCAAGAAATGCTTCTAAGTTAAGAAAGCTGGACAAAGGAGAAAAGACAAGTGTTGAAGCTGAAGAGTTTGCAGAACATCTAAAGAATTTGCATGAAGAGGTGAAAAAACACATTAATGAGATGAATATTTAGTACAAGGCTAAGGAAGATCAGAAGAGGAGATATAAGGAATTCCAGGTAGGAGATGAAGTCATGGTTCACTTGAGAAAAGAAATGTTCCCAATTGGAACATACAAAAAGCTGAAAATGAAGAAATTTGGACCATGCAGAATTTTGAAGAAACATGATTTAGGAAATACATATGAGGTAGAGCTGCTGAGTGGGATCAACATTTCTCTTATTTTCAACATTGCTGATTTATCAGAATATCATGAAAGTGGAATAGAGGATGGACCAAAAGAAGAACAGTGGAGTATTTCGGCATCTACTTCAACAGAGGAGATAGAAGAGATCTTGGATAGCCGTGTGGGAAGAAGTACTCGGAATAGGCAATATGAAGAATATCTAGTGAAATGGAAAGGAAGGCATGTTGAAGATTCTTCTTGGTTGTCTAAGGCATAGGTTGACCGTTTGGGTTTTTCTCGCACAAACACCTGAGATGTGACAAGGTCACTTCTCAAATTACTCTGGGTGTCTGATTCAGGAGCATCCAGTGGTGTAAGGGCAATCTTGCATCACCCAAAAAAAGATGTGTTTCAAAATGGTTGATGTTCTTTCCATTTCTTTTCAAAACTTGTGGTTTTGGTTCCATAATCGCTTGAATAATGATGTAGAACTATCAATTTTTTCAAACTGCTAAAAATAGCAACCTACTATTTTTAGAAAGTTTCCATTTGGGCATAGATTGAAGTGAAAATTTACAGGAAGCTTCATAACTAAAAAATAAGACCTTTGGTGAAGGAATCACATAAAGATCATTTGCGAGCTAAAAATATTAAAGTTTTCGTTTCCTAAAAAATGCCTAAAAATAATTCAAACTCAGGTTTGAGGCACTAAATGGCCCCATACGAACCTAAAAATGGTCATAACCAAAAAAGCTGGTTCTTAGCATGTAGAACACTATGTGAGCTTTCTAATGCATAAAACGATTTGTCAATCAGACACCCGGATCAAAAGTTATGGCTCCCAGAAGTTGACTTATTTTTGGAGGAAGATGCAAATTTTGAAATTAGGTTGTTGGCTACCAAAAAGGTTATTAATAACCATTTTTGGGAACCCTGGGTAGTAGTAGAGTTAAGGGGGGAAGTGTAGAGTCAAGAATAGGGGAAAAATAGAAACCCTAGTAGATTTGGGGTCACAGATGGCAGATGATTCTAGAGTCTTGTGAGAGGAAGTTGTAATGTGTTGTAGCCTATCGAGAGTTGATTCCTCTGATTGTATATGAGATTCTATATTGTAATAAGTTGTCCAAATCAATAAAGAAAGTTCTATTTTCTATGTATAATTTCTTTTGTTGTGTGTTTTATGATTTATCCCCTTCATCATTTTGTGTGTCTTGGCATTCCGCTTGCTATTCGCTTGCTTCCTAAATTGTTCTGGTAGGAGATTATTGATAAGTTTAAAAATCTGGTTAGTCATTGGACTTACAGGTGGCTCTCTTTTGTAGGTAGGGTAACTCTTCTAAAGTTAGTGGTGTAGGCTCTTCCTCTGTACAGATGTTTTATTTTCTCTGCACCCTCCAGCTTTATCAAAGACTTTGAGAGTTTGTCTCGACAGTTCCTTTGGTCTGGCAATCTTCTTCACAAGAAGTGGAGATTGGTTAAGAGGGAAGCTATTTGTAGGCCGAAGCAGGCTGGTGGTCTAGGTCTACAAAGGACTGATTTGAATGGACAAGATTTAGAAACTAAGCTATATTAGTGGTGGCATTCGTAGCAGCATCAATGGTGGGAAAAAAATCTTACTTCGAAGTATCTGGGTGTGGTTGAGAGTGTGGATGTTGCCCGCTTTTGTTTGGAGGGGAAGGGTTCTATGATTTGGAGTACCCTCAAAAGGGCTGCCAAGTTGGTCAAGCAGGGGCTATTTTGGATTTGCAGTGGGTGGCAATATACTCTCTTCTAGCATGATTCTTGGAATGGCTATCCTCCCATTTTGTCTACTCACCCCCACCTGCAGAATTTGAGTAGGTATTTTGTTGATGCTGGGTGGTGCCGTGTTGCTGACTTTAAAACTCTTCAGAATTTGGGACTGTAGATGGGAATGTGAGATTCAATCAAATGAACAATATCAAAACCCAAACACCAACAAAATAATGAAAACAAGAAAGATAGAAGGAAATGAAGCAAACGAATAACAATGCAAACCTTCCATGTTTCAAAGCTTCTATTGTTTGCCTATTACAACCGTCCTTTGCTGATGAAGTAGGCCCTCAGTGAGTGCACTCTCTTAGCTATGTTGTAGGATGTCAATGGTAAATGGCTACATGGATAGGTATTGCTATGAAGTAGAGCTTCAAAGCAAGAGGGTGATCTCAAGCAAATTGGGATGCCAAAGGTGTGTGAGTAGAATCCTGCAGAGTAACAATACAGATAACCTGGATGAATAGAATGGAGGGATGAAGCTTCTTTTATAGACTTGGAAGAATGAGGATCAATGGTTGAGAGAAGATATGAAGATCAATGGCTAGGAATAAAAGTAAATCTTTTATTCACAGTGGATTATGACATTTGAATTAAAAATTCAGAGTGGGGGGACAATGGGTTATGACAGTTGAATTAAAAATTCAGAGTGGGGGACAATGGGTTATGACAGGTGAATTAAAAATTCAGAGTGGAGGATAATGGGGAACATTGAATTAAAAATTCAATTTGTGGAGGATAATTGATTTAAAGATTTATTTTGGAAAATGGAGGATATTAGCTAATTAAATATTAAGAATATTTAATTATATGTGCAACATGGTGAGGTGGAAGAGATGAGGTGGAAAGATGAGGTGGATTGATGAAGTGGATTTTGTGGGGTGGATTTAAGATTTTAGACATTAGAAGAATTTAGAGATTTTAATTAAATAAATTGATTCTATTTAATTGTAGGATAGTGAATCGATTAAATAAATTTAGAATATTTATTTAATTGATAGAAGAATGGAATAAATATTTAGAATATTTATTTAGGATGAATCGTGTCATTTTTAGGCGTATATATTTTGCCCCTCTTTGAAACAATGTGTTCTATCATGTTGTTTCAAAGAATAAGAGTAGTCTGATAATGATACATGCCCCAGTTTGCCCCTGGTACAGGTTATTATGATAGGATGCCCCCTCGGGAGATTGGACGGGGAGAAGGCAGAAGGCGTGAGACAGACAATCTCACGATGAGATATGGTGATAGGAGATGAAATGGTTGTATGCAGAAGGAATGGATGAAGGATATGGAATGCAAGATAAAAATGATAACACCCACAAGAAAGTAAGCAAGTATGCACAAATGACACAAGCACAAACGAGGTATTGCCCCTGTCGAGTGATAAACCAATGATATGGATCGATGATGTCTAGTTTCAAGAATGAAGTATGTCATATAAGACTCCAGGTCTAGTTTCAACAATATAATATCCTGTCTAAGACAATTGATTGATTAATTGATTGAGTTGGTTTATGACTGGACAAGGATCAATACCATTGATTGTGATTGGATCATTTGACAAGATTGATTTGACTTGATTGGCATGGATTAAGGATAGACTTGCAATTGGATACGGTATGGACATGGATATAGATATGAGGCGCAATTGGATATGATATGGATATGAGATGTGATTGGATATGGTATATGGATATAGGATGGATGTTTTGCTTTTAGAGTGCTTTATTTCATCATTGGGCGTTTATTATGTTGTAAGAAACTACAAGCATCTAGGTATAATTAAACCGAGATGACCTGAGTATTACTTACATGGATTTTGATATAGCAAGTTAATACAAGCATCTAGTCAAAATTGAATCTAGATGACCTGAGTACTTCTTGCATTTTTCAATAGACAAGGATTGCCCCTTTTCATGTTTAGATCTCGGAGTCCTAGATGATCTTTTACCGATCATGTCGTTAGACATAAATTGTCACATTACTAAAGTTTAATCCACAAGCAGAATAATGAACAATATCAAAACCCAGACACCAACAGAATAATGAAAACAAGAAAGATAGAAGGAAATGAAGCAAACGAATAACAATGCAAACCTTCCCTGTTTCAAAGCTTCTATTGTTTGCCTATTACAACCGTCCTTTGCTAATGAAGTAGGCCCTCAGTGAGTGCACTCTCTTAGCTATGTTGTAGGATGTCAATGGGAATGTGAGATTCAATCAAATGAACAATATCAAAACCCAAACACCAACAGAATAATGAAAACAAGAAAGATAGAAGGAAATGAAGCAAATGAATAACAATGCAAACCTTCCCTGTTTCAAAGCTTCTGTTGTTTGCCTATTACAACCGTCCTTTGCTGATGAAGTAGGCCCTCAGTGAGTGCACTCTCTTAGCTGTGTGAGATTCAATCAAATGAACAATATCAAAACCCAAACACCAACAGAATAATGAAAACAAGAAAGATAGAAGGAAATGAAGCAAACGAATAACAATGCAAACCTTCCATGTTTCAAAGCTTCTGTTGTTTGCCTATTATAACTGTCCTTTGCTAATGAAGTAGGCCCTCAGTGAGTGCACTCTCTTAGCTGTGTTGTAGGATGTCGATGGTAGATGGCTACATGGATAGGTATTGCTATGAAGTAGAGCTTCAAAGCAAGAGGGTGATCTCAAGCAAATTGGGATGCCAAAGGTGTGTGAGTAGAATCCTGCAGAGTAACAATACAGATAACATGGATGAATAGAATGGAGGGATGAAGCTTCTTTTATAGACTTGGAAGAATGAGGATCAACGGTTGAGAGAAGATATGAAGATCACTGGCTAGGAATAAAAGTAAATCTTTTATTCACAGTGGATTATGACATTTGAATTAAAAATTCAGAGTGGGGGGACAATGGGTTATGATAGTTGAATTAAAAATTCAGAGTGGGGGACAATGGGTTATGACAGGTGAATTAAAAATTTAGAGTGGAGGATAATGGGGAACATTGAATTAAAAATTCAATTTGTGGAGGATAATTGATTTAAAGATTTATTTTGGAAAATGGAGGATATTAGCTAATTAAATATTAAGAATATTTAATTATATGTGCAACATGGTGAGGTGGAAGAGATGAGGTGGAAAGATGAGGTGGATTGATGAGGTGGATTGATGAAGTGGATTTTGTGGGGTGGATTTAAGATTTTAGACATTAGAAGAATTTAGGGATTTTAATTAAATAAAATGATTTTATTTAATTGTAGGATAGTGAATCGATTAAATAAATTTAGAATATTTATTTAATTGATAGAAGAATGGAATAAATATTTAGAATATTTATTTAGGATGAATCGTGTCATTTTTAGGCGTATACATTTTGGCCCTCTTTGAAGTAATGTGTTCTATCATGTTGTTTCAAAGAATAAGAGTAGTCTGATAATGATACATGCCCCAGTTTGCCCCTAGTACAAGTTATTATGATAGGATGCCCCCTCGGGAGATTGGACGGGGAGAAGGCAAAAGGCGTGAGACGGACAATCTCACAATGAGATATGGTGACAGGAGATGAAATGGTTGTATGCAGAAGGAATGGATGAAGGATATGGAATGCAAGATAGAAATGATAACACCCACAAGAAAGTAAGCAAGTATGCACAAATGACACAAGCACAAATGAGGTATTGCCCCTGTCGAGTGATAAACCAATGATATGGATCGATGATGTCTGGTTTCAGGATTGAAGTATGTCGTATAAGACTTGAGGTCTAGTTTCGACAATATAATATCCTGTCTAAGACAATTGATTGATTAATTGATTGAGTTGGTTTATGACCAGACAAGGATCAATACCATTGATTGTGATTGGATCATTTGACAAGATTGATTTGACTTGATTGGCATGGATTAAGGATAGACTTGCAATTGGATACGGTATGGCTATGGATATAGATATGAGGCGCAATTGGATATGATATGGATATGAGATGTGATTGGATATGGTATATGGATATAGGATGGATGTTTTGCTTTTAGAGTGCTTTATTTCATCATTGGGCGTTTATTATGTTGTAAGAAACTACAAGCATCTAGGTATAATTAAACCGAGATGACCTGAGTATTACTTACATGGATTTTAATATAGCAAGTTAATACAAGCATCTAGTCAAAATTGAATCTAGATGACCTAAGTACTTCTTGCATTTTTCAATAGACAAGGATTGCCCCTTTTCATGTTTAGATCTCGGAGTCCTTGATGATCTTTTACCGATCATGTCGTTAGACATAAATCGTCACATTACTAAAGTTTAATCCACAAGTAGAATCATGACCAATATCAAAACCCAAACACCAACAGAATAATGAAAACAAGAAAGATAAAAGGAAATGAAGCAATCGAATAACAATGCAAACCTTCCCTATTTCAAAGCTTCTATTGTTTGCCTATTACAACCGTCCTTTGCTAATGAAGTAGGCCCTCAGTGAGTGCACTCTCTTAGCTGTGTTGTAGGATGTCAATGAGAATGTGAGATTCAATCAAATGAACAATATCAAAACCCAAACACCAACAGAATAATGAAAACAAGAAAGATAGAAGGAAATGAAGCAAATGAATAATAATGCAAACCTTCCCTGTTTCAAAGCTTCTATTGTTTGCCTATTACAACTGTCCTTTGCTGATGAAGTAGGCCCTCAGTGAGTGCACTCTCTTAGTTGTGTGAGATTCAATCAAATGAACAATATCAAAACCCAAACACCAATAGAATAATGAAAACAAGAAAGATAGAAGGAAATGAAGCAAACGAATAACAATGCAAATCTTCCCTGTTTCAAAGCTTCTGTTGTTTGCCTATTACAACCATCCTTTGCTGATGAAGTAGGCCCTTAGTGAGTGCACTCTCTTAGCTGTGTTGTAGGATGTCGATGGTAAATGGCTACATGGATAGGTATTGCTATGAAGTAGAGCTTCAAAGCAAGAGGGTGATCTCAAGCAAATTGGGATGCCAAAGGTGTGTGAGTAGAATCCTGCAGAATAACAATACAACTAACCTGGATGAATAGAATGGAGGGATGAAGCTTCTTTTATAGACTTGGAAGAATGAGGATCAACAGTTGAGAGAAGATACGAAGATCAATGGCTAGGAATAAAAGTAAATCTTTTATTCACAGTGGATTATGACATTTGAATTAAAAATTCAGAGTGGGGGGACAATGGGTTATGATAGTTGAATTAAAAATTCAGAGTGGGGGACAATGGGTTATGACAGGTGAATTAAAAATTTAGAGTGGAGGATAATGGGGAACATTGAATTAAAAATTCAATTTGTGGAGGATAATTGATTTAAAGATTTATTTTGGAAAATGGAGGATATTAGCTAATTAAATATTAAGAATATTTAATTATATGTGCAACATGGTGAGGTGGAAGAGATGAGGTGGAAAGATGAGGTGGATTGATGAAGTGAATTTTGTGGGGTGGATTTAGGATTTTAGACATTAGAAGAATTTAGGGATTTTAATTAAATAAAATGATTTTATTTAATTATAGGATAGTGAATCGATTAAATAAATTTAGAATATTTATTTAATTGATAGAAGAATGGAATAAATATTTAGAATATTTATTTAGGATGAATCGTGTCATTTTTAGGCATATACATTTTGGCCCTCTTTGAAGCAATGTGTTCTATCACGTTGTTTCAAAGAATAAGAGTAGTCTGGTAATGATACATGCCCCAGTTTGCCCCTGGTACAGGTTATTATGATAGGATGCCCCCTCGGGAGATTGGACGGGGAGAAGGCAGAAGGTGTGAGATGAACAATCTCACGATGAGATATGGTGACAGGAGATGAAATGGTTGTATGCAAAAGGAATGGATGAAGGATATGGAATGCAAGATAAAAATGATAACACCCACAAGAAAGTAAGCAAGTATGCGCAAATGACACAAGCACAAATGAGGTATTGCCCCTGTCGAGCGATAAACCAATGATATGGATCGATGATGTCTGGTTTCAAGAATGAAGTATGTCGTATAAGACTCCAGGTCTAGTTTCGACAATATAATATCCTGTCTAAGACAATTGATTGATTAATTGATTGAGTTGGTTTACGACCGAACAAGGATCAATACCATTGATTGTGATTGGATCATTTGACAAGATTGATTTGACTTGATTGGCATGGATTAAGGATAGACTTGCAATTGGATACGGTATGGATATGGATATAGATATGAGGCGCAATTGGATATGATATGGATATGAGATGTGATTGGATATGGTATATGGATATAGGATGGATGTTTTGCTTTTAGAGTGCTTTATTT
Organism: Cunninghamia lanceolata; assembly: GCA_027924645.1. Taxonomy (NCBI): domain Eukaryota; kingdom Viridiplantae; phylum Streptophyta; class Pinopsida; order Cupressales; family Cupressaceae; genus Cunninghamia; species Cunninghamia lanceolata. Next base: position 4,330,804 of record BSBN01000934.1, read on the forward strand.
CATCATTGGGCGTTTATTATGTTGTAAGAAACTACAAGCATCTAGGTATAATTAAACCGAGATGACCTGAGTATTACTTACATGGATTTTGATATAGCAAGTTAATACAAGCATCTAGTCAAAATTGAATCTAGATGACTTGAGTACTTCTTGCATTTTTCAACAGACAAGGATTGCCCCTTTTCATGTTTAGATCTCGGAGTCCTCGATGATCTTTTACCGATCATGTTGTTAGATAGAAATCGTCACATTACTAAAGTTTAATCCACAAGCAGCAAACAAAGTAAATAATCATGCCCCCATCATAGCATCTCTAGCTTTTGGCATCCTGGAGTAGCATAGAAAGGCATGATAGCATAAATCAAGACTTTGTAAGCTAATCTAACCAATCACAAAACATTCTTGTGTTTAGATGTGTTTGTTTCCTGCTGTAATTTGAATAAAAGTTATTTAGAAGGCCTTGGGTATTTGTTTTGCTTTGGATAGGTTAAAATCCCTTACGTAAAAATCTTTGCTTGAAAATAGCAGGTTTCGCTTGTGCTTGCTTGCCTGGTGAGAATATTCCACAATCCTTATCGGTGAGACGGACCCTAAGGGACTGACCTAGTGCCTCGGGGGTGCATTAGAATAATGGCCTTGCCTATGTGATGACGCGGAGGCAACATAGTTCGGGGTAAACCCTAACGGACCTAAGACCTAGGCGAGAGAGTGGAGGTGGACTCAGCTGGATAGAATGACAAGATATGGAACGGATGGGACAATGGAAAGCCTCAGGGGTGCATTGGGGTAATGGCCTTGCCTACGTGACGACACAGAGGCAACGTAGTTCATGGACCCAGACCATGGAAACGGATGAGAGACACTTATGCTAGGCTCACATTGAAGAGATGGTATGCAACAAAACCTTGGTTGACAAGGCCACAAAGAGAGTATCAAGCCATGATAGGTAACTGCCAGGTGTTTATTATGGGACAGATATGGGTCAAATGAGATGTGAGTGAAGAAAGACTGGACTCAAAGTGAATGGGTTATCGGAGATGGAGAAGGCGGTTTATCACAAGTAACGCCTATTTACCAGGTTTTCGTCACTTGTTTTTATTTGCATAGAAGCTAGAAAGTAAACATGACGCCTATTTGCCAAGTTTTTATCATGATACCTATCCAAGGTGCCTGCTTGCCAGGTTTTCACCAAAGGATGATTCTTTTGTACTTTTCTAATTTTTTTTGACTTTTTTGCTTTTTTGTATTTTTGTGCCCCCCTTGCGCTGGGATTCTCCTAGGTATAAAATCGGCGAAGGTGCATGCTGTTGATTGGATCATCAAACAACTCACCCTCTGATGTGGCCAACTAATATGCCCCCGATCCGTAAGGAGCTACAATCACATAGGGCCCCAGCCAGTTGGGTTTAAACTTTCCCTTCTTTTCCCTGTCCTGTTGATTGCGGGGATTTTCCTTAAGGACTAGATCTCCAACTTTGAAGATTCTTGGGTGAACTCTGTGGTTATAGCTTCTTGACATCATATGTTGATAGGCTTTGAGATGATCGAAGGCTTTCTGTCGCCTTTCCTCCAGTACCTCTAGTTCTTGTAACCTGGAGACCCTGTATTCTTCGTCTGATATAAGACCTTTCAATGACACCCTAAGAGAGGGTAGTTCGACCTCAATGGGAAGGATGGCTTTTGAACCATAGACCAGGGCATAGGGTGTAGCACCTGTGGGAGTGCGTATATTGGTTCTGTAGGCCCACAGAGCGGGATTGAGTTGGACATGCCAATCACGGCCAGCCTCATTGACGATTTTCTTTAGGATTTTTAGAATGGTTTTATTCGATGCTTCAGCTTGGCCGTTTCCTTGGGGGTAGTATGGAGAGGAGAAACGATGTTGGATTTTGAAATGCTCACAAAGTTCCTGGACATCCTAATTTTTGAATGGTCTTCCGTTATCCATTATGATGGATGAAGGAATGCCATATCTGCAGATAATGTAATTCAGAATGAAAGAGAAAATTTGCTTGCCTATGATAGTGGTTAGGGGAACGGCCTCAATCCACTTTGTGAAATACTCAGTGGTAGTTATGATGAATTTGTGGCCGTTGGAAGAGGGTGGATGGATTTTTCCCACAAGGTCAAGTCCCCACTAGCAAAAGGGCCAGGGTGTCGTTAAAGGTCTCAACTCTTGAGCAGGGGCATGGATCAGGTTCCTGTGTACTTGGCACTGTTTGCACTTTTTGACGAACTGATAGGAATCCATTTCCATGTTTGGCCAGTAATAACCCAAATGCATGAGTTTCTTGGCTAAGGAAGGACTGCTGGAGTGTGTTTCGCAGATCCCTTCGTGTACGTCTCGCAAGGCAGTTATGGATTCTTCTTGTTCTAAACAATGGAGTAGAGTACCATCTAGACTACGTCGGTAAAGTGTATTCGCTATGATGGTGTAGCGAGAGGTTTGTCGTATGAAGGTTCACTTTTGGTTGGCAGAGAGGTTAGGTGGGAGAATGTTGTCCTTGAAAAAGTGTAAGTCTTACCGTACCAAGGTGAATCAGATCCAACTAGAAGGCAGATGGAATGGGTCTCAAGGAGATCATAAGCTGGTTGCCAGAGAGTTTCCACTAAGAACTCATATCGTGACTTGTGTTCAGGTATTTCTAGGAGAGAGGCTATGGTAGCCATTGCATCTGCCACCTTATTCTCAATCCTAGGTATTTGCTCGAAGGAGATGGTCCCAAAGTGCTCTTTGAAGTCATCGACCATCCATTTGTATGGGATGAACTTTTCATCTTTGGTTTGATACTCATCGTTGACCTGATTGATTATGAGCTGAGAGTCACCATAGACATGTAGTTCTTGGATTTTCCACTTAGTTGCCATCTTGAGACCAATTACCAAGGCCTCATACTCCGCTATGTTATTGGTGCATGGAAATAACAAACGGTAAGACTTTGGAATTGTGTTGCCTTGGGGGGTGATGAACAGGATGCCTGCCCCCGATCCATGGTTTGTGTAAGACCCGTCGAAGTAGAGTTGCCAAGAAGATGTTGATATAGTGAATAAAGACTCATCGGGAAACTCAAACTGCATGGGCTTGTTGTCTTGTAATGGTACATCTGCTAGTTGGTCAGCTATGATTTGTCCCTTGATGGCTTTTCTGTCCACATATTCGATGTCATACTCACTGAGAAGCATTACCCACTTTGCTAGGCGACCTGTGAGAGCAGCTTTGCTAAGAAGATACTTCAATGGGTCTATTTTTGCAATGAGCTTAACTGGATGTGCAAGCATGTAATGTCAGAGTTTTTGTGAAGCAAAAACTACCGCTAGACATGATCTTTCTGCTTGAGAGTATTGCAACTCGTAGCCCACTAAGGTTCGACTGATGTAGTATACAACTCTTTCCTTGTTCTCTTAATCTTGCTGCGCTAGAAGTACCCCAAGAGCAGTAGGCGTAGCAGATATGTAGAGGATTAGGGGTTTTCCTTGGATCGGAGGCATGAGAATGGGTGGATTCATAAGGTACTCCTTTAGCTTGTTGAATGCCTCCTCACACCGCCCATCCCACCTAAATGGAATGTTCTTATGTAGGAGATGACGGAAAGGTTGGCACTTGTCAGCCAGCTGTGATATGAATCTGCAGATGGCCTGCAGCTTGCCCTGTAGGGATCCCAACTGAGTTAGAGTCTTGGGTGGTGGCATGTTCATTATGGCTTTGACCTTGGCAGGGTCTACTTCTATTCCATTTGCTGACACGATGAAGCCTAACAGCTTACCTGAAGTTACCCCAAACACACATTTCTTTGGGTTCAGCTTGAATTGGAATTGGTCCAACCTTTGAAAAACTTGTTCTAGTATATCTAGGTGTGAGTCTCTTGTGAGAGACTTTGCTAGGATATCATCAACATAGTCCTCCATGGTTACATGCATCATGTCATGAAATATAGTTGTCATAGCTCGCTGATAGGTAGCACCTACATTTTTCAGCCCAAATGGCATGACATTCCAGCAAAAGGTACCCCATGGGCAAGTGAAAGCTGTCTTGTGTTGGTCCTCTGGTGCTATTTTGATTTGATTATACCCTGAAAACCCATCCATGAGTGATAACATTGTATGTCCTGCAGTTAGGTCGACTATGATATCGATGTTTGGCAATGGAAAATCATCCTTACGGCATGCTTTGTTTAAGTCTCAAAAATTATTGCATAGTCGAACCTGGCCATCTGGTTTAGACACTGGCACAATGTTGGATATCCATTCTGGGTAATCTATGGCTCTGATGAACCCCACATCCAACAATTTCTTGAGTTCTTCTTTGACCAAAAGTGCTATGTGAGGATACATTTTTCTCAACTTTTGTTTTACTGGTTTTACACCTAGATCCAATGGCAGATGATGTAGAATTAAGTTTGGGTCTAGACCCGGCATGTCTGCATACGACCAAGCAAAGCTGCCTCTCTTCTTCTTAAAGAATGGTACAAACCTAGTTTTCTTTGGTGGTGTAAGAGATTTGGCAAAGTGGATAATCTTGGGCTGTTCTTCTGTTCCAATATTCACTGGCTCTGTTGGTTCCACAATAATCTGTGACCTTTCCTAGTACATATCACTAGGGAGAGTGTCAAGCATTCCATCGTCAGGTGCCACAGTTGGGTTTTCACCTTCGGATGTGTCCTTTATTTTTACTATTTTGTGATCTGACACTGCCGCAAGGTGGTTTTTACCGTCAGATCCATTTTTGATCTTGATATTTTTATGACTAGAAGGCTTGGCACCCTCCCCGAAGTAAGCCACAGAATTTAGTTTAATTATAGCAAAACCAGCTTTATGATCTCCCTTGGGTAAGTGGTTCCTAAGTTCCATATAATCAATGTAAGCATCGTCATTTTGGAACATATCTAATTGGGGAGTTCCTTGCAGAGTCCAGTCAATAAGCTCAGGGTGCAAGAGGGGAAGGGAGTCGGATGATAGACCTGATTCATTAATGGTGTGGATGGAAATGTTAGACGCATTGGTGGGGGTAGCGTTCAGGGTGGTACTTTCCTCCAAGTTGTTTATTGCAATGGAATTTAAACTTACCTCGAAAGCCATAATCTCAGGGATGGGCAAATCAGACTCCAGTGGTCTATTCCATTGCGTTTGTCCCTTACGGTAGGGGCTAAGAGTTTGGATGGTGTTGACCTCTTTGTCGTCGTAGGAGTGCTCTGTTAGCTCGTCCCATTCATACTCATTTGAATCTATGTCCCTGTCTACTTGGAGTGTTTGGATTGTTTCTACAAGACAGGCATTTTCTTTGGCTTTGCCTTTGCTTTTGTATCCTAGACCACTTGTGTTTCTAGCCGATGAGGATGAAGAAGGTTGAATAGGTTCAATGATTCCTTCTTTTCTAAGGCCGATGGGACCTTGTCCTTCATATCCCATCCTATGCAGAATAGTCTCACCTCGCCCATAGAGTTCTATTGGGAGTCTAGGTGGATCTTGGGGTGTGTTTTCTTCTTCAGCATAAAGCCATTGTAGGAGATCTCACTCCTCTGTTTCATCAGATAAGGTCCCCCATTTTACAAAGGGAGTTGTGGGAGCTACAGGAGGAGCAGATGGCTTTGGAAAATGTCGGGGCTGGCCAAAAGATCTAGGAGACAAAGGTAGCTTGGCAAGATTGAGACTATGCTCAATTGAGTATTCTCCCACCCCAGTTTCTTTTATGGTAATCTTTTGTTCTTTTGGTTTTGAGGAGGAAGCTTCAGCAGTATGGTCCTGTCACGGGGTAGGGGAAATGTATGCTTTGTTGTTGGGTATGACACATTCAGGTTTTGCATAGAAAGAATTGTAGTGTTGGTAGGGGTCAGGGTCGCCTTGAATGGTGACTTGCTTGCCATTGTGCGGGAACTTAATGCATTGATGATAGGTTGAGGGGACAGCATTCATGGCGTGAATCCATGGTCTCCCTAGTAGGATATTATAAGTGAGCTCCCGATCAAGGACTTGACACACCACATCTTTTATTACTGGTCCCACTTGAATGGGTAGGACAACTGTTCCCTTTGTGGTTCTTTCTTCCTCGTCAGATGCTTTGATGGTAATTTTCCTCCTTGGATCAACTGCCTATTCAGAGAACCCCAGTGCAAGGACTAGCTTTAATGTGCAAATATTTAAACCAGCACCCCCATCAATGAGAACCCTCTTGATGTGGTGCTTGTGTATGAATGCGACAATGTGCAAGGGGGTGTTATGAGGTTGGGATACAGAGAGGTCATCTTGCTCAGTAAACGATATGGAGTTGGAGGATGTCAAATTGCCTACCATGGTCTAGAACTTTTCTTGGGCCAGATTAGTGGGGATAGTGGTTTCCACTAAGGCTTTCTCAAGAATCTCCTTATGAGAAGGAGATAGACGCAATAGCTCTAATATAGAAATGTGAGCCGGAGTTTTCTGTAACTGGTCGATGACATTGTACTGACAGAAATCGGGTGGAGATGGTGATGACCTTGGAGGGGCGGTATTGAGCATGACTTTAGCACTGCGGGTAATTATGCTACAACCAGTTCTATTAGGTCCTAGTTGTTGGTTGGGTGAGATGACATTGACTTGTGGAATTTGCTTAGAAATGCAGTTTATGGTGTAGTCAAATGGCACACTTGCATAGTTGGCATTACTAGTCCCACTGTTCTGATTTTGCCGGTTGCGATTATTGTTGTTGTCGTTATTGTTGTTGTGGCTGTTGTTATTGTAATTGTTATTGTTGTTGTGGCCGTTGTTGTTGTTGTTATATGGCCTGTTGTGATTTAGAAGTGGATCCCTATAGGCCACATGAGATTCATTGGAGGTATGGTGTTGTGTCCTTCCCTGATTCTGATCTAGTATATCTTGTATGACATTTTTGAGGCAGATGCAGTTGTTAGTTGTATGCCCCCTTCCTCGATGATATTCACAATAGTCTGTGTCCTTCCAGTAGGAAGGTTTGACTATAGGCTCGTAATCACTCGTTGGCGGTAGAGAAATTTCATTGTTAGCCAACAACTTCCTTAGTGCAGACTCTTGGGACTCGCCTAATGGTGTGAATTTTCTCCTTGGATTTGAACTGAACCAAGGTCTAGGCTCCCTTGAGGGTGGTTTGTTGAGTGTACCATTGTTTGTTTCTCCCTTGAGAGTGAAAATGGGTTGTTGCTTGGGAGCTGCTGCCTTGGCATCCACTACCCCATAATTAACCACATTCTTGTTCTTGGTCCAAAACTTTGACCTATCCATTGTGTAATTGGAAGTAGGTGTGTCTTTGTATAGCTTGATAGTTCCTTTAGTGATCATAGCCTTTTCGATGAATAAGCCCATTTCAATGACCTTTGTGAATGATGTAGGGCATTGTATCTAAATTTGATAGCTAAGATCAGTGTTTAGGTTGTGGACAACATCTCTAATAGCTGCTTCTCAGGCATATCATAAGAACATTTACTAGCTAGTTGTCTCCATCATTGTAAGAAGGTGGCAAATGACTCACCACTCTTTTGCTTGGTGTTACAGAGATCTAGCATCGATACCTCATGTTCGATGTTGTAAGCGAAGTGTGTTATAAATTTATTGACAATTTCATCAAAAGTTCTGATTTTGGGTGGGAGACGCGAGAACCACTCCATAGATTGACCACATAAAGATCTTGGGAATAGTCTCATCAAGTAGGTCTCATTGTGAGCTACTTCTAAACATGTTGCATTGAATTCCTTGATATGATCTCTAGGGTCTCCCTTCCCTTTGTATTTGTCAAACTTGGGCACCTCGAACCTGTAGGGGAAAGGTCTCATGTCCAGACATTTGTCAAAGGGGTACGGTGCGATATCCTCCAAGGAGTAAGTTTTTGTGTTCGTACTTGTCTTGAGATCAGATATTTGTTGTGTGAGGCTCTCAAGTTGCTTCCTCATTTCTTCCATGGGACCATTTTGATCCATAGGTTTCTTTCCCCTACCATTTGCATGCGGGACTGTGTCATTTGTACCCCTCTCATGATCATTGTCTACATTTTCCATGATTGTACTTATATCAAAGTCTGCGGGGAGTTTAATTCCGAGACTAGCAAGGTGATGGAAATATTTTTGGGGGTTGTCACGGAGCACTTTATCTATGAAGCGTTGGAATTTCCTACTTTGGATGGTGTTCTGATATTCTTCGTAAAAAATTTCCTCATCACTATTCAGAGGTGTGAAGATGTAGTGGGATGAGCTGGCCATTTCAAGTTGTTTTTTGTATTGAGATCGAGTAAGAACCATGCAAGGTGATGTGGGATGAGGTGGAATGGGGCAAGAGATTTTGGCCAGATGCCGACAGAGACTGTTATGAATAGGATACCTAGGGCAGGACTTGGACAAAGGATTTTCTTGCTCATTGACTTCAAGTAAGACGGTTGACACACGATGGTAGCCACTAGTAAGGGTAGCTGGTACCTATCTTACTGTGTAGGGACGAGTCGTTTCAACAAGACTACTAGTAAAGGTACTGTGACCTACTAGGCTTACGTGAATTCACTAATGATACGAAGAAAAAAGGGACCTATGTCGAACGTGGTATGGAATAGATTGACTTACACTTTGACAGGGGGTGAATGGGTGATTGACGAGGGAGAGACACTTTGGGTGAAATGGATGATGACTGACTTCAAGGTTGAATCTGATCTCAGAAAGTGAAGCTAGGCTGAAATGGGTGCTCCAAATAGGTAAAAATATTTTCTCAAAAGTTGATACAAATGCACAGTAGAAAGTGAAGCTAGGCTGAATATTTGTTTTTTTTTTGGGCAAAATTTTGGATTTTTCTGTTGTTTTTTTTTGGGGTATTATATTTTTTTTTTTTTTTTTTAAATTTTTTTTGGTTGGAAAAAGGCTTCCTTGATCTGATTTTATGAATTAACAACAAGAAAACACAGCAAACACAAAGAATATTTTATGGTTTTTCATTGTTTTTTTGTGGCCTTTTTTTTTTTGAATAATATATTTTTTTTGTTTGTTTGTTTGTTTTTTTTTTTTTTTTGGGGAATGGGTAGAAAAACAGAAACAAAAACTTTTTTAGGAAGGGAAAATTTGGATTTGGGAAAAACTTAGATGGGTAATGGGGGTTTGACTAGGGTTTGGGCACTTTCAGATGGATATGGAAATAGAAAAATTGGGATTTCAGAAGCGGGGTGAAAGAATGAGAAAATCTGTCGAAGAGGGACAATGGACCAGAAATGAGAAATGAACACTGTGGCCAATTTTGAAGGTGTTTGGGTGAAAATTGAAGAAGTTAGGACAAACCCTAAAAATAGACAAATTCAGGATTTTGGGCTTCGATAAGGGGAATTTGGGATAAGGTCCTCAAGGAAGGAAATGTGCAGAATGGAATTTCAGGGGTTCTGGTGAATTTTCAGAGGAAATGGAGTGAAAACAAGGAAGCTATGGCAAAAAAATAGAAATTTTTTTTTTTCAACTATTTTGGACTAAACTAAACAAAAGCAAGCACAAAGATCCTAGGCTAGAAATGGATTATAAGGGATTTTGGCCACTAGAACAAGAGGTATTTAATGAGGGCAACCGTTCAAGTGGTTACACATGCAGCGGTACTACTCTCCGTTGTGGAGTCTCCCAGCCTCAAAGGGTTGCACCTGTGAGGGTTTTGGGGGAGGTTGGCCGTCGGTGTAACATAGCAGCACTTGTTGCAGGAAGTTTTCACCTCAAGCACAATTTATTTTAAGTGGCTTGGTAAGGCTTGGCTTTAGCCTGTTACCACTCAGGGTCGTTCCCACTTGGACAAGCGTGCATCCAAGGGCAGGCCCCTCCTTAAGGTTAAACAGATAGAATGACAAGTCTGGCACTCTGATCACCTAGTAAAATAGAGAGCATAAGCCTATTGTCATTCGTCAAGCACAGAAGACACTGATTAATCCAACCTATTTAAAAGTAGAAAAACTAAATGCGCTAATCTACTCAAGCTCAGAACTTTGAAATGATTTTAGCAAGATAGCATTGGTTTAGTTTTATCCTCAAAAAGCAATGGTGAGTTCAATTTTAATCCTCGTAGCACTAAATAGTTAACTTTGAAGTTTTGGTCCAACGAGATAGCAGTAGTTCAATTTTAACCCCAAAATCAATGGTGAGTTCAGTTTTAATCCCAGATAGCAATAACTTGGAAAGTGTTGCAATGCAAGAAACAAATGATCCAGTTACTTCTTTCCTAATTAGAGCTAGGTGAGGATTTGAATTAACATCAGTTTTACTACCTCTTAGAAAATGAAGTGTGAACTATTTAGATGCAACTATATGGAACTAAACCCGAGCCTATCCTGCAAAACAGCTCCAGAGAATACCTGCGAAAAGGTTAGTGTTAGCAAACTTTCCTAGAAAAGCACTAAAACCATTACTTATTACAAATGCGCAGCTTCAGTGACTAAATGCGCAGAGATAGTCAACAGAAGCGCAACAAGAATACACAGAAGCACAGAATGGACAAATGCATAGTAACAATACTCAAATGCGTCGTGTAAATGAACATATATGCTAAAGTAGCCTGTGAGTGTCTGTGCGTGACCTGTACGGAACCTGCCTTAAAAAAAAACTCAAATTTTGATGAGATAAATGGGCAAGGCCCCACGGTGGGCACCAAAATATAGATGGGAATGTGAGATTCAATCAAATGAAAAATATCAAAACCCAAACACCAACAGAATAATGAAAACAAGAAAGATAGAAGGAAATGAAGCAAACGAATAACAATGCAAACCTTCCCTGTTTCAAAGCTTCTATTGTTTGCCTATTACAACCGTCCTTTGCTACTGAAGTAGGCCCTCAGTGAGTGTACTCTCTTAGCTGTGTTGTAGGATGTCGATGGTAATGGCTACATGGATAGGTATTGCTATGAAGTAGAGCTTCAAAGCAAGAGGGTTATCTCAAGCAAATTGGGATGTCAAAGGTGTGTGAGTAGAATCCTGCAGAGTAACAATACAGATAACCTGGATGAATAGAATGGAGGGATGAAGCTTCTTTTATAGACTTGGAAGAATGAGGATCAACGGTTGAGAGAAGATATGAAGATCAATGGCTAGGAATAAAAGTAAATCTTTTATTCACAGTGGATTATGACATTTGAATTAAAAATTCAGAGTGGGCGGACAATGGGTTATGACAGTTGAATTAAAAATTCAGAGTGGGGGACAATGGGTTATGACAGGTGAATTAAAAATTCAGAGTGGAGGATAATGGGGAACATTGAATTAAAAATTCAATTTGTGGAGGATAATTGATTTAAAGATTTATTTTGGAAAATGGAGGATATTAGCTAATTAAATATTAAGAATATTTAATTATATGTGCAACATGGTGAGGTGGAAGAGATGAGGTGGATTGATGAAGTGGATTTTGTGGGGTGGATTTAGGATTTTAGACATTAGAAGAATTTAAGGATTTTAATTAAATAAAATAATTTTATTTAATTGTAAGATAGTGAATCGATTAAATAAATTTAGAATATTTATTTAATTGATAGAAGAATGGAATAAATATTTAGAATATTTATTTAGGATGAATTGTGTCATTTTTAGGTGTATACAGGGACAAGTTAGTGTGTATAGATGGTAGGATCTGCAGGAGTGGCCTCATGGTGGGGTAGCTGGGGATTATCAGGAGGTTGCTGGGATTCTTTCAAGGTGTGTTTGTACTTCTCTTCCTAGGAGAGATGTGTTGGATTGGGGTCCTAATCTGAAAGGTAAATTTTCTGTTGCCTCAGGTTATCAAGTTCTTGATAAGCAGATGTTTGGGCTCTTAGAGGTCTTATGGTGGAAATAGGTTTGGAATAAGTTTTCCTGGCCTAAGTGTAACTTCTTCTCCTGGCTAGTAGTGCAAGGAAGGTGCCTTACTTGGGAGAACCTCTAGAAATGTGGGTTTCAGGGGCCCTGTATGTGTGTTATGTGTGGTGGGCATGAGGAGTGCATTTCCCATCTCTTCTTTCAATGTTCCTTTGCAAAATGTATTTGGCATTTCTAGTGGAATCTCTGGCATATACCGTGTAGACATGCTTCCTCTTTAGAGGACTTTTGGAGGAGTCTAGAGTCTCCCCCTATAAAGACCTCTTTTCTTCTCATAGCTTGGATCATTGGCCCCAGTTTGATAATTTGGCATATTTGGTTGGAGCGTAACCATAGAATTTTTTTGTACAAGAAGCTGCTTGTTGGTCAACTCTAGTTGAGGATTTTGGGGGGTCTACAGGAAACTTTGGCTGCTAAGTTTGATATGTCTATCCCTATTGTTTCTAGTGATTGTGATGTTGTTGAAGCCCTGGGTCTCTCTAGGGGTGGTCAAAAAAATTTGAGGATGGTCCAGCATGGGCATGGGAGCGAAATGGTCTATTGTATTGGTCACTGGGATCCCCCTATTGTGGGGGAGCTGAAAATCAATATTGATGGATCATATAGAGGTAATCATGGACATGCTGGAGTTGGTGGCATTAGCAGGGATAGTTTGGGGATAGTAATTTTTTTCTTCTCTATATACAAAGGTCAGCAGACAAATAATATCATGGAGGCTATAGCTATTCTTTTGGCTTGAGAGCATGCATATGCCCTTGGCTAGAGACGAATTGTTTGTGAATCCAATTTTCAGATGGTCATTGATATGCTGAATAAGAGACATTTTGGGGAGGTGAACTGGCAACTTGTGGTGGTGGCCAAACAAATTATTTCTCTGAGCAATGCTTTAGATTCTATTGTTTTTTGTCATGTGCCACAAGAGTGGAATAAGGTGGTGGATGGTTTGGCGAGGTGGGCGTCTGAGCAGATGGGGACTTGGAGTGTGGATGATAGGGGCAACCTTCTTGGTGATTTGGCCCTTGTTCTTGAAGTTTGGGTTATGGAGGATATGAGGAGCTTTCTGGGTGTTACTTAATTCTTGGTTTTGGTTGTGCCCTTGTTGGGTGTGCTTCTTTCTTCTTTGTAATGCTTTTCTAATTCAATATAGTTTTCACCCCTTTTTATTAAATAATAATAATAATAATATCTTATTTAAGGAGTATAATACGAAGATAATTTTTATATGATGATGTAGTATTATATGTGTGTGTATATATGTATATATCTATTATATATGTGTGTGTATATGTATGTATATAAATGTGTGTATATATGTTTATGTATGTATGCATGCATGTATATATATAGATATGTATGCATGCACACACACCCACACACCAAAAATAATAATAATTATATTCAACCTATATATAAAGTGAAAACAAAAATTAAATAGTTTAAAAAAATCATACCTACTATTTAGCTTTCTCTTCTTATTTATTTTCTTTTTTAATTGTTTTCATTTTCTAGAATAATAAGTCATATATTACTGAGGCACACCATCCCAATGAGCTTCGTTACCACTATAGTTGCAAAGCAACCCCACTATAGTTCTTTATTTTCAGAATGAGCTAGTCATTTTGATGGCCTTATTATGGTCCTCGGGTAGAGGTAGGGGCTTCACTCAGGGACTTGAATCTACCTCTCTAGTCCTCCTCCTAGATTTATTAAGCCCCATTGGGGGATATTAAAGACGTGGGGCCTTGAGATTCCCTAACACATGAATGGAGTCTCCCATGCTTGAATTTTGATTTGCATCAATTATGAGCCTACAATAGTGTTTGAAATGACCAGCTGTACCTAGATGGAGAGAATAGTTCAAGGATTGGGTCTGCCATTGAAATGACAATCTCCTCCATTTATTTGAGCCCAATCATGACAAGATAGTAAAGAAGTTCCTTCCCTAAGACCAAATATGGAGAATATATTCTCCTCCTAGAACAAAAAGATTCATAACGATATCACACATATACACACACATATGTATACATATATATATGTATGTACATATATATATACATATATACATACATATATATATATACATATATATATGTATCTATATATATATATGTATGTATCTATGTATATATATGTATGTATGTATCTATATATATGTATAAATATGTATGTATCTATATATATGTATGTATGTATGTATGTATGTATATGTATGTATACATATATAATTATGTATATATGATGTAGGAGCGTCTCAGGTGAACTGGCAATCCTGCATCGCCCAAAATCATTTCATTTTCGTTTTGGTTGACTTCTCTTAACAATAAACATGGCAAAGACATTCAATAAGAAAATATAACTCCATTGCTGTGACAGTTTGATTTCATTGGGACCCATTTTCTAATCCCCTCGATGGTTTGATTGCTCTTCTTGAAGTTTGACATTATGTGTTCTGTCGACGGGAGATGATCATGTTGTTAGGACTTTGGATGGTGTCTCCTTGACACTCAATGTAGGGTTGACAGTCTCATATTAGTGGGACTGATCATTTAGTCTTTGTGACATCCTGATGCGTTTGCATTTATGGTAACCAATCGTCGGTGTGACGTTACATTGTCAGAGAGAGACATTTGAACATCTCCTCAATACTCTGGTGGCTCTGTCGAAGTGACAACACATTTCGGTAGGAGTCTCTTTGAAGTTTCCTCGACACTATTATGGCAGGAAGTTAAGGTCAGTTCATCGGTGGGAATTGTAAATATTTCTGGGACCTTAATAATGGTCTCCTCGATATGCCGCTGAGTTGAGACAAAATAATGGTGATGGGAGGTTATGATCAAGAAGATCAATCCTGTCCTGTGTTTCAATGTTTTGAAGAACGTGTAGTTTTGCAGGCCTTTGGACTTCCATGTTAGAGATGGCAGTTGAACTGTCATCTTGTCTTTTAAAAGGTTAACACTTTGACAGTTAGCGAGTGGAGAAGGGTAGAAGAAACAGAGGGAATAGGGAGAGAAAAGGGCAATGAACTAGATACTGGGGTTTTGGCTAGATACAGAGATAGTTCGATCACAGAGAAGAATGAATAAAGCCATTGACAACTAAAATAGATATTTTTGTATTGCAGTTAGATACTTTTTTGATATGTGTAAAAACACTCTAAATAAATAAATTTCACTTGAGTTCTAGTGGTTGAATGTTGTTATTGTCTATCTGGTATTTGCCCTGCATCAATTGGTATCAAAGCCAAGTTTTCTTGAGTGTGGAGAGTATCCACTAGGATCTATGGGAGTGAGTAACGGTCGAGGAGCACTCAAGAGGATTGTTGTGGGTGTGTGTGGAGTCCCAAACAATTGAGAACCAAAGTCGTTGATTGACAAAGATGTCACCACAAAGAAAGAGACCTAGAATAGAGGCAGTGTTGGAACAGTTTCAAGACAGGCTAATGGAAGATATCAGAAATGAGGTGAGAAGGGTTACTAGAGATGCCAGAGACTCCACAAGTGGAGAAGAGAGTGCAGAGGAAGAACAAGAACAGGGCAAAGAAGAAGGACAGCCTAAGGAAGCCGAAGAAGATAGATTTTTGAGGGCTCTTGTGAAAATCACAAAAAGTAACAAGGTGGATGTGCCTAATTTTTTTGGAATCTTGAATCCATAAGAGTTAATTGACTAGATAAGTGAACTGGAAGAATATTTTGAACTAGAAGACATTAAAGACGCTTAGAGGGTTAAGATAGCCCAAACAAAATTGAAGGGACATGTTGCGTTATGGTGGAAGGGATTGCAAAGAGAGCAAGTTGCTGATGGAGATTCTAGGATAACAAGGTAGAATCAGATGGTGATAAAACTGAAACACAAATTCATTATTGGCAATTATGAAATGGAATTATTTAAATAGTTGCAGAACCTAAAACAAAAAGATATGAGTGTAAAAGATTACACGGAAGAATTTTAGAAGTTAGCCATTCGGTCAAGGAGACATGAGGTTGACAAGGAGAAGGTAGCTAGGTATGTGAATGGCTTATGGTATAACATTTAGGATGAGATGAGCATGGTGAAGTTGAATTCAGTGGAAGAAGCTTACTAATATGAGTTGAAGGCAAAAGAGAAGGTAATGAGAAAGCGAATAAGCAATTTTAAAAGTTAGGGAAAATTTACAACTGAGAAGGGGCAAGCAAGTAGTAGAAAATGAAACCAAATTGAAGAAGAATCCAAGCCCAGATCCAGATAGGAAATAGGCTACAATATCAAGGAAAAAGATATACCAACAAGTGGGTGTGGTAGCAGCAACAGAGGTTTTATGGGCAAATGTTATCAGTGTGGAGAAGCTGGACATCGTGCTTACGAATGTCCTCAAATACAAGAAGGTAGCAAGAGGAGCACAATAAGAAACTATTTGGCGTAGGAGGATGCAAAGAGTATTGCATCCACAAAAGGTGAAGATCCTGAGGATGGTGAATCTCTCATGACAAGGAGAGTATGGGTGAACCTGTAGGTGGCAGAGGAAGAACCATCTCAACGAAGGAGTCTGTTTCAAACTGTATGCAAATCTGGAGGTAATTGTTGTAAAGTTATAGTGGATAGTGGTAGTACAGATAACCTAGTTTCTGAGGAAATGGTGAACAAGCTAGGTTTAAAAAGGTGTAAACACCCTAATCCATACATGGTTTCATGGTTACAAGAAGGGCATGAGATGACTGTAAGTGAGCAGTGTTTGGTTACTTTTCAGATTGGTTCTTATAAAGATGAAGTGTTGTGTGATGTAATGCCTATGAGTGCTTGTCATGTGGTGTTGGGTAGACCATGGTAATTTGACAAGGAGGCCATTTATAATGGAAAAAAGAATGTATACACCATCCAAAAAAATGGTTAGAAGTTTGTACTAAACCCTCTCAGGGAGAAGGCGAGGCAACTCAAAGAATGTAACTCCATTGTTTACTATAGTATTAAGAAGTAGGGAATAGAGAAAGAGGAAGAGGATGGACACCAAGATATGAAGACATTCAAAGGGTAGGTTTCCAAAGAGAACAACCGATTAGACCTCAAGTTCTTATAGAAGCACCATAATGAGGAAAGAAATATTAGTCCAAAGGTATTTAGAGGACAGCAAGGTGAACCAATAGCAAGAAGTAATTTAGAAATTCAACTTAGCATAGATGGGACTGACTACTTGAGTGTGAAGAATGCTGAAATATAGAAGGATGCTAGAAGGAAAGCTCCCATGGACAAGAGGAAGATTTCGATAAAAAACAAGCATGGGATTATAGTCCCATGCACATCTCAATGTTCCTAAGTTCTCTACCTCAGAAACATTTATTTACCTAGGGTGTCTGATGTAGGAGCATCTCGAGTGAACGGGCAATCCTGCATTGCCCAAAAATATTTCATTTTTGTTTTGGTTTGGTTTCAATTTTGGTCAACTTCTCTTAGCAGTAGACATGGCAAAGACATTCAATGAGAAAATATAATTCCATCACTGTGACAGTTTGATTTCATTGGGACCTAGATTCTAATCCCTTTGATGGTTTGATTGCTCTTCTTGAAGTTTGATGTTAAGTGTTATGTCGGCAAGAGATGGTAATGGCGTTGGGACTTTGGCTAGTTTCTCCTCGACACCTGATGTAGGGTTGACAGTCTTCTATCGGTGGGACTGATCATTTAGTCTCTCTGACATCCCAATGAATTTGCTTTTGTGGTAACTGATTGTTAGTGTGATGTTACATTGTCAAAGAGAGACATTTGAACATCTCCTCGATACTTTGGTGGCTCTATTGAAGTGATAACACATTTTGGTAGGAGTCTCTTTGAAGTTTCCTCGATGCTATGATGTTAGGAAGGTTAGGTCACTTCGTCAGCGGGAGTTGTAAATATTGCCAGGAACTTAATAATGGTCAACTCGATATGTCGCTGAGATGAGACAAAATAACGGTGATGAGTAGTTAGAATCAAGAAGATCTATCCTATAATGTGTTTCAAATTTTCAAAGAACGTGCAGTTTTGTGGGCCTTTGGACTTCCATGTCGAAGACAACATTTGAACTGTCATCTTGTCTTTTAAAAGATCAACACTTTGATAGTTAATGCGTGGAGGAGGGTAGAAGAAACATAGGGAATAGGGAGAGAAAAGGAGAATAGACCAGATACTAGGGTTTTGGCTAGATACAGAGATAGTTCGATCATAGAGAAGATTGAATAAAGCCATTGATGACTAAAATAGATATTTTTGTATTGTAGTTAGATACATTTTTTATATGTGTAAAAACACTCTAAATAAATAAATTTCACTTGAGTTCTAGTGGTTCAGTGTTGTTATTGTCTGTCTAACAATTGCCCTGCGTCAATATATATATGTATGTATGTATGTATGTATATCCCACCCACACACACACACAAATACACTATTAGTTGCACATTAGTTAAATATAATTAACTATATTTAGAAAGGTGTCCATATTTGTGGAAAACATATGTTATAGAAAAACATATTATTATTATTCATGATTTTTCCATAGTTGACGATGACGAGAGATAGATTTTGGAATTAAATGTGGAAATTTGTTTTGCATCAATGTTTTGGAACATACTCAATGATCCATCATTAAGATAATAACAAAATAAATGAATGGATTGTAGATAACCTAAATAAATACTTAGTGGGAACAAAAGTAAGAGGAGGGGGCATGGGATACAAACATATTAGGAGTGAATGATAGAAAAAATAATAAGATAAAAATAATAATAAGAAAACATGAATTGACGAAAAAATGAAAAAGCATAAGAGAGTCAAGAGAGAACACAAGTTTTGAAAGTAACAAATCTAATGACACAAAGAGCAAGATAAAAAGATAATATAAAATATAAAAGTTGAGAAGAGAATTGACTGAGAAATCTAATAAATAAAATTAATAATATGAAAAAAAATTATATCATACTAATAATGTTGAGAGGAGTCCTAGAGTGGCAATAGGTAGAAGAAGCATGCAATGTCATGACCGTGAAAGAATCTCTTAGCTTTCACTTTAAATATGATAGCCATTTACACATCCAAGTATTAATATTTAATAATAAACATATATTAAAGTGATGCCACTTAATAATAAAATTGTTATTAATTAAAATATAAAGTAAATAAATATTTTTCATTTATAATAATAAAAATACAAATAAAATTTATGACCTATTTTTTACTAGATTTGTGGCATAAGTGGAATAGGCACCTTAAGAATGATATCTCTTAGTGTCTTTTGCATAGAATTATCTAAAATAGTATACTAGTATTTCAACAAACAAAGATCGATTCACAAACATTAAACATAATAATAAGATGATTTAGAAATAATAGTCTAAGATAAAAATAAAATAATAAATTAGCATAAATATAATAAATAAAACATAGTCATCTCTCAAGGGTAGAGTGGATTGTCAAGCCATTGGAAAACACAGATGATGGTCACGAGTTCGATTCCCTCGAATTTATACCTGTCGCATGGGTGTAGGGTAGCACATGTAGAAAGAGGTTATAATGGTGCATGTTAGGACCTCACATCATAGGTCCCATAATGTGTTTAATTCCTCCACCACTAAATACATAAATAATAAAAAAAGTCAATAACAAATAGTAGAAATAGAAACAACTTACAAAATTACAAATGAAAGTGGCAAAGAAGGGAACCAACAAAGAAGAGACAAGAGGTGAAACAAAATAGAGATAAACAAAGGATAAAAGACAAATCTCTAATAGACCAACAATGAATAATAACAAAATACATGAGAGAACAAGATGAAAGAAAGTAGGTGAGAGAAAAGACAAATGTAAGAAACTAAAAAATATGATAGGGGAAAAGAGAAGGAAAATTAAAAAGCCAAGGGTTATCTTTTTTATCACTTTCCCAATGATTAATACATTAGAGGGCAAGATGAAAGAAAGTTATATTTTAAAAAAAGGAGGATGCAAGAAATCAAAAAGAGGATAGGGAGAAAGAGAGGGAAATTGAAAAAACCAACAGGTTCTCTTTTGCATCACTTTCCCCCTTATTTCATTTTCCATCTCTATCTCTCTGTCCACTTTTTTGGTAGTTTTCCCTCCTTTTTCTCTAACCTTCTTTCTTTCATCTTGCCTTGTCATGTATCCTTTTCTTATCCTTTGTTGGTTTATTGAAGCTTTGTCTTCTATCTTTTGTTTGTTTCCATTCTAGTTCACCTTTTCTCTCTCCATTGTTGGATCCCTTCTTTACCACTTTTATTTTCAATTTTTAAGTTTTCATTTCTACCATTTGATATTGACTTTTTATTATTTATTATCTTTGTGCTATTTTATTATCGTATTTTTGTCTTCCTTTGTTACTATTATTTTATTAAGTTTAATATATTTGATATCTCTATGTGATTTTATAATAATAAGATGATTTAGAAATAATAGTCTAAGATAAAAATAAAATAATAAATTAGCATAAATATAATAAATAAAACATAGTCATCTCTCGAGGGTAGAGTGGATTGTCAAGCCATTGGAAAACACAGATGATGGTCGCGAGTTCGATTCCCTCGAATTTATACCTGTCGCATGGGTGTAGGGTAGGACATGTAGAAAGAGGTTATAATGCTGCATGTTAGGACCTCACATCACAGGTCCCACAATGTGTTTAATTCCTCCACCACTAAATACATAAATAATAAAAAAAGTCAATAACAAATAGTAGAAATAGAAACAACTTACAAAATTACAAATGAAAGTGGCAAAGAAGGGAACCAACAAAGAAGAGACAAGAGGTGGAACAAAACAGAGATAAACAAAGGATAAAAGACAAATCTCTAATAGACCAACAATGAATAATAACAAAATACATGAGAGAACAAGATGAAAGAAAGTAGGTGAGAGAAAAGACAAATGTAAGAAACTAAAAAATATGATAGGGGAAAAGAGAAGGAAAATTAAAAAGCCAAGGGTTATCTTTTTTATCACTTTCCCAATGATTAATACATTAGAGGGCAAGATGAAAGAAAGTTATATTTTAAAAAAAGGAGGATGCAAGAAATCAAAAAGAGGACAGGGAGAAAGAGAGGGAAATTGAAAAAACCAACAGGTTCTCTTTTGCATCACTTTCCCCCTTATTTCATTTTCCATCTCTATCTCTCTATCCACTTTTTTGGTAGTTTTCCCTCCTTTTTCTCTAACCTTCTTTCTTTCATCTTGCCTTGTCATGTATCTTTTTCTTATCCTTTGTTGGTTTATTGAAGCTTTGTCTTCTATCTTTTGTTTGTTTCCATTCTATTTCACCTTTCCTCTCTCCATTGTTGGCTCCCTTCTTTACCACTTTTATTTTCAATTTTTAAGTTTTCATTTCTACCATTTGATATTGACTTTTTATTATTTATTATCTTTGTGCTATTTTATTATTTTATTAAGTTTAATATATTTGATATCTTTATGTGATTTTATAATAATAAGATGATTTAGAAATAATAGTCTAAGATAAAAATAAAATAATAAATTAGCATAAATATAATAAATAAAACATAGTCATCTCTCGAGGGTAGAGTGGATTGTCAAGCCATTGGAAAACACAGATGATGGTCGTGAGTTCGATTCCCTCAAATTTATACCTGTCGCATGGGTGTAGGGTAGCACATGTAGAAAGAGGTTATAATGGTGCATGTTAGGACCTCACATCGTAGGTCCCACAATGTGTTTAATTCCTCCACCACTAAATACATAAATAATAAAAAAAGTCAATAACAAATAGTAGAAATAGAAACAACTTACAAAATTACAAATGAAAGTGGCAAAGAAGGGAACCAACAAAGAAGAGACAAGGTGAAACAAAACAAAGATAAACAAAGGATAAAAGACAAATCTCTAATAGACCAATAATGAATAATAACAAAATACATGAGAGAACAAGATAAAAGAAAGTAGGTGAGAGAAAGACAAATGTAAGAAACTAAAAAATATGATAGGGGAAAAGAGAAGGAAAATTAAAAAGCCAAGGGTTATCTTTTTTTATCACTTTCCCAATGATTAATACATTAGAGGGCAAGATGAAAGAAAGTTATATTTTAAAAAAAGGAGGATGCAAGAAATCAAAAAGAGGACAGGGAGAAAGAGAGGGAAATTGAAAAAACCAACAGGTTCTCTTTTGCATCACTTTCCCCCTTATTTCATTTTCCATCTCTATCTCTCTGTCCACTTTTTTGGTAGTTTTCCCGCCTTTTTCTCTAACCTTCTTTCTTTCATCTTGCCTTGTCATGTATCCTTTTCTTATCCTTTGTTGGTTTATTGAAGCTTTGTCTTCTATCTTTTGTTTGTTTCCATTCTAGTTCACCTTTTCTCTCTCCATTGTTGGCTCCCTTCTTTACCACTTTTAGTTTCAATTTTTAAATTGTTTTCATTTCTACCATTTGATATTGACTTTTTATTATTTATTATCTTTGTGCTATTTTATTATTTTATTTTTGTCTTCCTTTGTTACTATTATTTTATTAAGTTTAATATATTTGATATCTTTATGTGATTTTATTATACTGAGAGGCATTCTATAGTGGCATCAATAGAGTGTCATGTTGTGACCATGTGCATAAAAAACTAAAACACAACCGACATATATTTAAAAGACAAAACTATAAAATAACTCTTAAGTAAATAAAATAAATCAATACTATATCTCTCGACATTTTTTAGATAGATGTATTTAAGATATCTATACTAGTTATTTTATTTTTTATCTTCTTTATTACTATTATCTTATTATTGAGTTTAATGTTTGTAACTCCATTTGTTTAAATATTATTTTATTTATCTTTTTTCATACTATTATTTCTCATTATTACTTTATTTTATTACGTTTCTCTTTATCCACTCTTTTTGAGATCTATTATTTTCACTGGCATTTTCAATTTTTGATATTGCTCTTTGTGTCATTAGATTTGTTAAATTTGAAACTTGCATTCCCTATTAACTCTTTTATACCTTTTTCATTTTCTTTTTCAAAAATTTATGTTTTCTTATTATTATGGTTATCGTAGCAATTGCTTTTTTCTATTCTCCACTCTTAATATTTTCATATCCTATGCTCTCTCCTCTTACTTTTGTTCCCACCAAGTATTTATTTAGGCTATATACAATTCATTCATTCATTTTGTTCTTATCCTAATGATAAATTACTAAATATAATCTAAAATGTTGATGCAAAACAATTTATACAAATAACTTCAAAAAACTCTTTCTTTCATATTATTATTATACCAAATTATTATGATTAAATTTAATTGTTATAACAATTATGAAAAACTAATTCTAAGTAATATTATTTGCATTAACTAAAAATTAAAGTTATAATAACTACCTCTTTATTTATATCAATTAATTCCAAGTACAACAATGTGCACCATAAAAATAGGGATGAGATTTTGATGGCTTAACTCCAAGTTTAATAAAATATTGAGAAGAGTTTAACATTTTGGCCAGCCTCTTAGGATTTAATTCTAAACTAGCAATCACACCTTGGTGTGCAATGGGTATGCTGACAATGATTGTATTTGTTGAGTTCAACATTTTTTTTACCATACAATGAGGCTATGTATGAGGCCAACTGTGAGACCATTAAGCAAGTGATGTTTTGTGTGCAACCTATGCCTCCACACATAGGTGACCAGTGACCACTTCAAATTGATTTTTTCTTTGTAAATAGAAATTCCACGTATGAATGTAGCACTAAATTATTGATATTTTAAAAATTTGAACTCGAAACATCAAACTTGGAATGCTCATTACACCCAAAAATTAGATAAAAAGTTATATAAAAATAAGAAGGTACTTGTGGTCATAGAATTAAGATAGTTATAGATAAGGCTATGTAGAACAAATTTTTTATATTACGTGGTGAAATTTGGTTAGTGATTTTCACACAAATTTCACATGTTGTTTAAAACATTAAATATAGAATTCCCTAAAACAAACTCAAAATCTTCTAATAAAGAGGAAAAACAACCATTTACAAGCATAAATTGATTGAAGGAAATTTGGTGGCATATTTTATTTCACAGGGAATGTAGGTGCATTATGAGACACACAAATCCTTTCTTAGCAAATGACAAAAAATGAGTTTAGTTAGCAATATCCTAAAAATGATTAATTTATTACATATGTTAAATAGTATCTTGTTTATAACAATAGTAAAAAGAATCAATCCATTTGTCAGTCACTCTTTTCTTGAGGTGAATTATTAGGCCCTTAAGCAAATGACATTCTACCTCAACTGTATCTCCCCAAGGATATGTGCCATCTTTTCATAGTTGACGCAAAATAGTTGATCAAAATTTACTCTCTCTCTCTCTCTCTCTCTCTCTCTCTCTCTCTCTCTCTCTCTCTCTCTCTCTATATATATATATATATATATATATATATATATATATATATATATGGATTGTTGTCATGAAACAACTAGGATCGAAAGCTAGCCTCTATTTTCTCTATCTCTATTTCCATTTGTATCTCTTATCTCCATATCTCTCTACTACTCTATCACTCTTTCTCTAGTCCTCTCTCTAGATCAATCTCTCTCTCCCCCTCTTGTTCTCTCTATCTCTCAACCTATCTATATATCTCTTTATCTCCCACTCTCTCTACCCCTCTCTCTTTGTCACCCACCTTCCAAGTCCCTCCCTCCCTCTATATATTTTTCTCATTCTCTCTGTGTATATATATTCCTCCCTCTCCCTTTCTATCTATCTATCTCTACTCTGCTCTCTCTCTATCTTCTTCCTCTCTTTTCTCTATCTCTATATCTCCTTGTCTGTCCCTCTCCCCCACTCTATCTCTTTCTCATTTCATCTCTCTCTAGAGTTAATATATATTAAATTATTTTTATATTTAATAATGTATAGTATAGAAGTGAGAACATAGAGTTTTTTTGGTACAAGAGGAGCTCTAAGAGGTGGGTGGGAGATGAGTATTCTTCTGCCCATGAAGCTCTTGGATGCTCCTTTCTTTGTCTGATTTAGTTCTCTTGGTGTGTTTGGTTGTCTTTGTGTTGTTTTGTCTTTGTTTTGTTATTCTTGCTATTGTTTGTGTGATTTAAAATTGTATTTGAATTGTGTCTTTCCCACCCTTTTTGTGTCAGGTTTGGTGGGTTGGGGTCACCTAGTCCTTACCCTAAGGTCCTAGCAACTTGGATTGGGTTTTGGAATTAGTGGAGGATTGTCAGTTGAGTGTTTTTATGTTAGGGATCCCTCATTTAATTCTCTCATGTTAGCCAACTCTATGGAGCTGGAGGCATCCAACAATGTTAAGGAAAACTCTAGAAGAAGCAATATAATGATGTGGAGATGGTATTGGAAGGGCTTGAATTAGATGTTGGGGAAGTGGGTAAGATTTATTCCGTGCCAGAGGACTTCAACAAGGTTTCCTACAAAGATGCTCTTGGTGGTGGCTCAAAGGCTATTCCAGAGTCTGTAATTTTTTAGGTACTACAGAATGTTGATAGTGGAAGGTGAGGGTTGGGAAGTATCAAAAATTTTGAGGATAAGCTACCTGGAAGGAGGACAAGGTAAGTCTCCTCCTGTAAAATTTCTCACTATTTCTCCCTCTGCAAATATGCTACATGCTTTAATGGAAGAGAAAAGTAGACTGAATAACATTGCTATATTATTTGTGTGTTTAGATACTAACCTTCTTCCATCAAGGAAATTCTTTGACAATTGGTTAGGGAAAGTTTGGGGGAAAATGGGTCTCTATGTCAATTTTTATAGAATGATTCACAAAGGTCTTTTTGTAATTTTCTTGAAGAACCATAATATGCAGTCTAGGATCCTTAAAAAGGAGTTTTGGAATGTGGCTAAATCTATTTTTAGGATAGTTCCTTGGTCCTCAGATGCTCAACTAGAGAAAATTTTGGAATTCTAAGCTCCTAAGTGGATTGAAATAAAAGATTTAGCACCTCAATTATGGAATTTTATTCCCCATTTTTTTAAGCCCTTGGGGTAAGTTCTGCAAAAAGAGGAAACTAGGGCTACCCTACCTCACTTGAACACCTGGGGTCCTTATCTCTCTTAAGCCAAATATTGAATTTCCTGAGGTAGTGGAGATTAAGCTTGTGAACAAAAGTCTAGTGTGTAATTTAGAACTTTTGGGCGATTTGAATGCTTACTTTTTGTGTAAAAAGGATGGGCACTTGAGGAAAGAAATTGCTAAAATTAGAAGACTTGCTAAGGTTCAAGACAATAAAAGTGCTCCTAATAATCCTGGAGAGGATTTTCTAAAGGATAACAATAAGGGGGTGGGAAGTGATTTACCCACAAAGGATAATAAAAATATTGAACAATGGACAAAAGTCTATATTGTGGATAATAATTTGGATCCTATTTTAAATCCTAGAGGAGCAGAGGAAAACCAATGTTCCTATCTTTTTGATGAGACAGATTATGTTGTCATCCCTAGTAAGTAGGGTATGAGGTCTGGGGTTGGGATTTGTTCAAATTCCTCATGTGAGTTGGTTAAAAATGAGAAACAGTTAGCCCTAGATAATATTAGGGCTAAGTCAAACCTAGGATTGGATATCCCCTCTTCATTACTACTAAATATCAATAAAACTTTGGACTTAGAGATTGTAGAGAGTCCTCAAACATTAAATTTATAGGGGGCTGGTTGTTAAGATGTGTAGTCTCATCCCTCACAGTGATAATATAGAGGTGGATGGCATCTCTAAAGTAGGTGACGATAAAAAAAGAAAGCCCCCAAATCAAGAGGTGGGGGTGAAGAAAGGTCCTAAGAAAAGTAAAGATGAAAAGATCCCAAAATATTTTGATAATCTGATCTATAAGAACCAGAAGCCAGGGGCTTCTAATCTCCTCCCAAATAATTTAGCACTGTAATAGTTGGAACATTCGGGGACTGGAGTCCCCTGACAGGTAATATATTGTTAGATATTTTTGTAATGGTAACAAAAGAATGGATGTTCTTTGCCTACAAGAGGTAAAAATGGTGGGTTTTAAACTTGATAATGTTCTTAAATTTATTTGCAGGGAGTCTGCCTATTTCTACACTCAGCATGAAAAATGTAAAGGGGGTGTAGTGTTGGGAATTGATGTGTCTCAACCTTGGTAATTCCTAGCATTAATTATTTGTTATGTATTTATTTATTTGCCTATGATGTATTTTGGGTTGCACATCCTGTTTCGTCATTTAGTGTGAAGTGGCATAGTGAGTTGTCACTCCACTTGTAATGTGACTAGGACGGTCAACTCATCCCAAGTGGACATAGGCATCCCATATTGTGGTAGAGATTTTCTACCATGTGTTGGCATCTTGTGCAGTGTGTAAGAAGTTATGACATGTAATTGTTATGACAAATTCCTATGACAAATTCTATGACGCATAAGAGTCAAGAATAGAAGATTCTATGATAGGTGAAGACATGTGTTGAAGAGCATCTTTGAGGAAGGCATCTTTGGGCACCCAAGGGAGGTTATGACATGTAATAGGAATATGCTATTTTTAGTCAGTGTATGATAGATTATCTTACAACTATAAGTGTTGTCAGTTATGACAGATTCTATGATAGCTGTAAACTGCGTAAGAGCATCTGTCATAGCCTATCTTGGGAATAGGTGCCCGCTTTGGGATGGGGTGATATGACAAGTGTAAAATCCATGTTGTGAAGATGGACAAGTGTCCTTAGGTGTGGGTTTTCGGCCATGAGGCCAAGATGGACGCCCATCTTAAGGAGGTTCCATTTTTGGCTTGTAAACTCTATTTAAACAGGTGCTTGGATGGCAGATGCATAGTGTTATTGACAGGTGCTGTTATGCTGCTGAAATATCTCAAGATACGAGTGTTGAAGACTCCTAATAATACTTACATTGCAAGTGTGTTGTAAACATTCTTTGTTTTGATAATACATTTTGCAGGTTTTGGAATGTGGGGTTTTTCACCCGAAAGGGTTTTCCCCACATTATATCTTGTCTCTCTCTCTCTCTCTCTCTTCTGTCTACATTTTGTGTGTATGTGTATTTCTGTAATATCTCTATTATTGTGTTAACATCACTGTAATTGTAAATGTTGTAAAGAATTTGCATCCATATGTCCTCATTAGATTAGTGTAGGAAGCATTTTCTGCACACCTAGCTTCCTTTTAGTTGGTATCAAAGCTTGATCACCTTTGGTCCTAGTTGTTGGGTAGGGGTTTTTTGAGTTGATCTTAGATTGAGTGGGAGTCTATGCAAAGTATTCTAAAATCTTGTTGCAAGAAGGAGATGCCAAGCACATCTGGAAGAGTAGAGGTGGAGAAGTTTAACGGCACCAATTTCAAGTTGTGGAAACTTAAGATGGAAGACATGCTTGTTGATTGAGACCTATGGGAAGTAATTTCTGGTGTAAAACCAGCAGCAATATCACAAGATAATTGGGATCTCAAGGATTGAAAAGCTAAGGGTCTTGTGAGACTCTGTTTGGCTGACTCTGTCTTGTTAAATGCCCATGAGGAGAAGACTGTGAAGGAGCTATGGAAGAAACTTGGCGATGTTTATCAGGCCAAAACCCTAGTAAACAAGTTATTTTTATGAAAGAAGCTATATTCTCTAAGGATGGAAGATGGAGGATCCGTTGTAGACCATCTGAATGCTTTTAACATGCTAGTTGCATAATTTACATCCATTAGTATGAAAATGGAGGAAGAGGATCGATGTATCACCTTGCTTTGTTCTTTGCCAGATTCATGGGATCATCTTGTTATGGCCATCAGGAGTACCACATCCACTTTCAAAATGGATGAAGTGGTGTCTTCATTATTATTTGAAGAGATGCAGAGAAAGTCATCTGAGTTAGCCAAAGAGGCTCTTGTGGTTCGTGGAAGACCCAAGGAGAAAGGGAAAAAGAAGGACAAGAAAGCTAAGAAGGGTAGATCCAAATCCCATGGGAGATCCAAATCTCTTGGAAACTCCGAGGCTCTCTATTATAACTGTGGTAAATATGGACATTTCTGAAAGGAATGTAAAGAGGAGAAAAAGAAAAAGAAAAAGAAAAAGAATGTCGCAGATTTAGATTTTGACAAGTCACAAGATTATGGTGATGCTTTCATCACAGCGTTGGCCACCCATGCATCTAATGATGTGTGGCTAATTCATTCTAGTGTATCTTTCCACATGACCTCGCATTGAGATTGGTTTACAAAGTATGAAGAGTTTGATGGTGGAGGACTATACCTTGGTGAGGATTCTCATCTAAAGATAGTTGGCCGTGGAAGAGTCACAATTCGATTCCCTGATGGACAAGTGAAGGGGATCTCTGGGGTCATGCACATCCCAAGCTTGGCATGAAACCTGCTTTCTGTAAGTAAATTGAATGATACATGTGTGCAGATTGTCTTTTCAAAAGAAGGATGCAAGATGACTAGAGGAGCTATGGTGCTTGCAAAGGTTACTTGGAGAGGTACTCTATTTCATGTGGAGGCATGCATTTCACAAAGCAATAGTTCTTCTAATTTGAAGAAAAGAGCTACAGTCACTTCATCCCCACCATTGGAACTAGTAGTGAAAAGATCTATTGTATCAAATTCTGATGGTAGTACATTTTGGGTACCTAAGAGTGCTCATGCTTTGGAAGTCAAGCTTCTTGCTAAGAAAACAATGTTATGGCATAAGAGACTTGGCCACATTGGTGAGAAGGGTCTTAGAACCCTAAAAAATAAAAACCTCGTTGAGGGGTTAGATGATTGTAATCTTGATTTTGACTTTTGTGACAATTGTATATATGGAAAGAAAAATCATGTTCAGTTTTACTTGAGTTCTCATAAGTCTTCTGGTGTATTGGATCTTATTCATTCTGATGTGTTGGTCCAGTTAATGTTCCTTCGATCTCTAAATCTATATATTTAATATCTTTCATAGATGATTATAGTAGGACATGGATTTACTTTCTCAGAAGTAAATATGAAGTCTTTAGTCGGTTCAAAGAGTTTAAAGCTTTTGTTGAGAATCAGAAGTTAGTAAAAAGATTAAGTGTTTGAGAACTAACAATGGTGGTGAGTTTTGTTCCACAGAATTTGATAAGTCCTGTAAAGAACATGAGATTGAAAGACATAACATAACTCCATACACCCTGCAGCACAATGGAGTTGCAGAGAGATGAACATGACACTAATGGAGAAGACTAGGAGTATGCTTAGTGGAGGTGACCTCAAACAAAAGTTTTGGGCTGAAGCTGTTACCACTTCTTTCTACCTTGTAAATAGGCCTCATACATCATCTCTTGTTGGTAAGAAACCCATGGAGGTGTGGTATGGTAAGAAGCCTTTAATAAGACATCTTCGTGTTTTTGGTTGTGAGTCATATGCTCATGTGCCTAGGGAGAAGAGGCCAAAATTGGAGAACAAGGCTGTTAAGTGGATCTTCATTGGCTATGGTGTCGGTGTGAAAGGATACAAGCTTTGGGATCCTGTTGCCGAAAAAAGTGTTGTATAGCAGAAGTGTTATTTTTAGAGAGCTAACACCTTCTTTCATTGTTCTATAGCCAGAAGAGAAAGAAAAGGAGGATGTGGTTCAGTTTCCCATTGCCCCTGAGAAGAATGAACCGACAAACCCTATGAGACTTGATGATGAGGAGAGCTCTAGCAACTCTGAAAGCTCAAAAGAAGAAGCAAAACCTCAACCTCAGCCTTTGAGGAGGTCTACACGAACAAAGAAGTAGCCTGATAGGTTTGGTTATTCACTGCTTGATTCTAGTTGTGCTTTTGCCTTGCTTACTAACACTGATGAGCCTAGAACCATGACAGAGGCTATGGGCATGAAATATGTAGGTTCTTGGAAGGAGGCCATGGAAGATGAGATGGCTTCTTTGGAGAAGAATAAAACTTGGGACTTGGTACCTTTGCCTAAAGGATGGAAACCCATTGGTTGTAATGGGTGTTCAAGAAGAAATTTGGTACAGATGGTAGTGTTGAAAAGTACAAGGCTAGATTGGTTGCGAAGGGGTACTCATAAGTGGAGGGAATTGATTATAGTGAAATTTTCTCTCCCATTGTAAAGCTGACATCTATTTGGTTGATGTTATCTCTTGTAGTAGCTTATGACTTAGAGGTGGAACAGATGGATGTGAAGACAACATTCCTTCATGGTGATTTGGAGGAAGAGATTTACATGTCATAGCTAGAGCATTACATAGAAAAAGTTAAAGAATATTTGGTTTGCAAGCTGAAGAAGTCTTTGTATGGTTTGAAGCAATCTCCTAGGATGTGGTATATGAAATTTGATGCCTTTGTGTTGTCCATTGGATTTCTAAGATTAAAATCAGATCATTGTGTTTATTACAAATTTGACAATGATCGCATTCTCATTATTGCATTGTATGTTGATGATATGTTGTTAATTGGGAATGGTAAGAATATGATTTCTAATTTAAAGTCTCAGTTGTCAGCACAGTTTGAAATGAAAAACTTAGGGGCAGCCAAGTACATTCTGGGAATGGAAATCACAAGAGACAGAGAAAACAAAAAACTTTGGTTAAGCCAGAGTAAGTATGTGAAGACCGTGTTGGATAGATTTAGCATGGAAAATTATAGACCACTGTGTGTTCCTGTTTCTTTGGGGACAAAGTTATCTGTTAATGATTGTCTAAAGTCTCCTTCTGAGATGGAGGACATGAGCAAAGTACCTTATACTAGTGTTGTTGGCAGCTTGGTGTATGCTATGGTCTGTACTAGACCAAACATTGCCCAAGCAGTGGGAGTCCTTAGTTTATGGCTAATCCTGGATGGGTACATTGGGATGTAGTGAAGAGAGTGTTCAGATATTTGCGGGATAGTTCTAAGTATTCCCTATGTTATCATGGTCATCCTACAAGACCTCTGCATTCTGTTAGTATTCGTAGATTTGTGGATTTTGATTGTGTAGGTGACATTGATAGCAGGAGATCCACCAGTGCTTATGTGTTTACTATGTTCGATGGTGCAATTAGTTGGATGAGTAAGCAGAAACCTATGGTCGCTTTGTCCACAAGAGAAGTTGAGTATATGGCAACTACTCATGCTTACAAGGAAGCCATTTGGCTTAAGAGATTGTGTTCAGATATTAGTGTTGATGCAAGACAGATTACTATTTGTTGTGACAGTCAGAGTGCGATTTGCTTAGCAAAGAATCCAACTTTCCATGCTAGAACAAAGCATATTGATGTACAGTTTCATTTTGTGTGAGACATGGTAGAGGACAGGAAGGTGACATTGGAGAAGGTAGACACTTTGAAAGAATGTTGTGGATGCATTGACGAAACCAGTGGGCACAGAGAAGTTCAGATGGTGTTTGGAGTCTATGGGCCTCTCGACCTATAGCAGTTAAATCCTGTTATTTCTATTGGCTCTTACAAGGTGTTTGACAAGTGGAAAAATGTTGGGAATTAAGGTATCTCAACCTTGGTAATTCCTAGCATTAATTATTTGTTATGTATTTATATATTTGCCTATGATGTATTTTGGGTTGCACATCCTGTTTCGTCATTTAGTGTGAAGTAGCATAGTGAGTTTTCACTCCACTTGTAATGTGACTAGGATGGTCAACTCATCCCAAGTGGACATAGGCATCCCATATTGTGGTAGATCTTTTCTACCATGTGTTGCCATCTTGTGCAGTGTGTAAGGAGTTATGATGCGTAAGTATTATGACAGATTCCTATGATAGATTCTATGACGTGTAAGAGTCGAGAATAGAAGATTCTATGACAAGTGAAGATGTGTCAAAGAGCATCTTTGAGGAAGGCATATTTGGGCACCCAAGGGAGGTTATGACATGTTGTAAGAGGAATATGCTATTTTTTAGTCAGTGTATGACAGATTCTCTTACAGCTATAAGTGTTGTCAATTATGACAGATTCTATGACAGCTGTAAGGTGCGTAAGAGCATCTATCATAGCCTATATTGGGAATAGGCACCCACTTTGGGATGGGGTGATATGACAAGTATAAAATGTATGTTGTGATGATGGACAAGTGTCCTTAGGCATAGGTTTTGGGCCATGAGGCCAAGATGGACGCCCATCTCAAGAAGGTTCCATTTTTGCCTTGTAAACTCTATTTAAATAGGTGCTTGGATGGGAGATGCATAGTGTTATTGATAGGTACTATTATGCTATTGGAATATCTCTAAATACGAGTGTTGAAGACTCTTGAGAAGACTTGCATTGCAAGTTTGTTGTAAACATTCTTTGTTTTGATAATACATTGTGCATGTTTTGAAGTGTGGGGTTTTTCACCTGAAAGGGTTTTCCCCACTCTCTCTCTCTCTCTCTCTCTCTCTCTCTCTCTCTCTTCTGTCTACATTCTATGTGTATGTGTATTGCTGCAATATCTCTATTGTTGTATTAACATCGCTATAATTGTAAAGGTTGTAAAGAATTTGTATACATCTCTCGTCATTAGATTAGTGTAGGAAGCATTTTTTGCACACCTAGCTTCTTTTTTCATGTAGCAATCCTGTTGAAGGATACTTGGCTTCCCATTGTGGTGGATAATGGGGCTTCACCCTATAATAGGATTGTGTGGATTATTATGGAAATTAAAAAAATCAAAATTTGTATATACTCCACTTATGCTTCTAATGACTACAAGGAGAGATGCAGTATGTGGAACTGGATGTCTTTGTCCTTAGCTAAATTTCACTCGATTATGGCTCAAGATTTTAATATGGTTGAATATAAACATGATAAACAAGGGGGTAAGGAATTCATATGGAAAGGGAATGAAATGTTTTTCTATTCCAAAATGAAGAGAATTCTAAATATTGTAAATCCATTATAAAATTTAAAAGGAACCAAAAAGAAAATTTGCTTCTCTTGGAGCAATAATCAAGGGTTAGGAAAGAGAGTTTACTCAAGACTGGATAGATTTTATATGGACAAAGATGTAATTGATTTTGTGTTTAATAGTGAAGAGTTTCCTGTTTAAGTTACTCCTAATACTATGTCAGACCATTCTCTAATTGGAACATGTGTTACCATCAAGGTCACTGTGTAGAGAAGTCCAAATAATAAGAAATAGGTTTTTAAACTAAATACTTCACTTCTGAATTATAAGGAATGATCATATGACATTGTTAAGATAAGAATGATCAGTAGAAGCCTTATAAGATCTTATGCTATTGACATGGGAAAAAATGAATCATGTTTGGATAGTAATCCTAAAAATTGTTGGGAAGAAGAAAGCCTTAGACAAGAGGAAGGAAGAAGATGATTGGAGGTGAAATTTCTAGAATTAGAAATGGGGCTTCAAAACAGTATGTCTAACAAGACTGTTATGGATAAATTGGTTAGAACCAAACACTATCTGAGATCTTTATAGAATTTCAAAAACCAAGGTGCAAAAGTGAGGTCCAGACTCTAGTGGCTAAATGATGGGGACAAAGGGACAAAGTATTTCTTCAATATCTTGAAAGATAAACAAAGAAGAAAAAAATAGGGCCTATGCAGTTGGGTGGTGGGATGAGCTATGACTCCAAAATCATAGGGGGTGCCTTTCTTCCAATTCTATAAGGGGTTATTTTCTTCATAGGACAATGGGAAAAGTGAAGATGCTAGGAGGTTTTGCAGAAGGATTATTCCCAAGAAATTAGAGGTTGATGATAAAGAGGAGCTTAGTAAGTGTATCTCAAAAGAGGAAATAGTGAAGTTCATTCATTCCTTAAACCCTGGTAAATCTCTTGGACTAGATGGTATACCAATAGAATCATACAAATATAAATGTTAATGGATTACTGAAGACTTGAAGTAGGTATATGAAGAGGCTTTTGAAAAAGGGTCTTTAGGTGCAAACATGAATAGAGGGTTAATAAAACTGCTTCCAAAAGATGGAGATAAAACTCAGATCAAGAATTGGAGGTTGATTACACTGCTAAATTCTTTTTACAAGATATTAGCCAAAGTTCTGGCTTGTAGGTTAACTGATATTTTAAACAAAAATATCTCTGTGAATCAGACTAGTTTCATAAAATGGATATATATACTAGAGAACCTCATCACTAACGTGTAAAGCCTCAATTGGGCCAAATTCACAGGTCAAGATGCTTGTATGATTTTTCTTGATTTTGAAAAAGCATATGATAGACTTGAGTGGGGATTTGTTTTGATTGTCATGGAAGTACTTGGATTTCTTGGTACCTTTTGCAAATGGGTGGCTATTCTTTTTAAAGATGCTTCTACTCAAATTGATGTTAATTGGATTTTGACATGGCACATTGAGATTCAAAGATCTATTAGGTAGGGTTTCCTCCTTGCACCTGCTCTATTTGTTGTAGTAGCTGATGCTCTACAATATTTATTGAGAATTGAGCTAATCTCTCCTCCTATACAAGGTATTTCCCTACTTAATAAAGAGGAGCTAGCAAGTGCCCAATTTGCAGATGACACCTCTCTTTTCTTGGAGTTGAATAAAGAAATTTTTTTAATGTTTTTAATAGACTCTTTGTTTTCTGTAATGCCTCTAGGGATAAAATTAATGACCATAAGTCCACCATCTTGAGTTGGAAGGAGCATCCTCCTGACTAGATGGGGGACTTCAAATGGCAATGGGGTGGCCCCAATAAGATTGTACAGTACCTTGGGATCCCTTTCTCTATGAATCCATCCCTAAAGGAAATGTGGGAATGGATGATGAAAAAGATAGAAAAAAGAATGAAAATTGGCAAACTCACCTCTTATCCCTTGCACACATGGTTCAAATATGTCAGAATCTCTTGGGTCATAGTATCTACTATGCATTGGCATGGATGTTTGGTAGTTATTAAATAGAAAAAATCCAAAAGATTAATAGAGATTTCTTTTGGTCTAATGGAAAAGGGAACAAAAAGAGACATTTTATATGTTGGAAATGGTGTTGTGTGCCCAAAAAATTGGGTGGTCTTGGGCTCAAAGACCTTAGAATGCAGGGTATTTCTTTAGCAGTGAAATGGATGTTGAAGGCTATAATTGGGTTTGAACCCTGGAAATTTTTAATTAGGAACAACATTGCTTTGTCTAAACTGAAGAAAGGTAAAAATTGGCCTTCTCTGCACCCCTAGGATTTGATGTTTGGGAACTTTTATGTAAGTCCATTTGGTTCTAATGTATGTGGTAGTATATGGAGGGCTTGGGAAAATGTTAAGCATGTGACTATTAGAAATAAAGCTTTTTGCAGAATAGATAGTGATTTCATGGCATTCAGGTTAGTATTGTGGAATTTGTATTTGAATAATAAAATGCTTGCACCAACTCAAGGGTGCTTTACTAAACTGTGGGATTCCAAAGGTATCAGTGACTTTAGAGATATCTTTGATGGGTGTTATGTTAAAACATGGAAAATGTTAAAGGAGTGTTATAGGCTCTCTAAATACTAAAAGAAAACTTTGTCTATTCTGAATAAGGCTCTGTTTGGTGTTAAGTTTCTAGTAGAAATGAAATGTGATCCATAAATTTGGCCTAATATCTAGTGGAATGATGGTACTGTGTTTGATAGAATGAGTTCAAAGAACCTCTATGTGATGCTGGCTAGTACAAGAGAAATTTTAGATAGGGTTGATAGTAGTTGGGGTTTAGGTTGGGATGAAAAGAAATTGGCCTTTGTCTTCTATAATTTATGTTCTACTAAATGTGAGCCAAAAAATTATGTTTTAGGTGGTTATTGGTCCTAAAAAACCTTGTTGTTTTCAATGGGGTCCAAAATGATAATGTTCAGGCCTATGTGTGTAGCTGTGTAATGTTGTTGAAACCTTTGATCATCTTTATTTGACTTGTCCTTATTCTATGAAAGTTTGGTCCATTTTTTGGTAATGATTTGGGTTGGGACAATTCAAAAGATTTTTCATGGTCTAAAATTTTGTTTGGTTATGTGGATTCTTTTCCTAAAAAATTGAATACTTTTTGGTTTCACAAATGAAATTTTGTGGGAGAGTTGGAAGGATAGAATAATAAGGCCTTTCATGATAAGAGTGTTGTTATATGGAGCATAATCAGACTCGAAGGTTAAATTTACCCCACTTTTATCAACATGGCTTCCCCCCAAATTATTTAACAGGGTCAAGGGGCAGTGCCCTTTATGGGGGTTTGGGGGCAGTGCCCCCAAGACGGGGTCAAGGGACAGCGCCCCTAGCACACTCCCTGTCGTGATACAAGGTGGGGTTGAGGGATAGTAGATGGGCAGAACTATCAGTTATGGAAGATACAGATGGAGGATTATCTCTATCAGAAGGATTTATGGAGGCCGTTGGAAGGAATAGCCAAGAAACTAGCAACAATGACTGATGAGGATTGGAATCTTCTAGACGGAAAGGCACTGGGAACCATTCAGTTGTGCCTGGCACCATCAATGGCATTCAATATAACAGAAGCGAAGACAATAGATGGTCTGATGAAAGCTTTGGCTAAATTGTATGAAAACCCTCAGCCTCAAATAAGGTATTTCTCATAAAGCATTTGTTTAATCTAAAAATGATTGAAGGTGGATCTATGATAGATCACTTAAATGAGTTTAATATGATTATCAGTCAATTAACTTCTGTAAAAGTAAGTTTTGATGAAGAGGTGAGGGCTTTCTTGATATTATGTTCTTTTCCAGAAAGTTAGAATAGCTTGGTAATGGCTATAAGTAACTCTGTCTCTAGTTCAAATACTTTGAAATTTGATGATGTTGTTAATGTTATCCTTAGCGAGGAAATGCGACAGAAAAGTTCGAGAGGGTCCACATCAAGTAGTGTTTTGAATGCAAAAAGTAGGGGTAGATCTAAGGAGAGAGGAAAAGGTTATGAAGGTCATGAGAAGTCACGAGGAAAATCAAAGGGCAAGAGGTCCTAATCTAGAGGATAGAAGGATTACTGGTACTATGGAAAACTAGGTCATCTAAAGAAATATTGCTAGTCTCGAAAGAATAAAGAAGGAGACAAATAAGAAGGAAATAAGGAGGAAAATGTGGTAAGTAATAAATCTCAAGATGATGCTTTAATTCTTTCCCTAGATAATGTTGATGATTCATGGGTTTTAGAATCAGGGGCCTCATTTCATGCCACACCCCATAGAAGTTATTTTCTTGATTATGTCCAAGGGGATTTTGGGCTAGTTTATTTGGGAGATAATGAACCTTGTTAGATTGTTAGAAAGGGAAGAATCAAGATTAAGTTGCAAAATGGGAATCATTGGCAACTACAAGAGGTAAGGCATGTTCCAAGGCTGAGTAGGAATTTAATTTCAGTAGGGCAGCTAGATGATTAAGGTTGCATTGTTACATTTATTGATAAAAATTGGAAGGTTTTAAGAGGTGCCTTAATAGTAGAAAAAGGTGTGAAAGTAGGCACCTTATATCTTTGTACAGGTCATAAATTGTTCCTTCTACTTTAGTTGTTGTAGAGAAAAAATAAATAGGTTCAGGAATAGTTGTTGCAAGTTCATAGGAAGAGACTAAAATAGTTGCTATAGGTTCTGAGACAACACTATGGTATAACAGACTTGGGCATATGAGTGAAAAAGGTATGAAAGTACTTCATTCTAAGAAAGTTGTACCAGGTCTGAAATGTATAAATATGGATTTCTGTGAAATTTGTATGTATGGAAAACAAAAGAGAGTTAGTTTTCTCAAGGATGGGAAGCAAAAGAAATATGAAAAGTTGGAGCTTGTGCATACAGATGTATGGGGACTAGCTCATGTATCTTCTCTCGGTGGCTCTCGGTATTATGTTACATTCATAGATGATGCAACTAGGAAGGTTTGGATTTATTTCCTTAGGTAGAAATCTGATGTATTTGAAACATTTAAGAAATGGAGAAGCTTTGTTGAGAATAAGATGGGTAAAAGATTAAAATGTCTCAGATCTGATAATGATGGTGAGTATTGCAGCAAAGAATTTGAGGATTATTGTTCCTTTAATGGAATTCGTAGGCAGAAAATAGTTCTAGGGACTCTACAAGAAAATGGAGTGGCTGAATGCATGAATAAGACAATAATGGAGTGTGCAAGGACCATGAGATTGCATGTTGGGCTGCCTTTAAACATGTGGGCAGAGGCTGTCAATACTGCTGTATATTTAATTAATAGAGGTCCTTCAGTTCCTTTGGCCTGTGGTATTCCAGAGGAAGCATGGATAGGTAAGAAGGTGAGTTATTCTTTTCTCAAAACCTTCAGATGTGAAGAATTTGCACATGTAGGTTCTGAAAATAGAACCAAGCTAGATGCAAAATCAAAAAAGTGTATCTTCGTTGGATATGGCATTGATGAATTTGGTTATAGGCTTTGGGATGTAGTATTCAATGAAAAGGTGTTGTACAAAGATCAGTTGCAGCAGCATGAGAAGAAATAAAATGATTATATGGTGCTGGATGATACTTCAAATAATGATGTTCCAGTGGTTCCTTATGTTCTACAACAACAACAAGAAATACCACAAACTCCAGTGAATGTTAGATGGTCAACAGGGCTAAGTAGACCTCCTGAAAGGTTTTCTCCCTCTTTTGTATTCTATTTTGTTAACAAATGCTGGTGAACCAGAAGGGTATGATGAAGCTATGTAGGTGGATATAAAGGTTCAGTGGGAGCTTGCAATGAAAGAAGAAATGGACTCCTTGCTGAAAAATCAGACTTAGAAATTATGTAAGTTATCTATAGGTAAAAAGGATTTACCAAACAAATGGGTTTATAGGCTAAAAGAGGAAGATGGAGGTAAGAAAAGATTTAAAGCCAGGTTAGTTGTAAAAGGATTTGTATAGAAAAAAGGTATTGATTTTGATGAGATATTTTCTCCAGTTGTCAAGATGACTTCTATTCGTACTGTTTTAAGTATTGTGGTTGCTGAAGATTTGCATTTGGAATAGTTAGATGTGAAAACTGCCTTTCTCCATGGTAATTTGGAGGAGATATATATGGAACAACCACAGGGGTTTGAGGTCAAAGGTAAGGAGAAATTGGTGTGTAGATTGAAGAAGAGTTTATATGGCTTGAAACAAGCACATCAGCAATGGTATTTGAAATTTGATAGTTTTATGGCTGAGAAAGGCTACAACTGGTGTAATTCTGACCATTGTGTTTATTTTAAGAGGTTGCACAATGATAGCTACATTATTTTATGTTTATATGTTGATGACATGCTTGTAGTAGGGTCTAACATGGATCACATAAGAGAGTTAAAACAGCAGTTAGCACAATCATTTGCTATGAAGGCTTTGGGGGTAGCAAAACAAATCTTTGGTATGAAAATTTATAGAGATAGGAAGAATAGAAAATTGACTCTATCTTAGGCTGATTATGTTGAAAAGGTGTTGCAGAGATTCCATATGGAGAATGCAAAAGCTGTCAGCAACCTTTTCCTAGTCATTTGAAATTGACTAAGGAGATGTGTCCTAAGACACAAGAGGAGGAAGAAAAAATGTCCAAGGTACCATATGCTTCAATTGTAGGAATTTTAATCTATGCCATGGTATGCATGAGACCGGATATTGCACATGTTGTAGGAGTTGTAAGCAGGTATATGAGTCATCCTAGATTGGAGCATGGGAATGTGGTAAAATGGATTCTCATTTATTTGAGAGGTACATCCAATAAACACTTATGTTTTGGGGGCTCTCATACTAATTTAGCAGGTTATGTAGACTCAGATTTGGTAGGGGATATTGATACCAGGCAGAGTACTACAGGTTATGTCTTTACTGTAGGTGGGACAACGGTGAGTTGGATCTCTAGGTTGCAAAAGGTGGTTGCTTTATCCACCATGGAGGCAGAGTATGTAGATACAATAGAGGCAAGCAAGGAGATGATATGGCTCCAATATTTCATGGAAGAATTAGGTAAACAACAAGCTAATAGTTATTTGTTTACAGACAGTCAAAGTGCCATACATCTTGTAAAAAATTTTGCCTTGCATTTAAAGACCAAACATATACAGCTAAGGTATCACTTCATCTGATCGGTGTTGGATGATGGACAATTACGGTTGGAAAAGATCCATACAGATGAAAATCCAATGGATATGTTTACCAAGGTAGTAACAAGGGAGAAGTTGAGCTCCTCTTTAGCTTCGGTTGGTCTTCAAGACTAAAAAACAATAAATTAAGAATAATAGAGTCTAGGGTACTTATTTCTGGTGGGAGTTATAAGGTCAGCGGTGTTACGATTAGTCTCCAAGTGGGAGATTGTTGTTATATGGAGCCTAATAAGACTTAGAGGTTAAATTTACCCCACTTTTATCAGTGTGGTTTCCCCCCAAATTATTTAAAAGGGTCAAGGGGTAGCACCCCTTGTGGGGGTTTGGGGGTAGAGCCCCCAAGATGAGGTCAAGGGGCAGCACCCCTTGCGGGGTCTAGGGGCAGTACCCCTAGCGCATTCCCTATCACAATATAGGGCAGGGGCTTGGGGGCAGTGCCCCTGAAACCTCAAATGAATTTTATTATTGTATAAAGGTGTCAGGAGTTATTTTTTCTATTGGCTGTCATTAAAAAACCCTATTTTTGTAACCGACATAAGGCTTGATAAAAGCAGCTAAGGGTTAGGGTTTCTGTCAATGTATTGTAGCATTTTGTAGCGGTATTGAATTGCAAGGATTGCTAGTTGTAATCGGTTTGATTTACTGGATAATAATATTGGACTCTCTATTGGTGGATGTAGCCCGAGTTTGGGTGAACCACGTTAAAACTTGTCTCTCGCTGTTATTATTTCTATGTATTTTCATTCCTCTATTTAATCTTTATTTGCATTTAATTGATATCTTCTACATGCAATCCCTAACAAAGAGAAAGATACTTACTGACTCAAATATTGAGCTCATATGTTTCAATATTGTGCACCAAGTTTCTCTCATTATGGAGATTCTGAAGAACAGGTTTTTCATTCTGCTTAAGGAAGGATTGACTCTTGTCTACAAAAATGTGGTGGTGAATGTACATTTCTGGCCTTAGGTCAAGGATAACTTGGACAAGGAGCAACTGAAGATTCTTGAGTACATGAAGGATAAGAAGATTGAAAATCTAGAGGTTAAAGTGAAGGTACAGGAGAAAAAGAGATTTAGATATCGGACATAGACTGAGTTTGTTAGTTTGGTCAAAGATTTAGCATTAGAGGATGAGGTTGACCCTGTGATCAAGACATTCCATGAGATAGACTACTATGAAAATGATAGCAATAAAAAATGATGCTACGAGTAGGTGTTGTGTTATTCTTTCTAGTGATATTGCATATATGTATATGATATATTGTATTTTGACATTGGTGGTTATGATGTCTATGTTGGCAAGAGACACTATATGGATTCATGGTTGTTGTCATTGATGGCAACAAAGGTCATTCCACATATCCGCAAGTCATGTTATATCTCTACCGGAAGTCAGATTGAAGATTGTTGTGGTCCGGTGAACAAGAACAGAGCATGTGGCAAGGTCCGACAGATTGGTCCGGATCTCTCAGAGGAAGTGTCTTGGCACAGTGCGGATCTGGGGAAGTCAAGAGGACTATCTTGAGTAGTATATTCCAAGGATTTAGCCTCCGGAGATGGACAAAGAAAAAGATATGAATAGTTGAGTACCGGATTCCTGAGAGACAGTGAAAACAGAGGAAGAACTGACTGACTGAGTATCAAACTACTTTCCGGATGTGTTACAGATGATGATAAAGGTTGCGGAGGCATGAATCATGTTTGGCCGACATAATTGATGATATCTACAAATATATGCTTGATCCGCATTGCTTGGTGAGCAAGGATTCAGCCGACAGAACTAAGTTTGTAAGAAACTAGACTGTTCCGGATGCCGACTAGAAAGATGATGAAATTACTTGTGCGGATATATATAGAGGATGGATTTAGTTGTAAAGTGTGTGAGTGAGCGAAAAGGATATGCGAACAAGTCCAGAGTAGAGCAGAAGTAGCAAGAAGGATCCGGTATGTGAAAGGATAGCAGACTAAAGAACAGAGGAAAGATGAAGTGCAGCAGATCAGTATACTGAACCTAACCGGAACTGAACTCCAGCATATGCAGATGCTTCCAATCAGTTCAAGACTGTGATTCTTATCACTTTGTAAGACAGTGTGTCTTCTTGTAGGCAGTGAGCCTCTTGTGAGCAGTGTGCTCGGGCAGTGAGCCCTAATTGGCAAGTGCCATTTTTGTAATTTCCTATTCTTCTAACAGAGAATAATTCTTGGGTTAATCACCCCGTGGTTTTCTCCCTTAACAGGGTTTCCACGTCAAAAATACTGTGTCATGTGTTTCTTATTTCATGGTTAATGTTTTGTGTTTGATTTTATGCTGCTTCAATTAAGAGGAAAGTTCATTAAGGGAAATAATTAGGATAACTGATTCACCCCCCCCCCTCTCAGTTATCAACAATTGGTATCAGAGCCAAGTTCCTCCTAATAGAGCCTAACAGCCTGAGGAAGATCTGGGATTTCAAATGGATGCATATGGTTTAAGGGAGCAACTCAAGACTGCCCTTGAGGATCTTGAACAGTCAAATTCTGAAGTCAGTGAATTAAAGGAAAGACTCAAACAGGCTGATGAATTCATGAGAGAATTAAAAGACAAATTAAGTCTCTCTATGAAAAAGAGAAAGGAGCTGCTTCAACAGTTGGCAAGACAAAGTGAAGAAAGCAATACAAGTGAGGAATTGACTGAGCAAACCAAGTTATGTGAAAAGTTATCAAAAGAAGCCATTATGTTAAGACATGAAATGGAATCAGGAACTATAAAGTTTACTCAAGAGATTGAAGAAAAAAGAAAGGCTGAAGACAATCTAAGACAATCTCTTAAAGAAAAATCAGAAGAATGCCACCAGATGGACAGGATTATCAGACACCTTGAATCTGATCTTGAAGATTCCAAAGATAATGAAGGAAAACTTGAGGATCAAATTGCCTCTCTCAAAAGAGACCTTCAAACAGCAA
The DNA here is from genome assembly GCA_027924645.1 of Cunninghamia lanceolata. Lineage (NCBI taxonomy): Eukaryota > Viridiplantae > Streptophyta > Pinopsida > Cupressales > Cupressaceae > Cunninghamia > Cunninghamia lanceolata. The sequence continues at coordinate 4,374,457 of BSBN01000934.1, forward strand.
ATGAATATAAAGAGAAATTCAAGATAAGTTCTGCTCAACTTGAAATTCTTCTTGGAAGTCAAAAGAGGACAGATGACAAGTATGGCTTGGGATATGAGAAAGGAGAAAGCTCCGGATCCGGTCAGAGGAATCTTGGATCAGAAAATCCAAGGAGGAGGCCTAGAAGACCTCCGGTAAGACAGCCAAATGCTCAAAAATATCCATCCTTCAATGGATACTGCCACAGCTGCAACCATTTTGGTCACAAAGCTAATCAGTGCAGAATGAGAATGAATCAGATTAACTCATCCTTCTCCGGACAGTGCTTCAACTGCAAAAGGTATGGACACAAATCCCATGAATGCAGAATTATGCAAGTAAACAAATCATTCAAAGGTAGATGCTTTACATGCAATAGAGTAGGTCATATGGCTAATCAATGCAGATCAAGGGGATATCAGTTAAATATGCAAAGAAATGTTATTTGCCAAATCTGCAATAGGTCCGGTCATAATGCTAAAGTCTGCAGAAACAAGAATCAGGACAAAAGAGGTCCGGTGTATAATCAGAATCAAGACAAGGGTAAACAAAAGATGAATGCGGATGAAGTTAGGAATCAGATGAGCAAGATTTGGGTGAAGAAAAGCTCAGAGAATGTAGAGGTTGGATCCGCACCAGATTCTGGTGCTGATATTTCTTCCGGAAATTAAAAAATGAGCTCAGGCTCAGGGGGAGACTCAAAGAAGATTCTGTTCCCCCAGCCAAACAAGTTGTGCCGGACGTGGCACAAGATGCGGATTAAAGGGTTTGTAGATATAAGTCCTGAGATGCCTCAGTCAAGTTTTCAGAGGTCCGCATGGAGTTATGAAGAAGCTGTGTTCGACTAAGTTAGACCTGTTCAGGGAGGTGCTCCGGTATGATAAAGGATTACAAAAAGGTCCGGAGAGATCCGGAAGTGCACGATCTTGTCTTGCGGATTGGACAGAGTGTTTGGGATGTTCTTGTAATATGTTACCTAGATTTATTCATGATTTAAAGATCCTGATGATATTCAGTGATCAGGACTAATCCGGGATACTCCAAGCTGTCCAGACATGGTAAACCGGAATAATGCAGGTGAAGCATTTATTGCAGACAGATATTAGGGTTTGCGGAGCAATATAAGGGATTTCTCAAAAGTTATCTGCTCATTCTACACTTGAGAAGAAGCGAATAGTGGAGCTCTGCAACAAGGTTCATCAAGCACACCAAGGATCTCCTGCCGAAGCTATTGCATAAAGAAATCAATCCAACCACTCCGTGCAAACCGAAGGCGCATAAGGTATTCTTCGTTTTTCATTGCCTCACTGCAAATCTTTGAAGAATGGCTACTCCAAACATAGTTAAGATCTCTGATAGACCTCGCCCCTCATTCAAGAAACATCCCTACAAATCTTTGGAGGTAGATCCACTAGGAGCCTTCTCTAGTGTTCCCCACGGAGTCTTACATACTGAAGATATTAGGGTTTACATACACGCAAACATTGAGGAATTTGGGGAATTCAAATTAAGAGACCTCTATCACAAGCAACTGATAGATAATGCTTTTGAGCTCAAACCAGAGTATAAGGGTATCCAGAAGAAACAGTTTGAGCAATTCATTCATTTCCCTAGCTTTGAAGAAGATGAATGGGTCCGGTATGTACTGAGCAGGATGCATGACAACTTCCTTTGGCTAGATAGACCCTGTAAGATCACAAAAGAAGCAATTAGAGCAGTAACTGGTCTATACTCTTCCGGGGGGGTACCTATCCTCAAATCTGTCAAGAACAACGTTGTAACTGAGGCCACCGGATCAAAATATGATAAGAGGGCAATGACCATTGAAGATATTTCGGATCCGGATATCAAATATGCATCAATGATAATAGGATACAAGATCTATCACTCCAGCAGGGAGAATTCTGTATCCGGAACTGCAATATACACAGCATATGAAATGCTAAGAAAGAATGCAGATTTTGATCTTTGTGAACTACTACTAAGCCAATTGATGGAAAATGTACAGAAAATCAAGAAAGACAAGAAGAACTCCTTTAAGTATGGTACTCTCATTGTATGTCTCTTCTTTTACTTCATGAATGAGCTACCCGGAACAAGTGGATGGGTATGGCAGAATGACACACCTGTTGCAGTCCAGATAAGAGACTATCTGCATGGACTTGGGGATGCAAAAGCGAGGAATACAGCTCTATGGGGATACTTCAAAAACTTTCAGAGCATGATGCAAGCAAGAGAGAGAATTCCCCAGTCTCTCATCGAGAAATACAAGGACTCAGTATGTTTTATGGTTGACACTGATCAGTGCCTAATGGAGGCAGTGGAGCCAAGGACTGTCTGGATAATGCCCATGGGGTATGAAGTTGATGAACAGATAGTAGAGCTGCATGTTCAACACATGCTAAGTCAGCCCAAAGATCCTAAGGCAGAAAGGTTTGGAACCTTTGAGGAGCTGAGCGTGAAATTACATGTAGAACTCAGGGAACCTGAGATTAAGAGAAAAGTGAGAAAAGAAGTAGAGCACATTGCTCAAGGCCTAGGCATCTCAAAAGAGGCACTTGATGCCAGTCGGGAAAAGAGGAGAAAGGCTGAGGAAGAAGAGAAAAGCAAAGAAAGTGCTCCGGTTGAAACCCCCACCCGGACCAGATCATCAAAGAGATCTGCACCTTCCACAACCAAAAGCTCAAAACCGGAAGTCCAGGCATCCGGTAAAAGATCCAAGACAAAAGCATCAAGGGCTTATGAAAGCCAAAAGGATGAAGAGGAGACAGAATCAGATGAAGGAGTAAGAGAAGTAAAGAAACAGAAAAAGAAAGGATCCGGTAAGCCCTCCACAGGCCAAGACAAGGAGGAAATGGCAGAGGTAACTGTTGAAAAGCCCACTCTGTCACTAGAGAGCATAATCAAGTCGGTCACGGTGGATGGAAACCTTCAACCAATGACTGAATCCTATGATGACTTCAGTGAGGCAGACCAAAAGACTCTGCAGGAAGCCACAGTTAAATATCTGAACACATACAATAAGGCTTTCATTGAGATCATATCTCTCATTCCTAAAAGCCTAGAGAAGGAAATGGAAGTAAGAAAGAATAATGCTCATGCCAAAGATCTTGAGATCCGGGAGCAGATAGCTATTCAGCTATATCCTCAAATTGATCCCAAGACAATGAACATGATCTTCAAGGACTGCAGAGATGAGTTCAGAAGTAAAGCCAGGATGAATCAGCTCATGCTTGGTGAGACTGACAAAGTGGCACAAGAGACAGAAGAGATCCTCCGGAAGGCCTTCAAAAGGTTCAATCTTCCTGTTGTAGAGGACCTAGGTGCAGAAACAGCTGCTGATTTGGAATCTTCTGTTCCGGAAGAAGTGAGCCCTGAACAGACAAGTGAGGACTTGGGACCCTCTGCTCCAGAAGAAGTGGCCCATGAACAAGCAAGCATCTCTCCTCCGGTTTCCCCTACAGTCTCCGGATCCAAAGAAGAAGAGCAATTGCAGGAGAAGGAAGCAGTGGTGACAGACAAAGAGGTTGACAGTTCTAAGACTGCAGAAGAAAAGAAACATCTGTCTCCGGCAAGAGACACTGCACAAACTGTTCAACAATTTTTGAGCAAAGAAACTCTAGAGATTGATGAACCGGAGCTTCTAAAAGGTCCATTTGATTTTGACTCTCTCTCTCCGGTACAAACAATGAAGATAGCTTCATTTGCAAATGCCAAGGCAAATGAAAAGCTCCTGAAGTCTCATATGGAAGACTGTGAGTTGATAGAGGCTGCTTCCGGAGTACTTGTAAAGATCATGCCATCAATCCAAATAGATCCGACAGCCTCCACTTCCGGTAATCTAAAAACCTTAGTCAGCAGTATTGATACACATTTTAATTCTCTAGAAAAATCAGCTGAAGACAAGGTCCGGAAGGAATTTTTGGATAAGAGATTTTCTGAAATATTAGATTTAATCTCTAAGGATAGGAAGATTGTAAGCATTGGAATAAAGAGCTTAGAAAATGCTCTTAAGGATGGCGGTGACATCTACAAATTTTGTATATCTTGGTCAAAGGCAACAGCAGCAATTGACAAGAAAATAAAAGAGGAACAGGACAAGCTTCAAAGCTTATCTCAAAGTTTTGATCCTCTCTCTTCCTCTATAATAAATCAAGAATGTCAGACTATTGCAGTCTTGAATGAAATAAAGAATCTTGAGAAGGAGAGGAAGAACATTACCAACCGGATGGGAGAACTTAGAAGGATTATAGTCCCTAAGTTGGAAACGATGCATGAGGCCATCAGTGATGCCCAGACCACCGCCCATACAAAAGATCCGACAGATCTCAGGCGGGCAGAAGCTTTTGCATTTTTGTTGAGTGGTCACATTTCAATCCTGGACAGAATGAAGCTTAGTTGGGCTACTGAAATGGTTCAACTGCAGACATCCTTTGCAGACATTCTGCAGTATATGTGAGTATGTAAATATGCGGCCATATATAGAAAATTTTTGAAAATTTTGGTGTGCGGACCCTACCCTTTGCCATTGATGTCAAAGGGGGAGTGAGGAGCAGTGAAAAATGAGGAATCCAACTCAGGGGGAGTTCCGGAAATTGTATATAAAGACAGAGCATCAGCAAAGGGGGAGCATAGTGTAAACACTTAGTCATTTTTCACTAAGTGTTGCCATCAATGCCAAAGGGGGAGATTGTTGGCAAGAGACACTATATGGATTCATGGTTGTTGTCATTGATGGCAACAAAGGTCATTCCACATATCCGCAAGTCATGTTATATCTCTACCGGAAGTCAGATTGAAGATTGTTGTGGTCCGGTGAACAAGAACAGAGCATGTGGCAAGGTCCGACAGATTGGTCCGGATCTCTCAGAGGAAGTGTCTTGGCACAGTGCGGATCTGGGGAAGTCAAGAGGACTATCTTGAGTAGTATATTCCAAGGATTTAGCCTCCGGAGATGGACAAAGAAAAAGATATGAATAGTTGAGTACCGGATTCCTGAGAGACAGTGAAAACAGAGGAAGAACTGACTGACTGAGTATCAAACTACTTTCCGGATGTGTTACAGATGATGATAAAGGTTGCGGAGGCATGAATCATGTTTGGCCGACATAATTGATGATATCTACAAATATATGCTTGATCCGCATTGCTTGGTGAGCAAGGATTCAGCCGACAGAACTAAGTTTGTAAGAAACTAGACTGTTCCGGATGCCGACTAGAAAGATGATGAAATTACTTGTGCGGATATATATAGAGGATGGATTTAGTTGTAAAGTGTGTGAGTGAGCGAAAAGGATATGCGAACAAGTCCAGAGTAGAGCAGAAGTAGCAAGAAGGATCCGGTATGTGAAAGGATAGCAGACTAAAGAACAGAGGAAAGATGAAGTGCAGCAGATCAGTATACTGAACCTAACCGGAACTGAACTCCAGCATATGCAGATGCTTCCAATCAGTTCAAGACTGTGATTCTTATCACTTTGTAAGACAGTGTGTCTTCTTGTAGGCAGTGAGCCTCTTGTGAGCAGTGTGCTCGGGCAGTGAGCCCTAATTGGCAAGTGCCATTTTTGTAATTTCCTATTCTTCTAACAGAGAATAATTCTTGGGTTAATCACCCCGTGGTTTTCTCCCTTAACAGGGTTTCCACGTCAAAAATACTGTGTCATGTGTTTCTTATTTCATGGTTAATGTTTTGTGTTTGATTTTATGCTGCTTCAATTAAGAGGAAAGTTCATTAAGGGAAATAATTAGGATAACTGATTCACCCCCCCCCCTCTCAGTTATCAACAGTCTATGCTAGTCCTCTAGAAGTCTATGTTGGACTTTATTACATGTGTTGCAGCTGCTACTCTATTGGTATTGTAGTAGTTTGAGTATTAGATAGACTATTTGCTTGGTGGAGTCCACCTCTTATTGTACTTGTTCATATTTTTGGTAATGAATTGTGCATGATCCTTAACATAAAAAAATGTATAGTATATAGATCATTATATAGTAATAGTTATAACTAAAATATAATTTTATATATAAAATAAATACACTTAAATAACAATTATAAATAAATATTAAACATATAATATATTTAATATAAATATAAGATTTTATAATATATTTTTTTGATTGGTAAATGCAACCATGGGGGTTGCTCCCTACTATATTGATAAACAAAAAAGAAACAGTATGTGTTTTAAATACAAAGACTTTGTTAACATGGAGTATTATAGTCAGGAAAACACAAAACCCTAGCAGCTATCTATGCCTACTGACTGCTAAAAACAACATAGATTAAAACAAATGAACTTCAAAGACTTCATACTGAAATCCAGTCTCCACCCACCACCTCCTCTTTAGCACTGATGAGGTTCTACAACCATTCCTCCCCATCTGCATCCTTCATCCCGAGGACCTATTTGAGGAATTATGCACCCTTTCCCACCTTCTGCCTCCTCATAAATTTTCTTCTCGGTCGATTGGATGAAAGAAAAGGATGCTAGTCTACTAAGTTGCCACCATGATTTAGCCTGTAGAAATCACCAGGAAGGGGAACACCATTTCCATATCAAGTCATCTCAAGAACATCATTCAAACCCCCCAAGAGATGCTTTTAATTAATGCTTCCATTATGGTCTTCACATCCTCCTTGAGTTCACCCAAATCAAGGTGAGAGGCCACAAACATCGAAGAGATGCCTTTGCTCACCCTGTAATGGTGGTTAACAACCAAGAACTCATCCTCCAAGACCCACTGAACATTGAGAAGGTGAATGCCATTCTTGGTCTTAAAAATTCTTTGTAATCTCTTCTCAAATACTTCCCCAAGAAAGGTCATCTATCTGTGTGAGTGTGTTAATATAATCGGGGTATCTATAGCTCAGCCTCTACCCACATAAGCAAAGCCAAAGAGAATGTGAATGCCAAACCATACTTAAGTTTATTCCCAACTGAACTGAGCACAAAATGTGTTGTCAAAAGACCTCGAGGGTGTCTAAAACATATATTTAGAAACCACTTCAATTGTCATTATTTCCAGAGTGAAGTGAGGTGAACTGAAGATTTCATAAATGCTCATAATGTCTAGCTCATCATGGAAAAAACTTCAATGGTCATGAAACAGTTGTCCCTTCCACCTCAATCTCTACCATTTGACTCCCCACTGAATTAGTCATCTCATCGACCTGCATGTTGTCCTCCTGAAACACATAATTAATAGTGAAATCTTTCAATTGCCTAATCAATTCTAGGGCTGCAGCTAACAAGGGATTAAACTTCCAACATAAATTATTTTTCATCCTAACTGCATTAATCACCAAAGAAGAATCACCTTAAATAGCAACCTTATCCAATCCAGAGTTAATGCACAATTGAAGACCCAATATTAAAGCTTGGAATTCCACTATGTTAAGAAAGGTGTCTCAACATTGGAACTACAAAAGGTTTCTATTCTTCCCAATTTTAGTCTTTTTGAATACCCTTTATCTTGAAAAATGGTTTAGAACTTTCCAAGTTTCCAAAAGAGGCTAAAAATGGTAGGGCTTACTATTTTTAGTAACTCTACATTCGAGCACAGATGGACCCAAAAATTTCCCAAAAGGTGCAAAACTACCAAGTAAACATATTGGGTGGGTTTCAACTCAAGATCATACCTGGATTGCAAGATATTAAAGTTTCTATTTTTGAAACCATAGAGAAGTTTTGAACTCAGATTTGAGGTACTTAGAGGTCCCTAAATGCCCCCAAAATTGGTGTAACTAGTGAAGCTAGTTATAGCATGATAGATCTCTTATGGAGCTTTCTGATGCATCAAATGGTTCATCAATCGAACACTTAGATTGAAATTTATGGCCTCTAGAAGTTGGGCCTCCCATTTTGGGAAATGTGAAAATGTGTTGGACACTTAAAAGAGATGTAAAGTAGAGAGTTACAAATGTTGGTGTGTGATTTGGCACATCACAAGGGATCTTTGATTGGAGATAATTTGGGTGCCACTTTTGGGTGGTTTTGGCTCATAGTTTTGTAATTATCATTGATGTATTACTGTATTGTATCTCCTATATATCAGGAGCTTAAGATGGAGGTTGCGAGTAAAAGTCTTATAAATGTCGAGTTTCCTCTAAATCTCTAGTTGGTTATACTCCTGTGAAAGCTTGCTTTGCAAGTATGTTGTAATCTTCTTGATTCCTAAATAATATATTGGGCAGCTTTGGAGTGTGGGTGTTTTCTTCCAAATGGGTTCCCCACATAATTACTGTGTTGTGGTATAATTGCTATTTTTGTTTATTTCTATAACTTTTTTAAAGATCTAAAAATTTATACATATTCCTCCCCTCAAGATTAGTGTAGGATGTTGTTCTGCTACCTTAGCTTCCTTACAAGTGGTAACAAAGCTTGATCACCTTTCATTTATGTGGTAGTTTTTTGGGTTTTTTGAACTAATCCAGTTTTAAGTGGGAGCTTGTGCAGAAGATACTTTGTGATCTTGTAGGGATTTTCAGATGGTGAGCACATTAGGGAGAATAGAGGTAGAAAAAAAAATTGGTAACAATTTTGAGATGTGGAAGCTAAAGATGGAGGATCTGTTAATTGATCAAGATCTACAGAATGCCATTTATGAGAATGTTTCAAGGCCCACAAATGCTACTTTGGCATCTGAATATGATTTTATGGACCGTAAAGCCAAAGGTCTAATTAGATTGTGCCTGATAGACTCTATTTTAATTAATGTCCATGAAGATCCCTCTACAAAGAAACTATGGAAGAAATTTGATGAGATATATCAATCTAAACTTTTAGTGACCAAGATTTTCTTGAGGAAGAAATTGTATCCCTTAAGAATGTTGGCAAGAGAAACTGCTCTTATGATTAATTGAATGTTGTCATTGATGGCAATAAAGAAAGGAGATTCCACCGGCATGGCAAAGAGACTTTACTCTGGAAGGATAAATGGCTAAGTATGGGCACTGTACATTATATAGTGTAAATGACAGTGTTTGTGTTAGTATACCTTCGCAGTTGAAGATCATTATATATAGTTCAGGTATGCTACTCATAGCCACCTAGTGATCACTTATTCCAGTGTTCAAGTCCTGACTACCTCCGGATGTCATATTGTGAAATAGCTAAGTTTGGGTGAATAGAAACAATGTACAATACCAGAGAAAAAGGGTCCGCATTCCTTCTCTATTGCATATTTTGTTTTGCGGTTCTAAAGGTATAATAAGAAGCCCAGAATGAATGTCGGTTATGAATCTTTGAGTCTCATATGGTCCGCAGTGAGATTTATGATGTGACAGATGAATTGGTCAAGCGTGTTCTTAAGGGACAAGCCGACATGCATGCTAGATCCTTATGCAGAGAAGATATATTGTTTGAACAATCAGTCTAAGTGGTTGAATGATTGTTTCCAACCTATATGAATATTATTGTATGATTTTTTGGGTCTACATTCCCATTTGTGCACAAGATAAAACCGACAAGGTATAACACTTGTATACACACTTCATATCTGGCTGGTTAATCTGATTATAAGATGAATCTTATTGTGGATATATATATTTTGTGGATTTTGGTATTGGAGGCATGGATATGTGGAAGTGTAGTGTGAATTTGATATGTGCATGATCTAAAGTAGTTTGCAAAGCAGAAAAAGACAATAAGGGTAGAAAATAGAGTTTATGTAGCAGAGCAAAAAAGAAGGGCAGAAATAATAGACTTTTGAGTCTGTGTATTGAACCTTCAATGGAACTGTAATCTAGCATATGGTAGATGCATTTGCAACAGTTCACCACTGGTAGTGAGCCAATTTTCTTCTCTGTTCTATCCTTCTTTCTGAGTGGACAGTGAGTCCACTTGGATAGTGAGTCCACCTGCAATGAGCATTTCTTTGGGAAGTGAGCCCCATGGCAGCAAGCCTTATGTAAACTGGTATTGCTATCATAATTTATTGTGAGCTAACACTCAACGTGGTTTTTCCCTTTTTGGGTTTTCCACGTAAAAATCATGGTGTCTATTTGTTATGTCTTTATGGTTGTTGTACTTATGTTTATTCTTCTTTCATATTATTAAGTTTGGAAATTGGATTAATCAACAAGTGGTTTTTTAGGAATACTGATTCACCACCCTCTTAGTATTCAACAATTGGTATCAGAGTAAGGTTCCTTGGAAGAAGCTTAGAATCTTGAGGAAAATCTGGGAAGGTGTACACATGGAAACTAGAAGATATTTCACTGAAGCCTCATATGAAAGTAATGATGAATTACAAGCCGCTCTTGAAGATCTTGAAAAATTTGAATCTCAAGTCAGGGATCTGAAGGATAACATACAGGAAGTTGATGCATGAATTTTAAAGCTAAAAGAACAAGTCAAGAAGTTCAAAGAAAAATACAAGGAGGTTAGTGAACAAGTGATATCAACCAATGAAACCTTGGATGATTTGAAAGTGGAAATTGTAGAAAGAGATAAAGCAGAAGAATATCTAAATCTGTTGGTAGAAAGCAAATTAGAAGAATGTGATAAACTTGAAAAAGAAGTTGTAAGCCTAAAATCATATTGAGAGAAGGCTAAGAGCTATGAAGAAAAGTTAAAGATAAGTTCGGCAAAGCTTGATGAGATGATTGCTAGTCAAAAGAGTTCAGATGACAAGAAAGGGTTGGGATTTGAGAAAGGAGAGAGTTCAAATTCAGGTCAAGCAAACACTAAGATGAAGCAAAACAAAGGCAACAAATTCTAGAATCAGAGAAGAAGACCTAGAAGACCTCCAGTCAGGTAGCCAAATGCTCAAAGGTACCCATCTTTCAATGGCCATTATTTTAATTGCAATAAGTTTGGCCATAAGGCTATTCAGTCTAGGAGTACAGAATAAATTAGAATGTTCCATCATTCTCTAGTCAATGCTTCAATTGCAAGAAAATTGGTCACATATCAAATGAATGCAGAAGTCTGGTAAGGAATGGCTTTTATAATGTAGGAATACTCAATCATTCAATGGAAAGTGTTTTGCATGCAATAGATTTGGACATATGGCTAATCAATGCAGATTAAATCCAATCAATAGAAGGAATCAAGGTCAAAGGAATGTGGTATGCTACAATTGCAATAAGTTTGGACATGTTACAAGATTCTGCAGAAGCAAGAACAAGAAGAGAGATTATCCTACAGAGAAGAGGAAAACAAAGCAGAGAGGAGATAAAGGCAAGAACAAAATTGATCCAGTAGAAATCAAGAAGGAGATGAGCAAGGTCTAGATTAAGACATATGTTGATACTATCAGGGATGGATCCGCACTAGTTTCTAGTATAGATAGTGGGCTCTAGCTCAGGGGGAGCTACAATGAAAATCTTAATCCCCTAGCCAGATTGTCAGTGCTGGGATCTGCAATGTAGATATGTTGAAAAGATGCATGTGACAAATCTTTTGAAAGAAATTTTGGTGAAAAAGGTTCAAGTGCAGAGCATTGTGGAGCAATCCTAATAGACTATATTCTACAGAGATGTGTTTGACAACTTTTTCAATAGGGGCATTTATGGTGATTAGGTCAAGATAGATAAAGGATTAAAAAGAGGATCACTCGATGGAAAATTCATTCTGCATTCAAAATTTCAAGTGTCTAAGGTGAACTGAAGTGAAATTCCATGTGACTCAGTGATTCCCAAAGCAAATCAAGACAAGATCAAGGAAAATCCTAATTCTGTGAAAAGAGGTATTTTTCAAATTCAAAACCCTACTGTGAATTTTTTTGAATCTTTACAAAAGATGGAAACTCCACATGTGATTGATATAACCAAAAGAGCATGACCAAAATTCAAGAAGCATCCATTCAAATCAACAGAGGTCGATCCAAATGGTGCATTTTCAGAGATTCCGTTCGGTGTGATGCATGCAGAAGACGTTAGGGCCTACATTCATGTTGCCGTAGAAGAACATGGAGATAGTCAGTTCTCAAATCTATATATAAAACATTTAAGTGGAGATGGATTTGATTTGAAGGAAGAATATAAGGTATTGGAAAAGATGAAATTTATTCAGTATATAGATTTTCTAGTTTTTGTAGAAGATGAATGGGTCTGGTATGTCTTAAGCCAAATTCATGATGAATTTATGTGGCTTAATTCCACATTCAAGATAAGCAAAGATGCCATAAAGGTGGTCATAGGACTAAACTCTACCAGTACATTGCCTGTATTAAAGGCTGTGAAAAATGATACAGTGATGAAATCCACCAGAGCCAAATTTGATAAAAGAACATTGATAATTAATGACATCTAAGATCATGCAGTTAGGTTTGCTTCCATGGTCATCAGCTACAAGGTCTACTTCACAAACCGTGAGAACTCTGTCTCTAGTACTGCCATATATACTACCTATCAAATGGTTAAGGAAGATGTAGAGTATGACCTGTGTGAACTGCTCCAACAACAATTAATGGACAACGTGAAGAAGATAAAGGAAAATAAATATCCCTTCAAGTTCAGTGCATTAATTATGTGCTTGTTCTTCTATTTTATGCAAGAGTTACCAGGGATGAAGAATCTTTTTTGGACTGGAGTCAAACCTGTTGCGGTATAGATTAGAAATCAGTTGAGTAGCATAGGAAATATTGATGCACAAAACTTATCCCTATGGGGCTATTTCAAAAATTTCCAAAGATTAATGCAATCTAGAGAAAGGATACCTAGATCAATTGTTGATAAATACAAGGACACCATATGCTTCATTGTAACGAAAGATCAATGCTTGATGGAGGTCATTAATCCTAGAATAGTATGGGTTATGCCAATGGGATATGAAGTAGATGGAGAAATACTGGAAAATTATGCCCAACATATGTTAAGCAAACTGAGAGATCCCAAAGAAGAAATATTTGGGACTTATGAGGAGTTGTCTACAAAAACCCATGTGGAAGTAAGAAAACTTGAGATCTCAAAGAAGGCCTAGAAGATAGTAGAAGATTATGCTCTGAAAAAGGGTTTTACCAAAGAACAAGTTAGAGAAACAAGAGAAAAGGCACAAGTAGAAAGAGCAACTAAAGAAAAAGAGGAGCAAGAAAAGCAAGCTAATAAAGCTCCACAAGTTCAATAGGTTCAACAAGAGGCACCTGTTGCACCAAAAAGAAGAACAAGAAGTGCTAGTTCCTCCGAAACAACATCTAAATCCTCTGGTATTCCCTCCACAACAACTGCAAAAGAGAAAACATGCAAGAGGAAGAAGACCAAAGGTTATAGAGTGTATGTCAGTGTTGATCCAACTGATCATGAGGAAACAAAATCAGATGGAGAATTAAAGAAGATGAAGGCACAAAGTGCACCACCCATTAGTTCTTAGCAAGACAAACCCTCTGGTGCCACTAAAGGGAAGACATTTGGTAAGAGTAAAGAAAGAAAGAAAGCTAAAACTATAGTACCTACAAAAGACTAGGGTAGAGTGAGCTTAGAGGAAGTTTTAATGGCTATCACAATTGATGGAAATCTAACACCCATTGCCAAATTCTATGATGAATACAATGATGCAGATAAAAGGATCATTGAGAATGCTATTGTGAAATACTTGTGCATTTACAATAAGGCCCTCACTGAGATTATCACTGATCTCCCTAACACCTTAGGCAATATCATGTCTACAAGGAAAGAGGCTGCTATGACAAAGGATATCACACTCAAAGAACACATACTGATAACGTCATGTCTGGAGATCACTCCTAAAGACAAAACAAAACTTTCAAAAGTGCTTAGCAAGGAGTTTAGAACAAAGAAAAGGATGAACACTCTCATGTTAGATGACATTGAGAAAGTAGTGAAGGATACTGAGGAAATCACTTTGAGAGTGTTAAGGGATCATCATCTTCCAACTATATATGATAAAGAAGAAACAAATGTTGAAGTTGATACAATCATTCCTAAGGAGAACATGGATCAAAGATTGGATAGAAGTGATGAAGAGATGAAGGAGAAAGATGATCAAGTCCGTGCTACTGATTAAGATACTACTACTAAGGATCAATCCAAAACATGTATTCCTCCAGAACAACAAACTGAAGACCAAACAGACAAGGAAAAGATTGAGGAACAAAACAAAGATGAGGATCAAGAAGAGGAACAAGTTGAAGATAACTCTACACTGGAACAAAAGAATGATACAAATGATGCCATGGATTTAGATCTTCCGGAGCAAAACCAAGAAGAAGAAGTCTCTGATATAGGAAGAGACACTACTAAGGCTATCAAGGAATTCTTAGAAAGAGAAAAACAAGTCTTGGATGAGCCTGAGTTTTTACAGGGACCAATAAACTTGGACTCAATGTCCCCTATACAGATATTTAAATTAGTATCAATTGTGCAAGAAAAGGCACATGAAGAAATTTTGAAGTCACACATATAGGACAATGAATTGATTAGTGAGGCATCTAGCATTTTGGAGAAGCTGGTGCTATCATATCAAAAGTACACCTCAATGTCTTCAATAAATCAACTCAAGGGACTCAAACTCTATAAGTATACATTTTGAATCTTTTGAAAAGTCTGCAAAAATAAAAGTGAAGAAAGAGTTTGATGAGAAAAGATTAGCTGAGTTGAAGTCCATGTTAGAAAATGATAAAACTATGTTGAACATTGGAATAAAAGATATACAGAGTGCCATCAAAGAAGCCTGTGACATATACAAATTTTGTGTATCATGGCCAGAAGCCACATAGGATTTAGGAGAAAAGATCAAGGATCTGGAACTGCAGTTGACAAGTATCTCTAAGTGATTTGACCCAGTAGTTGAGTCAATAAGTAGCAAAGAGATGCAAGTTATCAAAATTCACAATGATCTAGGTGATCTAATAACTAAGAGGAACCAAATGAAAAATAGAATGTGTCAACTGAGAGAATTGATAAGTCCCCAAATAGATTCAATGAATAATCTTGCAGAAGAAGCCTTGAAAGCAAAAGTATTAATTGATACACCTCCAGGCATGCAAAAGGTAGAAAAATTAGCTTTTTTCTGATAAATAGTCACATCCAAATTTTGGAACGAGCTAAGAAATGATGGGATGAATAAATTACACAATTAAAGATTGTGTGCAAGGATATTATGTCACCTACAACTAATTAAGTTGAAGATTGTGCTTGTACATATGCAGCAGAGTATGACAGTTTTGTAGTTTTGACACAATTTTGACCCTTGTACATACACCTTTGCCATTGATGTCAAAGGGGGAGAAGAAGACCAGTGAAAAATGGGCAAACATCAAAGGGGGGAGTAAAAAAATAGAGTGCATATAGTAAGGGGGAGCAGCCAAGCATTTTTCACTAAGTGTTGTCGGGTCATCCCACAATAATGGGTTACACTTTTTGGCCAAACTTGACATTGATATCAATATTTTGAACTAAGTATTCACTTTCTGACACCTATAGCCGCTAAACCGTTAGGAATTTGAAGATGATGCAAACTAGGGATTTGTGGGATTTTGTTTGTAGATTCTAAATATATATTTTTTAAAAAAATTGGAGCTAAATTGTAAAAAAATTTGCATCTCCTTTGATAACTAGTTTTTAATAGTAAACAACATTTTTTTAAAGTGATGTGTATTCTGTAGCACATAACTTTTTTTCTAGAAAGTATAAAATTATAATTATTTTGAATTTAGATTGGTAACACTGATATAGGGCATGCATTTGGTTTTATAATGTTTTGTTGATTTTTTTTTAATTAAGTTTTGAAGTCAAACCAATTATAGTTTAGACATAGGCGTATTCCGTAAAACATAATTTTTTCTATATGTATCAAAATTCAATTTTCTTTTGTTGAAACAAAGACATCATACCTAGGGCATAGATATTTTTCAAAAAAAAATTCACTAATTTACTAATTTTCCATGTATGTAGAACAGAGAACTTGATGTTTGGTGAAAAACCTACATTCACAAGAAATAAAAAATAAATATAATAATCAAATTAAATATATTTAAAATTATACTTTTTGGGAAGCTTATAATAAGGACTACATACTTACAAAACATAAATTTTAAATGAATTCCTTTGATACCCCAAAAGGTAAATCAAAAGTGTTGTTTTATCAACATTTTGATAGGTGTAGAGGAGACTCCATTATAGGTATGGTTTAAAACTAGCGGGGTTCTATCCAAGGGGGTTTGATCAAACCCTCTTCAATTAAAATCTTTTAAATGGAACCTTTCGAGGCTAAAATCCTTATATTTTCTAAAAATATGTGATTTCAGTAAAAATGAGGATGTCCCAGAAAGTGTAACCCATTATTGTGGTAGCACCCTGCCATCAATGCCAAAGGGGGAGATTGTTGGCAAGAGACACTATTCTGATGATTAATTGAATGTTGTCATTGATGGCAACAAAGAAAGGAGATTCCACTGGCATGGAAAAAAGGCTTTACTCCAGAAGGATAAATGGCTAAGTATGGGTAGTATATATTATATAGTGTAAATGACAGTGTTTGTGTCAGTATGCCTCTGTAGTTAAAGATCATTATATACCATTCAGGTATGCAGCTTATAGCCACCCAGTGATCACTTGTTCCATTGTTCAAGTCCTGACTTCCTCCAGAAGTCATATTGTCAAATAGCTAAGTTTGGGTGAATAGAAACAGTGCACAGTACCAGAGAAAAAGGGTTCGCATTCCTCCGCTATTGCATATTTTGTCTTGCAATTCTGAAGGTATAATAAGAAGTCTAGATTGAATGTTGGTTATGAATCTTTGAGTCTTATATAGTTTGCAGTGAGAGTTATGATGTGACATATGAATTGGTCAAGCGTGTTCTTAAAGGACAAGTCGACAGGCATGTTAGATCCTTATGTGGAGAAGATATATTGTTTGAACAATCAATCTAAGTGGTTGAATGATTGGTGCCAACTTGTATGAAGATTATTGTATGATTGTTTGGGTCTGCATTCCCATTTGTTCACAAGATCAAACTGATAAGGTATAACACTTATATACACACTTCATATCTAGATGGTCAACTTGATTATAAGATGAATCTTATTGTGGATATATATATTTTATGGATTTTGGTATTGGAGGCATGGATGTGTGGAAGTGTAGTGTGAATTTGATATGTGCATGATCTAAAGTAGTTTGCAAAGTAGAAAAAGACAATAAGGGCAAAAAATAGAGTTTATGTAGTAGATAGAAAAGTAGGGTAGAAATAATGAAGACTTTTGAGTCTGTCTATTGAACCTTCAATCGAATTGTAATCCAACATATGGTAGATGCATTTGCAACAGTTCAACACTGGCAGTGAGCCAATTATCTTTTCTCTTCTATCCTTCTTTCTCAGTGGATAGTGAGTCCACGTTGTTGCAAGTATGGGCCTAACTGGTGTTGTCATTGATGTCAACATATTCCTGGTGCATTGATGTCAAGGATTGGATAAGTTGTGTGCTAAGGATATTGAGAAAATTAGCCCTATCAGAAACAAAGAAGAATAGTAAAGTCAATCAAGTTCTATGAAGTGAAGATTCCAGACAGTTGAAGATCAAAGTATGTGCATCAAAGGGTTTATAGATATGTGTCTGAAGGTGCACCTGTAAAGATTTTAGAGATCCACATGAAGATTTGGAGAAGTTATGGCCATATGAGTAAAACTAGTTCTGGCAGCTGTTCAGAGGTGACAGAGTGACAAATATGTTTTGTGAGATCTAGAAATGCAATATCTTGTTCTGCAAATCTGGTGGCATGTTTGGGAAGCCAATGTGAATTGACAACTCAATTGGTTCATGGTCTAGAGGTCCGCAAGCAATTATTTTTATGTGACAGTGATGACCGATTGTGTTCTTAAGGTTCCAGATGAAGATGCGAAGGATTTTAGTAAGTAGAAGTGGTCTTGATGTTCTTGGTGTTTCAGGCAAGCTTGTGGAGGTCTCTAGATAGTGTCCAGTTCGTGTTGGTGGTTCACATTGAAGATAGAGCTCATAATTGAAGATTTACCTCTCAGTGATGGTGTTCATCCTAGTCTTGGCCAAACAGATGTTTTACACATGTTGCGGATGATCTTGAAGATGTTTTGCGAGGCAAGGCATGTTCCTCGAAGAAAATTGAAGTCCCAAATATGTGTGGCCGATAGGGTAGTGACGCGCATGAAGTTTTTGTAATAAGTCAAGTTGTAATTATGTAATTACTCTGTAATAAAATAAAGATGTGTTGTGCCAACTTTGATGATCATCCCAAAGTCGATGTCTTGTATAAATAAGATTTGTGAAGTCATTTCAAAAGTATCCATGGTCGTGATGAGAAAGTGAAAAAAAGGAAAGGAGCAAAAAGTAGAGCAAAAGTGTTGAGCTTAAATGGAACTATCTCAAGCATGGTGAAGATGCTAATTTCCAATTTAAGTATGTAATATTTATATTATTATGTAGACAGTGTGTCTCCTATAGGCATGGGCCTCTTTTGAGCAATGTGCTCGGGCAGTGAGCCCTAATTGGCAAGTGTCATTTTTCTTCTTCTTATTCTTTTAACAGAGAATACAATCTTGGGTTAGTCACCCCATGGTTTTTCCCTTAACCGGGTTTTCCACGTTAAAATCTTGGTTTCATATGTGTTGAATGTGTTCTACTCTTGAGTTATTGCATTTTTCTTTCATGATTGAATAATTATTATATAAGAAGGATTTAAGGATTTAAAGATTAGAAGGTTTGGTGACAACTGATTCATCCCCCCTCTCAATTGTCTGTCCTAAAACCAACATTTAGTATTAGAGATAAGTTCCTCTAAAATAGCTTAACCACTTGAGGAGATCCAGGATGTCTTCCTAAAAGAAGGATAGTCTGAGGTTTGATGGAATGAACTACTCTTTGGAAAAGCCACATGGAATGTCACTTGCAATGTATGGGTATTCAATATTGGAACATGACGATAAAAGAGTATATTCCTCCAAAGAATGGTCTGACAACTCTAGATGAAATTAGAGATGGTGAAGATAATCTTTGAGCTAAAGAAGCCTTACTAAGTGCCTTATCTGATACAGAGCTGACAAATGTTATGGATTTAAAAACTGCATATGAAATTTGGTCAAACCTGGGAATTCTGCATGAAGGAGAGAAATATGTTAAATGTGCCAAGCTTCAAAGTCTAAAAGGAAAATTTGAAAACCTAAAGATGAATGAAAATGAGAATATCACTACATTTATGCCAAAAGTAAATGAGCTTGTTTGTGACATTAGATGCGCTAGTGGAACTTTGGATGAAGATGAGATTGTTGCCAAAGTTCTCATATCCTTACCACTTGCTTACAAACACAAGGTTCCTGCTATTGAGGAATTCAAATCTTTATCAAATATTTCAAGGGATCAATTGGTTGGGAAGTTAGCTGGATTTGAATTGGCTGAGTTTGGAGATGCTCCTCCCAAGATTGAATCTACATTCAAAGCTAGTGCCTCTACAAAAGGTAAACAAAGGTATGATCCAAGAGAGAGTTCCTCAAAGAAATTATCATGGTATGAAAAAGCAAGAAAAGATCTGGAAGAAGATGAGGTAGAAGCTGCTCAACTTGAAGCCCTTATTGCAAAAAGATTGCCAAGAGGATCCAATAAGTATGAAGGAAAATTGCCTTTCAAATGTTTCAATTGCAACAAGATTGGTCATTTTGCCTCAAGATGTCTGAAAATATTTTCAAGGCCTAACCCTAATAGATCAAGATTTCAAAAGAAGTGTTCCTATGTTCAAGAAGATGATGATGAAGAAGTAACAGATGATGAATTTGAGATAGGAACCAAATCTAGAAGTGACTAGGTATTTATTGCCATCAAGAAAGAAGATCCAATGCTTATTGAATCTGCCAATCTTAAGATAGAAAGGGCTCTGGCTGCTCAGGTTGAAGAAAAGGATGAATGGGTCATTGATAGTGGATGCTCCCATCATATGACTGGTGATAAGAACAAGTTCATAAATCTGGAAAGATATGAAGGAGGAGTTGTAAAATTTGGTGATAATTCTACTGGCAGAATTAGAGGCAGAGGAACTATTTCTTTTGATGGAAAGAACAAAACCAATGATGTTCTGTATGTTGAAGGTCTAAAGCATAATCTTCTCAGTGTTGGAAATTTGGTGGACAAAGGCTATAATCTCTTATTCAAAAATGGAAAATGCAAGATCTTTGAAAGCACTGGAACTGAGATTGCATCTGGTACTCAAACAAAAGGTAACATCTTCCACTTGGTTGATACTGGCAAAAGTTGTTTTTTTGTTCAAATTGATCAGAGTTGGTTGTGGCATAGGAGAATGTGTCATGTAAATTTTAGTAATATCATCAAGATAAGCAACACTCAAGCTGTAAGAGATCTTCCAAGATTGGTGAAACCTACTAATAGTTTGTGCAAAGAATGTCAGTTGGGTAAGCAGAATAGAGTCACATTTAAAAGTAAGGAACAATCTTCTACTAGATTGTTGGACTTGGTACACACTAATCTATGTGGACCAGAAAAAATTAGGAGTCTGCAAGGTGATAGATATTTCATGTTACTGATTGATGACCACTCCCGAATGATGTGGGTGACTTTCCTGAAAGAGAAATCTGAAGCACTTGAGAAGTTCAAAATATTCAAGGCTATGGTAGAAAATGAAACTGGGCTAAACATAAAATGCCTCAGGTCTGATAGAGGTGGTGAATTCACATCCAGAGAGTTCATAGAATTCTATGAGAAACATGGGATAAAGAGATAGTTATCTGCTCCAAGGTCTCCACAATAGAATGGAGTAGTGAAGAGAAAGAACTGGACCATCCAGGAAGCATCTAGAACCATAATGATGGAAGCAAATATCCCTCAGATCTATTGGAGAGAAGTTGTAAGCACTGCTATCTATACTCTTAATTGAGTACAAATTAGAAGCAATACTAGTAAGACTCCTTATGAACTTTGGTTTGGCATCACTCCTACTATGAAGTATTTCAGAGTCTTTGGTATTAAATGTTATATCAAAAGAGATGAAGACCTTGACAAATTTGATTCTAGAAGGATGAAGGAATATTCTTGGGTTATTCTACTCAAAGCAAACCATACCAGTGTTATAACAAGAGATTGAGAAAGATTGTAGAAAGCACAAATGTGAAAGTTGATGAAGGCATTGAAAATCCCTCAATGTTTTATGAGTATGAAGCAGATGATTAGAATGATGTTTCAGTCCAAGAAGAACAAGCCCCAACTGCAGTTTAGATTCAGACTGATCTGGAGAATCGTGAAATACAGGAAGAAGAGATAAGTTTGAATGAACCTATCCAAGAGATAGAAGAGCAAGAAATTCCCAAAACTCCCAGATATGTAAGACTGAATCATTCTGAAGACCATATCATAGGAGATAGAAGCAAAGGTGTTCAAACAAGAAGAAAGATTGCTCAAGATTCAGTGAAGTATTGTCTGATTTCAAAGGTTGAGCCAAAAACAGTAAGTGAAGCATGCAATGATGAAAGCTAGGCTAAAGCAATGGAGGAAGAGTTGATGCAGATTGAAAAAAATCACACTTGGGATCTTGTTCCCAGACCTAAAGACAACAATGTGATTGGGACTAAGTGGGTCTTCCGGAATAAACTGAATGAAGATGGTGAAGTAGTTAGAAACAAAGCCAAATTGGTCTATAAAGGTTATTCTCAAGTAGAAGGAATTGACTTTGAAGAAACTTTTGCTCTGGTGGCAAGAATTGAAGCAATCAGACTATTTCTTGATTTTGCTACCTTTAAGGATTTTAAAGTATATCATATGGATGTCAAGTCTACCTTCCTGAATGGTGATTTGGAAGAAGAGGTATACATTAAGCAACTGGATGGATTCCAATTGTCCAATCATGGTGATATGGTCTGCCAGTTGAAGAAAGAATTGTATGGACTCAAGCAAGCCCCAAGAGCCTGGTATGAAAGATAGGACAAACATCTTTTGAAGATTGGTTTCAATAAAGGTACTGCTGATAGTGACTTGTACTTCAAGATTGATCATGAAAATATCTTGATTGTTGAAGTATTTGTTGATGATATAATTTTTGGAGGAAAAGATAGTATGTGCAAGACTTTTGCAAATCAAATGAAAAGTGAATTTGAGATGTCTATGTTTGGGGAAATGAATTTCTTCTTGGGTCTACAAATCACTCAAACAAAGAAAGGAATCTTCATATCACAAACCAAATATGTGAAGGAATTGTTGAAAAAATATGGGATGGAATATTCAAATCCAATGAATACTCCCATGGCACCCAGATGTAAACTGAGTAAAGATGATGAATCTCCTAAGGCTGATCAAAAAAAGTACAGGTCAATGATTGGAGGACTACTATACCTTACTCAAACTAGACCTGACATTATGAATGTTGTTGGTCTTGTTTCCAGATTCCAAGCTAATCCTCGAGAGTCTCATGTCATGGAAATCAAGAGAATTCTTAGATATCTGAAGGGGATAGTTGAGTATGGTTTATGGTATCCTAGGGATCATGATTTCTCTCTTCATGCATATATAGATGCTGATTGGGCAGGAGATGTGGATGACCGGAAGAGTACTAGTGGTGGTGCATTCTTTTTGGGGAAAAGATTGGTGTCTTGGCTGAGCAAGAAACAAGATGCAATATCTATGTCCACTGCAGAAGCAGAGTATATTGCAGTAGCAGGTAGTTGCACTCAAGTATTGTGGATGAAGCAAATGCTAAGAGACATCAGAGTGGAGTATGAAGAACCTATCACAATCTTCTGTGATAACTCAAATGCAATAAATATATCAAAAAATCTAGTGTTGCATTCAAAGACAAAACATATATTCATCAAGTTTCACTTTTTGAGAGAGTGAATGAACAAGAATGAAGTCAGATTGGAGTTTGTGCCCTCAAAGGATCATATTGCTAACATTTTTACTAAACCTCTACCTGAGGACTCTTTTGAGTATCTCAGGGAGAAGTTAGGGGTTATTACCCCTCCGATTCTGAATTAAGGTGCACTGATGTGCATCAGTCTGGTGGATCTCACAACCATATCTTGTAATCCAGATTGATGATAGGAAGCTGCTACTCAGGGGGAGTAGTATGTATGATTCTGAAGTATTAATGCAAGTATGTGCCCTTTCCCATTGATTTTAAAGGGGGGGAGAAGACATGTGAAAAACAAAAAGTGGTTGTTGATCAAAGGGGGAGTAGTAATGAAGACATGTGAATGATTACTGTTGATAGGGGGAGCTATGTCAGCCAGTGAGGAGAAGTTCTTGTGTTGATGGTCAAATCAATTTTTCACATCATATGTTACCATCAATGACAAAGGGAGAGATTGTTGCAAGTATGGACCTAACTGGTGTTGTCATTGATGTCAACATACTCCTGTTGCATTGATGTCAATGATTGGATAAGTTGTGTGTTGAGGATATTGAGAAAATTAGCCCTATCAAAAATAGAGAAGAATAGTAAAGTCAGTCAAGTTCTATGAAGTGAAGATTCCATATAGTTGAAGATCAGAGTATGTGCATCAAAGGGTTTGTAGATATGTGTCTGAAGGTGCTCCTGTAAAGATTTCAGAGATCCACATGAAGATTTTGGAGAAGTTATGGCCATATGAGTAAAACTGGTTCTGGCAGTTGTTCAGAGGTGACAGAGTGACAAATAGGCCCGGTGAGATCTGGAAATGCAATATCTTGTTCTATGGATCTAGTGGCATGTTTGGGAAGCCAATGTGAATTAACAACTCAATTGGTTCGTGATCTGGACGTTTGCAAGCAATTATTCTTATGTGACAGTGATGATTGGCTATATTCTTAAGGTTCTGGATGAAGATGTGAATGATTTCAGTAAGCAGAAGTGGTGTGGATGTTCTTGTTGTTTTAGGCAAGCTTGTGGGGGTCTCTAGATAGTGTCTAGTTCGTGTTGGTGGTCCGCATTGAAGATAGAGCTTGTAATTGAAGATTTACCTCTCAGTGATGGTGTTCTTCCTAGTCTTGGCCGACCAGATGTTTTACACATGTTGTGGATGATCTTGAAGATGTTTTATGAAGCAAGGCATGTTCCTCAAAGAAAATTGAAGTCCCAGATATGCATGGCCAACAGGGTAGTGACGCGCATGAAGTTTTTGTAGTAAGTCAAGTTGTATTTATGTAATTGCTCTGTAATAAAATAAAGTATGTGTTGTGCCGACTTTGATGATCATCCCAAAGTTGATGTATTGTATAAATAAGATTTGTGAAATCATTTCAAAAGTATCTGTGGTCGTGATGAGAAAGTGAAAAAGAGGAAAGGAGTGAAAAGCAGAGCAGAAGTGTTGAGATTAAATGGAACTGTCTCAAGCATGGTGAAGATGCTAATTTCCAGTTCAAGTATGTAATATTTATATTATTCTGTAGATAGTTTGTCTCCTGGAGTTAGTGGGCCTCTTGTGAATAGTGTACTTAGGCAGTAAGCCCTAATTGGCAAGTGCCATTTTTGTTCTTCTTATTCTTTTAACAAAGAATACAATCTTGGGTTAGTCACCCCGTGGTTTTTCCCTTAACCGGGTTTTCCATGTTAAAATCTTGGTGTCATATGTGTTGAATGTGTTTCTACTCTTGAGTTATTACATTTTGCTTTCATGATTGAATAATTATTATATAAGAAGGATTTAAGGATTTAAAGATCAGAAGGTTTGGTGACAACTAATTCACCCCCCCTCTCAGTTGTCTGTCCTAAAACCAACACACCTGCAACGAGCATTTTTTTGGGCAGTGAGCCTTATGTAATCTAGTATTGCTATCATAATATATTGTGAGCTAGCACTCACCATGGTTTTTCCCTTTTTAGTTTTTTCACATAAAAATCCTGGTGTCTATGTGTTGTCTTTATGGTTGACGTACTTATGTTTATTCTGCTTTCATATTATTAAGTTTGGAAATTGGATTAATCAACAAGTAAGTAAGTGGTTTTTAGGAATACTAATTCACCCCCCTCTCAGTATTCAACAGAGAATAGAAGAGGGTGGTTGAGTTATAGACCAGATGGAAGCATTCAATTTGTTGGTGGCTCAATTGGTATCAGTTGGTGTAAAAATGGATGAGGAGAGATGTTAGATCTTGCTTTGTTCTTTACCTAATTCATGGGACTCTATTGTTATGTCAATTGGGAGTACTTATGTTGTCTTGAAAGTTGAAGATGTTGTGGGTTATTTGCTTTCTAAAGAGATGAGTAGGAAGGTATCCATTAGTTTCAAAGAAGCCCTAAGTGTTCGTGGAAAACCCAAAGAAAAGGGCAAGAGAGTGAGGAGTGTGATAAATCCAAGTCTAAAGGCATATCCAAATCTCCTAAGAAAGTCCAAAGTTATTTGTTGGAATTATGGTAAGCCTGGACACTTCCGTAAGGAGTGTAAAGAAGAATTTTGAAGAAGAAAAAGAAGAAGTTTGATTATGATTCTGAGTCTGAGAAGGAAGATGGTGATGTGTTCATTGCAGCTTTAGCCACTTGTGTAGGTAATGATGCATGGTTAGTTGACTCAAGTACATCTTTCCATATGACCCCTAATAGAGATTAGTTTTTTGAATATGAAGAATTTGATGGAGGTAAGGTGTACTTGCATGATGATTCCCATTTAAATATTGTTGGTTGTGGTAAAGTTAAAATCAAATTCCTGATGGTAGAATAAAAAGGATTAATGGTGTGTTACATATCCCTAGATTAACTCAAAATTTATTATCTGTGAGCAAACTAATAGATGCGCGTGTACAGGTAGTATTTGCTGTTAGGAATTAAGGTGTCTCAACCTTGGTAATTCCTTGTATTATTTCATTGTATTTATTTATTTATTGCCTATTATTGTAATTAGGATGCAAATCCTTATTGTCATCTTGTGGGAGTTGGCACGGTGATGTGTCATCCTACGTGGAAGGTGACCACATGTAAATTTGTCCTCACATGAGGAGATAGGCATCCCACTTAGTGGTAGGAATATTTTTCCATGTGTTGGCATCTTCGATAGTGTGTAAGGGAATATTGACCGAAATGGTTATGACAGATTCCTATGACAAATCTATGACACGTAAGAGTCATAAATGGAAGATTCTATAAAAGGTGAAGACATGTGTCACAAGACATCTTGGAAGAAGGCATCTTTGGGCACCCCAAGGAGGGTTATGAGACATTGTAAGAGAATATGCTATTTTTATCCCATGTATGACAAATTCTCTTACAGCTGTAAGATATGATAGCTATGATGGATTCTATGACAGTCGTAAGAGTATCTGTCATTGCCCAACTTGGGAATATGCGACCTCTTTGGGATGGGGTGATATGACAAGTGTCATGAACATTCTACAGTGTTGGACAAGTGTTCCCAGGCATGGATTTTGGGACATGAGGCCATGTTGGATGCCCATCTCAAGAAAGGCTCATTTTTGCCTTGTATCTTCTATATAAATAGGTTCTTTTGAGAGGAGATGTCTTATGTGATTGACAAGTACTATTATGTTGTCAAATTGTCACCAGATATGAGTGTCAAAGACTCCTACAAGAACATTGGCTCTATAACTATATTGTAAACCTCATTGTTTAGATAATGCATTTGAGCTATGTTTTGGAGTGTGGGGTTTTTCACCCATAAGGATTTTCCCCACGTTATATCTTGTCTCTTTTCTTCTATCTTACATTCTTGTGTTGTGTATTGCTGCAATATCTCCATTGTTGTGTTAAACATTTTGTAATTGTAAAGGTTAGAAAGAATTTGCACTTATCTCTCCTCATTAGATTAGTGTAGGAAGTGATTTCTGCACACCTAGCTTCCTTTCAGTTCGTATAAGAGCTTCATCACCTTTGGTCCTAGTTGTTGGGTAAGGGTTTTTTGAGATAATCTTAGATTGAGTGGGAGTATGTGCAGAGTATTCAATAATCTTGTTGCAGGAAAGAGATGGCAGACACATTCAGAAGATTAGAGGTGGAGAAATTCAATGGCACAAATTTTGAGTTATGGAAACTTAAGATGGAAGACATGCTTGTTGATCGAGACCTATGAGAAATCGTATCCGATGTAAAACCAACTGCAATGGCACAAGCTAATTAGGTTCTCAAAGATTGGAAGGCTAAGGGTCTCATAAGACTCAGTCTAGCTGATTCTGTCCTATTAAATGTCTATGAGGAGAAGACCACGAAAGACCTTTGGAAGAAGCTAAGTGATGTTTATTAGGCCAAATCCTTGGTGAACAAGCTTTTTTTGAGAAAGAAGTTGTATTCTCTGAGGATGGAGGATGGATGATCTATTGTAGATCATCTGAATGCTTTCAACATGTTAGTTACACAGTTGACATCCATTGGTGTGAAGATGCAGGAGGAGGATCATTGTATGTTCTTTTCTGGACTCATGGGATCATCTTGTTATGGCTATTGGGAACACAACATTCACTTTCAAAATGGATGAAGTGGTATGTTCACTGTTATCTGAAGAGATGTGGAGAAAGTCTTCTGAGGTAGCCAAAGAGGCTCTTACGATTCATGGAAGACCGAAAGAGAAAGGGAAAAAGAAGGACAAGAAAGCTGAGAAGGGTAGATCCAAATCTCCTAAAAAGTCTAAGGATCTCTATTGGAACTATGGAAAAACTAGGCATTTCTGAAAGAAATGCAAAGAGGAGAAGAAAAAGAATGCCCCAGATTCAGATTCTGACAAGTCACAAGATGATTGTAATGCCTTCATCGTAGCCCTATCCACACATGCATTTGATGATGTGTGGATGATAGATTATGGTGCATCATTCCACATGACCTCGCATTGAAGCTGGTTCACGAAGTATGAAGAGTTTGCTAGTGGAAGAGTGTACCTGGGTGACAATTCTAATCTGAAGATTGTTGGTCATGGAAGATTCTAAATCTAATTCCCTGATGGATGAGTGAAGGGGATCACTGGGGTTATGCACATCCCAGGCTTGGCACGAAACCTGCTTTCTGTAAGTATGTTGAATGATGCATGTGTGCAGATTGTCTTTTCGAAGGATGGATGCAATATGAATACAGGATCTATGGTGCTTCTGAAGGGTACTCAGAGAGGTACTATGTTTCAGCTGGAGGCATGCACTTCACAGTGCAATAGTTCTTCTGACTCGAAGAAAAGAGCTGCAGTCACTTCATCCCCACCATCTAAACCAGCAGTGAAGAAATCTGTTGTAACAAATTTTGATGGTAGTGCATCTTGTGTACCCAAGGGTGCTCATGCTTTGGAAGTTAAGCTTCCTGCTAAAAAGACTATGTTATGGCATATGAGATTTGCCCACATTGATGAGAAGGGTCTTAGAACCCTGAAAAATAAAAACCTCGTTAAGGGGTTAAATGATTGTAATCTCGAGTTTGACTTTTGTGAATATTGTATATATGGAAAGAAAAACTGTGTTCAGTTTTACTCTAGTTCTCACAAGTATTTTGGTGTGTTGGACCTTATTCATTCTAATGTGTTTAGTCCTGTTAGTGTTCCTTCGATTTCCAAATCTGTATATTTTGTATCTTTTATAGATGATTACAGTAGAAGGACATGAATTTATTTTCTCAGAAGCAAGACTGAAGTCTTTAGTCGGTTCAAAGAGTTTAAAGCTTTTGTTGAGAATCTGACTAGTAAAAAGATTAAGTGTTTGAGAGCTAATAATGGTGGTGAGTTTTGTTTGGCAGAGTTTGATAAGTTTTGTAAAGAGCAAGGGATTGAAAGGCATAAGACAACTCCATACACCCCGTAGCAAAATGGAGTTGCAGCGAGGATTAACATGGCACTGATGGAGAGGGCTAGGAGTATGCTTAGTGGAGCAAGCCTCAAACAAAAGTTTTGGGCTAAAGCTATAGCCACTGCTTGCTACTTGGTAAACAGGTCTCCTACATCATCTCTTGTTGCTAAGACATCTATGGAGGTGTAGTCTAGTAAGAAGCCTTCAGTTAGACATCTTCATGTTTTTGGTTGTGAGGCATATGCACATGTGCCTGGGGAAAACAGTCTAAATTGGAGAACAAGGTTGTTAAGTGTATTTTCACTGGCTATGGTGTCAGTGTGAAAGGATACAAGCTTTGGGATCCTGTGGCTGAAAAAGTGTTGTATAGTAGAAGTGTTATTTTTAGAGAGCTAACACCTTCTCCCATTGTTCTATAGCCAGAAGAAACAAAAAAGAAAGAGGATGTGGTTCATTTTCCTTCTACCCCTGAGAAGATTGAACTGACAGACCCTATGAGATCTGATGATGAGGAGAGCTCTAGCAGCTTTGAAAGTTTAGAACAAGAAGCAGAACCTCAACCTCATCCATTGAGGAGGTCTACATGAACAAGGAAGCAACTTGATAGGTTTGGTTATTCATTACTTGATTCTAGTTGTGCTTTTTCCTTGCTTACTAACACTGATGAGCCTAGAACTATGACAGAGGCTATGGGCATGAAAGATGCAGGTTCCTGGAAGGAGGCCATGGAAGATGAGATGGCTTCTTTGGAAAAGAATAAAACATGGGACTTGGTACCTTTGCTTGAAGGACGAAAACCTGTTGGATGCAAATGGGTGTTCAAGAAGAAATTCAGTGTAGATGGCAGTGTTGAAAAGTACAAGGCCAGACTTGTTTTGAAGGGGTATTCACAAGTGGAGGGAATTTATTATGGTGAAATTTTCTCTCCCATTGCAAAGCTGGCATCTATTTGGTTCATGTTATCTCTTGCAATAGCTTATGACTTAGAGGTCGAGCAGATCGATGTGAAGACAACATTCCTTCATGGTGATTTGGAGGAAGAGATTTACATGTCACAGCCAGAGGATTACATAGAGAAAGGTAAAGAAAATTTGGTTTACAATTTGAAAAAGTCTTTGTATGGTTTGAAGCAGTCTCCTAGGATGTGGTACTTGACGTTTGATGCCTTTGTGTTTTCAGTTGAATTTCTGAGATTGAAATCAGATCATTGTGTGTATTATAAGTTTGACAATGATCACATTCTCATTATTGCATTATATGTTGATGATATTCTATTAATTGGGAATGGTAAGAATATGATTTCTAATTTGAAGTCTCAGTTGTCGGCACAGTTTGAGATGAAAAATCTAAGGGCAACCAGGTACATTCTAGGAATGGAAATCAGAAGAGACATAGCTAATAGAAAACTTTGGTTAAGCTAGAGTAAGTATGTGAAGACTGTGTTGGATAGGTTCAGCATAGCAGATTGTAGACCATTGTGTGTTCTTGTTTCTTTGGGGACAAAGTTTTCTGTTAATGATTGTCCAAAATCTCCTAGTAAGGTGGAGGACAGGAGCAGAGTACCTTATGCTGGTGTTGTTGGCAGTTTGATGTATGCTATGGTTTGCACAAGACCAGACATTGCCCAAGCAGTGGGAGTCCTTAGTCGATTTATGGCTAATCTTGGATGGGTACATTGGGATGCAGTTAAGCGAGTGTTCAGATATTTGAGGGGTACTTCTGAGTATTCCATATGCTATCATGGTAATCCTACAGGACCTCTGCATTTAGTTTGTACTCATGGATTTATGGATTCTGATTGGGCGAGTGACATTGATAGCAGGAGATCCACCAGTGCTTATGTGTTCACTATGTTCGGTGGTCCAATTAGTAGGATGAGTAAGCAACAACCCGTGGTTGCTTTGTCCAAAACAGAAGTTGAGTATATGGTAGCAACTCATGCTTGTAAGGAAGCCATTTGGCTTAAGAGATTATGTTCAGATATTAGTGTTGATGCAGGATAGATTACGATTTGTTGTGACAGTCAGAGTGTGATTTTCCTTGCAAGGAATCCAACTTTCCATGCCAGAACAAAGCATATTGAAGTATAGTTTCACTTCATGTGAGACATGGTAGAGGACAGGAAGGTGAATTTAGAGAAGGTGGACACTTTGAAGAATGTTGTAGATGCATTGACGAAACCAATGGACACATAGAAGTTTAGATGGTGTTCGGAGTCTATGGACCTCTCGGCCTATAGCAGTTAAATCTTGCTATTTCCATTGGCTCTTACAAGGTGTTCTACAAGTGGGAGAATGTTGGGAATTAAGGTGTCTCAACCTTGGTAATTCCTTGTATTATTTAATTGTATTTATTTATTTATTGCCTATTATTGTAATTAGGATGCAAATCCTTATTGTCATCTTGTGGGAGTTGGCACGGTGATGTGTCATCCTACGTGGAAGGTGACCACATGTAAATTTGTCCTCACATGAGGAGATAGGCATCCCACTTAGTGGTAGGAATGTTTTTCCATGTGTCGGCATCTTGGATAGTACGTAAGGGAATATTGACTAAAATGGTTATGACAGATTCCTATGACAAATCTATGACACGTAAGAGTCGTAAATGGAAGATTCTAAGACAGGTGAAGACATGTGTCACAAGACATCTTGGAAGAAGGTATCTTTGGGCACCCTAAGGAGGGTTATGACAAGTTGTAAGAGAATATGCTATTTTTAGCCTGTGTATGACAGATTCTCTTACAGCTGTAAGATATGACAGTTATGATGGATTCTATGACAGTCATAAGAGTCATAAGAGTATATGTCATTGCCCAACTTGGGAATAGGTGACCTCTTTAGGATGGGATGATATGACTGTTGAGTACTAGTGACTCAAATTACAGGTTCAATGGTTCCTTGGTACATCATTGGTTCATTGGTTTAGTGGTTCATCAGCTTGACTCTAGCCATCGGGCTTAGTTGAAGTTTTTCAATGGTTCAACAGAGAAGTCCATCGGCATGACGGTGACCATCAGTGGAGCCTGTGGTAGTGTCTCCGATCTCTTTGGTCTCACCGATGGTAGTGAGACATCAGCATGAGGTTTTCCGTTGGCATAGTAATGAAATGTCAATCCGATGAAGTTTGTCACCTCGATGGATGTATCCTATCGATGGTATCGGTGTGAGATCGTCTATTAGCAAAGCTTTGTGGAGTTGTTCTGATACTGGTTGTCACCCCGATGGAAGACTGTGAAGCTTTGGCGTCAGTGAGACATTGGTCTTCAGCGTAAGTATTGTTTGCTTCACCGATAGTGGTTGTCACCCCGATGGAAGAATGTGAAGCTTTGGCGTCGGTGAGATATTGGTCTTCAGCGTAGGTATTGTTTGCTTCACTGATAGTTGTGGTTACACCGATGGACTGTTAACTTGTTATCGTCGGCAACAAAATTGCCGACGATAGACTTACTGTTTGTTTGGGCTTATTAACTAATGTGTCCAAGTTATCCTGATGCATGTGGGACTATTGGTCACACCAGAATGTGAACGGTTGCGACAGTTGGCTGAAATTGATGCTGGAGAAGTCAAATGAAATGGTTAGGGCATATGTTAATAAACGGTTCTGCACTTGCAAACTAAATATAGAGATCTGATGGAGTCGTCAGAAGTGTGAGAGTTAATTCATGAGAGAGTACTTTCCAGTGAGCTCTATTTTTCTTCTTAGAGAAGTCTTTTGTTGTATGTTGTATGCAGCATGTGAACGGCATGTGAAGGGACTGAGAAGAGAATGAAAACAGAGTTCAGGTGAAAGGGTTCTGGCCGAGAAGGTAAAGTTCTGTACTGTGTGCTATTTGTGGCATGATAACAGTATGAAGAACCAACCGAGTGCTGGAGAACTTTGTGCAGGGTTATACTATCAGCTATTCTTCAGAAGGAACAAGATGTTAATCTCCTGTAAAGACTATGAGCCTGTAAATGTATTGTAACTATTTGGTTGTTGAATAATACAATGGCTCGGTGATTTGGAGTGTGGGGTTTTTTACCCATAAGGGTTTTCCCCACATAAATCTGTGTTCTTGTTCTGTCTTTCATAATTGATTGTTCTACTATTGAAACTGGTTAATGTTTGCTTGTGCTTTCCTCTAAGGGTCAATGTTAGAAATGTTCTATGTCAGTTTTCACTTTAATGGCATAGTTGTGCGTGTTTTTGAAGCGATTGAAAAGAATTGAAATCTGTCGAAGACACCACTGTTCTTAGAAATATGTTCTGAGATGCCCTCATTTCCTTACAAGTGGTATTAGAGCCTTCTTCTGGGATTTGCTTTGTTGCTCACATAGGTACATTTGTGTGCTGGATGTGTTTTGCATGCAAGAGTTCCTGGTGTATAAGGTCTGGGTATTCCTTCTGTGATGATTTCTTAGTGTGACAGGCTTGAGGAAATCTAAAGGAATCATTTGATGTTTTGATCCTTGTTTTGAGTGAAGTCTGGTAGTTGATCTTGTGTTTCTGTTTCAGCAGTGCTTGAAGGATGGTGAAACTGAAGAGACTAGAGCTGGTCATGATGTGGCCTGAGGCTCTTAATTGACAGTATTTAATCCTGTTGCATGGGGTTTGCATTGTGGTTGTGTTGCTGTAGTAACTTCATATTGGGTGTCTGTGTGAGAGGCTCTCTGATGATATGAAAAAGTTTGTGTTACTGCTCAGCCATGGAGTGTTGTGCTTATGCTAGGTGTTCTACCCTAGTATTGGAAGGCATAATTTTCTGTTACCCTGACTACATGTAGGCTATGGAGTTGATCATTGGATGGTCTGAGAGCTTCTGTAATAGCCTGATTCTCTTGGATGCATGTGCATGTTGGTGGTTGAGGGATTGGTCTACAATTGGGCCTCAAGCTCTTGAACTGTTGTTTCCTTAATTGGATATTTTTGTACTTGCATGACTCAGATTCATGTTTATTGGATTTGAGGGGTTTTATAGTTTTTACTTAAAATCTATGGTAATGCATATTCATGATGATCCATTATTCTGGTTTAACTGTTATGGAGTTTATGTTGTAGACTTTTGGGTTTTCCAGATGTGAAGTGGGTATGGATGTGCATGGGTGTTTTTCAAACACAGTGGTTTTGCAGGTTTTACACGGTCAAAAGAAAAACTTGTGGTTTTGTGAAGCTGCAGTTATGCTAATTCTAGACCCTGGCTTTTGGGATGTTGCTAGATGATATAGTTGCAATTTTGCATGCATGCTCTATGCATGGTGTGAGGAGGTGAAATGCTTTCTCTGCATGGGAGTGCTGGTATGTGATTTGACACTCAGCATTTCTATGGTAGAGTTTCTGGTTCCTCGACTATGGTGCTAAGGTTGTGGACTTTTTGGCAAATCAGTTTTGTAAGTAATCTGATGTTTAATTCATGTTTTCTACATGGTTTATCTATTCCTTGAAATCTCAGTTTTGCAGTTTCCAGTGTGATAGTGAATTTGCATGGTACATTGGTTAGATCTATGAGTTATGTAGTTTCGTGGGCTGATCACCTATTAAGCTACAGTGAGATGACTCGGATGTGGACTGTCTTTATCCACAAGATTGTTTTAGTGTTTATGTAGATTTGTTAACTGGACTTGTCTCTGGTCACTTGTGCATTGGTGTGACTATTTCAGGATGAGAGTATGGATGTTGTAGAGTATCTGAATAGTTAGTTATGGAGACTTGTAGTATGTGTATCATGATGTCATGTATAGCTTGAATACACAGGTTTGTGTAAGCTATTGACAATGATAGTTTATTTCCTTGGTTTGGAGATCTTGGTGTCACTTGGTTTTATAGTCACATGGACATGTTAATGTGTGGACCTGGAAGATTTTCAGATTAGGAGATGTTTGGTCATGTTGCTTGGAAAGCTTGGTTTCCACAGTTCAGTGGGAGCTTTAGCAATGACTGCAGATTCATCACTTAATGGTGAATGATCTTCTATAGTGTTGTAGATGTTACTAGGAGAAGCTCTTTCATCCTGTTGTTGCAGAAGGGTTCTTTCGCATTTGCAGGGGCACTATTTGAGGATGAGTAACATCTTGAAGTCATGGAGGATTCATGAAATTCTTGGCTGAGGTGTTGGTGGTGCTTGACAGGTGATGTTGGTTTAGAGTTTTGGTTTGTTTCATATCATGATTTTTGCATTTGAATTTTGGTATGATAGATTGATCTAGAGACCATGGTTATGTTTACCTGGAGCATGGAATCTCCTAAGGGAGATGGTAAGATCATGATGTCATGATAAGTTCTTGATTCAGTATTTTGGAGCTTTGACAGTGGTTTGGTAACTTCTCTATGTTTGGGTACATTTATTATTTGCTTGTTTACTTCATAGTGTTGTAGTGATGCAGTTGGAGTTCAGCATGAGGTGATTGTTCAAAGGTACTCATGGATACATGGAGAATAAGGTGAGACTGTATATGCTATGTTTTTTGAGTTTGCAGCTGGAATTCTGAGGAGTCTTAACCTTGGTTGAACATGAGTTCAACAAAGACCTATGAGAAGATTGCTCTTAGAGGAGTCATGGTGACTTGTATATCTTGGAGGAGCATTCTTATTCCTGCTCTTGGTCTACTCGGCATTTTATTACTTGAGAGGTATTGCCCATTGTTTCTCTCAGGTGTTTTTTGCTTTCTTTCATAGATATGGATCTTGAACTGCTCATAGATGGTTCTGGAGGATTCATTGTGAGAGATGGATAACATGTTTAGTTCCTTGTGCATTTGAGTTTAAGATATCATTCATTAATGAGAATTGTTAGGAGATGGTTTTATGGGCTGATTTCTTGAAATGGGAAATGGATTAGTTTGATCTTCTTTGGCTTGAGAGGCTTACATTCTTGTTAAATTGTTTGACCTTGGAGATTGAATGTTTTGTTTAGATGTTGTTATGCTATTCTCTTTGGGGTTTTGAAGAGAAGATCATACTTGACATAGTTGGCTTTCAAAGGTGTATGTAGAAGGATTTTTACAAGTATATGATGTGCAGTGTTTCTCCCTTTGTTCTGGTTATCTTCCTAGATGATTTGTTCCACACTACTTTGGTTTGAGATTCTGTTGGAGCTGATTGTGATCACTAGCCTATGGTCATGTGTTTTCACTTATACTTTTGGGTGATGACATGGAAGTTTTGTTATCTCTTTTTTTTGTTGGATGTGGAGAACTTGGTGAGCTTTGGACTAGTGGTGAGGAGTTGTTGAAGGTTATTGTTTACAGATTTTGCATATCATGGTGGATGTTTCCTTGGTACTACATGATATTTACACTTTCTATGTAATTCTATTGGTGGATTTTTTGTATGCCATGATCTTTTTCAGATCAGCATTATCCATGCAGTGGGAGTTCTTGATGTGTTTGGTCTTCTTTGACTAGTTGACACATAGAGCTTGTTTTTTGCAACTGATGGGTGTATATCCAAGTGGCATG
This sequence comes from Cunninghamia lanceolata, assembly GCA_027924645.1. Classification (NCBI taxonomy): domain Eukaryota; kingdom Viridiplantae; phylum Streptophyta; class Pinopsida; order Cupressales; family Cupressaceae; genus Cunninghamia; species Cunninghamia lanceolata. Next base: position 4,410,526 of record BSBN01000934.1, read on the forward strand.
AGTCTACTGATGTTCATACCTTTAAGGTATGAGTGATTGGATGTTTTAGCATTTGTTGTGTGTGCTATTTTCAGTCATGTGGGTTTTATGTTCAGTTGGATGGGTACAGTCAACTTACTGATTGTTGTTCTAGCTGATGGTTTATCTTGTTTTTGGAGGATGTTTTTCATGGCTGTGTTCTGGAAGCTTTGAAGTTAGTTTTGTTAAAGTTTCTGTGGAGCTTGTGAGTACAGTAGAGTGGTGGCAGTATCAGCTTTGGTTCTGTGATATGGAGCATTGATGGTTTCCTGTAATTCCTTCGTCAAGTGGGAGAATGTTGAGTACTAGTGACTCAAGTTATAGGTTCAATGGTTCCTTGGTACATCATCGGTTCATTGGTTTAGTGGTTCATCAGCCTGACTCTAGCCATTGGGCTTAGTTGAAGTTTTTCAATGGTTCAACAGAGAAGTCCATCGGCATGACGGTGACCATCGGTGGAGCCTGTGGTAGTGTCTCCGATCTCTTTGGTCTCACCAATGGTAGTGAGACATCAACATGAGTTTTTTCATCGGCATAGCAATGAAATGTCAATCTGATGAAGTTTGTCACCTCGATGGATGTATCCTATTGGCAAGATCGGTGTGAGATCATCTATCGATAGAGCTTTATGGAGTTGCTCCGATAGTGGTTGTCACCCCAATGGAAGACTGTGAAGCTTTGGCATCGGTGAGACATTGGTCTTTAGCGTAATTATTGTTTGCTTCGCTGATAGTGGTTGTCACCCCGATGGAAGACTGTGAAGCTTTGGCGTCGGTGAGACATTGGTCTTCGGCATAAGTATTGTTTGCTTCGCCGATAGTGGTTGTCACCCCAATGGAAGACTATGAAGCTTTGGCATCAGTGAGACATTGGTCTTCGGCATAGGTATTGTTTGCTTCACCGATAGTTGTGGTTACACTGATGGACTGTTAACTTGTTATCGTCAGCAACAAAATTGCTGACGATAGACTTACTATTCATTTGGGCTTATTAACTAATGTGTCCAAGTTATCCTGATGCATGTGGGACTATTGGTCACACCAGAATGTGAATGGTTGCGACAGTTGGCTGAAATCAATGCTGGAGAAGTCAGATGAAACGGTTAGGGTAGATGTTAATAAATGGTTCTGCACTTGCAAACTAAATATAGAGATCTGATGGAGTCGTCGAAAGTGTGAGAGTTAATTCATGAGCTCGAGTACTTTCTAGTGAGCTCTATGTTTCTTCTTAGAGAAGTCTTTTGCTGTATGTTGTATGCAGCATGTGAATGGCATGTGAAGGGACTAAGAAGAGAATGAAAATAGAGTTCAGGTGAAAGGGTTCTAGCCAAGAAGGTAAAGTTCTGTACTGAGTGTTATTTGTGGCACGATAACAGTATGAAGAACCAACCGAGTACTAGAGAACTTTGTGCAGGGTTATACTGTCAGCTATTCTTCAGAAGGAACAAGATGTTAATCTCTTGTAAAGGCTATGAGCCTGTAAATGTATTGTAACTATTTGGTTGTTGAATAATACAATGGCTCAGTGATTTGGAGTGTGGGGTTTTTTACCTGTAAGGGTTTTCCCCATGTAAATCTGTGTTCTTGTTTTGTCTTTCATGATTAATTATTTTTCTGTTGAAACTGGTTAATGTTCGCTTGTGCTTTCCTCTAAGGGTCAATGTTGGAAATGTTCTATGTCAGTTTTCACTTTAATGGCATAGTTGTGCGTGTTTTTGAAGCGATTGAAAAGAATTGAAATCTATCGAAGACACCACTGTTCTTAGAAATACATTCTGAGATGCCCTCCTTTCCTTACAATGACAAGTGTCATGAACATTCTACAGTGTTGGACAAGTGTCCCCAAGCATGGATTTTGGGCCATGAGGCCATGTTGGACGTCCATCTCAAGAAAGGCTCATTTTTGCCTTGTATCTTCTATATAAATAGGTGCTTTTGAGAGGAGATGTATTATGTAATTGACAGGTACTGTTATGCTACTGGATTGTCTCTAGATATGAGTGTCAAAGACTCTTGCAAGAGCATTGGCTCTATAACTGTATTGTAAACCTCATTGTTTAGATAATACATTTGAGCTGTGTTTTGGAGTGTGGGGTTTTTCACCCGTAATGGTTTTCCCCACGTTATATCTTGTCTCTCTCTTCTTTTGTCTTACATTCTTGTGTTGTGTATTGCTGCAATATCTCCATTGTTATGTTAAACATTCTGTAATTGTAAAGGTTAGAAAGAATTTGCACTTATCTCTCCTCATTAGATTAGTGTAGGAAGCGATTTTCGTACACCTAGCTTCCTTTCATTTTCTAATTCAAGATGCAAGAGGGTAAGAGGTGCTATGTTGATTGCTAGAGGTGTCAAATTTGGCACATTATATAAGCCTGATGCATGAATAGTTGAGTGTAATACTACTTCCATGAAAACAAAATCTATGACTACTTTATTGGAAAAGGAGAGGGTTTCATTTTCAGTGGATGGTCATGGCTTCCACATACCTAAGGGTGCTTTTTCTTTTGAATCAAAACCACCTATAGAGAAGACTATGTTATGGAACTAGAGATTAGGCAACATAGGAGAAAAGTGTCTAAGGACCTTGAAAAATAAAACCCTTGTTGAAGGGTTGACTAATTGTAATCTTGATTTTGATTTCTGTGAGCATGGCATTTATAGTAAAGAAATCTGCGTTCAATTTTACTTGAGTTCTCAAAAATCTTGTGGTGTATTGGATCTTATTCATTCTGATGTGTTTTCTCTAAAAGTTGTTCTTTCCATTATGAAATCCACATATTATATTTCATTTATTGTTGATTATAGTAGAAGGACATGGGTATATTTTCTAAAGAATAAATCTAAAGTTTTCAGTTGACTTAAAGAATTTAAAGAAATGGGTGAGTTGCAAACTAGAAATAAAATAAAATGTTTGAGGACTGACAATGGCGGTGAATTTTGTTCTAATGATTTTGATAGATTCTGTAAAGATTGTGGCATTCAAAGGCAAAAGACAACTCTGTATTCTCCACAATAGAATGGAGTTGCAAAAAGAATGAACATGACACTAATGGAGAAGGCTAGGATTATGCTTAGTGGTTCTTGTCTAGAACAAGGGTTTTAGGTTGAAGTTGTTGATGGGTCTAGTTATTGACTAATTTTATTATGTTTTTATGCAAATTGTCAATATGGAATATGGTTTTAATATGATGAATTGTGCATGATTATGTGTGGGAATGTATGGATTGTAAAGAATATTTGTGCTTGATATGGTTGTTAGTATTGTGTGCATGTTTTGTGAACTAACTCTTGCAGCTAAAGAAGGTGGACTATAACTTGTAGCAACTCTAAGGTGCAGCCCGTAGCTAAAGAGTTTCCAAACAGCATAGCAGGGGAGGTTCCAAACTCAACTAAGTGTAGCAACTACGGCATGAAGACATTTGATGGAGATAATCACACATCGTGATGGAAATCAATAAAGATGATTGAAAGAGGAAGGATCCTATTGCAACTAGAAGACCAATGTGACTAATTCAACCAGTTCACATTCCCCTATTTTAGAAAGAAGTTCTAATTTTATTAGGACTCTTCTTTCACTCTTTTTCAGTTGTTGTTTATTATTTATCACACTCTGGTTTGTACAGAGTGGTATTTTTATGATTTCAGTTAAGAGACTTTAATTCAATAAACTCCCTCGTGTCTATATGTATGGCTCGATGGTCAAGGTAGTTAGGTTGTTAGTTAAGTTTCAAGTTGAAGTAGATTGCTCTATCATAGATATAGCTATCTAGATCTATTTTCAATTATATGCAGACAATATTTGTTATGTTGATGATGGGTTTATGAATAATACAGTACAACACAATCTGATGTGATTTGAAAAAGACTGTGTAATGAATGAGTTAGAATCAATATGATTGTGTCAATCTAGGGAACTAGATTGGAGTTAAAAGCAGTGAGGCAGTCACCTGAGCGAGGGCCACTCAGGGTAACTATCCCTCACTTTATTTCTTGTATGTTATTATTGTTGTAGTAGTTATTTCATGAATGCAAGATCAATTAGATTCTTAAGTTATTTTAGTTCATTTTGATTTGTGATACTCTGGAGGGTAGGATAAGTTATCAATACCAAGCTAAATCTTAGAGTTCATTTCTTAATCATCAGTTGCATTTTTTCATCTCTCGACAAGGCATTAGTTACAGTCTTACATTGCAAGTACTTGTAGCAATAGTATCAGCATTACTTTCTTCATCATTGTGAAGTTTGAATTATGACACTATACTAGATGAATTAGGTAGTTTTGATCTTTGAAAGCACATACAGTGCCAGTGCCATCACAAGCTTACTAGCCTTGGTTGATAATTCAATGAAGGTCTTTTCAAGGGTTCAGTGGACTGTTCAGTTGGGTCTCTTCTCTGAATTGTGTGAATACCACCAAGTTTACTAGACATAGTGAAGACACTATAGCTATTGCTATTGCTTGTTACCTTATTAACATGTCTCCTACATCAGCTCTTGTTGATAAAACACCTATGGCGGTGTGGTTGGGGCACAAGCCTTCATTGAGACATCTTAGATTTTTTGATTGTGAGGCATATGCACATGTGCCAAAGGAGAAGAAAACAAAGTGGAGAACAAGGTTGTGAAATTTATTTTAATTGGGTATAGTTATTGTGTGAAAGGATACAAGCTTTATGACCTTGTTGCGTAGAAGGTAATATATAGTAGTCTAAGTGTTTTTTTCAGAGAAACTAAGACTTCTTCTATTACATTGCAGCCATAACAAAGTGAACAAAAAGATGTGATTCAACTCCCTTCTACACTTGGGAAAGTTGAATCGAGGCCCCTAGATAGACACGAAGTTGAGGAGAGCTCATCTAGTTTTGAATCTTTAGAAGAGGAGGAAGACCCTCTAACTCAACTTGTTTGAAGGTCTACAGGGCATAGACAACCACTTGAAAGGTATTCACCTGATGATTGGAGATGTATTTTTTCTTTGAATACTAACATAGATGAACTTGGATTTGTAGAAGAGGCATTAGGTATGAATGATGCAGAGCCTTGGAAGATTGCTATGTATGAAGAAATGACATCTTTGAAAAAGAATGATAAATGGGACCTAGTGCCTTTGCTTGAAGGATGAAAACTAGTTGGTTGCAAATGGGTGTTCAAGAAAAGGATTGGTTCAAATAGAGGTATTGAGAAGTACAAAGCACAGTTGGTTGTGAAAGGTTACTCTTAGGTTGAGGGTGTTGATTACAGTGAGATATTTTCTCATGAAATGCAAAAAATGACATCCATTAGATTCTTGCTTTCTATTATTGCTACTTATGATCTAGAGGTTGAAAAAATAGATGTGGAAATATATTTCCTTCATGGTGATTTGGAGGAGGATATATATATATATATATATATGACACAACCAAAGCACTACATGGTGAAAGGTAAAAGTGATTTAGTTTGTAAATTGAAGAAATCTTTGTATGGCCTCAAACAAAGTCCTAGGATGTGTTACTAGAAATTTGATACATATGTGTTTAGTTTGGGATTTGAGTGTTCTAAATCCGATCACTGTGTTTATTATAAATCTGATGGTGATCTTTTCCTATTTATTGCATTATATGTTGATGATATGTTATTTATTGCTATATATATATATGACACAACCAGAGCACTACATGGTGAAAGGTAAAAGTGATTTGGTTTGTAAATTGAAGAAATCTTTGTATGGCCTCAAACAAAGTCCTAGGATGTGTTACAGGAAATTTGATACATATGTGTTTAGTTTGGGATTTGAGTGTTCTAAATCCGATCACTATGTTTATTATAAATCTGATGGTGATCTTTTCCTATTTATTGCATTATATGTTGATGACATGTTATTTATTGCTAAAGGGAAATGAATGATTTTAAAACTAAAGTCTCAAGTTATTGCAGCTAAATTTGAAATGAAAGATCTTGGTGCAGCTAAACACATTCTTGGGATAGAAACAAGGAAAGATAGAGTGAACAGAAAAATATGGCTTGGCTAGAGTAAGTATGTCAATTCAGTTTTACAAAGGTTTAACATGCAAGATTGTAGAGAATTATGTGTTTAGTTGGAACAAAGTTATCTTCTTCACAATGTCCAACATCCCCATCAGAGATGGAAGACATGAATAGAGTACCTTACCAGAGTGCAGTTGGAAGTTTGATGTATGATATGGTCTATACTAGACCAAACATTGCCCAAGCAGTGGGAGTTCTTTACATATATATGTCTAATCTTGGTTGAGTTCATTTGAATGTAGTTAAAAGAGTCTTTAGGTATTTGCAGGGCACCTCAGAGTATTCCTTGAGTTATCATGGTAATTTGATAGGAGACATGCATTCCATTGATATTCATGGTTATGTGGATTTAGACTAGGTAGGTGATGTTGAAAGTAGATGATCCACCAGTGCTTATGTGTTTACTTTATTTGGTGGTACAATTAATTGGATGAATAAGCAAAAGATTGTGGTTGCTTTGTCCTCTACTAAAGATGAGTATATGGAAGCTACTCATGCGTGTAAAGAAGCCATTTGGCTGAAGAGATTGTGTTCAGATATCAGAATAAAACAAGGTGTAGTGAAATTTTATTGTGATAGTCAGAGTACAATCTACCTAGCTAAGAACCCAACATTTCATGCCAAGACTAAACACATTGATGTACAATATCATTTTGTTAGAGATATGGTCAAGGATGGTAGGGTGAAGCTAGTTAAGGTAGAGACTTTGATGAATATTGCAGATTCATGAACTAAGCGTGTGAGCATAGAGAAGTTTAGATGGTGTTCGGAGTCTATGGGCCTATCTGCCCCTAGCAATTAAATCATGGCACATTGATACTCCCTTTGTTCTTGCAAGGTGTTTGACAAGTGGGACAGTGTTAGGAAAAGTATCTCAACCTTACAATTATAAAAGGTTTCTATTCTTCCCAATTTTACCAGTCTTTTCAAATACCCTTTATCTTGAAGAATGGTTTAGAACTTTCAAAGTTTCCAAAAGGGGCTAAAAATGACAGAACATACTATTTTTAGTAACTCTACATCTAAGCATGGATCAACTCAAAATTTTCCCAAAAGGTGTCAAACTACCAAGTAAACATCTTGGGTGAGTTTCGACTCAAGATCGTACCTAGATTGGAAGATATTAAAGTTTATGTTTTTGAAACTCTTGAAAAAGTTTTGAACTCAGATTTGATGCACTTAGAGGTCCCTAAATGCCTTGAACTTTGTTGTAACTAGAGAAGTAGGGTATAGCATGATATATATCTTCATGAGATTTTTGACGCATCAAATGGTTCGTCAATCAGACACCTAGATTAAACATTATGGCCTCCGAAAGTTGGTCCTCCCATTTTGGGAAATGTAAAAATGTGTTTAACACTTAAAAGAGTTGTAAAGGGGAGAGTTACACATGTTGGTGTGTGATTTGGTACATCAGAAGGCATATTTGATTGGTGATAATTTAGGTGTCACTTTTGGGTGGTTTTGTCTCATGGTTTTATAATCATCGTTGATAGTTTACTATATTGTATCTCCTATATATCATGAGCTTGAGATGGAGGTTATGTGTAAGAGTCTTATAGATGTTGAGTTACCTCCAGATCTCTAGTTGGTTATACTCATGTGAAAGCTTTCTTTGCATGTATATTGTTGTTATATGTGAAAAAGTAGAAGAGGGGATGAATGGTGTCAAAGTGTATCAAATCAAACCCTCCTTTCATAGTAACATTCAAGGAAAAAACTGAGCCAAGTCACTACAAGATGGATGAGGACTCAACTATAGATTTTGTGCTCAGGAATGATATGGAAAGAATAGATTATATTGAGAGATTTACCAAACCCTAGATCAAATAGGCCTCAAACCCTAATTGTAATGCAATTGGGTATAAACAATTAGAATGCTACAGATAACCAAATAGGAAAGCACTCAGGGAGCATAAAAAATATACCAAAAGTTGAGTTTTTAGAAATGAAACCCTAGTGGACTACGAGGTGGGCACCCAAGTCTAATAGGGTAGAATTTCTAGAGATTCTAAGCAGAGAGATGTGTCAGACTATATCTTGATCCTGAGTTTGGAGCCCAACTTATCAGGAGGACTATGGAGAGGGTGCCCTAGTATGGGAGAAAGGAATATCTACAAGATCTAGAAATCTTATTCTTCAAATGACTTCTCTGCACTTGCACTTTTCCAACTCCCACACATGTAACCTGCACTCACAAAGAAAGGGATTTGGGGGTTGTGGTGTTTAGGAGCTTGTCTCAGTCAAGCCCCGGAAGGACATTCATATCTTCCAACACCTTTGTTAGATAAAGTGCATGCCCAAGGAGGGCAAAGGCCAAATCTAATGATGAAATGAAATAATTGAAACACAATTTGATGTCACCTTAGAGGTGAAGCTCTCACCAAGATGAAGATCTTTCACACCATGAGGAGATGGATTGATGAAGCCAAATCTGCCACAAAGAAACACAATAACAACACAATTCTGCTCTGAAACATAATGAAGGCCTTGAATTCTCTTTGCTTAATATCACAAGCTCGTGTTATCCATCTTAACTCAAAATGAAGACATAAACCTATTTAAATATGCTTTCCCACTAACATTCATAATTTAAATCAAGAGAGATGACAAAGGGAAACCTTTTGAGAGGGCCTAAGGCAACAAGGTTTAATTTTCGTCCCCACAAATCAGGCTGGTCTTAGGTGCAGGCGTCCAAGTCCCAAGGCCCTTTTTGGTCATTTTTAAGTATTTAGAATGGGTCCCTTAGTCCCACTTGATATGGATTTCATGGGAATTTTCTTCAGGTTAAGTCTTTAACTTGCAAAGTGTTAACACTAGGACCTAGGAGCTAAACTAGGAGGTAAACAGGAAACTTTTTACTCCATAACATTTAACCCCCACTTTAATGTATGTATGATCTTATGATTCCATACATGTATTAAAGTATGGTTGAAGCACATCAAACACATCAGACACATAGAGCTACAGCATACCTAAAGGTTGGAGGACTATTTCTAGCCCCCAATCTTAGGTAAGCATTCTAGAAAACACACAAAAGACACGCAAGACATAAGGAAGACAGTGAGAAGCATGCAAAACATGGAGAGTACAGTGAAGCACACAATACATGAAGAAGACATGAGAGCACTCACATAATACATAAAGTATACATTGATTTAACAACTAAAATAAATCCTAAACTAGGGGGCAGAGGGAGCACATCTTCACGCACCTTTAGACCGCCAAAAACACACAAAACAAAAACCCAAAATGTGGTGGGAGCTTATTGCTACGCGCATTTAGACCACACCAAGGGAAATATATGCCAAACAAAAAACCAAATGTGGAGGGAGCTCATTGTTATGCACCTTTAGACCAAACTCGGGGGAAGACACAACAAACACATAAGACACATGGAATACCCAAGCACTACACAATATGTTATAGACATGCTATGTGTCTTATACATGACAAACACGAACAATGGAAAGGAGCTTATTACTAAGTCTTACCATCTAAAACACATTTCAGACACACTTGACGATTGAGATACGCTACCACAATCACCAAAGACACGCTTAAGGGTGAATGGATCAAGATTCAACCCTGCCTCGCGATGAGGACTTTGTATTTAAAAGGATGTGCGCTAGCTCAAGAGATACACCATCCCACATTCCACATAAGGGCTTTGTATAAAATCATACACACTATCTCAAGAGATACGTCATCCCACCTTGTGATGAGGGAATTTTTCTTAAAAGGATGTGCACTAGCTCAAGAGATACACCATCCCGCCTCATGATGAGGGATTTCAAACATGGTTTGTCAGTGTAAAAGTAATTAGATAGATACCATTATATATGCCCACAACTTAAGGGGGTTGATCCTGCTTGCCAATATCAAGCACATTAATGTAGAGTGAAAACATGCAAGGGAACAAGAGCTTTTGCAAAGCCCATGCCCCCAAAGGTGACATGTGCAATGATCGCCAAATGTTCCCACAAATGCATCATTATTAAGTTTGCTAAGATAATCAACAAGATATAAGCTTTGGTTAGAAAATCTTACTCTAAGATAATAACCAAATCAAATCATGAAAGTTATACATAAATCATATATTAGATCACAACAAAGACCAAGGATACACTTGCAGGTTCAGAACCAATTATAGTCATTAGGCTATACTGTAGGTATCTCAGAACTGAGTGTAACAACAAGGTGAGATACAAGACCATCCAAAGTGCATTGAAGCAGATTGAGAGTATTGCAAATGTTTGTTACATGATACATCAAACAGAGTGATTCTACTAGTCAAGTGTCATATATATATATATATATATATATATATATATATATCAACCCCATCTTCATTTATGGACTAGGTCCATTTTTTATTTTCTTGCTAAAGGGGACACACTGTCCTTATCAATATTTATTTGTTTTTGTCATCTACCGACTAGGTAGAATCACTAAAGAATTTAAGTTCAATAAAAATGAGGGAGGAGACAAAAGTGACTTAGGAACACCATGTAGGAGGATGCCCAAAAAAACACCCTCCACAATGTTATGCCCCCAAGGCACAACACATAATAATAAAATAGAGGAGAAAAGAGTAGAAGAATGTAGAAACAAATAGAAGTATGGTTACAACAGAGGCGGTCTCCTAACATCCTTGACCTTACAAGAGTATAAAGGATCATCCAAGGAGACCTAAACAACACTTATCACAATACAGTGGAACACAACACGTCACAATACCATAGCATATATCTAAGAGGATGCCAAGCTTGTGAACATCTTAGAAAGGTGCTCCATCAAGTGTGGTAAAACATGTGAGAAATTCATACATGTTTGATTGTCATTGCCAAAATAGTCATGTGGTGTATTCTTCCCAACACCCTGTATGTTTGAACTCTTCTGATGCTTACGAGGAGGGGAATCATTACCTATTCCTACGAATGATGCCCGCCTTGTTCTTTTCTGGTCCTTTTCTTTCTTATTCTAATTTGTTTAATGAAGGAGTCTTTCATGATGAAATGGGATACTTTCTATTGTGAAACTTTTTCTTGATTAATGTTATCCTGTTGGTGTTGCTCAATATGCGTATCTGGTGCACTTTGGTTGTCTCTTGATCCTTGAAGGGATAATGATAGAGGAACCTTAGAATAGATACCTTTCCCTCATGGATGAGATGAGTTATCAGTCTTCTCCTTATCCACTTCTATCATGCCAATTATTTCATCATAGTCAAGGTAGTCATCTTCCTGCTCTATTGTATTTTGTTCTACCATATTGTTGTCATTATGCTTAGGAAAAGGATTAGTGAAAATCTATAAATTTTGATTCAGAGGAGCAACTGACTTATTTCCATTGTCATTCACACCAGCTACCCATATTATATTAGAGTCGATAAGGTCTTGAATTTCATGTTTAAGACTCATACATTGTTTGGTGTCATGTCCTTGTGAGCGGTGATAATGACAATAGGCATTGGTATCAAATGAAGGCCCTTGTATCTTGTTTCTATCGAATGGTTTAACAAGAGAAAGCTTCAAAAGATTGTTTCTTACAGCTTGATTCATAATTGATTGAAGAGAGTCAGGTAATAGAGTAAATTGTCCTTGTTGTTTCCTAAATTGAAACGGTGCGCATTTAGGATTATTGATAGTAGACACTTGTGATTGAAAATTATTCAAATGTTATCCATTGATCTTGATGAAACTCCTGTTATTGCTCTTAAAGTTGTTTTGAGATGTTCCAGCTATGGATTTACCAACTTGAGCCGATGAGTTTTGATTCTCATACTGACTAGACGAAAGCTGGTAATCATGAAGAGTTGTGCTTAGATGTTGAAAAGAGCTATACTTCATCAAGAGGATTTTATCACAAATGTTAGGTTGTAGATTCGTAATGAATACCTTCTAAACATCCTCTTCTATAATTGGATATCGTATCTATGTGAAAAGATCTTGATATTGACTGATGAAGTTAGTTAAATTTTCTTTCGAACCTTGTTTACAATGAACTAAATCAATCAAGGAGACCAGAGGTCCAATATTTGCTTGGAAATGTTGCAAGAATTGATCAACAAGATATGAGAAAGAGTGTATTGAATTCAGAGGTAATGAGCAAAACTATTCCAAAGCAGTATCTTTGACGGATCACGGGAAGAGTTTTGCTAGCAAGTCCTGATCAAAGAATAAATCACTACACATAGCTGTGAATGTTGCCACATAAGTATTAGGATCACCTTTACCATTGTACTTTTCAAAGCGAGGAGTCTCAAACTAATATCAGGCATTTGAACTCTTACTATTGTAAAGGATAAATGATACAGGAACATCCATTGGTGTAAGGGCAATCTTGCATCACCCAAAAAGATGTTGATTTAAAATCATTGAAGTTGTTTTCATTTCTTTCCATAATTAGTGTTTCTGGTTCCATAATCACTTGAATAGTGATGTAGAACTTTCAGTTTTTCTAAACTGTTAAAACTAGCAAACTGCTATTTTTGGAAAGTTTACATTTGGGCACAAATGGAAGAAAAAATTTACAGGAAGATTTGTAAATGAAATACAAGACCTTTGGCAAAGGAATCAGGCAAATATCATTTGTGAGCTGAAAGATATTAAAGTTTTTGTTTCCTAAAAAACCCCTAAAAATTATTTAAATTCAGGCTTGAGGCACTAAATGGCCCTGTATAGCCCCAAAAATGGGCAGAACAAACAGAATGGGTTCTTAGCACGTAGAGCACTCTGTGAGCTTCCCAATGCTTCAAACAGCGCATCAATCAAACACCTGAATCAAAAGTTATGGCTCCTGAAAGTTGACCTATTTTTGGAGGGAGATGCAAATTTTGAAATTTGGCTAGTGGCCGCCAAAAAGGGCTATTTATGACCATTTTTGGGAATCATTTAGAGTAGTAGAGATAAGGGGGAAAGTGTAGAGTCAAGAAAAGATAGAAACTTAGAAACCCTACCTGATTTGGGGTTACAGAAGGTAGAAGATTCTAGAGTCTTGAGATAGGAAGCTGTAATGTGTTGCATCTTGTGGAGGATTAATTTCTCTAATTGTATTTGAGCTTCTGTAATGTAATGAGTTGTCCAAATCAATAAAAGATCATTCTATTTCCTATGTACAATTTTTTGTTGTTGTGTGTTTTATGATTTACTCCCTTCATCAATAAAGGACTGTGAGCATGGTATGTTGATATATTAGGTTGAGAGGAAGCATTGGTCAAATTTGTCAGTTTTTGTTGTAAGGAGGTCATGATTTGAAAGAGTTGGTTTAATATGGCATCATTAGGTGATGTAGTTGGTGGGTTAGAAGTATTGGAAGCTGCAGTCATGAAATTTAAAGGTGACTGGGTATGAGTTGTATTGTTGTGTGGTTGAGAGCAATTGTAAATGAAAGGTGCTTGAGAATAGGTGGAATGAAGAGGTGGTTGAGAATGGTTATTCATGAATGAAGACACCTTAGGTGCTAGGTTTTGATAATGGAATCCCATAGCCTTGTAATTATATGAATTCATACCATTAGATATTCCCATGCTAGTGGTAACATTACTACAAGCTTATGCATTAGTAGTGAGAATTGATGATGTGAAAGTGGACATTCCGGTAGTCAGTATGGGTGTTGTTACCTATGTAGGATTCGGTGATAACACATTGTTAATGATATTTGCATAGTTAAGCACTGACATAATGTTGTTATCCACTATATGGGCTATTCCACTAAGCATGTTAACATCGTCAAGCATTTCTCTTTTAATAATTCTCTTAGACTATGAACAACAGGTACAGCTTCTTCAGCTATCCTTTCTTTTTCCACAAATGATTGAAAATCAGCCAGTTCTCTATCAAATTTATGGATTTGATCATCAGGTACATGTGTCATGACATCAATTGTATCTTTAGGCTCATGAAATGTTTGCTCTTGTATCATGGTGGTATTTATGACATCTTGCAAAGATGTTGATTCACTCTTTGTAAAGTAGTTGTTCAATGGGTTTCTTGATGTTTGCATATTGGTACTAGTCAAAGCATTGGAACCCATTATTCTATGGATTCTTCTTAAAAGGATGTTTCTATTAGGGCGGTGAGTTATACAACTCATGCAAAGTCCTACAACACTCAATGCACAAACTAATAGAACAATCAAGAGGAGTAAGGTAGTTATGTTTGTTGAAATACACAATGTGTAATTGCAAAAGTTGAAATTTCAATGCAAGGCTACAAAATGAAGCAACACTACAAATCAAAATTAGATTTGAATGAGTTTCTAAAGGAGCAGAAAAATCTGAAATGAGATTTTGACTACAAACCCTAGTTTTTGGAATCACTAGGTTATATGAAAAATGAGATATTTAAGCAAAATCCTAGCAAAAGGAACCTTCAAATGCAAGATTTTAAATGAACTGATTATGAATTGCTGTAATAAAGCTCAGATCTGATGTAAATATCAGAAAATTGAATCTTTTTATGATATGCAATACAAATTATGCAAAGCTATGCCTTAATGAAAGCCTAGAATGCTTGTTTTTTCAATATTTTGCAAATATATGTAATATTTTCCAATGCAAGATAGTAAATATGATATGAATGAATGCAAGGACTAATTATGTAACACTTAGAACAATGAAAAATGCTCGTTGTTCTAGGTTCACCAAAATTTTATATGTGAAAAAGGATAAGAGGGGATGAATGGTGTCAATGTGTATCAAATCAAACCCTCCTTTCACACTAACATTTGAAGACAAAACTAAGCCAAGTCACTACAAGATGGATGAGGAATCAACTATAGATTTTGTGCTCAGGAATGATATGGAAAGGATATATTAGATTGAGAGATTTACCAAACCCTAGATCAAATAGGCTTCAAACCCTAATTGTAATGCAATTGGGTATAAACAATTAGAATGCTATAGATAATCAAACATGAAAGCACTTAGGGAGGATTAGAAACATACCAGAAGTTGAGTTTCTAGAAACAAAACCGTAGTGGGCTATGGGGCGAGTGCCCAAGTCTAATAGGGAAGAATTCATAGAGATTCTGAGCAAAGAGATGTGTCAGACTGTATCTTGATCTTGAGTTTGGAGCCAAACTTATCAGGATGACTATGAGGCAAGAACCCTTGTCTAGGAGGGAGGAATATCTACAAGATTTTTCAAGATGCCGAAACCTTATCCTTCAAACTACTTCTCTTCACCTACACTTTTCCAAATCCTGCACCTGTAACCTGCACTCATAAAGAAAGGGGTTTGGGGGTTGTGGTGTTTAGGAGCTTGCCTCAGTCAAGCCCTGAAAGGACATTCAAGTCTTCCAACACCTTTGTTAGATAGAGTGCATGCCCAAGGAGGGTAGAGGCCAAATCCAATGATGAAATGAAATAATTGAAACACAAGTTGATGTCACCTTAGTGGTGAAGCCCTCATGGAGATGAAGATCTTTCACACCATGAGGAGATGGATTGATGAAGCCAAATCTGCCACAAAAAAACACAATAACAACACAATTCTGCTCTGAAACACAATGAAGGCCTTGAATGCTCTTTTCTCAATACCACAAGTTCACATTATCTATTTTAACTTAAAATGAAGAAATAAACCTATTTAAATATGTTTTCCCACTAACATTTGTAATTTAAATCAAGAGAGCCAACAAAGGGGAATCTTTTGAGAGGTCCCAAGCTGACAAGCTTTAATTTTCATCCTGGCAAATCAGGCTAGACTTGGGCGCAATTGTCCAAGTCCCAAGGCCCTTTTTGGTCATGTTTAAGCATTTAGAATGGGTCCCTTAGTCCCATTTGATGTGGGTTTCAAGGGAATTTTCTCTAGGATAAGTCTTTAACATGCAAAGTGTTAACACGAGGTCCTAAGAGCTAAACTAGGAGGTAAAAAGGAAAAGGGTGAACTTTTTACTCCATAACAATTGTAATCTTCTTGATTCCTGAATAATATACTGGGCAACTTTGGAGTGTGGGGTTTTTTCTCCTGAAAGGGTTTCCCCGCATAATCACTGTGTTGTGGTATGATTGCTATTTGTGTTTATTTATGTAACTATTTTGAAGATCTAAAAAGTTCTACATATCCCTCCCCTCAAGATTAGTGTAGGAATTTGTTCTACTACCTTAGCTTCCTTACATGCTACATTGTTGGTTCTAGGGATTAACCTCTTAGAGTCCTTGAAAATCACCTTCCCTTCCCAATTTCTCATAATGCAGACCACTTCCAAATAGTAAAAATTGTCACAAATAGTAAAAACCTTATCTTTGGTGGAGAATGTTTCATTCCTACTATTCACAACCTCAACAATGGCAACTTCCACCTTACTCTTAAATGAGGAAAGAAAGAGCTCCTTATCTTGGAAGATCCTTCTATTTCATTCTTTACACAACTCCCAACTTAAAATGAAAGGGCTAATGATCCATAGGCAATTGAAAGTGGCATTATTCATCAGAACTGAGCAACCCTTGAAAAGGCAAAGGATATCATTTGGGAGGGTGCTACACCAACTGAGTTTAGCACGTAACCAAATCTAGCATTCTTGAGCAAACTAAAAACCAAGCAATAAATGATCCACGGATTCCTTAGAGGCTTTGAAAAGAGGACATCATGAGGGGCCTTCCAATCATAACTTCTTAAATCTATCAGTTGTTAAGATTTTCTTTTGGAGGGCAGCCCACGCAAAAACTCTAGCTTCTAGAAGACAAAGTTTGTTCCAAAATAAAGAAATAGGAATACCAATCTTGTCAACATCCTCCCCAAATACCAAGTACCTAATCTTCACTGAATATTCGCCAGACTTTGAACAATTCCATCTGAGGAAGTCCTCACCATTATAAAGACAAATCCTTCTTTCAAAAAGAATCTCACCTAGTCTTGTGGCTTCATTCCTTGGTAAATCCATACACTACAAGCTTCTCCATTCCCATAAAGGAATCACAAAGACCTCTTTTTATACCACATAATCAGCAACAAATCTTTCCTAATAAGTTGTAAGGATTTCTTTGGATGTCTTTAAGGTTCCCACACTTCTCAATGATAGGAAACCCACATCATGAGTCCTCCCTGAACAAAGTTGACTTGGCATCCCTCAAATCCCAAGTCAAGTGATTAGTAATAATGGATCTACATGAGAGAATAAAGTTCCATAAACTCAACCCCTTGGGTGGATAACAAATAGTCAAGACTCTGGAGTGTTCGCCATTATCCAAGTACTTGTTCCGAAGGATCCTAACCCACTTCAATTATGGCTTGGTGTGCATGATCCACACTAATTTTTCTCTAAGAGCTTTATTTTGAGAAATTTGGTCCCTTAGACCAACACCCCCTTCCCACTAGGGCTTACAAACTGAGTCCCAAGAAATCAATGGAATCTTTTTTCCTTCTGAGGAGCCCTACCGAAAGAACTTTCTCATCTTTTGATTCATTTCTGATTAACCATAACTGGAATATTTAAACAAGATAATAAGAAGGTAAGAATGGCAGAAATAATAACTTTCAACATTACAATCATGTTTGCCCAAGACAGCCACCTACCACTTGACCCAAGATAGATGCATAGGATTCTAAGGTTCTTTTAATAAAAGACACTTCCCTTCTTTTATTTATCCCATACAACATGGTGTCATTATCAAACTTCTAATGAGTCAGTGTAGGGACATTCCTTGTGACCACTATACCCTCCCAAGCACATTTGTTAGCCTCAAACTGAATGGATCTCCCTAGAGCTTCTACCATGATGATGAAGAGGAAGGAGGAAATTGAATCAC
Organism: Cunninghamia lanceolata; assembly: GCA_027924645.1. Taxonomy (NCBI): domain Eukaryota; kingdom Viridiplantae; phylum Streptophyta; class Pinopsida; order Cupressales; family Cupressaceae; genus Cunninghamia; species Cunninghamia lanceolata. Next base: position 4,428,329 of record BSBN01000934.1, read on the forward strand.
CCTGCCTTAAACCCCTAGATGTTTTAAGAAGATCCAATTTAGCCATTGGTCATTAAACCCAAAGGCCTCCAACACTTTCAATAGGAAACACCAATCAACCCTATCATAGGCTTTTCTAATATCAAGTTTTATCAACATGCTCCTCCTTTTGGAAGACATAACAGAGTAAATAACTACTTTAGCCACAATTTCTCCATCCAAAATAGAATTCCCTAGCACAAACCCACTTTTCTCCTCAGCTATGATCTCTAGCAAGATGACTTTCAACTTATTCATGATTGCATTCGAAATAATTTTGTATACTATGTTGTAGAGCGATATTGGCCTATAGGCTTCAAAGGAAAGGGTTGGATCCTTGGGAATTAATAGAATGAAGGTATTATTTAGGTCTCTCAACAAAGTCCCTTTCTTTTTGGATTCCTCTGCGGCCTCAAAAACATCTTTTTCTACAATATGCCAACATTTTTGGAAAAAACTCGTAGGGAAAACATTCGATCCAGGGGCTTGGTCCGGATGAAGTTGCATTGTAGCCAACTTAATTTCTTCCTCTATGAAGGTGCTAGACAACATAGAATTATGATCTTCCTCAACCACTTTTGGAATGAACTTGAGAATTTGTTTCTAATTATTTAGATCAAATCCCTCCCAGTTGTTTAAGAGTTGTCTGAAGTATTCAACTGCTTCTGATTTGATTGCACTTTCATCTTCCACAGAGGAGCCATCTACTTTTTTTACTTTCGAATTCCTATTCTATATCCTTCTAACCTTGGTGGAGTTATGAAGGAACTTCAAATTTATGTCCCCATCCTTTAGCCAAACCTCCTGTGACTTCTGCCTCCAAAAAATCTCTTCCCTAGAGAGAATATTTGAATATTGGCTCATCACGTATTTTTCTTTTAGAAATCTATATTGGTCCATACCAAGTGAAAAAACTTCTTCATTCAACTCTACCAATTCACTTTCTATCCTTTTCATTTCTACGAAAATGTCCTTGAATGATTCTCTGTTCCAAACCTTGAGTCTTTCTTTGATTACTTTCAATTTAAATAAGAGAGAGAACATCTTTGATCCCTTTTGAACCTTAGTCACCCACCATTCTTGAATTTTTGAAAGGAATAATTGGTCTCTAAACCACATATTTTTAATCTTAAAATGACACCTCTCTGGCTTTTGTTCCTCCAATATATCCAACTGGATTGGAAAATGGTGAGCCCCAGAACAAGGAACCAAGTTGCATTCACAACTTTTTTACAAGATACCCCAATCCCCATGCCACATGAATCTTTCCAGTCTCTCTAATATATTGCTAAATCCAAGACTTCAATTGGTCTATGTATATTTTCCATTCCTAAGGGGAATGTCAAATAGATTGGATCTTTAGACAAAGTCAAAGAATTTTTTTGGTGACTGGCTTCTTTTCTGCACACCACCTAGCTTGTCCTCATCATGCAAGGTAGAATTGAAATCACCCCCAAGGATGAAAGGGGAGTCATGTGAGGAGAATATGATTTGATCCAATTCCAACCAATTATGCTTCTTCATTGAGCAAACAGTAGGACCAAAGACAGTAATTAAAATAAACTAGCATTTGGAGAGAAGAAAGGTAACCTTACAAACCAACCAATACCTTGAGCTACCAATCAATTCTAGTGAGACTGCCTCAATATGCCAAAAGGTAGCTATACCTTTAGAGGCCCCCTCCACATGAACAAACTAAGCTTCCCAACATCCAAGTTTTTTTTCTCATAATTTTTGAATCTTTACTATCCACTTTTGTTTCTTGTAACATGAATATATTAGCCTTTGACATATCCATTTGGTGCTTTACCAAGTGCTTTTTGTTAGGGGCATTAAGGCCTCTAAAATTCCATGATGTGATCCTCATTACTCGCTGGGAAGAGTTATTCCCTTCCCAGATCTCATCATCATACTTATTTTCAACTATTCTTCAACATCCCCTTCATGCTGTAATTTTTCCTTATTAGCTTTTCTCCCCTTGTGTTTTTGTTCACCAACATCAGGTTTCTCCTTTGTGGATTCTGATTGGTGAATCCCCAACTATTCAAAGGAATTTATATCTTCCTCCACTAGACCATCCTCTTAATGGATAGCTTCAGGGCCCATGGTGAAGCAATCAACAACTTCTACATCCTCCAATGGAGGAAGGTCATCATTTTGACCTAACATCTCTTCTATCTCCCTTCCCTCTATCAACCCTTGGGGATAGGTATTTTATACCTCCTTATAATTTACATAATCCCTTCAATCACTAGTGATGCCAAATAAATCCAATGCTAAATCAAAGGCATTGAAATCATTGTTTATCTAATCATCCTTTAGATTAGAGGGATCCATAAACTCTCCCTCCTCCTCGATCCATCCATCTTCTATCTCCCCTTCCCAATCTTTCAAAATGGGGCCATTTCCTACTATACCTACCTCAAGTGTTGGAGAAGAGGGTGTTTCCTTCATTTTCCCTAGAACAACCTTCACCCCCTCCTGCCTCTCTATTGGGGGTGGAGAAGAAGGGCCTTCAATCTCTATTTTTTTCGCACCACAAACCAATCTTAGAAATAACTTCTAGTTTGTTTAGGATTTCAGTAGCTAGCTTTAGATTCACACATATTCTGGCATAGATACCAAACTCGTGTTTCGTTGTAGGACCATCTAACATCATAAAAGACCTGAGACAATTTCTAATCTCCTTCAAAATGTAATCCACCCAATATTCAGCTAGGAGATTATAAAGCCTCACCTACATAGGCGCAATTTAAATTTTATGATTTAGAGGATCTAAATTGGGCTCCCAATCCTTGGTATAGAGACCCACTCCATCCATTATCAAAGGCCCCCTATTCATGATATCTTATTTCTTCTCCTTAGAATCACATATGATGAGATAGAATCCCATTGGCAAATTCCTAACAGACACAGATTCTCCCCAATTAGATTTGCACCACTCGCTAATCATCTCCCACATTGGCCATAGATTTGCCCATTTAATTATGAAATCTTTATCCATCAGAGTCTGAACAGAAGAAACTAGGGCATGAGAACTAGAAAGTCGTAGTGTCTTCAGTTTAGCCCTAATGCCCAATAGAACCCTATTTTCTCTCGTTGCAAAATGGAGGATAGATGCAACAATACTCTTCCCAATCTCATCTACTTCAAATCTATTCAGATTTTTCCTCACTTATGTCTACTAACCATTCCTTGAGATCTCCTCTTGACAACGGGGCTCCATCGGAGCCTGACTCCTAGCCTTCCAACTAGGGCCTTCTCTCAACCTTGAGAAAAATTACCTACTATTTTCTTAACCAAACCCTCTATAGCTATTCCTTCCATAGTTATTGATGAGGAGATCGATCTCCTTATCCTTCCTTCTGCAGTCCTCTCTGACTTCCCTCACAATCCTTGCTTCAAACTCCTCCCCAAATACACCTTTGTGCTCCCTAAACAGAATACAATCAAAATTTCAATAGTGATCCATTTCCCTATAAACTAAATACCTCAAAACCCATAAAAAATTAGGCCCAAAATTGCAATGGTTTGAAAGTTATGGTGGAAACAAAAATCTTGGCCCAAATCGTAGCTCTTATACCACTTGTTATGATATTTCTTGGAAATAAATGTAAAATTCAGTAAAAATAGCATACCACTTCGAGGGGGTGACCTCCAATAATCAAAAAATAAAATGTGAATTCAATATTAGAAGATATCATAAGATTTTATAATATAATAGTATATTGGAAATGAACTTTGTAATTTATATTATATAAAATATCGTATATAGTACAATAAATGTAATTATATTATATATTGAGTAAATATTTAATTTAATTATATATATACACTTTTATAATATAGTAATATACTTCAAATATATAATCTCCTCTCATTTTGGTGGCCATTTCAATCTTTAAAATGCACTCCTATAAGGTCTCACTCCACTTTAAAATACGTTCTTGTAAGGTTCCAACTACATGGCAACTCAATCTGAATATAAATTCAAATCCTCTTGTAGAGAGATGAATCAATAAAAGTCACTTTGTTTCCAAAAACCATTGTCGAAGAGACTCAAACCATAACAAAAGCAAGTTGTATGGATAGCAAGATTCACATCAATGTCTAACCAATTGGTAATTAAAAATGCATCTGGTTAAGATTATTTTGATCATCTTGCATCATTATACGAGAATGTCAACCATTGATACTGAATGTTAGCTTACTCCCTCTCATAGAGGCAACACCTTCTATTAAAATCTTTTACAATATTGTATATAGTAATAAATGTAATTTTATATATATATATATATATATATATATATATATATGATCTCCTCTCATTTTTGGCAGCCATTTCAATCTTTAAAATGCACTCCTATAAGGTCTCACTCCACTTTCAAATATATTCTTGTAAGGTTCCTGCTTCATGGCAACTCAATCCGAATATAAATTTAAATCTGCCTATAGAGAGACGAATGAATAAAAATCACTTCATTTCTGAAAACCATTGTTGAAGAGACTCAAACCGTAATGAAAGCCAGTTGTATGGATAGAAAGATTCATATCATTCACATCAATATCTAACCAATTGGCAATTAGAAATGCATCTGGTTAAAATTATTTTGATTATCTTGCATCATTATATAAGAATTCCAACCATTGATGTTGAATGTTAGCTTGCTCTGTCATGTCTTGTTACTTTCCAATTAAATATTGGAAAGGCTCAATGATATTCATCCTATCTGCATTATCTTCTACCTTCAGAGATACTAAGAGTTACCCAAAAAGTATTACAAGAAGAAAAAAGACAAAATAAGAAAAATGACAAAGGTGATAGAGCACATAAGACAAAAGTGACTTGGCTAACTTGGCAATAAGACAACATCATTTATAAATAATATAACTCAGCACATGGAGCGCCGATCTTGGAGAAATCGGGCTTGGTAAACAATAGCTAATCCTAATTAAGAGATGGAGGCACGTAAGGAAAAGATGCAACCCTCTTGGAAACCCATTCGATGGTACATAAACAAGGAAACTACATCGACCAAGGAAAGATTATTCAGGAAGAGTTTCTAATCGATTTAGGGGAGTAAAATCAGAGTTATATAGCATTCAAGTAATTTGCAAACAGGTATCTAATATCAGCAAAGAACAATAGCCTCCCACCCACAAGGAAATTAGACATCTGAGTCAGCGAACCAAAGCCAAGAATAGAACACTCAGCGATCATACACCCCCAATGAATATAGAAGAATTCACTAGAAAGAACAATTGGAATTCTGAGTCATTTTCATAACCATTATAACAGTGGTCTGATTCAGCCATCTTCATTGCAAACAACGGCTAAAAAGGTATGATTATATCTCAATTTTCCACTTAAATCATATTATAAAACTATGATGTGAAATCTGCATTCGAATGATAATGTTATGAACTAATATGACAAAGAGTTTGATATGAGGTGTAACCCACGAACTCAATTAAGCATTTCTGATATGTATGAATGATAATTAGAGGGTAATGTAATGTATTTCCACTAAGCATTGATTTAGTCTATCTACAATCTATTCATTCATTTGGTTCTTATCCTAATGATAAATTACTAAATGTAATAGATAAAATGTTGATGCAAAACAAATTTACACAATTAATTTGAAGTAACCCTTGACCCGCATGGTTTGTGGGGTGTTGACTCTTGCTAAGGCATGGAGAGAGATCTTTGGGTGGTCTTCCTAAGAAGCGGGTTGAACAAGTGGCTTCTAAGCTTATTCCTGATCATCTATTGTATCCTGAGCATCTACCCAAACTTTAGCTTCAAGTGGAGAGTCCACATCCAATAGGTAGAGCTTTTGCTCAACACATTGATGTCCTCGAGTGAATTTCTCATCACAATTATAACAAAGTCCTTTTTCTCTATGTGCCCACATCTCTGCTTCAGTCAAATGCTTGATAGGAGTTGTTCTAGGAGCTGGTGTTGTTTGAGATCTTTGGGGACCTATATTTCTAAATGGAACAAAATTGGATTTGGATCACTGTTGAGCTGTGATCTTGTCCTCTACCAACTTAGTGAACCCTAGGGTTTCCATCATTGTGCTGGGATGAAACATTTTAACCTCATATCGAATTGCATCCTTCAGACCACTGACAAAACAACTCCTGAAGAATTCATTAGTTTTTCAAATTTTGTCTAATATTCTCCAACAATGCTTGTTTGGTGAAGTTTAGTGAGTGCTCCAGTGAAGTCATCAAAAGCACTAGGGCCAAACCATTGTAAAATGTGTTCGAAAAAATCGGTCCATTGGGGCTCATCATGAACCTTGATAGACCAACGGAACCATTGAAGGGCTTCATGTTCCAAGTGAAAGGAGGCAAGAGGGACTTTGTTGACATCAAAAGTATTATGTAGACTAAAAATTGTTCTTCTCAGTATATCTAGACAGTCAGATATGCTCCATTGAATCGAGGAAAATCAAGCTTCAGCCCACGAAAATTGTTGGAAGAAGAAAACCCAGTGTCTGAAGAAGAGTTTGGATGTCGTTTGTTGTTCATGGCTGAATGTTGAAGATTGAAGCCAAGAATTTTTTCGTCATGATCTTGGATTTTAGACTTGAGGCTAGAAATTTCATCCTCCATATTTTTTGCTCCTGATCAGGTTACTACCATAGCTAGAACATTTTTTTGAATGGGTAGAAAAACATGTACGAAAACACGTTTAGTAAAGGGAAATTTTAATTTGGGGAAAACTGCAATGGGTAGTTGGGGTTTGACTAGTTTTGGACACTTTCTGATGGAAAGGGAAGAAGAAAATGATGATTTCAAAAGCAGGGTAAAAGAATGGGAAATTTTGTCTAAGAGGGACAAAGGAGCATAAATATGAAAGGAATGTAGTGGTAAAATCTCAAGGCTATTGGGTGAGAATTGAAGAAGTTATGGCAAACCCTAAAAAAAGACAAATGTGGGATTTCTGGATTCAATAAGTGGAATGGGGATAAGGTCCTCAAGGAAGAAAATGTGCGGAATGGAATTTTAGGTGGTCCAGTGAATTTTGAGAGGAAATAGAGTGGATATGGCGATCTTCCAATTGCTCTGGACGGATTGAATCTGCGGTTTGTCTATTGTCAATAGATATGGGCCCCAAGTCTGTTCAGATTCCTAAAGGATCAAGGGAGTCACTCTGGCCACCAATGCTATCTATCGGCTTGCATATTGGGGTAGTACCCCTCACTCCAAGACTCAAGTAAAACTAATAACATGCTTTGCCACAAATGACAATTCTTGGTTTACCTCACGGATGGGAACTAGTCAATCAGGTAGGGGCTGTTGCACTTTTCGCTAGCAGGTCCTCTCAATGGTCCAGCTACTTCGAGGTTCTTGTGGTACTCCTCACAATGAGTTTTAGGGTTATATGCCCAAGCACTTCCCATAGTTAAGTGGATAGGGATGTTCCCTAATCCAAACCTGTAATTTGAATGAACAATACCAAAAAAAAAAAAAGATACTGATGCAACAATCACAATGCCTAGAGGGCCACTGCAGAAAAAAAATTCTGCAAAAATTCCACCCAATGAGCCCAAGAAAGCGCTCTAATACCAGATGAGAGGAACCTCCTGCAACAAAATAATAAAAAATGCATGAAAGAACAAAATTATATAAATAGCAGAAACATAGAAGGATTTGATTGATTGCAGGCCACTTCGAGGGGCAACCTCTTTTGAGAAAGCTCAATACAATAAATTCGTGGATGCCTTTATTAGCCTCAAAACATACTTATATACTAAGTCTAATCTAAACAACTACTACTTCCCATGAATGTGGGATTATACAATATGTTCATGGGATGACTTACAAAGCATATGCAACCATAGCAACAATATACTAAAAAAGTAAAGAGAAGGGTTAAAAATGGGTTCCTAACATTGTTCTTATCCTAATGATAAATTACTGAATGTAATAGATAAAACGTTGATGCAAAACAAATTTACACAATTAATTTCAAAAACTCTTTCATTCATATTAATTGCAGTGAATGAGAACATGTGTAAGTTGTGGTGACTATGTTTTGATTAGGATATCCTAAGTATTGATAATGTACATTTTCATATCCTATGCTCTCCCCTCTTACTTTCGTTTCCACCAAGCATTTATCTATCTACAATCCATTCATTCATTTTGTTCTTATCCTAATGATAAATTACTAAATGTAATCTAAAATGTCAATGCAAAACAAATTTACACAATTAATTTCAAAATCTCTTTCATTCATATCGATTACGATGAATGAGAACATGTGTAAGTTGTGGCGATTGTGTTTTGATTAGGATATCCTAAGTATTGATAATGTATCTTTTCGTATCCTATGCTCTCCCCTCTTACTTTTTTTTTCACCAAGCATTTATTTAGGCTATGTACAATCCATTCATTCATTTTTTTCTTATCCTAATGATACATTACTAAATGTAATCTAAAATGTTGATGCAAAACAAATCTGCAAAATTAATTTCAAGAACTCTTTCATTCATATCAATTACAGTGAATGAGAACATGTGTAAGTTGTGGTGACTGTGTTTTGATCCTCTTTTTTTTTTTTTTTTCACCAAGAATTTATTTAGGCTATCTACATTCCATTCATTCATTTTGTTCTTATCCGAATGATAAATTACTAAATGTAATCTAAAACGTTGATGCAAAACAAATTTACATAATTAATTTCTAGAACTCTTTCATTCATATCAATTATGGTGAATGAGAACATGTGTAAGTTGTGGTGACTATGATTTGATTAGGATATCGTAAGTATTGATAATGTATCTTTTCATATCATGTGATCTCCCCTCTTACTTTTGTTTTCACTAAGCATTTATTTAGGCTATCTACAATCCATTCATTCATTTTGTTCTTATCCTAATGATAAATTACTAAATGTAATCTAAAACGTTGATGCAAAACAAATTTACACAATTAATTTCAAGAACTCTTTCATTCATATCAATTATGGTGAATGAGAAAATGTGTAAGTTGTGGTGATCGTGTTTTGATTAGGATATCCTAAGTATTGATAATGCATCTTTTCATATCCTATGCTCTCCCCTCTTCCTTTTGTTTTCACTAAGCATTTATTTAGGCTACCTACAACCCATTCATTCATTTTGTTCTTATCCTAATGATAAATCACTAAATGTAATCTCAAACGTTGGTGCAAAACAAATTTACACAATTAATTTCAAGAACTCTTTCATTCATACCAATTATGGTGAATGGGAACATGTGTAAGTTGTGGTGACTTGTTCCTATTAGAATATCCTAATTATTGACAATGTATCTTTTCATATCCTATGCCCTCCCCTCATACTTTTGTTTCCACCAAGCATTTATTTAGGCTATCTACAATCCCTTCATTTATTTTGTTCTTATCCTAATGATAAATTACTAAATGTAATTTAAAACATTGATGCAAAACAAATTTACACAATTAATTTCAAAAACTCTTTCATTCATATTAATTGTGGTGAACGAGAACATATGTAAGTTGTGGTGACTGTATTTTGATTAGGATATCCTAAATATTGATAATGTATCTTTTCATATTGTATGCTCTTTCCTCTTACTTTTGTTTCCACCAAATATTTATTTAGACTATCTACAATCCATTCATATTACAAATATCCCAAATCATTAAAATTAAATTGAACCGTCATAACAATTATGAAAAACTCCTTCTAATTAATATTATTTGCATTAACTAAAAAATAAAGTTGTAATAACTACCTCTTGATTTATATCAATTAATTCCAGGTACACCAACGTGCACCATAAAAATAGGGATGAGATTTGATGGCTTGCCTCCAAGTCAATATTGGCCTAGGTACCTTTCATGATTTAATTCTAAATTATTTTCACGTTTAAATCTGTTTTGCAGGTGTCATGCAACTTTATAATAATTTCAAGCTCATCGTAGGCGACAAATTGCTTGAAACAATTGATTTGACCAACGGTATGATAAAAAAATAATGAAAACACATGATGGCGGAGAGCTGGATCTTTTAATGACAGACACCAAATACACCGAAAAAACAGATGGGACGGGCGCCAAATCTTAGTCCGTGACCTTTACTGAAAAAATATCCCTTGACGGCCATGTCGACCGTCGAATTTTAAAACCCGAATACAAGTTTATTACCACCCATTTCTCCACCATATATTTTTAGTGGCGCTCTGCGGTTCAGAAAAGTTTTTACCAGTACTTTCTGGCGACTTAGTCAGTGCTGCATGATATAACAGACATTTTACTTGCTTGTAGCAGATAAAAATAAAATCTCTTCCCTCTCCTCCTATCTGCAAAGGACGATAGGTATTCTCTATCGAATCGCCTTTCAACTCGAGTCTTTGTTCCTCCCGTGAAGGAGAACTGACAAGCTCGTACGTCACAGTGCACACAGGGTTTCAGTGAACCTATCTTACGGCCAAACTTGCATTTCATTCATTAGGGTTTTGGCAGATACCAGAAATACATACCGTGTATAATGGGTAATGGCTTAAAGACTTCTTATTGGCAAAGTGGCCTTTCATGCATTAAAGTTTTGGCAGATAGTGACATAACGACTTCTTATTGGCAAAGTGGCATTTCATGCTTGAAGTTTTGGCAGATGCCGACTTTTTTATTGACAAACTGGCATTTCATGCATTAGGATTTTGGCAGATACCCAAAATACATACCGTGTATAATGGGTAATGGCATTTTAGCAGATACCCATAATACATACCGTGTATAATGGGTAATGGCATAACGACTTTCTTAGATACCCAAAATACATACGGTGTATAATGGGTAATGGCATTTTGACAGATACCCATAATTGGCAGATACTCGAAATAGATACAGTATATAATGGGTAATGGCATAATGACTTTCTTATTAACAAACTGGTATTTCATGCATTAGGATTTTGGCAGATACCCGAAATACATACTGTGTATAATGGGTAATGGCATAAGACTTTCTTATTGCCAAACTGGGATTTCATGCATTAGGGTTTTGGCAAATACCCGAAATACATACTGTGTATAATGGGTAATGGCATTTTGAGTAATGGCATAAGACTTTCTTATTGCCAAACTGGTATTTCATGCATTAGGGTTTTGGCAAACCCGAAATACATACCGTGTATAATGGGTAATGTCATAACAACTTTCTTATTGGCAAACTGGCATTTCATGCATTAGGGTTTTGGCAGATACCCGAAATAGACACAGTGTATAATGGGTAATGGCATAAGACTTTCTTATTGCCAAACTGACATTTCATGCATTAGGGTTTTGGAAGATACCTGAAATACATACTGTGTATAATGGGTAATGGCATAACGACTTTCTTATTACCAAACTGGCATTTCATGCATTAGGGTTTTGGCAGATACCCGAAATACATGCGGTGTATAATGGATAATAAAAAAGACTTTCTTATTGACAAAGTGGCATTTCATGCATTAAAGTTTTGGCAGATAGGTAGATAAAATACATATGTGTATAATGGGTAATGGCATAACGACTATACTGTACTGTTTGATATGACTGCACTGTCAATATGGGGATGAAGAAGACATTGGTGGCTCACTTTGCGCGAGAAACAAGATTAATGTGACATAAAGGAGGCGATCCTCTCTTCATTTACACTGTACTAAATTGGGTTCTTAGCATGTGGGTCGCTTATTACTTTATTACATAGAGATCAATAAATTTTCACAGTTCATGAATTTATGTGTAAGTTTTGTGCGTAAACATGTGGTGCAAGAATTTCTAGAACTTTATTATTTTTTATTATTGTTTGATATTTCTCAGAGACCCAGTGGGCCAGCGAAGAAGCTGGGCTGTGTCTCTGTGTGGTAAAGTTCATTGAAGTATCCGAGCGACAGATTATTGTGATGACTCTGCCAGAGTGTATTAATTCCTTTGTCTGCTCAAGATCAACAAGACGGGTAGGGAGCCCACGATAAAACATCTGAGTAGTTGATCAGAAACAGAATAATCGTCCTTCTTAGAGGATTAGTTATTTTGTAAATTGAATGTTTCTAGATTTAATTCCATAAATCAATGTTTTGGGTTATATTTAATGTAAATTTTCATTTATTTAGTAATATATTTTTATTACTGGAATAATTTTTCTATCAACTTTATCAATGATCTATTATAATAATTGTCCTCCTTAAAAGATTAGTTATTTTGTAAATTGAATGCTTTTAGATTTAACTGTATAAATCAACATTTTGGATCACATTTAATGTAAACTTTTGTTTATTTAGTAATATATTTTTATTGCTAGAATAATTTTTCTATCAACTTTTCAAATCTCAGTCCGTGATTCATCAGAATAAATGTCTTGAGGGGTTCTGGGTCCTTTATACTGTTTGGTCTCGTGGACGTTATTAAAATCTTTCATTCTTTCATTTAATGTTCTCGATAAATCAAGTTTCCAATTACATTTAATATAAACTTTTATTTATTTAGTAATATATTTTTATTATTGGAATAATTTTTCTCTCAGTCCGTTATCCATTAGAAATATTGTCCTTCTTAAAGGATTAGTTATTTTGTAAATTGAATGTTTCTAGATTTAACTGCGTAAATCAACATTTCTGATCATATTTAGTGTAAACTCCTAGGTTATTGTCCTTCTTAAAGGATTAGTTATTTTGTAAATTGAATGTTTTTAAATTTAACTGTGTAAATCAACATTTCTGATCATATTTAGTGTAAACTCCTAGGTTGTTCCTATTCGCATTTTCCTTGAACCTCGTATGAATGCAAGTGCTAATTTAGTAATATATTTTATTACTAGAATAATTTTTTCATCAACATTTCAAATCACATTCCCTATCCATCATCTCTATAGTGTAATTTTTTATTTAATTGGTAATATGTTTTTATTATTATTGTAATATGTTCAGCATTTCCAATATCTGAGTTTGTTAGTGGTTTTGTCTTTTCATTTGGTGCATTTACTTGCTCGTCCTTGAATGCTTTCACTCGCTAATGTTCTACAGTCTGAGGAATAAAACACAATTAGGTGCCGAGTTCGAATCTGTACAAACCCTGAAGGAGCTTCAATACAGTTGAGAAAACAATCAATTCCGATTTATTGCTGTTTATTGATAGGAAGGACGGTGATTTGACATTCATACATATCTCTTTTTATCGAACTTTTCTTCCCCTTCAAGTTTATAAACACGACATTATAGCAATAAAACAAAAAATGTGATGTTCATTGCACCATTAAAGTACTTATTTCGTACATATATTATGGTTGGTATAATAATATTTGTCGTGAGATTTTAAGGACCATGGACAAGCCCCCATTCAACTCCCTAATCTCACCTACAATTAAACACAATGTCCCCACTCAACGAGACTAGGCATTATGTGACCATCTCTTGCTTTAGTACGGAAATAAAACACATCCTAGTGTTAGTTAAGTGGTCTGGTTGAATGATAAAATAATCATAAATATATAATAATTAGATTTAAATTAATTCGAGTTGAAATAAAATTATGGAAATGATAAAAGTAAGGTTGAAGGTGTCTTTTTTTTTTTAATTAATTAATTTATTTTATCTTGTGTTGTTGATGTGTGAAGATTTTATTGAGTTGATAATGTCATGATGGATCAGTTTGTGATGAAATATAGATAGATGTCAAATTGATATGGATTAGGTCATACCCATTGTCTCAAGAGACTCTTTTATGTCATGCAATATAGCCCTCTTGTCACAAATTTGTTCTCTATTGAGGTGACTTGTATTCTTGCCTTGGGCATTGGTTTATGAACAAGGGGTTGTGTTGAAAATCATCGTAGGGCATGTTTGTAAAATAGAGAAAGGTTGTTGACCTCCTTAATGAGAGAGAGTTAAGCCCCTTTGTCAACAATATAAATAAACAACATACCAAGCAAACAAAGCAATACTTGTAAATGTTGTGTTAGAACCCAAGAGTTGTAAACTAGAATAACTACTAAATATTAACTTCAGAACATTACATTAGTGGTGAAAGAATGTTGGCAATCAAAAACCCTAACACTCATAAATAGTTCTTGCATCTCTACTTGCAACATCGTGGTCCAAGGAGATTCGCAAGCTTCTAGGCCTTACTCGACTGGGTCCCAATTTGCTCTAAACCCACATGTTGCTTCAATGAAAAAAAGCAAGAGAAAAAGGATTGCAAGAGGATCCTAATGTTGCTACCTAGATAGAGACAACTCCCTCTATTGACCATTCTTGCTCCTACCCTGCCTCTCAATTACATGAGACAAAAGTTTTGGATCTTCCAACTGTAGACTCCTCGATGGCTAACACTTATCTACCCAACAACCAAAATGACAATCCCAAATCACTTAGAATAAACAACACCCTCCACTTATAGTCGATCGGTCCAACTGGAGGTAAGACCATCTCATTTGAGCTCCCTGATGATATTGTAGATGTAATAGTAGATTATAAAACAAGAACCATGATCCTTTTCTTCCTTAAAGGCATCCCATCTGAGTAAGGATTTTTTAAATGGACCTATCCAAAATGGGAACAAAAGGGATGAACAATCGAATCTTTAGGGGACTAGGTATGGGTTATGTATCTTGCACCTTTGTGGACCTAGAGCATGCTAGAGCCACCCTCCACTATGGATCATGGATTATCTACAGCCAAGCATGTTATTTGCAGGCTTGGGATCTTGATTTTCACCTAGAAGGGATCTCAAAATCATAATACCCTATGTGGGTTGAACTACCATTCTTCAACCTAGCTTTTTGCCCCTTTTCTACATGAAATAGTTGCTCAGTTAGGTAGGTTTATTTGGTGCAAATCAAGTTTTGATAAATGGGCTAGTCTAAAAGTTCAACCTAGAGTTTACATTGAAATAGATTTGACTCAACCACATCCTGAAACCATCAAGCTTTTGGGTCCCGAATTCAAATTTAATCAGTGAATCAACTATCTTAACAAACTATTAAACACTTGTTTTTGTTGTCGAAGGGAGGGTTATCTCATTCAAGATCAAGCCCCTACTACAAACAACATCCTCTGCCTACCTCCTCTAGTGTGTCTCAACTTTCCAACCCTACTGCTAGCGAGGCTTCAAAAATTAGATTACCTCCACTCACCCCCAAAAACCTTCCTTTTCACTGCTCCTCCACACCACTATTACCACCCCCTATCATACTCTCACCTCTCTCCCCCCACCCTAGTCCTTTATCCTTTATATGAGAAAAGGCTCCCCAAGAAATGAAAATAATCCAACTTCCCTTCTCTCTCTAACATCCCTTCCTCTACTACACCCTCTTAACCTATGAGTCCTCTGAGAAACTCTCTTGTGAGCCCTATGAGATCTTCCTCTCCTCTAGTTAGTGTTGGCCAGAGATACTGTGTGGCTTTATGAGTGTTGTCATTGATGGCAACAAAGTCTATCCCACACATCCGCAGTACATAGTATGCCTATACCGGAAGTTAGATTGAAGATTGTTTTGGTCCAGTGAACAAGAACAGAGTATGCAACAAGGACCGACATCAGGTCCGGATCTCTCAAATGGTGTAACTCAACAAGTTATGGAATTGGATAAGTCAAGAGGAGTATCATGACTACTATATTCCAGAGATTTAGCCTCCGGTGATAAAGCATGAAAAAGATATGAGCATTTGAGGGTTGGGTTCCAGACAGGCAGAGTAGACAGAGAAAGAACTAACCTACAGAGTATTAGACTTCAATCCAGATGAGTAATTGATGTTGATAAAGCAATTTGAGGGATCATACATTGTTGGCCGACATGATTGATGACTTCAATGCCTATGTTTTTTATACGCATCACAAATCAAGCATGGATTCAGCCAACAGATCAATAATTTGTAAATATCTTGAGTATTTTAGTTGCCGACCAGAAAGTTGTTGAAATCCTTGATGCAGATATATATACCAGATGGATTATAGTACATAGGTGTGTGTGAGTATAGATATGATGAAATAAAGTGCGAAGAAAAGTAGAGATAAGTGTGGAAGCAGCAATACAAGTCCGGTATGTGACAGAGCAATAGCACTAAAGCAGAGGAAGAATGAAGTGTATCAGATCAGTATATTGTGCCTAACCGAAACTGAACTCTAGCATTTATAGATGCCTCTCATCAGTTCAAATACCTGATTACCTTCTGTAAGTTCTATAGACAGTGAGTCTCTTGTAGGCAGTGTGCCTCTTGTGAGCAGTGTGCTCGGCCAATGAGCCCTAATTGGCAAGTGCCATTTTGTACTTCTTATTCTTTTAACAGAGAATACAATCTTGGGTTAGTCACCCTGTGGTTTTTCCCTTAATAGGGTTTTCCACGTAAAAATCCTTGTGTTATGTGTGTTGATTTTATTTTTGTTCTTATGATCATATATGCTTATATGTTTTGATGCTACACTAATTATTAAAGGAGAAAAAAAAGTAAAGATATTTGTGATAACTGGTTCACCCCCCCTCTCAGTTATTTGCCTTGTTTCCAACAGTTAGTCCTTTGAGAAATCGTATGGTTAGTCCCTTGTGGTCATGATCTTAGTCCTCTTCAAGAGACAGGCCTCCTCTTGATAGTACTCTTGATCCTCATGCTCTCATGTCAACAAATCAATTTAATACTCTCCCCATTTATTAGGAAATACTTGATTCTTAATGATTTTCCATGTATAGTTTTGAAATGTGAGGGGATTCGTGATCCCATCCCATAAATATCATGTGAAATGGTATATCTAGAAAGATGACATTGATGCTATTATTCTTCAAGAAGTGAAAGTTAGTGACACTTGACTTGATGCATCCCTTGCTACAATTTGGAAAGAGGCCCACTTCTTCCTCACTAATCACCATGAGGGTAGTGATGGGTGGTGTTAGGGCTTTTCCCTTGGCTAGATAAGTTAATTTTTTTATTAAAGGTAAAACATGTTTTGAAGGGGCCCTGAAACCCTTTACAACAGGTTGAAGAACAACAAAATATTAGCCAAAGCACAGTAAAATTTTCACAGCAATGAACCCCACCATAAAATCCTAAAAAAGAAACAAAAAAACAACACATAAAAGCAAAAGAAAGAAAGTCCAAGCCCCAATTACATATGCTTCATAATTTCTACCACCTCTAGGCCCACTAGTTGAAATTCTCGTGCAGTTTGACAAACTCTAGCAGATCATTCTTCTCCCCTTTGAAGGTTTTATTTTTTTGCCCTAGTTCTAGTACTTGGACCATCATTTCCAATTTTTTGCTTAGAGCAGTAGCATTAGTAAATTGAATAATTTGACTCTCATGAAGATCCTTAAGTTTATCTGTGAGTATTTTAATCCTAGTAGCACTATTTTGGATTGTACACTTACTAACCTGAACAATGTATGATTAAGGTTATCTTTCATGGCCATAAGCTCTTTCTTTATGTGAGGCCGAGTATTTTCACTTCCCTATTTTGATCGTTTTACATTATAGTGGTGACATTATCAGACATTTAGAGACTATTATTTCCATTATGTAGATTATATTATATCTCCTGACTTTTGGTTTGGCATTGATTAGACATGTGGTGATTTGATTTGATCATATTTTGATGTTATGATGATGTTGGATAAATGAGATGTATTTGATGATGATTATTGATGTGATTACAAGTTCATTATGTGGATTTATTATTTGATGATGATTATGAGGCATTAGATAGAAAATTGCAGTTTTAATCTTAAATTATGTTGTGAATGATTAATGTTGTATGCAATGACATGAATTTAATTTCAATTGCTTTGGCTATGATTATCCATGATGTGATTGACACTTGATCTAGTTGTGCAGGATTATATTCCCAGGCCATGGGAAATCGGAGGTAGTTTTCACACACATGTTATTCCCTGTGAAATCGATCCATTCCCAAGAGGGATGAGGATCACGTTTGATCGGAGGTTGCTTTCATGCATGCTTGATTTATTAATTTTGGCCTAGTGACCCTTTCTTACTTGATTTATATCATGTCTTGTATATTTATATTTGTTTTACACCACTTGACATTATTTTTATTTATGGGCCATTTAAAGTGATTTTATGCCTCCCTAGGTGTACCTTATTGTCCCAAACTTACCCTAGGTGGTAACCCTAGGGTCTAGGGTCAATTTTGACTAACTAAACCTTAGACTAACTTACTTTTGGTCACTCTAAACTGGGGTTTAGTCAAAGTGACGAATTTTGAAATGGTTAAGGGTGGGAGATGAGTCATGCTTTGGGAAAGACCCATCTCCCTTCCCAAAGTTTGGGGATCCCTTCACCAAGAAGACTTGGGAGATCTTCAAGACTCCCAAGTGTGTGGGATCTCCCTCCAAGACTCTCACACATGTGTGAGAGCATCTTGGAGGGAGATGACTCTCTTGGAGAATAAGAGGATGCCATGTGGCATCCCTTATCCTCAAGAAGGCTTGAAGGGAGTTGTCACCTCTCCACTTGGTCTCTTACACATGTGTGAGAACACAAATGGATAAGGTGAGGGATAGAATGGAATTGGAGGGTGACACTTGTCACCCTCACACTCCTCCCTTGCAAGTGGCATGGGATGAGGAAGGAGAAGGTGTCACCTTCTCATTCCTCAAGGCCAAATTGGAAGGCCTATATTACCTCCTCTTGGAGAGGAGTGTGGGGTTCTTTTTTTAAAAATTTCTTTTATCTCTTGGAGGTTTTGAGAGTGTTAGAGACATTTGGAGAGTTGGAGAAATTTTTGGGAAGATTGGAGCTCTTCATCAAACGTGCTTCCATTTTAGGGCTTTGAAGGTAAGCTCCATGGCTATGGCCATTACCCCTTTTTTCTTATGTTATTTTCTTTTTGTGTATGTGGTTGAAAATTATGTGTGTTGTTGTTTTATTTATTTGTTGGGATGGGTGTGGTGAGAGCACCTCCATTTTGGAGGAAAGGCTCAACTATTTTAGGGTAGGGGAGAGTGAACCTCCTCGAGGTCATCTCCTCTGTGTTGCACTATTTTTAGCCTTGAGGGCATCATATGAGTTTTGGAAACAATATGTGATTTGGCATGAGTGCCATAGTGATTTTTTGAGTTTTGGTGGAAAATGTGTTTGGCTTGAGGCCTTGGGATTTTTGTGATCTTGGAGTTTTTGGGGTGGCCTCTTGAGTTGAGGGGTCCACTCTCCTACCCCCTCCAAACTCAATTTATTGAGTTTTGTATGTGCAAATCCATGGGAGTGAATCTTTGTGCGTTTGGAAAACTTGATTGTTGTGGTGTGTGTGTGCAAAAAACGTGTGAATCCTACCTCTCCATCTTGGGGGTGACCCACTAGCGGGTCTATGGTAGGGAGGAGAGAATTCCTTTGTGGATTGGTTCCCCATTGTTGTGTAATTTATTGCAGGTTTATAGTTGAAGAAAATGGAGCTTGGTGAAGTCCCTTTTTGGTGTTTTGTCACTACTTTTTGTTGGCTATTTTTGAGCCATGGCCTTAGAGGCCTACTTGTAATTTTGTCAAAATTATTACTCTCCTTGTGTTTGCTGTTATAATAAAATTATATGGGAAATACTCTCCTCGTTTTGGAGTTGTAAAAAAAAAAATAGTACTCCTTATTGTATTAGTGTGAAAGGAACATTTTAGTGTGAGTTACTCTTATTTGTATTTTAAAAAAAAAGGATGTTCATGATGCTTCATGTTGTGCTTAAGTGCTTATATAAACTTGCCTAAGGAATTATAGAGTGTTGTTATGTATTTCAAGAAAATAAATGTTTCTTAACTAGACTGTTGTGCATTTAGTTAGTTGTGGAAAGTTTGACAAAGAAAATGAGTCTTGCTACCTTATGTACTTGCTAGTTTCTTTCTGTGTATTTATCAATGTTGATAAAAAACTTTAGAAGTAATTAAATGAGTAATATCCTTACTTTATCTTGTTGCTTTTAAAAAGATATATACATGAGAAATCTAGTGTTTTCTTTTGGATTGCTGTCAAAAGGAAAAGAGTACCCTGTCTGATTTTATTTCAAAAAAAAAAATAGAGAGGTTACTGTGCAACTATATCTTATGCTCATAGACAATGAAATTATGATTGTGTATTTACTGTTTTAAAAAGAAAATGATGTGATAGTAAATCTAGTTTATTTATTGTGCTTATATTCAAATAGTGCTTATAAGTTTTAAATCTAGTTATAATATTCTTGAGTAGTTTGTAGATATACATAATATATTTTATATATTGGTCATTTGCAAACGGTTTATATCAAATCTACATCATAAAATATTTAATTTACACATAATAAAGGAGAAACTGAACAAAAGAATATTAAACTTTCTGCTGGGACTGAACCCTACTGTTGGGATTTCAGGCTTTGCATTAAACAAAAAAAAAACTTAAGGGTTGGGGGGACGGCGGCCATGGCCGCCACCCACCCAACCGTTCTTTTTTTTAATAGCTGCGGGGGCTGGGGGGGAGGGGGGTGTGTGGGGAGGGGGCTATGCCCCCACCTCCACCTCCTCCCCACACCCATTGCCTTCTGTGAAAACTTTAACATAAAAAAAGAAAAGCCCCACGACAGTGGTGCCGTGGGGAAAGACATGCATCTCTGCACTTGGCCGTTTGGCCCGAAGCTTTTGTGTCTATTTTTCTTGTTTAAACCTGCAAACTAACAATATATATACTGTAGTTCCTCAAGCAACCAGAGAAAACTTACTCTTCCTCAGGATTATTCTAAAAGGTATATATATTTATATATATATATATACATAAAACTGTATATATATAGCTTAAAAAAAAGAGAAGGATGCCCGTGCCTTGTCCTCAATATGTATTTACTGCACTGCGCATGATACCCATGGCTGCCATGGATGAAGAAAACCTTCAACCTACAAAACAAGGGAAAGAGGGAAGAGAAAGCAACAAGAAGAGAAACACAAAGGAGGAGATAGGATTTTCCATAAGGATATAATAAAAAAATGTTAGGGCAAACTCATGAAGAAAACAATAAAATAATGAAGTAGGGTTGAGTGGAACATGAGGATTTTAGTTTTGTTAGTTAAGTTAATTCTTTTTTTTATTTCCCCTTGTGCACGAGAATTTATAATTCCCCCTCTTTTACCTTGGAGTCATTTTGAATTGTTTGACTCTTTTGTGTTCTAAGTAAGTTGATTTTATTATTCTCTAGATTGGATTTCTTTTATTTTCATGTGAAATTTCATTTTTGTGGGGTTGGATTGTTTCTTTTTTTTTCCTTTTTTGGGGGTTCTTTAACCCTTGTAAAGTTATTTAATTTTAATGCTTTCTTTTAAATTATTTAGTATGTTTTAATTTTATGTGTGGGGAAATCCCTTTATTAAATTCTAATTTATTCGGTTTTATTCCAAGGGGATATTTTAATTTATCCTCTTTTTAATTATTTCAACTTGAGTTAATTAATAAATGTAATTAACGAAATTACATTTATTTACAGACTCAAGTATTGGGTTTATTTTGGTCGTTTATTTGAATTTAATTTTTTTTTTTATAGATTTGTTGAATGGTCAAATTTATTTGGCCTTGGAAATTTATTTAATCTTCCTCATGTTTCATTATTTTAATTTTTGCATTAATTTCTTCTTGAAGTTTTTCTTTTTAAAATTTTTATTTAGATTATTGAAAATGCGTTATGTTGTCAAAATTTTCCCAGATTTTAGGGTTTTACTTTTATGATTTTTTTTACGATTTTCATTAATCACTCCATCTCATCTTGTGACCATCTTACCAATTGATGCATTATTATTATTCGATTTTAATTTATGCATTAGAGTTAGGGCTTGGTTTCGAATTAGTCAAAATCATCTCTTTCGCCTAGGAAACTTAGGGTTTGAATTAAATCCATTCTAACCCTAGAAGCAGTGCACATCACTTCACAAACCCCCTAGTCATCTTTCATCACACAGGGGAGTGTGTAGGTAGACACACTTCCCCAAATATGATTGACATGTTTACGCCTTATGCGTATTGCCACCGAGCACACAAACGTGTGCGAGGGAGTTTCTAGGGACATGCAAAAAAAATTTTGGTATTTCGTGTCATGACCACATGACAAATGTGGACATGACACATGTGTTGTGTGTCGTGACCGCATGGGAAATGTGGGCATGACACTTTAGAATGATGATTCTCTTATTATTCATCTTGTTTCCACTTTGCCTAGGCTACCAATTTAGCCTTATTTTCATTGTTTAGATTTGATAAGTCTTTCTCCACTTCTCCATCTTAGGAATGGCTTCCCATCCCTACATAATATTCATATCATCCTCCCCCACAAGCTAAGTTTGTCCTCCCAGTGTCTTCTGTAGTGTAGCCAATTTGATGTTAATTCTATTAATTTCCACAAAGAACCATTTGGTCATGGTATGTTGGGAAGAAACAACTTCCTTGATAGTACTTAAAATATCAAAAAGCTCCTCCCATGAAGAGGTGTTAGCAATATGGATAGGAAGGTCCTTGGAGATATTTGGAGCAGGATCTGAAATCCTTGGGAAGGGAATCCTAGCTAAAGGCTCCAAGATAATTGATTTTCCCTTTCTAGTCTCTTCCTTCTCTTCAACTTTGCCTTCTTCCAAATGTTTCTATAAACCCTCTTTTATATACCTCTCATGCCTAGTCCTAGAGTCCTCTAACAAAATAATACTTTTCCTTCCCTTCCACTTCTTTCTAGAATGAGGCTTTGGGGTATCAACCAAAATCTTTCTCTTCTTCTTCTTTGGAGTCACAACCTCCTCAAAACCTTTATAACATGGATCTGAGGATGACCCCAAAGCCACAGGATCGGAATCCCTTAAAGCATCTCCAAACTCCGCCCCTCCCTTACAACCATCCTTTGAAGTATACTTCAAGCTCAAAGACTCAAAAGAAGAGGTATCAGTATACTCAACTACCCTACATTTTCTCTCCTTCTTATGAGTAGCACTACCTCCTAAAACCTTTTGACTTGGTGCCTACTCCTTCATATAATTCACAATCAAGAAAATAATACCCTAGTGAATAGGAGCCATGTTCAATGCCTTCCTACTTTCCTTGATGGATTTTTCTAATGAGGCCAAAAAAAGAAAGAGAGGGAAACTAAAACTTTATGTCTAAAATTGTTAAGCAAATTGAAATGGTAGCCATACACAAACTTAAACCTTCCTTCCAGTGACATGTACTTCATAAGGCATTCCACCTCTACAACCTAGAGTGGTTTGAGAGAAGTTTTCTCATAACTAGAATGTAGTTTCACACGTTTGTCCCTTTCACCAGCCTTGGAAAAAGATTGGATGGCTTCTTCACCATCCTTCTTGCCTTTGAAAACCTTCCTTCATTTAGTTGATAACCCCATAATATGAGCCAATAAATCCTCATTAAGAGAACATTTCCATCCAAAACCTGAAACTATTCTATTCTTCCACCCTCTTGGGAAGGCCTTCATAATAGCATGGTCATGACTATTTAACTTCTCCAAGTAAGAGGTTAAACCTCCCTCTTCTAAAAATTTCTAGACTTGGGCATCCTATAGACGGGCCATTATAATTGGAGGGCTCCACTCTATTTCGATCTCCTCCCATCCTACTTCTCCGAGCAATCTAGTGGTACAATTCCTATCTCCAAAACCCACATCCTTATTCATTGAAAATGACTGAGGCTTATTTATGTTACCGAATATACTAGAAGAAATCATTAAACAATAATATCAATTCCCCTATCCTAGTTATTATTTTGCATCAGATGTCTTCCACCATTAGGGGTATAATCATTATTGATTAATCCCTTGGCTTGAGTGGGTAGGAAATTAAAATCATTCCAAATCTCCATGCCATCAATTGTGACCCTGCAATTTGTAAACAAATTAACTACTCTATTACCTTCTTATAGCACATGCCTAAAATGGACCTCCTCAAAAGTATTGCAAAGAAAAAGACTATTATATATGAAAGTTTCTATTGTCCAACTAGGAGTTTGGGATCCCTGGACTCACCATACAATGTTTAAGGAGTCACCTTCAACAATTAATTACTTAAACTCCTTATTAGAATCCACATGAATGGCATTGAAAGCAGTTGCACCTTCAACAAAGTGATTCATCTAGTGACCAAGGGGTAGAGCAAAAATATAAACAAAATTCAACCTTTGTCATCTCTAATAACCCCACCACCTCTTGCCGCACCCAAATTTCCCTTTGAGGCACCATCAAAATTTACCATAGGGTCATCCCACAATAATGGGTTACACTTTTTGGCCAAAATTTACATTGAAATCAACATTTTGAACTAAATCTTCACTTTCTGACACCTATAGCTGCTAAAGCGTTAGGAATTTGAAGATGATGCAAACTAGCGATTTGTGAGATTTTGTTTGTAGATTCTAAATATATTTTTTTAAAAAAATTTGGAGCTAAATTGTAAATTTTTTTCGTCTCCTTTGATAACTAGTTTTTAATAGTAAACAACATTTTAAAAAAAATAATGTGTATTATGTAGCACATAACTTTTTCTATACAAAGGATAAAATTCTGAGTCTTTTGAATTTAGATTGGTAACACCGATATATAGGGCATGCATTTTGTTTCATAATGTTTTGTTGAATATTTTTTTTAATTAAGTTTTGAAGTCAAACCAATTATAATTTAGACATGGGTGTATTCCAAAAAAAAAAATGTTTTTTGTATGTATCGAAATTCAATTGTTTTTTTTGTTGAAACAAGGACATCAATACCTAGGGCATAGATATTTTTCAAAAAAAATTTCACTAAGTTACTAATTTTCCATGCGTGTAGAACAGAGAACTTGATGTTCGGTGAAAAACCTACATTCACAAGAAATAAAAAATAATTATAATAATTAAATTAAATATATTTAAAATTATACTTTCTGGGAAGCTTATAATAAGGACTACATACTTACAAAACATAAATTTTAAATGATTTCATTTGGTCCCCCAAAAGGTAAATCAAAAGTGGTTTTTTATCAACATTTTGATAGGTGTAGAGGAGACTCCATTATAGGTATGGTTTAAAACTAGCGGGTTTCTAT
Organism: Cunninghamia lanceolata; assembly: GCA_027924645.1. Classification (NCBI taxonomy): domain Eukaryota; kingdom Viridiplantae; phylum Streptophyta; class Pinopsida; order Cupressales; family Cupressaceae; genus Cunninghamia; species Cunninghamia lanceolata. Next base: position 4,453,369 of record BSBN01000934.1, read on the forward strand.
TCAAGGGGGTTTGATCAAACCCTCTTCAATTAAAATCCTTTAAATAGAACCTTTCAAGGCTTAAATCATTATATTTTCTAAAAATATGTGATTTCAGCAAAAATCAGGATGTCCCAAAAAGTGTAACCCATTATTGTGGTAGCACCTCGTAATCCAATCCTTGGGAGGTGGAGTCTAAACTACACCATCCCTAGTCTTCTTCATGTTCTTAAAAGGAGTTGAAATGTCAACTTAGAGGTTCCAAGCCTTAGCAATCTCTAGATTTGATTGGGATGACTATATTTTAGAAACATTAGAGACCTTATCTGAGATCCCAGACATAAAGTTTTCCTTTATGGCCATAATAATTTTTTCTACCACCCTTGTCGCATCACCTTCTTTTTCCCTAAAAATTTAGTTGTTTCATTCTTTTCACAAACCCCACGCTACATGGGGAAGCATGAAGGACCATAAAAAATAGAAGGATGAGTTTGATGAAGGAAATATCCATTGATCAACCAATCCCTGAATAGAATTAGCAAAAATCCAACTATCATTCCAATAGAGAAACAAGGTCTTCCAAAGTTGCACTCCAAAAAAATTAAAGAACACTCTCTTCATTACTTTAAAAAAGAGAACTTTTTTTAGAAGAGAAATACCCCTTTTCATAAGATTATCAAGGGTTATAATCTTATTTTGAACTAGGATCCAGAAAAGGATATTCACTTTGGGAATCAACTCACTGACCACGCATTAGCCCAAAAAGGTGCAGGCACTTCCAAAGTCCCAAGAGAAGTAAATCTAGAAGCAACTGAATAAGACCCATTTGCTAGCTAAGTCAATTGTTGTGGTTGGTTCTTACCCTAAAAATTGTTGCACTTAGGTCACTATTCTTTTCTAAGGCAATCTTCTTGGTTTATGCTCAATCTATGCCCCTAACTCACCTTCTAAAAAATCTTGTTTGTGGGAATGGTTGGGTCTCCATCTTCCTGTTGCAAAGGGGATGCTTGGGGGAGACTTTAACATGGTGGAACATCTTGCTAAAAGTGATTGGGAGAGTCCCTCCCAATTACCTCAACCCAAATTTGAATCTTGGACCCTTGTTTGAAGTTCATTAATTGTGTATGATCCTATCATGGGAAAATGGATTCCCATAGACCCCATTGGTTCACTTGGAGTAATTGTCATGAAGGGCTTTTATATAAAATGAGTCATTTGGATAGGTTTTATATTTCCTCCAACTTGCTTATCTTTGCCTCCCCTTATGGCTATTTAGTCCATCTTGACCTGGTAGCCACTCTTTCAGACCACCTTCCCATATTCACCACCATATCTTTCATTAGATCCTCTACTCTCCCCAATGAGATTCCCTTTAAACTCAATATTTCCCATCTTCAAAACTAAGATTGCATTGAGGGCCTTTTAGCTACACAGAATGTTGAGCCCAAACCTCATCATGATAGATCTAGATTAGCTAGTGGCAAAGAATGCTCTCTTGCTTTATGCTCTTTCTTTGTGACTTTGGTAGGAGGGTTTCAGCTAAGTGTCATAGATTTGAGAAATTCCTTAAAGGAAATCTTGAACATGGTAGAAAATGCCTAGGAAACAATCTTTGTAGTATCTCCCTTCAAAAATCCATTGCTCACACAAAAAAATTACTACACAAGTTGGTTGTTGATAAGGTAAAATGTTCCCAAATGAGGGCCCATTTGTAATGGCTGAAAGATGGTGATAAGAGCACTACATGTTTTTCTAGTATCTTTAGCATAAATATAAAAGGGAACACATATCTATCATTAAAACAATTGATGGCTCATTATAGACGAACCATGACATGATAATGAAAACATTCCATGAACATCATAAACAATTGCTTATAGATGACCTAGGCAACAACCCCTAATTCCCATATTTGAGGATAACTTAGATGGTTGCATACCCCATAAAGTTTATCTAGAATACAACAAATTTATTGATCATTACCTTTCCTTGGAAGAGATTAAGGAGGCTATGCATAGTTTGGATTTGAAGAAGAGTCTTGAAATGGATGGCTTCCCAGTTGAGTTTTATCATGTGATTTGGCCACATATTCAAGAAAATTTATACAATGTAAACCTTGAGGGAATTGAAACTAGGTTTCTAGGAGCTATCATTAATCAGGGATTGATCAAGCTCATTCTCAAGGGTAAACAAGAAGATAGTGAATGGTTAGTGCTTCATCACCTTGCTTAATACATCATATAAGATCAGTGTTAAAGCCTTGGATAAAATAATTAAACCCATTACTCAAGATATTGTTAGTGTTATGGAGTAAAATGTTTACCCTTGTTAATCAGGACCTATTTTAACACCTTTTTGAAAATTAAATGATTAAATATCGATCCGATGAATAAACTTGACAAAGTAAACTTAGGACTAGCCTAAGCCCACCGTATTTGACATTTTTGTGGTCTTGGCTTAGAACCCATCCTTGGCTTATACATGTCGGCCCCATTTGATTTTATTCATTGTTGGTGAGCATGAATGCATATATAAGCAAGTTAATGTATTAATTTGAACATCTAAGCAATCTATGCACACTTGTACTCTCTCCATGTGAAGAATCTATATGTGTAACATCATTCTTCTAGATTTTAGTAGTTTACATTCTTCTAACTAACTTGCTTAGTGTGTGACATTCTCTCTATTTGTATCATCATTCTTCTATATGTCATCAGTTGTATTTTTGTTTCCTTTTTGGATGATGCAAGATGTAGGATGATTTGGCATTCTTCCTTGTTGACACAAGGTTTTATTTGACTTCATGTGATATTTCTTCATCGTGGATAATACTTCATCATCTTGTATGATCATTGTGATGACTTGTCTGACTTGTGAATTCTTTTTCTTGTACCACTGTGATTAGTTCATTGGTGATGGTTGTCTTTTGTGTCATTTTTGTTGTCATGACACCTTGTGTGTGTGTGTGTTAGTGTGCAATGTGACATGAAGTGTCACACTTGCAAAAAAAAAATTGGTCATTTGGTGTTTGTTGCAATAATGTCTTGGGTAAAAGGTTGTGGCACTACAATAGATCCTAAAATATTTATCATCAAACTTATTACCTCTAGGATTAGGATTTAAATCCATCTAGAGGGATCCTATAAATATAAATATCACATGTAGTTGGAGTTACCTTACATTAACCTCACCTTTCACCCTTTTAAAGTATGTGGAACTCAACCTTTCATAATCTTTGGCACACACCCTTCTTCTTTTTGTAATTGAATATGAAGATTCACATCTTGACAAGTACTTAAATAAACAAAACACTTGTTTCTATTGTTGCTAGGAGGTTCAATTGATCTATGACTATCCAATATAAATATCTCAGCCCACTACCCTTTTCTCACATGGCTCTAAACCCCATCCTTCCTCTTCCAAATAAATCTAAATCCATTTCATGTTTAGTTCAACCTCTTTAATCTTCCAAAGTTCCTTTAATCCATTCACCTAAATCTCCCCTTCTAAACTCACATCCTTCTTTCCTACTTCTTATGCACAACCTTATCTCTTGTTGCCTTTGTTACTTCATATACTGCTTCCTACAAGCATGCTATCTTCCATGATGGTTAGCATATTTTTTTCCACCAAAGAGAAACCATTCTCCCATTTGACCCATCATCTTATATACCCTCCCTTCTTTCTCATCCATTATCACCACCTTCCTCTTACCCTTTCTTCCATTCCCATTCTCCAAGTGCACCCCAACCTACCTCAACCCCTATTATTTCTTAGCCACTTCCTCTTGGTAATCAATTTATTGACCTTATTGATGATGAAGACTTCACCATACCCTTTTTATTAATGAAGTTTGCCTCAAATCTTGGAATGTTTAAATATTGTACCTACTACTTGTAATTATCAAGTTCTATTTTAGTCATGTTAATCCATCATATCAACATCATTCTTCTCTAGTTAGTTAAAATTAATTCTCTTTGTTTAGATATTGCTTCATAGTCTTTATAGCATGATGCTCACTCTATCTACACTACTAACCTTGGTGGTAGTGGAAATTCTTTTCTTAGTTAGCTCCATAGATTACTAAATTTGTAATTTATTCATTATCTGACCCTTCTCATAGTTGTTCTTGTTAGTGTAAATAAGGATGTATTATACAACTAGTTATCCTTTAGCCTATCTAGGAGAGTCCTATTCACACTTTTTAAGTCCACACTTAGGAAATTTTTACCTTTTGTCTCACCTCATAAAGATGTGACAAATTGACACACCTTTAGAAACACCTATCTCATTTGTACATGACACGTTAGGTGTACACTTGTCCTATACACATGCAATGTGGTTAGAGTCCTCAACCATCTTCGCATCTCATCCTTATCTTTATATGAAAGGGCCTCATTGTATATTTTTAGTCACTTTTTGAAATAGATAGTTGGCTTGTTGTGCTCATAATTTATTTTTTGGAAGTTATTATATTTTGCATTCAAATCTTGGCTACTCCAACATGGTATCATAGCCATGAATTAAAAACCCCTTCCCATTTTCTATTGAATTTCACACTATGTCCTATCAAAGGTGTCTCATGGAGCCAAACAAACATCACCATTAAGTCTAGAAGAATTGAGTTAGCTAATATCACCTATCATTTCCTCAATTTTTGGCACAAATGAAATTCACAAAAAAATTGGACCATTGTACCATACTGTATTGTACAATTGTATGGCCTTGAATGGAATTCTACACCTTTACAAAACTTAGTTTGAAAGAAACTTTTTTGCAAAACAAACTTTTTCATATTGATTGGCAATTTTTTTTAAGAAGAATGACATTTTTGTGGTTGCATCAACTTGATTAGTAGTTGCAAGTGTACCACCTAGTTTTCTAGTTTGGGACCACTATCGAGCATCTTTGGTTTGGCTATGGACCCTTTTATTATCCTTGAATTTAAAGTTTGGTGCAATGATTCTTTATTTTTTACTAGGCTTCCCACCAAGCCATGAGTAGTTAGGGTTCATGACTAGGATTCTTTTACAAATAGTTTGTATCTATTATTTGTCCAAATCATTTAAAAACATGTTTTGGATACTCCGTCAAATTTTTGTAATAATTACATTTTCTTATTTATCTTCCATTCAGGGTTTTAAAATATAGCACCACCAAAGAATAGGTGGCACCACCAACTCCATCACCTTACCACCACTCTAGATATAGTCTGAATGTGTCAATAGGTAGTAGTCTCTGAAACCATGAGTCGTTAGTTTTCTCAACTATTGCCAGTTCCTCCATGGGTCACAATTATCTTTCATGGTCATAGTTTATGTTAACTGCTAGTGGCTAACCATTAATCACCAACATTTCATTAGAATTGTAAGATTTTCTATAGAATTGATTGTGACAATAGTATTTTATGTGTGCACATAAAATATGAATTTTTATTAAAAGGAATTTAAACTATTGAAAACCCTAAAATTTCATATCTAATGCACAAAATAACTGCAAATATTATCGAAGATGTTTGAAATGTTGCCGAAATTTGTTTAAATGTAATGTGGTTGCTCAAATATTTGCATAACTCCTTTTGTGAATTTTGCCAAGGGGGCCAGTAAATGAAAAATAACTAGGTTTTTATTAATGTTTGGTAAGAATAGTTTGGGTGGTTAGGTAAACAGGTTTTTGGTTATGTGAACCATAAGGTAGGTATAATATAGTTAGGGTTTTTTATTTTATTTCTTTTTAATTTGATGATTAGGTTTATGTGCGGTAAATTTAATAAATTAAAACTGTTAAGTTTAATTTATTATTTACGGGAAGATAAAAGGTGAGATTTTATTAATTTTAATTAATTATATGCCCTATGAGGTTTAAGGAATAAATGAAGGATAAATTGGAATAATCGAAGGATAACTAGAAATAATTATGGATTGATTAAGGATAAATAGGGATTTGATCGATGGTCAAATTTAGATGTCTACATTATGTTACATTTTTGTGACTACTAAAGTTATGATAATTTTCACCTTACTACTAGCATATTTTGAGAATGTTCTATTACTAACATCATGATGAACTCACCTAGTTTCTCCCCAATTTGTCAACTCCTCACCATTGGCCAGCCTAAAATTTTGGCTTAACTTCAAGACCCTTGTTCTAGGCCATACAAAATCATTTTATATGCAAAAAATTTTTATGTGGAGTATTTTTTGTGCTCTGCATCATGGTGTTATTGATTTGTAAATTTTGTTTATGAAGTTTTTTAACTCATGGATTCTGAAGGGTAACTCTATGCAATTCCCATTTTTGGAACTTCAGAGGACTCATTCGAGCACATAAGGACTTCCTTTTGGGTCTCTTTTTTTAAGTGCCTAACTTTTTTAAGAACTATGCACTAGTGTTGTTAGTTTTTCATGATAATGTTTTAGAATTTAACTTTCAACATATGCCTCTATTTTGAGTATTTGTAATCATATTACATCGAATCCACTTGATGGTGATTGTAAATGCACTACATATTAAGTGCCACATCATTGTAACTTGATGGGGGGTTCATTGATTGAATCAAGGGGGATAATCTATTGTTGCTTTTTTTTCTATTTGTTGGTTTAAGATCATGTCTCTCAAGAACACTAAATCCTTTCTATTTGAGTATTCTTCATAATTCTCCTAATAAATGAACTTGATAAAATGTTGTTACTGTGGAAAGAAAAAAGCATATTGAAGATGACTGTATTCAAAGACAAATTGGTGAAATAAAATCAACTTCTTCTAGATAATAATATTTCTTTACCAGATCATTCCAATCCAACACCTATATAATCATCATATGGTCTCACTTAGACATATAGTGATACAACAACATCATTTGGGGATGAGAAATATAGTTTGATGACTTGAATTACGATATCATCTTGCCCATCATCACCTATTTCTACATTTGAATCTAGTGTTGATTCATCAATGGCTTCTAGTGATTCTTTGCAGTAGGATATTGATATCAGTTTTCCAGATCCACCTCATTGGGAAACATATCTACTAGACATATCATCTTTATTTGTAGAGTATTGCATTATAGATTAGGAAGACACAATTGATGACATTCATTTTCTATTTAATAATAATTTTGATGGAGTTGCATCACCATCATCATCTTTAGATATTACGATTCTTCATCCTTTTCTTCTTTCATCATAGTTGGACAATGGACTGGATACCTTTGAGCATCATTTGAAGGCATCACCTTAGGCTTCAACATTGTCTTTGGATCATGTATATAATTTAGAGACATTCATCCTTCTTCCTACATATTCCTATTTTAGAATGGGAAGATATTTTGTACAAATCTCTAGTTTTGTTTCTTCCCAAGGGGAAAAATGTTGTTCAGTGATTATGGATCATCTTTAGCATCAAGTGTCAAGAATCTACCAACACTATAGTGTTGCACATATGATGCCTAAGGTTGTCATTGATGTCAACATTGTCATAAGGTTGAGGAGATTGTTAAGGTTGTCATTGAGGTTGTCATTGATGTCAACACTATCATGGAAGTGTGATGGTGTTCATGGTTGGATGTCATGCCTTGATCAGTGTGGAATTAAGATGTGCCTTGATCAGTGCAGAATTCAGGTGGGAATCAAAAGCACTATGTGGATCAAATGTGTTACTGGTGGCTTGAATCATGTTGAATGTTCCATTTGAATATTCCTCAGTTGTATGTGTTGGTACTAAGAATATTTGGCCTCCAGAAGTTGGTGACAGTTTTTGCTGCAGGATGACTACTCTTTAAAGACTATCTGGGAGATTGCTCCGCATTCTCATTATATTGATGTTGTGCTTCTATGGATTGGAATATAGCTTCCTACAATGTCAAATCCTATATGTTCAAAGTTTCATGATGTTTTGATTATCGAATGTATGTTTTTCTGTTGACAAGTTTGAAGACAGTGTTGGTTCTATGAAGGTGTTTCTAGCATGGTAATGGAATGCTTCGTATTCCTCTGATTTTGAAGATATGGTCTTGTGGTTCAAGAGTTAAGTCTAGTATGATGTAAAAGTGATAAATCCAATGTTTTAGATCACCTGCTCCTCCATAGTGACAGATATAAGTGACTGAGTTTTGGTTCATGCTTTGACAGTATCATGTGATGATGAAGACTGCATGGAATGCTCTGCATTCCTTCGTATTTGTAGATTCACCTATGTGGTTCTGAAGGTATGTTAAGATTCTAGTGAAGATGATAATTCTAGAGATTTAAATCATTTTCCCTTTTGCTGTGAAAGTTATGCATGATAGAGTACCAACACGTGTCCTGATAGAGTGAGGCAATGTTGAAGGCCTGTTGGAATGCTCTGCATTCCTCTGGAAATGAATGGTTTCCATCATGATTTTGAGGACATGTTTCTAGATGTGTATTTAATGCTTCCTTTCACTTTCAAGGATCTTGGTGATCCATAGCTCAGTTTTTCAAATGACAGCATGTTGCAATGTGTTTCGGATGACAGAGTGTTCTTAGAGTAAATGTTTGAAGTTGTGTGGCACAATTCTTTGATGTGCACTAGCAAAGGAGTGTTTGGGGATATTTTATGAGACATGTGGACTCATCTTCTACTGGTGTAATGTGTGGTTTCACTTAGGACCTATCTTCTACATGTTTCATATTGTGTGTTGTCTGGCCGATTTGTAAATGTATTTTTCATGTTGTATGTGTCCGATAAGCAATGCAATCAATGTAATATCATGTATAAATAGTGAATCAAATTGAGTAAGGAGAGTGTGATTGCAATTTGATTGAAAAGATCGCAAGCAAATAAATGGCAGAATGAATGCATTGTTGATGAGCAACTGAAAGAGAAAGAGCACAAGTTGTTGATGTTGTCTTGATTCATTTTGAAGACCTATTTCTGATAGTGATCAAGTATAGAGTGTGCATAACTGATCAGATCTTTAGAAGAAAGTGTGAAGGGGTAGAAGTACAATAATAAAAATATGTGAGCTTTAATACCATTTTTTAGATAGTAGAAAGACTATCATACTGTAATCTTTTGTAAGTGTGTTCTCATTTCAGGGAGTAGTAGCTTCCTTGGGGGTAACCCTAAAACAAAGACATCAGGGAGTAGTAGATTCCTTAGGAGTGACCCTAAAACAAAGTCATCAGGGAGTAGTAGCTTCCTTGGGAGTTCCCTAAAACAAAGTCATCAAGGAGTAGTAGCTTGAACCTTGGGAGTAACCCTAAAACAAAGTCATCAGGGAGTAGAAGCTTCCTTTGAAGTAACCCCAAATCAAAGTTACTTAGAGAGTAGTAGCTTCCTTGAGTTAAAGCCCCTAAAGCAAAGTTATTATTTGAGCTTCATATATAGTGATCTAATCCTCACTGTGGTTTTCCCCTTCTAGGGTTTTCCACAAATATATAGTGTTATGTGTTGATGTGCATTGTGTTATTCTTTCATGTTGATATTGTGATGCTTACGTTTTAATTTGCTTTAGATAAGTTGAAGTTGTTGAAATTAAAAATTGTTTGAATACTAATTCACCCCCCCTCTCAGTATTCTTGTGTGTCTAACAATTGTTATCAGATCCAAGTTCCTCTAAAGGAAGCTTAACCACTTGAGGAAGACCCGAGATGGCACAAGGTGGATCCGGTAAGATACCTAGGTTTGATGGAACAAATTATGCTTTTTGGAAGATAAGGATGGAAGACTACATCAATTCTCTAGGGTGTGGAGTTTGGGATTCTTTCAAGAAAGGTTACATTGTTCCTACTACTATTCCTATAGATGCAGATGAAATTAAGAAGTATGATAACAATGCCAAGGCAAAGTTTGCCATCATGAGTGGATTAACTGATTCAGAACTTTCAAAGGTGATAAGTTGTAGCTCTACTCAAGAAGTCTTGGACAAACTTGAAACCATTTATGAAGGAGATAAGAAAGTAAAGCAAGCTACAAAGCAATTCCTCATAAGCATATTTGAAACCCTAAAGATGATAGAGGATGAAAACATTGCTAGATTTATGGTCTGAGTGAATGAAGTGGTCAACGACATCACAGGTCTTGGTGGTGAAATAAAAGAGGATGAAATTATGAAGAAGGTTCTGAGATCTCTTCCCAAATCTTATAGTCATATGGTATCTTCTATTGAAGAGATTGCAGACTCAGATATATACTCTTTAAAGCAAATGTTTGGGACCCTTACTGCTTTTGAAATGAGAGAGTTTGATAGTGATGTTCCAAAGAAAGAAGTTGCTTTCAAAGTTAGTAAAAAGATAAAGGATGAGACTGTTGATGAAGATGAAATCCTTGATGATGCTGGAGTAAATTTTGTAAGAACACTGAAGAAAGGCTCTAGCAAATATAAATGTAAGTTACCATTCAAATGTTTCAATTGTGAAAAGGTTGGTCACTTCACTTCTAAATGTCCTCTTAAAGAAGTTAGGAGAAGTAATAGAAATTGTAAATTCAAAAGGAGTCTATTTTGAATAGAAGTCAATTGTTCTTTAGAAGATGAGGATCATGAGGATTCAAATGATGACACACTTTTTTTGGCCATGAATGTTTGTGACAAAAAGGATGAAGTTGGAAAATGTGGAAAAATTGATGCCTTGCAAACAATCCAAAACAATGAAAGATCAATGGTTGTATTGATTGCCTTCCATGCAAAAGAAGAAACTAAATCTTGGGTTATTGATAGTGGTTGTTCAAATCATATGACTAGTGACAAAGAGAAGTTTATCAGCCTTGAGAAATGGGATGGCGGAGCTGTCAAGTTTGGAGGTGATGAGTTAGCTCAAATATGTGGAAAAGGTGTCATAACTATTGATGGAAAGAATAGGATTGAGGATGTTCTCTATGTCAAAAGATTACAACACAATCTTCTCAGTGTTAGTTAGATGTGCAGGAAAGGTTATAATCTTACTTTTCTTGCCAATTGTTGTGATATTAGGAAGGTAGGATATGGAAACCTTATTGCGGAAGGTATCAAGACATGTGATATTTATCACTTGAAAGAGGTAAATGAAAGAACATGTTTGGTGCAGGAGCACCCCTACAAGACAGGATATAGGTTCATTGTCCGCATGACAGGACATTAGTCTATTATTAGCATGTTTGATTTCATAATGTAATAAGGTCCATTGGACCAATGCATATGTATTAGATCAACCTAGGAGAGTGTGCAGGTAGTTAGAGTTCGTGATCAGGTAGTATGAGCTGTTCTCTCCCAGCCGCTTGGAAGCTCCCAGCTGCTGGGAATCGAGTTGGTAGTACTCGTAGGATATTGCTATAAATAACTCAAATCAGTTAGGGTTTGAGATGAGAGATCATATCAGAGAATAGATAGAGAAGAGAGTAGTAGTTATGTTGTACTGGTGATTGAGTGAGATCCAGAGATCAGTCCAGACATTGTGAAACATTGTTGTAGAAACAGGACATTTGTGTTTCATCTAAATAAGATCTCATCAATTGCATTATCTGGTTTATCAGCTGTTTATGTTTTGATTTCTATTCTGATTACAAGTTGATGGATTCTTTCAACCCTTCCACCGGTTGATTCTATGAATCGGTGGGATGGTCATGCATGTTAGTTTAGGTTGCATTTTAGTTTTCTGTTTATGCATTTCATTGTGTGAGAGATCGATCGGTAGCATGCTATGAGTCAACCTAGCATCCTCATGTGCTAGGGTTTAGGAAGATAAACTGTTAAGTTTTGATCTGAAGGTGATTCGGCCCGATCATCATATTTTCTTTGTGAAATTGTGCGGTTCTGTGAGTTTGCATGCAGCTGAAGGATATACAGGCATCTGCATGTGCTTTTCCAGCTGGAGTGAATCGCATCGTCATCTGTGAGTATATCACTATCCGGATCGGGTTATGAAGCTGATGAAGATTGTATGTTTCAAGTGCATTAGGATGTTATAAGTCAGATATATACTCAGTGTGTATATCGTCATCTGGATCATCTTTCGTGTGTGCCCATCATCCGCATATCGCTACCGTATGTAGGAGTGAAAGTTCACTTTTTGGCTAAGGACCGGAAAGGTCATCATCAGGATATTGAAAAGATCACCCGATATTTCATTATCATGCTGCGGAGGATATAAGTGTCTTATATCGTGTTGACATCATCATCAGGTGCATTGACATCATCATCAGGTGCATGTGACGTCATCATCATCAGGATATTGTGAATATCACCCTATGCAAGTTTATCCTGCTGTCGCTAAGTGTTTTGGCATCGGTGTAAGGCATCGGCATAAAGTTTGGTTAACATCATTAGGATGTTTCAATATGACCGAATAAGTCATATCATGATACTGTTGTTTGAGTAGTCGGATATCGGGGTAACGTAAGCATCGAGGGAAAGGTGCTTGAAGTTGTCGTCATCAGGATATATCGGAGGAACCGGATATTTTATATCCTGCTGATGAAGGTGATGCTAAACATCATGATGATGAAGATAGAGTTTGGCGGTAAGATGAACAGTGAACATCAGGAGGATGTTTGCGCTTGCCGAACATGATGATGCTGCTGACAGGCGAAAGGCGAAAGGCGATAAGGAAGTGAACAGTAGTCATCAGGAGGATATTTCATGCTCATTCGAAATATGATGATGCTGTCTGTGTTAGCAAGAAATATGATGATGATGATAAGCCGATAGGTATTATAACATGTTGGTTGTGTCAGTGACTCCTTCCCATTTGTAAGCTCCCGTTGCGTTTTACCTCTACATCATAGTGGTATCAGAGCAAAGGAAGGATCTTCTGGAAAAGATAAGGATATAGCAGGATGTCAGGTGACGAAGGAACATCTGAGGTTCCGGCAAGGATGACCAACGTTGAGTTGGCAGTTCTGGTGAAGAAACAGATTGCAGAGAGCAAGGCCGTGAAGGCTCAGAATCAGGAATTGAAGGATGAGTTAGCGAAGTTGAGGAGCAGAGTAGGTTCTGGTAGAGAAGAAGATAGGGAAGAAGAAGAGATCCCTAGTTGGAATGAGGAGGTCGTTCCTGCAGACCAGAGACCACTGTTGAACGCCCTCAAGGCCATGGAGAGGAGAACCATGGATGTGAAACTGGATTTGCCAGTGTTTACAGGAAAGATGGAACCTGATTCAGTGATGGAGTGGATAGACTCCTTGAACAATTTCTTTGAAACAGAGGAGATACCAGAACAACAGAGGGTGAAAATAGCCCAGTCAAAAATGAAAGAAGCTGCCTTGACATGGTGGAATTTCGTCCAAGATGATAGAGTACAGGAAGGAAAGCGTAGAGTCACTACATGGAAGAAGATGATGGCATTAGTAAAGGAAGCTTATGTCCCATTGGATTACAGTATCCAATTACACAAGAGGAAGCAAAACCTGAAGCAGAAGGAGCTAGATGTCAGCTCATATACAGAAGAATTCATGAAACTTTGTATGAAAACAAAGGTAAAGGAAAGTGAAGAAGAGAAGGTAGCTAGATACCTTAATGGATTGAGGTTCAACATTCAGGAAGATTTAAGTCTGCATAATCCAGATACAGTTCAGAAATGCTTTCAGTTGGCATTGAAAGTGGAAGAGAAGCTAAAGAGAAAACAAGAACAACACAATAGAGGAAGAGGAAGACAACAAAGGGGTGGAAGAGGTCCTTTTAGAGGTAGAGGACATGGACATGGATATCAAGGAGAATCCAGTCATGACAATAGTAAGGGAAACAATAGTCAGAACCAAGGAGAAAATTATAGTCAGCAAGGAAACTTCAGAGGTAGAAGACCTTTCAGAGGAAGATCCCAGGACAGAGGATCCATCAGATGTTATAACTGTAACAAAGAAGGCCATATAGCCAGTAGATGTCCAGAAAAGGCCACAAGCTCAACAGGAGAAAGGAGAACAAATCTGGTCCAAGAACCTGATAATTAAAGTATGACAGGCTCTAATGCTTTTCAGAGTGTGAATGCTCCTGATAATTATGGATACCCAGAAAGTGGAGAGTCTCTAATGATGAGAAGAACAATGACTACCAGGAAGGTACCTGACAAAGAATCCCCTCAAAGAAAGTCTCTTTTCAGGACTATTTGCAAAGCAGGAGGTAAGGCATGTAAAGTTTTGATTGATTCTGGTTCTACTGAAAATTTTGTGTCTGAAGAAATGGTGACAAAACTTAAGCTTAGGAGATTGCCTCACCCATCCCCATATAAAGTCTCATGGCTTACCCAAGGTCAGCAGACAACTGTAGAAGAGCAAGCTTGGGTAGAATTTCAGATTGGACCATATAAGGATAAGTTGTTGTTTGACATTACCACGATGGATGCTTGCAATCTTTTATTTGGTAGACCATGGCAGTATGATTTGAAGGCACAACATGATGGTATTAGAAATACCTATACAATCAATAAAGATGGTAAGGTTATAACATTACTACCATTGACGGAGAAAGAGGAGAAATCTAAAGGAAAAGAGGTGAAGGTAATGCTGATGGAAGGTAAATAGTTCATGAAAGAAGTAGCAGCAGAAGGTGCAGTTGCATATGCCCTAATCCCATGTATGAGGGTGAATAAAGAACAGCAGCAAGAAGTCAAGGAAGAGAAGAAGCAAAGGTTCATAGACCCAGCTATCCAAGAGCTATTGGATAAGTACAAAGGTATCATCTCAGTAGGAATGCCAAGATCCCTACCACCTGTCAGGGATATCAGTCACTACATAGACTTAATTCCAGGGTCAACACTTCCAAACAAAGCAGCCTATAAGCTAACTCCAGAACAGAATGCAGAAGTAGCCAGACAAATTGAAGAATTATTGGATTCAGGTCTGATTGGGAAAAGTGTAAGTCCATGTGCAGTACCAGCTATACTAGCACCAAAGAAGGAAGGTACTTGGAGGCTTTGCACAGATTCCAGAGCTATTAACAAGATCACAATCAGCAACACAAAGGAAGAACATCTCAGACACATAGATTTGGTTCTTAAGAGGTTACATGAAGAGCAGCTGATGATAAATTTAGACAAGTGTTTGTTCATGCAAGAGGAGATCACATATTTGGGTTTTGTCATTTCACAAAGAAAGTTACAAATGGATAAGGAGAAGGTAAGTGCCATATTGTCTTGGCCAACCCCAAAGACTATGAATGATGTCAGAAGTTTCCATGGGTTAGCAACCTTCTACAGGAAGTTTATAAGAGGGTTTAGTCATATTTGTGCACCCATGCTTGATACCATCAAAGGAGGACAGAAGTGCAGATTTGTTTGGACTCAAAGAGCAGATGATTCTTTTGAAACTTTGAAGAAGAAGGTGGCACAGCAGCCAGTCCTTGCACTTCCAGACTTTAACAAAATCTTTCAGGTAGAATGTGATGCCAGTCACATGGCCATTGGAGCAGTACTCAGCCAAGAAGGTAGACCTATTGCATTTTTCAGTGAGAAGCTCAATGATGCTAAAAAGAGGTATTCCTCATATGATTTGGAAATGTATGCTTTAGTCCAGTCACTCAAGAAATGGAGGCATTACTTGATGCCAAAGGAATTCATAGTATTCACAGATAACCAGGCTCTGAGTTTCATAAACAGCCAGGAAAAGCTGAACCACAGACACATGAAATGGGTAGAAACCTTACAAGCTTTTACTTTTACATTGAAGCATAAGAAAGGAGTCAAGAATAAAGTTGCAGATGCTTTGAGCAGGAGAGTTCTAACAGTCAACCAGATTCAGTTAGAAAGTGTTGGCATTGATTCACTAAAGACCATGTATGAGACTGATGAAGATTTTGGGAAGATATATCATGTATGTACTTCTTTTGGAGAGAAATATCATGCTGAATTCTCTGAATTTTTTATTCAGGATGGATTGTTGTTCAAAGGTGGACAGTTATGTATTCCAAGGTGTTCTATGAGGTTAAACATCATTAAGGAGAAACATTGTGGAGCTATGGTAGGTCATTTTGGTCTAGATAAGACTCTTGATCTGGTCTGAAGATATTACTTTTGGCCTAAGTTACAATCAGATGTCAGAAAGTTTGTAGAGACATGTGTGATATGTCAGAAAGCTAAAGGCAGGTCGACTAATGCAGGTTTATATCAGCCCTTACCCATTCCTTCCAGACCATGGGAAAGCATAAGTATGGATTTTGTCTTGGGTTTACCAAGGACAAGGAAAGGATTTGACAGTGTTTTTGTTGTAGTGGATAGATTCAGCAAAATGGCACATTTCTTGCCATGCAAAACCACTGCTGATGCTTCATACATTGCAGATTTATTTTTCAGGGAGATTGTCAGAATCCATGGATTGCCATTGAGCATAGTGTCAGATAGGGATGTGAAGTTTATTGGTCACTTCTGGAGAACTCTTTGGAGGAAACTTGGAACAAATTTGTCTTTTTCCTCTGCATATCATCCTCAAACGGATGGACAGACTGAAGTAGTGAACCGTTCCTTAGGAAATTTGCTTAGATGTTTGACAAAACAACATGGAGAAAAGTGGGATAATATTCTATCTCAAGCTGAATTTTCTTATAATGATACTGTCAATAGGAGCACAGGGAAATCACCTTTTCAGATAGTTTATGGTATGCATCCAAGAGGAATTTTGGAATTGAGAGATCTACCTATAGTAGACCCTGTTAGTGCAGAAGGAGAAGCTTTTGCAGAAGCCATAAAAGAGGTTCATGATCAAGTCAAGACCCAACTGCAGCAAACCAGCTTGAAGTATAAGGAATATGCTGATAAAAAGAAGAAGGATGTACAATTTGATGTTGGAGATTTGGTATGGGTTCATTTGAAGAAGGACAGACTTCCTAAGGGAAAATATACTAAACTTATGCAGAGAAAAGTTGGACCATGTCAGATTTTGCACAAGCATGGACAGAATGCTTATGAGATACAACTCCCACTTGATCTTGGTTTGTCCCCTATATTCAATGTATGTGATTTAACTCCATACAAGTCTTATCCAGATGCAGATCAAGAACTCCTACAGGATACAGTCCATGATAACATTCCCAAGCATGATCCTCCATAGTTGCAGAAGGTTTTGGACACCCGAGTGGTCAAACAGACCCAGAACAAACAGTACTTGGAGTATCTAGTATCTTGGAAGGGAAAACCTAATTCTGAAGCCGTATGGATGACTGAAGAGCAGATCCAGAAACATGGTGCAGATCTTCATACTCTCATCTCAAGTGGACTTGAGATTTCTTCTTCTGGGGAGTATGGTGCAGGAGCACCCCTACAAGACAGGATATAGGTTCATTGTCCACATGACAGGACATTAGTCTATTATTAGTATGTTTGATTTCATAATGTAATAAGGTCCATTGGACCAATGCATATGTATTAGATCAGCCTAGGAGAGTGTGCAGGTAGTTAGAGTTCGTGATCAGGTAGTATGAGCTGTTCTCTCCCAGCCGCTGGGAATCGAGTTGGTAGTACTCGTAGGATATTGCTATAAATAACTCAGATCAGTTAGGGTTTGAGATGAGAGATCATATCAGAGAATAGATAGAGAAGAGAGTAGTAGTTATGTTGTACTGGTGATTGAGTGAGATCCAAAGATCAGTCCAGACATTGTGAAACATTGTTGTAGAAACAGGACATTTGTGTTTCATCTAAATAAGATCTCATCAATTGCATTATCTGGTTTATCAGCTGTTTATGTTTTGATTTCTATTCTGATTACAAGTTGATGGATTCTTTCAACCCTTCCACCGGTTGATTCTATGAATCGGTGGGATGGTCATGCATGTTAGTTTAGGTTGCATTTTAGTTTTCTGTTTATGCATTTCATTGTGTGAGAGATCGATCGGTAGCATGCTATGAGTCAACCTAGCATCCTCATGTGCTAGGGTTTAGGAAGATAAACTGTTAAGTTTTGATCTGAAGGTGATTCGGCTCGATCATCATATTTTCTTTGTGAAATTGTGCGGTTCTATGAGTTTGCATGCAGCTGAAGGATATACAGGGATCTGCATGTGCTTTTCCAGCCGGAGTGAATCGCATCGTCATCTGTGAGTATATCGCTATCCGGATCGGGTTATGAAGCTGATGAAGATTGTACGTTTCAAGTGCATCAGGATGTTATAAGTCAGATATATACTCAGTGTGTATATCGTCATCTAGATCATCTTTCGTGTGTGCCCATCATCCGCATATCGCTACCGTATGCAGGAGTGAAAGTTCACTTTTTGGCTAAGGACCGGAAAGGTCATCATCAGGATATTGAAAAGATCACCCGATATTTCATTATCATGCTGCAGAGGATATAAGTGTCTTATATCCTGTTGACATCATCATCAGGTGCATTGACATCATCATCAGGTGCATGTGATGTCATCGTCATCAGGATATTGCGAATATCACCCTATGCAAGTTTATCCTGCTGTCGCTAAGTGTTTTGGCATCGGCGTAAGTCATCGGCATAAAGTTTGGTTAACATCATCAGGATGTTTCAATATGACCGGATAAGTCATATCATGATGCTGTTGTTTGAGTAGTCAGATATCAGGGTAACGTAAGCATCGAGGGAAAGGTGCTTGAAGTTGTCGTCATCAGGATATATCGGAGGAACCGGATATTTTATATCCTGCTGATGAAGGTGATGCTAAACATCATGATGATGAAGATAGAGTTTGGCGGTAAGATGAACAGTGAACATCAGGAGGATGTTTGCACTTGCCGAACATGATGATGCTGCTGACAGGCGAAAGGCGAAAGGCGATAAGGAAGTGAACAGTAGTCATCAGGAGGATATTTCATGCTCGTTCGAAATATGATGATGCTGTCTGTGTTAGCAAGAAATATGATGATGATGATAAGCCGATAGGTATTATAACATGTTGGTTGTGTCAGTGACTCCTCCTTCCCATTTGTAAGCTCCCGTTGCGTTTTACCTCTGCATCAATGTTTGTTGGCTCAATTGAGTGAGTGTTGGCTATGGCAAAAAAGAATGGGACACAAAATTTTTGATAATATGGTAAGAATCAATTCTACTCATGCAGTGAGAGATATGCCTAAGATAATCAAGCCTGTAAACACTATATGCAAGGAATGTCAAATGGGAAAGCAAACAAAGACAGGTTTTAAAAGCAAGGAGTACTCTTTTTTAAATCCATTGGAGTTGATTCACATAGACCTATGTGGACCTACAAGAGTAAAGAGTCAACAAGGTGAAAGGTATTTTATGTTGCTCATTGATGATTATTTTAGAATGACTTAGGTTACTTTCTTAAGAGAAAAATCTGATGCCCTTGATAAGTTTAAAGTTTTCAAAGATTTGGTTGAAAATGAGATGGATACTAAGATCAAATGTTTAAGGTCAAATAGAGGAGGTGATTTTACATCAAATGAATTTGAAAAATTTTGTGCAGATCATTGTACTAGGAGGTGTTTCTCTTCTCCTATAAGCCCTCAACAAAATGGGGTCGTGGAAAAGGAAGAATAGGACTGTGCAAGAAATCTCTAGGGAAATGTTGAAAGATGCAGATCTACTTGATATATACTAGAAGGAAGCAATTCACACTATTGTCTATCTAACTAATAGAATGCAGTTAAGGGTCAACAACACAAAGACCCCTTATGAGTTGTGGTATGGAAGACCTCCCACTATCAAATACTTCAGGATCTTTGGCAACAAATGCTATATTAGAAGAGATGAAGAAGACCTAGGAATGTTTGATTCAAGAAGTGATGAAGGAATCTTTCTTGGTTACTCAACCAAAAGCAAGGCTTATAGATGCTACAAAAAAAGGTTGGGAAAGATGATTGAAAGCACAAATGTCAAAGTAGATGAAGACTTGTATTAGATCTCACAAGATTTAGAAGACATCAAATTTGATAGCCTTCCTTGCATTGAAGATGAAGAAGAAGAAGTGAAAGAAGAAAAGGAACAAAAACCAGAGCAGATGCCTAAGACACCAGCAAAGTATGTTCAAAAGAATCAATAAGAAGAACAGAACATTGGAGACAAAAATGAAGGTGTGCAGACAAGTAGAAGGTTTGCATGGACACATGAGAAAGAAAACTTGTGTTTGTTATCAAAAGTAGAACCAAAGACTGTAAAGCCTCACAAGTCATGTAAAAGCATTTAAACCAACTCAAAAATAAATGAAGTAAATAATCTGCTTAAGTACAACATCACAATAACCAAAATCAAAAAGATGTAAATAATCCACTTAGATACAATATTCAAAGGTAAAAGGTGTAATTAATCCGCTTAATTACAATATCTCCAATAAAAGATAATCTCAAAAATATAAATCTCAATGTCAATAAATCTCACACATTCATGTGCTCAATCCAGGTAAGAAGCACTATGAAATAATATACATAAATCCTTTGGCAACATGCCCTTAATACATCCAAAATAGGTACAATAATCAAGTACATCCACAATAAATAAAGCAATACACTCTCCAGCTACACAAACCAAGTGGTCCACCACCTATAAACTGAGAGACGGGAACATGGCCCAGGTGCTTTTCCACCCAACCATGAAGTATTTACACTTCCCTGAATCCCTTCCTGAAATGAAGGAAACCCATCCCTGCACGAAATGTCTACTACTTGGTAACAACTGTAGGAGGGAACACCCGATGCAACCCTGATGTCTGAATGTGCAATTCTAAGTAATGAAAAGCAAATTGTCTCACAACAGGATGTGGCAGAGATAATAATAAATAAGTTTGCTAGACAATAAACATCTATTTCAATGTTATTCTGATTAGATCTAATCATTTAAGTAAACTGGTCAATTCCTAAAAAGAGGAAAAGCCATCTTTGATACTCCACATTCAGCATCGCCATCCCAAAAGTAACCCAAAACATTCCTATGTGAAAACTACTTCTTTCCCCAAGAAGCAAGAAAATAAGTAAAGAATCAGAAGTACAAGTTTCAATCAATCCAATTTCCCTTTTTTCCCAAATATCAAATTACGAAACAAAAATACATGTATACTTTGAAGCAAAGAATCATCATTTGATTATACAATTGATATCATAATGTCATCAATTTAATATAGTTTCTAATCTTGAAATTCAGTCACCATGTTAACAATAACAGTCATTCTAAAACATTGATTTACCTTACTATCATTTCTGTAACAGGAGGTTCCAAAAATAGTCTATAAGTTTGTTTAAATTACATAAACCTCAAATCTATATTCCAATCATATTACCTAATAAATGTTCAAGCAAATTGCTTTCAGCAATCAGTGATAGGTACTATTTCCATTCATTTATCTAATTTTAAATAAAAGGTTCATGATTCAGCCAAAAGGAATTTACTATCAAAACTATGACAGGAAGCCTATAAATAGTCAAATAGTCTTCCTGTCGCATCTGCAACAGGAACTGTTGCAGTTTAAAATAAAGAAAAAGAACATGGATATTGTTTAATATAGTTTTTTGTCATAAATACACTATAAAAATCTCATTCTCAGGTTTTCCTAACTTATTATCATTCTAGTGCCAGGAAACTAATTTGTTAAACATGTAGTTCATGTGTATGAAATTCCTCAATAACCTTCCTGTCGCTATGGCGACAAGAACTGTGGCAGAAAATGAAAATAAAATCATAAACATGGTTTTAGATCTGGTTTCTGTATTCGAAGGAATAAAAATATAATAGTTTGCCTATCATCTTTGATTTCAGCCAAAAATGTTCTAAACTAGTTTACCAATAAAACTATAGGAAAATCGTATAATTTGCTACAAGTATTTGCAATCATGAAGATAGTTATAGGTTCTAAATCCTCAATCCACAAGATAACAATGGTTTTGCCTATAGCTAGTAATTCTTTGAATACAAAGCTATAGGAACAATAAACTTTGCATAAAGGTTGTTCATCTTAAATGGGTCGATTTGTATCATAGATCTGTTCAACCAGCATAAAAGAGAACTAATAAATGGTCAAATCAATATCTTTCAAGCGTTATCTAACGACCATTTAGAGATTGATTTATAGTTTCAACAGAAGAATTCAAGATTTGGGGAAAAGACTAGTTTCAGGCAGTCAAACAGCTAAACAAAAGGATCAAACATCATGGCACTAGGCGGCCATAAGAGATGTATCGACCAGGAAGATATAAGCAGTCAAGTTTAAATGGAGTGGCTAGATTCAATGAAAGTGATGGCCCTATCAAGGAATCGGCCAGGAAAAAGGTACAGGTGGCCAAAAGAAGAAGCTAACAACCCTCAAAAGGAGCAGCCAGTAAGCATAAAAATTAGCCAACAAAATCAACGGCTAGAACAAGGATAAAATAGTTATTCTATCACAGGTTGCTTTTGTCATTTTTGGGGTAGAAATAGTGGAAAAATTAATCACCTAGGCAGGATAAAAGGAGGTCGGCTCAAACCAAGATACAAGCCAGCCTTAAACTAAGCAAGAAGTCCTTCATATAAACAATAAAAACTATCAAATTTCTACCAATAAAACAAAATAAAAACCTGGATAAAGTCGTTGATTGATAGAGAATTTCTACAGTTTGAAATCACTGCTTTCCTTTCATCCTCCCTGTCACTCAGGAAATCAAGTTGTCTCTTGCAAATCATGGATCCCCTCTTCCTGCCCAGATCACCTATTTTATCATAATTCCCTCCTCTTATTTTTGGCGAGCCTCTTTTAGGTTAGAAACTGCAATTTTTATCTCAGTTTGCATAGCATTTTCCTCCAATAGAATTTGAGAAGGAAATTATTTTAAAACAATTAAATAATATATTCTTTTGCAACTTACTATCGCATAGGGTGACAGTAATAAATTTAATTCTTTTGTTTTCTCATCTAAATATAATAACACTATTTTTAACATTATTTAAACTTTTTTACTAAAATACTATTATTCTGATAATTCAAGAAGTAATAAAATAATACAAGAGTACACACATATTTTAATATGATATAATTATTTAAATTTATTTCAAATATTGTCTTCCAAACATCTTATAAACAAGATTTTATTATTTATTAAACTAACACACAATACATCATTTGAATATATTTCAAAAAAGACATTAGATTAAAGTAATCACATCATGCATTAAAAAATAATTAAAATCACACATTAATGCAATCAAAGCTATTCAATAATGCATATGCAACTATGTGATGTGTGTGATTGCATTAGGGTAATCCATCCATCAGTTCTTGCCAAGTGGCTACAACGTCTCTACCTCAGCCATGCTCTCATCTTCGATGAGTACCTATATCCATTTGCACTCAACTCAACGTCAATAGGTTAGTGTCTCCAAAACATAGCCAAAATAAATCATTGCATTTACATCAATATTACTTAACATTTAAAACGATTTCCAATTTTCATCAATATAACTCATATTAATTACCTCCACATATGCAAAATTACTTAAAGTAAAGTCAATCACAATAATTGTTCACTAAACTAGGATAATCATAGTGTCCATAAAAAATGAGACGTGACATCCTTCCGCAGTTGGAAGAGACATCGTCTCGATGTCTTATTAAACATCAAAACAATAAAGTGTCCATTAACCACCAATAAAGTATCAAGGTTTCATAAAACAATAACATCAACTCAAAGTATTAGATGTTCATAATCAACAACTCAAAGTATCAAAGCATAACTAAACTCAAAGTATCTCAAAACAATAACCAAACTCAAGTATCATAATCCATGCATGAATAAGAATCTAAGCTATGTCCTCAAACAAGGAAAAGATCTATCAATCTCCTCTACATCCTCCCATGTGGCACTATCCTTAGAATACTGATCCCATTAGACCTTATATTGCACCACATCTCTACTACGCAACTTAATGTTGCGCTTCCCTAGAATTTGAGTGGGCTCCACCAGCACCACTCCTAGATCCTGAACCTGTAAAGCACACTAATCAAGAATATGTGACCCATTAGGATTATAAAGCTTAAGTAAAGACACATGAAGAACATTATGGATTTTGGCAAGTGCAGGCAGGAGAGAAAGTCTGTAAGCTACAGGATTAATCACTTCCAGAACTTTGAACGATCCTACAAGATGAGGAGCAAGTTTGGACGCTTTGCCAAACAACACTGAACTCTTATGAGGTTTGACCCTCAAAAAGACTTTGTCACCAACTGAAAACTATCTAGGAGTTCTATTCTTATCTGCATAACTTTATTGATGATCTAAATCTTGCTTCAACTTCTCCTTGACCAGCTTCATCTGATCATCCATTTCTCTTAACAATTCAAGACCAATCACTAAGATGACATCATGCCTATTCTTAGACATGGGTAACTCTTGAATAAAATCCATACTTATCACTTGCCACTTGTGCTCAGGGATACTGTGCAGATACAACAATCCTGCTGGATGCACATGCTCAGCCTCGACTCACTGGCATTCCAAACATCGAGCCACAAATTCTGTCACATCTCTCCTAAGTCTAGGCCAAAAGTATAAAGGATTCAAACCTTCGACCATCTTTGTCACTCCAGGGTGACATGAATAAGGTGCATTGTGAATCTCTTCAAGCACTAACTTCCTCAACTCTCCTGAGTTAGGAATATACATCCTTCCCTGAAATCTCAAAAGTTCATCTGATTCTATAACATAACCATTAAACTTGTGATCTAAGGGGTCTACTTCCAAAGCTTGCTTTACTCTTTCATAATGCTCTTCCCCTTGAAGATTCTGAATCACTTTCTGTTTCAAATTGGATCTCATAGTAACAATGGCAGCTAGATGTCTTCTCCTACTAAGAGCATCTACTACTCTATTCTATTTTCCTTTTATATACTCAATTCCAAAGTCATACTCACTAAGGAATTCTAACCATCTTCTCTGTCATGCATTAAGGTTAGGTTGAGTAAATATATACTTGAGCCGAAGATGATCTGTCTTTAACTCAAAGGGCTTACCTAGAAGATAATCTCTCCACATCTGAAGTGCATGAACTATGGTATCTAACTCAAGATCATGCAGCGCATAATTGAACTCATGTTGCTTTAACTTTCTTAACTCATGCGCAACCACTTGCTCATTTTGCATCAATACTCCTCCTAATCCTTCCCCTGAAGCATTTGTTATAACTATAAAGTGCCCATTAGGATCCGGTATGGTCAGGATAGGAGCAATTGTGAGCTTTTCCTTTAATACTTGGAAAGCTTGCTCACACCTTTCTGTCCATTCAAATTTCTTACCCTTCTTTTGAAGTGCGGTAATCGATGCTGCTATGGTTGAAAAACCTTCCACAAACTTTCTATAGTAATGTACAAGTCCCATAAAACTTATGACTTCTGTCACACTCTGCAGTGTAGGCCATTCCATTATTGCTTTTATCTTCTCAGGATCAACTGCAATCCCTTTAGTTGAGATCACATGACCAAGGTAGTGCACTTTATCTTGAAAGAATGTACACTTAGATAATTTACCATAAATCTTTCTTTCTCTCAACCATGGCAAAACATATCTCAAATACCTTTCATACTCTTCCACTGATTTAGAGTATATCAATATGTCATCAAAGAAGATTTAACACAAAATCATCTAAACAATCTCTGAAGATACTATTCATCAAATTCATGAAAGCTGCTGGAGCATTAGTCAACCCAAATGGTACTACTATGAACTCGTAGTGACCATATCGAGTCCTAAAAGCTGTTTTAGAGATGTCCTCATCCTTAATTCACAACTGGTGATAACCAGATCTAAGGTCTATCTTCGAGAATACTGTTGCTCCTTTCATCTAATCAAAGAGATCATCTATTCTTGGAGGTGGATACTTGTTCTTTATAGTAGCCTTGTTAAGCATCCTATAATCAATGCATAATCTCAAGGTACCATCCTTCTTTACAAAGATGATCAGTGCACCCCATGGTGACACACTAGGTCTAATGAACCCTTGATTTAACAATCCTTCAATTGAGCCTTAAGCTCATACAACTCTGTAGTAGTCATTCTATAGGGTGCCTTGGATTGTGGCTCAGTCCCTGGTAGTAAGTCAATCGAGAAGTCAAATTCTCTCTTTGGCAGCAATTTTGTCAACTCTACAGGAAATACATCTCTTAAATCTCTAAGGATTGGATAGTCATTGAACACTGGTTCTTCTTTATCAAGGTCCTTTACTTGGACAACATAAATGGCACATCCTTTCCTCTTGGCTTTCTTCAATTACATAGCTGAGATTTGTCTAAGCTCTAAAGGTCTCTTTGTTCCATTACTTTCCACTTGGTTCCCTAGGTCATCCAAACATCTAATAGCCTTGTCTTCACAGTTTACTAGAGACTTATGTTTAGTTAACTAGTTGATTCTTAGAATTACATCATAAGAGCCTAAAGGTGCTACATACAGATTCACTTGTGTCTGAAAACTAGGAAGCTTTAACTCACTACAAGCTAGACATGAGTCTACCCTCTCTTCTGCACTATGCCATATTGTACCATCCAAGAGTTTTCTATATGTCTAGGTCTAATAGATAACTTAGATACTACTCTAGGACCAACAAAACATTTTGTGGCACCAGTATTAATTAAAATAGAAATAGGTAGTCTATAGAGCTTACCTTGGAACTGAATAAGTGCTGCTTGAAACTTTGCTTGCTGATTATCCACTGCAGCATAAATCTGATGCTACAGTGCTCCTTGTTGATTCTTGTTTCCTCTTTTATATGGACATGTATTTACATAATGCTCTCCTCCACAGATGTAACATCCACCCTTAGGTGCTCTCGATCCTTCAACTCTTTCTCTCTGATTGTTGTTTCTGTTGTTATTGCCACCTCTTTTGTTTCCACCATTCCCATCCTAAGAATTATTACCTCTCTTTAGATTCCTGATTTGTCTACTATTGCCTTGGTTATTATGCTTTTGATAGTTCTACTGATTATTCTGTGGTTTATTGTTTGAAAACTTAGCATCTCTTTGCTTACGATAATTTGTTGTCTCAAAGGAAGCATCCATAGTGGGTAGTTATGAATGTCTACCCCAACTCCACTCTGTGGCTTTAATCCCAAAATAAAAGTAAATGAAAAACCTACTTCTTCTGCTATCTTTGCTTGATTATCAGCAATAGCTCCAACTTCAAGATCGGGGACTTCTATCCATGGGTTCTCATTTTGTGTCTCAACCCTTGGGTTTTCATTAGCATTCTTCCCTATAGGAATTCCTCTGATCTCTTGTTTAATAGCATCCAACCTTGCATCTTGTTGGATCACGAGAGTGAGAATACGATCCAATCTTTTGTCTTGATCAATGTTTCTAGTATTCATGATGGATAATCTATATAAAGTTTACAACTTAGCACAGTAGTCCCAGAAATAAAGGCCCTAGTGTTAAACCTAGACCTCTGATACCAAATGTAAAGCCTCACAACTCATGTAAAAGCATTTAAACCAACTCAAAAATAAATGAAGTAAATAATCCGCTTAAATACAACATCGCAATAACTAAAATAAAAAAGATGTAAATAATCCACTTAGATACAATATTCAAAGGTAAAAGGTGTAATTAATCCGCTTAATTACAATATCTCCAATAAAAGATAATCTCAAAAATATAAATCTCAATGTCAATAAATATTACATTTTCACATGCTCAATCTAGGTAACAAGCACTATGAAATAATATACATAAATCCTTTGGCAACATGCAATAATACATCCAAAACAGGTACAAGAATCAAGTACATCCACAATAAATAAATCAATACACTCTCTAGCTACACGAACCAAGTGGTCCACCACCTGCAAACCAAGAGACGAGAACATGGCTCAGGTGCTTTTCCACCCAACCATGAAGTATTTACACTTCCCCAGATCCCTTCCTGAAATGAAGGAACCCAGCCCTGCACGAAATGTCTAGCGACCTAGTAACAACTACAGGAGGGAACACCCGATGCAACCTTGATGTCTGAATGTGCAATTCTAAGTAATGAAAAGCAAATTGTCTCACAACAGGATGTGGTTGAGATAATAATAAATAAGTTTGCTAGACAATAAACATCTATTTCAATGTTATCAAGATTAGATCTAATCATTTAAGTAAATTGGTCAATTCCCAAAAAGAGGAAAAGCCATATCTGATCCTCCACATTCAGCATCACCATCCCAAAAGTAAACCAAAACATTCCTATGTAAAAATTACTTCTTTCCCCAAGAAGCAAGAAAATAAGTAAAGAATCGAAAGTACAAGTTTCAATCAATCCAATTTTCCTTTTTTCCCAAATATCAAATTACGAAACAAAAATACATATATACTTTCAAGCAAAGAATCATGGTTCGATCATACAATTGAAATCATAATGTCATCAATTTAATATAGTTTCTAATCTTGAAATTCAATCACCATGTCAACAATAACAGTCATTCTAAAACATTGATTTACCTTACTGTCATTTCTGTGACAAGAGGTTCCAAAAATAGTCTATAAGTTTGTTTAAATTACATAAACCTCAAATCTATATTCCAATCATATTACCTAATAAATGTTCAAGCAAATTGCTTTCAGTAAGTAGTGATAGGTATTGTTTCCATTCATTTATCTAATTTTAAATAAAAGGTTCACAATTCAGCCAAAAGGAATTTACCGTCAAAGCTGTGACAGGAAGCCTAAAAATAGTCAAATAGTCTTCCTATTGCATCTGCAACAGGAACTGTTGTAGTTTAAAACAAAGAAAAAGAATAGGGATACTGTTTAATATAGTTTTCTATCATAAATACACTATAAAAATCTCATTCTTAGGTTTTCCTAACTTATTATCATTCTAGTGCCAAGAAATTAATTTGTTAAACATGCAGTTTATGTGTATGAAATTCCTCAATAATTTAATGCTCAAATATGCTCAAAACCCTAATTATGCAAAACTGTAAGGAAATTGATAAATTACGACAAATGCTCGCAGACCAAGACAATAGACAGAGATTAGTTACTGACCATTTTTGAAGTTCGTGATATGAAATATTCAAGGACTTCGTGGCTTACGCCCTAGTCCAATGCAGTGTTTTCTTCAGGGGGTTCCAAACTCCTTACGACACTGATAATAACTGTTCTGTCTATTTTTGTCACAGAAGATGTGGAGGACACTAGAGCTTACACTTTAGCCCAAGGCAGGATATTCCTCAGGATGTTGGGACTTCTTTTGATGCTAATTATCACTATCACATAGATTTTTGTGTCTACAACCTCAAAGGTCTTTGGTTTAAGGTGCCCAAGTCCAGATCTTGCTTTTCTTCAGAGATATGGGATCCAAATACTTTGTTCTAGCCTCTTGCAACTCCACTCCTTCATATATGCCACCTATAACCTACAATAATGGAGAATTGGGTTGGGGATTGTGGTGTTTAGGAGCTTGCCTCAGTCAAGCCTCAGAAGGACATTCAAGTCTTCCAAATATCATTGTCAGATAAAAGAGTGTGTATCCCTGCGGGATAGAGGCAAAAACAAATTGATAAACTTGATAAATGATTGATTCAACACAAATAGATATCACCTCAGAGGTGTAGCTCGCATGTAGATGAAAATCCTTCAACACATGAGAAGATGAAGCTATTTATCTGCAATCACAAACACAACAACAATATTCTGCTCTGCAACAATGGATATCTTGAATTCTCTAAAATCATAATTTCGCTAAAAGTTCATAATCATCTTCTAGTTTACAAATTAAACCCTAAACATGCTTATAGATGCATTCCCGCTTTAAATTTTGTAATTCAAACTTAAGATGTCGGCAACAGAACCTTCTAATGGTCACATAACCGACATTCAAATTTGGGACCTACCTAAAATAGGGCAAGACTAGGGCGCGAGAACCCAAGTCCTCAAGTCCTATTTCAGAGTAGGGTCAAATGTCACAATGTCCCACAAGCCCCATCTGACATGGGTTTCATGCCATTTTCTTCCGAGAGTTAAAATGAACATGCAAGATGCAAAACAAGGGACCTGCGAGCTAAACTTAGGAGGTAAAAGTCCTAGGGGGACATTTAATGACATAACATTTAGCCCCCACTTTAATGTATGCATGAATGCAAGGTCCATGCATGCATTAAAGTATGGTCAAAACACAACAAACACGCCAGACACTTGAAGCTAATGCCTACACAAAGATTGAGGAACCATTTCTAGCCCCCATTCTTAGGTAGACATTAGAGAAAACACGCTACAAACATGCCAAACACAGTGAAGATAGTATTAGGCATGCAAAACATGAAAAATATAGTAACAAGCATGCAAAACATGGATAAGACACACAAAACATGATGAATATAGTGAATGCAGTGATTATTTCTTTTTCATTTTCATATATATGAATGAATGCAGATACATGGAAAGTAAAAATGCAACACACAACCCAAAATGTAGGAGGGGCATTTCTCCATGCTCTTTGAACTACACTTGAGAACAAGCATGCCATACAAATCCCAAAGCATAGGAGGGGCATTTCACCACACTCTTTGGACTATACTTGGGAACAAACACATGGAAGACACACAGAAAACACGAGCGCCGTATAGCATGCCAAAGACATACTATACATCTAAAACATGGCAAACAAGGTGATGGAAGGAACTTATTTCTAAGCCCCCACCATCTTAGGCACATTATAGGCATACCTGATAGTTAGGCTTATGCTACAACAACTGCCAAAGACATGCTTAAGGGAGGATACACCAACCCCGCCTACTCGGAGGACTTTTGAAATAAAAAGGATGTGCACTAGCTCAAGAGATACAACATCCCTGCCTCCGTAGAGGGCTTAGAATAAAATGATATACATAATATCCCACCTCAGAGGGCTTCATGTTTGTAATATAAAATAAATATGTGCACTTGCGCAGAGATATAACATCCCGCCTCCACAGAGGGCTTACAAACACGCTTCATTAGTACCAAAATCATCAGACAACTTACCTTATATGCCCCCACCTTAAGGTGGTTGATATCATGTACCGATATCAAGCACGTTAAGGTAGAGAGAAAACACACAAGCGAACAAGAGTTCTTGCAAAGCCCATGCCTCCAGAGGTGACATGCATTTTACGATCATTGAATGTTCCCACAAACACATAATTTCCTGCAAGAAGAGAGGTTAGAAATCTTTCTCTAAGATAATAACCACATCGCATGATAAAGCAATGCATAAACATAATCACATCAAGAGCCAAGGTTATTCTACGGATTTGGAAACCGACTATAACTGTGGGGCTATATTGCAAAGATCTTAGAACTGAGTGTAACCAAGGCAAGACCCAAGATAACCAAAGTGCACAGAGTAGTTATATTGTTATGGTTTGTTAGAAAATATAAGACATCATCAAATTATCACACTGAGTGATTCTACTAGCCAAGTGTTGGATAATATGTATATCAACCCCATCATCATGTATGGACTAAGTCCATTTTTTCTTACTCGCTGAAGGGACACGTGGTCCAAAGCAGTATTATTTATTTTTCATCATCCACTAGCTAGATAGAATCACTAGAAGAAGGTAAACAATAAATCAAGAGAGGAGAAACAAGTGCCTTAGGGTCGTCACATAGGAAGGTGCCCCCAGGTCACCAACTGCAATGCTATGCCCCTAAGACACAACACACAACAATGAAAATAGAGGAGGTGCAATATAGAAGAATGATGATACAAATAGAAGAAAGTTCACAACATAGGTGTTCTCCTGGTATCCTTGACCTTACAAGAGTATCAAGGGTCATCCAAGGATGCCTAAACAACACATAACACATCACGGGGGAAACACAACACAAAAGAGAAAGGGTTAGAAATACTTACCTGATACAACCAAATGTTAAGAACATACATATCTAGGAGAAGGCCACCCTTGAGAGAAACTATAATATTTGTTGTACAACAAGTGGCTTAAAGAGGGAGAAATATTTACCTGATTCATAAGGATAGCTCCTGGCGGACAATTCTTGTTTATCAGCCAGGATATCTCTCATGTTGTTTCGGTCTTGTTGATATTGCATTAGCATTAAGTTTAGGATGATGAGAGGCTTTGGTGGGTTTCAAATAGCAATATCCAATATCACCTGTGTAGTTAATTCTAGCAACTTGTAAAGGTACTCTGATTCCTTTTTTATTTACACCACATCCATTACCTACATAGTCACAGTTGTTATAAAGGATTTTAAATCCTCAACCATAGAGGGATTCAATTTCTTTAGAAGATGGCGAAGCCTCATATGTCTCAAAATTTGTAGTATAAGTAAGAGTATTGTGTTTGTTTTCAACCAAGGAGGCTTTAGTTTTCATAGGTGTTTCCAAAGATTGCTTAGACAAGATCGATGCGACTTTTGATGTGTCAGAGTTAGTAAGTTTATATTCCCCTACACCACAATGAGTAAAATCTAATGGACCCCAATCATCACCAAAAAGTGCATTTGATGTTTAGAGTCTTGCACAACATTATCTGTGGCAAGAGGTATTGATGAATCAACATGTAAGTTGTTTAAACTTGAATGATTGTTAACTTGTTTTTGTATTTCAATATGTGAACAACTATCTGGTTTTTTATTGGCTTCCACTATGTAGAGCTTGTTTTGATAAATAAACTTTATTGATCTATGAAGGGTAGATGGAACTACCCCCATGGCATGAATCCATGGTCTACCGAGAATCATATTATATGAGAGTGAACCAGGCATGACATGAAAAGGGGTAGATAATGTCACAAGTCCAACCTTTACAGGTAAAGTTATGGTGCCCATGGATTGTCTACCAACATTATAAAAGCCACGAATGCTGATCCTATCTAGTTTAATTAAAGACGTGTCAATCTTGATTTTGTGTAGTAAGTCAATGCTATAAACATTAAGAGCCGATCCATTGTTAATCATAACTCGTTATATCAACTTCAAGTATCCATCATGGAAAATATTATAAGTGCATCATATTCGTCTTTACTTTTCAGTATTTCACGTGGTTGAAATTGAATATCCATTTTTGTCACATGTATATAATCTAATAGACCTGCTACATCATTCGGCTTAATAGCAGGTGGTACAATCACTTTTTGTAAAGTTTCCTGGAGCATTCCATGGTATGTAGGTGATGTTTGTATTAAGTCCCAAAGAGAGATCATATTCTTGACCACTTTTATGAGTAAGACGAGGTGGTGGAGGGAGCATAGGTTGAGAACATGGAAGAGAGATGGGCACATGAGGTGCTTGCTTACTTTGCATGTTATTACAGGGGTTATATGTGTGAGCAATCACATTTTGAACACCTTGATTTCTGAGTTATTTGTCTTGCATAGTTTAGAATGTAATCTAGGGGTCAAGGTGGTTTTCTATCTCCTTGAACCATAATCACTGGTTTTAAGAAGGTGCATTAGGTGCCCCCCAGACAACCATCTTAGGAATATTGCTACACTTATCTAGTAACCCCTGTTGGAATACAATGGATCACTGAGAGGGGGGATGAATTAGTGATCTAATAAAACTAATTCATTCATCATCCCAATATAAATACAATTAACACCAACATATCAATGACATAGAGAGCAATAGAATCATGAAACCATAACACAAATGTTTAAAGTGGAAAATCCTATCTAGGGAAAAACCACTATCCAACCTCACCAAAAATTTATTAGGTCTCATTGACCAAAATCTCACTGATTACATACATGCCTCACTGGCTAGGATCTCATTGATCACATTTGTGCCTCATTGGCTAGGATCTCACCGATTACATTAACTCCAATCTCAAAGATAAGAAGTTAAACACAGAGTACTACTCTATTTACAATGATTATAGATGACTTCTATAACTCATTTGTTCAAGCACCTCTAAGTGTAGATATTCAAAATAGTACTTCAATCTTTCTTTACAACTTAATAAGAGATTGACTCTTCAATACCATTATATGTCCAATACAAAAGTACATGGCACAATGGAACAATATAAGAACCCTTGAACCTAACATATAATCAAACATATATCAAGATTCCCTTCTTAACACACTTCATCATTCTACTTGTCACAGTCTATCTAGCCAACATACATTCACTTTGCATCAACATATGCCCTTGTATCATCATAATGCATTCACTTTGCATCAACATATACCCTTGACATTCCATTTAAAGACTAAATAGAATCAACACAAACTAAATATATATTGAGAGAAAAATATTTCTTTACCTCTATGATGAACAGACTCTGTCCCTCTATCTCATTCTGCCCACATTGTATTCTGTAAGACCATCATTACATACCTTGTCCTTTAACTTTGACATCTTTATGCATATAGACACCTTCAAGAATATATGAAAATCACAACAAAACACCCACAACATAATCCTTTGTCATACTGCTTTTGATATATTCATAATCTATAGACACTGTCATACAAATCTCTCTCTATGCATTGTCTCCTTACTACAAGATCTTAGATTTTCTTTTTCACACTGTCCATCTTCAATTATGTGACAAATAGTTCAACATGCATAAATATATGAACACCTCTTCATTGCTATGTTTTCAACCTCATTATCCAACAACAAAACCACATCATACCCTTCTTCAAAAACAAACTGCTAATCCACCGTTCAAAAGTAGTTACACAACCCTAACTGTAGTTTAAACAAAAAGAACATCTATATACCCATCAAAGAGTAGTCACAGGGAATGGCCATTGAAAACTTAAATACCTTTAAACATAGGCTATTAATCAAACCTTTTGCGCCCTCTATGAGTTAAATTCTATCCTTAGATTTTCCTTTGGTGCCCTATAGACCAGCTATGTTGGTTTCCCTAGGAAAGGGGCCGGTCGAAAGCATGTTTTGAGACCCCTTAAGTTGTAACTTAAGTGGGTGTCAACCTTTGATCATAAGTCACCTTTTAAACATAACAAAAGGTAACTACCCATCATGAAGGATTTAACAATTCATATACTAGGATTTTAACAATAAAGACCTAAGGTTTTTTAGTCTTTTAGACTAGGTTGTTTGAAGAATAATAAACCCTAATCACTTAATATTGACTAAGACATTCTGTGATAGAGTATAGGAAACAATAGGGACTTAGGATGTTTATCATATAGACCTTAACTATTTGTAGAGAGGTATAAAAATGAACACTTTGCCTAAGATACATGAGGGTTTTAGGACTAAGTCTCCATACATAGATAAGCCTTAATGGATATGAAAACCATGAATGATCAACAATCTGCACATTGCATCTATACTATGAAATGCCAAAACCATTGCCTTTGATTAATAACCTTGTAAAAATCCTGATCATGAACACCATACTACCATATGATCTTGAACATGAATACCATACCATAGTAATCAAAATCATCAAGTCACTGTAAAGACAACTATGAAACTCATTGCATCCATATCATGAATGCATCCTGACATGAAGCAACCATATCATGAAGCATCTTTTGACATCACTTTTGACATCTTAACTTGCATCTCAACATACTGACATAGTGACATCTTAACTTGCATCTCAACATACTGACACAATAACTGATAAATGGCATCCACTAATATAAACAACAAACCTTTGACATCAATGACAAATAAATTCAACAACAAACCTTTGATATCAATGACAAATCAAACCAACAACCCCTGGGTGGGTTGAATAAGTCTATTAGTAAAGATTGAATTAACATTGTTTTCCTTTCAACTATACCTAACATCTATCCCTAAAGGATTTAATGTGAGAGACATTTCCTTGTCCACTAATGCTTCATCTTGGCCAGGGAGGGCATTGGAATGAAAGAAAGGTAAAGTTTTGTGAGGATAATTGTTGAAGTTTATATCTTTAGTGATGTTCAAAGAATATGCAACCAAAGGAGAAGTAATCAATATTGTTAAATCCCTAGTGGTATCCAAATTACTTGAATGTTCAATCAAAGGAGGGAGATTAAGGGTCTTCACTTCCTTAGTGATATCTGAGGTGTGTGAATAATCAACTAGAGGAGGAATGGTGATGTGATGATCCATAGAGGCTTCATACACTATGGTAGGGATAGAGTTTGTAATATTGTTAAATGAATGTTCATTGTCTATCCATGGAATATTCTTTTTTAGAGGGGGCTCTTCATTCACTAATGCTTCATCTTGGCCAGAGAGAGCATTATAATGGAGAGATGGTGGTGGTTCTTCATTCACTAATGCTTCACCTTGGCCAGAGAGCATTGGAATGAATATATGGTGGTATGATGTTAAGGGATATGTCAATGAATTCATCCTCTTTCACCAAAGTGTCCTCATAAGTGGGAACAATTTTGGGAGAGAGATCATAAGGTAGAACTAAGTTACCATGACATATTTTAGGAATAGGAGGCATAGTGGAATGTTCAGTAGTGATAACGTCATCTTGGGATTCATCTAACATATTGAAGTCATCACTATTAAATGTATTATTGGATATAAACTTAGTGAGATCATCTAATATCAAAGGATACATTCCCATGATATTTGTGAAGGTATCAAAATTAGATTTATAACAAAGGATTTCATATGTGAAACACATAGAAATATCAACATCATATAGGTATGCTATTTGTTCAAAGACTTGAGGATATTCATTAGTAAATTTAGAAAAATTATCAATTTCTATGATGTATGCAAACAAAGCTTCCAAATATGAATAACAAGAATTATCCATGATGCTAATTTGAAAGAGCTCCAATACACACGAATTTCACAACGATCAATAAGGCAAAATAAGTGAGACTATTTTACACCAAAACACTTGTTTGAGGGAAATGGATACTTAAAGACACACGGAGTCCATAAAAAACATAGTGGGTATGAGGAAAGAGTATAACACAATAAAGCCCAATTGATGATTTTAGAGGTTTTGATCAAAAGATGTGAATGAAGTGTGTGAACAACTAGTGTTGAAATACACACTGTGTAATTAAAAAGATGCCAATTTTCACACAATTTAATGAAATAATGCCAAATTTTCAAATGATATTTGAGTGAATACTTTAATATGGATGCAAGATCTGAAATGAAAGAGATTTAGGGTGAATGTAATGAAACAACACCAATTTATGCTTGCTTATGTGCCTTAAAATGCTCAAATTTTCCACTTTTTTTTCATTTTTTTTCAATGCAAATGCTTTAAAGTAGTGTTGTGAAGAAATTAATGAGAGGAAGAAAATTAAATGCTTATTATCAGTCCACTAATGCATCAATATCTTTCACAACACACCTATAATGCAAATTTAGATGGAAATTAGTCAAAATCTAGTGAAAATGCAAGGATTTTAAACCCTAGTTGTGAAACTAAGGCATGAATTTTTGCAAAAAGACACTATGATGAAATACTACAATTATAAATTAGTCCTAAAAGAGTGTTTAAAAGAGTAGTAAAATCTAAAACAAGATTTTAACTACAAACCTAGTTTTTGGAAAAACTAAGTTATATGAAAAATGCACAATTTCAAGCAAAATCTAACAA
The DNA here is from genome assembly GCA_027924645.1 of Cunninghamia lanceolata. Classification (NCBI taxonomy): domain Eukaryota; kingdom Viridiplantae; phylum Streptophyta; class Pinopsida; order Cupressales; family Cupressaceae; genus Cunninghamia; species Cunninghamia lanceolata. The sequence goes on from BSBN01000934.1 coordinate 4,490,700, forward strand.
TTTAAGCATGAAAATGCAATGCAAATGATTATAATAAGATGAATTTCTGCAATTTATATCATATCTAATGAAAATATCAGAAATTAAATGAAATTTAATTAAATTATGTCAAAATGCAAGCCTAAAATGCTAATTTTTTCAATTTTTTGTAAATTTTCAAATGCAATAAGATGAAAATTAACTGAATGAATGTAAATCTAAAGTATAACACTTAGCAAGGTGCAAAATTCAAATAAAATAGGGGTTCACCAAAATATTTTATGGGAAAAGAGGGACAATGGGATTGATTGGCTAGATCCTCCTTTCACTACAAAGATTCAAGGACATATAACCAAGTTGAATCACAACTTTTGCAAGAGGATTCTGAAAGGAAGCTAGGTGTGTGGAAAATGCTTCCTACACTAATCTAATGAGGGGAGAGCTATGTAAATTCAATTTAATCTTTACAATTACAGCAACATGAAACATATAACAGAGATATTGCAGCAATACACATAGAACCAGAAAGAAGACAGAGGAAGAGAGACAAGATATATCACAGGGAAAACCCTTATCAGGTGAAAAACCCCACACTCAGAAACCTGCACAATGTATTATCAAAACTATACATGGTTTACAATACACTTGCAATGCAAGCTTCAATAGTCTTCGACACTCATGTCTGGAGTCAATCCGGAAGCATAACAATACCTGTCAATCACAAACTACCTCTCCTCCTCCAAGCCCCTGTTTATATAGAATATACAAGGCAAAATTAGCTCTATCTTGGAATGAGTGTCTAACTTGGCCTCATGGCCCAAAACCCATGCCTATGGACACTTGGTCAACATTGTCAGATGTATCTAACACTTGTCCATAGCCCCCATCCCAAAGACGTCGCCTATTTCCAAAATGGGCTATGACATATGCTCTTACGACTCTTACGACTGTCATAGAATCTGTCATAGTAGTTACAACTTACAACTGTAAGAGAATTTGTCATACATAGGCTATAAATCACATATTCTCTTACAACATGTCATAGTCCACCTTAGGGCACCCAAAGATGCCTTTTTCAAAGATGCTTTTTGACACATGTTTTCACCTATCTTACAAGCTTCTATTTCTGACTCTTACATGTCATAACTTCGTCACAGGAATCCGTCATAACCATTTCGGTCAACATTCCCTTACACAACATCCAAGATGCTGACACATGGAAAAATACTCCTACCACAAAGTGGGATGCCTATCTCCTCATGTGAGGACAAAATTACAAGTTGTCATCTTTGATGTAGGATGACACATCACCGTGCCACATCCCACAAAATGACAATATGGAATTTACAATTAATTTACATCATAGGCAATGAATAAATAAATACAATCAAAATAATGCAAGGAATTACCAAGGTTGAGATACCTTAATTCCCAACATTCTCCCACTTGTCGAACACCTTGTAAGAGCCAATAGAATGATAGGATTTAACTACTATAAGCTGAGAGGCCCATAGACTCCGAACACCATCTGAACTTCTCTATGCTAACTGGTTTCATTAATGCATCTGTAACATTCTTCAACATATCTACCTTTTACAAATTTACCTTCCGATCCTCTACCATGTCTCGCACGAAGTGAAACTATACATCAATATGCTTTGTTTTGGCATGGAATTTTGGATTCTTCGCAAGGCAAATCACACTCTAACTGTCACAACTGATCATAATCTGACTTGCATCAACACCAATATCTGAACACAATCTCTTAAGCCAAATGGCTTCCTTACAAGCATGAGTTGCTGCCATATACTTAGCTTCTATTGTGGACAAAGCAACCATAGGTTGTCACTTATTCATCCAACTAATAGCACCACCAAATAGTGTAAACACATAAGCACTGGTGGATCTCCTCCTGTTAATGTCACCTACCTAATCTGAATCCACAAATCCACGAATATCAATAGAATGCGGAGGTCCTGTAACATTACCATAATAGCTTATGGAATACTTGAAAGTACCCCTCAAATATCTGAACACTTTCTTAACTGCATCCCAATGTACCCATCCAGGATTAGCTATAAATCGACTAAGGACTCACACTACTTGGGCAATGTCTGGTCTTGTGTAGACCATAGCATATTTCAAACTGCCAACGACACTAGCATAAGGTACTCTGCTCATGTCCTCCACCTCACTAGGAGATTTTGGACAATCCTCAATAGAGAACTTTGTTCCTAAAGAAACAAGAACACACAATGGTCTACAATCTGCCATACTGAACCTATCCAATACGGTCTTCACATACTGCCATGCTAAACCTATCCAACATGGTCTTCACATACTTACTCTGTCTTAACCAAAGTTTTCTGTTAGTTCTGTCTCTTCTAATTTCTATTCCTAGAATGCACCTTCTGCCCCTAAATTTTTTATTTCAAACTGTGCTAACAATTGAGATTTAAAATCAGAAATCATATTCTTACCCTTCCCAATGAGCAACATATTATCAACATACAATGCAACAATGAGAATACGATCACCATCAAACTTATAATATACACAGTGATCCGATTTTGATCTTACAAATCCAATTGACAACACAAAGGCATCAAACTTCAAGTACCACCTCCTAGGAGACTACTTCAAACCATACAAAGACTTCTTTAACTTGCAAACCAAATTTTCTTTACCTTTTACCATGTAATGCTCTGGCTGTGACATGTAGATTTCTTCCTCCAAATCACCATGAAGGAAAGTTGTCTTCACATCCATCTGTTGTACCTCTAAGTCATAAGCTGCTACAAGAGATGATAGGAATCAAATGGATGTCAACTTTGCAATGAGAGAGAAGATCTCACCATAATCTAGTCCCTCCACTTGTGAATACCCCTTCGCAACCAATATGGCCTTATACTTCTCAACAATGTCATCTGCACCAAATTTCTTCTTGAACACCCATTTGCATCCAACAGGTTTCTGTCTAGCAGGCAAAGGCACCAAGTCCCAAGTTTGATTCTTTTCTAAAGAAGCCATCTCATCCTCCATGGCCTCCTTCTAGGAACCTGCATCTTTCATATCCCAAGCCTCTGACACAGTTCTAGGTTCATCACTATTAGTAAGCAAAGCAAAATTACAACTAGAATCAAGCAATCTATAACCAAACCTCTCAGGTTGCTCTCTTATTCATGTAGACCTCCTCAAGAGCTGAGGTCGAGGTTCAGCTTCTTCATCTAAGATTTCAAAGTTCCAAGAGCTCTCCTCATCATCAGGTCCAACATTGTCTTTTTGTTCAGTCTTCTCAGGGGTAGTAGGAAACTAAACAACATCCTCTTTCTTTTCTTTTTTCTTCTAGCTGTAAAACAATGGAAGAAGGTGTTAGCTCTCTAAAGATGACACTTTTGCTATACAACACTTTTTTAGCCACGGGATTCAAAAGCTTGTATCCTTTCACACTAACACCATAGCCAATGCAGATACACTTAACAGCCTTGTTCTCTAATTTTGACCGCTTCTCCCTAGGCACATGTGCATATGCCTCACAACCAAAAACATGAAGATGCCTTATTGAAGGCTTTCTACCAGACCACACCTCCATGGGTGTCTTACCAACAAGAGCTGATGTAGGAAATTTGTTTATCAGATAGCAAGCAGTGGCAATAGCTTCAGCCCAAAATTTTTGTTCTAGGCCAGCTCCACTAAGCATACTCCTAGCCTTCTCCATCAATGTCCTATTCATTATCTCTACAACTCTATTTTGTTGCAGGGTGTATGGAGTTGTCTTATGTCTTTCAATCCCAAGTTCCTTGAAATATTTATTGAATTATGTAGAATAGAACTCACCACTGTTGTCAGTTCTCAAACACTTAATCTTTTGACCAGTCTGATTTTCAGCAAGGCTTTAAACTCCTTAAATTTACTATAGACTTCAGATTTACTTATGAGAAAATAAATCCATGTCCTTCTACTATAATCATCTATGAAAGATACAAAATATATAGATTTTGATAACGAAGGAACATTAACAGGACCAAATACATCAGAATAAACAAGGTCCAACACATCAAAAGACTTATGAGAACTTGACTAAAACTAAACACGGTTTTGTTTTCCATATATGTAATGTTCGCAAAAGTCAAACTCAAGATTACAATCATCTAACCCCTCAATGAGGTTTTTATTTTTCAAGGTTCTAAGACCCTTCTCATCAATGTGGCCAAATCTCTTATGCCATAACATTATCTTTTCAGGAGGATGCTTAACTTCCAAGGCATGAATACAACCATCAGGACTAGATACAATAGATTTCTTCATTGCTCATTTAGATGGTGGGGATGAAGTGACTACTACCTTCTTTCTTGAGTCAGAAGAACTATTAAATTGTGAAATGCATGCCTCCAGCTAAAACAGAGTACCTCTCCTAGTACCCTTAGCAAGCACCATAGCTCCTCTAGTCATCTTGCATCCTTCTTTCAAAAAGACAACCTATACACCTGCATCATTCAACATACTTACAGAAAGCAAGCTATGTGCTAAGCCTGGGATGTACATAACCCCAGAGATCCCCTTCACTCGTCCATCAGGGAATCGGATAAAGACTCTTCCATGACCAACAATCTTCAGATGAGAGTGGTCACCCAAATACACTCTTCCACCATTGAACTCCTCATACTTAGTGAACCAGCCTCGATGCGAGGTCATGTGGAATGATGCATCAGAATCAATCATCAACACATCATCAGATGTATGGGTTGCCAGGGATACAATGAAAGCATCACCATCATCTTGTGACTTGTTAGAATCTGAATCTGGGTTCTTCTTCTTCTTTTTATTTTCCTCTTTGCATTCCTTTCAGAAATGCCTAGTTTTACCATAGTTCCAACAGAGAGCCTTGGACTTTCTAGGAGATTTAGATCTCCCACAGGATTTGGATCTACCCTTCTTAGCTTTCTTGTCCTTCTTTTTCCCTTTCTCCTTGGGTCTTCCATGAACTGCAAGAGCCTCTTTGGCTGCCTCAAAAGACTTTCTCCACATCTCTTGAGACAACAGCGAAGAAACCACTTCATCCATTTTGAATGTGGATGTGGTGCTTCCAATAGCCATGACAAGATGATCCCATGAGTCTGGCAAAGAACAAAGCAAGGTCATACAACGATCCTCCTCCTCCATCTTCACACCAATGGATGTCAATTGTGCAACCAACATGTTGAAAGCATTCATATGATCTGCAATAGATCCTCCATCCTCCATTCGAATAGAATAAAACTTCTTTCTCATAAAAAGTTTGTTAACTAGGGATTTGGCTTGATACACATCTCCCAACTTCTTCCAAGGCAAGTTTGCAGTTTTCTCCTCATGGACATTTAATAGGATAGAATCAGCAAGACTAAGTCTTATGAGACCCTTAGCCTTCCAATCTTTGAGATCCCAATAAGCTTGTGACATTGTAGTTGGTTTTGTGCCACTAATAGTTTCCCAGATGTCTTGATCAACAAGCATGTCTTCCATCTTGAGCTTCCACAGCTCGAAATTAGTGCCATTGAATTTCTCCACCTCTATCCTTCCAGATGTGCTTTCCATCTCCTTGCTGCAATAAGATTCAGAATACTCTACACAGACTCCCACTCAACTTAAGATTAGATCAAAAACCCCTACCCAACAACTAGGGCCAAAGGTGATCAAGCTCTGATACCAATTGAAAGGAAGCTAGGTGTACGGAAAACGCTTCCTACACTAATCTAATGAGGGGAGAGCTATGTAAATTTAATTTAATCTTTACAATTACAAAAACATGAAACATATAATAGAGATATTGCAGAAATACACATAGAACTAGAAAGAAGATAGAAGAAGAGAGACAAGATATATCATGGGGAAAACCCTTATCAGGTGAAAAACCCCACCCTCAGAAACCTACACAATGTATTATCAAAATTGAATATGGTTTACAATACACTTGCAATGCAAGCTTCAATAGTCTTTAACACTCATGTCTGGAGTCAATCCGGTAGCATAACAGTACATGTCAATCACATACTACCTCTCCTCCTCCAAGCACCTGTTTATATAGAATATATAAGGCAAAATTGGCTCTATCTTGGAATGGGCATCCAACTTGGCCTCATGGCCCAAAACCCATGCCTATGGACACTTGGTCAACATTGTAAGATGTATCTAACACTTGTCCATAGCTCCCATCTCAAATAGGTCACCTATTTCTAAAATGGGCTATGACAGATGCTCTTACAACTCTTACGACCGTCATAGAATCTATCATAGCAGTTACAACTTACAGCTGTAAGAGAATCTATCATACACAGGCTATAAATATCATATTCTCTTACAACATGTCATAGTCCACCTTGGGGCACCCAAAGATGCCTTTTTCAAAGATGCTTCTCGACACATGTCTTCACCTGTCTTACAAGCTTCTATTTTTTACTCTTACATGTCATAACTTCGTCATAGGAATCCGTCATAACCTTTTCGGTCAACATTCCCTTACACAACATCCAAGATGATGACACATGGCAAAATACTCCTACCATAAAGTGGGATGCCTATCTCCTCATGTGAGGACAAAATTATAAGTTGTCATCTTCCATGTAGGATGACACATCACCGTGCCACATACCACAAAATGACAATATGGAATTTACAATTAATTTACTTCATAGGCAATGAATAAATAAATACAATCAAAATAATGCAAGGAATTACCAAGGTTGAGACACCTTAATTCCCAACAGATTCTCCTACAGGTTGGTGTGTCACTTGTAACGATGTGAGAATTTATAAATTAACAATTAATTTATTAATTTAATGCTCAAATATGCTCAAAACCCTAATTATGCAAAATTGTAAGTAAACTAATAAGTTACGACAAATGCTCGCAGACCAAGATAGTAGACAAAGATTAGTTACTGACCATTTTTTGAAGTTCATGATATGGAATATTTGGGGACTTCATGGCTACTGCCCTAGTCTAATGCAGTGTTTTCTTTAGGGGGGTTCAGACTCCTTATGATACTAATGATCACTGTTCTGTCTATTTCTGTCAAGGAAGATGTAGACTAGAGCTCGCGTTGTAGTCCAAGGTAGGATATTCCTTAGGATGTCGAGACTTCTTCTGATATTAATTAACACTGTCATAGATATTTCTGTGTCTGCAACCTTGGAGGACTTTGGTGTAAGGAGCCCAAGTCTAGATCCTTCTTTTCTTCAGAGATACAGGATCCAAATACTTTGTTCCAACCTCTTGCAACTCCACTCCTTCAGATATGCCAACTGTAACCTGCAATCACAGAGAATGGGGTTGGGGATTGTGGTGTTTAGGAGCTTACCTCAGTCAAGCCCTGGAAGGACGTTGTCAGATAAAAGAGTGTGTATCCCTACATGATAGAGGAAAAAACAAATTGATAAACTTGATAAATGATTGATTCAACACAAATAGATAACACCTCAGAGGTGTAGCTCACATGTAGATGAAAATCCTTCAACACATGAGAAGATGAAGCTAGTTTGCAATTGCAAACACAACAACAATATTCTACTCTGTAACAATGGATATCTTGAATTCTCTAAAATCATAACTTCACTAAAAGTTCATAATCATCTTCTAGTCATCTTCTAGTTTACAAATGAAACCCTAAATATGCATATATATGCATTCTTGCTTTACATTTCGTAATTCAAACTTAAGATGTTGGCAGTAAAACCTTCTAACAATCACATAATTGACATTCAAATTTGGGACCTACCTAAAATAAGGCAAGACTAGGGCATGAGCACCCAAGTCCTCATGTCCTATTTCAGGGTAGGGCCAAATGACACAATGTCCCTCAAGCCCCATTTGACATGGGTTTCAGGCCATTTTCTTCCAAGAGTTAAAATGCACATGCAAGATGCAAAACAAGGGACCCGGGAGCTAAACTTAGGAGGCAAAAGTCCTAGGGGGACATTTTATGACATAATAGGAAGAACATGTTTGTTGGCTCAATCCAGTGAGTGTTGATCATGGCACAAAAGAATGGGACACAACAATTTTGATAATATGGTAAGAATCAGTTCTACTCATGCAGTGAGATATATCTAAGATAATCAAGCCTACAAACACTGTATGCAAGGAATGCCAAATAGGAAAGTAGACAAAGATAGGTTTTAAAAGCAAGGAGCACTCTTCTTCAAAGCCATTGGAGCTAATTTACACAGACCTCTGTGGACCTACAAGAGTAAAGAGTCAACAAGGTGAAAGGTATTTTATGTTGCTCATTGAAGATTATTCTAGAATGACTTGAGTTACTTTCTTAAGAAAAAAATATGATGCCCTTGATGAGTTTAAAGTTTTCAAATCTTTGGTTGAAAATGAAATAGATACTAAGATCAAATGTTTAAGGTTAGATAGAGGAGGTAAGTTTACTTCAAATGAATTTGAAAAGTTTTGTGAAGATCATGATATTAGGAGGCATTTGTCTGCTCGTAGAATCCCTCAACAAAATGGGGTAGTGGAAAGGAAGAATAGGATTGTGCAAGAAATTCTAGGGCAATGTTGAAAGATGTAGATTTGCTTGATATATACTGGAAGGAAGCAATTCACACTGTTGTCTATCTAACTAACAGAGTGCAGTTAAGGGTCAACATCACTAAGACCCCTTATGAGTTGTGGTATGGAAGATCTCCCACTATTAGATACTTCAGGATCTTTGGCAGCAAATGCTATATCAGAAGAGATGAAGAAGACCAAGGAAAGTTTGATTCAAGAAGTGATGAAGGAATCTTTCTTGGTTACTCAACTAGAAGCAAGGCCTATAGATGCTACAATAAAAGGTTGGGAAAGATGATTGAAAGAACAAATGTCAAAGTAGATGAAGACTTGTATCAGATCTCACAAGATTCAAAAGACATCGGATCTAATATCTTTCCTTGCATTGAAGATGAAGAAGAAGAAGTAAAAGAAGAAAAGGAACAAGAACCAAAGCAAATGCCTAAGATCCCAGCAAAGTATGTTCAAAAGAATCACTAAGAAGAACAAATCATTGGAGACAAAAATGAAGGTGTGTATAGACAAGGAGAAGGTTTGCCAAGACACATGAGCAAGAAAACTTGTGTTTCTTATCAAAAGTAGAACCCAAGAAGCCAGCAAGGACGATGGATGGATAAAAGCCATGGAAGAAGAATGGGATCAGATTGAGAAGAATCAAACATGGGAATTGGTTCCCAGACTAGCAAACAAGAATATTATAGGAACAAAATGGGTGTTCCGAAACAAAATGAATGAAGAAGGTGATGCTGTAAGGAACAAAGCAAGACTAATATGCAAAGGATACACTCAAGTAGAAGACATTGATTTTGAGGAGACTTTTTCTCTGATAGCAAGGATGGAGGCAATCATAATGCTCCTTTCTCTTGCTGCTCATAAGAACTTCAAAGTATATTAGATGGATGTCAAGTTAGCATTTTTGAATGGTGATCTAGAAGAAGAAGTATACATTGAACAACCAGATGGTTTCCAAATATTAGAAGATCCATACATGGTATGCAGACTCAAAAAGGCTTTGTATGGTCTCAGGAAAGCACCTAGAGCTTGGTATGCAAGATTAGACAAGTACTTACTTCAATAGAGATTCAAGAAAGGTACCACAGATAGTAATCTTTATATAAAGGAAGGAGACATGATTTTGATAGTTGCAATATATGTTGATGACATCATATTTGGTGGAGATGATGATATGTACAAAAGGTTTGCAGAGGAGATGCAAAAAGAGTTTGCAATGTCCATGATTGGTGAAATTTCTTTCTTCCTTGGACTTCAAATTTCCCAGCTAAATGGTGGTATCTTTATTTCTCAAGATAGGTATGTCAAAGAATTGTTGAAGAAGTTTGTATGGAGGATTCAAAACCAGTGAGTACTCCCATGGTCACTAGATGTCACTTGAGAAAAGATGATGATTCTCTAGAGGTGGATCAGACTATTTATAGGTCTGTGATTGGAGCATTATTGTACTTGACTACTTCTAGACCTGACATTATGCACATAGTATGTGTAGTTGCCATATATCAAGCCAATCCTTAAAAAAACACATGAGAAGGAAGTGAAAAGGATATTCAGATACCTGAAAAGAACTCTGGACTATGGTTTATGTTATTCAAGATGCAATGAATTTGATTTAACTGCCTATACTAATGTTTATTGGGTTGGTTGTATTGATGATAGAAGAAGTACAATCGGTGGTGCTTTCTTTCTAGGAAGCAGATTGGCTTCATGGCAGATCAAGAAGCAAGATACAGTGTCTTTATCAACTGTAGAGGTAGAGTATATTACAGCAGCCTCCTACTGTACACAAGTGTTGTGGATGAAGAAAACTTTGAAGGATATCAAGGTATTGTATGATGAGCCTATTCATATTTTGTGTGATAATACAAGTGCTATTAATATTTCCAAGAATCCAGTGATGCATTCGAGAACCAAGCATATAGCAAGTAGGTATCACTTTTTGAGAGAAAAGGTTGCAGATAAGGAAGTGAGGTTGGGATATGTTCCAACAAAGGATCAGATTGTAGACATCTTTACAAAGGCTCTTGCAAAGGACATCTTTGAGGATCTCTGGTAGAGGTTAGGGGTAATTGCCCCTCTTTCTTCTTGCTAAAGATGCATAGTGGTGCATCTGTCTAGGGGGAGTTAATGTTGCCCATTGTCCTTGATGTCAAAGGGGGAGAATGAGTAGGTATGTGTTGCCATCGATACCAAAGGGGTAGATTGTTGCACATATGATGCCTACGGTTGTTGTCATTGATGTCAACACTGTCACAAGGTTGAGGAGATTGTTAAGGCTGTCATTGATGTCAACACTATCATGGAAGTGTGATGGTGTTCATGGTTGGATGTCATGCCTTGATCAGTGTATAATTGAGATGTGCCTTGATCAGTGCAAAATTGAGATGGGACTCATAAGCACTAAGAAGATCAGATGCATTGTTGGTGGCCTAAAACATGTTGAATGTTCCATCCTAATGCTCCTCAGTTGTATGTGTTGGTACTAAGAAGATTTGGCCTCCGAAAGTTGGTGACAGTTTATGTTTCAGGATGACTGCTCTTTAAAAGTTGTCTGGGAGATTGCTCCACATTCTCATTATATTGATGTTGTTCTTTTGTGGATTGTAAGATAGCTTCCTACAATGTCAAATCTTGTATGTTCCAAGTTTCATGATGTTTTGATTATCGGATGTATGTTTTTCTGTTGACAAGTTTGAAGACAATGTTGGTTTTATGAAGGTTTTTCTAGCATGGTAATGGAATGCTCTACATTCCTCTGATTTTAACGATATGGTCTTGCGGTTCAAGAGTTAAGTCTAGTGTGATGTAAAAGTGCTAAATCCAATGTTTCAGATCACCTGCTCCTCCACTGTGAAAGATATAAGCGACTGAGTTCTAGTTCATGCTCTAATAGTATGATGTAATGATGAATTTTGAATGGAATGCTCTGCATTCCTCTGCATTTGCAGATTCATCTATGTAGTTTTGAAGGTATGTTAAGATTCCAATGAAGATAATAATTCTAGAGATTTAGATCATATGGCCTTCCGCTATATGAAAGTTATGCATGATAGAGTATCGGCCTGTGTCCTGGTAGAGTGAGGTAGTGTTGAAGGCATGTTGGAATGCTCTGCATTCCTCCGAAAATGAATGATTGCCATTGCGGTTTTGAGGACATATTTATAGATGTGTATTATATGCTTCCTTTTAGTTTCAAGGTTCTATGTGGTCCATAACTTAATTTTTCAAATGATAACATGTTGCAGTGTGTTCCAGATGACAGAGTGTTCTCAGAGTCAATGTTTGAAGTTGTGCGGCACAATTCTTTGATGTGAGCTAGTAAAGGAGTGTTTGGGGATGTTTTATGAGACACATGGACTCATCTAGAAAAGTTTCACAAAGATATTTCTTGTTTACTATACCGTACAAGGTTTGTCAAGTTGATGTGGCTGTTATACTTCAAGTCCTCATGTGTTTTCCTTAAAGTTGTCCTATTTCCAAATGAGCAGAGTGTGCAAATGTAATTTCTTGATGTTTGAAGCTATGAAGGATGTTTTGGACCTGGTTAAGCAAGTGTTAGAATCCGCAAGGCTTGGATCTTCTGCTGGTGTAACATGTGGCTTCACTTAGGACCTATCTTCTACATGTTTCATATTGTGTGTTTTTTGGCCAACTTGTAAATATATTTTTCATGTTGTATGTGGCTAACAAGATATGTAATCAATGTAATATCATTTATAAATAGTGAATCAAATTGAGTGAGGAGAGTGTGATTGCAATTTGATTGAAAAGCTTGCAAGTAGATAAAAGGCAGAATGAATGCATTGTTGATGAGCGATTGAAAGAGAAAGAGCAGAATTTGTTGATGCTGTCCTGATTCATTTTGAAGACATATTTCTGACAGTGATCAAACTTATAGAGTGTGCATAACTTATTAGATCTTCAGAAGAAAGTGTGAAGAGGCAAAAGTGTAATCATCAAAAGGTGTGAGTTTCAATGTCAATTTTCAGACAGTAGAAACACTGTCATACTGTAATCTTTTGTAAGTGTGTTCTCATTTCAGGGAGTAGTAGCTTCCTTGGGAGTGACCCTAAAACAAAGTCATTAGGGAGTAGTATCTTCCTTGGGAGTGACCCTAAAACAAAGTCATCAAGGAGTAGTAGCTTCCTTGGGAGTGACCTTAAAACAAAGTCATCAAGGAGTAGAAGCTTCCTTGGGAGTAACCCTAAATCAAAGTTACTTGGGGAGTAGCAGCTTCCTTGGGGTAAAGCCCCTGAAATGAAATTATTATTTGAGTTTCATGTATTGTGAGTTAATCCTCACCATGGTTTTTCCATTCTAGGGTTTTCCACGTATATTTAGTGTTATGTGTTGATGTGCATTATGTTATTCATTCATGTTGATATTATGATGCTTAAGGTTTAATCTCCTCTGGATAAGTTAAAGTTGTTGAAATTGAAAATTATTTGAATACTGATTCACCCCCCTCTCAGTATTCTTGTGTGTCTAACATATAGGAGTCAATTTTAGGGGAGGTTGCATGGTTACTCTTCTCATCTCAGTTTTTGGAGGGTGCATTTCCTCACATGGGATTCTTTCCTTCTCACTTTTGAGGGGGAGGGGGGTTACATACACCTCTCTTTTTTCTCTCCTATGGGGGAAACATTTATTGTACTTTTGTGCTATAAATAGTCCTATTGAGTCCTCCTTTCTTCTTCAGTTGTACATTTTTCATAAATCTTTTCTCTTTTCAAGAGGAGTTTTATTTCCCACTAGGTTTTCTCCTTTACTCCATTTGTGAAAAAATTGTTTGTACATGAGTACCTAACAAGGCCTCGTAGCTAGGACCCATGTTTATTTGTCTATCCTCCCTAAGTTGCACTTATGGGGGTGTTATTGTAAATAAGGACATTATACAGCTAGTTATATTTTAGCCTATCGAAAAGAGTCCTATTCACACTTATTAAGTCCACACATACGACCTTTTTGCTTTTTGTCTCACCTCATAAGGATGTGACAAATATACACACCTTTAGAGAGACCTACCTCATGTGCACATGACACATCAAGTACACTTGTCCTATGCACATGCAAGGTGGTTAGAGTCCTCAACCATCTTCTCATCTCATCCTTTCCTTTATATACAAGGGCCTCATATATTTTCATTCTTTTTATAATGGATATTTGGAATATTGTGATCATACTTAGTTTTTTAGAAGTTATTGGATTTTGCATTAAGATCTTGGCTACTCAAATAGTTCCTAGGTGTCACTTCTTATCTAATCCTAACTAATTAGTGTTTTCTTGGATTATACCCCTCATTCTTCTACTAATTTCATTGAATCATGGGATTGTATGTGTACACATCTACCTACTACTAATTGCATATTTAGAGGCAATTTTAACATGATTGAATACCCATGAAATTGTAGCTAGGGTGGTAAACCTTACCTATCTTAAGTGGAATTTGACTCCAAGACTCTAACTTGAAACTCTTTAGGAGTTTGTGATCAACTTCATGGACACTTTTCAACCTAATCCCCTCATTGATTTACATGGAATAACTACCACTAAGGCAAATGCTTAGTTATTTCAATAGACTTGATTATTTCTAATATCTCCCACTCTTTATTTTTTCCCTTTATTAAAGGTTATACTATCCATATTGACCTCTATGTCACCCTATTAGAACATTGAACCATTTTTAACATTCTCCTACTCCTTATGCACAACCTCATCTCTTGTTGCCTTTGTAACTTCATATGCCCCTTCCTACAAGAATGCTATTTTCTATGATGGTTGGCATATTTTTTACCACCAAAGAGAATCCATTCTCCCATTTGATCCATCATTTTCCATCCTCTCCTCTCTTTCTCATCTCTTATTACCACCTTCCTCTTACCCTTTCTTCCATCCCATTCTCCATGTAAACCTCACCCTACCTCAACCCATATGGATTCTTAGCTACTTCCTCTTGGTAATCAATTCTTGACCTTTTTGATAATAAAGACCTCACCATACCCTCTTCTTAGTGAAGTTTGCCTCAAATCTTCGAATGTTCAAAGAATGTACCTCTGTTAATAATTATCAAGTTCTAAAAGTCATGTTAATGCATCACATTGACATCCTTCTTCTCTAGGAAGTTAAGCTCGGTTCTCATTGTTTAGATATTACTTCATTGTATTTATGGAATGACACTCACTCTATCCACACTAATAACCTTGACGGTACTAGTAGTGCCTTTCTCAGATTAGCTCCATAGATTACTAAATTTGTAAATTCTTCATGATTTGACCCTTCTCATAGTTGTTCCTAGGTCTTACTTCTCATTTAATTTTACCTCATTGGAATTTTCTTGGACTATGCCCCTCATACTTCTACTAATTGCATTGACTTATGGGATTGTATGTCTACTCATCTCCCTAGTATTTATTATGTATTTAGAGGCAATTTTAATGTGATTGAACATCCATCAAATATAGCTAGTGTAGTGACCCTTTCCTAACTTAGGTGTAATTTGACTCTTGGACTCTAACTCACAAAACTATAGGAGCTTTTGTTCAACCTCATGAACACTTTTCAACCCAGTCCTCTTAGTGGTTCACATGGAATAACTATGAACAAGGAATGCTTGGTAAATTGAATAGACTTGATTGTTTATAATCTCTCCCACTCTTTATTTTTTTTCCATTTATTAATGGTTATCATAGCCATATTTACCTCTTTGTCACCCTATTAGAATATTTGATCATATTCACCACTCTCCACTTTTTTCTTTCTTTTCACAATTCATCTTCTTTACCCTTCAAGCTATATTGATTCTCACTTGGCTACCTAAAATTCTAAAGCACAATATTCTCAATCTAGTTAGATTAGTTTGTCAAGACAAACTCTAACTACTTGTACTAACCTCCTCTGGGACCATGGCTACCACATTGCTTGGAAACATTAGCATCTTAAGAGATCTCTTTAAGGAAACTTAAGAATCAAAAAACTTTGTTGATGGCTTCCTCCATAGATGTTTGTCTACAATTTGTTGCACAAGTTGATTAGCAATTATGCTATATTGAAGTATACAAAGGTTTTAGTGCTAAAGTACATATCCATATCTACTAGGTTTTAAAGATGGTGATCATGGAACTAAGTTACTTTTCTAATATTTGAACATAAACATAAACAGGAAAAGATCACAACACTCAGAAATTTAGATTATTAGGCCCATTCTTCTCACTTTGAGATTTTGGATCTTTTCTTCTCTCACAATCAACATTTTTTCTCAAATTATTTTATAAGTTTTGATCCTCTATTACTTGATATTGAAGACTTGGTTGGAATTTATGTCATGAGGAAATTTGATATGATATAGCCATAATTATCTTGATCATCTCCTCTCTCTTGAGGAACTAGATACTATTATTTATTGCATGGCCATTGAAAAATTTCTAAACATTAAAAAACTCATTGTTAAATTATTTCAAGCTCTTTCACCTCACATGATTGGTGACTTCTACTCTATCTACCTTGAAGCCTTGAACATTAGCTTTATTTGTCCCACTATTAATTAAGAATTTATCAAATTGATTCCCAAAGGAAAACCTAAGGACATAGTTCATGGTTGGTTCATCTCTCTCCTCAATATGACCTACAAGACCATTGCTAAAGTAATTTTTAATATTAATAAAATACACTACTTACAAGATAGCTCCCCCAAACAAAACTAGCTTTATAGGTGGTCACTTCACTCTTGACAATTTGGTTCTTGCATGGGAATACTTGGGATTAGCACAGCCAATGTCCTAGGATACCTTCTTGGTGAACCTAGATTTTGACAAGGCATATAGTAAAATTATTTGAAAATTGATTTATTAAATGCTTCACTAGCTAGGCTTTGGAATTGAACTCATTGCTAATGTTATACGAGCCTTTTTGTTGATGCTAATGCCAAGATAGTTTTTAATGGTATTGTTTCCCCTTAGTTTTACCTTAAGAATTCCATTTACCAAGGTAGTGTAATTGCACCCTATCTCTATGTCATTTATTTAGATGCCTTTGATTACTTGCTCTAGTATTTTCATAACCGAAACCGCACCCATGGTATTTTTTTGACTTGTGAGATATATATTCTTAACTCCAACTTTTCAAATGACAACCTCCTCTTTATCCAAAAACCTCCTCTAAGATTTCCAATGGCCCTAATGTGCTCAACATCTATATTGCTTTGTTTTAGCATCTCAACTTGTGATACAAAAGGTTAAGTTCTTCGTGACTCTATTTGATCTGCCTCAACCATGGATTCCCCTTAATGGAAGTTCATTAGACATGTGACTATCACCTACTATCTTAGTATCCCCTTTAGTCTAGTTGTCACCTTACAAGAGATGTGGAGATTTTTTAATATAAAACTCAAACTCAAATTGATTACATGAGGCAATTGGTTTCTCTCCATGGCTGGTCAGATCTAGGTGGCCAACATAATCCTAATTGCTAGTCACGTTTACATCTCTTCCTATTGACTTCCATCTAAGGCCCATTACAATCAAATTTATTATCTAATAAGATGTTTCTTGTTGGCTATGTAGGGTAACAAACATGATATGATTGCCACTTCTTAGATCCACTATATACATCTAAAGGTAGGGGAGGTTTAAATATCATTGATCCTCTAACTCAACATGTTTTCCTCATTGATAAGTAGGTCATCTAATCCCTACAAGGTGAAGCTCCATGGAAAATTATTCTCCATCGCAACATCTCCATTACGTATACTCATGGTTGTTGGAGTATGGTAGATTGGAAATACGATATCATTCTTTCTCCACTTTTCAAGATCAATGCATTGAAACCCTTTAATACCATATGGAAAGCCTAGCAATGTGTATCTTTGTGACTCATTAACACAACCAATCTATTGGTCATGGCCTCAACTTTTCTAATTCATTTATTTGGTAGATTTAACTCATTTATCTTGGCGACCTCCATCTTTTACTCATACCTCAAGTGCATGGAGCCCATCTCTTTCACAAAGGCATTAGTTGATTCATCAATTTATGGGATATTGTCACCTTCACTTGGAAATGGTGGTCCCAAATTCAATATTAGTTTCATCTTCACTTGGCTAATCTCATTTCCTTCCAAGAAATTCAAGATATCATTTCACCATCCTTGCTAATGAAGCTCTCTACTACCTACCTTGTAACTTCCTCAAAGATTAGTGGTGCCCCTTTAGTTCTACTTTTCTAGACTCCCCTCATTAACACATTTACTACTTTCTCCTCCTTACTCTTACCCATAGCCCTTGCCTCAATGTCAAGGAATTATTTTAATGCAAAGATTGAAATTTGCATAACTTGTAACTAGTAAAGATTGAAATTTGCATAACTTTCCTCATTAGATCAATGTAGGAAGCTATTTCGCATACCTTGCATCCTTTCACAACACACATAGTGTAAAGAATATGAATGATTTCATTAAAATAATGAATATGGTTATAGAATACAATGGGTAATTCCATTTTTATACAATAGGTCCTTCAACTCACGTGCACTCACACAAGTACACATGTAGATTTTCCATAGATCACCTCCTCCTCTTTAGTTCTACTCTCTCTACATAGAAACTATTGTTTAAGATCCAAAACTAAATCCTTGCACCTCCTATCAACATATATAGATATTTAGAATTTCAAGAATCCTATTATCTATTTATTGGAACCATAAACATAGTTATCATTCAAATCACCAACCTATGAACTATAATAATTGTCACATTGCTCTAAACCTATGACATGGTTGTCAATCCCACTAATCTTATTGATCTCTATTGACCTTTTTAGATATCACAACATTGAGGAGATCCTAATTTTGACAACTAGTAGTTCATCTAGTTAGTCTACTACCTAAGAAAACCAACCATTTGCACTTGCCACTTTGTCCTTCCCATCCTACATTCATGCAACATTGCATTGATGATATCTAGGTCTTGTGAGTGCACCATCTATCAGATCAGCTATATGTAGAACCAAACACTCATCTATCTTTGTGTCCTACTCCTCACATGAAATTATTTTTTAATACAATTATGTTTTTTTGTGTAAGCTCCTTGCAATGTGCAAGGATTTGTACACTCATGTGCCCTTGATTTGTGCTCTTTCTTCTTATTTCTCTACACTTGTCATGCATGCACCATATTCATACATGGTGTTACTCTCAATTTTGAGAATTCCCTTTCTCTTTATTCTACACAAAGACTCCTTTCCATGTTTCTCTTCAATTCCAAGACTATGGAAACCATGAAAATGCCTACCCCTATTTTTGTCTACTATAGGACCACCATTTGCATTAGGATGCTCTTGCTAAGTATGTAAAATGTGGGCCCCTACACACTAGTGGGAATGAGTGGTAGAACCACCCTTCTAACAATGAGGTATAATGGTCACAACTATCCCCTTTGTTTGATGTCTATGATTTGGTATGCCTATCCTTCCTTCCCTCTTCTTGACCCCTCATATGTCATAAATTGTCCTCCATCTAGTTTTTATACCTTCACTCTTTCCTAACCCATATGTCAACTAATCCTTCTCTAGCTACCTTCTTTCAAGTCTCCTCTTCCTCCTTATTTTCTCTCCTTGCATGGGTTTGGACCCACTATCATCCAACCACCTCCTCTAAATGCACTCCACTCCCACTTCATCCTTCTTGATGCCTGTTATTAGACATTTGTGTGCACTTATGCGGTGCCCTCCTTCCATAGTTATTCCAAATATGCTAGACATAATATTGATTGTGTCATCCTCACTCTTTAGCCTCCTATATCTATCACACTCTACTGCATTCACACGTATTTCTTTACTCCTATGAGCCCTACCCTTTGCATTCATATAGATTGCTCCTATTTGCATGCCATTTCATGCATCCTCTAATGCCTATAGTAGCTCCACGTCCACTTTCTCCTTTGTTTCCACTTATCTATAACAATTCTTGGCCTCATGAGCATCAAAACTTTCCATCTCATGCCACTCTTCCTCCCTTGGACATCCTCCATCAAGAGGATCTCTCCTCCACATGCACCGGTCTCTACTCGACATGATACCTAGTCATCTCTAGGAAGACTCTTTGACCCTTTGCCAACTCCTCTTCATTCTCTTGAGCTTCAAACCCAAGTCTTTTGTGAATGAACTCATGTGCCTAGTCCATTTTGTCATGCTTATGGTACGCACTTTTTTTGCTATCTTCCATAGCCTCTCCTTCCTTAGGATCCACAATTTCCTCCTCTTCCTCTTCCTCCATGAGGGTTTCTTCTTTTGCATTATGCGTATTCCTCTTGGTTTTCCTTTTCCTCCCTATTATTCTAGTGGTAGGTTGTTACTTGCATGGTATCCTACTTTTCGTAGTGTCTCCAAGGGCTATCTCCTCCTATGCACTCTTGTGCCACATAAATTCAACACTTTGTAACCATTCCAATTGTGCTCTTGGATGTTCCACTTGGTCCATGAGTTTGTAGACCATTTGGTCCCACTTTTTTAGCTGCACCTTGCATCTATGTTGTCTCCACTTCTCGAGACATCTCTAGCATTCTTTCATGATGTCCCACAACCTCATTTGTACAAACTCTACCCTTTTGGGATCTACAATACAATTTTGTATAATATTGTACTCCATCTCCAACACCCACTCCATCAATTCCTTAGGATTTTCTCTTCCTAAGAACACACATGCCTTCACTCTGAACTCTTCTTCTGGCATAGCTCTCTTGTCTATCTATGTTGGTCACCACTGTAGGCCCTCCATCCTAGACTTGATTTTTGTTGTTCATGCCATGGTTTGAAGCCTTTAGTCTTGCTATTCCTTGGTTCTCTATTGAGCCACCTCCTTCCTACTTTGTTCTCTACCCATCTTATGATGGAGAACAAGCCACCTACTTGGACACTTTCTACCCAATCATCTATGTGTTGGAAGATATGCCTTCACTACCTCTTCCTTCAATCCGTTGAAGTATTTACCTAACCATCACTTGACATGTAACCTCCTTTCACTTCCTTGTGCTCTCTGAGCTCCTTGCACCTTTCTCTCTAGGTGCTCCACTTCACAACTCAACCACTTGGAATTTCCTCCTCAACTTGCAACTCCTCGACAACCCACTACTATGATCCTCCATCACAATCCTATGTTAATAAGTGCCTTCATTATAACTAATATTGCAAGATCTCCACTTGCAATCCTATGTAGCTCACCTTCTTCAAGTTGTCTTCTCCTAGAATTCTAACCTAAGCTCTAATACCACTCTAATTCAGCTATGGTTGGGGTTCCCAATGAAAGGATATCAAGCCACACAATCAATACACGCACACAACATACACAGTGGAAAGAAAATAAATTATTTCATTATCATGAAGAATATGATTATAAAAAATACAATGAAAAATGGCCATTCATCCACGAGTACTTTAGCTTAGGTGCTCTCACATAGGTAGATAATCATTTGGGATTTGAAAATCCCATTCTCTATTTGTGGGTTCCCAAAAACACTCTGAAATTACCAACTCATTACTTTCAATAATTGTTCAACAGCTCTAAACACTCTACCATAGTTGTCAATCCTGCTAATCTCATTGCTCTTCACTGACCTTTTCTGACACTGCCACCCGAAGGTGTTCCTCATTCTAATAGCTGGTCTTTGTCAATTATTAGAATGGGGAGAGAAGCATTTTGTCATATAACAGGTCTGCTACCTGAGGCAGCCAATCATCTATGTTTGAAACTTGGTTCTTCCAATTCTGCATGTGCATGACATTGCGCTAATGTTGGAAATCTCGTGAATCCACAATCCATCAGTGCTCACATGCACACAACTGCACACTCATCTGTCTCCATGCCCTAATTCCTGTCCACAATCACTTTTAGAGACAACTACACCTTCCGTGCAAACTCTCTCGAGTGGGTGAGGCATCAGACACTTTTGTACCCTCCATTAACGTGCTTTCTTCTTCAAGTTTCTCGGTGCCTGTCACTCGCGCGTCATCTCCTTGGACGACCTTCAAATTTTAGGCTTGCACTTTTTCTCTATATTTTTCGAAGACTACTTTGTGGGTTTCTTTTCATATCCAAGACTTTTGAAAACCCTAGAAACACCTACCCTTGTTGGTGGTTGTAGAATCACTTCTTGGCCTACAATGCTCGTACATCATGTTCCTTCTTGGCCTCTACCTGGTCTACCCTTAGCTTCTATCCCCGGAACTAAATGATTGATGGGTTTTATTTCCAATTGATAACATGGAAACACCAACATTTCAAGCTCCCTACTAGTAACCGATTTCAGTTTCTTTAACAATGCTTTGCACTCTTGTCTCTTTTGTCACAAGTGTGAGACTTTTAATCATGTTTTTATAGCTTTGTCATCCCTCTTTGTCTCCTATAGTTTTTACTCTCCTTTGTCCGTAGTATCTTTCTTCATAGATGGTTCTGCAAATCTACATTGTTTAGTTTCTCCATTTCCTATAATGTGGTCTCTAAGTATGTGGTCTCTAAGTCTTGTTGGTAGTTGATCACCAGATTTGTTTAGAAACTATGTTGTCTTGCCATGTTTATTGAAATGTGTTATCCTCTTAGGTGAGATTATAAATGTTCTTTGATATGTTTTTTTGGTAGATGGAAAACATTTTTGGACTTGTCAAGAAAAAGATTATGACTCTCAAAGACGTCTTTATTGTTCTTGAATCTAAGGAAGATATAAACAATGTTACGATGGTAGCCCTTGCTAATGGTTCTAAGATACTCTCCAATCTTAGTGACTACCTCCATAACGAGGGATTGCTAAATGAGGGCAATCACCACTACATTAAGAATGCCCAAACCATAATCAATAGGTTGGTTAGTTGTGATGGTCTTTGTATGGATTAGTTGATTGTTGAAGACTTTATATGGTAATTGTCATAGTTGTAGTTGCAAACTATGTGTATTTTTGCCTTTGTTTCTATTCTTATTCTCTTTAATAACACTATGTATAATGATGCCCTCTATGTGTGATCTCCTTCACCTTTGTTGTAATTTTGCGAGTTTTTCTCATATACTCTTATTTTAATTTATAATTTATATGATTAAACTTTATTAAAAAAGAAATGAAAATGAATTCATATCTCAACAGATTTTCCGTGTGTACGATTGATTTAAAATCTATAATAAGATCAATAAATTTGACCCAAAAGTTACATAATTGAATCTTGATAAGACATGACAGTCAATTATCTTTACTTGGAGCAATCATCATTTTTAACCCGTTGAATGAACGCAGCTATTTTGTAGTAGTTGAATTGATACCTTTCATCATAGTGCATTTTTCGTCGCTCATGCACGGAATAATTTCTTTTGCTTTAGAAACCCCGCCAAATGCAAGAGAAATTAGTTGAAGACAACAATACCTAGTCAAATCTCTCGTTTTCACCATCTCCCAAGGCAAGAAAGTAAAGGAATCATGATGCAACGCTACCCCCATAAAACATCACTTTTCAACTATTGTCCTTCAATACTTTTATGAAGAGATTTAACAGCTCAAAATCTCCGTTCAATTCCACCCCATAATACCTTTTTTTTAATCTAGTGTCCTTGGAGTACTACTCTAAACATGATTTAACAGCTCAACTATCTCCACCCTGGAATATAAATGGTTGAAGTGTGTAAAGTTTTACTTTTATATTTGTTTGTAGAAGGATTGTAGTTTAATTGGTAACTTTCAATTGGCAAGGATGATAATATGTTCTTCGATTATGACATTCACCAAGATTCGAATCTTTTGAATGTATAATTAGCTAAGCTTCCACCTTTAATTGATTTTGACTTGTTGAATCCTACTACTAATAACAACTTAACCAAAAAACAACTTTTAATTTAAATGTATATTCTCTTATAATATCATAATCTACTATATAATGTAGAAATACCAATATCTACGCAATTCAATTATTTTTAAATTGTAAGAGTATTTGTAAATTCAACTATGTTTTTTTTGCATCGATATTTCAAATCAATGATCCAATTATTTTTATTAAAAAAAAAAATCTACCTTGTTTGAACACATGCATTTCCTTAAAACATATTTAAAAAGGGGAATGTTCCATATTTCAAGTTAGCGACAAAATGAATTTTTTTTTTAGGTGAGTGCTTGTGTAGGAGGGATACAAAGCTAAGATCTTTATATATGTTGTTTTATATTTTATGTCTTCTCGCAGGGTTGAAAGGGAAAGGTTCATTTTGTCACCCGTGAGTGAGATATTAATTTAGTATATTATATAATTTTCCTCAAGGTAAGAAAATATTGCTTCTCTCTCGCTATTTGTAATATTTCTCCATATGAAGACATAGACTTTGACTAAGAAGGCTTTTGAAGTTGTACAATACTAATATATACTACACATTCCTTCCTATTGTAATGCATCTTTAACTATTAAAGATATTTGTATACATACGTCTCTATTTATAATATCTAGTTAGGGAATATGTATTAGTCACTTGTACTTGAACCCCAACGATATAAGAACACTTTAACTAAGAGAAAAAAATTCATATCCTTGTAAGTGATAAATATTGTGTTGTTTCCTCCATTACTATTAGGTGTTATTGTATATAAGTTATTTTTAGTTAAGAAGACATTAATCCCACATAATATAGAAATTTTATGTTCAATGATTAAAAAATAAAATATTCATCACTAGATATAGTCTGAATCGTTTATGATTCTTAATTACTAGAGAAAGATATCAAATTTATGACATAATATTGTTGTAACTAACCATAAAATTCTAAGGTAATTTGTAAACAAATCTAACCCATAAGGACAAATAGTTAGTGAGATATGTTTGTTAAAGAGGTACAATTTTAAGATTGTGAATAGTTCTAGAGATGCAATTTCTTGAGCTTGTGGTGGTATAAGATCTACTTGTGATGTTGACAAAATTCCTAATGTAACACTAATTTTTATTGATGGAAAATTTTAGTGACTTTATTACCATATAGAATTATTTGAATGAGTTTAAGTGACCTACTAATCCTATAATGCAATGACTAACACAAAGATTATCCAAGAAAGCCATCGATACTCTATCATGCATAAAGTTGTATATTAGCTAGGAGATCATGGAAGGTATAGAAAATGAATTTGGATGAGACAAATAAAAGATACTAATTAAATATTTCATGATGAAATATGTGGAGAGCACTTTTCTAGAAAACTAACAACAAGAAGTATTCTCAATGCAGGCTACCATTGACTAGAAATTTAAAATGTTTGTTTAAATATTGCAAGGTTTGTGATATTTTTCAAAACTATTGGGCTTCCCTATTCTACCACTTTCTCCCTTTAAAAGGTTGGGAATAGATATTGTGGTCCAGTTTCTCCTATACCTTAGAGAAAAAGGTATATTTTGGTCACTACAGAGCACTTGACTAAATGTGTCAAGGATAGATTTATAAAGACATTATCAATGGAGGAGGTTTTAGGATTATCTTATAAAACTTTTCTTTCTATGTTTACGTACATCTAAGAACTTGATTAAGTGGGTTGAAGGTAGACCACTAAAGACATCATAAATGGATGATGTTTCAAGGGGTATTGTATGAATGTATTGGTACAAGGTTTTGATACCTATTTGAAATTGTACCATATCAAGGTAGTTACTTCAATAATAAAATGGTAAAATCCTTATTGGATATGTTTTTGATCAAGCACAAGAAGGCTACAAGTTATTAGAACAATATAAGTGGACATGTTGAACGAGCGAGCCATGTACTATGCAATATCATTGCAAAAGATGCATCTTTACATGTAAACACATGGAAAATAAGGTTCCTAAAATATTTTTAGCTTATAGGGATATATTAAACTCAACAATAGGAGGGTACTCTGATTTTAATATTTCTAACTACCTTGACCATGTCTTCCCCATTGAGTTTGAGGTATAAACCTTAATAATTATGATTGATAGGTGGATGGATGGATATTTTTCTATGTGATAGTTTGGTGCATCTACATCTATTAAATAAATGTAACAAATAGGATTAAAGACCATTGTTAAGAAGGAGATAAAGCTTAAGTAGTACTTCAAGCTAGTAAGATCAAATTGTCCCTATTTTCTAAGGTGAATGGATCAATCTTAATGTATGAATCTCAAAATCATAAGAGAATGTATAATATGCTCCTAAAATAGATGTGACCCTATAGGATTGTAATGCTGCATGATAAAAGCAATATCACTTTAAGAAAGGTATAATTTTAATTCAAAATTGAAGCAACCATGTAATAAGTGAATAATATATTCCCAATATCAAAATCTAAATCATCCATAATACTCTACTAAAAAAAAAGATTTCAATGTCTAATTTCATCCAAAATTATTTTAACATGTATAATATATTGTCATGTATAATTATATTTATAATGGATTATAAAGTTAATGTCAATGGTGTAAAGTAACTAGTCTATATTCCATGGTAAGTTTGAAAGTAGTTTAGAGGAATATTAAAAGAGTGAAAATAATAAGAAATAACTAGATTAATCACATGTCTCATGTAGTAAAAATAGTCAATTTATTATAATCAAGGAATCTTATAAGAAGTATACATGACAAAAATAGTCCATAATAGTCCCAAAAACTCTGTTCATGTCCCTTATAAGATAGGATGAGGTGATAAAAGATATTTTATAGGGAATTATATATGATAATACCATATAGAATTCTATGTATTAGTTATTATGTATGGATTTTTAAAAGTTATTAAGTAAAGGGTAAGTGTATGAAAATTATGACTAAAAGAGGATTACAAGTATTTTTCTTCTTGAAACTGGTAAAATTTGAATTTCAATGAGTAATTTAAAATGTTTTTATTCAAAATTTGAAGATGTGATAAGAAAAAGAATGCTAGCGATTCAAATATAGTTTCTAAACAATTAGGGATTTATTAAAATGTTTAAGATTGAGAGAGTAAAATATTGAGCACACACAAAAATAGTCTTGTTTTTATCGTTAAAATATAACATACTGTCAAGTGTGTACCCTCAATTCTTTTTATTTCATTAAATATTTTTAAAACAACTAGTATAAAGATAGCCATGAGTGAGTACTACAAGTAATATATACTTTTAGGGCGTATGCACAAAGATGAAGGACCAAAAGGTAGCCAAAATATGTTTTTGGTCCAAATAGGTTATAACACAATCACATTATGGCTTGGTAGTGATGAGCCTAAGGCTAAGTCACTACCAAGCCAAAATGTGATCATGTTATAATGCAATTGTGTTTTAAGAAAATAAATAAATGTGAGCTCATTTCTCCCCATTGTCTTCGGAACACGATAGAGTAAAAATGCGAGTGTGTTTTAAGAAAATAAATAAATGTGAGCTCATTTCTCCCCATTGTCTTCGGAACACGATAGAGTAAAAATGCGAGTGTGTTTTCACTTGATTGAAGCAAATTCAACACCAACACCATGTTGCCACAACATCTACGAGCTTGAAAAGGTAATACTTCAGTGTTTTTAGTGATTTTAATTAAAACAAAACATTTGTTTTTCAATTGTTTTAATTCATTTTTTATTTTTTAGCAAATGAAACCCCTAATGCCTCCAAACCCTAATCCACCAAACTAAGTGCATGAGGACAATCCTATTGAATAGTGAGCACAAACTAGCCCTACCCAAACTCCTCCATTAATTCTATAGAATCCTTGTGAGACACAAGACAATATATTAGAGTGAATTGAGGAAAACAAAAAAGAACTTCAAACAATGGTTGAAATATTAAAAATATAAATGTAATGAGCACACATCAAAGAGCCCTTATGTCATCCTTGGAATCTATTATTTCTCACATAGATTCCATTAGTGGCCAAATTAACACATGGTCAAATCATAGTGAGAATGCATGGCAATATTATTCTACAAAATTATCATATAAATAAGTCAAAGATAAGAAAATATTGATATCCAATTTATTTGGATTATTTATTGATCCTAGAACCAAGGAGCCCATGCATGGAAGTTGCAAAATATTCCCTATTCATTGGTTCCAACACCAAGGAATAAGGGATAATTTTTGGGATAGGTGGTGGATAGTTTTTCTTACAATCCCCATGCAACAATAATGAGGTGCCCCAAAATTTTTTGAGGAAAATCTATTGTGAGTTTATCCTCAATGATATTCCAAACTATTTTGATATATGCTACTTCTAGGGAAGAAGCAAAGGCTTTGCACATGATAGGGAGAGGACATGTCATACCCAAGACCACCCAGTGAGACCCCTAGCTAGGCCATCTGTTTAACATGTCACAGTCCCTTCCACTATGAAGGAGGGTCTTGAGGTGGAAACACTATAGTCTATTAGTTCCCTCACCCAAACCTTATTATAACATAGTAGACCTCTTTCATAGGGTGATGATGGTGAACTTCTTAGGCATCAAAGGTCACCACACATTTTTCATACTTGTAGATCTACTTGTAATTATGGGTCTGAGGATGCTGATGATCTACAAGTTGGAGAGGATGCTCCATAGTTTAAGGAGTATGCTCTACAAGGCCAGGAGTAAGATACATCCATATTAGATAATATGGTAATGATGGGTGAGTTGTTGGATATTACCTTTCATGTTGACTGATATGTAATTTTCAATAAGGTTATGCAATTTTTTATATTTCCTTTTGAAATCTATAATCAGCTATATTAATCTATATAGGAAATGAAAATTAATGCAAAGAATCATATGTATTATTAAACTCTAGGGTCAAAGTATTCATTCTACATCTATCATCTCCCTAACACATGGTTAAATAGGGCCATGTTGAGTCCACAAGTATGTAATTTGTAACAATATAGTAAATATACTACATATAATTTTTTGGTTCATATATCAATAGTAATCTTAAAATGACAATTTAATGATGAATAGGTGGATGTTGGACCTCCAACATCACAAGGAGTTGGTGGAAGTGGTCATATATCAAGTTTTATTGAGGTAAATTTGAGCCTAAGGATTAGCAAAGTTAACAAAAGAATGAAAGAAGATCTCACCAACACCAATCCTTTTTGCACTTAAGTGGTTGTTCTCAAAATGATTATTATTGTTGAGAGGAGGATGTTAAGTGCTCAAATTGGTAGCATAACATTAAATTTGAGATTTTTTTGAAAATGGCTTGTGAGGGGTCCAATTTATATATTTTTGGATGGGTGGATGAAGGGCTATGATTGACTAGAGAGATCAATGGATGAGAATTATTGAGAGGATTGGATACATGAGGCACCTCGAAGTGGCACCTTGTGGTAGGTGCACAAGTGGGGGTCCAAAATTTAAGGAAAATCAAAGAGTGGAGGATTTCCTTGGAGAAAGTGGATGGTGGAGATCCAAAAGTAGATTTTTGGAGTGATGTACAAATCCTTGCACCACATGCCTAGGTACAAATCATGTATAAATCAAATCTTTGACCCATGTATACGTTTGAAACGTGTGCAATATTTACCTTGATTAATCATGCTTTAAAATATGCAAATGGTTAGATAGGTTAATGATTGAATTTGGTCAACTAATGATTGGATGGATAAAATGGGAATAAATAAATAGGATATATTTATTTAATTTTTGGAATGGGGATGATGAACCTAGTTAAATACAAATTTGAATTTATTTAACAAAGGTTGGACTATAGATGGAGGATTGATTAATTAAATAGTCCTAATTTGTTTAATTAATACTGGAGGAATAATTATTTTATTAATTAAATTATTATTTAATTAATATTGGAAGAAAAATGAAATAATTAATTAAATAAATAAGATTTATTTAATTAATTATAGTGGAATGATCGAGGGATGAACTAGTGATGACATAAATGATGGTGAGACAATTTCAAGTGTCTACAATTATTTTCTATTATTAGTATTTGTATTATTCTTGTTCTACGTATCATTATGCTTTCAACATTATTATTTGTTTTGATGTGTGTTAAAATGTTAACCTATAGGAGTAATTGGATCCATAGTACAACAATTGCTTAGTTTCATTTCTACAAAATTTTCAATTCCTACAAGTGTACATTTTAATTCTGCATATGTTCAATTTATTTTCTAGCAAGAATGCAAGTTTAATTTCAACTGTTAGGTTAAATTTCATAAATTTAATTTCAATAATTATTTAAATTTAGTTTTTTTCTTTTGTTAGAAATAACTTTTAGCCAAAAAGTCTTAAAGTCCCTTTTGCATATAGTCTTTGGACACCTCCTTAAATTGACATTAATTAAATTAGGAGGATTATAATGACTCTCAAGATGGCTTGAGTTGGTTTTAAGGTCTGCATTTTTGTTTGTTTCTATTCTATGTTTTTAGTTTTATCTTTGAGACTTTGTTTAAGGTTATGGGACCCTTTCAAAACCCTTACTGTTATCTATATCAATTCTTTTAAAAAAAGCCAAATAGTGAAATACAACAATAAAAAAATATATTCTAATTGAAGACATGAACAAGAAAAAAACAATGTTCCATTGAAATAAAGTTGAATGATTAAAAAATTTAAAGAGGCATTATATTCCATTTAATAATCTAATAAGGGGAAGTCAATAAGTAATGAGGGGAAGGGAAATTCTTAATGAAATGTGGAAAAAGTGGAAAAGAAAATGGATGGTGAGTGGAAACATAAATGCAAGGATTTAAGTGCAAATTAATTATAAATATTAAGTGGGAAATGAAATAGAATATTAAGATAAATAAAATGTATGTAAGTAATATAAATGAATTACAATATTAATAAATACAAGATGAGAGGTTAATCTAAATGATTAAATGATAAAATTGGTGTCCATTATATCATTCCATTCTAGGGTGGGACAAAATCATCTATGGTTAAGTTTTTTATTAGGATGGTTTTGGTCATGATCAAACTTTTTAGCCAAAGGTAGGGTGTAGTGTTAGAGCATAGAAAGAAGGATGATGGAGAAAAAAATTGAAAGTGTGAAGGGGTATGGAAGTGGCCTATAGGGGACAAGATAAAGAATCCCATAATTTGGCCACTAGCAACTCTAAATTCTCAATTTACATGTGCTATTAGATGCTTCTAGTAGGCTGACAAATTGAAGGGAATATATTAGTAATGATTCTCTTGGTATTTTATATATGTTTTACCTCTTAAGATACAAAGACTTCTAATTGTGAAAATTTTCAAGATATTATAAAAAAAATATGAAAATGAAATAATAATGCTAGGAGGAGAGTGAAAGTAAAGGTAAGGAAAAGTTGTACATGAAAAACTATTAAAATAAATTATGCATTCTTGATTTATAGTGTCCACCCCATTTTCCTTTTGCTCCTTTTTTAGTTATATATAATCACTTATAGGAAGTTTTCATGGTTGATATATTCTCTCTAATTCCATCCTTGATATTCTCTATAATTGACATGTTTTGATAAATTTCTAGGTCATTTGGCATAATTATATAGTGTTTTATATGATTAATCACATGCAGGACTTGTATGGTAGATACCTATTGACACTACTCTACTCTTTCTTTCTTTCTTTGTTTCCTCTCTACATGCTCTATATGTGTTGATTATTTGATGGAATATTTTAACACTATATTGAAATGTTAACAATATCATGTTGTTATGATATATATGATTTCCAACAGCTAGCCAATTAGTAGAATAAAATTTAAGGCATACTATATTAATTGACAAATATTGATCCACAAACAATTATGGTACTATGTATGCCTAAATAATGGCATTTAAATTAATTATCTATTTTGAAATAAAATGTTGCGAAATCCAAATTTAGTGTATTTATTGATATGATTACATAGTTGGTCTTATGTCAAGTTTCATTTTGTATTTTAGTCACCATTGGACCCTTAAGTGTGTCATGTATATTGTGTTTATTGGTGTGTTTGTAATTATGAGAATACTCTAATTATTCTTATAGTTCCAACTAATCTTTATATATACATTTATAACTTGGATATATTGATGCATTTCATAGAGTGTACATGTGACTTGATGGTCTCACCCAAATAGGAAAATTATACTCAATGGATATTTTCATCCACCACCTTTGTTAATGGCTCATGTTGTGTGTAGGGAGGTACAAATATCTTAGACTAGTTTATAGGTATAGTAGTCTTATGTGGTGAAATGTGTGGTTGCATTTATGTGGGATGATGCCTAATTTTAATGTAAAATTGAATTTGAGAATTTGAATCTATTTAAAGGAGGTTAAGTAGGTGAACATCTAATGAGTTTCACATCTATGAAAACTCCTCACCTTAGGTTATGAGGTTAGGGATCTTACGAGAAAATTAGCCGATGTGGGAACATCCTAGTATGTTAAAATAAGTTTATATGGTAACTTGAGCCTCAATCTTCCCCATAGAGGAAAGAAAACTAATGTAGTTATGGAATGAAGATGTAATGAAGGATTACCCAACCATGAAACCTAGAAAATAAAAAAGATACAATACAACTCAAAGACATAACAATATAACAATTATTAATTCATAGTCAGAATTGAATTACAATCTATCTCAAGGACTTACAACATGAGGCCATGACCTTCAAGATACATATGGGCACAACTATGTGTGAATTACATAATTTGAATGATATTGCAATACAGTTCCACTGCTAAACTAGGAACTCAACTAAATACCTTTAAATGATCATGACAAATGCTTATATAGTAGCTAGCCTTGGGAATTATCTTAGCTTATTTTAAGGAGGTGCAAAGCTTGATTCCAAGTGTAACATGTAGTTAGTCAAATGTGTAGAATGCATGTGGTGATGATGAATCATTGAATCTTGATGTGGTCTATAGCATAAGCTCTTTTGGGTCTAATGCATCTCAAAACATGATCCTATGTCTCCACATACTTTGAAAAGGTGTTGCAAGCTTCCAATAGTAAATCTGGTTTTTATCTTGTTATGCTTGGTAGTAGTCTGGAATTGGAATATACATTGTGGTGATCATACTCTCTTGGAAATATAACATGACATTCTAGGATCAATTTAGAACATGTGTTCCCAACTACAATTTGAAACATGCACATGTAGCTAAATGCAATAGATATGTGGTACCTAGATGATGATTGAAATGCTATTGAACAACTACAAACAAACAAATAAAATAAAAGAAAATATTTTTAGGTGATGCAAGATTGAGCTCTTACACCTTGTAGTGCTCCTACATTTGACACCTAGGGTAATTGGAAAAGTAAGTCCCTCAATTTCTAATGGATAAAAAACCAGATGGTCTACCTCAACCTTAGGAATCCAAGATGAGTCTTCTTTCGGCCTTCCTTTCCATTTCACCAAATACTCATACTATCTTTTTAGTGCTTCTAGCAATCTTAATATCCAAAATATTTTCAATGTCCTCTTTCTATTGTTGTAGTATCTAATTCTTATATTATACTTCTAAGCCACTATATCTTGTCTCTCCTTCATGATATTTAAATATAGTTCTATAATATTTAATACTAGTGATATACCCAAGTCTTCCAGTAACTCTACTGCATATGTTTCCCATGAATTAAACCTTTTGATAATTTTACAAGGACCAAACTTCTTCATCTTTATCTTATTATATGTCCCAATGGGAAATCATTCATTTTTAAGATACACTATCACTTTATCTCCCATAAACTCCTTATGCCTTATTTTCCTATCATCCTTCTCCTTATATAGATACCATTCATCTTCACAAATTGACATGTTACTTCTATGTGTACTTACATCACATGTTAGATACAATTCTTCTACTTCTACACTCCTCTTCTCCTCATTTTTAATATCCTTCATTTCTAATACATTCCCTAGACTATTGTCATATGCTACCATAAATAGTATTTCCTTGTACTCCTAATTATTGAATTGTTCTATGCAAACTCTTCTTGGGCTAGAATCATATCACAATTTCATCTCTTTTCTCCAACCAAACAATAAATTGCCTAAACTCGTATTCATGACTTTTATCTATCCATTAGTCTATGGGTGATATGTTGAACTAAATTTCAAATCTATTTTCATCTTCTTCCATAATGTCTTCCAAAAAATCCTATAAACTTAGTATCCCTATTTTATAAATATTATTTTCTAACCATTAAATCATTAAAACTAAAGTTGTAAAAAATATTTGTAAAAATTAAATGTAAATCCAACCTTCATTTTAGAAATTCCAAACCTAGAAAAATTTATACTTTAATCAACAATCCTTCTACTACCAACACTAATAATAACCTTGCTAATATTAAAAAATGCTACAACATGTGTTTTTCTATGTATAATTATTTATATCAATACATCTCTTCAAATCAACATGCATTATTCTTTCAAAAATATATTCGTAGATGACTCAATTGTGGTGTTTCTCTTAAAGAAATTATTTTCATAGTTGAAATTACCTTATTTTTTTAAAAAAATTATTTTTCATTTATATTTAGAAACATATATTACATTAAAAAATTAGAAAACCATTTCTTATTATAGAGAAAGGTTGATAATTTTCACCGAATATTACTTCTGAAAGAGATAGATAAATATCTTTTGGTTTCTACTTTAACTATAATATAAAGTAGCAAAATATGGACAACTTTGTCTTCAATTTGTGAAAATAAAAATAAAAATTAGTGACAACTAATGCAAAGAAAATATTTGTTGAAGCTATAAAATTTTCAACCACAATGAACATCATTAAATTATTAAACAATTTTATTTTCTCAAATGGAACTAGATAAATATATTTCATAGTTTTTACTTTAGCTATTAATATATGTTTGAATCATCTATCTAATTTAAAGTAAATGTAAGATATATATGATTATAACAAAGTATAAAATATGTGGATATTAGATAATTAAAAAAACAATTTTTCACAAAACGAGAGATTTTTTCGTGAAATCAAAAATCAAACAAATCCTTTTAAAAAGGCCTTACATCACCAATGGTCTATTAATCTCACTCACTAGCATGATCATGGTAGTGTTTATGCACACAACTATTTGAAAATGGTTAAATGCCATTTTTGGTACAATTTTGTATTTTTTGGAATGGTAGCCTATGTGCAAAATTTATAAAAATATGATTTCCAATATGATTTCATAAATTCAATCTTTTAATATCTATCTCAGCTATTCTAGAATTACCTCTAAGATTCTAAAATATTTTTTTGGTAAACTTCATTTTGATGAATATTTTGGTGCTTTGTATGCCATTCCTTTTAATTACCTTTGAAATTCTTCCATAGCCATTACTTCTCCCATAGATTTGTCCATTGCTAAAACGATGTAGTGATACAAGAGAATCTCAAGTGTAAGAGTAATCTTACATCAACTATTTTTTTTTTGTTTTATGTTTTTTTTTAAATTTTATAGATTTTCTTATTGTCACAACTATTTTTTATTGCCATAGTTGTATTTTCTTATTGTACTCTTCATTCAAAGCATTAGTTCAAGAAATAGTAATTCTAACATGTGATATTGCTAGTTCATCAAAAACTTTCAAATTATAACTAAAACATCTTAAAGGTGTTCTTAACATGGAAACATGTTTCCTCAAATGTTATGTGGATTAATGTAATGTGGTGTGTTGCACTTACTCAAGGAAGACCTATTTGAGTCATTCACAACATATTTTAATCTTATGCTAATTGATAATGTTACTTAACGCATTATTAGTCCCATGGAGGTTCATGGTTAAGGTCACATGAATGATTCAAGCTTACATTTTTCCACTCATAGGTTTAGTGGAGTCATTTACATGTTTTAGAACAAGGAATCTAAATCCAAGGTAAAATTATAGGAGCAATCATTTTTTATTGGACCAATGATCTTTATGTCATGTGCATAAGGAATTGAACTACATTTCTGGTTCCAGTGCCATCTTACTACATCATCTTCCTCTTTAAAATAGTTATATTTTTAAGATTAAAAGGGAATCATTTTGAAGGAGATAAATATATATATAGATTAGGGAGAGCACTGTAGGCACTAAAAAAGTGCATGAGCCTACATGGTAATTCGATGATGAGTTGTAGTCCTAAACACGTACATGTAAGTGTGTAAATATGACCTCTCATCAGTATTACTCTTGACGACACATGGATTGATGTTCTTCACTTTGTTTGTACCTCCCCTATCTCCTATCTAACCTTCTAAGGTCCTACATCTTCACCAATTACCCTATGTCAACAATTCATTTTTGTTACTTTCTAGCCCTATTGACATGACCTAACTACATCACAAGATGGGAAATTCACTTTCTCTAATCCCATTTTAACCATTTCAACCCTCTACAGGCCTCCAATTGACCCTCCTAGACCATCTCCAATCATCAGTTTGAACACCCATTTCCTTAATTTTGGGTCACCCACTTTGATTTGGAATCTCTGGGGTGACCTTGCTATTGAAGTGGATCCCCTGGGGGAAACCTTCCCTGGTCAATTGGGTGACCCACTCTATTGAAGTCCAATGACTTGTCTCTGGGTCTTGAAGTCATCTTTAGCCCCTAGGTCCAATCTTAGCTCCTCAAACCACATGCAAAACTTATTCCCTATAGGTCACCCACTTTGACTTTTGAATCTCCCAGGGGTGACCCTAAATTTTAAGTGAATCCCTGGGAGTGACCTGCCTTGGAAAATTGGGTGACCCTATCATGTTTTGACATGAGTGTTTCTCTTTAGTTCGGGCCCAAAATAGCTAATTTTTTTCTCCATTTTGCATGTCTCTTCGACCCCAACTGAGCCTAATTTATTTCTAACTCACTCTAAACTCTCAATCACTCCATTCTTACCTCCCACTAAGATATTATTATCTCCCTATCCATCTCATGCTAACTCAAATATTCCTCTAGTGATAATCTTTCAAAGCTTGTTCACTCTCTAATCAACTCAGTCCATTTTCCAATCAACATTGTTAACTCTCCAATCAAGAGAGTTAAATCTCCAATCAATTCCACCATTCATGAGATTCTCAAACCTATAAATACCCCCTCCTATATGCATTATGGGAGGCAAATTCATTCAAGTTTTTTGTTTTTCTCTCCATAACATTTATATGCTCATTGCAAGACTTTGTGAGCCTTTTGTTTTCTTTCTAGCTTAGTTTCCCAAGCTTTAATAGATTCATTATATTATTATACTCTCCAATTTATTTCAAAAGCCCAAGCCATAGTGCTCCCATAGCTCCCAAATCTCAATTCTAGCATCATTGCTCAATTCATACTTGAATCTATTGCTTCAATCTTCATCCTTGTTGCCAAGAGAAGGACCCCATTTCTGTAGAGGAGAGAAGGTTGCCATGGAAGAAGGACTTCCAAGGATATGATGAGCTCATGCATCAAATTTATGCTAGGTTTTTCATATTCTTAGTAGTTAATTAGATCACTAATTTTCTCTTGGGAAAGTAATTCAATTTTCTATTCTCTTGATAGGATTTGCATTGTTAGAATAGAATTGCTTAGGATAGTTGTTATTTACTTTCTTAGTTAAATTTCCTTCATTGCTTTAAGTTAGTTTCTATTTTATTTTCATTAATTTAGATGTGAAAATTGATTCACAAAAACACAAAAAACATAGGTTAAACTTTGCATGAGAAAAATAATCTTAGATTTCATTCATATTTACTTCATAGTAATTAGAACATTCAAAAATCAGATAAATAACAAAAGTATTATTTTGCATTCATAAATGGTTGCATACATAAAAAATTACAAAACATAGAAGACAAAACAAAAACACAAAAAGAATTCAAAAACTCCTCAGTTCCATCATGAGGTCGACAATCAAACAAAAGTGTAGAAAACCTTTGATTACAACACAAAATCAAATCAAAAGTCAACACTTGGTCAAACCTAAGTCAACACAACAAACTCTCTCTCTCTCTCTCACCCAAGCATTTGATGTGTCTTGGGATTAGAGGGGTTTGGGTTAAAGATATTCTTGAAGAGATAGAGGCAATCCATCCTAGACCACAACACACCACAAATGGTTGAAGAACAAGAACACACTCTTAGAGTCATTCATAAAAGGAACAACACATGACAAGTCATTCAAGCACATGAGAATAGATTAGAATGCCTTAGGATAAGCAATGAACAAAATAGTCTAGCACTACGTGTTGGAACTTACGAAACCCGAACAAAAGACTTAGAAGTAGTGACCCTTTGGGTCATATAGTTATCTCCACAACAATGGTCACAGAATGTGATCATCAAGCATTAATGCATATTCAACCCATGGACCAGCCAGCCATCATCTGTGACATTTTCCTTCCATACGAATAGAATTACCCCCAGGTTATGCCTCCACTTGACTGGATTTTGCCATGAGAGCAAGAGTGACTTGGAGGTCACCTAATGCAAGGAGATGGTTCATGTGTGATATTGGATCTAACTCATTCGCATTGTGCTTGAGTCACATTTCAAAGCATACAAGCACTAGATAGAAAACATGCTCATTAGCTTAGTGCTTAAGGAGCCACAAACATTTTTGTGCTTGTTTATGTTAGTGAAGCTTGAAGCCTAATTTTAATCAGAAGCCCTAGAAATAGAATTTTTGATCTAATTTTAGACCATGACTCAATAAAGTAGTGTTTTACATATTTATTATGTATTTTACATTCTAATGTGTAAATCTTAGGAGGGACTTGTGTTATATTGCATGGCTAGATAGTACAAAATTAGACACTCCATTCATAACTATATTAAGTGGCATTAAAGAAATATTTTGAGTCCTAAATAAGAGAAGTGAAGATTTGAATAAATCATTCAAAACCAAGTTGTTGGAAAAAAATATATCCTAGTAAATCTAGTTGTAAAGCAATCACCAAAGTCTGAGGAATTTTTTGTTAGATTAAAGTCAAGATTCCTCCACAAAGAGTAGGTGGATGTAAAGCTGTTAACATTGTATCAAGAATGGAATAAATGTTTTAGATCATGAGAAAGGTCTCTCTCTCTCTCTCTCTTTATATATATATATTATCAAAAATAATAGAAGATGAGGTTGTACATCTAGAGATGATGATAGTGATGAAAAAACTAGAAGAAGAAATGAACATGTTGTAGAACAAAATATAGAAGATGAAGAATATCACGATCAAGCAAGGATGTTAAAGAATATTTTCCATATTAGTAAGAGATCTAGAAATTATTTTCCTAGTTATTTTGGTAGTTTGAATCTTGAGAAGGTGATATACTGGTTGACTTAAATATAATAATTTTGGAGTTTGAGGAAATATTAGATCTTGAAAGAGTGAAGTTTTAAAACATAGTTGAAAGGTCATTCTACTTTATGGTAGGAAGAAGTATAGTTAGAAACAAATAGAAGAAGAAAATAAAAGATTGAAAGTTGGTATATCATTGGAGAAAAATTGGAGACTAAGTTTATCCCTATAGATCATCAATTTGAGCTATAGAAAAAATTGTAAAATTTGAAGTAGAAAGAAATGAATGTGAAGGATTATATTGAAGAATTTTATAATATAAAAACTAGGGCTAATCATCATTAATTTGATCATGTAATGGAGGTAGGATATATCAATTATTTGAGAGGAAGGATCCAAGAAGAATTGAGTATAGTAATATTTCAATCAATTGAAGTGTATTAGTTTTCCCTAAACATAGAGGAGAAATTGTCTAGGATATTTTATACTACGTAGAGTAAGAAAAGAGGAAGAGTGGTAGATTCTAGAGAGGAAGAAACTAATGAAATGGTGAATAACATGGTTATGATAATGTAGAAGATAAGGGGAGTAATAATGCTTATCACAATAATAGATTTAATGGATATCAACAAGGTAGAAGTTGACATGGAAAACAAGGTGGTAGATTATTTCAAGGAACTTGTTCTAATTGTGGAGTTTCAAAGGACATAGATTATTTAAATGTTACCAATCACATGGAAGAAATATTAGAAGATCTAAAGGAACTATAAGAGCCACACATGTAGATGAAAAGTTAGCTAAATCACTAAGCTGAGTGAATGAACAAGAAAAGGGTGAGTCTTTGTTGGAAAAAATAATATTATTGAAACTTGATAGGGAAGATAGTGAATAATTTGCACAAAGAAAGAATTTATTTAGAACAATTTGTAATACTAAAGGTAAATGTTGTAAAGGCATAATTGATAGCGGTAGTACCAATAATATTAAATAAAAGTAAATCATTGTTAATTGCAGGTTAAATAAGATAGAGCATCTAAGTCTATATAGAATTTAATAGTTATAGAATGATCATAAGGTATTGATAAGTAAACAATATTTGGTCAAGTTTAAGATAAGATAATTTTATAATGAGGTATTGTGTGATGTTATAGGCCTATGGTTTTTTTCCACTTATTATTATGAAGACCATGTAAATATGATATAAAGGGCATTATTAATGGCAGAGACAATACTTATACTTTGATGAATGGAGGTGAGAAACATATTCATACTCTATTGATGGTGAGAAATTTTGGAAGGTCCAAAGCATGAAAAGATGTGTTTTATAATGGTTTTGAATATATGTTAGATTCTAGATAAGGGAGATTTTCCATAAATTATGACTTTTAAGTTTGCTAAAGGAATACATTGATATAGAGTCTAATATTATGCCAAATGGATTATCACAAATAAATAGTATTAGTCACGACATGGATTTGATTCTAGGATTGAGTTTAGAAAATAAGGTTTCTTATAAGATGATAGCATTATAGAATGAAAAAATAAATTAACAAGTGTAAAAGTTGTTGAAGAAAGGATTGATCAAAGAAAGATTAAGTCCCCATGTGGTATAATTGTAGTAGAACAAAATAAAGGTGTATAATGGGGAATGTGCATAGATTCAAGAGTACTAATAAGATCACTATACACTATAGATGTCAATTTCAATGGATAGATTATTTAATAGATTATTTCAATATTTCAATAAATAGAACTAAAAGGTGGTTATCATCAAATTATAATAGGATAAGGAGATGAATAGAAGACAACATGTAAGACTAAAAAGGTTTATATAAGTGGTTGGTTACACATTTTGGTTTAATTAACTCATCAAGTATATTTATGAGCCAAAAAAGGTTCCTTTCATACTATTCTTAGTTGGGACCAAGCCTTAAGTGTCATAAAAAACTCTCAGAATATTTACCATATGTGAAAAACCCATTCAAAATATCTTATATGGTTGTAATTGTTCATTCCTTATTCATTCTTTATGTTTTAGTGTTGACTTGCAATATCCCATTGACAAAACGTTTAGGTATCCCTAATTGAACTATTATATAATATTCCTAGAAACTAGCATTGCACCCTAGTTTATTCATTATGTTGAGTTCCCGTTGTTGGTCACATCTCACTTGATACATTGGTGCAAAGTAGTTGTTAAGTCTAATAACCACTACTAATCCTCTCCAATCCACAATTAGCTTCTTCTTACATATTTCCTTTTGAATTTAGGTTAACTAGAAGGTGGTGGTTATGACAACATGTTTAAACACTAGGAGACCTTGGCAACTACCATTACATAATATTTCCTTTATTGCATTGAGTGTTGCTCCTGGTCACTAGCCCACTTGCCACATTGGCACAAAAGACATTGCTTGCTTACACAATTAACTGCATGGAATGAATTCATTCAATAATTTACTTATCTAAATGCAAAATCATTATATCTCATGTGTGTACCTATCAGGCCAAGTCCATCATATTTGGTCTTACAATTATTCCATGGATTTTCCTATAGAACCACCCACAACAAATTAAAGCTCAATTTTAAATCTTATGCATTTTTCCTCACATTGTGCACCACACCACATGGCTAGTTATCCTTCTTACACTAGGCATTATTTTCTATAGTGAGTCAAGTTCCTTGGTAAACTCACAAACAATTTTCTATTGCAACACTATTAAATTCAAAGTTCTATATGCTCAATGACTAGTGTTTGTTCACTCTTGAAAAACTTTATCCATCACCTATCCTACCATAGATTTTTGGATCTATACACAAGTGATAATATTAATAAATACCATATAAAACTAAAGTGTCTTTTTACATTAAATCAAATCGAGAACTCTAAAGATATATTACAACCTTGCATTTCATAGTGTTGTTAAACACCCAAAGTATTGAGAGGGGGGGTGAATAAGTACTTTATTAAACTTCTTATTTATTAAACTAGTAATCCATTTACCACATGCAATAACAAAGAAAATTAAACACATAAGAAATAACCACAAACCATCATACATGAACACCAGGATTTTTTACATGGAAAACCCAAAACTGGGAAAAAACACGGTGAGTGTTAGCTCACAAT
Organism: Cunninghamia lanceolata; assembly: GCA_027924645.1. Lineage (NCBI taxonomy): Eukaryota > Viridiplantae > Streptophyta > Pinopsida > Cupressales > Cupressaceae > Cunninghamia > Cunninghamia lanceolata. The sequence continues at coordinate 4,532,511 of BSBN01000934.1, forward strand.
ATATTATGTAGGAACAATACTGAATTATAATAAAGGCTCATTGCCTAGGGCTCACTACCCAAAAGAAATGCTCACTACAAGAAGACTCACTGCTTAGAATAGGAAAGAAGAAAGGAAATGGCTCACTACCAGGTTGAACTGCTCAGATTGCATCTACACATGCATGGATGCAACTCCAATGGATGCTCAAAATATTGTCTCAAAACTCTTCATCTTGACTACTCTGTTTCACTGTTCTACTTTTACATTGAACAAGATCTCTCTTCTTCTACTCTTGTCACCTGCTTTGCGCTATATATATATTTCATACATTCACATTTGCATTACCCAAACACCGAATTCACTCCCATATATATATCCACAACAATCAAAATCTTCATATTAGGTCGGCCTAATAAAACATACCGTGTAGTCATGCATTATGTACTCTATCGGTCAAATTCATTATCCAAAATTTATAGCGGACCCAACCAATATTTGAAAAACCTTCACACATGTTAGCCTCAATTGTTTAATCACTTAGGATTAAGTTCCAAACACCAAAACTTATTGCATACACATCATATTGTCATGTCAGCCTTAACCACAGATTGTTTACTGATTTAGTTCAACTGTCAGACAACATCTTCCACTGCGGACCATAAGACTTGCTCACATCCATATCAAAGACTCTTCATATGTCATAGATCACACCTTTAGAACCATAGAGAAAAATATTCTTTTGTGGTAGAATGCGAACCACTGGAACAGATGCTCTGTCACAGTCAAACTATACCATCCCAAGTAGCGATACTTAGGCATTCATAACTAAATCTCTGGTGAAGTTTAGAACTTGAAAATTTAGATTTAGATGTTTCATACTTGTGTTTACAACACCTCAAAAATACACAACAAAACATGCCACAGCAGAGGAATGCAGACCAATTCAGTTGAGTATTCAGTTATGATATCCTCTGTTCTCTATACTGTCAGACTTAGACTTTTTAAAGAAAGACTTCCAGTACTTATCAAGGACTAAAAACTTGGACAAATGATCATCTGAGGACTATGAACAACTTACCTAAACCACATGATATGATCTTCTACTACGGACCAATACTAGTGCAAATAACGTCTCCTTGTCGCTGCTTCAGTATACTGCCAACACTTAACCCAAAATGGCTAAGTCTTCTTCTTCGGACCAAAGTTTCTGTTCCAATATTGTGCCTTTTCTTGTTTCCATCAATGATAACATCTTCAGACATCATACACAAGTTTCCAACAATCTCCTCCTTTGGCATTGATGGCAACACTTGATGTGAAAAACTATTACAACTCCCCCTGTCTTCATGCCTTATTATTTTTCAAAAGTTTTTCACATGTTTCATTTCTTCCCCCCCTTTGACATCAATGGAAAAGGTGTGTGATAGAAGGATATGTACAAGTTACCAAAATCTCAAAACTATTTTTCTACTTTACCGCATATATACAAGTGATGTCAAAAATGCTTACTATTGTTGTTGTTTAGGAAGAACATCTTTATAGATTATTTTTAGTTGCACCATTTCTTCATCCCAACTGGTCTTGGCATCACTCAAAATTAGTATATTCCCATTGATCTAGGGCACCAAATCTTCTTCTTTCTTCACTATATTAGGGTCTTCAGTGATTTGCCTTGTTTTGTCTACCGCTACTATCAACTTGGTTAAAGATGTAATTTTGAAACTCGTTACCTCCCTGAGCTAACTCATTCTATGCTTTATGATATCCCTTTTGGGTCTGTAACCTATGTATATTAGAATGGATAGTTTCCACTTGTGCCCTTTGATTACTAATAGCATATTTTGTTAGGTCATAGGTTTTGGATATCTTCATTATCTGAGCTTCCCATTTATCTATTTTATCTTTTACATCCTTAGTCAAAACTACCCATGTAAGACAAAATTGATACAATTCACTGGCTTCTTTAAGAGCTAACTATGCATATTCTAGACTTTGGTCTAGTAATATTTTATCTTGAGAGGCTTTATCTGTTGCAAGCATGTGCCTAATCGATGTTGTCATTAATGTCAACATATCTTTGTTGTCATTGGTGTCAATTGTGTCCTATTCTATTACTTGTTTAGAAGCCTTGTGTGTTGAGGATATTGAGAAAATTGGCCTCTCTGGAAGAATCAAACAAGTTACAGTGAAGTACAGTATAGACAGAGAGTTGTATGCTAAACAGTCCAGTAGATTTCTCTGCATTTCCTTCTTCTTATAGATCTGGGTCCACAGATTGGAATTTGTTCAAAGGGATGTCTGAAGATGCTAAATCTTGAGTTTGAGCCTCTGGTGTGTAGTTGTGAGAAAGTTGCATTCACCAGAGTAAAACCCGCTCCTTCTAATTATTCTCTAGTGATAGGGAGAAAGTGTTTTGCTTCGTATTCCTCTGCAATAAAGTATTTTGCTCTATGGTTCTAGAGGGAAGTTTGGGATGATGATAAGTGCCTACAATTTTAGTGCTTCATGTTTTTGTGGTCTGCATGCTATCTTTCTTTTATGACAGTCAAAGACAGTGAAGTTCATGTGTTCTAGTGAGAAGATCCTATTGTTAAAGTGGCTAAGGTTTGTGTGGTTGCTCATGGTGATTATAACGTGCTTGTGGATGCCTCTTGATTGTGTTCCTACCTTGACATTGGTCCGCCTTAAGGAATTGAGATCATGTTTTGAAGATTGTTCCCAGATAACATAGTGTGTAACCAGTCTTGGCTGACTTGGTTATTTCTAGTAACTCCGAAGATCCCTTGAAGATTGTGGAAGCGTGTTGTGGCATGGAAGATCGTGTTTGAGTCCCAGCTAAGGTGTGGTGTGATCCGCATATACATTTACTTTATTTCCTTTGCTTAATAATGTAATAGGTCAGGACCTATTTTGTAAATGCTTGTATTGCCGACCTTGGAGATTGCTCCAATGGTTGATGATTGTAATGCCGACCTTAATGATCATTCCAAGGTTGATGAAGTGTATAAATACTTGTAGTTGAGCTGTGAAAAAGTTTTCGTTGAGCAAAGATGGAAAGATAATAAGAAAGGTCCAAAAGACAGAGCAGAGAAGAGGGAGAGCAGAGTAGAGGTAGAGTAGAGCAGAGTAGAGGAATTATTGTACTTCAATCACAGACATAAAAAGGTGTTGATCATGGTAGTGAGCCTGATAGTGAGTCGCTAGTAGGGTTTAACAGCCCTCAAGGTTTAACAACCCTTATTGTAATCTTGCTAGGTTTAGGGTTGAGGCAGTGAGCCTACTAGACCTAGTTGTTCTTCATGGCAGTGAGCCAGTAAGTTTAGGCCCATGGACTGACCAAGCTTGAACATCATTATTTCAAGATTGCAATATATATTGAGAGCTAATCCTCTTTGTGGTTTTTCCCCACCTTGGGGTTTTCCACATAAAATTTGGTGTCTCTTGTGTTTGATGTTGTATCTATGGGTAAGTTTCTGATTTGATGCATTCATTGTTAAATCATAATAATTATAGATAAGTGATTGATGTTTAATTGCAGAAGTGTTTAAGTTTTTGAGACAACTGATTCACCCCCCCTCTTAGTTGTCCAGGGCATATCAACAATTGGTATCAGAGCCAAGTTCCTCTAAAGAAAGTTTAACATCTTGAGGAAGATCCAAAATGTCATACAAGAAGGAAGCACTGCATTTTGATGGAACGAATTATGCTCTTTGGAAGGCTGAGATGAAAAGCCATCTTCTTTGTCTTGGTTACAAAGTATGGAAAGTTACAAAAAAAATAATACACCATGCCTCCAAATGTTTTGATGACTAAAGATGCAATCAAAGAATATGAGATGGATGTCAAGGCAAAAGATGCTCTACTAAGCTCATTAACCAACTCAATACTGGCAAAAGTTGTGGATCTTGAAACTGCAAATGAGGTATGGGAAAAGTTGAAAAATCTGTATGAAAGAGATGATTTTGTGAAGGAAGCCAAGCTACAAAGTCTAAAAGTGAAATATGAAAGTTTGAAGATGAATGAAGATGAAAACATATCAACCTTTATGCAAAGAGTTGATGAACTTGTCATAGGGATAAAAGCCATGGGGGAACTCTCGACGATAAGGAAATCGTGATGAAAATTCTCAGATCTCTGCCCAAGTCCTACTGTTGCAAGGTAGCTGCAATTGAAGAATTCGTGTAAGTAAAAGATGTTGATAGGGATTAGCTACTTGGTAAGCTTACTGCCTTTGAAATGAGAGAGTTTGGTGATGCTCTGCTGAAAGTTGAGACGACCTTCAAAGCTAGTACTCCTTAAAGAACTTCCAGATTAGAAAAGTACAAGGTAGAATCTGATGATGAGTTTGATGAAATTGAAGCCAACTTTGATGAAAAGTATAAAGGAAAATTACCTTTCAAATGTTTCTCTTGTGGTAACAAAGGTCATTTTGCTTCCAGATGTCCTAAAAGAATTGAAGGAAATAGAAAAAGATATGAGAACAGGCCTAGGACCCAAAAGAAGTGTTATTATGTTAAAGATTTTGATCATGATGGAGTATCAGATAATGGTGAACTAGATAATGCTAGTACTTCTGGAAATGAATGCTTGTTTATTGCTATTAAGGAAGATCTCGTGTCTACTAATTCTACTAGATGTGTGAAGGAAGAAAAACCAGTGGAAAGTGCCTTGGCTACTCAGGTCATCAAGGATAAGGATGAATGGGTTATTGATAGTGGATGCTCTCTGTAATGCCCCGTCATGTAACCCCAGAGTGCTAGATTAAAAGTACAAAAGTTACAGAACTAATTTTTTTTTTTTTTTTGAAAGCAAGATAGTGTAAAGTAGAAACCAGACATAACACATTGTATGAAATTACTCTTCTAACCACTCTAGGGCAACATAACTGCATTAATAATAGGAAATAAAACTACAGAAGCCATAACCATTACACTGCTAAAATAATTACCAATAACTTCCACTGAAGTAGAATAGATTTGTAGTGCCCCGTCCATGAACACCTTGATAGACAACACTTATCAGCAAGCAAAGCGGAAATATATATATTTTTTAATAGGACAACAAGTGAGGTTTAGTAGATCAAACACATCAATAGTTAACAACTTGTCTCCCAAGGTGTCAAGGATGCACTACTTAACAATAAACAACATCATTACATGCATTGCTAACTAACATCGACAATTCATACAACTCTATGACAATAATGATTAGTCATAAACATTTACATTCCATGCCATAACTTAGATAAACAATTTGGATAAGAATTCATGCACATTTAACAAGCCTATACAATTGAGTACATCAACATGAGATTTACATTATCGACATCCTGATTACAACTGAATATAAACAATGAGATACAATAAATACACAAGGCTAATGCATGAGCAAAAGAACTGTCTTCAAAAAGGTACAAGGTCTGATGTCTGGCACACAAGGTGAATCCTCCTCGCTCACGAACAAACAACAAGGGAGAAAACCAATGGATCTAGCTCTTTCCACCCAACCATGTGGGACCCTAAGGCCCACCCCTCCGAGCTAGGAGTTAACATGAGGTCCCCACAAGAACAACGGTCGGGAAGACAGTGGACTAAGAACATCACAAGACTCCAACATCACTAGCCAATCTCACAACCACACAACATTACTTCTAGAGGCAACACATGACAACTGTCATCATAACAGAAAATATACATAACAGTGCAAGGCATCAACCATCTTGCAACCAATCACAATACAATGAATCACTCGAGCAAGGCATGGGCCCTCTTGCTCTAACATCTCAACCATAACAAGGTGTATTCTTGAGCAAGGCATGGGTCCTCTTGCTCCCAAATTTCAATCCTTTGCATAGATCAAAACAAGGAGTTAAAACAAGCTCAACACAATAGGGGACCACAACTTACAAGAAGAGCTTGACAACATGGATTCAAGACAAAACAACAGGTCTAGGTATACACATTGCAAGGCTTTAACCTTCTTGCAATTATGGCATAAACATAAGGCAAAGTCCCAATACACCATTCAAAGTTTCCAAACGGAGTAATACTTGGGAGACTTCTTCTATACCGATGACTACATGACCCCCATTGTCTTGACCACCACAATAGTTCAACAAACTTAGACAAATAATGATTGCAACATTCATGAAGGACTTAATCATTACCCCAATATGCATTCACAAGATACCATGCGCATGAACACAAAATTACAACCTGGGCCTCTGGAACCAAAACACTCTATTAACTTGCACAAGGAGTCTCATTAAGACCAACAATCAAACATATGACCAAACTTATTTTCTTGATGCAACTGAGATCACATACTCCCATTATATAGAAGTTCTTAATAACAACTTAATTAATAAATTTTACAAGGAGAACATAACAAATTCACTGACGGATTAATATAATTAACATTCGACCAAAACCAACTTGAAATGGAAATCTTCACTACATAATAAATTTCTATTCAACAACCTCATACAAAGTTTAAATAACTGCATCAAGGTAATTAAAAGACACATATCAATATGCAAGTTTTTCCGTAAGAGAGATAAATAATTCTAACAATAATAATAAAATAATAATAGTGATAACCAAATTCTATATTTATTCACAAGGAAGACTTTAGTCATAATAATAATATATTTATTTAACATAGTGCATTCTCGATTATATCCTTGTAAACAAGAAAGAACCAATTCCAAAATTACATTACGATTCCTTACCATTGACTTAGATTAATTAGAAAACGAGGGTAGGATTATCACCGCTTATCAATTTGCAAAACTATAATACCAATAGTGTAACTTGAATAAATCTATTGCCGTTTAATTCCCATCCAAAATCAATATAAACATTACTCTACCCTAATAGCAAGGAAGAGCATTTAATATGAAAACATGGTTGTAAACTCGTTACGAATGGATTTACAAGAACATTAAATAGCAACATAAAACTATTAATTACGCAATTATCTAGTCAATTTGCAAGACACAAGTGTCGTTATCCTAAGGCATCTCAAGTATTGTTCGTGATGGAGATTGAGTGACTCAATAAATGCAATGGGATTCAAAAATCGTTTCTTGCAGAGTTTCTATTGAGAGAATCCATAATAAACCTCTTCGAATATATCATAAGCCTAATAACGTTGAGGGTGAGAAGAACAATTAACTATTTCCACAAGACCTCGATCGCAACTATTTAGAGGTCAAAAAACTAGTTTGCACAGCTCTAAAACCATCCTATGCAATTTAATTTTCCACTAAAACTTCGCTGTCCAGAATGAACGTGACACCTAGTTTGACAGCCGGCATGGATCTACAACTAAGTTTCTCTATTCCCTAATCTGATGATTCCATCCTAAATAAACACACATTTCCCACTATTCTAAACACATCGTTAAACAGGCCCAAGCATGGATTTAAATCTTATAATCATAAGTTGGTGCGAATGCAGACATGCGAATGACACAGATATAAATCAATGAGCCTGCACCTTGGTCCCACTTAACTAAAACATGACTGCTATAAAGTCACCCAAGGTTATGGTTTCCGGCAGAAGCATTCGGGAGTGCTATGATACCAATCTAGGAAAATAATAACTTTTATGAGGACCATGCTATGTGTGGGCTAACTATAACAACACGTCGGCAAAAAAGATGACTCAGACAATGCAGTCGACGCACCTTGGTAACATCTACAACGTGGAACTTACCAAGCACGAGATTCTGCATACATTACGGCCTCAAGGCATGACATGGACAGATTTAAGTTGAGCACGAATGATACGTTTAAAACGTTTGCAAGTGCAGACTCTCCCTGGCAAAGCACTGGCAGGTTATTACGGAACAACCACTGCATAACTCTACCACAGCTAAGGAGCTCACAACTGGTGTCTCCTGACGACTCACTCTCCCTGCCAGCTGCCTAGGGTGATACTCATACAACCACTACTAAAACTATGAAGGCAACATTCCAAACACAGCGTGGGGGAGGGCGACTCACTGGCAGTGGCAAAAACGGCAACTCCCAAGTCATAACAAACAAAAACCAAACCACATTAACACAACCTCCTTAAGCGCTTAGCAAGAAGACAACGTGGTAAGAGGGCAGCGACTGTATCTGTAGTTAAAAGCTCCAACAACATGGACGATTTCACTGAGCATTTAGGTTTCTGAGAGGTTCATAAAGTTCTAAGGTCAAGGCACTTATTTGTCAATTAATGCAGAACCAGATGTTACGCAAAACAGCATGGGACAGCCTAGAGCAGGAAGCAACGCACAAGGTGCCAGTGGGAAGCAGGTGAGTGCAATGGGGTTTCAGTTTTTTTTTATGAACGTACTGAAATTGTAGCAAACAGATTTTAGCTTTTGTGCTAGAGAGACAAGGAAGTGATGCAAATACCTTTCTATTTAAGGGACGACTTCCTCCATGGCCTTGGATCGAATCCTCAGAAGGCGATTCTTTTGTTTTCTGTTCGCACTCCCTTCTGCCTTTTAAAGGACGATTTCCTCCAGCTTCTGTGCTAAAGCATCCAAAATCATTTCCACCTTATGTACAGCTTCCAGAATAGAAGTCTAAATCCTTCTTGAATATCAACAGACGTAATCAGGATCATTGCATATGGCCATACAGAAGGCCCAAGAGGAAGAAATGCTCTCCAAATGCCTGCTAGAATTATGAGGCTTATAAGCCATATAAGTGCCCTTGTAAGAAGGGTGAGGACGAGGAAGGGGTGTTTTAGCAATGACAGTGACGAAGAGAGAAAGAGCAGGCCCCAACGCTGTTAAAGCATATCCTACACCTGCTGCAGCTGTCATCTCGCCCCCTCTTACTTGTTGCCTTCGGTTTAAGATTAAATGTTATTCAGAGGATGAGTAGAAAATTATTATCGTCTTGGTTCTGTGGCGATCACCCTTCACATTCCTGTCAATAACAGTCGTACCTCCCAACTGCTGCGCAGATCCAAGATGAGAAATTCTTAGGCTGATGGAAGAACCAAGGAGAATTGGTTTTTTTTTTTTGGTGTTCAGAGATTTGAACCATTCGCATACTTTTCTTTGCTCCCTCCGTCATTTTCTAAAAAAAACCATTTTTTTCCAGAAATCCCTCTCTTTTCCCAGATAAAGGCAGGGAATGATTCGACAGCCCATCTCCCCAGAGCAAACATGACTCCTCGGTCATGCAGAACGTGCCTCCTTGCTCCCCACGACCCACATTCTTGTGGAATCCAACCATTTTAATAGTTTTCCAAGGGATTCCTTCAACCGACGGCACACAAAATGGACTTTGCATATTTCTCAAAATAGCAAACATGAAGAAGGTGACCACCTCAAATAAATTAATTATTTAAAACCTCAGAATAGACCATGGAAAAATTAATATCTTATAAAACCAATATTAACAAGTATTTCAATAAACACAATTTACATTAATAAGAATATATGCATTTCAAAAAACATAATTTACATTTAAATCAATAAATGAATTTATGAAATTAAGAACATTACAATATATCCGTTTAATCATTTGCAACACTCAAAAATTAGGCAATTTAATTTATTTAATAAAACACGTAGTTTTAATAATTATATTTTCTAAATTATTTAATTCTTATTTAAACCACTACTGTTCATTTAACACAATTATATTCCTAGCAAATAATTATACTCGAATGCATCAAAACACTGACGTAACACAGGCAACTCTGACCTTGATAACCCTCGTTGAGGCACTATACTGACTGACAAGCGGGATTGGATGACAAGACCACAATCATGGAGGCAGACAGACAACTGACACAAAAGACAAGGAACCCCATGCTAACTCCGTTCCATGAATCCATCGGCTAGGGCATGCTCGGACCTGCTAGTTCAGGTGGAGTCGATGCCCGGTACCTGCATACTACATCGAAACAACGGGGTTGTATGTATATACATGTCATCATAAACATAATGAACGGAAGTCGCAGCGTGGCAGGGTACTTGGACACAAGTAATGCCACACTGTTCTGTTCAGTAACTCATCAATAAATAACTGCATCCAGTACTAGTCATACATCATAGTCATGATCGAACGATACCTTAAACATAATGTAGCACTAATATGTAATCATGATCATATTAAACTAAAATTAACATCAAACCATAATATGTCCATCAACTAAGAAGGCACAAGTATAATAAATCAAGCATCGCCTAACATAAATCCATATCTAGTTCGTATGATAATCAAGTGTCTATCAAGATCAAGGAGAACATCAACCATAGCATAGAAATCAAAGTATCTCGAAACTGAAAACATGGACTAAAGGACTATCATCAGTACTAGGACTGTCATAGGAATCATGAAAACAACATCTATCGCAAACAAAAGGGTGAGGGGCATTACACTCTCTCCACATGATTGGTGACAAAAGTAATTTTTTGAGTTTGGAATGATATGATGGTGGACTGGTTAGGTTTGGAGATGATACAACTAGTAAGATTTGTGGAAAAGGATCTATCTCTTTTGATGGCATGCATAATACTAAAGATGTCTTGTATGTGAAAGGATTAAAGCACAATCTTTTGAGTGTTGGTCAGATGTCTGACAAGGGCAATGATTTAAGCTTCAAGGACAATGGATGCAAGATTAAGGAAAGCTCCGGAACAGTCATCACAACTGGTAAGAAGACCAAAGGTAATATCTATCACTTAAAAGGAACTGATAAATATTGCTTGTTGGCTCAGACTAATAAGAGTTGGTTATGGCATAGAAGGTTGTGTCACATAAATTTTGATAACACTATGAAGATAAGTACTACACATGATTTTAGAGATCTGCCTAAGCTTGTGAAGCCTACTAATCCTATTTGCAAGGAGTGTCAATTTGGAAAACAAACAAGAACAAGTTTCAAAAGCAAGGACCAATTAGTTGGAGGACTACTTGAGCTAGTGCATAAAGATTTGTGTGGACTTACTAGATTAAGAAGTTTGCAAGGAGACAGGTATTTCATGTTACTTATTAATGATTATTCTAGAATGACTTGGGTCACCTTTTTGAAAGAAAAAGCTGAAGCTCTAGATAAGTTCAAGGCATTTAAGGCAATGGTTGAAAATGAAATAGATTTAAAAATCAAATGTCTGAGGTCAGATAGAGGAGAGTTCACATCAAATGAATTCAATTTCTTTTGTGAAGAATATGGAATAAAGAGACAGCTATCTATGCCTAGAACTCCACAACAAGATGGAGTTGTTGAAAGAAAAAATAGACCAGTTCAAGAAGCTGCTAGAACCATGATGAAGGAAGCTGATCTTCTAGAAGTATATTGGAGAGAGCCAATTCAAACCACTATATATATCCTGAACAGAGTCCAAGTAAAAGGTAACAGTTCTAAGACTCCTTATGGATTGTGGCATGGTAAAGTTCCTACTGTGAAATATTTCAAAGTTTTTGGTAGCAAATGTTATATCAAAAGAGAAGAAGATTTAGGGAAGTTTGATGCTAAATGTGATGAAGGAATCTTCCTTGGTTACTCCACTAAGAGCAAGGCCTACTGGTGCTATAATAAGAGATTGAATAAGATCATTGAAAGTGCAAATGTTAAAGTTGATGAATGTAAAGAAAGGTCTTCAGATTCAGGTGGATATGAATCAGATGAACCAAATGTTTCAGAAGTGGTGCAGCATGAAGACAGCTCAGATGAAGAAGGACAAGCTCTAATAAGTGCTACCAAAACTCCAAGGTATGTAAGACTCAGTCATTCTGAAGATCAAATCATAGGAGATAAGAGCAAAGGGATCTTAACCAGAAGAAAAGCTACAGAGGAACAAGTAAATTTCTGTCTGATTTCTAAGATTGAACATAAAACTATGGATGGCTTGCAAAGATGAGAATTGGGCAAAGGCTATGGAACAGGAATTGATGTAGATAGAGAAGAATCAGACTTGGGATCTTGTTCCCAGACCAGCAAATAAGAATGTTATTGGGACAAAGTGGGTCTTTAGAAACAAGATGAATGAGAATGGTGAAGTGGTAAGAAACAAAGCAAGGTTGGTATGCAAAGGATATGCTCAAGTTGAAGGAATAGACTTTGAAACTTTTGCTCTAGTGGCAAGGATTGAAGCAATAAGGATGTTTTTGGCCTTTGCAACCTACAACAATTTCAAGGTTTACCAAATGGATGTGAAGTTTGCTTTCTTAAATGGAGAGTTGGAAGAAAAATTCTATATTGAAAAACTAGAAGTATTTCAACCATCAGATCAAGGTGACATGGTATGTAGATTGAAGAAAGCTTTGTATGGATTAAAACAAGCCCCTAGAGCATGGTATGCATGGTTGGACAGTTATTTGTTATAGATAGGGTTCAGTAAAGGTACTACAAATATCTGATATGGTGTGCATGGTTGGACAGGTATCTGATACAGATAGGGTTCAGCAAAGGGATCTTAACTAGAAGAAAAGCTACAAAGGAACAAGTAAATTTATGTCTGATTTCCAAGATGGAACATAAAACTGTGGATGAGGCTTGTAAAGATGAGAATTGGGCAAAGGCTATGGAAGAGGAATTGATGCAAATAGAGAAGAATCATACTTGGGATCTTGTTCCCAGACCAGCAGATAAGAATGTTGTTGGGACAAAATGGGTCTTCAGAAACAAGATGAATGAGAATGGTAAAGTGGTAAGAAACAAAGCAAGGTTGGTATGCAAAGGATACGCTCAAGTTGAAGGGATAGACTTTGAAGAAACTTTTTCTCTAGTGGCAAGGATTGAAGCAATAAGGATGTTTTTGGCCTTTGCAGCCTACAACAATTTCAAGGTTTACCAAATGGATGTGAAGTTTTCTTTCTTAAATGGAGACTTGGAAGAAGAAGTCTATATTGAACAACCTGAAGGATTTCAGTCATCAGATCAGGGTGACATGGTATGCAGATTGAAGAAAGATTTGTATGGATTAAAACAAGCCCCTAGGGCATGGTATGCATGGTTGGATAGGTATCTGATACATATAGGGTTCAGTAAAGGTACTACAGACAACAATCTCTACTTCAAGGTCAATGATGAACAAATCCTAATTGTTGCAGTATTTGTTGATGATATTATTTTTGGAGGCAATGAAGGTATGTGCTCAATTTTTGCTGGAGAAATGCAAAGTGAATTTGAAATGTCCATGTTTGGAGAGATGAACTTCTTCTTAGGTCTGCAAATAAGTCAATCAGATAAAGGTATCTTCATTTCTCAGTCTAAGTACGTGAAAGAGTTGTTAAATAAATTTGGGATGGAATACTTTAAACTAGTTTGCACACCTATGATAATTGGTTGTAAGTTAAGCAAAGATGATAACTCACCCATGGCGGACCAGAAAAGGTACAGATCTATGATTGGAGGATTACTTTATCTGACTCAAACAAGACCTGACATAATGCATGCAGTATGTCTTGTGGCACTTAATTTCAAGCAGAACCCAAGGAATCACATGTGATGGTAGTCAAGAGAATTCTAAGGTATTTAAAAGGTATAATGGATTATGGTTTGTGGTACCCTAAGGACAATGACTTTACTCTCAGTGCATATACTGATGTAGATTGGGCCGGAGATGTGGATGACATAAAAAGTACAAGTGGAGGTGCATTCTTCTTGGGAAAAAGGTTAGTATCTTAGTTGAGCAAGAAACAAGATTCAATATCCCTGTCTACTACAGAAGCAGAATACATTGCAGTAGCATGCAGTTGCACTCAAGTGTTATGGATGAAGCAGACTTTGAAGGACATTAGAGTTGTGTATGAGGATCCAATCGCAATCTTTTGTGACAACACAAGTGCCATAAACATATCAAAGAATCCAATGATGCATTCAAGGACAAAGCACATATCCATTAGGTATCATTTTCTAAGAGAAAAGGTGATAGAGAATGAAGTCAAGTTGGAGTATGTTTCTACCAAAGATCAGATTACAGACATTTTCACCAAGCCTCTGCCTAAGGATACCTTTGAGTATCTCAGAGAAAAGTTAGGGGTTATCACCCCTCTTTCTCTAAACTATGATGCACAATAGTGCATCAATTCAGAGATACTTAGAGATCTGGATTGATGCCTTTTAGGGCTACTTCTTAGGGGGAGTAGTCAAAGAGTTCAGAAGAAAAGATTGAATTAGAGTAGAAAAGTACAAGTATGTGCCCTTTTCCATTGATGTCAAAGGGGGAGAGAAGTCATGTGAAAAAATTAGAGAGAAAGAGTGCAGATGTGCAAAGAGATAGGGGAGAATCTTATCCTAATGGTTGTTGCAGTTTTTCACATCATATGTTGCCATCAATGACAAGGGGGGAGATTGTTGCAAGTATGTGCCTAATCAGTGTTTTCATTGTTGTCAACATATCTTTGTTGTCATTGCTGTCAACTATGTCCTATTCTATTACTTGTTTAGAAGCCTCGTGTGTTGTGGATATTGAGAAAATTGGCCTCTCAGGAAGAATCAAGCAAGTTACAGTGAAGTGCAGTATGGACAGAGAGTTGTATGCTAAAGAACAGTCCAGTAGATTGCTCCACATTTCCTTCTGCTTATAGATCTAGGTCCATGGATTGGAAGTTGTTCAAAGGGATGTCTGAAGATGCTAAATCTTGAGTTTGAGCCTCTGATGTGAAGTTGTGAGAAAGTTGCATTCACCAGAGTAAAACCTGCTCCTTCTGATTATTCTCTGGTGATAGGGAGAAAGTGTTTTGCTCCGCATTCCTCTGCAATAAAGTATTTTACTCTACAGTTCTAGAGGGAAGTCTGGGATGATGATAAGTGCCTACAATTGTAGTGGTTCATGTGTTTTGGTGGTCCACAAGCTATCTTTCTTTTATGACAGTCGAAGACAGTGAAGTTCATGTGTTCCGGTTAGAAGATCCTATTGTTAAAGTGGCTAAGGTTTGTGCAGTTGCTCCTGGTGATTATAACGTACTTGTGGATGCCTCCTGATCATGTTCCTATCTTGACATTGGTCCACGTTAAGGAATTGAGATCATGTTTTGAAGATTATTCCTAGATAACATAGCATGTAACCAATCTTGGCCGACTTGGTTATTTCCAGTAACTCCAGAGATCTCTTAAAGACTGTGGAAGTGTGTTGTGGCATGGAAGATCATGTTTGAGTCCCAGCTATGGCATGGCATGATCTGCAAACACATTTACTTCATTTCCTTTGCTTAATAATGTAATAGGTCAGGACCTATTTTGTAAATGCTTGTATTGCCGACCTTGGAGATTGATCTAATGGTTGATGATTGTAATGCTGACCTTGATGATCATTCCAAGGTTGATGAAGTGTATAAATACTTGTAGTTGAGATGTGAAAAAGTTTTCCTCAAGCGAAGATGGAAAGATAATAAGAAAGGTCCAAAAGGCAGAGTAGAGAAGAGGCAGAGCAGAGAAAAGGGAGAGTAGAGTAGAGGCAGAGCAGAGCATAGGAATTATTGTACTTCAATCACATACATAAAAAGGTGTTGATCATGGCAGTGAGCCACCAGTAGGGTTTAATAGCCCTCAGGGTTTAACATTCCTTATTGTGATCTTGCTAGGTTTAGGGTTGAGACAGTGAGCCTGCTAGACTTAGTTGTTCTTCATGGCAGTGAGCTAGTATGTTTAGGCCCGTGGAGTGACCAAGTCTGAACATCATTATTTCAAGATTGCAATATATATTGAGAGCTAATCCTCTCTGTGGTTTTTCCCCACCTTGGGGTTTTCCACGTAAAATTTGGTGTCTCTTGTGTTTGATGTTGTATTTGTGGTCAAGTTTCTAATTTCATGCATTCATTGTTAAATCATAATAATTGTGGATAATTGATTGATGTTTAATTGTAGAAGTGTTTAAGTTTTTGAGACAACTTATTCACCCCCCCTCTCAATTGTCTGGGGCATATCAACATTATCTTTTAGCTCTACCAATCTCTTACTGTCTATTTCAGCTCTTATCTTTTTCTCAACAGCTTTTTCAAGAGACTCAAAATGAATGTTGATGGATTCCACTAACTTCTTCACTTGTGCAACAGGACCCAAGAATGTGTCTCTTCTTATTCAAGACATTATCTTTTGAAAAATTACAGATGCATCTTCTAATACCTCGCTGTCCTTTATATGAGATTTTAGTACTTCCTCTTGTGCATTAGTTTGAAGAATAGTCCCAAGTCTTAACTTTTGTAGAGGGGACATAGAGTCAAGGTTAATAGGCCCTTGCAGAAGCTTAGGAGCAGTCAAAATTTGAGCTTCTTTCTTCTTCTCCAATAATTCCCTTAAGGAGTTAGCATTGTCTCTCTTTTCTTCACCAAGAGACACTTCAACTTCTTGTCTCTTTGGAGGCCGTCCTTGGATGTGTTCTTGTTCATTGCTTTCTGGCTCCAGAGTAGGAACATCCATCATTTGTTCATCTGTCTCTTCTCTCTTCTCTTCTTGTTCTACAGAGATATTCTATGCAGGGACTATTCCTACCTCTTTAGACTTCTTCTCTTCTTCAGTTTCTTTCATTTCTTCCACCTTTCCTAAACTTTTCAGAGGAGTGGTTGTACCTTGGTCAATGCTCTACTCAAAATTTACTTCTGGAGAAATATTAGAAGTGTCAACATTGTTGACTTTTTCTTCTCCATCAGTATCTGCAATAGTTGTAATTTATAATTCATGCAACACACTCCATGTTATCTCCTTTGTCTCTTTAACTAGCTTCTCAGTGTCACTGGCCATAAGTATATCAATACTAAGAGGGAGGGTTAAATTATTACTATATATATATTTCACACATTCACATTCACATTACCCAAACACCAAATTCTCTCCCATATATATATCCGCAACAATCAAAATCTTCATATTAGGTCGGCCTAATAAAATGTACCATGTAGTCATGCATTATGTACTCTGTCGGCCAAATTCATTCTCTAAAATTTATAGCGGACCCAACCAATACTTGAAACACCTTCACACATGTTGGCCTTAACTATTTCACCACTTAGGATTAAGTTCCAAACACTAAAACTTACCACACACATATCATATTGTCGTGTCGGCCTTAACCATAGACTATTTACTGATTTAGTTCAACTGTTAGACATCATCTTCCACTGCGTACCACAAGACTTTCTCACATCCATATCAGAGACTCTTCATATGTCATAGATCACATCTCCAGAACCACAAAGCAAAATATTCTTTTACGGTAGAATGCAGACCACTGGAACACATGCTTTGTCACAGTCAAACTATACCATCCCAAGTAGCGATACTTAGGCATTCATAATTGACTCTTTGGTGAAGTTTAGAACTAGAAAATCTAGATTTAGATGTTTCATACTAGTGTTTACAACACCTCAAAACCGCACAACAAAATATGCCGTAGCGGAGGAATGTAGACCAATTCAGTTGAGTATTCAGTTCTAATATCCTCTGTTCTCTGTACTGCCAGACTTAGACTTTTTAAAGAAAGACTTCTGGTACTTATCAAGGACTAAAAACTTGGAAAAATAATCATCTGAGCACTGTGAACAACTTACTTGAATTGCATGATATGATCTTCTACTGCAGACCAAGAGCGGTGCAAATATCATCTTCTTGTCACTGCTTCAGTATACTGCCAATACTTAACCCAAAATGGCTAAGTCTTCTTCTTTGGACCAAAACTTTTGTTCCAATCTTGTTTCTTTTCTTGTTGCCATCAATGAAAACATCTTTAGACATCATACACAAGTTGCCAACAAGTGTGCCCTACTCTTCTACTATGTCTAATCAAGTAAGATAATGTGCAAGAAGGCTATTATTGTGAAAGGGAGTAGTCATGACTAAGGAGGAATTTGAAGCCTAAACTAATTTGGTGATACAGAGGCTAAGTAGTTGTGATTGCAAGTTTTAATAATTAATTTAAGCATTGTTATTCTAGGTAACTGTATTTACTTAGCCTCTAATTTCATGTGTTTATGCTCCTACTTAAAATTAAATTTGATAGTTAATTAGGTAGGATTTTAGTGTTAAATTCCTAGGAATTTCCTATTTTTATGAATTACCCATGTCTTTGTGTCCATACTAGTTTAAAAACCTAGTCCTTCATAATTAATCCTTATCTATCAAAACATCATCATAGCATAAAGCTACCCAAGACCTAACTGAATCCATGGGCCACAAAGAGTTTTAAAGAGTCAACTTTGAAAGGGGTTTTAATTTATCATTTAGATGATGCTATGGCTGAGGTTAGGGACCCTCTGATTTACAAGGGTAGTTAGGATTTATCTAAAACATTTTAAAGAAGTCATTTAGGGGTAAAAGCACAAAGTTGAGTCCACTTCTCATGGAATTTTTAGACATAGGAAAAAACCCAAAATTGGGCAAACCAAAACGGGATCCTGAGCCTAAAATATAGAATAGGATCCCGTTACGTAGTGGGATCTCGAACCTAGGACCAAGAAACGAGATCCTGTTTCTGAAAAGTATTAAATTTTTTAGAAAACTCATGCGACCTCATTTATCACAATAGCCACAGGTTCCAAAATGGGATCCCAAGTATCAAAGAAGCATTTTCAACCATCTAAAACTCTAGGTGAGTGGATTTTTCCACTTTTTCTCATTTTTTGTAATTTGTAATTTTTATTTCAACTTTATTTTTTGTATTATTATACATTAGGTTTTAAATTTGGTTTCAATCTTCTCAAAACTGTATAAACCTTCATATCAAAGAAAACTAAAAACAATTAGCCTACATACAAAAAAAACCTTAAACTGAATTAAAACCTAAAAACAATTACCCTACACATAAAAAAAAATTATATAGGATTATAGGGAAAGAATTATGAAACAATCATAATCATAATCATAGGGAAAGAATTATGAAAATATATATATCAATCATAATCCTCTATGTGGCAAGGTATGCTAGAGTATAGGGAAAGAATTGAGAAACTTGAGTAGGAATTTAAAATGTGGCCTTACAACCAATAATTAACCTACATCAATAGTTCATCAAAATGTGGCCCTACAAAACTAGATTTCACATCACATTAACAATTATTTATTTTTCAAAGGTAGAAAAACCACATGTCATTGTAAAGGGATGATCATAAAATTCCCTTAAGCTGCTAGTAATAGCACTAATCCCCTAGAAATCTACTCATTTTCAAGGGATGATCTAAGAGGATATATCTATGACCTACAACTTGAAATCTACTCATTAATCCCCTTAAGCCACTAATAACAGTTGAAAATTGATCATTCACATTTGATCAATTTGTATAATGTTAGATGCTTGAAATTTTTACAAACTTGTTTAAAAAGATAAATATATTAAACTTGGTCTTGAACTTAAGACAAAATCATTTGATTAGCATAGTTTATGGACCTAGGAAAGATGACATGGATTAAGGGGATTTAAGAAAATTGCTTAAGATCCGTCCTAGGAGGATGTATATGGTTAAGGATTTAGGGTTTACAATTTATGGTTTATGGTTTAGGGTTTAGGGTTAAGGGTTTAGGGTTTAGGTTTAAATGTTTAGGGTTTAGGGTTTAGGGTTAAGGTTTAAGGGTTTAGGGTTAAGGGTTAAGGGTTTAGGGTTTACAGTTAAGGATTTAAGGTTTCAGGTTAAGGGTTTAGGGTTAAGGGTTTAGGGATGATAGTTTAGGGTTTAGGGTTAAGGGTTGAGGGATGGCGGTTTAGGGTTTATGGTTTAATTATGTCCTAAATACATTTTGAAAAATAGAATATAGATAACCTAAGAGGATGTAGATGACCTACAACTGGAAATCTACTCATTAATCCCGTTAAGCTACTAATTATAGTTGAAAATTGATCATTCACATTTGATCAATTTGTATAATGTTAGATGCTTGAAGTTTTTACAAACTTGTTTAAAAAGATAAATATATTAAACTTGGTCAACTTAAGACAAAATCATTCCATTAGCATGGTTTATGGACCTAGGAAAGATGACATGGATTAAGGGGATTTAAGAAAATTGCTTAAGGCTCGTCCTAAGAGGATGTAGACGGTTAAGGGTTTAGGGTTTAGGGTTAAGAGTTTAGGGTTAAGGGTATAGGGTTAAGGGTTTAGGGTTTAGGGTTGAAATGGTTTAGGGTTAAGGGTTTAGGGTTAAGGGTTAAGAGTTAAGGGTTTAGGGTTTACAGTTAAGAATTTAGGGTTAAGGGTTAAGGGTTTAGGGTTTAATTATGTCTTAAAGACATTTAAAAAACTAAGATATACTAAACCCTAAACTCAAAAGCCATCATTTTATCCTAGGACAGTTAAGCTATAGATCCCCTTAAAACTATACTTAGGGCCCCTTAAAAATAATATATATTTAACTTAATGAAATTTGGTTGCCTTGAGAAACTTCACCAAATTTTATCCCCTTAAGACATCATTTTGTCATAGGACCTTCATTCATAGATCCCCTTAAGCCATCCTATTATGACCCCTTAAGCCATCCTACGAGGACCCCTTAAGCCATCACAAATTCTCCTAATAAAAATTATTAATGATGTAATTTTTAATGAGATTTCATATCACATTAACAATTAAATTTTATCCCCTTAAGATGACACTGACCATATGGGAATCATATTTGTACTTTACAAAAAAATCATAGTCAAGACATTAATAGGATATTAATGTGAAATTAAATACAAATATGGAATTAAAGTTGAAATTAATAGGACATTTAAATATTTGTACTTTACTAATTTAGTGATTCATAGTCAAGGCATTAACTTTTCAAAGAAGTTCTAAAAACATTACTTAAGGGGATCATATTTACTTCAAAGTACATGTCTCATATTTAATCGCTACAATTGCTTAAGGGGATTAAAGAAGTTCTCAAAAAATTGCTTAAGGGGATCAAATACTTCAAAGTACATGTCTCATATTTAATCGCAATTGATATAATTAAGTATTAGACTTTAGGGAGACTAATGATATAACAAATATTATAATTAAGTAGTAGAAATTAGGATGACTCATCATTTAACAATCACAAAAGTTATATAAAAATAATGTTAATGTTAATATAATTTATGTCGTAATAGAATCACTTAAGGGGTCCTAATAGGACTTCTTAAGGGGATAAAATAATTCAAACTACATGTACCATGTTGGATCACAATTTATATAATTAAGTATTAGGCTTTAGGGTGACTCATCATAACAAATGATATAATTAAGTGTAAATATTTAGGATATGTCCTAATAGGATGTCTTAAGGGGATCAAATACTTCAAAGTACATGTCTCATATTGAATCACAATTGATGTAATTTATGATGACTCATCATAACAATCACATTCTATACAAAAATAGTGTCAATGTTAATTTAATTTATGTCTTAATAGGATGTCTTAAAGGGTCCTAATACAATGTCTTAAGGGGATCAAATAAGTTCTCAAATTTTGGTGAAGTTGCCCAAGGCAACCAAATTTAACAATAATACAATCAAATTAAAGTAAATTTAAAGTAGCAAAACATTCACATTTAACAAACAAAATATATAGAATATTGATTTCGATATATAAAAGTGTAGAGTATAATTGTGTATGTACATGTATATAAATTTGTACAAAATGTGTAATTGTATATGTACATATATGCCAACTCAAAACAATGTTCACAAAATGTGGCTATGCCATCTCAAGAAAATCTAAAACTTGTGGGGAATGTAGCAGGTCTTCACGCCACCTGATATCAAAATGATACAAGCAATATCAATCTATCATCAGAACATGTATTAATTTAATTTATATAAAACTATCTATATACACAACTTGTACCTATATTTACAAGTGCCTTACACATGTGTATAGGTTTTGTTATGTCAGAAAAATGCACCCTTGGGGGATTTTTCCTAAAGGTTTAGCTCCTGGGTCTTTAGATTTGCATTTAGATCATTTTGCATGTTAAATCAGACTCCCGATGAGAAAACCCATGGGTCTTGTGGCAAATAGGACCTAGAGGGATGCACTTTATTCAATTTTGAGCAAAGATAGGGGGGTGGACAAGGGCGCTAGCACCCTAGTCCAACCCTATTTTGGGTCTGCCCTAATTTGAAATGTCAGTTTTGTGACCGTTATTTGGTCTCCAAGTCGACATCATAAGTTTCAAATACGAACTTCTTGGTGGGAATCTTAATAGTTGCATATATAAGCATGTTTAGGTTATCATTTGCAAACTAGAAGATATCTAGGAAATCATTAGCAAGTTTTGTGATTGTGAACTATTGGCATACTTGTGATTATCATTGTGTTGCAGAGCATAGCATTGTTATTGTGTTTGTTTGTAGGTTGGATTACATCTTCTCCTCATGGAATTGAAGAGATTCTTCCTTCCATGAGAGCTTCATCATCAAGGTATCATTTATTATGCTTTATCAATCATTATCATTTGGTTTTTGCCTCTACCTCCCAAGGGCATGCACTCTCTCTAACAACAGTGTTCAGAAGACTTGAATGTCTCTTCGGGGCTTGACTGAGGCAAGCCTCTTAACACCACAACCCCCTTCCACACTCCTTGTGATTATAGGTTACAGGTGTTAGATCTGGAGAAAGTGGTGTTGCAGAGTAGGAAGGCAGACATTGAAGATTCTGGAACTAAAATGAAGTGGACACTGTTCAACTTTTCAGGACAAGGGCGCCATCAACCTTGTCCTCCATTTTCAGATCATGGGAAATAGAAGACATAGCAGAGATCAGTACCATAAGGAGATCGATACTGTGAAGAAAAAGTTATGCATTGGACAAGGGCACCATCACCATTGTCCTAGATTTTCCTACTTTTTGACTATGAAAAACAATAATTTAAGGTTCTCTACCCTCTGTCTATTTCTTGTAGCATTTGTCGTAATTCACAGATTTGATTATTGTTTGCTTAAATTAGGGTTTTAAGGACATAAAAGAATCAATTGGAAAACTTGTGTGATCACATCTTAATGTCCCAGTAGAAAACCAAGTGGCAACTCAAATCTGATAGTTGACTCTCCTCTTGATAGGTGAGGCACTCGATTGAAAAGCCCTTGGAATGTTTTGTGGAAAGGAGGATTCAAACTAAATAAAACATTAACCCTCATCCTTTTTTACCTGAAAACATTTTGGTGAACCTGTGTTTTTGAACTTTTTGGCACCTTTTTGAGTGTTGTTTAACAAATTTGCATTCATTCATTCTATTGCATTGGAAAACTTACAAAAAAATTGATATATTTGGAAAAATTGAAAACAATTGCATTCTAGGGTTTGATTTTTGACATAGTTCGCATTCATTCAATTGCATTTAATTAATTCTCTAATTTTTACATCAGATCTAAAATTCATCATCATTCAATTCATCATTTTCAATATTGCATTCGAAAAAATATAAAAAAATTGAAAAAATTGGAAAATTTGCAAAAATTGGCATATTAAGCTTGCATTTTTGTGAAATTTGAATTAATTGGCATATAATTTAAATTAATTTCTGTCATTTACATTATATCTCATCCAAAATATAGAAATTCATCATTTACAATTCATTTGCATTTCATTTGCATTCTTGATTTGTCGAAATTTGCTTGAAATCTTGCATTTTTTTATGAAAACCTAGTTTTGCATGAACTAGGGTTGTAGTAAAAAATCTTGTCTCAGATTTTACTACCTTGTAAAAACACTCATTATGTATTATCTCTGATTTTAGTGTTGTATTATAGTGGCCTCCTTGTGAAATTTCATGTCTAGGGTTTGAAAATTTGCATTTTTCACTAGATTTAAGCCTATTGTCTTGTTAGATTTGCATTCCAAGTGTGTTGTAAGGAATTTTATTGCAGTAATTGGCTATTATTAGCCTTTTAATTTAATTCCCCTTCTCAATTTCCTTACAACACCCTTTATTTCGAGCCTTTGCATTCAAATTTTGGAGAAATCGACATATTTTTGCTATCTTTGCACTAGGGTTCGATCTAGAATGGCACTATACGCATGTTGTAATGGATTTTTTGGCATTAATTGGCTGTTACTACTGTTATAAGTTTCTTTCCATCATCATTTTCCTTACAACACCCATTGCCCTACCCTTTTGCACTGAGATTTGGTGAAAAATCGCATATTTTGACCTATTTTCACTAGGTTTTGGCTTATCGACTCTCTAGAGTTGCTTCAAAAGTGTGTTGTGAAAGGTATTCTTGCACTAGTGGACTGTTTTTAGGCATATAATTTTCTATCCCTCTTGAAAATCTTTACAACACCTCTTCTTTCACTTGTTTGCATTGAGAAAATCAAAAAATAAAGCATTTTAGAGCATATTTGACAACACTTTTGCATTTGCCTTTTGCATAAGTTTTGAAGATATTTGAAATCTGATTTAGCTTTCATTTGAAAAAATACATCATGGGAACTTCTTTGGAAGCTTTGTTTGCATACATCATAGACATTGATAAATTTTCCAAGTTTACTCATGCATATCCTCAAGTCTTGGAACAAATAGCATACATACATGATGTTGATCTTTCTATGTGCTCCATGTATGAAATCATTTGTTATATATCTGATTTTTATAGCTTCACAAACCTCATGGGAATATATCCTTAGATATTAGATGATCTTGCTAAATTCATGATCAATAATATATATACTAGTGATGACCTCAAGATGTTAGATGAAGCCTTAGATGACTTTATGGAACATTCCATTACGACACGTATTGCTAAAACATGTGATGATAACTCAGGTTTACCTTATGATCATTTTCCCAAAGTTTTTCCTCCTCATGAGGACACTTCGATGCAAGAGGGTGATTTAATTGACACATCTATCATACCACAAAATCTTCATTCTAATGCTCACTCTGGCCAAGATGAAGCATTTGTAAATGAAGAGCCACCATCGTCTCCCTAGTCCAATGCTATCTCTAGCCAAGATGAAGCATTAGTGAATGAGGAGCTCCCTTTAACAAAGAACATTCCATGGATAGACAATGAGCATTCATTTGACAAAAACAAAAACCCTACCCTAATGCATGAAACTTCTACAGATCATCTCATTAACCTCCCTCCTTTAGTTGATTGTTCACACACTTTGGATATAACTAAGGAAGAGAAGACCTTTAATGTCCCTCCTTTGATTGAATATTCAAGTCATTTGGACATCACTAAGGATATGGCACTAGTGGATGAGGAGAAGTCTCTCACATTAAATCTCTTAGAGATGGATGTTGAGATTACTCAAAATAATTTGCTTCTCCCACCACCTAAGAGGATAGTGAGTAGGTGTACTAGTAAGATTCAACAAGAAAACATTCCACCCAACATTGAGTCAAAATAAGAAGCATTTAAGAATGAAAAAAAGAATAATGACAAAGATTTGGCAATGGTACTTTACACACCTATTCCCTCTATCATTCGAGACTGGAATAAGGATGATTTGATTGTTGATAACCTCTAGCATGGACCTCTCTACAAGTAAGTATCCCTAACCCTTTATCTCTTCGTAATGTGCTTCCCCCGTGATGTGCTATGTGTTGTTAGGCCTCCTAGGATGACCCTTGATTCTCTTGTAAGGTCAAGGATACTAGGAGACTGCCTCTGCTGTGACCTTCTATTTGTATCATCATTCTTCTATATCTCCTCTTCTCTAATTTCATTGTTGTGTGTTGTGTCTTACGGACATAGCATTGCGGTTGGTGAATTGGGGGCACCCTCCTATGTGACTATCCCTAAGACACTTGTTCTCCTCTTTGATTTATTGTTTACCTTCCTTTAGTGTTTCCATCTAGCGGGTGGATGACGAAAAACATTTATATTGATGTGGACCTAGTGTCCCTTTCGAGAGCAATCAAAAAATGGACTTAGTTCCTATATGACGATGGGGTTGTAACATTATATCTGACACTTGGCTAGTGGAATCACTCTATGATTCCTCTATCTTGATGTTGATGTCGATGTTATCTTATCTTGCTAAATGACACTTTACAATACTACTGCTCTGTGAACTTTGTTCATCTTGAATATCGCCTTGCTTGGCTCTTTCATGTAGTTGATCATATGCATTGTTGTTTATCATGATTATTTGGACACTAACACTTTTCTTGCAAGGATGTATTTGTGAGAATATTTAGTGATCGTGAAGTACATGTCATCTCTAGGGGGCATGGGCTTTGTGAGAGCTCGTGTTCCCTTGTGTGTTTTCTTCCTACCTTAACATGCTTGATATCGATACACGATATCAACCACCTTAAGGAGGGGGCATATATAAGGTAAGTTGTCTGCTTTAGATCATAGTACAATGTGTTTGAACAATTTGAAAATCAATCAAATCATTTAAGCCCTCTGCGGAGTTGGGATATCAAGCATATCCTTTTATCTTAATCCCTCAACACGAGGTGGGGATGGTGTATTTCTTGGAGCAGATTGTATTATCCTGTCATTTTCAAAAGTCCTCATTGCGAGGTGGGGAGCAGTTTTGTGACAAACTCAACCCTTAAGCATGTTTTCAGCTATTGTTGTGGTGAAGCGCAATCATCAGTGTGTGCATGTTATGTGCTTGAGATGGTGATGAGCCTAGCAATAGGAACACTCCATTGCTTGTCTGCCATGTTTTCTCTGTGTCTTCAGCGTGTGTGTGTATGGCGTGCTTGTTCTCAAAGTGCAAGACCGGTGGCGATGAGCTCCTCTACACTTTGGGATTTGTTTGGTGTGTTTGTTCTCAAGGTGCAAGACCAGTGGTGAACAACTCCTCTACACCTTGAGATTTTGTTTGGCGTGTTTGTTCTCAAAAAGTGTAAGACCAGTGGTGAACAACTCCTCTACACTTTTTGGGATTTATTTTTCCTTTTACTTGCATTATGCATCTCATATGAAAAAATCAAAAGAAAATAATCATTGCATTCATTGTATTATCTATGCTCTGTGTGTCTTCAATGCTGTATTCTCTGTGTTTTGAGTGACTGTAACTGTCTTCTCCGTGTTTTGCGTGCCTGTCATTATATTCAATGTGTTTGGCGTGTCTTCTCCATGCTTGGCACGTTTGCTGTGTTTGTGGACCTACTTTAATGCATGTATTGGCCTTGCATTTAATGCATACATTAAAGTGGGGGCTAGATGTTGTATCATAAAAATGCACCCTTGGGGGCTTTTTCCTAAAGGTTTAGCTCCTGGGTCTTTAGATTTGTATGTAGAGCATTTTGTATGTTAAATTAGACTCTCAATGAGAAAACCCATGGGTCTTGTGGCAAATAGGACCTAGGGGGCTGCACTTTATTGAATTTTGAGCAAAGACAGGGGGTGGACAAGGGCGCTAGCACCCTAGTCTAGCCCTATTTTAGGTTTGTCCTAATTTGAAATGTTGGTTTTGTGACCGTTATTTGGTCTCCAGGCCGACATCATAAGTTTCAAATATGAAATTCTTGGTGGGAATCTTAATAGTTGCATATATAAGCATGTTTAGGTTATCATTTGCAAACTAGAAGATATCTAGGAGATCATTTGCAAGTTTTATGATTGTGAACTATTGGCATACTTGTGATTATCATTGTGTTGTAGAGCATAGCATTGTTATTGTGTTTGTTTGCAGGTTGGATTACATCTTCTCCTCATGGCATTGAAGAGCTTCTTTCTTCCATGAGAGCTTCATCATAAAGGTATCATTTATTGTGCTTTATCAATCATTATCATTTGGTTTTTTGCCTATGCCTCCCAAGCGCACGCACTCTCTTTGACAACGGTGTTCAGAAGACTTGAATGTCTCTCCGGGGCTTGACTGATGGAAGCTTATAAACACCACAACCCCCTTCCACACTCCTTGTGATTGCAAGTTACAGGTGTTAGATCTAGAGAAAGTGGTGTTGCCGAGTAGGAAGGTAGACATTGAAGATTCTAGAACTAAAAAGAAGCGAACACTATTCAACTTTTCGGGACAAGGGCGCTATCAACCTTGTCCTCCATTTTCAGATCACGAGAAATAGAAGAAAAAGTAGAGATCAATGTTAGAAGGAGATTGGGATTGTGCAAAAAAAGTTGTGCATTGGACTAGGGCGCCATCACCTTTGTCCCAGATTTTCCTGTTTTCTAACTGCAAAAATCAGTGAGTTAAGGTTCTCCGCCCTTTGTCTATTTCCTATAGCATTTGTCATAATTCACAAAGTTGATTACTATTTTTCTTAAATTAGGGTTTTAAGGACATAAAGCATCAATTGGCAAACTTGTGTGATCACATTTGAATTTCCCAGCAGAAAACCAAGTGGCAACTCAAATCTGATAGCTGACTCTCCTCTTGATAGGTGAGGCACTCGGTTGAAAAGCCCTTGGAATGTTTTGTAGAAAGTGTTGGCAAGAGACACTACTAGGCATGTTAGGTTTTGTCATTGATGGCAACTGAATCTATCTTACACATCTGCATTGCATCATTTGATCATACCGAAAGTCAGATTGCAGATTTGTCTAAGTCCAGATAGACAGGAATAGAGGATATGACAGGGTTCAACATTTTGGTCCGTATTTCTCCACAGGAAATGATATTGTGCTGTGGATCTGAGGGAATGTTAAGGAATGCTAGGACTAGCTAAATCCAAAGTTTTAGCCTCCGGTGATGAAGGGATTGAAAGTTACAAGCATCTGAGTATCAGGTTTTGGTTAGACAGTTCAGTCTGATGAAGAACAGGCTGACTTGGTGTTTGATCCTAGTGTGGATTAAGAGAAGTGGTTAGTTGAGTAATTTATGAGATCTAGTAGTATTGGCAGACATGTGTGGTGACTTGAATTCATAAGTTGTGGTCTTCATTGATGTTTGTGCATGGGTTCAGCTGACAGAACAGTGATCTTGAAAAAGTTTCTAAGTTTTCTTGAGGTTGACTGCAGTTGATGTGATTTCATGTTGCAGATATATATGATTGATGGGTGCGAGCATCTTGGTGTATGGACATGTGAATATGAAGTGAGAGGTGCAAAGTGTGGTAGTATCAGGTGTGAAGCAGAGATATGAGCCTTGGATCATGGAAGAATAGTAAAATAGGGCAGTGAGAGATGAAGTGTGTGAAGTCGGTATATTGATCCTAACCAGAACTATAATCTTGCATTACTAGATGCTATTCTTTAGTTCAAGTATTCCAGTGAACTCTTTGTAATTAATCTTGTAGGCAGTGAGCCTCCTTTGAGAAGTGAGCTCTGGGCAGTGTGCCCGAAGGCATGTGCCTTCCCATTTGTAATACTTTTAACAGAGTATAAAATCTGTGGGTTAACCCCCACCATGGTTTTTCACTTAACCGGGTTTCCACATAAAAATCTTATGTTCATGTGTAATGATCTTGTTGCTGCTGTTCTTGAGTTCATGTTTCTTTCTTTTCAATGTATGTGGTAAATTAATAAAGGAACATAATAATAAGTTTTGCAAAACACTGATTCACCCCCCCTCTCAATGTTCCTTAATTTCAACAATTGGTGTCAGAGAAAGGTTCCTTGAAAGAAGTTTAATAGCTTGAGGAAGATCTGGGAAGGTGTTTCAATGGGTTCATCTAGGCATTTTGATGGCATCAATGAACAACTTCAAGTTGCTTTAGAAGATCTTGATTAGTCCAGAGCAGAAGTCAAAGAACTGAAAGAAAATCTTAAAGATGCTAAGGATTTCATTTAGACATTAAAAGGGCAATTGAGCAAATCCATGGAAAAGAGGGAGCTACTTCAGTGGCTAGTAGATCAGTAGGAAGATAATGACATGGATGGGGCTTTGGAGGAGAAGACAAAGGAATATGAAAAGTTGACAAAAGAAGTTGTTGTCCTAAAACATGAGATGGATTCCAGAGTGATGAGGCTAACCAAGGAAATTGAGGAAAAGAAGAAGACTGAAGAAAATCTGAGTCAGTCTCTGAAAGAAAGAACAGAAGAGTGCTATAGATTGGACAGAATAATTGGCCATCTAGAGTCTGATCTTCAAGAATCCAAGTATAATGAGGAACAACTTGAAAGGCAAATTGTTATTCTCAAACATAACCTAGAAGCTGCAAATGAATACAAAGAGAAGTTCAAGATAAGCTCAACTAAACTTGAAGTACTGCTTGATAGTCAGAAGATGATAGATGATAAGCATGGTCTGGGATCTGGATCCGGTCAAAGAAATCCTAAATCAAGGAATCAGAGAAACATACCTAGAAGATCTCTGGTAAGACAACCTAATGCTCAAAGGTATCCAGATTTCAATGGAAATTATTTCAATTGCAATAAATTTGGTCATGGAGCTACTCAGTGTAGAAGTAGAGTGAATCAAAGTGGTCCATCTTTCTCCAGTCAATGCTTCAATTGTAAAAGGTATGGTCATAGATCTAATGAATGCAGAAGTATGATAATGAACTACTCTAACAACAGAAGAAATGTCAATTCTTTCAATGGCAACTATTTTACATGCAATAGATTTGGACATATGGCTAATCAGTGCAGATCAAGAGGAAATCAAGCAAATGAGCAAAGAAATGGTGTGTGCTTCAATTGCAATGGATCCGGTCATATTGCAAGATTTTGCAGAAGTAGGAATGATGATAGAAGAGGTCCGGTAAATAGAAACTAAAATATGTAGAGACAAGATAAAGGCAAGGGTAAAGCAAATGTGAATGAGATCTAGAATGAAATGAATAAAACATGGGTAAAGAAAGGTGAAATGAATGATGGTGATGGGTCCACACCGGAATCTGGTGCTGATAATTCCTCCGAGAATTGAAATAGGAGCTTTGGCTCAAGGGGAGCTACATTGAAAATCTAATTCCCCCTACCAGTAAGTGGGTGCTTGAATCTGGCATGATGAATGAAGATAAAGAAGCCTATTATAGATCTATTGAAGTAAATTTTGGAAGAAAAGAAGCTAATGCGATTGATTTCGGAGCAATTGAAGATTGACTGTATGAAGAAATAGTGTAACTGGATGTATTAGGGAAAAGCATTTATTACAATGGTGAATTAGGTTTTGCAAAGCATAAAAGGTCATTTACTCAGCATTTGAATCACTTTGAATTTGAAGAGAACAAGGAGAAGAGCATCTGAGCTGAGATTTCAAAGATTTGCAAAAAGTGAATTTGACAGCTAACCCTAACTGGCGAAACAAGGTATTCTCTGTGAAACTCTCTAAATTTGCAATCTTTGGATATGGCTACTCCATTGGTTGTTGACATCACCAAAATGCCCTGACCTAAATTCAAAAAGCATCCACACAAATCTATAGAGGTCGATTCGTTAGGTGCCTTTTTAAATGTTCCGCATGGTGTGTTGCACGTTGAAGATATTAGGGCTTATATTCATGCAAGCATAAATGAGTTTGGGGATTCAAACTTAGTAGATTTGTTCAAGAATCATCTGAGGGATGAAATTCATGGTCTTAAACCTGAGTATAAGGCATTGCAAGTCAAACATCTCATTTAGGTTATTGGGTTCCCGTCCTTCGGTGAAGATGAGTGGGTCTGGTATGTATTGAGTTGGATGCATGCTAAATTCATGTGGTTGATGAAACCTTTCAAGATCACCAAGGATGCCATTAAGGCCGTAACAAGATTAAATTCATTTGGTGGACTGCCAATGCTAAAATCAATGAAGAATTAGACTGTAACTGAAGCTACCAGATCAAAATTTGATAAGAAGGCAATGACAATAAATGATATAACTGATCCGGATGTCAAATTTGCATCTATGATGATTGGATATAAGATATATCACTCCAACAGGGAAAACTCAGTATCTGGTACAACCATTTATGCTTCTTAAGGACAAGAAGAATACATTCAAATATGGTACATTGGTCTTGTGTTTGTTCTTCTATTTCATGAATGAGTTACCCAGGAAGAAACACATGTGTTGGACTAGTGATAAGTCTGTTGCCATACAAATCAGAGAGCACTTGCACAGTATTAGTGACTCCAATGCCCAAAGGACTGCTCTTTGGGGATATTTCAAGAATTTTTAGAACATAATGCAATCAAGGGAAAGAATCCCTACTTTTGTGGTAGAAAAATACAAGGATACAATTTGTTTCATGGTGGAAATAGATCAGTGCTTGATGGAAGCAGTTGAACCAAGGATTGTATGGATCATGCCCATGGGGTGTGAAGTTGATGGACAAATACTGGAGATGTATGCACAACACCTTTTGAACAAACCAAAAGATACCTCAGTTGAGAGGTTTGGTACATATAGTGAACTCAGTGTGAAACTGCATGTTGAGCTCCAAAACCTGAATCTAAGAGAAATATTCAAAGGTAAGTTGAAATCTATGCAGAAAGCATT
The DNA here is from genome assembly GCA_027924645.1 of Cunninghamia lanceolata. Lineage (NCBI taxonomy): Eukaryota > Viridiplantae > Streptophyta > Pinopsida > Cupressales > Cupressaceae > Cunninghamia > Cunninghamia lanceolata. The sequence continues at coordinate 4,564,693 of BSBN01000934.1, forward strand.
GGCATAACAAAAGAAGCTATGAGACAAAACATGGAAAGGATAGATAAAGCTGAGAAGGAGAAGCAGGATAGAGAACATGGAAGTGTTATGGTGGAATCCACTTCTAAAGCAAGGATTACTAGGAGTTTTGGTACAACCTTTGGTGCATCACCTTCTCCTATTGAAAAGAAATTCAAAGAAAAGCCTACTAGTAAGGAAGGAAAAAGAACAAAAGTAATAGCCAAAAGGTCATATGTCAGTGTGGAGAAGTAGGATGAAGAAAAGATTGATTCAGACAATGAGGTTAAAGAATTGAAGGCCTCAGGCACCAAGGCTGCTAAAGTATATAAGGAGAAGCCTTCCGAAAGCACAAAGTCAAAGAAAGCAGAAGCATCAAGGGTTGTCCAAGACAAACCCTCCGGAAGTGTAAGGGTAAGCAAAAGACTAAAGACTGAAAAATCTACCCTGTCAATTGAAGATATTGTGAATGCAATAACTGTTCATGGGAATTTGAAACCCATAACAAAATATTATGACAACTTTGATAAAGCCAACAAGAGAATTTTGGAGGATGCTACTGTTAAGTACTTGAACACATTCAACAGGGCACTTGTGGAAATTTTATCTAAAATCCCTAAGAGTCTAAGTGATATTTTGGAGATGAGAAAAGAAGCTGCCAAAGGAAAGGATTTGGAGTTAAGAGAACATGTGTTGTCCAGTCTATGTCTAGTAATCTCTAGTAAGGAAGTAGATAAAATTTTTAAATAAGTTAAAGATCAATTCAGAAGCAAGAAAAGGATGAATAAGGTAATGATTGGAGACATTGATGAAGTGGTCAAAGAAACAGAGCAAATTTTGAGGAAAGCCTTAGACAAGAATAAATTTTATGTGGTCACTGAGGAACCTAATGTTGATGATACATCCCTTCCAAATGAAGAAGAGTTGAAGGAAAATGAGCAGCAAGTTGAGGTAGATGACCTCTCTGTTTCGGAAGAGGAAATATCAAATAAAGATGAAGAGATGGTAAAGGAAGATAATGTTGATGATGCAGAAGATACTAAAATTTCTCTGAGCGAATCTGGTAAGGCAAATGTAGAAATGAACATGGAAATAAATGATCCTACTGAAGGTGATTCTAAGAAGAATAAAGAACAAAAAGCAGGAGTTAAGAACAAGGAAGATCAAGAAAAGGAAACTGATGATGGAGTTGATTCCTCCATTTTGGATGTTGAGGAATTTGGTAAAAATGATGATAATGTTGCTACTGAGGATACATAAAATCCTCTAGAAAAGAATGTAGAAGTCATTGTTGATGATGCAGAGAGAGTAGAAGCAGAGAAAAAGAATGAAAATGATAAGAAAGACAATGTAGTTGACTCCAAAAATGGAAGAAATGCAGGCCCTAAAACTGAAACATCATATTTGGGCAAGAGACACTGCAGAAGTAGTGAAAGAAATTTTGGAGAAAGAAAAACAAGTTGCAGAAGATCCAGATATAATACAAGGTCCAATCAATTTTGATACTCTTTCTCTGGTACAGAAGATGAAATTGGCATCTTTTGCACAAGTTAAGGCTAGAGAGGAAATTTTGAAGTTCCATATTGAAGACAGTGAGTTGCTTGGTCTTGCATCCGGCATTTTGGAGAAAATCATGCCTACATTTTAGAAGGATTCATCCGCATCCCCCTCTGGTCAGTTGAAGAGTCTGATAAACTCTGTAAGTACTCACTTTGAGTCTTTTGAAAAGTCAGCAGAAGTCAAAATCTAGAATGAATTTAATGATAAAAGATTTATTGAACTAAAAAGAATAATTGCCAATGATAGAATTATGTTGGATACTAGTGTAAAGAGTATTCAAAATGCCCTCACTACAGGAGGAGATGTGTACAAATTTTGTCTATCTTGGTTAATAGTTGTAGAGGACATTGACAAGAAAATAAAGGAGTCTGAGCAAAAATTGTCAAATGTATCTCAATGCTTTAATCCTTTGACCGTATCTGCAGAAAATCAAGAATGTCAAGTAGTTAACTTGATTGGTGTAATAAAGAAACTTGTGAAAGAAAAAGAAAACATTGTGGCAAGGATGTGGGAACTCCAGGGACTGATTCTCCCTAAGTTAGAAACAATGTTCAATGCATTGACAGAAGCTCAAGCTGCTGCTCTGACAAGTGATCCAAATGATCTGCAAAAGGCAGAGTCATAGGCATTTTTATTTAGTGGTCATATTTCAATTTTGGATGGCATGAAGAAAAGTTGGTATAGTGAATTGGCACTATTGAAAAGCATTTTTAGTGATGTGTTTAAGTTTACGTAGACAAGAGGATTGTTTGTACATATGCGAAAGTATGAATATAGAATTTTTGTGTGAATTTTTGGATCCAGAACTTGACCTTTGCCATTGATGTCAAAGGGGGAGTGGAAAGTAGTGAAAAATGAGGAATTCATCTAAGAGGGAGCATTTGAAATCACAAGTGTACATAGCAAGGGGGAGTTGTTCTAACACTTAGTCATTTTTCACTAAGTGTTGCCATCAATGCCAAAGAGGGAGATTGTTGGTAAGAGACACTGCTAGGCATGTCAAGTGTTGTCAGTGATGGTAACTAAATCTATCTTACACATCTGTATTGCATCATTTGATCATACCGGAAGTCAGATTGTAGATTTGTCTAAGTCCGGATAGATAGGAACAGAGGATATGACAGGGTTCAACATTTTGGTCTGCATTTCTCCACAGGAAATCATATTGTGCTATGGATCTAAGGGAATTTTAAGGGATGTTAGGGCTAGCTAAATCCAAAGTTTTAGCCTTCGGTGATGAAGGGATTGAAAGTTACAAGCATTTGAGTATCGGGTTTTAATTATACAGTTCAATCCGGTGAAGAACATGCTGACTTGGTGTTTGATCCTTGTGCGGGTTAAGAGAAGTGGTTAGTTGAGTAATTTATGAAATCTAGTGGTATTGGCCAACATGTGTGGTCACTTGAATTCATAATTTGTGGTCCACATTGATGCTTGTACATGGATTCAACTGATAGAACAGTGATCTTGAAAATTTTTCTAAGTTTTCTTGAGGCCGACTGCAATTGATGTGATTTCATGTTGTGGATATATATGATCAATAGGTGCGAGCATCTTGGTGTATAGACATGTGAATATGAAGTGAGAGGTGTGAAGTGTGGTAGTATCAAGTGCGAAGTAGAGATCTGAGCCTCAGATCATGGAAGAACAGTAAAACAGGGCAGTGAGAGATGAAGTGTGTGAAGTCGGTATATTGATCCTAACCAGAACTGTAATCTTACATTATTAGATGCTATTCTTCAGTTCAAGTATTCTAGTGAACTCTTTGTAATTAATCTTGTAGGCAGTGAGCCTCCTTTGAGTAGTGAGCTCTGGGTAGTGTGCCCGAAGGCATGTGCCTTCCCATTTGTAATACTTTTAATAGAGTATAAAATCTTATGGGTTAACCCTCACCATGGTTTTTCCCTTAATTGGGTTTCCACGTAAAAATCCCAGTGTTCATGTGTAATGATCTTGTTGTTGCTGTTCTTGAGTTCATGTTTCTTTCTTTTGAATGTATGTGGTAAATTAATAAAGGAACATAATAATAGGTTTTGTAGAACACTGATTCACCCCCCTCTCAGTGTTCCTTAATTTCAACAGAAAGGAGGATTCAAACTAAAGAAAACATTAACCCTCATCCTTTTTAACCCTAAAACAGGTTTAATCTACATCCTCTCCTTTTTGTTTTAATGTATGAGATCAATGTGATGATGGCTTAAGGATACAAAAAAGGACAATAAATCAATTTTAACTATTAATGTCCAAGCAATATCAATATATATTCAAAACCTGTATTTAAATATATTTTAACTAATAATTACCTAATTTTACAAAGTATTCCATCTTGTCTAGGTTGAATTGATACATGGACTCTCCTTTTTGTCTCAAAGTATGTGATGAATTTTTGATGATGGACTAAGGATATAAAAGGACAATTTAAATCAATGTAAACTAATAACGCATAAGCAATATTAAAACATGTATTTAATGTATTTAAAAGGACAATATAAAAATAAAACTATATTTACTTGTGTACTAGATGAAAAAGGGGGGATAAGGGTAAAGTGTTTGATTGTGATAGTTTCTCTTATCCTCCTCTCACCTATGACATTCAAAGACTTTATCAGCCAAGTAGGAAATCTACTGTTAGGCCTTGGGTCACTTATAACATCAAGGAGAATTGGATTTGTGTGATTTGATTGCTCGATTATGTTCAAAACCCTAATTATACAAATACGGAAGCAAACAGACAAATTTCTGAAATGCTGCTACAGAAAGATGTAAAATAACAGACAAGTGTGTACCAGTTTTTGAAGTTTAGGAAGCAGCACAGTTAGGGACTAATGAGTAGGTGCCCTTGTCCAATGCCCTAATTTTTGTCAGGGTCTGGGAACCCTATTTGCAACCTGTTCCTGTTGTCTCAGAGATTCTTCCATTGTGGGATTCAGAGGACTAATGAGCGGGTGTCTGAGTCTAGGTCTCTGTTTTCAGCTCTGATCTACAATTCTGACACTCTGCAACACTCTCCTGCAACTCCACTTTTTTTAGATGTGACACCTGTAACCTGCAATCACATGGAGTGTGGGAGGGGGTTGTGGTGTTTAGAGGCTTGCCTCAGTCAAGTACCGGAGAGACATTCAAGTCTTTTGAACACCGTTGTCAGAGAGAGAGCATATCCCGACGGGATAGAGGCAAAAACCATATGATAAATGCTTGAAAACACAAATGATATCACCTTGTAGTGAAGATCTCATGGAAGGAAGAATCTCTTCATGCCATGAGGAGATGGATGCTCAAATCTACAAACACAAACACATAAACAACACAAAATCTATTCTTCCACACAATGAATGCCTTGAATCACTTTCAAAATGCTAATGCTCATAAATTTCCATCTAGTTTACAAATGAATGCATAAACATGCTTATATATGTAACTACAAACATTCCCGCCAAGAATTTCGTAATTCAAACTTACCGTGTTGGCCTAGGAACCAAATAACAGTCATAAACTGACACTTAAAATTTGGGCCTAACCAAAAATAGGGCAGGACTAGGGCATGGGCGTCCAAGTCCTCCCCCCTATTTTGGGTAGGGTCTGTCTCAAGGGATCCCCCTAGGTCCCATTCATCATGAAATTTAGGGGTTTTCTCATCGGGATGTGAAAATATGATGCAAGATGTCCTAAATGCAGATCAAAGACCCGAGAGCTAAACCTTAAGAGGGAAAAGCCCCTAAGGGGACATTTTTCGACGTTGCATTTAGCCCCAACTTTAATGTATGTATAAATGCAAGGCCAATACATGCATTAAAGTGTAGTCAACAAACACACCAAGCACGGAGAAGACATGCTAATCACAGAGAAGATAGTTACAGTCACGTAAAACATAGAGAAGACATTATTGAATGCAGAGAAAACATGAATGATTTCTTTTCTTTTTCTTTTTCTCATATATATATGAAATGCAGATGCAAATACAAGGAAAGTTAACACACCACCCATAATGCAGGAGGGACTCATTAGCACCAGTCTTGAAGACTACATATGGGGCAACAAACATGCCAAACAAATCAAGCATGCCATACAAAACAAGCATGCCAAACACACACACTTTCAAGACACAGAGAAAACACGATAGACAAGCGATGGAGTGTTCCTATTTCTACGTTCATCACCATATTAGGTACATTACAGGCACACACTGATGATTGGGCTTCGCCACAACAATCGCTAAAGACATGCTTAAGGGTTGACTTAGTCACAGAACTACTCCCCGTCTCTGTAGAGGACTTTTGAAAATGACAAGATTTGATATCCCTGCCTCTCGATGAGAACTTTTGATGATTGATTGCAAACAAAACTTAGAGTGCAGGAGGGACTCATCACAACCAATATTTAAGATTGTACCTGAGGACAAGCACATTGCTAACGTCTAGAATAGATAGCTTACCTTATATATGCCCCCACCTTAAGGAGGTTGATATTAGTTATCGATATCAAGCACGTTAAGGTAGGAAGAAAACACACAAGGGAATATAGACTCTCACAAAGCCCATGCCCCCTGGAGGTGACATGTACTTTACAATCACCAAATGCTCCCACAAACACATCCCTACAAGAAACATGTTAGTGTCCACATAATAACGATAAACAACAATGCATATGAAATCTGAGGAATGCAAGACTCAAGATAGATAAAGTGCACAGAGCAGCAGTATTGTTATGTTTTGTAAATGAGATAAGAGTGTTAGATCTAGGGCATACAACTAAGAGGGGGGGGTGAATCAGTTGTACAAAAACTTGCTTTTACTTCAGACACTTGATTCTTCTTTGTTAGTTAACAACATATCAATTAACCATTCATGAAGGCATAAAACATAAAAACCGGAGTAGATAAACATCAACACATTAGACACCATGATTTTTTTCATGGAAAACCTAGTTAAGGGAAAAACGATGGGGTGATTAACCCAAGGATTATTCTTTGTTAAAAGAATAAGAAAAATGAATTGCACATGCCAATTAGGGCTCACTGCCCGAGCACACTGCTCGCAAGGAGGCACACTGCCTACAAGAGACACACTGTCTACAAGATCATAAGTTTCACAAACTTGAACTAGAGAATGACATCTTTACCATGTCTGGATCAGTTCCATTTAAGCCTGAAACATTTCTGCTTTGCCTTTCGCTCTTTCGCTATACCACAATCATCCGCTCCATCACCTCCTTCGAAATGAATTCACAAACCTTTATTTATACAAGGCATTATCTTAGGAACAATCATATAAGTCAGTAATCAACCACAAGAACATTCACAAGATGAATAGCTCATCCGGTCAGCCAATCTAAACAAGAACGACTTCATCCAGAAGAACTCATCCAGTCGGCCAGCAAGAACACCTCCATCCAGAAGAATATCTCCAATTCCAGGCTCTAACACTAATGTGGACCAACAACACAACCTCAACATGATCCAAGAACCTTAACAAGCTTGCCTGAATGGCCAGGAACATCTGCACTTCCTCTACTTACTAGAATCTCTTCTCTTCTTCATCTGGAACTTCAAGAACACAGCCTGTCGCCACTATCACAATCACAAAGGTGCTTTCGGACTTCCAAATCATGAACAAATAGAGATGACACATCACAAGGACATCCCAAACACTCCTTCCAATCTGTAGAATAGGAAAATGCACTTCCAGATCTCACCAGACCTTTTTGTAACACTCTGTCACTCCTGAGCATCTCCCAGAACCGGTTCTACTTGATCGATCACAACTTCTTCATTTCTTCATGCGGACCTCTGAAATCGTAACTGGATCATCTCAAGACTCATATCTACAAACCCTTTAATCCACATCCTCTGATATTCATCTTATCTTGGCCTTTTACCTTAATGACATCACTATTCTTCACTGTTCCTGATTGAGACTATTTTCCTCAATATCCTCAGCACACAACTCACCCAATCCTTCTCATCAATGCAATATGAGTATGTTGACATCAATGACAACATTGGTTATCCTCATACTTGCAACAAAGAGACCATCAAGATCACTATGTAGAATGCACAGAGTGCTTCTACTAGCCAAGCGTTAGATAATATATATCAACCCCATCGTCATATTATGAACTAAGTCTAATTTTTGATTTATTTCTAAAGGGATGCTAGGTTTGCATCAGTATAAATGTTTTTTGTCATCTACCTGCTAGATAGAAACACTAGAGGAAGGTAAACAATGAAATCAGAGGGGAGAAACAAGTGTCTTAGGGACAATCACATAGGAGGGTGCCCCCAATTCACCAACTGCAATGCTATGTCCATAAGACACAACACACAACTATGAAAATAGAGTGAGGCAATATAGAAGAATAATGATACAAATAGAAGAAGGTCACAACAGAGGTGGTCCCCTGGTATCCCAGACCTTACAAGAGAATCAAGGGTCATCCCAGGAGGCCTAAACAACACATAACACATCACAGGGGAAACACATCACGAGAGATAAAGGGTTAGAAATACTTACCTGTAGGGACTTCAAACTAAGTGTTGTCATCAAGCAAGTCATCGTCATCTTCCCACTCCCAAATGTTAGTGGAAAGTGGGACATAAGGTACCATAGCCCAACTCTTGTCCTTGTCTTTAGGTTGCTCATTCTTAGGACAATCTTTGTTTGGTTCAATGTTTGGTTTAATGTTTTCTTTTTGAGATACAAGTCATTGGGCATAAGCTTGTCGCCTTCTCTTCCTTTCTTTTTCTTGTCAATTTTTTTTTGTTCTACCACTTATCTTTTGTAAGATAGGGTTTTGCTCTTTCATAGGTTTTTGCATTTTAGAAGAGGATGCACTAGGATTAAATTGCATTTGTCTAGGTGGAATGCTTTGTTGTTGACAACTATCTCTCAATCCTTGTAAGGATGGCAGGGAAGGAACCTCAGCATAGGGTCCATTTCCTTTTGGTCTAGGATTCTCTTCAAATGTAGGATGTTTGTCTCTTGTTATTTCTTGCATAGGAGGACTGGCCACTTGATGTAATAGTTCCATTTTGTAGTTTCTATAGCTCAAGAAGTTGAAATCTGTCTGTGGCTCTGGTTCTTTTTCAGATTTGTCCCAAAAGTAATCGAGTGTAAAATGTTGTCTTGCAACCAAAAGATTATACTTATTGTGAGAAACAGTAATCACATGTCCATTCAAAGGAAATTTAGACAATTATGAATTGTTGAAGGGACAACTTTCATAGCCTTTAACCATGGGTGTCTGATAGCATGGTTACATGAACATGCATAAATACCCTTACAATCATCAGGTGAGAATCAAGTCTCTGCATAGCTTACAAGGCTTTGACATAACTTCTACCACTAAAATGATAGGAACTAGGACAACAACATGAAATATTAAACAAAGTCATTTATATACAATTCAGTTTCACCACAATATCCAGAGGTGACAGAATTGATGATAATCAACTTTGACTTGCTACAGGAGCAACATGAATTCAGACTTAGTTATAACCAGCTACAAGAGCTATCTATACTCATGATATAGAGATCTAATGCATAAGAAATTAATCTTTTATTTCATTTATCAACTTGGCCTCTGTTACAAATTATTTCAAAAACTATTCAAAATTACATCAACACCTTAATCTCTTGACTGCTCAACAATTCCATCGATCCACACTTGGACTGTCAACTTCTCTTCCATTCCTCTGGGATAACCTTCACCTCAGCATTCTTCGGTATTCTACCTCACGGCCTTGCCCAACACTTGGTCTAGTTCGACATTTAATCTCTCTATATATCATCCTATCACAAAATTGACCTCCTCTCTCTATGCACACGACCACTACTAAGTCGTTCTCTTCCTGTCTCAGCCTCCTCTATTTCTTTCTTCATCGGCCATCTTTTCCTTCCTCTCTGTAGCGACAACTTTCTCTCCAAACCGCCCCCAAAACAACCTACCTTATTATCGGCCTACTTTGGTTTATTCTATGCGGCCATCACTGGCCTCTTTTATCTTTATTGATTAGCCCCCTCCTTTTTATTAGCCTCTCTATTTGTTGCCTACGGCCTAGTCTGAATATCTACGGATATTCTTTATCAGCCTAGTAGCCTCTTTTTCTGCCACTCTCTTCTCCTTTGTTCCTTAACAACCCCCTTCAATACATGTGGCCTCCTCCTATATATATAACAATGCGACCTCTTCTTCAATACGTGCGGCCTGCTTGATTTCTTGTCACAGCCTTTTCCTCAATCATCCGCCTCCTTCTCCTTTGTTCACCGACCTCTTCTATATATATGCGGCCTGCACAAATGGTCTTTTGCCGGTCCTCTTTTCTCCCCTTTCTCAGCATTATGCTTGTCTACTCCACAAATTGTCTATTCTTAGCCATGGGCCTTTTCTTGGCTTTAACTGCCTGCTCTCGATCTAAGCCATCAGCCATTTCATTTGCATCCATTGGCTATTTCATTTGCAACTGTCGGGCCTTTCTCTACCTTCAGCCGTCTTGTTGTCATAACTGTCAGCCTGCCTTCTTCCACTGACTGCCATCGACCTGCTATTAGCTGACCTCTGCCAGACATTTATCGTCTTTCTATTTGTATCTGTCACTTATCAATTCATAACTGTCCATCTCTGACATTGGCCCCATTAACAATTTGCCATTTTCCTTCATAGAAATTGAACTTACTGCTGCCACTTTCCCCAAACTTGAATATTGTAATCGATTCCTGCAATAATCTCCACTTTCTCCATTTATTCGACCTTCTAGAAATTGACAATTGACTATTATTGTTCCTGTTTCCTTGGCGATAGGAGCTTCCTTCATGCTTCCTGATGTAGGAACATCCCTGGTTCAAGAGAAATCTTGCATCAACCAAAACATTTACATTTCAGTTCAGATTGTTTCTTTTTTCAGTTCAGTCAGAAGTAGTTTCTACTTTTGGTCTGGCATTTCACCACAATTGCATTTTAGATCTTATGGAGCTGGATTTAGCATCTACATTCATTCATTTACATCATATTCAGAATTCAGAGATCCACACTTCAATACTAGAAAGATATCACTATCAGAAGTTGGCCATTTCTTAGAGCAGAGTATCCTGATAATCACAGACAACTAGCTGAAGGAGAAACTTGTGGAGGCATTTCTTGATCTTTGGAGCCTAATGACACATCATTCAATGATCTTTGGTTCATGGCCAACCTTCCTAGAAGATCTGCACATCATTCCATTCATTTACCAGAAGTGTCTATGCATTTAGGTTTGACCTATTTGTGTTTACATGTTACATCTCTTCTTTGGAATTTGTGATCTTCCTTGGGCGACGCGGAGTAATCTATTGATCCAGACTTGATATATATTGATGTAATAGATCCCTAGGAAATTAGTTCATAGTAGAGTGATAGTTGATAGCTTGGATTTTGTGCGAAGGAGCTTCAAAGCTTTATCTTGCGCATGCATGTAATTAGGCCTATGAGCCCTAATTGTAAGCCCACATGTTGCCGACCAATCTGTATTTGAATTCTTTGATATACTAAATGATTGAATCTACATTTGTTCCATTTATTTGAGTTGTTTCCATTGTTCTTACTCTTGCTGCACGGTCCAGACAGTTCATTATGTGAACCCTCCTACTGTGACTGCACCAAGTGGTATCAGAGCGAAAGTTCAAATCTTTGGGAGTGAATTGAATGAAGTTGGTGAAGGAATTCCATAAGACCTTGCTATGGACAGATCACTGAATTGAGGCAGGTTACTTGTGTTACAATCGATCACCGATTGTGAGGCAGTTGTCACCTTGTGGTGCAGGGGCACCTAACACCAAGTGGCCTCTGTGAGGCATTTAAGTTTATGTTTGTTTAGAAAATCATGTTTGCATTGTAATAAGGTCTATTTGACCAATGCATTTTCATTTCAGTTTATATCTAGGTTCATTTTGTAAGTCCCAAGTGACTCAGGGGACATTTGTCAAATTGTAACCGCATAATGCCAAAAATAGGCAGTAGGGCAGTTGGCGGCTATTTAAAACGGTCGTCTCCCAGCTGCTTGGAGTCAGTTTGGTACTACTCTGGGCAAGTTTATAAACCCAGGGAAATGAACAAAGTTAGACATATGATGTTGTAATTGAATGTACTTGCGCAAATGTAACCGAGCATTGTGAAGGAGAAATCAATCTTTTCTGTGTTGTCTATTTGTTTCCATTCTCTGTAAATATGAAATTGCATAACTGTAGATTTCTTTTCCCTTCTGTATTTTTGTTGTTGCAAAATATCGATGTGAAGCATTCCACTGGTAAGATTTTTGTCAAAATTAGTGGAATGGCTTCGTTGTACAATATATGTTTTTTGTTTCCTATTATGTTTCATGATTTGGTGATGCAGATGTTCCAGATCGCAGGTTGTGCACAGTAGATCACCTAGCATCTCCATGTACTAGGGTTTGGATTGGAGGAGTTGGAGTTGTTCTCAATGAGACAGGGGCCATCAACGAAACATTGCTCGCTTGGAGCGATAAGGGTGGTCTAGCCGAAGAGAGGCTCATACTGATGAAAGGAAGTCGCGGTCAGGGTCATTTCATCAATGGGTCAGCTAGACAGGAGTATAAGTTCCGTTGATGTTAGGCATATTGGTGTATTGGCTTAGCGAGATTAGAGTTCACCGACGAGTGTGGTTCGAAGGTTGTCATCGGTGAGATCGGTGTGTTGGCGGAAGAGTTTTCGAGTGTGCCGACGGTATTAAGTCCTGCTGATAGTGAGTTTGAAGGTTCAATGGTTTCGACAGGTTCAAAAGTTGATAAGTGTTCATTTCCACTGTGTGGTCCCCATCATATTGGTATCAGAGCTAGTGAAAGCTCTAGGCGGAGGTGTTGTGTATTTGATTTCTATCACTGAGAAGGCAGATGAAGAGTTGCTCGTGCCATCTAGTTGCGAGAAGGAATAGGATTCTTGTAGTGTGTGGGCAGGTGATGATGAGGTCTGTTGTGACCATTCACCAATAGAGGTTTGGCTAGAAGAGGGTGTAGAGTGAGGCCACTGTGAGAGAGAGTGGTAGTGCATCTCCAGGATATGCTGTTGGACGAGAGGAATGGGTCTGTAAAGCAGCGTGTAGGATGGACATCTGATTGAGCATTGTGTTCTAGTCAAATTGAGGATTTACAGGTGTGTTGGCATTTGGGTGTTGTCCATGAATTTTTATGTCAGACAGAGAAAGTGAAGGAGAGGCTAGAGATATGCCTCCAAAGGAGATGACCACCAAAGTTGTCAAGAAATTTAAAGAGATGGAAGAGATGATCAAGAGTGGGGTCAAGGAAGCACTCCGGCTGAATTGAAGGCAATGAAGATAGGAAAAAGGATAGAGGAAGATTCAGATGAAGAAGAAGAGAAAGAGGAAGAAGCAGAAGAACAAGAAGAGGCAAAGATACCAGCTGAATAGAAGCAATTCCTTGAAGCCATTAAGGCTATTGGCAAGGACTCTTCAGAGGCTCGAATAGATATTCCCATGTTCAGTGGAAAGATGAATGCTGATGAAGTTATGGAGTGGATTGAGGCTCTGAACAACTACGTTGAATACAAGGAAGTTCTTGAAAGTAAGAGGGTTAAGTTTGTAAAAACTAAACTCAAAGGTGCTACCCTTACATGGTGGAATTACACCCAAGGAGAAAGGGTAAAGAATGGGAAGAGTATGATATCTTCGTGGAGCAGAATGCTAGAGAAGATCAAGTCCCAGTTCCTTCCATCTGACTAGGAGGTGTAGGTTTATAGGAAGATGCAGAACCTTAAGCAAAAAGATATGGGTGTGGCTACTTACACCGAGGAATTTCACAAATACACTCTTTGTTGTGGGTACATGGAGGATGAAAAATCCAAGGTAGCAAGGTATTTAAATGGTCTGAGGATCAATATTCAAGATGAGATAAGTTTATTTACACCTGAAATTGTGGAAAAATGCTTTCAAGTAGCATTAAGAGTTGAAGAGAAGCTGAAGAGGAAAGGTGAGCAGCAGAGTAGAGGAAGAGGTGACATAAATTTTAGAGGCAGTTTTGGAGGCAGAAGTCTGAACTAGAGACCTAGTGGTGAGTCTAGCCAAGAAGAGCAAGTTGGAGAGTCAAGTAGTAGAGGAGGCTACCAAGGAAGAAGGCCAAATAAAAGAGGTGGGACAAATGGATCAGATAGAGGATCCAAGTTCTCCAACATGAGATGCTATAATTGTAATCAGACAGGACACCTGGCTTATAAGTGTCCAGAGAAGGCCTCAACTTCTCATGGTAATGAGAGAAGAACCACATTGACTCAAGAGGATGTAGGGAGTGTGACATCTCCTGAAGTAAATTTGGCATCAGAAGTGGGAGAAAGTCTGATGATCAAGAGGACGTTGCTCAAAGAACCAGTGAAGACTGAACCATCACAGAGGAGAGCTCTTTTTAGGATCAATTGCAAAAGCAAAGGTAAAATATGCAAGGTAGTCATAGATTCTGGTTCAACAGATAATATGGTGTCTAGGGAAATGGTGGATAAATTGAACATAGACAGGATTCCTCATCAAACTCCTTACAGGACATCTTGGGTAAGTGACAGTCAATCACTTTTGGTAGATGAACACACATATGTTGATTTTCAGATTGGAGAATATAAGGAGAGAATTTTATGTGACATTTTGCCCATGGAGTGTTGTCACCTACTTTTAGGTAGGCCATGACAATTTGATAGGCAAGCATTATATGATGGATATGCTAAAACATACACCATCAAGAAGGATGGAAAGACTTTTGTGATGACACCTTTGTAGGAGGATACTGAGGCAAAGAAGGTAGCCAAGATTATTTTGGTGGGTAAGAAAGAGTTTGTGAAGATCAATGAAGAAGAAACAAGGACAGTTGAGGATACCTCAAGGAGTGGGGTTGTCAAAGATCACAGTTTGAAGGTGATTTTAGTTTTGAATGATGGAGATCAGATGGTAATGTCTGAGATGGATCAACAGAAGGTCAAAGAGCAGGTCTGTAAGCAGCCACAGGTTGATTGGAAAGAAGAGGATGCTATCATAGTAGGGACTATTGTTTGTCCTCTAGAGCCAACAAGAGTTGCAAGGCAAACATATCCTACCATAGCAGTAGTACAAGAGGCATCAAACAAGGTTTTGAATGTAGGTGTTTAGATAGAGATGACAATAAGGAAGAATGGCGCACAAAGTATGCGTTTGGTTGCAAGCATTCACTCATGGCAAGGTGTGAGTAGAGCCTACAATGCTAGGCATGAGTTTTTGATTACATGGAAGCAAGTTGCAGTCCAGAGATCATGGGGAAGGCATGAGGTAACAAAGGATACAGATGGAGCACAACAAAGAATCAACTCATGGGACATGAATTCTTTTCTAGGTGAGGTGTATGGTGTAGGGGCACCTAGCACCAAGTGGCCTTCGTGAGGCATTTAAGTTTATGTTTGTTTAGAAAATCATGTTTGCATTGTAATAAGGTCTATTTGACCAATGCATTTTCATTTCAATTTGTATCTAGGTTCATTTTGTAAGTCCCAAGTGACTCAGGGGACATTTGCCAAATTGTAACCGCATAATGCCAAAAAGAGGCAGTAGGGCAGTTGGTGGCTATTTAAAACGGTCGTCTCCCAGCCGCTTTGATTGGTCTCCCAGCCACTTGGAGTCAGTTTGGTACTACTCTAGGTGAGTTTATAAACCCAGGGAAATGAACAAAGTTAGACATATGATATTGTAATTGAATGTACTTGTGCAAATGTAACTGAGCATTGTGAAGGAGAAATCAATCTTTTCTGTGTTGTCTATTTGTTTCCATTCTCTATAAATACAAAATTGTATAACTGTAGATTTCTTTTCCCTTTTGTATTTCTATTGTTGCGAAATGTTGATGTGAAGCATTAAACTGGTGAGATTTCTATCAAAGTCAGTGGAATGGCTTCGTTGTACAATATGTGTTTTTCATTTCCTGTTATGTTTCATGATTTGGCGATGCAGATGTTCCAGATCGCGGGTTGTGCATAGTAGATCACCTAGCATCTCCATGTGCTAGGGTTTGGATTGGAGGAGTTGGAGTTGTTCTCGGTGAGACAGGGGCCATCGATGAAACATTGCTCACTCAGAGTGATAAGGGTGGTCTAGCTGAAGAGAGGCTCATACTGATGAAAGGAAGTCGCGGTCAGAGTCATTTCGTCAACGGGTCGGCCGGACAGGAGTATAAGTTCTGCTGATGTTAGGCATATCGGTGTATCGGCCCAGTGAGATTAGAGTTCGCCGATGTTTGGAGTTTCACCGATGGGTGTGGTCTGAAGGTTGTCATTAGTGAGATCGGTGTGTCGGCAGAAGAGTTTTCGAGTGTGCCGATAATATTAAGTCCTACCGATAGTGAGTTTGAAGGTTCAACTATTTCAACGGGTTCCAAAGTTGATAAGTGTTCACTTCCACTGTGTGCTCCCCATCACCTTGTAGCATGATTGCCAAACTTGAGACAATTTGCACTTGATCCTAGGAAGAATGCCACCGAGGAGAATTGTTGTTGTTGGAACAATGGCTGGTAGAATGGATGAGATGATGGAGATGATGAGAACAATGTGAATTTGATAGATGTTGTTGAAGACGATAGGTGAAGAAGATTGACACCAAGACCTAATGTTGAAAGTGATGATGAGGAAGAATTTCAATCTGTTGAACAAACTGGCAAAACCCTAGAAGGTGATGAAAAAGAAGAATCAGATCAAGTAAAGATGTTGGGAGCTATTTCATAGATTGAAAAGAGACCTAGAGTTGATGAGCCAAATTATACTGGTAATTTGAACCCTGAAATAGAAGAGGAAAAGAAAATATTACAAAATGGGATAGGATGGTGACAAAACTGAAGAATCAATTTATACCTATTGACTATGAGTTGGAGTTGTTGAAGAGATTGCAGAACCTGAGACAAAAGGAGAAATTTGTGAAGGAGTATACTGAAGAATTTCATAAGATGATCATAAGAACAAGACATAGTGAAGCAAGAAAGGAGAAAGTGACTAGATACATCAATGGACTGAGATTGCATATTTAAGAGGAACTAAGCTTGGTAAGGATGACATCTTTGGAAGAAGCATATCAGTTTTCCCTGAAGGTTGAAGAGAAGATGAATAAAAGATATGATCAGAGACAAAGAGGTAGAGGAGGTAAATTTTAGAGAGGTAGGACTTATTCTAGAGGAGACGAATCACATCTAGAGTAGAACAAGTTTGACATCCCGTTGAAGAAGGATGACAAAGATAACAATGCTTACCAGAGAGATGACAAAAATTTTTACCAGAGAGGAAACCCTAGTGCATACCGGAATGAAGGATACAAAAGAGAAGGAAGAGGATTTGATAAGAAGACATTCAGAGGTACTTGTTTCAAGTGTGGAGGTGAAAGACATAGAGCATTTGAATGTAATCAAGGTAGTACAAGTAAGAGGACAGAAAATAGTGGAAGAACAACGTATGTTGATGAAGAACCTATTGAACTAGATGACCCCTGTTCTGTTGGTAAAACTGAGAAAGGAGAATCATTGGTGATGAGGAGAGAATTATTTCAAACAAAAAAAATGAGGAACCACCGCAGAGGAAGAGTCTATTCAGAACAAGATGCAAATTAGGAGGTAAGTGTTGTAAAGTTGTAATTGATAGTGGTAGTTCAGATAACCTAGTTTCAGAGGAGATGATGACTAAGCTAAAGTTGGAAAGATTGAAACACCCTAAGCCCTATTAGATATCATGGATTCAGGATGATCATAAGGTACTGTGAGTGAACAATGTTTGGTGAAGTTTCATCTTGGATCTTATCATGATGAAGTCTTGTGTGATATTATCCCTATGGATTTTTGTCATATCTTGTTGGGTAGACCTTGGTAGTATGATAGAAAAGCTATACATGATAGGAGAAATAAGACATACACTATAATAGAAAATGGAAAGAGAATTACTTTGATTCCTTTGGAGGATGATCCTAAAGATGTAGTATGTGGGAATGCTAGAATCTATCTGGTTGATGGAAGGAAATTTCTGGATGGTCTGAAACAGGAGAGTGCCTTGATTCCTAAGAAACTTGAAATATTGAAGAAAGAAACTAAACCAGAGGAGATAAGAGAACTGCTGACAGAATATGAAGACATCATATCAGATAATGTACCGGATGGATTGCCACCTATAAGGAGTATTAGTCATCACATGGATCTTATTCTTGGAGCAAGTTTGCCTAATAAAGAAGCACATCGGATGACATTGGCAAAGAATGAAGAACTGAATAGATAGATACAAGAGTTGTTGTGGAAAGGTTTGATCAGAGAAAGCTTGAGCCATTATGCAGTACCTGTAGTGTTAGCACCAAAGAAGGATGGAGAATGGAGAATGTGTACTGATTCCAAAGCAATAAACAAGATCATAGTTAAGTATAGATTTCCTTTACCTAGAATGGATGATATTATGGATTGTTTAAGTGGAGCAAGATATTTCACAAAGATAGATTTGAAGAGTGGATACCATCAGATCAAAATCAAAGAAGGTGATGAATGGAAGACTGCTTTTAAGACAAATGAAGGATTGTATGAATGGTTAGTGATGCCCTTTGGATTAACAAATGCACCAAGTAATTTCATGAGATTGATGAATGAAGTCTCGAAGAAATTCTTGGGTAAGTTTGTTATTGTGTACTTAGATGATATTCTAATTTTTAGTAAGACAACAGAGGAACATTTGTGGCATATTAGACAAGTTTTGTAGAGGTTTAGAGAAGAGAAATTGCTGATAAACATCAAGAAGTGTAGTTTCATGAAGGAAGAGTTCGTATATTTGGGATTTGTGATTTCTGCGGAAGGATTGAAGATGGACCCTGAGAAAGTGAGAGCAATTGTTGAATGACCTACACCGGAGAGCATTGGAGAGGTTAGATCATTTCATGGATTGACTAGTTTCTACCAAAAGTTCATTAGAAATTTTAGTTCAATTTGTAACCCTATGACAGAGACAATGAGATGTGATAGAAAAGATTTCAAGTGGACATCTGGAGTAGATAAAAGTTTTGAGTTATTGAAGCATAAAGTGATAGAGAAACCTATTTTGGCATTACTGGATTTCAATAAGGTATTTCAAGTTGATTGTGATGCAAGTGGAAATGCAATTGGAGTAGTATTAAGTCAAGAAGGTAGACCTATAGCCTATTTCAGTGAGAAGTTGAATGATGCAAGGAGGAGATATTCAGTTTATGATCAAGAGTTCTATGCCATAATTCAAGCCTTGAAGAAGAGGAGACAATATTTGTTGCCTAAGGAGTTTGTGTTGTACACAGATCATCAAGCTTTGCAATATTTGAACAGTCAAGGAAAGTTGAATTAGAGACATATGAGATGGGTAGAGTTCATGCAAAGTTATACTTTTGTGTTGAAGCATAGGAGTGGAAAATCAAACAAAGTTGCTGATGCATTGAGTAGAAGAAGAAACTTGTTGACAGAGATGAGAGTTGAAGTGTTGGGTTTTGATGAGTTGAAGAGCATGTATGAGGGAGATACTAATTTTGCAGAACCGTGGAAAGAATGTAAGGAACCCATTGTGATAGATAGGAGTAAGTGGTTGGACTATTTCATTCAAGAAGATATGTTGTTCAAAGGAAGTTAGTTGTGCATACCTAGAAGTTCAATGAGAGACAATTTGATCAAGGAGAAGCATAGTGGTGGATTGGTAGGACATTTTGGCATTAATAAGATAGTGGTTTTGGTAAGTGAAAACTACTTTTGGCTTCAGATACATAAGGATGTTTGGAGATTTGTGCAGAGTTGTAGAGTTTGTCAAGTTGCAAAAGGGAATAGTCAGAACACCAGATTGTATAAACCTTTGGCAGTACCAGAGAGACCTTGGGAAGACATAAGCATGGATTTTGTGATGGGATTACCTAAGACACAAAGAGGACATGATTGAATATTTGTAGTGGTTGACAAATTTTCAAAGATGGCTCATTTCATACCTTGCAAGAAGATAATTGATGTAGTGCATGTAGCTGACTTATTTTCAAGGAGATTGTAAGATTGCATGGATTACCTAAAAGCATAGTTTCAGACAGAGACACAAAGTTTGTTGGATACTTTTGGAGGACACTTTAGAAGAAGATGAAGACAAATTTGAAGTTTGGTTCTACTTTTCATCCACATATAGAGGTAGTGAATAGGAGTTTGGGAAACTTGATGAAATGTTTGGTTGGAGAGAAAACCAGAAGTTGGGACTTGATTCTTTCACAAGAAGACTTTGCATACAATAATTCAATAAATAGAAGTGCTGGAAGAATACCTTTTGAAATTGTGACCAGAGTAAACCCTAGAGGAGTGGCAGAATTAAGAGATATCAGCATGGAGGAAAAAGAGGAGTGTAGAAGCAGAAGAATTTGTAGATCACATGAAGATAGTGCATGATTAGGTTAAGAAGCATTTAGAGGATATGAATAGTAAGTATAAGGAAAAGGCAGATGAAAAGAGAAGACATAAGGAATTTGAAGTTGGAGAAGAAGTGATGGTGTACTTGCGAAAAGAAAGATTTCCAGTTGGGACATATAACAAGTTGAAGATGAAGAAGTTTGGACTTTGTAGGATACTCAAAAAATTTGATTCAGGGAATGCATATGAAGTGGAATTACCAGAGACATTGGGTATTTCACCTATTTTGAACATTGTAGACCTATATCAGTATCATGAAACAAATTTTAGTGACAACATGGAAGAAGACTTGGAGAAGCAGTTACCACAACAAGCACTAGAGCAGATTGAAGACATCTTGGACAACAGAGTTGGATGTAGCACTAGAGGAAAACAATACAAAGAATATCTTGTGAAGTGGAAAGGCAGACTGGAAGAAGATTCATCATGGATTTCTCAGGCTAATGTGGACCGTCTTGGTTCTCCCTTAGCCCCGTAAAGTAAGGGACTCACTTTTTCAATAACCTTAGATGTCTGATGTAGGAGCATCCCTGGTTCAAGAGCAATCTTGCATCAACCAAAACATTTGCATTTCAGTTTAGTTTGTTTCTTTTTTTAGTTCAGTTCAGGTAGTTTGGTCAGAAGCAGTTTTTTCTTTTGGTCCCGCATTTCACTACAACTGTATTTCAGATCTTGTGGATCTAGATTTAACATCTACATTCATTCATTTACATTATATTTAGAATTCAGAGATCCGCACTTCAATACTGGAAAGATATCACTATCAGAAGTTGGTCATTTCTCAAAGCAGAGTATCCTGATAATCACAGACAACCAGTTGAAGGTGAAACTTGTGGAAGCATTTCCTAATCTTTGGAGCCTAATGACACATCATTCAATGATCTTTGGTTCATGGCTGACCTTCCCAGAAGCTTCGCACATCATTCCATTCATTTACCGAAAGTGTCTATGCATTTAGGTCTGACCTATCTGTGTTTACATGTTACATCTCTTCTTTGGAATTTGTTATCTTCCTTGGCCGATGCAAAGTAATCTATTGATTCAGACTTGATATATATTGATGTAATAGATCCCTAGGAAAGTAGTTCATAACAGAGTGATAGTTGATAGCTAGGATTTTGTGCAAAGGAGCTTCAAAGCTTTATCTTGCGCATGCATGTAATCAGGCCTGTGAGGCCTAATTGTAAGTCCGCATGTTGTCGGCCAATCTGTATTTCAATTCTTTGATGTACTGAATGACTAAATTTGCATTTGTTCCATTTCTTTGAGTTATTTCTATTGTTCTTACTCTTGCTATACGGTCCGGACAGTTCATTCTGTGAACCCTCCTACCATGATTGCACCACTTCCTGTCATTCAACCCATACATTTAAACCAAAAATCAAATGCCAACGATAATTTTTGAAAATTAATAAGATGCCCCTGCATCAAACTCCCTAGGGGACAAAGATCATTTGCTCTGGCACATGTGTTCCTCTGCAAACTTAAACAAACCTTTTCTTCAGCCTTTTCCATAATTTCTCTATCCCATATGCATTGATCCTTGAACATTTCTGTGCAACACTGTGAGCTTCTCTCACATGACTGTCTGTAACACTTATGATCCACTTCCAATCTCTACTCTTTTCATCCATGCTAAACATACAAACAAGTGAAAAAATTTCAGCTTCACCAATTAAATCACCAACACTTACCATTTCTATATCATACTCAATATGTTCATCTATTCTTCTCAGCCACTCTTTGAGCATGGCCATATGCTGCATCAAATCATCTTTGGCTTCATCTTCTATTTCATTAAATTCCATGACCGCAACAACTTCTGTATCAATGTCTTCCACCAAATCAGCAACATCTTCAATGCTTATTTCTGCAACTACTTCTGGACCATTGTCTTCAATCCCCTCTGTTGTCCTACTTATGTTCAATCCTTTAATCTTTTCATTCCATTCTTGCTCAATGGCTACAAATTGCTTCACAAATCCTCTTCATTGTCTTCAGTTGCTATTCCTCCTTCAAATTCTTTTGCTACATCATCTTCTTCACCTGTAGCTATTTGCTGGGTTAAATCTGCATCTTCAACACATACCTCTGTTGTCTTCTTTTTCCATACAACTCTTTTATTCCACTTTTCCTCTTTTCTGTCACACCTGCATCTTCTAATTTGCCTTTGCCTACATTCTTGTCTTCTCAAATATCTATTTCTCCTTATCTCTTTTTCATCTAATAATCTCCTCATATTTTCCTCATCATTATGAATTTCATTCAAGGCTTTATCATCATAAAAATTAGATTTCTTCTCTTACCTTGCCTACACTTGGCTTCTCTCGCTGCAACTTCACTGTATGCTTCTTTTTTTTCTTGCCATCCTCTACTGGATTCATCTTGCTTCCAGGTTCTCAAGGTTTGTTCTCCTTTTCTGGTCTCCAATTCTTTGTCTTTTCTGCAACACATTTGTTTGTTGCTGCTTGGTTTATCACCCATACTCTATCATTGGACTGATGTCCTTTCCTTGCTGCACTTAAGCTTCACTTCACTTGCTCTATTTTCATCCTCAAATCATTTCCTCTAGGCCTCTTTGCTGGCCAACTCGACCTTACAACATACTGCCACTTATTCATTTGCACATCTCTCTTTCTATGCACTTGCTTGTTAGAATAAGCATAATCAAAGGCATTCACTTCTTTACAACTCAGCTATTACTTTTCATCAATCTTTTTCTTTTGCCAACATGGCACTACATATCCATGATTTAAATTTTCCAATTTCTTTTCCTTATCAACTTGCCTATCCATATTCTTATTTCTACATTCATAATCAAAAGTAACAATTTTACCTCCATTCCTCTATATAAGGACCCGCTGTCCCAAATTGCATCCACCTTCAGCTTCTTGGCTTTTTAACTTTTCTTCTTATGTTGCTGCTACAACATCTTCACATGTATCATAAAACTCTATGGTTTCCTCTTCCTCTTCATCATCAAACTAAGCATCTTTAGCATCAATCTCCTCTTCATTTTCAGGTTCTTTGTAATGCACCTCTGCTGCAAACTCTTCTTGGCATTCTGCTACCATCAAGCTTTCCTCGTTCACATCTTCCATTCTTTCTTTAGGAGCTATTCTTGCCCCAACTTTCATTATCTTCAAGGTCTCATCCTTGACCTTCCTCCACACACTCTTCATACCTGCATACAAATATGCAAACATAACATTAGCAAATACAATGAGAGACCATAGTGTCTCTATCAATGTCCTCCTCATGGACATTCTTCCTTCTTCATTTCTCTTTTTCTCAAGTGCTACCTACTGTACCTTTTCCTCTTTCTCTTTTCTCATGTTCTCTTCATTGAGAACTCTCTTGACCTCTTCTGGTCTATGTTGCTCCAATGGCAACTCTTTGTTGTCCCATCTTTTCGGGAACCCTCTCACCTTCTTATCTTTTCCTCTTAAGGCTTTTATACTCTGCCTTTTCCTCTTCTCAACAATCTCTTTTATTGGCCATTTTACTTTCTTACTCATTGGCCAAACCTAATAATATCCTGGGTCTTATTCTTCTTACCATTGTTTTACCATCATCAGATCCCTCTTCAACTTTATCAATTATCTTTTGAATTTTTCATCTATCATCCTTTTGCCTTCTTTTCTTTTGTCTCTTTTTGTGAGACTCTCTTTCCTCATCTACTTCTGCATTCTTCTATTTTCTTTCATCTTTCAGGCACCTCACCTAGGGCTTCCTTCTTTTTCACTCTGCCTAGTCTTTTGGTGCTACACACACACGCTGCAATACTTACAATCTTCTTTCTTCTACTACTCACATGTCCTAGCTAAGTCACCTCTCTTCAGTGATCTACTCAGCACTCAAGACCAACCTTCTGCTCTGATACCAATCTGATAGCATAGTTACACGAACATGCATAAATACCCTTACAATCATCAGGTGAGAATCAAGTCTCTACATAGCTTACAAGGCCTTGACATAACTTCTACCACTAAAATGACAGGAACTAGGACAATAACATGAAATATTAAACAAAGTCATTTATATGCAATTTAGTTTCAGCACAATGTCCAAAGGCAACATGATTGATGATAATTAGCTCTGACTTGCTATAGGAACAACATGAATTCAAACTTAGTTATAACTAGCTATAGGAGCTGCCCATACTCATGATACAGAGATCTAATGCATAATAAATTGATCTTTTATTTCATTTATCAACTTGGCCTCTATTACAAATTATCTCAAAAACTATTCAAAATTACATCTACACCTTAATCTCTTGACTGCTCAACAATTCCATCGATCCACACTTAGACCGTCAACTTCTATTCCATTCCTTTGGGACAACCTTTGCCTCAGCATTCTTCGGTATTTTGCCTCACGGCCTTGCCCAACACTTGGTCTGGTTTGGCATTCAATTTCTCTCTCTATATATATATCGGCCTATCACAAAATCAACCTCCTCTCTCTATGCACACGACCACTACTAATTCATTCTCTTCGTGTCTCGGCCTCCTCTGTTTCTTTCTTCATTGGCCATCTTTTCCTTCCTCTCTTCAATGATGGATTTCTATCCAAACCACCCCCAAATCAACCTACCTTATTATCAGCCTACTCTGGTTTATTCTATACGGCCATCACTGGCATCTTTTATCTACAATGATCAACCCGCTTCTTCTTGTTGTCAGCCTCTTTGTTTGTTACCTACGACCCAGTCTGAATATCTACAGATATTCTTTATCAGCTTGGCGACCTCTTTTTCTGCTGCTCTCTTCTCCTCTATTGCCTAACGGCCTCCTCCTTCAATATGTGCAGCCTCCTCCTATATATATGCAGCCTCTTCTTCAATACGTGTGGCCAGCTTGATTTCTTGTCATGGCCTTTTCCTCAATCATCTACCTCCTTCTCCTTTTTTCACTGACCTCTTCTATTTATATGCAGCCTGCACAAATGGTCTTTTGCCACTCCTCTTTTCTCCCCTTTCTCAGCATTATGCTCGTCTACTCCACGAACTGTCTATTATTAGCCATGGGCCTTTTCTTGGATTTAACGACCTGCTCTCGATTAGAGCCATCGACCATTTCATTTGCAACCGTCGGGCCTTTCTCTACCTTTGGCTGTCTTGCTGTCATAACTATTGGCCTGCCATCTTCCACTCACTGCCGTCGACCTGCTACTGGCTAACCTCTGCGAAATGTTTATCATCTTTCTATTTGTATCTATTACTCATCAATTCGTAACTACCCTTCTCTGACATTGGCCCCATTAACAATCTACCATTTTCCTTCATAGCAATCAAACTTCCTACTGCCACTTTTCCCAAACTTGAATATTGTAACTGATTTCTACAATAATTTCCACTTTCTCCATTTATTCAACCTTCTAGAAATTAACAATTGACTATTATTGTTCCTGTCACCTTGGCGATAGGAGCTTCCTTCATGCTTCCTGTCATTTGACCCATACATTTAAACCAAAAATCAAATGCCAACAATAATTTTTAAAAATTAATAAGATGCCCTTGCATTAGTGTCCAAGTTTTATGTGAAAGAGATCAGAAATGGGGACAACATCAAACCATTATTCTACATGTTTCTCAAATATAGTGACCAATAATGATATCTTCCTAGAAGTGTTTATAAAGGTTTCCTTATGTGTTTTTATCATCTTGTGTGAAGGGTCATAAAATATTTGCATCAAATTATGTGAATAAAGGAACTCTTTTGTAGCCACATTAGTCATGCAATTAGGATCAATGAGGGTTCCATCCACAGGATTTCCCATTATTTTCACAATGATGTAAAGAGGTCCTTTAGTGTCTCCAATTATTCTATCATGAGGAGTAAACACAATTTCAGGTTCGGGGACCTTTCTTTTTCATGTAAGGTCTAGGAGGGAACCTATTATTGTTGTTGCGATTAGAAGCCATGTGTATATGTGCTCAAATCAATGCAATATTATTTTTTTAAATTTTTTTCAAAAGTATGCAAAAGACAAGTGCAAAACTATGTGTGAAAATGAACTAAAATGTTTGATTTTTTTTCAACTTTTTTTCAATGCAAATAAGTTAAAGAAAGAGTGTTGTAAGGAAATTGATCATGGGAAGAAAATAATATGTATGATATAATTTCAATACAAGTCAAAACCTAGAATATAATATGTATGATATAATTTCAATACAAGTCAAAACCTAGAATATAATATGTATGATGCAAATCTAGAATGATGACAAGTCAAAACCTAGCGAAAATACACTAAAATATGCAAATTTTCACAATTCTTCAATTCGAAGACCCAATGAAAGGGATGTTGGAAGGAATTTTAGGAGGTACACAAAATAATAGCAATAATATCAGTCACCTCAATCCATAAAACTCATCACAACACGCTTGGAGTTAAAATCTAGGTGAAACCCTAGGGCAAATATAGCAAAAATGTGCAATTTTTCACCAAATTTTCAATACAAGAGCCCAATAAAAAGGTGTTGTGAAGATTTTTAGGAGGGGAAGTAGATAATAACCCTAATAATAGCCAATTAGTGCAAAAATATTCTTCACAACATGCCTATGGTGCAAATCTAGAGAGTTGATAAGGCCAAATCTAGTGAAAATCAAGGTTTTTTCAAGCCCTAGGTATGAGATCTTAATGCAAAATGCTATATGAATGTATTGAAATATAATTTATGATGAAAATTGATTCCACTTAGATCTGAAAATTATTTTCAAATCCTAAAATGTAAAATGCAAGTGCAAATCTAATGAAAAATCAATGAAAAATGCTAGTTTTTGTTGAAATTTTCTATGTAAAAATGCAAATTTTTGAGATCTAAATGCAAATTTACACTAAAATGCAACACTAAAGCCAAATAAAAATTTGAATGAGTGTCTAAGATCAGTAGAAAAATCTGAAACAAGATACTACCTACAAACCCTAGTTTTTGAAATTACTAGGTTATATGAAAAATTCAAAATTTCCAACAAAACCCTAGCAATTTTATGATGAGAATGCAATGCAAGTGATTGAAATTCTGTAATTTTCTACAATTTAGCTTAGATATAATGCAAAAATTAGAAATTTAATGAAATTCAAATTAATTGATGCAACATGCAAACCTTAGAATGTAATTTTTTTTTTCAAAATTTTCAACATTTTCAATTTTTTTTGTAAATTTTGCAATGCACTAAGATGAATGATGGAATGACTACAAATCTGAAGCAAAACACTCAGAAAGGTGCCAAAAATTTCACCAAAATGTAATAGATGAAAAAGGGGGGATAAGGGTACAGTGTTTGATTGTGATAGTTTCTTTTATCCTCCTCTCACCTATGACATTCAAGGACTTTATCAACCAAGTAGGAAATCTATCGTTAGGCCTTGGGTCACTTATAACATGAAGGAGAACTGGATTTGTATGATTTGATTGCTTGATTATGATTAATTATGCTCAAAACCTAAATTATGCAAATACAGAAGCAAACAGACAAATTACTGAAAATGTTGCTACATAAAGATGTAAAATAACATACAAATGTGTACCAATTTTTGAAGTTCAGGAAGCGGAACGGTCAAGGACTAATTAGTGGGTGCCCTAGTCCAATGGCCTAATTTTTGTCAGGATCTGGGAACCCTGTTTGCAACCTGTTCCTGTTGTCTCAGAGATTCTTCCGTTATGGGATTTGGAGGACTAATGAGTGGGCGCCTGAGTCCAGGTCCCTATTTTCAGCTTTGATCTACAATACTAACACTCTGCAACACTCTCCTGCAACTCCACTTTTTCCAATTGTGACACCTATAACCTGCAATCACAAGGAATGTGGGAGGGGGTTGTGGTGTTTAGAGGCTTGCCTCAGTCAAGCTCCGGAGAGACATTCAAGTCTTTCAAACATCGTTGTCAGAGAGAGAGCATATCCCAGTGAGATAGAGGCAAAAACTAAAAGATAAATGCTTGAAAACATAAATGATATCACCTTATAGTGAAGATCTCATGGAAGGAAGAAGCTCTTCATGCCATGAGGAGATGGATGCTCAAATATGCAAATACAAACACATAAACAACACAAAATTTGCTCTTCCACACAATGAATGCCTTGAATCACTTTCAAAATACCAATGCTCATAAAATTTCCATCTAGTTTACAAATTAATGCCTAAACATGCTTATATATGCAACTACAAACATTTTCACCAGGAATTTCACAATTCAAACTTGCCGTGTCGGCCTAGGAACCAAATAACGGTCATAAACCGACACTTAAAATTTGGGCTTGACCCAAAATAGAGTAGGACTAGGGCACGGATGCCCAAGTCCTCCCCCTTATTTTGGGCAGGGTCTGTCTTGAAAGGGATCCCCTAGGTCCCATTCATCATGAAACTTAGGGGCTTTCTCATCGGGATGCCAAAATATGATGCAAGATGTCCTAAATGCAGATCAAAGACCCAAAAGCTAAATCTTAAGAGGGAAAAGCCCCCAAGGGGACATTTTCTGACGTTATAACCTATATTTACTTATTCCATTGTACCATCCACATCCTCTCTTTTTTACAACACATCTATGATTGTCTCATGCTCTTCCATAGAAATTGTCCATAGCTCTTTATTTGCAGGTCTTCCATGATACCTCACTAGTTTTATATTTGTTGCCACCACCAACTGTGAGTAGTGTATAATCTTCTTATGTGTTTCATAATCTTTGAATGCAAGCAAACCATTCTTCCTTATTAGGTATTTTCATAGCCAAATTCCAAAAACCACCATTGAACCTATTGGATAATGATGGCCATCATCAAAGAAGTTCTCAAAATTTACTTAAGGGGATCAAAGAAGTTCTCAAAATTTGCTTAAGGTGATCAAAGACTTGTTATCAAAACTTGATTAAAGGGGTGTCTTAAGGGGATCACCGAACCTGTTGGATAATGATAGCCATCATCATCTTCTCGAGGTTCTATTAACTTATGTTTAGTCTCCACACAATGAGCCAACCAATATTTTGTTTCCTCTTCATTCTCCTTAGGTGCAACAACAACATACATGTGTCTTGCAAACAAAATTTGAATCAATAACTTGCACATGTCCATATAATTTGACCAATCTACATACATACATTCATATGTATATAAATAAACAAAAGCACTATAAAATAGTAATAAAGTGAAATAAAATGAAATAAATTGAATTAAATTACCTTCTTGTACAAGGTCTGAAACATAGTCATAATCGTTTGATGCAAACACTTGATCATTATGTTCAATTGTTGTTTCATATTGATTGTGTGCTTGTGCAAGTGTCAACAATTTTTGCTTCCACTCTTTAACCCATTCTGACACATGCTTCCCAATCTCTTGAAATATAAAACTGACAAAAACATGCAATCTCCCTTGTCCAGATAGTTCATGTGCTTGCATTCAAACTCTTAAATGAATGCCATTTAGTAGATCCATTAATTGTCTCACAATAAAGTCTAGGTAGAATGTTCTCTTCTTTAACCAACCAAAAGAATCAATGAATTGTAGAGTACTCACTTGATCCAGGTGTAGATAATCTTGCAATGCACCAATCCACAATCCCACGTGCATCTTTAAATTTTATTGTATCCTCAAATTTCAATTACTCCCTAGCAATAATTCTTTTAACACACGCACCAGATCCATCATGTTCTCCTTTACCATGTCCAACTTAAAAAAAACTCCACATATGTTGGACATTATGTTCCTTGGGAACCCTACTTAACCAATAGAACATTCGAGCATTCTTGAACTGCCCTGTAAAATTATCTGACCATATGAGATGTTCTATCATCTGGATTCCTCTTTCTCTTAAATTTATATAAAATATATTGAAATAGTATTGAACAAACTCTAACGAGTGTAACCAGTTGTCACTCAAATAGATATGATACTCCCTCAAAACTTTTCTATCATCCTCTGTGCTATCATCTACATGTCTATAAACAATATGAAAAAACATAGTCACCTGCACTGAATTGTAATATTGTGATTGGATTTCCTCTTGCAGAGCTAGAGTAAAGTTTTCCACAAAATCAACCATTGATAGTATAGTACCAACTGGAAATGTGTTTCTACATGTGCGAAATTGTCCATCAAGCCATCGAGCATGTTGAGAGTGCTTGACATATTTTGGTACAATCTTACTCTTAATTTCTGATATGAATGCATGTACACTAACTTTTTCTGTAATTAAATCACAATGCTTTCTAATTTTTCCAAAAGAATAGTCAACATTCTTAAATATTTTAACATCCACTAATTGTTGTCCAAAATCATTTTCAACACTTTCATGCATACAAACTCTTAAGAAAGAAAGATTGCCAGAACTAGTGCATTGTCCAGAAATACATGAACTTAAATAAACTAATTTCCCATTAGATCTTTCACAAAACAAACTTGATATAAACTCCTTTATTGTTTTAGGTGGCATATTAATACCACATTCCTGCATAATCATGTTAGTATGTAAAGTACAATGTATATATCGAAACACATCATAATAATAACAAAATTGAACATGCATTTTACAACAACAAGATATTTGTTGCTTATTAATCTTTACATACCAAGGTTTACATTTTTTAAAAGATCTTTGACTTATTTTAATATTACCAGGTAACACTAAATCACCACAATTTTTTTTATAAAATTTAGTTTGCGTTGTACCTAATAGGTGTTTTGGATGAGGATCACAAACTTTGGACCCCACTCTTAATTTTAAAACATCTCTAGCATTAGATGATACCCTAGAATTATCATGTCAAAATTTTTCAATCAAAGATTTGATTTCAATGTTCAGTTTCAAGTCAGATCTTGGGAGTCAACCACTAAAAATCCAACATCGGCTGATTGGATTATTTTCTATACTTTCTCTTCTCTTTTCCACTCTTACCAATGTTTTAGGATGTATTTTTATAATCGCACTAATGTTGCTTAGCATTCTTTTATTCAAAGTTGCTTTATTAACTATAGTAGTTGTTATAGTTTGTCTTACTGCATTCTTATCTTTAGATCGACTATTCTTTCCAATAGACTCAATGGCACTAGCAACAATAGACATATCATGTTTTAGTGATTGATCTTTTCTTTTAAGTTTAACAGAAATGCCTAACTTTTTCATTACTTTTCTCATTTTCCACATTCTCATTAATTGCATCATTAGTTGACATTGAAATGATAGTTTTTTATGATAAAAAAATTCTTTATATAATCTATTGGCATGTGTTCTTATTTGTCTCCAAGAAATCTTACTAGGAAGATTATCCAAAACATCTATTTCAATTTAAAAAAATATTTTCATTTTCAACATCACATCCTGGATTTTCATTTTCAACTTCAAAACAATTTTCATTTTCATCTTCATTTTCATCAACAAAACAATTTTTATTTTCCTTTTCAATAAAAGGATTTTCATTTTCATTTTCAACAACAAAACAGTTTTTATTTTCATTTTCATTTTCAACAACAAAACTATTTTTATCTTCATTTTCAACAACAAAATGATTTTCATTTTCATTTTCAACAACAATTTGACTCAAATCTTAATCTCTATGACTATTATCGATGTAAACATTGTTATATCTAGCTTCTTTTAAATCTCCTATAAACACTATTTCCATTTCATCAAAGGTGGATTTGCAGATGTACCTGGATTTGTGCTAATTGAAACATTCTCCATAGCATTGAAAGGGGGATTTGAAGACATACTAGGTGTAGTTTGTATAATCATATTAGTTTCCACATTCACCTCTTGCAAATTTGCATCGTCTACATCCATGGTCTCCTCAATGTATTTATCTTCAATAGTTGTGGAATTAGATGCTTCAGCATTATTCATTGATTGAATCCTCATTTTTCTATCTCTTTGTCTTTTTGCCTTCTCTCTCATTGCTTTAATTTCTTCAAGGGTAAGTACCTTCCTATCTTTCCTCTTATTATGACATTGTGATCCCATGATTAAAAAATTCTGAAGTATGTATAAATGAATGTCAAAAACTTGAAACTCTTCCTTCTTTGTTCCTCCTTCAAACAAGTAGCAATTGAACAAAATTCCACTCAAACACTATCCCAATGACGCCTCCTTTAAAAATTGAAATAAAATCCCAAGTTGAAGAGCCTCTAGAAGACAAAAGTTGATAGAAAATAGTGATTATGTCACTGTCGGCCGTATAGAACAAGTTGCATGACTGACAGTGTACTTGTTTGACATTAAAAATAAAAAACAACAGTTAAAAATAACTCAAGATCCCATTTAATAAATGGGATCCCGCTCTATAAATCAGGATCCCATAGTAAACATGATCCTAATCCATTTTTAATGGACAAAATAAGAAACGTGATCCCGTTTACTAAACAGGATCCCATTTATAAACAAAACAGGGTCCTGATTTGTAAAATTTAAATTTGAGATTGGGTTTTTGCTTTGTTAACCGGTTTGAGAAAAGGGTTGGGGACCCAAACCTAGGCTTTGGACCTGGTTTGACCTACAAGTTGAAGGTCCTATCAATGTCACAAGAAAATAGTGACTTTGGGCATATGTCTGAAGACCTTTTTTGCAGAATTTTTTGACGAAATTAAAACCCATTATAGATGAGACAATGTAGATTCCAAATATGTAAATTTTTTTTCAATTGGATTGTTTTTTATTTTTCAATTAATTTATGATGAAACAAGTCCATAAACTTGAATTATCATGGTTTTTTAGTATTTTAATAACTTTTTATTAAAATAAATTTTTGAAAAATAAATTGTACAAAAGCGTACTTCAAACAATTCTTTTCAATTTGAAAAAAAATAAAAAATGATAAGCTTAGGTTATCTTATGCGTGATGTACACGACAATTTTTTAAAACACCAAATATGGCCAATAAAAAATTAATAAAAAAAAATCAATAAAAAATTACAAAAAAATATGGAAAGCATGCTTAAGTGAGTTACAAATCTTTTCCTAAAATGATTTAGTAAAATATGATTATTTAGGTTAAAATATGGATGACGTACATGTGCATGGTATAGTAAAAAAAGTGACTTTTAAATAGTGGTTTTTATAAACACCTATTGAAAATTAATTCGTATCATCTGGGTATTCAAATAAATTATATATTTGGAAACTAGACTCCGAGTACTACATTTTATGATTAGTGACTTTTTTTAAGATTCAATCTCTAAGTGCTTCAAATTTTAAGGTCAAATGTGACAAATTCTAAAAATCAGGGAAAACACTTCCACTTTTGGCCAAAAAGTGTACTTAACTTCTTGCCAACACCCTTAGGAATATCCCTCTATACAACCCAAGGAGATTTGATCTAAACAAGGTTGTAGTACCCAACTATTTCATCAGCTATAACCTTTTTGAATAGACTACTAAAATGTACAAATTTAAAACCCATACATTCTCAAGGATTCAAAAGAGAATTAACTATTTACTATGGACAAAGAGTTGTTTCAAAATATTTTTCAGTTGGATCCTATTGCAAAAGAGATATTAAACATGCAAATATAGGCAACAAAATTTAATTAGAATAGGATGAACTATAGGGTGGAATTATTGCCACACTATAGAGCTAAAGGAACAAACTTTAATATTGAACTAATTCCTAATAATGAGCTTGAGATCATGGATATAGTAAATTTTGAACATTAATTCAATGACACTTACTAAGGAATTTATCAAGTTATGGGGATTTTTACTAAACCTAAGATGCCAAAGGGAGCCATGGTTCTAGCTTCTCACATTCAATGTACTGAATCAAATAGACTTTATGATTCTGGGGTTCTCTAGTAAAAAAAGTGTAGGAAGGGTTGGAAATTTTTAAGAAGTGGGGGATGAAGAAGTCCTTTAGTTGGTATTCACTTCTATGACACATCTATCTTCATGTGTTATTTGATGAATGCGATTAGATAATGGGATTTGAATTAGTATTAAATGACCTACCTAAAGGAATGATTAAGCTAGTCCAATCACGAACTATTCACTTGAAGATGCATGACCCAAACTTTAAATATTACATATTAGAATATTATTTTGTGAGTCCCATTTTAAAGAGGTTTGGATAGGTAAGGCCTTTTATGACTAAGGAGTTTTAGGAATTTTTGAGATCCCTTGCAATAAAATAAGATTTCATAGAAGTCCATAATTGGAGATTTTGGTTCTTACATGATAAATACACTATTATTAAAGTTTTTGGAGATTCTATCATGCACCAAAAATTACTAATTTTGGTCCCTCCTAGGGTTTCCATCTTGGAATCCATGTGGTAGATGTGTAATTCAAATTATGAACATTTCAAAATTTAGAAGAGAAAGGGTTTCCTACCTCCCCAAACTAGAATTTATAACTTTGAAATCCTTAGCAAGAAGGGATATGATAGGCTAAGTGATCTTATTAGCATATATAGTATGAAATTAGATGATGATAGTCAATATGATCCTAAAGGATTTATTCATTATCTAAGGAAACAAGTTGATAGGGCAAGTTATGAACACTTTTGGTGTAATTATTTATTTCTTGCATCTCATATTAAGTTTACTTAGGTAATTAATATTATTTATTTGGGAAAATTAGAAAACAAGAGCACATATCATCTCCTTGATTGATGGGAGCACATGCCACATCTACCTCATTCAACTCATTAATATACAATAGTTAGGTGCCACATCTCCCTCATTGATATAGTTCACCTGACATATTTGTAGCTATAGTTGAGTTAATCCTTTAGTTAACTACTATCCTCTAGGACACATGTCACCCTAACCTATGCATCTTAGAGCCTATATATTGTAGTCCATTTCCTTGTTTTACATAAATAGAAATACAAAATGGCACTTGCCAATTAGGGCTCACTGCCCAAGCACACTGCTCACAAGAGGCTCACTACCTACAAGATACTCACTGTCTACAAGCTATAAGGAGAGTAACAAGATACTTGAACTGATGAGAAGCATCCACATATGTTGAGGTTTAGTTCTGGTTAGGCTCAATACACTGATCTACTGCACTTCATTCTTCCTCTTCTTTGGTGCTGCTATCCTATCACATACCGGACCTGTCTTACTATCTTGACACAGCTCTTCTACTTTTCTTCATACTTCACCACACACCACACACCTTTTCATCAAAATCCATCTACAAGTGAAAAACAAGTGGTTGCTGATCAAAGGGGGAGCAGTAAAGAGAGAGAAGACATGTGAATGGTTGTTGCTGATAGGGGGAGTTGTGATAGTAAGGAGAAATTCTTGTCTTGATGGTCAAAAGAGTTTTTCACATCATATGTTGCCATCAATGACAAAGGGGGAGATTGTTGCAAGTATGGGCCTAACCGGTGTTGTCATAGATGTCAACATACTCCTATTGCAAATTGAGAAAAATCACACTTGGGATCTTGTTCCCAGACCTAGAAACAAGAATGTGATTGGAACCAAATGGGTATTTCGGAACAAACTGAATGAAGTTGGTGAAGTAATCAGAAATAAAGCCAGATAGGTCTGCAAGGGTTACTCTCAAATAGAAGGAGTTGATTTTGAAGAAACTTTTGCTCTGGTGGCAAGAATTGAAGCAGTTAGCTTATTTCTTGCTTTTGCTGGTTTCAAGGATTTCAAGGTATATCAGATGGATGTCAAGTCTACCTTCCTGAATGGTGACTTGGAAGAAGAAGTGTACATAGAGCAACCGAATGGATTTCAATTGTCTGATCATGATGATATGGTCTGCAAGTTAAAGAAAGCACTGTATGGACTGAAGCAAGCCCCAAGAGCCTAGTATGAAAGATTGGATAAGCATCTTTTGAAGATTGGTTTTAACAAAGGTACTGCTGATAGTAATTTGTATTTCAAAATTGATCATGAAAACATCTTGATTGTTGAAGTGTTTGTTGATGATATCATTTTTGGAGGAAGAGATAGTATGTGTAAAACTTTTGCAAATCAAATGAAAAGTGAATTTGAGATGTCCATGCTTGGTGAAATGAATTTCTTCTTGGGTCTGTAAATCACTTAAACAAAGATAGGAATCTTCATTTCTCAGACCAAATATGTGAAAGAATTGTTGAGGAAATTTGGGATGGAAGACTCAAAACCAATGAATACTCCCATGGCAACTGGATGTAAGTTGAGCAAGGATGATGACTCTCCCAAGACTGATCAGAAAAAGTATAGGTCAATGATTGGAGGACTGTTGTATCTTACTCAAACTAGACTAGACATTATGCAGGCTATTGGTCTTGTTGCTAGATTTCAGGCTGATCCTAGAGAATCTCATGTCATGGCAATCAAGAGGATTTTTAGATATCGAAAAGGGATAGTTGAGTATGGTCTGTGGTATCCTAGAGATCATGATTTCTCTCTTCTTGCATATACAGATGTTGATTGGGCAGGAGATGTGGATGACCAGAAGAGTACCAGTGGTGGAGCATTCTTCTTGGGGAAGAGATTGGTTTCTTGGCTAAGCAAGAAACAAGAGGCAATATCTCTATCCACTACAAAAGAAAAATATATTGCAGCAGCAGGTAGTTGCACTCAAGATTTGTGGATGAAGTAGATGCTAAGAGACATTAGAGTGGAGTATGAGGAGCCTATCACAATTTTCTGTGATAATTCAAGTGCAATAATTATATCTAAGAATCCGGTGTTACATTCAAAGAATAAACACATATCCACCAAGTTTCACTTTTTGAGAGAGCAAGTGAACAAGAATGAAGTCAGATTGGAGTTTGTGCCTTCCAAGGATCAGATTGCAGACATTTTTACTAAACCTCTACCTAAGGACTCTTTTGAGTATCTTAGGGAGAAGTTAGGGGTTATTGCCCCTCTGGTGATGAACTAAGGTGCACTAATGTGCATCAGTCTGATAGATATCACAGTCATAGCTTGTGGTCCGGATTGATGATGGGGAGTTGCTACTCAGGGGGAGCAGCAGATATGATTCTGAAGTGGTGAAATTGCAAGTATGTGCCCTTTGCTATTGATGTCAAAGGGGGAGAGAAGACATGTGAAAAACAAGTGGTTTTTGATCAAAGGGGGAGCAGTAAAGGGAGAGAAGACATGTGAATGGTTGTTGCTGATAGGGGGAGTTGTGACAGTAAGGAGAAGTTCTTGTCTTGATGGTCAAAACAATTTTTCACATCATATTTTGCCATCAATGACAAAGGGGGAGATTGTTGCAAGTATGGGCCTAACCGCTGTTGTCATTGATATCAACATACTCTTGTTACATTAATGATAAGGATTGGATAAACTATGTGCTGAGGATCTTGAGAAAATTAGTCTTAATCAGGAATAGTGAAGAACAATGATGACAGTAAGATAAAAGTACAAGATAGGATGAGGATCAGAGAATGCAGATTAAAGGGTTTGTAGATATGTGTCTTAAGGTGGTCCAGTAGAGATTTCAGAGGTCCGCATGAAGATCTGAAGAAGTTATGGTTTTTCAAGTTAAACCGGTTCCGACAGGTGTTCAGTGGTGACAGAGTGATACAGATAGGTCCGGTGTGATTCGGAATAGCATTATCCTATTCTACGAATTTGAGGGAGTGTTGAGGAAGTCCTTGTGAAGTATCAACTAGTTTGGTTCATGGGTTGAAGGTCCAGAAACATCCATTCCTTTGTGAAAGTGGTGACAGACTGTGTTCTTGAGGTTCTGGATGAAGGAGAGAAGGATTTCTATATGTAGATGAAGTGCGGATGTTCTTGGTGATTCAGGTAAACTTGTGAAGTTACTTGGATCGTTTCTAGTTCATGTTGGTGGTCCGCATTAGAGTTGGAGCTCGCAATTGAAGAATAACTTCTGGATGATGGTGTTCTTCCTGAGATTGGCTAACCGGATGAGTTACACATCTTGCGGATGTTCTTGTGGATGTTTGCCGACTTAGATGATTATTCCTAAGTTGATGTCTTGTATAAATAAAGGATTGCAAAGTCATTTCAAAGGTGTCCTTGTAGAGATGAGTGTGTGGTAGCAAGGAGGAGAGCGAAAGGTAGGGCAAAAGCATTGGGCTTAAATGGAACTGACTCAAGCATGGTGAAGATGCTATTTTCCAGTTCAAGTATGTGATACTTATTCTTTTATAGATAGTGTGTCTCTTGTAGGCAGTGAGCCTCTTGTGAGCAGTGTGCTCAGGTAGTGAGCCCTAATTGGCATGTGCCATTTTGTTCTTTCTATTCTTCTAACAGAGAATACAATCTTGGGTTAATCACCTCGTGGTTTTTCCTTTAACTAGGTTTTCCACGTCAAAATCTTGGTGTCTTATGTGTTGATGTGTTTCTGCTTTTGATTTAAATGCATTATGTTTCATGATTGATATATTGCTAATCACTAAGAAGATTTAAGTGTGTAATTGGGAGAAAGTTTTGGACAACTGATTCGCCCCCCCTCTCATCTGACAGGATTTTTACAGTTGCTAATCCCCCTAAGGGCTCTTTAATTTGGAACTTCCTAGTTTCTTGCAAAGAAGTTCTCTTACCTCATCTCTCTTGGAAAATTTATAATGGATCTAAAGCCTCCTTCTGGGATGATTCATGGAATGGTTTTCTTCCTCTTTCCTCTGTTAAGGATTTGGATCAGGCTAAGTTTTATCTTTCTTCGGCCTGGGGTGTTAAAGTAAGGGATTATCTTTCAGTTACTAAAGAAGGATCTCTCTACAGTTCTGCTTGGAAAGATTTTTCAAATTGTCCTTTCCCTGAGAATCAGAAAGTTCTCCTTAGTTATCTGTTAAGTAATAGAAGGGTTTGTTTTTTCCTAAAAGAAGATGTTTTATTTTGGTCCTTCTCCAATAATGGCTCTTATTCTGTTAAGGATGGGTATAGATATCTATCCTCTTTGGATTTTTCATCTATCCCCGATTGGCCTCATTTGCTATGTTGGAATGTTGCTTGTCTTCAAAAAGCAGGGGCCTTTGCATGGTTAGCTCTGAAGAATAAAATTCTAACAGGTCAGAGATTGGCTAGGTTGGGGATTATGGACTCCTTTAACTGTGTGTTTTGTGGTATCTATGAAGAAGAGGTAGATCATTTGTTTATTTCTTGTCCTTTTGCTTTCTCTTGTTGGAAATGGCTTTTTTCCAAATTAAGTTGGTTTTCTCCTCTTCCTAATTCTCTGTTGGATCTCTTTCGTAGTTGGCCTATTTTATTTAAAGGATCTACTTTTGCTTCTATTTGGATTGTTGCGCCTTCTATTGCTATTTGGAGCATTTGGCTTGAAAGGAATAGAAGGATCTTTAGAAAAGAAAGAAAGGATTTTAAGGCCATCTCCCTTATTATTGAAAAATCCATTTCAGAGGTTGTCTTGAATTATCTCAAATCTTTAAAGTCTTCTAATCTTCATTTCTCATCTTGGGATAATTCAATTTTAAAAATTTGGCCTTCTTTAGGTTCTTTTCCTATTACAAATTCTTTTGCAGTCTTTCAGTAGGATAGAAGTTTAGTTAAATGGCTGCCTCCCTCTGTAGATTACAATAAGTTCAATTTTAATGGGGCTTCTCGTGGCAATCCTGGTCCTTCTTCTATTGGTGGGGTTTTTAGAAATATGAAAGGAGAAATTTTTAAATCCTTCTCTAGTAAAGTTCTTGATGGCACTAATAACCAAGCTAAGATCCTTGCTCTTGTTGAGGGTCTTAGACTGGCTATTGGTTTAAAGATTCATAGACTCCATATTGAGGGTGATTCATTAATAATTATCAATGCTTTGAAAAAACATCATATTCAAAATTGGAATCTTGATTATCTTTTACAAGAGGCATGGTATATTCTGGATTCGTTTGAGAGCTTCATTATATCTCATACTCTTATAGAAGGTAATAAATTGGATGATGCTTTAGCCAACTTGGGTTTTGATTTAGAACCTTCGTTAGTCTATTTTGGTGATGATTTGTTTGATAAGCATCCACATTTGCCAGATATAGTACATTTTGATTCTTTAAGTTGTGTGACTTAGTCCTCACTTGTGTGGTTACTTGTATGTGGCATCGAGGTGTTATTTCTTTGAGTAGTCATTATTTCCACATGCGCTAGCATTTTGATTTCTGATTTCAGTTGTCCATTCGATCATTTCTTCCGTAAGTATCTCTGTCCTTTTTTTCCTTCAGCGCCGGCTCACAACAAGTTTTATTTATTTCCTACATGGGAGATGATGTTACCTAATTATGATTTTTTGATCCTCTCTAGCTATATATTGGTATTTTCTTATGTGTTTAACCATCCTTCTTTTAACGTTGTTTTCTCTGTGTGTGGATGCAATGGAAGTTTAGCTTAACCGTAGGTTGTTCTTTCTAGTCTCAAAGTGGGAGACTGCTTTTATTGGTTCTGTGTCTTCGGATGGTTTACAGTCTATTTTTGCTATAGATGGCCCGGAGGTGGAGGAAGCTATTAGAGATGTTGTGGGTAGAGATATCCTTGAAGGTTGTTTTCAAGTTTTATATCCTTCTTAGCTCTTCATGGTTTTTGTTTCTAATGCAATGGATTTATTACAGGATGTTGGTCTGGTTCGTTAGCTTATTGATAAGTATGTTCATCATTTCCTTTTTTTTGATGATAGTGTTGCTGAAGCCTTTCAGAATTATGATCTCTTTAGCTCAGAGGCTCTCATTGGTGGGCTTTTTATCAAGTGTCAAGTTCTTCACTCCCCTGCTCATAATTGTGTTTTCAATGCTGCTCGCTCTTCTCTGTTGAATGAGAATGAAGATTTTTTGCATCTTTCTTTACATGCCCATGGTAAAGAGATTGGTGAGAGTTTAGCTAACAAAGTGGATGAAAAATTCCAAGCTTT
The DNA here is from genome assembly GCA_027924645.1 of Cunninghamia lanceolata. Classification (NCBI taxonomy): domain Eukaryota; kingdom Viridiplantae; phylum Streptophyta; class Pinopsida; order Cupressales; family Cupressaceae; genus Cunninghamia; species Cunninghamia lanceolata. The sequence goes on from BSBN01000934.1 coordinate 4,605,437, forward strand.
GTTGTTTTTATTACAATTTCAACCTCTTCTTCCTCCTCCTCTGAGCTCGTCTATTGAAGATCTTGCTGTGGGGGAACCGAATTATCTTGTGCAGGACCTTAATGTTACAGTGAATTTGGGATAGGTAGTAGTTTTGGATATCGGGCTTTGTATTTCTTTTTTGGAGGAATCTTGATTTTATCAGCTATCTGCTCAATTGTAATATTTTGAAAGAGATTCTTGTAAATTTTTCTCCTGTTTTGTGAAGTGAATGGAGCTTTTTGTACGTTATTTTGTAAATCTGAGCTACAACTAGAGGTTTTCTTCCCCTAGTTCATTCCTACCAGGATGCTCGTCGAACCAGGGTTTGTAATTATTCTTATTATCTAATTTAATTACAGTGGTCCACCACTTTTGTCAAAAAAAAAAACTTGGATACAAATATTAGAATTCTATTATTCTTATTTTGTTTGCATTGAATTTATTTTCATCTTATTATTCAATCTTCAGTAGATTGTTGTTTATACAAAATTCTAACATGGCATTAGAACAGGTCAATTTGGGTGCAATTTAATTCAATTGGGATTATTGTCTTAGCTTTCTTCAACTAAAGATAATAGTCTTGCAAATTTGGTGTTTTGAAAATCACTCATTATAGGAGGCCTCTGGGGAAGATACTAATTATTCCTTTTCATTTAGAAGGGTCAAATTAGCTAGGTCAATCTTTTATTTCATCTAAATTAGAGACTATGAAGTCAATCTAGTGTTGATTTACCTATAGGGTTTGAATGATTTTATAGGCAATTTAGTTCTCAGAGAACTTTGGCACAAAAGGGACCTCATCATTGCATTTGGAGTAACCAAAAACTTATGGATCCATGAAAAAATATCCAATTTGGACAAAGTTGGAGCAAAAGGTAATTTTTTTTCCTAGGGATGCCTTACGACCGTCTTGTGGAGCATTGTTTAATATAGGACTATTAATTTTATTTCTATTTTATCTTATTATTATTTTTCTATACAATGTAAAAAATTTATTTTTATATTAAAAAATTAAAAAAAGCAAAGGGCATTTCTATAGTGCAGCCTAGTGCTATAGAAGTTGTTTTAAATTAAAAGGAAATTACAGGGTGTGTGGGTTGCTAATTACCTCATGCACCCCTTTCCATGGTAGGGAGGTATGGTGGGTGAGGATCCACACATTGTTGACACCCCTTATAAAAGGTTTGTGGGTGTACTACTCCTACAATCCCCTTTGGAAGCTATGTGGGTGGTTTCCCCCTACCAATATCCATTTTTAAAACAAAAGATTAGTTTTTTTAAAGTTTTTTATTATTAAAAAATAATAAAAATATCTCCCACTCTGCCACCTAGTAGCTCTACTTGGCCACCACCTTATCTAGTAGTGTTTCTAATCTACCATCCAAGCACCACCCTGTAGCCATTAAGATTAGAGACCTCTCTCCAATTGCATTTTGAATTCGAGAGGCCAATTTTAGAGGCCTTAGCCATACAAATAGATTTTCTAAAGCATTTTTTGAAATGGGGAAAGATTTTGCACTCTTCATAATGAAGTAATTTGTTTCTACTCACAATCCTAAATTTTCTAGAATATTAGTTTTCTCTTAGATTTTGTTGTATAGTCATAGTTTTTTGAGCTTCAAGGCCTCATAAATTTCACAAGTGGACTTGGATTTGAGTCTTGTTTATTTTGAAAGTGAATATTTTTCCAAGCACCACACATTAGTGTAGGCTATTTTCTTTTTTGTTCCAATTTGATTGTACTTTCAACTTTTTGGTCCACATTGGGCATTGTAAAACTTTGGAAAATCAACTACAACTTTGTAAATGATGACATAAGGATTCTCAAATTTCATCTATTTATTTAAATAGATTAATACATAGTAATACAAGTATTTAAAATATATTAAAAATATTTAAACATTGTCTAATTAGATAAATAATATTTTTTTTTTTTGAAAATTAGCTTATTATACCAGAAATAATAGACATTTTTTTTTTAGAAAAATGCCATATACTAAAGGCAAAAATTTGTTTAAATAAATGCCTCAATAAAAAATAAAAGTGAAATGTTAAAATATGCCCAATTAAATAAAAGGTAAAAAATTTTAAAGACAAAAGCCTCATAGGATTTTTTTTTTTTTTTAAGTTCCTAATTAAAAAAATATTTTAAATATGCCTAGTAAATAAATGTGAGGTAATATATTTTTTTATTTTAAAAAAAATGCCTAAAAATGTTAAATATGTCCTATGAAAAGACAATTTTTTGAAAAAAAGCACTTAATTGTCTAATTTAAAAAAAAGCAATTTTTATAAAATGCCTTATTACATAATGAAAAGGCAAAAAAAATGCCTTATTATATAAAGAAAAGATAATTTTTTAAAAAACTTTGTTGATTATTGGAAGTATTGTTCTTTCGACTATCATAAGCATGATTGTTATGATTTTTATAACTATTGTTACTATAATTGAAACCCCTTTTTATATAAATTAAAATTTATATAAAAAAAACTTATAAAAGATATATTAATTTAAAAAGACAACCATAAATAATAAATACAAACTAATAGTTAAAAAAAAGAAACTTTATTTGTTTAAATAAAAAAACCACAAACATAATAGAATTGAATTATTTTGTGTTTTGGAGCAGGGCAAGGGTTCGAGCACAAAGGGGTGGTACACGGTGACGAGGACAAAAGAGGGCGAGTAGCAGAGGTGCAACAGAGGTGCCTCTCACGGGAAGAGCCACCTAGCAGAGGGAGTAGGGCTGCAGTGGCGGGCATTGGCCGCTGGGTGGGGGTGCCGGCGGTGGAGGAGGCCGGCGGTGGCGGAGGCCGGTGGTGGGAGAATTGCTTAGGGAGGGGTCTGGCAGGGTTTGCTTCCCCCATAGGCCCTAGCCTACAAACAAAAAATAATTTAGTTTAAAGTTTTTAAAATTTTAATTTTATTTATTATTTGTTTTAAAGTTTTAATTTTTTGTTTGGAATTTTTAAATTTTTAACCCTGCATGGCCCGAGGCCTTAAGGCCAGTGAAGCCCTAAAAAAATTATTTTTTAAAAAGTTTTTAAATTTTTTTTTTGATTGGTAAAAGGCCGAGGCCATTAATATATAAAGTCAGTAATAAAATACAATAGAATACAGCTCTATTCAGTGCGGGCACTGGTAGGAAAGAACAGAGCAAAGAAAACCTCCGGTCTAGCCCAGGACTTTTGCAGTCCAGTACAAACTATTTATTTATAGATCTTATACGGGGTCAAGCCCACCAAAGATTCATCCTTTCTTATACAATTCCTGTGGTACAAGTACAAACATTGCCCTATACCAGGGTCTTTCTTCTAATATTCTATTGCAGCATGGCTTGTTGGATCTCTGGCTCCTGGGATGTCCTCGATGACATATAGTATTAGATCAGCTATCATCAAGTGAGGGCCTTCTTCTATCTAGTTCTAGCCAGATTACCTGTCTTACCTGAAATCACAGGGAAAACTTCCAACTTTTTTCGCATGTTAGTTGAACAAAACAAGGATAAACATACTTCTCTTCCTGCAAACACCTGTCAGTTCTCTAAATCCTTTGCCTGAGAGGAAAATTAAAATACTTGCTCTTGCTATTCTTATCATTAATATTCAATCACACTTGCTTCGAAGTTAATTAAAATACCAAACTAGATGACAGATCCCCTATATATGCCTGCATCTAATTATATATACTTGTAAAAATGCTAAATGTATACCTAAGTGTGGGCATAAGTGATCGATCTAGACCCTCAAAATGTTGGTGAACCATCTAAACTTTAACCCATCAAAGACAAACATTTTAACCTATCAAATCTGAAATATCTCTCAAATGAGTTGGAATAGCAACCAAAGCTCCACTTGGAACCTCATTATTGCCAGTTTAATTCTCTGCCTGTATACTTGCTCATCATACCCAACCAAACCAAGAATATTTCACCCAAAATCAAAATATAACAGCTGATAAAACCCATAAAATCCTATGACTTTTATCACCAGTGTACATCTTCGATATACCAGCTGATATATAGGAAATTTCGTTAAGACTCTCACCGATCATCTAGGAGAACAGAGGAGACTATCAGTCATTGGCAGGAGACATGCATCGGAAAGAAAGATTAAAGACTCTCCGATACTCTAATGTCTCACCGTGTGAAGAATAAGAACCATTGGTGAGAACCAGTGAATCAGAACAAGGCTTATAAGTTTCACCGAAGCAATTCTCATGACGATATCGGTGACAAGTTAAGGGAGTCTTACCGATCTAAGATATAGAAGGCTATCAGGGAGACAACTACGATCAGGTAACCCTAAAGATGTTATCCTGAAGACACAGATTACCCCGATGACAATGATCGTCACATTCATCGACGAGACTCTTACCGATAGCCATATTGGTTATTCTTGAGAGATCGGGGGAGAATATTAATCATACATTGATGAAGAAAGTCATGCTGAAGGTGAAGTTGATAAAACTCTCACCAACCATCCAGTGGAACCAACAAGATTATGAAATGGGGTTTTATTGTTGAATGTTTCATGCAATGTATGTATGTTTTATACATTTCAATATATATACATTGCAGAACTCAAGAAAGGTTGAAATTTGGTTAAAAAGATGCATCATGACTTCAATGGGAGATGCATTGCACTTTATATACATCGTGGATATGCCAGGATGCTTTGTATATTGAAAAGTGTAACATAACAATGTATATTGAAATGTATAACCTTGCAACTTTGATATACGAGCAGATATACAAGATGCTTTGTATGTTGAAATGTATAACATAACAATGTACATCTTCAATATACCAACCGTGCATAAAGCTATATGCATGTCGTGGAACCAAAGATATTATGAAATGAGGTTTTATTGTTGTATGATTCGTGCATTGTATATACATTTCAATAAACATACAATGCATATCGGGCTTATATAAATAGCAATGTATATCTACGATAGACAAGCCTATATACAAGAACCTTTGTATATTGACATGTGTAACAAAACAATGTATAAACAAGCCGATATACAAGCTAATATACATGATGCTCTATATAATGTTGTATGATTCCTACATTGTATATACATTTCAATAAACATACAATGCATATTGGGCTTGTATAAATAGCAATGTATATCGATGATATACAAGCCGATATACAAGAAACTTTGTATATTGACATGTGTAACCAACAATGTATATACAAGCCGATATACAAGATGCTTTGTCTATTTCAATATACAAGCCGATAAACAAGAAGCTTTGTATATTTCACGCATAAGAGAGGGATAAGATGCATAATGCCTTATGCATGTCGCAAAACCAAAGATATTATGAAATGGGGTTTTGTTGTTGTATGATTCGTGCATTGTATATACATTTCAATAAACATACAATGCATATCAGGCTTGTATAAATAGCAATGTATAGCTATGATATACAAGAAACTTTGTACATTGATATGTGTAAAACAATGTATATACAAGCTGATATACAAGGCGATATACAGGATGCTCTGTATATTGTTGTATGATTCATGCATTGTATATACATTTCAATAAACATACCATGCATATCGGGCTTGTATAAATAGCAATGTATATCGATGATATCCAAGCTGATATACAAGAAACTTTGTATATTGACATGTGTAACCAAACAATGTATATACAAGTCGATATACAAGAAGCTATTTATACAAGCTGATATACAAGATGCTCTGTATATTTCAATATACAAGACGATAAACAAGAAGCTCTATATATTTCATGTAAAAGAGAGGGATAAGATGCATAATGCCTTATGCATGTCACGGAACCAAAGATATTATAAAATGGGGTTTTGTTGTTGTATGATTCGTGCATTGTATATACATTTCAATAAACATACAATGCATATTGGGCTTGTATAAATAGCAATGTATAGCTATGATATACAAGCCGATATAGAAGAAACTTTGTATATTGACATGTGTAACAAAACAATGTATATACAAGCCGATATACAAGGTGATATACAAAATGCTTTGTATATTGTTGTATGATTCGTGCATTGTATATACATTTCAATAAACATACAATGCACATCACGCTTGTATTAATAGCAATGTATATCTACGATATACAAGCCGATATACAAGATGCTCTGTATATTTCACTATACAAGCTGATAAACAAGAAGCTTTGTATATTTCAAGTATAATTTCACTAAACATACAATGCATATCGGGCTTGTATAAATAGCAATGTATATCTACAATATACAAGCCGATATACAAGAAACTTTGTATATTGACATGTGTAAGAAAACAATGTATATCTTTGTTATACATGCCGAAATTACAAGATGCTTGTATAAATAACAATGTATATCTTCGATATACATGCCGATATACAAGATGCTTTATATATTTCAATATACTAGCTGATAAACAAGATGCTTTGTATAAATAGCAATGTGGGCTCCACCATTTGCATAATCAATATCTCTTCGATATACATGCCGAAATAACATAAGATGCTTGTATAAAAAATAATGTATATCTTCATTGTGCACACCAGTATACAAGATGCTTTGTATATTTCAATATACAAGCCGAAATACAAGATGCTTTGTATATTTCAATATACAAGCTGAAGAACAAGTATATAGAGAGGTTTGTGTAATATGCTATGTGTGTGTTTTGAGTTTATATATTTGGCAATGGGATCCAAACAAGACGATATACAAAGTTTTATGCATGTTGCGGAACCGAAAAGATTATGAAAATAGGTTTTATAGTTGTATGTTTTGAGCATTGTATGTACGTTGTAGGTACATCCAATGCGAAACTCAAGAAAGTTTGAAATTTGGTTAAAATGAAGCATCATGACTTCTGATTAAACTTTTTAGTTAATTTTGTATGAGGGACTACAAATCATTACCAAACTTCAAATCTTTAATTTGAGATGATCTACACCTGATAAAAGAATTTAATTACATCTCCGATGATCTTACCTTCTCCAATGATGTCCTAAGACTAGGACTCTATGGGGACTCACTATTAGTTTGAATATGTGTTTGAACTAGTGGAGATCTTAATGGTTCCATAAAGGTATACGCGCCTAATGAGACTGTAAGCAGTATTAAATAGAAAAGTGAGCATCCCTCCTACAGATTTTCAGACGGAGTTCAAAAAATCCTTGTTTAGGGTTGGCCTTTAGTAGAGAGGCATATGCCATCAGCCCCTTTATTAGCCAAGGAGTTAGCTTTACTATTACCTTCCTTGAAAATAAAAAGTTTTTAATTTTTATTAAAAAAAAGTTTTGTTTAATTTTTTTAAACTTTGAAAAATTTAATAAATAGATAAAAACTATAGAAGAATCTTTTGAAAACTTTGCAATTTTTTTTTTTTTTAAATTGATTTATAATCTGAAAAAAAAAGAAATTTTTGTAGCATGAAAAATCTAAACTTTTTTTTAAAGAGAATAATTTTTTTTTTCACACATATCTATAATTTTTTTACAAACTATGTCAAAAATTTTTGTAAAAAAAAAAAAAAATTAGAAATGCTATAGACCATGCAAAAATTCTGTAAATTTTTTTTTGAACATAGATATTTTTTTATAAACCCTAGATTAGAAAAAAATCAAACAACTGTTAATGTTTTTCTTGGAGAGAGTTTCTTCTCTTCTCTCAGGTTCCTGTAAAAGGTCTCCAAGGTGTATCCCCTCACAGAAAATGGTCTCCAAGGTGTATCCCCTCATAGAAAATGGTAGAACCTTGAACAATACTCACATAGAGAGATTAGTAGTGCAGCTCTGATACCATGTAAAACAATCTACTAGTCAAACATGCAAAGTAAATAAATCAATGATAAGAGAAAGATACCACAATGCACTAATGGAGACCAAGATTGTGAAGGGGGAAAAACAAAGAAAAACCCCCTGTTATGGAAATGGCACGAAGCCTGAAAAAGATTAAGAGAGAGTAAGAAGCTTCTCAACATGAGTGAAATGAGAAGAAAAGAAGAGTGAGGAAGAAGATATCCATGATGAGGAATACATCAAAGAGAGGAGGAGACACCTCTTAAATAGAGGTTAGTAATGGAGTTATCTGTAACTCCCATATGCCATCTTGCATAAGGTGTGTACCACATGTTTCCTCTTAAGGAGGAATCTACAGAAATAGATTATTCTTACGGGAGGAATAAAAAGAGGTGAATTATCCAACATGTGTGGGGATAATACACCAAATAATAAATTACAAATAAATTATAATCTTCACTAAATAAAGATTAATTTCTAACAACTAATTTATAAATTGGGATACATTGTAACTTGTTAATGGTGTCTAAAATTAAGCAGTTTGGGGGTTTGTTTATGTAAATGCACTCAACTTATAACGTGTCATCATACATGTACTTGTCTTTGGGGGATACTGCATTGAAAATTTAGAATAATGAACTGAAATAAAGTTCCATCCTAAGGAGGCCTTATCCATGGGCTTCCAATGCTCTACATAATAGGAAATAATGTGGGATGATTAATGTAGTCACATGACATGCACTATGATTCCACCTACATTTTGATGAAATATCCCATCAAGTTGCATCATCTCTTCTAGATCCTCTTGTTCTCTTTGCCACATCATACTTATGACTTGAAACATCTTGATTCATATTGGTTCAATTCTTAGATTGAGATCCATTCATCTATGGTTAATGTTCCCAAATCTTAGTGATATTTGATCCCATCAACTGATTTTAGTTATGGTTCTATGTTAGCATCAAGGTACATGAGAAAATTTTAAATTCATTCTTTCATTCATCTTCCTCTCTTTGGGTTATAGGTTTTCCTAGATGTGTTTTCTATTTCTCTTCTTCTAGGCGGTTCACTCTCTTTATACATTAAGGTTCTTTTATATTGTACATGGGTACCTAATATGGCTTGTATTTCTAGGACCCATTTCTTTATTACCTTAGTTGCACTTAAATGGGGTGTTAGTGTAGTTAATTATTTATTGCACCTTACATTAAGTTAGGTAATTATTATTATTTACTTAGAAAAATTAGGAAATAAGAGCATGTGTCATCTCCTTGATTGATGGGAGCACATGCCACATTTACCTTATTCAACTCTTTGATTAACAATAGTTAGTTGTCACATCTCCATCATCAAGATGAGTTCACTTGGTGGGTTAGTGCAAGAAGTTGGGTCCACTTTTTGGCTAAGAAGTGGAAGTGTTTTCCCCGAAAATTAAAATTTCTCCCAGTTGAAGTCAAAATTTGAAGCACTTACACAAAATCTTAAGAAAGTCTAGTAATATGAAATGTAGTATTTTGAATGTAGTTTTCAAATATGTAATTTATTCTAATACCTAGATGATACAAATTAATTTTTCATTGGCTTGAACAAAAACCACTTTTTAAAAGTCACCTTTTTAGGACCATACCATTCACATGTACGCCCAACATAATTTGACCTAAATAAAAGGATTTTTCTAAATCCTTTGGGGAAAGATGTGTAGTATAGTGAAGTTTGATGAGGATATTTTTTATAATTTTTTTCCAAATATTTTTTTATTAATTTTTTATTGGCCCTAATTGCTATTTTTGAAAACCCCTCATGTACGACCAACATAATTTGAGAAAAACTAATCATAAAATGATTTTCATTTCATTGTGTAAATAATGATTTGTAGATTGATAACATGTAAATTTTTTTAAAATTTAAAAATTCAAAGTTATTAAAAAATACAAACACCTGTCATTTCAAGTTTTTGGACAAGTTTGCTCATAAATTAATTAATAAATATAAAAACAAGTTGAATTAGAAAAAAAGTTACATATTTGAAAACTACACATCATCATTTGTAATGGGTTTTAATTTTGTAAAAAAATTTAGAAAAAAACATCGTCAGCCATATTGGTAAAGTTGGTCTTTTTTCTTGCTCTGAACATGGACTTGTACTTGCAGGTCCAAGGCTAGGGGTTGGCTTACCATGCCTTTTCGGAGCCTAATCTTTTAGGAACCATTAATGGGTACCCATTCCTTTTCTATGGGAAAAATAAGCGCGCATGTTTTTTTTTTAAATTCAAATACAAGTTTAGAAATAGGTACCTGTTTAGAAATGGGTACCCATTCCTAAACAGGTACTTAGACAGGCTCGGGCACCCATTCCTAAGTGGGTACCCATTTAGGCTTGGGTGCCCATTCCTGTCAAGATTTTTCCATTTCCCGTAACTTCCCCTATATATGGACCCAACTTCTTGTGGGAACCCTGGTCATCAAGGTGAGTTCACTTGACACCTCTACTCCTATAGTTGAGTAAGTACTTTAGTTGATTACTCTCCTCTAGGAGACTTGTCACCCTGACTTGTGCGTCCTAGATCCTATATATTATAGTCTCTTTCCTTGTTTTACATGCCTTGAATACAAACGTTAGAATTCTATTATTCTTATTTTTTTATTGAATTTAATATCATCTTATTGTTCCTTCTTGGGTAGATTATTATTTATGTAAAATTCTAACAAACACCAATATGTGGAGAAGAAAGATCTTATTATGAGTTGCATGAATACGGTCAATAAATACATGAGAAGATAGAGATGGAAAAAATAGAGCTGGATAAAAGAAGGATAAAGTAGAATGATCCTAAATATAAGAGGAGTGTATCATAATATCAAGGATACCATTGAAATAATGAAGATAAAATTGGACAATATGGAGACTTTAGGAATGGTACCGCCAATTAGAGTACCTATGAAGATTGATGTTCCAAGAAAATGCATTTGAGATTATGCCTACTACCCAAATTGTTATGGTTTACAAAACCCTAGTGTAACAAATGAAATAAGCAATCCCACCACTTGAAAGTGGTACCTTTAGACTAGTCAAATCAAGTGGTAGGCATTTATTCTTGAATATATTTCTATCCAACCTCAACAAATTTCTTAGCATAGAAGAAAATATCAAATATAGATTCCCTCACATCCCCTAGTGAGATGTGATGACATAGAGGGTTATGATGAGTTTATGCCAACATAAGATCCCATTAGGGATATAGTCTCATCACATAAACATTATTGGAGGATTTAAGCCAACAACATTTAAAATAAATCAAAATTAGATGATAATATTCTCAGGTTAAAATTATTCAAAATTCTTATTTTTAAATTAAAAATAGAGGACAAAAGGAATCTAAAAGCTAAGAGAGACTTTACTAGGATAAAGGGGAATGATCAAAATATAGCATAAATTGCTTTAATTTTTAAATTAAACATAAAAAACATAACCTTAGTTTAGGATAGAAGGTTGGTAAGTGAAAGTGGTTGTTTTCTTCTCCTAAGATATGATATATTGCTTCTTCCATTATATTTGATACTTTTAGAAGGAAAAATGAGGTAGGTGATGTGTTTCATAATATTAAGCAAGTTAAAAAAAATCATTCAGGTTTATAATACTACCTAAACCAAAGGACCTTAACAATGTGGACAATTTTTGTTGAGCATGATAAGCCCCCACTAAATTATGATGCATAGGTGTTTCCTAGGTAGTTAATTGTTAAAAGCATGTGTGACACTTCTACACTTGAGGCAACTTCATTAGTTGTACAAACCATATAGTTTAAAGTGAAGTACCCAATAAAAATATACAAGCTAACTATAACTAGTTGTTGAAGGATAATATCAGATTCAATAAAGAATATGGTGAAGAGAAAGCAAGGGAAGAATTTTACTAGGCCTAATTTAAGAAATTAATCTCAAGAGCAATCATGCCTCAAACTAGCACACCTTAAGATAATAACATTTTACATGAGAAGGTGAATAGAGTGAATGTCCAACTACAAAGATCAATGGAGAATGAGTAGTTATATAGTGTAAAGGCCAAGTAGGAAATTGAAGAGCCAATCAAGGATACTTTTAAGGAAAGGGTGCAAAATCCTATTAGGATGGTTGATGACTTATAGGAATGTAATGAAAATATTCAAAAACTATAGGGCATAAACTACATTTTGATTATAAATTGGCTGAGATATTTATGTGAAATGGATTCCTAAGGCAAGGTGCATATGTAAACTGTGTTTAAGAAATGTCCCAAGTAGATCTAATAAGATTGACATGATTCATGAAGTGATCAAGCTACTATATGATGTGTTTACATTTATGGGAAAAATAGAAGTTGTTTTGAATGATAAGATAAATGGACTTTAGTCTCTTATTACCTTTGATATTATTTCTATGGAAGATTCAAATGGGGAAAGGAAGATCATGTGGAGTTGGAAGGATGAGTTCAATGGTTTTGTGTTCTTTTGTTGACCCTTTATTGACCAATGAGAAAGTGGGTGAAATATTATTTAGTCACTAATTAGACAAGGTCCTAACACTTTAGAAAAAAGTGGATAATTTCATTAGAGAGGCCAAACTAGCAATAAATGCTAGGTAAAATGCTAGAATGAATAAATTAAAGATAATTATGAAGGAAAACTAGATAAGTGATGAAGAATATGAAGAATGATTAGAAACATTTGTTAAAAGCCATTAATTCTTTATATTGTTTCTCTTCCAAAAATCAACCATTTTTCCAAAGTTTATGGGGCATTATCATAGTTTGGTGGTAAAACCAAAATAGAGGAAATACAAGCTCTACCAAAGTAATAGAAGTACTAGTAAAAACTAAGCAAAGATCTAATGAAAGTAAAGTTGATGTTATTGGGTAGTTGTAGATGGTCCCACATGATTTTTAGTAAGTTACAAGTTTAGAGATCACCATGTGGCATAGTGAAAAGATAAGTCATGCTAAGTTCCTCTACAATCACATGTGATTGACCATGAAAAATTCATAGAGTGGTAAAAAGAACATACCTTTATCTATAAAAGAGGGACAAATCTCTTATTTTTACAATATGCATTTATAATATGAGAGGTGTTTCTAATAATTATCGAGTTATTTTACTTGTAAGGATGAAAGTGAATTAGGATTGTTGTGAAATTTAGAATGGTGTAGTTGTGAGTGTTGATTCAAGGAAGAACTATGGATATGTCCAAATTTTCTATGGAAATTCTCTCAATGATTCAACATGAACCATTTCAAGAATAATCATTGAAAGGGGCATGGTAAAATTTAAAGCCTTGGTCCCTTGCCAAGGTTGAATCTATCAAGGATGATGTAGTTTTCATATATGTTGATGCCACTCTAAAGGTAACATAGGGGTGACTATGTGAGGAGGGTTCCTTGATAAGGAAATCAATCTAATGGTTGAAGCGAATAACAATAATTTCCTTCTGTCATATATTCTTATTTTTTCCTCAATAGGCCCATTATTTTTAGTAGCAATATTACATTTCCTAGAGCATCTCCAATATCAAACTTTCCCTCACCTTTTCATATTTGTAATACTCAGAAGTGTTTGTAAATATAACCATGTTTTCAAGATTATAACACTAAGGAAAAAGTATTTAATCATCCAAGTGAGATGAGCCTTGCCATTTAGCTATATAGTGGTTCTACACTTTGTAGAAGAGATTAGAAATCTTGTGTATTCAATTGTACTTAGAATCCATTTTACAACTTTAGACAAGAACCAAATTGAGGCCATATTTGAGTGGATCATTGTAATTACACATGTATACATTTATCAATAAATAAATATAAGACATGTCTTTATTCTATATTATAAATTATCTCCATCATCTTGTTGACTACTTGAGGAAGCTTTGTAGTTTCTAGGTTCACATTTGTTGTACCTCTATTGTAATACAATTAGTATATAATTAATTGTTGTATGCAAATATTTTTTTATTATAGTATGTGGGGTAATTAATAATTTTCATAGATAATTAGGAATGGTTTGTATTTTTGTGATTGAAGATGATTTGAGGATCTAAGATTTGCAAGGCAAAGCCATAGGACATTAGATCTTTCTAAAAATATAGGTAACATGTTTTATTTCTTTAAGTAGCATGAAATATTGGCTCTATTACAATAGGATAAAAGAAACTAGTCCATAGTCTTTCTAATCACACAACACTATACATTTTCTAAAATAAATAATCTCACTAAGTATAATTTATCCTTAGTTATTCATTCACAACAAGTTCAAGGGCACATGGGAAATTTCCTTACTTGAATTCATTTTAAGTACCCTTGCATATGTGTTTGTGAATGCTTTCATTTTTGCAAACTTAAGATCTAGTAATATTTTATTTTCTAAACTAACACAACGTGAGTTAGTGACAATCGAAAAATGATTGTATATGCCAAAATGTAAAACACAAACAAGGAAGATAGTAGTAAACTAAAATCCTATTTCACATTTAAAGATAAACTCAAGATTGAGCCAAAGGGAATGCAATATCAATTAAAACAAACAAAGAGCTCTCACCAAATGAATCCCTTGATGTAATGAATTTGCTCAATGGATTGTTGTTATTGATGAGGAATGATGGTTTCTCTAAGATCTTGTAACATGTCTTTGAATTCAACTTGTGTTATTAAATAGCTTGGGTAATGAGATACTTATAGATTTCCATGGAGGATGATCAATGGATGACATTAGATCTTAGAAATAGAGGGCTAGGGATGCATGAGAGATGAGAGTGCATGAGAAGCCATGAAGTGACACATGGTGATTGGTGCACATGATTAGGCCTATGATCCAAGGGATTTGGATGGTGGAGATTTTCTATGAGAAAATGGATGGTGAAGATTAGAAAAGTAGATTTTTGGAGCCTTGTACTTGCATAGAGCAATGTGCAAGGTTGACTTGGCTAATCATGATTTGGATTGTGCAAATGATTAGTTAGTTAATTAAATGGGATTTTTAATTAACTAATGCTTGGAGTAGGAAAAAAGAGGGATTAAACAAGTAGTATTTATTTATTTAATTTTTGGGAGGTTAGAATGGGAATGATAGGATTAATTGAATAAATGCTAATTTAGTTAAGGATAGATTTCATAAGAAAATATTGATTGATGGATTAATTGAGTAAATAGTCTTGATTTATTTAATCAATGCTGGAAGAAGGATTGGTTTATTAATTAAATAATCAGAGATTATTTAATTAATGTTAGTGGAATAATTGGAATAATTAATTAAATAAATAGAATTTATTTTATTAATTATTGGAAGAATAGTTAGTCATATTAGTTACATAAATATAATTTATTTAATTAATTTTAGGAGTATGATTTGTGGGATGAGATTGGTGACAATATAAATGCTAAGAGGGGATTTCAAGTGTCTACATTTTACCCCATTTGAGATGACGTTATATAATGTCGTTTTAAAGAAAATATATATAGTGATTTTTGGTGAAGAAGGGGTAATAAGGCCCCAACTAACAAAAAAAATTAAACTTAGCAGATGGGAGGATGATGCCCCCTTGAGAGATGAGATGGGAAAAAATAACGTAGTTTATTTCTCAAAAGGAGAAGTGGCAATAAAAATAGAAGGAGAAAATAATGAGCAAAGGAGGGAAATGAGTGAAAAAGGTTAAAAATAGATCAAAAATGGTTAAAGGGGGTGAAAAACATGATTCATGGGGAAATTAAATCCAAAATGGGGGGTGGGCATGGGGGTGGTGGTGTATAAATAGGGTAGGGGGTGAAAATATTTTATTTTCACTTTTAAGCCTTAGTAAATTAGAGTGATAGTAGAATAAGGAGAAGAGTCATGATGAAGCATGTTCTAGTCTAGCAGCATCATGCAGAGCACATGAGGCATTATATGTGGCCACTAAACATTGGCTAAAGGGTAAGCATATTTTTTTGGCATTTATGGTCATTTATTAGAATTTATGGGGGGAAATTGGAAAGCACACATGTTCATATGTGAAATACATTTTGCAATGCACAAATGACACTTTGTAGCATGCACATTAAGGTTTGAGGTGTATACAGAGCTATGTAGCATGTTCATGTACAAAGCAACATGTGCATGGATAGGGAAGTGCAGGCGTGAATCTTAAAACATATGCATGTAGGAGCACTTTTGTAGAGGGAGGTGCACATGTCTTTTAGGTTGAAGCAAATGCATTTCATCCTAAAGTATGTGTGTTTAGGGTGAAGCATATGTGTTTTGCACTAAAGTGTGTGTGTTGCATAGAAGAGCATGTGCATTTAGCATGCAAGGGAGTGAGAAATCTGACATTATGGTGAATTGGATGTAGGAGTAGATGGTGAAATTGGTGACCTAGGAGTGATGCTCCACTACTATACAACTAATGAGGAGATTTTAGGAGTACAAGTGAGGGATCCTAGTGTATGTAGGACTATGCTACATAGCTCAGATGCTTGTGATCAAGGAATACTAGGCATTATTAACTACATTGGCTGAGAGATGGCGATCTAAGATGAGTACATTCCATCTTCCCATGTGGGTTAGATGATTATTACTCTAGAGGATGTCTAAAGGATTTTGTAGATCCCACTCCATGGGAGGCTACTTTACTATAGATCTAGGGACCTAGAGGTTTCCCTATGTAGATTATTTAGGAGGATAGGGTTACCTCAACAAAGATTATCCTTGGACCTGGATGCATGCAAGGGTATGGTTGAGGACCTACCTCTAGTTATGGTAGTTCTTGTCAATGGAATTTCACTTCTTAACAAGACCTGGTGATTTATCCCTATTGGATTGGAAAAGTGTGTTACAAATATGGTGGTGGAGGAGTAGTGATTTGCATGGGGGCTATACATTTTGGTGTATCTATAGATAGACTTTCACTTGGTTACCTGATTCACATTGTTATAGATCTAGGCATGGGAACATATTGTAGTACTTCAACTGATAGGCAATAAGGTAGGATGGGATGATGGAAAGCTATATGTTTATGCATGGGAAGCTCAATTGAGATACCAAGACCTGGGTGACACTCCATATTATTAGAGATTGTTAGAGGAGTTACAAGTGGTAGATGTAGTGTGGAGGTCATGGCTACAATGTGAAGGGTTCGACCAGGACTTGTTCTATCTCATATTCTTATAGACACCTTGTTATATTGTGGGGTGACACTACTACATTATAGAGAGGTATTATCTAGATAAATTTCTACATTAGTTTGGGTCACAACAAGGAGTACCAACAAGGCTTCATGTGTTCACACATTTCACATGAGAGATTGACTAGTGTGGGCTCACATCAATCCTTAGGTGGTAGTATTAAGTTGGAGGTTGATGGCATATGTTCCTTGGGATTAGGGATGGAGTCAAGGATGCATGTGTTTCACTAGAGTATGTAGCATGGTGGACCCAATATAGGTCAATATGATTCACCATTCCCACTTGGGAAGATAACTAAGATAGATTTAGAGTTTTGGTGGTGGATGTGCAAAGGTAGAGGGATAGGGTACATGATGCTCCTAGGGAACCACTGATAGTAAGAGGAGGCAGGGATGGAGGATATGGGGGAGATGGAAAGGTAGGGAAGGCATAGGGGAAACAAGCACAAGAGGAGTAGGCCATGGACATTGATGTGCAAGCCAAGTAGGGGTAGGGCTAGGCAGAGGTAGATGACTTGAGAGTGCATATAGATAGTGTACGATGAGCTCTAGGTTTAGCCAGATAGGGCCTATGCTAACGTATAGAGGTTTCAACTAGAGAGGGACCATGCTAGGTATTGTTTAGGTCCTTAGGGGATGTTGTAGGTAGCCATAAAGATGGGCATGGCCTTGAGGGAGGTTGCATAGGTAGGCAAGGAGGTGGAGTGGGTTGGAAAAGAGACAACATGAGCACCATGTTAGGTAGCTTACTATATATAATTATATGAGTGCATGTTGTTTTAGTATATTAGAGAAATTCATCTTTTGTAGATAGCGTCGTGCCCACATTTTCATGTGGACATGGAAACCAAACCAACCATATTTTTTAGAAAGCATCATTACACACAAGTTCCTATCATGTGTCACATGATATTCTAATGTGCACACTCATATGTGTTGAATGTGCAATGTCATGAAGAGAATACCACACATGAGGAAGGGGATTTCGATTTGAAATAGGTAGGTGTAAAGAAACTCTTTTCGTACATCCTATGTAAATGAGGGTGAGATAATCAAGGTTTGACATCATACTGCATGATGCCATGAGGGAATATTCTATAAGGTGATTCCCTAATAGGTTTTCTAGATGAATGTGGAAATGGCCCCGCCTCTAAGATGTAAGGCCCAATATTCTAGAATTAAGATTAAATCCCTAACATGCTAATGTTCACCTAAAATTTAATTGATTGTTACAATAAAAGGATCTCCATTGAAATAACAACAATTTAATTAAAATAATACATTGATTACTATCTCAAATTTACATCATTACTCAAAAATAAATATTATTACAAAAAATTAAAAATAAAATCTACAACTATACAATTACAATATTTTGAATGAAAGATGATTTTAAATAATTTAACTAAAGACAACATTTAATAAAATTAATATAGTAATTTTCTTCCATCCAAGATCATATTACAATTTCCTAAAAGAATTAATATTTGATTCCAATATAAAATAAATACACATTTAATTTAGGATTTATCGATTTAAATTAGATAACTATTACCCATTTATCTAAGGAAAAATAGAAGTTAAATAATCAAACTTATTAAGTACAATACCCTAAAAAAAATTATATGAGACTTCACAATAAGCTTAATAGTAAGCACACCCCTATCCATTCACTCCTCTAAAATAAATATTACAAAGAACATTCTATAAAGCACTAAAATATTAATTTGACTTAACTAAGGTTAGAAACCCCAAGCCTATTTATTCCCCTAATCATTAGGGAAACCCCACTAATACCCAAATTCTCTTATAAGAAGGATCCCTCCCTCCTATTTACACACATTTCAATTTTAAGATTTGAGAGAGGAGGGAAATAGGAAGATGTCAAGATGGCAAGGTGAAAATTATTCTTTTAATACTTTTGGTTTTCTTTATTTCTCTACATTAGTTTTAGTTTTCTCGCCTATTTATTTTAATTTGTCTATTTTATGTATTTCTCTAACTATTTGGTGGTTTACTATTTCATCTAGAGAAGGGTTTATATATGTTTTCTAACATTTCCCTTTTGCTACTTCACTACTATATTCTTGTTGTTTCTATTTAAATCAAACACAAAATGGGGATACCTCACCTACATATACATGTGTGTGTATTAGATAACACAATATATGTATATGGTGTATCAACAAAATATTCTATATACATTTTGTACCAAATTTTATACATAATAGACTATATATATATATATCAAATAACACAATATATGTATATGCTGTAGCAACAAAATATCCTGTATATATTCTGTACCAAATTTTATACATCACACACACACACACATATCACATAATAAGCATTGGTAGAAATAAATATAAAATAAAATGCCGGGTCACAAATTTTGAAACAACAAAAGGTTAATATGTTTTAAGAGGGCCAACATGCAGGGTTGTGGCCCATTTTAAGTGCTCACAACTTACACAAAGGCTGCGGCCAGGGGTAGGGGTGCATCCCCCACACCCACAATAACCAAGGGCACGGTGGGGAAGGGGTATCTGACCTCTTCCTCACCCCCTTCCACCACCTTCATGGATGGCATGGGGGGGGGACAAGGTTATGAGTTGTAACAAAACATTTTTTTTACAAAAATAATAAATGTTATTACACCTATAATCTTTTTTTTGCAAGTTTTAAAATAATATGTATATATAGAGAAAATTAATACTTATTACGCCTAAATACTTTTACTCCAAATATATTAAACATTAAACGCATATATATATATATATATAAGAAAACATATTTCCTTTATGTGGTTACTGTGAATAATCAAATGCTTTGTCTGTTTTATATATATATATATAAATGCTTTGTCTCTTATATATATAAAATGTGTGTATCTATAACCCATATCAATATAAGAAAAATGGAAGGAGCAAAAAAGGAGACGGGAGATGTTTTTATAGAAGAAGTTGGCGGAAGAGACAAAGGAGAGGAAGAACTTCGTAGCTATGGGGAAAAAGTGCAGTACGTTGCAACAGGAGTCAATTCAATTCCAATTAACAACATTAGGAGAAGCTATGCAGACATCACTAAAGGAGAGACAGATGCGAAACAGGAGGATGAATTAATAATAGATGTAAAGGAAAAAGTGGATAAAGACATTGAAGCCCTAGAACGAACAACAATAATTGGAAGGGTAATAGGGAGAAACAGGTCCAAACTGTAGATCAAGGAATGGATTGGAGAAAACTGGGAAAAAGTGGAAGTAGTTCATTTTATACCTAAACAATTCTTTGTCGTCGACTTCCAAGGAGAGACTGAAAGGGATAAAATTTTGGAAAAATTACCATGGAAAATAGGGTCAAATTACATATATATGCAGAAATGGAGACCTAATTTTAACCCTAACAATTTTGACCCGTATAAGGAACCAATTTGGATAAGATTATATAATCTTCCTTTTGAATTCTGGTCAGGTGGATGTTTATATCAGATAGGTGATACCCTAGGGAACGTGGTGGATTTGGACATGGGAAATAGCGATTCAATTTATTTTGCAAGAATCAATTTGATAGCAATTAAGAAAATCCCAAGGCAATTAAAATTGATCACTTCAGTAGGAATATGGGAACAGATCATAGAACTTGAGGAGAAAAAGTTTTTTTGCCTCAAGTGCAAAAGCAAAAGACATGGAAATAAGATGCCCTAGAAATTCAAAAAAAAGAAGCATAAAATTATAGGGATGTAAATAAGGAGTTGAAGAATTTGGAAACAGGAAAAGAGAATTTGATGCACCAGGGTTCGGTGGGGAAACAGAAATCCTGGCTGAATCTTCAAACAAGAACCCAAAGACTCCATCCCTGGAAAAAAAGAAGGATTCAAAACCTGAATCAGAGACAAATTTAGAGGAGCTCACCTAGGAACCCATAAAGAATCCTAAGGAGAGGAAGGAAATCGTTGTTCAAATCAACTCTCCAGATGAATTAAAGGAATTGGCAAGCCAAGGTACCCAACAAGTCAAAGAGGATTCCAATCCAAAAGAAGTTATGGAAACTCTTGAAGTTGTAGGGAGGTTAAATCAAGTTTGGTCGGAAGGCGAAGAGGACATGAAGGATAGGGAGGAGATAGGAATAATTGATCCTAGACACATTAGCCAAACTGGTGCAAGAGGTGCTTCGGGAACCGGGAAGAAGCTAGGAAGGAAGACAGACAAGGAGAGAAGAGATGAATATGCAGCAGATAAAGGACTTGTGAGCATCAAAAAATACATGTTAAGATCCAAGGGGGGAAGTGCCTCCCTTGGGAAGCCATGAAAATACTCTCATGGAATGTTAGGGGCTTAAACACCCCTAACAAAAGGTGCGCAATCAAGTGCCACCTTTCTAAATTGTTGATGGATATTATTTTATTACAGGAGACCAAGCTAATCTAGGAAGAAGCTGTGAATTTCTTAAGACATTGCAGGCCATTAATAGGGGTTTTCAGCGAGCCCAGGGGCATAGCGGGAGGTGTTGGATTAATGTGGAATCCATCTAAAGTAGACATCAAAGAAGTGGAGGTAAGCCAAAATTGGATTTTAGGGAAAGTCTTCATGTTTCATTTCAATACGTTTTTTTGGATTTTCAGTGTATATGGTCCCATCAAGACAGAGGAAAAGAGAGAAGTTTGGAAAAGTATTTTAAGTAAAATAATGGAGATTGGGGAAGAAAGGATAATAGTGGGAGGGGATTTCAATGCAATTTTAAGTCTGAGTGAAAAAAGAGGAGGGTTAAGAACAGAAAATAGTGCAGCAAAAGACTTCAGGGAATTTGTGGTGGAGGGTAGGTTAATAGATTTTCCACCTAAAGAAGGAAGATTCACATGGACCAACAGAAGGGAAGGTTTTACGAATATTGCAGAAAGATTGGACAGTTTTTTGTGCACCATGAATTGGTTGGAAATGGATTTAGGGATTGAATCAAGCATATTGCCTTGTTCTCTGTCTGATCATTATCCCATTAAGCTCAAAATTAGTACTCTAGTCAAACCTAGAAACTCCTACTTCAAACTTGAAAAGATGTGGTGAAGAGAAGAATTGATAGAGCTGATCAGAAAATGGTGGTTAGAGATACCTGGAAGTGGAGGTTCGGTGAGTTTTTTTTTTTGCAAGAGACTGGCACACGTAAAGAAAAGGTTGAAGGAATGTAATAAAATTACATTCAAGGACATATTTGTAGAAAAGGAGAGAGTAGAAGGAGAATTGGAAGAACTAAACCAAAAAATTATCAAGGATGGGATGTTTCAAAATGACTACAGAAAAGAGAAGGAATTATTGGAGGAATGGGATGAAATACTAGCTAGAGAAGAAGAGTACTGGAGGAGTAAAGTGAGAGAAGTTTGGTTGGAGGCAAGAGACAGAAATACAAAATTTTTCCACAATTCAGTGAAATCTAGAAGAATGACGAATAAAATCTCAGAGCTAACAAACAGAAATGGAATCTTGTTGAAGGAAAAATAAAGAAATAGAGGGAAATAGTGAACTACTTCCAAAATTTCTTGGCTCTAGAAGAAGGATTCAACTGGAAGAACATTGATCTAGCCACAAACTGCATAAATAGAGTACTTAATGATGAAGAAAAAGAGGATTTAGAGAAACCCTTTACGGAGGAGGAAGTCAAGAAGGCAGCCTTCCAGTTGCACCTGGACAAAGCTCCAGGATCGGATGGGTTCCCAACCCTTTTCTTTCAGAAGTGCTGGTCTATTGTAGGCAAGGAGGTCTGGAAAATTATAGAAGATTTTAGAAAGAAGAAAAAATTCGTAAGAGAAATTAATAACATAGTAATTGCTCTGATTCCAAAAAAATTAGAATGCAAGATGGTAAGTGATTTCAGGCCTATATCCTTATGCAACACGGTATAAAAGATCCTGGCCAAATCAATAGCAAATAGACTTAAGCCAATTCTGGGAAGAATCATTTTAGAAAATCAAAACAGATTCACACCAGGAAGGGAAATTGTAGATAGCATTATATTGGTCAATGAAGTAATTCATTCGATTAATCAGAATAGACAAAAAAGTATGCTAATAAAACTAGATGTGAGCAAGGCCTACGATAGAGTAAGGTGGAATTTTCTATTAAAGATCTTGGAGAAAATGGGTTTCGACAAGGAATGGCTCAAAGGTATTTTTCAATGTATCTCCACTCCATGGATGTCAGTAGCAGTGAATGGATCGCTTTGCAGATTTTTTGAAATCTCTCAAGGCCTGAGGCAAGGGGAGCCATTATCCCCATGCCTGTTTGTATTAATGGCAGAAGCGTCGGGGAAAATGATACAACACTATCAAAGAACGGGAGGCTGGAAAGGAATTTGGGTGGCTCAAAATTTAGATCCAGTCACCCACACACAGTTTGCAGATGACACTCTACTCTTCGGGGAAGCCAATCTAGCAGAAGCAGAGGTGATTAAAAGGGTGTTGGAGTCATATACGAATCTTTCGAGGCAATTGATAAACAATGAGAAGACAAGAATGTTTTTATTTAATACCTCTTGAAGATGGTAACAACAGATAGCTAACATTTTGGAATGTCAAGTGGACTCTTTACCAACCAAATATCTAGGGGCTCCTTTATTTAATGGACCAATCAAATTTGAGCTATGGGAAGAAGTAATTGCTCACTCTAAGAACAAAATGGAAGCATGGAAAGGAAGATGGTTAACTTTAGCAAGAAGGATCACCATCCTCAAAGCAGTGCTAGGGGCAGTCCCGATCCACTTATTGTCCTATTTTCAGGTGCCAAACAAAGCCAGAAGCAATTTGGAAAGTGGATGGAAAAGGTTTTTATGGGAAGGATCTAAGGATGTGATAAAAATTCCTCTAATCAGCTGGAACAAAGCAACTTTCTCGTTGGATAATGGTGGAATGGGCATTAGAGAATTGAAGCTCCAAAATGAAGCATTGGGAGCTAAATTAGTATGGAAAATGGTTAAACAACCACATAAATTGTGGTGCAGAATTATGTAGAGTAAATATCTAGACGATATGGATCCCAACAGAATCTTGACCATAGCAAACCTAGGGGGCGGATCAGCAGTTTGGAACTTTATCAAAAAATGTAGACCCATAATCTTAGACCATTTGACGTGGAGTATTAACAGTGGGAGTAAAGCAAATTTTTGGACGGATTCTTAGGAAGGGTGGCCATCGTTAGACAACATTCAAGAGCTTCAAGATTTAAAATATCAAATGATTCAATCTAAAGGGGAAAAGGTGGCGGACTACGTCGAAGGGATGGATGAGAAGGGAAGAGTCAAATGGGCGAATCCGAAAGAGTTCAATGTGAATGAGGAAACCAAAAAGAAATTTACAGAAGTACTCAATGAAAGAAGGGTACGGTTGAATAGTGACTCGGATGAAATTCTTTGGTGTGGTGCAAAATCCAGCCACTACATAGTTAAGATAGGGTATCACCTATTGAAATTAGACAGAAATAGTAATAACATCAAAAGCTGGCTGAAAAGGCTTTGTTGGGATAATCAAGTACTGCCCAAGGCAGGAGCATTTCTATGGACGGTACTCCATAAGAGTATCCTAATAGGGGATAGGTTGCAGAAACTAGGCATAAATAGGCCAAAGAACTCTTATCATATTGGAATGGAAAGGGGCTAAGAACTCTTCAATAGTGGATTTCCTGAGAAGTTGGCCAATGTTACAGAAGAAAGGCTTTTGGGGGGATATTTGGACCTCGATTCCCTTGATGCTTGTCTGGCACATTTGGTGGGAAAGGAACTAGAGAATCTTTGAGGAGAAGGAAATCTCTACAGTCAGACTAATAATGAAAGTAGAGATTGGGTTAGTAGAAATTCTAAATTCTAAAGTGTTATATAGAGGAGGATGTAAATTCACCAGTTGGGATGATGCAATTATGAAAATTTGGTCAGGTTTGAAATTCCCAAAGGGACTGGGAGGTGGTAAGAAGAAAAGAGTCCAAACCAAGTGGCTGGCTCCTCCTAATGACAGGCTTAAGTTGAATTTCGATGGGGCCTCTAAGGGTAACCCAGGACAAGCAGGATTTGGTTATGTTGTTAGGAATGAGAGGGGAGAGCTTGTGTGGGAGGCTTCAGGTTACTTGGGAATTACTATGAATAATATGGTAGAATTAGAAGCACTGGTCAGAGGAGTTGTAGAATGCAAGAAGAAAGGATGGCATCATATAGACATAGAAGGAGACTCGTAGTTAATTATCAATGCTATCCTTAGGAATAATACCGAGAATTGGATTTTAAAAAAAGGAATTGGGAGAGTTAAGGACGTCCTGCAGAATCTAGATTTCTCCATTATTCATATTTTTAGAGAAGCGAACAAGGTAGTGGACTTCTTGGCAAACCAAGGAGTCACGAGAGGCAGAAAGGATGTTGGCAGTTCAAATGCAGAAATTTGGTGTGGATTTGATGTTGTACTTTGCTCTGATGTGGAGTAATCACAGAAGGATGAAGACCTGCGGGTCATGCATCCGACGGCATTTGTTTCTAAGTAGGGATAAAAGGAATATGAGAGGACGAGTGGTGGTGAGATTTTTGTAGGTTTGGATATATTCCTTAGGACGCGAGTTTCAGACTGGAAATGATGTTTGTGAGGACTAGATTCTCTTCTAATAGTTAAGTATCTCTTTGCATTTCATAAGCTGTAGAGATGGCCAAGATTATGGGAGTAAAATGTAGGTGCTTGGAGGAAGGGAAAGAACAATAGGTGGGCTATTTGTTTAAGCTGAAAGAAGAAGTGGCAAGGATGGTTATTCTACAAATTATTGGTGGAGGTTCTTGGAGCGGTGGGCATGTGCACGACGACTGAGTTTACCAACTTTTCTTTGCTAACATTTCTCTAATTTTGGGTGGTTCCTTTTATGGGGTTTCTTGGCGCGCTCGATTGGTGGCACAAGCCAACCATGTAGTGGTGATGGGGGAGATAGACAATGTTGGAGGGGACCGGGTAGAGGAAACTTTGAAAGCCACATATGCAAGAAAGATCAGTTCCAAGAAGGCCAGTGACATCCTTGAAGCATACAAGGAAGGAATAGAGATCATAAACTTGGAAACCTTTTGCAAGCTGCTGCAAGAAAACAAAGGCAAATTCATGGATGGTCAAATAGGAAGGTTGTTGGAGGCTGCGGAAGGCATTATGTTGATAATGCATGAAATCATGTGACAGTCAAGATGAGTAGGGTGACTGTTAGGAGATTTGCTGAAGGCACTAATAGCCTTTAGTTATGTATTTAAATTAAGCATGGCATACCCTTAGGGTGCTAGCCATTAAATAAAAGCCATTGTTTTTTAGTTCTATTTTATACCAAAAGGGAGCCATCCCCAAGATGGCACTTAACTAACAAAATATATATATATATATATATATATATATATATATATATATATATATATATATATATATATATATATAAGAGACAAAGCATTTGATTATTCACAGTAACCACATAAAGGAAATGTGTTTTCTTTTACATTATTAAGCAAAATAATACAAGACATGCATTTTCTTGTAAAAATAGTTTTTTTTGTTTAACTATGTTTAAATACACAAAGGAGAGGAGGAAAATTTAAACAATCTTTTTCTCACAATGGTACAAGCATGCATCTTTTAATTTTCCCACAATGACTTAACACAATTGCACAATGGAATCAAGAGTTTCGTATTTCCATTTCAAGTCCAATTGTAATAGTTGTATACATAAATAAAAATCTATACTTTTCTTAAAACATATTTTACTCAACTACACACATTGTGTACTCAAAACTCTTAAAAATTAGACGAAACTTGAATACAATATTTTGTCAACCATTACACATTTAGAAGAGGTAGAATAGAGATTTAAATATATCTTCTCTACTCCTATACTTTTCAATGCACAATAATGCATTTCAACTTTGAAAACTTAAATAAAGAGCTGAAGTTACTCTTTTGTCCATAACACAAATACATTTATAGATCCCTAGCAACTCATATATCACATTTTTAAAACTTACAAAACTCTCTTAACAACATTTAACAAAGCTTAACCCAAGGCTCTCAAATACAATACAAGACTCTTTTACACGAACAATTTCCTCTTGAATAAGGTTTCAAACTCCATAATAGGAGACTCTTCTCCTTTATTTTTCTACTTTAACAAAACCTAAAAAAAAAGAAACTCCAACTAAGCCAATTGAGGTGCTCACCTACCAACCTCAGGCTTGCACAACACAACACAAATGGAGCCATACTTTTTACACAATCATAACACAACATAGAACTCCCAAATCTCCCAAGATTTGCACAACACAATGGATTCCATGGAAGGAAACCATAAGTAGGGGGAGTAGAGTGTGCATCTCTACCTTGGGGAAACTGATACCAATATAATACCAAAACATAGCCACATTTTCCATTCTCCTTCAAATTTACCAAAACTTCTCACACTCCAAATCATCACATAACACAATCCTTCCATTCTCATTCTTCAAATCACACTCATGCAAAACAAAAATATATGACACTCATGTCAAAACTCTCTCACAAGTGAGTGAAATTTTCCCCAAGGAGGTTCGCAACTCCCTCAACCACTCACATGGGTTTCTCTCATCCATGTGGGGAGCCAACCAAAAACACAAACACCCTTAATCCCAACATAACAAAAAATTAAATACAACATCAACAACAAATTAAATACAACATCCATGTGAGTAGGAACATCAACAATGGATTGTAAAGATGTTATCCCAGTTCTATCAACAATCCTAAAATACAGATGGAGAGCGTAGGAAAGGGAGTGCATGCGGGAAAAGGTTTTTTGAAAAATGGCAATGGAAAAGGTGTAGGAAAGGTGGAAGAAGGTGCAGGAAAGGTGGTATGAGTGTCGTCAGTTACTGATGGTAGCCAGACTATTGATGGTAGAGATGTGGTGGGAGAAGGTTCCGAGGAGGGCCCAGTTGACAATGGAACTTCTGGTGCTTTTGAGGTTTGTCTGTCTTCCTTGGAAGCATAGATTAGACCTCCCGACCTCAAGGGTACATTGGGGGTGGTGTCCCCTAAGGTGGCTAAAGTGGTCAAGGCTAAGTCAGCTAAACCCTCTATGGATTTTATTAACCCATGGAAATTGCTTTTTGGGTCTCTACCTAAAGGGAAAAGATCAGCTCTGCTATTGGTTTGTTCTGCTGAACCAGGATTGGGTGAGTTCTCTTTATCGGTTCCTTATAGTGTTGTGGATTGTGGTATCTCCCATATGGATTTATCATTGGTGGGTAATTTTTTGGGTCCCAGACCTAATATTGAAATTGTGAGATCTTGGGCTCATCAGAAATGGGCTTTGAAAGGGCAAGTAAACATTGCTGCTTTATAGAAGGGGTTCTTCTCCTTTACCTTCTCATGTGAGGAAGATCTTCTTAACACCTTAGCTAGGGGTCCCTGGGTTATTGGGAACTCTACTCTGGCTTTAAGAAGATGGGAACCTGGCTTTGATGCTGCGAAAACTTCCTTCAATGTTGCTTTGGTCTGGGTTAGATTCTGAGGATTACCTATGGAGTTCTGGGATGAAGAAGTTTTTAAGGGCTTGGATAACGCTTTTGGTTGTCTTCTTATGGTAGACCCAGTCACAGTGTCAAGAAAGAGGTTAGTATATGCTAGAATATGTGTTATGGTGAATCAATCTACTAGCCTGCCTTCCTCCATCAAGATCAAATCTAAACTTGGTGTGTGGGAGTAGGCTATTGAGTTTGAATGTATTCCCTTTGCGTGTTTTCTCTGCAAAAAGGTAGGCCACTAAGAGAAAAATTGCCGATCAAAGAAAGTGATGCCTAACCAAAAGGTTTAGAAGGAAAAGAAAGAGAATGATAAAGGGAAAGACCAAAGCTAAAAGGAGGAAGCTAAAAAGGAGGAGGCTCCAGTCCCAGATGAAACTATGGTTGTCTCATCCCAAGAGATGATGGTGATTATCATGTTTAAACCCAGGAGGGAGGAATCACTTGATCTGGCCATAGGATCACTGGTTTGTGCCTTGGTCATGAGCAATAATGATGACTCCCAGGTTCCCAAGGGCGAGGGGGATTTCCCCTATTCCCCTAGGCAGCTTTTGGAGTTAGCCGAGGATATTTATATGGAGGAAATGCCGTTCAAGGAGGTCAAGGGAATAAATAAGAAAAAACTTGTTACCCCCCCCACACTATGGAGTAGCGACTAGAAGCTCATCCAAGGATGATTTTGGATCAGAGAAAAGAAGGCCAGGGAGACCTTCAGCCAATGTTGTTAGAGAAAGAGATAGTAAGAAGGAGATTGCTGGATGGATGCAAAAAACCCTCATGGATCTATGCTCTAAGAGCACAAACCTCTCTTATCATGAAGATCCCATTGTGGAACATCAGGGGGTTAAATAATAGTCACAAATATGACCTCCTATCTAACTTGATCTGGGACCTTAAGCTAGATATTTTGCTTATCCAAGAAACCAAGATGTAGATGGAAAAGCTTAATTTAATCAAGAACAAATTCTTTGCTGAGTGTGGCCTACAAGGAAAAAAAATCTGAGGGTGCCTTTGGGGGTTTGGCCACTCTATGGAACCCTAAATCAGTTATTGGTTATCCTATTCTAGTGGACTCTAATTATGTGGTGACTAAGTTTGTTCATAAAAGAGATGATTCCTCCTAGATTGTTTCTAACATTTATGCCCCTAATAACAAGATAGCCAGGACAAAACTATGGCAAAGACTAGGATCTTTTAGAAGGATGTATCCTAAGTCAAAATGGATTTTCATGGGAGATTTCAACTAAGGTCTTAGAGATGACGAGAAAAGGGGTGGCTCTCAAGCAACACTAGATTCTAGAATGGATCTGATGGACTTTGTGAATGATGAAGCTTTGTTATATCTAGACCTAAAGGGAGCTAAGTTTACCTAGTCTAACCAAAGAACATGAGATAATCTCATCCAAGTTAGACTGGACAGGGCCCTCATTTCAATGGACTAGTTTGATTCTTATTCCTACTCCCTATCTACTCTCACCATATTAGGGTTTGGCCACTTCCCATTTGTTCTCACAATGGACAAAAGGAGTAAGAGGAAAAGGTTTCCCTTCAGATTTTAAAGGATGGGGTTGTATCACCTAGATTTGAAAGAGAAGATTAGAGAGTGGTGGAACATAGATGTGGAAGGTACTTCCATGTATAGGTTGGCCAAAACGTTGCATAATGTCAAGATCAATGTGCAAAAATGGAATAGATCTTCCTTTGGACAAATCTTTAAGGAAAAGGAGACCATTAAAGGAGAGTTAAATAGGATCCGAGGTGAAATCCAAAAGGATGGTATGGCTCAAAAAACAAGGGAATAAGAGATTAACCTCCTCACTGCCCTCCATGAGATCATTTCTAAGGAGGAAGATATTTGGAAACAAAGATCTAGAGCTATCTGGCTTAAGAGTGGGGATCGTAACTCCAAATTCTTTCATATGACTACTTTGAAGAACAGAGTGGCCAATAGAATCAAGGAAATTTCTTTGAAAGGCAGGATAATCTCAGAGGAAGATGAAATTTAGAAGGAAACAATGCCCTTTTTCTCTTCTTTACTCAATAAGGAAGGGCCTCTTGATCAAAATATGGAAAACACTTTGGTACAGGTTATACCCAAAGTGGTGAATGACAATGATAACAAGATGATGAATAAAATCCCTTCGGAGGAAGAAATCAGAGGTATAGTCTTCTCTTTTGAAGGTAATAAGGCTCCTGGTCTTGATGACTTCCCCCACTTCTTTTTCCAAACCTTCTGGGTGTTATAAGTATGTGCCTAATCGGTGGTGTCATTGGTGTCAACTATGTTATATTCTATTACTTGTTTAGAAGCTTTGTATGCTGAGGATATTGAAAAAATTGGCCCCTCCAGAAGATACAAGTGAGTTGTATGCTGAAGAATAGTCTGGTAGATTGCTCCGCATTTCTTGCTAGTTGAATATCTTGGTCTGCAGATTGGAAGTTATTTAAAGGGATGTTTGAAGATACTAAATCCTAAGTTTGAGCCTCCGGTATGAAGAATTGAGAGAGTGGCATTCACTAGAGTAAAACCTGCTTTCTCTTATTATTGTCTAGTGATAGGGAGAACGTATTTGGCTCTGCATGCCTCCGCTATAAAGTATTTTGCTCTGCGGTTCTAGAGGAAAGTTTGGGATGATGATAAGTGCCTACAAATGTAGTTGTTCATGTTTGGGTGGTCCGCAAGCTATCTTTCTTTTATGTCAGTTGAAGACAGTGAAGTTCATGTGTTCGGTGAGAAGATTCCTATGGCTAAAGTGGCTAAGGTTCATGTAGTTCCTCCTGATGATTATAACATGCTTGTGGATGTCTCCTAATCATGTTCCTATCTTGACATTGGTCCGCGTTAAGGAATTGAGATCATGTTTGAAGATTGTTCCCAGATAGTGTAACGTGTAACCAGTCTTAGCCGACTTGGTTAACTCCAGTTATTGCAAAGATTTCTTGAAGATCGTGGAAGCTTGTTGTGGCATGGAAGATCATGTTTGAGTCCCAGCCAAGGCCTGGCATGATCTGCATACATCTTTACTTCATTCCTTTTACATAATGTTGTATTAGGTCAAGACCTATTGTGTAAATGTTTGTAATTCTAACCTTGGAGATTGTTCCAATGGTTGATTATTGTAATGCCAACCTTGATGATCATTCCAAGGTTGATGAAGTGTATAAATACTTGTAGTTGAGTCATGGAAAAGATGTCCTTGTGTGAATATGGGAAGATAAGGAAAGGAATTGGAAAGGCAGAGCAGAGGACCCATTGTACTTCAATGTATTAATCTCAGACATGAAGCAGATGTTGATCATGGCAGTAAGATGCCAATAGGGTTTAACATCCCTCAGGGTTTAACAACCTTTATTGTAATCTTTCTAGGTTTAGGGTTGAGGCAGTGAGCCTGCTAGACCTAGCTATACTTCACCATAGTGATCCAGTATGTTGTGGTCCTGTGGAGTGACCAAGCCTGAACATCATTTTTCAAAGATTACAATATATTTTTGAGAGCTAATCCTCTCTGTGGTTTTTCCCCACCTTGGGGTTTTCCACGTAAAAATCTTGTGTCTCTTGTGTATAATGTTGCATCTGTGTTTAAGTTTCTAATTTCATGCATTCATTGTTAAATCATAATATTTGTGAATAAGTGATTGATGTTTAAATGAAGAAGTATTCAAGTTTTTGTGACAACTAATTCACCCCCTCTCAGTTGTTCAACACATTTCAACAATTGGTATCGGAGCCAAGTTCATCTATAGAAAGTCTAATAGCTTGAGGAAGGTCCAAAATGTCTTATAAGAAGGAAGCGTCGCATTTTGATGGGACGAACTATGCTCTTTGGAAGGCACGAATGAGAAGCCATCTTCTTTGTCTTGGTTACAAAGTATGGAAAGCTGTAGAAACAAAATACACCTTGCCTTAGAATGGCTTGACAACTAAAGATGAAATAAAGGAATATGAAGTGGATGTCAAAGCAAAAGATGCTCTGTTAAGTTCATTGAATAACACAGTACTGACAAAAAATAGTGGATCTTGAAACTGCAAATGAGGTATGGAAAAAGCTAAAAAATCTATATGAGGGAGATGACTCTGTGAAAGAGGCCAAGCTACAAAGTCTGAAGGTGAAATATTAAAGTTTGAAGATGAATGAAGATGAAAACATATCAGCCTTTATGCAAAGAGTTGATGAACTTGTCACCAGAATAAAAGGTATGGGGGAACTCTTGGTGATAAGGAAGTTGTAATGAAAATTCTTAGATCACTGCCAAAGACCTATAGTCACAAGGTAGCTACAATTGAAGAATTTATGCAAGTAAATGTTGATAACTGAAAGGGGGGGTGAGTCAGTTATCTTAAGTAATTTAACTTTCTATTCTTCTTTAATAACTAGTGCAACATCAAAACAAATAAGCATCCATAACCATGAAAGTAGAAATAAAATCAATATATAACATAATGATTTTGACGTGGAAAACCTTGTTAAGGGAAAAACCATGGGGTGACTAACCCAAGATTGTATTCTCTGTTAAAAGAATAGAAGTACAAAATGGCACTTGCCAATTAGGGCTCACTGCCTGAGCACACTGTTCACAAGAGACTCACTGCCTACAAGAGACTCACTATCTACAAGGTACAAAGAAAGTAACAAGATACTTGAACTAATGAGAAGCATCCACATATGCTGAGGTTCAGTTCCGGTTAGGCTCAATACATTGATCTATTGCACTTCATTCTTCCTCTGCTTTGGTGCTGCTGTCCTGTCACATACCAGACATGTTTTACTGCTTCCACACTGCTCTCTGCTTTTCTTCACACTTCACAATACACCACACACACCTTCTCATCGAAGTCCATCTGGTATATATATCCGTACAAAGGATTTCAACATCTTTCTAGTCGGCATCTAGAATACTCAATATTTTCCCAAACTCTGGTCTGTTAGCTGAATCCTTGCTTACCAAGTGATGCGTATCAAAGAGATGCTTATAGAAGTC
Source organism: Cunninghamia lanceolata (assembly GCA_027924645.1). Taxonomy (NCBI): domain Eukaryota; kingdom Viridiplantae; phylum Streptophyta; class Pinopsida; order Cupressales; family Cupressaceae; genus Cunninghamia; species Cunninghamia lanceolata. The sequence continues at coordinate 4,638,962 of BSBN01000934.1, forward strand.
ATCAATCATGTTGGCCAATCATGAATGATACCTCAAGAAACTTGATCACCATCAATATCTCATCTAGATTAAGATCTGATGCTCTACTGGTCAGGTCTTTCTCAGTCTACTCTGCCAAACAGGAACCCAATACTTAGGTGCTCATATCTCTTTACTCTTTCATCATCAGAGGCTCAATCCATGGAATGTATCAGTCATGGTACTCCTATAGACTTCCCCAAGTCCACACTTTACTGAGATACTTCCTCTGAGAGATCTAGACTTGATTGTCAGACCTTGCTGGATGCTCTATTCTTGTTCACCGGACCAAGATACTCTTCAATCTGACTTTTGATATAGACATACCATGTACTGCAGATGTGTGGGATGGACTTTGTTGCCATTAATGACAACACTCATGAAGCCACACAGTGTCTCTTACCAACAATCTCCCCCTTTGGCATTGATGGCAACACTTAGTGAAAAATGACTAAGTGTCACACTACACTCCCCCTTGGCTGATGCTCTATTCTAATGTACACTTTACCGGAGCTCCCCCTTAGCTAGATTTCACATTTTTCACTATTCTTCACTCCCCCTTTCACATCAATGGAAAAGGGTAGAATCCGCATGCCAAAATTTCTAAAAATTAATCTATACATATCTGCATAAGTATATATACAAGTTATACTTACATATACTTAAGTATATCTGCAAAAGTATTCTTCGTCTATACAACTTCCATCGCCCAACTCTGCTTCATCCTGTCCAAAATTAAGATGTGACCACTCAACAAGAATGCAAAAGCCTCTACCCTTTTTAGATTTGTCGGATCACTGGTCCGGGCTGTGGTCTGAGCATCAGTTAGGGCCTCATGCATGGCCTCTAATTTAGGGATAATTATCCCTCTAAGTTAACTTAACCTGCTTATTCTATTTTTCTTCTCCTTCTCAAGCTTCTTTATTTCATTTATGACTGCAGTAGTTTGACACTCTTGATTTATTATGGAAGAGGTGAGAGGATCAAAACATTGAGATAAACTTGATAGTTTGCTCTCTTGTTCTTCCACCTTCTTGGTGATGTCTATTGTTACGGTGGACCAAGATAGACAAAATTTATATAGATCTCCACCATCTTTAAGAGCATTCTCTAGGCTCTTTATTCCAATATCCAAATTTCTCCTATCATTTGTTATTAGGCCTTGTACTTTAGAGAATCTTTTTCCCAAAAACTCCTTCCAGACCTTTTCTTCAGCTGACTTCTCTAAGGAATCAAAATGTGTATTAACAGAATTTACAAGAGATTTTAGATTATCGGATGAGGAGGCTACGAGATCATTCTGGAAGGATGGCATGATCTTCTCCAATACACCGAATGCAATTTCTATGAGCTCACAGTCTTCCATGTGAGACTTCAGAAGTTTTTCTTTTGCCTTTGCTTGAGCAAAGGATGCTATCTTCATGGTTTGAATAGAGGAGAGGGAATCAAAATTGAACAGTCCTTGGAGTAGCTCTGGTTCACGCAATTCCATCATTTCTTTTGTCAGGAAGTCCTTAATAGCTTCTGTTGTGTCTCTTGCTGGAGACAAAGTTTCCTTTCCTTCTGTGGCCTCAGAGGTGTCAATAGAGACCTTCTCTGTTTGATCTTTTTCTCTTCCCTTTTTCTCCTCTTCTTGACTTGCTTTCTCTTCTTTTCTTAGTTCTTCTTTAGTTCCAGAGTCAATAGGGGGATCCAGAAGAGAGATGTTTACTTCTTCAGGGACTTCCTCTTCTGGAGTAGAGGAATCCAAATCCTGAGTCCTTTCCTCTCTTATGTTCTTTGGCTCTTCTGTATTTTTCATAGTAGATTCTCCTTCGTCATCCATGACGGAGGGTTCATCACCTAATTCCTCTATAATAGGAAGATTGAATCTTTTAAAAGCATTCCAGATGATATCTTCTATTTCTTTTGCCACTTTGTTAGTTTCTCCAAGCATAAGCTGGTTCATCCTTGCTTTGCTTCAAAACTCATCCTTGCAGTCCTTGAAGATGATGTTCTTTTGTTGAGGGGTAATGGAAGGATAGAGTTGGATAGCAATTTTCTCCCAGATTTCTAGGTCTTTTGCCATGGCATTGTTCTTTCTTATTTCATGTTCCTTCTCTAGGCTTTTGGGAATCAGGGATATGATTTCAATGAATGCTTTGTTATAGATATTAAGATACCTAACTGTAGCATCTTGCAGGATCTTCTGGTCAGCTTCATTGTATTCATCATAGAATTCAGTCATTGGTTTTAGGTTCCCATCCACAGTGACTGATTTGATGATATCATCAATGCAAAGAGTAGGCTTTTCAACAAATTCCTCTACCTTCTCTTCTTTGCCTTGATCGGTAGAGGGTTCACTGGATGTTTTCTTCTTCTTCTTCATTTTCTTGACTTCCTCATCGATTTCAGTTTCTTCATCATCCTTCTAACTTGTATAGGATCTTGTTGCCTTTTTCTTTGTTCTCTTCTCTCCATTTCTGAATGTCTGGGCTTCCAGTTTTGATGTCTTTTAGCTTTTAGAGGTGGCAGGTGCAGAGCTCTTGGAGGATCTGGTCCGGGAGGGAGCTTGCACCGGAGCACTTTCTTTTTCAGTTTCTTTCCTTTCTTTCTCTGCCCTTTCCATCTTCTCTCTGTTGGCATCAATTGCCTCCTTTGATATTCCATTCCTCTTGGTGAATTCTTCTACTTCCCTTCTCACTTTTCTTTTAATCTTAGGCTGTCTTAGTTCAACATGAACTTTTACACTCAGCTCTTGGTAGGTTCCAAACCTTTCTACCTTAGGGTCCTTGGGCTGACTCAAAAGATGTTGGATATGTAGTTCTAGGATTTTCTCATCAACCTCATACCCCATTGGCATGATCTAGACTATCCTTGGCTCCACTGCCTCCATTAGGCATTGATCAGTTTCTACCATAAAGCATATTGTATCCTTATACTTTTCAACTAGAAATTGGGGGATTCTCTCTCTGGCTTGCATCATATTCTAGAAGTTCTTGAAGTAGCCTGAGAGTGCTATATTCTATGCCTTGGCATCACTAATTCCATGCAAATAATCTCTGATTTGTATGGCTACTGGTCTATCATTTTACCATACCCAACCACTGGATCTGGGAAGCTCATTCATAAAGTAAAAGAACAAACACAGTATTAGCCCACCATACTTGAATGATTTCTTCTTGTCCTTCTTGATCTTTTGTAGGTTTTCCAATAGTTGTCTTAGAAGAAGCTCACAAAGATCATAATCTGCATTCTCCCTTAACATCTGATAGGCAGCATAGATTGCAGTTCCAGATATAGAATTCTCCCTGTTGGAGTGATATATCTTATAGCCAATTATCATCGATGCAAACTTGATAGCCGAATCGGTGATATCTTCAATTGTCATTTCTCTCTTGTCAAATTTCAATCCTGTTGCCTCACTCACTATCTGATTCTTGATGGATTTGAGAGCAGGTAACCCACCGGATGAGTGCAATCCAGTAACTGCCCTAATGGCATCCTTGGTTATCTTGAATGGCCTCATCAACAACATAAAGTTGTCATGCATTCTACTCAGAACATACTGGACCCATTCATCTTCTGCAAAACAGGGGAAATGGATGCAATGTCCAAAATGCTTGTCCTGGATAGCCTTGTACTAAGGTTTGAGTTCAAAAGAATCATCTATTAACTGATTGTGATAGATATCCATTAGCTTGGATTCCCCAAATTCCTTAATGTTTGTATGAATATATGCCCTAACATCTTCTACATGCAAAACCCCATGCAGAATGCTTGAAAAGGCGCCTAGGGGATCAACTTCTAGGGATTTGTAGGGATGTTTCTTGAATTTAGGATGTGGCCTATCAGTGATCTTCACAACATTTAGAGTAGCCATCTTTCAAAAGATTCAGAGAGAGGTTTTCAAGAGAAAAAAATACCTTTTATGCTTCTAGGGTTCACGATATGAGTCGGATCGGATTGCTGGAAGAATCAACTTCTGCGGTTGATCTTTGAGGGGCTTGAGACAATTTCATTGCAGAGCTCCTTTTCTCTTTTTCTTGAATTCAAATGTACAAATGATGAACAAAAGAACTCTTTTATTTCTGTGCAAACCCTAATTCCATTTTACAATAAATGCACAACTTAGGTTATTCCGGTTGCCTTGTTTTCCTTGTTTCTGAGAGAGATCTTTCCAAATCACTGAGATGCACTTAGAGTTATTCTTGGTGAATATTAGCAATCTATCTACCTTTCTCCAATCATTCCATTTATCCGCAGATCAAGATACCTCAATTTGAATAATACCGGATCTAACTGTGAAAATCCTATTCTTACCGAATGACTATTAAACCGGATCAATCTTGGTAGATTAACCTCTTCTAAATTTCTTGCAGATCTTCCATATCTTTACCAAGGATTATTTAGATGTTTCTTTGAGAACCCTTTAATCCGCAACTTTCCATGTGCCAATTTCAGGCACCAATGAACTGGCTGGGGGAACTTGTTTTCTTTTGTGACTCCCCCTGAGCCAGAGCTCATCTATTTAGTTTTCGGAAGGAATATCAGCACCAGATTCTATGCGGATCATCCTCAACATTTTTTGTACTCCTCTTCAACCAAATCTTGTTCATCTCCCTTTTAATTTCATCCGCATTCACTTTTCCTTTTCCTTTGTCTTGCTTTTGATTATGATGCACTGGACCCTTTTTGTATTGATTCTTACTTCTGCAGAATTTGGCAATATGACCAGGTCTATTGCAATTGTAGCAAACAACATTTCTTTGCATATTTGACTGATATCCTCTTAATCTACACTGATTAGCCATATGTCCCATTCTATTGAATGCAAAGCATCTACCATTGAATGAATTGTTTATTTGCATATTTCTACACTCATGAGATTTGTGACCATACCTTTTGCAATTAAAACACTGTTTGGGGAAGGATGAATTAGTTTGATTCATTCTTCTTCTGCCCTGATTTGCTTTATGACCAAAGTTATTGCAATTGTGGCAGTATCCATTGAAGGATGGATATCTTTGAGCATTTCGTTGCCTTACCGGAGGTCTTCTAGGCCTGTTCCTTGGATTTCCTGATCTAGAGTTCTTCTGACTGGATCCAGAGCTTTCACCTTTCTCATACCCCAAGCCTTGCTTGTCATCTACCCTCTTTTGGCTTTCAAGAAGAAATTCAAGCTGAGCAGAGCTTATCTTGAATTTCTCTTTGTATTCATTTGTTGTTTGAAAATCCCTTTTTAGAGTGACAATCTGATTCTCAAGTTGTGTAGGAGTCAAGGACAACACTGAGAGGGGGGGTGAATCAGTGTTGTGTGAATTTTCAAATCTTTTTCAAACTTTAACTTGCATAGCATAAAGGTGAGAAAGTTATCATTGAATTGTCAAACACATATGCACATAACTTTGTCAAACACATAAACAAAACTCATGAGTAAAACATACAATCATAGAGAGATGATTAAGACACAAGAATTGCACGAGTGGAAAACCCTCCAAGGGTAGAAAAACCACTCCAGAATTGCCTCACTGGCTTAACTGAAAAACATGTCTCACTGGCAATACAAATTGTATCTAGGAGCACCAACTCCTTATGGAGCACCAACTCTAATACCAAATAGAAGCACCCACTTCCAACACTAATATACCTCACTGGTAAACAAATAGGTCTCACTGACCTACAAGCCTCACTGGCTAATACAAGGCCTCACTGGCAAATTGAATCTTCACTGGAAGTAATAAACAAGTTCAGAGGGACACTCTGTTTAATTCAATACAAAACATATGTCTATCAAATGGTCATTCTATTCAAAATCAATCCTTTTTCTGGATCCCCTCAACCACACTGCATATTCTGTATGTTTCATCTCTGTCTTACTAGTTTCAATGTCTTGATCAATCAAATTCATGATTCATGCACCTGATTGTCATTGCAATTGCATATTGTCTTTCTAATCACCTTGTCAATCTCTGTATCTGTATTTGATCCCTGTCAGTTCATCATCTATCTGCACAACATCACTCACCTCATCTTATTAAACCACATAGCTCTATATTCAAAAGCATCTGTAATGTCATTAAATAAAATCTGAATATACTTTCACAACCCATCACAATGTTCTTTCAATAACCCTTCATATTCTCTTCTCTATCTTAAAAAATATACGTCAATTTTATGCATTAAAAAATCTTTTGATCTTCCTCTTCTCTGTACATGATCCTTCATATTCTTTCATATTTCAATTTGAACAATTTCTATATTCAATATTATCCCTGCATAAAACATTTAACAAAAATATATCTCCAAAAACAACTTCAATTAAATTCAATCATTTTGCCCCTGTCAAAAATAAAACAATAACTCTTCAAATTCCTTTGTGCATTCACTTTCATCTTCATTGCATGATCCTTCATATCCATTAAAAAAAATCACTGGATTGCTTCAATTTTTCCATGTCAAAAATGAAGAGCCTTCACAAATTGATTCACCTGCAAAAGATTTTTCATATTCCTCTGTATAAATATTTTTCACCTTCTCAAACAAAATCATCTTTGTCTTCAAAAACTATTCAAATTCTTCCCACAGCAAATCAATCTATCCTCTGTCAAAAACCAAATTCACATTATCATCTTCAATAAATCTCATTTTCTCTGCAAAGAACTTCTTCAAAAAAATCCTAGACAAAGTCTCAAGATATTCTTCATTTTGCAAAAAAAAACATCTCCAATTCTCCATCAATATTTTCCTTAAAAAAAAATCTCCTTAGAAACATCTCTTAGAGTTGATATATTAAAAATTTCTAATTTTAAAAAAGACTTATCACCTTAAAAAAGAAATTGATAGCTTTCTTTTAAAATTAAAAATCTCCATTTTTAAAAATTCTAAACGGTATGGGCCGACCACTTTAGAAAATAAAGAAAGTTTCTAAAAAAAATTTAAAGCCGTAAAAGGCTTGGGGATCGGCTTTTTACAAGCTCCTCAAAAAGAGGCAATTCGATGCCTTTTACTTATCAACCATGCATCGGGCTAAAACTAGTTTTGTTTCCTTTAAAACATTTCAATGTTTATATTCCTGCTCAAACATATTAACCGATGACCGGTCTTCCACATTACCATTGTCAAGGGGGCCGGTTTGCACATGATGTAAGATCCCTCCTGCAGGTCATGTTTAGTGAAATGACCTTCTATCATAGGTCGATGTGAATTTAGAATATAAAGTATAACTTATCATTGCAAGGGTAGAGAAAGACATGAAAATAGGACTTTTAAACTCCTTTATAAACTTTGAGCTTAAAAAATAATATCTTCAATAAAAATTAATTCCAACCTTGTTATGAGCTACAACAAGAACTAAACAACCTTGTTCCTTTGCATGAACAACACTGATAATGAATCTTCTTAGCACATAAGTCATAACCATCATGGATCCAAAGAAGCATGGTGAACACAATGATTTGATTAGGACATGAACACCAAAAAAGACCAAATGAAATCATTAATATGAACATTGCAAACCTTTGAATACCAACAACTGATATCATCAACCTTGTCAAGAACCAACACATTGCAAACCTTTGAATACCAACAACTGATATCTGCATCTGTAAACTCAGTGGTATCACAACTCCTGTGATCACTTCTATCAATCCTTGATATAGAGTATGCCAGACAACATGATGAAGGCTACTGAGATCAAATTACCAAGTCACTACCAATACAAGTCATCTGTAAAGAACACACAAGATGATGTACTCTTGATGATGTATTCCTGCAACTTCCTGATGATGCACTCCTGCAACAACACACAAGATGATGTACTCCTGATAAAGTATAGAGCCATTCTCTACATCTGCAAGACACATATGATGTGATCATCACAAGACATTAAGGATTTCTAACAACCAATACATTGTCTCTGTATTAAATCTCTCCCACTTGAAGACATCCTGAAATATGACATGAGGACCAAACACCTTTTTGTCATCAATGACAACCTGTCACCATCAAGTTGTTCTTCATTATCTCTAGCTTCTTCAAGATCAGATTCCAAATGCCTGATTATTCTATCCATTTTGTGGTAGTCTTCTGACTTCTCCTTAAGAGATTGTTTTAGATTATCTCCAGTCTTTCTTTTCTCTTCAATTTCTTGGGTGAATTTCATAACTCTTGATTCTATTTCATGTCTTACCATAATGACCTCTTTTGACAGCTTCTCACATAATTTGTTCTTCTCATTTAGATCTTTGTTAGTATCATTGGTTTCACTTTGATTTGCTAATTGCTGAAGAAGTTCCTTTCTCTTTTTCATAGAGATACTTAGTTTCTCCTTTAGTTCATTTATGAAATCATCAGCTTGTTTGAGTCTTTCTCTCAAGTTATTGACTTCAGAGTGAGATTGCTCAAGATCATCAAGGGCAGACTAAAGTTGTTCCCTCATACTATACATATCCATTTGAATTCCCAGATCTTCCTCAAGCTGTTAGGCTCTATTTGGAGGAACTTAGCTTTGATACCAATTATTTATAACTGAGACGGGGGGTGAATCAGTTATCTTAAGTAATTTAACTTTCTGTTCTTCTTTAATAACTAGTGCAGCATCAAAACAAATAAGCATCCATAACCATGAAAGCAGAAATGAAATCAATACATAACACAATGATTTTGACGTGGAAAACCCTGTTAAGGGAAAAACCACGGGGTGACTAACCCAAGATTGTATTCTCTATTAAAAGAATAGAAGTACAAAATGGAACTTGCCAATTAGAGCTCACTGCCCGAGCACACTGCTCATAAGAGGCTCACTACCTACAAGAGACTCACTGTCTACAAGGTACAAAGAAAGTAACAAGATACTTGAACTGATGAGAAGCATCCACATATACTGAGGTTCAATTCTGGTTAGGCTCAATACACTGATCTATTGCACTTCATTCTTCCTCTGGTTTGGTGCTGCTGTCCTGTCACATATTGGACATGTATTACTACTTCCACATTGCTCTCTGCTTTTCTTCACACTTCACAATACAAAACACACACCTTCTCATCAAAATCCATCTAGTATATGTATCCGCACAAAGGATTTCAACATCTTTATAGTCGGCATCTGGAACACTCAATATTTTCCCAAACTTTGGTCTGTCGGTTAAATCCTTTCTTACCAAGTGATGCGTATCAAAGAGATGCTTATAGAAGTCATCAATCATGTCAGCCAATCATGAATGATACCTCAAGAAACTTGATCACCATCAATATCTCATATGGATTAAGATCTGATGCCCTACCGATCAGGTCTTCCTCAGTCTACTCTGCCAAATAGGAACCTAATACTTAGGCGCTCATATCTCTTTACTCTTTCATCACCGAAGGCTCAATCCATGGAATGTATCAGTCATGGTACTCCTCTAGACTTCCCCAAGTCTACACTTTACTGAGATACTTCCTCTAACAGATCCGGACCTAATTGTCGGACCTTGCTGCATGCTTTATTCTTGCTCACCAGATCAAGATACTCTTCAATTTGACTTTCGGTATAGACATACCATGTCCTGTGGATGTGTGGGATGGACTTTGTTGTCATCAATGACAACACTCATGAAGCCACACAATGTCTCTTTCCAACAGTAAAATATGTTGACAGAGATCAGTTGCTTGGTAAACTTACTGCCTTTGAGATGAGAGAGTTTGGTGATGCCTTGCCAAAAGTAGAGACTCCCTTCAAAGCCAGTACTTCTGGGAAAACCTCCAAATCAGAAAAGTACAAAGTAGAATTAGATGATGAGTTTGATGAAATAGAATCCAACTTTGTGGATAGACTGCAAAGAGGATCCGGTAAGTGTAAAGGTAAATTACCTTTCAAATGTTTTTCCTACAATAAAGTAGGCCACTTTGCTTCCAGATATCTTGAAAGAATTGAAAGAAATAGGAAAAGATATGAGAATAGACCTAGGATCCAAAAGAAATGTTATTATGTTGAAGATTTTGATGATGATGAAGGAGTATTAGATAATGGTGAACCAAATAATGCTAGTAACTCTGGAAATGAATGCTTGTTTATTGCTATTAAAGAAGAACCTGTGTCTACTAATCCTGCTAGTTGTTTGAAGAAAGAAAAACCAGTGGAAAGTTCTTTGGCTGGTCAGGTTGTTGAAGATAAATCTATGAATGGGTTATTGATAGTGGCTGCTCTCACCACATGACTGGTGACAAAAGTAAGTTTGAAAGTTTGGAAAGATATGATGGTGGACTGGTTAGGTTCAGAGATGATATAGCTGGTAAGATTTGTGGAAAAGGATTTATTTCTTTTGATGGCAAGCATAATACTAAAGATGTCTTGTATGTGAAAGGATTGTAGCACAATCTTTTGAGTGTGGGTCAGATGTGTGACAAAGGGTATGACCTAAGCTTCAAGGACAATGGATGCAAGATCAGGGAAAGCTCCAGAAAAATCATTGCAACTGGTAAGAAGACTAGAGGTCATATCTGTTGGGAATTAAGGTGTCTCAACCTTGGTAATTCCTTTTATTTATTCATTGTATTTATTCATTTATTGCCTATTGTATAATTTGGATGCAAATCCTATGTTGTCATATTGTGGGAGTTGGCATGGTGATGTTTCATCCTACATGGCATATGACCACATGTAAATTTGTCCTCACATGAGGAGATAGAGGTCCCACTTAGTGGTAGGAATATTTTTCCATGTGTCAGCATCTTGGAATGTGTGTAAGGGAATATTGATCGAAAGGTCATGACAAATTCCTATGACAAAGTTATGATGTGTAAGAGTCAGAAATAGAAGATCCTATGATAGTATTGACATGTGTCGAGAAGCATCTTTGAAAAAGGCATCTTTGGGTGCCCCAAGGTCGACTATGACATGTTGTAAGAGAATATGCTATTTATAGCCTGTGTATGATAGATTCTCTTACAGCTGTAAGTTATGACAGCTATGACAGATTCTATGACGGTTGTAAGAGTCGTAAGAGCATCTGTCATAGCCCATTTTAGAAATAGGTGACCTCCTTGGGATGGGGTGACTTGACAAGTGTTAGGAGCATCCTACAGTGTTGTACAAGTGTCCATAGGCATGGGTTTTGGGCCATGAGGCTATGTTGGATGCCCATCTCAATGTGGACCCATTTTTGCCTTGTATTCTCTTTATAAATAGGTGCTTTTGAGAGAAGTACTACAGGTTTGATAGGTATTATTATGCTACTGGAACATCTCCAGATATGAGTGTGAAAGACTCTTGCAAGAGAATTGGCTCTATGTTGTATTGTAACCTTCATTATTTACGAAATACATTTGAGCTGTGTTTTGGAGTGTGGGGTTTTTCACTCATAAGGGTTTTCCCCACGTATATCTTGTGTCTCTCTTCTTCTGTCTTACTTTCTTGTCTATGTGTTTGTTGCAATATCTCTGTTAGTGGGTTAACATAGCTGTAACTGTAAAGATAAAATTGAATTTGTACTCTCCTCCCCTCATTAGATTAGTGTAGGAAGAGATTTCCACACACCTAGCTTCCTTTCAATATCTACCACTTGAAAGGAACTAATAATTATTGTTTGTTGGCTCAGACCGATGAAAGTTGGCTATGAAAGAGAAGGTTGTGTCATATCAATTTTGACAACATTATGAAGATAAGTACCGCATAGGCTGTTAGAGATTTGCCCAAGCTTGTGAAGCCTGCTAATCCTATTTGTAAGGAGTATCAATTTGGGAAACAAACAAGAACAAGTTTCAAAAGCAAGGATCAATCAGTTGATGGATTACTAGAACTAGTGCATATAGATTTGTGTGGACCTACTAGAATAAGAAGTTTACAAGGAGACATGTATTTCATGTTGCTTATTGATGATTATTCAAGAATGACTTGGGTTACCTTTTTGAAAGAAAAATCAGAAGCTCTAGATAAGTTCAAGGCATTTAAGGCAATGGTTGAAAATGAGATGGATTTGAAGATCAAATGTTTAAGGTCTGATAGAGGAGGAGAGTGCACATCAAATGAATTCAATTTCTTTTGCAAAGAACATGGGATAGAGAGACAACCATTTACACCTAGAACTCCACAACAAAATGGAGTCATTGAAAGGAAAAATAGAATAGTTCAAGAAGCTGCTAGAACCATGATGAAGGAAGCTGATCTTATGGAAGTATATTGGAGAGAGGCAATTAACATTGTTGTATATATCCTAAACAGAGTCCAAGTCAAAGGTAACAATGCTAAGACTCCTTATGAATTGTGGTATGGCAAAATTCCTACTATGAAATATCTCAAAGTTTTTGGTAGCAAATGTTATATCAAAAGAGAAGAAGATCTAGGCAAGTTTGATGCTAGGTGTGATGAAGGAATCTTCCTTGGTTATTCCACCAAGAGGAAGACCTACCAGTGCTATAATAAGGGACTGAATAAGATTATTGAGAGTGCAAATGTCAAAGTTGATGAAAGCAAGGAAAGATCTTCAGAATCAAGTGGATATGAATAAGAGAAACCAAATGTTTCAGAAGTGGTGCAGCATGAAGACAGCTCAGATGAAGAGGATCAAGCTCTAGAAAGTGCTATCAAGACACCAAGGTATGTAAAACTTAATTATTCTAAGGGCCAAATCATAAGAGACAAGAGTAAAGGAATTCTGACCAGAAGAAGAGCTGCAGAAGAACAAGTAAATTTCTGTTTGATTTCCAAGATTGAACCTAAAACTATGAATGAAGCTTGCAATGATGAGAATTGGGTAAAAGCTATGAAACAAGAATTGATGTAGATAGAAAAGAATCAGACTTGGGATCTTGTTCCCAGACCAACAGATAAAAATGTAATTGGTACCAAGTGGGTTTTCAAAAACAAGATGAATGAGAATGGTGAAGTAGTAAGAAACAAAGCAAGGTTGGTATGTAAAGGATACTCTCAAGTTGAAGGAATAGATTTAAGGAAATATTTGCACCAGTAGAAAGGATTGAAGCTATAAGAAAGTTTCTGGGATTTGCAACCTACAAATATTTTAAGGTATATCAGATGGATGTAAAACCTGCATTCTTGAATGGAGAATTGGAAGAAGAAGTATATATTGAACAACCAAAAGGATTCCAGTCATCAAATTAGCGTGACATGGTATGTAGATTGAAGAAGGATTTGTATGGATTAAAACAAGCCCCAGGGCATGGTATGCAAGGTTGGATAGGTATCTGATATAGATTGGGTTCAGTAAAGGTACTATAGACAACAATCTCTATTTTAAGATCAATGATGAACAAATCCTAATTGTAGCAATCTTTGTTGATGACATTACCTTTGGAGGCAATGAAGGTATTGCACAGTTTTTGCCAGAGAAATGCAAAGTGAATTTGAAATGTCCATGTTTGGTGAGATGAATTTCTTTTTTGGGTCTACAAATAAATCAATCAGATAAAGATATATTCATTTCTCAGTCTAAGTATGTGAAAGAGTTGCTAAAGAAGTTTAGGATGGAAGACTCTAAACCAGTAAATACTCACATGACAACCGGTTGTAAGTTGAGAAATAATGATGATTCACCTATGGAAGATCAGAAAAGGTACAGATCTATTATTGGAGGGCTACTCTATCTGACCCAAACCAGACTTGACATAATGCATGCAGTTTGTCTTGTGGCAAGATTTCAAGCAAAGCCCAAGGAGACACATATGATGGCAATCAAGAGAATTCTGAGATATTTGAAAGGCACAATAAATTATGGTTTGTGGTATCCAAAGGACAATGATTTCACTCTAAGTGCATACACTAATGCAGATTGGGCTGGAGATATGGATGACAGGAAAAGTACAAATGGAGGTGCATTATTTTTGGGAAAAAGGTTGGTAACTTGGTTGAGCAAGAAACATGATTCAATATCCCTATCTATTGCAGAAGCAGAAGACATTGCAGCAACATGTAGTTGCACTCAAGTATTATGGATGAAGCAAACTTTAAAGGACATCAGAGTTATATATGGAGATCCAATTGCATTCTTTTGTGACAATACAAGTGCCATAAACATATCAAAGAATCTAGTAATGCATTCAAGGACAAAGTACATATCCATAAGATACCACTTTCTAAGAGAAAAGGTGATAGATAATGAAGTCAAGTTGGAGTATGTATCTAAAAAAGATCAGATTGCAGACATTTTCAACAAACCTCTACGTAAGGATACTTTTAAGTATCTTAAAGAAAAGTTAGGGGTTATTACCCCTCTTGCTCTAAACTAAGATCACAAGAGTGCATCAATCCGGTGGTGCCTCTTCAGATCTGGATTGATGCTTTTATTGCTACTTCTCAGGGGGAGTAGTCAGAGAGTTTAGAAGAGAAATAGAATCAAAGCAAAAGAGTGCAAGTATGTGCCCTTTGCCATTGATGTCAAAGGGGGAGAGAAGTCATGTGAAAAACTCAGAAAGAAAGAATGTAGATGTGTAAAAAGATAGGGGGAGAATCTTGGTTAGAAAGAAAGAGTGCAAATGTGTAAAGAGATAGGGGCAGAATCTTGTCTTGATGGTTGTTGCAGTTTTTAACTTTATATGTTGCCATCAATGACAAAGGGGGAGATTATTGCAAGTATGTGCCTAATCAGTGTTGTCATTGATGTCAACATATCCTTGTTGTCATTGGTGTGAACTATGTTCTATTCTATTACTTGTTTAGAAGCTTTGTATGTTGAGGATATTGAGAAAATTGGCCCCTTCGGAAGATACAAGTGAGTTACAGTGAAGTGCAGTATAGATAGTGAGTTGTATGCTAAAGAACAATCTGGTAGATTTCTCTATATTTCTTCATGGTTGAATATCTTGGTCTGTGAATTGGAATTTATTTAAAGGGATGTCTGAGGATGCTAGATCCTAATTTTGAGCCTCTGGTATGAAGAATTGAGAGAGTGGCATTCACTAGAGTAAAACCTATTTTCTTCGATTATTATTTGGTGACAGGGAGAAAGTATTTTGCTCTGTGATTCTAAAGGGAAGTCTGGGATGATGATAAGTGCCTACAAATGTAGTGGTTCATGTTTTGGTGGTCTGCAAGCTTTCTTTCTTTTGTGTTAGTTGAAGATAGTGAAGTTCATGTGTTCTGGTGAGAAAATTCCTATGGATAAAGTGGTTAAGGTTTGTGCAGTTGCTCCTGATGATTATAATGTGCTTGTGGATGTCTCCTAATCATGTCCCTATCTTGACATTGGTCCGTGTTAAGGAATTGAGATCATTTTTGAAGATTGTTCCCAGATAGTGTAACGTGTAACCAGTCTTAGTCGACTTGGTTAACTCCAGTTATTGCAGAGATTGCTTGAAGATCGTTGAAGCATGTTGTGGCATGGAAGATCGTGTTTGAGTCCTAGCTAAGGTGGGGCATGATCTACATACATCATTACTTCATTCCCTTTGCATAATGTTATATTAGGTTAGGACCTATTGTGTAAGTGTTTGTAATGCTGACCTTGGAGATTATTCAAATGGTTGATGATTGTAATGCCGACCTTGATGATCATTCCAAGGTTGATGAAGTGTATAAATACTTGTAGTTGAGTCATGGAAAAGATGTCCTTGTGAGAAGATGGGAAGATAAGGAAAGGAAGTGGAAAGGCAGAGCAGGGCAGATCATAGGACCCATTGTACTTCAATGTATTAATCTTAGACATGAAGAAGATGTTGATCATGGCAGTAAGCCTGGCGGTGAGCTGCCAGTAGGGTTTAACAGCCCTTATTGTAATCTTTCTAGGTTTAGGGTTGAGGCAGTGAGCCTGCTAGACCTAGCTATACTTCATGGCAGTGAGGCAGTATGTTCTGGGCCCGTGGAGTGACCAAGCCTGAACATCATTTTTCAAAGATTACAATATATTTTTGAGAGCTAATCCTCTTCATGGTTTTTCCCCACCTTGGAGTTTTCCACGTAAAAATTTGGTGTCTCTTGTGTATAATGTTACATCTGTGTTTAAGTTTCTAATTTCATGCATTCATTGTTAAATCATAATATTTGTGAATAAGTGATTGATGTTTATATGAAGAAGTATTCAAGGTTTTGTGACAACTGATTCACCCCACCTCTTAGTTGTCCAGTGCATTTCAACACTAGGAGATTGTGGCCAAAGACACTTGCAATGCCACAAGAATTTTTTGGGAGGAAAAGACTTCTTAAAGAATTAAATTCTACTTTTCTTGTCCTTGTCCCGAAGAAGAATGGTGCTAACACCTTTGATGATTTTCATCCCATTAGTTTGTGTAACTCGATCTTTAAGATTGTCTCAAAGGTGGTGGCTTGCAGGCTTCAAGTCCTTCTCCCGAGCATTGTGTCAATGCAGCATAGTGGTTGTGTTCCTGGAAAATAAATCCTTGACTCCATTATTTTAGTTCAGGAGAATATTCATTCTTTGGGTATGAATAAAAAAGAGGGCTTCCTTCTTAAGCTTGATCTCATGAAAGCTAATGACAGAGTTGACTAGAAATTTCTTATCAGTGTCTTGAGGAAGTTTGGTTTCAAAGAGAAATATGTAGAGCTTTTCTAGCAACTTGTCCTTTCCCCCAAGGTTTCTGTCCTCATTAATGGTTCTCCGTCGGGTTTCTTTGTGAGTTCTAGAGGATTGAGGCAAGGGGATCCAATCTCACCTTTCCTGTTTATTATCATGGTGGAAGTCCTAGGTAGAAATATTTAGAAAGAGGTTCAAGAAGGGTGGTTCAAAGGGTTATGCCCCTCCTCACTGGGACCGTCCTGTTCTCATCAATAATTTGTGGACGACATTATTATTATGGGAGAGGCCTCTGTTAGAGAAGCTCGCAAGGTGAAGAGTATTCTACAAAATTATGAAGAGGCATCTAGTTAGAAGATTAGCCTTCCCAAAATCTTGATTTTCTTTTTCAATACCTTGAAGCCCAGACAACTTAAGATAGCTCATATTTTGTAGTGCAAAGTTGAGTCCTTACCAACCATCTATCTTGGTATGCCTCTGTATGATAAAAGGATTCCTTATTCCTTCTGGCTTGGAATGGTTGACAAATTCTAGTCCAAACTTGTTGGATGGAAGGGAGTGATCCTTAGTCAGGCGGGCAAGATTCAATTGATTAAAGCTACCCTTCAAAACCTACCAATTTATTCCATGTCCCTATTAAAAGTTCCAACTAAGATTAGAGATAGAATTGAACAAATACAAAAAAGATTCCTCTGGTCAGGAACTAAGGAGAAGAAGAGAATCTCGCTGGTCGCTTGGGACTTGGTTTGCAAGCCTAAAAATTTGGGGGGTCTCAGTCTGAGAAAGTTAAAAGACTTCAACTTTGCCCTCTTGGTGGCCAATGCTTGGCACTTGGTGAATGAGAAGAAACAATGGACAGAAAATGTGAAGAATAAATACTTGAGAGGTTTCAATAACTTCAGGGAAGAGTTGGATTGTCCTAATCTCTCAGAGGGATCTGAAATCGTGAGAAATATATCTCAAGCCAGATAAATTATTAAGAAAGGGTCTAGATGGAAGATTGGGGATGACTAAAAGGTGGACTTTTGGAAGGACCTGTGGTTTGGAAATTCCCCACTTAGTTGGCAGGAGTGGGCGAGTCCTTTTGAAGAAGTTTGCAGTACCAATTTTAGTTCGAAGGTTGTGGATTACATCATTGAAGGCAGAGGGAAGAACTCCTTGATGACCGATAGGTGGATGGAGGAGTTCTAGACTAGGTTAAATCTTTTTCATATCCCTCTTAGTCTGAAAGATGATCAACTCATTTGGTAGGTCACATTGTCAGGGCAGTACTCTATTGCTTCAGCTTTCAAAGGGTTGATTCCTAAGCTGGGTAACCCTCCGTTTTGGGCTAGCTTGTGGGATGACAAACTTATTCCTAAAGTTACTATCTTCTTTTGGCTGCTGGCTCAGGATAGGGTGCTTACCTTAGATAACCTTTGTGAAAGGGGGTTCTCGCTAGCTAACAAATGTCCCTTATGCCTTGAGAAGAATTTGGAAGACTCCTTCCATTTTCTCCTCTCCTACCCTTACTCTCTAGAGGTCTGGAATAAGGTTCTTTCTCTGTGGAACTTGAGCTGGACCTTCTCAAATTCCTTCAAGGAGTTGGTTTCTCAATGGTCCTACCCTATTTTCAATCTATCCCTTAGATTTTTGTGGTCCTTGATGATACCTCACATTGCTTGGAGCCTCTAGAAAGAGAGGAATAATAGAGTTTTTAGGGATTGCAACCTAGCTTCTAAAAACTTGTTTTTCAAGGTGGTCAGGAATATCGAGGAAAATTTTAAATTCAGCATTAAAGATTAGTTATCTCATGGAAACAAGTTAGAGGTGTCTTGGGTGGAGATAGATATCTCTAAAAACTGGGACATCATTGAAGATATTTCTATACCTTTTAAAATAATGAAACAACCTAGAGGGGAAGTGGTATGGAAGTTGCCTCCAAAAGGGTGGATCAAAATTAACTTTGATGGGGCAACAAAAGGGAACCCTAGAGCTGCTGGTAGTGGGGGAGTGATGAGAGATGATCTTGGTAGGTTCTTAGTGGCCGTGGCACTCCCTATGGGTACTTAGACAAACCACTTTGCCAAAGCTGTGGCTTCCTATCACACTGTTGCTCTTTCTCAAGCTAAGGGATATAGAATATTTTGGGTGGAGGGGGATTCTAATAACATTATAAACTACCTTAAGAACACCCTAAAACCTAGTTGGTCTATAGTGACCCTTATTGAAGATGTGATTATGATATTAGGAACCTTTGAAGAAACCTATATATCTCACATATATCGTGAAGGAAACAAGGTGGCAAATATTTTTGCCAACCTTGGGGTTAATAGCAAATCGAAGATTATATGGGATGATGTGGAAAAAATCTTGAGCAAGGCTATGGAGCTTATTATTAATGATGGCAAGAATGGTATGAAGATAGAGTTGTAATGAAGAGATCATCATGATCTTGAAGGGTCCGAAGGGTAATTCTCTCCAGAAAGGTCTATTCACACAGATTATGGGTAGGAAGAATGGAACTAACTTCCAGCACAAGATTCAATTCATTCTTGTTATTGTTTTGTTCTGTGGAGGCTGTGAAAACTATAGGGGTTTGCGATTCAGCATGGGCAGTGAGAGGAATAGAGTTGAACCTTGATCTTGTGAGGGGACTCGTCAGAAATAGAAGGTTTGGAAAATATTGGAGGCTGGGGGTTAACTCCCTACATGGAGAAATTACATGGAGTTGATCCTAATGTTACTGGTATGTTTTTGAAAGGCTACAAGAACAAGAAGGTCTCTGTGTATGGTTGGGAGTTAGCCATCCTGGTAGACCTCATAGCTTCGGTCTCAGGGTTATCCACCAAAGGGAAGAAATTCTTTAGTGAACGAAAATATAGCAAGGAAGCCCTCAAAAATTTTGTAAGGGAAATGAATGTGACAAGCTGGTGAAGATGCACTTGGGAGGTATAACCACCTCTCTATCAAACCCATATGGGCCGAGGTGGCTGAAGTGATCATGAGGTATATAACACTAGATGAGAGGTACATTGCAGCCTATAACTACCACTTCAATCTGCTTAACCATTTCTACCATGGTATGTATGTCTCCACCTTGTTTTACTTGCTCTCCTCTCTGGAGTATGGCATTAAAGAAAATAGTAGAAACCCTAAGCTACCCATTTTGCATGAAAGTCTCATTCTATTGATCATGGAACATATGAAAAACAATACTCCTAAAAAAGGGCTTAAGGAAAAACACAGTGGCAAGAAAAAGGGGTGTATAGTGTCTAGTAAGGAGGAATTCCACATGGATGATGAGGATTTGATAATGGAAGAAGAAGAGGAGGAAAGTGAAGTGGATTCTACTAAAAAGAGGAGAAGAACTCAAAAGAGGGAAGTCAATATTTCCTGGTCTGATGGGTTGAATACTGGAGACGACTCTGATACCTCTATCAAGGAGGTTAAAGGGAAGAGGGCTATGCCTGTGAGAAGGAAAATTTCCACTCCTGCAAAGAGGGGTAAGAAGGTTCTAGAGAAAGAGAGTGATGATGTGGGGGTTGATCCTGGCATTGTTAACATCACCCAGAAATAGGGGAAATGTGATATTCCAACTAAGAAGGGAGCAGAAAGTGGGTTGGAAACCGTAGGTAAAACACTGAATATTCTTGACCCTAAAGTTAGCCTCTAATTTCTTGAGATCCCTGACCCATCTAGCAACCTCCCTGAGGTTTTTGATGACATGCTGGCCCAAGCCAAAAATAGAGACCAAGAGGAGGAAGTGTTTGAGCTAGTGAAAAATGTTGTTAATTCACAGCATAAGATGACCAAATGGTTCTTTCTTGAGATCAACATAATCAACATCAAGTTACAGTTGATATAGGAAAGCTTGGGGAGAGGAAACAACACAACTACCGAACATGACACTTTGATTTTCAAAAATTAGGAAGCTATCTCGAAAATGGAGGAGATTGATTGTGAATTGGGAAGGATGAGGGAATAGTTTAATACTAGAATCCAGTATTTGGAGGAGAAACTCATGGAGGTTAATAATAATTTGGAGAAGATTATGTACATCAAAAAGTTAACTATACAGAACACCTTAAATGGGATGAAGATGCTGATCGATAAGCTTAAAGAACTGAAAAAGAGAAATTCAAAGACTTTAGAGCAGAGGATATTCTGAATGTGGAAGATCTTAGAATACAGGACAAAGAGGAAGGCACTAAAGGTATTGGTAAATAGGTGGCTAAGGAGGACTCTAGTGGCCCCTCTACCTGCACAAGGGGGAGTAAGAAGAAACAGTTCGAGGTAGAAAAGAAGGATTTGATAGACTTTGCCAAGATGCATGAGGCTTTCTATGAACAAGAAATTGAGGTAGCAGAAACCCTAAAGAAAATGAATTAGTATGGTCTGTTTTCTTTTTTGCTTTATTATTTTATGCTTATGTTGTTTTGGTATCTTTTAGTTGGATGATGGTTGGCTTACTATTTTAGTTTGCTTCCTTTTGTAATGGCTTTCAGAGTCCCCTATAAAACCTGTTTGACCATATTAATCAAAAATAAATTAAATACAACAACAACAAATGAGAAAAGAGAAGAAACCATCAACACAAATACTTGCAATCATTCATCCATTCAATACATATAAGCACAAACTACTTACAATAGAGATAAGATGCCTACCTTTAAAAATATATCCCAATAGTGAAGTTGACCTTTCCAACTCCTCAATCTCCCAAGCCAATACTCTCCAAAAACAAGAAGCAAAATGAAGAAAAAGTTCCTTCTCAAGTTGTAAGAGAAGCATATGTAATGAGTGACATGTCACACCTCCTCTCCAAATGAGGAGGTACCACATGGCATCCAAATCGTTCCCTCTCAACTAATCCCCAATTTCGAAGGTGTGATTTGACTCCTCATGGTTCTCACGTGTGAGACCTAGGGGAGAGGAGTGTACTTGTACACTCTTCTCCAAAAATCTTCCTAGGATGTCCTCCCACATTGTTGAAGCATGGGGATGATGGTGTACTGGGTAAGTGCAAGAAGATGAGTACACTTTTTGGCCAAAAGGTGGAAGTGTTTTTCTTGTTTTTTAAATTTTGTCATATTTGGAGTGAAAATTCGAAGCACTTGCACATAAAATATTAAGATGATGTAAAAATAAGAAATGTAGGATTTTGTTTCTAGTTTTCAAATATGTAATGTTTTCTAATACCCAGATGAAGAAAGTTGGTTTTTATAGGATGTACAAAAAGTGTCTTTTTAAAAGTCCCCTATTTTTGGCCAAAGCATGCATGTGTACGACCAACATAATTTGACCTAAATGAAGGTATTTTTCTAATCCCTTTTGTGGAAAGATGCACAGGATGTTGAATTTTGGTCTGGATATTTTTTTGTAATTTTTTGATACATATTTGTTTTTTTATTAATTTTTCAATGGCCCTAATTAGTTTCTTTAAAACCCCTCGTGTACGGCCAACATAATTTGAGCTAAACTAATCAATTCACTATTTTATTTTTCATCATGTAGAGAATGATGTCCAGATTGGTCAGACATAATTTTTTTTCAAGAAACTTTCAAAATCAAAAGTTTTTAAAAAAATAGTAATGTAGGTTATTTCAAGTTTATGAGTCTCTTTGTTTAAAAAATAATTAATAAATATAAAATTATTTCCAATAATATAAAATATTACATACTTGAAAACTAGATTTTTAGATCTACAATGGGTTTTAATCTCGTTAAAAGATTCTAAAAAAAAGTCGTTAGCCATAGTGGTGAAACTAGTTTTCTCTCTTGCTATTTTCATGGTTTCATAGTTGCAGGTCTAAAGCTAAGGTTTGGTTTTCAAAGCCTAAAAGCAATGCAAATTGGCGGGTTTGCAATTTCAAAATTTTATAAATGGGTGCCTATTCATAACGGATGCCCATTATAAATGGGTACCCATTTCTAAAAAATAAAAAAAATTAGCCATAGGCATGTTTCAAAAAAAAAAATTTTTTTGAAAACATGTACCTGTTTCAAATGGCTACCTATTTCATAATGGGTACCCATTTTACTTCGGGTGCCCAATCCTAAATGGGAGCCTATTTCTTAATGGGTACCTGTTTAGGCTCGGGCTCCCGTTCCTAAATGAGCACCCTTATTTTCAAAATAGGTACCCATTCCAAGTGACATATTCCATCCATGGAAGACTTCCACAAAATCTATACTCATCTTCTTGCACTTACTCTACTTGGTCCAACCCTCATCCTCAAACCTAGGAAGGTGGGATGGTATGGTGACAACTCCACCACCCCTCTTCCCAAAACCTACCCGCTCCTTTTTTTTCCCAAGGAACTTTGGAGTGGTCAAATCCACCCAAAAAATACAAAAATTCAATACCCAAATGGTCCCCAACCCCAAAGTACTTGACCTAGGGACCCAAAAACATTAAAATATACAAGAAAATGACATTTCAAGGCTCTCTAAAGTGATTCGTAATTCCAAATCCGAGATTAGACACATAGGATGAAAACTCATCATCCATGCCAACTCAACAACCTACATACCATATTAAAAATTAATTTAACATCACAAAATAAATCATATTACATTGCACAACACCAAGGACTTTAGTCCCTATTATGGATTTAGGTCAAGCTTCACTGGGAAATCACATAGGGATTCTAGATGACCTCTGAAATTCCATTGGCCATGGAAGGTACTTGCACAACTCAATTGCACACGTCAATATGCCCAAGATGTATATATAGCCGAAGCAATTAGAATAAAATTCCACTTGTCATTACATTCAATACAAACATCTATAATTCAATCCATAATCACAATCCATTTAATCATGCAATACATATCAATTCAATACACTTTTTATTTCAAAATATGTCATAATGTCATCACATATGTATCACACTAATCTACTAAACATATATATTCAATTTCAATTCATATCAATTAGTTCAATTGCACAATCCTTAAAGAATAATTAAATGACATATATAAACAATTCAGAGCATACATCCATCACATAAAACAAAATATAACATAGTTATCTCAAGTTAGATCATTATCAAGATATGAAATGTATACCAACTACTCTAATCAAACCAATATCCAAAGTAATCTACCAAAATAACATAAGTCTCAAAATCAATAGTCCAATATCTAGGTATAACAACCACAATAGGTTTAATAATGCAACTAAGTATGCTATATAGGAATGGCCCTCATAGATAAGACTATGTATGGGGCTAGTAGATCAAGGGTTAGGCTAGTATTTTTAGCCAAGTCAGCCACAATGGTGATGAGGCCACATGCGGGGCCACCATCACCACTGGGAGGGTCCATGTCTGTAAACGCAAGCCATAGATAAGGGACTATATATATTTTTCTATCTTGTGCATATCATGCTTATATGATTATTTTATAATGTATGAGTATTTTTATGTATATATGATGATGCTCTGTGGAGCTCTAATTTATACTATACACTTGTATTATATGATGAGATTTATGCCATGATTGTGTTATAGTTTTTTGTGATGTAGTGGTTTGATATATGATGATATATGTTCACACTAAATGCAGATCCAAATAAAGATTTCAAACAACATTGCAACCTTTAATCTACATTCAATATGACCTCTGATTAAGCTAGAAAATGAAACATAAAATGAATAGACAAAATGAAGTTACCCATGATTCGATTCATGTTGCACTATAAAGGCAAGGTTTCTCATATGGATGTGGCTACTCAATTTGTCAACATGACCTTGCTTGGAGATTGATTGATGTTCCTCCCAAAAATGACTCCTATGGGGCTGATTTATAGACCACCAGGAAGGAGGATCGACAATGAGGGTTCGATAAAAGATGGCTGGTCAGGATTGAATTGGTTGGAACGTTATGAGATCAAGGGTGGAGGATAAAAGGGATTTTAAATTAATTTTTGATATTTTGGGGAGATAGTTATGAAGTAGTTAGGGTGAAAAATTATTTTTTTTGTATTTTTTTTATTGATTTATGAGGGACAAAGAAGGATTTCATTAATGAAAATTAATTAAATCATGTGCATGAGGGGATGTTGATTATTAAGACTAGGAAATGGGTTATGACTTAGGGAAAATGATTATGATTAGGGATAAATGGGGATAATTAGGGATAATGATAGGCTCAGGTCCTGGTAATTGAGATAATTGGATAATGGATAAAATTAGTATGATAAGAGGATAATTGACCATGATTAGGGGATAAATGGTCAATTTGGGGAATTAGGACTTGCTTGTGAATGAATTAGGTCATGGTCAAATTTTAGGTGTCTACGTTTTGCCCCTCTTTGAGATGATGTTGCAAGAAGTAATATCGGTTCAAATAAGAATAACATATAGATGGTTGAAAAATGACGGGGCTCATAAAAGGATGGGAGGATGCCCCCTCAAGAGGATAGGTAGGTATGAAGGACACGGGTTAGCTCTCGAAATGGATGGAAAGGAAAGGTGAGGCTAGGGACTAGGATGAAAATAAGGGAGAAAAGGATCATCATGCTGAGTGAGTATGAGCAACCTAATGTTTGATATAGCACCTGACATTGTGCACCATGATATAAAGATCAAGGTGATGATGTGTCAAATGCATAAAATATTAAAGTCACTAGCAAGCATATCCCAATGGCATGATGATATGAATGACCATGATGAAATTATGGCAAATATGTTGCAAGGATTGAGGCAGATGCAAAATGATAACATTCACACACAAGCAAAGCAAGAAAGCATGCATAAAAAATGATTCAGAAACAAAGACAAAAATGATGTTGCCCCTAGTCAAGCTAAAAATTGATGATGGATTGATGATGATGATAATGATAGTGTTTTTGATGTTGGAACAATATATCCTGAGACCAACACGAGGATTGTGTTATTGATGTGGGAATGATATATCCCCATGAGGATTGGGAATGATATATCCCGATGATGATGATTAGATTGACTAGATTAAGTTTATTATGAGTTATAAGAAGGCTAGGAACAAAATATTAGGATGATAGGATAGATTTCTCAGCAAGAGTTGTATGGATTAGGATTTCTTATGATGGATTAACTGCTTTAGGATCAAGATTGGGATTATTGCATTGGACTGCTTGGGATGAGGCTTTGCTTGGATTGCATTGGATGATTGCAATAGATTGCTTTAGGTTGATGATGCATTATATTTATTTTCATGAGATTGCACTAGATTACATTGATTAGGATTGGATTTCCATATGATAACTAGTGACAAGGGAGCACCGAGTATAGAAATAAGGATAGGAAAGTTGGTCAATTTAGGTGGCAGAGATTATTAGATTGGATGGATGATTTAAGAGATAATGAATGGAAAGGAGGATTGTTGATAGATGGATGAGTGAAGGGATTAGTGATAGGAGAGGGATAGGAAAGATGAATGGAAGGATGTAGGATGTAACCTCCAAGGACTATGTTGCAAATGAATACCATGCCCCTACTCTTTAAAATTCATTTAGTATGTTGGACTAAAGTATATAACGAACTGCATAGGATATAACAAGATGGTCAGAGGATATATTTTAAAAGGATTGACTATGTCAAGCATTTATCAAAGAAGGTATTGTTGCAAGTACGGGCCTAACCGGTGTTGTCATTGATGTCAACATACTCCTATTGCATTGATGTCAATGATTGGATGAGCTGTGTGCTGAGGATATTGAGAAAATTAGCCCTATCAGAAATAGAGAAGGACAGTGAAGACAATGAAGTTCTATGAAGCAAAAATCCCAGTCAGTTGAAGATTAGAGTATGTGAATCAAAGGGTTTGTAAATATGTGTCTGAAGGTGCTCCAGCCAAGATTTTAGAGATCTACATGAAGATTTGGAGAAGTTCTTGCCATATGATTAAAACTAGTTCTAGAAGCTGTTCAGAGGTGACAAAGTGGTACAAATAGGTCTGGTGAGATCCAGAAATGCAATATCTTGTTCTATGGATCTGGTGGCATGTTTGGGAAGCTAATGTGAATTGACAACTCAATTGGTTTGTGGTTTGGAGGTCCACAAGCAATCCTTCTAATGTGAGAGTGATGACCAACTATGTTCTTGAGGTTCCGGATGAAGATGCAAATGATTACAGTAAGAAAAAGTGGTGCGGATGTTCTTGGTGATTCAAGCAAGCTTGTGGGGGTCTCTAGATTGTGTCTAGTTCGTGTTGGCAGTCCGCATTGAAGATTAAGCTTGTAATTGAAGATTTACCTTCGGGTGATGGTGTTCTTCTTAATCTTGGCTGATTGGATGATTTGCGCATGTTGCAGATGATCTTGAAGATGTTTTACGAAGCATGGCATGTTCCTTGAAGAAGATTGAAGTCCTAGATATGTGTGGCCGACAGTGTAATGATGCACATGAAGCTTATATATCAAGTCAAGTTGTATTTTTGTAATTGCTCTGTAATAAAATAAAGTATGTGTTGTGCCGACTTTGATGATCATTCCAAAGTCAATGTCATGTATAAATAAGATTTGTGAAGTCATTTAAAAGTATCTGTTGTTGTGATGAGAAAGTGGTAGAGAAGAGGAGTGAAAAGTAGAGCAGAGGTGTTGAGCTTAAATGGAACTATCTCAAGCATAGTGAAGATGCTAATCTCTAGTTCAAGTATGTAATATTTATATTCTTCTATAGACAGTGGGCCTCTTGTGAGTAGTGTGCTCGGGTAGTGAGCCCTAATTGGCAAGTGCCATTTTATTCTTCTTATTCTTTTAAGAGAGAATACAATCTTGGGTTAGTCACCCCATGGTTTTTCCTTTAACTAGGTTTTCCATGTTAAAAATCTTGGTGTTATATGTGTTGAATGTATTTTTACTCTTGAGTTATTGCATTATGCTTCCATGATTGACTCTTTGTTATGCTGTTGAAATATAAGAAGGTTTTAAGTGATTAAGGAACAGAATTTTGGTGACAACTAATTCACCCCCCTCTTAGTTGTCTATCCTAAAACCAACAATTGGTATCAGAGCCAAGTTCCTCTAGAAGTAGCTTGACCACTTGAGGAGATCCAAGATGTCGACCTATAAGAAGGATAGTCCAAGGTTTGATGGAACAAACTTCACTGCCTGAAAGAACCGCATGGAATGTCACTTGCAATGCATGGGATATCAGTATTGGAACATAATCTCAACTAAATATGTTCCTCCAATGAATAGGCCAACAACTATAGATGAAGTCAGAGATGCAAAAAATAATCTTCGAGCTAAAGAAGCCCTACTGAGTGCCTTGTCTGATACAGAGCTGACAAATGTTATGGGATTAAAGACTGCTTATGAAATTTGGACAAAGCTTGAAAACCTATATGAAGGAGACAAGTATGTTAAGTGTGCCAAGTTGCAAAGTTTGAAAGGAAAGTTTGAAAACCTAAGGATGAGGGAAGATGAGAACATCACTTTATATATGGCAAAAGTAAATGAGCTTGTATGTGGCATTAGATGTGCTAGTGGAGTACTGGATGAAGATGAAATTGTTGCTAAATTTCTCAGATCTTTACCTCCTGCATGTAAACACAAGGTTGCTGCTATTGAGGAAATCAAATCTTTAACAACTATCACAAGGGATCAATTTGTTGGTAAGATATCTGCATTTGAGTTGGCTGAGTTTGGTGATGCACTTCCCAAGACTGAATCTGCTTTCAAAGCTAGTGCCTCTACTAAACACAAATAGAGATATGATGCAGAGGAAAGCACCTCAAGAAAATTATCTTGGTATGAGAAAGAAAGAAAAGATCTGGAAGAGGATGAATTAGAAGCTGAACAACTTGAAGCTCTCATTGTAAAAAGACTGGCAAGAGGATCTGGTAAGTATGAAGGAAAATTACCTTTTAAATGCTTTGCCTGCAATAAGATTGGTCATTTTGCCTCAAGATGTTCAGAAAGGTTTTCAAGGCCAAACCCTAATAGATCAAGGTTTCAGAAAAAGTGTTACTATGTTCAAGAAGATGATGATGAAGGAGTAACAGATGACGAATATGAGATAGGAAACAAATCTGGAAGTGACTGGGTGTTTATTGCCATCAAGGAAGAAGATCCAATGCCTATTGAATCTGCCAATCATAAGATGATAGAAGTACTATGGTTGCTTAGGTTGAAGAAAAGGATGAATGGGTTATTGACAGTGCTTGCTCTCACCATATGACTAGTGACAAGAGCAAGTTCTTAAGCTTGGAAAGATATGAAGGTGGAGTTGTAAAGTTTGGAGATAATTCTATTGGCAGAATTAGAGGTAGAGGAACCATTTCCTTTGATGGAAAGAACAAAACTAGTGATGTTATGTATGTTGAAGTTCTGAAGCATAATCTTCTCAGTGTTGGACAGTTGGTGGATAAAGGCTATGATCTCTGATTCAAAAATGGAAAATGCAAGATCTTTGAAATCTCTGGAACTGAGATTGCATCTGGTACACAGACAAAAGGTAACATCTTCCACTTGGTTAGTACTGGTAAAAGTTGTTTATTTGTTCAAATTGATCTGAGTTGGTTGTGGCATAGGAGAATGTGTAATGTAAATTTTTATAATATCATCCAGATAAGCAACACTCAGGCTGTAAGAGATCTTCCAAGACTGGTGAAACCTACTAACAGTTTGTGCAAAGAATGTTAGTTGGGTAAGCAGAACAGAGTCACATTCAAAAGTAAGGAACAATCTTCGACCGGATTGTTAGACTTAGTACACATTGATCTCTGTGGTCTGGCAAGAATCACGAGTCTACAAGGAGATAGGTATTTCATGTTGTTGATTGATGACCACTCCCAAATGATGTGGGTAACCTTCTTGAAGGAGAAATTTGAAGCACTTGAGAAATTTAAAATATTCAAGCCTATGGTAGAAAATGAAACTGGCATAAACATAAAATGCCTCATGTCTAATAGAGGTGGAGAATTCACATCCAATGAGTTCATATCATTCTGTGAGGAACATGGGATAAAGAGACAATTATCTACTCCAAGGACTCCACAACAGAATGGAGTAGTGGAGAGAAAGAACTGGACCATCCAGAAAGCATCGAGAACCATGATGATGGAAGCAAATGTCCCTCAGATTTACTAGAGAGAAGATGTAAGCATTGCTGTCTATACTCTTAATTGAGTACAAATTAGAGGCAATATTGGTAAGACTCTTTATGAACTCTGGTTTGGCATCACTCCTACTATGAAATATTTTAGAGTCTTTGGTAGAAAATGCTATAGCAAAAGAGATGAAAACCTTGGCAAGTTTGATGCTAGAAGTGATGAAGGAATATTGTTGGGATATTCTACTCAAAGAAAAGCATACCAGTGTTATAACAAGACACTGAGAAAGATTGTAGAAAGTGCAAATGTGAAGGTTGATGAAGGCATGGAAAATCCCTCAAGGTATTATGAGTATGAAGCAGATGATCAGAATGATGTCTCAGATCAAGGAGAACAAGTCCTAACTCCAGTTCAGATTTAGACTGATTCGAAGAATCCTGAAATACAAGAAGAAGAGACAAGTTTGCATGAATTTGTCCAAGAATTAGAAGTACAAGAGCGTCCCAAAACTCCCAGGTATGTAAGACTGAATCATTTTGAAGATCAGATCATAGGAGATAGAAGCAAAGGTGTTCAAACAAGAAGAAAAATTGCTCAAGATTCAGTGAAGTATTGTTTGATTTCAAAGATTGAACCAAAAATAGTAAGTGAAGCATGCAATGATGAAAGTTGGATTAAAGCAATGGAGGAAGAATTGATGTAGATTGAAAAGAATCACACTTGGGATCTTGTTCCCAGACCTAAGGACAAAAATGTGATTGGGACTAAATGGGTCTTCTGGAATAAACTTAATGAAGATGGTGAAGTAATAAGAAACAAAGCTAGATTGGTCTGTAAGGGTTATTCTCAAGTAGGAGTTGACTTTGAAGAAACTTTTACTTCGGTGGCAAGAATTGAAGCAGTCAAATTATTTCTTGCTTTTGCTACCTTCAGAGATTTCAAGGTGTATCAGATGGATGTCAAGTCTGCCTTCCTAAATGGTGATTTGGAAGAAGAGGTATACATTGAGCAATCGGATGGATTTCAACTGTCTGATCATGGAGATATGGTATGCCAATTGAAGAAGGCATTGTATGGACTCAAACAAGCCCTAGGACCCTAGTATGAAAGATTGGACAAACATATTTTGAAGATTGGCTTCAACAAAGGTACTGCTGAAAGTAATCTATACTTCAAGATTGATCATGAAAATATCTTGATTGTTGAAGTATTTGTTGATGATATCATTTTTGGAGGAAAAGATAGTATGTGCAAGACTTTTGCAAATCAAATGAAAAGTGAATTTGAGATGTCTATGTTTGGGGAAATGAATTTCTTCTTGGGTTTGCAAATCACTCAAACAAAGAAAGGAATCTTCATATCACAGATCAAATATGTGAAATAATTGTTGAAGAAATTTGGGATGGAAGATTCAAAGCTAATGCATACTCCCATGGCAACCGGATGTAAGCTGAGTAAAGATGATGAATCTCCTAAGGATGATCAGAAAAAGTACAGGTCAATGATTGGAGAACTACTCTATCTTACTCAAACTAGACCTGACATTATGAATGTTGTTATTCTTGTTGCCAGATTCCAAGTTGATCCTAGAGAGTCTCATGTCATGGCAATCAAGAGAATTCTCAAATATCTGAAGGGAACAATTGAGTATGGTTTATGGTATCCTAAGGATCTTGATTTCTCTCTTCATGCATATATAGATGCTGATTGGGCAAGAGATGTGGATGACCGGAAGAGTACCAGTGGTTGTGCATTCTTTTTGGGGAAAAGATTGATTTCTTGGCTAAGCAAGAAACAAGAGGCAATATCTCTATCCATTGCAGAAGCAGAGTATATTGTAGTAGCATGTAGTTGTACTCAAGTACTATGGATGAAGCAAATGTTAAGAGACATCAGAATAGAGTATGATGAACCTATCACAATCTTCTATGACAATTCAAGTGCAATAAACATATCAAAAAATCTAGTGTTGCATTCAAAGACAAAACATATATCCATCAAGTTCCACTTTTTGAGAGAGTAGGTGAACAAGAATGAAGTCAGATTGGAGTTTGTGCCCTCAAAGGATTATATTGCAGACATTTTTACCAAACCTCTACCTAAGGACACTTTTGAGTATCTTAGGGAGAAGTTAGGGGTTATTGCCCCTCTAGTTCTGAATTAAGGTG
Organism: Cunninghamia lanceolata; assembly: GCA_027924645.1. Lineage (NCBI taxonomy): Eukaryota > Viridiplantae > Streptophyta > Pinopsida > Cupressales > Cupressaceae > Cunninghamia > Cunninghamia lanceolata. The sequence continues at coordinate 4,670,619 of BSBN01000934.1, forward strand.
CATTGATGTGCATTAGTTTGGTGGATCCCACAAGTCATATCTTGTGATTTGGATTGATGTTAGGAGGCTACTACTCAGGGGGAGCAGTCAAGTATGACAAGTGGTTGCAAGTATGTGCCCTTTGCCATTGATGTCAAAGGGGGAGAGAAGACATGTGAAAAACAAAATATAAAAAACAAAAGTGGTTGCTGATCAAAGGGGGAGCAGTAAAGAAAGAAAAGACATGTGAATGGTTGATGTTGATAGGGGGAGCTATGTCTGTCAATGAGGAGAAGTTCTTATCTTGATGGTTAAAACAATTTTTCACATCATATGTTGCCATCAATGACAAAGGGGGAGATTGTTGCAAGTATGGGCCTAACCGGTGTTGTCATTGATGTCAAGGATTGGATGCGCTGTGTGCTAAGGCTATTGAGAAAATTAGCCATGTCAGAAATAGAGAAGGACAGTGAAGATAGTGAAGTTCTATGAAGCAAAAATCCCAGTCAGTTGAAGATCAGAGTATGCGCATCAAAGGGTTTGCAGATATGTGTCTGAAGGTGCTCCAGCCAATGTTTTAGAGATCTGCATGAAGATTTGGAGAAGTTATGGCCATATGATTAAAAATGGTGTTGGCAGTTGTTCAAAGGTGATAGAGTGGCACAAATAGGTCCAGTGAGATCTAGAAATGCAATAGCTTGTTCTACGGATCTGGTGGCATGTTTGGGAAGCTAATGTGAATTGACAACTCAATTGGTTCATGGTTTAGATGTCCACAAGCAATCCTTCTAATGTGATAGTGATGACTGACTGTGTTCTTGAGGTTTTGGATGAAGATACGAATGATTACAGTAAGAAGAAGTGGTGTAGATGTTCTTGGTGATTCAAGAAAGCTTGTGGGGGTATCTAGATTGTGTCAAGTTCGTGTTGGCAGTCCACATTGAAGATTGAGCTCGTAATTGAAGATTTACCTTTGGGTGATGGTGTTCTTCCTAATCTTGGCTGACTAGATGATTTGTGAATGTTGTGGATGATCTTGAAGATGTTTTGCGAAGCATGGCGTGTTCCTCAAAGAAGATTGAAGCCCCAGATATGTGTGGCTGACAATGTAATGATGCACATGAAGCTTTTATATCAAGTCAAGTTATATTTTTGTAATTGCTCTGTAATAAAATAAAGTATGTGTTGTGCCGACTTTGATGATCATTCCAAAGTTGATGTCATGTATAAATAAGACTTGTGAAGTCATTTAAAAGTATATATTGTTGTGATGAGAAAGTGGTAGAGAAGAGCGAAAAGCAGAGTAGAGGTGTTGAGCTTAAATGGAATTGTCCTCCTATATGGAATTATACACTTTCCCTCAGTTTAGCTCCTCACTCATGGTGACCTCTTAACCTTTTCTTTTTCGGCCTTCCCAAAACCTTGATTGACTAGGTTTAGACGCAATTTATTCACTTTTTTAGGTAACTTATTGATAGAACCCGGAAAGGGGATTTGAGATTTGGGTCCCTAGGACCCCCAAAAATATAGATCTAAGCTGAAATTGGGGTCTAGGAATTGGCCGCCTATGCCCTAGTCCTCCCTTGTTTCATGGGATTTTGAATTTTGGCGGGGTGTAAGCTCCCGCCGAGTGCCTCAGGATCCCGTTTTTAAATTCTTGGTTTTCACGCGATATCGAGACATTATTTTGAAATTTGAATTCCCTAAAGCTAGATATAAAAAGACATTTGAAAATCATTTTAACATACATAATTCTTATGCAAGCTTGATGCAAAAACTCTGCTACAATTACTATTGAAGATCAGTGACTTGTTGAAGCTCTTAAAAGTATTCTGTATTTGCTATCATAGAGACAATGGATGGAGATTGGGAAACAAGATCTTGAGTCTATCTTGCTCATACTAGGGTTTGTACACCCTTTGGATGATCAGGAGAAGGGTTGAAGCCTCCAATAGCAAGTTGGGAGATCCTCCACGGACATTGCTGATTCACCTTCTTGTTCATGCAAGTCTTCAATGTTTTCATCTCCTTGAGGTGAAGTTGTATGTGTTTATTGATGCAAAGCAAGTTATTGATCTTCCCTTGATTGAGACATCTAGGGTTTGAATTTCTGCATACACATTGCTAGGTTTGCACACACTTTTGCAAATATTTTCCTTTGGCTATTGTTGAGGTAGGAATACCAAAAATGGGGCTTGACTGAGGCAAGCTTCCATATAGCCAGATCTTCTCTCTTTTGTATGTATAGACCGTGTTTTACAGGTTCCAATAGAAAGAAGCTACAGAAGAGAAGATATTACGGATACAATTGCGACAGACTTTCAGATTTCAGAATTCCAACACTTTCAGGACAATGGAGAGGGTGCCCTAGTCCAACCAAGAGATATTTTCAGGATTTGGAAGCCATTTAACAGTCTTAGACACCATGTGCAGAGGATTTTCATGTTTGAAAACTTTCAGGACATTGGAGTGGGTGCCCTAGCCCAACTAGCCCTTAGAATCTAGGTGCACAGCCTCTGGAACCCTATCTCTGCATTTCTACAATCAGTTTTTCCAGTTGTTTAATCAATTTCTGTATTTTCCAAATTTAAGGCATAATTAGGGTTTTACTTAGTTGAAAGGAAAACACTTGATAAAATCTTGATTAGGGCCTTAGGTTTCACAACCATGTGAGCCAAAGGGAAAGAAAAAGTGATTAGAAGCTTGTCCACAAGCTTAGTCCTTGTCCTCCCAATGGCTTAGTGGTGAAATGGTAGTATTTAACCTAGTTAAACAAGCTATCAATTTTTCCCCTAAACATTTTGGTGAACCCGAGCTTTAAAGAATTTGCATCCTTTTAAACTTCAAATCTGAAATAATTTGCTGTTCTAGAGCATAATTGCATTGAAAAGCCTCTTTAGTGAAATTGCATGTGTTAAATTATGGATCACATTCTTTATCTTTTCACTAAAAGAGTTGGAAATTATCAATTATTGTTGGAAGTTATATTTCAAAGGCCATCATTGTGCATGTAAATCTTGGTTTAAATAGAGCATGTTAAAATGCTGGATTACTTTTTGCAAGATTTTCATGCTTATGATGAGCTATTTAGTTGTGATGACTTCAATATGTTAGATGAAGCCTTTGAGGACTTTATCTCAATTGAACATTCCACTACGGCCTCTAAGCCGTCACTATTTCAAAAATTTGTAAATGCAATTTATGTTCCTAAACCTAAAGAAGAGATTGAAAAACTAAAAATTGTGGTCACTTTATGTGCAAATGTGGTTCAACCACCCTCTAAACCTGTGCTTGTTGTTAAAGATCTTGCATCTTCTTCTTGACCTCCTGATCACATTTATGATTATGCTAAACAAATAGAGAAACAAGATTCTCAACAAACCAATCATAATGTGGTTGCTCATGCATATAATACTTGGAATAACAAATAAAATACGTGACACATGAGTGTTCCAATATCTTTACCATCTTCTCAACCTATGCTTCCTCAAGCACCTCGTTTAACATATAAAAATGGTAAAGACTATGATCTTGTAGAGCAGCTCCGTGCTACTCCTGCAAAGATATCTCCTTGGGAACTTATACAAACTTCACCTACTTCTCAAGGAATCCTTCAAGAAGCTTTGCAAAAGGTGATAGTTCCTCCTGCTATCAAACCAAATGATGTTGCTGCTTTACTAGATTGTATGCATGCAACAAAAACAAATATTTTGTTTCAACAACATGAATTACCATCTCTTGAGGTTTAGACTCAATATGATCCTTTGGTTATCTTTATTACAATCAACAAAACATTAGTTAAAAGAGTTGTGATTGATAATGGGTCAGCCCTTAATGTTTGTGGCACTGATTTATTGCTTAAAGTTAAGATTGATATCTTCCATCAAACTAGAATCACTAAGTATCTATGGCTTTAATAATGTTGGATGACAATCCGTGGGCACTATAACGGTACCTATACAAGTAGCACCTACGATTGTGCCTACCTTGATTCATGTCATGCCTTTTTCCCTATGTTATAACATGATTCTTGGTAGACCTTGGATACATGCACTAGGAGTAGTTCCTTCTACTTTACACCGATCGATTAAGTTTATACTTAAAGGTAAACTGCATACTATCCATTCAGATCTTGAACTTGATAATTGTTTGTAAATGGAAGTGCATAAGCATGTTATTTGTCCTAAGAGTTTAAACAATCTAAAAGCTGATCTATTAGCTCCTCTTGCCTTTAAAAGTGTTATGTAAGAGTCTAAGAAATCGAATGCATTTGTTGGAGATGACTGGAGTTCACTAGATTTTGCATCCTCCTCCATAGGAGAATATAAACTTAAAAACTCCATCCCTGAAACATCAAATATTGCATCGATCACATCACATGCTTCAAATGATAAACATAAGACTCCTTTGGTGACAAATAAGGATAATACTCTTAGTTATACTATAGATTATGAAACTTATGAAGCTCTACCTTCCTCTAAAGAAATGGTCTCTCTTTATGGCAGAGGATTCCAAATCCTTTATGAAAATTGTGACTATGTAGGTAATGGTTGTGGTATAAATCAACAAGGAATCAAAGTCCCTATAGAATCTACTTTGTGACATTGTTCAAATGGCATTGGATATAATCCTTTGAGGGAATCCAAAGCCGACAAACGCCCTACTCTAAATGTGAATACAATATCAACACTTAGTTTGATATTCCTTGAGATGATTGATATCAATTATCCTCAAGGATCAATTCCTTTGGATGTATTTATGGCAGATGAAGCGATAATGGAATTCTTAGGTGCCTATGATGGTATTCCTCGTTATCACCATAAACGTGGCCTACCTTATCATTTAAACAATGATGCATATTTTGGAAAGACTAGCACAATAACTGCTATAGTAGAGCATAGTGAAGAACTAGAAGAACAATTACAATCTTACAATCCCTTAGACCATAGTACTCTCCTTAACACAAAGATTATTGATGTCGTTATCTATAAGGATAACACTGAAAAAGTTATCCCTATTGGTGGTTGTTTAAATGCGGAAGAAAAAGAAGAAATGACTAAACTGTTGACTGAGTTCTCAGAATTATTCACTTGGAATTATTTAGACATGCTTGGTATAGATCCTCAGATCGTAATGCACAATATTGTCTTGAAACTAGATGTTAAGCCTTTCAAACAAAAGATTCGTAAGATGAATCCTAATATTGCTTTGCTTGTTAAAATTGAAATAGAAAACTCCTACAAGTTGGCTTTATTAGACCTATTGATTACGCTCCATGGATCTCGAATATTGTTACCATCGCTAAAACCGATGGTCGTATAAGAATGTGCACAGATTTTTGAGATTTAAATTTGGCATCTTTGACAGATGATTTTTCGCTTCCTAATATCGATATGATTATTGATTCCATAGTTGGACATGAATTACTCTCTTTCACGGATGGATTTTCAGGATATAATGAAATCCTTATAAATCCTCTCGATCAGTATAAAACAACCTTTATAACACCTTGGGGTACATTTTGTTGGGTATTCATGCTGTTTGGACTTAAGAATGCAGGAGATACTTACCAACATGCAATGACTCTTATATTTCACGATTATATGTACAATATCTTAGAAGATTACCTTGATGACATCCTAGCAAAGTCTATCCATCATAAGGATCATGTTACAAATCTTCGACAAATATTTGAACTCATACAAAAATATAATATGCGATTGAATCCTCGAAAGTGTGTTTTTGGCGTAGACAGTGGAAAGGTACTAGGATTTATTATTTCAAATAGAGGTATAGAAGTCGATACGAAGAAGATAGATGTGATTGTTAATATGCCAATACCTAAGAACATATCTCAACTTCGTAGCTTGTAGGGAAAGATACAGGCCATCTACTGATTTGTTTCACAACTCGCGAATAGGACTTGCCCCTTTACGCAATTACTAATGAAAGATACTCAGTTTCAATGGAATTTGGAATGTCAAAAAGCTTTCGATGACTTAAAGGATTACTTAGCTAATCTGCCTATTTTGCAACCTGTTGTTTCTGATAAACCAATTTTGTTATACATTTCAGCATCTAACAATGCCCTAGCAGCTTTGTTAGCACAACATAATGCTGAAGGCAAAGAATGTACTGTTTATTACATCAACCGTACTTTGCTCAATTATGAGGTTTGATACACAGCTATAGAGAAGCATTGTTTAGCTTTAGTGTTTGTCACTCAAAAGCTTAGACATTATCTTTTAAATGCTAAAGTGCATGTAATGGTAAAATTTGACCCTTTGAAACATCTCTTCGTAAGAACAAATTTATCAGGTCGTCTTGCTAAATGGGTCATGTTGTTAACAAAATTTGATCTCAAATTTATTTCACAAAAAGCAATTAAAGGACAAGTGATAGCTGATCAGTTAGCTGACACTCCCTCATCCTTTTCTATACAAAATGTCGATGCATTTCCTGATGAACAGATTTTAACAATCTCTACAGATGAAAAATGGGAACTTTACTTTGACGGATCAAAATGTCAAATTGGCTCTGGGGCTGGCGTTATATTGATACCCCCCATTGGTAAGCTGATTCCCTTATCTTACTGCTTAGATTTCTTATGCAAAAACAATATAGCCAAATACGAAGTGCCCATCGCTGGACTTTGTGCAGCCTTGGCTCTTAATATCAAAAACATTGTAATATACAGATATTCTTAGTTGATTATTAAACAAATCATGGGATTGTATCAAACTAAGCATGATAAGTTATCTCAATATCGTGAGTTTACATCATCTCTCTTAAAACAATTCAAATCATATTCAATCGACACCATTCCCAGGAAAGATAACCAGCATGCAGATGCAATGGCAAGCGCAGCTTCCCTTATATCCCCTGATGGTTCTCCTGAGGAATTTACTTTTGTTGTTCATAATCTTAAGACACTGACAATTGATGACCCTATAGTGGAAAATTTGGAACTCTGTGGTAATACATACATGGACGAATGGTTTTCCTACATATTCAACTATCTACGTGATGGAACCATCCCTGATTCGACATCTAAGAATGCTCGACTCCATTTACACAAACTAGTAGTGCGATACATCATATTATCAAATGTCTTGTACCGATAATGTTTTGAAGGTGTTTTACTCTGATGTTTAAGCAATTTAGAGATTTCAATAGATTTAGAAGAAGCTCACTCTAGTGCTTGTGGAGGGCATTTTGGTGGAAAATCATTGGTGCAAAAATTGTTACGTATGGGGTACTATTGGCAGCATATGGAACAAGATTCCTTTGCTTAGGTCAAGAGATGCCCGCAATGCCAACAACATAAACACCTAATCCATGCTCCCACTCAAGAGCTTTGTGCCCAGGCGTCACCATGGCCATTCTCTATCTGGGGTTTGGATCTAATTGGTAAAATTTCCCCATCCTCCTCTCAAGGACATATGTTTATCATTACTGCTACTGAATATTTTTCAAAATGGGTTGAAGCGATCCCTTTGTGATCCACAACCACTAATGTAATCTATCGATTCATACAAGATAACATAATTTCTCAATTTGGAATACCTTCCTCCTTGGTTTTGGACAATGGTACACCATTTCAGAACAAGGATGTGAAGAGTTCATCGAAAAATATCATATACAACATCTCTTCTCTACGCCTTATTATCCTCAATCAAACGACTAAGCAGAAGCTTCAAACAAGGTTATTAGATAGATTTTGCAGAAAACTATTAATAAACATTAAAAAGATTGGCATATGCAATTATCCTATGCCTTATGGGCTTACAAAACAAGTATTCAAATGGCTACAGGTAACACACCGTATAACCTTGTCTATGGCGCAGACGCGATAATGCCCTTAGAGCTAGAAATTCCTTCCTTGCAAATCTCTCTAAGAGATATCATGGATGATGACATAGAATGAGAGAAAAGATTGCAGGGACTTGAGATGCTTGATGAAAGATGTATCAACACTCTTGAACATCTCAAGGCTTATCAAAAAGGTCTACAATGAGCCTATAATGCACAAGTCATACACCGTTCATTCAACGTTGGGGACTTGGTTCTGTATGAAAATCAATGCAACATAAATGCACCGCCTGGCGAAAAAGGTAAGTTCAGCCTTAATTGGCTTGGACTATATATAATCACTAAAACCTTTGGATCTGAGGCATATAAATTAGCCGATGAACAAGGTACTCCGCTTAAAGAACCTATTAACGCAGTGCACCTCAAAAGATTTTATGCTTGAGATCTAATGTTAAATGTTCCTAAGCTAATTTAGCACATAGATTAGCTTCAATTTCAACAAGCTATTACTATTTTGTCTTAATTCATTTGGCATTATATCTTTTTTCAGTTGATCATTTTTGTATCATGTTCAAGTAGTAATTGCTTAGATCACTTTTGTATTAACTGAATATAGCATTAAAACAATTGTTGTGTAAAATAATTAATCATTGTGTTTGTTACTACATGTTCTTTTTAGAATTGTTGGTATATCACAATAGCATTAATTATAGCATTTAGACATCATCACTAGTTGCATTTTATAAAAATCACATGTGATAGATCAAAAGCCATTACACATAGATAAAAAGAAACAAACATCATATATATATCTTAGTTTCATGTATACATTCGAGTTGGCTATCCCTCAAAACAAAATAGGATGTCGTAGTGCCTAAAACCTATATATCACATAGCTGAGCCTCAATCGTCAGTACCCTCAGGCCCTCATGGTGTGCGAGTGACAGAAGCCTAACCATGTGTGGCTATGGATTGCGAATGACTCCTAGAGACGCTTCATGATCATAACCCCCTGATCTCACCTCTCATCTCTATTATCTGCTCATGTGCTTCTTGGTACATCCTCTGATACCGGTCTCTCTCATCCTGAACCCTGTCTCTGTCAGCTCTTACCTGTCAGACCTACCGCAGTAAGAACTCACTGACAGCTGGCTCTCCCTCCAATGTAGGAACCACTATCATCTGCTCTTGTTGTACCCTGAGCTTAGCCTTGGCATGTTCAAGTCTCTATTGAAACTCCTCTCTCTCTCTCTTGTGTAGACTGCTCTAGCATGGCCTCGGTAGCAGTCTTGTATCTAACAATAGGCATAAATATCTTAGCATGCTGCCCAACGGATGATTGTAGTGAATAACCTGTGCGCACTCACTACTCTGAGACATCTATTGGTACTATGTCTCCTATGACGTAACTCACAAAGTCTCACCATGCATCAGTCCAAACTGCAAAATAGAGGATGAGATAGATGTGAGACTCTGATATAAAATCACAAATAATAAACTATACAAAACATAAACTAATAAATCAAACCTAACATGGATCTCCATCTCGCCAGGATGGATCTTGGATTACTGATGGTGTGATGAGCTTTGATGTCTGATCTGCAACTGGGGGCACAGACATACTACTCTCCCCTCGCTCTCTCTGACTAGGCCTCCCATTATCTGTAGGTGCAGGACCACGAGCCTTCGACCATGGCCTCGACTCAGTCTCCTGGTCAGTGTCTGCCTCCTGCTGCTCTGTCGCGATCTTGCTCTGAAGACATATTGTGATGGGACCTCCTTTGACTCATCCTCATCCTCCTCGAGATCGTAGTATCCCACGAAGTCACTAACATCGTCCTCCACCCCTGTGTCACTAGCATGACCAAGCCAAGGTCGGGCATCCCCTGTAGGGTGCCCAGGTGGAAAGATAGGTGCAGGCCATGCTGTGTGCCACCAGGTCTAATATGCTCAGGTACACCCAACATCATTTACATCTCACACTAGATCTGCATCCTTAGGACCCTCGTCATCACTAAGTGACATGTCTGCTATAGTCAGCCATCAGACGGTATTAGCCCTGACTGCACTTTGAGCTGCACATGCATAGCTCAGATAAACTACGGGAACATCCTGTATCAGTCTGAACTACCACGCTACCCTGTCATAGTAGAACCAAGATAAGGTATGATCAGGGCGACCCACCATCAGTTGATCCCTCTGCATCCTAGGTAACTGTCTCTGTTGGCCAGGCCATCTGATGCAACCATGATATGGTCTCTAGATGATGTCACTAGGTTGTAATCTATCAAATAGTACTCTCCAGTATAGCAGATTGGTGTGCCTCCAACACCTAACCAATGGATACACATAGACACGCAAATGGGTGAATGCTGCCTCTATAGGAAAACCCACTGGTCGTGTGCACCTAATGTGCTCAAAGGCCCAAACCTGTAATAATGTGTAGACCATTAGACTATGCATCTCGTAGTGGACATATTGCCCTAAGTCACAATATAGGTGTGCAAGCATACTGCACCCCCATGCGTAGTGTAGACACCCAAACACTATCCTTTTCCTCTATCCATACTTTAACTTCTTTGAAATGATGTTACTCGACATAAAGCTTATCATCTCGAACATCATCTCAAAGAGGGGCAAAATGTAGACACCCAAAATTGTCCCAACTTTGTCCATGTCCTACAACACCTTGTTAAAACATTATCCTAGACATCATGTAGCATTTTGTCCTAAATCCCACTCTTAATCCCATTTATCCATTAAGCCAATTAATTAAATAAATTTTATTTATTTAATTAAAATCCCATTCAATCCCATCCTCATCCTACTTAGCTAATTAATTAAATAAATTTTATTTATTTAATTAATTCCACATCATTTCTCAATCATATCCTAATCCCACTATCCAATTAATTAAATACATTTTATTTATTTAATTAATTTCTAACTCATATCCCAACTAATTCAAATATTTTATTTGAATTAAGTTCTCATCATAAGCTGACTTTCCAATTAATTAAATAAATTTTATTTATTTAATTAATTTATCTTATCATTTAGCTGACATGTGTGCCTCTTTCATTTAAAAAAGATAAGTGGTACTACAGCCTTTTATTTAATATCTTTTATATGTAGTACTTTTTATGTACACAAGCACACATGAGCCCTATTCTCCTTGTCACTTGTCAAATGACTACAACTCCCTTGAAGAGTGGGAATAACTAATCAATCCTAGCCATCCACATCAATCATTTAGCTTTTTAATCTCAACCATCCATTTGAACCAAGCCTTTCCTATAAATCAAACCCCTCATAAGCCATTATCATGCATTGAGCCTCAAATACCCTTATTCTGCCAAATTTTCTAAGATGCATTGATCCTCAAGTATCCACATGTTGTTGAAATATCATTAGAGCCTTTGCATCCTTCATCTATCATTCATTCTAGCATCTTCATCTTAATGTTATGCTGCAGAAGTGAGCACCCAACATTCTTCCAACAATAATCCTTCAAAATCTTGCATGCTCATGCAAGGTGGAGAAGAGCAATGGAGATAAATCAAGTTTGACATGGAGATCGGTTTGCATTTACATTTGTTATTTTGATTTTCATGTTGTCTTGTGCTTCATTGTGCATTGCTAGGGTTTTTATCATTGCTGTTTATTCATTTGCCCTGATTTGCAATTTTACCCTAACTACATTTGGCATGCCCGGTGGGACTCACGTCCTTGATTCCTCTCTTGTTTGAGTTGTTTTTATGAAGTTTAGATCTCTTGGAGCGCCAATCGTTCATTTTTGTAAGCTTTTGTAGCAAAAATTTGCATTTTTCTAACCCTAGTTTGCAAAGATTTGGCTAAATATGTATGTAGATGATCTCTTAGCCCAAATCTAACCTCACCATTGCGTCCAAGAGGCTGTTTCCATAAATTTTGAGTACAAATTTGCATAAATTTGATGAAAAATGGAGCATTTGGTGAAGAAAACAACAACCGGTCTGTAGAAATCCGCCTCTGGTAATTCAGGTCGCCTCTGATCAAACAGTAGTCACCTGGGCTAAATCAGCTCACCTTTGAGCAAACAGCAGTCGCTTATGGTCAAATCTAGCTCGCTTTTAAACAAAAAGTGCTCACTTTTGAACAAAAAGAGATCGCATATGGTAAACTTGGTCGCATATGGTTAATATTTGCATTCCGTCTGCTGAAACTTTCCAGATCGCTTTTGGGCTAATAGTAATCGCTTTTTCACATATTTTGATCGCTTTTAGTTAGATACTAATCACTTTTGCTCATATTTTGATTGCTTTTATCTAAATAGTAATCGCTTTTGTCTTCAACCTAATCGCTTTTGGTCTGACAGTAATCGCCTTCTACAGAACTAGGGTTTCTGTTGCATCTTTCATTTTGAAGATACAGGTCGCTTGTAGGCCAAAATTGGTCACTTTCAGATTTTTTTGCATCGCTTATAAGTGTACAGAGTTTGCATCTGGTGTTCTTTCGACCGCATTTGATCTAGAAGGGTTCGCCTGTGTTAAAATATGAGATCGCTTCTGGACACGTAGTGATCGCCTCTGCCATCTTTCGCATCGCTTACAAGCCTACACTGCTCGCATCTAGTGCTTTTCCGAATCACATTTAATCTATAGGGGTTCACATATAGCTAAAAGGAGATTGCTTATGATTAACAGTAAATCGCCTCTGCACTTTTCTTAACCGCCAAGGTTCACCCGTACCTCTTGCATGCCAAAGGAAGCTATTTTTTTCAAACTTGCATAACTTTCACATACGAAGGCCAAATCACACAAACAAGGACTCATTGGAAATCTGGGAGGACAAGCTTCACAATTGTACCACTTTTATTAGGTGACTGTATTGTTTTTTAGGCTTTTTTATCAGTCAAAGTTCAGGTTCATTGCAAACTTCATTTGAGCATAACTTGAGCAATTTTGATCGTTTTTCAGTGAAACTTTTTTTTCAAATTGCTTAGAATCTCCTGAACTTTCTATTTATGCAATCTATTTTTCTGTATTAGATCATTTTCATCAAAATTTTTAGATTTCATTTTTTTCATGTAATAATCTTCTTTGCAAGTTTACTTGTTTCTTTTTGGAATTGGTGACTTGTAGGGGCATCTAAGGAGCTGGAGCAGCATTGGCATCAACATCCACAACAAATTGGAAAGTGATTGTATCAGGTGCACTCATTCTAATCTTTCATCTCTTAATCTTGTTTAATCACACATTTGGACTTTGGGATTAAAACGAACAATTGTTTGCAAATTCACATCAAAAAATTAGGCTAAAACGAACCATTGTCTTTCATCACATTTGGATTTGGGTTTTAAAACAAACAAGTGCTTGCATTGTCTTCCACACATGGAATTTCTAATGTTAATGAACCCCATGCGAGTGTGACCAAGTAAATGTGTATGCTCTCTCCTCGCGTCCCAACACAAACTTGGAGATCAAAAACATTTACTTGTGTTGCTTTTGTTTAGCCTTAGAGAGGCCTGCCTTAGTATCCACCCCAAGGGAACGACCTCAAGCGGTACTTTCATCCGGTCCGCTATAAAAATTAGAGGATAAGGTGAAAGCCAAGTCTAACTGGTATTAGCGCTCACCATACAGTGCTAACTCGAAAGGAGGTGTACCCTTGTGTATATTAAAACTCCTAGTAGGGTTAGTTAAAGTCTTAAGTGGCTTGCTGGATGCTCGTGGGGTGCCGGTCCCCCAAATTTTCATTAGAACCTCCTTGTGATAGTGGCCTTGCCTTAACTAGGACTTGTTGAAGTGTCTTCACGTGCTTGCTTAACCATCATCACATTCTTCCAAACTAAAACTTGCTTATGTGTCTTGCATGAGTGATTCATGTGTGTGTATGCATAATCATTTGTTTGAATATTGCCACATCAAGCTCTAAACACCCAAATGCATAAAGACAAGTCATCCTATACATTCTTCCAATAACATTCAAACCCAATCACTTCAATCCCAAACATAGCCAAGTCATCCAAATAATCCACATCATCATCCAAATCCCTAAACAAGCACTTGCTAAAAGGACTTAAGACAAACACTTGGTGACAACATGTCTACACTAGAAGACCCAACAATCAAATTCCAAAGATTCCTCCAAAATCTTTATCAAGGATCACAACCCCTAAACCAAGATGCCATTGAAATATTACAATTCTTCATTCAAAGAGTTCAACCCCACGCAAGCCAATCAGCTCACCTGGAACACCTTGTAACCCAAGTCCAACATCTTTTAGCCACTAGTCAAGCTCAACAAGTACAGCAATCCTTAGCCATTCACTATCAACCTAATCCACTTCATAGCCACATGTCATATCCATCCACTTCCTATCAACTTAATCCACCTATCCACCAAGTTAATGCCACATCAACCTATGAACATCCACCTCAAGCTTATCCAATCCCTCATGCCACCATTCCAATGCACTACCAGGCCCATCCATAAAGCAATCAAGTGATATTACAAGAACAATATCCAAGTCCCAATGGCTCTTTGTACATAAATCAAGTAAGTCCAAGTACACCTTTTCAACAAGACCACCAAGCACCATTGATAGATCTAAATCCACCTTTCCAACAAGAATCATATCCAAATCCCAATGGCTCCTTGTACATAAATCAAATGAGTCCAAGTTATCCTATGCAAGATCTAATAACCTTTGACAAGGGAGATACCAATCTAGAGTGGCCACCACCATCCAATCCCATGCCAACACATGAGCCAACAAGTTCTATCCCAACATCACCATGTGATCCCATTCCTAGTCCATTGGTTCATCAACCTTCCAAACCGTCACGCCCTCCATTACCTTCATCACCATGTCATTCTAATCCTTCACCAAAGGATGTGGCTGAGAGAGTTTTACAAAGGATGCTTGAAGCAAAACTCATTGAACTTCCTGAAGTCAAACCATGTGAAGAAAGTCTATATGATGAACATGATTATTGCGCATACCATAGGACCAAAGGCCATGATACAAATACATGCCCCATATTTTTCCCAATTGTCTACAAGGTGTATCGACATACAATAAGAAATCATGTCACATCATCCCAATTCCATGTATTACCCTCATCCAATCCAAATCTTAGCCTATCAAATCCAATTATCCCCCAACCTAATCCTAGTCCTAAACCTACAACATCATCCGCTATTATTGTTCATCCATTATATCGCTCATCCACTCATACACTTACAAAGGATGTGATCCATTGGCTACTAGAAAGGAATAAACTACCTCCATGTCAAACACCCATTCATGAGCCCACCAAAGAACTTCCAAAGGTCATGTCCAAACCTATAGTCCCATCATGTGACCTACAAGCCATCAAGCCTATTCAAGAGTCTCTTATTATTAATCCAAGTCAAGAGTCATCATGTTCTCATGTTGTTGACCAAGAGCCTATCCAAGAGTCTTCCAATTCCATTCAAGCGATCCAAGAGGTATGTCAAAGATTTAATCCTAAGCATGTGGAAACATTAAGCCCTAGTCCAAATCAAGATCAATACACTTTCATGCAACCCATCCATAACATTTACCTTCTTTATGATCAAGATGATACCTATGAAGAAGCTATCCATGAGCACCTTGATCTTATCCATAATCCTATATCTATCCATGAGCAAGATGTCCAAATTGCTCCTAGTCATTCGCCATCTAGCCCTATCCATAATGAGCAAACATCCACTTGTCATGATGAGACACTTGTCCCCCAAGCAAGCATAAAAGATCAAACAAATAACTTGGATCTTAGTGAACATAATGCTAATCAAGATCCTAATGATCCTCCTTCCACATCCACCATCGATTCCACTTCAAGTCCACCATCATGTCCTATTGGTCTTACCACCCTTATACATGAGTGTTCTTCCTTAGGACAACAACGACCTTTATCCACTTCAGTTTCTCCATCCAATAACAAACTCAAGTCTAGTGTTCAAACCACAGCTAGTCCTATAGTCAATCGCATACTCCAAAACATGAACTACCAAGGTAAAGGCCTAGGCCTTTATAAACAAGCTATTTTGGAGCCAAACCATGTCAAGATCCCTCCATGCTCATATGGCCTTGGATACACACCCCAAGGTAAACAAGGCCAAGATGTTGGTAATCCATTCATGCATCCTAAACCTACCACTTTCCATCGCACCCCCCATCATCTACCCAAAACATGTGTTGTCATTCCAACTCCATCATTCTATAAATGTCAAAAGGATGTGACCATACACCTTCCACCATCCACTTTGCCTCCACTTTTACCAACTCCAAATATCCCTCCATTCACCTTGCCACCGTTGCTTCCAACACCTAACATACCTATCATTCATAAGTATCCTTACATCCCTAATCATGGCCAACAAAAGTACACATCGTTTAAGCATAAAGCTTCCAATCATTCCATCCACTCCACCCACCCCATGGGATTCCAAAATAAACATTTGGATGCCTCTACCTATAAAGCTAAAAGTCCTACCAAAAATCCAAAGGACTATCATGCCTTAGGGCACAGACATGAAAAATCAATGCAAAGAACCAAAGCAAAGCAATCCAAAAAGCTATCCAAGCCCATACCTCCAAAAGCAAAGCCCAAAAGCAAAATGGTTTGGATTCCTAAGCAAACAGCTAGCAAAGCGAATGAGGCATCCTCATCCACATCTAAGCAACCATCCAAACCCTTACCTCCAAAATCAAAGCCCAAAAGCAAAATGGTTTGGGTTCCTAAGCAAATAGCCAGCAAAGTGAATGAGGCATCCTCATCCACATCTCAAGAATCCCAACCACCTATTTCCATCCAAAACTTCCATTCCATTCAAAAATCCCACAAGCAAAGCAAAAGCACTAAAAATACTAAATCTATGTGGGTTCCTAAATCACTTCATCAACCATCTCCTAAGCAAACATCCCCATTGCTTCCTACACCACCTTCCCATCAAAAGCTTCAATGTTTATCACAGTGTGTGCAACCATTGGTCATGGTTCCCTTCCACTCCGCAACACCTCCACATAACTATATCTCCCCATCCTTCATCCATTATCCTACATATCTTCCCCATCACCTTCCTATGGTCCATGCTTTTGCATAAGCCTTTTATCCATGGATCCATCCTTGCATGCACCTTTCATAATCCACTATCTACCTAATCCATCTCCCATCCACGCAATCCTTTATCAACATCTATGAGCATAATGATATGGTCCATGCACAGACATCATCAATCTCTAAAGGGACACTATCAACCTTCATAGCACTAGCCACTTGAGTCCCTCCTATCCATTACCATGGTGAAAACCTAGCAAACAGGTGCCATGTGTAATTGTCAACCCATCTAAAATGAAAAAAAGCAAAAACAAAAAAAAAAATTTTAAATAGTAAAGAGAAATCCCTTCGTCCAATGGTGAAAACTAGGTAAACAGGCGCCTTGGATAAGTACCATGATGAAAACCTGGCAAACAGGTGTCATGTGTAGGTTGATCTTCTATGTCACTTACACTTGGGGGCACATTGTCTCATCCAACCTATCCATTTCCAAACTATCTATCCCATTATATCATTTGCCATCTTATCATGTCCTATCTTGCCATATCCTATCCTACCATCATTAGCCATTACATCCATATACCTATCTTATTGAACCCATTTATCCATCCTCCTTTTGATCTTGATGAAGACATAGGGGCAAAACATTGAAACATGTTTGGATATTTCTTGACATACCTTCTTTCAAACCAAGTCCTATACATTGACCATTTATCCATCTTATCCAAACCAATCCATTATGTCATCCCTTGGTTATAAGCCTTGTCATGTAAAAAATCCTAAGCATTACCACCTAGAATGGGGCAATTTCCTCCTATGCAACATAGCCTTTGGAGATCACATCCTAGCTCCCTTACGATCCATCCACTATAGCATATCCTTATCATGAGCTTTCCATCTTATAGCTTATCCCCATCTATTTATCATGAGCTTTCCGTTCCATGGCCTATCCTTTTTATCTATCCATTTATCATGAGCTTGTTGTCACATTCACTACGAGCCCATCCTTTTATCCATCCTTACACCTAGACTTGGTTTTCTCCCTTGTCATTGGTATCAAGCACAAAGGCTACCCAAATTGTAAATCCATTGACATCCCAAAACATTCAAAAACACAAAAAAATTAAAATATTCCAAAAAACACAAAAAAATCAAAATATTTCCAAAAAATCAAAAAAAAATCAAATATCCAATGAAAAATCCAAGCAATATGATCGATTCAATCCCATCATCCGAAACAATCCACTCCATCAACATTCAATCAAAATCAAATCATCATCATCATCAATTCTTCCTATCAATAACATTCATTCATCTATTTCAATCAATCATTTCTTCCAATCATAGCAATCAAATCACTCTAAGCAATGATCTTAAATCCAACTCACATTAATCCATATCAAGCAAGCCAATCAATCAAGGAACATTATCCAATCAAATCAACAAGTTTTTGATCCTAATCTTGTCATGAGCCCAATCAATCATCATCAATGGGATATAGCATTCCCACAACCTTGTGTTGATCTAGGGATATAGCTTTCCCCGCAATGACAACACTAGCTATCATCATCAATCAAACAATCAATCATCAATTTATGACTTGACAAGGACAATACCTTGTTTGTTTTACATCCTTTGAGCACACTGAGAACACTTGCTTATGCTTAGATTGAGTGGACACTCTAATCATCACACCATCACTATCATCATTCAAAACAATCCAATCATCAAACAAATCAACCTAGCAATAGCAAACATCAAAACCAAAGCACATCAAGCCAACTATCAAAACAAATCCTATCAATCATCAGCATCAACACCAAAACACATCAAACTAGCTATCAAAACAAATCCAATCACTTCAACAAATCAAAAGCAAATCAATCCACCACAAATCAATCCATTTCCTTCAATCAAATCATTCGAAACAATGCTCCAAATGCAAGCCCATCCTTAAAGATATACCACTCAAGTTAATCAATCAAGCCAAGTTATCCAATCGCAATCAATGGTCTTGATCCTAGCTTTGTTGTAAGCCAAATCAATTAGCCAATTAGCCAACCAACTCAACAAACAACCTTGTGTTGATCTAGGGATATAGCTTTCCCCGCAATGACAACACTCTCAACAACAAAACAATCAAACAATCAATCATTGGTTTACAGCTTGACAAGGGCAATACCTTGTTTGTTTTTATATCATTTGTGCATGCTTGCTTGCTTTCTTGTGTGTGTTATCATTTTATCTTGCATTTGCATCATATCGGTATCAATCCAGCTAATATTCATATCTTATATTCAGACAAGGTTGTATTATGCTGGGGCACGAGACACATCATCACCCTGGTCCTTATACCTTGGTGCATAACGTCTAGTGCTATATCAAACATCATGGTTGCTCACCTTCATTGCAGCATAACACATCATCCATTTCTTCTATCCATTCCCTTAGCTTTCTTTTGTAGCCAAGCCATTTCTTTTCGAGAGCCTACCCGTGTTTGTCCAACCCGCCTAACCTCTCCAGGGGGCATCATCGTCCTATCTCTCCATCATCATCATATCTTTCCATCATCACTATCCTTTTCCTCTATCCATACTTTAACTTCTTTGAGATGATGTTACTCGACATAAAGCTTATCATCTCGAACATCATCTCAAAGAGGGGCAAAATGTAGACACCCAAAATTGTCCCAACTTTGTCCATGTCCTACAACACCTTGTTAAAACATTATCCTAGACATCATGTAGCATTTTGTCCTAAATCCCACTCTTAATCCCATTTATCCATTAAGCCAATTAATTAAATAAATTTTATTTATTTAATTAAAATCCCATTCAATCCCATCCTCATCCTACTTAGCTAATTAATTAAATAAATTTTATTTATTTAATTAATTCCACATCATTTCTCAATCATATCCTAATCCCACTATCCAATTAATTAAATACATTTTATTTATTTAATTAATTTCCAACTCATATCCCAACTAATTCAAATATTTTATTTGAATTAAGTTCTCATCATAAGCCAACTTTCCAATTAATTAAATAAATTTTATTTATTTAATTAATTTATCTTATCATTTAGCCGACATGTGTGCCTCTTTCATTTAAAAAAGATAAGTGGTACTATAGCCTTTTATTTAATATCTTTTATATGTAGTACTTTTTATGTACACAAGCACACATGAGCCCTATTCTCCTTGTCACTTGTCAAATGACTATAACTCCCTTGAAGAGTGGGAATAACTAATCAATCCTAGCCGTCCACATCAATCATTTAGCTTTTTAATCTCAACCATCCATTTGAACCAAGCCTTTCCTATAAATCAAACCCCTCATAAGCCATTATCATGCATTGAGCCTCAAGTACCCTTATTCTGCCAAATTTTCTTAGATGCATTGATCCTCAAGTATCCACATACTGTTGAAATATCATTAGAGCCTTTGCATCCTGCATCTATCATTCATTCTAGCATCTTCATCTTAATGTTATGCTGCAGAAGTGAGCACCCAACATTCTTCCAACAATAATCCTTCAAAATCTTGCATGCTCATGCGAGGTGGAGAAGAGCAATGGAGATAAATCAAGTTTGACATGGAGATCGGTTTGCATTTACATTTTTTATTTTGATTTTCATGTTGTCTTGTGCTTCATTGTGCATTGCTAGGGTTTTTATCATTGCTGTTTATTTATTTGCCCTGATTTGCAATTTTACCCTAACTACACATAGATAGTCTCATGCTCCTCCATCACTCTGATAGTATGAACGAGAACCCTATGAAGGTGAGTGCCTCATCCATCTGGTGTGATGTCTAATGCGACTATGACAATCATGATCCTCCGTAGTAAGGGAATGTCTCTACAACCCTGCTCTAGCAAACAGAGCTGAATATGTCCTCTCTCTACCTATGAAACAATGTGACCCAAGCAATACAACTAACTCTCATGGGTATAATCCGTTGAGCGATGTCCAACAATCCTCACTGTCTCTCCTTTGACTAACAGTCAAAGGATCCTATACACATCCTTGAGTGTGATGGTAATCTCACCCATCGGTAAGTGGAATGTGGAGGTATTTGCATCCCATCTCTCCATCAAAGCCATAAGCATACCACAATGGAATCTGATTGTGGGCATCTCAAATACCCACCATAGGCCTATTATCTATAAATACTCCTTCTTGACAGTAGTCAAAGTGTTAGCATGCTCTCGTAGAAGTGCCATCAGATGACCACTTGTGTGCTCACGCATCTCAGGAACATCCTGTAGATCAGAAAGCAAGCAAGAATATCAGAATCCCCTCCAGAAATCAAAGTAAGCTATCAAAAATTGAACAATAGTTTCCTATGCCTAGGAGCTGTGTCCTCTATGGACCAGGGTGCCCCAGGAAGACTAGGGTGCTCCAGAAGGACACTGGAGCGACTGTGGGACTAGGGCAGTCCAGAGAGACTCTGGTGCCCTAGGTGGACCCGGGCACCCCTATCTGGGATAGCTATCCACCTTCCCATCTTGGCATAGACATCGATAAACGTGAAAGCAACGAAAGATGATAGAAGAGTTAGATCAAGACCCTACCTCGGCATTAAAACGTCTCTTTGCCACTCGGGCTCAGAGCATCTCCAGTCATGGTGGATGATATGGACATCGGCTCGGCATGGTTCTTTTCCTTTTTCCTCCTTCTCTCTCTCTGAAATGACAAGAAACAAAATGAGTTAATGATAAGTGACAACTCCTTTTTACATAAAGTAAGTGAGTGAGAATTCCTATCCCTAACCAGGTGCAAAAGTGTGCTCTTTCACTCTTGAGCCCTTTTCTCAAGCCGTCGAACTCTGATTTCAGTGTCATTTTTTCTGTTGAAATTTGGGTTCTGCTCTCTTTCTTCCCTAATGTGTTATGTTTGAGCATTGTCTCTTCAAATGACCCTCACAATACATTTCCCTTGAAATTGACGTGCATGGATATCTCCTTGTTTCTACTCTCAGACTAAGCAAGCAGAAACAAGCGGGGGCATATATCTCCCTCGATTTCCTCCTTTCCCATCACTCAACCCGCTTAGCATTTTTTATACTGACTCATTGGTGGTGGTTGCAGGTGATTTGGTTTTGATTTCCCTAACAAGTGTTCCTTTGTAGGTTGTGGTTCCTAACTTTGTGGTCTTGCAGGATTACAGACTTGGGGGCTCCTTCCTTTTTGGCGACAACACTTTGGCTTCCTCTATAGTATCCTTTTCAGTATCCTTTTCATGATCGATGTATTTACTTTCCTTTAGTTACATATGCATGTAGTGTCATATGGCCACTAAAGTGGGGGCTAAATGTAACATTGAAAATTGTCCTCATGTATGGAATGGTACAATTTCCCTTGGTTTAGCTCCTCACTCTTGGTGACCTCTCAACCTTTTCTTTTTCAGCCTTCTCGAAACCCTGATTGACTAGATTTAGAAGTAGTTTATTCACTTTTTGAGGTAACTTATTGATAGAACCCAGAAAGGGGATTTGAGATTTGGGTCCCTAGGACCCCCAAAAATGTAGATCTGATCTGAAATTGGGGGTTAGGACTTGGGCACCCACACCCTAGTCCTCCCTTGTTTCACAGGATTTTGAATTTTGGCAAGGTGTTGACTCCCGCCAAGTGCCTCTGGATCCCGTTTTCAAATTCTCAGTTTTCACACGATATCGAGATGTTATTTCAAAATTTGAATTCCCTAAAGCTAGATATAAAAAGACATTTGAAAATCATTTTAACATACAGAATTCTTATGCAAGCTTGATGCCAAAAATCTGCTACAATTGCTATTGAAGATCAGTGACTTGTTGAAGCTCTTGAAAGTATTTTGTATTTGCTATCATGGAGACAATGGATGGAGATTAGGAAACAAGATCTTGAGTCTATCTTGCTCTTGCTAGGGTATGTACACCCTTTGCATGATCGGGAGAAGGGTTGAAGCCTCCAATAGCAAGCTTGGAGATCCTCTATGGACATTGCTGATTCACCTTCTTGTTCATGCAAGTCTTCATTGTTTTCATCTCCTTGAGGTGAAGTTGTATGTGTTTATTGATGCAAAGCAAGTTGTTAATCTTCCCTTGATTGAGACATCTAGGGTTTGAATTTCTGCATACACATTGCTAGGTTTGCACACACTTCTGTAAATCTTTTCCTTTGGCTATTGTTGAGGTAGGAATACCGAAAACGGGGCTTGACTGAGGCAAGATCCCATATAGCCACAACATCTTCTGTCTTTTGTATGTGCAGACCGTGTTTTGTAGGTTCCAATGGAAAGAAGCTATAGAAGAGAAGATATTGTGGGTACAGTTGTGAAAGACTTCAAATTTTAGAATTCTAACACTTTCAGGGCACTGGAGTGGGTACCCTAGTCCAACCAGGAGATATTTTCAGGATTTGGAAGCCATTTAATAGTCTCAGACACCCTATGCAGAGGATTTTCATGTTTGAAAACTTTCAGGACATTGCAGTGGGCGCCCTAGTCCAACTGGCCCTCAAAATCTAGGTGCACAGCCTCTGGAACCCTATCTCTGCATTTCTACAATCAGTTTTGCCAGTTGTTTCATCAATTTCTATATTTTCCAGATTTGAGGCATAATTAGGGTTTTACTCGGTTGAAAGGAAAACACTTGATAAAATCTTGATTAGGGCCTTAGGTTTCACAACCATGTGAGCAAAAGGGATAGAAAAAGTGATTAGAAGATTGTCTGCAAGCTCAGTCCTTGTCCTCCCAATGGATTAGTGGTGAAATGGTAGTATTTAACCTAGTTAAACAAACTATCAATTTCCCCCCTAAACAGTATCAAAATCATGTCTTAGTCCTTATCAAGATCAATGTTATTATCAATATCCAGGTTGAATTGGAGGGATAATGAAGGGAATGATAAAATTGAAATATGGATATGATGGGTTATGATGATAGGTAAAGGATATACTGGTATGGGATAGATGAGACAACTTTCCCCCAAGTGCAAAGTTCATTGACAATCGATTTAAACATGAAGCCCGTGAAGAGGTTTTCATCATGGTATGTATCCAAGGTGCCATGGAAATGGTTCTCACCATTGGATGAATGATTTCTCTCTACTATTTTGAATTTTTTAATTTTTATTTTATTTTTTGATTTTTGATGTGTTTTGTAGATATGATACTCAAAGGACTTCATGTGTCACTATTTGCTTGAAGTAGGTGATGTAGACACCATTAGCATAATATACCAGTACTGACATGCTTGAAGTAACTACTTTATAAGGATTTAAGAACTCTTGTACAATCCTTTGATGTTTGTGTGATCTATGTCAATGACTAAGTTTGCCTTGTCCAAATGATTACATTTTGATAGAAAAATTATTTAGTAGAAAAAAGTGACGTAGACTAACATAGGTCAAACATGTTTCTATAAACATTAGGAAACAAACTAAGCTTGGCTTCTACCCAAGAAGGAGAGCCAAACTACAAGGGTCAAGTGCCCCTTTTTTGTATAGAGGAGTTTCAACCAAATCCAACCAAATCAAACCATGCAAACTAGGGCAAAATATCAAACCCTAGTTGACAAACATTTACTCATAACAGACTATCAAAAATAGATAATAGAAATCTAACACACAGTGAGGATCAGAGGGTAGAGATGAACCTAAATCCTTATTTGGGAGCCCAAAGAACCATGGTACTTGGGCACCCTAGACCCTGATTAGGGTTTGGTAGAATGTTAAATCTTCTATGTCTTCACTCTTCTGTGTTCTTGCCTACTGTATCTTGTTTTCTGTAGATTCATCCAGATGCCACCTGCACACACACAAGAATGAAAATGGTTGAGTTCTATTTAGGAGCTTTCCTAAGTCAAGCTAAATTAATGGTGTTTCCACCTTCACAATATCATTGATGAGATATCAAAGAATGTGTGTCCTAGGAGGGTAGAGGCAAATTTAAAGTAGAAGGGAATGCTGTAAGAAATCATAAAGGAGAGGAGTCACCATGAGCATGGAAATCCTAACATGCTTGATACGACATTATGACTTGACTCAAGAAGTTGGTGTAGCCCAAAGAAGTAGAAATATCTTCACAAGAACTACAAGAAGTTAATGTTGTAGGAATAATCCACCATAGAGAGCTTGAGAGAAGAGTAGAGAGCATGAGATAGAAGACCAAGAGAGCCTAGATTACTTACATGTTCAAATGAATAAACTAACTTGCTTTTATGTGCATTCCCGCTCACAAACGATGAATAAAACCAAATGGGGCCAACATGAGGAACCACTTAATATGTTTTAAGTGAACATACCTTTGAATTAGGTCAAGGCTAAATGGGGGACCAAGGTACTTGGGTGGCCTTGTCCTTTAGCCACAAAAACCCCAGCATAAGTCTCTTTAAGTGTACTTAGGTTGGTCTCATTGTTATTTTATCAGGTTTTATCATCAGAATTGATAATTAATTGTTTAATGTTTAAAAAGGTGTTAAAATATGATGTAGGAGCATCCCAGGTTGTAAAACAATCTTGATTTAACCAAAAACATTTTTCTTTCTTCCTTTTCTTTCATTTTAGTTTAGTTTAGTCATTTGTAGTACCAACATTTTCTACCACATTTTACTGCATCTTCATATCAGAGCTCACAGAGCAAGACTTAGCATCTACATAGTGTCAGTTACATCATATTTAGATTTTAGGAGATTTGGAATTGTCTACAAAAAGTTATCACTATCAGAAGATCATCAGCTTTCACAGAGCAAAACATTCAGGTGGTCAGTTGAAGGAGAAGGTTTGTGGAGCACTTTTGTGATTTATGGAGCCAAATGGAACATCATACATGGCACATAAGGATTAGATAGACCTTCATTGAGGTCCGCACCTAGTTTCATGCATTTGTGGGGCAATACCATGTGTTGTAGGCTAACCTACATGTTTCTACATGCTACATCTTTCATTGGAATTTGTAACCTCTTGTGGCCGATGCAGAGGATCATTTGAGCTTGAAGATGATATATAGATCTCTTAGATGAATTAGGAAGTTAGTTTCCAAGTTAGGTAGTTTTATAACATAGATTCTTTTAGGGAGGCACTTCAATGCCATATCTTGCACATCTGTTGTAACCCAGAAAGCAGGCCTGTGAACCCTTGGATTGTAGCCCGCATGTTGCTGATATATAAGCATTCTAAGTATCTAATATATTGAGCAATTTAATATTCCATTGCATTCTATATTTGTTTTGTTTCCATTATGTTAACTCTCACTGCATGGTTTGGACAGTTCATTCTTTGGACCCTCCTACCATGACTGCACCAAGTAGTATCAGAGAAAAGTTTTGAATCCTTTTGGAAGTGAAGGCATTCCATAAGATCTTGTGGTGAACAGAGCACCAACCTGAGACAATCCACTTGTGTTTGTGAACAAAGCACCGATTGTGTGGTAGTTGCAGCCCTGTAGTTAGATCATTGAATTGAGATAATTGCACCAGATCATAGGAAGAGATGCTACCAAGGAGGATGCCTACTATGGACAATGTTGCTAGAAGAATGGAAGAGATGATTGAGATAATGAGAATAATGAAGGTTATATTGGATGTTGTAGAAGAAGATAGAAGAAGAGGACTAAACCCTAGACATGAAGACAAAAGTGATGAAGAATTTCAATCAGCCAACCAAAATGAAGAATCCCTAGAAGAAGAATCAGACTAGGTGAAGATGTTGAAAGTTATTTCTAAATTTGGTAAGAGACCTAGAGTAGAAGTACCAAACTATACTAGAAATTTGAATCCTGAGGAATTGATTGATTGGATAAATGACTTGGAAGAATACTTTGAATATGAAGAAATTGAAGATCCGGAGAGAATGAGATTTGCAAAAATTAAGTTGAAAGGACATGCTACTATTTGGTGGAAAGAAGTTCAATTGGATAGGAATAGGAGAGGAAAAGAAAAGATCATAAAATGGGATAGGATGGTGACAAAGTTGAAAAATTAGGTCATACCCGTTGACTATGAGTTGGAATTGTTGAAGAGTTTGCAAAACCTAAAGCAAAAGGAGAAATCTGTGAAGGAGTACATTGAGGAATTTCATAAGATAATCATAAGGACTAGACATAGTGAAGCAAGCAAGGAGAAAGTGAAAATATACATAAATGGATTGAGGATGAACATTCAATAAGAATTAAGTTTGGTGAGGATGACAACAATAGAGGAAGAATATCAGTTTGCATTGAAAGTTGAAGACAAGTTGCATAAGAAGCATGAGCAAAGACAAAGAGGTAGAGGAGGCAAATTTCAAAGAGATAGAAGACATTCTAGAGGAGAAAGACCTTATGTGGAGTAGAACAAAGAAAGTATCCCATACTAGAAGGAAGAAAAGGACAATAATTCATACTACAGAGGGATAGATGATAGAAGTTTCTACCGCAACAACAAAGGGAATCATAATTCTTACCGTAATGAAGGATACAAGAGAGATGAAAGAGGGTTTGATAAAAGATCATTCAGAGGGACTTGTTTTAAGTGTGGAGATGAAGGAGACAAAGCATTTGAATGTCATTAGGGAAGTACAAGCAAGAGGACAAAGAACAATGCAAGGGTAGCTTATGTGGAGGAAGAACCTGTTGGATCACCTAGTTCCATTGGAAAACCAAAGAAAGGAGAATTATTAGTCATGAGGAGAGCATTATTTTAAGAAGAGACAATTGAGGAACCACTGTAAATAAAAAGTTTGTTCTGGACCAGATGTAAATCAGGAGGTAAATGCTGTAAAGTGATCATTGATAGTGGTAGTAATGATACTTTGGTTTTAGAGGAGATGGTGACTAAGATAAACCTAAGAAGATTGAAACACCCTAAGCCCCACAAGATAGCATGGATTCAAGATGAACACAAGGTACTCGTGAGTGAACAATGTTTGGTGAAATTTCATATAAGATCTTATAATGATGAGGTATTGTGTGATTATGTCGATGGATGTATGTCATATATTGTTGGGGAGACCATGGCAGTATGATAGAAAGGATATACATTATGGAATAAAGAATACTTATACTATAACATCTAATGGGAAGAGACATATCTTGATACCTTTGGAAGATGAGCCTAAAAGTGAAGTATGTGGGAATGGTAGAATTTGCTTGGTAGATGGAAGGAAATTTTTAGATGGATTGAGGCACAAGAATATGTGTTTTTCTTTGATTTCAAAGAAGTGTGGAGCCCTAAGTGTAGATGATGTAGGAGCATCCCTGGTTTAAGAGCAATCTTGCATCAACCAAAAAAATTTGCTTTTCAGTTTGTTTCTTTCATTTTCTAGTATAGTTCAGGTAATTCAATTAGTAGTAGTTTTTGTATTTTGGTCCGCATTCTACCACAATTACATTTCATGTCTTGTGTAGATAGATTCAAAATCTAGATTCATTCAAGAACATCATATCCAAATTTTAGATCATTTGGTTAAGGTACCAGAAACATATTGCTATAAGAAGATCAACTACTTTCTCAGAGCAGAGCATCCTAACAGTCTTAGACAATCAGCTAAAGGAGAAGACTTGCGGAGTGTTCTTCAAATTATGGAGCTAAATGACACATCATTCAATGTTGTTTGGTTTGTGGCCAACCTTCCCTGAGATCCGCACATCATTCCATTCATTTGTGGAGTAGTTCCATTCATTTAGGTCTGACCTATCTGTGTACACATGTTAGAACTCTTCATTGGAGTTTGTAATGATCTTTGGTTGATGCAGAGGAATCTATTATCCTAGAGATGATATATATTGATGTAATAGATCCTTAGGAAAGAGATTTTGATAGTTCTCATGATTTAGAAGATAGATAGTTTGGATTTTGTGTGAAGGAGCTTCAAAACTATATATTGTGCATATTCTATAATTAGGCATGTGAGCCCTAATTGTAAGCCCGTGCATGTTGCTAGGCCAATCTCTACTTGAATTGTATGATATACTGAATGAGTAAATTTGTATTTGCTTTAGATATTTGAATTGGTTCCATTGTGTTACTCTAGTTGCACGGTTTGGATTGTTCTCTTTGAGAACCCTTCTAACCATGATTGCACCAAGTGGTATCAGAGCAAACGTTTTAATCTTTGGGAGTGAATTGAGCGAAGTTGGCAAAGGAATTTTGTAAGATCTTACTGTGGACAGATTGTCGAATCTAAGGCAAGTTACTTGTGTCACAACCAATTGCTGATTGTAAGGTAGTTGTCACCTTGTAGCTTGATCGTCGAATTGAGGCAGTTTGCAGTTGATCCTAGGAAGATGCCACCAAGGAGAGTCCCTGTTGTTGGAACAATGGATGGAAGAATGGATGAGATGATGGAAATGATTAAAACAATGAGAATTCAATTAGATGTTGTCAAGGAAGATAGGTGAAGAGGATTGACACCTAGACCTAATGTTGAAAGTGATGATGAAGAGGAATTTCAATCTATTGAACAAATTGACAAAACCCTAGGAGGTGATGAAGAAGAAGAATCAGATCAAGTCAAGATGTTGCAAGCTATTTCAAAGATTGGGAAGAGACCTAGAGTTGATGTACCTAATTACACTGGCAATTTTAACCTTAAAGATTTGATTGACTAGATAAATGACATGGAAGAATACTTTGAATATGAAGAAGTTGAAGATCTAAAGAAGGTGAAATTTGCAAAGACAAAGTTGAAAGGACATGCTGCTATGTGGTGGAAAGAAGTTCAGTTTGATAGAAATAGAAGAGGAAAAGAAAAGATTACAAAATGGGATAGGATGGTGACAAAATTGAAGAACCAGTTTGTACCTATTGACTATGAGTTGGAGTTGTTGAAGAGATTGCAAAACCTAAGACAAAAGAAAAATTTTGTAAAGGAGTACACTGAAGAATTTCATAAGATGATCATAAGGATAGCACATAGTGAAGCGAGCAAAGAGAAAGTGGCTAGATACATCAATGGACTGAGATTGAATATTCAAGAGGAACATAGTTTGGTAAGGATGACAACATTGGAAGAATCATAAATGACATACATCAAAGGAAGGTAAATGTGTTGTTGTCGTGGATGCTCCTATGAAGATTGTTGAGATTGAACCTGGATTGGATCCTATGGGTAGCAGTGAAGGTGGTGAGGCTATCAAACCAAGGATTTGTCAGTCCAAACAGATTGCTGGTAAGCCACAGGTGAACCCACAGGGGGTGGAAGTTTCTAATGATTCAAAGTTTGTATAGGAGACTATGGAGGAAGGTGGGGATGAAACCCCCATGGAATCTATCCATGAGGTTGAGGCCACCGGTCATTTCACCTCTATGAATGAGTCTAGTGCTGAAGGTTTGGGTGACACTGTGAAGGTTACTATTGGTCAAGACACCGAGAAGGCTACTGTGGATCAAGACAAAAAGGGGAGTTGTACCTTGTGTGACAAGAATGCTAAGGATATTCAGCACCTCCAAAGGAAAATGGAAATCATGAAGAAGAATTGGAAGACTATGGCAGAGTTTGCAACCAAAGCTTTGCACCGGGCTGCTTCCATCTTTGCTGCGGTTAAAGACCTAGATGATAAGATTAAGCAGGTGGGAATCGATAGTTTGGGAGATTACAAGGAGATGGTCGAGTTCCTTACTAAGTTTGGGGTGACTGATAGCCCATAGTTCTTTCTTTTTGCTGTTTCTTGTTGTCATTGTTGCTTCTGTGGTTTTTGATTAGTTGTTTTTTGGTTTGTTGTTTAAGCATTGTTAATCTATTGTTTTTGTCTCATTAATGGCCTGATGCCCAGGGGGCTATTTTGTTAAAGGGATCTGGACTCTTGTTTCTAGATGAACTAATCAAAAACATTGGAAGAAGCATATCAGTTTGCCCTGAAGGTTGAAGAAAATTTGAATAAGAGGCATGATCAGAGACAGAGAGGTAGAGGAGGTAAATTTTAGAGAGGTAGAACATTTTCTGGAGGAGGGAGATCATTTGTAGAGCAGACTAGATAAGAGAATATAGTCAAGAAGGAGGACAAAGATAACAATGCATACTGGAGAGATGACAAAATTTTCTACCACAGTGGAAACCCTAGTGCATATCGGAGTGAAGGATATAGAAGAGAAGGAAGAGGACCTAATAGGAGAACATTTGGAGGTACTTGTTTCAAGTGTGGAGGTGAAGGACATAGATCATTTGAATGTAATCAGGGGAGTACAAGCAAGAGGACAAAAAATAGTGGAAGAGTAACCTATGTGGAAGAAGAACCTATTAGATCGCCAAGTTTAGTTGGCAAACTTGAGAAAGGAGAATCAATTGTGATGAGGAGAGAACTATTTCAAGAAAAGACAAATGAGGAATGATCATAGAGGAAATTTTTTTTCAGAACCAGATGCAAATTAGGAGGTAAAATGTTGTAAAGTTGTAATTGATAGTGGTAGTTCATTTAACCTAGTTTCAGAGGAGATGGTGACTAAGATGAAGTTGGAAAGATTGAAACACCCTAAGCCCTATTAGATAGCATGGATTCAAGATGATCATAAGGTATTGGTGAGTGAACAATGTTTGGTAAAATTTTATATTGGATCATATCATGATGAAGTCTTGTGTGATATTATGCCTATGGATGTTTGTCATATTTTATTAGGTAGACCTTGGCAGTATGATAGGAAAGCTATACATGATGGGAGAAAGAATACATACACTATAACATCAGATGGAAATAGAATTACCTTGATTCCTTTGGAAGATGATCCTAAGACTGAAGTATGTGGGAATGCTAGAATCTGTTTGGTAGATGGAAGGAAATTTATGGATGGTTTGAGACATGAGAATATGTGTTATAATTTGATTCCTAAGAGGTCTGAAACATTGAAGAAGGAGAATGAAGAAGTACGACCAGAGGAGATAACTGAATTGCTGATAGAGTATGAAGACATCATATCAGATAATGTACTTAAAGGATTACCACCAATCAGGAGTATTAGTCATAACATGGATCTTATACTAGGAGCTAGTTTGCCTAAAAAAGTAGCACACAAAATGACACTGATAGAGAATGAAGAACTGAATAGATAGATACACGAGTTGTTGAGGAAAGGTTTGATTAGAGAATGTTTGAGCCCTTGTACAATACTTGCAGTGTTAGCACCAAAGAAAGATGGAGAATGGAGAATGTGTATAGAGTCTAGAGCAATAAACAAGATCATAGTTAAGTATAGATTTCCTTTACCTACGATGTGTTGCAAGTATGTGCCTAATCAGTGTTGTCATTGATGTCAACATATTTGTGTTGTCATTGGTGTCAACTGTGCCCTCATTTTGTTACTTTCTTGTAGATGTTGGGGATATTGAGAAAATTATCTCATCCAGTAAAAATAGTGAATTGCAGTAGAAACATTACTTTACATGCACAAGAACAGTCCAGAAGAATGCTCCACATTTCTTGTAGAATAAATACCTTTTCCTATGGATAAGAAGTTATTTAGAAGCCTATTTGAAGATGTTATATTCCAAGGTTGAGCCTGCAGAATGAAGATTTGAGCAAGTTGTGTTCACCAGTGTGAAAACTACTTTTTTTGTATGTTTGGTGGTGACAGGGAGAAAGTGTTTTGCTTCGCATTCCTCCACATTGAAGTAATTTGGTCTACGGTGTTGGAAATAAGTCTGTGATGATGTTAAGTACCTCCAAATGCAACAGTTCATGATTTGGTGGTCTGCAAGCTATCTTTTACTCATGACAGTGGCTAATAGTGTTGTTCTTGTGCTCTGGTTTGAAGAATCTTATTAATAGATTGATTAGAGATTGTGCCGGTGTTCCTAGTGATTAAAATGTGCTTGTGGATGTCTCCTAATCATGTTCCT
This sequence comes from Cunninghamia lanceolata, assembly GCA_027924645.1. Lineage (NCBI taxonomy): Eukaryota > Viridiplantae > Streptophyta > Pinopsida > Cupressales > Cupressaceae > Cunninghamia > Cunninghamia lanceolata. The sequence continues at coordinate 4,703,272 of BSBN01000934.1, forward strand.
ACTTTTGGATTAGTCCGTAAAGAGAAAAATGGATTGTGAATGAAGAATGTTCTAGCAGACCAAGTGCTATAATCAGTCTTAGCCAACTTGGTTCAATTCATTATTTACGGAGATGCATTGAAGATTGTAGAAACATGTTGTGGCATGGAGGATTGTGTTTGAGTCCCAACAAAGGCGTGGCATGATCTGCATACATCTTTACATCTTTTCCTTAGCTTAATGTGTACTAGGTCTAGACATAAAATTGATCCAATGGTTGATGAATGTAATTCTAACCTTGATGCACATTCTAAGGTTGATGAATTGTATGAAAGCATGTAATGAAGTTACAAAATAGTGTGTGTTGCGATGATGAAAAGATAAGTGTGAAGGTGTGAAAGAGCAAAGCAGAGAAATAATATTTTGCTTCAATGAAACTCAACCCTAGCATAGAGTAGATGCCACTAAATTAGTTCACCATTTTGGTAGTGAGCCACCCTTTGGCAGTGAGCCACCCATAGGCAGTGAGCCATCCTTTGCAGTGAATAATTTGGGCAGTGAGCCCTGTAGGTAGTGAGCCTCTATTTTTTAGTATTGATATAACATATATATTTTTGTGGGTTTGACAACTGAGAATGATATCAAAGAATATGAGTTGGATGTCAAAGCAAAGGATGCTCTATTAGGTTCCTTAAGTGACTCAGTGTTGACAAAAGTTGTGGACCTTGAATCTACAAATGAGGTATGGGAGAAGCTAAAAAATCTGTATGAAGGAGATGATTTTGTAAGAGAAGCTAAGCTATAGAGCCTGAAAGTGAAATATGAGGGTTTGAAAATGAATGAAGACAAAAACATAACAACCTTTGTGCAAAGAGTTGATGAACTTGTCACTAGAATAGAAGGTATGGGAGGAACTCTCAACGATAAGGAAATTGTGATGAAAATTATCATATCACTACCAAAGTCCTATAGTTACAAGGTAGCTGCTAGTGAAGAATTTATGACTGTGAAAACTATTGACAGATATTAGTTACTTGGAAAGCATACATCCTTTGAGATGAGAGAATTTGGTGATACCTTGCCAAAAGTTGAATCAACTTTTAAAGCCAGTACTTCAGTAAGGATTTCTAGAGCTAAGAAATATAAAGTGGATGATGACTTTGATGAAATTGAAGCTAACTTTGTTGACAGGTTGCCAAGAGGTTCCAGTAAGTTCAAAGGTAAATTACCTTTCAAGTGTTTCTCTTGTGGAAAAGTAGGACATTATGCTTCTAGATGTTCTGAAAGAATTGAAAGAAATAAGAAAAGATTTGAGAGAAGGCCTAGAGTTCCAAAGAAATGTTACTATGTTAGAGATTTTGATGATGGAGTGACTGATGATGAATCTAATGATGCTACTACTAGTGCAAATGAATGCATGTTTATTGCTATTAAAGAAGATCCTATGTCTACTAATTCTTCTAGCTATGTGAAGGAAGAAAAAGCAGTGGGAGAAACTGGTTTGGTTGTTCATGTTGAGAAGGATAAGGATGAATGGATTATTGATAGTGGATGTTCACATCACATGACCGGTGATAAAAGTAAGTTTGTAAGTTTGGAAAAACATGATGGAGGACTGGTTAGGTTTGGAGATAATGTAGCTAGTAAGATTTGTGGAAAAGGATCTATTTCATTTGATGGAAAGAATAGTAATGACAATGCCCTACATGTGAAGGGTTTGAAGCATAAACTTCTGAGTATTGGTTAGATGTGTGACAAAGTATATGATCTAAGATTAAAAGATAATGGGTGCAAGATCATGGAAAGCTCCGGAATTGTGATTTCTACCAGTAAGAAGACAAAAGTTAACATCTATCACTTAATAAGAACTAATGATTATTGTTGGTTGGCTCAAGTAGATGAAAATTGGTTGTGGCATAGAAGGACCTGTCATATAAACTTTGATAATTTGGTAAAGATAAGTTCAGGTCATATTGTGAGAGATTTACCAAAACTTGTGAGACCATCCAATACAATTTGCAAGGAATGTCAGTTAGGGAAGTAGACAAGAACAAGTTTCAAGAATAAAGAGCAATTCTCTGTCAGTTTGCTGGATCTAGTGCATACAAATCTCTGTGGTCCTACAAGGGTGAGAAGTCTACAAGGTGATAGGTACTTCATGTTACTTATTGATGATTATTCTAGAATGACTTGGGCTACATTTCTAAGAGACAAATCAGAAGCCCTAGAGAAGTTCAAATCTTTCAAGGCAATGGTTGAGAATGAAATAGAATTGAAAATCAAATGCGTGAGGTCTGATAGAGGAGGTGAATTCACATCAAATGAATTCAATATTTTCTATGAAGAGCATGGGTGGGATAAAAAGACAGTTGTCTGCACCTAGGACTCCTCAGCAAAATGGAGTTGTGGAAAGGAAAAATAGGACAGTTCAAGAGACTACTAGGACAATGATGAAGGAAGCAGATCTGCTAGAAGTCTTTTGGAAAGAGGCTATTCATACTGTTGTTTACATCCAAAGCATAGTTCAAGTGAAAGATAATGGTACTCAAACTCCTTATGAATTGTGGTATGGAAGAATTCCTATAGTAAAATATTTCAAAATCTTTGAAAGCAAATGCTATATCAGGAGAGATGGAGATTTAGGAAAGTTTGATGCAAGGAGTGATGAAGGACTTTTCCTTGGATACTCTACCGAAAGTAAGGCCTACCGGTTGTACAACAAAAGGCTCAAAAAGATTGTTGAGAGTACAAATGTAAAGGTGGATGAAGGAAAGGAAAGAATATCAGACCTGAATTGCTATGAACTAGATGAAGTTGTGACTATAATGAATGAAGAAAAATATGAGTAAGAAAATAGTCCAGATGAAGAAGAGGCTCTGAAAAGTGTTGTCAAGACTCCCAGGTATGTAAGGGTCAGTCATTATAAAGATCAAATTATAGGTGACAAAAACAAAGGTGTCCTGATAAGGAAAAAGGCTGCAGAAGAACAAGTGAATTACTGTTTTCTTTCAAAAGTTGAACCAAATACTATGAATGAAGCATGCAATGATGAAAGTTGGGTAAAAGCCATGGAGGAAGAGCTAATGTAGATAGAAAAGAATGATACTTGGGAATTAGTTCCCAGACCTGCTGACAAAAATATTATTGGAACCAAATGGGTTTTTAGGAATAAGTTGAATGAGAATGGAGAAGTTGTAAGGAATAAGGCAAGACTTGTGTGCAAAGGATATTCATAGATTGAAGGAGTAGATTTTGAAGAGACTTTTACTCTAGTAGCCCGGATTGAGGCAATCATAATATCTCTGGCATTTACAACCCACAAAGATTTCAAAGTGTATTAGATGGATGTAAAGTACACATTTTCAAATGGTGAGTTGGAAGAGGAAGTTTACACTGAGCAATCAAAAGGATTCAAGTTATCAAACCAAGGTGATTTTGTGTGCAGCTTGAAGAAAGCTTTTTATGGACTCAAGCAAGCTCCTAGAGCTTGGTATGCAAGGTTGGATAAGTCCTTATTGTAGTTAGGGTTCAATAAAGGTACTGCTAACAATAATATTTTTTTCAAGATTAATGGTGATTAAATTCTAATTTTTGAAGTCTTTGTTGATGATATCATATTTGGAGGTAATGAAAGTATGTGTATGAAATTTGCTAGTGAAATGCAAAAAGAGTTTGAGATGTCCATGTTTGGTGAGATGAATTTCTTTCTAGGTCTGCAAATAAATCAATCAGATAAAGGAATCTTCATATGAGCAGTCTACATATGTGAAAGAGTTGTTGAAGAAGTTTGGGATGGAAGACTCTAAACCAGTATGCACTCCCATAGTGACTGGTTGCAAGTTGAGAAAAACTGATGAATCACCTAAGGCTGATCAGAAAAAATATAGATCCATGATTGGATGATTGCTTTATCTAACTCAAACTAGACCTAATATTATGCATGTAGTTTGTCTTGTTGCAAGGTTTCAAGCTGATCCAAGAGAATCACATGTGATGGCAGTTAAGAGAATCCTTAGGTATTTAAAAGGTACTCCAGATCATGGCTTATGGTATCCAAAGGACAATGATTTCACTCTAAGTGGTTATACTGATGCAGATTGGGCTAGAGATGTTGATGACAGAAATAGTACAAGTGGAGGTGCCTCCTTCTTGGGTAATAGATTGGTCTCATGGCTGAGCAAGAAACAAGATTCAAAATCCTTGTCAACTATAGAAGCAGAGTATATTGCAACAACATGTTGTTGCACTCAAGTGTTATGGATGAAGCAGACTTTGAAGGACATAAGAGTTGTGTATGAAGATCTAATTGCAATCTCTTGTGACAATACAAGTGCCATAAACATTTCAAAGAATCCAGTGATGCATTCAAGAACAAAACACTTATCAATAATGTATCAGTTTTTGAGAGAGAAGGTGACAGAGAATGAAGTAAAATTGGAATATGTGTCCACTAAGGATCAGATTGCAGACATCTTCACTAAGCCTCTACCTAAAGATACCTTTGAAGTATCTTAGAGAAAAGTTAGGGGTCAATACCCCTCCTATCCTAAATTAAGATGCATAGGAATGCATCAATCCAGTAGAGCTAAAGTGTAATTTTTTGATCTGGATTGATGTTCTGAAGGCTACCTGTCAGGGGGAGTAGCTAGATGTTTCTGATAAAGTAAGTGGATCAAAGCAGCAACATGTAAGTATGTGCCCTTTGCCATTGATGTCAAAGGGGGAGAGAAATCATGTGAAAAACTCAGGAGGAGAAAGAATGCAGATGTGTAAAGAGAAAGTGGGAGAATCTTGTCTTGATGGTCTTTTCAATTTTTCACATCATATGTTTGTTGAATCCAATGAACACAGAGAGGGGGGATGAATCAGTGTTCTACAAAACCATTTATACACTTGCTCGATTATCCATTTACCAAATTTAATTGTATGAAAATAGATTAAACAAATGAATAGCAACCACAAAGACATAACACATGAACACCAAGATTTTTACATGGAAAACCCAAAGAGGGAAAAACCACGGAGAGGATTAGTTCTCAATATATATATTGCAATCTTTTACAAATGTTGATGTTTAGGCTTGGTCACTCCACGGGCCTGGGACATGTTGGCTCACTGCCATGAAGTACAACTAGATTTAGCAAGCTCACTGCCTCAATCCTAAAACTAGAAAGATTACAATAAGGGCTGTTAAACCCTAATGGAGGCTCACTGCCTTGATGAAGTTTTCTCACTATCTAGTATAAGTGAACTCATATTGGAAATATGAATACTGCAAAATCATCTATCAGTATGCCAGGATGCAGTCATTTAATAACTGAATATTGTATCGTTAGTCTTCATCCTCATTGATCTACTAACTCTGCTCTTCAATTCTCATGCTTGCATTTATCTCACACACATTCACATTACTTCACTTCAAACACCAAAATCCATCCTCTATTTACATCTACAACTAAATCTTTCTCATGATCAGGTCGGCAAGCAAGTTGTGAAGCTTGTATACCAAGTGTTGTAACATGTCGGCTTGTTCTTGTGTTAAATCATCAATGTGGGTCCTAACAAACATGCATGTGTCTTCATATGTGTCAGCTCTAAACATACAATCACTTACATTTATCATCCAACTCATATTTCTTCTCTGCATAATGATTTAATCAGCTTGTCGGCTTGTTTCTTAATAACATATATGATAGGTTCCTTTGTCTCATCACAACTCATGCTACAAACCAAATGGGACCTCACAAATCATATCCATTGTTCATTTATGACCACTTGTCATACCTTCAAAACCGTAGACCACAATATACACTTGCAGAGGAATGTGGACCATTATACTGTGCCTCGTTTACTGTCTTTGTTACACCTCTGTTCATCTAGACTTAGATATTTCTTCTAAGTGATTTCTGGAGGAAGTCAATACTTGATCACTAGAATATACCAACATCAAACAATTATGAAAATTATACCTAAGCTACATTTCTGGGTCTTCATCTGTGGAAGCACACTGATCCACTTACTGTCTCTTACTCTGTTTCTTTCCCATACTTATCATTTTTTCCAACCAGATTTGAATTCTAATATGACCTTCTAGTGTTATGTCTTCCTGACATGTTGAAGGGATTTCTAAGCCTTATTGCCATCAATGACAACATACAGGTCCATACCGGAGCAATGTCTATTGCCAACAATCTCCCCCTTTGGCATTGATGGCAGCACTTAGTGAAAAATGCTTGACTGCTCCCCCTTACTATATGCACTTTATTCTCCTACTCCCCCTAAGATGTTTATCCATTTTTCACTGATCTTCTTCTCCCCCTTTGACATCAATGGACAAGGGTGTGTTCCAGAACTAACGGTTTGTCAAAACTTCAAAAATTTTATGTACTCTGCCGCATATTTACAAGTACAATCTTCTATTTTATTTTACATATACTGAAGAAGATCACTGAATGTTCTTTAGTTGAGCTATCTCAACATCCCATCTCTTCTTAGCACCATCCAAAATTTGTATATGCCACTGAGTAGAAAGACTAGAGTTTCTACCTTTTGTAAATCTGATGGTGTGGCCATTTGTCCAGCAAGCTGTGCTTCAGCTACAAGCTTGGTCATTGAATCTAGCTTGGGACTGATCAGTCTTCTCAATTGTCCCTTTCTACTCTTTATTTGATACCTTTGATTTATTAAACCATTCAAGTCATTGTGGATGTTGATGACTTGAGCTTCTTTGTTGTTGGTTGATTCATGTACTAGATCAAAATTTTTAGAGATATTCCCCAGTTTTTCTTCTAATTCCTTGATCTTTTCTTTTGTCTTCTTTGTAACTTCCAGCTATGATAGACAAAATTTATACACATCACCAGCTTCTATAATAACACTCTAAATATTCTGTATCCCATTATCTCTCCGAGCCTTGTCATGGGCTATCAACTTTGTCAACTCATCTAACCTTTTCTCATTAAACTCTTGTCTAACTTTAGTTTCAATAGATTTTTCAAGAGATTTAAAATGTGTACTTATAGAATGAATTAGTCCCTTGAGTTAACAAGTGGCAGACAGAGAGATATCCTTCTGGTGTGTTGGGATTAGTTTTTCCAAGATGCTGGATGCTTCACTTATAAGTTCACTATCTTTAATGTGGGACTTTAATATCTCTTTTCTTGCTTTGGCTTGAGCAATTGAAGCCAACTTGAGCATCTGAACAGGAGACATTGTGTCCAAGTTTATTGGACCATGGATTGATTCAAACTCATATCAAACTAATTCTTCATTTTTCAAAAGTTCTTTTACTGTCTCTGCAATGTCTCTTGTCACTTCTTCAGACACTTCTTCTTCTTGATTTTGATCTAGAGGTTCCACGTTCATATTCTCTTGTTGACCAATATTTCACTTCGGTGTAGGGCTTTCCTTAGCTTATTTTTTATTATCAACTTTGATTTGTTCATCAATTTCCTCCTTGTTTTCTAGATCATTAGTCTATCATCCTAGAGGAAGACTTGTTTCAGTTTGACCCCTTTCAGCGGTGTCTTGATCATCAGCAACAGGGGTTTGATCAGATTCTTCCTTTTCTGCATTAACTTTTAGAACAAATGTGTTATCTTCACCATCTATTTCTTCTTTGTCATAAATAGTAGGAATGTTGTTTTTCCTTAGAGCTGCCAAAGTGATCTCCTCTGTTTCCTTGACTACTTTATCAATTTCCCCCAACATCAATGAATTCATTCTTTTCTTTGTCCTGAAGGCATCCTTGATTTCTTTAGAGATTTTGACCTTCTCCTTAGGGGTGATCCCCAGACATAATCTTATCAATGAGTGTTCCCTCAGTTCTATGTCCTTAGCCATAGCAGTTTCCTTTCTTGTACTCATTATGATGCCTAGGCTATGTGGTAGATCAGTAATAATTTGAATCAGAGCCTTGTTGTAGATGTTTAGATATTCTACAACAGCAGTCTCAATGATCCTCTTATCTTGATCATTATATTCATCATACAAATTAGCAGTGGGTTTCAGATTGCCATCCACTATTATGGCCTTGAGAACATCTTCTAGACTTACAGTTGCTTGCTCTGTTTGAGCCATATCTTTCTTTTATTTTTTCCCAAGTTGACCCTTACTGGTGGATTTCTTCTTGCTGGATCCGGAGGCCTTTGTAGCCTTAGTTTTCATCTTCTTCATTTCCTCATCTGATTTTGTTGCTTCTTCATCAACATCTATGCTTACATGCATTCTCTTGGCCTTAGTCTTTTTTCTTTTAGAGTTGGTGGCTGGGGATTCCATACTTACAGATGGTGTGGAACTAGAGGGAATGAATGTAGCTTCTACAGAGGTAGATCCTCTGGTTCTTCTTCTTCTTGAGGCCTCTGGCTTTTCCAGTTCACCCTTGGGTTCATCCTAAGCTCTAATTAATTCACTTTTTCTCTTTTGTTCTACTTCCTTACCTTTTTCCCTAACTTATTTCAGTTGTTCTTTGGTGATTCCATATCTTGCAGCAATTTCTTCTACCTCTTTTCTCACCTTCCTGGTGGATTCTGTTTGTCTGAGTTCAACATGGAGTTTCACAGATAACTCCTCATATGTTCCAAACCTCTCTTCTTTAGTGTCTTTAGGTTTGTTGAGCAGGTGTTGGGCATAATTTTCCAAATATTTTCCATCTACCTCATATCCCATGGGCATTACCCATACAATTTTGGGTTCTATGGATTCCATTAAGCATTGATCCTTAGTGACCATAAAACAAATTGTGTCCTTGTACTTGTTGACTACTTTCTCAGGAATTCTTTCTCTTGAGTACATCATACTTTGAAAGTTCTTGAAAAACCCCCATAAGGCTACTTTTTTCTCATTATAACTACCCAGGTTTTTAAAACAGTTTCTTATTTGAACAGCTATTGGTTGATTACTTAACCAAAGCAAGCCCTTGTGGTTTGGGAATTCATTTAGGAAATAGAAGAATAAACAGATAATAAGCGTACCAAATTTGAAAGGATAGTTCTTGCTCTCCTTGATCTTTTTTAGGTTATCCATTAATTGAATTCTCAGCAGCTCACATAGGTCATAATCCACATTCTCCTTAATCATTTGGTATGTTGTGTAAATGGCCGTATCAGAGACAAAATTTTCTTTGCTTGTGAAGTAAATCTTGTAACCTATGACCTTTGAGGCAAACTTTATTGCAGGATCAGCAATATCATTTATTGTCAACGACCTTTTGTCAAATTGGGCTTCAGTGGCATCTGTAACCGTTTGATTCTTAACCGCCTTCAATAATGGCACACCTCCAATGTAGTTTAGTCTAGTGACTGCTTAAATTGCATCCTTTGTTATCTTGAAGGGTTGCCCTTTCCCTAGCCACATGAACTCATCATGAATTCTTCTTAGCACATACCGAACCCATTCACCCACTGCAAATGTGGGAAACTCTACATATTGGATGAATTTCTTCTCTTCCAGAAGTTTTTATTCTTCCTTCAAGTAATATTGATCATCACTTAAATGTTTTTGAAATAAGTCTATGAATTTGCTATCACCGTGCTCATCTAGGGCAACATGAATATATGCCCTAATGTCTTCCACGTACAGAACTCCGTATGGTATACCCATGAATGCACCCATTGGATCAACTTCAGTTGCATTGTGGGGATGTTTCTTGAATTTGGGTTGTGATCGCTCAGTGATATCAACAATTTGTGGCGTTGCCATCTCAGGATTTTAATAGATTCACAAAGTAGGTTTTGAATGGAAATACCTTGTATCACCAAATTAGGGTTTCCTTTCTCTGAATTACTTCGAGCACTTCAAATCTTGGTTGTTATTGTTCAAGTTCTACTTCAATCTCTCTGAACACTTGATAGATTTGGATGCAAAGTGATTTTGAGATTAAACTAGTTCCCTTTTATCCTCCACAAGACTTAATCTAATCATCATTAATGCTTGTTCCAAAAACCTGTTAAACTCTTCACTGTAGAATACAGTCGATTAGGATTGCTCCGCAATACTCTGTATTAGAACCTTTTCTTCAAAAATTTCTTTCAAGGGATCTGTCATGTCGGATTCTACCACATATCTCTATGCTGGATTCCAGTACAAACTTTTCAGCTGGGGGATTTAGATTTTTAACATTGCTCCCCCTGAGCCAGAGCTCCCAATTTACTTCCCAGAGGAAGTATTTGCACTAGATGATGGTGCGGATTCATTCTTGACTTCAATCACATCTTTCTTGATCCAAATTTTGCTCATTTCTTTCTTGGTTTCAATCGGATCAACCTTTTCCTTCCCTTTGTCATTCTTCTTCTCTATTTTCTTGTATTTAGTATTGTAGTTTCTTTTCACATTTCTACAGAATCTAGCAAAGTGTCCAGACTTGTTGCAATTGAAGCACACAATATTTCTTTGGCTTTGATTTCTTCTAAAATTTGAATTTGACCTTGACTTGCATTGGTTAGCCATATGCCCAAATCTATTGCATGGAAAACATTTGCCATTTAAGGATTGACCATTCCTTGGATAGTTTGGCACATTTCTTGACACACTTCTGCATTAACTTACTTTATGTCTGATCTTCTTGCAATTGAAATATTGACTAGAAAAAGATGGAGCATTTTGATTTATTCTACTTCTACACTGAGTAGCCTTATGATCATACTTATTGCATTTGAAACAATGACCATTGAAAGATGGGTACCTTTGTGCATTTGGTTGCCTAATCAGAGGTCCTTTAGTTCTTCTTCTTTGATTTCTTACTGATGGTTTATACCTCTTCCTTCTTTAGATCTGTCTTTCCCTAAATTTGAACTTTCTCCCTTTTCAAATCCCAAACCTTGTTTATCATCTATTTGACTGGCTAGCAACTCATCAAGTTTTGCAGAGCTTATTTTGAATTTTTCTTTGTAGCTGTTGGCTACTTCTAGATCAAACTTTAGGAGTACAAAGTTCTTCTTTCCCTAGTTTTTCAGATTCCTCTAACTTATCCTTCACAATTTGATTCAGACATTCTTCACTCTTAGTTTTTTCTTCAATTACCCTGAGAAGACTCTCTGTGGATTCATTTGGTTGTCTTAGTTGCTCACATAATTCTTTCCTTCTTTCCTAAGATTTACTGAGCTGTTCTTTTAATTTTTGAATGCAATCATCAACTTCTTTGATATCATCCTTAGAGTTGTCAAGATTTTCTGGAGCTACTTGAAATTGTTCATTATTGACATATGCTTGATTGCCAATTATAATACTGCTAGGATGATTTTCTTTAGGATAAGTGAGATACCTTTGTGCTTCTATGAGTGAGCCTTCCCGAATCTTCCTCCAGCTATTTGGCTTCTTCCAAGGAACCTTTCTCTGATACCAATTGTTGAATCCAATGAACATTAAGAGGGGGGTGAATCAGTGTTCTACAAAACCATTTATACACTTGCTCAATTATCCATTTACCAAATTTAATTGTATGAAAATAGATTAAACAAATGAACAGCAACCACAAAGACATAACAAAAGAACACCAAGATTTTTACGTGGAAAACCCAAAGAGGAAAAAACCATGGAGAGGATTATCTCTCAATATATATATTTCAATCTTTTACAAATGCTAATATTCAAGCTTGGTCACTCCACGAGCTTGGAACATATTGGCTTACTGCCATGAAGTACAACTAGATTTAGCAGGCTCACTGCCTCAACCCTAAACCTAGAAAGATTACAATACAGGTTGTTAAACCCTAATAGAGGCTCACTTCCTTGATGAAGTTTGCTCACTGTCTAGTACAAGTGAACTCATATAGGAAATATGAATACTGCAAAAGCATATGTCAGTATGCCAGGGTGCAGTCATTTAATACTTGAATATTGTATCATTAGTCTTCATCTTGATTGATCTGTTAACTTTGCTCTTCAATTCTCATGCTTGCATTTATCACACACACACATTCATATTACTTCACTTCAAACACTAAAATCCATCCTCTATTTATATCTGCAACTAAATCTTTCTCACGATCAGGTCGACAAGCAAGTTGTGAAGTGTGTATACCAAGTGTTGTATCATGTCGACTTGTTCTTTTGTTAAATCGTCAATGTGGGTCCAAAAAAATATGCATGTGTCTTGATATGTGTCAGCTCTAAACATACAATCATTTACCTTTATCATCCAACTCATATTTCTTCTCTACATAATGATTTAATTAGCCTGTCGGCTTGTTTCTTAATAACATATATGATAGGTTCATCTGTCACATCACAACTCATGCTATGGACCAAATGGGACCTCACAAATCATATCCAATATTCATTTCTAACCACTTGTCATACCTTCAGAACTGTAGACCAAAATATACACTTGCAGAGGAATGCAAACCATTATACTGTGCCTCGTTCACTGTCTCTGTTATACCTCTATTCATCCAGACTTAGATATTTCTTCTAAGTGGCTTTTGGAGGAAGTCAAGACTTGATCACTAGAATATAACAACATCAAACAATTATGAACATTATACCTGAGCCGCATTTCTGGGTCTTCATCTACGGAAGCACACTGATCCACTTATTGTCTCTTACTTTGTTTCTTGCCCATACTTAGTTATTTTTTCCAACCGGATTTGAATTCCAATATGACCTTCCAAAGTTATATCTTCCTATGATGTTGAAGGGATTTCTAAGCCTTGTTGCCATCAATGACAACATACAGGTCCATACCAGAGCAGTGTCTCTTGCCAACAATGTTGCCATTAATGACAAAGGGGAAGATTTTTGCAAGTATGTGACTAATCAGTGTTGTCATTGATGTCAACATATCTGTGTTGTCATTGGTGTCAACTATGCCCTCATTTTGTTACTTTCTTGTAGATGTTGTGGATATCAAGAAAATTAGCTCATCCAATAAAAATAGTGAATTGTAGTAGAAACAGTGCTTTACATGCAGAAGAACAATCCAGAAGAATGCTCCACATTTCTTGTAGAATAAATATCTTTTCCTATGGATTGGATGTTATTTAGAAACCTGTCTAAATATGTTATATTCCAAGGTTGAGCCTCTGGAATAAAGATTTGAGAAAGTTGTGTTCACCAGTGTGAAAACTGCTTTTTCTGTATGTTTGGTGGTGATAGGGAGAAAGTGTTTTGCTCTGCATTCATCCGCATTGAAGTAATTTAGTTTACGGTTATGGAATTAAGTCTATGATGATGTCAACTACCTTCAAATGCAATGGTTCATGATTTGGCAGTCCGTAAGCTATCTTTTACTTATGACAGTGGCTAACAGTGTTGTTCTTATGCTCCGGTTTGAACAATTTTATTGACAGAGTAATTAGAGATTGTACGGGTGTTCCTAGTGATTAAAATGTGCTTGTGGATGTCTCCTAATCATGTTCCTACTTTTGGATTGGTCCACAAAGAGAAAAATGGATTGTGAATGAAGAATGTTCTGGCAGACCAAGTGCTATCATCAGTCTTAGCCGACTTGGTTGAATTCATTATTTGTGGAGATGCATCGAAGATTGTAGAAATGTGTTGTGGCATGGAGGATTGTGTTTGAGTCTTAGCTAAGGTGTGGCGTGATCTGCATACATCTTTACATCTTTTCCTTAGCATAATTTGTATTAGGTCCAGACCTATTTTATGTATAATTGTAATGCCGACCTTGGAGATTGATTCAATGGTTGATGAATGTAATTCCAACCTTGATGCACATTCCAAGGTTGATGAATTATATAAAAGCATGTAATGAAATTGTGAAATAGTGTGTGTGTTGCAATGATGAAAAGTGTTGGAAACAAGGCAGATAATTGAGAGGGGGGGTGCATTAGTTATCTCTATTATCTTAACTTTCTTTTCTTCTTTTATAATTTGTGCAGCATCAAAACATATAAGCATATATAATCATGAGACCAGAAATATAACACAAGGATTTTTACGGGGAAAACCCTGTTAAGGGAAAAACCATGGGGTGACTAACCCAAGATTGTATTCTCTGCTAAAATAATAAGAAGTACAAAATGGCACTTGCCAATTAGGGCTCACTGCCCGAGCACACTGCTCACAAGAGGCACACTGCCTATAAGAGACTCATTGTCTACAAAACTTACAGAAGGTAACTAGGTGTTTGAACCAATGAGAGGCATCTACAAATGCTAGAGTTCAGTTCTGGTTAGGCACAATATACTAATCTGATGCACTTCATTCTTCCTCTGCTCTAGTGCTTCTACTCTGTCACATACCAAACTTGTATTACTGCTTCCACACTTATCTCTTCTTTTCTTCGCACTTTATTTTATCATATCCATACACACAATCACCTTCATATTGGAATCCATCTAGTATATATATCCGCACCAAGGATTTCAATAACTTTGTAGTCGGCAACTAGAATACTCAAGATATTTACAAATTACTGATCTGTCGACTAAATCCATGCTTGATTTGTGATGCGTACCAAAAACATAGGCATTGAAGTCATCAATCATGTCTACCAACAATGTATGATCCCTCAAATATCTTGATCAACATCAATTACTCATCCAGATTGAAGTCTGATACTCTGCTGGTCAGTTCTTCCTCAGTCTGCTCTGCCTGTCTGGAACCCAACACTCAGATGCTCATATCTTTTCCATGTTTTATCACCGGAGGCTCAATCTCTAGAATATAATAGTTATGATACTCCTCTTGAATTATCCAAGTCTATAACTTTCTGAGTTACACCATCTGAGAGATCCGGACCTGATTGTCGGACCTTGTTGCATGCTCTGTTCTTGTTCACTAGACCAAAATAGTCTTCAATCTGACTTTCGGTATAGGCATACTATGTGCTGCGGATGTGTGGGATAGACTTTGTTGCCATCAATGACAACACTCATGAAGCCACACAGTGTCTCTTGCCAACAATCTCCCCCTTTGGCATTGATGGCAACACTTAGTGAAAAATAACTAAGTGTTGCAGCAAACTCCCCCTTGGCTGATGCTCTGTCTTATGCACTGTTTTACCAGAGCTCCCTCTTAGTTGTATTCCACATTTTTCACTACTCCTCACTCCTCCTTTGACATCAATGGAAAAGGGTAGAATCCACACACCCAAATTTGCAAAAATTAACCTATACATGGTCGCATAAGTATATATACATGTTATACTTACATATACTTAAGTATATCCGCAAAAGTGGCCTTCAACTGTACAAACTCTGTGGCCCAGCTCTACTTCATCCTGTCCAAAATGGAGATGTGACCACTCAACAAAAATGCATATGCTTCTGCCCTTCTTAGATCTGCTGGATCACTGATCCGAGATGTTGTCTAAGCATCTGTTAAGGCCTCATGCATTGCCTCTAACTTAGGGATAATTATCCCTCTGATTTCACTCATCCTGTTTATTATATTCTTCTTTTCTTTGTCCAGCCTCTTTATTTCATTTATAATGACAATGGTCTAGCATTCTTGATTCATTAACGATGTAGTGAGGGGATCAAAATTTTGAGATAAACTTGACAGTTTACCATCTTGCTCTTTCACCTTCTTTTCAATATCCTCTATCACTTTGGGCCAAGATAGACAAAATTTGTACATGTCCCCACCATCTTTAAGAGCATTTTCAAGGATCTTTATCCCAATATCTAGGGTTCTCCTATCATTAGTAATGAGTCCCTGTACTTCAATGAATCTTTTCCCAAAAACTCTTTCCAGACTTTTTCTTCTGCCAATTTCTCTAAAGAATCAAAATGAGTGCTAACAGAGTTTACCAGAGATTTCAAATTACCAGATGGAGAGGCTGAAGGATCCTTTTGAAAAGATGGCATGATCTTCTCCAGCATACCGGATGCAATCTCTAACAGCTCGCAGTCTTCCATGTGAGACTTTAGAAGTTTTTCTTTTGCCTTGGCTTGAGAAAAAGATGCTATTTTCATTGTCTGGACCAGAGAGAGAGAATCAAAATTTAGTGGTCCTTGAAATAGCTCAGGTTCATCTACCTCCATCATCTCTTTGTTCAAGAAATTCTTCACTGCCTCTATAGTGTCTCTTGCCAGAGACCGAGTCTTCTTTTATTCTAGAATCTTAGAAATGTCATCAAAGGTCTTCTCTGTTTGTTCTTCTTCTTTTCCCTTTACCTCCTCTTCTTGAATCACTTTTTCTTCTTTTCTTCCTTCTCTTTCAATTTCAAAATCTGGAATGTCTATAGTGGGATTCAGAGGAGAGATGTTACCTATATTTACTGTTTCATGAACTTCCTCTTCCGGAATAGAGGAATCCAAGTCCTTAGTCTTCTCTTCACCTATCTCTTTTGACCTTTCTACATTTTTATCAGAAGATTCTTCATTGGCAGCATTTAATCCTTCAACATCCATGGTGGAAGTTCATATGTTTCCTCTAGAATTGGAAGATTGAATCTTTTGAAGGCATTCCAAAGGATGTCTTTTGTCTCTCTTGCTATTTGGTTAGTTTCTCCGAGCATAAGTTTATTCATTCTTGCTTTGCTTCGGAATTCATCGTTGTAGTCCTTAAAGATCATGTTCATTTGCTTTGGAGTAATAGAAGGATAGAGCTGAATTGCTATCTGTTCTTAGATCTCTAAGTCTTTTGCCTTTGCATTCTCTTTTCTAAGTTCAAGTACCTTCTCTAGACTTTTCGAAATTAATGAAATGATTTCAATGAGTGCTTTATTATAAATATTCAGGTACCTGACTGTAGCTTCTTCCAAGATCCTTTTGTTAGTATCACTATATTCATCATAGAATTCTGTTACTGGTTGCAGATTCCCATCCACAGTGGCTACCTTGATGATATCATCAATGGAAAGGGTGGGCATTTCAACAAATTGTTCTGCCTTTTCTTCTTTGTTTTTACCGGCAGAGGATTCCCCAGATGTTTTCTTCTTCTTCTTCATTTTCTTAACTTCCTCATCAGACTTTGTTTCTTCATCATCCTTGTGACTTGTGTAAGACCTTGTGGCTTTTGTTTTTGTTCTCATTTCTCCTTTTCTAGATGTCTTGACTTCCGGTTTAGTGGCTCTTGAGATCTTAGGAGTGGCAGGTGTAGAGCTCTTGGAGGATCTAGTCTGGGAGGAGGCTTGTACCGAAACACTTCCTTTCTCAGCTTCTTATTTCTCTTTCTCAGCTCTTTCAACTTTCTCTCTATTTGCATCTACTGCCTCCTTTGATATGCCATATCTTTTGGCAATTTCCTCAACTTCCCTTCTAACTTTCCTCTTAATCTCCGGTTGTCTTAGTTCAACATGTATTTTTATACTTAATTCTTGAAAGGTTCCAAACCTTTCTACCTCAGGGTCCTTAGATTGACTTAACAAGTGTTGAATATGCAGCTCCAAGATTTTCTCATCAACCTTGTATCCCATTGGCATTATCCAAACTATTTTAGGCTCAACTGCATCCATTAGGCATTGATCAATATCTACCATAAAACACACTATATCCTTGTATTTCTCAACTATGGATTGAGGTATCCTCTCTCTGGCTTGCATCATATTGTAGAAATTCTTAAAGTAACCCGAGAGTGTTGTGCTTTGAGCTTTAGCATCACCAAGTCCATACATATAGTCTCTAATCTATATTGCAACCAGTTTGTCATTTTGCCAAACCCAACCACTTGATCCGGGCAGTTCATTCATGTAGTAGAAGAGTAGACATAGTATTAAACAACCATACTTGAAGGAGTTCTTCTTATCCTTCTTGATCTTCTATAAGGTTTCTAACAATTGGTTTAAAAGAAGATCACATAGGTCATAGTTTGCATTTTCCCTCAACATCTGATATGCTGTATATATTGCAGGCCCAGACACAGAATTCTCCCTGCTAGAATGATAGATCTTATACCCAATTATCATTGAGGCAAATTTGACATCTGTATCTGTGATGTCATCTATGGTCATTGCTCTCTTATCAAACTTAGATTTGGTAACTTCAATAACTGTCTGGTTCTTGACAGATTTGAGTGCAGGCAACCCACCAGATGAGTGCAATCTAGTTACTACTCTAATGGCATCTTTTGTTAGCTTGAAGGGCTTCATTAACCACATGAAATTATCATGTATTCTACTAAGCACATACCAGACCCAATCATCTTCTACAAAATAGGGAAAGTGGATGCAATGTCCAAAGTGCTTATCCTGGAGGGCCTTGTATTGTGGTTTGAGTTCAAAACTTTCATCTATTATCTGTTTATGATAGATGTCCATCAACTTAGATTCTCCAGATTCCTCAATGTTGGCATGGATGTAGACCCTAACATCTTCTACGTGCAATACCCCATGTGGAATGCTAGAAAAAGCACCTAAAGGATCAACTTATAGGGATTTATAGGGGTGTTTCTTGAATTTTGGGCGCTGCCTATCAGTGATCTTAACAACCATTGGAGTAGCCATTTTGTAAAATATTTAGAGAGAGATTTTTAGAATGGAAGTACCCTTTTATGCTTTAGAGTTTGAAATAAGAGCTGGAACAAATCGTTGGTTGAATTGGATTTTGTAGTTGATCTTTGAGAGAGTTGTAGAAACTTGATGCAAAGATCTTCTTTTCTTCTTCTTGAATGAAAATGTGCAAAAGATGATTGAAAGAACCCTTTTTATTCTTTTGCAAACCCTAATTTCCTTTTACAATAAATGCACAACTTAAGTTATCTAGTTGCCCTATTCTAAGAGAGATCTTTTTGAATCACTGTGTTGTACTTAGAATCATTTTCAGTGAGGATTGACAATGTATCTTCTTTTCTCCAATCATGCCATGGATCCGTAGATCAAAGTATATCGATTTTGAATCATACTGGATCTGTATGTAAAAATCTTGCTTTACCAAATGGCTGTCAAACCAGATTAATCTTAGATGATTAAACTCTTTCAAAACTCCATACAGATCTTTCATATTTGTACCGAGGGTTATTTACATATTTTTTTGAGAACCCTTTAATCTGCAACATTCCATGTGCCAAATTTAGGCACCAATTGACTAGCTGGGGGAAATTATTTTTCTTTGTGACTCCCCCTGAGCCAAAGCTCATCTATTTAGTTTCTAGAAGGAATATCAACACTAGATTCCAGTGCGGATCCATCCCCAACATTTTTTGTACTCTTCTTCACCCAAATCTTGCTCATCTCCCTTTGAACTTCATCCACATTCACTTTGCCTTTTCCCTTATCTTGTTTTTGATTATGATGCACCGGACCCTTTTTATCTTAATTTTTACTTCTGTAGAATTTGGCAATGTGACCAGATCTATTGCAATTGTAACAAACAACATTTCTTTGCATATTTGATTGATATCCTCTTGATCTGCATTGATTAGCCATATGTCCCATTCTATTGCATGCAAAGCATCTACCATTGAATGAATTGTTTATTTGCATACTTCTGCATTCATGAGATTTGTGACCATACCTTTTGCAGTTGAAACATTGTCTAGAGAAGGATGGATTAGTCTGATTCATTCTCCTTCTGCACTGAGTTGCTTTATGACCAAAGTTATTGCAATTGAAGCAGTATCTATTGAAGGATGGATATCTTTGAGCATTTGGTTGCCTTACTGGAGGTCTTCTAGACCTGTTTCTTTGATTTCCTAATCCAAAGTTCTTCTAATCGGATCTAGAGCTTTCACCTTTCTCATATCCCAAGCCACACTTGCCATCTATCCTCTTTTGGCTTTCAAGAAGAACTTCAAGTTGAGCTGAGGTTATCTTGAATTTCTCTTTGTATTCATTTGTTGTTTGAAGATCTTGTTTAAGAGTGTCTATCTGAATCTCAAGTTGTTCTTCATTATCTCTAGCTTCTTCAAGATCAGATTCAAGATGCCTGATTATTCTATCCATTTTGTAGCAGTCCTCTGTCTTCTCCTTGAGGGATTGTTTTAGATTATCTTCAATTTTCCTTTTCTCTTCAATTTCTTGAGTGAATCTCATAACCCCTGATTCCGTCTCATGCTTTACCATAATGATCTCTTTTGATAGCTTCTCACATAGCTTGTTTTTCTCATTTAGATCTTCATTAGTATCATTGGCTTCACTCTGACTTGCTAATTTTTGAAGTAGTTCCTTTCTCTTTTTCACAGAGATAATCAGTTTTTCTTTTAGCTCATTTATGAAATCATCAGCTTGTTTGAGTCTTTCTCTCAAGTTATTGACTTCAGAGTGAGATTACTCAAGATCATCTAGGGCAGACTGAAGTTGTTCCTTCATACCATACATATCTATTGAGATTCCCAGATCTTCCTCAAGCTATTAGGCTCTGTTTAGAGGAACTTAGCTCTGATACCAATTGTTGGAAACAAGGCAGATAACTAAGAGGGGGGGTGAATCAGTTATCTCTATTATCTTAACTTTCTTTTCTTCTTTTATAATTTGTGCAGGATCAAAACATATAAGCAT
Organism: Cunninghamia lanceolata; assembly: GCA_027924645.1. Classification (NCBI taxonomy): domain Eukaryota; kingdom Viridiplantae; phylum Streptophyta; class Pinopsida; order Cupressales; family Cupressaceae; genus Cunninghamia; species Cunninghamia lanceolata. Next base: position 4,723,592 of record BSBN01000934.1, read on the forward strand.
ATATAATCATGAGAGCAGAAATATAACACAAGGATTTTTATGTGGAAAACCCTGTTAAGGGAAAAACCATGGGGTGACTAACCCAAGATTGTATTCTCTGTTAAAAAATTAAGTACAAAATGGCAGTTGCCAATTAGGGCTCACTGCCCGAGCACACTGCTCACAAGAGGCACACTGCCTACAAGAGACTCACTATCTACATAACTTATAGAAGGTAACCAGGTGTTTGAATTGATGAGAGGCATCTACAAATGCTAGAGTTTAGTTCTGGTTAGGCACAATATACTGATCTGATGCACTTCATTCTTCCTTTGCTCTAGTGCTGCTGCTCTATCACATACATGACTTGTATTGCTTCTTCCACACTTATCTTTGCCTTTCTTCACACTTTATTTTATCATATCTATACACACACTCACCTTCATACTGGAATCCATCTAGTATATATATCCGTACTAAGGATTTCAACAACTTTCTAGTTGGCAACCAGAATACTCAAGATATTTACAAATTACTGATCTGTCGGTTGAATCCATGCTTGATTTGTGATGCGTATCAAAAACATAGGCATTGAAGTCATCAATCATGTTGGCCAACAATGTATGATCCCTCAAATAGCTTGATCAACATCAATTACTCATCCAGATTGAAGTCTGATACTCTGTTGGTCAGTTCTTCCTCAGTCTGCTCTGCCTGTCTGGAACCCAACACTCAGATGCTCATATCTTTTCCATGTTTTATCACCAGAGGCTCAATCTCTAGAATATAGTAGTCATGATACTCTTGACTTGTCTAAGTCCACAACTTACTAAGTTACATCATCTAAGAGATCCGGACCTGATTGTCAGACCTTGTTGCATGCTTTGTTCTTATTTACCAGACCAAAACAGTCTTTAATCTGACTTTCAGTATAGGCATACTATGTGCTGTAGATGTGTGGGATAGACTTTGTTTCCATCAATGACAACACTCATGAAGCCACACAGTGTCTCTTTCGAACAAAAAGATAAGTGTGAAGGTGTGAAAGAGCAGAGCAGAGAAATAATATTGTGCTTCAATGGAACTAGACCCTGGCATAGAGTAGATGTTGCTGAATCAGTTCACCATTTTGGCAATGAGCCACCCTTTGGTAGTGAGCCACCCATAGGTAGTGAGCCCTATAGGTAGTGAGCCTCTATTTTTTGGTATTGATATAACATATATATTTCTGTGGGCTAACACCCATTGTGGTTTTTCCCTTTTAGGGTTTTGCACGTAAAAATCTGGTGTCTTCTGTGTTGATTATGTTATGATGTTGAACTTCTCATTTCATGCTTTCATGGTTTTTTTTGAATATAAGTAATTGATAAGTTGATGTTCATAATTGGTTAAAATTTTTAGGATAATTGATTCACTCCCCCCTTAGTTGTCTGGTGCAATTCAACAGAATGGATGATATCATGGATTGTTTGAGTGGAGTAAAATATTTCACAAAGATAGATTTGGAGAGTGGATATCATCAGATCAGAATCAAAGAAGGTGATGAATGGAAGACTACTTTTAAGACAAACAAAGGATTGTATTAGTGGTTAATAATGCCTTTTGGATTGACAAATGCACCGAGTACTTTCATGAGGTTGATGAATGAAGTTTTGAATAAATTCTTGGGTAAGTTTGTTATTGTATAATTGGATGACATTTTGATTATCTGTAAGACAAAAGAACATTTGTAACACCTTAGACAAGTTTTGTGAAGGTTGAGAGAGGAGAAATTGTTGATAAACATCAAGACGTGTAGTTTCATGAAGGAAGAATTGGTATATTTGGGATTTCTGATTTTTGCGGAAGGATTGAAGATGGATCCTAGGAAAGTGAGAGCAATTGTTGAATGGCCTACACTAGAAAGCATTGGAGAAGTCAAATTATTTCATGGATTAGCTAGTTTCTACCAGAAGTTCATCAGAAATTTTAGTTTAGTATGTAACCCTATGACAAAGACAATGAGAGGAGACAGGAAAGATTTCAAGTGGACATTAGGAGCAGATAAAAGTTTTGAGTTGTTGAAGTAGAAAGTGACAGAACAACCTATTTTGGCATTACCAGATTTCAATAAGGTATTTCAAGTAGATTGTGATGCAAGTGGGAATGCAATTGGAGCAGTTTTAAGTCAAGAAGGTAGACCTGTAGCATATTTCAGTGAGAAGTTGAATGATGCAAGAAGATGATATTTAGTTTATGATCAAGAGTTCTATGCCATAATTCAAGCCTTGAAGAAGTGGAGACATTACTTGTTGCCTAAGGAGTTTCTGTTGTATACATATCATCAAGCTTTGTAATATTTGAATAGTCAAGGTAAGTTGAATTAGGGACACATGAAATGGGTAGAGTTCATGTAGAGTTATACTTTTGTGTTGAAGCATAGGAGTGGAAAATCGAACAAAGTTGTAGATGCATTGAGTAGGAGAAGGAACTTGCTAACAGGGATAAGAGTTGAAGTGTTGGGATTTGAAGAATTGAAGAACATGTATGAAGAAGATCTAGATTTTGCCAAGCCTTGGAAAGCATGTAAGGAACCCATTATGATAGATAGGAGTAAGTGGTTGGACTATTTCATTCAGGAAGATATGTTGTTCAAGGGAAATCAGTTGTGCATACCTAGAAGTTCAATGAGAGATAACTTGATCAAGGAGAAACACAGTGGAGGATTGGTAGGACATTTTGGCATTGATAAGACAGTTGCTTTGGTGAGTGAAAATTACTTTTGGCCTCAGATACATAAGGATGTTAGGAAATTTGTGCAGAGTTGTAGAATTTGTCAAGTTACAAAAGGGAGTAGTCATAATACTAGATTGTATAAACCTTTGACAGTACCAGAGAGACCTTGGGAAGACATAAGCATGGATTTTGTAATGGGATTGCCAAAAACACAAAGAGCACATGATTCAATATTTGTAGTGGTAGATAGATTTTCAAAGATGGCACATTTCATACCTTGTAGGAAGACAACTGATGCAGTGCATGTAGCTGACCTATTTTTCAAGGAGATTGTGAGATTCATGGATTACCTAAGAGCATAATTTCAGACAGAGACACCAGATTTCTTTGATATTTTTGGAGGACACTTTGGAAGAATATGAAGATAGATTTGAAGTTTAGTTCAACATTTCATCCACTTATTGATGGATAGACAGAGGTAGTGAATAGGAGTTTGGAAAACTTGTTGAGATGTTTGGTTGGGGAGAAGGCATGAAGTTGGGATTTGATTCTTTCAAAAGCAGAGTTTGCATACAATAATTTAGTGAATAGGAGTATCAAAAGAACACCTTTTGAGATTGTTACTAGAGTAAACCCTGGAGGAGTGACTGAGTTGAGAGACATTAGTATGGAAGATAAGAGGAGTGAAGAAGTAGAAGAATTTGTAGAACATATGGAGACAGTACATAATTAGGTGAAGAAGCATTTGAAGGATATGAACAAGTATAAGGAGCAAGCAGATGAGAAGAAGAGACATGAGGAATTTGCAGTTGGAGATGAAGTGATGGTGTACTTGAGAAAAGAAAGATTTCCAGTTGGGACATATAACAAGTTAAAGATGAAGAAGTTTGGACCTTGTAGGATACCCAGGAAGCTTGATTCAAGAAATGCATATGAATTGGAATTACCAGAGACATTGGGTATATCTCCTATTTTCAACATTGCAGACCTATATTAGTATCATGAAGTAGAGTTCAGTGACAACCTTGAAGAAGCAGTTACCACAATAAGCATCGGAGAAGATTAAAGACATTTTGGACAACAGAGATGGATGCAGCACCAGACAAAGACAATATAAAGAATATCTTGTAAAGTGGAAAGGCAGACTAGAAGAAGATTCATCATGGATTTCTCAGGCTAAGGTGGACCATCTTGGTTTTCCTCTAGCCCCTGCAAAGTGAGGTACTCACTTTTTCAACAATCCCGTATGTCTGATGCAGGAGCATTCCTGGTTCAAGAGAAATCTTGCATCAACCCAAAAACATTTGCATTTTAGTTTGTTTCTTTCATTTTCCAGTTCAGTTTAGGTAGTTCAGTTAGTAGCAGTTTCTATATTTTGGTCTGTATTCTACTGCAGTTACATTTTAGACCTTGTGGAGCTGGATTCAACATCTAGATTCATTCAAGCACATCATATCCAAATTTTAGTTCATTTGGTTTAGGTACCAAAAAGATATCACTATAAGAAGATCAACTATTTTCTCAGAGCAGAGCATCCTAATAGTCTTAGACAACTAGCTAATGGAGAAGACTTGTGGAGCATTCTTTGACTTACAGAGCTAAATGACACATCATTTGATGTTGTTTGGTTCATGGCCAACCTTCCCTGAGATCCGTACATCATTCCATTAATTTGTGGAGAAGTTCCATTCATTTAGGTCTGACCTATCTATGTACACATGTTACAAATCCTCATTGGAGTTTGTAATGATATTTGGCTGACATAGAGGAATCTATTGTCCCAAAGATGATATATATTGATGTAATAGATACTTAGGATAGTTCTCATGATTTAGAAGATAGATAGTTTGAATTCTGTGTGAGGAATCTTCAAAGCTATATCTTGTGCATATTCTATAATCAGGCATGTGAGCCCTAATTGTAAGCCTACATGTTGCCGGGCCAATCTCTTTTTGAATTCTATGATATACTGAATGACTAAATCTTTATTTGCTTTAGATATTTGAATTGTTTATGTTGTGTTACTCTAGCTACACAGTCTAGATTGTTCTATTTGAGGACATCCTAACTGGGACCACACCAGCAGAAAACATCACAGCAAAAGAAGAACTACCGGTAGAGGAGATAACTGAATTCTTGACAAAATACCATGATATCATATCAGATAATATTCCTGAAGGATTTCCACCAATCTAGAGTATCAGTCATCACATGGACCTTGTACCTGGAGCTAGTTTGCCTAACAAAGAAGTACACCAGATGACACCAATAGAGAATATAGAGTTGAATAGACAAATACAGGAGTTGTTGAGGAAAGGATTGATCAGAGAAAGTTTAAGCCCATGTACAGTACCTACAGTACTATCACCAAAGAAAGATGGACAATGAAGGATGTGTATAGACTCTAGAGCAATCAATAAGATGACAGTTAAGTATAGATTTCCATTGCCAAGAATGGATGACATTATGGACTGTTTAAGTGGAGCAAAGTATTTAACAAAGATAGACTTGAAGAGTGGATACCATCAGATTAGGATCAAAGAAGGAGATGAGTGGAAGACCGTATTTAAGACAAATGAGGGATTGTATGAGTGGTTGGTGATGCCTTGTGAATTAACTAATGCACCAAGTACTTTCATGAGGTTGATGAATGAGGTTTTGAACAAATTCTTGGATAAGTTATTTATTGTATACTTGGATGATATTTTGATTTTAGGTAAGACAAAAGAAGAACATTTGTGGCATATTAGACAAATATTATAGAGGTTGAGAGAAGAGAAATTGCTGATAAACATCAAGAAATGTAGTTTCATGAAGGAAGAGTTGGTATATTTTGGATTTGTGATTTCTTCGAAAGGATTGAAGATGGATCCTAAGAGAGTTAGAGAAATTATTGAGTGGCAAACACCTGTGAACATTGGAGAGGTAAGATCATTTCATGGATTAGCAAGTTTCTACTGGAAGTTCATTAGAAATTTTAGTTTAGTATGCACACTAATGACAGAGACAATGAGAGGTGACAAAAAGGATTTAAGTGGACATCAGGAGCAAATAAGAGTTTTGAATGATTGAAGCAGAAGGCGAAAAAACAACTAGTGCTAGAATCACTAGATTTTAACAAAGTATTTCAAGTTAATTGTGATGCCAGTGGAAATACAATAGGAGCAGTGTTAAGTCAAGAAGGGAGACGAGTAGCATATTTCAGTTAGAATTTGAATGATGCAAGGAGAAGATATTTAGTTTATGATCAAGAATTCTATGCCATAATTCAAGCCTTGAAGAAGTGGAGACATTACTTCGTGCCAAAGGAATTTTTGTTGTACACTAACCATCAAGCTTTGCAGTATTTGAATAGTTAAGGAAGGTGGTGCAGTCATGGCCGGAGGGTTCACAAAATGAACTATCCAAACCATGTAGCTAGAGTAAACACAATGGAAATAAAATAATCATAGAATGTAATGGAAGATTCATATATTCAAAATATCAAACAATTACAATGCTCATATGTTGGCAACATGTGGGCTACAATCAAGGGCTCACAGGCCTGCATTCTGGGCTACAACAGATATGCAAGATAAGGCATTGAAGTACCTACCCGAAAATAATCTAACTATCTATCTTATGAAAATCACTAACTAACTTCCTAACGCATCTAAGAGATCTATATATATCATCTTCAAGCTCATAGAATCATCCACTTTAGCCACAAGACGTTACAAACTCCAATGAGAAGATGTAACGTGTAGAAATAATTAGGTCAGCCTACAACATCTAGTAATGGTCCACAATTGCATGAAACTTGGTGTGGAACTCAAGGAAGGTCTATCTAATCCTTATGTGTTGTGTATGATGTTTCATTTTGCTCTACAAGTCATGAAAGTGCTCTGCAAACCTTCTCCTTCAACTAATTTTTTGAATGCTCTATCTTGTAAAAGTTGATGATCTTCTGAGAGCAATAACTTTTAGGAAACAAATCCAAATCACTTGAAATCTAAATATGATGTAGATGATGATATGTAGATGCTAAGTATTTCTCCAGATGATCTGATATGAAGATGTGGCAAAATGCAGTACAAAATGCTGAAACTGCAAATGACTAAACTGAACTGAAAATGAAAGAAAACAAAAGAATGCAAATATTTTTGGTTGATGCAAGATTTCTCTACAACCTAGGATGGTCCTACATCAGACACTCTGGTTTGTTGAAAAAGTAAGTCCCTCACTTTTCTGGGGCTAGACAAAAACCAAGGCAGTCCACCTCAGGCTGAGAAATCCATGTTGAGTCCTCTTTTGGTCTTCCTTTCCACTTAACCAAATATTCCTTATACTGCTTTCCTCTAGTACTGCGTCCAACTCTGCTATTCAAAATGTCCTCTATCTTCTCTGGTTGTTGCTGTGGTAACTGATTCTTCAAACCATCTTCAATGTTGTCACTTGATTCTCCTTCATGATACTAATATAGGTCTGCAATGTTAAATATAGGTGATATACCAAGTGTCTCTGGTAGCTCTACTTCATGTGCATTTCCTGAATCAAACTTCTTAAGTATCTTACATGGTCTAAACTTCTTGACCTTTAGCTTGTTGTATGTTCCCACTAGAAATCTCTCCTTTCTCAGATATACCATTACTTCATCTCCAACTAAAAATTCTTTGTCTCCTTTTCTCATTTGCTTGCTCCTTATACTTGCTATTCATCTCCTCTAAATCCTTTCTGACCTGATTGTGTAGTGTCTCCATGTATCTTACAAATTCTTCTACCTCTACACTTCTCTTACCCTCTGCTGGCTGAATCTGCCTATGCATTGGAGCTGGCAAACCCTCTGCTGATTCGGACACCAATAGAAGGATGATCGATGGAATGACAGGCCAACTACCAAATTTAAGATGAAAATCTTTGAGCGGCAGCTCAAATCCTGAACTCACTTGCTCCTTCCTCTTTGTCCCTCTACCACATCCATTGTTTGGGCGCCATTCTCCTGGTGTAGCACATTTAGCAGAATTTTGATTTTTGTTGATGTGCCATGTAATTAATTTGCTGAGTGCGCAATCTTGTTATAAAAGGCAAACTGTGTCACTCATTTGTAGTTGTTGAAGACATGGGCATTTTTTGTGTAAATAGCAAAAAATAGGGCATTTCCTTGCTGTTCTATCTCATTTTGGAGTTTATGAGTTGCATCATGAATGTATATTGCAAATATTCTCAGTTTCATTGTTGTTTAATATGAAAAATGCATTGTGAATGTGTTTAGCTACTTGTCTCCATGTGTTGCATGCTTTTCCTTCTTTTGAATCTGGCTGCTAAGGGTTTCTCAGGTTCTAGGGTATGGATTTCTATATCACATGCTTCATCTCTAACTTCCATTCAAGGAGTGGATTAAATTGTTTTAGGTGAAATATGGAGAAGGTTGTATGTTAGCTGGGATATATTTAAGTAGAGGTAGCCAAATACCTATTCTTGGGTGATGTTTGTAAGGCAAGCATCAATCTAACCTCTTGAAACTTGAGTCCAAAATGCAATCCATTCTCTTGTATACGTCTAGTTGACTCCTTGCCCTAAGATAAGCACCGGTCTGCTCCTGGGTTAGTAGTTATGACCCAAAACCCCTTGTCTTGCATCCAAAACATAAAATCCATCTTTTCATAACTTCCACCTATTAGTTTGTAGGAGTAGGATTAGGACCCCTGCATACTCTCATCCACAACTAGACAAATATGTCCAAGAATGTTGCCAACCTTGTGATTTATCATGCAAATCTTGGTCCACACATGAGAGCATTCTGCCTGTTGTTGTCAAGCTAAATCTTTCTATCATTAGGCTAGTTAATGTTACATCTTTATCTATAGGGATACCCCCCTTGGTACGGTAGAACCAGAAGTGAAGGGGAGGCATCTCATGCAACCTCCCGTATCTATTGGCCGAATCTGCCTGTGCATTGGAGTTGGCAAACCCTCTGTTGATTCAGACACCAACACCCTCCATACTGATGTCTCTTAACTCAACTACTCCTCTAGGTTTCACTCTAGTCACAATCTCAAATGGTGTCTTTCCTGTGCTCCTATTCACTAAATTTTTGCATGCAAACTCTACTTGTGGTAGAGTTAGATCCCAATTACCTGCCTTATCTCCTACTAAACATCTCAACAAGTTACCCAAACTCCTATTTACCACTTCTATTTGTCCATCTGTCTGTGGATGAAATGCTAAAATAAAATTTAGGTCTATCTTCCTCATACATGTGCTTCAGTTCCTCAAATATAAATACTACTACTCTCATCTTTGTCAACAAATTTCTTCTTCTAATCAATGCATCTGTAACTTTGTTTGACTTCACACTCCTATGATTCAATACAAATGTGTAACTCTACATGAACTCTACCTATCTCATATGTCTCTGATTCAACTTTTCCTTGACTTTTCAACTATTGCAAAGCCTGATGATCCGTGTACAACACAAATTCCTTAGGCAACAAGTAATGTCTCCACTTCTTCAAAGCTTGAATTATGGCATAGAACTCCTGATCATAAATTGAATATCTTCTCCTTGCATCATTCAACTTCTCATGGAAATATGCTATTGGTCTCCCTTCTTGACTTAACACTACTCCTATTGTATTCCCACTGGCATCACAATCTACTTGAAATACTTTATTAAAATCCGGTAATGCTAACACTAGCTTCTCTGTCACCTTTTTCTTCAACAATTCAAAAATTCTATTCCCTCCTAGTGTCCACTTAAAACCCTTTCTATCACCTGTCATTGTCTCTATCATTGGTGTGCATACTAAACTAAAATTTCTGATGATCTTCTAGTAAAAGGTTGCTAATCCATGAAATAATCTAACCTCTCCAATGCTCTCTAGTGTTGGACACTAAACAACTGCTCTAACTTTCTCAGGATCTATCTTCAATCCCTCCAAAGAAATCACAAATCCCAATTATACCAATTGTTTCTTCATGAAACTATATTTCTTGATATTTATCAACAATTTCTCTTCTCTCAACCTCTATAATACTTGTATAATATGCCACAAATGTTCTTTTTTTTTCTTAAAATGTGCTTGGTAAACTTTTTAACGTGACCAACGACACTGGTGCGACACGCCCTTCGGATCCAAGTGAATGCTTTTGCCCTGAGCAATGAATCGATGAGGCCACAACATGGGGGATCTCATCCCCTAGCAAGAACACTTCAAACCCCGAGCTCATTAGCCCATCAAAGGCATAAAGCCTGCGAGCTTGTTGGCCCGGTAGGGGTTTGAACTCTGGTGGCTGCCACTACAACCAAGCGACTCAACCACCGAACCACGCCCTTATCGGCATGCCACAAATGTTCTTATTTTGTCTTACTAAAAATCAAAACATCATCCAAGTATACAATTGTTGGCAAGAGACACATTTTGGCTTCATGAGTGTTGTCATTGATGGCAACAAAGTCCATCCCACACATCCGTAGGACATGGTATTGTAGACACCCAAATTTGTCCCAACTTTGTTCATGTCTAGCAACACCTTAATAAATACATCACTTAGACATCATGTAGCATTTTGTCCTAAATCCCACTCTTAACCCCACTTATCCATTAGCTAATTAATTAAATAAATTTTATTTATTTAATTAAAATCCCACTTAATCTCATCCTATTCATTTATCCAATTAATTAAATAAATCTTAATTTATTTAATTAATATCCAACTCATATCCCAACTAATTCAAATATTTTATTTGAATTAAGTTCTCATCATAAGCCGACTTCCTAATTAATTAAATAAATTTTATTTATTTAATTAATTTATCTTATCATTAAGCCGACATGTGTGCTTTCATTTAAAAAAGATAAGTGGTACTACAGCCTTTTATTTAATATCTTTTATATGTAGTACTTTTTATGTACACAAGCACACATGAGCCCTATTCTCCTTGACACTTGTCAAATGACTACAACTCCCTTGAAGAGTGGGAATACCTAATCAATCCTAGCCGTCCACATCAATCAATTAGCTTTTTAATCTCAGCCGTCCATTGGAACCAAGCCTTTTCTATAAATCAAACCCTTCACAAGCCATTAGCATGCATGGAGCCTCAAGTACCATTATTCTGCCAAATTATCATTAGCATGCATTGATCCTCAAGTATCCACACGCTGTTGAAATATCATTAGAGCCTTTGCATCCATCATCTTAAATCCATCTAGCTTGCATCCTTATCAACGTTATGCTGTGAAATCGAGCAATCAACACAACAAATTGATCAATCAATCAAGCTCATCTTGCATCTTCGAGGTATTGAATTATTTGGGTTTTGGTTATGCATTTCAATTGTTTGATCGTTTCCATTTATAAATCCAAATTTTTTGATATACATTTGGCACGCCCAGTGGGACTCATGTCCTTGATTAACCTCTCTTGTTTGGGTTGTTTTTATGAAGTTTAGATCTCTTGGAGCGCCAATCTTTCATTTTTGCAAGCTTTTGTAGCAAAAATTTGCATATTTCTAACCCTAGTTTGCAAAGATTTGGTTAAAAATATATGTAGATGATCTATTAGCCCAAATCTAACCTCACCATTGCGTCCGAGATGCCGTTTCCATAAACTTTGAGTATAAATTTACCTAAATTTGATGAAAAATGGAGCGTTTGGTGAAGAAAACAACAACCAGACTGCAACAATGTGCTTCTGGTAATTCAGGTCGCTTCTGATCAAACAGCATTCACCTGGGCTCAATCAGCTCGCCTTTGGGCAAACAACAGTCGCTTATGGTCAAATTTGGTCTGCTTTTAAACAAACAGTGCTCGCTTTTGAACAAAAACTGATAGCATCTGGTAAACTTGGTCGCATATGGTTATTATCTGCAATCTCTCACCCAAAACTTTCCAGATCGCTTTTGGGCTATTGTTTGTCACTTTTTGTCTTTTCTTAGTCACATATGAGCTATTATCTATCACCTCCATCCTTTTTTGCATCACTTTTGAGCAAAAATTTGCCGCTTTTTGCATATTTGCGTCGCTTCTGCACTGAAATCAGCCGCTTATGGTGTTTTCTGGATCGCCTTTACATCGACAGTGATCGCCTCAGGAATGATACGCATCGCTTTTATCCCAGTAGAACTCGCCTATGTGTTTTCGCTGCTAGTTGTCAATTTTAAACTGTATTGATCGCTTATGACCTAACAGTGATCGCTTCTGTTTTCATTCGGATCGCTTTTGAAATCACAGTTGTCGCTTTTAAACTCATATGCATCGCTTCTGAATGGATAGTGGTCACTTTTTATCTGATGCACATCGCTTATGAACTTACAACAGCCGCTTTTAAACTAATATTCCTCACTTCTAAACTGACAGTGCTCGCCTGTGCAGAATAGGGTTTTGTGTTTTGACTGTTATTTTGTAGATACAGGTCGCTTGTAAGCCGAGATCGGTCGCTTTTGGCTTTTCTTCATCGCTTATAAGCCTATAGGAACCGCATCTAGTATTTTTCATGTCACATTTGATCTGTAAGATCCCACCTATCGCAAATACAGATCGCCTCTAATCAACAGTATGTCGCATCTGGCAACTGTAACTTGCTTCTACTTGCTGTCATTGTGCATCTTGGTATTTCTATCATAACTTTCACATACGGAGGCCAAATCGCACAAACAAGGACTTGCTGGAAAGCTGGGAGGACAAGCTTCACAACTGTACCACTTTTATCAGGTGACTATACTATTTTTCAGGCTTTTTTATCAGTCAAAGTTCAGGTTCATTGCAAACTTCATTTGAACATAACTTGAGCAATTTTGATCATTTTTCAGTGAAACTTTTTTTCAAATTGCTTAGAATCTCCTGAACTTTCTGTTTATGCAATCCATTTTCTATATCAGATCATTTTCATTAGAATTTTCAGATTTCATCTTTTTCATGTAATCATCTTCTTTGCAAGTTTACTTGTTTCTTTTTGGAATTGGTGACTTGTAGAGGCATCTAAGGAGCTGGAGCAGCATTGGCATCAACATCTACAGCAAATTGGAAAGCAATTGTATCAGGTGCACTCATTCTAATCTTTCATCTCTTAATCTTGATTGATCACACATTTGGACTTTGGGATTAAAACGAACATTGTTTGCTATCACATCATCAAGAAATTGGGATAAAATGAACAAGTGTCTTTCATCACATTTGGATTTGGATCTAAAATGAACAAGTGCTTGAACTGTTTGATCACACATTGAATTTCTAAGGTTAATGAACCCCATGCGAGTGTGACTAAGTAAATGTGTATGCACTCTCCTCGCGCCCCAACACGAACTTGGAGATCAAACACATTTACTTGTGTTGCTTTTGTTTAGCCTTAGAGAGGCCTGCCTTGGTATCCACCCCAAGGGAACGACCTCAAGTGGTACTTTCATCCAGTCCACTATAAAAATTAGAGGATAAGGCGAAAGCCAAGTCTAACCGGTATTAGCGCTCACCATACAGTGCTAACTCGAAAGGAGGTGTACCATTGTGTATATTAAAACTCCTAGTAGGGTTAGTTAAAGTCTTAAGTGGCTTGCTAGATGCTCGTGGGGTGCTGGTCCCCTGAATTTTCACTAGAACCTCCTTGTGATAGTGGTCTTGCCTTAACTAGGCCTTGTTGAATTGTCTTCATGTGCTTGCTTAACCATCATCACATTCTTTGAAACTAATAACTTGCTTATGTGTCTTGCGTGAGTGATTCATGTGTGTATATGCATAATCATTTGTTTGACCATTGCCAAATCAAGCTATAAACACCAAACACATAAACAAATCAATCTAAACACATCATCTAAACATTCCACATCATCATCCAAATCCCTAAGCAAGCACTTGTTAAAAGGACTTAAGACAAACACTTGGTGACAACATGTCTACACTAGAAGACCTAGAAATCGAATTCCAAAGATTCCTCCAAAATCTTTATCAAGGATCACAACCCCTAAACCAAGATGCCATTAAAACATTACAATTCTTCATCCAAAGAGCTCAACCCCATGCAAGCCAATCACCTCAACTACAACACTTCATAGCCCAAGTCCAACACCTTTTAGCCACTAGTCAAGCTTGACAAGTACAACAATCCTTAGCCACTTCCTATCAACCTAATCCACCTCATAGCCACATGTCATACCCATCCACTTCCTATCAACTTAATCCACCTATCCACCAAGTCAATACCACATCAACCTATGAACATCCACCTCAAGCTTATCCAATCCCTCATACCACCATTCCAATGCACTATCAAGCCCATCCACAAGGCAATCAAGTGATATTACAAGAACAACATCCAAGTCCCAATAGCGCTTTGTACATAAATCAAGTAAGTCTAAGTACACCTTTTCAACAAGACCACCAAGCACCATTGATAGACCTAAGTCCACAAAGCAATCAAGTGATTTCACAAGAAACACATGCAAATCCCAATGGCCCCTTGTACATAAATCAAACAAGCCCAAGTTATCCTATAAAAGATCCAATAACCTTTGATAAGGGAGATACAAATCTAGAGTGGCCACCACCATCGAATCACATGCCATCACATGAACCAACAAGTCCTATCCCAACACCACCATGTGATCCCAATCATAGTCCATTGATCCCTTTACCTTCCAAACCACCAATCCCTTCATTACCTTCATCACCATGTCATTCTAATCGTTCACCAAAGGATGCGGCTGAGAGAGTTTTACAAAGGATGCTTGAAGCAAAACTCATTGAACTTCCTGAAGCCAAACCATGTGAAGAAAGTCCATATGATGAACATGATTATTGTGCATACCATAGGACCAAAGGCCATAATACAAATCAATGCCCAATATTTGTCTCAATTGTTTACAAGGTTTACCCACCTATAATGGGAAATCATGCCACATCATCCCCATCCTATGTGTCACTCCCATCTAGTCCAAATCCTAATCCATCCAATCCAATTAGCTCTCAACCTAATCCTTGTCCTAATCCTAATCCAACACCATCTACCATTATCATCCATCCATTATATTTCCCCTCCACCCATACACTTGCGAAGGATGTGATCCATTGGCTACTAGCTAGGAATAAACTACTTCCATGTCAAACGCCCATTCATGAACCTACCAATGAACTTCCAAAGGTCATGTTCAATCCTAAAATCTCATCATGTGGTTCACATATCCTTGAGCCTCTTCAAGAGCCTTCCATTAACATGCCTAGCCCTTTAAGCCCATCATGTGACCTACAAGCCAACAAGTCTATTCAAGAGTCTTCAACCACAAGCCTAAGTCAAGAGCCATCATGCCTTCATGTTGATAACTATCAAGAGCTTATCAAGTCCACTCAAGAACCTTCCACTTCCATCCAAAGTCAAGAGGTATGTCAAGAGCATAATCTTAAACATGTGGAAATATTGAACCTTAATCTTAATCAAGATCAAAGCACCTCTAAGTTCCACCTATCCATGACCTACTTATGGGTTGCCCTCAAGCTAGTAGCCATCACCATGACCTCATTCATGAGCAAATTTATCCCTTTTATAGCCCACTTAATCCTATTTTTGCTCATAGTTATGATCAAGGTTCTAGCTAAGATCCTGAAAACCATGATGATCCATTTGGCAAAACTTTATCTATCTCATGATCAAGATGATATCTATGATGAAGAACCTATTAAAAAGTACTTTGATCCTATCCATAATCCCATAACCATCCATGAGCAAGATATCCAAATTGCTCCTAGTCATCCGCCATCTAGCCCTATCCATAATGAGCAAACATCCACTTGTCATAATGAGACATGTGCCTCTCAAGAACACATAAGCACAGAAGATCAAACAAATAACTTGGATCTTAGTGAACACAATGCTAATGATCCTCCCTCCATATCTACCATCGATCCCATTTCAAGTCCACCATCATGTCCTAGTGGTCTTACCACCTTCCTCCAAGAATGTTCTTCCTTAGGACAACAATGACCTTTATCCACTTCATCTTCTCCATCCAATAATAAACTCAAGTCTAGTGTTCAAACCACACCAAGCCCTATAGTCAATCGCATATTCCAAAACATGAACTACCAAGGCAAAGGTCTAGGCCTTCATGAACAAGGTATTTTGGAGCCAAACCATGTCAAAGTTCCTCCATGCTCATATGGCCTTGGATACACACCCCAAGGTAAACAAGGCAAAGATGTTGGTAATCCCTTCATACATACTAAACCTATCACTTTCCATCACACCCCCCATCATCTACCCAAAACATATGTAGCCATTTCACCTCTATCATCCCATAAATGTCAAAAGCATGTGACCATACACCTTCTGCCATCCACTTTGCCTCCACTTTTACCAACTCCAAATATCCCTCCATCCACCTTGCCACCATTGCTTCCAACACCTAACATACTTATCATTCATAAGTATCCTTACATTCCTAATCATGGCCAACAAAAGCACACATCGTCTAAACATGAAGCTTCCATTCATTCCACCAACCCCACTTCCATCAAACCCATGGGATTCCAAAATAAACATTTGGATGCCTTTACTTATAAAGCCAAAAATCAAACTAAAACTCCTAAGGACCCTAATGCCTTAGGACATCAATGTGAAAAGTCTCTAAATCATCCATCTTCTAAGCAAAGTACATTCACAAAGCTATCTAAACCCATACCTCCAAAAGCAAAGCCCAAAAGCAAAATGGTTTGGGTTCCTAAGCAAAAAACTAGCAAAGCAAATGAGGCATCCTCATCCACATCTCAAGAATCCCAACCACCTATATCCATCCAAGATCCTACTTCCATCCAAAACTTCCACTCCCTTAAAAAATCCCACAAGCAAAGCAAAAGCACTAAAAATCCTAAATCTATGTGGGTTCCTAAATCACTTCGTCAACCATCCCCTAAGCAAACATCTCCATTGCTTCCTACACCACCATCCAATCAAAAGCTTCAATGTTTATCACGGTGTGTGCAACCATTGGTCATGGTTCCCTTCCACTCCGCAACACCTCCACATAGCTACATCTCCCCATCTTCCATCCATTATCCTACATATCTCCCCCATGCTATCCCTATAGTCCATGCTTTTGCATAAGCCTTTTATCCCTCCATCCTTGCATGAACCTTCCATAATCCATTTCATCATCCACTATCTACCTACTCCATCTCCCATCCATGCAATCCCTTATCAACATCTATGAGCATAATGACATGGTCCATGCGAAGACATCATCCATCTCTAATGGGACTATCAACATTCATAGCACTAGACACTTGAGTCCCTCCTATCCATTACCATGGTGAAAACCTGGCAAACAGGCACCATGTGTAATTGTCATGTCATCCCATCTAAAGGCAAAAAAGAAAATAAAAGAAAAAAAATCAAAATACTAAAGAGAAAGCCCTTCGTCCAATGGTGAAAACCTGGTAAACAGGCGCCTTGGATAAGTACCATGATGAAAACCTGGCAAACAGGCGTCATGTGTAGGTTGATCTTCTATGTCACTTACACTTGGGGGCACATTGTCTCATCCAACCTATCTATTTCCAAACTATCTATCCCATTATATCATTTTCCATCTTATCATGTCCTATCTTGCATATCCTATCCTACCATCATTAGCCATTACATCCACATACCTATCATGTTGAGTCTATCCTTCTCTCCTCCTTTTGATCTTGATGAAGACATAGGGGAAAAATGTTGAAACACGTTTGGATATTTCTTGACATACCTTCTTTCCAAACCAAGTCCTATCCATTGACCATTTATCCATCCCATTCCAACCAATCCATCATGTCATCTTATTATCATAAGCGCCATGTCAAATCCAATCATGTCATCCCTTGATCATAAGCATTGTCATGTAAGAATCCTAAGCATTACCACTTATAATGGGGCAAGTTCTTCCTATGCAACATAGCCTTTGGAGATCACATCCTAGCTCCCTTATGCTCCATCCACTATGGAGTATCCTTATCACGAGCTTTCCGTCTTATAGCTTATCCCCATCTATTTATCATGAGCTTTCCACTATAGCCTACCTATCCATTTATCATGACGCAAGCATCCATATCTTATATCGCATATCCCTTTATCCACCCATGTATCATGAGCCTTCCATCCTATCCACCATTATCCATCCTTTTATCCATTCAATCCCATTCATCCATCCTCACACCTAGACTTGGTTTTTCCCTTGTCATTGGTATCTAGCACAAAGGCTACCCAATTGTAAATCCATTGGCATCTTCCAAAACATTCAAAAAATCCCTAAAAAAAATTAAAATATCCCAAAATACAAAAAAATCAAAATATTCTCAAAAATCCAAAAAAATCAAATATCTAACAACAAAAAATCCAAGCAATAAAACCAATCATCATCAATCTAAAACAATCCACTTCAACGTTCAATCAACATCAAATCATCATCATCATCAATTCTTCCTATCAATAACATTCATTCATCCATTTCAATCAATCCATTTCCAATCATATCAATCAAATAAATCTAAGCAATGATCTCAAAATCCAAGTCACATAAATCATTATCAAGCAAGCTAATCAATCAAGGAACATTATCCAATCAAATCACCAAGTTTTTGATCCTAATCTTGTCATGAGCCAAATCAATCATCATCAATGGGATATAGCATTCCCACATCCTTGTGTTGATCTAGGGATATAGCTTTCCCCGCAATGACAACACTTTCTATCATCAAAACAATCAAACAATCAATCATTGGTTTATGACTTGACAAGGGCAATACCTTGTTTGTTCTACATTCTTTGAGCACACTGAGAACACTTTCTTATGCTTAGATTGAATCAACACTCTAATTATCATACCATCACTATCATCATTCAAAACAATCCAATCATCAAAACAAATCCTATCAATCATCAGCATCAACACCAAAGCACATCAAGCCAACTATCAAAACAAATCCAATCACTTCAACAAATCAAAAGTAGCTCAATCCACCACATATCATCCCATCATCAACATTTCCTCAATCTAATCATTCATCAACTAAAATCATTCAAAGCAATGATCCAAATGCAATGCAAGCCCATCCTTAATCCATACCAATCAAGTTAATCAATCAAGCCAAGTTATCCAAACATAATCAATGGTCTTGATCCTAGCCTTGTTGTAAGCCAAATCAATCAACCAATCAGCCAACCAACTCAGCAAACAACCTTGTGTTGATCTAGGGATATAGCTTTCCCCGCAATGACAACACTCTCAACTATCAACAATCAACAATTAATCATTGGTTTACAGCTTGACAGGGGCAATACCTTGTTTGTTTTTGAATCATTTGCACATGCTTGCTTGCTTGCTTGTGTGTGTTATCATTTTATCTTGCATTTGTATCACATCGGTATCATTTCCAGCTAATATTCATATCTTGTGTATGTTGGAATAGCTTTTTGCACTATCCTTTGCATCTAAGGTCATATCATACCTTTTGTGCATTAGGACTTTAATGCTATAAGTTTACTTCCTCATACGTTAGACAAGGTTGTATTATGCTGGGGCATAAGACACATCGTCACCCTGGTCTTCTATACCTTGGTGCATAACGTCTAGTGCTATATCAAACATCATGGTTGCTCACCTTCCATTGCAGCATAACGCATCATCCTTTTATCTATCTATCCCCTTATCTTTCTTTTGCAGCCAAGCTATTTCTTTTCGAGAGCATACCTGTGCTTGTCCAACCCGCATATCCTCTCGAGGGGGCATCATCATCCTATCTTTCCATCATCATCATCATCCTCATCATATCCTTACATCATCATCCCATATCCTTTTCCTCTATCCATACCTTAGCTTCTTTGAAATGATGTTACTCGACATAAAGCTTATCATCTTGAACATCATCTCAAAGAGGGGCAAAATGTAGACACCCAAATTTGTCCCAACTTTGTTCATGTCTAGCAACACCTTGATAAATACATCACTTAGACATCATGTAGCATTTTGTCCTAAATCCCACTCTTAACCCCACTTATCCATTAGCTAATTAATTAAATAAATTTTATTTATTTATTTAAAATCCCACTTAATCTCATCCTATTCATTTATCTAATTAATTAAATAAATCTTAATTTATTTAATTAATATCCAACTCATATCCCAACTAATTCAAATATTTTATTTGAATTAAGTTCTCATCATAAGCCGACTTCTTAATTAATTAAATAAATTTTATTTATTTAATTAATTTATCTTATCATTAAGCCGACATGTGTGCTTTCATTTAAAAAAGATAAGTGGTACTACAGCCTTTTATTTAATATCTTTTATATGTAGTACTTTTTATGTACACAAGCACACATGAGCCCTATTCTCCTTAACACTTGTCAAATGACTACAACTCCCTTGAAGAGTGGGAATACCTAATCAATCCTAGCCGTCCACATCAATCAATTAGCTTTTTAATCTCAGCCGTCCATTGGAACCAAGCCTTTTCTATAAATCAAACCCTTCACAAGCCATTAGCATGCATGGAGCCTCAAGTACCATTATTCTGCCAAATTATCATTAGCATGCATTGATCCTCAAGTATCCACATGCTGTTGAAATATCATTAGAGCCTTTGCATCCATCATCTTAAATCCATCTAGCTTGCATCCTTATCAACGTTATGCTGCGAAATCAAGCAATCAACACAACAAATTGATCAATCAATCAAGCTCATCTTGCATCTTCGAGGTATTGAATTATTTGGGTTTAGGTTATGCATTTCAATTGTTTGATCGTTTCCATTTATAAATCCAAATTTTTCGATATACAGGTATGACCATACTGGAAGACAGACTGAAGTGTATCTTGGTTCGGTAAGCAAGAACAAAGCTTGGAGCAAGGTCCAGATCTCTTAGAGGAAGTATCTCAGTAAAGTGCGGACTTGGGGAAGTCAAGAGCAGTACCATGACTAATATATTCCAGAGATTGAGCCTCTGATGAAGAAAGAGTGAAGAGATATGAGCACCTAAGTATTGGGTTCCTGTTTGGCAGAGTAGACTGAGAAAGAACTGATGGCAGAGGATCAGACCTTAATTCAGATAAGATATTGATGGTGATCAAGCTTCCTGAGGTATCATTCATGATTGGCTGAAATGATTGATGACTTCTATAAGCATCTCCTTGATATGCATCACTTGATAAGCAAGGATTCAGTCAACAGACTAGAGTTTGGGAAAATATTGAGTATTCCAGATGTCGACTAGAAAGTGGATGAAATCCTTGGTGTGGATATATATAGCAGATTGATTTCAGTATGAAGGTGTGTGTGGTGTGTTGTGAAGTGCGAAGAAAAGCAAAAGAGTAGTGTGAAAGCAGTAAGGCAGGTCCGGTATGTGACAGCACATCAACACCAAAGAAGAGGAAGAATGAAGTGCAGTAGATCAGTATATTGAGCTTAACCGGAACTAAACCTAAGCACATGTGGATGCTTCTCATCAGTTCAAGTATCTACTTTCCTTGTATAAACTATTGTAGGTAGTGAGTCTCTTGTGAGTAGTGTGCTCGGGTAGTGAGCCCTAATTAGCAAGTGTCATTTTGTTCTTTACATTCTTCTAACAGAGATTACAATCTTGGGTTAATCACCCCGTGGTTTTTTCCCTTAACAGGGTTTTCCACATCAAAAATATTGTGTCATGTGTGTTGAGTTTATTTCTGCTTCCATTGTTATGTATGCTAATATGATTTGATATTGCTCTAATTGTTTAGAATGAAGAAAAACCAAATTATTAAGATAACTGATTCACCCCCCCTCTCAGTTATCAACAATTGGTATCAGAGCTAAGTTCCTCCAAATAGAGCCTAACAACTTGAGGAAGATCTGGGAATTCAAATGGATATGTATGGTATGAGGGAACAACTTCAGTCTACCCTTGATGATCTTGAGCAATCTCACTCTGAAGTCAATAACTTGAGAGAAAGACTTAAACAAGCCGATGACTTCATAAATGAACTAAAGGAGAAACTGAGCATCTCTATGAAAAAGAGAAAAGAACTTCTTCAGCAATTAGCAAGTCAAAGTGAATCCAATGATACTAATGAAGATCTAAATGAGAAGAACAAATTATGTGAGAAGATATCAAAAGAGGTCATTATGGCAAGACATGAAATGGAATCAGGAGTTATGAAATTCACCCAAGAAATTGAAGAGAAAAGAAAGACTGAAGCTAATCTAAAACAATCTCTCAAGGAGAAGTCAGAAGACTGCCACAAAATAGATAGAATAATCAGGCATTTGAAATCTGATCTTGAAGAAGCTAGAGATAATGAAGAACAACTTGAGAATCAGATTGTCATTCTAAAAAGGGATCTTCAAACAACAAATGAATACAAAGAGAAATTCAAGATAAGCTCTGCTTAGCTTGAAGTTCTTCTTGAAAGCCAAAAGAGAGTAGATGATAAGCAAGGCTTGGGGTATGAGAAAGGTGAAAGCTTTGGATCTGGTTAAAAGAACTTTGGATTAGGAAATCCAAGGAACAGGCCTAGAAGACCTCCGGTAAGGTAACCAAATGCTCAAAGATACCCTTCCTTTAATGGTTACTGCCACAATTGCAATAACTTTGGTCATAAAGCAAATCAGTGCAGAAGAAGAATGAATTAGACTAATTCATCCTTCTCTGGACAGTGTTTTAATTGTAAAAGGTATGGTCACAAATCTCATGAGTGTAGAAATATGCAAATGAACAATTCATTCAATGGTAGATGATTTGCATGCAATAGAATGGGACATATGGCTAATCAATGCAGATCAAGAGGATATTAGTCAAATATGCAAAGAAATGTTGTTTGCTACAATTGCAATAGATCCTGTCATACTGCCAAATTTTGCAGAAGCAAGAATCAGGACAAAAAGGGTCCAGTGCATCATAATGAAAACCAAGACAAAGGAAAAGGAAAAGTGAATGCGGATGAGATTCAAAGGGAGATGAACAAGATTTGGGTGAAGAGGAGTACATAAAATGTTGTGGATGGATCCGTACGAGAATCTGGTGCTGATATTCCTTCCAGAAACTAAATAGATGAGCTCTGGCTCAGGGGGAGTCTCAAAGGAAAATAAGTTCCCCCAGCCAGTGAATTGGTGCCTGAAATTGGCACATGAAAAGTTGTGGATTAAAGGGTTCTCAGAGAAACATCTAAATGAGCCTTGGTAAAGCTATGGAAGATCTGCAAGAAGTTTAGAAGAGGTTAATCTTCCTAGATTGATCCAGCTTAACAATCATCCGGTAAGAACAAAATTTTCATAGTTAGATCTGGTATGATTTGAATTTGAGGTATCTTGATCTGTAGATAAATGGAATAATTGTGAAAGGTAGATAGATTGCTAATATCCATTGAGGATAACTTTAAGTACATCTTAGTGATCCGGAAAAATCTCTCAGGACAAGAAGAATAGAGCAACCAAAATAACTTAAGGTATGCATTTATTGCAAATGAAATTAGGGTTTGCAGAGAAATAAAAGGGTTCTTTTGTTCATTATTTGTACATTTGCATTCGAGAAGAAGAGAAAAAGAGCTTTGTAAAAAAATTGTCTCAAGCCTCTCAAAGATCAACCGCAGAAGTCAATTCTTCCAGCAATCCGATTTAGCTCATTCTGTGAAACCTAGAAGTGTAAAAGGTATTTTTCAATCTAGAAATCTCTTTCTGAATCTTTGAAAGATGGCTACTCTGAATGTTGTGAAGATTACTGATAGGCCGCACCCTAAATTCAAGAAACATCCCTATAAATCCCTAGAAGTTGATCCCCTAGGCGCATTTTCAAGCATTCCGCATGGGGTTTTGCATGCAGAAGATGCTAGGGCATATATTCATGCAAACATTGAGGAATTTGGGGAATCCAAGTTAATGGATATCTATCACAATCAATTAATAGATGATGCTTCTAAACTCAAACCACAGTACAAGGCTATCTGGGACAAGCATTTTGGACATTGCATCCATTTCCCCTGTTTTGCAGAAGATGAATGGGTCCGGTATGTTCTAAGTAGAATACATGATAACTTTATATGGTTGATGAGGCCATTCAAGATAACCAAAGATGCCATTAGGGCAGTCACCAGATTACACTCATCCAGTGGGATACCTACTCTCAAATCTATCAAGAATCAGACAATGAGTGAGGCAACTAGATCAAAATTTGAAAAGAGAGCAATAACTATAGAAGATATCACTGATCCGGATATCAAGTTTGCATCTATGATAATTGGCTATAAGATATATCACTCTAGCAGGAAGAATTTAGTATCTGGAATAGCTGTGTATACTGCTTATGAAATGCTAAGGAAAAATGTTGACTATGATCTCTGCGAACTTCTTCTAAGCCAACTATTAGAAAACTTACAAAGGATCAAGAAGGACAAGAAAAACTCATTCAAATATGGTGGTCTAATATTGTGTCTATTCTTTTACTTTATGAATTAGCTACCCAGATCCAGTGGTTGGATATGGCAAAATGACAGACCAACAACCATACAAATAAGAGATTATTTGCATGGAATTGGTGATGCCAAGGCACAAAATATAGCACTTTGGGGCTACTTCAAGAACTTTCAGAGTATGATGCAAGCTAGAGAAAGAATCCCTCAATTATTAGTTGAGAAGTACAAGGATACAATGTGCTTTATGGTGGACACTGATCAATGCCTGATGGAGGCAGTGGAACCTAGAATAGTGTGGATCATGCCAATGGGGTATGAAGTTGATGAGAAAATCCTAGAGATACACATCCAACACATGCTGAGTCAACCCAAGGATCCTAAGGCAGAAAGGTTTGGAACCTACCAAGAGCTGAGTGTAAAAGTTCATGTTAAACTTAGGCAGCCAGAGATCAAGAGAAAAGTAAGAAGGGAAAGAAGAATTTGCCAAGAGGCATGGAATTTCAAAAGAGGCAGTTGATGCCAATAGAGAGAAGATGGAAAGGGCAGAGAAAGAGGAACAAGATGCAGAAAAGGAAAGTGATCTAGTGCAAGCCCCTTCCCGAACCAGATCCTCCAAGAGCTCTGCACCTGCCACCTCTAAGAGCCAGAAAGCATCAAAACTGGAAGTCAAAACATCTAGAAAGAAAGAGAAAAGAACTAAGACAAAGGCCACAAGGTCTTATGCTGGTCAAAAGGATGATGAAGAGACTGAGTTAGATCAGGAGGTCGAGAAAATGAAGAAGAAGAAGAAAACATCCAATGAATCCTCTACAGGTCAAGACAAGAAAGAAGAGGCAGAAGAATTCATTGAAAAACCTACTCTCTGCATTGATGATATCATCAAATTAGTTACTGTGGATGGGAACTTGCAACCAATGGTTGAATTTTATGATGAATATAGTGAAACTGATCAGAAGATATTGCAAGATGCCACAGTCAAGTATCTAAACATCTACAACAAAGCATTCATTGAAATTATATCTTTGATTCCCAAAAGCTTAGAGAAGGAACTTGAAATAAGGAAGAACAATGCCCAAGCAAAAGATCTAGAAATCCAGGAGCAGATTGCTATTCATCTCTATCTGTCCATTACCCCTAAATAAATGAACATTATCTTCAAGGACTGCAAGGATGAGTTCCGGAGCAAAGCTAGAATGAATCAACTTATGCTTGGAGAAACTGACAAAGTGGCAAAGGATACAAAAGATATCCTCTGAAATGCCTTTAAAAGATTCAATCTTCCTATTATAGAGGACTTAGGTGATGAACCCTCTACCATGGATGACAAAGGAGAATCTACTGAGACAGTGGCAGAAGAGGCAAAGAAGACAAGTGAAGAGAAAACTGAGGATCTAGATTCCTCTGCTCCGGAAGAGGAAGACCTTAAAGAAGCAAACATCTCTCCTTCGATTTCCCCAGTAGACTCCAGATCTAGAGGAGAAGAAAGAACAGAAGAGAAAATTAGTCAAGAAGAAGAGGTGAAGAAAAGAGAAGAAGGTCAAACAGAGAAGACCACAAGTGACAGTGCTGAGGCTGCTGAAGGGAAGAAACTCTATCTCCAGCAAGAGACACTGTAGAAGAAGTCAAAGACTTCTCGACAAAAGAAATGATGGAATTAGATGAACTGGAGCTTCTTCAAGGACCATTCAATTTTGATTCCCTCTCCCCGGTTCAGACTATGAAGATAGCATCCTTTGCCCATGCAAAGGAAAAAGAAAAACTTTTGAAGTCTCACATGGAAGACTGTGAGCTCATAGAAATTGCATCCGGTGCATTGGAGAAAATCATGCCATCCTTCCAAAAGGATCTTTTAGCCTCTTCATCTGGTAACTTAAAATCTCTTGTCAATTCAATTAGCACACATTTTGATTCTTTGGAAAAGTCAGCTGAAGATAAAGTCCGAAAAAAATTCTTGGGAAAGAGATTCTCTGAGGTGCAGTGTCTAATAACAAATGATAGGAGAGTTATGGATATTGGGATAAAGAGCTTAGAAAATTCTCTTAAAGATGGTGGAGATATATATAAATTTTGTTTATCCTGGCCTAAAGTGACCAAGGATATTGAGAAGAAAGTAAAAGAGCAAGAGGATAAACTGACAAGTTTATCTCAAAGTTTTGATCCTCTCTCCTCTTCCATAGTAAATCAAGAGTGTCAGACTATTGCAGTCATAAATGAAATAAAGAAGCTTGAGAAGGAGAAGAAAAATAGAATAAATAGGTTAAGTGAACTTAGAGCAATAATTATCCCTAAGTTAGAGGCCATGCATGAGGCCCTAATTGATGCCTAAACCACAGCCCGGACTAGTGATCTGACAGATCTAAAGAGGGAAGAAGCTTTTGCATTCCTATTGAGTGGTCACATCTCAATTTTGGATAGGATGAAGAAGAGTTGGTCGATAGAAGTGGTACAGTTGAAGACCACCTTTGCAGATATATTTCAGTATATGTAAGTATAGCATGTATATATACTTATGTGGCTAAGTATAGATTGTTTTTAGAAAATTTTGGTGTGCGGACCCTACCCTTTGCCATTGATGTCAAAGGGGGAGTGAGGAGCAGTGAAAAATGTGGAGCATAGCTAAGGGGGAGCTCCAGAATGTACATTAGAACAGAGCATTAGCCAAGGGGGAGTGTAGTATAACACTTAGTCATTTTTCACTAAGTGTTGCCATCAATGCCAAAGGGGGAGATTGTTGGCAAGAGACACGTTTTGGCTTCATGAGTGTTGTCATTGATGGCAACAAAGTCCATCCCACACATCTGCAGGACATGGTATGACCATACCGGAAGACAGAATGAAGTGTATCTTGGTCCGGTAAACAAGAACAGAGCTTGTAGCAAGGTCTGACATTCAGGTTTGGATCTCTTAGAGGAAGTATCTCAATAAAGTATGGACTTGGGGAAGTCGAGAGGAGTACCATGAATAATATATTCCAGAGATTGAATCTCTGATGAAGAAAGAGTGAAGAGATATGAGCACCTAAGTATTGGGTTCCTATTTGGCAGAGTAGACTGAGAAAGAACTGACTGGCAGAGGATCAGACCTTAATCTGGATAAGATATTGATGGTGATCAAGCTTCCTGAGGTATCATTCATGATTGGCCGACATGATTGATGACTTCTATAAGCATCTCCTTGATATGCATCACTTGATAAGCAAGGATTCAGCTGACAGACCAGAGTTTGGGGAAATATTGAGTATTCCGGATGCCAACTAGAAAGTGGATGAAATCCTTGGTGCGGATATATATACCAGATTGATTTCGGTATGAAGGTGTGTGTGGTGTGTTGTGAAGTGCAAAGAAAAGTAGAAGAGTAGCGTGAAAGCAGTAAGGCAGGTTCAGTATGTGACAGGACAACAGCACCAAAGAAGAGGAAGAATGAAGTGCAGTAGATCAGTATATTGAGCTTAACTAGAACTGAACCTAAGCACATGTGGATGCTTCTCATCAGTTCAAGTATCTAGTTTCCTTGTATAAACTATTGTAGGTAGTGTGCTCAGGCAGTGAGCCCTAATTGGCAAGTGTCATTTTGTTCTTTATATTCTTCTAATAGAGAATACAATCTTGGGTTAATCACCCCGTGGTTTTTTCCCTTAACAGGGTTTTCCATGTCAAAAATATTGTGTCATGTGTGTTGAGTTTATTTATGCTTCCATTGTTATGTATGCTGATATGATTTGATATTGCTCTAATTATTTAAAAGGAAGAAAAACCAAATTATTAAGATAACTGATTCACCCCCCCTCTCAGTTATCAACAACAATAATAAACTTACCCAAGAATTTCTTCAAAACCTCATTCATCAACCTCATGAAAGTACTCAATGCATTAGTCAATTGAAAAGGCATCACTAACCATTCATACAATCCCTCATTTGACTTGAATGCAATATTCCACTCATCTCCCTCTCTGATCCTGATCTGATGGTATCCACTCTTCAATTCTATCTTTGTAAAATACTTTTCTCCACTCAAACAATCCATAATGTCATCCATCCTTGGAAATAGAAATATATACTTAACTTTGATCTTGTTGATTGCCCTAGAGTCTGTACACATCCTCCATTCACCATCTTTCTTCGGTGCTAATACTGCAGGTATCGCACATGGGATCAAACTTTCT
Source organism: Cunninghamia lanceolata (assembly GCA_027924645.1). Classification (NCBI taxonomy): domain Eukaryota; kingdom Viridiplantae; phylum Streptophyta; class Pinopsida; order Cupressales; family Cupressaceae; genus Cunninghamia; species Cunninghamia lanceolata. Next base: position 4,751,834 of record BSBN01000934.1, read on the forward strand.
CCGATCATTCCTTTCCTCAACAATTCCTATATTTGTCTATTTACCTCTACATTCTCTGCCAGTGTCATCTAGTGTGCTACTTTGTTAGCAAACTAGCTCCGGGAATAAGGTCCATATGATGATTGATACTCTGTATTGGTGGCAATCCTTTAGGTACATTATCTGATATGATGTCTTCATACTCTGTCAACAATTCAGTTATCTCCTTTGGCAGTGATTCTTCTTCTTTTCCAGTAATAGTCTATATACTTAGGCTTCCATACTTCTTAGGAATCAAAGAAAAACACATATTTTCATGTCTCCATCCATCCAAGAATTTCCTTCCATCTACAAAACAGATTCAAGCATTCCCACATACTTCACTCTTAGGCTCATCTTCCAAAGGTATCAAGATATTTTTCTTACCATTTGATGTTATAGTATAAGTGTTCTTCCTCCCATCATGTATAGCCTTTCTATCATACAACCATGGTCTAGCCAACAATATATGACATACATCTGTCAGCATGATATCACATAATACTTCATCATTGTAAGATCCTATATGAAATTTCACCAAACATTGTTCACTCACCAGTACCTTGTGTTCATCTTGAATCCATGCTATCTTGTAGGGTTTATGATGTTTCAATCTCTCCAGGTTTAGGTTAGTCACCATCTCTTCTAAAACCAAATATCAGTACTACCACTATCAATGATAACCTTACAACATTTACCTCCTCATTTGCATCTAGTCTAGAACAAACTTTTCCTTTGCAATAGTTCTCCAGTTGTGTCTTCTTGAAATAATGCTCTACTCATGACTAATGATTCCCCTTTCTTTAGTTTTCCAACTGAACTAGGTGATTCAACAGGTTCTTCCTCCACATAAGCTCCTCTTGCACTATTCTTTGTTCTCTTGCTTGTACTTCCTTGATGACATTCAAATGCTCTATGTCCTTCACCTCCACGCTTAAAACAAGTTCTACTGAATGACCTCTTATCAAACACTCCTTCATCTCTCCTATACCCTTTATTGCAGTAAAAAATATGATTCCCTCTGAATTGTAGTAGAAACTTTTGTGATCTCTTTGGTATGAATTGTTGTCTCTATCTTCCTTCTTGTATGGACCACTTTCTTTGTTTTTCTCCTCATAAGGTCTTTCTCCTCTGGAATATGTTCTACCTCCTTGAAATTTACCTCCTCCACCTCTCTGTCTTTGGTCATGCCTCTTATTCAACTTGTCTTCAACTTTCAAGGCAAACTGATATGCTTCTTCTATGGTTTTCATTCTTACCAAATTGAGTTCTTCTTGAATGTTCATCTTCAATCCATTTATGTATCTTGCCACTTTCTTCTTGCTTGTTTCACTATGTCCAATCCTTATAATCATGTTATGAAATTTTTTAGTATACTCCTTCACAAATTTATCCTTTTGTCTAAGGTTTTACAATCTCTTCAACAATTCCAACTCATAGTCAGCAGGTATTGTTAAGGGAAAACTGGTGTAAACATGAATAATCAATATAATAATATCAATGATACCCAAAATTCAATGAAATGGTGAACAAAAGAGATTCAATCAAACAATGAACAATACAAATAAAACCTCCTTTAATTCACAGCTTCCATTGATCGCCTATCACAAATGATCTTGTCTATGAATATGGCCCTCAGAAGGTGCACTTCCTTGCTATGATTCCAAGATGTTCAAATGGGAACAACTATGATAGTATCGCCATGAAGATGAGCTTCACAACAATGATAGTAGTGTGTAGTAACGAGTTTGATCGCAAGCAAAGAAGGAATTGGTGCCAAAGGCGCGTTGTAATTCCTGCAGAGTAACAATACTTAAAGCTTAGATGAATGAGATGGAAGAAGAGGGTTCAATTTCTAGACTTGAGAGAGAGGAGATCAATGGTATAGAACGGTTGAGGAATGTGCACGAATAAGAAGAAGACAAGTGTCACACAAAAGTTGTTTTGTTTGAGTTAACTACTTTCTTTTCTAAAGATAAGACATGCTTTTCATAAATTAGAAAGCTTTTTTCTAATTTAAGAGATATTGATAAAAACAAGGTTGATTGAGTTAGTTAACTCAACTTAAGATTTGCTTTTGCATGATTTGAGAGAAATTAAATAATAAATTATTTAATTTTGTGTGCATGAAGAGGAAGACTTAATTTTAGAAGATTTTGGAAGATATTTGAAGAATTAGAAGATAAGAAAGCAAATTAAATAAATAAATATATTTAATTATTGTGCATGATTTGGAAGAATAAATAAAATATTTTATTTTATTTTATTTTTAGAGATTGAGAGGATTTAAATAACTTTGATTGATTTATTTAAATTTGGAAGAAGAAATGATTTTAATTAAATAATTAAGAATTATTTAATTGTTTGGAAGAATTAAATTAAATAAAAGATTTTATTTAATTTTGACTTTAGAAGAGGTAATTAAATATTTTGATATTTAATTAATTTAGAAGAATATGAATCAAATAAATAAATTTGTTTATTTATTTATTGATAGAAGAATTAGAGTGAAATAAATATTAAGAATATTTATTTAGACTGAATCGTGTCATTTTTAGGTGTATACATTTTGCCCCTCTTTGATGCAATGCAATTTATGTCGTTGCTTCAAAGAATAGATTGTCTGATAATGATACATGCCCCAGTTTGCCCATGGTACAGGTTATGACGATAGGATGCCCCCTTGGGAGATTGGATGAGAAGAAGGCAGAAGGCGTGAGACGGACAATCTCATGAAGACGAAGGGAAAACCTAGTTAGGATTGAAGAAAACAGGATGCGTTTCTGAGAAACGGGAAGAAAATAGGAAGAAACGGGTGCAGGAAGTAGTCATAGTCACCACTTAGCTAGTTTAGGGTTTACATGCTATATATAGGAGCTGGGTCCACAAGACAAGTCATTTGCACACTTGGCTTTTGTTGGATTGTCTATGAGAGCTTAGGAGAGTATAGAGCATAGAGCAGTTAGCACTAGGATGGATATTCCGCGCGAGGAGCACTGCTTTGAGTGAATCTAACGATTCGACCAGCTAGCATAGGTAGGACTCTGGGTATGTAGCTCAAAAAATTTCACCTAGGGTTGATTTTGAGTGCAATAAATGCTAGGCAAAATTAGGCAAAACAAATGCGCAAGATCGCAGTTCGACGCATCTGACATGCGGAACTACGCATTTGTCATTCTGTGGCGCATCTAGGATATGAAACGACGCATGCATGAAAGTTGTGCATGCATGAGGAAGGTCGGCACATACATTATTTGGCAGCACATTTATGGTATGAGTCGGTGCATGCACTTGGGCAGCACATATACGGTATGGGATAGCGCATGTGTCAGAAGTAGTGCATTTCCTAAGAAATGGCACATGTACCTTTTGTTCTGGTGCATATGAATAGGATAGTCAGTTTACTCAACAAAATTGACTCAATTGGCATCCTAGTTGATGTGTCAATCGATAAGCTATCTCTGAGATTGCAGAAATCTAGTCAAGAGATGTAGTGTGCTATTTTGATCAATTTGATATGTTAAGTTAGTTGATATGATTCTATAGATATGTTGAGCATGGTAATTGCAGCTTTAGGTTGACACCTTGCTTTGCATGCTTGTAGGAGGACATACACGATACACTGATGTCAAGGGAGCAATTTCCCTTGCCGATGTTGCAGCGCCACATGTTGACAGAGATAGATCGAGAGGTGCTTGGTGGGATGGGGTTGGATTATGTGTGCTTTATGCCTGAGGTTCGAGCAAACTACAATTTACTGACTGTAGCAGTGGAGAGGTTTCACAACGAGGATGGGACCTTTCACTTCCTGAATGGCGAGATGACGGTGACCCTGGAGGATGTATATAGGATACTCCACTTGCCGATTCAGGGAGATCTCATGGAGTATGATCCACTGCGGGATGCAGGACTCGCAGAGTGTAAGCGGGTATTTGACGACCCCGAGCTAGACTACCAGGTTATCTCTTGGTAGGATATACATGATTACTATGACTATTTCCCTGGGATAGTTGTAGGATTGATCGGAGGTGTTGTATGCCCCGATAGGAGATCGCATGGGTTCCTGATTGGATGGGGATGAATTATGGACAGGATTCTCACAAAGGGCACCTGCTATGCTTGGGGTGTCTATGTTTTGGCACACCTATACCATGATATGCATTAGGTGGTATACCATAGGGGTGCTAGTTTATCAGTACATGTCTCATTGTTACAATTTTGGTTGTGGGAGCATATCACCATTACCAGACCGATATGTGTTTTTCAGAGACAGAGGGGAGATCCTTACAGCTATGGCTACGCAGGAGTGATTTCCTAGCATAGACTAGGGAAGCTAGAGTACTAGAGGCATGCACTAGATGGGGTAAATGTGGTCATCTGGAGACCATATCTAGACTAAAAGCTGTGGGATGATGAGGCGGATGAGCTACCATACTGCTATCAGACTCGGTGGCTTATAGGAAGGACGCGGTTCATCCTGGAGAGACAGATTATCAGCTAGGTTCGGAGGTACTTTGGGAGGACACAGGGCATGCCATAGGGGCAGGCTCTGTTTGCACAGACACATGTGAAGAGGTTTAGATGGGGCCCAGTGGCGTCCTACAAGGAGGTAGTGACAAAGTTTTGACAAATTTCGTATATTGCCTAGCTGATGAGGAGAGAGATTGCAGATGCAGGGATGACTCAGGACTATGAGGAGTGGTTCACAGAGCATCCATTTCTGAGATACTCTAGGCCTAGAGAGATGGTTCCTTGCATAGACGAGGTAGATTCAGATGACAAGGGTAGGGTTGGTAGGAGGAGGAGGAGGAGGAGAGGAGGATGGAGAGATGGGGGAGATGGTGGAGATGGCAGAGGAGATGGTGGAGATGGAGGAGATGGAGGTAGACTTCGGAAGAGGAGGAGAGCTAGGGAGGGATCCTCCCACACTCAGTAGGTAGTGCAGCCGTAGGTTGCATAGCAGGGATAGATGCCGTGACCTCAGTAGGTGGCGTAGTAGCAGGTACCTCAGCCGCAGGGGCAGGGACAAGCATAGGCCTCTCAGGATCTAGCATAGCTAGATGTCCAGGGGAGAGCCATTGCCATGCTGAGAGGATATGTTCGACAGCTACGGGCATAGCTTAGGATGGCCGAGGTTCAGCGGGAGACAGATGCAGGTGTTATCTCAGGGTTCACTAGAGAGAGAGATATGACAGAGGCAAGGATATGAACTATCTGAGTAGAGAGAGACACAGTAGTGGTAGCCCTGGGTACAGACGCTACTAGCAGTTTTTTGGTTGGACAGGTGCAACAGGCATAGGTATAGCTAGCACAGACATAGGCACAGTTGGCATAGGTGTAGGTGCAGTTAGCGTAGGTACAGGGTGAGCTTGCCAGAGCGCACGCTCATACATAGTACTACCGGGGACTATTCCATGGTGCTATTCTAGTTGATCAGAGGGCTTCGAGTTATAGGAGGTAGTCCATGGCTTCATAGAGAGCAGGTAGATTGTGGTCAAGAGCCTCTGTGATGGGCCCGCAGCAGTCTAGGGCCAATAGAGGAGGGGACATAGAAGACACTACTGGGAGTAGCGGTTCATAGTAGCAGGGTTAGCAGACACTTGCATAGATTTTGGCTCCTATGTACATACTTTTTGATGGCTCAGATAGCTGGACACGTATATGTGCCACTGTTGTATTTTGAGACATGTATCATTATCCTTGAGATGTGTACACTGTATATGACATTGACTCAGAGATGGACCTTTTGATATTGTACATTTGGACATGTTTATGATATTTATATGATGATGCATCTATTGACGCTCTATATATGCAGTTTGTTCATTCTATGCTATGGATGTATTTCTATTTGTATGATGGTACTCATGTGATGCATATTTTGACTGTCTATATGATGTTTATCTAATGTAGTCTTAGATGTTTATGATGTTATGTGACCTAATGTAGAACTAGATGTTTTACTTGATATGCCTCTAATGTGTAAATGCAAATGGTATCTATATGATTATGCAATTTATGTGATGCACTTATCTATGTTTTTGATTTTTTTCTATTGACACTATGTGATGATTGCAAAAATGTATATGGATGACATGATGCACTTATTATGTATGCAACTTATTTAATCATGTAGATGACTATCTCATGTGATATGATATGCAACTGTATGCTATGTTTTTGTGATGTCCAAATGTACTCTATCGACATAGAGATGACATAATGGTAGATAGAAGATTTATTGAAAGAATGACTCGATAGAAAGACTCACAAGCTTCAATTTGTATTGCTATTTTGCATTGTTTGGATCTTTTATTGCATGGGATACAGATGCATGGATGTATAATGGATGTATGATGGATGCTTTGCTTTTGACATCTTGACGGTGTAAGTATTTTGAAGTGCTTATTTCATCATTGGGTGATTTTTTGGGTACTTTTTCTAAATGTTGTAAGTTAATATAAGAATCTAGGTATAATTGAACTAAGATGACTTGAGCATCGCTTACATGGATTTTGATTTAGCAAGTTAATACAAGCATCGAGGTATAATTGAACCGAGATGACCTGAGTATTTCTTGCGTATCAACAGACAAGGATTGTCCCCTTTCATGTTAGACCTCTGACGTCCTCGACGATCTTTTGCCAATCATGTCAGTAGACAAGGCATCACATTACTAAAGTTTAATCCACAAACAAAAAACAAAGAAAATAATCATGCCCCCATCATAGCATCTCTAGATTTTGGCATCCTCGAGTAACATAGAAAGACATGATAAAAAAAATCAAGACTCTGTAAGTTAGCCTGATCACAAACACAAAACATTTTTGCATTTAGATGTGTTTTTCTTGCCATAATTTAGGTAAAATCATTTTTGAGTGCTTTAGGTGCTTGTTTTACTTTGCCTTGGATAGGTTGATGTTTTGTGTCAAGATTTTTGCTTGAAAAATAGGTTTTGCTTGCACCTACTTGCCTGGTGAACAATTCCACAATCCTTATTGGTGAGACGGACCTTAAGGGACTAACCTAGTGCCTCGGGGGCTCATTGCTAAATGGTCTTGCCTACATGATGACATGAAGGCAACATAGTTTGGGGTAAACCCTAGTGGACCTAAGACCTAGGTGATAGAAAGTGGCATGGACTCTGATAGATAGAAGGACTAGACATGCAATGGATGGGATAGTGCAACCTCGGGGATGCATTTGAAGAAATGGGCTTGCCTACGTGACAACATAGAGGCAACATAGTTCATTGACTTGGACCATGGGTATACTGACGACAGACGCTAAGCTAGGCTGGCACTATGGATAGGATATGGGATAAAACCTTGGTTGACAAGGCAACAAAGAGATAGAGTATCAAGCGATGATAGGTTATCGTTAGAATTTTATTATGGAATAGACATGGACCGAATGGAACACAAGTGAAGGAAGAATTGACACAAGGTGATTGGTTTCCCAAAGATGGAGGAAGCAGTTTATCACAAGTAACACCTATTTACCAGGTTTTCACCACTTGCTTTTATTTGCATGAAAGCTAGAAGTATGCATGATGCCTGTTTGCCAGGTTTTCACCAAAGGATGATTTTTTTGTATTTTTTTGATTTTTTGATTTTTTTGTATTTTTCTAAGTTTTTGATTTTTTTGTATTTTATGCCCCCTTACATTAGGGTTCTCTTAGGTATAGAACCAACAAAGATGCATGTTGGGTCATCAAATAGCTCACCTTCTGACATTGCTAATTGATATGCCCCCAATCCATAAGCAGCTACGATCACATAAGGCCCAAGCTAGTTGGGCTTGAACTTGCCTTTCTTTTCCTGATCCTGTTGATTGCGGGGGTGTTAGTTTTAGGACAAACAACTGAGAGGGGGGGTGAATTAGTTGTCCCAAAACTTTCTATTCTTTAAACACTTAAATCCTTCTTGTAATTCAACAACATAATAATAAATTAATCATGGAAGCACAATGCAATAATTCAAGAGCAGAGACACATTAACACATATGACACCAAGATTTTAATGTGGAAAACCCGGTTAAGGGAAAAACCACGGGGTGACTAACCCAAGATTATATTCTCTGTTAAAAGAATAAGAAGAACAAAATGGCACATGCTAATTAGGGCTCACTGCCTGAGTACACTACTCACAAGAGGCCCCACTACCTACAGGAGACACACTATCTACAGAATAATAAATATTACATACTTGAACTGAAGATTAGCATCTTCATCATGCTTGAGTTAGTTCCATTTAAGCTCAATACTTCTTCTTTGCTTTTCACTCTTTTCCTTTCTACCACATTCTCATCTCTGCCACCATGCTTTGAAATGACTTATCAACTCTCATTTATATAAGACATCGACTTTGGGATAATCATCAAAGTCGGCACAATACATACTTTATTTTATTACAGAGCAAATACACAAATACAACTTGATTTACTACAAAAGACTTCATGCGAATCACCACACTGTTGGCCACACATATCTGGGACTTCAATCTTCTTTGAGGAACATGCCATCCTTCGCAGAACATCTTCAAGATCATCTGCAAGATGTGTAAATCATCTGGTCGGCCAAGTTTAGGAAGAACATTATCATCCAGAAGTATTTATTCAATTACGAGCTCAATCTTCAATGCGGACCACCAACATGAACTGGACACAATCTAGAGACCCCCATAAGCTTGTCTGAATCACCAAGAACATCCACACCACTTCTGCTTACTAAAATCATTCTCTTCTTCATCCAAAACCTCAAGAACACAGTCTGTCATCACTGTCATATTGGAATAGATGCTTGTGGACCTCCAGACCACAAACTAATTGAGTTGTCAATTCACATTGACTTCCTAAACACTCCACCAAATCCGCAGAACAAGATATTGCATTTCCAGATCTCACCAGACCTATTTGATGTTTAGAGGTGACCTCTAAACATATGCTAGAACTAATTTTACTCATATGGCCATAACTTCTTCAAATCTTCATGAGGACCTCTCAAATCTTTACTGGATCACCTTTAGACACATATCTACAAACCCTTTGATGCGCATCCTTTGATCTTCATTGTTCTTCTCTGTTTCTGATAGGACTAATTTTCTCAATATCCTCAGCACATAGCTCATCCAATCCTTGACATCAATGCAACAGGAGTATGCTGACATCAATAACAACATTGGTTGGGCCCATACTTGCAACAATCTCCCCCTTTGTCATTGATAGCAACATATGATGTGAAAAACTATTTTAACTATCAAGACAAGAACTTCTCCTCACCGACTGACATAGCTCGCCCTATCAACAACAACCATTCACAAGTCTTCTCTTTCTTTACTGCTCCCTTTCTTTATCAGAAACCACTTTTTTTTTCACATGTCTTCTGTCCTCCTTTGACATCAATGGCAAAGGGAACATACTTGCATCAATCTTCTGAATCATACAGACTGCTCCCCCCGAGTAGCAACTTCCTATCATCAATCCAAACCACAAGATATGACTATGAGATCCATTGGACTGATGCACATCAGTGCAACTTAATTCAGAATCGGAGGGGTAATAACCCCTAACTTCTCCCTGAGACACTCAGAAGAATCCTTAGGTAGAGGTTTAGTAAAAATGTCTACAATCTGATCCTTTGAGGGCACAAACTCTAATCTGACTTCATTCTTGTTCACCTGCTCTCTCAAAAAGTGAAACTTGATGGATATATGTTTTGTCTTTGAATGCAACACTGGATTTTTTTATATATTTATTGCACTTGAGTTATCACAGAAGATTGTGATAGGTTCCCCATACTCCACTCTGATGTCTCTTAGCATTTGCTTCATCCACAATACTTGAGTGCAACTACCTACTGGTGAAATATATTCTGCTTCTGCAGTGGATAGAGATATTGCCTCTTATTTCTTGCTCAGCTAAGAAACCAATCTTTTCCCCAAAAAGAATGCACCACCAATAGTACTATTCCGGTCATCCACATCTCCTGCCCAATCTGCATCAGTATATGCATGAAGAGAGAAATCATGATCTCTAAGATACCAGAAACCATACTCAACTGTTCCTTTTAGATATCTGAGAATCCTCTTGATTACCATGACATGAGATTCTCTGGGATTAGCTTGGAATCTGACAACAAGACCAACAACATTCATAATGTCAGGTCTAGTTTGAATAAGATACAGTAGTCATCCAATCATTGACCTATACTTTTTTTGATCAGCCTTAGGAGAGTCATCATCTTTGCTTAGTTTACATCTAGTTGCCATGGGAGTATTCATTGGTTTTGAGTCTTCCATCCCAAATTTCTTCAACAATTCTTTCACATATTTGGTCTGTGAAATGAAGATTCCTTTCTTTGTTTGAGTGATTTGTAGACCCAAGAAGAAATTCATTTCCCCAAACTATCTCAAATTCACTTTTCATTTGATTTGCAAAAGGTTTGGACATACTATCTCTTCCTCTAAAAATGATATCATCAACAAATACTTCAACAATCAAGATATTTTCATGATCAATTTTGAAGTACAAGTTACTATCAGCAGTACCTTTGTTGAAACCAATCTTCAAAAGATGTTTATCCAATCTTTCATACCAAGCTCTTGGGGTTTGTTTGAGTCCATATAGTGCTTTCTTCAACTTGCAGACCATATCACCATGATCAGACAATTGAAATCCGTCTGGTTGGTCAATGTATACTTCTTCTTCCAAGTCACCATTCAGGAAGGTAGACTTGACATCCATGTGATATACTTTGAAATCCTTGAAGGCAGCAAAGGCAAGAAATGATCTGACTACTTCAATTCTTTCCACCGGAGTAAAAGTCTCTTCAAAATCAACTCCTTCTACTTGAGAATAACCCTTGCAGACCAATCTGGCTTTGTTTCTGACTACTTCACCATCTTCATTCAGTTTATTCCAGAAGACCCATTTGGTTCCAATCACATTTTTGTTTCTAGGTCTGGGAACAAGATCCCAAGTGTGATTTTTCTCAATCTGCATCAACTCTTCCTTCATTACTTTAGTCCAACTTTCATCATTGCATGCTTCACTTACTATTTTTGGTTAAATTTTTGAATTCAGACAATACTTTTCTGAGTCTTGAGTAATCTTTCTTCTTGTTTGAACACCTTTGCTTTTATCACCTATAATCTGATCTTCATAATGATTCAGTCTTACATACCTGGGAGTTTTGGGAATTTCTTACACTTCTATTTCTTGGATAGGTTCATTCAAACTTATCTCTTCTTCCTATATTTCAGGATTCTCCAGATCAGTCTAGATCTGAATTTCAGAAGGGGCTTGGACTTCTTGGACCAAAACATCATTTTGATCATCTTTTTCATATTCATAAAACCTTGAGGATTTTTCAATGCCTTCATCAACCTTCACATTTGTACTTTCTATAATCTTTCTCAATCTCTTGTTATAACATCGGTATGCTTTCTTCAAGTAGAATAACCCAAGAATATTCCTTCATCACTTCTAGCATCAAATTTGCCAAGGTCTTCATCTCTTTTAATGTAACATTTACTACCAAAGACTCTAAAATACTTTACAGTGGGAGTGATGCCAAACCAGAGTTCATAAGGGGTCTTACTAGAATTGCTTCTGATTTGTACTCGATTAAGAGTATAGATAGTAGTGCTTATAATTTCTCTCTAGTAGATCTGAGGAACATTTGCTTCCATCATCATGGTTCTAGATGCTTCCTAGATGGTCTAGTTCTTTCTCTCCACTACTACATTCTACTATGGAGTCCTTGGAGCAGATAGCTATCTTTTTATCCCATGTTTCTCATAGAATTCTATGAACTCTCTGAATGTGAATTCTCCACCTCTATCAGACCTAAGACATTTTATGTTTAATCTAGTTTCATTCTCTACCATAGCCTTGAATATTTTGAATTTCTCAAGAGTTTCAGATTTCTCTTTTAGAATAGTCACCCACATCATCTGAGAATGATCATCAATTAGTAACATGAAATATCTATCACCTTGCAAACTCTTGATTCTTGTCGGTCCACATAGATCAATATGTATTAAGTCCAACAATTCGGTAGAAGATTGTTCCTTACTTTTGAATGTGACTCTGCTCAGCTTACCCAACTGACATTCTTTGCACAAACTGTTAGTAGGTTTCACCAGTCTTGGAAGATCTCTTACAGCCTGAGTGTTGCTTATCTTGATGATATTATCAAAATTCACTTGACACATTCTCCTTGCCACAACCAACTCTAATCAATTTGGACAAATAAACAACTTTTACTAGTACCAACCAAGTGGAAGACATTACCTTTTATTTGAGTACCAGATGCAATCTCTATTCTAGAACTTTCAAAGATCTTACATTTTCCATTTTTGAATCAGAGATCACAGCCTTTGTCCACCAACTGCCCAACACTGAGAAGATTGTGCTTCAGACCTTCAACATATAGTACATCACTAGTTTTGTTCTTTCCATCAAAAGAAATAGTTCCTCTACCTCTGATTCTGCCAGCAGAATTATCACCAAATTTTACAACTCCTCCTTCATATCTTTCCAAATCTATGAACTTATTTTTGTCACCAGTCATATGGTGGGAGCATCCACTGTCAATAACCCAATCATCCTTTTCTTCAACTTGGGTAGCTAGAGCTCTTTCTATCATTTCATAATTGATAGATTCAGAGGGCATTGGATCTTCTTCCTTGATGGCAATGAACACCCAATCACTTCCAGATTTGTTTCCTATCTCTGATTCATCATCTGTTACTCCATCATCATCTTCATGAACATAGTAACATTTCTTTTGGAATCTTGATCTATTTGGATTTGCCTTTGAAAATCTTTTCGGACACCTTGAGGCAAAATGACCAATCTTGTTGTAGTTGAAACATTTGAAGGGCAATTTTCATTCATACTTACCAGATCCTCTTGGCATTCTTTTTGCAATAAGGGCTTCAAGTTGAGTAGCTTCTACTTCATCTTCTTCCAGATATTTTCTTGCTTTTTCATACCAAGATAGTTTCTTTGAGGAGTTCTCTCCTGGATCAAAATTTTGTTTGCCTTTTACAGAGGCACTAGCTTTGAATGTAGATTCAGTCTTGGGGTTGCATCTCCAAACTTAGCCAATTCAAATGCAGCTAATTTTCCAACCAATTGATCTCTTGTGATATTTGAAAAAGATCCAAATTCTTCAATAACAGCATCCTTGTGTTTGTAAGTAGGAGGTAGGGATCTGAGAACTATGGCAACAATCTCATCTTCATCCAAGATTCCACTAGCACACCTAATGCCACAAACAAGCTCATTTACTTTTGGCATAAATGTAATGATATTCTCATCTTCATTCATCTTCAGGTTTTTGAATTTTCCTTTCAGACTCTGTAGCTTGGCACATTTAACATATTTTTCTCCTTCATGCAGAAGTTCTAGTTTTTCCCAAATCTCACGTGCAGTTTTTAAATCTATAACATTTGTCAGCTCTGAATCAGTTAAGGCACTTAATAAAGCTTCTTTAGCCTGAAGATTGTCTTCAGCATCTTTGATTTCATCTACAGTTGTCGGACCATTCTTTGGAGGAACATACTTCTTTGAAGTTATGGTCCAATATTGCATTCCCATACATTGCAAGTGACAATCCATGCAGCTTTTCCAAAGAGTGTAATTGGTTCCATCAAACCTCGAACTATCCTTCTTGTAGGAAGACAGCTGGATCTCTTCAAGTGGTTAAGCTCTTTTAGAGGAACTTAGCTCTAATAACAATTGTTAGTTTTAGGATAGACAACTGAGAGCAGGGGTGAATCAGTTGTCCCAAAACTTTCTATTTTTTAAACACTTAAATCCTTCTTGTAATTCAACAACATAATAATAAATTAATCATGGAAGCACAATCCAATAATTCAAGAGTAGAGATGCATTAACACATATGACACCAAGATTTTAACGTGGAAAACCTGGTTAAGAGAAAAACCATAGGGTGACTAACCCAAGATTGTATTCTTTGTTAAAAGAATAAGAAGAACAAAATGGCACATTCTAATTAGGGCTCACTACCCGAGCACACTGCTCACAAGAGGCCCACTGCCTACAAGAGACACACTATCTACAGAATAATAAATATTACATACTTGAACTGAAGATTAGCATCTTCACCATGCTTGAGTCAGTTCCATTTAAGCTCAATACTTCTGCTTTGCTTTTTGCTCTTCTCCTTTCTACCACATTCTCATCTCTGCCACCATGCTTTGAAATGACTTCTCAACTCTCATTTATACAAGACATCAACTTTGGGATAATCATCAAAGTTGACACAATACATACTTTATTTTATTACAGAGCAAATACACAAATACAACTTGATTTACTACAAAAGACTTCATGCGAATCACCACACTATTGGCCACACATATCTGGGACTTCAATCTTCTTTGAGGAACACACCATCATTCACAAAACATCTTCAAGATCATCTGCAAGATGTTTAAATCATCCGATCGGCCAAGTTTAGGAAGAACATCATCATCTGGAAGTAATTCTTCAATTATGAGCTCAATCTTCAATGCGGACCACCAACACGAACTAGACACGATCTAGAGACACCCACAAGCTTGCCTGAATCACCAAGAACATCCACACCACTTGTGCTTATTGAAATCATTCTCTTCTTCATCTGGAACCTCAAGAACTGATGAAGGGGGTGAATCATAAAACACACAATAACATAAATTGAACACAGGGAATAGAACTTTCTTTTATTGATCTTGGCAACTTATTACATTATAGAAGCTTAATTACAATTAGAAGAATCAGTACTCCACAGGCTGCAACACATTACAGCTACCATCACCAGGCTCTGGAATCTTTCACCTTCTGTAACCCCCAAATCAGCTAGGGTTTCTATTTTCCTGCCTATTCTTGACTCTACACTTGCCCCCTTAACTCTACTCTTGCCCAGGGTGCCCAAAATAGCCAGAAATAACACTTTTTGGTGGCCTCCAGCTAAATTTTGAAATTTACAACTCCCTATAAAAGTAGGTAAACTTCCGAGAAGCATAACTTTTGATCCGGGTGTCCGATTGACGAACTGTTTTAGGCGTCGGAAAGATCGCGATGTGAACTATCATGCCAAAAATCCATAAATGGATTTTTGTCAACTTTTTAGGACGTTTAGGGAAGTTTTAGTGCCTCATATCTCGTTTCAAAAATTTTTAGGGGCCTTTCAGAAAACAAAAACTTTAATATCTTTCAGCTTACAAATGATCTTTGCCTGATTCCTTCGCCAAAGGTCTTATATTTTCATTTAGTAACTTTTTGCAGGTTTTTTTTTTCAATCCGTGCCCAACTGCAAACTTTCCAAAAATAGCAGGTAGACTTTCCAAAACAGGCAGGTTGCTATTTTTAGCAGTTTTGGAAAAACTAAAAGTCCTATGTCATTATTCTGGATATTATGGAACCAGAAACACTAATTATGGAAACAAATGAAAACAACTACAATGATTTTGAATTAACTTCTTTTTGGGTGATGCAAGATTGCCCTTACACCACTGGATGCTCCTGCATTAAGAACACAGTCTGTCATCACTGTCATAGTGGAATAGATGCTTGTGGACCTCTAGACCAGGAACCAATTGAGTTGTCAATTCACATTGACTTTCTAAACACTCCACCAAATCTGCAGAACAAGATATTGCATATCCAGATCTCACCGGACCTATTTGTCACTTTGTCACCTTTGAACATCTGCCAGAACCAATTTTACTCATATGGCCATAACTTCTTCAAATTTTCATGCGGACCTCTCAAATCTTTACTGGATCACCTTTAGACACATATCTACAAACCCTTTGATGTGCATCCTCTGATCTTCACCCTAGCTGTGATCTTCACTTCATAGAGCTTCATTGTCTTCACTATTCTTTGTTTCTGATAGGACTAATTTTCTCAATATCCTCAGCACACAACTCATCCAATCCTTGACATCAATGCAATAGGAGTATGTTGACATCAATGACAACATTGGTTGGTCCCATACTTGCAACAGGGGGTTCTCCTTAAGTACTAGATCTCCAACTTTAAAGACTCTTGGGTGGACTTTGTGGTTGTAGCTTCATGACATCATTTGCTGGTATGGTTTGAGATGATGAAAGGCTTTCTGTCTCTTTTCTTCTAGAAACTCTAGTTCTTGTAATCTAGAAACTCTGTACTCTTTATTTGTTATGAGACCTTTTAACGACACCCTGAGAGATGGTCACTCGACCTCGATGGGGAGGATAGCTTCTAATCCATAGATAAGGGCATAAGGGGTAGCACCTGTGGAAGTGCGTATACTGGTTTTGTAGGCCCATAGAGTGGGATTGAGTTGGATGTGCCAATCACAACTAGCATCGTTAATTATCTTCTTGAGGAGTTTTATGATGGTCTTGTTGGATGCTTCTGCTTGGCCATTGCCTTGGGGGTAATAGGGTGTGGAGAAATGGTGTTGGATTTTGAATCGGTCATAGAGTTCTTTGAGATCCTAGTTTTTGAAGGGTCTTCCGTTATCCATGATAATGGATGAGGGAATTTCATATCTGCAGATGAGGTAATTAAGGTTGAATGAGGAGATTTGTTTACCTATGAAGGCGGTGAGGGGGACGGCTTCAATCCACTTGGTAAAGTACTTAGTGGCGGTTATTATGAATTTGTGGTCGTTGGATGAGGGTGGGTGGATTTTGCCTACAAGGTCGAGTCCCCATTGATAAAAGGGCAAAGGTGTCATTAAAGGTCTCAACTGTTGAGCTGGTGCATGTATCAGGTTCCTATGTATCTGGCACTGCTTGCACTTCTTCACAAATTGATATGAATATGTTTCCATGTTCAACCAATAATAACCCAAATACATGAGTTTCTTAGCTAAGGAAGGACCGCTAGAGTGTGTTTCACAGATCCCCTCGTGTACGTCTTATAAGGTGGTTTGGGATTCTTCTCATTCTAAATAATGGAGTAAAGTACCATCTGGACCATGTTAGTATAGGGTGTCGGCAATAATGGTATAATGAGAGGTTTGGTGTATAAAGGTTCGTCGTTGGTTTGAAGATAAGTTAGGTGGAAGGGTATTGTCCTTGAGGTAAGTGCAAACCTTACCATACCAAGGTGAATCAGATCTAACTAATAGGCATATGGAATGGGTTTCAGGAAGATCATAAGCTGGTTTCTGAATTGATTCCACTAAGAACTCGTACTGCGACTCATTCTCTAAGATTTTGAGAAGAGAGGCAATGGTTGCCATGGCATCTACTGCTTTGTTTTCAATGCGAGGTATCTACTCAAAAGAGATGATCACAAAGTATTCCTTAAAGTCCTTGACCATCCATTTGTATGGGACAAGCTTCTCATCTTTGGTTTGGTAATCGTCATTGACCTGATTGATTACTAGTTGAGAATCACCATAGACGTGTAGCTCTTTGATTTTCCACTTTGTTGCCATTTTGAGGCCAATGACCAAGGCTTCATATTCTGCTATGTTGTTGGTGCATGGGAATAACAGGCGGTAAGACTTTGGTATGGTGTCACCATGAGGAGTTACAAACAATATTCCTGCCCCCAATCCATGGTTTGTGTAGGACCCATCAAAGTAGATTTTCCAGGAATGTGTTGATATATTGAATAAGGATTCATCTGGAAATTCAAATTGCATTGGTGTGGTGTCCTATAGTGGTGCATCTACTAACTAATCAGTAATGCCTTGCCCCTTGATAGCCTTTCTGTCTACATACTCAATGTCGTATTCACTTAGGAGCATTACCCATTTGGCTAGGCGATCTGTTAGAGTTGCTTTGCTTAGTAAGTACTTCAGTGGATCTATTTTTGCAATAAGTTTGATTGGATATGCTAGCATATAATGTTAGAGTTTTTCAGAAACAAAAACTACCACAAGACATGATCTTTCTATCTAAGAGTATTGCAACTCATAGCCCACCAATGTGCGACTGATGTAGTAGACGGCTCTTTCTTTACTTTCATAATCTTGTTGTGCTAGAAGGGCCCCAAGAGCTGTTGGTGTAGTAGATATGTATAGTAACAATGGCTTCCCTTGGATAGGAGGCATGAGAATGGGTGGATTCATAAGATACTCTTTCAATTTTTTGAATGCCTCTTCGCATTTCTCATCCCACCTAAATGGAATGTTCTTGTGCAGGAGATGACTGAAAGGTTGACACTTGTCTGCTAGTTGTGATATGAACCTACGGATTGCTTGTAGCTTGCCTTGTAGAGATCTTGGTTGAGTAAGATTCTTGGGTGGTGGCATGTTGATAATAGCCTTGACTTTGGCAGGGTCCACATCTATTCCATTTGCCGATATGATGAAACCTAAGAGCTTGCCTGAGGTGACTCCAAACACACATTTCTTTGGGTTTAACCTGACTTTGAATTGTTCTAGTCTCTAAAAGACTTTCTCTAACACATCCAGGTGTGATTCTCTTGTGAGTGACTTTGCAAGGATATCATCTACATAGTCTTCCATTGTGACGTGCATCATATCATGGAATATAGTGGCCATATCATGTTGATATGTGGCTCCTACATTCTTTAGCGCAAATGGTATGACATTCCAGCAAAAAGTACCCCATGGACAAGTAAAAGATATCTTATGCTAGTCTTCTAGTGCTATCCTAATTTGATTATATCTTGAGAAGCCATCCATGAGAGATAACATGGTATGTCCTACTGTTAAGTCGACTATGATATCTATATTTGGCAACAAAAAATCATCATTGCAGCAACCTTTGTTTAGATCTCTAAAATCATTGCATAGTCTAACTCGTCCATCATGTTTGGACACTAGTACTATGTTGGAGACCCATTCTGAATAGTCTATAGCTCTGATGAACCCTACATCCAGTAGTTTCTTGAGTTCTTCTTTTACAAGTAGTGCAATGTGTCGATGCATCTTTGTAAGCTTTTATTTCACTGATTTCACTCCTAGATCTAGTAGAAGATGATGTAGAATCAAATCTGGGTCCAGTCCTGGCATATCTGCGTATGACCAAGCAAAGTTGACCTACTTTTTCTTGAAGAATGTTATAAACTTAGTCTTCTCTAGTGGAGTTAGAGATTTAGCAAAGTGAATGATCTTAGGCTATTCCTCTGTTCCAATGTTAACAGGTTTTGTAGGTTCCACAACATTTGAGACTTCTCCTAGTGCATGTCATCGAGGAGAGTGTCAAGCCTTCCATTGTCAGGTACCACATTTGGGTTTTCACCATCGGATGCATCCTTTCTTTTTACTATTTTGGGATCTGACACTGCCATGGAGCGGTTTTCACCATTAGATCCAATTTTTATTTTGATATTTTTGTGACTAGAAGGCTTGGAACCCTCTTCAAAATAAGCCATGGTATTAAGTTCAATGGTGAAGCCAGCTTTATGATCTCCTTTAGGTAGGTGGTCTGTAAGTTCCATGTAGTCAATATAGGCATCATCGTTTTGGAACATATCTAGTTGCGGGGTTCCTTGTAGATCCCAGTCAATGAGCTTAGGATGCACAAGGGGGAGGGAGTCAGAGGAAAGATCTGATTCATTGATAGTTTGAATGGATATGCTAGGAGTATTGGTAGGGAGAGTGTTTGGGATGGTACTTTCCTCCAAATTGTTTATTACGATAGAACTCGAACCTTCCTCAAAAGTTATATTCTCAAGGATAGGCAAATCACACTCTAATGGTCTATGCGGTAGCATTTGTCCCTCATGGTAGGGGCTATAAGTTTGAATGGTGTTAACCTATTTGTCATCATAGGAGTGCTTTGTTAGCTCATCCCACTCATACTCATTGGAATCTGTGTCACTGTCCTCTTGAAGGGTATGGATCATTTCCACAAGACAAGCATTTTCTTTAGCTTTGCCCTTATCCTTATATCCTAGACCTTTTGTAGTTCTAGCCAATGAGGATGAAGAGGGTTGAATGGGTTCTATAATTCCTTCTTTTCTTAGGCCAATGAGGCCTTGTCCTTCATAACCCATCCTATGTAGGATAGACTCACATCGCCCATAGATTTCCATTGGGAGCTTAGGTGGTTCTTGTTGTGTGCTCTCTTCTTTTGTGTAGAGCCATTGTAAGATATCTCTTTCCTCTGTTTCATCTGATGGTAATTTTTTGCTCTTTGGTCTTGGATGAGGAAGCTTCAAAGGTAGAATCATGTTGTGGGGTAGGGGATGTAGATGCTCTATTATTGGGTATGATGTAATCAGGTTTTGAGAGGACAGAGTTGCAATGCTAAAAGGGGTCAGGGTCACCTTGGATGGTGACTTGCTTGCTGTTATGAGGGAATTTTATGCATTGGTGATAGGTAGAAGGCACATCTTTCATGGCATGAATCCATGGTCTACCTAGGAGAATATTATAGGCTAGCTCCCTATTTAGGACTTGGCACACAACTTCTTTTATCACCGGTCCCACTTGTATGGGTAATACCACTATTCCTTTGGTAGTTCTCTCCTCTTCATCATAGGATTTGATAGTAATCTTCTTCCTTAGATCAACTACATTTTTAGAGAATCCCAATGTAAGGACTAGCTTGAGCATGCAAATATTTAAACCGGCTCCCCCAACAATGAGAACCCTCTTGATGCAGTGCTTGTCGATGAAGGTGACAATATGTAAAGGAGTGTTATGAGGTTGAGACATTAAGAGGTCATCTTGTTTGGTAAATGATATGGTACTAGAGGAGGTCAGATTACCTACCATGGCTTGAAACTTCTCTTGGGCCAAGTTAGTGGGTATAGTTGTTTCCACCAAGAATTTATCAAGAATCTCCTTGTGGGAATGAGATAGATGCAACAACTCTAAGATAGAAATGTGGGAAGGAGTCTTCCGTAGTTGGTCTATGACACTATACTGATGGGAGTTAGACTAAGAAGGTGATGACCTTGGATGGAGGGTATTCAACGTGATTTTACCACTGCAGGTGATGTTGCCGCAATCAGTTTTGTTGGGTCCTAACTGTTGGTTAGACATAACCACATTGATTTGTGGGACATGCTTTGATATGCAATTGATGCTATAATCAAATGGCACACTTGCATAATTGGCATTACTATTCCCATTATTCTGATTTTGCCTATTGCAGTTGTTGTTCTTGTTGCCCTTGTTGTTGTTGCCGTTGTTGTTGTTATTGTTGTACGGCCTATCGTGATTGAGAAGTGGATCTTTGTAAGGCACATGCGTCTCATTAGAAATATGTTGTTGAGCACCTCCTTGATTTTGATCAAGTATGTCTTGAATAACATGTTTGAGACAGATACAATTGTTGGTCATATGACCTCTTCCTCTATGATACTCACAAAAGTTGGTGTCTTTGCAATAGTGAGGTTTTATTTGAGGTTCATAATTTCTTGTTGGCAGTAGAGTGATTTGATTGTTGGCCAATAGCTTCCTTGATGCGGATTCTTGGGACTCACCTAGTGGTGTGAACTTTCACCTTGGATTTGAGTTGAACCACGGTCTTGGCTCCCGAGAGAATGTTTTGTTGGGTCTAACATTGCTTGCCTCTCCTTTGAGAGTGAATATTGGTTGTTGTTTGGGAGCCGCCACCTTGGCATCAACTACTCCATCATTGATGACATTTTCATTCTTAGTCCAAAACTTTGATTTGTCAGTCATGTAGTTGGAGGTAGGTGTGTCCTTGTATAACTTGATTTGTCCCTTGGCGATCATAGCTTTCTCAATGAACAATCCCATTTCAATGATCTTCAAAAATGAAGTAGGGCATTGGATTTGGATTTGGTAGCTTAGATTAGAGTTGAGGTTGTGGACAAACATCTCCATTAATTGCTTCTTGGGTACATCATATGAGCATTTACTCGCTAATTGTCTCCACCTTTGTAAGAAGGAGGTGAATGATTCACAACTCTTTTGCTTGGTATTGCATAGGTCAAGCATGGAGACTTCATGTTCAATATTGTATGAGAAGTGCATGATGAATTTGTTGACTAACTCATCAAAAGTTTTGATTCCCAGTGGGAGTCTTGAGAATCACTCCATGGCTAGACTACCTAGAGATCTAGGGAATAGTCTCATTAAGAAAGTCTCATTGTGAGCTACTTCCATGCATACAGTGTTGGATTCCCTATTGATCTCTAGGGTCCCCTTTCCCTTTGTACTTGTCAAACTTAGGGACTTCGAATCGAAAGGGGAATGGTATCATGTTCAAACTTTTATTGAAGGAGTATGGTGCAATATCTTCCAAGGAGTATGTTTTAGTGTTTGTACCCATCTTGAGATCCATCATTTGTTGCGTTAGACCCTTGATTTGTTTCCTCATTTCTTCCATAGGTGTGTTTGGGTCCATGACTTTCTTTCCTTTGTCCTCACTGGTGTGGTGTTCATGATTATCCTCTATGGTCTCTTTGAGTTTGCTTAGATCGAAATCAACAGGAAGCTTAAGTCCAAGATTTGCAAGATGATAAAAGTACTTGTGAGGGTCCTCATGGAGCACTTTCTCTAGAAAGCGTTGGAATTTCTGATCTTGGAGGTGTCCTTGATAATCTTCGTGAGAGATTTCCTCATCACTATCATGAGGGGTGACAATACGATCAGATGATCTGGCCATTTCAAGTTGCTTTTGGTATTGAGATCTAGTAAGAACCATGCAAGGTGACGTGGGATGCGGTGGGATGAAACTAGAGATTTTGGCAAGATGCCAATGGAGACTATTGAGAATAGGATACTTATGACAAGATTTGGATAAGGGACTCTTTCGATCAATGATTCCAAGTAAGATGGCCGATACAAGATGATAGCCACTAGTAAGGGTACTCGATACCTGTCTTGATGTGTAGGGACTAGTCATGCACCAAGACCACTAGTAAAGTTCTGTGACTTACTAGGGTTACTTGAATCCAAAATGATCCAGAAAATGGGCCTATGCTAATCTGATATGGGATACTTTGACTTTGGACTAGGGAGACCTGATCGAAGGTGAATGAGATGACCAATGAAAGAGAGACTTTGACGCGAAATGGATGGAAAAGTGACTGCAAGGTAAGAGTTGATCTTGGAACTTGGAACTAGGCTAAAATTGGTACCCAAAAATGGTAAATTTTTTCTCTCAAAGACTGTGGAAGTGCTCACTATCACACATGTGCCGAAATAGATGCACCACAAAAATTGGTAAATGCGTGAAAAGTCAGCACATAAGCACAATACTGGTAAACTTTAGATGTGCAGCAATAGGTTTTAACAGCACAATAAGTCAGTACAGATGTGCAACAAGTCAATACAAATGCGCAACAAAAAAGGATAAATGCGTCGCTCTAGTTTTTTTCAGTGTTTTTGCAAATTTTTGGCAATTTTCTGATGTTTTTGGTATCTTTGGCTGCAAGAAGGTCTTTTTGATCTAATTTTTTGAAATTATGGCAAGAAGACATAGCAAACTCAAAGAATGTTTTTATGGTTTTTTATTTTTATGTGTTTTTTTTACTCTTTTTGGACTAAAAGAAAGCAAGTACAATCCTAGGTTTCAAAGGACAATATAAAACTAAATTCTCACTATCTCTAGTGAAGCATCTTCAGGAGGTGATAATCGCCCTTCCCTGCACCAGATTATAGGGGTTTTTAGCCACTAAGACAAAGGTGTTTAATAAGGGCAACTGTTTGAGTGGTTATACATGCAGCAGCACTACTCTCCATTATGGAGTCTCCCAGCCTACAAGGGTTGCACCTTGGAGGGTTTTGGGGGAGGTTAGCTGTTGGTATAACACAACTTCACTCATTGTTTGAAGCTTTCGCTCCAAATACAATTTATTTATAGTGGATTGGTAGGGCTTGGCGTCTAGCCTATTACCACTTAGGGTCATTCCTACTTGGATGAATGGTATCCAAGAGGAGGCCCCTCTAAAGGAAAAACACATGTGAAAATGATATGTTAGGCATTTTGGTCACCCAAGATAGGGGAAAGCATAGGATTGGTATCATTCCCAAAACATAGAAGATAGTGGTTCTTTTACCCTAGTTAAAATGAGAAAAACTAGATGAGCTACCTACTTGGGCAAGCACAAAAATTTGTTAACTTTGAAGTGATAACAAGATAGCAATGGTCCAGTTTTACCCAGATAGCAATGATGTGTTTGATTTTACCCAGATAGCAGTGATTTGTTAACTTTGAAGTGATAACAAGATAACAGTGGTTCAATTTTACCAAGGTAGCAATGAGTTGTTAACTTTGAAGGATATCAATATAGCAATGATTCAATTACTGCCTTCCTAGTTAAGACTATGTGAGATTTGCATGAGCATCCATTTACTTTCTCATTAGAAATCAAAGTGTGAGTTAACAAGTGCAACTATATGATTCTAAACCAGTACCTAGCCTGCAAATAGATCAAGAGTGTTCCTGTAAAAAAGACATCAGCGTTAGTGAAAACTTCAAGGAAACCCTAAAAATCACTTAGACCTAGATCAGATGTGCAACTTCAGAGCTTGAATGCACAGAAACAGAGCTTAGAAGCACCGCCATACATATGCACTAAGATAGAGGTCAAAAGTGTAGGAAAACAATATATATGCGCCAAACTGACATATGCGCCATATCGGAAGATAGATGCACCGAAATAGAGTCTGTATGCACCGAAATAATGTATGCGCTAGAACAGACAGCAGATGCATGTTAGGATGTGTCAGATGCACGGTTTTCTCCTATGTACGGCTTTCTAGAATAGAAAAACTTAGTTTTTGGGTTAAATTGGGGCTAGGCCCCACAGTGAGCACCAAAAATGTTAAGGGAAAATTGGTGTAAACATGAATAATCAATATAATAATATAAATGATACCCAAAATTCAATGAAATGGTGAACAAAAGAGATTCAATCAAACAATGAACAATACAAAGCAAACCTCCTTTAATTCGTAGCTTCCATTGATTGCCTATCACAAATGATCTTGTCTATGAATATGGCCCTTAGAAGGTGCACTTCCTTGCTATGATTCCAAGACGTTCAAATGGGAATGACTATGATAGTATTGCCATGAAGATGAGCTTCACAACAATGATAGTAGTGTGTAGCAATGAGTTTGATCACAAGCAATGGAGGAATTGGTGCCAAAGGCGTGCTATAATTCCTGCAGAGTAACAATACTTAAAGCTTGGATGAATGAGATGGAAGAAGAGGGTTCAATTTATAGACTTGAGAGAGAGAAGATCAACAGTATAGAAAGAATAAGAAGATCAACGGTATAGAATGGTTGAGGAATGTGTGCGAATAAGAAGAAGACAAGTGTCACACAAAAGCTATTTTGTTTGAGTTAACTACTTTTTTTTTCTAAAGATAAGATATGCTTTTCATAAATTAGAAAGCTTTTTTCTAATTTAAGAGATATTGATAAAAACAAGGTTGATTGAGTTAGTTAACTCAACGTGAGATTTTCTTTTGCATGATTTGAGAGAAATTAAATAATAAATTATTTAATTTTGTGTGCATGAAGAGGAAGACTTAATTTTAGAAGATTTTGGAAGATATTTGAAGAATTAGAAGATAAGAAAGCAAATTAAATAAATAAATTTATTTAATTATTGTGCATGATTTGGAAGAATAAATAAAATATTTGATTTTATTTTATTTTTAGAGATTGAGAGGATTTAAATAAATTTGATTGATTTATTTAAATTTGGAAGAAGAAATGATTTTAATTAAATAATTAAGAATTATTTAATTGTTTGGAAGAATTAAATTAAATAAAGGATTTTATTTAATTTTGACTTTAGAAGAGGTAATTAAATATTTCGATATTTAATTAATTCAGAAGAATATGAATCAAATAAATAAATTTGTTTGTTTTTTATTGATAGAAGAATTAGAGTGAAATAAATATTAAGAATATTTATTTAGACTGAATCGTGTCATTTTTAGGCGTATACAGGTATGAACTGATTCTTCAATTTTATCACCATCCTATCCCATTTTATGATCTTTTCTTTTCCTCTCCTATTTCTATCCAATTGAACTTCTTTCCACCAAATAGTAGCATGTCCTTTCAACTTAGTTTTTGCAAATATTACTCTCTCCAGATCTTTAATTTCTTCATATTCAAAGTATTCTTCCAAGTCTTTTATCCAGTCAATCAATTCCTCCGTATTCAAATTCCCAGTGTAGTTTGGTACTTCCACTCTAGGTCTCTTACCAATTGTAGAAATAGCTTTCAACATATTCACCTGATATGATTCTTCTTCTTCTAGGGCTTCTTCATTTTGTTTAGTAGATTGAAATTCTTCATCATCACTTTCAACATCATGTCTAGGGGTTGTTGGAAAGAGACACTATATGGATTCATGGTTGTTGTCATTGATGGCAACTAAGGTCATCCCACATATCCGCAAGTCATAATGTGTCTCTACCGGAAGTCAGAATAAAGAATGTTGTGGTCCGGTGAAGAAGAACAGAGCATGTGGCAAGGTCCGACAGATTGGTCCGGATCTCTCAGAGGAAGTGTCTTGGTGCAGTGCGGATTTGGGGAAGTCAAGAGGACTACCTTGAGTGGTATATTCCAAGGATTTAGCCTCCGGTGATGGACAAGGAAAAAGATATGAATGGTTGAGTACCGGATTCCTAAGAGACAGTGAAAACAGAGGAAGAACTGACTGGCAGAGTATCAGACTGCTTTCCGGATGTGTTACTGTTGATGACAGAGGTTGTGAAGGCATGAATCATGTTTGGCCGACATGATTAATGATATCTACAAGTATATGCTTGATCCGCATTGCCTGGTGAGGAAGGATTCAGCCGACAGAACAAAAGTTTGTAAGAAACTAGACTGTTCCGGATGCCGACTAGAAAGGTGATGAAATTACTTGTGCGGATATATATAGAGGATGGATTTAGTTGTGAAGCGAGTGTGGGTGTGGAGATATATGCGAATAAGTCCAGATAAAGAGCAGAGGTAGCAAAAAGGATCCGGTATGTGAAAGATAGCAAAATAAAGAACAGAGGAAAGATGAAGTGCAGCAGATCAGTGTACTGAGCCTAACCGGAACTGAACTCCAGCATATGCAGATGCTTCCAATCAGTTCAAGACTGTGATTCTCATCACTTTGTAGACAGTGTGTCTTCTTGTAGGCAGTGGGCCTCTTGTGAGCAGTGTGCTCGGGCAGTGAGCCCTAATTGGCAAGTGCCATTTTTGTAATTTCCTATTCTTCTAACAGAGAATAATTTTGGGTTAATCACCCCGTGGTTTTCTCCCTTAACAGGGTTTCCACGTCAAAAATACTGTGTCATGTGTTTCTTATTTCATGGTTAATGTTTTTGTGTTTGATTTTATGCTGCATCAATTAAAAGGAAAGTTCAATAAGGGAAACAATTAGGATAACTGATTCACCCCCCCTCTCAGTTATCAACAGGGGTTAGTCCTCTTCTTCTATCTTCTTCTACAACATCAAATCTAACTTTCATTGTTATCATCATCTCGATCATTTCTTCCTTTTTTCTAGCAACGTTGGCCATAACAACCATCCTCCTTGGTAGCATCCCTTCCTAGAATCCAATACAACTGCCTCAATTCAATGATCTAACTATAGGGCTAGAACTGCCTCAAAATCAGTGCTCTGTTGACAAACACAAATAGACTACCTTAGGTCATTGATTGATTTTCCACAAGATCTTACAAAATTCCTTCACTTCCCAAAGGATTCAAAACATTGCTCTAATACCACTTGGTACAGTCATAGCTGGAAGGTTCATAGAGTGAACTGTCCAAACCATGTAGCTAGAGTAAACACAACAGAAACACCATAATCATAGAATGCAATGGATGATCCATATATTCAAATTATCAAAGAACTAGAATGCTCATATGCCAGCAACATGTGGGCTACAATCAAGGGCTCGTAGGCCTGCTTTCTAGGCTACAACAGATATGCAAGATACGACATTGAAGTACCTACTAAAAAAAATCTAACTATTTATCTTATGAAAATTGCTAACTAACTTCCTAATGCATCTATGTGAACTATATATATCATCTTCAAGCTCATAGAATGCTCCCCGTTGGGCACAAGAAGTTACAAACTCCAATGATAAAATGTAATGTTTAGAAACAAGTAGGTTGGCCTACAACATTTGGTAATGCTTTGTAATTGCATGGAACTTGGTGCAGACCTCAAGGAATGTCTATTTGATTCTTATAAGCCATGTATGATGTTTCATTTAGCTCTGCAAGTCACAAAAGTGCTCCACAAACCTTCTCCTTCAACCAACTGTCTGAATGCTCTGTTATGTGAAAGATGATCTTCTGAAAATGATAACTTTCAAGAAACAAATCCAAATGGAAAAATGTGGTATAAAATGATGAAACTGCAAATGACTGAATTGAATTGAAAATGAAAGAAAACAAAAGAATGCAAATATTTTTGGTTGATGCAAGATTGTTCTGCAACCTGGGATGCTCCTAAATCAAAAAGTTGAATTGGAGACATATGAGATGGGTAGAGTTCATGCAAATTTACACATTTGTATTGAAGCATATGAGTAGAAAGTCAAACAAAGTTGTAGATGCATTGAGTAGAAGAAGGAATTTGTTGACAGAGATGAAGGTAGAAGTATTAGGTTTTGAAGAACTTAAGTATATGTATGAAGAAGATCATGATTTTACAGAAGCATGGAGAGCATGTAAGGAACCTATTGTGACAAATAGAAGTAAGTTGTTGGACTATTTTATTCAGGAGGATATGTTATTTAAACGAAATTTTTTATGTATACCTAGGAGTTCAATGAGAGATAATTTGCTAAAGGAGAAACATATTGGTGGATTGGCAGGACATTTTGGAATTGATAACATAGTAGCTTTGGTAAGTGAACATTACTTTTGGCCTCAGATATATAAGGATGTAAGGAAGTTTGTTTAGAGTTACAGAATATGTCAAGTTACAAAAGGGAGTAGTCAGAATACTAGTTTGTATAAATCTTTGATAGTACCGGAGAGACCTTGGGAAGATATAAGCATGGATTTCATATTGGGTTTGCCAAAAACACAGAGGGGATATGATTCTATATTCGTAGTAGTTGACAGATTTTGAAAGATGTCACATCTCATTCCTTGTAAGAAGACAAATGATGCAGTGCATGTTGCTAACCTATTTTTCAAGGAGATTGCATGGATTAGATAAGAGTATAGTTTCAGACTGGAATACAAAATTCATTGGATATTTTTGGAGGACATTATGGAGGAAGATGAAGATAGACCTAAAGTTTAGTTCAACATTTCAGCCATAGACAGATGGACAGACTAAAGTGGTAAATAGGAGTTTGGGTAACTTGTTGAGATGTTTAGTAGGGGATAAGGTGGGAAATTAGGATCTAATTCTACTGCAAGCAAAGTTTGCATACAATAATTCAGTGAATAGAAGCACAGGGAAGACACCATTTGAAGTTGTGATAGGAGTAAAACCTAGAGGAGTAGCAGAGTTGAGAGACATCAGTATGGAGAATAAGAGGAGTGCAAAGGTAGAAGAACTTGCAGGATACATTGAGACACTACATAATTAGGTTAGGAAGCATTTGGAGGAGATGAATAACAAGTATAAGGAACAAGAAGATGAGAAGAGGAGGAGATGGAGTTATGGTATATCTAAGAAAAGAGAGATTTCTAGTGGGGACATACAATAAGCTGAAGATGAAGAAGTTTGGACCATGTAAGATTCTTAAGAAGTTTGATTCAGGGAGTGCATATGAAGTGGAACTACCATAGATATATGGTATATCACCTATATTCAACATTGCATACCTATATTAGTATCATGAGGGAGAATCAAGTGATAGCATTGAAAATGGATTGAAGGATCAGTTACCACAATAACTACCAAAGCAGGTAGAGACCATCTTGGATAGAAGAGTTGGACGCGGTACCAGAGGTAAGCAGTATAAAGAGTATTTGGTAAAGTAGAAAGGAAGACTAGAAGAAGACTCATCATGGATATCTCAGGCTGGGGTAGACCATCTTGGTTTTCCTCTAGTCCAAGCAAAGTGAGGGACTCACTTTTTTTTCAACAATTCCAGGTGTTTGATGCAGGAGAATCCCAGGTTGTAGAGCAATCTTGCATCAACCAAAAATATTTTGTTTTCTTTCTTTTCTTTCATTTCAGTTCAGTTCAGTCATTTGTAGTTCCAACATTTTCTACCATATTTTTACCGCATCTTCATATTAGAGCTCGTGGAGAAGGACTTAGCATCTACATAGTGTCAATTACATCATATTCAGATTTCAGGAGATTTGGAATTGTCTACAAAAAGTTATCGCTATCAGAAGATCATCTTTCATAGAGTAGAATATTCAGGTAGTCAATTGAAGGAGAAGGATTGCAGTGCACTTCTGTGACTTGTGGAGCCAAATGGAACATCATACACATCATATAAGGACTAGATAGACCTTCCTTGAGGTCCACACCTAGTTTCATACATTTAAGAAGAAATACCATGTGTTGTAGGTTGACCTACATGTTTCTACATGCTACATCTTTCATTAGAATTTGTAACTTCTTGTGGCTGACGCAGAGGATCATTTGAGCTTGAAGATGATATATATAGATCTCTTAGATGCATTATGAAGTTAGTTCTCAAGTTAGATAGTTTTAGAAGATAAATTCTTTTCTAGAGGCACTTTAATGCCATATCTTGCACATCTATTGTAACCCAAAAAGTAGGCCTATGAGCCCTTGGATTGTAGCCCACATGTTGCAGACATATAAGCATTTTGATTATCTAATATATTGAGCATTTGAATCTTCCATTGCATTCTATATTTGTGTTGTTTCCATTGTGCTAACTCTCATTGCATATTTGGATAGTTCATTCTTTGGACCCTCCTACCATGGATGTACCAAAATAGGTCTTATTAACAAGTGTAAACATTTTAGGTCCACTTAGGTGCTAAACTAGGTGTAAAATGCTAGTGTGCACATTTTACTCTATAACATTTAGCCCCCACATTAGCATGGGTACAAACTTATGTTTGAACTCACACTAAAGGATGGAGAAGACAATTTTGAATCACGTCAAATATAGAAGCCATAGAACGTTGCCAAAATTGAGGGGTGATCAAGCCCACAAGTTTAATATTCTAAGAGTCTATGGTTATTGGCATACACACAAGACACATGACATAATCCAATCATATATGAAATACTTAGAAAACATAAGATAGGACAAGACATACACAAGGCATACACTTGAGAAATCACAATGCATACACACAATACACAAAGTATACATGCTTGACACAAAGCATACACATAAGGCATAAAGTATACTAGAATACACATGAAACACACATGACACACATGCAAAGAACTCAAGAGACATAATAAGGAACACATAGAGAGAATACATGCAAGGTATGCCTGAGGCATGAAGAACATATAGAGAATAAGAATATATGAGGAGAATACACACATCATACATCAATCAAAAAAAGTACATAATGGAAGACCTTGCATCAACATGACAAAAGAGACCTCCATCTAAAAGGTTGTCTCAATCACCATGCATCATTCCCGAAGATGTAGTAAGAAGAATGCTAAGGAGTTAGTTAGAAATGAGAAGCACAAGAGGATACAAACACGTCATACACATAATCCACATTAAGAAAAGTGTTTCCACTCAAGGGAATACACAAACTACCTTCCACAAAAGGATTTACACAAAGTATTGAAAATAAGAAGGAAAAGTGACCTTACTACCAAAATCTAGTTGGTGGCGCAACCCTTATTCCAAACATTGAAGGAGCTTTGACTCAGGAGAACAAGATAGACTCAAGATCTTGCTTCCAAGCTTACCATAATCTTTTCCAAGGGAGTGTAGTAACAAAGATAATCAACAAGTGTTTAGATAGAATGATGAGAGTAACCCTCATAACATGATATATGCCCCCACCTTAAAGTGATTTCTAACTCCATCAAGGAGCAATTTCTTTAAGGTAGAGTGAGAAAGAATTACAAAAAAAACATGAGAGCTTTCTAAAAGCACATGGTCAAATGATATGTGTTCTCCAAAGCTACATCACAATCAAGGGGTTGCCCCCAGGATGAGAAAACCAAGGCGATACTTACAAGCATGATACATAATGGCTTGTGTAGCCATGGTATGATGCCGAGCATTGCAACAAGGTTCCACATACTAAAACATCATAAATTAAAAAGATCATGGAGGAAAGATCACATGAAAGACTACACAAAAATTGAATCAACATGAAAGGATGCTAAGTCATCCAAGAAAATTAACACAATTACACATCACGACATATAGAAGAATGAAGATACATACAGAGGAATGACACAATGTGTTCTTACTCCTTGTTCCTCTATGCTAAAAAGGGTTCCAAGGGAGAACTAACAATCAACAAAACATCACAATATAGGGATAACAATATGTACAAGCATAACATAAATGAAAGGGAGGGACCAAACTTGTGAGTTAGCCTATAACAAATAATCCTCCCCAACCTACTTATTATAATTTGGATGGAGGACAAGCTGCTCTAGGGACTAGATCAAGCATGGTGAAGAGTGCTAGAGACATACCTTGTTCGAAGTTGTTGAATTTTATCACCCAAGACTTGGCATTCCTTAGTGGAATGGCCAAGTGCTCGATGATATGCACAATAATGAGGTGTTGACTGATTATTTTGCTAAATCCTTTTGTGTTTTAGAGTAGGAAGGGTGATTAAGTAGTCTTTGAGTAGACTCAACAACATACACTCTTGTTGAGATAGAAGAGAAGATTTCAATGGAGTAGGAAGCAATCCTTTTTGTTGTGAACAAGGTGGAGAGAATGTAGGAGAAGGTCAAAAACCTAAAACTACTTTGGACAAGTGTGGTGTTGGTTCCATGGGTTCCTTAATTCCTTATTCTTTGCATCCTAACCCATTTCCATTGTATCCTTTTTAGAAAGAATTTTGAATCCATGCCCATAACATATCTCCAAATCTGAAGGAAGAGGAGAGGTCATATGACTATCTTTGTTGGAAGAAGAAGTAGAAGGATCATATATTTCATCATGGTGAGGAGGGCTAATCTTTGTTTCAACAATCCCATGGGTGTTGAAATCTAAAGAGACCTCGTCATTACCAAGACATGTATTAGAATTTGATGATACTTTATCACAAATGGCCACCAATTTTGTAGAAGAAGGTGGATCTTTATCAAATCTAAAGTTTCAATCGTCATTAATCTTGAGTTTAAGTTTTGTAGGAGTAAGAGATTGTGTTGAAGAAATATCATTTACCTTCGAGATTTTTGGGTGTAAGGGTGTGACTTTATATTCACCCGCAAAGGAGGGTGTAAAATCTAACGAACCCAAATCATCACCAAAAAATGCATTCGAAGGACTGACACTGTCCTGACCAATATTGTTGTTAGCAGTGGAGGGTAGTGCTAAAGAAGGGACCAAACTTCTTAAACAAGTTTGATATCTCACTTCCATTTGCAAGCAATTTTCTTGAGCTAAATCGACATTAATTGTATAAGGTTTTTTGTTAAAATGAATTTTCTTGAATGATGAAGGGTAGATGAGACTGCCCCCATGTCATGAATCCATGGTCTACCATGAAGAAGATTGTATGAAAGAGAACTAGGCATGACATGGATAACAGTATGCAATCTCACAAGTCTAGCCTTAACATCTAAAGTGATTGTACCTAGTGATTGTTTACCAACATCATCAAAGCCATGAATGTTGAGTTTATCTAGTTTGATGAGAGATGTATCAATATTGAGTTTATGTAACAATTCTATGCCACAAACATTAAGACCTAATCCATCATCAATCATAGTGCATTTCACTCTCATTTTATTAATGATGACAAAGATTAGAAGAGGTTCATATTGGTCTTCCACATCTATGGGAGGTAATTCATGTTGTTGAAATGAAGTATCAAATGTTGTCACATGCATACAACTAAACATAGATGCTACATCATTCGGCCTAATAGAAGGTGGAACAACTACATTTTGTAGAGCTTTGTGGAGCATTTCGTGGTATGTAGGTGATGTTTGTATTAAATCCCATAGGGAGATCTTAGTTGGGGTAGTACAGAGCTGCTTGATAAGATTGTATTCTTTACCAATATGTGAAGGGAGACGAGGTGCTTGAGGTAAGATGGGTTGAGAAGGTTGAAGAGAAATGGGTACACTCGGTGCTTGCTTACTTTGCTTCTTATTGCGGTTGTTTTATGTGTGAGCAATTGCATTATTATGAGGTTTCTACGACACATTTTGAACACCTTGATTTATTTGAGTAATTTGCTTTACATAATTGAGAATGTAACCCGAGACTTGAGGTGGTGTTGGATCACCTTGAACTGTAATTGTTGGTTTAGAGAAAAGAGGCAAATTGCACTTATTCACTATCCCTTTAGTGGGCAGAATAAGTCTATTAATGATGATTGAATTGACATTTTTATCCTTTTGATTATGCTCAACATCCATTCCCGAGGGATTTAATGTGAGATATCTCTCTTCATCCACTAATGCTTCATCTTTTAAAGGGAGAGAATTGGAATGTGTTGAACATACCCAAATACTGAGAGAGGGGGTGAATTAGTATTTAAACAAATCTCAAACCCTCCGGAGTTAACTGAAACTCAATCTTTACAACAGTAACAAAAACATAAAAGATCAAAACAATAGACAACACCACATAACACTAGACATACATTGAAAACCCTAAAGGAGAAAAACCATGGTGAGAAAAGTTGCTAGGAGCTACTTTCCTAATCCAACCTCATAAAAGAATCATAGAACTTACAAATTTATTTTAGGGCTACAACCCAAGGAAGCTACTACTCCCTATGGAAAGGTTTTACGGTCACTCCCAAGGAAGATGCAACTCCCTATAGACTTTGTTTTAGGGATTCAACCCAGGGAAGCAACTACTCCCTGAACTAAGAACAAACTCAGAAAAGATTAGAGCATGACAATGCTTCTACTATCTGAATCTGACAATTTGAAGCTCAATCCCTTTGGTGATTGCAATTCTTCTTTTTCACTTCTGCAACTTCAAATGTCTTCTTTGCAACTTACTGACTCATTGCTTTCAACCTTCAAGAAGTTTTACCTTTGGCTCACTGCCTCCAACAATCAGTTAGGCATACTCTTCACTTCCCTTCTATCTCAAAAATATCTTTGAATGAATCCAAATAGGATCTATTACTTCTACTCATTCTCTTTCAGTCGCACATCATAATGCATTAGACATCCACATTTGACTCCTTACCCTCACACTCATAATCACACCTCACCTAGATCAACTAGGTTTACAATATATACACGATATTACATTGATTACTTTACATGTCAGCCAAAGACAACAAGAATATTACAATTACAAATCAACCACAGATCAAACATCATGAAATGTGTAGAGGACAAGCCCTAAAATGAACTACATGCAACACCAGGAAGAGGGACACACCTTGTAGATTCCAACACATGCTTAACCTAGTCCTAAACACCCTTTACATCATCAACCTTTAAAGAATAACATCCATACACTTCACACATTTGAAATAGGTTGGCCTTAAGAAAAAAATATGAAGCTTGTAGCATGTTGGCCATTACAACATAGAGGTACTCATCAAAGACTAAAAATTACTTGGGCTTCTCCTAGATGCCTCAACATGACCCATACAACATCTCCAAAAACTCCTTGAACTCCACACAACAAAGACTTTTTGGCGCACACCTTCAACATACATTAGTCAGCTAGGCAAAAACATAACCCAACAACACCTTCATTCTAGACAACAACCTATTCTAGAGGAACCACAAAACATATTGTGGAGCAATAAGAAACATCATAAGATCCTTAGGATCATTCTCCATAGGCCAATTCACTACTTCATATAGCAACAAGTTGGTGTAAGACAACAGACACTGAAAATAGCCACCGGACAATATAGTCCTACACTCTGTCACTTACAACTTTCTTTGTGGAGGGACAAGTGATATGAAACTTTGAATGTAGCACCTTCACAACCCAATGAACTTAACTTCTAAATTGTATGACTGTATCTTCAAAGGAAAAGAAATGTAGAGCATTCCCCCAATCAGTCTTCAAGGCAACTTCCTACAACAGAAACCTTCACCAACATTTAGAGACCAAAGTCTCCTTGTAGCAACACATACTTCCTTAGGAACAACAAGAGAGAACATACAACATGCTACAAACCATCAACAACATCTCCCCAACATTAGCATTACTTCTAATCCTCATCTTAATACTTCTAATCGTCATCTTAATGATTCTAATTCTCATCTTAATATATCATCATGATATCATCTCTGCTGACAACAAACATACTCAATACAACTGTAATTGACATTAAACAAGGCATGACATCCAACCATGAATAAAAAAATCACTGTTAGCACACCGTCATAGTATATCATCAACATAAGCATCAATGATAGCCTAAACGGAGTGTTGACATCAATGACAACCACATCAGTGACAACCTTACGTAACATATGTGCAATAATCTCCCCCTTTGGCATTGATGGAAACACACACCTGCTCATTATCCCCCTTTGATCAAGGACAAAGGGAAACTACTTCTCCCCTTAGGGCACAAACTCTCCCTCTAAGGTACACATTTTCTCCTTTTCAAACCTTCTCCCCCTTTGATGTACATACACTCCTTGAAGAAACTAATAGGCTCTCTCTGTCAGCAACAACCACTACCTGTTCCCCTGAGAGGTAACCACCACTATTTTAGGAATAAGATATAGCATGAATTACTACTGGTGGACAGATGCACCAACTATGCATCTAGCAAGGAGGGGCAATTACCCCTAACTTCTATTGGAGATATCTACAATCTGATCCTTTGTTGAAATATATTCCAACTTCATTTCTTTATTTGCAACCTTCTCTCTCAAAAAATGATATCTAATTGATAAATACTTGGTTCTAGAATGCATCACTGGATTTTAATAGCACTTGTATTATCACACATAATAGGAATAGGCTCATCATATTGTATCTTATCCTTCAATGTTTGCTTCATCCACAACACTTGTGTATAGCAAGATGCTACCATAATATACTCCACCTCTAGAGTTGATAAAGATACTAAATCTTGTTTCTTGCTATGCCATGAAACCAATTTACTTCCTAAAAAGAAAGCACCACAACTTGTACTTCTTCTATCATCAACACAGCCAGCCCAATCAGCATTAGTGTAAGCACTCAAATCAAAATCATTACCTCCTAGATACCATAATCCATAATCCCAAGTTCCCTTCAGATATCTAAATATTTTTTTACTACCTTCTCATGAGTTTTCTTAGGATTAGCTTGATATCTAGAAACCAAACATACTGCATGCACAATATTAGGTCTAAAAGCAATCAAGTACAAAAATCTTCCAATCATAGATCTATAAAGATTCTAATCAACCTCAGGTGAATCATCAACCTTTCTCAAGTGACAACTAGTAACCATAGGAGTACTTATTGGTTTGGAATCCTCCATGCCAAATTTCTTCAACATATCTCTAACATACTTAGCCTGAGAAATAAAGATACGATCATCTAGTTGAGCAATTTGAAGCCCAAGGAAGAAAGACAACTCACCAATCATAGACATGTCAAATGCTTTCTGCATCTCTTCTATAAACCTCTTACACATATTATCATCTCCACAAAAGATGATGTCATCAACATCTACAACAACTATCAAAATCTTGTCTTCCTCTACCTTAATGTAATGATTACTATCTGCAGTACATTTCTTGAAACCTTGCTGAAGTAAGTACTTATCCAATCGAGCATACTAAGCTCTAGGAGCTTGCTTGAGTCCATACAAAGTTTTCTTGAGTTTGCACACCATGTATAGATCTTCTGATAGCTAGAAACCATTTGGTTGCTTAATGTAGACCTCTTCCTCTAAATCACCATTAAAGAAGGCTGACTTGACATCCATATGATAGACCTTGAAGTTTTTGTGAGCAACAAAGGAAAGAAACATCCTAATTGCCTCCATCCTAGCTACCAGAGCAAAAGTCTTCTCAAAATCAATACCTTCAACTTGTGAATAATCCTTACACACCAATCTTGCTTTGTTCCTTACAACTTCACCATCTTCATTCAACTTGTTCTAGAACACCCACTTTGTTCCTGTAACATTCTTATCAGTTGGTCTGGCAACCAGTTCCCATGTCTGATTCTTTTCTATCTAATTCAATTCTTCTTCCATTTCCTTCAACCATCCATCATCATTGCTATCATCAGCAAAGGTTTTGGGCTCGACCTTTGATAGTAAGCACAAATTCACTTGTTCACTTGCTTTTACAAGTCTTCTCCTAGTCTGTACACCTTCATTCTTATCCCCAATGATCTAATCTACTAAATGGTTCCTCTTAACATACTTTGCTGGAGTCTTAGGGGTCTATTTTGATTCTTGTTCCTTCTCTTCTTTCTCTTCCTCCTCCTCCTCTTCTTCTTCAATTCAGGGAGGTATGTCAGATCCACAAACCTTTGTTTCTAGTGATATTTGACACAAATCTTCATCTACCTTAACATTTTTGCTTTCATTCATCTTTCGCAATCTCTTGTTGTAGCATCTGTAGGCCTTGCTTCTAGTTGAGTAACCAAGAAAGATCCCTTCATCACACCTTGAATCAATCTTTCCAAGGTCTTCTTCATCTCTCCTGATGTAGCATTTTCTACCAAAGATCCTGAAGTATCTGATAGTGGGAGGTCTTCTATACCATAGCTCATAAAGGGTATTAGTTCTATTGACCCTCAATTATACTCTATTAAGTAGGTAGACAACAATGTGAACTACTTCCTTCCAATACATATTAGGCAGATTCGCATCTTTCAACATTGCCCTAGCCATCTCTTGCACAATCCTATTCTTCCTCTCCACTACCCCATTCTATTGAGGGATCCTAGGAGTAGATAGATGTATCCTAATACCACGATCTTCACAAAACTTTTTAAATTCATTTGAAGTAAAATCACCTCCTCTATCAGATCTTAAGCATTTGATCTTAGCATTCATTTCATTCTCAACTATTGCTTTGAAAATCTTAAACTTATTAAAGGCTTCTAATTTTTATCTTAAAAAAGTAACCCAAGTCATTCAAGAGTAATCATCAATAAGCAACATGAAGTACCTTTCACCTTGTTGACTATTTATTCTTGTAGGTCTACTTAGGTTAGTGTAAATTAGCTCTAGTGGCATTGTAGAAGAATACTCCTCAAGCTCTTGAAATTTATCTTTGTCTACTTTCCCATTTGACATTCCTTGCATAATGTGTTTGTAGGCTTGGTTATCTTAGGCATATCTCTCACCACATGAGTAGAGCTGATCTTCACCATATTATAAAAGTTGATGTGTCCCATCTGCTTGTGCCACAACCAACACTCACCAGATTGAGCCAATAAACATGTTCTTCCATTTACCTCCTTTAGATGATAGATATTTCCATATGTCCTAGTACCTTATGCAACTAATCTTCTAGACCCTGCCTTCCTAATCTCACAACCATTGCCATGAAATGTAATATTGTATCCTTTACCATACATCTGACTAACACTAAAGAGATTGTGCTTCAACCCTTGGACATAGAGGACATGCTTAGTCTTGTTCTTTCCATTAATAGTTATAGCACCCTTTTTACATATTTGTGCTAACTCATCACCACCAAACTTGATAGCTCTACCATTCCACTTCTTAAGGTTGATGAACTTCCCCTTGTCACTAGCAATGTGGTTAGAGCAACCATTATCAATAACCCAAGCATTTGTGTCTTCTCTTGAATGAAAAGTAGTCCACACAACCATAGACTTTTCATTATTTTCGTCATCCTGCAAAGTACTAGACTTCTTTGATTTTCCAATATCACATTTTTTGTCACCAACTTTCAAGGCCATGAAAAGTGTTTCATCATTTAAATCATCATGATCCTCATGTTCTAAAGAACAACTGTTCTCCATGGAAAAAGAATTGTTTTGAACTTCTCTCTTTTGTTGCTATCTCCTGATTCTTTAAAAGGACATTTAGAGACAAAATGACCAATTCTTCCACAATTGAAGCACTTGAAAGGCAAATTACCTCTGTATTTGTCAATTTCCTTCTTCAATCTTCTCATAAAATTTGCCTCTACCTCATCAAGGTCATCATCTTGATTAGCTATTTCATCTCCTATCTTCTTATTGACTTTGAATCCTGCTTCCTTCTTTGGAGCATCATTGTCAAACTCTCTCATTTCAAAGGTTGTGAGAGCACCAAACAATTGATCTACTCAATAGGTATCAAAGTCTTTAGATTCCTCGATAGCAGATACCTTATGACTATAAGATTTAGGGAGAGATCTTAGAACCTTCTTCACAATGTCATCTTCTTTCACTTCTCCACCAAGACCTCCGATACCACTAACTACTTCATCCACTCAGAGCATATAACTAGCAATGTCTTCATCCTTTGTCATCCTTAGGGTCTCAAATTTTCTCTTGAAGATTTGCATCTTAGCTTGCTTTACTCTATTATCTCCTTCATAAATGATTTCACATGTTTCCCAAACATCCTTAGCAAAACTGCAATTCATTATCTTCAGAAGTTTTGAATCAGCTAGCCCACTCATAATAGCATTCTTTGCCTTGGCATTGCTATCATACAACTTAATCTCAGTTGATTTGTAGGAGTATCAATAGGAGTAGTGTAACCATCCTTGACAGATTTCCAAACACCAAACCCTAGAGAGGATAGATAGCCTTCCATCCTTAGCGTCTAAAAGGTGTAATTTGTTCCATCAAACTTAGGTGCCTTGTAAGATCCATCATGAGCCATCTAGGACCTTCCTCAAGTGGTTAAGCTCCTTCTAAGGAACCTTGATCTGATACCAATTGTTGAACACAGCCGGATTCTGAGAGAGGGGGTGAATCCATATTCAAACAAGTCTCTAACCCTTCGAAGCAAACTAAAACTTAATCTTTACAACATTAATAGAAACATAAAATATCGACACAATGCACAACACCACATAACACTAGATATACGTGGAAAATCCCAAAGGGTAAAAACCATGGTGAGAAAAGATGGTAGGAGCTATTTTCCTAATCGAGCCTCACAAAAGAATCATAGTTACAACTTTGTTTTAGGGCTACAACCTAAGGAAGCTACTACTCCCTATGGAAAAGTTTTAGGGTCACTCGTAAGGAAGCTACAACTCCCTGCATACTTTGTTTTAGGGCTTCAACAAAAGGAAGCAACTACTCCCTGAACTGAGAACAAACTCAAAAACGATTATAGCATGACAATCCTTCTACTGTCTGATTCTGACAATGAAGCTCAATCCCTTTGATGATTGCAATTCCATTTTTTCACTTCTTCAACTTCTTCAAATGTCTTCTCTACAGCTTACTAAGTCACTTCTTTCAGCCTTCAAGAAGTTTTTCTTTTAGGTCACTACCTCCAACAATCAGTTAGGCACACTCTTAACTTCCCTTCTATCTGAAAATATCTCCAAGATGAATCCGGATAGGATCTATTACTCCTACTCTTTCCCTTTCAATTGCACATCATAATACGTTACACATCCATATTCAACTCCTTACCCTCATGTGCTCGCAATAAAACCTCACCTAGATCAACTAGGTTTATAGTATATACATGATATTACATTGATAACTTTACATGTCAGCCAAAGACAACAAGAATATTACAATTACAAGTCGGCTAAAGATCAAACAACATGAAATGTGTAGAGGGCACAAGCCCTAAAATGAACTACAAGCAACACTAGGAAGAGGAACACGCTTTGAAGATTCTAACACACACTTAACCTAGTCCTAAACACCCTTCACAGCATCAACCTTCAAAGAATAACATCTGCACACTTCACACATTTGAAATAGGTTGGCCTTAAGCAAGAAAATATGAAGCTTGTAGCATGTCGGCCATTACAACATGGCGGTACTCATGGAAGACTAAATGTTACTTGCACTTATCCTAGATGAGTTAGCATGACCCATACAACATCTCCAAACACTCCTTGAACTCCACACAACAAAGACTTTGTGGCACACACCTTTAACATACATCAGTCGGCCAGGAAAAAGCATAACTCAATAACACCTTCATTCTGGACCACAACCTTGTTGATAACTGAGAGGGGGGGGGTGAATCAGTTATCCTAATTATTTCTCTTATTGAACTTTCCTTTTAATTGAAGCAGCATAAAATCAAACACAAAACATTAACCATGAAATAAGAAACACATGACACAGTATTTTTGACGTGGAAACCCTGTTAAGGGAGAAAACCACGGGGTGATTAACCCAAGAATTATTCTCTGTTAGAAGAATAGGAAATTACAAAAATGGCACTTGCCAATTAGGGCTC
Organism: Cunninghamia lanceolata; assembly: GCA_027924645.1. NCBI lineage: Eukaryota > Viridiplantae > Streptophyta > Pinopsida > Cupressales > Cupressaceae > Cunninghamia > Cunninghamia lanceolata. The sequence continues at coordinate 4,794,203 of BSBN01000934.1, forward strand.
ACTGCCCGAGCACACTGCTCACAAGAGGCTCACTGCCTACAAGAAGACACACTGTCTTACAAAGTGATAAGAATCACAGTCTTGAACTGATTGGAAGCATCTGCATATGCTGGAGTTCAGTTCCGGTTAAGTTCAGTATACTGATCTGCTGCACTTCATCTTTCCTCTGTTCTTTAGTCTGCTATCCTTTCACATACCGGATCTTTCTTGCTACTTCTTCTCTACTCTGGACTTGTTCGCATATCCTTTCACACACTTCACACTCTTTACAACTAAATCCATCCTCTATATATATCCGCACAAGTAATTTCATCACCTTTCTAGTCGGCATCCGGAACAGTCTATTTTCTTACAAACTTAGTTCTGTCGGCTGAATCCTTGCTCACCAAGCAATGCAGATCAAGCATATACTTGTAGATATCATCAATTATGTCGGCCAAACATGATTCATGCCTCCGCAACCTTTATCATCATCTGTAACACATCCGGAAAGTAGTCTGATACTCTATCAGTCAGTTCTTCCTCTGTTTTCACTGTCTCTCAGGAATCCGGTACTCAACTATTCATATCTTTTTCTTTGTCCATCTCCGGAGGCTAAATCCTTGGAATATACTACTCAAGATAGTCCTCTTGACTTCCCCAGATCCACACTGTGCCAAGACACTTCCTCTGAGAGATCCGGACCAATCTGTCGGACCTTGCCACATGCTCTGTTCTTGTTCACCGGACCATAACAATCTTCAATCTGACTTCCGGTAGAGATATATCATGACTTGCGGATATGTGGGATGACCTTTGTTGCCATCAATGACAACAACCATGAATCCATATAGTGTCTCTTGCCAACAATCTCCCCCTTTGGCATTGATGGCAACACTTAGTGAAAAATGACTAAGTGTTTACACTATGCTCCCCTTTTGCTGATGCTCTTGTCTTTATATACAATTTCCGGAACTCCCCCTAAGTTGGATTCCTCATTTTTCACTGCTCCTCACTCCCCCTTTGACATCAATGGCAAAGGGTAGGGTCCGCACACCAAAATTCTCAAAAAATTTCTATATATAGCCGCATATTTACATACTCACATATACTGCAGAATGTCTGCAAAGGATGTCTGCAGTTGAACCATTTCAGTAGCCCAACTAAGCTTCATTCTGTCCAAGATTGAAATGTGACCACTCAACAAAAATGCAAAAGCTTCTGCCCGCCTGAGATCTGTCGGATCTTTTGTATGGGCGGTGGTCTGGGCATCACTGATGGCCTCATGCATAGTTTCCAACTTAGGGACTATAATCCTTCTAAGTTCTCCCATCCGGTTGGTAATGTTCTTCCTCTCCTTCTCAAGATTCTTTATTTCATTCAAGACTGCAATAGTCTGACATTCTTGATTTATTATAGAGGAAGAGAGAGGATCAAAACTTTGAGATAAGCTTTGAAGCTTGTCCTGTTCCTCTTTTATTTTCTTGTCAATTGCGGCTGTTGCCTTTGACCAAGATATACAAAATTTGTAGATGTCACCGCCATCCTTAAGAGCATTTTCTAAGCTCTTTATTCCAATGCTTACAATCTTCCTATCCTTAGAGATTAATTCTAATATTTCAGAAAATCTCTTATCCAAAAATTCCTTCCGGACCTTTTCTTCAGCTGATTTTTCTAGAGAATTAAAATGTGTATCAATACTGCTGACTAAGGTTTTTAGATTACCGGAAGTGGAGGCTGTCGGATCAATTTGGATTGATGGCATGATCTTTACAAGTACTCCGGAAGCAGCCTCTATCAACTCACAGTCTTCCATATGAGACTTCAGGAGCTTTTCATTTGCCTTGGCATTTGCAAATGAAGCTATCTTCATTGTTTGTACCGGAGAGAGAGAGTCAAAGTCAAATGGACCTTTTAGAAGCTCCGGTTCATCAATCTCTAGAGTTTCTTTGCTCAAAAATTGTTGAACAGTTTGTGCAGTGTCTCTTGCCGGAGACAGATGTTTCTTTTCTTCTGCAGTCTTAGAACTGTCAACCTCTTTGTCTGTCACCACTGCTTCCTTCTCCTGCAATTGCTCTTCTTCTTTGGATCCGGAGACTGTAGGGGAAACCGGAGGAGAGATGCTTGCTTGTTCATGGGCCACTTCTTCTGGAGCAGAGGGTCCCAAGTCCTCACTTGTCTGTTCAGGGCTCACTTCTTCCGGAACAGAAGATTCCAAATCAGCAGCTGTTTCTGCACCTAAGTCCTCTACAACAGGAAGATTGAACCTTTTGAAGGCCTTCCGGAGGATCTCTTCTGTCTCTTGTGCCACTTTGTCAGTCTCACCAAGCATGAGCTGATTCATCCTAGCTTTACTTCTGAACTCATCTTTGCAGTCCTTGAAGATCATGTTCATTGTCTTGGGATCAATTTGAGGATATAGCTGAATAGCTATCTGCTCCCGGATCTCAAGATCTTTAGCATGAGCATTATTTTTCCTCACTTCCATTTCCTTTTCTAGGCTTTTAGGAATAAGAGATATTATTTCAATGAAAGCCTTATTATATATGTTTAGATATTTCACTGTGGCCTCCTGCAGAGTCTTTTGGTCTGCCTCACTGAAGTCATCATAGGATTCAGTCATTGGTTGAAGGTTTCCATCCACCGTGACCGACTTGATTATGCTCTCTAGTGACAGAGTGGGCTTTTCAACAGTTACCTCTGCCATTTCATCCTTGTCTTGGCCTGTGGAGGGCTTACCGGATCCTTTCTTCTTCTGTTTCTTTACTTCTCTTACTTCCTCATCTGATTCTGTTTCCTCTTCATCCTTTTGGCTTTCATAAGCCCTTGATGCTTTTGTCTTGGATCTTTTACCGGATGCCTGGACTTCCGGTTTTGAGCTTTTGGTTGTGGAAGGTGCAGATCTCTTTGATGATCTGGTCCGGGTGGGGGTTTCAACCGGAGCACTTTCTTTGCTTTTCTCTTCTTCCTCAGCCTTTCTCCTCTTTTCCCGGCTGGCATCAAGTGCCTCTTTTGAGATGCCCAGGCCTTGAGCAATGTGCTCTACTTCTTTTCTCACTTTTCTCTTAATCTCAGGTTCCCTGAGTTCTACATGTAATTTCACACTCAGCTCCTCAAAGGTTCCAAACCTTTCTGCCTTAGGATCTTTGGGCTGACTTAGCATGTGTTGAACATGCAGCTCTACTATCTGTTCATCAACTTCATACCCCATGGGCATGATCCAGACAGTCCTTGGCTCCACTGCCTCCATTAGGCACTGATCAGTGTCAACCATAAAGCATACTGAGTCCTTGTATTTCTCAATGAGAGACTGGGGAATTCTCTCTCTTGCTTGCATCATGCTCTGAAAGTTTTTGAAGTATCCCCATAGAGCTGTGTTTCTCGCTTTTGCATCCCCAAGTCCATGCAAATAATCTCTTATCTGGACTGCAACAGGTTTGTCATTCTGCCATACCCATCCGCTTGTTCCGGGTAGCTCATTCATGAAGTAAAAGAATAGACATACAATGAGAGTACCATACTTAAAGGAGTTCTTCTTGTCTTTCTTGATTTTCTGTACATTTTCCATTAATTGGCTTAGTAGTAGTTCACAGAGATCATAATCTGCATTCTTTCTTAGCATTTCATATGCTGTGTATATTGCAGTCCTGGATACAGAATTCTCCCTGCTGGAGTGATAGATCTTGTATCCTATTATCATTGATGCATATTTGATATCCGGATCCGAAATATCTTCAATGGTCATTGCCCTCTTATCATATTTTGATCCGGTGGCCTCAGTTACAACGTTGTTCTTGACAGATTTGAGGATAGGTACCCCCCCGGAAGAGTATAGACCAGTTACTGCTCTAATTGCTTCTTTTGTGATCTTACAGGGTCTATCTAGCCAAAGGAAGTTGTCATGCATCCTGCTCAGTACATACCGGACCCATTCATCTTCTTCAAAGCTAGGGAAATGAATGAATTGCTCAAATTGTTTCTTCTGGATACCCTTATACTCTGGTTTGAGCTCAAAAGCATTGTCTATCAGTTGCTTGTGATAGAGGTCTCTTAATTTGAATTCCCCAAATTCCTCAATGTTTGCGTGTATGTAAACCCTAATATCTTCAGTATGTAAGACTCCGTGGGGAACACTAGAGAAGGCTCCTAGTGGATCTACCTCCAATGATTTGTAGGGATGTTTCTTGAATGAGGGGCGAGGTCTATCAGAGATCTTAACTATGTTTGGAGTAGCCATTCTTCAAAGATTTGCAGTGAGGCAATGAAAAACGAAGAATACCTTATGCGCCTTCGGTTTGCACGGAGTGTTTGGATTGATTTCTTTATTCAATAGCTTTGGCAGGAGATCCTTGGTGTGCTTGATGAACCTTGTTGCAGAGCTCCACTATTCGCTTCTTCTCAAGTGTAGAATGAGCAGATAACTTTTGAGAAATCTTTATATTGCTCCGCAAACCCTAATATCTGTCTGCAATAAATGCTTCACCTGCATTATTCCGGTTTACCATGTCTGGACAGCTTGGAGTATCCCAGATCAGTCCTGATCACTGAATATCATCCGGATCTTTAAATCATGAATAAATCTAGGTAACATATTACAAGAACATCCCAAACACTCTGTCCAATCCGCAAGACAAGATCGTGCACTTCCGGATCTCTCCGGACCTTTTTGTAATCCTTTATCATACCGGAGCACCTCCCTGAACAGGTCTAACTTAATCGAGCACAGCTTCTTCATAACTCCATGCGGACCTCTGAAAACTTGACTGAAGCATCTCAGGACTTATATCTACAAACCCTTTAATCCGCATCTTGTCCCACATCCGGCACAACTTGTTTGGCTGGGGGAACAGAATCTTCTTTGAGTCTCCCCCTGAGCCTGAGCTCACTTTTTAATTTCCGGAAGAAATATCAGCACCAGAATCTGGTGCGGATCCAACCTCTACATTCTCTGAGCTTTTCTTCACCCAAATCTTGCTCATCTGATTCCTAACTTCATCCGCATTCATCTTTTGTTTACCCTTGTCTTGATTCTGATTATACACCGGACCTTTTTTGTCCTGATTCTTGTTTCTGCAGACTTTAGCATTATGACCGGACCTATTGCAGATTTGGCAAATAACATTTCTTTGCATATTTAACTGATATCCCCTTGATCTGCATTGATTAGCCATATGACCTATTCTATTGCATGTAAAGCATCTACCTTTGAATGATTTGTTTACTTGCATAATTCTGCATTCATGGGATTTGTGTCCATACCTTTTGCAGTTGAAGCACTGTCCGGAGAAGGATGAATTAATCTGATTCATTCTCATTCTGCACTGATTAGCTTTGTGACCAAAGTGGTTGCAGCTGTGGCAGTATCCATTGAAGGATGGATATCTTTGAGCATTTGGCTGTCTTACCGGAGGTCTTCTAGGCCTGCTCCTTGGATTTTCTGATCCAAGATTCTTCTGACCGGATCCGGAGCTTTCTCCTTTCTCATATCCCAAGCCATACTTGTCATCTATCCTCTTTTGACTTCCAAGAAGAACTTCAAGTTGAGCAGAACTTATCTTGAATTTCTCTTTATATTCATTTGCTGTTTGAAGGTCTCTTTTGAGAGAGGCAATTTGATCCTCAAGTTTTCCTTCATTATCTTTGGAATCTTCAAGATCAGATTCAAGGTGTCTGATAATCCTGTCCATCTGGTGGCATTCTTCTGATTTTTCTTTAAGAGATTGTCTTAGATTGTCTTCAGCCTTTCTTTTTTCTTCAATCTCTTGAGTAAACTTTATAGTTCCTGATTCCATTTCATGTCTTAACATAATGACTTCTTTTGATAACTTTTCACATAACTTGGTTTGCTCAGTCAATTCCTCACTTGTATTGCTTTCTTCACTTTGTCTTGCCAACTGTTGAAGCAGCTCCTTTCTCTTTTTCATAGAGAGACTTAATTTGTCTTTTAATTCTCTCATGAATTCATCAGCCTGTTTGAGTCTTTCCTTTAATTCACTGACTTCAGAATTTGACTGTTCAAGATCCTCAAGGGCAGTCTTGAGTTGCTCCCTTAAACCATATGCATCCATTTGAAATCCCAGATCTTCCTCAAGCTGTTAGGCTCTATTAGGAGGAACTTAGCTCTGATACCAATTGTTGATAACTAAGAGGGGGGGGTGAATCAGTTATCCTAATTATTTCTCTTATTGAACTTTCCTTTTAATTGAAGCAGCATAAAATTAAACACAAAACATTAACCATGAAATAAGAAACACATGACACAGTATTTTTGACGTGGAAACCCTGTTAAGGGAGAAAACCACGGGGTGATTAACCCAAGAATTATTCTCTGTTAGAAGAATAGGAAATTACAAAAATGGCACTTGCCAATTAGGGCTCACTGCCCGAGCACACTGCTCACAAGAGGCTCACTGCCTACAAGAAGACACACTGTCTTACAAAGTGATAAGAATCACAGTCTTGAACTGATTGGAAGCATCTGCATATGCTGGAGTTCAGTTCCGGTTAAGTTCAGTATACTGATCTGCTGCACTTCATCTTTCCTCTGTTCTTTAGTCTGCTATCCTTTCACATACCGGATCTTTCTTGCTACTTCTTCTCTACTCTGGACTTGTTCGCATATCCTTTCACACACTTCACACTCTTTACAACTAAATCCATCCTCTATATATATCCGCACAAGTAATTTCATCACCTTTCTAGTCGGCATCCGGAACAGTCTATTTTCTTACAAACTTAGTTCTGTCGGCTGAATCCTTGCTCACCAAGCAATGCAGATCAAGCATATACTTGTAGATATCATCAATTATGTCGGCCAAACATGATTCATGCCTCCGCAACCTTTATCATCATCTGTAACACATCCGGAAAGTAGTCTGATACTCTATCAGTCAGTTCTTCCTCTGTTTTCACTGTCTCTCAGGAATCCGGTACTCAACTATTCATATCTTTTTCTTTGTCCATCTCCGGAGGCTAAATCCTTGGAATATACTACTCAAGATAGTCCTCTTGACTTCCCCAGATCCACACTGTGCCAAGACACTTCCTCTGAGAGATCCGGACCAATCTGTCGGACCTTGCCACATGCTCTGTTCTTGTTCACCGGACCATAACAATCTTCAATCTGACTTCCGGTAGAGATATATCATGACTTGCGGATATGTGGGATGACCTTTGTTGCCATCAATGACAACAACCATGAATCCATATAGTGTCTCTTGCCAACAAACCTATTCTGGAAAAACTAGAAAACACCTTGCAGAGCAATAGGAAACATCACAAGATCCTCAGGATCATTGTCCACCAGCTAATTCACCACTTCATATAGCAACAAATTGGCACAAGCCAAGTTCAAACACTAAAACTAGCCATCAGACAATACAGTCTTGCACTCTGTGACTTACAACTTTCTCTGTGGAGGGACAAGTGATATGATACTTTGAATGTAGCACCTTCATAACCCATTGAACTTAACTTCTGAACTGTATGACCGTATCTTCATGGGTGGAGGAATGTAGAGCATTCTCCCAATTAGTCTTCAAGGCAACTTCCTGTAGCAGAAACCTTCACCAACATCCAGAGACCAGAGCCTCCTTGTAGTAACACATACTTTGTTAGGAACAAAAGGAGAGAGCATACAACAAGCTACATACCATCAACAACATTTCCCCAACATCAACATTACTTCTAATCCTCATGTTAATACTTCTAATCCTCATCTTAATATATCATCATGATATCATCTTTGCTGACAATAAACATACTCAATAAAACTTTAATTGACATTAAACAAGGCATGACATCCAACCATGAACATCAACAACATCATTGTTAGCACACCATAATAGTATATCATCAACATAAGCATCAATGACAGCCCAAACTAAGTGCTGACATCAATGACAACCTTAGGTAATGTATGTGCAACAGAATGAAGAGAAGGTCAAGTGTTGTTAAGAAAATGTTATGTATGGAAAAGATGAATGCAGAAAACTAGCATGCACACTAGATCAAACCCTCTTCCACAATAACATTCAAGGATAAAACTGAGCCAAATCACTACCAAATGGAGGTGGACTTAGCTATAGATTTTGTACTCAAGAGTGCTATGGAAAGATCTGATTTAATCAAGCCTTTTATCAAACCAAAGGTCAATCTATGCAGTAAACCCTAGATTTATAAAGATCTGATTATAACATGAGATGTACAATAGATAATCAGAAACCAATTTCATAAGAGTGATCAAGAAGATAACAATACCTGTATCCTAGAAGTTGGAATGTCAGAGGACTATTTCAAAGGCACCTAAGTCCTGAAATGTGGAATTTCCAGAAACTGTAAACTAGAGAAATGATGTAGAGATTGTCCTCATTCCAAATCTGATGCTAGCTAAGGTAGAAGGATAGTTTCAAAAGTGCCCAAGTCTTCCATAGAGGAATATTCCTGAATTGTTGTCAAATCCTAAAACTCTTTTCCTTACTCTATCTTCTTATGTCTTCACTTTTCTGAATCTTGCACCTGTAACCTATACACAAGAAGAAAATGGGTTTGGGGGTTATGGGGTTTATGAACTTGCCTCAGTCGAATCCTAGGATAGTATTCAATCTTCCCAACATGGTTATTTGATAAAGAGAGTGTACCCTTGCAGGATAGAGGCTAAAGATGAAATCAATATGATGAAATCAAATGATGATGAACACAAATGATATCACCTAGTTGATGAAACCCTTAGGAGGATAAAAGTTCTTGATGAAGGGGATAAATCATAAAACACCCAACAACAAAAAATGTACAAAGAAAATAGAACTTTCTTTATTGATATGGACAACTTATTACATTACAAAATCTCAAATACAATAAGAGGAATCAACCCTCCATAGGCTGTAACACATTACAGCTTCCTCTCACAAGACTCTGGAATCATCTGCCATCTATGACCCCATATCTGCTAGGGTTTCTATTTTCCTACCTATTCTTGACTCTACACTTCCCCCCTTAACTCTACTACTACCCAGGGTTCCCAAAATAGTCATAAATAGTACTTTTTGGTGGCCTCTAGCTAAATTTTGAAATTTGTAACTCCCTCGAAAAGTAGGTCAACTTCTAGGAAGCATAACTTTTGATCCGGGTGTCCGATTGATGAACCATTTTAAGCGCCAGAAAGATCACGATGTGAAATATCATGATGGAAATTTGTAAATGGATTAACATCAAATTTTTAGGACATTATGGGATGTTTTACTGCCTCATATCTTGTTTCAAAAATTTTCAAGGGCTTTTCAAAAAACAAAAACTTTAATATCTTTCAGCTCACAAATGATCTTTGCGTGATTCCTTCACCAAAGGTCTTATATTTCTATTATGAAGCTTTCTGTAAGTTTTCTCTTCAATCCATGCCCAAATGTAAACTTTCCTAAAATGGTAGGTAAACATTCCAAAACTGGCAGTTTGCTATTTTTAGTAGTTTTGAAAAAATTGAAAGTCCTACATCATTATTCAAGAGATTATGGAATCAGAAATACTAATTATGGAAAGAAATGAAAACAACTATAATGATTTTGAAGCAACATCTTTTTGGGTGATGCAAGATTGCCCTTACACCACTGGATGCTCCTGCATCAGACACCTAGGGTAATTTGAGAAGTGACCCTGTCACGTCTCAGGTGTTTGTTTGACGAAAACCCAAATGGTCAACCTCTGCCTTAGACAACCAAGAAGAATCTTCAATAGGCCTTCCTTTCCATTTCACTAGATATTCTTCATATTGCCTGTTCTGAGTACTTCTTCCCACACGGCTATCCAAGATCTGTTCTATCTCCTCCATTGAATTAGATGCCAGAATACTCCACTGTTCTTTTGTTGGTCCATCCTCTGTGCTAGCCTCATGATATTCTATTAAATCAGCAATGTTGAACATAGGAGAAATATTGATCCCACTCGGCAGCTCTACCTCATATGCATTTGCTTGAATCATGCTTCTTCAGGATTTTGCATGGTCCAAATTTCTTTATTTTCAGCTTATTGTATGTTGCAATTGGGAACCTTTCTTTTCTCAAGTGAACCATGACTTCATCTCCCACCTGGAACTCCTTATGTTCCTCTTATGATCTACCTTTGCCTTGTATTGAATATTCAAATTATTAATAAGCTTTCTCACCTCTTCATACAAATTCTTCAAGTGTTCTGCAAAGTCTTCAGCCTTGGCACTTGTCTTTTCTCCTTTATCCAGCTTCCTTAACTTTGAAGCATTTCTTGGACTATTGCCATATACAATCTGGAAAGGTGATTTACCAGTACTCCTATTGATAGAATTGTTGTAAGCAAATTCTGCCTATGGTAAAATCAAATCCCATCCCTTGGGCTTATCTCCTACTAAGCATCGTAGTAGGTTACCCAAACTCCTATTCACCACTTCTGTTTGTCCATCAGTTTTGTGGATGGTGTGTAAAACTGAACTTCAAAACTATTTTCAACTTCTTCCACAATGTCCTCCAAAAATAACCAACAAACTTGGTATCTTGATCTAAAACTATGCTCTTTGGTAGACTGTATAATCTCACCACCTCTCTAAAAAATAACTCTGCAATATGAACAACATCATTAGTCTTCTTACAAGGAATAAAATGTGCCATCTTTGAGAATCTCTCCACCACCACAAAAATAGAATCATGTCCTCTCTGTGTCCTTGGTAAACCAAGAACAAAATCCATACTGATATCATCCCATGGCTTCTCTGGTATAGGTAATGGCTGATATAGCCCTATATTTTGACTTGTCCCTTTTGCCATCTGACACACTCTGTAACTCTGCACAAATTTCCTCACATCCTACTACAATTGTGGCCAATAATAATTTTCACCAACAATAGCAATGGTCTTATCTTGACCAAAGTGTTTAACTAATCCTCCACTATGCTTCTCCTTAATCAAGTTCTCTCTCATGGAACTCCTTGGAATGCACAACTGGCTTCCTCTAAACAACATGCCATCTTGGATTATGAAATCCAACCATTTTGTCCTGTCCAAAGTAATAGGTTCCAAACAAGCTTTCCAAGCCTCTACACAATTTGGATCTTCAGGATACAAACTTTTGAGCTCATCGAACCCAACAACCTCTATCTTCATTTCTGTCAACAAATTTTGTATTCTACTCAAGGCATCTGCAACTTTGTTAGACTTCCCACTCCTGTGCTTCAAAACAAAAGTATAGCTCTACAAAAACTCAACCCATTTTAAGTGCCTTTGATTTAACTTTCCTTGACTATTAAGATACTGCAGAGCCTGATGATCAGTATATAAAACAAACTCCTTTGGCAACAAATAATATCTTTATTTCTTCAAAGCCTGAACTATTGCATAAAACTCATGATCATAAACATAATACATTTTCTTGGCATCATTAAGCTTCTCACTAAAATAGGCAATGGGCTTACCTTCTTGGCTTAAAACAGCTCCTATAGCACTGCCACTAGCATCATAATCTACCTAAAATACCTTATTGAAATCTGGAAGTGCCAAAATAGGTTGCTCTGTGACTTTTTGCTTCAATGTATCAAAGCTTTTATCTGCTCCTTTAGTCCATCTAAACTCTTTTCTATCCCCTCTCATTGTCTTAGTTAGGGGTGCACAAATGCTAGTAAAATTCCTGATAAACTTTCTATAAAAACTTACCAAACCATGAAAAGATCTTAACTCAAAAGCACTCTTTGGCATAGGCCATTCAATGATAGCCCTTACCTTCTCTAGGTCAATCTTAAAACCTTCCTCTGAGACAAAAAATCCTAGGTATGCCAACTCCTTTGCAAAACTACATTTCTTCAGATTGATCAACAACTTCTCCTCCCTCAGCTTCTCAAAAGCTCTTCTAATATGCATCATATGCTCATCTCAAGTCTTAATAAAAATCAAAATATCATCTAAATAAACAATAACAAAACTTCCCAAAAATTCTTTCAATACCTCGTTCATGAGTCACATGAATATGCTCGATGCATTGGTTAGCCCAAATGGCATGACTAACCACTCATACAAACCTTCCTTTGTCTTGAAGGCTGTCTTCCACTCATCTCCTTCTCTGATATGGATCTGGTGATACCCACTCTTCAGGTCAATTTTTGTGAAGTACTTGGCTCCACTCAAACAGTCCATTATGTCATCCATTCTTGGCAATGGAAAACTATACTTGACCGTGATCTTATTGATGGCCTGAGAATTTGTACACATTCTCCATTCTCTATCTTTCTTTAGTGCTAGTACTGTAGGTACCACACATGGACTTAGGCTCTCCCTTATTAGTCCCTTCCTTAACAGCTCTTGAACTTGTCTATTCAGCTCTTCACTCTTAGCAGGAGTCATTTTGTGGGCTGCCTTATTTAGAAAACTAGCTCTTGGTATCAAATCCATTTGGTGACTTATCTTCCTCACCGGTGGTAAACCTTCTGGTACATTATCAGAGATAATATCCTGAAATTCTTCCAACATATCTAAGACTTCTACTGGTATGTCTTTACATTTCTCTTGATTAATCTTAGGAATCAATGCAAAGCAATGACGCTCACGCTTCATACCCTCCAAAAACTTTCTACCATCTACCAAGCAAATTTTGGTAGTAATACATACCTTTTCTTCCACCTCCTTCAAGGGCTTCAACTTATGATGAACTCCATCCTTTGTTAGGGAATATGTGTTTGTACGGCCATCATAGACATCGCTTCTATCATACTGCCACGACCTCCCCAACAACATATGACAAGCATCCATCGTTATGATATCACACATCACCTCATCATGGTAGTCCCCAATCTTGAACTTCACTAAACACTGCTCATTGACAAAAGCTCTGTGGTCCTTCTGTAACCATGCAATCTGATTTGGATGCGGATGCTTTCTTCTTGTCAACTTCAACTTGTCAACCATCTCCTCTAAAACAAGATTATCAGTGCTTCCACTATCAATAATAATATCACAACACTTACCTTCGCATTTGCACCTTGTGTGGAATAAACTCTTCCTCTGATTGGGTTCTTTCTCCTCATTCAACAAAGTTCTTTTGACAACTAGGGTTTCTCCCCTTTCAGCATCTTCAGAGCACTCAGATTGTGCATCTTCATCAACATGTGCAACTTGTGCATTATCTTTAGGTCTTCTATTTGTCCTCCCTTGATGTTGTGGACACTCGTATGCTTGATGCCCTTTTTCTCCACATTGGAAATAGGTTCCTCTGAAACCTTGTCTTCTAGGTCCTTGCCCAGGTCTACCTCTTCCTCTTCCTCTTTGTTCACCATTGTTCTAGTCATGAGGACGATAGGTATTATCTCCTCTTTGGTTTTGACTGGTGCCAGCTTCTTCACTTTTCTTTGAATCTTCATTTTGGCCTCCATAGGGTCTTCCACTAGTCCTTTTGCCTTGACCTCTTCCCCTTTGCTTGCTGTCAAATCTTTTACTCAGCTTCTCTTCCACCTTCAGGGAAAACTGGTATGCATCTTCTATGGTGGTCATTCTGACTAGGCTCAGCTCCTCTTGAATACTTGGCCTCAACACATTAATGTAACGGTCTACCTTCTCCTTGTTGGGCTCTGCATGGCCTGTCCTAATAGTAATCTTATAAAACTCTTATGTATACTCCTTAACAGACTTGTTACCTTGCTTCAGTCCTTGCAGCTTCTTCAACAACTCCATCTCATAGTCCACAGGAATGAACTGTTTCTTCAGTTTCTCCACCATCTGATCCCATCTGGTGATCTTTCCTTTTCCTCTTCTGTTCCTCTCTAATTGGACCTCCTTCCACCAAATACTGGCATGGCCCTTCAACTTTGTTTTTGCAAACTTGACCTGATCTGGGTCTTCCACATCTTCATACTTGAAATATTCTTCCATATCATTGATCCAATCAATAAGCTGTTCTAGATTCAGATCTCCAAAATATGTAGAAACTTCAATCATGGGCCTCTTTCCAATCTTAGAAATGGCCCTCAACAACCTAACTTCTGTAGGATCTCTTATAACTTCTTGTTCTTCCTCAAATAGCTCTTCTTCAGCTTCATCTTCGCTTTCTTCTCTTATTCTCGGCTCAAACCCTCTTCACAGCTCCTCTTGCGATGCATCGATTTGCCTTTGTAGGGCTCTAAAACCCTCTTCCATCAAAACATTCCTCCCAATATGATTTCTTTGTGGAGGCATTTTGATCTCCACAGCAAACCCACAACCTCAAGTCCTGGTGCAAACTACCTCACGGTCAATGATCTGTCTACACACTTAGGAACTTGGCTCTTATACCACTTGATGAAGGGGGCAAATGATAAAACACACAACAACAAAAATTGCACATAGAAAATAGAAATTTCTTTATTGATTTGGATAAATTATTACATTACAGAAGCTCAAGTACAATCAGAGGAATCAACCCTCCATAGGCTGCAACACATTACAGCTTCCTCTCACAAGACTCTGGAATCATCTGCCATCTGTGAACCCAAATCTACTAGGGTTTCTATTTTCCTACCTATTCTTAACTCTACACTTCCCCCCTTAACTCTACTACTTCCCAGGGTTCCCAAAATAGTCATAAATAGCACTTTTTGGCGGCCTCCAGCTAAATTTTGAAATTTGTAACTCCCTCGAAAAGTAGGTCAACTTCTGGGAAGCATAACTTTTGATCCAGGTGTCTGATTGACGAACTGTTTGAAGAGCTGGAAAGCTCACGATGTGAAATATCATGCTAAATATTCATAAATAGATTTTCATCAACTTTTTGGGATGTTTTAGTGCCTCATCTCTTGTTTCAAAAATTTTTAGGGGCTTTTCGGAAAACAAAAACTTTAATATCTTTTAGCTCACAAATGATCTTTGCCTGATTCCTTTGCCAAATGTCTTATATTTCCATTATGAAGCTCTCTGTAAGTTTTTTCTTCAATCCATTCCCAAATGCAAACTTTCCTAAAATGGCAGGTAAACTTTCCAAAACTGGCAGTTTTGGAAAAATTGAAAGTCCTACATCATTATTCAAGAGATTATGGAACCAGAAATAATAATTATGGAAAGAAATGAAAACAACTGTAATGATTTAAAGAAACATCTTTTTGGGTGATGCAAGATTTCCCTTACACCACTGGATGCTCCAACATCAGTTCTTCAACTCATAAGGAGAGATATATGATAACTTCAAAACTTGCAGCAACACACAATGACAATACAAATCTGCTCTAGAATCACAATGAATGTTATGAATGCTCTTTACTCCAATGTGATGCAGGAGCACCTGTACATGATCAGGATATAGGTCCGCATGATGACATACATGATCAGGATATAGGATAATTATCAGCATGATGACAGGATAGTCTATTTTTAGTATGTTTGACTTTATCATGTAATAAGGTCCATTGGACCAATGCTATGTATTAGTTCAGCCTAGGAGTATGTGTAGGCAGTTAGAGATCGGGATAAGGTTGTCTGAGCTGTCCTCTCTCCCAGCCGCTTGGAAGCTCCCAGCCGCTGGGAAGTGAGTTGGTAGTACTCGAAGGATTTTGTTATATATACCTTCGATCTGTTAGGGTTTAGACAGAGTTCACATTGATTTTGATAGATGTTATGTTCAGGAGAGTAGTATTGGTGGTATGCTGTACTGGTGATCAGTCTAGATATTGTGAAGCAGAATTGTAAAAGAAGGACATTTGAATTTCAATTGAATAAGATCTCATCTTTTGCATTATCTGGTTGTATCAGTTGTATCTGTTTTGATTTCCTTTCCGTTTTGCAAGTTGATGGGTACTTTCAACCCTTCCACCAGTTGATCCTGCGAATCAGTGGAATGGTCCTGTATCATAGCTTAGTTTGCATTTGTGTTTTCTGTTTATGCATTGCATTGTTCAAGAGATCAGTTAGGAGCATGCTGTGAATCAGCCTAGCATCCTCATGTGCTAGGTATAGAAGGATAAGCTGTTAGATTTTGGTTTGAAGGTGATCCGGCCCGGTCGTCACATTGTCTTTGTGTAATAGAGCGGTTCGGAGTGTTTACATGCAGTGGACGGATGCACAGGAGTCTGCATGTGCATTTTCAGTCAGAGCAAGCCGCATCGTCATCTGTGAATGTATCGTCATCAGGATCGGGTCGTGAAACTGTCAAAGTTTGCAAGTTACAAGTGCATCAGGATGTTTTGAGTTGGATATATACTCAGTGTATATATCGCAGTCAGGATCATCTCTCGGGGAAGTTCATCAGCCGCATATCGCTAGCTGATGTGGGTGTGAAAGTTCAGTTTTTTTGGCTAAGTGTTGAAGAGTTTATCAGGATATTGTGTGACGTCATCGTCATCAGGATATGACGTCATCGTCATCAGGATATTGAGATATCCCTCTATGCGAGTTTATCCTGTTGTCGCTAAGTGGTTAGTTATCGGCGTAGGCAGGAAGTTATATTAGCATCATCAGGAGGTTTCGAGAGAACCGGATGAATAATATCATGATGCTGTTGCTTGTATCGTCGGGCAGTGGAGCATCGAAGGCAAGGTGTTGAAGTGATCATCATCAGGATATTTGGAGCAACCGGATATTTGGATATCCTGCTGACGAAGGTGGTGTCGCATATCATGATGATGCCGCTAGTGTTTGGCGCCTGATGAACAGTGCAACCGGAGGATGTTTGCGCCCGTTGAATATCATGATGATGATGATAGGCGACAGGCGGAGGAGGTGAACAGTAGTCGACAGGAGGATGTTTGCGATCGTCTGAAATATGATGATGCTGTTTAAACATGATGATGCTGTTGGTGTTTTTAGGAAATATGATGATGATGCTGAGCCGATAGACATTTTTATCATGCTGTTTGTATATTTGGCTCCTCCTTCCTGTTAGTTTGCCTCCGTTGCATTTCACTCTGCATCATAGTGGTATCAGAGCAAAGGTTAGGATCTTCTGGAAAAGATAGGCAGGATGTCAGACGACGAAGGAACATCTGAGGTTCCAGCAAGGATGACCAACGCTGAGTTGGCAGTTCTGGTGAAGAAACAGATTGCAGAAAGCAAGGCCGTGAAGGCTCAGAATCAGGAGTTGAAAGATGAGTTAGCAAAGTTGAGGAGCAGAGTAGGTTCTGGTAGAGAAGATGATAGGGAAGAAGAAGAGATCCCTAATTGGAGCGAGGAGGTCGTTCCTGCAGACCAGAGGCCACTGTTGAACGCCCTCAAGGCCATGGAGAGGAGAACCATGGATGTGAAACTGGATTTGCCAGTGTTTACAGGTAAGATGGACCCTGATTCAGTGATGGAATGGATAGACTGTTTGAACAATTTCTTTGTAACAGAGGAGATACCAGAACAACAGAGAGTGAAGATAGCACAGTCAAAGATGAAAGAAGCTGCCTTGACATGGTGGAATTTTGTGCAAGATGATAGAGTACAGGAAGGAAAACGTAGAGTTGCCACATGGAAGAAGATGATGGAATTGGTAAAGGAAGCTTATATTCCATTGGATTACAGTATCCAGTTACACAAGAGGAAGCAAAACCTGAAGCAGAAGGAGCTAGATGTCAGCTCATATACAGAAGAGTTCATGAAACTCTGTATGAAGACAAAGGTGAAAGAAAGTGAAGAAGAGAAGGTAGCCAGATACCTTAATGGATTGAGGTTTAATATTCAGGAAGATCTAAGTCTGCATAATCCAGATACAGTGCAGAAAAGCTTTCAGTTGGCATTGAAAGTGGAAGAAAAGTTGAAGAGAAAACAAGAACAAAACAATAGAGGAAGAGGAAGACAACAAAGAGGTGGAAGAGGTCCTTTTAGAGGCAGAGGACATGGACAGGGATATCAAGGAGAATCCAGTCATGACATTAGTAAGGGCAACAATAGTCAGAATCAGAGAGAGAATTACAGTCAGCAAGGAAACTTCAGGGGTAGAAGACCTTTCAGAGGAAGATCCCAGGGCAGAGGATCTATCAGATGCTATAACTGTAACAAAGAAGGCCATATAGCCAGCAGATGTCCAGACAAGGCCACAAGTTCAGCAGGAGAAAGGAGGACAAATTTGGTCAAAGAACCTGATAATCAAAGTAGGACAAGCTCTAATGATTTTTAGAGTGTGAATGGTCCTGAGAATTATGGATATCCAGAAAGTGGAGAGTCTCTGATGATGAGAAGAACAGTGACTACCATGAAGGTACCTGACAAAGAAGCTCCTTAGAGAAAGTCTCTTTTTAGAACCATTTGCAAAGCAGGAGGTAAGGCATGTAAGGTTTTGATTGATTCTGGTTCTACTGAGAACTTTGTGTCTGAAGAAATGGTGCTAAAGTTGAAGCTTAGGAGATTGCCTCACCCATCTCCATATAAAGTCTCATGGCTTACTCAAGGTCAGCAGACAACTGTAGAAGAGCAGGCTTGGGTAGAATTTCAGATTGGTGGATATAAGGATAGGTTGTTGTTTGATATTACCAAGATGGATGCTTGCAACCTTTTGTTTGGTAGGCCATGGCAGTATGATCTGAAGGCACAACATGATGGTGTTAGAAACACCTATAAAATCACTAAAGATGGTACAGATATAACGTTATTCCCATTGAAGGAGAAAGAGGAGAAGTCTAAAGGAAAAGAGGTGAAGGTCATGCTGATGGAAGGCAAACAGTTCATGAAAGAAGTAGCAGCAGAAGGTGCAGTTGCATATGCCCTAATCCCATGTATGAGTGTGAAGAAAGAACAGCAGCAAGAAGGCAAGAAAGAGAAGAAGCCAAGGTTGATAGACCCAGCTATCCAAGGGTTATTGGATAAGTACAAAGGTGTCATCTCAGAGGGAATGCCAAGATCCCTACCACCTGTCAGAGATATCAGTCATTGCATAGACTTAATTCCAGGGTCAACACTTCCAAACAAAGAAGCCTATAAGCTTACCCCAGAACAGAATGCAGAAGTAGCTAGACAGATTGAAGAATTGATGAATTCAGGTCTGATTGGGAAGAGTTTGAGTCCATGTGCAGTACCAGCTGTACTAGCACCAAAGAAGGAAGGCACTTGGAGGCTTTGCACAGATTCCAGAGCCATCAACAAGATCACAATCAGGTATAGGTTTCCAATCCCTAGAATAGAGGATTTACTTGATTGTTTGGGAAGTGCTAAGTACTTTACAAAAATAGATTTGAAGAGTGGATACCATCAGATCAGGATTAGACCAGGTGATGAGTGGAAGACAGCATTCAAAACAAATGAAGGGTTATATGAATGGAAGGTTATGCCTTTTGGTTTGTCTAATGCCCCTAGTACTTTCATGAGGCTGATGAATGAGGTTCTGAAAGAATTCATTGGTAAGTTTGTCATAGTATATCTAGATGACATTCTGATTTTCAGTAACACCAAAGAAGAACATCTCAGACATATAGATCTGGTTCTTAAGAGGTTACATGAAGAGCAGCTGATGATAAACTTAGACAAGTGCTTGTTCATGAAAAAGGAGATCACATATTTAGGTTTTGTCATTTCACAAGGAAAGCTACAGATGGATAAGGAGAAGGTGAGTGCCATATTGAATTGGCCAACTCCACAGACCATGAATGATCTCAGAAGTTTCCATGGGTTAGCAACCTTCTACAGAAAGTTTATAAGGGGGTTCAGTCATATTTGTGCACCCATGCTGGATACCATCAAAGGAGGACAGAAGTGCAGGTTTGTTTGGACTCAAGGAGTAGATGATTCCTTTGAGACATTGAAGAGGAAGGTCGCACAGCAGCTAGTCCTTGCACTTCCAGATTTTAACAAGATCTTTCAGGTAGAGTGTGATGCTAGTCACATGGCCATTGGAGCAGTACTCAGCCAGGAGGGTAGACCAATTGCATTTTTCAGTGAGAAGCTCAATGATGCTAAGAAAAGGTATTCATCATATGATCTGGAAATGTATGCTTTAGTTCAGTCCCTAAAGAAATGGAGGCATTACCTGATGCCAAAGGAATTCATAGTATTCACAGATAACCAGGCTTTGAGTTTCATCAACAGTCAGGAAAAGCTGAACCACAGACATATGAAATGGGTAGAAACCTTACAGGCTTTCACTTTTACCTTGAAGCATAAAAAAGGGGTGAAGAACAAAGTTGCAGATGCTTTGAGCAGGAGAGTCCTCACAGTCAATCGGATTCAGTTAGAGAGTGTTGGTATTGATTCACTCAAGACCATGTATGAGTCTGATGCAGATTTTGGAGAGATATATCAGGTCTGTACTTCTTTTGGGGAGAAATACCATGCTGAATTCTCTGAATTTCTGATCCAGGATGGATTGTTGTTCAAGGGTGGACAGTTGTGTATCCCAAGGTGTTCTATGAGGTTGAATATAGTCAAGGAGAAACATAGTGGAGCTATGGCAGGACATTTTGGTCTAGATAAGACTCTTGATCTGGTCAGAAGGCATTACTTTTGGCCTAAGTTGCAGTCAGATGTCAGGAAATTTGTAGAGACCTGTGTGATATGTCAGAAGGCTAAAGGTAGGTCAACTAATGCAGGGTTATATCAGCCCTTACCCATTCCTTCCAGACCATGGGAAAGCATCAGTATGGATTTTGTCTTGGGTTTACCAAGGACAAGGAGAGGATTTGACAGTGTTTTTGTTGTAGTGGATAGATTCAGTAAAATGGCACATTTCTTGCCATGTAAAACCACTGCTAATGCCTCATACATTGCAGATTTATTCTTCAGGGAGATTGTCAGAATCCATGGGTTGCCTTTGAGCATAGTTTCAGACAGAGATGTGAAGTTTGTGGGTCACTTCTGGAGAACCCTTTGGAGGAAGCTGGGAACCAATTTGTCTTTTTCCTCTGCATATCATCCTCAAACGGATGGACAGACTGAAGTAGTGAACTGTTCCTTGGGGAATCTGCTCAGATGCTTGACAAAATAGCATGGAGAGAAGTGGGACAATATTCTGTCTCAAGCTGAGTTTTCATACAATGATACTGTCAATAGGAGCACAGGGAAATTGCCTTTTCAGGTAGTGTATGGAATGCATCCCAGAGGAATTTTGGAGTTGCGAGATCTACCTACAGCAGATCCTGTTAGTGCTGAAGGAGAAGCTTTTGCTGAAGCCATCAAAGAAGTTCATGATCAGGTCAAGACCCAACTCCAGCAAACCACCTTGAAATATAAGGAATATGCTGATAAGAAGAAGAAGGATATTCAATTTGATGTTGGAGATTTGGTTTGGGTTCACTTGAAGAAAGACAGGCTCCCTAAGGGAAAGTATACTAAGCTCATGCAAAAGAAAGTTGGACCATGTCAGATTGTGCTCAAGCATGGACAGAATGCTTATGAGATCCAACTCCCAACTGATCTTGGTTTATCTCCTATTTTCAATGTATGTGATTTAACTCCATACAAGGCTAATCCAGATGCAGATCAGGATATCCTACAGGATACAGTTGCTGAAGACATTCCCCAACATGATCCCCCACAGTTACAGCAGGTTTTGGACACCCGAGTGGTCAAACAGACCAGGAACAAAAAGTACTTGGAGTACCTCGTCTCTTGGAAGGGACAGCCGAACTCTGAAGCAATATGGATGACTGCAGAACAGATACAGAAACATGGTGCCGACCTTGATACTCTCATCTCAAGTGGACTTGAGATTTCTTCTTCTGGGGAGTATGATGCAGGAGCACCCGTACATGATCAGGATATAGGTCCGCATGATGACATACATGATCAGGATATAGGATAATTATCAGCATGATGACAGGATAGTCTATTTTTAGTATGTTTGACTTTATCATGTAATAAGGTCCATTGGACCGATGCTATGTATTAGTTCAGCCTAGGAGTATGTGTAGGCAGTTAGAGATCGGGATAAGGTTGTCTGAGCTGTCCTCTCTCCCAGCCGCTTGGAAGCTCCCAGCCGCTGGGAAGTGAGTTGGTAGTACTCGAAGGATTTTGTTATATATACCTTCGATCTGTTAGGGTTTAGACAGAGTTCACATTGATTTTGATAGATGTTATGTTCAGGAGAGTAGTATTGGTGGTATGCTGTACTGGTGATCAGTCCAGATATTGTGAAGCAGAATTGTAAAAGCAGGACATTTGAATTTCAATTGAATAAGATCTCATCTTTTGCATTATCTGGTTGTATCAGTTGTATCTGTTTTGATTTCCTTTCCGTTTTGCAAGTTGATGGGTACTTTCAACCCTTCCACCGGTTGATCCTGCGAATCGGTGGAATGGTCCTGTATCATAGCTTAGTTTGCATTTGTGTTTTCTGTTTATGCATTGCATTGTTCAAGAGATCAGTTAGGAGCATGCTGTGAATCAGCCTAGCATCCTCATGTGCTAGGTATAGAAGGATAAGCTGTTAGATTTTGGTTTGAAGGTGATCCGGCCCGGTCGTCACATTGTCTTTGTGTAATAGAGCGGTTCGGAGTGTTTACATGCTGTGGACGGATGCACAGGAGTCTGCATGTGCATTTTCAGTCGGAGCAAGCCGCATCGTCATCTGTGAATGTATCGTCATCAGGATCGGGTCGTGAAACTGTCGAAGTTTGCAAGTTACAAGTGCATCAGGATGTTTTGAGTTGGATATATACTCAGTGTATATATCGCAGTCAGGATCATCTCTCGGGGAAGTTCATCAGCCGCATATCACTAGCTGATGTGGGTGTGAAAGTTCAGTTTTTTTGGCTAAGTGTTGAAGAGTTCATCAGGATATTGTGTGACGTCATCGTCATCAGGATATGACGTCATCGTCATCAGGATATTGAGATATCCCTCTATGCGAGTTTATCCTGTTGTCGCTAAGTGGTTAGTTATCGGCGTAGGCAGGAAGTTATATTAGCATCATCAGGAGGTTTCGAGAGAACCGGATGAATAATATCATGATGCTGTTGCTTGTATCGTCGGGCAGTGGAGCATCGAAGGCAAGGTGTTGAAGTGATCGTCATCAGGATATTTGGAGCAACCGGATATTTGGATATCCTGCTGACGAAGGTGGTGTCGCATATCATGATGATGCCGCTAGTGTTTGGCGCCCGATGAACAGTGCAACCAGAGGATGTTTGCGCCCGTTGAATATCATGATGATGATGATAGGCGACAGGCAGAGGAGGTGAACAGTAGTCGACAGGAGGATGTTTGCGATCATCTGAAATATGATGATGCTGTTGAAACATGATGATGCTGTTGGTGTTTTTAGGAAATATGATGATGATGCTGAGCCGATAGACATTTTTATCATGCTGTTTGTATATTTGGCTCCTCCTTCCTGTTAGTTTGCCTCTGTTGCGTTTCACTCTGCATCACAATGCTTCAATTTGGCTATCTCTATCTAGGTTACAAATGAATTAAAAAACACACTTATATATGTTTTCCTGCTAACATTCATCAAATTAACCAAAAGAGCCAACATGGAGAAACCATTTTAAAGGTCTTATGCTGACATACATTTAAATTTGCCCCAACCAATTAGAGAAGCCTTGGGCATGGGTGCCCAAGTCTTGAGACTCCTTTTTGGTCTAGGGTTAGGTAGAATATGGGCCCCTAGTTCCCAATTTGCATTAGTTTTGGGAGATTTTGCATTAGGAAGAATATTTAGAATGTATAATGTAATCACAGGGACCTGAGAGCTAAACAAGGAGGTAAAAAGGCATGTGTCCACTTTTTACTCCATAAAATTTAGCCCCAACTTTAATGTGTGTATGATCTTATGATTAGTACATGAATTAAAGTATGGTCGAAGCATATCAAACACATCAAACACTAGAGCAAAGACACACCATAAGTTTGAAGGAATAATTTCTAGCCCCCAAGCTTAGGGAAATATAAGAAAACACTTGACAGTCATGCAAGAAACAAATAATATATTAAGGAAGCATGCAATACATGGAGAAGATAGTAAAGCATGCAATACATAGAGAAGACATGAATATAGTCACACAATACATAGAGAAGACATGATTAAACAATTATATATATAACGCTAACTAGGCGATGGGCGGATCTCATCGCTATGTGCCACCATCAACAACACACAAAACACATGGCATGGGGGAGCTCGTTGCTATGTGCCACCACTAAAAACATGCAAGACACACAAGGAAGACATGAAAAACACACAAAAAACACATGGAACACATGAGTGTCGTAGAGTATGTTGTCAACACACTATACATCTTATACATAGCAAACATGGGTGATAAGGAGGAGCTCATTGCTACACTCCACTATCTAAGACACACAAAACACACTTGATAGTTGTGCTACACTACCACAACTGGAAAGGAATCACTTAAGGGTGAATAACTCAAAATCTAACCCTGCCTCTATAGAGAACTTTCAAAAGGATGTGCAACTATTCAAGGGAAGACCGAATCCCACCTTCTGTAGAAGGGCGTTTAAAATGTAACCCCATCTACATTTGTAGATGCCTTACAGTGAAAAGGAAAAATGTACACAAAGTATACAACCCTACATGCATCATATAGATGCCTTACAATGAAAAGGAGGTATACATGAAACAAAACAAAGTATACGACCCCACCAGCATCTGGAGATGCCTTACAGTGAAAAGGAAGCATACACAATCATGCTTTATCAATAATATCTAAAATATCCAAGCATTTACCACAATATATGCCTCCAACTTAAAGTGTTTTTCCCACTTGTTGGTATCAAACACATTTACATTAAAGTTGAAAACACGCAAGGGGACAAGAGCTTTCACAAAGTGAATGCCCCAAAGGTGACATGTGCTAATAATCACTGAATGTTTCCAACAGACACACATGTTAGTATCAAATTATAATTATCAGCAATATTCATGCATATAAATAAGGTAACATACCACATAAATAAGGTTGATCTAGGAGTTTGAACACATGGCCAGTAAAGAAGGAGCTCACTCAAACAAAGCACCATTGTTTGATGGAACAAATTATGCGTTCTCGAGTATACATATGGAAACCTACCTTTTTTCAATCGGGTTTGATGTTTGGTAGTCTGCCATGGATGGTTATACTACTCCTCCAACTCCTCCAATAGATTAGGTAGGTAAGAAGGAATGTGAGAATAATGCTAAGGCTAAGAATGCAATTCTATGTGGTTTAACTAACTCTAAATTTGTAAAAATGATGCGCTACAAGACTGCTAAAGAAATCTGGGATAAACTTTAGATCATCTACGAAGGAGATACAAAGGTGAAACATGCCAAGTTGCAAACCTTTAAAGGAAGATTTGAAATCCTAAAGATGAGAGAGGAAGAAAATATTGTCGATTACCTACTCAAAGTTGATGAAGTATTGAATGCTATGAGAGGACTAGATGAAGAAGTAAAACAAGTGATTGTTCAAAAAGTACTTAGATCTTTACCTTCCAGGTATGATGCTAAAGTCTTTTCTATAGAAGAAAGAAAAGAACTAGATAAGATAACTATAGATGAGCTACATGGTATTTTTACTTTATATGAAATGAGGACTAGTGGTACTGAGAATTCCAAGAAAGAAGCAACATTCAAGGCATTGAAGAAGTCAAAGAATGTAGAACCTGAATCTAGTACAAATGAAGAAGAAGCCAGGTTTGTAAGAAGGACGAAAAGAGGATATGGGAAGTATAGCGGTAAGTACCCTTTAAGTGCTTTAATTATGGAAAGGTTGGTCACTTTGCTACTAAATGTCCTATTGGAGGAAAAGATAAAAGTGATGAACAAGACAATAAGAAAAGTAACAAGTTCTTTCCAAAGAAGAAGTATTTTCAGAAGAACAAGAAAAGCCTTTACAGAAAAGGTGAAAGTGATTCCTTTGATAAAAACCTCAATTCAAAAGACAACAATGAAGGTACTTCTGAGCCTGATGAAAATGAATATCTATTTATGAAAGTAGAAACTTCTGATAAAGATCAAAACATTGTTGATCTAGAAGATCCTGATAATGAAGGAGAAGCAAATGTAGATTTGGAAGGAGAGATGGTTTGTGCTTTAGAAGAAGCTGAGTTACTTAGGAAGAAAAACTCTAAACTATAGTTGCAACTTCAAGAAGATATTGTGTCAAAGAAGCTTGCTAAATCAGAAGAAATGATTGTTAAATTAAAGACACAAGTTAAAGAAGCCAGAAGAATAGAAGAGGTTATTAAATTTGATTTGAAAGTTAAATCTAAATAATTTTTGAAGCTAAAATCTGAAGTGGTATCTCTGAGAAAAGAACTAGAAAAGGCTAAGGATAATATTGGTCTATGATGCAGAGGCATCCACACTATACCCTTCGCTGATAGCATGAATGTCTGCAGACCAACCTCATCATCATCATCTTCGCCGTCATCATCATATTCCCTAAAACTACCAACAGCATCATCATATTTCGCATTACACAGTCAGCATCATATTTCGGATGATCGCTAACATCCTCCTGCCGACTACTATTCACCTCCTCCGCTTTCCTCCTAACATCATCATCATGATGTTCAGCGGGTGAACACATCCTCCGGTTGCACTGTTCATCGGGCACCGAACTCCATCGTCATCATCATGACCTTCAACACTGTCTTCGTCAGCAGGATATCCAAATATCCGGTTGTTCAAATATCCTGATGACGACCACCTTCAGCAGCTTACCTTCGATGCTCCGCTACCCGACGATACAAACAACAGCATCATGATCTACTTTATCCGGTTGTCTTCGACATCTCCTGATGATGCTAATACAACCTTCTACCACGGACTTCCGCCGATACCTTATCACTTTAACGACGGCAGGATAAACTCGCACAGGGGGGATATCTCAATATCCTGATGACGATGACGTCATATCCTGATGACGATGACATCATATCCTGATGACGATGACGTCACCCGTTATCCTGATGACCCTTTCGACACTTAGTCAAAAAAACACAAACTTTCTCTCCCGCATCTACTCGCGATACGTGGATGTTTGGCACTCCCGATATGATCCTGATGCCGATACATGCACTTAGTCTATGTCCGACCTAAACATCCTGATGCACTCGCGACATGAAAACTCCAACAGTTTCCTGACCCGATCTTCTTCCTGATGTCGATGCACTCCTCCTCGGCAACTCCTGATGATGATCACCCCAACGAACTCACACTTCATGCACTCAACTGCATCATGTTCATCTTCACTTATCCGGATGACGATGTCCAAACCGGACTGCAGGATATTCACCTAGAGATCCTGATGATGCCGTCTTGACTAGTTTCTTCACTTAGTGAAATTTCACTTCGCCGATCCTCTGGGGATAACCTGATCCAGTCTTAGGGTGATCTTCGACACTCTGTCTTATCAGCTTGACCTAGCACATGAGGATGCTAGGCTCCTCAACATCTGTCGACCGCGATCCTGCACACCTGCATGCAAACAAACAAACTACCTACTAACCTACTGTACATTACCATTCCACCGATCAGACGGTTCAACCGGTGGAATGGATCAGTACATCCATGAAACCCTCTCAAACCAGCAAATCAATCAAGTAATGGAATGCAACCAGAGCAAGAACACAAACAGGATCTCTTTATTGATTTCAAAAGATGCAATACAATGATCAACCTCTCTCTCAGTCTCACTCTCTGCAACCTAGCTCGATCGTTGATATCTGTCTGTATATCATATCAAACGATCTCATGCTTATAAAGACTTTCCTACGAGTACTACTGACCCGACTCCAAGCGGCTGGGAACTCTCCAAGTGGCTGGGAGATCCCACCGAACACGCATCATGACAGCTGTTATAACTAACTAGCTAAAAATAGCAAAAGCCTGGTCAGCATGATCTTATCCTGATCAGCATGACCTTATTACATGAAACTGGTCTTAACAGACCTTCTTGGAAACATAAACAGGACCTAAACTACTAACTGCCTTATCCAGACCAGCTGTCAGGTAGGTGCTCCTGCACCATACTCCCCAACAGAAAAGAACTCATGTCCCATGAGTTTAGTATGTGGAAGTCTTCCACCTTTACACCTTGCTTTGTCAATCTGCTGACCTGCTCCAGCTTTATCTGCTGCTGTCTCTTGGCTGCTCCAAGTCATCTGAACTGTAATTTGCTTTCTGGCAAGTAAATCCTCATGCCTGTTGATGTAGGCCTTTCTCTCACATACCTTGTGTTTGTCAGGTTGCCTGACCAGATCCTCTGTCTGAACTACCTCTGGAACTTCTGAAATGTTCAATCCTATCTTCCTATCAATCTTTATAGGACAAGCAATAGTCCCAACTATGACAACATCCTTGTCATTCTTCTGAACTGGTTGCTGTTTGCACCCCTATTTCTGAACCTGCTGCTGACCTCTGTCAGTCACAACTGAAACTGTCTTCAGCTTGTTGTTTTTAACAACTCCTTTCCCTGCAGTGTCCTGAACTGCCTTTATGCCTGCTCCTCTAGGCATCTGCACATACTCCTTCTTTCCCATTAAAATGATTTGGGCTGCCTTCTGTACTGCAGCTTTTGCCTGCAATGGCATCAACTTAATAATCTTCCCATCCTTCTTGATGGTGTAGGTATTAGCATACCCATCATACAATACCCTTCTGTCAAATTGCCATGGTCTACCCAACAGTAGGTGACAACATTCCATAGGCAATATGTCACACAAAATTCTATCATGATATGGTCCAATCTGGAAATCCACATATGCCTGTTCAGAGACAAAAAGTGATTGCCTATCACTCACCCAAGATGCCTTGTAAGGGTGTGGATGTGGAATCCTCTCCAACTTCAGTTTATCCACCATTTCCTGAGATACCATGTTGTCTGTTGAACCAGTATCAATGACAACCTTACATACTTTACCTTTACTCTTGCATGTGGTCTTGAAAAGAGCTCTTCTTTGCATCATATCCTTTGATGCCTGCAAACTAATTCTCCTTAACATCAACGATTCTCCACTCTCTGGATATCCAAAATTCTCAGGACCCTTGTTTGAACTCTGGGCACTTTCTTCTTCTTTCTCTTCTTGCACCAGTTGTACTCTCTTGTCACTAGTTCTATCATTTCTGGATGATGAACCCTTGTTTTCTGGACATTTGAAAGATGGATGACCAAACTCTCCACAGGTGTAACATTTTCCTGAGAATGCAGTAGAACCTCTACCACCTCCAAATCTTCCTCTATTACCTTTCCATCCACCTCTGAAATCAGACTGTCCTTGTCCTTTACCAGTGTCTTCTTGACCCTCATTTGTTTGCTTTTGTGCAGGGGTTGTTCCTCTTCCCCTATTGTTTCCTCTTCCTCTCATGGACTTATCATGTCCTCTATTCATCTTTTCTTCAACCCTGATTGCCATTTGGTAACAATCTTCCACATTCTTAGGGTTAGCTAACACTAACTCATCCTGTATGTTAAACCTTAAACCAGCCAAGTACCTAGCCACCTTTTCTACCTCATTCTCATGATGACCAGATCTCATACTCAACAGATAAAATTCCTCAGTATATGCTTTCACATCCCTGTCTTTCTGCTTTAAAAATTGCAGCTTCTTAAACATCTGGATTTCATAATCCCTTGGCAAGAATTTACCCTTTATCCTTGCTACCATCTTATCCCATGAAGTGATCTTTGACTTCCCTTGTTTCCTTCTCTCAGATTGTACATAATCCCACCATACCAAAGCATGACCTCCTAACTTGGTCTTTGCAATCTTTACCTTCTGATCCTCAGCAACATCTTCACATTCAAAGTGATTATCAAGTGCAGCAATCCAATCTAACAATTCATCTTCATTCAAGCTTCCAGTATACTTGGTGACATCAACCTTCACCTTAGGTTTTTCACTCTGCCCTGCCTTTAACAGTTTTGCCAATCTCTGGTCTTCAGCATCCAGATCTTCAGCTACCTCTTCATACTCTTCAACAGTATCTGCATCTTCTTCAGACTCACTGTCTTCCTTTTCCCTCTTTTTGTTCTTTTCCAGGGCTGTCAGCCTGGCTTGAAGTGCTTCAGCAAGCTCCTTCATCTTCCTCATCTCTCTAGCATGTTTCTCCTTCAGTTCCTGCAATTCCCTTGCAGTACCACTACCTTTAGGCGGCATTTTGTCCACCTCTCAATCAACACACAACACACAACTCAACTCTACTTCTGCCCTTTCGGTGACAGAATCAACACACAACAGCCCAGACCTTTTGCTGAGCTCTGATACCACTATGATGCAGAGGCATCCACACTATACCCTTCGCTGATAGCATGAATGTCTGCAGACCAACCTCATCATCATCATCTTCGCCGTCATCATCATATTCCCTAAAACTACCAACAGCATCATCATATTTCGCATTACACAGTCAGCATCATATTTCGGATGATCGCTAACATCCTCCTGCCGACTACTATTCACCTCCTCCGCTTTCCTCCTAACATCATCATCATGATGTTCAGCGGGCGAACACATCCTCCGGTTGCACTGTTCATCGGGCACCGAACTCCATCGTCATCATCATGACCTTCAACACTGTCTTCGTCAGCAGGATATCCAAATATCCGGTTGTTCAAATATCCTGATGACGACCACCTTCAGCAGCTTACCTTCGATGCTCCGCTACCCGACGATACAAACAACAGCATCATGATCTACTTTATCCGGTTGTCTTCGACATCTCCTGATGATGCTAATACAACCTTCTGCCACGGACTTCCGCCGATACCTTATCACTTTAACGACGGCAGGATAAACTCGCACAGGGGGGGATATCTCAATATCCTGATGACGATGACGTCATATCCTGATGACGATGACGTCACCCGTTATCCTGATGACCCTTTCGACACTTAGTCAAAAAAACACGAACTTTCTCTCCCGCATCTACTCGCGATACGCGGATGTTTGGCACTCCCGATATGATCCTGATGCCGATACATGCACTTAGTCTATGTCCGACCTAAACATCCTGATGCACTTGCGACATGAAAACTCCAACAGTTTCCTGACCCGATCTTCTTCCTGATGCCGATGCACTCCTCCTCGGCAACTCCTGATGATGATCACCCCGATGAACTCACACTTCATGCACTCAACTGCATCATGTTCATCTTCACTTATCCGGATGACGATGTCCAAACCCGACTGCAGGATATTCACCTAGAGATCCTGATGATGCCGTCTTGACTAGTTTCTTCACTTAGCGAAATTTCACTTCGCCGATCCTCCGGGGATGACCCGATCCAGTCTTAGGGTGATCTTCGACACTCTGTCTTATCAGCTTGACCTAGCACATGAGGATGCTAGGCTCCTCAACATCTGTCGACCGCGATCCTGCACACCTGCATGCAAACAAACAAACTACCTACTAACCTACTGTACATTACCATTCCACCGATCAGACGGTTCAACCGGTGGAATGGATCAGTACATCCATGAAACCCTCTCAAACCAGCAAATCAATCAAGTAATGGAATGCAACCAGAGCAAGAACACAAACATGATCTCTTTATTGATTTCAAAAGATGCAATACAATGATCAACCTCTCTCTCAGTCTCACTCTCTGCAACCTAGCTCGATCGTTGATATCTGTCTGTATATCATATCAAACGATCTCATGCTTATAAAGACTTTCCTACGAGTACTACTGACCCGACTCCAAGCGGCTGGGAACTCTCCAAGCGGCTGGGAGATCCCACCGAACACGCATCATGACAGCTGTTATAACTAACTAGCTAAAAATAGCAAAAGCCTGGTCAGCATGATCTTATCCTGATCAGCATGACCTTATTACATGCAACTGGTCCTAACAGACCTTCTTGGAAACATAAACAGGACCTAAACTACTAACTGCCTTATCCAGACCAGCTGTCAGGTAGGTGCTCCTGCACCAGTCTAATTCTGAAATTTGATAAGAGTAGCAACATGCTTGATGAAATAATATTAAAATAGAGATTTACAAAGAACAAGACCATATTAGGTTTTGATGAAGGGCAACATTTGAAATCTAGTAATCCTCCTAAAAATACTGTAGAGAGGAAGTAGCAGAAGGAAGGTGATGGCTTCACAAAAGTCATAGATCTAAAAGAGAGAAGATTCAGAGGTCCCCTTCTACAAGACGTTCTGGTGTAATCAGGTTTCCTCTGTTGAACTGCACCGAACAACTAAGATGGAGGGGTGAATCAGTTGTTCTAAAACTTTTAACCAAATATGATGATCAACTTATTAACTACTTACATTCAGATAAAACCATGAAAGCATCAAATGAGAAGCTCAACACAAAATCATAAACAACACAGGACACACTAGATTTTTACATGGAAAACCCTAAAAGGGAAAAACCATGATGGATGTTAGCCCACAGAAATATATGAGTAATATCAATACCAAAAAATAGAGGCTCACTACCTATAGGGCTCACTACCCAAATTTCTCACTATAAAGAAAGCCTCACTACCTATGGATGGCTCACTACCAAAGGGTGCTCATTGCCTATGGATGGCTCACTGCCAAAGGGTTGAACTAAGATAACAACATCTACTCCATGCCAAGGTTCAGTTCCATTGAAGCACAAAAACACCTCTGCTCTGCTTTGCTGCTTTACTTCACTTTATCTTTGCATCTTTGCACTTGGATACTTTTTCATGACTCAATTACAAGTATTTATACACTACATCAACCTTGGAATGATCATCAAGTTCAGCATTACAATCATCAACCGTTGGAACAATCTCCAAGGTCGACATTACAAACATACATAAAATAGGTCTTGACCTAATACAAAATTATGCTAAGGAAATGTAATAAAGATGTATATGGATCACACCATGCCTTAGTTGGGACTCAAACACTATCTTCCATGCCTCAACATGCTTCTACAATCTTTAAGAGATCTCCACAATCACTAGAATTAACCAAGTCGGCTAAGACTGGTTACACACTACGTTATCTGGGAACAATCTTCAAACACGATCTCAATTCCTTAACGTGGACCAATGTAAAGGTAGCAACATGATTAGGAGGCATCCATAGGCACATTGTAATCACCAGGAGCAACCGTACAAAATCTAACCACTTTATCCATGAGATTCTTAATATCAGAGCACATGAACTTCACTATCTTCAACTTTCATAAAAGAAAGATAGCTTGCAGGCTGCTAAATCATGAACCATTGTAGTTGTAGGCACTTACCATCAACCTAGACTTCTGTCTAGAACCACAAAGAAAAATAATTCAATGCGGAGGAATGCAGAGCAAAGTACTTTCTCCCTGTCACCAGTGAATAATAAAAAAAGGAGGTTTTACTCTGGTGAATGTAACTCACTCAATTCTTCACGCCGAAGGCTGAAACTCAGGATTCAGCATCTTCAGACATGCCTCTAAATAAATTTCAAACCACAAACCATGATCTTCAATATACAAGAAATGCGGAGCAATCTTTTGGATTGTTCTTTAGTATGCAACTCACTGTCTTCACTATAATTCACTGTTTCCTTTCTGATTCTTCTAGAGCGGCTAATTTTCTCAATGTCCTCAACATATAAGGGTTCTAATCAATCAAAAGATAAGAATACAATTGATTCCAATGACAACATAGATGTGTTGACATCAATGACAACATCGATTAGGCATATACTTGCAACAATCTCCTCCTTTGTCATTGATGGCAACATATGATGTGAAAAATTGTAACTACCATCAAGACAAGATTCTCTCCCTTACTCTTCACACATCTGCATTCATTCCCTCTGAGTTTTTCACATGAGTTCTCTCCCCCTTTGACATCAATGGCAAAGGGAACATACTTGCATTCTATTGCTTTGAACCAAACTCTCTTCTGAACTCTCTCCATTTGACTACTCCCCGTGAGAAGTAGCCCGTACAAGCATCAATCCGGATCTGGAGGTGCAACTCTAAGTACCATCGGATTGATGTACTCTTGTGCATCTTAGTTTTGAGTAGGAGTGGTGATAACCCCTAACTTTTCTTTGAGATACTCAAAAGTATCCTTAAGCAGAGGCTTGGTGAAAATATCTACAATCTGATCTTTTATGGACACATATTCCAAATTTACTTCATTCTTTGTCACTTTCTCTCTCAAAAAGTGATATCTTATTGATATGTGCTTTGTTCTTGAGTGCATCACTAGATTATTTGAAATGTTTATGTGCACTTGTATTATCACAAAAGATTGCAATTGGATCTTCATGCACAACTCTTATATCCTTCAAAGTCTACTTCATCCACAATACTTGAGTGCAACAACATGTTGCTGCAATATACTCTACTTCTGTAGTTGACAAGGATATTGAATCTTGTTTCTTGGTTAGCCAAGAAACCAATCTATTTCCCAAGAAGAAGGTACCTCCATTTGTACTCTTTCTATCATCAACATCTCCAGCCCAATCTGCATCTGTATAAGCACTGAGAGTGAAATCATTATTCTTTGGATACCTAAGCCATAATCTAGAGTACCTTTCAAACACCTCAGGATTCTCTTAATTGCCATCACATGTGATTCTCTTGGATCAGCTTGAAACCTTGCAACAAGAAAAACTGCATGCATAATATTAGGTCTAGTTTGGGTTAGATAAAGCAATCCTCCAATCATGGATCTATATTTTTTCTGATCAACCTTAGGTGATTCATTAGTTTTTCTCGACTTGCAACTAGTCATCATGGGAGTACATACCAGTTTAGAGTCTTCCATCCCAAACTTCTTCAGTAACTCTTTCACATACTTAGACTGAGATATGAATATTCCTTTATCTAATTGATTAATTTGCAGACCCAAAAAGAAATTCATTTCACCAAACATGGACATTTCAAATTCACTTTTCATCTCACCAGCAAACTTTATGCACATACCTTCATTTCCTCCAAAGATAATGTCATCAATAAAAACCTCAACAATCAAGATCTGATCATCATTGATTTTGAAGTACAGATTGATATTTGCAATGACTTTACTAAATCCCAATTGCAACAAATACCTGTCTAACCTTGCATACTAGACTCTAGGAGCTTGTTTGAGTCCATATAATTCTTTCTTCAACCTACATACCATATCACTTTGATCTGACAATTTGAATCCCTTCAGTTGCTCAATGTATAGTTCCTCTTCTAACTCACCATTCAGGAAGGAAGATTTCACATCCATCTGATATACCTTAAAATCTTTGAGAGCTGCAAATGCCAGAAACATTCTGATTGCTTCAATCTGAGCTACTGGGGCAAAGGTTTCTTCAAAATCTATCCCTTTAATTTAAGAATATCATTTGCATACAAGTCTTGCTTTATTCCTACAACTTCTCTATTTTCATTTAGCTTGTTCTTGAAGACCCATTTAGTTCCAATGACATTTTTGTCAACAGGTCTGGGAACTAATTCCCAAGTTTCATTCTTCTCTATCTGCAGTAGTTCTTCCTCCATTACCTTTACCCAATTTTCATCATTGCATGCTTCATTCACATTGTTTGGTTCAATCTTTGAAAGAAAACAATAATTAACTTGTTCTTATGCAGCTCTTCTTCTTGTTAGTACACTTTTGTTCTTGTCACCTATAATCTGGTCTTCAAAATGATTGATCCTTACATACCTGGGAGTCTTGACAATGCTTTCTAGAGCCTCTTCTTCATCCTGATTGTCTGCTTGCTCATCTTTTTCTTCAATTTCTATAGTCACAGGTTCATCTGGTTCATAACAACTCAGGTCTGATATTCTTTCTTTGCCTTCATCTACCTTTCACATTTACACTCTCAACAATCTTTTTGAGCCTCTTGTTGTAGCACCAGTAAGCATTACTCTTGGTAGAGTATCCAAGAAAGATTCCTTCATCACATCTTGCATAAAACTTTCCTAGATCTTCATCTCTCCTGATATAACATTTGCTTTCAAAGACTTTGAAATATTTTACTGTGGGAATTCTTCCAAACCACAATTCATAGGGAGTTTTAGTACCATTACCTTTCACTTGAACTCTATTTTGAATGTAGACAGCAGTGTGAATAGCTTCTTTCCAAATACTTCTGGTAGACCTTCTTCCTTCATCATTGTCCTAGCAGCCTCCTGAACTATCCTGTTCTTCCTTTCCACAACTCCATTCTACTAAGGATTCCTAGGTACAAACAACTGTCTCTTTATCCCATGCTCTTCATAGAAAATGTTGAATTCATTTGTTGTGAACTCACCTCCTCTATCAGATCTTAAGCATTTGATCTTAAAATCTATTTCATTCTCAACCATTGCCTTGAAAGGTTTGAATTTCTCTAGGGCTTTTGATTTATCTCTTTGAAAAGTAACCCAAGTCATTCTAGAATAATCATCAATAAGCAACATGAAGTACCTGTCACCTTGTAGACTTCTCACCCTTGTAGGACCACAGAGATCTATATGGACTAGATCCAGTAAACTGGTAGAAAATTATTCTTTGCTCTTGAAACTTGTCCTTATCTGCTTTCCCAACTGACATTCCTTACAAATTGAGTTGGAGGGTTTCACAAGTTTTGGTAAATCTCTCACAGCCTGACTTGAGATTATTTTTACCAAACTATCAAAGTTTATATGACACATCCTTCTATGCCACAACCAACTTTCATTTGCCTAAGCTAATAAACAATAATCATTTGTTCCTTTAAATTGATAGATGTTACCTTTTGTCTTCTTACTAGTAGCAATCACAATTCCAGAGCTTTCCATGATGTTGCACCCATTGTCTTTGAATCTTAGATCATATCCTTTGTTACACAGCTAACCAACACTCAAAATATTATGCTTCAAACCCTTTACATACAGAACATTGTCAGTATTATGCTTTCCATCAAATGAAATAGATCCTTTTCCACAAATCTTACTCGCTACATTATCTCCAAACCTAACCAATCCTCCATCATACTTTTCCAAACTTACTTTTATCATCACTCATGTGATGTGAGAATCCACTATCAATAATCCATTCATCCTTATCTTTCTCAACCTGAACAGCCAAAGCACTCTCTTCTACTAGGTTTTCATCCTTCACACAACTAGTAGAATTAGTAGACACAAGATCTTCTTTAATAGCAATAAACAAACACTCATTTACACTAGAACTAGCATCAGCAGATTCATCATCAGTCACACCTTCATCATCAAAATCTCTAACATAGTAGCATTTCTTTGGACCTCTAGGTCTTCTCTCATATCTTTTCTTATTTCTTTCAATTCTTTTAGGACATCTGGAAGCATAATGACCTACTTACCACAAGAGAAACATTTGAAAGGTAGTTTACCTTTGAACTTACCAAAACCTCCTTGCATCCTGTCAATAAAGTTAGATTCAATTTCATCAAAGTCATAATCCACTTTATATTTCTCAGCTCTGGAAATCTTTTCTGAAGTACTGGCTTTGAAAGCTAATTCAACTTTTGGAAGAGCATCACCAAATTCTCTCATCTCAAAGGCTGTAAGCTTTCCAAGTAACTGATCTTTATCAATAGTTTCTAGAGTCATGAATTCTTCAATAGCAGCCATATTGTGACTACAGGATTTTGGTAGTGATCTAAGAATTTTCATCACAACTTCCTTATCAGTGAGAGTTTCTCCCATACCTTTTATTCTAGTGACAAGTTCATCAGCTCTCTGCATAAAGGCTATTATGTTTTCATCTTCATTCATCTTCAAACCCTCATATCTTAATTTCAAGCTCTGTAGCTTGGTTTCTCTAACAGAATCATCTCCTTCATACAAAATTTTCATCTTCTCCCATACCTCATTTGAAGATTCAAGGTCCACAACTTTTGTCAATACTAAGTCACTTAAAGAACTTAACAGAGCATCCTTTTCCTTGACATCTAGCTCATATTCTTTGATATCATTTTCAGTTGTCAGACCACCTTCAGGCATGACAAATTGTGATAGTGTAGCTATCCATACTTTATAACCAAGATAGAGAAGATGGCTTTTTATTTGTGCCTTCCAAAGAGTATAATTTGTCCCATCAAAATGTGCAGCTTCCTTCTTGTAAGACATCTTGGATCTTCCTAAAGCTATTAGGGTTTCTTCAGAGGAACCTTGCTCTGATACCAATTGTTGAACTACACCAGACAACTGAGAGGGGGGGTGAATCAGTTGTCCTAAAATGTTTAACCAAATATTGTTGATGATTGTTTTTACACATTCATAACAAAAGCTAAAATTCACAAAAATGAACATAAATTGTCTTGAAATATATGGAGAACTCACCTAGGAGTTCTTAATACCAAGTTTCTATATGGTCAGGTCTTGACCTTGTGGACAATTCAGTAGGTTGATGTGAAACTGTAATATTTAAGGGGCCTTACTTGATTTAAGGTAATATGTGACTTACTGGACTCAAATTATGCAAATTGTTACAAATATAGACAAATTATTCATTCTTTTGCATAAACTTACTACTGTATCAGAAAGCCTTGTATGATTTATAGTGAAACAAGCTTTGCCTTTCAAATTGATATGAAAATTGTTAGATATTAACACAATTCTTCATGCTTCTTTCAAATGTAAGACAATTTCCTTAAGATTTCTGTGTTTAAGCTAATTATTTCAAATTTTTGGGGAAAAGTTAGAGAAAATTAGGTTGAAAATCATTTCACTACAGGATCTAATTGTTCTGTTACTCACATCTTTAAGAGATACAACAAATTAATCAAATCAACATACTAAATCTTCAAGTGTAGAGTCCTGAGTATTTTCACGAACACACATCAAAGATTGCAATCTTTCAAAGGATGATACTCCAAATACCAGTAAGAGTCAGAAAACACTCTATAATAGACGTAGAATTCCAAGTTTACTTGTATCTAAAGCACACAGTCATATAGAATTTACAATGTATGAATGACCTTTTGTTTCACTAATCAACTTGCCAGAAAACTTACAGACATTTTTACAAATACAGTAAGGAGATCGGACATTCTGCACATTCCTTAGTGTAGACACAGGCGACCTCCTCTTCTAAACTAAAAGAAATATTTCTCTATTCAAATGTTCAAACAAATTACAAGTGCTAGCTACATCTCAAAAAATCCCTATGTAGATAATATACAAGTAGCAGAGCTTCTTATATAGAATTTGAAGCTTCATATTGCTATGGCCACAAAACCCAATCTATGGTCAGTATTCATACTTTCTTGATCAAGGGTGTACATTCATTCCTAACTGTTTCTCAAAATATCTATGTGGTTTATTTTCTTACCTCAAAGGATGCCATTGGAATATTTTCAAAACATGATTCCCCCCTTTGACCTCTTCTATTTTGTTGACCTTACTCGCAGATAACCTTCAATTGACTCTTTCATTAGTATTATTTGCCTTTTTTCATATACTTTCCTACTCCTTCAGATATATCTTGAAATTATTTGTTACACCTTTTATGAAGGTGTGATTTCCCCTTGGACTCCTTGTCCATATATATTCTTGCATTATGACCCCTTCTTTCAATTTCTTCTCTTCTTTACCTGAACCTTCAACCTTCTTATATTTCATTATATTCGCACTCACCTCCATTATTGAATCAATCATTTGTTTACTTAAATACACATCTAGATTCTCTAGACATGGTGCAAAGATGGCCTTGAATTCTTTTAATGCCCTTTGGAGTTCGTGTGTTGGTATGTCCATAAATTCATGATCTATGATCTTTTCAAACATCCTCTTATGTAACCCGATCATGCTACCTACTTTCTCCTCTAAACCCTGAGTGACTGTGATGCATCTTCTGAGACTATCATCTTCAAACGTTAACTCCAACCTGCCTGTGGTACTTGATTTTCCATCTGAGGAGTAATGACTCCTTCATGTATTAATTCATCTGCTCTTTCTTCAATTTCCTCCAGTTGCCCTAATTCAAACTTGCATTCTTCTTTTC
This sequence comes from Cunninghamia lanceolata, assembly GCA_027924645.1. Taxonomy (NCBI): domain Eukaryota; kingdom Viridiplantae; phylum Streptophyta; class Pinopsida; order Cupressales; family Cupressaceae; genus Cunninghamia; species Cunninghamia lanceolata. The sequence goes on from BSBN01000934.1 coordinate 4,833,937, forward strand.
TAAACTGACAATTATATATAAGTACACTGCATTTATTCTTTTTTGTTGCAACCAATTCCCATCCTATCATTGCTTGTTTGATCACCTCTTCTCCTTCTTGCATGAATGCTCTGAACCATTCTTAAAAAATATTAGCCTAAAGCCTCTTATTTTCCATATCCTTCACTTTACCTTTTGACAATACTACTATTTCACTGGGTAACTCTGGTATTGTAGCATTGGGATCAAATATCCCCCTAATGAATTATTGTAACTAGACAATGTGTCCTTTCAAATATTCATGTTTATCTTTATCTATCCTTAGCATTTTTGCTGTAGCCTGGTGCGTATCGTCCCACTCACTTATATGTTGCTCCCTTTTTGTGTGTCCTAGGTCAAAATTAAGTATCTTGTAGTCATCTACTGTTATTTCTCCTTTGGCTTTCTCCTTCTGTGGTATGGCCAAATTTAGTGTTTTGGATCTGTCTGTACCCCTTTGTATTGCCAACATGGTTCTGGCCTTCCTCTTTTCTTTTCTTGGCGTTGCATCGCCTAATAAACTTTTGATGTCTATGGGTACTAACTGTACCTCCACCTTTACTATCCTTATTTCTACACCCAACCAGGCCGGAGCCTCTTTTGTGCCTTCAGTAGCTTTCTCTTCATTGATTGCCTCTTCTTGAGGCTTTTCTACTTCTCCTTGTTCTTGTTGCTATGGAGGAGGTTGCTGTTGAGGGGCTGGTTCCTGTACTATTGGATCATTTTGTTGTTTAGATTTACCCTCATTATCATCTTCTTCAATTTGTGTATCTCCTTTACCCTCATCTTCTTCATTTGGACCTTCTTTTTCTGATGAATCCTTTTCTTGATCTTCCTCTTTATTTTCTTGTTCCATATTTTCCATGCCCTTATCCTTTGTTTGCTTTTCAGGTTCAAAATTATCTTCATCAATATTCTCTGTGTTCTCTTTGCTTTTAGGTTTATCTGTTGTTTCCTCTGTTGTTTCAACTTTCTTTTGTCCCTTTTTAGGCATGTCAGCTTGCTCGACATGTGAAGGTGAACCTACTATCTTATCAGATTCTTTTGTCTCTTTTTCTTGTTCGTCTTTGCTTTCTACATTCTTTTCTTCTTTGCTATGTTCCCCATACATGTTTAGAATATTCAACACATCTACACCAAAAGTACTAGCTCTTATTTCTTCCTGTTGTGTGGTTATACAACACGCCCCATTTTGACTTGACAAAACAGGGACCCAACCTTTTTTTGTTGCTTTGGCTTGTTGTTTTTCTGCTTTGGGCAGTCTAGTAAAATTAAGCCATGCAGGTCCCCCTACAAGTGGGTAGATAGGTCACCATGATGAGGTCAGTTTCTAAAGTCAATATTTCATACCATCAACCTCATGGTTGGAAAGTGCATGAAATTCCATGCAGGTTTGCCTTTTGGATCACACTGAAATTCCCTAAGGGGAGAAAGTTATGTTGAGTCAAAGTTTCAGTCAAACCTGATATTTCGAGGAGGGGGTCATATTTCAAACATTAGTCATATTATATAAGATCACCCTGATATAAGTTTATCATCTAATAATCGCTTAGTCCACAAAGTGCAGACGTCAATTTTATGTGATAGCTGATGTCTGCCCGTCAAACGGCTTCACATATTTTGCAGGGGTCATATTTTGAATATCACCCGATCTTACAAATATCACCCTTGGTGCAAAATATCACCCTACGCCAATATGGCAATGGCGTCATCTAAACCTAGTGACCAGAGAATATCCCCCTGATGATGAAGTCATCATCTCATTTTTTTGCCTCGCAGACATATATTTCCGATGACCACTATATTCCATAACATGACAGTGATGTCACCCCGATCTTTCCCAGGAAGGTCATTTTACTTTGTGGGGGTCATATTTCAAACATCCCCTAATCTTAAATTCATGACCTGATATACATACGGTCAACCTTTGACCACATCACCTAATTCTTCTACACTAGCTTTGCTACTCAAAGGCGGAAGGACATTTTATACAGAGGGGGGTCATATTTTGAATATCACTTGATCTTTCAAAGATCACCCCTCCCTCCCGTTTCCAGACATTAAATGGACATAAATGTGGTAGATGGATTCTAGTCGACTGCGAATACAATTCAAACACTTGGCATCATCCATGGATTCTCTGTAGAGGATTAATGGATTTGATCCATTTAACATAGTTTTACCCTAATCTGCCCTACGGATGAGTTTAAAGGTAACTTTCCAAGGTTATTTTCATTTACCTTGCGAAAAAATGAGAATTTATAGAGTAGAGAAGTCAAACCCTTATATGAGCTAACTGTGAACGGACTATAGCTTGTAGCATAACGGAACGGGTGATCATCATCATTTGTTCCCCTTTTCCATAATCATTGACCTAACCCAGAAGGAAAGCGTTATGAGGTAAGTAATTAAAAACCCTCCTATTGTCATTTTATGCATGTCTAGGTAGTATGTTCTTTCTTATGGTTTGAATTTGTAAATGTGCACATCATGATGAATTAATGAATAATGGATATAATATGCATGATGTCGTAGGTATATAATGTTGTCCGAATACGTATAGATATTGTATAGTAAGACAGGGCATGTTTATTGCAGGATTCCATGGCAGACGTAAGGAAAAATAGGTCTGATGCAGAATTTCTAAAACCCATGTTTGTTCAGCTAGAAGGGGTACAAATCAAGTATGGCATCATTGGGGATACCCACCAGGGACATATAGATTTAGTGGAATGGTCAACTAGAATAGACCATGATAAGGATAATACCCTTCTAGATGCAATATATGTATCAGGAATGTGGCATGCAGCCGGATTCCCCTATGCCATGGAAATCCTAGAATTGGTAGTAGAATGTGCCAGAAACTATAACCCTCAGACCAGGTGGGTTGAGAAGCATGGAAGGGTATATGCTGACTTTTAGATTGAGGGTATCACGTCTACTTTCAATCTCCTAGTTGGAAAGAAGGTGGTTAGTGTGGATCTACAGAAGCTGGAAACATAGTATAATAACAACAAAAAGAATGCAAGGAAGAGGATGTATCAGTGGAGGTCTAAGAGTAACACCTACACTGCCTCTGCTAAGTTGCCCGTCCACCTGTACAAGTTAGATTTTGATGATGAGTATCAATACATGATTGCCCTGCTCAGTAGGATGACAGGCCAGCCTCATGCTAGAAATTTTAAGAATTAGATGTTTGGGATCATCCAAATGGTCCTTTATATAGATAACAAGCCATTATGGGCCAAGGTCATTAGTGATGCATTAGATGAAGAGATGAGGAACCTGGGAGGTCAAGAATGCTCATTCCATATGACCTCATATGTTGTCTACTCACATGCTTACAAGGGAACATTTGATGCACTGACTACAGTTGGCAAGGTTAGTGGTGGAGTAGATGATGCCCACATGTGGGATCATTATCCTTAGATACAGAGAAAGAATTACCCCATGGATTACAAATTGGTGAATGATACATTCTCTATGCATCTAGTTAGAACCATGGAGGAAGATAGAACCGAGAGACTGAGCATGGAGGCTCACAAGGTTGTATATAGGCATGGAGCCTAGTTTATCCAATATACCACATTTTCATATATAATGGTGGAACAATTTGAAGACCAACCCATTATGCTGCCCAGGTACCCTATTGATAGGGTGGTCCTAATGGAATTTTGAGACAAGTATCTACCATTGTGGAGACATACAAAGCACAAAATAAGATCCCCCCAGTACTATTTCCAATATCCATGGGCTGGTATATATGCTCAGATTCACAAAGCATAGAGTATATCATAGGTGGTCTAAAAATGATGTATCTGCAGCCATTTCCATTAGCTAGATCTTATGACCCCTATGGTAGGATGCATAAAGTAATGGGGAAGTGTATACATCAGAGGCACCTGGAAGATTTTTAGACTGATTGTGAGGATGAAACTGAGGTGAGAAGAAGAAAATATCAGAGGCTCACCCTAAATCAGATAAGGACATTTGACTACATCCCAGTGCCAGCACAACTGAAAAAGGATGATGGTAGGACCATGTCAAATGAATATGAAGACAAGGTTACAATGACACCATCTCAGCCCCTGATCTAACACAGCCGGAGGATATCTCCTTGGCTCAGTTTATAGGTGGGGTGCTACAGTTAACCCAAGCATGGGTAGATGAACAGATAAATAGATTAAAGAAGAGGGGTGTAGCCATTACAGTGGATACCAAGAAGAAAAGGCAGGAGATCCCTGATGAGGAGTATCATGACTTCCTTGGTGAAAAAAGGAAATCTAATGGAGAAAGGTTACCCATTCAGAAACAGAGAAAAGGTCCCCCCAAAGGAAAGAAAACTGATGATGAGCCCAAGGGGGTGATAATTCAGAGAATTGTCATGCCAGCTGCAGGTGCTTCAACATTAGGATAGGGGTCTGCCTCATTTGCACTGCCTTTGATGGACAAGCCTAAGATAAAGAGGATCCTGAGGCTAGCTGAAGAGATTGCACAAGTACAGGATCAGGGCCAAGCCTCACAATAGAATGTAGAACAAGATATCCCTTTGGAGGAAGAGCTAGTAAGTAAAGAGCCTACAGGTGATGACCCGACAATGGTCAGCAGGAAGACGAGGGTGGCACCGCTGGCATCTCCACCCAAGAAGCAAAGAACATCTATGCAGGGTGACATCAGTGCTGATCCTATTGTATTGAGAGGAGCTGGTGGTGAAGTGTTTAGGAAGGAGATGCAACATGATGTGCCACTTCCCACCATTATCAAGTTTAAGACAGAGAGAGCAGAGGAGCAAGCAAAAGAAACTTTCAAAGCAGGTCAAGGTGGTCCTTTCTCCTTGGAAGACACTGTGGACCTATCAGATGATGAAGTAGTGCAAAATGTAGCTTCTTAGAAGATGCAAACCCTTACCTCCATTACCCGCATGACCCCACATGGGACCCCATTAGCACAACTAGCGGTATTGGAAGAGTTGAAGAAAACAACTTAAGAAGAGAAAGAGAGTAGCCCGGAAAGGGTAGCCCAACAAATGGGGATTGACAAGTTAGTTGATCAGGTGACTAGCCCTGTAATTATAGATTTGACATACAGGGAGGATGTGAGCCCCAAAGACAAAGCGGGTGCACCTAATCAAATAGGGAATGTTGAAGCAGCTAAGCAGGTAGAAGAAGAGAGCAATGCTTTAGATATGGGCCAACAACAGCATGAGATACCCGCTGCGCCAAAGATAGTAGAAGTCCAACAGAAGGGCGAGACTGATATAGATACATCAGGTGATGATGCCATCTAGACCCAAGGAGATACAGGAGAAAAGGATATATCAGGTCATGAAGACCTTAAGGCACAAGATATCAGTACGTCAGGTGTGGAACAAAATGTAACCCAAGATCAGGGTGATACACTGGGTCCAAACACACAAATAGCCACGGATACCAATAGGCCTCAAGATGAGGAAAATACCAAGGTGGATGAAACACAAAAAGAGGGAGTACAGGATCAAGCACATGATCATCATGTGGACATTCCACAGGATCCTTCCCCACAGAAAGAGGCCCCTCAACAAGAAGAGATGCAACAGGATCCCCCTCATGAGGAAATCCATGAGGAAGAAATTAGGAAGTCACCTTCTCCATCCAGAATAGAGACCGATACTGGAGATCAGGTTAGACATGATGATGACAAAGGATGTCAAGGATCCAGAGATGAAGTGCCTCAGTGGCTTGAAAAGGAAATAGGTATAGAACAAGGCTTTGAAATCCAAGAATTTGATGTTTCTACCTTGTTTGCAGAGACTATCACGAAGCCAAAGAGAAAAGCCACATTGACATCGGCTATCAGAAGAGATCCTACTACAGGTAGAAGGACTGCCCAAGTAGCACTTCCCATTGTAGAAAAAGAGAAGGGCAAGATCACCCTGGAAGAGTTCTAAATCACAACTGTTGATTTGGGTTTTGCTAATGAGGACCAAGAAAGCCAAGAGGGGAAGGATATCATTGATTCTTTGACCCAAAGGGTAAAGAAAGATAAAGAGAAAAATAAGCAGCATAAGGAGCACATTGCCCAGCTGCATGCATATATAAAGGGGTTGATTAACCTTGATAGTACACCAGCAGATCCGGTAGTCCCATTGACTGTTATCTCCCAGGAGGAAGTTAATAAATTAGACCTCATGAAACATCAAGCCATGATAATGGATAAGTGGATGCTGACAGCCCTTACAGGAGCGAAGGATGTATTGAGAACCTCCTTATAGAGGTGGAATTCTTTAAGTAGTTTGAAGAGAAAAGTGGACAAAATGCAAAATGAAATAGAAAGATGGTCATTCCAATTGGAAAAGGACCTAACTGCTTTGAGTGAAATAAAGAGGATTGATCCTCAAATTCTAATAAACAATCAAGTGTTAAATAATAACAATGCCCTTCTGATAGATATTTGGTATGAAGATATCAGGTTTGAATGTGATATCCTAAAGAAGTGCAGTGTCAAGCTCAGGGATATCAGTATAAAGCTGTATAGCATGATGGCGTACAAAGCAGAGATCCTTAAAGCATTAGAAGGAAAAGTAGAGGGTAAGATAGAAAATCAAGATGCAGACTTTTCTATGAAAGCTCTGCATGATAATTTCCAGCCGATGGCTGATGACCCCCTCACCCACCTGATAGAAGAGGTGATGAGTAAGATCATGAGGATCAAGGTCAAGGTGGAGATTTACAATGAGACACTGAATAGTAGAAAAGATAAGTTGGAGGCAATCAAAGCTAAATTCCAGTCTCATTAGCACGCCATTACAAAAGCCAAAACTCAAGATGGCGGGGAGGTAGACAAATTAGTACAAGCCTATGAAAATATCAAGACGGCAATGAAGGTCCATATACAGGATGACGTTCATCAGGGTGATAGTGATACAGAAAGGGATGAAGACCATGATCATGAAGAAGAAGAAGGAGATAAAGAAGAGGAACCTGAAGAATGAACGAAGATGCATCATGAAGAAGACATATGCATAAGGTACTCATAAGACAATGAGTCATCTAGATGGTTGCTAGCTAGCAACTTGTGCCACAAAGGAAAGTTGACTAAGTCAAAGAGTGATAATCTACCATTGATCCTAATTAACAAATCTTGACCGTAGGTCATTTGTAACTGCCTCCTCACCTTATTCTATAAAAGGTGCAGGGGTGCTATATTTTGAATATTTAGAAGCTTAATTGAAATTTGATTGCTGAAATATCAGGACTTATTTCAAAGTTATTGTAAATGTACATGTCTTGCATACTGAATGAAAGAGAAGACAATTTGATTACAAATCATCATAAATCTTGACTAATCTATGTTTGAAATCTTGATACATGCTTTTATCAGTTGCATCCCTTGGAGTGCTTGTCATTCTACATTTTATTGTTGTCATTCCTTATCCTTTGAAGTTAGCATCATCTGTATCTAGCTGTGGAACATCCTGGTGAAAATATGGTTTGATTTCTTCTCCTCGTGAATGTATCTTGTATGTAATTGGTTCAGTGGCTAAAGATTCACCAAAATTAGAAGTATTCTTTTAAATTTCTTTCAATTTCATAACAATTCATCACCATAATTGTAAATAATAGAGAATTAAAAGAAAATACCCTGAAATATGCTGACATCTCGTAGATAATTGGAAATACATAGCATATTTAGAGTTAAAGCATGTTCAATTGACAAATATCATGGAAATTCATACATAAATCCATGAAATTCATGTATATATCTACTTACAGACACATCATTTGAGTAAATATACTGTGTAGAAGAAAGAATAGGTTCATGATGATCAATAATCAGAAGAATTGATCAAACTTGCAAATACATCAGCTATTTCTGGAAATAAAGTAGAAATAACCTCTCTGTAGAGTATACTTATAGGAAACAAAATCATACTAATCATTCAAACAAATGTAAGGCCCCTTGAAATGGAAAACAACATGTCACATCAACCTCTAAGTAACGTCAGATAATCATGACCTAATCAACGGAGACTTGGAGTCATTAACATATTCTAAGTTGATCATACTTTACAAGATAATAAAGGTTTGATGTACAAATTTGTATGCATGTTGTTATGATTCATCATCATCATCAACATAAATTGGCGCTAGAAGGAGGGCCTCCTCATCATCAGTAGGTTTGTCTGATTTGATGATGCAGATAGAAAGGTAACACTCATATAGTTTTGTATTTCGAGTCATATGCAAAGATTTGTTGTTTTAAGTATGTGCACATTTGTCCTTTGTGAAGTTTTCAAAATTAAGCATAAATATTGCAAGCTTTGAGGTTGATCATCATGAATTTGTCAAAGATATGTTCTATTTCAGGTTTTTTGATAAAACTTTGAGGTGACCTGCTAAAACCTGATATCTAGTTGCTGGTGTCACCAAGTCACATATCACCCCATATTTGCAGCATTTTTGCAAATATTGCGTAAATATCCAGTCAGTTTCCATTTCTGACCATAAATATAGCCTTTGCTAGGGTGTTTCAACTAATCTTTATAGTAATCAAGCTAATTTTCCTTAAATTTAAGAAATCATGGCTCTCAGGCCAAATACCAGGTCCAGATCCAGTGGACTCTTTGAAGAATTACCTATCTGGGGATTTAGACCTAGAACAGTAGATATTCATCACTCTCCTTATTCTAGTGCGTCAAGAGCTTCACCAGAACGTGCTCCTATAACTCCTATGAGGTTACAAAAACCTACAGGGCCACCTGTCACACCTCAAGTTCAACCGCCACCAGTCACAATGTCATTCTTTACAGCAGAGTCACCTCTGACTTTCATGGCATATCATTCTTTGCCTAAAAATCCTTTTAAAATTTGTCCTAAATATCATCCATATCAGGATGCTGATGATCACATTAGAACATTCAAGGAAGCTTGTTGTAGGGCTAGAATTGAGCATCAAGATGTAGTGTGCAGGTTATTTCCATTTTCCTTAGGGGAAGATGCATATAACTGGTATATCAGTCTTGGTCAAGGTTCAGTCAGTTCGTGGGCTGTGTTGGAGAAAGCCTTTAAGGATAGGTTCAAAATACCTATAGATCCTTCAATGAATTATCATTTGTTTGCCACAATCAGGAGATTTGAAGGAGAACCTATTGCCAATTTCAATTCAAGGTTCCAAAAGATGCTCTCTAAGCTAGTTGCTCCCTATGTTGTAATAGATGAAGCTGCTAGGAGCATATACTATTTAGCTTTGGATCCCTTGACTTCTATGTTTATCAGGAGAGCACATCCTGGTGTCACAACCTTGACAAGAGCTTTTGAAGAAGCTATCAAAGTCAGTCAGTAGTTGATCCCTGCTCCTACACCTAATATTGCATTTCCAACACTCCCTACTTATCCTACATATTATGCTCAACAATAGACCAATGAAGCCACGATACCTCCAGCTGTAATGCCAAGTCCTTTACAGATACCTCCACTCAGTATCATGCCACCTCCAAATGGAAATGGCTAGATGTTACAATATCTAGGACATACACAAGTACCTCAGGTTGTGGAATAGTCTAGCAATAATAATAACAATGGATCTTCCTTTTTCAAACCTCAGACTGAGAATGTAGTGGCCAAGGTTCAGGAAGAGAAAGAAGAAATTAAAGAGATATCAGCACAGTTGAGGAAACTCACCACTGAGATCACTCACTTGAAGAGTTAGAATTTTTATTCTCAACCAAATCAGAATAGAGGATATGCTAATGACAGACCTAATTATCCTAATAGGGGATACAATAATAACTACAATAACAATGGCAACAATAATCCCCTAGTCTGCCTAGAGTGTGGAACACTAGGCCAAATAATGGTTCTTTGCCATCACACCTAGATAATCAGCCTCCTAGTGAACCTAAGCAGACCACTAGGGTGAGCCTTGCAGAGGTAGCCCTTACAAACTGGTATAGGATACATAACACTAATGCTCATGCAGAGCTAGGTTGTCCTCAGTTCAAGATTGTTGCTAGTATATTTCAAACTGAAGTGTCCAATACTTCAAGTAATCCACCTTGTGTCAAAGGGAATGAAATTGTCCCCTGTGGATATGATTCTACTTTAGTGCTAGAAAGTTTCATGCATAATCCTCATCAGCAGACAATGTCCTCTCATCAAGATTACACCCTAGCATGTGAGGAGTCATCTATGTCTTTTGAGTCTAATTATGTGTTTACATTTGAGGATGAAAATGAGCCCTCAAGTGAACATGAAGAGGTACATGCTTATCAACAACAATATCAAGGTAGGCATAATTACAACCTGAGGAATAACTCAAATAGACTTGCTAGTCATTTGACCACATCCTTGCCTCCAAATAATTTCAACACTCCTCCTGATCCTAAGGAAAGCAATAACCCTGGATTTCCTAAGGTTAATGCTCAGTATTTAGCACCACCAAATACAACACCAAAAGCTAGTAATCTACCTCCTGAGTCTAATAAGTTGGTCAGTTATCTGGCAGATGAAATGAAAAAGATCAAAATTAGCCTGTCATTGTCAGAGCTGCTTAAAATCCCAGCTATCAAAAAAGCATTCATGAAATCCTTAGATGATCCTGCTCCAAAAGAGGATAGTCATACTTCAGGTCAGTCCAGAAATAAGGATCATGCTGTTAGGGATGTTAATGTTAAACAGAAAGCTTCAGCTACTATTCAAGCTGCAGAGACTTCACACATGACCCTTTACATCTCCTTTTCTCCTTACTGTAAGGATATTTAGTAAAAACTTGCATAATTCCTTAGTAGATTCAGGAGCATCTACCAATGTAATGCCCCTGTCCATATGTAATGCCTTAGGGTTGCATCCTGCTAAGTCACTAAAGAAAGTAACACAGTTAGACAAAACAGAGGTGAGTGTGGTAGGAGAACTAACTCACATTTATATGCAACTAGCATCAGACCCAAGAATCTAATACTACATTGATATTTAGGTAGTTGATATACCTGATACCTATGGGATGCTACTCAGCAGAGACTGGTCAAAAACCCTCAATGGATACATGTCCACTGATTTTAGTTACATGTGTTTACCTTGGAAAGGAATACCTAATCAAATAAGGATAGATGTTGAGCCTCACATGAAGCACATGATCACTGAATATAATAAAACCAATGAGATCATGTATGTGGATGTAGAACCCGGAGTTTACTCCATTAGACCCTAGACTTTCAGGATAGAGGAGATCCTCATGTATGATGTTCATCATCATGATGATAATCTTCAAGATGACAAAATAACTTTAGAGTTTGATTGCAGTCCTGAAAATGAAATAGAGGTAGACCACTTCAGGAATTTTTAGATGCACTTGTCTAAAGAGGTGCAACATTGCAAATTATTAAAAATGCCTGTTCATGATATTCTAATAGAAGGATGGTGTAGGCTACATGATGAAGCTCATTCTGAAAAGACCTGTGAGGCTTGCTTAGACATGATGGAACTGGAACAAGCATGCAGTGAGACATCATCATCATCATCTGCGGTAAGTTCTGTAGATACTGATAGTGATACTAATTTTTGTTTGTCATCTGTAGGAATAGGAAAATGCACACATCAGGATGGAAGTCCTATTCAGACAGAGGAGATTCTAGTATATAACAAGAGTAATTCTAAAAGAAGCAAGAGAATCACCCCAGGGAGTGATTGTCTGGTAGAATCAAATTATGAGTTATCTGATGAAGATAGGGGCAGCAATTTGTCCAAGTTTGAGAAGTTTTTATCAAACCAGATTTAAAAAATGATACATCAGCAAAAATCCCCATAGGATGTCCTGATTGAGGGATGGTGCAGGTTACATGAAGCACCACATTCAGAAACTGCTTGTTCATTATGTTTGCATATTCTGAAGAGGCAGAGGTTGCCTAGTCCAGAAGGTTTTCCTTCTAATGGTAAAAGGAAGGAAGAAATATCAGCTTCACATTAGTTAGACAGGGTGAAGTTTGAGAAGGTTGAAATACCAAAATTGAAATGGATATCAAATGGTGTAGCTGCTAGAGCTAAAAAGAAAAAAGAAGGCCCATACAAGCCTTTAACTAAAGATAAGCCATGGATCCTCAGATTTGATGGATCCAAATCAAAACAAGGGGCTGGAGTAGGAATAGATCTCATTGATCCATCTGGTAAATCCTACTTAGCAGCATACAAATTGCAATTCTCATGCACGAATAATGTGATAGAATATGAAGCCTTGATTCATGGGATATTGTTTGCACTTAGAAAGAAGGTGAAGATTCTACATGTCTATGGAGACTCAGTATTGGTAGTAAGACAAGTAAGGGGCATATATTCTTGTAACTACAAGAAGTTATCTAATTACAGACATAGAGTATGTGACTTGATAGAAGATTTTGATGCATTCAACATCACCCATGTACCTAGAGAACAAAATCATAGGGCAGATGCCTTGGCATAGGCTGCAAGTACTTTGGAACCATTGTCCATATCTGGTTTGAAAAGATTTTTAGTCGAATTAGTATCAGTGCCTTCTGTGCCAGATAATGTAACTAACCTTCAAGTATTTGATGATGATCAGCATATTTTAGACTTCATTTCCAATAGGGATGTCTTTGATCCACATATCATAGATGAAAGAAATGTGGAAGATCATATCTGGGAAGAAGAAGAAATCCTAGAGTTACCTAGTAACAAGATTCCTAAAGGAATGATAGAGTTAGAAAGAGCATTTGATTTAGATAACAGGCTGAAACAGAAAGATCTCCCTAAAGCAGATGGAGGAGAGTATTCACAGGTTAACTTTGGACATGATGATGAAAAAAGGATTGTCCTGATTGGAAAAGTGTGCACAGAAGAAGAGTTGGAAGGAATAACTCAAGCTCTTAAAGATTATATCAATGTCATTGCTTGGACATATGATGAGTTGAAAACTTATGATACATCAATCATCACTCATACTATACCTCTGAACCCAGTTGTCAAGCCTTTTAGACAGAAACAAAGACTTGTCAATACTTTGTTGGAGCCCATCATTTTTGAAGAAGTTAGGAAACTACTTAACGCCAGAATCATATTTCCTGTGGGACATTCCACATGGGTGGCAAACTTGGTCCCAGTAAGGAAGAAAAATGGTGACATCAGATTGTGTGTAGACTTCAGGAATTTGAATAGAGCTTCTGAAAAGGATAACTATCCTTTGCCTTCTCTAGATGAGGGTCTTGTAGATTGTAAATGATGCAAAGATGATGTCATTTTTAGATAGTTTTTCTGGTTACAACCAGGTGATGGTAGACAAAATAGATAGATTGAAGACTGCATTCACCACAAAGTGGGGAATATTCGCCTATAGGCGCATGCCTTTTGGATTGATAAATGTTGGAGCCACATTTTAGCGAGCGATGGAGATAGCCTTCAGAGGACTGATTGGTAAATGCATAGTCATATACATGGATGACTTGACAATTTTCTCTAAAGAAAGAGGGAATCATGTAGAAGACCTTAGGAAGGTACTAAAGAAATGTGAACAATATGGAATATTCCTAAACCATAAGAAGTGCATATTTGGGGTAACCACAGGGAAGTTATTAGGTCATCTAATAATAGAGAATGGGATCATCATAGACCTCGAGAGAGTAGAGTCAATCATGAAGATAAAACTTCCTGGAAGTAAGAAAGAGCTCAAATATTACTTTGGTAAGATCAATTTTGTTAGGAAGTTTATTCACTAGTTTTGCAAAAATTGTCAAACCATTAAATGCCATGCTCAAGAAGGATGCCAAAGTTCAGTGGACATTGAAAGCTAGAGTAGCTTTTGAAGATATCAAGAAAGCCATATCTAATGCTCTAGTTCTGATTAGTCTAGATTATACCAAGGATTTCTACATTTACTCATTTGCTTCAGACCATACCTCTGCAATAGTATTAACATAGAGAAATGAGGCTAAAGATGAAAAGCCTATAGCCTTCATGACTTGTCCTTTTAGAGATGCAGAACTCAGATACATGGATGTTGAAAGACAAGCACTTGCTCTGGTTCGAGCAATCAAGAAGTTTAGACATTATATCCTAAGAAGTAAGGTGATAGTTGTAGTATCTGATGCAGCAATAAAGATGCTTTTAATGCAAAGTGAACCAGGTGAGAAGAGAGCCAAATGGATTACTATCCTCCAAGAGTATGATATGGACATAACACCCATGAAATTAGTGAGAGGACAAGCATTGAGTCAGATGATATCAAAAATTGATCCTAACATCATGAGCCAGCAATATGTTATTAATGCAAGGGAAGATGGCGAATGGTATTCATACATCAGGCACATCTTAATCACTGGAAGATACCCTTCAAGATTGCAGTCCTCATAGAGGAGAGCCTTAAAAATAAGATCACAAAAATACATGATAACGGGAGGAGTCCTTTTCAAGAAGAACTATGAGGGAATATACCTTAGGTGCCTAGAGAGGCAAGAAGTAGATAAGGTGCTAGAAGAATTACATGACAAGTTTGGAACTGCACATGGATCATCCTTAGCTACTACTCATGCTATCCTCAGGGCAGGGTATTACTGGCCCACTATTTTTAAAGATACTGCTAAACACATCAAATGTTGTCATATGTGTCAGGTTACTGCAAATAGAGAAAGATATGTTGCTCAGCCTTTGCAGCTAGTAATGGAGATGTGCCCGTTTGCTCAATGGGGAATGGACTTCATAGGACCTATCAATCCTCCATCATCTTCAGGCCACAGGTATGTTTTGACTATCACTGATTATTGTACCAGGTGGACTAAGGCTGTCAGCAGTAAGACATGCAATGCTGAGGATGTAATCAAGTTTTTGGAAAGCAATATAGTAACCAGGTATGGAGTTCCCTATGCTTTAGTATGTGATAATGGGTCTACCTTTTCTTCAATAAGATTATCAAGTTAGGCTTTTGACCATGGAATTATCTTGAAATTTTCCTCAAATTACTATCCCCAAGGGAATAGATTAGCAGAATCCACAAACAAGAATTTATTGAATATCATAAAGAAATTGATAGAAAAGAACCCAAGGGAGTGGAATACCCTATTGAAATATGCTTTGTGGGTAGATAGAACTAGGATGAAGGCTGCATTAGGAAATTCTCCTTTTCACCTAGTATATGGGGTGGATCCCATCCTCCCTGTTAACCTAAAGATGCCCACACTGTAGTTTGCACAAGAATATCTAGGCATAGATAACAAACAAGAAGTCAGGTTTCTTCAGTTGATGCACCTAGAAGAAAAAAGAAGTAAGGTAATTGACCAATTTGCTAAACATTAGGCTATTGTCAAGCATTGGTTTGACAAAAGAGCCAGAGTTAAGGCTTTTAGAATCTCAGATTTAGTCCTGATGTGGGAAAAAGCACATGAAAGGAAAGGAGATCATGGTAAATTTGATAAACTTCGGATAGGTCCCTTTCAAGTTTTAGAAATTTTAGGAGACAACACTTATAGGCTTAAGACCTTAACCGGTGAGGATGTTCCATTACCAGTTAATGGACAGTTTTCCAAACATTATTTTCAAGCCTAAAACAGTGTCATGTAAGTCATGTGTATCATAGTGTGCATATTTGTATAGTTGTTTGTACAATTTTGGTTTTGTTTTGCTTGTTTGCTTGTTGAGTTCTGTTTTGGTTAGTCAAGATGATGCAACTCATCACCCTAAGAAAATAACAAAATTGTTAAGATTCAAGTGATGAGAACAAATTCATAAATGGGTTATGACTCATTTTGAGAGGTGTTGGTGATCAGGTCTGTGATATCTTTTCATCAGGGTGCCCTTTCTTGACCAAAGTGATTCTTTCACAATGACTCACCTAATAGCCTTGGGTTTGTGGAACACACAAGTATAGGTGTTAAGTGAAAAATCTAAAGGGACTCCCTTGCTACCAATGCAATCTCTAACCTAAATCAGCAAGTGACCATGCCTTGCACATTATGCTTACATGATAACATCATATGAATATAGAGATAAATATTAAAAATCCAAAAAGAAAAAAAATTAGGCCATCTAAGTAACACTACCGGGGCTATAGACGTCTGCTGGCAGTGGGGCTCTACTTAGGGGGATTGTATAGATAACCTTTCCAGGGCTATGGACGCCTGCTGGTAGCAAGGCTCTATCCAGGTTGGCTATGAGGGATGCTCCCAAACTATGTAGCTTAACATCAATTACTCATGTTTTCAACTTACTTTCAAGATGAGGATAATTAAGCATATGCACACACCTAATTCTTTGTTAGCATTGTTGCCATGATGAAAACCTTATCATTCAGAAGGATTATAATACTTGTGCTTAGAAAGAATTAGAATGCTATGTTAGAATGTGATCACATCACTTGAATCATTGGAATTTAGTTGTTTTCTTTGGTGGCAAGTTGTTGTGTGGTTACACAACACACCCCATTTTGACTTGACAAAATAGGGACCCAACCTTTTTTTGCTGCTTTGGCTTGTTGTTTTTCTACTTTGGGTGGTCTGGTAAAATTAAGCCATACAGGTCACCCTGCAAGTGGGTAGATAGGATACCATGATGAGGTTAGTTGCCAAAATTAGTATTTCATACCATCAACCTCATGGTTGGAAACTACATGAAATTCCATGCAGGTTTGCCTTTTGGATAACACTAAAATTCCCTACGGGGAGAAAGTTATGTCGAGTCAAAGTTTCGGTCAAACCTGATATTTCGACGAGGGGGATCATATTTCAAACATCAGTCATATTATATAAGATCACCCTGATATAAGTTTATCATCTGATAATCGTTTTGTCCGCAAAGTGTGGATGTCAATTTTATGTGATAACTATTGTCTACCCGTCAAATGACTTCACATATTTTGTGGGGGTCATATTTTGAATATCACTCGATCTTACAAATATCACCCTTGGCGCAAAATATCACCCTATGCCAATATGACGATGACATCATCTAAACCTAGTGAACAGAGAATATCACCCTGATGATGAAGTCATCATCTCATTTTTTTGCCTCGCAGAGGTATATTTCTGATGACCACTATATTCCATAACATGATGGTGACGTCACCCTGATCTTTCCCAGGAAGGTCATTTTACTTTGTGGGGGTCATATTTCAAACATCCCCTAATCTTAAATTCATGACCTGATATACATACGGTCAACCTTTGACCACATCACCTGATTCTTCTGCACTAGCTTTGCCGCTCAGAGGTGGAAGGTCATTTTATACAGAGCGGGGTCATATTTTAAATATCACCCGATCTTTCAAAGATCACTCTCCTCTTGTTTCAAGACATTAAATGGACATAAATGCGGTAGATGGATTCCAGCTAACTGTGAATACAATTCAAACACTTGGCATCATCCATGGATTCTCTATAGAGGATTAACAAATTTGATCAATTTAGCACAGTTTTACCCTAATCTGCCCTACGAATGAGTTTAAAGGTAACTTTCCAAGGTTATTTTCATTTACCTTGCAAAAAAACAAGATATTATAGAGCAGAGAAGTCAAACCCTTATACAAGCTACCTGTGAATGGACTACAGTTTGTAGCATAATGGAACGGGTGATCATCAACATTTGCTCCCATTTTCCGTAATCATTCACCTAACCCAAAAGGAAAGCGTTATCAGGTAAGTAATTGAAAACCCTCCTATTGTCATTTTCTACATGTCTAGGTAGTATGTTCTTTCTTATGGTTTGAATCTGTAAATGTGCACATCATGATGAAGTAATGAATAATGGATATAGTATACATGATGCCATAGGTATATAATGTTGTCTGAATACATAAAGATATTATATAGTAAGACAGGGCATGTTTATTGCAGGATTCCATGGTGGACATAAGGAAAAACAAGTTTGATGTAGAATTTCTAAAACCAATGTTTGTTCAGCCAGAAGGGGTACAATTCAAGTATAGAAACATTGGGGATACCCACCAGGGAGATATAGATTTAGCGGCATGGTCAACTAGAATAGACCATGATAAGGACAATACCCTTCTAGATGCAATATATGTATCAGGAATGTGGCATGCAGCCGAATTCCCATATGCCATGGAAACCCTAGAACTACTAGTAGAATGTGCCAAAAACTATAACCCTCAGACTAGGTGGGTTGAGAAGCATGGAAGGGTATACGCTGACTTTTCAATTAAGGGTATCATGCCTACTGTTAGTCTCCAGAGTTGGAAAGAAGGTGGTCAGTGTGGATCTACAGAAGCTGGAAACAGAGTATAATAACAACAAAAAGAATACAAGGAAGAGGATGTATTAGTGGAGGTCTAAGAGTAGCACCTACACTGGCTCTATTAAGTTGCCCGTCCACTTGTACAAGTTAGATTTTGATGATGAGTATCAATACATGATTGCCCTACTCAGCAGGATGATAGGCCAGCCTTATGTTGGAAATTTTAAGAATTGGATGTTTGGGATCATCCAGATGGTCCTTTATATAGATAACAAGCCATTATGGGCCAAGGTCATCAATGATACATTAGATGAAGCGATGAGGAACCTGGGAGGTCAAGAATACTCATTCCATATGACCTCATATGTTGTCTACTCATGTGCTTACAAGGGAACATTTGATGCACTGACTACAGTTGGCGAGGTTAGTGGTGGTGTAGATAATGCCCACATATGGGATCATTATTCTCAGATACAAAGAAAGAATTACCTCATGGATTACAAATTGGTGAATGATGCATTCTCTATGCATCTAGTTAGAACCATGGAGGAAGATAGAACTAAGAGATTGAGCATGGAGGCTCAGGAGGTTGTATATAGGCATGGAGCCTGGTTTATCCAATATGACACATTTTCATATATAAGGGTGGAAGGATTTGAAGACCAACCCCTTATGCTACCTAGGTACCCTACTGATAGGGTGGTCCTAATGGAATTTTTGAGACAAGTATCTACCATAATGGAGACATACAAAGCACAAAAGAAGATCCCCCCAGTACTATTTCCAGTATCCATGGGCTGGTATATATGCTTAGATTCATAGAGCATAGAACATATCATAGGTGGTCTGAAACTGATGTATCTGCAGCCATTTCCATTGGCTAGATCTTATGACCCCTATGGTAGGATGCAGAAAGTAATGGGGAAGCCTATACATCAGAGGCACCTGGAAGATTTCTGGACTAATTGTGAGGATGAAGTTGAAGTGAGAAGAAGAAAACATCAGAGGCTCACCCTAAATCAGATAAGGACATTTGACTGCATCCCAATGCCAGCACAGTTGAAAAAGGATGACGATAGGACCATGTCAAATGAATATGAAGACAAGAAGGTGTACAATGACACCATCTCAGCCCCTGATCTAACACAGCCGGAGGATATCTCCTTGGATCAGTTTACAGGTGGGGTGTTGCAGTTAACCCAAGCATGGGTAGATGAACAGATAAATAGATTGAAGAAGAGGGGTGTAGCCATTACAGTGGATGCCAAGAAGAAAAGGTAGGAGATCCCTGATGAGGAGTATGATGACTTCCTTGGTGAAAAAAGGAAATCTAATGGAGAAAGGCTACCCACTCAGAAATAGAGAAAAGGTCCCCTAGAGGAAAGAAAACTGATGATGAGCCCAACGGGGTGATAATTGAGAGAATTGTCATGCTAGCTGCAGGTGTATCAACATCAGGACAAGTATTTGCCTCATCTGCACCGCCTCTGATGGACAAGCCTAAGACAAAGAGGATCCTAAGGCCAGCTGAAGAGACTGCACAAATACAAGATCAGGGCCAAGCCTCACAACAGAATGTAGAACAAGATATCCCTTTGGAGGAAGAGCCAGTAAGTAAAGAGCCTACAGGTGATGACCTGATGATGGTCAGCAGGAAGAGGAGGGCGACGCCACTGGCATCACCACCCAAGAAGCAAAGAACATCTATGTGGGGTGACATTAGGGCCAATCCTATTGTATTGAGAGGAGCTAGTGGCGAAGTGTTTAGGAAGGAGATGCAACATGATGTGTCACTTCCCACCATTATCAAGTTTAAGACAGAGAGAGCAGAGGAGCAAGCAAAAGAAACTTTCAAAGCAAGTCAAGGTGGGCCTTTTCTCCTTGGAAGATACCGTGGACCTATCAGATGATGATGTAGTGCAAAATGTAGATTCTTAGAAGATGGAGACCCTTGCCTCTAGTACCCACATGACCCCACACGGGACCCCATTAGCACATGTAGTGGTATTGGAAGAGTTGAAGCAAACATCTCAAGAAGAGAAAGAGAGTAACCTAGAAAGGGTATCCCAACAAATTGGGCTTGACAAGTTAATTGATTAGGTGACTAGCCCTGCAATTATAGATTTGACATACAGGGAGGATGTGAGCCCCAAAGACAAAGCAGGTGCACCTGATCAAATAGAGAATGTTGAAGTAGCTAAGTAGGTAGAAGAAGAGAGCAATGCTCCAGATATGGGCCAGAAATAGCATGAGATACCCGCTGCACCAAAGATAGTAGAAGTGCAATAGAAGGGTGAGACTGATAGAGATACATCTGGCGATGATGCCACCTAGACCTAAGGAGATACATGAGAAAAGGATATATCAAGTCATGAAGACCTTAAGGCACAAGATGTCAGTATGTTAGGTGTGGAAAAAAATGTAACCCAAGATCAGGGTGATACATTGGGCCCAAACACACAAACAACCATGGATACCAATAGGTCTCAAGATGAGGAAAATACCAAGGTGGATGAAATGTAGAAAGAGGGAGTGCAGGATCAAGCATAGAATCATCATGTGGACATTCCACAGGATCCTCCCCCACAGAAAGAGGCCCCTCAACAAGAAGAGATGCAACAGGATCCCCTCATGAGGAAGAAACTAGGAAGTCACCTTCTCCATCTAGAATAGAGATAGATACTAGAGATCATGGTAGACATGGTGATGACAAAGCATGTCAAGGATCTAGAGATGAAGTGCCTCAGTGGCTTGAAAAGGAAATAGGTACGGAACAAGGCTTTGAAATCTAAGAATTTGATGTTTCTACCTTGTTTGCAGAGACTATCATGAAGCCAAAGAGAAAAGCCAGGTTGACATCGGCTATCAGAAGAGATCCTGCTACAGGTAGAAGGACTGCCCAAGTAGTACTTTCCATTGTAGAAAAAGAGAAGGGCAAGATCACCCTGGAAGAGTTCCAAATCACAACTGTTGATTTGCATTTTGCTAATGAGGACTAAGAAAGTCAAGAGAGGAAGGATATCATTGATTCTTTGACCCAAAGGGTAAAGAAAGAGAAAGAGAAAAATAAGCAGCATAAGGAGCACATTGCCCAGCTGCATACATATATAAAGGGGCTGATTAACCCTGATAGTACACCAGCAGATCCAACAGTCCCATTGATTGTTATCTCCTAGGAGGAAGTTAATAAATTGGACCTCATGAAGCATCAGACCATGATCATGGATAAGTGGATGCTGACATCCCTTACAGGAGCAGAGGATGTATTGAGAACCTCCTTATAGAGGTGGAATTCTTTAAGCAGTTTGAAGAGAAAAGTGGACAAAATGCATAATGAAACAGGAAGACGGTCATTCCAATTGGAAAAGGACCTAACTAATTTGAGTGAAATAAAGAGGATTGATCCTCAAATTCTAATAAACAATCAAGTGTTAAATAATAACAATGCCTTGCTGATAGACATTTGGTATGAAGATATCAGGTTCGAATGTGATATCCTAAAGAAGTGTAGTGGCAAGCTCAGGGATATCAGTATAAAGCGGCACAAAATGATGGCACATGAAGTAGAGATCCTTGAAGCATTAGAAGGAAAAGTAGAGGGTAAGATAGAAAATCAAGATGCAGACTTTGCTATGAAAGCTCTGCATGATAATTTCCAGCCAGTGGCTGATGACCCCCTCACCCACCTAACAGAAGAGGTGATGAATAAGATCATGAGG
Organism: Cunninghamia lanceolata; assembly: GCA_027924645.1. Classification (NCBI taxonomy): domain Eukaryota; kingdom Viridiplantae; phylum Streptophyta; class Pinopsida; order Cupressales; family Cupressaceae; genus Cunninghamia; species Cunninghamia lanceolata. Next base: position 4,855,838 of record BSBN01000934.1, read on the forward strand.
ATCAAGGTCAAGGTGGAGATTTACAATGAGATACTGAATAGTAGAAAAACTAAGCTAGAGGCAATCAAAGCTAAAGTCCAGTCTCATAAGCACGCCATTACAAAAGCCAAAACTCAAGATGGCGGGGAGGTAGAAAAAATAGTACAAGCCCATGAAAATATCAGGACAGCAATGAAGGTCCATATACAGGATAATGTTCATCAGGGTGATAGTGATATAGAAAGTGATGAAGAGGATGATCATGAAGAAGGAGATAAAGAAGAGGAACCTAAAGAATGAATGAAGATGCATCATGAAGAAGACATATGCATAAGGTACTCATAAGACAATGAGTCATCTAGATGGTTGCCAGTTGGCAACCTATGCCACAAAGGAAAGTTGACTAAGTCAAAGAGTTATAATCTACCATTGATCCTAATTGACAAATCTTGACCGTAGTTCATTTGTAACTGCCCCCTCACCTTATTCTATAAAAGGTGCAGGGGTGCTATATTTTGAATATTCAGAAGCTTAATTGAAATTTGATTGCTGAAATATCAGGACTTATTTCAAAGTTTTTGTAAATGTACATGTCTTGCATACTGAATGAAAGAGAAGACAATTTGATTACAAATCATCATAAATCTTGAGTAATCTATGTTTGAAATCTTGATACATGCTTTGATCAGCTGTGTCCCTTGGAGTGCTTGTCAGTCTGTATTGTATTGTTTTCATTCCTTATCCTTTGAACTTAGCATCATCTGCATCTAGCGATGGAACATCCTAGTGAAAATATGGTTTGATTTCTTCTCCACATGAATGTATCTTGTATGTATGTGGTTCAGTGGCTAAAGATTCACCAAAATTAGAAGTATTCTTTTAAATTTCTTTCAATTTCATAACAATTCATCATCATAATTGCAAATAATAGAGAATTAAAAGCAAATACCTTAAAATATGCTGACATCTTGTAGATAATTGGAAATACAGAGCATATTTAGAGTTAAAGCATGTTCAATTGACAAATATCATGCAAATTCATACATAAATCCATGAAATTCATGTATATATCTACTTACAGACACATCATTTGAGTAAATATACTGTGTAGAAGAAAGAACAGGTTCATGTGATCAATAATTAGAAGAATTGATCAAACTTGCAAATACATCAGCTATTTCTAGAAATAAAGTATAAATAACCTCTCTGTAGGGTATACTTATAGGAAACAGAATCATACTAATCATTCAAACAAATGTAAGGCCCCTTGAAATGGAAAATAGCATGTCACATCAACCTCTAAGTAACGTCAGACGATCATGACCTGATCAATGGAGACTTGGAGTCATAAACTTATTCTAAGTTGTTCATACTTTACAAGATAATAAAGGTTTGATGTACAAATTTTTATGCATGTTGTTATGATTCATCATCATCATCATCAACACTTCCTTAGTTTGAGAAGGTGTTTCTTTCATTGCTTCCTCAGGTGTATCTTCTTTCTCAGATTCTTCTATTTGATGTGCTACATCTTGCACATCCCTTATTATTTCTAGAGGTACCAATGTACCAAATGGATCCATTACCCCCAATCCTTCTTGTACATTTTCTTGCTTAGTAATTGGACCTTGTTCAACTTCCATATAAGCTTGAGTATCTTGTTCCTCTTCCTCACTTGAATATTCACTAGATTCCTCTTCCTCCATGTCAGTTTCTCTTCTCATCCTTGAATCCACTTCCTTGACTTCACTTCTACTACTGTCATCTTCAACATTGACAGTCTCAGCAACAAGTTTGGCTTCATGCATTTTTGACCCATGTAGTGTTTCTTCAGCCAATTCTATTTTAATCTTAGCATATGTTTGTCTTTTCTCTACTGAGGTAGATGCACCAGGTATGTTACTTAATTGAGCACTTACCTGTTGTGCCCCTATAACTTCACTCTGTTTTGAAGTTTCTCCTTTGGATATCCCTACTGGTATTGCCTTCATAACCATCTTTCCTGTTGACTCCTTACTAGCTTGTGCTTGCTCTGTACTGGTATCATGACTCAATGACTTTGCTTCTACAAATGTGCTTGATGATACTACTATTGTCACCCCTAGTGCATAAGGATCCATCAATGTAGCATTTTTGTCTTTCTCCATAATCTTTGCTTCTACAATCTTCCTTTTCTTTTCATAGAAGCACTGGAGGTCATCTTGATGTTCCCTCACTCTCTTTTTGCCCTTCTTTGGATATGTAGGTTCAATTTCCATAGCCTTAACCTCCTCAATTTTGTCCTTCAACCATGTCTTGGAGAACAAAATAACAATTTTAGACAATGCATCCAAAGATGTATTCCATGGTTGTGACTAGTCAGGCTCACCAATAGGAGCAAGCTTGGCACTTTCATAACTATGGTGCAATAACTTGTCATCATCTTTAATTTCTAGGGGGACATAAATGTCTCCCATGGACCTCATTTTCTCTATGGTCAGTCTTTTGTAAGCTCTCTTTCTCACTTCTATGTCATTCTCACAATCTGACCAAAAATCCTCAATGTGTATTTGATGTTTAAATTTAGAATCAATAGTATTTTGGATCCTGTGAAAAGGATCAAACCTCCTTGCTAACTCAAATTCCTTAAATCCATAATACCTTAACTCCCTCTCAAAGTAACCAGCCACTTCTTTGCTGGAACAGGAATATCTACCAATTGCCCAAGGGAGCTTAAGATTCCCCCTGTTATACCTCTTTTTATACATTCTGAAGGCATTCAAGTTCTTCCTTGAGAACTCTAAAACAATCAACTCGTTAGAAGGATACCTAGGTAGCATGAAAGGTTTTCCTTCAAAGCCCTCAGTTCTGATATAAGTGAAGTTCTGGAATTGAATGTAGCATGAACTCTACAAACCAATTGTATCTTCTACATCTGCAGACAACCTCTTATCTTGCTCTTCTCTTAAAACTCTGACCATGTATGTATAAAATACATCGTTTACTAGAGCATACTTTCTTAATGCATTATCCTCTTGTAAATTAGGATAATGGTCATATACAAGCTTTTGGTCTGGGCCATTCCCTAGGGTTCCAATTCTGTCAATCCCATATATATCTATGGCTAAACCCTTACTACACGTGAATATAATACATACGAGGACAAATAGAAAGGCATCATCTTTTGTTTTCTTAATATTGCCTATTTCCATATGGATGTGCTAATAGCCTTAGCCCAGTGAATTTGTCCCCGTTCCTTCTTCGCTTCCCTCATGAATTGTATAACAGTGAACATCCAAGGCTCACACTTAGTGGCATCCCTCAATCACACCAATTTGCTTAACATTGTAATCATCAAATGTATCTCTTCTTTGAAGTCTATTCTTTGCAAGATCTTATGTACTCTTGCCACGGCCTTGGGTTTATCCTTCACATTATACCAACTGTAGAAGATCTTGCTTCTACAGTCCCTCTCATTATCATTGAAATCCTCATTGTACTGGTCAATATCAATATCTACCATTTTTTCATGTATCTCTAGACCAAATGTTCTCGCAATCCCCTCTGTAGATAAGTCCGCAATGATTCTATCCTAGTGTATTACTCTTCTGGTAACTGGGTCATATAAGTGTATGCAATCCAGTCATAGGTTCTTTACTTCCATAGCTAATGGGAAACCTATAGCTCTATATAATCCACTTTCCCATATACACCTCATGTCAAGTGTAGCAACGACTGCTGTGATCTTTTGCAAAACGTCATCCGCGTCATAATTCATTATGCTAGTGTCTATCCCTACTCCGCTTGTGCCAAGAAACGTAGGGTACCCTCTATATATTGGCAACTCTTCCTTCTTAGTTTCTTTACGAGGCTTTCTTTCCTTTTTAATCTTTTCCTCACCCCCTATATCCACCTTTTTCTGCTTTGGGGTCATCCTGTAAAACACGTATTTTTTAACTTGCCATTTTACTGTCTTACCTAGGGTTTTACCATGAATTTTCTATTTTTTACATTTACCCTAACCCTCCATTTGTCTTTTCCAGTTTTGACTTTCGTATTATTTAACCCAAACCAACTAAATAACTATCAGACACAGTAATTTAACACTTGCTTACATTTTAAAATGAAATTACTGATAATCACTTTGCATTTTCAATTAACTAGACTGCAACGACATTCAAGATAAATATCTATATTTTTGATAGCTCAACCTTACAAACGTTGACTCACTTTACCGTTTTCTAATCTTTTTCCATTTCTAAAATTCTGTCTCGCGATGAATTTTCATTCAATTTCTGCAACAGTTCCTCTTTTTGCAATTTTAATTTTAACAATGCAAATCTAAAAGAAAACAACCTTTTATTTACCCTAACCCTTTAAATTTTACCATTTTCAGTGTTAGTTCAGCATTAATTGTAGCAATCAATGCACCTACGGCCTCGGCCTTCTACTTCAACGTTTTATTTTTAAACCTTCTATCTGTTAATCTATTTTTTGCATACATCACGCTTTCTTGTATGTCATGCTTGTATATTATTTCTTGTATGTCAATTTACATCTTTTCAATATACAAGGCTACATCCAACGGGTTATAAACAATGTTATGTTTTTCCTTTATATCCACCTTTGTATCTTTTGTTTGTATATCGTAATGTATGTAAAATGAATACAAACGTTTATACAATTGCGACCCATACAAACACTCTTTAACTTTAGCTCTCTAACGATGTCTTTCATTTCTTTGTATATCGAGATTGTATATCATTAACATACAATCGCCCAAACATACAAAGCCTTACCTTTATTTAACTTCCTTTTGAAAGCTATGTTGTATCACAGTCCCTTGCATCTTTGCCTATATATTAGCTTGTATATGCTCTTGTATATCCGTTTTTCTGTACAATATACAATCGCGAGACATAACCTATGGGGCCCACTTTACCTACCCACTTGTATCTCGACGAAACAACAACACTTATATCTACCCTTAGATACAATCCTCCATACATGAAAATTCTTATACAATCATCCCTAACTTTTCCTCTTTTCTTAACCATATTATATAACCTTTTCGGATCCATACATGTATATAAAGCAAATGCATATTTCCAAAAAAAATTAAGGCACGATGCATCACCTACATCTGATTTAATTATCTTTTGAAATCCGCATTGTATGTATGCCAAAGATGTAAACTCGAAACATACAACATACATATAACGAAACATGCCTTTTTCTTCCCCTTAATAAAACTGAATTTTATATTCTCTTCGGGTCCACGTCATGTATATCGCGTTGTATATTGCTTTATATCTTTCCTTTTGACAAACATAATACTTGAGATACAATGTGAACTTAGCCATTTATCCACTCTACTTCTGAAACTTATCGGGTCTGACTTGTATACAAAGAATAAAACACTAAACACATGCATACAAAGTACCACAATAAATAAACTTGACCACTCCATGTGACTAATACAACGACTCCACATACAAACGATCTTGTACATGCAACATACAAACCTTTCTATAATGTATTTTACCAAAAACACGCATATCTTGCAGAATACTAGGAATTTTAAAGTGGTTCAAAAAGAAACCCTTATTCATTTTTTAGAAAGAATTCACCTCTATTCCCCTCTAGCACTTAATGCTAAATTTTATCAATTTGCAACACGGTTTGTAACCTTTACCTCTTTTCCCTTTACCACAAAGTAGAACCACACACAAGTAAAAGGCCACAGCCACAGTAGGGGTCCTCATTTTGCTAAGTGGTAAAATGGGGCGTGTTGTGAGCATCACAACAACTAGAAACCAAACCAAACAATTAAATTAAAACCATTAAAGAAAACTAAATGAAATAAATTCATAACTTCCAACTTTCTTTTCTGCAGCTCATTATTTAACTTGAGACTTAATGTATTCAATAAGGTGCATGAATCTTCCAATTGAGTTTAAGTGGGTGTATGTGATTAATAATCCTCATCTTGAAAATAAGTTGAATAAACCAGTGGCTGATATTAAACTACATAGTTGATGTCATTCCCCCATAGCCAATCGGATAGAGCCTTGCTGCGAGCAGGCATTTATAGCCCCGATAAGGTTATCATTACAATTCTCCTAAGTAGAGCCCCACTGCCAGCAAGTGTCTATAGCCCTAGTAGAGATACTTGTTGATAACTGAGAGGGGGGGGTGAATCAGTTATCCTAATAGTTTCTTCTTTTGATCTTTCTTATTAATCAAAGCAGCATTGAACTAAACAAACAAACATTATCATGAAATGAGAAACACATGACACAGTATTTTGATGTGGAAACCCGGTTGAGGGAGAAAACCACGGGGTGATTAACCCAAAGATTATTCTCTGTTAGAAGAATAAGGAATTACAAAATGGCACTTGCCAATTAGGGCTCACTGCCCGAGCACACTGCTCACAAAGAGGCCCACTGCCTACAAGGAGACACACTGTCTACAAAGTGATAAGAATCACAGTCTTGAACTGGAGAATGACATCTTTACCATGTCTGGATCAGTTCCATTAAGCCCAGAAACATCTGCTCTGCCTTCTGCTCTTCTCTTCGCTACTCCACCTTTTTCCACACAAGTCCCACACCAAAATGAGCTCACAAACCTTTATTTATACAAGACATCGACTTAGGAACAATCATCTAAGTCAGCAATCAACCATAAGAATATCCACAAGATGAATAACACATCCGGTCAGCCACCATAAGAACATTCGCAGGATGAACAACTCATCCGGTCGGCTAGATAGAGTAAAAACTTCATCCGGAAGAATATCTTCAATTTCGGGCTCTACTGTTAATGCGGACCAACAAAACAACCTCAACATGATCCAAGAACCTTCACAAGCCTGCCTGAATGACCAGGTACGTCGGCATTTCCTTTTCTTACTGAGATCTCTTATCCTCCTTATCCGGAACTTCAAGAACACTGTCTGTCGCCACTGTCATAGTGCAAGAGGTACTTCCAGACCTCCAAATCATACACAAGTCGAGATGGCACATCACAAGGACATCCCAAAGACTCCTTCCAATCCGTAGATTAGGATTATACAGTTTCAGACCTCACCGGACCTTTTTGTTATCCTCTATCACCTCTGAATACTTGCCGGAACCGATTCTACACCGACAGCCACAACTCCTTCAGATCTTCATGCGAACCTCAGAAATCTTAACTGAAGCACCTCAAGACTCATATCTACAAACCCTTTAATCCGCATCCTCCGGTTCGTATCCTATACAGTACATTTGCCTTCTTCTCATCACTGTTCTTTACTGTTCTGACTGAGGCTAATTTTCTCAATATCCTCAGCACACTGCTCATTGAATCCTTCTTGTCAAAACAATATGAGTATGTTGACATCAATGACAACACTGGTTTACCTCATACTTGCAACAATCTCCCCCTTTGTCATTGATGGCAACATATGATGTGAAAAACCATCAAGACAAGAGACTTCTCCTTTCTGTCACTTCTCCCCCTATCAGCAACATGTCTTCTCCTCATTTACTGCTCCCCTATTGATCATCAGCTACTTGTTTTTCACATGTCTTCTCTCCCCCTTTGACATCAATGGCAAAGGGCTCATACTTGCAATTTTAACACATCAGAATCATACTAGCTACTCCCCCTTAGTAGCGGCTCCCCATCATCAATCCGGATCACAAGATATGACTATGATATCCACCGGACTGATGCACATCAGTGCATCCTAGTTTATCACTGGAGGGGCCATGACCCCTAACTTCTCCCGTAGATATTCAAAAGAGTCCTTGGGAAGAGGTTTAGTAAAGATATCTGCAATCTAATCCTTGGAGGGAACATACTCCAACCTGACTTCTTCCTTGTTCACTTGTTCTCTCAAGAAATGAAACTTGATAGATATGTGCTTAGTCTTAGAGTGTAATATCAGATTCTTGGAAATATTAATTGCACTTGAATTATCACAAAAAATTGTGATAGGCTCCGCATATTCAATTTTAATATCTCTTAGCATCTGCTTCATCCATAGGATTTAAGTGCAACTACTTGCTGCTGCAATGTATTCTGCTTCAGTTGTAGACAGAGATATTGCATCTTGTTTCTTGCTTAGCCAAGAAACTAATCTCTTCCCAAAAAGAATGCTCCACCACTGGTGCTCTTTCGATCATCTACATCTCCTACCCAATCTGCATCTGTGTAAGCATGAAGAGAGAAATCCGGATCTCTAGGGTACCATAGACCATACTCAACTGTTCCTTTCAAGTACCTAAAAATTCTTTTGATTGCCATAACATGAGATTCTCTAGGATCAGCCTGGAATCTTGCCACAAGACCAACAGCCTGCATTATATCTGGTCTGGTCTGAGTGAGATACAACAATCCACCAATCATTGATCTATACATTGTCTGATCTACCTTTGGGGAGTCATCATCTTTGCTCAACTTACATCCGGTTGCCATGGGAGTGTTCATTGGTTTTGAATCTTCCATACCAAATTTCCTTAACAATTCTTTCACATATTTGGTCTGAGAAATGAAGATTCCTTTCTTTGTTTGAGTAATTTACAGACCCAAGAAGAAATTCATTTCACCAAGCATAGACATTTCAAACTCACATTTCATCTGATTTGCAAAAGTTTTGCACATACTATCTCTTCCTCCAAAAATGATATCATCTACAAACACTTCAACAATCAAAATGTTTTCATGATCAATTTTGAAATATAAGTTACTGTCAACAGTACCTTTACTGAATCCAATCTGCACAAGATGCTTATCCAACCTTTCATACCATGCTCTTGGAGCTTGTTTTAATCCATACAATGCTTTCTTTAACTTACAGACCATATCATCATTGTCAGATAATTGAAATCCATCCGGTTGTTCAATGTAAACTTCTTCTTCCAGATCACCATTTAGGAAGGCAGACTTGACATCCATCTGATATACCTTGAAGTCTTTGAAGGCAGCAAATGCAAGAAATAATCTGACTGCTTCAATTCTTGCCACGGGAGCAAAGGTCTCTTCATAATCAATTCCTTCTATTTGGGAGTAGCCTTTGCAGACCAATCTAGCTTTGTTTCTGATTACTTTACCAGCTTCATTTAATTTGTTCCGGAAGACCCATTTGGTTCCAATCACATTCCTGTCTCTAGGTCTGGGAACAAGATCCCAAGTATGATTTTTCTCAATTTGCATTAATTCATCTTTCATTGCTTTAGTCCAGTTTTCATCATTGCAGGCTTCATTTACTGTTTTAGGTTCAATCTTTGAAATCAGACAACATTCATCCTGATTTTGAGCAACATTCCTTCTAGTTTGCACACCTTTGCTTCTGTCACCTATGATCTGATCTTCAGAGTGGTTTAGTGTTACATACCTTGGAATTTTGGGAGTATCCTGCACTGCTGCTTCTTGATCAGGCTCATTCAAACCTATCTCTTCTTCCTGATTTACCGGATCAGGCTGACTCTATCTTACCAGAGAGGATTGAGTTCCTTGAACACTGTCTTTGTCATCTTCATCAAATTCATAAAATCTTGAGGGCTTCTCAATTCCTTCATCAACTTTCACATTAGTGCTTTCTATCATCTTCCTCAGTCTCTTATTGTAACACCAGTATGCTTTGCTTTGAGTGGAGTAACCCAAGAAAATTCCTTCATCACTTCTAGCATCAAACTTTCCTAGATCTTCATCTCTTTTGATATAACACTTGCTACCAAATACTCTGAAATATTTCACAGTGGGATGATGCCAAACCAGAGTTCGTAAGGGGTCTTACCGGTATTGTTACTGATTTGAACTCGATTTAGAGTGTAGACTGCAGTGCTGATAGCTTCTTTCCAGAACATCTGAGGAACATTTGCTTCCAACATCATTGTCCTGGCAGCTTCCTGGATGGTCTGGTTCTTTCTTTCAACTACTCCATTCTGCTGTGGAGTCCTAGGAGCAGACAATTGTCTCCTTATACCCTGCTTCTCACAATAGTCAATGAACTCTCCAGATGTAAATTCACCACCTCTATCAGACCTTAGACACTTTAGTTTCAATCCGGTTTGATTCTCTACCAAAGCTTTGAAGATTTTGAACTTCTCAAATGCTTCTGATTTTTCTTTTAGAAAGGTAACCCACATCATCCGGGAATGATCATCAATTAACAACATGAAATATCTATCACCTTGCAGACTCTTGATTCTTGTCGGACCACAGAGATCAGTATGTACTAATTCCAACAATCCGGTAGAGGACTGATCTTTGCTTTTGAAAGAGATTCTGCTCTGTTTACCTAGCTGACATTCTTTGCACAAACTATTTGTAGGTTTCATCAATTTTGGAAGATCTCTTACAGCCTGAGTATTGCTTATCTCGATGATGTTATCAAAATTTACATGACACATTCTTCTATGCCATAACCAACTTTGATCAATTTGAACAAACAAACAACTTTTATTTGAACCAACCAGATGAAAGATATTACCTTTTGTCTGAGTACCGGATGCAATTTCAGTTCCGGAGCTTGTAAAGATTCTGCATTTTCCATTCTTAAACCGAAGATCATAGCCTTTGTCTACTAACTGACCAACACTGAGAAGATTGTGCTTCAATCCTTCAACATATAGTACATTACCTGTTTTGCTCTTTCCATCAAAGGAAATAGTTCCCCTGCCTCTGATTCTGCCAGCAGAATTGTCACCAAACTTTACCATTCCTCCTTCATACCTTTCCAAATTCAAGAACTTATTCTTGTCACTAGTCATATGGTGAGAACATCCACTGTCAATAACCCAATCATCCTTTTCTTCCACTTGAGCAGCCAAAGCTTTTTCCACAACTTTGTGATTGACAGATTCAGAGAGTATTGAATCTTCTTCCTTGATGGCAATAAACACCCACTCATTTCCGGATTTGCTTCCTAGTTCTGATTCATCATCTGTTACTCCTTCATTGTCATCTTCTTCATGAACATAATAGCAGTTCTTTTGAAACCTTTGTCTATTAGTATTAGACCTTGCAGATCTTTCCGGACATCTTGAAGCAAAATGACCAATCTTATTGTAGTTGAAGCACTTAAAGGGTAGTTTTCCTTCATACTTACCGGATCCTCTTGGTAGTCTTTTTGCAATGAGGGCTTCAAGTTGAGCTGTTTCTGCTTCTTCTTCTTCCATGTCTCTTCTTGCTTGATCATACCATGTCATCTTCCTTGAAGAGTTTTCTCCCGGATCAACTCTTTGTTTGCCTTTCACATAGGCACTGGCTTTGAAAGCAGATTTAGTCTTGGGAAGATCATCTCTAAACTCGGTCATTTCAAATGCAGCTAGCTTACCAGCCAATTGTTCTCTTGTGACAGTTGTGTGGGCTCTGAATTCATCAATTGCAGCAACTTTGATTTTGTAGGCAGCAGGAAGGGATCTAAGGATTTTGCAAATGATCTCATTTTCATCCAGAGTTCCACCAGCATTTCTAATTCCACACACTAGTTCATTCACTCTTGGCATAAAAGTAGTGATGTTTTCATCATCTCTCATCTTCAATCTTTCGAATTTCCCCTTCAGAATTTGCAACCTTGCACTCTTGACAAACTCATCTCCTTCATACAGAAGCTCCAGTTTAGTCAGGATCTCATATGCAGTTGGCAGGTCAATAACATTTGAGAGATCTGAGTCATTCAATGCGCTTAGAAGAGCTTCCTTGGTCCGCAAATTGTTTTCAGCTTCTGTGATTTCATTCAGAGTTGTCGGACCACCTTGTGGAGGTACATATGGTTTTGAAACCATGGCCAAGTATGCTTTTCCCATACATTCCAGGTGACATTTCATGCGACCCTTCCAGAGAGTAAAATTGGTTCCATCGAACTTCGGACTATCCTTTTTGTATGACGACATCCTAGATCTCCTCAAGTGGTTAAGCTTCTTTTAGAGGAACTTGGCTCTGATACCAATTGTTGATAACTGAGAGGGGGGGTGAATCAGTTATCCTAATAGTTTCTTCTTTTGATCTTTCTTATTAATCAAAGCAGCATTGAACTAAACAAACAAACATTATCATGAAATGAGAAACACATGACACAGTATTTTGATGTGGAAACCTGGTTGAGGGAGAAAACCATGGGGTGATTAACCCAAAGATTATTCTCTGTTAGAAGAATAAGGAATTACAAAATGGCACTTACCAATTAGGGCTCACTGCCCGAGCACACTGCTCACAAAGAGGCCCACTGCCTACAAGGAGACACACTGTCTACAAAGTGATAAGAATCACAGTCTTGAACTGGAGAATGACATCTTTACCATGTCTGGATCAGTTCCATTAAGCCCAGAAACATCTGCTCTGCCTTCTGCTCTTCTCTTCGCTACTCCACCTTTTTCCACACAAGTCCCACACCAAAATGAGCTCACAAACCTTTATTTATACAAGACATTGACTTAGGAACAATCATCTAAGTCGGCAATCAACCATAAGAATATCCACAAGATGAATAACACATCCGGTCGGCCACCATAAGAACATTCGCAGTATGAACAACTCATCCAGTCGGCTAGATAGAGTAAAAACTTCATCCGGAAGAATATCTTCAATTCCGGGCTCTACTGTCAATGCGGACCAACAACACAACCTCAACATGATCCAAGAACCTTCACAAGCCTACCTGAATGACCAGGTATGTCTGCATTTCCTTTTCTTACTGAGATCTCTTATCCTCCTTATCCGGAACTTCAAGAACACTGTCTGTCGCCACTGTCATAGTGCAAGAGGTACTTCTGGACCTCCAAATCATACACAACTCGAGATGGCACATCACAAGGACATCCCAAAGACTCCTTCCAATCTGTAGATTAGGATTATACAGTTTCGGACCTCACCGAACCTTTTTGTGATCCTCTGTCACCTCTGAATACTTGCCAGAACTGATTCTACACCGACAGCCACAACTCCTTCAGATCTTCATGTGGACCTCAGAAATCTTAACTGAAGCATCTCAAGACTCATATCTACAAACCCTTTAATCCGCATCCTCTGGTTCACATCCTATACAGTACATTTGCCTTCTTCTCATCACTGTTCTTTACTGTTCTGACTGAGGCTAATTTTCTCAATATCCTCAGCACACTGCTAATTGAATCCTTCTTGTCAAAACAATATGAGTATGTTGACATCAATGACAACACTGGTTTACCTCATACTTGCAACAATACTTAGATGGCTTAATCTGGATTTTTAGTAAAATCCATTTTATTTGTTTATTTATTATTATTATATATATATTTTTTAAAAATTTGTGTAAGATAGAGACTTTATAAGATATTATCATTGTAACTTCATGATGCAAGGTGTGATCACTTGCTAAAATTAAGTTGAGAATTGTAATGGTAGCAAGGGTGACCTCTTAGTTTTCACTTAACACCTACACTGGTATGTTCAACAAACCCAAGGATTTTAGGTGTGTCATTGTGAGAAAATTCCCTTGAATACTCAACCCACAGTTATTGAATACAAAACTTCACAAGCTAAACCATTTTCTACATTCATGAAAGTCACAACAAGTTATGCATAAGTTTCAAATAATTAGCCTGAATGTTCTGAATTTTCTATTTTTTTTAGTGGTTGTTAATCTTCTCCTATATACTTCAAAACAAGACAAACATCCCTACCAAGGAAACAAAACACATAGGCCAACAAAACAAAACAAGACAACAAAAACAAAACAATTGTACATTGTTTACAATATAATACATAATACGACAACCACCATCACCTCAAGCCTAGAAGTAATGTTTCAAATGTTGGCCATTAACAAGTAATGGCACATCTTCTCCAGTCAAAGTTTTAAGCTTGAACATATTATCTCCTATTATCCCTGTGACCTGTAGTGGACCTAACCACAATTTGTCAAATTTCCCATGATTTCCTTTCTTTTCATGTACTTTATCCCAACACAACACTAAGTCTGATATTCTAAATTTTTTGACTTTTGCTCTTTTGTCAAACCATCTTTTGACTACTGCTTGATGTTTAGTAAAATTTTCAATAGCTTGATCTCTTTTTTCATCCAATTGTAACATTTGGACTAACCTGGCTTCTTTGTGATCATCAAATCCTAAATACTCATTAGCAAACTTCCAGATAGGTATTCTTAAATTCACTAGAAGTATGGGATCAGTCCCATAAACTAGGTGATAAGGAGCATTGCCTAAGGCTGACTTAACCTTAGTCCTATCTACCTACAATGCATATTTTAACAATGTATTCCACTCTCTAGGATTTTTTACAATTAGTTTCTTGATTATATCCAATAAAATCTTGTTTGTGGACTTAGCTAAACCATTCCCCTGAGGATAATAATTTGAAGAAAATTTTAAAACTATCTCATATTCAAAGCCCATTTAGAAAATTTCAGAGAAGAAAATGCAGGGCCATTATCACATACCAGCAAATATAGAGCTCCAAACCTTGTTATGATATTTTCTTCAAGAAATTTGATAACTACCTCAATAGTAGAAAACTTGCAACATGTGGCTTCAGTCCACCTTGTAAAGTAATCTATCACTGTCAATATAAACTTATGTCCTGCAGATGATGGAGGATTTATAACTCCAATGAAATCTAAGTCCCACTGTGCAAATAGCCTAGACTCCATGATTGGCTGTAATGGATTAGCTTGATTCCTTCCCTTGTCTACTGTAGTCTAACAGGTGTGACAACTTTGAATATGACTCTCTGTATCTTTAAATATTGTTGGCTAATAGTATCCCGCTCTTAATATCTTATGTGTAGTAGCTAAATGAGAACCATGAGCAGTTCCATACTTATCATGCAACTCTGACAATACCTTATCTACTTCAATTCTATTTAAACATTTTAAATATATACCTTCATGGTTCTTCTTGAATAGAAGACATCCTTGTACCATGTACCTTTGTGCTTTAATCTTTAAAGCTCTTCTCTGAGATGATTTTATCTTACTTGGATATTTACCTGATATCAGAAATGTATTCAAATCATCATACCAGCCTGATGCATCGTTAGAGTTTAATACATACTGCTTCTTTACCAAATTTGGATTTTTGTTCAATGTAGTCTATACTAATGCTTGTCCTCAAACCAACTTCATTGGAATGATCTCCATATCAAACTCTTGCAATATTGTAATCCATTTGGTCCTTTTCTCTCCAGACTCATTCTGCATTAGCAGCATTTTTACTACTGCATCTGGTACTATGGCCTTGACTTGACTTCGTAAGATGTAATGTCTAAACTTTTTCACTACCCTTACTAATGCAAATGCTTGTCTTTCTGTGCCTAAATACTTCAGTTGTGCATCTTTCAAAGGTGCACTCATGAAAGGTATGGGCTTTTCTTCATTATCTTCTCCCTTTTGTGTCAAGGTAGTTGCAACTGAATGTGTAGATGCAAAAGAATATATGTAAAACGGCTTGGTATAATTTGGACTTGCTAACATAGGAGCATCAGAAATGGCCTCCTTAATATCTTCTAATGCATCCTTGGCTACTGGTGTCCATTCTATCTTTGCATCTTTCTTGAGCATTGCATTTAAAGGTTGAACAATCTCTACAAACCCTGTAATAAACTTCCTGACAAAGTTAATCTTACCAAAAAAAGATTTTAATTCCTTCTTACTATTAGGTAATTGCATTTTTCTTATTCCTTCTACTTTGTCAGGATCAATGGATATCCAATTTTTAGAAATGACATGTCCTATCAAACCAAAAGGCATTCTCCTATATGCATAATTACCCCAATTGCAAGTAAAAGTAGTCTTCAACCTATCTTCCTTATCAACCAAGACCTAATTATATCCTAAAAATCCATCTAAAAAAGACATCATCTTAGCTCCGTTTACTACTTGTAGCACTCCATCTATTGGAGGTAAAGGATAATTATCCTTTTTAGATTCTTTGTTCAAATTTCTGAAGTCAACACATAATCTAATGTCTCCAATTTTCTATCTCACGGGTACCAAATTAGCTACCCAGGTTGAATGTCTTACTGGGAAAATTATCTTCGCAGACAACAATTTTTTCACTTCCTCAAAGATTAAAGGCTCCAAAATAGCATTCATAGGCCTCTGTTTCTGCCTAAATAGTTTAACTTCTGGTTTCAAGGGTATTACATGAGTTATGATGGACATATCATAAGTCTTCAAATGTTCATATATCCATGCTATTACATGTTTGTATTCTTTCAAAACATCCACAATTTATTTTCTTAACTTCTCAGAGCAAGCCTTTCCAATCAATACATTCTGTGGACTTTGCTCTGTTCCTAGGTTATAGGGATCACATTTACCCCCTTCAGTTTTAGGCAAATCTTTCTGTCTAACTACCCCATCAAAGTCAAAAATCTTTTCCAACTCAATTACCCCCTTAGGTAAGAAATTACTTTTCAAGTTTATTATGTCTTCTTCATCCCAAGACACATCAGGCCTTTCCTGTTCATCAATGATTTGAGCTTCAAACACTTCATTACAGGTGAGAAAATCCACAATTTGTTGATCTGCTTCAAATACCTAAAAATCATTAACATTACCTAGTATGCTCAGGACATTCACTAATTCAACATCAAATCATTTTAGACCTGACAGTGTTAAAGGCTCTAAAGTGCTAGCAGCAGCTAGTAATGCATCTGGTCTATGATTCAATTCCCTAGGGATATGCTCTATGTTAAAGGCATCAAATGAATCAATTAAAGCCCACACTCTATGCCTATAACAAACCATCTTCTTATAATTGCATTCATATAATTTTCTCACTTGTCTGACCACTAACTCAGAGTCTGAAAATACTCTAATCATTGTCACCCTTTTCTTGATAGCCATAACAAGTCCATAAATTAAAGCTTCATATTCCACTACATTGTTAGTAGAAGGAAATTGTAACCTATATGCTGTCAAAAATGACTTACCTTTTGGATCTATAAGTGCAACACCAGCACCTGCACCTTGTTTGGACTTAGACCCATCACATTTCAGTGTCCACATGCATTCCTTATTTATTTGACCTTTTATTTTGGCATGTCTCACCCTTTTTGTTACCTGCACTATAATATCTTGTTTCTTAATGGGTAATTCATTTTGACCTACCTGCATATTTATATTCTCAACTTGTAAATCAGAATGACAGACAATTTTGTCTTTTGTTTCTTTCTCTAAATCTAGAATTGATACATCTATGTTGTCATGAAAGTATAACTCTAGTTTCTCAGGATTAACCTTTCCTTCTTGCAGTTCCATCCCTTTTGTGCACTTTATGTATTGATATTCTATAATGTCTTTGCACATTCCACAATTCTCTTCAGAATGAGGCTTACTATGGACTCTGCACATGCTTTTGTACAACCTGCACTGAACTAGAATTTTTTTTTCAATGCACCTTTCTATTTCCTACTTTATGATATGACCAAAACTATTTACTGTATTGTCTTCCTCATCAGAAGAATTACAATCAGACTCAATGAACACTACTATTTCTTTACTGACAGGTTTTTCCTTAAAATTCAACATCAAGATTTCTTCAATTTGCACTCCCTTATTAGTGACTCTATAAACACCCAGTTCAATAGAAGCATATAATATCTTGTTAGTCTTGTTGTATTTTGTAATCATATGTTTCATTCTGGGTTCAACTTCTATCCTGATCTGATTTGGAACACCTCTCCAAGGTAACCACATGTGTGAAAAATCAGTGGCCATATATTCGTTTAATGTTTTGGACCAGTCCCTACTTAACAACATCCTGTAATTCATAGGTATATCCACTACCTGAATGTCAATAAACTGACTCACCCTAGGATCAGAGGCTAACTGCATTTGAATATGCATTAATTCTCCTATCACATTGACCTCAATTTTGTCTAATTGTGTCACAACCTTGGCAGATTTAGTAGGGGTCAACCCTAAAGTTTTGCATATCCCTAAAGGCATTACATTGGCTGATGCACTAAAATCTACCATGCAATTATGTATGTTCTTTCCCAACATCCTAATGGTCAACAAGAAAGGAGGGGCTTCTGATACAGAGTGCGTAATAAAAATTGTTTTAAACAAGTCAAAAACTTAAACTGTTGTTGTGGTTGAACCGTTGAACCAATAGTTATTGAACCTTTGAACTCATTGAACCAAACGAGCCTATTAAACTTACGGTTATTGAACCGTTGAACCACCTTGCACATTGAACTTATCAAACTGGTTGAACCTTTGAACCGGTTGAACCCGTTGAACTTACGAACCGTTGAACTGATTGAACCCATTGAACCTCCAACTTAAGGTTCAATGGTTCAACGCTTCCTTTTCCTTCAACATAATTGTTCCCTCATCTTCTGATATCGTACCTCACACCGATATACTTAACACCAAACTTTGTCATTGGGCAGACCGAACACTGTCAGCTTCCCCAGTATGCTTCATCCCGATGCTTAAGGTCACCCTGATGTTACTGTTCTCAGTAGCACTTGCAACTCGATCGATGAAATTTAGTCCCCTTGGTGGAACTCTTGACCCCATTCAGCCGATAGGTCAATACACTTAATACTCCTCTTTGTCACTTCTCTGCTTCACGCTTGAGCCATCCTTCCCATGGCCTCAAATTCACATTCTACTGGTGATCACCATTCCAATCTGCAATTCTCCTGCACTGTTAGGGTTAGAGTCATATGATACAAATTGTCCAGGGCCTATTCCATGAGAATCAGGGTTACATTCATGGAAAGGTCCATTAAAGCATTGTCACTCTCAGAATGGAAACAAAAACAATCATTGTTCTTTGTACTAGACAAAAGAATAGAAGGAAACTACCAAACTGAAAGGAAAAATGCAAGAATGAATGAATTTCTTTTGTTTATTGCAGTCGATTCCAATTATTCCACCTCCACTACTACTTTCCTTGATCTCACAAGACTAGTTTAATACCTCACTGTGTGGGTGGCAATTGCACCGATGGGAATGCCAACCACTCTATAACTATCCACCACATGGTTACACACAGTTTCTTGCCAGTTACAACACTCTTCGACTACCAGACATAACTAGTTTGAATGTACACATGGCACTAAGGCCCCACAACTGGTCACTTGGATCTTATGCAAAACTGAAATATCAAAATGAACTACATAAACAAGAAATTATCTAAATTATCTAGGTGCCCCTGCTCCTAGAGGCACTATTGGCCCAAATTACATCTTTTTTGGTCCTAGGGTCCTTGCCAGGACCCTTAGGACATTTGACCCTTATAATACCATATGCCATAACTAGTTTTAAGATGTTCCAATTGACTTGATTTACTCCATAGGATCCTCTCATGGTCATTGATGTCTTTTTGTTCCAAAGTGTTTCTTTAGGCGCTACTGCACCTAACTCCCCAACATGAAGAAAACTCTTGTCCCAAGAGTTATGTGATCTGCTCCAAACATCCTACAGTCTTTTTGAAGGGTTCCTTTGATTTGTAATAGGGAACATGAACTCTCCAAGGGTTATCCTCATCCTTCTCCAACCTGATTGACTCTTACCAAAAGTGTTAGTATCACAAAACATATTTTGATGTCCTTGCCTAGGACCTTGCTGCTATAAGGCTTCTGCTCTCTCCATCTTAAGGTTCTGATTTGTTCCTCTCTATAATGTCTATTGTTTGCCTTCCTGTTCCTACCTCTTTGTAGGGCAATCAATGTCCCCAATCTTGATGCAATTTAAGTCCCAAACTTACTATTCCTTAGGCCTATCTTCCAGTTTCCTTTGCTGCAAATGTTCATGTTGCTTCCAACCAGTATTTACCTGCACATTCCACTGTACTTTCTCTCCAAAACCGACAATAGCATGCTCCTTCTTATATTCACAAGGTAAAGGTATTAGTTTAAACTTTTTACCATCTTTATGCACCAAATAACTATTAGTATAGCCATCATGAATTTTTCTTCTTAAATGCTACCATGGTCTACCCAAAATTATATGCCCACACGTCATTGAAATGACATCACAGAAAACATAATCATGATATGGACCAATTGAAAAATCAACATATGCCCTCTGAATAACCCTTACTTGTTGCTCTTGACTTACCCAAGTGACATTGTAAGGACTAGGATGATCAAATGTCTTCAATCCCAATTTATGTACCATATCCCAGGAAACTAAATTATCATGTGAACCTGAATCTATGATCAACTTACACATTTTTCCATGGCTTAAAGAATTAGTTTTAAAAATGGATACCTGTGGTGCTTGCTGCACTTTGCCTTTTTCCACCATGAGAAATTCTCCATCTGTTTCTGGATGGGCTACTGATATTTCCTGGTCTTCTTTCTTCTCCTCTTCTTGTACCAAATGAACTCTTCTATCCTTGCTCTTATCAGCATCATCCCACTTAGGACATTTGAAAGATGTGTGTCCAAATTCATTGCAATGATAACATTTGCCTGGGAATACTCCTCTACTTGATCCAAACCTACCTCCACCTCTATATCCAACTCTCTGATATGTAGAAAACTCTTTGACTTTCTCATTGCTTCTTTGTCCTTCATTAGTAGGTCTGCCCCTACCTCTAGATCCTCTACCACCACCTCCTTGTCTTTCTTGTTTTCTTTTCACCTTCTCGTTAGTTCTTATGGCCAATTGAAAACATTCTCCAAGTGATTTCAGTATGCTCAAACCAATTTCATCTTGCAAGTTGTACCTAAGCCCATTAAGGTACCTTGCCACTTTCTCATCTTCATCTTCCAATCCACCTCTAATACTAAGCTTATGAAATTGCTCAGTATAGGACATAACATCCATGTCCTTTTGCTTCAAATTCTGCCTCATCCTCTTTGTTTGAATAGCATAATCAGATGGAAGAAACTGATTCTTCACTATATCCTTCATCCTACCCCAAGAAGTGATTTTTGTTCCACCTTTAGCCACTCTTTCTGCCTGTACACTACTCCACCAAGTAAGTGTTGTCCCCCTCATCTTTGTCTTTGCAAATTTAACCTTCTTATCATCACTCATTTCCTCATACTCAAATTTTTTTCAAGGGCATATATCCACCCTAATACGTCTTCACTATCCATCTTCCCCTGATAGATGGGCAACTCTATCTTTGTTCCACTACCTTGAACTGCCTTAAGCAATCTCACAAATTTCTTTTCTTCAAGATCCAATTCATCCTCATGAGGGTTCTCATCTGCCTCCTCATCATCTCCTTCCTGATCATCTTGTTCATCCCTTCTCGGATTCTTCTCCAATGCTTCTAACCTTGCCAAGATTGATGCATTCTCTCTTCTCACTTGTCTTAACTCTCTTTCTCTTGCAGCATCCTGTTCTTTTCTCTCCCTCAACTCTTTTTCTCTTTCCTCTAAGGCTTCTCTCAATTCATTATTCTTCCTAGCCATCTGATTCTTAGGTGGCATCTTCCCTAGATCCTACTACTTCCTCAAGGAGCTACATGCTGCTCTGATACCACTTGATGCAGAGCGCATAATAAAAACTATTTTAAACAGGTCAAAAACTTGAACTGTTGCTATGGTTGAATTGTTGAACCAACAGTTATTGAACCTTTGAACTCATTGAACCAAATGAGCCTATTGAACTTACAGTTATTGAACCGTTGAACCACCTTGCACGTTGAACTTATCAAACTGGTTGAACCTTTGAACTGGTTGAACCCGTTGAACTTACGAACTGTTGAATTGATTGAACTTGTTGAACCTCCAACTTAAGGTTCAATGGTTCAACGCTTTCTTTTCCTTTGACATAATTCTTCCCTCGTCTTTTGATATTGCACCTCACACCGATATACTTAACACCAAACTTCACCGTCGGCCAAACCGAACACTGTCAGCTTCCCCAGTATGCTTCATCCCAACGCTTAAGGTCACCTCGATGTTACTGTTCTTGGCAGCACTTGTAGCTCGATCGATGAAATTTAGTCCCCTTGGTGGAACTCTTGACCCCGTTCGGCCGATAGGCCGATACACTTAATTCTCCTCTTTGTCA
Organism: Cunninghamia lanceolata; assembly: GCA_027924645.1. Lineage (NCBI taxonomy): Eukaryota > Viridiplantae > Streptophyta > Pinopsida > Cupressales > Cupressaceae > Cunninghamia > Cunninghamia lanceolata. The sequence goes on from BSBN01000934.1 coordinate 4,877,784, forward strand.
CTTCTCTGCTTCACACTTGAGCCATCCTTCCCGTGGCCTCAAATTCACATTCTACTCGTGATCACCATTCCAATTTGCAAGTCTCCTGCACTGTTAGGGTTAGAGTCATATGATACAAATTGTCCAGGGCCTATTCCATGAGAATCAGGGTTACATTCATGGAAAGGTCCATTAAAGCATTGTTGCTCTCATAACAGAAACAAAAATAGTCACTGTTCTTTGTACCAGATAGAAGAATAGAAGGAAACTATCAAATTGAAAAGAAAAATGCAAGAATGAATGAATTTCTTTTGTTTATTATAGTCGATTCCAATTATTCCACCTCCACTACTACTTTCCTTGATCTCACAAGACTAGTTTAATACCTCACTGTGTGGGTGGCAGTTGCACCGGTGGGAATGCCAACCGTTCTATAACTGTCCACCACATGGTTACACATAGTTTCTTGCTAGTTACAACACTCTTCGACTACCAGACATAACTAGTTTGAATGCACACATGGCACTAAGGCCCTACAACTGGTCACTTGGACCTTATGCAAAACTGAAATATCAAAATGAACTACATAAACAAGAAATTATCTAAATTATCTAGGTGCCCCTGCTCCTAGAGGCACTATTGGCCCAAATTACATCTTTTTTGGTCCTAGGGTCCTTGCCAGGACCCTCAGGACATTTGACCCTTACATTACCATATGCCATAACTAGTTTTAAGATGTTCCAGTTGACTTGATTTACTCCATAGGATCCTCTCATGGTCATTGATGTCTTTTTGTTCCAAAGTGTTTCTTTAGGTGCTCATGCACCAGCTTCCCTCTTATCTGCATACATGACTACGTTAGTGTTGGAAGGCTGTTTAGTTTTCTTACTTTTGTCTTTGGACTGTGGATCTTTACTAGGAACATTCATATCAGCAGAAACTTTGCCTGCCACAGATGTATCCAAGGATTTTATGAAAACATTTCTGACCCCTGGACTTTTCAACAATTCACATAAAGGTATACTGACCTTAATTTTTTTATCTCTTCAGACAAGTAACTCATTAACCTCATTGTTTCCACTGTCTATGTTTTCCTTGTTTGAACTTTTGATATTACTGTCCCACCATTCACATGATGGTTAGCCTTCAGTATAGCAGGGTTATTACTTGCATGCTAATCTGGAGGAGTGTTGAAATTGTTGGGAGGAGTAGAAGTAGTAAAAGGATCTCCAGGCCTAGAGTATTACTTCTCAAATTGTAAGTATGATTTTTGTTGGACTGTTGAAAAGCCTGTACTTCCTCTGTTTCATATAACACTTCATTTTTAGTTTCAAATGGAAACTAAAATGCATCCAATACTAAGGCTGATTTAGGGTATAAGTTCTTACAAAAGTAAGGCTCGTCCTCTAACAATTGATCCTATTCCTCCCTAGTTGCAAAGGTGAAAGTTTCTAAGACTAAAGCAGTCTCGAATCCTGAGGGCACTATTTCATTACCTTTGGGAATGAGAAATTCAGATATGGGAGCTTGTACATCCACATTGAAAATGCTAGCTGCCAGATTAAACTAAGGGCAATCCAATTCAGCATGTGCACTTGTATTATGAATCATACACTAGTTTTTTAATCTACATTGGCCATTTGAATTCTGGTTGTTTGTTTTGTTTCCTGATTATCTAAACTCTCAAATGGAGAAGCTAGAGTGTCATTATTTGCCCCTATGTTCCATGTCCTAGGTGGCTTTGGTTGATTCTGATTTCTATTGTTATTACCTTAGGTCTTGTTATCTACAACATGTCCTCTGTTTTGCATTGTCTATCCCTGATTATGATTTTGACTCTGATTATAATTCTGGTTTTGATTTGAACCCTGGCCTTGGTTATAATTTTGGTCACATGGTTCTGACTGTATGCTTGATTATTTCTCCCATAGAAATTTTCATTTCTTAGTTGTGTCATTTTAGTGGTCAATCTTCTCAAGTGTGCAGTAATTTATTTGATCTCTTCCCTATCCTCTTGTGCCTTTACCACAAATGTATCCTGAGGAGCCTGGAAGAATGACTAACCATTATTTTGATTGTTATTGGTACTATTACTAGTATAGGGAACTATAGTCTAGATTGGGGATGGATTATACATAGGTGTGTATGTAGGAATTGGATTCAATAATGGAGTATGATGCATATGAACTCCATTCCAAGGTTGTACTTGACTTTGCATCCCAGTGTTTCCTCCATTAAGAAAATGACTATAGGTTTTTTGTCTCATTTCCTAGTTTACTAAGGCTGCTTCCTTATAAGCTTTGGATATAGTATCTATATCAAGTTTTCTTTTGACAAACATAGCAGTTAGTGGATCAAGAGCGACATAATACATGGCTAATAATGCATCTGCATTCACTATGTAGGGAGCAACTAATGGGGAGTAAGCCTTTTGAAACCTATCATTAAAGTTATCAATTAGCTCTCCCTCACCTCTCTTAATTGCAGCCAATTTATTATATAAGGTGGAAGGATCAACTGGTACCCTAAACCTAGACAAAAATGCCTCTTCCATAAGTGCCCAAGAAGAAATATAACCATTAGGCAAGTTAACATACCAGTTAGAAGCCTACTCATTAAAGGTGTAAGGAAACAATCTACACACAACATCCTCATATTCTAACTTGGCTCTAAAGCATGCCTCCTTGAATATCCTAATGTGATCCTCTAGATCCTGATGAAATTGATATTTAGGACATATCTTTTCAAGATTTTTTGGCATCTCATGATAATCATTGAATGTTATAGAAGAATTGACATTGAAATAGGCCATTGCAGGGCCGCGTGGTGGTCTTAGACCTTTGGGAGTACCTAGATTTCTAGATGGACTAGGACCCCTAGGAGGACTTAAACCAAGATTCAAAGATCTAAATGAAGAACTGTCAGGACTTACTATGCTATGGATGTTAAAAGGTGATCCAGGAGGCATTCCAGATGAGCCTCCTATGTGTGATATTCTAGGATTCCAAATCAAAGGACCCTTATTCTACTTTCTATCAGGTAAGTGCAAAAAGATATCTTCTGAACTAGATCTAGACCTAGTCACCCTACCACTGTTATGAGCCAGTTTTTCTTAAATCCTACCTTAACTCCACTCAAGACCTCCTTCTAGCACCAAAAACTATTGATGATTGTTTTTACACATTCATAACAAAAGTTAAAATTCACAAAAATGAACCTAAACTGTCTTGAAAGATATGAAGAAATCACCTAGGAGTTCTTAATCCCAAGTTTCTATATGGTCAGGTCTTGACCTTGTGGACAATTTAGCAGGTTGATGTGAAACTGTAATATTCAAGGGGCCTTACTTGATTTAAGGTAATCTATGACTTACTAGACTCAAATTATGCAAATTGTTACAAATATAGACAAATTATTCATTCTTTTGCATAAACTTACTACTGTATCACAAAGCCTTGTATGATTTATAGTGAAACAAGCTTTGCCTTTCAAATTGATATGAAAATTGTCAGATATTAACATAATTCTTCATGCTTCTTTCAAATGTAAGACAATTTCCTTAAGATTTCTGTGTTTAAGCTAATTATTTCAAATGTTTGGGGAAAAGTTAGAGAAAATTAGGTTGAAAATCATTTCACTACAGGATCTAAATGTTCTGCTACTCACGTCTTTAAGAGATACAACAAATTAATCAAATCAACATACTAAATCTTCAAATGCAGAGTCCTTAGTATTTTCACGAACACACATCAAAGATTGCAAGCTTTCAAAGGATGATACTCCAAATACCAGTAAAAGTCAGAAAACACTCTGTAATAGATGCAAAATTACAAGTTTACTTGTATTTAAAGCACGCAGTCATATAGAATTTACAATGTATGAATGACCTTTTGTTTCATTAATCAAATTGCCAGAAAACTTACAGATATTTTTACAAATACATTAAGGAACCAGACTTTTTGTACATTCCTTAGTGTAGACATAAGAAACCTCCTCTTCTAAACTAAAAGAAATATTTCTCTATTCAAATGTTCAAACAAATTACAAGTGCCAGCCACAACTCAAAAAATCCCTGTGTAAATAATATACAAGTAGTAGAGCTTCTTATATAGAATTTGAAGCTTCATACTGCTACGGCTACAAAACCCAATCTACGGTCAGTATTCATACTTTCTTGATCAAGGGTGTACATTCATTCCTAACCGTTTCTCAAAATATCTTTGTGGTATCTTTTGCTGCCTCAAAGGATGCCAGTGGAATCTTTCCAAAATAGGATTCCCCCCTTTGACCTCTTCTATTTTGTTGACCTTGCCCGCGGATACCCTTCAATTGACTCTTTCATTAGTATTATTTGCCTTTTTTCATATACTTTCCTACTCCATCATATATATCTTGAAAATATTTGTTACACCTTCTATGAAGGTGCGATTTCCCCCTGCACTCCTTGTCCATATATATTCTTGCATTATGACCCCTTCTTTCAATTTCTTCTATTCTTTCACCTAAACCTTCAACTTTCTTCTTATATTTATTTATCTTGGCACTCGCCTCCATTATTGAATCAATCATTTATTTACTTAAATATGCATCTGGATTCTCCAAACATGGTGCAAAGATGGCCTTGAATTATTTTAATGCCCTTTGGAGTTTGTATGTTGGTATGTCCATACATTCATGATCTATACGCTTTTCAACTATCCTCTTATGCAACCCGATCATGCTACCTACTTTCTCCTCTAAACCCTGAGTGACTGTGATGCATCTTCTGAGACTATCATCTTCAAACCTTAACTCCAACCTGGCCTGTGGTACTTGATTTGCCATCTAAGGAGTAATGACTCCTTCATGTATTAATTCATCTGCTCTTTCTTCAATTTCCTCCAGTTGCCCTAATTCAAACTTGCATTCTTCTTTTCTAAACTGACAATTATATATAAGTACATTGCATTTATTCTTTTCTGTTGCAGCCAATTCCCATCCTATCACTGCTTGTTTGAACACCTCTTCTCCTTCTTGCATGAATGCTCTGAACCATTCTTCAAAAATATTGGCCTCAAGCCTCTTATTTTCCATATCCTTCACTTCGTCTTTTGACAATACTATTATTTCACTGGGTAACTCTGGTATTGTAGCATTGGGATCGAATATCCCCCTAATGAATTGATGTAATTGGATAATGTGTCCTTTCAAATATTCATGTTTATCTTCATCTTTCATTAGCATTTCTGCAGTAGCTTGGTGCATATCCTCCCACTCACTTATATGCTACTCCCTTGTTGTGTGTCCTAGGTCAAAATTAAGTATCTTGTAGTCATCTACTGTTATTTCTCCTTTGGCTTTCTCCTTCTGTGGTATGGCCAAATTCAGTGTTCTGGATCCTTCTGGACCCCTTTGTATTGCCAACATGGTTCCGGCCTTCCTCTTTTCTTTTCTTGGCATTGCATCACATAATAAACTTTTGATGTCTATGAGTACTAACTGTACCTCCACCTTTTCTCTCCTTATTTCTGCACCCAACCAAGCTAGAGCCTCTTTTGTGCCTTTAGTAGCTTTCTCTTCATTGATTACCTCTCCTTGAGGCTTTTCTACTTCTCCTTGTTCTTGTTGTTGATGTTGTTCTTGTTCTTGTTGTTGTGGAGGAGGTTACTGTTGAGGGGTTGGTTCCTGTACTATTGGATCAGTTTTCTATTTAGATTTACCCTCATTATCATCTTCTTCAATTTCTGTAAATCCTCCACCCTCATCTTCTTCCTTTGGACCTTCTTTTTCTTATGAATCCTTTTCTTGATCTTCCTCTTTATTTTCTTGTTCCATATTTTTCATGCCTTTATCCTCTATTTGCTTTTATGGTTTAAAATTATCTTCATCAATATTCTCTATGTTCTCTTTGCTTTCAGGTTTATCTGTTGTTTCCTCTGCTATTTCAACTTTCTTTTGTACCTTTTTAGGCATGTCAGCTTGCTCTACATGTGAAGGTGAACCTACTATCTTATCATATTCTTTTGTCTCTTTTTCTTGTTCATCTTTTCTTTCTACATTCTTTTCTTCTTCATTGTGTTCCCCATACATGTTCAGAATAGTCAACACATCTACACCAGAAGTACTAGCTCCTGTTTCTTCCTTAATTTGAGAAGATGTTTCTTTCACTGCTTCCTCAGGTGTATCTTATTTTTCAGATTCTTCTATTTGATGTGCTACATCTTGCACATCCCTTATTATTTCTGGAGGTACCAATGTACCAAATGGATCCACTGCCCCCAATCCTTCTTGTACATTTTCTTGCTTAGACACTGGACCTTGTTTAACTTCCATATAAGCTTGAGTATCTTGTTCCTCTTCCTCACTTGAATATTCACTGGATTCCTCTTCCTCCATGCCAGTTTCTCTTCCCATCCTTTAATCCACTTCCTTGAATTCACTTCCACCGCTATCATCTTCAACATTGACAGTCTCAGTAACTTGTTTGGCTTCATCCATTTTGACCCATGTAGCATTTCTTCAGCCAATTTTGTTTTAACCTTAGCATATGTTTGTCTTTTCTTTGCTGAGGTAGATGCACCAGGTATGTTACTTAATTTAGCACTTACCTGTTGTGCCCCTATAACTTCACTCTGTTTTGAAGTTTCTCCTTTGGATATCCGTATTGGTATTGCCTTCATAACCCTTAGTCTTGTTGACTCCTTAGCAGCTTGTGCTTGCTCTATACTGGTATCATGACTCAATGACTTTGCTTCTACAAATGTCCCTGATGATACCTCTATTGTCACCCCTAGTGCATAAGGATCCATCAATGTAGCATTTTTGTCTTTCTCCATAATCTTTGCTTCTACAATCTTCCTTTTCTTTTCATAGAAGCATTGGAGGTCGTCTTGATGTTCCCTCACTCTCTTTTTGCCCTTCTTTGGATATGTAGGTTCAATTCCCTTAGCCTTAAGCTCCTTAATTCTGTCCTTCAACCATGTCTTGGAGAATAAAATAACAGGTTTGGACAATATGTCTAAAGATGTATTCCATGGTTGCGACCAATTAGGCTCACCAATAGGAGCACGCCTGGCACTTTCATAACTGTGGTGCAATAATTTGTCATCATCTTTTATTTCTATGGGGACATAAATGTCTCCCATGGACCTCATTTGCTCTATGGTCAGTCTTTTGTGAGCTCTCTTTCTCACTTCTCTGTCATTCTCACAATTTAACCAAAAATCCTCAATGTGTATTTGATGTTTAAATTTAGAATCAATAGTATTTTGGATCTTGTGAAAAGGATCAAACCTCCTTGCTAACTCAAATTCCTTAAATCTGTAATACCTTAACTCCCTCTCAGAGTCACCAACCACTTCTTTGCTGGAACAGGAATATCTACCAATTGCCCAAGGGAGCTTAAGATTCCCCCTGTTATACCTCTTTTTATACATTCTGAAGGCATTCAAGTTCTTCCTTGAGAACTCTAAAACAATCAACTTGTTAGAAGGATACCTAGGTAGCATGAAAGGTTTTCCTTCAAAGACCTCAGTTTTGATATAAGTGAAGTTCTAGAATTGAATGTACCATGAACTGTACAAACCAATTGTATCTTCTGCATCTACAGACAACCTATTATCTTGCTCCTCTTAAAACTCTGACCATGTATGTATAAAATACATTGTTTACTAGAGCATACTTTCTTAATGCATTATCCTTTTGTAAATCAGGATAATGGTCATATACAAGCTTTTGGTTTGGCCCATTCCCTAGGGTTCCAATTCTATCAATCCCATATATATGGCTGAACCATTGTTGCACATGAATATAATACATACGAGGACAAATAGAAAGGCATCATGTTTTGTTTTCTTAACATTGCCTTTTTCCATATGGCTATGCTAATAGCCTTAGCCCAGTGAATTTGTCCCTATTCCTTCTTCACTTCCCTCATGAATTGTATAATAGTGAACATCCAAGGCTCACACTTAGTGGCATCCCTCAATCCCACCAGTCTGCTTAACATTGTAATCATCAAATGTATCTCTTCTTTGAAGTCTAATCTTTGCAGGATCTTATGTACTCTTGCCATGGCCTTGGGTTTATTCTCCACATTATACCAACTGTAGAAGATCTTGCTTCTACAGTCCCTCTCATTATCATTGAAATCCTCATTGTACTAGTCAATATCAATATCTACCATTTTTTCATGTATCTCTAGACCAAATGTTCTCGCAATCCCCTCTGTAGATAAGTCCGCAATGGCTCTATCCTGGTGTATTACTCTTCTGGTAACTGGGTCATATAAGTGTATACAATCCAGACATAGGTCCTTAGCTTCCATACCTAATGGGAAACCTGCAGCTCTATATAATCCACTTTCCCATATACACCTTATGTTAGGTGTAGCATTAGTTGCTGTGATCTTCTGCAAAACATCATCCATGTCATAATTCCCTATGCTGGTGTCTGTCCCTACTCTACTTGTGCTGAGCAACAAAGGGTACCCTCTATATATTGGGAACTCTTCCTTCTCAGTTTCTTTATGGGGCTTTCTTTCCTTTTTAATCTTTTCCTCACCCCCTATATCCACCTTTTCCTACTTTCGGGCCATCCTGTAGAAAACACATTTTTTAACTTGCCGTTTTACTCTCTTACCTAGGGTTTTACCATGAATTTTCTATTTTTTACATTTATCCTAACCCCTAGCTTGTCTTTTCTAGTTTTGACTTTCATATTATTTAACCCAAACCAGCTAATTAACTATTAGACACAGTAATTTAACGCTTGCTTACATTTTAAAATGAAATTACTGATAATCACTTTGCATTCAATTAACTGGACTGTAACGACATTCAAGATAAATACCTATATCTTTGATAGCTCAACCTTACAAATGTTGACTCACTTTACTATTTTCTGATCTTTTTCCATTTCTGAAATTCAGTCTCGCGATGAATTTTCGTTCAATTTCTACAACAGTTCCTCTTTCTGCAATTTTAATTTTAATAGTGCAAATCTAAAAGAAAAACAACCTTTTATTTACCCTAACCCTTTAAATTTTACCATTTTCAGTGTTAGTTCAGCATTAATTGCAATAATCAATGCACCTATAGCCTCAACCTTCTACTTCAACATTTTATTTTTAAACCTTCTATCCGTTAATCTATTTTTTGCATACATCACGCTTTCTTGTATGTCATCCTTGTATATTATTTCTTGTATGTCACTTTGCATCTTTTCAATATCCAAGCCTACATCAAACATGTTATAAACAATGTTATGCTTTTTCTTTATATCTGCCTTTGTATCTTTTGTTTGTATATCGTAATGTATGAAATGAATACAAACGTTTATACAATTGCGACCCATACAAACACTCTTTACCTTTAGCTCTCAAATGATGTCTTTCATTTATTTGTATATCAGGATTGTATATCATTAACATTCAATCGCCCAAACATACAAAGCCTTACCTTTATTTAACTTCCTTTTGAAATCCGTGTTGTATCACAGTCCCTTGCATCTTTGCCTATATATCAGCTTGTATATGCTCTTGTATATCCATCTGTCTGTGCAATATACAACTACGAGACACAACTTGTGGGGCCCACTTTACCTACCCACTTGTATCTACCCTTAGATACAATCCTCCATACATGCAAATTCTTATACAATCATCCCCGACTTTTCATCTTTTCTGAACCATTTTATATAACCTTTTCGGATCCATACATGTATATAAAGGGAATGCATATTTCTAGAAAACCTTAAAGGCATGATGCATCACCTACATCCAATTTAATTATCTTTTGAAATCCGTGTTGTATGTATGCTAAAGATGTAAACCCAAAACATACAACATAGATACAATGAAACATACCTTTTTCTTCCCCTTAATAAAACTAAATTTTATATTCTCTTCGGGTCCACGTCATGTATATTGCGCTGTATATTGCTTTGTATCTTTCCTTTCAACAAACATACAACTTGAGATACAATGTGAACTTAGCCATTTATCCACTCTACTTCTAAAACTTATCGGGTCTGACTTGTATACAAAGAATAAAACACTTAACACATGCATACAAAGTACCATGATAAATAAACTCAAACACTCCATGTGACTAATACAACGACTCCACATACAAATGACCTTGTACATGCAACATACAAACCTTTCTATAATGAATTTTACCAAAAACATGCATATCTTGTAGAATACTGGGAATTTTAAAATGGTTCAAAAAGCAACCCTTATTCATTTTTGACAAAGAATTCACCTTTATTCTCCTCTGGCACTTAATGCTAAATTTTATCAATTTTCAACACAGTTTGTAACCTTTACCTCTTTTCCCTTTACCACCAAGCAGGACCACACACAAGAAAAATGCCATAGCCACAACAGGGGTCCTCATTTCGCTAAGAGGTAAAATGCAGCGTGTTGTGAGCATCACAACAAATATGATCATCTACTTATTAAGTACTTACATTAAGATACAACAATGAAAGCATCAAATGAGAAGCTCAACACAAAATCATAAACAACATAGGAGACACCAGATTTTTACATAGAAAATCCTAAAAGGGAAAAACCATGGTGGGTGTTAGCCCACAGAAATATATGAGTTATATCATACTAAAAAATAGAGGTTCACTGCCCAAATTACTTACTGCAAAGAAAGTCTCACTACCTATGGATGGCTCACTGCCAAAGGGTGGCTCATTGCCAAAAGAAGGCTCACTACCAAAAGGTTGAACTGAGATAACAACATCTACTCCAAGCCAATGTTCAGTTCCATTGAAGCACAAAAACACCTCTGCTCTACTCTGCTGCCTTACTTCACTTTATCTTTGCATCTTCACACTTGGATGCTTTTTCATGACTCCATTACAAGTATTTATACACTACATCAACCTTGGAATGATCATCAAGGTCAGCATTATAATCATCAACTATTGGAACAATCTCCAAGGTTGGCATTACAAACATACATAAAATAGGTCTTGACCTAATACCAAATTATGCTAAGGAAATGTAGTAAAGATGTATACGGATCATGCCATGCCTTAGATGGGACTCAAACATGATCTTCCACACCTCAACACACTTCTACAATCTTCAAGAGATCTCTGCAATCACTGGAATTAACCAAGTCGGCTAAGACTGGTTACACGCTACGTTATCTAGGAATAATCTTCAAACACGATCTCAATTCCTTAACATGGACCAATGTAAAGGTAGGAACATGATCAAGAGGCATCCATAGGCATGTTGTAATCATCTGGAGTAACTGCTCAAATTCTCACCACTTTATCCATGAGATTCTTCACACTAGAGCACATGAACTTCACTGTCTTCAACTATCATAAAAGAAAGATAGCTTGCAGACTGCAAAATCATGAACCATTGTAGTTCTAGGCACTTACCACCATCCCAAACTTCCCTCTAGAACCACAGAGCAAAATAATTCAATGCAGAGGAATGCGAAGCAAAGTACTTTCTCCCTGTCACTAGTGAATAATAAAAAAAGGAGGTTTTACTCTGGTGAATGTAACTCACTCAATTCTTCACACCAGAGGCTCAAACTCATGATTTAGCATCTTTAGACATGCCTCTAAATAACTTCCAAACCACAGACCAAGATCTTTAATATACAAGAAATGTGGAGCAATCTTCTAGACTGTTCTTCAGTATGCAACTCATTGTCTTCATTGTAATTCATTGTTTCCTTTCTAATTCTTTCGGAGGGGCTAATTTTCTTAATGTCCTCAACATATAAGGATTCTAATCAATCAAAAGATAAGAATAGAGTTGACTCCAATGACAACACAGATATGTTGACATCAATCACAACATTGATTAGGCACATACTTGCAACATCCTCAATCCTTTTATGGCTATTGTTATTCATGTAATCAATATGGTCATAGGGTTGTTAGTTGTCGAATTGTTCCTAGGAGAAGAATCGATTTTATCAGTGAAAACTATTTTGTGCCTTTAGGAGATTTTAGAGTAGTTTATTATAAATGCAATAACTTTGGTCATATTGCAAAATTTTGTAGAACAAACTTTGTTAAAACTAACAAACAAGAAAGAAAGGAGAATGTTCCTCCTAAGGAAGATAATAGATCAGACTCTCTTATGAATAAGGACTCTAAGAAAGTTTGGAAGAAGAAGAAGGATGATCAGAAGAAAGAGGCATCTTTGATGGTCTAGACAACATGTCATGCTAAGAGACAAAATACATGGGTGATAGACAATGGGTATTCCAGTCACATGATAGGAGACAAGAATAAGTTTATAATTCTACAAGAACTAGATGGAGGCTCAGTTAAGCTTGGTGACAACACAACCAAGAATATTTGCATAAAAGGACCATTGAGCATTTATGGGAAATCCAAGACATAAAATGTCTATTATGTGGAAGGACTAAAGACAAATCTGTTGAGTGTAAGTCAGATGTTTGACAACAGATATAATCTAACCTTTAATGCTAAAGGCTGTGAAATTAGAAAAGAAAGTTCTTGTTCAAGCAATTAGAATAGACAATAGCCTTTACAATCTCAAGGAGGTTCAAGGTAGAAGTTTCTTAATGGGATAGATTGGTGAAAGTTGGTTGTGGCACAAAAGATTGGGACATATTAATTTTGACAACCTCGTGAAGGTTAGTTGAAAAAATGCAGTTAGGCATTTGCCTAAAATCACCAAGCCACCAAATATAATTTGTAAGGAATGTTAGCATGGGAAGAAGACAAGGTCAAGCTACAAAACAAAAGAATACTCCACTTCAAGACTCTTTGAGTTAGTTCATACTGACCTATGTGGTCCAACCATGACACAAGGACTAAATGGTGAGAGATATTTCATGTTATTAGTTGATGATTTTTCAAGAATGACATGGATAACCTTTCTAAAGGATAAAGCAAAAGCCTTTGAGAGATTTAAGGCTTTTAGGTCTTTGGTTGAGAAGGAAAGTGGTCTAGCAATCAAATGCCTAAGATTGAATAGAGGTGGAGAATTCACCTCTAACAAGTTTGTGGAATATTGTGAAAAACATGGCATAAAGAAAATATTCTACACCTAGAACACCACAACAGAATGATGTTGTGGAGAGGAAAAATAGAACAACAAAGGAAATGGCAAGAACTATGCTAAATGAGGGAAAGTTGCTAGATGTTTATTGGAGAGAGGTTGTTCACACAACAATGTATACTTTGAACAGAGTGTAGTTAAGAGTAAACACTGAGAAGACGCTATATGAGTTATGGAATGGCAGACCCACTATAGTCAAATATTTTTAGGTATTTGATAGAAAATGCTACATTAGAAGAGATGAGGAAAGCCTAGGAAGTTTCAATTCAAGGTGTGATGAAGGTATTTTTCTAGGTTACTCTAGCAAATCCAAAGCACGTAATTGTTACAATAATTGATTGCATAAAATCATGGAAAGCTCTAATGTTAGGGTAGATGAGGACCAACCACATCCAACTTAGAATAAGGATAGCTGCTTAGTTGAATCAACTGTAATAGAAGAAGAAGAAGACATGACTCCTGAGGAAGAGGATGTGCTTGCTGAAGAAGAATCTGAAGAAATAATCAGTAAAGCACCTGCTTGGTATGTACAAAAGAACATCCTAAACAAATGATAATAGGAGACAAGACTGAAGGAGTTCAAACAAGAAGAAAGATGTCAAAGTCAAAAGTACAATTTATCATTGCTATCTAAAATTAAACCTAGAAAATTTAATTATGCTAGTGTAGATGAAGGTTGGATCAATGCAATGGAAGAGGAACTCAATCAGATTAAAAAAAAAGCAGACATGGGAATTAGTTCCATGGCCTACAAAAAATAATGTAATAGGCACCAAATGGGTGTTTAAAAATAAACTGAATGAGGATGGAGAAGTTGTAAGGAATAAGGCATGTTTGGTTTGTAAAGGATACAGTTAGGTAGAAGGCATAGACTTTGAAGAAACATTTGCACATGTAGCAAGATTGGAATCTATTAGGATGTTTTAGGCATTCTCAGATTATAAGAATTTCAAGGTTTACCAAATGGATGTTAAATATGTATTTTTGAAAGGAAACCTTAATGAAGAAGTCTATATTGAGCAACATGAAGGATTTTAGCTATTAGAGAAAGAAGGCTATGTTTGCAGACTGAAAAAGATTTTCTATGGTCTGAAATAGGCCCCTAGAGCATGGTATTTTAAGCTGGATAATTACCTCCAGCAATAAGGATTCAGAAAAGGATTTGTAGACAACAACTTGTACTTCAAATAAGAAGGTAAGCACATGTTGATTGTTGTGTATTTTGATGACATTATTTTTTGTGGTAGTGATGACAAGATGAGCAAGAAATTTGTTGATCAGCTGCAGAAGGAATTTGAAATGTCCATGCTTGGAGATCTTTCTTTCTTTCTTGGTTTACAAATATCATAGTTAAATCAAGGTATATTTATATCTCAAACCAAGTACGCAAAGGAGATGCTCAAGAAGTTCAAGATGGAAGATTGTAAGCCTTGAGTACTCCCGTGATGACAAGATGCAAGCTGAGCAAGAATGATGAATTAGTAGATATAGATCAGACTTTATATAGATCAATTATAGGTATCTTGCTATACTTAACTGCATCTAGACTAGATATCACGCAAGTAGTATGAATGGTGGCTAGATTTCAAGCTGCTCCTAAGGAATCACATGTTCAAGCTATGAAGAGAATCTTTAGATATCTGAAAGATGCTGAAGATTATGAATTATGGTATCCTCAAGATAATGATTTTACCTTGACAACATATACAGATGTTGATTGGGCAGGAAGTATGAATGATAGGAGAAGCACCAGTGGTGGAGATTTCTTCCTTGGTGATAGGTTGGTATCATGGCTCAGTAAGAAGCAAGCTTCAGTTACATTGTCCACTGCTGAGGAAGAATATGTTGTTGTTGTTTCATGTTGTACACAATTTTTTTGGATGAAGCAGACACTCAAGGATATAAAGGTAGAGTTTGCTAATCCTATTTCCATTCTTTGTGATAATACTAGTGCAATCAATATCTCAAAGAATCTTGTGATACACTCAAGAACAAAGCACACTGCCATTAAATATCATTTCTTCAAAGAAAAAGTTGCAGATTAGGAGGTCAAGATAGAGTATGTCCCCACAATAGAACAGATTGTAAACATCTTCACCAAGCCACTTCCAAAGGATACTTTTGAATATCTCAGGAAGAAGCTAGGAGTAATTGCTCCTTCTTCTCACAAGTAGAAGTGCAGTTGTGGCAACTATCCAAGGAGAGGAGATCAAGACATATTTTTCTTTATCCTTGATTTGGATAGTGACTACCTCTCAGGGGGAGCAAGTAGCTAGTTGGTAGTTTAGATGTCACAAGCTCATGTGACATGGTGAGGAGAAGCCTTTCAGACAGTAGTAGTTGGCTGTCAGAAAGGAGGTTGATTACCTCCCTTTGCCATTGATGACAAATGGGGAAAAAGAGTAATGGGGAACAACACTAAAGCAAATGAAGAAGAAATAGTGTAGGACAACATTTTAGTAGAAGAAAGAGAGCAACACAAAGATCAGATTATGCATAAATGTTGCCATCAATGACAAAGGGGGAGATTGTTGATATATTGTTATTGATGTCAAAGATGGATGTTAGTTGGAAAAAATGGCCAAAGAAGAACTCTTTGAGTTTTTCCTGTAGTTGGCAAAAATGGCCAAGTAAGAACTTTTTGTATTTTAACTTAGTCGGAAAAAATGGCCAAGTGAGAACTCTTTGCATTTTTCCTTAGTTGGAAAAAATGGCCAATTGAGAACTCTTTGTGTTTTTCCTTTAGTCCGTAAAATTGGCCAAGTCAGAACTCTATGTAGTTTGCCACTAGTCGGGAAAAGTTCCTAGTCAGAAAGTCTTTTCAAATAAGGACTTTGAAGAAAAAGAAAAAATTAGTTAGATTGGCAAAGTTCTCTTTTTGAGAACTAGTTCAAGAGTTCTAAAGTTCACCGATTCACCGACCAAGCGACATGTGGTAGTAGTGAGAAAAACTTTGTGTTTTTTGTTTAATTTTCTCTTAGTCAGAAAAGTTCTCATTTTGAGAACTAGTTCTTAAGTTACAAAGTTTTGTCAATTTGCCAACAACAAAGGGAGCATGAAAAGAAGAGTTGAAAGGTGTTTAAGTGACTTAGTTGGGAAAAGGACTTAGTCGGGAAAGTTCTCTTTTTGAGAACTGGTTAGAGAGTTTGGCATTTTGTCGATTCATTGATAGGGCAACAAGTGGCTCCCAAATTCAAAATTTCATGGTTTGACTAGTTCGCTGATAGAGAGAAAATGTTGAAGAAAAAGACTTAGTCAGGAGAATGACTTAGTCGGGAAGTTGTTATTTCTTGAACTCGTTTGGGAGTTTGGATATTCTCTGATTCGCTGACTAGGCAATAAAGAGAGTGTTGAAGATAAAGAGAAAGTTCATGAAAGATGGTTTTAGCCAATAAAGCAAAGTTTGAAGAAAGTGATTGTTTATCAATAACAAGGAAACAAGTGCCAAGGTTCATGGTTGGGCAACTTCATTGATAAATGCGATAAAGATGATTGAAAGGAAATAAGGAAAAGTTCAAAGAAATGAAATTTTGCTGATATAAGGAAAAGGTGACAGTGCAAATATAGTGGAAATCACTGATAAACTTGACAAGTGCCAAAGTTCTGAAAAAGTGATTTTTGCCAATAGAATGGATAAAGCACTAAAAGGCAGAAGTTTGAGTTTTGGAGAAATTCTTGATAGAAGGCAAAAAGTTGTAGATATGAAAAGTTTACTGAATGAGCTTTTTGCCAATAAAGATAGACTTTGCCGACAATAGCAAAGTTCCAAAAAAGTGATCTTTGCTGATAAAGAAGAGATAGAGACAATGTTCAGAAAAGACAAAAGTAGTCAATAAAGAGAATAATGAAGATAAAGGTAGAGAGTTCAGAAAGATGGAAAATCATCGATAAAGGGTTGGAAGCCAAAAAAATCAAGAAATGAAAAAGTCAATGATAGAAGAGGATAACGGCTATATTTGTGGTGCAATTTTAGGATGCAAAATCAGCGTGAATAACAAGTGAATGCATGGATACAATACTAAAGATGACTGAAGGGTTAAGCATGCAAAGCTAAAGTGTTTTTTTTCATTCATATGACTGAAGTGTTCACATGCACATGACTAGAGTGTGAGAATACAAATGGGCAAGTTTAAGTGAAGTTTTCTGATCATGAAAAAATCAAAAGTACAGTGCACACATGCAAATGGCAAGTATATGCTATGTTAGTTGCATATAAATATAAGCAATTGGATACAAAATGATGTTACTATAATAGAGACGAACTAATGCAGGTGTAAGTAGATTTAAGGTGCAAAGCAAATCTGGGTGAGTAGAGTGAGAGGAGAAAAGTGCATATGAATTAAAAGGGTGCAATTGAGGTTGATGAACCAAATGATTGCATACATGAATGTGTAAAGATTTAGTAAGGTTGGTGCCTTCTGTGAACTGAGTTGGAGCTCATATCAGGGGATTGTAGTCTCCTCAGAGTTGGTGCTCTTAAATAAGGGATTTGGTAATTCCTCAGAGTTGGTGCTCTTAAATACTGTAATCGAAGATTTCATTTGTGAGGATGGATTAGGATGGTAGATCCTAGCAGCATTTTCTCACCATGGTTTTTCCCACATTGGGTTTTCCATGTAAATCTGGTGAACTCATGTGTGCACGCTTTCTTATTGTTGATATTACTGCATTGAAAGTTAATTTGATTTAAATACTAGAGGATTGAAGTTTTAAGTTTTATTAACCTATTGAGTCACCCCCCCTCTCAATAGATTGCTTGTGTTCTAATAGGCGGGGTCTCACAAGTCTCATATTCTATAGTGTAAGTAAGAGTATTATCCTTGTTTGCCACTAAAGAAACGTTAGGTTGCTTAGGTGCTTCCAAAGATTGCTTGGATGAGATTGAGGCAACTTTTGATGCTTCAGGATTATTGAGTTTATATTCCCCCACACAAGTAGGAGTAAAATCTAATGAACCCCAATCATCACCAAGACATGCATTTGATGATGGTTTAGAATCTTGCACAACATTATTTGTGGAAAGAGTTATTGATGAATCAAATTTTAAATTATTTAGATGATTATGATTGATAACTTGTTTTTGTGTTTCAATTTGTAAATAACTTTCTGACTCTAGATCGGATTTGATGGTGTGAAGTTTATTTTCATAAATAAACATTATTGATTGATGAAGGGTAGACAAAAATACCCCCATGGCATGAATCCATGGTCTACCTAAAATGATGTTATATGAAAGTGCACTAGGCATGACATGGAAAATGGTAGATAATGTCATGGGTCCAACCTTTATCGGTAAAGTTATGGTACCCAGGGATTGCCTACCAATGTTATCAAAGCCACAAATGTTAAGTTTATCTAGTTTGATTGAGGATGTATCAACCTTGATTTTATGTAGCAAATCAATGCCACAAACATTAAGAACCGATCCATTGTTAATTATAACTTGCTTTATTAAATTTTTGTTTATTGTGGAAAAGATTAGAAGAGGATCATGTTGATTTTGAACTGCAATTGATGGTAATTCATGTTTTTGAAATAGGATATCCATTTTTGTCGCATGCATACAATCGAACAGTGTTGTTACATCATTAGGCTTAATAACAAGTGGTACGATCACCTTTTGTAAAGATTCTTGGAGCATTTCGTGGTATGTAGGTGATGTTTGTATGAGTTCCCAAAGAGAGATCTTAGTAGGAGTAGTAGCATGGAGCTTCTCAACAAGATCATAATCTTGACCAACTTTATGAGTAAGATGAGGTGGTTGAGGAAGCATAGGTTGAGAAGTTGGTAAAGTGATTGGAATATTCAATTGTTGTTTACCTTGTTTATTATTTCACGTATTGTATGTGTGAGCAACCACATTATGGTAGGTTTGTTGTGACACATTTTGATATACTTCATTTCCTTGAGTAATTTGTTTTAGAAAATTGAGAATGTAACCCAGGGGTCGAGGTGATGTTTGAGCACCTTGAACTGTAATCACTAGTTTGAAGCGAGGAGTCACATTATATGCCCCATTCACAATGAGTTTAGGAGCATTGGTTCACTTATCCACTATTAGTATAGGAACTTAGTACAATGAGTTTAGGAACATTGAATTAATATTATATTTACTTTGATTAGGCTCACCATCCATCCCCAAAGGATTTAATGTGAGAGACATTTCTTCATCCACCAATGCTTCATCTTTTGAATGGAGAGCATTGGAATAAAGAGAGGGTAAGGTGATGTTGAGGAATGTATTAGGGTGTTGTCATAATAGTGTGTCCCACTTATGGGACATCCTAATTTTTGTATGAAATCACATATTTTTTAGAAAAATTAATGATTTAAGCTTTGAGGGGTTCCATCTAAAAGGGTTTAATTGAAGGGTTCGATAAAATCCCATTAGATCAAATCCACTTGGAAAGAACCCCCCTAGTCTTAAATCAAACCCTTGATCGAGTCTCCTCCACACCTATCAAAATGTTGACAAGAACAAATTTTGCTTCACCTTTTGGGGGATCAAATGAATCCATTAAGAAATTTTATTTTGTAAAAATGTAGCCCTTAGTATAAGCATTCCAAAAAGTATGATTTTGTATATGTTTCATTTGATTTTATATTTATTTTCTATTTTCTAGTGAATGTAGGTTTTTCACAGAACATAAATGTCTCTATTCCACACACGTGGAAAAAAAAAAAAATCAAGAATTTTTTAAAAATATTTGTGCACTAGGTATCGATGTCCTTGTTTCACCAAAAAAAAGAAAAACTAAATTTTGATATATACACAACAAGTTATGGTTGATGACATACACCTATGTCCAAACTATAGTTACCCTAACTTCAAAAATTAATTTAAAAAAAATATGTAACAAAAAATTATGAAAAAATATCCGTGGACTAGATATTGATGTTAGAAATCTATATTTTAAAAAATTATAATTTTATCCTTTCTAGAAAAAAGTTATGTTGGACAACATAAATGTTACTTTCTGAAAATGTTGTTTACTATGAAAAACTAGTTATTAAAAGAGATGTTGAAAGATTGATGATTTATTTAAAAATAAATAAAAATAAAAATTTAGAATCTACACACAAATCAGCACAAATCACTAGTTTACATCATGTCCAGATTCTTAATGGTTTGGCTGCTATGTCTCAGAAAGTGAACATTTAGTTAGAAATGTTGATATCAATGTCCATCTTGGCCAAAAAGTGGGACTCATTATTGTGGGATTACCCATCAATGATTTCATCCTCTTGTGCCAAAATGTCCTTGCAAGTGGGAACAACTTTGGGAGAGAGATCCAAATCATAAGGTGAAATAGGCAAATCTAGCTCACCATTACATGTATCATTATGACTTGTAGTAGAAGTAAAAGGAGAATTGTCACCATCATCTTTCTCAGGAGTATTCATGGAGATGAATTTGGTTATATTTTCTAATATTGAAGGGTGCTCACCCATGAGGGTTATGAATCTATGAAAATCAAGATCTTAGATATATGCATGTAATGGTACCAAAGAGAATTGACATGAATATGCCATAACGAAATGTCTTGGAACAACAATGTACAATCATATCTATTCATTTATCAAATACCACCAATATGAGAGACTTTTGTACACCACAACACTAGCTTGAGCAAACTAGGTTTTTGAATCTTTTTGGAAAGATAAAAAACACACTAGTGTCACTACAAATGGAGTGATCAAGATGTTAAAAGTGTTGGACAAAAGTTAATATAGATAATTTTAAAATTCCTTGCAAAGAAAATGTTAAAGACATGTCAAATTCCTTACGTTGAAATACATAATGTGTAATTACAAACATGTGAATTTTCAAACCAAGGTATGAAATAATGCAAAATTTTCAAATGAACAATGCAAATATGCTATAAATTTATGCTATATCTAAATTGAAATGTTTATGATGGCAGAAAAATCTGAAACAAGATTTTGACTACGAACCCTAGATTTTGAATTTGTCTAGGTTTTCAAAAATGCAACTTTTTCAATAAAACCCTAGCAAATGAGAGCTTCAAATGCAAGATCCAACAACATGAAATGACTACATTATATAGTATGAATCAGATCTGATGCAAAAATCAGAAATTTAAATCTTGAAATATGATGATTTATAACATATGTAATGAAACAATGCAAAACTATGCCTTTTTGCAAGCCTAAAATGCTTGTTTTTTCACTTTTTTCAATGCAAATATGAAAAAGATGTCTTGAAATAGTGAGGATGGTAAGGTAAAGCAGCCTAAAATCCTTTAATCAATCCAATGATGCAACAAGATTTACCACAACACGCCAACCTTGAAACCCTAGGTTGAAGATTAGCTGGATTTTTTAAAAATGCAGGGATTTTTGAAACCATAACAATGAAATTAAGCTATGAAACTATACAAAATGATGAATGAATGGCATCTAATCAGATCTAGGGTGGAAAATAGCTCAGATCTGATGCAATAAGGATGCCAAAGTGTAATATCTAAGGGTTCACCGAAATTTTATGTATGGAAAAGATGAATGAAGAAGACTAGCATGGACACTAGATCAAACCCTCTTCCACAATAACATTGAAGGACAAAACCAAGCCACATCGTAAATAAAAAGAGGTGGAATTAGCTATAGATTTTGTATTCAAGAGTGCCATGGAAAGATCTGATTAATCAAGCCTTTTATCAAACCCTAGGTCAATCAATGTAGTAAACCCTAGATTTGTAAAGATCTGATTATAACAGGAGATGTACAACAGATAATCAAAAACCAATTTCACAAGAGTGATCAAGGAGATATCAGAACCTATCTCCTAGAAGTTGGAATTTTGGAGGACTATTTCAAATGCACCCAAGTCCTGAAATGTGGAATTTCTAGAAACTGTAAACTGGAGATTTGATGTAGAGATTGTTCTGATTCCATATCTGATGTTAGCTAAGGTAGAAGGATAGTTTCAAAAGTGTCCAATTATTCTATAGAGGAATATTCCTGAAATGTTGTTAGATCCTAAAACCCTTTTCCTTAGTCTTCCTATGTCTTCACTTTTCTAGATCTTGCACCTATAACTTGCACATAAGAAGAAAAGGGGTTTGGGGGTTATGGTGTTTAGGGACTTGCCTCAATTAAATCTCATGATACCATTCAATCTTCCCAACACCATTATTTGATAAAGAGAGAATGCCCTTGTAGGGCAGAGGCTAAAGATGAAATCAAATGATGATGAAAACAAACGATATCACCTAGGTGATGAAATCCTTAGGAGGATGAAAGCTCAACTCATAAGGAGAGATAGATGATAACTTCAAAACCTACAACAACACACAATGAAAATACAAATCTTCTCTAGAATCATAATGAATGATATGAATTCCCTTTACTTTAATGCTTCAAGTTGGCTATCTCTATCTAGGTTACAAATGAATTCAAAAACACATTTTTATATGCTTTCTCAGTAACTTTGATCAAATTAACCAAAAGAGATGACAAGGAGAAACTCTAATAAAGGTCCTATGCTAACATACATTTAAATTTGTCCTAACCAATTAGGGAAGACTTGGACATGGGCACCCAAGTCTTGAAGCTCCATTTTGGTTTGGGGTAAGGTAGAATATGGGCCCCTCGTTCCCAATTTGCATTGGTTTCGAGGATTTTGCATCAGGATGAATATTTAGAATATATAATGTAATCACAGGGACCTAGGAGATAAACAAGAAGGTAAAAAGGCATGTGTCCACATTTTAATCCATAATACAAAATTGTTGATGATGGTATCTTTAGTGATGTTCAATGGGTTTGAACATGCAACCAAAGGAGAAATATCAAGGGTCTTCACATCCTTAGTGATATCTAAGGTACTTGAACATTTAATCAAAGGAGGAAGATCAAGGGTCTTCACATCCTTAGTGATATCAACGGTACTTGAACATTCAACCAAAGGTGGAAGATCTATAGGATGAGCCATATAATCCTCATGTACTATGGTAGAAATAGATGTAGTATGTTCAACATCATCTAGTGTTGTATCTCTAGAAGAGAGATTAAGAAATGTGTGACCAATGATCTCATCCTCTTGTGCCAAAATGTCTTCATTTTTGGGAGAGGGAGTCAAAGCATAGGGTGAAGTAGGCAAAGCTAAGTCACCATCATATGCCTTAGAGATGATGTCAATGGTATTATCATTAGTTGTCTAGTAGAAGTAGAAGAAGATCTATCATTATCATCTTTCTCATGACAATTCATGGAGATAATTTTAGTAAGATATTTTAATATCGAAGGATATACACCCATGAGAGTCATAGAGCTAGAAAAATCAGATGTATAACATAGGATAACATATATAGAATATATAGACACACCAATATCATACATGGATGCTATATTATCTAAAATATGAGGATGCATATTAATGAATTCAGAATTTTTTTCAAAATCTACGATATATGCGTGCAAAGATTCCAAAGATGAACAACTAGAAGAGGCCATAATGAAATACCTTTTATACTATATGCAAATATGATATGGAGAACCAATGTACAATTGGATCTAGTCATTAATGAAGTACCGCCAATATGAAAATAAGATTGTAATCAAAGGCCTACAATTTCAAGAGAAGCAGGGTCTTCCAAAAATGTGATATTCTTTGTAACCACAACAACTAAGTCTTGTAAATGTAGGATGTGTGATATGTGAAAAATAAGTTATGAAAAAATGTATCCAATTGAATGCAACAAATATTTACAAAACTTTTCTTTGTTGAATATGCCCTAAATGCAAGACTGGCTAGGGTTTTCTATCAAAAACCCTAGATTTTAAATGCTTACTCACTAAATCACAATTCTTCGATGCAAGAATTAATTTTGAACACAAATGATATTTATGACATGATACAAAAATGTAATATCAGATTTGAAATATAAATGATAGTAGATAAATCTGAAACAAGATCTTATTTAAAAACCCTAGGTTTTGAATTTGACTAAGTTCTCCAAAAATGCAACTTTTCTTTTTGACAAAACCCTAGCAAACAAGAGGTTTAAATGCAAGATGTATCACTATGAAATGATTAAATGCTATTATACTAATCATATCTGATGTAAAAATCATAAATTTTAATTTATGCTATTATGATCTAACCTTATGTAATGCAAGCAAGGTAATAAATACACATTTTTCAAGATCTAAAATGAAATGCCTATTTTCCAAATTTCACATGCAAGGATGCAAGAATGTTCTAAAACAAAAAGGATGATAAGGTACAACAAATTAAATCTCTTTAATCAACCCAACAATGCAACAAGATTTGAAACAACACACATCTACAAACCCTAGGTTGGAGATTAGCTAGATTTCCTAAAAATGTAGGGTTTTTGCAAACCATAGCAATGAAATAATGCAAAATTAAGCTATATAACTATGCAAAATGATGAATGAATTTAACCTAATCAGATCTAGGGTAGAAAATGACTCAGATCTGAAGTAAGAAGGATGTAAAAGCACAAGAAGTGATGTGTTCACCAAAATGTTTAGTAGAAAAGAGTGACCTAGCCTAACAAGGTTAACTAGGTCAAACCCTGTTTTATAAAAATTAGGAAACAAATTGAGCTTTGAGTCTACCCAAGAAGGAGAGACAAACTATAGGGGTTTTGTCCCTTTGTTGTATAGAGGAGTGTCAACCAAATGCAACCAAATCTAACCAACCAAACTAGGGAAAATATCAAACCCTAGTTGGCAAAGATTTACTCATAATAGATTGTCAAAAACATATATCAGAAATCTAACACCATAGTGAGGACAAGAGGGAAGAGATGAACCTAAATTATGATTTGGGATCCCAAAGGACTAGGGAACTTAGGTACCCTAGACCCTGATTAGGGTTTGGTAGAATGTTAAATCTTTTGTGTCTTCGCCCTTTTGTGTTCTTGCCTCCTGCAACTTGTTTTCTACAAGTTCTTTCAGATGCCACCTGCAGATACACAAGAAGGAAAATGGTTGAGTTCTATTTAAAAGATTACCTAAGTCAAGCTCTATGAATGGTGTTTCCACCTCCATAATATCATGATGAGATCTCAAAGAGTGTGTTCCCTAGGAGGGCGAAGGCAAATATGAAGTAGAATGGAATGCTGTAAGAAAGCACAAAGGAGAGGAGTCACCATGAGCATGGAAACCCTAGCATGCTTGATGCAACATCACAACTTGACTCAAGAAGTTGGTGTATCCCAAAGAAGTATAAATATCTTCACAAGACCTACAAGAAGTTAGTGCCACATCAATAATCCACAATAGAGAGCTTGAGATAAGAGTAGAGAGCATGAGAGAGAAGAAGAGAGAGTACAAGATTGCCTATATTTCTTAGATATTCAAATGAATAAACTAACTTGCTTTTATATGCATTCCCTCTCACAAATGATGAATAAAACCAAATGGGGTCAACATTCAAGGAATATCTTAAGATGTCTTAAGCCGATAAACCTTTGAATTTGGTTAGGGCTAAATGGGGGACCAGGACACTTGGGCACCCTTGTCCTTTAGCCCTAAAACCCTAGCATAAGTCTCTTTAAGTGTACTTAGGTCAATCTCACTATCATTTTGTCAGGTTTTATCATCGGGATTGAGAATTAATCATTTAATATTCAAAAAGGTGTTAAAATAGGTCTTGATTAGCAAGTGTAAATATTTTAGGTCAACGAAGGTGCTAAACTAGGTGTAAAATGCTAGTATACAGATTTTACTCTATAACAGAACCATCATAGCCCATATAGTGAAGCATTGCTGCCACAAAATGATGGATTTGGGAGTTGGATTTCTTAGGGGTTTAGACATGATTTTTTGTGTATGGGGGATAGTGAATGTGAGATTAGGTGATTGTGATATATTAAATTTGTATGGATAGATTGGTGATGTATATGTGTCTGACAAATTTTTGACTTGCCAAACTTGTGCTGGTAGATTATGGAATTGGATTTACCATTATGATGTGTAGATGTGGAGCTAGAATGGTGATTAGGACCAATGCTCTTGTATAGATTATAAGGTTGTGGGCACCTATTATATGCAAGGTGTGTGTTTTTATTTTGATAGCTTGAGGTACTTGGAAAATCTACTTTATTCAATTTGCTTAGTCCATTTTGTTTTGGGACTGATATTGCTTTTATATGCTTGCCTTGATTTTTGACTTCATATGCTTTGGATGTTTGATTTAAAGCTTTTTATGTGTATGTTTTATGGTTTTGTTGGTCATTGTCAAGATGTGGAGGATAAAATTTAGTGGTAGATATGGTGGAAGTGGAAGGATTGTTGAGATTGTTGACATAAAGTTTAGTATAAGGGCTACAAATGGTTCCTATCTCGATGCTCTCATTGGGTGATGCATCCTTATCGATCTTGGAAGTATCACTAAAATCATTGAATTTCTTAGACCAATGCTTAAACCATGTTCGATGTGGATTGGGATAGGTTCTAGGATTCCTTGCTCATGAAGGCCCAATCCTTTTCCATGATAATCCATATTTTGACATATCTTGTTTATGATGGGATATTTGTTGTCTTTGAAACATGATGCAAGGTCCTCGGTATTTTGATGAGAGTAATCAGAATTTGCTATTATGTCTTTTGTGAGTAAATTTGTCTTGATAAAGATAGTAAATCCTATTTGATTGGATTCCTTAGCTTGATCATTGTATACACTTGTAATTTCATGATCAATTTTTGTTATTGTCATTCCTTGATCATTTGAATCCTCAACGATATCCATTATGACTTGTGTTTCTTCATGCTTGATGTAAGTAGGATTTTTACTACAACTATGCTCATTAGGATCATTGTGATATGATCTAGGATATTTATTTGATTGTCTACATTGTCTTGGGGACCAAGTGTCCATCATAGGACATGGATGTTGTATTTGGATATTTGATAGGGCTAGTCGGATATGTGATAGGATTAATTTGTCTTTATTGATCATGAATATCATAAAGTTTAAGGAGAGGATCAACTTGTCTTTTGGGATCATGGATTTCATAAAGTTCAAGGAGGGGATCAATTTGGTTTTCTAGAGCATATCTAGGGTGATGATCATAAATGGGAGTTGCTTGGATAGTTTGATCTTGGATAACTTCGATAACTATCTTGAGTAGCTTGAATAACTTGACCTCAATTTAGTTGAGTGCATGCTTGATCTTGCTTTAGACTTGATTCTTGACATAGATCTTGATTTTGGATGAACATAGAGGTTTCTTGGATAGGCTTGATAAGACTCGGGTCATCAACACTATGGTTGCATAATGGATTGTAACTTAGGCTTATGGTAAGGGACTCTTGAATATGCTTGATGGGTGATGATAATGATTCATTTGTAACATGAGACTCTTGTATAGAGTGGATGGACATAGAATTACATGATGGAATCTGATAGATAGGCATGACACTAGAAAGCTCTTGTTCACACTTAAAAGACTTAGGATTGAAAACCTATTCACATGATGACACTTGATTAGGAATGCTACTAGTAGACTCTTAGATAGTTTTAGAATAAGTACACTTATTGACTTGTGTATTTCTAGTTTAATTTTCTTCCTTTTCTAATAGTCCTTGAAGGAAATCTAAAAAAGTGATTTGGATGTAGTGGATTTGTATTGTGAATACATGTTTTGAATGGAAGGATGGTTGAGATGATGGGATGAGATAGGGTGTAAAGATGAGGATGAGGGATTTGCATAGAATGCAAATGAGATTGGATTTGGAAACATGGATTGGACATAAGGAGGTCTTGTTATGAACTAGTTCTTCCCTTGTTTAAAGTATCTTAAGGAGGGTCACAAAACAAATGTTTAGGATTGACATGATAATTATACTTTAGACAACCAATAGTTAAAGGTTTGGAAGTGATATGGTAGATAGCGTTGACACAATTTTGAATGCAAGGCTCTTTCATGATTGCAAAAAGATTGTGATCAATCATCTCTTCATCAAAACTATCATTATTGAGATATTCATCATGATCCACAAAACTATCATCATCATTGACAAGTTGAGGACCACCTTTTATTGTGATTTTGGGCTTGACATTGGCTTTATTGATAGTTGTAGGACTAGGAGTTTTTCTTTGCATTATAAAGTTTTCAAACCAAGGATCCCTATTGTGCATGATGAAGGATTGCAAAGGTATTTTGGATGCAACAAGGAGCTAGGATGTAAATTTGGACTTGGTAGACTTGGTATGAGACTAAGATGGACTCTGCAAAAGATGGATGTAAAATAGTAACTTAATGGATAAAGAGACTTGGGAAGATTTCAACTTTCTTGAAAAAATGATTCAATCATGGTCTATGAAAAATTGGATGATTGGGTTTGATTACAAATCTACAATTTAGATGTGTGCAAGGATTTGTTTGCAAGAATTTGACTAAAAGTGAGTTAATGAAATATTCTAACAAATAAAAAGACACGATGGCTAACTGATGTTTCAAGGTGACAAAGGATTGGCTTTCACTGGTTTCACACAAAGAAGACACACCAAACACTTGATCAAAAACCTAAAATTAATCAAGTAGGTGTGACATATCTTGTGGATCTCATGAAATGGTCATGGGCCAACCCCAACTCAAAATAGAGAAGAGATTCCCACCACCATTACTACCATAATGCTATAGCTTGGATAAATAGGGAATATATGATCTTGGACCACCATATACCCCTTACCTTGGAGACTTTTGGCTTGGCCAAAGTAACCCCTATCTCAAGTATAACGGTACTATGAGTGTCTTCCCCTCCCACTACAATGG
The DNA here is from genome assembly GCA_027924645.1 of Cunninghamia lanceolata. Lineage (NCBI taxonomy): Eukaryota > Viridiplantae > Streptophyta > Pinopsida > Cupressales > Cupressaceae > Cunninghamia > Cunninghamia lanceolata. The sequence continues at coordinate 4,906,593 of BSBN01000934.1, forward strand.
TGAACCATAAGATATGATGGATGAGAGTCTTAATCTAGGTTTTACAAGGCTTCTAAGGAGTCCCCTATATATGCAAGGTACGTGGGGTCCAAGTTTGTGAACACTAGCTTGTTGAATGGGTGTGGCATAAGAGATTAAGCAAACACCACTTCACCTTGTGTCCAAAATCACCTAGGTCCCCAAGGATATCCCAATGACTATGTGACTAGCTTGAGGTATGACTTTTGCTATCCCTGTTGGCAATATGTGTTGTCATTGATGTAACACTTAGAGTGAGGTCAACACTTAGTTTGTGATGATGATATACTAGTGTAGTAATAGAGATGCAGTGAGATGAAGTGATGTTCCTAATGTTCATGGTTGGATGTCATGCCTTGATTAATGTCAAGTAAAGTTGTATTGAACCTATTTGTGGTCCGTAAAGATGATTTCATGATGATATATTAAGATGGGAATTAGAAGCTATGTTGAGGACGAGAAGATGTTGTTGATGACCTATGGCATTTTGTATGATCCTTCTTATTGTTCCTAAGGATGTATGTGCTATTATATAAAGGTTTTGGCCTTTAGAAGTTGGTGAAGGTTTATGTTGCAAAGAGTTGCCTAGAAGACTACCTGGTAAAATACTCTGCATTCCTCCACATTTGAAGATATGGTCATGCAGTTTAGAGGTTAAGTTCAGTATGATGTAAAGGTGCTAAATCCAAAGTTTCAGATCATTTGCTCCTTCGCAGTGAAAGTTAGAAGTATCAAAGTTCTAGTCTATACTCTGGTATATAAGGTGTTGATGGAGGTTGATTGGAATTCTCCACATTCCTCTGCAAGTGATTATCTCTCTTAGTCTCTAGCACTAGTATTGTCACACAAAACAGGAATAGGCTCATCATATAGTACCTTGATATCCTTCAAAGTTTGCTTCATCCACAACACTTGTGTATAACAAAATTTTGCTACAATATACTCTGCCTCTACAGTTGATAAGGACACCGAATCTAGTTTCTTACTATGCCATGAAACCAATCTACTTCCTAAAAAGAAAGTACCACCACCTGTAGTTCTCCTATCATCAACACAACCAACCCAATTAGCATTAGTGTAAGCACTCAGATCAAAGTCATTACCTCTTGGATACCATAAGCCATAATCTAGAGTTCCCTTCAAGTATCTGAATATTCTCATGAGTTTGCTTAGGATTAGCTTGATATCTGGCAACCACACATACTGCATGCATAATATTAGGTCTAGAAGAAATCAAGTACAATAATACTTCAATCATAGATCCATAGAGAGTCTGATCAACCTCCAGTGACTCATCATTCTTGCTCAAGTTACAACCAGTGACCATAGGAGTACTCACTAGTTTGGAGTCTTCCATACCAAACTTCTTCAACATCTCTCTAACATACTTAGCCTAAGAAATAAAGATACCATCATCTAGCTGAACAATTTGAAGCCTACGGAAGAAAGACATCTGACCAATCATAGAGATCTCAAACTCTTTTTGCATCTCCTCTACAAACCTCTTAAACATATAATCTCCACCAAAGATAATGTCATCAACATATACTGCAACTATCAAAATTTGTAATCTTGCATCAACCAAAAACATTTGTATTTCAGTTCTTTCATTTTCCAGTTCAATTTAGGCAGTTCAGTCAATAGCATTTTTCTGCTTGTGGTCCGGTTTTGGCATTTCACATCTTGTGGATCTAGACTTAGCATCTACATTCATTCATGTACATCATATCATGAATTTAGAGCATTTGGATCAGGTACCGGAAAGATATCACGGTCAGAAGTTGACTATTTTCTCAGAGCAGAGAATTCTAACAGTTTCTGATAACCATCAAAAGGAGAAGACTTGTGGATCATTCCTTGACTTGTAGATCTCAATGACACATAATTCAATGCCCTTTGGTTCATGGCCAACCTTCCCCAAGGGTCCGCACATTGTTCCATTCATTTGAGGAAGTGCTCTATGCATTTAGGTCTGACCTATCTATGAACACGTTACAACTCTTCATTGGAGTTTGTGACCTTCCTTGGCTGACGCGAAGGAATCTATTAGTCTCAAAATGATATATAAAGATGTAATATATCCTTAGGAAAGTAGTTAGGAAATTAGCAATTGATTCATATTCGATAGTTTAGATCTTGTGCAAAAGAGCTTCAAAGCCTTATCTTGTGCATGTATGTACTCAGGCCTTTGAGCCCAATTGTAATCCCGCATGATGCCGACCAGATTGTATTTGAATTCTTTGATATACTGAATGAATGAATCTACATTTGTTCCATTACTTTGAGTCATTTCCATTATGTTTACTCTTGTTACACTATCCAAATAGTTCATTCTGTGAACCCTCCTACCGTGACTGCACCAAGTGGTATCAGAGAGAAAGTTTGATTCTTTGGAGTGAAGTTGGAGAAGGGAATTCCATAAGATCTTGTTGTAAGTAGATCTCTAATCTGAGGCAGGTTACCTGTGCACAACCAATCGTCGATTGAGAGGTAGTTGTTGCTTGTATCCTGATCGCCAAACCTGAGGCTATTTGCACTTGATCCTAGGAAGAATGCCACTACGAAGAGTTCCTCCTATTGGTACAATGGCTAATAGAATGGATGAGATTATGGAATTGATGAGAACAATGCAAATTTGTTTGGATGTTGTTGAAGACGAAGAGGGTTGACACCTAGACCTAATGTTGAAAGTGATGATGAAGAAGAATTTCAATCTATGGAACATACTGGTGAAACCCTATAAGGCAATGAAGAAGAAGAATTAGATTAGATAAATATGTTGTGAGCCATTTCAAACATTGGAAAGAGACCTAGAGTTGATGTGCCAAACTATACTGGTAATTTGAATCCTGTAGAATTGATTGACTGGATAAATGACATTGAATAATACTTTGAATATGAAGAAATTGAAGATCTAGAGAAGGTGAAATTTGCAAAGACAAAGTTGAAAGGACATACTACTATATGGTGGAAGGAACTTCAGTTAGAAAGAAACATAAGAGGAAAAGAAAAGATTACAAAGTGGGATCAGATGGTGACAAAGTTGAAGAATCAATTCATACCTACTGACTATGAGTTGGAGCTGTTGAAAAGATTGCAGAACCTGAGACAAAAGGAGAAATCTGTGAAGGAGTATACTGAAGAATTTCATAAGATGATCATAACGATAGGACATAGTGAAGCAAGCAAGGAGAAAGTGGCAAGATACATCAATGGACTGAGATTGAACATTCAAGAAGAACTAAGTTTGGTAAGGATGTCATCTTTGGAAGAAGCATATCAATTTGCCCTGAAAGTTGAAGAGAAGATGAATAAGAAGCATCATCAAAGATAGAGAGGCAGAGGAGGTAAATTTTAGAGAGGCAAAGCATTCTTTGGATATGATCAACCATTTACAAAACAAAACAAGTTTGACAGCCTAGTTAAGAAGGATGACAGAGATGATAATGCTTACCAGAGAGATGACAGAAATTTTTACTAGAGAGGAAACCCTAGTGCATACCAGAATGAAGGATATAGAAGAGAAGGAAGAGGATTGGATAAGAGAACATTCAGAGGTACTTGTTTCAAGTGTGGAGGTGAAGGACACAAAGCATTCGAATGTAATCAGGGTAGTACAAGTAAGAAGATAGAGAATAGTGGGAGAGTAGCCTATGTTGAAGAAGAACCTATTGAATCATCCAGTTCTGTTGGTAAACCTAAGAAAGGAGGATCCTTGGTGATGAGGAGAGCACTATTTCAAATAGAGATAAATGAGGAACCACCACAGAGGAAAAGTCTATTCAGAACTAGATGCAAATCCGGAGGTAAGTGTTGTAAAGTTGTAACTGATAGTGGTAGTTCAGATAACCTAGTTTCGGAGGAGATGGTGACTAAGCTAAAGTTGGAAAGATTGAAACACCCTAATCCCTATCAGATAGCATGGATTCAGGATGATCATAAGGTACTGGTGAGTGAACAATGTCTGGTGAAATTTCGTATTGGATCTTATCATGATGAAGTCTTGTGTGATATTATGCCTATGGATGTTTGTCATATCTTTTTGGGTAGACCTTGGCAATATGATAGAAAAGCTATACATGATGGGAGAAAGAACACATATACTATAATAGAAAATGGGAAGAGAATTACTTTGATTCCTTTGGAAGATGATCCTAAAGATGTAGTATGTGGAAATGCTAGAGTCTATTTGGTAGATGGAAGAAATTTTTTAGATGGTTTGAAACAAGAAAGTATGTGTTATGCCTTGATTCTGAAAATGCCTGAAGTAGTGAAGAAATAAATTGAATCGGATGAGATAAGAGAGTTGCTGACAGAGTATGAAGACATCATATCAGACAATGTACCTGAAGGATTACCACCTATAAGGAGTATCAGTCATCACATGGATCTTATACCGGGAGCAAGTTTGCCTAACAAAGAAGCACACCAGATGACACCGATAGAGAATGAAGAACTAAATAGATAGATACAAGAGTTGTTGAGGAAATGTTTGATCCAAGAAATTTTGAGTTCTTGTGTAGTACCTGCAATGCTGGCACCAAAGAAGGATGGAGAATGGAGAATGTGTACTGATTCCAAAGCAATAAACAAGATCATAGTTAAGTATAGATTTCCTTTACCTAGGATGGATGATATCATGGATTGTTTGAGTGAAGCAAAATATTTCACAAAGATAGATTTGAAGAGTGGATACCATCAGATCAGAATCAGAGAAGGTGATGAATGGAAGATTGCTTTTAAGACAAATGAAGGATTGTATGAGTGGTTAGTGATGCCTTTTGGATTGACAAATGCACCAAGTACTTTCATGAGATTGATAAATGAAGTTCTGAAGAAATTCTTGGGTAAGTTTGTGATTGTGTACTTGGATAATATTCTAATTTTTAGTAAGATAAAAAAACATTTGTGGCATATTAGCCAAGTTTTACAGAGGTTGAGAGAAGAGAAATTGCTGATAAACATTAAGAAGTGTAGTTTCATGAAAGAAGAATTGGTATATTTGGGATTTGTGATTTCTGCGGAAGGATTGAAGATGGACCCTAAGAAAGTGAGAGCAATTATTGAATGGCCTAAACCAGAGAGCATTGGAGAAGTTAGATCATTTCATAGATTGGCTAGTTTTTATCGAAATTTCATCAGAAATTTCAATTCAGTTTGTAACCCTATGATAGAGACAATGAGTGGTGATAGAAAAAATTTCAAGTGGACATCTAGAGCAGATAAAAGTTTTGAGTTTTTGAAGTGGAAAGTGATAGAGCAACCTATTTTGGCATTACCAGTTTTCAATAAGGTATTTCAAGTTGATTGTGATGCAAGTGGGAATGCAATTGGAGTAGTGTTAAGTCAAGAAGGTAGACCAGTAGCATATTTCAGTGAGAAGTTGAATGATGCAAGGAAAAGATATTCAGTTTATGATCAAGAGTTCTATGCCATAATTCAAGCCTTGAAGAAGTGGAGACATTACTTGTTGCCTAAGGAGTTCATGTTGTATACAAATCATCAAGATTTGTAGTGTTTGAATAGTCAAGGTAAGTTGAATCAGAGACATATGAGATGGGTAGAGTTCATGCAGAGTTATACTTTTGTGTTAAAACATAGGAGTGGAAAATCAAACAAAGTTGTTGATGCCTTGAGTAGAAGAAGAAACTTGTTGACAGAGATGAGAGTTGAAGTGTTGGGTTTTGATGAATTGAAGAATATGTATGAGAGAGACACTGATTTTGCAAAACCTTGTAAATCATGCAAGGAACCTATTTGACAGATAGAAGTAAGTGGTTGGACTATTTCATTCAAGAAGATATGTTATTCAAAGGAAGTCAGTTGTGCATACCTAGAAGTTCAATGAGAGATAATTTGATCAAGGAGAAGCATAGTGGAGGATTGGAAGGAAATTTTGGCCTCAAATACATAAGGATGTTTAGAGATTTGTGCAGAGTTGTAGAGCTTATCAAGTTGCAAAAGGGAGTAGTCAGAACATTGGATTCTATAAACCTTTGATAGTACCAGAGAAACCTTGGGAAGACATAAGCATGGATTTTGTAATGGGATTGCCTAAGACACAAAGAGGACATGATTCAATATTTGTAGTGGTTGACATGTTTTCAAAGATGGCTCATTTCATACCTTGTAAGAAGACAATCGATGTAGTACATGTAGCAGACCTATTTTTCAAGGAGATTGTGGGATTACATGGATTACCTAATAGTATAGTTTCAGACATGGATACAAAGTTTGTTGGATACTTCTGGAAGACACTTTGGAAGAAGATGAAGACAAATTTGAAGTTCATTTCTATTTTTCATCCACAGACAGATGGATAGACAAAGGTAGTGAATAGGAGTTTGGGAAACTTGTTGAGATGTTTGGTTGGAGACAAAGACGGAAGTTGGGATTTGATTCTTTCACAAGCAGAGTTTGCATACAATAATTTAGTAAATAGGAGTACCAGAAGAACACCTTTTGAGATTGTTACCGGAGTGAATCCTAGAGGAGTTGCAAAACTGAGAGACATCAGTACAGAAGAAAAGAGGAGTACAGAAGCAGAAGAATTTGCAGATCATATGAAGATAGTGCATAATTAGGTGAAGAAGCATTTGGAGGATATGAATAGTAAGTACAAAGAGAAGGCAGATAAGAAGAGAAGACATAAGGAATTTGAAGTTGGAGATGAAGTGATGGTGTACTTGAGAAAAGAAAGATCTCCAATTGGGACTTATAACAATTTGAAGATAAACAAGTTTGGACCTTGTAGGATACTTAGGAAATTTGATTCAGGAAATGAGTATGAAGTGGAATTACTAGAGACATTGGGTATTTCACTTATTTTCAATATTGTAGATCTTTATCAGAATCATGAAGCAAAGTTTAGTGACAACATGGAAGAAGATTTGAAAAAGCAGTTACCACAACAAGCACCGGAACAGATTGAAGACATTTTGGATAGCAGAGTTGGATGTAGCACTAGAGGAAGACAATACAAAGAATATCTTGTGAAGTGGAAAGGCAGACCAGAAGAAGATTCATCATGGATTTCTCAGGTGGAGGTGGACCATCTTGGTTCCCCCCTAGACCTAACAAAGTGAGGGACTCACTTTTTCAATAACCCTAGATGTATGATGCAGGAGCATCCCTGGTTCAAGAGTAATCTTGCATCAACCAAAAAAAATTACATTTCAGTTTGTTTGCATTTTAGTTCTTTCATTTTCCAGTTCAGTTCAAGCAGTTCAGTTCAAGCAGTTCAGTCAATAATAGTTTTCAGCTTATGCTCCATTTTTGGCATTTCACATCTTGTAGATCTGGACTTAGCATCTACATTCATTCATCTACATCATATCAAGAATTTAGAGCATTTGGATCAGTTACCGGAAAGATATCACTGTAAGAAGTTGACTATTTTCTTAGAGCAGAGCATTCTAATAGTTCCTAATAACCAGTTGAAGGAGAAGGCTTGTAGATCATTCCTTGACTTGTGGATCTCAATGACACATCATTCAATGCCCTTTGGTTCATGGGAGACCTTCCCCAAGGGTCCGCATGTTGTTCCATTCATTTGAGGAACTGTTATATGCATTTAGGTCTGACCTATCTGTGAACATGTTACAACTCTTCATTGAAGTTTGTGACCTTCCTTGGCCGACGCAGAGGAATCTATTGACCATGGTCCGGAAATGATATATAAAGATGTAATAGATCCTTAGGAAATTAGTTAGGAAATTAGCAATTGATTCATATTCGATAGTTTAGATCTTGTGTGAAAGAGCTTCAAAGCCTTATCTTGCGCATGTATGTACTTAGGCCTTTGAGCCTAGTTGTAAGCCCACATGATGCCGACCAAATTGCATTTGAATTATTTAATATACTAAATGACTGAATATGCATTTGTTCCATTTCTTTGAGTCATTTCCGTTGTGTTTACTCTTGCTGCACAGTCCAGATAGTTCATTTTGTGAACCCTCTTACCATGACTGTACCAAAAATCATGCCTCCCTCTTCCTTAATGTAAAGATTACTATTTGTGTTAAGTTCATTTTGTGAACCCTCCTACCATGACTGTACCAAAAATCATGCCTCCCTCTTCCTTAATGTAAAGATTACTATTTGTGTTACCTTTCTTGAATCCTTGCTAAAGTAAGTACTTATCCAACCTAGCATACCAAGCTCTAGGAGCTTGGTTGAGTCCACACAAAGTCTTTTTGAGTCTGCACACTATGTCTAGATCTTTTGATAACTGAAAACCATCAGGTTGCTCAATGTAGACGTCTTCCTCTAGACCATCATTCAAAAATGCTTACTTGACATTCATCTGATAAACCTTGAAATTCTTGTGAGTAGTAAGGGTAAGTAACATCCTGATTGCCTCCATCTTGGGTACCAGAGCAAAAGTCTCTTCAAAATCAATGCCTTCAACTTGAGAATAGCCCTTATACACCAATCTTGCTTTGTTCTTCACAACTTCACCGTCTTCATTCAGCTTGTTCCAGAACACCCACTTTGTTCCTATAAATGCTTATTAGCTAGTCTAGGAACCAATTCCCATGTTTGATTCTTCTCTATTTGATTCAATTTTTCTTCCATTGCCTTCAACCATCCATCATCTTTACTAGCATAAGGAAAGGTTTTGGGTTGTATCTTTGATAGTAAACACAAATTCACTTGCTCATTTATCTTTGCAAACCTTCTCCTAGTCTGCACACCTTCATTATTATATCAAATTATTTGATCTACTGAATGGTTCTTTTGAACATACGTTGCTAGAGTCTTAGGGATTATCTTTGGTTCTTGTTCCTTCTCTTCTTTCTCTTCTTCTTCTTCCTTCAATGTAGGGAAATATATCAAATCCATAGTCCTCTAGTTCTTGTGAGATCTAATACAAGTCTTCATCCACCATGACATTTGTGATTTCAATCATCTTTCCCAACCTCTTGTTGTAGCATCTATAGGCCTTACTTCTGGTTGAGTAACCAGGAAATATCCCTTCATCACTCCTTGAATCAAACTTTCCTAGGTCTTCTTCATCTCTTCTGATATAGCATTTGCTTCCAAAGATCCTAAAGTATCTGACAGTGGGAGGTCTTCCATACCATATCTCATAAGGGGTCTTAGTGCTATTGACCCTCAATTGTACTCTATTGATTAGATAGAAAGTTGTGTGAACTGCTTCCTTCAAGTACATATCAGGTAGATTTGCATCTTTTAACATTGCTCTGGCCATCTCTTGCATAGTCCTATTCTTCCTTTCTACCACCCCATTATGTTGAGGTGTCCTAGGAGTAGATAGATGTCTCCTAATACCATGATCTTCACAAAACTTTTCAAATTAATTTTAAGTAAATTCTCCTCCTCTATCATACCTTAAGCATTTGATCTTAGCATTCATTTCATTCTCAACTATAGCTTTGAACACCTTAAACTTATCAAAGGCTTTTGATTTTTCTCTTAAGAAAGTAACCCAAGATATTCTAGAATATCATCAATAAGCAACATGAAATAACTTTCACCTTGTTGACTCTTTATTCTTGTAGGGCTACATAGGTCAGTGTGAATCATCTCCAATGGAATTGAAGAAGATAACTCCTTGCTCTTGAAGTTTGTCTTTGTCTACTTTCCCATTTCACATTCCTTGCATAATGTGTTTGCAGGCTTGTTATGTTAGGCATGTCTCTTACCACATGAATAGAGTTGATGTTTACCATATTATCAAAGTTGATGTGTCCCATTCTCTTTTACCATAGCCAACACTCACTAGATTGAGCCATTAAATAGGGTCTTCCATTTACCTCCTTTAGATGATAAATATCTTCATATATCTTAATACCTTCTGCAACTAGTATTCTAGACCTTGCCTTCCTGATTTCACATCCTTTGGTATGAAAAGTAAGATTGTATCCTTTACTATACATCTGACTGACACTAAGAAGATTATGCTTTAGCCCTTTGGCATAGAGGACATCCTCTATCCTATTCTTCCTATAAATAGTTATAGAACCCTTTCCACAGATTTGTGCTGACTCATCACCACCAAACTTAACAACTCCACCATTCCACTTCTCAAGGCTAATAAACTTCTCCTTGTCACCAGTCATGTGGTTAGAGAAACCACTATCAATTACCCAAGCCTTGGATTATTCTTTTGCATGAAAGGCAATCGATAATACCATTGATTTTTCATTATTTTGGTTAGCTTGCAAGGTATCAAACTTTTCACGTTTTCCAATATCATCCTTTTTGTCATCAACATTCAAGGCCATGAAAAGTGTTTCATCATTTGAATCATCATGATCCTCATCTTTTGAAGAACAACTACTCTCTATGGAATACAAACTTCTTTTGAACTTGTCTCTCTTATTACAACCCCTTGATTCTTTAGGACATTTAGAAGAAAAATGACCCATTTTACCACAATTGAAACATTTAAAACGTAACTTACCTTTGTATTTATCGATGCCCTTATTCAATCTTCTTACAAAGTTTACATCTATCTCATCAAGGTCATCATCCTGATTTGTTGCTTTATCTTCTATTTTCTTACTTTCTTTGAATGTTGCTTCCATCTTTGGGGCACCTTTGTCAAATTCTCTCATTTCAAAGGCTGTGAAGAGCCAAATAATTGATCTACTATATAATTATCCAAATATTGAGTCTCCTCAATAGCAGATACCTTATGAATGTAATATTTAGGAAGAGTTCCTAGTACCTTCTTCACAATCTCATCTTCTTTCACTTCTCCACCAAGACTTGTGATGCCATTAACTATTTCATCCACTTGGAGCATATAACTAGCAATGTCTTCATCTTCTATCATCCTTAGGGTCTAAAATTTGCTCTTGAATATTTGCATCTTTGCTTTCTTCACTTTACTATCTCCTTCATAAATTCTTTCAAGTTTCACCCAGACATCCTTAATAGATTTGCAACTCATTACCTTTAGAAGTTTAGAATCAGCTAGCCCACTCATGATAGAACTTTTTACCCTAGCATTATTGTCATATGTAACCTATTGGAATTTATTTCTGAATTGGCAGAGGGTTTGCTAGTTCCAATGCATAGGTAGATTTAGCCAACAGATACAGGAGGTTGCGTGAGCTACCTCCCCTTCACTTCTGGTTCTGCCGCACCAAGGGGGTATCCCTATTTGCTAAAGATTTAACCTTGACTCATCCAATGACAGAAAGATTTAGCTTGACAACAACAGACAGAATACTCTCATGTGTGGACCAAGATGTGTGTGATACATCACAAGGTTGGCAAGGTTCTTGGACATATTTGTCTGGTTGTGGATGAGAGTATGCAGGGGGTTCCTAATCCTACTCCTACAACTAACAGGTGGAAGTTATGAATGGATTTGAATTTGATGGTTTGGATGCAAGACAGGGGTTTTGGATCATAACTACTTAACAAGAATAGACTGGTGCCTATCCTAGGGCAAGGAGTCACATAGACATATACATGAGAGTGGCTTGCAACTAGCATTCAAGTTTCAAAGGGTTAGATTGATGCTTGCCTTACAAACATCACCCAAGAATGGGTATTTAACTGCCTCTACTTACAGACATCCCAGTTGACATACAATCTCCTCCACACTCAACCTAAAATGATTTAATCCACTCCTTGAGTGGAAGTTAAAGATTAAGCATGTGATACAATAAAACTATACCCTAGAATCTGAGAAACCCTTAGCAACCAGATTCAAAAGAAGAAATGCATACAACAAGTGGAGACAGACAACAAAACACATGCAAGAAGCATTTTTCATATAACATTAACACTGAAACTAAACATATGTGCAAGATACAACTCAGATGCAACACATAAACTCCACAGAGATAAAAACAAATAGGAAATGCTCTGTATTTCGTTATTTTTCCCCCAAAATTGCCCAAGTCTTCAACAACCATAATGAGTGATACAGTTTGGCTTTTATACCAAGACTGTGTACTCAGCAAAATTAATTACAAGGCAAATCAAAAAATCTCTAGATTCAATGTATCTTGAAATTGGCGCTCAAATCAGTTAATGCAACAGAGAGGAAGATGAATGACTAGGTGAACTTAGGATTTGCACTGCTGCCTAGGGATTTTCTTCATCAATCAGGTGGTTGACCTGTCAACTCCATCGATCATCCTCTGCAAATCTACCATTATTGCCTCATCTACCTACAGGCCCCTTTCAAATGTAGCAGATGCATAAGAGATTTTCTCGCTTGAAAACAACTGCAAATACAAAGAAAATGGCCTTGTAGAATGTTTGAATCATGGCCGTCAATTTCCCTTCCCTCGCTGAGATCTGCGGCCTAAAAATACACTGAAAAATTGCCAATCAATCAGAACGTGCCACGTAGGCACTCTGCTCCTCTATTGCTGATTTTTCCTATACCTGTTTTTCTTTTTTCACCTTTGTATATGCATGTTCAAATGCATATACAACCGCTTGCTTCTTGCCTTTAAAACCTTTGTATATGCAAGAGCATATACATACAACTGTTTAATATACAAGGCGGACCCCAAAATATTATAGAATAAAATGAAATTCAACTCAGGTCTGGCTTGCATCTCTTTTTTGCATTTATCACTTTGTATATGTGCATATACATACAACTCATACATACAAGGCACGGACCTCAAAAATTATGAAACATGTTGCATCTGCCTTGAAATCCAGCTTGTACCTCATTTCCCTTATATATCTTCTTTGTATATTTCCTTGCATATCACATTATATGAATGCAATATACATACTACAGACTTTATCCTTTATCAATCGGATTGCAAACCTATTCAGGCCTGGCCAATGCATCTTTGGAATGCATATTCCTTTGTATGTCGAACATACAATCTCACTTGTATATCTGCGGGCCCCACCAAATGTATATCCCCTTTCACTTGTTGCTTGCATGTCACATATACATTGCGACTTGTATATTGGACATACAAAAACCTTTGCATGTCTGCGGGCCCCATCATTTGTATATCGGCCCTTGTATCTTTTGCTTGCATATGCATCGGCCGATGCATCCTTTGAACTGTAGCAAATGCATGTCGGGTTTCTTTGTATATCAGCATGTACAAACGCCATATACATGCATGCCATGGATGCCAAATGTTTATGAAGTAGCTTGAAATCTCCATCAGGTCTGGATTGTATCTAACTCTTTCCACCTTTGCAATGTATATCAAAATATACAAACACGAACATACAAACCCCTTAACATACAAGCAGGGAGTCTTTCCTGGAATATGCAATGTAGATTCTCTCTTATATGTCTCCAATGTATGTCAAACATACATTCAACTTTGTATCTACTTCCCTTGTATATTATCAATGTATATCAGTGAATATACATTTACCTTTGCATGCAAACAGGGAATCATTCTTGGAATATGCCTACAATGTATCTTTTCTTTGTATCTAACCGTTGTATGTATGAACATACAAATCAAATATACATGCAACCCGATATGCAAGCAGGGAATATTCCTAAGAATCTGCGCAAGATTCCCCCAATGTACATGCATCCTTTTGAGCCCAATGTATCTGTAGAATATTCCAGGGAATCTGCGATAATTCCCCCTTGTATATGCAAACTCGATATGCATTTAAAAATGCATATAACTCATTTTTTCATCACTTTTTGCAAGCCGATGGAAATTTTGCAAGCCTGCCAATGTATATTTGACTTGCATGTATATACAAACATCCTTGTATATACAAAGACACCTGCACCTTAACTAATTTTTCACATTTTTTACAACTATAGGGGTCAAAAGTGTTGGAATTTTTGGAGAAGGGGCCTGCGTATTTAAATGCTTAAAACCTGATTGCTTATGCAAGCACCACCAGCGGCTCTGGCTTAAAACCCTAAACATAAATGATTACCAACACATGCTTCGTCTGGGGACGCATGCCTCTTGCAGGCATGGCGAGAACCTCAGATCTTTGGGATGCAGATCAATGCCTTATCCATTGGGCATAGAGTCAAAACTATACTAACCTGCATCACAAAACAAATTTATTAAAATTACTTGGTGGCCCAAGGCCACCAAAAAGAAAAAATTAGAGTTTTCCTTTGTCAAAAACCCTATTTTCTTTTGATTTCTTCAAATGAAGCCTAAAAGCATTTAACTATCTACAGCACCCAGCATTGCAATTATTTGTATTGCTGCTTCTTTCTCCTTCAACAAGTCTACATCAAAATTCATAAGCATTTACCATTCTCAATAGTAGACTGTCATCATCATATGAGTCACTGATGTTGCTTGGGAAAATAACAACCTCATATGAAATAAATGAATCCACATCAAAATTTTGCCTTTCTTCAAAAAATAAAAGTTCTTCTGTATCAAACATGTAATATTCAGGCATGAGCAACATATCATAATCATATTCACTTTTATAAGCATGCAGATATTCATCATTATTGTGCTCAACAATTTTATCATGAATGTCCACCTAGAATGTCTCAAAAGAAGGCATAAATAGCTCAAAATGCAGCCCTACATTAAAAACTTCATAGTCACCCCTGCAACCAACACTATCCCCAATTGTATGAGCACACACATCTGTAACTTGTCCCTTCACCTCTCAACAGTGACCCTATTGTTCCTCTTCATTAATGCCCTGATAATCAAAATCAAAATTTTCAACCTCTACACTATGAAGGTGGTCAGAATCTTCAAGGAAACATTCATATTCAACATCCATATATATTTCATCATCTGAAAGGCTCACATATTCATCTAAATGCTGACAATTATTATCATATTCACTATCATTCCTTGAACCTACATTTCCTATATTCAAAGTGAAACTCTGCATATCCACTTCATATAAATAGTCAGGAATAACTAGGATATGCATACTGCTGCAGGACACAACCTCATGTATGTCTTTCATTTTATCACTTGAAAGGCATTTTGTGTTTGCAAGCTTCTCTTCTAGAGGCTGATAACAATCCTTGTTTTCATCATTATAGGACGTGCCTATATTTTCTATAACATTTTCTTCATGCATCACATCATGACTACACACATTATTCTAAAATATATTTCCCTCTACATAGTCATTTATCAATGAACACACTGGAATAGCAGAAATATATTCACTTTGATAACTTTTTTGACAACTTGCAGCCATGAAACCCACTGGCATTCCATACTTCTCATTGTTTTCAATATTAATAGCAAATTGGTAAGCCTGGTGAAGTGTGGCTGGTTCTTTATCTCTCAATAAATAACTCATTTCTTCATCAAATGTAGCCAAATAAATTGTCAAGCACAATGCATTATTAGGTCTCATTTATTCAGGGATCTGCTTGAGCAACATAATAAATCTAAGGTTAAAAGTTGGAACCAGTTCCTCATCTTCCTTTTGGATATTCATAAAATGTATGATCAATGAGGCCACATCAAACCTTTCACCAAATTGCCCTAGGAATGCAACTTATAAATCTATCCATGAAGAAACTGAACACATAGGCAAGTCTGAAAACCAAACCCTAGCATCATCTTCTAATGACTGAACAAAGAGTCTCATCACTACATCTTCATCTTCTACCTCATAATCTTCTATTAAATTACAAAATTTTTGTAGATGTTTGTTTGCTGATTCAGAATCTGATCCACTATATTTTGGCACACATTTTCTAATTTTATTTGGAATAGCATTTGGGTAACCATATATCCTTGTGAAATCTAGGTCTTTATACCTTTCAATAAAAAATGGTCTCCTTTGAGAACACAACTAGGTTTTCTATTCTAAACTCATCATTTTTGAAAAGATAGAATACCTAGAAATATGTTGCAGCACTGATAGGTTCAATCAATAGAGTTGCAAACTCTCACATAGAGGATAATATATCAACAAGGCCGTTTTGTTTTCTGGATTCACCACGCCAGCAGAGCACCACATGGTCATTTTTGGATCTTGCTGCAACAACTTCACTGGAAACTAGATTTTCCAGCCTTCAAATCATTTGACTCTCTTTCTCTCTCCCCAGTAGAGCCACCAATTCTGTTGGTGACTCAGATGGGCACACAGATACTATTCTTTTTCATTAACTCCCCAGTAGAGTCACCAAATCTATTAGTATTTATTTCTAAATCGGCAGAGGGTTTGCCAGTTCCAATGCACAGGCAGATTTAGCCAACAGATATAGGAGGTTATGTGAGCTGCCTCCCCTTCACTTCTGGTTCTACCACACCAAGGGGGGTATCCCTATTTGCTAAAGATTTAACCTTGACTCACCCAATGATAGAAAGATTTAGCTTGACAACAACATGCATAATACTCTCATGTGTGGACCAAGATGTGTGTGATACATCACAAGGTTGGTAAGGTTCTTGGACATATTTGTCTAGTTGTAGATGAGAGTATGCAGGGGGTTCCTAATCCTACTCCTACAACTAACAGGTGGAAGTTATGAATGGATTTGAATTTGATGGTTTGGATGCAAGACAGGGGTTTTGGATCATAACTACTTCACAAGAACAGACCGGTGCCTATCCCAGAGCAAGGAGTCATATAGACGTATACATGAGAGTGGCTTGCAACTGGCATTCAAGTTTCAAGGGGTTAGATTGATGCTTGCCTTACAAACATCACCCAAGAATGGGTATTTAACTGCCTCTACTTACAGACATCCTAGTTGACATACAATCTCCTCCACACTCAACCTAAAATGATTTAATCCACTCCTTGAGTGGAAGTTAAAGATTAAGCATGTGATACAACAAAACTATACCCTAGAATCTGAGAAACCCTTAGCAACCAAATTCAAAAGAAGAAATGCATACAACAAGTGGAGACAGATAGCAAAACACATGCAAGAAGCATTTTTCATATAACATTAACACTGAAACTGAACATATGTGCAAGATACAACTCAGATGCAACACATAAACTCCACAGAGATAAAATAGACAGGAAATGCTCTGTATTTCATTATTTTGCCCCCAAAATTGCCCAAGTCTTCAACAACCATAATGAGTGACATAGTTTGGCTTTTATACCAAGACTATGTACTCAACAAAATTAATTACAAGGCAAATCAAAAAAATCGCCAGATTCAATGCATCTTCAAATTGGCACTCAAATCAGTTAATGCAATAGAGAGGAAGAGGAATGAGCAGGCGAACTCAGGATTTGTACCGCTGCCCAGGGATTTTCTTCATCAATCGGGTGGTTGACCTGTCAACTCCATCGATCATCCTTTGCAAGTCCACCATTATTTACTCATCTACCCACATGCCCCTTTCAAATGTAGCAGCGGATGCATAAGAGATTTTCTTGCCTGAAAATAGCTGCAAATACAAAGAAAATGGCCCTGTAGAACGTTTGAATCATGGCCGTCGATTTCCCTTCCCTCACTAAGATCTGTGGCCTAAAAATATGCTGAAAAGTTGCCAATCAATCAGAACGTGCCATGTGGGCACTCTGCTCCTCTATCGCTGACTTTTCTTGTACCTATTTTGCCTTTTTTGCCCTTGTATATGCATGTTTGAATGCATATACAACCGCCTGCTTCTTGCCTTTAAAACCTTTATATATCGAGAGCATATACATACAACTGTTTAATATACAAGGCGGACCCCAAAATATTATACAACAAAATGAAATTCAACTCAGGTCCAGCTTGCATCTCTTTTTTGCATTTATCACTTTGTATATGTGCATATACATACAACTCATACATACAAGGCACGGACCTCAAAAATTATAAAACACATTGCATCCGCCTTGAAATCTGACTTGTATCTCATTTCCCTTGTATATCTTCTTTGTATATTTCCTTGCATATTGCATTATACGAATGCAATATACATACTATGGACTTTATCCTTTATCAACCGGATTGCAAACCTGTTTGGGCCTGACCAATGCATCTTTGGAATACATATTCCTTTGTATGTCGAACATACAATCTCACTTGTATATCCGCGGGCCCCACCAAATGTATCTCCCCTTTCGCTTGCTGCTTGCATGTCACATATACATTATGACTTGTATGTTGGAGATACAAAAACCTTTGCATGTCTATGGGCCCCATCATTTGTATATCGGCCCTTGTATCTTTTGCTTGCATATGCATCGGCCAATGCATCCTTTGCACTGTAGCAAATGCATGTCAGGTTTCTTTGTATATCAGCATGTACAAATGCCATATACATGCACGTTGCGGACGCCAAATGTTTATGAAGCAGCTTGAAATCTCCATCGGGTCCAGATTGTATCTAACTCTTTGCACCTTTGCAATGTATATCGGAATATACAAACGCGAACATGGAAACCCCTTAACATACAAGTAGGGAATCTTTCCTGGAATATGCAATGTAGATTCTCTCTTGTATGTCTCCAATGTATGTCAAACATACATTCAACTTTGCATCTACTTCCCTTGTATATTATCAATGTATATCATCGAATATACATTTACCTTCGCATGCAAACAAGGAATCATTCCTGAAATATGCCTGCAATGTATCTTTTCTTTGTATCTAACCGTTGTATGTATGAACATACAAACCAAATATACATGCAACCTGATATGCAAGTAGTGAATATTCCTGGGATTCTGCGCAAGATTCCCCCAATGTACATGCATCCTTTTGAGCCTGATATGCATTTGGAAATGCATACATCTGCAGAATATTCTAGAGAATCTGCGATAGATTCCCCCTTGTATATGCAAACTCGATATGCATTTAAAAATGCATATAACTCATTTTTTCATCACTTTTTGCAGGCTGATGGAAATTTTGCAAGCCCACCAATGTATATTTGACCTGCATGTATATACAAACACCCTTGTATATACAAAGACACCTGCACCTTAACTAATTTGTCACATTTTTTACAACTATAGGGGTTGAAATGTTTGGATTCTTAGGAAGGGGCCTACATATTTAAATGCTTAAAACTTGATGGCTTATGCAAGCACCACCAGTGGCTTTGGCTTAAAACCCTAAACATAGATGATTACCAACATAACCTAATCTCATTAGCATATTTAGGCTCAAAAGCAGGAGTAGTGTAACCCTTCTTAACATCTTGCCAAACACAAAACCCTAGAGAATATAGATAGTTCTCCATCCTTATCTTCCAAAAGGAATAATTTGTTCCATCAAACATAGGTGCCTTGTGAAATCCATTATGAGCCATCCTAGACCTTCCTCAATTGGTTAAGCTTCTTCTGAGTAACTTGGCTCTGATACCAATTGTTGAATACACTAGGATAATGAGAGGGGAAGTGAATTAGTATCAAACAAGCCTCAAATTCTCTAGAGTGGATAAAAACTCAAGCATTACAACATTAACATAAACATGAAAATCAACACAATGCACATCAACACATAACACTAGATATATGTGGAATACCCCAAAAGGAGGAAAACCACAGTGAGGATTAACTCACAATATATGAAGCTCAAAATTACAACTTTGTTTTAGGGCTACAACCCAAGGAAGATACTACTCCCTGTTGACTTTGTTTTAGGGCTACAACTCAAGGAAGCTACTACTCCCTTAATACTTTGTTTTAGGGTCACTCCCAAGCAGGCTACTACTCCCTGAAGACTTTGTTTTAGGGTCACTCCCAAGGAAACTACTACTCACTGATCTGAGAACAAACTTAGAAAAGATTATAGCATGACAATCATTCTACTGTCTGAAAACTGACAATGAAGCTCAAACCTTAGATGATTGCAATTTTGCCTCTTCACTCTGCTTCTGATGATTAGATCAATTAGGTACAATCTTCACTTCCCTCTTGTCACAAAAATGTCTTCAAGATGAATCTAGATAGACCTTATTGCTTCTGCTCCTTCTCCTTCAGTCACACATCATAATGCATATCATATTCATATTATGCTCTTCACACATTAATATTTGCAATTGTACCTCACCTAGATCAACTAGGTTTACAATATATAAATGACATTACATTGATTACATTACAAGTCAGCCAGTACAACAATAATATTACAATTTAAAAGTTGACTAGAGATCACACAACATGAAACATGCATAGGACGAGCCCTATTATGAACTACGAAAGAGACACACCTTGCAGATCCCAACACATGCTTAGTCTAGTCCTAAACATCCTTCACAACATCAACCTTCAAGGAATAACATTTGAATGCTTCAAAAATTTGAAATAGGTCGCCCTTAAACAAGAACACATGAATCTTGTGTTGCAAGTATGAGGTGAACCAGTGTTGTCATTGATGTCAACATATGATGTATTACATTGACAAGAAGGATTGGATGAGCTGTGTGTTGAGGATATTGAGAAAATTAGCCTCAGTCAGGAACAGTGAAGAACAGTGATGAGAAGAAGGCAAATATATTGGATAGGTTGAGAACCGGAGGATGCGGATTAAAGGGTTTGCAGATATGAGTCTTGAGATGCTTCAGTCAAGTTTTCAGAGGTCCGCATGAAGACCTGAAGAAGTTATGGCTGTCTGTGTGGAACCGGTTCCGGCAAGTGCTTAGAGGTGACAGAGGATCACAGAAAGGTCCGGTGAGGTCCGGAATTGTACAATCCTAATCTGCGGATTGGAAAGAGTGTTTGGGATGTCCTTGTGATGTACCATCTCGAGTTGTGTATGATTTGGAGGTCCGGAAGTACCTCTTGCATTATGACAGTGGCGACAGACTGTGTTCTTGAAGTTCCGGATAAGGAGGATAAGAGATTTCAGTAAGTAAAGGAAATGCGGACGTACCTAGTCATTCAGACAGGCTTGTGAAGGTTCTTGGATCATGTTGAGGTTGTGTTGTTGGTCCGCATTGATAATGTATGATTTGAAGGTCCGGAAGTACCTTCTACAGTGGCGACAGACTGTGTTCTTGAAGTTCCGGATGAGGAAGACAAGAGATTCCAGCAAGTAAAGGAAGTGCAGATGTATCCGGTCATTCAGGTAGGCTTGTGAAGTTTTCTAGATCGTGTTGAGGTTGCGTTGTTGATCCGCATTGATAGTAGAGCCCGGAATTGAAGTTATTCTTCCGGATGAAGTTCTTGCTCTGTTTAGCCGACCGGATGAGTTGTTCATCCTGCGAATGTTCTTGTGGTGGCCGACCGGATGTGTTATTCATCTTGCGGATACTCTTATGATTGTTTGCCGACTTAGATGTTTGTTCCTAAGTCGATGTCTTGTATAAATAATGGTTTGTGAGTTCATTTCAAAGTGTGGTGTGTGTGGATGAGTGTGGCATAGCGAAGAGAAGTGCGAAAGGCAGAGCAGAGGTTTTTGGGCTTAATTGGAACTGATCCGGACATGGTAGAGATGTCATTCTCCAGTTCAAGACTGTGATTTTTATCACTCTGTAGACAGTGTGTCTCCTTGTAGGCAGTGGGCCTCTTTGTGAGCAGTGTGCTCGGGCAGTGAGCCCTAATTGGCATGTGCCATTCATTCTTCTTTATTCTTCTAACAGAGAATAATTCTTGGGTTAATCACCCCGTGGTTTTTCCCTTAACTGGGTTTTCCACATCAAAATCTTGGTGTTCAATGTGTTGATGCTTATCTGCTCTTGTGTTTATGTATTATGCTTTCATGGATGATTAATTTATATGCTACTAACTAACAACAAAGAATCAAGAGTTTGAAAGAACAAGAAGTTTTATACAACTGATTCACCCCCCCTCTCAGTTGTATGCCCTAGATCCAACAATTGGTATCAGAGCCAAGTTCCTCTGATAGGAGCTTAACCGCTTGAGGTGATCCAGGATGTCGTCATACAAGAAGGATAGTCCGAAGTTTGATGGAACCAACTTCACTCTCTGGAAAGGTCGCATGAAGTGTCACCTGGAATGTATGGGAAAAGCGTACTTGGCTATGGTTTCAAAACCATATGTACCTCCACAAGGTGGTCCGACAACTCTGAATGAAATCACAGAAGCTGAAAACAATCTGCGGACCAAGGAAGCTCTTCTAAGCGCATTGAATGACTCAGATCTCTTGAATGTTATTGACCTACCAACTGCATATGAGATCCTGACTAAACTGGAACTTTTGTATGAAGGAGTTGAGTTTGTCAAAAGTGCAAGGTTGCAAAGTCTGAAAGGGAAATTTGAAAGATTGAAAATGAGAGATGATGAAAACATCACCACCTTTATGCCAAGAGTGAATGAGCTGGTATGTGGAATCAGAAATGCTGGTGGAACTTTAGATGAAAATGAGATTGTCTGCAAAATCCTAAGATCCCTTCCTGCTGCCTACAAAATCAAGGTTGCTGCCATTGATGAATTCAGAGCCCACACAACTGTCACAAGAGAACAACTGGCTGGCAAACTAGCTGCATTTGAAATGACCGAGTTTGGAGATGATCCTCCCAAGACTGAATCTACTTTCAAAGCCAGTGCCTATGTGAAAGGCAAATAGAGATTTGATCCGGGAGAAAACTCATCAAGGAAAATGTCATGGTATGATCAAGCAAGAAGAGACATGGAAGAAGAAGAAGCAGAAACAGCTCAACTTGAAGCCCTCATTGCAAAGAGACTACCAAGAGGATCTGGTAAGTATGAAGGAAAACTACCCTTTAAGTGTTTCAACTGCAATAAGATTGGTCATTTTGCTTCAAGATGTCCGGAAAGATCTGCAAGGTCTAATACTAACAAACAAAGGTTTCAAAAGAATTGCTATTATGTTCATGAAGAAGATGACAATGAAGGAGTAACAGATGATGAATCAGAACTAGGAAGCAAATCCGGAAATGAGTGGGTGTTTATTGCCATCAAGGAAGAAGATTCAATACTCTCTGAATCTGTCAATCACAAAGTTGTTGAAAAAGCTTTGGCTGCTCAAGTGGAAGAAAAGGATGATTGGGTTATTGACAGTGGATGCTCTCACCATATGACTGGTGACAAGAATAAGTTCTTGAATTTGGAAAGGTATGAAGGAGGAATGGTAAAGTTTGGTGACAATTCAGCTGGCAGAATCAGAGGCAGGGGAACTATTTCCTTTGATGGAAAAAGCAAAACAGGTAACATACTATATGTTGAAGGATTAAAACACAATCTTCTCAGTGTTGGTCAGTTAGTGGACAAGGGTTATGATCTCCGGTTCAAGAATGGAAAATGCAGAATCTTTACAAGCTCCGGAACTGAAATTGCATCCGGTACTCAGACAAAAGGTAATATCTTTCATCTGGTTGGTTCAAATAAAAGTTGTTTGTTTGCTCAAATTGATCAGAGTTGGTTATGGCATAGAAGAATGTGTCATGTAAATTTTGATAACATCATCAAGATAAGCAATACTCAGGCCGTAAGAGATCTTCCAAAATTGATGAAACCTACAAATAGTTTGTGCAAAGAATGTCAGCTAGGTAAACAAAGCATAGTCTCTTTCAAAAGCAAAGATCAGTCCTCTACCGGATTGTTGGAATTAGTACATACTGATCTCTGTGGTCCGACAAGAATCAAGAGTCTGCAAGGTGATAGATATTTCATGTTGTTAATTGATGATCATTCCAAGATGATGTGGGTTACCTTTCTAAAAGAAAAATCAGAAGCATTTGAGAAGTTCAAAATCTTCAAAGCTATGGTAGAGAATCTAACCGGATTGAAACTAAAGTGTCTAAGGTCTGATAGAGGTGGTGAATTTACATCTGGTGAGTTCATTGACTTTTGTGAGAAGCAGGGTATAAGGAGACAGTTGTCTGCTCCTAGGACTCCACAGCAGAATGGAGTAGTTGAGAGAAAGAACTGGACCATCCAGGAAGCTGCCAGGACAATGATGTTGGAAGCAAATGTTCCTCAAATGTTTTGGAAGGAAGCTATCAGCACTGCAGTCTACACTCTCAATCAAGTTCAAATCAGAAACAACACCGGTAAGACCCCCTATGAACTCTGGTTTGGCATCACTCCTACTGTGAAATATTTTAGAGTATTTGGTAGCAAGTGTTATATTAAAAGAGATGAAGATCTAGGAAAGTTTGATGCTAGAAGTGATGAAGGAATTTTCTTGGGTTACTCCACTCAAAGCAAAGCATACCGGTGTTACAATAAGAGATTGAGGAAGATGATAGAAAGCACCAATGTGAAAGTTGATGAAGGAATTGAGAAGCCTTCAAGATTTTATGAGTTTGATGAAGATGACCAAGATAGTGTTCAAGGACCTCAATCCTCTCCGGTGA
Organism: Cunninghamia lanceolata; assembly: GCA_027924645.1. Lineage (NCBI taxonomy): Eukaryota > Viridiplantae > Streptophyta > Pinopsida > Cupressales > Cupressaceae > Cunninghamia > Cunninghamia lanceolata. The sequence goes on from BSBN01000934.1 coordinate 4,930,740, forward strand.
GACAGAGTCAGCCTGATCCGGTAAATCAGGAAGAAGAGATAGGTTTGAATGAGCCTGATCAAGAAGCAGCAGTGCAGGATACTCCCAAAATTCCAAGGTATGTAAGACTGAACCACTCTGAAGATCAGATCATAGGTGACAGAAGCAAAGGTGTACAAACTAGAAGGAATGTTGCTCAAAATCAGGATGAATGTTGTCTGATTTCAAAGATTGAACCTAAAACAATAAATGAAGCCTGCAATGATGAAAACTGGACCAAAGCAATGGAAGATGAATTGATGCAAATTGAGAAAAATCATACTTGGGATCTTGTTCCCAGACCTAGAGACAGGAATGTAATTGGAACCAAGTGGGTCTTCCGGAACAAACTAAATGAAGCTGGTGAAGTAATCAGAAACAAAGCTAGATTGGTCTGCAAAGGCTACTCTCAAATAGAAGGAATTGACTTTGAAGAGACTTTTGCTCCGGTGGCAAGAATTGAAGCAGTCAGATTACTTCTTGCATTTGCTGCCTTCAAAGACTTAAAGGTATATCAGATGGATGTCAAGTCTGCCTTCCTAAATGGTGATCTGGAAGAAGAAGTCTACATTGAACAACCGGATGGATTTCAATTGTCTGATGATGATGATATGGTCTGCAAGTTGAAGAAAGCTTTGTATGGATTGAAGCAAGCCCCAAGAGCATGGTATGAAAGGTTGGATAAGCATCTTGTGCAGATTGGATTCAACAAAGGTACTGCTGACAGTAACTTATATTTCAAAATTGATCATGAAAACATTTTGATTGTTGAAGTGTTTGTGGATGATATCATTTTTGGAGGAAGAGATAGTATGTGCAAAACTTTTGCAAATCAGATGAAAAGTGAGTTTGAAATGTCTATGCTTGGTGAAATGAATTTCTTCTTGGGTCTGCAAATTACTCAAACAAAAGAAGGGATCTTCATCTCACAGACCAAATATGTGAAAGAATTGTTAAGGAAATTTGGTATGGAAGACTCAAAGCCTATGAACACTCCTATGGCAACCGGATGTAAGTTAAGCAAAGATGATGATTCTCCAAAGGCAGATCAGACAAAATATAGATCAATGATTGGTGGATTGTTGTATCTCACTCAAACTAGACCAGATATAATGCAGGCTGTTGGTCTTGTGGCAAGATTCCAGGCTGATCCTAGAGAATCTCATGTTATGGCAATCAAAAGAATTTTTAGGTACTTGAAAGGAACAGTTGAGTATGGTCTATGGTACCCTAGAGATCCGGATTTCTCTCTTCATGCTTACACAGATGCAGATTGGGTAGGAGATGTGGATGACCGGAAGAGCACTAGTGGTGGAGCATTCTTTTTGGGGAAGAGATTGGTTTCTTGGCTAAGCAAGAAACAAGATGCAATATCTCTGTCTACAACTGAAGCAGAATACATTGCAGCAGTAGGTAGTTGCACTCAAATCTTATGGATGAAGCAGATGCTAAGAGATATTAAAGTTGAATATAAGGAGCCTATCACAATTTTCTGTGATAATTCAAGTGCAATTAATATTTCTAAGAATCCGGTATTGCATTCTAAGACTAAGCACATATCTATCAAATTTCACTTTTTGAGAGAACAAGTAAACAAGGAAGAAGTCAGATTGGAGTATGTTCCCTCCAAGGATCAGATTGCAGATATCTTTACAAAACCTCTTCCCAAGGACTCTTTTGAATATCTCCGGGAGAAGTTAGGGGTCATGGCCCCTCCGGTGATGAACTAAGATGCACTGATGTGCATCAGTCCGGTGGATATCACAATCATATCTTGTGATCCGGATTGATGATGGGGAGCTGCTACTAAGGGGGAGCAGCTGGTATGATTCTGATGTATTAGAATTGCAAGTATGAGCCCTTTGCCATTGATGTCAAAGGGGGAGAGAAGACATGTGAAAAACAAGTGGTTAATGATCAAAGGGGGAGCAGTAAAGGAAGAGAAGACATATAAAAAGTTGTTGTTGATAGGGGGAGCTGTGACAGAAAGGAGAAGTTCTTGTCTTGATGGTTTTTCACATCATATGTTGCCATCAATGACAAAGGGGGAGATTGTTGCAAGTATGAGGTGAACCAGTGTTGTCATTGATGTCAACATATGATGTATTACATTGACAAGAAGGATTGGATGAGCTGTGTGTTGAGGATATTGAGAAAATTAGCCTCAGTCAGGAACAGTGAAGAACAGTGATGAGAAGAAGGCAAATATATTGGATAGGTTGAGAACCGGAGGATGCGGATTAAAGGGTTTGCAGATATGAGTCTTGAGATGCTTCAGTCAAGTTTTCAGAGGTCCGCATGAAGACCTGAAGAAGTTATGGCTGTCTGTGTGGAACCGGTTCTGGCAAGTGCTTAGAGGTGACAGAGGATCACAGAAAGGTCCGGTGAGGTCCAGAATTGTACAATCCTAATCTGCGGATTGGAAAGAGTGTTTGGGATGTCCTTGTGATGTGCCATCTCGAGTTGTGTATGATTTGGAGGTCCGAAAGTACCTCTTGCATTATGACAGTGGCGACAGACTGTGTTCTTGAAGTTCCGGATAAGGAGGATAAGAGATTTCAGTAAGTAAAGGAAATGCGGACGTACCTAGTCATTCAGACAGGCTTGTGAAGGTTCTTGGATCATGTTGAGGTTGTGTTGTTGATCCGCATTGATAATGTATGATTTGAAGGTCCGGAAGTACCTTCTATAGTGGCGATAGACTGTGTTCTTGAAGTTCCGGATGAGGAAGACAAGAGATTCCAGCAAGTAAAGGAAGTGCGGATGTATCCGGTCATTCAGGCAGGCTTGTGAAGTTTTCTAGATCGTGTTGAGGTTGCGTTGTTGATCCGCATTGATAGTAGAGCCCAGAATTGAAGTTATTCTTCCGGATGAAGTTCTTGCTCTGTTTAGCCGACCGGATGAGTTGTTCATCCTGCGAATGTTCTTGTGGTGGCCGACCAGATGTGTTATTCATCTTGCGGATACTCTTATGATTGTTTGCTGACTTAGATGTTTGTTCCTAAGTCAATGTCTTGTATAAATAACGGTTTGTGAGTTCATTTCAAAGTGTGGTGTGTGTGGATGAGTGTGGCATAGCGAAGAGAAGTGCGAAAGGTAGAGCAGAGGTTTTTGGGCTTAATTGGAACTGATCCGGACATGGTAGAGATGTCATTCTCCAGTTCAAGACTATGATTTTTATCACTCTGTAGACAGTGTGTCTCCTTGTAGGCAGTGGGCCTCTTTGTGAGCAGTGTGCTCGGGCAGTGAGCCCTAATTGGCATGTGCCATTCATTCTTCTTTATTCTTCTAACAGAGAATAATTCTTGGGTTAATCACCCCGTGGTTTTTCCCTTAACCGGGTTTTCCACGTCAAAATCTTGGTGTTCAATGTGTTGATGCTTATCTGCTCTTGTGTTTATGTATTATGCTTTCATGGATGATTAATTTATATGCTGCTAACTAACAACAAAGAATCAAGAGTTTGAAAGAACAAGAAGTTTTATACAACTGATTCACCCCCCCCCTCTTAGTTGTATGCCCTAGATCCAACATCTTGTAGCACATCAGTCTTTGCAATCTTGGTGGTACTCATGAATGATTAAACTGTTACACATATGAGTCCTCTGGTTGTCACTGATGTCAACACTATCACAATGTTATCATTGATGTCAACACTATCACAAGGTTATCATTGATGTCAACATTGTTATGGATTTGTAATAAGTGTTCACGATTGGATGTCATGCTCCTGAAGAAAGAAGACACATTAAGATGGAAGTAGAAGTATTGACATGGTCAGATGGTCAGAATGATACTTTCTACTAAGGGCTGGGCTCTGGAAGTTGGTGATAGTTTCTGTGTCAAGATGATTATCCTTGAAGACTATCTGGGAGACTTGAAGAGTGCATGGGAGATTGCTCTGCAATTTCATTCCATTGATATTGAGCCTCTGCAGTTTGCAACATAACTTCATACAATATCATACTATGTATGTTCAAAGTTTCATGATGTGTGAACTACCGGAAGTATGTTTTAAAAAAGATAGAGTGAAGATAGTGTTGATTCTATGAAGATAGTAACTACATGGAAGTGGGATTCTCTGCATTCCTCTGCATTTGAATATTTGGCTATGTGGTTCTGAAGGTATGTTAATATTGTAGTGAAGATGGTAATTCCAGAGATTTGGATCATTTACTCTTCCGCTGTGAAAGATGTGCATAACAGAGTACTAACATGTGTTCCAACAGAATAAGCTAGTGTTGAAGGTTTGATGGAATGCTCTGCATTCCTCCACAAATGAATGATTGCCCTTGCAGTTTTGAGGACATGTTTCTAGATTAGAATTATATGTTTCCTTTTAGTTTCAAGGTTCTTGGTGGTCCGCAGCTTAGTTTTTCAAATGACATGTTGTAGTGTGTTTTCAATGGCATAGTGATCTCAGAGTCAATGATTGAAGCTGTGTGACATAATTCTTTGACATGTAGTGGCAAAGGAATTCTTGTGGGTGTTTTATGAGTCATGTGAACTCATCTGGAAAATTTTCATGAAGATCTTTCTTTATTTTTGGTAAGTTCTACTAGTGGGGGTAGATCCCATTATTATAACAGAACATAGAAAAAATTACATAGCAAGTGAAATGGTATTAATGTCATTCTCCAGAACATTGATCCTCTCTAACTGCTCAGCAGAAAAGAGGTCACCATACAAGCTTACATAGTTTGCAAAAACATTCATCTCACAATTTTCTAGTCCTTCTCTGAAGATTTTCAGAGCCTCTTCTACCTTCTTCTTCTTTTTAACCACTTCCACATCAAAAATGCCACATATGAAGCCCCTCTTCGGATTAGGATTCACATTATGTCCAACAATCATGTCATCACGAATATCATCCCTCACCAGATAGCCTAAGATCTTTGATGCTCTGTGAAGGTATCCTATGGGTTGTGCCACAATGAAATAGAATCTTTCTACCAATACTCCATCATGCATATGGCTCCCCTATGCCTCCTTTACACCAATAATGTCTTTGATCACCTCTCAGAGCTCCTCCTCCTCTATTTTAAAGAGTCATCTAATTTGCTCCTCCACGGATTCTTTGACACATTGGCATTTGACTCCAAAATGATTTTTCCTGGCCATCCTCCTATAGGTGCCTGAAAAACATTCACCCTATCGCATATATAGATATGTGTTGCACCTATAAAAGCGGGAAACATAGATTGATGAGTCTGAGAATGTCTGGGAATCAGGTGCTCAAATCTTTCCATATCCAAGGGATTGCACTTTCCTCTACAATGGGTCTACAAATTAGTCCTTTCTATCCTTCTCAAGAGCATACTCAGCCTTTCGGTAGTGCTCAAGGAAAACAAAGGCTAGATTTAGAATGTCTAGGAAGAACTACAATTGTCTGGTCTGAACAATCTCAGTCTCTCATCATTAACTGGGAGGATCAAGATTAAAGCTATACTAACAAGCCTATGAAAAGGCCCAATCACTTTGCTTCGATCAATAACATTTCCTTATTGACCAATTCTGCCACCGTTCTGATCAAGTTGTCTGAGTTATAAACCACATCAGCTTCATCTTGCTAAGAACTAATATTGGCCAATAGATCAGCCACACTATTTACCTCTCTGAATATATGTGAGATGGTGAAGCAATTGAGCTTATCCAACATATTACAAATCTTTTCTAACCAGCCTTTCAGCTTCCAATCACATACTTTCATGGTCTTGATGGCATTGACACATAATAGAGAGTCTCCTTTAATGTCAACATTTTTTAAACCCATTTTCTCATAGAGCCATAGGCCTTGAAGAAAGGCTTCCATTTTGGTTTCATTATTGGTAGTGATCCCAAAGTGGCTAGTTAGAGCCCCTATACATTTTCCTGATTTGTCTCTTATAATACATCCACCTCAAGCTACTCCCAGGTTCCTTTTTGCGGAGCCATTGAAATTTAATTTTAAGTGCCCAGTGGGAGGTTTTTGCTATTTAGCCTCTTTCTTGTTATTTGATTTACACTTTGAAATGTTAGCAAGAAATTTTAGTTTTGGCCAATTCTTCTGTAATCAATCATCCCACTGTGAAAAGGAGAAATTCTTTTTTAAATAGGATTTAGAGTTTGCCACCTCACAAATTCCTTCCTAGATCTTTTCTATTATTTGATCTGAATTAAGACTCTGATCACAAAAGATGCGCCTATTTCTCTCTTTCCACAAGTGCCACACCAGCATCAATGAAGCAATTATCCAAACAGCTCCCCATGTGGATTTTCTCCCAAACCTAGGCCAGCACAATAAAAACTTTTTTAAATCGTTCCGTCTCACTGAGGTCCACCCAAGAGAAGACATCAACCAATCCCAACATTTAGAGGCCTCACAACAATTTAATAAAAGATGATTGGTAGATTCTTCCTCTTTTTTGCACATAGGGCATCTACTAGGTCCTTCATGGCCAATTGACCCCAATCTATCTCCAGTTAAGATTCTTTTATGTAGGGCAGTCCAAAGAAATGCGCCAGTTTAGGAAGAAGGCATTTATTCCAATAGAGGTTCTTGGGCCATTTTATCTCTTCCTCTGAATGATTTGGATATCATATCCAAGTTTAACTGAATAATTGTCAGATTTGGAGCTGCTCCAAATGATCTCATCTTCATGGTTTGGGAGGATGATTCTTCTATGTTTCAGGATGCTTTTCAAAGCTTGTTTATTAACTAAGAGGATGATTTCATTATCAAACTTTCTCCATCCAAAAGCTGCATCGACATTACCAATACTTTTTTTGACATAATCATCCACTGAAATCCCAACCACTACCTCAACCTCTCTGATCCAAGTGGTTTTCTTCAAAAGAATATCCAATGGTGGTTCTCCATTCCATGAATCATACCAAAAGCTTGCCAATTTACCATCCCCTATTTTCCAAGAAAGATGATTAGTAATAATCGATCCTAAATCCCACATGAATTTCCAAACAATAGAACCTCCATATGGAATTGTGGTTGTGAGTATTCTACTTGGCTCTCCATTATCCAAGTTTTTCCTTTGCAAAATTTTGTACCATAGTTTCCCAAGATCACTATACATCTTCCAAATAGAGCTAGATATTGGGGTAACATTCTCCTAATACCTGCCCCTCTACTATCTTTGGGCAAGCACGTCATTTCCCAATTGAGTAATGGAATTATTTTTTCTTCCTCAGCCCCTTCCCAAAGAAACCTTTTAAGTTTTCTTTCCAAATCTACCACAGGTTTATGTGTCATTTTGAGGCAAGACATTACATATACTGGTACTATCGAGAGCATTGATTTGATCATTAAGATCCTCCCTGCTAGAGAGAGCCACTTGTTTTTCCATACCTCAGATTTCATATGACACTTGCTAAGAACCTTGTCTCAATGTGAGGATCTGCATGCTCAAATAAATAGGGGAACTCTGAGATACTTTGATGGGAGGTTACTAATGGCGAAACCAAGTATTCTTGCAATTTTCCTTTGTAAAGTTTTCTTAGTATGAAAGAAAAAAAATTATGACTTCTCAAGATTGAAAGCTTGTCCCGAGCTTCTTGAATATCTGTTCAAAGATTCCTTTATTTTTTTAGCTTCCCTGATTGTAGCATTTCCAAACAAAGTTGTGTCATTAGCAAATTGACTATGAGTTACTACATTAAGTCCTTTAGCCATCGTAATGCCTTTCCACAAATCTTGATTTCTTAATGCTTTAAAGTATCTCCCCATCACCTCAGCCATAATGATGAAGATGAACGGAGAGAGAGGGTCTCCTTGATGCAACCCATTAGTGGCTTCAAAACATCCACACATTGATCTATTGACTAAGATGGAGAATTTGGGAGTTGTGATGCATCCTGATATGATCTCTATCCATTCTCTATCAAAACCAAATTTCTTTAATATTGCAATAAGATAGTTCCAATTTACCTTGTCATATGCCTTGCTAACATCAAGATTAATTATCATGCTCTTGTGCTTCTCCGAAACAATTGTGTGAATAGTTTCTATTGTGAGTATGATGCTTTCTATGATTTCTCTTCCAGAGACAAAATTGTTTTGTTCCTCTGAGATAATTTTATCTAATACCACCTTCAATCTATTGGCGAACACTTTGGAAACAATCTTGTAGATCACATTGCATAATGCAATCAGTTTGTCATCCGTAAAGGAACTACAATCCACCTTCTTAGGTATAAGGGTGATAACCGTGTTATTCACGTCTTTAACAAATTTCCTTTTTTTATGAATGTCTTTGGCTAACTCCCAAATATTGTGGCCCATAAAGCTCTAGCACATCTGAAAAAATTTGGTAGGGAACCCATCGGGCCTAGGGGATTTCTTAGGACCTAGCTGATGAGTGGCATTCTTAATTTCATCCATTATAAAAGGTGCCATTAGGCGATTATTTTCTTCTTCTCTCAACAATTCCAAGATACAAGATAGTAACGCAGTGTCTATGTTTGTCTCCTGAGTATGAGAATATCCAAGCATGGTCTTGAAGTGCTTAATTTCTTCCCTTTCGATTATCTCTCTATCTTTGGCAATTGAACCATCCTCTAGCTTGATTGAAGTAATTTTGTTCCTCTCTCTGCTACTTTTTGCAGAGGCATGAAAGAACTTGGTATTGTAGTCTCCTTCCTTGAGCCAAGTTTCCCTTGCCTTATCCCTCCAAAAAATCTCCTCTCTGGCTAGTATCTTTGACAACTATTCTTTTAATTTTCATTCCTTCACAAAATCATCAACAAACATTCCTTTGTCAATGATTTTCTCATTTAGAAATTTCAATTCTTTCTCTATCTTTGCTTTCTCGATGAAGATATTCCTGAAACAACTCTTGTTCCATGTCTTGAGTTTATCATTTATGAATTTGAGCCTCTCCAAGAATCTAAATCTGATTGTGCCCTTGTGAAAGGAGCTCTCTTCCCACCAACTCTCCAAAAGATCTAATAAGTTTGAGTCCCTCCACCCCATATTCGCGAACTTGAAATAACTCTTGACCGGTCTTTCACTCAAATAGATCTCTAATTGAATAGGGTAATGGTCCAAGGCTGTCAATGGTAGAATGTTGGTGTCATAGAAGTACTAATCAGACATCCATCTTGGCCCCCCAAAAAAACTATGCAATCTTTCTACAATATTTGTGAACCCAGCCCTCTGATTTGTCTAGGTGTATTGCCCATTTCTTGGTATGCAATCAATTAATCCTTTTTTCTAGATGAATTCCCTGAAATCCAGCATCACTATGTTTATATTCTGGAGACCTTCGCTTTTATCCTTTAGATCTAGGATCGCATTAAAATCCTCCCATTATCAATTTATCATAGTTCAAATTTTTGTAGCTTCCTAATACTTCAGACCAAACAAGGCCTTTTTCTTCTATTTTGATAGTTCCATAAACATTAATCAGGTAAAATTCCTTATCAGATAATAGACTTCAGTCCGAGCATAGCATCCAATACAACCTTGACACCATTGGCTTAATGTCTATATACTATGGTTTCCATAGAATACTTAGACCCCTTGCAGAACCATTGGCATCCTGGAACAGACCGGTCCATAGTTTGCAATATCTGGTAAATTTGTTTCCTTCCTCATTACCTAATTTTGTTTCTTGCAATAACACGATATCAACTTATAATTTATCCAAGTGACTCTTGGTCAAGAGTCTTTTGTCAAGGGCCTTGTGTCTCCTAACATTCTAGGTGAGGAGCCTCATTGCCCTCCAAGGGAGGTGCTTGCTCCCTTGGATTTAACAAAAAATTCCTTGATATTCTTCAACCCTAATTTTGAAGTGACTCTTTCTCTCCTTTCCTTGGATTATCCTTGAAAACTATCTAGGAGACTTGAAGAGTGTCTGGGAGATTGCTCCGCACTTTCATTCCATTGATATTGAGCCTTTGCATTTTGGAACATAGCTGCATATAGTATCATAATATGTATGTTCCAAGTTTCATGATGTGTGAACTATTGGAACTATGTTTTAAAAAAGATAGAGTGAAGATAGTGTTGATTCTCTAAAGATAGTAACTACATGGAAGTAGCATGCTCCGCATTCCTTTGCATTTGAATATTTGGCTATGTGGTTTTGAAGGTATGTTAATATTGTAGTGACGATAATAATTCCAGAGATTCAAATCAGTTACTCTTCCACTGTGAAAGATGTGCATAACAGAGTACCGACATGTGTTCCAATAAAATAGGCCAATGTTGAAGGTTTGATGGCATGCTCTGCATTCCTCTGCAAATGAATGATTGCCCCTGCAATTTTGAGGACATGTTTCTAGATTAGCATTATATGTTTCCTTTCAGTTTTAAGGTTCTTGGTTGTCCATAGCTCAGTTTTGCAGATGACATGTTGCAGTGTGTTCTGGATGGAAGAGTATTTTTAGAGTTAATGATTGAAGCTATGCGGCACAATTATTTGATGTGCAGTGGCAAAGGAATTCTTGGGGGTGTTTTACGAGACATGTGAACTCATCTAGAAAAGTTTCATGAAGATCTTTCTTGTTTCTAGTACTGCACAAGGTTTATAAGTTAATATGGCCATAATACTTCAAGTCTTCATGTGTTTTCCTTAAAGTTGTCCTATTTCAAATGAGCGGAGTGTGTAGATGTAATTCCTCAAATTTTTAAGCTGTGAAGGATGTTTTGAAACTGGTTAAGAAATTGTTGGTGTCCGCAAGGCTTGGATCTTCTACTGGTGTAACATGTGATTTCAATTACGACCTATCTTCTACATGTTTCATATTATGTTTTGTCTGGCCGACTTGTAAATGTATTATTCATGTTGTATATGGCCAACAAGAAATGTAATCAATGCAATATCATTTATAAATAGTAAATCAAAGTGAGTGAGGTGAGGTATGATTACAAGATGATTGAAAAGGTTCACAAATAGAGAAAAGCATAATAAATGCATTATCGATGTTCAACTGTAGGAGAAAGAGCAGATGTTGTTGATGTTGTTTGGATTCATCTTGAAGACATGTTTGTGACAATGATCAAGTATAGAGTATACCTAACTAATCAAATCTTCAGAAGAAAGTGTGAGGAGGTAGAAGTGAAATCATCAAAGGTGTGAGTTTCAATGTCAGTTTTCAAACAGTAAGAAAAGACTGTTATACTGTAATCTTTTGTAAGTGTATTCTCATTTCAGGGAGTAGATGCTTCCTTGGGAGTGACCCTAAAACAAAGTCATCAAGGAGTAGAAGCTTCCTTGGGAGTGACCCTAAATCAAAGTTACTTAGGGAGTATCATCTTCTTTGGGTTATAGCCACTAAAACGAAGTTATTATTTGAGATTCATCTATTGTGAGTTAATCCTCACCATGGTTTTTCCCTTCTAGGGTTTTCCATGTAGATCTAGTGTTATGTGTTGATGTGCATTGTGTTAATATTTCATGCTCAAGTTAATATTGTAATGCTTAAGGTTTAATTTGCTCTGGATAAGTTGAAATTGTTAAAAGTGAAATTTTTTAGAATACTGATTCACTCCCCCCTCTCAATATTCTTGTGTCTAACAATTGGTATCGGAGCCAAGTTCCTTTGAGGGAAGCTTAACCACTTGAGGAAGGCTTGGGATGGCACAAGGAGGATCCAGTAAGATACCTAGGTTTGATGGAACAAATTATTCTTTTTGGAAGATAAGGATGGAAGCCTAAATCAATTCTATCACGTCTTGTTTTTATGGACTATATTATTATTCTAGACTAGTGAACATTTACCATGATTGTTTTACTTTGAGTAAGTTCCACATGTGTGAAGGTAATTATCACGAAGTTATATTTGCGTAAATTGGAAAGATTGATTTAAATATTAAATATTATCAATGTGATTATGATGTTTTGCTTCGGCTATGATTTTGGGAACTAACCTATTGATGTCGAGTTAAGTGCAAATGAATGCAAGTACTCATTGAAGATGAGAACATGGTTGAGGTAGAGGTGTTCTAGCCACTTGGCAAGAACTATTTGGGATGGTTAACTCTGATGCAATCACACACTCATGTAGTCTCATATTGCATTTTGAATGATTTATTATACATTAATTGTGTGGATAATAAATGTGACTAATGTTTAGATGCTTAGAAAATATGGTGCTTTTAATTGTTAGGAAAATCCTTTTCGAATGCATGCTTTAATTATAGATATTAAAAGTTCTTTTGATTATATTTGAAATGAGTTATTTTAAATGGTTTATTTTATGATATAAATAGTGTAATTAAATTATTTAAATAATAAAATATATATAAGTGTTCTTCTATTCTTATAAAGATTATTGTTTGAATAACAATATCTAAAATTAGATTTAAACAATTATATTTAAATTGCAATAGATATATATATATATATTTTGTTGAATAAGTACTACCAGAGGCGGTAACTCCCATTATATTATATCGAAGATCAAAAACCTGCTTGTACTAAGCAGCATGGAATACATAGAGGCTGGAGACTAAGCCAGCCAACTTGTACCATAGCACTTGGAGGAAGGAATATAAACAAGTAAAATGGTTGAGCCATGAATCTAATTATACCAAAGCACTTTAAGACCTTCTGCCAACTCTAAGGCCCTCTCAATTTGGGTAGGGGATAAGAGATCACCATAGCTACGTAAGTAGAATGTGAAGGTTTCCATGTTATTGCAGTTGATACCTTGCCATAAGAGTGCTAAGGCTTCCGTAGAGACCGTTGGTGAATCAACTTTCATATTAACAGTGGCTGCGTTGAAGACTCCCCCAATGAGACCATTGGGGGGATGTTTGTCAAAGGCCATGATTGCAGCCATGGCAATCTCCCTCATATCTTCCTTCACATAGGCATTGGTTAAAGTTTTCCCATGGGCCTTCCTTCCTGAAACATGAACGCAGGTGGCCAGGAACTCTTCGTAAAGGTAGCTGTTGTGGACATGTTCCTTCAGGATGTTGGCAGCTCCAATTACCTTGAGGATGGCTTCCGTAATATGATCTGAGTCAGCCACAAATAGAAGCTTGATTTTATCAAGCTTTGTCTCCTGCGGCAGCTCCTCCTGGGGACCTCGATTCTCTTGGGCCTCCCCTTCGCCTTCCCCTTCTTTGATAGACCCCGAAGAAAACTCTTCTTCATCACGCTGGCATATGCACACATAGTTCATCTCCATTGTAGCATTGGAGTAGAAGTAACATCTGAAGTTCTTTTAGAGGCCACTTTGAGGGCAGAAGAGGTACTGCCTTATTGTCCAAAAAAGATTTGCTAAATCCATGAGTTCCAAGAGTGATCAAAGAATTGTCCTAGGCAATCCAATGACCCATCATGACCTACGACTATCACAAAGGGAGGCTCAGCCAAGGTTCACATGATTCTGCAATGATGGCGTCCTCTACCTGTTCACATGCCAAATTTGCCAGATAGTCCGTCGCCGTATTGCCTTCTTGGTAGATGTGACTGAGGGTGAAATTCCCCAACTCAGGTAGGATCTTCCAAATAGCATCTGCAATGTATTTTAGTTTCCAGTTGTGGATTTGCTTGGACTTTATGGCATTAATGCAAATGAGGGAATCCCCTTCAATGTCAATTTCCATGTGTTTGAATTCCTTGCATAGGCAGAACCCAAGGAGCAATGCTTCGAATTCTGCTTTGTTGTTAGTCCCCTCTGGGAGCCTTTTGGACATTGCCACGACCACTTTACCCTCATTCCTTATAATGACTCCCGCACCTGACGGCCCCAGATTACCCTTAGCCACTCTGTCAAAATTAAGTTTTAGCCTCCCCTTTGGAGCGACAGTCCACTTTGTGAGAGCCCTTGCTCTTTTTCTTTCCTTAGCCACTTTAGGATGGAAGCTTTGGGGTGGAAGCATAAGGGCTGGCCAACTTTTTATCATTTCCCCGTCCCAACCTAAATTGCAATAGATATATAGATATATATTATTTTAAATATTATTTAAATGCTTCTTGATTGATTTAAAGTGTGTATGTGTTATTAAAGATAAATAAATTATATTAATAATAACTAATATATTTAGAAAATTAAATATAGGAATTAAAAGAAATGGTTTGCTTAATTAAAATTGGATAAATTACATTATTTTGTGATTATTATATTTAGAAATCTAAATTAAACAAAAAAAGAGAGTTTTCTATCATGCATGTTTTAGAAATAAATAAAGTTTATTTTATTGTATTACAAAAAAGAAATGGTTATTATTTATTTAAAGTTAGATAAATTGCTTTATTATTATGAATATTATATTTAGAAATCGAATAATAATTCTATCATGCAAGATTAAAATAAGTTTATTATTTTGGAGGCTTTTAAAAGGATAAATTTCATGCAAACTCAAACAAAAACTTTAGTTAAAAAGGCAGCCTCAAAAACCTAATTCAACACCAATATTAGAGAGTTTATTTGGTTAAAAAAAGGGCAGAAAGGAAAAAGGAGGCAATGTTATTTTTCTGAGAAATGACATGGTAGAAAAATAGAGGTTTGATTCACGATTTGTAGCAGAGAAAAGGAAGATTCTAACACTGATTTTAATAGCGACGGGAAGTGCAGAAATTGCCTTTAATAGCAAAAGATTCTTGGTATTCTTTCTGATTTTATTTGCAATAAAAATATGATTGATTATGGCTGATAAAACCTAGCAATCTAGCCTATGTACTATTCTTTTATGGCCTGCAAAAATAGATTTTTAACTTACCTTTCTCCTTAGCCATTAAATACATTTACCTTGGTTTTAAGCGCTTTCTTCAATTCTTGGTTTGACCTGTGTGTGTTGCTGTTATAAATGATTATTACTGATTCGGATAGTCCTTCCATGTTGTTTTGAATAATTCCTAGTAACCTGATTAATTCATGTAGTTGTCTTTTTACCTACCTTTGATCACTAAAATTATTTAGTTGTCTATTTATTTGTTATTTGCTAACCTTCATCTTATTTTTATCCTATCATGGATCTAAATAATTCTATTTTTATCCTCCTAAAATAGTTCCTGTAGTTGTATTAAATTTCTATTAGTTTTTTTGTTGTTCATTTCACTCATTTATCAGTTCCTGTAGCTTTCTATTATTCCTGTCGCTAGTTTTTGACAGTTCTTGTCACCAGTTTTAACAGTTCTTGTTGCCCATTTTAAATTGTTCCTATAGCATACAACAAATTGTTCCTGTAGCAGACTGTCTCATGTAGCAAATTGGTTCCTATAGCTTTTCTAAAACACTTTTAAAATAATTATGTTATTTCTCAAAATAGGGTCTGTTAATCTTGTCTTGATCTTTTATTACAATAAAACACTATGAATGATTAAAATCATGAAATGATATTGAATGGAAAGAGTTAAACCTTGTTTTCTTCAACCTTTTTGATAACTAATTATAGTTAAGGGTTATAATCAGATTTTAGTACCCAAATTATACTTACCTAAATGAATGAATAGATTGATGTTAAAATTACCTTTCTTATATGTTAGAATGATGGGGTAAAATTCGTGATGTAAATATCATTGTCTTATTAAAACTTCTTGAAGAGAAATTAGTATACTTGAATTGAATGATTTAGGAGACTTAATATATTAAGGAAATAGAATGAAATATGAATTAGGAAATGAAACTGATTTAATAGTTTTATAGAGGCAATTATATGCACAAATGATGGATTATTGCTTGGAAAGTGTGTTTTCGTGATTGATACATGGGAAGGGATTTATAAATGGTCGTAGGTGATTTTGGATCTTTATTCATTGATTTTATTTATTTACTTTCTTATTTACTTCTTGGGGAATGAAGGTAGATTTTTATCTAGGAATGTTATTGGGTTACTCTTTAGGCTAGGATGCTGAATGTTGATTATCAGAGATGGTTTTTCCTCTTTTCAGGAATTGAACTAGGTTACTATGTTAAAGGTTTAGATCTAAATGATCTAACATTGGAAAAGATGTTTATTTTATCTAGAAAACTTATTTATATATATCTCTGCCACATCTTGTTGTGAGAAAATTTGCATTTCATTATTTAGAATTGCACATTCAAACATCAGGGTTGCATCGGATGTTCCCTCCTGCCAATTGTTTCTAGGTAGCTAGACATTTTGTGCAGGGCTGGGTTTCCTTCATTCCATGAAGAGATCTGGGGAAGTGTAATTACTTCATGGTTGGGTGGAAAAGCACCTAGGCCATGTTCCCATCTCTCGGCTCGTAGGTGGAGGACCACTTGGTTTGTGCAACTGATGAGCATATTGATTCATTTATTCTTGTTGAACATTATTATTGGATGTATTATGGCATGATTGCCAAAGGACTTTATGTATGATTTTATAGTGCTTTTACCTGGAATGAACATGCGAGTTGTAAGATTTAATGACTTTATTTGATTTATATTGATGAGATTATCTTTTGCAAGATTTAATGATTCTTATGGATCCTTATTTATGAAGATTTATTGACTTTATTGGATCTTATTTATGAGACTTATCATTTTATTGTAATATTGTAATTTAGTGGATTAATTACACCCTTTTTACATTTGGATTGTTGTATCTAAGTAGATTATTTACATCATTTACTTTTGAGTTTGTGATGTTGTATTTAAGTGGATTATTTACTTCATTTTACTTTGTTTTACTTTTGTGATGGTTTGAGGGCTTTTACAAATTATCTAGGGTGTGGATTTTGGGATTCTATCAAGAAAGGTTATCCTATTCTTGTTGCTACTACTACAAATGTAGATGAAATCAAGAAGTGTGAGAATAATGCCAAAGCAAAGTTTGCCATCATGAGTAGATTATTTGATTCATAACTTTCAAAAGTGATGAGTTGTAGTTCTACTCAAGAGGTTTGGGAGAAACTTGAAACCAATTATGAAGGAGATAAGAAAGTAAAGCAAGCTAAGATGTAAATCCTTGAAAGCAGATTTGAAACCCTAAAGATGACAGAGGATGAAAACATTGTTGGATTTATGCTCCAAGTGAATGAAGTGGTCAATGGCATCAAAGGTCTTGGTGGTGAAATAAAAGAGGATGAAATTCTAAAGAAGGTTATGAGATCTCTTCCCAAATCTTATAGTCATAAGGTATCTGCTATTGAGGAGACTGTAGGCTTAGATAAATACTCTTTAGACCAAATGTTTGGGACCCTTACTTCTTTTGAAATGAGAGAATTTGACAGTGATGTTCCAAAGAAAGAAGTTTCCTTCAAAGCCAGTGACAAGATAAAGGATGAATCTACTAATGAAGATGAAAGTCCTGATGATGTTGAAGCAGATTTTGTAAGAATACTAAAGAAAGGATCTAACAAATATAAAGGTAAGTTACCTTTCAAATGTTTTAATTGTGGAAAGATAGGTCACTTTGCTTCTAAATGTCCTCTTAAAGAAGCTAGGAGAAGTAACATAAATAGTAAATTCAAAAGGAGTCTATTTTCCTTAGAAGACAATTGTTCTTCATAAGACAAAGATCATGATGATTCAAATGATGAAACATTGTTCTTGGCCATGAGTGTTGGTGATAAAAATAATGAGGTTGGAAAATGTGGAAAAATTGATATGTCGCAAATAGTCCAAAACAATGAAAAATCAATGGTTGTATGGATTGCTTCCCATACAAAAGAAGAAACCAAAGATTTGATTATTAACAATGGTTGTTCAAATCATATGACTGGTGACAAAGAGAAGTTTATCAACCTTAAGAAGTGGGATGGTGGCGCTATTAAGTTTGGAGGATATGAGTCAGCTCAAATTTGTGGGAAAGGTGTCATAACTATTGATGGAAAGAATAGGCCTGAGGATGTTCTCTATGTCAAAGGATTATAATCTTTCTTTTCATGCTAATTGTTGTGAAATCAAGAATGCAGGATCCAGAAAGCTAGTTGTAAAGGTATCAAGACATGTGGTGATAGTTATCACTTGAAAGAGGCAAATGGAAGAACATGTCTGTTGACTCAATCCAGTGAGTGTTGGCTGTGGCACAAAAGAATGGGACACATCAACTTTGATAACATGGTAAGAATAAGCTCTATTCATGCAGTGAGAGATATGCCTAAGATAATCAAGCCTACAAACAATGTATGCAAGGAATGTCAAATGGGAAAGCAGACAAAGACAAGTTTTAAAAGCAAGGAGTACTCTTCTTCAAAGCCATTGGAGTTGATTCACACAGACCTATGTGGACCTACAAGAGTAAAGAGTCAACAAGGTGAAAGGTATTTTATGTTTCTCATTGATGATTATTCTAGAATGACTTGGGTTACTTTCTTAAGAGAAAAATATGATGCCCTTGATAAGTTCAAAGTTTTCAAAGCTTTGGTTGAAAATGAAATTGATACTAAGATCAAATGTTTGAGGTTAGATAGAGGAGGTGAGTTCACTTCAAATGAATTTGAAAAGTTTTGTGAAGATCATGGTATTAGGAGGCATTTGTCTACTCTTAGAACCCCTCAACAAAATGGGGTAGTGAAAAGGAAGAATAGGATCATGCAAGAAATGTCTAGGGCAATGTTGAAAGATTTAGATATGCCTGATATATACTGGAAGGAAGCAATTAACACTACTGTCTATCTAACTAACAGAGTACAGTTAAGGGTCAACAAAACTAAGACATCCTATGAGTTGTGGTATGGAAGACCTCCCACTATCAAATACTTCAGGATCTTTGGCAGCAAATGCTATATCAGAAGAGATGAAGAAGACCTAGGAAATTTTGATTCAAGATGTGATGAAGTAATCTTTTGTGGTTACTCAACTAGAAGCAAGGCTTATAGATGCTATTAAAAAAGGTTGGGAAAGATGATTGAAAGCACAAATGTCAAAGTAGATGAAGACTTATATCAGTTCTCATACAATTCAGAAGACATCGAATCTGATATCTTTCCTTGCATTAAAGATGAAGAAATAGAAGTGAAAGAAGAAAAGGAACAAGAAACTGAATAGTTGCCTAAGACCCCAACAAAGTATGTTCAAAAGAACCACTTAGTATAACAGATCATTGGAGACAAAAATGAAGGTGTACAGACAAGGAGAAGGTTTTCCAAGACACATGAGCAAGTAAACTTGTGTTTGTTATCAAAAGTGGAACCTAAGACCTTTGTTGAAGCCAACAAAGATGATGGATGGATAAAAGCAATGGAAGAAGAACTAGATCAAATTGAAAAGATTCAGACATGGGAATTGGTTCTCAGACTAGCTAATAAGAATGTTATAGGAACAAAGTGGATGTTCTAGAACAAGCTGAATGAAGAAGGTGAAGTTTTAAGGAACAAAGCAAGATTAGTATGCAAAGGATTTACTCAAGTAGAAGGCATTGATTTTGAGGAGACTTTTGCTCCAGTAGCTAGGATGGAAGCAATCAGAATATTCCTTGCTCTTGCTTCTCACAAGAACTTCAAAGTGTATCAAATGGATGTCAAGTCAACATTCCTCAATGGTGACTTAGAAGAAGAAGTATACATTGAACAACCAGATAGTTTTCAAATATCAAAAGATCTAGACATGGTATGCAGAATCAAAAAGGCTTTGTATAGTCTCAAGCAAGCACCTAGGGCTTGGTATGATAGATTAGACAAATACTTACTTTATCAAGGCTTCAAGAAAGGTAATACAAATAGCAATCTTTACATAAAGGAAGAAGGAGACATGATCTTGATAGTTGCTATTTATGTTGATGATATAATTTTTGGTGGAAATGATGATATGTCTAAGAGGTTTGCAGAGGATATGCAAAAAGAATTTGAGATGGCCATGATTGGTGAAACATCTTTCTTCCTTGGACTTCAAATTTCCCAGCTAGATGGTGGTATCTTTATTTCTTAGGCTAAGTATGTCAAAGAATTATTGAAGAAGTTTGGCATGGAGGATTCAAAACTAGTGAGTACTCCCATGGTCATTGGATATCACTTGAGCAAAGATGATGAGTCTTCAGAGGTGGATCAGATTGTCTATAGGTCTATGATTGGATCACTGTTGTACTTAACTACTTCTAGACCTGACATTATGCATGCAGTATGTTTGGTTTCTAGATATCAAGCTAATCCTAAGAAAACACATGAGAAGGTAGTGAAAAGGACACATGGATATTTAAAAGGAATTTCTGACTATGGTCTATAGAATCCAAAAGGTAATGACTTTGATTTGAGTGCATACATTGATGCTGATTGGGCTAGTTGTGTTGATGATAAAAGAAGTACAAGTGGTGGTGCTTTCTTTCTAGAGAGAAGATTGGTTTCATGGTAAAGCAAGAAGCAAGATTCAATGTCCATATCTACTATAGAAGTAGAGTATATTGAAACAGCCTCCTATTGTCCACAAGTGTTATGGATGAAGAAAGCTCTAAAGGATATCAAGGTCTTGTATGATGAGCCCATTCCTATTTTGTGTGATAATACAAGTGCTATCAATATTTCGAAGAATCTAGTGATGCATTCTAGAACGAAGCACATAGCAATTAGGTATCACTTTTTGAGAGAAGGTTGCAAATAAGGAAGATAAGTTGGAATATGTCCCAACAAAGGATCAAATTGTAGATATATTTACAAAGGCTCTTGCAAAGGACACCTTTGAGGATCTCTGACAGAAGTTAGGGGTAATTGCCCCTCCCTCTTCTTACTAAAGATGCATAGTGATGCATCTATCTAGGGGGAGTTAATGTTATATCTTTGTTTCTTGGAGTGATGATGGCTACCTCTCAAAGCGAGATTGTTTGTTACAAGAAAAAGTTATAACCTAAAGAAAAATGTGCAAATATATGGTTGTTGATGAAGCTGATGGTAGTTTCCCTTTGTTCGTAATGTCAAAGGGGGAGAAATGTGCAAGCATGTGTTTCCATCAATGCCAAAGGTGGAGATTGTTACACATATGAGTCCTATGGTTGTCATTGATGTCACCACTGTTATGGATGTGTAATAAGTGTTCATGGTTGGATGTCATGCTCCTAAAGAAAGAACACACATTAAGATGGAAGTATAAGTATTGACATGGTCAGATGGTCAGAATGATCCTTTCTACTAAGGTATGGCCTCTGGGAGTTGGTGACAATTTCTGCCTCAAGATGATTATCCTTGAAGACTATCTGGGAAACTTGAAGACTACCTTGGAGATTGGTCTACACTTTCATTCCATTGGTATTGAGCCTCTACATTTTGGAGCATAGCTTCATACAATATCATATTATGTATGTTCCAAGTTTCATGATGTGTAAACTACCAGAAGTATGTTTTGAGAAAGATAGAGTGAAGATAGTGTTGGTTCTGTGAAGATAGTCACTACATGGAAGTATGATGCTCTGCATTCCTCTACATTTGAATATTTGGCTATGCAGTTTTGAAGGTATTTTAATATTGCAGTGAAGATGGTAATTCTAGAGATTCAAATTATTTACTCTTTTGCTATGAAAGATGTGCATAATAGAGTATCAGCATGTGTTCCAACAGAATAAGCCAGTGTTGAAGGTTTGATGGAATGCTCCACATTCCTTCGTAAATGAATGATTGACCTTCAGGTTTTGAGGACATGTTTCTATATGAGCATTATATGTTTCCTTTTAGTTTCAAGGTTCTTTCTGGTCCGCAACTTTGTTTTTCAAATGACAACATGTTGCAGTGTGTTTTGGATGATAGAGTGTTCTTAGAGTTAATGATTAAAGCTGTGTGGCACAATTATTTGATGTGTGGTGGCAATGGAATGCTTGGGGGTGTTTTATGAGTCATGTTAACCCATCTAGAAAATTTTCACGAAGATCTTTCTTGTTTCCAGTACTGCACAAGGTTTACAAGTTGATATGGCTATTCTACTTCAAGTATTCATGTGTTTTCCTTAAAGCTATCCTATTTCAAATGAGTGGGGTGTGCAGATGTAATTCCTTAGGTTTAAAGATGTGAAGGATGTTTTCAACTTGGTTAAGCAATTGTTGGTGTCCGCAAGGCTTGGATCTTCTGCTGGTGTAACATGTGATTTCAATTAGGACCTATCTTCTACACATTTCATATTGTGTGTTGTTTGGCTGACTTGTAAATGTATTATTCATGTTGTATCTAGCTGACAAGCAATGTAATCAATGTAATATCATGTATAAATAGTAAATTAAAGTGAGTGAGGTGAGGTATGATTGCAAGAGGATTGAAAAGTTTCACAAACAAATAAATGTAGAATAAATACATTATTGATGTGCGACTATAGGAGAAAGAGCAGGTGGTGTTGATGCTGCTCGGATTCATATTGAAGACATATTTGTGACAATGGTCAAGTATAAGTAAGCCTAACTAATCAAATATTTAGAAGAAAGTGTGAGGAGATAGAAGTACAATCATCAAAGGTGTGAGATTCAATGTCAGTTTTCAGATAGTAAGAAAAGACTATTATACTATAATCTTTTGTAAGTGTATTCTCATTTTAGGGAGTAGAAGCTTCATTGGGAGTGACCCTAAATCAAAGTTACTTAGGGAGTAGCAACTTCCTTGGGTTATAGCCCCTAAAACATAGTTATAATTTGAGCTTCATATAGTGTGAGTTAATCCTCACCATGGTTTTTCCCTTATAGGGTTTTCCACATATATCTGGTGTTATGTGTTTATGTACATTGTGTTCATATTTCATGCTCAATTTAATACTGTAATGCTTAAGGTTTAATCTGCTCTAGATAGGTTGAAATTGTTGAAAGTGAAATTTGGTAGAATACTGATTCACCCCCCTCTCAGTATTCTTGTGTGCCTAACATAAATATTACTTGATCTTCTTCCAAATGAGTCAAAATGACCTATAAAACATCTCCAAACACTCCTTGAACTCTGTACAACAACAACTTTGTGGTGCACATCATCAACATTCCTTAGTTGGTCAGGAAAAAGCATAACCCAACATTAGCATCATTCTGGACCACACCCAATTCTAGAGAGAGTAGAAAACACCTTACAGAGCAATAGGAAACATCACAAGATCATCAGGATCATCTTCCATCAACCATTTTACCATTTCAAATAGCAACAAGTTGGCACACATCATCAACATGTATTCTAAGAACAACTAGGCATTTAGAACTATCTGTATCACTTCTGTCACTTGAAAAACTAAACTTGCGGACCTCTAAATCACCTGATATTTCAAACTAGCATGCATTGAACATCTCTAATCATGTTCACAAAACTCCATGTGAAAACATTTACTTGTGGAGGAATACAGAGCATTCCAAATAGCCTTCATCAATACCTTATATTGCCAGAGCACTGACCAAAACTCTATCACTTGTAACTTCCACTACAAAGGAGCAAATGATCTGAAACTTTGGATTTAACACCTTTACAACACACTAAACTTAACTACTAGACTGGATGACCATATCTTCAAATGTGGAGGAATGCGGAGGAATGCGAAGCATTTTACTGAGTAGTCTTCCAAATAGCTTCCTGCAACAGAAATCTTTACCAACATCTGGAGGCCAGAATCTTCTTATATCAACACATACTTCCTTAGGAACAATAGGAAGCATCCTACAACATGATACAAGTCATCATCAACATCTTCTCATCCTTAGCATAGCTTCTAATTCCTATTCTAATATTTCATCATTCATCTTAATGCTTCTAATCCCATCTTAATATATTATCATGAAATCATCTCTGTTGACCACAAACATGCTCACTACAACTTTACTTGACATTAATCAAGGCATGACATCTAATCATGAACATAAAAAACCAATCATGAACATAGTATATCATCATCATAAATGTCCATTCATAATATCTAAACTAGGTGTTGTCACCAACCACACGACCACATCAGTGATAACCATACTGAGTGTTGACATCAATGACAACCACACAACCATATGTACAACATGGTCCTTATTAGTATTTATTTGTTATCATCATTCGTCAACTAGTAGAGCCATAGAAGAATGAAAACACAAAAATTGAGAGAGGAGACAAAAGTGACTTAGGTTTACAACATAGGAAAATGCCCCCAAGGCACCACACACAACAATTGCAATAAGAGAGAGGAGAATAGAAGAATAGGGAAACAAAAAGGAAGAAGTATCACAATAGAGGCAATCTCCTTGTATCCTTAACCTTACAAGAGTATCAAGGGTCATCCAAGAAGACCTAAACAACATTTAACACAATATGGGGGAGCACAACACAACACTATCAACATATATATCTAGGAGGAAGTCACCCTTGAGAGCACCTGGAATAGGTGCTACATTGAGTGTGGCAAAATGAGGGAGAAATACTTGTCTGATTCAATAGGATATTTTTGGTGGACCATCCATGTCTATCATCTCAGGATATATCACTTTGAGTGTTGGACTTGTTGATATTGTATTAACATTAAATTTAGGATGATGATAAGATTTGGTGGGCCTCAAAGGATGGTATCCAATACAAGCCAAGTAGTTAATTGCAATAGCTTGTAAAGGTACTTTGATTCCTTCTTGGTTTACACCACAACCATTGCCTACATAGTCATAGTTTTTGTAAAGGATTTGAAATCCATGACCATAGAGAGATTCTATCTCCTTAGAATAAGGTGAGGCCTCAAAAGTCTCATATTCTGTAGTATAAGTAAGAGTATTGTCTTTGTTTCTACTAAGAAAACCTTAGGTTTCTTGGGTATTTCCAAAGATTGATTGGATGAGATCGAGGCAACTTTTGATACATCAAGATTAGGGTTATTAAATTTATATTCCCCCATAAAGGAAGGGGTAAAATATAATTAACCCCAATTGTCACCAAGAAGTGCATTCGATGGTGATTTGGAAACAACATTATCTGCGGGAAGAGGTATTGATGAATCAACTTTTAAATTATTGAGAAATTTGTGATTGATAACTTAATTTTCCCCTTCAACCTGTAAACAACTTTCCAGTTCTGGGTCAGCTTCAATGGTGTGAAGTTTATTTTTGTAAATAAATTTTACTAATCGATGAAGGGTAGACAGAACTACCCCCATGGCATGAATCCACAATCTACCGAGAATCATATTATATGAAAGTGCACCAAGCATGACATGGATGACGGTAGATAATGTCACAGGTCCAACCTTTATGGGTAAAGTTATGATACCCAAGGATTATTTACCAATGTTATCAAAGCCACGAATGTGAAGTTTATCCAATTTGATTAAAGATGTGTCAACCTTGATTTTATGTACCAAATCAATGCCACAAACATTCAGTGTCAATCCATTATCAATCAAAACTCACTTTATCAACTTTTTGTTTAGTTTGACAAAGATTACAAGAGGATCATGTTGATTTTGAACTTCAGTTGACAGTAATTCATGTTGTTGAAACAAAATATTCATTTTTGTCGCATGCATACAATCTAACAGAGCTGCTACATCATTTGGCTTAACAATAGGTGGTACAATCACCTTTTGCAAAGCTTCCTTGAACATTCCATGGTATGTAGGCAATGTTTGTATGAGTTCCCAGAGAGATCTTAGCAGTAGTAGCATGAAGCTACTCAACAAGATCATAATCTTAACCAACTTTATGGGTAAGATGAGGTGGTTGAGGAAGCATAGGTTGAGAAATTGGTAAAGTGATCAGGGTGTTCGACTGTTGTTTAATTTGTTTATTATTTCACATATTATATGTGTGAGAAACTAAATTGTAATAGGGTTGTTGTGACACATTTTGATACACTTGATTTGCTTGAGTAATTTGTTTTACAAAATTGAGAATGTAACCTGGGGGTCGAGGTGGTGTTGGAGCACCTTGAACCGTAATGACCAGCTTGAAGTGAGGATGTGCATTAAGTGTCCCTTGCACAATGATTTTAGAAACATTAGTAAACTTATTCACTATCCCCTTAGTACTAAATAATTCTATTAGTGATGATTGAATTAACATTTTTTTTACTTTGATTAATCTCAACATCCATCCCCAAAGGATTTAATGTGAGAGAAATTTCTTCATCCACCAAGGCTTTGTCTTTTGAATGGAGAGAATTGGAATGAAGAGAGGGTAAGGTGATGTTAAGGAATGTATCAATGATTTCATCCTCTTTCACCAAAATGCCCTCACAAGTGGGAACAATTTAGGGAGAGAGATGCAAATCATAAGGTGAAATAAGAAAAGCTAGGTCACCATTACATGTATCATTATTGTAGTAGAAGTAAAAGAAGAATTATAACCATCATATTTCTCATGATAATTAATGGAGATGAAATTAGTAAATTCTTTTAGTATAGAAGGATATTCATTCATGAGAGTTATGAAGTTATTAAAATCAAATACATAATCAAGGATTTCAAATGAAGAGCATTTAAAGATATCCCTATCATACATGGATCGTATATGAGTCAAAACATAAGGATATATATTATTGAATTTGTAAAAACTTTCAAAATATTTGATATATGCATGCAAAGATACCAAAGAGGAAAAATTAGAAGATGCCCTAATGAAATGTCTTGGAAGAACAATCTACAATACTTGATCTATTCATTTATCAAATACAACCAATATGACAAACTTTTGTACACCACAACACTAGTTTGAGGAAACCACATTTTTTAAGCTTTTTACAAAGAACGAAAACAAACTATTGTCACTACAAATGAAGTGATCAAGATGTGAAAAGTATTGCACAAAAGGTAATATAGACAATTGTATGATTTATTGCAAAGATATGTGAAAGAGATGCTATTTTCTTATGTTGAAATACACAATTTGTAATTACAAACATATGGATTTTCAAACCAAGATATGAAATGATGCAAAATTTTCAAATGAGCAATGAAAATATGTCTCAAATTAATGCAAGATCTGATTTTAAATGTTTATGATGGTAGAAAAATCTGAAACAAGATTTTGACTACAAACCTGAGATTTTGAATTTGTCTAGGTTTTTAAAATGGAACTTTTCCAACAAAATCCTAGCAAATGAGAGCTTGAAATGCGAGATGAAACACCATGAAATGATTATCTACTATAAAATGAATCAGATCTCATGCAAAAATTAGAGATTTAAATCTTTCTATGATAATATATAACATATGCAATGAAACAAAGCAAAATTATGCCTTTTTGCAAGCCTAAAATGCTTGATTTTTTAACTTTTTTCAATGCAAATATGCAAAAGATGTCTTGAAATAAAAAGGATTATAAGGTACAACAGACTAAAACCATTTAATCAGTCTAATAATGCAATAAGATTTACTACAACACACCAATCTTGAAACCCGAGGTTGAAGATTAGCTAGATTTACTAAAAAAGCAAGGATTTTTGAAACCCTAACAATGAAATTAAGCTATGAAACTATGCAAAATGATGAATGAATTGAATCCAATCAGATCTAAGGTGAATATAGCTTATATATGATGCAATAAGGATGCCAAAGTGTAAGATCTATGGGTTCACCAAAATGTTATGTGTTAAAAAGATGAATGATGAAAGCTAGCATGCACACTAGATCGAACCCTCTTTCACAATAACATTCAAGGACAAGACCGAGCCAAATCACTACCAAATGGAGGAGGAATTAGAGATAGATCTTGTAATATTTCTTTCTATAGAAATATCATATTTAACAAGGCCTTTTTATCAAACCCTAGGTCAAATATGCACTAAATCCTAGTTCTACAAAGATTTGATTATAACAAAAAATATACAACAAATCTCCATAAACCAATTGCACAGGGAGAATCAAGAAGATGTCAGAACCTATGTCCCAATTCCTCCCTAATTGGTTAGGTTAAATTTAAATGAATGTTGATATAAGACCTTTAAAAAGGTTTCTCCTTGTTGACCTTTTTGGTTAATTTAACGAATGATAGTGGGAAATCATATATAATGTGTTTTTGAATTCATTTGTAACCTAGATAGAAATAGCTAACTTGAAACATTAGAGTAAAGAGCATTCATTGTGATTCTAGAGAAGATTTGTGTTGTCATTGTGTGTGTTGTTGTAGGTTTGAAGTTCATCTATCTCTCCTTATGAGTTGAAGAGCTTTCATCCTCCTACGTGTTTCATCACATAGGTGATATCATTGTTGTTCATCATCATTTGATTTCATCTCATTGATTTATGTTTAGCCTCTGACCTTGAAGGGTACACTCTCTTTATCAATGGTGTTTGGAAGCTTGAATTCTATCCCAGGATTTGACTGAGGCAAGTCCTTAAACACCATAACCCCCAAACTCATTTTCTTCTTGTGTGCAGGTCACAAGTGCGAGATCCAGGAAATGAAGGTACAAGAAGAATGAGCAAGGATCAAGGTTTTGGGATCTGATAGCACTTTAGAAATATTCCTCTATGCAGGACTTGGTCTCTTTTGAAACTATCCTTTTACCTTATCTAACCTTAGATATGGTATCAAGGTAGTCTCTACATCATTTCTCTAGTTTACAGTTTCTAGAAATTCCACCTTTCAGGACTTGGGCACTTTTGAAATAGTCCTCTGACATTGTAGCTTCCAAGACATGGGTTCTGACATCTTATTAATTCTCCCCATGCAATTGGTTTCTGGAGATTTGTTGTATATTTTCTGTTATAATCAAATCTTTGTAGAGCTAGGATTTAGTGCATATTTGACCTAGGGTTTGATAAAAAGGCTTGGTAAAATATGATCTTTCTACAACAAACAAAAGTGTAAGATTTGTAGCTGAGTCCACCTCAATTTGGTAGTGATTAGGCTTAGTCTTGTCCTTGAATGTTATTGTGAAAGAGTGTTTGATCTAGTGTACATGCTAGCTTTCATCATTCATCTTTTTCACACATAACAATATATAACCAAAAGAGAGCATAGCGCAATGTATGCCCCCCACCTTAAAGTGATTGCCAACTCCTATCAGAGAGAAATTCTTTTAAGGTAGAATAAACCACAAGATAGGCAAAAGAGATTTCTAGAAGCACATGCCCATAAGATATGTGTTCCCAAAAAACTACATCGCACAAAGGGGTTGCCCCCACAAAAGGAAAATTGAGGCAATGCTATAGGCATGATACATAATGTCTTGTGTAGTTATGGTATGACGCCAAGCATAGAAACAAGGTGCCACATAAATCAAAACATACAAGAAGCAATAAATTATACTAAGTTATTGTACAAAGGGATCTACTTAACTGGTGTTAGTATATGAATGGTTGTATAATAGGATGATTCTCAAGACTATATATAGAACTATCATCATCCGCCAGCTTGTAGAACTATGAAGACAAAGGAAAAAGTATCATATGAAATCAAAAATAAACATTGCTTGGGTCAACAAGGGAGAATGTTGAAACATCCTACACCTTGCATCGTCCAAAAAGGACACAACAACAACACAAATTACAACATATAGAAGAATGATGATACAAATATAGAGAATGTCACAATGGATTTGGGTCCATTTGTATCCTTGCACCTACAAGGGTGTCAAGAGTCATCCAAAGAGAGATTTACAACAATAATAACAAAATAAAGTATCAAGCAACACATCATGGGGGAAAAAATCACATGCACTCATAAAATAATGAAAATAAGAGACCTTGTTGCAAGTATGAGGTGATCTAGTGTTGTCATTGATGTCAACATACTCATATTGCTTTGACAAGAAGGATTGGATGAGTTGTGTGCTGAGGATATTGAGAAAATTAGTCTCAATCAGGAACAGTGAAGAACAGTGATGAGAAGAAGGCAAAAGTACTCAATAGGTTGAGATTCAGAGGATGTAGATTAAACGGTTTGTAGATATGAGTCTTGAGATGATCCAGTTAAGATTTTAGAGGTCTGCATGAAGATTTGAAGAAGTTATGATCGATCAAGTAGAACCAGTTCCGGGAGATGCTCCGGAGTGACAGAGTGTTACAATAAGGTCCGATGAGATCTGGAAGTGCATTGTCCTATTCTGTGGATTGGACAAAGTGTTTGGGATGTCCTTGTGATGTGTCATCTCAATTGGTATGTGGTTTGGAGGTCCGGAAGCACCTCTTGCAGTATGACAGTGGTGATAGATTGTGTTCTTGAAGTTCCAGATGAGGAAGAGAAGAGATTCCAGTGAGCAGAGGAAGTGTGGATGTACTTGGTCATTCAGGCAGGCTTGTGAAGGTTCTTGGATCTTGTTGAGGTTGTGTTGTTGGTCCACATTGATGGTAGAGCCTGGAATTGAAGATATTCTTCTGGATGAAGTTCTTTTTCAAACTAGCCGACCGGATGAGTTGTTCATCCTACGAATGTTCTTGTGGTGGCTGACCAGATGTGTTATTCATCTTGTGGATGTTCTCATGGTTGATTGCTGACTTAGATGATTGTTCCTAAGTTGATGTCTTGTATAAATAAAGGTTTGTGAGTTCATTTCGAAGTGTGGTGTGGAGCAGATGAGTGTGATATAGCGAAAGAGCGAAAGGCAGAGTAGAAGTGTTTCAGGCTTAAATGGAACTGATCCAGACATGGTGAAGATGTCATTCTCCAGTTCAAGGTTGTGATCCTTATGATCTTGTAGACAGTGTGTCTCTTTGTAGGCATTGTGCCTCTTTGTGAGTAGTGTGCTCAGGCAGTGAGCCCTAACTGGCATGTGCCATGCATTTTTCTTATTCTTCTAACAGAGAATAATCCTTGGGTTAATCACCCCATGGTTTTTCCCTTAACCGGGTTTTCCACATCAAAAATCTTGGTGTCTAATGTGTTGATGTTTATCTGCTCCGGTGTTTATGCTTTCTGCTTTCATGAATGATTAATTGATATGCTGCTAACTAACAAGAAGAATCAAGTATTTGAAATGGAAGCAAGGTTTCTGCACAATTGATTCACCCCCCCTCTCAGTTGTGTGCCCTAGATCTAACAATTGGTATCAGAGCCAAGTTCCTCTGATAGGAGCTTAACCTCTTGAGGAGATCCAGGATGTTGTCATACAAGAAGGATAGTCCGAAGTTTGATGGTTCCAATTTCACTCTCTGGAAAGGTCGCATGAAATGTCACTTGGAGTGTATGGGGAAAGCATACTTGGCCATGGTTTCCAAACCATATGTACCTGTTGCAAGTATGAGGTGAGCCAGTGTTGTCATTGATGTCAACATACTCATATTGCATTGACAAGAAGGATTGGATGAGCTGTGTGCTGAGGATATTGAGAAAATTAGCCTCAGTCAGGAACAGTGAAGAACTGTGATGAGAAGAAGGCAAATGTATTGTATAGGTTGAGAATCGGAGGATGCGGATTAAAGGGTTTGTAGATATGAGTCTTGAGATGCTTCAGTTAAGATTGTAGAGGTCTGCATGAAGATCTGAAGGAGTTGTGGCTGTCGGTGTAGAACCGGTTCCGGCAAGTATTCAGAGGTGACAGAGGATCACAAAAAGGTCCGGTGAGGTCTGGAACTGTATAATCCTAATCTGCAGATTGGAAGGAGTCTTTGGGATGTCCTTGTGATGTGCCATCTCAAGTTGTGTATGATTTGGAGGTCCGGAAGTACCTCTTGCATTATGACAGTGGCGACAGACAGTGTTCTTGAAGTTCCGGATAAGGAAGAGAAGAGATTCCAGTAAGTAAAGAAAGTGCGGATGTACCTGGTCATTCAGGCAGGCTTGTGAAGGTTCTTGGATCATGTTGAGGTTGTGTTGTTGGTCCGCATTGATAGTAGAGCCCGGAATTGAAGTTATTCTTCCGGATGAAGTTCTTGCTCTGTTTAGCCGACCAGATGAGTTGTTCATCCTGCGAATGTTCTTGTGGTGGCCGACCGGATGTATTATTCATCTTGCGGATACTCTTATGGTTGTTTGCCGACTTAGATGTTTGTTCCTAAGTCGATGTCTTGTATAAATAACGGTTTGTGAGTTCATTTCGAAGTGTGGATTGTGTGGATGAGTGTGGCATAGCGAAGAGAAGTGCGAAAGGCAGAGCAGAGGTTTTTGGGCTTAAATGGAACTGATCCGGACATGGTAGAGATGTCATTCTCTAGTTCAAGATTGTGATTCTTATCACTTTGTAGACAGTGTGTCTCCTTGTAGGCAGTGGGCCTCTTTGTGAGCAGTGTGCTCGGGCAGTGAGCCCTAATTGGCAAGTGCCATTCTTTTTCTTATTCTTCTAACAGAGAATAATCCTTGGGTTAATCACCCCGTGGTTTTTCCCTTAACCGGGTTTTCCACGTCAAAATCTTGGTGTTCAATGTGTTGATGTTTATCTGCTTTTGTGTTTATGTATTATGCTTTCATGGATGATTAATTGATATGCTGTTAACTAACAATGAAGAATCAAGTGTTTGAAAGAACAAGAAGTTTTATACAACTGATTCACCCCCCCCTCTCAGTTGTATGCCTTAAATCCAACAATTGGTATCAGAGCCAAGTTCCTCTAAAAGGAGCTTAACCGCTTGAGGAGATCCAGGATGTCGTCATACAAGAAGGATAGTCCGAAGTTCGATGAAACCGACTTCACTCTCTGGAAAGGTCGCATGAAGTGTCACTTAGAATGTATGGGAAAAGCATACTTGGCTATGGTCTCAAAACCATATGTACCTCCACAAGGTGGTCCGACAACTCTGAATGAAATCACAGATGCTGAAAATAATCTGCAGACCAAGGAAGCCCTACTAAGCGCATTGAATGATTCAGATCTCTCAAATGTTATTGACCTACCAACTGCATATGAGATCCTGACTAAACTGGAACTTCTGTATGAAGGAGATGAGTTTGTCAAAAGTGCAAGGTTGTAAAGTCTGAAAGGGAAATTTGAAAGATTGAAGATGAGAGATGATGAAAACATCACTACCTTTATGCCAAGAGTGAATGAGCTGGTATGTGGAATTAGAAATGCTGGTGGAACTCTAGATGAAAATGAGATTGTCTGCAAAATCCTAAGATCCCTTCCTGCTGCCTACAAAATCAAGGTTGCTGCCATTGATGAATTCAAAGCCCACACAACTGTCACAAGAGAACAACTGGCTGGCAAACTAGCTGCATTTGAAATGACCGAGTTTGGAGATGATCCTCCCAAGACTGAATCTGCTTTCAAAGCCAGTGCCTATGTGAAAGGCAAACAGAGATTTGATCCGGGAGAAAACTCATCAAGGAAGATGTCATGGTATGATCAAGCAAGAAGAGACATGGAAGAAGAAGAAGTAGAAACAGCTCAACTTGAAGCCCTCATTGCAAAGAGACTGCCAAGAGGATCCGGTAAGTATGAAGGAAAACTACCCTTTAAGTGTTTCAACTGCAATAAGATTGGTCATTTTGCCTCAAGATGTCCAGAAAGATCTGCAAGGTCTAATACTAACAGACAAAGGTTTCAAAAGAACTGCTATTATGTTCATGAAGAAGATGACAATGAAGGAGTAACAGATGATGAATCAGAACTAGAAAGCAAATCCGGAAATGAATGGGTGTTTATTGCCATCAAGGAAGAAGATTCAATATCCTCTGAATCTGTCAATCACAAGGTTGTGGAAAGAGCTTTGGCTGCTCAAGTGGAAGAAAAGGATGATTGGGTTATTGATAGTGGATGTTCTCACCATATGACTGGTGACAAGAATAAGTTCTTAGATTTGGAAAGGTATGAAGGAGGAATGGCAAAGTTTGGTGACAATTCTGTTGGCAGAATCAGAGGTAGGGGAACTATTTCCTTTGATGGAAAGAGCAAAACAGGTAATGTACTATATGTTGAAGGATTGAAGCACAATCTTCTCAGTGTTGGTCAGTTAGTGGACAAAGGCTATGATCTCCGGTTCAAGAATGGAAAATGCAGAATCTTTACAAGCTCCGGAACTGAAATTGCATCCGGTGCTCAAACAAAAGGTAATATCTTTCATCTGGTTGGTTCAAACAAA
Source organism: Cunninghamia lanceolata (assembly GCA_027924645.1). NCBI lineage: Eukaryota > Viridiplantae > Streptophyta > Pinopsida > Cupressales > Cupressaceae > Cunninghamia > Cunninghamia lanceolata. The sequence goes on from BSBN01000934.1 coordinate 4,964,454, forward strand.
AGTTGTTTGTTTGCTCAAGTTGATCAGAGTTGGTTATGGCATAGAAGAATGTGTCATGTGAATTTTGATAACATCATCAAGATAAGCAATACTCAGGCTGTAAGAGATCTTCCAAAATTGATGAAACCTACAAATAGTTTGTGCAAAGAATGTCAGCTAGGTAAACAAAGCAGAGTCTCTTTCAAAAGCCAAGATTAGTCTTCTACCGGATTGTTGGAATTAGTACATACTGATCTCTGTGGTCCGACAAGAATCAAGAGTCTGCAAGGTGATAGATATTTCATGTTGTTAATTGATGATCATTCTCAGATGATGTGGGTTACCTTTCTAAAAGAAAAATCAGAAGCATTTGAGAAGTTCAAAATCTTCAAAGCTATGGTAGAGAATCAAACTGAATTGAAACTAAAGTGTTTAAGGTCTGATAGAGGTGGTGAATTTACATCTGGTGAGTTCATTGACTTTTGTGAGAAGCAGGGTATAAGGAGATAGTTGTCTGCTCCTAGGACTCCACAGCAGAATGGAGTAGTTGAGAGAAAGAACCGGACCATCCAGGAAGCTGCCAGGACAATGATGTTGGAAGCAAATGTTCCTCAAATGTTTTGGAAAGAAGCTATCAGCACTGCAGTCTACACTCTCAATCGAGTTCAAATCAGAAACAACACCAGTAAGACCCCCTATGAACTCTGGTTTGGCATCACTCCTACTATGAAATATTTCAGAGTATTTGGTAGCAAGTGTTATATTAAAAGAGATGAAGATCTAGGAACGTTTGATGCTAGAAGTGATGAAGGAATTTTCTTGGGTTACTCCACTCAAAGCAAAGCATACCGGTGTTACAATAAGAGATTGAGGAAGATGATAGAAAGCACCAATGTGAAAGTTGATGAAGGAATTGAGAAGCCTTCAAGATTTTATGAGTTTGATGAAGATGACCAAGACAGTGTTCAAGGAACTCAATCCTCTTCGGTGAGACAGAGTCAGCCTGATCCGGTAAATCAGGAAGAAGAGATAGGTTTGAATGAGCCTGATCAAGAAGCAGCAGTGCAGGATACTCCCAAAATTCCAAGGTATGTAAGACTGAACCACTCTAAAGATTAGATCATAGGTGACAGAAGCAAAGGTGTACAAACTAGAAGGAATATTGCTCAAAATTAGGATGAATGTTGTCTGATTTCAAAGATTGAACCTAAAACAATAAATGAAGCCTGCAATGATGAAAACTGGACCAAAGCAATGGAAGATGAATTGATGCAAATTGAGAAAAATCATACTTGGGATCTTGTTCCCAGACCTAGAGACAGGAATGTAATTGGAACCAAGTGGGTCTTCTGGAACAAACTAAATGAAGCTGGTGAAGTAATCAGAAACAAAGCTAGATTGGTCTGCAAAGGGTACTCTCAAATAGAAGGAATTGACTTTGAAGAGACCTTTGCTCCGGTGGCAAGAATTGAAGCAGTCAGATTATTTCTTGCATTTGCTGCCTTCAAAGACTTCAAGGTATATCAGATGGATGTCAAGTCTGCTTTCCTAAATGGTGATCTGGAAGAAGAAGTTTACATTGAACAACCGGATGGATTTCAATTGTCTGATAATGATGATATGGTCTGCAAGTTGAAGAAAGCATTGTATGGACTAAAGCAAGCCCCAAGAGCATGGTATGAAAGGTTGGATAAGCATCTTGTGCAGATTGGATTCAACAAAGGTACTGCTGACAGTAACTTATATTTCAAAATTGTTCATGAAAACATTTTGATTGTTGAAGTGTTTGTGGATGATATCATTTTTGGAGGAAGAGATAGTATGTGCAAAACTTTTGCAAATCAGATGAAAAGTGAGTTTGAAATGTCTATGCTTGGTGAAATGAATTTCTTCTTGGGTCTGCAAATTACTCAAACAAAGAAAGGAATCTTCATTTCTCAGACCAAATATGTGAAAGAATTGTTGAGGAAATTTGGTATGGAAGATGCAAAGCCAATGAACACTCCCATGGCAACCGGATGTAAGTTGAGCAAAGATGATGACTCCCCAAAGGCAGATCAGACAAAATATAGATCAATGATTGGTGGATTGTTGTATCTCACTCAGACTAGACCAGATATAATGCAGGCTGTTGGTCTTGTGGCAAGATTCCAGGCTGATCCTAGAGAATCTCATGTTATGGCAATCAAAAGAATTTTTAGGTACCTGAAAGGAACAGTTGAGTATGGTCTATGGTACCCTAGAGATCCGGATTTCTCTCTTCATGCTTACACAGATGCAGATTAGGCAGGAGATGTGGATGACCGGAAGAGCACTAGTGGTGGAGCATTCTTTTTGGGGAAGAGATTGGTTTCTTGGCTAAGCAAGAAACAAGATGCAATATCTCTGTCTACAACTGAAGCAGAATACATTGCAGCAGCAAGTAGTTGCACTCAAATCTTATGGATGAAGCAGATGCTAAGAGACATTAAAGTTGAATATGAGGAGCCTATCACAATTTTCTGTGATAATTCAAGTGCAATTAATATTTCTAAGAATCCGGTATTGCATTCTAAGACTAAGCACATATCTATCAAGTTTCACTTTTTGAGAGAACAAGTGAACAAGGAAGAAGTCAGATTGGAGTATGTTCCCTCAAAGGATCAGATTGCAGATATCTTTACTAAACCTCTTCCCAAGGACTCTTTTGAATATCTCTGGGAGAAGTTAGGGGTCATGGCCCCTCCGGTGATGAACTAGGATGCACTGATGTGCATCAGTCCGGTGGATATCACAGTCATATCTTGTGATCCGGATTGATGATGGGGAGCTGCAACTAAGGGGGAGCAGCTGGTATGATTCTGATGTATGAGAATTGCAAGTATGAGCCCTTTGCCATTGATGTCAAAGGGGGAGAGAAGACATGTGAAAAACAAGTGGTTGATGATCAAAGGGGGAGCAGTAAAGGAAGAGAAGACATGTGAAAAGTTGTTGTTGATAGGGGGAGCTGTGACAGAAAGGAGAAGTTCTTGTCTTGATGGTTTTTCACATCATATGTTGCCATCAATGACAAAGGGGGAGATTGTTGCAAGTATGAGGTGAGCCAGTGTTGTCATTGATGTCAACATACTCATATTGCATTGACAAGAAGGATTGGATGAGCTGTGTGCTGAGGATATTGAGAAAATTAGTCTCAGTCAGGAACAGTGAAGAACCGTGATGAGAAGAAGGCAAATGTATTGTATAGGTTGAGAACCGGAGGATGCGGATTAAAGGGTTTGTAGATATGAGTCTTGAGATGCTTCAGTTAAGATTGCAGAGGTCCGCATGAAGATCTGAAGGAGTTGTGGCTGTCGGTGTAGAACTAGTTCCGGCAAGTATTCAGAGGTGACAGAGGATCACAAAAAGGTCCGGTGAGGTCCGGAACTGTATAATCCTAATCTACGGATTGGAAGGAGTCTTTGGGATGTCCTTGTGATGTGCCATCTCAAGTTGTGTATGATTTGGAGGTCCGGAAGTACCTCTTGCATTATGACAGTGGCGACAGACAGTGTTCTTGAAGTTCCGGATAAGGAAGAGAAGAGATTCTAGTAAGTAAAGAAAGTGCGGATGTACCTGGTCATTCAGGCAGGCTTGTGAAGGTTCTTGGATCGTGTTGAGGTTGTGTTGTTGGTCCGCATTGATAGTAGAGCCCAGAATTGAAGTTATTCTTCCGGATTAAGTTCTTGCTCTGTTTAGCCGACCGGATGAGTTGTTCATCCTGCGAATGTTCTTGTGGTGGCCGACCGTATGTATTATTCATCTTGCGGATACTCTTATGGTTGTTTGCCGACTTAGATGTTTGTTCCTAAGTTGATGTCTTGTATAAATAATGGTTTGTGAGTTCATTTCGAAGTGTGGATTGTGTGGATGAGTGTGGCATAGCGAAGAGAAGTGCGAAAGGCAGAGCAGAGGTTTTTGGGCTTAAATGGAACTGATCTGGACATGGTAGAGATGTCATTCTCCAGTTCAAGATTGTGATTCTTATCACTTTGTAGACAGTGTGTCTCCTTGTAGGCAGTGGGCCTCTTTGTGAGCAGTGTGCTCGGGCAGTGAGCCCTAATTGGCAAGTGCCATTCTTTTTCTTATTCTTCTAACAGAGAATAATCCTTGGGTTAATCACCCCGTGGTTTTTCCCTTAACCGGGTTTTCCACGTCAAAATCTTGGTGTTCAATGTGTTGATGTTTATCTGCTCTTGTGTTTATGTATTATGCTTTCATGGATGATTAATTGATATGCTGTTAACTAACAATGAAGAATCAAGTGTTTGAAAGAACAAGAAGTTTTATACAACTGATTCACCCCCCCCTCTCAGTTGTATGCCTTAAATCCAACAGTACCTCCACAGGGTGGTCCGTCAACTCTGAATGAAATCACAGATGCTAAAAACAATCTGTGGACCAAAGAAGCTCTTCTAAGTGCATTGAATGACTCAGATCTCTCAAATGTTATTGACCTACCAACTGCATATGAGATCTAGACTAAACTAGAACTTCTGTATGAAGGAGATGAGTTTGTCAAGAGTGCAAGGTTGCAAAGTCTGAAAGGGAAATTTGAAAGATTGAAGATGAGAGATGATGAAAATACCACTACCTTTATGCCAAGAGTGAATGAGCTGGTGTGTGGAATCAGGAATGCTGGTGGAGTTCTGGATGAAAATGAAATTGTTTGCAAAATTCTTAGATCCCTTCCTGCTGCGTACAAGATCAAGGTTGCTGCCATTGATGAATTCAGAGCCCATACAACTATCACAAGAGACCAATTGGCTAGCAAACTGGCTGCATTTGAAATGACTGAGTTTGGAGATGATCACCCCAAGACTGAATCTGCATTCAAGGCCAGTGCCTATGTGAAAGGCAAACAAAGATTTGATCTGGCAGAGAATTCTTCAAGGAAGCTATCATGGTATGATCAAGCAAGGAAAGACATGGAAGAGGAAGAAGTAGAAATAGCTCAACTTGAAGCCCTCATTCCAAAGAGACTGCCAAGAGGATCCGGTAAGTATGAAGGAAAACTACCCTTTAAGTGCTTCAACTGCAATAAGATTGGTCATTTTGCTTCAAGATGTCTAGAAAGATCTGCAAGGTCAAATGCTAACCGACAAAGGTTTCAAAAGAACTGCTATTATGTTCATGAAGAAGATGATAATGAAGGAGTAACAGATGATGAATCAGAAATGGGAAGCAAATCTGGAAATGAATGGGTGTTTATTGCCATCAAGGAAGAAGATTCAATATCCTCTGAATCCGTCAATCATAAGGTTGTAGAAAGAGCTTTAGCTGCCCAAGTTGAAGAAAAGGATGATTGGGTTATTGACAGTGGTTGTTCTCACCATATGACAGGTGACAAGAACAAGTTCTTAGATTTGGAAAGGAATGAAGGAGGAATGGTAAGGTTTGGAGATAATTCTGCTGGTAGAATCAGAGGTAGCGGAACTATTTCTTTTGATGGAAAGAGGAAAACTGGTAATGTACTATATGTTGAAGGATTGAAGCACAATCTTCTCAGTGTTGGTCAATTGGTGGACAAAGGTTATGATCTCTGGTTCAAGAATGGAAGATGTAGGATCTTTGAAAGCTCCGGAACTGAGATTGAATCTGGTACTCAAACAAAAGGTAATATCTTTCATCTAGTTGGATCTAATAAAAGTTGTCTGTTTGTTCAAGTTGATCAAAGTTGGTTATGGCATAGAAGGATGTGTCATGTGAATTTTGATAACATCATCAAGATAAGCAATACTCAGGCTGTAAGAGATCTTCCTAAATTGGTGAAACCTACAAATAGTTTGTGCAAAGAATGTCAACTAGGTAAACAGAGCAGAGTCTCTTTCAAAAGCAAGGATCAGTCCACTACCGGATTATTGGAATTAGTCCATACTGATCTTTGTGGTCCGACAAGAATCAAGAGTATGCAAGGTGATAGATATTTTATGTTATTAATTGATGATCATTCCTAGATGATGTGGGTTACCTTCCTAAAAGAGAAATTGGAAGCTCTTGAGAAGTTCAAAATCTTCAAAGCTATGGTAGAGAATCAAACCAGATTGAAACTGAAATGTCTGAGGTCTGATAGAGGTGGTGAATTCACATCTGGTGAATTCATAGACTTTTATGAGAAGCATGGCATAAGGAGACAGTTGTCTGCCCCTAGTACTCCACAGTAGAATGGAGTTGTTGAGAGAAAGAATCAGACCATCCAGGAAGCATCCATGACAATGATGATGGAAGCAAATGTTCCTCAGATGTTTTGGAGAGAAGTTGTTAGCACTGCAGTCTATACTCTCAATCAAGTTCAAATCAGAAGCAATACCGATAAGACTCCTTATGAACTTTGGTTTGGTGTAACTCCTACTGTGAGATATTTCAGAGTATTTGGTAGCAAGTGTTATATCAAAAGAAATGAAGATCTAGGAAAGTTTGATGCTAGAAGTGATGAAGGAATTTTCTTGGGTTACTCCACTCAAAGAAAAACATACTGGTGTTACAATAAGAGATTGAGAAAGATGATAGAAAGTACAAATGTGAAGGTTGATGAAGGAATTGAGAAGCACTCAAGATTCTATGAATATGATGAAGATGATTAGAATGATTCTCTAGTGCAAGGAGCTCATTCCTCCTTTGAAATTCAGATTCAGACTGATCTGGAATAAGAGGTGTGTCTAAATGAGCCTGATCAAGAAACAGTGGTGCAAGAAACTCCCAAAGTTCCAAGGTATGTAACTCTAAATCATTCTAAAGATCAGATCATAAGTGACAAAAGCAAAGGGGTACAAACAAGGAGAAGAATTGCTCAAGATTCAAATGAATGTTGTCTAATTTCAAAGATTGAACCTAAGACAATTAATGAAGCTTGCAATGATGAGAATTGGACCAAAGCAATGGAGGAAGAGTTGATGCAAATTGAGAAAAATCATACTTGGGATCTTGTTCCCAGACCTAGAAACAAGAATGTGATTGGAACCAAATGGGTCTTCCAGGACAAACTAAATGAAGTTGGTGAAGTGATCGGAAACAAAGCTAGATTGGTTTGCAAAGGCTACTCTCAAATAGAAGGAATTGATTTTGAAGAAACTTTTTCTCCAGTGGCAAGAATTGAAGCAGTCAGATTATTTCTTGCATTTGCTTCCTTCAAAGACTTCAAGGTATATCAGATGGATGTCAAGTCTACCTTCCTAAATGGTGATTTGGAAGAAGAAGTTTACATTGAACAACTGGATGAATTTCAATTGTTTGATAATGATGATATGGTTTGCAAGTTGAAGAAAGAATTGTATGGACTGAAGCAAGCCCCAAGAGCTTGGTATGAAAGGTTGGATAAGCATCTTGTGCAGATTGGATTCAACAAAGGTACTGTTGACAGTAACTTATATTTTAAAATTGATCATGAAAACATCTTGATTGTTGAAGTGTTTGTGGATGATATCATTTTTGGAGGAAAAGATAGTATGTGCAAAACTTTTGCAAATCAGATGAAAAGTGAGTTTGAAATGTCTATGCTTGGTGAAATGAATTTCTTCTTGGGTCTGCAAATTACTCAAACAAAGAAAGGGATCTTCATTTCTCAGACCAAATATGTGAAAGAATTATTAAGGAAATTCGGTATGGAAGATTTAAAGCCAATGAACACTCCTATGGCAACTAGATGTAAGTTGAGCAAAGATGATGACTCTCCTAAGGTAGATCAGACAAAGTATAGATCAATGATTGGTGGATTGTTGTATCTCACTCAGACTAGACCAGATATAATATAGGCTGTTGGTCTTGTGGCAAGATTTTAGGCTGATCCTAGAGTAGCTCATGTCATGGCAATCAAGAGAATCTTTAGATATCTAAAGGGGACAGTTGAGTATGGTTTGTGGTATCCTAGAGATCATGATTTCTCTCTTCATGCATATACAGATGCAGATTGGGCAGGAGATGTGGATGACCGGAAGAGCACCAGTGGTGGAGCATTCTTTTTGGGAAAGAGATTGGTTTCTTGGCTAAGCAAGAAACAAGATGCAATATCTCTGTCTACAACTGAAGCAAAATACATTGTAGCAGCAGGTAGTTGCACTCAAATCTTATGGATGAAGTAGATGATAAAAGACATTAAAGTAGAATATGAGGAGTCTATCATAATTTTCTATGATAATTCAAGTGTAATAAATATTTCTAAGAATTTGGTGCTGCATTCTAAGACCAAGCACATATCTATCAAGTTTCACTTTCTGAGGGAACAAGTGAACAAGGATGAAGTTAGATTGGAATATGTATCCTCCAAGGATTAGATTGCAAATATCTTTACTAAACCTCTTCCCAAGGACTCTTTTGAGTATCTCTTGGAGAAGTTAGGGGTCATGGCCCCTCTGGTGATGAACTAGGATGCACTAATGTGCATCAGTCTGGTGGATATCATAGTCATATCTTGTGATCTGGATTGATGATGGGGAGCTGCTACTAAGGGGGAGCAGCTGATACGATTCTGATGTGTTAGTATTGCAAGTATGAGCCCTTTGCCATTGATGTCAAAGGGGGAGAGAAGACATGTGAAAAACAAGTGGTTGATGATCAAAGGGGGAGCAGTAAAGGAAGAGAAGACATGTGAAGAGTTGCTGTTGATAGGGGGAGCTATGACAGAAAGGAGAAGTTCTTGTCTTGATGGTTTTTCACATCATATGTTGCCATCAATGACAAAGGGGGAGATTGTTGCAAGTATGAGGTGATCTAGTGTTGTCATTGATGTCAACATACTCATATTGCTTTGACAAGAAGGATTGGATGAGTTGTGTGCTGAGGATATTGAGAAAATTAGTCTCAATCAGGAACAGTGAAGAATAGTGATGAGAAGAAGGCAAAAGTACTCAATAGGTTGAGATTCAGAGGATGCAGATTAAAGGGTTTGTAGATACGAGTCTTGAGATGATCTAGTTAAGATTTCAAAGGTTCACATGAAGATTTGAAGAAGTTATGATCGATCATGTAGAATCGGTTCCGGGAGATGCTCCGGAGTGACAGAGTGTTACAAAAAGGTCCAGTGAGATCCAGAAGTGCATTGTCCTATTCTGTGGATTGGACAGAGTGTTTGGGATGTCCTTGTGATGTGTCATCTCAATTGGTATGTGGTTTGGAGGTCCGGAAGCACCTCTTGCAGTATGACAGTGGCGATAGATTGTGTTCTTGAAATTCAAGATGAGGAACAGAAGAGATTCTAGTGAGCAGAGGAAGTGTGGATGTACCTAGTTGTTCAGGTAGGCTTGTGAAGGTTCTTGGATCTTGTTGAGGTTGTGTTGTTGGTCCTCATTGATGGTAGAGCCCGGAATTGAAGATATTCTTCCGGATGAAGTTCTTTTTCAGACTAGCTGACCGGATGAGTTGTTCATCCTGTGAATGTTCTTGTGGTGGTCGACTGGATGTGTTATTCATCTTGCGGATGTTCTTATGGTTGATTACCAACTTAGATGATTGTTCCTAAGTCAATGTCTTATATAAATAAAGGTTTGTGAGTTCATTTCGAAGTGTGGTGTGGAGCAGATGAGTGTGATGTAGTGAAAGAGCGAAAGGTAGAGCAGAAGTGTTTCAGGCTTAAATGGAACTGATCCAGACATGGTGAAGATGTCATTCTCCAGTTCAAGGTTGTGATCCTCATGATCTTGTAGACAATGTGTCTCTTTGTAGGCAATGTGCCTCTTTGTGAGTAGTGTGCTCGGGTAGTGAGCCCTGACTGGCATGTGCCATGCATTTTTCTTATTCTTCTAACAGAGAATAATCCTTGGGTTAATCACCCCATGGTTTTTCCCTTAACTGGGTTTTCCACATCAAAAATCTTGGTGTCTAATGTGTTGATGTTTATCTGCTCTGGTGTTCATGCTTTTTGCTTTCATGAATGATTAATTGATATGCTACTAATTAATAAGAAGAATCAAGTATTTGAAATAGAAGCAAGGTTTTTGCATAATTGATTCACCCCCCCTCTCAGTTGTGTGCCCTAGATCTAACAGACCTCACATTCAAGTCAACCTAAAGCAAATCATCCTCCTCCCAATCTTACTCATCATCCATTTGGAAAGGTGGACAAGATGGAATAGGAACTATAACACATGACGAATAAGGAACAAGAGCCATAACTATATTATCAAATTCACTATCAAAATGTAGTACACTAGGTTCCAAAGCAGCTTGTGAAGCTTCATCTTTCTTTATAGGAGACAAGACAATAGTAGATGTCTCTTTTGTATCCATTGGTGATAAATGCTTGTGAGGGGTGAGATTATCCTCTCCTATAGCAAGGCTATCCATAGAATGACAATGCTTCTTTCTTTCTCTAGCAACCTTATTTCGCTTAACTTTATTTGTGATGATTGTTAAGGGAACTATAGTATCTTCCAACATGGGTTCCTTTTCTTGCTTTGCTTAAAGAACATTAAAAGAAATAGGAGGAACTGCTGAAGGTTGGGAGACTATGGGGGAAGGGTTCGTCAATGTGGGCTGCTCTTCCTTCTGAACTTGTGAAATATATGGAAGTACATGATCATCCTCAAGCAGTTGAAAAACCTAGGAAAATAACACGCATACAACTGATTGATTTCCACTTGTCTCCGAAGGGGTAGGTGGTACAAAATTAACATTGCAATTGTGGGGAAGTCTATTTTGTGCCTAAGGGTTGTCATGTTGTCCTTAAAGCAATGGTGGAGGGGGAACCTTGACATATCTACCAGACACTCGTGGATGGGGAAGAACCTTCGATTCTGGCATAGCTTCATTCACTACTTGTGGGATAGGAGGAACTACCACTGTCACCTTAGAAGATTGAGGAGGTTTGGGAACATCACAAGGAGGTATATTACTAAGTGATAACTCTACTATTTTCTTTGCTTTAAACTTTTGATATGATAAGAAGAATAAATCCTCTCTAGCTCAAGTGACTCCAACTAGTTGTGGCCAAAAGAAGTCAAGTTTAAAATGTCCATTGAGAGCAATGGGTCACTATTGATTGTGATATATAGCATGCACCCATCCCTCAAATGGAAACTTAAGCACTTCTGAACTATAAGGGGGTCTACCTTCATGGAGCAGAGCCATGGGTAGCCTAACTTCACATGAAATAAGTTTGATGTAGGAATGATGACAAAATTAATATCAAAATCTCTTGGCCCAACCTTAACTTCAAGAGTTAATGCACCAAGAGTTGGAAGGATAGACCCATCATTTTCTCTAATATGTCATATGTATCTTGATGTAAACCATGCATGTAGAGTTCAACTTTTTAGTTACTACATTTACCATGCATATATGATCTATCATAGCACCTAGAATAGGTTTATCATTGATTCAAATAGTAATGTAAAGAGGCCCATCAATAGCTTCAATAGTAGCATCATGTGGAGTGAAAGATATAGAAGGTTCTGGTTCCACTCACTCTTTGTAAGGGGGAGCATCCACCATGCAAATATCAACATTAGACTCATGATGAGGTAAAGGATCAGTATATATTTGAATATTTTGATTAGGAGAAACCTACGATTTATTTGTTTTGTCATTGACACCAACAACCTGGATGACATTGGAGTCGATGAGGTCTTGAACTTCATGTTTAAGACACATACAAATTTCAATGTCATGGCTAACGGAGTAGTGAAATTGACAAAAGGTCTTCACATAAAAGGAAAATGATTGCATCTTACTTGGATCAAGAGGTCTAATGGGTGGAAGCCTGATGAGATTACTTTGCCAAAGTTATGTCATGATAGCATAGAGAGATTCTGATAATGGTGTGAAGTTTCTTATTTTTGTTTCAATTTATAGTGGAGGGAGCAGGAGATGACTCTACCACCACATGTTCTCTTATGTTACTAGCTGAAATCTCATTTATCTTGATGAAGTTTTTATTTTGTCTTTTGAAAGAAGGATTATGAGAGGCTTTGAATTGACCAATTAAAGTTGATGATCATGAAGAGCCATGCAAAGATGAGTAGAATAATCATATTGCATAAACAATATCTTATCATGGATGTGAGGTTGTAGGTTTCCAATAAATATTCTTTGCACATCAGCATCTAGAATGGAATATTGGACTTATGAGAAAATGGCTTGATAACGGTCCATAAAATTTGTTATTTTCTCTTTTTTCCTTGTTTGCAATGAACCAAGTCAATCGGAGAGACTTGAGGTCTAATGTTCACTTGAAAATGCTCGAGGAACTTATTGACTAATTATGAGAAAGAAGTTATAGAATTAGGAGGTGGCAAGCAAAACCAATCCAAGGTTGTGTCCTTGAGTGACCCAGGAAAGAGTTTTTTGAAGATCACATTCTCAATGAAGAAATCACTACACATAGCGGTAAAGGCTATCACATGGTTGTCAGGGTCTCCCTTCCCATTATATTTCTCAGAGTGGGGTTTCAAACTTCTCAGGCATTGGAGTTCTTAGGATGAAACAGGACAAAGGGCTATGGATATAATGTGTTGTCATATTAGGCTTAGGTGGACTATTGCTCATGCTAGCCAATTGTTGTTGGATGGAGGTCATATTCTTTAATAATTGGTTTATGACTGGGTCAAAATCTAAATCAGGTAGAGATTGCAATGAATTAGAAGGACTAGGTGATGGTGTATGAGTAGCCTTTTGTAATGTGATAGGAGGTTTAGATGTAGGTGGAGTAACATTAGGTGTGGAATTTATGTAACTATACGGAACAGTACTATAATGATGGACATGATTCCCAATAGACAACCCAACACATGTGGTAGCACTATTACTTGGTTGTGTAGTAGTGGTAAGAATAGTAGAAGTATAAGTAGGAATAGGGAGTGTAGTTATGGGTGCCAACACTTGAGTTCCTATTTGATTAGAAGAAGTGATATTGGTGATGATTTCAGTGCAACTAGATACAGATAGAATGTTTTTATGCACTATTTAAGCAAGGCCACACAAGACTTCTAATCCTTCTTGACCTTCAAGAAAAAGACTTTGTAGACACTCAACAATGGGGACGACCTCCTCAGCTATGTGTTCCAAGCTTACAAATTGCTAGAAATTAGCCAACTTTAATGTTTAATCTTTGAATTTGAGCTTTAGGAACATGAGCCACCAGGTCATCAATTTTGATGGATTCATGGAAGTTTGATGCTTCAGGAAGATGACAAGTAGGGATATTAGGAAGAAGTGTTTGACCTTCTTGTGTGATAAGACTAGGAACTTGGTGTTCTGATGTATTGTTATCATTGTTATGCAAAGCATTAGAACCCATAATTCCAAGACTTCTTCTCACAAGAGTGTTAGAATTAGGGCACCAGGTCACAAAGCTCATAAAGAATCTACAAGCTTTAGTAACACACAGGATGCACCAATAGAATAAATGAATGATGAAGCGAAAGAAGGATTTGAGTTTTTGTTTAAGTGGAGAAATGTTGTGTTTAAATGCAAACAAACATATTTCACATAATATATCCTTGATCAAATTCAACTCTACTTAAATCAATAATGTCAATGCTTAAATCAAACCCAAATTTCAATGTTTTTTTCAAAATGCAACAACTCAAAATTCTTCCTATTTTCAATTTTCAATGCAAGATGACAATTGTATTGTTGTAGAAAAATTTAAAATCATATTTGAAATGTAAAGGACAACAACCAAAATCTCAAATTAAACTATCAATCATAAATCTTATATTTTAATATTAACTAGGTTTTCACAAAATGCAACTATTTTGACAATTTCAAATGCATGATGTAACACTATTAAATGATTAACTACTATAATACCAATCAGATATTATATAAATATCAGAAATTTAACTCATGCTATGATGATATATGCTTATGAGATGAAAACAAAGTGATAAATATGCTCTTTTCCAAGTCTAGAATGAAGTTTTTCTTTTCCAAATTTCAAATGCAAGGATGCAAGAATGTTTTAACCATCATGAATGACAAGGTACAACAAATGTAAAAATTTTAAACAAGATAAAAATGCATCAAGATCTGAAACAACTCACAAATCTATAAACCCTAGGTTCAAAACTACCTAGATTTCCTAGAAATGCAAGGTTTTTACAAAACCCTAGTTTTGAAACTATGCAATATTTAACTATGTATGTATGCAAAATGATTAATGAACTCAATCAAAATCATATCTAGTGTGATAAACAACTCATATCTAAAAGAAGAAGGATGCAAAAGTATAAGACAAGTAGGGTTCACCAAAATGTTTAAAGGAAAATAGTGATCTAGCCTAAGGAGTTAAACTAGGTCAAACCCTCTTCTACAAACATTAGGGCACAAACTGAGCTTGGATTCTACCCAAGAAAGAGAGACAAACTATAGGGGTCCTACCCTTTTTGTTGTATATAGATGAATCAACCAAATGCAACCAATATCAAGCAAGCAAGCTAGGGAAAATGATCAAACCCTAGGTGACAAAGATCAGACAATAATTAACTATTGGAAGCAGATTTGAGGAAACCAAAAGTATAACAGAGATCAGGGATTAATTTAGAACCTAGATTTGGGAGAAGAAATGCCAAATACTAGGGCACTTGGGTTCCCTAGACCTAAATTAGGGTTATTTAGAACCTCAGGGTATCACTAGACATGTACCTGTCTACTCTGTCTTCTTCCCATAAATTATCTTTAAAAACCTATTTCTTCGACCTGCATACAAGAAAAGAGGAAAAGTTTCTATTGTGTATAAGGGCTTGCCTTAGTCAAACCCTATGTTGGTGTTTCCACATCCACTACAATGATGATTAGATCCTAGAGTGTGTGCCCTAGGAGGGCAGAGGCTAGATTTGTAATAGATGATAGAAATATGAATGAAAACAATGATGATTACCACAAGAGGTAGAACCCTAATTTATGAAGATAAATCTAGATCATTAACCAACAAGGAGAGTGACGGAGGGGGCTTGAATCTCCTTTAAACACCTACAAACAATCTCCAATAACATTCACAAGTAGATAACACCTCGAAGCTTGAAGAACACTGTGACAAAGAGGATCAACACATGATAGTAAACTCCAATTTCGCATTAGGAAACTTATGATCGACTACTAGTCTAGTGTATAAAATGAAATACAAAACTGCTTTATATATGCATTCCCACTCACAAATGATGAATAAAACCAAATGAATCTAATATATACAAACTTGGGAGGTGTTCTATGTCGACACCATGAGAGAGGGGATAAAGATCGCATCTGGGCCTAGGGTGCTTGAGCGCCCTGGTCCTTTAGCCCCACAAACTTTGGGGAACTTATCAAATTTCATGGGCTTAGTCTAGTCCTAAGTTTAATCTGTCATGTTTATTCATCAAGATCAAAATTTTATCATTTTATGCTCAAAAAGGTGCTAAAATAGGTCTTGATTAACAAAGGCAACAATTTAGGTCCAACAAGGTGCTAAACTAAGTGCAAAATTATAGTGTACACATTTTACTCTATAACAAATCCTACCTAGTTTTCATCATTGGAAAATAGTTAAAAAGTTAACTAAAATAACATGTGTGGTGATGCACCAAAATGAGTTTGAAGAACTCTTGATCAATGTTCTATGCACAAAAATGATTTATCATAGCTGATATGTTGCACAAAACTCATAAACTCTTGCAGAGGTTTAGGAAACAATATAGAAATCACAAGGAATAGTTGATTCACAAGATAATCTCATATGTTTTCAACAATACATAGTTCAAATGATATAATAGAGGTAATAAAATAGTGATTTTAATAATCATGAAGGCATGTTATAGCTGATATAGGGTTCTTTTGTAGTGTCTTCCCTTGGAAAATCAGAGATGAAATTCTAAAAATTAGAGATAATGAATACAATGCTTTGTCACAAGGCATATATTTGAGATACAACACATTTCAAAGATTATAGGAGACTTGTCTTTGAGAAATAAATAACAACTATCCTTTGAACAAACTAACCAAACCTCTTCCTCAACCCTCAAGGAACATTTGCCTATTTTTTTGCTCTAAAGACTCCATCATGGCATGAAGGGAGGAAGTTGGTTGACTTCTCCAAATAGAGGTTCTAAAGATTCTCCTAATAATGCTCCACCAACTACCTCCACTTTTTAGGATGAATGCATGATAATGAGTATTGTTACAACTACCCCTGCTATCTTAACTTCTCTCAACTACTTCTTACATGCATATAGGACATGTCTTCTATATTCTTGCAACTACCTTAACAATCTTACTCCTTGAGGAATGATGGAGGAAATCTTCTTTAGCAGTCTTAAATATATCATTTATGACCATACCATTCCATGTTTTGTAATTAACTTGTTTTGTAGTTAATGCTTCTACAAGGATCTTGGCATGTTCCATAAGTTTGCATAGGCTCCTAAAAGTGATCAATTATACTTTTAGAATGATGAACAACTTTTTTCTCCTATCAATCTCCAAGGTTGAAATACACAATGTTTATTTTAAAACTAGACTATTTTTTTACATTTCAACAACTTTTGGATTCTCTTCCTTTTTCATGAACATTATTACCTCATGTTGCCAGGTCTTACTCCCTTGGCAGAGCTTTTATGGAGTTTCATATGATGGGTATTATCTTCTTGTAGATTATCATGATCTCTTCTAGAGATCTTACTGGCCCATTGAGGTATTCATAACATCATTCCCATTTTATACCTCTTTAAACACTCTATATTGGTCTTACAAACCTTTAGAAACATTTATAGGCATGTGCCTTCTTATCATTTACTAGGATTTGCAATGTTTGAAACTCTTTCATCACTTATACCTCTTTGAACCTTGTGGAACACATTGGTGAACCAATGATAGGAAGTACTACTTTGATAGTTCCATGAGATCTCACAATGAACCAGACATCCTTGGACTTCACTGCTCTTAGTGTTCACCTCCTATGCAAGCCTTCTTATGATTATACATACCCTCCTAAACCTTTTGACAATACTCATTCTCTTTTAGATAGAACTGCAAGTTATTAGAATGTTTACACAATTGGAAAGACTTTTCTTGGATGTACAAGGCTTCAATATGGTCTCACAAGCTTTTATACTCTTAACATAGCTCAATGGTTTCATGCAAACCCTCTTTATGATTGTATGTCTTGGCTTGAGCACAAAAAATATTCCTGCAGACCTGCACTACTCAGGTAGAGACCTTAATATTGTTATCAAATCTGCTAATAGCTCAATATAGTTTCTTGATGTCTTGATAGAGTTCCTTGGTATGGCTTAACTTGATATCCTTGTATAGGCCTTTGGGTTGTTTGGAAAATCCTTGAGAAGCACCATGAACTCTTAAAAAGATAAAACAATATTTCAACTCTTTAACAATAATTCTTCCACCATCTCATCATTTGGAGTCAAGAAAATGAGATGACAACCATTTTGAAACAACTTGATCATTTCACTGTGCTCATTATACTACTCCTTATTGCCTGCATTTCTAAAGTTGTTGTTTCTATCATAATGACATGTTGTTCTCAACTCAAAACTTCTCCCAAAGCTATTGTCACCAGTCACAATCCTTTGTTTAGGCCTGTAGGTTTATGCAAGGCCTTTCTGAGTTCATATAGGGTCTTAAAAATCCTTAACAACCCTTTATATTTAACAATCTTCTTTATCTTTCTTATGAAACCTATATATGCTTATTAACTATCACATGTAGCCTCTTATACTTTATAAGGTGTTTTCTAGGTTTTCATAGGCTTGAAAACACTAGTACAAACCCTAATTGTCAGAAAGAGTTCCTCATGCCTGTTTGATAGGCTTCAAACCGAGGAACATACTTCTTTGCAGTTATGGTCCAATATTGCATTCCCATACATTGCAAGTGACATTCCATGCAACTTCTCCAAAGAGTGTAATTAGTTCCATCAAATCTTAGACTATCCTTCTTGTAGGAAGACATCTTGGATCTCCTCAAGCGATTAAGCTTCTTTTAAAGGAACTTGGCTCTGATACCAATTGTTGGATTTACGACAAACAACTGAGAGGGGGTGAATCAGTTGTCACAAAACTTTCTTTGCTTTTAACACTTAAATCCTTCTTGAGATTCAACAACATAAAATCATGGAAGCATAATACAAGAATTATGTAGGGTTTCTCTAGGGTTATGGTTTGTACAAACTTGTATAAGTTTGTATGAACCTCCTTGATGGTATCACTGTCCTATAGTGAGGTGCACAGTCCTCTGAGATGATCCTATAGACCTTGTTCCTCTATATCTTATTTTCTTGCTCTAGACTATGATGGTGAGTTGTAACTTGACCTACAACATTATTGTAGGCTTGTATGAAGTTTTGATAGGGATTAGACTATTTCGACAATGCTCAAACTATTCAACTGATCTAAGAATTCTTGACAGTATTCTTAAACCTTGACAAAGTTTCATTTGGGTTTAGTCAAACCTCTGTATTACTATTATAGAGTTTAAAAATGAAGGTATAGACATTTTTGCAACATCTAATAGGTTTCGTTTACACTTGATAAACATTGGGTTTCTTTGACATGATTCTTAGGGTTTAATAAGGCTCTATTACAAAGATACAAGAGGGTGAGTGCAGGATCATGATGGGCCAAACAATGCCTCTAAGTGGTAATGAAAATGCTAAAACACAAACTTAAGCAACTTCACGTGAAAATTCGAATGGGTTATCTACATAATTTGGAAAATATGTAGAAATAAAATTTGTATGAAATTGAATTTAGTTTATGGGCTACTATTTTTTTTTAAAACAATAAATTTATTTGGTGAAAATTTGGATATTTCAATTAGGCACTACTAAAATTTTTGAAAAAAAATACTTGTCATTCCGGCCAACCTAAGTATGACAATTTTTTTTGAATCTTTAGATACAAGTAGAGGACACATGCCCAGATGTGATGCATATTTTTATGATTTTTTTACTACAACTTTTAAAAAATATTAAAAGTGATTTTCTAGGCAACCAAACTTGGTCAAAAAAATATGAAATTCAAAAAAAATTTATACCTGTAGGTAACAAAGTGTAGAGTGTGACGCAACTTTCGGATTTGAAAAAGTTCAAATGGTTTGAAAGTTATGGATGTTTTTCAATCAACGTGTCTCTCAGGAATCCAAACATAGTGTAGGTAGACAATTATTAATAATTACATATTAAAATTATAATCATACATATATTATATTTCTAGAATCTTGATAGTGTCTCAAATATACCCTTTTGATTTTATCAAATTTGGATAAAAAAGTCTATCAGCATCAAGGGTGAAGTCGAGGAAAATTTGTAAAAACATATCAATTCTTCAATCACGTGGAAAAGTCAGGTTTGGATTCCCAAGCCTATTTTTTTGGGGAAACTTTTTTAAACCAAAATTTAAGAAATGGATATCTGTTTCCACAAAATAGATATCCGTTTTCCCAAAATAGATATTCATTTTCCAAAAATGAATATCTGTTTACCCAAAACAGATATTCGTTTTCCCAAAATGGATATCCCTTTTGAAAAACTTACCAAGCCTAAATCTAAGCCTAAAAAAGTGTTTGATGATTTTCGCTAACACTTTCACGTGATTTTTCTCCATTGCCACTATTTGGCCCATCATGATCTCACACTCACCCAAGTCTAAAAGGGAAGATACAAACCTATAAAGACTTGACTGACATTCATATTGTCTTGATAGTGCTTTGTGGCTTGGAAAACCTCAACTGGTTTGATGTAGAATGTGGGTTCAAACTTGACCTGATGGAGGCATATTTCACAACAATGGGTTTCACTCTTCTTAGTTTTCAAGGCAATCATCAAGGCAACTTTCACTCACAAGGCAACTTTTGGTTTACAAACTCACAGACTCAAACAAGGTCAATCACCACATTCAAACTCTTCAGGGACTCTATCTTACTCAAAACAACTCAGTATCAGGACGTTCATGCATTAATCAATGGCTATTTCTTCCCAAACTGTCTTTAATGCTAATAGCCCTCCAAACAAAGACTTTTCAACATATCTTGCAAGAACAACTTCAAACCCATAAAAGAGCTATCATTTAAGATACCCATTAAGGTGTTCTTCAACATATCAAGAATTAGGATAAGATTGTTTTGAAACACCTCAGCCCAAAATTAGTTGTCCTCTATTTTCTAGGACTAATTAGGTCACTTTTCCAAAGCAAGTCCATGAAATTCTTCACCCAAACCACCATAACCTATTCCACTACTCTCCTTAGGTCACCAATGGATAGAATCAACAATTTTTGGCCAATTAAAGGCCTCCCACTTCACCTAATCACAATACACTTGCTCTAGGCCTGATTTAGGCTTGTTTCATGAGGGTTTATTCAAACTCAATACTCCAGGCCCTATTTTAATTTGCCAACTCTTCAAACACTTCAAAAATAACCTGCAAATGCTTAATTCACCTTTTACATGATTGATTCTAAAGCCCCTTTTTCAAACCCTAGCATCTAACCATCTAATTCTATCAAAAACTCATAAAATAACACCTGGGACATCATCATAAACTCTACCCAACTCTGCTCCTTGTTCTTAATTATTTCTTCAAAATTGAAGCCTACCTAAGAGCTCCCATTTCACCAATATTTAAACAGACCCACTGGAGGAAATGATGATAAATGCATTTTCTTGTGCCTCAAACCTCGAAACAAGATTATAGACCCGTTATCAGCAAAATCTCAATAAAAATATCAAATATTTATAAAATTCAATCAAACCAAGTGAAAATTGATGATACCTCATGCCTTCATTGATTCCAACAGCTTTTAGATCATAAACCACTTGTACGAGGCCATACAATTGTCTATAACAGAGAATTACCAGTAAAAACACAAAATTTACCATAAAAATAGGGGTTTCTTATTGATTTTCTTCATATACAGTCCTCCAACCACTTCCTCGAGGTTCTACAAGCATAAATATACTTATTACCCAAGAAACCAATGGCTACAATTGACCCTTCAGATTCGCAATTTTGCATTCTTTTTGCAATTTTGCAAATTTTACAAAATCTGACAAACTGACTCCCCAAACCTCCTAGACACCTAACAATGACTTAAACACATTAGAAATGGTCCAAATATGACCTTATTATGAAGGGATCCAATCCAAAAATCAAAATTTATAAATTTTCCTCATGGAGGCCTAAAGTCCATCAGGTGCTCCTGCACCATACTCCCGGCCAGAAAGAAATTCAAACCCCTCTTGAATTGAGGGTAACAATAGGTATCCACCTCTGAATGCTCCTCGTTGATGCCTTCTATGCTCTACCCTTTGTCTTCCTTAAAGTAGCTCCATGTAGTCTTCATCTTCACTTTGAGTTTCATCTTGTCCATATAAACTTGCTTTCCTTTTGCCTTGTCACCTTGTAGCTGATGTTTTTTGTGCTGATGGATTGCATGATCTGCCTTAGCACCTTGCTCCTCTCCCATGACCTATTTCATCTTGACTTTTGGTTGTTTCTCGTCAAAATTGCTATCACAACAAGAAACTGATAGATGTCTTCCTTGTCCTTTTACCTTTACAATGTAGTCATGATCTTTGCATCTTTGTTTTTCTCTTCCATTTGATATTCTACCCCTGTATATGCTGCTTTCTCAAGGATACCAATCTCTAATATAAAAGAAATAGAAAAACTACTATCCTCCTTTTCAAACAATGATGGAAAAATTACATCACCATACCTTTGCAATATCATTTCATCCTTCACCTTTGCTGTCTTCGTGCCTTCAAACTCTGATATGGATGCAACCTCTAAGTGCTCTTCTTCTTCTTCCTCTATTATCTTTACTTGTCTTCTCCTTTGAACTATCTTCTTAATGGGCCATACAACTTTCTTCTTCGTTGTAAAGTGCCAACTTTATGCTTGTTTAAGCAACTACTTCCATTCCTCTTCCATTCTTTCTCTCATCTCTTTAAGTTGTTCCATAGCCTGCCTCAGTTCTTTTACCTCTTGCTCAAACTCCATTTGTTTTGCCCTCTCTTTTTCCTCTTTCCTCTTCCTATCTTTTTCTTCTTGCTTTTTCTTTTATGAACCCCCAGCCTATATATACCTTCTCAACAAATCCATCTTCTCTTCAAGCAAGTCCCTTTAACCTTGCTTCTTCTTGTCTTTGCCTCACCTAGGTCTCTTCTCTTTTCCTCTACCTAGTCCTTTGGCAACCAGGTTCTCTCTTCAACCTGCACAAACACAAACACACAAACACCAAACTCTCTTGCCTAGACCTTCTAAGCTTTGATACCAATTGATGCAGAGCATGGGTTCAAACTAGATCTAATGGAGGCATATTTCACAACAATGGGTTTCACTTGTCTCAGTTTTCAAGGCAATCATCTTTCAAAGCAACTTTTGGTTTACAAAACCATAGACCCAAATAAGGTCAATCACCACCTTCAAACTCCTTAGAAACTCTATCTCACTCAAAACAAATCAGTATCAGGACCTTCATGCATTAATCAATGGCTATTTCTTCCCAAACTATCTTCAATGCTAGTAGCCCTCCAAACAGAGACTTTTCAACATATCTTGCAAGAACAACTTCAAAACCACAAAAGAACTATCATTTAAGATACTCATTAAGGTTTTCTTCAACATATCAATAATTAGGATAGGGTTGTTTTGAAACACCTCAGCCCAAAATTGACTGTCCTATGTTTTCTAGGCCTAATTAGGCCACTTTTCCAAAGCAAGTCTATGAAATTATTCACCCAAACCACCAAAACCTATTCAACTACTCTCCTTAGGTCACCAATGGACAAAATCAATAGTTTTTGGCCAATGAAAGGACTCCCACTTCACCTAGCCACAATACACTTTCTCTAGGCCTGATTTAGGCTTGTTTCATGAGGGTTTATTCAAACTCAACACTCTAGGCCCTATTTTACTTTGCCAACTCTTCAAACACTTCAAAAATAACCTGCACATGCTTAATTCACCTTTTATATGACTGATTCCAAAGCCCCCTTTTCAAACTCTAGCATCTAACCATCTAATTCTGTTAAAAACTCATAAAATAACACGTGGGACAGCATCATAAACTCTACCAAACTCTACTCCTTGTTCTTAATTCTTTTTTTAACATTGAAACCAATGTAAGAGCCCCCATTTCACTAAGATTTAAATAGACTCACTAGAGGAAATGATGATAAATGCATTTTCTTGTGCTTCAAACCCCAAAACAGGGTTACAGACACGTTATCAGTAAAATCTCAATAAACATCTCAAATCTTTATAAAATTCAATCAAACCAAGTGAAAATTGATGATACCTCATGCCTTCATTGATTCCAATAGCTTTTTGATCATAAACCACTTGTATGAGGCTGTACAGTGGTCTGTAACAGAGAATTACCAGTAAAAACACATAATTTACTATAAAAATGGGGGTTTCTTATTGATTTTCTTCATATACAGTCCTCCAACCACTTCCTTGAGGTTATACAAGCATAAATATACTTATTAGCCCAGAAACTAATGGCCACAACTGACCCTTCAAATTCCCAATTTTACATTTTTTTGCAATTTTGTAACTTTTACAAACTTTGACAATCTGACTCCCCAAACCTCCTAGACACCTAACAATGACTTAAACACATTATAAATGGTCCAAATATGACCTTATTACAAAGGGATCCAACCCACAAATCAAAATTTAAAAAAAATACCTCATGGAGGCCTAAAGTCCATCAAGTGCTCCTGCACCATGGTCTTTATGGTTCTTCATAACCCCTAGGCTTGTCTAAACTACATAGATCTCTTCTTCATTGAATAATTCAAACCATCTTTCTATATTCTTAAAACCTTGATGATCTCAACACCAAAAATGATGTTTTTTGCAAACTCCACTGTGTCTTTCACCATGCTAAATCTCTATTAGGTCCTTTTATTCTGCACCTTTGATCTTTATCTCTGTCATGCACCTTCACTCTTATCTCAAACCTAAATGGATCCTTATGATATGGAAGACTTTATCCTAACTATTTTACAAAATTCAACAACTTGATAATCATTGTAAAAACTTGAAAACTACCACAGAGCCATTGAGGTGTTATCAAACTTAGGAACCTTATCCCAGGTGCATGATCTCACATGGATGGATGTACTAACCTATAGGAGTTGTATGAATCCTTCCACACCCTCATCATTCCATTCTTGATGGATTATCTCACCCTATCTTCCTTGAATCCATGGTTTCAAGAGCATTGAACACACCAAAAACTTTGAAGATAAAAAATAAAATGTACCTTCAAGTGATAGGCCTGAAACAAGAATCCCTTAATTTCTCATGACTTCTACTTAGCTTCCATAGAGTTTTAAATCTTTGTTCTTTTGGTATGTCTTCTTCATTCTATTGGAGTAACCTACAAGGTTAGTCATAGAACCCTAAAACTTTTGACAAGAGACCTTAAGAGACTCAAACCTAAACCTAAAAATCTCATGGAAGTTTAAACCATTTTTCAAAAGTGACTCCCTCCATAAAGGTGTACTTAGAATTTAGATTTTTTAAGGTTGTTTTTAGAACCTTATGGCTTCAATATGTATCTTGACATGGCTAGAAAAATATATTTAATCACCTCTTTCATACAAACACCACATTCCAGCCCTTTTGAAAAGTTTTGACGAATTGAAACATGACTAATTCTCTTAGAAAAGTTCATAAAATGACCCTCAAATACTTATAAGGACCCATTATGACTATTTGATCCCTAAAGACTCAAATAAATCAACACTTATATAATATTTCTACAAATTCTTATCTAGAGTCAACTTATTGACTTTATTGTGTAATATTATATTCAATGGCTTGAATTCCTTAGTATCCTTATATTTTTTCTATGCAATTTTATATACCAACTCCTCTAAGAACTCATCAATATTTCTTAGAATGACATCTATAATATTATTCAATAGGACTCCTTACTAGAGTGTGTGAAGTTCAACATGCATTACCACAAGTCTTGGGTTCACCCACTCTAACCAACCTATAAATACTATAAACTATTTGCATGCAAGTGTAAAATAGATTAAGAATATGATACTTATAGCTTTCTTACTTCTACCTGCTCTACTCTGACCTAGAACTCATGCTCAAATAATTTATGCTCCTACTTCTACTTTAGAGTATCTCCATTCTTTTGATGATGCTCTTCTTCTTTCCTTTCTCTTCTTTTGTTTCCCACTTTACCAAATCTTTAGACTATGCATGAATCAATCCAAGAGCTAGACATGGATCAAATAATTCTTAATTAGTGTTGAGTTGGTCCTCCATTATTTCTTTATCTATTGGCCACATCTATTCCATAATGTCCAGTCAAGATAGGAAATCCTTATCAATAATATTTTTTTATGGGTAAGTGCAAGAAGTTGGGTCTATTTTTTGGCCAGAAAGTGGAAGTCTTTTTCTTAAAAATTAAATTTTGTCATAGTTGAAGTAAAAAATTGAAGCACTTACACATAGAATATTAATATAACATAAAAACATGAAATGTAGGATTTCATTTCTAGTTTTCAAATATGTAATTTATTCTAATACCCAGATGATAAAAGTTGGTTTTGTATAGGATGTAAAAAAAAGTTTTTTTAAAAGTCATATGTTTTGGGCCAAAACATGCACATGTACGAACAACATAATTTGACCTAAATGAGAGTATTTTTCTAATTTCTTTTGTGGAAATATGCATATGATGTTGGAGTTCGATTAGGATATTTTTTAATTATTTTTTTACTAGCCCTAATTTGTGTTTTTTAAAACCCCTTATGCACGGCCAACATAATTTAATCTAAACTAATCGTAACATGAAACTTTTTTTTTCATTGTTTATAGAATGATGTCTAGATTGATCAGCCATAATTTTTTTTGAAAAAGAAATCAAATTCAAAAGTTATTAAAAGGATAGTAATATATATTATTTCAAGTTTATGATGGTTTTTTTTTTATAAAATAATTAATAAATAGAAAAATATATTCAACACTAAAAAATTTACATATTTGAAAACTAGACATTTTCATCTATAATGGGTTTTAATTTCATCTAAAAATTCTTATAAAAAGTCATTAGCCATATTGCCAAAGTCCATTTCTTTGAAAAATTTGAAGCTTTTTGTTAAAGAAATAAATAATAAATACAAAAATATGTTCAACACTAAAAAATTACATATTTTAAAACTAGACATTGTCATATTGCCAAAATCCATCACTTCTAAAAATATTTTGTCCCGAGGATTCCCCTAAAAGTGGACCCAACTTCTTTCACTTACCCTTATCCTATCCTCTATGATTGATATGCATTGATAGAACACACTAGTTTCCTTCCAAACTGTATCCAAGGTTGTGGTCTATTCTTTAGCTTACTTCTATTTATTTTTTATCTAGAACTTTAGATATTCTAAGACTTCTTGGCCAATCTTTACTTTTTCAAGCATCATTGTAAGCACTTCTATGGTTACCTTAAAAAGTATTGCCACTTTCTCTAAACTTGTAATTTTTTGTATTAGTAGTGAGATGCTGATTCCTCTTTAGTAAGGTAATAAATTTATGGAACTAAAATAAAAACATCACCACCCCACATGTGTTCATCGACTATAGTGATCATGTTGATGCCATCAAGCTCAATCTAGTTAGACACATGCTTTCTAGATAATATGTAGGAAAATGTATCTACAATATTGGGATTAGAATCCAAGAGATTAGACCATATCATTTCAAGGAGTGTCCACATCTTTGAAGTCCAAGTCATCCAATGGAGGTTACTTGACTAACTTGAATGGCTACTTGTCATGTGCACCCAGAAATAGGGTTAGAAAATTACATTATTTATAATTCATGATAAGCTCAATAGGACTAAAGTATATCACACTATGGTAATAATAAAACCAAAACCCTCTATGTATTTAGTATTATATTCTTAATACAATTATACTCCATGGTAAATATGTAAAATTATATATATATTTGTTATATCTCTTAGGGGGGATTACGTTCCCTAACCATTAAGCATACTATTTATTTTTAATAAGAACAAAATACAATTGAGTCTAGCAACATAATCCTAAATATATAATTGACAACATAATCTTGAATGTATAATTGATTGTGGGTGTACTATTTGTCATGGGCCTTCCCTAGCCTACTTCATTACATTTCATTTGATTTAATGATTTGATTTGAATTGGTAAAATGGTATTATTTGACATTCAAATTATGATAGTTGTGCAAGGATCCTTTGACAACAAGATAAATAGATACAAGTTAGGTTTTGATTCAATTAATCATTTCTCATTAACTTGATCATGTTCTGACAAGGAATTTTTGTTTTGTTTATTAGGAACACCTTAGCCATATGATAATACTTGTCAAAGGAAGGACACCTAGTAGGGTGAAAGATATTAGCTGGCCTATTTTGTTGACCCTAAAATCATAGGTCAACTACTTCCTTTTTATGCTTGTAAGTTTAGTGATATTATTGTGCCTTTCATGCCAACTTGTTTGGTCTATTCCGTTTGTTTTGTGATGCTAAATCTAGTTCTATCTTGTTTATATTTCTAGCTTAAAAGTTATTAGTTGAATATATACATATATATGTAATATGTATAGGAATATATATAATTTAACTATTATTATGATTTGAAAATCCTAATAGTATTTTAGTAATGAAATCTCTAAAATCTAAATTAAAGTTGTTGCATACCATGGTTGGCATTCTAGCTATTACCTATACTTTAAAATATGTTAAAAAGTTAATAAAAATGAGTTAATGTGAAAATAGATTGACGATCTCTATCCACATTAACCCATTTCCTATATGCCTAGGATTCAAATAAATCTTGTTTTAAACATTACTTGGACTATTTATTCTCATCTTTAGGTGGAAACAAAATTAAGGGTAGGGACCACCTATTAATATGCTAGTCTAAGTGTTCACATAGAGTTTTTTAGATTCCTGAAGGACATACATTAATTGGCTCACCAACGAGCCAATTAATCTATGTCCTTTGGGAATTAGCTAGCTCTCATGTTTGAAGAGCAACTTTTGTCAACCATTTGGTTTTGTTTGTCTTGATTTTTGTTGAGTTCCCTCTATTCATTAGTTGTCTTCACCATTAAATTCTTTGCATGACATACTTCTCTTTCTTTGGTATGGGTTTAAATATGTAAGTGTTCTCTAAAAGAAGGGACAAGGGAAAAAGGAATGAAGGAACAAGGTGGAAATACTAGAACTCATATAGGGAATAGTCTTGGTGACTAGTAAAATTTTAGTGTTTTGCAATATCTTAAATTATTGTTTTTCTCAAATTACTACTTATGCTTCTCTAGTAAAATTATTGAATGCTTGAAGCCTTCGACCTATCATGAATGTTTGAGTGAGCTTTAGATCTTTGGTTAATTACTCATTTTGTGTAAATAAAGTATAAGGCCTTTGTGTAATGCCCTACCAGGAAACCCCAAAGAACAACTCACTTATTCTCTTTTTTCATCCTGATGATGGATCACAGAGTGTGATCCAAAACGTCGATCCAAAAAAGCAATACACAGTTACTTCCATAAGCACTTCATTCTTATACCATGGACTATGGAAACATTATGTCTGTAATCAACTATGCTATACAAAAAGGACAATTTTTTTATTTTTATTTTTTCAAGGAAAGAAATAACAAGGAAATGTAAATCATATTTATTCATAACATCAAGTTAAGCTTATCCTCTAGGGTTCCATGGCTGCATTACTAACAAACTATTAACAAGATCTAACCAACATTATGAATTAACTAACAACCATAGTTCATTCTAAATCTAATTGCATCAATTGAATAGACACATACATTTCCATATTAGAACATCAGATAAGTAATCATTAAGGTCCTATATAAAGGATTACACGTACATATACAATTCCCTTTATATGAGGGTACACCATTACATTGCTTGTCCTGATTACATTCGAGTACATACATCAAGATAATAGTACATGATTCCACTGATATACAAAACTGGAACATGAACATAAATTTCTATCTCCTCAAGCTAGAACAAGATCTGAAATCTGCCACATAAGGTACATCCTTCTCGCACACGTAAAACAGCAAGGGGAACCAATGGAGATAAAATCACAACCAACCGACCATGTGGAACTGTAAGGTCCACCCCCCATGCTAGGAGATAACAATAAGGTCCCACAACATGAAATACTTAAGAAGATATGAACACAACACAAAAGGCTAACATGACTCCAACATACAAGTACACATGACATTCACAATAGAGGCACCACTTCCTCCAATAGTCAAAAAGATAATAGACTAATAGGTGCAAGGACTACACATGACTCCAAAACAACACTAGTCAATAAGGACATCACAAGTAACTCAAACAACACTTCCAGAGGCAATCACACAACAAAAAGGAGAAAACACAATTAGGGAATGCTAGGCTACAGTAGGGAAGAGTGTCATCGGATGGCCCTAACAAGGGTTATCCTGACAATCTATCACTAGATGCCAACCCCCATCTATGGTTATCCTAGCAGTCTCTCACTAGACGCTGGCCCCATAGGGTGACACATGCGCAACCAACATTCCTTTTGTGAGGACAAGGAAGTTGATTTGCTAACCATAGCCTTCTCATCCCATCCTTAGCCTGAACGAGCACTACAGGCATGGGTGAGGCATCCAATTATCTTATTTAGTGTGGAAACTACCCAACCCTCTAATTTTTTTATTAAGTTATCATTGGATTAATAAATTTCAATGGGTTATCCTGACAAACCTCTTTAGGCGCCAGCCCCACATTGAAAGCCACTCTCCCTTCACTACATCTAGATTCACAAAGTCCAAAATATAAACCAAACATGAACTATCACATTTCTCATCATGATGTGTTTACAACACAAAATATACACTATTTCACATTACACAGAGCAAGGCATTCCCATCTTGCATAATCATCATAAGCACATGAATAAGTACACCGAGCAAGGCACTAACCATCTTGTACATGAGTCATACCAACATGAATAGGAGGCAATATTTTAAGAATGCATTTCATTCAACTCACATGATGCACACATAGCCAACCCCCACACAATCACACCCTCCTAGGCCTATGGAAACTACTTCCCCAAATGACACAAACACTTGACACCATTAAAACACAATGGTCTCACATCACATGCACTCTCAAATGCATATCTCAAACTAAGATAATACTTCAATCACAAAACCACAAATGCAACATATGATCTGATGCACTGATAACAGGTCTTAAAGAATGTAACATTAAACTGATCATGGTCAATCATCCAACAAACACAAAGTGAATCTATCTCAACAATGTAAAACAATAACATTCTAACTACTAGTAGCAGTTACTAATATGATCAAATGATATAAGTGCCATAAGTAACAATATTTAAACCATTCCTATGCTATTGACAATAGATAATATTAAGAGTCTTACTTAGACTAATTGCAAGGTTAACATTTAGTAGTAGAAAGTTTGACTATCTCATTCATAAGTTTTAACTATCAACGACTCATCATTGAATGATTTTTAATTAAAACAAAAATTGATACTTCTACCTTAAATTAGAACTAGATTGATTTTATTCCCTTCAAACACAATAAGTCTAAAAAATTATCATCTAATTTAATTCATTTTCCTTCTACCATAACTAATTTTTAGATAAAAGATATAACTTGATAAAAGTTATGTTATTTCTAATGCATTTAAGAGAATATAATTCAATTCCAACATAACCATTTTCATAATCACTACCCCATGTATGATTTCCAATATCTTTTAAGTTATGTTTCTATTATTAAATCTAGATTCGACTATATTGCTAATTTAAAATTCTAAGAACAGAACTTGTATAATTACAAAAAATCAAGAATCAGTCTTTATATAACAAAATATCATGTTCAAAGGTAATAAAATAAACCACTAAGAAGAAACATACTAATATGATCAATTCAGATATGAAATAATGGATACTATATAATAAAGAATATAAATATAAAATGTTTTGATAATGATAAGAGATTCTGAAAAAGAAATGCTCTAGCAGACATGTATGCAAATGTGAGAGCACAGACAAAGTGCATTAACTGTTCAACAAATTGCCTCAAAGAGATGTCAAATTATGGAATTCATTGATTGCAAGATACACACAAAATGGATTTGTAGATTTAATAACAACAACCAAGATGGCATAGGAATATCTGTCACTAATTGATACATATTTCTAATTCACAAACTGGGTAATGCTAGTTTTTGGATATTATTTTCATAGGTAAGAGATAAATCTTATATAAAAATTTTAGAGAAACCCAGTTCGAAAATATAGAGTTATTGGTGACGCAACTAACTGTTTTAACAGAGATGAAACAAGTGAGAGGTAGACAGTCACAAAATATTCATATATCTAAAATGACAAACTGGGTAAGGCTGATTTTTGGATATGATTTAGATAACTAGGTTGTACTCAATATGTAAAATTTCTAGAGGAACCTAGTTCATAAAAGTAAAGTTATGGCTAACATACCAGATTATTAAAATAGAGATGAAATGGGTGACAGGTAAATAGTCACAAAATATTCATATCTCAAAACTGACAAATTGGGTAAGGTTGATTTTTGGATATGATTTAGATAATTAGGTCGTGCACCATATACAAAAATTATAGAGGAACCCAATTAGTAAAAATAAAGTTATGGCTAAGACAACATATTCTTAAAATAGAGACAAAATGGGTGAGAGATAGACAGTAAAAAATATTCATATCTCTAAAATGATAAACTGGGTAAAGCTAATTTTCGGATATGATTTAGCTACTAGGTCATACACTATATATAAAAATTCTAGAGGAACCCAGTTCATAAAAATAAAGTTATGTCTAAAGCAACAATAAATCAGTTTCATATCTCAGTCCATACCTGAAATATTACTTCTATCACATCTTCACAGAATTTCCCAGCTCGCATCCATTTTCCCACAAGTCTTTTCTTCTGGAAGCTATGGTTTATGGTGCCAAAAGAAAAATGAAAACTTCCTGAGAGAGAGAGAGAGAGAGAGAGAGAGAGAGAGAGAGATATCCTCCAAACATAAAACATATTCTCCTCTTTTAAATGCCCGTTCCTTCCCCAAATTATATCTTCAGATTTCAAAATAAAGTTGAGCATGCATAGCCACCCCCATAATTTCTTCCAAAAGATTCTCCTTATTAAAGGCAATAAATTTCGCCTTTATTACTTCCTCTCAAAAAGCAATTTCTTTCTACGTACTAAAATAAGTCTCTTACTCAAAAGAAGCAATTATTTCTAAGATTCCCTCTATAATGGTAATAAATTATGCCTTTAATACTTTCTTACAACATATTATTTTAAATAGACAATAATCTCTCTCTAATTTTATTTATTTTAGAATTTTCTATATCTATAAGTTTTCATGACAACTCATAAATATTATAAATTTATTTTTTATTGCCACTAACAGAACATTTACTTGTTTATAAAATATTTTCATATTAATTTTATCAATTATATTCCTATTTTAATAACACTTTATTTTTCCTCATTGTAATTATTATTATTTATTGACTAACTAGATATTTCCATCCTAGATACTCATCCTTTTCAAGGATGATGGCTAACTAGGGGACCATATGTTATTTCCATTCAACAATTCCATTGGTTTTAAGGCACACTCAGACTTGTCAATTCAGGTGGGGTTGATACTTGATACCTGCAACCTGAAGTACACAACACGGTCTATGCACAAGTATAATAAATATCAAACGGCCACGTAGTAAAAGAGAATCGTAACGTCGTCGGATGCTCACAAATGAGTGGTACGACATTATCTCTTTTTACACCACACAATAATCAGATCATCCTATAATACAAAGTCAGTCGCATAACAATCAATTTCAACATATGACAATCATAGTAAGATCAATTGGAATGTAAAACAATGTTAGATCATATGAATTATTAGTATCACAACAAATATTATCACTAAAACATGCTAATTGTCATGTGAAACCACACATGAGCATAATCGGGAATGTTCTCAACATGAATGTAGCTTCTACCAACACCATATAATGGATAACATCAACTGTCTAACAAACCCTAATTATTCCTATTATTTTACCTTTATTTTCATGCTCCTTAGCTTGACCACCTACACATCCACAGTGAGAATGGAGGGGCACTACATCCTCCCCCCCTAAAACTTGACTTACTCCTGGAAGTCACAGACTAGGGTGGAAACATAACATATTAGTATTGTAATTTTCTACTGCCAACATATGCATCGATATTAAGCAATTGTTCATAAGACATGCACAATCATTCAATAAAGATAAGAAGAGCATCAATTCCTCACCATTAAGATGTATCATGTGATCTACTTATAACCAATCACACATATTTTGAGAATTTCATACGATTTAGAGAATTGCATTCACATATTAACAAGGATAAATACATCTCATCTCTTATTTCCACTATGGTTCTAACTAATTACCAAACATGCAAGTACAATTCTTTGCGGAGTCTTCCCCTATACATACTATCAGAGGCTCAAAATGAACATGATAGAAACAACACTTAACATGAAACAAAGCCAACGAAAACAAACATTCAGAATAGCCACCATAGAAATTTTAAAAAGGTGCAAACTCAAGTGGGGGAATAATTAAATCCAATCTTAAGTCACAAAATGTTGACAATTTTCAACAATAAATCAAGTATACAGAAAAGAGTTTTGGTGGCCACTCCTGTCATAAGAGAGTTCAAAGAAAACAAATTCACTGTTAGCCACCAACAACACATAAAACAACCAAATTACAAACAAATCCACATCATGGTGTGACTAATTTTAGCCACAAAAGGGAGTATCTTCTACACGACACCCAAGGAACACAAGGTCCAGAATGCATTATGGAACATACACCAAACACACAGACAATTAAGTTATCTACATCCTCTTATCTAAGAAACTTTTATATAAGGATTTAAGGCAACATAGTTGCTACTTATTTACAAAAAATTTCTATCTTTAATGTAGTATAATTTCCTTTTACCAAGCTATGAACATATGCAATTACTTTCTTATGCAAGAAGATATTTACAGAGGGAATGTATGATGTCACACACAAGAATAATTCAAAACTCTAATTGATTTACCGTATCACATTCATGATCTCATGGGTGCAACACAAGCTCCAATTTGATCTCCTGCACACAGTTCTTACATAGGCACACACAATGATAACTTTCATAAACCACAACAGATCTTCCACATGAAGTCATGGCCAACTTGGAGGTAGATATCAGATTATCAAGCAACCATGCAAAGATACCCATACACAACAACACCACATAATCCACATGACTTGCGATGAATGATGCCACTAAGTGATTAAATCATTCCAATACTTACACATATAATGCAATTAACATGAAGATGATATGGTGCTTCCGCACCCATAGCTAAACATAACACCCAAGTATGATTACTTCACCAAACTAGGGAGCATGAAACACCACTAGCCTTTCACAACACCCCACACAAAATGGGTATAGGACATTCACATTACTAGAGGGGCAAATACCACACTCCTAATCACATGCACAAATAGTAATCATGCTTCTTTATTCTAAAGCACTACAGACCACAAGAGGAACTCAAGGCCTCAACAAATTAGCAAGCACTAACATTCAAAAAACACATATTGTCAAATATATCATCACATTATCAAAAAAGAAGGAGAAAGAACACATAGCAGACACATAAGTAAAACAAGGCATAAAGAATTTATTTCTTCCAGAATCAAGAACAAGTCGGTAAGTTTATCAATCTTCTAACGTCATACTAAGGCACATAGGTGAGAGGAATTATTACCAACTTGCCATAAGGAGAAAAATGCTTAACCTAGAGAAATAATAACAATCTAGAGATCCCAGTGTTACAAACCTGGCTTTGATACCAAATGTAACCCCTCACCAGGAAACCCTAGAGAACAGCTCAACTATGCCATACAAAAAGGATAATTTTTATTTTTTTAATTTTTTTTAAGGAAAGAAATAACAAAGAAATGTAAATCATATTTATTCATAACATCAAGTTAAGCTTATCCTCTAGGGTTCCACGGCTCCATTACTAACAAACTATTAATAAGATCTAACCAACATTATGAATTAACTAACAACCATAGTTCATTCTAAATCTAATTGCATCAATTGAATAGACACATACATTTCCATATTATAACATCAGATAAGTAATCATTAAGGTCATATATAAAGGATTACATGTACATATACAATTCCCTTTACATGAGGGTACATTACATTGCTTACAATATCGCTTTCCTAATTACATTCGAGTACATACATCAAGATAACAGTACATGATTCTACTGATATACAAAATTGGAACATGAACATAAGTTTCTGTCTCCTCAAGCTGGAACAAGATTTGAAATCTACAACATAAGGTACATCCTTCTTGCACATGAACAACAATAAGGGGAACCAATGGAGATAAAAGCACAACCACCCAACCATGTGGAACCCTAAGGTCCACCCCTGTGCTAGGAGATAACAATAAGGTCCCACAACATGAAATAGTTAAGAAGATAGGAACACAACACAAAAGGCTAACATGACTCCAACATACAAGTACACATAACATTCACAACAGAGTCACCACTTCCTCCAATAGTCAAAAAGACAATAGACTAATAGGTGCAAGGACTACACATGACTCCAAAACAACACCAGTCAATAAGGACATCACAAGTAACTCAAACAACACTTCCAGAGGCAATCACACCACAAAAAGGGGAAAACACAATTAGGGAATGCTAGGCTATAGTAGGGAAGAGTATCATCACATGGCCCTGAAATAGGTTATCCTAACAGTCTCTCACTAGACGTCGGCCCCCATCTATGGTTATCTTGACAGTCTATCACTAGACGCTAGCCCCATATGGTGATACATGCGGAACCAACATTCCTTTCATGAGGACAAGGAAGTTAATTTGCCAACCACGACCTTCTCATCCCATCCTTAGTTTGAATGAGCACTACATGCATGGGTGAGGCATCCAATTATCTTATTTAGTGTGGAAACTACTAAACCCTCTAAATTTTTTATTAAGTTATCACTAGATTAACAACTTTCAATGGGTTATCCTGACAAGCCTCTTTGGGCACCGGTGCCACATTGAAAGCCACTCCCCCTTCATTGCATCTAGATTCACAAGGTCCAAAACATAAACCAAGCACGAACTATCACATTTCTCATCATGATGTGTTTACAACACAAAATATACATTATTTCACATTACACAGAGCAAGGCATTCCCATCTTGCATAATCATCATAAGCACATGAATAAGTACACCGAGTAAGGCACTAACCATCTTGTACATGAATCATATCAATATGAATAGGAGGCAATATTTTGAGAATGCATTTCATTCAACTCACATGATGCACACATAGGCAACCCCCACACAATCACACCCTCCTAGGCCTCTAGAAACCACTTCCCCAAATGACACAAACACTTGACACCATTAAAACACAATGGTCTCACATCACATCCAGTCTCAAATACACATCCTAAACTAAGATAATACTTCAATCACAAAACCACAAATTCAACATATGATCTGATGCATTGATAATGGGTCTTAAAGAATGTAACATTAATCCGATCATGGTCAATCATCCAACAAACATAAAGGGAATCTATCTCAACAATGTAAAACAATAACATTCTAACTACTAGTAGAAGTTACTAATATGATCAAATGATATAAGTGCCATAAGTAACAATATTTAATCCATTCCTATGCTGTTTACAATAGATAATATCAAGAGTCTTATTTAGACTAATTGCAAGGTTAACATTTAGTAGTAGAAAGTCATGGACTATCTCATTCATAAGTTTTAACTATCAACGAATCATCATTGAATGATTTCTAATTAAAACCAAAATTGATACTTCTACCTTAAATTAGAACTAGATTTATTCTATTCCCTTCAAACACAATAAGTCTCAAAATTATCTAATTTAATTCATTTTCCTTCTACCATAACTAATTTTTAGATAAAAGATATAACTTGATAAAAGTTATGTTATTTCTAATGCATTTAAGAGAATATAATTCAATTCCAACATAACCATTTTCATAATCACTACCCCATGTATGATTTCCAATATCTTTTAAGTTATGTTTCTAATATTAAATCTAGATTCGACTATATTGCTAATTTCAAATCCTAAGAAAAGGACTTGTATAATTACGAAAAATCAAGAATCGGTCTTCATATAATAAAATATCATGTTCAAAGGTAATAAAATAAACCACTAAGAATAAACATACTAATATGATCAATTAAGATATGCAATAACATATACTATATCAGAAAAAATATAATTATAGAATGTTTTGATAATGATAAGAGATTCTGAAAAGGAAATGCTCTACCAGACATGTATGCAAATGTGAGAGCACAGACAAAGTGCATTAACTGTTCAACAAATTGCCTCAAAGAGATGCCAAATTATGGAATGCAATGATTGCAAGATACACACAAAATGGATTTGTAGATTTAATAACAACAACCAAGATGACATAGGAATATCTGTCACTAATTTGATACATATCTCTGAATTCGTAAACTGGGAATGCTAATTTTTGGATATGATTTTGATAGGTAAGAGCTGAATCTTATATAAAAATTTCAGAGAAACCCAATTCAAAAATATAGAGTTATTGGTGATGCAACTAACTGTTTTAATAGAGATGGAACAAGTGAGAGATAGATAGTCACAAAATATTCATATATCCAAAATGACAAACTGAGTAAGGCTAATTTTTGGATATGATCTAGATAACTAGGTTGTACACCATATATATAAATTATAGAGGAACCCAGTTTGTAAAAATAAAGTTATGGCTAACGTAACAGACTATTAAAACATAGATAAAATGGGTGAGAGATAAACAGTCACAAAATATTCATATCTCAAAATCGACAAACTGGGTAATGCTGATTTTTGGATATGATTTATATAACTAGGTCATGCATCATATATAAAACTTATAGACGAACGCAGTCGGTAAAAATAAAGTTATGGATAACACAACAGATTGTTAAAATAGAGACAAAATGGGTGAGAGATATACAGTCACAAAATATTCATATCTCCAAAATGACAAACTAGGTAAGGCTGATTTTTGGATATGATTTAGATAACTAGGTCGTGCAGAATATATAAACATTCTAGAGGAACCCAGTTTGTAAAATAAATTTATGGCTAACGCAACAATAAACCAGTTTCATATCTCAGTCCATACCTGGAATAGTACTTCTATCACATCTTCACAAGACTTCCCAGTTCGCATCCATTTTCCCCCAAGTCTTTTCTTCTGGAAGCTATGGTTTATTGTGCCAAAAGAAAAATGAAAACTTCCTGAGAGAGAGAGAGAGAGAGAGAGAGAGAGAGAGAGAGAGACCCTCCAAACATAAAACATATTCTCCTCTTTTAAATGCACGCTCCTTCCCCAAATTATATTTTTAGATTTCAAAATAAAATTGAGCATGCATAACCACCCCCATAATTTCTTCTAGAAGATTCTCCTTATTAAAGGCAATAAATTCTACCTTTATTACTTCCTCTCAAAAAGCAATTTCTTTCTACTTACTAAAATTAGTCTCTTACTCAAAAGAAGCAATTGTTTCTAAGATTCCCTCTATAATGACAATAAATTATGCCTTTAATACTTTCTTACAACATGCTATTTTAACCAGACAATAATCTCTCTATGATTTTATTTATTTTAGAATTTGCTATATATATAAGTTTTTATGACAACTCATAAATATTATAAATTTATTTTTTATTTCCACTAACAAATCATTTACTTGTTTATAAAATATTTTCATATTAATTTTATCAATTATATTCCTGTTTTAATAACACTTTATCTTTCTTGATTATAATTATTAATGTTTATTGACTATAAAATACAATATATAATTTCCCATAAACTTAAATTTACATAAAAGCATCTATATTTATTTATTTATCAAAAGTGCCTTCTTAATTTACTAATTTTATTTTAATGCAACAATTAACCAAAGCATTAATCAAACAATTCCAAACAATACCTGACACTATGCACAAACAAAAAACATGACCACAACAACAACGACTAACTATCATGCCCATATAGACAACACTGACTAGGTGCAAAACTAGATACTCATCCTTTTCAAGGATAATGGCTAACTAGGGGACCATATGTTATTTCCATTCAACAATTCCATTGGTTTTAAGGCACACTCAGACTTGTCAATTTAGGTGGAGTTGATACCTGATACCTGCAACCTGAAGTACACAACACAGTCTATGCACAAGTATAATATATATCAAACGGTCACGTAGTGAAAGAGAATCGTAACGTTATCGGATGCTCACAAATGAGTGGTACGACATTATCTCTTTTTACACCACACAATAATGAGATCATCCTATAATACAAAGTCAGTCGCATAACAATTAATTCCAACATATGACAATCACAGTAAGATCAATCTAAATGTAAAACAATGTTAGAGCATATGAATTATCAGTGTCACAACAAAGATTATCTCTGAAACATGCTAACTGTCATATGAAACCACACATGAGCATAATCAAGAATTTCCTCGAGATGAATGTAGCTTCTAACAACATCGTATAATGTACAACATCAACTGTCTAACAAACCCTAATTATTCCTATTATTTTACCTTTATTTTCATGTTTCTTAGCCCGACCACCTGTACATCCATGGTGAGAATGGAGGGGCACTACACTTTGGATTTATTTATATGCTTGTAATGAGTAATATGGTCATCAACCTAATACCATTAATGAATAAACAATTGTAAGGCTTTTAGCCTATTATAAGTTTGCATAAAGTAAGATAGTATTCAGTGTATGAATGTTGTGTAAACTTTGTGTAAACCTTGTTAAGGATTTTGGCCTATATATACTATGCATATTATGTATACTATA
The DNA here is from genome assembly GCA_027924645.1 of Cunninghamia lanceolata. NCBI lineage: Eukaryota > Viridiplantae > Streptophyta > Pinopsida > Cupressales > Cupressaceae > Cunninghamia > Cunninghamia lanceolata. The sequence continues at coordinate 5,004,490 of BSBN01000934.1, forward strand.
TATAAATACTTATTAGTTGTACATACTATGCATATTGTGTACACTATGAATAAAGACTTTTTAGTTGTATATATTGTCCATATTATGTATATTGTAAATAAATACTTCTTAGCTATACATACTATGCATATTAAGTATTCTATGAATAATATGCTATTAGTTGTACATACTATGCTTACTATGTGTAAATATGTAAATGGCCTTGGCCTATGTATACTTATTAAGGATTTTTGCCTGTGAAATTTGTGTAAACTTCATATGGATGAATTGAAGGCTTTGTCTTGTGCATACTATATTCACTGTGTAAGTAAGATTATTCCTTATTCATGTATCTTGGGTGCAAATAAGTTAAGGCTTTTGGCCTATTACTATTGGGAATGTTTACTTATGGCCTTTAGCTTGAATCAAAAACTATAAATAAGAGTCATGGGGCCTTCAAACTAATTCTTATTTACATAATTTTATGGCTTTTTTCCTTGTAAGAGACACAATGGACTCACATGAGGTAAGGATCACTTCCAATCAAAACTACCTTCCACACAAGAGAGAAACAACATAAATGTTATATCACCAAAGAATGACACTGATGCATACTGAAATGGTACATAATATGATACAAGATATAATGAGAGCCCTTTCTTATATAGGAAAGGATGAAAACCTAGAATGGACTTAGATCATGACAAGTGTCTTAATCATTTGACATGAGACATAAGTAATAAATCACTTAAGTCAACTTAACTATGCAAGTGTGAATAGGACCTAATGTGTTTACAGTTAAGTAATATACCATGTTCACACCAAAACCCCCTTAAGTGCAACTTAGGAAGACCAAATAAATGTAGAAATGCAAAGATGGGTCTCGACTACAAGGCCTAACAATCTATCATAAGTGAATAATAGGAGAAAACCCTAGGAGAAAAATCCACTCTAAAAGAGATAAAAAGAAAATACAATGATGGTGGACAATGTCAAAAATACTCTCCTAAAGATAGAACCATCATAAATTGAAACTCCTCAAAAAGAGGAAAGAGGAGATCAAGTGTCCCTTGTAGATTCTCATGTCTCATTTTTATGGACAATATGATTATTCTAATTTAGTGAACAATTGTTGTGATTAACTTTAATTTAAGTAATTTTGCATATGTGGAGGTAATTATTATGAGTTATATTGATGACAATTGGAAATCATTTTAAATGTTAAGTAATATTGATGTAAATGCAATGATTTGCTCTAGTTATGTTTTGGAGACACTAACCTATTGACATCGAGTTGAGTGCAAATGGATGCAGGTACTCATCGAAGATGAGAGCATGGTTGAGGTAGAGGTGTTCTAGCCACTTGGCAAGAACTAATGGATGGATTACCCTGATGCAATCACACACATCACGTAGTTTCATATGCATCATTGAATGGCTTTGATTGGTTTAGTGTGTGGTTATTAATCATTTTTGAATGCATGATGTGATTACTTAAATTTAATGTCTTTTCAAAATATATTCAAATGATGTATTGTATGTTATTTAAATAAATAATAAAATATTGTTTCTAGATGTTTGGAAGACAATATGTTCCTTAAAAATAAATAAATATATTAAATAGCATATATAAATATGCAATATTGTATTGCATTCCTCTTCTTGATTATTTAAATGGTTTTAGTTTTAATTAAAATAGTTAAATAATATTAAAAATAGCATTATTATATTTAGAGTTTGATAAAGGAATTAAAAGATTGGTTACTATCATTTATGTGATAGTAAGCTAATTAAATTAGCTATTATTTTATTATCAATAGAATTGAGCTTTTTTTTTATTGGTCGATTATTCATGCAAATTGAGAATTCAAACTTCAGTTCTAAACTTAAATTCTAATCGCTAAAAATAAGAGGGGAAGAATTTTATTAAGAAAGGGGATCTCTCAGCAGAAGAAAAACCATGAACTCTTGAAAGAAATGAAAACATTATAGTGACAAGAGCTATTTTGGTAGTTGTGATAGGAAAGTAAAGGCTAAGACAGGAGAGAAAGAGAAGGCAGCCTCTTCTTCTGCAAAAATTCTTCATCAAGCGACTGCTCTTACCAGGTTTTCTTCTTTATTTTGTTGCATTTAAATGGCATGGTTGTGACTGTAAAGAGGATGGTTTTATCTATTTGTTGGGAGGGTGACTGTATTGTTTTGGTTGATCCTTGTTTTGGCTGGTCGTCCATCTATTTTGGCCTCTTGTGCTATTAATCTGGCCATTGATTTATTTTCTTAGCCATTCTCCTCTTGTTTCTGCCTGGGTGACTTACTATTCCTTCTTGCCATCATTCTACCTTCAGATTGACCTGATCACTTGGTTGTTATCTCCTTTTCTAGCCGCATTCTTTACTTTAGGCCATTGTTTACATTTCTGACCACCTAGTTTTATGTTGGTCATCCCTTAGCTTTCATTGGTTGTCAATCCTTATTCTGGCTGCCATCCATTTTATGGCCATTTGGCTGCTTCTTGGATGATCTTGTATAGATCGATCTCTATAGTTCTTGCTGCCACCTGAATCTTTATCTTGGCTAAATGTGGTTTTCTTTTTCCTGACATATGACGCACCTTTTTGGTTTGACTACTTTAAACTTGGGGATTATCTTTGAACTATGCCTAAGTATGACGTTGTTTCCAGATCTTAATAGTAAACTAATTGAAAGCTATATTTAAACCTCCAGTTTGTGGTAGGAAATTCCCTGTCAGATCTTTTTTTATGACTATATTCTTCTTATGCTGGCTGAAAACAATGATAGACTAGCAAATCAACCTTTCTATGATGAAACTCAAAATCTTAATAAATTTAGATGAAACTTCCGTATTCCTATAGATACTTTTCCTTATGAAATTGCTATTCAAAACATAGTAGAAAACATTGTCAGTGGATGATAGTAGATTACTTATAAACTTGGTTATTTATTTATTAAGTTCTGCCACAGCTCCTGTCGCAATCGTGATAGGAAGGTTATTGAGAGATTTGCACTTAAACTACATGCTTAAATAGATTAGTTTCCTATCACCGGAATGACAGTAAGTTAGAATAATTTGAGAATGAGATTTTATACTATCTTTAAGACCAAAAATAGAATTAAACTATGCTCTTTGTTCATCCTTTTATTTTTGCAATAGTTCCTCTCGCAACAGCGACATGAGGATTATTTTTATTATCTTTATTGTTTGTGAGACTTCCTATCACAGAAATAATAGCAAGATAGATTAATATCTTAGAATGACTATTATTGAAGACATTGTGACTAAAATACAAGATTAGAAACTATATAAAATTGATAAAATTATGATTTCGACTGTATGATCAAAAGATGGTTCATTGCTTGAAAGTGTATTTTTCCTTAATTGATGTTTTGGGAAAGGGTTTGGATTGGTTTATTGGAAATCTAGAATTTGTGATTCTTTACTTTATTTTCTTGCTTCTTGGGGAAAGAAGTAGTTTTTATATAGGAATGTATTGGGTTACATTTTGGACTAGGATGCCAAATGTGGATATTTAGAGATGGCTTTTCTTCTTTTCGGGAATTGAACCAAGTTACTTAAATGATTAGATCTTGTAATGTTGGAAAATGTCCACTTGGGGGATTTTCCCTCATAAGGTTTAGCTCCTGGGTCTTTTAGATACATTTAGGACATCTTACATCATAATTTGACATCTTGATGAAACGGTCCCTAAGTTTCATGACAAATGGGACCTTGGGGGATCCCTTGAACCTAACCCTGACCAAAATAGGGGGGAGGACTTGGGCACCCACACCCTAGTCCTGCCCTATTTTGGGTCAGTCCCAAATTTTTAGTGTTGGCTTGTGACTGTTATTTGGGTCCTATGCCGACACGGTAAGTTTGAATTATGAAATTCTTGGCGGGAGTGTTTGTAGTTGCATATAAAAGCATGTTTAGGCATTCATTTGTAAACTAGATTTCAACTAGAGAATTACTAGATGAGAATTGGCATTCTAAAGGTGATTTAAGGCTTTCATTATGTTGCAAGAGCAGATTTGTGTTGTCTATGTGTTTGTATTTGTAGATTTGAGCAATCATCTCCTCATGGCATGAAGAGCTTCTTCCTCCCAAGAGACTTTCATTACAAGGTGATATCGTTTGTGTTTTTGAGCATCTATCATTTGGTTTTTGCCTCTGCCTCACAAGGGCACACACTCTATCTGACAATGGTGTTCAAAAGACTTGAATGTCTCTCCGAGGCTTGACTGAGGCAAGCCTCTAAACCCCACAACCTCCTCCCAAAATTTTCATGATTGTTGGTTAAAGGTTGAAGCTACAAACAAAGTGGAGTTGCCGGAGGGTACAACAGAGTGTCAGAATTGCAGATCAAAGAAGAAAACAACTCCCTAGACTAGGGCACCTGCTCATTAGTCCTCAAAGTTTCATGATGGGAAAACCTTTGGTATAGTAGGAACAAGTTGCAGATCTTGTTTGCAGATCCTGACAAAAAGCAGGACATTGGACTTGGGAACCCACTCTTTAGTCCCTGACTATTCTTCTTCTGAACCCTAAAAATAGGTGCACAATTATTTGTCATTTTACATCTTTTTGTAGCAGCATTTTCCATTATTTGTCTGTTTACTATCGTATTTGCATAATTAGGGTTTTAAGGTATAATTGAGCATAAGAGAAGATAATTGGCAATCAAATCATAAAAATCCAAGTTTCCCTACATCTCATAGTGACCTAGGGTAGGATAGTACATTGCAACTTGACCCTAGGTCCTTGAATGAAAGGGTGAAAGGAGAATACATACAAAAAACTACCAAATACCAAACATCCAAATTTTACCCTTTACAGATCTAATCAGAATGACATTGAAATAGATGTTTATTGTCTAGTAAACTTATTTATTGATATCTCTGCCACATCTTGTTGTTAGAAAATTTGTTTTTCATTGCATAGAATTACACATTCAGACATCAGGGTTGCATTGAGTGTTCCCTCTTGCAGTTGTTACCAGGTAACTAGACATTTCATGCAGCCTAGCCAGGTTTCCTTCGTTTCATGAAGGGACCCGGGGAAGTGTAAATACTTCATGGTTGGGTGGAAAAGCACCTAGGCCATGTTCCCATCTATCAGCTTGCAGGTGGTGGACCACTTGGTTTGTGCAGCTGGAGAGTATATTGATTTATTTATTATTGTTGTACATGTTGATTTTATCCTACATTGGGTGTATTATGGCATGCTTGCCAAAGGGTTTATGTATATTATTTTATAGTGCTTGTTACCTGGATTAAGCACGTGAATATGTAAGATTTAATGACATTGAGATTCATATTTATGAGATTATCTTTTATTTGAGATATTGTGATTAAGAGGATTAATTACATATTTTATCTTTGAAGGATGTATCTAAGTGGATTATTTTCATCTTTTTATTTTTGGTTATTGCGATGTTCTATTTAAGTAGATTATTTACTTCCTGTACTTTTGAGTTGGTTTAATTGCTTTTACATGACTTGTGAGGCTTTACCTAGATAGAAGTAACTCCAAAGACATTAAAAGATGCTTGAAAATAGAATATAATACATTTCTCCCCTTGGGAAGAAATAAATCCATTGATGGCTAAAGAATCCACTCCCACAAACTAGATGAAGAGGGAAACTAAATCCAAATGTGTCTCTAAATACAACTCAGGCATCCTCATGTTAGAAAAAGATGACCTCTCCAAAACAATCAAACTAAATGTCCAATAATAGAAGTAGAACCAAGAGAGGACAAATTATAAAATACATCCTAAAATAGAGATGATGGGGATGATAAGTGTCTTGTGACTATCATCAAAGAGGAACTACAAATACTTAAGAGTGTCCTCAAGATCTCAAATATGAGACTCATAAAACAACTAAAAAATACCTTTTAGATAATCATCCCACACAATAGAATGAAAATAAAATGTAACATCCCACTCAACCAATGGAACATTGATATAAAAGAAGCATGAGGTAGAAGAGAAGAAATAAATGCATAATTCTCAAGAACCAGATCATGTGTGAGAATGCCAAGGTTCAAGTTATCAAAATTCACCTAAAAATATGGTCCACACAAGGATTCTAAACAACAACCAAAGGATTCAAATGATCATCAAGGGAAAAGTTTGAAAAGGTATATAACTAAGATGCATGATCAACCACCCCTATAACAATAATCTCTATGCTCTCCAAGTCTCTGATAATAATGGAATTAGGTGTGAACTTTATAGTCTTCCCTACTCCATCATAGGTAATTTTATAAATAGAAATAAGGTTGTTTAACAAAGAAGGTACATATAATACATCATCAAAGGTGGCATCTCCAATATCAATACAACCCCTCCAAATTACATTCATATAAGTGTTGTTACCCATGAAAATAGGTGGCATAGTACAAGGCTTAAAAGAAGAGAACATTAACTATGATGAACCCTGTGATGTCCTGATATTAAGGCATTGTTTAAATTAAAGATTTAAACATCATGATAAATATGGTGAAGTCATTTTCGTCAAATACAACATTTGTCGTGTCCTTTCTATCGTTCTATGATGCAGAGGCATCCACACTATAACCTTCACATACAGCATGGATGTCTGCAGCCCATCATCATCATCATCATCATCATCATCATATTTGACTTAACACTGTCAGCATCATCATATTTACTGTGCCGACCGATATCCTCCTGCAGACAAGCCTTCGCACTTTCGCTTGTCAACAGCATCATCACATTCGACTACTGGCAGCATCATCATGTTCGACCAGCGTGAACATCCTCCTGACGTCTACTGTTCACTTCAGCGACAACTTCCATCTTCACTATCTTCAGCATCATGATATTCAACATCATGATAATCAACAGGATAAAGAACATCCGGTTCCTTCCATTTATCCTGATGATGACGATCCTTAACTCCCGCACCGTTCCTTTGATACTGACGTCACCCGATATCCTGACGACGTATATCCTGATGACGATGACGTCACCCGCAGCTCCTCAATATCCTGCGGCTCTGAAATATCCTGATGACGTATATCATGATGATGATGACGTCATATCCTGCTGTTGGCCAAACTTACCTTTTTCGGCCCACGATCAACCCGATCTTCAACCTGATGCCGATACGCTCCTCCTCGGCAACTCCTGATGATGATCACCCCGACGCTCATTCACTTCATGCACTCAACTGCATCATGCTCATCTTCACTTATCCAGATGACGATGTCCAAAGCGACTGCAGGATATTCACCAAAATATCCTGATGATGCCGTTTTGACAAACTTTCAGTCTTAGCGGATTTTCACTGTTCTGATCCGCCGAACCTCCTGGGATGACTCGATCCACTTCCAGGGTGATCTTCCACACTTTATCAGCTTGACCTAGCACATGCCCACGCTAGGGTCTTCAACACCTTTCCACCGCGATCCTGCACACCTGCATGCGAACAGAAAACAAACTACAACCTAACCTACTGTACATAACCATTCCACCGATCAGACGAATCAACCGGTGGAATGGATCAGTGAATCCATGAAACCACCAAACCAGCAAATCGATTACACAAAGGAGATCAAACAGAAAACGAACACAGGATCTTTATTGATTTCCAAAAGATGCTATTACAATATTCAGTCGCTCTCTCTCTCAGCAAAGCCTGATCGATGATATCTCCCACATCAAACGATCCTCATGCTTAAATAGATTTTCCTACGAGTACTACTGACCCAACTCCAAGCGGCTGGGAAATCTCTCCAGGCGGCTGGGAGATCCAACCGGACCTACAGCATGACAACTGTCTAACAAACTAGCTAAAAATAGTAAAAGCATGGTCAGCATGATCTTATCATGATCAGCATGACCTTATTACATGCATTTGGTCTTATCAGACCTTCTTGAAAACATAAACAAGACTCACACTAACTAACTGCCTCGTGAAGGCCAGCTGTCAGGTAGGTGCTCCTGCACCATACTCCCCAACAGAAAAGAACTCATGTCCCATGAGTTTAGTATGTGGAAGTCCTCCACCTTTACACTGGGCCTTTGCAGTGTTCTGCCCTGTTCCAGCTTTGTCCTCTGCTGGCTCTTGGCTGCTCCAAGACTTCTGAACTGTAACTTGCTGTCTGGCAAGTAAATCCTCATGCCTGTCAATGTAGGCCTTTCTCAGGTTGTCTCTGTGTTTGTCAGATTGTCTGACCAGAACCTCTGTCTGAACTGCCTCTTGAACTTCTGAAATGTTCAATCCTGTCTTCCTTTCAATCTTTATAGGACAAGCAATAGTCCCAACTATGACAACATCCTTGTCATTCTTCTCAACTGGTTGCTGTGTGCAAACCTATTTCTGCACCTGCTGCTGACCTCTGTCAGTCAAAACTAAAACTTTCTTCAACCTGTTGTCCTGAACAACTTCTTTTCCTGTAGTGTCCTGAGCTGCCTTCATGCTTGCTCCTCTAGGCATCTGCACAAACTCCTTCTTTCCCATTAAAATGATTTGGGCTGCCTTCTGTACTGCAGCATTTGCCTGCAATGGCATCAACTTAATAGTCTTCCCATCTTTCTTGATGGTGTAGGTATTAGCATACCCGTCATACAATACCCTCCTATCAAATTGCCATGGTCTACCCAACAGTAGGTGACAACATTCCATGGGCAAAATGTCACACAAAACCCTATCATGATATGCTCCAATCTGAAAATCCACATATGCCTGTTCAGAGACAAAAAGTGATTGACTATCACTCACCCAAGATGCCTTGTAAGGGTGTTGATGTGGAATCCTTTCCAAATGCAGTTTATCCACCATTTCCTGGGATACCATGTTGTCTGTTGAACCAGTATCAATGACAACCTTACATACCTTACCTTTGCTCTTGCATGTGGTCTTGAAAAGAGCTCTTCTTTGCATCAGATCCTTTGATGCCTGCAAACTAATTCTCCTTAGCATCAATGATTCTCCACTCTCTGGGTATGCATAATTATCAGGCTCCTTATCCTTTTGATAAGTGTTTGAACTCTGCACACTTTGCTCGACTGTCTCTTCTTGCACAAGTTGTACTCTCTTGTCATTAGTTCTATCATTTTTGGATGATGAACCCTTGTTTTCTAGACATTTGAAAGATGGATGACCAAACTCACCACAGGTGTAACATTTTCCTGAAAATGTAGTAGAACCTCTACCACCTCCAAATCTTCCTTTATTACCTTTCCATCCACCTCTGAAATCAGACTGTCCCTGTCCTTTACCAGTGTCTTCTTGATCCTCATTGGTTTGCTTTTGTGTAGGGGCTGCTCCTCTTCCCCTCATATTGTTTCCTCTTCCTCTCATGGACTTATCATGTCCTCTATTCATCTTTTCTTCAATCCTGATTGCCATTTGATAACAATCCTCCACATTCTTAAGGTTAGCTAAAACTAACTCATCCTGTATGTTCAATCTCAAACCAGCCAAGTACCTAGCCACCTTTTCTACCTCATTCTCATGATGACCAGATCTCATACTCAACTTATAAAACTCCTCAGTATATGCCTTCACATCCATTTCCTTCTGCCTTAAAATTTGCAGCTTTTTAAACATCTAGATTTCATAATCCCTTGGCAAGAATTTACCTTTGATCCTTGCTACCATCTTATCCCATGAAGTGATCTTTGACTTCCCTTGTTTCCTTCTCTCAGATTGTACATAATCCCACCATACCAAAGCATGACCTCCTAACTTGGTCTTTGCAATCTTTACCTTCTGATCCTCAGCAACATCTTCACATTCAAAGTGATTATCAAGTGCAGCAATCCAATCCAGCAATTCATCTTCATTCAAACTTCCAGTATACTTGGAAACATCAACCTTTACCTTAGGTTTATCACTCTGTACTGCCTTTAACAGTTTTACAAATTTCTGGTCTTCAGCATCCAGATCTTCAGCTACCTCTTCATACTCTTCAACAGTATCTTCATCTTCTTCAGACTCATTGTCTGCCACTTCCCTCTTTTTGTTCTTTTCCAGGGCTACAAGCCTGGCTTGAAGTGCTTCAGCAAGCTCCTTCATCTTCCTCATCTCTCTGGCATGTTTTTCCTTCATCTCCTGCAATTCCCTTGCAGTACTACTACCTTTTGGAGGCATTTTGTCAACCTCTCAATCAACACACAACACACAATCAACTCTACCTCTGCCCTTTCGGTGACAGAATCAACACACAATAGCCCAGACCTTTTGCTGAGCTCTGATACCACTATGATGCAGAGGCATCCACACTATAACCTTCACATACAGCATGGATGTCTGTAGCCCATCATCATCATCATCATCATCATCATCATCATCATATTTGACTTAACACTGTCAGCATCATCATATTTACTGTGCCGACCGATATCCTCCTGCAGACAAGCCTTCGCACTTTCGCCTGTCAACAGCATCATCACATTCGACTATCGGCAGCATCATCATGTTCGACCAGTGCGAACATCCTCTTGACGTCTACTGTTCACTTCAGCGACAACTTCCGTCTTCACTATCTTCAGCATCATGATATTCAACATCATGATAATCAACAAGATAAAGAACATCCGGTTCCTTCCATTTATCCTGATGATGACGATCCTTAACTCCTGCACCGTTCCTTTGATACTGACGTCACCCGATATCCTGACGACGTATATCCTGATGACGATGACGTCACCCGCAGCTCCTCAATATCCTGCGGCTCTGAAATATCCTGATGACGTATATCATGATGATGATGACATCATATCCTGCTGTTGGCTAAACTTAGCTTTTTCGGCCCGCGATCAACTCGATCTTCAACCTGATGCCGATACGCTCCTCCTCGGCAACTCCTGATGATGATCACCCCGACGCTCATTCACTTCATGCACTCAACTGATCATGCTCATCTTCACTTATCCGGATGACGATGTCCAAAGTGACTGCAGGATATTCACCAAAATATCCTGATGATGCCGTTTTGACAAACTTTCAGTCTTAGCGGATTTTCACTGTTCTGATCCGCCGAACCTCCTGGGATGACTCGATCCACTTCCAAGGTGATCTTCCACACTTTATCAGCTCGACCTAGCACATGCCCATGCTAGGGTCTTCAACACCTTTCCACTGCGATCCTGCACACCTGCATGCGAACAGAAAACAAACTACAACCTAACCTACTGTACATAACCATTCCACCGATCAGACGAATCAACCGGTGGAATGGATCAGTGAATCCATGAAACCACCAAACCAGCAAATCGATCACACAAAGGAGATCAAACAGAAAACGAACACAGGATCTTTATTGATTTCCAAAAGATGCTATTACAATATTCAGTCGCTCTCTCTCTCAGCAAAGCCTGATCGATGATATCTCCCACATCAAACGATCCTCATGCTTAAATAGATTTTCCTACGAGTACTATTGACCCGACTCCAAGCGGCTGGGAAATCTCTCCAGGCGGCTGGGAGATCCAACCGGACCTACAGCATGACAGCTGTCTAACAAACTAGCTAAAAATAGTAAAAGCATGGTCAGCATGATCTTATCATGATCAGCATGACCTTATTACATGCATTTGGTCTTATTAGACCTTCTTGAAAACATAAACAAGACTCACACTAACTAACTGCCTCGTGAAGGCCAGCTGTCAGGTAGGTGCTCCTGCACCACTATGATGAACCCTGTGATGTCCTGATATTAAGGCATTGTTTAAATTAAAGATTTAAACATCATGATAAATATGGTGAAGTCATTTTCGTCAAATACAACATTTGTCGTGTCCTTTCTATCGTCAATATGGATGATAATTGTGAATGACATTAAATAATATTATTATATAAATATAATTAAAATATAATATATTTATTAACAAGAATATATTATTATATTTATAAATGACAAATATAAATATAATATAAATATAAGATATATATTATGCAGCCAATATATTAAACTAAATAAATGATTCATAGAGGTCCACAAAGGACAAAAATAATGACTAAAATACATGGCATCGATTAAGATTAGAAGTCAGTGATTTATGATTAATACAATATGTTTGTATAAGCAACGAATATTATATAAGGATGCGATTATTATTATGCGATTAACAAGATAATGGTGTGATTACTATATGATATAGATACTATTGTATACAGATATATATATTTGACAAAGGGCAGTGAACTATGTCTTAAGAACAATGATTAATAATAGTTAAAGCAATGATTTCATAAACAAATCTGGCAACGATCATGATTTATAATAAGCAATAGTTGTTAGTAATAATTTGCAGCAATCCATATGTGTTAATTGTGCCTCCATATAAAAGGGACATGTTCCTTGGTAAAGATGTCCCCTCCATGAAGTCACGTCCCTTCATGAGGGACATAAGAAGGGTATAAATGTATAATGAAGTGTAGGAGAAAAATTTGTATGGAAGAGAATCGAATATCATTGGATTTAAAATCAGAGATAAAAATCTAAAATATAGATGTAGCAGTATATTGGGATGATGATAGCATAGGAGGAAGTAAGAATAAATATAGATAATGTTCTGAGCCCTCAAAACACTTATATATTCAAGAGAAAATATATATATATACTTATGATTACATGAAGAAGAAAACAAAGAGAAACATATTTTCTAAGTTTAGGAGGAGAGTTTTCAAGAACAAATCTTGTATGCAGTGATAAAGATAAATCATATACACCAGCAGATAGATGAGTATGAATATGTAGAATTGAAAGGAGAGTGAAGCATAGGATAGGTGAAGAATAAATAAGAAGAACAACACTAAAGGAAGGAACACAATCCTTAGATCTCTAAAGGATACAAAGGCAAGAATTATCTACTAGTATGATGTATCTATCCCTATGTTTATTATGATGAATGCCTTGTGGTAAATAATGACAAATGCATATAATTAAAAGATTATAATTAGTATCATAAGCATTGTGAAATTTTCTATGAAATATAGATTATATTCACAACACATTTGATATGATTGTTTGCAACTATGTAGTTTGATTAGTTTATTATGCATTAAAGTGGATTATTGTATGTATGTTATGATGGAGGAAATGTGGTGCAAGAGGGATAATGATGATGGGGCACTCTTCTAGGTACACCAACCCTTTAGGGGGGATTGAATAATCCCATTGGGGCTAAGGGGTTACAAAGGGTACTGCCCTTGGGCTTAGAAGAGATAGCTTCCAGGGCACCCTTGTGTGATCTCATTCTCCTATCATAGACATGCAAATTCAAAGGAATCAATCATAGAGAAAGGGAAAGGAAATGACAAGATGAGGGGGAATGAGATAACATATACCTCATTAGGTAGACCACCTCATATGGATGGCGTGTGCCACATGAGGCCAAGGTGGATGGTATATCCACTCTTAGGCCCATTAAAGTCACACTCCTCAACTCTCTTATGGTTGAGTCTCCAAGATAGTTAGGTTTAGTTGGATTAATAATGCCATTATGAGTTTGTTAATAATTTTAACTTGATTGTGACAAATATTACCATAAGTAGTTTCTAACTTGTTTGCAGGAATTAAATCAAGCCAAGGTACTCTCTAAACCTTTGTTTGCTTGAAAATTGATAATTTAGGGTAAAATTAGTATTGTTCCTATAAGGGACATTACAAGTGGTATTAGAGCATCTTTCCTACCATCCTGTGTATACTTTATGTATTATGTTTATTGATGTATACCTTGTGCCTTATGTATATTCAAGTGTATACCTTGTGATTTATGTGTATTCAAGTGTATACTTTGTGGCTTATGTGTATTCAAGTGTATTCAAAGGTATACTTTGTGACTTATGTGTATGCCTTATAACATACGTTCATGTGAGTACTTTGTATATTACGTGTATTCCCATGTATGCTTCATGCTTGTTGTATATACTCATATGTATACTTGGTGGTCTTGGGATGGTGGATGGACCCATAGTGTAGTATGAGATTGACTGGATCCCTTTCCCAGTTGTCTACTTATATGTATTAATCCAACTTACGCGTATTCATATTTTGTGACCAACATATACTTCATGACTTACGTGTATTCAAATGTACTCAAGTGTATACTTCATGATTATGTATTCAAGTGTATACTCTATGACTTTGTACTCAAGTGTATACTTCATGATTATGTATTCGAGTGTATACTCTATGACTTTGTACTCAAGTGTATACTTCATGATTATGTATTCGAGTGTATACTATATGACTTTGTATTTGTATTCAAGTGTATACTCTATGACTTTGTATTTAAGTGCATACTTCATGACTATGTATTCGAGTGTATACTGTATAACTTTGTATTTGTATTTGAGTGTACATACTCTATGACTTTGTACTCAAATGTATACTTCATGACTATGTATTCAAGTGTATACACTATGACCTTGTATTCAAGCTTGCATACTTCATGATTATGTATTCGAGTGTATACTCCATGACTTTGTGTATTTAATAGTATACATTATGACTTCATGTATACATTTATTCAAGTGTATACTACATGACTTTGTGTATTCAATTGTATATTTTATGGCTTCATTCGAGCATACGCTCCATGACTTATGTATATTCAAATGCACACTTCATGACTTACTTGTATCGATGTGTATACTTCATATTCATGTAATACGTGTGTATACTTTGCTTGTTACATGTATGCTTCATGCCTTATGTATTACATGCACTTTGTGAATTACGCTCATGCTTAATGCTTTATGTATTACATGCATGTATTGCATATTACGTGTGTATACTTTGTATGGTTTATGCTTTGGTATCAAGTGTATGAGCTATATGTTTCATGTATGACATGCATATACTTGTGTATTACATACTATGTTCATGCTTCATGCTTCATATACTTTTGTAATATGTGTATGTTCCATACTCCATGTATTAAGTGTATAAGCTTGTCTATGCTTCATGTATTATGTGTATTTATGCTTTGTGTTTTACGTGTATACTTCATATATCACATGTACGATTCATGCTTCAAATATATTTGTGTGCATGTATACTTTGCATATTCTGTGTATCTATGTATATGCTTCATACATGTATGTACTTCATGTATCAATGTGTGTGCTTCAAGTCTAATAACAAGTTTAAATGAGAGAAACTTGTCTTGAATATCACTAGT
Organism: Cunninghamia lanceolata; assembly: GCA_027924645.1. Classification (NCBI taxonomy): domain Eukaryota; kingdom Viridiplantae; phylum Streptophyta; class Pinopsida; order Cupressales; family Cupressaceae; genus Cunninghamia; species Cunninghamia lanceolata. The sequence goes on from BSBN01000934.1 coordinate 5,019,654, forward strand.
TACCAATTCTTGTTGTTGAGAGATATTGGGAAATACAAATACACAAACAAAATGGAATGACAAATTACCCCATACTTTGGAGAATGCTAACGTTGACAGTTGGATTGAGACAAGAAAACTAACAACAATTCTTGACGAGATCGATTTAGGATCCTAATGTTATTTAGAAGTATTCTAATTATGATTGCTTGAGGGCAACCAATCTTGGGCGAGGCAGACTGTGATGTCCTGATATTAAGGCATTGTTTAAATTAAAGATTTAAACATCATGATAAAGATGGTGAAGTTGTTTTAGTCAAATATGGTGTTTGTCATGTCCTCTCTATCATCAATATGGATGATAATTGTGAATGATATTAAATAATATTATTATATAAATATAATTAAAATATAATATATTTATTAATAAGATTATATTATTATATTTCTAAATGATAAATATAAATATAATATATAAATATTAGATATATATTATGCAGCCAATATATTAAACTAAATAAGCGATTCATATAAGTCCACAAAGGATAATTTTAACAATGACTAAAATACATGGCATTGATTAAGACTAGAAGTCAACAATTTATGATTAATACAATATGTTCATATAAGCAGCGAATATTGTATAAGGATGTGATTAATAATATATATATATATATATATATATATATTTTATTATTATGTGATTAACAAGATAATGGTGTGATTACTATATAATATAGATATTATTGTAAACAGATATATATATATATATATATATATATATATCTGACAAAGGGAAGAGATTTTTGTTTTTAAGAACAATGATTAATAATAGTTAAAGCAACGATTTCATAAACAAATCTAGCAGCGATCATGATATATGATAAGCAACAGTTGTGAATAATAATGCAGCGATCCATATGTGTTAATTGTGCCTCCATATTAAAGGGATGCTGATGAGGCAAGTTCTAGTTTTAGACCAAAAACCCATTTATAGAAAACACAATCAAAGAGAATTCAAAATTAGTGACAGAAGATAACAAGATCATCAATACGGATTTTAACAGACAAATACATATGATAGGAGGAATATATATATAAATGTCAATTCTTATTATCAAGAAATCATAATAGAGACTATTCTCCCACATAATCATTATAGTTCTTTTCCATTACCTAAACTAGACTTTTCATACAACCATGGCCTCTAATAGTCGGCCTCCTAATGCAGATACACAAAACTTCCTAACTAACTCCTATACTCCCATTTTATTATCTCACCTATAGCACCTTCGACCTCTATTCTCAAAACTCAAACTTCACATTTTTTTCCCCTCTTCCTATCATGCTCTTCTTCCTCACTAGTCTCTACAGCCAACCACAAAGGCCTTCTCTTCCTCCCAAACATTGAAAGAGGTATTCTAAAATACCAAGTGACTACCAGCCGCCCCTCCATGTGGAGAATAAAATCCCAATCTCGCAGAGAATAACGCTAGCATTCAAGTGGAGGCAGAGAGAATTGCTAAAAAGGAAACACTGATGCTGAATGCCTTCCACTGCTGCCAGAAATCTGAAGTGAAATGCCCACTGTCAGTCATTAATTCTTCTTTTTATAACGGTCAAGCCTCAACCACTAGCCACACGTCAAATCCAGTCAAGAATTGGGAACATATATTTTCTTTTCTTGGCATTGTGCAACTGACGAACAGTGATAGGAAGCTGTGACAAACACCAAAACACAACAAAAAAAAACCCCAAACTATAGAAACTGAAACAAAACACAAAACAAAATTGGAGGGTAAGCGATGCCACTACATCAGATGCATCCCTTGGTAAAGATGTCCCCTCCATGAAGTCACCCCCCTTCATGAGGGACATAAGAAGGGTATAAAGGTATAATGAAGTGGAGGAGAAAAATATGTATGGAAGAGAATCGAATATCATTGGATTTAAAATCAGATATAAAAATCTGCAATATATATGTAGCAATATATTAGGTTGTTGATAGCTTATAGGAGGAAGTAAGAATAAATATAGATAATATTTTGAGCCCTATGAACACTTATATATATATATATATATATATATATATATATATATATATATATATATATATATATATATATATATATATATATATATATATATATATATATATATATATATATATATATATATATATATATATATATATATATATATATATATATACTTCTAATTACATGAAGAAGAAAACAAAGAGAAACATATTTCCTAAGTTTAGGAAGAGAGTTTTCAAGAGCAGATCTTGTATGGAGTGATAAAGATAAATCATATACACTAGTAGATAGATGAGTATGAATATGTAGAATTGAAAGGAGAGTGAAGTGTAATATATGTAGTGCCCCTCCATTCTCATCTTGGATGTGCAAGTGATCGGGCTATGGAGCATGAAGATGAAGGTAAAATAATAGGAATATTTAGGGTATGTTAGACAATTGATGTTGTACATTATATGATGCTGGTAGATGCTACATTCATGTTGATGACATTCCTGATTATGCTCATGTGTGGTTACATATGACAGTTAGTATGTTTTATCAATAATCCTTGTTGCGACACTGATAATTCATATGCTCTGACATTGTTTTACATTTAGGTGATTATGATGTTGATCTTACTATGATTGTCATATGTTAGAATTGATTTTTATGCCATTGATTCTATATTATAGGATGATCTAATTATTGTGTGGTGTGAAAAGAGACAATGTCATACCACTCATTCATGAGTGTCCAGCGACATTGTGATTCTCTTTCACTTCGTGACTATTTTATATTTATTATACTTGTGCATAGATCGTGTTGTGTGCTACAGGTTACAGGTATCAGGCATCGACTCCACCTGAATTGACAGGTCTGAGCGTGCCTTAAACCCAATAGAAACTGTTGAATGGAGATAACATATAGTCCCCTAGCTTAGCCATCATCCTTGAAGAAGATGAGTATCTGGTTTTGCACCCAGTGTCAGTGTTGTCGGTATGGGCATGATAGTCAGTCATTGTTGTGGTGGTCTTGCTTTTCGATCATGCATAGTGGTCAAGTACTATTTGGTATTTGGGTTATGTACATTAGAAGTGTCTGATTTATGTTCTGGTTTAAATTCCTACATTAAAATAAATTTAAATGCAAAGCTAAAGTTAAATATATAGTAATAATAAGGAGATAAATTAATATCATGAGGTGGAATTATGAAGTTGTTTATTAAAAATAAACAACTTAATTGGAATATAATTAATAAAATTAATGTGAAAATAAATATATAAACAAGCCTATGTTTTGTTAAGTGGCTATAAAAAAATAAATCTATAAATAATTATAACTTGTTATAAAATATATATAGTAAATATTGAAGTAAATAAAAATAAAAATTTGCATTGTAGGGTTGTAAATGAGATTATAGTTGTATTGTTATAAATTTAATAAATTGCAAATTGTGAGAAAGAAAAGATGGGAATTGGTTGTCTTTAAAGAACTTTGGGGGCATGAGAATTTGAAAATGTATGGGGAGTTTCAAGGAGGAAAATAGGGTTTTGATAATAAATAAAAAGAGGAGAGACAAGCAGGAGGGGAGGAGGAAGATACAGATGCAAGAGGAGTAGCAGGAAGGGGAGCACAAGATAGCAAAGTAAGTTAGAAGAGTTGGATGACCATCCCTCCTAGTATGTATGACATTTTTCTTTCTTCTCCCTAAATGTTGTTCTCTATTTCAAATCATATTAGTACTGCAACTAGTCTATAATATGGAAACAATAGAGAAAGGCCATATCTATGTTTGATGAAGAGTTGGTAGATTGAGGATTTGATCCTTAAACATAGGACTTTTGAGGAGAATGAAGAATCTGATATAACATATTATTTTCCTCTATAGACACAATACTTATAAGTATCCATCCTTAAGAAGATTAAGGAGATGCAATCTTCATTCTATAGGGATCTTAGTTTATCTTTGTTGGTGGTGGTTCCAAATCAATTGGTGTATGATATAGATACTATTCTAAATGCCATTCATATGAGAAATATTACCTTCTAGACATTGTCATAGTATAGAAGGATCATCTTGGAGACTTTCAATCTACAATTTGTTATTTGGTAATGGCATTGTATTTTGGGGTAATCTAGCAACATGGGATGAAGACGGTGGCCTTATGACCCTTGAATACCCTTTAGATTGAAAGCACAGGCCTTATGTCCCTCTTCCTTCTGCCTTGACCACAATTAGTCCAAGGACTCTATTTGCAATTGCGTGTTGCTACATGCTCCCTATGTGCACTGTATCACCTCCGAAGACCTGACAACCACCACTTGACACACATGACAAATCGATGTGGAGTGTAGTCTGAGATATATGTCCATGCTTGAATGGACATCAAACAACTTGCTTGTATCTGGAAGGTTGGCTGCATCATTAGGGCCATGTTCTTTGAAAAGATAAAGAAGGACTACGAGAAGAATTCTCAATTGTCTAACCTGATGGTGGACTGTACATATTTAACAATTCTCAAACTGTTAACCTTGGCAATGATCCAAAAATAAAATTGAATTTTCTTATCTCATGGATTTTTGTATAAAATTCTTATGGATAAAAGAACATGCAAATTGCTTAGTATTTAGATCAATCATACATGATTGTCTTGGACCTGCATGGTTTAGATCCCATCTCCATGAAGGCATCGTCTTGCACCTTATGCTTTACCAGTCATTTTTCTTTAGCTATATTGAATACAGAACACATGAGCAAAATAGATTTGATAGAGAAAGGCTTTGATTGTAGATCTTCTCTATGTGCTCCTGCAAATCACTCAAAATCCATTTTAATTGAATACCCAATGAAGAGTAATTTCAGCATATCGTAGGCAAAGGTTGCAGATCTAGATTTATATCGGCCAATTGCATTTGTTTGAAAGTTTCTAAAGCCTTTTCAACAAATCCATTTTGTGCATATCCTTCAATCATTACATTCCAAGGGATCACATCTCTGAGGCGTCAAGTTTGTGCACTTTGTTTATGCATCCAGATGCAACTTATATATATATATATATATATATATATATATATATATATATATATATATATATATATATATATATATATATATATATATATATATATCAGCAGAGCTTTTAAAGTTTAGGGTTTCCTTAAGGCTAACCACGCTCACATAATGATCATTGTTAGGCATATTGTAATAAGGGTTATAAATGTGATTAAAGTATATATAGCTCTCATCCACTTAACCTGCATGGCTGCGCACCTTAGAACAAGCAAAACTTACAATGTTAGGATGTGTGCAGAGTGTTTCATTGATTCAAGGATTTTGAGAGCATCTTTCCAAATCCATTATGTGTGTATTTTGCAACCACTGAATCCATGAGATGACAGCTCCTTGAGGCGTCTATCAACCAAATCATTCTCTTTGTCCAAATGCATAGAATTTGCAAATAAAATAGCGGGAGATTTAAAACCTATTAATTTCGTTTGCTTAAAAGTTTCTAAAGTCTTATTAACAAATTAAAAAAAATATGTTTTTGGTCATATGCGATCTGCACCATGAAAAAAACATCCACACATTCACCGCAGGTTTAACTAGCATTATAATGACAAGGTTTAGGGTCTCTTCATGATCGTCTAGCATGGGCAAGAAGGTCAACCTTGCACACATAGTGATCAGCTGTAGGTTTAATGCAATTAAGGTTCTTTTAATAAATAGGAATTAGGAATTCTTTGATAAATATTAATATTAGGGTATTGTATTTATTACAATAGATACTGAATTTAAATTTATAAGTTTAGGGTTTTGTATTTAGGTAATCTTAATTGGTGAGGTTTTATATACCATATTAATAGTGATTACTATGTTTAAGTTCTAAAAGTATTAATGTTTATTTATCTACCAACATGTCAAAAGTTGTATGGTTCACAATGGCTATAAGAACTTCAATGAAGTTTAATTTGTTAAGGGTAATAATTTACTATGTAGAAAAGATATAAATAGGTTATTGGAAACTTTAGTTGTTATTGTAACATGTTGTCACACAAACTTTCTTTGGGTGATCCATGTTGTTAAAATGTAGTCTTTAGGTTTCTTTTATTTAATATTTTCTTCAATCTTGAATTCCTAGAAGGTACATGGGATTCTCCTTTTTCTAGTATAGAATCATTAAATTAGTCATTGATGACATATTGTCTATGAATCCTTTCTTTTTGGCCAAATAGTGTTATGGTGCCATTGTGACCTTCATTATTAATTTGGTAAAGATTTTAGTTTCTTAAGAAGTTTAAATGTTATGTTTAGTGGTTCCTAGGGTTTAATTATTAGTGAAACTTCCACATGCATGGGTTCTACTTATCTCTCCTTATTGGCTTCACAATCATCATTATCTATTTGATAAATGAATTTTGACGACCTTAATTATGCTAAGAATAATCTTTACTAATATTCCTTGTGTAAGTTGAAAACATGATCAAATGGAGTACAACTATGATTGATTCATTTCTATAATTATTATGTCATTCATGTGTTATGGTTATTATTACTCTATTGTATGATTTTAATTGTGGTGATAGTCCCTCATTGTGATAAGGATTGTATTTTATAAATTGTTGTGTTATAATATGTATGCCTTAGGTTTATTTACATGTTGTTCATAATCATTTTAATTAAACGAAACTAAAATAAGTCTTGGGATCTATTAGTTAAAATATTGTTAATCATGGACACTTATATCTTATGATCATATTAGTAACTGCTACAGGTGGTTAGAAAGTTATAGTTCTATATTGATGAGATAGATTCACTTTATAATTGTTAGATGATTGATCATGATTGGATTAATGCTACATTCTTTAAGACCCATAATTAGTGCATCATATCATATGTTACATTTGTGGTATTGTATTTGAAATATTGATGAAGGATCTTAGTTTATGATGTGCATTGAGAGTGAACGTGATGCGAGACTATTGTGTTTTAGTGATAACAAGTGTCTCTGTCATTTGGGGAAGTTGATTCTAGAGGCCTAGGATGGTGTGATTGTGTGGGGGTTGGCTATGTGTGTGCATCATGTGAGTTGAGTGAAATGTAGTGCCCCTCAACTTATCGTCTTTTGGACTGATGTTTGCTTAGTAGTACTGGACATTTTGACAGTATTTTTAGATCGTTGATGATGGATTTCTAGTTATTTTGCTGTTTCAATATGAACTTAATTGTTAAGATAACAGATGTTGATGTTGGATTATGCCATTTTATGCTTTACAATTTGATAAATGAACTGATGTTTTAGATGCTTTGATGTTATTCATTATATGGATTGGAAGTTAGTTGATCATTTTATGTCGTAGATTAGTAATCTGATACCTTGTTCAATATAGTTGATTGTTATTTATAAACGTGAATGGAATAGTGTTGTATTACTCGTTCTCGAGTACCCTACCTCACTGCGATTTCCATTCACGATAGGATTGCATGTGATGTATATGTATATCTTGTTATGGTTAACGTGCGTTGCTGCAGGATGCAGGTACTAGGCATCAACTCCACCTGATTACAGGTCTGAGCGTGCCTTCGCCAATGGATTAGTTGGTTGGAGTTAACGTGAGGTTCCTAGTCAGTGTTCCTTCGTCGTCAGTTTACCCTTGTGGTTATTGGTTGTCATTCGCCATGTCTTACTGTCAGGTAATATTGTATCTTGGAGTCAAATCAAGTTCAAAGGTGTCTAAGTATGTGTGGTAATGTTGTGCTTTAATTAGAATCATTCTACGAAAGAGTATAAATGTTGTTAAATGGGCATAATGTCGTTAATTGCTGATTATAGTTATAAATAAATTATTAATTTAATAGAAGTGTTGTTGATAAATAAAGTTGTAAGAAGTTTGTATTATTCGATATAATATTAATTATAATAAATATTTAAATAAATAAATAGTGGTAATCATGTTGTAAATTGTGATTCACAACTTGATTAATAAGATAAATTAAAGGATAGTACAAAATTATAGTTTGTCGAAATAGTACTATTCTATTTGTAATGATATTTTGGGGTCGGCTATAAAGAGATATATTAATAAAATAAAATAAATAATAAGTGGGGATCATTAAATTAAATAAAAATACATATTCTTTAAATGAGTTGTGCACGGGATCGTGTGCCAAGCCCTTGGCAGAGGAGAGAGGCTGAGTTATAAAAGAGCGGTAGGGGCATCAAGGACGGCATCACAGGTGAAAGGAAAGAAGCAGCTTGGAACTGCAACAATTGGAGTAGGTTCGTCGAGGTGATTTGCGAAATCAGGTTCCGTTGAATGCCTTATCTTTGAACTTCATTTCAAATCTGCAAATGTGGTTATAGTTTATTCAATTCCAAATAGTTCTGTAGACTGTCCTCTCAGTGTGTAATCAGCATCTTCTCTTAGGGTTTAAATACTTCATTTCTGCTCAAGGATTCCGTTAGTAGATCATCTTTCCTTCCATTGGTTTGCCGAATCAGCCAATCGTCCCTGCAACAATTCATTTTGATAATCTTCTTCATGTCTTGGAGGATGAATATCGGCAATTCCATCGGTGTGCAATCTCAGCCTGGCATATGGATGATAGGGATAGAAGATATAAGTTGGCATTCCTTCAGTATTCTCTTGGTTAACTGTTTTTGCATAATCTCGATCATGCGTTGCCTCCGCAAATTTCCTATTCCCTCAGACCCTAACTGATCTTTCATCGAGCAACTTAGCACAGTAGGTTTTAGGTTAAAGGCTCGCAGGGCTGAGAACGACCCTCTCGCATAGGTTGGTAGTTGGTGAATGTGCTTGAGATAGGACGAAATGGAAGGTGCAAAGCGATTGCATGAGGAGATCATGAGTCGTGGAAATCACAGATTCTCATTTCAAAAGTTGTTCACAGTTTGAAGATATAGGATCACTGGCCAATCACAGAATATCTGAAAATCCAAGATTGTGTCTAGACGGCGACAGGGGGAGAGGACGCCAAAGGCAATATTGAAATCGCTATTTTTTTTTGGGATGCACATGTTCTTAGAGATTGTAAATCTGAAGGATCTGAGGAATTTCATTGAAGAAACCATATCTAAAGGGAGATCACACGCTACCAATAAAGATTTCTTTTCAACGTGCCTGTTTTGGTGGCCTCCGTCAGTCATTATCAGTAATGAGGCCTCAATTTGTATTGTTTGGAGACTCCATTACAGAGCACTCATTTGGAGACGGAGGATGGGGCGCATCCCTCACCCAACGCTACTCTCGCAAAGTAATATAAACTTCTGCATTGAATTGCATTTGAATGAATGGATGAATGAAGGTCATGGTATTTATGATATTTGATTCACAGGCTGATATTATTCTGCGGGGTTATGGTGGTTACAACACATGATGGGCTTTGTTCCTGCTCCCTTACATCTTCTCTCCGGTAAGAATCATGTCCTATTTGCAGTTATACTCCTACCACATTTTACATATCAAAATTCACTCAATTAGAAATGCCACCGAGCTCGAGGTCTTCTTTATTAAGGGAATGGTTTCACAGACTTAGATTGACTGAATGGTTTCTTTCTATTTATGCAAAATGGTATTGTAGCAAACGAGTTCTTGGCAAGCAGATGGCAAAACATTGGAAAACATTGGTGTTAAATTATTGTGCTCTCACGGACTGTTTGCTGATGACTGGCCGAACTGGCTAACCGTTGGGGTGCTCTGTGGGTACAATGTGCTCTTTAATGTTCTATACACAGCAGCACTTCATTATCTTAATCGTGAGTACCTCCAACTGCAACCCTACTTGGTTTTCATTGGCATCATGAATTCCTTGCCTGTAAATTTTGTGCTTTGTCTACTTCATCTGCACTTGGAAAGCCTCAGGCTCTAATTTCAGAAGAAGACTTGAAACAAAAGAAAGAATCTACAACTGGTACTCATAATTTGGAGATGCATGATATATCAAGAAACATTACCATGCACCCTGACAGCTGTTCAAACTTACTACAAAAAATTAGTTGAATATGTTAAGAATTGTAAAACCTATGTAGGTGGGGTTTCAAGAGGACAGAGAAATAGCAACGAACTTTGTGTATACCAGCAAACTCGTTTTGTGTATATCAGCGAACTTTGTACAGCAATAGGATCACCATACAATTGCATTCCAAACAGTATTTCTGTAGGATCCAGTTTTATAACCACAGATCACCCTATGACGAGGTTGTAGAGTTTATGCAAATCCAGTATTGTTGGCCTGCAATCATTCCATCTATTTAGAGCGTTGTACTCAGCTGAGCGCTCAAGTTTCACCTTTACCCTCATTCAACTATTTTCTGGAAAACGATTCGTACAATCAGTGCAGAGTTATCAATAATATCAATAACTGATTTAGCATAGAAAGGCATGCGCTACCAAGGAAGAAGGTTCTGCCTTCACACAGTAAACAGCAGTCGAAATCTACAGAGGTTTTATAATCTGCGACCTTCCGTCAGAGATAAACTTCCTTCAGTTTGTAACACTGTTTCCGCACCTTTTTGTAATTGGAAATCTGCATGGCGTTGAGTATTTGAAGAACGCTGTTAGAGGCCATGAGTGATCTTTTCGAGAGCTCCAGTTCACCATTTCTGTGTGTCATTATTTTCCTACAGTCCTTGCCTTTTTGTTAGAGAGAGAAAACCCTTAAGTTGTGTCATCAATTTATTAAAATTCCAAGTTGGCGAACGCTGATACAATCAAATATCATTCACGTCAGTGGTAAAACAGTCAATAGCAATTTTACATCGCAGTAGTAAAATATCTCAAGCTGTTTGCGTAGGGCGCATTTACGATTGTTCTCTTGAGAAATTATATCACCACGGATAAGATCAATTTCGGAAACATCTTCAAATCATCATAAGATAATCTATTTGGTTGAGCTCACTAGAACGTCTGCAAGACCGTGTGAAGGATAACAAACAATTTGTGATTGAATTTGCCTCGTGTGATTGGCGTTCAGTCGTAAGATATCGCTCTTAGCGTTATTATCCTTAATAGAATAAAGCTAATTGGACAAGATTGAAGGAAAGTATATAAGATCGTATCTGGAATTAAGTGGTTCTTTTATCAATTATTGTAATGATTTAGTTAATCAATCTATTTATCTCTTGAAACAAAATAAAGGTTAGTTAGAGATTTAGTTGCAAGGTATTAATGTAATTGTTGTAATATAATGTTGATTTTATTTCAGAAGTTGTTTGCATTAAACTGAGAATGAATTGTAGTATTTCATCTCTTGAATTTGAATTGAATTGATTAAGTGTTGTAATGAGTCGTATTGAGGTTGTTCAAACTTGTATTCTAGAGGCTAAGTTGTCGTTGTTAAGTATTCACAACTTGTATATTGTTGTTCTGTAATTACGACATAATAGCGTTTATGTGTATCAAACAAAGTATGTAGTTTAATGAGGTTCTGTCACGGTTGAATGTTGTGTCTTGTAAAGTAATAATCTCAGGATGAGATATCAAACCTCTTGTGATCTTATTGTACCATTTTGTTGTAAGGAGAGACCTGAAATCTGTAAAAGAATAAAGTATTGTAATGTTAAAAGTATTGGATAACAATTGATGTTATGATTCTATTTCGATGCAAGAGGGTTTATGCCTTGCGATGTTCATTTACGTGTATTGTTATAAGTTTTGCATAATGTTTTAAGGTTTACTAGGGGTTAGGAAGGAGAGTGGCTTTCAACATGGGGCTAGCACCCAAAGTGGCAGTCAGGATAACCTGTTGGAAGTAGTTTAATCAAGTGATAACCTAAAAATAAACTAGGGGGTTAAGGGCAGATTTCACATTAATAAGATTAATGGATTCCTCTCCCATGGCCTGTAGTGCTTGTTTAGACTAAGGATGGGTAGAGAAGGCCTGGTCGGCATGATTGACTTCCTTGTCTTCATGAAAGGAAGGTCGATTCTGCATGTGTCACCCTATGGGGCCAGCGCCTAGTGAGGGGCTGTCAGGATAACCATAGATGGGGGCCGGTGCCTAGTGAGAGGCTGTCAGGATAACCCATGTTAGGACCGTGTGATGACACTCTCCCTACTACAACCTAGCATCCCTTCTTCGGTCTCTCCTCGTTTGTTTTGTGTCGCCTCTGGAAGTGAAAGTGAAAGTTAAGTTAAGTTTAGTTATGTTGTGTTGTATTGATATTGCCATGTGTTGTATTGGCGTTGGTCGTCCTTTGTTCTTGTTTGTCTTATGTCTACCTGACTGTTTTGTTTGGGACCTCATGTTAACTCCTAGCTCGGGGGGTGGACCTTAGGGTTCCACATGGTCGGGTGGAAGAGCTATTTTATCCATTGGTTATTCCTGTCAAGATCATATGCAGAAAAGGATTTGTACCAGTTGTACTTGTTCCAATGATGATGATGTAAGTGCATAACCTTGTACCAGATTTGTGTAACAGAACATTCTTTATGTATGTAACTTTGATGTAGACTAAAAGTGGCAATGTAATGATGTCTTGTTGTACTTATATGAAAGCATTTTAGTTATGTATTTAATCATGCAGATTCTGTTATTTGATGATTTGCAATGAATGTGAATAAGTTATTTATTTGAGCATGGATTTGGATCAGTTACTAATGTATGTTAATTTGTGTTAGTCGATTTGTTAAGTGATGCAGCCTTGGACCCTTAGAGAATATGTCGTAATTAGTTGTGTTAACGTTACTTTACCATTTTTAAAAAAAAATTTCCTGTTTCATATTGCATAAGTGTGTATTCTTTAAGGTGTTGAAGGTGGGCGTTACATCTGGTATTAGAGCCAAGTTACTAACACTGGGTACTCTAGTTTGATAATTAGCCCATTAAACTATGCTAGTTGCTTAAACTCTGAAGAACACATTCATTCATAGTCCTTGCCTGGCAACCTGAAGTGGTTCTTGGATGTGTTGTCCAGGAAGATGCCTAGGGTACGAGGCCAAGGACGTGGACGAGGTAGGGGTCATGGGAGAGGTGTTGATATCAGCCCTCCTCCTAGTTCCCCTCATGGAATTACACAAGAAGGTGGAAGTGAGAATCAAAAGAATCAGGATCAGCCCGAGGGTGCTCAACTACGCCAGCTCCTTGAGGAGGTGCTTGCTCATCTTGGTCCTAGGCAGGAGGTGGTACAACCAGAAGAGAGAGAAAGAGAACGATCTCCTAGAAGGAGGGAAATCATAGCTGAACAAGAAGCCATTCTTGCGGGCCACATGAGAGACCTGATGAGAGCCCGTCCCCCTACATTCGATGGCTCCGGCAGCGGTTTGGAAGCAGAGACATGGCTGATTGATTTGGAGAGATGATTTGCTATGCACCCATATGGTAGCAATACTAAGGCAAGATGCGCCATCATGCATCTAAGAGGATTCGCCTCTACATGGTGGCGTCTTGAGGAACAAAAGTTGCATCTGGATATTGCGACAATTTCATGAGAACTATTTCTTGAAAGGTTCAGAGCTCAATTTTTATCTGACCATTGGAGGCAACGACGAGCGGACGAGTTCCATGGGTTGAGACAGATGGCCATGACAGTGGAACAGTATGAGCGTAGGTTTTATGAACTCAAGCAATATGCAGGTATTGGAAACGACGAGGCCATGTTAGTTCAGCATTTTATTAGAGGTCTGAATGCACGCATCAGTGGAGGAGTTTGTGTGTTCGAGCCGAAGACCATGGAGGTAGCAGTTGAGAAGGCTCGACTGGTGGAGGAGAATTTGACCATGGCCCTAGGGGGTCATACAGGTGTTCAGATTGGGAGTGCACCCTCAACAGGCTTAGCTTCTCAAGATGGTCAATCTCAAGCAACAAGTGCATCTAGAGGGAATCATGTACCCGCTAAGGGAGAGCAGCAACAGCAGCAGTATTCGCAATCAAAACCAAAGAATTCCAAACCACAGCAAGGTGGTGTTTCTCAGTTAAGGAAAAACTGTAATTGGCTACAAGCCAAGAATTACCATTCCAACCAACCTGTTCAGAGATCACAACCTGTAGTTAGTAGAGGAAGTTTTCAGCAGTCTAATGCACCTATTGGTGGTGGAGGTTTTAGCAGGGGAACAGGATGTTTCTCTTGCGGACAGCAGGGTCATATTGCCAGGCAGTGCCCACAGAAGAACACTGTAGGATTTAGTCAAGGGCTGGCAGCTTCGGAGCCAACAGTGGGTGATGCAGGGAGGTCTCATAGAGTGTTCTCAGTGGTTGACCACCACCAGATAGAGCATCAAGGGATAGTCTCTGAGACTGCAGGTAGGGGACGAGCAGCTTTCTTTGGAGTTCGTGCGCGTTCCACAGCATCAGGAGCTAACCCTCATAGGTAGGGGTCCAATGGGATCCTAATGACATGGTTTTAGTTGCCTTGGAGGACGTAACCTTTACACGAGAAGTATACCCCTTTTTGTCGCAGGCTTCCAGGAGTAAGCCTCACCCTAGGGGGGGAGGATGTAGTGCCCCTCAACTTATCGTCTTTTGGACTGATGTTTGCTTAGTAGTATTAGACATTTTGACAGTATTTTTAGATCATTGATGATGGATTTCTAGTTATTTTGCTGTTTTAGTATGAACTTAATTGTTAAGATAACAGATGTTGATGTTGGATTATGCCATTTTATGCTTTACAATTTGATAAATGAACTAATGTTTTAGATCTTTGATGTTATTCATTATATGGATTGGAAGTTAGTTGATCATTTTATGTCGTAGATTAGTAATCTGATACCTTGTTCAATATAGTTGATTGTTATTTATAAACGTGAATGGAACAGTGTTGTATTACTCGTTCTCGAGTACCCTACCTCACTGCGATTTCCATTCACGATAGGACTGCATGTGATGTATATGTATATCTTGTTATGGTTAACGTGCGTTGCTGCAGGATGCAGGTACTAGGCATCGACTCCACCTGATTACAGGTCTGAGCGTGCCTTCGCCAATGGATTAGTTGGTTGGAGTTAACGTGAGGTTCCTAGTCAGTGTTCCTTCGTCGTCAGTTTACCCTTGTGGTTATTGGTTGTCATTCGCCATGTCTTACTGTCAGGTAATATTGTATCTTGGAGTCAAATCAAGTTCGAAGGTGTCTAAGTATGTGTGGTAATGTTGTGCTTTAATTAGAATCATTCTACGAAAGAGTATAAATGTTGTTAAATGGGCATAATGTCGTTAATTGCTGATTATAGTTATAAATAAATTATTATTTTAATAGAAGTGTTGTTGATAAATAAAGTTGTAAGAAGTTTGTATTATTCGATATAATATTAATTATAATAAATATTTAAATAAATAAATAGTGGTAATCATGTTGTAAATTGTGATTCACAACTTGATTAATAAGATAAATTAAAGGATAGTACAAAATTATAGTTTGTCGAAATAGTACTATTCTATTTGTAACGATATTTTGGGGTCGGCTATAAAGAGATATATTAATAAAATAAAATAAATAATAAGTGGGGATCATTAAATTAAATAAAAATACATATTCTTTAAATGAGTTGTGCATGGGATCGCGTGCCAAGCCCTTGGCAGAGGAGAGAGGCTGAGTTATAAAAGAGTGGTAGGGGCATCAAGGACGACATCACAGGTGAAAGGAAAGAAGCAGCTTGGAACTGCAACAATTGGAGCAGGTTCGTCGAGGTGATTTGCGAAATCAGGTTCCGTCGAATGCCTTATCTCTGAACTTCATTTCAAATCTGTAAATGTGGTTATAGTTTATTCGATTCCAAATAGTTCTGTAGACTGTCCTCTCAGTGTGTAATCAGCATCTTCTCTTAGGGTTTAAATACTTTGTTTCTGCTCAAGGATTCCGTTAGTAGAACGTCTTTCCTTCCATTGGTTTGCCGAATCGGCCAATCGTCCCTGCAACAATTCATTTTGATAATCTTCTTCATGTCTTGGAGGATGAATATCGGCAATTCCATCGGTGTGCAATCTCAGCCCAGCATATGGATGATAGGGATAGAAGATATAAGTTGGCATTCCTTCAGTATTCTCTTGGTTAACTGTTTTTGCATAATCTCGATCATGCGTTGCCTCCGCAAATTTCCTATTCCCTCAGACCCTAACTGATCTTTCATCGAGCAACTTAGCACAGTAGGTTTTAGGTTAAAGGCTCGCAGGGCTGAGAACGACCCTCTCGCATAGGTTGGTAGTTGGTGAATGTGCTTGAGATAGGATGAAATGGAAGGTGCAAAGTGATTGCATGAGGAGATCGTGAGTCGTGGAAATCACAGATTCTCATTTCAAAAGTTGTTCACAGTTTGAAGATATAGGATCACTGGCCAATCACAGAATATTTGAAAATCCAAGATTGTGTCTAGACGGCGACAGGGGGAGAGGACGCCAAAGCCAATATTGAAATCGCTATTTTTTTTGGGATGCACATGTTCTTAGAGATTGTAAATCTGAAGGATCTGAGGAATTTCATTGAAGAAACCATATCTAAAGGGAGATCACACGCTACCAATAAAGATTTCTTTTCAACGTGCCCGTTTTGGTGGCCTCCGTCAGTCATTATCAGTAATGAGGCCTCAATTTGTATTGTTTGGAGACTCCATTACAGAGCGCTCATTTGGAGACAGAGGATGGGGTGCATTCCTCGCCCAATGCTACTCTCGCAAAGTAATATAAACTTCTACATTGAATTGCATTTGAATGAATGGATGAACGAAGGTCATGGTATTTATGATATTTGATTCACAGGCTGATATTATTCTGCGGGGTTATGGTGGTTACAACACACGATGGGCTTTGTTTCTGCTCCCTTACATCTTCTCTCCGGTAAGAATCATGTCCTATTTGCAGTTATACTCCTGCCACATTTTACATATCAAAATTCACTCAATTAGAAATGCCACCGAGCTCGAGGTCTTCTTTATTAAGGGAATGGTTTCACAGACTTAGATTGACTGAATGGTTTCTTTCTGTTTATGCAAAATGGTATTGTAGCAAACAAGTTCTTGGCAAGCAGATGGCAAAACGTTGGAAAACATTGGTGTTAAATTATTGTGCTCTCACGGACTGTTTGTTGATGACTGGCCGAACTGGCTAACTGTTGGGGTGCTCTGTGGGTACAATGTGCTCTTTAATGTTCTATACACAGCGACACTTCATTATCTTAATCATGAGTACCTCCAACTGCAACCCTACTTGGTTTTCATTGGCATCATGAATTCCTTGCCTGTAAATTTTGTGCTTTGTCTACTTCATCTGCACTTGGAAAGCCTCAGGCTCTAATTTCAGAAGAAGACTTGAAACAAAAGAAAGAATCTACAACTGGTACTCATAATTTGGAGATGCATGATATATCAAGAAACATTACCATGCACCCTGACAGCTGTTCAAACTTACTACAAAAAATTAGTTGAATATGTTAAGAATTGTAAAACCTATGCAGGTGGGGTTTCAAGAGGACAGAGAAATAGCAACGAACTTTGTGTATACCAGCAAACTCGTTTTATGTATATCAGCGAACTTTGTACAACAATAGGATCACCATACAATTGCATTCCAAATAGTATTTCTGTAGGATCCAGTTTTATAACCACAGATCGCCCTATGACAAGTTTGTAGAGTTTATGCAAATCCAGTATTGTTGGCCTACAATCATTCCATCTATTTGGAGCGTTGTACTCAGCTGAGCGCTCAAGTTTCACCTTTACCCTCATTCAACTGTTTTCTGGAAAATGATTCGTACAATCAGTGCAGAGTTATCAGTAATATCAATAACTGAGTTAGCATAGAAAGGCATGCGCTTCCAAGGAAGAAGGTTCTGCCTTCACACAGTAAACAGCAGTCGAAATCTATAGAGGTTTTGTAATCTACGACCTTCCGTCAGAGATAAACTTCCTTCAGTTTGTAACACTGTTTCCACACCTTTTTGTAATTGGAAATCTGCATGGCGTTGAGTATTTGAAGAATGCTGTTAGAGGCCGTAAGTGATCTTTTCGATAGCTCCAGTTCGCCATTTCTGTGTGTCATTGTTTTCCTACAGTCCTTGCCTTTTTGTTAGAGAGAGAAAACCCTTAAGTTGTGTCATCAATTTATTAAAATTCCAAGTTGGCGAACGCTGATACAATCAAATATCATTCACGTCAGTGGTAAAACAGTCAATAGCAATTTTACATCACGGTAGTAAAATATCTCAAGATATTTGCGTAGGGCGCATTTACGATTGTTCTCTTGAGAAATTATATCACCACAGATAAGATCAATTTCGGAAACATCTTCAAATCATCATAAGAGAATCTATTTGGTTGAGCTCACTAGAACGTCTGCAAGACCGTGTGAAGGATAACAAATAATTCGTGATTGAATTTGCCTCGTGTGATTGCCGTTCAGTCGTAAGATATCACTCTTAGCGTTATTATCCTTAATAGAATAAAGCTAATTGGACAAGATTGAAGGAAAGTATATAAGATCATATCTGGAATTAAGTGGTTCTTTTATCAATTATTGTAATGATTTAGTTAATCAATCTATTTATCTCTTGAAACAAAATAAAGGTTAGTTAGAGATTTAGTTGCAAGGTATTAATGTAATTGTTGTAATTTAATGTTGATTTTATTTCAGAAGTTGTTTGCATTAAACTGAGAATGAATTGTAGTATTTCATCTCTTGAATTTGAATTGAATTGATTGAGTGTTGTAATGAGTCGTATTGAGGTTGTTCAAACTTGTATTCCAGTGGCTAAGTTGTCGTTGTTAAGTATTCGCAACTTGTGTATTGTTGTTCTGTAATTACGACATAATAGCGTTTATGTGTATCAAACAAAGTATGTAGTTTAATGAGGTTCTGTCATGGTTGAATGTTGTGTCTTGTAAAGTAATAATCTCAGGATGAGATATCAAACCTCTTGTGATCTTATTGTACCATTTTTTTGTAAGGAGAGACCTGAAATCTGTAAAAGAATAAAGTATTGTAATGTTAAAAGTATTGGATAACAATTGATGTTATGATTCTATTTCGATGCAAGAGGGTTTATGCCTTGTAGTGTTCATTTACATGTATTGTTATAAGTCTTGCATGATGTTTTAAGGTTTACTAGGGGTTAGGAAGGAGAGTGGCTTTCAACGTGGGGCCGGCGCCCAAAGTGGCAGTCAGGATAACCCGTTGGAAGTAGTTTAATCAAGTGATAACCTAAAAATAAACTAGGGGGTTAAGGGCAGATTTCACATTAATAAGATTAATGGATTCCTCTCCCATGGCCTGTAGTGCTTGTTTAGACTAAGGATGGGTAGAGAAGGCCTGGTCGGCATGATTGACTTCCTTGTCTTCATGAAAGGAAGGTCGATTCCGCATGTGTCACCCTATGGGGCCGGCGCCTAGTGAGGGGCTGTCAGGATAACCATAGATGGGGGCCGGCGCCTAGTGAGAGGCTGTCAGGATAACCCATGTTAGGACCGTGCGATGACACTCTCCCTACTACAACCTAGCATCCCTTCTTCGGTCTCTCCTCATTTGTTTTGTGTCGCCTCTGGAAGTGAAAGTGAAAGTTAAGTTAAGTTTAGTTATGTTGTGTTGTATTGATATTGCCATGTGTTGTATTGGCGTTGGTCGTCCTTTGTTCTTGTTTGTCTTATGTCTACCTGACTGTTTTGTTTGGGACCTCATGTTAACTCCTAGCTCGGGGGGTGGACCTTAGGGTTCCACATGGTCGGGTGGAAGAGCTATTTTATCCATTGGTTATTCCTGTCAAGATCATATGCAGAAAAGGATTTGTACCAGTTGTACTTGTTCCAATGATGATGATGTAAGTGCATAACCTTGTACCAGATTTGTGTAACAGAACATTCTTTATGTATGTAACTTTGATGTAGACTAAAAGTGGCAATGTAATGATGTCTTGTTGTACATATATGAAAGCATTTCAGTTATGTATTTAATCATGCAGATTCCGTTATTTGATGATTTGCAATGAATGTGAATAAGTTACTTATTTGAGCATGGGTTTGGATCAGTTAATGATGTATGTTAATTTGTGTTAGTCGATTTGTTAAGTGATGCAGCCTTGGACCCTTAGAGAATATGTCGTAATTAGTTGTGCTAACATTACTTTACCATTTTAAAAAAAAAAATTTCCTGTTTCATATTGCATAAGTGTGTATTCTTTAAGGTGTTCAAGGTGGGCGTTACATGAAATGTACTATTAGAATGTTTTCTCCTATTCATGTTGGTATGATACATGTATAAGATAGATAATACCTTGCTCAGTGTACCTATTCATGTGGTTATGATGAGTATGTAAGATGGGTAATGCCTTGCTCTGTGTGATGTGAAATGATGTATATTTTGTGTTGTAAATGCATCATGATGAGAAATGTGATAGTTCATCCTTGGTTTATGTTATGGGCTTTGAGAATCTAGATGCAGTGAAGGGGGAGTGCTTCCAATGTGGGGTTGAGGCCCAATGTGGCTTGCCAGGGTAACCCATTGGGAGTTTGTAATCAAGTGATAAATTAATAATAAATTTAGAGGGTTGGGTAGTTTTTACATTAAAAAGATAATGTATGTGCCTCTCCCATGGCTGGAGTGTTCGTATAGGCTCAAGATGAGTTGAGAAGGCCTAGTTGGCAAGACCAACTTCCTTGTTGTCATTAAAGGAATGTTGGTTCCGCATTTCTCACCCTATGGGGCCGATGTCTAGTGAGAGACTGTCAGGTTAACCATAGATGGGGGTCAGCGTCTGGTGAGAGATTGTCAGGGTAACCTATAGATGGGGGTTGGCGTCTGGTGAGAGACTATCAGGGTAACCCATGTCAAGACCATGCGATGACACTCATCCCTACTATAGTCTAGCATTCCCTAATTGTGTTTTCCCCATTCGTTGTATGATTTCCTCTAGAAGTGATGTTTGAGTTGCTTGCGATGTTCATATTGACCCATGTTGTATTGGAGTCATGTGTGTTCCTTGCACCTGTTAGTCTACTATCTTTCTGACTATTTGCTGAAGCGGGACCTTATGTTATCTCCTAGCACAGGGGGTGGACCTTAGGGTTCCACATGGTCAGGTGGTTGTGCTTTTTCTCCATTGGTTTTTTCCCTTTCCATTGTTCATGTGTGAGAAGGATGTATCTCATGTAGCAAATATCAGATCTTGTACCAATTAAGGAGACAGCCACTATTGTGTATGTATTGGTTTTGTATATCAGTCTATCATGTACTATAATTCTGATGTATGCATTCCAATGTAATCAGAAGTAGAAATAGTGTAAACAATGTAATGATATACTCATATGTATAGGAATTTATATATGCACATGTAGATTTGTATACATGATCCTGATGATTACTTAACTGATGCTATAAAATGGAAATGTATGTGTTTATTCATCTGATGCAATACATTTAGAATGAATTATTGTTGTTAGTTAATTCATGATGTTTGTTTAGATTTTGTTACTATTTCTATTAGTAATTCAGCCATGGAACCCTAGAGGATAATGCTTAGTTTTATATGTATAGATATGTTTAACATTACTTTGTTATTTCTATCTTAAAAAAAAAATGTCTTGTTTGTATAGCATAGTTGTGTTGTTCTTTGAGGCTCCTAAGAGGAAATTTTGTAGGATTGTTGGAGGAGGCTTGGTGCAGGAGCACCTAACACAAGGTGGCCTCCATGAGGCATTTAAGTTCATGTTTTGTTTTAAATCAAGTTTTGTGTTGTAATAAGATCTATTTGACTAATGCATGTCATTTCTATTTGTATCTGGGTTATTCAAGACCTAGAACCTATGTTTGTAAGTCCCAAGTAATTAGGTTGCATTTGTCAAGTCGTTAGATGGTTGGTCTCCTAGCCACTTGGAGATAGTTAGTTTTCTTCTAGCCGCTTGGAATAGGGTTGGTGTTCCTTAGGGCAAGCTTATAAACCCCAAAGAAATGTATCAAATGCATATAGATTAGATATTGTAAGCATTGTAATCAGATCGAAGCAAAGAAAAGATGAATGTAATCATGCATTTTGTTAAGGAGAAATTGAACTATTTTGTGTCGTCAATTTGTTTTCCATTCTCTGTAATTACAAATTGCATAGTTGTAGATTTCTTTTCCTTTCTATACTTCCGTTGTTGAAAAATGTTGATGTGAAGCATTCCACTGGTGAGATTTCTGTCAAAATCAGTGGAATGGCTTTGTTGTATCATATTCATTTGTTTCATTGTTCGGCGGTGCAGAGGATCCAGATGGTACGAGGTGCACAATAGGTTGACCTAGCATCTCCATGTGCTAGGGTTTGATTGGAGGAGTTGGAGCTGTTATCGGTGAGACAGAGGCCATCGACAAAACATTCCTCGCTCAGAGCGATAAGGATAGTCTAGCTGAAGAGAGGTTGAAGCCATTGAAAGAAAGTTGTAGTCTAAAGATTCTTATCGGGGTGATAAGAGACAAGTGTTACCAACGAAGATCCATCAGGAGGAATCAGTTGGCAGAAAGAGATCTTAGGGTTTGGCTGAAGGCATTCGTCACACTGATGAGTAGTTGGTCCATCGGTGCATCGGCCTAAGTGTGTAAGCAAGCACCGATGACAAGGGTCTCACCGAAGACACTAGTATCGGCATGAGTTTTGTATCATTTCACCAAATGTATATTGCGAATGCATATCGCAAAAGCATATTGAGAATGTAAGTTGAGAAAGCATGTGGGGAATGTATATTGAGAATGTATCTTTCATCGGATATAAACAGTGATCAGTCGTAACGGTGAAATCAGGGTAACAAAACTTTATTCCACCAGAAATAGCAAGTCACACCAAGCATATACTAAGTTGGTGTATCGGTACATTGGCCAAGGTTCATAAGTGTTCGTCAATGATCTAAGTCATGCTAAAAATAAAAAGAGAAGGGCAGATCGTTGAGACATGAGTCAGACTCTCACCAATTGATTTTTGATCAGTTGTGTGCTTCCACTAAGTGCTCCCCATCATATTGGTATCAGAGCCTGAAAAGATTTGGGGCGGCAAGTCAAATTGAGGATTTGCAAGAGTGTTGGCATTTGGGTGCTGTCTGTGAATAGTGTATGTCAGACAGAGAGAGCGAGATAGAGGCAGAGAGGATGCCTCCCAAAAGTATGTCGCAGGATGCCATCAAGGCACTGATCGAGGAGATGCTTGAATCCAAATTGGGAGAGTTCAAGCAGTCCAAAAGCAAAGATAGGGAAGATGAAAGTGACAGTGATGAAGGCAATACAGAAATTGAGGAAACCAATAAAAAGACAGAGGAGATACCTGCAGATCAAAACTACTTTCTTGAAGCCATCAAGGTAATTAGCAAGGATTCTTCAGAGGCTCAGATAGATATTCCCATGTTCAGTGGAAAGATGAATGTTGATGAAGTTATGGAGTGGATTGAAGCTCTAAACAATTATTTTGAGTACACAGAAGTTCCTGAAAGTAAGAGAGTTAAGTTTGCAAAAACTAAACTCAAAGGTGCTACCCTTACATGGTGGAATTACACCCAAGGAGAGGGTAAATAATGGGAAAAGTATGATATCTTCGTGGAGCAGAATGCTAGAGAAGATCAAGTCTCAGTTCCTTCCATCTGACTATGAGGTGCAGGTTTATAGGAAAATGTAGAACCTTAAGCAAAAGGATATGGATGTGGCTACTTACACTGAGGAGTTTCACAAATACACTCTTCATTATGGGTACATGGAGGATGAAAAAGCCAAGGTAGAAAGGTATTTAAATGGTCTGAGGACCAATATTCAAGATGAGATAAGTTTATTTACCCCTGAAACTATGGAAAAATACTTTCAAGTAGCATTAAGAGCTAAAGAGAAGCTGGAGAGGAAAGGTGAGCAGCAGAGTAGAGGAAGAGGTGACAGAAATTTTAGAGGTAGTTTTGGAGGAAGAAGTCCTCACTAGAGGCCTAGTGGTGAGTATAGCCAAGAAGAGCAAGTAGGAGACTCAAGTAGCAGAGGAGGCTACCAAGGAAGAAGGCCACATTAAAGAGGTGGGACAAATGGATCAGGTAGAGAATCTAAGTTCTCTAATATGAAATGCTATAACTGTAATCATATAGGGCACCCAGCCTATAAATGTCCAGAGAAGGCCTCAACTTCTCATGGCAATGAGAGAAGAACCACATTGACTCAAGAGGATGCAGGGAGTGTGGCATCTCCTGAAGTAAATTTGACATCAGAGGTGGAAGAAAATCTGATGATCAAGAGGACGTTGCTCAAAGCACCAGTGAAGATTGAACCATCATAGAGGAGAGCTCTTTTCAGGATCAATTGCAAAAGCAAAGGTAAAATATGCAAGGTAGTCATAGATTCTGGTTCAACAGATAATATGGTGTCTAGGGAAATGGTTGATAAATTGAGCATAGAAAGAATTCCTCATCAAACTCCTTACAAGGCATCTTGGGTAAGTGATAGTCAATCACTTTTGGTAGATGAGAAAGCATATGTTGATTTTGAAATCATAGAATATAAGGAGAGAATTTTATGTGACATTTTGCCCATGGAGTGTTGTCACCTACTTTTAGGTAGGCCATGGCAATTTGATAGGAAAGCATTATATAATGGATATGCTAACACATACACCATCAAGAAGGATGGAAAGACTTTTGTGATGACATCATTGGAAGAGGGTGCTACAACACAGCAAACAACCAAGGTCATTTTGATGGGTAAGAAAGAGTTTGTGCAGATCAATGAAGAAGAGACAATGACAGTTGAGGATACCTCAAGGAGTGGGGTTGCCAAAGATCAAAGTTTGAAGGTGATTTCAGTTTTGAATGATGGAGATCAGATGGTGATGTCTGAAATGGATTAGATCAAGGTCAAAGAGTAGGTCTGCAAGCAGCTATCATAGTAGGGATTATTGTTTATCCTCTAGAGCCAACAAGAGTTGAAAGACAATCATATACAACCATAGCAGCAGTACCAGTAGCATCGACCAAGATTTTGAATGCAGGTGTTCAGGCAGTTCTGACAGTAAGCAATCATGGCATACAACATCCAAGTTTGGTTGCAAGCACTCACTCATGGCAAGGTGTGAGTAGGGCCTACAATGCTAGGCATGAGTTTTTGATTCCATGGAAGCCAGTTGTAGTCCAAAGATCATGGGGAAGGCATGAGGTAGCAAAGGATAACAGTGGTGCAAGACACAGACTCAACTCATGGGATATGAGTTCTTTTCTAGGTGGGGTGTATGGTGCAGGAGCACCTAACACAAGGTGGCCTCCATGAGGCATTTAAGTTCATGTTTTGTTTTAAATCAAGTTTTGTGTTGTAATAACGTCTATTTGACCAATGCATGTCATTTCTGTTTGTATCTAGGTTCTTCAAGACCTAGAACCTATGTTTTTAAGTCCCAAGTAATTAGGTTGCATTTGTCAAGTCATTAGATGGTTGGTCTCCCAGCCTCTTGGAGATGGTTAGTTTTCTCCCAGCTACTTGGAATCATTCTCCCAGCCACTTGGAATAGGGTTGGTGTTCCTCGGGGCAAGCTTATAAGCCCCAGAGAAATGAATCAAATGCATATAGATTAGATATTGTAAGCATTGTAATCAGATCGAAGCGAAGAAAAGCTAAATGTAATCGTGCATTTTGTTAAGGAGAAATTGAACTATTATGTGTCGTCAATTTGTTTTCCATTCTCTGTAATTACAAATTGCATAGCTGTAGATTTCTTTTCCTTTCTGTGCTTCCGTTGTTGAAAAATGTTGATGTGAAACATTCCATTGGTGAGATTTCTATCAAAATTAGTGGAATGGCTTCGTTGTATCATATTTGTTTGTTTCCTGTGTTGTTTCATTGGGTGGTATAGAGGATCCAGACAGTGCGAGGTGCACAGTAGGCTGACCTAGCATCTCCATGTGCTAGGGTTTAATTGGAGGAGTTGGAGATGTTATCAGTGAGACAGAGGCCATCGACAAAACATTCCTTGCTCAGAGCGATAAGGATAGTCTGGCTGAAGAGAGGTTTAAGCCATTGAAAGAAAGTCATTGTCTAAAGATTCTTATCGGGGTGACAAGAGACAGGTGTTACCGACAAAGATCCATCGAGAGGAATCGGCTGGCGGCAAGAGATCTTAGGGTTTGCCTGAAGGCATTTGCCACACCGATGAGTAGTTGGTCCATCGATGCATCGGCCTAAGTGTGTAAGCAAGCACCGATGACAAGGGTCTCACCGAAGACACTAGTATTGGTGTAAGTTTTGTATTGTTTCATCGAATGTATATTGCGAATGCATATCACAAAAGCATATTGAGAATGTATGTTGAGAAAGTATGTGGGGAATGTATATTGAGAATGTATCTTTCATCGAATACAAACGGTGACCGGTCGTAACAATGAAATCAGGGTAAAGAAACTTTAGTCCACTAGAAATAGTAAGTCATGCCAAGCATATACTAAGTTGGTGTATCAGTACATCAGCCAAGGTTCATAAGTGTTCGCCAATGATCTAAGTCATGTTGAAAATAAAAAGAGAAGGACAGATCACTAAGACATGAGTCAGACTCTCACTGATTAATTTTTGATCAGTTGTGTGCTTCCACTGAGTGCTCCCCATCAATGCTAGAGCTGCAGGATTGGAATTGGGAGCAACATCAACCCCATAATCAGTCAAGCAATTGGAATCTAGGTTCCATTATTTTCTTAAAAACTTTATCTCTGATCCTTGAATCTACATGTGGTGAAAATGTTCTGATTTATTTCTTCTTGTCAATTGTTTTGTTTGAGTCTCTGAAGTATTTTAATAAATCCATTTTGTACATATCTTGCAATCAATTCATTTCTAAGGGGTTCCTTGGTGGGCCGTTACAAGATAGGTGAAGAATAAATAAGAAGAACAACACTAAAGGAAGGACACAATCCTTAGATCTCTAAAGGATACAAAGGCAAGAATTATCTATTGGTATGATGTATCTAACCCTTTATTTATTATGATGAATGCATTGTGGTAAATAATGACAAATGCATATAATTGAAATATTATCATTAGTATGATAAGCATTGTGAAATTTGCTATGAAGTATAGATTATATTCACAACACATTTGATATGATTGTTTGCAACTATGATGTTTGATTAGTTTATTATGCATTAATGTGGATTATTGTATGAATGTTATGTTGGAGCAAATGTGGTACAAGAGGGATAAAAATGATGGAGAACTCTTCTAGGTATGCCACCCCTTTAGGGGAGATTGAATAATCCCATTGGGGCCAAGGGGGTACAAAGGGTACAAGGGTACAAGGGTACAAAGGGTACTACTCTTGGGCTTAGAAGAGATGGCTTCCAGGGAACCCTTGTGTGATCTCATTCTCCTCTCATAGACATGAAAATTCAAAGGAATCAATCATAGAGAAAAGGAAAGGAAATGACAAGATGAGGGGGAAAAGGATAATGGATACCTCATTAGGTAGACCACCTCATATGGATGGCATGTGCCACATGAGGCCAAGGTGGATGGTATATCCACTCTTGGGCCTAAGGTAGAGGATTTGGGACACCCCATCAAAGTCATGCTCCTCAACTCTCTTATGGTTGAATCTCCTAGATAGTTATGTTTAGTTGAATTAATAATGCCATTATGAGTTTGTTAATCATGTTAACTTGATTGTGAGAAATATTATCATAAGTATTTTCTAACTTGTTTGTAGGAATTAAATCAAGCCAAGATATTGCTCTAGAATCAAGAAGTCATTTACCAAATCCATGACTTATACAAGTACAAAGTGCCTTAGCTTTCTATTTATCTACCCCATTAGCAATACATACATGGACTTTTCTTGATTATGCATATGATGATTGTGTAGAAGAAGAAGAAGAACCAGATGACATTGTTGAAGGCAATTTGATATTGTTCTTCTGATGAAGGTGCTTCAACTCATCAATTTGTTTTTTGTAATAATTTGTTCATTATGCATAATTTTATTGAAATAAGCACATGTGGGTTTCTCCTTCTTATGTGTATCCTCTTTAGAGGAGGTGTAAGGCTCATTAACTAAATTTGATTCACTTTTAGGTTTTGGTTTCTTCTTGCCTTTAACTTTTGATGATTGTGCTACTAACTACTAACTCTTAGGAAGTGCATCTAATTAGATAATCTTAGATTTCTCTCTCTACTTAAACTATAAAAAAACAACTCAAAAAATGCATGGTAAATTTATCACCCAAGGCATCCATAGTGGAATACAAAGTAAAATAAAAGACTACAAATGGTCCTTTTAACTTAGACAAAATTCATAATATAGATTCATTATCAGATTTATCTTTCCCACAAACAACCAATTGAGATCTCAAAAAATTGAATTTAACCAAATAATCCTCAATGGAAGGAAATGCATCAGGAGGAAGAGAACTCAATTATACCTATATTTGAAAAGAATGAAATTATTAACTTTACCTAATCAATCAATATGGAACAAGTTGTTAAAAATATGTAAAGTAATCAAGCTCATATCCTCATCAAGTTTTTTTCCTGTAAGAAAATATCTCATACTCCTTAGTAAACTCAGGTTGTTTATCACCTAATTGTTCATGGGTGATTTTGTACACAAAAACTTAGATAAAATACCAAGTATCTTATCTCTCCCGAAAGGAATCAAATCCCAATGAATGGAAAATGACTACCCCAAGATCTTTACCAACCAGGTCTTGGCCTTTAAAAGATAACTCAATGTTTGATATCTTTGTTGTTCCAACAAGAGGCCTTACACAAATATTGACAAACTCTCAACACACAAGGTTAAAATGTACATAAAGGTCAATTAGTTTTTAGAATTAGCAATTATAAAAAACTGATCTAAACATTTTATTCCCATAAAATGTATCATTTCAGCCTATAACCAGAAATATATTAATTTTCATTGAATAAATATCAACCTTACAACAACAATATGCAAGTTTGAAAGTTCTATTCTAATCCTAAACTAACTAGATCTGATAAAAAAGTGTAAAAGCAAGGCAAGATAGAGAAAGGTTAGAAAGAAAAATAACTAAAATTCAATATTTTACCAACATTTTATCCTCAACAATGTATAGACAAGTTTGTAAACATTAACTAATCTTGATTTTACCATGAGAATCCATCAATCAAGCTTCAAGAAGGTACAATCATCTAAGGTGTTTCTCCAAATCATGAAGGAAATCTTCATCAAACAATTAATTACTAGCATAGTTCAACAAGATTCTTCACAAAATGAAAGGAAAGGGTGTTCAAGCTAACCACACAAAGCAATTTACATTCAGCAAACCATAAGGGTATGAACACTTTGCAAAGCTCATCAAAATTACATAAAATATCCAACTAAAAATGAAAGAAGATCTCAACTTGGTGTTTCAAAATCATGAAACAAACTTTGTATGATGACAAGTTCAACAAATTTCAACAATTTCTATTCACTAACTTGACTAGAAACTATGAA
Source organism: Cunninghamia lanceolata (assembly GCA_027924645.1). Classification (NCBI taxonomy): domain Eukaryota; kingdom Viridiplantae; phylum Streptophyta; class Pinopsida; order Cupressales; family Cupressaceae; genus Cunninghamia; species Cunninghamia lanceolata. The sequence goes on from BSBN01000934.1 coordinate 5,049,031, forward strand.
ATAAACTTGTATTGACTTCAAAATATTAAAAAATATAAACAATTTTGCAACTTGGTGTGGAGAAAACTATGAGAATGTCATTAGAATTCAAAAAATATTGTGTTTTCTCTCAAATCCAAAGTTTAAATGTGTTTCAATATGTATCAAATAATTTTTCCCAACCATTACAATGAGTTTCAGCTATATACATATGCAAATCATCTTTACAATACTAAGTTTTCACCTTTACATCCAATACCTATTATCAATTTGATCCATTGGCTCACATTTGATTCTCAAACACAAAGTCAATTTTGGTGGCAAGTGAAATTTCCAAGATATTTCACCTCATCTCCTTGTGGCTTCCTTAGCAAGCTTCCCTTAGAAGAAAAAAGTAACTTTTTCTTGTCTTCACATTCACTTTTTGGTACTAAGTTTTTCTAATTTTAGAAAAAGTAACCTTTCTAGTTGAAAACATTTAATTTTTACAACTACATCTCCTTATCCATCATTTAATCTTTACAATGGTGACCTTTTCCAATAAAAAGAACATGTGTAGCTATAGAAAACTATTTTCTCCATCATGTGTAGCTATAGGTATTCATTTTCCATGTGTAAACATGAATATGGAGTTGTAGGTGACTGATTTTATCATCAAAAGGTTCATTTCCAGCCCCTATTCTTCATGTTTCCTTCACTTTCAAAGATATTCTATTTATCTCAGATCTGGAACAACAATCTAAAATCTCTTGGAAGGCTACATTAGTCATGTTTAAGGCTGTAAATTAGGTATACAATCATGTATTTCATCTTCCATCAGATACTAGGTATTTCTTCTTTCATTTTATATCATTTTGGGATCTGATTTTGCATGAACAACAGTAGTTTATGTCTGATTTTTGTGTTGTTTTAGATCTTGGGGTTTTTCTTCATGGTTCTTGACACCATCTTGCCTTCATTTTGTAGGTACAATAGTGAAATAGGTGTGAAAATCAAGTTGCTTCATGGTTGGGACAACAAGATGTCTCCAAGTCTCTGTGCTTGCATGATGCCTCCAACTAATCTCCACATGTTTCTAGCCTCTTAGACCTACAATTAACAATTCCCAACATCAAATTCATCATAAAAAATTAGTTTCAATCAAAATATATTTAAATATATCAATTTCCCATCATATATTAGTCATAATCAAGTTGGCAATTGCATTTACAACATTGCCAAATTTGTTTCCATAGGCAACTTCATAAATTTGTTGTTTTGTTGTCTCATTTGGTTTTCATCATCATCATTTCATCATTTTCCCTTGGATTTTCATCTTCTCCACTCTCTTATGTCTTCAATTACCTTTTCAATGAACCTTAGAAATCAAAATCATCATGGTTGTCCTAGGTGTGTTCATGATTGTTTAAGGGAAGTTTGGTGCTATTTCTAGATGTTTTTTGATGAATAAGGATTGTCCTTTGCATTGGGATCCTCAAACACACCTTTCTTTTCATACCTTGGAAAAATTAATAAAATCACTCATAGGATTTGATGGTCTTGTTGACTATTATGGCAATCCTTGTGACATGCTATTTTCCTTGACAACTTCTATCTTCTTTGCCTCATTTGGAGTACTCTCTCATTCTTACCCTTTAGATGTTCAAGATCATGTCATGCTCATAGATGATAAAATGATTTTGTTGCACTGTACCTGCTGCTAATGATTGCCTCTTTTAATGAGCCTATGGCTATCATACAAGTCATATTTGTTGTTGTAACAGCCTTAGGATAGTTTCCCCCCCATCCTAGCTTCATTCTCACCTTATGGTTCACTTCCTCTCATGATGATAGATTAATAAGATATTATTTATTCCATTAATACCACATAATGAAGCCCTCATATATAAAAAAAAGTCTCTAATGGTAGAGCTACCTCCAAAATGCCTACACAGTCTTCTTTATGACTATATCCAACTGTTAGAATATGCACCATATGGTTGTTGCCTTTTAGGAGAGGAGCACATGAGAAATTTTGTCTTCCCCTTTGGTCATAATTTGATGTGTCAAAACCTTCTCCAAACTTCCTTTAGGCATGCAAATAGGGCACAATTATTACTCACCACAATAAAGTTCAAAAGAGTGACAGTCCTAGTTGACTAATTTTGGTTGCAACTTGAAAGAATGAGTGGAACCTCTGCATATGATTAGAGACTTTGACATTACTTTCCTTCTTTCACTTCACCAAATCCATATTTTTCTACTTTTCTAGTTCTTGTCTCTTTTGTCTCTAAATTATGAACACTACTAGGGTATGTGCACAATCATCGTGGGCCAAATAGTATCAATAGAAAAAAAATCATGTCTTTACTTAGCCAACTTTGCGAATTGGCCAAATTTGACTTTCATAGGTTTGTAAATAATATTCATTTTGGTTTAGAATACCAAACCAAAATGGATATCCATTTGGAATGGATATTTGTTTTGTACAACCCAAAATGGCTATCCATTTTGTAAAACATAAAAAGGGAAAAGAGGCTACGTTTTGCAAACCCGCGGCTTGCAAAATGCAGACCTCTCCCAAAATAGATATCAGAGCTCTTCTAGAATGGATATCTGATCCTAAAAGGTTGGTTCTTGCATTTTTTTTGTTTGTTTTGTATATTCAAGTATTTTTTTTTGGTTTTTTATGCTAAATGGGTATATATTTTATATTTTAAATAGGTAAAATGGATGAACAACATGAAAACCCAAACCCTCCCCCAGTAAACCCCCCATCCAACAATTGAAGAGAAAATTGAAAGAAACATTGATCAGATAAGTAGGATTGTAGAAATGGATCACTGCCACCCTTGATTTCCTTCAATGACATCGAATTTAGAGGGAATTATTACTCATGTTCAAACCCTCACAAGCCAACATGAATCATTTAGGAAATGGCAAGAAACTAAGAAGGTGGAATATGCTAACAGTTTATCATATGATCAAGTGAAATAGTTAGACGTTACCAAAGCTATGTTAGCCCAATGTTTTGTCAATCCTAAAACTAGATTACATGTTGATGTTCATAACCCTAAGTATTCAATCAAATGGTGTACACATGAGGGTATTAGTCAAAATTTTTACGATAGTTGGTGGATGGTTTTTGATAAACCACCCAACAACAATTTAGATGTACCTTTGTATTTCCTTCATAAACTATATACAGATTTTGTAATGGGTCACCATGTGAATTATTTTGATTTTAGAGAGTTCCAGGGACTAGGTAAGGGAATGCCTCAAGATAGACCTAGGGCAATGAGACAAGTATAAGGTCCTTTTATTCCCCCTCCTACTATCCCTTCACCCCCATTGATTTAGCACCCAGATGTTGTTGTAAATGGAACACAACAGGGCCTCATTTCCATTTACTATTTAACTGAGCACTTGATTACAGAGACTTCTCAGTTTGCACAACCACATGATGTTGGTGGTGATATTAGATCACTTGATTTTAATAGACCCTCCTCGTCCACACATGTTTGTGTGCCCCATCATTATATTTTTTTACAATCGGTTGTGCTTAAGTCCTCTTATGGAGAGTAGTGAGCCACCGTTGAACACTTCAGAGTATGATGTCCCTTCACAAGATGAGGCAGTGGGGTCTAGAACTCAAGCTAAGGGGTCAGGGACAAGAGCAGAAGCACAAACATTAGTGGACCATAGAGAAGGAGAAGAGTATGGCCAATCTTTTATACAGGTAAAATTTAATGTTAAATTTCATGGTGTATTCTATTTGAATAATATAAAGAAATATTAGTACTAATGTATCTAAGGGGGATAACAGCTAATGATAGAGGAGGAGTTGACAGAAGTTCATCATGGAACTTTGTTTGCAATCCAATTTGGCTTTGACTTGCCAGTATAATTTTTTCTACACAACATCTTGTTTATTGTATGCATTTATTTCTTTGTAATTATATACTAATTTATATGTTGATGTTAATTTACTTTTATAGTCAATCCAAAATATGAATGATGTGGCATCTTTACCAATGGTCTTTACTCCAACTCCTGATTGACCCAAGGGACCATCATTCGTGGAATGGCTTTCTAAATGCCAACAAAGGGTGGAGGTAATTCGATTGAAATATACTTTAATTGATAATTTAGAAAACTTAAATACTTAATTATAGTCATTTAGATAAATAATAAAATAGAGAATAGATAAATTGATCTATTAATTTAAAAATTATTATGATTATTTGTATACATAGAGTCTTACATTCTTGTCATTTTTCATATAGGAGATATTAGTTGGTTCATCCATGATGAGTCCTTATCAATCAATGTAAGAGGCCTTGATGGTGGTATGTGCTTGTTTTCTAGTAGATAAGTTTTTGTGTAGTGCACTCTAGATTGTTTATGTGTACATCTAACCTTTTTTAATTGATGCATTTCCTTTTTTGTTTAATAATTATATATTAATTTATTTCAATGTTACTTTACTTTTATAGTCTCTTGAGAATGTGATTGATGTGCCATTTTTGCCATCATGCTTCAGTAGGACACCTAATTGTCCTAAGAGAAAATCATTTGTAGAACAATTGTCTAAACGACAAGAAAGAGTTGAGGTAATTGAATTGAATTTTTCTAAATAATTGATATTTTATAGAGGTTTGATAGTTGATTGTAGTGATTTAGATGTATGTTAATAAATGAAAGTTCTAAATTGTAGTAGATAAAATTCTATTGACTAACTCTAACTTATTTATTATTACCATTGAAGAGATTAATCAAATTTGTGGCTTGACTTGTTAGTGCAGTCAACTTTGCTTCCATCAACTACTAGACATCATGGTATGAAGAGGATACTTTTTGAGGATCCATCACAGATTGAGGATTCACCAGAGACATAGGGTCAAGTGGACCTTTAGTATTTGATGTAGCTATTTGGCATGTAGATTGTATATAGATTTTGAGACATGGCATATGCCACATTTTGTAAAAAATGTTTTGAGTTGACATATTTGCCAAGTTTGATGTAGGGGCATCTTGCCCTGCAACTTTGGTTTTCATCTTTTTGTTGTTTTGTTCTTTTTGTTAGCTTTTATCAGTGGTGACTCTCCTTATCTTCCATCATTATCTTGTAAGATCCTATCTTTGTAAAACTGAATTCAATGTGAATCTCCTACTGCACATGTAATCCCTATAGCTAGCAATGAGGAATCTTAGTATAGTTGGCAGTCTCCTGTCGCCCAAGCGCCAGGAGTCATATGTTAAAAGATTTAAATTGTTGTTTCTTTCTAACCTCTGGCTGCTCAGCAATTAAGGAATTCAAAGGGTTGCAGGTTTGCATGAGATGTAGAATAGATGGTAATCGACGACTACATTTATGATTTATACGAATCAATTAGAAGGAAAATTGAAGAGTCTCAGCCAGGTAGTTTAATGACAAATGGTGCTTGACAGCCTAAAATCTATACATATGCAGAGGTCGATGGTAACAAGGATGAGCAGGCATTGACAGTTACATAAGGGAATGTAAACCAATAATAGAAACAACCAGTGATTTATGAGGGGCCGATCATTTAAGTCCTTGTTCCTTCCTTATTATAGCCTAGCATTGGCCAGTTCTTAATAACAGTTATTTGCATGTGTCGATAGTTTCATTCTAGAAATCTCTGTAGGTCATGGGCATTGTGGGGATAGTCTTTTTGCCAATGACAGTTATGAAACTATTTATTTTTTCTGCTGTAGACCTTCATAAAAAAAAGGGGCAGATGTATTAAAAGGCATTCACAGCTTAGAAGAGGGGAGTTGGATCGATGAATATAGAAGAAGAGGCTGACTGTTTGATAGAAAGAGGTTGAGATTGATAGCAAAGAGGTAGATGGTGGGAGTAGATTGACATATGAGCAGAAAGATGGAAAAATAGTATAATAGAATCATAGATTCTCTGCATATGTAAGGCCGAATGTGTAGGCCGTATGGTTGCAATGTAATGTTGGATTTTGGCATCAATATAAACTTTGAAGCGTACTTTCATCTTGACAGTATTTTCTATTATAAATCCATTTTCCTATCATTTACTTTGGCTTATCAAGACTGGGCTGAAGCTTGCTTAACCTCCTATCATTTTTGTATTTAATCATTTCAAGGAAATACTTTGAATTCCTATGGTTCTTTCTGAATGTCCCTTGTTTGAGTTTCTGGGATTGGCTTTAAGTTGTGCCTGATTAGGTAGCCATTAGAGGAAGCAGAGCATGTGCATGAGTTCCTCAAACTTGTGCCATCAGATTGGTATCAGAGCATAGAAGATCGTTGGTATGGTGAAAAGTATGAGGAATGAGATAGAAGAGAGTTGTGAAAGAATTTGTTGGTAAGAGGTATGAGAGTATTTGTTGTTGGAGGCATGAGAAAGGGCTTTTAAATTCTATCCTCTAGTAGAGACAAGCTGGGTAGAAGGTGTATGACTTCCTCCACTAAAAGAGAGTGGGTAGAGGGGGTTTTGAGAGATAAATCTTCTAGGTCTTGTTGGGTAGAGGGTAGTTGTGGGAAATGAGAGATTGTGTTGCAACAGTGACGTGTGTTGTTGTGTGAACCAATCACCAAAGAAGAGGCATTTTGTACTTGTAGTTTGAGCAGAGTTTGTGGATTTGCAGCAGTGAGAGGATGGCCATTAGTGTAAAGAGACCCGTTATAATCCCATTTTGGGAAATATATTGGGATGAAGTAGAAAGCATAAAGTATCGAGAGGGATTGGAAGAGATTGCGAGAAAAATGGAAATCTTGGAAAAGATTTATTTTCTTGATAAGGTTGTGACGGCAGAAAGTTGACAAGGAGAGAAGAAGAAAGTTCTCATTGGAGAGGACATGGATAAAAGTATGGAAAGGAGAAAAGAGAAGGTGCAGCAAGGAGCACCAGAAAAAGAAGAGAAGAAAGTGTCCATGAAGGTGACACTAGAGGAAACATCATGGTCTCTTGATTTGTTTTTTGATGATTTGTTTGAAGTTGTGGATACAGGTATAAAGAAATCTGAAAATAAGCCTTTGGACGAAAAAGAAGTAAGGGCAAGAGGAGAGCCCATAAACAAAGATGAAGATAAGAATGAAGGAAGACAAGTTGTAGCAATAGATCAGAGGAGACAGTTTGTAGCAGTGGTGCAATACAAGGAACTTGAAGATAGAAAGAGGGCTGATAAAGAAAAGAAGAAACCCTATGAAGAGAAAGAGGTGGCAAGACATGAAGCCAAGGATGTAAGAAAATCAGGACAATAGAACAATGAGGAGGTAAAAGTAAGTTTTGGTAGTAATTTTGTTTGTGCAAGTGAAAATAGAAATGTAAACCTCTAAGTTAAAACTGAGCAGAATAAAATCATGGATCATGGGTATATAATACCATATTGGCAAAAGAAATCAGTTGTAGATATGCAGCAAAGAGAAGGAGTGGTTTGTTCTAACCTGTGTGATAGAAAAATAGCATCAAGGATGGAAGATATGACAAAGAATCAGAGAAGACAAGAAGATAGGCCAAGTATGGGGGTAGAAAGACATCAATTCAAGAAGATGAAGAATTCAGAAGGGGTAGAGAAGCACATGACAACAGTAGAAGAGGTTGATAAGGAGAAGCAGACAAAGCCAAAGAAGAGGAGAGGTATAGATATTGACCAGTCTAATAAAGAGAAATGCATGATAGAGCCCCTAGAGAAGGAAAGGGAGGATAATGCCACCAAGCATGCAATGGAGTTTGAGGAAGAGCAGCATGGTATGTGCAAGGTAGGAGGTAGCCAATTTGATGAATTTGAGTCTTTGAATAAAATTTATGAGTATGAGGATAAGATGTGGTTGACTGTAGAAATGATAAGAGAAGGATATGAAATAAAGAGGGAGAATGGAAACCAAAAGGAAAAGGTAGAAAAGGACATGAAGAGTGAAGAAGGAACAATAGAGAATAAAGGAGAAGAAGCTAAGGCAATAGAGAGCAAAGAAAAGAAGGATAAATGCTTACTTGGAAACAAGATTGATGCAGAATTTGAAGAGGGGACAGCAAACAAAAGTGGTACAGATGATTCATGGGCTCAATCCTATGAGATCAAACAAGAATTGCAAAAGGATGTTGTTGGTAAAGGAATGAATACAAGTGGGACAGCAAAGAAGGGTAAAGAAAAAGGGATAGCAAATGATAATAGAGAGGTTGGTGCAGCAATGCAGGCAGAGGTAAACAAAAATATCTTTTATAAGAATGAAGATTTGTATTTCTTTAGAGTTTTAATCAATGAGTGGTTTGTGCAAAAGTCTTAGATGATGCATGATATTAAGGTTTGTGATAAGAGGAAAGATATTAAAAATAATTTGTGGGTGTTTAACTGGGACATGGAAAGGGAAGTATATGGAGTGATGAAAGTAAATTTGTGGAAGGTTGAGCATACTTTTACTGGAGTTGACAAATTGATAGAAAGTGTGGAGAAGAGAGAGCTATATGGAAAATTGCAAGAGATCACAAGTCAAATAAATGCAGTAGAAAATTTTTATTTCCCTAACACTATGGTGATTGCAGGACATTTGAAGATAGCCAAGGAAAGAGAACCTAAAATAGAGTTGAGTTAGAATTTAGAAGTTTCACATTTTGGATGTCTTAAGGATTTGAAGAAAGGTGGTGTTCGAAAGTATGAAGAAAATCTTATTCTTGTTTTCATTTCTAAAGAAGAGAACTATAGTGAAGAGGAGGAGAAATTCGTGGCAATGTCCAGTATGAAAGAATATTTTGGAGGAGAGAGTACAGCTCTGGTCAAGGAGATTATAGTAGAAAGAAAAAATGTTGAATGTTCAATGGAGATTGTAGTAAAAGAACCAGAGGATGTTTAAGAGAAAGACCTACTGTTGAAGGATAATATTGCTGAAATAAAGACTTCTAAGGTAACTTTCTTTATGCATTATGAGGATGAAGTTTTATTTTCATTTGAGCTTGATAATTGTGAAGATGAGACAAAATTATGAAGATTTGTAGTGGACAAAGAAACCAGCAGACAGATATATGAAAAGAAAGTGGGAAGCAAACAACTACAGATGGAGAGACTCAGGAAGAGCAATTGCAAGCATGAGACAAATTTGGAAGAGGCACGACAAAGGATGCGAAACAATTGGAAGAAGTGAAAGAAAAAATCTAGATATAAGCATTCTACTACAGAGCTCATGAGTACGAGCTCATGAATCTTATTCAGTGGGGGAGTCTGATGCAGGAGCATCTTTCCCTACAACTTTGGTTTTCATCTTTTTGCTATTTTGTTCTTTTTGTTAGCTTTTGTCAGTGGTCACTTTCCTTATCTTCTGTCATTATTTTGTAAGATCCTATCTTTGTAAAACTAAATTCAATGTGAATCTCATGTCGCACATGTAGTCCTTGTAGCTAGCAATGAGGGATCTTAGTATAGTTGGCAATCTCCTGTCGCCCAAGCGCCAGGACTCATATGTTAAAAGATTTAAATTATTGTTTCTTTCTAACCTCTGGCTGCTCAGCAATTAAGGAGTTCGAAGGGTCGTAGGTATTGCATGAGATACAGAATAGATGGTAATCGACGACTACACTTATGATTTCTATGAATCAGATAGAAGGGAAATTGAAGAGTCTCAACTAGGCAGTTTAATGAAAAATGGCACCTGCAATGTAATGTTGGATTTTGGCATCAATATAAACATTGAAGTGTACTTTCATCTTGACAGTATTTTCTGTTATAAATCCATTTTCCTATCATTTACTTTGGCTTATCAAGACTGGGCTGAAGCTTGCCTAACCTCCTATCACTTTTGTATTTAATCATTTCAAGGAAATACTTTGAATTCCTATGGTTCTTTCTGAATGTCCCTTGTTTGAGTTTCTGGGATTGGCTTTAAGTTGTGCCTAATAAGGCAGCCATTAGAGGAAGCAGACCATGTGCATGAGTTCCTCGAACTTGTGCCATCAGATTGGTATCAGAGCATAGAAGATCATTGGTATGGTGAAAAGTATGAGGAATGAGTTAGAAGAGAGTTGTGAAAGAATTTGTTGGTAAGAGGTATGAGAGTATTTGTTGTTGGAGGCATGAGAAAGGGCTTGTAAATTCTATCCTCTAGTAGAGACAAACTGGGTAGAAGGTGTATGAATTCCTCCACTAAAAGAGAGTGGGTAGAGGGGGTTTTGAGAGATACATCTTCTAGGTCTTGTTGGGTAGAGGGTAGCTGTGGGAAATGAGAGATTGTGTTGCAATAGTGATGTGTGTTGTTGTGTGAACTAATCACCAAAGAAGAGGCATTTTGTACTTGCAGTTTGAGTAGAGTTTGTGGATTTGCAGCAGTGAGAGGATGGCCATTAGTGTAAAGAGACCCGTTATAATCCCATTTTGGGAAATATATTGGGATGAAGTAGAAAGCATAAAGTATCGAGAGGGATTGGAAGAGATTGTGAGAAAAATGGAAATCTTGGAAAAGACTTATTTTCTTGATAAGGTTGTGACGGCAGAAAGTTGACAAGGAGAGAAGAAGAAAGTTCTCATTGGAGAGGACATGGATAAAAGTACGGAAAGGAGAAAAGAGAAGGTACAGCAAGGAGCACCAGAAAAAGAAGAGAAGAAAGTGTCCATGAAGGTGACAGTACAGGAAACATCATGGTCTCTTGATTTATTTTTTGATGATTTGTTTGAAGTTGTGGATACAGGTATAAAGATATCTGAAAATAAGCCTTTGCAGGAAAAAGAAGTAAAGGCAAGAGGAGAGCCCATAAACAAAGATGAAGATAAGAATGAAGGAAGACAAGTTGTAGCAATAGATCAGAGGAGACAGTTTGTAGCAGTGGTGCAATACAAGGAACTTGAAGATAGAAAGAGGGCTGATAAAGAAAAGAAGAAACCCTGTGAAGAGAAAGAGGTGGCAAGACATGAAGCCAAGGATGTAAGAAAATCAGGACAATAGAACAATGAGGAGGTAAAAGTAAGTTTTGGTAGTAATTTTGTTTGTGCAAGTGAAAATAGAAATGTAAACCTCCAAGTTAAAAATGAGCAGAATAAAATCATGGATCATGGGTATATAATACCATATTGGCAAAAGAAATTAGTTGTAGATATGCAGCAAAGAGAAGGAGTGGTTTGTTCTAACCTGTGTGATAGAAAAATCGCATCAAATATGGAAGATATGACAAAGAATCAGAGAAGACAAGAAGATGAAGAATTTAGAAGGGGTAGAGAAGCACATGACAATAGTAGAAGAGGTTGATAAGGAGAAGCAGGCAAAGCCAAAGAAGAGAAGAGGTATAGATATTGACCAGTCCAATAAAGAGAAATGCATGATAGAGCCCCTAGAGAAGGAAAGGGAGGATAATGCCACCAAGCATGCAATGGAGTTTGAGGAAGAGCAGCATGGTATGTGCAAGGTAGGAGGTAGCCAATTTCATGAATTTGAGTCTTTGAATAAAATTTATGAGTATGAGGATAAAATGTGGCTGACTGTAGAAATGATAAGAGAAGGATATGAAATAAAGAGGGAGAATGGAAACCAAAAGGAAAAGGTAGAAAAGGACATGAAGAGTGAAGAAGGAACAACAAAGAATAAAGAAGAAGAAGCTAAGGCAACAGAGAGCAAAGAAAAGAAGGATAAATGCTTAGTTGGAAACAAGATTTATGTAGAATTTGAAGAGGGGACTGCAAACAAAAGTGGTGCAGATGATTCATGGATTCGATCCTATGAGATCAAACAAGAATTGAAGAAGGATGTTGTTGGTAAAGGAATGAATACAAGTGGGACAACAAAGAAGGGTAAAGAAAAAGGGATAGCAAATGATAATAGAGAGGTTGGTGTAGCAATGCAAGCAGAGGTAAACAAAAATATCTTTTATAAGAATGAAGATTTGTATTTCTTTAGAGTTTTAATCAATGAGAGGTTTGTGCAAAAGTCGTAGATGATGCATGATATTAAGGTTTGTGATAAGAGGAAAGATATTAAAAATAATTTGTGGGTGTTTAACTGGGACATGGAAAGGGAAGTATATGGAGTGATGAAAGTAAATTTGTGGAAGGTTGAGCATACTTTTACTGGAGTTGACAGATTGATAGAAAGTGTGGAGAAGAGAGAGCTATATGGAAAATTGCAAGAGATCACAAGTCAAATAAATGCAGTAGAAAATTTTTATTTCCCTAACACTATGGTGATTGCAGGACATTTGAAGATAGCCAAGGAAAGAGAACCTAAAATAGAGCCGAGTCAGAATTTAGAAGTTTCACATTTTGGATGTCTTAAGGATTTGAAGAAAGCTGGTGTTTGAAAGTATGGAGAAAATCTTATTCTTGTTTTCATTTCTAAAGAAGAGAACTATAGTGAAGAGGAGGAGAAATTCATGGCAATGTCTAGTATGAAAGAATATTTTGGAGGAGAGAGTGCAGCTTTGGTCAAGGAGATTATAGTAGAAAGAAAAAATGTTGAATTTTCAATGGAGATTGTAGTAAAAGAACCAGAGGATGTTTAAGAGAAAGACCTACTGTTGAAGGATAATATTGCTGAAATAAAGACTTCTAAGGTAACTTTCTTTACGCATTATGAGGATGAAGTTTTATTTTCATTTGAGCTTGATAATTGTGAAGATGAGACAGAATTATGAAGATTTGTAGTGGACAAAGAAACCAGCAGATAGATATATGAAAAGAAAGTGGGAAGCAAACAACTACAGATGGAGAGACTTAGGAAGAGCAATTGCAAGCATGAGACAAATTTGGAAGAGGCACGACAAAGGATGCGAAACAATTGGAAGAAGCGGAAGAAGAAATCTAGATATAAGCATTCTATTGCAGAGCTCATGAGTAGGAGCTCATGAATCTTATTCAGTGGGGGAATCTGATGCAGGAGCATCTTGCCCTACAACTTTGGTTTTCATCTTTTTGCTATTTTATTCTTTTTGTTAGCTTTTGTCAGTGGTGACTTTCCTTATCTTCTGCCATTATCTTGTAAGATCCTATCTTTGTAAAACTGAATTCAATGTGAATCTCATGTCACACATGTAGTCCTTGTAGCTAGGAATGAGGGATCTTAGTATAGTTGGCAATCTCCTGTCGCCCAAGCACCAGGACTCATATGTTAAAAGATTTAAATTGTTGTTTCTTTCTAACCTCCGGCTACTCAGCAATTAAGGAATTCGAAGGGTCGTAGGTATTGCATGAGATACAGAATAGATGGTAATCGACAACTACATTTATGATTTCTACAAATCAGATAGAAGAGAAATTGAAGAGTCTCAACCAGGCAGTTTAATGACAAATGGCACCTGACAGCCCAAAATCTATACATGTAGAGGTCGATGGTAACAAGGATGTGCTGGCATCGACAGTTACATAAGGGAATGCAAACCAATAATAGAAACAACCAGTGATTTCTGAGGGTCCAATCATTTAAGTCCTTGTTCCTTCCTTATTTTAGCCTGGCATTGGCTAGTTCTTAATAATAGTTATTTGCATGTGTCGATAGTTTCATTCTAGAAATCTCTACAGGTCGTGGACATTGTGGGGATAGTCTTTTTGCCAATGATAGTTATGAAACTATTTATTTATTTTTGCTACAGACCTCCATATAAAAAAGGGGCAGATGTATTAAAAGGCATTCTCAGCTTAGAAGAGGGGAGTTGGATTGGCAAATATAAAAGAAGAGGCCGACTGCCTGAAGAGAGGAGGCTGACTATCCGATAGAAATAGGTCGAGAGTGATAGCAAGGAGGTAGATGGTGGGATTTGATTGACATATGAGAAGAAGGATAGAAAAATAGTATAATAGAATCATAGATTCTCTGCATATGTAAGGCCGAATGTGTAGGCTGTATGGTTGCAATGTAATGTTGGATTTTGGCATCAATATAAACTTTGAAGTGTACCTTCCTCTTGACATTATTTTCTATTATAAATCTATTTTCCTATCATTTACTTTGGTTTATCAAGACTTGGTAGAAGCTTGCTTAACCTCCTATCATTTTTGTATCTAATCATTGCAAGGAAATACTTTGAATTCTTGTGGTTCTTTCTGAATGTACCTTGTTTGAGTTTTTTAGGATTGGGTTTAAGTTATGCCTAATAAGGTAGCCATTAGAGGAAGCAGAGCATGTGCATGAGTTCCTTGAACTTGTGCCATCAAAAGTTTTGTATATGTCTACCATTATGGACTAGATTTTAATATATATACACCTTAATATACAATATAATTTAAATTTGTCATTTGCATGTATTCCTACTTTGAAACTTAAAAGTTTAATGTATAATTAGTTTCTAATGGTTGAATTATGATCAATAACATGTTATAGATTGATTTCTTGTTATATATGATTATTTTTCTTAGTAGAAAGATGATATATGTAGTTTCATACCTCAAGACATAACTTGATCTTAATTGCCACATGATTGCAGTTTTAGTTAGATATAGGATTTTCATGAAATGACAAATTTGAATGGTTCATACATGTACAAAGCTATAGAAAACTTTTATCTCCTCCACATGTAGTTGTAGCTCTTCATTTTTCAAGTACAAACATCAAAAAGTAGTTTTAGATGACTAATTTCACCATCAAAATTTCATTTCCAGCCTCCTTTCTTCATGTTTTCTCCATTTTCAGTCTTAATCATGACATCTACAATCTAGAATAGCAATTTGGTACCTCAAGGAAGGCTATAACAATCATATCTAAGGCTGTAATTCTAGTATAAGATTATAAAGTTCATTTTCATTTAGCTCCAAGACCTTAATTCCTTCATCTTTGTCCATTTCTAGCTATGATTGTGCAGGTACAATAGTGATATAGGTCTGAAAATCAAGTTGTTTCATGGCTGGTATAGCAAATTAGGAGTTTGAAATGTTGTCACAACAACACTTTGCAAAAAGGTTTTCAAAATTAGGTAAATGGGAAAATCTTGTTTCATTTCATCTCCTAGAGTTTGTCTTCAAACTCATTAACATCTTCTAGCTTTCATTTTGTAGGTACAAAAGATCTTTCCATTTCATGAAGTTTCCACCATGTTTCTACCTTGTTTCTGGATGTTTCCATAATGTTTCTAGCTGCACAAACCATGTCGTCAGATTTGTTGATGTGGGAAACTTCACAAATTTATCATTTTTCCTTGGCCTCCTAGATCTTCATCATTTATTCATGACCAATATTAACTTGTATAGCCTACCCTTGACTATAAATGATTTATCTTGATCTATTACAATCATTCCTTCAACCTTTTGACAATCTTAGCTTGTATGGCCTACCCCTACCATAGTGCAATAGACCTCCACAATCATGGATGCCCATTATTTATGACAACTCTTCATTGATATGACAATCATTCCTTCAACCTTTTGACTATGTTAGGACCTCATACACTCACCTTCAAACCTTATGATAATGTCTTGTTATTATGTCCAACTTTATGAGGCATACGATGGGGATCCAAGGGTGTAGGTTGTAACATCACTTTCCATAAAACTCAAGATTTAACTTAAACATGTAACTTATGTTGCAAGTATGAGGATAACCAGTGTTGTCATTGATGTCAACATACTCATATTGCATTAATGAGAAGGAATGGATGAGCTGTGTGCTGAGGATATTGAGGAAATTAGCCTCAATCAGGAACAGTGAAGAACAGTGATGACATTAAGGTAAAAGTCCAAGATAAGATAAAGATCAGAGGATGCCGTTTAAAGGGTTTTCAGATATGAGTCTTGAGATGCTCCAGTCAAGATTTCAGAGGTCCACATGAAGATCTGAAGAAGTTATGGTTGCTCTAGTAGAACTGGTTTCGACAGATGTTCAGTGGTGACAAAGTGTCACAGATTGGTCCGGTGAGCTCCAGAATTGCATTATCTCATTCTGCGGATTGGAGGGAGTGTTGAAGAAGTCAATGTGAAGTGACAACTAGATTTGTTCATGGTTTGGAGGTCTGGAAGCACCTTTTTCATTGTGACAGTGGTGACAGATTGTGTTCTTGAAGTTCTGGATGAAGAAGAGAAGAATTCCAGTAAGCTGATAAAGTGCGGATGTTCTTGGTGACTCAGGAAAGGTTTTGGTGATCCTTGGATCGTGTACAATTCTTATTGGTGGTTTACATTGAAGTTAGAGTTTGGATTTGATGTAAAGACCACCAGTTGTTGGTGTTCTTCCTAAGACTGGCCGACCGGATGTATTACACGTCTTTGGGATGATTTTGTAGGTGTTTGCCGACTTAGATGATTGTTCCTAAGTCGATGCCTTATATAAATAAGGGATTGTGAATTCATTTTGAAGTGTGTCTTGGTGTGATGAGCGTGTGGTAGTGAAGAGGAGTGCGAAAGGCAGAGCAGAAGTTTTTGGGCTTAAATGGAACTGATCCAGGCATGGTAAAGATGTCAATCTCCAGTTCAAGTTTGTGATACTTGTTACTTTGTAGATAGTGTGTCTCTTGTAGGCAATGAGCCTCTTGTGAGCAGTGTGCTCAGGTAGTGAGCCCTAATTGGCATGTGCCATCTATTTTTCTTATTCTTCTAACAGAGAATAATCCTTGGGTTAATCACCCTGTGGTTTTTCCCTTGACCGGGTTTTCCACGTCAAAATCTTGGTGTCTCATGTGTTGATGTGTATCTGCTCTGGTGTTTATGCTTTATGCTTTCATGAATGATTAATTGCTATGCTATTAAATAACAAAGTGGATTTAAGTGTTTGAATTGGAAGCAAGTTTAGGATAACTGATTCACCCCCCCTCTCAGTTATCAACAATTGGTATCAGAGCTAAGTTCCTCTAAAAAGAGCTTAACTACTTGAGGAGATCCAAGATGTCATCATACAAGAAGGATAGTTTGAAGTTTGATGGAACCAACTTCTCTCTTTGGAAAGGTCACATTAAATGTCACTTGGAGTGTATGGGAAAGGTGTACTTATCCATGGTCACAAAAGCATATGTACCTCCACAGGGTGGTCCAACAACTCTAAATGAAATCACAAATGCTGAAAACAATCTGCGGACCAAAGAGGCTCTTCTAAGCACTTTAATTGACTCAGAGCTCTCAAATTTTATTGACCTACCAACTTCCTATGAGATCTGGATTAAACTAGAACTTCTGCATGAAGGAGATGAGTATGTTAAGTGTGCAAGGTTGCAGAGTCTAAAAGGGAAATTTGAAAGACTGAAGATGAGAGATGATGAAAATATTACTACCTTTATGTCTAGAGTAAATGAGCTGGTGTGTGGAATTAGGAATACTGGTGGAGTCTTGGATGAAAATGAGATTGTTGGCAAAGTTCTCAGATCCCTTCCTACTGCCTACAAAATCAAGGTTTTTGCCATTGATGAATCCAGAGCCCATACAACTGTCACAAGAGACCAATTGGCTAGCAAATTGGCTGCATTTGAAATGACCGAGTTTGGAGATGATCCCCCCAAGACTGAATCTACATTCAAAGCCAGTGCCTCTATGAAAGGCAAACAAAGATTTGATCCATGAGAAAACTCTTCAAGGAAGCTGTCATGGTATGATCAAGCAAGAAGAGACATGGAAGTGGAAGAAGCAGAAACAACTCAACTTGAAGCCCTCATTGCAAAGAGATTGCTAAGAGGATCCGGTAAGTATGAAGGAAAATTACCCTTTAAGTGCTTCAACTGCAATAAGATTGGTCATTTTGCCTCAAGATGTCTGGAAAGATCTACAAGGTCAAATTCCAATAGACAAAGGTTCCAAAAGAATTGTTATTATGTTCATGAAGAAGATGATGATGAAGGAGTAACCGATGATGAATCAGAGATAGGAAACAAATCTGGAAATGAATGGGTGTTTATTGCCATCAAGGAAGAAGATCCAATATCCTCTAAATTTGTCAATCATAAGGTTGTAGAAAGAGCTCTGGCTGCCCAAGTTGAAGAAAAGGATGACTGGGTTATTGACAGTGGATGCTCTCACCATATGACAGGTGACAAGAACAAGTTATTAGATTTGGAAAGGTATGAAGGAGGAATGGTAATGTTTGGTGATAATTCTGCTGGTAGAATCAGAGGTAGGGGAACTATTTCTTTTGATGGAAAGAACAAAACCGGTAATGTACTGTATGTTGAAGGATTGAAGCATAATCTTCTCAGTGTTGGATAGTTGGTGGACAAAGGTTATGATCTCTGGTTCAAGAATAGAAGATGCAGGATCTTTGAAAGCTCCAGATCTAAGATTGCATCCGGTACTCAAACAAAAGGTAATATCTTCCATCTAGTTGGTACTAATAAAACTTGTCTATTTGTTCCAATTGATCAGAGTTGGTTATGGCATAGAAGGATGTGTCATGTAAATTTTGATAACATCATCAAGATAAGAAATACTCAGGCTATAAGAGATCTTCCAAAATTGGTAAAACCTACAAATAGTTTATGCAAAGAATGTCAGCTAGGTAAATAGAGCAGAGTCTCATTCAAAAGCAAGGATCAGTCCTCTACCGGATTATTGGAATTAGTTCATACTGATCTATGTGGTCCAACAAGAGTCAAGAGTATGCAAGGTGATAGATACTTCATGTTACTAATTGATGATCATTCCCGGATGATGTGGGTTACCTTTCTGAAAGAGAAATTGGAAGCTTTTGAGAAGTTCAAAATCTTCAAGGCTATGATAGAGTATCAAACTAGATTAAAACTGAAATGTCTGAGGTTTGATAGAGGTGGTGAATTCACATTCGATGAATTCATAGACTTTTGTGAGAAGCATGGTATAAAGAGATAGTTGTCTGCTCCTAGGACTCCACAACAGAATGGAGTAGTAGAGAGAAAGAACCGGACCATCCAGGAAGCATCTAGGACAATGATGATTGAAGCAAATGTTCCCTAGATGTTTTGGAGAGAAGTTGTCAGCACTGCAGTCTATACTCTCAGTCAAGTTCAAATCAGAAGCAATACCGGTAAGACTCCTTATGAACTTTGGTTTGGCATCACTCCTACTATGAGATATTTCAGAGTATTTGGTAGCAAATGTTACATTAAAAGAGATGAAGATCTAGGAAAGTTTGATGCTAGAAGTGATGAAGGAATTTTCTTGGGTTACTCCACTCAAAGCAAAGCATACCGGTGTTACAACAAGAGACTAAAAAAGATTGTAGAAAGTGTAAACATGAAGGTTGATGAAGAAATTGAAAGACCCTCAAGAATTCATGAGTATGATGAAGATGATCAGAATGGTGTTCAGATTCAAAGTATCCAAGCCTCTTCTGAGAAACAAAGTCAAGTTGATCCGGTAAGACAGGAAGAAGAGATAAGTGTCAATGAGATTGATCAAGAGTTAGATGTCCAAGAAACTCCCAAAGTTCCAAGGTATGTAACTCTAAACCACTCTGAAGATCAGATCATAGGTGACAAAAGCAAAGGAGTGCAAACAAGGAGGAGAATTGCTCAAAATTCAGATGAGTATTGTCTAATTTCAAAGATTGAACCTAAGATAGTAAATGAAGCCTGCAATGATGAAAACTGGACTAAGGCAATGAAGGAAGAACTGTTACAAATTGAGAAGAATCACACTTGGGATCTTTTTCCTAGACCTAGAAATAAAAATGTGATTGGAAACAAATGGGTATTCCGGAACAAACTAAATGAAGTTGGTGAAGTAATCAGAAACAAAGTTAGATTGGTCTGCAAAGGTTACTCTCAAATAGAAGGAATTGACTTTGAAGAAACCTTTGCTCTGGTGGCAAGAATTGAAGCAGTCAGATTATTTCTTACATTTGCTACCTTCAAAGACTTCAAGGTATATCAGATGGATGTCAAGTCTGCCTTCCTAAATGGTGATTTGGAAGAAGAAGTATACATTGAGCAACCGGATGGATTTCAATTGTCTAATCATGGTGATATGGTCTATAAGTTGAAGAAAGCATTGTATGGATTGAAGCAAGCCCCAAGAGTTTTGTATGAAAGATTGGATAAGCATCTTGTGTAGATTGGTTTCAACAAAGGTACTGCTGACAGTAACTTATATTTTAAAATTGATCATGAAAACATCTTGATTGTTGAAGTATTTGTTGATGATATCATCTTTGGAGGAAAAGATAGCATGTGTAAAACTTTTGCAAATCAAATGAAAAGTGAGTTTGAGATGTCTATGCTTGGTGAAATGAATTTCTTCTTGGGTCTACAAATTACCCAAACAAAGAAAGCGATCTTCATTTCTCAAACCAAATATGTGAAAGAATTGTTGAGGAAATTTGGGATGGAAGATTCAAAGCCAATGAATACTCCCATGGCAACTGGATGCAAGTTGAGCAAAGAAGATGACTCTCCTAAGGTAGACTAGACAAAGTACAGATCAATGATTGGTGGATTGTTGTATCTCACTCAAACTAGAACAGATATTATGCAAGCTGTTGGTCTCATTGCTAGATTCCAGGCTGATCCCAAAGAATCTCATGTCATGGCAATCAAGAGAATTTTTAGATATCTAAAAGGGATAGTGGAATATGGTTTGTGGTGTCCTAGAGATCATGATTTCTCTATTCATGCATACACAGATGCAGATTGGGCAGGAGATGTGGATGACTGGAAGAGTACCAGTGGTAGAGCATTCTTTTTGGGAAAGAGATTGGTTTTTTGGCTAAGCAAGAAACAAGATGCAATATCTCTGTCTACAACTGAAGCAGAATACATTGCAGCAGCAGGTAGTTGCACTCAGGTTTTATGGATGAAGCAGATGCTAAGAGATATTAAAGTAGAGTATGAGGAGCCTATCACAATTTTCTGTGATAATTCAAGTGCAATAAATATTTCTAAGAATCTGGTGTTGCACTCTAAGGCTAAGCATATATCTATTAAGTTTCACTTTCTAAGAGAGAAAGTGAACAAAGGTGAAGTTAGACTGGAGTTTGTGCCCTCTAAGGATTAGATTGCAGATATCTTTACTAAACCTCTTCCCAAGGACTCTTTTGAGTTTCTCAGGGAGAAGTTAGGGGTTATTGCCCCTCTAGTGATGAACTAGGGTGCACTAATGTGCATCAGTTTGGTGGATATCACAGTCATATCTTGTGATCCAGATTGGTGATGGGGAGTTGCTACTCAGGGGGAGTAGCTAGTATGATTCTGATGTGTTAAAATTGCAAGTATGAGCCCTTTGCCATTGATGTCAAAGGGGGAGAGAAGACATGTGAAAAATAAGTGGTTGTTGATCAAAGGGGGAGCAGTAAAGAAAGAGAAGACATGTGATGAGTTGTTGCTGATAGGGGGAGCTGTGACAAAAAGGAGAAGTTCTTGTCTTGATGGTTTTTCACATCATATGTTGCCATCAATGACAAAGGGGGAGATTGTTGCAAGTATGAGGATAACCAGTGTTGTCATTGATGTCAACATACTCATATTGCATTAATGAGAAGGATTGGATGAGCTATGTGCTGAGGATATTGAGGAAATTAGCCTCAATCAGGAATAGTGAAGAACAGTGATGACATTAAGGTAAAAGTCTAAGATAAGATGAAGATCAGAGGATACAATTTAAAGGGTTTTCAGATATGAGTCTTGAGATGCTCCAGTCAAGATTTTAGAGGTCTACATGAAGATCTGAAGAAGTTATGGTCGCTCTAATAGAACTAATTCTGGTAGATGGTCAGTGGTGACAGTGTGTCACAGATTGGTCCAGTGAGCTCTAAAATTGCATTATGTCATTCTGCGGATTGGAGAGAGTGTTGAAGAAGTTAGTGTGAAGTGACAACTAGATTTGTTCATGGTTTGGAGGTCTAGAAGCACCTTTTTCATTGTGACAGTGGCGACAGACTGTGTTCTTGAAGTTTCAGATGAAGAAGAGAAGAATTCCAATAAGCTAATAAAGTGTGGATGTTCTTGGTGACTCAAGAAAGGTTTTGGTGATCCTTGGATCGTGTACAATTCTTATTGGTAGTCCACATTGAAGTTAGAGTTTGGATTTGATGTAAAGACCATCGATTGTTGGTGTTCTTCCTGAGACTGGCTGACCGGATGTATTACACATCTTGTGGATGATCTTGTAGGTGTTTTCCGAATTAGATGATTGTTCCTAAGTTGATGCCTTGTATAAATAAGGGATTGTGAATTCATTTTGAAGTGTGTCTTGGTGTGATGAGTGTGTGGTAGTGAAGAGGAGCGTGAAAGGCAGAGTAGAAGTTTTTGGGCTTAAATGGAACTGATCTAGGCATGGTAAAGATGTCAATCTCCAGTTCAAGTTTGTGATACTTGTTACTTTGTAGACAGTGTGTCTCTTGTAGGCAATGAGCCTCTTGTGAGCAGTGTGCTCGGGCAATGAGCCCTAATTGGCATGTGCCATCTATTTTTCTTATTCTTCTAATAGAGAATAATCCTTGGGTTAATCACCCCATGGTTTTTCCCTTGACCAGGTTTTCCCCGTCAAAATCTTGGTGTCTCATGTGTTGATGTGTATCTGCTCTAGTGTTTATACTTTATGCTTTCATGAATGATTAATTGCTATGCTATTAAATAACAAAGTGAATTTAAGTGTTTGAATTGGAAGCAAGTTTAGGATAACTGATTCACCCCCCCTCTCAATTATCAACCACTTAAACAAGTCATTAATTAAGAATGGATTACAATATTCAAAATTTGAACATAAAGAAACATATTCTTTTCCATCATTTACGCATGTTAATCTAATCAGAATATATCATAGCTTACAATCTATTAAATCTTTCCAATCCTTAGTGAATATCCATCACTAATCAAATACAATATATGTTCTAGGCATCTTAATCAAATTTTTACATTACAATAGACCAACTAGTCAAAATGCAAACACTGTATCTATAACCATTGACATATGTCTTCATAAGCCTCAGCTTCTCTCATGCTTGGGAAGGAGAGCATCATCCTGGTGTTTTTCCTCCAACCATGGACCTGCGGTCCCCTGCTCATCTTCCTAACTGGAAGAGGCCCTACCCTTCACAGAAAGGTTAGACATTGGAAACTAATTGGATAGACATCTGAGTAACTCGTGTTGTGTCCTTCCTAATGTCTCATGGTCACACACTATAGATCCACTCTAACTTGTATGACACTACTGGAGACACTAGGCCATCTGGATCACTGTGGACAGAGAATGCATGCAGATACTGATGCATTACTTTGGCCAAAGTTTTCATACAAATACATTACACAATGAACGTCGTCATATGTCCACCACCCTAGATTGACTTATAAGTTGTCATGTCCTATAGTCAATGCTAACGACCCTGTCCTTTAGGTCTAGTATGTATGTGGGCTCAATTTGAATCATTGTCCAAACTTGAACATTTGACTGCCATTGTAAGTTAGTTATAACTAAATAGGTTACTTTTGTAATGCAGAACTAGTGACTCCACGTCACCTCATTTCATTTCAATTCATTTCAATTTCAAACTTTAAGACTGTCTTGGTCTTCCGTGGTTAACATATCAATAGCATTTCATCATATATGATGAAGTCGATTCCATGACTATCAAGGCATACCTTGCATTAGTAAAATACATTAGTTATTAAGGTTCAATAGCTCTTATCTTCCCAATGAGCTCAAGGGCTATTCACCAACCTAATAGTTTACAAATAAGTAAAATAAATTATATCTTATAATGTTATCTGATAAGTCATAATTTAGTCACATATAGAACTAGTCTATATTCTTCTATAAACTTATTTCGACTATCTCATGATGAGACTATGATCATTAAAGACCATACCCCTTCATATTCAAAGGTTCATATAAACATTCATAATAGTTTATAGACCTCTATTTGTAATTCATAGTTGACTTCTCATGCAAGCTCGACTGGGGTTTAGTTTGGGTGTTATAGACACATCGATTTATAATTGCCTTCCCGACAATTGTCTTAGTCGTTGGACTGGGTTTATAATATTAAAAGATTTCATGGTTATTATTACAGTTGAAGGATTGCATGCTAAGCATTGACACCTACACAACTATCATTACAGTTGAATGATTGTATCGATTATCAACTAAACACCTAGAGTCATTCATAACTCCCTTCAAGAGCTCTTAGGCTCGACCCTTGTCATCCTACGACATGAGCTTAAAAATATGTAATGAATACATGCTCAGCCACTGTGGCTTTGAGCTCCAGTTATCATAATGTATCATGCAATGCAATACAGCTGAGTCAAAAGACTCAAGGCTCATTCAAAGAAAGAGATATTCTTTACAAGGCTCAGCCTCGAGGCCTTGAGCTAGTATTAAAACAAAGAACAGTGATTGTTTGGCTCTTTAAGCCTCAGGCTCCAACATAAACAAGATTCCACAACATTATGGCTTGGATGAGTGTAATCTCGAGAATAGTTACATAGTTTCCTATCTTAGCTCACAGCCTTGAGAATGGTTTCAACAGTTACTGTGTCTAGCAAGATTAGCATACGAGGCTTCAAGCATAAACATAACTCAAAGTTGTCTTAAAAGGGTTCGTCCATATGGCTCCCAAACCACTGCATATATGAGATTTAAAAAAAGAATAGCTCAGCCAATTAGCCTGGAGCTATGACTCAAAAGAAATATAGACAACATGCATGGAACGACCTTACAGGTCACATGCCTTAGATTTTTAATTAATAACAAGAAACTTCATGTTTCACAGACTCAGGCAGAAGTTCTCTAAGATTTAAACTCATCATTTGAAAAGTAATCAGGCATTTGTTTCCCATTTTACCTGAATCAATTAATAGACTGATTGTAGTCCTAGTCTGTGATTCTTCTAGCTGCTCACAGCTCCCTCCGGCCACTGTTCTTCCCCAAACAATTATGCCACCTACTTACTTTTTCAAAAACCCCAATCCATATTCCCAACTCACTGAAGTGATTCTTCCAAATGGATAGCCAAACACCAAAGGTAACCGATCCCAACGTATGCTAATTTTGGCTGCTAACTACCTTTCCACTTGGTAGTGTCCCTTAAAAGGTGGCTTGATCCTTGCACAACATTGGATTGTTGAGCTCGAAGTTCCCATCGATCTTCATGATCGACTATATCAACTTAGGAATATTCCAAAGAATAGAATTATTAAGATAAGTAAATAACAGTAATATCATTATAGGTAACAACCTATTAAGAGGTTTCATCCTTGACTAAGGATTAACACAAGAAATAATAGTCATAAAAAAATTCACATTAATAATGTCGATTATCAGGGTCGAGTGATACTCCCTCAAAATTGACTATTCCCATTAGTCGAATGACTAGGGAAAAATAATAACCATGAGAACAAGTAAGAGAGACCTCCTTGTCTAAAAACACTATTGTCTCTTAGCTAGGGATGATGTTCCCAAAACATCATCTGGTCATCACAACTTGTCGTGATAACTTCATCGACAAAAGATTAAACCAAGAACATAGAAACAAAAGACAAGAGACATGACATGTATCAACTTACGAATGGTTGAGAAGGACATAGGAGTCGATTACTTAGATGGCTAGTCAACTTATGTTTTCACAATGTCTAACCCTTCCTCCAGGATGATACTCTCCTTCCTTCTTTGAAGGACGTTTGTTTTTCTTATCACACTCAGGACCACAAGATCACGATCAGTGCATCATTATCAAATCTCGTAATCATAAATCATTTAATTTACAAAACTATTTAACATTTGTTTCTACTTCATAACCAAAAGTTAAATTAGATATTTCCACAATATCAAATCAATTAACTATGACTAATCCTCCTAATTATCATGCCAAGTTATTGATTAAGTATAATTTGTAAGTTGGGGATGTAACATATCTCCCCCCATAAGAATCATCATCTTCGATGATTATTTGTCCTTTAAAATAAACCAACATAATATGAAAAGGTTTTCAAAAGCATAATATCAAATGTCTCAGAAAAGATGAGGAAATCTAGCATAGAAGTCATTATAATTTTCCCAGGTGGCATTTTCCACCGAATATTGGTCCCACTGGACCTTGCACTGTGTTATTTCCTTATTACATAAGCATATCTTATGCATTTCAAGCACCTTGATGGGCTCGATCACCACCACTCATGGGTCTTTCACCTATAACATATTCTAATCAAGCATAGGAATTCAATTATCAGTAGAATTAAACTTTTTCAAATAAGAAATATGAAACACATTATGCATCATGGCAAGTGCTAGTGGTAGAGCAATTCTATATGCCACTGGGTTGACTTCTTCTAGAACTTCAAATGGACCCACATATCTTGGTGCCAGTTTGGAAATTTTTCCAAATTTGATGGAACTTTTCTGAGGTTTTACCCTAAGGAGAACTTTATCTCCCATAGTGAAATGCCTTTCAACATGCTTAGCATCCGTGTAACTCTTTTGTCTATCATTGGCTTCTGCTAACCTCTTTTTAATTATATGGACTTGTTCTTCCATCTCATATAGCATTTCAGGACCAAGGCTAACCCTATCTTCAAGCTTATCCTAGCTTATAGGGGTTCGACACTTCCGCCCATATGATGCCTCAAATGATGCCATCTTAATAGCTGAATGATAAGTGTTATTATAAGCAAATTCCACTAGAGGAAGATAATCCTCCCACTTGTATTGCTGATCCATGCAATACATCCTTAATAAATCCTCCAACACTTGGCTCACCCTTTCAGTTTTTCCATCCATTTCAAGATGATAAGCATAGCTTATGTTCAATTGTGTTCCAAGTGAAGAGAACAAGGTTTTCCAAAACCTGGAAGTTATTTGTGCATCCCTATTTGAGATAATCTTCTCAGGAATGCCGTGAAGTCTAAAAATCTCTTGAACAAATTTCTGAGCAATGATGGGTGCTCCATTTGTCAATTTTCCCAAGATAAAATGGGCTACTTTGGTGAGTCTATCCACCACAAGCAAGATAGCATTATGCTTATTCATTGACATAGGAATTCCTTACACGAAGTCCATACTTATAATCTATCATTTCCATTCAGGAATTTCATGAGGGTATAATAATTCTGTTGGGTGTTGGTGTTCTGCCTTCACCCTTTGACATTCAATACAAGTAGCTACAAAATTTAAATCATCCCTTTTCATTCCTTTCCAAAAGTATAAAGGTTTCACATCAGCGAGTAACTTAGTTACTCCAAGATGCCCAAAATATGATGTAGAATGAACCTCTTTCCAAACCATATTCCTTAACTCTGCTAAGTTAGGTACATATATCCTTCCTTTGAACCTTAATAACCCATCTAGTTCAAGGTTAAATCCTTCATATTTTGGATTTTGTGGATCTTTCTCAAGGGCATGTTTTACCTGCTCATAAAAATCATCTCCCTTAGATTGTTGTAACACATAATTCCTAAAATTAGAATGTATGGAGATCATAGAGGAGATATGCCTTCTCCTATTTAAAGCATCTTCTACTCAATTTTCTTTTCCCTGGATATATTTAATCTCAAAATCATAATCTGAGATAAATTCTAACCATCTTCTTTGACGAGCATTAAGATGGGGTTGAGTGAATAGATATTTAAGTCCCTGGTGATTTGTTTTTAACTAAAAAGGTTTTCCAAGTAGATAATGTCTCCGCATTTGGAGTGTATGCATGATTGTTGCCAGTTCTAAATCATGTGGGGCATAGTTTTGTTCATAGTTTTTCAGTTTGCACAATTCATACACAATAACATGTCCATCTTGGACTAGTATGTCACCTATGCCTTCCCCTAAGGCATCAATAATGACTTCAAATTGACCTTCTGGGTTAGGCACTTATAAAATCGGGGCTGAAGTCAATTTTTCCTTCAGCAGATCAAAGGCCTCCTGGCACTTTTCTGACCATTCAAACTTCTTGCCCTTTCTTTGCAAGGAAGTTATAGGATGTACAATTTTAGAGAAGTTTTTCACATCTTCCTGTAATAACCAACCAGGCCCATAAAACTTCGCACCTCATGAACATTTTTCAATTCAGGCCATTTGGAAAGAGCCTTAATCTTAGCTGGGTCTATAGCTATTCCTTTAGCTGAAATTATATGACCCAAATACTATACTTCTTTCTGAAAGAAGGTACACTTAGAGAGCTTGCCATAAAGTTTATGCTCTCTTAATCTCTGAAGAACCATTCTCAAATGCTGCATATGTTCCTCTTCATTCTTAGAGTAGATTAAAATGTCATCAAGAAATACGAAGACAAACTTGTCCAAGCAGCCTCTGAACACACTATTCATAAGATTCTTAAATGTTGCAGGCACATTTGTCAACCCAAAAGGTAGGACAATGAATTCATAATGTCCATATCTAGTTCTAAAGGTTGTCTTATGGATGTCTTCATCCTTCACCCTTAATTGGTGATATCCCAATTGAAGATCGATCTTTGAAAATACTATTGCACCTCTCATCTAATCAAAAAGATCATCAATGTGGGGTAGAGGATACTTGTTCTTGATGGTTGCTTTATTTAACATGCAGTAATCTATACACAATCACAAAGTACCATATTTCTTTTTCACAAAAATGACAGGTGCTCCCCATGGTGACACACTAGGTCTAATTAACCCTTTATCCAGTAGCTCCTACAATTGAGCCTTTAACTCCATTAATTCCATTGTAGTCATCCTGTAGGGAGATTTAGAAATAGGTTCTAACCTAAGTATAATATCAATGGAAAAATCAAAAGCTTTCTTAGGGGGTAACCCTGGTAGTTCATTCGGGAATACATCCTTGAAATCTCTGAGGAGGGGATGCTTGTCCATATCTGGTCTTTCCTAACCTATGGACTCCTTCATCCCTACTTCATTAAGTTTTGGGGATTCATAAAACATCAAGTCATCTTGGAAGTAGGTTTCCTTTGTTTCATCTATTTTATCCATCTTGACAACAAAAAGTTGGCATCCTTTTCTCTGTGCCTTTTTCATTTGTAAGGTAGAAATTTGCCTCAATTTAATTTCCCCAGGTTTACCTTGAATATGGACTTGGTTTCGTAGATCATCCAAACAATCTACTATCTTGGCATAATAGTCTACTTTGGCTTGATGTCTCCATAGCCAATTTATTCCTAGGATAACATCATATGAGCCAAGTGGGGCTACATATAGATTTACTTCAGTGAAAATTTTTGGAAGTTCAACCCGAGCTTCAAACAAGCATTGCTCTACCTGAGCCTTGGTGTGATTTGCATACTCTACAGACCAAGTATTTTCCATGAATCCTACTTTTCTAGGTATCTTATTTACAATTTTGGGAGAAATGAAACATTCCGTGGCATCTGTATCAATTAAAACTAAAATTGGAACTCCAAATAAAATACATGTTGTCTTTACTGTAGTTATTTGATACTCAACTTGACGGTTGTCCAAGGCTGTATGGATACATTGTTGGAAGGCCATTTGCTGGGAAGGTAGAGGATTACCTCATGGTTGCATTCCCTATGATTTATTGGGACACTGATTGGCAAAGTGATCTCAGCCACAAGTGAAGCATCCTCCAACTGGTCCTTACCTCTCCTGAGGTTTGCTAGAGTTGTTCCCATTCTTCTTAGAGTGGTTATTCTCCTTTTTATCTCCCTTAGATTCATTTTGTTTATTTTTAGCCCCTTTATCACTCTTCTCAATATAATCTCGTTTCTTCCCCTTCTTCTTTGAGGGTTGAGAAGATTGAGACCAGTTATATCTCTTTATGTTTTTCTTTCCCTGTAGGTTGATATAGCCTTCAGGTTTTGTTCTTGCCTAATAGCCTCCTTATAGACCTGTTCCATGGTTGTAGGGCCGTGAACATTAACCTTGACCCCAATCTAGGTGTTCAACCCCATAATAAACTTCCGAACCTAGAACTTCTCATCATGTTGATATTGTGGCACATATTTCAGCAATCAAGTGAATTTTTCCCAATACTCATTTACAGTCATATCAGTCTATTTCAAGTTTTGGAAGTCTATGAGTTTTTTATCATAGAATAGTTGAGGCAACCATCTTTGCCTAAATAGTTCTACAAACCTGTCCCAAGTAAGGCTTATAGACCTCAAGCCTAACTCCATCTTTTTATTCATCCACCATGTGGATGCTTCTCCCGCTAGTTGAAATGCTCCCCAGACAACTTTAGTTACCTCATTATAATTTCTAATTTCAAAATACTTCTCCATCTCCATAAGGCATGCCTCCGTAACATCTCCTCTTATGGATCCATCAAATTTAGTTGGCATGACCTTTTTCATGTCATCAGATAATTCCATAGCCATAAGGCTCCTCTTATCCCCATCCTATATAGCTGCGGAGTTATTTTCTCTATGGTGGCTTTGGGTGGTGTCCTTATGGCGTTCCTCACCATCATGCCCCATCATAATTATCTCTCTTGTCTTCTGACTGGCCTCTGACTTTGTGTTCGAGGGTTTCTACCCTCACCCTGGTTTCTTTCAACAAAGTCAAGATTTGGTCTAGTTTAGACTCAGATTGCCTTGGAGGTTCTCCTTCATCTCGGCTATCCTCCATTCTACTCCAACTCAAACCTTTATTGCAATTTATTTCTTCCTAAAGTTTGCAGATTAAACACGAATTAATTTTCCATGCTATGCAATTCAATTATTTCACAAATCTATTCACATTCATGTAATCTTAAACAAGAAGGGAAAGATTGCCATTACATTATTATTTCCATTGGATTACATATAATCCACAAAATTACAAAATTGTATTTACATTTTCTCCTACAAATCATTTACAATTGGGATAACTTCCTATTATCATATTTTCTTTTCAGTCTTAGGAAGTGAGGATACACACTGGTATTCCTTCATATCCTCCTTTGGTACATTTCATTCATTGTGGTCATTTCCCTTAGATGGTGCTTTAGGAGCAAAGGGTAACACTCATGTTCTAGTAGAGTTAAGGGCAGCCATCCATTCAACTTTCCTTAACTCTTTCTTGATGTGTTTCACTGCATCAATGAATGTTTCCTCACCAAATAACCATCCACCTTCCAAGCATCCAATCTATTCAAATTTCTCCTTCATGGAGGCTCATGCCTTCAAGATGTTTTGATGCATAGCTAATGTCCATGTTCCATTACCTTCTTGTGAGTTGTGGTTCTAATTTTTACCATTCTGGCATAGAACATCCAATCATTAGCATACTTAATGTTGGATATATTAATCATCAAATAGTGAGCTCATTAGGTCTATATGTTGAACTTGGTAGCTCTAATACCATATGTAACATCACTTTCCATAAAACTCAAGATTTAACTTAAACATGTAACTTAAACAAATCATTAATTAAGAATGGATTACAATATTCAAAATTTAAATATAAAGAAACATATTCTTTTCCATCATTTAAGAATGTTAATCTAATCAGGATTTAACATAGTTTACAATCTAATAAATCATTCCAATCCTTAGTGAATATCCATCACTAATGAAATACAATATATGCTCAGGCCATCTTAAATAAATTTTAACATTACAATAGACCAACTGGTCAAAATGCAAACACTATATCTAGAACCATTGACATTTGTCTTCATAAGCCTTGGCTTGTCTCATGCTTGGGAAGGAGATCATCATCATGGTGCTTTTCCTCCAACCATAGACCTGTGGTCCCTGGCTCATCTTCCTAACTGGAAGAGGCCCTACCCTTCACGGAAAGGTTAGACATTGGAAACCAATTGGATAGCCATCTGAGTAACTAGCGTTGTGTCCTTCCTAATGTCTCACGGTCACACACTATAGATCCACTCTAACTTGTATGATACTACTGGAGACACTAAGCCATCTGGATCACTGTGGACTAATAATGTATGCAGAGATAGATGCATTACTTTTGCCAAAGTTTTCATACAAATACATTACACAATGAACGTCGTCGTATGTCCACCACCCTATCTTGACTTATAAGCTATTATGTCCTATAGTCAATTCTTAACGACCTTGTCCTTTAGGTCTAGTATGTATGTGGGATCAATTTGAATCACTATCTAAACTTAAACATTTGACTCCCATCATAAGTCAGTTATAACTAAATAGGTTACTTTTGTAATGTAGAACTAGTGACTCCACGTCACCTCGTTCTATTTCAATTCATTTCAATTTCAAACTTTAAGACTGTCTTGCTCTTCCTTGGTTAACATATCGATAGCATTTCATCACAAATGATGAAGTCGATTCCACAATACTCAAGGCATACCCTGCCTTAGTAAAATTCATTAGTTTCTTAAGGTTCAATAGCTCTTATCTTCCCAATGAGCTTAAGGGCTATTCACCAACCTAATAGTTTACAAATAAGTAAAAGAAATTATATATTATAACATTATCCAATAAGTCATAATTTGGTCACATATAGAACTAGTCTATATTCTTCTATAAACTTATTCCGACTGTCTCATGACGAGACTGTGATCATTAAAGATCATACCCCTTCATATTCGAAGGTTCATATAAACATTCATAATAGTTTATACAACTCTATTTGTAATTCACAGTTGGATTCTCATGCAAGCCTGACTGGGGTTTAGTTTGGGTGTTATAGACACACCGATTTATAATTACCTTCCCAGCAATCATCTCAGTCATTGGACTAGGTTTATAATATTAAAAGCTTTCACATTTATTATTAAAGTTGAAGGATTGCATGCTAAACATTGACACCTAAACTATCATTACAGTCGAATGACTATATCCATTATCAACTAAACACCTAGAGTCATTCATAACTCCCTTCGAGAGCTCTTAGGCTTGACCCTTGTCATCCTATGATGTGTGCTTAACAAATATGTAATGAATACATGCTCAGCCACTATGGCTTTGAGCTCCAACTATCATAATGTATCATACAATGCAATATGACGAAGTCAAAAGACTCAAGGCTCATTCAAAGAAAGAGATAATCTTTACAAGGCTCAGCCTTGAGCTAGTATTAAAACAAAGAATAATGATTATTTGGTTTTTTAAGCCTCGGGCTTCAACATAAACAAGATTCCACAACATTATGGCTCGGCTGAGCATAATCTCAAGAATAGTTACATAGTTTCCTAGCTCGGCCATACGGCTCCCAAACCACTGCATATATGAGATTTAAAAACAAGAATAGCTCGACCAATTAGCCTGGAGCCATGACTCAAAATAAATATAGACAACATGCATGGCACGACCTTGTAGGTCGCATGCCTCACATTTTTAATCAATAATAAGAAACTTCATGTTTCACAGACTCAAGCAGAAGTTCTTTGAGATTGAAACTCATCATTTGAAAAGTAATCAAGTAATAGACCAATTGCAGTCCCAGTCTACGAGTCTTCTAGTTTCTCACAGCTCCCTCCTGCCACTGTTCTTCCTCGAACAGTTAAGCCACCTACTTTCTTTTTCAAAAACCACAATCCACATTCCCAACTCACTGAATTGATTCTTCCAAATGGAGATCCCAACACCAAAGGTAACCGATCCCAGCACATGCCAATTTTTGCTACTAACTACCTTTCCACTCAGTAGTGTCCCTTAAAAGGTGGCTCAATCCTTGCACAACATGGGATGGTTGAGCTCGAAGCTCCCATCGATCTTCTTGACCGACTATATCAACTTAGGAATATTCCAAAGAATACAATTATTAAGATAAGTAAATAACATTAATATCATTATAAGTAGCAACTTATTAAGAGGTTTCATCCTTGACTAAAGATTAACACAAGAGATAATATT
This sequence comes from Cunninghamia lanceolata, assembly GCA_027924645.1. Lineage (NCBI taxonomy): Eukaryota > Viridiplantae > Streptophyta > Pinopsida > Cupressales > Cupressaceae > Cunninghamia > Cunninghamia lanceolata. Next base: position 5,082,544 of record BSBN01000934.1, read on the forward strand.
CATAAAAAAATTCACATTAATAATGTCAATTATCAGGGTCAAGTGATACTCCCCCAAAATTGACTATTCCCATTAGTCGAATGACTAGGGAAAAGTAATGACCCCGAGAACAACAAGTAAGAGAGACCTCCTTGTCTCAAAACACTATTGTCTCTCAGCTAGGGATGATGTTCCCAAAACATCGTCTGGTCATCATGACTTGTCATGATGACTTCATCGACAAAAGATTAAACAAAGAACATAGAAACAAAAGATAAGAGACATGACACATGTCAACTTATGAATGGTTGAGAAGGACATAGGAGTTGATTACTCAGATGGCTAGTCAACTTATGTTTTCACAACATCTAACCTTTCCTCTAGGATGATACTCTCCTTCCTTCTTCGAAGGACATTTGTTTTTCTTGTCACACTCAGGACCACAAGATCACGATCAGTGCATCGTTATCAAATCTCGTAATCATAAATCATTTAATTTACAAAACTATTTAACATCTATTTCTACTTCATAACCAAAAGTTAAATTAGATATTTCCACAATATCAAATCAATTAACTATGACTAATCCTCCTAATTATCATGCCAAGTTATTGATTAAGTCTAATTTGTAAGTTGGGGATGTAACATAGGTGACTTTCTCAAAGGATTGCAAGTAGCTTTATGGATTGTGGTAGTAGGATAAGACTCTTAATGACTGTCCTATAAGGACATAAAAGCATTCACAAGATCCAAAACCTTTCAAAGTGTTGCATACAGTCTAAGAATTTTTTATTCTATGATATGAGACAACAAAAAACTATGTTTGGTGAGTGTATTGTGATGAGATACTAGAATAGTCAAAGACCATTTAGAGATCATATGACTATAAAAGTTTTATTTTTAAATGAATTCTTTGTCTCTCAATACCTTGATAAAATGATTAATTCTTCTAAAAACTATCCCAAGACCTTATTGATTGCCAAATTCCATAACTAGGTGTGATAATAGCAGAGCAACATGGTGATAGTCCACTTTATCTCATTTACAATATTGCTCTTGCATAGAATAGTAGTGTATTAGACTCTTTAGTTGATCCTTGATGATAAGATATGATGGTAGTCTTATATTGTCCAAACAATCCCCTCCATCAATTATGTGGTAGTCCAAAGGTGATGAGGATCATGACAGTTGTAATGTCCCCATTTTAGGAATGGTTAATAGAGCATAGTACATGGCAACGATAGAGACCACCTGAGTGCAATCATTTGAGAAGGTATTATTAAGTACTTTGAGCCTAGAAGACCTAGGGTTTATGCCCTAACTTGGAACAACAACATTAGAACTTTTCTCATATCATTTTGTAAGGTCTAACTACTTTATAATTAATATTATATATTTAGACTTATAGCAGTAGATATTTGATTTTATTTTAGTCCATTATAGTTGTAAATTGAAATGGTTTTCCTTGTATAATTCATTGTGGAATACAAATATATTGTTGGGAAGTGTATGGGTGATGCTTTTACGATGTATTGAACATGTTTTTTGAGCTGAGATAAGTGTATGATTAGGTTTGATATAAAAATTAGAGCTTCATAAAATTAGGGTTTGAGCAGAAAAATTAGAATTGTTTCATATATCCCATTTGGGATATTACAACAGTCTAGTTAAGTTGGAGTGCTGATTGACTGGATGACAGTCCCTTGTTCTATCCACATGCATTTTGTAGTTGTTGAATGATCTCCTCTAGTTGCATGACAAAGTCAAGAACAACATGCATGACTGAATTCCTAGAGACATGATAGTCCTAACATCCCTTCTACAACTATTATGTTTCCTTCGACAAGTATAAACTCCTATTGACTATCCTTCATTGAATCTAAATCTAGACTCCTCGCTCCACCAAGACCTAAGGTTTTTGACACAAGTTCCAATTCTCTCAACCCACCTAATCATGACTATATAATCTGTTTTGACTATAACAAATTTTTTCAAATAATGTTTACATGGTTTCTAAAGCATATAATGGAAATCTCCTTACATATTTAGTGTATTCATCCCAATGTAGAAACTTATGATGTATATGATACCCTCAATGATCTTAACTAAAGATGAATGTCATGACAACCTCATGTCTCCATGGCTACATTATTTGAGATGGCAATTATATAATCATTGACAACATAATGACATGGATAGATTTTCAACTTACATAGTGTCTAATTATGTAAAGATTGATTCAAGGAGATCCATGACTATTCTAGGGTTTAGGGAAAGATGATATGGTCATGGATCAAAGCATGACTATTCAAAATTGACCAAGACAACTTCCAAATTTCCTCATAGTTATATAATGGCAGTTAATAGTTTTGTGGCAGTTTTAGGACTCTTTTAGTATGATTGTTTTTATTGGTAGAAATATGTTATATGTAGTTTCATACCTTAATACATCAGTTGATCTTAATTACCACGTGATTGTAGTTTTTGTTAGATATAGGATTTTCTTAGAACATTTAACATACGAGTTCTTTTCATTCAAAAACACTAGCTCTAACATGTTAGATTTTCTTAGAACACTACATTTGATAATAAAACTACTAGATTTGATATGATAATCATTGATAATTTCTCATATTACATGTTAAACATGCAAGATACATGTTAAAAATGATAAAACTTGTGATGTTTTTCATTCAATCCAAGATAGCTATTTTTGTATTAATGAGCAAAGACATGTTTATGTGTTTACCCATTTCATTATCTAGTTTATGCAAAGAAATGTCATCCACAACCCAAATTCAATAGCCATTGCATTTGGAATTGTAAATAGGTGTATGTATCTTAAATGGAAGTATGTTTCGATATCATATATACTCCATGTTTCAATATCATATCCTCATTTCACGGTCTATATGTCTCCATGTAGGGAGAGAGAGATATTTGGCATGATCCACATATCCTCATTTTACCTTCTATATGGTCTCCATGCTTTGCATATCCTCATTTCATAGGTCCACATATTTGACATGATTTGATTATTCTTATTTCACCTTCTATATCACCTCCATGTTTTACATATCCTCATTTCATAGGTCCACATGTTTGACATGATTCTCTTATCCTATCTTCACCTTCTATATGGTCTCCATGCTTTGCATATCCTCATTTCATAGGTCCACATGTTTGTCATGATTCGCTTATCCTAATTTTTGCTTCTATATGGTCTCCATGCTTTACATATCCTCATTTCATAGGTCCACATGTTTGACATGATTCTCTTATTTTCATTTCACCTTCTATATATATAATGTATCCTCATTTCATCTTCTATATCTATAACGTATCCACGTTTCACCTTCTACATATAAAACATATCCTCATTTTACCTTCTATATGTTTGACATTATTTTCTTAAGCTCATTTCACCTTCTATATGTTTAACATGATTTTCCTATCATCATTTGATCGTCTATAGGTCTAGTATACCCTCAGTTCACCTTCCATATCAGTTATGGTAAGAGCAGAATGAGGTAGAGAGGAAGAGAGAGAGAGAGAGACATAGGGAGAGACATGTACATTTAGCATGATTTTCAATCCCCATTTCACCTTCTATATGGTCTACATACTTTGCATATCCTCATTTTCCTCTCATCTATATAAGTTATGGAAAGACCAAAATGAGTTGTGCCATCAGTGCGTTCCAATGTTTGTGGGGGAGTGAACATTTTGCCCTTGCAGACGATGAAGATGACTACATAGGGAGAGAGATACATTTGGCATGATTCATATTTGGACCTAATTGATAGAGCTGATAGGTTGGGGTGGGTGGATTTATGCTAGTGGAGGCCATGTTTCATTCCCTAGGTGTCCCAATCAAATCAGGCTATAGTGTATCGACAAAGTCTCTTAAGAGACCTACGAGCAAAAAATTGCCAGACTTTGACAGAGTAGTTCTCACTCTTTGTGGCACCTAAGAATGATCCATTTGGACCTAAAACTAGATGTCAAGCCCCTCCACAATAACCTCTCTTGGTTTTGACCAACTAAACATCGTTTGATCGTGCCAATGGCGGATGCATTCTTGAAAAATGACTTAGTGACAGGTAGTGTAAAGGTGTTAGGAGCCATATTTTGCGTTCTTCACCTCGTGTGACCTAACTGATGGCACCAACAAGTTAGGGTGGGTAGGTTTATGCTAAAGAAGGCCCTGTTTCATTCCCCATGTGTCCAAATCAAATCAGGTTGCAGTGTGTCGGCAAAGTCTCTTAAGATCCTAAGAGCAAAAACTGCCAAACTTTGACTTATTAGAATTCATGGTAACTGAGAATGTTTTGTTTAGACTTATAGGTACACATGGGTTCTATCCACAATAACCTATCTCATTTTTGGTCAACTTCAATCCGTTTGACCGTGCCAAAATCAAATGAATTCTTGCAAAATGCATCAGTTTCATGCAGCACAACCTTGCCATGTGCCATATTTTTTGTTCTTCTCATCATGGGGCTAAACTGACTTTGCCAATGCATTGGGGTAGGTGGTTAAATGCTAGGGTAGGTCTCATTTCATGTGCCAAGTGTCCAATTCATTCAGGGCAGTGGACTATTGACAAAGTCACTTAAGATCCCTAAGAGCAAAAGACTACGAAGATTTGACAGAGCAATTCTCATAATTTGTGGAAGCTGGGAATATTTTGTTTTGACCTACAAGTGCATGGGGGTACCTCCACAATAACCTCTCTAAGTTTTGGTCAACTCCAATCCATTTGACCGTGCCGAAACGAAATGCATTCTTGCAAAATGCTTCAATTTCATGTAGTGGAAATGTGCTAGGGTTGAAATTTTGCATTCCATAGCTCATGGGGCCAAACTGACTATGCCAATGCGTTGGGGAGGTCTCATTTCATTCACAAAGTGTCCCAGTCGCTTTGGGGCAACAAGCTATTGGCAAAGCCACTTAAGATCCTAAGAGCAAAAACTGTCAAACTTTGGCAGAGCAGTTCTTAGAATTTATGGCAGCTGGGAATGTTTCGTTTCAACCTACAAGTCCACATGGGGTCTTTCCACAATTACCTCTCTCAGTTTTGGTCAACTCCAATCCATTTGACCATGCCAAAATCAAATGCATTCTTACAAAATGCTTTAGTTTCATGTAGCACATCCTTGCCAGGTGCCATATTTTTTTTTTCTGCTTGTCATAGGGCTGAACCGACTATGCCAACATGTCAAAGTGGTTGGGTAAATTATAGGGGAGGTATTTTGTAGTGCACCAAGTGTCCTAGTCATTCGGGGCAGCAGGCTACCGGCAAAGTCACTTAAGATCCCTAAGAGCAAAAAAATACCAAACTTTGACAAAGTAGTTATAAGAATTCATGGTAGCTAGGAGTGTTCTATTTTGAGCTACTAGAGCATCTGGGGTCTATCCACAATAACCTCTCTCAATTTTGGTCAAATCCAATCCATTTGACCATGTCAAAATCAAATGCATTCTTGTAAAATGCTTCAATTTCATGCAACACAATATTTTTTGTTCTGCTCATCATGGGGCTGAACTAACTATGCCAATGCATCAGGGTGGGTAGATAAATGCTATTGGAGGTCTCTTTTCATGCATCAAGTGTCCCAATCATTCGAGGCAGCAGGCTACCGACAAGGTCACTTAAGATCCTAAGTGCAAAAACTGCCAAACTTTGATGGAGCAGTTCACATAATTTGTGGCAGCTGGGAATGTTTTGTTTAGAGATATAGGTGCATGTGGGGTCCATCCACAATAAGATCTCTCATTTTTGGTCAAATCCAATATGTTTGACCATGGCAAAACCAAATGCATTCTTGCAAAATGCTTCAGTTTCATGCAGTGGAAAAGTGCTAGGAGTGACATTTTGCATTGCATAGCTCATGGGGCCAAACTGATTGTGCCAATGTGTTGGGGTGGGCATTTAAATTCTATACAAGGTCTCATTTTGTGTGCCAAGTGTCCTAGTCATTTGGAGTAGTAGGCTACCGGCAAAGTTAATTAAGATCCTAAGAGCAAAAATTGTCAAACCTTGACAAAGCAGTTCTTGGAATTTGTGGTAGTTGAGAATGTTCTAGTTTGACCTACAAGTGCATGTGGGGTCTATCCACAATAACCTCTCTCAGTGTTGGTCAACTCTAATCTAGTTGATTGTGATGAAATCAAATGCATTCTTGCAAAATGCTTAAGTCTCATATAGCACAACCTTGCCAGGAGCCATATTTTTCATTCTGCTGATTATGGGGCTGATCTGACTATGCCAACACATCAGGGTGGGTAGGTAAATGCAAGGGGAGATCTCATTTCATGCGCCAAGTGTCTCAGTTATTCCGGGCTACAAGCTACCGACAAAGTCAAAAAGTGCTAAGAGTGAAATTTTTCATTTCATAGCTCATAGGGCTAAACTGACTACACCAACGTGTTGGGGTGGGTGAGTAAATGCTAGGGGAGGTCTCATTTTGTGTGCCAAGCATCCCAGTCATTCCAGGCTGTAAGCTACTGGCAAAGTGACTTTATCGGTAGCTTACAACCTAAAATGATTGGGATGCTTGGCACACAAAATGAGACCTCCACTAGCATTTACTCACCCACATCAACACATTGGCATACTCAGTTCAGCCCCATGATGAGCATAACAAAAAATATGGCACATGGCAAGGTTGTGTTGCATGAAATTGAAGCATTTTACAAGAATACATTTGATTTTGGTACAGTCAAATGGATTGGAGTTGACCAAAACTGAGAGAGGCTATTGTCGATGGACCCCACTTACACTAGTAGGTCAAAATAAAACATTCCCAGCTACCATGAATTATGATAACTACTCTGTCAAAGTTTGGCAGTTTTTTGCTCTTAGGGATCTTAAGTGACTTTGGTGGTCACCTACTGCCTCAAATGACTGGGACACTTGGCACATGAAACAAGACCTCCCTTAGAATTTACCTGCCCACCCTGGTGCATGGGCACAGTCGGTTTGGCCCCATGATGAGTAGAACAAAAAATATGGCACCTAGAAAGATTGTGCTACATGAAACTGAAGCATTTTGCAAGCATGCATTTGATTTCGGCATGGTCAACTGGATTGGATTTAACCAAAACTGAGAGAGGTTACTGTGGATAGACCCCATGTACACTGGTAGGTTGAAATATAACATTCCCAGTTGCCACGAATTCTAAGAATTGCTCCGCCAAAGTTTGACTATTTTTGCTCCTAGGATCTTAAGTGACTTTTTCGGTAGCTTGCTTCCCCAAACAATTGGGACACTTGACGCATGAAATGAGACCTCCCCTATCATTTACCCACCCACCCTGATGTGTTGGAAAAGTTGGTTCAGCCCCACGACGAGTAGAACAAGAAATATGGCACCTGACAAAGTTGTGTTGCATGAAACTGAAGCATTTTTGCAAGAATGCATTTGATTTTGACATGGTCAAATGGACTAGAGTTGACCAAAAATGAGAGGTTATTGTGGACAGACCCCATGTGTACTAGTAGGCTGAAACAAAACATTCCCAGCTGCCACAAATTCTGAGAATTGCTCCATCAAAGTTTGGCAGTTTTTCACTAGTAGAATTTTGGCAAATAAATGACTATGTGACTAACACTTTTAGTCACTACAACCAAAAATGACTAAATTCTAATCATTTTTTGCAAAACAACTATAAATGACTAAATAAAAGACTAATTTGATCATCATAAGTGACTAATTTGATCATAAGTGGAAAGTAATAAAAAATAACTTAATTTTTTTGGGGGCGCTAAATAACTTTAAAAGAGATTTTTCATTTCTTTGGGTGCCAAACAATGAAAAAAAGAATTTTCAGTTGAAGTGTCTATTGAGCAGGCTTTTTAGTTTGCTGGTTGGAAGAAGTCCAAAGATTTTTTGGGAATGCCGTAGAACTGGCAGTTGGTTGCACCATCATCTATCCATGTTATTGAGAATATCTAGGATAAAGGCACATTGAGTTTTCTCTAAAGAAACCTTTCTTTGTTGGCTTTGAATTCATCCACATTATAGAGATTCACAAGGGTTTGAAGACCTGTTGCATGCACGAGGAGATTGTCCAAGGTTTTGAGGATAGATCATGCCCACGTTGAGATAATATTTGAGGTTTTCATGAAATCCTTATCCTCACATCTTGCTAGGTATACTCTATGTCATTAGGGTTTTTAGTTTTGTTTGAAGTTTCAAGGAAGTTCTTGCTTGTCTCTTTTTGTTTGATGATGACCATTTCAGGATTTGTCATGACTGTCTTATTTCTTTTTCTAATTGTACCCTTTTCTATATCTTGTAACTATATGGGTTGTCTGTTTACAATCCATACTTGTACTATGCTAAAAGGCATCTTAGTATTGAATGATTTGATGTGGCTGCCTATTTCTTCATCTTGCCATGAATATCAAGGCATGGAATGTCAATGTAACTCAAAAGCTCACTATGGAACTTCACAGAGTTACAAGATAGAAACAAAAAAGAAACATAGAAAACCTTTATCTTTTGCCCTATTTCTTCTAAAAAAAATGTGAATAAAAGAAGGAATCTCTTTGCACTTGGCACAACACAATAGCCTTTCTACAAGCCTTCCACTATGGCCTTAAATCTCCCATAGTAATTAACTCATTGCATTTATTAATAACCATGTAAAGGTAAGGAATGACAAGCTTGAAAACCTCTGAATGTAGACTCTTTTGCCTATCTTTGTAAACACTGAAAATGAAAGAAGTGCCCATCTGCACACTATACCATCTTGTCCAAATAAAAATTCCATGTAACAACACTCACATTCAATAGTTTTAGCCACAGTAGGGTATTCGTCAGTATAGCCTACATCCCAAGAAGAAACACCATAACCCTTGACTGCCATTTGTATGTGAAAACCCTGTCACTGGAACTTTGACACTATTTTCATGAGAAGTACTTGAAGATAAACAATTGTGCCCCTAGCTATTTATTTTCACTAAAGTAATGCCCCCACTCACTGTATGACCTTGGTCATAGTGTGTTCATTCAAAACAACTTCCATTATTATGACTGGGAGTTTTCTCTTATCTTTGTGACTTCTTACTGAAGAATTGATTCTCACCCTTCTTATTCATAAATTTTGCTTATCCTTACAAACATTGTGCATATATTTTGAAACCATTACACACATTCAGAATACCTACACTACTTCACATCCATATACAAGACTCATATGAATCATCATAGTGACTGTTATATAAGCTTCACAAGCTACACACCATACAACTCATACAAACTTATAACAATGTTTCTCAAGCGAGTACATGAGAATGCATCACCAAAAGTAATCACATGCATTGAATATATTGTGAGCTTTTCTGAGTTGGTTTTGACAAGAGATTTGACCTTTTCATGTGTTACTTAGATCACATATAGTCTAGATTTGAATGTTTATGCATGCCATGACTCTTGATTTTTAGCACACATGGCAAATTTGATAAGCTCAACCACTATGATTTAAGTTGTAAATGTTCTCGATTGATTCCTTTATTACCTATGTAACTATCCTAAGGAAATCTAAATAATCCTTACTTCTATTTACCTCAAGCCACCTACCAACAAAAGGATGTGGTGCAGGAGCACCCCTTCTAAATACAAATTAGGTCTAAATATAGTATGTTTCATGCATTGTGATGTAATAAGGTCCATTGGACCAATTCTTATGTTATAGGTCAATCTAGGTTTATGTGCAAGTTAGTTGAAAGTTTGTTATGCTAACTGTCCTCCCAGCCGCTGGGAATTGTTTCTATACTACTCATGAGGAGTAGATATATTTGCCCTAGATCAGTTTGTTTTCATAGTATGGATAGTTTAGCCATTGCATAGGAGAAGCAGAGACATTGTGTTTGGAGATTTGACAGAGCACTGTGATACAGTGAGACTGAAATGTTTGTATGCATTTTCTGATATTAAAAAAAAAGCAGACCCCATTGGTGTTACTTATCTGATCTCAGATCTATTTGTGTAATCATTTTTCTTATTTGCAGGCGAGATGGATTTTCTTGTCCATTCCACCGGTTGATTCTCCAAATCGGTGGAATGGCCCTGTATAGTAGATTAGCTTTCTTTTTCATTTTTTCTATTTATGCATTTCATGTTTTAGGATTGAGTTGTGGCATGCAGTAATCATTCCTAGCATCCTCATGTGCTAGGGTTCGAAGATTGAAAATCTATGTCAAAATTGCTAAGTGAACGGACCAGGTCAAAATCAGGGTTTTTGGTGCAAGTTTGTGAAGGCATCAGCATGAGTAGAGCCATCGGGTTGAAAAGTTTTCATTACATCGATAGGGGGCACTTTCACCGATCGGGGTGACAAATACAAAGTGTCGTCGATGAAGAAGTATATCGGCATAAGCCATAGTATCGATCGAGCAAAGTTGAGACTCGCCGATGTGGAAAGTCTTACCGATGGTGAGTTGATGGTCGACACATCGGAATGAGATATGCCATCGGCGAAGGAGCTTAAAGTTAGGCTGATGGTCATAGTCTGGCTGATGGTGGAGTTGGCGTTCAACATATCGGAGTGACAAAGGAGATCGGCAGGAGACTAAGGAATTCGCCGATAGTGGAAGTCCTATCAATAGGCGAAAAGGAGATTCTTCGTCGAAAGGGAGTTTTGTGTCAGCGTGAAGTGAAATGTCAAGGAGACTTTCCATAGCTAGACCAACATCCTAAGTGTTGCCGATAAGCAACTTAGTCGATAGAGGTGACTGGTAGCGGAGGTAACGGGAACCTGTTTAGCAGGTTAGGGTTTGCATGTTTCGGTGTGACCTTAGTCATCGGAGGAAGTCAGAGTGGAGAGCCCGATAGGCACATAACTGAAACATCCATTGGCATAAGGTGGTGTTTGATGTGACAATTTTCCTAGGTGCCGATAGTGTATATCAGAGAGACATTATGGTAGATCTTGCCGATGGAATGAGAACAGTTAAATCTTGCCAAGTTTGAACGCTTGTGCTAGCAACTTTGCATCATAGTGGTATCAGAGCAAAGGAAGGATCTTTTGGAAAAGATAAGAAGATAGCAAGATGTCGGATGAAGGAGGAACATCAAAGATTCTAGCAAGGATGACCAACACTGAGTTGGCAGTTCTGGTAAAGAAGCATATTTCAGAGAGCAAAGTTGTGAAGGCTCAGAATCAGGCATTGAAGGATGAGTTGGAGAAGTTGAGGGATAGAGTAGGTTCTAGTAAAGAAGAAGATAGGGAAGAAGAAGAGATCCCTAGGTGGAACAAGGAAGACATTCCTGCAGACCAGAGACCCTTGATTAATGCCCTCAAATCCATGGAGAGGAGAACCATGGATGTGAAACTAGATTTGCCAGTGTTTACAGGAAAGATGGATCCTGATTCGGTGATGGAGTGGATAGACTCCTTAAACAATTTCTTTGAGACAAAGGAGATACCAGAACACCAGAGAGTAAAGATAGCCCAATAAAAAATGAAAGAGGCTGCATTGACTTGGTGGAATTTCATCCAAGATGACAGAGTACAAGAAGGAAAGCATAGAGTTGCTACGTGGAAGAAGATGATGGCTTTAGTGAAAGAAGCCTATGTTCCATTGGATTACAACATCCAATTGCCTAAGAGGAAACAAAATTTGAAGCAAAAGGAGCTAGATGTTAGCTCATATACAGAAGAGTTCATGAAGCTTTGTGTCAAAACAAAGGCAAAAGAGAGTGAGGAAGAAAGGGTAGCTAGATACCTTAATGGATTGAAATTCAACATTCAGGAAGATTTGAATCTGCATAACCCAGATACAGTTCAGAAATGTTTTCAGTTGGCATTGAAAGTGGAAGAGAAGTTAAAGAGAAGACAAGAGCAAAACAATAGAGGAAGAGGAAAATAGAAAAGAGGTGGAAGAAGTCCTTTCAGAGGCAGAGGACATGGATTTGGATATCAGGGAGAATCCAGTCATGACAATAGCAAGGGAGATAACAGTCAAAACCAGAGAGAAATTTACAATCAGCAAGGAAACTTCAGAGGTAGAAGACCTTTCAGAGGATCTATCAGATTTTATAACTATAATAAAGAAGGCCATATAGCCAGCAGATGTCCAGAAAGGGCAACAAGTTCAACTAGAGAAAGGAGAACAAATCTGATCCAAGAACCTGATAGCCAAAGTGCAACAAGTTCAAACGCTTTTCAAAGTGTGAATGCTCCTGACAATTATGGATATCTAGAGTGTGGAGAATCTCTGATGATGAGGAGAACAATGACTACCATGAAGGTACCTGACAAAGAACCCCCACAAAGAAAGTCTCTTTTTAGAACTACATGCAAGGCTGGAGGTAAGGCATGTAAAGTTTTAATTGATTCTGGTTCTACTGAAAATTTTGTATCTGATGAAATGGTAACAAAGCTTAAGCTTAGAAGATTGCCTCACCCATCCCCATATAAGGTCTCATGGCTTACCCAAGGTCAGCAAATAGTTGTAGAAGAACAGGCTTGGGTAGAATTTCAGATTGGAGCATATAAAGATAAGTTGCTGTTTGATATCACCAAGATGGATGCTTGCCATCTCTTATTTGGAAGACCATGGCAGTATGACTTGAAGGCACGCCATGATGGTGTTAGGAACACCTATACAATCACCAAAGATGGTATGGTGATAGAGTTGATTCCACGGACAGAGAAGGAGGAGAAATCGAAAGGAAAAGAGGTGAAGGTAATGCTGATGGAAGAAAAACAATTCATGAAAGAAGTAACAGTAGAAGGTGCAGTTGCATATGCCCTAATTCCATGTCTGACAATGAACAAAGAATAGCAGCAAGAAGTCAAGAAAGAGAAGCAGAGGTTCATAGACCCAGCTGTCCAAGAGTTATTGGATAAGTATAAATGCATCATCTCTGATGGAATGCCAAGATCCCTACCACCTGTAAGGGATATCAGCCATTTCATAGATCTAATCCCAGGATCTACACTTTCAAACAAAGCAGCATACAAGCTTACTCCAGAATAGAATGCAGAAGTAACAAGACAAATTGAGGAATTGTTAAATATAGGTCTGATTGGTAAAAGTTTAAGTCCATGTGCAGTACCCACTGTACTAGCACCAAAGAAAGAAGGCACTTGGAGGCTTTGCACAGATTCCAAGGCTATTAATAAGATCATAATCAGGTATAGGTTTCCAATACCTAGGATAGAGGACTTACTTGACTATTTGGGAGGTGCTAAGTATTTTACAAAAATAGATTTGAAGAGTGGTTATCATCAGATCAGAATTAGGCCAGGAGATGAATGGAAAACAACATTCAAAACCAATGAAGGGTTGTATGAGTGGAAAGTTATGCCTTTTGATTTATCTAATGCACCTAGTACTTTTATGAGATTAATGAATGAGGTTTTGAGAGAATTCATGGGCAAGTTTGTCATAGTATATCTAGATGACATTCTGATTTTCAACAATACAAAAGAAGAACATCTTAGACATATAGATTTGGTTCTCAAGAGGTTACATGAAGAGAAGCTGATGACAAATTTGGATAAGTGTTTGTTCATGCAGGAGGAGATCACATATTTGGGTTTTGTCATTTCCCAAGGAAAGCTATAAATGGATAAGGAGAAGGTGAGTGCCATATTATCTTGGCCAACTCCAAGGACTATGAATGATGTCAGAAGTTTCCATGGGTTAGCAACCTTCTACAAAAAGTTTATAAGAGGGTTTAGTCATATTTGTGCACCCATGCTTGATACTATAAAAGGAGGACAGAAGTGCAGATTTGATTGGACTGAGGAAGCAGATGATTCCTTTGAAACATTGAAGATGAAGGTGGCATAGCTACCAGTCCTTACACTTCCATATTTTAACAAAAATTTTCAGGTAGAATGTGATGCAAATCACATGGCAATTAGAGTAGTACTCAGCCAAGAAGGTAGGCCAATTGCATTTTTCAGTGAGAAGTTCAATGATGCTAAGAATAGGTATTCATCATATGATTGAGAGATGTATGCTCTAGTTCAGTCACTCAAAAAGTGGAGGCATTACTTGATGCCAAAAGAATTCATAGTATTCACAGATAATTAGGCTCTGAGTTTTATAAACAGCCAGGAAAAACTGAATCATAGGCATATGAAATGGGTAGAAACTTTGGAAGCTTTTACTTTCACATTGAAGCATAAGAAAGGAGTCAAGAATAAGGTAGTAGATGCTTTAAGCAGGAGAGCTCTAACAGTCAACCAGATTTAGTTGGAAAGTGTTGGCATTGATTTATTGAAAACCATGTATGATGCTGATGAAGATTTTGGAGAGATATATCAGGTATATACTTCTTTTGGAGATAAATATCATGCTGAATTCTCTAAATTTCTGATCCAGGATGGATTGCTATTCAAAGGCGGATAGTTGTGTATTCCAAGGTGTTCTATGAGGTTGAACATCATTAAAGAGAAACATTGTGGAGCTATGGTAGGACATTTTGGTTTGGATAAGACTCTTGATCTTGTTAGAAGGCATTATTTTTGGCCTAAGTTACAATCAGATGTCAGAAAATTTGTAGGGACATGTGTGATATGTCAGAAAGCAAAAGGAAGATCAACTAATGCAGGTTTATATCAGCCATTACCCATTCCTTCCATACCATGGGAAAGCATAAGTATGGATTTTGTGTTGGGTTTACCCAGAACTAGAAAGGGATATGATAGTGTTTTTGTTGTAGTGGATAGATTCAACAAAATGGCACATTTCTTGCCATGCAAAACCACTGTTGATGGTTCATATATTGTAGATTTGTTTTTCAAAGAAATAGTAAGGATTCATGGATTGCCCTTGAGCATAGTGTCAGATAAATATGTGATGTTTATTGGTCATTTTTGGAGGACTCTTTGGAAGAAACTTGGAACAAATTTGTCTTTCTCATTTGCATATCATCCTCAAATGGATGGACAGACTAAAGTGGTAAATCATTCCTTAGGGAATTTGCTCAGATGTTTGACAAGACAACATGGAGAAAAGTGGGATACTATCCTATCTCAGGCAGAATTTTCCTATAATGATACTGTCAATAGGAGTATAGGGAAATCACCTTTTCAAATAGTGTATGGTATGCATCCAAGAGGAATTTTGGAATTGAGAGATCTACCTACAGTAAACCCTATTAGTGCAGATGGAGAAGCTTTTGCAGAAGCCATAAAAGAGGTTCATGATCAAGTAAAGACCCAGCTACAACAAACTACCTTGAAGTATAAAGAATACGCTGATAGACAGAAGAAAGATGTATAGTTTGATGTTGGAGATTTGGTATGGGTTCATTTGAAAAAGGAATGACTTCCTAAAGGCAAATATACTAAACTCATGCAGAGGAAGATTGGACCATGTCAGATTTTGAGAAAGCATGGACAGAATGCTTATGAGATACAACTTCCTTCTGATCTTGGTTTATCACATATATTCAATGTATGTGATTTAACTCCATACAAGCATAATCCAGATGAAGAACAAGAACTACTACAGGATACAGCAGCTGATGACATTCCAAAACATGATCCACCACAGTTGTAGAAGATTCTAGACACAAGAGTGATAAAAAAACTAGGAACAAGGAATATCTGGAATATTTGGTGGCTTGGCAGGGCAAACCTGATTCAGAAGCAGTGTGGATGACTGAAGAACGGATCAACCAATATGGTTCAGACCTACATACTCTCATCTCAAGTGGACTTGAGATTTCTTCTTCTGGGAAGTATGGTGCAGGAGCACCCCTTCTAAATATAGATTAGGTCTAAATATAGTATGTTTCATGCATTGTGATGTAATAAGGTCCATTGGACCAATTCTTATGTTTTAGGTCAATCTAGGTTTATGTGCAAGTCAGTTGAAAGTTTGTTATGCTAGCTATCCTCCTAGCCGCTTGGAAGCTCCCAGCCACTGGGAATTGTTTTTGTACTACTCATGAGGAGTAGATATATTTGCCCATTATCAATTTGTTTTCATAGTATGGATAGTTCAGCGATTGCATAGGAGAAGCAGAGACATTGTGTTTGGAGATTTGACAGAGCACTGTGATACAGTGAGACTGAAATGTTTGTATGCATTTTTTGATATTAAAATAAAAGTAGATCCCATTGGTGTTACTTATCTAATCTCAGATCTATCTGTGTAATCATTTTTCCTATTTGCAGGTGAGATGGATTTACTTATCCATTCCACTGGTTGATTCTCCAAATCGGTGGAATGGCCCTGTACAGTAGATTAGATTTCTTCTTCATTTTTTCTGTTTATGCATTTCATGTTTTGGGATCAAGTTGTGGCATGCAGTAATCATTCCTAGCATCCTCATGTGCTAAGGTTCGAAGATTGAAAATCTATGTCGAAATTGCTAAGTGAACGGACCAGGTTGAAATTAGGGTTTTTGGTGCAAGTTTGTGAAGGCATCGGTGTGAGTAGAACCATCGGGTTGAAATTTTTCATTGCACCAATAGGGGGCACTTTCGCCGATCGGGGTGACAAATACAAAGTGTCACCGACGAAGAAGTCTATCGGCACAAGCCATAGTATCGGCCGAGCAAAGTTGAGACTCGCTGATGTGGAAAGTCTTACCGATGGCGAGTTGATGGTCGACACATCGGAATGAGATATGCCATCGGTGAAGGAGCTTAAAGTTAGGCTGATGGTCATAGTCTTGCTAATGGTGGAGTTGGCGTTCAACATATTGGAGTGACAAAGGAGATCGGTAGGAGACTCAAGGAATTCGCCGATAGTGGAAGTCCCACCGATAGGCAAAAAGGAGATTCTTCATCGAAAGGGAGTTTGGTGTCGGCGTGAAGTGAAAAGTCAAGGAGACTTTCCACAGCTAGACTGACATCCTAAGTGTTGCCGATAAGGAACTTAGTCGATAGAGGTGACCGGTAGTGGAGGTAACGGGAACCTATTCAGCAGGTTAGGGTTTGAATGTTTGGGTGTGACCTTAGTCATCGGAGCAAGTTAGAGTGGAGAGCCCGATAAGCATTATCTTGCTGATAGGTACATAAACGAAACATCCATCAGCATAAGGTGGAGTTTGGTGTGACAATTTTCCTAGGTACCGATAGTTGTTGTTTGGCCGATAGTGTATATCGGGGAAACATTATGGTAGATCTTGATGATGGAATGAGAACAGTTAAATCCCGCCAAGTTTGAATGCTTGTGCTAGCAACTCTATGTTAGGATGAAACAAAATTTTAAGGATATTTCTAAAGTGTCTTAAGATGTAGGCTTAGACAATCTGAATTATCTTTGTGTTAAAATCAATTATAAAAATTGGAGAATTTGGAATTAAAATCTAAGGTGTTGGGTTCATACAGAGTATAGATTGTCATGTCATCCAATTGACATAGGGTTCATTCCATATGGAAGCTCAAAATGAAGCCACATCATCATTATGGTCATCACTAGTTAAACCAACAAAGAGAGTCAGACATTATGTTTATTGCAGGCCAAAACTGGGTTTAAATCCATGAAAATCCATGTCTTACTTGGCATGAAAATTCTATGTTTAAACCTTTAGTAGCCCCAAAAAGACTGATTGTCAAATTTGTTCATGTCAGGAACACATTGAATCAAGTGATTTATACATGGTGAAGCAAAGTCAAGAAATCTAAACTCGTGTAATTTGGTAGACTTGAATAGACCTGAGCTGAAACTATACATTTTGATTTTTAGGTTGTAAAGAAGACAAATCAAAGTATGCTATCTATAGCTTCAATGTTGTGAGATCAACACAGTAAATTATGAGATGCAAGTTTGCATCATGGACACTAGATGTTTATCTTTTGTCTTTTTCAATTTAGTATATATAGTATTCCAAAGACATTGCAAGGAAATGGTATAACTATGTCATTTAATTTGCAGTCGCCCATGTTGAATGAAAGGATACAGAGTTTACCAAAGCTACGTGCTACCTTGGTAAAGGTTGAGGAACATCTTTATAGGCTCCCTAAGGATACACCATATATAGAGTTTGAGCACAAGTAAGTTAGATCAATAGTATTTATTTTTTGTACACAGTATTGCTGTGTGAGAAGAACTGATATTAGAGTTTGTCTAAGGATGTACACAATATTGTTGTGTGAGAAGAACTGATTGATCCTTTGTGACTATCCTCAACACTATCTTCTTTTGGTTGAAACTACCCTCTCAATCAATAATGAAACTATATGTTTTGAAGAAAATTTTCACCTTCCGGTGTGCCTTTCTTATCATTGTGATCTCTCCTTTGGTGCAACTGTCACTTGAAGATTACTATCCTCTATATCATGAAAATTATAACAATGCATTGTCATTGTGGTTCAGTCATGCATTCTACTATTTAAAAGTTTCCTATTGTCATGAATTATTCTTACCCTAGGTCATTAGCACTTCCATCAACATTGTTCTTCATGAAGACTATAACAATGCCTTGGAACTGTCATCTATTGAGTTTTGAATTTATTCTTTTATGACTATCTTGTGGACTGTGATTAAACCCCTTGTCATTGTCATATGAATGGCTACTATCACTTGTGATTATCACAGTCCATCTTATTTAATTCTATCCTTGTTGATCATGAATTGTCTACTAACAACTCACTATCTTGTGTGTCTTTAAAGTCATTCACACTTAGCTCATAGTGAGGTATTTTGTTTAGTGCTCATTTTCATATCCTAATGGAGTCATGATCTTTGATAAGACCTATAGATGTGATTATATAAATGCACCATAAGGACTATCCTCCAGGTCCATACTATGTATTTGGTTGAATATTATCTTATGGACTATCCTCTTTACCATCTGACTGTATTCTTAAGGACCATCCCACTTCATGTAAACCTCTCTTTCCCATGATAAACACCTTGAAATTGACTGTGGTAGCTCCTTCAGATATTGTCCATGCACTCCTTAATACACTTGTAGGTTGTCCTCTTTTGAAACTTTGTGGATGGAAATATTTATTAGTTTACCATACTGCTTTGAAGACAATGAACCCTTGATAAGATTTATGATGTTTTAAAAGCCCTCTTGACTGCTCAGTTACTTGTCTTTATGTATCTTTTAAATTCCGTCATACTACCCTATCACTGTTATTATTAATTTTAATGCCCCCTTCATGGTTATGCCATGGACTATCATTGTTTATTTGAATAGTCATGACTATGATCTCCTTTTGGGAAACTATATGAAAGTGTCATGCCTTACTTTAAGTCCATTTCCTTAAATCTTTGCTCTCTACTTATTGCTCTTATTCTAGGGCTTGGAGTCTCCTTTTCCCTCTTTTCCCACTACATAGCTTGAAGTCTTGTATGCTGATGTGCCATAGACTCCTTCCAATTTGGACAGTAGACTCCATTTTGTGAGAATGAATGGTCAATAAAGAGTCAAAGTTTGATACTACTCCCATTGACCCCAAAAATAGTTCATGTTCCTTGTCCATGGTTCCACATTTTGCATACATGTCTACCAAGGTAGTTGCAACTACAAAAAATGACAAAATTCATCTATCCTTCATGCTTTGATGGATGTCCATACCTCGTTCCAAAGCTCCCATTTTGGCACATGCAGGGAGTATGTTGGCAAAGGTTGTTAAATTTGGCTTTACACCTACTAATTGCATTTTCTTGAAAGTTTCTAAAGCCTTTTCAACAAATCCATTTTGTGCATATCCTGCAACCATTGCATTCCATGAGATGACATCTCTTTGAGCCATTCCATCAAAAAGTTCATGTGCCTTATCTATACTTCCACATTTTGCATACATGTCTACTAGAGCATTTCCAACTATAATATCTAACAAAAATCCCCCTTCCATTATGTTATGATGGATGTCCATACCCTGTTCCAAAGCTCCCATTTTGGCATAGGTAGGGAGGATGTTGGAAAAGGTTGTCAAATTTGGATTTACACCTACTAATTGCATTTTCTTGAAAGTTTCTAAAGCCTTTTCAATAAATCCATTTTGTGCATATCCTCCAATCATTACATTCCATGAGATGACATCTCTTTGAGGCATTCTGCCAAACAGTTCACATGCCTTGTCAATGCTTCCACATTTTGCATCACCCGCTCTCCTGCAGGCACTTCAATTCATGTCTATGGTGATGCAGGAAAGCCCTGCATCACCACAGACAAGACTTGAAGTGCCTACAGGAGAGTGGGTGATGCAAAATGTGGAATCATTAACATTCCAAAGCTCCCATTTTGACATAGGTAGGGAGGATGCTAGCAAAGGTTGTGGAATTTGGCTTTACACCAGATAATTTCTTTTGCTTTAAAATTTCTAAAGCCTTTTCAAAAAATCCATTTTGTGCATATCCTGCAATCATTGCAGTCCATGAGACCACATTTCTTTGAGGCATTCTGTCATACAGTTCACATGCCTTGTCTATGCTTCCACATTTTGAAGTATTTAACCATTCTTTTTTTGAAACTATAGTTTTTGAATTATAATGTTCCTTGCCTTTAGGAGAAACTTATGAATTTAGGGGACTCCATTTTTTTCAAGTATGCTACATTATAGTAATCAGCTAAACATCGGCCATATATGAAAAGTCGGTGTTTTGTAAAGTGTGAGATGTTCTAGTTTGTATATGAGCATTTAAGGAAAGATATTATTTTAAATAAAGAAAAAATAACTTCATTTTTTGTGTAGTTGAGATCTACATTTTCTAATCATTGCTTCATTCACTTATTTCATATATTATTATTTTGTGCATGACAGTTTTGAACAAATGTGTATCAATCTAACAAATGAGAAGCTGCAAAACCATTTCAATCAGGTTAGGAAACTATGATATATATTTGAGCTCTTATAATGGTTGCAACATATTCTCCAGTAACTCTACACTATACTCTATAGTTAGAATTTTTAGTTCTGATGTTATATTTGGTACTTTGATACAGCATGTGTTTAAGATGGAGCAGGAAGAATACATCAGAGAAGAAATCAACTGGAGTAATGTATAATTTATGGATAATCAAGATGTGTTGGATCTCATTGAGAAGGTTATTACTGCTCCTCTTTTTTGTGATGTTAATTTAATTTTTGCCTTACCATATCAATTTTATAGATATGGTGAATTGTTAGAGATGATGAAGGTTGTATATCGACTGCCAAATGGTGGGGGTTCTATAGGGGCCCCACCCATGAAAGAGAAGTATTACAAGGCTATCCATCATCATAGAAACTACAGACAAAAGCAACTACCAAGAGCTACATACAACTAGGCAAAAGTTAACAAGACCATGATAAGCATACTGCCATAACCATCAACTACCAAAATCCAAAACTACCCAATAACTATGAAAAACCTCTACAAACATACAACAACCCAGGAGAAAAAGACAATGCTAAAACCATAAACCCATAGCACTATACCACACCCGACTACTCCTTGCCTCCATGCATAGCTTAGCTAGTATCTACCACTTCCTCCACCCAAGGAGCATTATCATTTCCAGCTTGAGCCCTTTGATTACTAGCTAGCATGGGAAACCAAACACTATAACAAATTTCTTGTCGACACTAAGATCTGTGTACAAAGGAACCACAAAAAAAGCAATAGTGTAATCACTACCAACCTCCAAGTGAACATGGGAGTGATGAACATGCAACCTACATAACACTGTCACATCACTACATTAGGCTTGCAAAACCCAAATTTCTCTCTGTAAAACTATCCAACACATTTAGCGAATCTTCCTATTGTAAAGTGGGTAATACTAATCCAACTCCATCAGCCTTGACTACTTGCACCTTGAACCCACAGCCGGATTAATAGCTGGCATCATCATCCCCACGAATTGATCAAAAAGGAAACTTATGAGAAGCCAAAGACAAACTTCAACATTGGGGAGATAGAGCACTAAGTTCGCAATGAAATCCTCTCTTTTAGCCACTTTGGAGCATTGACTATCCCATAGTGCTAGCTAACTGAAGATGGATTTGACAAACCCTAGCATAGCTGGGTCCATACATGCAAAAACAAATTGTAATCCATCGTTTGAGATGCCTCCTTGTGATAGAACCACCCCATCTCGATGGATTGATGACAAATCTTCCATACCTCAACAAGATACCCAACTAGAGCAGCTACCTACATGCTACACCAAAGATTTGCAAATGCCACCTTTTGCATTTACAAATAACAACACCACTACCACTTTTATAACCTTGATCCTGGTTGCCACCTTATTGCCAGATATAAAAGGACTATACAAAGACCAGTCATATCTAAGCTCTCTAAGCACTACTTGAGGCAAGCAGTCATATCCAAGTTCTCTGAGCTATCTTATCCTCTTTTAGAAAAAAATACATCACACTGAAAATATGAGCAATGAATACATAGTAGTGAACTCTCAAACCTGTAACTATTTTCTCATTAAATCTGAAAAGAAATACACTGCACTAGCTGAAAACTGGAATGAATAAATCACTCACACCCCTACCTCTCTTTTATAGATGAAGAAGGCTAAGAGTAAAAAGGAACTACTAAATCTAGAAAATATAACTTCCAAAAGCAAACAACAACAAAATCTGAACTCAGACTTCTCAATCTGCAACAGTATTCTAATCTGGAATAGGATGTGGCTCTCAGTATGCATGCACCCTTTCGTACATAACTGGGTGTTAACTTGAAGAAGACTAGATTGTTGTGTCTCTCCTTGCTGCTATAAATGCTATGCCATCATTGTGAGAATACTAGCTGAGCAACTCAAGGTAAAAATTCTTTAACATCTGGCTTCTTAATTCTAAAGTGTTGCCAATAGAAATTGATGCCCAGTAAACCCCAATCAAAATTGTTTTTATTTACAAAGGATTCACCATTGTTTTTTAATGGTAGGACCTTAAAGTATGGTATTAAAAGTCCATTATCAGATAGAAACACAAAACAACATTGGTAACTATTAAATTATTAATGAAAAAGCTATTGCTCAAGTGAAATATTTTGTGGTGTTTTGTAGGTGATGCTCTTGGGACATAGTGATGACTATACCCAAGACATTAAAATGCAAGTAATAGTTGCATTCAACCACTTTGGAGAAGGGCTTGTTTAGAATATGCCCAGATATGAATACAATCTTATTAGACTCTGTATTACTTACTCAGAAGCTGAAGTTTATCTATCTATTCTCTATTAGAAGCTTACAAAATTAATGTTGTAATGTAGGTACCGACATGGATACTTCCATTTGGTGAACAATGATTACACCCACTGGGATATGTACACCATTGGGGGGAGTGCAAACCCCACCATTAACAGCCAAGGCAATAGATTCCTTGCCCCTAAAAATCAATTTAAAGAGGAGGTAAAAGACCTATACAACTCGTCACTTATTTATCTCTTTGGTTTACAATGGATGTAGAATAGTTATGATGAGTATGAGTAATGTGTAGGTGACAAAGAATGAAGATGCATCAGAAAGTACGTGGAGGAATTGAAATTAATGATCAAAGGGAGATCTGATGTTAAACAGGCCATTCTTAAGAGCATCAGGGGTTAGAGCATCCTAAAGATATGCCAAAGCTTCAAGTATGGTGGCACGGCCTTCCTCTATTGTGGGCTCTATTATTGCAACTTCAGGTGTTCTCACCTGTAGAAAAGGTTCCTGCTGTTAGACCAAAATACATGTATTATGACAAATTGTTTGGAATCCTTCGACTCTGTCATTTATGTGCATTGTAACTCAAATTTTCAGTCTTGTGACGGAAAATAAACATTGTAATACTCTATTTCTAAGCATTTTCAAGTAAGATAGATATTTCAGACTTGTACAAGCTATAAGAACACCATTTTTTTAATAAAGTTCAGCGATTTTTCCTTCTCAGTGGTTGTCTTATTGTGTACAATTGATGATTGATGTGTATTTATGTGTTTTATGTTTAAATCCTCAATATCAGACTAAATATACTACCAATTGACAATTTAATCAATGAATAAATATGACTAAATATACTATGATAGAAATCAATGAATAAATATACTACCAATTGACACAAATTTGGTCATGTGACAAAATAAATGACCGATAATAAACTACTAATGGTCAGGTGACCAAACTCAGTGAATAAATTTGATTAAATATATGACTAAATGAATGACTAAATTAGTGACTAAATATACTACCAAATCGATCAATCAAAACAACCAATAAATAACTAAAATGGTTTAATCATCAATTTGGTCATGTTATAAATGACTAGCAATAAACTACTAATGGTCACGTGACCATATTTGGTCATTTATAAGCATTTTTTAGTAATATATTGCTCTTTTTGTACTAGTGTTTGCTCTAAGGATCTTAAGTGACTTTCAAGGTAGCCTGTTACCTCGAATGACTGGGACACTTGGTGTAGGAAATGAGACCTCCCACCCACCTCGACACGTTGGTGCAATCGGTTCAGCCCCACAAGCTATGGAATGCAAAATGTCACTCCTAGCACCTTTCCACTGCATGAAACTAAAGTATCTTGCAAGAATGCATTTCATTTTGGCATAGTCAAATAGATTGGAGTTGACCAAAAATGAGAGAGGTTATTGTGGATGGACCCCACTTGCACCTATAGGTCAAAATGGAACATTCCTAGCTACTATGAATTCTGAGAACTACTTCGTCAAAGTTTGGTAGATTTTTGCTCTTAGGGATCTTATGTGACTTTGTCAATAGCCTGCTGCTTGGAATGACTGGGACACTTGGCGCACAAAATGAGACCTCCACTAGTATTTATCTTCCCACCTTGACGCTTTGGCATAGTCAGTTTGGCCCCACGAGCTGTGGAATACAAAATGTCACTCCTAGCACCTTTCCACTGTATGAAACTGAAGCATTTTGTAAGAATGCATTTCATTTCGGCATGATCAAATAGATTGGAGTTGACCAAAACTAAGATAGGTTCTTGTGGGCAGACCCCACGTGCACCTGTAGGTCCAAACAAAACATTCCCAACTACCACAAATTTGGATAACTGCTTCGTCAAAGTTTGGCAATTTTTTGCTATTAGGGATCTTAAGTGAATTTGCCAATAGCTAGCTGCCCCGAATGACTGAGACACTTGGCACACAAAATGAGACCTCCCCTAGCATTTACCTACCCACCTCGATGCGTTAGAGCATTCAATTCAGCCCCATGACAAGTAGAACAAAAAATATGGAAAATGGAAAGGATTTTGCTCTTAGGATCTTAAGTGACTTTGCTCTTAGGGAACAATGTACCGACAAAGACCCTAGTTTTCATAGGGGAGACATGTGATTTTAAGAGGTTTTGGGACTATTTTTAAGATGTTTTTGGGACTATTTTTAAGAGGTTTTTGCGATTGATTTGAAGAGATATACTAGTTTATTGTTAAAATATTCATCACATCAAATCACTACATATATAACCATCTAATTTAGCATTAAACATAATGAAAAAAACACACCTTAAATAGTGTACTACTAAAATCACATGAAATGGTTATCAATTATTAGCACTAGATGTGAAGTAACACTAGAAGGATATGTAAGATGGAAACATTATTATATTATGGTTTCCATGACAGAAGATAAATGCTTTAACCACTGATCTCAATCCCTTAAATACAATAGTTTTATAGTTGAAAACACATGCATTTATAAGTTAAAAATTTGTTAAGCAAAGTAAACACCATCAAGTACAACTGACTTAATATTTTTAATAAGAAGTTTGATGAAAGATGTCTTATATGTCACCTTTGGAATTATATCAAATGTCTCCAAATGAAAGCTAAATGCTTTAACCAGAATCTCAGTCCCTTGAATGTACAATTGCTCTATTCTCCAAAACACCTACATTTGTATATTAAAATCTATCAAGCAAAAAAAACTTAAAACACCTGCATTTATAACTCCCTTTGTATCATCTTGTATACACCCTCCTTTTCCTCTCAGCCTCTTTTTCATGGAGATTTATTAGATAATGGGCATGATACAAATCGTAAATGACTATCACAATCCCTTTATGTAAATTGTCTTCTTCTCCTTGGCATGGATTGTCTACTCCTCCTTTAAATTGTGAATGTTGACAATGTCGGGCCTTAGAAGATGGTAGTCATGAATGATACTAATTTGATACCATACTAGGACCACACCTGAATTTATAACATAAAACAATTTGACAAGCCACATGAACTATTTGACAAGAAACGTTCATCTTAAAACTATTTGACACAACTCAAAGAGATGTTGTCTGATGGAATGCAATGATTGCAAGATATGCACAAAATAGATTTGTTGCTTTAGAAAATCTGTTATAGGACTGTTATAGGATTGTTATACTAGTCTAGATGAACATGGTCATGGTGGTAAATAGGATTGTTATACTAGTCCATATGAACATAGTTGTTGTTTCATGGAATGCAATGATTACAAGAGATGTTTGATGGAATGCAATGATTGCAAGATATGCACAAAATAGATTTGTTGATAAGGATTTATAGACTTTCAAGCAAATGCAATTGGTGGGTGTAAAGCCAAATTCCACAACCTTTTCTAGTATCCTCTATTCTTGTTCCAAAATGGGATCTTTGGAATAGGGTACATGGACATCCATCAAAACATAAAGCGAGATTTTGTTAGACTATGTAGTTGCAACTACCCTAGTAGACATGTATGCAAACATGAACTATTTGAAAGAACACCTCAAATAGTGGTCATCTCATGGAATGCAATGATTACAAGATATGTAAAAAATTGATTTCTTGATAAGGTTGTACAAACTTTCAAGAAAATGCAATTGGTGGCTGTAAAGCCAAATTCCACAACCTTTTCCAACATCATCCCATCCTATGCTAAAATGTGATATTTGGAATAGTCTGTTTGAAAGAACACCTCGAATAGAGGTCATCTCATGGAATGCAATGATTGCAAGATATGCATAAAATTGATTTCTTGATAAGGTTGTACAAACTTTCAAGAAAATGAAATTGGTGGGTGTAAAGCCAAATTCCACAACCTTTTCCAACATCATCCCATCCTATGCTAAAATGTGATATTTGGAATAGTGTATGGACATCCATAAAAGCATAAAGGATATGGTAATTTTATCATATGTTGTAGTTGCAACTACCCT
The DNA here is from genome assembly GCA_027924645.1 of Cunninghamia lanceolata. Classification (NCBI taxonomy): domain Eukaryota; kingdom Viridiplantae; phylum Streptophyta; class Pinopsida; order Cupressales; family Cupressaceae; genus Cunninghamia; species Cunninghamia lanceolata. The sequence goes on from BSBN01000934.1 coordinate 5,109,591, forward strand.
GGGAGAAATGTATGCAAAATGTGGAAGCATAGACAAGGGCAGTGAACTACTTGACATGTTGCCTCAAAGAAATATGGTCTCATGGAATGTCATGATTGTAGGATATGCACAAAATGTATTTTGCAAGGATGCTCTCAAAATCTTTGAATTAATCAAGTACTTTGGAACATATCCTAACATTCTAATCTTTTATTGTGTTCTATTTGCATGTAGCCATGCAAGTTTAGTGGATGAGGGTTGTTCATACTTCAATCACATGTGTGACTCTTGTTGTAAATTAATGATCAGTTATAAGACTATTATAGGACTGTTATACTAGTCCATATGAACATGGTCATGGTGGTGAATAGGACTATTATACTAGTCCATATGAACATAGTTGTTGTTTGATGGAATACAATGATTGCAAGAGAAGTTTTTTGATGGAATGCAATGATTGCAAGATATGCACAAAATGGATTTATTGCTTTACAAAATTTCAAGCAAATGCAATTGGTGGGTGTAAAACAAAGTGTGGAAACATAGACAAGCTACGCGAACTATTTTATAATACTTTGTGCACAATATCAAACCTCCTTTCTTGAATGTTATAGTTATTATGGAAGCTATCTTTACTAAGGCATAGGGGACTGTTATACCTAGGTTGTCCTAAATAGTTATAAACCTTAAGACAGTCTAGAGATTTTCATGTAGACTATGTCATATTGGAAAGATGGAGTGATGAAGGGACTATCCCATACATGATGTTCAACAAAGACTTCCAAAGTCAAAAAGAGATTGTTTTAACTCATTGTCATAGTACTAGGGTGGCTATCATACATTTGGGACAACAGTGTTCATGAAATATGGGAGCAGTTTAGATTTGAGAGTATGATGTTGGATCTTTGAATAGTGTATATACCCTAACACCTAGTGGAAATATAGAGGTAATTAGCATCATTTAAAAGGGGGATTCATAACCTAAAACTTGTCATCTGTATGAAGTATTGTTGCATGGGCAAGAACATAAAATGGAGGTAGAGGGCCAGCGCTGTCCTAATTTTTAAAAAATAGTCATACTCTGCCCTATGATAGTCATGAGGGTATGAGGGCAGTGTTGTGGAAGTAGTCCACGTGTCAAAAGGATTACTATCAATGATGTCACCTCCAAGGTTATGTTGGTTCCCAAATCAACAACTTTTTAGAACCCTAAAAGGATGCCAATAATTATAATTAGCTCTTACAAGTGAATTGGCCAACAAACAAAATCAATCAAAATGATTTGAATTCCGTGAACTTTAGGCTCTACTTCACCTAGCTGGGTATTACCTTATATTCACCACTAAATGTTAACCTCTCAAAATTGGTTGGTGAAAGTTAAGTAGATTATATCCTTTGTGTAATTTTATCAATTAAATCATCAAATTTAATCTATTTTAAATTGGCATATGATTTGAAAATAGATTTTTTCAAATTACTAACCACTACTCCTACTCCTACAACAAAAAATTAAAATTAGATTTTGAAATATTATACAATGAAATAATTTTGGAAAATAATTGATCAGTATCTTTTCCTCAACTAGGCAACGGAGTCTAATCATAGATAGATTTGTGTCTTCTTTCTAGTTATAACTTGAATTACATGGCATAATATTGTCTATGACTAGCATAAACATGCAAGATTAGTTTTATCTAGTTCTACTTAGTTATCCAACTTGAATCCTCCAAAATACAGTGACCTATTTAATGGAATTTAATTCCTACTTGAAGAAACCCCATTAGACAAATCACATGAAACATTAAGTATGCTTTGAAAAACTAGACATGTACATGATATGCTAATTTAAATATTAAGGAGAAGACAAAATGGAGACAACTAGATAGAATATATCAATAACATTCAACAAGTAACTAAGAACTAGATTTCAGGCACCAAAGAAATGCAGTTTTCTTTTATTGATATGATTCAGAAAATTGGCCTTTACAATGTCTCTTTCCAAAATCAACTTCTCAGAGAGAGTGTCCCAAGGTCTTGGTTTTTTTCTTATAGGGATGAAGGAAGCAACAAGGTTTAGACCTTTTACATTCAAAAAATGACTTTTCATATTCCCACCCCTTGGTGTGACATATTATGTAATATTTACTTTTAGCAAGTCTTAATAAGACTGCCAAATATTCAAATACATTTTGAAAAGCATAAAAAACAAGAAAGAGACAAAAAAGAGGACATCCAAATTTTGTTGATGAAGACTTGGTGCCTGAAGACGTCATCTTGATGCTCACATAGCTCCACTACATGCTTTGGCCTGTTCAATCTTCAGTTGAAACATATTGTTGCTCCCATTGATACATGGTGTAATCATTGGGCCATTTGTACTCATGAATCTGAACCAAATTAGCTTGATGATCCTTCCATCTTTTGTTGAGTAGACCTTTGTTTTCAGAAATGAACTTGGCATAACCTGTGTCTAGTGAAATTATTCTATCTAAGATCAAATTGAAACCAAGAACATTCAGGTCTTTGTATTTCTTCAAGTGCTCAACAATGAGAGAAATCATTTGTTCACATTCATTCTTCCATTTTTCAAATCCCTTAAGCTTCTTACCTTCACCAAGTATTCCTGGGATGAACTGATGCTTGAAAGTCCTGATAGACTCCAGCTTTTACTTCATTTTCTCATTCTCACCTAATGCATACTGGAATTCTTCAATGATCGATTTGACCATTTTCTTTGTAGGCCTTAAGGTAGGAAGGGCATCTAAATTTCTTTGCAATACTTTACACAAAGTGATTAGAGTGTGATGAACTAGTTGCCATTTATTCAACAAAGGATCAAGTATGGGAACATTGGCATTCATCTCCTCTAGTGCTTGAGATAGAATACTAACAATTGTGTACCTCCTCTATCTTATCCAGCACCAACTTGACTCTTTATTCCAAAATCTTTTCAATTATGCCAAAAATCTTTGACTTGGTCTCCTACTTGGTGACATCATTTGTTTGTTTCAGCTTCTCAATCTCCTTCTCAAAATTCTTTTTCATGACATTCAATTGTTCAAGATGAACAGTATTGTCACCAATTTCTTGTGGCACAGGGGGATGATAAGGCACAATTTGTGGCACAAGGGGATGATAAGGCACAATTGACTTACTTTGAGAAAAATCACTGCCCTTCAATTGTTGCTCTAGCTTTACATTCTCTAGATACAATTTATTGATTTCATCATTCATTTCAATTTGATTCTTCTCATACTCATTCATTTTGAATTGTATATTTTCACAACAACTTGTGTGAACATGGCAGAGTGCATAGTCAGTGTGGCTACTTCAAGGGCTAAGGTATCCTTTAGCGTCTTGACCATTGCTATTCCTCTCAACTCCTAGCTCACATCTACCATTCTTGGCTTGTTTGTGCTCTTTTGTGTAGTCCACAATGCTAGAGTCTCAGTTTTTGGGTTATACCCAACTCCACTCACACCATCCTCAAAATTAAATTCAGCAACCATCATTGGATCATCTCGACTTCTTACTTGATCCAACAAAAATATTTTCTTCAACTCCATGCCAGGGATGATTAATGTATTTCTTTCCAAGACCATTTGTCGAGCCTCTTGGGAGCTGAAATTTATTTCATCAATTTTCAATTCTTTGAATGTTTGGGTTACAATTTGGTCATGCAGAGACTCATATGTACCCATTTTATTTATATCAACTTTTTCCTCAAATTCCTTCATCTTCATTTTTAGCCAAAAATCCTTGAATTCTAGAGTGTTAATAAAATCATCATCATCCATAAATCTCATGGAGGCCACAATTCTATCATCTTGGGCTCACCTTTTGCCTATTCATCCATCCTTTCCTCAGGTTTATGTGCCTCTATCTCTTGACCAACAAGGGGTTGATCAACCGCTTCATCAGTGTCTCCCAATCCTTCTATTATTTCATATGGCACCAATGGAGATACATCATAAACCTTTTGTTTCTTTGATATTGGTTGACCAGGTGATGGAGGCTCTTGTATTGACATAGCATCAGGAGTAGGATCTTCAAGCACAACTCCAGCTGACCTCTTCACTGGGAGCTTAGCGGCCTTTGCAAGTTGTCTCTCTGCTTTGCCATATATTCTTTCAAAATTATCAATTATAAAATTTATTCTTTTGAATGGGTCATTTTCTCCAACAAAAAACCCAAAAAGTTAGGGTTTTTCTTCTTCTTATCATCCTCAATCCTTTTCAAAATTTCCCATTTCTATTTTCTGTCATACACTTCCTCTAGAGTGAGGCAGTCCCTAATCACATCCTCATAAAAGTTAACTTGATGGGATATCCTAGCTCTAGTGACAATGACTTGTCAAACAAAGTTCATGTGTCCCTCTGGGTCATAGACCCTCTCTATTTTTAACTTCAAAGAATATCTTGTTTTCAAGTATGCTTGCAATTCTTCCAAGGTATCTAAACCAACTGACAATTCACCAAACACAGTCAGATCAAACAAGAATGTGTCATTCTTCTATTTTTTCATCACATCTCTTTCCATCCAAAGCATCTGCCAGATGAATTCAAGAAATGCTAGTCTATCAAGCACAAACATAGGAAAAGCATGAGGTGGTTGGGTACACCCATAAACTTTGATTATAGTATGATCAGGAAGGAAAAACAAATTAGCAAATTTGTGCATGTGGCCTTGTTTTGGCTTAAAAGCAAGAGGCCTCAACACTTCAAAAATTCCTCTGGATAGCCTAGGTGAAAGGTAACCTAGTGAAGCCATTATCCTTACTGTAAAACCATGATGAAATACTATGAAATTGTAGTTCTTGCAATTACTGTCCCAGATGTAGCACCAACACTGCATAGGTAGTCTGTGTCCTCTTTGGTCTATCATTCTCAAATCCATTCGGTTGTTCCACCTTCTTCTATTTTGATACAATAACAAATGGCACAGTAAAGAATAATGTTTGGAATTCATGAGAGTTTTATTTTTCCTTATTTGAAGCAATCCATCATGCAACTTTTTCTCAATAAAAGATGCAAAATCATATTCATCATTGACCTCAGGGTTCTGAATCCTCATTGCCATCATCATAATACCAATTGGCATTTTGTCCCGAGCGTCAACACCGAATACTTGCCACAAATCAAAGTAGGTTCTCTTGAAATATACAGCAAAGTCATCCACTGAGAATGGCTCCACAACTATAGATGGAACATGCATCTGTCTATTGTTTACTCCTTTCCTCCTATATAATGGAAGCTTATCACTCCTATGAGTCTTCCTTAACTTGGTATAATCTTCTTCACTCTTTTGAAGGTCAATTTTTGTAAGAGCCTATTTATTGAGTGAAACAGTCAATGATTGAAGCTCTATCCACAACCACCAAGGGTGACCCATCTGGTAGTCTCACTATCTTTGTTGCTACATGATAGTGCTGTGAGAACACTCTGATCAATTCAACCTCCACAAATACATTTGGTACAATCAGTTTGGCTAAATCAAGTTTCCATGGGTTGGCAATAGGACCTTATCCATCCTTCTTTTCTCAAAAATACCAAAATAAGTTCCAGCCTGACATGGGGGCTATGTCATCATGGCAACCTTGTGCGTCATCTTTGAATACCTTCTTATACCCTTGTCAACTAAGTTGGGTAGGACATCCAATAGAGATTTTTGGAGAGGTCATTTTTTCTCTTTTGGAACAGATGGTTCACCTTTCTTGCTTGTAGATTCAACCTTCTTTGGTGCCATGGTTTGCTACTTTTATGAACTAGGGTTTTGACAACTACTTGATCTATTGAACCACTTGAAAGAAGAATGCAAACCAAATATCAACTTTGACACAAAGGTTGATGAAATTGACTTACCCGGTTGAACGGAATATGCAAAGCATACTTTAGAGCTTGAATTTGTTGTCACTGAACACTTTCAAACTCGTTTGAATGAGGAAATGCAAAGAAACACAAGATTTTATTCAATTATGGAGTTGGTCACCTAGCCATTACTCTACTTCATGCCAAATGACAAGCTTCGATCACAGTAAATTAATTTTGAATATACACCATCGATCATGTGTGATCTGACGGTCAACATGTTTTGCATTAAATGTGAAACCCAACTATATCGCAACCCCACCCAAATGGTTTAGGGGCTCCGTGGGATGGTGGGACTGCAATCCCTATCTTTTATTTGTTCATCAAAATATTGCAAGCTTTGCTAGACTTTGTCACTTAACCGCGGTTGCATGTGATAGTTACATCTAACACTCACTGCTATCCCACAAACCTTGTGAGGTCATTGTTGCAAGGTGGTGAGATAGGTTTTGATTGCCTTTATCTTTTACTGCTCTACTGTGGACCTTTCATTTGAGTATTATAGGATCACGGTGCCTTTTTCACTATTGATTAACCTTTACCACAATACCGCTAGTTGATATTGTAACTGCCATGGGACTGCAGTATGCATTACATGTCACTTAGAACTTTATACCACAAGCCCACAAATCTATTTTGAAACCGCCATGGGGTTGTGGTGTACAATATATATTACTTAGTCTTTTATTGCTAGCTCACAAATCCATTATGAAACTGTCACGGGGCTGCAGTGATTGTTAGACTTGTTTACACCTTCACCACTATCCTACAAGTAGACTTATCTCCTGCTGCGGCAATGCGGTAGCTAAACATCTGCTTCCTTTAGCTAGTGCAAAGGGCTATTAGGGTATGCTGCAAGATTGTAGCAATGGACAAAAACACTTATATGGACAAAAATACAAAGGTTTCTCACATGCATATGACATGAAATACTTATGAAGGATTGTGAAGTGACATTTGGTATGATTGCAAAAAAAATGTAGACCCTCTAGGATGGATTTGTGGAAATGAAATCTATGAAACTAGATGGGACCAAATGAATTTTGAACAGTCCTAATAGTGGCTCTTGTTGGGGATGAATGGCTAACTAGACATTGCAAGGATCCTGAACACTTCTCCATGGTGTAGACCAAAACACATAACTGTACAGAACAAAGAAAACCAAAATTGGGAAAAACTAAACTATTGTACATGGAATTTTATCTTCTTTAAGAAAAGAAGTGCTTTAGAAATTGTACATGCATTGGCAATTCCTAACTCTTACCCACCATGTTTTGCAGGTAATATGAATCTTCACCACATTTGCCAATAATGACAAATGGTCCTAGCAATAGAGCTTCAAATTTTCCATGATTTCCTTTGTCTTGAGTCTGAGCATTCCACATAAGGACCATATAATCAACCTGAATCTTTGGGTCCTTAGCCTTTTTATCAAAAAAAATATTTCATTTGTACCTACATCTTTTTATTTTGCTTTTGTGCTTAACTCTTGATCTCATCTAGCTCTTCCAGTTGCTCTATCCTTTCTTCCATTGGCTTGGGTACATCAAGATCCTCTTGCAATATGAATTTATACACAGGCAAAAGATTATGCATTAGCATTCTTGCTTGAGCTCCATGGACTAATTCAAAAGGTGACTACTAGTAGCCTTTTTCACTATAATTCTATTTACCCATAATGCAAGTTTCAACTTTGAGTCTGAGGCCCTTTTATTATTATCAAGCATCCTTTTGATTATCTTCATGATGCTCTTGTTACTTGATTGTGCTTGACCATTAGCTTGGGGATGATATGGAGAGGCATATGATATAATTGTTCCATAATTATCATAGAACTTCTTAAATTCATCAGATCTGAAACACATACCATTATCTATGACAATTCTTACAAGAACTCCAAATCTAGTGATAATATTTTCCAATAAGAAGTTTATGACTACTTTACTAGTATCTTGTTTAGTTGGATCTGCTTCAATCCATTTAGTAAAGTAGTCAGTGGTAGTAAGAATCTATCTATGCCCACCACTTGACTTATCTACTATCTCTCCTATAAAATCAATACCCCATTGACGAAAGGGTGCATCAATTTGCATAGGCCTTAGAGGCAAAGCCCCTTGATATTTTAGTTTACTAGAAAAAATATGGCATGATTCACATTTTCTTACATGTCTATGAGCATTAGTAAAAATAGTCAGCCAATAATAGCCTGCTCTCAATATTTTATGTGCAGTGGTCTTAGTTGAGAAATATCCACAACATACACCATCATGCATTTCTTTTAGAATCCTATCTTCCTATCCCTGATCCAAACACAAGAGTAGAACACCATCTTTATCCTTCCAGAACAAATCACCATTCATGAATACATACCTTGATGCTTGTAGCTTTAGTGTTCTTTTTTGATTGTCATTCAGTTCATCTGGGCACTTCATATGTCTAAGGTAGTGAACTATATTAGTGTACCAGGGTGTATGTTCAGTGCTAGACACCATACCTTCTTCTTGTTCAATTTCACATACATGTACAACCTCTAAATTGGATTTAGTCATCAATTTTTCTAAACCTTGTCCTCTTACAAGTTTGGTGATCTAGATATTAATACTGAATTCTTGAATTTTGTTTATCCATCTACACCTTCTTTCTGTGACTTATATCTGTATGAGGAGATCCTTAACTACGACATTGGGTACATATGTAGTCACCTATGCTCCTACCAAATAAGGTCTAAATGTCTTTATTGCCTTTACAAGAGCATAGGCTTGTTTTTCAGTTGCATCATACTTCAATTCAGCTCCTTGAAGTGACTTGCTAAAAAATGATATTGGTTGTTCATGCCCTTCTTTGTTCTTATGTAACATGACAACAGCAGCGGTATGAAAAGAAGCAAAAGAAAAAAATTGGAATGGCTTACCACAATCAGGAGATTTTAGGATAGGGGCCTCTTTGATTACTCTTTTGATTGATGCAAATGCCTCAACTGCTTTTGATGTCCAGTCAATCTTTGATCCCTTTTTCAACATCTTTGCAATGGGCTTGACAATTTCAGCAAAATTAGAGATAAATCTTCTTACAAAATTTATTTGCCCAAAAAATGACTAGATGGCCTTCACTATCTTTGGGATGGGAATTTTATCAATTGTACCAACCCTTTCTAGATCTATTCTTACACCTTCTTTAGAGACTATATGCCCAAGCAACTTACCCTCAGTGATAGCAAATTGACACTTTTTAGGGCTCAATGATATGCCATATTCTAGTGCCTTTATAAATATTTTTTTCTAAATGTAAGTAGTGATCCTCTGCTTTCTTTGAATATATTGTCAAATTATCTTGATATACAACCATTATAATATTGATTAGGTCTACAAATGCGACATCCATAGCTCTTTGAAAAGTGGCACCAACGTTTGTGAGACAAAAAGGCATCCTTACATACACATATGTGCCCCAAGGTGTAGTAAAGGCAGTGTTGTATTTCTCTGATTCCTTGACTTTGAATTGGTTGTAACCAGAGTACCCATTCATCATGGAAAGCAGTTCACAACCTATCACCCTCTAAAACATAGCCTCCATATTTGGAAGTGGGTAGTTATCTTTCAATGAAGAGACATTCAGATTTCAAAAATCTACACACAATGCTATATCTCCATTCTTCTTTCTGAATGATACTAAATTCAAAACCGAAGAAGAATACCTGAAAGGCTCGATTATACTACCATCCCTAAGCTTCATCAATTCTTATTGTATTTTTGGCTCTAGAACAGGATTGACATGCCTTTGTCTTTGTCTGAAAGGTTTGGCATCTAGCTTCAAGGGGATCTCATGCTGAAATAGGTCTTCTCTATAGGCCTTCAAATCTTGATAGGACCATGCAAATACATGTTTGTATTTCCTTAGCAATCTTATGAGCATGTCCCTAACTTTTGGACTTATTTTCTTGCTAATATACACTTTCTTTGGAGCATTATTAGCACGAAGATTCACCTCTTCAAGATCATCCTGATGAACTGGTGTTTTCTTCAAAGTTGACCTATCATTTCCATCAAAAATAGATTCCAAGGAAACTAGTCCTTTTGGAATTTTATTGATTTTCAATTGTACAACTTCCTAACCAAAAACCATGTCCTTACCAGTAACATTTTCAACAAAAGCATTAAATTCTATTTCTTGAGCTTCATACTTGTCTACACACTAAAGGAAATTCAACAGATCCTTATCATCATTGAAATTTTGCCAACTATATATATTGTCAGGAATGTAAGGTCTGGTCTTAAATTCTACCTTTGAGACACCGGTCAATGTAATGTCATTTCTTCTCAAAGCAATATTTGCAAGAAAATTAGCCATCAATTTCTCTGATCTATCCACCCAATCTATTGAAAATGCATCAAAGAGTACAATTATATCCCACACAACATGTTTATATTGCTTGAGCCTTTTATTTTTTGTGGCTTAGATCTCACATGTGATACAACTAGCTCAGAGTCTCCATATACAGTCAACAACTTGATCCCATTCTTGACAGAAAAATTTAGACCCAATAACAATGCTTCATATTCTACTATATTATTTGTGCATTCAAATGATAACAGAAATGAGTACTTGAAAGTCTTACCACTAGGTGCAATGAAGACTACACCAGCTCCATTTCCTTCTTTATTGCAGGCTCCATCTAAATACATTTACCAAACTCTATTCTTATCCAATTGAATAGCATTGCCAATTGGATCACTATTTTGTAATTGAGGCTGTGATTGTTCAACCATAAAATTTCCCATTTCCACATCACAAAAGTAATTCATTTGATTAGGATCAATTCTTTCTACCACTTTCTTAGATCTTGGTTCTCTGTATAGTTTGACCTCCTTTCTGTTCACTAGTATTGTTGCATATGATAGATCCAGCTAAACATTCGCACCAACTAGAACAGTCCATTGTATTGCTAGTAACATGCCATAATATGGTGGAATGTCAACTACAATAATATCAGTCTTATATGTGGCTTCAAGATAAGCAGCAAGCTTTATCTCCACATCCCTCATGATACCAATGATAGGGATTAATATGTTATCCATGGCATAGCATTTTCCATATGTGGAATCAACCAACATACCAAGTTCCTTCATAACTGCCATAGGCATGATATTTATTACAACTCTAGAGTTTATCATGTAATTCTTCACCAACTTATTATTGATCAATAATGTGATATAAAAAGGATCAACTTAGGATGGACTCTTTGTCAAAGTAGTCCCCAAGTAAATCTCAGGAGTCTTCATGGCTTCTCCTTTGACATTGTCCACTTGTTTCATATTCTTTTCTAGGTCATTTGACCCTTACCATGAACTTCAGGCTTATTTGGCATGTTTGAAATTAATTTCATAGCACTACTATACTCATCAATTTTCATCATTTCCATTAATGGAACTGATAATTTGATTTGAGACAAAGCTTGAGTTATATCAAAAGTGGGCATACCTGTCAGAGGTTCTATTTTGCTCACTTCCACTTTGGCAAGTTTCTTCTCTTCCATTATTTGTTTCGTGGGGTCACTTCTTGTCTTATTTTGATCATCCTTTGGTGTATCTCTAGGGACATATTTCTAAGTTACCTTCTAGTTATTTCTATTTTCACCATCCCTTTGAGGTTCTAGAGAAATCCTCTTATCAACTTGTGGATTCTTCATGAATAAACTCCCAGGTGTACCTTGATCAGTATTGACAGTTCTATTCCTTAGGTTGTAGTTGCTTCTAGCTTGTGCTATAAAATCAACTATAAGTGTCTTTATTTCCTCTTCAATATGCCTCCTCAACTGATCTTGATTTGACTATGACTTTGCAGAGAAGACCTGAATATTTCTTATGTTGTTATCCTGTTGATCAGAGAATACCTCCTTCTGGTCAACATGACTATTATACCTCTAATGATTTACATCATACTCTGATCCGTCCTCTTCTGAACAAGAATAATCCCTTTCTATCTCATAAGGCCTAACTGCCAGCATATTTATAGTATGCTCATCTCTCTCCTAATCATATGGCATCTCATTTTCTTGGATTGACTGTGCAACCACACAATAATCAGGGGAATGAGGCAAGTTGCAAGGCACACACCATGGAGTATCATCTACCATATTTTCTCCATGTCTCTTCAATGGGTCATGAGTGTCTTTGTTGACATTTCAAGCTTTTGACCTTCAACCACAGGCCTTCCATCTTTCTGATTTGTCCTATAGGGCATATCTTGCAACCTTGGTCTTTCATTTTTGGGGTAATTTGATTTATCATAAGGTAAATTCCCTTTTCATTTCTTTCCACCTTATATGATAAATCCTTTATAGTATTCCAGACCTTTTCCAACTTGTCTTCTTCCTTTGGCTACCTATTTTGGTGAGCCTTAGGGTTTTGCAACATCTTGACCTCATCTCTCCTACCAATTTTCCCTAAATCCTTTCTGTTGTTTTCTATATTCAAGGCAGCTCTGAATGCTTCAGTAAGGACCAGAAGATTTCTTATTATGAGTTCATATCATGTTTTTGGCTCAAAAGCATTCAAATAGAAAAGTAAGCACATGGGTTTAGTTGGTTTCAGATGATGTGGAATTTTATTGAACAGCTTCATGAACCTAGTATTGAAATCTATCACTGGTTCATTATAATTTTTCTGAATATTTGTCAACTCATGCAAAGAAAATTTGGGATCCGAATGATCTCCATATTGTTTCTTGAACATTATTTTGAATTCAACCCAAGAGATGATTGAAGCATCAGGGAAATTTCTATACCAATCCCTTGCATCATTAGTTAATGATTGCATGAACAATTTCATATATACATCTTCATGTTGCACTTCAAAATTATACATGATAGTTTCAAATGCTTTTATGTGATCTTCTCCTAAAACAACATTATTACTAGAAAATTTTGGAATTGCTTTCCTTACCTTGTTGTCAAAGTCATTTGGATATCCCTGGATACTAAAGACGTCAAGCTGTCTGAATCTATCTACATTCATCAGCCCTCTTGCAAATAGATTTTTCCTTTGATGAGGCTGATATTGATGGTGTCGAGGTCCTTGTTGTTAAGGTTATTGGTACACTCCTAGATGTGTATTATGGTTAATCCCTACATTAGGATTCACATTGCGTTGCACATTATGATGCGTCCATCCAGGATAGTACATGCTACCATGTACATTATGATGTGGAGCATGATATTGATATTGGTATTGCCCTGCATATGGATTATATCCCTGATTTTGAATTATTTGGCCAGGAGGAACAAGATAAACAATTCTCTGAGATATCATTGAAGTACTTGTTGGATTTGAGACCGGCCTTGTATGAATATTATGTTGTACATGAGGAGCATTACCTACATTACCATGTCCTTTGACTGTATTATGGGATATCTATGAAGCCAAAGAACTAATTGTATTTGCATATGTAGCATGATTATTGACAGGTATGTGTCATAGTGCATTTGAAATAGGCTGAGAATTCAATTAAAGCAATTCTTGCTCCAACTCTTGCTATCTTCTTAACAATTTGGGCCTCTTAACTTCTATTGTCATATGCTCCACCTCTTGCTTAAATTCTTGATCAGTTAATTTTTTCTTTGAAATTGAAATAGGATTGGCATCATTAAAACATACCTTTTGAGGTGTTTGTTCCATAGAATTATGCTGTGAACCCTTAGCATATTGCCAAGCCATCTTCTCCTCATATTCTCTTCTTGCTTCTTCCTGTCTCACCTCTTCATGCATGCAGTCTTCATATTCTTTCATCTTTTGAAAATCAGACTTGAATTGGCATATAGGTTGGCTCAAACTATCTTGTTCAGGAAGATTTTGAGGATCTCTTGGTTGAAATCTTTGATTGTTATATGCTCTAGTCCCATTCAAATGACTATTATATATGGTATATGACTGAAGTGAGACATCTCCTTGTTTGTTTTGAACATCTTCAAGTGATTCAGTAATTACAGGTACATTTGCAGAGGCTCCTCCATCCTTAGTGGATGCACTTGAAGTAGGAAGAGGTTTTGAACCTTCTTTATTCTTTTCTATAAATTTTTGATTCTTATTGTTCAAGTTTTGCTAAGATCTTCTGCCATACATATTGGAAAGCTGTGATGTTATATTAGTTTGATCTGCAATTTAAATCTTTAGAGATTCAAGAGTCGCCACCTCCTTTTCAAAAAAGAGGAAAATACTAAAATAGTCTTTTAGTCTTATAGAGCTCCAGGATGAAATCCAAATTATTTGCTTGTTATGAACAACTTCCCAACAGAGTCGCCAATTTGTTGCTGACTCGAATGGGAAAACCTTCACTAGAAACTCTAGGATATGATTGACAATACTTTCACTTCAACTCCCGAGCGGAGTTGCCAATCTGTTGGTTCCCAAATCAACAACTTTGTAGAACCCTAAAAGGATGCCAATGAATGGAATCAATCAAAATGATTTGAATTCCCTACAGTTTAGGCTCTACTTCGCCTAGGTGTGCATTACCTTATATTCACCCTTGAATGTTAACCCCTCAAAACTAGTTGGTGAAAGTTAAGCAGATTATATCCTTTGTGTAATTTTATCAATTAAATCATCTAATTAAATCTATTTCAAATTGGCATATGATTTGAAAATAGATTTTTTCAAATTACTAACCACTACTCCTACAACAATAGAAAATTAAAATTGGATTTTGAAATATTATACAAGGAAATGATTTTGGGAAAGAATTGATTGGTGCCTTTTCCTCAACTGGGCAACGGAGTCTAATCACAAATAGATTTGTGTCTTCTTTCTAGTTATAACTCAAATTATATGGCATAATATTGTTTATGACTGGCATAAACATGCATGATTATTTTTATCTAGTTCTGCTTAGTTATCCAACTTGGATCCTCCAAAATATAATGACCTATTTAATGGAATTTAATTCCTACTTGAGGAAACCCTATCAAAAAAATCACACAAAACATTAAGTATGCTTTGAAAAACTAGACATATACTTGATATGCTAATTTAAATATTAAGGAGAAGACAAAATGGAGACAACTAGATAGAATATATCAATAACATTGAATAAGTAATTGAGAACCAGATTTCAGGCACCAAAGAAATATAGTTTGCTTTTATTGATATGCTTTAGAAAATAGGCCTTTATAATGTCTCTTTCCAAAATCAACTTCCCAAAGAGAGTGCCCCAAGGTCTTGGTTTCCTTCTTATAGGGATGAAGGAAGGAACAAGCTTCAGACCTTTCACATTCAAAAAGTGACTTTTCATATTCCCACCCCTTGGTGTGACATATTACAATATTTACTTTTAGCAAGTCTTAATAAGATAGCCAAATATTCAAATACATTTTGAAAAGCATAAAAAAGAAGAAAGAGACAAAAAGGTGAACGACCAAATTTTACTAATGAAGACGTGGTGCCTGAAGACACCATCTCAATGCTCACTCAGCTTCACTACATGCTTTGGCCTGTTCAATCTTCAGTTGAAAGATATTGTTGCTCCCATTGATACATGGTGTAATCGTTGGGCCATTTGTACTCTTGAATCTGAATAAAATTAGCTTGATGATCCTTCCATCTTTTGTTGATTAGATCTTTGCTGTAAAAAATGAACTTGGCATAACCTATGTCTAGTGCAATTATTTTTTCCAAGATCAAATTGAAACCAAGGACATTTAGGTCTTTGTCTTTCTTCAAGTGCTCAACAATGAGAGAAACCATTTGTTCACATTCATTCTTCCATTTTTCAAATCCTTTGAGCTGGTTATCTTCACCAAGTATGCCTGGGATGAACTAATGCTTTAAAGTTCCAAACGACTCTAGCTTTGACTTCATTTTCTAGTTCTCACCTTGTGCCTACTAGAATTCTTCAATGATCAATTTGACCATTTTCTCTGTAGGCCTTAAGGAAACAGGGGCATCTGAATTTCTTTGCAAATACTTTACATAGAGTGATCAGAGTGTGATGAACTAGCTGCCATTTCTTCAACAAAGGATCAAGTATGGGAACATTGGCATTCATCTCCTCTAGTGCTTGCGACAAAGAAGAGTAACAATTGTGCACCTCCTCAATCTTATCCAACACCAACTTGACTCTGTATTCCAAAATATTTTCAATTATGCAAAAAATCTTTGACTTGGTCTCCTGATAGGTGGCTTCATTTGTTTGTTTCAATTTCTTAATCTCCTTCTTAAAATTCTTTTTCATGATATTCAATTGTTCAATAGGAACAATATTGTCACTAGTTTCTTGTGGCATAGGGGGCTGATAAGGCACAATTGCCTTACTCTGAGAAAAATCACCACCCTTGAATTGTTGCTTTAGCTTTACATTCTCTAGATACAATTTATTGATTTCATCATTCATTTCAATTTGATTCTTCTCATACTCATTCATTTTGAATTGCATATTTTTCATAGTTGCTTGTGTGAACATGGCAGAGTGCATAGTCAATGTGGCTACTTCAAGGGATGAGGTATCCTTTAGCATCTTGACCATTGCTGTTCCTTTCAACTCCTGGCTCACATCTAGCAATCTTGGCTTGTTTGTGCTCTTCTATGTAGCCCACAATGCTAGAGTCTCAGTTTTTGGGTTATACCCAACTCCACTCACACCATCCTCAAAATCAAATTCGGCAACCATCATTGGATCATCCTGACTTTTTACTTGATCCAACAAAAACATTTTCAACTCCATGCTAGGGATGATTAACATGTTGCTTTTCAAGACCATTTGTCAAGCCTCTTGAGGGCCAACATTTATTTCATCAATCTTCAATTCTTTGAATGCTTGGGTTACAATCTGGTCATGTTGAGACTCATCTATACCCATTTTATTTATTTCAACTTTTTCTTCAAATTCTTTCATCTTCATTTTTAGCAAAAAATCCTTGAATTCCAAAGTGTTGATGAAATCATCATCATCTATAAATCTCATAGAGGCCACAATTCTTTCATCTTCATTCATCTTGGGCTCACCTTCTGCCTATTCATCCATCCTTGCCTCAGGTTTATGTGTGTCTATCTCTTGACCAACAAGGGGTTGATCAACCTCTTCATCATCTCCCATGTGCCTCAAGATATTTTCCACCTCATTAGTGTCTCCCACTCCTTTTGTTATTTCATATGGCACCAATGGAGATACATCATCAACCTTTTGTTTCTTTGATATTGGTTGACAAGGGGATGGAGGCTCTTGTACTAACATAGCATCAGGAGCAGGCTCTTTAATCACAACTCTAGCTGACCTCTTCACTAGGAGCTTAGTAGCCTTTGTAGGATGGCTCTCTGCTTTACCATATATTCTTTCAAAATTGTCAATTATCAAATTTATTCTTTTCAATAGGTCATTTTCTTCAAAAAAAATCCCAAAAAGTTAGGGTTTTTCTTCTTCTTATCATCCTCACTCCTTTTCAAAATTTCCCATTTCCTTTTTCTGTCATACACTTCCTCTAGAGTGAGGTAGTTCTTGATCACATCCTCATCAAAGTTAACTTGATGGGATATATTATCTCTAGTGAGAATGACCTTTCGAACAAAGTTTATGTGTTCCTCTGGGTTATAGACCCTCTCTATTTTTGACTTCAAAGAATATCTTATTTTCAAGTATGCTTGCAATTCTTCCAAGGTATTTGAACCAACTGACAATTCACCAAACAGTCAAATCAAGAAAGAATGTGCCCTTCTATTTTTTCATCACATCTCTTTCCATCCAAAGCATCTGTCACATGAATTCAAGAAATGCTAGTCTATCAGGCACAAACTTGGGCAAAGCATGAGGTAGTTGGGTACACCCATAAACGCTGATTACAGTATGGTTAGAAAGGAAAAACCAATCAGAAAAGTTGTGCATGTGGCCTTGTCCTAGCTTCAAAGAAAGAGGCCTCAGCACTTCCAAAATTCCTCTAGATAGCCTAGGTGAAAGGTAACATAGTGAAGCCATTATCCTTGCTGCAAAATCATCATGAAATACTATGTAATTGTAGTTCTTGCAATTATTGTCCCAGATGTACCACCAACGCTACATAGGTAGTCTGTGTCATCTTTGGTCTATCATGCTCAAATCCATTCTGCTGGTCCACCTTCTATTTTGATACAATATCAAATGGCATAATAAAGAATAATATTTGAAATTCATGGGAGTTCTATTTTCCCTTATTTGAAGCAATCCATCATGCAACTTTTTCTCAATAAAAGATGCAAAATCATATTCATCATTGACCTCAAGGTTTTGTATCCTCGTTGACATCATCATAATACCAACTGACATTCTATCTTGAGCATCAACACCCAATACTTGGAACAGATCAAAGTAGGTTCTCTTGAAATATACTGCAAAGTCATTCATTGAGAATGGCTCCACAACTATAGATGGAATAGGCATCCTTTTATTGTTCACCCCTTTCCTCATATATAATAAAAGCTCATCACTCCTATGAGTCTTCCTTAACCTAGTATAATCTTCTTCACTCTTTTGAAGGTACATTTTTGTAAGATCCTATTTATTGAGCATGAAACAGTTAATGATTGAAGCTCTATCCACAACCACCAAGGGTGACCCATCTGGTAGTCTGATTGTCTTTGTTGCCGCATGATAGTGTTGGGACAATACTCTGACCAATTTGACATCCACAAATACATTTGGTACAACCAGTTTGGCTAAATCATGCTTCCATGGGTTGGCAACAAGACCTTGTCCGTCCTTTTCACAAAAATACCAAAATAAGTTCCAGCCTAACATGGGGACTATGGCATCACGGCAACCTTGTGCCTCATCTTTGAATATCTTCTTATAGCCCTTGTCAACTGAGTTGGGTAGGACATCCAACATAGATTGTTGGAGAGGTCATTTTTTCTCTTTTGGAACAGATGGTTCAACTTTCTTGCTTATAGATTCAGCCTTCTTTGGTGCCATGGTTTACTACTTTTATGAACTAGGGTTTTGACAAATACTTGATCTACTGAACCACTTGAAACAAGAATGCAAAACAAATATAAACTTTGATACAGAGGTTGATGAAATTGACTTACCCAGTCGAATGGAATTTGTAGAGCGCAATTCAGAGCTTGAATTTGCTGTTGTCATTGAACACTTATGAACTCATTTGAATGAGGAAATGCAAAGAAACACAAGATTTCATTCAATTATAGAGCTGATCACCTTGCCATTACTCTGCTTCATGCCAAATGACAAGCTTCAATCATAGTGAATTAATTTTGAATATACACCATTGATCATGAGTGATCTGATGGTCGACATGTTTTGCATTATATGTGAAACCCAGATGTATTGCAACCCTACCCAAATGGTTTAGGGGCTTTGTGAAATGATGAGACTACAAGCCCTATCTTTTATTTGTTCACCGTAATACTGCAAGCTTTTATAGACTTCGTCACGGGACCATGGTTGCATGTGACAATTACATCTAACACTCATTGTTATCTCACAACGCTTGTGAGGTCACTGTTGCGGGGTAGCAGGATAGGTTTTTATTGCCTTTAGCTTTTACCACTCTACCATGAACTTTCATTTGAGTGTTGTGGGGCCACAGTGCCTTTTTCACCATTGATTAACATTTACCGCAATACCACCTGTTGATATTGTAAACCATTGCGGGACTGCAGTATGCATTACATGTTACTTGGAACTTTATACCACAAGCCCACAAATCTATTTTAAAATTACCGCGGGGCTGCGGTGTACAATATATATTACTTAGAGTCTTTTACCACTAGCCCGTAGATCCATTCTGAAACTACCGCGGGGCTGCGGTGAATGTCAGACTTGCTTACACCTTCACGGCTATCCCGCAAGTAGACTTATCTCTTGCTGCGGTAATACGGTAGCTAAACATCTGCTTCCATTGGCTCCTGCACACCTGCAAAGGGCTATTAGGGTATGCTACTAGATTACGGTAATGGACAAAAATACAAAGGTTTCTCACATGCATATGACAAGAAATACTTATGAAGGATTGTCAAGTGACTTTTGGTATGATTGCAAAAAATAATGTAGACCCTCTAGGATGGATTTGTGGAAATGAAATCTATGAAACTAGATGGGACCAAATGAATTTTGAACAGTCTTAATAGGTTCATCAAGAGAATGACCTAGCAATGAAGTGAACCACTATCTAGAAGAAGGAAATATAAGGTTTCAAGGAGGGTTTCAAATAAAAACAATTCTTTCTGATTATGGAGCATTATCATGCCTTAGGACAATCATAAAATAGATGATTGCCATTATATTATGAAGGATGACCATGGAAAGAGAAGCTAGGTGTTGCCTTCGAAAGTGTGAAGACCATACAAGGTGCAATGCTGAGGTCAAAACACTAAGGATTATGAAGGAGAAATTTTGAAGGAAGGTTTCCAAAAGACTCTAATACTATGATAGCCATAGTGGACTGATGTACAGGGTGTGTGCACAAAGTTGAGTCCACTTTTTGGCCAAAAAGTAGAAGTGTTTTCCCTGATTTTCAGAATTTGTCACATTTGACCTAAAAATTTGAAGCACTTAAATGTGGAATCTTGGAAAAAGCCAGTAAATATGAAATGTAGTACTCGGAGTTTAGTTTCCAAATATGTAATTTTTTTTAATACCCAAATGATACAATTTGATTTTTAATAGGCATTTCTAAAAACTGTTGTTTAAAAGTCACTTTTTTACTATACCATGCACGTGTACATCATCCATATTTTGACCTAAATAATCATATTTTTCTAAATCCTTTTGCAAAAAGATTTGTACCTCAATGAAGCACGTTTTCCATATTTTTTTGTAATTTTTTATTAAATATTTTTTTTGTTAATTTTTTATTGGCCATTTTTGGTGTTTTAAAAAATTGTCGTGTACGTCACCCATAAGATGACCTAAATTTATCATTTTTTGATTTTTCTTTTCAAATTGAAAAGAATTGTCTGAAGTATGTTTTCGTACAATTTTTTTTACAAAAAATTATTTTGATAAAAAGTTATTAAAATATTAATAAACCTTGATAATTCAAGTTTATGGACTTGTTTCATCATAAATTAATTACAAAATAGAAAAATAATCCAATTGTAAAAAAAAATTACATATTTATAATATACACTATCTAATCTATAATGGGTTTTAATTTTGTCAAAAAATTTTGCAAAAAAGGCCTTCATACATATGCTCAAACTCACTATTTTGTTGTGACATTGACATGACCTTCAACTTGCAGGTCAAATCAGGTCCCAAGCCAAGGGTTGGGTTCCCAAGCCTTTTTTCTGACCAAAAACCCATAGCAAAAATTGAGTCTAAAATTCAAATTTTATGAAACGGGATCCCGTTCTAGAAACGGGATCCCATTTCATAAAAGATTAATATTTTAACCTTTTATGAAACAGGATCCCGTTTCTTGAAAATGAGATCCCGCTTTTGGCTTGGGATCTCAAAGCATAACGGGATCCCATTTCATTAAAAATAGGATCTCGTTTTGGTTTACCTGATTTTGGGTTTTTTTCTAAGTCTGAAACTTCCACCTTAAGTGGACTCATCTTTGTGCATTTACCCTACATAAATAGTTTTGTTCCTTCAAGACTATCATGAGTATTGTCATAAAGGAAAATGGGGCTACCAAGAGACTATTACATGATCCTATAGCTAAGTGCAGCCTTCCTAAGTGTCCATTTTTTATTCAATTGGCTGGTGTAAATCCAAATCCCACAAACTTTGCCAGCATCCTCCCTGCATGTGCCAAAATGGGATCTTTGGAATGAGATATGGACATTCATCAAAGTATGAAGGATATGTGAATTCTGTCAAATATTGTGGTTGCAACTGCCTTAGGAGACATGAATGCAAAGTGAGGAAGCATAGGCAGGGCACATGAACTTTTTGGTGGAATGCCATGATTGTGGGATATGAACAAAATGGATTTGTTGACACTAGTAGAGAAATAGCAATATATGACTGAAAAACCTACTAAAAACTGCTTATAAATGACCAAACATGGTCATGTGACCATTAGTAGTTTATTACCAGTCATTTATAACATGACCAAATTGATGACTCAACCATTTTTAGTGATTTATTGGTTGTTTTGATTGATCGATTTGGTAGTATATTTAGTCGTTGATTTAGTCATTGATTGTTGTAATCTGGTCACTTATTTAGTCATTTATTTTTCACTGATATATTTAGTCATTAATTTAGTATTTGATTGTTGTTAACTGGTCACTTATTTAGTCATTTTTATTCACTGATTTCTGTCCATTTGTAGTGTATTTAGTCATTAATTTTAATCATCATTTTGATTAATTTGGTAGTATATTTAGTCATTTTTATTCACTAATTTAACACTGGTCATATATTTAGTCATATTTATTCACTGTTCACTAATTTCTATCAATTGGTAGTATATTTAGTCATATTTATTCACTGTTCACTGATTTCTGTCAATTGGTAGTATATTTAGTCATATCTATTCACTTTTAATGATTTCTATCAATTGGTACTTTATTTAGTCAATTTAATTATTAATTGACATCAATTAGTAGTATATTTAGTCATTTTAAGTGACTAATATTTGAGGATTTAAACATAAAACACAAAAATGCACATCATAATCATCAAATAATTTCATACAATATAAAGACAGCCATTGAGAAGGCAAAATTGTTGAAGTTTATTAAAAGAAAGGTATTCCTATAGCTTGCACAAGTCTGAAATATCTATCTTGCTTAAAAAATGCTTAGAAATAGAGTATTAGAATGTTTATTTTTAGTCACAAGACTAAATATTTGATCGAGTTGCAATGCACAGAAATGACAAGAAAGAAGTAACTTCTCCAAGTTTATAATGCTTTGCCAAAAAGTAAATTGTCAGTAACTGATTCTCAACCATCCTAACTGCTGCCACAGGTCATCTAATCTGCCCCATCAGTCTAGCACTTGTCCTTCTTGACTGCAACCAAAGGAAATACACTGTCATATGTAGTCAGGTCTATGATAGGATATTCATTATAATGTGAAATATGGATTAGATCAAGCTTCCTTAATGAAACATCATTATATTTTTGTGTCTTGTAATGTCATCAACACTACTTATGAGACATGTTTTTATTGAGTTTGAAGATATCAGGTCTTCTTAGGGCATGGAATCAGATTCTTCCTTCATTAATGCATCTTCAAAAGCCTCTTTTTGAGTCTAAACCGTTCACTTACCCTGCCTCTATTACGTTGGACACTTGGTAGGCAGTCATATATATTTAGTGTCCTTGGTCTTCACTACTCATTGTGGCAACTGAACTGTGCATACTTGCTTTCTAGATGATTGCCCTGCAACTTTCATATACTTGCCTTTTAATTAATGCTAACACTACAGTCCTCTTTTCCTTTGCTCATGCCACTGAAACCATGTTTATTATGCTTGTATCCCTAGGAACCATTGACCATTATCACTCACCATGAACATCTTACCTCTATGCACTCATTATCTCTCTATTATAGAATATTCACCCATAAGTATATAGAATTTAAAATTTCATTTGTAGACTATCATAGGTTTATGAAACTGTCATATTCCTGCAACTATACTGCCATGTAGAATATATGCCATGTAATAATAGCATTATTAGTGGCTGTCTTTTTTTCTATTTAAGACTTCTATAAATTTGTCTACTAGTTGCTTCCAAAGTCTTGATGAAATGCTAACATCATTAGCTTATGACTGTAATCTTCCTCATTAATCTTTGTGCATTGCCAACTGCCCTTCATTTCTCAAAAACTAACACACCACCCTTGATCATAGCAGCTTAAGACTCATCTCACTTTGTCTATGTCATGAACTATGTACTCTATCTCTTTCTCACTATCATTTATGCTCCATGAGTCTTCATGATGACATCTCATATATGAAGCTCTCTCCTTTATGAATCTCTCTCATTTATGCTCCTTGAGTCTTCATGACTGAGTGTTGATCGTGTCCCATATATGAAGCTCTCTCCTTCAATGCAACCAACAATAACCCTAGAATCTTTTCATAAAGGCATATAAGGCAGTGATGCTGAATGTATAGAGAGGAAAAGCAACATAAAATAAAGTCCAAAAAAGCCATAAGACTTAAATATGTGTCTTTGCTTTGAAAAACATGTTATGAAGTGTGTTTCTCAATGTTGTGACTAAGAAAAGTGAGTTATAATGGATTTTTTTTCTTATACAGCTCCAAAATAGACAAAAAACACTAAGATCCCTAAACAACACATTCAAACTATTGCATAAAGTAGTGGGCCAAGCTGTCTAATAGCTAGTACATGATAAACATCAACTATGTCATTTTTTTCAAATATTTTAATGGCCACCATGTGAAGGTCCCTTCTTTCTCTTTCAGACAGATAGCTCCATCTATTTTGTCTTCATAGGCAAGGGGTATGTTACTTGTGACCTTTAAAATATTTACATTTGCATCTCTCGTTCCTTTCAATTTGACTCCATGTAGAATAGATAGTGAGTGAATTTGCCCAATGCCCATAGACGTAGCACCATCATTAGGATCCAACACCCAAACTTTATCTCCTTCTCAATGTTTATCAATATTAAATGTCTACAAAAACAAAAAAAATACACATTATATTGAGATATAAAACACACATTATATTATTTTTGATAGTTGTATGTAATGTCTTATGTCTTGGAACAAATAAGTTTTTGTATGTGCTTTTTTTTATTATGTTGAATAACAAAGAAGCAACTTTTAACTTTGAAAAAAAAAAAACTAACCCATTGCGAGGTACAAACAAATGGAGGGAAAGACTACAATAGTGCTAGACTATACGAGTACTCCAGAAAGAGATATGGATTGGCAATGAAGTACCCCCAATTGAGGACCATGACATCCCCGAACACAATGTACTAATGCATAGTCAAAATCTATGTATGCACTCTATTACAACTAAGCTCTAAGCTTCCATATGTAAGTTATATATTCTCCCTTATTTCCATAATCTATGTATACTAGCTAATTACACTTCACTACTATTCTAACCAGCTTCTATAAAATAGGTAATGAATACCCTTATTTACATAATAAAACAACCATTACTTACTTGAATAGTACTTACTTGCATGTGGTTTCATAACAATCACCTCAATTTCAGCATGACTACTACTATGAATGTCATGTGCATGCTTGTTGAGTTCATCATCATAATTATCACTATCAACATTGACATGAAGTTATATAGTTTTGTAGAGAGCTTTATTGATAGGGAATTTTTATTTTCATTCTGCTTTCATATAATTGCTCTGCATGTGGTTTAATCATCATGCAAAAAATAATATAAGTCAAGTAAAGAATGCAAAAGCTATAAATTTTTGTCCAAAAGAACATTCTAAGCATAAAGAATTAATGACAAAAATAGTGGGACAGATTAACTTACAACTAAAGAATGCAAAAGCTATAATTTTTTGTCCAAAAGAACATTTTAAGCATGAAGAATGACAAAATATTGAGACAGATAACTGATAGCTATTATATTACCTCAACTTCAGCATAACTATGATGACTGTGCTGCACATTCTTGTCCAGTTCATCATAATCATCACTATCAATATCGGCAACTTTGTTGACATCATGGCATTTTTGTTTTCCTGCTACTTTGAAAAAATTGCTCTGTATGTGGTTTAACCATCATGCAAAAAAATATACAAAGCATTCAATAGTCAAGTAAAGAATGCAAGCTATAAATTTGTCCAAAAGAACATATTCTGGATCACTCCAACAATAAAGAAACTGGGTTGGATTCTCCTACGCTCAGATTTCAATAATCTACATATTAAGAGGCATTTATATACAGAATTTCCAAAAAAGAAGAAATGAGATCAATAGAGCCTCTTACCTCATCTGAATCCATGGATTTATGCTCATTCCATGTAGAAACTATAGGGTTAACAGAGGCAACCAACTACAAAACTTGGTGATTGAGACCATATATGTAATTCAGTACATGTTGGTACCTTTCATTTGCATTGACATGATCTGGAGAGGCTGATCCTACTAGGCATGTAACAGATGGCTGTGAAATCTCAGTTGATGAACTAGATTTCCACTTCATCCTACTCTTAGATTTACTAGGATCTAGTGCTGCCATATAATTGACAATATCTTCTACACCTGCTTCCCTATTACTATTTTCCACCTAAAATACAATGTCAATTTCAACATATATTCAGTTCAATAAAAATTTGAAATAAATAACATAATGTAAATTGAACCAAAAAGCCATACACTTCAAATTTGTCCATTTTAGCCTACAACCTGCCTCAGCCAAATGTATATCTAGCCCTCACATTATCTCTTGCTCTCTTTCCTTTGTTACACTTTGCCAAATATTCTTTGAAATGCATAGTTTCTTTCAATGCCTCCCTCTGTTTGGGACATAGAGTGGAGTCTAACCTCTCTTTTCCCTCCATGATTACTTTTCTACAATTGTATCTAAAATTGTTCATCAAAATTCTCATCTTTTGCTTGTAATATTTTCTAGAGATTTGTCCACCAGTAGTCTCAAAAGCATTTTCCATTGTTTGTATAACATTTTCAATAGATCATGGATGTTGCTCTGTAAAACTTGATTTGGAAATATCCAAATGGGTCCTACATCTTACACCCAACTCTGAGACCCACTTTACAGTGTTTAGCCCAATGGGCTCACCATCTCTAGATACCTCAAGCAAGAATGGCTTCTTGCCTTCTAATTTTCTTAGTTTTGCATTCCTCTCTGTAGATCTGTACAAATCTTGACTCAATCTTTGTCTTTTGAAAAAAGCATCCACATCTTCTATTAAACCACTACCAGTATTTCTGGCTGATCCACTAGTTCCATCAAAAGTTCTAGATGCAACAAGTGCACCCTGAGGCACAACAAATGCAAGCGGTCTCTCTCCATGACTTTCATTAATTGGAACTTCATGCTCCTTGGCCACATCGTGTGTGGCATCAGTAGGTAGATCATGAGTACCAGTCTCTGCAGATTTCACTACAAACACATCCTTTAATCTTGAATAAATCATCTACAGACATGTTGTTCCTTTAATGCTCTGATGTTTTTCAATAATCTCTCTTAGACTTTGTTCTAAGAGATCATCACAATGTTTCACATCACCATGTACTATATCAGGCTACAGATGATCGTCATGTGCTATATCAGGCTGCACATCAGCATATGCTATATTAGGCTGCACATGATCATCATTGCAACTATTTTTTTCACCAACTGTATTTGTTGAATCACAAAAGTGGTGGCTTCTACAAGATGGTGACATTGTATATTTTCTTTCCTTTTGTTTTTTCTCTACATTTTCTTTGCACTCTTTTTGTTGCCTATAAAACAAAAAATAATATCATATTATGTCTTATATACATAAAGCTCTTGCATATAAAATTTTATTAAACACTATTAAACAATTAATATACTACTTAGTGGATTTACAGCTTGCTTATTTGTCAAACCAAGTCTCAATAAATATTCATTATTCTTGGCCACTTTTTCTCTATGAAGGTGTTCATAATTTGTCAATGAAGTTTCAACATTATGATCACTATCATCTAATTTGCACCTTACAACCCTTCTCTTCATTTCTTGAAGTCCAAATAAACAATAATGTGTAAATCAACAACTTGAATCAGTAAAACTTTATTGAGTTCATAAGTTGATAACTGTTGACTTTCCAATCTGCTGATAACTGCAAATGAAAACTTAAAATAGAATTCAATTTACAGATTAAAAAGAATTTGTAGTCAAAAACCAAGAAGATGTTTACAATTACATGTATTAGACAAATTTTTCTTAGGGATATATTCACAAGAAAAGAACTCATAAAAACATAACACAAGTAGGATGAAGGAAAAACATAGTCTAGTTCATCATGAGGTGTGTTAGAACCATTCAAAATTTCACATAGTCCCACTCTATTTCATACATTTTCCTTCCATAAATCCATAATTAGGGATTCATATTCCTTTTAGAATTGTTCCAGGAGTCATTTATGAGCATCTCATATTAGGTCTATGTGAAAGAAATTTATATTTTTGACCATTGATGCATTTTTGTCTATTACTGCAGCCCCGTAGTACATCTAAATAGCCTTGATGGGTGTGTAGGAATTAGAGGATGCGAGTACACAGGTACCACTTCCCCGTAACATGCACAAAATTTAGTTGCGGTGTAAACTCAAGTGGCACATAATATGTTATTGCGCCCCTATGACAGGTAAGGAGATAACTGGAGGCAATGAGGTAGGAAGGTGTCAGGATTAAGTGTTCACTGTGCCTCCGCAACAATTTCAAGTTGAGCCTGTGGTGTTGTGGTATAAGGAGTTCAAGTAACTGGTAATGCTACATACTGTGGCCCTGTGATGCTGATAACTTTAACTGGCAGTAATGCGGTAAACAACGAATGGGAGACCAAAGGCTCTTACAGCCCTGCGACGGTTAGGCCAAAGCTTGGCAGTGGCACAGTAAAAGACATAAGGGATAACATGTATCTTGCTATCCTACGGTGGTGTGCAACAAGGCTTATGGGGTGGTGGTAAGTGGTGAAGATGAACATAACAGTCCAAGAGGTCTTACGGTCCTAGGATTGCCCTAAGTTGGTCTTGTAGTGATGCGGTAAGGAATTAAATGTCAAAATGACTTCAGTGCTACCCCACAATGGTTATCATTGATGCCTGCGGGATTCTGGTTTTCAAGGAAAGGACTACAAGTCTTAAAATACTCACCTAGCCATTGGATTGGATCAAATCAATGGTCTATGTTTGAAAAGATTTGAATGCTAAGATTTGTTGATTTTGTGGCATGAACCAAGTTAATGGCGAAATGACCAACTTCATGGTAGGATAAAAATTGGGATTTCTTTGTATTTCTTCATTCCAATGAATTCAGTGTTGATTGCAGAAGGCGAATTCAAGCTTTGTGTGCTCTCCTCAGGCATTTTCTGATCGGGTAAGTCTGCCCTATCACTCTTTGCATAAAAGTTGGTGTTTGGTTTGTGCTCTATCTTCAACTAGTCTGGTAAAGCAAGTAAAATATCAAAACCCTAGTTCGTAGAGGCACTAAAAAATGACACCTAAAAAATCTGAGTTTGTGAGTAAGAACACTGATCCCCTACTCCCAAGAAATGATCACTTCAACAATCATTGGTGGACATCCTACCAAATTCAGTTGACAAGGGGTCTAAGAAATTGTTCAAGGATGTTGTGGAAGGATGTCGGGATGTTTCAATCCCTATCTGTGGATAGAACCTTTTTTGGTATTTTTGTGGAAAGAAAGATGGATAGGGACTAGTTGGAAACCCATAGAATTTGGATTTGGCAAAGGTTGTGGTGCCAAATGTATTTGTTGATGTGGATTTGATTAGTGTTAGGGCCAGGATTAGTTGCAAGCATTCATCTATGGGAGAGTTATGAAAAAATCCAAGAGAATATTGATGCAAATTATTGGAAAAATACATGCAAAGGAGTGAGTATTTATAGGTAAGGTGAGTGGGGTGAGGTGTCAATATTCACTAATAAGAAATGTAACTCCAGCATCTCCAAAAATAGTGGGCGGTGGAGTAACTTCCATGAATGGATTGACACCACACACACATGCACCCACTAACATAAAAGGCCTATTAAATAGCTCACATTATTAAACCTAAGCAAGCTTAAAATAAAATAAAGAAAAATAAATTCCTACACTAACACCCCCCATTAAGCGCAACATAGGGAGATGTAAAGATGGGTCTCGACAAATAAAGCCATGTTAGGTACCCATATATAATGATTGTTTTTGCTACAAAGAACTACTGGAAGCATTCGAAGAAGCAACCCTGAATTACTAGAAGCTCATGAAGAAGTGACTCTCAACTACTGGAAGCTCATGATGAAGCATCACTGAACTCTGATGAAGCAACAAAGGATAGAAGATGACCTACTGCACATAATCACTAGAAGCCAATGATGATGCAACACTAAACTCCGATGTAGTAATAAGTGATAGAAGGGTTAAAAATGATCTACTGCACATAACTATCAAAGATGAATTGTGTTGTACTGGAAAACCCCACTGAAGATCAAGATCAAAGAGGTTGGTAACATAAGGTACCAATGATCTCAAAAATACTGAACAAACTATTAAGGTTGGCTCTAGGGTGAAACCAAGGAAGCATAAGCACAAGTACAAATAGTTTAATATCCCCATTATGCTACAGAAAGTGCAAGAGAGACCAAAAAAATCTTATTGCTAATAAATGAAGCCTATCAAAGAAAATTAAACCTTTCCAGGAGGTAGCATGTCCAGGCTATCCAACAGAAGCCATAAAATCGACAAACTAATTAAAAGATACCTGAGACTGAATCTAAAAAAAGTACATAGATGGCTATGTAGAGCTCTCTGATACCTTTCCTTGATGCCTTTTTGTTTTAAAAAAATAGAGATTTTGGGCGCAAGAACGGAGCTTGGAAGCCAAAAAGGATGCCTTCACTTCAAAAAGAAAAAAAGGTTTCAAATAGAACAATCTAGGCAAAAGACCAACATTACTAGATAGTACTCAAAACCAACTTTCCAATGCCTTTTTATTTGCCAATTTTTGAGTCTATATGCTCAAGTTATGGCCTATGGAAGAAAACTACCTTTTTAGGCCTGTACATGAGCATGGCACAAAAATCAAGGTAGATTCAAATATTGATGTGACATGAAAATTGAAGTAGACAAAAATCAAACGGCACGAAAATCGATGCAAATTTGAATTTTTTTTGGCATGCAAATTAAGGCAACTCAAAAATCAAAATAAGCTCAAAAAATTAGGCACAAAAATCGAGGCGACTGTATAGAAAACCTGGCATGGAAATCAAGGTGACTGTACAAAAAATCTAGCATAGAAATCGAGGCGGCCATATGGATTTTTCCTGCACAAAAAAAACCCCAAAAAATGCCTAAAACATTTTTTTAGCAAAATATAGAGTGCCTTATATGAAAATAGGGGTTTTGACACCTTCTGAGCACAATGGCAGGGGTTAGTTTTTCTCAAGGATGAACCTTTTAGACTCTCAAGGCTAAAACCCTCACAGATTCGAGAAGAAACTTGCAAGCCTAGAGATCTGATACCATGTTAGGGCCATGATCAACTACAAGCATTCATCTATGGGAGAGTTATGAAAAAAGCCAAGAGAATATTGATGCAAAATATTGGAGAAATGCATTGAATAACCCATGAAAAATACATGCAAAGGAGTGAGTATTTATAGGCAAGGTGAGTGGGGTGAGGTGTCAATATTGACCAATAGGAAATGTAACTCTAGTATCTCCAAAAATAGGGGGCGGTGGAGTAACTTCCATGAATGGATTGACACCACACACACATGCACCCACTAACATAAAAGGCCTATTAAATAGCTCACATTATTAAACCTAAGCAAGCTTAAAATAAAATAAAGGAAAATAAATTTCTACACTAACAATTAGAACATTAGCACAACACTATCACTCAGCCACAAAAACAGTCAGACTACCAAATGGGTCACCATTCATGGCTATGGACAGGAATGCAATCATAGACTGCTTCATGTTGAGCAAGCAAGCCCTCACACAAGTAGATCTAGAGAAGAGTTAGCAGGAGTACAATAGTTTGAGAAAAACCCACATAAGGGATGAGATGCCCATGCACATGAGGAAAAGGAAAAATAATAGAAGAATTGAAATGCCATCCACTACAATTGAACCTTTCTCTATTGAAGATTTTGTTGTCTATTTCAAAATCCAGAAGTTAATGTTGAATATGATTTTGCAACATTCATTGAAAAGAAACTACATGATGGATTTTTGAAAAATAAGAGAAAACAAAAAGCCCATAGGTTTCAAATACTACTATTTGTTATGTCATTTGATTTTGTAGGAAAATAGAAGGAAGTGGCCCAATAGAATTGATCTAACCATGAGCGCTGAAAATGGACAAAGATTTCCAACACAGTGCTGGTGTTACAAATGGGATAGTCATTGCAAGAATTATGACTATGTTGTATTTCGTGATGATTTATCAATTAGAATAATGAATTCTCTTGGTAGGTTTTCTCCCAGATTGACAAAAGAGATCAGGGAAATGTTGAGGCCTCTTGCCCATAGGCCAGAACAGGGTCATAGTCATAACCATGCTGATTGGTTTTTCTTGCCAATTCATACTATAATTAGGGTATATGGGTATATTCAGCCACCCCATGTGTTGCCCAAATTTGTGCCAGAAAGAATTGCATTCCTTTAATTCATGTGGCAAATGATGTGGATGGAGAAGGATGTAATGAAGAAACAAAAGAAAGGCACATTTCTTCCTGATTCCACAGTGTTTGGTGATTGGTCCATTGGTCCTGATACTTTAGAGGATTTGCAAGGCTACTTGAAGGCTAAATACTCTTTGAAACCAGGTGTAGAGAGAGTTTGTGATCCAGAGGGTCACATGAACTTTGTCAGACAAGCCATCCTCACAAGAATGGGAATTTCCCATCAAATCAATTTTGATGAGGATGTGATCAGAAATCTTGTCACCTTTCAAGAAGTGTATAATAGGGTAAGAAAATGGGAGATTTTGAAAAGGATTGAGAATGATAGGAGAAAACAAAATCCTAATTTTGCTGGATTCTTTGTTGCAGAGAGGGACCCTTCAAGAAGAATAGATCTGATAATTGACAATTTTGGAAGAATATATAGCAAGTGTGAGAAGCAACCTTCAAAGGCTACCAAGCGCAGTGTCAAAAGACCACTAGGAGTTGTGATTCAAGAGCATGCACCAGATGCAATGTCACTATAGGATCTAGGTGATGTCCCTAATTCACCACCTGCCAAAAGGCAAAGGATTGAGGATGTTTCTCCACTGGTTCCATATGAATTGAGCAAAGGAGGGGGTGACACTGATGAAGTGGCTAGTATCTTGAGAAATATGGGAGATGAAGGAGAAACAAATCAGCCACTTGTTGGCCAAGAAATAGAAGCACACAAACTAGAGGCTAGAATGGCCAAATAGGCACAAGGGGAGCTTGAATTAGAAGAAGATGAAATAATTGTGGCTTCTATGAGATTTATGGAGGATGATGATTTCATTAATTCTCCTAAATTCAAAGATTTTTGGCTTAAGATGAAGATGAAAGAATTTCAAGAACAAGTGGAAATAAATAAAATGGGTGCTAATGAATCTTAGCATGACCAAATTGTTTCACAAACTTTCAAGAATATGAAAATAAATGAAATAAGTGTTAGCTCTGATGAGGCAAGACAAATGGTATTAAGGAGCAACATGCTGATCATTCCCAGGCTTGAGTTGAAGAAAATGTTTATGTTAGACCAAGTCAGGAATTAGGATGACCCCATACTAGTTTCTAAATTTGACTATGAGGAAGGTGTCATTGGTTGTGGTTACAATCCAAAAATAGAGACTTTGGCAATATGGGCAACACAAAAGAAAACTAGCAAACCAAGATTACTTGATGTGGTCCAATAAATAAGGGGAACAATTGTGGTCAAGACATTCCAGGACACATCAGCAACTGAAGCAGCTACCCTCACTATGCATACTTCAATGTTTACACGAGATGCTATTGTAAAGCTAGAGAAAAGATTGTTTGATTATGATATAAATCAGATGGAGATGAATGCTGAGGTAAATAGATTGTATCTTGAAAATGTAAACCTGAAAAACAACTGAAGGGTGAGAGTTCTCAGATTGAAGTCATTGTGCGAATTCAAACACTTGTTCCACAAGAGACCGGTGATACCACAGTGACTGTTGAACAATTCAATGTTTTGAAATTGAAGTTGGAAAAAGAAATTGAGGAATTGAAAAGCCAAAATGAGAAAACAAAGAATGAGGCAAAATTGAAAAATCTTGAAGTGTTTAAGAAAAGTTTGGAATATAGAGTGAAAATGGTTGTTGACAAGTTGAGAGATGTGAATGAATGCTATTCTTCCTTGTCTCAGGCCATGGAACAATCGAAAGTAAATTTTTCTATTTTAGATCCCTTGTATCAAAGATGGAAGTCAACACATCTGTTGGATCTAGGGCATACAACTGAGAGGGGGGGGGTGAATCAGTTGTATAAAACTTCTTTTCATTCAAACACTTAACTCACTGTTGTTAGTTAGCAGCATATCAAATAATCATCCATGGAAGCATAATACATAAACACAAGAGCAGATAAGCATCAACACATTGAACACCAAGATTTTGACGTGGAAAACCCGGTTAAGGGAAAAACCACGGGGTGATTAACCCAAGAATTATTCTCTGTTAGAAGAATAAAGAAAAATGAATGGCACATGCCAATAAGGGCTCACTGCCCGAGCACACTGCTCACAAAGAGGCCCACTGCCTACAAGGAGACACACTGTCTACAAAGTGATGAAAATCACAGTCTTGAACTGGAGAATGACATCTCTACCATGTCCGGATCAGTTCCAATTAAGCCCAACAATCTCTGCTCTGCCTTTCGCACGTTTCTTCGCTATACCATACTCATCCTCACACCACACGCTGAAATGAACTCACAAATCGTTATTTATACAAGACATCGACTTAGGAACAAACATCTAAGTCGGAAAACAACCATAGGAGTATCCGCAAGATGAATAACACATCCGGTCGGCCATCACAAGAACATTCGCAGGATGAACAACTCATCCGGTCGGCTACACAGAGCAAGAACTTCATCCGGAAGAATAACTTCAATTCCGGGCTCTACCATCAATGCGGACCAACAACAAAACCTAAACATGATCCAAGAACCTTCACAAGCCTGTCTGAATGTCCGGATACATCCGCACTTTCTCTGCTTACTGGGATCTCTTGTCTTCCTCATCCGGAACTTTAAGAACACAGTCTGTCGCTACTGTCATAATGCAAGAGGTACTTCCGGACCTCCAAATCATACACAAATCAGGATGATACATCAAAAGGACATCCCAAACACTCCTTCCAATCCGTAGATTAGGGTAATACAATTCCGGACCTCACCGGACCTTTTTGTGATCCTCTGTCACCTCCGGATACTTGCCGGACCCGGTTCTATACCGGCAGCCACAACTCCTTTAGATCTTCATGCGGACCTCTGAAATCTTAACTGTAGCATCTCAAGACTCATATCTACTAACCCTTTAATCCGCATCCTCCGGTTCTCATCCTATTCAGTACTTTTTCCTTCTTCTCATCACTGTTCTTCACTGTTCCTGACTGAGACTAATTTTCTCAATATCCTCAGCACACAGCTCATCAAATCCTTCTTGTCAATGCAATATGAGTATGTTGACATCAATGACAACACTGGATAACCTCATACTTGCAACAATCTCCCCCTTTGTCATTGATGGCAACATATGATGTGAAAAACCATTTAGACAAGACCTTCAACTTTTCATATGTCTTCTCTTCTTTTACTGCTCCCCCTTTGATCATCAACCACTTGTTTTTCACATGTTTTCTCTCCCCCTTTGACATCAATGGCAAAGGGCTCATACTTGCAATTCTCATGCATCAGAATCATACCAGCTGCTCCCCCTTAGTTGCAGCTCCCCATTAGTCCGGATCACAAGATATGACTGTGATAGCCACCGGACTGATGCACATCAGTGCATCTTAGTTCATCACCGGAGGGGCCATGACCCCTAACTTCTCCCGGAGATATTCAAAAGAGTCCTTGGGAAGGGGTTTTGTAAAGATATCTGCAATCTGATCCTTGGAGGGAACATACTCCAATCTGACTTCTTCCTTGTTTACTTGTTCTCTCAAAAAGTGAAATTTGATAGATATGTGCTTAGTCTTAGAATGCAATACCGGATTCTTGGAAATATTAATTGCACTTGAATTATCACAGAAAATTGTGATAGGCTCCTCATATTCAACTTTGATGTCTCTTAGCATCTGCTTCATCCATAAGATTTGAGTGCAACTACCTGCTACTGCAATGTATTCTGCTTCCGTTGTAGACAGAGATATTGCATCTTGTTTCTTGCTTAGCCAAGAAACCAATCTCTTCCCCAAAAAGAATGCTCCTCCACTAGTGCTCTTCCGGTCATCCACATCTCCTGCCCAATCTGCATCTGTGTAAGCATGAAGAGAGAAATCCGGATCTCTAGGATACCATAGACCATACTCAACTCTTCCTTTCAAGTATCTAAAAATTCTTTTGATTGCCATAACATGAGATTCTCTAGGATCAGCCTGGAATCTTGCCACAAGACCAACAGCCTGCATTATATTTGGTCTAGTTTGAGTGAGATACAACAATCCACCGATCATTGATCTATACTTTGTCTGATCTGCCTTTGGAGAATCATCATCTTTGCTTAACTTACATCCGGTTGCCATAGGAGTGTTCATAGGCTTTGAGTCTTCCATACCAAATTTCTTTAACAATTCTTTCACATATTTGGTCTGAGAAATGAAGATCCCTTCTTTTGTTTGAGTAATTTGCAGACCCAAGAAGAAATTCATTTCACCAAGCATAGACATTTCAAACTCACTTTTCATCTGATTTGCAAAAGTTTTGCACATACTATCTCTTCCTCCAAAAATGATATCATCTACAAACACTTCAACAATCAGAATGTTTTCATGATCAATTTTGAAATATAAGTTACTGTCAGCAATACCTTTGTTGAATCCAATCTGCACAAGATGCTTATCCAACCTTTCATACCATGCTCTTGGGGCTTGCTTCAATCCATACAAAGCTTTCTTCAACTTGCAGACCATATCATTATTATCAGACAATTGAAATCCATCCGGTTGTTCAATGTAGACTTCTTCTTCCAGATCACCATTTAGGAAGGCAGACTTGACATCCATCTGATATACCTTGAAGTCTTTGAAGGCAGCAAATGCAAGAAGTAATCTGACTGCTTCAATTCTTGCTACCGGAGCAAAAGTCTCTTCAAAGTCAATTCCTTCTATTTGAGAGTAGCCTTTGCAGACCAATCTAGCTTTGTTTCTGATTACTTCACCAGCTTCATTTAGTTTGTTCCGGAAGACCCACTTGGTTCCAATTACATTCCTGTCTCTAGGTCTGGGAACAAGATCCCAAGTATGATTTTTCTCAATTTGCATCAGTTCATCTTCCATTGCTTTGGTCCAGTTTTCATCATTGCAGGCTTCATTTATTGTTTTAGGTTCAATCTTTGAAATCAGACAACATTCATTCTGATCTTGAGCAATATTCCTTCTAGTTTGTACACCTTTGCTTCTGTCACCTATTATCTGATCTTCAGAGTGATTCAGTCTTACATACCTTGGAATTTTGGGAGTATCCAGCACTGCTGTTTCTTGATCAGGCTCATTCAAACCTATCTCTTCTTCCTGATTTACCGGATCAGGCTGACTCTGTCTCACCGGAGAGGATTGAGGTCCTTGAACACTGTCTTGGTCATCTTCATCAAACTCATAAAATCTCGAAGGCTTCTCAATTCCTTCATCAACCTTTACATTGGTGCTTTCTATCATCTTCCTCAATCTCTTATTGTAACACTGGTATGCTTTGCTTTGAGTGGAGTAGCCCAAGAAAATTCCTTCATCACTTCTAGCATCAAACTTTCCTAGATCTTCATCTCTTTTAATATAACACTTGCTACCAAATACTCTGAAATATTTCACAGTAGGAGTGATGCCAAACCAAAGTTCATAGGGGGTCTTACCGGTGTTGTTTCTGATTTGAACTCGATTGAGAGTGTAGACTGCAGTGCTGATAGCTTCTTTCCAAAACATTTGAGGAACATTTACTTCCAACATCATTGTCCTAGCAGCTTCCTGGATGGTCCGGTTCTTTCTCTCAACTACTCCATTCTGCTGTGGAGTCTTAGGAGCAGACAACTGTCTCCTTATACCCTGTTTCTCACAAAAGTCAATGAATTCACCAGATGTAAATTCACCACCTCTATCAGACCTTAGACACTTTAGTTTTAATCCGGTTTGATTCTCCACCATAGCTTTGAAGATTTTGAACTTCTCAAAAGCTTCTGATTTTTCTTTTAGAAAGGTAACCCACATCATCTGGGAATGATCATCAATTAACAACATGAAATATCTATCACCTTGCAGACTCTTGATTCTTGTCGGACCACATAGATCAGTATGTACTAATTCCAATAATCTGGTAGAAGACTGATCTTTGCTTTTAAAAGAGACTCTGCTTTGTTTGCCTAACTGACATTCTTTACACACACTATTTGTAGGTTTTATCAACTTTGGAAGATCTCTCACAGCCTGAGTATTGCTTATTTTGATGATGTTATCAAAATTTACATGACACATTCTTCTATGCCATAACCAACTCTGATCAATTTGAACAAACAAACAACTTTTATTTGAACCAACCAGATGAAAGATGTTACCTCTTGTCTGAGTACCGGATGCAATTTCAGTTCCGGAGCTTGTAAAGATTCTGCATTTTCCATTCTTGAACCGGAGATCATAGCCTTTGTCCACTAACTGACCAACACTGAGAAGATTGTGCTTCAATCCTTCAACATACAGTACATTTCCTGTTTTGCACTTACCATCAAAGGAAATAGTTCCCCTACCTTTGATTCTGCCAGCAGAATTGTCACCAAACTTTACCATTCCTCCTTCATATCTTTCCAAGTCTAAGAACTTATTCTTGTCACCAGTCATATGGTGAGAACATCCACTATCAATAACCCAATCATTCTTTTCTTCCACTTGAGCAGCCAAGGCTTTTTCAACAACTTTGTGATTAACAGATTCAGAGAGCAAGGAATCTTCTTCCTTGATGGCTATAAACACCCACTCATTTCCGGATTTGCTTCCTGGTTCTGATTCATCATCTGTTACTCCTTCATTGTCATCTTCTTCATGAACATAATAGCAATTCTTTTGAAACCTTTGTCTGTGAGTATTAGATCTTGCAGATCTCTCCGGACATCTTGAGGCAAAATGACCAATCTTATTGCAGTTGAAACACTTAAAGGGTAGTTTTCCTTCATACTTACCGGATCCTCTTGGCAGTCTCTTTGCAATGAGGGCTTCAAGTTGAGCTGTTTCTGCTTCTTCTTCTTCCATGTCTCTTCTTGCTTGATCATACCATGACATCTTCTTTGATGAGTTTTCACCCGGATCAAATCTCTGTTTGCCTTTCACATAGGCACTGGCTTTGAAAGCAGATTCAGTCTTGGGAGGATCATCTCCAAACTCGGTCATTTCAAATGCAGCTAGTTTGCTAGCCAGTTGTTCTCTTGTGACAGTTGTGTGGGCTCTGAATTCATCAATGGCAGCAACTTTGATTTTGTAGGCAGCAGGAAGGGATCTTAGGATTTTGCAGACAATCTCATTTTCATCTAAAGTTCCACCAGCATTTCTGATTCCACATACCAGCTCATTTACTCTTGGCATAAAGGTAGTGATGTTTTCATCATCTCTCATTTTCAATCTTTCAAATTTCCCTTTCAGATTTTGCAACCTTGCACTTTTGACAAACTCATCTCCTTCATACAGAAGTTCCAATTTAGTTAGGATCTCATATGCAGTGGGTAGGTCAATGACATTCGAGAGATCTGAGTCATTCAATGCGCTTAGAAGAGCTTCCTTGGTCCGCAGATTATTTTCAGCTTCTGTGATTTCATTCAGAGTTGTCAGACCACCTTGTGGAGGTACATATGGTTTTGAAATCATACCCAGGTATGCTTTTCCCATGCATTCCAAGTGACACTTCATGCGACCTTTCCAGAGAGTGAAGTTGGTTCCATCGAACTTCGGACTATCCTTCTTGTATGACGACATCCTGGATCTCCTCAAGCGGTTAAGATCTTGTCAGAGGAACTTGGCTCTGATACCAATTGTTGGATCTAGGGCATACAACTGAGAGGGGGGGGGTGAATCAGTTGTATAAAACTTCTTTTCATTCAAACACTTAACTCACTGTTGTTAGTTAGCAGCATATCAAATAATCATCCATGGAAGCATAATACATAAACACAAGAGCAGATAAGCATCAACACATTGAACACCAAGATTTTGACGTGGAAAACCCGGTTAAGGGAAAAACCACGGGGTGATTAACCCAAGAATTATTCTCTGTTAGAAGAATAAAGAAAAATGAATGGCACATGCCAATAAGGGCTCACTGCCCGAGCACACTGCTCACAAAGAGGCCCACTGCCTACAAGGAGACACACTGTCTACAAAGTGATGAAAATCACAGTCTTGAACTGGAGAATGACATCTCTACCATGTCCGGATCAGTTCCAATTAAGCCCAACAATCTCTGCTCTGCCTTTCGCACGTTTCTTCGCTATACCATACTCATCCTCACACCACACGCTGAAATGAACTCACAAATCGTTATTTATACAAGACATCGACTTAGGAACAAACATCTAAGTCGGCAAACAACCATAGGAGTATCCGCAAGATGAATAACACATCCGGTCGGCCATCACAAGAACATTCGCAGGATGAACAACTCATCCGGTCGGCTACACAGAGCAAGAACTTCATCCGGAAGAATAACTTCAATTCCGGGCTCTACCATCAATGCGGACCAACAACAAAACCTAAACATGATCCAAGAACCTTCACAAGCCTGTCTGAATGTCCGGATACATCCGCACTTTCTCTGCTTACTGGGATCTCTTGTCTTCCTCATCCGAAACTTTAAGAACACAGTCTGTCGCTACTGTCATAATGCAAGAGGTACTTCCGGACCTCCAAATCATACACAAATCAGGATGATACATCAAAAGGACATCCCAAACACTCCTTCCAATCCGTAGATTAGGGTAATACAATTCCGGACCTCACCGGACCTTTTTGTGATCCTCTGTCACCTCCGGATACTTGCCGGACCCGGTTCTATACCGGCAGCCACAACTCCTTCAGATCTTCATGCGGACCTCTGAAATCTTAACTGTAGCATCTCAAGACTCATATCTACTAACCCTTTAATCCGCATCCTCCGGTTCTCATCCTATTCAGTACTTTTTCCTTCTTCTCATCACTGTTCTTCACTGTTCCTGACTGAGACTAATTTTCTCAATATCCTCAGCACACAGCTCATCAAATCCTTCTTGTCAATGCAATATGAGTATGTTGACATCAATGACAACACTGGATAACCTCATACTTGCAACAACATCACACACTGATCACTCTATGTAAAGATCTACAATGGAATCAAGATGCTCCTGCAACTATAAAGCCAATAGAGAAAATGGTCAAGATGATATTGAATGACTATTAGTATGTGAATGGTGAGAATCAAAGAATACAAGAAAAGATTGATTCTTTTACCACTTTAAAACAACATTTCATTCCATCAATCCTAACAGAGAATGAAAAGATCAAGGATTTTAATGTGTGGAAGGATGAATTTGGTCATACATTTTCTAAGGTCATGGAATTTTTGAAAAAGGTTGAAGATATCAATATTCTCAGCTTCAACATCATTCTGGACAGAGTAATTTCTTTGGATGCTAGATATACAAAGTTTGTAATTAATGTCAAAGTATTGCTAGACAAAAGGTGGAAAGATCACCAGGTCAACTTGCTCCAAATTCAAGATTATAAGTGGCCTAGTGATTTTACTGTGTTTGAATGGAAGGAGAATTATCTTGGAGCTGATGAATAGACAAGCTATACATGTAGGGGAGCAACAAGCATCATGGCCTCATGACTACATAGTATACCAATGGGAGCAATAGTATTTGGCTCCTCCAGAAGAATAGGGCCTTGAATATTTTGTAGTGGAAGAACTGAGCCTTCAAACACTGTATCATGGAGAGGGGGACTTTGCCAGATCAGGATGATCACTGGTCTCCTATGTTGATTAACAAACTACAAGTGTATTGCAAGTGTCATGGCCTTCCAATCAATATTGTCTTCTTTCTCTATTTTCTCTTAATTATGTTTTAAGAAAAATTAATGTTTAGTTTATACGAAGAGGCATGAATTTTGAAAAGATACCATATTTTGTAATGGTTTGAAGCTTGTTGCTTCTCTTATAAAAGAGAAACCAAGACCAAATTTTGATATCATCATCATAGGCATTTATAGAAACATATATGAGGAGACTTCTATTATATTGTAATATCTATTTGAAGCAATCAATGGAGAAGAAGATTTAATCTGGTGCTCAAATTCTAGTTAAGATATCGAAGAGATCATTTCTTTGTTTGTAATGAGGAGGCTTAGTTCACCTAATGTTAAGATATCTATATGTATTATTAAATCACAGATGTTCGTCATTATTTCCTTCACACAAGCATATTCAATGCATCTAGCTATCATCTAGGACATACAAGAAATTATATTCTAACTAAACAAAATTAATTTCAACCAAAGTAAGAAAACTAAGAAGAATGATTGAATCTAACTTTAAATGCACTTCAAATCAGCAGTGAATATCTCAGGTTTTGTAAACAATGTACCAATAGAATAATGATGATTACATTCAGAAATGTATCAGTAAAGAAATAGTGAATAAGCATACCTATACTCAGATCTTTATTACATTCAATAATAAATTACACC
This sequence comes from Cunninghamia lanceolata, assembly GCA_027924645.1. NCBI lineage: Eukaryota > Viridiplantae > Streptophyta > Pinopsida > Cupressales > Cupressaceae > Cunninghamia > Cunninghamia lanceolata. Next base: position 5,151,972 of record BSBN01000934.1, read on the forward strand.
ATACATATAACCAAAGTTTAGGTGACAAGCTAACCTCTTAAGGTGATAGGCTAGTTAAGGTGACAAACCATCATCATAATCATCTGCATTCCCAGCAAGATCAGAATCTTGATCACTCATGTCTGCATCTGCTTGATTTTCTTCCTCATCCTCATCTATGACATGCTACTCATTCTCACTCCTAATCTCTTCATTGGTAATCAAAATCTCTTCTTCAAACACTCCATCATCTTCATCCACTTCTTCGAATGTTTCTTGTAAATTAACATATTGCCCATCAAGCATTATATCGACAACTTCCATGAATTTTCATTTGGAACAAGACTCTGTTTGAATGACATACGACCATCCTGGGCTTCATACATCATAAATTAGAAATGATTGGTTAATTTGAAGAGGGGAAACATATGACTCATCCATCTTTGATAAAAATTACCCTATATTTGCATGTACAAATCCATACTCATCAAATTGTATTGTGGATGGTCAGATCCACTTACATTTTAATAATACAGGTCTATTTTCACCAAAATCCACTTGAATAATTTCTTAGATGAATCCAACATAAAATTTCTTCTTAGTTTCATAAAGAAATTTAGATCTAACAACACAATCACAATTTGTCTTTCCTTTGCCTTTTTAGATTCCACTCTTAAATGACTACCATAGGCCCACATTCCACTAATACACATAGCCCATAGATGTGGAGATTGTGAAAGTTCACTTTCCTCCGTTGTTACATCTTGACCTTCTTCTTTTGCATGACTGACCGCATTAGCAATCCATTCTTCAAATTTTGGAAAATAATCATCTCCAATCAAATCATGACATCTACGTTTTTGAGATCAATGTTGCATCCAAGATTGATTCTCTTCTTCATATTTTCTACATAGAATATTAATGTACAAATAGTAAGAGTAATAATATAAATGTGTAATTTTTTTTTACCTATGCCACTTATCGAACAAAGTTGTGTTTTGAAGAATATAGGCATGTATCACACTTCTTTCTTGATGTGATATCTTGAAGAGACATCCATTGCTTTCTAATACTTCACTTGCAACTCTTTCATCTTCGTCATCATCCCATAATATCCCTCAGATATGCTACCTTCTGGTTTTTCCCTAGTACGAACAATTTTTTTTTAAACCTTCATATATCGTTCTATAGGATACATCCATCTCGTTCTTACTGGGCCACAATGCTCTAGTTCATATTCTATATGTATCAAAAGATGCATAGAAATGTTAAAGATTGTTGGTGGAAATTCTCATTCCAATAGACAAAGGACTTCAACAACCTTCTCCCTCAAACTATCAAAGTTTGAAGGATCTAATACATGTAAAATCATTCTCTTTAATATTAGGCCCAACCTTATAACTATCAATCTTGGCCCCTTTTCCAAACTTGATATATTTATGACAATAGGTAAAATATTCTTGATTATGACATGATAGTCATGGGTCTTGAGGCCTCTTCAGCCATTAATATTAGTTTGGCTTCTAATACTACTACTTACATATCCAGTGGGAAAGCAAGTATGAGACAACAACTGTAAGAATTGTACATGTTATTCCTTTGTCCAGACATAAGGAACACTAGGTTTTCTATATTTTTCATCAGCGCATTTTTCAACCCAAAGATTTTGACGAATCTTTAGTTGTCGAAAGTCTTCACGTGATGAAACAACAAGAAAAGTCTTTACGTGATGCACAACCATTTTACAACATATGTCTGGACAAAGGAAGACTGTAAGAATATGCACAACCATTTCTAACAAAGGAATATAATATGTCCTATAAGTGAAGACTGTAAGAATATGCACAACCGTTTTACACCGCTTTCACTACATGGATCATATCTACTACCATCAATTCCATCATTTCCAATAAATGACATTCTTTTTTGTCCATTCTCAACAATGTAATCACTTGTTATTAGCAATGGTGCTTCACGATTCTCTTCTTGACCATTGAAACATGTTTTTTGTCGATGATTTGGATGATCCATTTTAAGGTAAGCATGATGTCCACAATAAATACAATTATGCAAACTTCTTGAGTGCCTCACAAAATCCTTAAAGTTGCAAGTAGGACATCCATGGTATCCATGAACACTGAGACTAGACAATGTGCCATATGTAGGAAGATCATGAATCGTAAACAATAAGGAAGCTCTTAAAGTGAATATGATTGAATGACCATCCCTTAAAGATTGAATTGCTTCAATTATTTGCCACAATTCCATTAGCTCATCATATAATGGCTCTAGATAAGCATTGATTGTATCTGAGTCACACTTTTCTTTCATGGTATAATCAATGATAGCATTAAGAAAAATGGTTTAGTTGCTAACCATGGAGGCAAGTTATAATTTATTAAAAACACTGGCCAAGTTGACCATTTAGTGCTTTGATTTGAGAATGGGTTCACCCCATCTAGAGCCAAACCCAACCTTATATTACGAGGATCTTGAGAAAAATTAGGCCATCTGTTATCAAATTCCATCCATGTCTTAGAATCAGGCACGTGTCGTTGTTTTCCATCGGTGCTCTTATTTTGGGCATGCCATTGCATAAGTTCAATAATGTCTTTGCACCTATACATTCAGAGTAATCATGGGATTATTGGAAAGTGGCAAAGAACCTTTATAGGAACCACAACTGATTTCAACCATTGTCTATACATCACTTCATGACATTTCAGACATTCACTCTCACTTGCAAGATTATTACGAAATAATACACAACCATTGACACATGTTTTCATACCCTAATCCTAGCTTAGTGATTTGCTTTTTATGTTGACTTCATTTTGTTGGCAATGTGGAGTCAGGTGGTAACAACAAACTTAATAATGTCAATAACTGATCTAAACTCTCATTTGTCCAACCATGCACCACTTGCAAGTTAAAAATTTGAAGGATTGTTGTCAAATGACTTAACTTGCAATTAGCATACATAGGCTTTAAAGCATCCCCCATTGACTTGGTCCAATCATCATCTAGATCCTCATTCAACATTCTATCAACTTCAAACCCTTCGTCTAACATTATTGCCTCTTCATCTATGTTTGGTGCCACTTCATCTATGTTTGTTGCCTCTTCATCTCTCACACTCTACAATTCTAGCATACCTTCATAATAATTGTAATCCCAAGGGATTATACCATTATGCCCATATCTTATCATATGTCAAAGAAGTAGGTTTCTTTTTCTCACCTTTCCACCATGATAGTCTTTACATGGACATGGATATTTGTCCATGTTCCTCTCATTGGCTACTCTCTCATCAAATGCATGGTATTGATCCATAGTCAACCTTTGACGTTGATCCATCTGTAATGTTCTACACATAGCAACAAAAATCTATTAGCAACAAAAATCTATCTTTCGAATGCATTTGGTTTGGTAGAATTTCATCAAGTTTTGTGTGAGATATTGCATTTTTGGTGAGTACAGGTCTAAACCCTACCTAGGGTTTCCAAGAAGCAAAATTTGATCATGGGTAGAGTTTCCACCTTCCAAAAATCCTAAAAATTGGTGGAAAGCTCTATCCCATGCCTATCCACATCACTACAAGAGGACAACTCATGATTGGCACATGTGAAGAAGATATGATTGATTATGTATGCAGAATTATTGCGAGACGGTCCTAAAACCCTAGGTTCGTTGTTGCTTTGAATAATATATGCATTGTATGTCAATGGAGGGGTAAAGAATCATAGTGGCATGTTTTTAGGGCATGCACAAGCTTGAGAGTTCATATGACAAGTGTTCTTACCTTCCTTTTGAGTCATCACCTTGAATGCACCTAGTGGCAGCAAGACCTAAATTGCATAAATCATTGTGTTAATCACTTGGTTAGGTCATGTACATTTGGAAACCCTTAGAAGATGTTATAATAGGTCTGAATAAACCAACTTGCCCATATTCCATGTTGTCTTCAATGATTGAGTGTCACTAGGGTGTTGTTTCTGTGTTTTCGACTTAAGAGCAAATTGTCAAGAATGAACAAGGGTGCAGATTTGCATCAAGTGTATTGAAACTTTGTTTGGGATGTGTCAAGGTTATTGTGTGTGAGTCCTTCCTCTGCATCATGTTCTGAGGCTGCATAAATATCTATGGTTAGTTTTGTGTATTTTTACTTGTACGATTCTCACAGTTAGTGAAAAGGGTGGTGTTCATGAAGGAATGGAAAAGATGTGTAGAGCCTTTGAATTATACCCGTACTGTGCCATGGCATTGAATAATTTAGCAAACCATTTTTTCTTCATAGGACAACATTTTCTTGTGGAACAGTTGACTGAGATAGCTCTTGTTTCAACTGATCACCCTCTCATGAAATCTCATTCATATTATAATCTTGCACGATCTTATCATAGTAAAGGTGATTATGACACCACTAGCCGCTACTACATGACATCAGTCAAGGAAAGCCAGAGACAATAGGATTTTGTAGACAAGTTCAATTGAAGCTGAGAGATCTTAAGAGTTCTCTCTCAAATTTTGAAAAGGTTTTGGAGGTCCACCTTGAGAACTGTGAGAGCTTAAAAGCTATAGGCCATATATATGCTAAGCAAGGGAAGGCAGAGAAGGCTTTGCAAATTTTAAGAAAGGCAACTCACATAGATCCATGTGATGCCCATGCATTTATCAAGATGGGTGAGTTATTAATATCATTAGACCTTAGTGGAGCCTTATATTCTCTTAAGACAACAAAGTCTCTTCTAAAGAAGAGAAGAGAAGTACCCATTCAATTGTTAAACAACATTGGGGTTCTTCATTTTGAGTGTGATGAACTAGAGTTGGCTCAACAAACTTTTATGGAGGCATTAGGAAATGGCACTTGGGTTGAATTCATAAATAAAAGCCCCAGTGCCAGTTCTACAATTTTTCCTGTGCTCTTTAAGGATATGGAATTCTTCGATCGACTAGAAGAAGGTGGTGTTTCACTTGAGCTACAATGGGATAAAGTCAAAACACTATTTAATCTTGCTAGGCTATTTGAACAGCTACATGATACTAAAAAAAAAAAATCTTTTATACAAGCTAACATTGTTCAAGTTTCCTGATTATGTGGATGTGTATCTATGTCTTGTAGCCATGGCTCAGGCTTGGAATGAGATCCAACTAAGCCTAGAATTGATTGGGGATGCACTTAAGGTGGATAAAAACTCATCAAAGGCTTTATCTATGCTTGGAAAATGGAACCGAAAATAGATGATTGGCTTAAAGCAAAAGAAACAATTAAAGCTACACAAAGTGAATCAGATGCAAAAAATTCTTATCTTGACATTTCACTTGGAAATTGGAATTATTTTGCAGCTTTTCGCAATGAGAGGAGGGATCCAAAGGTGGAGGTACAACATCTTGAGAAGGCTAGAGAATTGTATTGTAAAGTGTTCGCACAAAGACCAAGAAATGTTTATGCTGCAAATGAGGCAGCCATTGTGCTAGCTGAAAGGGGTCAATTTGATATTGCAAAGGAAATTTTTACACAGGTACAAGAAGCTACAACAGGAAACATCTTTGTTCAGATGCCTAATGTGTGGGTAAATCTAGCATATGTTTACTTTGCATAAGGACAGTTTGTGCTTGCAATGAAATGGTATCAAAATTGTTTAAGGAAATTCTATTTTGACACTGACACCCAAATTTTATTATATTAATCTAGAACACATTATGAAGCAAAACAATGGCAAGATTGTAAAAGAACATAATTAAGAGAAGTAGATTGTAAGTACTATAAGTTGCCAATCACAAAGCTATAGATTTTATGTTTATAAATGTAATGAGTCTTTCAAATTACCTCTGAATTCACTGTAGAGGGTGTCCCCAAATCCAACTTCACTGCAGAGGGCCTCGCCGACTTCAAATTCATTGCAACAAACTCTTAATTCCTTGCCCACCTTTTTGGAAGTCTCCAGGTCCTCTCCTCTTTATTGCCCATGCAAGTGGCTACTATAACTGAAAATGCCTTAGTGTGAAGTAGCTCTGGGAAAGTACTTTCATCTCTACATTCCCGACCTTTTGTTTTTTGGCAAGTCCACCACAAGAAGCTCTAAAGGGTTGGAGATATTCCAAGCATGAAGAGAATGTTAGAGTGCCTGCAAATGAAGAGTGTGATGGTGATGGTGATATTTAGTAAGGAGTTGGAGATTTGAGTGCAAATAGAAGGAAGATACAGAAAAGGGTATGATGGTGATGTAGATAGCGAAAAATGTTGGAATGAACGCAAATAGTGAATCGTGGCAATACATCCTGCCAATAATTTCCTGAAAAGTTCTTTTTAAAATTTTGACTAATTTGTATTTGGGTAACTAACTATTTAGTCATTTTATTTCTGAGACTAAATAATTTTTAAGTCAACGATCAAATTAGTCATTTATTTACTCATTTATAGATGAGTTGCAAAAAATTAGTAGAATTTAGTCATTTTTAGTTGTTGTGACAAAGTTTTAATCACTTAGTCATTTATTTGCCAAAATTCTACTAGTGTGAAAAAGGCTTTAGACACTTTCATGAAAATGCAATTGGAAGGTGTAAGGCCAAATTCCACAACCTTTGCTAGCATCCTCCATGCATGTGCCAAAATTATATCTTTGGGACTGGGTATGGACATCCAACAAAGCATGAAGGATATGAGAATTTTGTCAAATGTTGTAGTTGCAATTACCTTATGACACATGTATGCAAAATGTGGAAGCATAGACAAGGCACATGAAATATTCAGCAGAACACATCAAATACATGTCATCACATGGAATTCCTTGATTGCAAGATATGCACAAAATAAATTTAGAAATTAGTATGTAGAAAAAGCTAGAAAGTAAAATATTGAGAAATACAAATGAACACAAAAAATCATACCTCAGGTCTATGATGCCATGCACTATAACCTCATTCATAGTCCTGTATAGCCAAAAGCATGCATTATAGTTAAAAAAAAGATTTCTAATAAAATAATTATAGAAAATAGAAAAAATTAAGAGCAAGTTAAGATAAAAATTGTCATACCTGTCCATCTGGAAGTTTAAATGCTAGTCAAATGTACCTGACGGGTCATCTCTTACCTTCAGAGTATCTAATATTACTTCATGATCAACATTACTAATTGTCCATAGTTGTTTTGTTTTTGGTTTTGCATAATGCTTTAGTAACTTAACATTTATTGCTACAACTAGGTGTGAATACATCAATATGGTTTTATGCTTTTCAAAGTCTTCAAAGGCAGGGATGCCATTCTTTCTAATCATATATGTTCGTAACCAAGTCCTAGCAATAACAACCGATCTTGTAGGATATGTGAACCCATCATCATCTGTCATAGGTCATGTTAAATTTTGTTTTCCCTGTACACATCATGCTAACCAATAGTCTGATCTCTCTTCATTTCCATGCAGTGTAACAACTGCATAAACATGACCTGGCTATACAAGGTCTGAAAGATGTTCGTAGTTGATGCAAGGGCATCCTACCTCTTTCAATTTTGTTTTTTTTTTGTTTTATCTTGGTTAATAAGCAGGTATCTTACTTTCTACAATTTTTGGTGTGCTTAGAAGCTCCTGTCGCTTTGTATTCTTGAACCTCCTATCACTTGTATGATAGAAACTTGCTGGGCTATACTATCCTTTTACTAACCATTTCTACAAGCATTAATCTGCATGTTTTAAGGAGTTGTGGCTGGTAGTAATGGATGGCTAGCAAAAGCTAGCAAAGTTTTGCTTTTATTCTACCATTTCTAAGGCAAGAGAATCTAAAAAATGCCACAAATTGTGCAGACTAAATTTAGTATTAGTTGGCATATCATTTTCCTTCTTGAGTCATGGAAGAAGCGTGGGCAGTCATTCTTGGTTGGCGTCGATGGTTATGAAGTGTTATTATCTTCTGCGGCATGTCAATGGAGGGAGGAAGTGGGGCAACTATTCTAAAGGAAAGAAGAACATAAAAGGTTGTCAACGAGATGCTAAGAAGTTCTGATCAGAGGATAGAGAAGAGAAAGGCTGATTGTTTGAGTAGAGGAGTTTGGGGTGAAAGAAAAGAGAAGCTGACAGTTCTGAGTAAAGGTGTTTGACAGAAGTTAGATTAGTTTAAATTTTTATTTTGAATTCCTACATTGTGTGGCCGAATGTATGGGTCGAATATTGGATATGTAATGTTGATTTAGACAGTAATATAAACTAATGAAGCATATCTCTTTCTGAATATTTTTCTATTGCAAAAGAAATCTATTCTTTCTGTCAGTTGTATTGGAATTGTTAAGACAAGGCTAAAGCTTGCCTAACCTCTTGTCATTATTTATGTGAAGTTCATATCATTTTTCTATTTTTCTCATTGTGTTTGATCTCAGAAAGTGGGTTTGCGCACAGTGACTAGCAAGTCGTGCCATCAATAGTCAAATGAGCTCTCCATGTCATTGACTAAAGATGATTGACTTTGAGATAAAGGGGTTGAATATTATGGAATCCATGCATCTACCCACTCACTTAACTCACAATTATCCCAATCACATTTAATACAATTATGACAAAAACAAGCTAATTCTCATGTTCAAATAGTCCATGCACTTGCATATGAGCTTAGAAATGAAGGCATCTTTGATGATTCATTGATTCTCCAACAATACAATTTCTCTCTCACTATCCCCTCATCAACCAATCAAAAGAACTTGTGCACTTCTAAATCAAGAGCCACACCTTGTGACGATGTATAGTTACACCAGTTAACAATAGAATCTGTATCACTGAATGTAGCACCACCTCTAATCTTTAGTTTTTCTTTAAAAAGAACTCTCTTCACGCATGCACCCACCCCATCATGTTCACCTTTTTCATGTACAACTTCAAAAAACTTCCAAATATGAGGTATACCCTTCTCTACATGCATTATGCTCAGCCAATAGAACACATGAGCATTCTTGAATTGATTGGTGCAGTTATCTAACCAAATGAGATGTTGATCCATTCTAATATCTTTCTCTTGCAAGAACCCATAAAATTGTTGAAAATAATATTGCACATACTCTGATGAATGAGATCAATCATCACTCATGTAAAAATGGTATTCTTTGACAATCTTCCTATTCTCTTCTGTACTCTCAGGGGCATGTCTGTATGTGATGTGAACAAAAATAGCAATTTGAATAGAATTGTAGTACTGGGATTGCACTTTATTTTGGAGTTACAACATGTAGTTTTCTCCAAAATCAACTACATAGACAATAGTTCAAATCAGGAAAAAGTCTTTACACATCTTGAATTATTGATCTAACCATTGATACATGTGGTTATGTCTGGCATACTTGTAGAAATTTTTTTTCTTAAAATCATCAATAAAATCAGCAATATGTAGCTCTCTTGCAATCAACTGACATCTAGAACCTTCACCTCCACTTTTCAAATTGTATTTCACTATCCCATATCTCTTTTTCTCAACCATTCTCTTTCCAAAATCATGCTTGCTGCCCTCATGAAAACATGATACAAACTTTGATAACCCACCACATTGTAAACACTTTCCATTTAAACAATCATTCTTGTAGAAAATGTAACCATCATCTCTAATACATAGAAATAAATCCAATAAGTCCCTAGATGACTTTGGTAGTTGAATTGCACCACACTCCTATAACATTTCGTTAGTGTGCAAAGTAGAACAAATATTGCATGATAATTCATGATACATAGAAAACTCTACATGGTATTTGCAAGAACATGTATTATGAATTTTAACAGGAACACAATAAAATGGCTTAAGAGATTCAAATGTTGTTTGTGAGATTGTCATACCTGGGTGTGTTTCACAATATTGTTTGTACAATGTTGTTTAGCTACATTCCAAGTAATGTTTAGGATGTGGTGTGCGGTCTTTATAACCAATTCTTAACTTTAAAACATCTTTTGCATTCGGTGATACCCTAGAGTTAGTGTGCCAAAATCATTCAATTTCTTCCTTTGTGCTATTGATTAGCTTCTTATCAACTCATAGAAGCCTACCACTGAAAGCCCATGTATCATTTCCAAGAGGACTATCTAGTCTTGACCTTAATGCTAGTGGTTTTGACAATGTGTTACAATTCAATCTTAAGTCAACACAAGTTTGCCTCATTAATCGAGCCTTTAATTGTTTTCTTACTATTCAGGTTGTTATTACTCTACGAGAAACTCTTTTATCTTTCTCCTTGCTAGTCTTTCCAATAGACTTGAGTGCATTGAAAAGGCTTCTAATAATAATTTTATTTCGATCGGACACTTTGTTTAACCAAATCTGTAATTTCTTTAGTAAAGGTCTCATTTTATACATCTTTAGTAATTGCACAAAAAAGTTGGCATTGTTCGGTTAATGTTTTATTCTCAAAGTATTCATTGAAGAGTTTTGAAGCTCACAACTGAAGTGTTCGTGACGACCTCTTGCCTTCAAGTTTTTCCATTATGTTCTCATCAATTTCAAGTAACCATTTTGGGGTTCTTAGATATTTTTTGATTTCATCATGCTTATTCTCTTCTTGAAAATCATCCTCTCTTATGTAATTTGGAGATACATTGATTTTCATTGTTTTATCCATGTTATCAACCTCATTAATTTTATCAAGAAATGGATTATGGAGTGCAAATTCAACATCATAAGGTTCATATCCACTTTCTTCAAGTGTACATCTTTATTTTTGTTCTTCTTCTTTGTCCATAGTATTGCTCTTATCAATAGTTGTTCCATAACATTTTACAACATTTTCATTTGCACTATCATGGTCAATTTCATTCTTAACTAACATTTCTTTATAATCAACACTAACACCTTCAATTTGCATGTCATTAGATGGTAAAGAAGAAGTTTCACCTTGATGAGCATCCACCAAACCTGGTCTTCCAATCCTCTTCCTTGCTCTATCCTTTTCCCTAATTGCTTCAATTTCCTCCAATGTAACTTTCCTCCTTTTTTCTTTATGATGATTGTTTCTCCCCATTAGGGGAACAAAAATATCACCCTTATGACTGTAACAAGCAAATTTTGTGTCCAAAAGTGCATAAAAGTGTTTTTTTTTACTATAACAAGTAGAGATCATAGGTTTTTCAATAGCAGAGGGTTTGTGGGCATGGTTTTCGGGCCCAACAACATTCCTTTTGTCTTTTGTTTTGGATTTTACATAATGGATATCTATTTTAAAAATGGATATCTATTTGGAAAATAGATATCCATTCCCTAAAGCCCAATTCTTTGGCAATAGATATCCAGTAACAGATATGATCCCTTATACAAAATAGATATCCATTTGCAAAATGGATATCTGTTCTATAAAGCAGATATTCTTTATGTAAAATGGATATTCATTATGTTTTCCTCTCAAAGCATGAAGCATATGTGATCTATGAAGTATACACATATACACATGCGAGGCATGAAGCATATAAGTACAAATGATACACAAAGTATGAAGCATACTCATAGATAGACGTAATACACATAAGCACATACGAAGCATGAAGCATATACATAAATACATGTGATACATGTAATACATAGAACATGAAGCATACATGTAATACACAAAGTATATGTGTAAATACATGTAATACATAGAGCATGAAGCGTACATGTAATACACCAAGTATACACATAAGTACATGTAATATAAGAAGCATGAAGTATACACATAATACACAAAGTATTTACATAAATACACGTAATACATGAAGAATGAAGCATACACATAATACAAGAAGTATACGCATAAATATACATAAGATACGATGCATGAAGCATACACGTAAATACATCTAATATACACAGAATGCACATGGATACACATAAGTCATGAAGAATAAACATGAATATATGTAAGTCATGAAGTATACACATGAATACATGTACTTGTCATGAAGTATACACTTGAATATGTGTATCAGTCATGAAGTATACAATGAATACACTACAAGTCATAAGGTATACACTTGAATACATGTAAGACAAGAAGCATATAGATGAATGTACATAAGGCATGAAGTATATACATGTATTTATACATGTAATATACATGAAGTATGCACATGGATACATGTAAGTCACAAACCATACACATGAATACATGTAAGTCACAAAGTATATACATGAATACATGTAAGTCATGAAATATACACTTAAATACATGTCAGTCATGAAGTATACACATGAATACACTACAATTCATGAGGTATACACTTTCATTTTCCTATATTCTAGTTATTATTTTATATTACTAGGTACTTGCATTATGTCCTTGCCACCCAGGTCCTTCATTTCCTATGTAAGTTTTATGATTTTTGGTACAAAGGACTACAAAACATTTGGATGTGAGCCTACTTGTGTTGCATCTATGAAGTGAACTACAATTTGTATTGCATATGCTTTCTAAGACCTTCTCTAGATTCCATCTTACTTTAGGTTTCTATTTATATATCCACTTTCTAGATTTTATTATTATGTTCTTAGTTTTTCTATTTTCTCTTAGTTGAAAAGAAAAAAACCATAGTACTTTGTCTAGGGAATGAGCATCTAGTTTTGATTAGGTGAAATACATTTAGATACATTTAAATCACTTTGTTAGATTGTATATCAAAAACTATAGTTTTATGTTTTAATATCTCTATCTACAAGAAATTAGAAGGTTGAAATAAATAAAATTAATTTCCTCCTATTACAATGGGAAGTGTGGATGATAGAGGAAAACAATCAAGGAGAAGGGAGCAAGTAGGTGTGAAGTAATAAGATGGTTGTAATGTCAATGTAGATTCCCCAAGAGGAAAAAGAGAGAAATGTTCCAAAGAGATGATAGAGTGAAAAGGATAATGAAAATAAACTAATATAAAAATATGATCTGAAGAAGTAAGACTATGCCCTGAAGAGTGTAATGGTTGGTGTGATGATAGAACTTGGTAAATGAGATGAAAGAGAAGAAGGCAAAGTTTCAAATAAAGTTGATAGAAGATCAAAGATCAGAAAGTAACAAGAGATAATGTGATTATAAGTGATAAGCAAAATGATGTAGAAGGATAATATGGAGAATAGGTTGTAGGAAAATAAGGTATAGAGGTACAAGGAGTCACAGCATATTCAAGTGAATTTCATGATGCCATCCTAATCTTATACACCAAGATGGTAAGAAAACATCTTTCAACTATAAAATAGAAGTACACCATGTATATGGAAAAGTGGAAGTGTATAGGAGAAGTGTATAGTGTAAGTATGTGAAATGTAGGATATAGGAGATAATGTGAAAAGACAATGGAGTGGCATAGAGCTTTGAATGAATCATTCAAGGGACTAGTCAATGTGTAAACTTGAGTTTCAGGAGAATGAGGAAAGGAAGGTGTATAAGGGGATTGTGGATGAATGAAGTGAAGTGATATGATAAAGTAGGGATCCAATTTTAGGTCATGTAGATTATAAGAACGGGAAAAGAAAACATTTACAACTCAAGGTTTCAATCCTAGACTTAAATTGAAGGATATCCTATAGGTTGATTCAATATAAAAAGAATTAAAGAAGTAGGACTACTTGATCAAGTGGAGTGTTTTCTTTGACTTGATATACTTTGACTTGGTTTAATTTTTGAGATATATGGATTTGAATTGCTTTGATTAGCACATGCTTTTTCTTTTTCTTTTCATTTATTTTTCTATCTTTTTTGGAAGGGATGTCACCCCTATAGCCTAACCCCATGAAATTAGGAGGATGTGTTCATCACCAAAGGCTAGACCCAATGACTACAAACATCATTTTATTGTGCATGCAAATAAAAGATTGATTTATTTGAGAACACCAAAATTGATGAGCTAGAAGAAGGGTGATCCACCTATGTGCCTCTAGGAATAACTAGTGATCTCATATATTGGGAAGGCAGAAGGGGGAAACAAGAATACATGAACCTAATCATGGAAAGTCTAGATAGCATAAGTTAAGTGTAGATAAGATAATAGTAAATGTAATAATGACATAGTGGAATGTGGATGGATTGAAGATCTAAGTCTAGCATCACTACGTCAAAGAACTTATTATGAAAATAGAGAGATAAGGAGTGCATGGGATTTATGATAGGGAGGAGGTAAGTAGCATGATAGAGTTCAATACACGTAAGACATGAATCATATATATGAATGTATGTAAGGCATGAAGCATACATGTAAATACATGTAATATACACAAAGTATGCACATGTATACACGTAAGTCATGAAGCATACACATGAATATACATAAGTCACAATTATACACATGAATACACGTAAGTCATGAAGTATACACTTGAATACATGTCAATCATGAAGTATACACATGAATACACTACAAGTCATGAGTTATAATGTAGTGCCCCTCCATTCTAACCGTAGATGTGCAGGTAGTTTGGCTTTGAAACTTAGAGGTGAAGGTAAATTAATAAGGATATTTAAAGGCATGTGCTAATGATGTTAAGCAGTTGATGTTGTATATTATGAACTTATGGACTATGGAGCTCTGATTTGATTATGAGAACTAACCCTGCGTGATGTGACTATTATGTGATTATCATGTGATCGATCTTATCCTGATAGCTACATAGATGATTGTTATATGAGTTGATTCAATTACTAGGTGTTGATTCTTACTGATGTGATTGAGTGGAAGGGACAGTGTCATATCACTTACTTGTGAGCACCCTATGACATTGTGATCCTTTTCTACAGTGTACCTACTTACATGTATATGCATGACTATTTTGTGTACTACAGGTTGCAGGTACCAGACATCAACTCCACCTAATTTGACAAGTGTGAGCATGCCTTGAAACCTAATGGATTAGTTCATCAGAGATTACAACTGGTATCAGAACTAGTGTTGCAGCACTGGGATCTCTGGTTTATGTTGTTTTCTATGTCTAGTTATAGTAACTTTCTCTATGCATGTGTTCTCGAATGCCTAATGTGTGGCTAGAAGGTCATAGGGTCCCTTGTGTTAGATACCATGTTTTAATCTAAACATCTAGTTGAGATGTTAGGTAGAGGACTAGACGCTTTGTGCATTCTCCTGTTGGGTGTGATTTCTTGGATGCATTTAGGAATTCTCGGTGCTTATGTAAAGATCTTATTGTGTGGAAGAAAATTTAGTAGCATATGAATATGTTATGAGGATTGCTTGACGTTGTTCCCTCCTTCCTTGTTTGATGGCTGGTATCTAGTCACATAGTGTTGTATAGTGCAATTTCGAAGATTGTGAAATTTCTTTATGGTTATTGATGATTTTCTATTGATTGTGAAGGCTGACACCCTATTTATATTTGATTGTGATGGTTTAACCACACCTTGTGATCTTGACTTGTACGTAACCCTAATGCTTACATTTGATTTAGTGCTAAAATTGTGCACATTTCTTGCTTTATTGCTGAAATTGCTGGTGCAGGAGCACCTTGGCAAATTAATGTTGCCCTAGTCAAATCTTTGATTTTGATTAAATTTGTAATGATTTAATATTGTAATGAGGTTTATCAAGTCATATTTATGTGTTTAGGAGATTAGGAGTTTCAAATGTGCAAAATAGTGCATACTATGTAAAGATTGCCAATGCAATATTGTAAAAATGCAAAACAAATATAGAATATCAAAGGTCATAGAGTAGTTGAGTCAGTTTCATTTGTTTGGATATATTGGAAACTAAAGAGTCAAGTTGGAATGCCTTTATTAAGGCCTTGTAACCTTCACACAACTCGGAGGTGATTGAAGATTGAGAATAGAATGTTAAAAGCACTGTTTTTCTATATTCTACTTCAGAAATTCACTATCTTGTATTGTACGGCCCTGTACGGATGGGAAATGAGGTCTAGTTGTTTGTAAGTGGTAATATATTCAATCACCTTCCATTCCCTCTTTGTTTCATGCAGATTGATAGATTTTTGTGTAAGATATTACATTTTTTTGTGAAAATAGTCAAAACCCTCTGTTAGGGTAAACAGTGAATGAGATAACTATGTTTCTTCCTTGTTTTATCCATTAGATGTTGTTAGTCCTTGGTTGAAATGCTTGTGGTAGTATGTGCCTCCATATTCTAGAGGTCTCTGACCAAATATCTAAGGTTGATGTGAGAAAATCATGGTTTTACGACTGTATTTTTGTTATAGTCCAGAAAATAAGATCTTGAGGACAGTCAAGAGATATAGGCGTAGGGTTTGTTAAAATATCTGATGGAAAGGTACTTTTGATTATTCATTAAGCATGTGTAGACCTATTGTGAAGTGTTCCAAGCACATGCAAGGTGTGGGGAGTCGTGGTATACCCATTTTCAATAACCCTTGTGAAGATCAAGCCTATTAGGCCTATTTGACATAGTGACAGTCCTATTTTGGGCAGTTCTTTCCAAAGTAACATGTGTTGGGTTTTAGATATGTTTTAAAAATTGTTAATGGGTATTCAAATATGCCTTTACAATCTTGAATGGAGGTCTACATTGAAAATTATGCAGTGACAGTTCCTAAAATAGGGCTACTAGCTTTTAGGATAGTCATGAAGGAATTGGTTGCATGCATGAAGAGACAGCTTGGTAAATGATTATTTTGATTGAGTTAAAGTCCTTAAGGGATGAGAAGGCCTTGTGAGGTCTTGTTTGGGTCAGAAGAGTTAGAAACTCCTAATGGTGCCTTTGTGGAGATCCTTGTCTTGAGAAGTTTTTGTGGAACTTGAAGCATCTAAGTGATTGTAACACATTGTTTGCAATATGCCAGTATGAAGTTGAGTTGTTTTCTTTTCCTCTGCATCAATTGCATCTTTATTTGATATTTATTTATGACTTTGGTGGCTAAACCTGTTTATCCTTATTGTTTTTTATGTAGACCATGTGTCATATTGTAATTCCTCTCCAAGGACGTATGAGGCAGACTTGGTGAGTGTATACGAGGAAGCAGACACAGGGAACCTTGAGGATGGGGGTATGTGCGGCTGTTATACAGCTAGGACCCATTACCCACCTATGTGTGATGACTATCTCGTGGAGGCTAACCACATTATACAACAAGGGATAGGTCATTGTGGACTTGTTTGGATGGTCTCACCATGTGTGTGTGGCCTAACACCATGAAGGCACTGAGTGTGAGGTAGGGATTAGGTCAGATAGATATTGGCTCTTAGCTCATGGATCATGTATCATGGATTAGTATGCTGCTTACGAGTGTCCAAATAGACCCTTGTGTAGTCTTGTGATGTGATTCCTGGTGATGTGAATTTGTGTGTATATGAAGAATGTATGTTAAATCATGAAAATAGTAATTATAAAATGATAAATTGTGTTTCCATGCTTCTAAAAAGGTGTAAAATCATGATCTTTTGTTAAATATGTTATGAGATTTAGTGTTACAAAATGAATAAAGTGGAGTGCCTTGATGGATATTTAATGGAAAATGTGTGCTTGGTGTGTATAATTATGTTGTGTTTTATGGAAATGTAGCATTCTGATGTATTGATTGCTTAATAGTGTGTTAGATGAGAAATGGTAATGCATTTGAAATTGAACACCTTTATATGTTTCTATTATGAGAAATTCTACCAGTTAGGATTAAAGGGTGCAATGTTCCTTGTCCTAAAAGAAACTGATGGGTGTTAATGCTAATATGTAAGCGATGTCGGTAAATGGTTTTACCATTTGTGTGAAATTAGGTGTCAAATATATTCACCCCAATCATAATTGTAATGAGATGCTTTTAATTATTGAACCATTGTTTTATTAAATTAAAGTTAACTTTGATCTTTTTTGAGTTGGTTGGGATTCCTGTACAATAGACATCCTTCTTCTTCTCGAAAACGTCTCCCTTTTGATTACATTATTAAATCATATGGTTTCCATCAGAGGGGGGTAAGGAAAAAGAAAGAAAAAGGGAGGAGAAAAAGAGGGATATTTTTGGAGAAAATTCAGGTATGTTAAAATTTAGAGTTACATAAAAATTTAAGTTTGATTGAATGTGATAATTTGGATAGAATGTTCTGTGCCATTAATCAAACCTTCTCTGTGTTAGCCATAGATTTTGCTTGGCTCTTCCTGTTGAATGCTTTGAAAACCTTTAAAAGATTCTAAAGCATTTTTGTAAATCTTTTCCCTTGTTGAGCATCCTGTAAGCGCTTTATCTGAGCCACCATTTGAGTAAATTTTGCATAGATGATTGAGAGAAGAACTTAAGTCATGCAACATTTTTAGGATCCATATCGTAAATTAGCAACATTGTTAATACCCCTAAGCCTATATTCATGTGAGCATAAATTACTGGTTTGTGGCTATGCCTTCATTTGCACACTTTTACCCTCTTCCAAGCTCCAATTTGAGCATAAGTAACAATGGATGCTGGAAAAAGTTCTAGAATCTAGGTTCACCTCCCACTTGTTTTTGTTAACGATTAAGATTGTCTAGAAAATTGTAGAATGATTCTAGAGCCTTCCACAAGCTAGAACATTCGTGGAGCTATTCTAGAAAAGAATATTGTAAGATATGTTAAAAAAAAAAATGCAAATGAGAGGGGAACATTATATTACTATCCCCCCTTAATGTTCATCTCTAGCATACCAAGCATTCTTCGATCATAATCCTCTTTCATGGCTTGCTCCCATTCTTTCAGGATTAAGATTGTTTAGAAAATTGTAGAATGATTCTAGAGCTTCCACAAGCTAGAACATTCGTGGAGTTGTTCTAGAAAAGAATATTGTAAGATATGTTCTAGAAAAGAACATTCCAGGTTTAAGAGTTTTCTAGAAAGCTAGAAGCTTCCAGGCTTCAAAGGTTCTATAACTATATATATGTGATTGGAGAGAGCTGTTGAATATATAGCCTTTGGATGGTTGCTGGATATAGCATCCGGATAGCTATTAGATACAGCATCTGGATTGCTACTAGACACGACATTTGGATGTAATGCAAGTTAGATGAATATATATTTCTGAGTTATCTAACTTTGTTTTGCCCTGTGTTTGCTGTTATGTTTTGCCCTGTCTTTTGGTGTTTATTGGGCCTATTCTCACATGGTATCAGAGCGGGGTTATGGGTTTGAATCCCCTTGGGTAATGCTGAGGGGATTGTTGAAAAAAAAAAGATTCAGCTAGAGGATCAACCCAAGTTCAGCTAGAGTTTCAACCAGGTTCAGCTAGAATATTTTCCAGGTTTAGGTAGAATGTTTTCCAGGTTTAGCTAGAGGACCATCAAGAGGTTCAGCTAGAATATTTTTCAGTTCAGCTAGAGGTTCAGTTAGAAGTGTATTGCTGGAGTGATTTGTTTGCAGGGCAGAGATATTGCTGGAGTGATTTGTTTGCAGGGCTGAGATATTTCTGGAGTGATTTGTTTGCAGGGCTGATATATTGCTAGAGTGATTTTTGTTTGCAGGGCTATTGCTGGAAATGCAAGTTGGAACAAGTTAAAGGTATTGTTGGTGGTGATGATGAAGAAGATGACTTTTCAGCTAGACAAAAGATAATGAGTGTTGAAGGCTTAAAGTTTCAATCTCATATGAGCAAGCTAGAGGAAAGAAAGAATGGGAGCAAGCCATGAAAGAGGATTATGATCAAAGAATGCTTGGTATGCTAGAGATGAACATTAGGGGGGATAGTAATATAATGTTCTCCTCTCATTTGTATTTTTTCTGTATTATTCTAGCCAATCTTAAGGGGGGATGTTAAGGATTAAGATTGTCTAGAAAATTGTAGAATGATTCTAGAGCCTTCCACAAGCTAGAACATTCGTGGAGCTGTTCTAGAAAAGAATATTGTAAGATATGTTCTAGAAAAGAACATTCCAGGTTTAAGAGTTTTCTAGAAAGCTAGAAGCTTCCAGGCTTCAAAGGTTCTATAACTATATATATGTGATTGGAGAGAGCTGTTGAATATACAGCCTTTGAATGGTTGCTGGATATAGCATCCGGATAGCTGTTAGATACAGCATCTGGATTGCTACTAGACACAGCATTTGGATGTAATGCAAGTTAGATGAATATATATTTCTGAGTTATCTAACTTTGTTTTGCCCTGTGTTTGCTGTTATGTTTTGCCCTGTCTTTTGGTGTTTATTGGGCCTATTCTCACAGTTTTAAGTTCCTAAAACCATTTGAACATATCGATTTTCTATGTATCCTGCAATCATTATTATATATTCAGTTTTTGTCAAACAATTCTTGAGCATTGTCTATGCTCCCACATTTTGCTTGAGTTGCCCTTTCCTTGAGGCTCACTGCAAACATCGGGCACCTTTTCTATGCTTCTACATTAATATCTGATCATTTAACCACCTTCCATTATGCTATGATGGGCGTCCGTACTCGGTTCCAAAGCTCCCATTCTGTCACACGCAGGGAGGATGCTGGCAGAGGTTGTCAAATTTGGCTTTACACTTGCCAGTTGCATTGCTTATAAGTTTCTAAAGCTTGTCTCAACGAATCCATTTTGTGCATATTCCACACTCCTTGCATTCTATGGGATTACATCTCTTTGAGATGTTCAGTCAAGTAGATCACGTGCCTTACTATTGTAGGGGGCGCACTATTTATTGGTAGCAGCTCGCTTATATGTGACCTGTTTTGATTCTAAACCAACACCATTTATTTTATGCACTATCATTTTTTTTTTGTGTGTGCATCTCATCTTGATCAGGCTGCCTTCGTGATATAACATGTACACCATTGTTTCATGTTGAAATTGAGGTGCCATGATCTTCATGATGCCATAGCTTTAATAGGTTGTGCCTTGAGTGATATGGATTGCGTGTATTCTATTGATATGGTTGCATTCTCTATAGGATGCGCCACATTTATATATGGATGCCTCTTGATTTATAGTTCAAGTGCACCATGTTCTTAGGTTTGCGCTATGTTTGAATGTTGTCGCTATGTCTCATGCTTCTATATTATGGTAGCACTTGATATATGGTGGTGCTTTCATGTTTGGAGGCTGCTCCTTAACTGGCTGCACAACTGATTCTTTAATGCTCTTTTGTTCATAGAGGCTGAGCCATAACTTTATACCAGGTGGATCCTTAATCCTTTATTGCTCCATATGATGCGCCGTAATCTATGGTTGTGAATCATGTTTGATAAAGGATATACCATACTTTGCATTGCAATGCCTTAGGGATTCTTATATCATTTATATGCTGCAATAATAGTATTGGACAATGGATTTGTTGATGACTAAATTGAAACCTAACACATACCAGTCTCTTACCCACACAACAGCGTTGGCGTAGCAAATGACTTCAAATTTTAATCACTGCCTTCAGAGTCTCCACCATCAAGGGTGTATGTGTCAAGTAGCGGTCCAATTTGCAGTGTCAGAATGGCCATTAAATGTCTAATCATTTCATGTACGTGTACAGTGTTTTATTGCTTTGATCCAAACATTATGAATTACATGGACTGCAGATTTATGGTTTATTTTTATCTCAAACAATGTCCTTATAGTTGTTTATCTTTGAGGTATTCTGTGAAGAGTTTGCATGCCTCCTCATTGTTGCGTCCATCTTGCCCTTGCGGCATGCTTCCATGAATAGCTTATGCATTTAGGAACTAGGTTATTATATAATTTCATTTTGTATATATATATAAGATTGTATTATATTTTGGTTAAATTTATAAGTATGTTTTAGAAGAAATAAAATCATTATTTAATAAAGTATTTTAATTGTGTTGTCATTATTAAATTGCGCATTTAATTAGTTATAGATAAATGTATTGGGCAGTAAATTAAAGTGATTTGATTATTTCATATAGATATGTATTTGAGAGTTAGGGTTGATTAAATTAGATAAATGGATTTTCAGGTACATAGCCTTGTTTACTTAAAGGTTAAATGATAAGATAAGTTATGAATGTAATTATAATGTTAGGGGAACATTAATATTATGTGAGGGTAAAATATTAGGAATAGATCCTTTAATTTATATGATTCTAATTAATGTTAAATAAATTAGATTACTCTCTGTAAGCTAAGTAGCAGACGATTGTTAAATATTTTTATAACTATTTAATAGTTGATTAGTAAATTATTTAAGTACTATGCAATTTAATTATTTAGAATATCATTCTTATAGTTATTTGCAGATATAATTATTGGTGGTAAATAATTTGTCTATTGAATTAAGTGGTTAAGTTAAAATGAGTAATAAGAAATTTGAAATAATGCTTTAATTGAAGGAATATCTCCATGGTTATAATGTAACAATGTGTTTTGATTATTGAATTAAGTGTCTTAGTAATTGTTGAAAGTTGGGCTTCACCTGTGTAAAGTTTATGTAAGGGAGATGTGTTTAGTATGTTGGTTTCTAGAGGCCTAGGAGGGAGTATATTGTATGAATGGTCCTTAGGGTTGTTATCCTTAGAAGTGGTTTGGCTGTGTCATTGGTCATGTACATTGTACGAACAATCCCTAAGGGTGTTTCCCTCCTGTTTATGTATGGATTCATGAGATTGTGATAAGTGGGCATGATGGTCAATACCTTGCTCTATGTTATCTGCTTGTGATAAAAGGGCAAGATGGTCAATGCCTTTCTCTATGTTATGTGATTATGATAAGTGGGCAAGATGGTCAATGCATTGCTCTATGTAGGGTTTACTAGTTGCAAGTAGGGGGAGTGGCTCTCAATGAGGGCCAGAACCCAAAGTGGTGTCCATGACAACCCATTGGAGGGTTTCTTAATCCGGTGATAACCTTAATAATGAACTAAGGGGAAAAGGGTATAATTCACATTAATCAAGATAATGTATGCCTCACTCATGGCTCAAGTGCTCGTTTAGGCTTGAGGTGAGATCAAAAGGCCTGGAATGGCAAGACCAACTACCTTATCCTCATGAAAGGTATGTTGGTTCCGCATGAGTTTGTATGGGGGTCGAGGGTTGGGAGAGGCTACTAGGACAACCCAGGATGGGGGTCGGGGCCTAGGAAGACCTACCAGGAGAACCCATGACAAGCTATGTGATGACACTCCTCCCTATTGTAGTCTAGCACTCCCTAGTTGTATTTCCTCTTTCTGTGAGTGCCTCTAGAAGTGCAATAAGTGTGTTTATTATTGACAGTATGGTGATTGGTGTCATGTATAACCCTATTGCTCATGCTAGTCTATTGTTCTCTTGACTATTCATTGTATGTGGGATCTTGTGTTATCTTTGAGCACGAGGGGTGGACCTCAGGATTCCACATGGTCAGGACGTTGGTGCTTTTTCTCCATTGGTTATTCTTGCTTCATGTTTGTGAGCTTAGAGACTATTCATTGTGCTGTGGACTCCAGTTCCTATTCTAGGTTGCGAAGGCAATCCTTTCATGTAATGTATACTAGTTGTATACCAGATTGTATTTCTTAATGTATCTTGATGTGATCTCTCTCGTGTACTGAGGAAAGCAACATGGGAATTATTGTAATGATGTAATTATTGTAGATGAATTCATCTGGTAATGAGTACTGTAAAGTAATGCATCAATTTTCATAGTAGTTAGAAGATGATCTTTATGTTGATTTCAGTTGTCTCATGTGGAAATAAATAATAACAATTATTGTGATGTTCATCTTTTATTTCTAATGAAATGTTTTAGTAACCTTGTTTGCGAGTAGCGCAGTCGAGGAACCTTAGAGGACTTAGGATTAGTTCTCCTGTTATGTTATGCATTTCATAGTTAGCAATGCATAAAAAAAAATTGTTCCATTAATTCAACCTAGTTAGTGTTGTCCTCTAGGGTTCCTTGGCGGGGGTGTTACATATACACTTGAATACATGTAAGACATGAAGCATATATATGAAGGTACATAAGGCATGAAGCATAAACACAAATACCACAAGGTTTTGGGTAGCTAGAAATGAATATCCATTTCTGGGAAACGGATATCCATTTCTACTTGCCCAAAACGGATATTTGTTAGTAATGGATATTCGTTAATAATGGATATCTGTTTTGCTTCAGTTTTGCCTTATATTTAGGTTTGGGAGTGTCATAGTTGACTTTCCCTAAATTCTAATGTTTTTTCAGGTTTCACTCTCTTCTTTGAACTTTACCATTCATGTTGATGACTTTTTTATGTAAAATTGATAAAACGAAAAGGGTTTATTGAAGAAATTGTTAGCTTTCTAAAAATATAAGATTTGCTTGGTTATCATTTTATTAAATAATTATTAATAATTTTCTATATAGTGTGTGTCTAAAATCTTGATGGACACACTGATTGAAAAATATCCATAACTTTTAAACTGTTTCACCTTTTTGAGATCTGAAAGTTGCATCACACTCTATGCTTTTTTAGCTATAGGTTTAAAAAACATTTGAATTCCAATTTTTTTGATCGAGTTAGGTTGGCTAGAAAATTACTTTTAAGTTATTAAAAAAAGTCACAGCAAAAAAATCATAACTAATTATTTTATTAGAAATTTAAAAAAAAAATGCGTCACATTCGGGCATGAGTCCTCTACTTATTTTGAAAGATTCAAAAAAATATTTTTTTTTCTCATAGTTAGGTTGGCTGGAATGACACCCACTTTATATTTTTTTCTAAAAAATTTAATAGTTGTTCATTGAAATATTCATTTTTTACTAAGTAAATTTAGTTAAAAAAAATAGTAGCCCATAAACTCGATTCAATTCTCTACAAATTTTATTCTTACATCCTTTTCAAATTGTGTAGATAATCCATTCAAATTTTCACATGAACTTGATTAAGTCTGATTTTTAGTATTTCCATTGCCACTTAGAGGTATAGTTTGGCCCATCATGATCCTGCACATACCCGCTATATGTCTTTGGATCTGAAACAATTGGCAAACTTATGTTTGTAATACATTTTAAGGGTTTGGTAATTCCCCTAGCTGCATGACCGTTGCTGGTATTTTCTCTATTTACTTTGGCCTGTAAACTCACTTCACTAGAATTTTTACTATCTTTAGGGATTGTCAATAATTTGTAAAAAACTATTTGATCTTAGAGGTGGAGAGGAATTAATTGACACCTTAAGTGTATGATTAGAAGGTGCATTCCTACTAACCTTACTTGTCCCTATGACTACTAAAGAGTTAATCATCTTACTATTGAGAGATAAAAGATTGGTCTTTGATAATTGTACACTTGCATACAATCTTGGTGATGAAGCCCCATATAAATTTGAAGATTTACCACTATCTTGGACACTACTACTAAGAAAGTCTCCTATCGTAGATACAAGAATAGATGTCTTGACTTTGCATGTGTCTAATGCTTTTAATGAGTTTTCCCTAGAAAAGGTAGACTTTGGGTTTGAAATTTGTTAGAATGCTTATATCAATCAGGTTTGGTCATGGATGCCTAGTATAAATGTGAGGCAATTGAATAACAACTTGTCTCAATACAAATTACTTCTAGCTCAGACTTAGACACCAGTTTAGGATTATCAAGTGATAAATAATGGCAAAAGAAATGGTACTAGGAATCCTTATTGGGATATAGGTTATAGTCACATTCAAATCCAACATATTCATTAAAATGATTTCTAATGTCGTATCCTTGAAAGCTATAAGACCCATACTCAAAATCAATCAAGTAAAGCTTCTCTTCCTTTTCATTTAGTATCAAACTTCTTGACAGAAAATCATTGTTGTGCAAGCATCACATGAGCACTTAAATGATTTGTGACAACCTTCAAAGTATTTGCTTTTTCTCTAAGTTCATTGAATGCTATTGATGCACATTTTTCATGCTTTGTACTATCTTCAAATTAAATATTGGAAGCTTTATCAAGGAATTTGAAGATATCTGGCCATAGTTTTTAGATTTAGCAATGTATAAACAAACTAATCTAAACATGTATTGCCATAAAATGTATCATTTCAACCAATAACCAACAATATATTAACAAGTGCATTCAAGAAATATCAACCTTACAACAACAATATACAAGTTTGAAAGTCCTATTCTAATTCTAAACTAACTAGATTTGATTATAAAAGTGTAAAAGCAAGAAAATATAGAGAAAGGTTAGAAATAAAACTAACTAAAATTCAATCTTTTAGCAACATTTCAGCCTCAACAATGGATAGATAAGTCTTCAAACATTAACCAATCTTGACTTGACTATGAGAATCCAGCAATCAAGCTTCAAGAAGGTGCAATCTTCTAAGGAGTTTTTCCAAATCATGAAGGAAATCTTCATCAAACACCTAATTAATGGTGTAGTTTAGCAAGATTCTTCACAAAATGAAAGGAAAGGATATTCACCCTAACCACACAAAGAAATTTACAATCAGTAAACCACTAGTGTATGAACACTTTGCAAAACTCATCAAATATACATCAAACATACAGCTAAAAATGAAAGAAAATCTCAACTTGGTGTTTAGAATTCATGAAACAAACCTTATGATCACAAGTTTAAGAAGTCTCAACAATTTCTATTCACTAACTTGCATAGAAACAATGAAATAAACTTGTATTGAGCTCGAAAGATTGAAAAATATCAGCAATTTCTAAAATTGGTGTGGAGAAAACCATGACAATATCATGAAAACTCAAAACATACTATGGATTTGCTCTCAAATCCAAAGTACAAATGTGTTTCAATATGTCTCAAATGATTTTTTCCAACCTTTAAAATGAGTTTCAGCATGTATACTTATACAAATCATCTTTTCAATACTAAGTATTCACCTTTATATCCAATGGCTATTTTCATTTTGATCCAATGGATCACAGTTGATGCTCAAAGACAAAGTCATTTTTTGTGGTAAGTGCAATTTTTAAGATATTTCCCTTCATCTCCTTGTAGCTTCATCTACAAGGTTCCCATAGTAGCAAAGAGTTAACTTTTTCTTGTCTTCACTTTCACTTTTTGGTACTATGTTTTCCTAATTTTATAAAAAGTAACCTTTTCTAGTTGAAAACATTTAATTTTTGCAACTACATCTCCTTATCCATAATTTAATCTTTGCACCTACATCTCCAACAACTAGTATGGTGACCTTTTTCAATTAAAAGAACATGTGTAGCTGGCATCAAAAGGTTCATTTGTAGCCCCTATTCTTCATGTTTCCTTTGTTTTCAATGATATTCTCTTCATACTAGATCTAGAATAGAAATATGGGATCTCTTGGAAGGCTACATCTATCATGTTTGAGGCTGCAAATTAGGTATATAGTCATGCATTTTATCTTCCATCAGCTACTAGGTATTTATTCCTGCATGAACAATAGTAGTTTAGGTTTGATTTTTGTGTTTTTTCATCTCTTGGGGTTTTTCTTCATGGTCCTTGACACCATCTTTCCTTTGTTTTGTAGGTACAATAAAGAAATTAGTTTGAAAATCAAGTTGCTTCATGTTTGGGATAACAGGGTGTCTCCAAGTCTTCATGCTTGCATTATGCCTCCAACTAATCTCCACATGTTTCCAACCTCTTAGACCTTCAATCCACAATTCCCAACATCAAATTCATCATGAGAAAAACATTTTCAATCAAAACATGTCTAAATATGTCCATTTCCCATCATAGATTAGTCATATGCAAGTTGGCAATTCCATCTCCAACATTGTCAAATTTGTTGGCATAGGCAACTTAACAAATTTGTTATTTTGTCCTCCTTTGGTTTTCATCCTCATCATTTCATTATTTTCTCTTGGATTTCCATCTTCTCCATCCTCTTAGGTTTTCAAATACCTTGCCAATGACCCTTGGACTCATTATGCAGGTCAAATGAAACTCAGAAATCAAAATCACCATGGTTGTCCTAGGTGTGTTCATGATTGTTTAAGGGTAGTTTTTTACTATTTTTGAATATTTTTGGATGAACAGGGACTGTCCTTTGCATTTGGACCCTCAAACACACCTTTTGTCTTCATACCTTGGTGAACTTGATAAAATCATTTACAGGATATGATGGTCTTGTTGATTGTTTGATGCAGAGCAAGGGTAGGTGTCTAACAATCACAACTTAACAATCTTTTCAATTTTGAACCCTATCTTGGTGGGTTTCTCACAACACTCTTCAACTTCCTCTAATAGTACAACAAACAAGGTTTTTCCACCATAACTTTTAGAGAAGGCATCAAACCCAGAAACCAAACACCATTCTAGATACCCTTTAGAAACATATCAAAATTTTTGATAGGGTTGTTTTGGAACAAAATCCTCTAAAATTGATTGTTACAGTTCACCACTAGGCCAATTAGGACAACAAATGGGGTATTTTTGACATAATTTGAAGGAAACAACTCAAACCCATGAACTAAGAACTGTTCTGGATACCCATTATCCTCTTACACAACATACTTCAAATGCAGGTGGGGGTGTTTTGTAACACAAGGGTCAAAATAGGACTGTTATACTGGAATTTAGGCCTAATTAGGCTAGTTTAAGTAGGTCACTATATGGTTTTCATATTCCAAGGGTTAACTATATATACCAATGGCTTAGACACATAATTTGACATCTATAAAACCCCTTCCAAGAAAATTCAATCACCACTTAAGAGTTTTTTCATCAAACCCCAACACCTAAGCAATTACTATGCCAAAACCATGAAATTTCAAAAACAATTTTCAGAAAAAAATCCTCTAACTCACACAAGCTTTGATGAAATCAGATGAAACAAGATTCATATGTTAGCTAATTCACTCCTTCACCAATTCCAATGCACAAATGTTCACTTCCAGGTCGTACCAGGCCGTACACATTGTTGTAGTAGCAGATCATGCTTCAAAATGCACGAAAAAATAGTCTTTGTTATTCAAATTTCAAATTTTTACATCATCTCTCCTTCTCTCAATGTTCACACATGCTTTTTAAAACATTACCCAGCATAACTAATCAAATCCCAGCTGTCTCTTAACTCCCCAACCGTTCAAATCCATCTTTTACAACTTTTGACTCTTCATATTCCCTAATTTGCAACTTTTGCAACATTTTTGCATAAAGACTTATGGTGCGTTGCACCATACTCCTCGCGAAAAATGGACTCAACTCCCATTGAGGACAATGTTGTAACAACAAATTCAAGTTTGTTCCTATCATTCTTTGACCTCCAAGTGACATCTCCATCGGGTAGACCTTTCCAATAAACCAAAAACTAGAAATATGCATCATCCTTTGTCTTTTTGAATTCTTGGGCTCCTACGTTATGCTCCAGCTATAGAAACTTACTTGATGGATGATCTTTAACCTATGCTACATCTGAGAATGTTATAGAACTAGCATCATTACATGCTACCATGTATCCTCCATCCTTTAAATGAACTTTCTTCTTCTTCACCTTTGTTGTATGCTTGGACTTGCCCACATTTCTTTGTAATTTCTCTTCGACCTCTTCACCTTTGCTTTTCACCTCTTCCATCTGTTGTTTTGTCCCAATGACTACTGCTTGATCAGGTATATTAACCTCTAATATGAAAGAAATAGAATGACCACTATCATGTTTTGAAAGCAATGAATGGAATACCATTCCTATCACCATAGCAACATACTCCTTAAGCCAATCTTGAATCTCCAAAATCAAGTCATCCTTGACCTTCAATGTTGCAGATTTTGACACTAACTCAATATCATTTCGCTCCAACATCAAATCATTCTTCAAGTCTGCTATCATAACATCTCCAAGTTTAGTAGTGGCTACAAGGTTCGTGTCCTTCTCTTCTTCTACCTTTATAAACTCGTTTTCTCCCATCAACATAGCACTAGAACCCATTTGTGGTTCATGACCTTCCTCTTTCTCAGATGGATTTTCCTCTTCCACCATCAATAATGACTCCCAAATGTATTTCTTCTCTTTTGCTAACCTCTCTTGCTGATGTAGAGTGCACAATGGAAGCAGACAAAACAGATCAAATTATGAACTATTGAACTAGTTGAACCATTGAACTCCTTGAACCGTCAGCCTTTGAACTTCTCTTATCACCTTTGATCCTCACTTGTCGGCCAGACAATTACTATCAGCGGCTTCAAGATTCATTACACTGATATACCGATGCTTTGTTAAAATAAACTCATATACATCGCTTGACTTGTTATCGCCGGTGGACTAAATTTCACATGCACCAATTCACCATTACACCCAATCACCAATTGTATGTTTTGCCACATACAATCTCAATATACATTGATGATATGCATTTGGTAGAACCTCCTTTCTTTGACATAGGACTTAGCACTTCTTGCTTTTCCAGCAAGACAACCCTCGTTTGGGTTCTCTCTGACAGTTATTGTTCTACCGATAACAAACTCTGCAACGTAGACACTTTTTCTCTTCTCAGAACCCTAGCACATAGAGATGCTAGGCTCGACTAGCACATCCCACGCTTGATCCTGACATGGAACAAAAACAATAAAAAGAACACAAACTGTACAGACTGATCCATTCCATCGATTTCAAAGAAATCCCGTCAGTGGAATGGCTCAATAATCCATCCGAATGACAAAATATAAACTAGCTATAGTGACACGATGAAAGAACACAAAACAAAATAGGATCTTTTATTTACTTTTGGGAACTTCTACACGGAAACAACTCTTCTATCTTCTTATTGTTGTTCTACCACGGATCACCACCTAATTACTATACTACTCTCTTACCGTACTTCTTTCATGTTTGCTAAACTGTTTATACATGTTTTGTTCATGACAGTTTGCATCATTGGGAATGCCAACCATTCTACAACTATCAACCCATTCAGTTACAACGTGTTTTCTCTTCAACTACTAGACAATAGGACTTGTCCTAGATTTATTCCACTCAGACTCACAGATGGCACTAGGCCTTACAATTGGTCACTTGGACCTTATACAACACCAAAACATCAAAATGAACATGAAATTAATTAAAGTATCTAGGTGCCCCTGCACCATACTCCTGGGGTTAAAAAAACTCAAGTCCCTTGAGGAACCAGGTTTGAAATGGAAACCCCATGTTTGATGATGTCCTCCTTGCTCATCTAGGTTACATCCTCATCAAGTAAACCACACCATTTGACTAGATACTACTTGTAGGCCTTATGTCGAGTCTTCTTCTGAACCTTTGTGTCCAAAATACATTCCAGCTATACTGGCTGACTCGGTGGAAGATCAAAAATCCATTCTGCATCCCTTGCTCCTGTCACATCTGAACCAACAACATTGTCCCCTCTGAATGGAAATAGGTCAGACACATTAAAAATGGGTGATA
The DNA here is from genome assembly GCA_027924645.1 of Cunninghamia lanceolata. NCBI lineage: Eukaryota > Viridiplantae > Streptophyta > Pinopsida > Cupressales > Cupressaceae > Cunninghamia > Cunninghamia lanceolata. Next base: position 5,183,091 of record BSBN01000934.1, read on the forward strand.
TTGCTAAACCTGGAGGAAGTTCAATTTCATATGCATTAGGCCCAAATTTATGGACTATCTTATATGGACCTATCTTCTTCATAAGAAGCTTTGTGGGCTGCCCTTTCGGAAGTCTTTCCTTCTTCAGATATGCCATTACCAGATCCCCAACTTTGTATTGGACATCCCTTTTCTTCTAATCAACTCTCGCTTTGTATTTCCCTGTGTTCTTCTGGATAGTTTCCCTTATAGCATCATGGATATCCTTCATACTGACTACAAAATCTTCTCCTTGTGCACTCCTTTTCTCCATGTTCTGGAGATCCCTGAGCTCCAAAATTCCCCTGGGATGAATCCCATATACAACTTCAAAAGGACTCTTTCCTGTGCTTTGATTGACAGAGTCATTATATGCAAATTCTACATGTGGGATGACCATATCCCATGCTTCTCCATGCTATTTAGTCAAACACCTCAAAAGATTACCCAATGATCTATTCACCACCTCAGTTTGTCCATCCATCTGAGGGTGATAGGCTGACGTGAAAGATAATTGAGTGCCCAATTTCTTCCACAAAGTGTGCCAAAAATGTCCCACAAACTTGGGATCTCTGTCAGTGACAATATTCAATGGCAAACCATGAATTCGAACAATCTCCTTAAGGAATAGACCAACAATGTGTGAAGCATCATTGGTACATTTGCATGGCACAAAATGAGCCATTTTACTGAATCTATCAACTACAACAAATACACTGTCGAAACCTCTTTGAGTCCAGGGAAGACCCAAAACAAAATCCATACTGATGCACTCCCATGGCCTTTGCGGAATTAGAAGTGGTTGATAGAGACTGACATTGGATGAAGTTCCATTTACCCTCTGACAAATGCTACAAGTTTCTACAAATTTCCTGACATCTGTTTGCATCTTAGGCTAGAAGTAAAGCCTTCTCACTTGTTCCAACGTCTTGTCTAGTCCAAAATGACCTCCAAGACTACCACAATGTTTCTCTTTTATGATGTTCTCCCTCATGGAACACCTAGGTACACACAGTTGGTTGCCTTTAAACAGTAGCCCTTGCTGTAACAAATATTTAGAAAAATTAGAATGATAGGAATCTAAAAATTGTGAACAAACTGCATATATCTCTTTGAAGTCCTCATCATCCTAGTACATATTTTTGAGAGAATCCACTCCCACACTTTGCAACTAGATTTAGTGCACACTCTTCTGCTCAGAGCATCTGCCACCTTATTGGCTTGTCCCTTCTTATGTTTGATGGAAAAAGTGTATGCCTGGAGTTGCTCAACCCACTTCATGTGCCTGTGATTTAGCTTCTGCAAATTCAGAAAACTCAAAGTATGGTTGTCAGTATAAATAATGAATTCCTTGGGCAAGAGATAATGTCTCCATTTTTTCAATGCTTAAACCATTGCATACAATTCTAGATCATATGTGGAATACTTTCTTTTAGCATCATTTAGCTTTTCACTAAAGAAAACAACAGGTCTGCCTTCCTGACTCAAGACAACACCAATGGCAAGGTTACTGGCATCACATTCCACAGTAAACAACTTATTAAAATCAGGCAAAACCAAAATGGGTTTCTCTGCTATTTTCTATTTGAGAATCTCAAAAGACTCATCAGTTGCTCTATTCCAAACAAACTTACATTTTTGTCCTCCTTTTATGGTATCTAGAATGGGTGCACAAATATGACTGAATCCTCTTATGAATTTCCTATAAAAAGTTGCCAACCCATGAAAACTCCTTACAGCACTTACTATTTTAGGTGTTGGCCAAGATAGAATAGCATTTACCTTCTTCGGATCCATTTTCAAATTGCCCTGGGATATCACAAATCCAAGGTATGTGAGTTCTTCCTTCATGAAGACACTCTTCTCCATATTGATCATCAGTTTCTCCTCATGCAGCTTCTTCAACACTTGTTCCAAATGTTACAAATGTTCTCCTTTTGTCCTGCTGAAAACTAGATTATCATCAAGATAGACAACAACAAATTTACCAATAAAATCCTTCAATATCTCATTCATTAGATGCATGAAAGTACTTGGAGCATTAGACAGTCCAAATGGCATCACCACCCACTCATAAAGACCCTCATTAGTCGTAAAGTCTGTCTTCCATCCATCCCCTTGTCTAATCTTGATCTGATGGTATCAACTTTTGAGATCAATTTTAGAAAAGTACAGAGCTCCACCCAAACAATCCATTAGGTCCTCTATTCGGGGCATAGGAAACCTATATCTGATGGTGATCTTATTTATGGCTCTTGAATTAGTACATAACCTCCATTTGCCATCCTTCTTGGGAGCTAAAACTGTGGGTACAATACACGGACTAAGACTTTTCTTCACCAAGCCCTTATCCAATAGTTCTTGCACTTGTTTAGTAATTTCCTCATTTTGAGCAGGTGTCATTTTATAGGCTGGTTTATTTGGCAATGTGGATCCTAGGATGAAGTCAATCTGATGACTTATGTCTCTCATAGGGGGTAGTACATTGGGCATATCCTCCACCATGATACTCTTATACTTGTCTAACAATTCCTGCACTTCCTTAGGGACTTTTTCCTTGTTGTTTTTAGACAAATTAGAATTGTCTTTAGGTTTCAAAATCAGAGCATACCCCTGGGTTCCATCTTCTTTCAAAGTATGGAGAAACTCTTTCCCACTCACTAACATGATACTTGAGCCTACATTCTTGTCTACACCCTCTTTTGGTAAAAGGATCCATCTTATACTGTCTACCATTCTTGGTGATAACAAAGGAATTCAATTTACCATCATGCTAGGCTTGTACATCATACTGCCAAGGTCTACCTAACAGTAAATGGCATGCATCCATGGGAATTATATCACACAATAGTTTGTCCCTATATTCCCCTATCTGAAATTCTACCCAAGCTTGTTCATCAACCAAGACTTGTTGCCCTTTGTTCAGCCAGGACACTTTGTATGGACTAACATGTGGCAATCTTTTTAAATTCAATTTCTCTACCATTTCTACTGAAACTAAATTTTCAATTGAGCCAGAATCAACAATTACCTTACACCTTTTGCCAGAAACTTTACACAGAGTTCTGAATAGTCTCTTCCTCTGGGGTGGTTCCTTATTCTGTGGCACTTTCAGCATTGTTCTTCTCATCATGAGATTCTCTCCATCTTGTGCTAGAGCTATGCTTCCCATAGGTGAAGTCACACTCTGACAATCTTCTTCCTAAATTAGCTGGCTCCTTCTCTCTCTTGCATGAGAGCTTGAGGCTTTGTCCAGACACTTGCTTGCTATGTGCCCAATTTGGTTACAATTATAACATCTTCCCATGAAGACGTTAGGACCTCTGCCTGGTCCACTAAATCTTCCTCTCCTATTGGGTTTCCTTCCTCTGAAACCCCCTCTGGAACCAGATTCTCCACTGTGTTCTTGCTGACTAGACTCCCCTTGATTCTTCTGGAACTGATTTTTTCCACCAAAACTATTTCTACCCCTAAAATTTCTTTCACCTCTGCCTCTGTTCTGCTATTCTCCCTTTCTTTTCTACTTCTCTTCTACTCTCAGCTCCACTTGGAAACACTTGTCCACAATTTCTGGTGTCAAGATGGTAATCTCATCTTGTATACTATACTTCAGGCCATTAATATACCTGGTAACTCTTCCTTTCTCATCCTCAGCAAGTCCACACCTTAGAGACAATTTGTGAAATTCCTCTGTATAGGTGGATACATCCATATCCTTCTCTCTAAGATTCTATATTTTCCTATATATTTGTACTTCATAATCTAAAGGTAGGAACTGAGCCTTGATCCTCTCTACCATCCGACTCCAGGATGAGATCACGCTCTTGCCACTCTTCACCCTTTCTTCTTGGGTGTAGTTCAACCACGTGAGTGCAGCACCTTTCCATTTCATCTTTGCAAACTTGACTCTTCTATTCTCTGGTACCTCCTTGTACTTGAAATAATTATTCAGAGCCTTGATCCATTTAATGACTTCTTCTGTGTCCATCTTTCCACTAAACATCGAAATCTCCATTTTTGCCTTAGACGACTCCTTACCAAGTGATTTTATGGCCTCCAGAAATTGTTTCTGGTCTATAGTTACCTCTGCCTAATTTAGGGACGTTTCCTCATCCCCTTCTTCATCTTCTCCATCAGACTCATTGTCCGATCTCGGTCCTTTCCTCAATGTCTTCAATTTAGCTTGGAGTGCTTCCTTGACTCCAGTCTTGATCATCTCCTCCATCTCCTTGAATTTCTTGACCACTTCAGTGGTCATCTCCTTTAGAGGCATATCGCTAGCCCCTCCTTCGCTTTCTCTATCTGACATAAACATTCACAGACAACGCCAACACTTCTGCAGACCTTTCGCTAGCTCTGATACCAAAAATGATGCAGAGTGCAGAATGGAAGCAGACAAAATAGATCAAATTATGAACTATTGAATTGGTTGAACCATTGAACTCCTTGAACCATCTACCTTTGATCCTCACTTGTCGGCTAGACAATTACTATCGGCCGCTTCAGGATTCATTACACCGATATACCGATGCTTTGTTAAAATCAACTCATATACATCGCTTGACTTGTTATCACCGGTGGACTAAAGTTCACATGCACCGATTCACCATTACACCTGGTCACTAGTTGTATGTTTTGCCACATACAATCTCAATATACATTGACGATATGCATTTGGTGGAACCTCCTTTCTTCGACATAGGACTTAGCACTTCTTGCTTGTCTGGCCAGACAACCCTCGTCTAGGTTCTCTTTGACGGTTATTGTCCTACCAATAACAAACTCTACAACACAGACACTTTCTCTCTTCTCAAAACCCTAGCACATAGAGATGCTAGGCTTGACTAGCACATCCCACGCTTGATCCCGACACAGAACAAAAATAACAAAAAAAACACAAACTGTACAAACTGATACATTCCACTGATTTTGAAGAAATCCCGTCAGTGGAATGGCTCAGTAATCCATCCAAATGACAAAATATAAACTAATTATAGTGACACGATGAAAGAACACAAAACAAAACAGGATCTTTTATTTACTTTTGGGAACTTCTGCATTGAAACAACTCTTCTATCTTCTTACTTTTGTTCTTGTTGATAACTGAGAGGGGGGGTGAATCAGTTATCCTAATTATTTCCTTTTCTGATATTTTCTTATTAATCAATGCAACATTAATTCAAATAAGTAAACATAACCATGAAATGAAGAAACACATGACACAATATTTTTGACATGGAAACCCTGTTAAGGGAGAAAACCACGGGGTGGTTAACCCAAAGATTATTCTCTATTAGAAGAATAAGGAAATACAAAATGGCACTTGCCAATTAGGGCTCACTGCCCGAGCACATTGCTCACAAGAGGCACACTACCTACAAGAGACTCACTATCGACAAAGGAATGTTATACAGTACTTGAACTGGTTGGGAGCATCTACAAATGTTGAAGTTCAGTTCCGGTTAGGCTCAGTACACTAATCTGCTGCACTTCATCTTTCCTCTTCTCTTTTACTGCTTTCCTTTCACATACCAGATCATCCTTCCTGCTTCAGCTCTGCTCTTCTGCTTTTCTTCACACAACACAACAACAACAACACCTCTCACAACTAAATCCATCGTGTATATATATCCGCACAAGTAATTTCATCACCTTTCTAGTTGGCACCCAGAATAGTCAATCTTTTCACTAATTCTGATATGTCGGCTGAATCCTTGCACATCAAGTAATGCGGATCAAGTATATGCTTGTAGAAATCATTAATCATGTCGACCAAACATGATTCATGCCACCACCATCAGTAGCACATCTGGAAAGTAGTCTGATGTTCTGTCAGTCAATTCTTCCTCTGTTCACACTGTCACTCAGAAATTCGGTACTCAACTATTCATATCTTTTTCCTCATCTATCACTAGAGGCTAAATCCTTGGAATATACCACTCAAGGTAGTCCTCTTGACTTCCCCAAATCCGCACTTCACCAAGATACTTCTTTTGAGAGATCCGGACCTGTTTGTCAGACCTTGCCACATGCTCTGTTCTTGTTTATCGGACCACAACAATCTTCATTCTAACTTCCGGTAGAGACACACCATGTCCTGTGGATGTATGGGATGAACTTTGTTGCCATGAATGACAACAATCATGAATCCATATAGTGTCTCTTGCCAACAATCTCCCCCTTTGGCATTGATGGCAACACTTAGTAAAAAAAGACTAAGTGTTTACACTATGCTCCCCCTTGGCTGATGCTCTGTCTTTATATACATTTTCTGAAGATCCCCCTTAGTTGGATTCCTCATTTTTCACTGCTCTTCACTCCCCCTTTGACATCAATGGCAAAGGGTAGGGTCCGCACACCAAAATTTTCAAAAAAAAATTTACTATACTTAGCCGCATAAGTATATACATGTGGAATACTTACATAAACTACAGTATGTCTACAAAAGTTGTTTTCAGTTGGATGAGTTCTGCAGCCCAACTTTGCTTCATTCTATCCAAAATTGAGATGTGACCACTCAAGAAAACCGCAAAATCTTCTGCCCTCTTAAGATCTATCGAATCATTGGTCCGGGCAATAGTCTGAGCATCACTTATGGCCTCATGCATGGCCTCTAACTTAGGGATAATAATCCTTCTAAGTTCACCCATCCGGCTAATTATGTTCTTCCTTTTCTTCTCAAAATTTTTTATTGCATTTGTGATTGCAATAGTCTGACACTCTTGATTTACTATGGAGGAAGAGAGAGGTTCAAAACTTTGAGACTAACTTAGTAGTTTATCCTCTTCCTCTTTTATTTTCTTCTCAATTTCTACTGTTGCTTTGGACCAGGAAATACAAAATTTGTATTCTTCGCCGCCATCCTTGAGAGCATTTCTCTAAGCTCTTTATCCCAATACTCATATTTCTCCTATCATTAGTGATTAATCTTTGCACCTTTGAGAATCTCTTGTCCAAAAACTCCTTTCGGACCTTTTCTTTAGTTGATTTTTCTAGAGAATCAAAATGTGTATTAACACTGCTGATTAGAGTTTTGAGATTACCGGATGAGGAGGCTGTGGGATCCTTCTGAAACGATGGTATAATCTTTTCTAGCACTCCAGAAGCAGCTTCTATCAACTTACAGTCTTCCATATGAGACTTTAGGAGTTTTTCATTAGCTTTAGCATTAGCAAATGAAGCTATCTTCATTGTCTGTACTAGAGAAAGAGAATCAAAATTGAATGGACCTTGTAGAAGCTCTGGTTCATCAATCTCCATTATTTCTTTGTTCAGGAATTCTTGGACAGTTTGTGCAGTGTCTCTTGCCAGAGACAGATGTTTCTTCTCTTTTGCAATCTTGGAGCTGTCCTTTGGAGCTTTCTTTCCTTCTACATTCTCACCACTAGTAGTTGTGGTCTTCTTTGTTGAAGTCTTCTCTCCTTTTACAACCTTAGCACTGTCATCTTCTTTTTCCTCCACCTCTGCTTCTTTCTCCTATAATTTTTCTTCTCCTTTAGATTCGGAGACTGTAGGGGAAACTGGAGGAGAAATGTTAGTCTGTTCAGGGCCCACCTCTTCTGTCACTTTCTCAGTAGTTTCTTCTGCAACACTTGTGGTTGAGGGATCAGTACCCAAGTCCTCTATAATAGGAAGATTAAATCTTTTGAGGGCTTTCTAGAGAATCTCTTATATGTCCTTGGCTACCTTGTCGGTCTCACCAAGCATAAGCTGATTCATCCTTACTTTGCTCCTAAATTCATCCTTACAATCTTTGAACACCATGTTCATTGTCTTGGGATCAATTGAAGGATATAGCTGAATAGCTATCTGTTCCTAGATCTCAAGGTCTTTTGCCATGGCATTTGTCTTTCTCATTTCCAACTCCTTTTCTAGGCTCTTGGGAATAAGAGATATAATTTTAATGAAGGCCTTATTATATATGTCCAGGTACCTGATTGTAGCTTCATGCAGGATCTTTTGGTCAGCCTCATTGTAATCATCATAAAATTCGGCCATTGGTTGAAGGTTTCCATCCACAGTGAGTGATTTTATTACACTTTCTAAAGACAGGGTGGGCTTTTCAACAAATTCCTCTGCCATTTTTTCCTTGTCTTGTCCTATGGTAGGTTTACCGGATCCTTTCTTCTTCTACTTCTTTATTTCCTTTACCCCCTCATCTAGTTTTGTTTCCTCTTCATCTCTTTGACTTGTATAAGCCCTTGTGGCTTTTGTCTTTGACCTTTTCTCTCCTTTGCCGGATGCCTGGACTTCTGGTTTTGATGTTTTTGAGCCTTTGGCTGTGACAGGTGCAGATCTCTTTGATGATCTGGTCCGGGTTGAGGTTTCTACTAGAGCACCTTCCTTGCTTTTCTTTTCTACTTCTTTCTTTTCTTCCTTAGCTTTTTGCCTCTTTTCCCTATTGGCATCAAGTGCCTCCTTTGAGATGCCTAGGCCTTTTGCAATTTCTTCAACTTCCTTTCTAACTTTCCTCTTCATTTCCAGTTGCCTGAGTTCCACATGAACCTTTATACTTAGCTCTTCAAAGGTTCTAAACCTCTCTGCCTTTGGATCCTTTGGCTGACTTAGCATGTGTTGAACATGCAGCTCCATAATTTGTTCGTCAACTTCATACCCCATAGGCATGATCCACACAGTTCTTGGTTCTACAGCCTCCATTAGGCATTGATCTGTCTCTACCATAAAGCATACTGTTATCTTTGTATTTTTCAACAAGAGACTGGGGAATTCTTTCTCTTGCTTGCATCATGCTCTGAAAGTTTTTGAAATATCCCCACAGGGCTGTATTTCTTACTTTAGCATCCCCAAGCCCATGCAAATAGTCTCTGATCTAAACTGCCACCGGTTTGTCATTCTGCCATACCCATCCTTTTGATCCAGGCAACTCATTCATGAAGTAGAAAAATAAGCATAATATTAGTGCACCATATTTGAAAGAGTTTTTCGTATCCTTTTTGATCTTTTGTATGTTTTCCATTAATTGGCTCAAAAGAAGTTCACAGAGATCATATTCTGCATTTTTCCTCAGCATCTCATAGGCAATATATATTGCAGTTCTGGATACTGAATTCTCCCTACTGGAGTGATATATCTTGTATCCTATCATCATAGATGCAAACTTGATGTCCAGGTCAGTAATATCTTTAATAGTCATTGCCCTCTTATCAAATTTTGATCCAGTGGCCTCAGTTACAATGTTGTTTTTGACAGATTTGATGACAGGTATCCCTCCAGAGGAGTATAAACCAGTTACTGCCCTAATTGCCTCCTTTGTGATCTTGCAAGGTCTGTTCAGCCATAGGAAGTTATCATGCATCCTACTCAACACATACCAGACCCATTCATCTTCTCCAAAGCAGGGGAAATGAATGAATTGATCAAAATGTTTCTCTTGGATACCCTTATATTCTGGTTTAAGCTCAAAGGCATCATCTATCAGTTGTTTGTGATAGATATCTCTTAGTTTGAATTCTCCAAACTCTTCAATATTTGCATGTATATAAACCCTAATGTCTTCAGTGTGTAGAACACCATGCGGAACACTAGAAAATGCACCTAGGGGATCTACCTCCAAGGATTTGTATGGATGTTTCTTAAATGTAGGGTGAGGTCTATCAGAAATCTTTACAATATTTGGAGTAGCCATTATCAAGAGATTTCTAGTGAGATATTTGAAAACAAAAAATACCTTTTGCGCCTTTCAGTTTCACGGAGTTGGTTGGATGATTTCTAGATGTAATGACTTCTGCAAATGATCTTCGATGAACTTGAGGAATTTTGTTGCAGAGCTCTACTTTTCATTTCTTCTTGAGTGTAGAATGAACAAGTGATTAATGAGAAAACCCTTATATTGCTCCACAAACCCTAATATTAGATTGCAATAAATGCTCGACCTACATTATTCTGGTTTGCCTTATTCGGATGATGTGAAGAACCGCATCTGTCATGATCTTTAAACATCATGCAGATCTTCCAAATCTTAACCATAGTTTGTTTGGATGTTTCCCTTGTGAACCCTTCAATCCGCAACTCTTCTTGTGCCAGTTCCGGCACCACTTGACTGGCTGGAGGAACAAGGTTTTCTTTGTGTCTCCCCCTAAGCCAAAGCTCACTTTTTAATTTCCGGAAGGACTATCAGCACTAGAGTCTGGTGCGGATCCAACCTCTACATTCTCAATACTTTTCTTGACCCAAATCTTGCTCATCTCACTTTTAACTTCATCCATATTCAACTTTTGTTTACGCTTATCTTGATTCTGATTATGATATACCGGACCTCTTTTGTCCTGATTCTTGCTTCTACAGAATTTTGCACTATGACCGGACCTATTGCAGATTTGGCAAACAACATTTCTTTGCATATTTGACTGATATCCTCTTGATCTGCATTGATTAGCCATATGACCTATTCTATTGCATGGAAAGCATCTACCATTGAATGATTTGTTCATTTCCATATTTCTGCATTCATGAGATTTGTGACCATACCTTTTGCAGTTAAAACATTGTCCAAAGAAGGATGAATTAGTCTGATTCATTCTCTTTCTACACTGATTAGCTTTGTGACCAAAGTGATTATAGCTGTGGCAGTATCCATTGAAGAATGGATATCTTTGAGCATTGGGCTGTCTTACCAGAGGTCTTCTAGGCCTATTCCTTAGATTTTCTGATCCAAAAATCTTCTGACTGAATCTGGAGCTTTCTCCTTTCTCATATCCCAAACCACACTTGTCATCTGCCCTCTTTTGACTTCCAAGAAGAACTTCAAGTTGAGCAGAACTTATCTTGAATTTCTCTTTATATTCATTTGCTGATTGAAGATCCCTTTTGAGAAAGACAATTTGATCCTCAAGTTTTTCTTCATTTTATTTAGCATCTTCAAGATCAGATTCAAGATGTCTGATAATTCTATCCATTTGGTGGCAATCTTCTGATTTCTCCTTGAGAGATTGTCTTAGATTATCTTCAGTTTTTCTTTTCTCTTCAATTTCTTGGGTAAACTTTATAACTCCTGATTCCATTTCATGTCTTACCATAATGACTTCTTTTGATAACTTTTCACATAACTTGGTTTTTTCAGTCAGCTCTTCATTTGCATCATTAGCTTCACCTTGTCTTGCCAATTGCTGAAGCAGCTCCTTTCTCTTTTTCATAGAGAGACTTAATTTGTCTTTTATTTCTCTCATGAAATCATCAGCCTATTTGAGTCTTTCCTTTAATTCATTGATTTCAGAGTTTGACTATTCAAGATCCTCAAGTGCAGTCTTGAGTTGCTCCTTTAAACCATATGCATCCATTTGGATTCCCAGATCTTCCTCGAGCTATTAGACTCTGTTAGGAGGAACTTAGCTCTGATACCAATTGTTGATAACTGAGAGGGGGGGTGAATCAGATATCCTAATTATTTCCTTTTCTGATCTTTTCTTATTAATCAATGCAGCATTAATTCAAATAAGTAAACATAACCATGAAATGAAGAAACACATGACACAATATTTTTGACGTGGAAACCCTGTTAAGGGAGAAAACCATGGGGTGATTAACCCAAAGATTATTCTCTATTAGAAGAATAAGGAAATACAAAATGGCACTTGCCAATTAGGGCTCACTGCCTGAGCACATTGCTCACAAGAGGCACACTGCCTACAAGAGACTCACTGTCTACAAAGGAATGTTATACAATACTTGAACTGATTGGGAGCATCTACAAATGCTAAAGTTCAGTTCCGGTTAGGCTCAGTACACTGATTTGCTACACTTCATCTTTCCTCTTCTCTTTTGCTGCTTTCCTTTCACATACCGGATCTTCCTTCCTGCTTCAGCTCTGCTCTTCTGCTTTTCTTCGCACAACACAACAACAACAACAGCTCTCACAACTAAATCCATCGTGTATATATATCCACACAGGTAATTTCATCACCTTTCTAGTCAGCACCCAGAATAGTCAATCTTTTCACTAATTCTTATCTATCGGCTGAATCCTTGCACATCAAGTAATGCGGATCAAGTATATGCTTGTAGAAATCATTAATCATGTCGACCAAACATGATTCATGCCTTCATAACCTTTACCACCATCAGTAGCACATCCGGAAAGTAGTCTAATGTTCTGTCAGTTAGTTCTTCCTCTGTTCACTCTATCACTCAGGAATCTGGTACTCAACTATTCATATCTTTTTCCTCATCTATCATCGGAGGCTAAATCCTTGGAATATACCACTCAAGGTAGTCCTCTTGACTTCCCCAAATCCGCACTTCACCAAGATACTTCCTCTGAGAGAGCCGGACCTGTCTGTCAAACCTTACCACATGCTCTGTTCTTGTTTACCAGACCACAACAATCTTCATTTTGACTTCTGGTAGAGACACACCATGTCCTGCAGATGTATGGGATGAACTTTGTTGCCATCAATGACAACAATCATGAATCCATATAGTGTCTCTTGCCAATAGTTCTACCACAGATCACCACCCAATTACTATACTACTCTCTTACCTTACTTCTTTCCTGTTCATGACAGTTTGCATTGGTGGGAATGCCAACCGTTCTGCAACTGTTAGCCCATTCAATTACAATGCATTTTCTCTTGAATTACCAGACAATATGACTTGTCCTAGATTTATTCCACTCAGACTCACACATGGCACTAGGCCTTACAATTGCTCACTTGGACCTTATACAACATCAAAACATCAAAATGAACATGAAATTAATTAAAGTATCTAGGTGCCCCTACACCACTTGCCTTCTTCTCTTCTAAATACTCTTCTTGATAGGCCATTTGAGCCTCTTTCTTATTGGAAATGCAACTATTTTCTTGTTTTGCTCTCTCAAGAAGCTTCTGCATTTCAAGTTCCATTCTTTTTTCCATTTCTTCTTGAATTTCTTTCATCTGCTCCAAGGCTTGCCTCAAATCTACTATCTCTTATTCAATATCAATTTGCTTTACCTTCTCATCCTTCTTCTTTATCTCACTTTTCTCTTTTCTCATCCCTTGTTTCTTGCTTGGTACCTCCTTACTATGCAAGTCCCCACAGACTAATCTTTTGAACACTTCCATTCTTATTTCTCAAGCAAGTCTCTTTCACCTTGCTTCTTAAATTCTTTGTGATACCTCACCTAGGTTTCCTCCTTTCTTCACTACCTAGTCTTTTGGCATCTAGGTTCTTGCTTCAACCTCCAAAAAGACAACACATAAACTCCAAAAAACTTATCTTGCCGAGATATTTGTGGGCTCTAATACCAATTTGACACAGATTGGGGGGGGGGGGGGGGGGGTGTCTAGCAATCACAACTTAACAAACTTTTCAATTTTGAACCCTATCTTGGTGGGTTTCTCACAAAACTCTTCAACTTCCTCTAGTAGTATAGCAAAGAAGGGTTTTCCACCATAAATTTCAGAGAAGGCCTCAAACCCAGAAACCAAACACCATTCTAGATACCCTTTATGCCCTTTAGAAACATATCAAAATTTTGAATAGGGTTATTTTGGAACAAAATCCTCTAAAATTGATTGTTACAGTTCAACACTAGGCCAATTAGGACAACAAATGCAGTATTTTTGACATAATTTGAAGGAAACAATTCAAACCCATGAACTAAAAACTGTTTTGGATATTCAAAGGCAGATGGGGTGTTTTGCAACACAAGGGTCAAAATAGGACTGTTATGCTGCAATTTAGGCCTAATTAGGCTAGTTTAACTAGGTCACTATATGGTTTTCATACTCCAAGGGTTAAATATACATACCGATGGCTCAGACACATCATTTGACATCTATCAAAACCCTTCCAAGCAAATTCAATCACCACTTAAGAGTTTTTCCTCAAACCCCAACACCTAAGCAATTACTATGCCATGAGATTTCAAAAACAATTTTCAGAAAAAATGCTCTAACTCACACAAACTTTGATGAAATCAGATGAAACAAGATTCAAATGTTAGCTAATTCACTCTTTCACCAATTCCAATACACAAATGTTCACTTCTAGGCCGTACCAGGCCATACAAAATGTTGTAGCAGCATATTATGCTTCAAAACGCAGGAAAAAATAGTCTTTGTTATTCAAATTTCAAATTTTTACATCATCTCTCCTTCTCTCAACGTTCACACATGCTTTTTAAAACATTACCCAGCATAATTAATTGAATCCCAACTGTCTCTTAACTCCCCAACTGTTCAAATCCATCTTTTACAACTTTTGGCTCTTCATATTCCCCAATTTGCAACTTTTGCAACATTTTTGCATAAAGACCTATGGTGCCCTGCACCATTGTTATGGCAGTCCAAGTTGTGACATGTTATTGTCCTTGACAACTTCTATCTTCTTTTCTTAATTTGGAGTATTCTCTCGTTCTTACCCTTTAGATGATGAAGACCAGCTCATGCTCATAGATGAAAAAATGGTTTAATTATACTGTACTTGCTGCTAATGATTGACCCTTTTATTGAGCCTATGGCTATCATACAAGTCATATTTGTTGTTGTAACAGCCTTAGGACAATTTTGCCCCCCATCCTAGCTTCATTCTCACCTTATGGTTCACTTCTTCTCATGATGATAGCTTAATAAGATAGTCCAAGTTCCATTGATAACACACAATGAAGCCCTCATATATCAAGAAAAGGCTCTAATGACAGAGTTGCCTCTAAAATGCCCACACAGTCTTTTTATGACTATCTCCAACAGTTACAATAAGCACCATATTACTGTTGACTTTTAGGAGAGGACCACACAAGAAATTCTAGCTTCCCCGTTGGTCATAATTTGATGTGTCAAAACCCCCTTCAAACTCCCCTCAGGCATGCAAATGGGGAACGATTATTACTAAACACAATAAAGTTCAAAAGAGTGACAGTCCTCTTGGGAACTCTCCATTATGACAGTCCTAGTTGACTAATTTTGGTTGCAACTTTAAAGAATGGGTGGGACCTCTACACATACTTAGAGACTTTGACATTACTTTCTTTCTTGCAAGACCTGATCCATATTTTGCTACTTTTCCAGTTCTTATCTCTTTTGTATCTAAACTATGAACACCAGAAGATGTCTTTGGATCTGAAATAGTTGACAAATGTGTGTTTGTATTGCACTTTAAGGGTTTGGTAATTCCTTCAGCTGCATGACTGGTACTAGTATTTTCTCTGTCTACTTTGGCTTGGAAATCCACTTCACTAGAATCCTTAATATCCTTAGGGATTTCTAATCATTTGTAAAAAGCTGTTTGATCTCAGAGGTGGAGAGGAACCAATTGACACCTTAACAGTATGAGTAGAAGGTGCATTCCTACTAACCTTGCTTATCCCTGCGACTACTGAAGAGTTAGTCATCTTACTATTGAGAGACAAAAGTCTAGTCTTTGAAAATTGTACACTTGCAAACAACCTTGGTGATGAAGCCCCATAAAAAGTTGAAGATTTACCACTGTCATGGACACTACTACTTGGAAAGTCTCCTATCGAAGATACAGCAATAGATGTCTTTACTTTGCCTGTGTTTAATTCTTTGAATGAGTTTTCTCTAAAGAAATGTAGACTTTGGGTTTGAACTTTGTTGGAATGCTTATATGAATGAGGTTTGGTCGTGCATGGTCAGTATAAATGTGAGGCAAGAGCATAACAACTTGTCTCAATACAAATCACTTCTAGCTCAGACTCAGACACCAGTTCAGGATTATCAGGTGACAAATAATGGCGAAGGAAATGGTACTGGGAATCCTTATTGGGATATAGGTTATAGTCATATTCAAATCTAGCATATTCATTAAAATGATTTCCAATGTCATATCTTCAAAAGTTATAAGACCCATAATCGAAATCAATCGAGTAAATCTTATCTTCCTTTTCATTTAGCATTAAACTTCCCGTGAGAAAATCATTGTTGTGTAAACATCACAGGAGCATTTAAAGGATGTGTGATAGCCTTCAGAGCATTTGCTTCTTCTTTGAGTTCATTGAATGCTATTGATGCACATTTTTCCTGCTTTGCACTATCTTCAAATTAAAGATTGGAAGCTTTATCAAGGAATTTGAAGATATTTGGCAATAGTTGTGGATCTTAGGACAAGGAACTTCCGTCTGATGAAACTTATGCAATTGCCTTGCAATTTCTACTCATGATCAATCACAATTTCTGTATGAGGGCCGAATACACGAACTGCTAAAGGAAAAATCATCTCCATTTTCATTGGAATTCTCCTTATGATCATCCTCTGACTGCCCCCTAATCCAATATAACACTCTTCTCAAAATTTCAGAACCCTAACCGCCATCATTTTCATTAAAAGAATTGATACAACAACATCTACGATCTTCTTCAACACTCTCGTATATAAAATCCTCCTTAGACCCGATCATCAAATTTGTATCATTTTGAATGGATATAAGTGCATCATGTGAGGATTCCAATTGGTAAAACTCTATTTCATTTGAGCAATTGTATCTGATGATGGCCCTTCTTGATTTTTTTTTTTTTTAACAGAAAAAGGTGTAAACACCCATAGATATTGAAAGATAAAGAGATTACAGATAATAGGGCAAACGCCGAGTCTGGTAATCATGAAAAGTGACCAAAAAGGCCATATACAGGCCTAATGAAACATAACATCACAGAAATAAGTCCCTTAACGGACCAGATAAAACAGTTAAAAACAAACAAAAACACACAGAAACTACCACCCCCGAACACGGAGGTCATGAGGTCAAACCCGTATCGCAGCCATCTGCGTCAGCAAAAAAGAGGACACCATCTGAAAACTGAGCCACAAGCAAAACCAGCTACCGCCATCTGTTCACGAGCTCTAGGGAGGACAGAGAACCGTAAACGAAGCTTAAGCTGCTGGCGGAGCCTCCGGTAGATCCCTTGCCTCCATATCCACTGTGGCCGCTGACTGACCCTCGTCATCCAAATCCGCCAAGGCATAGTAAGGTATCCCCAGAGCCATGTCAGACGCATGGACTCTGAGAAAACGAATAGCCATGAACACGTCCTTAATTCACTCACATTTTTTCTTGGAAAAGAGAAAACAATATGCTCGTAGGGCATCCTCCAGATCCTCACCACATAAGGATTTGATGCTGGACTGAAGAGCTCTATAAATAACTTGCTGTGGAGGAGAATTCCGTAGAGTTGTCAGATTGAATAGCCCACCAATCAGGGCATCACCTTGATCCATACGATAGTTAGACACTGCCGCCTCCCAACGCTCCACAGTATAAATATTCTTGAAGAATAATCCTACCGCCAAGGAATGCACATAATCACCATCCATGACCAGGTCCATTATGTTGGAAAGGAGATGTGAGACTATGTCTGAGAAGTTCAACACACGGCCTTCAAAACCTCTAATCCAGGCATGACCCACGATATTCCGAACACCAAACTGGATAAGAGTGCAGTCAGAGTCTATAAGCGTCATAAGATCAATCGCCTTCACACGCCCCTGTATCTCCGGTTCCCAGTCGAGGGCAGGAAAAAACAACCTCTGGTTCAAACGCGTATCCGCCATCATCAAATGAAGATGAAACGGGCAACACGAAGAGAAAAATAAAGCGGCAGAGCAAGGAAAACACACAGAAGGGAACCAAACAAGAAAGAACCCTGATGGATGACATAAATGAAGAGAGAGCTGGCGGAGACATAAAGGCGCTCACGTCAGCCGCACAACTGAAGAAAAGGGTACTCTACCAGTCCATAAGAGAGCGAGAATGTGAGGCAACGTGTCCACTGCCGATAGGAGAAGTCTGGAGAGAATAGCCGTTACGCCGTTGAAGGATAAACAAGCAGTCCTAGCACGGCAATAACTATAAATACACATAAGGCGAGAGCAGATACGCTATCATCCCCTTGCAGGCAGGACATCTGACTAGCTTTCATTCAGCTAAATACATTCATGCCACCAAGATTTCGAAAAGCGCTCCTGGGGATTATCAGAGATCCTTAAATGAGTATAAATGAGGAAATAAATGCGACATCTTCCAATCCCAAGGCGAGACCAGTGGGAGAGCATCCGGTCATACAACAGACATTTCAGCATCTTTATACTGGTCCAGAAACACACTTACTCATCTGCCATATCAGCAGCCAGGAGAGAGGTCAGTTGGCAAGGCAAATGGAGGTCGCCACGGGAAAAGGAAACAGAGTCTTTATCACTATCAATTGCCACATTGGCTAGGAAGTCCGCCACCCTGTTACCTTCCCGTAGAGTGTGGGATATGAAAAAGTTGTCCAGTTTGATCAGAAGGGTTTGGCCTGAGAGAGAATGTAGGTCAATTTCCAATTATCTAATCCTTTCCCCTTTATTGCATTGATAACTAACAAGGAATCTCCCTCAATCCACACGTTCCTTAAGCCTTTATCGATCGCCAGATTAAGTCCATGTACCAGCGCCCAAGCTTCTGCCTCATTGTTGGTGCCTGGGTGCAGTTTGGATGACTTGGCTGCCAGCAACTCTCCATGAATGTCCCTAATGACACATCCCGTTCCAGAGAGGCCAGGGTTCCCTCGACAAGCCCCGTCAATGTTGAGCTTACAAAAGGGAGAGGAGGGTGGAGTCCATTTGACATTATCTCTAGTTGTGGATTCCTTAGGAGTTCCTGCATTAAAACCAATCCCCAAAGATCTGACTAAGGGCTAGAGGGATATAACTTCCTCATCCCATTTAGTCCAAACCAGCTTAGAGGAATTAAAAGATCTAAGAAAAGCCACTGTCTGTTCCGAAATGGCAGCCTCAAGTTTGGTGCAGACTTGAAACACTGAATGAGCTTCCTTCCTGAAGATACGCTTATTCCTTTCCCACCAGAGGTTCCAAATAATCATGGAAGGACCCAACTCCCACAGGCATGCTAAAGTTGAGGATGCAAATGGAAGAGGCCAGTTTCTAAACATAAGAAATAATGATTTGGAGAAAGGGCTTGACCATTTTAACTTCCTGAAAAACCATGTCCAACATACTCTGCTAAAGGGGCAGTGAAGCAAGATGTGATCTAAAGATTCTTCCTCCAAACCACAGAGCACACAAAGGAAATTTGATCCCAAACCTAACCTTCTGAGTCGATCACCTGTAAGGATTTTATTATGGAGGGCACACCAAGCGAAAGCTCCAGCCCTAGGGAGAATTGACGTGCCCCAGCACAACTTCGAGGGCCATTTTAACAACGCTTTCTACACGCCTAGTTTATAACCATCTTTAACTGAATAACGTCCTGAACTAGCCGCTGTCCAGACCACTTCATCCTCTATGTTGGAGACGAACACTGTCCTTCTACCAAGGAGATGGCTGAGAAGAGCTTTTTGGGAGGTAGAAAAATTGCAGTCTAGAAATCCTTTCCATTCAACTGTAACTGAAGTTCCCACCCTGACCACCTGCCAGTAATCTTTGACCTTATGCCCCCAGTGTGATTGTAAAAAAGAACATGCCTCAGAGAGCTCAGAGTATGTAGACAGTGGCGCTTCCCCGCCCCAAGAGTCGAACCAGAAGTCTGCCTTTTCACCATTATGTATAATCCAAGTGAGGTTGGGCTGAAGGAGGTCCCTGCTTCTTAATAAGAAATTCTAAATAGTGGAGCCCTTGGGAGGGTTTTGCACTGTAAAGATTCTTTCATTATCCAATGAATCAAGATACTTGGCTTTCATTAGCTTAACCCACATGGCATTAGGTTTGTAGTACATGTTCCACGCCAATTTGGCCCCAAGGGCCTGGTTTTGAGCTTGGATATTCAGAATTCCCGACCCTCCTTCCGCCTTGGGTTTGCACACTTTATCCCAAGCCAGTAAGTGTATTTTCTTCTCTTCAAGGGAGCCTTGCCAGAGAAATTTTCTGCAGAGACCATCAATTTTAGATATGATTCCTTTAGGGACATGAAAAACTGACATCATATAAACTGGCACCATAGTCAACACAGCTTTAATCAAAACTATTCGTCCGGCTAATGATAGATGACGACCTTTCCATTTAGCCAGCCTTGTGTTCAACTTCTGTAAAACCTTGCCCCATAAGTTATTCTTGTATCTGCCGGTGAAAAGAGGCAAACCGAGATAGCTTCCTGGGAGGACCTGGGATTCAATATTGAGGGTAACTTTTATCAACTTTTGGAGAAGCAATGGTACATTTTGGAAAAACACCATAGATTTACTGAAATTCACTTCTTGCCCTGATACATAGCAATAAGACTTGACTGTATTCATCATAGCTTTAGCTTCCCGCAGTGACGCTTGACCAAAGAGTATTGTATCATCAGCAAACAAAGCATGAGTAAAGGGCTCATGGATACCTTTTAGTTTAATACCTTGCCAATTTGACCTTCTCTTTGCCTCCTTTATGGACCAAGTGAGAGCCTCCGTCATGATTATGAAGAGATAAGGAGAAAGAGGGTCTCCTTGTTTTAGACCCCGTGAAGGTTCAAAGAGGCCAGTCTCCTTTCCATTTATTAAAACTGAAGCTCGGAACCCTGAGATACATGAATTAATCCATTTGACCACTTCTTTGGAGAACCCCATTTGGATCATAATATCAGACAGGAAGCACCAGTTCACTCTGTCATATGCCTTTGACATATCAAGTTTCACAACCATAGCTTTCTGCTTTTCCTTATTCACTGAATGCAAGATTTCATGAGTGAGGATGGCACCCTCCATAGTCTCTTTTCCTGGTACAAAACCCCCTTGCTCACTGGAGATCAACACCTTCATCAAGGGTGACAATCTGAGCACTATGGCCTTTGAAATTATCTTATATATGAAATTGCACAAAGAAATAGGCCGGAAGTCTTCAAAAGTTTGGGGAAATTTTGATTTGGGAATAAGCATTAAACATGTTGATTTAAATTCCTTTAACACATTCTTAGCTTTTCTAGATTCTTTGACAGCCAGGAAAACATCCCTCCCAACCGTGTCCTAGCACTTCTGAAAGAAAATTCCCGTCCATCCATCCGGGCCCTGCGCTTTCTCTCCCGCCAAAGAGAACACCGCAGACTTAACTTCTTCTAAGGAAAATGGTTTCAAGATTTCCTTGTTATGATGGTCATTGATTAACTTTGGGATGGAACTACACACCTCTAATGCTTTATTCCAAGGGTGAGGTGGGCTGGAAAGAAGATTTGCAAAATAATTTTGTGCTACATGCATGATATCTGCCTGATCAGTGCAAGTCTGCCCATTGCCCAACTGGATGGATTTAATAGAGTTAACCCCAGCTCTGACCTTGACCGACAAATGAAAGAAAGAGGTATTTTTGTCTCCTTCTTTCAACCATAATTCCTTGGAACGTTGCCTCCAATAAAGTTCCTCCCTTTTCAAGATTTCTTCCAGATCTGATGTCAACTGTTTCTCCTTCTGGAAGGAGGATAAATCCATGCCTCTAGCGATTATGAGATCCACCAGTGCTTTTAGTTCAAGTAATACTCTAGCTTTCTCAGCAAAAATATTTCGAAAATGATT
The DNA here is from genome assembly GCA_027924645.1 of Cunninghamia lanceolata. Taxonomy (NCBI): domain Eukaryota; kingdom Viridiplantae; phylum Streptophyta; class Pinopsida; order Cupressales; family Cupressaceae; genus Cunninghamia; species Cunninghamia lanceolata. The sequence goes on from BSBN01000934.1 coordinate 5,204,546, forward strand.
TTTGTTCCATTCCATTACCCTGTGCCTTAAAAATTTTAACTTGCATGCTAATTGAAACATCCTTGAACCTTCCACAAAAGGAATGGAAGTCCACCAGACTTGGATATTATCCATAAAAGTCGTATCCCTGAACCACATAGACTGAAACCTGAAGCGCTTCTTGCAGGGAAGATGCTGACCTCCTAATGAAAGCCTGACCGGAAAGTGATCTGAACCTACCAAAGGCCGAATATCTGCTTCACAGCTGAAAGGAAAATTAAGACAATTTGGAGACAGAAGGAATCTATCCAATCTTTCTGCTATTTGTAGAAAACCTTTTCTTCTGTTCGTCCAGGTAAAAGTACCGTTATGGGGATTACAGTCTATTAAAGAATTGTTATTTACAAAATCCTGAAAGTCCTTCTGAGATCTAGGCGGGTGCGTGATACCCCCTGACTTTTTCTTATCATCTAAAATGGAATTAAAATCACCCCCTAAAATGAAAGGTCTCCATTTCAGCTCCCTCAGCCAAATAGACAGATTATCCCAAACTAATTTTTTCTGTGAAACATCTACAGGTGCATAAACATTCACAAGCCATAAATCAGCTCCATTAAGAAGTTCAGGGAACTTACCAATTATAAAGTTATTAGTCTTCTCCACTACCTCCAAGGCCTGTACATGATTCCTCCATCCTGTGACTAACCCTCCAGCAGCCCCACGAGCATCCACCTTTTCAAAGCACCAATCCTTCCAACTCTTAGAGAAAGAAACAAAAGATTCTGAGGACAGTTTAGTTTCCTGAAGCATGATTATGTCTGCGCGCTCCTCATCAATTTGGTATTTGATGAGGTTCCTTTTGTTAGAGGCGTTGATGCCCCTAACATTCCATGTGAGGATCCTCATACCTCCTGAGGAGAGTAGCTAACTCTCCTCCTGCTGTTTGGACTTCGGGAAGCTTGAACATGTAGACCGCTATTCTCATCTTTGTTGTGCCCTTCTTGATTTTCTCCATCATTTGGAAGCTGATGGAGATTTGAATCAGATGCCCCACGATCCCCACGTTTATTTTCTTAATCTTCCTAACTTTTAATTTATTCCATAGCTAAGGATTCTAAGGCCTTCACAATGCCATTACCAATCTTAATGGTATCAGGATGATCTAAATCTAGATATTTAAGGGTAAAACATAATTCCTAGACAACCCCACCATCGATTAAAATTTTTGACACTTTAGCTGAGATATTTGAGCTTGATGGTGAACGTGCTTTGACAGAACCTGAACATTGAGATTTCCCTCCAATATCATCTTTGGCAGCGGGGGAAAATTGAATGATTACATCCAAAAGTTGCTCAATCACACTTGCAAAGTTATGGGATGGTCAATGGCTCTTCCTTGTATATTTATATGTGTGGATGGATCCAGATCACATTCTAAGGATTCGTGATGGAGCTGCAGATGACTTGAACATTTGACATATTCTTCAGACTGTCCATTTGAATCGATGCTTTTTCTTGACACAATCTCTAGAGTACACTTTATAACATCTGAAATCTTGTGCAATGATGTATTACTGACAATCCTCACCAACTGAGTGGAAGATGTCCCATTATTAACATGAGTGACTTGGGTTGTCATGTGTCTATATGACTACCTACTCATAGTTTTATTATTATGCATAATGAGCCCTACTTGTTCAGCGTTTGATGGATTGCCCTAGGCAATCAAACGCTGATCTCCTCCATTTAGTCCATGGTCATGAAATACAACTAATTTCACCCATATCCAATCTAAAATGAGTAAAAAGCCAGTAAAATTAGGCCTCGATCATAATGACCCTGCAAACAGTCAAAAGGAGACATTAGACTCTGTTACCAACACGTCAACCACATACTGATCAAAGTAGGACTATCTGTCCAACAAAATTACTTGTTACAACAGGTGAATAACTCAATATAGTCATAGTGGTAGCTTTTAGTGACAAGATTACTTTGCACGTTTGTGGTGTGGTGTGTGTGGTCAATTTGGATGATGATAGGGTTTTGTACTAGATGATCTTGTTCTTTTGGTGCATGGTGGTTATGACAACAACAATCTCTAAACATCTCTGTAAGATTTGATCAATGACCTTAAAGGATTTTGACAAGTCTATACATGGAGAATGCATTTCACTGAAGGATAGGATGAATGATAGCCAACGATATTTTGGAAGGAAACTATTTCAATTTTTAGTAGATTTGTTGATAGTCATATCTATGAGTTGCAACTCTTTGCACAACTACACAATCCTACTTACCCTTCAAATGATAACTTGGAGGTGATGTTTATGTATCCTCTTAAGGTTGGGGGGCAACTATGTCATGACTTGCCATGATAGTTTGAAATCTCAAGACTGTCCTTGATGTAAATCCATGAGTATGCAGTCCTGTTTGGACTGTGACAGTCCTGTATTGCTGCTAATGTCCTTAAAACAATAGTGAACAGTCATACAAGATTATGACAGTCACCCTAGATAGTATTTGCATGGTGTTTGTTCCAATATAGTGACTTGACCATCATTATCTAGGGCTCTTGACCTCCATGAGAGGCTGTAGCAGTCATTTAGGACTAATGATAACCTTTAACATAGTCCTGTAGAAGTTTACTATGACACGCTATAGCCTATAGTGCATAGACATAGTATGATAGTCATTAATTCCATTGTTAACAAAATACTTTGACAAACTCAACATGCAATACCAATAAATAATACCTTTGATGACCCTTGTATATGGAGATGAAGCAATGAATAAACCTAAAAGGATCATCAAAATTCATCCTATCCTCACAACAATGACTACAATGAGACAATAACATGCACAACGCCTCCATGCAAATTAAAAATCCTCCAAAACTAGCCAATGAATCATAAACCATCAAATACAACATGTCACCTCATAAATCCAAAGGGTGACCTCGAAAAAGAATACCACACTCAAACTAGGACCTCCTAAAGAAACAATAACTCCAATCAATCATACTCATGCAAATAGGAGTTCAAAGAAAATCAAATGCATTCCATACCATGTTAAGTAAGAAAGATTCCAAAATTAACCCAAGTGGACAAAAACCTTATAAAATTGATTCAAGCAAAGCATATCATAGCTCATAAAGGTATCTGAAACAGACAAGTCAACTAGGACCTATGACATCCAAACAAGTTGAAAAACTGAAAGAGGTTGAGAAACTCACTCAAAAGCCCAATTCAAAAGAGAGGGTCCCCATTTTTCTGATGCAAATGATAGGGTGTGTGTGCAAGGCACAACACTAATTTATACTATAAAACCTTAGATAGAAGTAGTCATTATATAATTTTTTTCCATATGTGATAATTATGAGGAGTGAGAAACTCAAATGAATTAGAATATACCATTAGAGAAACTACCACCAATAGAGTAAAATAGAGAATGCACTACAATAATATACCTTGGAACCTCCCAAATGTGAATCAATAGTAAAATTGAAGCCCGCTAACAAAAGATAACCACCAATTTTGATAATTTTTCCAAGAAATGAGCCAAACTATATGAAATGACATTAAACTAAAATTTTGATATTTAATGAAAAATATAGAAAAATCTCATGGATAGATGTGTAGTTCTTAAAAATACCTTTCCAACACCTATAAGAAACCCAAAATTGGACATTATAGGTGTAAGATGGGCTTCAAACTGAAAAAATAGGCACCTATAGAAAAACATGGAATAAAAATCTATCCCACTATGGAGTTCTTAGAACTAGCATTTTGATGCCTATAAGAACATGAAAAACTAACTCTGTGGTGAAAATTTATGCCTTGTTGAAGAAAGACAGTCCTTTAGGGAAATAAAAAATACCACCTTCTCTATTTCAATGGTGCCACCAAGTGAGATTGGCGGCAATGCCTATTCTGGTGGAGCAACTCAAGCTAGGCAAAGGTGATGGGTTATTGTAGGGCACTAGTGGGGGTGGCAACTCTGGAAAAGAGGTGGTGGTGGCAATGTCTGTGCCACCCACTAGGGTTTAAAATCCGTGATTGGATATGTCTAGGGACTTTAGCCCCTTGTGATCAAGCACCAAGGCCTAGCCAATGATCACTAATATGATCATGGGATTCCAACCTTATAAACTTGGCGAACCCTCTAGATAACCAAATGTACCCTACAAGATGTTACCTGCAATAAATGTGCAACTAACCAATAAAAATTTAGAAATTTTTGACAACTGTACCTTGATGACATAGGAGCAAATATTCTATAAATCCATCATGGAAGAACAAACCTACATAGTAATGGAGGATGGTGACTATAAATATGTATAGATCCATATGGATTTCATATATATGTATGTACTATGACAGCCTCAAGTATGTCAAACCCTAAATAAGGTTGGAAATTTTCTAGTGCCAAAACCTATTGAGTTTTTTATCAATTTATATTTTTTGGGACTTTTGGCCTTAAAAGTGGGTTTTTTTTTTTGTGAATTGAATGAAACTTCTTGGTGAAAACTCCCCAAACAAGGGTAGGAAATTGTAGATCTGAATCTTTGATACCATGTAAGAGTCACACAATAGACTCACAAGATCCAAGGATCACTTGCAATCAAAATAACCTTCCACACTAGAGAGAAGCAACACAAATGCTATATTTGTAAAAATGATAATGATGCATACGAAAATGGTACAAGATATGATACAAGATACAAAGACATCCTTTGCTTATATAAGCAAGGATGAAAACCTAGAATGAAATTAGATCATGCCATTTGTCTCAATCATATGACATGAGACATGAAATAAAGGGTCTAAGTAAACTTAACTATGCAAGTGTGAATATGACCTAATGTGTAACCAATAAGGTAATATACTTTGTTCATACCAACATGCCTATGTTTTTAGTGTATAGATATAAAAGAAAATAAGTCTTGTGTATGTTTCATATTGGTAAAAATGATAATATATGTTAGCATCTTGTCACATGGTTCGAATAGGTATATAAGATTGCCATAGGATTGTTTAAACATTATAATTCTTTAAATTGTGAAGTCACGATAATTAAAGGAATTATTTTTAATATATCTTTGATAAATTGTTATTAAGATTCTTATTATTGGGAACACCTTACATCTTGAAGTATGTTAGTTCATATGGATGTTAAAACTAGTTACCATTGTTTATATGTAACTGTTTAGTCCTCTTATTCAAATCTTTTGTTATAAGTCTATTGAGGCTACAGTCTCTTGCATGCTACCCCATGCCTACAAGTGGTGGTAGGGTTCCTTTGATGTAGGATATTCCCATGGTTCCCATAAGGGGAATTCTATTGGATGATTTGGCATATTTGAGAAGTTAGAAATTACAGAAATATGTTAAAACTACAATTCTTAATTGTAATTATTATATACATGGTATAGTTTATGTATTTGGTTCATAATGTATTAAACCAATGGGAATTATGGATATGTAGTCAAGATTATTTTCTAGTAGCCATTAAATATAACTATTGTTTAGTAGAGTTGTTAATCAATAGAATTTTGATGAAATATGCAATTTAATTAAGAATATTTCTATTTATTTTGTTATGATGTGTTAATAAGTTAGTCATGTATTTTATCTTAAAGAAACAAAAATAGTATTTCAATATGTTTATAATTTACTTTCATTTGTTATTAAGGAAATAATTCAATCTTTTCTATTGTACAAAATCTTAAACTTTTAGAGCCCATATATGAACTTATGTTGAAAATAGATTACATACACAAATTGTAGCTATTCAATTAGATGTTGTATGGAATAAACATTTGTTGTGTTAAAAGTAATTAAAAAATAAAGTATAACTAAATGATAGCATACTTATAACCAACTTAAGTAGGTTGTAAGTTAGGTATGCCAATCTTGATTAAGTTGACAATATAAATGGTTGTAATTATGAACATCTCATTGAATATGTATAAGTGTCATGTAACCTATGTTTAACATAGGTTTTGAATTCCTTTTAAATAAAATTTTCTAGTCTTAAATGTTTGTATTATATCCAAGTTAATTTAAAATTAGGAACCTTTGGGGTTTTAGTCAAAAACATTTAAAAGTTAAAAAATCTTCTTATAGAAGGATATGGTGAGAACCAGGGATGGAGGAAACCCTTGAGGGAAAGGATGTGGTTGAGAGAGGAATGTATCTTCTCCATTACCTGATTCTCCTACTCCACCACCTTCACCACCTCCACAAGACAAAATTCTTTAGGGGATAGTAAACAAGTTGAACACCATTTAAGAAATAATGGATGGTAAAAAAGAAAGAATACTTGATCATAGAGAACATGAAGTAAATCAACTTGAGAAAGTACCTGTGGGACCTACTAGGGAACTTTCAAGGAAACAAGCCTCTTCCCTAATAAAGGACTTAAAGAAAAACCACTATCAAACATCAATGGGTTAGAAGCAGGTAATGTAGCTGAAGCCTGACTTATTAATCTAAAGAAATAATTTGGATTGCAACCTCCTTGTGAGAATGAGAAGAATCATCTAGGATCTTTGAGTTGGATAGTGAATCCACCCTTTGGTGGGAACACTTGAGTGTATTAAAGAATTTTAATCTTGAGACTCTTGGATGGAAAGAGTTTGAAACCCAATTTAGGAAAAGTATATATCGACCATCTTCTAAGAGAAAAAGTGATCTAAATTTCAACTTTTACAACAAGGTACATATATAGTAGATTCTAGTATTAATCCAAATTCATGAACTTGTTAATGTATGTGGATTGCATGAGGGATGAAGAATAAAAAATCAATATAATCAAACTTGGTCTAAAAGAGATAATAATGCACAATGCAAACATGACGAAACCAACCACATTGGCTAAAGCACTTCATTCAACTTATGGGGATAAAGAGAAGGGTAATATAAGGCTAAGAGTAAGACACGATTTATAAAATAAAAGTAATCAACTAAAAAAATCCAACAAATATATTTTTGATAAAATTGATAAGAAATAACAAATAGGGAATAAGAATAGTAGGGTCTCACCTTATCAGAAATCCCCTACGTCAACAAATACATTGGCCACAAGGGCAAATGATATTCCAATTTAACTAATAAAAATCATTGAAGGATGTTGGAATTGTGGTAGCAAGGATCACTACCCCTAATAATTCCCTAAACCTTAGAAAAAGGAAGGATCAAACCAACAAATTTATGCTACCTAAGACAAAACACCAAAGGATGTTCAAATGTCTCTAATAGGGCTGCTAGGTAAATTCAATGAAATACCAATTGTCATTTTAGTAGATCCTAGGGAAACTAACTTTTATATCTCACCTAGATTAATTGAAAATTACAACATTAAAATTTAAGTCTTCCCAAAGGTGGGTAGGGTTGAGTTGGGTATAGGAAGAAAATAACAAGTAAAGGTGGATGTCCCTAAGATAAATTTAAGGATCAATAACATGGAAACATGGGTAAATGCTTCAATAATACCTTTAGGATCTTATGGCCTAATATTAATCCCACACTATTACCTTGTAATCCTTAATGGATAGGACCATTATTTTTGCATCATGTGGCATCATTTCATTGCTTGCATTAACTTTTTCCTTTGCACTAAGCCCATTAATCCCCTGCAGGCCAAACTCTATGAATTGGTGCAATCCAATCATAAACCACCATGTGAAATCTATATAGTAGACTACTATGTCTCTATGGATTGGATCTTTTTCCTATATGTGGAATTCTAGTGGACCTCTATGAGTTTGTCTGAATCTATTTTACAAACATGTGTGTATTTTTTTAAAAAAAAGACTATGCCAAGTGGCACCAATTAGAGTATTATGTCGGGCTTCCCCTATTGCATCAAGTTCTAATGTTCATTAAGGGTTAAAACATCATGGTAGTACATATTTGTTAATTGTAGGGACAAAAGGAAATCAATGGTTTTTGTTCATACCTGCTATGAACTATTTAACCAATGTGGCCATGTTTGAGGACATGCACACAAGTGACTCCATTAATGAGTTACCAACAAATTTTGTACATTCTATGTATGTCCAATTGCAATGAGATCATTGTTATCAAATAATTATTGTGCCCTAAGCTTCTCTATTATTCTAATGATTGGTGATGTGATTGTGCATGAAGAACCAATAATAGAGGAGTAATGACATTCATTAGCAAAAGAATTGCAACAAGTTTACCACAATATTGTATATGCAATGGAAGATGGTGAGTAAATAATATCCAATATTTCTACTTTCATTGAAATTAAATATGGATTGTACTTGTTACATTACTTTCATCTTTCATCTTATATCATCTCTAAGAGTGATGCCTAGAGAAAAAATTTGTTCACTATGAATAAGGATTTATTCCAAAGGATTTTTCATCTAAGTCCTAATGCTAAAGTTCCCTTGGACATGAAGGACCTAGAAACATAGTATAATAGGTATAGAATGAGCTATAGAGTGTAGTGGCTCCCAAATTATAGAGACAAAGGAGAAGGGGTAAAACTAGAGCCAATTCCCAATGAGGGAATTGAACCCCTAGATATGTAATCCTTTGTGTTTTATTTTTAGGACTCTTATCAATGCATGTGTCAAGTTATGGGAATTGGTGTGCAACTGATGATCTCAATAGGTGCATTGATTGTTGCATCTTATATCTAGAGCATTCATGTGAATACTCTCTATGACTATACAAGATTTTTAGTTGGACTAGAAAATGTAAAGAGACATGTGAGAGAGAAGTCTTATAGATAGTATTCATTCTTATTTCATATTTATCTATGTGTATTGGTTGGAGATTGGGAATTTAGGTTGGATGTACAATTGACTTCCCCCAAGATACAAAAATAAATGTTGAAGTCTATATAGTGGTGGACTCCTCATTTGGATAGACATAATTCTAGATCCCATTACTATGTTTTTGAATATTAATTTGTCACATCTATTTTAAATAAGTTGGGATTTGATAGGCCAATACTACCATAGGAATTATTTCAATTGCTTAGACCTTTGGGTTTTAAACAAAATTCAACTAAACAACATTATTGGGGAGTCTAGTTCTTCCATAAATGGAACACTATCATTAGGGTTTTTGGTTCAACCTTCATGCCTCATAAGCTACCAATTTGGGTCATAACTAGGATTGCATTCTTAGAAGTTACATGGCAAATAAGCAATGCTAATTATGAGCATTTTAGGATCTAGAAAAGAAATGTATTCTTCCTCTCTAGGAAAAAATATTAGATTTTACTATATTAGGCAAGGAAGGTTATGCCAGGATTAGTGATATCCTATGCAAGTATAACATGGAATTTTCTAAATCCAAAGCTTATGATTTTGAGAGTTTTATTCATATAATGAGGAAACAAGTAGGCATGGCTAGTTATGAATAACAATTCAATGACGGAGAAGACCTTATTAAAATATGTAAAGATAAAGTATAGATGGACATGAGAAGAAAAAGGTGGTTTAGAATAGAAACTACAAAGGTAAGGAAGAAAGAGAGTGATCTTGATTTTTGAGGGTCATGTGATGAGATTCAAGATCCGATTGAAAAATGAGGGTTATGCTAGAAAAATAATTCCTCCAAGGGTTATGCTTTACAAGTTGTAAATATTGCACAATTTATTGAAGATGTAACTAAAAAACAACAAAAGGATTACGATTTGTTGTTGTGGGATATTATTAAGTTGAATAAGGAACATGAAAGAGAGACGAGCCCTCTCTAATAAGTTGGCCATATTTTTATTTTGTTTTATCATAGAATCTTTTTTTTCTACCTTAAGAGAAGACATACCCTGAAAGTTGTTTTGTAGGGAGCTTGTTAGAATGTATTAAAGGTAATAAGTAGGGAAAAACCCCAACACCATAAAAAAGGCTCATGCCTAAAAGACATAAAGAAGTCATGAATCCAATTTCAAGTAGCCCGAGCTTTGGACAAAACCAAAAAAGGTGCTTGAGAGTCTCCATTTGTTCACAAAATGGACCATGAGGATTGACAACATTCAACTAGAGAATACACCAAACAAAGTGGACAAGCTTTGGCTCAAGGATAGCTAACCAAACAATCTCAAATTGGTGTAGACAAGTGTCTAGAGAAGACTAAATAAATAACTTGTTATTAAGCTTTGGAACCATATGCAATGTGGAAAAAGCCAAGTATATCCTTTTGTGTGGTCTGTAATTATGAAATAATGAATCTAGATACCATTTCTAATCTTTTTGACAAGGTTTCAAGCTTCTCACCCCAATTTTATGAATAATATGAGAAGAGGCATAGCCAATAATAGTCTAGAATGGTTCAAAATCTTGATTAGGAAGCCTATAGCTAAATTTGCCTTGTAGCCAACAAAGAAAATTCTTGGTAGTCTTGGAAAAGAGGTTAGGAAGGGTTTTGATACCTCTATGAAAGAGTTCTAAAGCATGAACCCAAGTAGTCTTAACAAGGGATTGTTCTTGGCAATAAATAATAGAAGACCATCAAATAGAATGCTAATTAATAGATCTAGACTCTTGTAATAATCATTACCATCCCACAAAAGTCATGGCTCGATAGCTTCCTAAACTTTCTATATGCTTTTGATAGAAAAAGTACTTGTATCTAGATAGGCTCTTTCAAAATAAGGAGATTATGAAAACCAAAACCTTTCCAAGCTTGATAACCATTTGACACTTCCCAAAAATGCAATGTCGAATGAAAATCTTTTAAACTTCATTTCATTCATAAGCTCTAATAATCTATTTGACACATAAAACTATACCTTAATGTTGGTCTGAAATTAATCCAAGCCCACTAAAATCATATAAAATTCTCAAACAACTTTATCACCTATTGATTTTAATTGTTCTTATCATCTACATTTTAAATTTACCACTATATGTCACATAATTCAACAACACCGTTTTTAAAATCATTTATTCTAAACAACTATAATCTAATTGAGAATTTGCCAAATAAATGCATATATAAAAGTACTCATCTCAATTATTGCCCATGAAAAATATCCCATTTTGTTTGAACTTTTGTTGTTTGCTCAAACTAAGCACACATGTAACATATATATTGTCAAAAGTATATTTGGATTACAATCCTGCGAAAGTAGCACAAGATATTTTTACATTGTTTTATATTTTAAAAAAATACTTTTCGCATTGAAAAAATTACATACATCAAGGCCAAATGAATAAATAAACAATCTGTTTAAAAGTATTTGCGATTATTTTTTGTATTTTTTTTTAAAAGGTGTTGAACACCATACTGTATTAAGATTCCAAAAAAAGTTACATACGTATAGAGAAGCCAGGAATAAGTCATCCGGCCAAGAGATCCAAACAAAAAACTAAAACCATCGTATAAACACGCCAGGAAACAGCACTGACCCATACAGATTATCCAAAAAAGCAAAAACGGGTAGTTTAAAATCACATGGGCAACTAGATTTTTAAGGCTAGACGTTTATGTTTACTATTTCACCTGGGGATGCCTTTAAAAATAAGGTAGCCCATCCAGTGACCTCATATTCCCAGTATGTAGGAGGCACCTAACTGTGCCTTACAAGGCATACATATCCTACCCCTACAGGATTTGAACTTGTGATCTCTCTTTCAAAAAGGCATATCTTTCACGAACAAGCCACCTCAAGCTGCATGTTTTGAACGAATTCAAACAACCTCCTCCCTTATGAAAATTAGTAATGGTTTTAAAATTGAAGCTCTGTAAGCAATCTTAGACAGACTGCAATAACATTAAAACTATAACAGAGAACTTTAAAACATTATAGAGGACAAAATTACTGCAACAATTACTATCCGTTCTATATAATTATAATAGGGGATAAAATTATTGCATGAGTTACCTATCTTTTTATAGAAACCATGATGGAGGGAAGTGGTCACAAGAATTAGCTAGCTTCTATCAGTGAGACCAGATGCTTTCATATCTCCCCCAAAACCTCGGAAAACCTCCACTGTCAGAGATTTTTGGAGCCTTTGAGGGAGAGTTAATAGCATCTCCCTCATACTTCTCTTTGAAACTAGTGACATCTCCCATCTTAAAATTTCACATAAGGCAAACTGATTGTTGTGCAAATTGGTTCATTGGGCAGGTAAATTTATAGAGGCAATTGATTGCCAAATGTGTTAGTTAAAACTTATCTTTGAAATGCAAAAGGTGTTGAGCTGCATGCCAACCATGATAACACTTTAATTAATGTAAAGGCAAACTTCTCTGGATACTCAGGCCAATAGAATAACATTTACCTTATGATATTCATCAACATTTTTGTGTTACCTCCTATTCTGAGTAATGTTCTCGTATATAGTGAGTGTCGGGAAATCCTGCATGAACACATCGTGGATAAAATGAATAGAAAAGGATTATACTTTTGAATTGTCTATGTCAGTGAGTCAATCTATACCAAGTGTCTTCTTGGACCATGATCACCTTAATAAATTGTTACATAAACTAATAATTTGTAGACAACAAAATATTCTCTAGATATCCAGTGAAAAAAATATTGAGCACTTGTGGTGGTGGCTGACGGACAAAATCTACGAGGAAATTATTCATAACAGTTTGCTCTCTGGCTTTGTATGGTCGGGCCCAAAAATCCATTAGTTAAAAGAACATGGTAGAGGTAAGCTGTTGATGTTATGCAATTCAGTGACCCTTTTATTATAATCAAATATAATTTTTAGAAATACACCTTATACAAAATCAAAAAGCATACAGCATAACATACCAGTGATACCACTGTTATTCTTAAACATCATTCATTTCAATAGTCAAATGTCAATTTTGGCCAATAAAACTAGGACAAATAATTACCACTTTTTTGGTATGGATGAGGTGTAAATTTGCTATTGATTGTTTGACCATTGAAGTGAATGATGTTTAAGTAGAGTGGTGATACCACCTTTGATATGTTTAAGCAGTGAAAAGATCTGATGAACCATCTTCTCTAGAGATAGCTTTTAAAGTTTTAGATTCTTACTTCCATTAAGATTTTCAAATTCTTGTATGAATCCCACTTTTAAAATATTTCACCAACTCTACTTTATATGAGAATGTGATTATTAACAACTTTTGGTTATATTATTTTGACTAATGTCAAAATTACAACATAGCAGCTAAATAAGATTTGCCACTGTGCTCAGCTTCATGCTCTGTGTTTAGCTGGCCACTGTAATTTGACTGTTGCTGTGATAGTGGTGTGGCAGTGGCTGCTCTTGCAGCTGGTCTTTGTAAATTTTTATTTATGCTTAATCTAACAAGGAAAAAGAAGATTTGGCATGGAGATATTTAGAAAGTCATGTTTAAGTTAAAATTTAATGTAAAAAAATATATTTAATGTTAAAATTTAAGTTTAGATTATCGTTAAAGGCGTAATACGGTGGTAAGTCATAATGTTGTTGTTGTAGCAACGATCAAGGTTCAAACCCTCACTGGACCACTGAGCTCACAATCCTTGTGCTTTTGTTCGGCTAAAGTAAGGATGTGTGCCTTCACTATGATAATGCCTGGACAAAGACTCCCCTAGTACTGGTCTCGATGATAAAGCCAATGGGAAGAGATCCCTCTATAAGTGGTCTCTCTGGGCTTGGATGATGCTAAAAACCTGAGTTTACCAAAGAAAAAATAAATAAATTAATAAATTAATCATACCTCTTTTCAAGCAAGATTTTGAGAGATAACACTACCTATATTTTAAAATTAGACATTTGTCATCCACAAAACTAGTTTTGGGAAGTGTGGATTTGATAGGCATACCATAATGGTGTTAGAAATGAAGGTAAACAACTATCAATGGAAAATTGATTACAACTGTAATATCGATATTTAACTATGCAGAGCCAAATGGAGATGGTATGAAGTCAACACAAAGAAATAATGGAACAGAATATCAAATACATAATATAGTATTTACGTGGAGAAACCCTTTTAGGAAAAAACTCCACACAAGAATAGATGCACCAATCTGTATTAACTTCAAAAGAGTTTACAATACAAGACTAACAATCTCCTCTATAGTCTTCAATCCTGCAGCACCTGTGATACTCATTTACAACCGTATTGCAATGCCCTCATTAAAAGAGTGTTTCCTCCTAGGGCCAAAAACCCTAACATAACCTCTACCATCAGATCTATGAGCTAATGATGAGCAGTCTAGACTGACTACAAAATTATAATATTTTCCAAGGCAATTTTCTAAAAATTTCTCTTCAGGGTGCTACCTCTGAAGCCCCGCCAGGGAGGCTAGGAAGTTATTGCCACCCCTAGAACCTCTAGCGACAATAGTGGGGGAGCAAGCCCCCCACACCCCCCGTTGGCTACAAGGATCCAAAGTGTGGTTGAAACAAGATCACTACTAGGTGAATATTTCATCTCTTATGAAAAATTTACAAACAATATTAGGAGTAATTAAATACATAAGATTTACGAGGTTGATGGCACCTTAATCCTAACATTCTCCTGGTTGACATCATACATTGTAAATACATCCACATGAAAACATAAAACAATTAAACACTAGGAACAAGGCCCATGGCCTTCTTTCACCACATAAAGTTATTTGTGCTCACAAGTGTGGTAAGCGAATCTACAACATTCTCTTGAGTGTCAACCTTCTTCAGCTCAACCTATCCATTAGCAATCATTTCAAGAACAAAATGGTATTGAACATCCACATGCTTACTCTGTGCATGATACATGAGGTTCTTACCAAACATATTGCACTCTGGCTATCACAACCAATCTGAATAATCTTGCAATCAAAACCAATAGTTGTACACAATCTCTGTAACCAAACTACCTCGTTAGAGACATGAGTAGCAACCATATACTCTGCTTTGGTGGTGGATAAAGCAAAAATTGGCTTCGTTTTACTCATCCAACTCACAACTCCTCCAAACAAAGTAAACACATAGCCACTAGTGGACCGTCAACTATCCAAGTCACCTACCCAATCTACATCAACAAAACCATGTATGTCCAATGTCTTATCCACACTAGTAGTACCAAAATAAACCAAACAGTAATAAGAAGTACCATAAAAATATCTTCACACCCTCTTTGCATAATTCTAATGTTGTCTACCATGGTTAGAGATAAACCTGCTCAAAACTCCCATTTCTTGGGCAATATCTGGTCTAGTGGAAATAATTGCATACATCAAACTTCCTATAGCACTAGCATATTGTACATCAGACATATCTTCTAAATCATCTTCATTCTTAGGACACATATCTAATGAAAGCTTAATACTAACTGGTAAAGGAATTCTAACTGGATCAAACAATCATGCATGCCAAATCTATGCAAAGTAGTATTCACATATTTACTTTGTGATAACCAAATCTTTCTATTACCTTGATTCCTTTTGATCTTCATTCCCAGAATATACCTAGCTGCCCCTAGATCCTTCATGTCAAATGCACCTGCAAGTTGCGCTTTCAACTCACTGATCATACTCTTGGTGTTGCTAAAAAATAACATGTCATCCACATATAAGGCAATAATCAGAATATGATCATCAATACATCGAATATAGACAAAATGATCCTCTTCACTTCTAAAAAGTCCAATTTCAAAATAAATGATCAAACTTCTGGTACCACATTTTTGGGGACTGTTTTAAACTATAAAGAGATCTTTTTAACTTGCATACCCAACGTTCTTTCCCTTTTACTTCAAAACATGTAGGTTGTTGCATATAAATTTCTTGTTCTAGATCTCCATGCAAAAATGTAGTCTTAACATCCATTTCCTCAATTTAAAAATCATAAGTTATAGCAATGGATAAAAGAAATCTAATAGAAGATAATTTAGTAACATGAGTGACAATTTCACTGAAATTGATTCCCTCTCTCTAGGAGTAGCCCTTGGCTACCATTCTAGCCTTGTACCTCCGTAATGAACTGTCTGCTCCAAAATTCTTCTTGAAGATCCAGTTGCATCCTATGGACTTTCTCCCTTTTGGAAAACGTACAAGATCCTAGGTGTCACATGAGTCTAAAGCCATCATCTCCACCTGCATGGCCAGCTACAAAGATTCACTATCATCTGCATGAATACTTTCCATGTAGGATCTAGGTTCATTGTTAGTACTCAATAAAGCAAATACACAACTAAAACCTGGTGGGCTATACCTATCAACTGGGTTTTGTTGTCTTGTGGATCTTCTCAAGGGTGGAGTAAGAGATTCTTCCTCATGTTCTTTTGTATCTTCAACCTCTTATTGAACAATAGATTCGTCCTCATCTGAACTTTCAATTTAATATTCTTCTTCTTCTCCATCTCCTAATCCACTGAATTTTGTTGTTCCTAATGTACATTTTCTTGCTATAAATCAAAATGCACTATCCTCTTCCTTTCTTTTTCTTCTGGCTGTATAGGATCATAAATAGATCTAGGTTCCCTAAAAATCACATATCTAGAAAAGATAATGATGCAGGAGCATCAAGGGTGTAAGAGCAATCTTGCATCAACCAAAAAAAATGTTGTTTCTTTTCAATAAGGGCTAAATTTGGCAGGGTTACTATTTTTAGTAAGTTTGCATTTGTGCACGGTTGGATACAAAATCTTACACAGACCTCTAGAATTGTGAATTGAAGCTAATGGTGCAGAAATCACTTCAATATCATTTGCCATTTCTGAGATATTAAAATTTTAAATTCTAAAAATCCTATTGAAATATTCAAAGTCAAATTTGAGGCACTTAAAGGCTCCGGATGGGCCTAAAATTTGGTGGGAAACCCAACAATCTAACTATTAGTATTGCTTGCACACCATCATCTTTTTGAGTGCTTTCCAGAAAGGTATTTAATTGAAAATCCAATAGTCGGATCAAAAGTTATGGCCCCGCAAAGTTGACCTATTTTTGGAGGGAGATGCAAATTTTGAAATTATGTTGGTGGTCACCAAAAATGGATATATATAACCATTTTTGGGAACCTTTAGGGTAGTAGAGTTAAGGGGGGAGGTATAGAGTTGGGAAAAGGTGGGAAAATTAGAAACCCTAGTTGATTTGGGAATTACAGAAGGCTGAAGATTCCAGAGTCTTGAGAGAGGGAGTAGTAATGTGTTGTAGCCTGTAGGGGATTCAACCTCTGATTGTATTTAAGCTTCTGTAATGTAATATTTTACCCATATTAATAAAATATCAATCTATTTTCTGTGTGCAATTTTTGTTATAGTGTGTTTTATGATTTACCCCCTTCATCAAGTGGTATCAGAGAAAGGGTTCCTCAGTGTGTAGGCAGATCACCGACCGTGAGGCAGTTTGCACCAGGACCTGAGGTTGTGGGTTTGCTATGGAGATGAAGATGCTTTCACAAAGAAATCATATTGGGAAGAATGCTTTGATGGAAGAGGGTTTTAGAGCCCTAGAAAGACAAATCGATGCATTGCAAGAGGAGCTGCGAAGAGGGTTTGAGCCAAGAACAAAAGAAGAAAGCGAGGATGAAGCAAAAGAGGATCTATCTGAGGAAGAACAAGAAGCCGTAGGAGAACCTGTAGAAGTTAGGTTGTTGAGGGCCATTTTGAAGGTTGGAAAGAGGCCCAGGATCAAAGTTTCTACATATTCTAGAGATTTGAATCCAGAACAACTTATTGATTGGATCAATGACATGGAGGAGTATTTCAAGTATGAAGATGTGTAGGACCTAGATCGGGTTAAGTTTGCAAAAACAAAGTTGAAGGGCCATGCCAATTTTTGGTGGAAGGAGGTCCAATTAGAGAGTAATAGAAGAGGAAAAGGAAAGATCACCAGATGGGATCAAATGGTGGAGAAAATAAAGAAGTAGTTCATTCCTGTGGATTATGAGATAGAGTTATTGAAGAAGTTGCAAGGACTGAAGCAAGGTAACAAGTCTGTTAAGGAGTATACAGAAGAGTTCTATAAGATTACTATCAGGACATGCCATGCAGAGCCCAACAAGGAGAAGGTGGCTCATTACATCAATGGGTTGAGGCCGAGTATTCAAGAGGAGTTGAGCCTAGTCAGAATGACCACCATAGAAGATGCATACTAGTTTTCCCTGAAGGTGGAGGAGAAGATGAATAAAAGATTTGACAGCGAGCAAAGGGGAAGAGGTCAAGGTGGAAGGACTGGTGGAAGGCCCTATGGGGGCCGAAATGAAGATGCAAAGAAAAGTGAAGAAGCCGGCACCAGTCAAAATTAGAGAGGAGATAATACCTACCACCCTCGTGACCAGAACAATGGTGAGCAAAGAGGAAGAGGAAGAGGTTGACCAAAGCAAGGACCCGTAAGAGGAGGTTTTAGAGGAACTTGTTTCCAATGTGGAGAAGAAGGGCATAGAGCATATGAGTGTCTGCAACATCAAGGAAGGACAAATAGAAGACTTGAAGGTAATGCACGAGTTGCACATGTAGATGAAGATGCAGATTCTGAGCATTCTAAAGATACTGAAAGGGGAGACAAGCTAGTTGTCAGAAGAACCTTGCTAAATGAGGAGAAAGAACCAAATCAAAGGAAGAGTTTATTCCACACAAGGTGCAAATGTGAAGGTAAGTGTTGTGATATCATTATTGATAGTGGAAGCACTGACAATCTTGTTTCAGAGGAGATGCTTGACAAGTTGAAGTTGACAAGAAGAAAGCTTCCACATCTATATCAGATTGCATGGTTGCAGAAGGACCACAGAGCTTTGGTCAATGAGCAGTGTTTAGTGAAGTTCAAGATTGGGGACTACTATGATGACGTGCTATGTGATATCATACCAATGGATGCATGTCATATGCTATTGGGGAGGCCATGGAAGTATGATAGGAGTGATGTCCATGATGGCCGTGCAAACACATATTCCATAACAAAAGATAGAGTTCACCATAAGTTGAAGCCCTTGAAGGAGGAGGAAGAAAATGTATGTAGTATAGCCAGAATTTGCTTGGTAGATGGTAGAAAATTTTTGGAGGGTATGAAGCATGAGCGTCATTGCTTTGCATTGATTCCTAAGATTAGTCAAGAGGAATGTGAAGATGTACCAATAGAAGTTTTAGATATGTTGGAAAAATTTCAGGACATTATCTCTAATAATGTACCAGAAGGTTTACCACCAGTAAGGAAGATATGTCATCAAATGGACTTGATACCTGGAGCCAACTTATTGAATAAGGCCACCCATAGAATGACTCCAGCCAAGAGTGAAGATTTGAATAGATAAGTTCAGGAGTTGTTGAGGAAGGGATTGATAAGAGAGAGCCTAAGTCCCTATATGGTACTTGTAGTATTAGAACCAAAGAAAGATGGAGAGTGGAGAATGTGTACAGACTCTCGAGCCATCAATAAGATCACGATCAAGTATAGATTTCTATTACCCAGAATGGATGACATAATGGATTGTTTGACTGGAGCCAAGTACTTCACGAAGATTGATCTGAAGAGTGGGTATCACCAGATTTGAATCAGAGAAGGAGATGAATGGAAGACAGTCTTCAAGACAAAGGAGGGTTTGTATGAGTGGTTAGTCATGCCTTTTGGGCTAACCAATGCACCGAGCACATTCATGTGGCTCATGAACGAGGTACTGAAAGAATTTTTGGGAAGTTTTGTTATTGTTTATTTAGATGACATTTTGATTTTCAATAAGACTTGGGATGAGCATTTGATGCATATTAGAAGAGTTTTAGAGAAGCTGAGGGAGGAGAAGTTGTTGATCAATCTCAAGAAATGTAGTTTTGCAAAGAAGGAGTTGGTATACCTGGGACTTTTTGTCTCAGAGGAAGGTCTTAAGATGGACCTAGAGAAGGTGAGGGCTATTATTGAATGGCCTACACCAAGGAGTGCTTTCGAGGTAAGATCTTTTCATGGTTTGGCAAGTTTTTATAAAAAGTTTATAAGGAATTTCAGTAGCATTTGTGTCCCCCTAATTGAGACAATGAGAGGGACTCAAAAAGAGTTTAGATGGACTAAAGGAGAAAATAAGAGCTTTGATACATTAAAGCAGAAAGTCGTAGAACAACCTGTTTTGGCACTTCTAGATTTCAATAAGGTATTTCAGGTAGATTGTGATGCTAGTGGTAGTGGTATAGGAGTTGTTTTGAGTCAAGAAGGTAAGCCCATTGCCTATTTTAGTGAGAAGCTTAATGATGCCAAGAAAAAGTATTAAGTTTATGATCAAGAGATTTATGCAATAGTTTAGGCTTTGAAGAAATGGAGACATTATTTGTTGCCAAAAGAGTTTGTTTTATATACTGATCATCAGGCTTTATAATATCTTAATAGTCAAGGAAAGTTAAATCAAAGGCACTTAAAATGGGTTGAGTTTTTGAATAGTTATACTTTTATTTTGAAGCACAGGAGTGGGTAGTCCAATAGAGTTGTAGATGCCTTGAGCAGAAGGCAAAATTTGTTGACAAAAATGAAGATTGAGGTTGTTGGGTTTGATGAGCTCAAAAGTTTGTATCCTGAAGATGCAGATTTTGCAAAGGCCTGGAAAGCTTGTCTGGAACCTATTACTTTGGATAGGACAAAATGGTTGGATTTCATAATCCAAGATGGCATGTTGTTTAGAGGAAGCCAGCTATGTATTTCGAGGAGTTCCATGAGAGAAAACCTGATTAAGGAGAAGCATAGTGGAGGATTAGCTAGACACTTTGGCCGAGATAAGACCATTGCTATTGTTGGTGAACATTATTACTGGCCACAATTGTAGCAAGATGTGAGGAAATTTGTGCAGAGTTCCAGAGTGTGTCAGATGGCAAAAGGAACAAGTGAGAACACAGGGCTATATCAGCCATTACCTATACCAGAGAAGCCATGGGATGATATTAGTATGGATTTTGTTCTTGGTTTACCAAGGACACAGAGAGGACATGATTCCATTTTTGTGGTGGTGGACAAATTCTCAAAGATGGCCCATTTTATTCCTTCTAAGAAGACTAATGATGCTATTCATATTGCAGAGTTATTTTTCAGGGAAGTGGTGAGACTACATGGTCTACCTAAGAGCATAGTTTTAGATCGAGATACCAAGTTTGTTGGTTATTTCTAGAGGACATTGTGGACGAAGTTGAAAATGGATTTGAAGTTTAATTCTACACACCATCCACAGACTGATGGACAAACAGAAGTGGTCAATAGGAGTATGGGTAACCTGATATGATGCTTAGTAGGAGATAAGCCCAAGGGATGGGATTTGATTTTTCCATAAGTGGAGTTCGCTTACAACAATTCTGTCAATAGGAGTACTGGTAAATCACCATTCCAAATTGTATATGGCAATAGTCCAAGAAATGCTTCCGAGTTAAGGAAGCTAGACAAAGGAGAAAAGAAAAGTGCCAAGGCCGAAGACTTTGCGGAACACATGAAGAATTTGTATGAAGAAGTCAGAAAGCACATTAATAAGATGAATATTCAGTACAAGGCTAAGGCAGATCAGAAGAGGAGATATAAGGAGTTCCATGTAGGAGATGAAATCATGGTTCACTTGAGAAAAGAAAGGTTCCCAATTGGAACATACAATAAGTTGAAAATGAAGAAATTTGGACTGTGTAGAATCCTGAAGAAGCATGATTTAAAAAATGCATTTGGGGTAGAGTTGCCTAATGACATCAATATTTCACTAGTGTTCAACATTTTAGATTTGACAGAATATCATGATGATGGACTTGATAAAGGAACACAGTGGGACGTTCTAGCATCCACTTCAGAGAAGGAGGAGATAGAGGGCATTCTGGATAGCTGTGTGGGTAAGAGTACAAGAAATAGGCAGTATACAGAATACTTGGTGAAATATAAAGGAAGGCCTATTGAAGATTCATCATGGTTATCTGAGACTAAGGTTAACCATTTTAGTTTCCCTCTAACTCATGAGAAGTGATAGGGTCACTTTTCAAATTACCTCGGGTGTCTAATGCAGGAGCATCCAGGGTGTAAGAGCAATCTTGCATCAACCAAAAAAAAATGTTGTTTCTTTTCAATAAGGGCTAAATTTGGCAAGGTTACTATTTTTAGTAAGTTTACATTTGTGCATGGTTGGATACAAAATCTTACACTGACCTCTAGAACGGTGAATTGAAGCTAATGGTGCATAAACCACTTCAATATCATTTGTCATTTGTGAGATATTAAAATTTCAAATTCCAAAAATCCTATTGAAATATTTAAAGTCAAATTTGAGGCACTTAGAGGCTCCAAATGGGCCAAAAATTTGGCGGGAACCCCAAGCAATCTACCCATCAATATTGCTTGCGCACCATTGTCTTTTTGAGAGCTTTCCAGAAAGGTATTATAATTGAAAATCCAATGGTCGGATCAAAATTTATGGCCCTGCGAAGTTGACTTATTTTTGGAGGGAGATGCAAATTTCAAAATTAAGCTGGTGGTCACCAAAAAGGGCTATATATAACCATTTTTAGGAACCCTTAGGGTAGTAGAGTTAAGGGGGGAGGTATAGAGTCGGGAAAAGGTGGGAAAATTAGAAACCCTAGTTGATTTGGGAATTACAGAAGGCTGAAGATTCTAGAGTCTTGAGAGAGGGAGCTGTAATGTGTTGCAGTCTGTAGGGGATTCATCCTCTGATTGTATTTAAGCTTCTGTAATGTAATATTTTGCCCATATTAATAAAATATCTATCTATTTTCTATGTGCAATTTCTGTTATTGTGTGTTTTATGATTTACCCCCTTCATCAGACAACTTTTCTAGTTAGAGGATCCCAAAGCTTATAACCTTTTACATTCTCACCATATCAAATAAAGATGCATTTTTGTGCTTTTGCATCCAACTTATATCACTTTTCCATGGGCACATGAAAAAATCCTCACAGCTAAAAACCCTTAAATGTGAAATAGAAGGTTTCTTACCTGTCCATACTTCATAATGTGTCCAATCAAGAGCCTTATAAGGAGATATGTTTAACAAGTAACAAGTGGTACTCACAGCTTCTACCCAAAAGCATTTATCCAACTATGCATCACTTAGCATACTTCTATCTCTTTACATTAGTGTTTAGTTCATCTTTTCCGCAACACCATTTTGTTGTGGTGTACATTGAGTTGTCTTTTATCTTATATATCTGCATGCTTATAGAACTCATTGAATTCCTTAGAGAAATATTCCCTTCCATTATCAGATCTTAATATTTTTATCTCAAGTCCTGATTGGTTCTCTACTAAGACTTTAAACTCCTTAAACAAAGTTCCAATTCTTGTTCTCTTGGCTACAACCAAGCTTTGTCTCACCAATATACAACCATGTTTATCAAATGTTACATGCATTCTCGAATCATTCAACTTTGAACAAATATAAGGTTTCTATCCAATCCAGGAATATGTAAACAACCAGGGAGGGTTTTAATCCTCCTTGTTGACAATATGTGTTGTCATTGATGTCAACTCTATATGTGTCAACTTGAGGTCATGATTGTATAGAGATCTTGTATAGAAGTTGAAGAGGTTGAGGAATGATTAGAGATAGTTTGATGTAGTTGATGGATAGAGGATGATTTGAGAGAGATGGTTTGACACAATTAAGACATGGGGTCAACATGTTTAAGGCAAGTCAGTTTCGAAGACCTAGTAGATCTTGAGATGTCTAGGAGCATGATACTTGATGGATTTTGGTCGGGTTTATACTTGTTTTGTTGAGAGAAGCTGTCTAAGGTAAAAAATGCATATTTTCCTAAGTCAGTGACCCTATTTTTTGGTCCGCATTCCTTTGTATTGCATGATCCATTTCTGTGGATCTGGAGCTAAGTTTGGTAGTTAGCAAAGAAATTATTTCCATAATTTCATGTCATAAACATTTCTACAACAAGATTTATATGTGATTGTTCTCAGGATTGCAGTATAACTATGTTAAGCATCTCAAAATGCTTCACATTCCTCTAGAGTGATAGATATGGATGTACAGACTTGGGAATATATTCAAAGTGGTGTATGGGTGCATCCATATGTGTTTCATATTTTTTTGTAAACCGCAACGCAATATCCTAAGTGTTACTATGTCATAGTCAGTTTGGGATGCTTTGTTTTCATTAGTTTAATATGTTTCTCTTCTTGTGACAACATATAATGATTAGATCCTTCAAGAGAAGGTTGTAAGCATGCTGTTGATAACATATATTGCTCACATATTGGTCCACATGATGTTTTTGGTTTCTCCCTGGTGGTGTAAAGATGAACAGTTGGCAATGTTGATGTTGTTTGGGCCGACAGTCTGGTTTCCTTCATTTGTAGTTGATTCTGATTAGTTAATTTTTCTTTGAAGGACATTTTGTGATGTATTTGGGCCTTGTTATGCCATATGTAGTGATCTGCAACTTATTTTCTCTTCATAATGTATATGTTTGGAGCTGACCTATGTAGTATCATACGTTTCATCTAAAGGTCATCTTGGAGCTAACCTAATTGAGGTTTTGAGTTGTTGTGGAGGGTATTTATAGAAGAACAAAATCATTTGTGAATGCGCTAAGGGTAGATTGAGGAAAATGCTGAGAATGAAGTGTGCAAAGTTAGTTTGATGGAATATTGGTGTGAAAAAGGGACTACAACATCAAAATATATTAGATGCTTCTTTTATAACAGTTCATGTTTTCATTGTTATCTTTCATGTATCCTACTATCAAATAGTGAGTCTCTTCAGCAAGTCCTTGTATCTTTCCCTAAGATTGTGTACCTTAGTTTGCAATTCCATCAGGGAGTAGTGAGCTTCCTTAGGCAGTGAGCCTTAAAACAAAATTGTAATTTTTATAAGCAGTGAGCTTCATATATTCTGAGTTTACTATCATTGTGGTTCTTTGCTCATTGGATTTTCCATGTAAAAATCTTGGTGTCCTTGTGTGATGCATGCTTTCCTTTCTGTTCTTCTTTTAGTTAATGTGATTTGATGTTTAAGATACAAATGGAATTGATTTAAAAGTTTAAGAAAAGACTTATTCAGTCCCCCTCTTAGTCTTTGAGTGTGTTCAACAATTGGTATTAGAGCTAAGTGCCTTTGAGAAGCCTAATAGCTGAGGTAGATCCTACACTTGAATGCATGGAATCTAAAACAATGTCTAATGATATGTATTCTCCAAAACCAGATCTAGAGTCAATGGAACTTGAAGGTTGGGACATCAATCCAAATGATTGTGAGATAGACTTTGAAGGAGAACTTAGGTCATCTCTTGAAAATCTGGATGAAACAAGAACACTAAATCTGAAATATAAGGTCATGCTTGAAAAATCAGAGGAGACAATTGTCAAATTGAAGACACGAGATGGAGAATCAAATGAAGAAATTGGCAAGCTAAAATCTCAAATAGAAGGGGATAAAGGTGTTACACATATGGTTCCTAGGGTTGTCATTGATGTCAACACTATCTTGGATGTGTGATGGTGTTCATGGTTGGATGTCATGAGGTTGTTGAAGTTCATCATTGGATGTCATGCCTTGATCAGTGAAGAGTTGAGTATGAATATGTGTTTTTGATGTTGAGAACATGTTACTGGTGGACTGAAGCATATTGTATGATCTCTCCTACTATTCCTAACAATGCATGTGTTGATACAAAAAAGGTCTGGCTTCCGGAAGATGGTGATAGTATCTGCTACAGGATGACTACCTTTGAAGATTGTCTAGGAGATTGCTCTACATTCCTATGCATTAGCAGTTGTGGCTATGTGGTTCTGGAACTATGTTTAGGGTACAATAAAGGTGATAATTCCAAAGTTTCAGATCATCTATCCTTCTACTATGAAAGTTATGCATGATAGAGTACCAATATGTGTTCTGGCAAAGTGAGGTGGTGTTAAAGGCCTGTTGGAATGCTCTACATTCCTTTGGAAGTGAATGATTGCCTTTGCATTTTTGTGGACATGTTCATGAATGTGCATTACATGCTTCCTTGTAGTTTCAAGGTTCTTGGTGGTCTACAAGCTCAGTTTCTCAATGATAGTATGTTGCAGTGTGTTCTAAATGATAGGTTGTTCTTAGAGTTCATGATTAGAGATGTGCAACACAAAATCTTTAATGTGTGGAGGTAAAGGAGTGTTTGGAGATGTTGTATGAGTCAAATAGACTCACTTGGAAGAGTTTCACGAAGATCTTTCTTGTTTCCAGTACTGCACAAGGATTTCAAGTTGATGTGGCCGTTATGCTTCAAGTTTCATATGTTTGTGCTTAAGGATTTCCTATTTTTAAATGAACAGAGTGCATAGATGTAATACCTTGATGTTTGATTCTATGAAGGATGTTTTGGACCTGATTAATCAAGTGTTGGTGTCCACAAGGCATGGGTCTTCTATTGGTGTAGTGTGTAGTCTTGTTTAGGACTTGTCCTCTACACATTTTATTTTGTGTGTTGTCTAGCCGACTTATAAATGTATTTTTCATGTTGTCTTTGGTTAACAAGCAATATAATCAATGTAATATCGTGTAAAAATTGTAAATCAAAGTGAGTTAGCTAAGGTGTGATTGTAAAGTGATTGATAAGGTTCACAAGCAAGAAAAGGAGCAAAGTGATTGCATTGTGATGTGCGACTAAAGGAAAAATAGAAGATGTGTTAGAAGTTGTCCTGATTCATCTTGAAGACATTTGTGTGACAAGAAGGAAGTGAAGAGTGTGCCTAGTTTATCCAATCATCAGAAGAAGCAGAATTGCAATAACCAAAGGTGTGTGTTTCAATGTCAATTTCCAGGCAGTAGAAGGACTGTCATACTATAATCTATTGTAAGTTTGTTCTCAATTCATGGAGTTGTCTTTTCCTTAGGAGTGACCCTAAAATAAAGTCTACAAGGAGTTGTATCTTCCTTGGGAGTGACCCTAAAGAAAAAAATTTAGGGAGTAGTACTTAGCTTCGTTGGGTCATAGCCCTAAAACAAAGTCAGTAGGGAGTAGTGGCTTCCTTGGGTTGTAGCCCTAAAACAAAGTTGTTATTTTGAGCTTCATATATTGTAAGTTAATATTCACCATGGTTTTTCCCTTCTAGGGTTTTCCATGTATATCTAGTGTTATGTGTTGATGTGCATTGTGTTTATCTTTCATGCTTATGTTAATGTTGTAATGCTTAAGTTTTAATCTGCTCCAGAGAAGTTGAAGTTTGTTTAGATGTTGATTCACCCCCCTCTAAGTATCTTGGTGTGTTCAACAAAAGGATATGAAATTAAACTCAAGGAGGTAGAAGATGTGATCTCTAATTTGAAATTCAAAGTTGAAGAAGGAAAGAGGATTGAAGATTACTTAAATACCAAGCTCACTAAGAAAGCAGCGGAATGTTTAAAACTTGCGAAAGAAGTTGTTAATTTGAGAAAAGAATTGGAAGAAGAAAAAGAGAAGATAGACAAAATATTAAAACTCAAAGGTGGCAATGATCTTCTTAATGAGATACTCAATTATCAAAAACCACATAAGGACAAGGGTGGTCTTGGTTTTGGATTAGGAGAATTCTCTAAAACAAATATGGTTGAAGGCAAGAATGAGAAGGAAAAAGAAAAGGCACATGTTGAATCCAAGAAGAGAGAAGAAAGGAAGAATAACTCCACACAAGTGTGGAACAAGAAGAACTTCATAAAGCCTGCTCCTAAACAAATTGCTCCTACCAGGGACGACTCTCAAGCTTTCAATGGCAATTGTTATACTTGTAATAAGATTGGTCATAAGGTTGTTGAATGTAGAAGCAAGATAATTAAGAATTCGTTTAGGCCTCCAAAGTACAATGCTATGAACTCTCAATCATTTCATGGTCAGTGCTATGCTTGCAATAAAGTTGGTCATAAGGCTAATGAATGTAGAATAAAAGTGATGAGGAATAGCTTCATGAATAAGAATAATGCTACGACTTCTCAACCCTTCTATAGTTACTACTACACATGCAACAAGTTTGGTCATAGGGCTGTTGATTGTAAATCTAATGTGAGAAGAGGTGATTATGCTCTACAATCTAGTATCACTCTAGTATCACCTGCTACAATTGCAATAAATCAGGACACATTGCAAGGTTCTGCAAGGGAAAGAATGTAAGATCTTCTACTCAAAAGAAGATTGACATTGATCAGCAAAAGAAGGAAATGAACAAGATATGGAATAATAAGGAAGAATGTGAAGAAAAGAATGAATCTGTACCTCTACCCAGTGTAGATGGATCTTTTGATAACTAAAAGAATGTATTGGCTTAGGGGGAGTTACAATTGGAAATCTTTTCAAACTTCTGTAAAGCATAAGATGCTGAAATCTTTAGCATAATGGTTAATGGTGACATGTATATGTTTGACTAGTGATATTATGACATTTACTCAAAGTTCTGGAGCAAATACACTCTCTATAGAAGTTTTTTGAATGGTCATGGATCCTTGTGTTATCTCAGGATAGTAAAAAGTTGCTTGTGTCAAGAACAAAGAAATGCATTTAATGCAGAGCAACTAGGGTAGGTGTGAAGCATATTTAGTCCCTACTTGGTCAAAATTGATCTCATTTGAATGATATCAAGTTTGTGCAAGAGCTAAGGAAGAGAAGAAGGTTTTCAGTGAATCTTGCATGTAAACCCTAATGACAGTATTCATAGGTATTTCTCAGATTCACATGTAAACCCTAAGTTTTTAAAAGGAGTTATCACAGAAACACCTATGGTTATTGACATTGTGGAAAGGTCAAGGGAAAAATTCAAGAAACACTCATACAAATCTACTGAGACTGATAAGGATGGAGCATTTTCCTATGTTCCTACCAATGTGTTGCATACAAAGGATGTCTACATCTATATTAACTCACAACTAGCTGAGTACAATCATCTAAAGTTGGAATAATTCAAAAGCAATCATCTCTTGGGTGATGAATTTCAGCTTAAGCCAGAGTATGCAAATGTAGAGGCAAAACGATTAGACATATGGAAGAGTTTCCCCAATTTTTGCTAGGAAGATGATTGGGTCAAAATTGTTTTGAGCTAGATCCATCAAGATTTGTTTTGC
Organism: Cunninghamia lanceolata; assembly: GCA_027924645.1. Lineage (NCBI taxonomy): Eukaryota > Viridiplantae > Streptophyta > Pinopsida > Cupressales > Cupressaceae > Cunninghamia > Cunninghamia lanceolata. Next base: position 5,233,444 of record BSBN01000934.1, read on the forward strand.
CTTGATCAACTCTCCCTAATAAAAAAGGAAGCTATCAGAGTTATGACTGGGTTGTGCTCCTCCATACCTATGCCAGCATTGAAGGCCATGAAGTTCATGAAGTGGTTATGAAGCTTATGAGAGAAAAATTTGATAAAATAAACCTAATTGTGGATGACATCACTGACCTAGGGGTTTGGTATGCCATGATGGGCATTGCATACAAGGTTTATTACACAAATAGAGAAGGGTCTGTTACCACCACTGCCATCTACACTGCACATCAAACGGTAAAGGAAGGAAAGGATTATGATCTTTATGAGCTCTTGCAACAACAATTGTTGGATAATTTGCAAAGAACCAAGGAGACACGCGCTACAAATTCTTGTATGGTTGTATGATTATTTTTCTTATGTTCTATTTCATGATGGAATTGCCTGGTTTAAAGAATGTGGTGTGGAGAAGGGATATTCCTGTTGCACATCAGATTAGGGACCACATGCATAGGTTTCTGAATACCAAACAATGGGACACAATGTTTTGGAGATTCTTTAAAACATTCTAAAATGAAATGCAAATGAGGGATAGAATAATATCACAAGTTGTAGAGACATTCAAGAACGATATCACTTTTATGGTGGATAAGGACAACTATTACATGGAGATAGTTTAACCAAGGATTGTTTGGATAACTATGTTGCCCTATGAGGTCTCTAGACTTGACTGGACTACATATGCTGAAATCCTACTTAGCAAACCTAGAGATCCCATTATTGAGAGGTTTGGCACATATGGTGAGATAACCAACAAGAGAATCAAGAAGGAGGTAGAGGAAAAGGTGGAGAATATTGAAACAAAGTTGGAAAAGATGTTTGATACTCCTAATGGTCTTGCGAAAGAATCAAAAACCACTTCTACCACACCAGTTCCTAGAAGGACAAGTAGATCTGCCTCTATAACTGCTACTTCTCCTAAACCTTCTGGACCTACTCAAACACCTCCTAGTAGAGGAAGGGCTACTACTGATGCACCGGTGAAAACTAATACTATAGAGAAGAAGAAACCAAGACCTAAGTGACCAGCAAAAAGGAGAAAGGTTAATCCAGTGAATGTGGATGATGATGAAGAGGATGATGAAGAAGAAAATGATTCTTTTGTATTGAGGAAGAGAACAAGACAAGGAGAAGTGGAAGAAAAATCTAAAGTAAAATGTAAAGAAAAAGAAAAGAAAACAAAGAAGGCTCCTTCAGAAGCACCTGGACATCAACCTCTACAACTTGAGGCTACTATTGATGCAATTGCACAACATGGTGCACTAAAAGGAGTTGCAGATCTTTATGATGAGATGCCTCTTGTTGACAAATCTACAATTGAGAAAGCTATATTTATGTATATGATGAGATTTAATGTGGCTCTAAATGAGATTATTGATCAACTTCCAACAAGTCTTGTAGATATACTCAATAATAAGAGGAATGAAGCTATTGTGGAAGAAGCTCAAATAAGGCAATGAGAATTAGCGAAGGCTGGTTCATCTCTCATGAAGAAAAAGCTAAATTATCTCGAAGATAGGCACAAGAGTTCAAAACCAAATGAAGGATAAATACTCTAATGAGGAAAGATAAAAAAGAGATAGAAAGGATGGAAAAAGAGACAAAAGAAAAGATAAACAAGATTCTTAAAGAAATGAAGAGGGCTGAGTTGACTATTAAGGAACAAGTTCCTCTAGATATACCTAATGTGTGTAACATGCCACTTGTTCTACCAATTAAGATTTACTAATTTTAACTTGAAATTAAATCAATCGTGAATTCATAACAGGAATAATAAAAAAAATTTCCTCTGAACATTTGATATAATGCACATTTGAAACATATTTCAAAATTCTATTACATAATCAAATTACATTTCTCAATAAAAGAATTCAATATTCAACTTTTACCACTTTTTTCATAAATTACATAGAAGCTTCAAGAGCTTAACTGATAAATAGAATCACATGTTTGTATACTTGTCTATCTTCAATACTCCCAGCCACCAACTGCATGAGAGGAAGCATTACTCAGGTGATTTACCTCTAACCACGGACTATCTGCGGTCCCCCACACATTTACCAAATAGGTAAATGGCCCTACCCTTCAACAAAGGGATTGGTATAGTAACCTCAAAGTTAAGCCTAATTTGAGTAGGTGTTGTGTCCTACATTAACTAGTACTATCATACTATGGCTACAACCATCAAAATATGACATCTCTACTTAGTAATGCAAACCTGGAACACAGTGAAGCTAGATAATGTAAACGTTGGCTATTTACACCACTTTGGCCAAAGTTTTCTTTGTCTGATATTCACCTACCCTTCTATCTCATCTAGGAAAGATGACAATCTCTATACTAGGTTATCTACCTCTTCCATGGATCACATATCCCAAGGTTAACCTATTACATACTTTACTAGGATACATATATCGAAGTAAAACCACTTGAATCCTATTCTCACTATCTTTCTCCTTGTACAATTTTCCTATATAAATACCAAATAATGATTGATTCATGAAACTATCTAGGTAAAAACCAAACCATAGACACTATCTCACATTCACAATATAATTTTACTATCTAGAAAAATATATATATCCATATATACATAAACTATTATACAATCAAAAGAAATTAACAATGATAATTCAATATTGCAATCACTTAACAATAATACATCACATAATATTTTTAAAACATGAAAATCATAAAGAAGGAGAAATAATTCCCATGCCTAAGAATATAGCTCCAAATGGATCAGATACTCTTCTGTTAACGACCTTCCAATACTCTAGATCACTCTTCCAAATAAAACCACATATAAAAACAAAACGACAAATTTTTGACACAAATGTAAAACTCAAATTTGAAAAGGAAAAGCTCTTGATTAGAAAATGGTGCCATTGACAATGAGGGAGAGTACCCCCTTTTATACTGCAACCAATTTAAAAATATCGATATAATGTCGACATAATGTTGACATGCTTAACCAACTCAACAATGTTGACACTATAGAGACATGCTTATCAAAATCTAAATTTAGTTCATAAATCCAAACAACCTTCTAAAAAAAGTGTTAGATAAAAATTAAAAATAAAATATATAAAAATTAACATTATTAACTATTCACAAGTTTTAAGGGGCCCGCATGCCAATAGTTGTAAAGATTTACAACCAAAATTTAAAAACTTAAGGTGGGGGGCCACGTGCCTCAAAGTTTAAAAACATTCCCATTCATTTAAACATAAGAAACATTTCCCTTATTTAAAAAGCACTTAAAAAACCATAAACGCCAATCCTCTAAAACTAGTATATTTATTTTAACTATAATATATCTAAAGTATGCTAAGAGATATCCATCTCGAGGCACCTAATGTTAGGATTAGCAATTAAAAAAATTGGTGCCTCGATAAGGATATCCCTCGACATACATTAGATATATTATATTTAATATAAATATGCTAGTAGCAACTGGATCCGCAAGCCTAATTCTAACACTAATTATAATATATTAAAACGTATTATATTAGATATATCTTTTATAATATATCTAATATATTATTATAATATATTATATAATAATTATATAATATAATAATATATTATGTTTATAATAATAATTAAAATATTATATTATATTAAATATAATATTTAGGATTAGAGTTAGGGGTTAAAACTAGGGTTAGGTTTAGGGTTACGAATTGGGTTAGAATTATGGTTAGCATTAGTGTTAGGATTAAGGTTAGGGTTAGGGTTAGAATTATAATTAGGGTTAGATTTAGAATTAGGGTTTGGGATAGGGTTAGAACCAAGGTTATATTAGAATTACCTAGGTTAGATTTAGAAAAAGGGTACCTATTTTTAATGAATATTTTAATATCAATTTTGAACCCTAACCCTAATACTAACAACAACCTTAACCCTCATACTAACCCTAACTCTAATTCTAATAATAACCCTAACCCTAGTACTAACCCTAACCTTAATTATAACAATAACCCTAACCCTAATTATAACCATAATTGTATCTCTAATTCTAAACCTAATGCTGACCCTAACACTAATCCTAATTCTAACCCTCAATCTCATTGTAACCCTAAGCCTAACCCTAATTTTCATTGTAACCCTAAATCTCACCCTAACCTAACCCTTATTATAACCCTAAACCTAGTTTTAACCGTAATTCTCATTGTAATTGTCACCCTTTTTCAAACTATAACCCTAATTCTAAATGTAATTCTTACTCTAATTCTAACTGTAATTTCAACCCTAACCCTAATTTTAACCCTAATCATAACCATAACCCTAACCCTAACAATAACCTTATATTTAATCATAACCCTAATCCTATCTCTAATTATAGACCTAAACCTAATCCTAATTTTATACCTAACCCTAACCCTTATTCTAACCCTAAACATAACTCCAATTTTAACGCTAACCCTAACCCTAACTGTAACCCTAACTGTGACTATAATTCAAACCCTAACCTTAATACTAAACTTAACCCTAATTGAATATAACATTAACTTTAATTTGGACCCTAACCGTAATTGTAACTCTATTTTTTACCCTAATTCTAATAACAACCCACCTTAATTCTAACCCTAATTCTAATAGGAACCCTAATCCTAACTTAACCCTAACCCTAACTCTAACCCTAACCCTAATCATAACCCTGATTCTACCCTAACTATAACCCTACATTTAAATTTAACAATAACCCTAATTCTAACCCTTAACTTAATCCTAATTCTAACTATGATTTTAACCCTAACCTTAACCTGAATTCTAACCTAACTCTAGCCCTAACCCTTATTGTAAGTCTAATGCTTACCCTAAACCCTAAACCTAATCCTAATTTTAAAGCTAACCCTAACCATAACCATTATTCTAACCCTAAACATAGCTCTAATTTTAACCCTAACCCTAACCCTAACTCTAACCCTAAGCTTGATAATAGTTCAAAACCTAACCCTAACCTTAATACTAATCTTAACCCTAATTAAACTCTAACCCCAACTCTAATAGTAACAAACCTTAATTCTAACCCTAATTCTAATAAGAACCCTAACCCTAATTGTAATCATAACCCTGATTCTACCCTAACTATAATCCTAAGTTTAAATCCAACTCTAACCCTAAATCTAACCCTAACCCTAACCCTCACCCTAACCTTTATTCAAACCCTAAGCATAGCTCTAATTTTAACCCTAAGGCTGATCCTAATTGCAACCTTATCGCTAAGCTTAATATTGAACTTAACCCTAATGGTAACCCTAACCTTAAGTTTAATTCTAACATTAACCCTAATTATAGTTGTAACCCTAATTCTAACCCTAACCCTAACCCCAACCTTAAACCCTAAACCCTAAACCTAATCCTAATTTTAAAGCTATCCCTAACCGTAAGCCTTATTCTAACCCTAAACATAGCTATAATTTTAACCCTAACCCTAATCCTAACTCTAACCCTAAGCTTGACTATAATTCAAAACCTAACCCTAACCTTAATACTAACCTTAACCCTAATTTAACTTTAACCCTAACTTTAATTTGAACCATAATCCTAATTGTAACTCTAATTATTACCTTAATTCTAATAGTAAGCTACCTTAATTCTAACCCTAATTTTAATAGGAACAATAACCCTAATTCTAATCATAACGTTGATCTACCCTACTCTAACCCTAATTTTAAATCTACCAATAACCCTAATTCTAATCCTTAACTTAATCCTAATTCTAACTATGATTTTAACCATAACTCTAACCCAAATTTTAACCCTAACTCTAGCCCTAACCCTTACTGTAACTCTAATACTTACCCTAAACCCTAAACCTAATCCTAATTTTAAAGCTAACCATAACCATAACCCTTATTCTAACCCTAAACATAGCTTTAATTTTAACCCTAGCCCTAACTCTAACCCTAACATTAATACTAACCTTAACCCTAATTAAACTCTAACCCTAACTCCAATAGTAACCAACCTTAATTCTAACCCTAATTCTAATAAGAACCCTAACTCTAACCCTAATCCTAACCTAATTATAATCACAAAACTAATTCTACCCTAACTATAAGCCTAATTTTAAATCTAACTCTAACCCTAAGTCTAACCCTAATCCTAACCATTATTCAAACCCTAAGCATAGCTGTAATTTTAACCCTAAGGCTGATCCTAATTGCAACCTTATCCGTAAGCTTAATACTGAACTTAGCCCTTATTGTAACCATAACCCTAAGTTTAATTCTAACATTAACCCTAATTATACTTGTAACCCTAATTCTAAACCTAACCCTAACCCCAACCCTAAACCCTAAACCTAATCATAACCCTAATTCTACCCTAACTATAACCCTACTTTTAAATCTAACAATGACCCTAATTCTAACCCTTAACTTAATCCTAATTCTAACTTTTATTTTAACCCTAACCCTAACCTAAATTGTAACCCTAACTCTAGCCCTAACCCTTATTGTAACTCTAATGCTTACCCTAAACCCTAAACCTAATCCTAATTTTAAAGCTGACCCTAACCATAACCATTTTTCTAACCCTAAACATAGCTCTAATTTTAACCCTAACCCTAACTCTAACCCTAAGCTTGATTATAATTCAAAAACTAACCCTAACCTTAATACTATTCTTAACCCTAATTAAACTCTAACCATAACTCTAATAGTAACAAACCTTAATTCTAACCCTAGTTCTAATAAGAACCCTAACCCTATCCCTAACCCTAACTCTAATTCTAATCATAACCCTGATTCTATGCTAACTAGAATCCTAATTTTAAATCCAACTCTAACCCTAAATCTAACCCTAACCCTAACCCTCACTCTAACCTTTATTCAAACCCTAAGCATAGCTCTAATTTTAACCCTAAGGCTGATCCTAATTGCAACCTTATCCCTAAGCTTAATACTAAACTTAACCCTAATGGTAACCCTAACCTTAAGTTTAATTCTAACATTAACCCTAATTCTAACCCTAACCCCAACCCCAACCCTAAACCTAATCCTAATTTTAAAGCTAACCCTAACCATAACCCTTATTCTAACCCTAAACATAGCTCTAATTTTATCCCTAACCCTAATCCAAACTCTAACCATAAGCTTAACTATAATTCAAAACCTAACCCTAACCTTAATACTAACCTTAACCCTAATTGAACTTTAACCCTAACTCTAATTTGAACCCTAATCCTAATTGTAACTCTGATTATTACCTTAATTGTAATAGTAAGCCACTTTAATTCTAACCCTAATTCTAATAGGAACAATAACCTTAATTCTAATCATAACGTTGATCTACCCTACTCTAACCCTAATTTTAAATCTAACAATAACCCTGATTCTAACCCTTAACTTAATCATAATTCTAACTATGATTTTAACCATAACTCTAACCTAAATTCTAACCCTAACTCTAGCCCTAACCCTTACTATAACTCTAATACTTACCCTAAACCCTAAACCTAATCCTAATTTTAAAGCTAACCATAACCATAACCTTTATTCTAACCCTAAACATAGCTTTAATTTTGACCCTAACCCTAACTCTAACCCTAAGCTTGACTATAATTTGAAACCTAACCCTAACCTTAACCCTAATTGAACTCTAAGCTTAACTCCAATAGTAACCAACCTTAATTCTAACGCTAATTCTAATAAGAACCCTAACCCTAACCTGACCTAATTATAATCACAACACTAATTCTACCCTAACTATAATCCTAATTTTAAATCTAACTCTAACCCTAAATCTAACCCTAATCCTAACCTTTATTTAAACCCTAAGCATAGCTATAATTTTAACCCTAAGGCTGATCCTAATTGCAACCTTATCCCTAAGCTTAATACTAAACTTAGCCCTTATTGTAACCCTAATCCTAAGTTTAATTCTAACATTAACCCTAATTATACTTGTAACCCTAATTCTAACCCTAACCTTAACCCCAACCCTAAAGCCTAAACCTAATCCTAATTTTAAATCTAACCCTAACCATAATCCTTATTCTAACTCTAAACATAGCTCTAATTTTAACCCTAACCCTAATCCTAACTCTAACCCTAAGCTTGACTATAATTCAAAACCTAACCCTAACCTTAATACTAACCTTAACCCTAATTGAAATCTAACCCTAATGCTAATTTAAACCCTAATCCTAATTGTAACTCTGATTCTTACCTTAATTTTAATAGCAAGCCACCTTAATTGTAACCCTAATTCTAATAGGAACCCTAACCCTAGTTCTAAAAATAACCCTAATTCTACCCTACTCTAACCCTAATTTTAAATCTAAAAATAAACCTAATTCTAATCATAACCTTGATTCTACCTTAACTATAACCCTAATTTTAAATCTAACAATAATACTAATTCTAACCCTAATCCTAATTCTAACTATAATTTTAACCATAACCCTAACCTGAAATCTAAACCTAACTCTAGCCCTAACCCTAACTGTAACTCTAATGTTTACCCTAATTTAATAACCCTAATTCTATCTCTGACCCTAACCTTAATTTCAACCCTTACCCTAATTATAACCTTAACCTTATTCTAACATTAATCCTTATTCTAATCCTAACCCTAATCCTAATTCTAATTGTAATTCTAACCCCTATCCTAACCCTAATTCTAACTACAATTCCAACCCTAACTCTAAATTTGACCCTAACCCTAATTATATTTGTAACCCTAACCATAACCATAACTATAATTGTAACCCTAACCCTAATTCTAACTATAACCCTAACCCTAATTCGAACCCTAACCCTAAAGCTTATTCTAGCCCTAAACATAGCTCTAATTTTAACCCTAACCCTAAATCTAACCCTAACCTTAATACTAACCTTAACCCTAATTGTAACCCTAACCATGTCTCTAATTCTAGCATTAACCCTAATTACAGTTAAAAATTAAAAATAGGCATAGATTAATTAACTCAGTTAATTCAAATAACCAAAAAATAAATTAAAAAGATTAGGTTAATTAATTAGAAATAACTCAATTAACATAGAATTAATTGAGTTAATTAATTATAATTAATTGCAATTAATTAGAATTAACTCAATTAATTCAAATAACCAAAAAAAAACTAAAAAGATTAAAAATTTAAGAAATAATATTAAAAGAAAAAAAAATAAATGACCAAATTAAATATAAAATAAATGAAAATATTAAAAATACACCTTTCACTCTTACACATTACTAAATATTATATTTAAAACTTTCTATTATATTGAAATAAATCAAAAATACTTTTTCATTTTCTCCTAAATTGATTTTGCCTAAAAAAGTTTTCGTAAAATTAAAATAATTAATTCAAAAACCAATTTATTTAAGGTACCAATTAAATTAAAAAACAAAACCAAAAAACTAAAACACAAATTAAAAAGATAAATATATATAAGGGTAGATTGATAAGTTAGAATATTTGATTCATAAATTCATTTAATAATTATTATTTTAATATTTTAATAAATTTTAATATAAATAAATAAAAACAAACAAATTCTAGTTAATTCAAACCTTCCTAGTTTAACTCAGACTTATAAATGAAACTTACTATATAACAATTTTTCCTACCTACTATACCTCTTTACCCTAATATCATTTGCATATGCATGTTTATTGTTTTTTGGATTTTTCATAACCATGTTTATTGTTTTTCTATTTTTTTTCATATGCATGTTTATTTTTTTTCTATTTTGTGTAGGTACATAAAATTACCCTAACATCATTCTCATATGCATGTTTATTGTTTTTCTAGTTTCATGCAGGTACAAAATTACCTAATATCATTCTCATATGCAATGCTTATTGTTTTTCTGGATTTTTCATAAGCATGTTTATTGTTTTTCTAGTTTTTTGTAGGTACAGAAAAAGAGAATAAGCACAGTTATGGATTCTAAAAAATACATGAGGGATTTCACAGGGACAATTATATGTAATAATTATATATATTTGCATGTATATATACAAAGTTGTGTATATATATATATATATATATATATATATATATATATATATATATATATATATATATATATATATATATATATATATATATATATATATATATATATATATATATCGAGCAACAAAGATTTTTATATGTTTGAATGTTTTTACTGCATATTACATGCATTAAACTTTATAATAAGTAAATTTAATAAAATTCTATAAATTTCTTTTTATTTAATTTCATTTCTTATTTAAAACTTAGTTATGATCATAACTAAGTCAATAAGATTATATTAATATTATTAAATTTTATTAACTAAGTCAATTAAGTAAACTTCTAACAACACTTAAGATAGACTAATTATTCATGTCTAATAATTTTTCCATATCTTAATTAATAACTTAATAACATTTAATTGGAATATATCTATTTCCATAAAAATATTTCAAGATTATATAATAATTACTACAAACTAACTTAGATTGATAACCTTTGCCATAAAATTCCTATAACCTAAGAATTAAAACATAACAAATATTCAAATAACCTAAATAAATATTAAATATAAAATGAATGAAAATATTAAAAATACACTTTTCACTCTTACACATTACTAAAAATTATATTTAAAACTTTTTCAAAAATACTTTTTCATTTTCTCCTAAATTGATTTTGCCTAAAAAGTTTTACTAAAATTAAAATAATTACTTCAAAAACCAATTAGAATATTTGATTCATAAATTCATTTAATAATTATTATTTTATGATTTTAATAAATTAACACTATTGATATTAATAAAAATATTCTATTCTTAGTGATCATTATTTTTATTTAAATTATGATCATTTTTCAATATAAATAAATAAAAACAAACAAATTCTAGTTAATTCAAACCTTCCTAGTTTAACTCAGACTTATAAATGAAATTTACTATAACAATTTTTCCTACCTACTATACCTCTTTACCCTAATATCATTCTCATTTACATGTTTATTGTTTTAAAAATTTTTCATAACCATATTTATTATTTTTCTTTTTTTTTTTCATATGCATGTTTATTATTTTTCTGTTTTGTACATGTACAAAAAATTACCCTAATATCATTCTCATATGCATGTTTATTGTTTTTCTAGTTTTGTGCAGGTACAAAAAATTACCCTAATATCATTCTCATATACAATGTTTATTGTTTTTCTAATTTTGTGCAGGTAGAGAAAAAAAGAATAATGGATTCAGAAAAATGCATGAAGGATTTCACAGGGACAATTATATGCATAATAATTATATATATTTGCATGTATATATACAAAGTTGTGTATATATATATATATATATATATATATATATATATATATATATATATATATATATATATATATATATATATATATATATCTTAAGTTTCCATATACGGATTAATTAGTTCTCAAAGAACCGATGCAATGCATAAGGAAATAAAATGGGTTGTGTCTATCTTAAGTTTCCTTTTGTCTAAGGAAATCGAAACAAAATAAAATAGAATAAATCTATGACTTGGAATGTCCCATTTAAATAGTTATACATAATTATATGTTATTTAAATAGTTGTTGGAAATACATAATCATAGTTGTTGCATATTACCACAAACAGGATTCCACTCAGAAAAATAAAAAAAATTAACATCATCAATCTGAAACCAAAAGCACATAGATATTTTTTACTTTATCTAAGAATGAAAACTACATTCAATAAACCATTTTGTCTACATATTGCAATTATAAAATTCCAAAATAACACATTTCATCCCTCCATTTTGCATACAGGTCTGCAAATACAACTACAATATTTCACAAACAAAAATCCCTCCCTATTATGCTTTGAATAATGCCCTCTCCAAGCCCTCATATTGGCATAGTTGAATAATGCCCTCTCCAAGCCATCATATTGGCATGGCTGAGAGAGTGCTATCAAACAATGTGGAGCTAGATTTTGGCTGCCAATGACATTTGCTTGAAGGTTCAGAAACCTGTTAAAAAGATAGGAGATGAATATGAACAAACAATAGTAAATATATAGATAAGAAGTTGAAAAAAACAACAATAGAAATAAAAAATAAAAATAAAATAAAATAGCAAGGCATGGCCATGGCAGGCCACGACCCTCACTGTCGCACCCACTGTGGAGGTGCAATACCTGTTTCAGTGCACCTTAAATCTTGCAATTTAATATGCTCACTCCAATCACAAATTCATTGTAGAGACCCTCAAATCTTGCAATTTAATATGCTCACTCCAATCACAAATCCATTGTAGAGATATATTTGTTATATGCCTTTCTGCAGATGAATGAAAACTTGGTAAAGCTTAGAAAATTTAACGTTAAACTAAAACCAATAGAAAAGAAGACAAAAAACAAAGAGAGAAATTGGAAACGACACCTTACCATACAGCTTCCTAAAAATGTCTAAGATCCTATATGCACATAACAACAACTCTCCATAGCATTCCTTGTTGTAGACAAGCACGGTCTGTAATCCTCTATGGATAAATCTCTCCAAGATTGAGCAAGCCCATATACATTATGGGATGTGGAATTAATAGTTGGTGAATCCTACAACGAATAGCTTTATTGCAATGCTAATAAATAAATGAAACACTAGATTGCAATATTCAATAAATAAACAGGTAACGGCTATGTGGATTTGCAAAATACACCATGGTAATTAAAACCAGGAAGATTGTGGGGACTATTTTTAGGAGTTTTCTTTATTTGGCTTGGCAATCTTTATTTATTTTAAATTTATATTTAATTTTTCATTTACAATTTATTTTAAATTTTTTGGGTTTATAATTACAACCAAAAATGAGTGTTCTCATCTCCACCCCCGCTACAACTATAGTTTGTCTCTCAGCAAAACTAAATAAACGGGTAACGGCTGTGTGGATTTGTAAAATACACCATGGTAATTAAAACCAGGAAGATTGTGGGGACTATTTTTAGGAGTTTTCTTTATTTGGTTTGGCAATCTTTATTTATTTTAAATTTGTATTTAATTTTTCATTTGCAATTTATTTTGATTTTTTGGGGTTTATAATTACAACCAAAAATGAGTGTTCTCATCTCCACCCCCGCTACAACTGTAGTTTGCCTCTCAACAAAATCAATAAATAAATGGGTAACGGCTTGTGGATTTGCAAAATACACCATGGTAATTAAAACCAGGATGATTGTGGGGACTATTTTTAGGAGTTTTCTTTATTTGGCTTGGCAATCTTTATTTATTTTAAATTTATATTTAATTTTTCATTTGCAATTTATTTTGATTTTTTTGGGTTTATAATTACAACCAAAAATGAGTGCTCTCATCTCCACCCCTGCTACAACTGTAGTTTGCCTCTCGGCAAAAAAAATGATACGCATCCCTTTTCTAAAAGGAACTTTAAAGCTTAGATTTATTATAATAATATTATCACCTTAAACTTTAATAATTATTATTATTTATTTTATTATCTTTATTATTATTACTTTTTATAAAACTAATCTTTTATTATTATATATATATTTTTATTAAATCTATTATATATATAATCTTATTGTTTTACTTACCATAAAATAATATTTACGAAAATCAAATTCCAGTCCGTAATTAAGAGAAAATAATAATAATATTTATATTAAATACATATATAGAGGGACGATAAATATTCATTTATATATATTCGCATATGTATAAATTTATCATTGTAAAATCAAATATAACTCATAATCAAGAAATGCACATAAAGTTATAAAATCTTCATAGACTTATCACAAAAGAGATGATAATTCATGCATAAGCCAAATGACATCTCCATATCTATGAGTAATATGCTCAAGAATATACGTAGGTACGTCCACCTACATATGTTCATGCTCATATCGACTCATGTATAAGAATGTATCATGGACTTGCACGAGCCTTAATAAACTCAAATAAACCAAACTCATAACAACATGCAGGTTCGATCATCGAATCAAGACTCAAGATACATAACTCAGATCACTTACCACTACCCATATTGAATCAACTCAACCTAGGTCAAATTAGGATGTGTGTGTGTGTGTTGCTCAGTTTAGACTTCTCTTTACGTTTACCAGACCAAGTCCTTCTCCTGAGTGATACCTCCCCTCTTTTCTAGAGGGACAACTTGTTCTTGCAACCACTTAGATCATTGCCACAGTAGTTAGCTGATCAAAATATCATCATTAATTAACAATAACCACATTTAATACAAGACATTGCATTATTCATTTTCTCATCATATTGCATTGAAAATAGATAACACACATAGATGCAAAGATTCATAAATACTTCAATTTTCACCAAAATATCCAATCTATAGTAAATGGATAAAAACACATATACAGCTTCAGAAATCCATAATCACTCACTTTCCAAACAAATTAACCAAACTAGGTAAATGGTAAGTAGATAGAAACACATGGGGTGTAACAATGTGTCTACCCAAGGTATAGATTTATCAGATTTTGAGGCTAATATGATAGGTGGTGATTAAACAGATAAAAATGATAAGCAGATTGAGGAGACTTCTCATCCAAAGAATACATATGCACAAGATGTAGGAGATCAAGGTGAAGTGGGTGTACCCCCTCTGGGGAACACTAATCCTAGTGAAGAACATAACATTCCTCCTCCAGAGAATCTAGAAAATGATGAGCATAAGAAAGAGGATAATCTTGAGAAAATTTAGGATGCAACAGATAGGATAGTTGAGAAGCAAGATGCTTCTATGGATGTAGGTCATGATTCTTCATCTTCAGATTCATTCAAGAAACTACTAGGGCTATAGATGCAGTTTCAACCTATAGTGACACCCCAGCTCCTACAAATTTCTACTCATGAGGGACAAGTTGACTTCTCAAATATTTCTCCTCTTCATAAATTACAACTTGGTGATATTCTACATGCTTTTGCAAGGAAAGAGTTTCTGTAGGAATATTTGAAGAAGACTAGATTACTAGATGATGCAGTAAAAATTATTCAAGAGAACTTACCTGAGGTGAACATTGATTCTTCTTTGCCTCCGAAATAAAAATTGAAGATTTTTGTGGATTCTTTCAAAGATCATTCCTCTCCCATTGAGAAAAAGGTAGAACAAGAGGCCTTGAGGAGGATAAATGACAAAAGAATGGCTGATGCATTTGATCAGTGTGCCAATGAACACAATAAATTGCAAGAAAACATGAAGATGTTTAAGGAATGCATTGCTGAAGTCACTGCTTTATTATATCTATTTTTCTTGAAATGGCCAAATTCCACTAAGAACATCACAAATCAAATTGACTCCATTGAGTCATAGATTACTAAATTGGCTGAGACATATGATTTGTCAAAATATAATGATGGATCAACTAGGGCTCAATTAGAAAAGTTTCATGTGCAGCTGTCATTGCTACAAGATCAAAGAGAACAAATAAAGAAATAGTTTGGTCAACTAAGGGAAGCAATCAACTTGAGACTTGTTTCATTATTTGGGTTACAAGCTAAAGCAGAAAAAATTGATTAGGAAATGAAGACTCCAAGCAGTGTGGATGAGGTTGAGGATTTATGCATGTAATTTGAATGTTAGAATCACATTCTCCCCTCAACAAAACCAAAATAGGTATCTACTCTTTCCCAACTCAAGGTAATCTACAATAACATTCTACCTTCTAAGTGAGTTGTAAGAGTGTTGTAGATAAGACAATTTGGATTTGTATAGACTTATGGAGGCTTGCAGTGTCATTCTTAGTTAAAATACTATGTACATAGCATCCATTTTTGGGGCATCTTCATCTCAGGGGAGTGTTGTTTGTAGAAATCACATAGAAAGGGGGAGTTCATACAGTTTTTGGGTTGTTATAAGTAGAAGATATTATGCCCTTTGTCCTTGGTGTCAAAGGGGGAGAATGTGTTGATGATTATCTTTTTAATTGGGAAAGAAGACTTGTAGATAAATGTATGTTGCCATCATTGACAAAGGGGGAGATTGTTGGCAATATGTGTTGTCATTGAAGTCAACTCTATATGTGTCAACTTGAGGTCATGATTGTATAGAGATCTTGTATAGAAGTTGAAGAGGCTGAGAAATGATTAGAGATAGTTTGATGTAGTTGATGGATAGTGGAAGATTTAAGAGAGATGGTTTCACACAATTAAGACTTGGGGTCAACATGTTTAGGAAAGTCAGTCTAGAAGACCTAGCAAATGCTGAGATATCTAGAAGCATGATACTTCACAAATTATGGTCAGTTTTATACTTGTTTTGTTAAGAGAAGCTATCTAAGGTAAAAACTACATATTTTCCTAAGTCAATGACCCAATTTTTTGGTTTGAAATCCTCCTCATTGCATGATCCAATTTTGCGGATCTAAATTTAAGTTTGGCAGTTAGCAAAGAAGTTATTTCCACAATTTCACATCATAAACATTTCTAGAGCAAGAGTTATATGTGACTGTTCTCTGGATTGCAATATAACTATGTTAAGCATCTCAGAATGCTCCGCATTCCTCCAGAGTGATAGATATGGTTGTGAAGACTTGGGGATATGTTTAGAGTGGTGTATGGGTGCATCCATATGTGTTTTAAGTGTTTTGGTAAACCGTAACGTAATATCCTAAGTGTTGATGTGTCACAGTCAGTTTGGGATGCTCTATTTTCATCAATTCAATATGTTTCTCTTCTTGAGGCATAATGATCAAATACTTCAAAAGAAGGTTGTGAGGATACAATTGATAAAATATACTTCTCACATCTTGGTCTGCATGATGTTTTTGGTTTCTCCCCAATGGTGTAAAGACGAACAATTGGCAATGTTGATGTTGTTTAGGCCAAAAGTATGGTTTCTTTTATTTATGGTTGATTCTAATTAGTTGATTTTTCTTTGAAGGATGTGTTGTGATCTATTCAGGTCCTATTATGCCATGTGTAGTGATCCACAACTTATTTTCTCTTCATAATGTATATGTTTGGAGCTGACCTATGTAGTATCATATGTTTCATCTAAAGGTCATCTTGGAGTCGACCTACTTGGGGTTTTGAGTTGTTGTAGAGGGTATTAATAGAAGAACAAAATCATTTGTGAATGCACTGAGGACATATTGAGGAATATGTTGAGAATGAAGTGTGCAAAGATAGTTTGATGGAGTATTGGTGTAAAAAAGGATTGTAACATCAACATATATTAGATGATTCTTTTATAGAAATTCATGTTTTCATTGTAATCTTTCATGTATCCTGCTATCAGATAGTGAGTCTCTTTAGAATGTACTTGTAACTTTCCCTAATGTTGTGCACCTTAGTCTACAAGTCCATCAGGGAGTAGTGAGCTTCCTTAAGCAATGAGCCTCAAAACAAAATTGTAAATTTTATAAGGAGTGAGCTTCATATATTGTGAGTTAACTCTCACCATGGTTTTTCTCTCATTGGGTTTTCCACATAAAAATATTGGTGCTCTTGTGTGATGCATGCTTGCCTTTCTCTTCTTCTTTTAGTTAATATGATTTGATGTTTAAGCTGGAAATGGATCTGATTTAAAAGTTTAAGAATAGACTAATTCACCCCCTTCTTAGTCTCCAAGTGTGTTCAACACTCCCATCACTAAAACATAATTGTACCTTTCCTCAGCCAACAATCAAGTATGTAGAGTTGTCCCCAAGGTAAACTTTGTCACCTATGTTTGAGGAATTTTTGATAGCGGAATCCCACTATTTCTTTGGGTTTCTATATTCTTTCTTCACATCCCCCCTCTTACTGTAGTTCCAACATTTAACTCTGTTCTTCTTCCCAGGAGTTTTAAACTAGACTTTCTATTCCTTAAGCCCCTTTTGATCTCCTTTTGGTCCTCTTTCCTTAGACCTCGCCCTAACATGAAGAGCATCCACCGAGTTATCCATAGCCTTCTTCCTCATTTCTTGTGATAGAAGAGTTGCAACAAGAGCATCCATCTTTGGATCTTTGAGGTTAGTAGTGATAGCAAGAATGAAATTCTCCCAAGACTCAAGCAAAGAACAAAGAAGCATAATACACTTATCTTCCTCCTCTATTTTAACATCCACATAAGCTAATTGACTAAGAATAAAATTAAATGTATTCAAGTTATTAGCTATTGAATCACTCTCCTTTGTTTTAAGTGAAAATAACTTTCTTTTAAGATATAATTTATTTACCAAGCTCTAGGCTTGATAGATTTCACCCAACCGCTTCCATAAAGCATGTGCAGTATTCTTAGTAGAGACATTCAACAGGACAAAGTCTGTAAGGCATAACTAGATTGTACCCCGTGCCTTTTTGTCCATCTTGTCCCACTCATCTTGACCAATAGTATCCGATTTCTTCCCTTTTGTTGCATCCAACCATTGATCTCTTTCTTCAAGGAGATCCTCCATTTATAACTTCCACAGCTCATAACCCATTCCATTGAATTTTTCAATGTCCAATCGAGATGAGGATGCAAATAGCTTCTACATAAATTTGCAAAATAAAATCGACTAGAACTCCCACTACATCTCAAAAAACCCTCACACTTGCGCCCAAGACAAAACTAGCCAAGCTATGATACCAAATGTTAGAAATGAAGGTAAGCAACTATCAATGGAAAACTAATTATAACTGTAATATAGACATTTAAGTGTACAGAACGAAAATAGAGATGGTATGAAATCAACACAAAGAAATACTTGAATAAAAGATCAAACACATAACACAATATTTACGTGGAGAAACCCTTTCAGGAAAAAATCTCCATACAAGAAGAGATGCACCAGTCTGTATTAACTTCAAAAGAGTCTACAATACAACACTGACAACCTCCTCTATGGTCTTCAATCTTGTAGCACCTGTGATACTCATTTACAACCGTAATAGAATGCCCTCATTAAAAAAGTGTTGCCTCCTAGAGAAAAACCCTAACATAACCTCTATTGTCAAGTTTGTGACCTAATGATGAATAGTCTAGATTGACTAGGAAATTATAATATTTTCCAAGGTAATTTTCTAAAAATTTCTCTTCAGGGGCACTGCTCCTGAACCCCCACCGAGGGGGCTAGCCTAGTGACAATAGTTAGGGGGCAAGGCTCCCCCCACACTATCTTATCTAGTACAAGGATCCAAAGTGTAGTGGAAACAAGATCGCTCTTAGGTGAATACACCATCCCCTATGAATGATTTACAAACAATATTAGGAGTAATTAAATATGTAGGATTTACAAGATTGATGGAACCTTAATCCTAACAAATGGATCATCATTCTTGCAAATACTCTAATTATAGGAGGTATTTTTCCATGTCCAAACAAGGCTAGATTTGATGATATTTGAGCTACCACAAGTTTTGTTCAATGTAGAACCCAAAGAAACCCTCTTACACATGATCATGTAAAACTTTTTAAAATTAAATTAAAATTTCTTTTATTACACCAGTGTCTATCAAATAAGTGTCACTTAGATTACCAAAGGGACAACTCATTATAGGGAGGCTTTTATCTACTATATTCTTTAAGAGTACACCCAAGACATCAATATAAAAAAATAGGTTAACAAATTTTTTGTGTTACAATTGCAACATAACCCTATAACAATAGACACTCATACACTAGATATGTCATCACACAATATGACACTACAAGTATACAAGATCAATGCATAAAGCATGTGTACACTATTGAAATACCTAGTAGTGTCACAAGATGATGTCATTATGACAAATAAAAGAGAAATTAGATTTTGTTCTAAAACAATGGTAGAGTGCTTATTTACACTAACAATGTCTCTCACAAATGGACAAAAATGGAAGGCAAAAATATGCCATTTTATATTGAAGGGAAACTCTAGACTTTGTTTCACCCTTTGGTTCAACCCAAGACACATCTCATAAACTAAATGATAGAGAAATGACAAACCAAACCTTAGAAACACATACCTAAGTGATATAATCATAGAGAGATCCAATATCTCACCTTAGTCTTGCAAGAGACCAATTGTTTTCATGCCAACGCATAACCCTAAATCAAAATGGATAAAAGGCATAATAGAAAATAAGAACTCATTAAACTAAGATGATAGAAAGGTGAAAGTTCATAACTATGTAACCTTTTTATAAAGGAAATAACCAACACAAATCAAACTATTTAACTTGAAGCACCTAGAATTTACATAGATGTTTTGAAGTTAAAAATGATACAAACTAATAAAATATAGGATTTTAAATGTAGTTTATGTTTGTTTTTTACAAAAAAATATATTTAGGTATATTTCATTAAATTGATAGTATAATTGAATTGCTAAAAAAGAGTTTAGAAAATGAGGTTGATGGGCCTCCACTCTATGTCTAATTTTCATAGCATAAATAAAAGCAAATTATACTCTTTTGTAGAGGATTCTCTCCTCTGATGAACCATAGTTTTCTTAAATTTAAAAATAAATGTTGATAGATTTGTTTAAATTTTTAATCATCTTTATTGTTAATTATAATGTCTTGCAAGTATGAGCATTAAGTGTTGTCATTGATGTCAACACCTAAGAAAGTCATTTGAATAAGTCTAAACAAGTATTTGAGGAATTAGCACAAAGTGCAAAATTGCTTTATCTACCAGAGTAGTGCAGTGTTTTTCTTTGCATATCCTATAGGTTGAATATATTTTCCTATGGATTGGAAGTTATGTGAAGGGATGTATGTATATGCTATGTTTCAAGTTTGAGCCTCCGGTGTGAAGATTTGAGCGAGTTCTATTCACCATAGTAAAAATTATTTTATGTGTATTTAATGGTGACAGGGAGAATGTATTTTTCTCTGTACCTCTCTGCATTTAAGTTTCATAGTTTACAGTTTTGGAATTAAGTTTGTGATAATGTTATGTGCCTTCAAGTCTAATGGTTCATGATTTGGTGCTTTGCAAGTGATCTTTTCTTTATGACAGTGGCCGACAGTGATGTTCAAGTGCTCTGGTTTGAAGAATCTTATGGATAAAGTGTTTTGAGGTTGTGCAAATGTTCTTGGTGATTGTAACATGATTGTGGATGTCTCTTGATGGAACGAATTATGGTCTTTGGAAGGTATAGATGAAAACTCATCTTATTTCTCTTGGCTTTAGTGTTTGGAAGATAACAGAGATAAAGTATACTATTCCTGAAAATGGTCCATCAGATGAATTAAACAGTATGAATTAAATGGAAAAGCTAGAGATGCTATGTTAAATGCCTTATCTAACATTGAGTTGGTAAAAGTTATGGATTTGGAGACTTCTCATGAGATATGGGATAAGTTGAAAAGTTTATATGAAGGAGATGATTCTATAAAGAGTGCCAAACTACAAAACCTAAAGGCGAGGTATGAAACCCTGAAGATGAGTGAAGATGAAAACATAACTATCTGCATGCAAAGAATTGATGAAATTTTCAATGGAATCAAAGGTCTTCGAGGAACTATTAATGAGGATGAGGTTGTGATGAAGATTCTTAGATCATTGCCTAAATCCTACAGTCACAATGTGGCAACAATTGAAGAGGTTATGAGTGTGAAAAAGGTTACAAAGAATTACTTACTTGAGAAACGTATAGCTTTTGAAATGAGAGAATTTGATGATGCTCTACCAAAGATTGAGATTGCTTTCAAAGACAACACTTCAAAAAAGACTTGAAGAACTCAGAAATATGCTGTGGAATCTGATGATGACCTAGATGAGGTCGAAGCTAACTTTGTGGACAGAATGTAAAGATGTTCCGGTAAGTTCAAAGGCAAATTACCATTCAAATACTTTTTTTGTGGTAAGATTGGTCACTAGGCATCTAGATGTCTAGAGAGAATTGAAAGAGGTAAGAAGAAATTTGAAAGTAGACCTAGAATTGTCAAGAAATGATATTATGTTAGAGATCTTGATGATGATGGTGTAAAATATGATGAGCCTAATGATAATAGTACTAGTGCAAATGAATGCTTGTTTATTGCTATTAAGGAAGAACCTCTATCTACTAATCCTACTAGCTGCGTGAAGGAAGAAAACCAATGGAAGAAAGTGTTATGTCTGTCTAGGTTGAGAAGGATAAGGATGAATGGATCATTGACAGTGGATGTTCACATCACATGATTGGTGACAAAAGTAAGTTTGTAAGTTTGGAAAAGTATGATGGTTGATTGGTTAGGTTTGGAGATATGTACCTAGTAAGATATATGGAAGAGGATCTATTTCTTGTGATGGCAAGCATAATATAGATGATAACATTCTCTATGTAAAAGATCTAAAGCATAATCTTTTAAGTTTTGGTTAGATGTGTGATAAAGGGTATGATCTGAGATTCAAGGACAATGCATGCAAGATCATGGAAATCTCTAGAATAGTGACTGCAATTGGTAAGAAGACTAGAGGTAATATTTATCACTTGAGGGGAACTGATAATTCTTTTTTGTTGGCACAAACAAATGAGAGTTGGTTGTGGCATATAAGGATGTGTCATATCAATTTTGACGATCTGGTAAAGATAAGCTCAGTACAATCTATGAGAGATCTACCCAGGATTATGAAGCCCACTAGTACTATTTGCAAGGAATGCCAAATGGAAAAATAGACAAGAAGTTTCAAGAGTAAAGAACAATTTTCTGCTAGATTGCTTGAGTTGGTGCATATAGATTTGTGTGGTCCTACAACAACAAGAAGTTTGCAAGGAGATAGGTACTTTATGTTACTTATTGATGATTATTCTAGAATGACCTGGGTCATTTTTCTAATAGACAAATCAGAAGCCCTAGACAAGTTCAAAGTTTTCAAGGAAATGGTTGAGAATGAGTTGGAATTGAGGATCAAATGCTTAAGGTCTAATAGAGGAGGTGAGATTACAACAAATGAATTCAATATATTCTATGAAGAACATGGGATAAAGAGACAGTTGTCTACTCTTAGGACTCTTGAGAAGAATGAAATTATTGAGAGAAAAAATAGGATAGTTCAAGAGGCTACTAGGTCAATGATGATGGAGACTAACCTACTGGAAGTATATTGGAGAGAAGCTATACACAATGTGATCTACATTCAAAACAGAGTCCAAGTTAAAGGTAATGGTATAAAAACACTTTATGAATTGTGGTATGGAAGAGTCCCCATAGTAAAATATTTCAAATCCTTTGGAAGCAAATGTTATATCAGAAGAGATGAAGAGTTAGGCAAGTTTGATGCTAATTGTGATGAAGGAATTTTCCTTGGATACTCTACTAAGAGTAAAGCCTACCACTGTTACAACAAGAGATTGAAGAAGGTGATTGAGAGTGCTTATGTGAAGGTTGGTGAAGACAAAGAAATGACATTAGATCTAAGTGACTATGAATTAGATGAACCTATTGTTAGAGTCAATGAAGAAAAGATGGACCAAAAGGATGGTCAAGCTAAAGAAGAAAAGGCTTTGAAAAGTGTTGTTAAGACTCCCAGGTATGTAAGGATTAATCATTCTAAATATCAAATTATTGGTGAGAAAAGTAAAGGAGTATTGACAAGGAAAGCAACTGCAGAAGAATAGGTAAACTATTGTTTGATTTCACATATTGAACCTAAAACTATAATTGAAACCTATAAAAATCAAAGTTGGGTAAAAGCAATAGAAGAAGAACTGATACAAATAGAGAAAAATCAAACTTGGGAATTGGTTCTGAGACCTACTAATAAGAATGTGATCAGAACCAAATGGATCTTCAAAAACAAGATGAATGAAAATGGTGAAGTTGTAAGAAACAAAGCAAGACTAGTATGCAAAGGATATTCTCAGATTGAAGGGATAGATTTTGAAGAGACTTTTGCTCCCGTGGAAAGGTTTGAAGCAATAAGATTATTCTTGGCATTTATAGCACACAAAGACTTCAAAGTATACCAGACGGATGTGAAGTCTACATTCTTGAATGGAGAGTTGGAAGAAGAAGAAGTTTACATTAAGCAACTGGAAGGATTCCAGTCATCAGATCAAGGTGACATGGTATACAGATTGAAGAAAGCCTTGTATGGACTTAAGCAAGCTCCTAGAGCTTGGTATGCAAGATTGGACAAGTATTTTATGCAATTAGGGTTTAGTAAATGATGTAGAAGCATCCCTAGTTCAAAATCAATCTTGCATCAACCAAAAACATTTTCATTTTAGTTTGTTCCCTTTCATTTTCAAGCAGTTTAGTAAGAAGTTGTTTCTATATTTTGGTTTGCATTCTACCGCAGTTGCATTTCACATCTTACAGAGATGGACTTAGCATCTAGATTCATTCATATACACCATATCTAGAATTTAGAGCATTTGGATTAAGTACCGAAAATTTATCACTAATAGGAGATCAACTATTTGCTCAGAATAGAGCATCCAAACAGTCTCTGATAATCAACTACAGGAGAAGACTTGTGGAGCATTCCTAGACTAGTGGAGCTTAATGACACATCATTCAATGATCTTTGGTTCATGGCTGACCTTCCCTGAGATCCGTACATCAGTTCATTCATTTGCGGAGGTGTTCTACATGATTAGGTCTGACCTATCCGTGTACACACATTATAGCTCTTCATTGGAGTTTGCAACCTTCCTTGGCTGGCGCGGAGGAATCTTTTGTGTTAGAGATGATATATCAGGATGTAATAGATCCATAGGAAAGTAGCGAATCATATAGTGATAGTCCATAGTTTGGGATTTTGCGTGAGGGGAACTCAAAGCTATATATTGTGTATATTTTGGTATTTTGTAATCAGGCATCTGAGCCTAATTATAAGCCCGCATGATACCAGCCAGATTGTATTTGAATTCTATTATCTACTAAATGATTGAATATGCATTTGTTTCATATCTTTGAGTCATTTCTATTGTGTTTACTCTTGCTGCATGGCTTGGATAGTTCACAATGTGGACCCTCCTACTGTGACTGCACCAAGTGGTATCAAAGAGAAAGTTTGAATCTTTGGGAATGAGTTGAGTGATGTTGGTGAAGGAATTCCATAAGATCTTGATGTGGGCAAATCACCGAATTAAGGCAAGTTACTTGTGTCGCAACCGATCACCGATTGTGAGGTAGTTGTCACATTGTAGCCCGATTGCTGAACTTGAGGTAGTTTGCACTTGATCCTACTAAGAATACCACCAAGGAGATTTGTTTCTATTAGAACGATGGCTAGTAGAATGGATGAGATGATGGAGATGATGAAATGATGCAAATTTGTTTGGATGTTGTTGAAGAAGATAGATGAAGAGGATTGACACCGAGACCTAATGTTGAAAGTGATGATGAATAAGAATTTCAATCTATTGAACAAATTGATGAAACCCTAGGAGGTGATTAAGAAGAAGAATTAGATCAAGTAAAGATGTTGTGAGCTATTTCAAAGATTGAGAGAAGACCTAGAGTTGATGTGTTAAACTATACTAGTAATTTGAACCCTGAAGAATTGATTGACTAGATACATGATATGGAGGAATACTTTGAGTATGAAGAAGTTGAAGATCCAAAGAAGGTGAAATTTGTAAAGATAAAATTGAAAGGACATACTACTATATGGTGGAAAGAAGTTTAGTTGGAAAGAAATAGAAGAGGAAAAGAAAAGATTATGAAATGGGATAGGATGGTGACAAAATTGAAGAATCAGTTTATACTTGCTGACTATGAGTTGGAACTTTTGAAAAGATTGCAGAACCTGAGATAGAAGGAGAGATTTGTGAAGGAGTATACTAAAGAATTTCATAATATGATTATAAGGATAGGACATAGTGAAGCAAGAAAGGAAAAGGTGGCTAGATATATCAATGGACTAAGATTGAACAATTAAGAAGAACTAAGTTTGGTAAGAATGACATCTTTGGAGGAAGCATATCAGTTTGCGCTAAAAGTTGAAGAGAAGCTGAATAAAAGGCATGATTAGACACAAAGAGGTAGAGGAGATAAATTTTAGAGAGGTAGAATATTTTTTAGAGGAGGCAGATCACATTCAAAGTAGAACAAGTTTGACATCACATTCAAGAAGGAGGACAAAGATAATAAGTCTTATTAGAAAGATGACATAAATTTTTACCAGAGAGGAAACCCTAGTGCATACTGGAATGAAGGATACAAAAGAGAGGGAAGAGGATTTGATAAGAGAACATTCAGAAGTACTTGTTTCAAGTGTGGAGGTGAAGGACATAGGACATTTGAGTGTAATCAGGGTAGTACAAGTAAGAGGATAGAAAATAGTGGAAGAGCAGCCTATGTGGATGAAGAACTTATTGAACTATGTGATCCATGTTTAGTCAGTAAACTAAATAAATAAGAATCACTTGTGATGAGGAGAGCATTATTTCAAGAAGAAACAAATGAGGAACCACCACAGAGGAAAAGTTTGTTTAGGACAAGATGCAAATTAGAAGGTAAGTGTTGTAAAGTTGTGATTGATAGTGGTAGTTCAGATAACCTAGTTTCAGAGGAGATGGTGACTAAGATGAAGTTGGAAAGATTGAAACACCCTAAACCCTCTCAGATAGCATGGATTCAGGATGATCATAAGGTATTGGTGAGTGAACAATATTTGGTGAAATTTCATATTGGATCTTATCATGATGAAGTCTTGTGTGATATTATGCCTATGGATGTTTGTCATATCTTGTTGGGTAGACCTTGGTAATATGATAGATAAGCTATACATGACGGGAGAAAGAATACATACACTATAACAACAAATGGAAAGAGAATTACTTTGATTCCTTTAGAAGATGATCCTGAGAGTGAAGTATGTGGAAATGCTAGAATCTATTTGGTAGATGGAAGAAAATTTATGGATGGTTTGAGAGATGAGAATATATGTGTTATGCTTTGATTCCTAAGAGACCTAAAACATTAAAGAAAGAGACTAGAGAAGAACAATCAGAGGAGATAATAAAGTTGCTGAAAGAGTATGAAGACATCATAACAGATAATGTGTCTAAAGGATTACCACCTATAAGGAGTATTAATCATCACATGAATCTTATGCTAGGATCAAGTTTGCCTAACAAAGCAGCACATAAAATGACACTGATAGAGAATGAAGAATTGAATAAATAGATACAAGAGTTGTTGAGAAAAGGTTTGATCAAAGAAAGTTTGAGCCCTTGTGGAGTACCTGTAGTGTTAGCACCTAAGAAATATGGAGAATGCATTAGAGCAATAAACAAGATCATAGTTAAGTATAGATTTCCTTTACCTAGAATGGATGATATCATGGATTGTTTGGGTGGACAAAGATATTTCACAAAGATAGACTTGAAGAGTGGATACCATCAGATTAGAATCAGAGAAGGAGATGAATGGAAGACTACTTTTAAGATAATAAAGGATTGTATGAGTGGTTGATGATGCCTTTTGGATTGACAAATGCACCAAGTACTTTCATGAGATTGATGAATGAAGTCCTGAAGAAATTCCTGGGCAGGTTTGTGATTCTATATATGGATGATATTCTAATTTTCAGAAGACAAAAGAGAACATTTGTGGCATATTAGATAAGTTTTACAAAGGTTGAGAGAAGATAAATTATTGATAAACATCAAGAAGTGTAGTTTCATGAAGGAAGTGTTGGAATTAGATCGGACAACTGAGAGGGGGTGAATCAGTTGTCACACAAAATATACTTTTTTTTCTTTTAACTTTCTTTATTAACTTACTTATTAGATTAATGATATACACATTAAAGCATATATCAACAACATAGGAGTAGAAACATAATCAACACACTTGACACCAAAATTTTGACGTGGAAACTAGGTTAAGGGAAAAACCATGGTGGGGGTTAACCCACAAAGATTTATACCCTTTTAAACGTACTTTTAAAAAGTAGAAGGCACATGCCTTTGGGTGCACTACCCATATCTCACTGCTCAAAAGAGAGGCTCACTGCCTACAAAATTTATTTAGAACATAAAGGATTAACTAAGAAAAAGCATCTACTTCATGCCTGATTCAGTTTCAATGAATGCTCACAAAAATTTTGCTTTGCCCCAAATTCTTCTTCCCTAACTTTTTCACTCTACACTACTCTCACTCCTTTTCTTCTCTGCTCTGCTTCTGATCCTTTATTCGGATTTAATCTATTTTACTCAAGGATGATTTTTAACAACTCTTCAACAAGTATTTATATACTTCATCAACCTTGGAATGATCAACAAGGTCAGCTAAACTTAACGCAGATCTTTACACTATTGGAAAAACATAGATGAGACTTGAATATTCCCCTACTAACATGTCATGCTTCATAAAATGATCATTATATCATCTGGAACATGTTAGGAACATCTGGTTGGCTAAGATTGGGAAGAACATCAACTTCAAAGAGGAAATCTTCAATAACAAGCTCAAACTCTAATGTGGACCTCCAGTATAGTAGCCACACAATCCAAAGACCTCCACAAGCACATTAAATTCACTAATAACATCCACTCTAAACCAAATTACTAGAATCATTTGTATCTTCCTCTGGATCCTCAAGAACACTATCTTCCATGAATGTCAAACTAGAAGGATGACTTGTGAACCTCCAAACCATGAACCATAGGAGTTAATGATACACACAAACTTCCCAAACATGCCTTCAAATCCATAGACCATAATATTTCACTGTGGAGCAATCTGGATCAACTTACTGTCACTCTGTCTCTTCTGAATACTGCAAGATCTGGTTCTACTCAGATGGCCATAACTTCTTCAAATCTTCATGCAGACTTCTCAATTCTTAACTGGAACAACCTTTAACAATCCTCTACACATAGCCATAAGATCTGTGAACATTGAGTCTTCATTAATTTTATCAATATCCTCAACATTCCAGTCTCTTGAATAGGCAACAAAATAAGGCACGGTTGACACCAATGACAACAAGAATATGTTGACATCAATGACAACACTGCTTAGGCACATATTTACAACAATGTCCCCCTTTATCATTGATGGCAACATATGTTGTGAAAAACTGATTCAACCATCATGACAAGAACTTCTCCCCCTGACTTCTACAACCACTTCCTTCATTGCTTCCCCTGTCATCAGCAATTAGTTTTTCAGGTCTTCTCTCCCCCTTTGACATCAATGGAAAAGGGCACATATTTGTAATCTTTACTCCCCCTTTTTATTTCAGACTGATCTCTAACATTTGCATATTGACTACTCCTTAGAGTAGTATTTTCTCAACATCAATCTGGATCTCAAGATATGACTAAGAATTCCACCTGATTGATGCACCTCAGTGCATCCTAGTTCTGATTCAGAGGGATAATAACCCCTAACTTCCCTCTGAAAAACTCAAAGGTATCCTTGGGAAGAGGCTTAGTGAAGATATCTGCAATCTGATCTTTGGAAGACACAAACTCCAACTCGACTTCATTCTCATTTACCTTCTCTCTCAAAAAATGAAACTTGATAGATATATGCTTTGTCTTTAAATGCAACACTGGATTCTTTGAGATGCTTATTGCACTAGAATTATTACAAAAGATTGTGATTAGCTCCTCAAACATAATTCTGATGTCCTTCAACATTTGCTTCATCCATAGAACCTGAGTACAATTATTTGCTACTGCTATATATTCTACTTCTGCAATAGATAGAGATATTGCCTCTTACTTTTTTCTCATCCAAGAGACCAATCTTCTTCCCAAGAAAAATGTACTAGCAATAGTACTTTTTCTGTCATCCACATCTCCTACCCAATTAGCATCTGTTTATGCATGAAGAGTGAAATCATTATCCTTTGGATACCACAATCCATAATCAATTGTCCCCTTGAGATATCTAAAAATTCTTTTGACTGCCACAACGTGGGATTCTTTTGGATTAGCTTGAAATCTAGCAACAAGTCCAATGACATTCATGATGTCAAGTCTGGTCTGAGTCAGATAGGGCAATCCTCCAATCATTGATCTATACCTTTTCTGATTTTCCTTGGGGGAGTCATCATCTTTTCTTAACTTGCATCCGGTTACTATAGGTGTACCTAATGGCTTTGAACCTTCCATTCCAAACTTCTTCATCAATTATTTCACATGCTTGGACTAAGATATAAAGATACCTTTATCTGACTAAACAATTTGCAGGCCTAGGAAGTAATTCGTTTCTCCAAACATTGACATCTCAAATTCACTTTTCATCTAATCAGCAAATGCTTTGCACATACATTCATTTCCACCAAAAATGATATCATCAACAAAGACCTCAACAATCAGGATGTCCTCATGATTAATCTTGAAGTAAAGATTACTATCAGCAGTACATTTGCTAAAACCTATCTTAAGCAAATATTTATCTAATCTTGCATACCAGGCTCTTGGAGCTTGCTTGAGCCCATAAAAGGCTTTTCTCAGTCTACAAACCATATCTCCCTAATCAAATAATTAAAATCCTTTCGGTTTCTCAATGTAGACTTCTTCCTCCAAATCTCCATTCAGGAATGCTGATTTGACATCCATTTGATACACTTTAAAATCTCTGAAAGCGGCAAATGCAAGAAATAATCTAATTGCCTCTATTCTTGCCACCAAAGAAAAAGTTTCTTCAAAATCAATTCCTTCCACTTGAGAATAGCCTTTGCATACCAACCTTGCATTGTTTCTTACAACTTCACCATCTTCATTTAGTTTATTCCGGAAGACGCATTTGGTTCCAATCACATTTTTGTCCTCAGGTCTAGGAACAAGATCGCAAGTGTGGTTCTTTTCAATTTGCATCAATTCTTCTTCTATTGCTTTTACCTAATTTTCATCATTGCGGGCTTCACTCACTAATTTAGGTTCAATCTTTGAAATCAAACAAATCTCTTCTTGATCTTCAGCAATTCTTCTCCTAGTTCAAACACCTTTATTTCTATCTCCTATGATTTGATCTTCAGGATGATTCATTCTTACGTGCCTAGGGGTTTTGGGAATTGCTTGAACTTCTGTTTCTTGAGCTTGTTCCTCAACATTTTTACTATTTTCTTGAGTTCCTAAAGTTTCTAGATCAATCTGAATCTAAGTCAGAGTTTGAACTAACCTTCCTTGAATTTGACTTTCATCTTGATCATCTGAATCATATCCATAGAACCTGGAATGTCCTTCCTTGCTCTCATCAACTCTAACATTAGCTCTTTCAACAACCTTTTTCAACCTCTTGTTAAAGCACCGATAAACCTTACTTTGAGTAGAGTACCTCAAAAATATTCCCTCATCATTTCTTGTATCAAACTTGCCTAAATCCTCATCTCTTGCGATATAGTATTTACTACCAAAAACTCTGAAATATCTCACAGTAGGAGGATGACCAAACCATAGTTCATAAGGGGTCTTACCAAAATTGCCTCTGATCTGCACCTAGTTAAGAGTGTAGACAACAGTACATACAACTTCTCTCCAATAAACTTGAGGAATATTTGTTTCCATAATCATGGTCCTAGCAACTTCTTGAATGGCTTGGTTCTTTCTTTCCACAACTCCATTTTATTGGGGAGTCCTAGGAGCAGATAACTGCCTTTTTATGCCATGCTTTTCACAGAAAGCATCAAACTCACCGGAAGTAAATTCTCCACCTTTGTCAGATCTCAGACATTTCAATTTTTCACCAATCTCATTTTCCACCATCACTTTGAACACCTTAAATTTGTCAAGAGCTTCTAATTTTTCTTCTAGGAAAGTTACCCACATCATCCTAGAGTAATCATCAATTAGCAACATAAAATATCTATCTCATTGCACACTCCTAATTCTAGCAGGACCACAGAGATCAGTATGTACTAGTTCCAATCATCCACTTGAATCTTGTTCCTTACTTTTGAATGAAATTTTACTTTGTTTCCCCAACTGACATTCTCTACACATGTTATTAGGTTTCACAAGTTTTGGAAGATCTCTTACAGCCTGGGTGGTACTTATTTTGACAATGTTATCAAAATTCACATGACACATCCTCCTATGCCATAACCAACTTTGATCTATCTAAGCAATCAAACAACTTTTGCTAGAACTACTTAAATAAAAAATGTTACCTCTAGTTTGAGTACCGGATGCAATTTCAGTTTTGGAGCTCTCCAAGATTTTGTATTTTCCATCCTTGAATCAAAGATCATAACCTTTGTCAACCAACTATCCAACATTGAGAAGATTATGTTTCAGTCCTTCCACATGTAGAACATCATTTGTGCTATTCTTACCATCAAAAGAGATGGATCCTCTGCCATGGATTCTACCAGTTGAGTTATCTCCAAATTTCACAAGCCCTCCTTCATAATTTTCAAAATTCACAAACTTACTCTTGTCTCCAGTCATATGATGAGAACATCCACTATCAATCACCCATTCATCTTTCTCAATAACCTGAGTAGCCAAGGTACCTTCCATATTTGCATAGCTAGCAGATTCAGTAGACACTGGATCTTCTTCTTTGATGGCAATGAACACCCAATCATTTTAAGAGGAACCTCCATGATCAGATTCATCACCTGTGACTCCTTCTCTAACTTCTTGGACATAGTAACATTTGTTCTAATTTTTGTATCTATTAGGGTTTGGTTTTGAATACCTCTCTAGACATCTTGAGGCAAAATGACCAATCTCATTACAAGCAAAACATTTGAGTGGCAATTTTCCTTCATACTTATTGGATCCTCTTGGCAATCTTTTGGCAAGAAGAGCTTCAAGATCTGTAGTTTCAATTTCAACATCTTCAAGATCCTTCCTTGTCTTCACGAATCTGTTTGATCTTGCAGAAGAGCTTTCACCTAGATTATATCTTTGTTTTCCATATACACTGGCCTTATATGCAGATTCAGACTTGGGAAGAGAATCACCAAACTCACTTAATTCAAAAGATAACATTTTGCCAACTAGTTGATCTCTTGTAACTTCTGATATAGTCTTGATCTCCTCTATAGCATTAACCTTATGTTTGTATGAATTAGGTAAAGATCTAAGCACTTTTGATACAATTTCTGATTCTTCCAAAGTTCCACTAGCACACTTGATACCACACACAAGTTCATTTATATTTTGCATGTAGAATGTGATGTTTTCATCTTCACTCATCCTCAAAGTTTCAAATTCTCCTCTCAGACTTTACAACTTGGCACATTTGACAAATTTATCACCTTCATATAGATTCTCCAACTTTTTCTAGATTTCATGAGTAGGTTTTAGACCAAAGACATTTGTCATTTCTAAATCAGTCAGGGCACTCAACAAGGCTTCTTTATCTCCAAGGTTATTTTCAACATCTTTGAGTTGATCTAGAGTTGAAGGACCTTTCTTCGGAGGTTTATACTCAACACTGGTTATCACCCAATAGGCATTGCCCATACATTGCAAATGGCACTCCATGTGATTCTTCCAAATAGAATAATTTGTTCCATCAAATCTTAGATTATCCTTCTTGTAGGTCAACATCCAAGATATCCTCAAGTGGTTAAGCTTTTATAAGAGGATCTGGCTCTAATACCAATTGTTGGAATTAGACTGGACAACTGAGAGGGGGGATGAATCAGTTGTCACACAAAATAAAATTTTCTACTTTCAACCTTCTTTATCAACTTACTTATCAGATTAGTGATATAAACATTAAAGCATAGATCAACAACATATGAGTAGAAACATAATCAACACAATTGATGCACCAAGATTTTGACGTGGAAACCTAGTTAAGGGAAAAACCATTGTGAGGGTTAACCCACAAAGATTTGTACCCTGTTAAAAGTACTTTAGAAAAGTAGAAGGCACATGCCTTCAGGCGCACTGCCCAGAGCTCACTGCTCAAAAGAGAGGGTCACTGCCTACAAAATTTATTTAGAATAGAAAGGATTAACTAAGAAATAGCATCTACTTTATGCTTGATTTAGTTTCAATGAATGCTCACAAAACTTCTGCTTTGCCCTAAATTCTTCTTCACTAACTTTTTCACTCTACACTACTCTCACTCCTTTTCTTCTCTACTCTTCTTCTGATCCTTTATTTGGATTTAATCTATTTTACTCAAGGACGATTTTTAACAACTGTTCAACAAGTATTTATACACTTCATCAACCTTGGAATGATCAACAAGGTCGACTAAACTTAACACAGATCTTTACACTATTGTCCAAATGTAGTTGAGACTCGAATCTTCCTCTACTAACATGCCACGCTTCATAAAATGATCTTTAGATCATCCGCAACATGCTAGGAACATTCGTTCGGCCAAGACTGGGAAGAACATCAACTTCAAAGAGGAAATCTTCAATAACAAGCTCAAACTCCAATGCGGACCTCCAACATAGTAACCACATGATCCAGATACCTCCACAAGGACATTGAATTCACCAATAACATCCACTCTAAACCAAATTACCAGAATCATTTGTATCTTCCTCTAGAACCTCAAGAACTCTGTCTGCCAGGACTGTCAAATCAGAAGGATGGCTTGTGGACCTCCAAACCATGAACCACTAGAGTTGATGATACACACTGACTTCCCAAACATGCCTTCAGATCCACAGACCATAATATTTCACTGTGGAGAAATCCGGACCAACTTTGTGTCACTTTGTCTCTTCTGAATATTACAGGATCTAGTTCTACTCAGATGGCCATAACTTCTTCAAATCTTCATGCGGACTTCTTAATTCTTAACTGGAATAACCTCTAACAATCCTCTACATAGCCATAAGGTCTACAAGCATTGAGTCTTCATTAATTTTCTCAATATCCCCAACATTCTAGTCTCCTAAACAGGCAACAAAATAAGGTACAGTTGACACTAATGACAACAAGAATATGTTGACATCAATGACAACACCACTTACGCAGATATTTGCAATAGGAAGAACTAGTGTACTTAGGATTTTTTTATTTCTGTGGAAGGATTGAAGATGGACCCTGAGAAATTGAAAGAAATTGTTGAATGGCCTACATCGGAAAGCATTTGAGAGGTTAGATCATTTCATGGATTGGCTAGTTTCTATTGAAAGTTCATCAGAAATTTTATTTCAGTATGCAACCCTATAATCGAGACAATGAGAGGTGACAGGAAAGACTTTAAGTGGACATCTAGAGCAGATAAAAGTTTTGAATTATTGAAGCAAAAAGTGACAGAGCAACCTATTTTGGTGTTACTGGATTTCAATAAGGTATTTCAAGTTGATTGTGATGCAAGTGGAAGTGCGATTGGATTAGTATTAAGTCAAGATGGTATACATGTAGCATATTTTAGTGAAAAGTTGAATGATGCAAGGAGACAATATTCAGTTTATGATCAAGAGTTCTATGCCATAATTCAAGCCTTGAAGAAATGGAGACATTATTCATTGCCTAAGGAGTTTGTACTATATACAAATCATCAAGCTTTGTAATATTTGAACAGTTAGGGAAAGTTGAATCAGAAACACATGAGATGGGTAGAGTTCATGTAGAGTTATACTTTTGTGTTGAAGCATAGGATTGGAAAATCAAACAAAGTTTCTGATGTGTTGAGTAGAAGAAGGAACTTGTTGATAGAAATGAGAGTTGAAGTGTTGGGTTTTGATGAATTAAAGATCATGTATGAGGGAGATACTGATTTTGTAGAACCTTGGAAAACATGTAAGGAACCTATTGTGATAGATAGGAGTAAGTGGCTAGATTATTTTATTCAGGAAGATATGTTGTTTAGAGGAAGTCAGTTGTGCATACCTAAGAGTTCAATGAGAGATAATTTGATCAAGGAGAAACATAGTGGTTGATTGGTAGGACACTTTGGCATTGATAAGATAGTGGCTTTGGTGAGTGAAAACCACTTTTTCCCTTAGATGCATAAGGATGTTAGGAAATTTATGCAAAGTTGTAGAGTTTGTCAAGTTGCGAAAGGAAGTAGCTAGAATACTGGATTGTATAAACCTTTGATAGTATCAGAGAGACCTTGGGAAGACATAAGCATGGATTTCATAATGGGATTAACGAAGACACAGAGATGACATGATTCAATATTTGTAGTGGTTGACAGATTTTAGAAGATGACTCATTTCATACATTGTAAGAAGATAACTAATGCAATGCATGTACCTGACCTATTTCTCAAATAGATTGTGAGATTGCATGGATTACCTAAGAGTATAATTTTAGACAGAGATAGAAAGTTTCTTGGATACTTTTCAAAGACACTTTGGAAGAAAATAAAGATAGATTTGAAGTTTAGTTCATCTTTTCATCCATAGACCAATGGACAAATAGAGGTAGTGAATAGGAGTTTGGGAAACTTGTTGAGATGTTTGGTTAGAGAGAAAATAGGAAGTTGGGATTTGATTCTTTCACAAGCAAAGTTTGTATACAATAATTTAGTAAATAGGAGTACCAGAAGAACGCTATTTGAGATTGTTACTGGAGGAACACCTAGAGGAGTTACAGAATTGAGAGACATTGGTATGGAAGAAAAGAGAAGTGCAGAAGCAGAGGAATTTGTAGATCACATGAAGATAGTGCATAATCAGGTGAAGAAGCATTTGGAGGATATGAACAGTAAGTATAAGGAAAAGGTAGATGAGAAGAGAAGATATAAGGAATATGAAGTTGGAGATGAAGTGATGGTGTACTTGAGGAAAGAAAGACTTCTAGTTGGGACATATAACAAGTTGAAGATGAAGAAGTTTGGACCTTGTAAGATACTCAGAAAATTTGATTCAGGAAATGCTTATGAAGTGGAGTTACCGGAGACACTGGGTATATCACCTATTTTCAATATTCCAAACCTTTATCAGTATCATGAAGCAGAGCTCAGTGATAGCATGGAAGAAGACTTGAAGAAGCAGTTACCACAACAAGCACCAAAGCAGATTGAAGACATTTTGGATAGCAGAGTTGGATGCAGCACTAGAGGAAGACAATACAAAGAATATCTTGTGAAGTGGAAAGGCAGACCAGAGGAAGATTCATCATGGATTTCTCAGGCTAAGGTGGACCATCTTGGTTCTCTCCTAGCCCCAACAAAGTGAGGGACTCACTTTGTTTCAATAACCCCAGATGTTTGACGTAGGAGTATCCCTGGTTCAAGAGCAATAATACATCAACCAAAAACATTTGCATTTTAGTTTGTTTGTAGTTCAGTTTGTTCCCTTTCATTTTCAAGTAGTTTAGTCAGAAGCTATTTCTATATTTTGGTCTGCATTCTGCCGCAGTTACATTTCACATCTTGTGGAGCTAGACATAGCATCTAGATTCATTCATCTACATCATATCTAGAATTTAGAGCATTTGGATTAAGTAACAGAAAGTTATCGCTATCAGAAGATCAACTATTTTCTCAGAATAGATCATCTAGACAGTCTCTGATAATCAGCTATAGGAGAAGACTTGTGGAGCTTAATGACACATCATTCAATGATCTTTGATTCATGTCCAACCTTCCCCAAGATCTGTACATCAGTTCATTCATTTGTGGAGGTATTCTACATGATTAGGTTTGACCTATCCGTGTATACACGTTACAACACTTCATTGGAGTTTGCGAGCTTCCTTGGCCGATGTGGAGGAATCTTTTGTACCAAAGATGATATATAAGAATGTAATAGATCCCTAGAAAAATAGTGAATCATATAGTGATAGTCCATAGTTTGGGATTTTGCGTGAGGGGACCTCAAAGCTATATCTTGTGTATATTCTAATATTTTGTAATCATACATGTGAGCCTAATTGTAAGTCCTCATGATGCCAGCCGGATTGTATTTGAATTCTATTATATACTAAATGACTGAATTTGTATTTGTTTCATATCTTTGAGTCATTTCTATTGTGTTTACTCTTGCTGCACGGCCTTGACAGTTCACTCTATGGACCCTCCCATCGTGACTGCACCAGTAAAGGTATTGCAAACATCAATCTCTATTTCAAAATCAATAACGATCAAATTATGATTGTTGTAGTCTTTGTTGATGATATTGTTTTTGGAGGCAATGAAGGTGTGTGTAAAAAATTTGCATAGGAAATGCAAAAGGAATTTGAGATGTCTATGTTTGGTGAAATAAATTTCTTTTTAGGACTACAAATTACTTAATCATAAAAAAGGAATTTTCATTTCTCAGTCCAAGTATGTAAGATAATTGTTGAAAAAGTTTGGAATGGAGGATTCTAACATAGTATGTACTCCTATGGTAATTGGATGCAAGCTAAGCAAGAATGATGAATCACCTAAAATTTATCAGAAAAATTATAGGTCTATGATTGGAGGACTACTTTATCTGACCCATACCAAACTAGACATAATGCATGTAGTTTATCTTGTGGCAAGATTTGATGCAGGAGCATCTAGTGGTGTAAGGGAAATCTTGCATCACCCAAAAGGACATTGATTCAAAATCATTGAAGTTGTTTTCATTTCTTTCCATAATTAGTATTTCTGGTTCCATAATCACTTGAATAATGATGTAGGACTTTCAGTTTTTCCAAACTGTTAAAAATAGCAAACTGCTATTTTTAGAAAGTTTGCATTTGGGCACGGATCGAAACGAATATTTATAGGAAGCTTTGTAAATGAAATATGAGACCTTTTGTGAAGGAATTAGGCAAAGATCATTTGTGAGCTAAAAGATATTAAAGTTTCTATTTTCTAAAATTAGATATGAGGCACTAAAACATCCCACAATGTCTTGAAAAGTTGATGGAAATCTATTTACATATTTCTAACATGATATTTCACTTCATGAGATTTTTGGTGCTTTAAACGGTTTGTCAATTGGACACCCAAATCAAAAGTGATGCTTCTCGGAAGTTGACCTACTTCTGGAGGGAGTTGTAAATTTTGAAATTTAGTTGGAGGCCGCCAAAAAGGGCTATTTATGGCTATTTTTGGGAACCCTGGGTAGTAGCAGAGATAAGGGAGAAAGTTTAGAATCAAGAATAGGCAGGAAAACAAAAACCCTAGCTGATTTAGGGTTATAGAAGGCTGAAGATTCTAGAGTCTTGTGATAGGAAGCTATAATGTGTTGCAGCTTGTGGAGGATTGATTCCTCTAATTGTATTGGAGCTTCTGTAATGTAATGAGTTGTCCAAATTAATAAAATATCATTCTATTTTTTGTGTGCAATTTCTATTGTTGTGTGTTTTGTGATTTACCCCTTTCATCAAGTGGTATTAGAGCAAGGGTTCCTAAGTGTGTAGACAAATTGGCAACCATGAGGCAATTTACACCAGGACCTGAGGTTGTGAGCTTGCTACGGAGATCAAAATGCCTCCACAAAGAAATCATGTGGGGAGAAATACTTTGATGGAAGAGGGTTTTAGAGCCTTGTAAAGACAGATCAATATATTGCAAGAAGAGCTACGAAGAGGGTTTGAGCTAAGAACAAGAGAAGAAAGTGAGGATGAAGCTAAAGAAGAGCTATCTGAGGAATACCAAGAAGCTGCAGGAGATCTTGCAAAGGTTAGCTTTCTAAGGGCCATTTCAAAGATTGGAAAGAGGCCTAGGATTGAAGTTTCTCCTTATTCTAGAGATTTAAATCTAGAAAAACTTATTGATTGGATCAATGATATGGAAGAATATTTCAAGTACAAAGATGTGGAGGAGCTAGATCAGGTCAAGTTTGCAAAAACAAAGTTGAAGGGCCATGCCAGTATTTGGTGGAAGGAGGTCTAGTTGGAGAGGAATAGAAGAGGAAAAGGAAAGATTACCAGATGGGATCAGATGGTGGAAAAATTAAACAAGAAGTTCATTCTTGTGGACTATGAGACAGAGTTGTTGAAGAAGCTGCAAGGACTGAAGCAAGGTAACAAGTCTATCAAGACGTATATAGAAGATTTTAATAAGATTACTATTAGGATAGGCCATGCAAAGGCCAACAAGGAGAAGGTAGTCCATTACATTAATGGGTTAAGGCCAAGTATTCAAGAGGAGTTGAGCCTGGTTAGAATGACCACCATAGAAGATGCATACCAATTTTCCTTGAAGGTGGAAGATAAGATAAATAAAAGATTTGAAAACAAAAAAAGGGGAAGAGGTCAAGGTGGAAGGACTAGTGGAAGATCCTATGGAGGCTGAAATGAAGATCAAAAGAAAAGTGAAGAAGTTGGCACCAGTCAAAATTAGAGAGGAGATAATGCCTACCGCCCTTGTGACTAGAACAATGGTGAACAAAGAGGAAGTGGAAGAGGTCGACTTGGGCAAGGACTTGTAAGATGAGGTTTCAAAGGAACCTATTTCTAATGCGGAGAATAAGGGCATCGAGCATATGAGTGTCTGCAACATCAAGGAAAGATGAATAGAAGACTTAAAGGTAATGAACATGTTGCACATGTAGATGAAGATGCATAGTCTGAGCATTCTGAAGATGCTAAAAGGGGAGAAACCCTAGTTGTCAAAAGAACCTTGCTGAATGAGGAGAAAGAGCTAGATCAAAGAAATAGTTTATTCCGCACAAGATGCAAGTGTGAAGGTAAGTGTTGTGATATTAAAATTGATAGTGGAAACATTGATAATCTTGTTTTAGAGAAGATGGTTAAGAAGCTGAAGTTGAAAAGAAAAAAGTATCCACATCCATATCAGATTGCATGGTTGCAGAAGGACCATAGAGCTTTGGTCAGTGAACAATGTTTATTCAAATTCAAGATTGGGGACTATCATGATGAGGTGTTGTGTGATATCATACCGATGGATGCATGTCATATGTTATTGGGAAGGCCATGGAAGTATAATAGGTGCATTGGTGTAGGAGCACCTAAAGGAACACCTTGGAACAAGAAGACACCAATGACCATGAGAGGATACTATGGAGTAAATCAATTCAATTAGAGCATCTTAAAACCAGTCATGGCATATGGTAATGTAAGGATCAAATGTCCTGATGGTCCTGGCAAGGACCCTAGGACCAAAAATGATGTAATTTGGGCCAATAGTGCCTCTAGG
This sequence comes from Cunninghamia lanceolata, assembly GCA_027924645.1. Taxonomy (NCBI): domain Eukaryota; kingdom Viridiplantae; phylum Streptophyta; class Pinopsida; order Cupressales; family Cupressaceae; genus Cunninghamia; species Cunninghamia lanceolata. Next base: position 5,274,272 of record BSBN01000934.1, read on the forward strand.
AGCAGGGGCACCTAGATAATTTAGATAATTTCTTGTTTATGTAGTTCATTTTGATATTTCAGTGTTGCATAAGGTCCAAGTGACCAATTGTAAGGCCTTAGTGCCATGTGTGAGTCTAAACTAGTCATGTCTGGTAGTCAAAGAGTGTTGTAACTGGTAAGAAGTTGGGTGTAACCATGTGGTGGACAGTTACAGAGTGGTTGGCATTCCCACTAGTGCAACTGCCATACACATAGTGAAATATAAAACCAATCCTATGAGATCGGGAGGATAGAACAAAGTAATTGGAGACCTGGGTTGCATGAATTAACTGCAATAAAGAAAGACATTCATTTATTTCTGACATTTCCTTTCAATTTTGATAGTGTTTTCCTGACTGGTGCAAAGAACTGTGTATTGTTCTTATTTTGTTTTGAAAGTGACAATGCATTTTTGGACCTTTTCATGAATGTAAGACCCTGATTCTCATGGAATGGGCCCTTGATGACATGTACAATATGATCTCTAACCCTAATAGTTCAGGAGGAGTGCAGATTGGGAGCTGATCACCATTAGAATGCAAGGTTGAGACTAAGGGAAGGATGGCTCAAGCGTGAAGCAGAGGAGATTATTGGTGTTTCACTGAAGATACAATTTGTGTATATACGTCAATTGTATATCAAGACATTTTTTGTGTATATCGCATTTGTATGCGAGTGTCTATTTTGTGTGTATCTTATGAAGGAATGCATGTTAGCAATGTATGCTGGGTTTGTATGTGTTGAAACATACAATCGGTGACCGAGGGTTGAGGGCCCCACCAATTGCATAAAGCAATGTATGTATGTACAAAGTTGTAGAAATCAGTGTGAGAAGATGCATCAGGTTGATAAAATTGTGTTGAGCCGATAGTAAGTGTTCTTACCGATCGGGGTGACAACTAAAAGTGTCACCGATGGATATTTTATCGGTGTAACGACAGTGTATCGGTCAGAGTCTGCAAGCGGTTGCCGATAGGGTTGTGTGTTGCTGATGAGGATTTTGGGGAGAAAATGAACGTCAGGGTGATCTTTCTAGAAGAAGTGGATGGTGTAACATTTGGCCGATGAACATAAAGGGTTCAGTGTGAAGGAAACCGTTGGGAGGACAAAAAGGTAGCGAGGCCGATAAGGAAAGAGAAGAATAGTTTTGGTGAGACATGGAGATCTCTTGCCGATATTGGTAAAAATAAACATTTTGTTTGTTTCGACTATGTGAGTCTGCATCATAGTGGTATCAGAGCAGCAAGTAGGTTCTTGAGGAAATAGGAGAATCTAGTGAAAGAGTTAAGGGTTGGTGATAGTTGTGATGATGGCCCCTAAAAATTAGATGGCTAGGGAGAATAATGAATTGGGAGAAGCCTTAGAGGCAAGAGAAAGAGAGTTGAGGGAGAGAAAAGAATAGGATGCTGCAAGAGAAAGCATCAATCTTGGCAAGGTTGGAAGCATTGGAGAAGAATCCTAGAAGGGATGAACAAGATGATCAAGAAGGAGATGATGGAGGATATGAGAAGGCAGATGAGAACCCTCCTAAGGATGAGTTGGATCCTGAAGAAAAGAGACTTTTGAGTTTGCTTAAGGCAGTTCAAGGTAGTCGAACAAAGATAGACTTGCCTAGCTATCAGGGGAAGATGGATAGTGAAGAGGTATTAGGGTGGATAGATGCCCTTGAATTTTTTCTGAGTATGAGGAAATGAGTGATGAGAAGAAGATTAAATTTGCAAAAACAAAGTTGAGAGGGACAACACTTACATGGTGGAGTAGTGTACAAGCAGAAAGAGTGGCTAGAGGTGGAACAAAAATCACTTCTTGGGGTAGGATGAAGGATATGATGAAGAATTATTTTCTTCCATCTGATTATGGTATTCAAACAAAGAGGATGAGGCAGAACTTGAAGCAAAAGAACATGGATGTTATGTCATATACTAAGCAGTTTCATAAGCTTAGTGTTAGAGATGGATTGGAAAAGGAAGATGAGAAAGTGACAACGTACCTTAATGGGCTTAGGTACAACTTGCAAGATGAAATTGGTTTAACCATACCCAAATCATGTGGAGAATGTTTTAAACTGGTCATAAGGGCTGAAGAGAGGGTGAAGAGGAAGCAAGAAAGACAAGGAGGTGGTGTTAGAGGATCTAGAGGTAGGGGCAAACCTGCTAATGAAGGACAGAGTAGTAATAAGAAAGGAAAACAGTTTTTGGCAGATCAGAGAGGTGGATATAGAGGTGGAGGTAGGTTTGGATTAGGTAGAGGAGTATTCCTAGGAAGATGTTATCATTGCAATGAATTTGGAAACCTATCTTTCAAATGTCCTAAGTGGGATGATGCTGATAAGAGCAAGGATAGAAGAGTTCACTTGGTACAAGAAGAGGAGAAGAAAGAAGACCAGGAAATATTAGTAGCCCATCCAGAAATAGGTGGAGAATTTCTCATGGTGGAAAAAGGCAAAGTGCAGCAAGCACCACAGGTATCCATTTTTAAAACTAATTGTTTAAGCCATGGAAAAATGTGTAAGTTGATCATAGATTTAGGTTCACATGATAATTTAGTTTCTTGGAATATGGTACATAAATTGGGATTGAAGACATTTGATCATCCTAGTCCTTACAATGTCACTTGGGTAAGTCAAGAGCAACAAGTAAGGGTTAGTCAGAGGGCATATGTTAATTTTTCAATTGGTCCATATCATGATTATGTTTTGTGTGATGTCATTTCAATGACATGTGGGCATATAATTTTGGGTAGACGATGGCAGCATTTAAGAAGGACAATTCATGATGGCTATACTAATAGTTATTTGGTGCACAAAGATGGTAAAAAGTTTAAACTAATACCTCTGCCTTGTGAATATAAGAAATACAATGCTATTGTCTATTTTGGAGAGAAAGTACAGTGGAATGTGTAGGTAAATACTGGTTGGAAGCAACATGAACAATTGCAGCAGAGGAAAGTGGAAGACAATCCTAAAGAACAGCAAGTTTGGGACTTAAATTGCATCAAGATTGGGGACATTGATTTCCCTACAAGGAGGCAGGTAAAGGAAGACAAACAAGAGAATATACAGAGAGGAACAAATCAGAACCTTAAGATGGAGAGAGTAGAAGCATTACAACAGTAAGATCCTAGGCAAGGACATCAAAATATGTTTTGTGATATTAACACTTTTAGTAAGAGTCATGCAGGTTGGAGAAGGAGGAGGATAACCCTTGGAGAGTTCATGTTCACTATTACAAATCAGAGGAACCTTTCAAAAAGACTGCAGGATGTTTGGAGCAGATCACATAACTCTTGGGACAATAGTTTTTTTCATGCTGTGGAGTATGGTGCAGGAGCACCTAAAGGAACACCTTGGAACAAGAAGACACGAATGACCATGAGAGGATCCTATGGAGTAAATCAAGTCAATTGGAGCATCTTAAAACTAGTTATGGCATATGGTAATGTAAGGGTCAAATGTCCTGAAGGTCTTGGCAAGGACCCTAGGACTAAAAATGATGTAATTTGGTCCAATAGTGCCTCTAGGAGCAGGGGCACCTAGATAATTTAGATAATTTCTTGTTTATGTAGTTCATTTTGATATTTCAGTGTTGCATAAGGTCCAAGTGACCAATTGTAAGGCCTTAGTGCCATGTGTGAGTCCAAACTAGTCATGTCTGGTAGTCGAAGAGTGTTGTAACTGGCAAGAAGTTGGGTGTAACCATGTGGTGGACAGTTGTAGAGTGGTTGGCATTCCCACTGGAGCAACTGCCATACACACAGTGAAATATAAAACCAATCCTGTGAGATCAGGAGGATAGAATGAAGTAATTGGAGACCTGGGTTGCACAAATTAACTGCAATAAAGAAAGACATTCATTTATTTCTGACATTTCCTTTCAGTTTTGATAGTTTTTCTTCTGACTGGTGCAAAGAACAGTGTATTGTTCTTGTTTTGTTTTGAGAGTGACAATGCAATTTTGGACCTTTCCATGAATGTAAGACCCTGATTCTCATGGAATAGGCCCTTGATGACATGTACAGTATGATCTCTAACCCTAATAGTTTAGGAGGAGTACAGATTGGGAGGTGATCACCATTAGAATGCAAGGTTGAGACCAAGGGAAGGATGGCTCAAGCGTGAAGCAGAGGAGATTATTGGTGTTTCACTGAAGATACAATTCATGTATATACGTCAATTGTATATCGAGACATTTTCTATGTATATCACATTTGTATGAGAATGTCTATTTTGTGTGTATCCTGTGAAAGAATGCATGTTAGCAATGTATGTTTGGTTTGTATGTGTTGAAACATACAATTGGTGACCGAGGGTTGAGGGCCCCACCAATTGCATAAAGAAATGTATGTATGTATGAAGTTGTAGACATTAGTGTGAGAAGATGCATTAGGTTGATAAATTGTGTTGAGCTGACAGTAAGTGTTCTTACTGATCGGGGTGACAACTAAAAGTGTCACTGATGGATAGTTTATCGGTGTAACGGCAGTGTATCGGTCGGAGTCTGCAAGTGGCTGCCCATAGGTTTGTGTGTTGCTGATGAGGATTTCGGGGAGAAAATGAATGTCGGGGTGAGCTTTCTAGAAGAAGTCGATGGTGTAATGTTTGGCCAATGAACATAAAGGTTTCAGTGTGAAGGAAACCATCGAGAGAACAAAAAGGTAGCGAGGCCGATAAGGAAAGAGAAGAATAGTTTCGGTGAGACATGGAGATCTCTTGCCAATATTGGTAAAAATAAATATATTTTTTGTTTCCACTATGTGACTCTGCATCATGCGTTGTCCATGATGGCCATGCAAACACATATTCCATAACAAAGGATGGAGTTCATCATAAATTGAAGCCCTTGAAGGAGGTGGAAGAACAGGTATGTAGTACTACCAAAATTTGCTTGGTAGATGGTAGGAAATTTTTGGAGGGTATGAAGCATGAGCGTCATTGCTTTGCATTGATTCCTAAGATTAGTCAAGAGAAATGTGAAGGTTTACCAGTAGAAGTCTCAGATATGTTAGAATAATTTTAGGATATTGTCTCTGATAATGTACCAGAAGGTTTACCACTAGTGAGGAAGGTAAGTCATCAAATGGATTTGATACCAGGATCTAGTTTGCCAAATAAGGCAACCCACAGAATGACCCCTATAGAGAATGAAGAGCTGAATAAACAAGTTTAGGAGTTGTTGAGGTAGGGACCAATAAGAGAGAGCCTAAGTCCATGTGCAGTACCTACAGTACTAGCACCGAAGAAAGATGGAGAGTGGAGGATGTGTACAGACTCTGCCATCAACAAGATCATGATCAAGTACAGATTTCCATTACCAAGAATGGATGACATAATGCATTGTTTGAGTGGAGCCAAGTACTTCACAAAGATTGACCTGAAGAGTGGGTATCACTAGATCCAAATCAAAGAAGGAGACAAATGGAAGACAACCTTCAAGACAAAGGAAGGTTTGTATGAGTGGTTAGTCATGTCATTTGGGCTAACCAATGCACCGAGCACATTCATGCAGCTCATGAATGAGGTATTGAAAGAATTTTTGGGAAGTTTTATTATTGTTTATTTAGATGACATTTTGATTTTTAGTAAGACTTGGGATGAACATCTAATGCATATTAGAAGAGTTTTAGAGAAGCTGAGGGAGCAGAAGTTGTTGATTAATATGAAGAAATACAGTTTTGCAAAGGAGTTGGTGTACCTAGGATTTGTTGTTTCAGAAGAAGGTCTAAAGATGGACCTAGAAAAAGTAATGGCTATCATTGAATGGCTTACACCAAGGAGTGCTATAGAGATAAGATCTTTTCAGGGGTTGGCAAGTTTTTACAGAAAGTTTATCATGAATTTTTGTAGCATTTGTGCACCCCTAACTGAGACAATGAGAGTGGATAGAAAAGAGTTTAAATGGACTACAAGAGAAGACAAGAGTTTTGATACATTGAAGTAGAAAGTCACAGAACAACTTATTTTGGCACTTCCAGATTTCAATAGGGTATTTTAGGTAGATTGTGATGCTAGTGGTAGTGCTATAGGAGCTAGTTTGAGTCAAGAAGGTAAGTTGATTGCCTATTTTAGTGAGATGCTTAATGATACCAAGAAAAAGTATTATGTTTAAGATCAAGAGTTTTATGCAATAGTTCAGGATTTGAAGAAATGGAGACATTATTTGTTGCCAAAAGAGTTTTTTTTATACACTGATCATCAAGCTTTGCAGTATCTTAATAGTCAAGGAAAGTTAAATCAAAGGCACTTAAAATGGGTTCAATTTTTGCAGAGTTATACTTTTTTTTAAGCATAGGAGTGGGAAGTCCAATAGAGTTGCAGATGCCTTGAGAAGAAGGCAAAATTTGTTGATAGAAATGAAGATAGAGGTTTTTGGATTCGATGAACTTAAAATTTTGTATCTTAAAGATCTAGATTTTACAAAGGCTTGGAAGGCTTGTTTGGAACCTATTACTTTGGATAGGAAAAAATGGTTGGATTTCATAATCCAAGATGGCATGTTGTTTAAAGGAAGCCAGTTGTGCATTCTAAGGAGTTTCATGAGAGAGAACCTGATTAAGGAGAAGCGTAGTGGGGGATTGGCTAGACACTTTGGTCGAGATAAGACCATTGCTATTGTTGGTGAGCATTATTATTGGCCACAGTTGTGGCAGGATGTGAGAAAATTTGTGCAAAGTTGTAGAGTGTGTTAGATGGAAAAAAGAACAAGTAAGAATATAGGGCTATATCAGCCATTACCTATACCAGAGAAGCAATGGGTTGATATTAGTATTGATTTTGTTCTTGGTTTACCAAGGACACAGAGAGAACATGATTCCATTTTTGTGGTGGTGGATAGATTCTTGAAGATAGTACATTTTATTCCTTGTAAGAAGACTAATGATGATGTTCATATTGTATAAATATATTTCAAGGAGGTGGTGAGACTACATGGTCTACCTAAGAGCATAGTTTTAGATCGAGATACTAAGTTTGTTGGTTATTTCTGGAGGACATTGTGGAAGAATTTGAAGACATTTGAAGTTTAGTTTTGTACACCATCCATAGACTGATGGACAGATAGAAGTGGTGAATAGGAGTTTGGGTAACCTGCTATGATGTTTAGTAGGAGATAAGCCCAAGGGATGGGACTTGATTTTACCACAGGCATAATTTGCTTACAACAATTTTGTCAATAGGAGTACTGATAAATCACCATTCCAAATTGTATATGGGAATAGTCCAAGAAATGCTTTAGAGTTAAGGAAGGCAGACAAGGGAGAAAAGACAAGTGCTGAAGTCGAAGACTTTGTAGAACACCTAAAGAATTTGCATGAAGAGGTGAGAAAGTACATTAATAAGATGAATATTTAGTAAAAGGCTAAGGTAGATCAGAAGAGGAGATATAAGGAATTCTAGGTAGGTGATGAAGTCATGGTTCACTTGAGAAAAGAACGGTTCCCAATTGGAACATATAATAAGTTGAAAATAAAGAAATTTGGACCATGTAGAATCCTGAAGAGGCATGATTCAGGAAATGCATATGAGGTAGAGTTGCCGAGTGGGATCAACATTTCACCTGTGCTCAACATTACTGATTTAACAAATTATCATGAAGGTGGCACAGAGGATAGACCAATAGAAGAACAGTGAAGTATTCTAACATCTACTTCAACAGAGGAGATAGAAGAGATCTTGGATAGCCGAGTGGGAAGAAGTACTCAGAATAGGCAATATGAGAATATCTGGTGAAATGGAAAGGAAGGCCTGTTGAAGATTCTTCTTGGTTGTGTAAGGTAGAGGTTGACCGTTTGGGTTTTCCTCAAACAAACACCTGAGATGTGACAGGGTCACTTCTCAAATTACCCTGAGTGTCTGATGCAGAAGCATCTAGTGGTGTAAGGCCAATCTTGCATCACCCAAAAAGATGTTGATTCAAAATTATTAAGGTTGTTTTCATTTCTTTCCATAATTAGTAATTCTAGTTCCATAATCACATGAATAATGATGTAGTACTTTTAGTTTTTCCAAACTACTAAAAATAGCAAACTACTTTTTTTGGAAAGTGAAACTGCTATTTTTGGAAATTTTGAATTTGGGCATGGATTGAAGCAAAAATTTACAAGAAGCTTCATAAATGAAATATGAGACCTTTGGTGATGGAATCAGGCAAAGATCATTTGTGAGTTGAAATATATTAAAGTTTTTATTTTCTAAAATACCCCAATTTTTTTTTGAAATCAGATATGAGGCACTAAAACGTGCCATAACCTCCCAAAAAGTTGATGAACATTTGTTTACATATTTCTGACATGATATTTCACTTTATGATATTTTCAGTTCTTCAAATGGTTTGTCAATCAAACACCAGATCAAAAGTTATGCTTCCTTGAAGTTGACCTACTTTTGAAGGGAGTTGCAAATTTTGAAATTTTGCTGGAGGCCACCAAAAAGGGCTATTCATGGCTATTTTTGGGAACCTTGGATAGTATTAGAGATAAGGCAGAAAGTGTAGAGTCAATAGTAGGTGGGAAAATAGAAACCCTAGCTATTTTGGGATTAAAGAAGGCTAAAGATTCCAGAGTCTTGTGATAGGAAGCTATAATGTGTTGCAGCCTATGGAGGATTGATTCCTTTGATTGTATTGGAGCTTCCGTAATGTAATGAGTTGTCCAAATCAATAAAATATCATTCTATTTTCTGTGTGCAATTTTTTTTGTTGTGTGTTTTGTGATTTACCCCCTTCATCAAGATTTCAAGAAGATCCTAAGGAGTCACATGTGATGGCAATCAAGAGGATCATGAGGTATTTAAAAGGTAATTTAGACTATGGATTGTGATATTCCAAAGATATTGATTTCACTCTTAGTGCTTATACAGATGTAGATTAGGCTAGAGATGCTGATGATAGAAAAAGTACAAGTGGAGGTGCTTTCCTTTTGGGTAACAGATTAGTTTCGTGGTTGAGCAAGGAGCAAGAATCAATTTCTTTGTCTACTGTAGAAGAAAAATATATTGTTGTAGCATGTTGCTGCACTTAACTGTTTTGGATGAAGCAAACATTGAAGGACATAAGAGTTGTGTATGAAGAACCAATTTCAATCTTTTGTGATAATACAATTGCTATAAATAGTTTAAAGAATCCAGTGATGCACTCAAGAACAAAGAACATATCAATAAGATATCACTTTCTGAGAGAAAAGACAACAGAGAATGAAATAAAGATGGAGCATGTATCTACAAAGGATCAGATTGCAAATATTTTCACTAAGCCTCTACCTAAGGATACTTTTGAGTATCTTAGGGAAAAGTAATAGGTTATTACCCCTCCTACTCTAAACTAAGATGAATAAGGAATGCATTAGTCCAAATTTTCATGTTTTGATCTGGATTGATGTTCTGTAAGCTACCTCTCAGGGAGAGCTGGTAAGTGTTGCTTATACAAGTTTCTAATTAAGAGAAGTAAGTGTTGTAGTACTAATGATAGGGGGAGTTGTGTAGAAAAAAGAAAAGATAAGGTCTCGCACCCTTTGCCATTGATGTCAATGAGGGAGAGAAGTTCATGTGAAAAACTTAAGAAGAAAGTTACAGACAAAGAAAGCATCAAGTAAGGGGAGCAAAGAAGCAAATAAAGTTTGTATGTCTTGATGGTTTTTCACATCATGTGTTGCCATCAATGACAAAGGGAGAGATTGTTGCAAGTATGAGTAGTAAGTGTTGTCATTGATATCAACACCTAAGAAAGTCATTTGAATAAGTATGAACAAGTATTTGAGGAATTAACAAAAATTACAAAATTCCTTTATCTACCAGAGTAGTGCAGTGTTTTGCTTTGCATATCCTGTAGGTTGAATATCTTTTCTTGTGGATTGGAGGTTATGTTAAGGGATACCTGTAGATGCTATGTTTCAAGTTTGATCCTCCGATGTGAAGATTTGAGCGAGGTTGGTTCACCAGAGTAAAAACTATTTTTCTGTGTATTTAATGGTGATAGGGAGAATGTATTTTGCTCCGCATTTAAGTTTCACAATCTACAATTCTAGAATTAAGTTTGTGATAATGTTATGTGCCTTCAGGTCTAATGGTTCATGATTTGGTTCTCTGCAAGTGATATTTTCTTTACAACAGTGGTGAACAGTGATGTTCAAGTACTCTGGTTTGAAGAATCTAATGGATAAAGTGTTTTGAGGTTGTACAGATGTTGTTGGTGATTATAGCATGCTTGTGGATGTCTCTTCATCATGTTCCTACCTTTTGATTGGTCCAAAAAGAATAATCCAGATCTTTCATGAAGCGTGTTCTTAAAGGACTTAGTGTTAACACTAGTTTCAGATGACTTGGTTGTTTTCACTACCTACGACTATATTTTGGAGTTTGTGATAGTGTGTTGTTGTGTGGAAGATTGCATTTGACTCCAAGCTAAGGCATGGTTTGGTCCACAATCATTTTTATTCCTCATAATGTTTAGGGTAAAATTGGATTTGTTGATCTTTTCTAGTTTAGATATTAAAATCCTCCTTTCACCCTAACATTGAAGGATCTAGGGTCGAATGGCGAGCATTATCATACCCCAGGTTACTTTAAGATGTGGGGAAACTTGGATTAGGGAATTAATTATCAATTTTTCCTTCTCCTATGCTCAATCGACCATTAAAACCCTAATTATGCAAATAGGTCAACAAATTAAAGAATTATAGAAAAAGTTCTTGCAGACGAGAGTAAAATACCAAATTATAGAATACGTGTTTTCGGGGTTCCGAAGAGGAACAGTCAGGGACACTAGAGCAGGCACCCAAGTCCAAGGTACCTACTTTTTCAGGGAATTTGGACCTCCTTCAGACACTGATCAGCCCTGTAACTTCTATTTTTTAGAATCTACCTTCGGAGGACACTGGAGCGAGCGCCCTAGTCCCAGAAGTGCTCCTTTGTCTGACTTTTCTTCAAATCCTAGATCCTTGATGTCTTCCCAACCTTCCTGCAACTCCACTTTTCCCAGATATGACACCTGTAACATGCAATCATAAGAATTGGTTTGGGGGTTGTGGTGTTTAGAGGTTTGCCTCAGTCAAACCCTAGAGGACACTTAAGTCTCTAAACACCATTGTCAAATAAAGAGGGCGTGCGCTTGTGAGGTAGAGGCCAAAAACCAAAGGTATCAATGATAAAAAAACACAATGATATGTCATCTTGTAGTGAAGCTCTCATGGAGGAAGATGCTCTTCATGCCATGAGGAGATTAATGCTCAAATCTGCAAATATCAACACATAGAACACAATAGCTTGCTAGTAATCATTTAGTTTACAAATGAATGCCTACACATGCTTATATATAAATCTACAAGCACTCCCGCCAAGATATTTGAAATTCAAACTTACCATGTTGGCAAAGGGACCTAATAACAGTTACTAATTGACACCCAAAAATTAAGGCTGCCCTAAAATAGGGCAGGACTAGGGCACAGGCACCCAAGTCCTTGCCCCCTATTTTAGGCAGGGTACAGCTCAAGGGGTCCTCCTAGGTCCCATTTGCCATGAAACCCATGTCTCATTCCATCAGGATGCTAAAATATGAACTAAAATATCCTAAATGCACTCTAAAGACCCAGGAGCTAAACCTTATGAGGGAAAAGCCCCCAAGGGGACATTTTCCAATGTTACATTTAGCCCCCACATTAATGTATGTATAACATGAGGTCAATACATGCATTAAAGTAAGGTCACAAACACAACAAACACATCAAACATGGAGAAGACATGCTAATCACATAGAAGACAGTAACATGCACACAAAAACATGGAGAAGCAATTACAATCACGCAGAACATAGAGAAGACAGTTAATTCATAGAAGACACATTAATGCATGGAAAATAGAAATGATATATTTTCTTTTCTTTTTCTCATATATATGAAATGTAAATGCAAGTACTAGAAAGTAAACAAACCTCCTATAGAACACGATGCACCACTTAAGGGCACATGTCTCTGTATATGGGGCAACACACATGCAAGACACGCAAAACATCCCAAAATGCATGAAGCACTCCCCAAGAGCACTAGTCATTGCATATGGGGCAATAAACATGCCATACAAAACAAGCATGCAAAAACACACACAATTGAAAACACAGAGAAAACATGACAAACAAGTGATGGTGTGTGCCTTATTTCTAGGCTCATCACCATCTCAAGCACACACCGACGATTAGGCTTCACCACAATAATCGCCAAAAACATACTTAAGGTTGAGTTAGTCACAGAACCACTCCCTGCCTCCGCAGAGGACTTTTGAAAATGATAGGATGATGCAATCTACTCTGAGAAATACACCATCTCTAGCTCCATAGAGGGCTTAAGAAAATGGATATGCTTGATATCCCACCTCTGTAGAGGGCTTACATGATTTATTGATTGATTGCAAACAAACGCAAGATGCACGATGCACTACTCAAGAGCACAAGTCACTACATTTGAGGTCAAACACATTGCTAACATCTATAACAGACATCTTACCTTATATGCCCCCACCTTAAGGTGGTGATGGGGAACGCTTAGTGGAAGCACACAACTGATCAAAAATCAATCAGTGAGAGTCCAACTTGTGTCTTAGCGATCTTCCCTTCTTTTGTTATTGGCATGACTTAGATCATTGGTGAACAGTTATGAACCTTGGTCGATGTATCGATACACCAACTTAGTATATACTTGGTGTGACTTGCTACTACTGGTGGACTAAAGTTCCTATACCATGATTCACCATTACGACTGGTCACCATTTGTATCTGACAGAAGATACATTCTCAACATACATTTCCAATATGCTTTTGTGATATGCATTCATAATATACATTCAAACCACACTCGTCGGCGGGACTTGAGCTATCGGTTGGACTTACCTTGGAGTCACTGAAACATCGATTCCTCCTAATGGATCTTCTGTCAATGCTCCATCCTCTCTTCGGCTAGACCACCCTCATCGGTCTGAGTGGGGAATGCTTTTCTGATGGTCTTTGCCTCACTGACAACAACTTCAACTCCTTCAGTCAAACCCTAGCACATAGAGATGCTAGGCGATCTACTGTGCACAACCCTTGATCTAGAACATCTGCACTGCCAAACAGTAAAACAAAATAGGAAACAAATGAATATGGTACAATGAAGCCATTCCACTGATTTTGATAGAAATCTCACCAGTGGAATGCTTCACATCGACATTTTGTAACAATGAAATTATAGAAAGGCAAAGAAATCTACATCTATGCAATTGGTAATTACAGAGAATAGAAAACAAATTAACGACACATAAATAGTTTGATTTCTCCTTCACAATGCTCGATTACATTCGCACAATTGCATTCAATTACAATATCATCTGATCTATATGCCTTTGCTTCATTTCTCTAGGGTTTATAATCTTTCCCCGAGGAACACCAACCCTATTCCAAGCGGCTGGGAGACTGATTCCAAGCAGCTGGGAGAAACTAACTGATTCCAACCGTCTAAAACTAACAACTTGACAAAAGTGACCTAAGTCACTAGGGACTTACAAAATAAAACTAGATACAAATAGTAAAGACATGCATTGGTCGAATAGACCTTATTACAACACAAAACCTAATTTTCTAAACAAACATGAATTTAAATGCCTCACAGAGGCCACCTTGTGTTAGGTGCTCCTGCACCATACACCTCACCTAGAAAAGAACTCATGTCCCAGGAGTTGAGTCTGTGTCTGGCACCACCATCATCCTTCGCTGCGTCATGCCTTCCCCACGATCTCTGGACTGCAACTTGCTTCCATGGAATCAAAAATTAATGCCTAGCATTGTAGGCTCTATTCACACCTTGCCATGAATGAGTGCTTGCAACCAAACCCATACTTTGCTCACAATTCTTCCTTATTGTCATCTATGCCTAAACACCTGCATCCAAAACCTTATTTGATGCTTCTTTTACTGCTGCTATGGTAGAATATGTTTGCCTTCCAACTCTTGTTGGCTCTAGAGGACAAACAATGGTCCCTACTATGATAGCATATTCTTCTTTCCAATCAACTTGTGGCTACTTGTAGACCTGCTCTTTGACCTTCATCTGATCCATCTCAGACATTACCATCTAATCTCCATCATTCAAAACTGAAATCACCTTCAAACTGTGATCTTTGGTAACCCCACTCCTTGAGGTATCCTCAACTTGCCTTGTCTCTTCTTCATTCATCTTCACAAACTCTTTCTTACCCACCAAAATAATCTTGGCTTCTTGCTGTGTTACAGCACCCTCTTGTAATGGTGTCATCACAAAAGTCTTTCCATCCTTCTTGATGGTGTATGTGTTAGCATATCCATCATACAATGCTTGCCTATCAAATTGCCATGGCCTACCTAAAAGTAGGTGACAACACTCCATGGGCAAAATGTCACATAAAATTCTCTCCTTATATTCTCTAATCTGGAAATCAACATATGCCTGTTCATCTACCAAAAGTGATTGATTATCACTTACCCAAGATGCCTTGTAAGGAGTTTGATGAGGAATCCTTTCTAGGTTCAATTTATCCACCATTTCTCTAGACACCATATTATCTGTTGAACCAGAATCTATGACTACCTTGCATATTTTACCTTTGCTTTTGCAATTGATCCTGAAAAGAGCTCTCCTTTGTGATGGTTCAGTCTTCACTGGTGCTTTGAGCAACATCCTCTTGATCATCAGATTTTCTTCCATTTCTGATGTCAAATTCACTTCAGGAGATGTCACACTTCCTACATCCTCTTGAGTCAATGTGGTTCTTCTCTCATTACCATGAGAAGTTGAGGCCTTCTCTAGACATTTGTACATCTCATGTTGGAAAACTTGGATCCTCTGTCTGATCCGTGTGTCCCACCTTTTTCATTTGGCCTTCTTCCTCGGTAGCCTCCTCTGCTACTTGACTCTCCAACTTGCTCTTCTTGGCTAGACTCACCACTAGGCCTCTGGTTAGGACTTCTGCCTCCAAAACTGCATCTAAAATTTTTGTCACCTCTTCCTTTACTTTTCTGCTCACCTTTCCTCTTCAGCTTCTCTTTAGCTCTTAATGCTACTTGAAAGCATTTTTCCACAGTTTCAGGGGTAAATAAACTTATCTCATCTTGAATATTGATCCTTAGACCATTTAGATACCTTGCTACCTTGGCTTTTTCATCCTCTATGTACCCACAATGAAGAGTGTATTTGTGAAACTCCTCAGTGTAAGTAGCCACATCCATATCTTTTTGTTTAAGGTTTTGCATCTTCCTGTAAATCTGCACCTCATAGTCAGATGGAAGGAACTGGGACTTGATCTTCTCTAGCATTCTACTCCATGAAGATATCATACTTTTCCCATTCTTTACCCTCTCTCCTTTGGTGTAATTCCACCATGTAAGGGCAGTACCTTTGAGTTTAGTTTTTGCAAACTTAACTTTCTTACTTTCAGGAACTTCCTTGTATTTGAAGTAGTTGTTTAGAGCCTCAATCCACTCCATGACTTCCTCAGCATTCATCTTCCCACTAAACATGGGGACATCTATCCGAGCCTCCAAAGAGTCCTTGCCAATTGCCTTGATGGCTTCCAGAAATTGCTTTTGTTCAGCTGGTATCTTTGCCTCTTCTTGTTCCTCTACTTCTTCCTCTTTCTCTTCTTCTCCATCTGAATCTTCCTCTATCCTTTTTCCTATCTTCATTGCCTTCAATTCTGCTTGGAGTGCTTCCCTGACTCTAGTTTTGATCATCTCTTCCATCTCTTTAAATTTCTTGACCACTTCAGTGGTCAACCCCTTTGGAGGTATATTGCTAGCCTCTCCTTCGCTCTCTCTATCTGACATAAACATTCACAGACAACACCCAAACACCAACACTCCTACAAATCCTCAATTTGACTACAACATAATGGTCAATCAGATGTCCATCCTACACGCTATTATAGACCCATTCCTCTCATCCAATAGCATATCTTGGAGATGCACTACCACTCTCTCTCGTAGTGGCCTCACTCTGCATCCTCGTCTAGCCAAACCTCTATTGGTGAATGATCTTAACCGACCTCATCATTTTCTTCCCACTCACTATAGGAGTCCTATTCCTTCTCCCAGCTAGATGGCATGAGGAACTCTTCATCTACCTTCTCACTGATAGAAATCACATACAAAACACCTCTGCCTAGAGCTTTCACTAGCTCTGATACCAATATGATGGGGAGCGTTCAGTGGAAGCACACAACTAATCAAAAATTGATCGGTGAGAGTCTGACTCTTGTCTTAGTGATCTACCCCCCTCCTTTTGTTATCGACATGACTTAGATCATCAGTGAACACTTATGAACCTTGGCTGATGTACAGATACACCAACTTAGTATATGCTTGGCGTGACTTGCTACTACCGGTGGACTAAATTCCTATACCCTGATTCACCATTACGACTGGTCACCATTTTTATCCGACGGAAGATACATTCTCAACATACATTCTCAACATATATTTCCAACATGCTTTTGTGATATGCATTCACAATATACATTTGAACCACACTCGTCGGCAGGACTTGAGCTATCGGTCGGACATACCTCAGAGTTGCCGATACACCAATTCCTCCTGATGGATGTTCTGTCAATGGCTCAATCCTCTCTTTGGTCAGACCACCCTCATCGCTCTGAGTGAGGAATGCTTTTCTGATGGCCTCTGCCTCACTGACAACAACTCCAACTCCTTTAGTCAAACCCTAGGACATGGAGATGCTAGGTGATCTACTGTGCACAACCCTTGATTTGGAACATATGTACCACCAAATAGGGAAACAAAATAGGAAACAAATGAATATGGTACAATGAAGCCATTCCATTAATTTCGATAGAAATCTCACTAGTGGAATGATTCACATCGACATTTTGAAACAATGGAATTATAAAAAGGAAATGAAATCTACAACTATGCAATTGGTAATTACAGAGAATAGAAAACAAATTGACGACATAGAAATAGTTCAATTTCTCCTTCACAATGCTCGGTTACATTTGTACAATTGCATTCAATTATAATATCATCTAATCTATATGCCTTTGATTCATTTCTCTGGGGTTTATAACCTTTCCCCGAGGAACACCAACCCTATTCCAAGTGGCTGGGAGATTAATTCCAAGCGGCTAGGAGAGAACTAACTGATTCCAAGCGGCTGGGAGAAACTAACTGATTCCAACTGTCTAAAACTAACAACTTGACAAAAGTGACCGAAGTCATTAGGGACTTACAAAATGAAACTAGATACAAACAGAAAAGACATGCATTAGTTGAATAGACCTTATTACAACACAAAACCTGATTTTCTAAACAAACATAAATTTAAATGCCTCATGGAGGCCACCTTGTGCTAGGTGCACTTGCACCAAGTGGTTGATATTAGTTATCGATATCAAGCATGTTAAGGTAGGAAGAAAACACACAAGGGAACACTGAGTTTTGCAAAGCCCATGCCCCCCATAGGTGACATGTACTTTACGATCGCCAAATGTTCCCACAAACACATCCCTGCAAGAAACATGTCAGTGTCTACAACATCATGATAAACAACAACATCAATGCATATGATTAACCACACAAAGAGCCAAGGTTATACAATGATTTTGAAGTTCAAGGATAACCAGGGGCTATATCACGAAGCTCTCTGAATCAAGTACCGCCAAGGCTAGATTCAAAGGCGGACAAAGGTGCACAGAGCAACACTATTGTTAAGGTTTGTAAATGTGATAGAAACATCATAAAATTCACTACGCGAAAAGAATGAGTACTTCCACTAGCCAAGCATCAGATAAGATATATAACCCCATCATGTACTTCCACTAGCCAAGCATCAGATAAGATATATAACCCCATCATCATATTAGGAACTATAGTCCATTTTTTGATTACTCTCAAAAGTGACACTAGGTCCACATCAGTATAAATGTTATTCATCATCCGCCCACTAGATGGAAACACTAGAGGAAGGGAAACAATAAATAAGAGAGGACAAACAAGTGTCTTAGGGATAGTCATGTAGGAGGGTGACCCCAAGTTACCAACCACAACGCTATGTCTGTAAGACACAACACACAACAATGAAATCAGAGAGAGAGGCAATATAGAAGAATGATGATACAAATAGAAGAAGGTCACAATAGAGGTGGTCTCCTAGTATCCTGAACCTTACAGGAGAATTCGAGGTCATCCCAGGTGGCCTAAACGACACATAACATATCACGGGGGAAGCACGTCATGGGAGAGATACTTACATGTAAGGTCTTCATGTTATATCTTGGAGCTCTTGAACCTCTTGGAGAGGTACTCGATCATGTTTAATGCAAAATTTGAGTGGTTCTTATGAAAGTCTTGTTTTTTATCATATGATGTTTGTTCCTTAAATCCTTGTTTAAATGAGACCTTTTGTTGCTTATGAGGGGGAGAACCACTATTTTTTCCATTTGTTGATTGTCATCTTGCTCTTTTTTAATTTTTAGCAAGCTTTCGTTGGTGAATCTTTCTAGAACAGTAGCAGGATTCATCCCGCACCATCTTGCTTATCTGTATTGGTTGTTGTTCTTTCTTTTCAAAGGTATTTTGATTATCTCCTAATCCATATAAGGATAACAGAGGATGAACCTCAGTGTAAATTCCATTTCTTCATGGACGAGGTGGGTTATCTGCTTGTTTCTTATCTACTTCAATCATTCCCACAATACTATCATAGTCTAAGTAATCATCCTCATCTACTTCCATTAGATCTTGTTCCACCATATTATTTTCAGTATGCTTAGGAAAAGGATTAGTGAACATTTGTAAATTCTGATTCGGCAGAGCAACTGACTTATTTCCATTATCATTCACACTTGATACCTGGATGACATTTGAATCAATAAGGTCTTGTATCTCATGTTTAAGATGCATACATCATTTAGTGTCATGTCCTTGTGTCCAATGATAATGACAAAATGCATTAGCATCAAAGTAAGGTCCTTGTTTACTAGGATCAACATGCTTAATCGAGAGAAGCTTTAGAATGTTATTACTCACAGCTTGATTCATGATAAAATGATAGACTTATATATCAGAGTAAACTTCCTTGGTTGATATGATTGTTTCTTTGGATTGTTTGTAGTAGACACATTTGTATTTGGTCCATTGATCTTGATGAAACCCCTGTTATTGTTCCTTTTGAATTTATTTTGTAATGATCCACCCATGGATTGTCCAACTTGTGCTGATGAGTTTTGGTTTTCATACTGACTAGACAAAAGTTGATAATCACGAAGGGCAGTGCATAAATGTTGAAAGGAGTTGTACTTCATCAAGAGAATTTTATAATGAATATTAGGTTGTAGATTTGTAATGAATATCTTCTAAACATCCTCATCTTTCATCTAATATTGAATCTGAGTGTAAAGGCCTTGATACCAACTAATGAATTTAGTCAAAAATTTTTCCGGACCTTGTTTGCATTGAACCAAGTCAATAAGAGTGACTTGGGGTCTGATATTTGCTTGAAAATGTTGTAAAAATTGATAAATCAACTATAAAAAGGAGTGAATTGAATTTGGAGGCAACAAGCAAAACCATTCTAAAGCAATATCTTTGAGAGATCGCAGTAAAAGTTTTGCTAACAAATCCTCTTCAAAATATAAATGACTACACATAGTTGTGAATGCTGCCACATGGATATTAGGATCTCCTTTTCCACCATATTTTTCAAACAAAGGAGTCTCAAACTTCTCAGGCATTGGGGTTCTCAACATTGCATATAATAATGGATTACAGGCATGATATGTTGGTAGACTAGGTTACGAAGAATTTGTCAAGTTTGTTACTTTTGTTGCAAAGCAGTCATGCCCTGGAAAAGTTTGTTTATGATGGTATCGTTTGGAGATGCAGTTTGTTGTGAGGAATTAGAACCAAGGTGGGGAGGTGATTGAGCTTGAGATACAATATGTGGAGGCTAAGATAATGGTCGCTGGTCATAATGATAGGTGGAAGATGGTTGCGAGTATTTAATAGGTAGATGGAAATGAGTGGAATAGATTGGAGGTTGAGAACAATTATTCATAGAAGATGTCCCTTTAGGAATCAAATTCTGATAATTAAATCCCATAGCTTTGTAATTAGTGCCATTAGATACTCCAATAGTAGTGGTAGCATTACTATAAGCATTCACATTAGTTGTTAAGATTGTTGATGTAAACGTTGATATTCCTGTAGTCAGTATAGGTGTCAAAACTTGAGTATTAGATGGTGATAAAGTGTTATTTATCATGCACATTCAGTTATTGGCATGATATTGGTTTGTACAATATGTACTAGACCACGAAGTGCATTAACACCATCTTGTCCTTCTTTTATCAATTCTCTTATGTTATGAATTGTAGGAATGGCTTCTTCAGCTATTCTCTCATTTTCAATAAATGATTGAAATTCTGCTAACTCTTTATCCAATTTTTCTATTTACTCATCAGATACATATCCTGTTACCTCAATAGTATCATCAACATCATGAAAATTTTGTTCTTCCCTTGTACTTGTAATGGGTGGAATTTCTTGTAATGTTTGGGTTTCTCCTTTTGTAAAGAAGGGGTTCAAAGTACCGATTTCTTCAAGAGCACTAGATCCCATGTGTCTTATGCTTCTTCTTAGAGGAATGTTTCTCTTAGGTCAGCTAGTTATTAAACTCATGCATCAATATGCTCACTCTCAACACACTCTTGATGCAAATCCAAGATAATGCCCAGTCAAAATATAGTGAAATAAGCCAAAATAGGCACTTTTTTCACCAAAATTCAATGTAAAAGAGCATAAAAAAGGGTGTTGTGAGGAAAATGTTATGGAAAGAAAATAATATCAATAATGAAATCCAATTGGTGCTAGAATATCCAACACAACACACTTTTAGTGCCACTTAAGGTAAAACCCTAGTGATAATATAGCAAAATATGCAATTTTTCACTGTTTTTCAACTCCAAGACCTAGCAAAAAAGGTGTTGTAAGAAATTTTAGGAGGGATAGTGAAGAATATCAATAATATAAGTCAGCTCAATCCATAAAATTGATCACAACATGCTTGGAGTGCAAACTAGGTCAAACCCTAGGGCCAAAATAGCCAAAATGTGTAGTTTTTTGCCGAATTTTCACTACAAGAGCCTGTTAAAAGGGTGTTGTGAATATTTTTATGAGGGGAAAAAAATTATTACCCTGATAATATAAATTTAATGCAAAATATCCTTCACAACACACCTATAGTGCAAGTTTAGAGAGTCGATAAGGCCAATTTTAGTGAAAATCATTATTTTTGAAGCCCTAGGTTTGAGATCTTGGGACAAAATTCTATGTCAATGATTTGAAGTATGATTTATGATGAAATTTACTTAATCTTAGATCTTAAAATGATTTTCAAGCCTTAACATGCAAAATGCCCATGCAAATTTAATGAAAAATGCACCAAAATTGCTAGTTTTTGTTGAAATATTTTAAATCTAAATACAAATTCACACTAAAATGTAAGAATATAGACAAATGAAAATTTTAATGAGCCTCTAAATCAGTAGAAAAATCTGATAAAAGATTTTTCCTAAAAACCCTAGATTTTGGAATTACTAGGTTATATAAAATTGACAAAATTTCTACAAAACCGTAGTAATTAAATGATGAGAATGCAAGGAAAGATTTTGAATTTTTGTATTTTTCTATAGTTTATATCAGATCTGATGCAAGAATCATGAATTAGGAAAATTTAGGAAGAATTGACAGAATTTACTAAGCCCAACAATGCAATTTTTTTGTATTTTTCCAATTTTTTGAAATTTTCTCAATTCAATAATTAAATGTTTATATGAATGAATGAAATCACACCAAATCTATAGACAAAAACTTAGAAAGTTGCAATTTAAGTTCAAAGACATAGGTTCACCAAAATGTTTTGGGTAAAATTGGATTTGTTGATCTTTTGTGGTTTAGATATTAAAATCCTCCTTTCACCCTAAAATTGAATGATCTAGGGTCGAATAGCAAGCATTATCATAGCCTAGGTCACTTTTAGATGTAGGGAAACCTAGATTAGGGAATTAATTATCAATTTTTCCTTCTCCTATGCTCAATTGACCATTAAAACCCTAATTATGCAAATACGTCAACAAATTAAAGAATTATGGAAAAAGCTCTTACAGACAGGAGTTAAATACCAAATTACATAATACCTGTTTTTGGGGTTTCGAAGAGGAACAGTTGGGGACACTAGAGCGGGTGCCCAAGTCCAAGGTACCTACTTTCTCGAGGAATCTAGACCTCCTTCAGACACTGATCAGCCCTGTAACTTCTATTTTCTGGAATCTTCCTTCAGAGGACACTAGAGTGAGTGCCCTAGTCTCAAAAGTGCTCCTTTGTGTGACTTTTCTTCAAATCCTAGATCCTTGATGTCTTCCCAGCCTTCTTGCAACCTGCAATCACAAGACTTGATTTGGGGGTTGTGGTGTTTAGACGTTTGCCTTATTCAAACCCTAGAGGACACTTAAGTCTCTGAACATCATTGTTAGATAAAGAGGGTGTTCCCTTGTGAGGTAGAGGCCAAAACCCAAAGGAATCAATGATAAAAAAACACAATGATATGTCACCTTCTAGTGAAGCTCTCATGGAGGAAGATGCTCTTCATGCCATGAGGAGATTAATGCTCAAATCTACAAATATCAACACATAAAACAAACAAGTCTACTTTTGCAACACAATAGAAAGCCTTGAATCACCTTGAGAACACAATAGCTTGCTAGTAATCATCTAGTTTACAAATGAATGCCTACACATTCTTATATATGCATCTACAAGCATTCCTGCTAAGATATTGGAAATTTAAACTTGCCGTGTCGGCAAAGGGACCTAATAACAGTCACTAACCGACGCCCAGAAATTGGGGCTGCCCTAAAATAGGGCAGGACTAGGGCATGGGCGCCCAAGTCCTTCCCCCCTATTTTAGGTAGGTTACAACTCAAGGGGTCCTCCTAGGTACCATTTTCCATGAAACCCAGGTCTCATTCCATCAGGATGCTAAAATATGAACTAAAATGTCCTAAATGCACTCTAAAGACTCGGGAGCTAAACTTTATGAGGGAAAAGCCCCCAAGGGGGCATTTTCTTATGTTACACATAAATTTATTTAGGTCTAGACCTATTCTAATGTATGTGTGTTTTCTAACATTAGAGAATGTTCCAATGGTTGATGATTGTAATGCTGACATTGATGATCATTCCAAGGTTGATGAATTGTATAAATACTTGTAATAAATTCTTGAAAATGTATCCAAGTGCAAAGATGCTAAGATAAGTGTGAAGTGAAAAAGTAGAGCAGAGTAGAGGTTATTTATTGTGCTTCAATGGAACCAAACTTTGGCATGGTGTAGATGCTACTATCTTAATTCACCTATTTTGGCAATGTGCCACCTCATTGGTAGTGAGCCTCTTCTTGTAGTGAGCATTCTGGGTAGTGAGTCCTAAGGCAGTGAGCCTCTAATTTTTGGTATTGTTATTACATATTATATTGTGAGATAACACTCACCGTGGTTTTTCCCTTATAGGGTTTTCCACGTAAAAATCTGGTGTCCCTTGTGTTGAATGCTTGAATGTGTTTAAGATTCTAATTTCCATGTTTTCATGGTTAAATACAATACCAGTGATTAAGTGGTTGATGTATTAATGGTTTTGAAATATTGGTTACAATTGATTCATCCCCCTTCTTAGTTGTATTGTGCTTTTCAACATAATGACCTACTTGTAGTGAATTGATTAAAATAGAAGTGTTATATACATACGTACATATATATGTATGTGTGTGTATAGTTGGTTAATTTGAGATTAGCCTAGCCAAAGCTAGGTGTTGTCCCTTACACACATGTCCCATCCTTTGAATGAGCAAAATGGGGACCCCCTCATTTGATTTGATCTTGTGACTATATTTCTCATGCTTTCTTGACTTTTCAATTATTTTATGAGCTCGAAGTCTTGATTAGTCATCTTAATTTGAGTATGGAATCTTTGTTTGATTGCATTAGGTTTCGATACATTTGGATGTCCTCATGGGTCCTAGTTGACTTACATACTTTTGATGTTTTCATTTTTATGATATGCCTTATTTGAGTCAATTTGATGGTTTTTCTATCCACTTGATATGTTTTGGCATGTTATGGGTTTGATGAGTCTTGTTTGGACATGTGCTTCATTACTTCACTTGATTTCTTAGTTTGTATGGAAAAGTTTGAGGATGTGTCTTATTTGATCTTACTTGAATCATCATCATGACAAGAGTGTTTCAGTCCATTTTATGATAAGTTGCTATTTAGAGGCTGCTATAGAAAGTTTGTTGGTTGAAAAAATTATTTTAGACTTCGAATCTGGCTTCAAGCCTTCTTCATGTTGTTTTAGATATAATATTTCTACTTTAGAATTAGTTTCAGGCGTTATAAATTGTTGCATCAAAGTGTGTCGGGAATTTTGTATCTTTAAGCATCAAGTATTATGTTTTTTTACTATAGGGATTATATAGTTCCTACTATAGGGATTGTGTTTTTTCTATAGAGAACTTATGTATGCTACCATTGGAGGATTGAATGTGTATTATTTTACAATGTTTTTTACTTTGGAGTTTTCTACAGATTAGGTTTAATGTGTTTTATTCTTCTTCAAAACTAGCATTAGGGAATGCATATTTTTGCTTCAGGAATAGTCAAAATTTCTACTTCAAGAACAATCAAATTTTTTGCTTTAGGAACAGTCAAATTTTCTGCTATAGAGCTTGAACATTTAAAATATTGCTATAGGATTATGTCTACATTATTTACCAATGTTCAATACCTAATGAAGATTCATGATCCTCGAGGTTGCTACAAATCAGTTTTGATGGTGTTCATAAGCTGCTTTAGGAAGACTATGTAATCTGCTACAAAAAAGCTTGTAAATGTTGCTTCAAAAAGATTGTGTGTCTATCGTGTGACTATCATGAAGAAAATAGTCATGAGATTATTGTGAAAGGGAAGGTTGAAAAATGTGTGAGGGTGTAGAAGATGATAATGAGGAGTTAGAAGATGAATAAACATAAAAAGAATGATTTATTCATGATTTTAAGACCATCATAGTCCTTGTAGTAGTCTGTTGTCTTGAAAAAACCACACTTACCCTCATGACAGTCCATAAAATTTATAAAGATCTTGTTAAGATACCTCATCAACATACCACGGAATGGAAGGAGAGAGTTTTCTAGGGATGTAAAAACAAAGGATAGTCCTTTTTTTCACTAAAAACATCATAAATCAGTCTTAAAAATGCCCTCAAATAGTCATATACAACTCTAGTACAGCCATGAGTATTTTTTTTTATTTGATTTTTCTTGGATCATGAACCCATGGGTCATGTAAAAGGTAATTGAAGGTATAAGATGATGAAATTATGAGGTTGGAAACTAAGAATATTGCAACGAATCTAACAAAAAGGTAATAATTTTTTAGAGATGTTGTCTACAAACCTAGTAAAGGATGTTTTAGTTTTTGGATGTCATTTAAGAGCTCCTTGCCTAGAAAATTGTCATGAAAGGATGATCAAGAGTTGTCTAAGAGTTTTGAAAAGGTTTAAAATGGTAAGAGGATATTAAACATCCAAAAAAAGGACTATACCATTGTACGAAAAGTTGCCAAAACTATCCTGAAGCTTCCCTAGTGGTGCAATGAAGCAAAGCATGCCATGAAAATTAGTTGGAAATGATGTGAAACCTATAAAAACACTATAAAAATGTTATGAACCTTCACAAAGCCCTAAGAGTCTTGAAACCATGAAGAAGGCATTAGAAACACCTTGAAGACAAAGTGACAACTTGACAATTTGACAACTTTGACATTTTTTGCATTTTTTATTAAAATGATGTTTCTAATAATGGTGTTTGGTGATTTGTGACTTGGAATGATATGTTTCTAAAGATTTTTATGCTTGGTATTGTTTTTTGTAGGTATAGAACAATTGAAACATGTGGAGACTAGCTAGAGGAATGAAGATTTGGAGATGTACCGCTATCCCAACCATGAAAGAACTTGATTTTCTGACCCATACCACTATTGTACCTAAAAAATAGTGAGAAGATGATGTCAACAAGTATGAAGGAAAACCATAGGATTTGGAACAACACAAAATCAGAACTATACTATTATTGTTCATGCATATTTGGAGTAAAAAATGATCAAAAATGAAGGAAATGATGCCTTGTAGCTAGGTAAAGATGAAATGTATGACTTCATATCTAATATGCAGCCAAATACATCACAATTGTAGCCTTCTAAGAGGTCTCATATTTCTGTTCTAAATCTGAGATGCAAGATTATGTTTGAAAATGAAGGAAGTATGAAGAATAAGGGCTGGAAATACACTTTCAATGATGAAATTGATCACCTACAACTACATGTTCATGTTTGTATATAGAAAATGAAGAGCTAAAACTACCTATGGAGGAGAAAATAATTTTCTACAACTACATATGTCCCTTTTATAGAGATTTATTATAGTACAAGAAGGAGTTGGAGTTGTAGATACAAAAAGTAAATATAGTTGGAGACATAATTGTAAATATTAAATGTTTTGAGCTTGAAAAAGTTACTTTTTTCTAAAAATAGAAAACTCACTACAAAAAAATGAATGTGGACACAAGAAAAAGTTAATTTTTGATACTAAAGGAAGTTTGTTGAGGAAGCTACAAGGAGATGAGGAGAAATATCTTCAACATTACACTTTCCACTAATATTGAATTTGTGTGCGAGAATCAAATGCGAGCCATTAGATCAAATTGATCATAGCCATTGGATGCAAAGTTGAAAAATTAGTATTGTAAAGTTGATTTGTATAAGTATATAGCTAAAACACATTATAAGAGTTGGGATAAATCATTGGAGACATATTGGAAACAATTTGTACTCTGGATTTAAGAGCAAATACATAGTATTTTTGAATTTTCATTATTTTCTCCAAATCAATTTTGGAAATTGTTGTTATTGTTGTCTCATAAAGTTGCACCCTTACCAAGTTGTAGAACTTGGTACTTTAGAGGAACATGGAAACACTCCTATGGTTGTGGGTCACCTAGAAATTGGAGTGAATCTCTGGAGAAGGCTAGTTTCCTAGCTAGTTATCACCTAAACTAATGAATTTTTACAGAGAAAAGGGAAGGAGGAAAGTCAAAAAATTAAACTAAAAATGAAAGGGTGATACACCAAAACTGACAAGGACAATGAAAATCCAGACTTACATACACTTGGTTCAAACAGACAAAAACTAAGTTTGCACAACTTGTTACAGTATACTTCTGCATAAATATTTCACTAAATGGTCAAGAACACAATAACTTACAAAAGGAAGAGAGACTTCACAATTAACAAGTGATATGAACTCTATCAACACAATCGGCAACCTGCATTGGCTTACTATTTGTAGTGAAGGTATAACATATGAGACAAAATTACAAGGAGATTAAGAAAATCTCACAAGTAACTTGATCAATCATTCAAACATACACAAAAAATGCAAGAACAAGAAGGTAAGAATCTCATTACCAAATAACTAGGGTATCCACTGTATTCCATGTCCAAAAATGAATGAATTACAAACTGTCAAAATCTGAGCAAGGATTGTAAAAATCACTAGTCTCCAAAATTGCATAATTAAAACTAACTACAAAATGAGTCACATAAGTGACTCTATCCACAACTCCAAGTGGTTCCACCAAAAAAGGTTCTAGAAACCACCTTGGGTCAGATGCCCCCCAAAAGCCTAGAATATAGCACATAAATCTTCTCCAAAAGAGCTCACAATGAAATAAAAAATTAATCATGACTTCGTCTAACATGATGACACATGAAACAAACCCCTAAAGGGCTCTAAAAGAAATAAAACATCTCCTAGATGCTCTCAAAAGCATTCAAATCAACTGCTAACGACCTCCATGACTCAGTCAAACCACTCAACTCAAGGGCAAACAAATAGCTATATACTTGGCATGTGTTTACCAATCTCCTCCACTCTCCTATATGCTTGGCATAACAAGGTCACTTAATGCTCTAAATATGCTTTTACAATTCCTTTTGCATCTAATAATAACAATAAACTCAAATGATTTATAATGTCATCATTTGAGTTTAATTGTTTTAGATCTTGAATTTAATGCAAAGAAAAGAAAAGCACCTAAGTGCTGACCCTAGCAAAGATGGAATAAAGCATTACAAAAAGTCTTAAAAGACTTGTATGCCACATCGTGGCATATCACAAAGCATGACCAAATACCAGGCATAATACTCCAAGTCTTAGCCCATGGGCTTATTAATGAAAAGATGAAAAAAATAAAAAAGATGACAAAAAGCCCATTGGGCTCTTAGGACTCAAACCCTAAAAGACAAAAGGAAACAACTTTGCAAATTTTCCATTTTGCATTTTCTTGCATCTGTGTGCGCTGCCATGAGGGTTTGCTACTTGAGATCCCTATAGAGTTTTACTTGCTGGGTTTGAAGGCATTTTCAGAGATTCCTTCACACAGATCTGTGTGAGCTTCCTTACTGGTAAGTTCAATGAGCCTATTTTAATGCTCTTTCTATGATCTTCTTTTCATATTCTGAGTAAAACATATGATATATGTTTCATTCTCTTCATGGCCACAACCATATATGTGTTCTACAAACTGCATTATCTTTGATATGACTATAGAAATAAAGAAAATGTTTGTTATCTTTGTGATAAGATTATGTGTATATGATATTTCTATGCTTTTATTCTGTTGGCTTTTCCTTCTATTTAAATGCTGAGAAGACTGCAACTTCCTGTAATTTGTCTTCATCAGGGTTTGAAGAACAAACCCTAGTCTCCTTTTTTGAAAAAAACACAACCAAAATAACATGATTCATGGCTTGGGAAATGTTGCATGATAACTCATCTCTGCTCCTTTTGTGGTGCATTATGATGAGCTATCTGTAGCTTTAGATGAACACAATATGTTGTATAAACATCACCTCTTGAAAGCACTACTACAGAGCACACATTCTTGTAAATACTTCATTTCTAAATGCACAATATACTAATTATTATTGGGGCTACTGATCCCCTGAGAGGTAGAGGAACATGTGTCACCTCTATTTGTATGCAAGGAAAAAGTCACTACATTTCTCTTGATGAACCTTATCATAAGCAGTAAGATGCTTCTTTTGTAATCTATCATGACTATTTACTATTCACACATAATCTGTAGGCATTTCATTTGCCTACATCTGATCACTCTTGAGTATTACATGGCTGATAACCTTTCTCAACATCTGATTTCTAGCATATCATGATAGAATTTTCATGTATCAAAGACATCTAGTCTTGCCATAAGCATATTCACCTCTTTAGTAATGATACTCATATCATTATTAGTTTCTTAGTACAACTCTTTGCAAGTAATTAGGTAACAAGACTTGAGAGGTGGATATGCTTACATGCTTACAAAAAAGATGAAGCATCTTTATATCTGGAAACCTATTACAATGCCTTGAAAAGACTTAAAATTCACTTAGGATGAAAAGAGGGCAGCATGTTGGGCTCAACCCTTGTGGGAGCCTCATTTTAATCCACCTGCTGAAATGAGATAAACAAATTAGTAACATAACTTTCTCTATACCTACATAGGAAACAAACATGTTAGGAAAATACGTGCATGTGATTGATGTTCTTGATTATCTTGTTGCTTTCTTAAAGGTCTATGTGATACTAACTGCTTTATTGCATCTCAAAATTAGATTGTATGTTTGTAGATACATGGTATATGTTGTATGATGACTCCTCATTGCTCTAACATCATTTTTCTCCCTTCAATGGACATAACTAGAGGCAGGAAGGAGAAAATAGTTGGGTGGAGGACACGTAGACAACATGGGATGATGCAAGACAAAACAAACATGACCAAGACTCATTATTTAGGCAATGACGAGTCACCATATATCATATGTGTATTTATTTCTTTAATTTTCTATAAATGTATAATCTTTTCTTTCTTTTGCAACAAATCAATTAGTCTCACAGCTTGTGTGAGACCTTATACATTTATTTTGTCAATAAAGATTACTTTTCTTCTAAAAGATTTGTACAATATTTCAAATATGATATGCATCTAAAAAATACAAATTGGCACTGTAATCTTAAATTTCTCTATTTATGCACATGTATGCAAAATAAAAATGAACCTTACTCTCACTTAAAATTTCAAAAGCTCTACCTGATTGAGCTAGTAGTGAAATTAGGTAAAAGTTATATGTCAAGATTTTGAGCTTAATAAAAGTTTACTTCATGGTTTCTAGTCAAGTTAGTCAATAGAAATTTTTTGAATATTTTTTGAACTTGTCATTATACCAAGTTTGCTGCATAGTTTCTAAACACCAAGTTGAGTATTTATGTCATTTTCAGCTATAAATTTTATGGATATTTGATGAGTTTGTGAAGTGTTCATACCCCAGTGATTTGCTAATTTTAGATTGCTTTATGTGGTTTGCCTAAACAACTTTTTCTTTCATTTTGTGAAAAACCTTGTTGAACTATGCTAGTATTAGGTGTTTCATGAAGATTGATTCATGATTTAATAATTCTTTTGAAGATTGCACCTTCTTGAAGCTTGATTGTTTGTTTCTCATGGTCAAATAAAAAATAGTTAATGTTTTCAAACTTGTCTATCCATTGTTAAGGCTGAAATGCTGGTAAAATATTGAGTTTTGTTATCTCTATAACCTTTCTCTATCTTGCCCTTTCTTTCACGCCCTTTTTTATCAGATTTGGTTAGTTTAGGATTAGAATACGATTTTTAAACTTTCATAGTGTTGTTATAAGGTTGATATTTAATCAATGAAAGATAATATATTGCTACTTATAGGCTGAAATAATATATATTATGGTAATATATGTTTGGAAATTAGTTTTCTTATGCATTGCTATTAAATCTAAAAATTTATTGATTTATATGCATTTTAACCTTGTATTTTGAGAGTTTGTCCAGATTTCTGGAACACCCCTTGTTAGAATAACAAATAATATCAAGCTACTAAGTCATCCCATAAGGCCAAGACCTGGCTAGTAAAGACATTGGGGTAGTCATTTTCTATTCTTTTGGATTTGATTCCTTTCAAGAGATAAGATACTTAATAGTTTATCTATTTTTTTGTGTACAAAAACACCCATCAACACCAAGAAGGCTACTCTCTTGGGGGACCTCTGCTAAAGGGTATTATCATTGTTGTAAGGCCTAATCGTTACCTCACAATTTCTTATGTATTTATTAGACTTGATTATTGGTACAATCACGATAGGAGGGTTCATAGAATAAACTATCTAGATCGTGTAACAAGAGCAAACACAACATAAACAACTCAAAGATAAGAAACAAATGCAGATTCAGTCATTTAGTATACCATAGAATTCAATTATAGATCAACCAACAACATGCGGGTTTACAATTAGGGCTCAAAGGCTTGATTTTAGAATATCAGAATATGCGCAAGATATAGTTTTGAAGCTCCTTCACACAAAATCTAAACTGTCAACTATCACTATTATCATTGAACTACTTTCCTAAGGATCTATTACATTAATATATATCATCTCCGGAACATAAGATTCATCCACGTCGGTGATAGGTTGGACCTAATCAAGTAGAACACCTCTGCAAATGTATGGAATGATGTGCGGATCTCAGGGAAGGTTAGCCACAAACCATAGAACATTGAATGATGTGTCATTAGGCTCCACTAGTCAAGAAATGCTTCGCAAGTCTTCTCCTTCACCTGATGTGACTAAGACTGTCAGGATGCTCTGTTCTGAGAAAACAATTGATCTTCTTATAGCAATAACTTTTTGGTACTTGATCCAAATGCTCTGAATTATGGATATGATGTAGATGAATGAATCTAGATGCTAAGTCCAGCTCCATAAGATCTAAAATACAACTACGATAGAATGCATACCAAGATATAGAAATTACTCTTGACTAAACTACCTGAACTGAACTAGAAAATGAAAGAAACAAACTGAATTGCAAATAAACTAAAATACAAATGTTTTTGGTTGATGTAAGATTGTTGTTGAACTAGGGATGCTCCTGCATCAGACATACGAAATTATTGAAAAAGTGAGTCCCTCACTTTCTTGGGGCTGGGGAAGAACCAAGACGGTCCACCTCAGCCTAAGAAATTCAAGATGAATCTTCTTTCAGTCTGTCTTTCCACTTCACAAGGTATTCTTTGTATCGTGTTCCTCTAGTGATGCGTCCAACTCTGCTATCTAAAATACCTTCAATCTACTCTAGTGCTTTTTGTGGTAATTGTTTCATCAAGTCTTCTTCCATGCTATCACTGAACTTTGTTTCATGATACTGATACAAGTCTACAAAATTGAAAATAAGTGAAATACCCAATGTCTCTAGTAGCTCCACTTCATATGCATTTCCTAAATCAAATTTTTTGAGTATCCTACTAGGTCCAAACTTCTTCATCTTCAACTTGTTATATGTTCCAATGGGAAAACTTTCTTTTCTCAAGTATACCATCACTTCATCTCCAACTGTAAATTCCTCATGTGTTCTCTTCTCATCTGCTTGCTCCTTATACTTGTTCATATCTTCCAAATGCTTCTTCACCTGATTATGCATTGGTTCTATATGTACTCCAAATTCTTCTCCTTCTGTACTTCTCTTTTCTACCATACTGATATCTCTCAACTCTGTAACTCCTCTAGGGTTTATTCTGGTAACAATCTCAAAAGGTGTTCTTCCAGTACTCTTATTTATTGAATTATTATATGCAGACTCTGATTGTGAAAGAATCAAATCCCAACTTCCTACCTTCTCTCCAACCAAACATCTCAACAAGTTTCCCAAACTCCTATTCACTACCTCTGTCTATCCATCAGTCTGTGGATGAGAAGCTAAACTAAACTTCAAGTCTATCTTCATTTTCCTCAAAAGTGTCTTCCAAAAATATCTAATAAATTGTGTGTCTTTGTCTGAAACTATGCTCTTAGGTAATACATACAATCTCACAATCTCCTTGAAAATAGGTCAGCTACATGCACAACATCAGTTGTCTTCTTGAAAGGTATGGAATGAGCCATCTTTGAAAATCTGTCTACCACTACAAATATTGAATAATGTCCTCTTTGTGTCTTAGGTAATCCCATCATAAAATCCATGCTTATGTCTTCCCAAGCTCTCTCCAATACTGTCAAAGGCTTATACAATCCAATATTCTAACTACTTCCTTTTGCAACTTGACAAACTCTACAACTCTACACAAATTTCCTAACATCCTTGTGTATCTGAGGCCAAAAGTAGTTTTCACTCACCAATGCCACTATTTTTTCAATGCTAAAATGTCCTACCAATCCTCCACTATGTCTCTCATTGATCAAATTATCTCTCATTGAAATTATAGGTATGCATAACTGATTTCCTTTGAACAACATATCTTCATGAATGAAATAATCCAACCACTTACTCCTATCTGTCACAACAGGTTCCTTACATACTTTCCAAGGTTCTGTAAAATCAGTGTCTCCTTCATACATGTTCTTCAATTCATCAAAACCTAACACTTCCACTTTCATCTTTGTCAACAAGTTTCTTTTCCTACTCAATGCTTCAGCAACTTTGTTTGATTTTCCACTCCTATGCTTCAACACAAAAGTATAACTCTACATGAACTCTACCCGTCTCATATGTCTATGATCCAACTTACCTTGACTATTCAAATATTACAAAGCATGATGATCTATATACAACACAAACTCCTTAGACAACAAGTAATGTCTCCACTTCTTTAGGGCTTGAATTATGGCATAGAACTCCAGATCATAAACTAAATATCTTTTCCTTGCATCATTCAACTTCTCACTGAAATATGCTATAGTTCTCCCTTCTTAACTCAACACTGCTCTAATTGCACTCCCACTTGCATCACAATCTACTTGAAATACCTTATTGAAATTTGGTAATGCCAAAACAGGTTGCTCTGTTACCTTCTGCTTCAACGGTTCAAAACTTTTATCTGCTCTTAATGTCCACTTGAAATCTTTTCTGTCACCTCTCATTGTCTCTGTCATAGGGTTAAAAACTAAACTAAAATTTCTGATGAACTGCCAATAGAAACTAGCCAATCCATGAAATGATCTAACCTCTCCAATGCTCTTCGATGTAGGCCACTCAACAATTGCTCTTACTTTTTTAGGGTCCATCTTCAATCCTTCCAAAGAAATCACAAATCCCAAGTACACTAGTTCTTCCTTCATGAAACTACACTTCCTGATGTTTATTAATAATTTCTCTTCTCTCAACCTTTGCAAAACTTGTCTCATATGCCAAAAATGTTCCTCTTTCATCTTACTAAAATTTAGAATATCATCCAAGTATACAATCACAAACTTACCCAAGAATTTCTTCAAGACCTCGTTCATCAATCTCATGAAAGTACTTGGTGCATTTGTCAATCCAAAAGGTATCACTAACCACTCATACAGTCCTTCATTTGTCTTAAAAGTAGTCTTCCATTCATCTCCTTCTCTGATTCTAATTTGATCGTATCCACTATTCAAATCTATCTTTGTGAAATATTTCTCTCCACTCAAACAATCCTTGATATCATCCATCCCAGGTAAAGGAAATCTATACTTAATTGTGATCTTGTTTATTGCTCTATAGTCAATACACATTCTCCATTCTCCATCTTTCTTCAATGCTAACACTACAGGTACTGCACAAGGACTCAAACTTTCTCTAATCAAACCTTTCCTCAACAATTCTTGTATCTATCTATTCAATTCTTCATTCTTTGTCGGTGTCATTCTATGTGCTACTTTATTAGGCAAACTAGCTCCCGGTATAAGATCCATGTGATGACTGATACTCCTTATAGGTGGTAATCCTTCAGGTACATTATCTGATAAGATGTCTTCACACTCTATTAGCAACTCTCTTATCTCCTCTAGTTCTGATTCTTCAGTCTCCTACAATGTTTTAGGCTTCTTAGGAATCAAAGCATAATACATATTTTGATGTCTCAAACCATCCATAAATTTTCTTCCATCTACCAAATAGATTCTAGCATTCCCACATACTTCATTCTTAGGATCATCTTCCAAAGGAATCAAGATAATTCTCTTCCCATTTGATGTTATAGTTTATGTATTGTTTCTCCCATCATGTATAGCTTTTCTATCATACTACCAAGGTCTACCCAACAAGATATGACATATATCCATAGGCATAATATCACATAAGACTTCATCATGATAAGATCTAATATGAAATTTCACCAAAAAATGTTCACTCACCAGTACTATATGATCATCCTGAATCCATGCTATCTGATAGGGCTTAGGGTGTTTCAATCTTTCCAACTTTAGCTTAGTCACCATCTCTTCTAAAACTAGTTTATCAGAACTACCACTATCAATAACAACTTTACAACATTTACCTCCTGATTTGCATCTGGTTCTGAACAAACTTTTCCTCTACCATGGTTCTTCATTTGTTTCTACTTGAAATAGTGCTCTCCTCATCACAAGTTATTCTCCTTTCTCTAGTTTACCAACTAAACTTAGTGATCCAACAGGTTCTTCTTCAACATAGGCTGCTCTTCCACTGTTCTATGTCCTCTTGCTTGTACTCCCTTGATTACATTCAAATGGTCTATGTGCTTCACTTCCACACTTGAAACAAGTGCCTCTAAATGTTCTCTTATCAAATCCTCTTCCTTCTCTTTTGTATCCCTCATTCCAGTCTGCACTAGGGTTTCCTCTACGATAAAATTTTTTGTCATCTCTCTGATATGCACTATTATCTTTATCATCCTTCTTGAATGTGTCGTCAAACTTGTTCTGCTCTGGATGTGATCTGTCTCCTCTGAAAAATGTTCTTCCTCTCTAAAATTTACCTCCTCCACCTATCTATGTCTGATCATGCCCCTTGTTCAACTTCTCTTCAACTTTTAGGGCAAACTGATATGCTTCCTCCAAAGATGTCATCCTTACCTAGTTTAATTCTTCTTGAATGTTCAATCTCAGTCCAATGATGTATCTAGCCAGTTTCTCCTTGCTTGCTTCACTATGTCCTATCCTTATAATCATCTTATGAAGTTCTTTAGTATACTCCTTCAAAGATTTCTCCTTTTGCTTCAGGTTCTCCAATCTTTTCAACAACTTCAACTCATAGTCAGCAAGTATGAATTGATTCTTCAATTTTGTCACCATTCTATCCCACTTTGTAATCTTTTCTTTTCCTCTTTTGTTTCTATCCAAATGAACTTCCTTCCACCATATAGCAGGATGTCCTTTCAACTTTGTCTTTGTAAATTTCACCTTCTCCAGATCTTCAAAGTATTCTTCCATGTCATTTATCTAGTCAATCAATTCTTTAGGGTTCAAATTACCAGTATAGTTCAGCACATCAACTCTAGGTCTCTTTCTAATCTTTGAAATAGCTTACAACTTCTTTACTTGATCTAATTCTTCTTCTTCATCACCTCCTAGGGTTTCGCCAATTTGTTCAATAGATTGAAATTCTTCTTCATCATCACTTTCAACATTAGGTCTTGGGGTCAATCCTCTTCGCCTATCTTCCTCAACAACATCCAATCAAATTCTCATTGTTTACATCATTTCCATCATCTCAGCCATTCTACTAGTCATTGTTCCAACAATAGCAACTCTACTCATTGATATTCTTCCTAGGGTCAAGTACAAACTACCTCAAGTTCGGCTATCGCCTTACAAGGTGACAACTGCCTCACAATCAGCAATCAATTGCAACACAAGTAACCTACCTCAATTTAGTGATCTGTCCATAGAAAGATCTTATGAAATTCCTTTGCCAACTTTGCTCAATTTGCTTCCAAAGATTCAAACTTTGGCTCTGATACCACTTGGTTAAGTCACGGTAGTAGGGTTCAGAGAATGAACTATCTAGACCACGTAGCAAGAGTAAACACAACAAAAACAACTCAAAGATAAGAAATAAATGTAGATTCAGTCATTCAATATATCATAGAATTCAACTATAGATCGATTGGCAACATGTGGGGTTACAATTAGGGCTCAAAGGCCTGATTTCATAATATCAGAA
Organism: Cunninghamia lanceolata; assembly: GCA_027924645.1. NCBI lineage: Eukaryota > Viridiplantae > Streptophyta > Pinopsida > Cupressales > Cupressaceae > Cunninghamia > Cunninghamia lanceolata. The sequence continues at coordinate 5,311,432 of BSBN01000934.1, forward strand.
TATGATGTAGATGAGTGAATCTAGATGCTAAATCTAGCTCTACAAGATCTGAAATGCAACTACGGTAGACTGCGGACCAAGATACAGAAACTACTACTGACTAAACTATCTAAACTGAACTAGAAAATGAAAGAAAGAAACTGAACTGCAAACAAATTGAAATGCAAATTTTTTTGGTTGATGCAAGATTGCTCTTGAACCAGGGATGCTCCTACATCAATTATGAAGTTGTGATATAAGTTATATTAGAAATTAGAATTTAGAAATAGAGTATTTGTTTATTCATGAAAATTATATTTTAGAGTTGCTTTAACCCATTTTTAGTTTCAATAAAATAGGTTACAAGAATGGCAGATGAAGAGTGACCCTCTTGGAAGACAAAGAGTTAAGATACCCAGTTTTAAAAAGTTCAAGAAATGTATGAAGAGGATACATTTTGAGAAAATATATTGATATGGTAGTGAATAAAATGGATCGCTTAGGGTTTTGTGAAGCACATATATTACACCAATATGTTTTCATTTGGATAATTTTTCAAGTAAGACCTTGCTATTCTTTATGTTTTCAGATTCTTGGAAAAATTGATTATGCAGGTCTAGAAGAATTGTGGATAGGGAAACTTGATGAAGAGGAATTTCAAGGTATGGAGATTTGTAAGAAGAAGGCATTCAGAAGAAATCAAAGTAAGGAAGATATTTATCAAATAGGGATTTACATACACCAAGGATGGCATCAATCTGTAAGTTTCTTAGAATTGTAGTATTTGGGTTCTCTTGAACATGAATCATACATGTTTGATTATGCATTTATTTTAGATGAATATGGGATGCACCCATTTTTGCCAATTACTTTGTGCTCGCAAATCTTTCATTTAATAATTTTATTTTCATTTTTTGCATTTTTTGGGCTGACTCTATGATGGATCTCTGTAGTCTGTTACATGCATTATTGCATATGTTTAAATTTTCATCAAATCTGTGATGGATTTATGCCTGTTGCAAACATTATGTCATGACCCTATTTGTGCATTAGGTTTATGTGAAATAACATTCTTTGGTAATTTCTGTAGAAGGAGCATGTCGTCAATGGACTTTCTAATCAAATAGTCTTGAAGACTCCCTAGCTTATTATGGATTTTCTAATCGAATTGTAAGGATGATGGTTTGACATTTGTATGCACGTCTACTAGTCCATTGTTTTTCTTATCACTATGCTTGGATTGGAGTTTGTAACATGTTCCAAGCTTGTTTGTCTTGGCGCGGGTTGAGGGAATGTTGGCAAAGGTTGACAAATCTGGCTACACCTACCATTAACATTTGCTTGAACATTATTTTTTAAAAACCTTTTAAATGAAACCATTTTATTATTATAATGCGTGTTTTGTTGAAATGTACCAGACAACTGAGAGGGGGGGTTGAATCAGTTGTCTCCAAAATTTTAACCTCTTATGAACATTAACTCATCAAACTCTTGGTTATTGTTATTCAAATATAACAATGAAAGCAGGGTCATCCCACAATCATGGGTTACACTTTTTGGCCAAACTAGTCATTGAAATCAGCATTTTGAACTAAATCTTCACTTTCTGACACCTATAGCCGCTAAACTATTAGGAATTTGAAGATGATACGAACTAGTGATTTGTGAGATTTTGTTTGTAGATTTTAAATATATTTAAAAAAAAAAACTTGGAATTAAATTGTAAATTTTTTTACATCTCCTTTGATAACTAGTTTTTAATAGTAAACAACATTTTTTAAAAGAAATGTGTATTCTGTAGCACATAACTTTTTTTCTACAAAGGATTAAATTCTAATTCTTTTGAATTTAGATTGGTAACACCAATATATAGGGCATGCATTCAGTTTTATAATGTTTTGTTGAATATTATTTTTTTAATTAAGTTTTTAAGTTAAACCAATTATAATTTCGACATAGCCATATTCTGTAAAACATAACTTTTTCTATGTGTATAGAAATTCATTTTTTTTGTTGAAACAAGGACATCAATACCTAGGGCATAGATGTTTTTTAGAATTTTTTTTCACTAATTTAGTGATTTTCCATATGTGTAGAACAAAGAACTTGATGTTTGATGAGAAACCTACATTCACAAGAAATAAAAAATAAATATGATAATCAAATTAAATATATTTAAAATTATACTTTTTGGGAAGCTTATAATAAGGACTACATACTTACAAAACATAAATTTTAAATGAATTCATTTGATCCCTCAAAAGGTAAATCAAAAGTGGTTTTTTATTAGCATTTTTATAGGTGTAGAGGAGACTCCATTATAGGTATGGTTTAAAACTAGTGGGGTTCTATCCAAGGGGGTTTGAATCTAAGGGGGTTTGATCAAACCCTCTTCAATTAAAATCCTTTAAATAGAACATTGCAAGGCTTAAATCATTATATTTTCTAAAAATATGTATTTTCAGCAAAAATCAGGATGTACCAGAAAGTGTAATCCAACTCATTCTCAAACATTACTTTGAACACTTTGAACTTGACTAGAGCTTTAAATTCTTCTTTTAGAAAGGTGACCCAAGTCATTCTAGAATAGTCATCAATAAGAAACATAAAATACCATTCACCTTGCGGACTTCTTGTTCCTGTGGGACCACACAAGTCTGTATGTACTAGCTCCAACAATCCTGCAGATAATTGATCTTTACTTTTGAAACTTGTTTTTGTTTGTTTCCCAAATTTACACTCCTTGCAAATGGTGTTGGCTAGCTTCACAAGTTTAGGCAGATCTCTTACATCCTGTATAGAACTTATCTTCACCAAATTGTCAAAATTGATATGATACATTCTTCTATGCCATAGCCAACTCATCTATTTGGGCCAATAAACAATAATCATTAGTTCCTCTTAATTGATAGATGTCACCTCTAGTCTTCTTACCAGTAGCAATCACAGTTCCAGATCTTTCCATTATCTTGCACCCATTGTCTTTAAATCTCAGATCATAACCTTTGTCACACATTTGACCAAAACTCAAAATATTATGCTTAAAACCCTTCACATATAGGACATTATCAGTATTATGCTTTCCATCAAATGAAATAGATCCTTTTCCACAAATCTTACAAGATGCATTATCTCCAAACCTAACCAGTCATCCATCAAACTTTTCCAAACTCACAAACTTACTTTTGTCACTGGTCATGTGATGTGAGCATCCACTATTAATAATCCATTCATCCTTATCTTTCTCAACCTAAATAGCCAAAGCACTTTCTTCCACTGGTTTTTCTTACTTCACACAACTAGGAGGATTAGTAGATAATTCTTCTTCTTTAATAGAAATAAACAAGCATTCATTTGCACTAGTACTAGCATCATCATATTCGTCATCAATCACACTTTCATCATCAAAATCCCTAACATAGTAGCATTTCTTTGGAGCTCTAGCCATGTTCTCAAATCTTTTTCTATTCCTTTCAATTCTTTTAGGACATCTAGAAGCATAATGACCAACTTTACCACATGAAAAACATTTGAAAGCTAATTTTCCTTTGAACTTACCAAAACCTCTTTGCAATCTGTCAACAAAGCTAGCTTCAATTTCATCAAAGTCATCAATAGGCTTCACTTTATATTTTTCTGCTCTTGAGATCTTTTCAAATGTACTAGCTTTGAAAGCAGTCTCAACTTTTGGTAGAGCATCACCAAGTTCTCTCATCTCAAAGGATGTTAGCTTTCCTAGCAACCGATCCTTGGTGACTTCTTTCATAGTCATTACTTCTTCAATTGTTGCAACCTTGTGATTGTAAGATTTCAGTAATGACTTGAGCATTTTCATCACAACTTCTTTCTCCTCAATAGTTCTTCCCATAGCTTTGAATCCAGTGGCAAGTTCATCAAGCTTTTGCATGTAGGATGTTATGTTTTCATCTTCACCCATCTTTAAGCCTTCATATTTAGCCTTCAGTCCCTACAATTTGGCACTTTTTATAGAATTGTCTCCTTCATACATATTTTCAAGCTTTTGCTAGACTTCTTAAGCAGTTTCAAGGTTCATGACCTTTATCAGGCCAGTGTCAGTTAATGCACTTAATAGAGCATCTCTAGCTTTTATGTTTAACTCATATTCCTTGATTTCATCTTCAGTTGTCAAATCATTCTAAGACATGGTATATTTCATCTCTGTTGCTTTATATACTTTGTACCCAATACAAAGAAGATGGATTTTCATGTGTATCTTCTAGGTCACATAATTTGTTCCATCAAACTACTTCCTTCTTGTAAGATATTCTAGATCTACCTCAAACTGTTAGTCTTACCTCTAAGGAACCTTTCTCTAATACCAATTGTTGAAATGTACCAGACAACTAAGAGGGGGGTGAATCAGTTGTCTCCAAAACTTCAACCTCTTATGAACATTAACTCATCAAACTCTTGATTACTGTTATTCAGATATAACAATGAAAGCATGAATTGAAAAAATTAACACAATGATACAATCAAAATATGAGACACCTACTTTTTTACGTAGAAAACCTAATGAGGGAAAAAATACGGTGGGTGTTATCTCATAGAAATATATAAGTTATAACAATACTGAAAAATAAAGGCTCACTACCAAGGGTTGGGTCACTGCCAAGATTGGTGAAATGATTTGATAGCATCTGCACCATGCCTAGGTTTAGTTCCATTGAAGCGTAGTATATCTCCTCTACTCTACCCTTTTACACGTTTGCAATTATCTTCTCATTTTTGCACTTCCATACATTTTTTGCAACTACATTACACATTTTTATACAACTCATCAATCTTGGAATGTACATCAAGTTTGGAATTACATTCATCAACCAATGGAGCAATCTCTAAGGTTGACATTACAAACATACATAGAAAATAGGTCTAGACCTAATACAAAAATTTTCTAAGGGAAGGATGCGAATCACATGACCCTTAGCTAGGACTCAAATATAATCTTCCATGCCACAACACAATATTACAATATTCAATGCATCTACACAATTAGTGAAAGCAACCAAGTCGGCCAAGACTCGTGTTCACATTAAGACTTTCAAGAACGGTCTTTATCTTTGATCCAAATTTCTCTTTGCAGACCAATCCAAAAGTAGGAACACAATCAGGAGACATCCACAAGCACATTGAAATCATCAAGAACAACCACATGATCTCTAACCACTCTGTCAAGAATATTATTCAAACCGAAGCATAAAAACAACATTGTCAGCCATTGTCATAAAGAAAGGATAGCTTCTGGACCACCAAATCATGAACCATTGGAGTTGAAGGCACTTACCATCATTCTAAACTTAACTATAGAACCGTAGATCATAATTAATGCAGGAGCATCCCTGGTTCAAGAGAAATCTTGCATCAACCAAAAACATTTGTATTTTAGTTTGTTTCTTTTCATTTTCTAGTTCAGTTTAGGCAGTTCAGTCAATAGTAGTTCTTGTATTTTGGTCCACATTCTACTGCAGTCGCATTTCAGATCTTGCAGAGCTAGACTTAGCATCTAGATTCATTCATCTACAACATATCCAAATTGCAGAGCATTTGGTTAAGGTACAAGAAAGATATCTCTATCAGAAGATTGACTATTTTCTCAGAGTAGAGCATCCTAACAATATCTGATAATCATCTAAAGGAGAAGACTTGCAGAGCATTCCTCTATCTGTGGATCCTAACAATATATCATTTAGTGATCCTTGGTTTGTGGCTGACCTTCCCTAAGATTTGTACATCATTCCATGCATTTATAGAGGAATTCTTCATGATTAGGTCCGACCTATTAGTGTACACACATTACAGCTCTTCATTGGAGTTTGTAATCTTCCTTGGCTCTCATAATAGTGATAGTGGATAGTTTAGATTTTGTGGGAAGGAGCTTCAAAGCTATATCTTGTGCATATTTTGATATTCTGTGATTAGGCCTTTAAGCCCTAATTGTAAGCCTGCATGTTGTCGACCGATTAGTGTTTGAATTCTATGATATACTAAATGACTGAATCTACACTTTCTTTAGATCTTTGAGTTTTTTCCATTATTTTTACTCTTGCTATACGGTTTGGATAGTTCATTTTGTGAACCCTCCTATCATAACTGCACCAAGTGGTATCAGAGCAATAGTTTGAATCTTTGGGAGAAAATTGAGCAAATTTGGCAAAGGATTTCTATAAGATCTTGTTGTATGAAGATCAGTGATCCGAGGTAGGTTACTTATGTCACAACCAATCACCAATTGTGAGGTAGTTGTCACCTTGTAGCTCGATCACCAAATTGAGGCAGTTTGCAATAGATCCTAGGAAAATGCCGCCAAGGAGAATTCCTGCTATTGGAACAATTGTGAGGCTGATTATTTTACCTCCCTTATTTTGAATGATTATGCTATTTTTTGATGACATTATCAGACATTAGTGACTATGCTTCATTATACAGATTTGATGTTTTACCTCCTAATTATGATAGGGCACTGATTTGACATATGTGATTTGCTTTGATCATATTGGATGATATTTTGTAGTTCGACATATGGGATTTAGTAGATGTTATATTGCTATGAGATTTTAGTTATTTATGTGATGTGAACTATTTGCCATATGATTTAAAATGCAGTTTAAATTGGAGTTATGTATTCATGATTATTGATGTATTCAAATTGCATGAATTTAATTCTAGTTGCTTCGACTATGATTCCATGATATGACTGACACTTGATCGAGATGTGTAGGTTTCACATTCCCTAGCCACAGGAAAAATCGGAGGTAGAATTCACACTATGTTATCCCCTATAAATTCAATCCATACCCAAGAGGGATAAGGATCACGTTTGAATTTGAATGTTTATTTAAGTAATTGATTTAATTTTTAATATTTCGACCTTAGTACCCCTTGTCTATTTATTTAATAATGAGTGTTGTATAATTTTACTTGATTTACACCACTTGGTATTTATTTTATTTTGAGGCCATTTAAATGTGATTTTTAACCCCCTTTGTGAACCCTAGAGTCCCAAAAGCTACCCTAGGTGGTTACCCTTGAGTCTAGGGTCAACTTGGACTATCTAACCCTAGATTTGACTCAAGTTTGGTCACTCTAAACCTTGGTTTAGTAAAAGTGACGAAAATTTAAAATAAGGGAAGTGGGAGATGGGTCATGCCTTTCATTTCCCTTCCCTAAGTGTGGGAATTCATTCCCAAGGAAGACTTGGGAGGTCTCCAAGACTCCCAAGTGTGTGGGAGCTTCCCCCAAGACTCTCACACATGTGTGAGAGCATCTTGGAGGAAGATGGCTCCTTGAGAGAATAAGGGGATGCCATATGGCATCCCTTATCCTCTTGTGGGCATGAGTGGAGTTGCCACCTCACCACTTGTCCTCTCACACATGTGTGAGAGCACAAGTGGTTGAGGTGAGGATTGAGAGGGAATGAGAGGATGACACTTGTTATCCTCACACTTCCTCTCCCTTGCAGGTGGCATGGGAGGAGGAAGGAGAAGGTGACAAGTGTCACCTTCTCATTCCTCAAGGCCAAATTCATGGCCTATATTATCTCCTCTTGTTGAGGAGTGTGGGGTTCTTCAATTTTATTCTTATTGCTAATTTTTGGAGGAGTTTGGGAGAGTGAGAGGATTGCTAGAAGGATTGGAAGGCTTAGGAAGGCTTGGAGCTCTTCACCAACTTACTTCCATTTTAAGGGCTTTGAAGGTGGGCCTCTTAACTTATTTTCTCACCCTAGCTTATGTAATGTATTGTGTTTTTGTTTTGGTTGTTTTTCTGTTTTACATTTTGTTGTTGGAATGGGTGTATGGTGGGAGCACCTCCAATGAAGGTAATGCTCAACTTGTAATGGGTAGGGGAAAGGAACCTCCTTGAGGTATCTCCCACTTACTTTGTGCTTATGCCTTGAGGGCTTTTACTGTTGAGTAGATTTTTAATGGCAAGAGTGCCATGGAGATTATTGTGATTTTTGTGGAAAATGGTGTTTGGAGAGTTTGGCTTGAGGCCATGAGTTTGATATTTCATCTTTTGGGAACCCTTTGAAGTTGAGGGGTCCATTCCCTACCCTCAACAACTCATTTGTATGAGTTGAGTTTTGTGATAATCCTATGGGCTATTTTGTGTTGTTGATGTTTTTATTTTGTTGTGGAGTGTATAACCGTGTGGATTTCCTACCTCCCCAGCTCGGGGGTGACGCACTTGCAGGTCTATGGTAGGGAGGAGAGCTTTTTGGAAGTGGTTGGTTTTGTTTCTTGTGTTGTGTTTATTGCAGGATTAGAGTGGAAAGATAATGAAGTGGTTGAAGAGCTTCTCTTGTTTGGTGTTGTAGTGTTTTTATGGTTGTTGTAGCGATGGCCATTATGGCCTTAATGTATTGTATTTTAGTGCAAGTTTATTATGAAACTTGCCATAGAGTGGCTGTGATTTTAATGTAATATAAACTCCTATTTCATTTACTTAAAACTATCTATTTCCTTGTTGTGAAGTGGGCAATGTATTGAGGAATAGATGTGAAAATAGATCAAAACAAAATTTCTGTTATTTTCCTTCAAAAAAAAATATGCATGAGCTATTTTAATTTCTTGTCACATTCTTTTCAAAGAAATATTTATGTGTGAAATTTGTTGAATAGAGTTCATTATTATACCATGAAAGATAGAGCAAATGTATGCCACATTTCTGTCATTACTCCTGGAAAAGGAAATACATGCATGTGAAAGTTTTAAAAGAATTTTGGTGAATGTAAAAGAAAGGAAGAAGATGTTTTAGTAGTTTTCTGTTGTATATTGGACTGTTATATTACTAGTGGTTATTGATGGATAAGAAAGGAAAGCTATCTAAAATTTATGTGAAATTTAGCCTTCTACCTTACTGCTGTTTTATTTGTGTGTTTAAAAAAAAAAGAGTTTAAATATATTCTATATATACTTTATGCTTTCAAAAAAAGAAGTCCAGGTATGGATATCCCATTCTATAAGATAGACCTGAAGTCCAGGTATCATCAGCTACATATCACAGAGGCAGATGTCCATAAGACTGCCTTCCGGACTCGTTATGGCCACTATGAGTTCGCAGTGGTTCCCTTCGGCTTGACGAACGCCCCTACAGTGTTCATGAGTCTCATGAACGGGGTGTTCCATACCTATTTGGATCAGTTTGTGATCATTTTCCTTGATGACATTTTGATCTATTCACGGATCGAGGAGGAGCATGAGGAGCATCTTCGTCAGGTTCTACAGTGTTTACGAGAGCAAAATCTTTATGGGAACTTGGTGAAGTGTGCATTTTTTAGGACAGAGGTTCAGTATCTGGGGCATATCCTATCTCACAATGGAATCTTAGTAGATTGATCAAAGATCAGAGCTATCAAGGATTGGCCAGCACCCACTAGTGTGACAGAGGTCAGGAGTTTTATGGGGTTAGCTGGTTACTACCGTCACTTTGTAGAGGGTTTTTTCTTGGATTGCGTACCCCATCACTTCCCTTTGGTGGAAAGGGAAAAGCTTTCTTTGGACTGAGCAGTGTGAGAGGGCCTTCGGGGTCCTCAAGGAGTGTCTTACCAGCGCTCCTATTTTAACAGTTCCTGATCCTGCAGCAGATTTTATGGTTTGCACAGATGCATCACTTGAGGGATTTGGAGCTGTACTTATGCAGGGTGGTAGAGCGATTGCGTATGAGTCATGAAAGCTCAAGATCCATGAGCTAAACTAGCCCACACATGACTTGGAGTTAGCAATAGTAGTTCATGCTCTAGTCCATTGGAGACATTTCTTGTTGGGTCATTGCTTTAAGCTCCATTCTGATCATCATAGCCTTCAGTACATCTTTACACAGCTGAATTTGAACACCTGTTAGCAGTGTTGGATGGAGTTCCTCTACGACTATGACTTTGATGACCACTACATCAAAGGGAAGGAGAACATGGTTGTTGATGCATTGAGTCAGAGACGCCACCAGCTCTTGACCTTGACTTTGTGTGGACTTGAGGGATCGCATTATTCAGCATTTGCTAGAGGATGAGTGGTAGCTAGAGGTGCAGCAGGAGATTAGTGCACAGAGGGCCCTTGTGGGCAAGTTTGCAGGGTATTCACTTGAGGCAGATAGTTTACTTCATCATTGATAGCCCATCTATGTACCTTACGTAGGTGACCTACGTACTGTAGTGTTATCTAAGGCTCACAGAGCACCATATGCAGCACATCCGGGGGTGAAGAAGATGCATGCCGATCTTCAATAGCTATACCATTGGGCGGGTATGAGACGTGACATAGCAGAGTTTGTTGCTCAATGCCTTGAGTGCCAGAGGGTCAAGGCCGAGCATCAATATCCAATGGGTCTTCTATACCCACATGATAGACTGAGTGGAAATGGAACACCATTTCCATGGATTTCATTGTTGGTCTTCCTATGTCTTCACATCGCCATGATGCCATCATGGTGACAGTTGACAAGTTGACCAAAGTAGCTTCCAGTTGCTTCAGCTATGATTCCATGATATGACTAACACTTGATCAAGATGTGTAGGTTTCACATTCCCTAGCCACGGGAAAAATTGGATGTAGAATTCACACTATGTTATCCCCTGTAAATCTGATCCATTCCCAAGAGGGATAAGGATCACTTTTAAATTTGAATGTTTATTTAAGTAATTGATTTAATTTTTAATATTTCAACCTTAGTACCCCTTGTCTATTTATTTAATAACGAGTGTTGTATAATTTTACTTGATTTACACCACTTGGTATTTATTTTATTTTGAGGCCATTTAAATGTGATTTTTAACCCCATTTGTGAACCATAGAGTCTAGGGTCAACATGGACTATCTAACCCTAGATTTGACTCAAGCTTGGTCACTCTAAACCTTGGTTTAGTAAAAGTGACAAAAATTTGAAATAAGGGAAGTGGGAGATGGGTCATGCCTTTCATCTCCCTTCCCTAAGTGTGGGAACTCATTCCCAAGGAAGACTTGGGAGGTCTCCAAGACTCCCAAGTGTGTGGGATCTTCCCCCAAGACTCTCACACACGTGTGAGAGCATCTTTGAGGAAGATGGCTCCTTGAGAGAATAAGGGGATACCATATGGCATCCCTAATCCTCTTGTGGTTGTGAGTGGAGTTGCCACCTCACCACTTGTCCTCTCACACATGTGTGAGCACAAGTGGCTGATGTGAGGATTGAGAGGGAATGAGAGGATGACACTTAAGTGGCTGATGTGAGGATTGAGAGGGAATGAGAGGATGACACTTGTCATCCTCACACTTCCTCTCCCTTGCAGGTGGCATGGGAGGAGGAAGGAGAAGGTGACAAGTGTCACCTTCTCATTCCTCAAGGCCAAATTCATGGCCTATATTATCTCCTCTTGTTGAGGAGTGTGGGGTTCTTCAATTTTATTCTTATTGCTAATTTTTGGAGGAGTTTGGGAGAGTGAGAGGATTGCTAGAAGGATTGGAAGGCTTGGGAAGGCTTGGAGCTCTTCACCAACTTACTTCCATTTTAAGGGCTTTGAAGGTAGGCCTCTTAACTTGTTTTCTCACCCTAGCTTATGTAATGTATTATGTTTTTGTTTTGGTTGTTTTGCTGTTTTGCATTTTGTTGTTGGGATGGGTGTATGGTGAGAGTACCTCCAATGGAGGTAATGCTCAACTTGTCATGGGTAGGGGAAAGGAACCTCCTTGAGGTCTCTCCCACTTACTTTGTGCTTATGCCTTGAGGGATTTTACTATTGAGCAGATTTTTTATGGCAAGAGTGCCATGGAGATTATTGTGATTTTTGTGGAAAATGGTGTTTGGAGAGTTTGGCTTGAGGCCATGAGTTTGATATTTCATCTTTTGGGAACCCTTTGAAGTTGAGGGGTCCATTCCCTACCCTCAACAACTCATTTGTATGAGTTGAGTTTTGTGATAATCCTATGGGCTATTTTGTGTTGTTGATGTTTTTATTTTGTTGTGGAGTGTATAACCGTGTGGATTTCCTACCTCCCCAGCTCGGGGGTGACCCACTTGCAGGTCTATGGTAGGGAGGAGAGCTTTTTGGAAGTGATTGGTTTTGTTTCTTGTGTTGTGTTTATTGCAGGATTAAAGTGGAAAGATAATGAAGTGGTTGAAGAGCTTCTCTTGTTTGGTGTTGTAGTGTTTTTATGGCTGTTGTAGCCATGGCCATTGTGGCCTTAATGTATTGTATTTTAGTGCAAGTTTATTATGAAACTTGCCATAGAGTGGCTGTGATTTTAATGTAATATAAAATCCTGTTTCATTTATTTAAAACTATCTATTTCCTTATTGTGAAGTGGGCAATGTATTGTGGAATAGATGTGAAAATAGATCAAAACAAAATTTCTGAGATTTTCCTTAAAAAAAAATATGCATGAGCTGTTTTAATTTCCTGTCACATTCTTTTCAAAGAAATATTTATGTGTGAAATTTGTTGAATAGAGTTCATTATTATACCATGAAAGATAGAGCAATTGTATGCTACATTTCTGTCATTACTCCTGGCAAAGGAAATACATGCATGTGAATGTTTTAGAAGAATTTTGGTGAATGTAAAGGAAAGGAAGAAGATGTTTTAGTAGTTTTCTGTTGTATATTGGACTATTATATTACTAGTGGTTATTGATGGATAAGAAAGGATAGCTAACCGAAATTTATGTAAAATTTAGCCTTCTACCTTACTGCTGTTTTATTTGTGTGTTTTAAAAAAAAAGAGCTTAAATATATTCTGTATATAGTTTATGCTTTCAAAAAAAGAAGTGCTGTAAATCTATTCTTTTGCAGAAAAAAATATAGTTTCCATTAGTATTCAAGGAGGGTTGTTGTTATTTCAATTTGTTTACATACAATATTTATGCTGTTTAAAAAAAAAAAGGGAGAAGGATATATTCTGGAAAATACTACATATATATATAAATATATACATGTGTATATATATCTATATATAAATATATATAAATATATATATATATATATATAAACTGTTTATATAAAAAAAAGGAAATGATTCCGGGAAATTGCATATATATATAAATATATATAGGTGTGTATATATTTATATATAAATATGTATATATTTAAAAACCATATGTTATATACTACAGAAATAAACTTTAAAAAAAAAAAGAGAGACAAAAAAAATACAATGGACTGTGGGCAGCGCCCACAGTCCGATACTGTTAAAGATTTAGAGGGGTGTGGGGGAGGCAATGCCTCCACCCACACCTGTGGGTGTGGGTGGAGGTACTGCCTCCCCCACACCCCACCACCATTGCCACACCCCCGTCCCACATCAAACCGCAGCTACTACTACCCTTCGCAGACCCCACACCCTCGAACTCCCAACACTCCGCAGCAGCGGCGGCCATCTCCACACCCTCGAACTCCCCCTTCGACTCCCCACACTCCTCCTTGTAATGCACCCGACGGGTAACCCCTGTCCCTTAGTCTACGGCCCCCTGCCTAGCCAACGTCCCCTACGCCGTCCCTCTTAAAATGCCCCTCTACAGTGATTTCCTCAGCGGTGGTGATGGCCCTCTTCTCTAACCATCTGTAATACATAACTCAACTAGTAACACTGCCATTAGCATACTTAATGATACACACACACACACATATATATAAACCCATGACAAAAAAAAGAGAAGAATTTAATAACAGAACCCTATTGCTGTGTATACCTCTGGTTAATGGAGCGGCAAGCTCCTTCCATGGTCCCATGGAGTTTGAAACCCTAACCTACATGAAGAGGCAAAACTAAATGCAAAAGAGAAGGAATGGGATTAAGAGATTAGGGCACAATGAGAGAAGGTATGGAAAGAAGGAATTAGGGCAATGGAATAAACTATTACAATTTAAATTCATTAGGGCTTTTCTCATTTTGTTGGTGAGGTTTTATTTTTATTTTATTTTATTTATTTTAAAATTCCTTTTCCTTTTTACTGTTTTAATTTATCTTTTGGATTCTTTTTAAGTGACTTCTAATTCTGAAGGGATTAATTGTTGTAAATTGTCTTTTTTTGTTGTTTGGCTTAAGAATTGAATTTAAGTTTTTTTTTTTTAGGGATTATTTTATTTTCACTAGGAAATTTCTCCCCTTGAGTTTAATTTTCCTTATCAAGGTTTTGTCTATCGATCTAGTTGATTTTTGACTTATTTATTATTATTGTTTTACGGGGAGAGTTGTTTAAACTCTCTTCCTCCTATTAGATTTTGAGTTTGTCATTAAATTTAATTGCCAAATTATATTTAATGTCATATTCAATTTTCTCCTTGGACTGATTGGCGTCTTGTCATTTAATTTAATTTTATTAATTTATTTTAAATCATTTCTAAAACTTCTCGTCAGTTTGATTTTATTATTAATGTTTACTTATTTCCCTAAGGGCAGATTGTTTTTAAATTTTATTTTTCATTTATTGAAAACACGTTATGCTGCCAGAATTTTGCTAGATTCCTGGGGCTAATTTTATGCGATGTTTCATTTACTTCATTCCATCATTCCACTAGAATCATGTGCCATTCTACCACTTAATCACTTTTTCGATCTTATTTTTTTAAGGTTCGATGTTGGTGGTTTTCTCCTTCACACCTAGGAAACTAGGGTTCAGACTTAAACAGTCTAACCCTAAAACTGACACACTTCATGTCGCATACCCCCTAGATGGCCTTCACCATCGCGACTATGTTGACATGTCTACGCCTATGCGTATTGCCACCAAGCACGCAGACGCATGCAAGGGGGTTCATAGGGATAGATAGAAAAGTTTTTTTGTAATTTGTGTCATGACCACATGGCAAATGTGGACATGACACGTGTGTTTGTGTGTCATGACCACATGGGAAATGCAGGCATGACAACAATGGTTGGTAGGATGGATGAGATGATGGAAATGATGAAAACAATGAGAATTCAATTGGATGTTGTTGAAGAAGATAGGTGAAGAGGATTGACACTAAGACCTAATGTTGAAAGTGATGATGAAGAAGAATTTCAATCTATTGAACAAATTGATGAAACCCTAGGAGGTGATGAAGAAGAAGAATTAGATCAAGTAAAGATGTTGCAAGCTATTTCAAAGATTGGAATGAGACCTAGAGTTGATGTACTGAATTATACTGGCAATTTGAACCTTGAAGAGTTGATCGACTGGATAAATGACATGGAGGAATACTTTGAATATGAACAAGTTGAAGATCTAGAGAAGACAAAATTTACAAAGACAAAGTTGAAAGGACATGCTGCTATATGGTGGAAAGAAGTTCAGTTGGATAGAAATAGAAGAGGAAAAGAAAAGATTACAAAGTGGGATAGGATGGTGACAAAATTGAAGAATTAGTTTATACCTGCTAACTATGAGTTGGAGTTGTTGAAAAGATTGCAAAACCTGAGACAAAAGGAGAAATCTGTGGAGTATACTGAAGAATTTCATAAGATGATCATAAGAACAAGACATAGTGAAGCAAGTAAAGAGAAAGTGGCTAGATACATTAGTGAACTAAGATTGAACATTCAAAAAGAACTAAGTTTAGTGAAGATGACATCTTTGGAGGAAGCATATCAGTTTGCCCTGAAAGTTGAAGCAAAGTGGAATAAGAGGCATGATTAGACACAGATAGGCAGAGGAGGTAAATTTTAGAGAGGTAGAACATTTTTTAGAGGAGATAGATCATTTGAAGAATAGAACATACAAGAGAACACATTGAAGAAGGATGACAGAGATAATAATGCTTACCAGAGAGATGATAGAAACTTTTACTAGAAAGGAAACCCTAGTGCATGCTAGAATGAAGGATACAGAAGAGAAGGAGGAGGAATTGATAAGAGAACATTTAGAGGCACTTGTTTCAAGTGTGGAGGTGAAGGACATACATCATTTGAATGTAATTAAGGGAGTACAAGAAAAAGGACATAGAATAGTGGAAGAGCAACCTATGTGGAAGAAGAACCTGTTGGATCACCTAGTTCAGTTGGTAAATTGGAGAAAGGGGAATCACTTGTGATGAGGAGAGCACTATTTCAAGCAAAGATAAATGAAGAACCATTGTAGATGAAAAGTTGTTCAAAACTAGATGTAAATCAGAACGTAAGTGTTGTAAAGTTGTTATCGATAGTGGTAGTTCAAATAACGTAGTTTTAGAGGAGATGGTGACTAAGCCAAAGATGGAAAGACCGAAACACCTTAATCCTTATTAGATAGCATAGATTTAGGATGATCATAAGGTACTAGTGAGTGAACAATGTTTGGTGAAAATTCATATTGGATCTTATCATGATGAAGTCTTGTGTGATATTATGCCTATGGATGTTTGTCATATCTTGTTGGGTAGGCCTTGATAGTATGATAGAAAAGCTATACATGATGGGAGAAAGAATACATACACTATAACATCAAATGGGAAGAGAATTACATTGATTACTTTGGAAGATGATCCTAAGAATGAAGTATGAGGGAATGCTAGAATCTATTTGTAGATGGAAGAAAATTTATGGATGGTTTGAGACATGAGAATATGTGTTATGCTTTGATTCCTAAGATGCCTGAAACATTGAAGGAGACTGAAGAATCACAACCAAAGGAGATAAAAGAGTTGCTAATAGAGTATGAAGACATCATATCAGATAATGTACCTGAAGGATTTCCACCACTCAGGAGTATCAGTCATCATGTGGATCTTATACCGAGAGCTAGTTTACCTAATAAAGCAACACATAGAATGACATCGACAGAGAATGAAGAACTGAATAGATACATACACAAATTGTTGAGGAAAGGTTTGATCAGAGAAAGCCCGAGTCCTTGTGCAGTACCTACAGTGTTGGCATCAAAGAAAGATGGAGAATGGAGAATGTTTACTGACTCTAGAGCAATAAACAAGATCACAGTTAAGTATAGATTTTCTTTACCTAAGATGGATGATATCATGCATTGCTTGACTGGAGAAAAATATTTCACAAAGATATATTTGAAGAGTGGATACCATCAGATCAAAATCAGAGAAGGAGATGAATGGAAGACAACTTTTAAGAAAAATGAAGGATTATATGAGTGGTTAGTGATGCCTTATGGATTGACAAATGTACCTAGTACCTTCATGAGGTTGATGAATAGAGTCTTGAAGAAATTCTTGGGTAAGTTTGTGATTGTATACTTGGATGACATTTTGATTTTCAGTAAGACAAAAGAAGAGCATTTGTGGCATATTAGACAAGTTGTGCAGAGAGTGAGAGAAGAGAAATTGCTGATAAACATCAAGAAGTGCAGTTCCATGAAGGAAGAATTGATGTATTTGGGGTTTGTGATTTCTTTAGAAGGATTGAAGATGGACCCTGAGAAAGTAAGAGTAATTATTGAATGGCCTATACTGGAGAGCATTGGAGAAGTTAGATCATTTAATGGATTAGCTAGTTTCTACCAGAAGTTCATTAGAAATTTTAGTTTAGTTTGTAACCCTATGAAAGAGACAATGAGAGGTGATAGAAAAGATTTCAAATGGACATCAAGATTAGATAAAAGTTTTGAGTTGTTGAAGCAGAAAGTGATAGGGAAACCTATGTTGGCATTACTAGATTTCAATAAAGTATTTCAAGTTGATTATGATGCAAGTGGGAGTGCAATTGGAGTAGTATTAAGTCGAGAAGGAAGACTTGTGGCATATTTCAGTGAGAAGTTGAAGGATGCAAGGAGGAGATATTTAGTTTATGATCAAGAGTTCTATGCCATAATGCAAGCCTTGAAGAAGTGGAGACATTACTTTTTGCCTAAGGAATTTGTGTTGTATACAGATCATCAGGTTTTGCAATATTTGAATAGTCAAGAAAAGTTGAATCAGAGACATATGACATGGGTAGAGTTCATGTAGAGTTATACATTTGTATTGAAACATAGGAGTGGAAAATAAAACAAAGTTGCTGATGCATTGAGCAGGAGAAGGAACTTGCTAACAGAGATGAGAGTTGAAGTATTGAGATTTGATGAATTGAAGAACATGTATGAAGGAGACATGGATTTTGCGGAACCTTGGAATGCATGTATGGAACCTATTGTGACAGATAGGAGTAAGTGGTTGGATTATTTCATTCAAGAAGATATGTTGTTCAGAGGAAACTAGTTGTGCATACCTAGAAGTTCAATGAGAGATAATTTGATCAAGGAGAAACATAGTGGTGGATTGGTAAGACATTTTGGCATTGACAAGATAGTGGCTTTGGTAAGTGAGAATTACTTTTGGCCTCAAATACATAAGGATGTTAGGAAATTTGTGCAGAGTTGTAGAATTTGTCAAGTTGCAAAAGGGAGTACTTAGAATACTGGATTGTACAAACCTTTGACAATATCAGAGGGACCTTCGGAAGATATAAGTATGGATTTTGTAATGGGATTACCTAAGACACAGAGAGGACATGATTCTATATTTGTAGTAGTGGACAAATTTTCAAAGATGGCACACTTCATACCTTGTAAGAAGACAATTGATGTAGTGCATGTAGCTGACCTATTTTTCAAGGAGATTGTGAGATTGCATGGATTACCTAAGAGCATAGTTTTAGACAGAGACAGTAAGTTTGTTGGTTACTTTTGGAAGATGTTTTGGAAGAAGATGAAGACAAATTTGAAGTTTAGTTCAGATTTTTATCCACAAATTGATGGACAAACAGAGGTAGTGAATAGGAGTTTGGGAAACTTGTTGAGATGTTTGGTTGGAGAGAAAACAAGAAGTTTAGTTTTGATTCTTTCAAAAGTAGAGTTTGCATATAATAATTTAGTAAATAGAAGTACCAGAAGAACACCTTTTGAGATTGTTACCAGAGTAAACCCTAGAGGAGTTCCAAAATTAAGAGATATCAGTGTAGAGGAAAAGAGAAGTGTAGAAGCAGAAAAATTTGTTGAACATATGGAGACAATGCATAATTAGGTGAAGAAACATTTGGAGGATATGAACAGAAAATATAAGGAGCAAGTAGATGAGAAGAGAAGACATAAATAATTTGTAGTGGGAGATGAAGTGATGGTATACTTGAGAAAAGAAAGATTTCCAATTAGGACATATAACAAGTTGAAGATGAAGAAGTTTGGACCTTGTAGGATACTCATAAAATTTGATTCAGGAAATGCATATGAAGTAGAACTACCAGAGACATTGGGCATATCACCTATTTTCAACATTGCAGACCTATACTAGTATCACGAAGTAGAGTTCAGTGATAGCATGGTAGAAGACCTGAAGGAATAGTTACCACAACAAGCACTGGAGTAGATTGAAGACATTTTAGACACCAGAGTTGGATGTAGCACCAAAGGAAGACAATACAAAGAATATCTTGTGAAGTGGAAAGGCAGGCCAAATGAAGATTCATCATGGATTTCTCAAGATGAGGTGGACTGTCTTGGTTTTCCTCTAGCCCCTGCAAAGTGAGGGACTCACTTTTTTAATAACCCCATATGTCTGATGCAGGATCATCCTTGGTTCAAGAGAAATCTTGCATTAACCAAAAATATTTGCATTTTAGTTTGTTTCTTTTAATTTTCTAGTTTATTTTAGGCAGTTCAATCAGTAGTATTTCTTGTATTTTGGTCCACATTCTACCACAGTCTTATTTTAGATGTTGTGAAGCTAGAATTAGCATCTAGATTCATTCATCTTAAACATATCCAATTTGTAGAGCATTTGGTTAAGGTACCGGAAAGATATCACTATTAGAAGATTGACTATTTTCTCATAGCAGAACATCGTGACAATCTCTAATAATCAGCTAAAGGAGAATACTTGAGTATTCCTCAATCCATGGAGCCTAACAACACATCATTCAGTGATCCTTAGTTCATGGCTGACCTTCCCCAAGATCCACACATCATTCCATGCATTTGTAGAGGAATTCTTCATGATTAGGTCTGATCTATCCATGTACACACATTACAGCTCTTCATTGGAGTTTGTAATCTCCCTTGGCCAATGCAGAGGAACCTATTGTTCTGGAGATGATATATAATGATGTAATAGATCCCTAGGAAAACATTTATCAAGTTCCTCATAATAGTGATAGTTGATAGTTTAGATTTTCTATGAAGAAGCTTCAAAGCTATATCTTATGCATATTCTAATATTCAATGATCAGGCCTTTGAGCCATAATTATAAGCCCATATGTTGCTGGTCGATTTGTATTTGAATTCTATGATATACTGAATGACTGGATCTATACTTGCTTCAAATCTTTGAGTTGTTACCATTGTGTTTACTCTTGCTGCAAGGTTTGGACAATTCATTCTATGAATTCTCCTACCATGACTACACCAATAATACTTCAATGCGGAAGAATGTGGAGCAAAATACCTTCTCTATGTCACTAGTGAATACTCAAGAAGATTAGCTTTTTTTTCTGGTGAACATAACTCACTCAAATCTTCATACTAGAGGCTCAAATTTGAGATATAGTATCTTCAGACATGCCTCTAAATAAATTCCAATCCATGGACAAAGATATTTATTCAATAGGAAATGCAGAGCAATCTATTAGATTGTTCTTCTACAACATATTGTTTCTACTGGAGGAGCAAATTTTCTCAATATCCTCAATATCAAGATTTCCAACACTTACATAGGCAAATACAAAGCATCTAACTCATTACAAGCAAGAATCAAAACAAGAGCATAGTTGACACCAATGACAACACTGATATGTTGACATCAATGACAACATCGGCTAGGCACATACTTGCAACAATCTCCCCCTTTGTCATTGATGGCAACATATGATGTGAAAAACTGTAAAGACCATCAATACAATATTCTCCCCCTTTCACTTTACACATCTATACCCTTTCTTCTCTAATTTTTTCACATGATTTCTCTCCCCCTTTGACATCAATGGAAAAGGGCACATACTTGTATTCTGCTGCTCTAATCTAACTAAACTTTTCTTTGTTATCAACACTTTTTTTATTAGGAACATCTAGCTACTCACCCTGAGAGGTAGCTCTCAAAATATCAATCTAGATCAATGATTGAGACTCTAGGCACCACTGGATTGATGCATTCATATGCATCTTAGTTTAGAATAGGAGGGGTAATTACCCCTAACTTTTATCTGAGATACTCAAAGGTATCCTTAGGCAAAGGCTTAGTGAATATGCCTACAATTTGATCCTTTGTGGACATATATTCCATCTTTACTTCATTATCTGTCACCTTTTCTCTCAAAAAGTGACACCTTATTGATATTTGCTTTGTTCTTAAGTGCATCACTAGATTCTTTGAAATGTTTATAGCACTTGTATTGTCATAGAAGATTGCAACTAGATCTTCATACACAACCCTTTTGTCCTTTAAAGTTTGTTTCATCCACAATACTTGAGTACAACAACATGTTGCTGCAATATACTCTGCTTCTGCAGTTGACAAGGAAATTGAATCTTGCTTTTTTCTCAACCATTAAACCAATATATTACCCAAGAAGAAAGTACCTCTACTTGTACTTTTCCTGTCATGTACATCTCTGGCCCAATCTACATCTATATATGCACTGAGAGTGAAATCATTGTCTTTTGGATACCATAGGCCATGATCTAATGTGCCTTTCAAATATCTCAAGATTCTCTTAACTGCCATCACATAAGGCTCTCTAGGATCTTCTTGATATCTTGCTACAAGACAAACTATGTGCATTATATCAGATATGGATTGAGTAAGATAAAGTAATCCTCCAATCATAGATTTGTACCTTCTCTGATCAGTCTTAGGTGGTTCATCATTTTTACTCAACTTGCAACTAGTCACCATGGGAGTACATACCAGTTTAGAGTCCTCCATTCCAAACTTCTTTAACAATTCCTTCACATACTTAGACTGAGATATGAAGATTCCTTTATCTAATTGAGTAATTTGCAGACCTAAAAAGAAATTCATCTCACCAAACATAGACATCTCAAACTCTTTTTACATTTCACCAGCAAATTTCATGCACATACCTTCATTGCCTCCAAATATGATGTCATCAACAAAGACTTCAACAATTAAAATTTGATCATCATTAATCTTGAAATAGAGATTACTATTAGTAGTACCTTTTTTGAACCTTAACTACAATAAGTACTTATCCCACCTTGCATACTAGGCTCTAGGGGCTTTCTTGAGTCCATACAATGCTTTCTTCAACCTACATACCATATCACCTTCATCTGATAGTTGGAATCCTTCTGGTTGCTCAATATAGACTTCCTCTTCCAACTCACCATTCAGAAATGTAGACTTCACATCCATCTGATACACTTTGAAATCTTTGTGAGCTATAAATGCTAGAAATATTCTGATTGCTTCAATTCAAGCTACTGGAGCAAAAGTCTTTTCAAAATCTATTCATTCAATTTGAGAATATCCTTTGCACACAAGCCTTCTTTGTTCCTTACGACTTCTTCATTTTCATTCAGCTTATTCCTGAAAACCCATTTACTTCCAATAACATTTTTGTCAGCAAGTCTAGGAACTAATTCCCAAGTTTCTTTCTTCTCAATCTACATCAGTTCTTGTAAAGGACCTCAAAACCATCACAAAAGTAAAACAAAGTAAAATGAAGTAATAATTCACTTAAATACAACATCACATTATCAATAATAAAAAGATGTAAATAATTCACTTAGATACAATAATCAAAGGTAAAAAAAATGTGTAATTAATTCACTTAATTACAATATTTAAAATAAACAATAATGACCTCAAAACCATCACAAAAGTAAAACAAACTAAAATGAAGTAATAATTCACTTAAATACAACATCACATTGTCAATAGTAAAAAGATGTAAATAATTCACTTAGATACAATAATCAAAGGTTAAAAAAAATGTAATTAATCTGCTTAATTACAATATTTAAAATAAACAATAACTTCATTAATAAGATTCAATAGAGTCAATAAATCTACCCAAAGAAAAAATCTCATCGATATAAACCAAATGAGTCTTTAAATCTTACATATTCACATGCTAAATCTAGGTAATAAGCACTATGAATCAATATACATAAATCCTTTGGTAACATGACATAATACAACCAAATAGGTACAATAACAAGTACATCAATAAATAATAAATCAACACACTCTTTAGCTGCACAAACCAAGTGGTCCACCACTAGCAAACTGAGAGACGAGAACATGGCTCAGGTGTTTTTCCACCCAACCATGAAGTAATTACACTTCCCCGGATCCCTTCATGAAATGAAGGAAACCCAGCCCTATATGAAATGTCTAGCTACCTGGAAACAACTAGTAGGAGGGAACACCCGATGCAACCCTGATGTCTAAAAGTGCAATTCTAATAATGTAAAGCAAATTGACTCACAACAGGATGTGGTAGAGATATATATAAATAAGTTTTTCTAGACAAAATAATCATCTTTTTAAATGACATTCCAATTAGATCTAATCATTTCAAGTAGCCTGGTCAATTCACAAAAAGAGGAAAAGCCATCTTTGATATATCCACATTCATCATCCTAGTCCCAAAAGTAACCCAATCACATTCCTACATAAAAATCTACCTTCCTTCTCCAAGAAATAAATAAGAAAGTAAATAAATAATTCAATAAATAATTGATCAAATCACCTATAACCACCTCTAATCCATTTCCCATGCATCAATAAAGAGCACACATTTTGATCAAGCAGTAATAAAGCACATCATAAAGCAATATATATCTGATTAGATTTTCAATTCATATTTCCATGGTTAAATATATAGTAGATACTAATGCCTTTGCTTCATATCCAAATACCATTTCATAAATCACGCAATAAAATCAAATGAGGAGGTTTGAATACTCCACTCTCATACAATGAGGTTTCATGCACAACTTATGTCAAATATTATTTCTATCTTTCCTCAAGATCAAATAAATAGAATAATAGAATAAAACAATTAATGTTCTTCTATAAATCATTTCAAAAATCCCAAAACACCAATCAAGGAAACATACTTTCAAAACAATAATTCCATTCTTTGTTTCATAATTTTGCAACCATAAGTTTGTCATTTTGATATAATCACTTTATCTATAAATCAATTATAATTCACAATATAATATCCATTCTAAATATTTTCAGCAATCCTACTGTCAAACCATTGACAAGAGACAATTCTAACCATTTATCTTACAATAAACACCTTTTATTCATCCATAACACCTTACTATCATTTTAGTGAAAGGAGGTTCAGAATAACCAGTAAGAAAATAGAGACAGACCTCTTGGTAGAATAGTGATAGGAGTTGTCAAAGTAATTTAAAACACAAAAATAGACATCAACAATTAATCCAAAGGTCTCTCGTTCGAAGGTAAGGTTAAAGATAATGTTTAACAACAAAATAATAGTAAAAAATAAGCTACAAAAACCTAAATAATTCCATCTATGTGGAGAAGTTTCTAAATCACATATTAATTTCGTCAATGAATAAAAGTTGGTTCTTTTTGTCAAAATTAATTTCTACAGTAGAAAGAAAATTTAATATTCTCAGTTCAGATCTAACAGATGTGAGTTTAATTAGTTTCAGATTGCAAAAACTCAATTTCATAGTTTTGAGCCAACAACTTAGTTTACTAGCCAATCTTAGCATGAAATCGGAATGCACAAAGCAAGGAACAACATTTTGCAATAGCAATAAAAAAATAGTGAATAAAATGAGGGAGGTTGATCTATTTTAGCAAGGTAAGATTGCCCAAGGTGGATTTAGAGGTTAGCTCAGAGAAAAATAAAGGTCAAGCATAAACAAAACAAATTCCCTCCAAACAAGCTGAAAACTATTAATTTTGACAATCACAAAAATGTGATTTCAATGCAAACAATTCTTAAGAAGAAAAACCTAGAGATAAGGTCGGTCAAGGGGTTGAAATTGAAGCTGCTATTGCTAAGGATCTTCCTTCAATCACTATTCATCTAGAACCATGACTTTTCTCTTTTTCTGCTGCTACAAAAGGTTTGTCTTGCTAAAATCTTCGGTGCCTTCTCTTGCTGCTCCATAAAAATACGTCATTTTCATTTGCAAAAATGCTCAATACAATTTGTGAATTTTTTTAAATTATTTCTGGGGTTTGTTCTACTCTTCTCCAGCTTTCCAGAACATTTTATGATTTCACATTTTGATTTGATATGACAAAGTTATTGCCATTTTACTATCGCTATTCTTGACTAGTTTTTCTCTCCTTTGCGAATGCCTTTTTTTTTTCTTTCTTTTTTTTAACAATTTCCTTTTTTCTTGTTTTTGGCATCCAAAGTTTAGGTTTTTAACTCATTTCAACTCAAGATTTTTTTTTTTGTTTGCATGAGAATTTTAATTTAAAAAGACTCAATTTTCTATTTAAATTAAAACAAAAATAACTTAATTTATCTTTCTGTCACGTGCATGATAGTAATTTATTTAATTCTCTTTAGATCTCTAAATATAATAATACTATTATTAATACTATTTATCTATTTTAAATAACATAAGCACTCCAATGAACTCAAGATGTGATAATAATAATAATGATGATAATGATAATAATAATAATATCTTTTAATTAGCTTGTGCATGACAATAAGTTGATTTTAATTTTTTTATTTAAAATTCTAAATATAATATTATTATTATTATTATCATAAGTTAACTATTTTTACTAAAACACAATTACTTTAAAAAAAACCAAGAAGTAAATATAATACAATATATATATCTATTATAAGTTAATATAATTATTTAAATCTATTTTACATATTGTCTTCCAAATATCCATAATCATGTAAATAGAAAAAATTATTTATTATTTATTTAATAAATTACAAACATATATATATCCTTATTTAAAATACAATACACCATTTAAATATAATTCGAAAAGATATTTAAATTTAAGTAATCACATCATGCATTCGAAAGCAATTTTTAACACACTGATTTTCTAACATCTAATCATCATTCACGATTAATAATCACACATCAATGCATAAAATAAGCCATTCAAAAAATGCATATGCAACTATGTGAGTGTGTGATTGCATTAGGCTTAACCATCCCAAACAGTTCTTGCCAAGTGGCTAGAACATTTCTACCTCAGCCATGCTCTCGTCTTCGTTGAGTATCTGCATCCAATTGCACTCAATCTTGATGTCAATAGGTTAGTATATCAAAAATATAGCCGAAGCAAAACATCATAATCATACCAATAATATTTAATATTTAAATCAACTTTCTAATTTATGTAAATATATCATCATGATAATTACCTTTACACGTGTAACTTAATCAAAGTAAAACAATCATGGTAAATATTCACTAATCTAGAATAATAATATTGTTCATAAAAATGAGACGTGATAGTTCTTCTTCCATGGCTTTTACCCAATTTTCATCATTGCAAGCTTCATTCACAGTTTTTGGTTCCACTTTTGAAATAAACAATAATTCACTTGTTCTTCTGCATCTCTTTTTCTTGTCAACACACCTTTGTTTTTGTCACCTATAATCTGATCTTCAGAATGATTAATCCTTATATACCTGGGAGTCTTAACAACATTTTTTGGAGCCTCTTCTTCATTTTGACTATCTTCTTTCTCAACTTTTTCTTCATTTGCTATAATTGTAGGTTCATGTAGTTCACAGCAACTCTAATATGACATTCTTTCCTTGCCTTCATCTACCTTCACATTAGCACTCTCAACTATCTTATTCAGTCTCTTATTGTAGCACCAGTAAGCCTTACTCTTGGTAGAGTAACCAAGAAAAATTCCTTCATCACATCTAACATCAAACGTACCTAGTTCTTCATCTCTTCTGATAAAATATTTTCTTCCAAAAACTTTGAAATACTTCACTATAGGAATCCTTCCATACCATACTTCAAAAGGAGTTTTAGAACTCTTACCTTTCACTTGAACTTTGTTTAGGATGTACACAATAGTATGTATGGATTCTTTCCAATATACTTCTAGTAAGTCAGCTTCCTTTAACATAATCCTGGCAGCTTCTTGAACTATCCTATTTTTCCATTCAATAACTCTATTTTGCTAAGGAGTCTTAGGTGTAGACAATTGTAATTTTATCCCTTGTTCTTCACAGAAAATATTGAATTCACTTGATGTGAACTCACCTCCTCTATCGACCTTAAGCATTTGATTCTCAAATCCAACTCATTCTCAACCATTGCTCCAGATTTTGCTTTTAGAAAGGTAATCCAAGTCATTCTAGAATAGTCATCAATAAGAAACATAAAATACCTATCACCTTGCAAACTTCTTGTTCTTGTGGGACCACACAAGTTTGTATGTACTAGCTCCAACAATCCTATAGAGAATTATTCTTTTCTTTTGAAACTTGTTTTTGTTTGTTTCCAAAATTTACACTCTTTGAAAATGGTGTTGGCTGAGTTCACAAGTTTAGGCAGATCTCTTACAACTTGTGCAGAACTTATCTTCACCAAATTGTCAAAATTGATATGACACATTCTTCTATGCCACATCAAACTCTCATCTGTTTGGACCAATAAAAAATAATCATTAGTTCCTCTTAATGGATAGATGTTACCCCTGGTCTTCTTACTAGTAGCAATCATAGTTCTAGAGCTTTCCATGATCATGCACCCATTGTCTTTGAATCTTAGATCATAACCTTTGTCATACATCTGACCAACACTCAAAAGATTATGCTTCAAATCCTTCACATATAGGACATTATCAGTATTATGCTTTCCATCAAATCAAATAGATCCTTTTCCACAAATCTTACCAGTTGTATTGCCTCCAAACCTAACCAGTCCATCATCATACTTTTCCAAACATACAAACTTACTTTTGTCACTAGTCATATGATGTGAGCATCCACTAGCAATAATCCATTCATCCTTATCTTTCTCAACCTGAATAGCCAAAGCACTTTCTTCCACTAATTTTTCTTCCTTCACACAACTAGCAGGATTAGTAGACATAGGTTCTTCTTTAATAGAAATAAATAAGAATTCACTTGCACTAGTACTAGCATCATCAGATTCATCATCAGTCACACCTTCATCATCAAAATCCCTAACATAGTAGCATTTCTTTGGAGCTCTAGCCCTATTCTCAAACCTTTTTCTATTCCTTTCAATTCTTTCAGGCTACCTAGAAGCATAATAACCAACTTTACCACATGAAAAACATTTGAAAGGTAATTTGCCTTTGAACTTACTAGAACCTCTTTGCAATCTGTCAAAAAAGTTATCTTCAATTTCACCAAAGTCATCAATAGGCTCTACTTTGTATTTTTCTACTCTTGAGATCTTTTCAGAAGTACTGGCTTTGAAAGTAGTCTCAACTTTTGGGAGAGCATCACCAAATTGTCTCATCTCAAAGGTTGGTAGCTTTCCTAGCAACTGATCCTTGGTGACTTCTTTCATAGTCATTACTTATTCAATTGCCATAACCTTGTGACTATAGGATCTAGGTAATGACCTAAGAATTTTCATCACAACTTCTTTCTCTTTAATAGTTCCTCCCATAGCTTTGATTCGAGTGACAAGTTCATCAACCTTTTTCATGTACGCTGTTATGTTTTCATCTTCGGCCATATTTAAGCCTTCATATTTAGCCTTCAGTCCCTATAATTTGGCACTTTTTATAGAATCATCTCCTTCATACAAATTTTCTAGCTTTTCCCAGACTTCTTGAGCAGTTTCAAGGTTCATGACCTTTATCAGGTTAGTGTCATTAAATGCACTTAACAGAGCATCTCTGGCTTTTATGTTTAACTCATATTGATTGATTGCATCTTCAGTTGTCAGACCATTCAGAGGCATGGTATATTTAGTCTCTATTGCTTTCCATACTTTGTACCCAATACAAAGTAGATTGCATTTCATGCGTATCTTCCAGGTCTCATAATTCATTCCATCAAACTACAGAGCTTCCTTCTTGTAAGACATTTTGGATCTACCTCAAGCTATTAGGCTTACGTCTGAGGAACGTTTCTCTGCTACCAATTGTTCAAATGTACTAGATAACTAAGAGGGAGGTGAATCAGTTGTCTCCAAAACTTTAACCTCTTATGAACATTAACTCATCAAACTCTTGATTACTGTTATTCAGATATAACAATGAAAGCATGAATTGAAAAAATTAACATAACAATACAATCAACGCATGAGACACAAGATTTTTTACATGGAAAACCGAATGAGGGAAAAACACAGTGGCTGTTAGCCCACAAAAATATATATGTTAAAACAATACCAACAAATAGAGGCTCACTGCAAATGTTAAGGCTCTCTGACAAGATTGGTTCACTATCAATGGGTGGCTCACTGCCAAGATTAGTGAACTGATTTGATAGCATCTACTCTATGCCTAGGTTTAGTTCCATTGAAGCACAATATATCTCCTCTGCTCTGCTCTTTTACACCTTGTCATTTTTGCACTTCCATACAGTTTTTGCAACTACATTACATGTTTTTATACAACTCATCAACCTTAGAATGTACATCAAGGTCATTTTGGAGTATAGGACAACACTGAGAGGGGGGTGAATCAGTGTTATATAATTTAAAAAAAATTGCACCTTTTAATTTACAAGACAAAGAATAAATGAGAGATCAATAATCTATCAAATTCATATGCACAAGTATGATGATGAATAGAATGAACAAGACCTTATGTGTAAAACATTATAAAACACACACATAGAGGCAAATCATAACATAAGGATTACTGGAGTGGAAAACCCTCATGGGGTAGAAAAAACACTCAAAATTGCCTCACTGGCTTATTCAAAAAAAACTCACTAGTTACAACAAGTTGTCTCACTGACAATTAACCATGCCTCACTAACATACAAAGCCTCACTGGCTAGAATTAGGTCTCACTGACCAATCAAGTGCCTCACTCACATATATCTGAACATAAGAGAGAAAAGAAGTAATTCAAGTGATTACCTTGATTCTCTACAACACATTACATTTCACAACCTTATATCTCCTTTTGTCAATACATACTTTGAATGCAACCTTTTCAATCAACTAAATCAATTCTCTAAACATCTGTATTTACATTAAAACATTCCTCTTGAAACTTGTACAAAATTTATATTCTTCAAACCCTCTTATTCACAAAATATCTCATTTCAATTTGTGCCATTTAAAACCACAACAACACAACCTCATTTTCACCACTTGCATATATATTAGATTTCAAACATTAAGACCTTTGATCTTCCATCATCTTCAAACATCCATTCTCCTACAATAAAAATAAATTGATCTTTCATATTCCTCTCTTCTATGCATCTTCAACAACTCTTCAATAATCTACAACAAATAATCTTCAATAATAAAATAAATCATTAGATCATTTCATCTTCCTCAATCTGCAAATAAAAAAATTCTCCAAAAAAGACTAAAAACACCTCTTAAGAAACTCTTCAATAAAAACTTCAATGAATTTATTCAATCTGTCTCTGAAAATAATATCTCTTTGTACAAGAAGTTCATAATCACCAAAAATAAAATCTCCATTCTACATAAAAACATTCCGCCTCTCATATTCCTTAAAAACTCTTCATATTCTTCAATCTGTAAAACTAATCTTCCTTGCATTAAAATCATGAATGATGTCCACCATATATCATTAATTAAAATCTTCAAAGAATTTATTCAATCTATCCCAAAAAAAATATCTCCTCAAACTCATTCTTCATTTTCATAAGAATAGAAAAAGAAGGCACTTTTAAAAAAAACTTTCATTTATTCTACTAAATCTTATCCCCAAAAAAGAAATAATAAAAAAATCCTCCTTCTTTGTCTCCTCAATGCTTTGAGATGATTTTAGAAAAACAGAAATAAATCTCCAAAAATTGCCTTTAAATCTCACAAATATGCCCTTTTTTAAAAATAGCTAAAAATAGCTTTAAAAAAAACCTTATTTCAAGCTGCCACATAGACATGATGTTCAAAAGGCCATCAAAGTATGAGAACATAAGGTAGGTGATTAACTTTAAACACCGGCTGCTGATCTAACACTTCGCACTCATCAAATTTTAAACTAAGGCCATTGATTTCACTTTTGGTGCCCCACGCCCATGATGAAGATCGCTTCAACCGGTGGCACTAGACAAAGGGGCCAGTTACCCCATGAACCAAGACCCTCTAAGTTGCCACTTAAATGGCTTTTAACTTGCTCGACAGGTTAATGTTAAAATACAAATAAAGTTACATAAGGCTTATGATGGTTAAAATAAAGACTTGCATTTAGGGTCCTAAGCACTTAGAGTTTAGAAGATAGCACTATGGTTTTAGGATAGAACTCTTAGGCCTTCATAAAAAAATTCACAAATCCCTTGACTATTGCAAAGAATCTGATGCAAAAAGATAGCAAAATGAGGAGGACATTTTGAGAGCTGGGACTCCTTACACAACAAACCACAAAGCAAACCTTTGACTACATTGATCATGCTATGAAATGCTAATATGATTGTGTTTGTAATAGTCTTCATTATGAACAAAAACATCATCACTGTAGAGAGACTTATGTAGTGGAGTAATCACATCATATAGCAAATTTTGACATAAAGAGTGAAGTAAAGTGAATAGGAATGAACACAAAGAATGTGCACCATGAACAAAGTCTTCAAGGTCTACAAGAACACATGACACAAACAAGGTCTTCCCCTTTTTTACAAGAGTATGTAACATGAGATATATTGTCACTTATCATAAATCACTCGATGACCTTGTTAAGAACCTGTCTTGTTATACATCTGATCTGTAACAATCTTTTGCATCACCACTAACTAATCATTGACATTGGTCCACCAAACCAACAAACTTCCAAACATATCAAGGGCAATACAAACTCCTGAATGTTAACCCAACCACTCACCACTCATCATAACTCACTGTAGCCTAAGCTTACACAACATGAAGGCATACAATATCTCCTGTGAAGCATCATGACTTGAAAGAAGATCCTAATTCTTCTTCTTCATCTCTTGAGGCACCAATGTTGCATCAAAACACCTTATACAATACCTTAATAATGAACAACATGTAGAGAATGAAGCAACAAGAGACCATCCTGAGACTTTACAAACATCATGACATTACCAAAAGTCTTGAAGCATATGAGAAATGAACAATACACAAACTCCTTAATCATGACATGAAGCATTCTGATAACATCCTCGACAAATATTTTATGTCTCTATACACCTTTTTGACATCAATGATAATCAATCTCCATCAAGTCAACATTACATTCATCAACAGTTGGAGCAATCTCCAAAGTCAACATTACAAACGTACATAGAAAATAGGTCTAGACCTAATACAAAAATTTTCTAAGGGAAGGATGTGGATCACACAATGCCTTAGCTGGGACTCAAATACAATCTTCCATGCCACAACATGCTACTACAATCTTCAATGCATCTCAGCAATTAGTGAAAGCAACCAAGTCAGCCAAGACTGGTGTTCACATTACGACTTTCAAGAATAGTCTTTATCTTTGATCCAAATTTCTCTTTGCGGACCAATCCAAAAGTAGGAACATGATTAGGAGACATCCACAAGCACATTGAAATCATTAGAATCAACCACACGATCTCTAATCACTCTGTCAAGAAGATTCTTTAAACCGGAGCACAAAAACAACACTGTCAGCCACTATCATAAAGAAAGGATAGCTTGCGGACCACCAAATCATGAACTATTGGAGTTGAAGGCACTTATAATCATTCTAGACTTAACTATAGAACCACAGATCATAATACTTCAATGCAAAAGAATACAAAGCAAAATACCTTCTCCCTATCACTAGTGAATACTCAAGAAAAGTAACTTTTATTCTGGTGAACATAACTCACTCAAATCTTCATACCAGAGGCTCAAACTTGAGATATAGAATCTTCAAACATGCATCTAAATAAATTCCAAGCCGTAGACAAATATATTCTTTCTACAGGAAATGCAGAGCAATCTGTTGGACTGTTCTTCTACAACATACTATTTCTACCAAAAAGCAAAATTTCTCAATAACCTCAATATCAAGATTTCCAACACTTACATAGGCAAATACAAAGCATCTAACTCATTAGAAGAAAGAATCAAAACAAGAGCATAGTTGACACCAATGAAGACACTTATATGTTGACATTAATGACAACACTGGTTAGGCACATACTTGCAACATGCTTATCATTATTTGTGCTCCTAGATTTCATATTTCTTTAGGGTTTTTTTTGAGGTAATCTATGTGCATGCATGACTTTAGGTTGCTGGAACTTTTATATTTGGCAGATAATTCTTTTCTAATATGCTTTGTTCGAATATCTCTCCATTATTTTTGTCAAGATTTTTTTGGGTGTGCATCAACAACCGACAAGCTAGAAAATTATTTGGCGTGAAGAGTTTTTCTTTTAGCATGGGATAATCCCAAGCACTATAATTCTCACATATATAAATCCCATCGACTATAGATATGTATTAATATCATCTATGATTTAAGAAAATCTATTAGTATTGAATGGTCTCTAGTTCAGGAATAAACTTCTGCAACTCTTTTAGGGGTATCTCACCTAGTGCACTAATTAAACTATTCTTTTAAGGGAGCTAATTAGTTTTTGGGGAAACTTATTATGTTTGTTTGCACTCTTTTAGGCAACAAATTAAAATACCACGATCTTAATGATTTCCTTCTATTATAAGGAAAGTAGTCTTATCATGATATAAGAATCTACAATGGATTTCTTAGTAGGAGTCAACTTGCATTTATGTTTCTAAATACTAAAATTTGTATTATTTTTAAATCAATTTACTATGCCAATCATAGCCTATCATTATGCTAACTACATCTCTCTAGTTGTACCTACATCTATTATGCTAGCCCGTGAAATAGATTATGCAAGCCATCCTTTGTGGTTCTTGACATCAAATGTTGGTTGTTGTTTATACTCTCCCTTATCGTTGTGCCTAATTTCTCCATCCTCAATGAATAAAATTGAATACATTCAACTTGGCACATTCTTTACCTCTCGATCACTTAAGTGCATTTATAGATATTGCAAATATTAAACCATATCTTACAACGGTTATGCCACAACTACTATGTGTTGAGGTTTTTGTTGTGCCTTACACACATGCCCCATTTTGACAAATGGAGACCCCTCTTTTTCTTTGGTATGGAGTCTCAACCTTTGTTATTTATGATGATGAGAAGGTGAATTTGTGCTTAGAGTGCATGATTTGTTATAGATTTGAGTATTTTGCATGACTGGGGTGATTTGATGTCATTTGGAGGTGTCTAGGGTGGTCTTGTGCTCAAAAAATAACCATTTGTTGCTTTCTGCACTAAAATTGGGTGTTACTGCATTTTGCTCCAAAATCTCATGTCACTGGATATTGGCTTTGAAATTGCTACTGCATGATGTGTCAAGTTGAAATTCCTAGTTTCCAGGTCTTAGAGTTACAAAATCATGTCAAATTCCACTAGATTTCACTAAGGGGTCCATATAATTTCACCTTGATACATGTTCCTGAAGCCCTGATTTGGCTAAGTCTGAAACCTTGAAAATCCTGAAAAATGGCTAAGTCTAAAATCTGGTGGAACCTTAAAATTCTAGAATCTACATATGAAATCCTATGGATCTGGAACCCATCTTAAACATCCTGAAAGTATATTTAAAAATATTTGAAGTATAAGTTCTTATAGTTAAATATATTTTTAAATATACTTTCACCTTGAGAAGTTCAAAATCTGGCACTAAAAATGACCCCAACTGCACTTTGCGCCAAAAATAGCCTCTACCAACCTTAGCGCTAAAAATTGAATCCACTGACTTTGCGCTAAAAACAGTCGCTACCGACTTTCTACGCTAAAAAGCTCACTCATGGACTTCTATGCAAAAATCATCATCCTCTGACCTTAGTGCTAAATTCACCTTTGACTAACTTCCTTCAAACTACTATTAAGTTGGTCGGTACCAAAATCCCCGCCAACAAGCTTTGCGCTAAAAATAGACTTCTTGGACTTGCGTAGAAAATACTATGCACCGACTTTTGTCGATAGACCCTGAAATCTGCGCTAAGGTTAGTTGGACCTAAAATTAGCACTGAACATATTTTGTACTAAAAATGAACCTCTCCAACCTATGCTAGAATTACATTGCACTAACTTTTAGTCGCTAGACCCCAAAATCAGCGCTAAGTCCGTGATAGCCAAAATCAACACTTTTTGGCATTTTGGCTTAGAAATTGAGTTTTTCAAGGTATAAATTAGATTTTCTTGATGAATTTGAATTGTATATCTATTTGTCACATCATGATGAACATTTTACCAAGTTTTTGTGGATTTTTGGCACATTTTACGACAATTAATTCTATTGCACATGAAAAGTCCGTGACCCCCAAAAATCCTACTTTTTGTAGAAAAGGCTCAAAAAACCTGAAATAAAAGTCTGCAAATGGACATGTTTTGATTCAAATTGATGAAAAATGACTTGTTAAGATGAAATTGATGCTTTGCATTCTGAATTGCAGGTCTTGGAGGACACAGTAGCTTGTTGGAGTCATCTTGGAAGGATGTACACACAAATATGCAGTGCTAACCCAGAAATGTAGAAACTTCATTTTATCAGCCAAATTGCTACTACACTTGCAAGAGGAAGTTAGTATTGTTCTCACATGAAATTTCACCCTGCTTGGAAGGATTCCAAGCATTCTAATGACACAATGAGAATGATCTCGAAGTGTGGGACTTTGCTAAAAGAGATCAGATCTCTGGAGAAGGCCGGCTTCCTTGCCTGATTATCACCTAAAACTACTAAATTTTTTGAGGGGAAAAGGGAGAAGGAAAGATTTAAAGTGAAATATGAAACAAAAAGCTTGAAAGACAAAAAGGGTGATACACCAGACAGATTTAAAGAAAATCTCACAGAACTGAAAAATGCGAAACACAACCAAATATAGCAAGTATGTATACACAGATTAGATGATTCTAGCAGAGGCAAGAAGCAATATGATTGAGAGGAACAAAAGAAATTCACAGGCAACCATATGCAGATTTACACAAAATCAGAAAATTAGTAAAAGAGGTATGATAACTTGCATATATTTAGTAAGAAGGCAAGGTTACAGTATATGAAAACTCTGTTTGGAAAACAAAAAAAGCCTCTATGCTAAAAATTTTCCAACTTTATTTACATCTCATGAATACATATATATAGCAATTCCAAAACTAACCTAGGTTGGTTACAAAATGCTCTAAGAGATGTCTTAGAAAATATCCGCCCCTGAATGACTGTCTATCTACAGAAGTTATGGCGTCAAATATCTGGCACTTTGCAGATAAATGATATTTTTAATCTTTAATGCAAGCAACTTACTCATCGATCTTCAACAATGCATAAGTGGGAGATATTTTGGGCATGAATGCGAGCAACTTCCATTACCTGCAGAAATGAATACAAAAGAAAATCTGCATCCTGCCCCAAAAGTCGCTGAAACATCTAGTCGCCTGAAACATGCAAATCTAGATCTAAAAAATAAATGTGACAAAAACCTCTGAAAAGCCTGCCAAATGAAAGAGGGGACTAAACTATGCATCTTTGCCTCTTGCAGCATGTCAGAATTTGCCAAAATGGAGGAGATATAGGCGGTCAAAGTTTTGGTCAACCACTTGTATATATCGCTTGAATTCTATGTATATACCACTTGAATTTGCCACCTGAATCAGCATTTAAAAGCTTCTCTAAAAATCCCTTTGCATATGCATGGTGCTTGTATATCGGGCCCCACCATTTGTATATCGCATGGTATCTTGCCTTGTATATTGCAATATACAATTGTAAATATACAAGCAAAAGATACATGCAAAGCGCTTGTACCTTGGCAGACCCCACCTCTTGTTTCTTCTTACATCTATAAACATACAAGCCATGGACCCAAAATGACCATTAGCTGTATTTGATTACCCTGTCGAGTCTGGCTTGTATCATTCCTCTTTGTATATCTCTTTGTATGTGCAAACATACAAAGCACTTATACGTACAAGCCAGACTTGACGCTTGAATATGCCAAAATTTGATCTTCGATTCAAGTCTGCCTTAGATACCTCCTTTGCA
The DNA here is from genome assembly GCA_027924645.1 of Cunninghamia lanceolata. Classification (NCBI taxonomy): domain Eukaryota; kingdom Viridiplantae; phylum Streptophyta; class Pinopsida; order Cupressales; family Cupressaceae; genus Cunninghamia; species Cunninghamia lanceolata. Next base: position 5,348,515 of record BSBN01000934.1, read on the forward strand.
CCTTTGACTTATATATGTGAATATACAAGCCGCAAATATACATGCAAGTCGTGGACCTGACACTGCATTCAACCAAAATGTATATCCATTTGAAATCCGGCTTGCATCCTTACTTTGTATCTTTCTTTGTATATCGGCATATACAAGCACCATATACATGCAAGCTACGGACTTCAAATCTTTATGAAGCAGACTGGAAAGACTTTGAAATTTGGCTTGCATATCACCTTTGTATGTTCCACTTGTATGTGCAAACATACAAGCCGCATATACGATGCACTGTTCATGACATACATTGGCCATTGTATATGTGCGCTTGTATGTTTGGCCCCTTGTATATTGTTGTTGCATGTTTTCTTTGTATGTTGCCGATATACAAATGCCTTTGTATATTGTAGACCCCACCCCTTGCACATTTGGCCTTGTATATTTCTTTGTATGTTTCAATTGTATGTGCAAACATACAATGCAAAATATACATTCTCTTTTGTATGTGCACCGATGTACATTCCACTGTAACCGATGCATATTATCTTTGTATATCGGCCTTGTATGTGCGAACATACAACCTGATATACATTCCAATGTACATTCTCACTTATATCTTAGGTGAAGGTCCTTTGTATATTCCACCGATGTACATTCAGGGAAATGTACATTCACCCTTGCATCTCCTAACATACAATCTGCCTTATATGTTCACCTTTGTATAAACCCATTGTATATCCAAATATACAATAAGAACATACAAACCTCTACATGCAAGCGGGAATCTTTGATGGAATATCCCTACAATGTATAACCTGATATGCATCTTTTCCTTATATATTTTTGTTGCATGTTGCCAACATATAACACGATATGCATTTGAAACCCAATATACATTCAGGGAATATTCCTAGAATCTACGATAGATTCCCTCAATGTATATGCATCTTCTAAGCCAGATATGCATTCATAAATGCATACAACTGAATTGTTCCATTCTTTTGAAAGCCGATGGAAATTCTGCAAGCCCACCAATGTATATTTGCTCTTGTACATACAAACCCCTTTGTATATTTTTGTACATTGCCGATATACAAGCAAAAAAATTGTATATAGCCTTTGCATATTCCTTTGTATGTAGAAAGGCAAATGTATATACAAGTATGCATACAAATACAAGTTATAAAATATGAGAAATCCCAGCGATATAAAATATTTGAAGCTAAAAGATTTCTGGGTTTTTCTAGGTTTTTTGTAGGGAATCTTCAGGCAAGATCTTGGGATTTTTTAACCAGGCATACATGAGTACTTGGAAGATTTACACCTTGTATGGTCATTTCTAAAAGATTTTCAAAAAATGCAAGGTGAACTATTTAACTCTGGACAGAGGCAAAATAGGTCAACAAGTATGATCTACGAGATGATGGAATCAACCAAATTGCTACTACACTTGCAAGAGGAAGTTAGTACGATATCCGAGATGATGGAAATAAGTCCCCAGAGCTTGAAGACACTTCATGGACATGTTTTGATTCAAATTGATGAAAAATGACTTGTTAAGATGAAATTGATGCTTTGCATTGTGAATTGTAGTTCTTGGAGGACATAAGAGCTTGTTGGAGTTTTCTTAGAAGGATGTACACACAAATATGCAGTGCTGACCCAGAAATGTAGAAACTTCATTTTATCAACCAAATTGCTACTGCACCTACAAGAGGAAGTTAGTATGATGTCCAAGATGATGGAATCAACCAAATTACTACCGTACCTACAAGAGGAAGTTAGTATGACATTCAACTTGATGGAAATAAGTCCCCAGAGCTTGAAGACACTGAAGATCATGCCTACATCACTTTTGTTCCTGTAGATCCAGTTCAATGCATAAGACATGTTCATGCTTGTTCATAGCTATTCCAACAATCCAGTCATGCCATGATGATCCAACAAACATCCAATTGGATACACTTTCACCAAGACTATGCCAGATACACCTCTTGATCCAGTCAACACTTTGAATCCCATGAATCCACATCAAGTCAAGTTTTGAAGTCTCATGTGATTCTATTTTGGCTTTCTTAGGCCTTGAAAATTGACTTTTCATCATATACAACCAAATGGGTATCCATTTTGTCTAGATTCAATGTATTTGCAAGCTCTCTTTTGTCTTTTTCCTACAAGACAAAGGTAAATCTAAAAATTTAACAAACTAACGTATTTCATTAAATGCCATGTAATCTGGACCCTTGGTGTTGAGTTAATCTCCACTGTCCATTGAAAAACTCGATATTGTGTCTTGTCTATAAAAGGGACATCCTTTCCTCTCATTTGTAAGTAAGATTTGATAATGAATTGCTGAGACTCTGCCAAAATATAGTCAATACAAGTTTTGCAGGTTGCTGAGAATTTATGTTTATGTGTTGTCTCATTTTGGCTTTCATGGTCCATGTCAATCTGAAATTAGTTGATATTCAGTTGCATTAGTGATTAATTCTTCAAATATCTAATGGATTTCCTATCCATACCATTAATGGCTTATTGATTGTATGTCATTGTGCATGGTTAGTTTGGGCATGTTATATGAGCTGAGTTTGATTGTGTGATTCGCATTGAGTTGCACCAAGAGTTAGGTGTTTGATGAACCCTCCACGATTTGAATATCTTTATATCTCCTTAGAAGATTACACATTCTCTGTGGCATTCTAGGATGCCTGGTTAAGTAGAGATTTGTTTACTATTGGGAATTTGTCTTTTTTTATTATCATTTCTGCAATTGTCTATAGGATCTCTCTTATCCCTTTTCTCTCTCCCTCTCATTTTCCATTTTCTTTACATCAAGTTTGTTAGGTTAGGTTATAAGCAACATCTACATTAAAAATCTACTAAAAGTATCATAAAGTTTCTGCATACATACTACTGTCATATTCCATAAACACTGCATTTTATGTAAGACCCCATGTTGGCATAGCTAGACATACCACTGAGTCATTCCAAGCAAGCTAAGATCTAGCTGTATTATCCTTGGGGAAGTCCTATCTTGGATAGGATACCTTTTTCAAGAGAGGTGTGATACTAGCAATCATACTTGTGTTGTTGTGTGCTAAAAACACCATCAATAATTTTAATGTTTATAATTAAAGATGGGACCCCTTGATTTATTCTAATGTAGTTTGATAAAGGCAATAATATTTCTTTATCATTAGTGTCGTGCTCTTCCTCACATAGGTACCATAATAATTTGGTTGATCTACACTTCTTTTACCAAGGGAATATTAGTCTTACAAGATTTAATTAGTGTTGTTCTTGTAATGTTGTATAATCTTATTTCTATGTAGGAACTTTTAATTATTAACGTCGATTGACTTTATGGACCTTTGTGGGGTAGTGATACCAATTGGAGCACTATGTGAAATAAATGCCTTTTTATGATATTATTAGTTGTTATAACTATATTATCTTCAAGATTGTTTTATGGTTGTGTCATACACTGTTATTTCATAGTAAAATAGAATAATTACTTTAATAACTCTTTTGAGAAAATTAGACTTGGAATCCTATGGAATTGTAGTAAAATCCTTATATGAGTTATGAGTTCATGAAAAGTGAAATAGATTAGATGAAGTGATTAATAGTAGTTGGTAATATATAATTGTTATAAACAAATAGATATAAATTGTGTTAGTGTTAAATTGTTCTTAGTTTCTTTGTTGGATAGTTGTTCATTATTCTATGAAATCTAGATTAACTTCGTGAGTCGAGAATCATTATCATACCAAATAACTAAATTTGATCATTTTTATCTTCATCTCATTTTCTATGCTCTAAATAATGATGAAAATGTTAGTGTGTGAGTTTTACTAGTGTTATGGTTACATGATATCTATTGTTGATTTGTTCAATGTACGAACTCTATCATGTTAGGATAGTAGAGATTTTGTAAAAAGAATATAATATTAAGCAAGTGTATAGTAGCCATGTAGATAGATTTTAGGTACTTCTTAATTTAGGTTGTGAACTATTTGATAGTATAGGAAGCTATGTTTGTGATGGGAATTATAGCATGATGGGATTTGATCACAACATGCCTTCTGTAGTTTATTAGCATTTCATTATATTTGAAGGCATGGATATAAATTGTCTTTAAAGAATCATAATTCTTCCTTTACTTTTATTTGTATGTGGATAATGGTACTGGTATATAGCATGATTTGTGTTTTAAGCTTATAGAAAGGTTAAGCTTACATATGTTTAATGAATTAGTTTATGAACCCAATATCTTTAGTATTTTATGTCATATAATTATTCATAATAAGGCCTAAGATTAGTTTATATTGAGATATACTTGTTTCTAGTTATGATTTATTTTATCAATTAGATTAAAAATCAAGAATAGGAAGTAAAGCTTTATGATTGATTATTTTGTCTTAAGAGTAAAATTTATGAATTGTTACTAACATTGTGCAATGTTGTGTTGATAAGTGAATTAAATCCTTAATGATAACATTGTATGTGTTAATGTTTTGAAAACCTAGATGCTAGATTGAATAAACGAGATAAATTTCTCAAGTATTAATGTATTTATTGTAAGGACTTGTGTTGATGATATTATGTATAACTTCTTGCATCAGTATGTTTTAGTTATGTAAATGCATCATTGGATATTATTTATTTTATGTTGAATATGTTGTCTCTCTTATAAGTTTTTGAGATTATAAAGCTTCTATTGTATATAGTTATAAATTATATGAAACCATCTTGTAGTTGCAAGTCCAAGTCCCTGAACTACAAGGTCTCTCTGCTATGCGTACATAGGCAAGGCCATCTTGATCCCCAGAGACATTAGGTCTGGCCCTTAGGGCCTATAGTCTCATCATCTTGTGCAATTGATATCTATTATGTATAATTATTGACTTTGTGGAACTAATGTCTACATTTAGTTGTGCAGTTTTAGGTCTGTTAACCATGCAGGGTACTAGAGCTAAGAAAGTATTATCTCACCTTGCAAATGATTGATCATATGGAATTTATTCTAAATGTGTATAGTTGTATAAGAAGTGTTTATATTTTAAATTTTCAATTACGATGAATGATACAAAACTTATGTGTAATAGGAAGTTATTAAGTTATAGTCAGAGAATTTTATCCTATCATTGTATTTATATCATTATTTCTTACTAATTTAATTTAATCTTGTTTATTATTGATATTTTTCATGGATAGACATTACATAGGTATCAGAGCACCAGGTTGCAACACTTGGGAGCTTTGGGGTAAAAGTATTAGTAATTTGTAAACCTATTTTTTTAGGTCTCACCATGGTAAGTAGAGGTAAATTTTGATTGAATGTTTACTAAATCATTTTCAACACACACACACACATGTTTATGGATGTATTATTGTGATTGTTAGTTTTTGTAATGTTAATTAATGATTTCTATCAAGTATGTATATTTTTGGCCTTATTATGTGATGATACTGACAAACTTAAGTGTATGGTGATAGTGTTGTGGCTAGTTGTTTTGGGAGTTTGGGAGTTTTAGGAGTTTGGAGATTGTATGGAAGTTGGGTGGATGGTTGGTTGGTTGTGGTTTGGGAGCTACATTTTGGGAGCTACAATGACCTATGCCCCTTTGGGGATACTCATGGTGTTGGTGTTGGTGTTGTGGTTGGCTGTGGTTTGGGAGCTACAATTTGGGAGTTACATTGTGATTTGGGAGCTACAGAAAGGGAACTATAGGGACCTATGCCCCTTTAGGGATACTCATGGTGTTGGTGTGGGTGTTGTGGTTGGTTGTGGTTTGGGAGCTACGGTTTGGGAGCTACGTTGTGAATTGGGAGCTACAGAAAGGGAGCTACAAGGACCTATGCTCCTTTGGGGATACTCATGGTGTTGGTGTTGCTGTTGTGGTTGATGTTGTTAGGAGAAATGGAGGTTGGAGGTATGGTGTTGGGAGTTGTGTGTTATGGGAGTTACTGTTGTATGGGAGCTACTATGTTAAGGGAGCTACATTTGTGAAAAGGGAGTTTTCTAAACTGTGATATAATTATTCAATCACCTACAAATTTTATTGAAAAGTATAATGTTAGATATGCACATTATGATATGATAATCTATTATGGAACTCCATGTGGTATGAGACCACCACATTCCCCTCCTCCCCTTTTAGGTGGCTCATTTGAAGTCATGTGGTGTTTGTGATGTAAAGTTTTATGGAAATTATTGAAATTTTAATTTGGTCATTGTTATTTTGTTTTCATAATTGAGCCAATAGTTTTAAAAATTCTGTAAGATATATGTTTGTTATAATTGCAAATTGTCCTTTTGCCTCAAGGACAATTTTATTAAGGTTTTTGGTTTTAATTTGAACTGTTGTTTTGACTTCTACTATTTAATTTGTTTTTATATGAAGTTTTATTTATTGATTTTATTTTAAAAATTTACTCATTGAAAACTTCTTTATTTTGAGGCTTTATTAGTGTTTATTGTTGCTAGCTTGTGTGGAGTAATGTGAATTGTGTAGATTACCATACCCAAAAGAGGTCCCTAGCAAGTTGTATAGGGGAGTAGATGGCTTGGGGAATGTTTATTGTGAAATTGTATAAGATCTATTCAGTGGCATTATGGTTCTATTTAACACTAATCATCCTAATCCCATTTGAAGTATACACAATGTATAGAGTTGATATCTATGATGTTTAAATGTTAAGAGTTGTTATAAAAGAATATGTTGCAATGAATTTGATTAGTGGTAATATATTGATGATATAAGCATACTTCTTGGTTAAGTGATAATGTTGTTGATATTACAAAATTGTAATGAGTAGAATGGTATATTTGAAATTTGAATGATCTTGGTTGTTTTTAGTAACTGTGGAAATTATTTATGGATAGAAGATGATCTAGTGAATTCTGGGTTCTATTGCACCTTGTATTGAGTATTGAATTCAAAGAGAGTATTGGCATATTGATTACTTTGTTTTAATAAAGTACATATGAACTTTTTTCAATGAAAGCTAACTTTCATTGGATGCATTGAAGCTAGGAAATAATTCATTTCTCTAGATGACTTCTAGGAGGAAGTCCATTTTTAGGGGGGAAGAATGTAAGGGCTAATAATTACCCGACAATTTCTTAAGCATTTAATAGACTTGATTATGAAGTTGTGACATACGTTATATTAGAAATTAGAATTTAGTAATAGGGTATTTGTTTATTCATGAATATTATATTTTAGAGTTGCTTTAACCTGTTTTTAGTTTCACAAAAATATGTTACGATAATGGCAAATGAAGAGTGACCCTCTTGGAAGACAAAGAGTTAAGATGTTCAGTTTTAAAAAGATCAAGAAAAGTATGAAGGGGATACATTTTGAGAAAATATATTGATATGACAGTGAATAAAATGGATCACTCAGGGTTTTTGTGAAGCACATATATTACACCAATATGTTTGCATTTGGATAACTTGTCAGGTAAAACCTTTGCTATTATATTTGTTTTCAAATTCTTGGAAAGATTGATTATGTACGTCTAGAAGAATTGTGGATGGGGAAACTTGCTGAAGAGGAATTTCAAGGTATGTAGATTTGTAAGAAGGAATTCAGAAGAAATCAAAGTAACCTGAAGATATTTATCAAATAGGGATTTACTTATACCAGGGATGGCATTAATCTATACATTTCTTAGAATTTTAGTATTTGGGTTCTCTTGACCATGAATCCTACATGCCTTATTGTACATTTATTTTAGATGAATATGGGATGCACCCATTTTTACCAATTACTTTGTTCTCCCAAATATTTCATTTAATCATTGTTATTTTAAATTTTTACATTTTTTGGGTTGACTTTGTGATGGATCTCTATAGTTTGTTACATGCATTATTGCATATGTTTAAATTTGCATCGAATATGTGATGGATTTATGTCTGTTGCAAATGTTATGTCACATGTGTTGGCCTTTTTTAATTTACCCTATTTGTGCATTAGGTTTACATTAAATAACATTCTTTGGCAATTTCTGTGGAAGGAGCCTATTGTCAATGGATTTTCTAATAAAATAGTTTTGAAGACTCCCTAGCTTATTATGGATTTTCTAATCAAATTGTAAGGATGATGCTTTGACATTTACATGCATGCCTACCAGTGTATTGTTTTTCTAATCATTATGCCTGGATTGGAGTCCGTACCATGTTCCAATCTTCCTTCTCTTAGTGTGGGTTGAGGGAAAGATGGCAAAGGTTGAGAAATCTAGCTACACCTACCACTAACATTTGGTTGTTGTTTTCTAAAAACCTTTTAAATGAAACCATTTTATTATTATAATGTGTGCTTATCATTCTTTGTGCTCCCATCTTTCATATTTCTTTAGAGTTTTTTTGAGGTAATTTGTGTGCATGCATGACTTCCTGGGTCACTACAACTTCTATATTTGGTAGATAATTCTTTTCTAGTATGCTTTGGTAGAATATCTCTACATTATTTTGGTCAAGTTTTTTTTGGGTGTGCATCAACAACCGATAAGCTAGAAAATTATCTAGCATGAAGAATTTTTCTTTTAGCTTGGGATAATCCCGAGCACTATTATAATGCTCGCATATATAAATCATATAGACTATAGATATGTATTAATATCATCTATGATTTAAGAAAATCTGTTAGTATTGAATGGTCTCTAGTTGAGGAATAAAATTCTATAACTCTTATAGGGTTATCTCACCTAGTGCGCTGATTAAACTATTCTTTTAAGGGCGCCGAATAGTTTTTGGGGAAACTTATTATGTTTGTTTGCACTCTCTTAGGAAAAAACTTAAACTAACAAGATATTAGTGATTTCCTTCTATTATAAGGAAAGTAGTCTTATCATGAAATAAGAATCTGCAATGGATTCCTTAGTAGGAGTTGACTTGCATTTATGTTTCTAAATACTAAAATTTACATTACTATTGAAGCAATTTACTATGCTAATCATAGCCTAGCATTATGCTAACTACATCTCTCTAATTGTATCCACATCTGTTATGATAGCCCATGACACAGATTATGCAAGCCATCTTTTGCAGTTCTTAACATCAAATATTGGTTGTTGTTTATACTCTCTCTTATCGTTGTGCTCGATATCTCCATCGTCAATGAATAAAATTGAATACATTCAACTTGGTGCATTCTTTACCTCTCTATCACTTAAGTGCATTTATAGATTTTCCAATCTTAAACCATTTCTTACCACGGTTACGCCATAACTACTATGTGCTAAGTTTTTAATGTTTCTAATTAAAGATGGGACTCCTTGATTTATTCCAATGTAGTTTGATAAAGGCAATGTTGAAATACACTAAACAACTAAGAAGGGGGGGTGAATCAGTTGAAACAAAAACTTAGCTTTATATGAATAGAAAACCATCAACAACTAAATTATTGATAATCAGATTTAACCATGAAAGCATGAAATCATAGACTTAATCACAATCACACATCCAACACAATAGACACCAAATTTTTATGTGGAAAACCCTACAAGGGAAAAACCATAGTGGGTGTTACCCATAGAAATATATGAGTTATAACAATACTAAAAAATAGAGGTGCACTACATACAGGGCTCACTTCCCAAAGGGTGGCTCAATGCCAAATATGTTGAATTGATTAAATAGCATCTACTTCATTCCTGGGTTGAGTTCCATTGAAGCACAATAAAACTTCTCTACTATGCTCTTTCACACCTTCATACTTATCTCTTCATATTCGCACACTCATGCATTTTTTGCAACTCTATTACACGTTTTTATACAATTCATCAACCTTGGAATATACATCAAGGTCAGCATTACAATAATATAAATAAATAGGTCTAGACCTATTACAACATTTAGATAAGGAAAGATGTAGAGAAGTATGATGCACATGTCATACCTTAGCTAGGACTCAAACACAATCCTCCATGCCACACACTCTTCTACAATCTTCAATGCATCTTCGCAAATAGTGAAAACAACCAAGTCGGCCAAGACTAGAGTTAACAATAGGTCTTCTAAGAACATTCTTCTTTCACGATCCAAACTTCTCTTTATGGACCAATCTAGAAGTGGGATCATGATCAGGAGACATCCACAAGCACATTGTATTCACCAGGAACAACCTCATGATCTCTAATTACTCTGTCAAGAAGATTATTCAAACCAGAGCACAAGAACAACATTGTCAGCTACTGTTATAAGAAAAAGATCACTTCTGGACCACCAAATCATGAACCATTTGAGTTGAAGGAACATAACATCATCTCAGACTTAACTTTAGAACCGCAGATCAAAATACTTCAATGCAGAGGAATGTGAAGCATAATACTTTCTCCCTATCACCACTAAACATACAGGAAAAGCAATTTTCACTATGGTGAACATAACTCACTCAGATCTCCATACCAAAGGCTCAAACTTGGAATATAACAGCTTCAAACAGACTTCTAAATAAATTCTAATCCGTAGATAAAGCTATTCATCCTACAGGAAATGTGGAGAAATCTCTTTGACTGTTCTTCTATATGTAATACACTGTTTCAACTGCAACTCACTATTTCTACAGGAGGAGATAATTTTCTCAATATCCTCAACATCAAGATCACTTAAATAAGTAAATACAAAGCATCTTACTCATTACAAGAAAGAAACAAGATAGGAGCAGAGTTGACACCAATGACAACACATATATGTTGACATCAATGACAACATTGATTAGGCACATACTTGCAATAATCTCCCCCTTTGTCATTGATGGCAACATGTAATATGAAAAACTATAAAGACCATCAAGACATGATTATCCCCCTTTCTCTTTACACATCTACACTTCTTTTCTACTGCTGAGGTTTTCACATGATTTCTCTCCCCCTTTGGCATCAATGGCAAAGGGCACATACTTGCATTCTACTGCTCTAATTCAACTAAACTATTACCAACATATCTAACTACTCCCCCTGAGAGGTAGCTCCCAAATCATCAATCTAGATCAAACAATGAGATTTTGAACACCACTAGATTGATGCATTCTCAATCATCTAAGTTTAGGGCAGGAGGGATAATGACCCCTAACTTTTTTGTGAGATACTCAACAACATCCTTAGGCAGAGGCTTGGTGAAGATATCTGCAATCTAATCCTTTGTGGACACATATTCCAACTTGACTTCATTCTCTATCACCTCTTCTCTCAAAAATTGATACCTTATAGATATATGCTTTGTTCCTGAGTGCATCACTAGATTCTTGGAAATATTTATGGCACTTGTAATGTCACACAAGATTGCAATTGGATCATCATAAATAACTCTTATATCTTTCAAATTCTACTTCATCCATAACACTTGAGTACAACAACATGCTACTGCAATATACTCTGCTTCTGCAGGTGATAATGTGATTGAATCTTGCTTCTTGCCCAGCCATGAAACTAATCTATTTCCCAAAAAGAAAGCACCCCCACTTGTACTTTTTATCTCATCAATATCTTTGACCCAATTAGCATATGTAGAAGCACTAAGAGTGAAATCATTATCCTTTGGATACCATAAGCCATGATCTAGAGTGTCTTTTAAATACCTCAAGATTATCTTTACTGCCATCACATGTGATTCTCTTGGATCAACTTGAAATCTTGCAACAAGACAAACTGTATGCATAATATCATGTCTAGTTTGAGTTAGATAAAGTAATCCTCTAATCATGGATCTATACTTTTTCTGATTAGTCTTGGGTGATTCATTATTTTTTCTCAATTTGCAGCCAATCACCATGGGAGTACATATCGGTTTAGAATCTTCCATCCCAAACTTCTTTAACAACTCGTTCACATACTTAGACTGAGATATGAGGATTCCTTTATCTGATTGATTGATTTGTAGACCCAAAAATAAACTCATCTCACCAAACATAAACATCTCAAACTCTTTCTACATTTCATCAGTAAATTTCATACACATACCTTCATTTCCTCCAAAGATGATATCATCAACAATGACTTCAAGAATCAAAATTTGATAACCATTAATCTTGGAATTAAGATTATTGTTAGTAGTGCCTTTACTGAATCCTAACTGTAGTAAGTACTTATCCAACCTTGCATACCATGCCCTAGGAGCTTGCTTGAGTACATATAATGCTTTCTTCAACCTGAATACCATATCCCCTTTATTTGATAGTTGGAATCCTTCCAGTTCCTCAATGTAGACTTCCTCTTCTAACTCACCATTCATGAATGCAGACTTCACATCCATTTGATACACTTTGAAATCTTTGTGACCTGCAAATGGTAGAAATATTTCAATTGCTTCAATCCAAGCTACTAGAGCAAAAGTCTCTTCAAAATCTATTCCTTCAATTTGAGAATATACTTTACATACAAGTCTTGGTTTATTTCTTACAGCTTCTCCATTTTCATTCAACTTATTCCTGAAGACCCATTTTGTTCCAATAATATTTTTGTCAGTAGGTCTAGGAATTAACTCCCAAGTTTCATTCTTCTCTATGTACATTAGTTCTTCTTCCATTTCCTTAACCCAATTTTCATCATTGTAGGCTTCATTCACAGTGTTTGGTTCAACTGTAGAGAGCAAACAGTAATTCACTTGTTCTTCTACAACTCTTTTCCTTGTCAGTACTCCTTTCTCTGTGTCTCCAATAATTTGTTCTTCAGAGTGGTTGATTCTAACATACCTGGGAGTCTTAGCAATTTGTGAAGCCCTTTCTTCTTCACATTGATTTTCTTCTTGTTCAACTTTTTCTTCAGCGGGTTCATCTAACTCATAGCCATTCTAATTTGATGTTTTTCCTTTGCCTTCATCCACCTTTAGATTTGCACTCTCCAAAAAAAATTTCAACCTTTTGTTGTAGCACTAGTAGGCCTTACTCTTAGTAGAGTATCCAAGGAAGATTCCTTCATCACATCTTGCATCAAATTTCCCTCTAGGTCTTCATCTCTTCTGATATAGCACTTCCTTCCAAAGACTTTGAAGTATCTTACTGTTTGAATTCTTTTGTACAACAATTCATAGGGGGTTTTAGTGCCATTACCTTTCACTTGAACTCTATTTTGAATGTAGATAGCACTATGTATAGCTTCTTTCTAGAAAACTTCTTGCAGGCCTCCTTCCTTCATCATTATTCTGGCAACTTCTTGAATTGTCCTATTCTTCCTTTCCACAACTCCATTTTGCTGAGGAGTTCTAGGTGCAGACAACTATCTTTTTATTCATTGTTCTTCACAGAAATGTTGAATTCATTTGATGTGAACTCACCCCTCTATCAGACCTCAAACATTTGATTTTTATCTCTATTTCATTTTCAACCATTGCTTTGAAGGATTTGAACTTCTCCAGGGCTTTAGATTTATCTCTTAGAAAAGTAACCCAAGTCATTATAGAATAATCATCAATAAGCAACATGAAGTACCTGTCACCTTGTAGACTTCTTATCCTTGTAGGACCACATAGATCTATATGAACTAGATCCAGCAAATTGATAAAAAATTTCTCTTTACTCTTGAAACTTGTTCTTGTCTACTTCCCAACTGGCATTCCTTGTAAATAGTATTGGTCAGTTTCACAAGTTTTGGTAAATCTCTTATAGTCTGACCTAAAATTATCTTTACCAAATTATCAAAATTTATATGACACAACCTTCTATGCGACAACCAACTTTCATCTGCTTGGGCTAATAAATAGTAATCATTAGTTCCTCTTAATTGATAGATGTTACCGCTAGTCTTTTTACTAGTAGCAATCACAGTTCTAGAGCTTTCCATTATCTTGCATCCATTGTCTTTGAATCTCAGATCATAAGCTTTGTCACACATTTTACCAACACTGTGCTTCAAGCCTTTCACATATAAGACATTGTCAATATTATGATTTCCATCAAATGAAATAGATCCTTTTCCACAAATCTTACCAGCTGCATTGTCTCCATACCTAACCAGTCCTCCATAACAAACTTACTTTTGTCACCGGTCATGTGATGTGAACATCCACTATCAATAATCCATTCATCCTTGTCTTTCTCAACTTGAACAACCAAAGCACTTTCTTCCACTGGTTTTTCTTCCTTCACACAGCTAGTAAGATTAGTAGACATAGGTTCTTCTTTAATATCAATAAACAAGCATTCATTTGTACTGGTACTAGCGTCGTTAGATTCATCATTAGTCACACCTTCATCATCAAAATCTCTAACATAGTAGCATTTCTTTGGAGGTCTAGGCCTATTCTCAAATCTTTTTCTATTCCTTTCAATTCTTCTAGGACATATGGAAGCATAATGACCTACTTTACCACATGAGAAACATTTGAAAGGTAATTTGCCTGTAAACTTACCAGAACCTCTTTGTAGTCTATCAACAAAGTTGGCTTCAATTTCATCAAGCTCAAAATCAGGTTCCACCTTGTAATTTTCTACTCTGTAGATCTTCTCTAAAGTATTAGCTTTGAAAAGAAGTTTCTACTTTTGGCAGAGCATCTGTAATGCCCCGTCATGCAACCCTAGAGTGCAAGGCTAAAAGTACAAAATTACAGAACTAATTTTTTTTTTAAGCAAGTAAATGCAATAAGAGTAACCAAAGATGTCATAATACACGACATGAAGAAAAGTGCACTTCTAACTCCTCTAGGGAAACATAACTGCATTAGAGAATATAAAGTATAAACCACACAAGTGATAACCATTTTACTACTGCTATAAATCAAATCAACTTTTACATTAGCAAGATAGTTAATTTAACAAGGTCTTAGTACAAGATTACAAGATTACAAGACCGATCTTGTCGGTTTACAAAAGAATGCATAAGAAAGTATACAACACCACCGAAGGTAGGAAGCAAACTAGAACTGGAACACCTCTGCGCAGAACTCGAACTGCATCTCCAAAAAAGACCAATGGATAGCTCTTACCACCCAACCATGTGGAACCCTGAGGTCCACCCCTCCGAGCTAGGAGATAAAGACGAGGATTCCACTAAGCCAAGAAACAACATCCAAAAATAAAAGAATGATAACTGACTTGACACAACCGACCATATCATCAAAGCTGCACAAGACAAGACATCACTCCAGAGGTACTACCAAGAACAATAGAACTGCATAAGGAGAGTGTCATCGCATGGTCCTAACATGGGTTACCCAGGCTATCTATCCCCAGAAGCCGGCCCCCATCTATGGTTACCCTGGCAGCCTCTCTCTAGGTACCGGCCCCATAGGGTGACACATGCGGAGCTGACAGGTCCTCTCATGGAGACAAGTCAGCCTTGCCAACTAGGCCTTCTCATCCCATCCTTAGCCTGTGAGAGCACTCAAGGCATGGGTGAGGTCTCTTACTTATCTTGTTAAGTGTTTTAATACCCCAACCCTCTTGATTAAGTTATTAAGTTTTCCACATGCTTACAACTTCCATGGGGTTACCCAGGCGACCTCTCACTAGGCACCGGCCCCACCATGAAAGCCACTCCCTTAGTGTTCTCTGATCAAACATACATACCACACATACAGGTAATAATCACCAATCAGATCCGAGCCATAACTTACACCATTCACTAGGCCACAATAATAAGTCCATAGAAACCCATCAAAATTTGACGCAATACCATCAAGAAACCAAGAACTATATTCAAGAGACCATTCTCATTCATTACAAGATATGAAAATCCAGATATCCCATTACATTGACATGCCACTATCTGGACCAACGATCAAGACACCTCACCTCTGGAGTTAGGTCCAACCAAAGATAAATAAACCATAATCAGACAAGGTCAACACTTCCACATTGACAACAAGTGGCCATGACATCACACAAGATTCCTACTTCACAACAAACCAACATAGACCAAGCTCCACCCCAAGGTAACATAATACTCCAATACAAACATAAGCTATAACCAAGGAGGAGATTGAGTAAGAGTTTCAAAGGACTCCAGATTCAATCAAGAAATCAACTTACATCAAGTTATCACAAATAGCAAAACTTCAAAACTTTAGGAGTTAATAGGGCAAGAATGGTGAACCATAAACTGAACATCCTTACTTAAACAAAGGTCAAAGAAAGCTCATAAAATAATTCCATTAATAAATCAATCCCAAGTCAAAGACACTCTAATTACCCTTAATATAACCAAACACAATTCCTTGATTTCCAAAATAAAAGTATCTAAAATGAAGAAACTACATATACGATGATATCCTCTGTTCACGAAGCACGAAATAGAATATTACAAGCCTGACCAAAAGATTAATATTTAACAAGGTAATTAATACCCGAAGCACAATATTGTTACCTCATGAATCAGGCACATTAATACGAATTACTTCTACTATTTCCAAAGACAACTAAAAGCAAATACATTCCCTTAAGTCCATTTCCTAACAATTACCAATTGTAGAACCACAACAATATTCGTAATTCCCTTTACATGCCATCTACTAACTGCCCTACTACAATTTTCAAATCATTACAACCATAATTAATTTAACGTACCATTTAAGATCTGCCACTTATCATTTCTAAATAAACATCTATAAGTACTTTATTTACAATAAGCAAAATCTTTCTCTGATGTTAAAACAATTAAAAACAAAATCAAAACAACTATAACATAAATATTTCTCCAATAAGCACCTTCCAATCTACTAACTCTACGAGCACATTCATGAAAATAGGATAAATATCTTTAAAAGCATAATTTACTATCGCGATAGACTATTTACCACAATCTACTAATTTAAACTTTTATATATACCCTTACAGGCTTAAACTACAAGCTCTACAACATCATTCATAAATAGATTTTCTTAAGATTACATTCCTATTTCACAAGAACGATCATGTGCCAAAACCATTATACGAATCACAACTTCAATTACAAACATTATAAAACAACCATTATAAACCTATACAATTTCCTATAGGCATAGATGCCCAACTAACCTTTTTACCAAATATCATTTCAAATCAAAAACACTATAAATGATTATAAATTTCACACTATCCATATGTAACAGATTCGCTAAGAAAACCAACTTCCAATTTAATTTCCTATCTAATAATATATCGTCTACCATTTCCTACTGAAATGCATATCTTTGTTACCAAAAGCAAAAACTTCCATTCATATATAACCAACTATGACCTCATGAATCTACGACTTCCCTAAACGTACAACTTCCATTACCTTTTCCAACTGCCACAAATTCACTAAATAAATAAACTCCCATTGACATAAAACACCTACAACAAATATACTTATATCCCAAGCATAACTTTTATTTAATAATTAACATATCTAGCAAAACACACCATTAGGTTGTATACCCAAATGAAAAATGTAATTTCAAGAACTTAGCAATACTTGAGTACCAAGGATAATACTACTATGCATCACTTAAGAGATTTTAACTTATTTCAGATAACATAAATAACTATGAAATAAAATAAACACAATATTGAATTCATTTCTATATTGTACTTTGGATAAAATAAATAAATAAAATTAAATACAATACCTAATGAATAATAAATAGTTTCCCTAACATTACTCAATTAAATAATAAGAGAAATTAAATTTAAAGAATAAAACATCTCCAAATTCTTTTATCTAATAAGAAGTTTAACCAAATTTCTAAAAACATCTTCCCTAAGTATTCTTCATAATTTCCACAACTCTCTCTCTCTAACAACTTACTAAATTAAAACATTATTATATTAATTCACTAAACAAATTAACATTCCATAATAATGAGAGAAATCTCTTAAAAGATAAGGAAATATATATATATATATATATATATATATATATATATATATATATATATATATATATATATATATTTTAAGATAACATACTATATTTCTATTTTCTCTCTAAACTAGTTTCCACTCCTTCATAAGAAAGTAAGGAAAAAATAATAGAATGTTACCTTTCCTAATTCTATGTAGGTTAAGAGAAAAGGCAACTTTTCTTAAGTAATCAAGCTTTTAAGCTAAAATGGAGATGCCTCAAATGATGATTTTAAAACATAACTGAATATTCACAAAGGCATCTACCATTATACAAATCTAATTATTGCTTGGCAAGAAGAAATATTTTTCTATCTACAAGTTTATGTTCATAGAATGATATTAAGAATATTATATACAGAAGATTCACACCCAGCAAGTGTATAGAGATTATGGTATAATACCATTGACAAGCAGAGGAAATAAAAGAATGGATTGTCATGCAGAGGCAAATTTAATGAGTGGATGGCACAAAGATTTGATAATATTGCTAAAATGCAGGTTTAAACAGAGACTGGATGCCTCTATAGCATGATCAAAATGCAAATTTAAAACTGAGGTTCAATGCTTCTATGGAATCGTCAAAATGCAGATTTAACATAGATATAGTCAAACCCATATTTTTTCAGTAGTTTCCAGGCAACCAACTTCCATCTCAAACTGCGCGCAAACGAAGATGAATCTCAACATTCTGGGACATGGGTTTTGTGCAGAATGGACCATATTGAGTAGTAGCGCAGACAGTTTTCTCAAATTCGAAAAGGTTTAGGAGTTATGGTCGAAGCATTAAACTTAGGTGAGCATGGAAAAATGTCTTCCATAAAATGGCCCTGAGTCCTCATATCAAACTTCACAAAAATGAAGGAAAGAGAACAAGTGGAAAGAATTAAAGGAATGAGATGGCAGAATGAGAGCAAGAGTTGATGCTTGAGCCAAGATAAATTTTATCATCAAGGTATTTATAAACTCATCATGGATGATAAAGAATGTGGAAGAAATTGTTGAGGTGCAGTTCTAAAAAGATCAAAAGAGTTGCTACAGACCAATGACTAAAGAGTGAGGGAGATACACATTTGAATACATAACTATCACAAACAATATCTAATCCATTGATTCGATTGACATACCTGGAATTTTATCCTCAAGACTCTGAATCCTCTACCCTTTTGCTTTCCTTCCTTCTTCCTGTTCCTCTTCTGCCAAAAACCCCCAAATCTTGTCTCCCCCCTAAAATTTTCCATGATCCCTTCAAATATTCCTCCTATCATAAAAATAGCCAAAACCATAAATTCCATCCCATAACTCTCCTGTTACTGGAATCCACTTCCTCAAAAATTAAATACATTAAATTTCATTAAATTTTCCACCACCAGGAAGATTCTTCCAATCTTATAATTTATAACCACTAAAACGACAACTCACTATTAATAAAATTAAACTTATAAATACAATATAAAATAGTATCTAACAAATGATATTTACTCATTTAATATGATAGTAAATATTTATAATTTATCTATTATTACTATAAAAATTATTAATTAAATTTCTATCAAATATTTAATATTTCACAAAATTAATATTATTTATTTACAAAATAGATTAATAATCTCTATTAAATGAAACATTAAACCAACAATAAGCAACTCAAAATTACATACCAAACATTTCCAATGATAACACTCTATAGAACAAAGAGACTCATATACGACAACTCAAGGCATTTATTTCCCATATCAAAATTATTCTAAGCCAATATAAATTGATAATCCATAATTCCAAATTAATGACATAAATGCTCTTGAACAACAGATAATCAACTCTAGTCTATTTTAAAATCCAACCAAGGAATCAATCCAAGTTCTAAACCAACCAAATATTATGTAATAATCATAATAGAAGCATTATTAGTTAATAATAGATCATAAAAGTATTTTTCCAACCACAAATCAACATTATTAACATGACTTGACTATACATTACAACACGAGATACCCAACATAACAAAGCAAGACCACGACTCGAAACAACAATAGAAAACAAGGACCGACCTAGTGGAATAGACCTCGCATTATCTCCCATCATTAATACCCATTGGTGTAAGAACCCGCTTGAACCTGCTATATCAGGTGGAGTCGAGGTTCGGTACCTGTAGCCTGCATCCGAGCAATCGGTTGTATAAAATCAAACACATATATGCCAACACACATAGAGAGTCAGAGAATTACGGTGTAGTAGGGTACTTGAAGCGAGTAGTACTACACCGTCTCTGCTCTTGAAACAATATCATAACAACTTTTATCTGAATTCAACCACCACAATTCAAATAACACATGATGATATTAATTCGCATCATAACTAAAATAACAGTAGTGCCATCATAAACTCATAATACCTATCTAATTATACCAGTCAAACATAGTTCATCAAAATAAACATAAATCATGACCTACTAATCAACTGCCTCAGACTGAATCAATGTAATGAACGACTAACAACTGTCACCAATTTGACAGAGAGCAATGCAAAACCACCACTATCACAAGCCAATGACGAGGGGGCACTACAGCATCACCAAACTCTCTCATTTCAAAAGTAGTAATCTTACCAAGCAACTAATCCTTATTAATTTTTTTCATAGTCATTATTTCTTCAATTACAACTACCTTGTGAGCATAGGATTTAGGTAATGACCTAAGAATTTTCATCACAACTTTAGTTTCATCAACAGTTCCTCCCATACCTTTGATTCCATTAACAAGTTCATCAACCTTCTGCATAAAGGATGTTATGTTTTCATCTTCTCCCATTTTAAGGCCTTCATATTTGGCTTTCTATCCCTGTAATTTGGCACTCTTTATAGATTCATCTCCTTCATACAGATTACTTAGCTTATCCCAGACTTCTTTAACAGAATCATAATCCATGACCTTTATTAAATCAGAGTCATTTAGTGCACTTAGTAGAGCATCTCTGGATTTTATATTTATCTCATATTATTTGATTTCATCTTTAGTTGTTAGACCATTCTCCAGCATGGTATAATCAATCTGTGTCACTTGCCATACTTTATAACCAATACAATTAAAATGGCTTTTCATGTGAATCTTCCAAGTTGCATAATTTGTACCATCAAACTGTGGAGCCTCCTTCTTGTATGACATCCTGAATCTACCTCAAGCTATTAAGCTTACCACCAAAGAACTTGGCTCTGATACCAATTATTGAAATACACCAGACAACTGATAGGTGGGGTGAATGAGTTAACACAAAAACTTAGCTTTATATGAATATCAAACCATCAGCAACTAAATTTCTAATAATTATATTTAACCATGAAAGCATGAAATCATAGAGTTAATCACAATCACACATCCAACACAGTAGAAACTAGATTTTTATGTGGAAAACCCTAAAAGGGAAAAACCACAATGGGTGTTAGCACACAAAAATATATGAGTTATAACAATACCAAAAAAATAGAGGCTCACTGCCCAAAGGGTGGCTCACTACCAAATATGGTGAACTATTTAAATAGCATCTACTTTATGTCTGGGTTCAATTCCATTAAAGCACAATAAAACTTCTCTTCTCTACTCTTTCATACATTTGCACTTATCTTTTCATTTTCACACACTCATGCATTTTTCACAACTCTATTACATGCTTTTATACAATTCATCAACCTTGGAATATACATTAAGGTCGACATTACAATAATACAAAGATATAGGTCTAGACCAATTACAAAATTTAGCTAAGGAAAGATGTAGAGAAGTATGATGCATATGCCATGCCTTAGCTAGGACTCAAATGCAATCCTCCATTCCACAACATGCTTCTACAATTTTTAATGCATCTCCGCAAATAGTGAAAACAACCAAGTTAGTCAAGACTGGAGTTAACACTAGGTCTTCTAAGAACATTCTTCTTTCACGATCCAAACTTCTCTTTGTGGACCAATCCAGAAGTAGCAACATGATCAAGAGACATCCACAAGCACATTGTAATCACCAGGAACAACCGCACGATCTCTAATCACTTTGTCAAGAAGATTATTCAAATCGGAGCACAAGAACAACACTGTCAGTTATTGTTATAGCAAAAAGATCGCTTGCAGACCACCAAATATTGAACCATTTGAGTTGAAGGCACATAACATCATCTTAGACTTAACTATAGAACCATAGATCAAAATACTTCAATGCGGAGGAATGCAAAGCATAATTCTTTTTCCCTGTCACTACCAAAAATACAGGAAAAGCAGTTTTCACTATGGTGAACATAACTCACTCAAATCTTCATACCAGAGGCTAAAACTTGGAATATAACATTTTTAGACAGACTTCTAAATAACTTCCAATCCACAGACAAAGATATTCATCCTACAGGAAATACGAAGCATTCTCTTGGACTGTTCTTCTGTACGGAATACATTGTTTCCACTACAACTCAATGTTTCTACCAGAGGAGCTAATTTTCTCAATATCCTCAACATCAAGATGACTTAAATAAGTAAATACAAAGCATCTTATTCATTACAAGTAAACAACAAGATAGGAGCACAGTTGACACCAATGACAACATAGATATGTTGACATCAATGACAACACCGATTAGGCACATACTTGCAATAGGCAATAGTATGTCTCTATCATTAGTGTCTTTCTCTTCCTTACATAGGTACCATAATAATTTGGTTGAGCCACACTTCTTTTTTTGAGGGAGCATTAGTATTATGAGATTTAATTGGTGTCATTCTCGTAATGTCATATAATCTTATTTCTATGTCCGAACTTTTGATTATTACTGTGGATTGACTTTATGAACCTTTGTGGGGTAGTCATAGCAATGGGAGCACTATGTGAAATAAAAGTCTTTCTATGATATGATTAGTTGTTATAACTATATTATCTTTGAGGTTGTTTTATGCTTGTGTCATACGTTATTATTTTGTAGTAAAATAGAATAATTACTTTTATAACTCTTTCGAGAAAATTAGACTTGGAATCCTATGGAATTGCAGTAAAATTCTTATATGAGTTATGAGTTCATGAAAAGTGAAATAGGTTATATGAAGTGATTAATAGTTTCTGGTAATATATAATTGTTATAAATTAATAGATATAAATTGTGTTAGTGTTAAATTGTTCTTAGTTGCTTTGTTGGATAGTTGTTCATTGTTCTGTGAAATCTGGATTAACTTCATGAGTCGAGAATCATTATCATACTAGATAACTAAATTTGATCATTTTTATCTTCATCTCATTTTCTATGCCCTAAATAATGATTAAAATGTTAGAGTGTGAGTTTTACTAGTGTTATGGTTACATGATATCTATTGTTGATTTGTTCAATGTATGAACTCTATCATGTTAGGATAGTAGAGATTTTGTAAAAAGAATATAATATTAAGCAAGTGTATAATAGCCATGTAGATAGATTCTAGGTACTTCATAATTTAGGTTGTGAATTATTTGATAGTCTAGGAAGCTATGTTTGTGATACGAATTATAGAATGATTGGATTTGATCACAACATGCCTTCCGTAGTTTATTAGCATTTTGTTATATTTGAAGGCATGGATAGAAATTGTCTTTAATGAATCATAATTCTTCCTTTACTTTTATTTGTATGTGGATAATGGAAGTGGTATATAGCACGAATTGTCGTTTAATCTTATAGAAAAGTTAAGCTTACGTATGATTAATTAATTAGTTTACTAACCCAATATCTTTAATATTTTATGTCCTATAATTATTCATAATAAGGCCTAAGATTAGTTTATATTGAGATAGACTTGTTTCTACTTATGGTTTCTTTTATCAATTGGATTAAAAAATCAAGAATAGGAAGTAAAGCTTTATGATTGATTATTTTGTCTTAAAAGTAAAATTTATGAACTGTTACTAAGATTGTACGATGTATTGATAAGTGAATTAAATCCTTAACGATAACATTATATGTGTTAATGTTTTGAAAACCTAGATGCTAGATTGAATAAATGAGATAAATTTCTCAAGTATTAATGTATTTACTATAAATACTTGTGTTGATGATATTATGTATAACTTCTTGCATTAATATGTTTTGGTTATGTGAACGCATCATTGGATATTATTTATTTTATGTTGAATATGTTGTCTCTCTTATAAGTTCTTGAGATTATAAAGCTTCTATTGTATATATTTCTAATTTGTATGAAACCATCTTGTAATTGCAAGTCCAAGTCCTTGAACTACAAAGTCTCTACACTACGTGTACATAGGCAAGGCCATCATGAGCCCTTGAGATATTAGGTCTGGCCCTTAGGGTCTGTAGTTTTGTCATCTTGTGCAATTGATATCTATTATGTATAATTATTGACTTTGTGGAACTAATATTTACATTTAGTTGTGTAGTTTCGGGTTTGTTAACCGTGCAATGTATTAGAGCTAAGAAAGTATTTTCTCACCTTGTGAATGGGTGATCATATGGCATTTACTGTAAATGTGTATAATTGTATAAAAAATGTTTATATTTTAAATTTTCATTTACGGTGAATGATACAAAACTTATGTGTAATAGGAAGTTATTAAGTTATAGTAAGAGAATTTTATCCTGTCAATGTATTTATATCATTATTTCTTGCTAATTTAATTTAATCTTGTTTATTATAGATATTTTTCATGGTTAGGCATTACAACCGCACTTGCATTAATGGAGGATACACACATACATGTATTTATGTATGTATGCATGTATGCATGTATGTATACATGTGTGTGTGTGCATGTATATGTATATGTGTGTGTGTGTGCATATGTATATGTCTATGTATGTATGTATATATATATGTGTGTATGTATGTCCGTGTGTCTATATATATATATACAAACATGATTGAAAGATAGGGTTTAAAAATATTTGTAAGAACATGGGGTTAAATTGCCATGTGTGTTTCCAGATAAGTAGATTTGATCAAAAAAATTTCAACCAACAGACTTTCAATGGAATATGTTTCAACTAAAATAAGTGTTCTCCTTTCCCAACCATAGAAAATTAAGAGGAAAGAAAAAGGACAATTTTTAAATTATAAAAAGGGAGGAAGAAATTTTTAAACAATCAATGATAATTTTCAATAAGAAGGAAGGAAGAAACTTTTAGATAAATCATGAGTCCCAGCCGTTTATCATTACACTTGTTAGATGTGGAAAAAAATCATTTGAGGTCAAGTTTCCTCTTATTCAGTATGCCCACCTTCACATTCATCTTGACCAATTGACAATCCATTATTCATAATTTAGCGGTCATCACACCCAACTCCATGTTCTTTACCAATGCATTATTTTCTTGTAAGAAACCAAATGTAATTAATGAGGTTATAAGTGCATATGAGCTCATAATAGGAGAACAAGGTCAACATAAAATAGTTTATTCTAGTTGAATAAATCAATCAATTCATTCTAGTTGATATTATAGATGACATCAATCAATTTAGATCAATTGGTCTTTTAATTGATATTAACTTTATTTAATCAATCAATTAAATTATATTGTAAATTAGAATGTAAATTAAATTTTGTAGATTAGAAAAAATAAATTAGATTGTAAATTATAAACTATAAATTATAAAATGGAAAATATAAATTAGAAATTAAAAAATATAAATTTGGTTTTATTTTTATTATTACAGTTGAAATGTTTGCATTCAAAACCTATTGTGCCATGTAGGCATGATGTAGGTGAAAGGAAGCTAGGTGTGTGGAAATTGCTTCCTACACTAATCTAAATAGGAGAGATGAGTGCAAATTCATTTTAATCTTTATAGTTAGAGCAATGTTAACATAAAAATGGAGATATTGCAACAATACACAACACAAGAATGTAAAACAGAAGAGAAAGAGAGAGACAAGATATAACTTGGGGAAAACCCTTATGGGTGAAAAACCCCACACTCCAAAACCTGCACAATGTATTATCTAAACAATGAAGTTTACAAAACACTTGCAATGCAAGTCTTTACAAGAATCTTCAACACTCATATCTGGAGACAATCCAGAAGCATAACAATACCTGTCAATCACATAATACATCTCCACTCCAAGCACCTGCTTAAATAGAAATTTAGAAGGAAAAAATGTACTTTCCTTGAGATGGGCGTCCAACTTGGCCTCATGGCCCAAAACCCATGCCTAGGGACACTTGTCCAACACTGCAGTATGGTCATGACACTTGTCACATTACCCCATCCCAATATGGTTGCCTATTCCCAAGTTGGGCAATGACAGATGCTCTTACACATCTTACATATAATCTATCATAACTTGTAGCTCTTACAGTTGTAAGAGAATATTTTATAACTACCTAAAAATAGAATATTCTTCTTACAACACATCATCACCCTCCTTGGGGCATCCAAAGATGGCTTCTTCCAAGATGCCTTGTGACACATATCTTCACCTATCATAGAACCTTCCATTGATGACTCTTACATGTCATTGATTCTGTCATAGGAATCTATCATAACCGTTTTAGTCAAGATTCACTTACACACTAGTCAAAGTGCCACCACATGGAAAAATACCTCTACCACTAAGTGGGATACATATTTGCTCATGTGAGGACAAAATTACATGTGGTCACCTTCCACATAGGATGACACATCACCGTGCCAACTCCCACAAGATGACGAAACATGACTTGCATCCAAAATACATTAATAGGCAAATATTAAATACATTACAATAAATAAATGAAAGGAATTACCAAGGTTGAGACACTTTAATTCCCAACATTCTCCCACTTGTCAAACACCTTGGAAGAGCCAATGGAAATGACAAGATTTAAATACTATAGGCTGAGAGGCCCATAGACTCTGAACACTATCTAAAATTATCTGTGCCCACTGGTTTCATCAATGCATCCGCAACATTCTTCAAAGTATCTACCTTCTCCATATTCACCTTCCCATCCTCTACCATGTCTCCCACAAAATAAAATTGTACATCAATATGCTTTGTTTTGGCATGGAAAGTTAGATTCTTCACTAGGAAAATCGCACTCTGATTGTCACAACAAATAGTAATCTATCCTGCATGAACATTAATGTCTTATCACAATCTCTTAATCCAAATGGCTTCCTTGCAAGCATGAGTTGCTTCCACATACTCAACTTCTCTCATGGAAAAAGTGACCACAGATTGCTGCTTACTCATCCAACTAATTGCACCATCAAACATAGTAAACACGTAAGCACTAGTGGATCTCCTACTGTCAATGTCACCCGCCCAATCAGAATCCATAAATCCATGAATACAAATAGAATGTAGATGTCTTGTAGGATTACCATAATAGCATATAGAATACTCAAAAGTACCCCTCAAATATCTAAACACTCACTTTACTGATACCAGTGTACCTGTCGAGGATTAGCCATAAATTGACTAAGGACTCCCACTGCTTGGGCAATATCTAGTCTTGTGCAGACCATAGCATACATCAAACTACCAATAGCACTAGCATAAGGTACTCTATTGTAACATCAGAAAATGTCCCCTTGGGGGCTGCTCCCTCATAAGGTTTAGCTCCCAGGTCTTTATCATGCATTTAGGACATCTTAGTTCATATTTTGGCATCCCGACAAAATGAGACCTAGGTATCATAGCAAAGTTGACCTAGGAGGACCCCTTGAACTGTACCCTACCCAAAATAGGGGGGAGGACTTGGGTGCCTGTGCCCTAGTCCTACCCTATTTTGGGGTAGACCTAATTTTTGGGTGTCAGTTTGTGACCGTTATTTAGTCCCTTTGCTGACATAGTAAGTTTGAATTACAAAAATCTTTGCGGGAGTGTTTGTAGTTGCATATAAAAGCATGTTTAGGCATTCATTTGTAAACTAGATGATTACTAGTAACCTATGGTGTTCTCAAGGTGATTCAAGGCTTTCATTGTGTTGCAAGAATAGACTTGTGTGGTTTATGTGTTTGTTTGTAGATTTGAGCATCAATTTCCTCATGGAATGAAGAGCATCTTCCTCCCATAAGAGCTTCACTACACAGTGACATTATATTGTGTTTTCATCATTGATTCCTTTGGTTTTTACCTTTGTCTCACAAGGGATGCACTCTCTCTATCTAACAATGGTGTTCGGAGACTTAACTATCCTCCAAGGCTTGACTGAGGCAAGCCTCTAAACACCACAACCCCCAAACCAAGTCTTGTGATTACCGGTTACATGTGTTGCATTTGGGAAAAGTGAAGTTGCACTAAGGAGTGGCAGGCATCAAGGATTTATGATCTAAATAAATGTAGGACACTGAAGCACTTCCAAGACTTGGACACTCGCTCTAGTGTCCTTCACAGCTGATTTCTCAGAAACAGAAGTTACAGGGCAGATCAGTGTTGAAAGGAGGTCCAGATCCCGCAAAGAAACTAGTACCTTGGACTTGGGTTCCCACTCTAGTGTCCCTAATTGTTCCACCTCAGAACCCTAAAAATAGGTATTCTATGATTTGCCATTTCACTTCCGTCTGCAAGAGCCTTTTCCGTTATTCGTCAATTTATTGTTGTATTTACATAATTAGAGTTTTAATGGTCAATTGAGAATAAGATAAAAAAAAATTGATAATTAAATTTGCTTATCCAAGTTTACCTACATCTCACAAGTGATCTAGGGTATGATAGTGCTCCCCACTCGACCCTAGATCCTTGAATGTAAAGTGGAGAGGAGGATTTAAACATCAAAATACTAAAACATTAACAAATCCAATTTTCCACTAAACATTTTGGTGAACCCGTGTTTTTGGACTTCAATTACAACTTGTTGAGTGTGTGTCTTTAGATTTGGATTTCATTCATTCATTCATATAGTCATTCATTTTATTGCATTGAGAAAAATTTAAAAAAAAAAAATTTAAAAAAAATTTAAAAAAATTGCATTGTTTGGCTTACTGAATTGCATCAATTCTTTCCAAATTGTCCTAATTCATAATTTTTACATCACATCTGATATAAGCTACAGAAAAAACACAAAAATTTAGATATTTGCATTGCATTTTCATTATTAATTTGCTAGGGTTTTTGTGGAAATTTTGACAATTTTATATAACCTAGTAATTCCGAAATCTAGGGTTAGTAGGTAAAATCTTTTCTGAAATTTTTATACTAATTTTAGAGTCTCATTAAAATTTGGATTTGTTTTTAGTCCTACCTTTTAGTTTAAATTTACATTTAGATTTAAAATATTTGCAGTTTTGCATAGAAAATTTCAACAAAAACTAGCAATTTTCATGCATTTTCATTAAATTCGCACTGGCATTTTGCATGTTCAAGATTGAAAATTATTTTCAGATCTGAGATTAAGTCAATTTCATCATACATCAAACTTCAAAACATTCAGATAGCATTTTGTCCCAAGATCTCAAAACCTAGGGCTTCAAAAACAACGATTTTCACTAAAATTTGGCCTTATGACTCTATAAACTTGCACCATAGGCATGTTGTGAAAAGTATATTTGCATTAATTTTCTTTTATCAGGGTAATAATTTTTTTACCCTCCTAAAAATATTCATAACACCCTTTTATCAGGCTCTTGTAGTGAAAATTTTGCAAAAAACTACATATTTTGGCTATTTTTGCCCTAGGGTTTGACCTAGTTTGCATCCAAGCATGTTCTGATCAATTTTATGGATTGAGGTGACTAATATAATTGATTTTATTTTCTTCACCTCCTAAAATTCATTACAATGCCCCTTTGCTAGGTCTTGGAATTCAAAAACAGTGAAAAATAGCCCATTTTTGCTATATTTTCACTAGGGTTTGACCTTAAGAGGCACTACAAGCATGTTGTCCTGGGTATTTTGGCACCAAGTGGTTGTTATTGCTGATATTATTTCCTGTCCATCATCATTTTTCTCACAATACCCTTTGTTATGCCCCGTTGCATTGAAGTTTGGTAAAAAAGTGCTTATTTTGACATATTTTCACTATATTTTGACTTGGCATTAACTTGAAATCGCATCAAGAATGTGTTGAGAAGGATACTTTTTCTGTTATGGACTGATATAAAACATATAATTTGTTTTCCTTGACTTAAATCCTTACAACACCCTTTGTTTCATTCATTTACAGTGAAAAAAGTATCAAAAAATCAAGCATTCTGGGCTATTTTTTTTCTTGTCTTCTGCACCAATTTTGAAAAGATTTAAAAATATGATTTGGCATTGGTTTGAGGATAAAAACATGGCCTCTACTGATAACATAAACAATAGGCTCCCTCCTAGACCTTAAATGAAAAAAAAAGCACCTAAACCTGAAATTGTCTTTACACCTCATGATAGAACAATTGGAGACTCTGATGGACCTCTTTACATCACTATGAAAATAATGGGATACCTTGTGGATGGAACTCTTATTGATACTAATTGCATGACTAATGTTTCCACTGAGGAGTTCCTCTTTTCACATCAATTAATGCAATGTTCTTATGACATCTCGAGCATGATGATTAAAACACACAAGAGAACCTTTATCAAGCCTTTGGGTAAGATATCATTATTAGTAACACTATATGGAAAACATGTCGAACAATGGTTTGATGTTGTCCCTATTTTTGACCTCTTTCGTATTAAATTGGGACATCCATGGCTAAAATAAATGAAAGCTATCCCTTCAACAATACACCATTGTCTGAAATTCCCTCTGGATGGCCGTATAATCACCACCCATCGCAAGAAGTATAAACCTTTGGTTCAGAAAAAAAACATTACAAGTTGAATTACTTTTGGGATAAAACTAAAGTACCTAGTCCTCTTAAACAAGAAATGACAAAAATAAACAACCCGCATGTGAAGAGAACTTTAGACCGAAAGGATAAGGTCCCTATGATGAGGTTCCTCCCCCAAAATCCTTACAAGGATCGAGAGGTCATTACCAATAAGAAAATGTTTCACCATGACAAATGAAGTTTGTTCTTGGTGCTTCATCTTCTAATTTGCAAAAACCTATGAAAGAGCAAGGCCCTGTCTTACAAGAGATAAGTGGTCGAAGAAATAGAAATCGTAAAGCAAGAGAAAGAAGAAAAAGAAGACAAGCTTATGCTATAAACCTTGCCTCTCAACAAGAAAACATTGATCCCAACATTCAACCAAACAATAATGATCCTAATAATGAACAACATGATGAGAAAGATATGAATATGGCTATGGTACCGTATGTCCCACTATCCTCCTATATTAGGGAGTGGGAAGACGGTGATGATTTTCTTATAGACAACTTCTAGCCTAGAAAAGGCCCTACAAGTAAATATCTCTCCCTTTATCTCTCTCATGATGTGCTTCCCCCATGATGTGTTTTGTGTTGTTTAGGCCTCCTGGGATGACCTCAGATTCTCCCGTAAGGTTCAAGATACTAGGCGACTGTCTCTACTGTGACCTTCCTCTATTTGTATCATCATCATTCTATATTGCTTCTCTATCTGATTTCATTGTTGTGTGTTGTGTCTTACAGACATAGCGTCATGGTTGGTGACCTAGGGGCACCCTCCTATGTGACACTCCCTAAGACACATGTTTCTCCTCTCTTATTTATTATTTCCCTTCCTCTAGTGTTTCCACCTAACGGGTGGATGATGACAAACATTTATACTGATGCAGACCTAGTGTCCCTTTCAAGAGCAATAAAAAATGGACTTAGTTTCTAATATGACGATGGTCTTGTATATTTTATCTGATGCTTGGCTAGTGGAAGCAATTGTGCTTTCCGCATAGTGAATTTGATGATGTTTCTGTGACATTTACAAACCTTAACAATACTGCTGCTCTATGCACCTTTGTTTGTCTTTGAATCTGGCCTCAGTAGTAGTCGATTCTGAGAGCTTCATGATATTTCCCTACAGCTATCCTCGAACTCTGAATTCATTGTATAACCTTGGCTCTTTGTGTGGTTAATCATATGTATTAATGTTGTTGTTTATCATGATTTTGTAGACACTAACATGTTTCTTGCAGGGATGTGTTTGTGGGAACATTTGGCAATTGTAAAGTACATGTCACCTCCGGGGGGCATGGGCTTTGCAGAAGTCAGTCTTCCCTTGTATGTTTTCTTCCTACCTTAACATGCTTGATATCGATAACTGATATCAACCACCTTAAGGTTGGGCATATATAAGGTAAGCTGTTTGTTATAGATGTTAGCAATTTGTTTGACGTCAGATGTGAAGACCTACGCCTTAGGGTAGTGCATCATGCATCCTGAGTTTGTTTGCAATCAATCATGTAAGCCCTTTGCAAAGGTGAGATATTGTGTATATCCTTTTTATCTTAAGCCCTATGTGGAGGTGGGGATGGTGTATTTCTCAGAGCAGATTGCACATCTTGTCATTTTCAAAAGTCCTCTATGGAGGTGGGGAGCAGTTCTATGACTAACTCAACCCTTAACCATGTCTTTGGTGATTATTGTGGTGAAGCCCAACCATTGGTGTGTGCCTATAATGTGCCTGTTATGGTGTTGGACCTAGAAATAGGTACACTCCATTACTTGTTTACTGTGTTTTCTTTGTGTCTTCAAGTGTGTGTGTTTTGGCGTGCTTGTTTTGTGTGGTGTGTTTGTTACCCCATATGCAGAGACCAACGCCTTTGGGTAGTGCTTCCTATATTTTCTAAGGTTTTGTGTGTCTTGCATGTGTGTTCCCCATATATACAGAGACCTACGCCCTAGGGTAGTGCATCCTATATTATGGGAGGTTTGTTTACTTTCCAGTACTTGCATTTGCATTTTATATATATGAGAAAAAGAAAAGAAAAGAAATCATGTTTGTCTTCCATGCATTAATGTGTCTTCTATGCATTGACTATCTTCTCCGTGTTCTGCATGACTGTAATTGCCTTCTCCATGTTTTACATGCTTGTTACTATCTTATATATGAATGGTGTGTATTCTTTGTGCTTGATGTGTTTGTTGTGTTTGTGACCTTACTTTAATGGATGTATTGACCTAGAGTTTATACATACATTAAAGTGGGGGCTAAATATAACATCAGAAAATGTCCCCTTGGGGGCTTTTCCCTCATAAGGTTTAGCTCCTAGGTCTTTAGCATTTATTTAGGACATCTTAGTTCATATTTTGGCATCCTAATGGAATGAGACCTAGGTTTCATGGCAAAGTGGACCTAGGAGGACCCCTTGAGCTGTACCCTGCCCAACATAAGGGGGGATGACTTGGGCACCTGCACCCTATTCCTACCCTATTTTGAGATAGCCCTAATTTCTAGGTGTTGGTTTGTGACCGTTATTTGGTCCCTTTTCTGACACGGTAAGTTTGAATTACAAAAATCTTCGCGGGAGTGTTTGTAGTTGCATATAAAAGCATGTTTAGGCATTCATTTGTAGACTAGATGATTACTAGCAAGCTATGGTGTTCTCAAGGTGATTCAAGGATTTCATTGTGTTGCAAGAGCATACGTGTGTGGTTTATGTGTTTGTTTGTAGATTTGAGCATCAATTTCCTGATGGATTGAAGAGCATCTTCCTCCCATGAGAGCTTCACTACAAGGTGACATTATATTGTGTTTTCATCATTGATTCCTTTAGTTTTTGCCTCTACCTCACAAGGGCACGCACTCTCTCTATCTAACAAAAGTGTTCGAAGACTTATGTGTCCTCTGGGGCTTGATTGAGGCAAGCCTCTAAACACCACAACCCCCAAACCAAGTCTTGTGATTGCAGGTTACAAGTGTCATATTTGGGAAAAGTGAAGTTGCAGGAAGGAGTGGCAAGCATTAAGGATTTGGGATCTGAAGAAAAGGACACCGGAGCACTTCCAGGACTTGGGCACTCACTCTAGTGTCCTCCGCAACTAAGTTCCTAGAAATAGAAGTTACAAGGCTAATCAGTGTCAGAAGGAGGTCCAGATCCCGCAAAGAAACTAGTACCTTGGACTTGGGCACCTGCTCCAGTGTCCCTGACTATTTCACCTTGGAACCCTAAAAATAGGTATCCTGTGATTTACCATTTCACTTCCGTTTGTAAGAGCCTTTTTCGTTATTCATCAGTTTATTGCCGTATTTGCATAATTAGGGTTTTAATGGTCAATTGAGCATAAGAGAAAATAAATTAATAATTAAATTCCCTTATCCAAGTTTCCCTACATCTCACAAGCAATCTAGGGTATGATAGTGCTCACCACTTGACTCTAGATCCTTGAATGTAAAGTGGAGAGGATGATTTAAACATGAAAATACTAAAACATTAACAAATCCAATTTTCCACTAAACATCTACTCATGTCCTCTACCTCAAAAGGAGATTTTGGACAATCATTAACATATAACTTTGTCTCCAAAGAGATGGTAACACACAATGGTCTACAATCTTCCATGTTGAACCTATCCAACATGGTCTTCACATACTTACTCTGATTTAACTAAAGTTTTCTGTTAGCTCTGTCTCTTCTTATTTCCATTCCCAGAATGTACCTAGATGCCCCTAAGTTTTTCATCTCAAACTATGCTAACAACTGAGACTTCAAATCAAAAATCATATTCTTACCATTCCCAATTAACAACATATCAATAACATATAATGCAATAATGAGAATGCGAACATTGTCAAACTTGTAATACACACAATGATCTAATTTCAATCTCAGAAATCCAATCGACAACACAAAGGCAACAAATTTCATATACCACATCCTAGGAGACTGCTTCAAACCATACAAAAACTTTTTCAGTTTGCAAACTAAATTTTCTTTACCTTTCTCCATGTAATGCTCTAGTTGTGACATGTAAATCTCTTCCTCCAAATCACCATGAAGGAATGTTGTTTTCACATCCATCTGCTCCACCTCTAAGTCATAAGTTGTTGCAAGAGATAACAAGAACTGAATAGATGTCAACTTTACAACGGTAGAGAAAATTTCACCATAATCAATTCCCTCCACTTGTGAGTACCCCTTCACAACTAGTCTAGCCTTGTACTTTTTAACACTGCCATCTACACCGAATTTCTTCTTAAACACCCATTTACAACCAATGGGTTTTCATCCTTCAAGCAAAGGCACCAGGTCCCAAGTCTTATTTTTCTCCAAAGAAGCCATCTCATCTTCCATGGCCTCCTTCCAAGAACCTGCATCTTTCATGCCCATAGCCTCTGTCATAGTTCTAGGCTCATTAGTGTTAGTAAGCAAGGCAAAAGCACAACTATAATCAAGCAATGAATAACCAAACCTATCAAGTTGCTTCCTTATTTGTGTAGACCTCCTCAAAGGCTGAGGTTGAGGTTTTGCTTCTTCTTCTTAGCTTTCAAAGCTACTAGAGCTCTCCTCATCATCAGGTCTCATAGGGTCTATCGGTTTAGTCTTCTCAGGGGTAGAAGGAAACTGAACCACATCTTCTTTCTTTTCTTTCTCTTCTGGCTATAGAACAATGAAAGAAGGTGTTAGCTCTCTAAAGATAACACTTCTGCTATACAACACTTTTTCAGCCACAGGATCCCAAAGCTTGTATCCTTTCACACTGACACCATAGCCAATGAAAATACACTTAACAGCCTTGTTTTCCAATTTTGACCTTTTCTCCCTAGGCACATGTGCATATGCCTCACAACCAAAAACACAAAGATGTCTAATTGAAGGCTTCTTACCAGACCACACCTCCATAGGTGTCTTACCAACAAGAGTTGATGTAGGAGACCTATTTACCAGCTAGAAAGTAGTGGCTACAGCTTTAGCCCAAAACTTTTGTTTGAGGCTTGCTCCACTAAGCATACTCCTAGCCTTCTCCATTAGTGTCCTGTTCATCCTCTCTGCAACTCCATTTTGCTGTGAGGTGTATGGAGTTGTCTTATTTCTTTCAATCCCTTGCTCTTACAGAACTTATCAAACTCTGCCAAACAAAACTCACCATCGTTGTCAGTCCTCAAACACTTAATCTTTTTACTAATCTAATTCTCAGCAAAAGCTTTAAACTCTTTAAATTGACTAAAGACTTTAGACTTGCTTTTGAGAAAATAAATCCATGTCCTTCTATTGTTATCATCTATGAAAGATATAAAATATACAAATTTGGAAATCAAAGGAACACTAACAGGACAAAACACATCAGAGTGAATAAGGTCCAACACACCAAAAGACTTGTGAGAACTAGAGTAAAACTGAACATGGTTTTGCTTTCCATATATACAATGTTTGCAAAAGTCAAACTCGAGATTACAATCATTTAACCCCTCAACAAGGTTTTTATTTTTTAGGGTTCTAAGACCCTTCTCACCAATGTGGTCAAATCTCTTATGCCATAACATTATCTTTTCAGCAAGAAGCTTGACTTCTAAAGCATGAGCACCCTTGGGTACCCAAAATGCACTACCATCAGAATTTGTTACAACAATCTTTTTCACTGCCGATTCCAATGGTGGCGATGAAGTGACTACAACTCTATTCTTCGAGTCAAAAGAACTATTGCACTGTGAAGTGCATGCCTCTAGCTGAAACATAGTACCTCTCCAAGTACCCTTCACAAGAACCATAGATCCTCTACTCATCTTGCATCTGTCCTTCAAAAAGACAACCTGAACACCTGCATCATTCAACTTACATAAAGTAGGTTTCATGCCAAGCCTGGGATGTGCATGACCCCAGTGATCCCCTTCACTTGTCCATCATGGAATTAGATTGAGACTCTCCCACAACAAACAATCTTCAGATGAGAATCATCACCCAG
This sequence comes from Cunninghamia lanceolata, assembly GCA_027924645.1. Classification (NCBI taxonomy): domain Eukaryota; kingdom Viridiplantae; phylum Streptophyta; class Pinopsida; order Cupressales; family Cupressaceae; genus Cunninghamia; species Cunninghamia lanceolata. The sequence goes on from BSBN01000934.1 coordinate 5,385,006, forward strand.
GTACACTCTTCCACCATCAAACTCTTCATACTTTGTGAACCAGCTTCAATGCGAGGTCATGTGGAATGATGCGCTAGAATCAATCAACCACACATCATCAGACACATGGGTGGCTAGGATTGTGGTGAAGGCATCACCATCATCTTGTGACTTGTTAGAATCTGAGTATGGGACATTTTTCTTCTTCTTTTTCTTTTCCTCTTTGCATTGCTTTCAGAAATGCCCAATTTTTCCACAGTTCTAATAGAGAGCCTTGGACTTTCTAGGAGATTTGGATCTACCCTTTTCACCTTTCTTGTCCTTCTTCTTCCCTTTCTCCTTGGGTCTTCCATGAACCGCAAGAGCCTCTTTGGCTAACTCAGTTGTCTTTTTCCCCATTTATTCAAATAATACTGAAGACACTACATCATCCATCTTGAAGGTGGTTGTAGTGCTTCCAATGGCCATGACAAGATGATCTCACGAATCTGGCAAAGGACAAAGTAGGGTCATACATAAATCCTCCTCCTCCTTTTTCACACCCATGGATGTCAACTGACCAACAATCATGTTAAAAGCATTCATATGTTCTGCAACAAATCCTCCATCTTCCATCATTAGAGAAAACAACTTCTTTTTTAGAAAGAGCTTGTTCACCAAGGACTTGGCCTAATAAACATCTCCCAGCTTCTTCCAAACATCTTTCATGGTCTTCTCCTCATGGACATTCAATAGGACAGAGTTAGCTAGACAAAGTCTTATGAGACCCTTAGCCTTCTGATCTTTGAGGTCCCAATCAACTTGTGACATTGCTGTAGGTTTTGTGCCATCAACAGTTTCCCATAGGTCTCGATCAACAAGCATATCTTCCATCTTAAGTTTCCACAACTCAAAATTGGTGCCGTTAAACTTCTCCACCTCTAATCTTCTAGATGTGCCTGCCACCTCCTTCCTGTAACAAGATTTTAGAATACTTTGCATAGACTCCCACTTAACCTAAGATTAGCTCAAAAAACCCCTACCTAGCAGCTAGAACCAAAATTGGCTAGGCTCTAATACCAACTGAAAAGAAGCTAGGTGTGCAGAAATCACTTCCTACACTAATCTAAAGAGGAGAGATGAGTGCAAATTCATTTTAATCTTTACAGTTACAACAATGTTAACATAACAATTGAGATATTATAGCAATACACAACACAAGAATGTAACATAGGAGAGAGAGAGAGAGAGAGAGAGAGAGAGAGAGAGAGAGAGAGAAGATATAACGTGGGGAAAATCCTAATGGGTGAAAAACCCCACACTCCAAAACCTGCACAATGTATTATCTAAACAATGAAGTTTACAACACACTTGCAATGTTAGTCTTTACAGGAGTCTTTGACACTTGTATCTGAAGACAATCTAGAAGCATAACAATACCTATCAATCACATAATACATCTCCACTCCAAGCACCTACTTAAATAGAAGTTTACAAGGCAAAAATGTAGTTTCCTTGAGATGGGCATCCAACTTGGCCTCATGGCCCAAAATCCACACCTATGGACACTTGTCCAACACTGCAGTATGGTCATGACACTTATCACATCATCCCATCAAAATATGGTCACCTATTCCCAAGTTGGGCAATGACAGACGCTCTTATGCATCTTGTGGTTGTCGTAGAATCCATCATAACTGATAGCTCTTATAGTTGTAAGAGAATCTATCATAACTGCCTAAAAATAGCATATTCTTCTTACAACACATCATCATGCTCCTTGGGGTACCCAAAGATGCCTTCTTCCAAGATACCTTGTGACATGTCTTCACCTATCAGAGAACCTTCCATTTATGACTCTTATGTTGATAACTGAGAGGGGGGGTGAATCAGTTATCCTAATTATTTCTTCTTTTGAACTTTCTTATTAATCAATGCAGCATTGAATCAAACAAACAAACATTACCATGAAATGAAAAACACATGACACAGTATTTTTGACGTGGAAACCCTGTTAAGGGAGAAAATCATGGGTTGATTAACCCAAAGATTATTCTCTGTTAGAAGAATAAGGAATTACAAAATGGCACTTGCCAATTAGGGCTCACTGCCCGAGCACACTGCTCACAAAGAGGCCCACTGCCTACAAGGAGACACACTGTATACAAAGTGATAAGAATCACAGTCTTGAACTGATTGGAAGCATCTACATATGCTGAAGTTCAGTTCCGGTTAGGCTCAGTATACTGATCTGCTGCACTTCATCTTTCCTCTATTCTTTATTCTGCTATCTTTTCACATACCGGATCTTTCTTACTACTTCTGCTCTGCTCTATATTTATTTGCATACACCTTCACACCATCACACATTTCACAACTAAATCCATCCTCTATATATATCCGCACAAGTAATTTCATCACCTTTCTAGTCGGCATCCGGAACAGTCTAGTTTCTTACAAACTCTGTTCTGTCGGCTGAATCCTTGCTCAACAAGCAATGCGGATCAAGCATATACTTGTAGATATCATTAATCATGTCGGCCAAACATGATTCATGCCTTCACAACCTTTACCATCAACAGTAACACATCCGGAAAATAGTCTGATACTCTGTCAGTCAGTTCTTCCTCTGTTCTCACTGTCTCTTAGGAATCCGGTACTCAACTATTCGTATCTTTTTCTTTGTTCATCACCGGAGGCTAAATCCTTGGAATATACTATTCAAGGTAGTCCTCTTGACTTCCCCAAATCCGCACTGCACCAAGACACTTCCTCTGAGAGATCCGGACCAATCTGTCGGACCTTGCCACATGCTCTATTCTTGTTCACCGGACCACAACAATCTTCATTTTGACTTCCGGTAGAGACACACCATGACTTACGCATATGTGGGATGACCTTTGTTGCCATCAATGACAACAGCCATGAATCCATATAGTGTCTCTTGCCAACAATCTCCCCCTTTGGCATTGATGGCAACACTTAGTGAAAAATGACTAAGTGTTTACACTATGCTCCCCCTTGGCTGATGCTCTATCTTTCTATACAATTTCCGGAACTCCCCCTTAGTTGGATTCCTCATTTTTCACTGCTCCTCACTCCCCCTTTGACATCAATGGCAAAGGGTAGGGTCCGCACACCAAAATTTTCAAAAATTTTCTATACATAGCCGCATATTTACATACTCACATATACTGAAGAATGTCTGCAAAAGATGTCTTCAGTTGGATCAGTTCTGTAGCCCAACTTTGCTTCATTCTATCCAAAATTGAAATGTGACCACTCAACAAAAATGCAAAAGCTTCTGCCCTCTTGAGATCTGTCGGATCATTTGTTTGGGCGGTGGTCTGAGCATCACTGATGGCCTCATGCATAGTTTCTAACTTAGGGATTATAATCCTTCTAAGTTCTCCCATCCGGTTAGTGATATTCTTCCTTTCCTTCTCAAGGTTCTTTATTGCATTTGTGATTGCAATAGTTTGACATTCTTGATTTACTATGGAAGAGAGAGGATCAAAACTTTGAGACAAACTTTGTAGTTTGTCTTGTTCCGCTTTTATTTTCTTATCTATTTCTACTGTTGCCTTTGACCAGGAGATACAAAATTTGTAAATATCACCGCCATCCTTAAGAGCATTTTCTAAGCTCTTTATTCCAATACTCATATTTCTCCTATCGTTAGAGATGAATCCTAATACTTCTGAAAATCTTTTATCCAAAAATTCCTTTCGGACCTTTTCTTTAGCTGATTTTTCTAGAGAATCAAAATGTGTATCAACACTGCTGACTAAGGTTTTGAGATTATCGGAAGAGGAGGCTGTTGGGTCTATCTGGATTGATGGCATAATCTTTACAAGCACTCCAGAAGCAGCCTCTATCAACTCACAGTCTTCCATATGAGACTTTAGGAGTTTTTCATTTGCCTTGGCATTTGCAAATGAAGCTATCTTCATTGTTTGTACCGGAGAGAGAGAGTCAAAGTCGAATGGGCCTTTTAGAAGCTCCGGTTCATCAATCTCTAAAGTTTCTTGGCTTAGAAACTTTTGAACAGTTTGTGCAGTGTCTCTTGCCAGAGACAGATGTTTCTTTTCTTCTGCAGTTTTGTCCTTAGGAGTCTTATCTCCTTCCACATTCTTACCACTTACAGTTGTGGTTTTCTCTGTTGGATTTTTCTCTTTTTCTGCATCCTTGGTGCTGTCAGCCTCTTTTTCTTTTTCTGCTGCTTCTTCCTCCTGTAATTTTTCTTCTTCTTGGGATCCGGAGACTGTAGGAGAAGCCAGAGAAGAGATGTTAGTCTGTTCTAGTGGCACTTCTTCCGGAGCAGATGATGCAGCTATTTCTGCACCTAAGTCCTCTGTAATAGGAATGTTGAACCTTTTGAATGTATTCCGGAGGATCTCTTCAGTGTCCTTGGCTACTTTGTCGGTTTCACCAAGCATAAGCTGATTCATCCTTGCTTTGCTTCTGAATTCATCCTTGCAGTCCTTGAATATCATGTTCATTGTTTTGTGATCAATTGAAGGATATAGCTGAATAGCTATCTGTTCCCTAATCTCAAGGTCTTTTGCCATGGCATTGTTCTTTCTTATCTCTAATTCCATCTCTAGGCTCTTTGGGATTTCAGAGATAATCTTAATAAAAGCTTTATTGTAGATGTTCAAGTACCTTATTGTAGCTTCTTGCAGGATCTTTTGATCTGCCTCGTTGTAGTCATCATAAAATTCAGCCACCGGTTGAAGGTTCCCATCCACAGTGACTGATTTGACTACACTGTCTAGGGATAGAGTGGGCTTTTCAGCAAATTCCTCTGCCATTTCTTCCTTGTCTTGGCCTGTGGAGGGTTTACCGGATCCTTTCTTCTTCTGCTTCTTTATTTCTTTTACTCCCTCATCTGACTCAGTTTCCTCTTCATCCTTTTGGCTTTCATAAGCCCTTGTGGCTTTTGTCTTAGATCTTTTACCGGATGCCTGGACTTCCGGTTTTGAACTTTTGGTTGTGGGAGGTGCAGATCTTTTTGATGATCTGGTCCGGGTGGAAGTTTCAATTGGAACACTTTCTTTACTTTTCTTTTCTTCCTCAGCCTTTCTCCTCTTTTCCCGGCTGGCATCAAGTGCCTCCTTTGAGATGCCTAGGCCTTGAGCAATATGCTCTACTTCTTTACTCACCTTCCTCTTTATCTTAGGTTCCCTGAGTTCTACATGGATCTTTACACTCAGCTCCTCAAAGGTTCCAAACCTTTCTGCCTTTGGATCTTTGGGCTGACTTAGCATGTGTTGAACATGCAGCTCCACTATCTGTTCATCCACTTCATACCCCATGGGCATGATCCAGACAGTCCTTGGCTCCACTGCCTCCATTAGGCACTGATCAGTGTCCACCATAAAGCACACTGAGTCTTTGTATTTTTCAACAAGAGACTGGGGAATTCTCTCTCTTGCTTGCATCATGCTTTGGAAGTTTTTGAAGTATCCCCATAGGGCTGTATTTCTTGCTTTGGCATCCCCAAGCCCATGTAAATAGTCTCTTATCTGGACTGCAACAGGTTTGTCATTCTGCCATGCACATCCACTTGATCCGGGCAGCTCATTCATGAAGTAGAAAAATAGACATAATATAAGAGTACCATACTTAAAGGAATTCTTTTTGTCCTTCTTGATTTTCTGTATATTTTCCATTAATTGGCTTAAGAGTAGTTCGTAGAGATCATATTCTACATTCTTCCTTAGCATTTCATAGGCAGTATATACTGCAGTTCCGGATACAGAATTCTCCCTGCTGGAGTGATAGATCTTGTATCCCATTATCATGGATGCATACTTGATATCCGGATCCGAAATATCTTCAATGGTCATTTCCCTCTTATCAAATTTTGATCCGGTGGCCTCAGTTACAATGTTGTTCTTGACAGATTTGAGGATAGGTATCCCTCCGGAAGAGTATAGACTAGTTACTGCTCTAATTGCCTCTTTTGTGATCTTGTAGGGTCTATCCAGCCATAGGAAGTTGTCATGCATCCTGCTCAGTACATACCGGACCCATTCATCTTCTTCAAAGCAGGGGAAATGAATGAATTGATCAAATTGTTTCTTCTGGATACCCTTATACTCTGGTTTAAGCTCAAAAGAATTGTCTATCAGTTGTTTGTGATAGAGATCTCTCAATTTGAATTCCCCAAATTCCTCAATGCTTGCATGTATGTAAACCCTAATGTCTTCTGTGTGTAAAACTCCGTGAGGAACACTGGAAAATGCTCCTAAGGGATCTACCTCCAATGACTTGTATGGATGTTTCTTAAATTCGGGTCGGGGCCTATCTGAGATTTTTACTATATTTGGAGTAGCCATTTCTTCAAAAGATTTGTAGCAAGATATCGAAAGTGGAAAATACCTTTTGCGTCTTCGGTTGCACGGAGTAGCTGGATTGATTTCTGTATGTAATGACTTCGGCAGGAGATCTTCGGTGATCTTGATGAATTTTGTTTCAGAGCTCTGCTTTTCTCTTCTTCTTGGATGTGGAATGATCAAATGATTGTTGAGAAATCCCTTATATCATTTCGCAAACCCTAATATCTATTTGCAATAAATGCTTCACCTATATTATTCCGGTTTGCCTTGTCCGGATAGCTTGGAGTATCCCGGATCAGTCCTGATCTATGAACATCATGCGGATCTTTCAATCATGAATAGATCGAGGTGACACATTACAAGAACATCCCAAACATTCTGTCCAGTCCGCAGAGTAAAATAATGTACTTCCGGATCTCTCCGGACCCTTTTGTAGTCCTCTGTCATTCCGGAGCATCTCCCGGAACAGGTCTTTACTTGATTGATCACAACTTCTTTATATCTTCATGCGGACCTCTGAAATCTTGTCTGGATCATCTCAAGACTGGTATCTTCAAACCCTTTCCTTTACTCCACATCTTGTGTCACATCCAGCACCACTTGATTGGCTGGGGGAACAGGATTTTCTTTGAGTCTCCCCCTGAGCCAGAGCTCACTTTTTAATTTCCAGAAGAAATATCAGCACCAGAGTCTGGTGCGGATCCAACCTCTACATTCTCTGAACTTTTCTTCACCCAAATCTTGCTCATCTGATTCCTAACTTCATCCGCATTCATCTTTTGTTTACCCTTGTCTTGATTCTGATTATACACTGGACCTCTTTTGTCCTGATTCTTGCTTCTGCAGACTTTAGCATTATGACCGGACCTATTACAGATTTGGCAAATAACATTTCTTTGCATATTTGACTGATAACCTCTTGATCTGCATTGATTAGCCATATGACCTACTCTATTTCATGTAAAGCATCTACCTTTGAATGATTTGTTTACTTGCATATTTTTGCAATCATGGGACTTGTGTCCATACCTTTTGCAGTTAAAGCACTGTCCGGAGAAGGATGAATTAATCTGATTCATTCTCTTTCTGCACTGATTAGCTTTGTGACCAAAGTGGTTGCAGCTATGGCAGTATCCATTGAAGGATGGATATCTTTGAGCATTGGGCTGTCTTACCGGAGGTCTTCTAGGCCTATTCCTTGGATTTTCTGATCCAAAATTCTTTTGACCAGATCCGGAGCTTTCTCCTTTCTCATATCCCAAACCATACTTGTCATCTGTACTCTTTTGACTTCCAAGAAGTACTTCAAGTTGGGCAGAACTTATCTTGAATTTTTCTTTATATTCATTTGCTGTTTGAAGATCTCTTTTGAGAGAGGCAATTTGATCCTCAAGTTTTTCTTCATTATCTTTGGCATCTTCAAGATCAGATTCAAGATGTCTGATAATCCTGTCCATCTGGTGGCATTCTTCTGATTTTTCTTTAAGAGATTGTCTTAGATTGTCTTCAGCTTTTCTTTTTTCTTCAATCTCTTGAGTAAACTTTATAGTTCCTGATTCCATTTCATGTCTTAACATAATGACTTCTTTTGATAACTTTTCACATAACTTGGTTTGCTCAGTCAATTCTTCATTTGTATTGCTTTCTTCACTTTGTCTTGCCAATTGTTGGAGCAGCTCCTTTCTCTTTTTCATAGAGAGACTTAATTTGTCTTTTAATTCTCTCATAAATTCATCAGCCTGTTTGAGTCTTTCCTTTAATTCATTGACTTCAGAATTTGACTGTTCAAGATCCTCAAGGGCAGTCTTGAGTTGCTCCCTTAAACCATATGCATCCATTTGAACTCCCAGATCTTCCTCAAGCTGTTAGGCTCTATTAGGAGGAACTTAGCTCTGATACCAATTATTGATAACTGAGAGGGGGGGGTGAATCAGTTATCCTAATTATTTCTTCTTTTGAACTTTCTTATTAATCAATGCAGCATTGAATCAAACAAACAAACATTACCATGAAATGAAAAACACATGACACAGTATTTTTGACGTGGAAACCCTGTTAAGGAAGAAAACCAAGGGGTGATTAACCCAAAGATTATTCTCTGTTAGAAGAATAAGGAATTACAAAATGGCACTTGCCAATTAGGGCTCACTGCCCGAGCACACTGCTCACAAAGAGGCCCACTGCCTACAAGGAGACACACTGTCTACAAAGTGATAAGAATCACAGTCTTGAACTGATTGGAAGCATCTACATATGCTGAAGTTCAGTTCCGGTTAGGCTCAGTATACTGATCTGCTGCACTTCATCTTTCCTCTATTCTTTATTCTGCTATCTTTTCACATACCGGATCTTTCTTACTACTTCTGCTCTACTCTATATTTATTCGCATACACCTTCACACCATCACACATTTCACAACTAAATCCATCCTCTATATATATCCGCACAAGTAATTTCATCACCTTTCTAGTCGGCATCCGGAACAGTCTAGTTTCTTACAAACTCTGTTCTGTCAGCTGAATCCTTGCTCATCAAGCAATGCGGATCAAGCATATACTTGTAGATATCATTAATCATGTCGGCCAAACATGATTCATGCCTTCACAACCTTTACCATCAACAGTAACACATCCGGAAAATAGTCTGATACTCTGTCAGTCAGTTCTTCCTCTGTTCTCACTATCTCTTAGGATTCCGGTACTCAACTATTCATATCTTTTTCTTTGTTCATCACCGGAGGCTAAATCCTTGGAATATACTATTCAAGGTAGTCCTCTTGACTTCCCCAAATCCGCACTACACCAAGACACTTCCTCTGAGAGATCCGGACCAATCTGTCGGACCTTGCCACATGCTCTATTCTTGTTCACCGGACCACAATAATCTTCATTCTGACTTCCGGTAGAGACACACCATGACTTGCGGATATGTGGGATGACCTTTGTTGCCATCAATGACAACAGCCATGAATCCATATAGTGTCTCTTGCCAACATCTTACGCAACATAGATTCTATCATAGGAATCTATCATAATAGTTTCGGTCAAGATTCACTTACACACTAGTTGAAGTGCCAACACATGGAAAAATACCTCTACCACTAAGTGGGATGCCTATCTCCTCATGTGAGGACAAAATTACATGTGGTCACCTTCCACATAGGATGACGCATCATTGTGCTAACTCCCACAAGATGACGAAACAAGACTTGCATCCAAAATACATTACAATAAATAAATGCAAGGAATTACCAAGGTTGAGAGACCTTAATTCCCAATAGTAGGATTGTAGGTGTTTTGAACAAAACACTTTAGACAAAAAGTACATTTAGGTGATACTATTTTTTCTCAAAATTTCATGGTTGGCCTAAAAGGTTTGGCATAGATTTAAAATTTTACCTAGGAAAGAAATGTAGTCTCTAAAGATCAACCTTTGTTTAAAAAAAATTCTAGAATAAAATTGTTTGCACTATTTCAAAAATGCCACTTTGGGATAGAATTGCCCCTTTAATCGTAAATAGAAATTCCATTGGCTTTTTAGAATCACCCTTAGGTTTTAGAAAATGGCTCTATGCCAAAATAGGCAATTTAGAGCATGGAACATGCAAAATGTCAACATTTTGGTTTTGTTTAGCTCCAAATTCATTTTTCGGAATGGTCAAGGTTTCCTCTAGAGGTCTACACATTTTACAATCCCTAGAACTAAGGTTTAAGCCTCAAATGCATCTAACAATTTGAAAAGGGCCATGTTCTATACATTTCCAAGCAATCCTAACCAGCTAGCTTAAACCACAAATTTGAAATATAATTCCTACACCAATAAGGCTGTCTAAAAATGACACACACCATAAAATTATAAAATCAATAAGCATTATATCTAATGATTTAAAACATCTCAATTCATACTTTCAAGTTTAGGAAAATTACACTAGTCAAAAGCATGAATTACATTTCTTAATAATGCTACTACAAAACCATATATTCTAGAATAAATCCAAAACCATAAGAGTTGGGTATAAATACATACTACTATTAAATTCAACTCAACAAAGGCATGATACTCAAAGAATAAAATATTTATTAGATCACTTTTTAATTTTGAGTAAAATTAGACCTAACTATCATATAACTTCGCATTATAAGAGATTTTCATCATGAAACATGATAAAAACCAATCCAAATAAGAACCATTAAATTGATGTAGGAGCACCTAGAGGTGTAGGAACAATATTGTATCATCCTAAAAATAATATTTTTTAGTTTTGCAAGCTTCAATAATTCTCATAGAACCCATGAAATTCCTAGTTTATGCCTTTTGCTAATGTTGAAAGTGGTGGAGCCTTTATGCTTCTACATCCTTCTTCCCATATTTTTTGAGATATCCCATATGTTATAATACTTCCTTCTAAGTTATTGAGGATCTCTTTTTCTTTATCCATATGAGAGTTCAATTATTTTGGAGTGCAACATAATTCTAATATTTTATCATCAACTATTGTCCCTATGGTGTGCTCAATAATATCTTCAGAACACTATAGAGTTTCCTTTTCTTTTTCTACCACAACCCCTCTAGTGCACTCGAGATCCCCCCTTTCCAATTTCATCCCTTAGGTGTCTGACTCCCTCTCATGAGGTTAGGACCTAGGAGAATCTACTACAAATCATAAATTTTTTTCTTGTTTACAATATCCTTCTTAATACTTTTCCTTGCTTCATAGTTCTTGTTAGTGCCCTGATCTTATTCTCTATTGGTTTACCAGGGTCTTGATAATTGAACCAAATGTTGGCAAGGAATGATGAGTCATAGACTAAAGTTCTAAGTCCAGGAGCCTTTCATGTTGTATTTATACCCTAGTTTTATAGTAGGATAATGATCAATGAGTTTATACTATAAAACAACATCATGCAGTAACATAACATAACAAGGAAATCATAAAAAAGAAATTAAACATCCATTTGAACCTTATATCATCCTTTATATATATTAACCTCAAGTTTCAAAAAGTAAGATGTACAATTTTTTATATGATCTTCTTTGTATCTTATATTCCTTATCTTTTCTTATCTTATCTTCTATTCCTAGATTACTTTATACATATATCCATAATGGGGATGTGTCCCTTATCATTTAAGATGACTATTCCTACTAGGCCTAGTTAGCCTTATGCTCTACATTCCATTTACAACCAAGTGCGGTGACTTCCAAATGTTGCACCTGTTGCTTCCAACATTGAGTCTACAAATAATAGACTAATGTGACTAGTTTTTTAGAGATTTCTAGAAATAATGTAACTGAACCACATAAGTAAAATCCTACATGTAATTCAACACAAAATATATAACTTGATGTTGGAAGCATGCCACGTGGACATTTGTGCTCCATGCCATAGTCCATATAGGGTCGTATAATCTATGGTTATAGTTTTTCAGTGTGTGTCTCCCAGATAACTTTCTACCTAATAGGTATGTTTTCTAGAGAATCCTACATAGCAGAGGTAGCAAGAAAGTAAAGCATAATATCCCAAAAATCTCATAGATAAATCAAATGAATTACAAATGATTAAATATATTAAGATAAGAAATAAGTCATAAAAAATTTCCATGCAATCAATGACCTTTAATCAGTCTATCACTAAGAGAATACAAGAGAATGTTGGGGCTACTGAGGAGTTTTCCAAGAATGGTCAAACCCATAGATTTGGCCTTTCAACCTCCATGATCAATGAAATAATAAAATAATTTTTTTCTATTCTATGTATGCCAAAGAAATAGAAATTGTAATCAAGTGACAAAGCTAGGAGTATCTCCCTAGTCTATGGGGAATGGCACTGGGCCTAGAATGCAAATGACAACTATAAAAAATGGTAAAAATTACTAGGATTGTGTAAATAAATAGCATCTATAGTGATAACAACTTCAAGGAATACTCAATAAAGAGGCAAAGTTTCACGAAGGATCCATTTCTAATGCTTTTTTAGGGAACATGTTTATAAATACATAGATTTTAGTAAAATTGATTCCTATGAAGCTATTAAAGAGGTTTCAAAGAGCAAATATGAATGCTAGATACTAAAATATTTGATGGAGATGAGTTTTGGAGAACAATGCGAGTATCTTAGACAAATCCTTAGGACTGTTGGCAAGAGACACTTCTCTAATGAAGGTTACATGTTGTCATTGATGGCAACAAGGAAAAAGGATTCCACTAGAATTACAAAGAGATATTACTCTGAAAGACCAACTTGGTTTGACAACAAGGCACAAAAGTTTTCTGGTCCAGAAGGCTAAACTGACTAAGTATGGACTGTATACAGAGTAGGTGACAGAGATTGGGTCAGTATGCATCTGCAGTAGAAGATCATTATATGCAGTTTAGGTATGTTGTTTATAGCTATTTGATGATGATATGCACCAATGATCAAGACCTAACTTCCTCTGGAAGTCATACTATGAAATGTCTAAGTCTGGGTGAACAGAACCAAGATAGGAATAGTGCATAGTGCTTGAGAAAAAGGGTCCACATTTCTCTATAGTTGTATATTTTGTATTTTGGTTCTAGAGGTAATGCTTAGAGGTCAAGAATGAATGTTGGTTATGAATCCTTGAGTCTCTTGTGGTCTGTAATGAGATTTTTGATGTGACAAATGAATCGGGTCAAACATGTTCTTAAGAGACAAGCTGACAGGTAGTTAGATCTTTATGAGGAGAAGGTATATTGATTGAATAATAAATCTAAGTGGTTGTATGTTTGGTGCCAACTTATATGAAGATTATTCAATGATTGTTTTGGTCTTTATTACTATTCTTGATCAAGCCGACAAGGTAGAATACATTATATACACGCTTCATGTTTGACTTGCTGGCCTGATTATTAAATGAATCTTGTTATGGATATAAATATTTGATGGATTGCGTTGTTGAAAGTGTGTGGAGTGTGTGTAATGTGCAAATTCAAAGTGTGAAATATTATGAGTAGAGTGTAGAGCAGAAAAAGAAAATAGAGTACATGTAGTTCAATTGAGAAGCAAGGCAGAATAGATGAAGACCTTTGAGTCTGTATATTGAGCCTTCAATGGAACTATGATCCAACATATGGTAGATGCATTTACATCAGTTCATCTCCTACCAATGAGCCAATTCCTCTATTATCTTCTTTTTCTCTTTGATAGTGAGCCTTTGTACAGTGAGCCCTGGGTAGTGAGCCTTCTTGTAATTTAGTATTGTGTTATAATAATATATTGTGAGCTAACACTCACCGTGGTTTTTCCCTTTTAGGGTTTTCCACATAAAAATCCTAGTGTCCATGTGTTATGTCTTTATGGTTATTGTTCTTATGCTTACTCTGCTTTCATGTTATTGATTTTGGAAATTGGATTAATAAACTTGTTAAAGAGTGGTTTTATGGAATACTAAATCACCCCCTCTCAGTATTCCTTATATTCAATAGTTGGTATCACAGCAAGGTTCCTTGTAAGAAGCCTAACAACTTGAGGAAGATCTGGGAGAGTTCTCTCATGGCAGCCAGAAGATATGGAAACTTTTCATATGAAAACAATGTTGAACTGGAAGAAGCTCTTATTGATCTTGAAAAGTCTAAAGCAGAAATTAGGGATCTCAAGGACAACATACAAAAAGTTGATGAATGCATTCTAAAGCTAAAAGAACAAGTCAAGAAGTTTAAAGAAAAATACAAAGATGTTAGTGAACAATTGATATCAGCCAATGAAATCCTAGATGATTTGAAAGTGGAAGTTGTGGAAAGAGCTAAAGCAAAAGATGATCTAAACATGTTAAAAAGCAAATTAGAAGAATGCAATAAACTAGAAAAAGAAGTTGTAAACCTAAAATCAGATTTGGAGAATGCTAAGAGCTATGAAGAACAATATAAGATAAGCTTTACAAATCTTGAGGTGTTAATTACAAGTCAGAAGAGTTCAAATGACAAGCAAGGCTTGGGATTTGAGAAAGAAGAAAGTTTAAAATCAGGTCACACTAGTAGAAAAATAGAAATAAATGACTAAATAAACTACCAAAAATTAGTCATGTGATCATTAGTTTGGTCACGTGGCCATTGGTAGTTTATTGCCAGTCATTTATCTCGTGACCAAATTTATGACCAAACAAATTTTAGTCATTAATTTGGTAGTATATTTAGTCATTAATTTGGTAGTATATTTAGTCATCAATTTGGTAGTATATTTGGTAATTTGGTAGTATATTTAGTCATCTATTTGGTAGTATATTTAGTCATTGATTGTTGTTAACTGGTCATTTATTTAGTTATTGTAATCATTAATTGCCATCAATTGGTAGTATATTTACTCATTTATTTAGTCACTAATTTCCGTCCATTGGTAGTATATTTAGTCATTTGTATTAACTAATTTCCATACATTAGTAGTATATTTGGTCATTTTAATCATTATTTTTCTGTCAACTAGTCATATATAAACAACTAGTACATGATAAACATCAAATATGCCATTTTTTGTTGATAAACTTTAACAAATCTACTCAAAGGATTGAAACAACAATGCTAGAAAATAATTCACTATATATTAAAACTGTATATAAAATATGTTACAAAGAACTCGTTTATCAACAAATCTGCTCAAAGTATTGAAACAACAATGCTAGAAAATAATTCACTATATATAAAATATGTTACAAAGAACACTATATATAGAGTTTTGAAGACAAAATCTTTCTACAGTATGTAAACTGCTGATTTATTATGCTTTTAAAACTAAAAAAACTAAAACTAAAGCTAAAAATCCATTAGTGTGAATGCATGTCTTCAGTGATGCCATTGTTGCACATGGGGTGGGCTGTAAATGCATTTAGAAGGCACTGGTTTTGTAGTTTCTCCTTGCTTTGTACCTGTCTGCAGTCAAAAAACTCAAAATTTGTTAATATTTTTAAAATATTTATGAAACCTTGAAATATGAAAAACAAAGTGGGGTGATAAGAAATTTTACAACAATATAGGCATATATTATGAAAGTATTCAAGAAGAAATGCATATACAGGTCTAATAGTCAAACTCCATAGCTCATATATTCATATTTGATTGAAACACAGAGTGATCTATGGAAAGGTAACCCCCAGTCATATACAATTTCAACTTAACAACATTGAGGACTGATGTTCAAGTTTGACTCACACAAATAATGTTACAACAATATGAAATTTACCAGTAATTACTAATCTATCTGCAATAGAAAATGACAATATTCAAATAAATACTTTCAAACCTGTAGGTGCTCACACCAAGAAAGACTTTGCCTTTGTGACTCCTCACAACTAATGACGGTAATATGAACTCAGAATGCTTACAATCAGAAATGATTTCCACAATAAAAAGGCTATAAAATAAAAACTTATAAAATATCCCTAAACATTTACATTAAGAGAATATTAAAAAATAATAATTAATAGAGGCATTTTCTAAAGCCCTTTTCAATAAAACCATTTTGTGCATATAGTACAATTAACACATTCAACTTACAAGAGAATTGGCTCACATATAAAATTTGACAAAATGCATGCAAAAAAAACTAGAATAATTGATTATAAAGAGAAGTCAGAAATGTGATTTTATATGGATTCTTCTTTCCTGTAAGAAATATTGAAGAAATTGTAGAGCACAAGTTTCCATTCAAAAATTAACATGGAAGTAAGATTGTTGGGCTTTCCTACAAATGATTATTGTAAAATGGACCTCATCGAATGCAACTATAAAAATATTTCAACAGGAAATGATCTCTATGGTGAATTCGGGAGTAGTGATCTAAGTGCAAGGGGATTGACTCAAGAACACAACCTCATAATAGGGCTATTAGATTGTCTTCCCTGACTCAAAGTAACCTCGGTTGGCTACCTTAGTGCCACGACACAACTTGATTGGCTTTTCCTAAGTTGACACATAACACATTATCCTTAAGGTTAGGTGATGCCCATCACTAAACCTCAACACCACCTTTTACAACATCTTAAATTATTGCACTCAACTAGAGTGGTCTAACCTTAGTTGGCGTGTCTTGTCAAAGGCTTCTATTGTGCTAAACCTCTACACCACATTGCGGCATCTAGGTTTGAAAAGAACCCCACACTTTCTTCATCATCATATTTGTTAGGGTCCCATTCACTTATAGATCAAACCACAAACATCCAAGTACAATGCACAGTACTATCCTGTGTCGTTACTGTCACAACCTTCATCCCTATGGGGTGGGCCTTCCTATGACTCAAGGGGTTCCCCTCATTGGGGCAGGGGTTAGAACCCTATGGGATGTGCCTGATTAGGCCATTACATTTTTGGATGCTTAACCTTAGATACGTCACACTCAGAGATCAATACCATGTATTAGAATACTACATCTTGTGCATAACTTGTTAAGATCCCTCAGAGGTGAAAAACCACATCAATAATCTCTATATGACTTACAAAACATATAGGATCTCTCTGCCATGTCACACAATGTCATACTACACATTCAAAGTTTGTGCAATGTCAGCCTACTTGTCTACACAACAACTACCTAGGGGACAAACTGTCACACATTAGAGGGTAGGTTGTTAGTAGTTATAGAAATCCAATGGCTCCATTGATAAGGGTTTAACACTCTTATTGCTATGTCGAAAAGGCCACATTCAAAGTCAGGCCGATATGGCAAGGTCCCATCGATGGAGGATATTAAAATATCGAGGGGACACCAAATGGATTCCCACCGATATGTAGATCTCCTGCCGACACTGTTTCCTTCCTGCCATTGAACTTCAAAGAATTTTTAGGATCCAAATCAAAAAGTAGCATCATTGTAAATTCCCCTAAGCTTATATTCATATGTAATCTATAGGTACCAAGAAAACACATCCACACAACTAGTATAGGTTTAACTAACATCTTAATGATAAATTTTGGGGCGTCCTCAAGATAGCCAGCATGAGCAAGAAGGTCAACAATGCACACATAATGATCAATTATATGTGTACTGCAATAAGGGTTACTCATGTGACCGAAGTATGTACAACCCTCATCCACTAAACCTGCATGGCTGCTTGCACATAGAACACAAGAAAAGCTTACAATGTCAGGATGTGTACCAGAGTGCTTCATTAATTCAAAGATTTTAAGAGCATCGTTGAAAATTCCATTTTGTGCATGTCCTGCAATCATGGCATTCCATGAGACCACATTTCTTTGAGGCAATATGTCAAACAATTTATGTGCTTTGTCTATGCTTCCACATTTTGCGTACATGTCTACCAGGGCAGTTGCAACTACAAAATCTGACAGAATTTCTCTATCCTTTATGCTTTCATGGATGTCCATACCCTGTTCAAAAGCACACGTTTTGGCATAGGTAGGAAGAATGCTGGCAAAGGTTGTGGAATCTAGCTTTACTGCTGCCAATTGCATTTGCTTGGAAGTTTCTAAAGCCTTTTCAACAAATCCATTTTGTACATATCTTGCAATCATTGTATTCCACGAGATGACATCTCTTTTAGGCAATTTGTCAAATAGTTCACATGCCTTGTCGATGCTTCCACATTTTGCATACATGTCTATCAGAGCATTTCCAACTATGATATCTAATAAAATGCCCCCTTCCATTATGCTTTGATGGATGTCTATACCCTATTCCAAAGCTCCCATTTTGGCACAGGTAGGGAGAATGCTAGCAAAGGTTGTGGAATTTGGCTTAACACCTGCCAATTGCATTTGCTTGAAAGATTCTAAAGCCTTTTCAATAAATCCATTTTGTGTATATCCTACAATCATTGTAGTCCATGAGACCACATCTCTTTGATACATTTTGTCAAACACTTCGTGTGCCTTGACTAAGCTTCCACATTTTGCATACATGTCTACCATGGCAGTTGCAACTACAACATATGATAGAATTCCTCTATCTTTTATGCTTTGATGGATGTCAACACCCTGTTCCAAAGCTCCCATTTTGGAACAGGTAGGGAGGATGCTGGGAAAGGTTGTGGAATTTGGATTTACACCTGCCAATTGTATTTACTTGAAAGTTTATAAAGCCTTTTCAACAAATCCATTTTGTGCATATCCTACAATCATGGCATTCCATGAGACCACATTTCTTTGAGGATATGCACGAAATAGATTTGTTGAAATGGCTTTAGAAAATTTAAAGCAAATGCAATTAGTTGGTGTGAAGCTAGAAACATGAAAGAAAATAAATGCATGTTTCCATCTTTTGTGTGAATAAATGTAACATCTACAAAAGTTAAGGTGGGTATCCATAGAACAAACGTTAATCCTAAATCTTAGGAATTTAGATCCTTTGTAACATTTAAAGGAATTCTAGACATGCAATCATCTAGTTCAGAGTGAAGAACTCAAAGCAAGGTTATTAGCAGTCAGATCAATTAGAATAAAGTGAATAAAAGAAAAACAATAAGAACCATATGTCAATGTCTAAGATCATTTGGCTAAAGGTATTGCTTGATCATTAACAACGATTTCTGAAATATCAAAATATAGTGGCAGACTCCAGCTCCAATATAGACACTATGTTTAGTTGGAACATAACTAAACTGAGCATGCCTATACACATAAATGCAACATGGCCCCCTCTGTGGATTTGAACTCAAATCCAAAAAATATAATACTTACCTGGCTGTGGATCAAAGTGTGTGACTCTAAATTTAGGGAATCTAAATGAAATCTTTAACATAAATAGAACATTACCCTAAACATTTAGCAAACACAAATGAAATACAAATTTTTTACATAGTGGAAATCTTTAAATCCAAAGATACAGTACTACCTTACAAACCCTAACATCTTTAGATGCCAAAATCCAATTTAAACCAAGTCAAAGAAACCTAAATCTGGACATAGTATTGATTGATCCATGCTAGGATCTTAGAATTTGAGACTGGGGACATTATAGCCATTGCCATAACTATAATTTGTTATATAGACAAAATACAACTGACAAACAACCTAATATTTATCTATAGTTACATCATCGATAGAAAATAGATAAAACCCATGTCAAAAGCATGAGTTGGAATAAAGCCAAGGATGCCAATGCAAATACAAGTGAAAAGAAACTAAGACTTAATTATCTTCTTTGTTGCATTGTCATAGTGTCCCTTACTGTCTCTCATACTGCAAGCAAGGATGGAGTCTGAAACTAAGACATAGACCTTATAACACTATCCACTGTCCCTTTTGCATGGTCTAAAACCTCTATCTTAGTGATCTTTGTCATTGTCCTCTTATGATATTTCTACCGATTTACCTAGAATGATTGTGAATGACAAAACTTTAACATTTAATAGTCCTTCAAATGGTTCAAGTAGTCATTACTACACCTAACAATGCCTTCATCTTGCTAGATGCATCTTCATTTTTGTTCTTCTTATAGGGATCTATTGTAGAGAACATAAAGTCATGCAGAGAAACTATTGCAAACATCTAAGGCCACAAACAATCAAATGCTATCAATACATTAGCTATACTTCCAATGGTACTGTTGACAATGAATAAACTAATGCATTCATCTTAACAAAGTCTCAAGAGGTTATAATTAGAATGAACCTTACCTGAACTTCACTGATGTACATAAGCTTTTCCTCCATCATTTTTTGTCTTAACTACACAAGTAACATAAGGAGTTCTGGCACACCTTCTCCACTAAAACCTACAATCAATAAATATTAAATACAACTGAACATCCAAAAATATGATAAACAATTCTATCCAGTATATTGCAATCTCAACTGAATATGGACTTGAACACAGAAAAAAAAAAAGAGATTATAAGAAATACAATGCTTATGTGATAGAAATCCTAGTTCCCTAATGTCTAGATCCTGATCATCCTACCTAGTCCTTGAAGCCTATGTAGTAGTGTGCACACACACTTGAAAAATAACCATTAAACTTGACATTGAACTTTTCTTCACTGTTAATTTGGGTAAATTTTGATAAATTGGAAAAGCTCAAGTCATACCTGATTGCACTAGTTGGCACAATACTAACACATTTCTTCACTTCTTTATTTCTAAAATACAACTCAGAATGTGCGTTTATGTATTTTGATCAAAAAGGTGAAATTTTTTGCTAATACAGTCTTGTAAAATCCCATTTGTGTCCAATTCTTGGCCAAGGACTATTAGGTTGTCTTAGCAAGTAGAGAAGTGTTGCCAAAATCAAAGATCTGTAAATAGATTAGAGAGCAAGAAGAAGTCATTGCATCACTTACCATAAAATCAAAGCATCCTTTGGAAAATAAAGAAGTTATACCTAGCAATCCACCTACTGCTCCATCTTAAACACATCCATTTTTGGTGACACCATATGTAGATTAAGAGAACTCATCTCTTTCTCAAAAAAGAACAGAAGGTGCAAACACATTGGAAAGGTTATTTCAAAATGAGTAATAGATAAGATCATTGGACACTATATTTACACCGAGGAGATGTCATGCACACCTTGTTGGCCAAAGAAAGAAAATAGGTAGATGATTCGTTGCAGCTTATTAGGGATCCGTTGATCAAAATAGGGGCATCCCTTATTTCTGATGGATAGAAAGATGTAGCTAATGTGCCAATGACTAATATGATTGCAATGTGGTCAAAAGAAGCAATTTTTTGAAATTCATTGATTGTGAAGAGGAGGTCAAGGAAGTACATTCATCATCAACATCCTCATAAAGTCTATTGAGAAAGTGGGGACTCAATACATGTCCAACTCATAATGGACAATGCTAAAAATTGCAAAGCCAAGGGAATGTGTATTTGAGGCAAGGTATAGATACATATTTTGGACACCTTGTTTAGTTTAGTCCTTGCATTTGCCTTGATTCCAGAATACTACAAGGAGATCCTTTCTTGGCCTAGGAAGGCCCCACCATACAAGGATTTGAAGTTAGTGATGCATATAAGCCAACATTCACTAGACTCTTCCCTGATCGAGATGTAGAAGACATAGTTGCCGCTAAGTTTGGGAATTTCATGGCCTCCACAGGTCACAGTGTTGGTGCTCTTCGAGACAAGTGAAAGAAGGATGTTCATACATGTTGGTGAATCCATGGGAAAGGATCTATGCACCTACAACTTTTTGAAACCTAAATCCCATTGTAGTTGTGATTTCTGAATCCATAACATTCTTTTAGTTTTAATTTTGTAGGCATTTAGTTTTAATTTTCTTTTAAAATTTGTAAATTTTAATTTTGCATTGATTTTGAGTCTTGACTCAATAGGTTGTGAATTCCCCTTCAACTTTGTAGAATTGGGGTCCATTCTCCTTTATCCACTCAAATAGGCACAACTGATTGGTAGCAAAGAAGGTTGAATTGATCTACATGCATTCAAACTTGCGCCTGCTATCACATGAGTAGGCTGAGTACGAAAAATAGGATTTATTGCAAGAGCATCCTATCTTTAGATACTTCCATTGCACATCTTTCATTACTCTATAGACAATGAAAAGAGAGTCCTTCAAAGGACCCACATGGCACAATTAGTGGGACTAGCACTACTACTACTTTTGGTTCAAATCAACCACATGATGATGTTGATGCTCTCAACAAAAAGTAGTATGATGATTTACATTGAGTTTATATTTTATACTGTTAATTGTAGTTCTACCACTGACTATTAATTCATTTAGATGGATCATGATATTTGGCATTTAATTATCAATTATCAGTTATTATTTCAATCCATACCTAGACCCCATACACATATTAGTACCAAGATCGGCAACTTAGGCCTTTTTGCTGAAAACATAATTATGCTATAATAAATGATATAAACCTTAATACTTCTATTAGTACCTCAACCATAGAACCTCTAACCCACACAAGACAAATAGGAAATCATTTCTCAACTAGGTGGCATTTGCAAAATCTTTTGATAATCTACACTAGTAGAGAAATGTTCAGTTATAGGCATGAAATTCAGAATACAAAACAAAAAATTGTTGCAAAAATGCAAGTTGTTCTGTGGAAGTAAAGAAACCTATACAGGATCTACATTTGTGATAATATCAAAGTCTTTAGGTATCTTCTTTAAAAGGAGATCTCTTACACAACCACCAACAAGATAGGCATCAGATCCAACATTGTCAGATAAAATGTGACCAAATCAACCTTTTACACTAGACATATGAATAGCTTGCATTCAACATAACCTTCTGCATTTTAAAACTTCAAAAAGTTCCATATAGGCAATTTTTATACAAAGGCAGAAAAACCAAAATTCTTTTACAGTAATACAAGAGGCAAATTTTGATAGAAATATGCACAAAGGCTTAGTAGTTAGTTCTTGTAAACATCTCAATTCATCAACCAGTAGATGAGCTCATTATAAATAAAAAGAGCATAGTAGCTGAGATCAAACAAATAGGATTAAGATTTATAATTATTCCACTATTTATAGGTATGCAAAAAAGAAAACAACACAGGTAGTTGGAAACACACTTTGCCAAAGGAAACCCATATCAAAATGTATGGTTAAAAACCATGGTAATCATGGAAACTAAATTAGGATCTATCCTCCCACCAACCATTGCACCTTATTATCTTTTCAAAAATTCCTCATCAACAATCAAAATCTCCCAAGCTTCCATGCTCATCACTTTGTCTAGACCTTTCTAAAATTGCTATCTTGTCCACATAACACTCATTGTCATTTCAATTGTTTCTAGCTACAACCATGGTTATGATATGTGAATACTTTTATCACAACTGAAAAACTGCAATACAGTTGATTATTTTGTTTTCTTTGTTTTGTGCAAACATAGAAAGGAGAAACAAATAATTTAGGTAAAGAAGCTTCATTTGGCATAAACTTTGAATCTCCAGACTTTTAAAACTCAATAAAACTATTTATACCAATAGTAAAATAGAATCATGCTTTAAAAAAGTATAGGAAATAAGTCATGATTGTATTAGTTATAAAAACATGCAAAAATATCATGTTCTAAACACGTCATTTTCATGAACTAGTATATCAATCCAATTTAAAGAAAAATAACATAAAAAAATGAAATTAGAAAAAGTGGATAGTTCTCTATAGACCTTTAAATGTGAATAGTTCTTAGATGAATGAATAAGGGAACATTACACAACTACTCATCCTTAGGCATGATCCCTTTATCCATTCAATAAACATTGAGAATAAATTGAACATAAAAATGAAAAAAATATTCCTTTAAGATTTTATATGATGATTCCTTCTAGTTTTGCATAGCAAAAATACACTAGACTGGTGCCTTATCCATAACAGAGTCAATACTGATATAACCCAAATTAGAAAAATAGCATGGAATGCCAAATCAATGACCAATATATCATTATTGCCTTACAATAATGAGGCCTCTCATGGACATACAAAAAACATTCTTAATAATCTTGAATGAAATATATTATCCCTAATATTTGATTAAAAGCAAGATTAACCTATTCTTTGAATAGAAGCCCTCAACCCAAACACCTATTGCAACAAATGTACAATAAAAACCATTGTAATATTTGATTATTCTGATTTAAGAAATAAAATATACACTCTAGGAGACATTACTGGATGACATATTTGTGTTCTGGCTACAAACTGAAGTGCTTGCCATTATCTAAGTAGAAGATTATAACATTTGAACTTTGAAACTTTAAAGAACACCTGACCTAAAAACCATCCCTATACAAAATTACAATGCTTAAGACCTGGAGAAAAAATTGGAACCCGGACCCAACAACTATGACCTCCCATTTATAGGAACATGAGAGTCTAAAACCACTCTAGGCCACTAACCACATTCTATTAGAAAGGGATATGCTTCCCAGCATCATGGAGGCACAACAAGACAGAAAATCTTGAGAAGAAGAAACTAGCATCTGCATACACCTGTCACACATGGGGATCACCTTACAAATTTCAATCATCACAGCGCAAGTGAATTCCCTCATGCCTGAGATGTAATGAATAACAATGAACCTACACTGATTGATGTAAAGTGTGTATCTATTCTCAATTGTACTTGAAGAGCATATTGTTTCAGATTTGTTTTGACTAATAAATCTTGTTAATGAAAATTATTCTTTCTTTTGCATACTTATTTTGGAGGGTATTATTTTACAACCTTGTGTCATTTGTAAATATGGATGCATCATGCTTGGTAAGGCTTGTCAATTGTGATGTGAAAAGAAATAAAAGATTTCTTTTGAAGTATTAGGGCAAATAAATTCAATCAAGCAATCACAATCAAATTACCCTAAATAATAGAGGTAAGTCTTGAAACACTACACAAATATGCTATGATTTGAATGTGATAAGTAAGTAATCTATTTTAATGCATGCACTGTGGTGCACGCTATGATTGGATTCTAATTTTTGTTATTAAAACTATGACTCTGAAGCTTCAATAGACTAAGAAATGACATGACCTACATTCTATTTTGGTTTGAACCTGCCAACCCTCTAGGTAGTAGATGAAATAGTTACAATGGCCTAATGATTTTCTTGAGAACAACAAAGACATGAGCAGCATCGTCCTTGAATATTCATGAGGACTAATATAGTTACATAGAGGAAGGAGGTCAAAAATCCCCAAATTTGCCCTATTCCCGCTTAGAGATCTACCACACCTTCCCAAGACTCTCTTGTGGGCCTAGTACAGCCGTTGGATCCTCTATCTCTCTAGATTGCCTTTGATCTTGACACATGGCTCATGATCTAAAGTCTTCGTGGACCCTTACTTTATCACCCAGTCGAAGGAAGAGACCCATAAACGAGTCACTCTGATGACTTGGAGTCACTTCAATATCCATCTATTGTTGTGTACGATTAGCCCATAGGGAGACTCCAAAATGCATCCCACCGAAAAGCTGACCTCCCACTGATGAAGCTTCATTTGCCCTGAATATGCTCTTTTTTTACCTTTGTCACCATGTAAAAGGGACTCATAAATGACTCCCATTGAAATGGTGGAGTCATTCTGACACAAATTATGGCTCAGTCAACACTTACATAAATTATATAATTATTATAATATTAATATATAATAATATATAATATTATAATATAAATATTATATAATATATAATATATGTTATGTTATATAATCATCTGATAAAGGGCTAGATCTTTAGCCAGACATGAGAGGTCACATGGAGGGGGTAGAGATAGCCCCTAGACATTTTATGTAGGCCAGCTCTATTTTTTGACAGTCGGAAAGTGTGATTGAAGGCGTCGGTAAATGTTGGCAAGGTAGCAAGTAATGATGTTTTTGTTAGGTCGGGGCTAGACAGTCACTGCCCTGAGGCCTGTGGATCATTAATGGGCATGTTGTGTCGTGGCTAGTGCACTGAGATAGATTGAAGAGCTAGGATAATGCATCTTTACTTGTGGGAAATGTCTAAGCTTTCTCTCCTTTTATTCCTTTGGTCTAAGTGGACATTTATTGCCTTGTCTTGTATTGTCTTTGAATTCATGGATTGTGATCAAATTGGAAAGAAAAAAGAATAGAGGAGTAATAGTCATTTATTTAGTCATTTTTATTTGTTTGACCAATTATTTAGTTGTGTTTTTTGCCCGATGACCAAATTACTCATTTATTTAGTCATTTCAACTGATGACCAAATTAGTCATTTATTTAGTTATTTATAGTTATGTTGCAAAAAATGTTGGTCGCGTGACTAAAAGTTTGGTCATGTGACTAAAATTTTTACTCACCTGGTCATTTATTTGTCATATTTCTACTAGTATCAAGAAAAGTTTCAGTTGAATTAAAAAAAAGGCAACCAGTTTAGGAATCAAAGAAGAAGACCTAGAAGACCTCCGATCAGATAGCCAAATGCTCAAAGGTACCCATTTTTCAATGGTCATTGTTTTAATTGCTATAAGTTTGGACATAAAGCTACTCAGTGTAGGAGTAGAATAAATTAGAATTTTCCATCATTCTTTGGTCAATGTTTCAATTGTAAGAAAATTGGTCACAGATCAAATGAATGCAGAAGTTTGCTAAGGAATGGTTTTTACAATACAAGGAATACTCAATCATTCAATGGAAAGTGTTTTGCATGCAATAAATTTGGAAATATAGATAATCAATGCAGATCAAATCCAATCAATAGAAGAAATCAAGGACAAAGGAATATGGTATGCTACAATTGCAAAAAGTTTGGGCATGTTGCAAGATTTTGCAGAAGCAAGAATGTGAAAAGAAACTATTATGTTGAAGAAAGGAAACTAGAGCAGAGGAATGACAAGGGAAAGGAAAAAGTTGATCCAGTTGAAACTAAGAAAGAAATGGGCAAGATATGGATCAAGAAAGATGTGATTGAAGTCAAGGATGGATCCACACTAGCATCTAGTGCAGATACATCCTCTAGGAAGTGAATTTGTGAGCTCTAGCTCAGGGATAACCACAATGAAAATCTTAATCCCCTAGCCAGATGGTTAGTGCTGAGATCTAGCATGAAGATATTTTGAAAGAAATTCTGGAAGAAAAGAATAAAAAATGAAACATTGTGGAGCAATCCTAATAGACTACATTCTGCAAAAATGTGTTTGACATCTTTTTTAATAAGGGCATTTTTGATGACTAAGTCATCCTTGCAGAAGATAAAAATTGACTCATTTGATAGATAATTCACTTTGTATTCCATCTTTCAAGCATCCAAGAGAATTAAAAGCAAGAATCCAAGTGCCTACAAAGTTTTCCAAAGAAATTCAAATCAAGTCGATCTCAAGTGAAGAAAAACCCTAATTTGTCAGAAAAGGTATTTACAGCTTGAAAACCCTTCTGTGTTGTTTAAATTATTCCAGAAGATGTTTGCTCCCCAATTAATTGAGATAACAGAAAAGCCCCACCCCAAGTTCAAGGAACATTTCTTCAAACCACCAGAAAATGATTCTTTAGGCACATTTTCAATTACTCATGGAATTATGCATTTGGAAGATATTAGGGCATATATTCATACCAACTTGGAGGAATATAATCACATGAATCTTGGCAAATTATACTTAGATGAACTGACTACTATTGATGTTGAGTTGAAAGATGAATATATAAAGTTCTAGGAGAAAAGAAATTGGATCCCTGGTTGGATTTTCTGGCGATCCCGAATGATACTTGGGTTAAGTTCATTCTAAGAAGAATTCATGATGAGTTTTTGTGGCTCAATAAACCAAATATGATAACTAAAGAAGCTATCAAAGTTGTGACTAGAATGAGTTCCTCTGTAAGGATTCCAGGTGAAAAGAAAATTAAGAACAATTTAGTATTGCAGCTAATAGGGGCTAAATTTGATAAGAAATCTCTGATAGTAAATGATATCAAGGATCTGTTTGTCAGATTTGTATCAATGATTATTGGATACAATGTATACTTTTCCCACTCAGAAAATTCTATGTCTTCATCAGCTATATACATAGCTTCATATGACATGGTCAAAAATAATACGGATTATAATCTATGTGAATTGATCTGGATTGAATTGATGGAGAACTTGAAAAGAACAAAAGAGACAAATTATCCATTCAAATATGGAACCTTGGTTACCTGTCTACTCTTCTACTTCTTAAGAGAGCTACCTAGCTTGGGAAGCATTGACTAGCTTGATCACACACTAGTAGCAACTCAAATTAGAAATCCCCTGTAGAGTTTGGGAAATGCAGATAGACAGAATGAAATTTTATGGGAATACTTCAAGAACTTTCAAAAGAGAATGTTATGTAGGGTCTGGATACTTGAACATATAGTGATGAAATATGAAAATGACATTGTACTCATGGTGAACAAAGACAAATGCTTCGTGGAAGCTGTGGAACAAAGAATTGCATGGGTCTCTCCATTAGGGTATGAAGTTGCAGAAGATATCCTGACTGAATTAACTGATGAACTACTAAAGAAACCAAAAGATCTCAAAGAAGACAGGTTTGGAACATTCAAAGAATTATCTATGGAATTTGAGCATTCAAAGAAAATTTATGATGAACAAACAAGTGAGGCAAACTTACCAAAGCAGAAGAATCAAGATCCTTAAAAGCTTTGGTGAAATGGAAGTCAAACACTCTAGATAGAAAGAGATGAGAAAGCTAAAAAGGAAAAACATGTAACTAGTCCCAAGAATAGGACAAGGATCTCATCAACTGCAGAAACTACTATCAAAGTAGAGGAAGAAAATCTAATAGAAGAAAACAAAAGAAGGAAAGTTATACTTAGTGATGAATATGCGGCAAGAGACACTACTGCAAACCAAATTTCAACTGACTATGCTAGAAAGTTTTTAGAAAAACAACAAAGTGTATAGATTCTAGATTCACCCAAGACTCTACAAGGACCAATAAATCTAGCTTCTATGTCTCCTGTGGAGAAATTCAAACTAGTATCAATCATGCAAGCTAAGGCTCAAGAAGAAATGTTGAGTACATATATACAATACAATGAACTCATTAATGAGACATCAAGTATTATGGAGAAGCCAGTGCCCTCATACCAAAAGGATATATCATTATCATCAACTGTTCATCTCAAAAGCCTTATAAATTCTGTAAGTACTCATTTTGAATCCTTTTAAAAGTCTGTTGATATTAAGGTCAAAAAGGAATATGAAGACAAAAGATTAGCAGTAACAAAAACCAAGTTAGAAAGTGATAAAACTCTGTTAGAAAGTAGTATCAAGAATATGATAAATGCAATCAAGGAAGCCTGTGATATATACAAACTTTGTCTATCTTGGCCTAAAATCACTAAGGAAATAGATGAGAAAGTCAAAAGCATGGAGCTTCAACTCACAAATATTTCTGAGACCTTTGATCCGACAGTTGACTCAATCAATAGCATAGAAACACAAGTTGATAATATTCAGAACAATATAAGTAGTCTACTCAGTAGACAAGAAAAAATTCAAAATAAAATGTGTTTTCTGAGAAGGATATTAGTTTAAAAATTGAGATCATGAAAAATCTTGCAGCAGAAGCACAAGTAGCTTCACAAATTGATACACCCTCTAATGTGCAAAAGGCAGAAAAATTAGTCCTTTTGATAAATGGTCACATTCAAATTTTGGAAGGAGCCAAGAAAAGGTGTGATGAAGAGATTGCACAATTAAATATTGTGTATAAGGATATCCTTTCACCTACAACTAATTAAGTTGAAGATTGCATGGACATATGTGGCAGTGTATGACAAATTTGTAGTTTTGACACAATTTTGACTTTTTGAACATACACCTTTGCCATTGACATCAAAGGGGGAGAAGAAGACTAGTGAAAAATGGGTAAACATCTAAAGGAGAGAAGAAATACAGAGTAAGGGGGAGAAAACACAAGCATTTTTCACTAAGTGTTGCCATCAATGCCAAAGGGGGAGATTGTTGGCAAGAGACCCTACTCTCATGAAGGATTGCATGTTGTGATTGATGCCAACAAGGCAAAAGGATTCCACTGGCATGACAAAGAGATATTACTCTGGAAGACCAACTTGGTTTCACAAGGTACAAAAGTATTCTAGTCCAGAAGGCTAAAATGACTAAGTATGGACTGTATATAGAGTAAGTGATAGAGATTGGGATAGTATGCCTTCGTAGTAGATCATTATATGTGGTTCAATTATGTTGTTTATAGCTATTTGATGATGATATGTTCCAATGATAAAGAACTAACTTCCTCCAAAAGTAATACTATGCAATGTCTAAGTCTAGGTGAATAGAACTAAGATAGGAACATTGCACAATGCCTAAGAAAAAGGGTCCACATTTCTCCTTAGTTGCATATTTTGTCTTGCAGTTCTAGAGGTATGCTTAGAGGTCAAGAATGAATGTTGGTTATGAATCCTTGAGTTTCCTATGGTCCACAGTGAGAGCTTTGATGTGACAGATGAATTGGGTCAAACATGTTCTTAAGAGACAAGTTGATAGGAAGTTAAATCTTTATGCAGAGAAGGCATATTGCTTGAATAATAAATCTAAGTGGTTGTATGTTTGGTGCCGACTTGTATGAAGATTATTCAATGATTGTTTTGGTCTGCATTACTGTTTGTACACTTGATCAAGCTGACAAGGTAGAATACATTGTATACATACTTCATGTCTAACTTGCCAACATGATTATTAAATTAATCTTGTTACAGTTATAAATATTTGATGGATTGCAATGTTGAAAGTGTGTAGAGTTGTGTAATGTACAAATTTGAAGTGTGAAAGAGTATGAACAGAGTGCAGAGTAGAAAAAGAAAATAGAGTACATGTAGTTGAGTTGAGAAGCAGGGCAAAATAGATGAAGACCCTTGAATCTATATATTAAGCCTTCAATGGAACTGTGATCCAGCATATGGTAGATGCATTTATAGTAGTTCATCTCTTGGCAGTGAGACAATTCCTCTTCTATCTTCCTTTTCTCTTTGGCAGTGAGCCTTTGTGCAGTGAGCACTTCTTCATAGGGCAATGAGCCCTGGGCAGTGAGCCTTCTTGTAATTCAGTATTGTGCTATCATAATATATTGTGAGCTAACACTCACCATGGTTTTCCCCATTTTGGGTTTCCCACATAAAAATCCTAGTGTCCATGTGTTATGTCTTTATGGTTGCTATTCTTATGCTTATTCTGCTATGATATTATTGATTTTAGAAATTAGATTAATAAACTTGTTAAAGAGTGGTTTTATGGAATACTGATTCACCTCCCCTCCTCTTAGTATTCCTTATATTCAATAGGGACAAGCTCCAACCTTTAAGCCTCTTTCACAAGCTATTCCTTCCTTAAATTCAACCTGCAAAATGGGATGCAAAGATGGATACCTATAGTGGTGATTGTTGCAAAAGCTATGAATATACCTTGAAGCTAGAATAGTAGTATGTATAACTTAAAGGTGATTGTAGCTAAGGAGAACACTCATAAAGTTCTTGTTTTTTTGTGGGTTTTAAGATCTTTTTATTAGAAAATCTTGTCTTTTTCCTTTCTTCCAGTAACTAATGCAACTTACTAACTTTTGGGATTCTTTTATATTTAATTTAGTGAAGAATTCTAAGAATAGTTGAGTGTGTCTATGCAAGCATTATGACTACTAGTAGCCATTATGAGGGGCTGATGAAAGAAGTTGGGTCCACAAAAAGCTAAAAAAGTGGAAGTGTTTTTGTTGTTTTTCAAAATTTGTCACACTTGGACTGAAAATTTGAAGCACTTATACAATGAATCTTATAAAAGGTCAGTAATTTGAAATTTAGTATTTTGAATCTAGTTTCCAACTATGTAATTTATTCAAATACCCAGATGATAGAAATCAAATTTTGATAGGCATGTATAAAAACCGCTTTTTAAAAGTATTTTTCTAATTCCTTTTGGGAAAAGATATCTAACAACATGAAGATTGATGAGGATATTTTTTTGTAA
This sequence comes from Cunninghamia lanceolata, assembly GCA_027924645.1. NCBI lineage: Eukaryota > Viridiplantae > Streptophyta > Pinopsida > Cupressales > Cupressaceae > Cunninghamia > Cunninghamia lanceolata. The sequence goes on from BSBN01000934.1 coordinate 5,416,683, forward strand.
ATTTTTTTCTGAATGTTTTTTTTTCTTGAATTTTTATTGGCCCTAATTGTTGTTTTTAAAAATCAATGTGTACGAACAACATAATTGGGCCTAAACTAAACATTTTTTGAATTTCATTGTGTAGAGAATTGTTTGAAGATTGATTTCATATAATTTTTTTAACAAAAAAATTAACCGAAAAAATTTATTAAAAAACAAAAAAAGCCTAATATTTCAAGTTTATGGACTAGTTTGCTTAGAAATTAATTAAAAAATAAAAAACATAATCCAATCTTAGTAAAAATTATATATTTGGAAACTAGACATCATTTTGTATAATGGGTTTTAATTTCATAAATTAATTCAGAAAAAGGTCCATCATCTATATTGCCAAAGTTGGATATTTCTCTTGAACCTGCCTTAGTTTTTAGTTGCTGGTCAAAGGTTAAGGGTTAGGTTGCCAAGCCTTTCCTGAGCCTCAAAATTTGAAAAATGCGTACATGTTATAAAATGCATACACATTCTTAAAACTAAATGTGTATGTGTTAAATAATGTGTACGCATTATCTATTTTCCCATTTGAATACCTTTAAGAAACACATACAAGTTATATAATGCGTACACGTTATCTATTTTTCCATTTGATTACTTTAAGAAATGTGTAAGCGTTATAATGCATACCTGTTGCTTAGTGCATACTCAAACCATAACACATACACATTTGGATTTAGGCTCGGGTACCCGTAGCAAAGCGCGCGCACACTTTTTCAATAACGCATACATGTTTCCTACAAGATTTTCTTTTTGGCCAAAACTTCCCCTCTTCATGGACCCAACTTCTTTCTTTTACCCTAAGGTGGTAACATGCATAGGTAATGTACACTTTGAGGAGCTATATAGATCAGGATGCCAGCGTGTTGGGTAGATTTATGCGCATTGCATTGTTGTCCTAGGAAAATAAGCTCTAATTTGGCATGGGTGCTTAGGAAGATGGAAAGATTAAGGCTCCAATATAGATTTTGGGAAGAATTTAGTTTAAGGGAGATAGGTTTAGATTAGGCTACATGAATGGATGTTAGGGTGAGTGTTAAAGGTACAATGTGAAATTGTAGTGTATGAAATTTTCAACATTACACAACTATGCCATGTACTGCTCAAGTGATACATCTACTCTAAACTTCTTCTTGAACACCCACTTGTAGCCAATGGGTTTCCCATCCTTATCTAGATTAACCAAATTGCAATAATTACACTACTTCAATGCTATCATATCTTCATCTATGGAATTCTGCCAAGACTTTATCTCTTAGGAAGTTAGAGTGTCTTCAACATAACATGGTTCACTATGAGTACAAGTAAGAATAAAAATATAATGAAAATTTGGTGGACTATACATATCAAGTGATCTCCACTATCTTGTGACCTTTTGTAATGTCAAAAAATGTACACTCGGCAATTTGTGTCATGTTTTACACTTGCCTTAGTGTCAAGTCCAATAAGATGTGTTAGAGTAGCTTAGACCTAATTCTTAGATTATCTCCTCCAAAATTACCTTTCTACAAAAACTATTTTATATCATTGATATAGACATCTTTCTAAGAACACGTGTCAAGGTAGATTAAATTTCCCCTAGACACTAGTGTGACCCACAAACGTCCAGGTGATGCACAAGCATCATGTACCATACAGTGCCTCAAAATAAGATTTACTTCTATATGCCACTACCTCATAATGTCTCTTGATGAATATAACACCCACATGGATGCCCCTTGCTATCCTTGGCCTTCCCTTGACCAAAATAGAAGAAGAAATTTTTTAATTCATTTAGAGGATCTCAAGAGTTGTTTGAGAAAAAAAGAAACACAAAGAGATTACCTATAGGCAGGGATTTTTGGAAGCTCTATTTTTTCATAGGTTCTCATAGTAGATAGATTCTCTCCATTCCTTGATATACCTACAATCTCCTTTGATGTTTCTTTCAATTTTCTTGCAACTATTGTGTAAACTATTCAAAATAATCATAGAGACAAATTCTTCCCCAGAAGATTAAGCTTGTCCCAAGAAGATTCCTCTAGCTTTTGTTCTACCATTGAAGGTGTTTATAGTAGGAAGTGAGCAATAGGTTTCTTTCTAGAAAGCCTTCCTATCTTCATCACCCAAATCCACACAAACAAGGTAGCGAATCCTTTTGGTGTTTTCTTCATCATATTCTAGTAAAATATTTATTTGTTCTTGATAGTTTTACTTTCATTATTTAGTTGATCATGTAGCACAAGAACTAAATCAACCCTCAGTGTAGAACACCATTATTTTGGTCATTACCCAGTTTGTAATCTAGGCCTAGTGTCCTCGCCATAGACCAAGGAGGAGATCCTAGCACACATTTGTCACTACATCCTAGATCCTAGACACATTTAGGATAGGTGCACACCCATTTTTAACTCTCTTTATCATACAACTACTTATGGAGGTTGAAAGACTAAAATAGGAGTTTGACCACTCTTGGAAATTTCCTTTGTAGTCCTAAAATTTCTTCTCATCTCATTGCAATAGGTTACTTGGAAGACACTACTCACACAGAGGTCTGGTAGTGATTGATCATCTCTATATTTGGATTCTATTATTTCTTTTTGTCTGGTTTCAGTTGTATAGCTAGATATTATGCTTTCATTTCTACTTTTCTATGTTGTTCAAGCTGGTTGTGGGAGCACACAAATAGAGAAGAATATTTCTAGAAGATTACAAACAAAACCCATCAAAACCTATAGTTTGTATAGTGTCCTATAGACTACAATGAGATGCATGGATATTTATACTATGCACTCTCATCCTTAGCCAAGATCTCCTCATTCTCATAGTAATTTTCCCTATTAATGTACTTTCTAGACCCACTTTTAGTTATTCTAAAAAAGGTAGTTTATATCTCTATAAACAATATTTTAGTTCTATTTGTTTCTCACTCTTAGCTTACAAAAATAAAATTTCAGTCCAATAGCATAACTAGAATATAGAGGATAGTTTTGTCAAGGTCAAAACAAGACTTCTTTGTTGAATTGTTGTCATTGATGTCAAAGAAAGGAAAGGAGAAATTGGTATTTGCATATTATGGAGCTTGTCAAAACTGTGTTGTGTTGTGTTGTGTTGGAATCCTATCATAATGTTTTTAATCTAAAACCAAGTCAGGTCTGTCGACAACATGTGCTTAGTCTAAACCTATCTTATATTGGCAACTTGGAAGAAATGAGAAGTCACATTAATGATATCGGCAATGGAAGAAAAGCGAAGTGAAGTCAACTATATCGGCAAATTTTTTATTTTTGAACTTATTCGCTAGTTTAGCTTTCAGCTAATTTACTGACAAAGCAAAGAAAATGGTTGAAAAGTGTTCAAAGAAAAGCACTGTCGAGAAAACTTTAAATTCCCAAACTCATTTGCAAGTTCAGCTTTTAGCCAATTTGCCGACTAGTCGATAGCAGCTTATTAAGGCAAGCTATAATGTCTTTTGAAAAGGCTATGTTTTCAGGATTTTTTGAAGAGAAACTTGAAATACTTCAAGTCTTTGTCCATGTTGTTGAGAAAGTGCATCAAAGAATAGTCTATGGAGTGAGAAAGATAGTTTGTGATAGTTGAAAATTGTCGACAACGAGAAGTTGGTATAGGGTAAAATCAAGAAGATGAGTTTACTTCTTTTGGAAGTTTCAGACTTAGCCAAAAATGAGAAATTGGGAAAAGTGAAATGGGAACTTGTTTCACTTCGGGACCCCGAGACAAAAGTAGGATCCTGCTTTATAGAAATAGGATCCCATTTTAGAATGTTCAGGATCCCACTTTATAGAAATGGGATAAAGGGTTAAAATTAAAAAAAATGGGATACCGTTTCTAGAACAGGATCCCATTTCTTAAAATTTCAATTTCTGGCCCAGTTTTTACTATGGGTTTTAGGTCAAAAAAAGGCTTGGGGAGCTGACCCTTAGCTCTGGACTTGCTTTGACTTGTAACTTGAAGGTCATGTCATTGTCTCTAGGAAAGAGTGACTTTGGACATATGTCTAAAGATGTCTTTTTGCAGAATTTTTGACGTTGATTCAAAAAAACCCATTATAGATGAGATTGTGTAAATTTCAAATATGTAATTTTTTTATAATTGGATTATTTTTTCTATTTTCCAAATAATTTTCAATGAAATTATACGTGAACAATCTTTAGACAATTCTTTTCAATTTAAAAAAAAAATCAAAAAATGATAAGTTTAGTCATCTTGTGCATGACGTACATGAGGGGTTTTAAAAATAGTAGTTATGACCAATAAAAAATTAATAAAAAAAATATTTGAAACTGTTGATGTTTTATTTGTGAGCAGTTGATTATAGTTCAACCGATTGGAAGTATGTGTTTTAATACACATTGAATGTGTGGTGATCTGGTTACTTACTGAATTGAATATCTTTTGTTCATAGGTATAGAGGGTAGAAGTTGCATGAATATATAAACGTTCATAGGCAAATTGTGTTGAAGGAGGGGAGGCTCTATTAAAGAAAATAGAAAATGCATAGAGTGTAGAGAAAAGTGAAGACAATGTTAATGAAGAACACAGAGTGCAGGAGTATTTGAATTGGCAAGGTGCATTTCAGGTTAAGGAAGAACCATTTTTACGTATAAAAAACTATGAAATTCAAGGTTTGGTGCCTCTTTATTCTAGATTGGGGTTAGTGCCTCATTGTATTGAGTTGGAGCTTGATTAAGGTGTGTGATGTACCTGTAGGTTGGTGCGTCAAAATGTTATATTAGGTGTTGGTGTACGTATGGGTTGGTGCCTGCAAACCACATGTAATTAGTGCTTATTGTGAGTTTGGATTTGAGTAGTAGACTCAAGCAACATTCTCACCATGGTTTTTTCACATTCTGCATTTTCCACATAAATCTGGTGTTTCCTTGTATGTGTGGTTTTATGTGTGCTTTTAATTCTTGACTATTGATTTCATTTTAAAGTTTTAACATACACTGATTCAACCCCTCTGTCTCAGTGTATTAGTGTTCTTTCAACAATTGGTATCAGAGCCTAGGGTTCCTTGAAGAAAAGTTTAATCACTTAAGGAAGATGTAGTCTCAAGAACACTATGGCAGGACATGTGGTTTCCTTATAAAATAAAGCACCATTATTTGATGGATCCAATTATGCTTTCTGGAGCATCAAAATGGAGACTTATCTGACCTCTCTTGAATTTGATGTATGGTAATCTATTTGAGATGGTTACACACCACCACCATCTAATCCTGCTGTAGCTGATAAGAAAGATTGTAAAAACAATGCCAAAGAAAAGAATGTTATACTATGTGGTCTAACCAATACAAAATTTGTAAAAGTTATGCATTGTAAATCTGCCAAAGATGTATGGGATAAACTACACAACATCTATGAGGGTGATGATAAGGTCAAGAAATCAAAATTGCAAACTCATAGGGGTAAATTTAAGGCTCTAAAGATGAATGATGATGAGAATATTACATCCTACATGCTCAGGGTAGATAAGGTAGTTAATGTAATTAGATGATTCGGAGAAGACATAGAAGATTAAGTGGTTGTAAAGAAAGTTCTAAGCTCTCTCTCACTGAGGTATGATTCTAAAGTCTTTGCAATTAAAGAAGAAAATGTCTAGATAAGTTTTCTATGGATGAATTATTTGGGTCACTCATAGCATATGAGATGAGAAGTAAAAGTACAGGCTCAACAACGAAAGAAGCAACATTGAAGACTTCCAAAACCAAGGAGACTGAAGTAGATTAAGAAAAAGGTACCAGTTCAAATGAAAAAGAAGCAAATTTTGTTAGAAAGTTGAAGGACTCTAGAAAATAGAAAGCTAAACTACCTTTCAAATGTTTTAATTATGGAAAAATTGGTCACTTTGCCTCCAAATGTCCCTTAGGTGAAAAAAAAGGGAGATAGTTCTAGAAGTCAAGAAGTCTCAAAATATAAAAGGAGAAATTTTAATAAGAAGAAAAAGAGTCTATTTGTAGACAAAGAAAGTAGTTCTTCAGATGATTGTTCTTATGCAAGTGAAGATTATGAAACTGCTTTCATGGCTATTGAAATTAAAAAAAAGATGAAAATACTCCTACAAAACATTACCTTGAAGACTCTTATGAGGAAGGAGAGGGTGAAGTTGATTTGGAAGGTGAATTGATTTCTTCTCTAGATAATCTAAGGTATGGAAGAAAACAAAATGAAAAATATAAGTTAAAGATTGAAGAATCTTCAATAAACTTGTTGTAGATCTCAAATTGCAATTAGCAGAGTCTAAAAGAATAATACAGGTAACTAGTTTGGATTTGAAGAACAAACTAAACAAGTGTAAAAATTTAGAGGCTGAAGTTGTCTCATTGAGGAAGGAGTTAGAAAAGGTGAATGAATAGTTAAACAGAAGTCTCAAGTTTGAGAAGAGCTTAGAAATTCTTGACCAAATAATTGGTTCTCAAAGATCCTTCTCCAACATGGTTGGGTTAGGATACCCTGAAAACAAGAGTTTCAAAGATGCTATCTCTAAGAAGAATGTAGAAGATAAAACTATCAAGAATGTTTCTCCCTTCAAAAAGGTTGTTGGAGAATAGAGTGAATCAAGCTTTGCTATGTCTAAGAAACATGTTGATTCGAGAAAGCTTGAATGATTCATGAAGAATAAGAGGAGTGAGGATTTAACAAAAGAAGATGATGTTTTCATCAAATTCCACAATCCAAGGAGGAGATTCAAAAATCAATTTGCAAGACAAGCCAGGTTCAATTATTTATTTCATGGTTATTATTTTTCATGTAATTAGTTTGGACATAAAGCAATAGACTACAAAATTAGACCTAGGAAAATGGATAGGCATGATGTTGCAAGAAATTTTTTTTTCCCCTTTAGTTGATATGAATGATATTTGTTATAATTGTAACAACTATGGGCATATTACCAAGTTTTGTAGAAGTGTGTTTATACAGCCTTCTAGATAGGAGAAAAGGAGATTTACTCCTCCAAAGTAAGACAGACTTGCAAAAATAGAAAAAAACACAATCCTCTACATATCACAAGAAAGAGTCTGCACCCCCTGCTTAGGAGAATGAACTAACAAAGCATTCTAATAAAAAGAAAAAAAGTTCAAAAGGCGTTGGGTAGAAAAGAAGGATGAAAAGTCTATGTTAGTTCAAAGAACTTTTCATGCCAAAGGACAAGGCAATCCTTGGGTGATAGATAGTGGATGCTCTATTCATATGACTAGAGATAAGAGCAAGTTCTCTATTTTGGAGAAATGTAACAGTGGTTTTTTCAATCTTGGCGATAACACCATTGCTAAGATAGCTAATAAGGGCACATTATACATAGATGGTAAAACTAATGCCCAATATGTGTTGTATGTTGAGGGATTACAACATAACTTGCTCAGTGCCAGCCATATGTGTGACAAGTGGTACAATTTGTTATTTCATGCTAGTGGATGTGAGATAAGACAAGCTAGATGTGGTAAACTTGTTGCTGAGGCAAACAGAACAAACAACAACCTATACCATTTGAAGGAGGTGAAGGGTGGAAGATGTCTATTAGGGAAAATTGATGAAAGTTGGTTATGTCACAAAAGCATGGGCCACATCAACTTCGACCATCTAGTGAAGGTCAGTAAGAGGAACACAGTCAGACATATGCCTAAGGTAGTATTGGCAAGCCAGAAAATGCCTTATGTAAAGAATGTCAAGAAGGAAATAAAATAAGGGTCAGTTTCAAGTCAAAGGAATATTCAACCTAAAAACATCTTGAACTAATACATCCAGACTTGTGTGGACTAACCAGAACCAAAAGCATCAATGGAGAAAGGTATTTCATGTTGTTGATAGATGATTATTCAAGAATAACATGGGTAACTTTTCTTAAAGTTAAATCTCAATCTTTAGAAAGATTTAAAATCTTTAGGGCTATGGTTGAGAATGAGATTGGGTCAAGAATAAAATGCTTAAGGTCTGAGAGAGATGGAGATTTCACTTCTAATGAATTTGATCAATATTGTTAAAAGCATGGGATTAAAAGATATTTTTTTGTAGCTAGAACACCTCAACAAAATAGAGTTGTTTAGAGAAAGAACATAACTATCTAGGAAATGGCTAGAATAATGTTGAATGAAGCCAAATTGCCTAATAGATACTAGAAGGAAGTAGTTCATTCTATTGTTTACATTCTTAATAGAGGTCAGTTAAGAGTAAATTATGATAAGACTCCATATGAATTGTAGAAAGGCAGACCTACATCTGTGAAGCATGTTAGACTTTTTGGAAGCAATTTTTTTATAAAATTGGATGAAGATACCTTGAGTAAATTTGAGACAAGGTCTGATGAGGGAATATTTCTTGGTTATTGAACTACAAGTAAAGACTGTAAATGCTATAATAAAAGGTTGCAGAGGATAGTTGAAAGTGTGAATGTTAGAGTGGATGAAGACTTCTCTCAGTTGTCACATAGAAATGATTTGTATTCAAAGGTTCCTATTTATGAAGAAGAAGAAGTTGCAAAAGAAGAGTCACAAGAGAAGAGTGATGTTGATGAAGAAGAGCAACCAAAATCTACTCCAAAGGCTCCACCCAAGTATGTCAAAAGAAATCATTCTAAGAATTAGATTCTTGGAAATAAATATGATGGTGTCATGACAAGGAAAAAGCTAAAGCTAGCACAACAAGAATAGGTAAACTATTCTTTATTGTCTAAAATAGAACCTAAATCTTATGAAGAAGCTAGTAAGGATGAAATCTAGATTGATGCCATGAAAGAAGAACTTAGTCAAATAGAGAAAAATTAGACTTGGGAACTTGTTCCAAGGCTTGCTGATAAGAATGTCATTGGTACAAAATGGGTGTTTAGACATAAACTGAATGAAGATGAGAAGATAACTAGAAACAAAGCTAGATTACTCTGCAAGGGCTATGCTCAAGTTGACGGCATAGATTTTGATGAGACATTTACACTTGTGGCGAGAGTTGAAGCCATTAAAATGTTTCTTGCATATTTAGTTTATAAATGTTTCAAGGTGTACTAGATGGATGTGAAATTTGCATTTCTCAATGGCTATTTGGATGAGGAAATTTATATAGAGAAACCTGAATGGTTCCAAGTGACTAAAAACAAAGACTATGTGTGCAGACTAAAAAAGGTAATATATGGTCTAAAACAAGCTCCTCATGCTTGGTATGCCAGGTTAGACAAATATCTTTAGCAACAAGGATATAAGAAAGGTATAGTTGCTAGCAATTTATATTTTAAAACAAAAGGTAATCAAATGCTAATTGTTATTATTTATGTTGATGATATAATATTTGGTGGAGATAGTGACAAAATGTGTAGAGAGTTTGTTGACGCTATGCAGAAAGAATTTGAGATGTTCATACTAGGAGAATTAGCATTCTTCCTTGGTTTATAGGTCAATCAATTAGACACATGGATTTTCACTTCTCACCTAGCAAGTACGTGAAGGAAATTCTAAAGAAATTCAAGATGGAAGACTGCAAGCCAATCAGTACACCTATGGTCATTGGGTGTAAGCTTATAAAAGATGATGAATATGCTTTAGCTGATCAAACTTTGTATAAATATATGATTAGAAGTATCTTGTATCTTACAACAACAAGGCCTAATATCATGCAAGTTGTTTGCATGGTAGCTTGATTTCAAGCTGCTCCTAAGGAAACATGTGTCAAAGTTGTGAAGAGGATATTCAGATATTTGAAGAGTATATTAGATTATGGTCTATGGTATCCTGTTGGTGATGATTTTAGTTTAATTGCATACACAGATGCAAATTGGGTGGGTTGTGTAGATGATAGAAAGAGCACTAGTGGTGGTGCATTCTTTCTAGGAGATAAATTAGTAGCTTGGTTAAGTACGAAACAAGAATTGATCTCTTTGCCAACAACTAAAGTTGAATATATATCTATTGTATCTTGTTGTACTTAGGTGGTATAGATGAAGCAAACATTGCAAGATATTAAGGTGGTTTTTAATGAACCAGTCAACATTCTTTGTGATAATATTGTGCAATAAACATCTCAAAGAATTTAGTTATGCATTCAAGGACTAAGCACATATCTATTAAGTACCATTTTCTCAGGGAGAAAGTTATTGAACAAGAAATCAAGTTGGACTATGTGGCTACAAAAGAACAGCTGACAGATATATTTACAAAACCCCTTCCAAAGGAGACATTCGAACAACTTAGGCAAAAGTTAAGAGTTGTTCCTTCTCCTATCTCTAATTAAATACATAATGTATTCATCTAGGGGGAGTATATTAGAGTATTTCTTTATCCCTGGTACCATAGTTGTCCTAGAGGATGATTGTCCTCAGGGAGAGTAAGTTAGCACTATTAATTTTAGATGTGAGTGTTGGCAAGAGACACTGTGAGGATTCATAAGTGTTGTCATTGATGGAAACAAAGTCTATCCCACACATCTACAGTACATAGTATGTCTATACTAGAAGTCAGATTGAAGATTATTTTAGTCTGGTGAATAAGAACAAAGTATGTAACAAGGTCTGACAATCAGGTCTAGATCTCTCAGATGGTGTACTCAGTAAGTTGTGAACTTGGACAAGTCAAGAGGGGTATCATGACTATTGTGTTCCAAAGATTTAGCCTTCGGTGATAAAGCAAGAAAAAGATATGAGCATCTGAGTGTTGGGTTCCAGTCATGCAGAGCAAACAAAGGAAGAACTAACCGACAGAGTATCAGACTTCAATCCAGATGAGTAAAAGGTGTTGATCAAGAAATTTGTTGGATTATACATTGTTGGCTAACATGATTAATGATTATATGCTTAAGTTTTTGATATGCTTCACAAATCAAGCATGGATTTAGCCGAAAGATCAATAACTTGGAAATATCCTGAGTGTTCTTGTTGTCGACTAGAAAGTTGATGAAAATCCTTGATGCAGATATATATACCAGATGGATTCCAACATGTAAAAGTGTGTGTTGAAGATGTAAAGAAATAAGGTGCAAATAAAAGTAGGGATAAGTGTGAGAACAACAGTTCAAGTCCGGTATGTGACTAATAACAACATTGAATAAAGGAAGAATGAAGTGTGTTAGATCAGTATATTGTACCTAACTAGAACTGAACTCTTGCATTTGTAGATACTTCTCATCAGTTTAAACAATTGATTATCTTCTTTAAGTTCTATAGATAGTGAGTCTCTTGTAGGTAGTGTGCCTCTTGTGAGCAGTGTGCTCGGGCAGTGAGCCCTAATTGGCAAGTGCCATTTTGTAATCCTTTATTCTTTTAACAGAGAATACAATCTTGGGTTAGTCATCCCGTGGTGTTTTCCCTTAATAGGGTTTCCATGTAAAAATCCTTGTGCTATGTGTGTTGATTTTATTTGTGTTGTTATGATTACATATGCTTTCATGTTTTAATATAATAGTGAATATTGAGATAATGAAAGAAAAGAAAATTAAGGAAATTTTGAGATAACTGATTCACCCCCCCTCTTAGTTATCTACCTTATTTTCAACAATTGGTATCAGAGCAAGGTTCCTCTGAACAAAGCCTAACAACTTGAGGAAGATCTGAGAATCTCAATGGATGCATATGGTATGAAGGAACAACTTTAGTTTGCCCTAGATGATCTTGAACAATCCCACTCTAAAGTCAATAATTTGAGAGAAAGACTCAAACAAGCTGATGATTTCACAAATGAGCTAAAAGAAAAACTTAGTATCTCTGTGAAAAAGAGAAAGGGACTACTTCAAAAATTAGCCAATCAGAGTGAAGTCAATGATACTAATGAAGATCTGAATGAGAAAAATAAGCTATGTTAGAAGATGTCAAAAGAAATCATTATGGTAAGGCATTCAATGGAATCAGGGGTTCTGAGATTCACCCAAGAAATTGAAGAAAAAAGAAAGATTGAAGATAATCTAAAACAATCCCTCAAGGAGAAAATAGAGGACTGCCACAAACTGGACAGAATAATTAGGCATCTTGAATCTCATTTTGAAGAAGCTAGAGACAATGAAGAACAACTTGAGAATCAGATAGACACTCTTAAACAAGATCTTCAAACTGCAAATGAATACAAAGAAAAATTCAAGATAAGCTCAGCCCAACTTGAAGTTCTTCTTGAAAGCCAAAAGAGGGTAGATGATAAGCATGGCTTGGGATATGAGAAAGGTGAAAGATCTGGATTTGATTAGAAGAACTTTGGAGTAGTAAATCAAAGAAACAGGCCTAGAAGACCTCCGGTAAGGCAACCAAATGCTCAAAGATATCCATCCTTCAATGGATACTACTTCAATTGCAACAATTTCAGTGATAAAGCAACTCAGTGCAGGAGGAGAATGAATCAGAATAATCCATCCTTCTCCGGATAATGTTTTAATTGCAAAAGGTATTGTCACAAATCTCATGAATGCAGATATATGCAAATAAACAATTCATTCAATGGTAGATGCTTTACACGTAATAGAATGGGACATATGGCTAATCAATGCAGATCAAGAGGATATCAATCAAATAAGCAAAGTTGTATGTTACAGTTGCAATAGATCTAGTCATATTGCCAAATTTTATAGAAGTAGAAATCAGGATAGAAAAGGTCAAGTGGAACATGATCAGAAACAAGATAAGGGTAAAGGTAAAGTGAATGCAGATGAAGTTCAAAAGGAGATGAGCAAGATTTGGGTAAAGAAAAGTACAGTAAATACTGGGGATGGATTCACACCAGAATCTAGTGCTGATATTCCTTTCAGAAACTAAAAGGTAAACTTTGGCTCAAGGGGAGCTACAAAGAAAATCCTTTTCCCCCAGCCAGCTAGTAAGTACCTAAATTTGGCACATTGAGTTAGAATATGTTGGTAGGTGGTGACTGATCATGCATGTACTATACACTAGTTATGTATCCTTGCCAGGGTTCATGGGTGCAACCCCCAAATTTTTTTTGAGCCGACATAAAAAACCCTATTTTTGTAACTAACATAAGGCTTGATAAAAGCCACTAAGGGTTAGGGTTTTGGTTGAGATTGTATTGTAGCATTTGCAATGGTATTGAGTTGCAGGGATTGTTGGTTGTAATCAATTTGATTTACTGGATAATATTATTGGACTCTCTATTTGGTAGATGTAGCCTGAGTTTGGGTGAAGCACATTAAAACTTATCTCTCGTTGTTATTATTTGTGTGTATTTTCCATTCCTTTGTTTAATCTTTATTTTCATTTAATTGATATCTTCTACCGGCTAACCCTAACAAAATAAGAGGTTGCAGTTTAAAGTGTTTGAGGAGATTCACTTGAAAGTCATCCAGTGAAAATTTGGCAAATCTACATACAGATTTGAGTAAGTTATGAGGAGATCCTGTATCGGCAGCTATCTGGTAAAGCAAAATTTCACAGATAATTAAGGTATGATCCAAAATTGAAATAATTTAATCTGCAGACCTATGAGATGTTTGAAAATGGTGGACATGTTGTCATCCCTCATAGGCAACAATTTTAAAATCCATGCAATGATTCAAGAAAATCTCTCAAATACAGTAACTAGATGACTTAAGTTGTGCATTTATTACAAAAGATAAATTAGGTTTAGTGAAAGGATAAAAGGGTCTTCACTCGTCATTTATCACACTTTTCATTCAAAAAAAGAAGAGAGAAGAGCTCTGAGAAGAGATTCTACTGTTCACTCGCATTCAAGTTGAAGATCAAATGCTTACAAGAAAATTTCTCTGACATCTGCTTCAAACCCTAAAACATGAAAAGGTACTTCCCTTCTAAAAACTCTCTCCAGATCTCTTGCAAAATGGCTACTCCAATGGTTGTCAATATTTCTGATAGGTTGAGACCTAAATTCAAGAAACACCCTTACAAATCTCTAGAAGTTGATCCCTTGGGTACGTTTTCTAGCATTCCACACAGAGTCTTGCATGTAGAAGATGTTAGCGTTTATATCCATGCTAACATTGAAGAATTTGGAGACTCAAAATTGATGGATATTTATCACAAACAGCTAACAGATGAGAATTTTGAACTCAAACCTAAATTCAAGGCCCTTCGAGACAAACACTTTGGACATTGCATACATTTTCTGTGTTTTGTAGAAGACAATGGGGTCTAGTGTGTTCTAAGTAGGATGCATGAAAATTTTATGTGGCTAATGAGGCCATTCAAGATAACTAAAGATGCCATCAGGGTAGTGATCGGACTGCATTCATCAGGTGGGTTACCCACACTCAAATCTGTGAAGAACCAAATGATAGCTGAAGCCACTGGATCAAAATTTGACCAAAAAGCAATGACTATAGATCCAGATGTCAAGTTTGCTTCAATGATAATCCGCTACAAAATTTACCATTTGAGCAAGGAGAATTCCATTTGGTACAACAATCTATACTGCATATCATATGTTGAGGGAAGATGTAGATTATGATATGTGTGAGCTTCTTCTAAATTAGCTATTGGAGAACATGAAGAAGATCAAAAAGGATAAGAAAAATTCCTTTAAATATGGTAGTCTAATACTGTGTCTGTTCTTCTATTATATGAATGAGCTACCTGGATCAAATGGTTAGGTCTGGCAAAATGATAAACCCGTTGCAATTCATATCAGAGATTACATATATGCACTTGCTGATGCACAAGCCCAAAAATCTGCTCTCTAGGGTTACTTCAAGAACTTCTAGAGCATGATGTAAGCCAGAGAGAGAATACCACAGTCCATAGTTGAGAAAAATAAGGACACAATTTGCATTATGGTTGACACTGATCAATGTCTAATGGAGGCAGTTGAGCCAAGAACTATGTGGATAATGCCAATGGGATATGAGTTCAATGAAAACATTGTGGAGTTACATGTCCAACACTTGCTGAGCCAACCTAAAGATACTAAAGTAGAAAGGTTTGTCACCTTTGAAGAGCTAAGCATAAAAATACATTTTGAGTTAAGGCAGACTGAGATGAAAAGAAAAGTAAGAAAGGAAGTTGAAGAAGTTGCCAAAAGATTTGACATATCAAAAAAGGCTATAGATGCTAACAGAAAGAAAATAGAGAGGGCAAAGAAAGAAAGAGAAGAAGCAAAGAAATAAAGTACTCCTGTACAAACCTCCTCTCGGACTAGATCCTCCAAAAGCTCTACTCCTCTCACTTCCAAAAGCTCAAAGTCTACCAAACCAAAAGTCAAGACATCCAAAAAAGGAGAAAATAGGATGAAGACCAAAGCCACAAGGACATATACAAGCCATAAAGATGATGAAGAAACAGGATTAGATGAAGAAATCAGGAAAATGAAGAAGAAGAGAACATCTGGGAAGTTCTCTGCTAATAGAAATGAGGAAGAGAAGGCAGAGGAGTTAGTTGAAAAGCCCACTCTTTCCATTGATGATGTCATCAAGGAAGTTACTGTGGATGGGAACCTGCAGCCGGTGACAAAGTTCTATGATGAACATAGTGATGTTGACAAGAGAATTTTGGAAGAAGCTACTGTTAGGTACTTGAACATTTACAATAAAGCTTTCATTGAAATTATATCATTAATTCCTAAGAGCCTAGAAAAGGTACTTGAGCTAAGAAAAGAGAATGCAAAGGTAAAAGACTTAGAGATTCAGGAGTAGATAGTAATGTAGCTTTATCCTTCCATCACTTCAAAAGAAATGAGCATGATCTTGAAGGATTGTAAGGATGAGTTCCAGAGCAAAGAAAGAATGAACAAACTCATGCTTGGAGAAACTGACCAAGTAGTAAGAGAAACAAAAGATATCCTCTAGAATGCCTTGAAGAGATTCAATCTTCCTATAGTAGAAGAAATAGATGAAGAACCTTCTACCATGGATGTTGAAGGATCAAATGATGTCAATGAAAAACCCTCTGACAAGGATGTTGAAGGATTAAAGAAAATAAATGAAGAAATTTCTGAGAACTTAGACTCCTCAGTTCCAGAAGAGGAAGTTCGTGAAGTAGCAAACACATGTGACATCTCTCCTCTAGATCCCACTACAGCTATGACAAACATTCCAGAATCTGAAGCTGAAGGGGAAGGTGGAAGAGAGGAGAAGAAGATTCATGGAAAAGAGGATAAGGGAAAAGAAGAAGAACAAGCAGAAAAGACTAATGATGATTGTTCTAATATTTCAAAAGGAAAGAAGTCTCAATCTCTAGGAAGAGACATTATAGATATAGTGAAGAACTTTTTAGATAGAGAAATGATGGAGCTGGATGAACCTGACCGATTTCAAGGACCACTAAATTTTGACTCTCTCCCTGGTTTAGACAATGAAAATAGCATCTTTTTCTCAAGCCAAAGAAAAAGAAAAACTATTCAAATCTCACATGGAGGACTATGAACTGTTACAGATTACATCAACCTTTTAAAAGGATCCTTTTACCTCTCCATCCAGTAATCTGAAAAACTTAGTCAATTTTGTTAGAACTCATTTTGAATCCTTAGAGAAATCGACAGAAACTAAGGTCTGGAAGGAGTTCTTGGGAAAAAGGTTTAGTAAAGTACAAGGGCTAATTACCAATGATAGAAGAACCTTAGGCATTGGCATAAAGAGCCTTGAAAATGCTCTTAAAGATGGTGGGGACATATACAAATTCTCTTTGTCTTGGCCGAAAGTGACAGAGGACATTGATAAGAAAGTGAAAGAACAAGAAGGAAAACTATCAAGTTTATCTCAGAATTTTGATCCCCTTACTACCTCTCTGGTGAATCATGAATGAAAAGCTATTGCTATAATAAAGGAAATTAAAGAAGTGGTTAAGGAGAAAAAGAACATAATGGATAGAATGGGTGAACTCAGAGGGATAATCATCCCTAAGTTAGAGACAATGCATGATGCCTTGACAGAGGCACAAAATATAATCCAGAATAGTGATCCAACAGACTTAAAGAGGGCAGAAGAATATGCATTTTTGTTAAGTGGACACATCTCCATTTTGGATAGAATGAAGAGCAGTTGGGCCATAGAAATCATCTGGTTGAAGACAACCTTTGCGGATATACTTAAGTATATGTAGGTATAACTTATGATTTATATATACTTATGCAACCATGTATAGAATAATTTTTGCAAAATTTTGGTATGTAGATTCTACCCTTTGCCATTGATGTCAAAGGGGGAGTGAAGAGTAGTGAAAAATGTGGAGTCCAGCAAAGGGGGAGCTCCAGTAATACAGTGCAAAAGACAAAGCATCAGCAAAGGGGGAGTTACTGTGACACTTAGCCATTTTTCACTAAGTGTTGCCATCAATGCCAAAGGGGGAGATTGTTGGCAAGAGACACTGTGTGGCTTCATAAGTGTTTTCATTGATGGTAACAAAGTCTATCCCACACATCCGAAGTACATAGTATGTCTATATCGGAAGTTAGATTGAAGATTATTTTGGTCCGGTGAACAAGAACAAAGTATGTAACAGGGTCTGACGATCAAGTCTGAATCTCTCAGATGGTGTAACTCGGTAAGTTGTGGACTTGGACAAGTGAAGAGTGATATCATGACTATTGTATTCCAAAGATTTAGCCTCCGGTGATAAAGCAAGAAAAAGATATGAGCATCTGAGTGTTGGGTTCCAGTCAGGCAGAGCAGAAAGAGGAAGAACTGACCAACAAGGTATCAGACTTCGATCCAGATGAGTAAAATGTGTTGATCAAGAAATTTGTGGGATTATACATTGTTGGCCAACATGATTAATGACTTCTATGCTTAAGCTTTTGATACACATCACAAGTCAAGCATGGATTCAGCCAACAGATCAATAACATGCAAATATCCTAAGTGTTCTTGTTGCCGACTAGAAAGTTGATGAAAATCCTTGATGCAGATATATATACCAGATGGATTGCAACATGTAAAAGTGTGTGTTGGAGATGTAAAGAAATAAGGTGCGAAGAAAAGCATGGATAAGTGTGAGAACAACAATTTAAGTCTGGTATGTGACTGAATAACAACATTGAACAAAGGAAGAATGAATTGTGTCAGATCAGTATATTGTGCCTAACCAAAACTAAACTCTTGCATTTGTAGATGTTTCTCATTAGATAAAACACTTGATTATCTTCTGTAAGTTCTGTAGACATTGAGTCTCTTGTAGGCAGTGTGCCTCTTGTGAGTAGTGTGCTTAGGCAGTGAACCATAATTGGAAAGTGCCATTTTGTATTCATTTATTCTTTTAATAGAGAATACAATCTCGGGTTAGTCACCTCGTGGTTTTTTCCCTTAATAGGGTTTCCATGTAAAAATCCTTGTGTTATGTGTGTTGATTTTATTTGTGTTCTTATGATTGCATATGCTTTCATGTTTTGCTATAATAGTGAATATTGAGATAATGAAAGAAAAGAAAATTAAGGAAATTTTGAGTTAACTGATTCACCCCCCCTCTCAGTTATCTACCTTGTTTTCAATAATTGGTATCAGAGCAAGGTTCCTCTTAACAAAGCCTAACAGCTTGAGGAAGATCTAGGAATCTCAATGGATGCACATGGTATGAAGGAACAACTTCAGTTCGCCCTAGATGATCTTGAACAATCCCACTCTAAAGTTAATAATTTGAGAGAAAGAATCAAAGAAGCTGATGATTTCATAAATGAGCTAAAAGAAAAACTTAGTATCTCTGTGAAAAAAAAAAAAGAAACTACTTCAAAAATTGGACAATCAGAGTGAAGTCAATGATACTAATGAAGATCTGAATGAGAAAAATAAGCTATGTGAGAAGCTGTCAAAAGAAGTCATTATGGTAAGGCATGAAATGGAATTAGGGGTTATGAGATTCACCTAAGAAATTGAAGAAAAAAGAAAGATTGAAGATAATCTAAAACAATTCCTCAAGGAGAAAATAGAGGACTGCCACAAAATGGACAGAATAATCAGGCATCTTGAATCTAATCTTGAAGAAGATAAAGACAATGAAAAACAACTTAAGAATCAGATAGACACTCTTAAACAAGATCTTCAAACTACAAATGAATACAAAGAAAAATTCAAGATAAGCTCAGCCCAACTTGAAGTTCTTCTTGAAAGTCAAAAGAGGGTATATGATAAGCATGGCTTGGGATATAAGAAAGGTGAAAGCTTTGGATCTGGTCAGAAGAACTTTGGATCAGTAAATCAAAGAAACATGCCTAGAAGACCTCCGGTAAGGCAACCAAATGCTCAAAGATATCCATCCTTCAATGGATACTACTTCAATTGCAACAATTTTGGTCATAAAGCAACTCAATGCAGGAGGAGAATGAATTAGAATAATCCATCCTTCTCCGGACAATGTTTTAATTGCAAAAGGTATTGTCACAAATCTCATGAATGCAAAAATATGCAAATAAACAATTCATTCAATGGTAGATGCTTTGCATGCAATAGAATGGGACATATGGATAATCAATGCAGATCAAGAGGATATCAATCAAATAAGTAAAAAAATGTTGTATGTTACAATTGCAATAGATTCGGTCATATTGCCAATTTTTGCAGAAGTAGAAATCAGGATAGAAAAGGTCCAGTGGAACATGATTACAAACAAGATAAGGGAAAAGGTAAAGTGAATGCGGATGAAGTTCAAAAGGAGATGAGTAGGATTTTGGTAAAGAAAAGTACAGTAAATACTAGGGATGGATTCGTACCAAAATCTAGTGCTAATATTCCTTCCAAAAACTAAAAGGTAAGCTTTGGCTCAAGGGGAGCTATAGAGAAAATCCTTTTCCCCCAGCTAGCTAGTAAGTACCTAAATTTGGCACATTAAGTCAAAATATGTTGGTAGGTGGCGACTGATCATGCAAGTACTATACACTAGTTATGTATCCTCACTGGGGTTCGAGGGCGCAACCCCCCCAAAAAATTTTGAGCTGACATAGAAAACCCTATTTTTGTAACTGACATAAGGCTTGATAAAAGCCACTAAGGGTTAGGGTTTTGGTTGAGATTGTATTGTAGCATTTGCAACAATATTGAGTTGCAGGGATTGCTAGTTGTAATCAGTTTGATTTATTGGATAATAATATTGGACTCTCTATTTGGTGGATGTAGCCCGAGTTTGGGTGAACCACGTTAAAACTTGTCTCACTGTTATTATTTCTATGTATTTTCCATTCCTCTGTTTAATCTTTATTTGCATTTAATTGATATCTTCTGCCAGCTAACCCTAACAAAATAAGAGGTTGTGGTTTAAAGGGTTTGAGTAGATTCACTTGAAAGTCATCCAGTCAAAATTTGGGAAATCTGCATGCAGATTTGAGCAAGTTATGAGGAGATCCTGTATCAGCAGCTATCTAGTAAAGCAGAATTTCACAGATAGATCCGGTATGATCCAAAATTGAAATAATTTAATCTGTGAACCTATGAGATATTTGAAAAGGGTGAAGATATGTTGTCAGTCCTCATAGGCAATAAATTTAAGATCCTTGCAATGATTCAAGAAAATCTTTCAAATATAGTAACCAGATGACTTAAGTTGTGCATTTATTACAAAATATAAATTATGTTTAGCGAAAGGATAAAAGGGTCTTCACTCACCATTTATCGCACTTTGCATTAAAAATGAAGAAGGGAGAATAGCTTTGAGAAGAGATTTTACTATTCACTCGTGTTCAAGCTAAAGATCAAATTCTTACAAGAAAATTGCTATAACATCTGCTTCAAACCCTAAAATGTGATCATGCAAGTACTGTACACTAGTTATGTATCCTCGCTGGGGTTCAGGGGCGCAACCCCCAAAAAAAATAAAATTTGAGCTGACATAAAAAACCCTATTTTGGTAACTAACATAAGGCTTGATAAACGCCACTAAGCGTTAGGGTTTTGGTTGAGATTGTATTGTAGCATTTGCAATGTTATTGAGTTGTAGGGATTGTTGGTTGTAATCAGTTTGATTTACTGGATAATAATATTGGACTCTCTGTTTGGTGGATGTAGCCCGAGTTTGGGTGAACCACGTTAAAAGTTATCTCTCGCTGTTATTATTTGTGTGTATTTTCCATTCCTTTGTTTAATCTTTATTTTCATTTAATTGATATCTTCTACTGGCTAACCCTAACAAAATAAGAGGTTGCAGTTTAAAGTGTTTAAGGAGATTCACTTGAAAGTCATCCAGTGAAAATTTGGCAAATCTGGATATAGATTTGAGTAAGTTATGAGGAGATCCTGTATCAGCAGCTATCCGGTAAAGCAAAATTTCACAGATAATTAAGGTATGATCCAAAATTGAAATAATTTAATCTGCAGAACTATGAGATGTTTGAAAAGGGTGAAGACATGTTGTCATCCCTCATAGGCAACAATTTTAAAATCCATGCAATGATTCAAGAAAATCTCTCAAATACAGTAACTAGATGACTTGATTTGTGCATTTATTACAAAAGATAAATTAGGTTCAGCGAAAGGATAAAAGGGTCTTCACTCGCCATTTATCACACTTTTCATTCAAAACAAAGAAGAGAGAAGAGCTCTGAGAAAAGATTCTACTGTTCACTCACGTTCAAGCTGAAGATCAAATTCTTACAAGAAAATTTCTCTGACATCTGCTTCAAACCCTAAAACATGAAAAGGTACTTCCCTTCTAAAAACTCTCTCCAGATCTCCTGCAAAATGGCTACTCCAATGGTTGTCAATATTTCTGATAGGTTGAGACCAAATATCAAGAAACACCCTTACAAATCTCTAGAAGTTGATCCCTTGGCTACATTTTCTAGCATTTCACACAAAGTGTTGCATGTAGAAAATGTTAGGGTTTATATCCATGCTAACATTGAAGAATTTGGAGACTCAAAATTGATGGATATTTATCACAAACAGCCAATAGATGAGAATTTTGAACTCAAACCTGAATTCAAGGCCCTCCGAGACAAACACTTTGGACATTGCATACATTTTTTGTGTTTTACAAAAGACAATGGGGTCCAGTATGTTCTAAGTAGGATGCATGAAAATTTTATGTGGCTAATGAGGCCATTCAAGATAACTAAAGATGCCATTAGGGTAGTGATTGGACTGCATTCATCAGGTGGGTTACCCACACTCAAATCTGTGAAAACCAAATGATAACTGAAGCCACCGGATCAAAATTTCACAAAAAAGCAATGACTATAGATGACATCAAAGATCTAGATGTCAAGTTTGCTTCAATGATAATCCACTACAAAATTTACCATTCGAGCAGGGAGAATTCCGTCTAGTACAACAATCTATACTACATATCAGATGTTGAGGGAAGATATAGATTATGATATGTGTGAGCTTCTTCTAAATCAGCTATTGAAGAACTTGGAGAAGATAAAAAAGGATACAAAAAATTCCTTTAAATATGGTAGTGTAATACTGTGTCTATTCTTCTATTATATGAATGAGCTACCTGGATCAAATGGTTGGGTCTGACAAAATGATAAACCTGTTGCAATTCATATCAGAGATTACATATATGAACTTGGTGATGCACAAGCCCAAAACTCTCCTCTCTGGGGTTACTTCAAGAACTTCTAGAGCATGATGCAAGCCAGAGAGAGAATACCACCGTTTATAGTTGAGAAATACAAGGACACAATTTGCTTTATGGTTGACACTGATCAATGTCTAATAGAGGTAGTTGAGCCAAGAACTATGTGGATAATGCCCATGGGATATGAGGTTGATGAAAACATTTTGGAGTTACATGTCCAACACTTGCTGAGCCAACCTAAAGATACTGAAGCAGAAAGGTTTGTCACCTTTGAAGAGCTAAGCATAAAAATACATGTTGAGTTAAGGCAGCCTAAGATGAAGAGAAAAGTAAGAAAGGAAGTTGAAGAAGTTGCCAAAAGATTTGGCATATCAAAAGAGGCTGTAGACGCTAATAGAGAGAAAATAGAGAGGGCAGAGAAAGAAAGACAAGAAGCAAAGAAAGAAAGAAAGTGCTCCTATAAAAACCTCCTCTCGGACTAGATCCTCCAAAAGCTCTGCTCCTCTCACTTCCAAACACTCAAAGTCTACCAAACCAAGAGTCAAGACATCCAGAAAAGGAGAAAAGAGGACGAATACCAAAGCCACAAGGACATATACAAGCCATAAAGATGATGAAGAAATAGAATCATATGAAGAAATCAGGAAAATGAAGAAGAAGAGAACATCTGGGAAGTTCTCTGCTAATAGAAATAAGGAAGAGAAGGTAGAGGAATTTATTGAAAAGCCCACTCTTTCCATTGATCACATCATCAAGGCAGTTACTGTGGATGGGAACTTGCAGCCAGTGACAAAGTTCTATGATGGATACAGTGATGTTGACAAGAGAATTTTGGAAGAAGCTACTATCAGGTACTTGAACATTTACAGTAAAGCTTTCATTTAAATTATATCATTAATTCCTAAGAGCCTAAAAAAGGTACTTGAGCTAAGAAAAGAGAATGCAAAGGCAAAAGACTTAGAGATTTAGGAGTAGATAGCAATTTGGGAGTAGATAGCAATTTATCTTTATCCTTCCATCACTTCAAAAGAAATGAGCATGATCTTCAAGGATTGTAAGGATGAGTTCTAGAGCAAGGCAAGAATGAACAAACTCATGCTTGGAGAAACTAACCAATTAGCAAGAGAAACAAAAGATATCCTCCAGAATGCCTTGAAGAGGTTCAATCTTCCTATAGTAGAGGACATAGATGAAGAACCTTCTACCATGGATGTTGAAGGATCAAATGATGTCAATGAAAAACCTTCTGACAAGGATGTCGAAGGATTAAAGAAAATAAATGAAGAAATCTCTGAGAACTTAGACTCCTCAGTTCCGGAAGAGGAAGTTCGTGAAGAAGCAAACACAGGTGACATCTCTCCTCTGGATCCCACTACAGCTATGACAAACATTCCAGACTCTAAAGTTGAAGGGGAAGGTGGAAGAGAGGAGAAGAAGATTCAAGGAAAAGAGGATAAGGGAAAAGAAGAAGAACAAGCAGAAAAGACTAATGATGATTGTTCTAATATTTCAAAAGGAAAGAAGTCTCAATCTCTAGGAAGAGACACTATAGAGACAATGAAGAACTTGTTAGACAGAGTAATGATGGAGCTAGATAAACCTGAGCAATTTCAAGGACCACTGAATTTTGACTCTCTCCCCGATTTAGACAATGAAAATAGCATCTTTTGCTCAAGCCAAAGCAAAAGAAAAACTCTTGAAATCTCACATGAAGGACTATGAACTATTAGAGCTTACATTCGTGATGTTGGAGAAGATCATGCCAACCTTTCAAAAGGATCCTTTTGCCTCTCGATCTAGTAATCTGAAAAACTTAGTCAATTCTATTAGCACTCATTTTGAATCCTTAAAGAAATCAGTAGAAACTAAGGTCCAAAAGGAGTTATTGGTAAAAAGGTTCAGTGAGGTACAAGGGCTAATTACTAATGATAGAAGAACCTTAGGCATTGGCATAAAGAGCCTTGAAAATGCTCTTAAAGACGGTGGGGACCTATACAAATTCTCTTTGTCTTGGCCCAAAGTGACAGAGGACATTGAGAAGAAAGTGAAAGAAGAAGAAGGAAAACTGTCAAGTTTATCTCAGAATTTTGATCCGCTTACTACCTCTCTGGTGAATCATGAATGTCAAGCTATTACTATAATAAATGAAATTAAATAACTTGTTAAGGAGAAAAAGAACATAATGGATAGAATGGGTGAACTCAGAGGGATAATCATCCCTAAGTTAGAGACGATGCATGATGCCTTGATAGAGGCACAAAATACAATCTGGAATAGTGATCCAACAGACTTAACGAGGGAAAAAGCATATGCATTTTTGTGAAGTTGACAGATCTCCATTTTGGACAGAATGAAGAGGAGTTGGGCCATAGAAATCATCTAGTTGAAGACAACCTTTACGGATATACTTAAGTATATGTAAGTATAACATATGATTTATATATACTTATGCGGCCATGTATAGAATATTTTTTGCAAAAATTTGGTATGTGGATTCTGCCCGTAGCCATTGATGTCAAAGGGGGAGTGAAGAGTAGTGAAAAATGTGGAGTCCAGCTAAGGGGGAGCTCCAGTAAAATAGTGCAAAAGACAGAGCATCAGCCAAGGGGGAGTTACTGCGACACTTAGCCACTTTTCACTAAGTGTTGCCATCAATGCCAAACGGGGAGATTGTTGGAAAGAGACACTGCGTGGCTTCATAAGTATTGTCATTGATGGTAACAAAGTCTATCCCACACATCTGCAGTACATAGTATGTCTATACTAGAAGTCAGATTGAAGATTATTTGTCTGTGAACAAGAATAAAGTATGTAACATGGTCTGACAATCAGGTCCAGATCTCTCAGATGTTGTAACTCAGTAAGTTGTGGACTTGGACAAGTCAAGAGGGGTATCATGACTACTGTATTCCAAAGATTTAGCCTCCGGTGATAAAGCAAGAAAAAGATATGAGCATCTGAGTGTTGGGTTCCAGTCAGGTAGAGCAGATAGAGGAAGAACTAACCAATAGAGTATCAGACTTCAATCCAGATGAGTAAAAGGTGTTGATCAAGCAATTTGTGGGATTATACATTGTTGGCCAACATGATTAACGACTTCTATGTTTAAGCTTTTGATACACATCACAAATCAAGCATGGATTTAGCTGACAGATCAATAACTTGCAAATATCTTGAGTGTTCTTGTTGCCGACTAGAAAGTTGATGAAAATCCTTGATGTCGATATTTATACCAGATGGATTCCAACATGTAAAAGTGTGTGTTGAAGATGTAAAGAAATAAGGTCTAAAGAAAAGCAGGGATAAGTGTGAGAAGAACAATTTAAGTCCAATATGTGGCTGAATAACAACATTGAATAGAGGAAGAATGAAGTGTGTCAGATCAGTATATTGTGCCTAACTGGAGCTGAAGTCTTGCATTTGTAGATGTTTGTCATAAGTTCAAACACTTGATTATCTTCTGTAAGTTCTGTAGATAGTGAGTCTCTTCTAGGCTGTGTGCCTCTTGTGAACAGCGTGTTCAGGCAGTGAGCCCTAATTGACAAGTGCCATTTTGTACTCCTTTATTCTTTTAATAGAGAATACAATCTTGGGTTAGTCACGCCGTGGTTTTTTCCCTTGATAGGGTTTCCACATAAAAATCCTTGTGTTATGTGTGTTGATTTTATTTTTGTTCTTATGATTACATATGATTTCATGTTTTGATATAATAGTGAATATTGAGATAACGAAAGAAAAAAAATTAAGGAAATTTTGAGATAACTGATTCACCCCCCCTCTTAGTTATCTGCCTTGTTTTCAATAGTGAATCCCTTTGTAATTGATGTCAAAGGGGGAGAATTATGTAGAGTGTTCACGACAAAGTACATACTAATGCATGCAAAAAGGGGGAGAAGGGTATGGTTGTCATGGTCAAATTTTGGTCAGATTCAGGTGTTGCCATCGATGACAAAGGGGGATATTGTTGAATTGTTTTCATTGATGTCAAAGAAAGGAAAGGAGCAATCGACATAATAAGGAGCAATTAGCATTTGCATATTGTGGAGCTTGTCAAAGCTATGTTGTATTGTGTTGGAGTCCTGTCAGCAAAATGTTTTTAATCTAAAACCAAGTTAGGTCTATCAATAATATGTGCTCAGTCCAAACCTATCTTATATCAACAACTTGGAAGAAATGAGAAGTCACATTACTAATATCAGTAATGGAAACAAAGTGAAGTCAAGTGAATTATATTGGTGAAGTTTTTATTTTTTAAACTTGTTTGCGAGTTTGGGTTTTATCTGATTTACCGACAAAGCAAAGAAAATGGTTGAAAAGTGTTCAAAGAAAAGCACTATCAGGAAAAATTTACATTCCCAAACTAGTTTGCATGTTTGGCTTTTAGCTGATTTGCCGACTAGTCGATACTGGCTTGCTAAGGCAAGGTATAATGTCTTTTGAAAAGGCTATGTCTTTAGGAGATTTTGAAGAGAAAAAAAACTTCAAGTCTTTGTCTGTGTTGTTGAGAAAGTGCATCAAAGACTAACTAGTTTGAAAGTTAGTATTTTTCCCACTTCATCGACTAGGTGATGCTTGGCCAAGAATGAACAGTGTATGGAGTGAGAAAGATAGTTTGTGATAGTTAAAAATTGCTAACAATGGGAGGTTGGTGTAAGTTCAAGATTTTTTTATTTTTCTTGATAAGCTACTGAGTTTGTGAAATAGCCACCTTATTGACAAAGTGTGCTAAAGGCCAAATTTTTGAAAAAGTAATATTCACCGATAGAAATAATGAAAGCTAAAGAAAAGGCAAAGTTTGGAATAAGAAATATTTTTCGATAAAGGCATAAGGAGATAACACTGAGGTTCTTAAGTTTGACAATTCACTAATAACGAAGGAAATGAGGCTTGGTTTGTAATAATGTGTTCTTTCCAATAAAGCATTTGTGATGGAGTTAGCTAAGGTTCAAAAAAGGGAGAAGTTACTGATAGAATGGGCAAAAGATAAAGTTTGTAAAAATGAGTTTTTGTCGATAACGTGTTAAAAGAGAGTTTTTTTTAAGGGAAATTTTACCGATAAGAGGCATAAAGACATAAAAGACAAAAGTTTAGAAATATGAGATTTCGCTGACAAAGTATGATTAAAAGCCAATTTTTAATAGTTTGGAAAGATGTATTTTTGCTAATAGAAAATGAAGGAGTATCAATTCGGAAAAACTAGATTTCATCGACAAAGGGCGATAAAGGCTAGTTTTGAAAACTAAACTTTTTGCCAATAAAAGCAAAAAAGACCTGATCTTGCTATATGGCATTTTTACCGATAACGGTATATGTTCTCTGTCCAATGTCATACTTGCAAAAAATTAAGTTGGTGACATAAGTGATAGATTAATTACATGGATGAAAAGGCCACATAAGCAACAGTATGTTTCAGATGATCTTGCTGACTCTAAAGTGAATAGAACAATGGGATATTTCATCGATAAACAATTTTGAGCCTGATCTAGATTAGTTGCACAATAATTAACAATTTGAAATTGTCGATGTTCAGTTTGTGAATGGTTGATGGCGGCTCAACTAATTGGAAGTGTCATGCCCACATTTCCCATGCGGTCATGACACATAACACACATGTCATGTCCACATTAGTCATGTGGTCATGACATGAAACATCAAAAACTTTTCCACGTGTCCCTAGAAACCCCCTCGCACGCGTCAGCATGCTCGGTGGCGATACGCATAAGGCATAAACATGTCAATCGATATTCAGGGTAGAGCATCCACCTATGCAATCCCCTGTGTGATGATAGCTGACTAGGGGGTTATGTGACGCGATGAGCATTGCAACTAGGGTTAGAATTGATTTAATTCAAAACCCTAAGTTACCTAGGTGAGTGAAATGATTTCGATTGAATCAAAATTAAGCCCTAATTCTAATGCATAAAAGAAATTGAATAAAATCAACACTTCAATGATATAATGGTCGCATGATGAAATGAAGTCATAAAATAAATGTCACAAAAATGTCATTAAAATAAAACCCTAAATCCTGAGAAAATTTTGCAGCATAACGCGTTTTCAACATATGAAATAAATATTTTAAAAATAATTTCCCAATAAATAATTAATGCAAAAATTAAATAATTGAAATATAAAATAAAGAATTCTAAGGGTCAAATATAAAAAAAAACCACTTACTAAAATATATTATTCAAAAATTAAACCAATGACCAAAATAAAATTCATTAATTAAGTTTCTTAATAAATATAATTACAACAATTACATTTATTAATAACTCAAGTTTAAAATAAAAGAAGAGAAAATAAAATAAAATATCCCTATGGGAAAAAATGGATTAAATTAAAAATAAATTCAATTACAAGGTTTCCCCAATAAAAAATAAATTTAAGTCCCACTAGAAACTACTAAGGATGTCAGAGATTAAATAAAAGGCAAGGGGATAAAGAGTTCCAATAGATCAAAAATCCCATTCCCACCAAAATAAATCCTACTTAAAAAGAATTAATCCAAACCCAAGGAAATATATAAGTCAAAATAATCAAATCACTAGGGGAGGCAATTAATTCCCCAAAAGGTCAAATTGCAAATGAGAGAGAAGTTTGAATTCCTGCACAAATGGAAAAATAGAGAAATGAATAAAATAGCAAAACTAATTTCCCTTTCATCTTCCACTCAACCCTAATCTAATATTCTATTTGTTTTCCCAAAAAATGCCCTAACCCTAGAAATCTCTCTCTCTCTCTCTCTCTCTCTCTCTCTCTCTCTCTCTCTCTCTCTCTCTCTCTCTCTCTCTCTCTCTCTCTCTCTCTCTCTCTCTCTCTCTCTCTCTCTCTCTCTCTCTCTCTCTCTCTCTCTCTCTCTCTCTCTCTTTCTCTTGTTTTGTTTTGTTTTGTTTTCTCACTTTATTTTCTTTCCCCTCTTCTCCTTAGTTTCTCCTCTCTTTTTTTGTGTTGCAGGTTAGGGTTTCCTTCCCCAATGGCTTTGCAGCCATGAGAATACCTCTCAGAGGTATATATTTGTGTAAATATAGGATATATATTTGTGTAGATATGTATATATATTTATATATATACACATTTTGTGTACATATATATAAATATATATACAAACATTTAAATTTGGAAGTATTTATTTATTTATCTTTGTTTTTATTATAGAAAGGGATATATATATAGATATATTTGTTTTTTACTATTAAAAATTGCAAGGACGAACTACAGATTTAAGAGGGCGAGGAAGGGCCGAGCGATACAGAAGGAAGGGCGACAGGGAACTACCAACGCTACCGCCACCATCTATGGAGCGCAGGGTTTAAACGCCACTACAAATTTTCTATGGTTTCAAGTGTAGGTCTAGTGTGGGTGGGGCCAAGGGTGTGGGTGGGGGTTTGACCCCCCTCCCCACACCCACTATGTGCAAAACATAGGCTGTGTGGGCGGCGGCACCATCCACATGGCCCTGAAATCTTTTTAAAAAAAAGACAACTCTAAACTCCAAACCCTAATAAATTAGGATTCGGCCTTTGTCAAGAAAAAACCACAGTCTTCTTTATCTTGAGTAGTTTGTTATTAATGATCATCCAGTGTAAAGTTTATTTGATAAAATTTCTGATTTAATTAATATATATATATATATATATATATATATATATATATATATATATACCCACAATTACATAGCAAAAGAATATAACCAGGTTTGTATCTTATAATAAACCAGTAGTGTGTATTTTTTTTTGAAAAAATAAATATATAGAAATACTATTTTTCTTTTGTAAAATAAATAGAACAAAATTTCTATCTCTTCTCTTTTCTTTTGACGGAAAAATAATTAACACAAAATAACATATTTTTGTTTTGAAGCCAATATTAACACTAAGATACTTGTTTCCCTTCAAGGGGCCTACTCCAATGCTTGTGGAGGACACTTTGGTGGTAGATATTTTGAGACATATCCACATCATCATGACAATGGATTACTTCACAATATGGATCAAAGCCATTCTTCTCCAATCTACCATGGTCAAAGTAATTTGTAAATTCTTGTTGAATAATATTATTTCTCGCTATGCGTTACCTTTCACCTTGGTCTCTCATAATGGGACCTTGTTCAAAAATAAGGAGGTGAAGCAATTTATAGAAAAAATTTGCATTCAACATCATTTTTCAATGCCCTATTATCCTCAGTCTAATGGGTAGGCTAAGGCTTCTAATAAAATGATCAAACAAATACTTCACAAAACCATTAACAAGTATGGTAAGGATTGGCATGTGCATCTCTCTTATGCTTTGTGGGCCTATTGCACAAGTCTTATAATTGCCACCAACATCACTCCTTACAATCTTGTTTACGGAGCTGATGCTATCATTCCTTTAGAGTTGGAGATCCCATCTCTGCAAGTCTCCCTTCAAAGGATCATCAATGATAATACCTACTATGACCAATCTCTTCCATACATTGAAATGCTTTATAAGCATCATATTATTTCCTTTGAACACCTTCAATCCTATCAAAATGTCCTATACCAAAATTATAATCAACATGTCATTTGTCATTCATTTCAAGTTGATGACTTGGTTCTTTATGAAAATCAATGCAATATGAATCCTTTAGTAGGTGTTAATCGAAAATCTAGTCCTAATTGGCTAGGCCCTTATATATTAGTCACTTCAATTTATGGTCTTGGTGCTTATGGCCTCTCCAAAATAGAGGGGAAGCCCCTTAAAGAACTTATAAATGTTCTCCATCTTCATCACTTTCATGTGTGACCCCTTTCTTGAGGGGCCACCTAATCAATCATGTTTTTCTTTAAATTGTTTAGTAAATCATTATAGCATTTAATTAATCAATTTTATTCACCAACATTGTTTATTTAGATCATTATAGATTTTAATTAAATAATTTTTACTCAAAGTTGTTTAATTAGACCATAAGAACATCTAAGTAAGTATTATAATAATAATAATAATAATAATAATAATAATAATAATATCATAAGACATGGACATCGCCAAAAATAATGATATATGTGTTTGTATGCAAAATATGATACAATACATAATCTCAATAGTACAAAATCCACCACTCATTGAAATGTGGTTTCTGTCAAAATATACATATACATATATATACAAAAATATATATCATGGAGCATGGCTCCCTATGTCCTCTAGATTTAGTGTTGTTAGGGGTGGCTACTCTAGCTACACATGAGGTAGATGTCATCTCAAGACCATTGAATGTGGGTGGGATCATCCCTGAGAGACACTCTATCCCTGGAGTCCTTTGATCTCACCCCTCAGCTGCATGACCTCCACCATAAATCTCATCTCACTTTGCCTCAGCTCTAGGATTTAGCTCATCAGTGCGTGAACCCTGGGGTGGTCTAGCTTTGATGGGCCTACTACCTGTGCCCTTTGCATCTCCATACTGACCTCATTGAGTCATCTCTATAGGGAATCATAGCTTTTCTTAGCACTCTCTACCCATGTCATAGGGAATCATATTTTTTCTTGTACTCTCTAATCATGCTTTTCCATTATTTCTAGGAGCTCTACTATAGAATAGTCGGCATGGGCCTATGCCTCCTCATAAGTAGCTTGTAGCTACACTATTATCTCAAAGATGTTTGTGTGTCTCCCTACCATCTATATAGGCATGTGGTTAGAACTCATCGACTACTCTATCTAGACTATGGGAACCATCTTAATTATAGCAACTAGTGTCCTACTAAATAAATAAATCACATAGATCATACTTAAGTCCCTGACCTCCAGTCAAGGTTTACAATAATTCTAGCTACCACTAGGGGTGGAGCTATCACTATCAATACTACTATCACTATAGTCTATGCTCTAGTAGCCCTAACTCTATTAGATTCTTTGCCAATTAGCTTGATAGACGGTGCACCTCAAAGGTGAGCCCTGAACCTCTCCTCAACTACACTCTCCTCTTGCCACTATCATCATCGTGACCTCTCCTCCTCCTCCTCCTCCTCCTTGTCTAACCCTTCCTTGGAGGAGCTCCCCTTTCATGATTCACCACCCCTTAGTGGCCCCAAGTCCCTAGTGGGGGCATCAACTAGATAGATCAATGTGGGGCATGTCACTACCCACTAGGCTTCATACCTCATCGTAGTCCCAACATCATCAGTATTAGCATGCAAATGGGAGTCATATCCATCATCATTAGAGGGGATCAATGGAACATCCAATTGCATGACACTCTAATGTGACCATGCATACATGGTCACATTAGGTGGTACTCCTTAGACCTATCTAAACTATGTCAGACATGGTTAGAGTAAAAGGGGACTATGATGTGGTTGTCATATCCTATTAACCATCTATCATTATACATCCTAGAAAGTTGCTATCCATATCCATCCCATCTGTGCATCCCCAGGTAGGGCCTCGATTTGAGCTCTATGCCAGTTAGCCTATTGAAGGTCTACCACCAGTATGTCAAGTCCCAGAACTACCATGACCACCAAAGTGGATAGGCATGGGATCAGGGGTTTTCCCTCATTGTATTCATTAGATACCCTACTATGTGAGTTCACCTGATATGCTTAAAGACCACACCTACAAAAGTGTGTAGAACGTCAAGCTATGTGCCTCGTAGTGCACATATCTCAATGGGTCATGGCATAAATGGGATAGCATGTTGCTCCATTACCTAGATGGTGTGAACTAGTCCCCCATGTAGGTGTGTGCCCCTCCTGTCAAAAGTGAGGTACATTGTGATAGTCACAATAATGATTTGCTACACGAAGGGTACTAGTACTACACCCTACTCTAGCCATTGGAAGTATATGTAGCCACTCTCTTCCTCATAAATAAGCCTCCTAATAATGTACTTTTATCCCATCTAGATGTAAGTAGCTAACCTATATTGCATGATACTCACCTATAAGCCTCTAATATAGTCAGCTTGAGAATGTGATATACATCCTCCAATATGACTATCATCTCCCTAGTAGGCAAAAGGAAGATGGACTTGTTTGTGTCCCATCACTAGATATATGTTCCATGAGCATGCGGTCATGAAACCACATCTCTAGCATCATGTAGCCAGTTAATGCCTACTTCAGATTGTAGGCTAGTCTCTACAGAAGTGAGAGCCACCTATTGGCACCACAACATTGAAAGTATACTACATCTTGTATGCTTGTAGATGGTCGGTCTACACTACAAAGAAAGTAAAATAAAAATTTTATCAATACTTCATCATTTAAAATAGAAAAACAATCTAAAAATTAAATTTTTAGCTTAAGTCTCTAGGACACTAACACCCCATGACTCTAGCACATTTTTTAGATGCATATGTACCCCTTTGGGATACTAGTGCATCCTGTAGATGGTAGTGCATTCCTAGGATGCTAGTGCATCGGCTAAATGCCAACACATAGATGGGGTGTCAATACACTAGTTCGATGGTAGTGCATTGCCTGGGTCCCATCTCATATTTTAAATGCATAATAAATGCATAAAATTAAACTTTTTTAACTTACCTCTTAAATGCAATGCCTTGTTCGATGCGAGCTTGAAGCTCCTCCTACCAGGGTCATCTATAGTTTTATCGTCACAACATATTGGCTTTTTGAGTGCTCTACATACCTCCAAATTTCTAAATTTGAATGGTGAAAATGAATAGTAAATTTTCTAAATTTTTACTATTTATAGTAATATTTCAAAGTTTTAACCTCCCCTTCAACACCCCTTCTCATGAAAACATTGACATCTTATACCCATGATCTTCAATTTTTAGGTTGTCTATTTCATTGGAATCTTAGTTTTACCATCTTCCTCATGGTTAGCCCTTTATGATTTCATTTGTCTTTAGAATAGGTTTTTTGAGGCCTTTTCACTGAATTTATTGATAGATCTTCTCTCTCAACTTTTCTTTCCTATTTCTATCTCATGAGAAAATTGACAAAAATAGGAGGGGACAATACCATTACATGTTACCTCTAGTAGGAAATCTAGCTAGAGTTAATATCATATGCCTTTTATTATTCTCTATTAATTGCTTCCCTTTCTGCATGTACACCACATGATTCTATTGCAACGTGTGTAGCCTTGGTCTCCTTGTGTTGTGTAACGTAGTGCTTAGGTTCGTGATAAGGCTTAACTGCCTCTGGTGGATTCATTAACTCTAGTGGTTGTATCAGGCATTAAAAGGTTGATCTTTTGGTGCAATGGCAACCATCTTTCCATCAATTGGTATCAGAGCCTAGGTCAAATGCTTGAACCCCTCACTTGTGTTGGGGGGATTGTTGCAAGATGTGTGCCTTGGTCTCCTTGTGTTGTGCAGCGTAACTCTTTGGTTCATGACAAGGCTTAACTGCCTCCCATGGATTCCTTAACTCTTGTGGTTCTATCAGTCATTAAAAGGTCAATCTTTTGGTGCAATGGAAATCATCTTTCCAATCGATTCTTCCTCTAAAGCAATTGGTCGATCGTCTATTATCATCACATTTTTCTATTTTCTTAATTTTTAATAATTTTCATTATATTTTAGGGATGATACAAGCAATGAGATATTTTCATAGCTAGGTCTCTTTCTTGTCGACTCAAAAACTTTTCTTTATTTCCCACATGTTTTCTTTTGCCTCCACTCTTTTTAGTGTGCATGATATAGATTACTATATTATTGACATATTTCTAGGTCTTGTAGGATTATATATATTATTTATTTTCTGATATTGTGATATTACAGGATTTGTGGCTCCTAACACTATGGCTTTGTAGGTCCTAAACTGGGGGCAACCTCCCCTCCTTTCTAGATGATTTTGGTTACTTCTATAGTATCCATTTTATAATGATATTTCATTTTACCATTGTACTGTAGCATGCTTTTTCACTCAGTACTATTAGCCTGCTAAAGTGGGGGAAAAATGTAATGTCAAAAATTGCATACTCTATAATTTTGTGTCATGTTTTGCACCTACCTTAGTATCAATTCCAATAGCATGTATTAGAGCTTCTTAGACCTAATTCTTGAATTATCTCCTCAAAAATAACCTTTCCACCAAAATTGTTTTAGAGATTTGATATAGACATCTTTCTAAGCACAAATGTTAAGCTAGAGAAAAATTTCCCTTAAAACTAGCATGACACATAGACATCTGTGTGACATGCTAGCATCCTTTGTCATTAAGTGCCTTGAAATGAGCATTACTTATGCATGCCACTACCTCATAATGTCTTCTAACAACTATAACACCCCCATGGACAATCCTTACTATCTTAGCCTTCCCTTGACCAAAATAGGAGAAGAATTTTTTAAATTCATTCACAAGATCTCATGAGCTCTCTAAGAAAAAACAAACACACAAAGATTATCTATAGGATGGAATTTTGGAAGCTCTAGTTTTTTCATAGATTGTCATAGAAGAAATATTCTCTCCATTTCTTGATAGCCTTATTAATGTAATTTCTTGAGATGCTTTTAGTTTTTCTAAAAAGTTAGTTTATATCTCTATGAATAGCATTATACTATTAATTATTTCTCACTCTTAGCTTAGAAAAAATAGAATTTTTGTCTAATACTATAATTGGAATATCTAGGTTAGTTTTGTGAAGGTTAAAATAAGACTTCTCTTTTGAAGCTAGAGATTCCAGAGTGGTGATCTATAATATCACTTTGTCTAAAGGGTGCAACTCTCTAGGTGGAATTGTTATCTTATACACTAGACATTCTCATAGTTATTGGTAAAGAATTTGCTAGTCCATATGCACCCTATTATTCTTTAGAGTTTGTACCAAATGAGCTTGCCTCTTCTTCTCCCAAACTATCATGTCCACTTTGTTGTTCAGTTTTAGATGCATCTTGTTACTCCAATTTTATTTCAAAATTATCCTTTTCCTTCTCATTGTCCTTCGGCTATTCATCCTTAGATAAGTGTCTACATTCCCTAAATATTGTTGGGAATTAAGGTGTCTCAACTTGCAATTCCTAGCATTGATTATTAGATTATTTATTTATTTAATTGCCTAATTTTGTATTTACTTGCACATCCTATTTTGTCATTTTGTTTGAGGTGGCATTGTGACATGTCATCCTATTTGTAATGTGACATGGATGGTCAAGTCAAACATAAGTGGATTTAGGCATCCCATTTGAGGTGGCACTAATATGCTATGTGTCAGCATCCTGTGGTATGACAAAGTAGTTATTTTGTATGATAGAATCTATGATGCGTAAGAGCCAAGTATAAAGATTCCTATGACAAGTGAAGACAAGTGTTGAAGAGCATCTTTGCATGTGGAGAAGGCATCTTTGGGTGCCCAAGTTGGGTTAGGACATGTTGTAAGAGGAATATGCTATTCTTAGTCATGTATGACAGATTCTCTTACAACATTAAGTGTTGTTATGTTGCATATTTTTATGACAGCTGTAAGATGTGTATGAGCATCTATCATTGCCTATTTTTAGCCTGGAGCACTGCATTCTTGGGATGTCAAATCTACTATGTATGACAGATGTAAGAGAGTGTATGCATGTTGTACACGTATCCTTGGGTGTGTGAAATGGGTCATGTGGCCAAGATGGATGCCCATCTCTAGAAGCTTCATGTTTATGCCTTGTAACTCTATATAATGAGGTGTTTTGTAGTAGTAGTTGCATAGTTTTTGTTTAGGTACTATTATGCTGCTAGAATTACTCCACAAACGACATTGCAGACTCCTCAAAGAACATGCATTGCAAGTGCATTATAAACAATCTTGTTTTGATAATACATTGTGCAGGTTTTGGAGTGTGGGGTTTTTCACCTGAAAAGGTTTTCCCCATGATATATTTTGTGCCTCTCTTGCATTCTTGTGTTGTGTTTGCTGTTGTAATCTCTATGTTAAACACATGACATAATTGTAATTGTAAGGATTTAAAATAATTTGCATACTATTCCCCTCATTAGATTAGTGTAGGAAGTGTGTTCTGCATACATTGCTTCCTTTCAAATATAGCATCCCTTGAGTATAGAACCTTCAAGATTTTCAAATTGAGAAGCCTATAGAATTTTACATTCTCACCATAACCAATGAAAATACACCTTTTCACCTTAAAACTAAACCTTGACCACCTCTCTTTTAGCACATGAACAAATGATTCATAGCCAAAGATTCTCCAATGTGTTACAACTAGTCTTTTCCATTCCACATTTCATATGTTTTCTTGTTTTCTATTGAAGAATTAGGTCACCTATTATTCAAGTAGAAAGCATTGCTAACTACCTTAGCCTAGAACTCCTATCCTAGACTACCAATACTCAATATACTTTTATCCTAATCTGGTAAGGTTTTATTCAACCTATTAGCTAATCTAATCTATTGTGGTGTGTACGAAGTTCTTTTTTACTTCAAAATTCTATCATGCTTACAAAATATGTCAAAATCCTTAGAGAAGAATAGACCACCATTATATATCCTTTTTACCTTTATTTTCTTACCATTCTAATTCTCAAAAAGAGCCCTAAAATCCTTTAAATTAAGAAACACCTTAGACTTTCTCCTAATAAAATATACCTAAGAGTACCTAGAATAATCATCAATGAATAATACATGTAGTATAGAGACTTACCAATGTATGGGAAATTTGAGCAACCTAACACATTTCTATGTATCACCCCCAAAATATCTTTTTCTCTAGTGGTTCTAGAGTTGAACCATGGTCTATTATGTTTTACCTATAGACAATGCTCATAAAAGTCAATACCAATGTAACAATCAACAAGACCTTCTACCATATCTTTACTTATAAAAATTTTAGACCTCTCTCACTTAAATGACCCAACCTAATATGCCACAATAATATTGATTTAGATGTAGTTACATTAGCACACTGTAATAATATTGATGCACCTAGCATATACAAAGTACCATGTTGTACTCCCTTAGCAAGTAAAAAATTACATATTGTTAATCTACAACCTTTACCATGAAACGTGACATGAATTTATAAGTTTTCCATTTTATACATAGACATAAAGTTTCTTATCAAACCTATAATATGCTATATGTCTGAGAGTGCCATTACTCTACCATCCATGAAGGAAACCGTTGCTTTTCCTCAACCAACTACCTTTAAGGATTTTTTAACACTAACGAACACGTATCGTTCATTACTCTTTGAGTATTCTAAGTACCACCACCTATAGTGTGTCATATGAAAAGAACCTGATTCAATCAACTAAGAATCATCACCAATGACATTGGCATAAACAAATGTATCACTACTATACTCATCATTGTTAGATGGCTTATTAGAAGAATCAACCTTCTTGGACTTGCAATCCTTTCTTATGTGACACTTTCTGCAACAATTCCAACATTTTACTTTACACTTACCAAAATATTTAGACTTGTCCTAATCCCACAAATATTCAAGAGCACTTGAGTGACATTTTCATGGTGGAATCTAGAAAATATTGAATATCTAATTTTTTTGGTATTTTCAATATTTTTGTAATCTACATTTTTTAAGCTTTTTAGAGTAGAATTAACCTTGTAGACTTTCTCTAGCTTATTAGCAAGGTTTCCAAAGATTGGCTTCCAAGAAACTCAAGCTAGTCCTCTTGGAGATATTTCCAATCCATCCATCTAGTTCAATTTTTGCTCAATGGGCTAGGAGTTGTAATCCTGCCAAATTGGGGTACATAAATTAAATAGTTTTCTAGTACATTTCAATTTTGTATCTATCGTTATCCCCATATAGCTATCCATTCTATAGACTTTTATGATTATGCATTTTTTTGGGTTATAAATGTCAACCAACCATGTTTTTACTCTCAACCTTCTAAAAATATTCTTAATTTGTTTAAATCACTAGTATGATGTATTAGAATTGTTTCCAATAATAATTAAAAATAATACTAGTAGAACAAAATATGGAGAAGGTTATAATAAAACGTAATATTTATTTAATAATCTAGTTCATTGGAATTGTATAACTTTTAGAAGAATATTTCCTTTGAAGGAACTTGGAGATTATTTATAGGATCTTAACTTTTGATATAGATTGGTGAGTTTTGTAAGTCTTTGGTGACTCAAATTTGGCATTGAGTAACATGACTTATTTTAAATTTGTGATAGTGGTAAAAAATGTGTCTGATATATAGATTTATTATTTTCTACATGAGTAATAAAGTTTGCTTTGTAATGGTAAAGAAAAACATTTTTTCTTATTTATTTGATATGTATCGCACAGTAGATAATTAATTAAATAAATAAATATTTGTTTAAAATATGTAATTTTAAAAACATTTCCTCGCTCAACATAAATTGTACCTATAAATACTAGTATATAATAATAATAATCTTTAAAACATAAGAATAAAATATAAATACTCATAATTTATAATGGTTTTATGTATTGATTTATAAAAACTAAATTCAATGGAATAACTCTTCTAGATCTATTCTCATTATATAGTTAATGGAAAATAGCTCTTTCAGATCTTGCCTCCTTATATAGTCAATATAAATGAAACGTAATTAATTTAAGAGTTTGAATATCATTAATCTTAGATAGGAACAACACAACTAAAATAATGAATATAAATAATGGCACTAGATACTAAACCATAATATAATACTATGTTTCTTCATAGGCATTCAAAAGTATTGGCTTATTAACATTCTTATTAATGAAACTATGTGGTACTACAAAATATGTGATTATCAATTACTAATTTTTTAATATTTTAAAATAATAAATATTTAATAAATTATCAATTCAATTGTTGATTACTTTTATTCATTGAAAAAAGTGACAAGTTGTTGAGTAGACAACTAAAAGGAAATAAATCACATCAACATTAAAATATCTTTAGGTTTAACCCTAATTAAAGTAAACCTAGATCTAATGAGTTCAAATTAAAATAAAACATTTAGATATGAGTAATTAAAACAAAGAAGGGACAAAAAATTAAAATTAAAACAAAAAAGATAAATAGTTAAGAATGAGTAACCTAGAATTATCTATTTTTATCATGATGTCAACTTGACTTCTTGTACTAAGACATTAAGATAGAAGACTAGAAACAAAGATTTAATAGATAATCAAATATCATGATGTTGGATAGAGATACATAGACATTTTTTTGGCTAGGAAAGAATCACTCCCATGGCCTAGTTATGGGACTAGGTTATCCCTATAGCCTAGTTTGACTAGTGTAGTTTTTTATTATTCCATATTTTACATACAAGACTCAATTGTTTGAGCCTGTAGCATATTAAAATATGGTTGTGTTCAAAAGTACATATGGGGGCCTACGATAGTTAGAGAGAAGACCATCAACTTCATCAATATTAGTGAAGCACTATTGTTGATGTAGAGATATCAAAAGCATACCAAATAGTCTATGCAAATGCTAATGTAACTAAGACTAATGTAATTGAGATTGATCTAAGACTAAAATATATGTAGATGCAACTAAAATTCCCTAACTATGGATTCTTTCATGATATGAATTGTGTTACAAGTATGAGTAGTAAGTGTTGTCATTGATGTCAACACCTAAGGTTAGCATCTAAGGAAGTTATTTGTATGAGTTTGAGCAAGTGTCTGAGAAGAATAGTGCAGTATTTTGCTCCACATATCCTATAGATTGAATATCTTTGTCTGCAATTTGGAAGTTATGTTAAGGGAAGTTTTTAGTTGCCATGTATCAAGTTTTACCCTTCGGTGTGAAGATTTGAGTGAGTTCTGATCACTAGAGTAAAAATTGTTTTTCTAAGTATTCAATGGTGACAAGTAGAATTTATTCTACTCCGCATTTAATTTTTATAGTCTACAGTTTTGAGATTAAGTTTGGAATGATGATATGTGCCTTCAGTTCAAATAGTTTATGATTTGGTGCTCCACAAGTGATCTTTCCTTTATGACAGTGGTTGATAGTAATGTTTAAGTGCTCTAGTTTGAAGAATCTTCTAGATAGAATGGTTGGGTGTTGTGTGGAAGTTCTTGGTGATTGTAAGATGATTTTGGATGTCTCTAGATCATGTTCCTACCTTTTGATTAGTTTACAAAGTGTAATTCAGATCATGGATGAAGTGTGTTCCTAAAGGTCTTAGTGTTAACACTAGTTTTGGCCAACTTGGTTGTTTTCACTACTTGTGATTATGCTTTGGAGTTTATGATAACATGTTGCTATGTGGGAGATTGCATTTGAGTCCCAGCTAAGGCATGGTGTGGTCTTCATTCATTCTTTTCCTTCACAAATCTATTTAGGTCTAGCCCTATTCTAATGTATGTATGTTTGCTGACCTTGGAGATTGTTCCAATGGTTGAAGATTGTAATGCCGACCTTGATGTACATTCCAAGGTTGATGAATTGTATAAATACATGTAATGAAGTCGTAAATATGTGAGGATGTTGCGATGATGTGAATATTAATGTATTTGTGTGAAGAAGATAGAAAAGAAGATGAATTAGTGCACTTCAATGGAACTAAACCTTGGCATGGTATAGATGCTACTATCTCAGTTCACCAACCTCTGGCAATGAGCCCCTTTTTGTTATGAGCCTCTTCTTTTGGCAGTGAGCCCCTTCTTTTTGCAGTGAGCATTTTGGGCAGTGATCCCTAAGGTAGTAAGCCTTGTTGTAAATTTTAATATATCATTTATATTGTGAGTTAATCCTCACCGTGGATTTTCCCTCATTGGGTTTTCCACATAAAAAAGTTGGTGTCTCTTGTGTCTCATGTGAATTTGTTTAAGTTTCTAGTTTCATGCTTTCATAGTTAAATCATAATAAGACTGATTAAGTGGTTGATGTATTGATGCTTTAAAGAAGTCAAGTTTTGTTACAACTGGTTCACCCCCCACTCTTAGTTGCCTTGCACATTTCAACAATTGGTATCAGAGTGAGGGTTCCTTGGAAGAAAGCCTAACCTGTTGAGGTAGATCTGGGATGGTGCCCAAGAAGGATTCTCCACTATTTGATGGAACAGACTATGCTCCATGGAAGGTATGAATGAAAAGTCATCTCATTTCTCTTGGTTATAGTGTTTGGAAGATGGGAAATACAAAGTATACTCTTCCTCTAAATGGTCCATCATTTGAAGATGAAGTCAAATAGTATGAGTTAAATGGAAAGGCTAGAGACGCTCTATTAAATGCTTTCTCTAACACCGAGTTAGTGAAAGTTATGGATCTGGAAATAGCTCATGAGATCTAGGTTAAGTTAAAAAAATTATATGAAGGAGATGATTCTGTAAAGAGTGTCAAATTACAAAACTTGAAGGCGAGGTATGAAGCCCTGAAGATGAGCAATGATGAGAACATAACAATCTACATGCAAAAGGTTGATGAAATTGTCAATGGAATCAAAGGTCTTGGAGGAACTATTAATGAGGATGAGGATGTGCTAAAAATTCTTACATCGTTGCCTATATCCTATAGTCACAAGGGATCTGCAATTGAAGAACTTATGAATGTGAACAAGATTACAAAGGATCAGTTACTTGGAAAGTTCACTGCATTTGAGATGAGAGAGTTTAATGATGCTCTACCGAAGACTGAGACTACTTATTAAGCTAGTACTTTAGAGAAGACCTCAAGATCTTAGAAGTATGTTGTGGAACCAGATGATGATCTTGATGACATTGAAGCCAACTTTGTGGACAAAATGCAAAGAGGTACAGGTAAGTTTAAAGGTAAATTACCATTCAAATGCTTTACTTATGGTAAGATTGGTCACTATGCCTCAAGGTGTCAGGAGAGAATTAAAAGAGGCAAGAAGAAATTTGAAAGTAGACCTAGGATCATAAAGAAATGCTATTATGGGTGTGTACAAGAAGTTGAGTCCACTTTTTGGCTAAAAAGTGGAAGTGTTTTCTCTAATTTTTAGAATTTGTCACATTTGACCTAAAAATTTGAAGCACTTAAATGTCGAATCTTGGAAGAGGTCAGTAAATATGAAATGTAGTACTTAAAGTCTAGTTTCCAAATAAATAATTTTTTTTAGTACCCAGATGATACAAATTGACTTTTAATATGTGTTTCTAAAAACCACTGTTTAAAAGTCACTTTTTTTTACTATACCATGCACGTGTACATCATCCATATTTTAACCTAAATAATCATATTTTTCTAAATCCTTTTGGGAAAAGATTTGTAACTCACTGAAGCACATTTTCCATATTTTTTTCTAATTTTTTATTGAATTTTTTTGTTAATATTTAATTGGCCATTTTTGGTGTTTTAAATAATCACCGTGTATGTCATGCATAAGATGACCTAAACTTATCATTTTTTGAATTTTTTTTTCAAATTGAAAAGAATTGTCTGAAGTACGTTTTTCATACAATTTTTTTTACAAAAAATTATTTTAATAAAAAGTTATTAAAATACTAAAAAACCCTGATAATTCAAGTTTATGGACCTGTTTCATCAAAAATTAATTGAAAAATAGAAAAAATAATCTAATTTTTTAAAAAATTACATATTTGGAATCTACACTATCTCATCTATAATGGGTTTTAATTTCGTCAAAAATTTTGTAAAACAGGCCTTCAGACATATGCCCAAAGTCACTATTTTGTTGTGACATTGATGGGACTTTCAACTTGTAGGTCAAACTAGGTCCAAAGCCAAGGGTTGTGTTCCCAAGCCTTTTTT
Organism: Cunninghamia lanceolata; assembly: GCA_027924645.1. Taxonomy (NCBI): domain Eukaryota; kingdom Viridiplantae; phylum Streptophyta; class Pinopsida; order Cupressales; family Cupressaceae; genus Cunninghamia; species Cunninghamia lanceolata. The sequence goes on from BSBN01000934.1 coordinate 5,460,710, forward strand.
CAACCCAAAACCCATAGCAACAATTGGGTCGAGAATTCAAATTTTATGAAACAGGGTCCCATTTTGAAATGTGATCCTGTTTTAAAACAGTATCCCATTTCAAAACAGGATCCCATTTCTAGAAAATGGGATCCCAATTTTGGGTCCGGATCTTGAAGCAAAATGGGATCCCTTTTCGTAAAAAGTGGGATCCCATTTCGTAAAAAGTGGGATCCCATTTTGGTTTACCTAATTTTGGGTTTTTTTCTAATTCTAAAATTTCCACCTTAAGTGGACTCATCTTTGTGCGTTTACCATTATGTTAGAAATGATGATGATGGTGGTATAATGGATGATGAGTCTAATGATACTAGTACAAATAAATGCTTGTTTATTGCTATCAAGGAAGAACCTGTATCTACTAATCCTGCTAGCCATCTGAAGGCAGAAAAACTAGTGGAAGAGAGTGCTTTGTTTGTCTGCCAGGTTAAGAAAGATAAGGATGAATGGATTATTGACAGTGGATGTTCACATCACATGACTGGTGATAAAAGTAAGTTTGTAAGTTTGGAAAAGTATGATGGAGGACTAGTTAGGTTTGGAGATGATGTAGCTGGTAAGATTTGTATGATCTAAGATTCAAGGATAATGGATACATGATCATGGAAAGCTCTAGAATAGCGATTTCTACTGGTAAGAAGACTAGAGATAATGTTTATCATTTGAGAGGAACTAATGATTGTTGTTTGTTGGCTCAGACATATGAGAGTTGGTTGTGGTTTAGAAGGATGTGTCATATCAATTTTAACAACTTGGTGAAGATAAGTTCAGTACAAGCTATGAGAGATTTGCCTAAGCTTGTGAAGCCTACTAATACTATTTGCAAGGAATGTCAATTGGGGAAACAGAAAAGGACAAGTTTTAAAAGTAAAGAATAATTTTCTACTGGATTTCTTGAGTTGGGGCATATAGATTTGTGTGGTCCTACAACAACAAGAAGTCTACAAGGAGATAGGTACTTTATGTTTCTTATTGATCATTATTCTAGAATGACTTACATCACTTTTCTAAAGGATAAATTAGAAGCCCTAAACAAGTTCAAAGCCTTCAAGGCGATGGTTGAAAATGAGTTAGAATTGAGGATCAAATGCTTAAGGTCTGATAGAGGAGGTGAGTTTTGTTGAAATGCACAAGACAACTCAGAGGAGGGGTGAATTAGTTGTAGAAAAAACTTAACTTCTTTCAAACATCAACACATTAACCACTTAATTATGATTTAACCATGAAAGCATATAATCAGAAACTTAAACACATTCACACATGAGACACATGAGACACTAGATTTTTACGTGGAAAAACTAATAAGGGAAAAACCACTGTGAGTGTTAGCTCACAATATAAATGATATATCAAAATTTACAACAAGGCTCACTGCCAGAGGCTCACTAACAAAATGTTCACTGCAAAAGAAAAGGCTTACTGCCAAGAGGGTTGGCTCACTAGCAAGTTTTGGCTCACTGCCAAGTTGGTGAACTAAGATGGTAGCATCTACATCATGCCAAGGTTCAGTTCCATTGAAGCGCACTGATTCTTCTTCTTTTCTACCTTTTTACACAAACACCCTTATCTTCACATCATCTCCACATCACACCGTATTCACAAATTTGTTACATGTATTTATATAACTCATCAACCTTGGAATGTACATCAAGGTCGGCATTACAATCATCAATCATTGGAACAATCTCGAAGGTCAGCATACATACATACATTAGAATAGGTTTAGATGTAAATAGATTTGTAGAGGAAAAGAATGAATGTAGACCACACCACTCCTTACCTGGGACTCAAATATGATCTCCCATGTAACAACATGCTTCCACAATCTCCAAAGCATAGCCGCAAGTAGTGAAAACAACCTGGTTGGCCAAGACTGGTGTTAACACTAAGACCTTTAAGAACACGCTTCAATCACGATCCAAATTAAACTTTACAGATCAACCAAAAAGTAGGAACATGATATAGAGACATCCACATGCATGTTACAATCATCGAGAACTTCTGCACAACCCCCAAACACTCTATCCAAAAGATTCTTCAAACTGGACTACTTAAACATTACTGTTAACCTATGTCATAAAGGAAAGATTTCTTGTGTAGCACCAAATCATGAACGATTACAACTATAGGTACATAACATCTTCCCAAACTTAATCCTAGAACTACAAACCATAAAACTTAAATGTGGAGAAATGCGGAGTAGAATACATTCTCACTGTCACCATTGAATACTCAGAAAAATAGTTTTTACTCTAGTGAACAAAACTTGCTCAAATCTTCACACTAGAGGCTCAAAATTGAGATATGGTAACTATAGACATCCCTTAACATAACTTTCAAACCACAGACAAAGATATTCAATATATAGAATATGCAGAGTAAAACACTGCACTCTTCTAGTAGATAGAACAATTCTGCAATCTCAAACACTTACTCAAACTTATCCATATGACTTCCTTATTAGGTGTTGACATCAATGACAACACTTACTGCTCATATTTGCAACAAGTTTACATCAAATGAATTCAATATTTTCTATGAAGAACATGGGATAAAAAGATGTCTGCTTCTAGAACTCCCCAGCAGAATGGAGTTGTTGAAAGAAAGAACACGACAATTTAAGAGGCTGCTAGGTCAATGATGAAGGAGGCCAACCTACCGAAAGTGTATTGGAGAGAAGCTATGCATACTGTTGTCTACATTCAAAATAGAGTTCAAGTCAAAGGTAATAGTACTAAAACAACTTATGAATTGTGGTATGGAAGAATTCCTACAGTGAAATATTTCAAAGTTTTTGGAAGAAAATGTTACATCAGAAGAGAAGAAGAGTTATGCAAGTTTGATGCTAGGTGTGATCAAGGAATTTTCCTTGGATACTCTATTAAGAGTAAGGCCTACCAGTGCTACAATAAGAGATTGATAAATCTCATTGAGGATGAAAACAAGGAAATAATATCATATTTGAGTGGCTATGAATTAGATGAACCCACTTCTATAGTAAATGAAGAAAAATTTGAACAAGAAGATAGTCAAGTTGAAGAAGAAAAGGCTCTGAAAAGTGTTGTTAAGACTCCCAGGTATGTTGTCGATGATGGCGTGGTTTGGTGGTTAATTCATTCGGTTGTAGTGGTATCCACCAGAGTTCAAACCCCCGCTGGGCCAATGAGCTCGCAAGGCTTTACGCCTTTGTTGGGCCAACAAGCTCACGGGTTTGAATTGTTCTTGCTAGGGGATGAGGTCCCCCATGTTGTGGCCTCACCAGTTCATTGCTCCAGGCAAAAACATTCACGTGGAGTAGGAGGATTTGTTGCACCAGCATTTCTCATCATGTTAAAAAGTTTACCAGGCCCATTAAAAAAAAAAAAAGACTCCTAGGTATGTAAGGATTAATCATTATGAAGATCAAATTATTGGTCACAAAAGCAAAGGGGTATTGACAAGGAAAAGAGTTGCAGAAGAATAGGTGAACTACTATTTACTTTCAAAGATTGAACCTAAAACTGTAAGTGAAGCCTATAAAGAAGAAATTTGGGTAAAGGCTATGGAAGAAGAGATGATGCAGATAGAGAAGAATCAAACTTGGGAATTGATTCCTAGACCTGCTGATAAGAATGTGATTGGAACTAAATGGGTTTTTAGACACAAGATGAATGAAAATGGAGAAGTAGTAAGAAACAAAGCAAGACTAGTATGCAAAGGATATTCTCAGATTGAAGGCATAGATTTTGAGCAGACTTATGCTCATGTGGCAAGGATTGAAGCAATAAGAATGTATTTGGCATTTGCAGCACACAGAGATTTCAAAGTGTACTAGATTGATGTGAAGTCTGCATTCTTGAATGGAGAACTGGAAGAAGAGGTTTACATTGAACAACTAAAAGGATTTCAGTCATCAGACCAAGGTGACATGGTGTGTAGATTGAAGAAAGCCTTGTATGGACTAAAGCAAGCCCCTAGAGCCTATATGCAATGTTGGTCAAGTATTTGTTGCAATTAGGGTTCAATAAAGGTATTGCAGATAGTAATTTCTATTTCAAAATTAATGATGATCAAATTCATATTGTTGTAGTCTTTGTTGATGATATTATCTTTGGAGGCAATGAAGGTATGTGTAAGAGATTTGTGGAGGAAATGCAAAAGGATTTTGAGATGTCTATGTTTTGTGAAATGAATTTCTTTCTAGGACTGTAGATTACTTAAATAGAAAAGGAATTTTCATTTCTCAGTCCAAGTATGTGAAAGAGTTGTTGAATAAGTTTGGAATGGAGGATTCTAAGTTAGTATGTAATCCTATGGTAACTAGTTGCAAGCTGAGCAAGAATGATGAATCAGCTAAAACTGATCATAAAAAGTATAGGTCTATGATTGGAGGACTACTTTATCTAACCTATACTAGACTAGATGTAATGCACACAGTTTGTCTTGTGGGAAGATTTCAAGAAGATCCTAGAAAATCACATGTGATGGTAGTTAAGAGGATAATGAGATATTTAAAAGGCACTTCAAACTATGGATTGTGGTATCCTAAAGATACTAACTTCACTATTAGTGCTTATACAGATGCAAATTGGGCTAAAGACATTTGTTGATGACAGAAAAAGTACAAATGGAGGTGCTTTCTTCTTGGGTAATAGATTGGTTTCATGGTTGAGCAAGAAGCAAGATTCAGTTTCTTTGTCTACTGTAGAAGTAGACTATATTGCAGCAGCATGTTGTTGTACTCAGGTACTATGGATGAAGCAAATATTGAAGGATATAAGAGTTGTGTATGGAGAACCAATTTCAATCTTTTGTGATAATACAACTGCTATAAACATTTCAAAGAATCTAGTGATGCACTCAAGAACAAAGCATATAGCATTAAGGTATCACTTTATGAGAGAATTTAAGGTAATAGAGAATGAATTAAAGATGGAATATGTGTCTATAAAGGATCAGATTGCAGATATTTTTACAAAGCCTCTTCCTATGAATACTTTTGAGTATCTCAAAGAAAAGTTAGGGTGTCCAAAGTATCATTCTTTGATCTGGATTGATGTTTTGAAGGCTACGTCTCACAGGGAGTAGGTAGATGTTGCTACTATGAGTTCCTAATTAAGAGCAGTAAGTGTTCCAGTGTTGCTAACAGGTGGAGTAGTGCAGTGGTAGTAATATCTGAGTTGAGCCTTGATAACTAAAGAGTGCGAGAAGGTCCGACACCCTTTGCCATTATTGTCAAAGGAGGAGAGAAGTTCATGTGAAAAAATCAAGGAGAAGAGATTATAAGAAAGTTGTAGTCAGAGATTCAAGCATAAAGAGGAGCAAAGAAGAAAGCAAGTATGTCTTGATGGTTTTTCACATCATGTGTTGCCATCAATGACAAAGGTGGAGATTGTTGCAAGTATGAGTAGTAAGTGTTGTCATTGGTGTCACCACCTAAGGTCAGCATCTAAGGAAGTTATATGTATGAGTTTGAGCAAGTGTCTGAGAAGAACAGTGCAGTATTTTTCTCCGCATATCTTGTAGATTGAATATCTTTGTCTTCAGTTTGGAAGTTATGTTAAGGGATGTCTTTAGTTGCTATGTCTCAACTTTTATCCTTCGGTGTGAATATTTAAGTGAGTTCTATTCACTAGAGTAAAAACTATTTTTATGAATATTGAATGGTGACAGGGAGAATGTATTCTACTATACATTTCTCCACATTTAATTTTTATAGTCCACGGTTTTGAGATTAAGTTTGGAATGATGCTATGTACCTTTAGTTCAAATAGTTCATGATTTGTTGCTCTGCAAATGATCTTTCCTTTATGACAGTGGTTGATAGTAATGTTTAAGTGCTTCAATTTGAAGAATCTTTTGGATAAAATGGTTGGGGGTTGTGTGGAAGTTCTTGGTGATTGTAACATGCTTGTGGATGTCTTTAGATCATGTTCCTACCTTTTGATTCATCTACAAAGTGTAATTCGGATCGTGGATGAAGCGTGTTCCTAATGGTCTTAGTGTTAAAACTAGTTTTTGCCGACTTGGTTATTTTCACTACTTGTGATTATGCTTTGGAGTTTGTGATAGTGTGTTGTTACATGGGAGATTGCAATTGAGTCCTAGCTAAGGTGTGGTGTGGTCCACCTTCATTCTTTTCCTTCACAAATCTATTTAGGTCCAAACCTATTTTAATGTAAGTATGTTTATCAACCTTGGAGATTGTTCCAATGGTTGATGATTGTAATGCTGACCTTGATGTACATTCCAAGGTTGATGAATTGTATAAATACATGTAATGAAGTTGTAAATAAGTGAGGATGTTGTGATGATGTAAAGATAATGGTATTTGTGTGAAGTAGAAAGAAAAGAAGATGAATCAGTGCGCTTCAATGGAGCTAAACCTTGGCATGGTATAGATGCTACTATCTCAGTTCACCAACCTCTCACAGTGAGCCCTTGTTGGTAGTGAACCTCTTCTTTTGGTAGTGAGCCCCTTCCTTTTGTAGTGAGCATTTTGAGTAGTGAGCCTCCAACATTGAGCCTTGTTGTAAATTTTGATATATCATTTATATTGAGTTAATCCTCACCGTGGTTTTTCCCTCATTGGGTTTTCCATGTAAAATATTTGGTGCCTTATGTGTTGAATATGTTGAATGTGTGAATGTGTTTAAGTTTATGATTTCATGCTTTCATAGTTAAATCATAATAATAGTGATTAAGTGGTTGATGTGTTGATGCCTTAAAGAAGTCAAGTTTTGGTTACAACTGATTCACCCCCCTCTCAATTTTCTTGCACATTTCAACAAATTGATTCTCCTAAATGATGTAAGATGATGTCTTTAAATACATCCTAGACAAAGTACTCAAGACCTTTTGAATGTTGGTTGAGGCTATAATAGTCACATTCTAGGAAAGTTAGTGTAGAAAGGAGGATATTGGAAATTTAAATTTGGTAGACTAAGTTATAGGTATGGTCTACTCAAAGGAATAGGACTATAGGTGTGGCATAGTCTAGGAAGGTAGAAACCCTAAGGAATTGGACCTATCCTATTCTAAGGTGATGGATGAAGTAGATCTAGGGATAATTTTGGGCTTAGGTTTATTTTGTACACCAAATGAGTCAAATTGAGTACTACAATAATGATAGCCATGTAAAATGGTGTAAACCAAGTGTAGATTACCTTTTTATCCCTTACAACAACCTACTTGTCTTTTTTCTAATATCAAAAGATTATAAATATATGACGTGGTTGGCTACTAGAATGCAATGTATTTATATTTTTGTAATATGAAAATATTACAAATACACTTGATTTTTAGGTAAAAATCACTACAAATGTCAATGTAATTAAAGTGATAATTCTATATGCTTATAATGGTTTTGATTCAAAGATATAGTAATAAGAAGACCACAAGAAATTGGTAGGGATTTCAAATTTAGTCAAAAGACAAGCAATAAAAAATATTCATTCATGCATCCATTGTTAAAATGGTATGGCCTTTGAATTGTAAGTTTAAGGTTGAGGATTTAAGTCAATGTGTCAAATTAGTTTTAATACATGGCATGAAAATGTACAAGTTTGGCTAGATTTTTATGTTAGGGTGTGGTATCATGGTTATGTTCTATCAAATTTCTCAAAAGGAGTTTCATTCTTGTTGGACTTCACAACGCTGCATTCATTGCATCTAATTTTTTAAATAGTTAATATGATTATGTACTAGATGTTTACATGAGGTTGAGGTAACATGTGTATCTCATTCCAAATCATTCATCTAATTTTTGAAATAATAAACATGAGAATGTACTAGATTTGTTATCTATTTATGTGAGGTTGCGGTAATATGGGTATCATGCCAATGCAATTCAAAGTTTTTTAATTCTCATCAAACATTACCCCAAACGGACAACATATAGCTTTTTAAACAACCAACACAACAATGTATTTGATGCTTACATAAAGCTATGGCAATGGTTATCTTATACCACTTCACTTGAATTACTTAGAAACTATCATAGAACAAAGTCACTAGAAGTACCATATTCAAAAGGAAATCAACTCTAACTAATGCAAGAGCAAAATCACACTTATAAAATATATATAAATCAATAGAACACTACATGTATACAATATAGTAAATCCATGAAATATTAGAGTGTCTAATTAATTATTTATTGTGTAGAGTATTATTTTATTATATATTTTTTAACAATTTAAAAGGTGTATATATACCTTTGACATATAAAATTTTAATTTTTTAAAAAAAGGTGTAGAGCACCCATATCAAATATATTAAAAACCAAATTAGAAAGCACATCTAAGGGAGCTCAAAATGGGCAAGAAGGCACAAAACCAACAACAACCACACTAGCCTACAAGGAAGCATTCCAAAAACCAACATTTAAGAAAAGGCATCCAGTGAGGATAAACGTTGAAAAGACCTAGATGTTGGGTGAAAAGCCATAATTACTAACCATAGGCATAGTCAAAGTAAACTCCCAAAGTGGCTTGCTACCTACCTGAGAGGCCACAAAATCTTTTAATGTGGAAACATTAATAAGACAGCCCCAATAACAATTGCCAACCATCATAGCAAGAAATAAAGGTAAAATCTATAGAGGATCTACCTATTGGGGTCAGAAAAGGATGCCAAATTGTCACCCACGTGATAGTCCTAGGAAGAAATATGTGCAAGACCATAAATGTTGAGATTTGAAAAATACCTCAGCTATTGCTAGCCCTACCATTCAACCCTCAACCAATTCTAGGGCCATCACCAGACATGAGACTAACACCTCCACCTAGAATGCTTCCACCTCCTAGCTCAAGGCTAGCACCAGCACTACCACCAAGAGCACCCCCAAAATCACAACCAAGTTCTCCATCTCTAAGGACACCATCAACACCTCATCTAGCCACTCCACCACAACCACCACCTCCCTACCTTTAGATCCAACACTACTAAGAAAATAACCATCCACACTAGCCCCTTCAAAATTGAAACCACCAATCACCTATCCTCTGGTATCAAAGCCAGAGTCTACCCCTTATGCTACCACTAATCACATTATTCTACCAAACTTATCGCCTTTGATGAAGCTTAGGTGCCATCCAACACTTCTACACTAGACTTACCACCCTTGATGAAGCTCAAGCACCATCAAACACGTCTACACCTCAATCTTCCACCAATCACCACGTACTCTTCCATAGATCCTATGGAAAGTACGAATGAGAAAAACTCAAGAAGGAGGCCATTTACAAGAAACACACCAACAAGGAAGAAAAGATAGAAATGACACAATACTACCAAGACATTTCAAGTACCTCAAACACCTCTAAAGCTCATGCACCATCGTATGTACTAGAACCACCTCCAACTCTACTAACCATGTCACCTCCTCTACTAGATCTGTCACATCCTTCCTCTCTGGCACTTCCCCCATAGTGTCATCTCCAACCCATAAGGATCTCCACCAGGTCTAAATACCTCTGCAAATCCCATGATAGTTCCAACACCATATTGAGGACTAGATCATGTTGAACACATAGTTGTACTAAGAGGGGGTGAATTAGTATTTCCAAAAGCCTTTAAACTTAAGATGCTACCAAACACAAGTAAACATTTAAATCATGAGAAGCATAAGAACACACACACATAAGACAAGATTTATGTGGAAACCCAAGATGGGAAAACCACGGTGAGCTAGCTGCTTGGATCTATTGTCCAAATCTAGCCTCACAAATAAAAATGAAGTACACAACAATTTTATGGGCACCAATCCCCTGTTTTATGAGCACCAACTCAAAGGAGGCACCAACCTAATGGAGACACCAATCCCCTATGTGCTACAACACATACCAAATGAGGCATTAGAACCTCTGCACTAAAACTTTTGACTGATTCTGATAGCTTATTCACCTTCGCAACATCTTCTTGGCACTTTTGACTAATTATGATGCCTACAACCCTTCTGCAACACTATCTCAATTATGAGTGATACATTTTGGCTCACAGAGATAGTGTTCTCTCTTTAGATCTCAACTATCTCATAATTATATATAAAGAGCTTATGGATTCAATTATGTGTGTTTTTTCTCCTCGTATTATGTTCCTTTCTTCCCTTCCCCTCTCATCCCCTTTAAATGGGTCTTGTCTGTAAACCAAACTACAATTCCTCTTCATGCTGATGGATCATTGTGTATAATCCAAAACATCTTTTTATTGATGCAAAAACACACAAAGTTGAATCCAGAAGCTCTTTATATATACTGTCATGGACTGTGGAAAACTCATGCTTACTATCTCATCATTTCTGTATTTTGCCACCACTACTTGAAACAATCTTTTAACCTTCACATATATCCTTCGCAAGCCTTCTAAACATCATCTTTGTTAGCCTGAATGTAACATGTAAAATGAAACGTGTAACTGGCCTTGCTTGTCAACTCCTAAATCATCCATGGTAATGTAGGAGTGAAATCCCATAATGCGGTTCATACCAAGGGATCTGTAAGGAAAGCATAGGTGTGGCGTACAACTTCCCTAATGTCAATTCAAAGGGGATAATGTAGATAGGTAACATTTAATTCAAATACACAGATGAACACACCAGAAAATATAGAATAAACAAGCAAGATAACAGAGAACAACACCAGATGTATGTGGGAAAACCTTTTCAGGTAAAAAACCCACCACCACAAGAGAGACAATCTTTATTCACAGTAAGCTTAGAAAGAATACAATAAAGATCCTAGCCTTCTTGCTCAGGTATCGATTCTCAAATCATATACATAGTTCACAACCTCTGTGCATCTACAAAATGAACAGTTTGATCGAATCTCATCATCAATCAGACGACCTCACCAAATCTGTATATATATTATAGTCTTCAAGAGCAAAACCATTTTTAACTTCTGCATTAACTGTTCATTTCAATTAACCCAGCATCGCTATCTTCCAACCGTTGCAACTATTCGTATTCATGTGAGACCTTTAGTCCCACATTCACCAGTTCAAGTTTGATATCCAGGTTTATATATCCAAACACACTATAAGACTATCATCGGCAATTTTGTTGCTGATGATGCCAGTCTAAGCTTTCATCCTTCATTGGAGTAACTAATGCACATCAAAGTAACTACCACAGGCTCAACTGATGGCCAACCTTATGCTAATAGACATATCACATCGGTATGACACATATCGATTGAAGAAGCTAGAGCATGTCAACCCAATAGAGCATGTCAACCCGATAGCTTGCCCTTCATCGGTGTAACATTATAGATCGCCCAAAGACTCCTCACTTCTACCGACACAGAAAGTCTACCTGATAGACAAATCACCATTGGTGAGAGCAAAGCGATCGGTGTAGCATTAACAAAGTCTGTCGATGCTCCAGTGTGGCCAATGACCAAGTAACTATCGGAGAGACACTATCCATTGGTAGAACAAGTCAAGAGTTCACCGACAGTTCAAGTCTTGCCGATGAATGACGAATGATGAACATGTACTTGCTATGAACAAAACCAACGAATGAATGAGGTTCCAAGCAGTGACTTGAGACATTAGGTCTCATCAATCTCCCACTTGTCAAATTTGATTAATGCTACCTCTTAATCCTCATTCAATTACTGAGAATTATGGGCCCAAAGACTCATTTCATCTAAACACCATTTGAACTTGGCCATGCTCACTGGTTTAGTCAAGGCATTTGTAATATTTTCCAAAGTATCAACCTTTTCCAGCTTTACCTTTTTGTCTTCCACCATATCACGAACAAAGTGATATTGGACATCAATATGTTTTGTCCTAGCGTGAAAAGTAGGATTTTTTGCCAAACAGATAGCACTTTAACTATCACAATGAATTTGTATCTTCCCTGCATCAAAACTGACATCAAAACACAACCTCTTCAACCAAACGACTTCTTGGCATGCATGAGTAGCTGTGATGTACTATGCCTCTGTTGTGGACAAAGTGACTACAACCTGCCGTTTGCTCATCCAACTGATAGCACCACCATTTAACATGAATACATATCCACTGGTGGATCTTCTACTGTTAATGTCCCCTGCCCAATTAGAATCAACATATCCCTGAATGCTAATAGATTTCTGAGATCCAACTGAGTTTCCATGATAGAAAATAGCATAGTCATAAGTTCCCTTCAAATACCTCATATCTTTCTTCACAGCATCCCAATGTGATTTGCCTGGATTTGCCATAAATCAGCTCAAAACTCCCACTGCTTGGGCAATGTCTAGTCTGGTACAGACCATTACGTACATTAAACTACCAACAACACTTGCATAAGGCACTTTTTTCATGTCGTCAAATTCATTCAAAGATTCTGGACAATTTTCAATAGATAGTTTCATTCCCTGCAAAACTGGAACAACTAACTGTTTGCAATCAGACATATTAAATTTATTAAGAACATTGGTAATATACTTGCTTTGGCTGAGCCAAAGTTTTCTCTTAAATCTGTACCTTTTGATTTCCATTCCCAGAATGTACTTCATTGCCCCTAGATTCTTCATTTCAAATTTCAAGGACAACTGAGATTTTAAATCTGAGATCATCCCCTTACCATTGCCAATGAATAACATGTCATCCACATACAGTGCAATTATAAGAATCTGATCACCATCAGTTTTATAATAGACACAATGATCAGATTTAGATCTCATATATCCCAAAGATAAAACATACGTATCAAATTTTTGATACCACATTCTGGGAGATTGCTTCAAGCCATAAAGAGACTTTTTAAGTTTACATACTAGATGTTCTTTACCTTTTACCACAAAATGCTTTGGCTGGGACATATAAATTTCTTCAACCTTTTAGCAACTCCATTTTGCTGTGGAGTATAAGGTGTAGTCTGATGCCTTTTTATTCCATGATCAAGACAAAATTTATCAAAATCTGCATTGCAATATTCACCACCGCTATCCATTTTCAAACATTTTATTTTTCTACCAGTCTAATTTTCCAGAAGATTTTTAAAATCTTTAAACCGACTGAACACTTCTGATTTTTTTTTCAAAAAATACATAAATACCCTCCTTGAATAATCATCAATAAATGATACATAGTATCTTGATTTAGACAGAGAAGGAACATCAACTAGACCAAAAACATCAGAATGTACATAGTCCAAAAAACCAGAAGATTTATGAGAACTAGAGTAAAAAGAAACATGGTTCTGTTTTCCATATATGCAATGTTCGCAAAAATTAAACTCCAGATTATAATCAATTAGCCCATCTACCAGGTTTTTGTTTTTTAAAGTTTTTAAACCTTTTTCACCTATGTGACCAAGTCTATGATGCCAGATCATTGTTTTCTCTACAGGAAGTTTAACTTCCATAGAGTTTGCATCATGTGTTACAATAGTAGCTTTTTTAGATTTTACAGAGACATTATTACAGCACACTAGTTTAGCATCTAACCTATACAAAGTTTCAATGCGTTCACCCTTTGCCAGTACAATAGAAGCTCTAGTCATCTTACAGCCACCATTCACAAAACTAACTTGCACTCCAACATCATTAAGTTTACTAATAGAAAGTAAATTTTGAGCCAGACCTGGTATGTGTAATACTCCATTCATTCCCTTTATTCTACCATCCGAGAACTAGATTCTGACTCTTCCTCGGTGAACAATTTCTAGTGTCGAATCACTTTTCAGGAACATCTTCCCACCAGCATACGGCTCATACTTAGTGAACCATTCTCTATGAGATGTCATATGAAAAGATGCTCCTGAATCCATGAGCCATACATCTTCAGATGCAGGCATTGCCAAGGTAGCAATGAAGGCATCAGCATCACTCTGAGAAGAATCGGTGTTAGAGAAATTCTTCTTCTTCTTTTTCTCCTCTTTGCAGTCTTTTCTGATGTGTCCTTTTTGCCCATAATTCTAGCACTTCACCTTGGACTTTTTACTAGGAGATTTCAATCTCCCCTCTAATTTGGACTTAGACTTCTTGTCCTTCTTCTTGTCTCTTTCCTTTGATCTACCTCGAATGGACAGGGCCTCTTTGGCCATCTCAGAAGATTTCCTCCGCATCTCTTCAGATAATAGCGAGGCAAAAACTTCTTTAGTTTTAAACGTGGTTGTTGTACTTCCAATAGCCATCACAAGATGATCCCATGAGTTGGGTAAGGAACACAACAGAAGCATATAGCAGTCCTCCTCTTCTATTTTTACACCTATAGAAGTCAACTATGCAACAATCATATTAAATGAGTTCAGATGGTCTGCTATAGATGCTCCTTCATCCATCTTCAGAGAGTACAACTTCTTTCTGAGGAAAAGTTTATTCACCAAGGACTTTCCCTGATAAATATCTCCCAACTTCTTCCACAAAGTGTTTGCAGTCTTCTCGTCATGGACCTTCAACAGAATAGAATCCACTAAACTTAATCTTATCAGTCCTCTATCTGTCCTATCTGCCAGGTCCTAGTCTTCTTGCTTCATGCCTAAAGGTTTAGTCCTAGACACAACAACCGAAAGATCTCTATTGACCAGCAAATCTTCAACCTTAAGCTTCCACAACTCAAAGTTTGTGCCATTGAACTTTTCAATGTCTATTTTTCCTGATGTACTTGCCATCTTATTTAACAAAATAGACCTCTATAGAACTCCCACTCACAGAATTGACACAAAAAAGCCAACCTACCAACAAGGATAACACAACTAGCCAGGCTCTGATACCACTTGTAAGGAAAGCACAGGTGCGGAATACAGCTTCCTTGAAGTTAATTCAAAGGGGATAATGCAGATAGGTAACATTTAATTCAAATACACAAATGAACACACTAGAAAATATAGAATAAACATGCAAGATAACATAGAACAACACCAGATGTATGTGGGAAAACCCTTTCGGGTAAAAACCCCACCACCATAAGAGACAATCTTTATTTACAGTAAGCTTAGAAAGAATACATTAAAGATCCTAGCCTTCTCGTTTAGGTATCGATTCTTAAATCATATACACAGTTCACTTCCTCTGTACATCTACAGAATGAACAGTTTGATGAAATCTCATCATCAATCAGATGACCTCACCAAATCTGTATATATATTACAATCTTCAAGAGCGAAACCATTTTTAATGTCTGCCCTAACTGTTCGTTTCAACTAACTCAGCATCGCTATCTTCCAACCATCACAACTGTTCATATTCATGTGAGAGCTTTAGTCCCACACTCACCAGTTCAAGTTTGATATCCAAGTGTATATATCTGAACACATTGTAAGACTATCATCGACAATTTTGTTGCTGACGATGCCAGTCTAAGCTTTCATCCTTCATCGAAGTAACTAATGCACATCGGAGTAACTACCATAGGCTCAGCTGATGGCCAACCTTATGTCAATAGAGATATCACATCGGTATGACACATATCGATCGGAGAAGCAAGAGCATGTCAACCTGATAGCTTGCCCTTCATCGGTGTAACCTTGCAGATTGCCCAAAAACTCCTCACTTCTGCCAACATAGCAAGTCTACCCTATAGACAAATCACCATCGGTGAGAGCAAAGCGATTAGTGTAGCATTAACAAATTTTGTCGATGCTCCAATGTGGCTGATGACCAAGCAACTATCGGAGAGACACTATCCATTGGTAAAACAAGTCAAGAGTTCATCGACAGTTCAAGTCTTGCTGATGAACGACGAACGATGAACATGTACTTGCTATAAACAAAACCAACGAATGAATGAGGTTCCAAGCAGTGATTTCAGACATTAGGTCTCTTCAGGATCTATTGGACCCAATTTACCTTCTCCCAACCTTTCCTATTGATGCATGCTTCCATAGATTCTTTAGCTCCAGACCCTATGCGGTATTGGAGAAGTGAGATATCATCATACAGATTAAGCCACAAACAATATATGACTTGTAAAACTTTTTCATGAATAACTCTTACTAGTTCATGCTTCTTGTTAGCACAAGCAATCAAACACTGATGCTAGTATCCTTTACACTATCTAGTCACATTGTCTTAACTTAGAACAATGAAAAACATACTTGCGGTACTTTGTATCCTTTGAAACTTGACTATGTCATTCTTGTACCTTTGATTTACCTAATCTCCAAATCGCAAAGCCATACATTACTATGCAGTGAAATGTGGTAGCTTTCAACTTTCTATCTCTAATGACCTTTCACAAGAACATGACTTGTTATTACTCTGTTAACCCTAAAAAACTTTGTGGTAACTTTTATACTCTGAAACATGGATGACATACCTCATAGTTGTCTCTAACTGTCCTCCAAGCCGCAAGGCATATCTTCATTTGTCGTAGAATGTGGTACAATCTCCTGAGCTTCTACAGTACAATTCTTTGTCCATGAACTTAAGAAGAAGAGGTACAACTATGTATAGATGATACTGATCCATTCTTATGTTCATGTCTTTCATCATCAAGTATTTCACATCACAACTCCTCTGATCATCACTCCTTTGACATCAATGACAACATATGCAACATATTAACCACTAGTCTCACATCCAAATCCAATACCTGAACTAGTATGCTTTAAGACCTCCTCTCGCTGTTATATTTTCCATATCACTAGGAGGCCTGTGCCTCAAGTGGCCTAAATCACCAAATCCTTCAACAAATGGCTCGACACCCCTTCCATCTGTCACAAAAAATGTCCACAACATCGACAGGGACCAAGTTCTAAGGCCTCAAGCACCTCCACGTCCCCAATAAGTCCTCATTACTCACCACCATGCCGCTCCCTCACATTGTCAATGCCCCAAAATGTGATATGATCTTACCATCCCACAAAGTCTTACCCTACCACCTCCTCCTCCAAGCTTGACACCTCCACCACCTTTGGCACTACCACTAGTGCCCCCATTCAATCACCTTCAGGACCTCCACCCGATCCAAAATCCTCACAAAAAACCATGTATTGGCTAGTGCTTAAAGAGGCCAAAACAACTCCAATGTCTTCACCACATGCCTCCTCATCCCTTCCACACTTCGTCAAAGGTGACCAGAAAGGGCTAGGTCCTAAAACCAGCATTCCCTGCTCCACCATTGCTGCCTCGACCCTAATGCTCACAACCCCGTTGGTAGACTCCAAGTTGCTTCCTCCACCCTAATGCTTAAAACCTCATTGCTAGACTCCAAGCTGCTCCGCTCTCACTCAGAGCCAATGCCATCTGGGCCACCCCCAATGCCTCCTTATGTTGCCAAAAAGACATCCTAGTCATCTAGGTCATCATCACCATCACCATCTTCTCCATCCCCATCATCACCAAATATTTTTACTTTAATATTTTATTATAATAAAATACAAAATTTAAAGAAAAACTGTTGAAACCCCACCCGAGAGCAACTTGATAGGTATAGCAATTTTCTTTGCTCTATTCTATAGGTTAGGCAAGCATACTCTTGTGTGGGGATATACTCATATAATTTAAACAGCTACACAAATGTGCATTCACTCTAAATTTTAGATGTATTAAGCTTTCTTCTTAATAAAGACAATAAAGTGAATACATGTGTGGCTGGTTGACACAACTATTACTTAGAGTTCAAGTCATCAAAGGGATTTGGGTTGCAATATATTCTGTGACATGACAATCACATAAAAACTCATAAACATTGCACAAGTCAGGTTTTCCATCTTCTCAAGAAGGATTAAAAGTTGTTTTTTTAGTGAATGAATGAGTATATTCCTGTTTGGGTAGATCTTCATGTCTGCCAATGTGAGGGCAATATGCTCTGTACAATATTTACGATTACTGGCAGGTAATACGGTCCCCCACCACTTCTTTTGGTTTGCCCTTACTAGTTATCTATATATTCTCTTTTTTCTTCTAATAAATACTGTAAAACAAAGGCATGCTTCATATGCTAAGTGAGTTATGTCGGCCTTTGTTCGGCTTTCAGAATGGCTTCTTACAAAGGATTAGTGGAAGAAGTTGTTCTTACCTCTCCTTCAATAACTTCCATGATTTCTCCCTTTAACAACAATTATAATGTTCAAGAAGGAAGTTTTGGAGGCCACTGAGGTGAGGTCAAAAGCAACTATCATCCAAACAGCATTCACATTGCGGGAGTCAAGTTATTCAATTTTTTTAAGGCTGGCCTTAACTGTATTGCAAAAATGGCTTCACAGTCATTTTACGCAGTTCAAAATTTTGAGTAAGTTGGGGAGGGTGTATATAATAACTTTTTAGAGACTTTGGTGCATGGTTCACAACTTGAAATCTTAATAGAATTCAATAAAAATGATTGCGTATGTTCTTTGATATGTCTTTTACACAACAAACTTAAGAAGAAGCCCACTCAATATGTATCGTTTGTGTTATGGAACGTTTGAAATAACTTCTTAGTAGTTTTATGTAGTTCAAACATGTGACTGTCTAGATGTAGTTTTTTTTGTGCGGGGGTTACTATCAAACTTTAATGTAATTTAGTAAAAAATAAATATGTTCGTGCATATCTTATATATGCAATTAATTTAAGAGGAGGTATTTTAAGTTTATATTTTCAAATTTATGTAATATGAAATTTATCTTTTTAGTTATATTGTAGAATAAATTATTTTGGATAATTTTGGGTTTCCATAAATATGTATTTTTTAGTTTTTATAATGTAATCTATATTTATAACAAAAATACAAGAATGATTATTTTGCATATACTTAATTTGAATGGATAAATGTTACAAGTACTCAAGCCTTTTCTCATGGAGATACATAACACTAAACTAACATATAAATATTTTTTAAACAACTATTAATTTGTAACTATGCAAATATAATTCAAAACACTTCAAATTTTAAAGAGTGGTTGAGTAATTGGATATCTTTTATTAAAAGATCTCGTATCATAAATTACCTTTATAGTATTCTAAAGATATTAAATTGTGAAATTAAGTTAAATTAGGTGGGAAAACTCTTGTAAAAAAATAAAGGATTCTTGATTTATAACTTTTGGATCAATTATTTATTTTAATGTAAGTTATAAGTCAACGTCTAGAATATTATACATACCAAAATCATTAGTAAAGTGTCTAGAGACCATTAATGAGTAAAGGTGGTTCAATTCAATCACTAATGTGTTTACTTGTAAAACATCTCATTATAGATATACGTTATGCATTCCTTTACTATAAATGTGATGTTGAATATTTTTATATCAAATAAAATAATTTGTTCATATTTTATGTTTTATGTTTAATTAAAATTTGTAATAGTAGAATAAGATGGGTGCTACATAAATGTTGACAAGTAGTTCACCTATGCAATGTACAATTTGGTTAGAACTATTTGAACTACCTCTCTTTTTATATTATAAAATAATGTTCCCTAAGTTATCACCTTGTGAATTGTGCTAGCCAATATACAATGTTATGATAACGAAACTTTAAGTAATAGTTTTGATATGAGGATTATGTTGTGGCATTACAGATAATGGATATGTACTAATGGGGAGAAAGGGATTAGATGCTAAGTAGAGGTATACAAGAACATTTATCGAAAACACACACAATCTCACACCAGGTCTTATGACAAACCATTTCCAATTCCCTTGAAACATCTCATGTGATAGTAATTTAATATGTGTGTGTTTTTTCTGGTGGTTTTTAAAAAATCATCAACCAACAATCCTAAAAGTTACTAAAACTAACTAATGTGTAAACTACTTAATGAAAAATTCTTGTTTCTTTTCATTATTTTGTTGCCTTCTCATAAGAGGGATAAATCGATTATCTAATTTTCATTAATTTTCATTTGGTAAGATCATTGTCTCTCACCTAGTCATATGAAATAGATATTGATTACTTTATTATTTGATAGAACACCAATTTTCAAATCCATCTATTTATGTGTGAAGAGTATAAATGCAATTGATAATTTTATATAGTGTGTTCGTCATTTGTTTCATGTTTGGCAACCTACTATACTAATGTATTTTTAGTTTAATTCGTTATTTTTTTAAAAAAAATATCTCTAACTTATAAGAGTTTGAAGGATAGTCCTGAGCCAAATCTATCAATGGTTTGTCGTGACCTACGATCAAGGATTTCATCCATGATAACTAGTTTTTATGCATGTATATAGAAAGATCAAAGTCTATTACATAATATATTAGAAAAGGGTAAAACCCTAGGGTTTTCAAATAAGAAACAATAAATTTGGCTTTAAATAATGTAAAATAACTAATGAAATAGTAAAATATATAGAATTCTTGGCAATAAATTTGTGAAGAACGCAAGGAAGATAACACTTTTCAAGACATTAATATCTATTTGACAACAAAATCAATTTTCTAGAAGAGAATAAGGAAAATATTATTAAGATTGTATCTCAATTCTTTTTTCTTCAAGTGATCAATATGCATTCCCTTCATTGTTAGATATATTTGAGAGATATTTTTATTTAGATTTCCAAGCCTACTAGGAAATCCATATTTTCCTTTGAATTATCTCCGCTTCCTTCACTTCACTTTTGGGGTGCCACTTTGTTGCCTCCCAATTGCTTTCATTAACTTTGTATGTGATGTATATTTTGTACATTAGGTATGATAAAATTTTAGAATTTACATTATATATTGCATTATGCTAAAATAAATGTGGTTTCTCAAATAAAAAATTGCATACTTCAAACGACACTACATGATGAAGTAATATAACTAAATATAAGGTTTGATTTTATATACCATTTGGATTTATAAATGACATGCTCCTTTGAATTCAAGATAAAGCAATTTTTTGAGTTTGTGTGTTTTACCCAAATCAAATTAAGACTAGATTTTTCCAACATATCACATGCCAATTAGCCCATGCACCACCAGCATTACATCCTATGTTCCCATTCTATTTTCTTATATATTTTAAAATTTGGAATAATAGATATTTGTATATTATTGTGCTTGAAATTTTATAGCCAAAGAAAATCAACCAATTGTGATGTAAAATCTTTTCCCATAATCATTGTTTAAAAATTTGTTATCTCTATGTTAAAATTTAGGCATCCAATTTAATCTAGGAAACTATAGAATCATGATTGGTAGGGAAAAGAAAAATTAATCACTAGTTACTAAAAAAAGGAAATAAAACATACCCAACCTTAACAGTTATAGAACTATCATTAATTAAATTAAACTTAAATCTAATGAGATGAATTTCAAAAAATATATTTACATTGAGTAACCAAGATAATGAAAAGAAATATTTGAGAAGGAACAAATATTTTAACTTAGTTTCGGTGTGAAGTTGACTTTTAGCTCTTTGATTGATTGAGAAGTTGTGATAGAAGACTAGAAATAGAGATTTCGTGTTAGAAAAGAGATTACAATGCTGAGATAGAGATACTATGAGATTTATGTTTCTTCAAATAAAACTACACCAATGGCCTAGTCCAATGACAAAATTAGATTTTTCCTTTACTTCTTTTAATGGATGAGATTTGCTCATCTATGCATTTACCTACATAAAAAAATGTGGTAGTGCTCAAAAGCACCTTTAAAGCATGCTATAGATATAGGAAAGATTATAACTTCTTTGATAGTAGTCAAGCCCAATTATTAATGTACACAAACTAAAAACATGCCAAGTAATGAATAAATTATTCACGTAGCTAAGAATGATCTTAGGTCAAGTTGATGTAGATACATATGAAATGACATAAAGGTGGTTTATTTGTTATATGAATTAATACTTTTAAATGGTGTAGGATGATGGCCTTATATACACCATTTAAATGTATTTATCATGACCTTTACCCCATGGTATGATGAGATAATGGTCACATTCCACAAGTGTATCCTAAGAAGTGAGAGATTCAAAATTCAAATTACAAGGAATATGTTGTGGGTGCAATCTATTCCAAGTGATAAGACTATGGGTTTGACCTAGTTTATGAAGGCCTAATCAAGAGTTTGACTAATTAGATTTAATTTTTTAAACAAATGGTATGAACATGTACAAGTTAAGCCAATTGTTTATTTACAATCTAACAAAAATTCATATAAATGGCTTTTTCATTCCAAATAAACTTTACTATGAAATCATTAAATATAATCTTATAAATAACCATCATAATAGTATACCAGTTACTTACATGAGATTGTGCTAACATGGACCACAAACAATTAGTTTGAATTACTTTTGAATTTCCATAGGAATTTTCCAATTACTAAGAAACTAATTTTATAAGGCACTTATGAACTCAAGTAGACCAAAAATATAGAGGCATCATATTCATAAGGAAATTCCTTCTTCCAACTAATTTAGTGAAATATGGAGCCTAGAGGAAATGCCTAAGCTCATATAGTTAATAGGTAGGTGTAGCATTAGGATATATCTAATTTAATTTTTTTTTATGAATAAGTGACCATATCTATATTAATTAGAAATAAGACTACACGTATTCACAAAAAAGGGTGGGTGGTTAAAAGGCATGCCCCAAAGTCACATGGGCAGCGCCCAAAAAGTCCCAAAGTCAAGGCCTATGCCCAGAATTTAGAAAACATAATAGAAATAGTAATAAAAAAGAAGGCCATTAAGCAGCAAAAGCAATGCCAGCAAATGGAGGGTCATTGTCATCCAAGTTGCGCCATATAGTAGCAGGGTCTAGGATGACATTAGGAGGAGCCCAACCATCGTCCTCCTTTTCTTTTTTCTAGAATGTTATCTTCACAGCAGGGTGAAATTGCCAGATCCAAATGTCAGACCCATTTAGAATTATCAATGGGCCAACCAAAAGCACCACTAGGAAGGAACCACTAGAAGGCCACTTGGAATCTCTGCTTCCACTCCTCGGAGCTCCACCAGAAGGCCACTCTAGGCTAGCCTACAGAGGGGGAGAGGACGATTGCCACTGGTGAGGGTGAGAGTCACGACGAGAAGGTACTTGAGCATGGGGGTGAGAATCCATGGAAGAGCCACTTTGCTGATGGCCCTGTGAAGGCGAACGACCCTTGGAGGAAGTGGGAGAGGGAGGCACATGAGGCACAGTGCAAGGGGCATTACCCTAGTGGTCGAGCAGCTCCTAAAGGTGAGAAACTTCAAGTGCAACTTTGTTATCTTGCACTTGAATTTGTAGGAGAACATTGGAACAAATAATAGCTTTAGAATATAAAGAAACAACAGTATCCATCTTGTTGTGAGAAAAGATGCATGAATTTCTATCTTTTCATAGAGTGAAGAGGATTTCCACCCTGAAAGTGTGCCAAATCTAAGTATACTTTGTGGGAATCCTAGGGAAGTCTCCCAATAGAACCATATGCCAAGATAAAGGTTCTGGCTGAAATGGATGAAAGAAATTGTGGATCCAACTCCACAGCTATTGTGCTCTAGCATAGTACCAAAAGAGATTCTAGAATGATTCAGCCTAGCAAAACCCCTAAATGAAATAACTGAGCATCCACTGGTAAGCCTTGGAAAGGAATACACCAAGCAAAGTGGGCAAGCTTGGGTTCAACAATTGTAGACCAAACAAAAGAAAATCTTTTAGGCCAAATGGCTATTGAGGACTAAAGAAGCCTTTGTTGATTGAGGGAAACAATCATGGGAAAATGAGGTGAAAGCCATTGATATTGAAGCTGAGGCTTGTAATTTTTGAAAGGGGTTTCTAGAAACCATTTCCAATCCTTCCACCATGGTTTATTGGAACAGATACCCACTTTATGAAGCATATCAGTCGAGATGGTACTCACCAGGCCATTGTAGGTTTCACGGTCATGGATTTGAAATATGAACTTGGCACAAAAAGCTTCCCACAAGAGAATGTGCATGGTGGGTCTATGAAAGAGATCTTGTAAAGTCTAGATACCCTTCTTGTGAAATTTGAGAGCCTTAAGCCGTGGAAGCTTAGCCAACAACTCACCAGTACTAGAAAAAAGAGGAGACCACCATATATTTTATTGATTAAGGGAGAGCCCATCATGAAAACCATTTCCTCACTAGTGGATCTAGGGTTTAACTGCCTCCTAGGCATGCCATATGCTTTTGGTGACAAAGGTACCTAAGATCTGAATAGGCTCCTGCTTAATAAGAAGGGTAGGGAGACCAATTCCCTTCTAAGAGGGTTTGTGAGTAGGAAAACCTACTTCAATATTGTGCCTGAGGAGGATTTTCCAGGCCTCATTACCAGTAAGAGCACAGATGATCCATTTGACATGCCTTGCTACTGAGTAGAGAGAAGGCCAAGGCCACCAGAATCTCTTAGGAGGCAACAAAACTCCCAAGCAATGCAGTGAAGTTCACGATGGGTCTCAGAAGATGCCCAAAGAAAATCTCTGAGTAATTTCTCCAACTTATTATATGAGGCCTTGGAAGGGGCCCAACAAGAAGTATAATACACATGAGTCACTATGACAACTTTGGAACAAACCTGAAATTTCCCAGCCAGAGAGAGTGGTTTAGTAACCCATAAGGCTAATTTCTGCTCAATATGAGAGAGAGTTCCATCTGCTAGAGATTAGAAGAAGAAGCCTGAAAGGTGAAAGGAATGCTAAGAAATCAAAATATTTCATGGGGTGCAATCTATTTTCACCCATATTGCTAAATCTAAAGGGGGCTGGGAAGAACTAATTGTTTGTAACATAAGGTTTTGTGCCACTAAAAGGCTGAACCAGAGGCCAAGCAAAAGGTCTCAAGACAACCCAAAGTAACTTTGACAATATTCTCTTCTTCCAGCAAGGTGAGGAAGGAATCATCGGTAAAGTGACCATTGACAAGTTGGGTGGATGAATTAGGCAAGGAGATCTCATAAACCAATCCCTGGGAAATGGACTGAGCAAGAAGATGGCCAAATCTTTCAGTAGCCAACACATAAAGGGAAGGGGCAAGTAGACAGCCTTGATGAATGGAATGGAACAAACCAAAGGATTGGGATTGGTGGCCATTAATGGTGATGCAAGCTAAGGCATCAAAAAATAGCATTTTAATAGACTAGAGGAAATTGGGACCGAAACTGAGTTTTGAAAGCATGGCTAAAATGAAAGGCCATTCAATGTGGTCATATGCTTTGGTAAAATCAATCTTAAGGAAAAGGGCCTATTGATTAGAGTGTATCTCCCATTCCATACCCTCCCAAATAGCAATGATGTTATCCAAGATGAACCTGGATTTGATGAAACTAGTCTGCTCAGGATGCACAACCTAGGGTAAGAGGTGGTAAATTTTGAGAGCAAGGGCTTTGGAAATGATTTTGTAGGAGACATTGAGGAGCGTGATGGGCCACCAGTTACAAATATCCTTGGGATCACCAGAATTACATATCAATTTTATATTACCTTTATTTATGAGATTACCTAGGGATTTAGAATGAAAGGCTTCAAGGTAGACTTTATGCAGATCTTGTCCAACACATGGCTATAGAGCTTTGTAAAATTCACAGGGAAATCCATCAACTCTCAGAGCCTTATCATTTGCCATAGTGTAGACGGCTTCTTTGAGGTCTTTAATGGTGAGAAACTATTCACAGAAAGTTGTCTAGGCTGAGGATAGCCTATTTGGCACAACAACAAGACAATCCTAGAGTGCATTTGACCACTCAAGAGTATACGCTTGGGATAAAAAACTTGCTCATAGTTCTTAACAAATGCTTGAAGAATATTAGGTAATTCTGAACGCACAGTGGTACCTTCTTTGATGCGCTTAATGCTAGGTGAGAAATGTCTTGGTTGAAGAGCCATAAAAATTCTTTCAAGGCACGATCCCCAATCTTGAGCCAATGTAACCTGGCTTTGAGTTGTGGCCCTCTAGCTGCATAGTTGTCAGCAACTTTCTTGTGATGCTGAAGTTTCGTAACCTTGACTTGTAAAGATGGGGAGAAATGGTTGGCCACCAAAGCCTCTATGGAAGCATAGAGGTCAGTCATTATGGTTGCATAAGACCGCCTGTGAAAAATGGCCAACTGGTGCGCATAGATGGGGAGAAATCTTGCAGTCCATGTGATAGCATCATTCCACTATTGGATCCAACCTGTTGAATGGGGTGGATGGCATTCAAGAATCCAGATGGTACGAATATGGGCCAACATGGGCTAGTGAATCAGCAGAGAGGTATTAAAAAAAATTGGGTCCTACTGGCATGGGCTTTTCTAACATGCCATTCAATGCAAAATAGAATGGGAAAGTGGTCAGATAACATCACATCCACTAACGACATTACCGGGAGTGGTGAAGATTTGGTAAAATAGAAAAAAAATTGTGCTGAAATCATACCCAATCAAAGCATTTAAATATCCTGTCAGACCCATCTCAAAAATTGTACCAAGTATGCCAGAGAGAATGAGAATGGTGGCAACCAACCTTGGGATCAAAAAGACCCAATTTATGTTGCATGTAAAACCATGCCTCTCTTTCACTAGCTACCCAATGAAATGGCAGATGACCCCCTTTATCATATGTCATTTCAACCATATTGAAATCCCAACAAAGCACCCAGGTGGCAACTGGTAATGATTCAACAATCTAATGCCAAAGGTGAGATCTTTCAATAACATCATTCGAGGCATAAACATTAATAATCCCAGAGGAATGATTATCAATGTTTAGAAAAATCTAGATAAACCGGTGCCTGGGCTCAGACCCATGAGTAATCACCGAAGCGTGCCATCATGGGGATAGAAGGATGACCACTCTACCATGCTCGACCTCATGATCTGTACAGAACATCTAACTAGATGGCCAAATAGAACGACAAGCCGAAGAGAACAAAAAACTAGTAACTTTAACTTCCTAAAGACACAAAACATCAATACCAACATACTTCTGAAGAGTACCCCTAACAAAATACTTCCTAGAGAGGTTGGTGAGACCTCAAACATTCTAGGAAAGAAATTTCATTGGAGAACCTCTACCATGGCATCAAAATCTAGGTCTTCTAGAGAGGCATAGTGATTCTACAAAATTTCTAGTGAGATTGTCCTAATCTAAAAAGGAGGAGACCCATGTCTCTATTTCTCATGAACGTATTCTCCCTCCTTCAGAGGTCATGAAGGGCTATGAGAATGCCTGAGAGAGCTCGACATAGGAGGATGCTCAATAGCCTGAGTGATCATAATTAAAATAGGTTGGGGTGTAGCTGAATGCCTAGTTTGAGCTGAACTGTTAGGAGAAACCTTGTGGGTTTCCTCCCCCTTTGCTGAAGGGTTTGAAATATCTTTTGTTGGCATATGGGTTTTGGAAACCACCCTAGAGCCATTGGACTTATTTTTGTGGTTGGTAACCGTTGACCATTTTTCATCTAGTTTAACGGTAGCTACATCATCCTAATGGGGCTTGTCAGTTTCTCGTGGTGGAGATTGAGTATGGGGGATTGCAAGAGGACAATCCTTGATCTTGTGTTTAGTGGACCGACACTGATAGCAGGTATTTGGTAGATTGAAATAAGTGACCTTCTGGGTATGATGTAAAGAGACAATTTGAATATCAATTGACTCTTTCAAATCCTATGAAAGGTCCACTTCAACATAGACTTTATTTTGAGGGCCATCTTGAAATAACCTATCAGGTTCAACATAAATAACTCTCCCCAAGGAGGAAGCAATCACTTGTAAAAAATGCAAGCAAGCCAAAGGTAGACCGGGGAACTCAACCTAGACGGGAACCTGCAACTTGGTGTCATCTGAGATAGCAAAGTCCTGGGTCCAGGATTGGAAGACAAGAAAAGAGAACTGGACATACCAAGGACCATGATTCAAGATCACCTAAACATGACTAACTTCCACAAAGTGAAAAAAAAAAGCCCTTTGTCAAAATTTGGACCATATCAAGGCGAATCCCACGGGCGACCTAGACCTTTTGAAACCAATCTTTAAGAACACTTTCAGGTGGAGTCCTCCCAACAAAATAACCAACAAGAGTATGTTGTTCTAGCCATTGACATACAGAATCAAAATCCTTTGTGGGAAAAACCACATCCACATGAGAATCAAAAGACTTACCTCGTGGAAGACTTTCTAAACAAATTTTTAGGGATGCTTGCTCAAGGGAAGAGCCATTGAGCAGAGCCGTCAAACTACCAACACTAGCAAGAACCGTTGGGTTAGAGCTGGTTGGAGGCATTATAAGCCCCTAAAACCATAGTAAATGCACTTGTATTCACAAACACAGTGAAAAACCCTACGCTAATGGCACGTGGTATGATGCAAGGGAGACCAAGGAAAAATGTAAACACAAGAAACCATATTAGAGCTCATTTGGCAAACATCTCTTTTTCAAACCCCTCCATCTAATTGAATTTCACATTATGTATAATTTTAGTTTATGGATTTTAATGGTGTATAAATACCTTTGAGATAAACAATGGCATGATTAGATTTGAGGATTTAAAATATTTGATCATTGTCTATAAGCAATGCCATTTGTTACATCCCCTTTTTGGATTCAATATTACTATTTACATTTTCTTGAATAATACAACCATTTGGATATTTTTTAACATCATAGGAAATGATGATATGTTTAGAAAAGGTTAATTTTATGAAGTCATGGATTTTTACATGATTATGATCAATATGATGTTATGAATTGAAATGTCTTTTCGATATGAAAATGAAATGATTTGATATAAATGTGTTTTGATCATAATATTGGTGCTTTGACCACAAAATTATATGTGAGTGGAAAAGGCCAAACCATTTCTAGTAGTGGTCATGTAAGGAGGAGAATGTTTTGCATGCCGGGTAGTTACCCTTATTGTTAGGCATGGTCTTGTGAGTGGGAGGCAATTTCTCCTTCGCAGCTAGATGGGATTTAGAGGACAATTAGAGTCAGTTTGAGAGAGGCAATATAGAGTAGAAGCAGAGAGGAGACTGTGTAAGAAGCAAAGGTGAATGGCTTAGAGAAGAACAAAGATCATGGACCAGTCTGCAAGCAGACACAGGAGATTACCTTAATGTTCTTCTCACCTCATCTCTGCGCAGTCGTAGTTTTTAGTTATGTTTATAATAAGTAATGTCTTTACTTGCATTTTGAAGGAACTTAGTATTTGCTTAAAAATGCAAGCTGTGAATTGTTACCATCTGTAGCTTGTGTGTTTTATCACCTTCAAAATGGAAGCAATGTTTTGTCTCCTGCCCTGCACCGCACCACAATCATCAAACCCACAGTATAATTACATTGTACTTTGAAGCATCTCTAAAGGTCAATATTATTGTGTAGTTGTTGGATCAACTTTAGAAGTTTATTTGGTTATGTGTTTAGTGCATTTTAGACTAAGTGTTTGGTCCTAAAATATCTCACAGCTATCACAAGCCATAGTGGCAAAACCTTTGTCGATGTAGAATGATTTCTCTTTTGGCCAATCGAATACTATTGCTTGGTTCTGTCAAATTTAAAAGTCAGCTAGTTTTAAAGTAAAAGACTTGTTTGTGATAACCGACGACAGAGGAGTATCAATGGTGTGAAGTCTAAGTCGAAACATGCAAGACTTCACAGTCCTCCTCTATTTCTAAGTTTAAAATGGTCAATCAACCATAGTGAAATTACTAAACTTGCTGCAAATAATAGCAAGCTTTAGTCTATTTGCCTTTGTAAGTAATTCTTATGTTATTCAAGTATTTAAACTATTGTGTCCCAGAGAGAAGACTTTACAGTCATATAAGTTAATATAATGAAATTTTAAAACAATGTAATGAGTCTTTTGTCAAGTATCTAGCTTAGACTTGCATGCAATCTTATTGCTAGTAGAAACAACAAGATATGGTTTCTAAATGATTAGATTGGCAAAGATGAAGCTATGTCAAAGATTTCGACAAGTCGAAGTAGAATCTTATGAGTGTTTAATTTTAATTTGTATTCTATAAATTGGCTTTTAGTATAACCCTTCTGAAACAACAACGTTTAGTTTAGTGTCCACTCTTGAGTGGATAAATTAAGCAGTGGACTAACTTAAAGATCAATGAAATAGCTTTTAGCATTATCTGAATAATCAATAAGCTAGGAAACATTTCTTTTATCATGTAGATGGAAATGTTTCCATGAGCTAGGTAGAGAGAGAGTAAACCTCATTGCCATACGTTAATGCATGATGAATTTCAAACACCTTGAGGTTATTGAGGTCGTTATATTGAACTTATTTATAGGAATCTGTAGGATTGTGATTAATTTGAGTCAAGTTGGGGTGGGTGAACATATTACTTGTGTTGGTACAATGCTAATTATATTGAAATCCTTTGGCCAAGGTAATGCATGAGCCTCAAGTGCATTGATAGTTCACTGTGACTAGATGGTATAGCTTGTGGAGTGGTCATGCTTGACTAGAGGCTATCTAGGGGATTGCATGATAACAAGTTACGTAGGTCACAACACTAGTACTCAAATGGCAAACACCATTGGTTAACCTAAGTCTATCCTCTTGAGTAGGGTAGGGCCACTTCCAGATAGGAAGGAGTACGGGAGACCGATGGTCTATGGTTGGAGGTTAAGCTCCTTGAAGATACTTTCTCTTCTTTATTCTTGAGGATTGTTGAGACTTGAATTTGGATGGTTGATAATTGAGATGCATTGACATTGGTAAGTTTCTATTTTGGAATTGTCCTAAGTAACTTTTAACAACATATTGTTTAAATGTTGTTGATGGATATATTCTTTTGTATAAATTATTATTTCATGAATATTGATAGTTGATGGATGAACTATCTGATTTTAATTTAGAAACAAATTACTTTTCTATTTTAAACTTTCAAAAAAAATTATTACCTTTGGTTAAACTTAGTTTTTAGGGTGAAATCAAAACTGGGTGTTACATATGGTATCAGAGCTAACCAAGTTCAGCACTAGGGATGATGAGTCCACTAACCTAATTAGGAATCAACATTATATGGGTAGCTAATGATTTGATTTACTGTTCTAGGATGGTACGTCTCAAGAAAACTGGAAGGAAGTCCTTCGCTGGTAAGGAACGTTATTTGCAAGCTAAGCAGAAATGACTTGTGATGATCAAGACTATTGAGAAAATGAATGATGAAAATGATATTTGGCTAGATGATGCGGAAACTTTTGCCAATGCTCTGTCACGAATCAAACAAATGAAAAAATAACTCCTAGACACAACTAGGACGGCAACTCAAATCATGGTCAATTGCTGCCCTATTAGTGTACCAGTGATCACTAGGGATCCTCGTATACCACTTAGAGCTAAAATCATTGTGCTATCATCTAATAGAGAATCTGAGGGTTATACACCTCATGAATATGTGTCAGACAATGAATCCAAAGGTTACACCCCTCTTGTAAATACAGAGTGAAACATGAAATATGTCTATCCTTAAAGAATGTATATACAGTTTTGCAAAGTATAATAAAGACAAATTTTGGTTTGAGAATAACTATGGTTATGAGCAATTGTTATATTTTGATAATATACAAAATGATAAATCATAGAACTGATTAGTACTTTCTTAAGTAGGTGAGAAAACAAACAAACATGGATCAATCAGAGTTTAATGAGAGAGAAGATCAGGAAGGTCACAACTCTCAGGACAATTCCACCAATAAATTGGATAGAATTCTTAATATGCTTACTGAAACTAAGGAGAGGTTGGACAAATTGGAAAAGAAAGTAAATGAAACTAGGAATATGGAGGATGAAAATGAGTATTCTAATAATGCAAGTAAAAGTAAACAATGGGATCATGTCACATCAAGTGAAAACCAAGATGATAGTGAAACTCAGAGGGAGAAAAAAGATAACCTTGCACAGGAACTATCTAAGGATATGAAAAAGATTATCCATCCCAAATTTGATGGAATGAAAACTGGTGATGCAGCAGAAGCATGGCTAACAGAAATGGAGAAATACTTTGAAATAAAAAATTACTCTAATATTACAAAGGCAGTGTGGGGAGCATATCAGTTATCTAGAGAAGCATCCACTTGGTGGATGAACAAGAAAATGGAACTGGATTTAAGCCCCTTGAAGGTGATATGGAATGAATTTGTGGAACTTTTTCAAAAGAGGTGGTTACCACAGTTCTATTTTGATCAAAAGCTAACAGATTTCCAAAACCTCAAGCAAGGTGATTTGTCTGTGGTTGACTATGTAGAAAAATTTACTAGATTGTTGAAGTATGTTCCTTAATATCAAAAGGATGAAAAATTTCAGATGAGAAAATTTATTATGGGACTCAATCCTTAGATTGGCGGTGAGGTGGAGGTACATGGTCCAAACACAATGGACTAGGTGTATGAGAAAGTAATTAAGTAGGAACAGAAGATCAAATCCATTTCTGCTTACCCTAAAAAGAAATGTAGATTTGATAAGAAGTTCAATGATTAGACATATAAAAGTAAGAATGATAAAGGATATGGAAATAGGAGGTTCGATAAAGGAAATCGGAAACACAAAGGGGGATTTGGTAATGAATGTAGAAATGAAGACTATAAGAAAAATGACAATTTTAAGAAGAACGATGATGCTATGAGTAGACCATCTGAGAAGAGAGGACCAACTGGAGGATGTTTTTCATGTGGTGGAGATCATTATGATAGGCATTGTCCTAATAAAAAGTAGAACAAGCAGCTTAGGAATATGGTACTTCCTTCACAGTAGGAAGCATTTCAACAAAGGATTCATGCTGCCCTTGACAATCAACAAGCTAAGTATTAGATTACTCCCATTGAGATGATAGGTACATTATTTGGAGTTCCTGTTTCTATTCTGTTTGATACTGGTGCAACAAAAAAAATTGTGTCATCTAGAGTCTTAAGTAAATTTCCTAGAAGAGTTGGTTTTATGTCAAAACTGTGGACAGTTGAGTATGCAAATCACTCAATGCTTAGGTAGAGCAATGTTTGTTCAAAGCTAAGATTGATATTCCAAACATTTCCAGTAAGGTAAATTTATATGTAGCACCTTTAGGGTCCTACGATGTCATCTTAGGAATTACTCTGAGATTACAAAGGGAGTGTGGGGAGCATATCAATTATCTAGAGAAGCATCCACTTGGTGGATGAACAAGAAAATGGAACTAGATTTAAGCCCCTTGAAGGTGATATGGAATGAATTTGTGGAACTTTTTCAAAAGAGGTGGTTACCACAGTTCTATTTTGATCAAAAGCTAATAGATTTCCAAAACCTAAGGCAAGGTGATTTGTTTGTGGTTAAATATGCAGAAAAATTTACTAGATTGTTGAAGTATGTTCCTTAATATCAAAAGGATGAAAAATTTCAGATGAGAAAATTTATTATGGGACTCAATCCTTAGATTGGCGGTGAGGTGGAGGTACATGGTCCAAACACAATGGACTAGGTGTATGAGAAAGCAATTAAGTAGGAATAGAAGATCAAATCCATTTCTGCTTACCCTGAAAAGAAATGTAGATTTGATAAGAACTTCAATGATCAGACATATAAAAGTAAGAATGATAAAGGATATGGAAATAGGAAGTTCGATAAAGGAAATCGAAAACACAAAGGGGGATTTGGTAATGAACGTAGAAATGAAGACTATAAGAAAAATGACAATTTTAAGAAGAACGATGATGCTATGAGTAGACCATCTGAGAAGAGAGGACCAATTGGAGGATGTTTTTCATGTGGTGGAGATCATTATGATAGCCATTGTCCTAATAAAAAGTAGAACATGTAGCTTAGGAATACGGTACTTCCTTCACAGTAGGAAGCATTTCAACAAAGGATTCATGCCGCCCTTGACAATCAACAAGCTGAGTATTAGATTACTCCCATTGAGATGATAGGTACATTATTTGGAGTTCCTGTTTCTATTTTGTTTGATACTGGTGCAACAAAAAAAATAGTGTCATCTAGAGTCTTAAGTAAATTTCCTAGAAGAGTTGGTTTTATGTCAAAACTGTGGATAGTTGAGTATGCAAATCACTTAATGCTTAGGTAGAGCAATGTTTGTTTGAAGCTAAGATTGATATTTCAAACATTTCCACTAAGGTAAATTTATATGTAGCACCTTTAGGGTCCTACGATGTCATCTTAGGAATGAGTTGGTTGTGGAGACATAGGGCCAAGGTAGATTGTTTTCATAAAACAATTGAGTGTTTGGATCATAAAGGAAACAAAGTTAATTTTTAGGGTATTCAAAGGGAAATAAGGATCAGATCTATTTCTTCAAAACAATTAAAGTAGGCTAGGCGTAAGGGATGTCAACTTTTTGCAGTCAAAATGTACCTAGTAGAGGAAACCTTAGAGAAGCAAACATTTGACGAAAAATACCCATATCTTTGCAATTTCAGTGATATATTTCCTACGGAACTGCCAGGCTTGCCTCCAAAAAAGAACCTTTGATTTTTCCATAGATATTAAACTAGGATCTAAGCCAGTATCTAAAGCTCCATACCGAATGACCACTACTAAACTTATAGAATTGAAGGCTCAATTACAGGAGCTATTGACTAAAGATCTAATTAGGCCAAGTGTATCACCATGGGGAGCTCCGGTTATTTTTGTCAAGAAGGACGGGACCCTTAGACTGTGTATAGATTATCAGATGCTAAATAAGACAACAATAAAGAATAAGTATCCACTATTGTGTATTGATGATTTATTCGACCAAATAAGATATTCACAAGACTACATTTAGAACAAGATATGGTCATTATGAGTTTACTGTGTTGCCATTTGGATTAATCAATGTACTAGCCACTTTCATGAATCTCATGAATAGTGTTTTTTAGAGATTGCCTTGATAAATTTGTCCTAGTTTTCATAGATGATATTCTGATATATTCGAAAAATGAGGAGCATAGACAACACCTTCAAATTATTTTGCAATGATTAAGAGAACACAAATTGTATGTGAAACTCTCAAAATTCACTTTCTTTCAGAAAGAAGTGCAGTATTTGGGACATACTATATCAGTAGAAGGGATATTAGTTGACCCAATTAAAATTAAGGCTATTATGGAATGGCATGTACCTTCCAATGTTTTAGAAGTACGAAGTTTTATGGGATTTGCTGGATATTACAGAAAATTTGTTTTGAATTTCTCAAGTATTGCTAGTCTAATTACTTCTTTGCAAAGAAAAGGGAAACGGTTTGTTTGGATTGAAGAATGTCAAAAGGCATTTGATTTATTAAAAGAAAATTTAACAAAAGCACCAATCTTGAAAGTCCTGATCTTGAAGGGCAATTTGAGGTTATTATTGATGCCCTGGGGGAAGGGTTAGGAGGTGTGCTTATGCAAAATGGGCGTGTAATAGCCTATGAATCAAGAAAGTTGAAAAATTATGAGCAGAATTATGCTCCTCATGACTTAGAACTGGTAGCAGTGATTCACGCCCTTCAGATGTGGTGACATTATTTGTTGGGAAAGACTTTTATACTAAAATTAGATCATCAAAGTCTTCGTTACATATTTGCACAACCACATCTCAATGCAAGACAAAGGAGATGGTTAGAATTAATATCAGATTATGACTTTGAGATTGCTTACATCAAAGGCAAAGACAATCAAGTAGCTGATGCTTTAAATAGAAGAAGACACATAGCTTCTATAATCTCTATTCATACTAATTTTAAAGATTTAGTGTTGCAAAGTTTATCTGTGGATGAATATTACGAGCAGGTGAAGCAAGCTCTACAATCAAACCCTAAGGATCCAAGATATGATGGATTCTATTTTGAGTCAAATGGATTGATGAGATTTAAGGGAAGAATCTATGTTCCTAATTCTGTAGAACTTAGAAACCTTGTTTGGAAGGAAGTTCATTGTGCACCTTATTCGAGACACCCAAGAGTAACAAAACTTTTAGCAAATGTCAAACTGCTATATTTCTAGAAAGGAATGAAAAGTGACACTGCAAGGTTTGTGGCAAGTTTCTTGGAGTGTCAGAGAGTGAAGGCAGAACACTAACATCCTGCTGGATTGTTATACCCACATGATATTCCAGAATGGAAATGGCAGGTTGTTAGTATGGATTTTGTTCAAGGGTTACCAATGTCTAAGAATAGACATGATGCAATATTGGTTGTTGTAGATAAACTAACCATGGTAGCACATTTATACCAGGAAATTCGATAGATGGAGCTCATATTTTGGCTCAAAAATTTGTACAAGAAATATTTAGATTGCATGTGGTACCTGAAAAGATTATATCTGATAGAGATGCTCAAATAACCTCTCAGTTTTGGCGGACTTTATTTTTAGCATTAGGGACTAAACTCAATGTGAGTACCGCTTACCATCCTGAAACTGATGGACAAATAGAAAGGGTTAATCAGGTCTTAGAGGATCTTTTAACAATGTATTGCATGGACCAGTAATATAGATGGGAGGAATATTTACCTCTTGTTGAATTTACCTATAACAATTCCTATCATTCTACCGTTAAGATGGCACCGTTTGAAGCATTATATGGAAGGAAATGTAGAACACCTATAATCTGGGATAAGCTAGAAGATAGGATAAGAATTAGACTTGAAATGCTTGTAGATATGGAAGAAAAAGTGAAAATGATTAGGAAGAGGTTGGCAGAAGCCAACGACAGGCAAAAAAGTTATGCAGATCACAAACAGGTGCCTAGACATTTCTCTATTGGTGAGAAAGTTCTTTTGCGAGTGAAACCCCATAAAAGCTCAATCAAATTTGGTAAATCATCAAAGTTATCTCCTCAATATATCAGACCTTTTGAAGTCCTTGAGATTATAAATCCAGTGGCCTACAAAGTTGCTCTACCTCTAGTCTTGTCCAAAATGCATAATGTTTTTCATGTTTCATACCTAAAGAAATATTTTGTATGTAATGACCACATTCTTAAATAGAATTCTTTATAGATACAAGAGCCAGGAGTGGTTGTGATCGAGCCACTCAAGGTGCTCGAAATGTATAAACTTCGATTGTGTAATCAAGAGGTTTTGCAATGCAAAATTCAGTGGGACCAATATGGCGAGGATAGCGCCACTTGGGAAGACTATAATGACATCCACCAAAGATTTCCTTATCTTTTCAAAAACATTAATGTTAAACTATAAAAGTTTGTTTTATGTTAAAATTTTGCTTGGTAAACTCAATCATCAGGGACTATGATTCTATAGGGGAAAGATATGTTACATCCCCTTTCTGGATTCAATATTACTATTTACTTTTTCTTGAATAATATAGCCATGTGGATATGTTTTAACATCATAGGAAATGATGATATGTTTAGAAAAGGTTAATTTTATTAAGTCGTGGATTTTAACTTGATTATGATCAATATGATTTATAAATTAGAATGTCTTTTCGATATGAAAATGAAATGATTTGATATAAATGTGTTTTGATAAGAATATTGGTGTTTTGACCACAAAATTGTATGTGAGTCGAAAAGGCCAAACCATTTCTAGTAGTGGTTGCGTAAGGAGGAGAATGTTTTGCATGTCGGGTAGTTACCCTTATTGTTAGGCATGGTCTTGTGAGTGGGAGGTAGTTTTTCCTTCACAGCTAGATGGGATTTAGAGGACAGTTAGAGTCGGTTTGAGAGGCAACACAGAGTAGAAGCAGAGAGGAGATTGTGCAAGAAGCAAAGGTGAATGGCTTAGAGAAGAATGAACACCATGGACTAGTTGACAAGTAGACACAGGAGATTACCTTCAGGTTCTTCTCACCTCATCTCTTCACAGTCGTAGTTTTCAGTTATGTTTATAATAAGTAATGTCTTTACTTGCATTTCAAAGGAACTTAGTATTTCCTTAAAAATGCAAGGTGTGAACTGTTACCATATATAGCCTGTGTGTTTTATAACCTTCAAAATTGAAGCAATGTTTTGTCTCCTACCCTACACCGCACCACAGTTGTGAAACCCACATTATAATTACATTGTACTTTGAAGCATCTCTAAAGGTCAAGATTATTGTGTAGTTGTTGGCTCAACTTTAGAAGTTCATTTGGTTATGTGTTTAGTGCATTTTAGACTAAGTGTTTGGTCGTAAAATATCTCACAGCTATCACAAGCCATAGTGGCAAAACCTTTGTCAACGTAGAATGAGTTCTCTTTTGTCTAATCGAATACCATTGCTTAGTTCTGTCAGATTTAAAAGTCAGCTAGTTTTAAAGTAAAAGACTTGTTTGTGATAATTGACGACAGAGGAGTATCAATGGTGTGAAGTGTAAGTCAAAACATGCAAGACTTCACAGTCCTCCTCTATTTCTAAGTTTAAAATGGTCGGTCGACCATAGTGAAATTACTAACCTTGCTACGAATAATAGCAAGCTTTAGTCTAGTTTCCTTTGTAAGTAATTATTATGCTATTAAAGTATTTAAACTATTGTGTCCCTGAGAGAAGACTTTACAGTCATACAAGTTAATATAATGAAGTTTTAAAACAATGTAATGAGTCTTTTGTCAAGTATCTAGCTTAGACTTGCATGCAATCTTATTGCTAGTAGAAACAACAAGATAGGGTTTCTAAATGCTTAGATTGGCAAAGATTAAGCTATGTCGAAGATTTTGACAAGTTGAAGTAGAATCTTATGAGTGTTTAATTTTAATGTAGGGTCTTCAAACATTTGTATTCTATAAATTGGCTTTTAGTATAACCCTTCCAAAACAACAACGTTGAGTTTAGTGTCCACTCTTGAGTGGATAAATTAAGCAGTGGGCTAACTTAAAGATCAATGAAACAACTTTTAGAATTATCCGAATAATTGATAAGCTAGGAAACCATTCTTTTATCATGTAGACGGAAATGTTTCCATGAGCTAAGTAGAGATAGAGTAAACCTCATTGCCATGTGTTAATACATGATGAATTTCAAACACCTTAAGGTTATCAAGGTCATTGTATTGAACTTATTTACAGGACTTTGTAGGATTACAATTAATTTGAGTCGAGTTGGGGTGGGTGAATGTATTACTTGCATTGGTACAATGCTAATTATATTCAAATCCTTTGGCCAAGGTAATGCATGAGCCTCAAGTGCATTGATAGTTCACTGTGACTAGATGGCGTAGCTTGTGGAGTGGTCATGCTTGACTAGAGGGTATCTAGGGGATTGCATGATAACAAGTTATGTAGGTCACAACACCAGTACTCAGATGGTAAACACCATTGGTTATCCTAAGTCTATCCTCTTGAGTAGGGTAGGACCACTTCTAGATAGAAAGGAGTGTGGGAGACCTTTGATCTGTGGTTGGAGGTTAATCTCCTTGAAGATACTTTCTCTTCTTTATTCTTGAGGATTGCTGAGACTTGAATTTGGATGGTTGACAATCGAGATGCAGTGACATTGGTAAGTTTCTAAATTTTGGAATTGTCCTAAGTAACTTTTAACAACATATTGTTTAAATGTTGTAGATGGATATATTCTTTTGCATAAATTATAATTTCATGAATATTGATAGTCGATGGATGAACTACCTAATTTTAATTTAGAAACAAATTACTTTTCTATTTTAAACTTTCAAAAAAAAAATTATTAACTTTGGTTAAACTTAGTTTTTAGGGTGAAATCAAAACTGGGTGTTACACCACTTTTTCATGACTTTCAAAATGTGTCATATGATTATGTATAGTAAAACATTTATGTCAAAAAAAAATTTAGAGAGCCCACATTTTGTCAATTATAGTACAAGTATATGCTAATAAAAATTAATAGTAATGAGTTAAAAATTATAAACCAAAATGATAATTTAAACCTTTCCAATTTATATATTATAAGATAAGATTTTAATTAAATTTATATATTTTAAATGAAAAACAATTTTTGAGAAAAGTTTACATTAGAATTTTTATGATCTTTAAAATTATATTCCAATTTCTCTGGTAAAGATAAGAAAAGATCAATAAATATTCAACAAAATAATTTTATCTATTGAAATATAATTAGGGCATTAAATTTTCTTTCTTTAAATTAGGTTTTTTTATACTAAGGATAAATGTGGGTTCTTGAAAGGGCCCAAAACCTTTTACATAGGGGACTTAAAAGCATAGCATGTCCCAAACACAAAACTTACAAGGAACATGTTTCCACAAGAAGTGGAATGTCACAACAAAAATTACCAACAAGAATCAACACTTATAACATAGTGACATCATAGAGACAATAAAGAAGATTAACTATAAGTCATAGACTTAAGACTTTTTACTACATTCCATTCATCCACAAGGAAGCCCAGGTGTTCCTCCATTACCTTATGGACCACACTAATCTTGTTATTAAAATTTATTTATTTTTAATGAACTTTTTAGTTAAATAGATTTTTTTTAATTTAAAATTTTTTTTGATAAATAAGAGTTTTATATTATTTTGTATAAAGATTTATATAACATATATTAAAAAGAAAAGGTGGGTGGAAAATGTTACATCTTGAAGTTTAAGTAAGGTTAACCTTTGAATGATGAAACAAAAGAGATAAAAAAGAAACAAGGCCCCTAAACACTAAGAGATAAATCACTAGAAGATGGACAAGGATCATGGTCATCAAACATTCCCCAAACATTAGCTAGGTCCTAGAAATCAAGAACAAGCTTCCAATTACTAATCACACCTTCCACATTTTATTCTTTAGTAGGAGGTTGAGTGTCATGAACAAGAGAAATGGCCAAAGCAAGGTGAGAAAATTTTCCACTATCCTTCCATCCAAACGAACCTAAGTCACAAGCTTTAGAAGAGATTGAATATAGTTGGGAAGATTGGGACCAACCACAAGATAACCAATCCTTGGCCCTTCTTAAAGGCTTCTAGG
Organism: Cunninghamia lanceolata; assembly: GCA_027924645.1. Classification (NCBI taxonomy): domain Eukaryota; kingdom Viridiplantae; phylum Streptophyta; class Pinopsida; order Cupressales; family Cupressaceae; genus Cunninghamia; species Cunninghamia lanceolata. The sequence goes on from BSBN01000934.1 coordinate 5,501,356, forward strand.
AAGCATGTGATAAAAAATCATGTCCACCACATGCATTCTAAATACATCAATGTTAACATCCATGAGGAGAGGAGTAACACCTACTTGAAGGCAAAGTTGGTGGAACTCTAGTAGTTATACATGGTGCATTATCCAATGATTTAGAAGAACCTTTAGGTGCACCACTTCAACTCAAATTTATTATGTTGCACCTAAACCTACATGTGGACATTACAACAAAACATAGGCTCACTATAAAGAGAGAAGCACATATCAATAGAACAAATAGAGAATATAGTAGAGTTTCTATCTTTCCAAATGTTTAAAAAAATTCCATCTAAAAAGAATTCTGAATTTGGTAACTTTGTAGGAATTCTAAGCTAATCTCCTAAAAGAATCATATGCCATAGAAATGGCTCAAGCCTAAAAGGCCTAATGAATCCATGAATAAAAATCCAAGTACATTGAGCTCTAAGATAAAACCAAAAAGAGGTTTCTTGAGAGTCCGTTATTGTCCATAGAATTGACAATGAGGATTGACAACACCCAACTAAATTAACCTTGTATCAATATAAATACCTTGGTAGGGAATATTTCAAGTAAAGTGGGAAATTTTTGGCTCAAGGATTACTGACCAAAAACTCTAAAATCTACATTGCCAACTACCAATAGAAGATTGAAGAAGTCATCTCTGATTTAGCTTTGAAACCATGTGTCAGTGTGGAGAAAGCCAAGTATATCCTTGTGTAGTCTATAATTACAAATTTATGGCATATCAATATACCATTTGTAATCTTTCCAACAATGTTTGGAGCTTCTCGCCCTAATTTTATGAATCATATGAGAGGGACAAAATTAATAATAGTCTAAAATGACTCAAAATCTTGATTATAACGATCATATACTTGAATTTGATTTTAGGCCAAGAAAGAAAGATCTTTTAAGTCTTAAAGAAGAGATCAAGAAGAGTCTTGACACCTCTATGAAAGAATTAAAAAGAATCAACCTATGGAGTCCTATAAAGTGGTCAATCCTAACAAGAAAGAACATGAGACCACCAAATAGATAGACCCCTGTAGAAATCATTGTCATTCCATAGAAGCCATAGATTGATAGTTTTTGAGGCTTTCCATATGCTTCTAGTGACAAAAGTGCCATACATTTAGATAGGTTCCTTCATAATAAAGAGATTATGAAAACCAAGCCCTTTCTAAGCCTAACATCCATTAGGCACACCTTTAAAAATGCAATTCCTAATCAAGACCTTCCATGATTTATTTCCCTCTAGGGATTTGATGAAAGGAAGTAGAGGTGTCAAAATATGTCTTACACTAATATGTGAGAGGAGAAATGTGTAGAATAAATTTAATCTTACAAATGTGAGAAAAAGTAACTCAAGATACAATATAACCATAACATAGTTATGTACATGAGGTAAACCCTTTTAGGAGAAAAACTACACAGTCCAAAGAATGAACTAATCAAGTATTATCAATAATAATAATTACAATACAATAACCAATGACATGTTCTCTTAGAGAGGTATCACCGACTTTAAATCTAGTGTAATTCTCATGGTATAACAATACCTATTAAATATGCTATGAAAAATCCATCTCTAGCATCCAATATATATATGGTGTTGCCACAATAGTGTGTCCCACTTATGGGACATCCTAATTTTTGTCCGAAATCACAAATTTTTTAGAAAAATTAATGATTTAAGCCTTGAGGGGTTCCATCTATATGGGTTTAATTGAAGGGTGTTAGATAAAACTACCTTAGATCAAATCCCCTTCGAAAGAACCCCTCTTGTCTTAAATCAAACCCTCGATGGAGTCTCCTCACCGCCTATCAAAATGCTGACAAAAAATAAATTTTGCTTCACCTTTTGGGGGATCAAATGAAGTCATTTAGAAATTCCATTTTGTAAATTTGTATCTCTTAATATAAGCTTTCCAAATATTATTATTTTGAATATGTTTCATTTGATTTTATATTTATTTTCTATTTTTTAGTGAACCTAGGTTTTTCAACATCAAGGTCTCTATTCCACACACATGGAAAAATTAAAAAATAGAGAAAAAAATTTCTGAAAAATATTTGTACACTAGTTACTGATGTCCTTGTTTCAACAAAAAAAAGAATAAGTTAATTTGGATACATACATAAAAACTTATGTTGTATGGTATAAACCTATGCCTGAATTATAATTAATTTCACTTCAAAAATTAATTAAAGAAAATATGCAACAAACATTTATGAAAAGTTATCTGTGCATTACATATTGGTGTTACAAATCCATATTTAAAAATTCATAATTTTATTCTTTCTATAAAAAAGTTATGTTGTATGGTATGAATGTCACCATCTAAAAATGTTGTTAATTATAAAGAATAAGTTATTAAAGTTACGTAAAAAAATTCACAAATTATTTCTTTTTTCTTTTTTAAAATACATTCAGAATCTACACATGAAAGCTCAAGAGTCACTATTTCATATCATCTTCAAATTATTAACCATTTAGTTGCTATAGGTGTGAGAAAGTGGAAATTTGATTAAAAATGTTGATTTCAATGTCCTACTTTGACCAAAAAGTGGGACACAGGATTGTGGGATCACAGTATTGTGCACGATTGTGGGATCATAGTATTGTGCAGGATCATGGTGGTTCAAAAAGTGGCGATGTGAAAAAAAAAATTTACTCATCCAAAAACTTGAAATTCTGCTTTGACTTTTTGTAGGCTCGGGTAGAAAGTACATGTTCCCATAGCAAGAACTAAACTAGAATGAATATCCATTCTAAAATGGATATCCATTTCCTTTGTATTAAATGAGAGTCCTTTTCACTTGCCTTATTCTCTGTTGCGCGCTTTGGAGAGTCATTTTATATCTTATATTATATCATTATATAATATTATTATATTATATCATTATATATAATTAATATCTAATATTACATTTTTATATTATATTAAATTATAATATAATATAATATATTATATAATAATATAATATTATATATATATATATCAAAAAAAGAAAAGGTCAGGCATCATTTCCACTTGCATAGGGGAAGTTTCAAATCTTATACAATAAATAACAATATACGTTTTCTTTAGATTTTTATAAAATAAATAATACAGAAAACAAATATTATGTATTATTAATATATAATAAATGTATTATATATTAATATATCATAATATATTATATATTATGATATATATATTATATAATATATTATGTATAGTATATTTAATATATATACTATATATTATATATTATAGAATATATTTAATACATACTATATATTATATAATATATATTTTATACAATATAGTATATAAATAACATATTATATGATATATATACTATATATTATAAATCTTATACTCTCTCAATTCTCTCTCTGGTCCCTCCCACTCACTCTCTCTCTTAGGCCTCTCTCTCTCTCTCTCAGGTCTCTCCCACTCCCTCTCTCTCTTTCAAGTCTCTCCCACTCTCTCTCTCACTCTCCATCTCCCTCTAAGGTCTTTCTTTCTCTCTATCTTTCTCTCTCCCTATTAGGTCTCTCTCTGTCGTTGGCCTCTCCCACTCCCTCTCTCTCTCTCATGTCTCTCTCTCCCTCTCTCTCACTCCCCCTCTCTCTATCTCACTATATATACATAATATAAATATAATATATAATATAGTCTAATAATATAATATATTATATATTATATAATACATAATATATAATATATAATATATAATATATTAGTATATTAGTATATATTAGTATATTAATATATTATTTGTATTATAAATAATACAGGTAATAGATATCCATTTGTAACGGATATCTTTTAGGAACCTGCATTTAACCCTTCTCTTTACTTTGTTAGTATATTGCTTCTATGGATGCATATGCTTTGTAAGTCATTCCATGAGCATATTATATTATCCCACATTCATGGGAAGTAGTAGTTGTTTAGATTAGACTTAGTATATAAGTATGTGTTGAGGCCAATGAAGGCATCAATGAATTTATTGTATTGAGCTTGCTCAAAGGAGGTTGCCCCCTCGAAGTGGCCTGCGATCAATAAATTCCTTTTGTGTTTTTGTTATTTCTATAAATATGTTATTTTGTGCATTTTTCATTATTTTGTTGCAGGAGGTTCCTTTCATCTGGTATTAGAGCACATTCTTGGGCTCGTTGGGTGAAATTTCTGTAGAATGTTTTTTGCGCAGTGGCCCTTCAAACATTGTTCTTGTTGCAGCAGTATCTTTTTATTTTTGCATCTATATTGTTCCTTTGGATTACAGGTTCAAATCAGGGAACATCCCTATCCACTTAGCTATGGCAAGTACTTGGGCATATAGCCCTAAAACTCATTGTGAGGAGTACCACAGGAACCCCGAAGTAGCTAACCCATTGAGAGGACCTACCAATGAAAAGGGCAATGGCCCCTGTCCAATTGACTAGTTCCCATCCGTGAGGTAAACCAAGAGTTGTTGTTTGTGGCAAAGCGGTTATCAGTTTTACCTGAGCCATGGAGTGAGGGGTACTACCCAAATACGTGAGCCGTTAGATACCATTAGTGGCCAAAGTGACTCCCTTGAACCTTTAGGAAGTCAAACATACCTAGCGCCCATATCTATTGGTAGTAGGAAAACCATAGATTGAATCTATCCAGAGCAGTTGACAAATTGCTTCGAGAAAAAAAAAGAAAAAAAATCATTTTTTCTCCATATCTTTCTTGCCTTAGCTTTGTTTCCTCTCAAAATTCACTGGAACACCTAAAATTTCATTCCTCACATTTCCTTCCTTGAGGTCCCTATCCCAATTCCACTTATTGAAGCCAGAAATCCCACATTTGTCTATTTTTAGGGTTTGCCATAATTTCTTTGATTCTTACCCAATAGCCTTCATAGTTTACCACAACATTCCTTTCATATTTATGCTCCTTTGTCCCTCTTGGAAAAACATTCCCATTGTTTCACCTCGCTTTTAAAATCACCATTTTCTTGTCCCCTTCCCCTTAGCTTTGTTTCCTCTCAAAATTCACTGGAACACCTAAAATTTCATTCCTCACATTTCCTTCCTTGAGGTCCCTATCCCAATTCCACTTATTGAAGCCAGAAATCCCACATTTGTCTATTTTTAGGGTTTGCCATAATTTCTTTGATTCTTACCCAATAGCCTTCATAGTTTACCACAACATTCCTTTCATATTTATGCTCCTTTGTCCCTCTTGGAAAAACATTCCCATTGTTTCACCTCGCTTTTAAAATCACCATTTTCTTGTCCCCTTCCCCTCAGAAAGTGTCCAAACCCTAGTCAAACCCTAATTACCTATTGCAGTTTTCCCCAAATTAAAATTTCCCTTTAATAAACGTGCTTTAGCACACATTTTTCTATCCATTTCCAAAAAAAAAATATTCTGGCTAGTGTAGTAACCCAATTAGGAGCAAAAAACATGGAGGATGAAATTTTTGCCCTCAAGTCCAAAATCCAAGATCTTGATGAAAATATTCTCAGCCTCAATCCTCAACATTCAGCCATGAACAATAGACAGTAGCTAGAGTCTTCTTCAGACACTGGATTTTCTTCTTCTAGCAATTTTCGTGGGTCGAAGCTTGATTTTCCTTAAATCAATGATGCATATCAGAGTAGCTGGATATACCAGGAAAAACAATATTTTAATCTTCATACTACTCTTGATGTCAACAAAGTCTCACTTGCCTCCTTTCACTTGGAACATGAAGCTTGTCAATGGTTCTATTGGTATATCAAGGATCATGACGAGCCCCAATGGACTAATTTTTGCAATTGTATTTTGCAATAGTTTGGCCCTAGTGCTTTTGATGACTTCACTGGAGCACTCAATAAACTTTGCCAAACTAGCACTATGAGAGAATATCATATAGATTTTGAAAAACTAGCTAATCGTAAAGAGGGATTATCTGATGAATTCTTCAGGAGTTATTTTGTGAATGGTCTGAAGGATGCAATTCAATCTGAGGTTAAAATGTTATCTCCTAGCATAATGATGGAAGCCCTAGGGTTGGCTAAGTTGGTAGAGAACAAGATCATAGCTCAACTACAGCTACCCAAAGATCTCAAACAACGCCATCTCTTAGAACAATTGCTATCAAGCATTTAACTAAAGTAGAGATGCGGGCACGTAGACAAAAAAGACTTTGCTGTAATTTTTATGAGAAAATCACTCGAGGACATCGATGTGTTGAGAAAAAGGCCTACCTATTGGATGTGAACTTTTTGCCTGAAACTAAAGTTTGGGTAGATGCTCAGGATACAACTAATGATCAAGAAGAAGCTTAATAGTTGCTTGTTGAACCTACTTCTTAGGAAGACCACCCAGAGATCTCTCTTCATGCCTTAGTAGGAGTCACCACCCCACAAACCATGTGGGTCAAGGGTTACTTCAAGAAGCTCCCTCTTACAATACTCATTGATTCTAGTAGTACTCATAACTTCATTGACCCTTGGATCACCAAACATGCTGATTGTTTTGTCTATCCTTGATCCAACTTTGAAATCATGATTACCAATGGGGGTGCATTACCTTGCATAGAGAAGTGTCACAATGTGCATATCTCTATTGTTAGGAAAAGTGTCTCAACCTTGTAACTTTGAAAGATTGCTATTCTTCCTAGTTTTGATCTTTTCAAATACCCTTTATCTTGAAAAATGATCTAGAAATTTCAAAGTTTCCAAAAGGGCTAAAAATGGTAGGACTTACCATTTTTAGTAAGTTTACATTTAACCTCAGATTGACCTAAAATTTTCCCAGAAGGTGTAGAATAGCTAAGTAAACCTCTCAGGTGAGTTTCAACTCAAGATCATATCTGGATCACGAGATATTAAAGTTTCTCTTTTTTGAAACTATCAAAAAAAGTTTTGAACTCAATTGTCATAATTAAAACTTCCCTAAACATCCCACAAATTATCATAACTGACAAAGTCAGATATATGGTGATAGATCTCTTCACAAGATTTCTGATGGATCAAACGGTTCTTTAATCAAACACTTGGATCAAAAATTATGGCCTCCGAAAGTTGGACCTCGTGTTTTTGAGAAATGTAAAAACGTATTGGACACATAAAAGAGCTGTAAAGGGGAGAGTTGCATGTGTTGGAGTGTTTTTGGCACATCACAAGGTATCTTTGATTGGAGATAATTTGGGAGCCACTTTTAGGTGGTTTTAGCTCATGGTTTACTGTATTGTATCTCCTATATATCAGGAGCTGGAGATGGAGGTTGTGTGTAAGAATCTTATAGATGTCAAGTTATCTCCTGGATCTCTAGTTGGATATACTCCTATTAAAGCTTGCTTTGCAAGTATATTGTAATCTTCTTGATTCTTAAATAATATATTAGGCATCTTTGGAGTGTGGGGTTTTTTACCTGGAAGGGTTTTGCCCATGTATATATTGTGTTGTGAGTTTTGTGTTTGCATTTGGAAGTTGTTATTATCTTTCTATTAATGTGCATCTTAATCTATAACTGAAAAGGTAAAAATTTGCATAAATATTTCTTTAGTAGACCAGTGTAGGAAGCATTTCCAAATACCTTGCTTCCTTTCATCTATTAGAGATTATAGCTTGTGCTCTGACATGTTTGCCTTTCCCTTAGGTGGATGTGATGTTGTTTTGGGTGCCCAATGGTCATGCACACTTGTACCCATCTTATGGGATTTTGCTAAACTTTTGATGCAGTTTTTAGACAATGGGCAAAAACACACATTGACGGGCTTACAACTGGGGTCTCTCAGCATCATAAATTCACATCACATGGAAAATCTTCTTAAGAAAATTCACACGATGTCATTGCCTAGATCCATACCATTCAGATGTAACCATCAATGGTCTCCACTACTCCTTCTAATCTACAACAAATTTTGGATAGGTATGAATGTGTCTTTGCCAAACCAGTGGGATTGCCACCTTCGCAGCTAGAGGACCACAGTATTCAGCTCCTTCCTAGATGTGTTCCTCCCAACATCAAGCCCTACTACTACCTATTTCACCAAAAGATAGAGATTGAGATGCTCGTCTGAGACTTACTGAAGCAAGACATTATTCACCCTAGTACCAACTCATTTTCTTCACCAGTTCTTCTTGTCTAAAAACAACATGGGTCATGGCACCTCTGCATTGACCATTGAGCACTTAATCACATCACAATCAAGGATAAGTTTTCGATCCCAGTTATTGATGAGCTTCTTGATGAGCTTCATGGTGCTCATTTTTTTTCAAAGTTGGATCTTTGTTCTGGGTATCACCAGATTCAGGTTCATGAGGATGATATCCATAAGATGGCTTTCCACATGCATGATGGCCACTATGAGTTTCTTGTCATGCCCTTTGGCCTCATGAATACTCCTTCAACATTCCAGGCATTGATGAATAAAATATTTCGGCCCTACCCAAGGAAATTCATTTTGGTCTTCTTCGATGATATCCTCATCTATAGCAAAACATGGGCTGAGCATCTCCAACATCTCGATCTCACACTGGAACTTCTCTCTAATCATCATCTCTCTGTAAAATAGTCTAAATGTGTTTTTGGCCATGATGAAGTGGAGTATCTCAGACATATTGTTTTAGTTCAACAGGTTCTAGTAGATCCCACAAAAATAGCTGCCATGAAAGATTGGCTACGTCCTCAGACACTCAAGAGCCTCCTTAGTTTTCTGGGACTAACTAGTTACTATCACAAGTTTGTCAAGGATTATGGGAAGATTGTAGCTCTACTGATAGCTATGTTGAAAATGGATGCTTTTACCAACACACAAGCTATCAAGTGTGCATTTGAAAAATTGAAACAAGCTATGTGTACAATACCTATTCTACCTATGCCAGATTTTTCCAAGACCTTTAGTATTAAGAATGATGCTTACGGCAATGGACTTGGTGTTTTTCTTCTCCAAGATGAACACCCCATTACACTCACCATCAAATCCCTTTCTAGCAAGAATTTAGTACTCTCTACTTATTAGAAGGAAATTATGGCCATTTTGCATGCATTAGAGAAATGGCATCCATACCTACTGGGGAATCATTTTTGCATCAAAACTAATCATTAGAGTCTAAAATAGTTCCCAGAATAATGGATCTCCTCCCTAGCACAACATAAATGGGTCAGTAAACTCATGGGTTATGACTATAAAGATCGCTTACAAGAAGGGTAAGGACAATATTGTTGTGGATGCTCTTTCTTGTACATTTGATGACCAAGCTTCCCTTTCAACTATTTCCATACCTATTATGAATTGGTTGGAATTTGTACAGTAGGACTATGCTAACGACCCTTCATTATCTCAAATCATTCAATAGTTGGCCACTAACCTCTCTATTTTACAGCATTATTCTTGCCAGGATGGTGCTTCTCTGCAATACAAGGGTTATCTGGTGCTTCCCTAGAGCATTGATCTTTAGCAGGCTATATTCTATGAACTCCATGTTTCTCCATCAGCAGGGCACTTAGGGTTTCTCAAAACTTATGAGTAGGCACAACTTAACTTCTTTTGGAAGGGAATGAAAAGGGCAATTCAATAGATGGTGGCTAAATGTGATACCTTCCAATGCAACAAGGGTGAAATAATACTCATTCCTGGTTTTCTTGAACCCTTGTCTATCTCTATAAGGATTTGAACATATATTTCTATGGATTTCATTAAGGGGATCCCTAAATCTAGAGGGAAGATAGTGATCTTGGTTGTGGTTGATCACCTCTCCAAATATAGTCATTTTTGTGCCCTCAGCCATCCCTTCACCATCTCCTTAGTCACACAAATTTTTTTGGACCAGATCTTCCATCTTCACGGCATCCCTTCTTCCATTGTCTCAAATCCCAATGCATCCTTCACCAGTCATTTTTGGATAGAACTATTTCAACACATCGACACCAAATTGATGATGAGTTCTAGGTATCATCCAAAAACAAATGTCGAGACTAAAATTGTCAACAAGTGTTTGGATACTTACCTTCATTGCTTCACCTCAGACCAACAACATGAGTGGGCAAGTGGCTCCCTCTTGTTGAATGGTGGTACAATACCTCCTACCATACTTCAACTAAAATGACTCCATATGAAGCAGTCTATGGTCAGGTACCACCAATGCTCCTTCCATACACTCGCAGTAGTTCACTAGTTTAGGAAGTTGACATGGTTCTCCAAACTCGAGATTAGATTCTCAACATTTTACAGGACAATCTTCACATGGAAAGCAATAGACTGAAACAATAGGGAGATTAGCACCATTTTGAGTCCACTTTTCAAGTAAGTGATATGGTTTTTCTATGCTTCCAGCCATACAAGCAATCATCAGTAAAACTCAAAGGGCATCATTAGATGGATCCAAAGTTTTATGGACCATATAAGGTTCTCCAAAAGATTGGGTTGATTGCTTATAAATTGGAGCTCCCACCTTCTTCTCAAGTTCATCTAGTAGTTCATGTCTCTTGTCTAAAGAAAGTTCTTGGCACCAACATCAGAGCACAAACTATTTTACCAAAACTTGATAATGAAGGATCCATCCATCTAGAGCTGGAGGCAGTCCTTGATAGGCGCACTCGTCAACTTTGCTCCTGATCCATCACACTGGTATTAATTCAGTGTCATGGAATGCAACTAGAGGATGCAACATGGGAACCATTATTTTAGATTCAACAACAATTCCCACATTTGAAGCTGTGAGGACAAATCTTTTCTAAGAGGGAGGGGATGTTAGGAGCTTGTATTTAACCCTTCTCTTTACTTTGTTAGTTATTGTTTCTATGGACACATATGCTTTGTAAGTTGTCCCATGAGCATATTGTATTATCCCACATTCATGGGAAGTAGTAGTTGTTTAGATTAGACTTAGTATATAAGTATGTGTTCAGGCCAATGAAGGCATCCACAAATTTATTCTATTGAGCTTACTCAAAGGAGGTTGCTCCCTTGATGTGGCCCACGATCAATAAATTCCTTCTGTGTTTCTACTATTTCTATAAATCTATTATTTCATACATTTTCATTATTTTATTATAGGAGGTTCCTCTCATCTAGTATCAAAGCACTTTCTTGGCCTCACTAGGTGGAATTTCTGTAGAATTTTTTTTGTAGTGGTCCTCTAGGCGTTGTGATTGTTGTAGCAATATCTTTTTGTTTTTGCATCTATATTGTTCATTTGGATTATAGGTTTAGATTGGGGAACATCCCTATCTACTTAACTATGGGAAGTACTTGCGCATATAGCCCTAAAACTCATTGTGAGGACTACCATAGGAACCCCAATGTAGTTGGCCCATTGAGAGGACCTGCCAATGAAAAGGGCAATGGCCCATACCTGATTGACTAGTTCCCATCCGTGAGGTAAAAAAAGAGCTGTCATTTGTGGCAAAGTAGTTATTAGTTTTACTTGACCCATGGAGTGAGGGGTACTACCCCAATACACAAATTGTTAGACATCATTGGTGGCCGGAGTGACTCCCTTGAAGCTTTAGGAAGCTGAACATACCTGGGGTCCATATCTATTGGTAGTAGGAAAATTGTAGATTGAATATGTCTAGAGCAGTTGGCAAATCATTTCCAGAAGAAAAAAAATAAAAACAAATCATTTTTTTGCCATATCTTTCTTGTCTTAGCTTTGTTTCATCTAAAAATTCACTGGAACACCTAAAATTGCATTCCTCACATTTCCTTCCTTGATGTCCCTATCCCAAGTCCACTTATCAAAGCCATAAATCTCACATTTGTCTATTTTTAGGGTTTGCCATAACTTCTTTGATTCTCACCCAATAGCCTTCAGATTTTATTATTGGCAACATAGTCAAGAGACATTACTGATTGGGTAATGTTGTCATTGATGGTAACAAGGCAAATAGAGCATGGTGGAGCTAAGGATGATTGGAAACTCAACTTGGAAACAACTTGTACACAAGGATCTAGTCTGGACACAAAAGACTAAGGCAAAATGGCTAAGTACTAACAACATAGAGTTAGTAGTAGAGATTCAAGTGGTATTCCTCCACAGTTAATGGTCAAGGTACACGGTTTAGGTATGTTGTACACAGTTTCTTTAAGGTGAAATGTCCAAGGTTGCAAGTTCTAAAGATCTTTAAAAGACATACCATGATTTAGCTAAGTCTGGGTGAACACAGTTAGGTCTGGAACAATGCACAGTGCTTGAGAAAAAGGGTCCGCATTCCTCCATAGTTGCATACTTTGTCTTGTAGTTCTAAATATATGTTAAGAGGTCAAAGATGAGTGTTGGATGTGATTCTTCGAGTCATATATGATCCGTAGTGAAATTTGTGAAGTGACAGTTGAATTGGTTAAGTGTGCTCTTAAGAGATAGGCCGACAAGCATGCAAAATTCATATGCGGAGAAGATATATTGTTTAAGGAAAAAATATAAGTGGTTGTATGATTTGTACTGACCTATAGGAAGATCGTTATATGTTTGTCTTTATCTACATTGCAGATTGTACACAAGTTCAAGCTGACAAGATGTAGTATTTGTGTACACAGTTTGCGTTTAGCTTGTCGACCTAATTATGAGATAAATCTTGTAGCGAATATATATAATCGATGGAATTTGATGATACTATAGAGTATTGAGGAATTTGATGTGTGGATTCAAAGTGTGAAGGATTATGAATAGAATGTAGAGCAGTAAGAGTTGAACAAGGACATAAAACAAAGTATATGTAGTTAAGTTGAGAAGTAAGGCAGAATAAATGAAGACCCTTGAATCTGTATATTGAACCTTCAATGGAACTATGATTTACCATGTGGTAGATGCATTTATAGCAGTTTATCTTCTGGCAATGAGGCAATCCTTCTATCTTCTTTTCTCTAGGAAGTGAGCCTTTGTGTAGTGAGTACTTCTTTAAAAGGCAGTGAGCCTTCTTGTAATCCAATATTGAGCTATCATAATATATTTTGAGGTAGCACTCACCGTGTTTTTTCCCTCTTTGGGTTTTCTATGTAAAAATCTTGGTGTCAATATGTTATGTCTTTATGGTTGCTGCTCTTATGCTTCTTCTGCTTTTATGTTATTGATTTTGGAAATTAGATTAATAAACAAGTTAACAAGTGGTTTTGTGGAATACTGATTCGCCCCCCTCTTAGTATTCCTTACTTTCAACAATTGGTATTCAAGCAAGGTTCCTTGGAAGAAGCATAATAGCTTGAGGAAGATCTGGGAGGGTTCACTCATGGAAGATAGGAGATATGGAAACTTCTCATATGAAAACTATGTTGAATTGGAAGCAGCACTTTCTTATCTTGAAAAATCTAAAGCAGAAATTAGGGATCTAAAAGATAACATTCAAGAAACTAATGAGTGCATTTTAAAGCTAAAAGAACAAGTCAAGAAATTTAGAGAATAATATAAAGATGTTAGTGAACAACTGATATTAGCAAATGAAACCCTGGATGATTTGAAAGTGGAAGTTATTAAAAGAGCTAAAGCAGAAGAAGATCTAAATCTGATGGCAAATAGCAAGATAGAAGAATATATCAAATTGGAAGAAGAAGTTGTGAGCCTAAAAATAGATATGGAAAAAACCAAGAGCTATGAAGAAAAGTTGAAGATAAGTTTTACAAAATTTGATGAGATGATTTCTAGTCAAAAGAGTTTAGATGATAAGCAAGGCTTAGGATTTCAGAAAGGAGAAAGTTCAAAATTAGGGCAAGGAAACTTTCAGTTGAAGCAAAACAAAGGCAACCAGTTCAGGAATCAAAGAAGAAGACCTAGAAGACCTTTGGTCAAACAACCAAATGCTCAAAGGTACCCATCTTTCAATGGCCATTGTTTTAATTGCAAAAAGTTTGGTCATAAAGCTACTCAATGTAGGAGTAGAATAAATTAGAATGTTCCATCATTCTCTTGTCAATGTTTCAATTGCAATAAAATTGGTCATGAATCAAGTGAATGTAGAAGTCTAGTAAGAAATGACTTTCACAATTCAAGGAATACTCAATCATTCAATGGAAGATGTTTTGCTTGCAATAGATTTGGACACATGGATAATCAATGCAGATCAAGGATGAATTATTTTAGAGGAAGGAATCAAGGACAGGGAAATATTGTGTGTTATAATTGTAACAAGTTTGGACATTTTGCAAGACTTTACAGAAGCAAGAATGTGAAAAGAAACTATATGCTAAAAAAAGGAAAACAGAGTAGAGCAATGATAAGGGAAAAGAAAAAGTTGATCCGGTTGAAACAAAAAAAGAAATGGACAAGAATTGGATAAAGAAGGAAGTAATTGAAGTCAAGGATGGATCTGCAGTAGCATTTGGTACAGATACTTCCTCCGAGAAGTAAATTGGGAGCTTTGGCTTAGGGGGAGTTGTGTTGAATATCTAAAGCCCCCAGCCAGAAAGTTAGTGTTGGAATCTGGCACTAAGGTATGTTCTGAAGAACTCTTTGACAAAGCCTTTGAAAGAAATTCTGGTAAAGAAAGATCTCATATGGAGCATTGCGGAGCAATTTGGATTGACTGTGACGGATAGAGAAGTGTTTGACATCTTTTTGAAAGACTGCATTTATGATGATTAAGTTAAGACTTCAAGGGGTTTAAAGGCTTGGATTTGTAAAAGATTAATCACTTTGCAATCAATCTTTCAAGTGTTCAAGGTGATCTGAAGCTAAAATTCCAAGCAACTCAGTGATTTCCAAAACAAATTAAGACAAGACCAATGAAAACCCTAATTCGGTGAAAAGAGATATTTATCAAATTCAAAACCCCACTGTGAATCTATTTAAACTTTTACAAAAATGGCTACACCACATGTGATTGATATAACCAAAAGAGCATGGCCAAAATTTAATAAGCATCCTTTCAAATCAACAAAGGTCAATCCAAATGGTGCGTTTTCAGAGATTCATTCGGTGTGCTACATGTGGAGGATGTTAGGGCTTATATACATGTTCCCTTAGAAGAACTTGGAGGTAGTCTACTCAAATATTTGTATCTAAATCATTTGAGTGACAATAAATTTGATCTGAAGGAAGAATTCAAAGTATTGGAAGAAAAGAAACTTAGTCAGTTTATAGATTTCCTAGTTTTTGCAGAAGATGAATGGGTCTGATATGTCTTAAGATGAATTCATGATGAGTTTATATGGATCCACTCTACATTCAAGATCACTAAAGATGCCATAAGGTCTGTCACATGACTAAACTCTACCAGCACAGTACCTGTATTGAAGGCTATGAAAAATGATGCAGTAATGAAAGCTACTGGAGCAAAATTTGATAAAAGGGCATTAAATATCAATGATATTCAAGATCATGCAGTCATATTTGATCTATGGTGATTGGGTATAAGGTCTACTTCACAAACTAGGAAAACTTTGTCTCTGGTACAACCATTTATGCTGCTTATCAAATGATCAAGGAAAATGTAGAATATGACCTGTGTGAACTACTCTGACAATAGTTAATGGAGAACTTGAAGAAAACAAAGGAAGGAAAATACCCTTTCAAATTTGATATGTTGATCATGTGCTTATTTTTCTATTTTATGCAAGAGTTACCTAACATGAAGAACTATTTTTGGATTGGAGACAAACTAGTTGAGTAGCATAGGTAATATTGATGCACAAAACTCAACCCTATGGGGCTATTTCAAAAATTTCCAAAAGTTAATGCAATCCAGGGAATGGATCTCGAGATTAGTCATTGAGAAATACAAGGACACTATCTACTTTATTGTGACAAAAGATCAATGCTTGATGGAGGCCCTTGAGCCTAGAATAGTATGGGTTATGCAAATGGGGTATGAGGTAGTTAGAGGAATATTGGAAAATTATCCACAACACATGCTAAACAAGCCTCGAGACCCCAAAGAAGAAAGGTTTGAAACATATGAAGTGCTATCTACCAAAATTCATGTTGAAGTAAGAAAACTTGAAATCTCCAGAAAAATGTGGAGAGTGGCAAACGATTTCACGCTGAAACAAGGTTTCACAAAAGAACAAGTAAAAGAAGCAAGGAAAAGAGCACAAGCTGAAAAGATAAGTGAAGAAAAGGAAGAAAATGAGCCAGTCAAGGCTCTAGAAGAGCCTACGAAGAAACCAGAAACCAGAGAGGCCTAAAGCATCAAAAAGAACAACAAGAGGTTCAACATCTGCATCCTCCGGTCTAACACATTCTGCAAGTATGGAGGCACCTAGGCAGAAAAAGGTGAAAACCAAAGCAAAAAGGATGCATGAAAGTATCAGTTTTGATAAAGAACAAACAAAAACATATGAAGAAGTAAAGAAGATGAAAACTAAGGTCACCAAAGCCTCCGGAAGTAGTAAAAAGAAACCCTCCAATAAGGGTAAAATTGAGAAAAGGCCAAGGTAAGATAAGCCTTAGACAGAAGAGGCCACAATAAGTCTTGAAGATGTCTTGAAGGCTATAACTATTGATGGAAACCTAAAATCCATAGCCCAACTATATGATGAATATAGTGATCTAGACAAAAGAATTATCGAGGTTGTTGTCAAATATCTAGACATCTACAACAAAGCCCTTATTGATATCTTTACAGATCTCTCAGACAGCTTGGGTAGTATAATGTCTGCTAGAAAAGTGTCTACAATGGTAAAAGACATTAAACTAAGAGAATATACATTGATAAAATTATGTCCGGAGATCTCACCAGAAGATAAAGAAAAATCTACAAAGTGCTAAAGAAGGAATTTAGAACAAAGAAAAGGATGAATACTCTCATGTTAGATGACATTGAGAAAGTAGCCAAGGATATAGAGGAAATCACCTTGAAAGTGTTGAGGAATCATCATCTTCCAACAATATATGACAATTAT
The DNA here is from genome assembly GCA_027924645.1 of Cunninghamia lanceolata. Lineage (NCBI taxonomy): Eukaryota > Viridiplantae > Streptophyta > Pinopsida > Cupressales > Cupressaceae > Cunninghamia > Cunninghamia lanceolata. The sequence goes on from BSBN01000934.1 coordinate 5,518,159, forward strand.
AAAACAAATACTGGAGATGATTCATCTGTTAAATTTGAACCAACGGTTAGATGACAAAAGTGGTAATGAGGAGAAAGGCCCTACTACAGTGATTGAGACTAGTATTCCTCCGAAGCAACAAACTAATGACAAGGCAGAATTGGAGGAGACCGTGAAGATAGAAAAATCTAATGATCAAGAAGATAAACAAGATAAGGAAATCCTCCACCAGAACAAACATATGGTGCAAATAAATCTATGGATTTAGATCCTCTGGAGCTAAACCAAGTAGAAGTTGTCTCTGGTATAGCAAGAGACACTACAGAATCAATTAAGGACTTTTTTGGAGAAAAAGAAATAGGTCTTGGATGAGCCAAAAATTTTGCAAGGACCAATAAACCTGGACTCAATGTCCCCAATACATAAATTTAAACTGGTATCAATTGTGCAGGCAAATGCATAGTAAGAAATTTTGAAGTTTCACATACAAGATAGTGAACTAATTAGCGAGGCATCTAGCATTTTAGAGAAGTTGATGCCATCATATCAGAAGGACACCTCTTTGTCTTCAATAAGTTAGCTTAAAGGACTCATAAATTTTGTAAGTGAGTATTTTGAATCTTTTGAGAAATCTATTGAGATAAAAGTGAGACAAGAATTTGATGAGGAAAGGCTAAATGAGGTGAAGACTATGATAATGAATGATAAAGCTCTACTAGATAGTAAAATGAAAGGTATACAGAGTGCTATCAAAGAAGCGACTTGTACAAATTTTGTTTATCTTGGCTGGTAGCCACTAAAGAGATAGAAGAAAAAGTAAAGGATCTAAAACAACAGCTAATAAATATATCTAAATCATTTGATCCAGTGGCTGAGATGGTAAGCAAAAAATAAATACAAGTATTCATAATGAGTTAAGTGATATTGTAAATAAGAGGGATCAGATGAAAAATAAAATGTGTCAGTTGAGAGGACTAATTTATCCTAAGTTAGATTAAGTGATTAGTATTGTAGCAGAAGCACATACGGCTTCACAAATAGACACAAATTCTGATGTGCAAAAGATAGAAGAATCAATCTTTATAATAAATGGTCACATTCAAATTTTGGAAAGAGCTAATATTAGATAGGATGAAGAGATTACATAATTAAAGATTGTGTACAAGGATATTCTTTCACTAGAAATTAATTGAGTTAAAGTATTGTATGTGTACATATGCGACAAACTATGAAGTTTTTCTTTGCATTTTTTGTCCAATTTTGACTCTTGTTACACCTTTTCTATTGATGTCAAAGTGGAGAAAAAGATCAGTGAAAAATAAGCAAACACCTTAGGGGGCGCAGATACACATTTTTCACTAAGTGTTGCCATCAATGCCAAAGGGGAAGATTGTTGGCAACATAGTCAAGAGACACTATTGATTGGGTAATGGTGTCATTGATGGCAATAAGGCAAACAAAGCATGGTGGAGCTGAGGATTATTGGGAACTTAACTTGGAAATAGCCTGCACACAAGGATCTGGTCTAGACACAAAAGACTAAGGCAGAATGGCTAAGTACTGACAAAACAGAGTTAGTAGTAGAGATTCAAGTGGTATTCCTCCATAGTTGATGGTAAAGGTATGTGGTCCAGGTATGTTTTTCATAGCTTCTTTAAGGTAAAATATCCAAGGTTGTAAGTTTTGAAGATCTATGGAAGACATACCATGATTTAGCTAAGTCAGGGTGAACACAGTTAAGTTAGGAATAGTGCATAGTGCCTAAGAAAAAGGGTATGTATTCCTCCATAGTTGCATACTTTGTCTTTTGGTTCTAAAGATATGTTAAAAGGTTAAAGATGAGTGTTGAATGTGATTCTTAGATTCATATATGATCCGTAGTGAAAGTTGTGAAGTGATAGTTGAATTGGTTAAGTGTGCTCTTAAGAGATAGGCTGACAGGCATGAAAAATTCATATGCAGAGAAGATATATTATTTAAGGAATAAATCTAAGTGGTTGTATGATTTGTGTCGACCTATAAGAAGATCATTATATTTTTGGCTTAGTCCACATTGTAGATTGTACACAAGTTCAAGCTAACAAGATGTAGTATTTGTGTACACAGTTTATGTTTTTCTTGCCAACTTGATTATGAGATAAATCTTGTAGACAATATATATACTTGATGGAATTCAATGATAGCATAGAGTATTGAGGAATGTCATGTGTGAGTTTGAAGTGTGAAGGATTATGAGTAGAATGTAGAGCAATAAGAGTTGAACAAGGACAGAAAATAGAGTATATGTAGTTAAGTTGAGAAGAAAGGTAGAATAAATGAAGACCTTTGAATTTGTATATTGAACCTTCAATGGAACTATGATTTAGTATGTGGTAGATGCATTTATAGTAGTTCATCTTCTGGCAGCGAGCCAATCCTTCTTCTTTCTTCTTTTCTCTAGCCAATGAGCCATTGTGTAGTGAGCACTTCTTCATAGGGCAGTGATCCCTAGGCAGTGAGCCCTAAGGCAGTGAGCCTTCATGTAATCTAATATTGAGCTATCATAATATATTGTAAGCTAACACTCACCGTGGTTTTTCCCTCTTTGGGTTTTCCATGTAAAAATCTTACTGTCAATATGTTATGTCTTTATGGTTGCTACTCTTATGCTTGTTCTGCTTTTATGTTATTAATTTTGGAAATTAGATTAATAAACAAGTTAACAAGTGGTTTTGTGGAATACTGATTCACCCCCCCTCAATATTCCTTACTTTAACATTTATCACAACATTACTTTCATAGTTATGCTCCTTTGTTCCTCTTGGACAAATTTTCCCAATCTTTCACCCTGCTTCTGAAATCAACATTTTCTTCTCACCTTCCCCTCAGAAAGTGTCCAAAACCTAGTCAAACCCCAATTATCTATTGCAGTTTTACCCAAATTAAAATTTCCCTTTACTAAACATGTTTTAGCACACATTTCTCTAACCATTTCCAAAAAAAAACTTTTGGCTATGGTAGTAGCCTGATCAGGAGCAAAAAACATGGAGGTTGAAATTTCTGCCCTCAATTCCAAAATCCAAGATCTTGATGAAAAAATTCTTGTCCTCAATCTTCAACTTTTAGCTAGAGTCTTCTTCAGGCACTGGGTTTTCTTCTTCCAACAATTTCTGTGGGCCAAAGCTTGATTTTTGTCGATTCAATGGTGCAGATCTAACTGGCTAGATATACGGAGCAGAATAATATTCTAGTCTACATACTAATTTTGATGTCAACAAAGTCCCGCTTGCCTCCTTTCACTTGGAACATGAAGACCTTCAATGGTTTCATTGGTATATCAAGGCTCAGGACAAGCCCCAATGAACTAATTTTTGTAATCTCATTTTGCAATGGTTTGGCCCTAGTACTTTTGATGACTTCATTGGAGCACTCACTAAACTTCGCCAAACAGGCACTATGAGAGAATATCGTATAGAATTTGAAAAACTAGCTAATTGCACGGAGGTATTGTCTGATGAAAATTCTTCAAGAGACTTTGTTTTGTTAGTGGTTTGAAGGATGCAATTTGCCCTGAGGTTAAACTATTCCATCCCAGCACAATGATGGAAGCCCTAGGGTTTGCTAAGTTGGTACAAGACAAGATCACAACTTAACTGCGATCCAAATCCAATTTTGTTCCTTTTAGAAAAACAACTCCCAAAAGATCTCAAACAACACCATCTCCTAGAACAACTCCTATCAAGCATTTGATTGAAGCAGAGATGTGGGCACCTAGAGAAAAAGGACTTTGTTCTAATTGTGATAAGAAATTCACTCATGGACATCGATGTGTTGTGAAAAAGCTCTACCTGTTAGATGTGGACTCTCTGTCTAAAACTAAAGTTTGGGTAGATGCTAAGGATATAATTGATGATTAGGAAGAAGCTCAATAGATGCTTTTTTAACCTGCTTCTCAGGAAGACCACCCAGAGATCTCTCTCCATGCCTTAGCAGGAGTCACCACTGCACAAACCACGTGGGTCAAGGGTTACTTCAAGAAGTTCCCTCTTACAATACTCATTGATTCTAGTAGCACTCATAACTTCATTGACCCTCAGATTGCCAAATAGACTAATTATTTTTTCCGTCCTTGCTCCAACTTTGAGGTCATGATTGCCAATGGAGGCACATTACCTTACTAAGGGAAGTGTCACAATGTGCATATCTCTATTGGAGATTATAACCTGCGCTCCAACATGTTTGCCTTGCCCTTAGGTGGATGTGATGTGGTTTTGGGTGCCCAATGGTTATGCACACTTGGACCCATCTTATGGGATTTTGTTGAACTTTGGATGCAGTTTTTAGACAATGGGGGAAAACACACATTGAAGGGCTTACAACCGGGGTATATCAGCAACATCAGTTCAAATTGCATGGAAAAGTTTCTTAAAAAGAATTAACATGGTGTCATTTCTCAACTCCATTCCATTTAGATGCAACCATCAATGGTGTCCACTACTCCTTCTGATCTACAACAAATTTTGGATAGGTATGCATGTGTCTTTAACAAACCAATGGGATTGCCACCTTTGTGGCCAGAGGACCACCATATTTATCTCCTTCCTAGAAGCATTCCTCCCAATATTAGGCCCTACTACTACCCATTTCACCAAAAGATAGAGATTGAAATGCTCATCCAAGACTTATTGAAGCAAGGCATTATTCACCCTATTACCAACTCATTTTCTTCACCAATTCTTCTTGTCTAGAAAAAACATGGGTCATGGTGCCTCTACATTGACTTCTGAGAACTTAATCACATCACAATTAAGGATAAGTTTGTGATCCCTATTTTTGATGAGCTGCTTGATGAGCTTCATGGCGCTCATTTTTTCTCAAAGTTGGATCTTCGTTCTAGGTATTACTAGATCTAGGTTCATGAGGATGATATCCCTAAGATGGCTTTCTGCATGCATGATGGCCCCTATGAGTTTCTGGCCATGCCCTCTAGCCTCATGAATGCACCTTCAACATTCCAGGCATTGATGAATAAAATATTTTGGCCTTACCTGCGGAAATTCATTCTGGTCTTCTTTGATGATATCCTCATCTATAGTAAAACATGGGCTGAGCATCACCAACATATAGATCTCGCACTGCAACTTCTCTCTAATCATCATCTCTGTGCAAAACAATCTAAATGTCTTTTTGGCCAGGACAAAGTGGAGTATCTCAGGCATATAGTTTCAGCCCAAGGGGTTTAGGTAGATCTCGCAAAAATAGCCACCATGAAAGATTGGCCATGTCCTCAGACACTCAAGATCCTTTGTCTTTTGTTGGGGCTGACTGGCTACTATCATAAATTTGTCAAGGATTACCGAAAGATTGTAGCTCTGTTGACAACTATGTTGAAAAAGGATGCTTTTACTTGGAAACATGTTGCCAAGTGTGCATTTAAAAATTTGAAACAACATATGTGTACTACACTTGTTCTAGCTATGCTAGATTTTTCCAAGACCTTCATTATCAAGAGAGATTCTTGCAGCAATGGACTTCATGTTGTTCTCCTCCAAGACGAACACCCCATTGCATTCACCAGCAAAGCCCTTTCTAGCAAGAATTTAGTACTCTCTACTTATGAGAAGGAAATGATGGCCATTTTGCATGCAGTATAGAAATGGCAACCATACCTACTGGGGAATCATTTTTTAAACAAAACTAATCACCGGAGTCCGAAATGTTTCCTAGAACAACAGGCCTCCTCCCTAATACAACAAAAATGGGTCAACAAACTCAAGGTTTATGACTATAAAGATCACTTACAAGAAGGGTAAGGATAATATTGTGGCAGATGCTCTTTCTCATACATTTGATGACCAAGCTTCCCTTTCATCTATTTCCATGCCTATTTTGAATTGCTTGGAATCTATATAGTGGGACTATATCAATGATCCTTCATTATCTCAAATCATTCAATAGTTTGCCACTAACCCCCCTGTTATACCGCATTATTCTTAGAATGGTGCTTTTTTGTGATACAAGGATCGCCTGGTGCTTCCCTAGAGCATAGATCTTTATCACAATATATTCTATGAACTCCATGTTTCTCCATTAGCAGGGTACCCAAGGTTTCTCAAAACTTATGAGCGAGCACATCATAACTTCTTTTGAAAGGGAATGAAAAGGGAAACTCAATAAATGGTGGTTGAATGTGATACTTGCCAATGCAACAAGGGTGAAACAACACTAATTCTTGGTTTTCTCATACCCTTGCCCATCTCTACAAGGATATGGATAGATATTTCTATGGATTTCATTAAGGAGCTCCGTAAATTTGGAGGGAAGATAGTCATCTTATTTGTGGTTGATCCCCTCTCTAAATATTGTCATTTTTGTGCCCTCAGCCATCCCTATACCTCCTCCTCAATCACACAAATTTTTTGGACTAGATCTTCCATCTTCATGGCATCCCTTCTTCCATTGTCTTAGATCATGATGCAACCTTCACCAGTCATTTATAGACAAAACTATTTCAACACACCGACACCATATTGAAGATGAGTTCTGGGTATCATACACAAACAGATGGCCAAATTGAAATTGTCAACAAGTGTTTGGAAACTTACCTTCATTGCTTCACCTTAAAACAACATCATCAATGAGCAAAGTGGCTTCCTCTTGCTAATTGGTGGTGAAATACCTCCTACCGTACTACAACTAAAATGAATCCATATGAAGCAATCTATGGTCAGGCACCACTGGTGCTCCTTCCATACACCCCCAATAGTTCACCAGTTTAGTTAGTCAACACAATTCTCTGAACTTGGGATCAAATTCTCAGCATCTTGTGGGACAATCTTCACATGGCAAGAAATAGAATGAAACATCAAGCTAATCAGCATCATTCCGAGCACACTTTTCAAGTTGGTGATATGGTTTTTCTTCACCTACATCCATACAATCAATCATCCCCAAAACTCAAAGGGCATCATAAGTTGGATTGATAGTTCTATGGGCGATATAAGGTTCTCCATAAGATTGGTCCAGTTGCTTATAAATTGGAGCTCCCACCTTTTTCGTGAGTTCATCCAATATTTCATGTCTCTTGTCTAAAGAAAGTTCTTGGCACCAACATCAGAGCACAAACTGAACATTTTACGAGAACTTGATAATGAAGGATCCATCCTTCTAGAGATGGACGTAGTCCACGATAGCCGCATTCATCAACTTTGCTTCTAATCCATCATAGAGGTATTAATTCAGTGGCATGGAATACAACCAGAGGATGCAATGTGGGAACCACTATTTCAAATTCAATAACAATTCCCACATTTAAAACTTTGAGGACAAAGTTTTTCTAAGAGGGAGGGGATGCTAGGAACCTATATTTAACCCTTCTCTTTACTTTGTTAGTATATAGTTTCTATGGATGCATATGCTTTGTAAGTCATCCCATGAACATATTGTATTACCCCACATTCATGGGAAGCAGTAGTTGTTTAGATTAGACTTAGTATATAAGTATGTGTTGAGGCCAATGAAGGCATCCATGAATTTATTGTATTGAGCTTGCTCAAAGGAGGTTGCCCCTTCGAAGTATCCTACGATCAATAAATTCCTTCTGTGTTTCTGTTATTTCTATAAATATGTTATTTCATGCATTTTTCATTATTTTGTTGCATGAGGTTACTCTCAATATCTGTTACAAATAAATATCTTTTTTTTTTTACAAAATCAGTAGGCTCAGGATTTGGTTCGGATTGCCATACTTGCAAAGTCAACTATAAAAATGTGTTTACAAAGTTTCCTTAGTTTTCCAAAGTTCTCCCTTATGGCTAATGACTTTTTTAAATCTTAATTTGATGAAATGAAAAGGGTTTATTAAAAAAATGTCAACTTTCCACCAATATAAGATATGCCTTATTTTGAATTTAATAGATAATTATTATTGATTTTCTACTTATATTAAGACTAAAGTCATAATTGATAGGCTGATTGAAAAATTCTATAATTTTCAAACTATTTCACATATTTCAAATCTAAAAGATGTGTCACATTCTATGCTTCACATACTATAGGATAAAAAAATTGAAATTCATAAATTTTTTACCAAGTTATGGTGGTCAGGCAAACATATTTTAATAATTTTGAAATGTTCTCGTAAAAAAAATCATAACTAATTATTTACTTGCAAAAAAAAAGCAAAGGAAAATGTGACACAACTAGCCATGTGTCCTCTAATTAAATTAAAATTTTATGAAAAAAATATTATTTTTTCTTGTACTTAGGTTGGTCAGACATACACCTGCTTTTTATCTTTTTCCTAAAAATTTAGTACTGCTACATTGAAATTTCAAATTTTCACAAAATCAATTTTTCTTTCCAAAAATGGACTAGTAGCCTAGAAACTACATTCAATTTTCTACAAATTTTGTTCTTACATTATTTTCAAATTATGTTAATAACCTTTTCAAATTTTATGTCAAGTTGCCTAACTCTATTTTTCTAAATTTTCATTGCTACTTAGGGGCCTAGTTTGGACCCCCATGATCCTGCATTGACCCAGAGACAAGGTATAGAGGGAAAGAGATAAAAAGAGAGGAAGAGAGAGACAAAGACAAAGAGAGGAAGAGAGAGAAAAAGAGAAAGAGAGGAAGAGAGAGACAAATACAAAGAGAGGAAGAGAGATACAAAGAGAAAGAGAGAGGGAGGTAGGGAGAAAGCATGAGAGATATACAGAGTGAAAAAGATAGAGATATACAGAGTGAAAAAGATACAGATATAGATAGGAGAGAAATATACAAAGAGAGAGATAATTAGAACAAATACATATAACCAAAAAAATATATGGTTAAGATTAGGCTTACAATTACAATTAGGGTTAGGGACTAGAATTAGTTAGGATTATGTGCACAAGCAAAACATGATAATGTAAATGAACTTGGATTGTGAAGGAAATATATCTACCAACATATATATACCACTATAAGGATAGCCATGAGTTTGAATAGGTTGAGGAACAAGATTACATTAAAGTGTTAGAGAGAGGGAAACAAAAATATGGAGATAGAGACAAGATATGGAGGGAAAGAGAGATAAAAAGAGAGGAAGAAAGAGACAAAGACAAAGAGAGGAAGAGAGACAAATGCAAAGAGAGGAAGAGAGAGATAAAGACAAAGAGACAAAGATAGAGGGAGGGAGGGAGAAAGCATGAGAGATATAGAGAGTACAAAAGATAGAGATATAGATAGGAGAGAAAGAGACAAATAGAGAGATAATTAGAACAAATATATATAACCAAAAAACATATGGTTAAGATTAGGCTTACAATTACAATTAGCGGTAGGGTCGGGGATAGAATTAGGGTTAGGGACAAAATTAGAGTTAGGCTTACAATTAGGAAAATCTTTATAACCAAAAAGAATTTTAGGGTTAGAGTTGAGAATAGAGTTGGGGTTAGGGATAAATATATGAGTAGGGTTAGAATGAGGGTTATAGATAAAATTAGGGTCAATGTTAGAATTAGGTTTAGTTTTATAATTAGAATTAGGGTTGGAATTAGTGTTACAAGTAGAATTAGTGTTAGGGTTATAATTAGAATTAGGGTAAATGATAAATTATGGTTAGGGATAGAATTAGAGATAGGGGGAATAGAGAAAGAGGGATAGAGCTATATATAAGAGATATAGAGGGAAAGAGAGATTAAAAAGAGAGAACAAGAGAGATAAAGACTAAGAGAGGAAGAGAGAGACAAAGAGAGAGGGAGGGAGGGATAAAGTACGAGAGATATAGAGAGTGCAAAAGATAGAGATATATATAGGAGAGAAAGATGCAAAGGGAGAGATAATTAGAGCAAATATATATAACCAAAAAACATATGGTTAAGATTAGGGTTACAATTACAATTAAGGTTAGGGTCAGGATTAGAATTAGGGTTAGGAATAGAATTCTAGAGTTAGATTTACAATTAGGGAAAATATTTATAACCAAAACAATTGTTAAACTTAGAGTTGGAATTACAATTGGGGTTAGGGATAAAATTATGATTACCGTTAGAATTAGGGTTATAAATAAAAATATGGTAAATGTTATAATTACTTGTTTAGGGTTATAAATAGAATTAGGGTAAGGACTAGAATTAGTGTTAGGGTCAATGTTATAATCAGTGCTAGGGTTACAAGTATAATTAAGGTTAGGGTTAGGGATAGAATTAGGGTTAGTGATAGAATTAGAGTTAGGATTACAACTAGGATAAATATTTTTAACTAAAAAAAGATGTTAGGTTTAGAGTTGGAATTACAGATGGGGCTACAGATAAAATTATGATTAGGGTTAGAATTAGGGTTAGGGTTAGGGTTACAAAATTAGAATTAGGTTTAAATCTAACTAGAAATACTATCATATAATAGATTTAGTGTTAGGGTTATGTGCACAAGCAAAACATGATAATATAAATAAACTTGGATTGTGACAGAAATATATACCAACATATATATACCACTACAAGGATAGCCATACATTGTTTGAATAAGTTGAGGAACAAGATTACATTAAAGTGTTAGAAAGAGGGGAACAAAGAAGTGGAGACATAGAAGTGGAGAGGGATGTGGGGTGAGAGAGAGAGAAAGAGGGGGTTATAATTAGGGTTAGGGTTAAGGATATAATTACGGTTATTGATAAATTATGGTTAGGGATAGAATTAGAGTTAGGGGGAATAGAGAAAGAGGGATAGAGCTAGAGATAAGAGACATAGAGAGAAAGAGAGATAAAAATAGAGGGGGTGCTACCACAATAATGGGTTACACTTTCTGGGACATCCTGATTTTTGCTAAAATCATATATTTTTATAAAATATAATGATTTAAGCCTTGAAAGGTTCCATTTAAAGGATTGTAATTGAATAGGGTTTGATCGAAACCACTTAGATCAAACTCCCTTGGATAGAACCCTGCTAGTTTTAAACCATACCTGTCATGGAGTCTCCTCTACACCTATCAAAATGCTAATAAAAAACTACTTTTGATTTACCTTTTGGGGGATCAAATGAATTCATTTAAAATTTTATGTTTTGGAAGTATGTAGTCCTTATTATAAGCTTCCCAAAAAGTATAATTTTAAATATATTTAATTTGATTATTATATTCATTTTTTATTTCTTGTGAATGTAGGTTTTTAATGAACATCAAGGTCTCTATTTCATACATACAAAAAAACAGGAAAATATAGAAAAAAAAATCTAAAAAGTTCATGTCGTCTAGGTATTGATATCCTTATTCCAATAAAAAAAAATTGAATTCTGATACATACAAAAAAAGTTATGCTTTACACAGTACACCTATGTCTAAATTGTAATTGGTTTGACTTCAAAAGTTAATTGAAATAAAAACATTCAATAAAAATTTATGAAACCAAATGCATCCTCTAGATATCATAGTCAAAATTCTAAATTTAAAAAAATTAGAATTTTATCCTTCATTAAAAAAGGTTATGTTTGACACAGTACACGTCACTCTTTAAAAATATTGTTTATTGTTAGAAACTAGTTATTGAAGGAGACATAAAAGAAAATATATTTTGATTCCAAAATTTTTTAAAAATATATATTTAGAATCTATAGGTAAAATGTGACAAATCATTAGTTTACATCATCTTCAAATTCGTCACCGTTTAGCAACTATAGGTGTCCGAAAGTGAAGATTTTTTTTCAAAATGTTCATTTCATTGTCAATTTTGGCCAAAAAAGAGATAAAAATAGAGAAGAGAGAGGTCCAAAGACAAAGAGAGGAAGAGAGACAAAGACAAAGAGATGAAGGGAGAGGGAGGGAGGGAGAAAACATGAGAGATATAGATAGTGTAAAAGAAAGAGATATAGATATGAGAGAAAGAGACAAAGAGAGAGTGAGATAATTAGAGCAAATATATATAACTAAAAAACATATGGTTAACATTAGGGTTACAATTACAATTAGGGTTAGGGTCACATATATAATTAAGGTCAGGGATAGAATTAGAGTTAGGGTTACAATTACAGAAACTATTTATAACCAAAAAAAATGTTAGGGTTAGAGTTGGAATTACAATTAGGGTTAGGGGTAAAATTATGATTAGGGATAGAATTAGGGTTATAGATAAAAATAAAGTCAATATTAGAATTAGGTTTAGGATAAGGACTAGAATTTGGGTTAGGGTCAATGTTACAATTAGTGTTAGGGTTACAAGTACAATTAGGGTTAGGGTTAGGGATAGAATTAGAGTTAGGGTTACAACTAAGGTAAATAATTTTAACCAAAACACATTAAAAAGCACACTTGAAGCCATGCCAACAATTTTTTGCTTGATTCATTTCTCATTATTTCTACAATTTATTTCCCAATGTCTTTCATGCAAGTCTGCATTTCAAATTTATGATTACAAAATTGATACATCCTAATCATATACAATTACAACTATGTTCTTTCTGAATATTCTTGCATTTCAGCTTTACAGTTATAGATGAGATATTGATAGACCTTATCAACTATTCCGTTGCACATAAATTTTGTGCAATTGCTAGTGATTAATCTATTTAGAGTAAACTAATCAAAACAAAGTATTATTTTTCATGTTAAACAAATTTTAATGTTTCCTACGTCTAAAAAATTTTAACAAAAATTATTCAGAAATTCATTTATCTGTGTTGTGATTGGCTCAAAAATTGAGCTCTTAAGGATGGATTTTATGGAAATACTATTTTGAGTAAAACAAACATACTAAAATTGAGAAAAAAAAATATGGTCAGAGAAGTATGGAATGGAAAGAAGTGAGGAGCTAGTAATACTAATAGATTAACTTGTTTAATTAAATTTAGAGTGGCTAAATTCTTGCTAGGAATTTGGATATTAGACAAATAATATTTTTTTAATGTTAAACAAATAATATTTTTTCCTTTAAGTCTATGCAAATATTCTACCAAAATTTGTAAGATAAATATTAATTTAATTTTCATATTAATGTGATTATTTAATCTTGATTCATTCTATATATTATTTTAATTTTGATATTTTAAATATTAATGAAATAATATAATTAGTTATATAATAATAATAGAATGTAAATTAAAACATTAGTGTACATTATGCATACACATAGGCTTTAAGCTAACTTAGGCGTCCCATGACACTTGCACATGTGAGGTGTCAAGTTAGTTAGGAGTCTTTAGAGGTGTTGACTCACTTTTGACACCTCATGCTACTTTTGTGGAAGGCAACCCACCACCACTCCATGTATGAGGAGTCTTGTCGTCATTTCATGGACATCGAGTGCCCTTTCTCCTTTCTACTTATACACACCTGTTTGACTAATACAGTTGATTGACTTCATACATTCTTTAGGTTGTTTATTGTGCCTATTATTTTAATCTCTATGATTACATGTTCTTTTATAAATTAGTAGAATTATCATTATAATGTATTTATATTTATGTTATATTATAGTAAAATGAAATATTAATATGTATTTGTGTATAAATATTCAATTATTAATATATTTATCTAAATATTAATATATTATAGTGTAATATTCATTTTAATATTTTATTTTTATTCATTGTATATATTAATTATAAAAATTCTAATTTTAAATATCAATAGAATAATATAATTAATAATAATTATTATGTTAAATTATTGATTATACAAATAAATGGAATTATCATTATAATGTATTTATATTATTTTTCATGTTGTGATTGACTCAAACTTTGAGGCCGTATTTTATGAAATATTATTTTGAGTGAAAAAAACACACTAAACTCAAGTAGAAAAATATGTTCAAAGACGTATGGAATGGAATGAAGTGATATGCTTGCAATACTAACATATTAACTTGTTTAATAAAATTCTGAGTGGCTAAATTCTTACCAAAATTTGCTTATTAAAAAATAATATTTTTTCCTTTTAAATCTATGCAAATATTATAACAAAAATTGTAATAAATTCATTATATTTATAATTTATAAATTTTATATTCTAAATATTAATGAAATAATACAATTAACTATATAATAATAATATAATGTATATTAAAAAATATTTTAATAAAGAACTAATTATAAAGCAAGAAGAGTGATGTTGCGCGCTTCTATAACCTCAGCAGCTTTTGTGGCTCATGTGCGTACCTCTGATGTTGTGTCACCACACCCTCTCTCCCTATCACAGATGGGGTCCTTTCGCGAGGGAAGGATTCTGAGACCTCAATTATGCCGAAGGTTTGCCCTAGATTGGCTAGGGTTTTGGAATATCAAAGTGTCAAAAACTTTTGCTTGGGCGATTCAATACCTCTTGGCCCTACAAATGGCTCTCAAGGTTTGGTGGACTCAAAAATTAGGCATAATTTGTCCTTCCATGATATGCTTGTTGGTTTGAATCAAGGGAAAAAGTTTAAGTCTATAGACTAGGATGCTCAACCTCTGAAGGACAACTCAGCTTCTATTGAGCATAGAACCCCCAAGAACTACCCAAAAATGTGCATCACGAAGGTATCCTCCTCACCTATTCTAGTTTTTTCATAAAAGCTTAGAAAGGAGGTTGACAATGGTGAACAGTATTTTTCTTCCAATGGATTGATTGGCCAATTCAACCGTCTATGGCCAAAATTACCAGATCTACATGAATGGATCTCATTGGCATGGTTTTCCATACTCAAAGGTAATGAAGAGATTTACCCCTGTGGTCAAGGGTTTTTTATTGTGGTGTTTGATTGCATTCAGGATAGGGATGCCATTCTACAAGAGAAATGGTGTTAGGGGCGAAGCATTCTCCTTCTTAAACCATCGTTTCTAGATTTTAACCCTGCTACTACATCTTTCTCTATAAAATTTGTTTGGATCCATCTTCTGAATCTTCCATTGCAATTCTAGTTTACGGTTTATTTTCAAGCGATTGGTGATTCTTTGGGAAGCTTCCTTGTAGTGGATTCAAACACAACTAACTTCACCCACACAACTTTTGCTTGCATCCTTGTAGACATTGATGTCTATAAAGCCCCGCCAGGAAACCCCAGAGAACAAATCAACTAAGCTATACAAAAGGGACAATTCTTTTTTTAAAGAAACAAATAATAAAGAAATATAATTCATATTTATTCATAACATCAAGTTAAGCTTATCCTCTAGGGTTCCATGACTGCATCACTTAACAAACTATTAAGAAGATCTAACCAACATTATAAATTAAATAACAACTATAGTTCATTCTAAATCTAATTGCATCAATTGAATAAACACATACATTTCCATATTATATCACCAGATAAGTAAACATCAAGATCCTACATATAGGATTACAAGTACATATATAATTTTCTTTACATGAGAGTACACAATTACATTGTTTACAATATTGCTTTCCTGATTACATTGGAGTACATACATCAAGATAACAGTACATGATTCTAGTAATATATACAAGACTGGAACATGAACATAAGTATCTAACTCCTCAAGCTAGAGTAAGATCTAAAATCTACCACACATGGTACATCCTTCTCGCACATGAACAACATCAAGGGAAAACCAATGGAGATAAAAGCACAACCACCTGACCATGTGGAACCCTAAGGTCCACCCCCTATGCTAGGAGATAACAATAAGGTCCCACTAAACAAATAGTTAGAAAGATAGTAGACTAACAGGTGCAAGGACTACACAAGACTCCAGTACAACACAGGTCAATATGAACATCACAAGTAACTCAAACATCACTTCTAGAGATAATCACACAATGAAAGGGGAAAACACAATTAGGGAATGCTAGGCTGTAGTAAGGAAGAGTGTCATCGCATGGACATGACATGGGTTACCCTGACAGTCTCTTACTAAACACTGGCCCCATAGGGTGACACATGCAGAACCAACATTCCTTTCATGAGGACAAGGAAGTTGATTTTGCCAACCAGGCCTTCTCATCCCATCCTTAGTCTAAACTAACACTATAGGCATGGGTGAGGAATCTAATTATCTTGATTAGTGTGAAAACTACCCAACCCTCTAAATTTATTATTAAGTTATCACTAGATTAAAAACCTCTAATGGGTTACCCTGGCAGCCACTTTGGGCCCTAGCCCCACATTAAAAACCACTCCCCCTTCACTGCATCTAGATTCACAAAGCCCAAAACATAAACCAAGCATGGACCATCACATTTCTCATCAACACAAAATATACATCATTTCACATCACACAAAGCAAGGCATTACCCATCTTGCATAGTCATCATAACCATGTGAATAGGTACACTAAGCAAGGCATTATCCATCTTGCGAATATATCATACCAACATGAAAAGGAGGCAACATTCTAGGACTGCATTTCACTCAACTCACATGATGCACACATAGCCACCCCCCACACAATCATACCCTCCTCGGCCTGTGGAATCATTTTCCCAAATGACACAAACACTTGACACCACTAAAACATAATGATCTCACATCACATTCACTCTCAAATGCACATCATATTAAACTAAGATCCTTCATCAATACTTCAATTACAATACCACAAATGTAACATATAATATGATGCACTAATTATGGGTCCTAAAGCATGTAACATTAATCATAAGGTACCCATAAATCATTAAAACATTCTCTCTACTTTTTAGACTCAAATAGTATATTAATCTTTGTATCTATGTAAGATATAAACATAACGTAAATGCTAGGAATTTATCTAACCTTTGTTAAAAGATGACAACAATATAATTAATCATATCGAATTTGATATATATATATATATATTATGAATGCAAACTTTGGTCAAGAAGAACAAATGTTATAGCCTTTCAAAGTCTTCGATATAGATAAAATATGTCATAGAGGATAGAACATGGAAGGAGCGAAAAAGCAGGCAGGAGTGAATAACCAGGAAGAAGGATTTTGCATGGCGAAAGGTGGTGAAAGAAGCGAAGGAGGAGAAACGATATGCAAACTAAAAGAGGAAGCACCATTCGCCACAACTGGAGCGAACGCAGTCCCGATTAACAAAATAAGGAGAAGCTATTCAGATTTTACCAAAGGACAGATAGATACACAGTAGGAGGAAGAGGTGACAATTGATGTTAAAGACAAAGTGGATAAAGACATAAGCGCGCTAGAACAAACAGCTCTGATAGGAAGGGTGATAGGAAGAAACAGATCCAAACAACAGATCAAGGAATGGATTGAAGAAAACTGGACAAAAGCAGAAATGATTCATTTCATACCCAAACAATTCTTTGCGGTCGATTTCCAAGAAGAAGCTGAAAGGGATAAAATTCTGAACAATGTGCCATGGAAAATAGGGTTGGATTATATTTACACACAGAAATGGAGGCCGAATTTTAATCCAAATAATTTCGATCCTTACAAGGAACTAATATGGATAAGACTATACAACTTACCATTTGAATATTGGTCAGGAGGTTGTCTATACCAAATTGGAGATACCTTAGGGAATACAGTAGAGCTAGATATGGGAGATAACAACTCAATTTATTTCCCCAGAATCAATTTAATAGCAATCAACAAGATTCCAAGAAAGATAATGTTGATCACTTCAGCAGGGACTTGGGAACAGGTTATAGAAATCGACGAGAGAAAATACTTTTGTCTTGAATGCAGAAGCAGAAGACATATGGAAAAAGGATGCCCTAAAATCCTTGTTGGGAAAAGAGCAGAAGACAATAGGGACAAGAAGGAGAAACCAAAGCAAACAGAAAAGGAAAAGCAAGGGATTCAGGACATAGGAGGAGACACAGAAATACCAGTAGAGTCTTCAAACAGAAATCCTAATTCTCCAATTCTCCAAGAAAATGAGTCACCAATGTCAGACACAAACAAAATCGGAGGCCCGACATAGGGAAATCATGAAGCAACTTGAGGAAGGACATAATGCTTCGTTGGAAGAATCCAAGGACTTGGCAAGAGTTGATAGGTAGGAAGAAAAAGATGATTACAGTCCAGAGATAGTTAGAGAGACTCTAGAAGTAGAAAAAAGGCCTAACGATGATTGGTTAGATGAAGAAGAGGCTATTGAGGATAGAGAGGAAATTGGAATCATCGACCCTCGACACATCAGCCAAACTGGAGCAAGAGGAACTATGGGTAACGGAAAGAAGTTGGGAAGGAAAACAGATAAGGAGAAAAGAGAGGAGTATGCGGCAGACAAGGGACTTCCGAGCATCAAAAAATACATGCTAAGATCCAAGGGAGGAAACACCTCCCTTGGGAAGCCATGAAGATACTTTCATGGAATGTTAGGGGCTTAAACGCCCCTAACAAAAGGTGCGCAATCAAGCGCCACCTCTCTAAGTTAATGTTGGATATAATTTTATTACAGGAAACCAGATTGATGAAGGAAGAAGCGGAGAAGTTTACACAGCATTGTAGGCCTTTAACAGGTATTTTCAGTGAACCCAGGGGTACTGCAGGAGGTGTAGGCCTAATGTGGAACCCTTCCAAAGTAGATGTCAAGGAAGTGGAGGTAAGTCAAAGTTGGATACTAGGAAAAGTCATTTTATATCATGTCAATATTTCTTTTTGGATTTGTTGTGTATATGGGCCAACCAAGACAGAGGAAAAAAAGGAAGTTTGGAATAGCATTTTAGGTAAAATACAAGGGCTTGGTGAAGAAAGGGTGATTCTGGGAGGAGATTTTAATGCAATTCTAAATTTGGAAGAAAAAAGAGGAGGTTTGAGAACAGTAAACAATGCAATAAAAGATTTTAGGGAGTTTGTTGAAGAAGGAAGGTTAATTGATTTCCCTCCTAAAGAAGGAAGTTTTACATGGACTAATAGGAGGGAAGGCTTTACAAACATAGCTGAAAGATTAGATAGATTTCTCTGTAGTTCGAACTGGTTGGAAACAGATTTAGGAATTGAATCGAGCATTTTGCCATGTTCTCTGTCAGACCATTACCCCATAAAGCTTGAAATAGGTCAGTTACTTAGCCGAAAAACTCATATTTCAAATTCAAAAAAATGTGGTGGCGAAACGAGGAACTGATAGAGTGTATAGGGAAATGGTGGTTAGAGATTCCAGGAAAGGGAGGATCAGTAAGCTATGTTTTTTGTCGAAAGTTAGCACATGTTAAAAGGAGATTGAAGGAATGGAACAAAAACACCTTCAAAGACATATTTGCAGAAAAAAATAGAGTAGAAGAAGAATTGGAGGGGTTAAATCAGAAAGTTATAAGGGAAGGAATGTTTCAAAATGATTACAAAAAAGAGAAAGATCTTATGGCCGAATGGGACGAATTGTTAGCTAGAGAAGAAGAATATTGGAGAAGTAAAGCAAGAGAAGTGTGGCTGGAAGCAGGCGACAAAAATACAAAATTTTTTCACAACTCAGTCAAATCCAGAAGAATGGCAAACAAAATTTCAGAGTTGACCATTGGGAATGGTATTATAATAAACAAAAAAGAAGAAATCGAAAAAGAAATAGTCAGCTATTTTCAAGCTTTTATGGCCCCAGAGGAGGGTTTTGATTGGTTAAACATAGAACAAGCCACAAATTACATAGATAAGACATTAAACGATGAGGAAAGGGAAGCATTGGAGAAGCCTTTCACAGAGGAAGAAGTCAGGAAGGCAGCATTCCAATTACACCCAGATAAAGCGCCAGGCCCAGACGGTTTTCCCGCTCTTTTTTATCAAAAATGTTGGCATATAGTGGGTAAGGAGGTCTGGAACATTCTGGAAGACTTCAGAAAGAAGAAAAGATTTGTTAAAGATATAAACAATACAGTAATTGCACTTATTCCTAAAAAATTAGAATGCAAGAGGGTTAGTGATTTCAGGCCAATCTCATTATGTAACACGGTTTACAAGATTCTTGCCAAGACAATTGCTAACAGACTAAAACCAATTTTGGGGAGAATTATATCAGAAAATCAAAATGGATTCACACTAGGTAGAGAAATTACAGATAGCATTATCCTAGTCAACGAAGTTATCCACTCAATCAACCAAAACAGACAGAAGAGTATGCTAATCAAGTTAGATGTGAGCAAGGCGTACGACAGGGTTAGATGGAACTTCCTTCTAAAGATTTTAGAAAAAATGGGCTTTGGCAAGTCATGGCTTGAAGGCATTTACTAGTGTATTTCCACTCCACGAATGTCAGTAGCAGTGAATGGATCGATGTGTGGTTTTTTTGAGATATCACAAGGGTTGAGACAAGGTGATCCATTATCCCCGTGCCTTTTCATTTTAATGGCTGAGGCTATGGGGAAAATGATTCAACACTGTCAAAGATCAGGGGGATGGAAAGGAGTCAGGGTAGCTCGAGGATTAGCACCAGTTACACACACTTAGTTTGCAGACGACACTTTACTATTCAGGGAAGCTAACCCAGCAGAAGCAGAGGTGATCCGAAGAGTATTAGACACTTACACGAATCTATCAGGGCAGGTGGTAAACAAAGAGAAGACAAGAATGTTTTTCTTCAATACCTCTCGAAGATGGCAACACCAGATATCACAAATCCTGGGATGCCAAGTAGATACCTTACCAACCAAACACTTAGGGGCTCCCATGTTTTGTGGACAGAACAAGTCTCAGCGTTGGGAGGAAGTAATCGGTCAGTCTAAGAATAAAATGGACACTTGGAAAGGAAGATGGTTAACATTAGCAGGAAGGATTACCATGCTAAAATCAGTGCTAGGGGCAGTCCCGATCCATATGATGTCCTGCCTTCAGGTTCGAAACAAGGCTAGAGCCAACTTGGAGAGTGGTTGGAAAAAGTTTCTGTGGGAAGGATCGAGAGATATTAAAAGAATACCATTAATTGGATGGGACAAAGCCATGTGCCCCTTAGAAAAGGGAGGGATGGGAATGAGAGAACTGAAGCTCCAGAATGAAGCACTGGGAGCTAAACTGGTATGGAAATTGGCAAAATAACCACAGAAACTTTGGTGCAGAATAATGCAAAGCAAATATTTAGATGATTCAGATCCCAATAGAATTTTAACCATAGCAAATCCAGGGGGCGGCTTGCCAATATGGAATTTCATCAAAAAATACAGACTGATAATTTTAGATCATTCAACGTGGAGTATTAATAATGGGAGAAATGCCAACTTTTGGACAGATTCATGGGAAGGATGGCCATCGCTAGATAACTTGCAAGAATTATCAGGGTTAAGAGAACAAATGATTCAGGACAGAGGAGAAAAGGTGGCGGACTACTTCGAAGGAGAAGATGAGGAAGGCTTAGTCAGATGGGCGGATCCTAGCAAGTACAATGTAGATACGGACACCAAAAAGAAGTATGCGGAAATACTTAATGAAAGAAAAATTTGGAAAAATAATGACAGCGATGAGATCATTTGGTGTGGTGCAAAGTCCGGACAATACACAGTTAAGATAGGATATCAATTATTGAAGTCAGACAGAGAAAGCAATTTATCAGATCACTAGCCAAAAAAGATATGTTAGGACAACCAAGTTCTGCCCAAGGCAGGAGCCTTTCTTTGGACGGTGCTCCATAGAAGTATTCTAACAGGGGACAGGTTGCAGAAGCTAGGGATCTCTGGCCCAAGCAGATGTACACTGTACAAGCAACATGAAGAGACTCTTGACCATTTACTTTTGAGATGCCAGGTAGCTGAGAAGGTATGGACGCATTTCCTCAGTCTATTAGAATGGAAAGGAGCCATGAATCCAACAATAGTGGACTTCTTGAAAAGTTGGCCAATACTACAACGGAAAGGTTTCTAGGGGAGCATCTGGATAACTATGCCATCCATGATAATTTTGCAAATTTGGAAGGAAAGAAATCAGCAGATATTTGAAGAAAAAGAAATTTCTACAGATAAACTAATAAAGAAAATAGAAATTGGCTTAGTTGAAATACTTAACTCCAAAACAAGTAGTAGGGGAGGCTGTAAGTTTACATGTTGGGATGAAGCAATCATGAAGTTATGGCCTGACCTTAAAGTACCGAAAGGATTGGGAGGAGGGAAGAAAACAAGAGCTCAGACAAAATGGTTGGCTCCTCCAAGGGGTAGACTCAAATTAAATTTTGACGGGGCCTCCAAACGCAACCTGAGAAAAGCAGGATATGGTTATATTATTAGGAATGAGAGGAGAGATTTAGTCTGGGCAGCTTCGGGCGACTTGGGAGTGGCTTCAAATAATATGGCAGAATTAGAAGCACTATCTAGAGGTGTGGTGGATTGCACCAAGAAAGGATGGATAAACATAGACATAGAAGGGGACTCCCAAATAATTATTAATGCTATTATTAGCAACAATGTAGCAAATTAGATTTTAAAAAAAGGAGTAAAGAGAGTCAAGGACGTCCTGCAAAACATGAACTTTTCTATCAGACACATTTTTAGAGAAGCAAATAAAGCCGCGGACTTCTTGGCTAACCAAGGGATCACGGGGGGAGGAAAGGATGTCAGCGATTCAGACATAGCAAGCTAGAATGGGCTTGCTGCGGTACTCTGGTCAGATAAGGAAAATTCACAGAAGGTGGATGATCTGAGGCATCACACATCTGACGGTGGAGTTTAGACAGACAAATACTATCATCTGTTAGGACGATTCGAATATCCATGAGATGTTGATTTCTTCAGCGTGGCAATGATGAATGGAACAATAGTCTTGCATATTTTAAGCCTGTCGAAGCTTTACCTGGGATTAGAGTGGTGAAAAGAGGTAGAGATGGCCAGAATAATGGGAGTGCAGTGCCACTATCTGGAGGAAGGAAAGGAGCAGCAGGTGGGGTGCTTGTTTAAACTGAAGGAAGAAGCAGCTAGAACCACAATTTTGCAAATCATTGGAGGAGGGTCATGGAGTGGCGGTCATGTGCACGATGGGTGGGTATATCAACTTTTCTTCGCCAATATCTCACTGGTCATGGGCGGCTCCTTTTATGGAGTGTGTTGGGGAGCGCAGTTGGTAGCTCAAGCCAACCACACAGTGGTGATGGGGGAGATCGATTCTGTTGGAGGAGACCGCGCAGAGGAAACACTAAAATCTGCATATGCAAGGGGAATCGGATCCAAGAAGGCAAGAGATATCCTCACTGCGTACAAAGAAGGCATTGAAAACAGGAACATGGAAACCTTCCATAAGATGCTTCAGGAAAACAAAGGGGAATTTACAGACGGACAGATAGGAAGGCTTTTGGAGATGGCGGAAGGCATTATGATGATAATGCACGAGATAATGTAATACATTGGGCTGAAGGGGAGGTGGTCAAGTTAAAGACATAGTAGTCTTTAGCTCTAGACTTATAAGCTATTTTTGTATGGCATTCCGGGAAGGAATTAGCCAATAAATAAAAACAACATTTTTATGTTATTTTATATATCAAAGGGAGCCATCCCCATGATGGCACTTACCAAACAATATATATATATATATATATATATATATATATATATATATATATATATATATATATATATATATATATATATATATATATATATATTATGAATGCAAAATAACAATTCACCAAGATCTAAAACACTTATAACAAAGAGTTAGCACCTTTACTCAAACATTAATTCATTATCCAAAACTAGTTTCATTTCATGTTTATCTAAAGTCCCAAAGTAATTACTTTCTATCTAAACATTAATCTCAATAAATAAACCCAAAAGATGTCTAAAGATTTGATTCCTTATCAAGCATTTAACACCATCTCCAACCCAATTATACCTAAATATTTGTACTTAGTTTCAAAGTAACTTCATTCATTGCTATACATAACAAACAATCATAAGCATTACTCATAAACTAGTACTAATACTACCTCTACTACGTTAATGCCATGAGATAATATTACAAACCTTTATTAATCTAACTACATGGATTTCAGTTAGTAATAAAAATTAATGGTCTAGCCATTCTAAAGGTTATCAAATTTGTCCCTAAGGTATTATATAATAATTAAGGTATCTACTTAATACTTACCTGTATGGTCCTTTTTAAAAGACTTTGCGATTATTAGACAAGTCAACAGTATAATATGAAAACACCAAAATAATATGTAAAAACAATTAAATAGTTTACTTAAGAGGACCCTAAGAAAATACTCTAACTAGAACATACTTGTCAAACCAATTATCTCCTCCAATTATTATACCATGATCTAAAAGTAGACTCACTCATCCATAAATTTAAGATAATTACACACACAATATAGATAAAGTCTAAGAATGATCTTTTCTATAATATTATTCTAAATCTCCATAAGATATTGAACTATAAGTATGGATCCTAACTATTGATACACTAACACATTTCTATAAAATTTACAAAACTTTCCCAAAACACATCCTAAAATTCAGATTCAAACATACAATTTAATTAGAAAATATAACCAATATCTTTAATGCCAAAACATATTAAATAAAAGTTCTAATAAAGGTTTTATGTCCTTCTAAACTTAATTCAGTTGATAATAGGCAAGGTCTGTGAACTGTTCGACAGTCGTCTCAAAGAGACATCATCTCTTGGATTGAAATGATTGCAGGATACACACATAATGGATTTGTTGAAAAGGCTTTAGAAACTGCTAGCAATGCAAAATGTGAAAGTATAGATAGGGCACGTGGATTGTTTGGTAGAATGCCTCAAAGAAAAGTCTTCAAAGAGAATACAATGATTACAGGATAAGCATAAAATGGATTTGTGGATAAGGCTTTTGAAACTTTCAATGCAAATGCAATTGGTAGTTGTAAAGTCAAATTCCACAACCTTTGATGGCGTCCTCCCTACCTGTATGCGTGAGAGTTTTGGAACAGGGTAAGGATATCTATCAAAGCATAATAGAAGGGGAATTTTCATTAGATATTGTAATTGCAAGTTAACTGGTAGACATGCATGTGAAGTG
This sequence comes from Cunninghamia lanceolata, assembly GCA_027924645.1. Lineage (NCBI taxonomy): Eukaryota > Viridiplantae > Streptophyta > Pinopsida > Cupressales > Cupressaceae > Cunninghamia > Cunninghamia lanceolata. The sequence continues at coordinate 5,542,964 of BSBN01000934.1, forward strand.
GGAAAGCATAGACAATGCACATTATCTGTTTGACAAAATCCCTCAAAAAATGTCACCTCATGGAATGCAATAATCACAGGTTTGTATAAAATGGATTTATTGAAAATGAGTTATAAACTTTCAAGCAAATGAGATTGGCGAGCTTAAAACCAGACTCTGCAACCTTTGCCACATCCTCCTAGCTTGCAAGTTAGGGAAGTTCAGACATAACTCACGGTCTACATAGTGCCTTGGTAGGCCTGAAAGTGAAAAGTGGAGACACAACAAGGCATGAGAACTACCAAATATAATTGTTGGGAATGCACTGGTCGGCATGCAAGAAATGTGGGAGAACAGACAAGACACTTAAACCATTTGATAGAATGCCTCAAAGAGACGTCATCTCACAGAATACAATGACTGTAGGTTTGCACAAAATGAATTCATTGAACAGGCATTAGAAACTTTCAAGAAATGTAATCAATGGGCAATAAGCTAGATTCTACAACCTTTGCCGTCATTTTCTTGTATGCGCCCAAATGGGGCTAAGGACAGGGTACGAACCATGTAAAAATTATCGAGTTATAAATAACATAGTAAAAAAAAAAAAAAGTTCCTATAGATGTGGTTGCCAGTACACTATGTGAAAGGGATGTAAAAACATGACAAATTGGTAAGCTCAAAGATTTAATCCTTGAAGTGAGGATCCAAAATTGAAGGAGAGAAATATGGTAGAGTAAGTCATCTGATCATATTAGAAATTGAAAAACAAATTTAGAGTTACTTATTTGGAGGATACTTATTTTGAACTTAATGTCAAACCAAGCAGTATCCCTGCCTTTTATTTTGTAATGAAAATAGAGATCATTCTTAAAATAAAAATGAGCTTGAAAAACAAAGATGCAATAGAACACATCTAGATCTAAGGTATTCTATAGAGAAAGAGGAGGATAATGTATTATATCTCTGTCACCATAGTGGAAGTTGGAAAATTTTTAGGTTTCATATTATTCCCACAGAATGTTACCAGAAAAGATAACCAAATCAATAGTTTTACCAAAATGTCTAAAATATTATGAATGTGGATTTTAGATCATTGATAAGGCATCTAAAAAAATAAAATAGTTTGCATGCAAAAAGGTGAAAGGGGCAACAATGGTCTCCAACTGGATACCATAAGGAATTACCATTTCCATGATTATCAGGTGCAAACAAAATGAATGGAACGATTAAATTTGAAGATTACTGAATACACTATTTAAACATACCCGGTGTTCTTACAAATACAATAGCCAAGGAATGATTGAAACCCACAACTTGACCTGATTCCTTTTTCCTTGTTCTTCCATAGTGCCTACTAAGAATTTCCCTTAGATCCCCAAGAAAATACCTTCCTCCCTTCAGAAAAAGGCCAAAACCCTCTCCAATTTCCAAAACAAAAATTCCATCCAAAACTCATTTCCCCCCCATTATTTTTAGTGGAAGAAACCCTCAAAATTACTTCTAGAAGATTCCTCCCATAAATGGCAATAAATCCCTCCTTTATTACTTCCTCTTACAATTTTCTATTTATTCCATTTACAACCAGACATAAATAATGTATTTCTACTTTTCTAAAATTAGTCTCTTACTCAAAAGAAACAATTATTTCTAAGACTCCCTCTTGAGGTGCATAACTGCCACTTCTTCCAAGTGGTCTAAATGGAAAATAATTACTCAAGACAATAATAATCAAGAAAGAGAGTCTTTTTCAGGCATAGAAATACATATTTCCCCACAACTATAATTTACATGTAGACATTAATGTTTATTTATTTATCAAAAGTGCCTTCTTAACTTACTAATTTTATTTTAATGCAACAATTAACCAAAGCATTAATCAAACAATTCCAAACTAACTAACCCAAATGCTGAACGATACCTGACACTATGCATGATCGAAAAGCATGACCATAACGACAGTGACTGACTATCATGCCCATACAGACAACACTAACTAGGTGCAAAACTAGATACTCATCCTTTTAACTAGGAGACCATATGTTATCTCCGTTCAATAGTTTCTATTATTTTTAAGGCACGCTTAGACCTATCAATTCAGGTGGAGTCGATGCCTGATACCTGTAGCCTATAGCACACAACACAGTCTATGCACACATATAATAAATATAAAATGGTTATGGAGTGAAAGACGATCACAACATTGTCGAATGCTCACTAATGAGTGGTACGACATTGTCTCTTTTCACACAACACAATAATCAGATCATCTTGTAATACAAAACCAATCGCATAAAAATTAATTCTAACATATGATAATCATAGTAAGATCAACATCATAATCACTTGAATGTAAAACAATGTCACAACATATGAATTATCAGTGTCGTAAAAAGGATTATCAATAAAACATACTAATTGTCATATGAAACCACACATGAGGATAATCAGGAATGTCACCAACATGAATGTAGCATCTACCAACATCATATAATGTACAACATCCACTGTCTAACATACCCTAAATATTCCTATTATTTTACCTTCATCTTCATGCTCTTTAGCCAGACCATTTGCACATCCAAGGTGAGAATGCAGGGGCACCACAATGTTAGTGATCTACCCATAGATATCACATTCAAGTTTGCTGATCGCAGGTGGACGTAACTTCTAGATTACGAAGGTTTACCCTTCCTTTTCATGAAGTATTTTAATACAGGCCATATGGCCAACTCCTACTCTAGAATCATTAAAAATTATTATCATCAGTCCTAGTGGAAGGATGTTCTACCTCATCATTACTCAATCATAGCATCCTCAAAGGTGAGGGACAAAAAGGTTGTACCTTCTCAGAAGCCCACTTTCTCTCCAATTTTTGAGAATGGGCAAGGCACAACACACCTGACTAAGGAAGCTTGTCTAGAAACCTGCCTGGCTCAAAGGCAGCTGCAACAACCAAGCCGTCCTTCAAAAGTCAAGACTCAGACTTCAACCTCAAAGCCAATTGATGTTTCTTCTTCAACGAACACTTGGAAATCATCTGCAATGGGTGGTGGAAGCAATCCACATGTTTCATCTCAAATCATGGTTCCCATAGAAATGCAAAAGCAGGAAGACGGGGAAGATTGATAAGAAGTACATAACAAGAAAAAGAAAATCCTCATGACAAAACTGAATAAGATTAAAATGGATTTTCAATCTCACACCAAATCTGGTGGATAAATGTAACTCAGAATGCGCTGGGGTATACCGTTGTACCCCTCTGTTGCATTACTGCATGCTGACCATGGTTGGACTCACTCTTACAGATCAAAAAATATATAATGTATATTAAATTAGTAGAATTGTGGTATTTATATTTATGTTATATTATAGTAAAATGAAATATTAATATATATTTGTGTATAAATATTAAATATTGAAATCTTGTAATGATCTAAGTATTAATATATTATGTTGTATAATATTCATATTAATATTTATGTCAGAGGCATTCTACTCTAGCGTGTTGTAGATATATTTTTTTTTAAATATAAATATACTAGTTAATTATTATTCATTATATATATTAATTATAAAATTGTTATTTCAAATATCAATAGAATAATATAATTAATAATAATATTTATATTAAATTATTGACTATACAAATAAATGAAATTATCATTATAATGTATTTATATTTATTTTTCATGTTTTGAATCATTTTCTATTACAACACATGCTAAACTAATAGCAACTAGTAAAATGTTATAATAAATGAAAAAGAGACTGAAGAATTGACAATATAAGATTAAAATTAACATTTTCTAATGCAAACTCCATTGTAGTCTATGCTAACAAAAAAATATTAAATGAAACTCAAAATCAACTCATCAATTCAAGAAGAGTATTTATCAATAAATCATTCCACATAAATATTAAACAAATATTTAATTAAGAAAAAAAAAATTATGAAATTTGTTTAAATAAAAAAAACTTAGTTTTCAAATCACATAATAATTAAACATTATAAAAGTCATGCAAAATTACTTTCCCTAATAAATAAATAATATCATAATAAAAACAATATTATAAAATCACCTCAGGAAGATTTTAACAAAAATTAAAGTTTGATTGCAAATTCAAAAGAAAACAAAGTTCACGAAAAAGCTCTATTGGCAATGCAGAAACGACGAGAATGGCCTTTAGCCCAATCACCTCAGGAAGATTTTAAAGCTTTGGAATTGCTTCTATTTTGTAGCCTTAATTCCATTAAATTTGATTAATTTTTGTAACGACATCCGTTCTTGACACGAACATTATTAATTATCTTCTATGACGAATCACGTTTTCCTTTTATCATGCTTTACCACCCCGCATTTCCAGATCCTTTTATTTTTATGTGGGAAACTTCCTTTTTCTTCTCTGGTGCGGCCCTCCGCGGCCCCCGCATGTTTCTTAGTACATTCCTCTACTTCTCTCCCACGTTCAATGTTTCATCCCATGTCATAGCCAGTACTGCTACTGCTTTGTGTGTTGATACAGCTAGTTTGAAGTACAATGTAGGTTAAATAGAGTTGTCAATTCTCTCCCTCCATGGGGCACGATCCTGGCCTCATCTCTTATGATGTCGGGGCCTTGCACTCAGCAAGACTTGATCCCTAGTGGGCTCATTTGGAGACATTCAACTTCACCAGTAGACCAAGGGCCCATTGACGATGGCATTATTTTGAGGTCCCATTGAAAGGAAGGTCTCCTAAAACAACTATGTATCTTGGTATCCTTTGGCCACTTTCAGCGATCTTCACATAAATCTTGAAAAAAACAAAAGTTGGTTTTTAACACATAAAAATGTACTTCCGAACAAAATTTCTTTACATGTAAAAGTCAAAATGGTTGAGATTAGAAATATTGTTTCTCAAAAGAAATAAGAATAGCATACCCATTGTTTGGTCTAACCTTTTATCTTGAGCAGCACTTCATCTTGTTACTAACTATTAAAGCTAGACTAAAAAATTGAGTATGCTACTCTTATTTCTTTTGAGAAACAATATTTCTAATTAGCCAATAGGCTTTTATATATGAGCATTATAGTGCTCGGAATTGTTTCACGTCTTAAAAAAAATTCACACCGGAAAATTTTTTAAACTCCCCAATTTTCCTATCGACCTATTCCTTAAACCTTTTAAGGGTGCAAGTGCTAGTTTTAGTTTTAAGATACCTAAATCAATTAAAGACATCAGATTTCCACAGTCCATAGTATTGTTCAGTTGAGTGTTTCTGAATTTAACTGTGTATAACTATTTACCATCAACTTTTCGGATCACACTCGTCATCCATCATCAGGATGTAGAGAGCTGTAGGATAGAATGAAGAATTACAGACCAAGATAGAATAAATAGGAGAGGGGTAGGAGTTGGTGTGGAGAGCGAGGAGTCAAGAGAAGAGAGTGAGAGTAACAAGACAAATAAATGGTCCTTTTACTCATATATTGTTTTATTATTTCCATTTTTTTGTCTTGTTACTCTCACTCTCATCTCTTGACTCCTTGCTCTCCGCACCAACTCCTACCCCTCTCCTATTTATTCTATCTTGGTCTGTAATTCTTCATTCTATCCTATAACACTCTACATCTTCATGATGGATCACGGAGTGTGATCTGAAACATTGATGATAAATAATTATACACAGTTAAATCCAGAAACATTGGACTGAACAATACCTAAATCAAGATTTGCCTCTTTTATTCAATTGTTATCAATTTACTTTCCATATAAAACAGCAACTTAAAGACCATACCTTACTAGAATAAAAATTATAAAAATTTATTTTCCAATCCCATAAACCATTTTTTAATATCCATATTCACTATTCACTTTGAATTTGCACACGTATCAGAGCTTATTGCTTAGAGTCGGTAAAGTTCTGAAAGAGATTTGGTTGTTTAACGTCAAATTTTAATGAGGATTTTTTTTTTTTTTTTCTCTTTTTTGCATTTGAGATATGCTCCTTTTAGGTTTGGTGCGTGTTTAAGTATTGTTTATTAAAGCATTGAAGCACTGCGGAAGATTTTGTTGACTTCTCTTGCAACGTGTATGGATTTAGGTAACGGATCGCTATGCTGAACGGTCAAAAGATTTTGGATTGCACTATATTCTGTGACATGACCTTTCAAATCAAGTCAGGTTTGCCGTCTCCTCGAAGAATTCAAACATGCTTTTGCATCTATTATCCAGAATTTTCTCCTTTTTGATAGATCCTCGTGTCTGCCAATATGCTTTGTACAATATTTACGATGACTGGCAAATAAGACGGCCCCCACTTATTTTGGTTTAGCCTGACTATTTCTGTATATATTCTTCTTTCCGCGCCCAACAAATATTGCAGTTAACTGTAATAAAACATAGACATGGTTCACGTGCTATGTGAGTTATGCCAGCTTTTGTTCAGCTTTCAGAATGGTTTCTTACAGAGGATTAGTGGAAGAAGTTGTTCTTTTCCTCTCCCTCAATGGCTTCTATGAATTCTCTCTTTAATAAAAATGTTAGGGAAGAAAGCTTTGGATGCTGTTGAGGTTGAGGTTAAAAGCAGCTATCTTCCAAACAATATTTTGTATTAGAGGTGTATTATGTAAGGAAGAGGGGTCAGTTGCCGCCCATGCCTCAATAATCGCTATGTTTTTAATCACTTGACTCCCCAATTAAATTTCTAAAAAGAACCAATACATGTAAAATACCAACCTAATAAATTAACACAAATGTACCAATACATGTTCACAACATTTGTACATGTTCACAAATGCACCAATACATTTGTAAATTAACCAATGAAATTAAGACAAGTGTACAAATGTGATGGCGAGCGGCACATCGGTGCGGATGTATGGGGCGACATGTTGAAATGACCATTTTTTGACCCATGTGCACATAACGCGTCCTACAGGTAAATGTATAAGTGCCTAGAAGCTGAAAGAATAGCTTTAAGGTCTTGGTCACATACGGAAAAACCCAAATCGTCAAAATTCAATATGTCTAGCTATGTGCTTGACGTGAGCGAAGTTAGGGTGGATGACTACTGGCCCCTCTCCCTTAATGCAGTATTTTAATGATCAAAAAGCTAAATTTATATTTCCTCTATATACAAAAATGATAAATAGATATCCTTCTTTTGTTACTCAACATTTGATTTGATATTTGAAAATAATTCTTGAATACGATTTTAGCTGAAATTCTATTGCATATTTCATTTTTGTCATTTTTACATTTATCTATAAATTAAGTAATAGAAATGTCATAACTTTTTGTTTAATAAAGAATTTAGGTTTATACAATTATTGAATGATAAATTTCATTTAAAAATTTTAAATAATTATTTTTCTATAAATAAATTTGTAGAAATTAATTATTTTTTCAAATTTATAGTTTATACAACTCATTAGATAATTAAGTGAATTATCTAACAATTTACTACACATATACTTTGGTTTGGTAAATTTTAAGAGATTAAACGAACTTTCTCAAACTATTTAATTAAAGCTTTGGGTTATTTGATTAGGTGACTATCTAATGATTTAGACTAACACTTTGATTCAATTGGATATTTTAGTATTTGGAAAGGTAAATTTTATGATGAGATACAATAGAATTCACTTGACATGTTAACAAGTCCGATGTATTATTATGATTTAAATTTTCACTCATTTTTTAATATGCAGAAAACAGATTTCTACTGGCCGGTAATTATCTATGCAGGGTCAATAGTCATAGATCGATAGACTGGACTTAGTGGATCATTACCCCCAGAAAAAACAAATGGAAAAGAATATGAAAGCTATAAAAGAGAGTTTGATTAGAAAATGGTGAGAAAGAGTTACTGATTAATATTCTTTCCATTTTCGTTTCCTTTTCTTTGGATCTGTTTTTTTTGGTATGGAGTCCAGCAGACTGCGAAAAGAGCATACAGGATAGCTGCTCAATATACCTCAAAACTAATAACAGCAAATTACCAATAAGGAACCATTTACATCATAATACATAAGCTCAAAATCTAAAACACAGACAGCTGCTTACATACAACAATATACAGCAAATAAATACATTGTTCCAACAACCATTGCAGAAGTCAAAGAGGGAATATTTTCAGCATTAGCGTGGATGTTTTTTTGGGGGAGAGATAAGAGTTGTTTTCCCAAAACTTTACTTGGATCTTTAATTATTATGGGATAAGATTTACTATTTTTCTCCCCTGACTTCTTTCGAATTTTTCAGAAAAGACTCTATTGTGTAGATTTGCTCTTGGGCGAATTGTTTGGCTCTCTTTTTTTAAGGCTATTCTTAATAGTTCAACAGTTAAATGTTAGTTTTGGGTAATAAAAATTAAAAAAAAATTTGAGCACATTTTGATCTGAAAGAAACAACTATTTGACCATTGAGTTAGATGATGTTTATGTAGAGTGATATTCTTTCTTTATTAGAACATGCAGCTTTTATACTTCCAAGCTTTTATTAGTATAACTTACAGAGATTTTTCTACGTAAATTTATAGGAAAAAAAAATTAAAAGTTGGAAATTTATTTTCATTGGTTCCAATTTATTTTTGGGTTCCGTAGTTTTTGTGATTTTCTTATTTTTCAATTTCTTTTTTGATTTTTAGTTTTTGATTTTTTCCAATTTCTTTTTTAGTTTTTAGTTTTTAGTTTTTTCAATTTTTTTTGGATTTTTTTTTAAAATTTTTTCCAATTTTTTTTGGTTGGATAGTTTTTGTGATTTTCTTATTTTCAATTTCTTTTTCATTTTTTATTTTTTCCAATTTATTTTTTAATTTTTAATTTTTATTTTTTCAAATAAACTATGGAAAAGAGATATCCCTCGGCATACATTAGATATATATTTTTAAATATAAATATACTAGTTATGCTGAGAGGCGTTATATAAGAGCACTCATTTTTTTTGCCTAAATTTATTTTTTTTAAAATACCAAAAAGGAAATAAAAAATAAAATTTAAGAAAATCAAAGAAAAAAAAACCAATTTTTTTTTTTAAAGTGTTAAATGAGAAAAAGCTAAATCACAAAAACTATAAAACCAAAAAAGGAATTGGAAAAAAAAAACTAAAAAAGAAATTGAAAAAAATTAAAAATAAAAACTAAAAAAGAAATTGCAAGAGAAAATCAAAGAAACAATGGAAAAAAGATATGCCTTGACATATTTTAGATATATATTTTTAAATATAAATATATTAGTACAGTCACAGTGGGGTGGAGAACACTGGGGATGAGAGCACTCATTTTTTCTGCCTAAATTTATAAGAAAAAAAATTAAAATACTAAAAAGAAATATAAATATATTAGTACAATCACAGTGGGGTGGAGAACACTGAGGATTGGAGCACTCATTTTTCTGCCTAAATTTATAAGAAAAAAAATTAAAATACTCAAAAGGAAATAAAAAATAAAACTTATAAAAATCAAAGAAAAAAATTAGAAAAGAAATTAAAAATAGTTGAAAGAGAAAAAGCTAAATCCCAAAAATTATGGAACCAAAAAAGGAATTGGAAAAAAATAAAATAAAAACAAAAAAAGAAATTGGAAACTATTGGAAGGAGAAAAGGCTGGAGAAAATCAGAAAAAATATGGAACTAACAAGAAATTAGAAAAATTAAAAAATTAAAAATTGTAAGAGAAAATCAAAGAAACTATGGAAAAAAGATATACTTGGACGTATTTTATATATATATATATATATATATATATATATATATATATATATATATATATATATATATATATATATATATATATATATATATATATAAATATAAATACACTAGTTATAGTTGTGTTTTAGTTTTAATTTTTTAATTCATTAGGTAAACTTACTTTTTATAAAACCAACAAAATCTTTATTATTTATAGTTATAATATTAATAATATTAATTATATTAGGAAAACTATGGAACAATTTGGAAAAATTAAAAAATAAAAAATAAAAAATTGTAAGAGAAAATCAAAGAAACTATGGAAAAAAGTTATACATTGACTAAAATATAAATATACTAGTTATAGTTGTGTTTTAGTTTTAATTTTTTAATTCATTAGGTTAACTTACTTTTTGTAAAACTAACAAAATCATTATTATTTATAGTTATAATAGTAATAATAATATTAACTATATTATTAATATATTATAACACTTGATATATTATATTAATTGATATTATAGTATTATAATAATATTGTATAATAATATAATAATTAACATAAACATAAATATAATATATTAATATTAATATTATAATAATGCAATTATACAAATATAATATTATTATATTTAATATTGTAATAATAATATAAATATTATGAAAGGGTTTTACTTAAATATGGAGATTCAAGTTCGAATCCCCCAAGTAACATCAGTAAAATTAAAATAATAAATTTAAGTTGATTAGTAATATAATAATTATAATAAAAAAATATTTATATCACAACAATATTTTAATTAGTCACTCATTATTTAATCAAACATATATATATATATATATATATATATATATAATTTTTTTTTGAAATGGCCCCTCCCACTCCTCTTCCTACCCATGTTCCTAGTTCACAGGATTTGTCTATTGTTGGGCTAATTGCAGGGTTTTCTTTTGCTACTGGTGTGGCTACAGCTGTTGGTGCGCCATCCGTGGGCTTAGCTACTTTTGCTATTGGAGCGTTGTCCATGGGCTCAGCTACTTTTGTTGTTGGAGCATCGTCTGTGTCTATAGCTGCTACCTTACAGGGTTCATCTGCTACTTTACATGCAGGGGTTTGGTCTATTATTGTTGGGTTTTCTTCTATTGATGGTGTGGATGTGGTTGTTTGTGCATCGTCTGTGGGCTCAACAGCTGGTGTGGCTATTGATGCGTTGTCCGTATCTATAGCTAGGGTTCTGTTTGCTACTGGGGTGCCTACGGCTGGTGTGTTTTCTTCTACTGTTGGTGTGGCTACGGCTATTGATGCATCGTTCGTGTGCTCAACTACTGGAGTTGTCATTGGAGTGCCATCCGTGACTACGGCTGCTACTTTTCAGGGCTCGTCTACTGCTTTATTTGCAGGGGTTCCATCTGTTGTTGGGGTGTCTGCGACTGTTGGTACGTCATCCATTTCTGGGGCTGCTACTATTGTTGCTACATTTTATGCAAAGATTGTTAGTAGTGGTTCTCCTCAGTGATGTGAGGAGTTTGCTAATGCTACTATTGCTCTAGTTTCTAGGAGATCTATTTTTCAGTCAGACTTGCCTCGCCCTATAGTGGTCCTAGGGGATGAGGTTTTAAAAAATATAAACTATTTCTCTGAGCAATGTTTCATTTATAGATTTGACCGTTGGTGGCCTCGGCTGGGTGATTTAAACCTCTGGATTTCGAAGCATTGGTGCCCTATCACGGAGGGGAAAATAGAAATTTACCATTGTGCAAAAGGTTTCTTTGTAGTTACTTTTTCTTTAGTTTCTGATTGGAATGCTATTCTTCATACTCAAGCCTGATTTTTAGGCAATCATGCCCTCCTTCTCAAGCCTTGGGTTCACTCTTTAACCCATTGACTGAGTCTTTCAATAGAATGCCTATTTAGATTCATCTCCCAAATCTTTCGCTACATCTTTGGTGCAAATCTTGTTATGAGGGTATTAGTAATTCTTTGGGTTCTTTTATTATGGTAGATTAAGCAACTACCTTGTTTTCTCCTACCACATATACTCATGTTCTTGTGGATGTTGATCTCTCTAAGCCTCTCCCAGATGAAATTATGCAGCAGGTTACTGATAATTCTTGGAGGCAAATTTTGGACTATGAAGGTATTCCCTTTCGGTGTCATAGATGTTTCGCTATGGGTCATCTGGCTTCTGGGTGTCCTCGCTTAAAGATCCCTCATTCTTCCTCCTGGCGAAAGAATGCTTTGCATGAACATCTTATAGTTGGTGTTGCTAAGAATATTTCTAGGTCAGAGGCGATTGAATCTTCCTCTGATGATGATGGGTATGCTCCTGATATTGAAGGGGTTCCTAATTTTACAGCTATGCATACTACTGCTAGTGGTTCTACTGCTGGGACTATTGCTGAGACTACTGTGTTGTTAGGGTCCTCCCCTATTGTTGGTATTGCTGGGTGTGCTGTAGGAAACTCCCTTGCTACTGTTGTTGTTTTTGGAATTGCTACAAGGACCTCCCCTACTGTTGTTGCTGCTACCAGGTCTACTGCAGAGATCTTGGTTGCACTATTACTATAGGTACACAGGTTGATGCTAGGGCTGATGTTGTTGTGCTCCAGGCTCTACCCCCTTCCAAGGATTTAGAGAGAGTTTCTTCTTCTCTAATTTATGTGGATGGAGATGATGTTCTTTGGACTATTGTCCAAAGGAGGAAGCGAGGTCTTCCCAAGCATGTTTCATTGAACCGCACTCATGCCAAGGGTGTTCGACTTGATAGGTCTGGTTCTGCTATTGTTTAGGTTGTTGCTCCTTGCAACCTTGTTGCTTAGTCTGTTGGGCTTTGCTAGTTTTTGTTTTACAGCAAGGCTGCTATAGCTATGTTGCTGGTCCTTTCTCTATATTAGCTGAGTACTATCAGTACACTATTTTTTTGCCCCCTGGGCTTGGTTTTGTAAAAGGGTTTGGCCCTAGTTTTTGCCGCCTTATTATATCAAAAATATATTAATTTGTTAGTACAAAAATTATAATTCCATTCATATGTAAAATGAATAATAATAATAATTATTATTATTATTATTATTATTATTATTGAATACAAATTAAACTATCATATTAATATGAAATTATTATTATAATATCATTATTATTATTTTTTGATCCATACTAAATATATATTATATTAAACTAAAGAAAATGAAGAACATACTGCTCAAACTTGAGCTAAGTCTGATAGAGTTTAATGTCATGACCAGTCCCCTAAACCTCTATACTATATCTAGAGAGTGATCGCACAGGGTCTATAACCAGACCTTTTAACAACATTTTAGATATAACTCCCTAACTATACTATTCTTGCAGGCTTACTATGATAGAATGAAGCTTGTTTAACCAACAAAATACAAAGACCAGTAATAAAAAAACCATTCAAGAACCTACTTACTCCCTATCATAATCTGTCAACAGAAGATTAAAATCTACAACCCACCAGGGTAACCCTCAACATCTTCCAATTCCAGCATCCTCTTTATGAAAGTCAGTGCCACCATTGCTTGCTCCTTTAGTGCTACCAGCTCTAAAACTTTTATATCTAGTATGAAAGGGTAAAATTTCAATACCTCATCTGGCTCACAAATGAGGCCCAAATCCCTTGGCCTTGGGATGCCAACACCTGGAGAGGTTGCTTGTAGGGTCCCCTCCAATTCACCTAACAATTCAGGAATAAACACAACCTTCATTAACACTGCCGCTTCCTCCTTGGGCATTCTAAGCTCCATAAGCTTTGCTAAGACTCGCGACGGGATGTTCGAGTCTACTCGGTACCTCTCTCTCCTGGCCATGTAAATTTTACCCAAAACCATCCTAAGAATGCCCACCATTAAAGGGTCTGAATGTAGTAGTATTCTCTGCAAGTAGAGCTTCGTCACCTAGACTAGGAAGGCCATTTGTCACTTCTTACTAACTAGCCTTACTGGTGTGTCCATTCCACCACACAGAATGGCGTCTGCAGTGAAGATGACTATGAATTGGGATGACATATGAAAAGGCAGAAAGCAAAGAGAACACCGCCAGAAAGCCTTCCACAAACCAACAAATATTCCTTTTTTTGTTCTAACTACTTTGCAAATGATCGAAGGCTTTGGAAAACATCGAGAAGGGAAATCATTATCATACATGCCACCTTCCACTTACTCTTACACCTCCTGCCAACTTCCAGTTGTCTCTGTACTGATTGGTCACCTGGCCTTGACACCCCATCTGGGGTGGCAAGGTGTCAGCCCTTCCGCCCATATTATATTATTATTATTATTATTATGAATTATATTGTTTTATTCAATACAAATTAAACAACCATATTAATATGAAATTATTATTATTATTATTAAGAATTATATTATTTTATTCAACACAAATTAAACAATCATATTAATGTGAAAATAATAATAATAATAATAATAATAATAATAATAAAAAAAAAATTGTTAGTAATTTATATATTTTTATACATAAAAGAATAAAATAATTATAGAATGGTGACAAATAAATTATATCATTATAAATTATAATATAAATATTATAATAATAATATAATATATTAATTTGTTATTAATTTTTAATATATATAATATATTTAAAGATAATGTGCCTGGTAAACTTTTTAATGTGACTGGCGATGCTGGTATGACACGCCCTCCATCTCCACATGAATGCTTTTGCCCGGATCAATGAACCATTGAGGTCACAACACAATTGACCTCATCCCCTAGCAAGAACACTTCAAACCTGCGAGCTCGTTGGCCCAGCGGGGATTTGAACTCTGGTGGCTGCCACTACAACCGAGTGACTTAACCACTGAACCACACCCTTAAATAAAATAATAATATTAATATTAATAAAAAAATTAATTTGTTAGTTATTTTTAATATTTTTATACCCAAAACAATAAAAAACTCATAAATACATTAAATCATTAGATATTATAATAATATAAATATTACAATGATAAAAAACTGACAAATACATTAAATGATTATATACTAGCATAGCTATATTTAAAAATATATATCTAAAGTACACCAAGAGATATCCTTCTCAAGGCGCCTATTCCCCCTTTGTGAGGTATATTGATTACAAATAGGTGCCTCAAGAAGGATATCTCTCGGCATACTTTAGATATATATATTTTTAAATATAGATATGCTAGTAGCATCCATAGCGGCAAGCCCAATTATAACTATATTATATAATTATAAGAATATATTATAATTGTAGACACCCTAAAAATGACCAACTTGTCATGCTACTTGCATTGCATAATCTGTCTAATCACCTGCATTGCAAACGTTAATTAAATAATCTAATTATTTAATTAATTATCATCAAATTCTTCTAAATCTCCTAAATTCAACATTAATTAAATAAATCCTCTTTATTTAATTAATTAAATCAAATTCCTCTATATTATTCCACAATTAAATAATCTTATTTATTTAATTAGATCATTATCTTCTTTCCAAAAATCAAATCCACATTAATTAAATATATCCAATTATTTAATTAATTCAACAAATTCCCTCTTATCTAAAATTAAATAATTCTTAATTATTTAATTAAATCAAATTTGTTCTTCCAAAATCATGCATAACAATTAAATAAATTTATTTATTTAATTTGCTTTTCAAATCTTCTAAATTAAATAATTCCAATTATTTAATTATTTCTTCCAATAATATCTTCTCTAAATTTAAATAAATCAATTATTTATTTAAATTGCTTTTTCTTCTAATTTGAGTTATCTCTAAAATAACTCAAGCTATCTTGCTCATCAATTAAATATTTCTATATTTAATAAAGCAAAATATCTTCTGATTCTCATGCAAATCTCTTCTTCTTGTTTTAAATCACTTAACTGATTGCTTTATTCTTTTAATTGATTTATCTCTTCAGTTAACTTATTCTTCTATTCTTGATAACTCCTCTCATGCAAAAGCAAGCAAGACACATGTCTTTTTCTCATTCGTTGCACATTCCTCAACTTATCTCCTCCATTGATTCTTCTGAATTATCTGGACCGTTGATTGATTTTCCTTGAAATCTATATAAACCCCCCTCATCTCCTACATTGAGCCTCTCTCTTCGATTGTATTCTCAGGCATACTTAATAGAGCTTTGAGCATACACAACGCGTCGATTGAGCACTATAACGATCTTTTGACATTGATCTCTTGAGCACATACTTGCTTGTTGCAGCCATGGCTTTGCAACTACATTGAGCAATCCACATATCTCCAAAAGGGAACAATATAGGTTTTGGTAAGAGCTTTCATTTGTCTTTGATTTGTGATTTATGGCTTTTACTTAGATTCATTTTCTTTATGTTATTAGGTTCTTTGGTTTTATTTAGTTTATATTTAATCTTTTTTTCCATATACACATTCTGGCACGCCCGGTGGGATCCACTAATCCCTTTGTTTCTTTGAGAAATTTGTTTTTTTTGAAGTCACAGTACGGCACAGCGCAGACGATATTGCACAGCGCGCCTGGTAGTATCTCTAAGCGCTCTTGCAGGAACAGTTCAGCGCTACTGGCGGCATGGCCGCGCTTCTGGCCACACAGAGCAGCGCTTTCGGTGACACAGAGAAGCGCTATTGGTGGACTTGTTAAGCGCTTCTGGTTAAAATTAGGTTTTGACTTTATTCACGGTGCTTTTGCAGGGTTTTTTTTTTCATTTCAGATCTGTGATTTTGTTTGCACAAGCTGTTGTATTTGTCTTCCAAACCTGATTTTTGATATCTCCTAAGCTGATTTATTTAGGAGTATCCTTAAGTTCTGCTAATCTATTGCATTGCCCCATTTTCTGAGTTTTCCAGATTTCACGACCCAGATCTATCAGATATCATTGTCTCGACAGTAGTTCCACCATGAAAAGTCATTTTTGCTTGGTTATTTTGACAAAAACTAATATTTTCTAGATCTGAGACAACACAGCGCTTTTGGCTACACAGTATCGCACTTTCAGTTACACAGTGACATGCTCCTGGATATTTTACAGCGCTTTTGTTATTATCGTTGCACGCTTTTGGTATTTATCGCAGCACCTTTGGAATCACAGTACAGCGCTTCTGGTTATTGTTCAACGCTGCTGGTAATATTCTGTTGCGCTTCTCGTCTGTCTTAAAGCGCTTTTGGTTTACAGTGAATCACTTCTGGTAAGATAGTAACAAGCTTTTGGTTCAAGTTGATTTGTTTTTTGCTAACTTGTGAAAATTTTTGGTGGAACTAACTCACTTGTTGCAGCTTCTTATTACTCACATAGAGCCAATAGGTGTTTCCTTAATATGTTCATGCAGGACGAGCGTTGAAGACCTCTTTTGATTTATCTCACTAAGTCTTAGAAACACATTGCATGCTTAAAAGGATAATTGAACAAATCTTTTTTGCAATCTAAGTCTTAGGAATATACTACATTTCTTAAGGGACAATGGACATGTATGAACAAACACCTCAATTTTCTAAAGGACAATGGACATGAATGCCAAACACTTCATTTCATAAGGGACAATTTACAACTACAATCGTGTGTGTGCATAGCTTAGTTGCACCTTATTTTTCTTATAACAGGACAATTGAACCTTTGTTTGACGTGCTTGCTTTTACTTTTTTGTACTTCCTTTAGAAGGGCCTGCTTTTGGATTGCGATTCATCCAAAAAGGATGACCCTAAGTGGAGTTTTCCTTTGAACCACTATATAAGAGGGATAAGGCGAAAGCCAAGTCCTAACCGACGTCAGCCTTACCTTGTGGTGCCAAACTGAAAATAGGTGTACTAGCTCTTTGTGGAAACGATTTTCACATTGAGCGAAGTGTTTGAAACTCTTAGTAAGATTGGTTAAAACTTTTAGTAGCTTGTCGCATTGCTCATAAGGCGTTGGTCCCTCAAAGTCACTAAGAACCAATTTAGATAGAGACTACCCGACCTACCTCCGAACATTGCGGTAATCATCAGTGCAAGGGAAATCGATTTAAACCCTTAAGATACTCACCATTGGCTCCCTTGAGAAGAGATAGTATTCCCTTGGACATAAAGCTCTTGTGACCTACTTGAGCTTTCCAAGGGGAGGGTGAGATATCCCTACCTATCGTCTCTCGCAAAGATACTAAATATCTGACACCTTTATTAAATGATATTTTTATCGACGGAGTATTAAGCTATGAGCTGATCTACTGCAATGAAACCTTGTCTCTAGGGATAAAAAGTGCTTGTTATTGATTGCAACTGTATTAGACCTGTGGAAACATTGGGCTTGTTTGGAGCCTTGAACATACACTATCTGTTGTGTCAGTCCTTGTGCCTTTTTTTGACCACTTGTTTGCTGTGTTTTCTCTTGCCAAACCAATCCAATCAGAAACAGAAAAAAAAATTTCCTTTGAAAAACATCAGACACTACTTCAGCGCCCCTGGTATTACAGTAGCTCGCCTTTGGTAATACAGTAGATCGCCTTTGGACAGCAGTAACCCACCTCTGGCAAAACTCTACTTCAGCACCCTTGGTATAATAGTAGCTCGCTTTTGGTCACTGCAGCTCGCCTTTGGCATAGCAGTAACGCGCTATTGGTAGCTCAGTCCGTCGCCTCTGGCCCACAGTAGCACGCTTTTTGGTAGCACAGTCCTGCGCCTCTGGTCAAACAGTATAGCGCTTTTGGTCCAGTACTTTGTGCATCAGAGTTTGTCCGTTTCTTCAAAGCATCTCACAGATTCCCAGCATTACATTGTGTCCAGGTATATCCCATGGTCACCACTAGGCTACAGCAAACCATGAAATCTAGGCAAGTTGTCCCTAAGAAGCACAAGTCACCCCCTCGCACACCACAATCAGGTCATCTCAACATTACTCCCAAGGTGACTCCTAGTACACCCGCGACAAAACCAAACATCTCTCCAAACATGCCGCACAAAGATGAACCAAGCAATCCTCATGAGGATAAAACCCCTTTGCTAAATGCACCTCAGTATACCACAGGCTTGCCTCCGGATTTTGTCCCACAAGGTTATATCGTAGATCAAACCCCATCTCAAGAAGAGCGACACTTTGAAATAGGTCAATCCTCTCAAGAAGATGGGCAAGATCTTGATGAATTTATACAAGATCCTAGAGCTATAGCTGCCTTTGATAAAATCCTTAGTGAGAACCAGGATCATTTCTTTCGCTTGCTTGCAAAGCAAGGCGCCAAGTTACCTCAAGATTTTGATGTGTCCACTCTCAAGGAGAGCAACAACACCCAAGAAACCATACAAGCAGTGCAAACCATGTCCACAGTGACTACACCCTTACCTACACAAGGCTCGCAATATAGGAATCGCCTTTTCCAAAATCCAACAGAGGAGAGGCCCATCTCACCACTTCTGACTCCTATGGAGATCTATCAAAACCAACAAGAAACTCTCCAACATCAAGCAGAGTTAGCTAAGCAAGCCACCTTAGCTCGATCCAATGTGCAACCACCTCCTAAAGTGTCCACCCCAAGCACAAGCAGAATCTTGGTTACCCCATCACGCATAGGTTTCCCACCCAATTACAATCCAGGGAACGCTTATGTAGCCATGCAACAAGGGTCTCAACAAATGCCACCTCCTATATCATCACACCTACATGTCTCTCAACCAATTGGAGTCACGCAGCCCCAACCACAACATTCTTCTACTCTCATCCTCAAGCAACCCCAACCATCGCAAATCACTTCTACCTATGTTCCTCCACCACAACATTCTTCTACTCTCATCTTCAATCAACCCCCACCGTTGCAAATCACTTCTACCTATGTTCCTCCTCCACAACATTCATCCACGCTCAACTTCTTTCATACATTGCCTAGCCACTCTCAACATTCCCAACATCAGGTTTCCCAAAGCTATGTGCCACCATCACAACCTAATCAAACACACTTTAGCTTTCCTCCCCCCAATACGTTTCTTCAACCATCGCAAAGCCAACATTCTTACCTAGCACCACCTCCACCTCTGCCTAATCAAGGCCTCCAATTCCAACCCAATCTGAACCAATCATACAATCCATACAATCCCAATCAATCTTACGACCCTTACAATACTAGTGTGCATGGCTTACATTATAATCTTCCATATGGGCAACACCAACCGCTTGTTGGACAACAGGAGATGTTACCAACCCCTCCCATGACTATGGAGCTAAATATTGCGGAGGTGCAACAACAGCTATCTGATCTTACGCTTGGCCACACCAAAAGGACCTTCTCCTTAGAGGAAGTGTGCCCTTATCCTTTTGATCGGTCGTTACCAATGATCCCTTTTCCTCAAAATTTCACTATTCCCAAGTTCGATAAGTACAAAGGAAAAGGTGACCCAAAAGACCATCTTAGGGAATTCTATCTTGCTTGCTTCGAGGTCTCTCATAACGACACATATCTTATGCGTCTTTTTCCTCGCACTCTTGGAGGTCAAGCAATAGAATGGTTCTCACACTTACCTACGGGTATCAAGTCTTTCAACAAACTAGCAGAGAAGTTTGCCACCCATTTTTCTTACAACGCAGAGCATGAGATTTCCATGACGGACCTATGCAACAATAAATAGAAAAATGGTGAAACTTTCATTTCTTTCCTTCAACGATGGAGACAAATGGCTAGTAAATTCCCTTTCAAGATTCCGGAGAAACAGCTTGTTAGCATATTTGTGCAGAACCTCAACCAAGAGTTAGGTTTCCATTTGCAAATTCTTAGTGCTACAACCTTCGATGAAATCACATACAAGGGTATCAACATTGAGAAGGCCCTCATTGCTAAGGGTGTGGTAAAAATATTTAAAGAGATGAAAGATAGCTCTTCTCATCAACAATTGAACGATAAACCCAAATATTGGAACAAGAACAAAAATGTAGTCAATGATGGGATGGTCGATACTAAGCATGTCCAAACGTTGCAAACACTGCTGTAGCTCTCCAAACCAAGTCAAGTTCCACCTCAACAATAGCAACAACAAAGGCAGCCTTACCCCAACCAACAGCAACGACAACAAGAGCGGCCCCAACAAGATTACCCTCCACGACGTGAATTTACTCCTTTGGGAGTGCCCATCGAATCGGTCTTACAACAAGCTTTACAGAAAGGGCTCATCACCTTACCTGATGCTCCTCCTTATGGAGAACCTGTCTACAAAACTGCACGTTACAGAGACAATGAGTATTGTGAGTTCCATAGGAGCAAAGGTCATCAAATTGCATCTTGCATGAAGCTTAAGCACCTCATCCAAAACCTCATTAAAGGTAATCAAATCACTTTTGAGAATGAATCACCAGTGCAACACACGAACAAGGATCTCGATATGTACAGCGAACCATTCCCTCATCATGGTCCACCTCCTCCTCAGGATAGAGGTAAAGGTATCCATCACGCTTCCACGTCTTTCGATTCCATTGTAGGTCATTTTGAAGAGAGTCGAGTGTCTACCCTCACGATCAAAGGCAAATCTATGGATTGTGCTGTTACTACTCGTCGAGGTCATGTCACCATCCGTGCGCCTACACCTAGACTTCCGGTTTAGTCTGATTATAATCTTGTAGAACATCTCGGGAGAACACCAGCACAGATCTCTATTTTGGACCTTCTACGGTCATCACCTGCACATAGAGTGGTGTTAGAAAAAGCCCTCCAAGAGTCTTCCGTTCCTAACAACATCGCAGTCACAGATTTCCAAGCTATAGTGGGTAACATTGCTTCACCCTACAATGTGGTCTTCTCTAAGAAGGACCTCCCATCCCATGATCCTTGTCATAATGATGCCCTTCATATTGAGGTTCTCATCCATAAGCGCAAAATCAAACGTATTCTCATAGATGGTGGTGTTGGTCTCAACATCTATTCTTTAAAGTTACTAAAGCAATTGGGATACTCTGAGGATCACGTCAACACTGATCATAGTATTACAATCAAGGGATATGATGATGCAGAACGCCGCTCAGAAGGTGTTATTCACTTGCCTATACAGCTAGGCCCTATTATGCTTGAAACCAGGTGTCAAGTTCTTGATATTGAGCTGCCTTACAACATTATCCTAGGCCGCCCATGGATCCATGCAATGAAAGCTGTTCCCTCCACGTACCATCAGTCCCTCAAGTTCCCATACAATGGTACGGAGATCACCATCCCAGGAGATCCTAATCCTTTTGAATTTTGTCGAGTCTTGCAAGGAAGCTATAAAAATTGCAACCAAGTGCCTAAAAATGACAAAGCCCTTGAATCCCCTCTCTATGTTGACCCTGAAACTCTCACACAAGCCTCTACAAGTGAACCTACACCCCTCCCCAAAATCACAGCTCGCATCCAAGATATAGGCTTTGGCACTTATGATATCTCAGAATCTTGTTGTGTAGGGCAGATGCCTTTATCTCCAAAATCTTACGGCAAACCACCCATTGCCAAAATTACCAAAAAAGCAGCTATTCCTCCCCCAACATTCCTAACCCAATTCCAACATGGACGGTTATTAGAAGAGGAAACTATTGAGGACATCTCTTCTTGGCTCTACAAGGAGAAAGAACCAGTTACGATACCAGTCAAGCAATATGGTAATGGCTTACGGATAGTAAAAAACATGGGCTATAAAGGCAAAGGTGGCCTTGGGAAATAGAATCAAGGCACTATGGAGCCCATTGTGGTAACAAAGAAGCTAGACAAGAAAGGATTAGGATTTGGCAAGAAGGTACCACGCGCCTCGAACATCGAGTATATCCTCGACGAGGTAGCTGACACTTTTCCCGCCGATACGACGTCTACAGAGGATATCACTGATGACTCTTCCCTCCACATGACCAATCTATTCGCATCCTCCATTTTTACACTATCCTCCGTATCCTTAACTTCCACCACCAGCACCCAGAATGTCACGCTTGTCTACCCTGAACTTATCGATTGGGACCAACAAGGGGCCCCCGTTATAGATGTATTTCAGAATGACGAAGCTCTAGCTGAGTTCATGGGACTTCGGGAAGGTATCCCTCTTGGCGATCACAAGGCAAGTTTTGTAATGGAACTTGAGCCCATGGCTTATTTTGTTATGAATGCCAAATCCTCCAGTCGCAAAAGTGTAAATAAAGAAAGATCTCTAGGTGAAAACCACACTATGGCACCTCCTGATCACAAAATAGTAAAAATAAAGGACATATCCAAAGGTGAAAACCCAACTATGGCACCTGAGGATGGAGGATTTGACCTTCCCTTACCATCTAAGTACCAAGAGAAATCAGCTCTCCTAGTGGAGGATTCTACAGAGATCAACCTGGGTACAGAACAGAATCCAAAGACAACATTCCTTGCGGCATCATTATCCGACACAGAGCACAGAGATCTTAACAGCTTCTTCTTGCAATGAACCATCAACTTTGCATGGACCTATGCAGATATGCCAGGGCTAGACCCTAAGCTGGTAGTTCATTATCTCACTGTTGATCCCAAGGTGAAACCAGTCAAGCAAAAATTGAGAAAAATGTACCCACAGATAGCTCTCTTGGTGAAGGTGGAAGTATAAAAGCTATTAGACGCAAAGTTCATACGACCTATTGACTATTCAGATTGGGTCTCAAACATTGTACCTGTGTCTAAACCTAATGGGCGCATCCGCATGTGTAATGATTTCGGAGATCTCAATAAAGCATGTCCTAAAGATGATTTTCCACTACCAAACATTGACATTATAGTAGACTTGACAGCAGGTCATGAGATGCTTTCTCTCATGGACGGATTCTCAGGTTACAATCAGATAAGGATAGCTGAAGAAGACCAACATAAAACAACCTTTACTTGTCCTTGGGGCAATTATTGTTGGTGCGTCATGCCGTTTGGTCTCAAGAATGCAGGAGCAACCTATCAGCGAGCAATGACAGTGATATTTCATGACCTCTTTCATCACATTATGGAAGACTATGTTGATGATATACTGGCTAAATCTTCTCGGGCGGATCACATACAGGTCCTAGGACAGATCTTTGACAGGCTTGAAAAATACCAAGTAAGACTCAATCCAAAGAAGTGTGTATTCGGTGTAACATCAGGGAAGCTATTGGGATACATCGTATCTCGTAGAGGCATCAAAGTAGATCTAGCGAAAGTAAAGGCTATAGTGGAGATGCCTCCACCAAAGAACCTAAAAGCATTAAGGAGCCTCCAAGGAAGGTTACAGTCCATCAGGCATTTTATCTCACAGCTAGCAGATAAATGTCAACCCTTTCAACACTTGCTCCGAAAGGATGTCTCGTTTCGATGGGACAACAAGTGTCAAGCAGCGTTTGATCAACTTAAGGAGTATCTAGCTACACCTCCTGTATTGGTTCCACCAGTTGCAGACAAACCCTTGATATTGTACATCTCCACTACAAACTCAGCCCTAGGGGCCCTGCTAGCACAGAATGATGACACAGGAAAGGAGCATGCAATTTATTACATCAATAGAACCTTGGTGGGATATGAGCTCAATTATTCACCAATGGAAAGGGCTTGTTTAGCAGTAGTGTTCGCCTCCCAAAAGTTGCGGCATTACATGCTGAACCAACACACAAATCTGATAGCTAAAATTGATCCCCTGAAGTATCTACTAGCAAAAGCAGCTCTCACAGGCAGACTAGCTAAATGGGTCATGATCCTTAGTGAGTTCGACATTGAGTACACAGATCGCAAGGCAATTAAAGGACAAGCCCTCGTGGATCAACTAGCAGAAGCACCTATGAAAGATACACATCCTATGGTAGCAGACTTTCCTGATGAGAATCTATTCACTCTGGCTACCTCCATAATGTGGAAGTTGTACTTTGACGGTTCTTACACACAGCATGGATCAGGAGCCGGCATCTTATTTGTTACACCTCAGAATGACTACATTCCAAAGTCATATCGGCTAGCATTCCCTTGCACCAACAATATAGCCGAGTATGAAGCACTCCTTATAGGTCTCAACATAGCAGTTCAATGGGACATTACAGAATTACAAGTATATGGAGACTCACAGCTAGTCATCCGCCAAGTCACGGATGAATACCAAACAAAGGATGAAAAGTTGGTCCCCTACAAACAACTAGTGGATGCCTACAAACCACACTTTTCTACCATCACATTTGAGCAAATTCCAAGAGAGCATAATAAAGCTGCGAATTCTATGGCTTATGTAGGGTCACTGATTGACATGCCTGCAAATACACAGAAATGTGAATTCTTGATCGAGCAATTGTTGATACCAGCCGTCGATGTTCCTATTACTGAAATCATCTGCGAACTTGTTGGTCCCAATTCCCCATGGTATGGAGATATCTATGAATACCTCAAGAACAATACCTTTTCCCCTGACCTATCATCCACCCAACGCAAAACCTTTATCCGTCGATCCTCTCGTTACATCATTCTGGGTGATACACTATATCGCCGGAGTCTCGATGGTATCCTCTTACGATGTCTTAACGCGGAAGAAGCCGAAGCTGCCTTACGAGACATACACGAAGGTGTCTGTGGCGCGCATTCTACCGGTCCTAATCTTGCGAAGAAGATACTCAGAACAGGTTATTACTGGCCTATAATAGAGCAAGATGCTGCACAGTTTGCTAAGAAGTGTCTACAATGTCAGCAGCATGGAGATTTGATTCACGCACCAGCTCATGAATTACAACCTGTGACAACTCCATGGCCTTTTTCTCAATGGGGTCTCGACCTCGTAGGACAAATCCACCCTTCCTC
Organism: Cunninghamia lanceolata; assembly: GCA_027924645.1. Taxonomy (NCBI): domain Eukaryota; kingdom Viridiplantae; phylum Streptophyta; class Pinopsida; order Cupressales; family Cupressaceae; genus Cunninghamia; species Cunninghamia lanceolata. The sequence continues at coordinate 5,568,358 of BSBN01000934.1, forward strand.
CTCAAATGGCCACAAGTTCATCATTACCGCCACTGAGTATTTCATGAAGTGGGTGGAAGCCATTCCTATGACCTATATCACCGGTAAGCAAATAGCTAAGTTTATTCTAAACTACCTCATATGCTGGTATGGTATTCCCCAAGCTATTGTAACTGATAATGGGAGACCATTCAAGAACCAAGATGTCCGTGCCTTATGCATACAATACAATATCCAACATCACTTTTCAACTCCCTACTATCCGCAGAGTAACGACCAAGCTGAGGCTTCTAATAAAACCATTCTCAAGATCCTAAAGAAAACGGTCAATAAAGCTGGTCGTGATTGGCACTTGCAACTCAATCCCGCCCTATGGGCCTACCGCACTAGTATCAGAACACCAACTGGTGCCACACCATATGCCTTGGTCTTTGGCTCTGAAGCCATCCTACCTATAGAGGTCGAGATCCCATCCCTTAGAGTATCCATGTAGGACCTGATCGGCGGAGATGAGTATCGCACTTCTAGATTAGCTGAGCTTGAACTACTAGATGAGAGGTGCCTTGCCGCGCTTAATCATCTCCATGTCTATCAAAACCGCCTCCGGCATAATTACAACAAAAAGATCAAAGAAAGATGGTTTCAAGTCGGTGATCTTGTACTTAAGGAAAATCAGAGAAATCAAGTAGATCGAGAGAAGAAGGGTAAGTTTGAGCCTAACTGGTTAGGTCCCTTCATTGTCAGAGCAGCATATGGATCGGGAGCTTATACTTTAGCTACACCTGACGGCATTCCTCTAGATGAGCCACTTAACAGTGTCCATCTTAAGAAGTTTTATGCCTGATCCTCAGAGTATTCCAAAAAAAAAAATCCGTCCTCTGGTGAAAACCTGGCAAACAGGTGCCTTGGATAAGTACCATAGTGAAAACCTGGCAAACAGGCACTATGCGTAGAGTCCGCATCCATCGTCTATCGAGTCCTGTCCGCTCCTTGCCCAGTTCGCAATGCGCTTCATCCATCCATCCATAATAAAACTATTGACTTTGTTTGCATTTCCATCTCCCTACCTAGTATAGCTTGCAAATTTGTCAGTGTCCCTCATCGTCATCCCACATCTTGATCTGTGTCTACAGTTAACACTGTCTTGTCCTAGGTCAAGTCTTTCTGTGTCTTCTTCGGCGGTCACCCCTACAGTTTCCTCTACCAGAATGGGGGCAACTCTTTCCTTAGCTTTGGTCTAGGATTGGTTCCTTGTTCGTGGTTCGCAACGCATACTTTGATCTTTTCTCATTTCCACAGGTAACACCCTTTAACGGACACAGAGTTCCTACGATAAGGCTGTCATCTTCTCAACACTTGTTCTACATCATCACACCCTAACCAGAACTACATATCATCTTTTCAATCTTAAGGTACCTTGATCCCATGGATATGGGTGTGTAGGCAGTCTAGAATACAAAGGATGTTTCCAGTACTCAGGTACATAAGATCACCTCTTCTCAACACTTTTTCCCACATCATCACACTAACCAGAACTACATATCATCTCTTCTCAATCTTAAGGTACCTTGATCCCATGGATATGGGTATGTAGGCAATCTGGAATACGAAGGAAGTATCCAGTACTCAGGTACATAAGATCCCCTCCTTTCACCTTGGCCTCGTTCATCACTCTATCCAGAACTACATATTTATCATGTTCATCTTCCATCGTAAGTGTGCCTTGATCCCGTGGACACAGGGTATGTAGGCAGTCTGGAATACGAAGGATGTATCCAGTACTCAGGCACACACGATCCACCATTCTCCACCCGTTTCAACCCATTAGCACTGTCACCCTTCTAGTCTTTTGTTTGTCAAAATCCATTCGCCTCGACTTGACTAACTCACGCAGCAAGCTAGCACACCCGTTCCAAGCAATAGTCCTTCGCAAACCTTAAGGAAAGAGGCCTACTTCCAGAGTCATCTACTGTCCTACATACCGATTGCCAACATCAGCTAAGTACCGCTTAACCAAAGCCCTAGATCCACAAGCCTGTCTTCTGCGAAGTGTTCCATTGTCGAGACCAACACACGCGTCTCCTACGACATGTGGCATTTCCTGCAGCGAGATATTGTCTTTTTAGGTAGATAGCCCCCTTTAATGGACACAGATTTCCTACGATAAGGCTGTTATCTTTCCTATCCAATCTATCCTGAGCAACCTCTTTGGCAAGAGAATATGTTGGCTGTATGTTTACTTTGTAAGTTGGTCAATTTGTGTTATGGTTTATCTTTTGTTCCATATTCCCATACCTATTCACAGCTACCTTGATTTATCTATAATCTTGGTATGTTGCGATGCGGTACGGATTGGGGGCATAGTCATTGCTTTCTATGTGCCGTGTTTGAGGAATGATCTTTAGTATCTTTCTTGGCATTCTATTTATCTTGTGTGTGTTAGGACCTAGCATCTTACATATTAATAATTCTTCTTGCATTTACATGTATTGAAGTTTATTTTATGTTCAAGACTATGGCTTATTCACATGTTCCAACAAGGTTATATTATGTCTAAGGGATCTAGGTTCAAACCGTTTGTTTGCAGAGTCAACGTCCACGCACTCGGATATTACTGCACCTTGGTCTTTTATACCTTGGTGGCGAACTATCCACGTGCTATATCAAACTAAGGATTGCTCTTTATATACCAATGCGAAGCCATTGCAACAAGCTCATTCATCCATTTCCACATCCTTTATATCGCTTTCATTACAGTAGTCGATCAATAGTCTCCATCTCCTCCTGTTCTCCTCTCTGGTGCATATCTACAAAACCCACATGTCAGATATCACTAGTCATCACATCTATATCATCATATATCTCTATCATCATACATCTATAAGCATCATATAAACCGCATATGTCATCACATGAATCCATAATCATACATACATATCATCACATCGATGACATTAAGGAATGCATAACACAAAAGCATGAACAGCTGTGAGTCAAACAGATCATCATATATATATCATGTAATGGCCATCATAATACAAAGTGTCTGTGTCTACATCAATAATACAAAAAATGTGTATACATCCAAATATACACCAATATAGTACATCAAGGCTATCAAGAGCCCTCAAAATATACATCAGAATGCACGCAGGCATCTGTCTAAAATGATACAATATGATACAATACAAATGAAAGTGCCCTAGTGGCTAGAGCTGCCCTCCTGCTGTGGCCCCTGGCCTCCCCCTGTGCTCGGTGGAGGTCCCCCTGAGGGTCCTCCTCCTCCCCCCGGCGGCAAAAGTGGTCCTCTGACTGAGGACGCTGACTGCCCTGTCCTCCGGGATCCTGATGCCCCTGACCTGCTCCTGTCTCTATAGCTCAGTGCTTACTGAGCTACCGGCACCGCACCCACATATAGGCCCATGTAATACTCTGCCTCTCTGCCAGCTGATACTAGCTCACCTTGCACTCGGATGAGCTCGCTGTACAAAGTCCTCTGATCAGCACCCAGCGCACGGCGTGCCTCCTCTCTCTCCCGCCTCACTCTGAATAGTGTGGCCTTGGCTATCAAACGTAGCTGCACCTCTGCGTCTCTCTCTCTCCTAGCCTGCGCTAGCTCATCTGCATCTGCTACTGGTGCGGCTGGCGGCTGTGCCTGTGCCTGTGCCTGTGCCTGTATCTGGGCCTGCAGCTGCCTGTATGCCTGCACCTATGCCTGTAGCTGCGCCTGCACCTGTACTAGGGCTGTCTGTGCTGCTATGGCTGCCTATGTCTGCACCTAGGCTGTGGCCTCTTCCTGCCTCGCCTCGGCCCATGCTGCATCTCTATCTCTCCTGAGTCGTGCCATCCGGAGCTCTAAGTGAGTCCTCCGGGCTATCTCCTCCTGTTGTAATCTCTCTGCTCTCTGTAAGTCAGTCTCTATGACTGGGCCCACTGCCTCTGCCATCTCCACATCAGCCTGCTGGCCGCTGCCCTCTCCGCCTGCCTGCTGGCCCGCTGCCTGCTGCCCAGCTGCCCTGGCCTCTCCGCCAAGGACTAATACCTCTCCCACTGCCCCTACTACACCTGGTGTAGTCAATCTCATCGGCCTGTGTGTCTACCAGTACTGATCATAGTCTGGTAGTGTCCTTGGGTCTGCTAGCCCAGAGTCCCAATCCCATCTCACGGGGATAAGTCCCCGCACCTCTGCTAATGCTGTCGCCACTGGGATCACTGCGTCCCAGTCTCCAGTCTCTCTCCGCGTCCTAGCATGTGTGGCCTCCCCCACTAGTAGCCCCTGTGGTAGGCCAAACTGTCTAAGTACCCACTCGGGAAGATATCTCTCTATCATATCTGTCTGTCTACCGAATAGATAGCGAGCCTGTCTACAGTACATGAGCTGCTCGTGCTCATCCGGCCACTCCTCACATAGTAACCACGGCCTCCATATAAATATGTCCATCTCGTCAATCTGCCACCTCCAGTAGCTGGCAGATCCCATCCTCCGGTGTGTCATCACCCCATCATATAGAAACGCATACGGCTCCCCTCTGTCTTGGTGGCACTGCGCCATGGGTCAGATAACTAGAATGTGCTCCCACGCCCACACCTGTAATAGAGTCACCCCTGCTGAGAGGCTCCTGCCTCTCCTATATATGCAGTAATGCATATCATGATATAGCTGTCCCAGCACGCAGGGTCCCCACGCCTACTGTCTACCATGAGTGAACATCCCCGATAGTACAGTCCCCCAACCTACTGATAATCCTCTAGATCTCCTGTCCGGGCATAGGAAGCCGCCAATCAGTGATGCAACTATCCAACGGATCCTGTCACAGAGTCTCGGGACGTCTGCCCATCGGATCTCCCCATCGTCTATCCACAGGTCGTCTGTACAGAAGACCTCCTCCAAGCCTGCCTCGCCCCATGCCGGGTCGAAGTCCACTATCTCTCCATCTATCCGAATCCTCAGGATGCGGTATACGTCCTCCAGTGTCACTGTAGCCTCCCCCGTCGGAAAGTGGAAAGACGAAGTCTCACTGTGGTATCTCTCCACGACTGCTGTCACTAGGGCGAGATTCACCCTAATGTGTGTCAGGTGTGCCACATGCCATAGCCCTACATGCTCCAAGAATGCATCCTCCTCCCATGTCAATTGAACAACCTTGTGAGCAATTGCGTGGTGTCGCTACCGCGACATCAGTGGCGGCAAAATCCTCTGCATCCATAACAAATCACGTGTCAGTTCTTCCATAACCAAATCCTCATAATCCTATCTACCCCTGGGCTTTGCTATGTAACCCCCAACCATCCCTTTTCCCTCTTGTCAGCTAGGCTAGGCGTCTCTCTTCTAAGTCACCCTTCATTCTACTTAAAGCCCTAATTTTCTTCTATTCAAAACAAAAGCGCTGTGTTTATACAAAAGCGCTGCCCCTCCCTGCCAACTGCGCTTCATGGTCTAACCATCCGCGATGCGGTTTTTCTGCCAACTGCGCCTTGTTTTCCACAAGCGCTGCACCCACATGACAATAGCACCGCTCTGTTTTACCAAAGGCGCTTCATTTTTTCCTCTACCCACCATTTGCGCTGTCCTACCCTAGCAACTGCGCTACACTGCCTAGCCATATGCGCTGCGGGATTTTGCATATGCGCTGCGACGCGGACCCCAACTACCAAAAGCGACTTGGTTTTACCAGTAGCGCTGCAGCCGCTTACCAAACACGTTGCGGCGCACCAAAAGCACGCCAGCCGACTACCACCCACGCTGCAGAGACTTAAGGTGCTTTTGGCTCAAATGGCTAACCTCTACCTACACCTAGCCCTAATCTACCCCTAATCGACAAATTCAAAGGGGGTTTTCGATCACTTACCACTGCCAGAGCTCCTGCTGGCCTCCCGTAGGTCTGCACCAGCTCTGCCCGATGTCTATGCACTGGAATCGGCATCTCTCCGCGCTGTCTACTCACCTCTCTCTCAACTAAGTTTAGAAGCTCTTCTCTCTAAATTTAGAATCTCAATGGGTGCAAATGAGGATTGTGGTCCCCATGCGACCTATTTATAGTGTCCCCACCCTTAGTTTTCTTTCCCACACCGTTTTCTGCTTTTCTTCCCACCTGGTCACGCACTCTTCTAGTCGAGCGTCAACACCTTTCCTCTGTCGCTTCCCTGTCTTCCCGCTCGAGGGGGCATACGCTGGGGCAACTAGCTACACTGGGGCATAAAAATTATATCACCTCTTCAATAATTATTTTCTTTGAAGCAATGTTGCAAGCTGCATCGCATCAAAGAGGGGCAAAATGTAGACACCCTAAAAATGACCAACTTGTCATGCTACTTGCATTGCATAATCTGTCTAATCACCTGCATTGCAAATGTTAATTAAATAATCTAATTATTTAATTAATTATCATCAAATTCTTCTAAATCTCCTAAATTCAACATTAATTAAATAAATCCTCTTTATTTAATTAATTAAATCAAATTCCTCTATATTCTTCCACAATTAAATAATCTTATTTATTTAATTAGATCATTATCTTCTTTCCAAAAATTAAATCCACATTAATTAAATATATCCAATTATTTAATTAATTCAGCAAATTCCCTCTTATCTAAAATTAAATAATTCTTAATTATTTAATTAAATCAAATTTGTTCTTCCAAAATCATGCACAATAATTAAATAAATTTTTTTATTTAATTTACTTTTCAAATCTTCTAAATTAAATAATTCCAATTATTTAATTATTTCTTCCAATAATATCTTCTCTAAATTTAAATAAATCAATTATTTATTTAAATTGCTTTTTCTTCTAATTTGAGTTATCTCTAAAATAACTCAAGCTTTCTTGCTCATCAATTAAATATTTCTATATTTAATAAAGCAAAATATCTTCTGATTCTCATGCAAATCTCTTCTTCTTGTTTTAAATCACTTAACTGATTGCTTTATTCTTTTAATTGATTTATCTCTTCAGTTAACTTATTTTTCTATTCTTTATAACTCCTCTCATGCAAAAGCAAGCAAGACACATGTCTTCTTCTCATTCGTTGCACATTCCTCAACTTATCTCCTCCATTGATTCTTCTGAATTATCTGGACCGTTGATTGATTTTCCTTGAAATCTATATAAACCCCCCTCATCTCCTACATTGAACCTCTCTCTTTGATCGTATTCTCAGGCATACTTAACAGAGCTTTGAGCATACACAACGCGTCAATTGAGCACTATAACGATCTTTTGACATTGATCTCTTGAGCACATACTTGCTTGTTGCAGCCATGGCTTTGCAACTACATTGAGCAATCCACATATCTCCAAAAGGGAACAATACAGGTTTTGGTAAGAGCTTTCATTTGTCTTTGATTTGTGATTTATGGCTTTTACTTAGATTCGTTTCCTTTATGTTATTGGGTTCTTTGGTTTTATTTAGTTTAGATTTAATCCATTTTTCCATATACACAATAACTATATAATATGTTATATTATAATTATAATTATATTAATTATATAATATAATATATAATTATAATTATATATCTAACCTATATTATAATATCAAGGTTATGGTTTTAATCTAATTAAATTTATGGTTATGTTCATAGAAATATATGCTAAGTTTAATGTTAGAACAACTTGTCATAATTGTATCAATAACGATACCCTAATTCTATCCTAAATTTGAAATGTAACTCTAACTCTAATTCTATCCTATATTTGATATGTAATCCTAACCCTAATTGTATCACTAACCTTAATTTTATGCTTAACCCTAATCATAATTTAACTCTAACCCTAGTTCTAACTCTAGTGTTTTTGCCTTATATATTTGCCCTAATTATAACCAAACCCATAACCCTAATTCTATACCTAAACCTAACCCACACCCTAATTCTATCCCTCAACCTAATTGTAAACCCAAACCTTTGGTTATATATATGCCCTGATTGTAACCCTAATTTGAATTATAACCCTAAACCTCATTCTATTGAGAACCTTAATTTTATGATCCTTAGCCGTAACCCTAATTTAATTCTAACCCTAATTATAGGTCTATTGTATTTTTACTTATATATTTTCCCTAATTATAACTAAACCCATAACACTAATTCTAACCCTAAACCTAACCCTAACCCTAATTTTATCTCTAACCCTAATCCTAGCCTAATCATAATTTTGATCCTAAGACTAACCCCAACCCTAATTGTAATTCTAACCCTAACCCTAACTAAATTTATAACCCCTACCGTAATTATATTCATAACCCTAATTTTGAACTTGGTCATAATTCCATCCATAAGCTAGCCCTAATTATAACTCTAACCCTAACCCTAATTCTAACTCCAACCCTAACAATTTTTTTGTTATAAATATTTTCCCTAGTTGTAAACCTAATTCTAATCATAACCCTAACTGTCATTCTATCCCAAATCCTATATCTTTCATTATCACTAACTCTATCCCTAATCCTAACCCTAATTCTAACTATAATTATAACCAACCCCATAATTCTATCCCTAAACCTAATTATAAACCCAACCCTTTAGTTATATATGCCATGATTGTAAGCATAATTTGAACAATAACCCTAAATCGCATTCTATTGGTAACCTTAATTTTATATTAACTCTAACCCTATTTCTAGTTCTATTATTTTTTACTTATATATTTTCCCTAATTATAACTAAACCCATAACTCTAATTCTATCTGTAAACCTAAACCTGACCCTAAGACTAACCCCAACCCTAATCCTAATTCTAACCCTTAACCCTTATTCTAACCCTAACCCTAACTAAATTTCTAACCCCTACTCTAATTATATCCCTAACCCTAATTTAACTCTAACTCTATTATTTTTACTTATATATTTTCCCTAATTATAACTAAACTCATAAAACTAATTGTAACCCTAAACCTAACCCTAATCCTAGCCTAATCATAATTTTGATCCTAAGACTAACCCCAACCCTAATCGTAATTCTAACCCTAACCCTAACTAAATTTATAACCCCTACCCTAATTATATTCATAACCCTAATTTTGAACTTGGTCATAATTCTATCCATAACCTAGCCCTAATTCTAACTCTAACCCTAACCCTAATTCTAACTCCAACCCTAACAATTTTTTTGTTATAAATATTTTCCCTAGTTGTAAACCTAATTCTAATCATAACCCTAACTGTCATTCTATCCCAAACCCTATTTCTTTCATTATCGCTAACTCTATCCCTAATCCTAACCCTAATTCTAACTATAATTATAACCAACCCCATAATTCTATCCCTAAACCTAATTATAAACCCAACCCTTTAGTTATATATGCCATGATTGTAAGCATAATTTGAACAATAACCCTAAACCTCATTCTATTGGTAACCTTAATTTTATCATTAACCCTAACCCTAGTTTAACTCTAACCCTATTTCTAGTTCTATTATTTTTTACTTATATATTTTCCCTAATTATAACTAAACCCATAACTCTAATTCTATATGTAAACCTAAACCTAACCCTAAGACTAACCCCAACCCTAATCCTAATTCTAACCTTAGCCCTTATTCTAACCCTAACCCTAACTAAATTTCTAACCCCTACTCTAATTATATCCCTAACCCTAATTTAACTCTAACTCTATTATTTTTTACTTATATATTTTCCTTAATTATAACTAAACACATAAATCTAATTCTATCTGTAAACCTAAACCTAACTCTAAGACTAACCCCAACCCTTTAATCCTAATTCTAACCCTAACCCTAACTAAATTTCTAACCCCTACTCTAATTATATCCATAACCCTAATTTTCAACCTGGTTGTAATTCTATACCTAACCCTAAACCTCATTCTATCAATAACCTTAATTTTATCCTTAACCCTAACCCTAATTTAACTCTAACCCTAGAGTTCTAGTTCTATTATTTTTTACTTATATATTTGCCCTAATTATAACTAAACCTATAACCCTAATTCTATCCCTAAACCTATAACCCTAATTTATCCCTAACCCTAATTCTAATCCTAACCCTAATTCTGACCCTCAGAATAACCCCAACCCTAATCCTAATTCTAAACCTAACCCTAACTAAATTTCTAACCCCTACCCTAAAATATTCATAACCCTAATTTTGAACCTGGTCATAATTCTATTCCTAACCCTAACCCTAATTCTAACTCTAATCCTAACAATTTCTTTTGTTATAAATATTTTCCCTAACTGTAATTCTATTGCAAACCTTATTTCTTTCACTATCCCTAATTCTATCCCTAACCCTAGCCCTAATTTTAACTATAATTATAACTAAACCCATAATTCTATCCCTAAACCTAATTTTAAACCCAACCCTTTGGTTATATATATGCCCTGATTATAACCCTAATTTGAATTGTCACCCTAAACCTCACTCTATCGGTAACCTTAATTTTTTCCTTAACCCTAACCCTAATTTAACTCTAACCCTAGTTCTAGTTCTATTTTTTTTACTTATATATTTGTCATAAGTATAAGTAAACCCATAACCCTAATTATATCTATAAACCTAACCCTAACCCTAATTCTAATCATAACCCTAACTATAATTCTATCCCAAACCTTATTTATTTCACTATCCCTAATTCTATCCCTAACCCTAACTGTAATTCTAACTATAACCCTAACTTTTTGTTTTATGTATTTTCCCTAACTGTACCACTAATTCTCATCATAACCCTACCCTTAATTGCAGCCCTAACCCTAACCATGATTCCACTGCCAACCCTTTGTTTATATATATTAGCCCTAATTCTAACATAAATTTGATTTGTAACTCTAACCGTAATTTTATCACTAACCTTAATTCTATCCTTAACCCTAACCCTAATTATAACCCTCATTCTATTCCTAACTATAACTATAATTCTAACTGTAACCCATACAATTTCCTAGTTATAAATATTTTCCCTTTAACTATATCCTAATTCCAATCATAACCTAACTGTAATTGTATCCCTAACCCTAATTCTATCACTAATCATAATTCTATCCCTAACCCTAACCCTTTAATTCTAACCCTAATATTTTTGGATATATATTTGCCTTAATTGTAACTATAATTCTAATTGTAATTCTAACCCTAAATGTAGCCCTAACCGTAATCGTAATTCTAATCCCAACACTTTGGTTATATGTATTTGTCCTAATTCTATCCTAAATTTGAATTGTAACCCTAACCCTAATTCTATCGCTAACCTTAATTCTATGCTTAACCCTAACCCTAATTTAACTCTAATTCTAGCTCTAATTTTAATTTTAATTCTAATTCTAATTGTAACCCCAATCATAACCATAATCCTAACCCTAACCTTAATTCTAACTCTAATTATAAACCTAATCCTAACTTAATTCTAACCCAAACCTAACCTTAACAATAATTTTAATCCTAACCCTTACCCTATTCATAAAATTGATATATGTAAATTATTTGTGAAGATTTCCCCTTACACACTTTCCAAAGTGGACCTAGAAGAGTCAATAATTAATTATAAGAAGAGGCAATAATTAATTAATTTAATTATATAAGTCCATAATATTAAGTCTAAGAAAATCATGCAATATAATTAAAACTAATAAATTCTAAAAATTAAAACTTAATTTTAAGAGCATGTAAATAATTTAAAACTAAATAAATTCATAAAATTAAATTTAAATTTAAAATGCATGTTTATTTTTTCTAAAATTAAAACAATTGTTATAACGACTTGGATAAGTCATCTATTTTTTTTAGTAAACTACAAAAACTAATTAATTTAAGTTACCAATTAAATTAAAAAACAAAAGCAAAAACAAAAACTTAATATTAGTAGAGATATCTAACATAGATTAATAAGTTTGAATATTTAAAACTTATCATTCAAAATAATTTAACTCAATTCATAAATTCATTTAATAATTTCATGATTTTAATAAATTAACACTATTGGTGCTCATAATTTTAAAAAAAATAAATTTCTAAATATTTATTATACATTCCTAAATAAATTCTTTAAAAATATAGCATTTGTTGGATAACCATACCACAAGTTACTATATAGAAAATTAATCCACCACTTTATTTGAAATAATTAAAATATAAAAGTTAGAGAAATGAAATAATAAAACTAAATAATATTCTAAAATTATTTTTAATTTTTAAATGTGCATGAAAGTAATTAAAACTCACAAATTAAATGTAAATTTAAATAGCATTTTTCTCAAATATAATGAGACATAACTATAAATTTAAAATAAATATTGTATACTTTAATATTAAATTTATTATTATCATTTTAACATATTATATGTAACAATTCTAATAACATAACTTATACTTTTAAAATATAGCTTAAAATTTATACTATACAAAACCTCATATTAAATTTGATATATATTATACACACCATATTATTAATTTAACTAAGTGATGCTATAAACCATTTGACTTTAACCACTGGAGATTAATTTAATTTTAAATTCACAATTATAAAAACAATTTGTATTTTAAACATCATACAAGATTTTCCTATAATTCTAATTTAACTACTGCACATTAATTTAATTTTGAAAGAGATCACTTAGAAAATACAAAAACATTGATTGTTTAAACTATTTTTATTCTATGTTGTGCTTTTATTTAAAATAGAATGTAGAGTAAAGTCTTTTAAAAAAAATTAAAATACTTTTATAAAAAAATAAAAGCATTGATTTTTTAAACTATTTTTACTCTATGTTGTAGTTTAAAAAAATAGAATGTAGAGTATTAAAGTCCATTGTAATTGCTATTTTGACAGTTTAAGATAACATTATAATATTATAATATGATATAATATTATAATATATTATTATTTAAAATAGAATGTAGAGTAAAGTCTTTTAAAAAAAATTAAAATACTTTTATAAAAAAATAAAAGCATTGATTTTTTAAACTATTTTTACTCTATGTTGTATTTTAAAAGAATAGAATGTAGAGTATTAAAGTCCATTGTAATTGCTATTTTGACACTTTAAGATAACATTATAATATTATAATATGATATAATATTATAATATATTATTATTTAAAATAAAAGCATTGATTTTTTAAACTATTTTTACTCTATGTTGTATTTTTAAAAAATAGAATGTAGAGTATTAAAGTCCATTGTAATTGCTATTTTGACACTTTAAGATAACATTATAATATTATAATATGATATAATTTAAATAATATATTATTATTTAAAATAGAATGTATCTTGTTTAAAATAGGAACTCTTTCTTTGATAGTAACTTGTGCAGCATTTGCAGAACCCTGGAAATGGGAAGACATATATATTCTTTGAGTGCACTTTTGCTAAAGAGGTTTGGTTGATGTTTGGCATTTCCATCCCTGCTACTTTCAATATTCTTGAAGTTATTACTGGTTTTATTTCTAATGCAAAAAAAGATGTTAACATGTTTTGGGATATTCTCTCAGCTAACATTTTATGGCAAATTTGGAAGTGCAGAAATGAAGAAAGATTTCAAAATGTCCCCAAATTGCTTACTGAGTCTTTTCGAAGTCTCACATATTTCAATAATTTTTTGCAGATTCAAATAACTATGAAAGTCAACACGTCTAAATTCAAAAGATTGGTTAAAGATGGACATACGACATTCTTTGCTAACGAAGTGAAAAATGGTTATTTCTAGAGGCTGCACTTGGACAATATCCACACTTTTAACCAAACTATCAACCGCATCAGCAAGGAGATTAAAAGAAACCCTCACAACACTACTGGAGAAGATGATCTACATGCTTAAGCAGATCCAGGTTCAGAAGAACTTGGTCTGGATGGAAGGTGCTATGGGTTGGACTGCGTGGGTGGACACCTTTGAAGATGTGTTACAATAGTTGTTATTTGTTGTTCCAGTCGTTTCTCTGTTAGCTCTGGTTATATGTAATATTCAGCTTTTTTGCTGTGTGAGGCTTCTCCTCTAATGCTTTGATACTTGGTGGTTTTTGTTGTTTCCTTGAACTCCTTATACAATGTAGAGTAAAGTCTTTTAAAAAAAATTAAAATACTTTTATAAAAAAATAAAAGCATTGATTTTTTAAATTATTTTTACTCTATGTTGTATTTTAAAAAAATAGAATGTAGAGTATTAAAGTCCATTGTAATTGATATTTTGACACTTTAAGATAACATTATAATATTATACTATGATATAATATTATAATATATTATTATTTTTATTTAAAATAAAATGTAGAGTAAAGTATTTTAAAAAATTTAAATACTTTTATAAAAATAAAAACATTGATTTTTTAAACTATTTTTACTCTATGTTGTGTTTTTAAATAATAGAATGTAGAGTAAAGTCCATTGCTATTTTGACACTTTAAGATGACATTATAATATTATAATATGATATAATATTATAATATAGTATTATATTATAATATGATACAATATTATAATATATTATATAATATTATAATATACTATTATAAAATAATATGATATATTATAATATAATGTGATACGCCTTTGATCAATTTCTTCTGCAATGCTATTCTTTTATGTGAATATGTGTCCTTTCATATGCCATTTATGTAACGTTTCTTTTCATGTTAGTGGATATGCCATTCTGTCCATCCGGGATGCCTCTCAGCGTAATTATAATAATATAAATATTACAATGATTTTATAATTACAATAATGACAATAATCATATAACATTTTAATAACCAATAAGTAAAAATGAATTGTTTCATAACCAAATTCCTACAAATATTGACTCACTCATAATAATAATAATAATAATAATAATAATAATAATAATAATAATAATAATAATAATAATAATAATAATAATAATAATAATAATTATTATTATTATTATTATTATTATTTAATAAGCAAAAATGAATTGTTTCATAACCAAATTCCCCCAAATATTGACTCAGTCATTAAAAAAAATTAAAATGTTATTTGCTTTCCGAGAAGAGGTCATTTTTAGGTCATTTTTTTTGAGCCAATCACAATAGAGATAAATAATTTCTCCAATTTTCTCATGTTCACATAGGAAAAGTTCAAATTTAATTCAAATTTGTCCGACAAGAAAATTTACACTATGTTTTGATTGGTTTACTCTTGCTAGATTAATCACTAGATAAGTGAAGGCAGTACTAATATAATTGATAGATAAAAGAAAAGAAAGAATGGTACTTTTGTTTTAAATAATTAAGAATGTGAAATATAATAGTATACATATATTAAATACATCTATCTAAAAGGTTAGTTAAGAGATTTTATTTTACTTTAGGACACTTTTATTTACAAGGGTATCCATCTTAGAAAAATATATGTAAAAGTCACTCATTGAGAGAGATCATTCTTGAAGTGTCTATTCCACATGTATCACAAATCTAATAAAAAATAGGCACCTTGAAAATGATATTTGTTGACATCTTTTACATAGATTTATCTAAGATAGGTATTCTAGTAGCATCCAAACATTTAAAATATCAATTCAATGTCCAACATTATTTTAATGAATCAATCATTTTCATTTAACTAATAATAGAGCAACAACTTTACATAAGATAAAATGAAAAATAAAAAGTCATTTAATATTCATTAAAATGTGTCATGCCTATGTAATTGATAATATGTCACTTGAAATCCCTATGCCCAGACCTATTCCATTGAGGTTCATTTGAAATAGCCCCACCTACATATTTATTTCAATGATTTAGGGGATCTGTAGTTCACACGTAGGTTTACAACATATATCATGAGTTAATATGTTATAGTTCTAGAACATGAATAAATTGTGGTACCAATACTTCATATATTTAATAATTTATTTCAATTTAGAAGTGCTATCCTAGAACCTTACCAAGCCTAACAATGACAAAAACTCTCTACCACTAGCTACAATCACCCACTATCTAGGAAAAGCTCCCTATATCCTGAGAAATCCCTAGACATAAACCTATTCCTCAAGGGTTCATCCAAAATGGCCCTACATATATATCCATTTTAGAGAATTAGAGGCTTGACAGTTCATACATAGGTTTAGAACACATATTACCAATTGATATGTTATAGTTAGACTAGAACACAAATAAATAGTGGCACGAATGATTCATATATTTAATAAATGTTTCAATTTAGAAGTGCTATCTTTGATCCTTACCAAGCCTAGCAATGGTCACAACTCTACCACTACTTGCAATTGTGCACTATATATGAGAAGCTCACTATATCTCGAGAAATCCCTAGATCCAAACTTATTGATTAGGGATTCATTTGAAATGGTACTACCTACATATCCATTTTAGGGAATTAGAAGCTCTATAGTTTGCACATAGGTTTATTCCACATATCACCAATGTTGCATTAAAACCTCATTGTTGAATGTTTTGACTCAAACAAGTTTATTTCATCATTCAAGAATACCAACACAAGACTCTATGTTCTATATAAGTTATCATTTTCCATGCCTTCATACAAAGCTATTTGTACAATGCAATCTTATTTCCATACTCATAGATCCATTTACTAATCTTCTAATAACTTTGGTCTCTCTTCCTCATTTTTGAGATTGGAAAGTTGTTTTCCATTTTTTATCTTTTCATAATAGTCATATGTAAATGCTAGCAATATTCTTATTTCTTCTAAGGACTTTACAAATTTCAACCTTATTATTTGTCCTATGTCAATTACTTTTTTGAAAGAGCCAAACCTTGTGATTTGTGTACTAGCAATGCCCAAGCCTACCATAAGGGTAGTTGGTTTGTGTGTCCCATTTTTATTAATGTAATTGGAATTGTATGTGGAGTTTCATCTTCAAATGATATCCTTGAGTAATTAGAAAACTCAAGCATAATATATGTCAATGGTGTTGGTTGGACACTCCCAAGTTTGCATATTATATTTTCAATAACTCTAGAGCTCCATTTATAAGGATTCCTTCTATCCAAATGTTAGAGGTTAACATGACTCCTGCATTCCTTAGCAATTAATAACTCTACATCACATTCATCATTTTGACCTCCTTCTAGAGTGCATTGGCACTACCCACTTGGGTTGCAATGCTACATGCAATAGGTCATTTCAATGAATGCAATTTTCTTCTATTGTGATTAAGCACAATATCATTTATGGTGAACAAATGAATACTATTTTCAAATTCTTCATTATGGATCTATTTATGCTAACATTCATTCTTATCATCAATTGTGAAATTTGCATCTCTCAGATTTGGGAGAAGTTGATGAAACCTTTGTTGGTCCTCACTTTCTCCTTCTTGTCTAAATAACTTATCCAAAGTAACAAATATTTTGAATTATTCCCATAGTAGTTTAGTTTATTTGTTATGATCATATTGTAGTCTATCCTTAACAGGGGGTAGTTGTCTCATATATCCAACCAAAATCATAGATATAGAAACAAAACTCATGTTTGCATTTTAGAAAATGATTAACAAAGTCAAGAGTTTGTGTTTAATAGAAAAATTTGTGGGTCATCCCACAATACTCGGTCCCAAATTTTGGACATCAATTTTTTTATGGCGCATGGGAAAAAAATTTCATGTTACCTTTTGTTCAAAGATTTCACAAAAATGTCCTTCAAACAATGGTCTTCCTTCATTCCAAGATTTTCTTTAAACTAAGGTACTATTTTAGTGATTGCAAAACAATAAATGATACCTTCATTGGAAGAAAATCTTCAAATGAAGGTAATTTTTTAAAGACTATATCAAGCAAAAAAATCATTTTCCTTGTCATTTCTACCTGATAGGAAAAAATGATAGTGACAATGAACTCGCATTAGAAGGTATTTTAACTATTTACCTTGCACTGGGGCTTTAAGGATGACTCTGTGCACCTAGGAACTCGACTGAATTGGTACATGGCCAAACACTTAGATCTTTTTTTTTAATTTTTAACCAGGTACTTTTCTTGTATGCTTGTGAAAATTTTATTATGGTGTTTTCCATTTTTTTTGTCAAAATTGTAATTTAGTTTCATTGTTTTTTCATCAAAATTTTTAACCTTATTATGTGAATTTACAAACCCTAATATGAGAATTTGAAACATTATTATGTGAATCGACAAACCCTAATATGAGAATTTGAAACCCTGGTATGTGAATTTACTTGTAATACGAGAATGTGAAACCCTTAAACATCATTTTGAAACCCTATTATGTGAGTTTTCAAACCCTAATAGGAGAATTTGAAGCCCTAAAACATCATTTTGAAACCCTATTATGTGGATTTTGAAACCCTATTATGTAAATTTTGAAACTCTAATACATTATTTTGAAACCCTAAAATGTGAAAACTAAAACACTATGCATCTATTTTGGAACCCTAAACATTATTTCAATATCCTAAATTGTGGATGTCAAGCACTAAGTTGTAAATTTGAAACCCTAAAATGTGGATGTCAAGGGTAGAACAATGTTTTTCTTAATAATTTTGTGAACTAAGGGTAGGTGAAGGATCAAGGAATGATCCCAACTTCATATAAGATTTCATGCCATGTGTTGATATGTAATTATATTTATGCATTTACCAACATCGGCCCAAAACTAAATGAGAATTGGCATGGGTCTGCCAATGTCACCATTGCACTAGTTAAAACGTTGATATTACCTAAGGTTGTAGTGAAATTTTTTCAAACCATAGTACTATAAATTTATTTTTCATTTCGTACATAAAACTTATGGACAAGTTTACAGAAACTAGTAAAATGTATCATTTAAATCCATACATAAACTCTTATGGCCATAGTGCATCCAACATGTTGGATAAACACTATCTTGAAAGGAAGGAGGTAAAAACAAGTATATGATCTAGAATAACACATGCCATAGAAAACACATCTTCATGGATCCTGTTGGTAATTTTTCCCAAATTGGTAGAGGGTTTGCCAGTTCAAATGCACAGGCGGATTCGGCCAACAGATACGGGAGGTTGCATGAGCTGCCTCCCCTTCACTTCTAGTTCTACCACACCAAGGGGGGTGTCCCTATTTGCTAAAGATGTAACATTGACTTGCCCTATGACAGAAAGATTTAGCTTTGTGATAATAGGTAGAATACTCTCATGTGTGGACCAAGATTTATGTGACAAATCACAAGGTCAGCAACATTCTTGGACATATGTGTCTAGTTATGGATGAGAGTATGCAGGGGCTCCTAATCCTACTCCTACAGCTAACAGGTTTTGGATAGTTTGAATTTGATGGTTTAGATGCAAGACAGGGGTTTTGGATCATAACTACTAATCCAAAAGCAGACCGGTGCCTATCTCAGGGCAAGGAGTCAACTAGACGTATACATGAGAATGGCTTGCAACTGTCATTCAAGTTTCAAGGGGTCAGATTTGATGCTTGCCTTACAAACACCACCCAAGAAAAGGTATTTAATTATCCATACTAACAGATATCCCAGTTGACATACATTCTTCTCCATACCTTAACCTAAAACAATTTAATCCACTCCTTGAATGGAATTTAGAGATAAAAAATGTGATACAACAAACTATACCCTAGAATCTGAGAAACCCTTAGCAACCATATTCAAAAGAAGAAAATGCATGCAACAAGTGGAGACAAACAAATAAATACATGCAACAATGCATTTTTCATATAACATTAACACTGAAACTGAACCTATGTGCAAGATACATTCAAATGCAACACTTAGACTCCACAGAGATAAAACAACAAAGAAATGCCCTATTTTTCATTAGTTTTTCCCCAAAATTGCCCAAGTCTTCAATCCCCCAATGAGTAACACAGTTTGGCTTTTATACCAAGACTATGAACTCAGCAAAATTAATTACAAGGCAAGATCAAAATTTTTGCTAGATACAATGCATGAGAAATGGTGCTCAAAATAGTTAATGCAGCAGAGAGACAAAGAGGAATGAGTAGGTGGAATCAGGATCTGCACCGCTGCCTAAAGGTTTTCTTCACAAGCCTAGTAGTTCACCTATCACCTCACCCATCGATGTCTTTGCACGACTACCATTAAAGCCTCAACTACCTGCGGGATGCAACAACAGATGCATTTGGAGATTTTCCTACTCAAAAATGGCCGCACAAGCTTAGGAAAAACCATCACTACAAGTTCAAAACAAGGCCGTCGATCCACTCCTATCGCTGAGATCCATGGCCCAAAATCACACTAACTAGTCATTGGCCAATGAAAACAGGCCACGTAGGTACCCCATGATTCTATCACTGGCTTTTCGCTTCTTCATTTCACCTTTTTCACCCTTGTATATGTATGTTCAAATGCATATACAATCGCCACTGTTCACCTGCCAAAAACCCTTGTACATACAAGAGAAAATGCATATACAACTGTTCATCATAGAAGGAGGACCCCAAACTATTATAGGGCAAATTAGAATTTTCAATCGGGTCCACCTTGTATCCTTTTTCGTTGCATATTTCCTTGTATATGCACATATACAATCGCAATATAAATACAAGGCAGATCTCAACACACCTATGAAGCAAATTAGAACAACCTTTGAAATCTGCTTTGTATCTCCACTAATGCACATCAGCTTGTATGTCGGCATATACAAGCGCTTTATACAACCTATGGACCTGAAATATTATTCGCTACATTTTAACTCCTCCATCGTGTCCAGGTTGTATATCCTTGCTTTGCATATACATTCAACATTGCATCTGCTTCCCCTGTATGACAAATATAAAAACTTGTTTGTATATACCTTTTTATACAACTGTAGAATCTGTGACAGAATATTCTAGGAATGCACCTAAACGCAAACATACATTCACTCCTGCACATACAAACAAGGAATCTTTCCTAGAATATGCCTGCAATGTATCTTCCATCCTTGTATATTTTTCCTTTGTATCTCTACATGCAACCCGACATACAAAATAGGAATATTCCCAGGAATCTGTGAAAGATTCCCCCCTTTCTATATGCACATTCTAAGCCCGATATGCATTCAGAAATGCATATAACTTACTTTTTCAAAGGCTGATTGGATTTTGCAAGCTCGCCAATGCATATTTTGACCTGTATGCATATACAAACGACCTTGTATATAGAAAGACACTTGCACCTATACTGATTTCTTTCATTTTTTCAATTGCAGAGGCCAAGAGTGTTGGAATTTTTCAGATTTTTGAACCTATGAAGGTACCTGCAGATTCAAGTACCAACAAATCCATCATATAAAATATATCATGAGAGTATAAAGGATGGAAGGATCACGTGTCACAAAAGATTATCCAAGGTTCCAAATAGGTCGAATCAAATAGGTATATCACTATTTACATGCTCAAACCCTAATCAAGATATGATAGGAAAAGATAAACAAGGATGAATACAAACGCTAGGTAAATCTATTTAAGAAAAAGATAAAAGTGTGGAATTATATCTAAGAACCGTAATTAAAATAAAGGCCAAACCACGCTATAAAATCCTAGGTCATGATGGAATGTCAAGTTCACTGATAAATGTAAAGGAAAACCATTTGAATATTACTAGATACAATTTTAATACACTTAATAATTGTGTTACATAAAATAAACCCCTAGTCAATGATCATAGTGTCTTACACTTGAAGATGATTGGGGCCCATTAGACTTTATGTCTTATAGTTTTGGTGAATATCATGTGGATCTTAAGAGGCTTATGGTCTTCCATTATTATACATATGACCAAATAATGTGCTAATTCAATATGGAACTTTAAATAATGTGCTCTTGGATAGGAATGGAAATAGTAGGAGTTCAATATGGTTCATATGTGTACACTCCAGTGAAAACTTGTTTTATAATCCTTGAATTTTCATAAATTAGATTTTGTAGCTACCACTATTATTTAATCTAGTTACAATTTAATCCTATCCCATAATCCCATCTCCAAGATCTTCAAACAAGTGAAAGATATCATTGCCCAATCCCCCTTTGATGACATGACTAGAAAACGTCTCTTCCCAAACAAAGAAATCACCCCACGCATCTATGGTTCTCCAAAAATTCACAAGACCGGTATCCCTCTTAGGCCTATTGTTGACACCACTTATTCTCCAACTTACAAACTTACCGCATTTCTAGCCAAATTAATTGCTCCTCTAATTGGAAATTCCTCTTTCTTTATCAAAGACTCTACTCATTTTTTTTGATTTCATCAAGGACCAAAAAGTTGAGGATGATGACATTTTAGTAAGCTTTGATGTGGTTTCTCTTTTCACCAAAGTCCCTTTAAATGAATCCATCAAGTTAGTTAGAGACAAGACCAATGATGAAATTGCTTCCCTTATTGATCTTTACCTTAAATCCATCTTCTTCACCTTCCAAGGCATAGTCTATGAACAATGTCATGAAGTTGCCATGGGATCTCTGCTTTCTCCTATCATTGCTAACCTTTACATGAAACATTTTGAATAACTAGCCCTTAACTCTTTCCCCCTTAAACCAAAATGGTGGAAGCGCTATGTCAACAATACCAACATATGTTGGCCCCATCACCTTGACCAGTTAGAAAATTTCCATTCTCACTTAAACAATATTTCTCCTTGCATCCAACTCACAAAAATCTTGAATCGAACCTGTTGGGACAGGAAAATTTAAATTTTTCTTGTATTTTACTCATCCATACCTAACCAAATCAGAAAAAACATTATGCCCAAAGTCATGATGATAACTGGTGTATTCCATAAAGATCACAAGCTTTCACCACAAGTGAGTGTATCACTCCTTGAATTACACTAGAATCAATGGCTTCAATTCTGAAGTTTCGACAAGACCTCCCTTTTGTTATATCGATCTATGCTTTACAAGAAACTTGCTGAAATGACTATCAGCATGATAATAAGGATCGATGAGAAGATTTTAATGATCACCGATGGAGAAAATGATACTGATGGCCTTTCATTAGAGAGAAATTTACCAGTCACGCCGATCAGTATAACATGTTACTATCGGCGAATACTCTGACAACCTTCCTGATAGCATAAGTCATACTGACGGAGGAGCTCGTTAAGACTCTCATCGATCACCCAATAGAGTGGAGATTTGAAGCAGAAAATAGAGGAATCAAGATCCTTAAAAAAAGTGCATGTTGGTCAGAATGCATGTATACCAGATACAAAGGTGAACGGTCGAAGGTGTTGTATATTTATTTGTATGTATGCAAGATAAAAATAGTGAGAAGATACAAATGCATAAAGCATTCAAAATACAAAACTGGCAAATGCATGTACAAATGCATTTGTATAAAACATACAAGGGGATATACAATAGTAATATACATCGCGGAACCGAAAGGGATATGAAATACATTTTTATTGTTGTATGTTTCAGATACATACATTGCGGTGTACATACAATGCAAAACTCAAAGGAAGTTAAAGTTTAATATAAAGAATGCATCATAC
This sequence comes from Cunninghamia lanceolata, assembly GCA_027924645.1. NCBI lineage: Eukaryota > Viridiplantae > Streptophyta > Pinopsida > Cupressales > Cupressaceae > Cunninghamia > Cunninghamia lanceolata. The sequence continues at coordinate 5,591,744 of BSBN01000934.1, forward strand.
CTTAATGTATATCGAAAGATGCATTTCACTTTATATAGATAGTGGAGCCGAAGATGAATGACCTATGGTTCATAAAAGCAAGAAGTCCGGAATGGAGATTCAATTGAGTTTGTATGTATCGGGCATTGTATATGAAGGTTGTTTACAAGTAGTGTTGTAACATAGAATATGAGTGAGGAATAAGCTGGGTCCCGCTGCTTGCACATTGGGCTTGTATAATAATAATGTATATCTTCGATATAGAAGCTGATATACAAGCAAAGATACAAGTTAAAGATACAAGCCAGATGTCAAAAGAAGTTCAATATAGAAAAGTCTTTGTATGTTTAAATGCTTGCATGTTTATGATATACATATTCGAGATACAAAGGAAATATATATGCATGAAACACCACGTGGGCCCCATCGCCAATGGATATACAAGTTTATACAAGCCTGGATTTGAATGATAGATTAAATATTGTGAATTTTATCTAGGGTCTTCTATTGTGTATAAAGCATATGCATTCAATAAACAAAGAGATGATACAAATGCGGATTCAAAGGAGATTTCAAATTCATATCATAAATCTGGTTGGGCTTGCTCTTGTATATGGAAGAAAATGTATGCGATATACAAAAGATTTGTATATATAGAGTCACAAATCCGGTGATTCCTCAAGTATATGTTGCAAATACATAAGATATATGGATACACTACAATACAAAGGCAAAGGGCATCCCACCTACAATGACCAAAGCATTTTAATAGTAAGAAGATGAAGATTAAAATTTTGTTATTGAAGGAGATTAACATAACAAAGGTTGCACCAGATGTATGAAGAGTCATAACCCTACAACTGCAAAACATATATAAGGGGAACCAAGTCCGGAAATAAAAATCATCAGCAGTAGAATATATACTTATAATTTACAATGTTTCTCAAAGACCATGTTGCAAGTTTATTATTGAAGAAGTAAATTGAAGTTCTCTGACTTAGTGGTTCTATCCTGGCATCAATTGTTTGATAAGATTATTCAATTGTGTGGTTGTCTCCATTTCAGTATTTCCTTGTTATTCAAATTAATATATCAATTATATAGTTAATTTGTCAATGCACATTTGTTGTATCTGTGTGATTGAATAAATTGGTTTCCATTAGAGGAATTAAAATGCTTCTAATCAATCACAGTAACCTGGAAGTGTTAGTTTAGATTACTAAGAAGAACCATATAATTAGGATTGCCATTCTGTCTCCAAGTTAATATTATATGTTATTCTTGCATATTTCATTCAATTGGTTCCTTCAAGAAAGGATTAAATTACCTTTTGGTGAATTACAAGATATCTAATTATATTGGTTGGATTATTAAGAAGATTTTGTCAGTCATTTCCTTACACATTTATACAAGTTAGAAACTAAATATTGTGCCAAATAGTTAGAATTATTATCCACTATAAGCCACTAGTCTTAATTGTTCATTTGACTCTATTTACCCAACAAGGCACCGGTCTTATTTCAATTTATCATTTAAACCCTTTTATTTACACAATCATAAAATTCACCTTAATATTGCTTATGCCAACCATTCATTAGATATAGAATTAGTTAGCACGCTCTCATCTAGTCTACACCATTTGCCACTGTAGGTAGATCAATTCACTTAGTCAAAATAGTTGCATTCAATCTACTTTAATTTCCAAGCTTTACCCACCTAGGTGTAGCAGGACCTAAAGTGTAGGAAATCATCAAACCTTGAAAGTTGATTTCGTCAAGTTAGTTCAAAAACGTTGCGAATCTAAGCATAGAGCATGGCATCCTCTTAGGATTAGCAACCTATATTTTTGAGACCTAACAAATTGACGACTCTACTGGGGACTTAGATAAAAGACCTTAGGAATAAACCATTGCTTTCATAGAGTCATTTCAGAAACTTTAGTTTGGTAACTCTGCTGGTAAGAAGAATCTAGAAAGATAAATTATAAACTTTTCCTATTTACAAAATAGGTGGCGACTCTAGAAACTGTTATAACAGAAAGTTGATACCAAACGGATGGTAGGAAATCCAAAATGGAAGGAAATAAATTGCAATCATCTCCACCAATTAGAAACATCTCCAAAAGAAATGGAGCTTCAAATTATTCTCACTAGGATAATAACCAGGAGACTCAAGAAGCTAATGCTGAGCAAACTATTGAAATTCACAATAAATTTACACCTCTGCATGAATCAAATGAAAATCTCAACGGAGTAACTGATGACATATTGGCTAAATACAAACCTAATCCTCAGGAATAGCTTGAGTGTGAAGCACAGGCCATGAGGGAAATTGACCAAAGACAAGCTGAATATGATTTCAAGATGTCATTACATAAGGGAGAAGGGGTAAAACATGGGTTCTCAAATCAAGAAATAAATGAGAACCCAAAGAATTTAGGAAGTATGAGTGATGAACAGCAGGATGTGCTCAAGCTCCAAAAAGAACTCAAAATGTTCAAGATACAGGAGACTAAGAGGTTGTTGCAGTAGGAGATCCAACAGATAAAAAGTAGAGCTAAAACACCCCCCCAAAAATATATACCTCCACATAGGGAAAACACTACAAGGAATCCACAGCAAAATCTACGTCAAAATACAGGTGGTGCTTCAAATTCACAAGCATCTGGGATTCATCAGAATACTATTCCTAAAGGTCCTAGACCACCTCCCATGCACAATACCTCTCAACATATGGTTAATCTTTACCCACCCCCTGGCCAACAATATTATAGACCACCAAATCCTTACATAAATCCCCACATAAACCCACAGTAGCAATATGCCTATCATTAGCTCCAGGTGGATATAATTACTATCCCAATCCACCAGACATGAATTTTCCACCTCAAAACCTCACAAACATATGTAGCCAATTTGATTTGATTGGGTATCAGTTGTATCCATACCCTATAGATAGTAATTGGAGAAATATGGTTCCCAAGTTTACAAGGAATAGTACAATATCAGCTGAAGATCACATTAGAAGCTTCAATGCTTTCATACAAGATATTGGTATGGACTGGGAAGATATTAGAATGAGGTTATTCATGATGTCCCTGACTGAAGATGCAAGAGATTGGTTCAACAGCTTACCTGATGCCTCAATCAGTTCAATAACCGATTTCCATAATCAATTTAAGGAGTAGTATGGTAATCAGTATGCTCCTGAATTTACATTACATGAATTGATAAGTATCCAGAAATGCCAAAAATGAATCAGTGTATGACTTCAATATGAAATTTTCTAAATTACACAACAAAGTACCACACGGATCCAAACTATCCAATCCAGCAGCTTTGAGCATTTATATGAAAGCATTTGATCCCAAGACAGGGTACAAACTCAGAAATCAGTGCCCTGCAACCCTGGCTAAAGCATAGAAAGTGGCCTTAACTATTGAAAACAATAGGAAAGCTGTAGGTATGGTTAGAAAGAGGGATAACCCTAGAAATCCTTAGAACCCAAATGTTCAGCAAACTAGACAAGAAGGTGAGCATAGGCATGAAAGGCTCAGGTTGCATGATATGTTGTATAATACAAATTGGAAAGATGGAAGACCCATTGATAATAGAAAAAAGCAACATTATGGAAAGGATGCCCCTGACCCCCTAAAAAGAAATATGGCACATATGGTAGAGAATAAACCTTGGTGTTTGGTGTGCAATTTACCACATTCACCTGAGTATTGTGAGGTGGCTAAAACAGTACAACAAGAAGAAATGTTGTACAATTATAATAGAGATAATCACACTATAAACATGATGTAAGATACACCATATTTGCTGACTGAAGACTATTCTTCTACAGAGGAAGAGGGATATGAATATGATGTGGGAAACCAGAGACATCATATCAATATGGGAGAACAAGAAGTGTTCTCAAATCAAGAGGATGGTTATGAGGAACCTACTTATTATAACAATTAGCCATATAATCAATGGAGAAAGCCCACTGAAAATGAAAGAGAAGCTCTTACAATAGCTGCAATAGCTCAAGCTAAAAATGCCTATAACTTAAGGAACCAGATAGTGAATGTTGAACAAGGAACACCAGGGAGTGTATTCATAAAAGATCAGAATTACAAAAAGAATAATGCAAAGTCATCATTCAAGGAACCAGAAAAGGATGGTAAGAATAAAACAAAAGAAAAATCAAAAAATCAAGAAAAAGAAAATATAAAGATAGAAAAGAATGACCAGACTATGGCCCATTCTTTTGACATTGCTCATACAATATCTGAGGTAAAGATATCAGTTCCACTTCTAGAAATGATGAAAATAGATAAATACAAAAATACAGTAGTCAAACTGATTTTAGATATACCAAATCAGAAACATAAAGGATTTGAAAATAGAACAAACAATGTTCATCAAGAAACATTCCAAATGCCTGAGGTATACCTAGGTGATACATTGATAAAGAATCCCTCATAGGTGGACCCTTTCTACACTACATTGTTGATCAAAAATAGGATAGTGAGGAACTGCATGATTGATTCAGGGGCGACCATGAATATCATGCCAATAGTAGTTATGAAGGAGCTTGGAATGTGTGTTGATACTACATTTGGTAGGTGTTATGCAATGGATAATAGATCCATCCCAGTCATTGGTATTATGAGGGATGTGGAGATATAATTTTCCTCATACCCTAAAGCAACTTATAACATTGATATTACTATGGTTGACATCCCACCATATTATGGGATGCTTCTATCTAGACAATGGGCTACTGTGGCAGGAGGAAATGTCCAATTGGACTTATCATATGCCACAATACCAGTTGGAGGTAAAGAAATTAAGTTGTACAGGGAGCCAAGGTATGAAAATATTATAGAACACCTAGATCAACATCAAATAAATTTCTTTTGTGATACAGATTTGGGAGCCTTCAAGGTTAAGAAAAATCAGCTAGAATTACAGAATACTGATCCAATACACGTTGAATCTAAAAAAGAAGAAAATGATGTGTGGAAGATGTATTTTGATGGTGCATGCAACAAAATGGGAAATGGGGCCGAAGTAGTATTTATTTCACTAGGAGGTAAAATTTTCAAATACTCTTTTCTGTTAACATTTGAATGCACAAACAAGGTAGCAGAGTATGAAGCTTTGCTCATTGGTTTGAACATAGCCACAAAGCATAAGATTAAAAAGTTAGCTATATATGTTGATTCTGAATTGGTTACTTCCCAAGTGAGAGAGAAATACCTGTAAAAAAAAGAGGTTGAAATAGTACATAAATGCAATATGGAATGATATTGAGTTATTTGATGCCTTTTAAATCAATTGGATTGATAGGTCAAAAAACATTATGGCAGATTTTCTAGCGAACATCTCATTGAAAAGGAATGATCTATCACATTAGGAGGCATTACAAAGGTTGAATTCAAAACTAGACCCACCATCCCAGATAATATACATAATTGGCAAGTGTTTGATAATGATGCTGATATAGTCAACTTCCTGCATTATGCTGATCATTATGAAAATTAGGAAATTGATTTTAATGCATTTGTAGAAAAACATGATGGGAAGGAAACCCTTTTTGGTCAAGAGATAGTTTAGTTGAAAAAAAATGAAATACCTAAGGGACTTATAGCATTAGAAAAGGCATTTGATGGACATGATAGATTTAAAATAAAAGACACACCAGTGGTACAAAATAATCTTTAGGAGATTAATTTGCGAACATAGGAAGCCCCGAAGAATGTATATATTGGAAAGAATCTTGACTCCAAATTCAGGAGTAGGATCATCAACTTGCTTAGAAAGTATAGACACATATTTGCTTGGTCATATGATGACCTAAAAGCATATAGAGAGGATCTATTTCAGCATGAAATACCACTAAAACTAGATGCTAAACCATTTAGGCAAAAATAGAGGCCTATCAATCTTACATTAGCTCCTAAGATGCTAGAAGAACTTACAAAGTTAAGGGATGGAGCTATCATTAAACCCATCAGACATTCCTCCTAGGTTTCTAATTTGGTGCATGTCAGGAAAAAGAATGGTGATATTAGACTATGTGTGGACTTTAGGAATTTAAACAAGTCTTCTCTTAAGGATAACTACCCCCTCCCCAATATGGAAGCTATATTACAAAAGGTTACTGGATGTGAACTATTATTAACGATGGATGGTTGCTCGGGTTACAATCAAGTGAAAGTCAAAGAATTAGAGCAATTTAAGACTATATTCACCACTCCATGGGGAACATACGTATATTTAAGAATACCATTAGAAAATCTCATACCAATTTACAAGTTCATTCTTCAGGAAGATTTAAACATTCCTGAACTAATGGAGGAAAGATTAGAACATCTTGCATAACTAGATTAAACAAGGAGACAAGCCCAGAGGTAGAATATTAAGTTGCAATCACAAGTGAAATACCTCTTTAACAAAAAAGCCAAAGATAGAAAATTTGAGATGAATGACTTAGTGCTGATGTGGAATGTTAGGTGCCAAGAGAAAGGAAAACACGGAAAGTTTGAAGCTTTATGGCTAGGTCCTTTTGTTATAACTAGCAAAGGAGGTGATGACTCTTGCTATCTGTAGAACATGTCCGGAGAAGAGTATGAATTGCCTATGCATGGGCAACATCTGAAAACTTTCTTTTCATAGAATATCATGCACAAAGAGAATTAAGTGTTGCCAGTGCATGGACAACCCTTAAAATTCTCAAAATAATCTCATTCCATGCACAATAGTTTAGGGAAACCAAAAGAGATTAGGATCTGCCAGTACATGGACAATCCTATCAATCTCTATAAAAAATAAAAATATATATATATAATCTTTTCCATGTACAGTAGTATAGGATCATTCCCATACCCATCATTATCACCCCCATTCCCCATACAATTCTCATAAAACTATCATTCCAAATAAATAAAACATATGGTCTACTCCCCCAAGAGATCCAAATTCTTGTTATACTCACAAGGGGTATACATCCCAGACAGAGCCACTATTAGGACAGGAAAATTTAAAATTTTCTTGTATTTTACTCATCCATACCTGACCAAATTAGAAAAAACATTATGCCCAAAGTCATGATGATAACTAGTGTATTCCATAAAGATCACAAGCTTTCACCACAAGTGAGTGTATCACTCGCTGAATTACACTAGAATCAATGGCTTCAATTCCTAGGTTTCGGAAGGACCTCCCTTTTGTTATATCGATCCATGCTTTACAAGAAACTTGTTGAAATGACTATCAACATGATAATAAGGATTGGCGAGAAGATTTTAATGATCACTGATGGAGAAAATGATACCGATGGCCTTTCATCGGAGAGAAATTTACCAGTCACGCCAATCAGTATAAGATGTTACTATCGGCGAATACTCTAAAAACCTTCCTGACAACATAAATCATACCGATGGAGGAGCTCGGTAAGACTCTCACCGATCACCCAATAGAGTGGAGATTTGAAGCAGAAAATAGAGGAATCAAGATCCTTAAAAACAAAGTGCATGTTGGTCAGAATGCATGTATACTAGATACAAAGGTGAATGGTTGAAGGTGTTGTATATTTATTTGTATGTATGCAAGATACAAATAGTGAGAAGATAAAAATGCATAAAGCATTCGAAATACAAAACTGGCAAATGCATGTACAAATGCATTTGTATAAAACATACAAGGGGATATACGATGGTAATATACATTGCGGAACCGAAAGGGATATGAAATATGATTTTATTGTTGTATGTTTCGGATACATACATTGCGGTGTACATACAACATAGAACTCAAAGGAAGTTAAAGTTTAATATAAAGGATGCATCATACTTAAATGTATGTCGAAAGATGCATTTCACTTTATATACATGGCAGAGCCAAAAATGAATGAACTATGGTTCATAAAAGAAAGAAGTCTAGAAAGGAGATACAATTGAGTTTGTATGTATCAGGCATTGTATATGAAGGTTGGATACAAGTAGTGTTGTAACATGGAATACGAGTGACGAATAAGGTGGGTCCCGATGCTTGCACATTGGGCTTGTATAATAACAATGTATATCTTTGATATACAAGCAAAGATACAAGTTAAAGATATAAGCCGGATTTCAAAAGAAGTTCAATATAGAAAAGTATTTGTATGTTTAAATGCTTTCATGTTTATGATATACATATTCGACATACAAAGGAAATGTATATGCATTGAACACCACGTGGGCCCCATCGCCAATGGATATACAAGTTTATACAAGCCTGGATTTGAATGACAGATTAAATATTCTGAATTTTAGCTAGGGTCCGTTATTGTGTATAAAGCATATGCATTCGATATACAAAGAGATGATACAAATGTGGATTCGAAGGAGATTTCAAATTCATTTCATAAATCTGGTTGGGCCTACTCTTGTATATGGAAGAAAATGTATGTGATATACAAAAGATTTTTATATATAGAGTCACAAATCTGGTGATTCCTCAAGTGTATGTTGTAAATACATAAGATATATGGATACACTACAATACAAAGGCAAAGGGCATCCCACCTACAACAACCAAAGCATTTTGATAGTAAGAAGGTCAAGATTAAAATTTTGTTATTGAAGGAGATTAAAATAACAAAAGGTTGCACTAGATGTATGAAGAGTCATATCCCTACAACTGCAAAACATATATAAGGGGAACCAAGTCTGGAAATAAAAATCATTAGCAGTAAAATATATACTTATAATTTACAATGTTTCTCAAAGACCATGTTGCAAGTTTATTATTGAAAAAGTAAATTGAAGTTCTCTGACTTAGTGGTTCTATTCTGGCATCAATTGTTTGTTAAGATTATTCAATTGTGTGGTTGTCTCCATTTCAATATTTCCTTGTTATTCAAATTAGCATATCAAGTATATAGTTAATTTGTCAATGCACATTTGTTGTATCTATGTGATTGAATATATTGGTTTCCATTAGAGGAATTAAAATCCTTCTAATCAATCACAGTAACCTAGAAGTGTTAGTTTGGATTACTAAGAAGAACCATATAATTAGGATTGCCATTCTATCTCCAAGTTAAGATTATCTATTATTCTTGCATATTTCATTTAACTGGTTCCTTCAAGAAAGGATTAAATTCCCTTCTGGTGAATTACAAGATATCTGATTATACTGGTTGTATTATTAAGCAGAGTTTGTTAGTCATTTCCTTGTACTTTTATACAAGTTATAAACTAAATATTGTGTCAAACAGTTAGAATTATTATCCACTATAAGCCACTAGTCTTAGTCCTTCATTTGACTCTGTTTACCCAACAAGGCACCGGTCTTATTTTAATTTATCATTTAAACTCTTTTATTTACACAATCATAAATTTCACCTTAATATTGCTTATACCAACCATTCACTAGGTATAGAATTAATTAGCAAGCTCTCATCTAGTCTACACCATTTACCACTGTAGGTAGATCAATTTACTTAGTCAAAATAGTTGCATTCAATCTGCTTTAATTTCCAAGGTTTACCCACCTAGGTGTAGCTGGACCTAAAGTGTAGGAAATCATCAAACTTTGAAGGTTGATTTCGTCAAGTTAGTTCAAAAACATTTTAAATCTAAGCATAGAGCTTGGTATCCTCTTAGGATTAGCAACCTGCATTTTTGAGACCTAACAGAACCACCAACTCCCCTTCTAGGATATTCTTCTCATTAAAAAAACAAATGGCTCCCTTGGTTGTAGAGTCTTTAGAAAATCAATCCACACATACCTATACCTCGATGTGTCCTCACATCTCCACCCCGTTCAAAAGGTAGGTGTCCTCAAGAGTCTCACCACTACATCCCTTAACCAAGAGATTTCCCACCTTTCCAAGGTCTTCAAATTAAATAGGTATCGCAACAAAAAGATTGCTAGATCCTTTAAGAATGCCAAATATTTTCTTATTTCTAAACTAACCAATCAAAACTCTCTTGGAGTCTCTAGTGCCACCCTCCCCTACATTGAAGGAATCTCTAATAATATCATCAAAATCCTCCATAAAAAGAGACTCAATTGTGCCTTCAAGCCCTATTTCTTAGTCAGGAAAAAAGTTTATGATGATGGAAGGAGTAGTACTTGGAAATTTTGTGTCCAAGAAAGGAATTCAAGTGGATCCCAACAAAACTAAAGTCATTTCAACATTACCTATTCCTAAAAAACAAAATAATGTCGAAAGCTTTCTTGGCCATGCAGGATATTATAGGAGGTTTATAAAAGATTTCACTAAAATAGTAGCAACTCTATTTGTCCTCTCTAAGGATGTTGAATTTGATTGGACACCTGCTTATCAAACAACCTTTGAAAATCTTAAGGACTCCTTGACAAAGACACGTATACTTAGAGGAACCAATTGACAAATACCTTTTCATATTCATGCAGATGCCTCTGAATTTACTATAGGTGTTGTGTTAGGATAAATGGAGGGGAATTTGGAATATGCTATTTACTACATTAGTAAGAATCTACAAGGTGTTGAACTTAACTATAGTGTCAAAGAGAAAGAAATTTTAGGTGTTATCTATGCAATCAATAAATTCATAGACTATATCACTAGATATCTCATTTTTGTTCATATTGATCATGCAACAATAAGGTATCTAACGAACAAACCAGTGGTTAGTGGTTGACTCATTAGATGGATGTTGTTGTTTCATGAATTTGATATCACTACTATGGACAAACCTGGGAAGGCCAATGTGGTTGTTGATTCCCTCTCCAAGTTCCCTACTTATAATGAAGATCCAGTTGTTGATGACTCATTACCTCATGAACACTTATTTGCATTAACAATCCAAACACCTTGGTATGCAGATATAGCCAATTATTTGGTTTCAAGAAAGACACCTCCACACCTTTCACAAAGAGAAAGGTGACATTTGGTTGAACACAACTTCCCCTATTCATGGGTAGTTGGCTACCACTTTTACACATGACCAGATCATATCATGCATAGATGTATTTAAGAGAAGATGAAGTATATGACATTCTTAAAGCACACCATGATGAATCTTGTGGGGGATATTTTGTAGCCAAATGGACAACACTCAAGATCTTAATTACTAGATATTATTGACCAAAACTACACAAAGATACAGTTTAATATATAAGGAGATGTGACTGCTATCAAAGGATGGGTAGACCTACAAAAACTAAAGAGATACCCCTACAACCACAATTGGTGATTACATTCTTTGACAAATGGGGCATTGATTTTATTAGGCCCATTGATCCTCCCTCTAACAATAAAGAGTACATACTAGTATGTATAAATTACCTAACCAAATGGGTGGAGGTCAAAGATCTCAATATTGCAAGGGACAATAGGGCAGGTGCAAAAAGATGGGGGGCCAAAAAGTGTCCAAATTCTTAAAACTTTTTAAAAAGCCATAACGCGAGTGCATTATAACGTGCTCACATTATGGCTTGGTGTTGCCAAGCCTTTGGCTTGGCAACACAAAACCATAACGCGCTCGTGTTATAACATGAGCGCGTTATTGTTTTCTTTGCATTTTTTCTTTTTTACAAAATCTTTCCCAATGTTTTAGGGTTGATGGTTTAATGGCTAAAGGATTAGGGTTTAAGGCATACTATCGAGGGTAGAGGGTTTAGGGTTGAAGGTTTAAGGGATGAGGGTTGAGGATTTAGGGATTAGGGTTTAAGGTATAGTGTCAAGGGTAGAGGGTTTAGGGTTTAAGGTTTAAGGGTTGAGGGTTGAGGCTTTAGGGATAGGGTTTAGGGTTTAAGTTATAGTGTCGAGGGTTGAGGGTTTAGGGATAGGTTTTAGGATTTAAGGTTAAATGAGAGACCTAGATGGCTAAGGATGGATGGAGAGGTAGGCAAGGAGTGATTGAGAAACTTAGAGAGGGGAGAGGTAGAGGTGAGGGGGAGATAGAAGTGAGAGATAGAGAGGTGAGGGGAGAGATAGAATAAAATGAGAGAGTGAAGTTGACAACTTGAGGGAAAGATGGGTAAGGAGGAGGGAGAGAGGTGGAGAGGAAGGGAAATATCTAGAGAGCCTTGAGAGATATACAAGTGAGAGACCTACAACCTATGGAGAGAGGGGTGAGAGAGATAGAGGAGAGATGGGAGTGAGGCAGATAGGGGAGGAGAGGGGTGGATAAGGGTTGAGGGTTTAAGGGTCAAGAGTTTAGGGTTTAAGGGTGAGCGTTTAAGTGTCAAGGGTTTAGGGTTTAATGGTTGAGGGTTTAAGGGTTGAGGTATTAAGGGTCTAAGGGTTGAGGGATTAGGGTTTAAGGTATAGTGTCGAGGGTTGAACCCTAATTGCTCAACCCTCGATACTATACCTTAAACCCTAATCCCTCAACCCTTAGACCCTTAATACCTCAACCCTTAAACCCTCAAGCCTTAAACCCTAAACCCTTGACCCTTAAACTCTAAAGCCTTAAACCCTTAACCCTATCCACCCCTCTCCTCCCCTATTTGCCTCACCCATGTCTCTCCCCTATCTCTCTCACCCCTCTCTCCTTAGGTTGTAGGTCTCTCATTTGTATATCTCTTAGGGCTCTCTAGATATTTCCCTTCCTCTCCACCTCTCTCCCTCCTCCTTACCCATCTTTTCCTCAAGTTGTCAACTTCACTCTCTCATTTTATTCTATCTCTCCCCTCACCTCTCTATCTCTCACCTATATCTCCCACTCACCTCTCTACATCTCCCCTCTCTAGACCTCTCAATCATTCCTTGTTTGCCTCTTCATCTATCCTTAGTCATCTAGGTGTCTCACTTAACCTAAAAACTAAACCCTATCCCTAAAGCCTCAACCCTCAACCCTTAAACCTTAAATCCTAAACCCTATCCCTAAACCCTCTACCCTTGACACTATACCTTATACCCTAATCCCTTAACCATCATCCCTAAAGCCTCAACCCTCAACCCTTAAACCTTTAACCATAAACCTTGCCTCCAAACCATCTACACTCAACACTATGCCTTAAACCCTAATCTGTCAACTCTTAAACCCTTAATCCCTCAAACCTTAAACCTTTAAACCCTATATACCCTTTACACTTAACCTTGGACACTCAACCTTGAACATTATCCCTCAACCTTCAAACCTCTACCCTATACCCTATACCCTAAACCCTAATCCCTCAACCCTCAACCCTCAACCCTAATCCCTCAAACCCTCAACCCTAATTTTGATTTTCTTCCATTGATTCAACATCATTGTTGTTTTCCCCATCAGAAACCAATTCATTCAGCAACTTGCTGCCCATTGGTTGACTTGAACTATATATTCTATTAGAAAAAGGGCATCTTTTATTTGTATCAATGTTGGTATTCATAAGCTGAAGAGCATTGATATTTTTCACACACCCTGTTCTTTGAAATATCTTAATCTTAAAATATGACTTGGATATGTACTTGAACATAGCAAAATCTCCAATCTCCAACCCATGATGATTCACAAATTTTTCCCAACCCTGCCTAAATTCTAGTTTATTTATTGTATACCCTCAACCCTAATCCCTCATCCCTAAACCCTAAACGCGGTCCCTATTCCTAAACCCTCAACTCTCAATGTTAAACCCTAATCCATTAACCTTAAACCCTAATCCCTTAACCCTAAACCCTAAACCCTCAACACTATCCCTAAACCCTCAACCCTAAACCCTATCCCTAAACCCTCAACCCTAAACCCTAAATCTTTGTTTCTTATTGTCCACCCCACACTTAGGGGAGGTATATTGTTATGAAATAGGCAAATAATCTCCCATTGTTTACTGGCTTGCATTTTGTCCTACTATAGATTGATCCATAAATATTTGTGCCTATCTCACCTTTGATAGCACCTTTACAATATCTCACCTCTAGTTCCATTAGCTCATGTTCTATATCTCACTTATCTCTCTCCCTCACCTCTCTACCTCTCCCCTCTCTGTCTCTCAGTCACTCCTTGTCTACCTCAACCCTAAACCCTAAACCTTATCCTTAAACCATAATCCCTAATCCCTCAACCCTCAACTCTAATCCCTCATCCCTAAACCCTAAATGCTATCCCTATTTCTAAACCCTCAATGGCCTCAATACTATACCTTAAACCCTAATACCTTATCCCTAAACCCTCCAACCCTATCCCTAATCCTTATACCCTCGACAATCTACTTTAACTCTAATCCCTCGACCCTCAACCCTATCCTGAAACCCTCGACCCTCGAACCTCAACCCTCAACCCTCAACCCTCAAGGTCAAACCCTAATCCCTCAACCCTTAACTCTAATCCCTCAACCCTCAACCCTATCCCTAAATCCTAAACCCTAAAGCCTCAACCCTCAACCTTCAATGTCAAATCCTAATTCCTCAACCCTTCACTCTAATCCATCAACCCTAAACCCTATCCGTCAACCCTCAACACTATACCTTAAACCCTAATCCCTCATCCCTCAACCCTAAACCTTATCCCTAAACCCTAATCCCTTAATCCTCAACCCCAATCTGTCAACCCTCAACTCTAATCCCTCATCTGTAAACCCTAAACGATATCCATATTCCTAAACCCTCAACAGGCTCGATACTATACCTTAAACCCTAATCCCTTATCCCTAAACACTCCAACCCTATCCCTAATCCTTATACCCTCAATACTCTACTTTAACCCTGATCCCTCAACCCTCAACCTTATCCTAAAACCATCAACCCTCGAACCTTAATGTACTAAACCCTCAACGTCAAACCCTAATCCCTCAACCCTATCCCTAAACCCTCAACCCTAAAACCTCAACCCTCCACACTTAATGTCAAACCCTAATCCCTCAACCCTTAACTCTAATCCCTCAACACTAAACCCTATCCCTAAACCCTCAATGGGCTCGATACTATACCTTAAACCCTAATCCCTTATCGCTAAACCCTCCAACCCTATCCCTAATCCTTATACCCTCAACACTCTACTTTAGCCCTAATCCCTTGACCCTCAACCCTATCCCTAAACCCTCAACCCTTGACCCTCAACCCTCAACCCTCAATCCTCAACCCTTAACCCTCAATGTCAAACCCTAATCCCTCAACCCTTAACTCTAATCCCTCGACCCTCAACCCTATCCGTAAACCCTAAACCATAAAGCCTCAACTGTCAATCCTCAATGTCAAATCCTAATCCCTCAACCCTTCACTCTAATCCCTTAACCCTAAACCCTCAACACTGTACCTTAAACCCTAATCCCTAATCCCTCAACCCTAAACCTTATCCCTAAACCCAAATCCCTCAACCCTCAACCCTAATCCCTCAACCCTCAACTCTAATCCCTCATCCCTAAACCCTAAACCCTAAACACTATCCCTATTCCTAAACCCTCAACATGCTCTATACTATAACTTAAACCCTAATCCCTTATCCCTAATCCCTTATCCCTAAACCCTCCAACCCTATCCCTAATCCTTATACCATCGACACTCTACTTTAAGCCTAATCCCTTGACCCTCAACCCTATCCCTAAACCCTCAACCCTTAAACCTCAATGTACTCAACCCTTAATGTCAAACCCTAATCCCTCAACCCTTAACTCTGATCCCTCGACCCTCAACCCTATCCCTAAACCCTCAACCCTAAAACCTCAACCCTCAACACTCAACGTCAAACCCTAATCCCTAATCCCTCAACCCTTAACTCTAATCCCTCAACCCTAAACCCTATCCCTAAACTCTAAACACTATCCCTATTCCTAAACCCTCAATGGGATTGATACTATACCTTAAACCCTAATCTCTTATCCCTAAACCCTCCAACCCTATCCCTAATTGTTATACCCTTGACACTCTACTTTAACCCTAATCCCTCGACTCTCAACTGTATCCCTAAACCCTCGACCCTTGAACCTCAACCCTTAACTCTAATCCCTCGACCCTCAACCCTATCCCTAAACCCTAAACCCTAAACCCTCAAGCCTCAACCCTTAATGTCAAATCCTAATCCCTTAACCCTTCACTCTAATCCCTCAACCCTAAACCCTATCCCTAAACCCTCATCACTATACCTTAAACCCTAATCCCTCAACTCTCAACCCTAAACCTTATCCCTCAAACCTCAACCCTAATCCCTCAACCCTTAACTTTAATCCCTCATCCCTAAACCCTAAACTTTTCCTAAACCCTCAACAGGCTCAATACTATACCTTAAACCCTAATCCCTTATCCCTAAGCCCTCCAACCCTATCCCTAGTCCTTATACCCTCGACACTCTACTTTAACCCTAATCCCTTGACCCTCAACCCTATCCCTAAACCCTCAACCCTCGAACCTCAATGTACTCAACCCTCAATGTCAAACCCTAATCCCTCAACCCTTAACTCTGATCCCTCGACCCTCAACCCTATCCCTAAACCCTCAACCCTAAAATCTCAACCCTCCACTCAACGTCAAACCCTAATCCCTCAACCCTTAACTCTAATCCCTCAACCATAAACCCTATCCCTAAACCCTCAACACTATACCTTAAACCCTAATCCCTCAACCCTAAAACCTATCCCTAAGCCCTAATCTATCAACCCTCAACCCTAATCCATCAACCCTCAACCCTAATCCCTCATCCCTAAACCCTAAACACTATCCCTATTCCTAAACCCTCAATGGGATCGATACTATCCCTCAACCCTTATCCCTTAAAACTTGAACCCTAAAACCTACCCTACACCCTTGACACTCGACACTATATCTTAAACCCTAATCCCTTAACCCTCATCCCTAAAGCCTCAACCCTAAATCTTTAAACTATCAACCCTAAACCCTATCCCTAATCCATCTACCCTCAACTCTCTACTTTAACCCTAGTCCCTTAATCATCAACCCTATCCCTAAACCCTCAACCCTTAACCCTCAACCCTCAACCCTCAACCCTCAACCCTCAACCCTCAACTCTCAACATTAAACCCTAATTCATCAACCCTAAACCCTAATCCCTCAAACCTAAACCCTATCACTAAACCATCAACCCTTAACACTATACCTTAAACCCTAATCCCTATCCCTCAACCCTTAACCCTTAAAACTTAAACCCTATCCCTACACCCTCAACACTCAACACTATATCTTAAGCCTTAAACCCTCATCCCTAAAGCCTCAACCCTCAATCCTTAAACCTTCAACCCTAAACCCTATCCCTAATCCCTCTACCCTCGACACTCTAACACTAACCTTGACATTAAACGCTAATCCGTCAACCCTAAACCCTCAACCCTCAAAACTATACCTTAAACCCTAATCCATCAACCCTAAAACCTAATCCCTCAACCCTCAACCCTAAACACTATCAATAAACCCTCAACCTTTGACACTATACCTTAAACCCTAATCCCTCAACTCTCAACCCTAATCTCTCAACCCTCAACCTTAATCCCTCATCCCTAAACCCTAAACACTATCCCTATTCCTAAACCCTCAACCCTCAACACTATACCTTAAACACTAATCCCTTATCCCTAAACCCTAAACCCTATCCCTCAACCCTTAACCCTAAAAAATTAAACCCTAAAACCTATCCCTTAAACCCTAATCCATCAACCCTAAACCATAATCCCTCAACCCTAAACCCTGTCCTCAAACCCTCAACCCTTAACACTATTCCTTAAACCCTATCCC
The DNA here is from genome assembly GCA_027924645.1 of Cunninghamia lanceolata. NCBI lineage: Eukaryota > Viridiplantae > Streptophyta > Pinopsida > Cupressales > Cupressaceae > Cunninghamia > Cunninghamia lanceolata. The sequence continues at coordinate 5,609,354 of BSBN01000934.1, forward strand.
TTAACTCTAAACCCTAAACCCTTAACCCTAAACCCTAAACCCTATCCTTAAACACTCAACCCTCAGCAAGTTATACCTTAAACCTTAATCCCTCAACCCTTAACCCTGAACCCTAATCCCACGTCCCTAAACCCTAAATGTTATCCCTATTCCTAAACCCTCAACCCAAGACACTATACCTTAAACCCTAATCCCTTACCCCTACACCTTAAACCCTATCCCTCAACCTTTAACCCTTAAACCTTAAACCCTAAAACCTATCCCTAAACCCTCAACCCTATACCCTCAACAATATACTTAATCCCTAATACCTCAATCATCAACCCTATACCTTAAACCTGAAGCCTACACCCTCAAACCCTCATCCCTAGACCATATAACCTCACCCTTATATCCTAAACCTCGAATATTGTGCCTCAATCCTATACTTAAATTAAACCTAAACCATACGTGCTCTCAACCCAAGTCACCCTATGCCTTATATACCCCCAATCCATATCGTAAACCCTAAACCCTAATCCCTGCTCCTTACACACTTAATCTTATACATTCAACAACCTGAATATTAACCCTCAACCCTCTACCCTCTACCTATTACTTAAGCCCTAATCCCTCAACCTTCAACCCTCAAAACTATACAGGCTTAGGTCCTTATATACACTAAACCCAAAACACTTACATACATACATGCATACATACAAAGATACATACATACAAAGATGCATACATACAAGCATGTATACATGTACATGCATAAATACCTATAAGAATAGATATAAACATCCATGAAACATACTTATGAAATTTAAACATATCTCATTCAAAGGAAAACAAAACGCGAGCACGTTATAATGCGCTCGTGTTATGTCGAGCTGGGAAAACACCGACAAAAAAGCAAAAAAGCACAACATAATGCGTTCGCATTATAACGCGCTTGTGTTATGTTGTGCTTTGGGAATCCCAAGCCTTGGGCTTGGGATTTTCTTTGGATTTCCAACCCAAAGGCTTGGAGTGCCTTTTCAACATCCACAGACGTGTTTTTGTAGATTCTTCAAGATTTCACATAATTTTGTTCGTGCTAACCCTCAGGTTTGCACGTGTTTCAAGGTCAAACAAATCAAACACTTGGGTAATATTAGGCTTTCTCTTAGCTATTTAATGATGTAATTTTTTTCACATTTTGACAATGTTAAGCCTTTCATCTTTAATTTCTTTTGTTTGTGTGTCTGGTTTTGGGCAAAAACCACTATTTGGTCTTTTTTTATTGTAAATTAACCATTCATTGAAATTTTAAAAAATTTACATATTTAGAAACTAGACTCCATTCTACACATATTAAAAAAAAAAAGAAAAATGATTTTCAATTAGTTTTCAAAATTTATAGGGGTAGCACGACAAAAATTCTATTTTTTAGGATGTGTCCACTTTGAAAGTTAGTAAAAAATCAAATATTCGTCAAAAAATTATCAAAAAAATTGGGCATAAACTACATGTTGTTAGCTAATTTATTACTGAAGCAATTTTCAAAATACCAAAAAAAAGTTAACCTTTTGAGGGAGCCACAAAACATGCTATGTTATGTTTTTTTGATAGAAACAACACCAATTTCTGTGGCTCCCTCTTTTGAACCCCTTAATCTATACCATTTTCAAAAAAAATTAGTAGTTTAGAAAGTAGACTCGGAGCACTACAAACATTGTTTTGGTTGCATCTCCAAATTTTGAGTGTAACTATGCTCAATTTCTCATCCTAGGCCAGCATTTCTTGATTTCAGAAAAAAAAGTGGCCACTTAAGACCCCTTTTTTGCCCCCATCTTCTTGCACTTACCCAATAAGGTGGCCACATTTTTGTATGAGAAAATATTTACTAGATACAGAGTGCCAAGGGAAATACTTATTGATGAGGGACCATAGTTCACATCAGCCCTGATTGCTAGTTTGCATTAGGAATATGAAATCAGACATAAGAAATCCACTCCCTATCATCCACAATCAAATGACCAAGTTGAGGTCACAAATAGTGAAATTGATGCAATAACAAAGATAGTTGCATTGCAGAGAAAAGATTGATAGCCAGACTCTCAAAGGTAGTCTTGGCATCCAGAACCACATGGAAAACCATAACAATGTATACACCCTATGAACTAGTTTATGGCAAAAAGGTTGTCCTCCCTATTGAATTTGAATACAAAAGATTGAAAACCATCATATAACTAGGAGTGGATTTATCTATAGCTCAACAAGATAGGTTACAAAAACTTAATGCTTTAGAAGAATTGAGAATGGAGGCAATTCACCACACATAAATCATCCAAAAACAAAGAATCAAATGGCATGACCAGTACATCAAGACTAAAGAGTTTCACGCAGGTGACTGAGCCCTACTTTACAATTCTAGATATAAGGACCACAAAGGGAAATTGCAGACTAGGTGGTTGGGTCCTTATGAAATCAAAGAAGCTTTTCCCAATGGTTGAGTCCACCTTACCACAATTGATCTAGTCAAATTTTTACTCATGGTAAATAGACACCATTTGAAACTTTACAAGAAGCCATTGGATAAAGAAAACTTTCTCTAGTAGTTGATAGGACAAGTTGACACACAAGTTCCATAGCATTCACTACTAGATGCAACATGCATTCCATACACTGTTTCTCCCAATGATACACTAGTAGATGAGGCCACAAGCTCATCTGTTGTCACTCCTCAAGTATGATCTTATTTATCCTTGTAAATAAATAAATAATAAAAAAGTTCCACCAAATAAGCTCCACCACATCCATTTGAACGAAGTTGAGGACACCTATAGCCACTCTACACATAGGACCTGTAGCTGAAGTTTTCCAACTATTTTAAAAGACCTATAGCCATTACACTTGCAGCCACTAGGTCTGTCCTTATTTTAATGGGACCTATAGTCATTGCACCCGCAACTATTTCACTTGGGTTGTATTCACTTTCTCCACACAGCCACTACATTTTTCACATCACACATTTTTGCTTCCATTCACGCATCCACTCTTTCTTGCAACACATTCATTCACGACATCTAGATGTTGCCACTCTTTCTTTCTCATTTGTACTTTCTAGCTATGTGTCATCGAGCTCTTACTCTTCTCTCCAACATACTTTCTTCACATCACATCCACTTAATTCACTTCAGTGCACTTTTCAACATCATCTGTTCCAACCGCCATGTCAACCTCTTCACATGCATCATCTATCACCTCATTAGCATTCAACTGGTATTTATCTCACACCTTCCATTAATTAACAATAAATTCTATTTCTTTTATAGCAATCTCTACTCACACAATCATTTATTCCACTATTATGCACAATTCCCAATGCTTTCACCCCTCTATCCCATACATCCTCATTGACTTCACATTTGCAGACAAATACATCCTTAGTTGGGGGATTTCATATATAGAAATGATTTCGTATACCATCACCCATGCCAAAATCTTTCATTTCATAATTTATGGCTACTTGTTGCATAGCATATGCAATTGATCAGTAGCAATTGATAAATGCATAGGTAGAAACAAGAAAAGAAAAATAGGGTGGAAATTGGTTCTAGCAGTAGATAATTCCATAAAGGCTTGGCAAACAAGTAATTGAAGCTATAGAGGAAATAAGAAGTTTCATGCAATGGGTGGGGATCCAATTAAGAAAGCACCAACAGATCATACAATATTGTTAAGTGACCTAGACTGTATGCCTATTTTCTAGCAAGTCGAATGACTTGACTATTTCCCTAGACTGACTAAATACAATGAAGCCATGACTCAACAATTTGCAAGGATGTTTCAACATAATGAAGCAATAGTCATGGGATTGAGGATTGATGCTTCAGAGGCTTCTATTGTAGAGGCAACAGGGTTACCTATAGTTGGAGAGGAGTTTCCTGTAAAAGCTGATGCCATTGTAGCAAGGGCTAAATTTTTCCAACCTGGTGAAAGATTAGACTCCTAATCACAAGGTATTAAACATGTCTCTCTACCTTGGTTATGGGCTTATGTTGTGACTTATATCATTAAGTATTTAACCTGTGATTGAAGACAATTGTTATTGTATACTGTACATTTTAAACTATTGAGTCATCTCAATCATGGTAGAGTTGTAAATGTTCCAATTTTTCTGTTTAATCTGCTACAAAGAATGCTTGCTGAGTATAAGCAAAAAGGGAACCATTCATCCCTATCACATGACTGTCTAGTTATATTATTGGTGAAAACAAGTTTGTCTATTCAGTTCCCATCCATTATTTGGGAAAAAATTTCTTAAGGTTAACCACATTGATGATAGACTTAATGACAACCCTAATTATAGACCCTTAAGGGTTGGACCAGTTGGAGAAGATGAGGCACGAGTAGAGAATATACAATTAGAGGAAGGGTAGGAAGCTCTTGCAACCTTTTTCCAACCAATAGCTTCACCTAACTATAGCCATGACATAATTCTGGTGTATTCAACTCTATACACTAATAACCTAATGGATGAACTTGCAAATTTCTCCACTCTTGTAGCTTCACTGGTACCCGCCCCATTGCCAAAACATGTAGCTTCACAATCGTGTAGCCACATTGAACAATTTCAAAAGAAAGAAATGCAACCTGAAACTACCGACTCACAACTCATAATATCTAAGATTTCCAAGAACCCTCATTCTACTTCCAAGTCCAATAAGAAAACAAAAACATCCTCTTCTCCCTCTAAAGATAAGAAGAAATAAAAAGTGTCTACCCAACCACTAAGGCAGTATTAGAGTAATAGGTTCTTTACTTAATTTAATTATATTGACTAATTAATTAAGTCACCTTTACTTTATTTCACTTAATCTAAACATAGGAATCTCTCATTAGGGTTTTGCAACTTGCAAATATAAAAGCAATTGCTCTCATTTAATTCTGTAATCCATTTCATTAATTGCATCCTTTTTTGTACAAATTTCTCTCTTTTCTTTTTTCTCTTGTGGAAGGTTAATCTTAGGTTTTGCAGGTGTTCACTGGGTCCTGTGAGGTTGTTTTCACAACTTCTACATGGTATTAGAGCTCCAGATATGCAAGCCCCTTCTCAGATTTGGAGAAAATTTTGAACAAGAACCTTTTGTTGGGTGTGTTTTTGTGTAAAACGGAGCATTCCATTAGATTTGAATCAGTTGAAATAGTTAGATTAGCCTTTTATTTGGCTTGATTTAAGCTTCATAGGCTAGATCTGCAAGGGTTTCAGCGAGTGCTTTTTTCCAAATCCAAAGGGTACCTACAATTTTGGAGTGTTTTCAGCCCAAACAGACCTCACCATCACGTTCAGAAGGCCCAAAAACCTTAATATTGACTGTCAAATCATTGAAATCGGCCTCGGGATCATCTGGGGCAAAAACATTTTGCCAGGGAAGCCGTACGACCTCCCCAGCATGCAAACTGAGGTGATTGTAAAAAAATTATTATTTTTTTCTGTGTTATAAAAACAATTATTGAAAAAAAATAATTACTATAAAAGGAAGTTTTTTTTTAATTAAAAAAAGGGCATTAAATTTTTTTTGGAGCACTTAGCACTGGTTCACCGGGGGGGTACCCCGTACCCTGCCATGAGTAGGGCTGGGGACTCACCCTACCTCCCTTTAAGGGGGTAGAGGGTGCCCCTTGGGCCCCCTGCCACCCACATGGGTGGTGGCGGGTGCCTTGGGCCCCACTCCCACTTTTATTTTTTTTAAATATTTTTAAAATAAAAAAAATCCCATATCTTTTTTTAATGTTTTTTTATTAAAAAAACATGCAAATAATTTTTTTTAACTATTTTTTTTAATAAAAAAACACTTGTAAATTTGTTGTTATTCCTATGTACCTGCCTCAGCACACGTGCCCTACCTTTGGTGGGTTTTTAGCACTGACTCTATATTGGTGGTTCTCCATAGCAAGTCTTCTATTTTGTCTAGAGGCTCCTCTAGTTTGACAGAGGGCTAATTTTATCTAGTAGATCACTATTTAGGAAGTTGCTCCAAAGTTAGTAGTACTTCCTCTAAATTTGGCAGAGGTTTTTTTTGCCATATCTACCCTTCTCCGTTGGGCTTTTGCACTCCATCTTCCAGAGGCCATATCTTGGTCATACAGTGGTATTTTTCATTGCATTTTTTTTAAAAAGGAGTAGAATTTCATGCTCTTCACAATGGTGTAGGTGGTTTTTAGTTTTGACTTCTAGTGTTTTCCATTAATCAGTTTTCTCAGTGCTATTGCTGTGTAGTTCTCATTTTGGAGACTTTGATGGGCCATATCTTCTGCATCCGGACTCCTTTTTGGGTCCCATTTTTTTGAAAGTGCATGTGTTTCTATGTACTTCATCATGGTGCTATCAGTTTCCTCTATTTCTATCAGAGATTTGTATTTTCAATATGTTGTCTTTTTTTAGACATTGTGAGCTTCCATTGTAAGCACTTCTCATATGTAATCACATTGAAATAAAGTGCCTCAGCATTGTACATGTATTCTTGAGATCTTGCACATTATTTTGTGTCTTATTGTACTCACACTATGATATAAAGTGCCATGGGGGGTTGATGTTTGCCTTTTGTTTTGTTATCAGACCTTTGTCAAGTGAGTGTCCCTTCCACGACATCAATGAATCACATTGATTCTTGTCTCATGTATGTGTGCCTTGGTCTTCACACCCTTTTATTTGTTGGTACTTTCATGTTTACACATTCAGATGTTCTTGTTTCTTCTACATGCACTTCTTCGTTTCACATAGTTTCAGTGTACCTATCATGGCTCCCCCTTCTCTACATTAAGGGAGGGTTTCTACTCTTGGTGCTAATGCTTCCTTGGTTTCACGTTGGAGTGAGTTATATATCTAGTATTTGTTCCTATGTACTAGGCAGATGCAACGGTACATTAGTGGTTGGTTACCCATGCATTTTGGTGAGATGGAGCATTTACCATATGGACACTCTTCAATTCCTTTTGTGGAGGCAACCCTCTATTTTCACTTGATCATTTCTTTAGACTTTTGGTACCTGTGCCACTTGTATCTTCAAGTTCTAGATGTTTTGCCTTTGTTTTCCATCTAATTCAAGTAGTGTCGTTGGGGGAACTCATGTAGATTCTTGTCTTCTTAATTTTGATCTTCATCTTGTTTTAGGGGAGGTTCTTCTTTCAGCACTATAGCAGTCAGTCTTTGATAGTGTTTGCAGCTTCTTCATGCTTCAATGGAGTTCTTCATGTTCATCTTCATGTTCCTATTCTTTTGGGACATCTTTTGTGGAGGCTTCATAGTCCTTCACTATTTATCTCTCTTGTAAAGAGGTTTTTTCTCTCTTTTGGGGAGGAGTTTTCCCCACGTGGTTTTCTCCTTTTCTCCATTTGTGAGAGACTCTTTTGTATATGGGTACCTCATCAGGCCTAGTTGCCGGGACCCATCTTTGCTTTCATGAATTTGTCCTTAGTTTTCTAGCTTTTCCCTAAGTTCATCTTAAGGGGGGTGTTAGAGTAATAGGCTCTTTACTTAATTAATTTAATTATACTAATTAATTAATTAAGTCACCTTTACTTTATTTCACTTAAGATAAACTTAGGAATCTCTCATTAGGGTTTTCTAACTTGCAAATATAAAAGAAAGTGCTCTGATGTAATTCTTTAATCTATTTCATTAATTGCATCCTTTTTTGTGCAAATTGTGCTCTTTGCTTTTTCCTCTTGTGGAAGGTTAATCTTAGGTTTGCAGGTGTTCATTGGGTCCTGTGAGGTTGGTTTCACAACTTCTACAGGCGCTCTAGCTGCCCAAAAGAAAAAAAGAGTTACAGGAGGAAAAATTCCTCCTAAAAAAGAGGGTGGTTGATGTTCAATCTGATACAGAGTCAGAAAGGGAACATCTATTTGTTAACAAGGAGCAGTTGAATGTGGCACAATCAAATGTTATGCAAACTAAAACAGAATCAAAGGAAGAAGATTTGTTCACAACAAGGAAATGGTTTCAACCTCCTCCTGATGCAAGAAATGAAGAATTTTCATCCTCCTCTAATGAAATTCAGAAAGAGGAATGATTGTTGGATAAAGAGGAGAAAACTAAGGAGAAGATTGATGAGCTACAGGTAGCTTTACAAAAGATTGCAACATTGGAAAAATAGCTACATGATTATCAGCCAAAGGAGATTGGATTGAATGAGAGGGTTAAAAGGTTGGACAACTAGTTGTACATTTATCAACAACAGAGAACAAGACTATATCAACTAGCTCAATTGGCCATTATAGAAATAAATCGAAGAAGTTTAGATCCTAAGCAAGAGGATGATCATCAAGAAGAAGTTGTGCCATCAACCTAATTGACTGTTAGCTTGCAATTGTGGGAGGAAATAGAGGAAGTAGTAAATGAACAACATGAGATGAAAAAGAAGAATAAAAAGGATATTGAGGAGAAAAATAAGCAGATAAGGAGATTGAAATTCAAAACAGATAGGATGGCGGACATGACTATACAACTTATGAGATGTAGACCTCTTGCAAAGGTTTATGCCCTTTACCTACAAGAGAAATAGTTGAGTTTTTAGTTTAGTCAATTGTACAGTGATGCTCCTATTTCTCTTTTTACACTTGAATTGTTTTTGACAGCCTACCAAAGAGGTATCCTGGAGATGTAGAATCAATTATGTGAATTTTATTTACATGAATTGGCTATTGCTTATGACACTACTTGGAATCACTTAATTGTTATTGGGGATGTGTAGATAAAAGCCTTGGTATTATTCATACAGAATGAACATAGGAGAGGGGTGCTTCAACAATAGTATAATGAGAGGGAGAAATCAATTCCCCTCAAAATCAAGGTAGAGGCCCAAGATAACCAATCAGGTAGTAGTAGAATGAATCAATCTTATCTAACACCTTGAGGTGGTAGAAAATCTCTTTAAATGTAGAGCAACAAATTATAAGAAATTTAAGGAATTAGCAGATGGTACCAGTAAGGAGGCATTGAACTTATCAAGAGGCACGTGAAATGAGTTGAGATAGCAATTAAGAAGAAAAGAACCCTACTCTATCTTCAATTTCTTAGCATCCATTACTAAGGTACACAAGTACATCAAATCAACTATTGAGCATGGAACTACCTGGCTTCCTTTAGTGTTTCATCCTCCTCTTCTCCTATATCCAATCCCACATTGGCAGGGATAGAAAACATCTCAAGCAGTAGAGGAGGCTAGGTGGGATTGGTTGGTTGAATAGAAAGTTTTCTATCTTAAACATGATCAAGGAGTCATGGAACCCATAGATTACAGACAGATTGCACTCCAGTATAACTAGAGGCCCTAGGTTTCTTGAGGACAAGAAACACATTTAGTTGGGGGTGTGATGGGACTTTATTTTTTCTAGTTCCCCTATTTAAGTTTGTACTTTCCAAATACATTTCTAGACTTTCCTAGACATTATCTATGTTTATGATTACCTCTAAGACTTGAAAGCATTAAGATCAGTATATGATATTTTGATGAATGGTTATGTGTGAATTAATAATTGTTTATAGAATGTGATAGTAATTTCTTTAAATTATGGTAGTTTGTGATGTGTAAACACTATATGGAGAAACTAACCCCTATATAGCAAGTACATGGTTACCTATGGCAAAGGCCATCTGTCAACCTACAACAAAGAAGGTGTTTATCTACAATGGAGAATGTAGTAGCCTGCAACCAAAGAGGAAGGATCTCGAACCAAGTGGGCATGGTTTAACCATAACTCCTCCCACTCCTCGATGGTTTTATCTTCAATAGTTGACATAGTCATAAAGATTAAGAGGAGCTCAGATCATAGTTCGTGATTAGTCAAATAATGTTCTATTTTCATTTATGTTTGTCTTTATAGTGAGTAAGAAGAATCATAACTTAGGACTATGATAGCTGTATTATCTTTGTAATAGTTAGTTTCCTACTTCTAATATGATTAGAATAATAATAAATTCTTCTTCCTATGTTTGTGGGGAGAATGGATGAGTGTGGAATAGTTGTTTAGAAGTTCAATTCAAATAGGAGGCTCATATCCTATCTATATATGATAGATTCTGTATATGATAGGAGAGAGAAGTTAGAAGAGATTTCATATCGTCAAGTTCTTATTATTGTATTACATCTTCTAGAATTCAATAGAGAATATAGATTCAGATTTAGTCAATGAGTAGTTGATACAAGAAGTGGTTGGATTTAGATTCTGCTAGATTGCAGTCACTCAAGCAAGGGCCACTTGAGGTAACTATAGTTCTCTTGTTAGTTTACATTATTAGTTCAGTAAGTTATTATAATTTATTAAATTAGGGAATATTCAAGATGATCACTGACTTAGTACATAGACTATATTTCTAATGCGATTTACATAGAATATTTTTCTATTGTGATTAAGCTATTTCATGAATAATTTTTTAGGAAGCTAAATATGGTATTTACTATTCCTTAACAGAATCGTCTACTTGTAGCAATTGTTGTTCTTTGCAATTTAGAATTTGTTTCCTTCTTCATCATTTGTTTCTAAGCATAACTTATAGGTTAAACTCAAGAATCCTTGACCATACATACAGTACAGATACCATCCAAGAATAATATGATCCCTAGTTTGACATATTGAAATATATCACATTATAGCCATTAGGTTGCTTGATAAAGGATATGTAGGTCCGTTGAGTTGAGTGCATGCCCTTTCTGCATCAATTTATTGGTTAATGATGGAGTTAGATAGTATGTTGTTTAGAGGAAGCTAGTTGTGCATTCCAAGGAGATCTATGACAGATAACTTGATCAAGGAAAATCATAGTGGAGGGTTAGCAAGGCATTTTGGTTGAGATAAGACCATTGTTCTTATTAGTGAGACCTAGTACTAGCCGTAGTTGCACAAGGATGTGAAGAAGTTTGTAGAAAGTTGCAGAGTATGTTAGATAGCCAAGGGAGTTAGTCATAATATTGGCTTGTATTAGCCACTGCCTGTACCCGAAAACCATGAACGGATATCAGCATGGACTTTGTTCTTGGATTGCCAAGAACATAGAGAGCATGATTACAGATTTGTGGTGGTTGATAGATTTTCAAAAGATGGCACATTTCATTTCATGCCAAAAGACTACTAATGTTGTTCATGTTGCAGAATTATTTTTCAAGGACGTGGCTAGACTGTACATGGTCTTCAAAAGAGCATAATTTTAGAATGGCATACCATGTTTGTTGGATATTTTTGGAGGACCTTATGGAAAAAGTTGAATATTGAGTTGAAGTTAATCTCTGCACATCATCCATAGAATGGTGGATAGATAGAAGTAGTGCATCAAAGTTTGGACAACCTACAGAGATGCTTAGTAGGAGGTAAGCCCAAGTGATGGGATTTGATATTACCATAGGCAAAATTTGCATATAACAATTCTTTCGACAGGAGTACTGGTAAAACCCCATTCCAAATTGTATATGGGAGTAGTCCAAGAAACCCTTCTGATATGAGAAAGATAGACAAGGGAGAGAAGAGTAGTGCTGAGGCTAAATACTTTGTAGAGCACCTGAAGAGATTGTATGAAGAGGTACAACAACACATTAATAAAATGAATTCTTAGTACAAGGCTAAGGCAAATCAGAAGAAAAGTTTTAAGAAATTAACTTGGTTGGTGATGAAGTCATGGTTCACCTAAGGAAGGTTCCTAATGGGAACATATAATAAGTTGAAGATGAAAAAATTGTACCATGCAGGATCTTGAAGAAGCATGACTCAGGAAATGCATATGAGGTAGAGCTACAGAGTGGAATCAACATTTCCCCTATGTTCAACATTGATGATTTAACAAAGTATCATTAAGGTGGCACAGAGGATGGACCAACATACCTCCATATGATTCTTATCAACAAACATTGATGTAGGAGACATATTGATTAGGTAACATACAATAGGAACAACTTCTACATAGAACTTCTACTCCAAGTTGGCCCCATTAAATACACTCCTAGTCCTCTTAATCAATCTCCTATTAATGTACTCTACAAATCTATGCTATTGAGGGGTGTATAGGGTTGTTTAATGTATCTTCATGTCATTCTCTTTAAATAACTTATCAAAATCTAGAGAACAAATATCACCACCATTCTGAGTTCTCAACATCTTAATCTTTCTACCATTCTAATTTTCCAAGAGAGCCTTAAACTCCCTAAACCAACTAAAGACCTTGGATTTACTTTTGAGAAAATATACCTATGTCCTAGAATAATCATCAGTGAGTAATTAATAATACAAAGATTTAAATAATAAAGTAACATTAAAAATATCAAGTACATTAAAATGAATCAAGTCCAACAATCTAGAATATTTGTGAGAACTATAATAAAACTAAATAGGGTTTTTCTTTCCATATACCCATTGTTCACAAAAATTAAACTCATGAGTACAATTTTTCAACCTTTAAACAAGGTTTTTTTTCAAGGTTTAAGACACTTCTCACTTATATGGCCCATCTTCTAGTGTCATAGCATAGTCTTGTGGTAGATAACTTGCTCTCTATGATGAGTGCATACTTAGGTACTTAGAAAACATGGCAATTATAAGTAGATGCAACAATCCTCTTTGTTGGTGGTTCTAATGGCAAAGGTGATGATTTGTCATGTCTTGAACTTTTTGGATTGATTTAATTTACATTTAATGCATGGAAAACTATTGAATTCTACTTAATGCTTGATTTTAGATAAATATAATGATGATACACTATTGAGCTTATGATTCAGTTATTTTATATCGCTATGGCTATGTTTTTACGGAACTAACCTAATGACCTTGGAAAATGAGTGGGAGTGGTTGCAAGTATTATTGAAGGAAAGAACATGTTTCAGATAGAGGGAACCTAGCCATTTGTCACCAATTGGATGGGCTTTGTCTAGTGCCCTATCACACACTCATGTAGAATCATATTTTCTTTGCATTGATAACCTTTTGTTTGGTGTTCTTCATGCTATACATATATGTATGTGACTTTTGTATACATATGCCTATCTTTGTATATATATATATATATATATATATATATGTATATATATATATATATATATATATATATATATATATGTATATATATATATATGTATACATATATATATACATATATACATGTATATACATGTATACATATATGTATATATATATATATATGTATATATATATATATACAAATAAATATTATTGCAAATTTAAATATGCTTATATTTGTATACATATATATATATATAAATATATTATTTGTGAAATAAAAATATGAAGAATCCTTATTTTATAAAACAATACACACACACACACACACACACACACACACACACACACACACACACACACATTTTAATGAAAAGCATGCATAAGTTTCAATTTTAAAAAATAAACTAGATTAAACTCTTGCATGAGTTTTGGATGGGAAACAAAGAAAAAAAAAGAAAGTGAATAAAAAGAGAACTAAAGGGAAGTTTGCCCTAATAATAAGGGACAAAAATACAGCTGAAGGGGAAATAAAGAAAACGCATGAGTAGGGCAAAAAAAGTAGAATTTGGGGAGAATTGCTGTCCTATTTTTCCTCTGTTCAGAGTTAAATAGCTCACCTTGTATATTCCTTGAATATCCTTTAGAAAATGACCCAAAAAGATTAAATCCTTCAATTATCCATGCTCTGCCTTACCAAAAATCTTGCCTGGAAATTCCTTGCAAAAAAACTCAGAAAAACCCAGAAATCTTTTATCCTCTAGTGCCTTCCATTGTAGATAATTCTTAGTTTTATACTTATTCATTTTTATATGCATATACAATTGTATGTTTCATTGTATGTATATCTATTGTATCACATATAGAATCACACATACAATGGTATATGCCAAGGAAGATGCAAAGGGGATATACAAGGTGAGATGCAAAAGTAAATTGGGTTATCTTTGTATATACATTTCAATATACAAGTGCATATACAAGGCAATATACAAGGGGGAAATACAAAGGTTGGAGTCCACCAATTGTATGTATATCCGATTGTATCTTTGCACATACAATCCTGTATACAATGGCATATACATTTCTAAGATACAATCCCAGACCTAGAAAAATATGCAATTTGGTTTATAAAGGCAGATGTGATTGCATGCATCTTTGTATGTATGTTCGCATTGTATATTTGCATATACAAGGGGCACATACAAGGTCACACACAAGGTTTAGATGCAATGTTTGTAGGTACAAGTGATTGTATGTAGTTTTGTTTGTATATTTTGCATTGTATATGCGGTATACAAAGGTTAGATACAACAGGGATATACAAGGCAGACCCGACTGGGAAATTAAATTTGGTAAAATCAACGTTGGGGTCCGCAGTTGTATGTTGAAGTGCATGTATATGCCAATATGCAAAGAAGAAAAGATACAAGGCCGGACCTGTTCTAAAGTTCCAATATGGTTAATAATCCTTTGAGTTCCGCAAATGTATGTACATGCGATTGTATCTCATATACAATTGCATATACAAAGCATATACAAAGGGATTTTTTTGGTGAGATGGGCCTTATCAGTGGCTCAATTTGAGGTCTCTCTGATGGCTGATAAGGAGGATGCAAATGTTCAGCGATGGGTTCTAGTTTCAACTCAGTGGCAAATCAGACAGTGCCACATGCCAAGACCGATTCAAAGGCTGATGCAAAAGAGTGATACAAAGTTAAAGGCACGCTTTTGTATGTTGTCCATTGTATTGTATATACAATTGCACATACAAAAGTTGATACAAGTGTAGATGCAAAGTGATATACAAATACAAGATGCAGTTGACTGTAACTTTGACTGCACAGATCTCCCTCATTCTGGCAAATTTCAACATGCTTCAAAAGGCAAAAGTGCTTATTTTTGCCTCCTCTTTCATCTGGTGGGCTTTTGAGCGAGATATTCTCACTTTCAAAATATGATCTGAATTTGCATGCTCAATCAATTGGACATTTCAGCGACCGATTTGACATACACAGGGGCTGATATTGTTGCATTCATTTCAGTTGGTAGGCTTTGGAGGTGGATCCATGGTAGATGGCTTCACTCTTCAGTACGGATGGGCTCTATGTCTTGCTCGTAGATCTTCATGTGTTTGGCGACAGGACATCTCAGCAATTGAATTAAGTTTTGTAGAGGTCCTTCAATGCAGATATTTGTAGCATTCATTGCTACAAATCAAACAACTCAGCTATTTCGCATTGATGACCAAAAATATCTTTCATCTACTCTATTCTTGTTTTCCACACCATAACTTCTGGCAGATCAGCACTCCCTTCAGATGTAGATATTTTCTGATAGAGCCCATGGGGTGAATTGATTGTAACCGACTTAGGTCAAATGCAAAAAGCTATATATGCATAAACATGAGATGTAAAAAAGGTTGGAGGTTGGAAGATTTAGTATTCTAGTCTTCTGATTCTAAACAGAGCATTCCTCTTGCCTTCTGATTAAATACATGCAGGTTATTTTACCTCTTCATACTATTTTGACTCTATGTGATCTAAGGATGATGTGGTTGTGAATGTTTAATTCATTCTAGTCATCTCTTGCTCCTTGCCTCTGTTAAAATCAATTTTAATCTGTGTATGTTTATTGGTCATAACTAGTCATTTTGTGCATTTTCTCAATTCTGTGAGGGTTCTTTGATTCAGACTGGTGCATCACCCTTATTTTCAAGTTTTCCTGTTTTATCTTTTTTTTCAAAAGCTTTCCTTCTCCCTTTTCCTTTGTAAATCCAATAGATTTTAGGTGATAACCAGCTAGCAAGTCAGCCTTCTCTAGAGGTTTTTTCCAACACAGGTGACGCACAGACCTTGGAAAGATCCCATGTTTCTTCAGATTGCCAAGTTTTACAACTCAACAAGGGTGCAAATCTAAGAGACAACAGTTTCTGGCACACTTGGTGGGACAAGTTTGATGTACTTCTCATCAAAGTACGAAGAGATTTGGTGTTTCTCCTAGTATTACCAGCCTTTGCAGGTAATACAAACAACACCATGGCGACTCTAATCACATATCAGCTAGTTTCAGTAGTCCAGATTACATGTAGCTAATGAGGTTGGTGCTACTTGTTAGTTTTCTATTATTTGAAAGTATTTTTTTAGCACCTGGTGACTCTATTTGGTGTTCTATCTCACATCCTACTGTTTCAAGACCCTGTTGTCCATATTCATTCCTAATTTGTTATCTAGACTTGCCTATCCTTCATGCTTTACCCTTGCAATGTCTAGTTATCAAGATCACAATGGTTTTTCTCCTCCATTTCATGAAAATTCAAGCTTTTGGCCTCCAAACAGCTCTTTGCCTCATTATAATCAGCATTACCAGCAGGAGCATTTTCAAACCACTCTTGCTTATCCTTATTTGCAGCCTGTTCATTCCTATAGTCAGCCTTGTGAAACCCATTCTACTCTAAATCAAACATGTAACCTCCCTAGTCAGTCCCTAAATGATGCTAATTTGGAGAGTTTGTTACTGGATTTCTAAAGGCAAATTTTAGAAATAGATAGAGAAGCACAATATAACATGCAGCAAGAGGAGTTGTCCTATCAGATTTCTCATTATCAGCAGGAGGTAGAGAATAGAAGGGTGTATGAAGAAGAATGCTTAAATATGCAACTTGCAGCCAAGGAGAAACAAATAAAATAGTTGCTTGCTCAAGTGCAAGAGCCTCAAACTTCTCTACCATGGAAGCCTTCTTGGACCAAGCATCCTAGTTGCAAAATACCAAACCTTGTAAAGGCCAATCCTCTGATACCCATTAAAAATCAGGTAGAGGAAAAAGTTGTAGAATCTAAGCCTATCAAAATTCCAAGTTTCAGGTAGCCTTCTACCTTTAAGATTCCAAGTTGGAAAGGGCCATCTTTTTCACCCTATCAAGACCCTCCACCAAACATACAAATGGAACCATGCTCTAGCATCCAGCTAGCAGAAGATGAGCAAAAGAGGCTTTTGTTGGCTCCATTTCAAAGGTTGGAGACTCAATTAGCTATTTGTTTTCCAAATCCATTCTTTAAAGAAGAGGTTTCCAAGTTCAGAATACCAAGCTTCAAGCAAGGTGAGTCTCCTAAGTGTCTTGAATTAAATATTCCAAGTTTTATAGGGTCTCATCCACTAAAAGAACCTACACTTGAAAAAGAACGGCCTATATGTCTGTAAGACACCAAGCCAATCCCTTAGGTTTCCTTGTCAAATCAGTCTTCCTATCCTTTTACTATCCATGTTTGTCCAAGGGGACCTATTGTCTATCAAGATAGCTGGTTTAGTGGACAAAAGAATGAGTTTCTTGAGATAAAGGAAAAGCCTGCTTTTCATGAACCCATATGTGTTAAAAAGGAGGAAAAATTAGGCATCTTACAAGAAGCAAATGAACATGATCAGTTAGGACAGCAGGTTGAGAAGCTTGAAAAATATATTAAAAGTAATGATTTCATGTTTTTATTCGATGAACTCCCTTCTTTTATCGAGCTGAATGAGTAGGAAAGGGTTAATCAATTTGATGAGTTACTGACAACAGACAATCAATTTGATAGTCAAGTCTTGGAACAGCTAAAAGATGAGAATAAACATGAAGAAAGGATGGTTCATGAGGAGAAAAGCACTCCCTTTTATTAAAAGACCAAGAAAGATCTAATGAAGACTCATTTTGGAATGATCTTGAATCCTTTCTGTCAAACTTAGATGGTAGACAAGATCAGGTTGAACATGTTTTGGAGAAGGAAATAGAGGTTGAATCTCAGGATTTAGCTATTTTATTTGATGAATTGCCTAAATATGTAGATGAGAATAAAGAGGCAGGCATTCCTCCATTTCATTCATGTAAACCAACTCTTCCACATCAAATTGAAATTGAGATAGAAGGTGAAACATCTTTGGAGGAAGGAAATCTTACACTTCAAATAAGGCATTCCAATCAACAAGATGAGGAATTGGTAGTACATAAGCCAGAAGCTAGCAAGGAGAGAGTGAGGTTCATCAGTGCAAACGGATGTCCTATCAAACATCTAGCTCAGGTCAGCCTAACAAGGTGTTATCGGTCATGCTCGCAATTGAGGAGAAGGTTGAAACCAAGGAGCAGCATGTCCAATCTTCTTATATGCCTCAAAACAATAGCAAGCATGATCAAAATTATGAGGTAGGTGGACTTTTTTTCTTTATCCATATCTCATTACAGTAGTTGGTTATACTTCTGTCAATCGTCCACCTCCTTGAGGCTACTCATGAGCATGTGAGATATTGTAAGTTGTTGAGAATAGGAAGCTATTTCAAAGAACCAATGAATGGTCATGTTTGAGTAGCACCTCTGCTATTTAGACATAGGGTAGGTTAAGTTTTGGTGTTAAATAAGTGCTATTGCACATTAGATTAGAGGCAGTTTTCATTTCCGGTTTGGTAGTCAAAAGTGAGTTGTAGCAAAAAGGGGAAGTTTTTCAAGTTTTGTCAAGTATGTATGACTCCATGCCCAATGGATGCTTAAGGCCACTGGTCTAATTGTTTAGCAAGCAAACATCCCTAAGAAGTCACCAAAATGTTGTCCTATTTTTCTTCTATTCACAGTTAAATAGCTCACCTTGTATATTCCTTGAATATCCTTTAGAAAATGACCCAAAAAGCTTAAATCCTTCAATTATCCATGCTCTGCCTTACCAAAAATCCAAAAATATTTTCTAGAAATTCCTTGCAAAGAAACCCAGAAAAACCTAGAAATCTTTTATCCTCAAGTGCCTTCCATTGCAGATAATTCTCAATTTTATACTTAGTCATTTTTATATGCATATACAATAGTGTGTTTTATTGTATGTATATCTATTGTATGACATATACAATCGCACATACAATGGTATATGCAAAGGAAGATGAAAAGGGGATATACAAGGCGGGATACAAAAGTGAATCCGGTTATCTTTGTATATGCATTTCAATATACAAGCGCATATACAAGGCAATATACAAGGGGGAAATACAAAGGTTGGGGTCCACCAATTGTATGTATATGCAATGGCATATACATTTCTGAGATACAATCCCTGACCTAGAAAAATATGCAATTTAGTTTATAAAGGCAGATGTGATTGTATGCATCTTTGTATGTATGTTCGCATTGTATATTTGCATATACAAGGGGCACATACAAGGTCACATGCAAGGGTTAGATGCAATGTTTGTAGGTACAAGTGATTGTATGCAGTTTTGTTTGTATATTTCGCACTGTATATGTGATATACAAAGGTTAGATACAATAGGGATATACAAGGCGGACTCGACTAGGAAATTAAATTTGGCAAACTCAGCGTTGGGGTCCGTAGTTGTATGTTGAAATGCATGTATATGCCAATATGCAAAGAAGAAAAGATACAAGGCCAGACCTGTTCTAAAGTTCCAATATGGTTAATAATCCTTTGAGTTTCGCAAATGTATGTACATGTGATTGTATCTCATATACAATTGCATATACAAAGCACATACAAAGGGATTTTTTTGATGAGACGGGCCTTATCAGTAGCTCAGTTTGAGGTCTCTCCAGTGGCTAATAAGGAGGATACAAATGTTCAATGGTGGGTCCAGTTTCAGCTCAGCAGCAAATCAGATAGTGCCATGTGTCAGGGTTGATTCAAAGGCCGATGCAAAAGAGTGATACAAAGGTAAAGGCACACTTTTGTATGTTGTCCATTGTATTGTATATACATTTGCACATACAAAAGCCTATACAAGTGCAAATGCAAAGTGATATATAGATACAAGATGCAGTTGACCGTAACTTTGACTACCCATATCTCCCACATTCTAGCGAATTTCAACATGCTTCAAAAGGCAAAAGTGCTTATTTTTGCCTCCTCTTTCATCTGGTAGGATTTTGAGTAGAATATTCTCACTTTCAAAATATGATCTAGATTTTGGATGTTTTAGTGACCGATTTGACATACACAGGGGCTGATATTGTGGCATTCATTTCAATTAGTAGGCTTTGCAAGTAGATCCATGGCAGATGGCTTCACTGTTTAATGCGGATGGGCTCTATGTCTTGCTAGCAGATCTTCATGTGTTTGGTGATAGGACATCTCGGTAGCTGAATTAAGTTTTGTAGAGGTCCTTCAATGCAGATATTTGTAGCATTCATTGCTACAAATCAAACAACTCAGTTATTTTGCATTGATGACTAGATATATCTCTCATCTGCTCTATTCCCATTTTCCATGCCATAACTTCTGGCAAGTTAGCACTCCCTTCAGATGCAGATATTTTCTGACAGAGCCCATGGGGTGAATTGATTGTAACCAACTTAGGTCAAATGCAAAATGCTATATATGCTTAAACATGAGATGTAAAAAAGGTTGGAGGTTGGAAGATTTAGTATTTTAGGCTTCTAATTCCAAACAGAGCATTCCTCTCCTGTAACCTTGCCTTCTGATTAAATAGATACTGGTTATTTTACCTCTTCATTCTATTTTGACTCTGTGTGATCTAAGGATGATGTGGTTGTGAATGTTTAATTCCTTCTAGTCATCTCTTGCTCCTTGCCTCTGTTAAAATCAATTTTGATCTGTGTATGTTTATTGGTTGTATCTAGTCATTTTGTGCATTTTCTTAGTCCTGTGACGGTTTTTTATTCAGACTAGTGCATCACCCTTATTTTCAAGTTTTCATATTTTATCCTTTTTTTAAAAGCTTTCCTTCTCCCTTTTCCTTTGCAAATCTAGTAGATTTTAGGTGATAACCAGCTAGGAAGCCAGCCTTCTTCGGAGGTTCTTTCCAACACAGGTGACCCATAGACCTTGGAAAGATCCCATGTTTATCTAGATTGCCAAGTGTTACAACTCAACAAGGGTGCAAATTTGAGAGACAACAAGAATTACAATGATAGGGAGCAAGGAAATAGCTAGAATTTGGAGGAAATCAAGCTTGAACGAATCACTAGGTTCTCTTCTCAATTTCTTTGTTCATTTTCAAAATGAATCTTGGCATTGGAAACCCTTGTACTTCTCTCCTATCGCTTGTATCAAAGATTTCTTTGTTTTGTTTATTTTTATTAGGAAATCTGTGGTTGAAAGATGAAGTTTTGTTTGATTTTTATTAAGAAATATGTGTATGATAGATGAAGTTTGCTTGATTTTATTTTTTTTAGAAATTTGTATTTACTTTAAGAGGTTGTGGCATTGCCTTTAAAGGCAGGCCACGACTCTCTTGCTGAGGCCATGGGAGGCTTGTAGGCCTTCCGATGTCCCTAGTAAAGGCATTAAGGGGGAGCACCGAATGAGTTATGAGCTGAAATCTTCTCTTAAAACCCTAAACTTGCTTTGTTTGTCTTAAAACCCTAAACTTGCTTTGTTTGTTGTCTCACTTAGCTAAAACTTTCCATATTATTGTTCTGGCATGAAGAATAAATCCAAATCTGATTTTTAATTTCCATATTGTTGTGCTAGCATGAAGAACAATTCAAATCTGAGTTTTACTTTCCATATTGTTGTTCTGGCATGAAGAATAAATCTAAATTTGAGTTTTACTTTATATATATTGTTGTTCTGACATGAGAAATAATCCAAATTTGAGTTTTACTATTGAATATTAGTATTCAAGCATTAGAAATGGACCAAATTTGGATTTTGTGTGGTTCGGTAACCCTTAATATGAATGCAAAGCTGGTGATTTACTCCATTTGAAGAGACTTTATTGCTGTACCTTCTCTCATACAGCCCAGTACTGTTGTAGATAGTCATAAAAATGCTTATATTCTTGATAAAAAACTACTTTTAGCAAATTTATACCTTTGTCCTTTCTGTTATAGCTCACTATTACTGTCCAAACACATAAAATTGATTTAATTGTTGTTATAACTCTTTTACTAAACTTCTCTGGTGAAAGAAAGTGAAGAAGGTCTCTATGAAAAAAATTTTGTTATAAAGTTGATAGTGAACAAGAAGTTATTTATGTGAAATTGATATAGAATAGTGAAATCTTTCATTTACCAGCTCTCTTTTAAGATAAAATTAGTTTTTTTGGTGTATATATATATATATATATATATATATATATATATATATATATATATATATATATATATATATATATATATATATATATATATATATATATATATATGGGTGTATATATATATGGGTATATATATATATATATATATATATATATATATGGGTATATATACCCACTGTTAGAAACACATGTTGAGATATTCCAATTGTTTAATGACTAAAATTATTGTATTATACCTTGCAAAATAGCATACGAACAACCAAAATCATGAGTTGAAACCATAAAATGTGCTAGTAAAATGGTGTTCAAACATTCTGATAAAACTGAGTACATGTGGAAACAAGAAAATACTAATTTTTATAATAGAAAGATTTGCATTATTATCATTATTTTAATGTGCTTGCAAAGGAAATGGATATGCATATTTTTGTTTATTATGCATTGTTTGTTTGGGAAAGTTACCTTCTGGGACAGGTGCTGAATATGGCTAAAATAGAGAAGTATGTCTTCCTTTTCAAGATCTACACACCGTTAAATAGTGTCATACTTTGGCCAAAGTTAATTTGTGATGTTGAAATAGATGAATGAACCACTAAAATAGATGGATTTTTATGCCTAGTTATTTATTTTATTCTCTGTCATATCCTATTAATGTGATGCAGAATTCAAGTTAGGGATGATTGTAGATTAATAGGCATGCACCAGATTCCACCCTGCCAACTATTTACAGGTTGCTAGGCCCTTCATGCAGGGTCAGACATTCTTCAATTCTAAAGAATACCAGGGAATCGTAAGCTTTGTGGTTGGGTGGAAAAGTGCATGAACTATGTTCTTTTCCTTTGAAGTAGCAGATGACCAGATGGTTGATGGTGGTCAAGGATTGATCTATGTATATTGAATTCTACTTGTATATGCTGAAATATGTATTACTTCAATGTACTGAAATGATTTGTAAGGCACTTAAGCCAATATTGAAACATGTATATATTATTTCATGGAGCTCTGTAACTATACTTTTCTATGATGAAATTAACCATTATTGTTTACCATATCAATGAATCAAATCATGTTGTCAATTATTTAGTAAATCTCTCTCTTTTCTCTGATAGTGTAATTGTAATTAATTTTACTTCAGTTATTTTTTAGATGGAATCGGTACTTTAGATGATTTCGTAGATCTCTTCAATATGGGAACTAAAGAACTATTGTACTAAATATTGATTTCATCTTGACCTAAAACAAAGTTCTAGCATGAACACCATATGTTAGCACCATCGATCCTTAGACCATCTTTCACCCTCTACTATTAAATACCACTTGTTCACTTAAATCATTAATCTTACTAATTAAATGCTCTATACCAAACCTAGGATGTGTAGAACTATATTATTCCCTTTCACTCTTCCATCAAGTAATTGAATCAGGACTCTACCATGGTTGACAATGCTTAAATGAGTGTCATCACCAAGGTACACTTTACTGCCATCATAATATTCATACTTTGAAAACCACTCCTAATGGGAGGTCAGGTGGACAAAAAATCTAGAGTCTATCAACCACATTCTTATATCCAAGTGTTACCAAGGCTATGACAAAGCCATCTAACACATCATCTTAATAATATGAATGTTGAAGATGATCCATTTGTGGCAAATGACAATTCTCCCTGTGGGAGGAAGCAAATGCAATGGTGAGTACTGAAGTAACTTCCACTTGAAGAAGTAAGGTGAGGTAGGAAGTCTCATGATGTATCCTATCTTAGAACTCTGCTCAAGTGTTGCCATGTGAATATTAAAAGGTGCCTCAATGCACAAAGGGTGAAGAAAAGACAAGATCCAAAAACAAGGAAGATGTAATAATAGTGATGAAATGACTATCATAAAAGAGGAATTGAATATCCTCAAGAGTATCATCCAAATCATAAATGTGGGACTCTTCAATCAAACAATAGATGTTTGGTAGAAATTGGTCCCAATGAAGTGAATTCAAGACATATATGACCCTGCTGCAAAGAATCACTAGAAGCTCTCGAAGAAGCAACTTTGAACTTTTAAGTAATAATTGGTACTATAGGAGTTTCCTTAACTATAGATGGTGCATCAATGTATGTCAACCAAATAGACTGATCATCCCATGAGGATGTGTTTACACAAGATGGGGCAATGGAAGTCTCAGTATCATCCATAAGAGCATGGTCATCTAAGGACACATCACTATTAGATGAAGATCCAAAGTATCCATATGACAATTGGATGATGGTCCAAGCAATGAAAGGGCACTCAGTGTGCTCTAGGTGATGTATAATATCCTCTGAAATAGTAAGACATATTATTCCATAGACCCTAACATTATTGTTAAAATATGCTTTCTTTTGTTCAATGTCACTTGGCTCAGGAATGAGTCCAAGGAGATAGGATGATAGATCCTACTCAAGGTAGAGATTCTTTATCCCTTTCTTCTAGGACAAATAGTTCTTCAAATTTATCATGTAAATAGAAGGATGAAATTTAAAACCAAAATCCATGATGAACCCCCCTAGATTGAAACATTATCCAAGTTCATGATTACAATAACCCCATAAAATATTCCCTTGTAACTCAATAAAACACCCCCTCAAAAAAATGTTTTGGCAATTTATAAGTAGTGTAATTATAATTGCCACTTGCAAGAGGTACAAAGTGGACTTGATTCCAATGTTTTACAAATGCGCAAACAAGGCTAAATGTTAAAAGTACAATTCTAGATAAAAACATAGTTAAAAAAAATAACATCACTATGAAGTAATGTATGAAAAATCCTACAACACAAATCACTTCGATATGGGATCGTATATGAAAGTTACAAGCCTTTGAAGATTCCAGAATGAGAACTACGTAGTGTCACCTAAGAGAATTTGCAATTTCTAAAAAAATGAGCATCAAAATAAAAAAATACCTACACTCGTGTCTGGACCATGAAAAATTATCCCAAATAAAAAAATTACTTCATAAATAGATCTTTTATGACCAAGAAAGAAGCCTTTGAAGTTGGACTTCAAAACCCAAAACTACATTTGTGAGGAGGCATGAGAGAAGGGAAGAATTGATGATGTCACACTGATGTCATGTTGACATCATTGACAAAAAAAAGAATTCACAGAATATTCCCAAGGGTCACCAAATTCCCAAAACTACCCTCTAAAAGTCACAAAACTACCTTTAATGGCCAAAATCGCCAATCTCAAATGTAAACCAATTGAAAAAATAGGTGTGAAATTGCCTATGCATATAGGGGTGGTTTTGTGCCACTGGGGAGGTGAAAAATAGTGGCACCACTGGGAATGAATGCTACTGGTAAAGGAAAGGTGGCGACCGAGAGGTGTTTTGGAGGTGGATGAGTTATGTCAACAACAACCTAATGCAGTAGATTAGGTGTCTGCCAAGTTGTCTGCCGTATCCCAAAATGGGATAGTGAGTCTGACTCAAGCTTTGGCTTGGCCCAATTTTTTTTAACAAATATTAACCTTAAAATCCATGCAGGGGAGGTCATACTACCCTTCTGTGAATTTTTTTTGCCACAAATTCTCCTAGCGCCAAAAGTAGAGAAATTTTATATCAAAATAGGTGTTTTTGGGCCTTCTAAACACAATGATGAGCTCTTTTTGGCCTCAAAATGCCCCCAAAAATAGTTGTTCACTAGATTTGAGCTTTAAAACTCTATTTGTAACTATGTCAAACAATCTCTAAATTAGATGAAACAAAAGCCAATCCTAAATTTTTCAAGCCTCCTAGACACATTGGAACAGTTAAAAACATTATTAGTATAACCAAAATAGATACAATAATCCAGATCTTACAAAACACGTATGAAAAATATAAAGATTATTGGATCTTTATAAATCCTTTCTAATTATTTAAATTGTTAAAAAATGCAAGAGAAGAGTATACGATATTTTACAAGATCTCACAGAAATAAACTCAATCTCTCAATTAGGAATCTTAGAACGCAAAACTCTCAAAACAAAAGCTTTGATACCATGATAGAAATATGAAATGGATGCGTAACCAAAAGAAATTTTAAGAGGGATTTTAAGCTATGAAAACTATAAATGCATAAACAAAAAAATGAACAATTCTGAAAGATATGCAAATTTTAGGATGATAGAATTCCATTAAGGGCTTAAAGAAGAAGCTATTGAAAAGATTGGAAGAAGATTCATGAAATATAAGCTAGGTAGTGAGTTTATATAGACTAGGGAAAGGGGTGGAGGTGGCAAAACCAGCCAATAGGGAGAGATCGTCAAATGGTCTAAACATAGTAAATGTAACTTCCATGTAGGATGGTGACACCTCAAACTACCCACTCACCTAATTAAACTCACTTTATTAACCTAATCAAGCTTAATAAAAGTGTAGGAAAAACCTTAGTAAAAAGGAAATAAAAAGCTACAATAACAAAAATATCTTGATATAAAGCAAGCTTCAAATGTGCATAAGAACTATAGAATGATTGTTAGGCAATCCACATGCACTAAGATATGTACATGATAAGATGTGACAAATGCAAATGATTTCTATTTTGGATGTGATAAAAATTTCCATATTCTTATGTGATGGAGATGACTATTCTTTTATCACTAGAATGAATGAAATAAATGTCTTTTTATACACAAATATAACACCAAATTGCAAATATTTATGCAAATTCTACTTGGAACCAAAGTGTATGATGGGGATAATTGGCTAAAATGTTTAATTTTGATTTTACTTTTAAAGGAATCAAGATTGTGGATGTTAGGACATTCTAGGACAACCTCGAAACTTTAGACACAACCTAAACATAAATATACAGATAAATGATAAGCATAAGACTAAGTACAAACAAAACTAAATATGCACAAATTAAACCATTTATAACTATATAAATATATAATTAATTGCTACAATTTTTATAGCTACTTTCTACATTAAAAAACACAATTTCTTATTTATTAGTACCTACTGGCAGTACTATTACAATGAGTTTTTTAATCTAGTGATTAATCTATCTAGAATAAACTAATCAAAACAGTGTACTATTTTTCATGTTGAACAAATTTTAATATTTCCTACGTCTGAAAATTATTCAGAAAATCATTTATCTATGTTGTGATTGGCTCAAAATTTGAGCTCTTAATGATGTGTTTTGTGGAAATACTATTTTGAGTAAAACAAACACACTAAAATCGAGTAAACAAATACGGGGAAGTATGGAATGGAATTATTTTTATTAATATAATTTTCATATTAATGTGATTATTTAATCATGATTCATTCTATATATTATTTATGAATTTGATATTTTAAATATTATGAAATAATATAATTAGTTATATATTAATAATAGAATATATATTGAATTGTTAGTGTATATTATGCATACACATAGGCTTTAAGCTTACTTAGGCATCCCTTGGCATTTGCCCATGTGAGGTGTCAAGTTAGTTAGGAGTCTTTAGAGGTGTCGACTAACTAGTCAACCTGCCAGGACTCCACATATGAGGAGTCCTATCCTCATTTCATGGGGATTGGGTGTCCTTTGGGGATTGGGTGTCCTTTCCACTTATACATGCTTGTTTGGCTAATATAGTTGGTCGACTTCATATATTCTTCAGGTTGTTTATTGTGCTTGTTATTTTGATCTCTGTGATTGTAGGTTCTTCTATAATATTTTTTATGCCGAAAGATAGCAACAGATAATTTGAAGGATCTATTGAAATGAGGAGAAGAGACCTGTGAACGCCCCTAAATGTCCCTATTTCATTCAATTTTGACGTGGTAAGCACCTGGTGATCTATTGAAATGAGGAGAAGAGACATGTGAACGCCCCTAAATGTCCCTATTTCATTCAATTTTGACGTGCTAAGCACCTGGCGACCCATACGACATGCATAGCACTGGTAAAGATGCCCAGCAGAGGTAACCGTGCCAAGCAGAGGTATACGTTTGGTAAACAAGGTTGTACATAGCCAGTAAAGATGCTTGGAGGTTTCCTGCCCTGGTACATGACTGGTAATCAGCCCATTGCGCCCTAAATATGCCTATTTTTATGCTATCTTAGGCCCCCGTTTCAATTGGAAATCACCTTGCTCCAGTGTCTATGAGTAATCGGTTGTCACAATGCGGCAATCTGGTCTTTTGCAAAGTTTTTGGACTGGTTTTTAAAGCTTTTTTTGGGCACGGGGTTGGGCTCAAAAGTTTTTTAGCCCCTAGTCAAATGATTTTTCAGCCCCTGGTCTCTTCCAGCTCAAGGGGGCTTAATTTCCATTTTTTGTTCCTCTCTATTTTCTTATTTTTGGTGCAAAAATTATTTCAACCTAATCTTTTGTTTTTTGGGCAAGAAGACAAGCTTATATTTTGCAAAAGTGCTTGTTTTTACCTACAAATCAAACGACCATAATATCGCACTCACATTATAAAGTGCCAGTTTATGTCTCTTTTGGACTAGTTACAACTCACTCCTATAAAGTGCCAAATTAGGGGTGGAAAGAAATAATGAAGTCTAATGTTACTGTACAACCTCTAACTCCTTTCAATTACCATGATTGGAAGTTGAAAGTAATTCTTGTACTTAAGAACAAAGGTTTATTTAGGGTAACCATGGGAATGGAAAAAGAACCTAACACAACTAAAGACAAAGAAAAGTATTTCAATAAGTGTGATCAAGGATTTGATTTTCTATGTTTAAGTTTATCTCCTGAATTGTTGTTCCATGTTGAGAACTTGAAAACACCCAGCGAAGTTTGGGAATTGATGAACTTAGAAGCCATGAGTTGGGAAATCAACTCTTAGGTCTTAGTCCTAGAAGGTTTTCAACTTTAGATGGCTTCTTCACTAAATTTAAATATTTAAAATTGCAATTAAAAGATTGTGGAATTGATAAGAAAGAGGATCAATTAGTCATTTCTGTACTTTCAAACTAGGTCCAAAATTTTCTGTGTTTCTCTCAGCTTTCTATTCTACTAAATGGTCTCTTGGAGCCTCATGGACAATGCCAACACTTGATAACTTTATTGCTAATCTCACAAGGGAGCAAGAAAAGTTAATTCAAATGGGCCCTTTGAAGTCTACTAAACCTCAAACCCTACTTGCAGGGAATGAAAAGCAACAAACTTCAAAAGGAAAGAAGAAGCACACTAAAAAGGACAAGGAAGGTAAGAAAGAAGAAAAATTTGACAACTCCAAAAAGGATAACTTTTCTCATCAAAGTAAACCAATTACTGAGAAAGTTAAATGTGCCTTTTGTAAGAAAAATAGACATGATAAACATCAATGCATGAAGAAACAAATTGAGCATCTCACGTATATTCTCAAAAAGAATAATATAGGGCTATCTAATTCTATCAAAGCATCTTCATCAACTCAAGAAAATACTAAGGACAAAGAGAAATTAAAAGGCAAATCCTTATTTGCTATAACATGTTCATCTCCATCATGGATTATAGATTCTAGTGCTACACACCATATGGGCTCTCAATAGGTTGTTTTTTCATTCTTAGAGCAAACCAGTATGTCCACAATCACCTTAGGGGATGATACTCCAACAATGGTCAAAAGGAGAGGGTCTGTTGAAGTTGGAGGAACATTTTCAAATATTCTAAGTGTTCCTTCACTATCAACTAATCTTCTTTTAGTGTATCAAATAACTCATTTAGGCAAGGGCATGAGAGTACATTTCTCTCCAAATTCAGTTAAGATAAGAGATTTGCAAAGCAAAAACTTGGTAGCAATAGGGGAGGCAAATCACCAATCTAGATTATATACCTTCTCCAATTTTGCCACAGATATTTCTCCAAAAGCACTATTAATTTATTTAGATGACGTTAGCAAATTATAGCATGAGTGGTTTGTCCATCTTAACTCCCGCTATCTTGAACAACTATGTCAACTTAATATGGTCAAGGGGTTACCAAAGGTTAAATTTTGTAAAGGAATTTGTGAAGTTTGTGCAGTTGGAAAACATCTAGAAGCAAAATTTGATAAACGAAAATCATGGGGGGCAACACAAGTCTTATAACTTGTTCCCAGTGATGTTTCAGGGGCTTTTCCCCATCCATCTTTTGCAAAGTCTAAATATGTTCTCACCTTTATCAATGATTCCTCATAATTTACATGGGTCTACTTCCATAGGTAAAAATCAGAAGTATTTGAATCTTTTCAAGTTTTCAAAACTCTTGGCAAAAATAGTCAAGGAAAGTCATCAAAGTTCTCCAAAAAGATAATGGAGCTAAGATTGTCAACAACTATTTTGAGCAGTTTTGCATAGCAGAGGGGATAGATTTGCAATGAACAATTCCTTATACCTCCCAACAAAATGGTGTTGTTGAATGCAAAAATAGATCATTAAAAGAGATGGCTACTTGTATGATTCAATCTAAGGGCCTAACACCATTGTACTAGGCAGAAATAGTCAACTGTATCACTCCCTTTGAAGCTTAGAAAGGATGGAAACCAGTAGTTGATCATTTTAGGGTCTTTGGCTCTCCTACCATGGTATGCATTTTGAAAGAGCATCACACGGCAATGGATCTGCAATCCAAACCTTGCATCTTTGTCGAATATCTAGATGGTGTAAAATGCTATCACCAACTCCACCCTGCCACACATGAGTTATTTATTGAGAGAAGTGTTAAATTTCAAGAAACTCCTCTTGAATCTATACTTAACATTTCTCACCATATTGTGGATTCACCAAATCCTGATTATCCTTATGATGATTTAGGTCATTCATAGCAAATTCCTAGTGCAGTATATTCTTCTTCTTCCAGTTCTGATAGTGACAATAGTGATGAGGGTTTATCTTCATCCAATTCAGGGATTGCATTAGAAGTTGATATTTCCACACTAGAGTCACCCACATATTAAACTCTATGATCACTTCATAGGGTAGATACATGGGTACAAGATTCAATAGATGATAGACAGATTCAAATATATTTTCAGGGGGGCCACATACCTTCTTTGCTTTAGTTTTTGATCCATAGGCATTTAGAGATGCATCAGGCATACCTAAGTGGGATATTTCTATGGATGAGGAATATGATTCCTTGATTAGAAATCACATTTGGGATTTGACTTCTCTTCCTAAGGGAAGGAAGATAGTTCGATGTAGATGGATATATCGAACTAAATTTGTAGAAAATGGGTCAGTTGATAAATACAAAGCACGATTGATTGCCAAAGGTTTTTCACAAGTTGCAAGCATTGACTATACAAAAACATTTGCACACCTATGAATAAGATGACTTCGATTTGACTCACACTAGCTATAGCTGCAACACATGGATGGGTTGTACATCAAATGGATGTGAAGAGTGCATTTCTTCATGGAGACCTTGAGGAGGAAATCTACATGGAACAACCACTAGGGTTTGCTCAGGATTCATCCTTAGTTTGTAGACTAAGGAAATCTATCTATGACCTCAAACAGGCCCCTAGGGCTTGGTATTCCAAGATGGATTCCTACTTCCTCTCTTAAGGTTTTACTAGATTCCATTCAAATCCTAATGTTTATTTATTGTGGAAGGATGATTCACTTTTGATACTGATTCTATATATTGATGATCTTTTTATTACTAGGAGTACTTCATCTGCCATTGTAGAAATGAAGTCAGCACTTCAGGATAGATTTGACATGACAGACTTGGGTTTATTGCACTACTTCTTTGGCATTAATATTTCACAATCTGCTTTAGGAATTACTCTTGCACAACCTAAGTATACTCTTGATTTACTTGCATGGTTTCACATGACTACTTGTAAACCATCTCCGACTCCCTTTCTATATCAAGTCAAGCTTGAGACTTCCTGTACTACATCTTTGGTTGATGGTACTTTGTATCGACAACTTGTTGGTAGTCTTATATACTTGACTCATACTAGGTCAGACATTTCTTATGCAGTTGGCATGGTTTCAAGATTTATGCAGGAACCTTATGAGCTACATTGGAAAGAAGCTAAGATGATCCTTCATTACCTTCATGGTACTCTTAGGTTTGGGGTTGAGTATAGATTTGGTTCATCATTTGACTTGGTTGGTTTTACAGATTTAGATTGGGTTGTTGATACCGAGTAGATTGCAAGTCCACTTCAAGTTACATGTTTTGACTTGGCTCAGGTCCTATCAATTGGTCAAGCAAGAAGTAGAATGCTATTGCTAAATCATCCATAGAGACAGAGTTCAGG
The DNA here is from genome assembly GCA_027924645.1 of Cunninghamia lanceolata. NCBI lineage: Eukaryota > Viridiplantae > Streptophyta > Pinopsida > Cupressales > Cupressaceae > Cunninghamia > Cunninghamia lanceolata. The sequence goes on from BSBN01000934.1 coordinate 5,641,558, forward strand.
GGAGTTGTTAACTCAACTACTGAGGCTATATGGTTGTTTTATGGTAAAAGGGGGAAAATGGTTTCGAGGGTAAATCCTCCTTTCACTACAAACATTCAAGTACATATGAATTGAGTTGAATCTCTACTAAGAGAGAGCATTCACCAAATAGGTTGGGCTGTCACTTGGAACAATGTGGAAACTCAGATGTTATCAATCAATACCTCAATTTAATGCTCAGATACTCTAAAAACCCTAAGTAAGCAAAACAGTAAGCAAATCGATGAATTACGATAAATCCTTTTAGACTAAGATGAAGGACAGAGATTAATAACTGATCATTTTTTAAAGTTCAGAAGGTGAAACAATCGGGGACACCTCCACTAGCACCCCTATCCAAGGTACTATTTTCTGTACAAAATCTGGATCTCCTTCCAACACTGATATTCACTGTATCTTTTGTTTCTACCCCAGAAGATGTGGATGACACCTCCACTAGCACTCTAGTCTAATGTTGGATGTTTTTCAAGGTGTTAGAAGCTCTTCAGATGCTGATTATCACTGTCTAGATTGTTTCTGTGTTTCAAGATCCAAAGGACACTATCACTAACACCCTTGTCCAAGCAATCCTTTTCTTTAAGGATGCAAAATCTTCACATTGTCTTATAGCTCCCTACAACTCCACTCCATCCAGATGTGAAACCTGTAACCTGCAATCACAAAGGAGTGTGGTTGGGAGTTGTGGTGTTTAGAGGCTTACCTTGGACAAGTCCCAGAGAGACATTCAAGTCTTTTGAACACCGTTGTTAGATAAAGAGTGTGTATCCCTATGGGATAGAGGCAAAATCTAAATGATAAATGGTTCAAATGCAAACAAATGTCACCTTAAAGTGTAGATCTCATATAAATGAAGCCTCTTCAATCACATGAGAAGATGAGGTCAAATCTACAATCACAAACACAATAATAATGCTCTGCTCTACAACAATGAATATCATGGATGCTCCAAAATCACAAGTATGCCTAAAGTTTGCAATCATCATCTAATTTACAAATGAAAACCTAAACATGCTTTTATATGCAACTACAAACATTCTAGCTAAGAATTTTGTAATTCAAACTTGAGATGTCAGCATAAGACCTAAGTAATGGTCATAAAACTGACATTTAAATTTAGGGCTGGCCCAAAATAGGGTAGGACTAAGGTGCTAGCACCCAAGTCTACCCTCCCATTTTTGTTCAGGGATCATCAAAATAGCACCCCCTAGGTCCTATTTTCCATAAGACTTCAAGGTTTTCTCATTGTGATTCATAGTTATCATGCAAGATGCTCTAGTTCTAAGGACACGGGAACTAAACCATAAGAGGGATAAGCCCCCAAGGGGACATTTTCTAATATAACATTTAGCCCCCACTTTAATGTATGCATGAATGCAAGGCCAACAGATGCATTAAAGTACAATCAAAACAAAACAAACATGCCAAGCATGGTACAGACATGCCAAACACACTAAAGATAGTAAGAAGCACACAAAACATGGACAAGACAGTTATAGTCATCCAAAACATGGAGAAAATGCATTGAAGACATGCAAAACACAGTGAATATAGTGAATGCAATGATTATTTCTTTTTTCATTTTCTCATATATATATGAATGTAAATGCAAGTACAATGCAAGTACAAGGAAAGTAAACACACAACCCAAGTGTAAGAGGAGCTCATTGCCACCAGTCTTGAAACTGCATAAGCGGCAACACACACAATACAAATCTTAGAGTGTAGGAGGAGCTCATTGCCACAAGTGTTGAAACTACACTTGAGAATAAACATGCCATACAAATCCCAAAGCACAGGAGGAGCTCATCACCACCAATATTAAAATTATGCTTGGGAACAAACACGCCATACACACACACATGGAAGACATGGAGAAAACATGGCAAACAAGAAATGGAAGAAACATATTGCTAGGTTCACTACCATCTCATTCACATTACAAGCACACACCGATGATTGGGCTTCACCACAACTATCGCTAAAGACACGCTTAATGGTACGATAGTCTTAGATCTACCACGCCTTCTCAGAGGACTTTAAGAAAATAATAGGATGTGCAATCTCCTTGAGAAATGTACCATCCCTGCCTCCGTAGAGCACTTAGTATAAAAAGGATATGCACGATATACCACCTCTGCAGAGGGCTTAACAATTGTAATAAAAAATAAAGATGTGCACTCGCATGGAGATACAACATCCCACCTCCGCAGAAGGCTTCAAACGTGCTTTGTTAGTACCAAAATCATCAGACAGCTTACCTTATATATGCCCCCACCTTAAGGTGGTTGATATCATGTACTGATATCAAGTACATTAAGGTAGAGAAAAAAACACACACAAGGGAACATGAGCTCTCGTAAAGCCCATGCCCCCCAGAGGTGACATGCACTTTACAATCACCGAATGTTCACAAACACATAATTTCCTACAAGAAAAGGTGTTAGCAACCATATAATCATGATAATCATAAATGCATGTAATAATTCACATAAAGAGCCAACCAAGGTGAGATCCAAGATAGACAAAGTGCATGGAGTAGTAGTATTGTTATGTTTTGTAAGTGCGATAAGACAACAACAAAGTATCACATGGAGTGATTCTACTAGCCAAGCGTCAAATAATATACATCAACCCCCTTGTCATGTAAGGACTAGGTCCATTTTTTTAATTTCTCACTGAAGGGACACTAGGTCTGTATTAGTATTATTTGTTTTTCATCATCTACCAGCTAGATAGAACCACTAGAGGAAGATAAACAATAAATCAAGAGAGGAGAAACAAGTGTCTTAGGGACAATCACGTAGGCAGGTGCCCCTAGGTCACCAACCATGACGCTATGTCTGTTAGACACAACACACAATAATGAAAATAGAAGAGAAGTAATATATAAGAATGATGATACAAATAGAAGAAGGGTCACAATAGAGGTGGTCTCCCGATATCCTTGACCTTACAAGAGTATCAAGGCTCATCCTAGGAGGCCTAAACAACAAATAACACATCATGGGGGAAACACAACATGGAGGTGAAGGGTTAGAAATACTTACCTGATACAATCCAATGTTAAGAACATACATATCTAGGAAGAGACCAACCTTGAGAGTAACTATAATATTTGTTACAATAAGTGTGGCTTAAAGGAGAAGAAATATTTACTAGATTCTTAGGGTAGTTTGTAGTGGACAATTCTTGGCTATTAGCCTAGGATATCTCACATGTTGCTTTGGTCTTCTTGATATCATATTAACATTTAGTTTAGGATGACGAGAGGCTTTGGTGGGTTTAAAAGAGAGGTATCTAATACTGGTTGTGTAGTAACTAATTCTAGCAACTTATAATGGTACTTTGATTCCTTGTTGATTTACACCACATCCATGACCTACATAGTCATGATTTCTGTACAATATTTGAAATCCATGACCATAGAGAGAGTCCATTTCTTCATAAGATGGTGAAGCCTCATAGGTGTCATAATTTGTAGTATAATTAAGGGTATTGTCTTTATTTTCTACCAAGGAGACTTTAGGTTTCTTAGGTGTTTCTAAAGATGGATTAGATCAGATCATTGCAACTTTTGATGTGTCAGAGTTATTAAGTTTATATTCCCCTACACTGCAAGGATTAAAATCTAATGAACCCCAAATGTCACCAAAAAGTGCATTCAATGTTTTAGAGTCATGCACAACATTATTTGTGGTAAGGGGTTTTGATGAATCAACTTGGAAGTTGTTTAGGCTTGTATGATTGTTTACTTGTTTTTTTTTTCAATATGTAAACATTATTCGATTCAACATCAGTGTGTATGGTGCAGAGCTTGTTTTGATGGATAAACTTTATTGATCTATGAAGGGTATATGGAATTGTCCCCATTGCATGAATCCATGGTCTACCCAGAATCATATTATATCAAAGTGAGATGGGTATGACATGAAAAAGGGTAGGTAAAGTGACAAGACCCACCTTTACAAGTAAGATTATAGTACCTACTGATTGTCTACTATGATTGTCAAAGCCACAAATGCTAAGTGTATCAGGTTTGATTAAAGATGTGTCAATCTTGATTTTGTGTAGTAGGTCAATGCCACAAACATTAAGAGCTGATCCATTGTCAATCATAACTTGCTTTACCAACTTTGTATTTATCATGACAAATATTATAAGTGGATCATATTGGTTTTAAACTTCAATTGACGGTAATTAATGTGGTTGAAAGGGAATATTTGTTTTTGTCACATGCATACAATCTAATAGAGCTACTACATCATTTAGCTTAATAGTAGGTGGTACAATCACCTTTTATAAAGCTTCTTAAATCATTCCATGGTATGTAGGTGATGTTTGTATTAAATCCCAAAGAGAGATCTTAGCCAGAGTAGCGCAAAGCTATTCAACAAGATCATATTCTTGACCACTTTTATGAGTAAGATGAGGTGATGGAGGAAGCATAGGTTGAAAAGCTAGGAGGGAGATAGGCACATGTGGTGCTTGCTTACTTTTGTTGTTATTACAAGTGTTGTATGTGTGAGAAATCATGGGATGTTGTGGCACACTTTCAACACCTTGATTTCTTGGAGTAATTTCTCTTGCATAGTTTGAAAAGTTGTCTAGGGGTCGAGGTGGTTTTCGATCTCCTTGAACCATAATCACCAATGTTAAGAAAGAAGGTGCACTAGGTGCCCTTCCGCACAACCATCTTAGGAATATTGCTACAAAGTCTATTAGTGAATATTGAATTAACATTGTTTCACTCTTAATTATACCCAACATCCATCCCTAAAAGATTTAATGTGAGAGACCTTTTCTCATCCACTAATGCTTCATCTTGGCCAGGGAGAGCATTGGAATGAGAATAAGGTATAATGTTATTAAGAAGGTTAGGTGTTGTATCATTAATAGAGCTATCCATAGTCTTCTCATCTAAGGTTCTTGAACAGTCAACAATAGGAGAAGTAGGATAATCTATGGAATCATCATCATCGTTAATGGAAGAAGAACTTTCACTCTCCTCTTTCTCATGAGTAATCCTAGGGATGAATTTAGTTAAATCTTCTAATATCAAAGGATATGATCCTATGAGTAATGTGAGGCTATCAAAATCATGTGTATAACAAAGTAATTTTAGCTCATATGTAGAACATATAAAAACATCAATATTACTTATAGAAGCTATGTGCTCTAAGACATGAGGGTTCCCATTAGTGAATTTGGAGAAATTTTCAAAGTCTAGGATATACTCATGCAAATATTTCAAAGAAGGATAACATGAGGATGCCTTCATGAAATGTCTTGTAACATCAATTTCCAATGAAATCTAGTAAGACGAATCATGCAAAGTTTTATGATGATTAAGGTACCCTAGATGTCTGACTATTTCACTCCTAAACACTTGTTTGAGGGAAAAGGGCTAATAAGACACACTAAGTCCACAAAAAGCATAAAAGATAGGAGGAAAATAGTACAAAACAACAAGGCTGAATTGATGATTTGATATATTTAGATTGAATGCAATGAAACATGACAAATTATGATTGTTTATGCACCTAACATGTTTACATTTTTCACATTTTTTCAATGCAAATGACTAAAAGAAGAGGTGTTGTGAAGAATTTTATGAAGGTAAGTGAATAGTAAGGTCAATATCAGTCCAATAATGCAAGAATATCCTTCACAACATGCCTATGATGCAAAACTATGTATGAGTATGACCTAAAAATGCTTAATTTTTCACCTTTCTTTGAAATTTTCAATGCAAATCACTAATCTAGAAGAGGTGTTGTGAAGAATTTCAAGAAGGAAAGAAAGTAATATGCCTAATAATAACCCAATAATGCAACCTATAGTGCATATCTAGAGTGATGACAAGTCAAAACCTAGTGAAAATACACCTAAAATATGCAAATTTTCACCAATTTTCAATGTAGAAGCCTAATAGAAAGGGTGTTGTAAGGAGTTTGAAGAGGGGGAGCAGATAATAACCCTAATATTAGTCAAAAAATATAGAAAAATCCTTTACAACATGCCTATGATGCACTTCTAGACAGACAATAAGGCCAAATCTAGTGAAAATGCAAGGTTTTCAAACCTTAGACATGAAATTTTGCAAGAATGACACTATGATGCAACACTAAAATTAGAAATCAGTCCTAATGAGTGTTTTAAAAGGGTAGTAAAATCTAAAACAAAATTTTAGCTACAAACCCTAGCTAATGCAAAATTAGCTTTATGAAAAATGCACAATTTCAAGCACTTCTTGACAAATTAAGCATGATAATACAATGCAAGGAAATACTAAATGATGAATTTCTATAATTTAAATCAGATCTGATGAAAATAACATAAATTAAATGAAATTAGATGCCAATTAAGTCCAATTATGCTAAAATGCAAGCCTAAGATGCTAATTTTTTCAAATTTTTCAAATTTTTCATTTTTTTTGTAATTTTTCAAATGCAATGAAATGAATGAATGCAAATCTATCACACAAAACTTAGAAAGGTGCAAAATTCAAACAAACATAGGTTCACCAAAATGTTTCATGGTAAAAGGGGGAAAATGGTTTCAAGGGTAAATCCTCCTTTCACTACAAACATTCAAGGACATATCAACCGAGTTGAATCTCTACTAAGTGAGAGAATTCACCTAACAGGTTGGGCTGTCTCTTGGAATGATACAAAAACATAGATGTTATCAATCAATACCTTAATTTAATGCTGAAATCCTCTAAAAACCATGAGTAAGCAAATCGATGAATTACGACAAATCCTTTCAGACTAAGATGAAGGACAAAGATTAATAATTGACCATTTTTCAAAATTCAGAAGGCAGGATAGTTGGGGACACCTCCACTAGTGCCTCTATCCAAGGTACTATTTTCTATACAGAATCTGGATCTCCTCCCAACATTGATATTCACTGTATCTTTTGTTTCTTCCTCGGAAGATGCGGAGGACACCTCCACTAGCACCCTAGTCCAATGCTGGATATTTTTTAGGGTGTCAGAAGCTCTTCAGATGTTGATTATCATTGTCGAGATTATTTCTATGTTTTGAGATCTGGAGGACACTACCACTAACACCCTTGTCCAAGCAGTCCTTTTCTTTAGGGATGCAAAATCTACACACTGTCCTACTATTCCTTGCAACTCCACTCCATCCAGATATGAAACCTATTACCTGTAATCACAAATGAGTGTGGTTGGGGGTTTTGGTGTTTAGAGGCTTACCTCAGTCAAGCCTCGAAGAGACATTCAAGTCTTCTGAACACTGTTGTTAGATAAAGAGTGTGTATCCATGCAGGCTAGAGGCAAAATCCAAATGATAAATGATTCAAACACAAATAAATGTCACCTTGAAGTGTAGATCTCACATAAATGAAGGTTCTTCAATCACATGAGAAGATGAAGTCAAATCTGCAATTACAAACACAATAACAATGCTCTGCTCTGCAACTACCTAAAGTTCACAACCATCTTCTAGTTTACAAATGAAAACCTAAACATGCTTATATATTCAAATACAAACATTCTCGCTAAGAATTTCATAATTCAAACTTGTGATGTGAGCATATGACCTAAGTAACGGTCATAAAACTAAAATTTAAATTTAAGGCTGACCAAAACTAGGGTAGGACTAGGGCGCTAGCACCCAAGTCCACCCTCCCATTTTTGTTCAAGGAACATCAAAATAGCATCCCCTAGGTCCTATTTGCCATAAGACTTCAGGATTTTCTCATCAAGATTCACAGTTATCATGCAAGATACTCTAAATGCATTCTAAGGACCCAGGAGCTAAACCTTAAGAGGGAAAAGCCCTGAAGGGGACATTTTCCTACATAACAATGGTTTCGGGGCATTCTTTCTAAGTTTGGTATTCCTTGTAGGCAACCCACAGTTATTCATTGTGATAACTAGAGCACCATACAGATCTACAAGAATCCAGTTCAGCATTAGTGAACCAAACACAGAGATTGTATGCATTATATTCAAGATCTTATTCATTGGTAGATCATCGACTTAGTCTTTTGCTAGTCTTTAGAGCAAGTTGCTGACATTTTCACCAAACCCTTTACTAAGAGCAAGTTCATTCATCTACGAACTCTTCTTGGCATGGGTCTACATCAATAGTAGCATCATCTTTGGGGGGGCTTTCTAGCCTACTTCTCTTCTTATCTCTCTTTTGGAGGATATTTTTTTTCTATTGGGTTTTCTATCTTTCTCTATTTATGAGAGATTACATATTACATGGATACCTCACCAGGTGTTGTAGCCAGGACCCATCTCTTTTGTGCCCACCTAAGCTATGTTTAAGGGTGGTGTTAGTGTATATCATGCATACACATAGGCTTTAAGCCTACTTAGGTGTCCCCTGACACTTGCCCATGCGAGGTGTCAAGTTAGTTAGGAGTCTTTAGAGGTGTCGACTCACTTTCGACACCTCATGCTACTTTTGTGGTAGGCAACCCGCCACTAGTCCATGTATGAGGAGTCTTGTCCTTAGTTCATGGAGATCAGGTGCCCTTTCTCCTTTCTACTTATACACACCTCTTTGGCTATTACAGTTGGTCAACTTCATACATTCTTCAGGTTGTTTATTGTGCTTGTTATTTTGATCTCTGTGATTGCAGGTTCTTTTATAAATTAGTAGAATTATCATTATAATGTATTTATATTTATGTTATATTATAATAAAATGAAATATTAATATGTATTTGTGTATAATATTAAATATTGAAATATTATACTAATCTAAATATTAATTTATTATATTGTGTAATATTCATTTTAATATTTTATTTTTAATCATTGTATATATTAATTATAAAATTCTAATTTTAAATATCAATAGAATAATATAATTATTAATATACTAATAATAATATTTATATTAAATTATTGATTAGACAAATAAATGGAATTATCATTATAATGTATTTATATTTTTGTTATACTATTTTTCATGTTGTGATTGACTCAAACTTTGAGCTAGGATTTTATGAAATACTATTTTGAGTAAAACAAACACACTAAAATCGAGTAGAAAAATATAGTTGAGGACGTATGGAATGGAATGAAGCGAGGTGCTGACAATACTAATAGATTAACTTGTTTAATTAAATTTTGAGTGGCTAAATTCTTGTCAGAAATTTGGTTATTAAACAACTAATATTTTTCCTTTTAAATCTATAGAAATATTATAACAAAAATTGTAATATTTATATTAATATAATATTCATATTTATATGATTATTTAATTTTGATTCATTATATATATAATTTATAAATTTTATATTTTAAATATTAATGAAATAATATAATTAATTATATATTAATAATATAATGTATATTTTTTTTTATTCATAAGGATATTTGTATTATATTTGAAAACCCAAAAGTTACATCTTTCCTTTGATTTTCTATTTGATCAAACTATGGCGAAGGCTTAACCATCCAAAAGCTCTAACTACCCATCTATGCTAACTAATCAAAAAATTGTTGACATCCATGTAGGGCCAAGTATTGCTAGTAGTCTATAATAATGACAGAGATTTCTAAATGAAAATGGAAAACTTTGTTACATAAGCATCAAACCCTAAGAGCCAAATACATACTATTATGCAACTAAAGCATGAAATCATTCGACACTAGCATTATGAAGATACATTGTGAATTCTACCACCCACTCAAAACCTTGCACAGGAACCAACTGCAACATCTTTCTTAGAAAATTTACCCTAACTATTGCCATCTTGCGATGTAGCAATAGACCCAATCCTTTGACATGCAAAATAAAAGGGTAGTACTGCACCACCTCACCTGGAATGTGTAGAAACACTATGTCTTGTGGTCTAGGCACCCTAGCACTAAAAGTTGTGGCTGCTAGAACTTCATTAAGGCCCCCCAACAGTTCTGGAATGATCATCCTATGAGTGATATTCTCTACTTCAATTTTTGAAATATTGAGATCTAGTAGAGAGGCCACAAACCTTGAGGTGATGTCTGTGTCTACCCTGTAGCACTTATCCTTTACCATGAAAGCTTTCCCCAAGATCACCTTTGTCACCCATACCATTAGGAAATCATTCTGCAAAAGGATCCTTTTAAGCCTTTGTTTTGTAACCTTCTCGAGAAAGGCCATTTGACGCTTCTTGCTTATTAGGTGTATTGGAGTGTCTATCACACTGCAAACTATGCTATCTACTAAGAAATGCACTCTAAATTTGGTTTTCTCTATCATTTCAAAGGTTTGCAATATAATGTATTAACCTCCACGATCTCTTTAATGGATACAAGAGGGCTTTTTAATGAGCTTGGTGAACTTTGAGTAATAATGTTACTTTCTAATCACAATGTAAATGCAAGACTATCCAACCTAGCTATTAAATTAAGAACCATCTTGAACTCACAAGTCCTAATTGTGCACTTTGTGTGATGATTGACCTTTTCATCTTCCATCTCCAAGACACCTGATGGTAATCATTAATGAATGCTAAAAGTACCAATCTTTACATTTCACACCTTCAGCCTATCTAATCATCTTTTTTCTTGCCATAGGATTTACTCCAAAAAAAATCCTAAGGTTAAGCTATTGGTTTGTCATAATTTTCACAACATCGATGTGAAAATTAACCCACACTATCATACTATGCTCTTACCTATTTGAATTAATGCATTTTAGTTTGGCTTTCTTTAATATATGTCCCATCTACTCCCATGTTGGCTAAAGCATCTAGGTCCCTATTACCTTCTCTTAAGGTACATGATTGACCATATAATTCTTGAAACCTTCCATCTACTCTCGAGCAACATCTAGCATGATCTTTAGTTTCCAATTGTGAATCTGACCTGATCTAATTGCATTTATAACTAGAGTGGAATCTCCTTCAAGAATAACTTGATCAATTTTCAATTCCAGACAAAATTGAATCCCATGCAAAAGTGCCATAAATTTAGCTTCATTGTTTGTTCCCTCAGGGAGACTCTTATCAAACTTGCCAATAAATTTACCATTCTAATCTCTTATTATACATCCAACCTTAGATGGGTCAGGGTTACCCCTCGCTGCCTCATCAAAATTTAGTTTATGCCATCCATACTTTGGTGCCTTTCATTCTATATTTGTTCTTGCTTCCTTCATTTTATCACCACCAGCTCCCATAAAGGAGGGAACTTTTAGACCATGCCAAGATTTTCTCATTAGAGTATCCCATTCTATGAAGTTGGCATTTTTGAAATTTTGAGTCTTTATTTTGTTATTGACAACTTCCACTATGGCTGCTTCTATTTTATTTTGTAAACAGGATATTGGTATTTCTTTTTATTGAAAGATCCTTCTATTTCTTTCTTTCCAAATCTGTGAGATCAATAGGGAGGGACAAATCACCCATAGGATGGAGTAGAGAGCTAATTTGTTTAGTATTGGCCAAGCTTGAAATAGGCTGAGTATGTATTTCAGCAGTGCACTTTGCCAAGCTATCTTGGCACACAACCATTGCTAACATTCTTGAGAGAATGGACACTCTAGAAGTAAGTGGTTTCCTAATTCCTTGGCCCCTTTACATAAAATGCATATGGATGGTCCTTGAAACCCCATCTTCTAAAATCTATTTGTTGTCAGTATCCTATTTTGGATTTTAGCCCAAGCAAAGATTCCTACCTTTGGAACATAATTCTTAAATTCCAACATATATTTTCTAGGATTTGAGATGTAGATGTCCCTGCACTTCTTAATGTTCTATATCCATCTCTCACTATATATTCCCCATTCTTGGCTCCATTCCATCTGAGGCTGTCATAACCTTCCCTTATGAAAGTTTTTTCTCTCCTTCAAGGCTACTTAAAAATCTACTACTTCCATTTTAGACAAACCTAACCTCTTGATATCCTTCCATTTCCATTTTGATAATCCCCTCGATAGGCTTTCCTCTAGATAATCCCTTACCTTTGAGCCCCACCAATGTTTAGTAGTTTCCCTGACATGATCCAATTCACTCCTCTTATCTAGGCTTGAAAACCCTCCCTAGGAATCTTCCCAGAATAAAGCATTTCTGCCATCTTTAATATCCTAGGTTAACTTATTAGTGATCAAGTCTCTGTAGCTTCTCAAAAAGTTCTGGATTCATGATCCAATAGGAAGGGTGCAAGATTTGAATATACTTAGCTCCCCATTATCTATGTATTTTTCTTTAAATATTTTAACCCACTTTAGGTCCTGATTTGCATAAATCTTCCACACCATCTTTGCTCCCAAGGCCTTGTTTTATAGCATTAGATTTTTGATTCCCACTCAATCTATTTGTTTTGATTTACATATTTTGTCCCATTTGATGAGGGGATACTTATTCTGCTTACTGTTACCCTGCCAGAAGAATCTTCACATTTTTTGGTTAATCTTATTATTGACATCTGTAGTCAAGGGAAAACAAGACATCATATAAATAGGTATTTGTGTTATCACAGCTTTGATCATCACAATTCTTCTGGCCCATGATATCCATCGGCCTTTTCATGAAGCCAACTTGCTGTCTATTCTTGAAACCAAAGAGTCCTAAAGATTCCTTGAGTGTGATCCAGTGGCTAAAGGTAGGCCCAGGTACCTACAAGGTAATTTCCCCTTTTTGAAGTTAAAAACCCTTAAAATTTGACTTTCTAAGCTTTGAGTTGAGTTGCAGAAGAAAACCTCTGATTTATCTTTGTTGACATTTTGTCCTAAAGTTGAAGAATAATCCTCCAAGATCTTTTTAAACATTCTTGCCTCTCTAACTTGAGCTACCCCAAACATCATTGTATCATCCACAAATTGTTGATGGGTTATGGCGAGGATTTCTTTGGTTACCTGAATTCCTTTTACTTGTCCCTCCAAAGCAGCCTTATGAATGGATCTCCCTAGTGCTTCTACCATTAGTATGAATAAGAAAGGTGAAAGGGGATCTCCTTGCCTTAGCCCTCTAGATGCAATGAAAAACCTTCTAGAGAGCCATTTATTAGAATTGAGAATCTTGGGCTAGCCACACAGTTAAAGATCTAGTCCAACCAGCTTTTGTTGAATCCAAATGCCTCCAACACCTTGAACAAAAATCTCCAATCCACTTTGTCATAAGCCTTCTTAATATCCAGTTTTATCAGCATATTCTATTTTTTCGTCTTTTGTGTGTAATGAATGGCTTCTTGAGCTATGATTACCCCATCTAGAATTGATCTCCCTAGAACAAATCGTGTTTGTTCTTCTGAGATTAAGTCTAGAAGAATCTTCTTTACTCTGTTGGCAACAACCTTAGCCTAAATTTTGTAGATGGTGTTGCACAAGGGAATGGGCATGCATGTATTCATCTAGGGAATTTGGTTAATCTTTTTTGGGTATGAGTGCTATAAATGTATTATTTATTTCTCTTAAAACTTTTCTAGTCCTTCTTGAATCCTCAATGGCTTCAGTGACTTCCCTTCCAATTATGTCCCAACATTTCTGATAAAACATAGCCTGAAATCCATCAGGCCCAGGAGCCTTATTTAGATGAAGTTGAAACAGTGCTTCCTTAATTTTTGCCTCTGTGAAGACTTCCATTAGCATCTTATTTTGTCCTTCTGAAACTAATTTCCAAGAATGTCTACTAAAATTTGTTGTTGTTCTTATCTTCTTGAACCTTCCAAATTATTAAGCAAATTCTAAAAATAGTTGATTATTTCTTATATGATGTCTTCCATCTTTTCCAGACATTTGCCATCTTCTACCTTGATTCTTGTGATTCTGTTTGCCTATCTCCTAGCTTTAGTTACATTGTGGAAGTATTTAGTGTTTTGATCTCCTTATTTTATCCACATCTCTTGAGATTTTTGTTTCCAAAAATTCCCTCTCTTGCTAATATATCCTCTTGTTTGATCAGCAATTATTTTTCTCTTTGGAATTTTGCCTCATCCATACCATTTGCTATCATCTCCTCATTTAAATCTGCCAATTGAGTTGCAACATTCTTTTTCTCTTTAAAAATGTTTTTGAAATTATTTTTATTCCATGTACTTTCAATTGTTGTTTCACTACTTTCAATTTTGTTGTAATAGTGAACATTTTTTATCCTTCCACATGCACTTCATCCCACCATTTTTTAATTAGATTAATCAAATTCTCATGCCTAAACCACATTTTCTCAAATTTAAAGGGACATCTTGTTGGCTTTTTCTCCCCTTGGATGTCTAATTGGATTGGATAGTGATCTGAGCCAGAAATTAGCAAAATGCTACTTTCCAATGTGTAGGGAAATGAGCCTATGTCTCCTTTAAAAATGAATCTATCTAGTTTTTCTGTAATGCTACTAAAACCAATTCTTCTGTTTGTCCAAGAGTAAAGACCATTGCCCATTTGAATTTCCATAAGAGAATTTCTCTCAACAAAGTTTGCAAAGTCTGTTTGAGATTGCAGCATTCTGGTTACCCCACCCCTTTTGTTAGAGGATCTTAAGATTGCATTAAAATCCCCCCCAATATATAGATTTCTAAATCTATTCCATTACAAATATTATCTCAGCCCCTCCACATTTCTCTTTTTTGGATACAAGAAGGACCATAAACATTAAGAAGTAAAAAACATAGTTCAGAGGAGAGACTCCTAACCTTACATGCCATCCAATGGTTGTTTGAATCCACTTTTTCCAACACTAGTTTTTGTGTTTTCCAGATTGTAAGTAGACCTCCTAAAGCTCCGTCTACATTTATAGCTTCCATTTTCCACTTTCTTAATTTGGATCTGAAATGTTCCAACTCTTCTTGATTTAGGTTAGATTCTTGGATTAGAAATAATTCAGCCTGTAGAACCTCCATCTAGTGTCTCACCAGACACTTCTTGTTAGGGGCATTTAAGCCCCTAACATTCCAAGAAATTATCTTCATTGATCCCCAGGAAGGGATTGCCCCTTCCCTAACTTTAGCATTTCAAAGATTTTCTTTTGTCCAACTTCATCTCCATCTTAATTTCTCTTTTCATGGTTTGAAATCCTTCATATCTTTTTGCTAGAGCCACAGTCAGGTGATTTCCTTAAAGCCTATGTTTGTGAGATGCCTAGATTACCGCCTTCCTCCTGGTAGGATAGGAAATTTTGAATGAAGGACAAGTTGTTGGTGCAATCTTCTCCCTCCCTTTTCCTCTCAGTTGCCTCATGTTCTTGTTCAGCTTCCCAATCTTCCTCCAAATCTTCTATTTCAATAAAGTCATCCTTTAAATTTTATTTAGCTTCCTTCACCAGATCAACCAATTCGCTACCAATAACTATTATAGAGTTAATATCTTCTACTCTGAAGGTGTTGCCAAGTAAGGTAATGACCTCTGTTAACTTCTCCTCTAGGTTATCCTTATTCCTAGGGGGATCTTCCTTCCTCTGCTCCAAACCATCCTCTAGATTGTTATCTTCGTTACAATTTTTGGGTGTCTTCGATTCTAATTATGTTGGATTTTTGCTTACCTCTCCTGCTTCTATTTTTTCTAGGTTTGCATCTTCCCTTGTTGACTTTGCTTCCTCCCTATTTTCACAGACAATCCTTTTCTTCTATCCTCTAAAACCCAAAACCCAAAACCCTAATCTTCCTCGCTTTAGGGTTTAAATCAAATTCCAATCTTTGTGTATAGATCCCCGAGTTTGTTACTATCTCCAATTCCCACCAGTGGGTGTTGTCTGGGTTATTCTCTACAAAGATCCTTACATAAGATCCTTCGCCATCCATATTTTCCCTTTCTTCAGCATAAATGAATTTTCCCATCTGATTGCCTATTATCTCTAAAGCTGCAAGCTCCCAGTATTCCAACAGAAGATTTGGAAGTTTTATCCAGTCCTGTATTTTTTCCATCTTATGTCTAAATGGATCAAAATTTGATTCCTAATCCCTTATGTAAATCCAAATTTGTCCATTATCCATATTCCATTTTGAATTTCCTTTTTAATTTCTTCCATTAGGCATATTACTATGAAGTATCCATTTGCCATTTGTTTAAATTGAAAGTTTTCTCCCATCTTTTCTTCCAACATTTCATTAGAAAATCCCAATTCAAATCCCTACCAAACCATTTGATTACCAAACCATACCTTTTCCGATGTAGGGTGATTGCCTATAAGATTTTATCCTCGATCACCACTGTAATGACACCTCTTCCTTTGTTCAAAGTACCATGTCTTTCAAATCTCCTCGATCTTCTAAACCCTAAGTTTCGCAAGCTTGTTTCTTCATGTGTAACAAATGTGTTCAAATTCCTTCGAACTCCCATTGGAATTGCATTTGTGTTTGTAGCATGGATTTACTTTGTCCTGGGAGAAGTTGCCCTATTCCATTTCTACTAGTATCTGCTCCTAAAACGTATCCCCTACATTATGTTCAAATTGCCATGGACCCAAGAGTTAATCCTCTCCTTTGTTTCAAACCTCGCCCTCCAATTCCAATCTTTCTATTTTGGCCATCTCCCATCTAATGATCTCCCTTGCCTGACACACCATTCTTCATTGGCAGCCCGTTTCCTAATTTGCTCCATGGGAATTGCATTCTCTGCTTCTGTAGCCCAATCTCTTCTTTTTGCCCTAACTCTTTCGCCTGCTCTCGCATGCTCCATTTTTAGTATTCAACAAAATTAATTTTTAAAATTTATTAAAGATAAACATTAATAATAGAATGTATATTAAATTAGTAGAATTGTAGTATTTATATTTATGTTATATTATAATAAAATGAAATATTAATATATATTTGTGTATAAATATTATATATTGAAATATTATAATGATCTAAATATTAATATATTATATTATATAACATTCATATTAATATTTAATTTTTATTCATTGTATATATTAATTATAAAATTGTTATTTCAAATATCAATACAATAATATAATTAATAATATATTAATAATAATATTTACAAAACCAATAAAAATAATAATATTTACATAACCAATAAAAATAATAATATTTATATTAAATTATTGACTATACAAATAAATAAAATTATCATTATTATGTATTTATATTTATGTTTCATGTTTTGAATCCCTTTCTATTACAACACATGTTATAATAAGGAAGATGTAAACTAATTGAGTGTCATCCCAATAATAACAACTAATAAAATGCTATAATAAATGAAAAAAAGACTCTACAATTTACATTTTCTAATGCAAACTCCATTGTAGTTTATGCTAAAAAAATATATAATAAATCAAATTCAAAATCAGCTAATCAATTCAAAAAAAATTTAACTACAAAACATATATTATTATTAAACACTACAAAACAAATACTTACCACTACGTTACACTTGTTTTCACTATTCACTTTAGTTGAAGCTTTGGAACTTTAGCCTTGATTCCATAAAATTTGACACGAACATTATTAATTATCTTTTATCACGATTCACCTGTTTCTTTTCTCATGCTTTACTACCCCGCATTTCCACATCCTTTCATTTTGCCCTGGGGAAACTTCTTTTTCTTTTCGCTGGTGCAGCCCCCGCATGTTTCTTAGTACATTCCTTTACTTCGCTCCCACGTTCGATGTTTCATCCCATGTCAAAGCCAGTACTGCTACTGCTTTCGGTTGCCACGTTACAATGTTGCCTTAATCGGTTCAGCTCCTTTCATGGTGTATGGTTTTGCAGCTTCCATCTCGTTGGTCTTAATCATCACGGATGTTTGTAGAGTTTCACCATAAACACATGTAATGTTTAAGTCTCTACAATGTGGTGAACTTTAACCAGCCGGTGCGTTGCAAACGATCAGTTGGTCGAAATCTGTACGACTCAAAGTGAGTGTACGGCACGTCTCAGAGTGGATGGTCGAAATGAAATTTGTTGAAACAGTTATTAGATTTTGTTGACGGGTGCATTGCTGGAAAAAGCCGTACAGCTGATCGCCACAACTCACCGACTGTTTACGGCTGGGCCTACATTGTAGTCACTTAGATTCAAATGTGCATCCAAAATGCTAGATAGACATTGTCTCTTGGCATCTTTGTTGATATGAGCATGATTTTGGGTCTTTCTAAATTGGTGATACTACAGGTTATGACACTCTATGATTTTACTATTGGCAGAGTGCACATGTGTGTTAGTGAGATAGCTCGTTTGAAGTACAATGTAAGTTAAACATAGTTGTCAATTCTCTCCCATTCTTTTTAGTTTATGCATAGATCAGTTGGAGTAAATCATTTCAAGTTGCTTGAACGTAGATGGTTGTTTGTTGTATAAAGTTTGCAATGTTATTTTTCTATTTACATTGATGGCATTATTTTGAGGTCCCATTGAAAGGAAGGTCTCCTAAAACAACTTTGTATCTTGGTATCCTTTGGCTACATTCAATAATCTTCACATACATGTTGAAAAACAGAAAAAGTTAGTTTTTAACACATAAAAATATACTTCCAAAAAAAATTTCTTGCCTATAAAAGTCAAAATGGTTGAGATTAGAAATATTGTTTCTCAAAGAAATAAGAGTAGCATAGCCATTGTTTGGTCTAGCCTTTTACCTTGAGTGGCACTTTATCTTGTTACTAACTATCAATGCTAGACTAAAAAATTGAGTATGCTACTCTAATTTCTTTTGAGACACAATATTTATAATTTTAATTTTAAGATATCTAAATCAAAATTTGTCTCTTTTATTCAATTGTTATCAATCTTGAATCTGCTCTTTCATATTAAAAATCATACTTTATTAAAATAAAAATTATAAAATTGCTTTTTCAATCCCACAAACCAATTTTAATATTTGATAAACAATAATATCACTATCATATTCACTACTCACTTTGAATTTGTACAAGTATCAGAACATCTTATTGTTAGAGTCCTTAAAAATACTTTTTCAAATACCAATACACATATTTGATAAACATTAATATCACTATCATATTCATTATTCACTTTGAATTTGCACACGTATCAGAGCAGCTTATTGTTAGAGTCGGTAAAGTTCTGAAAGATATTTGGTTGTTCAACGTCAAATTTTAACGAGGAACTTTTTTCCTTGTTGCATTTGAGATATGATCCTTTTAGGTTTGGTGCGTGTTTAAGTATTGTTTCTTTAAACATTGAAGCACTGTGGAAGATTTTGTTGACTTCTCTTGCAACGTGTATGGATTTAGGTAACTGATCGCTATCCTGAATGGACAAAAGATTTTGGATTGCACTATATCCTGTGGCATGACCTTTCAAATCAAGTCAGATTTGCCGTCTCCTCGAAGAATTCAAACATGCTTTTTCATCTCTTATCCAGAATTTTCTCCTTTTGATAGATCCTCGTGTCTGCCAATATGCTTTGTACAATATTTACGATGACTGGCGAATAAGATGGTGCCCCACTACCTTTTTTTTTTGGGTTTATCCTGACTATTTCTGTATATATTCTTCTTTCCGCGCCTAACAAATATTGCAGTTAACTGTAATAGTACATAGGCATGGTTCACATGCTATGTGAGTTATGCCAGCTTTTCTTCAGCTTTCAGAATGGTTTCTTACAAAGGATTAGTGGAAGAAGTTGTTCTTTACCTCTCCCTCAATAGCTTCTATGAATTCTCTTTTTAATAAAAATGTTAGGGAAGAAAGCTTTGGATGCTGTTGAGGTTGAGGTTAAAAGCAGCTATGTTCCAAACAATATTTTGTATTAGAGGACGTGTATTATGTAATTTAGTAGTTTAATGTTGGAACAGTTAAATTTACATATCCCATAAATAGATATTCTTCTTTTCTTATTCAAAATTTGATTTGATATTTGAAAATAATCCTTCAATATAATTTTAGTCGAAATTCTATTGTATATTTCATTTTTGTCATTTCTACATTTATTTATAGATTAATTAATAGAAATGTCATAATTTTTTTGTTTAATAAAGAATTTAGGTTTATACAATTATTGAATGATATATTTCAGTTAAAAAAGTCAAATAACTACTTTAGTAGAAATAAATTTGTTAAAATTCATTACTTTTTAAAATTTCTGGTTTATACAACTTGTTCCATAATTTAAGTAAACTATCCAATAGTTTACTACACATATGCTTTGGTTTGGTAAATTTTAAAAGATTAAACACTAAATACAATGTGATTTAGCTTAACCAACTTTATCAAACTATTTAATTAAAATTTTGGGTTGTTTGATTGGATGAGTATATAATGATTTACAGTAACATTTTCATTCAATTGGATATTTTAGTATTTGGAAAGGTAAATTTTATGATGAAATACAATAGAATTTACTTAACATATTAGCAAGCCTGATGTATTATTATGATTTAAATTTTGACTCCTTTTTCAATGCAGATAAGATATTTCTACTGGCCGGTAATTACCTATGCATGGCCAATAGTCGTAGATTGATAGACTGGACTTAGTGGATCGTTACCCGGAGCCCCGAGAAAAATAAAAATGGAAAAGAATATGAAAGCTATAAAAGAGAGCTTGATTAGAAAATGGTGAGAAAGAGTTACTGATTAATATTCTTTCCATTTTCGTTTCCTTTCTCTTTGGATCTGTTTGGAAGTTGAGTATTTGTGCGATTGGAGCTTCATTGGGATATGGAAAGATCTTCATTTCAGCATTAGCGTGGGATTTTTTGGGGGAGAGATAAGAATTGTTTTCCCAAAACTTTAATTGGAACTTTAATTATTATGGGATAAGATTTACTATTTTTCTCCCGTGACTTCTTTCGAATTCTCTAGAAAAGACTTTATTGTGTAGATTTGCTGTTGGGCCAATTGTTTGGGGGAGAGATAAGAATTGTTTTCCCAAAACTTTAATTGGAACTTTAATTATTATGGGATAAGATTTACTATTTTTCTCCCGTGACTTCTTTCGAATTCTCTAGAAAAGACTTTATTGTGTAGATTTGCTGTTGGGCCAATTGTTTGGCTGTATTTCTTGGTTTATTCTTAAATATCATTCAGTTCAAGTTAAATGTTAGTTTTGGTTAACAAAAATAGAATAAATATTTAATACATTTTGATATGAAAGAGGTATAAAATTGCTGTTGATTGTTTGATCATTGAATTAAATGATTTTTAAGTAGAGTGATATTCTTTCTTTATTGCCCCCCTGTAGCTTTTATACTTCCAAACTTTTATTATTATAACTTAGAGAAATTTTTCTAGTACTGGATTTTATTGGTTTTATAGTGCTAGTTGGGTTTTGCTTTTTATTGAGTTGAGAGTTATATCCATTTTATGTAGGCCAAAGTTTTTAGATTTCCTTGTAATAATGGTCTTTTGGATTTTTTAAAATATTTTTTAATTAAATTTTATAAAAATAAATAAATTGATAGATAAAAGAAGAGAAAGAAAGAAGATAACATTACTTTTGTTTTAAATAAGTATGAATGTGAAATATAATAGTATAGATATCTTATACATATATCTAAAAAGTCACTTAAAAGATTTTATTCTACTTTAGAACTCTTTTTTTACTAGGGTATCCATCTTAGATAAATATATGTAAAAGCAGCTAAGTAAGAGATATCATTCTTGAAGCATCTATTCCACATATATCACAAATTCAATAAAAGATAAGCATCTTGAGAATGATATCTCTTGGCATCCAAACATTTAAAATATTAATTCAATCTCCAACATTATTTTAATGAATCAATCATTTTCATTTTACTAATAATAGAGCAAGAACTTTACATAAGATAAAATATAAAATAAAGAATCATTTAATATTCATTAAAATGTGCGATACCTATGAAATTGATAATATGTCACTTGAAATCCCTAGACCCAGACCTATGCCATGGGGTTCATTTGAAATAGCCACACCTACATATTGCTTTCAAGGATTCAGAGGATCTATAGTTCACACATAGGTTTACAACACATATCACCAGTTAATATGTTATAGTTTAGAACGTGAATAAATTATGGCACCGATACTTCATATATTTAATAATTTATTTCAGTTTAGAAATGGTACCCTAGAACCTTACCAAGCCTAACAATCACAACAACTCTCTACCACTAGTTGCAATCACCCACTATCTAGGAAAAGTTGCCTATATCTTGAGAAATCCCTAGACCTAAAACTATTCCTCAAGGGTTCATTTAAAATGGCCCTACATACATATTCATTTTAGATAATTAGAGGCTCCATAGCTCATACATAGCTTTAAAACACATATTATCAATTAATATGTTATAGTTCTGGAACACAAATAAATTGTGGCACCAATGATTCATATATTTAATATATGTTTCAATATAGAAGTGCTATCTTTGAACCTTACCAAGCATAGCAAGGGTCACAACTCTAGCACTACTTGCAATTGCACACTATATATGAGAAGCTCACTATATCCTAAGAAATCCCTAGATCCAAACTTATTGATTAGGGATTCAGTTGAAATGACACTACTTACATATCCATTTTAGGGAATTAGAGGCTCTATAGTTTGCACATAGGTTTATTCCACATATCACCAATGTCACATTAAACCATCATTAGTGAATGTTTGGCTCAAACAAGTTTATTTCATCATTCAATAATACCAACACAAGACTTTATGTTCTATATAAGTTAAAATTTTCTATGCCTTCATACAAAGCTATTTGTACAATGCAAGATTATTTCCATACTCATAGATCCATTTACTAATCTTCTAATAAATTTTGTCTCTCTTCCTCAGCTTTAAGATTGAAAAGTTGTTTTCCATTTTTGATCTTTTCATAGCAGTCATATGTAAATGCTATCAATATTTTTAGTTCTTCTAAGGAATTTACAAATTTCAACCCTGTTATTTCTTTTTGTCCTATGTCAATTATTGGATTTGAAAGAGCCAAACCTTATGATTTGTGTATTTGCAATGCCCAAGCCTACCATAAGGGTAGTTGGTTTGTGTGTCCCATTTGTATTGATGTAATTGGAATTGTATGTGGAGTTTCATCTTCAAATGATATCCTTGAGTAATTGGTAAACTCAACCATAATATATATCAATGGTGTTGGTGGGACACTCCCAAGTTTGCATATTATATTTCGAATATACTCTAGAGCTCCATTTATAATAATTTCTTCTATCCAAAGGTTAGAAGTTAACATGGCCCCTGCATTCCTTAATAGTTAATAACTCTACATCACATTCACCATTTTGACTTGCTTCTAGTGCATTGGCACTATCCACTTGGGTTGCAATGCTACATGCAATAGGTCATTTCAATGAATGTAATTTTCTTCTACTGTGATTATGCACATTACCATTTATGGTGAACAAATGAATACTATTGTCAAATTCTTTAATATGGATTTATCTATTCTAACATTGATTCTTATCATCAATAACTACCAATCATCAATTGCCAAATTTACATCTCTCAAGTTTGGGAGAAGTTGATGAAACCTTTGTTGGTCCTCATTTTCTCCTTTTGTCTAAATAACTTATCCAAAGTAACAACTATTTTGAATTATCTCCATAATAGTTTAGTGTATTTGTTATGATCATATGGTAGTGTATCTCTAACTGGAGCTCATTGTCTCACATCTCCAACCAAAATTTTAGATATAACAACAAAACTCATGTTTGCATTTTAGGAAATGCTTAACAAAGCCAACAGTCTATGTTTTATATAAAAAATTCAATGAAGCTCATTTCATTAATCAATATGTATTATATTTGTCAAATCTCTTCTTGAAAAGTTGTAAGTCTTGTTCATTCTATTTCAACAAAATTTGTGATTGGGATTTGAAGTTGTGAATGGATGATTGAGGATCCAATATGGAATTATGCAACTTCAGTTGGTGCTAGATCTATATTAGGATATCTAACATAATATAATTTCTATATTATGTTTTTATCCTAATATATATAACAAAATAACACATAGATCTATCATTTTTAGAACTTATATAAGTTAGACCTATTCTATATTTAAAATTTAGCATATTGATATAATATCGTATTCTATAATTTTTTTATATCTAAGATGATTATCTATATATAGATATCTATATCAAGATATCTAGCAATATTCATGATCATAAATATTCTAGATGATATACATTAGATAATTTTGTTATATTTATATGATATGTGTTGCAAGTATGAGGTCAACTAGTGTTGTCATTGATGTCAACATACTCATATTGCATTGGTAAGAAGGTTTGGATGAGCTGTGTGTTGAGGATATTAAGAAAAGTAGTCTCAATCAGGAACAGTGAAGAACAGTGATAAGAAGAAGGCAAATGTACTCAATAGGTTAAGAATCAGAGGATGCGGATTAAAGGGTTTGTAGATATGAGTCTTGAGATGATCCAGTTAAGATTTCAAAGGTCCACATGAAGATATGAAAAAGTTGTGATCGGTCAAGTAGAAACGGTTCCGGGAGTTGTTCCGGAGTGACAGAGTGTTACAAAAAGGTACGGTGAGAGCCAGAGGTGCATTATCAGACTCTGCGGATTGGAAGGAGTGTTTCAGATGTCCTTGTGATGTGTCATCCTAGTTTGTACAAAGTTTGGAGGTCTGGAAGAACCTTTTTCAGTTTGACAGTCGTGACAGACTGTGTTCTTGAAGTTCCAGATGAAGAGGAGAAGAGATTCCTGTGAGTAGAGGAAGTGCGGATGTACCTAGTCAATCAAGCAAGCTTGTGAAGGTTCTTGGATCATGTTGAGGTTATGTTGTCGATCTGCATTGGTGGTAGAGCTTGGAATTGAAGATATTCTTCCGGATGAAGTTCTTATTCAGACTAACCGACTGGATGAAGTTGTTCATCTTGCGAATGTTCTTGTGGTGGCTGACCGGATGTATTAATCATCTTGCGAATGTCCTTATTGTTGATTACTGACTTAGATGATTATTCCTAAGTCGATGTCTTGTATAAATAAAGGTTTGTGAGTTCATTTCAAAATGTGTTGTGGAGCGAATGAGAGTGGTATAGTGAAAGAGCGAAGGGTAGAGCAGAAGTATCTCAGGCTTAAATGGAACTGATCCAGACATGGTAAAGATGTCAATCTCCAGTTCAAGTTTGTGATTCCTATCACTTTGTAGACAGTGTGTCTCTTATAGGCAGTGTGCCTCTTTATGAGCAGTGTGCTCGGGTAGTGAGCCCTAATTGGCATGTGCCATTCATTTTTCTTATTCTTCTAACAAAGAATAATCCTTGGGTTAATCACCCCATGGTTTTTCCCTTAACTGGGTTTTCCGTGTCAAAATCTTGGTGTCCAATGTGTTGATGTTTATCTGCTCTTGTGTTTATGCATTATGCTTTCATGGATGGTTAATTGATATGCTATTAACCAACAAAGAAGAATCAAGTGTTTGAAGTAGAAGCAAGTTTTTACATAACTGATTCACCCCCCCTCTCAGTTGTGTGCCCTAGATCTAAGAATTGGTATCAGAGCCAAGTTCCTCTGAAAGGAGCTTAATCGCTTGAGGAGATCCAGGATGTCGTCATACAAGAAGGATAGTTTGAAGTTCGATGGAACCAACTTCACTCTCTAGAAAAGGTCGCATGAAATGTCATTTGGAGTGTATGGGAAAAGCATACTTGACCATGGTCTCAAAACCATATGTTCCTCCACAGGGTGGTCCGACAAATTTGAATGAAATCACAGATGCTGAAAACAATATGCGGACCAAGGAAGCTCTTCTAAGCGCATTGAATGACTTAGATCTCTCAAATGTTATTGACCTACCAACTGCATATGAGATCTAGACTAAACTGGAACTTATGTATGAAGGAGATGAGTTTGTCAAGAGTGCAAGGTTACAAAGTCTGAAAGGGAAATTTGAAAGATTGAAGATGAGAGATGATGAAAATATCACTACCTTTATGCCAAGAGTGAATGAGCTAGTGTGTGGAATCAGGAATGCTGGTGGAGTTCTAGATGAAAATGAAATTGTTTGCAAAATTCTCAGATCCCTTCCTGCTACCTACAAAATCAAGGTTGCTGCCATTAATGAATTTAGAGCCCATACAACTGTCACAAGAGAGCAACTAGCTGGAAAACTAGCTGCATTTGAAATGACTGAGTTTGGAGATGATCCCCCCAAGATTGAATCTGCATTCAAAGCCAGTGCCTATGTGAAAGGCAAACAAAGATTTGATCTAGGAGAGAACTCTTCAAGGAAGCTGCCATGGTATGATCAAGCAAGGAAAGACATGGAAGAGGAAGAAGCAGAAATAGCTCAACTTGAAGCCCTCATTGCAAAGAGACTGCCAAGAGGGTCCGGTAAGTATGAAGGAAAACTACCCTTTAAGTGCTTCAATTGCAATAAGATTGGTCATTTTGCTTCAAGATGTCTAAAAAGATCTGCAAGGTCTAATACTAATAGACAAAGGTTTCAAAAGAACTGCTATTATGTTCATGAAGAAGATGACAATGAAGGAGTAATAGATGATGAATCAGAAATAGGAAGCAAATCTAGAAATGAATGGGTGTTTATTGCCATCAAGGAAGAAGATTCAATATCCTCTGAATTTATCAATCATAAGGTTGTAGAAAGAGCTTTGGCTGCCCAAATTGAAGAAAAGGATGATTGGGTTATTGACAATGGATGCTTTCACCATATGACTAGTGACAAGAACAAGTTCTTAGATCTGGAAAAGTATGAAGGAGGAATGGTAAAGTTTGGTGACAATTCTGCTGGTAGAATCAGAGACAGGGGAACTATTTCTTTTGTTGGAAAGAGCAAAACTGGTAATGTACTATATGTTGAAGGATTGAAGCACAATCTTCTCAGTGTTGGTCAGTTAGTGGATAAAGGCTATGATCTCTAGTTCAAGAATGGAAGATGCAAAATCTTTACAAGCTCCGGAACTGAGATTGCATCCGGTACTCAAACTAAAGGTAATATCATCCATCTAGTTGGTTCAAATAAAAGTTGTCTGTTTGTTCAAGTTGATCAGAGTTGGCTATGGCATAGAAGGATGTGTCATGTAAATTTTGATAACATCATCAAGATAAGTAATATTCAGGCTATAAGAGATCTTCCAAAATTGGTGAAACCTACAAATAGTTTGTGCAAAGAATGTTAGCTAGGTAAATAGAGCAAAGTCTCTTTCAAAAGCAAAGATGAGTCCTCTATCAGATTATTGGAATTAGTTCATACTGATCTATGTGGTCCGACAAGAATCAAGAGTATGCAAGGTGATAGATATTTCATGTTACTAATTGATGATCATTCCTGGATGATGTGGGTTACCTTCCTAAAGGAGAAATTAGAAGCCCTTGAGAAGTTCAAAATCTTCAAAGCTATGGTAGAGAATCAAATTGGATTGAAACTGAAGTGTCTAAGGTCTGATAAAGGTGGTGAATTCACATTCGGTGAATTCATAGAGTTTTGTGAGAAGCATGGCATAAAGAGACAGTTGTCTACTCCTAGGACTCCACAACAGAATGGAGTAGTTCAGAGAAAGAACCAGACCATCCAGAAAGCTTCCAGGACAATGATGATGGAAACAAATGTTCCTCAGATGTTTTGGAGAGAAGCTGTCAGCACTGCAGTCTACACTCTTAACCGAGTTCAAATCAGAAACAATACCGATAAGACTCCTTATGAACTTTGGTTTGGTATAACTCCCACTGTGAGATATTTCAGAGTATTTGGTAGCAAGTGTTACATCAAAAGAGATGAAGATTTAGGAAAGTTTGATGCTAGAAGTGATGAAGGAATTTTCTTGGGTTACTCCACTCAAAGCAAAGCATATCGGTGTTACAATAAGAGATTGAGAAAGATGATAGAAAGTACAAATGTGAAGGTTGATGAAGGAATTGAGAAGCCCTCAAGATTCTATGAATGTGATGAAGATGATCAGAATGATTCTCTAGTGCAAGGAGCTCCATCCTCCTCTGAAAGTCAGATTCAGACTAATCTGGTAAATCAGGAAGAAGAGGTTTGTCTGAAGGAACCTGATCAAGAAATAGCAGTGCAAGAGACTCCCAAAGTTCCAAGGTATGTAACTTTAAATCACTCTAAAGATCAGATCATAGGTGACAAAAGAAAAGGGGTACAAACAAGGAGGAAAATTGCTCAAAATTCAGATGAATGTTGTTTGATTTCAAAGATTGAACCTAAGACAATAAATGAAGCATGCAATGACGAAAATTGGACAAAAGCAATGGAAGAAGAGTTGATGCAAATTGAGAAAAATCACACTTGGGATCTTGTTCCCAGACCTAGAAATAAGAATGTGATTGGAAGCAAATGGGTCTTCTGAAACAAACTAAATGAGGTTGGTGAAGTAATCAGAAACAAAGCCAGATTGGTCTGCAAAGGCTACTCTCAAATAGAAGGAATTGACTTTGAAGAAACCTTTGCTCCGGTAGCAAGAATTGAAGCAGTCAGATTATTTCTTGCATATGCTGCCTTCAAAGACTTCAAGGTATATCAGATGGATGTTAAGTCTACCTTCCTAAATGATGATTTGGAAGAAGAAGTATACATTGAACAACCGGATGGATTTCAATTGTCTGATAATAATGATATGGTCTGCAAGTTGAAGAAAGCATTGTATGGATTGAAGCAAGCCCCAAGAGCATGGTATGAAAGGTTGGATAAGCATCTTGTGCAGATTGGATTCAACAAAGGTACTACTGATAGTAACTCATATTTCAAAATTGATCATGAAAACATTTTGATTGTTGAAGTGTTTGTGGATGATATCATTTTTGGAGGAAGAGATAGTATGTGCAAAACTTTTGCAAATTAGATGAAAAGTGAGTTTGAAATGTCTATGCTTGGTGAAATGAATTTCTTCTTGGGTCTACAAATTACTTAAACAAAGAAAGGGATCTTCATTTCTCAGACCAAATATGTGAAAGAATTGTTGAGGAAATTCGGTATGGAAGATTCAAAGCTAATGAACACTCCTATGGCAACTGGATGTAAGTTGAGCAAAGATGATGACTCTCCAAAGGCAGATCAGACAAAGTATAGATCAATGATTGGTGGATTGTTGTATCTCACTTAGACTAGACTAGATATAATGCAGGCTATTGGTCTTGTGGCAAGATTCCAGGCTGATCCTAGAGAATCTCATGTTATGGCAATCAAAAGAATTTTTAGGTACTTGAAAGGAACAGTTGAGTATGGTCTATGGTATCCTAGAGATCTAGATTTCTCTCTCCATGCATATACGGATGCGGATTGGGTAGGAGATGTGGATGACCAGAAGAGCACCAGTGGTGGAGCATTCTTCTTGGGAAAGAAATTGGTTTCTTGGCTAAGCAAGAAACAAGAGGCAATATCTCTGTCTACAACTGAAGTAGAATATATTACAGTAGCAAGTAGTTGCACTCAAATTTTATGGATGAAGCAGATGTTAAGAGACATGAAAGTAGAATATGAGGAGTCTATCATAATTTTCTGTGATAATTCAAGTGCAATAAACATTTCTAAGAATCCGGTGTTGCATTCTAAGACCAAGCACATATCTATCAAGTTTCACTTTCTGAGAGAACAAGTGAACAAGGATGAAGTCAGATTGGAGTATGTACCCTCCAAGGATTAGATTGCAGATATTTTTACTAAACCTCTTCCCAAGGACTCTTTTGAGTATGTCTAGGAGAAGTTAGGGGTCATGGCCCCTCCGGTGATGAACTAGGATGCACTGATGTGCATCAGTCTGGTGGATATCATAGTCATATCTTGTGATCCATATTGATGATGGGGAGCTACTACTAAGGGGGAGCTGCTGGTATGATTCTGATATATTACAAGTGCAAGTATGAGCCCTTTGCCATTGATGTCAAAGGGGGAGAGAAGACATGTGAAAAACAAGTGGTTGATGATCAAAGGGGGAGTAGTAAAGGAAGAGAAGACATGTGAAGAGTTGTTGCTGATAGGGGGAGCTGTGACAGAAAAGAGAAGTTCTTGTCTTGATGGTTTTTCACATCATATGTTGCCATCAATGAAAAAGGGGCAGATTGTTGCAAGTATGAGGTCAACTAGTGTTGTCATTGATGTCATCATACTCATATTGCATTGGTAAGAAGGTTTGGATGAGCTGTGTGTTGAGGATATTAAGAAAAGTAGTCTCAATCAGGAACAGTGAAGAACAGTGATAAGAAGAAGGCAAATGTACTCAATAGGTTGAGAATCAGAGGATACAGATTAAAGGGTTTGTAGATATGAGTCTTGAGATGATCTAGTTAAGATTTTAGAGGTCCGCATGAAGATATGAAAAAGTTGTGATCGGTCAAGTAGAACCGGTTCCAGGAGCTGTTCTAGAGTGACAGAGTGTTACAAAAAGGTCTGGTGAGATCCGGAGGTGCATTATCAAACTCTGCGGATTGGAAGGAGTATTTGGGATGTCCCTGTGATGTGTCATCCCAGTTTGTACAAAGTTTGGAGGTCTAGAAGAACCTTTTTCAGTTTGACAGTCGCGGCAGACTGTGTTCTTGAAGTTCTAGATGAAGAGGAGAAGAGATTCCTGTGAGTAGAGGAAGTGCGGATGTACCTGGTCAATCAGGCAGGCTTGTGAAGGTTCTTGGATCATGTTGAGGTTATGTTGTCGGTCCGCATTGGTGGTAGAGCCTAGAATTGAAGATATTCTTTCAGATGAAGTTCTTGTTCAGACTAACCGACCGGATGAAGTTGTTCATCTTGCAAATGTTCTTGTGGTGGCCGACTGGATGTATTAATCATCTTACGAATGCCATTATGGTTAATTGCTGACTTAGATGATTGTTCCTAAGTCGATGTCTTTTATAAATAAAGGTTTGTGAGTTCATTTCAAAGTGTGTTGTGGAGTGGATGAGAGTGGTATAGCGAAAGAGCGAAGGGCAGAGTAGAAGTATCTCGGGCTTAAATGGAACTGATCCAGACATGGTAAAGATGTCAATCTCTAGTTCAATTTTGTGATTCTTATCACTTTGTAGACAGTGTGTCTCTTGTAGGCAGTGTGCCTCTTTGTGAGCAGTGTGCTCGGGCAGTGAGCCCTAATTGGCATGTGACATTCATTTTTTTTATTCTTCTAATAGAGAATAATCCTTGGGTTAATCACCCTGTGGTTTTTCCCTTAACCAGGTTTTTCACGTCAAAATCTTGGTGTCCAATGTGTTGATGTTTATCTGCTCTTGTGTTTATGCATTATGCTTTCATGGGTGGTTAATTGATATGCTATTAACTAACAAAGAAGAATCAAGTGCTTGAAGTAGAAGCAAGTTTTTGCACAACTGATTCACCCCCCCCTCAGTTGTGTGCCCTAGATCTAACAATATGGACTATTTTAGCTAAATCATATATAGTTAGCTATGAACAAAACTTGCTATATATGATTTATCATATACAAATATTAAATATTTTATATGCTAGTATAAACTTTAAAACCAAATCAAATATATATAAATGAAAATGATAGAACTAAACAAAATTATCCACCCTATCTATTAGAAATAATAGTAGCATTGTATTCTAACAATTTCAAAATATCTACATTAATTAGATATTTTGAATCAATACACAACATTAAATAATGTAATAAACTTGTCAATACATGTTCAAAACAAGTGACAAATCAAATTTTAATGAAGATAATGTATCATTTGAAAGTAACATCAATATTTCATTCAAATGGTATCAATATATTCAATATTATAAAAGTAGAAACAATCCAAATATTTGAAAGTAATCACACTGTATCAATATATTAAATATTATAAAAGTGGAAATAATCCAAATATTTAAAAGTAATCACATTGTTATAGGTTGAATTAGGACACAAAATAAATAGTACTTTTCAATATTTAACAAAGTGGACCTATGGAGATGATTTTAGAATCTATAATAATAAACTAAGATATAGAGTATTAGGATTTATAATTATAGAGAATCATAAATAGATACATATCTAGTTCATCTTTATGATTTATAGAGTGTCTTGGGTATTTTTGTGCTAGAAAGTAATAGCTTAAGGTATTAGCTCTATGCAATGGGCTGTACTAAAATTTTATTTATAGACATTGCTTAAGAAATGTTATAGGTTTTCACATAAAATGTTTTCCTAGAAAAAATTAAAACATCTCTCACACTATTTCACATATATACCAATAACTAGCAAAATATATTTGTGAAATTAATTATATTATAAATTAAAATTATACTTGTTTCTTCTCAAACACAATAATCCTAAAATTTCTCAAGTAGGTGTAACAATATTTCAATACCCGCTGCTAGGCTCCTCTAATATTCTCATGCAAAATCACTATGTCACAATCAAGTCAAAAAATATTCTATTTTATGAAATTTATAAATCTAGTAGATGCACTAAACCAAGTAAAACAAAAAAACCATTAGTTGTCCCATATATGTGAGCTTTGCTATAAAATTTTTATTTTTTAAATTATGTAGAAATATTATTTCACAATAGTGTAGGAGCACAAAATAGTCCTCACATGGAAATCGGAACCATAGTTCATGTTATAGAAAAAGGGGTCTAGATTTTGTCACCAACTCCCATAAGAAAGACTAGGAATGCCCATTGCATGAAACCAATACATTGGGGTAGAATAGAAATTTCTAACATCGTTTAATATTTTTGATGCCTAATATCAATTTATATGAGGCTAATTTTATTTTTCTAATTCTTTAAAAAGATTATTTTTGTACAATCTAAGCTATATAAAGGTTTATGGAGGGATTTCATTTAAGTTATAGTTTATACACTAGACAACTTCAAAGTAATTTTTTCCCTTAAAATTATCAATCCATATTTTAATAAGGAATATTAAAAATCCCTTTTTATCCTCTATGGAGGGAAATAAATTAGAATGTGTATTCTCAAATGTTGTATTCATATTCTGAATTTCCTTTCACCATTATAGGAAAGTTTTAGTTTTCTATAATGATATAAAATATAATTATTCATCATTGATTACTATTGTTATGTCAGAAAATGTCCCCTTGGGGGCTTTTTCCTCTTAAGGTTTAGCTCCAGAGTCCTTAATTTGCATTTAGAGCATCTTGCATGTTACTTCTAAATCCCAATGAGAAAACCCTTGGGTCTTGTGACAAATAGGACCTGGGAGCTGCACTTTCAGGATCACTGAGAAAAAATGGCAAGGTGGACTTGGGTGCTAGCGCCCTAGTCCAGCCCTATTTTGGGTCTGCCCTAATTTCAAATGTTGGTTTAGTGACCATTATTTAGGTCCTATGTCGACACCTAAAGTTTGAATTATGAAATTCTTAGCGGGAATCTTTGTAGTTCCATATATAAGAATGATTAGGTTTCATTTGCAAACTAGATGGACTTTATGTGTACTTGTGGTTATATAGCATTCCAAATATTCATTGTGTTGTAGAGCATAGCATTGTTATTATGTTTGTGTTTGCAGATTTGACATCCATCTCCTCATGGCATGAAGAACATCTTCTTTCCATGAGATCTTCACTACAAGGTGATATCTATTATGTTTTCAATCATTTATTATTTGGATTTTTGCCTCTATCCCACTGGGATACGCACTCTCATCTGACAATGGTGTTTGGAAGACTTGAATGTCTCTCTAGGGCTTGACCGAGGCAAGCCTCTAAACACCACAACCCCCTCCCCAACTCCTTGTGATTGCAGGTTATAGGTGTCAAGTTCCATGGAGTGGAGTTGCAGTAAGGAGTGACAAACATCAAGGATTTGGGATCTAAAAAGAAGCAGGACACTAGAGCTTTTCCTGGACTAGGGTGCTAGTCCCTATGTCCTCTATAGTTGAATTCCCAGAAATAGAAGTTGCAGTGTAGATCAGTGTCAGAAGGAGATCAGGATTCTGCAAAGAAACAAGTACCTTGGACTTGGGCGCTAGTCCCCATGTCCCCAACTTCTTTGCCTTTTGAACTTCAAAAAATAGCGAGTTAAATATCTCTATCCCTTATCTCAGTTTGAAAGGATTTGCTGTAATTTGATAATTTACTTACTAATTTGCATATTTAGGGTTTCTAAGTATAATTGAACATTAGATAGAGACATTGTTTGACACATCTAAGAATCCACAACTTCCCAAGTGGCAGTCCAATCTAATAGGTGATTGCTCTCACTTAGTGGAGATTTAGCTCAGTTGATATGCCCTTGGAATGTTTGTAGTTAAAGGAGGATTTTGCATAAACCATTAAAACCACAACCATTTCCACCCTTTTAGCTCCCTAAACATTTTAGTGAACCGATTTTTTTAGACTTTTTGGCACCTTGTTGAGTGTTGTTTGATAGATTTACATTCATTCATCTTATTGCATTCGAAACATTACCAAAAAAAAATTGAGAAATTTGAAAAAATTGGCATCTTTGGCTTGTATTTTAGCATAATTTAGATTAATTGGTATTTAATTTCAATTAATTTCTATGATTTTAATTATATCTCATTCAAATTACAAAAATTCATCATTTAGAAGTCACTTGCATTACATTTCTGTGCTTAAATAGTTAAAAAATGCTTGAAACTGTGCATTTTTCATAAAAACTTAGTTTTGCATTAACTAGGGTTTGTAGTCAAAATATTGTTTTAGATTTTATTACCATTTTCAAACACTCATTAGGACTGATTTCTAATAGTAGTGTTGCATCCTAGTGGTCTTCTTGCAAAATTTCATGTCTAGGGTTTGAAAACCTTGCATTTTCTCTAGATTTGAATCACAAGCATGTTGTAGGTGATTTTCTACACTAATTGGCTATTACTAGGGCTATTATCTACTGCCCCTCCTCAAATTACTTACAACACCCCTTTTACTAGGCCTTTTCATGGAAAATTGTTGAAAAATTGCATATTTTAGCACATTTTCACTGGGTCTTGACTTGTCACCACTCTAGGTTTGCATTAAAAGCATGTTATGAAAGATATTTTTGCATCATTGGACTGATATTAGGCATATTATTCTCTATCCCTCTTAAAAATTTTCACAACACCTTTTCTTCTAGTGTTTTGCATTGAAAAAAAGTTGAAAAATCAAGCATTTTCGATCTTAAACATATCTTGCTCCCAGGGATTGTTCTATTAGTTTTTGCATTATGTGTTGCATGCTTATGAATTTTAGGATAGAGGGTCATAAGGCTTATGCAAAAGCATGCAGCACGTAATGCATAAACTAATCCAAATTCAAACAACTTTTCACAAGTGTCTGCTATCACTAATCCAAAGAAGGCACCGTATCAACAAAAAAAGTTCCTTCTGATATCTAAATCCTATCATTCTATCATAAATCAAGCTTTGAGTAATAATATTATAAAGCTTCCCCTGATTAAACCTTTAGATCCTAGTACAATGCAAGGACCTTATTTCAATGCTAATGGTTTTTGTCATTACCATCGAACACAAGGACATGATACCGAATGATGTATACATCTTAAACATGAAATACAAGACTTCATTAACTTGAATGTGATACAAGTATTAGGTGTGAATGATAATGGGAATAATTCAGTTGCTCTGCCAAATCAGAACTTAAATATCTTCACTAATCCCTTTTGTAAGCATACTGATAATAACACAATGGAACAAAATACACCTAAAGTAGAAGATGACTACCTGAACTATGATGAGATTATTGCTACAATAGTAGTGGATAAGGAAAATACTAAAGTATCACCTTGTCCATGAAGGAATGGTATTTACTGTGAAGTTCCTCCTCTGTTATCCCTTCAGGGATTGGGAGATATGTAACATACATTAGAAAGAATAATGGAACAAGAGACTCTGACAAATGAAAAGATCGAGATAGTACAAGGTAGTCCTTGTCACTATGATATACGAACTCAACAAAGAATGCTAGCTAAAAATTGGAAAAGAGCAAGATTATTATCATCAGTTGGAAATAATAGTAGTTCTCCTCCTCAGAAGCAACAAAAGACTTCATATACACAAGGATATGAGAAAAAAAACATCACATGGACTTCCTGACAATAAAAAGACTCTCATAAGAACCACTCAAGCTTTGTACAAAACTTGATAGAGCTCCAAGAGGCTTGCAAGTTCCAAATTTTAGTACGATTGTACTGGCAAGTAAGTATTTCTAACACTTTACCTCTGTGATGTGTTCCCCCATGATGTGCTATGTGTTGTCTAGGCCTCCTAGGATGACCCTTGATACTCTTGTAAGGTCAAGGATACTAGGAGACTGCCTCTGTTGTGACCCTTCTTCTATTTGTATCATCATTATTCTATATTGCTTCTCCTCTATTTTCATTGTTGTGTGTTGTGTCTTATAGACATAGGGTAAAAGCACAAAGTTGTGTCACACTTTTATAAAGGAAACAACCAATGCTGATCCAACTTTTAAGCTTGAATCACTAAAAAGTGACATATATGTTTTGAATTTTGAAATGATGTAAACTAATAAAATATTTACCTTATTTGTATATTTTATGTTTGTATTTTTTGAAAAATTTTAAAAAGTTATTCGAATATAGTTTTTAATAAATTGACACTATAACTTAGTTGCTGATAAAATGTTGAAAAATGAAGTTACATGAGGCATCAATCTTTATATAGTAAATTTTTTTTCTTCAATTTTTTTTTTGTATTTATAACTTGAAACTTTAGTGCATGGATATATTTTTTTTTAATTTTGATAAATATATATTTTTAAATAAATAATAAAATGTGCATGTATTAAAACATAGTTGTTTCCATTTGACGTCAACTTTCATATTAACTATTTATCTAAAATAGAAAAAAATTTATACCATCTTGATATAGATTCTTTTATCTAGTGCATCATATTTTTTTCAATTTTTTTTAATAAGTTTTACTATTTTTCCTTGACATGGTAATCAACCTAATGTTTTGTGTTGATAACCTACTTTTAGTAAAAATAGAAAGGAAAATATAAATAATAAATAAACTATTAAAATATATATATTTTTGAAAACTAAATTTATAGATCTACAAAAGGGTATTTTTATATTTTATTTTTTTGTTAAATTAGCCTCATAGTGGTCCTAGATATGCATTTAGCCAACAATTTTAGTTGGAAAAGTTGTGGGCATATCTAACTTAGCTAGAATGAATCTTGCAAGATCATATGTTTGAACAAAATTAATTTTTAGTTAGAAATACTAAAATTCACTTATGTTGATAAGTCGGCTAAAAGTGTGACATAGCTTTGTACTTTTACCCCATAGCGTTATAGTTGGTGACTTGGGGGCACCCTCCTATGTGACTGTCCCTAAGACACTTGTTTCTCCTCTCTTGATTTATTGTTTCACTTCCCCTAGTGTTTCTATCTAGCGAGCGGATGATGAAAAACATATTATATTGATGTGGACCTAGTGTCCCTTTAGGGAGTAATAAAAAAAATGGACCTAGTCCATACATGATGATGGGGTTGTTATATATTATCCAACACTTGGCTAGTAGAATCACTTCATGTTATCTTGATGTTGTCTTATCGTACTTATAAAACATAACAATACTGCTGCTCCGTGCACTTTATCTATCTTGAATCTTGCATTCTTCAGTTCTCTATGTGAATGATCATATGCATCATTGTTTATCATGACTATATGGACACTAACACTTTTCTTGCAGGAATGTGTTTGTGGGAAAATTTGGCAATCATAAAGTACATGTCACCTCTGGGGGGCATGGGTTTTGCGAGAGCTCATGTTCCCTTGTGTGTTTTTTTCCTACCTTAATGTGCTTGATATCGGTACATGACATTAATCACCTTAAGGTGGGGGCATATATAAGGTAAGTTATTGTTTGTAGATGCTAGTAATGTGTGTTTGTGGATCTTGAATCTATTACAATCACTTAAGCCCTCTATGGAGGTGGGATATTGTGCGTATCCTTTTTTATCTTAATCCCTCTACAAAGGTGGGATATCATGCATATCCTTTTTATCTTAAGCCCTTCATGTGAGGCAGGGATGGTGTATTTCTCAAGGAGAGTGCACAATCTTGTCATTTTCAAAAAGTCCTTTGAGTAGGCAAGGAGCGGATCTGAGAGTATCCTAACCGTTAAGTGTGTCTTTGGTGATTGTTGTGGCAAAGCCTAATCATCGGTGTGTACCTATAATGTTCTTGAGATGGTGATGAACTTAGAAATAGGTACACTCCATCACTTATTTACCGTGTTTTCTCCGTGTCTTCCATGTATGTGTGTATGGCATGTTTATTCCCAAGCATAGTCTAAAGACCAGTGGTGATGAGTCCCTCCTATGCTTTCAGATTTGTATGGTGTGTTTGTTCTCAAATACAGTATAAAGACTAGTGGCGATGAGTACCTCCTACACTTTGAGATTTCTATTGTGTGTATATGGCCCCATGTGTAGTCTAAAGACTGGTGGCAATGAGTCCCTCCTGTATTTTGGGTTGTGTGTTTACATTCCTTGTACTTGCATTCTGCATTTCATATATGAGAAAAAGAAAAAGAAAATAATCACTGCATTCACTATATTCACTGTGTTTTGCGTGTCTTCAATGATGTCCTCTTCGTGTTTTCAATGATTGTAACTATCTTCTCCGTGTTTTGTGTGCCTGCTATTGTCTTCAATGTGTTTGGCGTGTCTTCTCCATGCTTAGCTTGTCAACTGTCTTTGTTGACTGTACTTTAATGCATGTATTGGGCTTGTATTTATACATACATTAAAGTGGGGGCTAAATGTTATGTCAGAAAATGTCCCCTTTGGGGCTTTTCCCTCTTAAGGTTTAGCTCCTGGGTCCTTAATTTGCATTTAGAGCATCTTGCATGTTATTTCTAACTCCCGATGAGAAAACCCTTGGGTCTTGTGACAAATAGGACCTAGGGGACTGCACTTTAATGATCACTAAACAAAAATGGTAGGGTGGACTTGGGTGCTAGCGCCCTTGTCCAACCTTATTTTGGGTCAGCCCTAATTTCAAATGTTAGTTTAGTGACCTTTATTTGGGTCCTATGCTGACATCTAAAGTTTGAATTATGAAATTCTTAGCGGGAATCTTTGTAGTTGCATATATAAGCATGATTAGGTTTCATTTGCAAACTAGATGGACTTTATGCATAATTGTGGTTATATAGCATTCAAAATATTCATTGTGTTGCAGAGCAGAGTATTGTTATTGTGTCTATGTTTGCATATTTGACATCCATCTCCTCATGGCATGATGAGCATCTTCCTTCCATGAGATCTTCACTACAAGGTGATATCTATTATGTTTTCAATCATTTATCATTTGGATTTTTGCCTCTATTCCACTAGAATATGCACTCTCATCTAACAATGGTGTTCAGAAGACTTGAATGTCTCTCCAGGACTTGACCAAGGCAAGCCTCTAAACACCACAACCCCCTCCCAACTCCTTGTGATTGCAGGTTACAGGGGTCAAGTTCCATGGAGTGGAGTTGCAGGAAGGAGTGGCAAACATCAAGGATTCTAGATCTAAAAAGAAGCAGGAGACTAGAGCTTTTCCTAGACTAGGGTGCTAGTCCTTGTGTCCTCCATAGTTGAATTCTTGGAAGTGGAAGTTGTAGTGCAAATCAGTGTTGGAAAGAGATCAAGATTCCACAAAGAAATAGGTACCTTCAACTTGGGTGCTAGTCCCTGTGTACCTGACTTCTCCACCTTCCGAACTTCAAAAAATAGTGAGTTAAATATCTCTATCCCTTATCTCGGTCTGAAAGGATTTGTTGTAATTTGATAATTTGCTTACTGATTTGCATATTTAGGGTTTCTAAGTACAATTGAGAATTAGATAGAAACATTGTTTGATACATCCAAGAATCCACAGCTTCCCAAGTAGTAGCGCAATCTGATATGTGATTGCTCTCGCTTAGTGGAGATTCAACTCGGTTGATATGCCCTTGGAATGTTTGTAGTGAAAGGAGGATTTTGCATAAACAATTAAAACCCCAACCATTCTCCCCTCTTTTTACACTACTATACAAAACAACTATAAAAACTATTTTAATTCCATGTCGATGCATTTTAGTAGTTTTACAATCAATTTGATCTTTTGAATGTAAAGGATAGACAACTAAATTACAGATAAGTGGTCATTGATTTTGGGCAAATATTAACAAATAATATAACTACACCAGTCAGCCATGCTTCATGTCAAAGGAAGGAAAAAAAACACAAGTGGTGACCTAAATTAATGAAATATTAAATAATAAAGATATGAAATTACTGCCCAACGGGTTTGGGTCTAGTGGTGGGGAGCAAGGAGTTTCACACCATAGACCCAAGTTCAAATCCCACTGGGCAGGGGCTCCCCTGTAATGGCCATGGGGACACCTGGAGGTAGGGGTCACACTTATGGCACTGCACCATATTAAGAAACCAAGCCCACCCCCATGTCCTCTATGAGATGCCCTCCGCCAGCTCGGGCTAGTGTAAAAATTTCTCGAGGACCCTAGGATCT
The DNA here is from genome assembly GCA_027924645.1 of Cunninghamia lanceolata. Classification (NCBI taxonomy): domain Eukaryota; kingdom Viridiplantae; phylum Streptophyta; class Pinopsida; order Cupressales; family Cupressaceae; genus Cunninghamia; species Cunninghamia lanceolata. The sequence continues at coordinate 5,681,863 of BSBN01000934.1, forward strand.
TGTATCCTAAATTACCTGCAACATGTGGAGTGGGACATTTGCATGTCGCCCAGGGGGTTTATCCCTGGTTTAAGTATTTTGCCCTACAGGTTTGGGCCTAGTGGTGGGGAACGAGGAGTTCCACACCATAGACCCAAGTTCAAAACCCACTAGGAGGGGGCTCCCTTGTAGTGGTCATGGGGACACCTAGAGGTAGGGGTTGGACTTATGGCAATGCATGTATGAAGGGTAGGGCCATTTCTACATAGAAGGTGTGTGGGGACTACTAGTTTGTGGTTGGAGGTAAAGAGCTCGGATGATGCTCTCCCTCCTACAACTTGATACTAGATTGCTTGCACTCAGATGAGAAGACTATGAATGAAGATCAAATTTATTATAATGAATGATCAATTTTATATTTGATGCATATTGGTGGATTATGAGGGTGGTAGTCCTAAATGATATTGTAACTTGTTAATATTTTATTTATAGATATGTATCATGTTGATTATCTATGAAATGATTTAATTTTAACATCTTGTGTTCATCTAAAAATTTTAAAAGTATACTATTTTTGGGTTATAAATCAAGTACTTTTCTTGATTATATGGTATTGGTTGGAAAGTATGTTACACTCCAACACTCCCTCGGGTTTGGTAATGGATAAATTAAAAGTTGTAAGAATGAGGATGTAGGCGGCATATTGGTTAAAGCTAATGCTCCTACAGTATCTACATTCATTACATTAATAGTAGCACCTAAATTGATCAACACATTTGAAACTAACATCCCTTTTATCATTACTAAAATGACAAGACTACCTAGATCTCCATACTTCTATAGAATTAATTTACCCACTAAGAGATCTGTAAGTTTTTCCTACACCTGTATAGTATTTGGCAACTTCCTCTGTCTTCCAAAAAATTTTAAGCATAAGCTTTTTTTTGTATGAGAAGTGGAAACATGGTGGATAGTGTTAATATCTATCAAATCAAACCCTCCTTTCACACTAGCATTCAAGGACAAAAACCAAGCCAAGTCACTACAAATGAATGAGGACTCAGCTACAGGTTGATGTACTCAAGAATGATATGGAAAGATTGATTAGATTGAGAGATTTGTCAGATCCTAATTTGAATTGATTAGATTGAGAGATTTGTCAGATCCTAATTTGAATAAGCCTCAAACCCTAATTATAATGCAATCAGGTATAGACAAACAAAATTCTACAAAAAAATAGACATGAAGGCACTCAGGAAGGATTAGAAACATACTAGAAGTTGAATTTATGGAATTGAAGACTTTGTGGACTATGGGGCAGGTGCCCAAGTCTGATAGGGTAGCTCTTCTATAGATCCAAAATAGTGAGGTGTGTCGGATGATATCCTAATCCTACTTTTGGGGAAAATCCTATCAGGAGGACTACGAAGTGGGCGCCCTAGTCCAGTAGGGTAAAATATTAGCAAGTTTCTTCCATTCTTGAATCCTTATCCTTTAAATTGCTTCTACACGCCTAGACTTTCCCAAATCCTACACCTATAACCTACAATCACAAAGAGAGGGGTTTGGGTGTTGTGGTGTTTAGGAGCTTGCCTTGGTCAAGTCCTAGAATGATATTCAAGTCTTCCAACACTATTGTTAGATAGAGTTCATGCCCAAGGAGGGCAGAGGCCAAATCCAATGATGAAATAGAATGATTGAAATACAAATAGATGTCACCTTATAGGTGAATCCCTCACGGAGATGAAGATCCTTCAAATCATGACAAGATGGATTGATGAAGCTAAATCTACAACAAACAAACACAATAACAACATAATTCTACTCTGCAACAAAACAAATTCCTTGAAATCCTTTAGCTCAATATCACAAGTTTGCATTATCCATCTAGGATTAGAATGAACCTATAAACTCACTTATAAATGCATTCCCGCTAACTTTTGTAATTTAAATTGAAAAGGCCGACCGAGGGAAACCTTCTGAAAGGGCCCAAGCTGACACACTAAAATTTGGATCTCGACAAATCAGCTTGGAATTGGATGGCTCAAGCTGACTATAATGTCCCCAACAAAAATATTTGCTACTATATCAGATCTGAAATTATATGCTTTAATTATCTTCACAAATACCCAATTTTCACTACACAAATGGTAACCAAAATTGGCAATTTCTTACCCAAATCAAAGGAAATCTTTTCCAAATTTAAATTTCTGATAATTAATAGAAAATAATAGAAAATGTATGGCCTCTTTCTATAGAATATCATAAAATTACCAGATTTAATCACAAGCATAAATATGCATGCAAATCTAACAATTTCACTTCACCTGATTTCACTGGAAAACACAGAAATGACAACAAATAACCTCCATCTTATATTAATGGTATATCTGATGTAATTACAGCATAAAGATACTTTTGTATAGTCACAACAACAAAAATAAACAATTTGAAAAAATCTAGAAACACTACTCTGAAATCTGCTCAAACTGTAAACTTGAAAATCTAGCAGCTGTTGGCAAGAGACACTATATGGATTCATGATTGTTGTCATTGATGGCAACAAAGGTCATCCCACATATCCGCAAGTCATGGTGTGTCTCTACCGGAAGTCAGAATGAAGATTGTTGTGGTCCGGTGAACAAGAACAGAGCATGTGGCAAGGTCAGACAGATTGGTCCGGATCTCTCAGAGGAAGTGTCTTGGTGCAGTGCAGATTTGGGGAAGTCAAGAGGACTACCTTGAGTAGTATATTCCAAGGATTTAGCCTCCGGTGATGAACAAAGAAAAAGATATGAATAGTTGAGTACCGGATTCCTGAGAGACAGTGAGAACAGAGGAACAACTGACTGACAGAGTATCAGACTATTTTCCGGATGTGTTACTGCTGATGGTAAAGGTTGTGAAGGCATGAATCATGTTTGGCCGACATGATTAATGATATCTACAAGTATATTCTTGATCCGCATTGCTTGGTGAGCAAGGATTCAGCCGACAGAACAGAGTTTATAAGAAACTAGACTGTTCCGGATGCCGACTAGAAAGGTGATGAAATTACTTGTGCGGATATATATAGAGGATGGATTTAGTTGTGAAGATAGTGATTGTGTGAAGGAATATGCGAATAAGTGCAGAAAAGAGCAGAAGTAGTAAGAAAGATCCGGTATGTGAAAGGATAGCAGAATAAAGAATAGAGGAAAGATGAAGTGCAGCAGATCAGTGTACTGAGCCTAACCGGAACTGAACTCTAGCATATGTAGATGCTTCCAATCAGTTCAAGACTGTGATTCTTATCACTTTGTAGACAGTGTGTCTCCTTGTAGGCAGTGGGCCTCTTTGTGAGTAGTGTGCTCGGGCAGTGAGCCCTAATTGGCAAGTGCCATTTTTGTAATTCCCTATTCTTCTAACAGAGAATAATTTTTGGGTTAATCACCCCGTGGTTTTCTCCCTTAACAGGGTTTCCACGTCAAAAATACTGTGTCATGTGTTTCTATTTCATGGTAATATTTTTGTGTTTGATTCAATGCTGCATTAATTAATAAGAAAGTTCAATAAGGGAAATAATTAGGATAACTGATTCACCCCCCCTCTCAGTTATCAACAATTGGTATCAGAGCTAAGTTCCTCCTAATAGAGCCTAACAGCTTGAGGAAGATCTGGGAGTTCAAATGGATGCATATGGTTTAAGGGAGCAACTCAAGACTGCCCTTGAGGATCTTGAACAGTCAAATTCTGAAGTCAATGAATTAAAGGAAAGACTCAAACAGGCTGATGAATTCATGAGAGAATTAAAAGACAAATTAAGTCTCTCTATGAAAAAGAGAAAGGAGCTGCTCCAACAATTGGCAAGACAAAGTGAAGAAAGCAATACAAATGAAGAATTGACTGAGCAAACCAAGTTATGTGAAATGTTATCAAAAGAAGTCATTATGTTAAGACATGAAATGGAATCAGGAACTATAAAGTTTACTCAAGAGATTGAAGAAAAAAGAAAAGCTAAAGACAATCTAAGACAATCTCTTAAAGAAAAATTAGAAGAATGCCACCAAATGGACAGGATTATCAGACATCTTGAATCTGATCTTGAAGATGCCAAAGATAATGAAGAAAAACTTGAGGATCAAATTGCCTCACTCAAAAGAGATCTTCAAACAGCAAATGAATATAAAGAAAAATTCAAGATAAGTTCTGCCCAACTTGAAGTACTTCTTGGAAGTCAAAAGAGGACAGATGACAAGTATGGTTTGGGATATGAGAAAGGAGAAAGCTCCGGATCCGGTCAAAAGAATTTTGGATCAGAAAATCCAAGGAATAGGCCTAGAAGACCTCCGGTAAGACAGCCCAATGCTCAAAGATATCCATCTTTCAATGGATACTGCCACAGCTGCAACCACTTTGGTCACAAAGCTAATCAGTGCAGAAAAAGAATGAATCAGATTAATTCATCCTTCTCCGGACAGTGCTTTAACTGCAAAAGGTATGGACACAAATCCCATGAATGCAGAAATATGCAAGTAAACAAATCATTCAAAGGTAGATGCTTTACATGCAACAGAGTAGGTCATATGGCTAATCAATGCAGATCAAGAGTTTATCAGTCAAATATGCAAAGAAATGTTATTTGCCAAATCTGTAATAGGTCCGGTCATAATGCTAAAGTCTGCAGAAGCAAGATTCAGGACAAAAGAGGTCTGGTGTATAATCAGAATCAAGACAAGGGTAAACAAAAGATAAATGCGGATGAAGTTAGGAATCAGATGAGCAAGATTTGGGTGAAGAAAAGTTCAAAGAATGTAGAGGTTGGATCCGCACCAGACTCTGGTGCTGATATTTCTTCTGGAAATTAAAATGTAAGCTCTGGCTCAGGGGGAGACTCAAAGAAAATCCTGTTCCCCCAGCAAATCAAGTGGTGCCAGATGTGGCACAAGATGCGGAGTAAAGGGTTTAAAGATATAAGTCTTGAGATGATCCAGATAATATTTCAGAGGTCCGCATGGAGATGTGAAGAAGCTGTGATCGATCAAGTAAGACCTGTTCCGGGAGATGCTCCGGAATGACAGAGGATTACAAAAAGGTCCAGAGAGATCCGGAAGTGCATTATCTTATTCTGCGGATTGGACAGAGTGTTTGGGATGTCCTTGTGATGTGTTATCTCGATTTATTCATGATTGAAAGATCCGCATGATGTTCATAGATCAGGACTAATCCGGGATACTCCAAGCTATTCGGACAAGGCAAATCAGAATAATATAGGTCGAGCATTTATTGCCATCAGATATTAGGGTTTGCGGAGCAATATAAGGGATTTCTCAAAAAGCATTTGCTCATTCTACACTCAAGAAGAAGCAAAAAGTGGAGCTCTGCAACAAGATTCATCAAGCACACCAAAGATCTCCTGCCGAAGTCATTGCATAAAGAAATCAATCCAACCACTCCGTGCAAACCGAAGGCGCATAAGGTATTCTCCATTTTCATTATCTCACTGCAAATCTTTGAAGAAATGGCTACTCCAAATATAGTGAAAATCTCATATAGGCCCCGACCTGAATTTAAGAAACATCCATACAAGTCATTGGAGGTAGATCCCTTAGGAGCATTTTCCAGTGTTCCTCACGGAGTTTTACACACAGAAGACATTAGGGTTTACATACATGCAAGCATTGAGGAATTTGGGGAATTCAAATTGAGAGATCTCTATCACAAGCAACTGATAGACAATGCTTTTGAGCTTAAACCAGAGTATAAGGGTATCCAGAAGAAACAATTTGAGCAATTTATTCATTTCCCCTACTTTGAAGAAGATGAATGGGTCCGGTATGTACTGAGCAGGATGCATGACAACTTCCTATGGCTGGATAGACCCTGCAAGATCACAAAAGAGGCAATTAGAGTAGTAACTGGTCTATACTCCTCCGGAGGGATACCTATCCTCAAATCTATCAAGAACAACATTGTAACTGAGGCCACCGGATCAAAATTTGATAAGAGGGCAATGACCATTGAAGATATTTTGGATCCGGATATCAAGTATGCATCCATGATAATAGGATACAAGATCTATCACTCCAGCAGGGAGAATTCTGTATCCGGAACTGCAGTATATACTGCCTATGAAATGCTAAGGAAGAATGCAGAATATGATCTCTGCGAACTGCTCTTAAGCCAATTAATGGAAAATATACAGAAAATCAAGAAGGACAAGAAGAATTCCTTTAAGTATGGTACTCTTATTGTATGTCTATTCTTCTACTTCATGAATGAGCTGCCCAGATCAAGCGGATGGGTATGGCAGAATGACAAACCTGTTGCAGTCCAAATAAGAGACTATCTACATGGGCTTGGGGATGCCAAAGCAAGAAATACAGCCCTATGGGGATACTTCAAAAACTTCCAAAGCATGATGCAAACAAGAGAAAGAATTCCCCAGTCTCTTGTTGAAAAATACAAAGACTCAGTGTGCTTTATGGTGGACACTGATCAGTGCCTAATGGAGGCAGTGGAGCCAAGGACTGTCTGGATCATGCCCATGGGGTATGAAGTGGATGAATAGATAGTGGAGCTGCATGTTCAACACATGCTAAGTCAGCCCAAAGATCCAAAGGCAGAAAGGTTTGGAACCTTTGAGGAGTTGAGTGTAAAGATCCATGTAGAACTCAGGGAACCTGAGATAAAGAGAAAGGTGAGAAAAGAAGTAGAGCATATTGCTCAAGGCCTAGGCATCTCAAAAGAGGCACTTGATGCCAGCTGGGAAAAGAGGAGGAAGGCTGAGGAAGAAAAGAAAAGTAAAGAAAGTGTTCCGGTTGAAACTTCCACCCGGACCAGATCATCAAAAAGATCTGCACCTCCCACAACCAAAAGTTCAAAACCAGAAGTCCAGGCATCCAGTAAAAGATCTAAGACAAAAGCCACAAGGGCTTATGAAAGCCAAAAGGATGAAGAGGAAACTGAGTCAGATGAAGGAGTAAAAGAAATAAAGAAGCAGAAGAAGAAAGGATCCGGTAAACCCTCCACAGGCCAAGACAAGGATGAAATGGCAGAGGTATCTGTTGAAAAGCCCACTCTGTCTCTAGAGAGTGTAATCAAGTCAGTTACGGTGGATGGAAACCTTCAACCAATGACTAAATTTTATGATGACTACAATGAGGCTGACCAAAAGATTCTGCAGGAAGCCACAGTCAAGTATCTGAACATATACAATAAGGCTTTCATTGAGATCATATCTCTAATTCCTAAAAGCCTAGAAAAGGAATTAGAAATAAGAAAGAATAATGCTCATGCAAAAGATCTTGAGATCCGGGAGCAGATAGCTATTCAGCTATATCCTCAAATTGATCCCAAGACAATGAACATAATCTTCAAAGACTGCAAAGATGAGTTCAGAAGTAAAGCCAGGATGAATCAACTCATGCTTGGTGAGACTGACAAAGTGGCCAAAGAGACAGAAGAGATCCTCCGGAAGGCTTTCAAAAGGTTCAATCTTCCTGTTGTAGAGGACTTAGGTGCAGAAACAGCTGTGGACTTGGAATCATCTGCTCTGGAAGAAGTGGGCCTTGAACAGACTAACATCTCTCCTCCAGTTTCCCCTACAGTCTCTGGATCCCAAGAAGAAGAGAAACTACAGGAGAAAGAAGCAGCAGTTAAAGAAAAAGAGGTTGACAGCACCAAGGAGGCAGAGAAAGAGAAGACCCCAACAGAGAAAACCACAACTGAAAGTGGTAAGAGTAAGGAAGGAGAAAAGATTCAAAAGGACAAAACTGCAGAAGAGAAAAAACATCTGTCTCCGGCAAGAGACACTGCACAAACTGTTCAAGAATTCTTGACAAAAGCCACTATAGAAATTGATGAACCGGACCTGCTAAAAGGACCATTAGATTTTGACTCTTTGTCACCGGTGCAAACAATGAAAATAGCCTCATTTGCAAATGAGAAAGTCAAAGAGAAACTGCTGAAATCTCACATGGAAGACTGTGAGCTTATGGAGGTAGCATCTGGAGTGCTAGAAAAGATCATGCCATCTTTTCAAAAGGATCCCACAGCCTCCTCTTCCGGTAATCTCAAAACCTTAGTCAGCAGTGTTAGTACACATTTTGAATCTCTAGAAAAATCTGCTGAAGAAAAGGTCCGGAAGGAATTTTTGGATAAAAGATTTTCAGAAGTATTAGGATTAATCTCTAACGATAGGAGAAATATGAGTATTGGAATAAAGAGCTTAGAAAATGCTCTTAAGGATGGCGGTGACATTTACAAATTTTGTATATCCTGGTCAAAGGCAACAGCAGCAATTGATAAGAAAATAAAAGAGGAATAGGACAAACTACAAAGTTTATCTCAAAGTTTTGATCCTCTCTCTTCCTCCATAGTAAATCAAGAATGTCAGACTATTGCAGTCTTGAATGAAATAAAGAACCTTGAGAAGGAAAGGAAGAATATCACTAACCGGATGGGAGAACTTAGAAGGATTATAATCCCTAAGTTAGAAACTATGCATGAGGCCATCAGTGATGCTCAGACCACCGCCCAAACAAATGATCCGACAGATCTCAAGAGGGCAGAAGCTTTTGCATTTTTGTTGAGTGGTCACATTTCAATTTTGGATAGAATGAAGCAAAGTTGGGCTACAAGAACTGATCCAATTGAAGACATCCTTTGCAGACATTCTTCAGTATATGTGAGTATGTAAATATGCGGCTATGTATAGAAAATTTTTGAAAATTTTGGTGTGCGGACCCTACCCTTTGCCATTGATGTCAAAGGGGGAGTGAGGAGCAGTGAAAAATGAGGAATCTAACTAAGGGGGAGTTCCGGAAATTGTATATAAAGATAGAGCATCAGCCAAGGGGGAGCATAGTGTAAACACTTAGTCATTTTTCACTAAGTGTTGCCATCAATGCCAAAGGGGGAGATTGTTGGCAAGAGACACTATATGGATTCATGATTGTTGTCATTGATGGCAACAAAGGTCATCCCACATATCCGCAAGTCATGGTGTGTCTCTACCGGAAGTCAGAATGAAGATTGTTGTGGTCCGGTGAACAAGAATAGAGCATGTGGCAAGGTCAGACAGATTGGTCCAGATCTCTCAGAGGAAGTGTCTTGGTGCAGCGCGGATTTGGGGAAGTCAAGAGGACTACCTTGAGTAGTATATTCCAAGGATTTAGCCTCCGGTGATGAACAAAGAAAAATATATGAATAGTTGAGTACCGGATTCCTGAGAGACAGTGAGAACAGAGGAACAACTGACTGACAGAGTATCAGACTATTTTCTGGATGTGTTACTGCTGATGGTAAAGGTTGTGAAGGCATGAATCATGTTTGGCCGACATGATTAATGATATCTACAAGTATATGCTTGATCCGCATTGCTTGGTGAGCAAGGATTCAGCCGACAGAACAGAGTTTATAAGAAACTAGACTATTCCGGATGCCGACTAGAAAGGTGATGAAATTACTTGTGCGGATATATATAGAGGATGGATTTAGTTGTGAAGATAGTGATTGTGTGAAGGAATATGCGAATAAGTACAGAAAAGAGCAGAAGTAGTAAGAAAGATCCGGTATGTGAAAGGATAGCAGAATAAAGAACAGAGGAAAGATGAAGTGCAGCAGATCAGTGTACTGAGCCTAACCGGAACTGAACTCCAGCATATGTAGATGCTTCCAATCAGTTCAAGACTGTGATTGTTATCACTTTGTAGACAGTGTGTCTCCTTGTAGGCAGTGGGCCTCTTTGTGAGCAGTGTGCTCGGGTAGTGAGCCCTAATTGGCAAGTGCCATTTTTGTAATTCCCTATTCTTCTAACAGAGAATAATTTTTGGGTTAATCACCCCGTGGTTTTCTCCCTTAATAGGGTTTCCACGTCAAAAATACTGTGTCATGTGTTTCTATTTCATGGTAATGTTTTTGTGTTTGATTCAATGCTGCATTAATTAATAAGAAAGTTCAATAAGGGAAATAATTAGGATAACTGATTCACCCCCCCTCTCAGTTATCAACAGCAGCAACACACCAACTGAAACTATATTGAACAAAGCTCTAAAGAAGCCTCTATAGCTAAACCAAGATGATCTAATAAGAATTAAACATCTGATACATAGATTCTACAAAAACCATAACACACACACAAAAATTATAAATCCAAACTCCACAATGCTGCTACCTGTTGGTTAACAGATCTGTCCTTCAAAAAATAAATGTAGAAAATGACTGAAGACACCCGAAAAGAAGAACAAATAGTACCAATAGTTGGAGAAGTTGCCATTGGATTCAACAACTTTCCTCTAAATTTTAAAAGTACAGCTCCCTCCTAAGATATGCAATGAATGAAAACACGGGGTATTCTTTTCACCGGAAAGCAGAAAAGGTAAATTGACATCTACCCATAGCCATGAAATATATGTGAAAGATTGAATTCAAGATGGGGAGAATGCAAAATGAATGACACAAAGTTCACTTATTCTACACTCACAGCTGGGAACAAGAAAAGAATAAGTAGCAAATCTTTTTCAACGAATGAATTGTCCTAAAAACAAAGTTCCAAAAATAATTACACACACAGCCCAATATAATAGATAGACATGGAAAAGTGATTACATAGAAATAAAGTTCAGTTGAACCAAATGAAGATATTGATAAATGCAAAGATTCAGAATATCTCTTTATTTCTTCAATGTTCAACATGTACTCAAAGTCACAAACTTTTGATACAATTAGACTGAATGAGAAAGAAAGAAAAAGAACTAACCCTTTTTCCTTGCTCCCAAACTGGAAAAGATAGCTCCCCCATGAAAAGAAATGAAATTTATAATATCCCTTTTTTTGTGACCCTTCCATTCCAACTGCCTCTTAAAATGTTAGAAAATAGAAAGAAACTCTCCCATTCCTATGGAATAATTGTTTCTTGGAAAGTAATGAGAACTTCTTTTCTTCTTGTTGTAATTGATTATTAGGAACTTTTGATTTTCTTTCTTAAGCCATTTGGCTTAAGAGACTTTATTCAAATATTAGAATAAAATAAGGTGTAGTGATAGTTTATTATCATGGTTAGAGTGTAATCTACCTAGTTAAGAACCCAAAATTTCATGTCAGGACCAAGCACATTGATTTACAGTATCATTTTGTTAGAGATATGGACGCAGATGGTAGGGTGAAGCTAGTTAAGGTAGAGACTTTGATGAATGTTGTAGTCATTAACTAATCCTATGAGCACAGAGAAGTTCAAATGGTATTCAGAGTCTATTAGCCATTCACCAACGGTCTGCTAAGTTTAACCCGAATTCGTATGAGCCTTATGACGGGCACAAATGGCTCCACCTCTACAATCTGCCTATTGAGTTTTGGTAGCAGATTTTCTTAAGAAATATTGGCCACTCCCTTGGTACATTGATTGACATGGATTTAGAATGACTTGAACATGATAATTAACTTTATGCTTGCATCCAAGTTGTGTCCATCCAAAGATTCCCTTCAGAGATCACCTTGTGCCATGGTTAAAAGACATGGAACCAATCATTAGAGATTGAGGAAAACAAAGTCTTTTGCCCCTCCTATGGTATCCACAGACACTCTGGCGATAATTGTCCTTGAAATGACACTAGGAAGGAACCCCTCAAAGGTAATTTGGATCATAGTTTGTCTCCACCAGCTCAAGGCAGCTTGGTCCAACCCACATATGCTTCAAAAGAGCACATTTCTCCCCTGCCACCTCCACCTAATGTTGGTCCTTTTACCAATTATTTAGCCCCAAAAGGTTCTAATGATCCCACTCGTCTGACCAATGTTCATTCACAACCAAAAGTTTCTTAACCCCATGCTACTTCAACTAGTGTATTGATGGCCCAAGCTTTGCATCCAACACCCGATACTACAAGATAGACTAAATTGAACACTCCAAAAACCCTAGCCTCAACCATCCTGGGTAATCTGGGTTCACCACTCCCAATTGAAAAGTTCACCATTCGGGATATCCTTGCCAAGGTGCATGGAGGCATTGCCTCCACCAAACCATAATTCCCATCCTATGGGACCGTGGCCTTTCCAACTCGATCTTACTGGTACCCACATTGGTGCCAACTTGGATTCAACATGTACTTCCATTTTGCACTCGTGTATCCCTCTTGGCTCTTCAGAAAATGGTGCAAGCTTTCTTTAATCACTACCTTTGCATTCTCTACCTTCTTCAAGGTTACCAATTATGAGTTTGTCCCTATCACACATGCAGCTTTATAATCCACCTAAAATAGTTACTGAATTGGTACTTCTGACACCTCTAACAATTCAAATCGGAGGTGCATTTTCATCATTCGTTCTAGTTAACACACTCAGAAGGGACTATGCATTAAATGTTGAATTTAATTCATTTCTATCCTGAGTTTATTTATTCCACACTCCCTTTCACTCTTCATTGATGGTTGGAACAAGCTTCAATTTCCCTTTTCTCATGGCTTTCACACCAATTCATGGTTACATCTACTTATGCAACACCAATGATGCTTTGGAACAAATTCAACGAATGTTTACAGGCCAAAATGAGGACACTTTGTGGGCATTGGTTCAAATTATCAACCCTCGTGTCCCTGTTGGTCTTCCCCTCCATGATCACTTCTTTCTTTGGAGGTTCTTGGCATAGTTTACCTTGGCCCATGGCCATAAATGTTTGACGTGTATCATGGTGAAGCAACTGGTGGCTCCTTGCTTATAATCAATTGGGCTGGATGTGGTCTCTTCCTTCAACAAGAGACCTTTCTTTGGGAGCTGGGGTGGCATGTTTGAGCTCAGACAACTTCATGTAGATCCTGATATGTGACGAGTGATAAGCTTTTTTCGGGAGGGCGTCATCAGGGACAATATGGAGACATGTGACTTCATGCTTGGTCACCTAGTTCCCTCACTAACTGAGGACCATTGAAGGTAGTTGGAGTAGTTTACTGCTGGCACCCGCCACCTTCTCCACCACATTCCCAAGTGATCTGCCTCTATGTTCTTTGAGTTATTTTCCATACTAGTCTTTCGACTGTTGTTTTTACTCATGCATCCTTGTGACTACAAGGCATGTCTTTTACAATAGTGGTTCCCTTAACCACATTTATAAATCAAATATATATATATATATAAGAACGAATTTGTGTCTCTACTACAAACATTAATCATGAGATCTCTAATTATATATATATATATATATATATATATATATCATCTTAATATTTTATGTGCAAGTACTTCAAATTGTCACTCCAAGTACTACAAAATTTGAAAAATAGGAAAACACTTGCACTTTTTGGCCAAAAAGTGAACTCATCTTCTTGCACTTACCCATGTGTGTGTGTGTGTGTGGGGGGGGGGGGGGGGGGGGGGGGGGGGGGGGTAAGTGCAAGAAGATGAGTTCACTTTTTGGCCAAAAAGTGGAAGTGTTTTCCTATTTTTTAAATTTTATCGTACTTGGAGTGACAATCTGAAGCACTAGCACATAAAATATTCAGATGATATAAAAATAAGAAATGTAGGATTTTGTTTCTAGTTTTCAAATATGTAATTTTTTCTAATACCTAGATGATGCAAGTTGGTTTTTTATTAGATGTACAAAAAGTAGCTTTTTAAAAGTCCCCTATTTTTTGCAAAAGCATGCATGTGTACGGCCAACATAATTTGACCTAAATTAATGTATTTTTTTAATTCCTTTTGTGGAAAGATTCTTAGGTTATTAAATTTTGTTTAGGATATTTTTTTGTAATTTTTTGATAAATATTTTTTTATTATTTTTTTAATAGCCCTAATTAGTGTATTTTAAGACCCCTTATGTATGGCCAACATAATGTGAGCTAAATTAATCAATTCACTAATCTTTTTTGATCATGTAGAGAATGATGTCTAGTTTGGTCAGACATAATTTTTTTTAAGAAACTATCAAAATCAAAAGTTATTAAAAAAATAGTAACCTATATGTTATTTTAAATTTATGAGTTAGTTTGTTTGGAAAATAAATAATAAATAAAAAATTGTGTTCAATAGTAGAAAAACTTACATATTTGAAAACTAGACTTTCAAATCTATACTGGGTTTTAATTTCATTAAACTATTCTGAAAAAAAAAAAAAAAATCATCAGCCATAGGTGAAACTTGTTTTTCTCTTGTTGTTTTCATGGTCTCCTAGCTGCAGGTCCAAAGCTAAGGCTTCGGTTTCCAAGCCTAAAACCAATGCAAATTGGTGGGTTTGAAATTTCAAAATTTTAGAAACGGGTACTCGTTTTAAAAATAACGGGTACCCATTTCTTAAAAAAAAAATAGCCATAGGCATGTAAAAAAAATATACTCTTTGAAAACGGGTATCCATTTTTGCTTGAGGAGCCCGATCGTAAACAAGAACCCATTTTTTTCCAAAACGGGTACCTATTTCAAGTGACATTTTTCATCCGTGGGAGACTTCTGCGAAATATATACTCAACTTCTTGCTTTAACCCATATATATATATATATATATATATATATATATATATATATACATATACATATATACATATACATATATACATATACATATATACATATACATATATATATATACATATATATATAGAGATACATATATATACATACATATATATATATATACATATATATATATATATACATATATATATATATGTACATATATATATATATGTACATATATATATATATATGTACATATATATATATATATGTACATATATGTACATATATATATATATATATATATATATATATACATATATGTACATATATATATATATATATATATATATATATATAGATATATATATATATATATATATATATATATATATATATATATATATATATATATATATATATATATATATATACTACAAACATTAATCATGAGATCTCTAATCATATGTGAACTATAAAGAGTAGGATACACAATATTCATCATAAGAAATTATAACATTTAAAATATTTTTATCATGTTATCATGTGTCACTTGTGATGAATGATCATACTTTTATCTATAGAAATATCATGTGATAAGAAAGGTAGGGTATGATCATCAAGTAAGCATGCCCTATCATTGTTTTCATTTGATAATTCATCAAGATATAAAGAAAATGAAGAATCATCATTAAATTAAAGGAAATCATCAAATGAACCATGAACCCTATATCTATGTATAGGGAGTGAGGAGGAATGCATTAGATACATTTAATATTGGTTAAAAAATAATATGTTCATTAAAAAAAGAACTATATATTATCATCAAACAATGAACCATCAATATCATTATCTTTCAAAGCAAAGAAATATTATGTGAGGGATAAAACAAGTAGTGGACATCATACATACAAATTCATTATTTATATATATATATATATATATAAAGAATGAATTTGTATCTCTACTACAAACATTAATCATGAGATCTCTAATCATATGTGCACTATAAAGAGTAGGATCCAAAATATTCATCATAAGAAATTGAAACATTTAAAATATTTGTATCATGTTATCATGTGTTACTTGTGATAAATGATCATACTTTTAATCTATAGAAATATCATATGATAAGATAGGATATATATAAGAATGAATTTTTATCTCTACTACAAACATTAATCATGAGATCTCTAATCATATGTGCACTATAAAGAGTAGGATCCAAAATATTCATCATAAGAAATTGAAGTATTTAAATTATTTGTATCATGTTATCATGTGTTATTTGTGATGAATGATCATACTTTTATCTATAGAAATATCATGTGATAAGAAAGGTAGGGCATGATCATCAAGTTAGCATGCCTTATTATTATTTTCATTTGATAATTCATCAAGAGATAATCAAATGAAGAATTGTCATTAAATTTAAGGACATCATCACATCAACCATGAACCCTAGATCTATGTATAGGAAGTGAGGAGGAATGCATTAGATACATGTAATGTTGGTTCAAAAATAATAAGTTCATTAAAAAATAACTATATATTATCATCACATAATGAAGCATCAATATCACTGTCTTTCAAAGCAAAGAAATATTATGTCAGGGAGAAAACAAGTAGTGCACATCACATAAGTAAGCATTACATATCTCATTATTAGGAATATCATGAAAAGAGGGCAAGGTTTTCATAGGAAAAACATCAATGCTAGTCAAGGAAAGAGTATGATCAAAATCAGCCTAATAAAAATAATTATCACTAATTATAATAGGAGTAAAATCAATATAAATCTCATTAGCAAGTGAAGAAAAAGTACTAAACACATCTAAGAGGGATGAGAAATTGCAAACCCAATGAAATATTATCTCCATAGAGCATGCACCACCATCTATGTGGTAGAAGGCCATAATGTAATCAAGAATTAACCAATCACATGTAATTTTTTAAAGAATATATCAAAATGACATGCATGAATAGAATGTGAGAGTCACTGATTGACTCAAGCCACTAGGATCACCTGCAAAACCTAGGATTAACCTTCTACAAGAGAAAAAAGCAAGGAGGATAAATTTGCACAATATTGGATGCAATTACTTAATTGGATTAATGAATTACATGTGCAAAATTTCTTTTATATTTGCAAGTTAGAGAAAACCCTAATATGACTTAAGAATAACCTAAGACTAAAATTAGCCCTAAGAACTTAATAAAATGTAATTAAATATTTAATTACATGAACACCCCCCGTTAAGTGCAACTTAGGGAGAAATGAAAAACATGCAACAAATGCAAGAATGGGTCCTGGATACAAGGCCATGTTAGGTACCCATGAACAACAAGAATCTCTCATAAAGTGGAGAAAAGAAGAAAAACCCAGTGGGAGAAAACTCCTCTCCAAAAGAGAGAAAATATGACAAGTACATGAACATGTGATGGAAGAAGGACTAACACTAAGACCCCCCAAGAAATGAATCCATCACAAAAGTATAATCATGAATGCCCCCCATAAGAGAGGAAGAAGAGAGAAGGTCTGATGACCCCCCAGAAGTGAGAAGGATGAAACCCCATACGAGGAAATGCTTCCTCCCAAAATAGAGATGAAAAGAGAGACCATGCAGCCGCTCCTCAAGATGACTACTACAGTGTTGGAAGATGCTTGACATAGAATAAAGATGAAGACCCATGAATGTCAGAAAACATTCCTCCCCTTGGGAAGAAATAGAATTGCAAATGTGTGCATAATGTCTTCATATTCCAAATAAGAATATACAGGAAGAAAGATAAATATCTCTGAACTCTGTACATGACCCAAAGACAACAATGGTACTCCTAAAAACTACTCAAATTTCTCCAATCCACTGTAAAACTGTGACTAAATAGGAGGAGGATGAAGAACAATCTTTGAAGCAGATGATGGTGATGCAACTCCATCAAAGCTATCATCAAATAGAAGACAAATGTCCTCAATGTGGTCCTCCAAATTTGCAAGGTGGGACTCTACAAACAACAATGATATATCTGGTCGATATGCGTCCTAGTGAGCTATGTCTGGAAGACTAAATGTCCTGCTACAAAGAATTTGATGTAGTAGTAGGTAATAAATAAGTGATCTCAATAAGAGGAGAAGGAGAAGCAAGAGAAGTCTATGTGTCATATGAACTAGCAAGACTTATCAAATATGCAAGCTCCTCAACTGTATCATCATCAAAAGGTATGTAGTATGCATCATCAAGGGTTATGTGGCAATCCATAGCAAGTTCATTTAGGAATGGAGAGATATGTGGACCTCAATAGATCTCCCAAATGCTAGTCCAAAGAGTGTGTGGGCACTCAATATGTGATATAGAACACATAGTATCATAATCAACACTAGAACCAATCAATCCTACAATATGATCAATATAATTTTCCCATGTAGATTTCCTCCTAGGTGTATCTGGTTCAGGTATGAGTCCATAAAGATAAGGCAAAAGATTAAGCCACTTGAGATGTGTCAAGATGCCCTTTCACCAAGACTCATAATTATCCTTACCCAATGTTATCACAGAAGGGTGAATAGAAAAACCCATGATATCTCCTCAAATATATCATATTAGAGATCAAAAATATGAATGTGTATTAATGTTGATAAATGAAGCCCAACAAAACAAACAGAACTTCTCCAAGTGTCAAAATGTCTAGAATATCAAACAAAAGCCATAAAACGGAAAAACTGAATAAAGAATTCATGGGGATAGAATATGCAATAATTTCATATATTACTGTGTATATCTCCTAAATACCTTTCCAATGCCTATTCATTCACTCGATTTGGATTCTGTATACAAAAGATATGCCCAAAATATTGAAGGTTGCTCCAAAAGAAAGACCTGACTTTTGGTTAAAATAGTGGGCTATTGAGAAAAAATCAGAAACAAACACCTACACCACTAGATAGTTCATAGAGTTCTCTTTCTGGTGATATCTCGTTTTCCTAATTTCAACCCCGTATGCAAAAGATATGCCCAATTTCGTGAAACTACTCTGAAAAGGCAAAAAAAAAGTAGAGGCTAAAAATAGGGACACAAATTTATGATCTATTTTTCTAGAAATCCATGTTCTTTCTTCAAAAAATAAGAGATACTTGAATAGGATTTCGACATTTCAGACAAAACTTAGAAATGTTTTGATCTGAGGTTACACCATTTGAATTTTCAACGACTATTCTCTCAAAGTAGTGAACAAGAGTCTTCAGGTCTGGAGCCCTAAATCCAATGGAATACTCTGTTTTATACAAAAATACACCTAGAAAATGACTCATGCTCAAATTTTTATTCTAATCTAAGAAGGGGCTTGTAGATCTGGTTCTCTAATACCATGTGAGGGTCACTGATTGACTCAAGCCACCAGGATCACCTGTAAAACCTAGGATTAACCTTCTACAAGAGAAAAAAGCAAAGAGGATAAATTTGCACAATATTGGATGCAATTAATTAATTGGATTAATGAATTACATGTGAGAACTTTCTTTTATATTTGCAAGTTACAAAAAATCCTAATATGACTTAAGAATAACCTAAGACTAAAATTAGCCCTAAGTCAACTTAATAAAGTGTAATTAAATATTTAATTACACCAACATAAAATGGAAAGGTGAAGCATTTAATATAGTACATGGAGAAGGATGTATCAATCAACAAATAATGGATGATCGAAAGGCCAAAGTTCTGGTTAAATTCCTAGGTGAAAGGAAAGTGTAGGCATGATAATACATAATTATTTTATATGCAATAAGAAATATCAAGTCACAAATTAGCATGCTATCAGAGGATAAATCAATATGAAAGGTTGAAGTCTACTAAAGGAAAAACCCTAGGTAAAAAACTAAATTATGGACAATGAGAATCAAATCTAAAAAAAATAAGAGAAAAACTAGAGAAATTGGATCCAAAACTCAAAAAATTAAACGAGCTAACTATAAAGGCTAGGTGTGGAAGTTATAGGTTTACCATTTTATGTGGACGAAATAAATAGACTTTCTACATGAATAGATCTAATAGGGAAAGGGATAAAATTAAGTGTGATTTAACCCATATATATATAAACATCTGCTAGAATTGAAATGAGAAAGTTTAGATTTTTGCATACCTTAAATCGAACCTTACCCAATAACATGTTTTGCTAGATAATTGAGAAATGAAATTTGAGATTTGGGGGATGCATAGATGACTAGGAATGACAAAATATGATGTTCTTAACATTTGGACATAATCACAATAGTGATTTTGACAATCAAATCCATCATCACATCAAAAATTTTGATCCCTTATTTCAAGTTAGCAATCAAGTCTTATGTAAAACTAGGTTTTTGGTACCTACAAGAAATATTCACCTAATGGTATCTAAAGTAAGGAAATAGGGATGATCCTAAAGAGAACTATGGAGATTTCTATGCAAGGATAATGTTTTACACTTCCTTGTACCTTAGTCAAATGGCATGACTAGATTTAGAATAATGATAAAAGAGAGATAAAGGTGGCAATGATTGCTACTATGTGGATGGTGGGTAGTGCTTTTAAGTGGATTATTAAGTTGATTTGTATCCTTGTGGTGGATTTGTTGTTCTCCCATAGCGACATGTGATGGTGGCTTCATTGTGCCTTAACATTTTGTTCATCTAAGGCAATTTATCATCATTTGTGTGTGTCTAACTTGCTTTCCAGGCCTATCTATCATTATATGTGTTTTAATCCATGTGGATGATTTTTATTCAAATGGGGTTCAAAATGTTTACTTATCCTATCATCCACTATTAACCTCAACTACTATAGATTTGTGCTTCAAGTTCATGTGTTATTTTCAAATGTTTAATCTTTTGTGGCTAGCATGGTTGGTGGTTTCTGGTCTCCTCACCATATAATGGTTTATACTTGGTACTTCTTGAGAAGTTGGCATGATGTTGCAGGATTTGGGTTGATTTTCTCCTTGAGCCTTATGCATAGTCTTGACATACCCATTGGTTTATAATATTCACTTCATCAACCAAATGTTGTGTTTAATGATATGTTATATGGAAAGTGATCTTGAATTAGTTTCTTGTGTATTTTAGTGATTTATATTTTCTCCTGGGTTGTCCTAGTGGTTCACATTCATTATTGCATATTCTAAGGTCAACTTTGGGCCTATCTTTCACTATCCTAGGTGATCTATTTGTAGGATACAATCAATATCCCATTAATGGTGATAAGATGGTAGAAACTTGAATATTTTTCCTCTAAATGCTATATATTTATGGGTTGGAGATGGAAAACAGGTTGGGATATTGAGTATGTTAGTATGTTCATAGAACAATATCGAAGAAAAAGTGTAGAGTTTTCCTTGTATTTTGTGTTGAAATGAGCGATATACTAAATGTATAAGCGTAATCTTCATTGCACATCAATAATTTATTATTCTTTTACCCCATTAGATGAATGAATATAAAGTGTATTTTTCAATCATTTGAATGTTTCCATTAGTGTTTTGTATGCTTTTGATATTTTAAGGAACTATCTTAATTACATTCATTTATTTGAGTATTATTTTTTCTTTGTTTGACTTTGTAGATGTTATAAATCCCTTGTAAGAATTTTTATGAGTTTTCCTTTTAAAGTAATATAGGATATGTGTAGATCTACTATGGATGTATAAGATATACTCATGTGAGTGCCTTGCAATGTTTTTTTTCCATTCTTACATATAGAGCTTAAATTATGCGTGGACTTGTTAAACATAATCATCCATGCCATCTTCCTTATGGTGTCATTTATGTTTTACATTAATAAAATTCTTGGTAGACGAAGATTTGACTTTGCTCCCCATAAAAATGAAGGCACCCATCTGCTATTAGTTTTGAAATATGTTATCATCCCACTAACTTAACAAAAGACATCAAAAGTCAACCTTAGTAGAACTGAAGTAGTCACTTGGCCTACTTCATTGCAAATTTTCACTTCCCTATTTAAACTAAGTGTTTGCATACCTCAAGAAGATCATTGATAATGGAATTTTCATTGCTTTCACCACCAAATCCATGTGTGAGTTGAGATAACATACTACAAAATCTTAAGGGGTAAAAAGAATACATCCTAGTCTCCACATGCTTGTCGCATCTACTTATAAAGGTGTTTAATCCTTGTTTCAAGGTAAACTAGCACATTGGTACTTAGTAAAAATTTGATAGGAGAATCATGTGTTTTGTATATAGTTTTCTCCAATGTCTAATCTATCATTGCTTTCCCCTTTCTAAGAGAAAACATTAGAAAATACTCCCCTTGATCTAGTAGAGCCTAGAATAAAAAGGAGATGTCCATCCTTATCCAATCATCCTTTCATGTTATAGTCTAATCATAAGCCTTGCTTACACCTTTGATGACATACCAAATTGTCCTTACATAATAGTGAAAGTCTTTAAGATTTGTGGAGTCATGTGTCTAAGAACCAATAGGTACCTCATGCCTTCTTATCCAAATTTAACTAATCTTCATCATATATTCTAGATGGATCTTTATCAATAGATTTCCATTGATCTCTTTCTTATGGGAGATCCTCCATCTTTAGCTTCCATAAATTGTACCTAGTGCCACTAAATTTCTCAATCTCTAAATGAGAGGTAGAGGTCATGGTTTCCAATCCTTCACAAATTTGCAAAACCACTCAAAGTAAAAACTCCCACTATATCTAAAACCCCTTGACACTTCCCAGAAAGGTACCCCCTCTATACAAAACCATTAGCACTGATACCAAATGATGATAAACAAGGTGAAAATTCTATAGTAAAATCTTTCCCAAGAGTATTAAAATCTAAAATGTAATTTGTTAATAGTGGATTATCAATTAATGATTAAAAGTAGAAGCATACATTAACAAATAGAAAAAATCAGCAAACCATAAACTTGCAACATATAAGACTAGATTTATGTGGAGAAACCCTTTTGAGAAGAACCTCCACCAAAGAAAGAGGGCAAGTATGTATTAGTCTTTAATGAACATGATATAATATTTACACACTTCCATAGACTCTAGCAACATTCTAGTGACAATTATGTACCTACAAATATAGATAAAATTACTATCTCATGCCTCCGATATATAGGCAAATAGGGAGGCAAAACCATAAATGGTTTGACCAAAATAATGGATACCAAAACCATGGCATCTTTTAAACACCCCATGCCCACCTTGGAGAGCATATTCTAAGAATAGTAAACATAAGTAATGACTTCACATGGACATCACATGGGAACAATTAATAGATCCTCAAATAGGATATGTAGTCACAGAGGAATCTTTACCTCATAGCTCCCCAATGGATCACATCCTCAAGTGTAGCACTCCATTATGGAGAAGACAACTCATATGGGTCCAATCTATTATGACAAGATTCTCCACTCAATCCTAGCACCTAGAATTGGGAAATAACATTTAGCAACTCCAAAGTCTAATGTTATTGCCACCATAGTGTTCCACCTCACTCATGAATTCATATGACAACTAATATCAAATTCTAGGAGAATATTAAATACAAATAATTTCTCCAATTACACCCTAGGTGTCCAGGTACACCATCAAAAAGTGTTGGAGATATATAAATTATTCATATGATTTACAAGGTTAATGATGCCTTAATCCTAACAATTTCCAAGTAATTTCATTTTTCTTTTGTTTCGTAAGGATTGGAGGTCACAAGGGGGACCTCCTCCCCATCAAAATATCCACTTAAACCAACTTAAGAAACTTAGAAGCCACATAGAAATCACATGTTACTTCGGGGATTCAAACTTGGATCTCAATTGTGAGAACCTTTGGCCTTTGCCATTAAAGAACAACCCTGTTCACAAAAAAATTACACCAAGGATGAACCCCCTAGGAGACATGCAAATGCCCCACTCCACATGTTGCGGCTAATTTAGGATACAAGATCCTGGGGGCCTCAAGAAATTTCTACACTAGCCTAAGCTAGTGGAGGGCATCTCATAGAGGACATGGGGGTGGGCTTGGTTCCTTAATATGGTTACACTCGACCTTACCTCAAGGTGCCCCCATGGTGAAACATATCGGTGGACATTGGTCCATGCATTTCCATAAGTGCGACCCCTACCTTCAGATGTCCATAAGTCCAACCCCTACCTCTAGAACCAAGTGCAATTATAAAATGTATTCACTTGTCACATATAGCCTATCATGAACCTCTAGACCCCCTTTAGCTAACATGATATTTGACTAACATGGACTCTATGGTACAAACGATGTCTTAAGTAGATCTAATATGAGAACCAAGTGCAATTATAAAATGTATTCACTTGTCACATGTAGCCTATCATGAACCTCTAGACCCCCTTTAGCTAACATGATATTTGACTAACATGGACTCTATGGTACAATGAATTGACGATGTATACAGGTATAACATCACTTTGGCAAAGCAATCAAATAATATTCACATAAGTGCAACTCATCTGTTCACATCACTACTATCTCTTGCTTAACTCGCCCACTAGACTTTGTAATAATAAAAATACAAAATCAAATACATAAATCGACACACTAGGTCAATAAATAGCATAGCCAGACTCCTAGCATACCTTTCCTCTGAGCTGGACTTTAATTAAATGACATTATCTACTTCTGGCATATCACTCCTATGTCAAAATTCCTACATGCATATACTCATTAGACTCTAGAAACACCACTTCTAGGAGATGCATAATGATATCAAGTACAATATAACTTCAGAATTTTACCATTACCCTACTACAATGATTAACACATTAGCCACATTATGATTTCCAATAAAAAACCATAGCACTATCTCATGGCATAGCTAAAACCTCCAAAAAAAAAACTATTCTATGATAACATGACATACATGATGCCCTAATGTCAACTCCAATGATCACACTACACATAGTACTCTTTGTTGCCTCACTCTACCTCCCAGATCTCATTCCCTTACTATTGAAACTTACCTTATATGCCTCTACTCCATCTCTATTTTCTTTTCTTTCTTTCAATTGATTCAAAACACACACACACACACACACACACACACACACACACACACACACACACACACACACACACACACACACACACACACACACACACACACACACATACATATATATATATATATATACATATACATATATATACACACATATATATAGATAAACATATATATATGTATATCTATATATATGTGTGTATATATATATGTACATACATATATATATATAGACATATATATATATATATATATATACATATATATACATACATACATACATACATACATACATATATATACATATATATACACATATATATACATATACATATATATACACATACATATATATATATACATACATATATATATATATACGTACATATATATATATACACACACATAGATATACACACACACATTATATATATATATATATATATATATATATATATATATATATATATATATATATATATATATATATCATCCAAAAGTTTCTCATATGATATGCATTAGCCCAAGGTGGCGCAAAGTACAATACCACATGAAACATGTCACTTAATGAAAATAAAAAACTTACAAACTCTAATGGTTAAATGGTGGAGAAACTCCACATGGTACACCTCCACAATAGTTATTAGACTTTTCCCAAATATTCACCTTTGACACAAACCAAAAATAAACTTTATACAAATAGAGATAGTTCCAATTGAGCACATTGTTAACTCACAGATACTTAATAGACCAAATTGTTAGAGTTGGCTATGATTGGAGCCACCCAAGATCTAGGACTTCATGAAAGCACACAAGAGATCAAATAAGAGAATAATTCTATTCTATCAATGAATGCAAAATATTATTACAATGTACATGATATGGCTTGCTTTTAAAGACAAGGATGAAATGTAGGATGTCATAGTCATGTGACAATTGTCTTAATCCTATGACATATGACATCTATAGGATAAGATGATAACTATCAACAACTAGACACAACTAGAAACATCTAGTAGACTAACTAAGTCAAATTAACATGTGAATTATGTGTGATGTGTGAATATTATTTAACTAATAAATAGTTAAATAATGTGAATTAACCACACAAGGGGAAATCAACTAGGAAATACTAAACTAGTTAGGAAAAAACCCCTATTTGCACCAACACCCCGCCTTAAGTGCAACTTAGGGAGTAGCTGACTAAAGCAAGGATGTAATGATGAGTCCTGGCTACTAGGCCATGTTAGGTAGCCATGTACAAATAATTCTCTCACAAATGGAGTAAAGGGTAAAAACTTGTACGAAAAAATCCCTCTCCAAAAGAGAGAAAAACATGAAAGTGAAAGAAGTGATAGTAGGAGGACTCAACATGAACCCCCAAGGACTACTTCTATCACATATGTACAATAACATACCCCCCATAGGAGAGAAAGAGTGAGACTATAGGTCCCTTCACAATGAAGTATCTCCTATTCTGTTGGTGAATGCCTGAAGATGAATGATGAAGAGAATCCAACTCTTGCAAACAATATTCCTCCCCTTAGGAAGAAACTAATCCAAAGGATGATGTAGAAAAAACTCCATCTCCAACAAGAGATATTGGGGAAGATGTCTCATGATGGATTTCACTAAAGACTATTGAAATGTCTACATGTTAGAATAAAAGAATGGCACTTGAAGGGTGAGTGCAGGATCATGATGGACTAAACACTTCCCCTAAGTGGCAATGCCAATGTGAAAAGCATATGGTTGTATGTATAAAGATGGGGGACCAAAAAGTTGCCACCATGGGACTTTTTGGTCCAAAATAGACCAAAACATGAGCACATTATAACACACTAGCGATTTGACTTGCTTTAGAAGTAAAAAAAAACTTCATTTCCTCCCATTCACCCATGGCCAAAGAAGTTTGCATGCGAAAAAATAGTCTTCAAAGCGTGAAAGCATTCAAGGAAAGTCTCTCCAAGCAAGTGCAAGGGATAAATCGACACTTTCATGATGCCACCTCATTGCAAAAGATATTGTGAAGCAAATTTGGATGGCCTAGCAACCGAAGAATGTATGGTTAGTGTAATTTTTGTTAGTTTGAGAAGAATTTTTGACTTTTGCAATGTTTTATTAGTTTTTTATTTGCATTTTTAGTTAATGAGGCAAGAGAAAACACAAATCCAACTGAGGAGGGTCAAAACAACCCGCAAAACCCTCTAAACCCTCCAAACCCACCATCACATCCTCACAATGTAAGGGACAGTCAAGAAAACTACCTATGGATAATAGAAGAAAACAAGAAACATCTTCAAACTCTTATTCAAATGCTAAACAATCCAAATGCAAGACCGATCTTAGGAGAGCACTTGCGAAGTCACTAGAGGAGATTGTTTTCCACACTGATTCAATGACAAAACAAATCACCAAATTTAAAGACTATAGGGAGAGGTGTCAGAAATACTATGCCAACAAATTGTCATATGAACAAGTGAAGAATAAAAAAATTACAAAATCTCAATTATGTGCACACTTTATTAATTTCAAAACTAGCCAAAGATTAGAAGAAACTTGTAAATGGTTGCCTATTCATTGGTGTAGGAATGAAGAAATATACCTAAACTTTTGGGATAGATGGTACATGGTCTTCAATGAGCGCCCATGCAACAATGATCAGGTGCCACAATATTTCTTGAGGAAACTCCATTGCGAGTTCATCCTCAAGAAGATTCCCAATTATTTTGACATTTGTGAGTTCTAGGGTAGAGGTGGTGGCTCTGTCCAAGATAGAGAGGTGGCTCACCAAGATGAAAACCATGTACCTATACCCCTGTTGATGCCAGAATGTAGGTCACTCCCTTTGACTTTGAAGGAGAGTGTTGAGGTGGAGACATTACATTCATTGACTACTTCCATGCAGTCTCTATCACAACATGCTAATGATCTTACCTAGGCTGATGAGGGTAAGAGTAGTAGGCATCATTTGTCCCCACATTTGTGAAGTTCTTGTGGGAACCTATGTGATTATGGGGTGCAGGACACATGGCAGGACTCTCGACAGAATGTTGCGACGCAGGGGGAGCATCCATTGATGGAGACATCCATATTGGATGAGATTTTTCTCATCAATGATCTCTTACATCATACATTTGGTACTGACTCTCAGGTAATTTTTTACAAGTTTCATCTTGAGTTAATATATTGTTATTTGAAATTTGTAATTAATTTTATATGACTATCTCTATTATATAAGTCAAAAATAATGTATGTAATTATCTGCGCAATGAAATTCCAGGGTCAGAGTCTTCATCCTACCTCCATTAACCATCCATTGGCAAGTTATAAGAGGAGGTCACGTCATCAGGTATGCAATTTATCACATGGTCATAATTATTGTCGATATGTCAATGGTAATATTATTTTGTGACAATTTGATGATTTCAATAGTCACCAGCACCTCCATGGTTTCCTTGGTCTCCTGGACATAAATCCACCACTTATACGAAGGTAAATTTAACTATTTCTAATCATAATGCATTTTTAAAATAATGTTATGTATTTATTTTGGTTGAATAATCTTGAACTTGATTTTCAGATGCTGAATTTGGATACTCCTCCTCATCTTCGTGAGTCAGCACAGGTAGGCATTGCTACAGCCATGATGTCTTCAAATCCTTTGACCAAGGTATGAGCCAATAACATGAAAATGTCATAATTTTGTATTTCCTATTTTATCTCATGTCATTTGATGTAGATAAATGATAGTTATGTTTAGTCAATTTTGCTTCTTAATGCTTCTCACTGGAGGTCAGAACTCCAACCCATCCAACTATGGATAAAGAGAGAGACAAGATGATGGAGGCTGATCATCAGATGGTGGTAGGTGATTGATTACATATGTGATGTTATATATTTCATTTACATTTTCTATAGTATTGTGCATATTGTTTGATTGTATTAACAGGTGGAGCTAGATGAACTTCTGTCAAAGAGGTCTACTCGACAGAAAAGAGTAGATGAGTCATGGATTGGCTCTCCATCTTCATGGTCAAGCAAGGGTTGCCGATTATTTCATAAAATTCCATAGGAAACTAGTTTTGGGGACATTTTTTGTATGCCTAGATGGCTAAGTATACATAATTTTGTAAGTTACCGATGTATATTTTTGTAGATATGCCTGTATGGATTTGTTTGGACATGCCTATATGGATTTGTATATAAACTAGCTATTATGTTCATGACATGTAAATGATAGTTTATATTAAATATTTAATATAATGATCAATTATCGTTATAGGAATTTGGTTTTACACGTGCGAATTGCATTTGCTTGAAAGTTTTGTTTGGTGGAAAATTGGATTTGTTAGTGTTTTAGTGTTTTGATGTTTTGAACCTGCCTTTCCACTTTACATTCAAGGCTCTAGGTTTGAGTGGCAATTCACTATCATACCCTAGGTCATTGTGAGATGTAGGGAAGCCTAGATTAGGGAATTTAATCACCAATTTATGTTCTCTTATGCTTAATTGACCATTAAAACCCTAATTATACAAATATGGAAATAAACTAACGAATAACAAAAAAAGCTCTTGCAGACAGAAATAAAATAGCAAATGACATAGTACCTATTTTTGGGGTTCCAAGGCAGAATAGTCGAGGACACTGGTGCAGGTGCCCTAGTCCAAGGTACTAGTTTCTTTGCGGGATCTGAACCTCCTTTTGACACTGATCAGGACTGTAACTCCTATTTCTTAAAATTCATCTTTGGAGAACACTAAAGTGAGCACCCAAGTCCTGGAAATGGTCCAGTGTCCTGCTTTTATTCGGATCCTGAATCCTTGATGTTTGCCAATCCTTCTTGTAACTTCACTTTTCCCAAATGTGACACCTGTAACCTATAATCACAAGACTTTGGGAGGGGGTTGTGGTGTTTAGAGGCTTGCCTTAGTCAAGCCTTGGAGGACACTTAAGTCTCTGAACACTGTTGTTAGATAGAGAGTGTGTGCTCTTGTGAGGTAGAGGCAAAAACCAAAGGAATTGATAATGAAAACACAATATAATGTCACCTTGTAGTGAAGATATCATGGGAGGAAGGTGCTCTTCATTCCATGATGAATGGACGCTCAAATCTGCAAACACAAACACATAGACAACACAATTCTGCTCTTGCAACATAATGAAAGCCTTAAATCACCTTGAGAATGCCTAAAGTTCACAATGATCATCTAGTAATGCCCTAGTTTACAAATGAATGCCTAAACATGCTTTTATATGAAACTACAAACACTCCCACCAAGATTTTCGTAATTCAAACTTACCGTGTCGGTAAAGGACCCAAATAACGGTCATAAACTAACACCCAGAAATTGGGGCTGCCCCAAAATAGGGCAAGACTAGGGCACAAGAGCCCAAGTCCTCCCCTTCCTTTTTGGGCAGGGTACAACTCAAGGGGTCCTCCTAGGTCCCATTTGTCATGTTACCTAGGCCTCATTGCATCAGGATACCAGATTATGAACTAAGATGTCCTAAATGCATGTAAAAGACCCTGGAGCTAAACCTTATGAGGGAAAAGCCCCCAAGGGGACATTTTTTGACGTTACATTTAGTCCCCACTTTAATGTATGTAGAAACATGAGGCCAATACATCCATTAAAGTAAGGTCAGAAACACAACAAACACATCAAGCATGGAGAAGACACGCCAATCACATAAAAAATAGTAACAGGCATGCAAAATGCGGAGAAGATAGTTACAGTCACACAGAATATGGAGAAGATAGTCGATGCATAGAAGACACATTAATGCATGGAAGACAAGCATGATTTCTTTTCTTTTTCTTTTTCTTTCATATATATGAAATGTGGATGCAAGTACTGGAAAGTAAACAAACGTCCCATAATACATGATGCACTCATCACACAGGTCTTTGTATATATGGGGCAATACGCACGCAAGACAAGCAAAACCTCCCAAAAAGTAGGAAGTACAACCCAAAGGTGCTGGTCTTTATTCTGTATATAGGGCAGCAAACACGCCACACAAAACAAGCATGCCAAAACACACACACTTGAAGACACAGAGAAAACACGACAGACAAGCGATGGTGTGTTCCCTATTTCTAGGCTCATCACCATCTCAGGCATATTATAGACACACACCAATGATTGCGCTTCGCCACAACAATTGATGAAGCAACGCTTAAGGGTTGAGTTAGTCACAGAACCACCCCCCACCTCCACAGAGGACTTTTAAAAAAGATAGGATGATGCAATCTGCTCTGAGAAGTACACCATCCCCAACTCCACAGAGGGCTTAAGAAAAAGGATATGCTTGATATCCTGCCTCTGCAAAGGGCTTACATGATTGATTGATTGATTGCAAACAAGCTTAGGATGCATGATGCACTCATCATGCAGGTCTTTGCACCTGAGGTCAAACACATTGTTAACATCTATAATAGATAGCTTACCTTATATATGCCCCCATCTTAAGGTGGTTGGTATTAGGTATCAATATCAAGCATGTTAAGGTAGGAAGAAAAGACACAAGGGAACATCAACTTTCATAAAGCCCATGCCCCCCAGAGGTGACATGTATTTTATAATCGTCAAATGTTCCCACAAACACATCCCTGCAAGAAACATGTTAGTGTCTACAAAATCATGATAAACAACAACATCAATGCATATGATTAACCACACAAAGAGCCAAGGTTATAGAACAAATTCAAAGTTCAAGGATAACCATAGGGCTATATCACAAAGCTCTTCAAATTGAGTACTGCCAAGGCTAGATTCAAAGACAAACAAAGGTGCATAGAGCAACAGTATTGTTAAGGTTTGTAAATGAGATAGAAACATCATGAAACTCACTACGCAGAAAGCATGAGTACTTTCACTAGCCAAGCATCAGATAAAATATACAACCCCATCGTCATATTAGGAACTAAGTCCAATTTTTGATTGCTCTTGAAAGGGACACTAGGTCCGCAATAGTATAAGTGTTTGTCATCATCCACCCGCTAGGTGGAAACACTAGAGGAAGGGAAACAATAAATCAGAGAGGAGAAACAAGTGTCTTAGGGACAGTCACATAGGAGGGTACCCCCAGTGTCACCAACTGCAATGCTATGTTCGTAAGACACAACAATCAACAATGAAATCAGAGTGAGCAATTTAAAAGAATAATGATACAAATAGAAGGTCACAATAGAGGCAGTCTCCTGGTATCCGAGACCTTACAAGAGAATCAAGGGTCATCCTAGGAGGCCTAAACAACACATGACACATCACGGGGGAAGCACATCATGAGAGAGATAAAGGGTTAGAGATACTTACCTATAGGGCCCCTTTCGAGCTAGAAGTTGTCTATAAGCAAATCATCATCGTCATCTTCCCACTCCCTAACATTGGAGGAAAGTGGGACATAAGGTACCATCGCCAAATACATGTCTTGTTCATCATGTTGTTCATTGTTAGGATTGTTATTGTTTGGTTGAATGTTGGGATCAATGTTTTCTTGTTGAGAGGCAAGGTTTATAGAATAAGCTTGTCTTCTTTTTTCTTCTTTCTCTTGCTTTTTGATTTTGTTTTCTTTTACCACTTATCTCTTGTAATATAGGGCTATCCTCTTTCATAGGCATATGCAATTTAGAAGATGAAGCACCGGGATCAAACCTCATTTGTCGTGGTGAAACACTTTGTTGTTGACAACGACCTTGTGATCCTTGTAAGGATTTCGGGGGAGGAACCTCAACATAAGGACCTTGTCCTTTCAGCCTAAAGTTCTCTTCACATGTGGGTTGTTTATCTTTTGTCGTTTCTTGTATAGAAGGGCTAGGTGCTGGATCTAATAGTTTTGCCTTGTAGTTTCTATAGCTCAAAAATGTAAAGTTTGTTCATAGTTCTAGTTTGTTACTAGTTTTGTTGCAAAAGTAATCCATTGTAAAATGTTGTTGTGTATTTGAAGGCTTGTATGTATTTCGAGGAATGACATGCACTTGTCCGTTCAAAGGAAATTTCACACATCTATAGATAGTTGAAGAGACAGCTTTCATAACCTTTAACCAAGGGATTCCAAGTTTGATTTCAAAGGTATCGGAAGTGGGGGTAACATCAAACCATTGGTTAACATGTTTCTCAAATACAATTACCAACAATGATATCTTACCTAAAGGCTTGACAAAGGTTCCCTTATGTGTCTTAATCATCAAGTTCGAGGGGTCATAAGAACCTTGCATTAGTTGATGTCAAAAGAGGAACTCATCAGTGGCAACATTAGTCATTCAATTAGGATCAATAAGAGTTCCATGGGGTTTCCCATTATTTTCACAGTGATGTAAAGAGGTCCATCGGAGTCTCCAATTGTTCTATCATGAGGTGTAAAGACAATTTCAGGTTCAGCTACTTTTCTTTTCATGTAAGGTCTAGGAGGGAACCTATTATTGTTGTTGTGGTTAGAGGTCATGTTTATATGCTCTCACCAATGCAAAATCAGATTTTTGAAGGATTTTCAAAATTGGTGCAAAAGACGAGCAAAAATAGCCTAAAATGCTTGATTTTTGTACTTTTTTCAATGCCAATGAATGAAACAAAGCATGTTGTAAGGATTTTGATCAAGGGAAAAAAATTATATGTCTGATATCAGTCCAAAATAGTAATATGATAACTCTCAACACACTCTTGATGCAAATCCAAGATAATGCCAAGTCAAAATGTAGTGAAAATATGTCAAAATAGGCACTTTTTTCACCAAAACTCAATGCAAAAGAGAAAATCAAAGGGTGTTGTGAGGAAAATGATGATGGAAAGCAAATAATATTAGTAATAACAGCAAATTGGTGACAAAATACCCAACCCAACATGCTTTTAGTGCCACTTAAGGTAAAACCCTAGTGAAAATATAGCAAAATATGCAATTTTTCACAGTTTTTCAATTCCAAGACCTAGAAAAGGAGGTGTTGTAATGAATCTATGGAGGTACATAAAATAATATAAATTATACCAGTCACCTTGATGTAGAGGCAAATTGGATGGGAGAAGATGGACAAACAAGACAAGGTTCTATTCACCCCAAAAGCCCAAAATCAAAGACCTTTACACAAAAGTGGGAACAACAGAAATAAACTTATGGTTCATCATGGAAAGGTTGATTTGGGATGTTCGAGGACCCATTTCATCCATTGGTTAAGGCAGACCACACTCAGGACCAACACTTCCTTCATAAACCCCCAAAAATGGCTTGTAGCCCTAAAAATAGAGAACAACCCTGATAAATTTTGAAATAGACCTTCAAATACAAATCTTAGACAATTGGAAGATACCCAATATGGTCCCCTATCACATATCCAAAAATGGGTATGGGTTGTTTTGGAAGGTATGTCTCAACCAATAGCTCTCCTACTGTTTTAGAGCCCCAATTAGGCCTAGTTTGTGAAGCAAGTACCCTTCAATGGAGGTTTTTGACTCTCTTGACCACTTAGACATGTCAGGGACCTCCCAAAACCATGGAATCCAGTCTTCATCTATTAGTAGAACTAACTGTCATCAAATTCCCTACTGTTGTTGTCTCTCACAAGCTTCCTAGCACATGGTTTTGCTAGTTTTTTCACAAAGACTGTCTCAAACCATCTATCCTGCCCAAGCTCTTGCAAAAAAGCATGAAAAAAACATCAAATACAATCCATTCCACTAATCTTTGAAGCCTTACATTAGTGGAAGTGATGAGAGCATAGATTTCAATCAAAACCCTAAGATAGGGTTTTACCAAACAAAGTCTAGAGAAACCTTTATAAATTTCTTCTATAGTAGTTTCAAAGCATCAAACTAAGTTCAAAGTGAAGTCAACATCACAATATAACTGATCAACTTATGCAAAGGAGAAATGAACCTCGTACCTCTGCACAGTACGGACTGTTGCAATGAGTAAATTCAGAAAAAATAGTCACAAAAAGCAGCCCGAGGAAAAATAGAGATATTGTAGTACCCCTCAGCTTATCGTCTTTTGGACTGATGGTTGCTTAGTAGTATTGGACATTTTGACAGTATTTTTAGATCGTTGATGATGGATTTCTAGTTATTTTGCCTATTTCAGTATGAACTTAATTGTTATGATAACAGAGATTGATGTTGGATTATGTCATTATGCTTTACAATTTGATAAACGAACTGATGTTTTAGATGCTTTGATGTTATT
The DNA here is from genome assembly GCA_027924645.1 of Cunninghamia lanceolata. Taxonomy (NCBI): domain Eukaryota; kingdom Viridiplantae; phylum Streptophyta; class Pinopsida; order Cupressales; family Cupressaceae; genus Cunninghamia; species Cunninghamia lanceolata. The sequence continues at coordinate 5,716,479 of BSBN01000934.1, forward strand.
CATTATATGGGATCGGAAGTTAGCTAATCATTTTATGTCGTAGATTAGTAATCTGATATCTTGTTCAATGTAGTGATTATTATTTTAAAACGTGAATGGAACAGTGTTGTATTACTCGTTCACGAGTACCCTACCTCACTGCGATTTCCATTCACGATAGGACTGCATGTGATGTATATGTATATCTTGTTACGGTTAACTGTGCGTTGCTGCAGGATGCAGGTACTTGGCATCGACTCCACCTGATTGCAGGTCTGAGCGTGCCTTCGCCAATGGATTAGTTGGTTGGAGTTAACAGGAGGTCCCTAGTCAGTGTTCCTTCGTCGTCAGTTCACCCTTGTGGTTATTGGTTGTCATTCGCCCATGTCTCACTGTCAGGTAATGTTGTATTTTGGAGTCAAACCAAGTTCAAAGGTGTTTAAGTATGTACGGTAATATTGTGCTTTAATTAGAAATATTCTACGGAAGAGTCTAGTGTTGTTAAATAGACATATTGTCGTTAGTTGTCGATTTAAGTTATAAATAAATTATTATTTTAATAGAGGTGTTGTTGATAAATAAGTTCTAAGAAGTTGTATTATTCGATATAATATTATTTATAACAAATATTTAAATAAATAAATAATTATAGCCATGCTTGTAAATTGTGTTTCACAACTAGACTAATAAAATAAATTATAGGATAGTACAAAATATGGATAGTTGAAATAGTACTATTCTATTAATAATAATATTTTGGGGTCGGTTATAAAGAAAATAATAATAATAAAATAAAGTACTTAAGAATTGGGAATCATTAAATTAAAAAAAAAAAAATACTTTTTCTTAAAAAGAAGCTTCTCGGAATCTTGTGGGAAAAACCCTAGGAGAAGAGAAAGGGACTGAGTTATAAAAGAGTTGTCGGTGCAACAAGGAGATCAACACAGGGGTAAGGAAGAAGCAGCTGGGAACTGCAACAATTGGAGCGGGTTCGTCACGGTGGTTGCGAAATCAGGTTCCGTCGATTGCCTTATCTCTGAACTTCCTTTCAATCTGCAAAATGTGTTTTTAGTTTGTTTGATTCCGAATTGTTCGGCAGTCTGTCCTTTCTGTGTGTGAACAGCAACCTCTCTTAGGGTTTAAATACATAGGTACTGCCCAAGGATTCTGGAAGTCAAATGTTTTCTTTCCTTTCAATGGTTGCCGAATTATTCTGCATACATTCTCAGACCGGCGAGATCTTGGTAGGGTTTGTAGGACACCTCGATAGAGTTGCCGTGAACCGCTGTTGGTTTCAGCTAGTCGTCCCTGTAAAGTCTGATCAAGGTTATTAGTGTTTTCTCCCTGTGGTGGCTGGAAACTGTCAAGGAAAACCGCTGTATGTCTCTTGTACCCAACGATCTGCTTAGGCAGCGTGCTTGCTCCCACATCTGCAATTTTATTTCCGTAGGATGGATGGTTTTGCGAGGGTTGACAGGAAACTTTAATTGGTAGATTTGCAATAGAAGAAGGGAATTCAATTCCAGTATCTCTGTAGTCTCTGATTTAAGTAATCAAGGGCGTCTCTAGGATCTTATTGCGTGGTAAGGGGATCCATACCATTTGTCTTTGCAATATATGATTTTATAAATAGATTGCAGCGTCTAGGAGGTGACGGTAAATGCTTGATAGTAGGGATGAATGTCGTCCTTGGCTCAGATATGGTTCATCATAATACGTCCTCCCTACTTTAGAGTTTGGTTCCAGCGAATTCTGGCTAACGAGAGGATAAAAAGATCTTTCTCCTGTTCTTTATAGCTGAGCGGCCAGGTGGTGTTGTCAACCCACGGGTTCATTTCTCCATTGTCTAGCGCATTCCTTAGCTGGAGTTCTTTTTTGTTTGATACCTTTCTGCACACGCCTCAGTGTTATCTGGTCATGGATCTCCACGAAAGTGTAAGAGGAGTCTCTCAGTGACAATGCGTCTAACAGCCAGATCGATCTTATCACTTGGAGCAAATCGAACCTACAGAAATGCTTAGATTTGCGTATATTCCCAAGCGTGTAAAATGCAGATTCGTTCTAGAGAGGTCGAATGCTTGTTTTGGCAGGCTGTTCGTTGCTGTTTAACCCTAGTGTAGCGATCTGGCCGGCACCCCATTCGTCCTGCCTTATAGCGTCTGATAAGGTTTAGAGGGAGACGCTGCATATTGTTGCAGTCACAGAAGTCTTTTCAGCGTGACCATTTTATGGCCACCGTCAGTCATGGTCAGTTGTGCGACGATGATTCGTTGTACACCAGCCATCTTATAGATTGGGATAGCACGTTATCACTGGCTTTCAAACACGCTGAGCAAACACCGTTAACCCTGGAAGATAATGGAGACTGTAGCATGCAACATCGAAGTGATTAGGGTATTCGTCATACAGCAATCTCTGTCCGCACTCATAGTTTATATAGCAGTAATAATGTCTTAAGAGTTTATGCTTACTGCAGTTGTTAGAGGTGAAAGTCTAAACTTAGTCAGGTTTAATCTGTAGGCTGCCGTTGTTTTAGCTGATGCACGTCTGAAAAGTTTGGAGTGACCTCAAGATAGCCAGTGAAGGCAAGATGGTCATTAGCCAACTGTTGGTATAATGTAGTAATAGTTCCAAGTGTAATTTGAGCAGCTGTCGGTTTCCTGTAGCTACTGTCTCGTTTTGGCTAATCCTCACATCTGAATATCTCAGAAATCTGATAACAGATTCGGCAGCAGCAGTGTGATAGAAGAATTATCAATATAGCTCTTCTTACAGGCAGAAAGCCATTCTAGTATACTAGCGTATGCAGTTCGCTCACTGAGTTGAAAAGAGATTGCTGTGAGGGCAAAACCGTGGTCTTCTTTATCACATCATAAACACCCTCCAGTTCTTTCTGATTTAAGTGGATACTGTAAACACAGTAAAATTTGCAAGTTCAGAGAACATAGCCGGAAGTCATCAGACCAAATGCATATTATTCACGTCAGTGATTAAACAGTCAATAGCAGTTTTACACCTCAGTAGTGAGTATCCCAAGCTGTTCGCATAGGGCGCAAATACGATCACTCTCTTGAAAAAGTAAATCACTATAAGATCGGTATCAGAGATAACTTCAAATCATCATAAAAGAATTCTTTTGGATTTCGTGTTTGAATTTTCGCCTCGTGTGATTGCCGTTCAGCCATGAGATATCTCTCTTAGCGTTATTATCCTTAATAGAATAAACTAGTTAGATAGGATTGAAGGATAGTATATAAGATTGTATCTGAAAATTAAGTGGTTCCTACATCAATTACTGTAATGATTCAGTTAATCAATTTACTGATCTCTTGAAACAAAATAAGGATTTGTTAGAAATGTAATTGCAAGTGTTAAGATATAATGTTAATTTTATTTCAGAAGTTGTTTGCATTAAAACTGAGAATGAATTGTAGTATTTCATCTCTTGAATTTTGAATTGAATTTGTTTGAGTGTTGTAATGAGTCGTTTTGAGGTTGTTCAAACTTGTGTTCCAGAGGCTGAGTTGTCGTTGTTAAGTATTGGCAACTGGTGTATTGCTGTTTTATGATTGTGATGTAATAGCATTCATATGTATCAAACAAAGTGTGTAGTATAATGAGGTACCGTCACGATTGATTGTTGTGTCTTGTAAAGTAATAATCTCGGGATGAGATATTAATCCTCTTGTGACCTTATTGTACTGTTTTGTCGTAAGGAGAGACCTGAAATCTGTAAAAGAATAAAGTTATGTATTGTTAAAAGTATTGGATCACACTTGATGTTATGATTCTATTTTGATGCAAGAGGGTCTATGCTTTGCAGTGTTCATTTGCGTGTATGGTTATAAGTCCTGCATGATGTTTTAAAGTTGACTAGGTGTTAGGAAGGAGAGTGGCTTTCAACGTGGGGCCGGCGCCCAAAGTGGCAGTCAGGATAACCCGTTGGAAGTAGATTAATCAAGTGATAACCTAAAAATTAACTAGGGGGTTAAGGGTAGATCTCACACTAATAAGATTAATGGATTCCTCTCCCATGGCCTGTAGTGCTTGGTTAGACTAAGGATGGGTAGAGAAGGCCTGGTCGGCATAATTGACTTCCTTGTCCTCATGAAAGGAAGGTCGATTCCGCATGTGTCACCCTATGGGGCCGGCGCCTAGTGAGAGGCTGTCAGGATAACCATAGATGGGGGCCGGCGCCTAGTGAGAGGCTGTCAGGATAACCCATGTTAGGACCATGCGATGACACTCTCCCTACTACAACCTAGCATCCCTTGTTCGGTCTCTCCTCGTTTGTTTTGTGTCGCCTCTGGAAATGAAGTGAAAGTGAAGTTATGTGGTGTTGTATTGTTATAGCCATGTGTTGTATTGGGCATTGGTCGTCCTTTGTTCTTGTTTGTCTTTCGTCTACCTGACTGTCAGTGTTTGGGACCTCATGTTAACTCCTAGCTCGGGGGGTGGACCTTAGGGTTCCACATGGTCGGGTGGAAGAGCTACTTTATCCATTGGTTCTCTTGTCAGGATCTTATGCAGAAAAGGATTTGTTTCAGTTGTACTTGTTTCAATGATGATGATGTAAGTGTACAACCTTGTACCAGATTTATGTAACAGAATATGCTTTATGTATGTGACTTTAAAAGTAAACTAAAAGTGGCATTGTAATGATGTTTTGATGTACTTATATAAAAGCATTTCAGTGACGTATCTTATCATGCTGATTCCGTTATTTGATGTTTGCAATGAATGTGAATGAGTTATTTATTGGAAAAGAATTTGGATCAATTACTGATGTATGTTAATTTATGTTAGTTGATTGGTTAAGTGATGCAGCCTTGGTCCCTTAGAGAATATGTTGTAATTAGTTGTGTAACTTACTTTATCAGTTTTAAAAAAAAAAAATTTTCCTGTTTTATATTGCACACATGTGTATTCTTTAAGGCGTTCAAGGCGGGCGTTACATCTGGTATCAGAGCCAAGTTACTAACACTGGGTACTCTGGTTTTATAATTAGCCCATTAAGCTATGCTAGTTGCTTAAACTCTGAAGGACATATTCATTTTTAGTCCTTGCCTAACAACCTGAAGTTTGTTCTTGGATGTGTTGTCCAGGAAGATGCCTAGGGTGCGAGGCCGAGGACGTGGTCGAGGTAGGGGTCGTGGGAGAGGTGTTGAAATCAGCCCTCCTCCTAGCTCCCCTCATGGAAGTACACAAGAAGGTGGAAGCGAGAATCAGGAGAATCAGGTTCAGCCTGAGGGTGCTCAACTACGCCAGCTCCTTGAAGAGGTGCTTGCTCGTCTTGGTCCGAGGCAGGAGGTGGTGCAACCGGAAGAAAGAGAAAGAGAAAGATCTCCTAGAAGGAGAGAGGTCACAGCTGAACAAGAAGCCATTCTTGCGGGCCACATGAGAGATCTGATGAGAGCCCGTCCTCCTACTTTCGATGGCTCCGGTAGCGGTTTGGAAGCAGAAACATGGCTCATCGATTTGGAGAGATGCTTTGCTATGCATCCATATGGCAGCAACACTAAGGCAAGATGCGCCATCATGCATCTAAGAGGATTCGCCTCTACTTGGTGGCGTCTTGAGGAACAAAAGTTGCATCTAGATATTGCGACAGTTTCATGGGAACTATTTCTGGATAGGTTCAGAGCTCGATTTTTATCTGATCACTGGAGGCAACGACGAGCGGATGAATTCCATGAGTTGAGACAGATGGCCATGTCAGTGGAACAGTATGAGCGCAGGTTTTATGAACTCAAGCAATATGCAGGGATTGGAAACGACGAGGCCATGTTAGTTCAGCATTTTATCAGAGGTCTGAATGCACGCATCAGCGGAGGAGTTCGTGTGTTCGAGCCGAAAACCATGGAGGTAGCAGTGGAGAAGGCTAGATTGGTGGAAGAGAACTTGACCATGGCCCTAGGAGGTCATACAGGTGTACAGATTGGTAGCTCATCTCGAGCAGGTTCAGGTTTCCGAGGTGGTCAGTCTCATGCAGCAGGTAACTCGAGGAGTCATCAGGTACCTTCTAAGAATGGACAGCAACAACAACAGTTTTCTCAGACGAAATCAAGAAACTCTCAGTATCAGCAAAGCAACAGATTTCATTCCAAAAAGGATCGAAGTTGGCAGAGAGTTAAACGTGATCGTGCTAGTCAACCAATGCAAAGCACACAATCTGCAGCAAGCAGAGGTAGTTTTCAGCAGTCAAATGCTCCTGTAGGCGGTGGAGGTTTTGGCAGGGGAACAGGATGTTTTTCTTGCGGTCAGCAGGGCCACATTGCTAGACAGTGCCCGCATAAGAATACTTCAGGATTTGGTCAGAGACCCGCAGCTTCAGAGCCCACTGTTGGTGATGCAGGCAGATCACATAGAGTGTTTGCGGCGGTGGATAATCGCCAAGCGGAGCACCAAGGTACCGTTGTGGAGACTACAGGTGTCTTGCGAGGTATTACCATTTCTGTTCTTTTTGACTCTGGTGCTTCAGATTCTTTTATTTCCCCTTCTATAGTGGAACGTTGCAAATTAGTGGCAGCAAAGCAAGATGTCAAGTGGCAGGTAGAATTGGCCTCGGGATCTAGAGTATCAGTAGATTCTCTTGTGCATGGTTGCGAGTTGAGGATAGGACCTTTATCTTCCACAGCGGATCTTCGCATTATACCATTAGGATCCTATGATATAGTGCTGGGAATGGATTGGTTGGATGCTCATCAAGCGGTGATAGACTGTCGCCGCAAATTAGTAAGGTGTGTTGATGATTCGGGCAGAGAAGTAGAAGTGGTTGGGATTCAGAGACCCATCTCCTTGCGCATGATTTCTGCTATGCAATTGAAGAGATGTCTGCGTCAAGGATGCAAGTTGTTTGCTGTAACAGTTAATGACTCAGATTTTGGGGAAAATAGGAAGGCATCCCTTGATGATTATCCTATTCTCAAGGAGTATGAGGATGTCTTTCCTAGCGAAATTCCAGGTATGCCACCGAAGCGGGATATTGATTTCAAGATAGACCTTGTTCCTGGAGCAGAACCTATTTCACGAGCTCCATATCGAATGACTACTCAGGAACTTAAGGAGCTTCGCTTGCAGCTAGAAGAGTTATTAGCGAAGGGATTCATTCGTCCGAGTGTCTCTCCATGGGGAGCACCTGTGATTTTTGTGAAGAAGAAGGATGGATCTCTGCGTTTGTGCATCGACTATCGGCAGCTTAATAAGGTGACTGTGAAGAACAGGTACCCATTGCCGCGAATTGATGACCTTTTTGATCAGATCAAGGGAGCTAAGGTATTTTCGAAGATAGACCTAAAATCGGGATATCATCAGTTGCGCATTTTTGAGGCTGACATTCACAAGACAGCATTTCGTACTCGCTATGGGCATTATGAGTTCACTGTTGTACCTTTTGGATTGACTAATGCGCCATCAGTATTCATGAGCCTGATGAATGGTGTGTTCCGTACCTATCTGGATAGATTTGTTCTTGTCTTCTTAGATGATATATTGATTTATTCAAGGTCTATGGAGGAGCATGAAGAGCATTTGCGGCAGGTTTTGCAGTGTTTAAGAGAAAATCAGTTGTATGCAAATTTGGCTAAATGTGATTTCTTTCAAACTGAAGTAAAATATTTGGGACATGTTATTTCGGCCAAGGGTATTGCAGTGGATCCTTCAAAGATTCAAGCGATCATGGATTGGCCTGCTCCTACCAATGTTTCGGAGGTTCGTAGTTTCATGGGTTTAGCAGGCTATTATCGGCGATTTGTGGAAGGATTTTCAAAGATAGCTCACCCTATAACTTCACTTCAGAGAAAAGGAAAGAAGTTCATTTGGTCAGATCAGTGTCAAGCAGCCTTTCAGAGTCTTAAGGAGCGGTTAACCAGTGCACCTATTCTAGCAGTGCCGGATCCTGCCAGAGATTTTGTGGTTTGTACTGATGCATCTTTGGAAGGTTTAGGAGCAGTTTTAATGCAGGAGGGTCGTGTGATAGCTTACGAGTCCCGTAAACTCAAAGATCATGAGTTGAATTATCCTACACATGACCTAGAGTTAGCTGCAGTTGTTCATGCATTGGTAAGATGGAGACACTTCTTGCTGGGGCATCGGTTTGAGCTGCACAGTGATCACCGAAGTTTACAGTATATCTTTACTCAGCCAAACCTGAATGCGAGACAGAGGCGATGGATGGAGTTTCTATGTGAGTATGATTTTGAGGTAAAATATATCCAAGGTAAGGAGAATGTGGTGGCGGATGCCCTTAGTCGTCGAAGACATGAACTTTCATCTATTACTCTTGGAGTGGATTTGAGAGGGCAGGTTCTTGCAGCTCTCCCTGCAGATAGATGGTATCAGGAAGTGAAAGCTGAAGTGGAGTCTGGTAGAGCCTTGGAGGGTAGATATGCTGGGTATTCTATCGAGTCGGATGGTCTCTTGCGACATTTAGATCGCATTTATGTGCCTTCTACAGAGGGTCTCCGCACCCTAATCATGACCGAGGCTCATCGGGCACCTTATTCTGCGCATCCAGGTGTCAAGAAGATGTATGCAGACCTTCGTCAGATATATTTTTGGACCGGAATGAAGAGGGATATTGCTGATTTTGTTTCGAGATGCTTAGAATGTCAGAGGGTTAAGGCGGAACATCAGCATCCCGCAGGTCTTCTTCAGCCACATCTTATTCCGGAATGGAAATGGGACATCATTTCAATAGACTTTATAGTTGGTTTACCCATGTCTTCTCGTCGCCATGATGCGATAATGGTCACTGTAGACAGGCTTACGAAAGTAGCACACTTTTCTCCTGTCCGATCTTCATATAATGCTTCTTCTGTGGCCAAAATTTTCATGGAGGATATCGTCAGATTGCACGGGATTCCTCGCAAGATTATCTCCGATCGTGATCCAGTTTTTACTTCAGCTCTTTGGACGTCTCTTCAGCATGCTTTGGGGACTCAATTGAACTTCAGTTCAGCTTATCATCCAGAGACTGATGGGCAAACTGAGAGGGTCAATCAGGTCCTCGAGGATATGCTCCGTATGTATGTGATGGATCAGCAAAACCGATGGGAAGATTATTTGCATTTGGTGGAGTTTGCGTACAATAATGGGTACCACAGTTCCATTGGCATGTCTCCTTTTCAGGCCCTGTATGGTCGTCCTTGTCGTACCCCATTGAGTTGGGATCGCCTTGAGGATAGAGTTCTCCTAGGTCCTCAGATGCTCCAAGAGATGGAGCAGCAGGTTGATCGCATCAGAGAGCATCTGGTAGCAGCTCAGGATAGACAGAAGAAATATGCAGATGCTCACAGAGTTGATCGTCAGTTTTCAGTTGGTGATCGGGTGTTCTTGCGGGTGCGTCCGCGAAAGAGTCCGATCCGTTACGGAAAAGGCTCTAAGCTCGCGCCACGCTTTGTGGGGCCATTCGAGGTTTTGGAGAGGATCGGTCCTGTTGCATACCGTCTTGCTTTGCCGCCTAGCTTGTCACGCGTCCATGACGTATTTCATGTTTCTGTTCTTAGACCTTATCACCCAGATATTTCTCATGTCCTTGACTGGAATGCTTTACAGGTAGAGGACGGGCAGCTAGCTTTGGAGCCCGTGGGCATTTTAGAGCACAGGCGACTCGCTCTCAGGGGCAGAGCCATAGAGCAGGTAAGGGTCCAATGGGATCCTAATGATGAGACTTCAGCGACCTGGGAAGATACTTCCCGTATGCGAGAGCTATATCCATATTTGTTCGCAGGCTTCCAGGAGTAAGCCTGATCCTAGGGGGGGAGGATGTAGTACCCCTCAGCTTATCGTCTTTTGGACTGATGGTTGCTTAGTAGTATTGGACATTTTGACAGTATTTTTAGATCGTTGATGATGGATTTCTAGTTATTTTGCCTATTTCAGTATGAACTTAATTGTTATGATAACAGAGATTGATGTTGGATTATGTCATTATGCTTTACAATTTGATAAACGAACTGATGTTTTAGATGCTTTGATGTTATTCATTATATGGGATCGGAAGTTAGCTAATCATTTTATGTCGTAGATTAGTAATCTGATATCTTGTTCAATGTAGTGATTATTATTTTAAAACGTGAATGGAACAGTGTTGTATTACTCGTTCACGAGTACCCTACCTCACTGCGATTTCCATTCACGATAGGACTGCATGTGATGTATATGTATATCTTGTTACGGTTAACTGTGCGTTGCTGCAGGATGCAGGTACTTGGCATCGACTCCACCTGATTGCAGGTCTGAGCGTGCCTTCGCCAATGGATTAGTTGGTTGGAGTTAACAGGAGGTCCCTAGTCAGTGTTCCTTCGTCGTCAGTTCACCCTTGTGGTTATTGGTTGTCATTCGCCCATGTCTCACTGTCAGGTAATGTTGTATTTTGGAGTCAAACCAAGTTCAAAGGTGTTTAAGTATGTACGGTAATATTGTGCTTTAATTAGAAATATTCTACGGAAGAGTCTAGTGTTGTTAAATAGACATATTGTCGTTAGTTGTCGATTTAAGTTATAAATAAATTATTATTTTAATAGAGGTGTTGTTGATAAATAAGTTCTAAGAAGTTGTATTATTCGATATAATATTATTTATAACAAATATTTAAATAAATAAATAATTATAGCCATGCTTGTAAATTGTGTTTCACAACTAGACTAATAAAATAAATTATAGGATAGTACAAAATATGGATAGTTGAAATAGTACTATTCTATTAATAATAATATTTTGGGGTCGGTTATAAAGAAAATAATAATAATAAAATAAAGTACTTAAGAATTGGGAATCATTAAATTAAAAAAAAAAAAATACTTTTTCTTAAAAAGAAGCTTCTCGGAATCTTGTGGGAAAAACCCTAGGAGAAGAGAAAGGGACTGAGTTATAAAAGAGTTGTCGGTGCAACAAGGAGATCAACACAGGGGTAAGGAAGAAGCAGCTGGGAACTGCAACAATTGGAGCGGGTTCGTCACGGTGGTTGCGAAATCAGGTTCCGTCGATTGCCTTATCTCTGAACTTCCTTTCAATCTGCAAAATGTGTTTTTAGTTTGTTTGATTCCGAATTGTTCGGCAGTCTGTCCTTTCTGTGTGTGAACAGCAACCTCTCTTAGGGTTTAAATACATAGGTACTGCCCAAGGATTCTGGAAGTCAAATGTTTTCTTTCCTTTCAATGGTTGCCGAATTATTCTGCATACATTCTCAGACCGGCGAGATCTTGGTAGGGTTTGTAGGACACCTCGATAGAGTTGCCGTGAACCGCTGTTGGTTTCAGCTAGTCGTCCCTGTAAAGTCTGATCAAGGTTATTAGTGTTTTCTCCCTGTGGTGGCTGGAAACTGTCAAGGAAAACCGCTGTATGTCTCTTGTACCCAACGATCTGCTTAGGCAGCGTGCTTGCTCCCACATCTGCAATTTTATTTCCGTAGGATGGATGGTTTTGCGAGGGTTGACAGGAAACTTTAATTGGTAGATTTGCAATAGAAGAAGGGAATTCAATTCCAGTATCTCTGTAGTCTCTGATTTAAGTAATCAAGGGCGTCTCTAGGATCTTATTGCGTGGTAAGGGGATCCATACCATTTGTCTTTGCAATATATGATTTTATAAATAGATTGCAGCGTCTAGGAGGTGACGGTAAATGCTTGATAGTAGGGATGAATGTCGTCCTTGGCTCAGATATGGTTCATCATAATACGTCCTCCCTACTTTAGAGTTTGGTTCCAGCGAATTCTGGCTAACGAGAGGATAAAAAGATCTTTCTCCTGTTCTTTATAGCTGAGCGGCCAGGTGGTGTTGTCAACCCACGGGTTCATTTCTCCATTGTCTAGCGCATTCCTTAGCTGGAGTTCTTTTTTGTTTGATACCTTTCTGCACACGCCTCAGTGTTATCTGGTCATGGATCTCCACGAAAGTGTAAGAGGAGTCTCTCAGTGACAATGCGTCTAACAGCCAGATCGATCTTATCACTTGGAGCAAATCGAACCTACAGAAATGCTTAGATTTGCGTATATTCCCAAGCGTGTAAAATGCAGATTCGTTCTAGAGAGGTCGAATGCTTGTTTTGGCAGGCTGTTCGTTGCTGTTTAACCCTAGTGTAGCGATCTGGCCGGCACCCCATTCGTCCTGCCTTATAGCGTCTGATAAGGTTTAGAGGGAGACGCTGCATATTGTTGCAGTCACAGAAGTCTTTTCAGCGTGACCATTTTATGGCCACCGTCAGTCATGGTCAGTTGTGCGACGATGATTCGTTGTACACCAGCCATCTTATAGATTGGGATAGCACGTTATCACTGGCTTTCAAACACGCTGAGCAAACACCGTTAACCCTGGAAGATAATGGAGACTGTAGCATGCAACATCGAAGTGATTAGGGTATTCGTCATACAGCAATCTCTGTCCGCACTCATAGTTTATATAGCAGTAATAATGTCTTAAGAGTTTATGCTTACTGCAGTTGTTAGAGGTGAAAGTCTAAACTTAGTCAGGTTTAATCTGTAGGCTGCCGTTGTTTTAGCTGATGCACGTCTGAAAAGTTTGGAGTGACCTCAAGATAGCCAGTGAAGGCAAGATGGTCATTAGCCAACTGTTGGTATAATGTAGTAATAGTTCCAAGTGTAATTTGAGCAGCTGTCGGTTTCCTGTAGCTACTGTCTCGTTTTGGCTAATCCTCACATCTGAATATCTCAGAAATCTGATAACAGATTCGGCAGCAGCAGTGTGATAGAAGAATTATCAATATAGCTCTTCTTACAGGCAGAAAGCCATTCTAGTATACTAGCGTATGCAGTTCGCTCACTGAGTTGAAAAGAGATTGCTGTGAGGGCAAAACCGTGGTCTTCTTTATCACATCATAAACACCCTCCAGTTCTTTCTGATTTAAGTGGATACTGTAAACACAGTAAAATTTGCAAGTTCAGAGAACATAGCCGGAAGTCATCAGACCAAATGCATATTATTCACGTCAGTGATTAAACAGTCAATAGCAGTTTTACACCTCAGTAGTGAGTATCCCAAGCTGTTCGCATAGGGCGCAAATACGATCACTCTCTTGAAAAAGTAAATCACTATAAGATCGGTATCAGAGATAACTTCAAATCATCATAAAAGAATTCTTTTGGATTTCGTGTTTGAATTTTCGCCTCGTGTGATTGCCGTTCAGCCATGAGATATCTCTCTTAGCGTTATTATCCTTAATAGAATAAACTAGTTAGATAGGATTGAAGGATAGTATATAAGATTGTATCTGAAAATTAAGTGGTTCCTACATCAATTACTGTAATGATTCAGTTAATCAATTTACTGATCTCTTGAAACAAAATAAGGATTTGTTAGAAATGTAATTGCAAGTGTTAAGATATAATGTTAATTTTATTTCAGAAGTTGTTTGCATTAAAACTGAGAATGAATTGTAGTATTTCATCTCTTGAATTTTGAATTGAATTTGTTTGAGTGTTGTAATGAGTCGTTTTGAGGTTGTTCAAACTTGTGTTCCAGAGGCTGAGTTGTCGTTGTTAAGTATTGGCAACTGGTGTATTGCTGTTTTATGATTGTGATGTAATAGCATTCATATGTATCAAACAAAGTGTGTAGTATAATGAGGTACCGTCACGATTGATTGTTGTGTCTTGTAAAGTAATAATCTCGGGATGAGATATTAATCCTCTTGTGACCTTATTGTACTGTTTTGTCGTAAGGAGAGACCTGAAATCTGTAAAAGAATAAAGTTATGTATTGTTAAAAGTATTGGATCACACTTGATGTTATGATTCTATTTTGATGCAAGAGGGTCTATGCTTTGCAGTGTTCATTTGCGTGTATGGTTATAAGTCCTGCATGATGTTTTAAAGTTGACTAGGTGTTAGGAAGGAGAGTGGCTTTCAACGTGGGGCCGGCGCCCAAAGTGGCAGTCAGGATAACCCGTTGGAAGTAGATTAATCAAGTGATAACCTAAAAATTAACTAGGGGGTTAAGGGTAGATCTCACACTAATAAGATTAATGGATTCCTCTCCCATGGCCTGTAGTGCTTGGTTAGACTAAGGATGGGTAGAGAAGGCCTGGTCGGCATAATTGACTTCCTTGTCCTCATGAAAGGAAGGTCGATTCCGCATGTGTCACCCTATGGGGCCGGCGCCTAGTGAGAGGCTGTCAGGATAACCATAGATGGGGGCCGGCGCCTAGTGAGAGGCTGTCAGGATAACCCATGTTAGGACCATGCGATGACACTCTCCCTACTACAACCTAGCATCCCTTGTTCGGTCTCTCCTCGTTTGTTTTGTGTCGCCTCTGGAAATGAAGTGAAAGTGAAGTTATGTGGTGTTGTATTGTTATAGCCATGTGTTGTATTGGGCATTGGTCGTCCTTTGTTCTTGTTTGTCTTTCGTCTACCTGACTGTCAGTGTTTGGGACCTCATGTTAACTCCTAGCTCGGGGGGTGGACCTTAGGGTTCCACATGGTCGGGTGGAAGAGCTACTTTATCCATTGGTTCTCTTGTCAGGATCTTATGCAGAAAAGGATTTGTTTCAGTTGTACTTGTTTCAATGATGATGATGTAAGTGTACAACCTTGTACCAGATTTATGTAACAGAATATGCTTTATGTATGTGACTTTAAAAGTAAACTAAAAGTGGCATTGTAATGATGTTTTGATGTACTTATATAAAAGCATTTCAGTGACGTATCTTATCATGCTGATTCCGTTATTTGATGTTTGCAATGAATGTGAATGAGTTATTTATTGGAAAAGAATTTGGATCAATTACTGATGTATGTTAATTTATGTTAGTTGATTGGTTAAGTGATGCAGCCTTGGTCCCTTAGAGAATATGTTGTAATTAGTTGTGTAACTTACTTTATCAGTTTTAAAAAAAAAAAATTTTCCTGTTTTATATTGCACACATGTGTATTCTTTAAGGCGTTCAAGGCGGGCGTTACAGATATCTTCCTTGCAAATTAGTGTAAAAACCTCAAACTGGGCTTGTTTCAAAGCTATTCCATCACTCCACACGTGCCACTTTATGGGAGACCATGACTATTCTGTACAGAGACAAAGTACAGCCCAGAATAGCAACTTTACATAGGAAAAATGGCAGAATAGAGATCACTTTGTTTATTTCTGAACAAAACTTCTTTCTCCTTGCTCCTTCATGGTTGGAAAGTCTTATACAACCTTTTAATAACCATATAAGTATATGGTAAGGTAGTTTGGGTAAATGGGTGAGGTTTGGCAACTGTCCTTTACCCATCGCTGCCAACTAACACTAGTTTATGGTAATTACAACTGTTTTAGCCATGCATGGCATTTGTGTTAGTTTATCTTGTGATTATAGAGGGATTATCCCTATTTGGGATGTGTTTTCCATTCTTCTCCAAGATGGAAAGCCTTTGACAAGGCATGAAACTTACAATCACCTCCTACATGCCTTAGAAAGGCTTACATACATGACTATCCCTTAGGACTTACAAGACTGCCTATTACAACATGGCACCATGGCTCTTATTACAACACAAGAAAATGGTCTTCATGACCTTATTGAAACAACAAGACAAGATGATCATAAAAACAAGACCTCAGTCTTCTTGGTGCTCCTATACCATACTCCTTAGGTGGAAAGAGAACTCAAGTCTCTTGAGGGAGTAGATCAGTAATGGTGACACCATGCTTCAATATGTCTTCTTCACTCATCCAAGTGGCATCTTCAATAGGCAAGCCACTCCATTTGATAAGAAACTATTTGTATGTCTTCTTCCTAGTCTTCTTCAAGACCTTGGTGTCAAGAATGCATTTCAACTTCAATGGTTGATTGGGTGGAAGACCCTTGACCCAATCTTCATCTCCTACTGCTGTCATATCTGCCTTTGAATCTACATTAGAATCACCTTTGAAAGGAAACAAGTCTGAAACATTGAAGATAGGAGATATGGCCAAGCCTTGAGGAAGTTCAATCTCATAAGCATTGGGCCCAAACCTGTGCACAATCCGACATGGTCCTATCTTCCTTATGAGGAGTTTGGTTGGCTGCCCCTTAGGAAGTCTTTCCTTCTTCAAATGTGCCATGACCAAATCCCCAATCTTGTATTGTACATCTCTCCTTCTCTCATTGGCTTTCTTATACTTGTCATTGTTCTTTTGAAGAGTTTCCTTGACATTATCATGAATGTCCTTCATGGCCAATGCAAAGTCTTCACCTTGAGCACTTTTCCTTTCCAATCCATGGAGATCTCACAATTCAAGAATACCTCTTGGATGAATGCCATAAACAATCTCAAATGGACTCCTTCCTGTGCTCCTATTGGTGGAATCATTATAGGTAAACTCTGCTTGAGGGATGCTCATATCCCATGCCTCTCTATGTTGCTTGATAAGACACTTGAGAAGATTTCCCAAGAACCTATTCACCACCTCAGTTTGGCCATCATTCTGAGGGTGGTAGACTGAAGTAAAGGACAATTGAATGCCCAACTTCTTCCACAAAGTGTGCCAAAAATGGCCTACAAACTTTAGATCCCTGTCAATCATAATGTTAAAAAGCAAACCATGGATTTTAACAATTTCTTTGAAGAACAAACCAGCAATGTGAGAAGCATCATTAGTGCATTTACATTGCAAAAATGAGGCATCTTACTGAATCTATCCACCACAACAAATATACTATCAAAGCCTCTTTGAGTCCTAGGAAGACCCAAGATAAAAATCCATGCTAATGCTTTCCCATGGCCTATTAGGAATAGGAAGTGGCCGATATAGACCAACATTAGATGAAGTGCCCTTTGCCTTTTGACAAATACTACAACATTCAACAAATTTTTTGATATCTGATTACATTTTAGGCAAAAAATAAAACCTCTTCACCTGATCCAATGTTTTATCCAATCCAAAATGACCTCCTAGTCCACCACAGTGCTTTTCCTTTATGATGTTCTCCCTCATGGAACACCTAGGAACACATAGTTGACTACCTTTGAACAACAACCCCCACTACAACAAAAACTCAGAAAAATTAGAATGATAAGAGTCTAAAAATTGTGAACAAATGTCATATACCTCCTTGAAATCTTCATCATCCTGATACATGTGTTTGAGAGCATCAACCCCTACACTTTGTAATTGAATTTCTTGAATCATACACACCCTTCTACTCAATGCATTTGCCACTTTGTTAGCCTGCCCCTTCTTGTGTTTGATTGAAAAAGTATAGGCTTGGAGTTGCTCAACCCATTTCATATGCCTATGATTGTGTTTCTTTTGTGAATTCAGAAAACTAAGTGAATGGTTGTCAGTATAAACAATAAATTCTTTTGGCAAAAGATAGTGCCTCCATTTTTTCAAAGCTTGTACCATTGCATACAATTCCAAATCATAAGTAGAGTACTTTCTCTTAGCATCATTCAATTTTTCACTAAAGAAAGCAACATGCCTACATCTTGACTTAGGACAGCCCCTATAGAAAGATTACTAGCATCACATTCCACCACAAACAATTTATTAAAGTCAGGCAAAACAAGTATGGGCTACTATGCTACCTTTTGTTTTAGAATTTAAAAACAATCATTGGCTACCTTTGTCCAGAAAAACTTACATTTCTGCCCCCCTTTGATGGTATCTAACATTGGTGCACAAATATGACTAAAACCCCTTATAAATTTTCTATAAAATGTTTCCAAACCATGAAAACTTTTCACATCACCTACTGTTTTTGGAGTTGACCATGACAAAATGGTTTCTACCTTTGTTGGATCCATCTTCAAACTACACTGTGAAATCAAAAAACCAAGATAGGTGAGTTCTTCCTTCATGAAGACACTCTTTTCCATGTTGATCATCAATTGTTCATCATGCAACTTCCTCAAAACCTGATCCAAATGTTGCAAATGCTCCTCCCTAGTCCTGCTGAAAACAAGAATGTCATCCAAGTAAACCACAACAAATTTACCAATGAAATCCTTCAACACATAAAAGTACTTGGGGTATTAGAGAGACCAAATGGCATCACCAACCACTCAAAAAGAGCCTCATTTGTTTTGAATGCTATCATCCATTCATCCCCTTGTTTGATTCTAATTTGATGATACCCACTCTTAAGGTCAATCTTAGAAAAGTATGTAGCCCCATCCAAATAGTCCATTAGGTCCTCAATTCTTGGCATAGGGAACCTATATCTTATGGTAATCTTATTAATGGCTCTAGAATCTGTGCACAACCTCCATTTACCATCCTTTTTAGGGGCTAGGACTATTGGGACAACACATGGGCTAAGACTCTTTCTCACCAATCCCTTATCCAACAATTCTTGCACTTGTTTGACTATCTCTTCATTTTGTGAAGGTGTCATCTTGTAGGCTACTTTGTTTGGCAAAGTAGATCCCAGTATGAAGTCAATTTGGTGGCTTATGTCCCTAATAGGTGGCAACTCATTAGATATTTCTTCTACCATAATCCCCTTATACTTCTCTAGCAATTGTTGCACCTCATTAAGAACTTCTTCCTTACTAGGATCATGCAAACTAGGACTATTTTTAGTATTCAAAATCAGAGCATACCCTTGGGTTCCTTCCTCCTTAAGGGCATCTAAAAACTCTTTACCATTCACAATCATGACACTTGACCCAACATTCTTCTCTATATGCTTATCAGGCAATGGATCCATTCGATACTTTCTACCATTCTTAGTTATGATTAAAGAATTAGTTTTACCATCATGTTGTGATTGAACATCATATTGCCATGAATGTCCTAACAGCAAATGACAAGCATCCATAGGAATTACATCACACAAAATTTTGTCCTTATATTCTCCTATCTCAAATTCAACCCATGATTGTTCATCTACCAAAACTTGTTGCCCTTTATTCAACCATGATACTTTATAAGGACTAACATGAGGAAGTCTTTTCAATTTCAATTTATCTACCATTTCAGTGGAAACTAAATTTTTAGTTGAGCCTGAATCAACAATTACCTTGCAAATCTTACCATAAGCTTTATATGTCCTGAACAATGTCTTCCTTTGAGGGAGTTCTTGTGTTTGAGGCACCTTCAACATGGTTCTTCTGATCACCAAACTTTCTCCTTCATGGACCGAGGTTGCACTTCCAATTAGAGAGTTGACACTTTGGAAATCTTCCTTTTGGATCAATTGGTTCCTTCTCTCTCCTCCATGAGAGCTTGAGGCTTGCTTTTCAGGACACTTGAAGGCTAGATGTCCCACTTGGTTGTAATTGTAGCACCTTCCTGTGAAGACATTAGGACCTCTCCCTGGCCCACCAAATCTACCTCTTCCATTTGGCCTTCTTCCTCTAAATCCTCCTCTAGAACCAGATTCTCCACTTTGCTCTTGGGAACTAGATTCCCCTTGGCTTCTTTGGGACTGATTTCTGCCCCCAAAACTGCCCCTACCTCTGAAGTTTCTGCCACCTCTTCCTCTATTTTGCTTCTCACCTTTCCTCTTCAACTTCTCTTCAGCCCTTAATGCCACTTGAAAGCATTTCTCCATGGTTTCAAGGGTTATTAAACTAATTTCATCTTGGATATTGAACCTCAAACCATTTAGATACCTTTCCACCTTAGCTTTTTCATCCTCCATGTAGCCACAACGAAGAGTGTATTTGTGAAACTCGTCGGTGTAAGTAGCCACATCCAAATCTCTTTGCTTGAGATTTTGCATCCTCTTGTAGATCTGCACCTCATAGTCTGATGGAAGGAATTGGGACTTGATCCTCTCCAACATTCTTCTCCATGAAGAGATCATACTCTTCCCATTCTTTACCCTCTCACCTTGGGTGTAATTCCACCATGTAAGGGCAACACCTTTGAGTTTAGTTTTTGAAAACTTAACCCTCTTGCTTTTAGGAACTTCTTTGTATTCAAAGTAGTTATTTCGAGCCTCAATCCACTCCATGACTTCATCAACATTCATCTTCCCACTGAACATAGGAATCTCTTTCTAAGCCTCTGAAGAATCCTTGCCAATTGCCTTGATGGCTTCACGGAAATGCTTTTGATCAGCTAGTACCTCTACCTCTTCTTGCTCTTCTTCTTCTTCCTCTTTCTCTTTCTCTTCATCTAAACCTTCATCTATCCTCTTCCCTATCCTCAATGCTTTCAACTCTACTTGGAGTGCTTCCTTGACTCCACTTTTCATCTTCTCTTCCATCTCCTTGAACTTCTTGACCACTTTGGTGGTCATTCCCTTTAGAGGCATATTGCTAGCCTCTCCTTCACTCTCCTCTATTGACATATACCAGGCCTTATACCACCAACAATAGAACCTTTTATTTCTCTAATACCACTATGATGTAGAGGCCAATTGAATGGGAGAAGATGGACAAACAAGACAAGGTTCTTTTCACCCCAAAAGCCCAAAATCAAAAGCCTTTACACAAAAGTGGGAACAGCAAAAAGAAACTCATGGTTCATCATGGAAAGGTTGATTTGGGATGTTATAGGACCCATTTCATCCATTGGTTAAGGCATACCACACTCAGGACCAACACTTCCTTCATAAACCCCCAAAAATAGCTTATAGCCCTAAAAATAGAGAACCCTGTAACTTTTGACATAGACCTTCAAATACAAATCTCAGACAATTGGAAGATACACAATATGGTCCACTATCACATATCCAAGAATGGGTTTGGGTTGTTTTGGAAGGTATGTCTCAACCAATAGCCCTCATAGTGTTTTAGAGCCCCAATTAGGCCTAGTTTGTGAAGCAAGTACCCTTCAGTGGAGGTTTTTGACTCTCCTGACCACTTAGGCATGTCAGGGACCTCCCAAAACCATGGAATCTAGTCTTCATCTATTGCTAGAACTAACTATCATCAAATTCCCTACTACTGTTGTCTCTCACAAGCTTCCTAGCACATGGTTTTGCTAGGTTTTTCACAAAGACTGTCTCAAACCATCTATCCTGCCCAAGCTCTTGCAAAACAACATGAAAAAAACATCATCACAATCCATTCCACTTATATTTGAAGCCTTACATCAGTGGAATGGTGATGAGAGCATAGATTTCAATTAAAACCCTAAGATAGGGTTTTACCAAACCAAGTCTAGAGAAACCTTTATAACTTTCTTCTATAGGAGTTTCAAAGCATCAAACTAAGTTCAAAGTGAAGTCAACATCACAATATAACTGATCAACTTATGCAAAGGTGAAACCAACCCCATACCTTTGCACAGTGCAAACTATTGCAATGAGTAAATTTAGAAAAAATAGTCACAAAAAGTAGCCCGAGGAAAAATAGAGATATCTTCCTTGCAAGTTAGTGTCAAAACCTTAAACTAGGCTGTTTGAAAGCTATTCGATCACTCCACATGTGCCACTTGATGGGAGACCATGACAATTCTGTACAGAGACAAACTATGACCCAGAACAATGACTTTACATAGGAAAAATGGCAGAATAGAGGTCACTTTGTTTATTTCTGAACAAAACTTCTTTCTCCTTGCTCCTTCATGGTTGACAAGTCTTATACAACATCTGAATAACCATATAACTGTATGGTAAGGTAGTTTGGGTCAATGGAGTAGGTTTGGCAGCTATCCTTTACCCATCGCTGCCAACTAACACTAGTTTATGGTAAATACAACTGTTTTAGCCATGTAAAATAGTCAAAATATGTAGTTTTTCACCAAATTTTCAATACAAGAGCCCGTTAAAAGGGTGTTGTGAAGATTTTTATGAGGGGAAGAAAATTATTACCCTGATAAAAGCCAATTAATGAAAAAATACTTTTGACAACACACCTATGGTGCAAGTTTAAGAGTCGATAAGGCCAAATTTAATGCAAATCGTTGTTTTTGAAGCCCTAGGTTTGAGGTCTTGACACAAAATGCTATGTGAATGTTTTGAAGTCTGATTTATGATTAAAATAAATTAATCTCAAATCTGAAAATGATTTTCAATCTCTAATATGCAAAATGCCAATGCAAATCTAATGAAAATGCATAAAAATTGCTAGTTTTGTTGAAATTTTCTATGTACAAATGCAAATATTTTAAATCTAAATACAAATTTACACTAAAATGCAAGACTACAGCCAAATTTTAATTTGAATGAGCCTCTGAAATCAGTAGAAAAATCTGAAATAAGATTTTGCCTACTAACCCTAGATTTTGGAATTACTGCGTTATATGAAAATTGTCCAAATTTCTACAAAAGACAAGCAAATTAATGATGAAAATGCAATGAAAATGATTGTATTTTTGTTTTTTTCTATAGTTTATATCAGATCTGATGTAAAAATCATGAATTAGGAAAATTTAGAAATAATTGATGCAATTTAATAAGCCAAAGAATGTAATTTTTTTGAATTTTTCTCAATGTAATAAAATGAATGACTATATGAATGAATGAAATCAATCCAAATCTAAAGACACACTCAGCAAGTTGCAATTTAAGTCCAAAAACATGGGTTCACCAAAATAGTTGGTGGAAAATTGGATTTGTTGGTGTTTTAGTGTTTTGATGTTTTGAAT
Source organism: Cunninghamia lanceolata (assembly GCA_027924645.1). Lineage (NCBI taxonomy): Eukaryota > Viridiplantae > Streptophyta > Pinopsida > Cupressales > Cupressaceae > Cunninghamia > Cunninghamia lanceolata. The sequence goes on from BSBN01000934.1 coordinate 5,738,922, forward strand.
CCGCCTTTCCACTTTACATTCAAGGATCTAGGGTCGAGTGGCAATTCACTATCATACCCTAGATTGCTATGAGATGTAGGGAAGCCTGGATTAGGGAATTTAATCACCAATTTATCTTCTCTTATGCTCAATTGACCATGTTAAAACCCTAACTATACAAATACGACAATAAACCGATGAATAATGGAAAAAGCTCTTGCAGACAGAAGCAAAATAGCAAATCAGAGAGTAACTATTTTTGTGGTTCTAAGGCAGAATAGTTAGGGATGCTAGTACGGGTGCCCTAGTCAAAGGTACTAGTTTCTTTGTAGGATCTAGACCTCCTTCTGACGTTGATTGGGACTGTAACTCATGTATCTAGAAATTTAGCTGTAGAGGACACTAGAGCAAGTACCTAAGTCCTGGAAATGCTCTGGTATCCTACTTCTCTTTGGATCCTGAATCCTTGATGTCTGCCAATCCTTCTTGCAACTTCACTTTTCCCAAATGTGACACATGTAACCTGTAATCACAAGACTTTGGGAGGGGGTTGTGGTGTTTAGAGGCTTGCCTCAGTCAAGCCCCGCTGGACACTTAGGTCTCATGGGAGGAAGATTTTCTTGATTCCATGATGAATGGATGCTCAAATCTGTAAACACAAACACATAGACAACACAATGAAAGCCTCGAATCACCTTGAGAATGCCTAAAGTTCACAATGATCATCTAGTAATGCCCTAGTTTACAAATGAATGCCTAAACATGCTTTTATATGCAACTACAAACACTCCCACCAAGAGTTTCACAATTCAAACTTATCGTGTTGGCAAATGACCCAAATAACGGTCATAAACCAACACCCAAAAATTGGGGCTGCCCCAAAATAGGGTAGGACTAGGGCATGGGCACCAAAGTCCTCCCCCCCTATTTTGGGTAGGGTAGAGTTCAAGGGATCCTCCTAGGTCCCATTTGTCATGGTACTTAGGGCTCATTCCATCGAGATGCCAAATTAGGAACTAAGATGTCCTAAATGCATGCAAAATACCCAGGAGCTAAACCTTCTGAGGGAAAAGCCCCCAAGGGGACATTTTCTGACATTACAAGTTTATAAATCATTTTCAAATAATCCATTTTGTACATATCTCACAATCATTGCATTCTATGCGAATGTACATTTCTTTGAGCCATCATTTCAAATAGTTCACATGCCTTGTCTATGCTTCCACACTTTCCATACATGTCTACAAGGGCAGCTACAAATACAATACATGTGATAAAATTCCTATATTAAATTTATGTTTTGATGGTTGTTGACACCATGTTCCCAAGATCCCATTCTCACATAGGCAAGGACGAAGTTGGATAAGGTTGTTCAATTTGGTTTTAAACATTCCAAAATTTGCATTTGGTTGAAATTTACTTTTGTGCATTTGCTTGAGAGTTTTTAAAGCCTTACGAAAAATTCATTTCATGCATATATTCCAGTCATTGCATTCCATGAGACAACATTTCTTTAAGGCATCATGTCAAATAATTCACATTCATTGTATATGCTTCCACACTTTACATACATGTTTTGCAGGGTACTTACAACTAAAACATTTGACAAAATTCCTATATCCTATATGCTTTGATGGATGTCTATTCCATGTTCCAAAGTTATCATTTCTAAGGTTTTGGAATTTGTCTTTACACTCGCCAATTACATTTTCTTGAAACTTTCTAAAGGCTTATCAAAAAATCCATTTTGTTCATATCTTGCAATCATTGCATTCCATGAGGCAACATTTCTTTGAGGCATCATGCTAGACAATTCATATGCCTTGTCTATGCTTCCACACTTTGCATACATGTCTCTAAGGGTAGTTGCAACTACAACATCTAACAAAATTCCCATATGTTTTATCCTTTAACGGATGTCCATTTTGGCATAGGCAAGGAGGATACTAGCTAAGGTTGTGGAATTTTTCTTTGCACCCGCCAATTGCATTTGCTTGAATGTTTCTATAGCCTTATCAAAAAATCCATTTTGTTCATATCTTGCAATCATTGCATTCAATGAGGTGACATTTCTTTGGGGCATCATGCCAAATAGTTCATGTGCCTTGTCTATGCTTCCACACTTTGCATACATGTCTACAAGGATAGTCACAATTACAACATGTGACAAATTTCCTATATCCTTTATGCTTTGAATGTTGTCCATGTATGCTTATCGAAACATTCTATTTTGGTGTACAGATAGGGAGGATGCTGGCAAAGGTTGTGGAATTTACACATGCCAATTGCCTTTACTTGAAAGTTTCTAAAGTCTTTTCAACAAATCCATTTTTTGCAAATCTTGCAATCATTGCATCCCATGAGAGGACATCTCTTTATGGTGTTGTATCAAATAGTCTACGTTCCTTGTCTACACTTCCACACTTTGCATACATGTCTCACAAGCTAGTTGCAACTACAACTTTTGATAAAATTGCTATATCCTTTATGCTTCGATGGATGTCTATACTGTGTTTGAAAGATACCATTTTGAAGGTTTTGGAATTTGTCTTTACACCCGCCAATTGAATTTGATTGAAAGTTTCTAAAGCCTTATCAAAAAATCCATTTTGTTCATATCTTGCAATCATTACATTGAATGAGGCAACATTTCTTTGGGGCATCATGACAAACAATTCACGTGCCTTGTCTATGCTTCCACACTTTGCATACATGTCTACAAGGGCAGCTACAATTACACAATGTGACAAATTTCCTATATCCTTTATGCATTGATGGTTGTCCATATGATGTTCCAAACATCTTATTTTGGTGTAGAGATAGGGAGGATGTTGGCAAAGGTTGTGGAATTTTTCTTTACACGTGCTAATTGCATTTACTTGAAAGTTTCTAAAGTCTTTTCAACAAATCCATTTTTTACATATCTTGCAATCATTGCATCCCATGAGAGGACATCTCTTTGTGGTGTTGTATCAAACATTCCACGTGCCTTTTCTATGCTTCCACACTTTGCATACATGTCTCACAGGGTAGTTGCAACAACAATGTTTGACAAAATTGCTATATCCTTTATGGTTTGATGGATGTCTATATTGTGTTCCAAAGATACCATTTCGAAAGGTTTTGGAATTTGGCTATACACCCACCAATTGTATTTTCTTGAAATTTTATAAAGACTTATCAAAAAATCAATTTTGTTCATATCTTGCAATCATTGCATTCCATGAGGTGACATTTCTTTGGGGCATCATGCCAAACAGTTCACGTGCCTTGTCTATGCTTCCACACTTTGCATACATGTCCACAAGGGCAGCTACAATTATAGCATGTGACAAATTTCCTATATCCTTTATGCTTTGATGGCTGTCCATACACTATTCCAAACATCCTATTTTGGTGTATAGATAGGGAGGACCCTGGCAAAGTTTGTGTAATTTGGCTTTACACATGCTAATTGCATTTACTTGGAAGTTTCTAAAATCTTTTCAACAAATCCATTTTTTGCATATCTTGCAATCATTGCATCCCATGAGAGGACATCTCTTTGTGGTGTTGTATCAAACAGTCCATGTGCCTTCACTCTAGGTCTAGAACACACTAGGTCACACTAGGTTGTATCGATCTCCCACTAGCTCACACTAGCTTCACTCTAGGTCTAGAACAAAACCAAATCTTGATTGGAAGACTTATAGAAATTCACCATGCTTTTAAAACACTCATACATGCTTAAATTAATGATACCAACCTTATACATGCATGGGCAGAGCTCTGTGATCAGTATAACATGCACTTGCTTTGTAAGTGGTCTAGGAGCTTGTAGCCCTTCTCAGAAACCTTTATGTAATAAATACCTTGATACACCTAATAATTAAGATCAGAGACTTGATTTGGATACCCTTTTGGCCCTTATTAAACATATGTAAAACTTGGGTAGGCTTGTTTTGTAAAGAATAGATAAAACATGGACTATTATAGTCAAATTAAGCTTATTTTAGGGATTGTTTTGTAACAATAGAGACCAAATGGATTGATCAGGCCCTAGTATTGATAGGGAAGGTGTAAGTGGACATGTCAAAAATGTATAAATAGTTCCCTTGTAGATACCACTTACCCAACACAAGAGATCTCAAAAATACACTAAAATAGGGTCTTTTTAGGCCAAAAAGAGTAGGGCCTATGCTCCTGCATCAACTTTTATAGATGTCTATACTGTGTTCCAAAGATACCATTTCAAAGGTTTTAGAATTTGGCTTTAACTAGTAGAAATATGGCAAATAAATGACCAGGTGACTAAAACTTTTAGTCACGTGACCAAACTTTTTTGCAACACAACTATAAATGACTAAATAAATGACTAATTTGGTCATCAGTTGAAATGATTAAATAAATGACCAAATAAATGACTAAATAAATGACTAATTTGGTCATCAAGCAAAAAACACAACTAAATAATTGGTTAGACAAATAAAAATGACTAAATAAATGACTATTACTCCTCTATTCTTTTTTCTTTCCATTTTGATCATAATCCATGAATTCAAAGACAATGCAAGGCAAGGAAATAAATGTCCACTTAGACCAAAGGAATAAAGGGAGAGAAAGCTTAGACATTTCTCACGAGAGGAGCTGGATTATCTTGGCTCTTCAATCTATCTCAATGCACTAGCCATGGCACAACATGCCCATTAATGATCCGTAGGCCTCAGGGAAGTGATTGTCTAGCCCCGACCTGCCAAAAACATCATTACTTGCCACCTTGTCAACATCTATCGAGGCCTTCAATCGCACTTTCCAATTATTGAAAAATAGAGCCGGCCCACATAAAATGTCTAGGGGCTATCTCTACCCCCTCCATGTGACCTCTCATGTCTGCCTAAAGATCTAGCCCTTTATCAGATGATTATATAATATAATAGAATATATATTATATTATATTATATTATAATATTACATAATATTTATATTATAATATAATATAATATTTATATTATATAGTAATATAATATAATAATTATAATATAATATTATAATATTATATAATATTATATTATATAATAATATAATATTATATTATAATATATTTAATAATATGGAGGCTTTTCGTTTCTAACCTACAAAATGTTAATGATGGGCACCAAAAGTAAAATGGTTAAAATTTAATTAAAATTTTGGCACCCATCTAACCCTAACTCAGAAAGGCTCAAAACCTATTTTGTTTTATGTCTGCAACTTATCCATGATGGTCCACTTCTTGTCCATTTTCCTTGCCAACACTCTGCAAGATTGAGAAATTGCAGTTGTTCAATCGAGATGTTTCACTCTTGTTGTGGATAAGGCCCTTACTGCCACGATTCATTATAGTGCATTAGGTGGGTGAGCAAATCATAAAGGTTGCAGCATCCACTCCTGGTAATCACAACTCCTTTCTTGGGTTCTTCTCATAGGTAGGTCATTTATTACCCCTGAGCTAGTGTGTGTTATTATTTTCATGAAAGATGGATTATTGAAGGAATGCCCTGGAAGTTGGATACTCCAAGCCTAGAACCCATGTAGTTAATTCCAAAATGATAATAGATAAAATGAAGTTTTTTCAAATGCCCATTTTTCTTCAAAATATCAAAGTGCTTTGTAGATTTTGGTGAAATAACAAGATAAATTTGTTCAAGTGTGCAAATCTCCATAAGAATTGATATGCATCTTCAGGTAGTGAAGAATATAGGATTGTTAAATATTTGAGTAGGGATATGGTGGGAAAATGATGGATGAGAAGCATAAACTCTATAGGATGCTCAAAAACATGAATTTAGGTGGCGATCTGGGGTCTGACCCAGCCACTCCTATGCCTTAGAATTCTGTGGGATTGTCAGCAATGGATGGCTTCCTTACACCTGAGTTAAGGGGATAGTTTGGAGCAAGGCTCTTGGATCTGCATGCTATGGATGATTCTGAGTTGTTTAATGAGATTAGTATCATTCATCCACTTAATTAGAATGAAATAGTCTATTTTATTGGCAATGTAAATGCCCAGTAAGTTTTGAAAATGTCCCATAGCATGGTTGCAACTTTTTGTAATGGACAACTGGGTAGAATTATGTTAAATGGGTACTGGATTATATCAAAACAAAATGCTTAACATCTCCCATTACAATGAGAACTTTTATTAATGGAGAAATTAATGTGAAAACCCGCTTCAATTTTGAATATTGCTATGCAACATTGATTTAATCTTTTTTGAAAAGCTTCTTAGAAATCTGAATTTCCTTTTTTTTTTATGTTCTCATATGCTCTGATGTGGACATTTAGTATATCAAATGTGAATTGCAAGGATTTAAATTGTTATACTTATGAAGGCATACTTTATTTTGGAAAATCTACTATTTATTTGTTGGCAATTAAGCTATTTTACTTTGATTTATGTTTTTATCCATGACATTAATCTTGTAGACACTCGTACTTTTTGAATTGATGAATCTAGGTTACATATTAGAGAGAGAGATACTTAATAACAATTGCTTCATAAAAAGTGGCTTGGCTACCATCTGCAATGTAGAATGTCCATGGCAACCTTCTTGATTTAACATCATATTATCGTAACCTGTACATAGTAAAAAATAGGCTCAAAACTTATTAAATAATATGGTAAATCTATACACTAGGTTAATTTACTTGGATTACCTGGATTACCTAGTTGCTAATACAAGTGTTTTTTTTAAACATGGAAAAATTACCCCATTCAAAACACTTGTATCAAGGAATGATCAACAGAATTTGGGAAACACATTAATATGATTTACTTGATCCATTATTTCAAAATTAATTTTATAGGAGTAATTGTTCCTTCGATATTTTATTTGGAAATGAAATCATAGTGGAAGGTAATCAAGTCTCTGTTAGAATATGTGTAATCTTGATTTTCATTATTCATAGCTTGTGACAAACTCTAAATCCACTTATAATAATGTGTTGATACTGTGTGATGATTTATTAGGATTCAACTACTAGTTTTGAGTCAATTTTCTTCTACCCATATTTAATGAGTATCAGTTCACAAGAACCCATCTCTCATGATCATGAATGGTCCATTCATCACTTATTGCATATAGGTGAGCACATGTATTTGTCACAATCTTCGATTCTTCATTAGGTCTGATCATGAGTAGGACAAATGTCTTGACTTGAGCAATTATTCAGCAACCCTTCTTCATGCTGATTAGAGACAACTTTGTGGGAGCCACTTTTGGTATCAAGTACTTTCTGTGCTTCAGAAAAATATTTGCCCGCTGCTGCCATTGCAATTACTGTGTTTCTAATAAGCTGGTTATTCTTACAACAAAGAACTTGATAATGAAACAAAACATTCATTGAATGTATACAGGTACTATCCGTAAGCAACATGTATTTATCATGTACAGAGCTAAGAGTTTCACAATATAGGAAGAGTAGCAACTTCATTATTCGTGACTGCAATACATGGTTCCAGTATGTTTAGAATTCATAGATTATACAAGACTAGTGAATGGAGAACCCCAAATATATCAGTCCACCATGCACATATAGGAAATGGGATGCTAGGTGTGATTAACTACAATGATCCATATTTCCATAGCCTTACTAATCCATCATAAATCCAAAATTTAACTTAAGGATCACAATCCACAAGTACATTAAAGATTTGTATATTCATTGCTTTATGAACATTTATTCTATATTTATTATCAGTGCATTGAAGTACATGTTAGTAAAACTATTTTCTATAGTTGGCCTTGCATCTCTTAGTAAATGCTTGTTCTTTTTGAATGCGAAAGCAATTTTATTGAAAATTTTTATTGTTTGGATGACATATTTAGAAAAAATCATCATCTACAAGTCTTGGATATTTTGCAGTTGATTGCAAATCTTATTCCAAATCCAGAATTAGGATTTAAGTTCAAAAGTAGTGTGGACTATGAAATTCTAGGATGTAAGAAAGATAACTTATCCGCATTATCTTTAATATACTTAATTTTGATACATTAGTGGTAATTCAGAAAGTTATATCTTGTATTCTAAACATTCTAATGATTCCATTATGTGGTTCTAGGGATGGAGTGAATATCAAACATGTTGAAGGAACATGTGGAGAAGTGCTGGTGAATTTAAGTGAGGATACATTTAATAGTAGAAATCTTACTAAGGAACATACAGAAGATGGTAATGTAAGCAAAGATTTTGATCCTGAATGCACAGAAAAATTGGAATCTCTAAAAATGCCAAAAGTAGAAGAAAGTTTCCCCATTCCATTTGCTAAAAAATACATGTTGGCATTCCTAGAAAAAGTAAGCATGCTAATCATTATGTATTATATCTCATGATTTCATTTGAATGGTTTTCAAAAATAATCTAACATCATTGTCTACATTGCTGAGGTCATTTTGTCAGGTTTGTGTTCCTCAATATAGAGATAGTACACACTGTGCATGGTGCAAGCTAACATAAGTGAATCTTTCAAATAGTATGACAAGTTTGGGATTTCTACGTTCTTTTGAGAGCACAAAAATATGATTTCAAAGATATACATGTGCAATTATATATTAAGTACGAAATATGAGTTATGATGCATATAGACTATCTAAGATAAATACAAGTTTTCATGTCTAATCTGAAAGTCTATCAGCTTTCGTAAATCACATTTAAAATTGATGTGTAGTGTATAAAGGGTGCTTAAACCTTATAAGGGAATGAGGGGTTACTAAGGCAATGTGTGTAAATTGGTGATGCAAGGACATGACAATAAAACAATCCCTAGACATGCCATGAACATTTGAATACAATGCAACACTTGAGGCATATTAAATGATGTTGTATGAGGATTTGTAAAGTTGGCATTCAATTGCTTTTCATGTAGTTTACTGAATCTTCCCTTTCTTCTTTGCATTTGAGGGTCAAGAATAGGGTAATTCTCCAGAGTGCTTCATTAATTCAAATATTTTAAGAGCATCGTTGTAAAATCCATTTTGTGCATATCCTGCAATCATGGCATTCCATGAGACCACATTTCTTTGAGGCATTTTGTCAAATAGGTCACATGCCTTGTCTATACTTCCACATTTTGCACACGTCTACCAAAGCATTTCCAAATATAATTTCTAACAAAAATCCCCCTTCCATTATGCTTTGATGGATGTCCATACCCTGTTCCAAAGCTCCCATTTTGGTACAGGTAGGGAGGATGCTGGCAAAGGTTGTGGAATTTGGCTTTAGACCTGCCAATTGCATTTACTTGAAAGTTTCTAAAGCCTTTTCAAAAAATCCATTTTGTCCATATCCTACAATCATGGCATTCCATGAGACCACATTTCTTTCAGGCTTTTTTTCAAACAATTCATGTGCCTTCTCTATAATTCTACATTTTGCATGCATGTCTACTAGGGCAGTTGCAACTACAACATCTGACAGAATTCCTTTATCCTTTATGCTTTGATGGATGTCCATACCCTATTCCAAAGCTCCCATTTTTGTACAAGTAGGGAGGATGTTGGCAAAGGTTGTGGAATTTGGCTTTACACCTACCAATTGCATTTGCTTGAAAGTTTCTAAAGCATTTTCAACAAATCCATTTTGTGCATATCTAGCAATCATTGTAGTTTGCGAGAACACATTTATTTGAGACATTATGTCAAACAATTTGCATGCCTTATCTACGTTTCCACATTTTGCATACATGTCTACCAAGGCAATTGCAACTACAACATCTAACAAAAGTCCTTTATCTTTAATTCTTTGATGGATGTTCATACCCTGTTCCAAAGCTTCCATTTTGGCATAGGCAGGGAGGATGCTAAAAAAGCTTGTGGAATTTGGCTTTACACCTGCCAATTGCATTTGCTTGAAAGTTTCTAAGGCCTTTTCAACAAATCCATTTTGTGTGTATCCTTCAATCATGGCATTCCATGAGACCACATTTCATTGAGGCATTTTGTCAAATAGGTCATGTGCCTTATCTATATTTCCACATTTTGCATACCTGTCTATAAGAGCATTTCCAACTATAATTTCTAACAAAAATCCCCCTTCCATTATGCTTTGATGGATGTCCATACCCTATTCCAAAGCTCTGATTTTGGTACAGGCAGGAAGGATGCTGGCAAAGGTTGTGGAATTTGGATTTAGAACTGCCAATTGCATTTGCTTGAAAGTTTCTAAATCCTTTTCAAAAAATCCATTTTGTCCATATCCTGCAATCATGGCATTCCACGAGACCACATTTCTTTTAGGCATTTTTTCAAACAGATCACGTACCTTCTCTGTTCTTCCACATTTTGCATACATGTCTACAAGGGTAGTTGTAACTACAACATCTGATAGAATTCCTTTATTCTTTATGCTTTGATGGATGTCCATACCTTGTTCCAAAGCTCCCATTTATGATTTTGATGGATGTCCATACCAGTGTTGTAGGATGAATCTGGTCACCCCGATGATAAGAACACAATGGTTGCTCAATTGTTGCAATGAGATACATATCATCACCTTCACCAATTACCTTGTACAACTCTTCATCAAATTGTGCTAGCTAAGCACATTCCATCATAATTTATTTCCTCATAAAGAAAGGAGTCTGTAAGGATGCATATCCACGCTTCCTCAAAAATGCAAGGCCAAAATTTATCAATACTTGATTAAGTACACCATCACCTTTTAAATAGTATCCTCTCCCTCCTACTACATTAGCACCTTTCTTCAAGTCGGCAATACCAAGAAGCTGAACAAGATCAACATGATTTTTCAATTCAGGCTCCTCACTACATTCTCCCCAAGTACAAATGACAACATTGTTTGCCTCATCATCACTGATAGTTACAGAGTCATGTACAAGGTTCCCAATAACTCCCAAAAGAGAATCTAGGGAAGCTTTTACTTCTTGGACCTCTATTTCCTTCTTAGCTGATGATTTTTTGTTCTCTTATGTTTGTTTTATGACTTGAGATGCATCCTCCTTGGCAATTTTCAACTTGGCAACCTCTTTATTCAACTTATTGAAGTATTTTCACAAAGCATCCAACATTTCACATGTTGAGCCATTCCATCAAACAGTTCATGTGCCTTATCTATACTTCCACATTTTGCATACATGTCTACCAAAGCATTTCCAACTATAATATCTGACAAAAATCCCCCTTCCATTATGTTATGATGGATGTCCATACCCTGTTCCAAAGCTCCCATTTTGGCATAGGTAGGGAGGATGTTGGCAAAGGTTTTCGAATTTGGATTTACAAATGCTAATTGCATTTTCTTGAAAGTTTCTAAAGCCTTTTCAAAAAATCCATTTTGTGCATATCTCACAATCATTGCATTCCATGAGATGACATCTCTTTGAGGCATTCTGCCAAATAGTTCACATGCCTTGTTAATGCTTCCACATTTTGCATACATGTCTACCAGGGAAGTTTCCAGTACAACAAATGAAAAAAATCCTCTATCCTTTCTAGAGATGCAGTCCAAGCTCTTCATGCATCACCGAGGGAGCTATCCAGAGTTAGTGTGGGAGTGTGGGAAGCTTCTTTTACTCCTGCACTGACTTTGGATAGCTCCTGCAGTGATGCAAGACATCACTGCAGGAGCTATCTAGAGTTAGTACTTGAGTACAAGAAGATTCCCACACTCTCGTACTGACTCTGGATAGCTCCCCTAGTGATGCGGGAAGAGCCTATCCATAAACATTTAGACTCTATAAGGGTTCTCCTCGTGCAAGTGTAAAACTTAAGTTTTCAGGTATTAAAGGCCTTCAATAAAATGATTGATTGACAGGGCTACGGAATGAAGTTTGTAGGGAAGCTCTCTACGTTGAGAGTTGTTCAAGATTCAATCACTAGAAAAACCCTTAGTGCAATATGGCTACGATTAAAAGTATGGTCATTCTTCTCAACTATGATGCTATCTTGAGATCATCCTAAACTTTATCTTATCTTTCTATCAAAACCTACGGTGATTGGTTTAAGAAACTTATAAACAATAAGCTAAATTCTATGAACATAACTAATTATATGCAAATCCTCTGATATAATGTCTCACGGAGATGGCTTTTCTTGAAATGCAATGACTGTGCGGAAGGGTATATTTTGTGCCAAGTTTATATAGTTTTAGAACCCTAAGAGGAATGCTAATCAACTAGTTTGGGTTCCTTACAAATGGCTTCAACCAGTTTGAGTGCAGGGAGAGCCTGCTCAGTTCTGAATGTTTAGAATTGGCTTTAAATTTGAAGATTCTTATGCAAAAATGCTCCTATTTTGTGACCATGGTTATATTGTGTGTTGTATTGTACTTTACTGTAAAAGATTTTCCCAATCTAGACCGTGTCCTGCATATTTAGAAATCATAAATCAATCAGTTGCTTGTTCATGTGATTACATAGGGTCCAAAAGTGATTTCAAGAAGGCTTAGGGCCTTTTATGTTTAAGAATTATGACTTCTTCCTCAATGCATCTGGAAAGCATCTAGTCTTTTTCATCTATCGTGTTTCTTAAGTATCTATTCATGAGATTTGGTGGTTTCATGAATGTGAAATGGTTTAATTTGCCATGAGTTTGTTGTTATTTAAAAATGACTTTTGAATTCTTCTTTTGATAATGAAGGATATTTCTATTTTCCACCTGTTGAAATATTTTTATATCTACTCCATTATCTTACCAATTCATCTACAATATTTTTGTGTGATGTATGTTTGTTGCTGTGAATGTTGAATTTTTGTGTAGGAAATCCAAAGGCATGGCTTGAAAGTCGTCGTTGCTAGAATTCCCAAGACCATTGATAATGATATTGCGGTATGGTGAACCTTAACTAACAAAATTTGATACATAATATCACAAATATGAATTTCAAGATTCCAATCTAGCTACCATTTCATTTATTTGGATTATGAACTTTCAAATTATCTTAGATCAGTTCATATTAGCTTGATGTGTTTATTTAACAATCTCATAAAGTCGTGAATGTGGATATTGTTCTTCATATGTCAACTGGTTTTCATTAGACCTGATTTTTAGGTCATAGATACGTCATTTGGATTTGACACTGATGTAGAGGAAGCACAAAGGGAAATCAATGCAACTCACATAGAAGCAGAGAGTGTTTAAAATAGTGTGGGTCTTGTGAAGCTTATGGGCCATTATAGTAGTAAGTTATACATCCACTTGTCTTGGCCAAATTTGTGTAGGTCTCAATTCACAATGAAATAAATCAAATTAACAAGGACAATGTTTAAGCAAATATTTTTTTGGTATTAATTTTTGGAAACAAATCCACTATGAAATAGTCTTCAGATAAAATGGGAAGAATTATGGATTACTTTAGGGAACAAATAATTTCTTAGAGTTCAGAAATATATATCATATTTGATCAAAACCTTCTATGGATTGGGCTAAATATATCAGAAATATAGTATTAGGCTACATAATTGATAAAAACCTTCTATGGATTGATTCAACAAGGCACATTTAGAAACATAATGCCTATGGTGAAATACAACAACTTTGTAAAGTCTGCTTGAACCTGCTATATCACTTTGATCAATGGGTGGTATTTGTGATCTACTATGCTAGAATACAATAATCTACACCTCAAATTTAGTTTACTCAAACCATGTCACATTGATCATATTTATAAAATAATATAATATATTCCATAGCTTAAGATGGTTTTTGGTTTCATGGATCTTATCAACATCATAAGGAGTTGAAGGTTGCATGGGGAATCAAGATAACCACTCAGGTATCAAATTTCAGGCTAATAATTTTATTTATATGAGCATAAGTTTATCAAATATATGTGGACAATAAAATTTAGCTGCAATAGAAGGAACTTAGTTATATGTTGTTGGACCTGATGATGATTTAGAGGACATTAAGGAAGAAGCAATGCAAGATATCAATAATGTAATGTCTCAGATTGACAAGAGTGGGGAAGGAGTTTATGTTCAAGCTTCAACTCTTAGATCTTTGGAGGCTATACTTGAGTTCTTGAAGACCCCAGCTGTAAGCATCCTAGTTAGTGTAATTGGTATTGGGCCTATGCATAAAAAAGATGTCATGCGTGCAAGTGTAATACTTGAGAAAAAGAAGAAAGAGTATGCTGCAATTTTGGCATTTGATGTCAAAAGTACTCCTAAATCTTAGGAGCTTGCAGATGAATTCATATTTTACTGCAATTGTACAAAACCAAAAACATTTCAATGTTGATGAGATGCCATACCAAATGGTGTCAATATTTATTGCCACTTTGCTTTGTCTTGTTTCATTTTCTTATTGACTGATTCTCAAATAGAAAGTGTTGGCTCAAATTTATCAATCTTTACTTGGTAGCGTCATAAAATATATAGTTTTCCAAATTTATTTGCTTTTGTGTTTTAATTCAAATTTAATATGTTTTTCTACATTATAAAATTTATGGTATTTAATAAATTATTCATATCATGACTAAATTTACTACCAATTATTGGAAACTAGTAAATAAAAATGACTACTATGACTAAATAAATGACCAGTTAACAACAATCAATGACTAAATGATTACAATGACTAAATAAATGACTAAATATATGTACTGCCAAATTGATGACTAAATATACTACCAAATTAATGACTAAAATCTGTTTAGTCATAAATTTGGTCATGAGATAAATGACCGGCAATAAACTACCAATGGTCATGTGACTATATATACTACCAAATTGATGACTAAATATACTACCAAATTGATGACTAAATATACTACCAAATTAATGACTAAATATACTACCAAATTTATGACTAAATATGCTACCAAATTTATGACTAAATGTACTACCAAATTAACGACTAAATTTTTTTTGGTCATAAATTTGGTTGTGAGATAAATGACTGGAAATAAACTACCAATGGTCACATGACCAAACTACTGATCACATGACCAATTTTTGGTAGTTTTTTTAGTCATTTTTTCCTATTTTTCTACTAGTGTTTACACCTACCAATTGCATTTGCTTGAAAGTTTTGAAATCCTTATCAAAAATCCCATTTTTTCATATCTTGCACAATCATTGCATTCCATGAGGCGAAATTTCTTTGGGGCATCATGTCAAACAATTCACGTGCCTTGTCTAAGCTTCCACACTTTGCATACATGTCTACAAGGGCAGCTGTAGTTACAACATTGGCAAATTTCCTATATTATTTATGCTTTGATGGTTGTTCGTACATTGTTCCAAACATCCAAACAACCTAATAAAGATCATATGGATAGTGGTGAGTACATACGTACTAATGATCTAGACCTTGTGATGCACCTTGTAGGACATGCATTGATGACATAATCTTACCTCCTACTAATGATATTCTTGTATTTTATAAAGATACTCCTCTCACATGCCATGATATTATTCATTATGCACCATCTTCCAAGATTAAGGATATACATGTTTTTTGGTACTACATATTTATGATTATTTCCCTAGTGTTGAAAATTGTGTTTATTACCTTTTTCACATTCTTCCTATATATAATGATGATTCTCTATATATCATGATGATTCTCTAAATGTGCTACCTCACAATACACATGATGATGATGAGCCTCATCATGATTATTCTATTACTTCACATGATTGCTTAGGCTTTTATGATGATACATTAGCAAAGTATCATATTAGAAGTCTTAGTGAGGAGTTATTATGCAATGCTTATGATGGTTTTATGGATGGCTTACATTTTGATCTCATGATCTTTGTCTTTCATATTTCATTTTTACATTGTCTTATCTTGTCTTGTCTACTTAATTATGTTTTTTCTTTGGTCCTTTCTCTCAATCCTTTACATCTTATATTTTGATCCTTGGTTTTGTATCCAATGATACTAATGGCTCTTTCCTTTACATATGTTCTTACGCTATTTGATCTAACTTCTTAAAACATTATCCAATATACTCACATTGAGTGAGGTTCTAGCTTCTTAGAACATTCATGGTCTATCATTATATTGAGCATCTTGTCTATGGTCCATCTCTTATCATTGTTTCTACTTAGCTATTATGAGCATTTACGATCAAATATTGACATATTTTTCTATTTTAGAGAATTTACATCATTGATCCTACATTTTTATATCTTATATACCATGCCTTATGCTATTACATTAGTATATCTTAAATATCATGATCTCATATTACCGTATTTTATCTTATAATCTCATCTTATCTATTTGAGCTATCATTCATCTATCCCTTATTCACCATTATCTATTTGATCTATCATTGATCTATCATGGACACTAGGGTTAATCACACAAATAGGATAATCACCATGTAAATAGCATGAAATTATGTAAATGCAATGTATTTTGACCTCTAATCATGGCTATCATAGTCAATACAACAATTGATAAGTCCATTATCTCTTTGTATTTTGCCCATAAAACCTTATGAAATATGGGCTCTAGTCAGGTAGAATGAATAACATGCATCTTTGAATGTTGTTCACATATGTGTAGACATAGATTAAGGTTTTATGCATTTAAATGTGTCCTCCACCAATGGCAATGTATGCATAAACTAGTCATGAACTTGGTGTATTATAGGAGATGCTTAGAGGTACTACAAGTAGCTAGAATTAATTAGGTGTTTGTCATACAAAGATCAAAGACAGCTCTAGTTTGACTATCATGTATCAAAGGCATTATTGTCTTCTTAGAGGATACTTATACTCTGGCATTATGAATGTTAAGTCTACAAGTAGGGAATGTAGAAGAGAGAAAGAAGAGGACTATCATAATGAAGAGATAGTTGTGTTGGTAATCAGAGAGTAGAAATCCTAAATTAATAAGGGAAGATAGCCCCATCAAGTCAATCATGTCATTCCCACATAAAGACAATCCTAGCAAGGCCAATAGACCAACTATGACGCAGTACACTTATGGACTTAGCATGCAATCATGAATTAGAATGCAATATATGGACAACCATATATCCGTTTGATGAGAAAAGATTCCATTTGGGGGATCTAGTAATTAAAAAACTAGTCATATGATTGCTAGGACATCCATTAAGGTTCTAAGAGTATTTACTAATCATCATACCATTATTCACATTTTAGCACTGTCAACACATATTAGGATAGTGTTGTCCTAGAAAAATAGAGAAGGTTGTTATAAAAGTCTTAAAACACTCATTTTTATAAATGTACAATTATATGCAAATGGTAGCAGTCATATGTCAAGCTTAGAATGGTCATATCAACGTAAGGACTACTTGATTGAATCCTCAGGGCTAGGAGTGACATTTTACATTCCATAGGTCATGGTGCCAAATGGACTTCACCAATGCATTGTGGTGGGTAGGTAAATGCCAAGAGAAGTCTTGTTTCATGTGCGAAGTGCCCTAATCATTTGGGGCAGCAGCCTACTGGCAAAGTCCCTTAGAATTTCTAAGATGAAAAAAATGCCAAGCTTTGACAGAGCAGTTCTTAGAATTCATGGCAAATGGGAACATTCTGTTTGGACCTATAGGTGCACATGAGATCCGTCCACAATAACCTCTTGGTTTTGGTCAACTCCAGTCCATTTGACCATGTCGATATCAAACACATTCTTGCAAAATGCTTCAGTTTCATGTAGTGGAAAGGTGCTAGGAGTGATATTTTGCATTCCATATGTCATGGGGCCAAACAGACTTTGCCAAAGCATGGGGGTGGGTGGGTAAATTCTAGGGGAGGTCTCGTTTCATGTGCCAAGTGCCCCAATCATTCGGGGCAGCAAGCTACCAGCAAAGTCCCTTAAGATTCCTATGATACAAAAACTACCAAACTTTGATGGAGCAGTTCTCAGAATTCATGGTAGATGGGAACATTCTATTTGGACCTACAAGTGCATCTGGGGTCCATCCACAATAACCTCTCTTAGTTTTGGTCAACTCCAATCAGTTTGACCGTGCCAAAATCAAATGCATTCCATAGGTCATGGGGTCAAACGAACTTCACCAATGCATTGGGGTGGGTGGGTAAATGCTAGGGGAGGTCTTGTTTTATGTGCCAAGTGCCCCAGTCATTCAGGGCATCAAGCTACTAGTAAAGTCCCTTAAGATCCCTAAGATGCAAAAACTACTAAACTTTGATGGAGCAGTTCTTGGAATTCATGGTAGCAGAAAACATTATGTTTGGACCTACAGGTGCATGTGGGGTCCATCCACAATAACCTCTCTCAATTTTGGTCAACTCCAGTCTGTTTGACTATGCCAAAATCAAATTCATTCTTGCAAAATGCTTCAGTTTCATGTGGCACAACATTGCCAGGTGCCGTATTTTTTGTTATGGTCATCATGGGGCCAAACCAACTGTGCCAACACATTAGGTAGTCAGGTAAATGTTATGGGACGTCTCGTTTCATGTGCCAAGCATCCCAGTTGTTTGAGGTTGTAAGCTACTGATAGACTAGAATGTTGCTAAGATTGAAATTTTGCATTCCTAAGGTTGTGGGGTCAAACTAACTATGCCAACACATCCATGTGGGTAGGTAAATACTATGGGAGTTCTCATTTCATGCGCCAAGTCTCTCAGTTGTTCCAGGATCCAAGCTACTAGCAAACTTGAAAGGTGCTAGGAGTAACATTTTGCATTCTATAGCTCGTAGGGTCGAACGGACTTCACCAACACATCGGAGTGGATGGGTAAATGCCAAGGGAGGTCTCATTTTGTGTGCCAAAGGTGCCAGTCATTTCAAGTTGTACGCTATCGACAAAGTCACTTTACTAGTATCTTGTAGGCCAAAATGACTGAGACACTTGGCACATGAAACGAGACCTTCCCTAAGATTTACCCACCCACGCCAATGTGTTGGTGCAATCAGTTTGGCCCCATGATGATTAGAACAAAAAATAAGGCACCTGGCAAGGTTGTGCTATATGAAACTAAAGCATTTTGCAAGAATGCATTTGATTTTGGCACTGTCAAATGGACTGTAGTTGACCAAAACCTAGATAGGTTATTACGGACAGAGCCCATAGGCACCTGTAGGTCCAAACAAAACATTCACAACTGTCATGAATTCCAAGAACTACTCCATCAAAATTTGGTAGTTTCTACGTCTTAGGGATCTTAAGGGACTTTGTCGGTAGCTTGCTGCCCTGAATGACTGGGGTGCTTGGCACATGAAATGAGACCTCTGCTAACATTTGCCCACCCACCTCGATGCATTGGAAAAGTTTGTTTAACACCATGACCTATGGAATGCAAAATATCACTCCTAGAAACTTTCTATTGCATGAAACTGAAGCATTTTGCAAGAATGTGTTTGATATCGACACGATCAAATGGACTGGAGTTGATCAAAATTGAGAGGAGTTATTGTGGATAGACCCCATGTGCTCTGGTAGGTCCAAACAGAATGTTCCCAGCTACCACAAATTCTAAGAACTACTCCATCAAATTTTGATAGTTTTTGTCTTAGGGATCTTAAGGGACTTTGTCGGTAGCCTGCTGCCTTGAATGACTAGTGCACTTGGCACATGAAATGAGACCTCCTGTGGCATTTTCTTGCCCACCTCGATGCATTAGCAAAGTTTGTTTGACCCCACAACCTATGGAATGCAAAATGTCACTCCTCGCACCTTTTCACTACATGAAACTAAAGCATTTTGCAAGAATACATGTGATATCAAAACGGTCAAACAGACTAGAGTTGACCAAAACTGAGATAGGTTATTGTGGATGGACCACATGTGCACCTGTAGGTTCAAACAAAACATTCTTGGCTACCAAAAGTTCTGAGAACTACACCGTCAAAGTTTGGTAGTTTTTTCATCTTAGGGATCTTAAGGGACATTATTGGTAGCCTACTGCCTCAAATGATTGGGGCACTTTGTACATGAAATGACACCTCCCCTAGCATTTACCTGCCCACGCTAACTTGTTGGTAAAGGTCATTTGACCCCCCAACCTATAAAATGAAAAATGTTACTCCTAACACCTTTCGCCTTTACTGGTAGCTTGCAACCTGTAACGACTGAGACACTTGGCACATGAAACGATACCTCTAATAGTATTTACCCACCCACTTGGATGTGTTGGTGCATTTATTTTTCCACCAAGGCCCATGGGATGCAAAATTTTAGTGTTCGCAACTTTCTACTTTGTTGGTAGCTTACAACTTGGAATGACTGGGATGCTTGGCACATGAAACAAGACCTCCCCTAGCATTTACCCACCCACCTCAACACATTAGCAAAGTCCATTCAGACCCATGACATATGGAATCCAAAATGTCACTCCTAGCGCCTTTCCACTACATGAAACTAAAGTATTTTGCAGGTATGAGTTTGATATCAACACAGTCAAACAGAATTTGAATGTAATTAGGGTAGTACAAGTAAGAAGAAAGAGAACAGTGGAAGAGAAACCCACGTTGAAGAAGAACCTATTGGATCACCCAGTTTGGTTCCTAAGCTAGAGAAAGGAGGATCACTTGTGATGAGAAGAGCACTATTTCAAGCAGAAGCAAGTGAGGAACCACCATAGAGGAAAATTTTGTTCAGGAAAAGATGCAAATCAGGAGGTAAGTGTTGTAAAGTTGCGATTGATAGTGGTAGTTCAAATAACCTAGTTTCAGAGGAGATGGTGACTAAGATGAAGTTGGAAAGATTAAAACACCCTAAGCCCTATCAGATAGCATGGATTTAGGATGATCATAAGGTACTGATGAGTGAACAATGTTTGGTGAAATTTCATATTGGATCTTATCATGATGAAGTCTTGTGTGATATTATGCCTATGGATGTTTGTCATATCTTGTTGGGAAGACCTTAGCAGTATGATACAAAAGCTACACATGATGGGAGAATGAATACATATACTATAACAACAAATGGAAAGAGAATTAATTTGATTCCTTTAGAAGATGATCCTAAGAGTGAAGTATGTGGAAATGCTCGAATTTGTTTGGTGGATGGAAGGAAATGTCTGGATGGTTTGAGACATGAGAATATGTGTTATGCTTTAATTCCTAAGAAGCCTAAAACATTGAAGAAGGATAATGAAGAATCACAACCAGAGGAGAAAAGGAAGTTGCTGACAGAGTATGAAGACATCCTATCAGATAATGTACTTGAAGGATTACCACCTATAAGGAGTATCAGTCATCACATGGATCTAATACTGGGAGCAAGCTTTCCTAACAAAGCAGCACATAGAATTGCATCGACAAAAAATAAAGAATTGAATAGACAAATACAAGAGTTGCTGAGGAAAGGTTTGATCAGAGAAAGTTTGAGTCCTTGTGCAGTACTTATAGTATTAGCACCTAAAAAAGATGGAGAATGGTGAATGTGTACTGACTCTAGAGTAATAAAGAAGATCATAGTTAAGTATAGATTTCCTTTACCTACAATGGATGATATCATGGATTGTTTGAGTGGAGCAAGATATTTCACAAAGATAGACTTGAAGAGTGGATACCATTAGATCAGAATCAGAGAAGGAGATGAATGGAAGACTACTTTTAAGATAAATGAAGGATTGTATGAGTGGTTGATGATTCCTTTTGGATTGACTTGATGATTCCTTTAGGAGTGGAAAATCAAACAAAGTTGTTGATCGTTGAGTAGAAGAAGAAACTTGTTGATATAAATGCAAGTGGAAGTGTTGGATTTTGATGAATTAAAGAACATGTATGAGGGAGACACTAATTTTACAGAACCTTGGAAAGTGTGTAAGGAACCTGTTGTGATAGATAGGAGTAAGTTGTTGGATTATTTCATTCAAGGAGATATGTTGTTTAAAGGAAATCATTTGATAGGTTACTTGTGTCGCAACTGATCACTGATTATGAGGCAGTTGTGACCTTGTAGCTCGATTGTTGAATTTGAGGTAGTTTACACTTGATCCTAGGAAGATGCTACCAAGGAGAGTTGTTGCTATTGGAACCATGGCTAGTAGAATGGATGAGATGATGGAGATGATGAAAATAATGCAAATTTGATTGGATATTGTTGAAGATAGGTGAAGAAGGTTGACACTGAGAACTAATGTTGAAAGTGATGATGAAGAAGAATTTTAATCTGTTGAACAAATTGGCAAAACCCTAGGAGGTGATGAAGAAGAAGAATCAGATCAAGTAAGGATGTCGCGAGCTATTTCAAAGATTGGAAAAGCATCTAGAGTTTATGTGCTGAACTATACTGGTAATTTGAACCCTGAAGAATTGATTGACTGGATAAATGACATGGAAGAATACTTTGAGTATGAAGAAATTGAAGATCCGAAGAAGGTGAAATTTTCTAAGACAAAATTGAAAGGACATGTTGCTATATGGTGGAAAGAAGTTTAGTTGGAAAGAAATAGAAGAGGGAAAGAAAAGAATATGAATTGGGATAGGATGGTGACTGAATTGAAGAATCAGTTTATACTTGCTGACTATGAGTTGGAGCTATTGAAAAGATTAGAAAACCTAAGACAAAAGAATAAATCTATGAAGGAGTATACTGAAGAATTTCATAAGATGATCATAAGGATCATACATAGTGAAGCAAGCAAGGAGAAAGTTGCTAGATACATCCATGGACTGAGATTGAACATTCAAGAAGAACTGAGCTTGTTAAGGATGACATCTTTGGAGGAAGCATATCAGTTTGTCCTGAAAGTTGAAGAGAAGATAAATAAAAGACATGATCCAAGACAAAAAGGTAGAGGAGGTAAATTTCAAAGAGGTAGAATATTTTTGAAAGGAGACCGATCACATTCAGAGCAGAACAAGTTTGACAACACATTCAAGAAGGAGGACAGAGATAATAATGCTTACTTGAGAGATGACAGAAATTTTTACTAGAGAGGAAACCCTAGTGCATACCAGAATGAAGGATACAAAAGAGAGGGAAGAGGATTTGATAAGAGAACATTCAGAGGCACTTGTTTCAAGTGTGGAGGTGAAGGACATAGAGCATTTGAATGTAATCAGGGTAGTACAAGTAAGAAGATAGAGAATAGTGGAAGAACAACCCACATTGGAGAAGAACTTGTTGGATCACCCAGATCAGTTGATAAGATGGAGAAAGGAGAATCACTTGTGATGAGAAGAGCACTATTTCAGGTAGAAGCAAGTGAGGAACTTCCATAGAGGAAAATCTTGTTCAAGACAAGATGCAAATCATGAGGTAAGTGTTGTAAAGTTGTGATTGATAGTGGTAGTTTAGATAACCTAGTTTAAGAGGAGATGGTGACTAAGATGAAGTTGGAAAGATTGAAACACCCTAAGCCCTATCATATAGCATGGATTTAGGATGATCATAAGGTACTAATGAGTGAACAATGTTTGGTGAAATTTCATATTGGATCTTATCATGATGAAGTCTTGTGTGATATTATGCCTATGGATGTTTGTCATATCTTGTTGGGTAGATCTTGGTAGTATTAATGAAAAGATATACATGATGGGAGAATGAATACATATACTATATCAGAAAATGGAAAGAGAATTACTTTGATTCCTTTAAAAGATGATCCTAAGAGTGAAGTATGTGGAAATGCTCGAATCTGTTTGGTGGATGGGAGGAAATTTCTGGATGGTTTGAGACATGAGAATATGTGTTATGCTTTGATTCCTAAGAAGCCTGAAACATTGAAGAAGGATAATGAAGAATCACAACTGGAGGAGATAAGGAAGTTGCTGACAGAGTATGAAGACATCATATTTGATAATGTACCTGAAGGATTACCACCTATAAGGAGTACCAATCATCACATGGATCTAATACCTGGAGAAAGTTTGCCTAACAAAGAAGTACACAGAATGACACTGAAAGAAAATGAAGAATTGAATAGATAGATACAAGAGTTGCTAAGGAAAGGTTTGATCAAAGAAAGTTTGAATCCTTGTGTAGTACTTGCAGTATTAGCACCTAAGAAAGATGGAGAATGGTGAATGTATACTAACTCTAGAGCAATAAAGAAGATCACAGTTAAGTATAGATTTCCTTTACCTAGGATGGATGATATCATGGATTGTTTGAGTGGAGCAAGATATTTCACAAAGATAGACTTGAAGAGTGAATACCATTAGACTAGAATCAGAGAAGGAGATGAATGGAAGACTACTTTTATGACAAATGAAGGATTGTATGAGTGGTTGGTGATGCCTTTTGGATTCACAAATGCACTAAGTACTTTCATGAGATTGATGAATGAAGTCTTGAAGAAATTCTTGGGTAAGTTTGTGATTGTATACTTAGATGATATTCTGATTTTTAGTAAGACAAAAGAGGAACATTTGTGGCATATTAGACAAGTTTTGCAGAGGTTGAGATTAGCGAAATTGCTGATAAACATCAAGAAATGTAGTTTCATGAAGGAAGAGTAGGTATATTTGGGATTTGTGATTTCTCTGGAAGGATTAAAGATGGACCTTGAGAAAGTGAAAGCAATTGTTGAATTCCATACACCGAAGAGCATCAAAGAGGTTAGATTTATTTCATGGATTGGCTAGTTTCTTCTGGAAGTTCATCAAAAATTTTAGTTCAGTCTATAATCCTATGACAAAGACAATGAGAGGTGATAAGAAAGACTTTAAGTGGACATCTAGAGTAGATAAAAGTTTTGAACAGTTGAAGCAGAAAGTGACAAAGCAACTTGTTTTGGCGTTACCTGATTTCAATAAGGTATTTCAAGTTGATTTTGATGCAAGTGGAAATGCGATTGGAGGAGTATTAAGTCAAGAAGGTAGACCTGTAGCATATTTTAGTGAGAAGTTGAATGATGCAAGGAGAAGATATTTAGTTTATGACCAAGAATTCTATACCATAATTCAAGGCTTGAAGAATTGGAGACATTATTTGTTGCCTAAGGAGTTTGTGTTGTATACTGATCATCAAGCTTTGCAGTATTTGTACAGTCAAGGTAAGTTGAATCAAAGACATATGAGATGGGTAGAGTTCATGCAAAGTTACACTTTTGTATTGAAGCATAGGAGTGGAAAATCAAACAAAGTTGTTGATGTGTTGAGTAGAAGAAGAAACTTGTTGATAGAAATGCGAGTGGAAGTGTTGGGTTTTGATGAATTGAAGAACATGTATGAGGGAGACACTAATTTTGCAGAACCTTGGAAAGCATGTAAGGAACCTATTGTGACAGATATGAGTAAGTGGTTGGATTATTTCATTCAAGGTGTTGTTTAGAGGGAATCAATTGTGCATACCTAAGTGTTCAATGAGAGACAATTTGATCAAAGAGAAACATAGTGGTGGATTGGCAAGACATTTTGGCATTGATAAGATAGTGGCTTTGGTAAGTGAAAACTACTTTTGGCCTCAGATACATAAGGATGTTAGAAAATTTGTGTTGAGTTGTAGAGTTTTTAAAGTTGCAAAAGGGAGTAGTCAGAATACTAGATTGTACAAACCTTTGACAGTATTGGAGAGACCTTGGGAAGACATAAGCATGGATTTTGTAATGGGATTTCCAAAGACACAAAGAGGACATGATTCAATCTTTGTAGTGGTTGACAGATTTTCAAAGATGGCTCATTTCATACCTTGTAAGAAGACAATTGATGTAGTGCATGTAGCTGACCTATTTTTCAAGGAGATTGTGATATTACATGGATCACCTAAGAGTATAGTTTGAGACAGAGACACAAAATTTGTTGGATACTTTTGGAAGACACTTTGGAAGAAGATGATGACAGATTTGAAGTTTAGTTCAGCATTTCATCCATAGACTGATGGATAGACAGAGGTAGTGAATAGGAGTTTGGGAAACTTGTTGAGATGTTTGGTTAGAGAGAAGATAGCAAGTTGGGATTTGATTCTTTCACAAGTAGAGT
Organism: Cunninghamia lanceolata; assembly: GCA_027924645.1. Classification (NCBI taxonomy): domain Eukaryota; kingdom Viridiplantae; phylum Streptophyta; class Pinopsida; order Cupressales; family Cupressaceae; genus Cunninghamia; species Cunninghamia lanceolata. The sequence goes on from BSBN01000934.1 coordinate 5,764,708, forward strand.
TTGCATACAATAATTCAGTAAATAGGAGTACCAGAAGAACACCTTTTGAGATTGTTACCAGAGTAACACCTAGAGGAGTTGTAGAATTGAGAGACATGGGTATAGAAGAAAAGTGAAGTGCAGAAGTAGATGAATTTGTAGATCACAGGAAGATAGTGCATAATCAAGTGAAGAAGCATTTGGAGGATATGAATAGTAAGTATAGGGAAAACACAAATGAGAAGAAAAGACATAAGGAATTTGTAGTTGGAGATGAAGTGATGGTATACTTGAGAAAAGAGAGATTTTCAGTTGGGACATATAACAAGTTGAAGATGAAAAAGTTTGAACCTTGTAAGATACTCAGAAAATTTGATTAAGGAAATGCATATGAAGTAGAGTTACCAAAGACATTGGGTACATCACCTATTTTCAACATTGTAGACTTGTATCAGTATCATGAAGCAGAATTCAATGACAACATGGAAGAAGACTTGAAGAAGCAGTTACCACAAAAAGCACCAGATAGATTGAAGACATTTTGGATAGTAGAATTGGATACAACACTAGAGGAAGACAATACAAAGAATATATTGTGAAGTGGAATGGAAGACCGGAAGAAGATTCATCATGGATTTCATACGCTAAGGTGGACTGTTTTGGTTCTCCCCTAGCCACAACAAAGTGAGGGACTCACTTTTTCAATAACCCCAGATGTTTGATGCAAGAGCATCCCTAGTTCAAGAGTAATCTTGCATCAACCTAAAACATTTGCATTTTAGTTGTTTGCAGTTTAGTTTGTTTCCTTTCATTTTCTTGTTCAATTCAGGCAGTTCAGTCAATAGCAGTTTTTGTATTTTGGTCTGCATTCAACCGCAGTTGCATTTCACACCTTGTGGAGTTGGACTTAGCATCTAGATTCATTCATCTACATCATATTTAGAATTTAGAACATTTGGATTATGTACCAGAAAGATATCACTATCAGAATATTGATTGTTTTCTCATAACAGAGCATCCTGACAGTCTCCAATAATCAGCTAAAGGAGAAGACTTGTAGAGCATTCCTCGACTTATGGAGATTAACGACACATCATTTAATGATGTTTGGTTCATGGCCAACCTTTCCCGAGATCCACACATCATTCCATTCATTTGCAGAGGTGTTCTACATGATTAGGTCTGACCTATCCATGTACACACATTACAGCTCTTCATTGGAGTTTGTGACCTTCCTTGGACAACACAGAGGAATCTATTATTTTAGAGATGATATATATTGATGTAATAGATCCTAGGAAAGTAACTAGTTGTTAAGTTATGATCATTAGAATAAGTTCATAGTTTAGATTTGGTGTGAAGGAGCTTCAAAGCTATATCTTACATTTTGTAAAAGCCTTGAGCCCTACTTGTAAGCCTGCATGATGCCGGCCATATTGTGTTTGAATTCTATTATATATTGAATGATTGAATCTGTGTTTGTGTAATATCTTTGAGTTGTTTCCATTGTGTTTACTCTTGTTGCATGAACTGGACAACTCATTCTGTGAACCCTCCTACCGTGACTGCACCATGTACACTATACTATCATGAAATGTATAAATAAACTGATACACTAGAATCTTTTGAATAACCAAATCGCACCTCTTTTCTTCTTTACCAAATTTTGTATTGTAGGCCACTATTTTATACTTGTTGAACTCTACTAGTTCATTTCCAACTGCATGTGTTCTTTCCATATGTTCACATATTGGCATATGTTACAAGCAACCACAATGCCGACATGTGCCATCCAAGCATAATTTCCTGTAGAATATTTGACCTTCCTCTCTTTCACATAAAATTGTTGATATGAAGTCTCTTGAAGATGTCAGTGGGGCACATATGCCACAATCCTGCAAAGTATTGTTAGTATGCAAATCTAAACATATAGATTGATAAACATCAAAATGGTTAGAAAATTCAATATGCAATCTACAACAACAAGTAGTGTGTGTGATTTATTTTGACATAGAAAGGTTTTAGCATTTCAAAATATCTTTGAAAATTTTTAACTTCAGGATACATCTCTTAAAATTTCTTGAATAATTGTGTTTGAGTCACATCCAAAAAATGCTTTGGATGTGGCTCATGGTTTCAACAATGAATTTTCATTCTCACAACATCTCTTGCATTAGGAGATACCCTTGTGTTGTTTTTCCAAAATTCTTCGATGAGGGATCTTAAGGCTTCAACAAGAACTTTTTCTTTCCATGGGAGTCTCCCCGAGAATGCCCACAATTGATTGGTGTTTGGGTCCTCAACTCTTTCACATCTTCCAACGGCTCTCATTAGAGTTTTTATACTTATTTTCAATGCTTGACTTGTCTTTCTAATGAGACGAGCTTTCTTTGTTTGTTGGCTTACTATTGTCGATGTAATGACATGTCGTGTGACATTACTATCCTTGGTTCGTGAAGTGGAACCCACACTCTCATATCCAATCATTAGATTCTTGACAATTGATTTTTCACCTAAGGCATTCGATGTTCTTAGGCAAAGAATCTTCATAGTAGGCCTAAATTTTAGATTTCTCATCAATTCAACAAATAGTTGACATCTTCCAGTTTCATTTAAATTCTCAAAGAATGATTTTCATATCTTATTCGCATATCTCTATGGAAAGTGCATGTGGGAATATTATCCCACATGGGCTTCAACACATCCTCATCGATATCAATTAAAAACTTAGGCTTCCTATGAAAAATTCTAGGAGGCATTTTAATTGGTAAAGTTGAGTCAACATTAGGAATTTCTTCAATATTTACTTGAGAAGGGATAGATGATGTACCTTCAATTAGAGATGGAGAAGATGGTGTACCTTGAATTTGATGTGTGAATGATGTCTTGCCACCAAGTTGAGAAGAAAATGAATATGTACCTTCTACTTCACCTATGAAAGATGGAGTGTCTCTAATTCAAGAAGATAATGATGTTCCTTCAACTTGACCTGTGGACGATGGTGTGCCTCTAACTTGGAGATTCACTTTCCTCATTGGATGGAGATTTTGCATTCATTCCCTTTGTGCCACTAATTCCATCTCTCTTAGCTTCATTAGATGTGTCATGTTCCTCTTCAATTGGTATGGTGGATTGTCTTCTTGTATGGTTGACAATTTCCTACTTTCTCAAATTTCCCTCATTCTTTCTCTTTTCCTCCCATTCTCAGCTTCATGCTCTTCTTGTGTTAGAGTCTTTTCTTGTTTCCTCAGCATGATGAATAATACAATGATAATTAGAAGTTTTATAATCACTGATCAGCATTGATATAACAATCATAAATGATATAATAGTCATAAATGACTAATCAACAATTATATAACAGTCATAAATGACAGATCAACATTGATATAACAGTTATAATTGACTGATCAACAATGATATAATAGTCATAAATGACTGATAAATGACTAATCAACAATGATATAACAGTCATAAATGACTGATCAACAATGATATAAAAGTCATAAATGACTAATCAGCCTTCATGCAACTTTAGAAAATTGTGTTAAAATGACTAGATTATGATTTTCCTCTCAATATCATATCATATCAGTCATAAGAACAATTAGGCTTGTCTTTATGCTATAAGGTTATCATTAACAACATTGAAATGGTGTCACATGAGATGCAAGAACAATCATGAGTACTATGATTGCTATAGCAACTCTAAGGTTGTCCTTTACCAAAAGATTTTATCACATGACTTATGAATATGATTGTCATGTTTTCAAAAGGAAAAATAGTGCTACTATAGAGAATAAAACCTTCATCATTGAATATGGAGGATGTTGTTAATAAGAGGGTAATTATGGCCTTTTCTTACAAGGGGTATTTTAATCGTTGGAGAAGACTATTATAACAATCAGATGCTTACCAACCTATGCACAAACGGATTGTTGTTCATCACAATGCACTCTATTCTCACATGATAGAGCAGTCAACTGGGACTAAAGAGTATCCAAATGATTGATATTGGTGGATGAAGGTCATCAGAGAATTGTTAAGACATCAAGAGTAATACTAAGTGCATTAGTTGTGTAATGAAGGTATAAGTTGGTTTCATGGTTGTGAGGTGCACAAAAGATCTAAGAAGTAGATCAAGAGGCTACATGAAGGCAACAAAATAGTAGAAAGGGTGGCAATAAGCAGCCATGATTATGGAAGGACATTACAAGTAGTGTGATTTATGACAAAGAGATTTGGAGGGCTATTTGGAGGCCATGATTGGACTGATAATATACAGATTAGAATTGTCAAGCACCTTAAATGGACTATCAACACAACTAGGACTATCATGATAGTCAATAGGAACATCAAACAAGGTATGAAGATAATTTGATATCTTGTCAAGGTTCAAAGGAGGGATTTTCTAGGAATAATGAGGTGCATAAATTCAGGGTAGAGTTCTATTTCATGATGACAAGTTGTCCTAAACTATAATATCTTGAGTATATCCCATATGTGAACATTACCATAAACAATGATAGACAAATTTCTAAGTATCAAGGTCATGTTGAGAGAAAAGACTATCAAATTGTGCTATATGACTATTACAAATAGTCACATAGACTATCACATCATAAACATAGAAGACTATTGTCACAGCATAATGATAACTTTGTCATGTGGATAAATAGAGGTTGCAAGATCAACAATGATGAGTTTGGTATTTTATGCTTGAAGTGTACAATAACAAGTGGTTACAAATGTGAACTCTATTGGTGAACCACAAATGCTTTACTATTGAAAAATCATACTCTCATTTGTGTTTTACAAATTATTAGCCTAAGATGCACAAGACCCTTCCCATGAAGGTTTGAGTAGGTCATACAACACAAATATTAATATTATTTTGTTTTTTTGTTAATTTTCAACCACACTTATTGCAAACCAATACTAGTGCACACATGTATGTGATCCATGGTTCCACAAGTAAGACATTGTAGGATTGTCTATTGACTTAATTATCATTTTCATGACTAGAAACTTAAGAGTAAATTTATAGTTCTACTAATTTCATAATGACATGATAGAGAACCCCTTCCAATTATGCATAAGCTTTGTTTTTTATGGAATATGTTGAGGAATAGATTCAACTTTGGTTCATGAATTATGATTCCCTGGATCATTTGTAGTATTGGAAATGAGGATTCCATGAAAGTGTATACAAATGAGAAAGTATCATTCAAATATATGATGCAAAAGAGTGGACATGAAGCTACTACAACACCATTCCCATGTAGTTGGTAATAAACAAGAAGATATCAATTGTGTGATGTTTCATCCAATGAAAAGTTTTGGATATTGTCTACAACACCAAAACTCTTAAATCCTCTAGGTGTATAAGCTTAAGGAGATAACTAGTGCTACAAAAACTCATGCAAAATTAGGAAGTGTATTTTTATGATTAATTTCTTTCCCTTATGCTAGATAAAAATTATGTTTTTCTTCAATCACTATTGTTTGGATGATAAGATTAGATGATGATGTGACATGATTGGTAGTTTTCTTTGACAAAAAAGACTTTTAAAAGTCTATGGTGTTGTATCAAACTTCTAGAATCAATTGTGTTTGTGAACTTTTGTAGAATCTTGAGACAATGTCGTAGACTTTTTCTTCTAAACAATAGTCAACGCATCTATTTATAAGGTAAGAAATGACAACATGATGAAAATGACTGATCTTATATACAGATTAGAATTGTCAAGCACCTTAAATGGACTATCAACACAACTAGGACTATCATGACAATTAATAGGAACATCAAACTAGGTATGAAGATAATTTGATATCTTGTCAAGGTGTAAACGAGAGGTTTTCTAGGAATCATAAATGTATAGGACAATCATTCTAGCCTTAGGAATATCACATGACATTGTTCAAACAGTAGTCCAAAGTAAGAATGATCAAACCCTAGGAGTTACATAAGTAAATTGGTGCATTACAACCTAGAAATCACAAGATCATTAAAGGATAAATGGTGAGATAGGTTATTAAAGAAAAATATAATGATGAGAAGATGAGAAGGAAGAAGAATATAATGATGAGATAGGTTGGACATTGCACTATGGAATGGAGATTTATTATTGTTATCAATCAGATATGCACCCTATGCTAAATTGTTCGACTTAACTATCTATTGACACATGGGAACACTCCTAGGCCTATGGGTTGCCTAAAAATTGGAGTGAACCTCTAGAGTGAACTGGCTCTCCTAATGAATTTACTAATCTAAATGATTTGTAGAGGGAAAAAGGGAGGAAGGTGAACTTAAATGAAACAAATAATTGAAATTAACTCCTAAGGTGATGCACAAATACTTAAACTCCTACTAGATCTTACTCCCAATCAGTTCATAGAACTATAACTATCACAACCCCTTGATTATACTTAATTCATTAATAATTTCATATGAAGGTCATCTGAACACAACATGCAACTAAATCAAATAAAATACATGCATAACCATCACAAAATTAAGATAAAACAAAGGATAAATAACTATCACAATGCAATATCAAACTAACCTTGCAAATGAGTAGACAAATGGGAAGGAAAACTACTGCTCTATAAACTGGAAGGAATAATGAGTACAAATAAACTAAAGTACAACTCTCTCAGTGTGAGAGGAACTCTAAAAATTTATAAACTCTGATCTCTAACTCCTATCTCTGCTTCTGAGAAAGAACGAGCTATCTCCAATATATCCTCTCCAAAAGATATCTAAGAAAGGCTAAGAAAAAAGCTCCTAATAATAGCCATGCCAATCCATTTTTGAGCTCCTTAAAAAAGCCAAAAAATGAGCCACCAAAATGCCTCCAAAATGAAGAAACAAACTACCAGAAAACCCTCAAACATGGCCCCACTAGAAAATATGCCTTGTCTAAACAAAAGATTCTATTTTTTGTCCATATCTACCCCAAAAGAAAGAAAACCCAAAAGAAGATCTTGTTTGCTTTATTTTTGTTTTAACTACATAAAATAATGACTATTTTAAAGCAATTTATAGATTGCATTGCTTTAAAATATCATTTTACAAGGATTATAGTTTGTCTTTTTCTAATCTTGATTTGATTTTTGCAAAAATAACAAGGCCATATGTGGCATTTCGCTAAGCATATTACATTACATGGCATTTGATTTTTCTATAAAAAATCATAAAAAATATATCAAGCCATACATATGTTTTGGTAAAAAAAATGAAAGCCTTTAAGGCTTATCTCCTGTCTGGTTTTGCAATGACATTCTAAGGGCATATGAATCTATATCCTATCTTCAAAAGAGACTCAAAATGCTCTTAGGGCACGATGCCTAGGCATTAAGTATGCAAAAGGAACCTATAGGCATGTGATGTTCTAAGGTGTGAAGACTTAGGCAAATAAAACAAGGATCGTTATGCCACGGAGGGTATTAGTCAAAGTGTAAAAAATGAAGTAGATGTGAAAAAAATCCCATTGATCTTAGGGCTTGGATGAAACCCTAATCACAAAACATGCCCTAGCACTAACTTTTTGTGCTCATTTTCATTTGCAACTTTTTGGAGAGATGACTCTCTGTTGTGGCCACCATGAGTTAGATTTTGGAGATCAAAATCCTTGGTTTCTTGATGTGTCTCTGCAACTTTTGTTGGCTTTCATACAAGAAAATGAAGGTGATTGCTCCTATTTATGTATCTAGTCCATTTTCTATGATTTTCTTTTCCATTTCTGAGATTAAAAACTTCTCAAGCCACGACTGTGATAACCTCTGATGAACTTGTGTTTATTTTCAATGTTACTCCTCATATGTATACTTATGGCTACCATATCTGAGGCTGACACTGGGAATTTCATGGAAGCTTACAAGGTGATCTTGAATGGGCTCTTCTGCAACGACAAAACTTGGTAAATCTCCATCATTCAAACCTCTGAATTTTATTAAAATCTTGACTTTCTAGAAGATTTCAAGAACTCTATGGCTATGGTAATGGCACATATTTTTTATCATTATTATGAATGAAACCCTAAGTGGGTTTGAGCAAAATGAGCTTTATTTTACCATTTGCTTTTGTATATATAGGTTTTATTTCGGCATTCTTTCCTTACTTCCTAAATAAGACACTTGCATAGGTCCAAAGTCTTCTATTTCTTTTGTTTTTATGGCTTTTATTTGAAAACTAAAATGGGTTAAGGAGGAAATGTTTTCCCTATTCGCGACCATACTAGTTTCTGATGCATTTATGGTCTTTCTGGTTAACACAACTAAAAGAACTTATTTTCTGCACATTCAAAAAGTTTTTGCTCGAACCACAATGGGTTACTCAATGATGATTGTTGACATTCTTTGGATGCAATTATAAAGAAGATTTGTTTGATACTTTCAGTGTATTTTACATCATTTGATGCAACGACTTCTAATGATATTCTGAGTTCAAATGATTTCAAAAATCTTCCTTTCTTTCTACATATGTAGTTTCCATTTCTTTCTTAAAACCCCCAAGTGGGTTTGCCTTGCCATAAAGGGTAACTCTCCATTGGGCCTGCAACTTGTATGACAGTCTGAGCATGAAATGATAACAAAACCGAGATGGGTTCAAGCACAATATACAAAATGAGTTTGGTTCTTTTTATCATCTCCTATAGCTAGAATGAGTTCAAAATTCATCTTTCATTTTATATGTATCTTTAAAATTTGAAAACAAAATCCCCCTATCGAAGGCCGCAACCATGCTTGATATTTGTAGATTCAAAATGAGACCCTAAGTGGGTTTTGAACATATATAATCTAAACCACACTCCTGTATGTGCTCTCTTCCTGTGATATGGACTTATGATATCCAGTACTAGAGAACATATAAATGCTTTTATTGTTCCTTCCTATCGCTGTATATGAATACTAAGGACCCATTATTTGGCTATGATGAAATGTTACAGACAAAATGTATGATGTTATCTTTACTTGAACCCTCCTGTACCATTGAAATTGAAGGGTATATTTGTTATCCACATAGTCATAACTTCATTATGCTTGATTGATGAATGTAACACTTTGATTCCTTATCTGCATTCACTTGAATAATCAAACCAGATCTATGACATGGCATATTATTTGACAAGTTGCTGCAACTATTTGGCATACAATACTATAACTGTTCCTGCAATATATGATATTCTTTTCACTGGCTTTAAACTTGTTCTAAGTTTGCATGATACCATCTCTTGATTCTTTTCCTGTCACTCTTGAGACAGAAGAAAAAAAAATTCTCTTCTTTGTAATGGCAAATATATTTGATTATGAGTTGTGCTCCAACTGTATTTTCATGGCACTAGTTTGATTATTATATTTGGATGGCTCTCTTCTGCACTCTTTAGTTACTTAATCATGCATAGAATGATACTGATCCTTGATGTTATACACATGCTATGATTATGTTTGGCATTCAAATGTTATAACTATACCTATAAACTCTAATGCCTTGGCTGCATCAAAACATTATGAAAGATACCTATCATGTTGACATGGAATACCACTTTTTGATCAGCATAAGAGTGTTTTAGTTTTCTTGTAACAACAAATAGTTGAATAATCTTTTCAATGCCCTTACTCTATTTTAGACATTAAAAAACTATTTCAAATGGCCTTTTGCTGATTTTTGAGTTGCTATTGTAGTAATAATGATAGTTGTTCTCATGCATTGAATGTTGTCCTATATGAGTTCAGGTCACTTTAATGCTTTCATTTCATCATTACTTGAACTGTAAGCATTAGATTGATATTGTACTCCTCCCATTAACCTGCTTCAATTGAGCATTATGAATATAATTTGCATTCCATCCCCTCTGAGGGCCAGGGGCAGCATGTTGGGCTCAACCCTTGTGGGATCCCACTTTACACCACATGCTGATATGTCTTCAAATAGCTACATGAGTTATCCTATACTTGCACATTAAACAAACATGTTAGATAAAATTAGTGAAGTAAAATGATTATTTCTTTTGAATCTCTCTTGCATGTGAATGACTTGTATCTGATTTAGTGTACTATAGATAATGTATTATGCCTCTACTGATAGGTACATAGGGAACTCATAACCAGAGCTCTAACAGGTCTCTTCTAAACTTGCAAGTTCTTATTGGAGATCAGGAGAAAGGAAAAAAGGCAACCTCAGAAACTGAAGACGCTGATCAGGAAATGATGGATATGATCCTTCTCCCTCCTATTTCCAAATGCATAGTATATTTCTTATATCTATACTTGTTCAGCTATTCCCACGACTTGTGTGGGACATTTGATCTATCATGTTTTCATTCAATGCAATGTTTGTTTCTTTTATGTATCTCATTTGTAAAATGAATAATCATTGTAGTGAAATGAAATAATCTATCTTTTAGGCAACCTTTCTACAAATGAATGATGATCTAAAAATTATTTTCCTTTGTTGAACAACTAAACTGTAACATAACTAAATATCTCAAACACTTGAACTATGCAAACCAGATATTAGGAAAATGTTAAAACTTTCTTGTCTAAACATGGATTGAATGCACTCTAGCTCTACCAATTTGGGCTATAGAGAAAATTGGTAATATTTCTGGTGACTTCTGCTATATGCTTACCTACTAAGCATCAAGACTAGTTGCCTTAATTTGTCCATTGGCCATGGAGACATACTCTGCTCATCTCAAACTCAAGAAATACTGAAACTTAGTTGTACACTATTCCAAACAGTAGTAGAAAACAAAAGCAAACCAAACTGAAAACAAACTAAAAGGCCCTGGTGGCCAAAAAAACTTGTGTAACAACACATAGGGAAACAAAACAACTAAAAGTAAATATGCATGAACACTTATTAACTACAACACTACTCTACTATGATACAAAGTAGTACTTATCTTCAGAGGCAATGTTTGAGGTGGATCCCATTAACTGGTATAGACATCACCTCTCCACTTAATTTAGAAAGTTGAAATGTATTATTTTCCTTGCAATCTGTTATAACATAAGGCCCATCCCAAATTGCATCAAACTTGGAATGCTTTCTAGGTTTACTTCTCAATTCATTCTATTTGAAAACCAAATCACTAACAATGAAACTTCTTGGTCTTTCCCTCTTATCAAAGGAACTCTTCATTTGAGCTTGATGGGTTTCAAGCTTCCTTAAGGCTTCTTTTTTGGTCTCTTCTAATTCCATAAGCTGAGCTAACCTTACTACTAAAGGCTGCTCCTATAACAACTCAAGTTCTTTAATGAGAGCCAAAGTTGGTAATTCTACTGAAATAGACAGTTTAGCCTCCTTACCATAATTAAGCACATATGGAGAACAACCAGTAGCTCTCTTGGGAGTAATTTTGTTATCCCAAAGAGCTAACTTTAACTTCTTGTGCCATGTCCTCTGGTTGTCTTCAACAGTCTTTTTGATGATCTTGATCAGATTTTTATTGGTAGATTCTACCTACCCATTACCCTATGGGTAATAATTAGATGATGTATTCAAAAAGATGTTATTTTTGATAGACCAACCTAAAATCTTTAAACCAATAAAAGCTAAACCATTGTCAGAGATGATCAAAATTAATGTACCAAATCTTGATACTAAATCTTGATAGAAACTTAAAACATCAGATTCATTTGCTTCTTTCAAAGCAACAGCCTCTGTCCACTTGGTGAAATAGTCTGTAGTAGTTAAAATCCACTTGTGGCCTACACTTGAAGGTGGGTTTATTCATCCAATGAAGTCAAGACCCCATTTACCAAATGGTTGTTTGACTTTGATAGGGTGCAGAGGTAAGGCTGCAAGCCTTTGCTTACCTGTAAATAATCAACACTTTTCACATCTTCTTACCCAAGAAAATGTATCCTTAAATAGATAAAGCCAGTAATAACTAGCCTACATTATCTTCAAGGTAGTTGTCCTTGCTACAAAATGACCTCTCGAAGGTCCATTGTAAAACTCTTCTAACAGTCTATCAACCTGATCTGGTTCAATACATCTTTGAAATACACCATTAAAATATTTCCTATACAGAATACCATCAATGATAGCATAAGGAGTAGCTTGTAACCTGAAATACCTTCTTCCTACCTTATCTAAACTTTTGGGGCACTCATTAGTTTGCAAATAGTACATCATCTACTGCACCCAGCTATTTGCACGAGCTGGAACAACAGCTGGTTCACTATTACTCAGCATTGTTTCTACATTCTCTTTGTGTTCTTGGTTATGCTCTCCATTTCCAGCAAGCTACTCTCATAAGACCTTGCCTCTAATAAGCTTAGTTACCTTAATATTAACATCAAATTCCATAACCTCAGTTATCCAACTAGCCCTTTTATCATTTATTTCTCTGTTAAGTAAAAAGCTCTTAACAATTGGGTGGGTAACCATCAAATGAATTCTATTATTGGACAACATATGTCTGAATTTATTGAGGCTTCTAACAACAATAAAAACATCCTTCTCAATGAAAGAATACTTTACCTCATAATCATGCAATACCTAGTTGAAAAATGCCACTGGCTGCTCCAAGCCTTCATCATTTTGCTAGCACAACATTGCGAAAATGGTATCTATACCTCCAAAAGCATATAAAATAAAATCCTTCTCATAATTAGGATTAATGAGGGTAGGGGCAGCTGTGAGATCTTCCTTGATCTTCTCAAAGCTTCTCTTACCTTCCCTAGTCCAATTAAAAGGCACATTCTTCTTAAGCATGACAATGAGAGGCTGTAACAAAGCTGTAATGTTTGTAATAACTATCCTCACAAAATTAATTCTGCCAAGAAAGCTCTACAAGCCTTTCTTATATACAAGCAGCAATAAATCTACAATTTTAGACACTCTTTTAGGGTCAATAGAAATACCATGATTTGAAACAATATGTCCCAAGAGTTTACCTTTGTGAACAGAAAATATGCATTTTTTCAGGTTTAGGGAAACTCCAAACTCTTTGCATCTCTGAAAAATCTGCTTCAAGTGATCAAAATGTTCATTATAATCTTTTGAAAAAATAGTTATATCATCTAAATATATCAGAACTATTTTGTTCATAAGGCCATGAAAGGCCATATCCATTGCCCTCTGAAAGGTTACCCTTGCATTGGACAAACCGAAAGGCATCTTCCTGTAGGCCATGTGATGTAGAGGTAGGAGGACCAAAACTATCATCAATAACATTAATAAATCAAAGAACTATCCAATTTCTTTGGTCAGATTTAAGAGAACATTAATACATATTTTTCCTCCAATTTTCATGAAGATCCAATGGTAGGAGAGAAAGTTATGACTCTTTTCCCAAAACTACAAACCCTAGGCAGCGTTCAGATCTGCCCTCACCAAAATTGCAATATCTCTCACAAAACTTAATGAAATTATATTAAACCAAAAGAATTGTAAACTAGAAACACATATCTTTCCATCCATCTATTATATGCATCAATGTGAGGCCGTACCAAGTCGTACCATGCATATTTTTAGACTGTATTTTTAAAAAATTAAACTCTGCAGACCTACCCTCAATAAAAATGTCATAACTTATTCAAATATTAATGAAATTTGATACAACAAAAATAAATGGAAAGTAGACTCAATACTCTTTCCAACCATATATGTCTTTCTTCTATATATATCTGTATAAAACTGTACCAAATGCTACAACATGACTGTTGCAGGGAAAATCAGAAAATGATAGTCCATAAAACACTCATATCTTTCACAAAACTAAATAAAAATGCATGGGACAAGAATAAAATGGAAGGTGGTTGAAGAGTTTAACATTTAAAATCTATTAGGCATCCATTCAATTCCTTATAGGGCCATACAATAGCAAAAGACAGCAAATTTCTGAAGGAAAATACAGGAAAACATTATTTTTTCTCATTCCATGCTCAAATCTTCAACAACCCACCAATTCTTCATGGTTACAACACTTTTTAAAGGTAATAAAACATGTCTCTCCAGTTTATAACTAATTTGGAGTGAACCAAGAGCCAAATGACTCTTCACCTTCCAAGTTTGCATCTTTTTTCCAATTTTACATTGACAACCTTTACATGGTTTGCAATATTTTGCATTTTTGAAACTCCTAATGACCTAAACACATAAAAATGACTTGATAAACCTCATTACAATGTGGAAGCATACAAATTTAATCAAACTCAAATGTTTTTCCAGGGCAATATTAATTTGCCAAGGTGCTCCTGCACCACCATGGTACGCCACTTAGTTGTAAATGTAGTTTTATATTGGTCTTCCTCCTTCACTAGAATTTGGTTATAGCCTGAGTATCCATCCAAAAAATAAAATCTGTTAGAACCAGAAATAGTTTGCAAAATTTGTTCCATCAAAGGAAGAGGATAGTGGTCTTTTAATGAAGCTTGATTTAGATCATGAAAATTGACACAAAGTTGAATCTCCCCGTTCTTCTTTCTGACTGGTACTAAGTTGGAGACCCAAGATGTATATTTTATAGGGAAAATTATATTTCTCTCAATCAACTTGTTCAGACCAGCTTTCATCAGATGCTTGAGTTTAGGATTGACCAGCCTTTGTTTCTTCTTGGCAGGCTTGACATTGAGCTGTAACTCAACGGTGTGTTGAGCTAAACTAGGATCAAACCCTCTTAAATCTTTATAGTCCCATGCAAAAACATCACTAAACTCTTGACATATCTAAATAAAAAGACTGCTGTTGTATTTCAGTACATACATTTCCCTAGTTCAGCAATTTACCTTTGAATATCTCCACTGCCTCATAATGCTTCTGCTTGACAGTCATGCTACATTTGTCTTTTTTGAACTGGTCATCTAAATTAAATATTGATTCTAGTGTCATCATTCCCTTGGGTAGCTTGTTAGATTTTATCTACACAATCTGATTACCAAATTGTTGCTGGTACTTCTGTTGATTTTTAGTTTCAAATTTAGCTTCTACACTCAAAAAATGCAATATTTGCTCATCGACGTAAAAAACTTGCCAATAAACACTATTGTCAGGCATAGATGGTTTGACAACCACTTTCACATATGGCTATACCTCTATGTTATGAATCTAATCTAGAATCTCAAACTGAGATCCAAAAGTAGCAAGCTTATCTGCATATTTATTTTGATTTCTAGGAATTGAAAGTAAATTAAAAGCATCAAAATTCTCAATTGAGTCCAAAAATTGATGCTTCTACTTTTTGAGCAAGTCATTCTTAGTAACATTCCAATTTCTAACTTGGTTTACAATCAACTTAGAATCACCATAAACTTGGATAGATTTTATACCTCTTTTCCAGGCCCACTCAAGCCATGAATTAGGGCTTCATACTCAGCCACATTGTTTGTGCAACTGAAAGTAAACCTCAATGATGCATAGTACTTGTCTCCTTCAAGTGAAATCAACATATTCCCCACACCAGTACCTATTTTGCTTCTTGATCCATCAAAGTATAGCTTCCAAAGCTAATTTTCTCATTGTTTAGACTAACTTTGATCCTTAATCAGATTAGGAATCACTGCATCAGGCTCCTGTATCATATAAATGCCTAATCCTACCTCATCAGTGTGATGGAAAGGGTCATCTTCATGATCTTCAGCTGCCCAATCATCTAAATTTATATCTTCCATAGGTGCACTGGGATCAAGGCTCATGGATTGATCCTGTTGTCTAAGGGTGATGTAGAGGTTAGCATTTATTGGGCTGGGGACATAGGGTTCAACATGATCCTTTGCAAGTGGTTCAGATTGTATGGTTACTTTCATACCATATCTTGTTCTAAAAACAAGTGGGACCAACTAGAAGATAAAAACCCACCCAATTTAGTAGTAAATTCCCTAGAAAGGCATATAGCAAAGATAGGTGGTAGACCAATGATGTAAATGTCCTGATGGATTGCAAAATTAGGACATGCATGCAAGGTAAGTGGTAGATTTCTAATTATCCTTGCAATATTAACAACATACCCATCTAGCTGGACCACTCCTTTTGAAAGGGTCTCATAGACTAATCCTAATGAATTAGCTAGACTCTTGGGCATGACAGAACTACTTGCTTTGGAATTTATCATGCAATTATGAACAAGTTCATCACCAATAATTAGACTTAGATAAAAAGGAGGTTTTACCTCTTTGGTTGGTTGTTCACTCATAATTTATGAGTTGTTGGTAAGTACAACCTTGGCCTTTTCTTGATTAGAACAATTAGAAATTGAAAGTTCAGCCAATGCCTCTTGTAACAGATTCTTTTGGCTAGGAATACACAATGCATCCATTACTAGCATATTCACTATTGCTCTCTTAAGTTGATCCACTATATTGAAAGAAACATGACTTACTTTTTGCTATCCTTTAACAGCAACAACATCATTCTATTTTTGAAAAGGCTGTGTTTGTATTTTGGGCTGATCTTTTCTGGGTACAACTTGTCCCTTTTGAAGAATCTACACTTTTTGTTGTTCTATGGGGGTATCTTGTGATGAAAAAGTTTGAAATTTGTCCTTGGTAGGCTACTGTTGTGTTTCTGTAGCTTGCTGATGAAGATCTAAAACCTCTTTTTTGACCTTGTGTTGGTTGAAATAGGTGTATTTGACTAATTTTGGCCTTGAGGGTAGCTTACACCACAAAAATCAGTGTCTTACCAATTCATTAAGGACACATCAACATTATTTTGTTGAGTTGAAACTTCACCAGAGACACCTTCCGAACTTGCATAGTTATTTTTCACCATAAGAGCATGATTCCTTACACCGTTTCTACATGCAGCTTGGTTATGGGGTTGGTGACATGGATAACACCAATCACTATCTTGTGCCTTGTTGTTCTAAGTGGGTACAAGCTCTTTTGGAGTGCTGGTAGCATTAGGATTATAAGATTGAAAAGGTCAAGGGTTATAATTTCTTCTTTGGCACTATGGATCAGCTTGGAAAGGTGGCTTATTTGGCTAATTAGACTGATATGGGGCTTGGTAAGGCCTATACTCTTGACCACTATGCTTCTTGAAACTTACTAACTCATTTGCAATGGTTTTTAGTGTGTTTTGAAGCTATTAAAATTCTTGAGCTTGGACTAGAACAGTGGTTTCTTGGGCTGCAGCTTGGTGTCCTATTGCTAGAACTGGTGGGAGAGTAGCCAAAGGAGGAATTGCCATGGGTACAGGTGGCTAGATTTTTAGAAAAAAATGGGTAAAGGAGGCCTTGGGGCTATTTTCCTTGCTTGGATAAGGTAATTTTCTACTCTAACAGCAGTCTCAAAAGCATCAGGAAGGGTGGATCCACCCATAGATTGGATCACTAAAGAAATTTCACTATTCAAAGCCTTAAGATAAAACAAAAATGCATGCCTTGGCATAGGCTTTACCATTGCAAGGACCCTATCCCAAGTCCTCTAAAATTGGTAATTGAAATCTGCCATGTGTTCATGGGGGGCCCTTTTGATGGTACTCAACTGTTCCAGCAATGAGAAATGATCAGACTTGTCCTCAAAATGCTTGTGCAATCCATCTCCTAGTTGATCCCACATTGTAATTTAGTTCTCTACAAGACCTCTGAACCATTGCAAAGATTTACCCCTAAGTGATGCAGCTAATAATCTGATTGCTACATTTTCTTGGGTAACTTTATGTACTAAACATAGCGTTGCCACGTCTTGAATGTGTTCAACAACTATAGTGTGATCTTCTTCAATGAAATATGGTAGTCCTTTGAGTGTAGCAACTAGAATATTATCATGTTGGGCAATTTGTAATGGGCTACCTATGTTAAAAGGTGCAAATGCAAACTGTCTGGCCATTATGAGTAACTATACTCTCAGCACTGGACTCCTGCTTCTTTATATTGGTGTTGGAGGACTGAGTCTCGAAGGTGTTTATTTTGACCTCTTTGATGAATCAACTACTCTACTTGCTTTCCTACCCCTTCTTCTTGGCGGAGACAACTGTAAATAGTCTAATGAATTTGAACTAGATCTAGTTTTCATAAGATCGAAACACTAATCTGCATGCAAGACTAGAGAAAATGATTTGCTAGGTATATTGGAAAAATCCTCCAAAGGCTAGAACACCGTTGCATATACCAGAACAACAACTCTGAAGATTGAAAAAACTTCTCTAAAAACACTTTCAGAGTCCCATCGGGCGTGCCAAAAAATGTTATCAATCAGATATGTACCCTATGCTAAGTTGTTTGACTTAACTATCTATTGACACATAGGAACACTCCTATGCATGTGGGTTGCCTAAAAATTGGAGTGAATCTCCAGAGTGAGTTAGCTCTCCTAATGACTTTAATAATCTAAATGATTTGCAGAGGGAAAAAGGGAAGAAGGTGAACTAAAATGAAACAAATAACTGAAAGTAACTCCTCAGGTGATGCACCAATACTTAAACTCCTACCGAATCTTACTAACAATCAGTTTATAGAACTATATCTCTCACAACCCCTTGATTATACTTAATTCATTAATATTTCACATGAAGGTTCATCTAAACACAACATGTAACCTAAATCAAATAAAATACTTACATAACCATCACAAAATTAAGATAAAATAGAGGATAAATAACTGTCACAATGCAATATCAAATTAACCTTGCAAATGAGTAGACAAATGGGAAGGAAAACTACTGCTCTATAAACTAGAAGGAATAATGAGTACAAAAAAATTGAAGTACAAATCTCTCAGTGTGAGAGGAAGACTCTGAAAATCTCTAAACTCTGATCTCTAACTCCTATCTCTACTACTAAGAAAGAATTTTCTATCTCCAATATATCCTCTCCAAAAGATCTCCAAGAAATGCTAAGAAAAAAACTCCTAATAATAGCCATGCCAATCCATTTTCGAGCTCCTCAGAAAATCCAAAAAATGAGCCACCAAAATGCCTCCAAAATGAAGAAACAAACTACCAAAAAACCCTCAAACATGGCCCCACTGGAAAATATGCCTTGTCTGCTCAAAAGATTCTATTTTTTGTCCATATCTGCCCCGAAAGAAAGCAAACCCAAAAGAAGATATTGTTTGCTTTATTTTTGTTTTAAATGCATAAAATAATGACTATTTTAAAGCAATTTATAGATTACATTGCTTTAAAATATCATTTTACAAGGATTGCAGTTTGTTTTTTTCTAATATCGATTTGATTTTTGTAAAAAATAACAAGGCCATATGTGGCATTTCGCTAAGCATATTACATTAATGGAATTTGATTTTTCTATAATAAATCATAAAAATTATATCAAGGCATACATATATTTTGGCAAAAAAAAATGAAAGCCTCTAAGGATTATCTCCTGTTTGGTTTTGCAAAGAAATTCTAAGGGCATATCAATCTGTATCCTATCTTCAAAAGAGACTTAAAAGGCTCTTAGGGCACAATGCCTAGGCATTAAGTGTGCAAAAGGAACCTATAGGCATGTGATGTTCTAAGGTGTGAAGACTTAGGAAAATAAAACAAGGATCCTTATGCCGTGAAGGGTATTAGTCAAAGTATAAAAAATGAAATAGATGTGATAAAAATCCCCTCAATCTTAGGGCTTGGATGAAACCCTAATCACAAAACGTGCCCTATCCCTAACTTTTCTAGCTCATTTTCATTTGAAACTTTTTGGAAAGATGACTTTCTGCTGTGGCCGCCATGAGTTAGGGTTTGGAGATCAAAATCCTTGGTTTCTTGATGTGTCTCTGCAACTTTTGATGGATTTCATAAACGAAAATGAAGGTAACTACTCCTGTTTCTGTATCTGGTCCATTTTCTTTGATTTTCTTTTCCATTTCTGAGATAAAAAAACTTCTCAATCTACAACTGTGATAACCTCTGATGAACTTGTATTTATTTTCAATGTTACTCCTCCTGTGTATACTTATGGCTGCCATATCTGAGGTCGACACTAGGATTTTCATGGAAGATTGTAGTGTGATCTCAAATGGGCTCTCCTGTAATAGCAAAACTTGGTAAATCTCCATCATTTGAAGCTCTAAATTTTATTAACATCTTGACTTTTTGGAAGATTTATAGAACTCTATGGCCCTAGCAATGGCACATATTTCTGGTCATTATTGTGAATGAAGTTCTGAGTGGATTTGATCAAAACGAGCTTTATTTTACCATTTCCTTCTGTATATATGGGTTTTATCTAGGCATACTTTCCTTACTTCCTAAATATGACACTTGTACGGGTCCAATGTCTTCTATTTCTTCTATTTTTTTGTCTCTTATTTGAAAATTGAAATGGGTTAAGGCAGAAATGTTTTCCCTATTCGCAGCCATACTAGTTTCTGATGCGTTTATGGTCTTTTTGGTTAAAACAAATGAAACCCCTTTTTTTCTACACATTCAATGGTCTTTGCTCAAACCACAATGGGTTGCTCAACAATGACTCTTGACATTCTTTGGCTGCAATTATAAAGAAGATTTGTTTGACACTTTCAGTGTATTTTACATCATTTGATGCCATGGCTTCTAATGATATTATGAGTTCAAATGATTTCAAAAATCTTCCTTTCTTTTTGTATATGTAGTTTCCATTTCTTTCTTAAAACCCTCAAGTGGGTTCGACCTACCATAAAGGGTAATTGTCTATTGGGCTTACAGCTTGTATGATAGTCTAAGCATGAAATGATAACAAAACCCAAATGGGTTCGAGCACAATATACAAAATGAGTTTGGCTCTTTTTATCATCTCTTGTAGCTAGAATGAGTTTAAAATTCATCTTTCATTTTATATGTCTTTAAACTTTGAAAACAAAATCTCCCGTTGCCATAGGCCGCAACCATGCTTGATATTTGTAGCTTCAAAATGAGACCCTAAGCAGGTTTTGAACATATAGAATTTGAACCACACTCTTGTATGTGCTCTCTTCCTATGATATGGACTTATGATATCCACTACCAGATAACATATAAATGCTTTTATTGTTCCTTCCTTTAGCTGTATATAAATATTGAGGACCCATTACTTGGTAATGATGAAATGTGACAGATAGAATGTATGTTGTTATCTTTACTTGAACCCTCCCATAGCATTGAAATTGCAGGGTATATTTGATATCCACATAGTCATAACTTCATTATGCTTGATTGATGAATGTAACACTTTCATTCCTTCTCTGGATTCACTTGAACAATCAAACTAGATCAGTGACATGGCATATTATTTGACAAGTTGCTACAACTGTTTGGCATACAATACTATAACTATACCTACAACATATGATATTCTTTTCACTGGCTTTAAACTTGTTCTAAGTTTGCATGATACTGTCACTTGATTCTTTTCCTATCACTCTTGAGATAGGAGAAACAAAAATTCTCTTCTTTGTAATGGCAAAGATATTTGATTATGAGTTGTGCTTGTCAATAACTGAGAGGGGGGGTGAATCAGTTATCTTAAATATTTGACTTTCTTTTCTTCTTTAACAATTAGTGCAATATCAAAAACATATAAGCATACATAACCATGGAAGAAGAAATAAACTCAACACACATAACACAATATTTTTGACCTGGAAAACCCTGTTAAGGGAAAAAACCACGGGGTGACTAACCCAAGATTGTATTCTCTTTTAGAAGAATAAGAAGTACAAAATGACACTTGCCAATTAGGGCTCACTGCCCGAGCACACTACTCACAAGAGGCTCACTGCCTACAATGGTTTATAGAAAGAAACCAAGTACTTGAACTGATGAGAAGCATCCACATATGTTGAGGTTCAGTTCCAATTACGCTCAATATACTGATCTATTGCACTTCATTCTTCCTCTGCTTTAGTATTGCTATTCTGTTACATACCGGACCTATATTGTTATTTCCACACTGCTCTCTTCTTTTCTTCGCACAACACAACACACCACACACACCTTCATACCAAATCAATCTGGTATATATATCTGTATCAATGATTTCAATCATCTTTCTATTCGACATCCAGAAAACTCGAGATATTTTCAAACTCTAGTTTGTCAGCTGAATCCATGCTTGCTAAGTGATGCGTATCAACAAGATAGTTATAAAGGTCATCAATCATGTTGGCCAATCATGAATGATACCTCAAAAAACATGATCACCATCAATATCTCATTCGGATTAAGGTTTGATGCTCTGCCGGTTAGTTCTTCCTCAGTCTTCTCTGCCAAATAGGAACCCAACACTTAGGTGTTCATATCTTTTCACTCTTTCATCACTGGAGGCTCAATCTCTAGAATTTATTAGTCATGGTACTCCTCTTGACTTCCCCAAGTTCGTACTTTACTGAGATACTTCCTCTGAGAGATCTGGACCTAATTGTTAGACCTTGTTGCATGCTCTGTTCTTGCTCACTGGACCAAAATACTCTTCAATCTGACTTCCAGTATAGACATACCATGTCCTGTGGATGTGTGGGATGGACTTTGTTGCCATCAATGACAACACTCATGAAGCCACACCATGTCTCTTGCCAACAATCTCCCCCTTTGGCATTGATGGCAACACTTAGTGAAAAATGACTAAGTGTTATAGCATACTCCCCCTTGGCTGATGCTCTGTTCTTATGTACACTTTTTCGGAGCTCCCCCTTAGCTAGATTCCACATTTTTCACTACTCCTCACTCCCCCTTTGATATCAATGGAAAAGGGTAGGATCCACACACCAAAATTTCCCAAAAACAATCTATACTTGGCCGCATAAATATATATACATGTTGTACTTACATATACTGAAGTACATCTACAAAAGTTGTCCTCAACTGGACAAATTTTGTTGTCCAACTTTGCTTCATCCTGTCCAAAATTGAGATGTGACCACTCAATAGGAATACAAAAGCTTCTGCCCTCTTTAGATCTGTCAGATCACTGGTCTAGGCTGTGGTCTAAGCATCACTTAGGGCCTCATGCATGGCCTCTAACTTAGGGATAATTGTCCCTATAAGTTCACCCATCCTACTTTATATATTCTTCCTTTCCTTTTCAAGTTTCTTTAGTTCATTTAGAATGGCAATAGTCTGACATTCTTGGTTTATTATGGATGTGGTGAGAGGATCAAAAGTCTAAGATAAACTTGAGAATTTACCCTCTCGTTCTTTCACTTTCTTTTCAATATCCATTGTCACTTTAGACCATGATAGATAAAATTTATATATTTCTCTGCCACCTTTAAGAGCAATTTCTAAGCTCTTTATTCCAATATCCATATTTCTCCTATCATTTGTTATTAGCCCTTGTACTTCAGAGAATCTCTTACCCAAAAACTCTTTCCAAACTTTCTCTTCTGCTGCTTTCTCTAAAGAGTCAAAATGTGTATTAACATAATTAACAAGAGATTTTAGATTACCAGATGAGGAGGCTGAAAGATCCTTCTAAAACGATGGCATGATCTTCTCCAATACACCAAATGCAATTGCTATCAGCTCATAGTCTTCCATGTGAGACTTCATAAGTTTTCTTTTGCCTTTGCTGAAGCAAAGGATGCTATCTTCATTGTTTGAATCAGGGAGAGAGAATCAAAATTGAATGGTCCTTGAAGCAGTTCTGGTTCATCTAATTCCATCGTTTCTTTTGTTAAGAAGTCTTTGACTACTTCTGCAGTGTCTCTTGCCGGAGATAGAGTTTTCTTCCCTTCTGTGGCCTTAGAGTTGTCATCTGGGGTTTTCTCTGTTTCATCTTTTTCTCTTCCCTTGACTTCTTCTACTTGACAACTTTTCTCATCTTTTCTTTCTTCTCCTTCAATTCTAGAGTTAGCAGAGGGATCCAGAAGAGAGATGTTTACTTCTTCAAGGATTTCCTCTTCCAAAGTAGAGGAATCTAGATCCTTAGTTTTCTCCTCACCTATCTCCTTTGATTCTTCTGCAGTTTTCTCTGAAGGATCTACCTTTGATGTACTTAGTCCTTCATCATCCATGACAGAAGGTTCATTACCTAAGTCCTCTATAATAGGAAGATTGAATCTCATGAAGGCATTCCAGAGGATGTCTTCAGTGTCTTTTGCCACTTTGTCAGTCTCTCCAAGCATAAGCTGATTCATTCTTGCTTTTCTCCAGAACTCATCCTTGCAATCTTTGAAGATCATGTTCATTTGTTTTGAAGTGATGGAAGGGTAGAACTGAATAGCTATCTGTTCCTGGATCTCTAGGTCCTTTGCCTTAGCATTATTCTTTCTTATTTCAAGTTCCTTCTCTAGGCTTTTGGGAATTAAGGAGATGATTTAAATGAATGCTTTGTTATAGATGTTTAGATACCTAACTGTAGCTTCTTGCAAGATCTTCTAATCAGCTTCACCATAATCATCATAAAATTCAGTCATTGGTTTCAAGTTCCCATCCATAGTGACTGATTTGATGATATCATCAATGCAGAGAGTAGGCCTTTCAATGAATTCTTCTGCCTCTTATTCCTTGTTATGACCAGTAGAGGGTTCATTAGATGTTTTCTTCTTATTTTTCATTTTCTTGATCTCCTCATCAGATTATGCCTCTTCATCATCCTTCTGACTTGTATAGGACCTTGTTGCCTTTTTTATTGGTCTCTTCTCTCCCTTTTAGGATATCTGGGCTTCTAGTTTTGATGCCTTTTGGCTCTTAGAGGTGGCAGGTGCAGAGCTTTTGGAGGATTTGGTCCGAGAGGGAGCTTGCATCGGAGCACTTTCTTTTACTATTTCTTGCCTTTCTTTCTCTACCCTTTCCATCTTCTCTCTATTGGCATCAACTACCTCCTTTGATATTCCATGCCTCTTGGTGAGTTCTTCTACTTCCCTTCTCACTTTTCTCTTGATCTCAGGTTGTCTTAGTTCAACATGAACTTTTACACTCAGCTCTTGGAAGGTTCCAAACCTTTCTTCCTTAGGGTCCTTGGGCTGACTCAACAGGTGTTGGATATGCAGCTCTAGGATTGTCTCATCAACCTCATACCCCATTGGCATGATCCATACTATTCTCGGTTCCACTGCCTCTATTAGGCATTGATCAGTGTCTACCATAAAGCACACTATATCCTTGTATTTCTCAACCAATGATTTGGGGAATCTTTCTCTAGCTTGCATCATACTTTGAAAGTTCTTGAAGTATCCCCAGAGAGCTATATTTTGAGCCTTGGCATCACCAAGCCCATGCATGTAATCTCTGATTTGAATGGCAACTGGTCTGTCATTTTGCCATACCCAACCACTAGATTTGGGTAGCTCATTCATATAGTAGAAGAATAGGAAAAGTATCAAGCCACCATATTTGAATGAATTCTTTTTATCC
Source organism: Cunninghamia lanceolata (assembly GCA_027924645.1). Lineage (NCBI taxonomy): Eukaryota > Viridiplantae > Streptophyta > Pinopsida > Cupressales > Cupressaceae > Cunninghamia > Cunninghamia lanceolata. The sequence continues at coordinate 5,789,900 of BSBN01000934.1, forward strand.
TTCTTTATTTTCTGCAAATTCTTCAATAGTTTGTTCAAGAGAAGCTCACAAAGATCATAGTCAGCATTTTCTCTTAGCATCTAATAAGCAGTGTAAATTACAGTTCTGGGTACTGAATTTTCCCTACTGGAGTAATATATCTTGTAACCAATTATCATGGAGGCAAACTTGATATCCGGATCAGTGATATCTTCTATTGTCATTGCTCTCTTGTCAAATTTTGATCCGATAGCCTCACTCACAGTTTGGTTTTTGACCGATTTGAGAATAGGTAACCCTCTGGATGAGTACAAACCAGTTACTACCCTAATAGAATCTTTTGTGATCTTAAATGGCCTTATCAACCACATGAAGTTATCATGCACTCTGCTCAAAACATACCGGATGCACTCATCTTCTGTAAAACAGGAGAAATGGATGCACTGTCCGAAATGCTTATCCTGGATGGCCTTGTATTGGGGTTTAAGTTCAAGTGATTCATCTATCAGTTCCTTGTGGTAGATATCCATCAGCTTGGATTCCCTAAATTCTTCAATGTTTGCATGTATGTAAACCCTAACATCTTCTACATACAGAACCCCATGCAGAATGCTAGAGAATGCGCCTAAGGGATCAACTTCCAGAGATTTGTAGGGGTGTTTTTTGAATTTAGGGCGAGGCCTATTAGTGATTTTGACAACATTTAGAGTAGCCATCTTTCAAAAAGATTTAGTGAGAGATTTTCAAGAGTGAAAATACCTTTTTATGCTTCTAGGGTTCACGATATGAGCCAAATAAGATTGCTGGTTGAATCAACTTCTGCTATTGATCTTTGAGAAGTTTAGAGGCAATTTTATTTCAGAGCTCCTTCTTTTCTTCTTCTCAAATGCAAATGTGCAAATGATGAACAAGAGAACTCTTATATTTCTGCACAAACCCTAATTTCACATTGTAATAAATGCACAACTTAAGTTATTCTGGTTGCTTTGTTCTCCTTGTCCTGAGAGATCTTTCTAGATCACTGAGATGCACTTAGAGTTATTTTCAGTGAATATTAGCAATCTATCTACCTTTCTCCAATCATTCCATTTATCCGCAGATCAAGATATGACAAATTTGAATCATACTGGATCTAACTGTGAAAATCTTGTTCTTACCAGATGACTGTTAAACCAGATCAATCTTGGAGGATTAACCTCTTCTAAACTTCTTGCAGATCTTCCATATCTTTACCAAGGCTTATTTAGATGTTTCTCTGAGAACCCTTTAATCTGCAACTTTCCATGTGCCAATTTCAGGCACCAATTAACTAGCTGGGGGAATTTGTTTTCCTTTTTGACTCCCCCTAAGCCAGAGCTCATCTTATTTAGTTTCTGGAAGGAATATCAGCACCTGATTCTAGTGTAGATCCATCCCCAACATTTTATGTACTTCTCTTTACCCAAATCTTGTTCATCTCCCTTTGAATTTCATCCGCATTCACTTTTCCTTTTCCTTTGTCTTGATTTTGATTATGATGCACCGGACCCCTTTTATACTGATTCTTACTTCTGTAGAATTTGGCAATATGACTGAAACTATTGCAATTGTAGCAAACAACATTTCTTTGTAGATTTAACTGATATCCTCTTGATCTGCATTGATTAGCCATATGTCCCATTCTATTACATGCAAAGCATCTACCATTGAATGAATTGTTCATTTGCATATTTCTACATTCTTGAGATTTGTGACCATACCTTTTGCAGTTAAAACACTGTTCGGAGAATGATGAATTAGTCTGATTCATTCTTCTTCTACACTGATTTTCTTTATGACCAAAGTTATTGCAATTGTGGCAGTATCCATTGAAGGATGGATATCTTTGAGCATTTGGTTGCCTTACCAGAGGTCTTCTAGGCCTATTCCTTGCATTTCCTGATCCAGAGTTCTTCTAACCAGATTTAGAGCTTTCCCCTTTCTCATACCCCAAACCTTGCTTGTCATCTACCCTCTTTTGGCTTTCAAGAAGAACTTCAAGTTGAGCATAGCTTATCTTGAATTTCTCTTTGTATTCATTTGTTGTTTGAAGATCCCTTTTAAGAGTGTCTATCTGATCTCAAGTTGTTCTTCATTGTCTCTAGCTTCTTCAAGATCATATTCCAGATGCCTGATTATTCTATCCATTTTGTGGCAGTCTTTTGACTTCTCCTTGAGAGATTGTTTTAGATTATCTTCACTTTTCCTTTTCTCTTCAATTTCTTGGGTGAATTTCATAACTCCTAATTCCATTTCATGTCTTACCATAATGACCTCTTTTGATAACTTGTCACATAACTTGGTTTTCTCATTCAGATCTTCATTAGTATCATTGGCTTCACTTTGACTTGCTAATTGTTGAAGTAGTTCCTTTCTTTTCTTCATTGAGATACTTAGTTTTTCTTTGAGTTCATTTATGAAATCATTAGCGTGTTGGAGTCTTTCCCTTAAGTTATTGACTTCAGAGTGAGATTTCTTAAGATCATCTAGGGCAGACTGAAGTTGTTCCCTCATACCATACATATCCATTGAGATTCCCAGATCTTCCTCAAGTTGTTAGGCTTTGTTAGGAGGAACTTGGCTCTGATACCAATTGTTAATAACTGAGAGTGGGGGGGTTGAATCAGTTATCTTAATTATTTGACTTTCTTTTTTTCTTTAACAATTAGTGCAATATCAAAAACATATAAGCATACATAACCATGGAAATAGAAATAAACTCAACACACATAACACAATATTTTTGACGTGGAAAACCCTGTTAAGGGAAAAAACCATGGGGTGACTAACCCAATATTGTATTCTCTATTAGAAGAATAAGAAGTACAAAATGACACTTGCCAATTAGGGCTCACTGCCTGAGCACACTGCTCACAAGAGGCTCAGTACCTACAATAGTTTATAGAAAGAAACCAAGTACTTGAACTGATGAGAAGCATCCACATATGCTGAGGTTCAATTCTAGTTAAGCTCAATATACTAATCTACTGCACTTCATTCTTCCTTTGCTTTAGTGCTGTTGTTCTATTACATACCAAACCTGTATTGTTATTTCCACACTGCTCTCTGCTTTTCTTCACACAACAAAATACACCACACACACCTTCATACCAAAATCAATTTGGTATATATGTCCACATCAATGATTTTAATCATCTTTCTAGTCGGCATCCAGAAAACTCAAGATATTTCCAAACTCTAGTCTGTCGGCTGAATCCATTCTTGCTAAGTGATGCGTATCAACAAGATAGTTATAAAAGTCATCAATCATGTCAGCCAATCATGAATGATACCTCAAGAAACTTGATCACCATCAATATCTCATCCGGATTAAGGTCCGATGCTCTGTCGGTCAATTCTTCCTCAGTCTTCTCTGCCAAACAGGAACCCAACACTTAGGTTTTCATATCTTTTCACTCTTTCATCACCGAAGGCTCAATATCTACAATTTATTAGTCATGGTACTCTTCTTGACTTCCCCAAGTCCACACTTTACTAAGATACTTCCTCTAAGAGATCCGGACCTGATTATCAGACCTTGCTGCATGCTCTGTTCTTGCTCACCGGACTAAAATACTCTTCAATCTGACTTTCAGTATAGACATACCATGTCCTGTGGATGCATGGGATGGACTTTGTTGCCATCAATGACAACACTTATGAAGCCACACCATGTCTCTTGCCAACAGTGCTTCATCTGTATTTTCATGGCAGTAGTTTGATCATTATATCTAGATGGCTCTCTTCTAGCCTCTTTATTTACTTAATCATGCATAGAATGATACTAATCTTTGATGTTATACACATGCTATGATTATGTTTGGCATTCAAATTTTATAACTGTACCTTTAAACTCTAATGCCTTGGCTGGATGGAAACATTATGAAAGGTACCTATCATGTTGACATGGGATACCACTTCTTGATCAGTATAATAGTTCTCTGGTTTTCTTGTAACATCAAATAGATGAATAATCGTTTCAATGCCCTTACTCTATTTTAGACATTAAAGAACTGTTTCAAATGGCCTTTTACTGATTTCTGAGTTGCTATTGTAGCAATAATAATAGATGTTCTCATGCATTGAATGTTGTCCTATATAAGTTCAGGTCACTTTAATGCTTTCATTTCATCATTACTTGAACTGTAAGCATTAGATTGATATTGTACTCCTCCAGTTAACATGCTTCAATTGAGCATTATGAATATAATTTGCATTCCATCCCCTCTAAGGGCTAGGGGCAGCATGTTGGGCTCAACCCTTGTGGGAGCCCACTTAACACCACATGCTGATATGTCTTCAAATGACTTATCTTATACCTGCACATGAAACAAACATGTTAGATAAAATTAGTGAAGTACAATGATTGTTTCTTTTCAATCTCTCTTGCATGTGAATGACTTATATCTGATTTAGTGCACTATAGATAATGTATTATGCCTTTACTGATAGGCACATAGGGAACTCATAACCAGAGCTCTAACAGGTCTCTTCCAATCTTGTAGGTTCTTATTCAAGATCGGGAGCAAGGACAAAAGGCAACCTTGGAAACCAAGACACTGATCAGGAAATGATGGCTATGATCCTTTCCCCTCCTATTTCTAGATGCATATTATATTTTTTATATCTATACTTGTTCAGCTATTCCCACGGCTTGTGTGGGACATTTGATCTATCTTATTTTCATTCAATGCAATGTTTATTTCTTTTATGTATCTCATTTGTAAAATCAATAATCAATGTAGTGAAATGAAATAACTTATCTTTTAAGAAACCTTCTACAAATGAATGATGATCTAAAAATTCTTTTCCTCTATTGAACAACTGAACTGCAACATAACTAAATATCTCAAACAGTTGAACTATGTAAACCAGATATTAGGCAAATATTAAAACTTTCTCGTCTAAACATGAGTTGAATGCACTCCACCTCTACCAATTTGGGCTATAGAGGAAATTGATAACAATTACAACTAGTAGCTGCTATGGTAGAAATTGCAAGATGCTTGGTGAAGAACTCGCTATTGCATCATGAGCTAAGTGAGTTTCTAGAGCATGTATGGTAGTACAAGGGCACATTTGGTAGTGCTGAAGTGCATGTAATGACAATTGAGAACATGTATATATTTTCTAGAGAATGTTTTGAGGTATCAAGGTGATAAGAAGTAATTTCTCGAGTTTGTCTTTGTTATCGCAAGTCATAGTTTGATTTTGGTTGCAATGTATGAAGACATACATACACAGTTCATGTGTTTTGGTCAACAACTTTTGACTAAGTATGAAAACAAATTTAAAGAACATATCTTAAAACATAAAGAACATAGAGACATAAAGACATAAAGAACATAAGAACATATATAAGTGAATTAAAATGGACATAACTTGAACATACTGATGGAACCCTATAAAATTTTTCATTTTTCTGATAATTTTGTTCCTAGCCCTATGTCATTTGATCATTAGATTTCAAAAATTAGGGTTTTTTTCTGCTAAAGAAAATGCTCTGAGTAAGCTAAAATTACTAAAAACCCAAACCCTCATAGTATGAAGTCTTGCAAATAGCCATATACGATATAATTCTTCAGTGACTACTTATTTCCTATCACCATCCTTTAAAGTTTTCCCTCATGCCTTCTCACAACATTGTTTACCAACCCCTCACCAAGCAATTACCGTCTATAGCCTACACCTAGGACAACTTTATTCTTAAAAGGATAGTTGACCCAATTGGCCATCCTTTTCCTAAAGTGTCAGAAGTATTAAACGTGTCAATGTTTAGTCCTACTAACCAATTTTGACAGGTGGCGCTAGTGGATTTGTTTCCACCAATCCACCTAGGAAAAGATATAAAGGAAGCTGGCCTTGGCGGAAATGCAGAATTGATGACAACTGGTCAAGGACCATCTAGGATGGTGAGGAGGTGGGTCCCGTGCCTTACAAAATAGTTTCTATTTGATTTTGATGTTCCGCCATATTCCACCAAGGGATCTTCTGAGCGACCGTAGAATGATAGAATTTGGACGTGTGGCTTTCTGAGTGATGGGATTGTTACATTAATGGCAAGGATCTGGCCTAGCGTAAAATGTGGCTGCTTTTTTTTAGAAATGCTCTAATTAAGTACAGGAGATCAAGATCTGACGGTTATCCGCTATTCTGTCGAGATCATATCTCCGACCATATCTTTCATACGTAGAATGGTGGAAGCCATCTGAACTACACTACAAGAAGGACTATTCCTTAGGATCACAACTAAAAAAGGTTGTCCAGATGGCAGGATACTATTGAAAGAAGCAAGTGGTAAGGTCCTATCTGGAATAGGATCAAATCAGCACCATCAAGTTGTGCCAGCTGAGATCAAGATCAATGGCCTAAATTCAAAGTTATAAATAGGACAATTTGTTGGTGCTAAAACTGACTAGGCTTCATTACAAAGCATTAACTGCTCACGTGTGTGCAGGGTCTCCATCACTACCACTCTTGAGGAATTTGATAACAGAATAATTTAGCTTATGCAAGATTGACCTTTAAAATTTGTGCCTCTACCATGATTGACATTTCACCTGCTGTGTGATGAAATTTGATGTGATGACATGGCTTAATTGGGAGAACCAAGACACCTGATCTAGAAATAATTAATGCAAGAAGTGATATTTGCAGTTATACAAAATTATGAAATCCAATCTTTCTGTCCACTTATGGCAATCTTTAGCATATTTCCATTTATGGCAGGAATGTTACGAAGTGACTGGAAAATTAATACACCACAAATATGTAGATGTATGCTTACATCCCAAAATTTCTATAAAAAGGAAAGTGCTGATGTTACCATTCATACTGTTTAAAACATTCTAACAGTATGGCTTTCCCCTATTCTTTAGGATTTTTTTCTTGTTCTCATGGCTATCAATCGATCCCTATAGAATTAGAAAGACCTAGAATTATCTCCTATGGAATCGGTGGTATAGGAAAGATTAGGGGGCAACTATAACATTGTGCAAATTTCTATGGGCATTTCTTCTTCCTTGTTCTTCATCCAAATTGGGATCCTTGATTATAATCTCCATACTCCAGCCATTCCTTATGACTATGATTAGGTAGATTAGTATCAGGTGTGGAGGAAACTCATTTTTCCTTCTACCTTCATCCCTCTTGTACTTTTCCTAACAAAGCATTATCTCTAGTTGTAGGGATGTTTCCTCTCTAGATGTAGCATATAAGGATAGAGTGCTCCTATTTTGTCATTGTTGTTGCTGCTCTCACTGGGTGGGTAGTATATCCATACCCAGTCTGATGTGATTTCATCCGGTCTCTGTCTAGGTTGAGCTGGTTAGCAACCACTTAATTATGAAAGAGGAATCACATCACTGCAAGTGGCAATGGGCATAAAGTGAAGAACTCTATTTAATGGGGTTTTCTTCTGATATTGATGTTTGTAGTAATTCCCAATTGAGGAGGATAAACTAGATAGTGAATGCCCTTATTTAACAAGTAAGTGGCATAGGATGGGTATAAGAGCTTCCACAACATCAAACAAACAAATTCCCATCAGAATCACTACCTGTTTCCTTCTTAAATTGAGAGGACATGTTTGTGGAAAGCACGTACTTCAGCATGTACCAAGGGAAGCAAAGCACATAGTTGGGAAGTGGTTACACCAACATCTTCTTGCAGTTGCATTTGTTGGTTACAAAATAGTTGTAACTTCTTTAGTCATAAGCTTGAATCTTGTCATACCCTCATCTCTATAAAAGGGAATTTAGGGCTTATGATAAAGCATTGGTTCGAGGTCATATTTCTAGCCTTAGTTTGAAATAGGGATCAATCTAGTCAGAGAGGAGTTGTAAATAAGTTTGTTTTATTCTGATAGAGTTAGTTGTCTACTTTTAGGTTTCCAATTTGAGAATCTTCTAGTTTCTTGATAGAATTACTAAAAGCTATGATGCAAGTTACTAAACATATTATTTTACAAATTTTGTTGAGTTTTGAAATACACTATCTCCTACTTCATGTATACAGTTTCACATTATGAATATATATTTGGTTAAAGAACATCTTTGTGTTGCAAGTATGGGCCTAACCGGTGTTGTCATTGATGTCAACATACTCCTGTTGCATTGATGATAAGGATTGGATGAGCTATGTGCTAAGGATATTGAGAAAATTAGTCATATCAGGAACAAAGAAGAACAGTGAAGACAGTAAGGTAAAGATCCAAGATAAGATGACTATCAGAGGATGTGGTTCAAAGGGTTTGTAGATATGAGTTTGAAGATGATCCAGTAAAGATTTCAGAGGTCCGCATGAAGATATGAAAAAGTTGTGGCTGCTCAAGTAAAACTGGTTCCGGTAGGTGTTCAGAGGTGACAGAGTGACACAGATAGGTCTGGTGGGATCCAAAAATGCAATATCCTATTCTGTGGATTTGGTGGAGTGTTTAGGAAGTCCATGTGAAGTGATAACTCAATTGGTTAGTGGTTTGGAGGTTTGCAAGCATCTATTCCATTGTGACAGTGATGACAGACTGTGTTCTTGAAGTTCTGGATGAAGGAGATAAGGATTTCAATAAGTAGATGAAGTGTGGATGTTCTTGGTGGTTCAAGGAAGCTTGTGGAGCTCTTTGAATCATGTCCAGTTCATGTTGGTGGTCCGCATTAGAGTTTTATCTCGCAATTGAAGAATAACTTCCAGATGATGGTGTTCTTCCTAAGTTTGGCCGACCGGATGAATTACACATCTTGTGGATGTTCTTCTAGATGTTTGCTGACTTAGATGATTATTCCTAAGTCAATGTATTGTATAAATAAAGAGTTGTAAAGTCATTTTAAAGTGTCTTGTGGAGATGAGAGTGTGGTAGTGAGGAAGAGAGCGAAAGGTAGAGGAGACATTTTTGGGCTTAAATGGAATTGATTCAAGCATGGTGAAGATACTATTCTCCAGTTCAAGTATGTGATACTTATTATTTTGTAGATAGTGTGTCTCTTGTAGGCAGTGGGCCTCTTATGAGTAGTGTGCTTGGGCAGTGAGCCCTAATTGGCATGTGCCATTTTGTTCTTTCTATTCTTCTAACAGAGAATACAATCTTGGGTTAATCACCTTGTGGTTTTTCCCTTAACCAGGTTTTCCACGTCAAAATCTTAGTGTCTTATGTGTTGATGTGTTTCTGCTTTTGATTTAATGCATTATGTTTCTAGGATTGATTTATTAATATGCTAAATCACAAAGAGGATTTAAATGTTTAATTAAAAGAAAGTTTTTGACAACTGATTCACTCCCCTCTTAGTTGTCTGTCCTGAATCTAACAATTGGTATAAGAGCTAAGTTCCTCTAAAAAGAGCTTAACTGCTTGAGGAGATCCAGGATGTCATCCTACAAGAAGGATAGTCCAAAGTTTGATGGAACCAATTTTAGTCTTTGGAAAAGTCGCATGTAATGTCACTTGCAATGTATGGGAATGCAGTACTAGACCATGGCTACAACAAAGTATACACCTCCTCAGAATGGCCTGAAATCTACAAGTGAAATCATAGATGCTGAAAATAATCTGTGAACTAAAGAATCCCTTCTAAGCACCTTATTTGATTCAGAGCTTACAAATGTTGTTGATCTACAAACTACTTTTGAGATTTGGGAAAAACTAGAACTTCTGCATGAAGGAGACAAGTATGTTAAATGTGTAAGGCTACAAAGTTTGAAAGGAAAATTTAAAAATCTGAAGATGAGAGAAGATGAAAATATCACTACATTTATGCCAAGAGTTAATGAGCTTGTTTGTGGCATTAGATGTGCTGGTGGAGTCTTGGATGAAGATGAGATTGTTAGCAAAGTTCTCAGATCCCTTCCTACTTCTTATAAAATCAAGGTTGCTGCCATTGAAGAATTTAGAGCTCATTTAAGTGTCACAAGAGATCAATTGGTTGGTAAATTGGCCGCATTTGAAATGACTGAGTTTGGAGATGTCCCTCCCAAGACTGAATCTACATTCAAAGCTAGCACTTCTATAAAAGGAAAACAAAGGTTTGATCCAAGAGAGAACTCTTCAAGGAAACTATCATGGTATGAAAAAGCAAGAAAAGAACTAGAAGAAGAAGAAGCTGAAATTGCTCAGCTTGAAGCCCTTATTGTAAAAAGACTGCCAAGAGGATCTAGTAAGTATGAAGGGAAATTGCCTTTCAAGTGTTTTAACTACAATAAGATTGGTCATTTTGCCTCAAAGTGTCTGGAAAGATTTTCAAGGCCAAATACTGACAGATAAAGGTTCCAAAAGAATTGTTACTATGTTCATGAAGAGGATAATAATGGAGTAATAGATGATGAATCAGAGACAAGAAACAAATGCAAAAGTGATTGGGTGTTTATTGCCATTAAGGAAGAAGATCTAATGCCCTCTGAATCTGTCAATCATAAAGTTGTAGAAAGAGCTCTGGCTACCCAAGTTGAAGAAAAGGATGATTGGGTCATTGACAGTGGATGGTCTCACCATATGACAGGTGACAAAAATAAGTTCTTAGATTTGGAAAGGTATGAAGGAGGAGTGGTAAAGTTTGGTGATAATTCTGCTGGTAGAGGAACTATTTCTTTTGATGGAAAGAATAAAACCTGTAATGTACTGTATGTTGAAGGATTGAAGCACAATCTTCTCAGTGTTGGATAGTTGGTGGACAAAGGCTATGATCTCTGATTCAAGAATGGAAAATGCCAAATCTTTGAAAGTTCCATAACAGAGATTGCATCCGGTACTCAGACAAAAGGTAATATCTTCCATTTAGTTGGTACTGGGAAAAGTTATCTATTTGTGCAAATTGATCAGAGTTGGTTATGGCATAGGAGGATGTGTCATGTGAATTTTGATAATATCATCAAGATAAGCAACACTCAGACTGTAAGAGATCTTCCAAAACTAGTGAAACCTACAAATAGCTTGTGCAAAGAATGTCAGTTGGAGAAACAAAGCAAAGTCTCATTCAAAAGCAAGGAACAATCTTCTACCGGATTATTGGACTTAGTTCATACTAATATATGTGGTCCGACAAGAATAAGGAGTGTGCAAGGTGATAGATACTTCATGTTATTAATTGATGACCATTCTCAGATGATGTGGGTTACTTTCTTGAAAGAGAAATCAGAAGCTCTTGAGAAATTCAAAATATTCAAGGCTATGGTAGAGAATAAAACTGAATTAAAATTAAAATGTCAAAGGTCTGATAGAGGTGGAGAATTCACATCCGGTGAATTCATAGAATTCTGTGAGAAACATGGAATAAAGAGATAGTTGTCTGCTCCTAGGACTCCACAACAGAATGGAGTAGTGGAGAGAAAGAATCAGACCATCTAGGAAGCATCTAGGACCATGATGATGGAAGCAAATGTTCCTTAGATCTATTGGAGAGAAGCTGTCAGCACTGTAGGCTATACTCTCAATCGAGTTCAAATAAGAAGCAATACCGGTAAGACTCCTTATGATCTTTGGTTTGACATCACTCCTACTGTGAGGTATTTCAGAGTCTTTGGTAGGAAATGTTACATTAAAAGAGATGAAGATCTAGGCAAGTTTGATTCTAGAAGTGATGAGGGAACATTCTTGGGTTACTCTACTCAAAGCAAAGCATACCGATGTTATAACAAGAGATTGAAAAAGATTATAGAAAGTACAAATGTGAAGGTTGATGAAGGAATTGAAAAACCTTCAAGGTTTTATGAATATGATGAAGATGATCAGAATGATGTTCTGATTCAAGGAGCCCAAGCCCCTTCTAAAATTTAGATTCAAACTGATCCAGTAAATTAGGAAGAAGAGATGAGTTATAATGAGCCTGATCAAGAATTAGAAGTGCAAGAAACTCCCAAAGTTTCTAGGTATGTAAGACTGAACCACTCTGAAGATCAAATCATAGGTGATAAAAGAAAAGGTATACAAACAAGAAGGAGGATTTCTCAAGATTCAAATGAATATTGTTTGATTTCAAAGATTGAACCTAAGACAGTGAATGAATCTTGCAATGATGAAAACTAGACTAAAGCAATGGAGGAAGAGCTAATGCAAATTGAGAAAAATCACACTTGGGATCTTGTTCCTAGACCTAGAAACAAGAATGTGATTGAAACCAAATGGGTCTTCCAGAACAAACTGAATGAAGTTGGTGAAGTAATCAGAAATAAAGCCAGATTGGTCTGCAAGGGTTACTCTCAAATAGGAGTTGATTTTGAAGAAAATTTTGCTCCGGCAGCAAGAATTGAAGCAGTTAGATTATTTCTTGCTTTTGCTGCCTTCAAGGATTTCAAAGTATATCAGATGGATGTCAAGTCTAGTTTTCTGAATGGTGACTTGGAAGAAGAAGTATACATTGAGCAACCGGATGGATTTCAATTGTCTGATCATGGTGATATGGTCTGCAAGTTGAAGAAAGCATTGTATGGACTAAAGCAAGCCCCAAAAGCCTAGTATGAAAGATTGGATAAGCATCTTCTGAAGATTGGTTTCAACAAAGGTACTGCTAACCATAATTTGAACTTCAAAATTGATCATGAAAATATCTTGATTGTTGAAGTGTTTGTTGATGACATAATTTTTTGAGGAAGAGATAATATGTGTAAAACTTTTGCAAATCAAATGAAAAGTGAATTTGAGATGTCCATGCTTGGGGAAATGAATTTCTTCTTGGGTCTACAAATCACTCAAAAAAAGAAAAGAATCTTCATTTCTCAGACCAAATATGTGAAAGAATTATTGAAGAAATTTGGGATGGAAGAGTCAAAACCAATGAGTACTCCCATGGCAACTGGATGTAAATTGAGCAAAGATGATGACTCTCCTAAGATTGATCAGAAAAAGTACAGGTCAATGATTGGAGGATTGTTGTATCTCACCCAAACTAGACCTGGTATTATGAATGATGTTGGTCTTGTTGCTAGATTCCAAGGTGATCGTAGAGAATCTCATGTCATAGCTATCAAGAAGATTTTTAGATATCTAAAAGGAACAGTTGAATATGGTTTGTGGTATCCTAGAGATCATAATTTCTCTTTTCATGCATATACAGATGCGGATTGGGTAGGAGATGTGGATGACCAAAAGAGTACCAGTGGTGGAGAATTCTTTTTGGGGAAGAGATTGGTTTCTTGGCTGAGCAAGAAACAAGAGGCAATATCTCTGTCCACTGCAGAAGCAAAATATATTGCAGCAGCAGGTAGTTACACTCAAGTTTTGTGGATGAAGCAAATGCTAAGAGACATAAGAGTAGAATATGAGGAGCCTATCACAACCTTATGTGATAATTCAAGTGCAATAAATATATCTAAGAATCCGGTGTTGCATTCAAAGACCAAGCACATATCTATCAAGTTTCACTTTCTAAGAGAGAAAGTGAACAAGAATGAAGTCAGATTGGAGTTTGTGCCTTCCAAGGATCAGATTGCAGATATCTTTACTTAACCTCTACCTAAGGACTCTTTTGAGTATCTCAGGGAGAAGTTAGGGGTCATTACCCCTCCAATGATGAACTAAGGTGCACTGATATGCATCAATCTAGTGGATATCAAAGTCATATCTTGTGCTCCGGATTGATGATGGGGAGCTGCTACTTAGGGGGAGTAGCTGGTATGATTCTGAAATGGTGGAATTGCAAGTATGTGCCCTTTGCCATTGATGTCAAAGGGGGAGAGAAGACATATGAAAAACAAGTGGTGGATGATCAAAGGGGGAGTAGTAAAGGAAGGGAAGACAAGTGAATGGTTGTTGGTGATAGGGGGAGTTGTGTAAATAAAGAAAAGTTCTTGTCTTGATGGTCAAAACAATTTTTCACATCATATGTTGCTATCAATGAAAAAGGGGGAGATTGTTGCAAGTATGGACCTAACTGGTGTTGTCATTGATGTCAACATACTCCTGTTGAATTGATGATAAGGATTGGATGAGCTATGTGCTGAGAATATTGAGAAAATTAGTCATATCAGGAATAGAGAAGAACAGTGAAGATAGTAAGGTAAAGATCCAAGATAAGATGACTATTAGAGGATGCATTTCAAAGGGTTTGTAGATATGAGTCTTAAGACAATTTAGTAAAGATTTCAAAGGTCCGCATGAAGATCTGAAGAAGTTGTGGCTGCTCAAGTAAAACTAGTTTCGACAGGTGTTCAATGGTGACAGAGTGACACAGATAGGTCCGGTGGGATCTGGAAATGCAATATCCTATTATGTGGATTTGGTGGAGTGTTTAGGAAGTCCATGTGAAGTGATAACTCAATTGGTTAGTAGTCTGGAGGTCCGCAATAATCTATTCCATTGTGACAGTGATGACAGACTGTGTTCTTGAGGTTCCAGATGAAGGAGATAAGGATTTCAGTAAGCAGATGAAGTGTGGATGTTCTAGGTGATTTAGGCAAGCTTATGGAGGTCTTTGGATCATGTCTAGTTCATGTTAGTGGTCCGCATTAGAGTTGAGCTCGCAATTGAAGAATAACTTTTGGATGATGGTGTTCTTCCTAAGTTTGGCCAACTGGATGAATTACACATCTTGCGAATGTTCTTGTAGATGTTTTCTGACTTAGGTGATTATTCCTAAGTCGATGTCTTGTATAAATAAAGAGTTGTAAAGTCATTTCAAAGTGTCTTGTCGAGATGAGAGTGTGGTAGCAAGGAAGAGAGCGAAAGGCGAAGTAGAAGTTTTTGGGCTTAAATGGAACTAATTCAAGCATGGTGAAGATGCTAATCTCTAGTTCAAGTATGTGACACTTATTATTTTATAGACAGTGTGTCTCTTGTAGTCAGTGGGCCTCTTATGAGCAGCGTGCTCCAGCAGTGAGCCCTAATTGGCATGTGCCATTTTGTTCTAAATCTATTCTTCTAACAGAGAATATAGTCTTGGGTTAATCACCCCGTGGTTTTTCCCTTAATCAGGTTTTCCATGTCAAAATCTTAGTGTCTTATGTGTTGATGTGTTCCTACTCTTGATTTAATGCATTATGTTTCCATGATTGATTTATTAATATGCTAAATCACAAAGAGGATTTAAGTGTTTAATTGGAAGAAAGTTTTTGACAACTGATTCACCCCCCCTTTCAGTTGTCTGTCCCGAATCTAACACTTTGTTCATCAACATAGTCTTTCCTGTGCTGGCATATTTCTCTTATGGCTTTTACTCAAAGAGTAATGTAAAAATTGCTATTAGAAAATATTAGATGTGATTCGGGTATATAGGGATAACTAAGTATGGTTGATTCCAACACTAGTAGAGCATTTTCAATGTAAGGCATTATTGTATGTTTACAATAAACTAAGGTTCGTTGCATCACTGTCTATTTAGCTTTTATCATTTTTAACCTTTTTGACTCCTTGGCCCTTGGATAGGAACTGATCTCATAGATACTATACTGAACTTACACCCCTTTGATTATCCTCAAAATATATTTAATCTAAATATTTTCCTTTCTAGAAATAGGCTTTTAGGATATTTATTTTGATTAAGTCTTGCATGTTCCTCCACAAGGAATAAGATAAGAGCTTAAAGAATCTACCCAATCCCTTTACTTTATCATACATTCTTTCAAGCAGCTCACGAGGAACATATCTATGACATGAAAAATATTGACAATCTAATATCTTTGGAAGACCCCATGCATTTGAGTAGAACATTGCTATCCCCAAGAAAATAAGATATCAGTTAAAGAGAGGTAGCCAGAGAATTAGAAATAAATCCATCTATATAGGAACACCCTCCTTGGTTTCACAGAGCCTAAAGTACAGAGGAAGAAAAGGGTGATCGAGAAAATCTTCTCTTCCTAATCTCCTATTCGTTGGCCAATCCCTCAAGGAAGATTGATCATTAATAAGTGTCTATTTTATAGATTTGCTGCAAGAATCAGGTTGGGAATTTAAAACAACCAACAGATTGGTGACTTTGCTGGGGAGTTGTATAAAATTCTAAATACTAAGTGTAGTAGATTGTCATGGGTTATTTAGAGTTTGCATAAAATTTGTGTTCATTATTTCCCCCCCCCCCCAAAAAAAGGGGGTGGCGACTCTACCATATTTTGAGATAGATGCAAAACTATTACATGAAGTTTTATGCATCAAAATGTTCCATATAACCCTAATGTGAAACAAGATTCAAAAGGTTTGATTCTAAAAGAAAAAATATATTCCTCTATGGAGCAGAGGTGGTGAGTCTATTGGAAGGGATCTGGTGATGCAATCTAGTGTTATTAATTTTGCTTGAAAATCAAAAGCATAATTTGTACCAGAAGAAAATTTTTTTTTAGGTATTTTACCAAGCTTAAAAAAAATTCCTAAAAAGTTTAGAGATGTATAAAAAGCAACCTCACTTATTTTATCAAAGTAAATTTGTCATGGAAAGATATAGGGATATTAATTTCAATGGTATTTGTGGGTTTCCAAATCATATGCCCGATGAAGTCAGAAGTCAAATAACCAAGTTCAATAATGATAAATCCAAAACAACTAGCAACCAGTTACAAGAATTTTGTGACTTAATGGGAGATTATGAGATAGATCATGAAGATATAGTCATAAAGTTGTTTGTTCAAACTTTTAGGGGAGAGGTCAGAGATTGATTTGTATATCTACCCAATCAATCTATCTTTTCTTGTCAAGATTTAAAATTTGCTTTTACGGAATAGTTTGGGGAAAGAATAGATGTAGGTTCTTTAATTAAAGAACTCATACAGATTGAAGGAGGAGATAAGGAATCAATCCTAGTTTTCAATTTAAGGTTTGCCAGAATAGTGAGGGAAATCCCTGAGAATGTCAGACCCAATGAAGCTATGTGTTTGATCATATATTTAGGTGCATTCAATAAAAAGGATAGTTATTGACTGAGAGATAAGAACCATACTACTATGAGTCAAGCATATTCCTTAGCCATAACTATAGAAAATAATTTGAAGCATACAAAGATAAAAGGTTGTGAGTTTATAGAAAATGGGTATAGAAGGAATAATGGATCCATTTGTTCCCCCATTTACCAAAGGGGAGATAAAATAGGCTATTATAACAAACCCTTGTCAAAATAATCAATGCATGGTACTCAGTATACTGAAGGAGATAGGGGTTATGATCAAAATAGAGGAGTTCTAAGTTTCTGTAATCCTTCTACTCATTTTCCCCCTTAGTGTCAGAATAAAAGGAAATCCCCAGAGCCTTACAAAGTAGCTTACAAGATAATGGACACCACAATACAAAAGGATATATTAGTTAAGGAAGTTCCTTTGACTTATAAAAGAATGACAAGTTGTGTAGATATTTCCCCTGTTTGTGAAGAAATCTATTCTACATCAAAGTCCCCTAGGGAAGTAGTTTGCTTTAAATCTGAATATCAGGAGGGATTGATCCTTGTTAATCATATAGAAAATAGTGAGAAATTATCAGAATACTCATATCAAAATAGTGGGAGTTCTAAATCAGATGATGATATATGCTATCAGAGCAGTGATATTGGAGATTGTGCAGATGAAATGCATATAAGAGACAACCCACTATATGAGGAACCTGTGGATTTATCAATGAGAGAAAATATGGAGCCTTATAAATGCATAGAAAATCTACTATTTAAAAGGGATCATGAGGGAACTAATGAATCAATATTGGTTCAACACACAAAGGAATGTGGGGGGATAAGTACTGAGCTGATAGATTAGGACCTAAATTTTCAACCCGATAATGCCTCCCATTCCTATATTCATCATCAAGATGAGAAGTGAGTTCAGAAGGTAGAAAATAAAAGCAGAGTGTTAGATTTCCAAAGAGAAGCAAAATATGATTGTTTCAAATTTGACATTGATCTAAGAGAATTTGAGAACTCCCCTACTACCAATTATAAAATGGATTATGATTGCTTTTATTTTTTAGATTTAAGTAGAAGGCAGAAATTAGGGGATGATAATACTTTCATATGGTTAGAAACAATTGAACCAGGTGCTGGATATCTTTTTAATGACAATATATATCATTTATTATTGGTTTAGTACAGTGGGGGAAATCATGCAGAAAATGAAAATAACTATCCAACCAGCTATCCAAATGTCTTTCTCAAGAATAGGTTGGATTTCAATGAAGTTTTTCAGAGCAGATTAAAAAATTCATTGAAGAAAAGAATATTTGATAGAGGCAGGCTGGGTTTTTTCTCCATATATTGTCTTGAGGTCATTGTCTGTGTGTGTGGTCTACTCCTCTAGAGTTCTTCTATGATCTCAATCTATTCATGATAGAACAGGCGTCCCCAACTAGAGCCACTAATGGAACCCTATAAAAATTTTCATGTTTTCAGATAATTTTGTTCCTAGCTCTATGTCATTTGATCATTAGACTTCCAAAATTAGGGTTTTTTCTACTAGAGAAAATGCTCTGAGTAAGCTAAAATTGCTAAAACCCAGAACCCTCATAGTATGAAGTCTTGAAAATAGCCATATATGATATAATTCTTTGGTAACTACTTATTTACTATCACCATCGTTTAAAGTTTTCCCTCATGCCTTCCCACAACATTCTTTACCGGCCCCTCACCAAGAAATTACTATCTATATCCCGCACCTAGGACAACTTTATTCTTAAAAGGAGAGTCGACCCAATTGGCCATCCTTCTCCTAAAGTGGCAGAAGTATTACACGTGTCAAGGTTCAGTCCCACTAACCAATTTTGGCAGGTGGCGCTAGCGGGTTCATTTCTGCCAATCTGTCCAAGAAAAGATACAAAGGAAGCTGGCCGCGGTGGAAATGTGAAATGGGTGACAACTGGTCAAGGACTATCCAGGATGGTGAGGAGGTGCGTCTGGGGCCTTACAAAATAGTTTCTCTTTGATTCTGATGTTTTACCATATTCCACCCAGGGATCTTCTGAGCGACTACAAAATGATGGAATTTGGACGTGTGGCTTTCTGAGTGGTGGGATTGTTACATTAATGGTAAGGATCTAACATGGCATAAAATGTGACTACTTTTTTTGAGAAATGCTCCGATTGAGTATAGGAGATTGAGATCTGACGGTTATCTGCTATTCCGCTGAGATCATATCTCTGACCATATCCTTCATATGAAGAATGGAAGAAGCTATCTTAACTACACTACAAGAAGGACTACTCCTCAGGATCAAGGTTGAAAAAGGTTGTCCAAATGGTAGGATACTATTGAAAGAAGAAAGTGATAAGGCCCTACCTGGAATAGGATCAAATCAGCACCATCAAGTTGTGCCAACTAAGATCAAGATCAATGGCCTAAATTCAAAGTTATAAATAGGAGAATTTGTTGGCACTGAAACTAACTAGGCATCATTACAAAACATTAACTTCTCAGGTGTGTGTAGGGTCTCCATCACCGCCACTCCTTAGGAATTTGATAACATAATATTTTGGCTTACGCAAGATTGACCTTTGGAAATCTATGCCTCAACCATGATTGACATTTCACTTACTGTGTGATGAAATTTGATGTGATGATAGGGATTAATTCAGAGAACCAAGACATAGGAAAGATTAGGGGTCAACAACAACACTGTGTAAATTTCTATGGGCATTTCTTCTTGTTCTTCATCTAGATCGGGATCCTTGATTTTATTCTCCATACTCCAACTATTCCGTATGACGGTGATTAGGAAGATTAGTATCAGGTATGGAGGAAACTCATTTTTCCTTCTACCTTCATCCCTCTTCTACATTTCCTAACAAAGCATTATCTCTAGTTGTAGGGATGTTTCCTCTCTGGATGTAGCATATAAGGATAGAGTGCTCCTATTTTGTTGTTGTTGTTGTTGTTGTTGCTGCTCTCACCAGGTGGGTGGTATGTCCATACCTAGTCTGATGTGATTTCATCTAGTCTTTGTCTAGTCAAGCTAGTTGGAGACCACTCAATTATTAAAGATGAATCACATCCTTACAAGTGACAACAGGCATAAAGTGAAGAACTCCAGTTAATGTGGTTTTCTTTTGATATTGTCACTTCTAGTTGTTCTCAATTGATGAGGATAAATTAGATAGTGAATGCCCTTATTTAACAAGTAATTGGCATGGAATGGGTATAAGAGCTTCCACAACATCAAACTAATGAATTCCCATTGGCATCACTTCCTATTTCCCACTTAAATTGAGAGGATACATTTGTGGAAAGCATGTACTTCAACATGTACCAAGGGAAGCAAAGCAAACAGTTGTGAAGTGCTTATACCAGCCTCTTCTTGAAGCTGCATCTATTGGTTACAACACAATTGTAACTTCTTTTGTCATAAGCCTGAAGCTTGTTGCTCCCTTAGCTCTATAAGCAGGAATTTAGGGCTTATGATAAAGCATTGGTTCGAGGTCAGATTTCCAACCTTAGTCTGAAATAGGTATCAATCTAGTTATAGAGGAGTTGTAAATAAGTTTTTTTTCTACTAATAGAGTTAGTTGTCTTCTTTTAGGTTTCTAATTTGAGTCTCTTCTAGTTTCTTGATAGAATTATTGAAAGCTATGATGCAAGTTACTGAACAGTTTATTTTACAAATTTTGTTGAGTTTTGGAATACATTGTCTCCTACTTCATGTATACAGTTTCACATTATGAATATATATTTGGTTCAAGATCATCTTTTTTCATCGACATAGTCTTTCCTATGCTGGCATATTTCTCTTATGGCTTTTACTCAAGGAGTAATGTAAAAATTGCTATTAGAAAATATCATATGTGATTCAGGTATACAGAGATAACTAAGTATGGTTGATTCCAAAACTAGTAGAACATTTTCAATTTAAGGCATTATTGTATCTTTACATTAAACTAAGGTTTGTTGCATCACTATCTATTTAGTTTTTTACCATTTTTAACCTTTTTGACTCCTTGGCCCTCGGATAGGTACTGATTTGTTTCATGGATACTATACAGAACTTTCGCCCCTCTGATTATCCTCAAAATATTTTCAATCCAAATATTTTCCTTTCCAGCAATAGGCTTTTAGGATATTTAGTTTGATTAAGTTAAGTCTTGCATGTTCCTCTGCAAAGAATAAGATAAGAGTTTAAAGAATCTAGCCAATCCCTTTACTTTATCATACATTCTTTCAAGTAGCTCATGAGTAACACATCTGTGGTATGAACAATGTTGACAATCTAATATCTCTGGAAGACCCCATCCATTTGAGTAGAACATTGCTATCCCCAAGAAAATAAGATATCAGTTAAAGAGAGGTAGCTGGAGAATTAGAAATAAATCCTTCTATATACGAACACCCTCCTTGGTTTCACCGAGCCTAAAGTGTAGAGGAAGAAAACTGGGATTGAGAAAATCTTATCTCCCTAATCTCCTATTCGTTGGCCAATCCCTCAAGGTAGATTGATCATTAATAAGTAGCTATTTCATAGATTTGTGCGAGAATTAGGTTGTGAATTTAAAACAACCAACACATACCTTAGAATTCGATATTGGAGTTGACCAATTCTCCAAAATATGGCTTCAAAATCCTCAAATTCTTCTTTTTCGCAAGTTTGATTATGAATTCTATATAATTCTAGAATAGGATTAGTGATATTTATGGAAAAAACAAACATATATCATCAAATTCAATCTATATATCAATGGTAGTTAGCTTTGAAACAATATCACACATAAAACATGAAACTTTAGGTTTAAATAATCAAATTTTCTCCAAAAACATGCAAAATTAGTTCTTCTACATTGAAAAACAAAAAAGGTGGTGGATTGATCTAAAAATGATTCTTAATATGTCAAACAACATGAAAAGCATTTTGTTGTCTGATATACTGCATTAAAAGCAGAAATAGCAGTCATGTGGGCTCTGAATCACGGATCCCACATGCTTTTTTCCTATTTTTCATGCTTCCCATAATGCTAGTATGTTCTAGGAAGCATAAAAACATTAAGCTTCATGCATGTAAAAATCATAACCTTCTCAATGTTGGTGCCAAAATCATGGTCTAGGACATCATGCTCACACATAAAATATATTGTAACTATGCATGTAGTGCATCAAATAGGTAATGAAGTGATAGTCCAAGATTATCCCTAGACTCAAATATCTATGTGGTTTGTGAAATAGAACTTGTCTATACTTGGAGGGACAACTGTAACCTTGTATCTACATGGGAGAGTCTCTCTCTCTCTCTCTATTTATCTATCCTCCCTCTCTACAACTCTATTTACCTCTCTTTCTCTATATCTGTCTCCTCTCTGTCAACCCCTTGTAATGTGAGGGAGAGAGATATAGAGATAGAGAGGTAGATATATTTTGATAGAGGGAGGATAGATAAATAAAGAGATAAAGGGAGAAATATATAGATAGAAAGGGATGTATATAGAGATGGAGGGAGACATAGAGAAGGGGAGGGGGACACTTGGATAAATAGAGAGAGATAGAGAGAGGGAGACATGGAGAGATAGAGAGGGACATGGACATAGACATGGATAGGGAGAGAGCCTGGGGACATGGAAAGAGATGGAGAGATAGAGTTAATTAGAGAAAGGAAAAAATATATAAAGAGGGACAAATAGAGAGATAGAGAGGGATAGGTGGAGATAGAGACGGGGAGAGGATGAGAGGGGGATTGGGATATACAAAGGGGTCTATAGAGGGAGAAAGATAGATAAAGAGGGAGATAGAGATAGATATATAGAGAGGGGAGATATAGGGAGATAGATCTATCAAGGGAGAGATAGATAGGGAAATGCAGAGAGAGAGGTAGAGAGGGATATATTAAGAGATAGGGTTATGGAGAGAGATAGAGATAGGAAAAGAGATGGAGAGATGTCCAAAGACATAGGGAGAGAGATTTCAAGAGGTAGAGGGATGGGGAGAGAGATAGAGAAGAGAGAGGTAGAGAGGGAGGGAGAGACAGGTAGCGAGGGATAGATTAAGAGATAGTGATATGTGGAGAGATAGAGATAGGGAAAGAGATCAAAAGATGTCCAAAGACATAGAGAGATAGATTTTAGGTAGAGGGATTGGGAGAGTGATAGAGAGGGGGAGTGAGATAGTGATGGAGGGAGAGATAGAAAGGTAGAGTTAGAGAGAGGTGATCAAAAGAGAGAGCAAGATAGAGAGATAGGGAGAGAGAGAGAGGCATATATAGTTAGAGAGAGGGACAGAGGAGACATATATATCTTTCCCAGGCTCAGTCTCCTCTATATCTCCCTCTGAGTCCTCTCTCTCTAAACCCTAACCTAAACCTCTAAACCTTAACCCCTAACCCCTAAACCATAAACCCTAAACCCTAAATAATGCCCTTAAACCCGAACCCCTAACCCCTAAACCCTAAAAATGAAAAACCCTAAACTCCTACACCCTGAACCCCTAAACCATAAACCCTAGAAGCAACCCTAAACATCTATCTCCCTATCTCTCCCAATCTTTATCTGTTCCCTCACTCTATCTCTCTCTAAACCATAAACCCTAAACCCTAAACTTGGGCAACCCTAAACTCCCAACCCCTAAACCCTAAACCCTAAACTCAAGCATCCCTAAACCCCTAAAGCCTAAATAATTCCCCTAAACCCTAACCCTAAACCATAAACCTTATTTACTTGAGCAACCGTAAACTCATGTAAACCTCAAATAATGCCCCTAACCCCTAAACCCTAAACTCGAGCAACCAGGCTAAACACCTAAACATATAGTTTGATAGGGGATGACAGAGGATCAATGGGAAATGGATGTAGAATTCTTGGATCTTGATTATCATTATTCTCATTGGGATGTGATTTGATAGGATCTGAGTTATTTGTTTGATTATCTATGTTTTCTTGGGGACCAAGTGTCTCATCATGGGATATTGATGGATAATGGATAGGACTAGGGGGATGATGGATAGGGATAATGAGATGATGGATAGGAGTGATGTGGGTTACTTACTCATGGATAAGATCTTGATCATAGATAATATCTTGATCATAGGGAGGATAAACATGGATAGCACGATATTAGATATGGATAGGATAAGTGTGGATGCATTGATATTCATCGAATTGAGGAGTAAGAGGTGGTGATGGGGATTCACTAGGAGATGTTGGAGGATCAATGATGGGATTGATGTAGAGGGGTTGACCATGAGATGGTGAGGGATCCGGGATGGGATTAGATAGGATGTTTGGATTTTGATTAGGATGGGTGGTTGGTGTTTCCACATGCTTTAGACTAGGCTCTTAACATAGCTATTGGTGTTCTTAGATGGATGTGATGGGTTCTTACACTCTAAACCCTAAATAATTCCACTAAACCCTAAACTTAAGCAACCCTAAACTCATAAACCTGACCAACCCTCTCTCTCCAAAATAAGAAAACTAGGACTCTCTCTCTCTCTCTCTCTCTCTCTCTCTCTCTCTGCTTATCACCCTACCTCTCCCATCTCCTCTTCCATGTCGATACAGAATATGGAAACAATAAAACCAGGACATGCAAAGAGGGATGAGATCTAAATTGAGATGATGAAATGGAAACAAGATAATTTATGCAATTTAATTGGATGGGAAGAATGATGAGGAAAGGTAGAGAGGGGACATAAGTAGAGAGTGAGAGAGAGGGTAGGAGGTAGAGACGGGAGGGAAGTAGAGAGTGAGAGAGGGTAGGAGGTAGACAGAGGAAGGAAGAAGAGAGAGAGAGTGTAGGAGGTAGATAGGGAAGGAAAGTAGAGACTGAGATAGAGGGTAGGAGGTAGATAGGGGAGGGAAATAGAGAGTGAGAGAGAGGGTAGGAGGTAGAGAGGGGGGAGAAGAGAGTGAGAGAGAAGGTAGGAGGTAGAGAGGTGAGGGAAGCAGAGACTTAGAAAGAGGGTAGGAGGTAGATAGGGGAGGGAAGTAGAGAGTGAGAGAGAGGGTAGAAGGTAGAGAGGGGAGGGAAGAAGAGAGTGAGAGAGAAGGTAGGAGGTAGAGAGGGGAGGGAAGAAGAGACTCAGAAAGAGGGTAGGATGTAGAGAGGGGAGGGTAGTAGAGAGTGAGAGAAATGATATGAAGTGCAACTACCCTTGTAGACATGTATGTAAAGTGTGGAAGCCTAGGCAAGGCATGTGAATTGTATGATGTAACACCTCAAAGAGATGTTCTATAATAGAATATAATGATTGCAAGATATGTAAAAAATGGATTTGTTGAAAAGGCTTTAGAAATTTTCAAGCAAATGCAATTGGCATGTGTCTAGCCAAACATGCTCAACATGACGCAAGCACGTTATAATGCGCTCACATTATGTGAACTCACATAATGCGAGCACATTATAACAAACTCATGTTATTGATTTCGCATAATGTGAGCACGTTATAATGTGCTCGTCTTATGTTCAGCTTTCTTTGACGTCTTTTTACTAGTTTTTAACAAAACCTAGAGATAATCTGGAGTGTGCTCCCCATCAGGATGGCAAGTTTTTCAATGAAAACTAAAAACAAAAATCTTAATCTCTCTATAAGTTATCTAACCATATAATTTTTTTCACATCTTGAGTACGTTAAGGGTTTCATCCTTAATTTCTTTTGTTACTGTGTCTATTTTTTGTCAAAAACTAGTGTCTAGTACTTCTATCTTTTTTTAACCATTCATAAAAAATTGAAATAAGTTACATGTCTAGAAACTAAACTCCATTCTACACATATTTAAATTTTTTTTTTTTAGGATGTGTCCACTTTGAAAATTATTAGAAAAATTAGAGATAAACTACATGGTGTTGGTGAATTTCTCACTGGAGCAATTATTGAAATACTAAAAAAAGTTAACATTTTAGGGGGAGCACACCAAACACTATGTTATATTTTTTTGAGAAAAAAAGGACCAATTTGTGTGCTCCCCCTTTTTGAACACCTTAATCTCAACCATTTTTGGAAAAAAATTAGTAGTTTGGAAACTAGATTCAGAGCACTATGACTCTTGTTTTTGTTCCATCTTCAAAATTTGAGTGTAGCTATCTTCAATTTCTCATCCAACATCAATGTTTCCTAATTTAAGTAAAAAAAAGTGGCATCTTAAGACCCCATTTTGGTCCCTCATTTTTGTGCACTTACCCATACTTTAAGTAACATCATGTCAAAAATTGAATGAGTTATCTACACAATCTAGAAATAAAGTAGTAATAAAAGATGTAATAAATTGAATGTAGTTTATTGGCTACTAGTTTTATTTTGAAAATTTTAAAAATAGTTTGGTGAAAATTAGATTTTACAATGAAGCACTACTAAAATTTTCGTAAAAACCTAAAAGTAGGTGTCATTTCGGCCAACCTAAGTATGAGAAAAAGATATTATTTTTCCTCCATTATTTGGATTTAAGTAAATGACACATGAGTGGATGTGACACATATTTTTTTGAATTTTTTAAGTAAATAATTAACTATTTCTAAATTTTTTACTGTGACTTTTTAAAAATATTATAAATTAATTTTCCATCTAGCCTAACTTGGTAAAAAAATATGAAACTCAAAATTTACTAGTTTTAATGTATACCCAATAAGTCCTAGAATGTGACAAATCTTTTAGATTTAAAAAAGGATTAATATGTTGAAAGTTATGGATGTTTTTCAATATGTATATCTTTTATGAAACTAAACATAACGTATGTAGAAAATTAATAATAATTACCTATTAAAATTGTTATGAGGTGTATATTAAATTTTTATAATCTTAATAGATTCCTCTATAAACCCTTTTCATTCAATTAAATTAGTTACAAAAAAGTTTGCCAGCTTCAAGAATGAAATTCTGAAAAATTTTAGGATAACACTAAATGGGTGGTTTTGGAAGTTTCTTTGGCAAGTTTTTAGACTCCCACTTGGCTAAATATGATACAATCCTAAGGCATTTTTGGAGGGAATACATATTAGAGCTATAAATATTAACATTCTTTCCATCCAAATCTAAAAATTAGTCTGAATGTTAGCACTTTTTCATCCAACAAGCTTTTTCTCCATTGCCACTATTTGGCCCATCATGATCTCACACTTCACCGGTAATGAGGTGTGACCAATTAAAAATCTTGGGTAGACCCATGAAGAAAAACATCCAAAGAAAAATTAGATGGGATAACAGTTGTGTTATCACTGTCATCAAATAGGAGAGATATCCCCTCAAGTGTGTCCTTCAAATCTGCAATATAAGACTTAGAAAACAAGTCTGATATACTTGCCAAGAAAGTATCCCACAAAGCCATGTCTGAAAGACCTGAATGATCCTACTCAATTGAATTAGAAGAAACCATATCAATGTCAATCTCTGAAGAAACATGAGATGGAGGAGATGGAAGCTTAGCACTAGTCGCAGGAACTGAAGTGGGTGAAAGAATGCCAAGATTCAAGTGACCAAACTACTCAAAAACATGATTCACACTTGATGCATTAGTATAATAACAATCAATGGATCTACATCATCAGAATAAGAAAAATGGGACAATGTACAAAAGAGAGATGCATGATTAGCCATCCCAACAACAATGATATATCTACTCTCCAAGTCTCATATGATCACTAAATCAGGAGTGAAATCAAATTTCTTACATGCACCACAATGAGTAATCTAGTAGATGGAAAGGAGATTGGTTGACAAAGAATGTACACAGAATAAATTATTGAAAGTACCCTCACCAATATCAATAGTCCCTTTTCCAGTTGTATGCATATATGTATTGTTACCCATAAAAATAGGTTGCAAAGTACATGACTCCAATGAAGAGAACATCCCTTGTGAAGATGCCATATGATGAGAAGTTCTAGAATCAAGAAGCCATCTCTCTAACTAAAGACTTGTAGAAGCAAAGAGTGCCTATCCTTTTCCCTTGTTTGTCCCATTTGCAATTTCTACTATCCTTATCTGTGTAGATTATGATGGTGTCAAAGAAGAGGATATACTAGGTGAGATGGATGATGGCAATTTGATATTGTTCTTTTGAATATAATGTGAGTCAACTCATTGTTTTTATTATCATAACACTTATGCTCATCATGTCCTAGTTTATTGCAATAGTAACACTTTGTTCTCTCCTTCTTAGATGATTCCTCCTTGGGAGAGGATGAGGACTTTGGTGAATTATTTGACTCCTTTGCATGCTCATTGTTCTTGAAATCCTTATTTTTCTGTTTCTTGCCTTTTCTAGGAGAAGCCTTTTGATCCTTTGTACCTTGATTAGAAAGAAGAGATTGAGGTCTAGGAGACTTTAATGTGTCCATGTGTACTAACTTAGCTTGCTCCCTTGTGAGTGATGCGGAAAACTCATCAAGTGAAGGAATTGTGAAAGCTTTCCCAAGTGCATCCATAGTAGCATAAAAGGTAGAAACAAAATTTGAGTAGTCAAGACCAATCTTGGTAAGGATTGAAAGAATCAATTGAGTGTCCTCTTTCTCAATTCCACATTGTTTGAGCTGCAATCTAAGTAACTTTATCTTTATGAAGAAGTCTTGGATGCTTGCAAAGTTGGTTGGATTCAAACCAATTAATTCCTTCTCCAATTTCAAACCTCTCATAGTATCTTTCTTACCAAAGAGATCATCTAAGGTAGTCCACACTTCATTAGGTGTATTACAAGATTTAATATGAAAAGGGAGATCAGGAGAAATAGACAATCATAATGTTCCATAGGCTTGATCACATCTATTGTACCAATTTCTCTTTTTTGCAAGTGTTGTTGGTTTAATTTTTGTACAGTCCATTGTTACTCTATGAATTTTCAAATTTCTTAAATAAATCTCCATTTTAGTTTTCCACTAATGATAGTAATATGGTGTGAGTAGAGGAAGTTTTTTTCGATCCATGAGACAAGAGTACAAAAAAGAACAACACAAGTACAACCCCCCTTTTACTCAATCAATGAGATCACTGCCTAGCAAACAATGATTGTGTGACTTTATAATCAGTCCAATTACAATTGCCACAAGCTAAAACAACAAAGTGGTCTTTGATTTTGGTACAATGCACAAGCCAAGATTAGGCTAGAATTGAAAGTACAATTTCTGAGAAAAAATGGATCAAAATGATAGCAAATCTAGAAACTACTCCAAAAATTATGCACTTTAAAAAATTCACCAAAAAATGTTACCATATGAGCCCAAACTAAGCCTTTGAAGTTCTAAAAATGGGAAATGCTGAGGTACATGTGAGAGAAACTGTAATTTCTATTAAAACTAGGAACCAAAACCAAAATCTGATTCCACCACTATGAAGCTTGCAAAATTCTAGCCCAAATAAAAAATAAATTGCATAAAAAACAAAGAAAAATTGAGGAAGATATGGGCCTTCGAAGTTGGACTTTAAACTGAAACACTCCATTGGAGGGGGTGAGCCTGCATAAATTTTTTAATTAAATTTGTGGATGATTTGTTTCTTGCATGTAAAAACTAACAGATATCCAAATGGTTTCTTGATGTGGCGAGCAAAACCTAGAAAGCATTTTTTTTTTTGACATGCATAAGATTTGGATATAGTGCAAAGAGATATCTCCAACAACAAAAAATGACATGTACAAGCTGAATCAACCATCTAAGTCAAGAAAATGCATGCTACAACCTGCAATACAAGTCCACAAAGAGGAAAATCATCCAAATCTAGTTTTTCTATCAAGTTTTTCTAATTCTCAAGGTCATCATTAAATGCAAGAGAAGAGCATACTCAACTATATAGATCCACCATAAGTTTGCACTCAAGATCTCTCAAAAAAATGACTAACAAGAAGTGAGTCTTCCTAGAGCTTTGACACCATGTTAGAGTTGGCTATGACTAGAGCCACCAAAGATCTAGACCTCATGAAAGCACAAGAGAGATCAAATGAGAGAATAATTCTATTCTAATAATGAATTCAAAAGATTATTACAATGTATATGATATGGCTTGCTTATAAAGACAAGGATGAAATGTATGATGTTGTTGTCATGTGACAAGTGTCTTAATCCAGTGACATGTGACAACTATAGGATAAGATGACAACTATCAACAACTAAAAACATCTAGTAGACTTGCTAAGTCAACTTAACATGTGAATTATGTGTGATGTGTGAATATTATTTAACTAATAAATAGTTAAATAATATGAATTATTCACCAAAGGAGAAATTAACTAGGAAATACTAAACTTGTTAGGAAAAAACCCCTATTCACATCAACACAAATTACCAACCTTTAAATATCTAATCAACCTCAAATTTTAACACAAGATAAACAAAACATAAACAAAACTACAACAAAAACCACAAAAGATAATTCCTTAATATGGTGAAACATGTGCATTTCCTTTACCAAAAATGGTTAATCACAAACTTGTAGATACACAAACTAGCAAAAAACCATAAATTCCACTCTCTTATATATTATACCACATTTCCACAATGCCCAGGGTGTTGGGATAAAGTGCCATTAACCTTGTAAATCCTAATATTGTATTTATTCCATTTTTTATATGTAATTTGTAATTATCCATGAGGAGATGTACTAGTTTCACTGGCAGGGGTAATTTTGGAGTCACTGAAAGTTATTACAGAGTGACTTTTACTATTGGAAAATGTAACTACTCATGGTAAATGATGATAGGCATGCTCCCTTGAGAAATATACTATTTTTGGCATATATCACAATTGTCATAATGTTTGGTGAGTGAATCTATGACAAGTGCAAATTGTCATAAGATTCTGTGATTCTATAATGCATATGATGGATATGTTAGTTGTATAATTGCTATACTTAGCCCAAGGTTCCTATCTTGGAAAGATACTCTTTTGCTGGAATCTATGATAGTTATGATACATCATAAGATGTTGTAAGAGGCCAGATTTAGTCTTGGGCACCCAACCTTTGCATGGTTGTTTTTGGACAAGTGGAAGGTACTTGTAAGATGGCATTTAATATTTGTATGTTGGGGAATCACATGAGAGAGAAGGTTAATGCCTAAGATGAGTTATAAAATGTTTCTATAAGTATTTTCCATGTATTTGTTGCTGCAATACAGATTTTAGGTACTCGGGTGCTACCAGAATGCTGTTAGATTGAAGACTGGTGGAGAGAGTTGAAGTGTTGTTGTATTGTAAATAATTTTCAGATTAATACGAACATTTCGCCTCTTTCATGAGTGGAGTTTTTTACCTGAAAGGATTTTCTCCACATTAAACATTGTGTTATGTGCTCATATTTCTGATTTTGCATTTCTGTGAAGCATTGTTTTGTTTCTGTATAACAATATCCATTAATAACACAAAGTTAAAGATTTCTGAAATTTATCTTGAATCAAATCTCTATTGAGCTAGTGTTTCTTTCATTTCTAACATTTGGTGTTAGAGCCTGGCCAACTTTGACTCTTGGGTAGTAGTGTGGAAGCTATAACTACAGTGGGAGATTTGGTTGTGTTTGTTTTATAGATATTGTGTTGTTATTATGGTTGCATCCACCATTGCATCAACCTCTCGTTTGGACATTGAGAAGTTCAACAAAACGGGGTATGAGTTGTGGAAGCTAAAAATGGAAGATTTGTTGGAAGAAAAAAACTAATGGTTGGTTGTCCAAAAAGAGAAGAAACCTGATGATGTCTCTCAAAATGAGTGGGATAGACTGGATAATAAGGCATGGGGAACCATTGGGTTGTGTCTTTTAGACTCTGTCCTGTTAAATGTCGCAAAGGAGGAGACCACACACAAGTTGTGGAATCAGTTGGGTGAGATCTACCAAGCCAAGAGTATGGTAAATAAAATTTATTTAAAAAGGAAGTTATTTTCTTTGAAAATGAAAGAGGGTGAGTCAGTTGCAGAGCATTTAAATTCTTTTAATTTGTTGGTGATTCAGCTTGATTCAGTAGATGTTGAAGTTAGTGAGGAAGATAAATGTATCTTGCTTCTTTGTTCTTTACTCGAGTCTTAGGAGAATGTTATCATTTCTATCACTACTAACCTTGTGGATCCAAAGTTGGATGCTCTTATTTCAGTGCTACTATCACAGCAATTGAGGAAGAAGAGTTCAGATAGTTCAGGGGATGCTCTCAGTGTCAGGGGAAGGTCTAAGGAAAGGGAACCAGAAGGAGATTAGAAAGGGGCTAAGGACAAGTCCAAGGGCTGGTCTAAGACTCCTGGTAAAAAGAACAGAGTTAAGTGTTGGAACTGCGATAAAAGGAGACATGTGAAGGAGTGTAGAAACTTAAAGAAATAGTGGGAGAGTGCTTTGGATAAGTCCTCGAATGCAAGTGAATAAGTTTTACTTTCTACATGTAATCTTATTTCTAATGATTACTGGTTGGTTGACTCAGGGTGCTCATTTCATATGACCCCACATAAGGAATGATTCTCCTCATATCAAGAATACGATGGAGGTAATATCTACCTTGCTGACAACTCTACATATCCAATTGTCAGGAAAGGAAAGGTATTGTTGTGTTTCAGTGATGGGAGGATTAAAACCCTCCCTGGTGTTTTGCATGTTCTTGGATTAGCTAGAAATCTAATTTTAGTTTTGAAGTTGAATGATTTGGGAATGCATGCGACATTTGACAAGCATGGTTGTAGATTGGTGAGAGGGAACTTGGTGGTAGTGAAAGGGAAGAGATTCAAAAAATTGTTTATGCTTGAAGCTACTATAGTTTGTAATGCCTCCTATGTATCTGAGACAACTACTGAAAATACATGTATGTTGTGGCACCATAGATTGGGCCACACAAGTAATAATGTACTGAAAACTATTAAGAATAAAGAATTGTTGGATGGTTTCTCTTATTCTGATGAGCACTTTGATTTCTGTGAGCATTGTGTGTTTGGTAAACAAAACAGAAAATTATTTCCCTCGGGAAGTAATAGAGCAAAAGAGAAATTAGAAATTATTCATACGGATGTGTTTGGACCTGTGGATAATGAATCTATTGGAAAATCTTGTTATTTTACCACCTTCATTGATGATGTATCCAGATATACATGGATTTATTTTATAGAACATAAATCTAAAGTTTTCACTAAGTTTAAGGAATTCAAAGTCTTAGTAGAGAACCAATCAAGTTTAAAGATAAAAATATTAAGATCTAACAATAGAGGGGAATATTGCTCTAAGGAATTTGATGAGTTTTGCAAGCATGCAGGTATAATCAGATAAAAGACAACTCTATATACACCACAGTAGAATGGTGTTGCAGAAAGGATGAACCAAACAATTTATGGAAAGGGCTAGAAGTATGCTTAGTGATGCACAGTTGGATAAATGCTTTTGGGCAGAGGCTATGTGTACTGCTTGCTACTTGATAAATAGATCTCCTTATATGGCTCTTGATTTGACACCTTATGAAGTGTGGATAGGTAAGAAACCTTCTATTTCACATATAAGGGTTTTTGGTTGTGAGGCTTTTGTTCATGTGCCTAAGGAAAAGTGATCTAAGTTAGATCCAAAGGCTAAAAAATGTACATTCATTAGATATGGTGATAATGTAAAAGGTTATAAGCTTTGGAATCCACTAACTCACAAGATTATCTTTTCTAGAGATGTAATTTTTAGAGAACTTAGAGCTATTTCTAAACTTTGGCAGCTAAAAGAAAAAGATGAAAATGTAAAAAGAGTGCACTTTGAGTTAGAGGAGCAAGATGCACCTTAAGAAGAACAAAATGATGGATTAGGGGGTGAAGAAAAAGAAGAATATTTGAGTAGTTCTGATGAAGATGAATCTATTGTGACAGAAGAAGTTGGTACAGATGATCATGCAGAAGAATGAGTAGAGTCTCTTACTCCACCCTTGAGGAGATCCACAAGACAACATAATCCAGTTGACAGGTATAGCCCACCAGATTTTTGTTGTGTATATGCTTTATTGAGTACTAATGATGAACCTAGATCCTATAGGGAAGCTATTTCTATAGATAATAGTGAGTCTTGGCAGTTAGCCATGCAGGAGGAGATGATGTCTTTAGACTCTTGTAACACTTGGGATCTTGTTTGTTTGCCCAAAGGAAGAAGGGCCATAGGTTGTAAGTAGGTCTTCAAGAAGAAGTTTACAGCAGATGGGTCATTGGAGAAGTACAAGGCTAGACTGGTAGCCAAAGGCTACTCCCAAAGAGAGGGAGTTGATTTTGGTGAGATATTCTCTCATGTTGCTAAATTGACTTCTATTAGTTTTCTCTTATCCATTGCTATAGCTTATGATTGGGAGATTGAGCAAATGGATGTTAAGATTGCATTCTTGCATGGAGATCTTGAAGAAGAACTTTATATGCAACAACCTATAGGTTTTGAGGTAAAAGGAAAATAATATTGGGTTTGCAGGTTAAAGAGGTCTCTCTATGGTTTGAAACAATCCCCTAGAATGCGGTATAAAAAGTTTGATTCATTTGTTTTAAAATTGGGTTTTGTTAGAAGTGAGGAGGATCATTGTGTTTACATTCATTGTGTTGATGATTCTATACTAGTTATTGCTTTGTATGTTGATGCCATGTTTTTCAGCAATACTAAGGGTATGGTCAGTGAGATTAAAGCCCAACTTTCAGGTGCATTTAAGATGAAAGATCTTGGTGCTGCAAGGTATATTTTAGGAATGGAGATTAGGAGGGATAGAGTTAACAGAAAGCTTTGGTTATCACAAAGTAAATATGTGAATACTATTTTGTAAAGGTTTAGTTTGTAGGACTGTAACCCAATTAAAGTTCCTTTACCCATTGGTACTAAGCTTTCATTAGATATGTGTCAAAAGACTGAGGATGATCTTGAGGATATGTCTAATGTGCCATATGCTAGTGTTGTAGGGAGTTTGATGTATACAATGGTTTGTACTAGGCCAGATATTGCCCAAGCAATGGGAGTTTTGAGCAAATTTATGTCTAACCCTGGTAGACAACATTAAAACTATATGAAGAGGGTGTTTAAATATCTTGCAGGTACTCTTGATCATTGTTTGGTTTATTCTGCTACTGATAGTGCTAATAAATATTTGGACATACAGGGTTTTGTTGATGCAGATTGGGTAGGTGACTTGGATAGTCAAAGGTCCATGAGTGGCTATGTGTTCACTCTGTTTGGAGGTGCAGTGAGTTGGATGAGTTGAGGCAGCCCACAGTTTCTTTGTCCACTATAGAAGTAGAGTATATGGCTGCTACTCATGTCTCTAAGGAGGCAGTTTGGTTGAGGAGACTGTGTACAGGTATTGGTTTTGATTGTAGGATCATTCAGATTGGTTGTGATAGCTAGAGTGCTATCTGTTTGGCCAAGAATCCCATGTATCATGCTCAGACTAAGCATGTTGATGTTCAGTATGACTTTGTTTGAAACTTGGTTACAAATAGAGAGGTTGAGATAAAGAAGATAGACAATCAAGAGAATGTTACAGATTCATTGACTAACCCTTCAGCATAGAGAAGTTCGTGTGGTACAGACAGGCCATGGGCCTTGTTTCTAGTGCTTGATTATTTTCATTTGATTTCCTATGGGTTGATTTACAATGTATAATGTCAAGTGGGAGAATGTTGGGATAAGACGCCAATAACCTTGTAAATCCCAATATTGTATTTATTCCATTTATTATATGTAATTTCTAATTATCCATGAGAAGGTGTACTAGTTTCACTGGCAGGGGTAATTTCAGAGTCACCAGAAGTTATTACAGAGTGACTTTTACTATTGGCAAATGTAAAAACTCATGGTAAATGAGGATAGGCATGCTCCCTTGAGGAATATACTATTTTTGGCATGTATGACAATTGTCATAATGTTTGGTGAGTGAATCTATGATAGCTGCAAGTTGTCATAAGATTATGTGATTCTATGACACATATGACGTATATGTTAGTTGTATATTTGCTATATTTATCCCAAGGTTCGTATGTTGAAAAAATGATCTTTTGCTGGAATCTATGATGATTATGACACATCATAAGATGCTATAAGAGGCCAGATTTAGTCTTGGGTACCCAACCTTTGCATGGATGTTTTTGGACAAGTGGAAGGTGCTTGTAAGATGGAATTTAATATTTGTATATTGAGGAATCTCATTGGAGAGAAGGTGAACACCTAAGATGAGTTATAAAATGTATCTATAAGTATTTGCCATGTATTTGTTGCTATAATACAGATTTTAGGTACTTGAGTGTTGCCGAAATGCTATCAAATTGAAGACTAGTGGAGAGAGTTGAAGTGTTGTATTGTAAATCATTTTCAAATTAATAGAAACATTGGGCAGCTTTCTTGTGTGGAGTTTTTTTACCCGAAAGGGTTTTCTCCACGTTAAACATTGTGTTATGTGTTCATATTTCTGATTTTGTATTTCTGTGAAGCATAGTTTTGTTTCTGTGTTACAATCTCCATTAATAACACATAGTTAAAGATTGCTGAAATTTATCTTGAATCAAATTTTTATTGAGGCAGTGTTGCTTTCATTTCTAACATAGGGATGCACCCGCATTAGACTCATAGAGTAAATATAAAATGAGTCCCTTATTTTCTATGATAGTTTACTCCTTCCTAGAGATTCTGTTTGTTGCTTCCTCAACTCACTCCTTCCACCCCTTCAGGTATGCCTCAAGTGATCCACCTTGAGTACCACTTTCACCCATGCTATTTTTCACTTTGTTCTACTAATTATCCTCAACACTATTTTCTTTGGCTTGTACTTAGTCATAGCTCACTTGTCTTTTCTATCAACTAGTCCCTCACATATATCAACCTCTTTCTTGGTTGCTTCATACACTTCTATTCTGGTTTCTTCTACCACACATTCCTTAGTACAACTCCTCATCCTCTTGTTTATCTATCCTATCCTTTGCATAGTTTTCTTTTTGTGTCCTTCACTCTCATAACCTCTTCTTTGTGTTACTTCTTTTACATTTGTAGTGCTACCACATGTTCTTCTAGCAATGCCACACACCTTTGGAATCAACACATATAATCCCTCCTCAACACACACTCTAACACTATTGTAAAACTATCCTTCACTTACCCTTAGTGGCATTAACTTATACTTTTGTCCATCATTCTAGATCACATAAGTGTTAGCTCTTCCATCATACATGGCTTATTTATCAAACTACCATGGTCCACCCAACAAAAGATGGCACACATCCATTGGCACAATCTCACATAGCACCTCATCATGGTATGCCCATATGTTGAATCTCACCTAGCACTGTTCCTCCACCAAAATTTAATCTCCCTACTTTAACTAGCCTATCTAACTTATGGGTACAGATGTTTCATCACCCTCAACCCCAACTTGTCAACCATTTCCACATGCACCAAATTATCTATGCTACCACTATTGACCACCACATCAAAACATTTACCCCTGCCCTACATTAGTTCCTCAGAAAACTCTTCTTGTGTGTTAGCTCATCCCTTTTGGTGCACTTATAATCTCTTCACAAAACAAATGAATCCCCACACTTGAGGTCCCTCTCTAAATTAGGTGTCCTCTCACCACCAAATTCATTCAAAGTGCACATCCTAAGGTAGAGTCATCTTGTTCTGGTCTGCATTCCTCCACAAAGAAAGATTCGATCTTGTGGTTCTGAAGACAACTTTTTTTAGGTATTGAAATGACAAATCCAAATTTTCAAGTCCTCACACCATCCTCATAAAATGGTACAAGGGATAGAATATTAAGCATCACTTAAATAGAAGTAATACAGACTATTTTAAAGCTCATTTGCATAGGTTTGAGTTTTATGGAAGATGAAACATGTATAGATCAACCCATTAGAGCTTGTATATGGTCCAAAGTATATTAGGTATGATCTGCATGTAGACAAATTCTATTTTCTGGTACTGCATCAAGTAGTTATGTCTGCAAGTAAAGATTTGAGTATAACTATCCTCTGGATTCCTGGTTATCCATGTTAAAATCTTGAATTCCTCTAGAATCGTTAGATAAAGGTGTGCGGATCTAATAAGGAACATATAATGATGTGTAAGCTCATTCCAAAAGGGTTTTAGTTCTTGTATTAAACCCCAACATCATATCTTGAGATGTGAAGTATCACATGTGGTCCAAAATTCTCTATTTCATACAGATAAGTCATGTTTTATGTTTGCAAAAGTATAGTTTGATATGATACTTCTTCTGTAATGTTGAGATCATGTATGATTGAATTCTTGCTCCACATAGAGTTTTTTGGTTTCTCCCCGATAGTATGAAGATAGACAGTTATCAGTCCTAAACAGTTTGAGCTGATTGGATAAGTATCTGATGTGTGGAGGATCTTGAGTAGTTTCCTTAACTCTGGAAGGTATGGAAAGATATGTCTTGATATCCTTTATGAATTTGTAAGGTCCACAAAAAGTTGTTCCTATCATATTGTATGTACTAATGCCGACTTGTGAAGAGCTAGACGTTTCATCTAATATTGATTGTGATGTCAACCTAATTAGTGTTTTGAAGTGTTGCGGAGATATTTATAGAGATCAAGTTCATTTGTGAGAGTGAACAAGTGGTGCAAACATATACAAAGTAGAATGCAAGATATGAAGTGTGCAAAATCTATTTGAAGGCATGGTTTGAGCACAAATAGAACACTGCAAATTATAAGCATGAGTTAGATGTTTTCCCTACAGTAGTCCATGTAGTTACTATCTTTATAAATCCAATTGTAGTGAGCAGAGTACTTAGGGAGTAGTATCTTCCTTAGGTTGTAGCCCTAAACAAAAGTTGTAATTGTTGTAAGCATAAATATAGGGCGTAGTAGCTTCCTTGGGTTGTAGCCCTAAACCAAAGTTGTAATTGTTGTAAGCATAAATACATGGAGTAGTAGCTTCCTTGGGTTGTTGCCCTAAAACAATGTTGTAATAATTTTTGTAGTGAGCATAATATACTGTGAGTTAATCCTCACTATGGTTTTTCCCTATTTTAGGGTTTTCCACATAAAAATACTAGTGTTATGTGTGTTACATGATTTCCTTTTTGTTCTCTAAGTTATTTAGTTTATATGTAAACATTTGGTTAAGTTTTAGTGTATGCCAATTCACCCCTGTTCTTAGCACCTCGTTGTGTTCAACAGTCTACTAATCA
This sequence comes from Cunninghamia lanceolata, assembly GCA_027924645.1. Taxonomy (NCBI): domain Eukaryota; kingdom Viridiplantae; phylum Streptophyta; class Pinopsida; order Cupressales; family Cupressaceae; genus Cunninghamia; species Cunninghamia lanceolata. Next base: position 5,828,788 of record BSBN01000934.1, read on the forward strand.
TTTCATGATCGTGAATCTAGCCTCTCAAGATGGTTGACCTATGAAGAATTGACCCTAGTGATTGAACAATCTCCCCAAGGTATTTTTAAATACTGCTAGTCCTTAATGATTAGTGCATAGTAGAGAATTTAGTGAAGAAGAGACAAGAATTGTATAATGCACCAAATAAGATTAGTGGGCCACAGATCTAATCTACATGGCACAAAATTGACCTGCACAAATTTCTGAGTCTACACAACATCTACACACATTGAGCATTCCAATATTTTTCTCTAAACTATGACAAACTAATTCAATATGATATTAATTAGTTTTCATACACTCTACTGAAGTCAAAAGCTAAGTACTCTCCTCCTTTATAATAGTGTTCTTTAAATAGTATTACTTTATATACTTTATCATTCCCAACTATTAATTAATTTAATTTGGATTAAATTCACTTCTAATTATATAGAAATATTTAATTAACCTAAATTAACTTAAAAGAAATATATTTTCCCTTTATAATATTTTATATTCCAATCATTTTGCCAACACTTACCCAACAATGCATTTCCATCTATGCATGAGAACACTTGGTCATAACGAATACAGTTCTTCAAAAAGTGAAGGCAAAGCAAACAAGCTTATTTCCTCATTACTACTTACTCAAGATGGCCTTACTCGTAAAAATGAATTTAACTGTCTCAGTAGCCTAACCTACAGTGAGTGTAAAGTCATGTCTCCGGTTTAAATCTCGCCGAGCTTTATATTCAATTCAAAAGAAATGTTACTGATTTAATTGGATTACAATATTCGCGAATGGTCCACAATGTTTCATAAAATATGAAGTGGCAGGGACATCTCGAATAAAGTAAAGAAGACAAGGTTACAATCTCGACCCCATCAGATGCATTAAAAAATATGCATTGTCTCTGCATTGTCTCTGCATTGTCTCTGTACTGTGCTATTTTTCAGCCACTAAGATGCTGGCCTAACAAACAATAAACTTATGGCGCTTGTAGAAACTTAAAATATTTGAAATTTGTTTTAAGAGCCTATGATAATCTCTACAATACAGATGTAATTCCATCGCCGAAAGAATCCAAAGGTGTGGTTGAAGAAAACTGACCATAACAAAAGAAAAAATAACAGTTTCAAGTCCAGCAATGGAGATTTTATAGTTGAGGCGGCGTTCTCATGGCCTTGGCGAGGTCGGTTTCCTTTTGGAGTGGTAAATCCCCCTGCATTATTCCCAGTTGCACCTCCATTTCCCACTCCCCCACCAGCAGCTCCACCACCTCTTCCGCCACCTCTTCCCTCTCTTAAACTCTCATTATGTGCCACAAATCCTGCAATCAATCTTATTATAAGTATAATTTTTTTCAAAAAGAGATTAAACGACCCACATTACTGTCAGCAAACCCATTTTACCATTCTACCAAATTGAAATACATTTGAGTTACTTTTCTTACCCAGTTTGTTGCCAACAATGGAGGTTGGGCTACGATCTCCCACTCTGTACAAACTCTGGTTACCAGACACTTCCGAGCCTTCAATGCCATCGATCCCCAGCACCCCCTCCAATACCGTCAATAAAATACATGCAGTAAGGCCAACAAATTTATAGAGATTGCTATTCATTTGAGCTTCCGTGGCCGCTGAAGATGTTTATCTGGCTGCTTCAATCAGAGCTCTTCTATGTGGCGTAGTTTGGAATTTTAATGACTGTCACTACATGAAATGGGAAAAGCAATGTTTCTTCCTTCAATCCCTTTTACCAAATCAAACACACTTCACTCCAACGTTATTCCGTATTCGTTAAATTGCTTATCTTCAACGCTAACCTAATCCAACACCTTTTATTTTTTTATTTTTAAATTTTTTATTCTCTGTTTCTGCAGTAACTTGCTGCCATTACATAGACACTTTTGTTCAACACTATGAACAGGTTTTGAAAGCTCGGGATCCATCCCTAAAGCAATTTAATGCACTTCAATAATGCATTCAAGTGGTCCTTTGCAGGGGTACCATGCAATTTATTTCTGTTTTGGTGCCCCTATGCGCATGTGGAGGGCTCCAAGAGCTTTTATACAAATCACATCAATCTTCTAGAAATCATTACTGAAAAGAAGGATAATTAACACATGGTCAACGTTGATTGAGGGAGAGTTTGAGCTACTTTAACTCGGACTACATAGGAAGACAAGGGCTGACAAAGGGAAAGTCTAGATCTAGGTACACTAAATGAGCTAATACTTCATGAAGATCTATAGGATCCTTGTCACTCCATTTAATATGCCTCATAATACACCCATGGCTTTATTTGGTGGTGCTGCTAGGAATTCTCCTCTAGGGAGTACATGATCACCCTAGGAATCTTGAGATGTTATGTTCTAAATATGTGCATGGAGGAGTTAGGATACTCGAAGAACATATTCAAGTTTTCAAGGATGTTGCAATTAGGGCCCATATTCAACATGAAGATGTACCTTGTAGACTATTCCCATTCACAAGAGGTGAAGTGGCATACAATTGCTATCTAGGTTTGTCAAATGGGTTAATTAGAAGTTGGAATTATTTGTAAACTATATTTCTCAATCAATTTAGAATTCCTATTTACCTAGTTATGTCATATCATCAATTTACAACTACACAAAGATAACATATTGAACCCATAAGCATGTTAAGCACACATTTTCATAAATTTTACACAAGGCTTTAGGACCCATACCTACAAAGTGAGGCATCTACTATGCAAACATATCTTAGGGCTCTAGATCCTTTAACTTCAATGGGTAAAAACACAAATTTGTGTCACACTTTTATAAAGGAATCAACCAACACAAACAAAAAATTTTAACTTCGACCTCATAAAAGCAGCATTTATGTTTTGAATTTTAAAATAATGTAAACTAATGAAATGTAGAACTCAAGATGAATTTTATATTTGTAATTTTTCAAAAAAATTAAAAAATTATTTTGATATATTTTTTTATAAATTTAATATCAGATTTTGAATTGCTGAAAATTTCAGGAAAAAGTGATGTAGAGTCCACATCATAAAAAAAATAATATTATTTTTACCTAAATTTTTTTTCTCAAATAGATTAGTTCAATATCTAGTGCATAAAAAAAAAAAATAGTTTTTAATGCATATTTTTCTCGTAATAATAGTTTAAAGTCAAAATTACTAGAATTTGATAGTTTTCATTCTACGTCAACTTTTGTATAAGTTTTTTTTATCATTTTTAAAAAACCAATTATATTGTCGTGGAGAGGACTCTTTCCTCCAGTGCACCATATAATTTTTTTTTAAAAATGGTGTGGTTTTTATTCTTTTATTTTTTCTAATCAGTGTCATCGTTGATTATAACAACCTACTTGCAATAATTTAAAACAAAAAATATTAAAACAAATCAAAATATGAAAATATATATATACTTCGATTGTAAACTCGGGGATCTACAAAAGGGTACTTTTAGTTTTTTGAAATAATTCATTCTAACTGAAGAAATATTGAGTCCAAGTTGAGAGTTTCAGAAAATTCTAAAAAAAGAGGAGGTGGTTGCCAAGTAGGATGCCACATAGATGGTTTTGGGCGAGTTGAACTTGCCTGATTTTTTCTAATCAATATTGTTTTTTATTATAACAACCTACTTGCAATAATTTAAAACAAAAAAATATTAAAACAAATCAAAATATCAAAAAATATATATATTTCGATTGTAGACTCGGGGCTCTACAAAGGGTACTTTTAGCTTTTTGAAATAATTTATTCTGACTAAACAAATATTGAGTCCAAGTTGAGAGTTTCAGAAAATTCTAAAAAAAGAGGTGGTTGCCAAGTAGGATGCCACATAGATGGTTTTGGACGAATTGAACTTTTTCGGTCAGCCCCCCATTTGGTCGGCCAAATTTTTTTTTTCTAAACTAAAACAACTTCATATAAGTATAGGTTCATTTTTGCTTATTTTTTAATTCAAACATTAAGAGAAATTACAAGAAGTGGTTTTTTTGTCAATAGAGGCTACAAATTATTTTTTTTTTTTTCAATTCAAGCATTTGGAGAAAGCACACAAAAGGAGTTTTTTTGGCAAGAGAGGCTACAAATTTTAAAGGTACAATAATTCTCAACTTGTCAATGATTAATTTTAAAAGTTTATAAGTGTATTTATTGTTTATATATATTGGTTTTGAATAATTTATTAAATTCATCTAGAAATTGAACTCCATGACTTAAATTTATTGGGATGTACATGCATGTGTATGCGTGTAGGTGAATTAAAATAAACAATTTGTGATAGGGAATAAAAGAACTAGATCAAGGTTGTATGACCGAAAATGAGATGAAAAAAAACTAAATAGGGGAATTTGACTTTAAGATCATCTAGTCAAGAACAACCCATTGAAATTATTGATGAACAAGTTGAAGAGCATGATAATGAACAAGTACAAGAAGAAATCGGTACTAGCGATAGAAAATTTTTGTATGGAATGAAAAAATATAATGGAAATGGATGAGGACTCTCTTTTCAAGGTGATTTCACCTAAACATATGTTACCTAAAAGCACAATAAAACTTCACTCTAAAAGAATTTGGGATGAATTTTTTGGAGATAAATCTCTAATTGGAAGAGCACAATTATGCGCAAAGTTATTTAGGTGAAAAGAAATTACCCTTGCTTTAGAGTTGTTAGGGGTTGATAATTTAAGAAAAAATCTTTAGTATTATTAAATTAGATAGGAGTTGAAAACTTGCAAGAAGCATTGGATTCTATTAAAACCAAGAGTCAAGCTACTGATTTAAGTGTTGTACATAGAGCATTGATGACTATAATTTCTAGTTAAAAATTATCACATAGAAGTCAAGTTCAAGCAATTGCCAAAATAGTAAGTGTATCTAGGAGAACTATTCAAAGATATATCAATAAGAGAAATAGATTAGATAAAAACATTCAATGTAATTGGGTAAATATTTGTTGACTCCCTCAGAAAGATAGAATTTCAAAAGATGTAAGACAAAACGTAATTAGATATTGGACCAACTACTCTCGTGTCTCTTCCAATAAAAGGGATACTATACAAATAAAAGGTGAAGATGGTAAAAAAATTTCTCATCCAAAATATTTTATAGATACAACACAAAGTGAATTTTTTGAAACATTCAACCAAGAATTTCCACATGTGAAGATTTGTGAAAGGATGTTTGAGAGTTTACAACCATGTTTCATATGTATAAACAAAAGTATGTGAAACTTGTTGCTAATGAAATTGTGTTTAATTTTATCTACACCTACAGTCATATAAAAAAGTTATGTCAATAGTTAATACAAATGTAGCCATCCCTGGAAGTACAACACAATTTGTGAAGTCTATCTTATATAAAAATCAGAAGATTTAGATGAATCCAATGTACGGTGTATAAAAATGCATGTATAGATTGTGGAAATTTGAGGAAACTTTTAATACCATTTGAGAATATTGATCATTCAATGCTAGTTGTTTGAAAGAGATTTGAATATGAGAAATACTCAATGAAGTTAGGAGCTGAGTCCAAAAAATTGTTTTAATACAGTGAATTGCCTTACAATGAGTTTATGGACTCTAAATTTCGTAACATTATATATCCACATATCCAACATTGTCATGGTGCAAGATGGTAGGCTAAGCAATTTTGTGACTCAAAGAATTGTTTTCAACCTAGTTGTATTCTTTCTATTGTATTTTTTTTTTAGAACTATGCATTTAGTCCTCTAACTAAGATTCAAAGTTAATATTATCATTCAAAACAAGTCACAATATTTGTACAAGTTAGCTATAGACATGCTTAGTTACCTATAGATGGTGAAGAATGTAGCAAAGATGACTGAATTATCATCATGGAGGTTCACTTTTGGATCAGTGATGATACGGGTCATGATAAAAGTTATGTGGCACATTGTTTTGGAATAAATTTTGAAGATTTGAGACAACATGACATAAGTGTATTACAACACTGGATTTGGTTTGATGGATGTGCTAGTAAGTGTTGATTTTATTTTAATTTTAATTTTTTAGTTTTAAATTTAAATTTATAACTTTATTTACTTGAATCAATTAGTTATATAGATATAGTTTTTAACTTTTTTTTGGTTTTCAAATGGTTGTTTATATAACTAAATACATGACTATTTAAGTTTGCAAAAACATTTAATTGGTTAATGCAACAACATGCTAGAAATAATATAAAGTTTTTGTGGAATTTTTGAGAGTGGACATGGAAAAGAAGAACACAATTGAGCAGGAGCATAGGTGAAGCGTACACTTCGCTAATATGAACTTGTAGGTAAATTTGTACCATATACATAATTTATGTAAATTATTTAAAATTGTTGAATACTTCACCTTGACATGAATTTGCAAGTAACACCATACGGAATGCAAATGAAATTTTTGAATGGTGCAAAAGTTTTTTGGTGTCTGTGACTCAATACACAATAGACTCTATTTTTTAGAAGTGAAAGGTATGTATATAAATTGAATATGTTATTTGGAAACATTAGTTAAATGCAAGTACATGAATTTATTGAATTTGTTTTAATACATAGATATTTACATTTACACAAGTCTTAATTGGAGGCTTGAAATTAAATAAATATTAAAAAAGTAAATTTAGAAGTTTAGTCTTAATCGGATGAGCTTGAATTTGTTCATACATAGATATCGATCGATCAAATCCTTATAATTGTCAAACAATTAATGGTATTACAGGTTTGCATCAAGTCATGACTATAGGACATAGCAATCGTCTTGCTATTAAAGTGAGAAAAATCATGTTTTTGTGTTGATTGCATTGAGAACAATGCAAGTATTATACAATGTGAGAATATTAGAGATGGATATGTTTGACAATGGGAAATGAAACAAATAGTAAAAATGCCTCCTTTTAAAGATAGTGACATTGTAGATGTCTATGAGCCTCGAATTTAATTGTTACAATTAAATCTTAAAAGTAAATTTAAATTAAATTTTAGCTTATAGAATTTTGATTTGTATTCTACCTAAGTCAAGAGTCATTATAAATATTTCAATGATTTACATTGAATCTAGATAATGTACATACATGTTTACTTGTGGTGTGTATAGGAGATATTTTTTTTGTGGTTGCAAAACCTAACAATTCAGAAGGTGTAGATTATTATCTACTAAGATGCGCACAACCAAAATCTAAATTATTAGAATCAATGATAGATGGTGGTGGACAATCTTATCCCATTGGATTAGTTGTTGTTGAAGGTACGTATGATCAACAAACAAAGATAGATAAAAATTGTATTATATTTATTGATTATATGCCCGAACAAAAGGTTCTATATTATAGTCACTTAGTTATAGCAACAAGATTAAATTTGGAAACTTTACCAAAAGAGGACGTGGTTAACAAAAGTGGAGGTTGTCTATTGAAGATCATGAAAATATTTTAGAGATAATAAAAGATAGAGAATATCTGGATTATATGTACCAAGAGGTTTAAAAGTTGCATGGATGTTATAAGTTACATTATTGAAGAGTGAGTTGAACCTTGATCGATACATGGTATGAAGGTATGTTCACACTAGATTCCTAAGATATATAAATAAATTAGTTTGATTTTAAAATTTATGATTGTTGATAGTTCTTTCCTTTCAACTTTTAATTTTAATGGTTCTTGATTATTGAACTTCATGAACTTTGCAGGTATAATCTCTAAACTATATATATAGTCTTTAATTTAGGTAGATTAGCTCTTAGGTCTTAGTTTTAGGGTTTTAGGTTTTCTAGGTGTCTTAGGTCTTAGATGTCTTAGGTGTATTAGATATGTCTTAGGTGTCTACGCATGTCTTAGGTGTTTTATGTCTTAGGTGTTTTAGGTGTACGTCTTAAGTGTTTTAGGTGTCTTAGGTGTTTTACATCATAGCCCTGTCTTAGGTCTTTAAAGGTATCTATGTATTAAGTCTTAGGTGTCAAGTAGGTCTTAGATGTCTTAGGTTTCAAGTAGGTCTTCTAAGATCTTAGATGTCTTAGGTATCTTAGGTCTTATGCCTACTATGTGTCTTAGGTCTTAGATGTCTTAGGTGTCTTAGGTCTTATGTCTTCTAGGTGTCTTAAAGGTGTCATAGGTCTTAGGTGCCTTAGGTCTTATGTCCTCTAGGTGTCATCTTTTTAAGATGTCTTAGGTGTCTTAGATGTCTTAGTTGTCTTAGGTGTCTTAGGTCTTAGGTGAGGCCACATGAGCTTCCACCGTCATGTGGTTGGCCTTGTCAATACAAAATTTAATTATTTTTCGAAGCTAAGGGAAGCTCTTTTTTTTGTATAGATATCTAGAGTTCATAATTTACATGTTCAAATGAGCTACTTAGGCCACGACCTTTTAAATTTATGTTATTTCAACATGTGAGTTTGGTAGATCATTATATGTAAATTTATCAATTGAGTTCTTTTTTATCTTTGTTGTATCATTATCATTTAGGGGCTTCAAACTTAACAATGGCCTACATTAGATATCTATCTAGTTCATAATTTACATAGTTCATTTAATAAGTTCATACATGGGCATGCTAAGAAGATTTGAACAACTCAAATATATACATTGAAATCCACCATCAAGAATATTATTTAAGAATTGACAAATAATGTTATAGTTTCATAACTTTATACTAACATGTGGATGTGTATGATAGGTCTCTCTAAATAACTATCTTCTTGGAAGTAACTTTATAACTGTCAACTCTGATCAACAATCATGGCCATTTATTGTTTCTACAGAAATGGACGAAGTAGTATAGATAAACTTTATGGTTGTAAAACAAATGCTAAGATATCTTCCTGCATTTGCTTTACAACCATAAAGTTTATTTGTACTACTTCGTCCATTTTTAGAAACAAATGATTGTTGATTTTATAAAGTTACTTCCAAGAAAATAGTTATCTAGAGAGACCCATCAGGCACATCCACATGTCAATACAAAGTTAAATGAAATTATAACAAATTACATATCTATTAGTAAACAGATTTGTCTTCCCAAATTCCTCTATGTATTTTGCCCAATCTTAAGGTGACAATTGCACTAACAGTTGAACAATGTAAAATAGATTTTTACAATTGCTCTCTGAATTTTTTAGAAGGTACAACTCCCTTCATATGAATGTATAATTTTATATTTTTAAATAATTTCTCCTCTCCTCAATACTATGTAAACTTTTGACTAAAATAAAAAATGAAATATTAATCATGGCACACAGTCCATTAATACTTGCTGAGATTAGGTAATATCAAAAATAACTAAACAAATATTTGATGAAATATCTCAAAATATTAACAACACAAAGTCAGTTAATATTCTTCTAAATTTACAAATAAACAACTCCTAAACATTGATAGCACACAGTTTATCAATATTTCTCCAAATCTGTGATACAAAGCCCGCTTTCATTTTTGGTAGCACAAAGTGGAATTCATGAAGCAAGAAAATTATTTATCTTCACCTCGTCAAATTTCACATAACTTCAATAATATTTGCAAAATGTTACATGCAGCCTATCTCCTAAGAGAGGAGAGAGAGAATGTTCGTAAAATGGAACTACCCCGTTTTATACATTTTACCCATACCCAAGTAGTTGGGTAACTACCTGTAACTTAACTCCTTCTTGAAATGCTTATTCACTTTTGCCTTAGGAATTTTAATTCTTCAAAAATATTTTCCCACCTCTTCACAGGAATTTCCAATTCCAAATTAATTCTTTAAAGAATTAATTTATCTCAAGTATAACTTACCCTACTTTAATTACTTTCCTCTTGAAAATATTTTATACATCTCCTCCAACATATAATTTTCACATGCCATTACCCTTTGCATTTTCACAATGTTAATTAATTCTCTTAAAGAATTAATTTCCCCTACATAGAGAATTCACCTAAGCACATGTAATTCCATTTTACATGACCATGGTGTAAATTTAATTACTTTGGAATAATGGAAAAATGTTTAATTCTTTAAAAGAAATAAATAGACATGTTAGTGCAAAGTAATTTATAAATGTGAATAAATTTAATATGGCTACCTAAAGTCACGTGGAGGTTCATCCCTTTGTACTTTTATAAACCTGTATGTGATTAATTGCTCTTGCCTTATCACAACTATCCTCCTGTTATTTGCAGAGTGTCACTTAAATGGTTGCCCAGGATTATCAATTTTGAGGGCTAACACAGGGTCTAATTGAGGACTACATTCCCTGGTGGAATGCATTGAACTCCAGATTCTCTGGCAAACCAGTGCCTCATCCATTAGGCTATAGAGTCATCGATATTCTTGTCCAATCCAAATAAGTTACTGCTTGTTTGAAAGGATCTTATCACATATCTCCTTAATATCCACTTTCAATTTTTCTATTCTTCCTGCCTCTTCTTCCAATCTAAGCCATTCTGCATGTAATATGTCTCTAGTATCCTAGAAACAAGTTCCCATTTCCAATGACTTCTACGAAATTTTCTATAAGAGTTGCTATTACCTAATGATTGTATTAATCCCTGCATGTAGATATTAGAGCTCAACCCTGTCAGATCAAAAACCTTAAAACTAAGAATTTCCTCCACTCCCGGAGTTGAAACTTGAACATGAAAAATCATCTATAATCATTTCTCCATCTAACATTGTGTTCAAAATCTCCATTCCTTTCTGTTACTATTGTGCCAGTTGTGTTTGTAGTGATAACCACTGTTGAACCAACAATTACAGTTACACCAACGTTTGATGATGTGTTCTCAGCTACTGGGACTACTGGAGCTATAAAATGTGGTAGATCTACATGTCCAGACAAAGTGTTTGAATTTATGAGATTACCTTGACTTAAACCCTGGAAATCTCAGCGCTATCTGATAAGAAGCCATCTCTGTGACAGCTGTAGGAACTCACATCCCTGTATCTTCTTCAGAAGTGGGATATTTTAGGGTCTCTTCCAATGGCTTAAAACTTAACACCTTTGGTTGCTTGACCTCGTTCAAAAAGTGATTGTCATAAAGATGAACCATTGTCCTGCATTGAGAGAGTTTCTTCACCTCCAGGTTTGCAAAAGGCATAAGCAATATATTGGAAGCTACTGACCTCTCAAAATTTTATATTTACGACTAAGATCATTGTTATCCTTTTAATACAATCTAAAGTTATGATCTTCTTCCTTTGAGCATTATGTCAAACATTTCCTATGCTTGGTTATGGATGCACATTTCAATAGGGTATTTCAATAAATGAATTGTGCACAATGCATGTAACACGTACTAGTGCCCTATTAATTATGATTTGAGAAGATGCTGGCTTTCCCAGTTCATATACCAAAATACAGTTATCTAGAGACCTTCTTGCCACTTTAGCACTATCTGGTTATCAGGAGAGACAATTGATACGAGTAGTGTGGTAAAGCATGTTGTCGACCTTTATCTCCCTAGTTACACGATCCCACACAATAGCTTCTCTATTCAAGTCCCCAAATGCAAACATGGATCCATCAGGAGATACTATAGCAGTTGTCACTACATAGCCAACATCAGTGGTTGATACTATTTTTGATCCTTGAATGATAATTACCCGAGCATTAGTGGAAACAAAAGCAAGATCAGGGCAACTAACTGACATGTCTATATCCTTGATTTGCACCCCAACATCAATTGGTTATGCACCTTTATGTTGCTCTAATAGCAAATGTATTCTTCTTACCTTATTATCAAAACCACATGTTGTTAGCTCTCCTTCAAATATCACAAGGCATTTATTTGGGTACGATCTCTCCTCTCTACACAGCCAGTGTAACCAGATCCAAGTATACATCTAACAATTATGCTTGGATCATAGCTGCTTGGGTAAACCTTACTTTGTCTGCTGTAAAGAGAAAATGCAATTACATTTATACTCTTGATGTGACCAGAAATTAGCTTTGGTGGTTTATCTGGATTGCTTGTGGACAGTAAGCTCATCATGCCACCAAGAGCAAAAAGTAATCAGATAATCATTTAACCAAAGACAACCAACTAGCATACCACCTACTCCTCCTTGGCTTCCAAATATCAATGTTTTATTTATTGTTTCATTCCCTTTTTCATTAATCTCCCATATTTTTGTAGACTTGTCTACTAACACAATAAGTACCTATTCACTGTCAGGACTCTAGCTGGTAGCATAAATGCTTCCTCTGTAGCCACCATCTTTAGACACCTCTTCTAATCTTTCCTCCTGTCTTGCCAAAAACAACAGCTCTCTAACTGTTCCATGGCCATGAGTTCCAACAACTAAGAGATCTACTTTGAGTTCATTGACTGCTTCACAGATTGCATACTGTGTTTCTCCTGTCATTACCTTAACTTCAATGCTCACATTGCACTTCCCACAAATGTCTCTTGCACAAGATAACAATCTTTTCATGATGAGATTCTCACTTTTTCCATCTATGTCCATCACATGATGCCCAGCCGATACAGCCACAAAAATAATATACAAAGAGTAAACCACACCACAAGTCTCCAAGGCGAGCACAACGTTGTTGTCACTTCTGTTCTCAGAAAAATCAAGAGCTAACTTGCAGGAAGGAGCATTCTTCATGTCATATTTATTGTGTGAACATCCCCAGAAAAAGAAAATTGTTAATACTGATCAAAAGTGCCTTCTCTAACCAGTTGTTCTCGCATTGCTAGATCCAAGTTCCATGTTGGGGAGACCCCAGCCAATACATGGAACATCAACGCAACAAATATTATGTGTATAACCAAAATCCATGCACCGTATATGCCATCCACTCAAGTCAAGATTGGTTTCGTATACATCGAATGGTCACCGGTTTTCTTCACTCTATCCCACATCGATAGTAGACCACCATTCGCAGTGCATACAAAATGAGCAGAACCAACTGCCAGCATAGCAGTAGGAGGCAAAACATTACTCCCTTGAAACATTTCCACTAAACGTGGAGTCCACTCATCCATTTATTCCCTTGGCCTAACCTCACTTACCCTACATAGCTCTGAGTGTAACCGTATCCTTCAAAATCCACTACAACTATGTGATTGCTATCACATGTAGCTTTAGTGATGGTTTTCACTAACGAGCTAGCAATAGCAAGGGACGAACTGTGCTTCGTTGGCTGGTCTCACTGTAGACTCCTTTTCATTATACTCATTGTCCGTTCTATGACCAAGATGACCATATTGTGGAAGCCAAGATAGTAGACCCTAACTATCCCTTGTTCTAGCCAAATGCAAATGCACTCGCATCCTCTGTCACAACAACTGTATGCTATTTCCCAGCTCCAAATTTTACAATTTTAAAGTTTGATAATCCTAATACCACGGTTGGATTGTTACATTGTACTAGGTCTCCATGTCCCAATTGTCCCTAATCCTTTTTGTGTAATATTCGATCCACACGTTATGTTTTGTATTTGATTTATTGGTGGTATACATTAACCTCGATGGTCTAATTTCCTACAAGTTGGCCCAGTAAAGATATCACCAATTTATTTACATCAAATGATCCATCTAAGCACCCTGCTACTGCTTCAATATGCTTTTTAGGCATAGTATTAGGAGATATATATCAGTTCTGTAGATGGGAAAAATTAATATAACTCCAAGTCTACTATATCCTTGCCAAATATACAACATAGTTGAGTTGCAAATTGCACAAATACCAGTATGCCCTATATCGATAGTGTTACAAACAACCTTTATGACAATAGTTGTAGCTCAAGCACCAAATCCTGATGTTGGATTGAATTATAGCATTGAAAACAATGTTTAAACTACAACCAAAATAGTCACCAATTTTAAAGATTCATGGGTAGACAAATAAGTATCACATAACCATCGATCTATGATACAAACTAAGTCCTGGAACTGCTCCCATTCTTCCTTTGTATTTTCACAAAATTATGGAGGTCGCCTCTCATTTCATTGCAAGATTACCATGGCAGATATCATAAACAATAACCATCTTTTGAGCACCGGCAGTAGCTATCAAGAGTGATCCACAATCTCTTTTGTTACCATGTTTATTCCACCATGGTTGATCTAAATTCCCAAGGAGGAGAGACAATGTGGTGAATAGGCAATTGATTTTCATCAATTTCACCTCTGGCATCTAGGGTAAGATGCACAAGATCCAGGAATTTTTGAAGCATTATAGGGATGTATTTGTTTTGGTCTATTGTGGCTGTCAGTTGAGCCTCTATAACAGTAGACCAAACATGGTGAGCATATTGGCTCCATTGGGTACACACCATGCTTTCCAGTCAAAGGGAGGATGGGGTATTCTTTGGGTACAACCTTAGGTTCTGAGGCTGCCAAATCAGAAAGATACTAAACAGAGTTGAATACTTTGGAAAAACATGGAGAATATTATGTAAGACTTGTAAGTCCATTTCATTGAGTTTGGATTAATGGAATTTGAGTAACAGTGACACAAGGGTTGGATAGAAGAGGGAATCAACACTTCACCATTCAATGAAAGGTAGGAAGGGGAAAGATACCATAAAACGGTTGCTGCTGCAACTTATTGAAAACACGAAACACACAAACAAAATAGAGACAAACAAAAATTGAAAGCAAAGTATGTACATGGGAAAATAAAGGGTGGAAACAAGGTTACACATAACCGTTAACAGGTTGAACAAAATATGAGCCCCTTCGGGATAATTTTGGGCCATAAGAGGGCATCCTTTGCAAGAATATGAGTACCAACAACAGCAAGATTTTTATTGGATCAACAAGGAAGGCATGGGTATAGGTGGAAAAACAAATATTGACTCAAAAGTTTGGCCTTAGGTAGCAGGAATACTCAAATTACTTTCTTCTTTGACCAAACATGTGGGACACACAGTCTTCTCATAAACCATTGGAATATCAACATTATTTGCATCTATAAGAAGGTGTGTAACTGTAAAGGGTGATTTTTGTACAGTTATGTTTTGGTAGTCTTGGTGTATATCCTCCTTTCACCCTTACATTCAAGGACCTAAGGTCGAGTTGCAATGTACTATCATACCCTAGGTCCCTATTGAGATGTAGGGAAACTTGAATATTATGATTTGATTGTCAATTTCCTTCTCTTATGCTCAATTATACCTTAAAACCCTAATTATGCAAATACGACTGCAAACAGATGAATAATAGAAAATGCTGCTACAGGAAGATATAAAATAACAAATCACTGTGTACCTATTTTTGGGGTTTCGAGACAGAAAATTCATGGACTAAGGAGCGGGTGCCCAAGTCCAAGGTACTAGTTTATTTACGGGATTTTGACCTCCTCCTGACATCGATCTACACTATAACTTTTATTTTTGGGAATTCAACTGCGGAGGACACAGGGACTAGCACCCAAGTCCTGAAAAGTCTCTAGTGTCCTGCTTCTCTTCAGATCCTGAATCCTTGATGTCTTTTGATCCCTCCTACAACTCCACTTTTTCAAGATGTGACACTTGTAACCTGCAATCACAAAACTTTGGGTGGGGGTTGTGGTGTTTAGAGGCTTGCCTCAGTCAAGCCCTAGAGAGACATTCAATTCTTTCGAACACCGTTGTTAGATAGAGAGTGCATGCCTAGGGAGGTAGAGGCAAAAACCAAATGATAAATGCTCAATGATCACAATAGATATCACCTTGTAGTGAAGATCTCATGGGAGGAAGAAGCTCTTCATTCCATGAGGAGATGGATGCTCAAATCTACAAACACAAACACATAGACAACACAAATCTGCTCTTGCAACATAATGAAATCCTTGAATCACCTTTAGGATGCCATAATCACATGAACATAATCTCTAGTTACAAATGAATACCTAAACATGCTTATATATGCAACTACAAACATTCCAGGTAAGATTTTTTAAATTCAAATTTATTGTGTTGTCCTAGGGACCAAATAACAGTCATAAACTGACACTTCAAATTTGGGCCTAACCCAAAATAGGGTAGGACTAGGGCACGGGTGCCCAAGTTCTCCCCCCTATTTTGGGTAGTGTTAGGTTCAAGGGGTCCCCCTAGGCCTCATTTGTCATGATACCTAGGGTTCATTCTATCGGGATGTCAAATTATGATGCAAGATGTCCTAAATGCATACTAGAGACCTGTGAGCTAAACCTTTTGAAGGAAAAGCCCCCAAGGGGACATTTTCTGACATTCCAGTAACAAACATATCTTTCTCCATTAATGCAATTGAAATGTCATCAAGATTGCCCATACCTCCAAGAACTTTGTTCAATGGTTGTCTTTGTGGCTCTTCAACTATATGCGGCTAAATTAGATCTTCATTGGATTCCTCCAATGACAAAACTAGGGCTAGAACTTATAGAGGCTGAAATTTTTCTACAATTTCTTCTTGTTCATCTTTTTCCATTTCAATTTCAAGATATCCTTCATCTTCACATTCAGTGCCAACATCTTCTTTATGCTCTTCTTTGTTCAGGTCTTGTGGTGGAAATATTTCTTTTTGTTTAATTGGTACAACACCATAGAAGTTTCTTAAGAACTGTACGTCCTTTATCATATCACCTACCACCTCAATAATATGATTTTGGTTGAAAGGGGGCATGAATAAGAAGAAGTTTGCCTCATTTTCACTAGTTGTAGGAATCCAATCTTTTAGTATTTCTAGATATTTTGCAAGCATCTTCTAGTATTCGCCTTCAATAGAGCCACCAACCTCCATCCTAGGGGAGGTACCTCCAAAATTCTAAGGAAACCAAATATGCACCAGCACCTTCATATCCCCAGCAGAGTCGCCAAAAATCTGTTAGTAAACAAATTTGTCACCCCATTATTCCTGTGTATTTTGCCCAATCTTAAGGTGACAATTGCACTAACAATTGAATGATGTAAAATAGATTTTTACAATCCCTCTCTGATGTTTTTAGAAGGTACAACTCCCTTCGTATGAATGTATAATTTTATATTTTTAAATAATTTCTCCTCTCCTCAATACTATGTAAACTTTTGACTAAAATGAAAAATGAAATATTAACGGTACACAGTCCATTAATACTTACTGAGATTAGGTAATATCAAAAAAAACAAAACAAGTATTTGATGAGAAATATCTCAAAACATTAACAACACAAAGTCCGTTAATATTCTTTGAATTTGCAAATAAACAACTCTTAAACATTGACAACACACAGTTTATCAATATTTCTCCAAGTTTGTGATACAAAGCCCTCTTTCATTTTCAGTAGCACAAAGTCTCCTAGAAAATTGAATTCATAAAGCAAGAAAATTGTTTATCTTCACCTCATCAAATTTCACATAACTTCAATAATATTTGCAAAATGTTACTCTCTCTCTCTCTCTCTCTCTCTCTCTCTCTCTCTCTCTCTCTCTCTCTCTCTCTCTCTCTCTCTCTCTCTCTCTCTCTTTGGAGAGATCGTAAAATGGAAGTACCCCCTATAACTATAACTAAACTGCTTCTTAAAATACTTATTCACTTTTTCCTCAAGAATTTTAATTCTTTAAAAATATCTTCCCACCTCTTCATGAAAATTTCCAATTCCAAATTAATTCTTTAAAGAATTAATTTATCTCAAGTATAACTTACCCAACCTTAATTACTTTCCTCTTGAAAATAATTTATACATCTCCTCCAACATATAATTTTCATGTGCAATTACCCTTTGCATTTTCACAATGTTAATTAATTCTCTTAAAGAATTAATTTCCCCTACATAGAGAATTCACCTAAGGAAATGTAATTTCATTTTACATGGCTATGGTGCAAAGTAATTTATAATTGTGAATAAATTTAATAGTCACGTGGAGGTTTGTCCCTTTGTACTTTTATAAAACTGTATGTGATTAATTAGTCTTGCCTTGATCACAACTATCCTCTTGTTATTTGCAGAGTGTCACTGAAATGGTTGCCTAGGATTATCAAATATTTGGGCTAACAATACCAATCCTTACATAATATTCTTGATGGTGGCTTTCAATGTATACCTTTGTATTGTTACTTTGAAGAAGATAGTTATCCATCTAGAGACCTATCAAGCATGTCCATGTATGTCAGTATAAAGTTATGAAATTATAACAAATTATATCTTAATTAAATAATAATTATAAATAATTAATTATAATACATTATTATATCAATAATGTCTAAATGTCGAGGATATTTAAAACTATTTAATATAAAACATATATATTTCAACTCATAATTTAAGAATGTCTCTATATATAAATAGTTACAATGTTATTATATTAATATTGCAACTAGCATACATGTATCTTTCTAAGAAAAATCTATGTACAAATTTCATCATAAATAATTAATTGTATAATTTTATTTAATTAAATAATTTTTCTAAGAAAAATATATGTACAAATTTCATCATAAATAAATAATTAAATAATTTTATTAGATTAATATTGCAACTACAAATGGTACTAGCATATAGGTATCTTTGTAAGAAAAAACTATGTAAATTTCATCATAAATAAATTTCTGTCATAAATTAATAATGTCCAAGATATAAAACTGAAATATAAAACATACATGACTCATAATTTAAGAACATCTCTAGATATAAAACATAAACACGTGTATATATATAATGTAATTATAAAACATACTCATAATATCTATAAACTAGCATAATGTCCAAATATATACTCATAATGTCCAAATGTAAATATAAAACTTGCATGCGACTCATAACAATATCTGTCAAGTATACTCATAATGTCCAAATGTACAAATATAAAACATGTACAACTCATGTAATTTAACAACTCATAAGTGTCTAGATAGATCTCAGTGAATGGATTAAGCCTCGCTATGTCTCGATCCTTGTCCTGATCCCTAACTCAAGTCGTCTCCTGATCTCTGACCCAAGCCATGTCATAATCCCTGACCCAAGCCATGTCATGATCTGTGACCTAAGCCCTGTCCAACTGATCCTTGACTCGAGCCCTGCACATGAAACACCATAAAATTTTAAAAACATATATAACATGTTTTAATGTTAAATAAATAATTAATATTTGATAGATCTCTAAATTACCTGACATCCACGGTCTGGATCATGTAGACAATGAGCATGCACAAGAGTCTAAAGAGAAGCATGACCTGATCTTAGAACCTATATGACATGTACATTGTATATATCCATGTGTATTTAGTTAGAAAACTTGTACTTGATGTGTATATGTAATTTTTTTAAAAAGATATATGTGTACTTAAAAATCAATACCTCATGATGATGTCTAGGATTGCCAGGATACTACAAATATCCATATCTAGGTGCTAGGACATCAACGTGAGTCTAATGTACACATTCAATTCATACATGTACACACGATTTCAATCAAGAGTTAGATCTTGAACATATGCATGATTTAATTTATATTGTATAGTTTTTAAAATAAATTACCTCAACTGTAGCAGCACCGGGTGTAACATCACTATCCATAATGCTGATGATTTAACATAAAAATGTATCATAATCAAGAGATTAGTTAACAAGTTGATTGAGCTAATCAAATTTTAACCAAAAGAAACATAATCTTTTCATCAATTAATTATGTCAATCTAATCATGATATAAGAAAGCTTACATTTTAGTAATCATTTACAAATCTTTAGTGAATAACCATCACTAACCAAGTACAAGATATGCTCAAGGAATCATAGTTCAATTAACAAATAATAATAGACCCTCTAGTCATAAATGCAAATACTATATCTAGAACAAATGACATCTTTCTTCATAAGCCTTGACTTGTCTCATGCTTGGAAAGGAGAGCATCATCCTGGTGCTTTTCCTCCAACCACGGACTTGCAGTCCCCTGTTCAACTTCCTATCTGGAAGTGGCCCTACCCTTCATGAAAAGGTTAGACATTAGAAACTATTCTGTTAGCCATCTAAGTATCTAGTGTTGTGTCCTTCCTAATGTCTCACGGTCACACACTATAGATCCACTCTAACTTGTATGACACTACTATAGACACTAGGCCATCTAGAACACTATGGACCGACAATGCATGTAGAGACAGATGCATTACTTTGGCCAAAGTTTTACATACATACACATTGCACAATAAATGTCATCATATGTCCACCACCCTAACTCAACTTATAAGCTATCATGTCCTACAGTAAGTTTTCATAGATCTTGTTCTTTAGGTTTATTATGAGTGGGATCAATTCAACTCTTTGCTCATACTTGGACATTCGACTCCTATCATAAGTTGGTTACAACTAAATAGGTTACTTTCATAATGAGGAACTAGTGACTCCTTGCACCTTGTTCCACTTTCAATTCATAACAAAATCGACCATTTTGACCACCTTGGTCTCCTATGGTTTACATTTTCAATAGCAAATCCTCATTTATGATGAAGTCAAATTCATGGTGTTCATGGCATACCATGCCCTGGTAGAATAGATTGGTTTCATTAAGATTAATAGCTCTTTTAATCTTTATGAGCTTTAGGTGTTAAACATCTATCCTATTAGTTTACACTTGAGTAAATAAAGGAATTATAACTCATAACAATAACCAATTAGTCTTAATTTAGACACATATAGAACAAGCTTTTTTTATTCTTTAAGCACAATCAAACTATTATGAGATGAGACCATGTTCTTAATTGATCTTGCCAACCCCATAAGCAAAGGTTCATGTATACAATCTTGACAATTTAAATAAACCTTATATGATTCACAGTCAGCTTTCCACACAAGCCAAACTTGATAATAATTTAGGTATTGTAAACACAATGGAGTATAGTTACCTTTTTGGTTGTCACCACAATGAAGTGACTATATAATTCATATATAGACTATAATCATTATTGGAGTTATTCAACATTCCACATTGAGAGTAGTAGACTTTAACTTTTTCATCATATGACGTGTGTTTAATATGCTTTGAAAGCATTCTCAGCCATAACAGCTTCGAGCTCTAGTTATAATAAAATGTGTAATGCATTATAGCTAGGTCAAAAGAGCTTAAGCTTAGACATAGAAAAGAGTTTACCTTTATAAAGCTCGGCCTTATGGCCTCGAGCTAGTGTCACAATAAAACTATATTTCAGTTGCTGCTTGGCTCCTAAGCCTGGAGCTTAGTCACAGGAAAGATTACAAAGTACCACTACTCAACCACTCAGCTTGGAGTGAAATCTGAAGAAGAGTTTATAATGTTTCATTGCTTGACCCTATGGCCTAGAGCATGGTCTCAAGAAAAGTTTACCATGTTTCTTTATTTAGCCTTGCAGCCTTGAGCTTCGTCTCAAGAAAGATTATGGTGTTTCTTTATTCGGCCTTGCAGCCTTGAGCTTTGCTTAGGAAAGATTACTATGTTTAGATAGCTCAACCTTCATGGATTCGAGCCTATTCACATTACAAAGTTAACTTGTTAAGGTTTGGCCTTAAGGCTCTGAACCACTGAAAGAAATAAAGTTTTTAAAACAATATTAGCTCGACTGTTTTAGCCTTGAGTGATGACAAAGAAAAAAATATAAACATAAACCATGGCATGGCCTTATAGGCCTCGTGCCTCTGTGTTCATCATATAAAAAGTAACATCATGCTATACGAACTCAGGCAGAAGTTCTACAGAGTTTAAAACTAATTATATAGAAAGTTATTGGAAATTTTGTCCACCATTTTACCTAGAGAAGGCTATCAATTGAGATGCAACTCTAGACTGTGACTCTTCAAGATGCTCACATCTTCTTATCCCCCAGTGGTATCTCAAAAAAGTTTCACCACCTTCTCACCAAATCCCAACAATGAACCTCTTCCCAACAAAAGTACCACAACAAAAATGAAAACTCAAAACTTTATAACCAACGACTCATGGCATGCTGATTTGGATGGTAGCTGCCATTCCACTTAGTAGTTTCCCACAAAAGGTGGCTCAATCCAAGCATCATGCACCTGAAAAGGATGAGTTGAAAGCTCTCCTTCGATCATCAAGGTCAACTATTAGCAAGTTAATAGTATTCCATAGTATAGAATATTAAGATAAGTAAAATAATAACAATTTATTATTGCAATCAACCTATAAGAGGTTTCATCCTTACTTAAGGATTATCACTATAAAATTGAAATCACAAAATGATTCACATCAATAAGGTCAGTTATCGGGGTCGAGTAATACTCCCCCGAAATTGACTATCATCCTTAGTCAAATGACTAGCGAATAATATCCCCAAGAAAAAAAGGATAACGAGAGATCTCCTCATCTCTTAACACGATTCTCTCTTGACTAGAGATGAGGTTCCAAGAATTTCATCTAACCATCACAACTAGTCATGATAACACCAATGAGATAATGACTTACAAAGATCACGAAAACTAAGAAAGGTGACATGACACATGACAACTTATGAAAGGATTAAGGACATAGAAGTTGATACTCAGATGGCTAATCATCCTTTTTGCTTTCCCAATGTCTAAGCTTTTCTCTTAGATGATAGTCTCCTTCCTTCAAAATATGTTCATTTTTCCTATTCACACTCAAGACCACAAGGTCATGATCAGTGCATAATTATTATATCTCATAATATAACTCATTTAATTAACAAAACTATTTAACATCAGTAATTACTTCATAATCAAAAATTAAATCAGATATTTCCACAATATCAAATCTGTTAACTATGACTAATCCTCTTGATTATCATGCCAAGTTAAATGATCAAGTCTAATTGTAAGTTGGGGATGTAACATATTCCCCCCATAAGAATCATCACAATCAAAAACAAGATAAGGAAAAAGGAAAAGTGAATGCAGATGAAGTTCAAAGGGAGATGAGCAAGATTTGGGTGAAGAAGAGTACAGAAAATGTTGAGAATGGATCCACACCAGAATCTAGTGCTGATATTCCTTCTAGAAACTAAACAGATGAGCTCTGGCTTAGGGGGAGTCACAAAGAAAAGTAAATTCCCATAGCTAGTCAGTTAGTGCCTAAATTTGGCACATGGAATACTGTAGATTAAAGGGTTCTCAAAAAATATCTAATTAACCCTTAGTAAAAATATGAAAGATCTGCATGGAGTTTTGTAAGAGTTTAACCATTCAAGTTGATCCGGTTTGACAGCCATCTGGAGAAGCAAGATTTTCACAGATAAATTCGGTATGATTCAAAATTGAGATACTTTGATCTGTGGACCCATGGCATGACTGAAGAAAAGAAGATACATTGTCAATCCTCACTGACAATGATTCTAAGATCAGCATAGTGATTCGAGAAGATCTCTCTTAGAACAGGGCAACCAGATAACTTAAGTTATGCATTTATTGCAAAAGGAAATTAGGTTTTGCGCAAGAATAAAAGGGTTCTTTCACTCATCATTTGCACATTTGCATTCGAGAAGAAGAAAAGAAGAGCTCTGCATCAAAGTTTCTATAACTCTCTCAAAGATCAACTACAAAATCCAATTCAACCAGCAATTTGTTTTAGCTCTTATTTCGAACCCTAAAGCATAAAAAGGTTCTTCCATTATGAAAATCTCTCTCTAAATCTTTTGCAAGATGGCTACTCCAATGGTTGTAAAGATCACTGATAGGCCGTGTCCTAAATTCAAGAAACATCCCTACAAATCTCTAGAAGTTGATCCTTTAGGTACATTTCTAGCATTTTGCATGGGGTATTGCATGTAGAAGATGTTAGGGTCTATATCCATGCCAGCATTAAGGAATTTGTAGACTCTAAGTTAATGGACATCTATCACAAAAAACTAATAGATGAGAGTTTTGAACTCAAACCCCAATACAAGGCCCTCCAGGATAAACACTTTAGACATTGCATACACTTCCCTTGTTTTGTAGAAGATGATTGGGTCTCGTATGTCCTAAGCAGGATACATGATAATTTCATGTGGTTAATGAGGCCCTTCAAGATAACAAAAGATACTATCAGGGCAGTAACTGGATTGCACTCATCTGGTGGGTTACCTGCACTCAAATCTATCAAGAACCAGATAGTAACTAAAGCTACCAGATCTAAGTTTGACAAGAGAGCAATGACCATAGATGAAATCATAGATCCAGATGCCAAATTTGCCTCAATGATAATTGGGTATAAAATCTATCATTCTAGCAGGGAGAATTCTGTGTCTACGACTGAAATATATGCAGCATGTCAGATGTTGAGGGAAAATGCAGATTATGACCTATGTGATCTTCTCTTAAGTCAACTGTTAGAAAACCTGTAGAAGATCAAGAAGGACAAGAAGAAATCCTTTAAGTATGGTTGTTTAATACTGTGTCTATTCTTCTATTACATGAATGAGCTACCTGGATCAAGTGGTTGGGTTTGGTAAAATGACAAACCGGTTGCAATACAAATTAGAGACTATATGTATGGACTTGGTGATGCTAAAGCTCAAAGCACAGCTCTCTGGGGTTACTTTAAGAACTTCCAAAGCATGATGCAAGCCAAAGAGAGGATACCTCAATCCATAGTTGAGAAATACAAGGATACAGTGTGTTTCATGGTAGATATTGATCAATACCTAATGGAGGCAGTTAAGCCCAGAACAGTTTGGATAATGCCAATGGGATACGAGGTCAATGAGAAAATATTGGAGCTACATATTCAACACCTATTGAGCCAACCTAAGGATGCTGAGGTAGAAAGGTTTGGAACCTTTCAAGAACTAAGTGTAAAAATACATGTTGAGCTAAGACAACCACATATAAAAAGGAAAGTTAGAAGGGAAGTTGAGGAAATTGCCAAAAGATTTGGCATATCAAAAGAGGTAGTAGATGCAAATAGAGAGAAAATGGAGAAGGCTAAGAAAGAGAAACAAGAAGCAGAGAAAGGAAGTGTTTCGGTACAAGCCTCCTCCCGAACTGGATCCTCCAAGAGCTCTCCACCTACCACTCCTAAGAGCTCAAGAGCCACCAAATTGGAAGTCAAGACATCTAGAAAGGGAGAAAAGAGAATGAAAACAAAAGCCACAAGGTCATACACAAGTCACAAGGATGATGAAGAAATAGAGTCTAATGAGGAAATTAAGAAAATGAAGAAGAAGAAAACATCCGGGGAATTCTCTGCCAGTAAAAACAAAGAAGAAAAGGCAAAAGAATTTGTTGAAAATCCCACTCTTTCCATTGAAGATATCATCAAGGCAGTCACTGTGGATGGGAACCTGCAACTAGTAATAGAGTTCTATGATGAATACAGTGATACTAACAAGAGGATTCTAGAAAAAGCTACAGTTAGGTACCTGAGTATTTACAATAAAGCATTCATTGAAATTATTTCATTGATTCCCAAAAGTCTAGAGAAGGTACTTGAACTAAGAAAAGGGAATGCAAAAGAAAAAGACTTAGAGATTAGGGAATAGATAGCAATTTAGCTCTATCCTTCTATTACTCCAAAGAAAATGGATATGATCTTTAAGGACTATAAGGATGAATTCCAGAGCAAAGCTAGAATGAATAAACTTATGCTTGGAGAAACTAACCAACTAGCAAGAGAAACAAAAGACATCCTTCAGAATGCTCTCAAAAGATTCAATCTTCCTATTGTAGAGGAAACAGATGAAGAACCTTCTACCATGGATGTTGAAGGATTAAATATAGCCAATGAAGATTCTTCTAACAAAAATGTAGAAGGGTCAAAAGAGATAGATGAAGAGAAGTCTAAGGACTTGGATTCCTCGGTTCCAGAAGAGGAAGTTCATGAAGCAGTAAATACAGGTAACATCTCTCCTCCATATCCCACTGTAGACATTCTAGATTCAGGAGCTAAATGAGAAGGAAGAAAAGAGGAGAAAGTGAGTCACGAAGAGGAGGTAAAGGGAAAAGAAGAACAAACATACAAGATTTATGATGATAATTCTGAGATCCCAAAAGAAAAGAAGACTCAGTCACCAGAAAGAGACACTATAGAGGCAGTGAAGAACTTCTTGAACAAAGAAATGATGGAGATAGATGAACTTGAACTATTTCAAGGGCCACTAAATTTTTACTCTCTCTCTCCAGTCTAGACAATGAAAATAACATCTTTTGCTCAAGACAAAGCAAAAGAAAAACTTCTAAAATCTCACATGGAAGAGTGTGAGCTATTGGAGATTGCATCTAGGATGCTGGAGAAGATCATGCCATGATTTCAAAAGGATCCTTCAGCCTCTCCATCCAGTAACTTGAAAATCCGGTAAACTCTATTAGCACTCATTTTGAATCTTTAGAGAAATCGGCAGAAGCAAAAGTTTAGAAGGAGTTTTTGGGAAAAAGATTCACTGAAGTACATGGACTCATTGCTAATGATAGGAGGACCCTAGACATTGGAATAAAGAGCCTTGAAAATGCTCTTAAAGATGGTGGGGTCATGTACAAATTTTGTCTATCTTGGCCCAAAATGATAGAGGATATTGAAAAGAAGGTGAAAGAACAAGAAGGTAAACTATCAAGTTTATCTCAGAATTTTGATCCCCTCACTACATCCTTAAAGAATCAAGAATGCCAGGCCATTGTCATCATAAATGAAATAAAGAGGCTAAACAAAGAAAAGAAGGATATAGTAAATAGAATGAGTGAACTCAAAGGGATAATTATCCCTAAGTTGGAGGCAATGCATGATGCCTTGATAGATGCTTAGACCACAGCCTGGACTAGTGATCCGGTAGATTTAAGAAGGGCAAAAGCATATGTATTTTTGTTGAGTGGTCACATCTCCATTTTGGACAGGATGAAGCAGAGCTAGTCCACATAATTTGTACAGTTGAAGGCCACTTTTACGGATATACTTAAGTATAACATACATATATATATACTTATGCGGCTATATATAGGTTAATTTTTGCAAATTTTGGTGTATAGATTCTACCCTTTCCCATTGATGTCAAAGGGGGAGTGAGGAATAGTAAAAAATGTGGAATCCAGCTAAGGGGGAGCTCTGGTAAGATAGTGCATAAGACAGAGCATCAGCAAAGGGGGAGTTTACTATGACACTTAGCCATTTTTCACGAAGTGTTTCCATCAATGCCAAAGGGGGAGATTGTTGGCAAGAGACACTATGTGGCTTCATGAGTGTTGTCATTGATAGAAACAAAGTCTATCCCACACATCCACAGTACATAGTATGCCTATATCAGAAGTCAGATTGAAGATTGTTTTGGTCCGGTGAACAAGAACAGAGTATACAACAAGGTCTGGCAATTAGGTCCGGATCTCTCAGATGGTGTAACTCAAAAAGTTACAGATTTGGATAAGTCAGTGGGGGTATCATGACTACTGTATTCTAGAGATTTAGCCTTCGGTGATAAAGCATGAAAAAGATATGAGCATCTAAGTGTTGGGTTCAAGACAGGTAGAGCAGATAGAGAAAGAACTTACCAACAGAGCATCAAACTTTAATCCGGATGAGTAAATGATGTTGATCAAGAAATTTGTGGGATCATACGTTGTTGGCTAACATGATTAATGACTTCTATGTCTATGTTTTGATATGCATCACAAATCAAGCATGGATTCAGCCGACAGATCAGTAACTTGTAAAATATCTTGAGTATTCTTGTTGCCGACTAGAAAGTTGTTGAAATCCTTGATGTGGATATATATACCAGATGGATTCCAATATGTAAGTGTGTGTGAATACAGATATGAGGAAATAGAGTGCGAAGAAAAGCAAGGATAAGTGTGGAAGCAACAATAAAAGTCCGGTATGTGACAGAGAAACAACACTAAAGTAGAGGAAGAATGAAGTGCATCAAATTAGTATATTGTGCCTAATTGGAACTGAACTCTAGCATTTGTAGATGCCTCTCATCAGTTCAAACACCTGATTACCTTCTGTAAGTTTTATAGAGAGTGAGTCTCTTGTAGGCAGTGTGCCTCTTGTGAGCAATGTGCTCAGGGAGTGAGCCCTAATTGGCAAGTGCCATTTTGTACTTCTTATTCTTTTAATAGAGAATACAATCTTGGGTTAGTCACCCTGTGGTTTTTCCCTTAATAGGGTTTTCCACGTAAAAATCCTTGTGTTATGTGTGTTGATTTTATTTATGTTCTTATGATCATATATGCTTATATGTTTTGATGATGCATTAATTATTAAAGGAGAAAAGAAAGTTAAGATATTTGAGATAACTGATTCACCCCCCCTCTCAGTTATCTACCTCATTTCCAACATTATCATCCCTGATGATTAATTATCTTTAAGATAAACCAACATAATATAAAAATGTTTTCAAAAGCATAATATCAAATGTCTCAGAAAAGATGAAGAAATCTAGCATGGAGGTCATCATAATTTTTCTAGGTGGTGTTTTCCTTTGCATATTGGTCCCATTGGACCTTGCACTATGCTATTTACTTGTTTTGTAAGCATAGCTTATACATTTCAAGAACCTTGACGGGCTCGATCACCACCACTCCTAAGTCCTTCACCTATAGAATAATCCAATCCAGCATAGGAATTTGATTATAAGAAAAATTAAACTTTTTTAAATAGGAAACATAAAACACATTATGCATCATGGCAAGCACTGGCAGTAGAACAATTCTGTATGCCACTAGGTTGACTTCTTCTAGAACTTCAAATGGGCCCACGTATCTTGGTGCCAACTTGGACATCGTTCTAAATTTGATGGAGCTTTTCTGAGGTTTTACCCTTAGGAGATCTTTATCTCCCATAGTGAAATTCCTTTCAATATGCTTTGCATTTGCATAACTCTATTATCTATCATTGGCTTCCACTAGCCTCCTTTTAATCAGATGGACTTTTTCTTCCATCTCAGATAGCATTTCTGGACCAAGGCTAACCCTATCTTCTAGCTTATCCTAGCTTATAGGGGTTCGGCACTTCCG
Source organism: Cunninghamia lanceolata (assembly GCA_027924645.1). Taxonomy (NCBI): domain Eukaryota; kingdom Viridiplantae; phylum Streptophyta; class Pinopsida; order Cupressales; family Cupressaceae; genus Cunninghamia; species Cunninghamia lanceolata. Next base: position 5,857,583 of record BSBN01000934.1, read on the forward strand.
TCCATATGATGCCTCAAATTGTGCCATCTTAATAGTTGAATCATAAGAGTTATTGTAGGCAAATTCCACTAGAGGAAGATAATCCTCCCACTTGTATTGTTGATCCATGTAATACATCCTTAACAAGTCTTCCAACACTTGGGTCACCCTTTTAGTTTGGCTATCCATTTTAGGATGATAAGAAGAGCTTATGTTGAACTATGTACCAAGTGAAGAGAACAAGGTTTTCCAAAACCTAGATGTCATTTGTGCATCCTTGTCTGAGATAATCTTCCCAGGAATGCCATGCAGTCTGAAAATCTCTTGAACAAATTTTCAAGAAATGACAGGTGCCCCATCTATCAAGTTTCTAGGTATAAAATGGGCTTCTTTGGTGAGTCTATCCATGACAACCAAGATAGCATTGTGCCTGTTCCTTGACATAGGAAGCCGTTGCACAAAGTCCATTCTTATAATTTGCCATTTCCACTCAGGAATTTCATGAGGGTATAATAATCCTACTGGGTGTTGGTGTTTTGCCTTCACCCTTTGTTGTTTAATACAAGTAGCTACAATGTTTGTAACATCCATCTACATTCCTTTCCAAAAATATAAAGGTTTCACATCAGCAAGTAACTTGGTTACTCCAGGATGCCCAGAATATAGTGCAGAACTAAGCTCTTTCCAAACCATATTCCTTAACTCTACTAAGTTAGGTACATACATCCTTCCTTTAAACCTTAATAACCCATCTGGTTCAAGGTTGAATCCCTCATATTTCAAATTCCATGGATTCTCCTCAAGGACTTGTTTTACCTGCTTGTAAAAGTCATCTCCCTTAGATTTTTGTAGCACCTGATTTCTAAAATCAAAATGTATAGAGATCATAGAGGAGATATGCCTTGTCCTACTTAAATCATCTACCACTCGATTTTCTTTTCCTTGAATATATTTAATCTCGAAGTCATAATCCAAGATAAATTCTAATCATCTTATTTGACGAGCATTAAGATGGTGTTGAGTGAATAGATACTTGAGTCCTTGGTGATCTGTTTCCAACTCAAATGGTTTCCCAAGTAGGTAGTGTCTTCACATTTGAAGTGTGTGAATGACTGTTGTCAGTTCTAAATCATGTGGGGCATAATTTTGTTCATAGTTTTTTAGTTTGCGTGATTCATACGCAATGACATGTCCATCCTGGACTAGTACACCACCTAAGCCTTCTCCTGAGGCATCTATAATGACTACAAATTGACCTTCTAGGTCAGGTACTTTCAATATTGGGGTTGAAGTCAATTTTTCCTTTAATAGGTCAAGGGCCTCCTAGTACTTTTCTGACCATTCAAACTTCTTGCCGTTTCTTTGCATGAAAGTTATTGGATGTGCAATTTTAGAGAAGTTTTTCACAAACTTCCTATAATAAATAGCAAGGCCCATGAAACTTTAGACCTCATGTACATTTCTTGGTTTCAGCCATTCAAAAATAGCCTTAATCTTAGCTAGGTCCATAGTTATCCCCTTAGCCAAAATTATATGACTCAATTACTATACTTCTTTCTAAAAGAAAGTACACTTAGAGAACTTGCCATATAACTTATGTTCTCTTAATCTCTGAAGAACAATTCAGAAATGTTGCATATGTTCTTCTTCATTCTTAGAGTAGATCAAAATGATATCAAGTAATACTAAGACATACTTGTCTAGACAGTCTCTAAACACACTGTTCATAAGATTGATAAATGCCGCTAGCGCATTTGTCAAGCCAAATGATAGGACAGTAAATTCATAATGTCCATATTTGGTTCTAAAGGTTGTCTTATGGATGTCTTCATCCTTCAACCTCAATTGGTGATATCCAGATCGAAGATTGATCTTGGAAAATATTGTTGCACCTCTCATCTAGTCAAAAAGATCATCGATGTGAGGTAAAGGATATTTATTCTTAATGGTTGCTTTGTTTAACATGCGGTAATATATGCACAACCACAAAGTGCCATCTTTCTTTTTCACAAAAATGACTAGTGCTCCCCAGGGTAACACACTGAGTCTAATCAACCCTTTATCTAGCAGCTCTTGTAGTTAATCCTTTAACTCCATTAGTTCTATTGTGGTCATTTTGTAGGGGGCTTTAAAAATGGGTTCTGACCCAGGAATAATATGAATGGTGAAATTAAAGGCTCTTTTAGGGGGTAACCCCGGTAGTTCATCTAGAAATACATCCTCAAAATCCATGAGGAAAGGATACTTGTCCATATCTAATCTTTCCTGACCTATGGACTCCTTCATCCCAACTTCATTAAATTTCTAGGATTCATAAAACATTAAGTCATCTTGAAAGTAGGTTTCCTCTATTTCATTTATTCTATCCATTTTGACAAAAAAAGTTGGCATCCTTTTCTCTGTGCCCTTTTCATTTGTAAGGTAGAAATTTTCCTTAGTTTGATTTCCCTAGGTTTCCCTTGGAGAAATACTTTATTTCCTTAATTATCTAGACATTCTACTATTTTGGCATAACAATCAACTTTGGCTCGATGTCTCCATAGCCAGTTTATCCCTAGGATAACATCACAGGAGCCAAGTGGGGCTACATAAAGATTTACTTCTGTGGAAAAGCTTGGAAGTTCAACCTGAACCTCAAACAAGTATTGCTCTACCTAAGCCTTGGTGTGATTTGCATATTCTACAGACCAAGTATTTGCCATGAATCCTTCTTTTCTAGGTTTCTTATTTACAATTTTGGGAGAAATAAAACATTCTGTAGCACCTGTATCAACTAAAACTAAAATTAGAACTCCAAATAAAATATGTATTGTCTCTACGGGAGTTATTTGGTACTTGTTATCAATCGAAGTATGCACCCTGTAACATTGGAAAATGTCCCCTTGGGGGCTTTTCCCACTTAAGGTTTAGCTCCCGAGTCTTTTGCATGCATTTAGGACATCTTGCTTCATAATTTGGCATCCCGATGGAATGAGCCCTAGGTAACATGAAAAATGAGACCTAGGAGGACCCATTGAGTTGTACCCTGCCCAAAATAGGGGGGAGGACTTGGGCGCCGGCGCCCTAGTCTTGCCCTATTTTGGGGTAGGCCTAATTTCTGAGTGTCAGTTTATGACTGTTATTTGGGTCCTTTGCCGACACGGTAAGTTTAAATTATGAAAATCTTGACGGGAATGCTTGTAGTTGCATATAAAAGCATGTTTAGGCATTCATTTGTAAACTAGATAACAATTGTGATGTTTAAGTGTTCTCAAGGTGATTCAAGGCTTTCATTATGTTGCAAGAGCAGACTTGTGTAGTTTGTGTGTTTGTATTTGTAGATTTGAGCATCCATTTCATCATGGAGTGAAAAGCATCTTCCTCCCATGATATCTTCACTACAAGGTGACATTATATTGTGTTTTCATTATCAATTCCTTCAGTTTTTGCCTTTGCCTCACAAGGGCATGCACTCTCTATCTGACAACAGTGTTCAGAGACTTAAGTGTCCTCTGACGCTTGACTGAGGCAAGCCTCTAAACACCACAACCCCCTCCCATAGTCTTGTGATTGCAGGTTACAGGTGTCGCATTTGGGAAAAGTGAAGTTGCAAGAAGAATTGATAGACATCAAGTATTCAAGATCTGAAGAAAAGTAGGACACCGGAGCATTTCCAGGACTTGGGCACTCACTTTATTGTCCTCTGCATCTGAATTTCTAGAAATAGGAGTTACAGTGTTGATGAGTGTTAAAAGGAGGTTTGGATCCTGCAAATAAACTGGTACCTTGGACTAGGGTGCCTGCTCTAGTGTCCCTGACTATTCCACCTCAGAACCTTGAAAATAGGTACTCTGTGATTTGTTATTTTACTTCCGTCTGCAAGAGATTTTTCTGTTATTCATTAGTTTATTTCCATATTTACATAATTAGGGTTTTAATGGTCAATTGAACATAAGAGAAGATAAATTGGTGATTAAATTCCCTAATCCAAGCTTCCCTACATCTCACAGCAATCTAGGGTATGATAGTGAACTATCACTCGACCTTCGATCCTTGAGTGTAAAGCGAAAAGGCAGATTCAAACATTAAAAAACCAAAACATTAACAAATCTAACTTTCTAGTAAACATTTTGGTGAACCCGACGTGAAAGAGATAAGTGGTAAAAGAAAACAAAATAGAAAAGCAAGAGAAAGAAGAAAAAGAAGACAAGCTCATGCTATAAATCTTGCCTCTCAACAAGAAAACATTGATCCCAACATTCAACCAAACAATAATGATCCTAACAATGAACAACATGATGAACAAGACATGAATTTGGCTATGGTACCTTATGTCCCACTTTCCTCCAATATTAGGGAGTGGGAAGATGATAATGATGATTTGCTTATAGACAACTTCTAGCCCAAAAGGGGCCCTACAGGTAAGTATCTCTAACCCTTTATCTCTATCTTGATGTACTTCCCCTATGATGTGTTATGTGTTGTTTAGGCCTCTTGGGATGACCTCAAATTCTCTCGTAAGGTCTGGGATACCAGGAAACTACCCCTATTGTGACCTTTTTCTATTTGTATCATCATTCTTCTATATTGCCTCTCTGATTTCATTATTGTGTGTTGTGTCTTATAGACATAGCATCACAGTTGGTAACAATAGGGGCACCCTCCTATGTGACTTTCCCTAAGACACTTGCTTCTTCTGTCTTATTTATTGTTTCCCTTCTTCTAGTGTTTCCATCTAGCAGGTAGATGATGACAAACATTTATACTGATACAGACCTAGTGTCCCTTTCAAGAGTAATAAAAAATTGGACTTAGTTCTTAATATGATGATGGGGTTGTCTATCTTATCCGATGCTTGGCTAGTGGAAGTACTTGTGCTTTCCGCATAGTGAATTTAATGATGTTTTTATCACATTTACAAACCTTAATAATACTATTGCTCCATGCACCTTTGTTTGTCTTTGAACCTAGCCTTGGCGGTACTCGATTCAGAGAGCTTTGTGATATAGCCCTACAGTTATCCTCAAACTCCAGATTCATTGTATAACCTTGGCTCTTTGTGTTGTTAATCATATGTATTGATGTTGTTGTTTATCATGATCTTGTAGACACTAACATGTTTGTTGCAAGGATGTGTTTGGGGAACATTTGATGATCGTAAAGTACATGTCACCTATGGGGGGCATGGGCTTTGTGAAAGTCGGTGTTCCCTTGTGTGTTTTCCTCCTACCTCAGTGTGCTTGATATCGATACCTGTTATCAACAACCTTAAGGTGGGGGCATATATAAGGTAAGTTGTCTATTGTAGATGTTAGCAATGTGCTTGTCCTCAGATGCAAAGACATGAGCGATGAGTGCATCATGCATCTTGAGTTTGTTTGTAATCAATCAATCAATCATGTAAGCCCTATGCAGAGGTGGGATATCACATATATCCTTTTATATTAAGTCCTCTGCAGAGGCGAGGATGGTGTATTTCTCGGAATAGATTGCATCATCCTGTCTTTTTCAAAAGTCCTCTGGAGAGGCGGGGAGCGGTTCTGTGACTAACTCAACGCTTAAGTGTGTTTTTGGTGATTGTTGTAGTGAAGTACAATCATCGATGTGTTCCTGTAATGTTCCTGAGATGGTGATGAGCCTAGAAATAGGGAACACACCATCGCTTGTCTACTGTGTTTTCTCCGTGTCTTCAAGTGTGTGTGTTTTGGCATTCTTGTTTTGTGTCACGTGTTTGCTGCCCCAAATGCAGAATAAAGACCAGCACCTTTGGGTTGTACTTCCTATATTTTGGGAGGTTTTGTGTGTCTTGCATGTGTGTTGCCCCATATACAAAGCCTGTGCGATGAGTGCATCATGTCTTATGGGAGCTTTGTTTACTTTCCAGTACTTGCATCTGCATTTCATATATATGAAAGAAAAAGAAAAAGAAAAGAAATCATGCTTGTCCTCCATACATTAATGTGTCTTCTATGCTTCAACTATCTTCTCCGTGTTCTGCATGACTGTAACTATCTTCTTTGTGTTTTGCATGTTTGTTACTATTTTCTATGTGATTGGCGTGTCTTCTCTATGCTTGGTGTGCTTGTTGTATTTGTGACCTTACTTTAATCCATGTATTGGCCTCGCGTTTATACATACATTAAAGTGGGGGCTAAATGTAACATCATAAAATGTGCCCTTAGGGGATTTCCCCTCTTAAGGTTTAACTCCTAGGTCTTTTGCATGCATTTAGGACATCTTACTTCATGAATTGGGAGGACTTGGGTGCCTGTGCCCTAGTCTTGCCCTATTTTTGGGAAGCCCCAATTTCCAAGTGTCAGTTTATGACCATTATCTGGGTCCTTTGCTGACACGGTAAGTTTGAATTACAACAATCTAGGTGGGAGTGCTTGTAGTTGCATATAAAAGCATGTTTAGGCATTCATTTGTAAACTAGATGGCAATTGTGATGTTCAAGTGTTCTCAAGGTGATTCAAGTCTTTCATTCTATTGCAAGAGTAGACTCATGTGGTTGGTCTATTTGTATTTGTAGATTTGAGCATCCATTTCATCATGGAGTGAAGAGTATCTTCAACCCATGATATCTTCACTACAAGGTGACATTATATTCTATTTTCATTATCAATTCCTTCAGTTTTTGCCTCTGCCTCACAAGGGCATGTGCTCTCTATCTGACAATGGTGTTCAGAGACTTAAGTGTCCTCTAGGGCTTGACTGAGGCAAGCCTCTAAACACCACAACCCCCTCCCAAAGTGTTGTGATTGTAGGTTAAATGTGTCGCATTTGGTAAAAGTGAAGTTGCAGGAAGGATTCACAGACATCAACGATTCAAGATCCGAAGAGAAGTAGGACACTAGAGCATTTCCAGGACTTGGGTGCTCGCTCTAGTGTCCTCTATAGCTGAATTTCTAGAAATAGGAGTTACAGTACTGATCAGTGTCAGAAGGAGGTCCGGATCCCACAAAGAAACTGGTACCTTGGACTAGGGCACCCACTCCAGTGTCCCTAACTATTCCACCTTAAAACCTCAAAAGTAGGTAATCTGTGATTTGTTATTTTATTTCCATCTGCAAGAGATTTTTCTATTATTCATCAGTTTATTCCCAAATTTGTAGAATTAGGGTTTTAATGGTCAATTGGGCGTAAGAGAGATAAATTGGTGATTAAATTCCCTAATCCAAGCTTCCCTACATCTCACAGCGATCTAGGGTATGATGGTGAATTGCCACTCAACCTTAGATCCTTGAATGTAAAGTGGAAAGGTGGATTCAAACATCAAAACACCATAACATTAACAAATCTAATTTTCCACTTAACACACCCAAATACCTGTTGAAACATGGGAACACTCCTAGGCCTATGGGTTGCCTAAAACATGGAGTGAACCTCCAGAGTGGGCTGGTTTCCCTGGTAAATCACCTAATCTAAAAGACATTCGGAGGAAAGGGTTAAGAAGATTACCAAAAATTAAATTCTAAAACCTAAGGATATGTTACCAGAATTTTATCTCTACTCACAATCAACCTCACAAAGCCTTTTATCCTCACAATTTCACTAAAACAATGCAATACATAAGTAATTTTCATGAAAGATTGAAAGATAGAGGTTTGCATGAAGGACAAACACAAGTTTTATCACAACTTCAACCCACTAACTAGGCTAAACATAACATGCAACCTGCACTACATGAAACTTTCACACTCAATCCTGCAACAATGAGACATATGCAAAGGATTCTAAATTTGAATCACAATTGGACATCAGATCATTGATTACAAAATAAATTAGAAAGTATGAAAGAGGAGAACTTTGCTTCTTTATTAAAATTGAAATGAGTAGAAACTGAGAATCTAAGTACAAGATGTTTTCAATACTCTTTGCAGGTGAACCACAGAGAAAGAAACAATAATAAGAACTCCCCCAAAAACAAAGTTTTCTCTCAAATATATACTCTAATTTTCCAAGATGGAAAAATAAGAAAACTACCCAAAAATCACTCTGAAAGCCTGCCCAAATCATTTTCGCAATCCTTTGAAAAGTTGTTAAAAATCCCTCTAAAATACCTCCAAACTAAAAATAGAAGATGCCAAAATGATACCTCAAGTGGTCCCAACAAAATCCACTCAAAATCAAGCTTTACCTGATCAGAAAAAGCCCCAAAATGCCTAGTTTTGTCCAATCTCACCCAGAAGAAAAATCAAATCCAAAGGAAAGATTCTGCCTAGATTTTCTCTAATTTATCTACATAAATAACAAATATTTAAAAACAATTTATAAGATATTGCTTTAAATATTGTTTTACAAGGATTTGCGGCTTTATCTCTTATCTTGTCTCGATTTGATCTTGATTTGGTTTTGTTTAGTGGAAAATTAGATTTGTTAATGTTTTAGTGTTTTGATGTTTGAATCTACCTTTCCACTTTACATTCAAGGATCTAGGGTCGAGTTGCAATTCACTATCATACCCTAGATTGCTGTGAGATGTAGGGAAACTTGGATTAGGGAATTTAATCACCAATTTATCTTCTCTTATGCTCAATTGACCATTAAAACCTTAATTATACAAATATGACAATAAACTGATGAATAATAGAAAAAGCTCTTGCAGACGAAAGTAAAATAGCAACTCACAGAGTACCTATTTTTAGGGTTTTGAGGCGGAATAGTTGGGGACACTAGTGCGGACGCCCTTGTCGAAGGTACCAGTTTCTTTGTAGGATCCTGACCTCCTTCCGACACTGATCTACCCTGTAACTTTTGTTTCTAGAAATTTATCTGTAGAGGACACTAGTGTGAGCACCCAAGTCCTAGAAATGCTCTAGTGTCCTACTTCTCTTCGAATCCTGAATCCTTGATGTCTACCAATCCTTTCTGTAACTTCACTTTTCCCAAATGCGAGACATGTAACCTGTAATCACAAGACTTTGGGAGGGGGTTGTGGTGTTTAGAGGCTTACCTCAGTCAAGCCCCAGAGGACACTTAAGTCTATGAACACCGTTGTCAGATAGAGAGTGCATGCCCTTGTGAGGTAGAGGCAAAATCCAAAGGAATTGATAATGAAAACACAATATAATGTCACCTTGTAGTGAAGATATCATGGGAGGAAGATGCTCTTCATTCCATGATGAATAGATGCTCAAATCTATAAATACAAACACACAAACCACCCAAGTATACTCTTGCAACACAATGAAAGCCTTGAATCACCTTGAGAACACTTGAACATCACAATTACCATCTAGTTGAAATCTAGTTTACAAATGTATGCCTAAACATGCTTTTGTATCAACTACAAGCACTCCTGCCAAGATTTTTGTAATTCAAACTTACCATGTCAGCAAAGGACCCAAATAACAGTCATAAATCGACACTTCAAAATTAAGGCTACCCCAAAAAAGGGCAGGACTAGAGTGCTAGCACCCAAGTCCTCCCCCCTATTTTGGGCAAGGTACAGCTCAATGGGTCCTTCTAGGTCCCATTTGTCATGTTACGTAGGACTCATTCCATCGGGATGCCAAATTATGAAGTTAGATGTCCTAAATGCATGCAAAAGACCTAGGAGCTAAACCTTAAGAGGGAAAAGCCCCCAAGGGGACATTTTTTGATGTCACATTTAGCCCCCACTTTAATGTATGTATAAATGCGAGGCCAATACATGCATTAAAGTAAGGTCACAAACACAGCAAACACATCAAGCATAGAGAAGACACACCAATCACATAGAAAATAGTAATAGGCATCCAAAACACGAAGAGGACAGTTACAGTCACACAGAACATGGAGAATACAATCAATACATAGAAGATACATTAATGCATGGAAGATAGGCATGATATCTTTTCTTTTCTTTTTCTCATATATATGAAATGCAAATGCAATTAGAGGAAAGTAAACAAACCTGCCATAATATATGATGCACTACCCTAAGGCACAGATCTCTATATATATGGGGCAACAGACACGCAAGACATGAAAAACCTCCCAAAATGTAGGAAGCACTACCCTAAGGCGCTGATCTTTATTTTGCATATCGGGCAACAAACACGCCACACAAAACAAGCATGCCAAAACACACACACTTGAACACATGGAGCAAACACGGTAGACAAGTGATGGTGTGTTCCCTATTTCTAGCCTCATCACCATCTTAGGCACAATATAGGCACACGCCGATGATTGGGCTTCGCCACAACAATCACTGAAGACACGATTAAGGGTTGAGTTAGTCATCGAACCACTCCCTGCCTTCGTAGAGGACTTTTGAAAATGTAACCCCACCCACGTCACAGAGATGCCTTACAGTGAAAAGGAAGCATGGCATACCACCCCACTCATGTCATAGAGATGCCTTACAGTGAAAAGGAGGTATAAGGTCAAAAGTATACAACCCCACCTACATCACGGAGATGCCTTACGGTGAAAAGGAGGTATACGCAATAGATTTCAAGATAGATTGATTGATTACAAAGAAACTCAGGATGCAGGAAGTACTCATCGCACTAGTCTACACCTGATGACAAGCACATTGCTAACATCTATAATAGACAACTTACCTTATATATGCTCCCACCTTAAGGTGGTTGATATTAGTTATCGATATCAAGCACGTGAAGGTAGGAAGAAAACACACAAGGGAACACTGACTTTCATAAAGCCCATGCCCCCCAGAGGTGGCCTATGCTTTACGATCACCAAATGTTCCCACAAACACATCCCTACAAGAAACATGTTAGTGTCTAAAAGATCATGATAAACAACAACATCAATTCATATGATTAACCACACAAAGAGCCAAGGTTATACAATGAATCCAGAGTTCGAGGATAAACATGGGGCTATATCATGAAGCTCTCCGCATCGAGTATCACCAAGGCCAGATTCAAAGACAAACAAAGGTGCATAGAGTAGCAGTATTGTTAAGATTTGTAAATGTGATAGAAACATCAAATTCACTATGCAGAAAGCATGAGTGCTTCCACTAGCCAAGTGTTGGATAAGATATACAACCCCATCATCATATTAGGAACTAAGTCCATTTTTTGATTTCTCTTGAAAGGGACACTAGGTCCGCATCAATATAAATGTTTATCGTCATCCTCCCGCTAGGTGGAAATGCTAGAGGAAGGAAAATAATAAATAAGAGAGGAGAAACAAGTGTCTTAGGGACAGTCATGTAGGAGGGTGCCCCCAGTGTCACCAGCCACGATGCTATGTCCGTAATACACAACACACAACAATGAAATCAGAGAGAGAGGCAATATAGAAGAATGATGATACAAATAGAAGAAGGTCACAATAGAGGTAGTCTCCTAGTATCCCAGACCTTACGGGAGAATCTGACATCATCCCAAGAGGCCTAAACAACACATAACACATCATGGGGGAAGCACATCACAAGAGAGAGAGAGAAAGGGTTAGAGATACTTACATGTAGGGTCTTCATGCTAAGTCTTATCATCAAGTAAATCATCGTCATCCTCCCACTCCCTAATGTTAGAAGAAGGTGGGATATAAGGTATCATAGCCCAATTCATGTCTTGCTCATCATGTTGTTTATTGTTAGGATCATGTTTGTTTGGTTTAATGTTGGGATCAATGTTTTCTTGTTGAGAGGCACAGTAAGCTTGTCGCCTTCTCTTCCTCCCTTTTGCAAGTTGATGTTGTTGTACTTTATGACTTAGTTTTTGTAACATAGGGCTTTTCTTTGTTATGGATTTTTGTGTTGTAGAGGAGGAAGCACTAAGATCAAAGGTCCTTTGTCTAGGTGGAATGTTTTCTTGTTGGAGCTTTCTATAATACTTATTCTTTATCCTCTTAGTGATGTCAAAATGGCTTGAATATTCAAACAAAGGAGGGACATTAAAGATCTTCTCTTCCTTAGTGAAATCCATGGTGTGTGAACAATCCACTAAAGGAAGAAGGTTGGTGGGAGGATCCACAGAGGTAGGAATTTGATTATTGTTAAATGAATGCTCATTTTCTACCCATGGATTGTTCTTTGTTAAACGGAGCTCTTCATTCATGAATGCTTCATCTTGGCCAAGGAGAGCAGTGGAATTACTAAAGCTATCCCTAGTCTTCTCATTTGAGTATTCATTTATAGGGGAAGGAGGATAACTTATGGGATCATCATCAGCTTTTTCCTTGCTACTTATGGAGAAGAACTCAGTTAAGCTTTCTAAAATCGTAGGATGTTCACTCACGAGGGTTAAAAATTGGTCAAAATCAAGGTTTTTGATAAATGCATGCAAAGATACCATTGAAAAATGACATGACAGTGCCAGTTCAATGTAATATGAGATTTTGAAAATATTTTCCAACTTTATGCAAAAGTCAAGGGCAAACTATATGCAAAAATGACCTAGATGCTTGATTTTTGTACTTTTTCAATGCAAATGAATGAAGGAAAGGATGTTCTAAGGATTTTGATCAAGGATAGAAAATTATATGTCTGATATCAGTCCAAAATAGCAATATGCTCACTCTCAACACACTCTTGATGCAAATCCAAGATAATGCCAAGTCAAAATATAGTGAAAATATGTCAAAATAGGCACTTTTTTTGCCAAAACTCAATGCAAAAGAGTATCACAAAGGGTGTTGTGAGGAAAATGATGATGGATAGAAAATAATATCAGTAATAATAGACACTTGGTTCCAAAATACCCAACACAACACGCTTTAAGTGCCACCTAAGGTAAAACCCTAGTGAAAATATAGCAAAAATAGGCTATTTTTCACAGTTTTTTTAATTCCAAGACCTAGTTAAAGGGGTTTTGTAATGAATTTTAGGAGGTGAAGAAAATAAAATCAATAATATCAAGCACCTCAATCCATAAAATTGATCACAACACACTTGGAGTGCAAACTAGGTCAAACCCTAGGGCAAAAATAGTCAAAATATGTTGTTTTTCACCGAATTTTCAATACAAGAGCCCGTTAAAAGGGTGTTGTGAAGATTTTCAGGAGGGGAAGAAAACAATTTCCCTAATAATAGACAATTAATACAAAAATACTTTTCACAACATGCTGATGGTGCAAGTTTATAGAGTCGATAAGGCCAAATTTAGTGAAAATCGTTGTTTTTCAAACCCTGGGTTTGAGATCTTGACACAAAATGCTATGTGAATGTTTTGGATTCTGATTTATGACAGAAATGAATTAATCTTAGATCTAAAAATGATTTTCAAGCTCTAATACGCAAAATGCTAATGCAAATTTAATAAAAATGCATGAAAATTGCTAGTTTTTGTTGAAATTTTCTATGCAAAAATGCAAATATTTTAAATCTAAATGCAAATTTACACTAAAATGAAAGACTAAAGCCAAATGTTAATTTGAGTGAGCCTCTAAAATAAGTAGAAAAATCTGAAATAAGATTTTGTGTACTAACCCTAGATTTTGGAATTACTAGGTTTAATGAAAATTGTCAAAATTTCTACAAAAGCCGTGCAAATTAATGATGAAAATGCAATGAAAATAATAGAATTTTTGTGTTTTTCTGTATTTTATATTAGATCTAATGCAAAAATCATGAATTAGGAAGATTTAGAAAGAATTGATGCAATTTAGTAATCTATTCAAAAAATGCAAGCTAGGGTTTTCAAATTTTTGCAAATTTTTCATTTTTTTGTAATTTTCTCAATGCAATAAGATGAAGACTTTATCAATGAATGAAATCAATCTAGATCTGAAGAAACACACTCAATAAGTTGCAATTTAAGGCCAAAAACATGGGTTCACCATAATGTTTAGTGGAAAATTAGATTTGTTTGTTTTAGTGTTTTGATGTTTGAATCCGCCTTCCCACTTTACATTCAAGGATCTAGGGTCAAGTGGGAATTCACTATCATACCCTAGATCACTGTGAGATTTAGGGAAACTTGGATTAGGGAATTTAATCACCATTTTATCTTCTCTTATGCTCAATTGACCATTAAAACCCTAATTATACAAATATGGCAATAAACTGACGAATAACAAAAAAAGCTCTTACAGACAGAAGTAAAATAGCAAATCACATAATACCTATTTTGGGGGATCCAAGGCAGAATAGTCAGGGACACTGGTGTGGGTGCCCTATTCCAAGGTACCAGTTTCTTTGTGGGATCTTGACTTCCTTCCGACACTGATCTGCCCTATAACTTCTATTTCTAGAAATTTGTCTGTGGAGGACACTAGTGTGAGCACCAAAGTCCTAGAAATGCTCCAGTGTCATGCTTCTCTTCGGATCCTGAATCCTTGATGTCTGTCAAACCTTCCTACAACTTCACTTTTCCCTAATGCAGCACCTATTACCTACAATCACAAGACTTTGGGAGGGGGTTGTGGTGTTTAGAGGCTTGCCTCAGTCAAGCCCCAGAGGACACTTAAGTCTCTGAACACCATTGTCAGATAGAGAGTGCATGCCCTTATGAGGCAGAGGTAAAAACCAAAGGAATTGATAATGAAAACACAATATAATGTCAGCTTGTAGTGAAGATATCATGGGAGGAAGATGCTCTTCATTCCATGATGAATGGATGCTCAAATCTGCAAATACAAACACACAAACCACACATGTCTGCTCTTGCAACACAATGAAAGCCTTGAATCACCTTGAGAACACTTGAACATCACAATTGCAATCTAGTTGAAATCTAGTTTACAAATCAATGCCTAAACATGCTTTTATATGCAACTACAAGCACTACCGCCAAGATTTTCATAATTCAAACTTACTGTGTTGGCAAAGGACCCAAATAACGGTCATAAACCGACACCTGGAAATTTGGACTGCTCCACAATAGGGCAGGACTAGGGCCCAGGCACCCAAGTCCTCCCCCCTATTTTGGGAAGGGTGTAGCTCAAGGGGTCCTCATAGGTTCCATTTGTCATGTTACCTAGGGCTCATTCCATTGGGATGCCAAATTATGAACTAAGATGACCTAAATGCATCTAAAAGACCCTAGAGCTAAAGCTTAAGAGGGAAAATCCCCCAAGGGGACATTTTCTAACATTAAAGATTTTTTTTACAAAAAATAAAAAATACAAGGCTTCTGATTTGAAATTTTGCCAAGTATATACATTGTATGACATTTGATTTTCTATAAAAATCAATTAAAATTCAAGGCATATTCAATAGTTTGCAAAAATTAAAAGCCTCCAAGCACTGTCCTCCATCTAGTTTGCAAAAATATTCCAAGGCATATGGGGTTTTTGCTTTCATCTTCAAAGGGACTATTAGTCATCAAGACAGAAAGCCTTGTCATTGGATATTCAAAAAGGACCTAAGGAATTAACCATTCTAAGTCATGAGACTAGGTGATGGGTATTAGTGAACAACAATACCACGATGGGTACTACTCAAGGCATTTGGAAATGAATTCGATGTTATAAAAATCACATTTGAATGTGGGGCTTCAAAGCAAACCCTAACACAAAACAACGAATGCCCTAGTTTCTCAGGCTCATTTCACACTTTCAATTTTTGGAGAAATGGTTCTCTGCCCAGACCCGGCCATAAGGTTAGGTTTTGAACTTGAAACCCTCGATCTCTCTGCTATCTCAATGTAATCTCTTCAAGAATCTGTACAGAGAATGAAAGGTAAGATCGTTCTGTACATTTTCAATCCATTTTCCCCATTTATGAGGCAAAACATGGCCTTAAAGCCACAGCCATACCAGGTTTTCTAATGCTTTTTCTATCTATGTTTGTTCCTTAGTTGATACACTCTATCTTTGTATTTCGAGTCACCATGAGTGATATTTCTAAGCTCTTCTGACAGCAATATAAAAGCAAATAATTGGTACAAACCCATGACTCTATGTACATGAGTCTACTCAGAACAAAGGTGAGTTCATCAACTTGAACTCTGCATACATTTCTTTGTATTTCTCAATCATTTTGTAGCTTTGTTATATATTCTGATCTTTTGAAGGTCGCGACCATGGCTTACATTCTAGGCATTTTTTCTTCATATGAGCTCGAAAGTTTTTATTTCTTCAATACCTGTATTTGAGATCTTGTTTGAAACCCCAAGTGGGTTTAATCTATTTATGGGAAAAAGACTCACTCTATCATTGCCCGGGACCATTATCTGGGTTTTTTTCCACTCATTTTCTGTATGTAGAGGATAATGAAGTTACATTGTTCTTCCATTCTGAAAATGCAAAATAAAAACCTTCATAAGTTTGAAACTCTTTATTTTCATTGTACTTGCCTTTCTCTTATATTACTAGGTCATGGGCTCTCAATGCTGAAATCTATCTTTGTAGAAACATAAGAACTCATAATGAATGATAACCTTCCTTACGCAAGATATCTCTACTATTTGATTTCACTTATCCTTTTGGTTGCAAAAAACACTATTTGATAAGATATGGCATTATAAGAGACAGATTACAATCTCATTTCGGTTGTTCCTATTGTGCTCTATAATGACAATATCCATATTATTTATTTCTTTCTGTACTTCCTGTAGCTGCACATGAACAACAAGACTCCATAGAAAAACACCTTGTTGATATTTCTAAACTATATACATTCTATGCTCATAAAAATGCAAGCATGTGGTATATGGCTTATTTTTATGCTCCCGAGCTTACTGTATCTTTCAAAGGCTGTAACTTTTGTTTTCAAGGCTTTTGTAATAGCACTTGTAGCTTATGATTTTCCATTTCATTACACTTAATTATCATAGCATTTACCGTATCATGGCAAATGAGATTATTATTATTAAGGGAAAATTGGATTCAAATGAATAATCAATATATCAAGATCAATACTACCCAAAACTCAACAAAATATAGAAACAAAGAGATCAATCAAACAAAAGAACTTTAAAAACCTTTGCAAACCTCAAAGCTTCATAGCTTCTGTTGCTTGCCTATCTCAATTGATCTTGCATGTATGAATAAGGCCCTCAGAGAGTGCACTTCCTTGCTATGATTCCAAGATTGTCAATTGGGAACTGCTATGATAATTTTGCCATGAAGATGAGCTTCACAACAATGATAGTAGTGTGTAGTAACAAGTGTGATCAAAAGAAATGAAGGTATTGGTGTCAAAGGCGTGCTGTAATTCCTACAGAGTAAGTTTACTTGAAGCTTGGATGAATGAAATGGAAGAATACGGTTCAATTTAAATACTTGAGAGAATGAAGATCAACAATATAGAACAGTTGAGGAATGTGCATGAATAAGAAGAAGACAAGTGTCACACAAAAGCTGTTTTATTTGAGTTAACTACTTTCTTTTCTAAAGATAAGATATACTTTTCATAAATTAGAATGTTTTTTTTAATTTAAGAGATTGATAAAAACAAGGTTGATTGAGTCAGTTAACTCAACTTGAGATTTGTTTTTGAATGATTTGAGAGAAATCAAATAATAAATTATTTAATTTTATGTGCATGAAGAAGAAGACTTATTTTTAGAAGATTTAGAAGATATTTGAAGAATTAGAAGATAAGAAAGCAAATTAAAAGAATAAATTTATTCAAATTTTGTGCATGATTTGGAAGAATAAATAAAATATTTGATTATATTTTATTTTTAGAGATTGAGAGGATTTAAATATATTTGATTTGATTTATTCAAATTTGGAAGAATGATTGACTTTAATTAAATAATTAAGAATTATTTAATTGTTTGGAAGAATTTAATTAAATAAAGGATTTTATTTAATTTTGACTTTAGAAGAGGTAATTAAATATATAGATATTTAATTAACTTAGAGGAAAACGAATCAAATAAATAAATTTGTTTATTTGTTTATTGATAGAAGAATTAGAAGGGAATAAATATTAAGAATATTTATATAAACTGAATCGTGTCATTTTTAGGCATATACATTTTGTCCCTCTTTGATGCAATGTAGTTTATTGCGTTGCCTCAAAGAATAAAATTTCTAATAATGATACATGCCCCAGTTTGCCCCTGGTATAGGTTATGACAACAGGATGCGCCCTCGGGAGATTAGACGAGAAGAAGGCAGAAGGCGTGAGATGGACAATCTCACGAAGACGAAGGGAAAATTTGGTTAGGATGAAGAAAGAGCTGAATGATACATGATGCAAGATAGAATAATAACACACACAAGAAAGTAAGTATGTACAAATGATACAAGAACAGACATGGTATTGCCCCTGTCGAGCAGTAAACCAATGATATACTGATAACGATATACAATAGTGTTGTCATGGCAGGGAACGATATATCCATAGACCAACACGGCAAGCATGTCGTCATGGCAGGGAATGATAGATCCCTAGAGAAACACAAAGGATAGTGTCTGGTTTTAGCAAATGAAGCATGTCATGTAAGACACATGTGTTGGTCTGATTTTGACAATGTTACATCCTGTATAAGACAAGTGATAGATTATAATTGATTGAGTTGGTTTACAACTAGACAAGGATCAAGACCACTGATTCTGATTGGATAATTTGACAAGATTGACTTGACTTGATTGGTATGGATTAAGGATGGACCTGCATTTGGATCATTGCTTGGACTGACAACTAGAACTGTTGACGAGAGACACGATGATAGATAGAAATTTGATTTGATAGAAGAAAACACAAATGAAGGAATCACAAGCTTTAATTTGTATTGATACTCTGTATTGTTGGATCTTTTATTGCATGGGATACGGATGTATGGATGTATAATGGATTCTTTGCTTTTGACATCTTGATGTTGCAAGTATATTGAAGTGCCTATTTCATCATTGGGCAACTTTTTTGGGTACTTTTTCTGAATGTTGTAAATTAATACAAGCATCTAGGTATACCTTAACTGAGATGACCTGAGTATCGCTTACATGGATTTTGATTTAGCAAGTTAATATAAGCATCAAGGTATAATTGAACCAAGATGACCTGAGTATTTCTTGTGTATCAACAGACAAGGATTGCCCCCGTTCATGTTAGACCTTTGATGTCCTCGATGATCTTTTGCCAATCATTTCTTTAGAAAAGGCTTCACATTACTAAAGTTTAATCCACAAACAACAAACAAAGAAAATAAGCATGTTCCCATCATAGCATCTCTAGCTTTTCGTATCCTTGAGTAGCATAGAAAGACATGATAGCAGCACTCAAGACTCCGTAACTTAATCATAATTCCAATCCACAAAACATTTTTTTGCATTTAGATGTGTTTGTTTCTTGCCATAATTTAGATAAAATCATTTAGAGTGCTTTAGGTGTTTGCTTGTTTTTCTTTGGATAGGTGAATGGATTGCATCAAGATTTTTTCTTAAAAAGAGTGAGTTTTGCTTGTGCTTTCTTACCTTTGAGAGAGGTTCCACAATCCTTATTGGTTAGACGGACCCTAAGGGACTGACCTAGTGCCTTGGGGGCTCATTTCTAAATGGCCTTGCCTACATGATGGCATAGAGGAAACATAGTTCGGGGTGAACCCTAACGGACCTAAGACCTAGGTGATAGAAAGTGGCATGGACTTAGATAGATGGAAGGACTGGACATGGGATGGATGGGATAGTGGAACCTCAGGGGCACATTTGAATAATGGCCTTGCCTACGTGACAATGCAGAGGCAACGTAGTTCATGGACTTTGGACCATGGATGGACTAGAGGATAGACAACAAGATATGGGATGGATAGGGAGGCCTCGGGGGCACTTTTGAATAATGGCCTTGCCTATGTGATGACGCAGAGGCATCATAGTTCATGGGCTTGGACCATGTGGATACTGACGAGAGACACTATGCTAGGCTGACACTATGGATAGGATATGGGATAAAACCTTGGTTGACAAGGCAAAAAAAGAGATAGAGTATCAAGCCATGATAGGTTATCATTAGGATTTTTATTATAGAATAGATATGCATCGGATGGGACACGAGTGAAGGAAGAATGGACATAAGGTGATTGGTTTCCCAAAGATGGAGGAAGCGGTTTATCACAAGTAACACTTGTTTACTAGGTTTTCACCACTAGCTTTTTTTTGCACAAAAGCTAGAAAGTATGTATGACGCCTGTTTGCTAGGTTTTCATCATGATACCTATCCCAGGTGCATGTTTGCCAGGTTTTCACCAAAGGATGATTTTTTTGTATTTTTCTAATTTTTTGATTTTTTTGTATTTTATGCCCCCCTTACATTGGGGTTCTCTTAGGTATAGAACTGGCAAAGATGCATGCTATTGATTGGGTCATCGAACAGCTCACCTTTTGATGTTGCTAACTAATATGCCCCCAATCCATAAGTACCTACGATCACATAAGGCCCAAGCTAGTTGGGTTTTAACTTACCTTTCTTTTCCTGATCCTATTAATTGTAGGGGTTTTCTTTAAGTACTAGATCTCCCACCTTAAAGACTCTTGGGAATACTCTATGGTTGTAACTTTGTGACATCATTTGTTGGTATGCTTTGAGATGATCAAAGGCTTTCTATCTCCTTTCCTCTAGCAACTCTAGTTCTTGCCATCTAGAAACTTTGTGCTCTTCATCTATTATGAGACCTTTTAATGACACCCTGAGAGATGGTAACTCGACCTCAATGGGGAGGACAACTTCTGAGCTATAGAAAAGGGCATAAGGGGTAGCACCTGTGGGTGTGTGTATAATAGTTTTGTAGGCCCACAGAGCAGGATTGAGTTGGATGTGCCAATCACAGCCAACATCATTGATTGTCTTCTTGAGGAGTTTCATGATGGTCTTGTTGGATGTTTCTTCTTGGTCGTTGCCTTGGGGGTAATAGGGTGTGGAGAAACAGTGTTGGATTTTGAATCAGTCACAGAGTTCTTGGACATCCTAGTTTTTGAAGGGTCTTCCATTATCCGTGATAATGGATGAGGGAATTTTGTATATGCAGATGACGTAATTAAGGATGAATGAGGAGATTTGTTTACCTGTGATGGTCGTGAGGGGGAAAGCTTCAATCCACTTGGTAAAGTACTCAGTGGTGGTTATTATGAATTTGTGGCCGTTGGATGAGGGTGGATGGATTTTGCCTACAAGGTCAAGTCCCCATTGATAAAAGGGCCAAGGTGTCGTTAAAGGTCTCAACTCTTGAGCTGGTGCATGTATCAGGTTCCCGTGTATTTGGCACTGCTTGCACTTCTTCACAAATTGATATGAATCTGTTTCCATATTCAGCCAATAATAATCCAAATGCATGAGTTTCTTAGCTAAGGAAGGATTGCTAAAGTGTGTTCCGCAGATCCCTTCATGCACATCTTGTAAGGTGGTTTGGGATTCTTCTCATTCTAAACAATGGAGTAAAGTACCATCTAGACCACGTCAGTATAGGTGTCGGCAATAATGGTATAACGAGAGGTTTGGTGTATAAAGGTTCGTCGTTAGTTTGAAGATAAGTTAGGTGGGAGGGTGTTGTCCTTGAGGTAAGTGTAAACCTTACCATACCTAGGTGAATCAGATCCAACTAATAGGCATATGGAATGGGTTTCAGGCAGATCATAAGATGGTTGCTAAATTGATTCCACTAAGAACTCGTATTGTGACTCATTCTCTGGGATTTTGAGAAGAGAGGCAATGGTTACCATGGCATCTGCTACTTTGTTTTCAATGTGAGGTATCTGCTCAAAAGAGATGATCACAAAGTATTCCTTAAAGTCCTCAACCATCTGCTTGTATGGGACAAGCTTCTCATCTTTGGTTTGGTAATCGTCATTGACCTGATTGATTACTAGTTGAGAATCACCATAGACATGTAGCTCTTTGATTTTCCACTCTGTTGCCATTTTGAGACCAATGACTAAGGCTTCATATTCTGCAATGTTGTTGGTGCATGGGTATAATAGACAATAAGACTTCGGTATGGCATCGCCATGAGGAGTTACAAACAAGATTCCTACCCCCGATCCATGGTGTGTGTAGGACCCATCAAAGTAGTGTTTCTTGGAATGTGTTGATATATTGAATAAGGATTCATTTGGAAATTCAAATTGCATTGGTGTGGTGTCCTGTAGTGGTGCATCTACTAACTAATTAGCAATGACTTGTCCCTTGATAGCCTTTTTCTCTACATACTCAATGTCATACTCACTTAGGAGCATTACCCATTTGGCTAGGCAACCTATTAGAGCTACTTTGCTTAGTAGGTACTTCAGTGGATCTATTTTTGTGATAAGTTTGACTGGATGTGCTAACATATAATGTTAGAGTTTTTCAAAAGTAAAAACTACCGCAAGGCATGATCTTTCTATCTGAGAGTATTGCAATTCATAGCCCAGCTATGTGCGACTAATGTAGTAGATGACTCTTTCTTTACCTTCATAATCTTGTTGTGCTAGAAGGGCCCCAAGAGCTGTTGGTGTAGAAAATATGTACAGTAACAATGGCTTCCCTTGGATAGGAGGCATGAGAATAGGTGGATTCATAAGATACTCTTTTAGTTTGTCCAATGCCTCTTCATATTTCTCATTCCATGTGAATGGAATGTTCTTATGTAGGAGATGACTGAAGGGTTGACACTTGTCTGCCAGTTGTGATATGAACCTACGGATTGCTTGTAGTTTGCCTTGTAGAGATCTTAGTTGAGTAAGATTCTTGGGTGGTGGCATGTCCATAATAGCTTTGACTTTGGCAAGGTCCATCTCTATTCCATTTTCTGATACAATGAAACCTAAGAGCTTGCCTAAGGTGACTCCAAACACACATTTCTTTGGGTTCAACCTTACTTTGAAATGTTCTAACCTCTGAAAGACTTTCTCTAACACATCTAGGTGTGATTCTCTTGTGAGTGACTTTGCGAGGATAACATCTACATAATCTTCCATGGTGACGTGCATCATATAATGGAATATAGTGGTCATAGCATGTTGACATGTGGCTCTAGTGTTCTTTAGCCCAAATGGCATGACATTCCAGCAGAAAGTGCCCCATGGACAAGTAAAAGATGTCTTATGCTAGTCTTTTGGTGCTATCCTTATCTGATTATATCCTGAGAAGCCATCCATGAGAGATAACATGGTATGCCCTGTTGTTAAGTCGACTTTGATATCTATATTTGGCAATGGAAAATCATCCTTGCAGCAAGCTTTGTTTAAATCTCTAAAATCATTGCATAGTTTGACTTGGCCATTAGGTTTGGACACTGGTACTATGTTGGTGACCCATTCTAGATAGTCGATAGCTCTGATGAACCCTACATCTAGTAGTTTCTTGAGTTCTTTTACAAGTAGTGTTATGTGTGGATGCATCTTTCTAAGCTTCTGTTTCACTAGTTTCACTCCTGGATCTAATGGAAGATGATGTAGAATCAAATCTGGATCTAATCTCAGCATATCTGTGTATAACCAAGAAAAATTGACTTGCTTTCTCTTGAAGAATGGTACAAACTTGGTCTTTTCTGGTGGGGTTATAGACTTAGCAAGTGAATGATCTTAGGTTTTTCCTCTGTTCCAATGTTAATAGGCTCTATGAATTCCACAACAATCTAAGACTTCTCCTGGTGCATGTCATCAGGGAGAGTGTCAAGCCTTCCATCGTCAGGTGCCACACTTAGGTTTTCACCATCGGATGCGTCCTTTCTTTTTACTATTTTGGGATCTAACACTACCGCGGAGCAGTTTTCACCGTCAGATCTAGTTTTTATTTTGATATTTTTGTGACTAGAAGGCTTGGCACCCTCTCTGAAATAAGCCACGATATTTAGTTCAATGGCAAAGTGAGCTTTATGATCTCCTTTAGGTAGGTGGTCCCTAAGTTCCATATAGTCAATATAGGCATCAATGTTTTGGAACATATCTAGTTGCGAGGTTCCTTGTAGATCCCAGTCAATAAGTTCAAGATGCACAAGGGGGAGGGAGTCAGAGGATAGATCTGATTCATCGATAGTTTGAATGGATATGCTAAGAGTATTGGTAGGGGGAGTGTTTGAGATGGTACTTTCCTCTAAATTTTTTATTGCGATAGAACTCGAACCTTCCTTGAAAGTTGTATTCTTAGGGATACGCAAATCACACTCTAATGGCCTATTTAGTAGCGTTTGTCCCTCATGGTAGGGACTATAAGTTTGAATGGTATCAACCTCTTTGTCATCATAGGAATGCTCTATCAGCTCATCCCACTCATATTCATTGGAATCTGTGTCACTATCCTCTTGAAGGGTATGGATCATTTCCACAAGACAAGCATTTGCTTTAGCTTTGCCCTTATCCCTATATCCTAGACCTTTTGTAGTTCTAGCCAATGAGAATGAAGAAGGTTGAATGGGTTCTATAATTCCTTCTTTTCTTAGGCCAATGGGGCCTTGTCCTTCATAACCCATTCTATGTAGGATAGACTCACCTCGCCCATAGATTTTCATTAGGAGCGTAGGTGGTTCTTGTTGTATGTTCTCTTCTTATTCAGTGTAAAGCCATTGTAGGTTATCTCTTTCCTTTGTTTCATCTGATAGGGTTCCCCATTTTACAAAGGGAGCTGTGAGAGGAGTAGGAGGAGCAGATGGCTTTGGAAAATGCTTGGGTCACCCAAAGGATCTAGGAGATAAAGGCATCTTGGCTAGATTGAGGCTATTCTCAATGGAGTATTCCCCTACTCCTATTTCTTTAATAATAATTTTCTATTCTTTGGGCTTTGATGAGGAAGCTTCAGAGGTAGAATCATGCTGTGGGGTAGGGGATGTAGATGCTCTATTATTTGGTATGATGCAATCAGGTTTTGAAAGGACAGAGTTGCAATGCTGAAAAGGATCAGGGTCACCTTGGATGGTGACTTGCTTGCTGTTATGAGGGAATTTTATGCATTGGTGATAGTTAGAAGGCACAACATTCATGGCATAAATCCATGGTCTACCTAGGAGAATATTGTAGGCTAGTTCCATATCTAGGACTTGGCACACAACGTCCTTTATCACCGGTCCCTTTTGAATGGGTAATACCACTGTTCCCTTGGTAGTTCTCTCCTCTTCATCATAGGCTTTGATAGTAATCTTCTTCCTTGGGTCAACTACATTTTCAGAGAGCCCCAATGTAAGGACTAGCTTCAATGTGCAAATATTTAAACCAGCTCCCCCATCAATGAGAACCCTCTTGATGTGGTGCTTATGGATGAAGGCAACAATATGCAAAGGGGTGTTATGGCGTTGAGACACTGAGAGGTCATCTTGTTCGGTAAATGATATGGTACTTGAGGAGGTCAGATTACCTACCATGACTTGAAACTTCCCTTGGGCCAAGTTAGTGGGTACAGTCATTTCCACTAAGGCTTTATCAAGAATCTCCTTGTGAGAAGGAGATAGATGCAACAATTCCAAGATAGAAATGTGGGTAGGAGTCTTCTGTAGTTGGTCTATGACGCTATACTGATGGAAGTTGGACTAAGAAGGTGACGACCTTGGAGGAATGCTATTCAATGTGACCTTATCACTGCGGGTGATGATACTGCAATCAGTTTTGTTGGGCTTTGATTGTTGATTGGGTGTAACCACATTGATTTGCGGTACATGCTTTGAAATGTAATTGATGGTATAATCAAACGGCACACTTGTGTAATTAGCATTACTATTCCCATTATTCTAATTTTGCCTGTTGCGGTTGTTGTTGTTGTTGACATTGTTGTTGTTGCCCTTGTTGTTGTTGTTGTACGACCTGTCCGGATTGAGAAGTGGATCTTTGTAAGCCACATGTGTCTTATTAGAAGTATGTTGTTGAGTTCCTCCTTGATTTTGATCAAGCACATCTTGAATAACATGTTTGAGATGTATACAATTATTGGTTGTATGTCCTCTTCCGCTATGATACTCACAATAGTCAGTGTCTTTCCAATAGTGAGGTTTTATTTGAGGTTTGTAATCACTTGTTGGTGGTAGAGAGATTTCATTGTTGGCCAATAGCTTCCTTAATGCGGATTCTTGGGACTCACCCAGCGGTGTGAACTTTTGCCTTAGATTTGAGTTGAACCATGGTCTTGGCTCCCGAGAAAATGTCTTGTTGGGTGTAGCATTGCTTGTCTCTCCTTTGAGAGTGAATATAGGTTGTTGTTTGGGAGCTACCACCTTGGCATCAATTACTCCATCATTAACGACATTTTTATTCTTAGTCCAAAACTTTGATTTGTTAGTTGTGTAGTTGGAGGTAGGTGTGTCCTTGTATAACTTGATTTGTCCCTTGGCGATCATATCTTTCTCAATGAACAATCCCATTTCAATGACCTTTGAAGATGAGGTGGGGCATTGAATTTGTATTTGGTAGCTAAGATCGGAGTTGAGGTTGTGGACAAATATCTCCATTAATTGCTTCTCAGGTACATCATATGAACATTTACTCACTAGTTGTCTCCACCTTTGTAGGAAGGAGGCAAATGATTCACCACTCTTTTGCTTTGTGTTGCATAGGTCAAGCATGGAGACTTCATGTTCAATATTGTACGAGAAGTGCTTGATGAATTTGTTGACTAACTCATCAAAAGTTTTGATGCCCAATGGAAGCCGTGAGAACCACTCCATGGCTTGACTACCTAGAGATCTAGGGAATAGTCTCATTAAAATAGTCTCATTGTGAGCTACTTCTATGCATGCGGCGTTGAATTCCCTAATGTGGTCTCTCGGGTCCCCTTTTCCCTTGTACTTGTCAAACTTAGGAACTTCAAATTGAAAGCGGAATGGTATCATGTTCAAACTTTTATCAAAGGGGTACAGTGCAATATCTTCCAAGGAGTAGGTTTTAGTGTTTGCACCCGTCTTGAGATCTATCATTTATTGCGTTAGACCCTCGATTTGTTTCCTCATTTCTTCCATAGGGGTGTTTGGGTCTATGGCTTTCTTTCCTTTGTCTTCACCATTGTGGTGTTCATGATTATCCTCTATGGTCTCTTTGAGTTTGCTTAGATCGAAGTTAGCAGGGAGCTTAATTCCAAGACTCGCAAGATGATAAAAATACTCGTGAGGGTCCTCATGGAGTACTTTCTCTAGTAAGCGTTGGAATTTCTGATCTTAGAGATGTCCTTCATAATCTTCATGAGAGATTTCCTCATCACTATCATGAGGGGTGACAATACTGTCAGATGTTTTGGCCATTTCAAGTTGCTTTTGGTATTGAGATCTAGTAAGAACCATGCAAGGTGATGTGAGATGTGGTGGGATGAAACTAGAGACTTTGGCAAGGTGCCAGTGGAGACTGCTGAGAATATGGTACTTATGACAAGACTTGGACAGGGGCCTTTTTTGATCAATGATTCCAAGTAAGACGGCCGATATAAGACGATAGCCACTAGTAAGGGTACTCGATACCTATCTTACTACTTAGGGACTAGTCATGCACCAAGACAACTAGCAAAGTTCTGTGACTTACTAGGGTTACCTGAATCCAAAATGATACAAAAAAGGGGCCTATGCTGATCTGATATGGGATACTTTTGACTTTGGACTAGGGAGACTTGATAGAAGGTGAATGAGATGACTAATGAAAGAGAGATTTTGACACGAAATGGATGGAAAAGTGACAGCAAGGTAAGAGCTGATCTCAGAACTTGGAACTAGACTGAAATGGGTACCCAAAAATGATAAAAATTTTCTCTCAAAGACTGTGGAAGTGCTCATTGTCACGCATGTGCTGAAACAAATGTGCAGCAAAAATTGGTAAATGCACAACAAGTCAGCACATAAGCGCCACACTGGTAAATTGTAGATGTGTTGTAATAGGTTGTAAAAGCGTTGTAATTCAGTGTAGGTGTGCTGCAAGTCAGCACAAATGTGCAGCAAAAGAGGATGAATGCGCCACTCTGGTTTTTTAGTGTTTTTGGCAATTTTCTGATGTTTTTGGTATCTTTGGTTGCAAGAAGGTCTTTTTGATCTAATTTTCTAAAATTATGGCAAGAAGACACAACAAACACAAAGAATGTTTTTATGGTTTTTCATTTTTTTGTGATTTTTTTACTCTTTTTGGACTAAAAGAAAGCAAGTACAAGCCTAGGTTTCAAAGGATAGTATAAAACTGAATTCTCACTATCTCTAGTGAAGTATCTTCAAGAGGTCATAATCACCCTTCCCTGCACCGGATTATAGGGGTTTTTGGCCACTAAGAACAAAGGATGAGTAATAAAGGCAACTGTTTGAGTGGTTTTACATGCGGCAACACTACTCTCCATTATGGAGTCTCCTAGTCTGTAAGGGTTGCGCCTTGGAGCATTTTGGGAGAGGTTGGCTGTCGGTATAACACAACTACACTCGTTGTTTGAAGCTTTCACTCCAAACACAATTTATTTATAGTGGCGTGGTAGGGTTTGGCATCTAGCTTGTTACCACTTAGGGTCGTTCCTACTTGGATGAACGGTATCCAAGAGTAGGCCCCTCTAAAGGAAAAACACATGTGAAAATGATATGTCTGGCATTTTGGTTACCCAAGATAGAGGAGAGAATAAGCCTGGTATCATTCCTAAAACATAGAATACAATGCTTCTTTTCCCCTAGTTAAAATGAGAAAAACTAGATGAGCTATCTACTTGGGCAAGCACAGATATTTGTTAACATTGAAGTGATAACAAGATAGCAATGGTTCAATTTTACCTAGATAGAAATGATGTGTTCAATTTTACCTAGATAGCATGTATTTGTTAACTTTGAAGTGATAATCGAGATAGCAATGGTTCAGTTTTACCCAGATAGCAATGATGTGTTCAATTTTGACCCAGATAGCACGTATTTGATAACTTTGAAGTGATAATTGAGATAGCAATGGTTCAGTTTTACCCAAATAGCAATGAGTTGTTAACTTTGAAGTGATAATCGAGATAGCAATGGTTCAGTTTTACCCAGATAGCAATGATGTATTCAATTTTACCCAGATAGCATGGATTTGTTAACTTTGAAGTGATAATCGAGATAGCAATGGTTCATCTTTACCCAGATAGCAATGATGTGTTCAATTTTACCTAGATAGCGATGAGTTGTTAACTTTGAAGTGTAGCAATATAGTAATGATTCAATGATATGCAAGATAGCAATGATTCAATTACCACCTTCCTAGTTAAGACTATGTGAGATTTACATGAGCATCCATTTACTTTCCTGTTAGAAATTGAAGTGTGAGTTAACAAGTGCAACTATATGATTCTAAACCAGTACCTAGCTTGCAAAATAGATCAAGAGTGTTCCTGCAAAAAGACATGAGCGGTAGCAAAAACTTCAAAGAAACCCTAAAAATCACTACCTAGATCAGATGCATAGCTTTAGAGACTGAATGCATAGAAATAGAGATCAGAAGTGCCACAGTACATATGCGCTAAGATAGAGGTCAAAAGCATAGGAAAATAGTATATATGCACCGAACTGACAGATGCGCCATATCAGAGGATATATGCACCGTAATAGAGTCTGTATGAGCCGAAGTAATGTATGCACTGGAACAGACAGTAGATGCATGTTAGGATGTGTCAGATGTGTAATTTCTTCCTGTGTATGGCTTTCTAAAACAAAAAAACTTAGTTTTTGGGTTAAAAATTTGGGGCTAGGCCCCACAGTGGGTGCCAAAATGTTAAGGAAAAATTGGATTCAAATGAATAATCAATATATCAATATAAATAATACCCAAAACTCAATAAAATACAGAAACAAAGAGATCAATCAAACAAAAGAACATTAAAAACCTTTGCAAACCTGAAAGCTTCATAGCTTTCATTGGTTGCCAATCTCAATTGATCTTGGATGTATTAATAAGGCCCTCAGAGAGTGCACTTCCTTTCTATGATTCCAAGATTGTCAATTGGGAATGGCTATGATAATTTCGCTATGAAGATGAGCTTCACAGCAATGATAGTAGTGTGTAGTAACAAGTGTGATCGCAAACAATGAAGGAATTAGTGCCAAAGGCGCACTGTAATTCCTACAGAGTAAGTTTACTTAAAGCTTGGAAGAATAAAATGGAAGAATATGGTTTAATTTATAGACTTGAGAGAATGAAGATCAATGGTATAGAAAGAATGAGAAGATCAATGGTGTAGAATGGTTAAGGAACGTGCATGAATAAGACGAAGACAAGTGTCACACAAAAGCTGTTTTATTTGAGTTAACTACTTTCTTTTCTAGAGATAAGATATGCTTTTCATAAATTAGAATGTTTTTTTCTAATTTAAGAGATATTGATAAAAACAAGGTTGATTGAGTCAATTAACTCAACTTGAGATTTTCTTTCGTATGATTTGAGAGAAATCAAATAATAAATTATTTAATTTTGTGTGCATGAAGAAGAAGACTTATTTTTAGAAGATTTAGAAGATATTTGAAGAATTAGAAGATAAGAAAGCAAATTAAATAAATAAATTTATTTAATTTTTGTGCATGATTTGGAAAAATAAATAAAATATTTGATTATATTTTATTTTTAGAGATTGAGAGGATTTAAATAAATTTGATTTGATTTATTCAAATTTGGAAGAATGATTTTGACTTTAATTAAAGAGTTAAGAATTATTTAATTGTTTGGAATAAAAGATTTAATTTAATTTTGACTTTAGAAGAGGTAATTAAATATTTTGATATTTAATTAACCTAGAGGAATATGAATCAAATAAATAAATTTGTTTATTTGTTTATTGATAGAAGAATTAGAAGGGAATAAATATTAATAATATTTATTTAGACTGAATCGTGTCATTTTTAGGCATATACAATTATGACTGATGAGTCATGACTAGTCTTGAGTCTCTATGGCTATTTCATGCCTTAAATGATAATGGCACACTTCAAAAAATGATAAATACCTATTATTCTATTATTGTTCAATGAGCCTTTTTTACATCTAGGTATGATGACACAGTCACTTTGTTTTGCCTCTTGTATGGAAGCATTGTGAAAAGATGATTTGATAAATATGTTTACAATACATCCTTTATGTTGGCATTGGATGTCATATGTCTTGAGCAACACAAGACCGGTGTCCTGTCATTGCTTACAATTGTATTCTTCTTATATAATGATTGTTGAGCTACCTTGAATGAGTTCACTACTCTTTGATAGCTTTCATTTCATCTCATTTGAACTAACAGTTATAGATGGGCAATGAGCTTATAGCTTATGTACTCAGCTCAATGTGGTACTCCTTAGTTGAATATGTCTTGACTTAAGCAACAAGAATATGTACTCCTTTTCCATCCCCTTTTAAGAATCAGGGGTAGCATGCTGGGCTCAACCCTTGTGGGAGTCCACTTTTCACCACATACTGAAATTGTCTTCAAAATAACAACATAACTTCTTCTATACATGCACAGGAAACAAACATGTTAGCTTAAAAAATAGTGAAGTTCAATGATATTCCATTTCTTCAAGCTCTCTTGCATGTGAATAAATTTATCAACTGATTTTGTGCATCACAAGGAATATATTATGTCTTTGCATTGATGAGGTACATAGGATAACTATATATGGAGCTCTAACAAAACTCTATCCAACACTGCATGTTCTTTCAAAAGGTCGGGAGCAAGAGGGATCAACTGTAATGAGGATCAACCCACCACTTCATCAGGTAATGATAGATATGCCTATCTTATCTGCTTCATAACTTTAGTCTTTTGTAGATGCATAGTATATTCTTTTTAATGTATTTGATTCAACTACTCCCACGGCTTGTGTGGGACATTTGATCTTACTTCCTTTCATTCAATGCAATGTTCATTTCATTTGTGTATATCGCATTTATCAAATGAATAATCATTGTAATGTGAAATGAAATAACGTATATCTCTCATGAAAACTCTACAATACAATGAATGATGACCTGAATCTCTTTCCTCTATTACAACAATGGTAAAACTAAATCTTTCAAGCACCTCAATCTATGCAAAAACATTATAGCAGAAAATGTTAAAAATCTTTCATCTCAAGATAGAAAAATGTATCAGCTCTGCCAATTTGATTTGTAGGTAAAAACTTGGTAACATTTCTAATGACGTCTGCTACATGCTTGCTTGCTAAGCATCAAGACTAGCTGCCTTAATTGTCCATTGGGCATGGAATCAAACTTTGCTCTTCTCAAACTCATAAAACATTGAAACTTAGCTATAAACTACTCCAAACAACAGTAGAAAAACAAACAGAACTAAACTGAAAGCAAACTAAAAGGCCCCCGGCGGACATAAAAACATGTGTAGCAAGACTTAGGGAAACAAACATAATTGAAAAGAAAAGTGCATGAAGTAATTATTAATAGCAACACTACTCTAACCTATTCTAACCAGCTAGAGAAGCTGGTCAAACAAACCCATTAACTAGCTCTGTAAAATAACTTCCTGTTCTAACCAACATAGGATGTTTTACAAGGTCATGAATGCTTGCTAAGAAGTGGGAAACAAGAAGATACCTCACAAGCTATTGTGCTACTTCATGAAGAATATAACCAAACTCACTCGCCTCTTGAATTTGATCAAGCAAATGCCTAATTTGGAATGTATAGGTGAGTTGGGTCTGTTGTCCTACAGCTGCAATTTCATCATTGGAATCATTGACAACCAGTTGTATCTTAGTGGTACCCTTCTTGGCTAAATCTTTGATTGGACATCCTGTTGAAAGGATAAATCCTAAACTTTTATTACTGGTTTGCTTCTTAGGACTTGTTGTCCCTTCACCCTTGACACGATCCCTATTTTCAATAATTAATTTATAATTAAATATCACTATTTAAAAGTTCATTGACCAAGCCTTGTTTCATGTCTGTGACAGGAAAATACTCTTAGTAGAGAGAAAGTATCATTGAGGAGGGAGTGTCTAGTCATCTGTAAGCGACCGTGGTGAAAGAATCTACACACACACACACACTTAGAAAATCATATAGTTGCATTTGTATAATTTAGCCATGATTGTGTCTTATTTTATTTAATGAGGAAATTAATGCTATAGTTGCTTATTTAATTAATTGTTAGTTAATATTAATTTCTCTTAGATGAAATAAAAATAGTTTTAAATCATTTATTGATATTATTCAAAAATTAGAATTAATATTTATTGTTTTAAATATAATTGTGATGCAAGTCAATAAATCATAATTGTTATTTAATATTGGTTTTATTTGATAAATATGAGATAAACTTAGAAAAGAAAACAAGCTTTAAAAAGAAAACTATGGGAAAGAAAACAATAGAAAAATAGAAAAAAAGAAGAAAGAACTTAAATTTAGAAAATAAAACACAAAAACAAATCAAAAAAGAAAAAGAAAAAGAAAGAAAAAAAAAAGAAAATAATAAAAAGAGAATAAACTCTCATTCTCCCAACACCACATTCGTTCATAACTATCAAATCTAAAAAATATAACGGACTCATAAGAATTGGGGGTTTGGAAGAAAAATGGAAAGAAGAAGATTCCAGATTGGTCAAGGGAGTATTCGAAGAACAAAAAGGAAGAGAGGAGAACAAGAAGGTAGTAGCAACATAAGCTATAGGGAAAACCCACTTTGAAGGAGATTAATGTTACCTCAGGTACATGATTCTTTTTAATATTGTTGTCTCTATGTCAAATTTGCCTGGTTTGATATCGATACCAGACCGGTCTTGTTGTCTGAACATTTGTATCCTTATATATCTCTTATAGATACGACTTGTGTTCAATCATGAGTGGCATTCTTTCTTTGATACCACCTATTTGGTGTATTCACAGTCTTCTCCATTTTGTTTTGGCTTGTGTTAAAGTTAAAATTCCTTTCCTCATACTTCTTGGCACTTTGAAATGCATTGGCCTATCCTTTTATTTTGGCTTGTACTTTACTTTCCTTGACCTCTTAGAACTACAGTAGTGGCCACCTCCCACAGTTTTATCAAGCCTCAAACTTTTACTTCAGCGTTCCTCTGTGGATATTAATCCTTCATTTTCTTTCATCGATGGGTGTGTTGAATTGACTTTTAAATCATTCCATGCTCATAAGTAAGTATGGTGCTTTAAGCGGTCTTGTGTTAGTTCAGTGTCTGTTTATATTGCAAGACAACAGCCTTTTTAAACTCCTTCGGTTCCTCTTAGTTTCGAACACCTTTCAGAGATCTGATAGATTGTGATGTATTTCTTTTAGAGGTTTAAACTTAGTTTTAAAAGTGCATTTGACTCTTTGGATGGTCTTGGTAATATCTTCTTGGCTCTACATTTGTTTTAGTGATTTTCATAACAACATTTCCACATTTTAAAATCAGCCATTCTTTAAGTGAAGTGACCACACTCTTTTAGTCACATGCATGCTTATTTTCATAGGCCTTCTATGGATATAAGATTTCAAGGATATTAAAGAAGCCTTAGCTATTTTAGTGGCATACACCATTTTAAATGACCTGCATACCCATTTTCTGCAGCCTCTATCATTCTATGGATCTGTGAGTTGTAAAATTGATAGTGTTGTTTCTTGTTTTTTTAAAACTATACACTTAGTTAAATGCTCAGTCTTTTTATTTACTCATGTGGCTTTTCTATGATATATTTGGATCTATGAAACTATAATGACATATTCTTAGAATTCCAATGGCCTCATTTGGATTTCTTCGGCCTTATTCATTCCTTAAAATTGCTAACCATACTCAATAAATTGATCTGCTTACCTTTGTATATATCTAATCTTTCTCTTTTGTTCAGCCTAGTAATGAACTTTGCCACTCTGCAACCGGTCGCCTATAATGTAATCAATGGCTTGATCACTCTTAGTTATCCTGAAGTCAATTTGTGTTTCCCATTCTGGTTCGTGTTCTTTATTTGTTTGTTCTAGTAGCTTGGGAATGATATTATGAGTACATTTGTTTTAATGCTACCACTAGTATAACTACATGATTGTGGCCTTTATGGCCCTGTGGTATTCTTGGTTGGTCTAAGTCCTTTTATAATCTCAATAGTGACTTAAATCTCATAAGTGACCGGTGGTTAAACTAATGATCAGCCTATATGGTCTTTGTGGGATCTAAGTCATTCTTCCTTCTCTCCATGTGATCTATCTTTATCTTTAACTACCAGTGTAAGTGTATGCATAAATAGCTTGCATGATTATTCGGGCTGAGGAAATTGTTTGTTTCATCTTATGAAATAAATTGTGTTTGATGTATAGAGTAATAATAATTAAGAGAATATTATAGTAGTGAAATATCGGTTATGTAAGACTGAAATTCCTTTTAGATAAATTGCTCTGAATGCATAATCAATTGTTTACTATTCCAAATTAGATTCATTAAGAAAATACCCATGTAATTTTGTTTATAAACATATGAAACTATATGCACTTATATTTTAGGCACGAATATATATTTATATGCATGAATGGCTACAAATATAGACATCTTTCGTTACATAATCTCTCATGATTAAAATTACGCAACATTTATTTTATATTGATTTAACAAGTATATAGTGCCTCTATGATTATTAAATAATTATTACATTGGAATTTTTCCTTTAAAAGAATTGTATTAGTGGAGTATTCTTTGACTCAACTTGGAAGAAGAATAAGCATTTTAGAAATTTAACTATATTTCTCTCTTCTATATGAAATGAATTCTTTGTTATTACCAAATATCATGTTATGTCTTAGATGGGAGAATAGGGTAAAACTATAACATATATGCCCATTTACTCTAGAATTCTAAGGAGCGTGATAGATTAAGGAACTAAGAAGTTTGAATGGAAAAGATTCTTTGAGACTCTTATGTATCAATGAGTGGCCTATGGCATTGGTCTCTATATGTATAATGGATGATTAAATGATAAATGTATACCTTCTTGCACCTTCGAAGTTGTAAAATTTCAAGTAGTGGTTACTTTTTCCATTCTGGTAATTATGTGTAATAAGTAGAACACTAAATTCTTTCACCTACATCGGTTGGAAAGCACAGGGAAGCTATAAGCTTTGTGGGATGGTGGATATTACCTTGATGATATTCTCTCTCTCGCTCAGATTCCATGATGCTCGTAAGGAAGAAGTTATTTTCTTTTATGGTATTTATGTAAAAGCCTAAGTGGCTAGATATTATAAAGGCATAGCCTTGTTTGACTCCTGATGCAATGTAATCCATCTTGTATATATATATATATATATATATATATATGAAAGTTAGTTAATTTTATATATTACAAGTAATTTGATCTAATTTATGCACTTGGTATCTAATTGCTTACTCGAAGGTTAATTTTAGTTTGTGTGAATGGTGGTCCTTACATTTGGTATCAAAGCCTAAGGTTCAGCTCTGGAACCTATGTGCTCACTATGATCTTTTTCTCATCCAGCAATACGAGAGTGTAATGTTGGAATTCTTGTGCCAGGATGGTGCACCTTATAACGACTACAAGGAAGTCCATTAGAAATGAATGCTACCTCCAAGCAAAGAGAAAGAGGGAGGCTATAGTACAAACCATCAAAGGAGTTAATGATGATAGTGACATATGGCTAGGAGATGAAGAGACCCTGAGTCATGCACTTGCTCGGGTTAGTAAAGAAAAGAAAAGGATGAAGGTGGTTGTCAACTCCAATCGCCATTCTTTGGACTCTTCCTCCAAATTGGCACCCTTACCACTCTCTAGGGATATGCCATTGGAGAATAGTGTAACTCCTCTTGTGGAATAGAGATTTTTGAATTCCTATTATGGTTGAAATAATAGTAATTGCCTCAAGTGAAGAATCAGAGGAGCTTGCATGAGAACAACCACCACCTCTCAATGTTGTAAACCTCAGTTCTGAAGAGGAAGAGGAACCAGAAGAGTTTCCTTTATCTAAAAATTAGATGATAATTCTTGTATTTTTAGTAACACAGAACTTATGTAAAGAACAAGGAAGGAAAAATCCACCATTAAATGACATGAGATTTTGATTTTCAATAAGTGGATGTTTTGAAATTCAATGGAAAATTGGAATGAATCAAAGTATGTGATTCAAAGTAGTAGGAATACTGAGAGTAATTGTTAGAAATATTTTTCTGTGTGAACATAATTAGAGTTTTGGAAATTGGGTTGTCAAGTGACCATGTGTATTCTCCTACTCACCTCTGATCAAGGTAATGTGTGGTGTTGAGCTTCCATCGTATATTGTGAACTGTGGATGATAATATTCTATTTTATTTTATTTTATTTTATTGCATGAAATTTCAAATGTTGCAGGCCGGTATGAAATTCTTCTATTTTATTTATGCCTAAGTATAGCCATCAAGATATTTTTGCCTTGCGATTCTTATGATTGTTGAGATTATTTTTTATATTTTGGTGATTTTCTTTCCACTTGTTATTTTTCATTTCTTTTTTTCTAATGGCTACGCCTAGATGTTTGACATATGGTCCTGTAATATGTTATGTTATCAATTATGCCATGAAGGCTTTAATGGAATGTGTATGGGAGTAGAACATGGAGAATACACTAGGTACATGGTGTGTAATTAGGTACTAAAGATAGGGTAGAAAGAATTTTTCAGACAATGCTAGGTAACGAGGTGATAGATTCGTAATTGATGAAGCACATAATGTCCGGAAAGATGTTAACATAGTATTCCAAACCTTGAATTGAGTTGTTGTGGAATTTTCTTAAATGTTACAGGATGAGTACAAAATAGATTATGCAAAATGATAAGCGACAATTGACTCAATTTATTGGAGTCTATGAAGAATTGGAGTAAAATTTGATAGTAAGCTTGAATGGAGGATGTTCCTTTGAATGGAATAAAGTTAGATGTAGCTTGGCAAGGATTAGAGTATGTGATTTATGTGTTCAACCTAATCTAATGGAAGAAGAAATATGTAGATATATGACTTATATTGGCCAATAGGCTATGTGTGTGTGCCCTACACTAATTATTATATTGAACTCTAAAGATAAAGTGTGGAAAAGCTACTCAAACTTAAAATATTCATAAGGCATTTTATTAACTAGAGAATGTGTAATACAAGGTCGAGTAGGACCAGCACATTAGTGAATAATAATATGCTAACATGCGTGATGCATATTCATATTATAGTTGTTTTGATACAAGTGAAGTACTAAGGCAAGTCGTTGATTCCTTTGTATAATTTTTTTTTAAATACTTAAAATTGTGAGAGATATATACAATTTTGATACACATCATGTTTTATGGATCAAGTAATGATCACTATAATCACACTACTACAAACTTATACATATTTCATATTTTGTGCCAAAGATGCACTTGTCATATTTATAGGATATAAACTTGAGTGAGTAATGGTCATTATATGCAACGCATATACTTTATTTGTGCCAGAGAGGCACTACATGTAAGTTAAGTATTTATACCCTGTACGAGTTATGCACCAAGGATCCATGCATTCCTATTACTGTTTCTATGTTCGTGTGTGCAAGAAAGCACTATCATAATATCTGATTTGTATTTATGTAAATGAAATAGAGTACTTTTGTTGAATGTGTTGTAAGTGATAAGCTTTAAGCTTACCTTCTGGGACAGGATGCCAAATGTGGGTTAATAGAGAAGGTGATCTTCTTTTTCAAGATCACCCACTTTTTGTATTTATGCTTTGGCCAAAGCTATGTTGTACCATTGAAATAGATGGATATTGTACCATTAAAATAGATGGATAATGAATGCCTAGTTTCTATCTTATATGTTTCTCTACCACATCTTGTATGCAAGAAATATGTCCATACTAATGTTGAATGCATATAAGGCATCAGGCATGCATCGAGAGTTTCCCTCCTGCTCTTTTTGTTGTAGGTTTCTAGGCACCTCATACAGGACTAGGTATTCTTCAAGTTAGAAAGAACCCTGGGGAAGTGTTGTGTCCATGGTTGGGTGGAAAAAGCACCTTAACTATGTTTTTGATTGTTAGCTCGGGAATAATTGGTGGGTTATAGTAACTCCAAATAGAATATACATTTGAATCT
Organism: Cunninghamia lanceolata; assembly: GCA_027924645.1. Classification (NCBI taxonomy): domain Eukaryota; kingdom Viridiplantae; phylum Streptophyta; class Pinopsida; order Cupressales; family Cupressaceae; genus Cunninghamia; species Cunninghamia lanceolata. Next base: position 5,896,305 of record BSBN01000934.1, read on the forward strand.
TTCAAAAAATGGATGAAGCATGAATTTGTACTTCTTTCTATGTAAATTATGATTGTATTTGTTCAAAAGTAGGAATTTTACATTTTGTATATTTTCTTTCCAATACATATTGAGAATTACCTTCTTGATAAATGGATGTATCAATATTGAAATTTGACGAACTTCTTATTTTTGATCTTCTAATCATGAAATGATCTTTTTATGAAAACATTATTGTAAAATTGAGATGTTTCTGTTGAAGAAATTTTTGATTGCCAATGGTGATGACAAGTAGTATGGGATTCTTTTTTTTATCATGAGGACAATTGTTCTGATGTCTCGTGCGAGTAGGAATGATGACAAAAATGAACATAAGTGTATCATTTTATGTGAATGTCTAGAATATGAATACAATTCTATGAAAAAAAGGAATTAGCTTGCATGTTTTTATTCATCATAAAGCGTTAAACTAAATTGATTTGGTGAACAATGCTCTGCTAACAATGACTGCAAGTGAATGCATATTAGACAAAGGAATTTTTGTAGTTATGAACATATAGGTGCGTGGAGTAGCAACACAATTGTCAGGTGGGCTGATCTTGACATTGAGGTAAAACATAATTAAAGAGGTATGAAATTTTTATCTTTAGTTAAGTTCATCATTGGGATGATGACTTCTTAAGGGGGAAAGGATGTCATGACCCCTATTTTCAATATTTAATTTATAATTAAATATTACTATTTAAAAGTTCATTGACCAAACCTTGTTTCATGTGTGTGACATGCAAATACTGAGAGTATCATCAAGGAGGGGGTGTCTAGTCGTCTGTAAGTGACCATGGTGAAAGAATCTACACACACACACTTAGAAAATCATATAGTTGCATTTGCATAATTTAGCCATGATTGTGTCTTATTTTATTTAATGAGGAAATTAATGCTATAGTTGCTTAGTTAATTAATTGTTAGTTAGTATTAATTTCTCCTAGATGAAATAAAAATAGTTTTAAATCATTTATTGTATTATTTGAAAATTAGAATTAATATTTATTGTTTTAAAGATAATTGTGATGCAAGTCAATAAATCATAATTGTTATTTAATATTGGTTTTATTTGATAAATATGAGATAAACTTAGAAAAGAAAACAAGATTTAAAAACAAAACTATGGGAAAGAAAACAATAGAAAAAAACAAAAAAAGAAAAGAAAGAACTTAAATTTAGAAAATAAAAGACAAAAACAAAGCAAAAAAAGAAAGAAAAAGAAAGACAAAAAAAAGAAAATAATAAAAAAAAGAATGAAATATCATTCTCCCAACACCACATTCATTCATAACTATCAAATCTAAAAAATATAACGGAGTCATAAGAATTGGGGGTTTGAAAGAAAAACAGAAAGAAGATTTCAGACTGGTCAAGGGAGCATTCGAAGAACGAAAAGGAAGAGAGGAGAATAGGAAGGCAGTGGGGACATAAGGTATAGTGAAAACCCACTTCGAAGGAGATTAACGTTACTTCAGGTACATGATTCTTTTAAAATTGTTGTCTCTATGTCAAATTTTCCTGGTTTTATATTGATACCAGACCGGTCTTGTTGTCTGAACATTTGTATCCTTATATCTCTTATAGATACGACTTGTGTTCAATCATGAGTGGCATTCTTTCTTTGATACCACCTCTTTGGTGTATTAGCAGTCTTCTCTATTTTGTTTTGGCTAGTGTTAAAGTTAAAATGCCTTTCCTCATACTTCTTGGCACCTTGAAATGCATCTACCTATCCTTTTATTTTGGCTTGTACTTTACTTTCCTTGACCTCTTAGAACTATAGTAGTGCCCACCTCCCACAGTTTTATCAAGACTCAAACTTTTACTTCAGTGTTCCTCTGTAGAAATTGATCATTTAATTTCTTTCATCGATGGGTGTGTTGAATTGAGTTTAAATCATTCCATGATCTTAAGTAAGTATGGTACTTTAAGCGACCTTATGTTAGTTCAGCGTCTATTTATATTGCAAGACAACAGCCTTTTTAAACTCCTTCAGTTCCTCTTAGTTTCAAACATCTTTCAGAGATCTAAAAAATTGTGATGTATTTCTTTTAGAAGTTTAAACTTAGTTTTAAAAGTGCCTTTGACTCTTTGGATGGTCTTGGTAATATCTTCTTGGCTCTACATTTGTTTCAGTAGTTTTCTTAACAACCTTTCCACATTTTAAAATCGGCCATTCTTTAAGTGAACCGACCACACTCTTTCAGTTGCATGCATGCTTATTTTCATAGGCCTTCTATGCATATAATATTTCAAGGATATTAAAGGGGCCTTAGGTATTTTAGCAACATGCCACCATTTTAAATGACCTGCATACCCATTTTCTGTAGCCTCTATCATTCTATGGATCCGTGAGTTGAAGTGAAATTGATAGTGTTGTTTCTTAGTATTTTAAATTGTTCACTTAGTTAAACACTCGGTCTTTTTATTTACTCTTGTGGCTTTTCTATGATATCTTTTGATCTATAAACGTATAATGACATATTCTTAGAATTCCAATAGCCTCATTTGGATTTCTTTGGCCTTATTCATTTCTTAAAATTGCTAACCATACTCAATGAATCAATCCTCTTACCTTTGTATAGATATGATCTTTCCCTTTTGTTTGGCCTAGTAATGAACTTCGCCACTCTCCAATCGGTTGACTATAATGTATTCAACGGCTTGATCACTCTCAATCAACCTAGAGTCAATTTGTGTTTCCCATCCTGGTTCTTGTTCTTTAGGGGTTTGTTGTAGTAGCTTGGGAATGATATAATGAGTACATTTGTTTTAATGCTACCTCTATTATAACTGCATGACTGCGGCCTTTGTGGCCCTGTTGTATTCTTGCTTGGTCTAATTCCTTTTATAATCTCAATAGCCACTTAAATCTCATAAGTGACCAGTGGTTAAACTAATGATTGGCCTATATGGTCTTTGTGGGATTTAAGTCATTCTCTCTTCTTTGCATGTGACCTATCTTTATCTTTAACTACCAGTGTAAGTGTATGCTTAAATAGATTGCTTGATTATTTAGGCTAAGGAAATTATTTGCTTCATCTTATGAAATAGATTGTGTTTGATGTATAGAGTAATAATAATTAAGAGAACATTATAGCAGTGAACTATCAGTTATGTAAGACTGAAATTCCTTTTAGATAAATTGCTCTGAATGCATAATCAATTGTTTACTATTTCAAATTAGATTCATTAAGAAAATACCCATGTAATGTTGTTTATAAAACTATATGCACTTATATGTCAAGCACAAATATATATTTATACGCATGAATGTCTACATATATACACATCTTTCGTTACATAATCTCTCATGATCAAAATTATGCAACATTTCTTTTTTATTGATTTAACAAGTATATAGTACCTCTGTGATTATTGAATAATTATTACATTGGAATTTTGCCTTTGAAAGAATTGTATTAGTGGAGTATTCTTTGACTCAACTTGGAAGAAGAATAAGCATTTTAGAAATTTAACTATATTTCTCTCTTCTATATGAAATGAATTCTTTGTTATTACCAAATATCATGTTATGTCTTAGATGGGAGAATAGGGTAAAACTATAACATATATGTCCATTTACTCTAGAATTCTAAGGAGCATGATAGAATAAGGAACTAATAAGTTTGAATGGAAAAGATTCTTTGAGACTCTTATGTATCAATGAGTGACCTATGGTATTGGTCTCTATATGTATAATGGATGATTAAATGATAGATGTATACCATCTTGTATCTTTAAAATTGTAAAACTTTGAGTAGTGGTTACTTTTTCCATTCTAGTAATTATGTGTAATAAGTAGAACACTAATTTCTTTCATCTACATTGGTTCCAGTTGACTAGACCCTTCGTGATGGGTTGGGCTTTCCAGTTGGAAAGCATGGGGAAGCTGTAAGCTTCATGGTAGGGTGGATATCACCCCGATGATATTCTCTCTCTCACTTAGATTCCATGATGCTCGTAAGGAAGAAGTTATTTTTTTTTATGCTATTTATGTAAAAGCCTAAGTGGCTAGAATTTGTAAAGGCATGGCCTTGTTTGACTCCTGATGTAATGTAATCCTTCTTGTGTGTGTGTGTGTGTGTGTGTATATATATATATATATATATATATATATATATATATATATATATGAAAGTTGGTTATTTTGATCTATTACAAGTAATTTGATCTAATTTATGCACTTGGCATCTAATTGCTTACTTGAAGGTTAATTTTAGTTTGTATGAATGGTGGTCCTTACAACCCTACTGATTTGGCTACCTAAGGTAACTCTTCTCTAAAGGCTGCTCTTGTTGATCAACACTTTCCTCCTCCAAAGGTGTTGGCATAATATCCAAGCATGAGCAGAAAAGCTTAACTTTATGTTGAAACAGATCCTCATTAGTGAAATCAAGGTTGCTTTCATATACCTGTTCATGAATTAGCACCTTGTCTAAATATTCTACAACACTCTAATGGGTAAGACTTGGCATAGACATGCTATTTTTATCTCCAACCTCAAAGATAGGAAGCTCATTAAATAGACTAACTGAAAACCTTTCCACATTATCTAAATTTGCAACAAAATCATCAAGGTCATCCCAAAATGAAAGTTCATCACATTCATCTTGAATTTCTAATAAAAGAGGGCTATTTTTTTACCTCATAGCAGTTGTTAGCTAGCTACGTAAGTTCTATGATAGGCTTAACTTCACACTCTTCTACTTGATCCAAGACCCCATTGTCATATTGCTTAGCTTCAATCAATAACTCATCATATTGTTGAGGCTCCTCTTGTTGTTCTTAAATTATTGTCCTTGGTATGAGCATGCTATCTTCATCTGGTTCCACAAAACCAGGTAACTGATCGAACAAAAAAGTGGATTCTTCCTCCTCATGTAGTGCTTCCTCCAATAAAACTTGGGTGTTCTATCTTTGTAACCGAAGACTTTCACCTTGTGACCTCTGTACTCTACTTTCATTCATCTTATAAACAACATTAGAAAGCTTTTCAAATGAATCAAAATGCAAAGGATTCAATGTCAAGCCTAAATCAACTTCCTCTACACATGCATTATGCTCAAATTTAGTTGGGGATGCAGCACAAATAGCAGTAACCTCTTGCTTCACATTTGGTTTGTCTGGTTGATCTTCTAAAAAAATTTCATCATCTTCCACAAAACAAGGAAGCTCATTAGTGAAAACATTAAAATCTTTATTAGGAGAAGTCTTCTCTTGTTCAATTTTCTATTGTTCTAATTGATACTGCTCCATAGCTACATGCATTACATTTATATTCCTAGCTTCCTTCGTGGTGAGTGAGCTATCTTGAAAGACAATAGATCCACCTTCATATAGGTGATTAGTGATAGAACAATTAGATTCATCTGATGGGGAAACTTGGGAATTTTCTTGAGTTTCTTGGATGGGAAAAGGCTCTCAAAATGGCTAGTTTTGAAGCATAACAAGTTCAGATGGTGCCAACCTAGGCTCTTACAATGGTAAAGGATCTCTAAAACTAGGAATCTTGACCTTAGGATGGTTAAGAGGCTCACCTTGCTTGAAACTTAGAAATTCATGCTTTCAAACTTCCTCTTGAACAGGCTAATCTGGGATGAATGGAGCTATTTGGACATTATACCTTTGTGATTGACTAATCAAAAGCTTGATCTTCTCTTCTTTTGCAGTTAGCTATTGAGCAAGATTCTCCTCAAATTGTCTCTTTTGAGCCTCCAGATCCTACTCATGAAGATAGGCTTGATAAGCCATCACTTCCTGTTGTTGATTATACTCAAGTTGCCTCTTAATCTCATCCATCTGCTTGTTGTAGTCTAATAGAATTTCTCTAAGCTCCATAATTTTAGAATTTTGAGGTCGATTGGAAGATTGGGCAGGGATGCGTAGGTGGTAAGCATCTTGAGTAAGTTGGTAGCTTTATGAAATAGAATTATTTGGACTAAAACTAGTATTGTGGCCTCCTGGATATGGTTGATAAGAAAGTTGGTTGACAATATTATCACAGTATGGGGTTGGGTATACATATTGACTATGAAAATTTGACATTTCTACTCATATGAAGAGATCGAAATAAGAATAAAGCTTAATTTTTTAAACATACCAGCACCTGATCTATTAAAACTAGTAGATATTGATTCAAAGCCGCTAGATGTGTTTGAAGAACATGCCTCCAAAGGAAAAGATCACTGACATACACACCAAATATCAGTGATGAATGATCAAAATTTGGACTAATAAAGTCCAACTTTGTCCCACCGGGTGTGCCAAAAATTGTTATCAATCAAAGTATGTACCCAAATACTTGTTGAAACATGGGAACACTCCTAGGCATATGGGTTGCCTAAAAATTGGAGTGAACCTCTAGAGCGGGCTGGTTCCCCTGGTAAATCACCTAATCTAAAAGACATTATGAGGAAAGGGTTAAGAAGATAACTGAAAATTAAATTCTAAAATCTAAGGATATGTTACAAGAATTTTATCTTGACTCCCAATCAGCCTCACAAAGCCTTTTATCCTCACAATTTTACTAAAACAATGCAATACATAAGTAATTTGCATGAAAGCTTGAAAGCTAGAGGTTTGCATGAAGGACAAACACAATTTTTGTCACAACTTCAACCCACTAACCAGGCTAAACATAACATGCAACCTACATTACATGAAACGTTTGCACTCAATCCTACAACAATAAGACATATGAAAAGGATTCTAAGGTTGAATCACATTTGGACATCAAATCATTGATTACAAAATGAATTAGAAAGTATGAAAGAGGAGAACTTTGCTACTTTATTAAAAATGAAAGGAGTAGAAACTAAGAATCTGAGTACAAGATGTTTTCAATACTCTCTGTAGGTGAACCAAAGAGAGAAACAATAATCAAAACTCCCCCAAAACCAACTTTTTTCTCTCAAATATATCCTCTAATTTTCCAAGATGGAAAAATAAGAAAAATGCCCAAAAATCACTCTAAAAGCCTACCCAAATCATTTTTCAGAATCCTCTCAAAAGTTGTTAAAAAGCCCTCTAAAATATCTCCAAACTGAAAATAGAAGATGCCAAAATAATACCTCAAGTGGTCCCACCAAAATCTATTGAAAATCGGGCTTTACCTGATCAGAAAAAGCTCCAAAATGCCCAGTTTTGTCCAATCTCACCAAGAAGAAAAATCAAATCCAAAGGAAAGATTCTTCCTAGAATTTCTCTACTTTTACTGCATAAATAACAAATGTTTTACAAGGATTTGCAGTTTTATCTCTTATCTTGTCTCAATTTGATCTTGATTTAATTTTGTTTGCAAAAAATAAAAAATACAAGGCTTCTGATTTGAAATTTTGCCAAGTATATACATTCTATGACATTTGATTTTCTATAAAAATCATTTAAAATTCAAGGCATATTCAATAGTTTGCAAAAATTAAAAGCCTCCAAGGGTTGTCCTCCATCTGGTTTGCAAAAATATCCTAAGGCATATGGGGTTTTTTCTTTCATCTTCAAAGGGACTAATAGTCATCAAGACATAAAGCCGTGGCATTGAATATTCAAAAAGGACCTAAGGCATTAACCATTCTAAGTCATGAGACTAGGTGATGGGTATTAGTGAACAACAATCCCATGATGGGTATTACTCAAGGCATTTGGAAATGAATTCGATGTGATAAAAATCACATTCAAACTTCTTCAAAGCAAACCCTAACACAAACCAACAAATGCCCTAGTTTCTCGAGCTCATTACATGTTTTCAATTTTTGGAGAAATGGTTCTCTGCCCAGCCACGACCATAAGATTAGGGTTTGAACTTGAAACCCTCGATCTCTCTGCTATCTCAATGAAATCTCTTGAAGAATCTCTATAGAGAATGAAAGGTAAGATCATTCTGCACATTTTCAATCCATTTTTCTCCATTTTTGAGGCAAAACTTGGTCTTAAAGCCATGGCCATACTAGGTTTTCTAATGCATTTTGTATCTTTGTTTGTTCCTTTGTCGATACACTTTGTCTTTGTATTTCAGACTGACATGAGTGATATTTCTGAGCTCTTCTGACAGCAATATAAAAGCAAATAATAGGTGCAAACCCATGGCTCTGTGTACATGAGTCTACTCAGAACAAAGGTGAGTTCGTTGACTTGAACTCTGCATACATTTCTTTGTATTTCTCCATCATTTTGTAGCTTTGTTGTATATTCTGATCTTTTGAAGGCCGCGACCATGGATTACATTTTTGGGCATTTTTTCTTCATATGAGCTCAAAATTTTATATTTCTTCAATACTTGTATTTGAGATCTTGTTTGAAACCCCAAGTGGGTTTAATCTATTTGTGGGAAAAAGACTCACTCTATAACTGCCCGCAACCATTATCTAGGTTTTTTTCCATTCATTTTCTATACAGAGAGGATAATGAACTTACATTGTTCTTCCATTCTGAAAATGCAAAATAAAAACCTTCATAAGTTTGGAACTCTTTATTTTCGCACTACTTGCCTTTCTTTGATATTACTGGGTCATGGACTCTCAATTCTTAAATCTCTCTTTGTAGAAACATAAGAAATCATAATGAATGATAACCTTCCTTATGCAAGATATCTCCGCTATTTGATTTCACTTATCTTTCTGGTTAGAAAAAATACTATTTGATAAGATATGGCATTATAAGAGATAGATTACAGTCTCATTTCTACTATTTCAATTGCACTCTATAATGACAATATCCATATCATTTGTTTCTTTTTTTACTTCCTATAACTGCACATGAACAACAAGACTCCATAAAAAAACACTTTGTTGATATTTTTGAGCTATATACATTCTATGCTCATAAAAATGCAAGCATGTGGCATATGGCTTATTTTTATGCTCCCAAGCTTACTATATGTTTCAAAGGCTGTAACTTTTATTTTCAAAGCTTCTGTAACAACACTTGTAGATTATGATTTTCCATGTCATTACGCTTAATTATCATAGCATTTATCGTATCATGGCAGGTGAGATTATTATGACTGATGGGTTGCGACTGGTCTTAAGTCTCTATGGTTATTTCATACTTTAAATGATAATAGCACACTTCAAAAAATGATAAATATTTGTAATTCTATTGTTGTTCGATGATTTCTTTAATGAAAGACTGAAACCTTAATTAATTACCATGCATATGATAGCCTTTTTTACATCTACTTGTAATCACATAGTCACTTTCTTATGCCTCTTGTATGCAAGCATTGTGAAAAGATGATTTGATAAATATGTTTACAATACATCCTTTATGTTGGCATTGGATGTCATATGTCTTGACCAACACAAGACTGATGTCCTGTCATTGCTTACAATTGTATTCTTCTCATGTAATGATTGTTGAGCTACCTTGAATGAGTTCACTACTCTTTGATAGCTTTCATTTCATCTCATTTCAACTGACAGTTATAGATGGGCAATGAGATTATATCTTATGTACTTAGCTCAATGTTGTACTCCTTAGCTGAATATGTATTAATTTGTGAAACAAGAATATGTACTCCTTTTCCATCTCCTCTTAAGAATCAGGGGTAGCATGTTGGGCTCAACCATTGTGGGAGCCCACTTTACACCACATGCTGAAATTGTCTTCAAAACAACAACACAACTTCTTCTATACCTGCATAGGAAACAAACATGTTAGCTTAAAAAATAGTGAAGTTCAATGATATTCCATTTCTTCAGGGTCTCTTGCATGTGAATGACTTGATCAACTAATTATGTGCATCACAAGGAATATATTATGTCTCTACATTGATGAGGTACATAGGATAACCGTATCTGGAGTTCTAACAAAACTCTCTCCAACACTGCAGGTTCTTTCGAAAGGTCGGGAGCAAGAGGGACCCACTGCAACAAGGATCAACCCACCACTTCAACAAGCAATGATAGATATGCCTATCTTATCTGCTTCATTACTTTATTCTTTTGTAGATGCATAGTATATTCTTTTTGATGTATTTGATTCATCTATTCCCATGGCTTGTGTGTGACATTTGATCCTCTTTGCTTTCATTCAATGCAATGTTTATTCCATTTGTGTATATCTTATTTGTCAAATGAATAATCATTGTAATGTGAAATGAAATAATGTATATCTCTCATGAAAACTCTACAATGTAATGAATGATGAACTGAATCTCTTTCCTTTATTACAACAATGGTAAAACTAAATCTTTCAAACACCTTAAACTATGCAAAAATATTATAGCAGAAAATGTTAAAAATCTTTCATCTTAAGATAGAAAAATGTATCATCTCTACTAATTTGAGTTGTAGGTTAAAAATTGGTAACAATACTCAGCTTGTCAGTTATCCAAGGCCACATGGATACGTTGTTGGAATGCCACTTGTTCGGAGGGTAGAGGATTCCCTCTTGTTTGCACTCCTTATGATTTGTTGGGACACTGATCGGCATAGCGATCTCTGCCACAAGTGTAGCATCCACCAACTGGTCCTCGCCTCTCTTGAGGATTTCTAGAATTGTTTCTATTCTTCCTAGAGTGGTTGTTCCCCTTTTTCTCACCCCTAGACTTAGCTTGTCTATTTTTAGCCCCTTTGTCATTCTTCTTAGTATATTCATGTTTCTTGCCCTTTTTCCTTGGGGATTGAAAAGATTGAGACTAGTTATATCTCTTGCAATTTCTTTCCCTATAGGCCTACATAGCCTTCAGGTTATGTTCTTGTCTAACAGCCTTCTTGTAGACCTATTCCATAGTAGTTGGACCATGAACATTAACCTCACCCCTGATTTGGACATTCAACCCCATTATAAACTTTCGAACATGAAATTTCTCATCTTGTTAATACTATGGCACATACTTTAACAGTCAAGTGAATTTTTCCCAATATTCATTTACAGTCATATCATTATGTTTTAGGTTTTGGAAGTCTATAAGTTTTTGATTATAAAATAGTTGAGGTAACCATCTTTGCCTAAATAGTTCTACAAACCTATCCCAAGTAAGGCTTGTAGACCTCAAGCCTAATTCCATCTTTTTGTTCATCGACCATGTGGATGCTTCACCCACTACCTGAAATGCTGCCCACACAGTTTTGGTAACCTCATTATAACTTCTAATTTCAAAATACTTCTCCATCTCCATAAGCCATGCCTCCACAACATCTCCACTTATGGATCCATCAAATTTAGGTGGCATGACCTTTTTCATGTCATGAGATAGTTCCATAGACATAAGACTCCTCTTATTCCCTTCTTGTCTAGCTGCAGAGTTATTCTCTCCATGCTGGCTTTGGGTGGTGTCATTATGGCATTCCTCGCAATCACCCCCATCATAATCATCTTGCCTATCTTCTAACTACCCTCCTACTTTATGTTCGAGAGTTTCCACCCTCGCCCTTGTTTCTTTTGACAATGTCAAGATTTGGTCTAACTTAGAATCGGATTGCCCTAAAGGTGCTCCTTCATCATAGCTATCCTCCATTCTAGTTCTAACTCAAACCTTTACTACAATCTACTTCTTCCTGAAGTTTGTAGATTAATCACGGATTAGTTTTTCCATGTTATACAATTCATTCGTATTACAAATATATTCACATTCATGTAATCTTTAACAAGAAAGGAAAGAATGTCAAAAATGCCATTGCATTATAGTTTTTATTAGATTACATATAATCCACCAAAATTATAAAATTGTAATTACACCTTGTTCCTGCAAGTCATTTACAATTTGGGATAGCTTCCCATATTCATGTTCTCTTTTCAATCTTAGGAGGTGAAGATACATACTGGTATTCCTTCACATCCTCCTTAGGTACATTACAATATTTAGGGTTATGTCCCTCAACCGGTGCTTTAGGGGCATAGGGTATTTCTGATGCTTCAATAGAGTTAGGGGCAGCCAACCTTTCATCTTTCCTTAACTCCTGCTTGATGTGTTTCATGACATCACCGAAAGTTTTCTCATCCAATAACCATGCACCTACCAAACATCTAGTTTGTTCAAGTTTCTCCTTCATGGAGGCTCCTGCCTTCAATATCTTTGGTTGGCGTAGGTAATGTCCATGGTCTGTTACCTTCTTTCAAGGTGTGGTTCTAATTTTTACCATTTTGGCATAGAACATCCAAACATTAGCATACTTAATGTTGGATACAATAATCATCAAGTAGTGAGCTCATTAGGTCCATGTGTTGAACCTGGTAGCTTTGATACCATATGTAACATCACTATCCATAATGCTCATGATTTAACATAAAAATGTATCATAATCAAGAGATTAGTTAACTAGTTGATTGAGCTAATCAAATTTTAACCAAAAGAAACATAATCATTTCATTAATTAAGTATGTCAATCTAATCATGATATATAACAAAGCTTACATTTTAGTAATCATTTACAAATCTTTAGTGAATAACCATCACTAACCAAATACAAGATATGCTCAAGGCATCATAGTTCAATTAACAAATTACAATAGATCCCCTAGTCATAAATGCAAATAATGTATCTGGAACCAATGAAATTTGTCTTCATAAGCCTTGACTTTTCTCATGCTTAGAAAGGAGAGCATCATCCTAGTGCTTTTCCTCCAACCACAGACCTGCGGTCCCCTGCTCAACTTCCTATCTGGAAGTGGCCCTACCCTTCACAGAAAGGTCAGACATTAGAAACCATTCAATTATCCATCTAAGTATCTGGTGTTATGTCCTTCCTAATGTCTCACGGTCACACACTATAGATCCACTCTAACTTCTATGACGCTACTGGAGACACTAGCTATCTGGAACACTGTGGACTGACAATGCATGAAGAGATAGATGCATTACTTTGGCCAAATTTTTACATGCATACACGTTGCACAATGAACGTCATTGTATGTCCACCACCATAACTCAACTTATAAGCTATCATGTCCTATAGTAAGTTCTCATAGATCTTGTTCTTTAGGTTTAGTATGAGTGGGATCAATTCAACTATTTGTCCATACTTGGACATTCAACTCCAATTATAAGTTGGTTACAACTAAATAGGTAACTTTCATAATGAGGAACTAGTGACTCCTTGTCACCTTGCTTCGCTTTCAATTCATAACAAAATTGACCATCTTGACCACCTTGGTCTCCTATGGTTTACATTTTTGATAGAAAATCATCATATATGATGAAGTCAAATTCAAGGTGCTCAAGGCATACCATGCCTTAGTAGAATAGATTGGTTTCATTAAGATCAATATCTCTTATAATCTTTATGAGCTTTAGGTGTTAAATACCTATCCTATTAGTTTACACTTGAGTAAATAAAGGAATTATAACTCATAACAATAACCAATAAGTTTTAATTTAGACACACATAGAACAAGATTATTTTATTTTTTAAGCAAAATTAAATTGTTACGAGACGAGACCATGTTCTTAATTGATCTCGCGACCCCCATAAGTGAAGGTTCACGTATATAATCTTGACAGTTTAAATAAACCTTATATGATTCACAGTTGACGTTCCACACAAGCCAAACTTGATAATAATTTAGGTGTTGTTAACACAATGGAGTATAATTGCCTTTTCGACTATCACCACAATCAAGTGATTGTATAATTTGTATATAGACTATAATCATTATTGGAGTTATTCAATATTCCACATTGAGAGCACTAGACTCTAACTTTGTCATCATACGACATGTGTTTAATATGCTTTGAAAGCATGCTCAATCATAACAGCTTCAAGCTCCAATTATCATAAAATGTGTAATGCATTATAGCTGGCTCAAAAGACCTTAAGCTCAAACATGGAAAAGAGTTTACCTTTATAAAGCTCGACCTTATGGCCTTGAGCTAGTGTCAGAATAAAACTATATTACAGTTGCTGCTCGACTCTTAAGCCTCAAGCTTAGTCATAGGAAAGATTACAAAGTATCACTGCTTAGCCACCCGGCTTGGAGCGAAGTCTCAAGAAGAGTTTATAATGTTTCATTGCTCAGTCCTACAGCCTAGAGCATGGTATCAAGAAAAGTTTATTGTGTTTCTTTATTCAACCTTGCGGCCTTGAGCTTGGTCTCAAGAAGATTATTGTGTTTCTTTATTTGGCCTTGTAGCCTTGAGCTTGGTCACAAGAAAGATTATTATGTGTAGATAGCTCAGCCTTCATGGCTTTGAGTGTATTCACATTAAAAAGTTAACTTGTTAAGATTTAGCCTTAAGGCTCTAAACCATTGAAAGAAATAAATTTTTTAAAACAATATTAACTCGGTCATTTCGGCCTTGAGTCATGACGGAGAAAAAATTATAAACACAAACCATGGCATGGCTAGGCCTTGTGCCTCTATGTTGATCATATAACAAGTAAAATCATGCCATAAGAACTCAAGCATAAGTTCTACAAAGTTTAAAACTCATTATACAAAAAGTAATTGGAAATTTTGTCCACCATTTTACCTGGACAAGGCTATCAATTGAGATGCAGTTCCAGACTATGACTCTTTAAGTAGTTCATACCTTCTTATCTACTAGTGGTATCTCAGAAAAGTTTCACAACCTTCTCACCAAACCCCAACAATAAACCTCTTCCCAGCAACAGTCCCACAACAAAAATGAAAACTCAAAACTTGATAACTGGCGACTCATGGCATGTCAATTTGGATGGTAACTACCATTCCACTCGGTAGGTTACCACAAAAGGTGGCTCGATCCAAGCATCATGCGCCTGAAAAGGATGAGCTCAAAGCTCTCCTTCGATCCTCAAGATTGACTATTAACAATTTAATAGTATTCAATAGTATAGAATATTAAGATAAGTAAAATAATAAGAATATTCTTGCAATAAACCTATAAAGAGGTTTCATCCTTACATAAGGATTAACACTATAAAATTGAAATCACAAAATGATTCACATCAATAACATTGGTTATTAGGGTTGAGTAATACTCCCCTAAAATTGACTATCATCCTTAGTCGAATGACTAGGGAATAATATCCCTGAGAACAAAAGGATAATGAGAGACCTCCTTGTCTCTTAACACAATTGTCTCTCAACTAGAGATGAGGTTCCAAGAACTTTGTCTAGCCATCACAACTAATCGTGATAACACCAATGAGACAACAACTTATAAAGATCATGAAAACCGAGAAAGGTGACATGACGCATGACAACTTATGAAAGGATTAAGGACATAGAAGTCGATACTCAGATGGCTAATCAACCTTTTTTCTTTCCCAACATCTAACCTTTCCTCTAGGATGATAGTCTCCTTCCATCTTCAAAGGACGTTCATTTTTCATGTTCACACTCAAGACCACCAGATCATGATCAGTGCATCATTATCATATCTCGTAATATAAATCATTTAATTAACAAAACTATTTAACAACAGTAATTACTTCATAATAAAAAATTAAATTAGATATTTCTACAATATTAAATCTGTTAACTATGACTTATCCTCCTAATTATCATGCCAAGTTAAATGATTAAGTCTAATTGTAAGTTGGGGATGTAACAACAAGGACCCTCACAATCCTCCTGACCTCAGAAGAACATAGGGAGAATGAGAGATGTGTAGATGGGGTAGGCTTAGTGGTAAAAAGAAGCCTCCTATACTCACCTCCTAGAATATCAGGTGCAATAACCTGAACCTAATCTAGAACATACTGAGGGGTGGAGCATGTAGGACCAACTAGAACATCCTGATGTCTACCAAAATGTTCCTTGACATGTGAGGATATACCATCAATTGGGATCCCATACTCATTACCAATGAACTAGTATGCATCTAATAAATCACTAGCGAGACATCTAGTCATATTATGCAAAGCATGCTCCCTACTAATCCATGCCACATCATGGGGTGATGTTATCATCACGAATGTAACAATTGGAATTGGTCAATGTGGCCTCAATGGGAGGAATGTGATTCCACATATGTAACAAATATCTCTCAACACGATCATATGATAACTCATCAACCTAACTAGTAATAGTCATGAGGCTCTCAAAAATCTTGCATCTTGAGGGGTTCACTTATGGTTTTGTGACTTCTTCTAGTTCCACACTTTTTGGAAGAACCAAAAGGTGTGGACCAACTATGGACCTCCTGTTCACAAGAAGTGGCAACTCTGGTCATCTATACTCAACTTTTTCTCCAAACCTCCTTCTCCCCTATCCAGCATGTTTAGGGAAACATGTATAATCGATAGATAAATTATATAAATGGAACTTTGCATATAATTGTTTGCAAAAATACAATGGCAACGCATCATTATTAGGCCATTTGTGATGTGCTACCAAAAATCTAGGATATAAAAAAGGACCCATAATTCAATCCTTACACTTGGTGGGGGAATAGCCTCTCACTCTCTCTCATCCCCTATATGATGGGAACATGTTGAGAATGTTATCTACTAAAACCAACCTAGAAATAGATGGACATTTCTCATTTCCACCAACACTCCAAGAAAGTGATGCATAGAACATGTCAACACTAATATGATCATAAGAGTTGTATCATCGAATGATGTCGATCACACATGTGATCTCCTTTCAGTTCATAACCAACTTGTCTCTATTTGACAAGTTTGGTGTCTTATGTATTGTTCAATCAAGTTCACTCAAAGCATTTTCAAACCTCTCAATTGTATCAACATATAAAGTACAACTACCACTAGTGTCACCTGAATGATTAGACTGATGTGAAGTTTGATCATCCATGTCTCGAAATATCTACAGGACATGATAATTAAAATGTAATTTAATTTATAAATTTTAACAATTAATTAAATTAAAACTAAAATAAATTTAAACACTTCTAAATCATAGACAATGTGTCAACTAAAATCTATCTACTCCAAACTTGAGGATGAGGAACATGTTTGGCAAAAAAGTAAATTGGCATGAAAGGCAATGTATAACAAGTCATAATTTTAATAGTCCAAATAGTTACGAATAATTAATTGAAGGCTAAATTAAATATAGGGGAGACAATTACATGAGCATTATCCTATCATAACCTAGATCAGTTATCTTATCATAGATCAAACATTACAAAGTTATTTTACTATGTAGAAAGGAAGCCTGACCTAAGGGCCAGACCTAATGCCTTGGGGGCTCATCTGTGATGGCCTTGCCTATGTATGCATAGTGCAGAGGCTTTCTAGTTTGGTTGCAAGAACTTTCAACTGAAAGGTTGACTTAAATACAATTATTCATTCATAAGGGAACTAGTTACACTAATCCATATTTAATTGTGTAAAACTGGAAACAATAGTTCTAGTCTTATCAAGTAGATTAGAATGTAAGAAGACCCCTTCTTGCATGCTCATAGTTGATTGTTTAATTCCTATTTCATATATAGTTGTTCTTCCCCTTGGGGGGCTCGATTATCTATTCTTCCATTGAAGGCATCTTCTCTTATGTTCATGCATCATTAGCTTCTCACTAGGGGAATCTCATCATTTTCCCATATTACCTCAATTACATGAGCATTATCCTATGATATCCTATATCTTATAAGTATCTTAGATCAAACTTTACAAAAGGTATCATTTACTGTGTATAAAGGAAACCTAACCTAAGGGCTAGACCCAATGCCTTAGGGGCTCATCTGTGATAGCCTTGCCTATGTATGCGCAGTGGAGAGGCTTCGTAGTTCAGTCAGAAGAACTTTCAATTGAAAGGTTGACTTAAATACAATTACTCATAAGGGAGCAAGTTACACTAATCCATATTTCATTGGGTAAAAGTTGAAACAATAGTTATATTCTTTTCCAGTATATTCTAGAATATAGGAAGACCTCTTCTTGCATGCTCATAGTTGATCCTTTCATTACTATTTCATATATAGATGCTCTTCCCCTTTGGGGGATCAATTATCTATTCTTCCCTTGAAGGCATCTTCTCTTATGTTCACATCATTAGCTTCTCATTAGCGGCATCTCATCATTATCCCACATTACCTAAATTACATGAGCACTATCCTATCATAGCCTAGATTGATTATCTCGTGCAGTGCACCTAGAGTAATCTTTAAGTCATTTTTTTATAAATTTCTTAGTTAAAGGCAAAATTGATCGCAATATAAGGTGGCAACAACTTGGTTTTACAAAGTTTCACACACTTATGCTCTTGATTGGCTTCACAAACTCTCACAATGACCCTTCAAAACTAGGTTATTTCAAACCAGTTTTAGAAAAATGGGGATATCTTCCTCCAAACTTAATGAAATTAAACCCAATAAAAAACCCATTTGAGTTAAGAATGCCCTCTAAAATGAGTTTCAAGAATTTATGCAGAAAGTATTACAGGAGGCTTTACCATGTTTTTTCCAACAAATCCAATTTTATGTCATTTGGAGGCTGTATGGGTCCGTACCATCCTCAGGAACATCAACATTGTAGAACAAATCAGAAAAAATAGAACTTTTTATTAATAAAAATGTGTTCTTACAATGCTATTCTTTAAATCCCCATGCTGCCTTCCCTCTAATGTGTGAAGGCTCTAATATACATGTTTGTACTTGTTTCCCATTGAGTGTGACTTCATTTCAAAGTATATGACCTTTGGGAGCCTTTAATTACATGATTTGTTAACTTGACATAGTAAACTCTTCCTATTACTTACATTTTTAGACTTTGTTTTTAACAACCTGAGTTATGACTCTAAACGCCAAATTTTCTCCTTTTAGACCTTATCACATGGATCTAAGACTAAATTACTTCCTAAAAACTCTTTGGACATTCATATTTGACTAAGTATTAAGCCAAGATTGGCTTGGGTGCTCCTGCACCAAAAATGGAGCTTTAATAATGTAGTAGAGCCTTTGAAAGGAATAATCCATGTAGTGGAGAGGGAAAATAATCATTCTCTCTAGTGGTATGTTGTTCACTGCAGAGTGATAGTCTATTTTTAGACCTTTTTTTTGCTTTTTATAGAAATTAGTCAGTTTAGGCTATTCTTAGCCTCTTCTCACGATGGGAATGAGAGAGAAGGTGATAAAAAAAATTTAAAAGGCATTTTAAAGGGTGTGTGGTTAGAGGTATGGTGATTTTGAAGAAGTTTGAAAGGAGAAAATGAAAGAAAAGTTACAGTTTGATGTCCCTAACACTATTTTTTCTAATTTTTTATGTTCCCTCCAATTTTCCTCATCTGTACAACACTATTATGAAAGTTTCATGCATAAGAATGTTGAATTAAATGGTCTTAGCTTTGTTTTGAATCTGGTTGGATGGAATTTGGTGGGGTTTAAAGAACTTTTCCAAACATTGTTTTGAAACTGCTCTATTTTCCAGCTTTTTCACTATTTTTTGTTGTTCCTTTGTGTTGTATTCAGCCATATAGTATAGTCGTGGGTAGAAATGATAAAAATGTTGTGTTTGATGCTCGTACCTTTCATTTGAGCCTAGTTGGAGGAAATTTCATGGAGGTTTAAATATTTTATGATTGTGTTTTGTAAAGGAGGTCCCAAAACCTAGTTTTAAGGGTTTAAGAGAGGTTTATGTTTTCCTATCAAAACTTGTTGTGTTAGAACCCCAAAATGGGTGGAGTTAGTGTGAAATGGTGTTTTTTCTAATGGGTTTTGTATGCAGGAGCAGGGGACAAGAAAATGTTGAAGATTTGAGCCATGAAGACCTCATTGTGTCATGTTAAGGCAAACTAGAGTTGAAGGAGTGAAATTTTGATTATAAAACAAGTTGAGATGATCCTAGACCCATAAAACCTATGAAATTGGTCTATTTGGAATGTGTTTAAACTCATCAAAGTGGAAATTTGTTTGTGGGCTTGAGATTTTAGGTACTTCCTTTGTAAAAGTGGGCTAATTACCCTTTAGGACAGCAGGGATAGTCCAAATTTGAGGTGTATGCGACAAAACAACATACCTTACATGTTCAGTATGTTGTGTAACTCCATAATGGGTACTAGAAAAGGTATTTTGTTTATGGGTTTGTCATGTATTCTGAAAGTTATACTTCAAAAACCTCTCTGGTAGGGCTACAAGGAGATAGGTCAGTTTGTGAAGGAAGTGGTACAAGGAGGTACCCTCAGTACAATTTGTTAGTTTTGTGAGCTTGGGACAGTTGAACCAAGAAGCTCTAGGGTCCCTAGAAAGTTTGGAAAGGTTCCCATCTATATGAACCTATAAATGGTGTTATTGTACTGTGCTGAAACCATGGTATGTGAGTGGACAGTCAAGTCCAATTTGAAGTCAAGTATTGATGTTTGACCCACTGAAGCCTAGATGAGTTGTTTGACCTGCCATCTCCTATATCCTCTTCCTCCTGTGTTGTTATTTTGATCCCTTTGTGGTCTTTGTTTAGTGAGCTCTGCATCAAATTGGTATTAGAGCAAAGTTAGTAGGTTTGTGAAGTGTTAAGTATTAGGAGGCAATTTGTCAAGATGCCTCCAAAAGTGAGAAACATGGCTCAAGAGATGAATGAGATGAAGTAGAAGCATGCTAGTGAGTTGAGGGAGCTAAAAGAAAGAATGGCTACCCTGGAGAAAAATCAGAGAAGAGGAGTAGCTCTAGGCGAAGAGATTGAGTTTGAGGAAGAAGAAGAAGCTGAGTATGAAGATGTGGAAGAAGAGTTGGACCCTAAGGATCAGAGGATGGTAAAGTTGTTGAGGTCAGTAAAAGAAGACAAGCACAAGATAAAGATAGATGTGCCAAAGTTTGGAGGAAGCCTGAATGATGAAGAGTTGTTAGATTGGATTGTAGCATTGGACAATCATTTATAGTGTGAAGAAGTTCTTGAGGATTAGAAAGTGAAAATTGCAAAGACCAAGCTGATAGGTCATGCCTTGTTATGGTAGGATTATCAGCAAATAGAGAGGAGAAAGCAAGGAAATGCAAAAATTGTTTCATGGGACAAGATGGTAGTAAAAATCAAAAGTAAATTCTTGCCTAAAGATTATGAAGTTCAAATGTTTAAGAAGCTTCAAAGTTTAAGACAAAAGGATATAGATGTTAAGACATACACTAAAGAGTTTAATAAGCTGAGTATAAGGTCTTGTCAAAATGAAACTGAAGTACAAAAGGTTGCTAGGTATATTTGTGGTTTAAGATTTAACATGCAGGATGAACTAGTGTTGGCAAATCCAAGGAGTGTTGAAGATTGTTATCAGATAGTAGTTAGAGTGGAAGAGAAGCTGAAAAGAAGACAAGAGAAGTCAGGTAGAGGCAGAGGATCTTTCAATACAAAGCAAGTTAGTGAAAGTCAAGAAGACATGAGCAAGGCACAAGGACAAGTGTTGATTTCAAAGGTAGAGGTTCTAGAGGCAGGTTTGGTGGTGAAAGGAGTCCAAACACCTTTGCAAGTAAGTGTTATAATTGCCAAGAGTTTGGGCACCCAGCATATAAGTGTCCTGAGAAGCAAAACTTTTCAAATGATGGTGAAAGAAAGAGTGAAAGAAGGACTCAATTAGTCTAAGAAGAAGAATGTGGTTCTAGTTCCACAAGGTGTGATGCTAAGGTAGGAGAAGCATTGATGTTGAGAGAAAGAGCACTACTGAAGACCTCTAGGGAGAAGGAGCTGATTCAGAGGAGAGCATTGTTCAAGACAACTTACAAGAGCAAGAACAAGGTATGCAAAGTGATAGTAGATTCGGGTTGTACTAACAATATGGTGTCTAGTGAGATGGTAGATAAGCTAAAGTTAAAGAGAGTTCCTAGGGGAGTTCCCTACAAAATTTCTTGGGTGAGTGATCATCAGTCCATTTTAGTGACTGAACAAGCATTAGTAGAGTACAAGATTGGAACATATGAGGATAAAGTCCTTTGTGACATCCTACCAATGGATTGTTGTCATGTGATACTTGGAAGACCCTAGCAATTTGATATGTTTGCAGTCTATGATGGAAGAGCCAATACCTTCACTATCAAGAAGGATTAGAATACTTTTGTGCTATTGCCATTAGAGGAGTAGTAAAGAACAGCAAATATGATCATGTTTGGCAAGAACGAGCTAGTGATGTTTGAAGAGAGTAAAAACAAGGAGTGTGCAGCCTATTCAAGGCATAAAGTTGTTGAAACATCCAAAAGTAAGTGGGAAGAAGAGTTGCAGCTAGTTGTGGGAAGAAATATCTTCATATGGAAGAAGGAAGTGACTGAAAATGTGAAGTGCAAGAGTGTAGAACCTATGGTAAGGCAACAAGTGAGTGAAGGAGTCTTAGTAGGGACAATCATGTGCCCTGTAGTGATGAGTAGACAACCAAGTGAAGCTAGTGCAGCAGTTTGCAAAGTTCCTAAGATACTAAACAAGTTGGATAAAGGTCTAACAAAGGTTGGTAAAGGTGAGATGATAGTGGATAGTGGAAAGAAGAGTAGTATGAGATAGTGGTATGAGAAAGGAGTTGAGAAGGAAGTGTTAGAAATAGAGGTAAAGAAGAATGAAGTTGACAATGCACTCTAGAAAGAGTGAAACAAATTTCAAAGAAGGACAAGAGCAAGGATAACATAGACAGTAAGAATGAAGCACAAAGTGAACCTACTGAAGACAAACAAGGAGGACAAAGACAAGCCATGAAGGACAATTTGCAAGAATATTTCCAAGGGACTTGGAAAAGTTTCATGTTAGGGTGTATGGTGCAGTGCACCTAGAGTAATCTTTAAGTCAATTTTTTATAATTTTGTTGGTTAAATGTAAAATGGAGTTTTAATAATGTAGTAGAGCCTTTGAAAGGCATAAGTCATGTAGTGGAGAGGGAAAATAGTCATTCTCTTTAGTGGTTTGTTGTTCACTGCAGTGTGACAGTCTATTTTTAGACTTCTTTTTGCTTTTTATAGAAATCAGTCAATTTAGGCTATTCTTAACCTCTTCCCATGATGGGCATGAGAGAGAAGGTGATAAAAACAAATTTAAAAGGCATTGTAAAGGGTGTGTGGTTAGAGGTATGGTGATTTTGAAGAAGTTTGAAAGGAGAAAATGAAAGAAAAGTTATAGTTTGCTGTCCCTAACATTATTTTCTGATTTTTGTTGTTCCCTTCAATTTTCCTCATCCGTATAGCACTGTTATGAAACTTTCATGCATAGGAATGTTGAAGGAAATGGTCTTAGCTTTGTTTTGAATCTAGTTACAAGGAATTTGGTGGAGTTTAAAGCACTTTTCCAAATGTTTTTTTGAAACTGCTATGTTTTCCATCTTTTTCACTATTTTTTTGTTGTTCCTTTGTGTTGTATTCAGCCGTACAGTATAGTCATGGGTAGAACTGATAAAAATATTGTGTTTGATACTCTTACCTTTAATTTGAGCCTAGTTTGAGGAAATTTCATTGGGGTTTAAACATTTTATAATTGTTTTTTTGTAAAGGAGGTCCTAAAACCTAATTTTAAGGGGTTAAGAGAGGTTTTTGTTTTCCTATCAAATCTTGTTGTGATAGAACCCCAAAATGGGTGGAGTTAGTGTGAAATGGTGTGTTCTCTAATGGGTTTTGTATGCAGGAGTAGGGGACAAGAAAAAGTTGAAGATTTGAGCCATGAAGACCTCATTGTGTCATGTTAAGGCAAACTAGAGTTGAAGGATTGAAGTTTTGATCATAGAACAAGTTGAGATGATCTTAGACCTATAAAACCTATAAAATTGATATATTTGGAATGTTTTTAAGATCATCAAAGTGGAAATGTGTTTTTGGGCTTGAGATTTTAGGTACTTCCTTTGTAAAAGTGGGTTAATTACCCTTTAGGATAGCAGGGACAGTCCAAATTTGAGGTGTATGTTAAAAATAACCTACCTTACATGTTTAGTATGTTGTGTAACTCCATAATTGGTACTTGAAAAGGTATTTTTTTATGTGTTTGCCATGTATTCTAAAAGTTGTGCTTCAAAAACCCCTCTGGTAGGGCTACAAGGAGATAGGTTAGTTTGTGAAGGAAGTGGTACAAGGAGGTACCCTCAGTGCAATTTGTTAGTTTTGTGATCTTGGGATAGTCAAACAAAGAAGGTCTAGGGTCCCTAGAAAGTTTGGAAATGTTCCCATGTATATGAACCTATAAATGGTGTTATTCTACTATGTTGAAACCATGGTATGTGAGTGGACAGTCAAGTCCAATATGAAGTCAAGTATTGCTGTTTGGCACACTAGGGCCTCGATAAGTTGTTTACCCTACCATCCCCTATATCCTCTTCCTCCTGTGTTGTTATTTTGATCCTTTTGTGGTCTTTGTTTAGTGAACTCTGCATCATTATCTTATCTTAGATCAAACTTTACAATGGTATCATTTACTATGTAGAAAGCAAACATGACCTAAGAGCTAGACCTAATTCCTTGGGGGCTCATCTATGATGGCCTTGTACATGTACGTACAACACAGAGGATTCATAGTTTGGTCACAAGAACTTTGAACTGAAAGTTTGACTTAAATCAATTATTCATAAGGGAACTAGTTACACTAATCCATATTCCATTGTGTAAAAGTGATTCAAACAATAGTTAGAGTCTTATGCAGTAGATTAGAATATAGGAAGACCTCTTCTTGCATGCTTATAAATGATACTTTAATTAAAATTTCATATATAGATGTTCTTCCCCTTGGGAGTTCTATTATCTATTCTTTCCTTGAAGGCATCTTCTCTTATATTCACATCATTAGCTTCTCACTAGGGGAATCTCATCATTATCCAATATTACCTCAATTACATGAGCATTATCCTATCATATCCTAGATCAATTATCTTATCTTAGATCAAACTTTACAAAGTTATTCCACTATGTACAAAGGAAAACCAACATGAGGGCCAGACCTATTGCCTCAGGGGCTCATTCGTGATGACCTCGACTATGTACATGCAGTGCAGAGGCTTCGTAGTTGGGTCACAAGAACTTTCAACTGAAAGGTTGACTTAAATATAATAATTCATAAAGGAACTAGTTACACTAAGTCATATTTCATTGTGTAAAAGTGGAAACAATATTTAGTCTCAAAAAGGAAAATATAACTTGACTCAAGATAATCAAGTCAAATTTGCATGACATGAATAGCATATGTGGACGAAGCCATTGTAGACTTAACTAATGATCTCAATATGAAGTTGGACATTGTTCAAAAACTTGACAATGGTAAAGCATTTTTAGTATTGAGCTATGTCACAGTTATCTACAAATCAATTTGATATGTAGAGAAAAACATATCTCAACTGAAAATATCTTTGGGTAACCACGTCTTCCCAATGCTACCACCTCATAGTAGGGCTTAGGTGTCTTCATGTTCAACTTTAGGTATTCAAATGGTTTGTTCACTAGTAGAGGTCAAGTTCACTATCATTTTTATGAATTTACATATTCCATTGGATTAATCTAGATTTAAAACTATATAGTCTAACTTATTCTTTTTCCATCATATTTTTGGTGAACCTGATTGTACGCCGCACAACCTAGTTTGCATACAGGTAAATTAGTTTATATTTATAAAACATAGGGTTTTTCTAAAAATCCAATATAATTAAATTGACATTATTAATTATTTTAGATGTGTCTATGGTTTATTCTTCATTTGATTATATTTTTTATTTATAGTTTAAGTTAGTATATATTAGCCTACCCTCCCAACCTATTTTACCCTACATTCATTACATCTGTTAGGGTTTGTTCCTTGGCTAAGATACATTCATTTGTTCCAAATTTTGACATAATTGTATGATCCTTCACATCTTATGACACATCCATACCAAAATAATTTGTATATTTTGGAATATTGTAAACAAATTTTAAATTGGTAGGATGAAAGTATTGATTAAAGTTAATAAATAGTTTCCCACTATGATTAAAATTGATTTTGTAACTTGTTATTGATTTGTGACTATGATTTGGTTAACTTTGATTTTTTTTTAAATTTCTCACACAACTAAAATTCTAACCTTGACTTTCTACGGTCATAGTTTTTTACCTTGGAATCCTAGGAGCATTTTCATGGCTACAAAGAATTTTCATCATTATCCCACATTACCTCAATTATAGGAGCATTATCCTATGATATCCTATATCTTATCAAGTATCTTAGATCAAACTTTACAAAGGTGTCATTTACTATGTAGAAAGGAAACCTGACCTAAGGACCAAACCTAATGCCTCAAAGGCTCATCCGTGATGGCCTTGCCTTCATACGCGTAGTGCAGAGGCTTCGTAGTTAGGTCATAAGAACTTTCAACTGAAAGGATGACTTAAATACAATAATTCATAAGGGAACTAGTTACACTAATCCATATTTCATTGTGCAAAAGTGGAAACAATAACTTGTCTCAAGAAGGAAAATATAACTTGACTTAGGATAATCAAGTCAAATTCGCATGACGTGAATAGCATAGGTGGACGAAGCCACTATAGACTTAACTAATGCTCATATGAAGTTTGACATTGTTTAAAAACTTGATAATGTTTAAGCATTTTTGGTGTTAAGATATGTTGTAGTTATCTACAAAATAATTGATACATGTAGACAACAACATAGCTTAACCCAAAATGCGTTTGGGTAACTAGGTCTCCCCAATGCTACCACCTCATAGTAGAGATTAGGTTTCTTCATGTTGAACTTTGGGTATTCAAATGGTTTGTTCATGTATCCATGTTGTCTAGTGGATTGCATATAATGTATCCTTCAAAAGTGTTGTAATTTTAGAGCTTATAATTTGAGATAGATTATATACATGCCATTGGCATGTTTACAGTTCAATTGGTGCACTAAAAGGAATGCATCTTCTACTTGAGAATTCTAGGAGCATTTTCATGGCTAAGGAGTGTTTCCATTTATCAAAATCAACATGTAATTATACAGGTAACTATTTCACTTAAGGGATTCGCTTACACTGTTAAGTACAAACTTGAAAATAAAATAAAAAACCAGTTTAAATTTGTAAGAGTAAATAGATATTAAAACATAGTGAATGAAAAAGTAGAAGTCAAATAGTAGTAAAAGTTAAGTTCACTAGTAGAGATCAAGTTCACAACCATTTTTATGCATTTACATATTTCGTTGGATTAACCTAGATTAACTATATAGGCTAACTTATTCTTTTTCGATCATATTTTTAGTGAACCTATTGTATGCCACACAACCTAGTTTTCAAAGAAGTAAATTAGTTTATATTTTTAAACCATGGGGTTTTCAAATCCAATATAAATTAATTGACTTTATTACTTATTTTAGACATGTCCATGTTTTATTCTTCATTTGATTATATTTTTTATAATTTATAGTTTAAATTTGTATACGTTAGCCTATCCTCCCAACCTATTTTACCCTACATTCATTACACCTATATTAGGGTTTGTTCCTTGGCTAAGACACATTCATTTTTTCTAAATTTTGACATAATCGTATCCTTCACATCTTATGACACATCCATACCTAATTTACATGTGTAATTTCACTATATGCTCATGAATCAAGTTATCTATGGAGATCATATTATATCATGTTTATAACTTTCCCATCATTCATTGATTTTGATTCATTTGATTTGTAGACTATCAAGATGATTTTGATTGATTTGAAATAATGTATATTTTGGAATACTATAATCAAAGTTTAAATTGCTAGGATGAAAGTATTGATTAGTTCAATAAACCATGGTGGTGAAGACCTATGTTTGATAGATGGAAGGGTTGTTGCTTGTTGGTTAGTTTCTACAATTATCACAAATATAAAATAAATTTAGTTAAAAAAATATTGCTATGATTGCCACAATGAAAAAGAAACAAACATAAAAGCACTAATTAGAGAATCAACCGAACAATGATTCAATCTCCAAGGAACATAATCCATCCCCACGGTTTCTTATAAATTCATGCAAT
The DNA here is from genome assembly GCA_027924645.1 of Cunninghamia lanceolata. Lineage (NCBI taxonomy): Eukaryota > Viridiplantae > Streptophyta > Pinopsida > Cupressales > Cupressaceae > Cunninghamia > Cunninghamia lanceolata. The sequence goes on from BSBN01000934.1 coordinate 5,924,077, forward strand.
CTTCCAAGGCCTACTTTCACCATAAGTTTCTCCATTTTTCAAAACACGAGATTTCAAAATAGTAAATGGAGCACTATATAGCTATCACAAACACTTTAAATGGTCAATTATGACATCCATAAAAATAGATACAACCCTCAAATATTCAAATAGAAATCTCAAATACTAAAGCCCTTCAGCAGATTAAAAAGAGGGTGCCAACTAGAAACACTTCTATTACATTTTAAACTACTTCAAAATCCTATCCAATTTAAACATAACAGAGATCATAGAGAAGCAATGAAAAATGAAGTACACTATAAAAAATTAGACATAGATTTATGAAATTAAACACTTTTTAATTATTACTTGAAATGAAATTGCTCATCAGAGTATTTCAATTTCCTTAACTTCCTTCCTATTGTAAAATTCACCATACAATATATATTGGAGGATATACATATATTTAATGTGTCTATTGTATGTGCTCGATAACATACAACATATACAACATATATATCGTGTGCATATGATGTATGTGATGTATATGATGCATATGCACTGTATATGTTATAAATGCAATGTATATGCTATTTATGCACTATATATGCACTGTATATGTTGTATATGCATTATGCATTGTATATGCTATATATGCACTACATATGTGTATATAAAAGGAAGATGTTGTATATGTTGTATATGACTTGTATATATATCTGTATACGTTGTATATACTCTATATATATGTCGTATATACATTGTATATATGTGTATATGAAATGCATATGCACTGCATATGTTGTATATGTATTGTATATGTTTATATGCACTATATATGTTTATATGCATTGTATATGTTGTATATGCACTATATATGTTGTATGTCATGTCCTAATTTTTTATTAATTCAATTTCATGGGAAAAATACTCATTCCAATATTTTATATTATGGGTTGAGGAAGGAGATTGGAATATAATTTATTTAATATTTAATATTTTGGACCGACGATTAATTTATATTTTCAAGCTACTTAATCGGGCCCAATTAAATATTAAATATATTATGATTTTATTTTGTATTGGAAATCCAAAATGGTGGAGAGTATATTTTTGTACAATAAATAATTTCAAAGATCATGTTGCACCTAATTTTAGAATATTCTATGACAGATTTTATGACAACTTGCAAGAGGGAGTTATTGCCTATTTTTAGCTGGAAATCAACTGGAGATTTGGAAAAGTATTTATGGGACCTATTTTGGAGGGAAATTTGTGGGAATGATATTATTTTATTTTATTTTCCAAGGATGGGATGTTTGGATTTGTTCATCTATATATTTACAAGCAATTTCACTTTCCAGGCATCTCATTTTATCATACAAAAATTCTGTCGAAATTTGTCTTGACATTGGTGTTCAACAAATAATCTTTTGTGGACAAAAACCATTGAAGATTGGTGATTAGTGGATAGAAACACATTGGTTGCAGGTATCAGAGGATGAAACCCCTTTGGTACATGAGGGTAATCTCATATAGAGGTTGCATTGGAGCTTCACGCAGTTACAAGATTTCAGCTAGTTCAGTTTATGTGTTTTGCAGGTTTTGATAAGAGCATTATGGAGTTTGGATTTATGATTTGTGTGTATGTTATGGTTTCTATATAATCCATGTTTTAGATATTTTATTCTTATTAGATCCTCTTCATTCAACTACAAAGGCTGCTTCAGACCTTTGTTTAGTGCAGTTTCAGTTGGTGTGTTGCTGCAGGGTTTTGGAGTTTGCAATTTGAGCAGATTTCAGAGTAGTGCTTCTGGATTTGTTTAAATTTTTTATTTATGTTGTTGTGACTGTAAAATAGTACATTATTTTGTACTTACATTAGATATATCATTAATATAAGCTAGAGGTTATTGGTTTTCATTTCTATGCTTTCTAGCAAAAATAGGTGAAGTGAAATTGTTGATTTGGTATGCACATTTGTATTTATATTAAATATGGTAATTTTATGATATCATATAGAAAGAAGCCATACCATTAATGGTACTTGAAGATAATTATCAGTATTTTATGTTTCAAGAAGTTTCCCTTTGTATTTGTGATAAAATTATCAATTTTGGGATCAATCATTATAGGGAAAAATTGGGTGTTTTGAAAGTTGATTAAAATTTTACTTTCAGATTTGATTGTTGGTTGCAAATATTTTGTTTGGAACATTATAGTGGTATTAGAGCATGATATTGCCATCTTGCAGGGTACATTGACATGTTTATCATGGGAGGATTCTTGAGATTTTTAAAAGGTGAGAAAAATGCAGATAAAATGATGGAAATACAGAGGAACCAAGATAAATTGATCCATTCACTTCAAAAGTTGCAGGTAGCATGAAAAATTTAGTTCCAACTAAAACATCTGAAAAAGAAGAAGGTTCTTCAAATGATGGTGTAGAAAATAATGTTTCCCTTAAATATTCAAAATTCATATTTTTACCTGAAGATCATGAAAGAGTTCTCAAATGGCGTGCAGAGTACAACTCCATGATTGATGAAATCAAAGCTGATATGTCTTAGGGAAAGCATGTGAAGTTCCTCAGAAAGAGTGAACCTTAGAAAAGAGGTCAAGGGCATTACCAGATTCAAGGTAATGCGAAGATGAGTTTGAATAAGTTTAAGGGAGGATTCCACAAGAATCCATACCATGCACCTGCACCTGCACAAAAGAATAAAAGTCTAACTATTATAGAGAAGATGGATGAAGACACCAAAAATGAACTAAGTAGAAAAGGGCTTTGTTTTACATGCAAATAACCTTAGGGGCCAAGTCATAGATATGGGAACAATGAAGAGAGGAAGGTAGAAGAGGGATCAAGAGAACCTAAAAGGGAGATAATGGAACTAGAAGGGGTGATGGATACACCTGAGTCACAACTTCAAGATAAGGAAGAAATGGTGATAGTGCAACATAAAGAAAAATTAGATTTACAAGCGATTGAGAGGAAGCAAAACTTGAAGGAATCCACCATTCAGTTTGAAGGTAAAAATACTTTGGTGAAAAAAGATCTTCTATTGACTTCTAATAATTGTATGTGTCAGGAGAATATTGATGAAGTCAAGGAGGAATTATCACTTGCTGAATGCAAAAGTGAGGGAGTTGCACTTGCTCAAAACTCTCCAATAAATCTTCAAAAGATCGAATCAATTCTACATAAGGGAGATCTGCAAGATATTTGTAACCTTGAAGGTGAGAAAAATCTTTTATGTCATCTGGTTGATGGTGTCATATGATCAGAGGTCCCAACAAGGGAAGACTTACATGTGGAGCATTCCTACGAAAAAGCAAATATTGTCATGAATCAAATATTTTATGAAGAGGACTTTCAGGATAACTATATTGAGAGGCTTGCACATGAGGAAAGTTCTTCACTAGACAGTAATGTTGGATTTCAGCCTACTGAAATTTTTGGATCAGCAACTAGTGGTATGCAGTTTGATTAAATCTTCGTAAGTATAGCTTATGGTATGAAAGTAGTAATACTAGGAAAGATTTTATGCTTGATAATTTATCACTACAATTTTCTTGTAATCATGAAAAGCATCATATGGAGGATGAAATAAATAAAAAAATTTCATACATAAAGGTGTGGGATCCTGGTGCATTATCCAAAGAGCCACAAAAAGAAGATATTAAAAAGAAAATCAAGGCTGAAATTTTTGATGGTAAGAATCATAGTCTTCATTTTGATATTCAAGTGTTTCCAAATCAACATAGTATAGTGTATAGCAATATGTTCCCTAGATCACTATTGGATAGGGGATTCCAACATATCATAGAGTTGGAAACTAATTTGTATCAAGGATATATGTGGGAGAATGATGTGACATACTTTGTCCAAGATACTTGCATTCAGGGTATTTAGAAGGATGCAACAAAAAAATCTTTGGAAGGAATTGAAAAGGTAAACAACTCATGTCATGTACTTTTTGTTTCATATTTCTGACAATCATTGTTTGCAAGATGTGATGTTGTCAGAAGTGAAATTGTTATGGTTATAATGCAAAGGAGGAGCTCCACAAAATTTGAAAGCATGAAGAACAAAGATTCAAGAAATGGTCTCAAGTTCTTCTCAAAACTACTTAGCCTATTGAAGAAAATAGTTTATGGGTTTCTGATTTTGAATAACTTCAGAGGTGTGCAGATGTTTGTGAAGATATTTTTAGACCTCACATGGCTGCCCACTAATTTGACATTAGTCATATTGATGACTAGTACATAGGTTTGCTATTTTTGTAGTTGTTACATCATTTGCATGTTGTTGATTTCGATAAATTCAGTTATGAACAACTATAGATTGATGTGTTTAGAGGAAGTATCCTTGCATGATGATGTGAGAAGAAGGTTTGCAATATTAGTGAACACTAATCAATCCATCATAACACTAATTTGGAAAAGATTCATGGAAGTTGTTCTAGTAGTGTAGTATGTGAGTGTTGTCTGCAGATTTCCAATAAAGTTGTGTGAAGATTTGTGGGTTTTGTGTATTGGGGAATGTGCTGCTATGTATTATTGTGGTGTTTGTGCTCCTAATCCATTTCAAGAATTGGAAAATATATCTTTATAGTTTGGGCACTTTTTGTTGTAGCTAAGGATTGACTATGTAGGGTGAAAAATGCAGCTAAGGATTGACTATGTAGGGTGAAAAATGCACTATGTTATTTGGCAGCTTGGTCTAGTTTGTATGTAGATATTTCTGATTTTGTTACAGAAGTTTGTGATGGTGATTTTATGCTATAGTAGAGCCCTTTGTTATTATTTCCTATTATAGATCAATAATAGTCAGAAGAAGATTGCATCTTGGAAGTCTACAAAACAACTATTCATCATCAAAGTTCTTTTACTAACTAGTCACCATGGAGATTCATATGTACACTTAAGAGTGACTTGGAAGGAACTTGTAGATAAAGGGTGGAGAAATTTTCAGATGATGGGTCATACTAGTGATGTACTTTCCACTATCATTTTGGGGGGTGTGTTGGGTGATCAGTAAGTACTAGGGAATGGACATAGAAGATGCACAGTTTTCTATCTGAATGAAATGTTGCTTGCAGATTCATTTTTTGAGAAATGGTTGAGTATTTGCTGCTGTTATATGATGTTAATTGCTACTCCTCAACAATACTATTTTTGTTCTAGATCATTTACTAAAGTTGCACCTAACATCCTTCAAGATGAGGTAAAGTATGAAACAAGTAGTGATGATTTCAGTAGGGTGTATCTTCATAATATGAAGGCAAAACAGGTAATTGTTTCAAAAATTTATCTTTGTTGTTATGGAGGATGCATTGACTTCTATGACAGTCCTATACACTATAAAAATCAGAATTATATCATTTTTAGGGGTTTTAGGAGTTTTTGGTTTGACTTGTCTCATGACAGTGCACATACACTTTGGGAAGAACAGGTTAAAAGAAAGGGCTTGTTGAATGGGATAGATATAAGGCATTCTACATGACCACATGTAACATGGGATATTTTTTTGTATCTTAAATATTGTTGTAGAAATATGACACAATAGAAAAAACACAATGTCAGTCATCCCATGTATATTTTTCAAGGACTTGTTACCAAATCTCTATGGAAGGATGAAGATCAGTTGGAGTATTGGAAAGAATGCACCCAATATTTGCATATAATAGATTTCATATTATATGGATATTTTAGTTTCATACATGGCATTAAGGAATTTATGTTTTCAGGTCTGGACAGTGTCTTATGGCAGAAACTGCAACATCTCTCAGGTACAGGATCAAGGCTTTATGTGTAGTATAACATGATTTATTTTGGAATGCAGATTTTGAAGTATCTTGGTTTGCATTACTTGACGACAAGCAATCTTGAGGAGGGAGGACTTGTCATGTCCCAATTTTCTATTAATTCAATTTCATGGGAAAATTTCTTATTCCAACATTTTATATTATGGGTTGAGGAAGGAGATTGGAAAATAATTTATTTAATATTTAATATTTTGGACTGATGATTAATTTATATTTTCAAGCTATTTAATCGGGGCCAATTAAATATTAAATAAATTATAATTTTATTTTGTATTGGCAATCCAAAATGGTGGAGAGTTTCTTGTGGTGCAATTAATAATTTCAAAGATCATGTTGCACCTAATTTTAGAATATTCTATGATAGATTTTATGACAACTTAAAAGAGGGAGTTATTTTCTATTTTTAGCCAAAAATCAAGTGGAGGTTATGAAAAGTATTTATTGGACCTATTTTGGAGGGAAATGTTGTGTGGTTACACACGCCCCATTTTGACTTGGCAAAATAGGGACCCAACTTTTTGCTTGGCTTGTTTTGTGTTTTCTGGCGGTTTGGTAAAAGTCAGTCATGCAGATCATCATGCATGAAAAGGCTGGGTAAGTCATCATCATGAGGTCAATTTATCAAAATTCATATTTCATTCCAATAACCTCATATTTAGATAGAGCATCAAATTTCATACAGGTTTGCCTTTTACATGACCCTGATATTCATCAGGAGGTGAAAGTTATGAATGGTCAAAGTTTGGGTCAAACCTGATATTTCTAGGGGAGGATCATATTTCGTAACATCAGTCATATTACAAAAGATCACCCTGATCTAATTTATCACCCAATAATTCATGTGATCCAAATATCCGTACGTCAATTTTAGGTGACGGTGACCTTTACCCGTTAATAGCCTTATGTTTACTGCGAGGATCATATTTCTCAAAGTAACCCGATATTTCTCAATATCCTCCGGCTATGAAATATCCCCCTAAGCCATTATCCTGATGATGTCATTTGAGTCCGATAAACAAAGAAACTAACATGATGATGACATCATCATCACATTTATCTCTCGGGGGGATATTTCCTAAACACGATCCTGCTCGCATAGCATGACGATGACGTCATGATGCCTTAGCGATACAATGAGCAAATATCTGGATGATGTCATCCTGATATTCTGAAAGAGAGACATAATGTTTGTTTGGTCATCATCATTTTTTGAAACACTACCTGATATATTGAAATATCCTCCTAATGTATTAAACATGACTTAAGGGTGCGAAACACCACCCAATATTGTCAGGATGGTTTTTTCCTCTCAAGGAGGATCATCACATTACACCCAAGGTGATATTTGGGAATTTCACCCGATATGCAAATATCATCATATTTTTGAATATATCCTGTCATGTGGATATCACCCCACTCCCGTTGCCGCCATTAACATTAAATGCGTGCAGAGGTGGTAGGTATTTCCCGCCGACCACAAAACCTGATGAAACACCTGGCGAAATCCTAAGTTTTTGTGAGAAATCAATGATCAAAATATAATCCGTCAGGATGTACCCTAATTTTGCCCTAATTTTCACATTTACCTTGTGATAAAATTATTTTCACAGAGCACAAGCTTCCAAACCCTCATACCGACGATACTTGTACGAACCGAGCTTACAGACAGGAGGAAGTGTAAAATCATCACCAGAATTAAAGGCATTTTCAAGAAACCACTGGTATAATCAAGGGGATTTGCATAACTAGGTAAGTAAATGAAACCCTCATCCTATTGCTTCTGCACATTCAGGTATGATATTGTAGGTTCTTGTTGTATGCATCCTAGGATAAGTAAATGCTAAATAAGTATAATATGCATGATGTTAATATAGATAATTATTATATGCATGCTTGTGAGTATCCATTGTAAGACAAATTGTGTTAATTGCAGATATCCATGGCTGAAAAAAGGTTAGCTAAGTGCGAGGCTGAATTCAAGAAGCCTATGTTCTCATCTCCAAGAGGCATCCTGTTCAAGTATGGTGCAATTAAAGATACCCATCAAGGAAGCACTTATTTGGAGGCCTGGTCTGCCAAAATGAATGATGAGAAGAACAGAAGGCCCCTACTGGATGCAGTATTCATGTCCGGATTGTGGAATGTGGCTAGTTTTCTGTACTCTATGGAGTCTCCTGAGCTTGTGGTTGAGTGTGCATGGAACTATAATCCAAAGACCAGGTAGGTGGTGAAGCATGGCAGAATATATGCAGACCTATCTATTAAAGGTCTTTCAAAGACATTTGGACTACCATTGGGTAGGAAACTTAACAGTGTATACTGGAAGAAATCTGAGGTCGAATATCAGAACAATAAGAAGAAAGCAAGGAAGAACATATATCAGTGGAGGGCCAAGAATAGCACATACCCTATAGTTGCTAAACTTCCTATGCATTTGTATAAGTATGACTTTGATGAAGAGTATCAGTATATGATTGCACTGCTTAGCAGGGTGACAGGCCAGCCTGATACTGGTAGTTTTAAAGATTGGATGTATGGTGTCATGATGATGTACATATATGCAGATATCAAGCCACTATGGGGCCAACTGATAAGTGATGCCCTACACGAGCAGCTGCTGGACCTGGGAGGTTCAAATTGTTCTTTTTATATGACATCATATATTGTCTACTCCTGTGCTTACAAAGGCACATTTGATGCATTAGTTATAGATGGAAAGCTTACAGGCACTCTCAATGCTGTGCACATTTGGGATCATCATCCCCAGCTACAGAGAGCTAACTACCTCCAATATTAAAAACTGGTCAATGATGCATTCTCTATGCATCTGGTGAGGACCATGGAGGAGGACAGGACAAAGAGATTGAGCATGGAGGCTCAAAAATAATCTACAGGCATGGAGCCTGGTACATTCAATTTGCAACATTTTCATACATAAGGATTGAGGGCTTTGAAGGACAACCCCTCATGCTACCAAGATACCCTATTGATGCAGTGGTATTAATGGAATTTATAAGACAGAGCTCCACAATGCTGAAGACATTCAAGGATGCTCAGAAAATACCACCCATCTTGTATCTAGTAACCATTGGCTGGTATATGTGCCCAGACTCAGAGAAGATCAAGAACGTCATGGTTAGCTTGAATAAAATGCAGTTGCAGCCATTCCCACTGGTAAGGCCATATGATCCTTATGGGAGGATACAGAGAATAATAGGGAAAACTATTCATCAAGCACACCTACAGGACTTCTGGGCTGATTGTGAAGATGAGGTAGAGGCCAGAAGAAGAAGATACCAAAGGTTAACACTGAATCAAATCAAGACCTTTGACTGTATCCCCATTCCTTCACAGTTGAAGAAGGATGATGGCAAGGTAATGGCAGATGAATATGAAGAGAAGAAAATATATAATGATACCATATCTGCACCTGATCTCACTATATAGGAGGATATATCTTTAGATCCTTTCATTGCCCGGACATTATAGCTAACCCAAGCTTGGGTTGATGAACAAATTAGGGCACTGAAAAAGAAAGATGCTGCCATTACTGAAGATAAGAAGAAGAAAGGGTAGGCTATTTCTGATGAGGAATATGACAACTTTATAAATGAAAAAAGGAAATCTAAAGGGGAAAGGTTGCCTCCACAACAACAACAAAGCAAAAGACCCCCTACGACAAAGAAAATTGATAATGAACCCAAAGGGGTGATCATTGAAAGGGCAGTGTTTCCAGCTAAGGAAACAACATCATCAAGATTAGGATCAGGATCAACATCACCTCCACGGGCAGGTAAACAAAAGTCCAAGAAAGAGCATGCAGCAGAGGTAGTGATTGCTGGGACTCAAGAAGAGGGTCAATCCTCACAGAAACCAATAGAAGAAGATATCCTCATGGAGGAAGATATTGAAGAAGAGGAACCCCCTCTATTATTCAAGAGAAAAAGAAGAGCCCCACAGGTGGTGGTTGCTGCCACACCTAAGAAACTAAGAACATCCATGAGGGGTGAAATAAAGTAATCCCCTATAAGTTTGAGAGGGGCAGGTAGTGAAGTATTCCATAAGGAATTTCAACACAGTGTTCCACTTCCTACCATAGTAAAATTCAAATCTGAGCAAGCGAAAGAATAGATGAAAGAAACCTCACAAGTGTTTCGAGGAGGTCATGTCTCACTGCATGAGATAGTGGACTTATCTAATGATGAGGTAGTGAAGGATGTAGCTTCACAAAAGATGGAGACTCTTGCTGCAGGTACGCACACGACTCCTCATGGGACTCCATCAGGATGAACAATACTGGAGGAGATAAAGTAGGTGGAAGCTAAAAAAGAAAGAGCCCAGAGAAGATAGCGCAAGAAATGGGACTGGACACACTAATTGCATAGGTGACAAGTCCTGTAGTGGTAGATTTAACAGATAAACATGATGCAGGTCTTGAACATCTAGCAGGTATACCTGACAAAGGGCAACATACAGAAGAAGTGAAGATGGCAGAAAAAGAAGGCCATACTCCAGAGATGAGCCAACAACACTAACAAGATACATCAGTTGAACCTGCTATAGTCAAGGTTCAAGAAAAGAGGGCTGATGAGAAGGATGTAAAAGAAGATCCTGCTCCTGAAGTTTAGGAAGTAAGTAGTACAGGTGCGGAGCAAATGATGATTTCAGAACAAACGCCAGCACTTAAGGAGGATTCTGCAACATCCATTGTTGTGAATGTGCATCAACAAGAAGAAAAGGCAAAGGAGGATGAGGTAATGATAGAAAAGGATCATGATCATCATGTGGACGTAGCACAAGATCCTCCACCTCAAGATGATGCTCCTCCGTAACAAGAAATTCCTCAGCAGGAGGATATACCACAGGATCACCCTTAGACAGAGCATCATGAAGAACAAATGAGGAAATCACCTTCTCCATCACATATGCTTGCAGATACAGGAGATCAAGGTGAACATCATGATGATGTGGAAAAACATGATCAGGTACCTCCATGGTTAGGAAAGGAAGTTAACGCAGAGGTAGATTTTGAGATACAAGAATTTGATGTATCTACCTTATTTTCTAAGAATATAATGAAACCAAAGAGGAAGCCTAGAATAACTTCGACCATTAAGAGAGATCCTACAACTGGTAGAAGAATAGAACAGGTAGCAATCCCTACTGTGGAGAAGGAGAAAGGTAAAATTACCTTAGATGAATTTCAGATCAGCACAGTAGACTTGGGATTTGCTAATGAAGACCAGGAGGGTCAAGAGGGCAAAGACATTATAGATTCTTTGATTCAGAAAGTGAAAAGAGAAAAAGAGAAAAATAAGCAACACAAAGAGCACATTGCTCAGTTGCATGCCTATATAAAGAAGTTGACTAATACTGAAGATACTTCAACTGAACATGCAGTCCCATTGACTGCCATTTCCCAAGAAGAAGTAAATAAATTAGATCTCATGAAACATGAGTCATCTGTTTTAAGGAAATGGATGCTATCCACATTGGATGTAGCAGAAGAAGTAATAAAGGCCTCTCTAAAGAGATGGAACTCCCTCAGTATATCCAGGAAAAAGGTAGACAAATTGCAAATGGAGATAGGTAAAAGGTCTTTCCAATTGGAGAAGATATTAGATGTCCTGGGAGAAATAAGGAGGATAAATCCTCCACTACTCATAAATAAATAGGTATTGGAGAATAACACTGTATTATTGATAGACATATGGTAAAAGGATATCCAGTTTGAATGTGATGTACTTAAAGGATGCAATCATAAATTGAGAGATATCAGCATGAAAATGCATGATATGCTGGCTTTTGAAGCAGAAATTTTTTAAGCATTGGAAGGAAAGGTAGAAGGAAAGATAGAAAATCAGGATGAAGAGTTTGCAATCAAAGCTCTACACGCCAACTTCCAATCAGTAGTTGATGATCCACTTGTTCACTTGACAAAGGAAGTCATAGCTAAAATGATGAGAATTAAGGTCAAGGTGGAAAACTACAATGAGACACTGGACAAAAGGAAAAACAAGTTGGAAAATATCAGAGGTAAATACCAAGCCCATAAGAATGCCATCATCAAGGTAAAAGCTCAGGATGGTGGGGAAATTGATAGAATAGTTCAATTATATGAGAATGTCAGGACGATCATGTAGGCTCATATGCAAGGCTACGATCATCATGATGATGAAGATACGGCAAGCAATGATCATGATGCTCCTAGTGGAGATGAAGATGCATCATAAAGCAAATATCAGCATCTTATACTTAGTGAAAATAAGTATTTCAGATAGTTGCCAGCTGGCAACTTGTGCTATTTTTGATGTGGTTGACAAAGTCAAAGTTAATACTGACCATAAATATTCATAGATGAATCAAGATCTGAGATCTTTTTGTAGTGGATTCCTCACCTTGTTCTATAAAAGGTGCTGGAATGCCTCATTTCTAACATTCGAAACTTAATTGAAATCTGCCTGCTGAAATATTCAGGGCTCATTTCAAAGATTTTGTATACATTTATATTTTTGAATACTTAATGAATGAGAAGACTTGTTGGATTACAATTCATATTAAATCTTGAGTAATTAGTGTGTGAATTATGGATATATGCTGTGATTTGCTGCATCCCTTGGAGTGCATGTCTACTTGCATATGTTGTTTTCATACAAATTCCTTTGAAGTTAGCATCAACTGTATCTAGCTGTGGAATGTCCTGGTGAACATATGGTTTGGTTTTCTTCTCTTCATGACTGTATCTGATGTACATGTGGTTCAATAGCTGAAGGTTCAACATTAATTTGAAGCATTTCTTTCAATTTCTTATAAATTTCAGAACATTTCACTATCATAATTGCAAATAACTGATAATCTCAAGTGACTAATGCAAATATGTGGACATCTCATAGATAATTGAAAATATTTAGCATATTTGAAGCTAAAGCATGTATAATTGAAAATATCATGCAAAGATTTGAATATTTCTGCATTATTTGATCAAACAACTATAAAATGACCTCTCTGTGAAGAATCTTTGTAGAAACAGTGTCATGATGATGAACTTTACGTAAGGCCCCAAAATGGAAACAGAAACACACATCATGACCAACATAAATTGGCCCTAGAAGGAGGGCTTTTATCTGAAAGAAGATGATCATCATCATTATTTTTAGGTTTTATGATGCAAAGAGTAAGGTAACCTCGGATGCACCTGTGAATTCCAAGTATTGCTCAAATATTTACTGTAGCAAGCTTGTAAATGCTCATTCTGTGTAAAGATTTCTAGATTAAATGTAAATATTGCAAGCTTTACAGTAGATCATCATGAATTCACAAATATCAGCCAATGTTAAGTAAATATGTTCAATCTTTGAAGAGTTTTGCCTTAGAAGCCTGAAATCCCATGGTAAGAGTCATCATACCTAGTTATCACCTCATATTTGCACTACCTTTTCAAATATTTCACAAATATCCTGTCAGATCAGTCATTCGACCACAAATATCACATCAGCTAGTGAATTTCACCTAATATTTGTAAAGTTCTAGCTAATTTGCCTTAAAATCAAGAAATCCTAGCTCACAGGATAAATACCAGGTCAAGATCCACTGGAATCTTTGAAGAACTACCTGTTAGAGGTTTCAGACCTAGAATTGTAGATATCCATCACACTCCAGGGTCAAGTGCATCAGGAGCTTCACCAGAGCCTCCTTCTGTAACTCTTGTTGGTTTGTAAATGCCTTTTGGGATATCTATGACACCTCCTATTCAACCTCAACCAACTCAACCATAGGCTCAACCTCCTCCAGTGGCAATGTCTTTCTTTGCAGCAGAGTCACCTTTGACCTTTAATGCATATCATGAGTTGCCAAAGAATTCAGACAAACTTTGTCCAAAATATCATCCTTATTAGGATGCTGATGATCATATCAGGACCTTTAATGAAGCCTGCTATAGAGCTAGAATAGAGCATCAAGATGTTGTATGCAGATTATTTTCTTTTTCCTTAGGGGAAGAGGCTTATAATTGGTTTATTAGTCTTGGTCAGGGTTCTGTTGGTTCATGGGCTGTCCTAGAGAAAGCTTTCACTGATAGGTTCAAGGTACCAATAGATCCCTCAATGAACTATCACTTATTTGCCACTATCAAAAGGTTTGAAGGAGAGCCTATTGCCAATTTCAATGCTAGGTTCCAGAAAATGCTATCCAAGTTAGTTGCTCCTTATGTAGTAGCAAATGCTACTACTAAGAGTATCTATTATTCAGCTTTGGATCCATTGACTTCCATGTTCATCAGGAGAACACATCCTGAAATCACTACCTTGACAGGAGCTTTTCAAGAAGCTATTAGGGTGAATCAGCAGTTAGTTCCTGCTCCAACACCAAATGTTGCATTCCCTACATTGCCTGGCATGTATCCAACTTATCCTCCACAATATCCTCTTGCATATCCTACACAACAATATCCTAATGAAGCTATGATACCTCTAGCAGTCATGCCTACACCTTTGCAAGTACCTCCATTAAGTATCATGCCACCTCCTAATGGGAATGGCCAGATGCCACAATATCTTGCACAAACTCAGACACATCAGGGTGCTGAGCTATCCAACAATAGTACTGGATCCGCTTTCTTCAAGCCTCAAATTGAAAATGTAGTGGCTAAAGGTCAAGAAGAGAAGGAAGAAATCAAAGAAATCTCTGCTCAACTTAGAAAACTCACTACAGAGGTCACACATTTGAGAAATCAGAATTTCTATTCTCAGCCTAACCAAAACAAAAGTTATTCTAATGATAGACCAAATTATCCTAATAGAGGATACAATAACAACAATAATTTCAATAGTAGTGGTGGAAATAATAATAATCCTCAGAGACAGCCTAGAGTATGGAACTCTAGGCCAAATAATGGTTCATTACCATCACCCTTAGATAATCAGCCACCTGCTGAAGCGAAACAGACTACTAGAGTCAATCTTGCTGAGGCAACCCTCACCGATTGGTGCAGGATCCACAATACAAATGCTCATGCAGAGCTGGATTGTCCACAATTTCAAATTGCTACTAGCATTTTTCAAACAGAAGTGTCTAATACTGCAGGAAATCCACCTTAAGTGGAAGGTAATGAGATTGTTCCTTGTGGATATGACTCTGCATTTGTACTGGAGAGCTATACTAATCATCATCATCAACAGGATGTGCCCTCCCACTAGCATTGTTCACAAGTATGTGAAGAGTCTACTTTAGCCTTTGAGTCAAACCATGTCTTCCCTTTTGAGGATGAAAATGAGCCTTCCATTGAATATGAGGAGGTGCATGCGTACCAGCAGCAATATCCTGGTAAGCATAATTACAACTTGAGAAGCAACTCCAACAGACCTACTGGTCCATTGACATCTTCTCTACCTCCAAATAATTTCAACACACCTCCTAATCCCAAAGCTAGTAACAATCTTGGATTTCCCAAGGTGAATGCCCAATATCTGTCACCACAGAATACAGCATCAAAAGCTGTTGGCCTACCTCATGAGTCTGATAAACTTGTCACATATCTGGAAGATGAGATGAAAAAGATAAAAATCAGCCTGTCTCTATCAAAGTTGTTGAAAACTCCTGCAATTAAGAAGGCTTTCATGAAATCACTCGATGATCCTACTCCTAAAGAGGATATTCATTCCGCAGGTCAGCCTAGTAATAAAGATCATGCTACTAGAGATAGTAATATCAAGCCTAAAGTGCCAGCTACCATCCAGGCTGCAAAAACCTCACATATGACATTATACCAAGATAAGAGTGAGTCACCACCTTTCCTCCTTACCATAAGGATGTTTGGAAAGAATTTACACAACTGTTTAGTGGATTCAGGTGCATCTACCAATGTGATGCCCTTGTCTATATGCAATGCTTTAGGACTGCACCCTGCTAAATCTCTAAAGAAGGTGACACAACTAGATAAAACAGAAGTGAGTGTAATAGGAAAATTGACTCATATACACATGCAGCTAGCATCTGATCCTAGGATCCAATATTATATTGATATTCAGGTAGTTGACATACCTGATACATATGGGATGCTACTTAGCAGAGACTGGTCAAAAACTTTGAATGGATATATGGCTACTGACTTCAGTCACATGTGGTTACCTTGGAACGGTGTACCTAACTAGATAAGAATAGATGCCGAACCTAGAATGAAACACATGATCACTTAGTATAACAAAACAAATGAGATCATGTATGTAAACATTGAACCTGGAGTTTATGCCATTAGACCACAGACTATCAGGATAGAAGAGATCCTGATGCTTGACTTTCATCATCATCATGATGATAATCATCAGGAGGATATGCCAGTTGTAAAACCTAATAGTAATTTTGAGAACGAGAATGAAATAGATCGCTTCAGAAATTTTGAGATGCATCTGTCCAAGCAGGTAAAATGTTGTCAATTGTTAAATATTCCTGTTCATGACATTTTGATTGATGGATGGTGTAGGTTACACAATGAAGCACATTCAGAAAGGACTTGTGAAACATACTTAGACATGATGATGCTAGAGCAGACATGCAGTGAGGCATCATCATCATCTGGTGATGATGATGACACTGATTCTTGTTTGTTTTTTGCAGGAACCACATAAAAGGTGATAGATCATGATGAAGATCATGTACAGAGAATAGAAGAAATTCTAGTGTATGACCAGATGAATGTTAAAAGGAAGGAAAAAATCACCCCTGGAAGTGATTGTCTGATGGAGTCAGATTATGAACTGTCTGATGAAGACATAGGTAGTAACTTAACCCAATTCGAAGAGTTCTTATCAGGAGAAATTAAGAAGATGATAAGACAAAAGAAACATCCATAGGATGCACTAACTGAAGGTTGGTGTAGGCTGCATGAGGCACCTCACTCAGAGACTGCCTATTTGCTATGTTTGCATATTTTAAAGAGACATACAGAGCATGATCCAAAAGATCATCCTCCTGATGATGGAAAACAAGAAGAAGAATCAACTTCTCAGAAGGAAGAAAAAGTGAAGTTTAAGAATGCTAAAATTCCCAAGTTAAAGTGGATATCAGGTGGAGCAATTGCCAGAGTTGCAAAGAAAAGAGAAGGTTTAGCTAAACCTCATGTTGAAGATAAGTCCTAGACTCTAAGATTTGATGGATCTAAATCCAAACAAGGAGCTGGAGTAGGGATTGATCTTATTGATCCATCAGGAAAATCCTACCTAGCAGCATATAGATTACAGTTCCCCTGCACTAATAATGTGACAGAGTATGAAGCTCCAATTCATGGGATACTGTTTGCTCTCAAGAAGAAGGTAAAAATTCTGCATGTCTTTGGAGACTCAGAATTAGTTGTCAGACAGGTAAGAGGAATCTACTCTTGCAATTATAAAAGATTGTCAAATTATAGACACAGAGTGTGGGATTTGATTGAAGACTTTGATGCATTTAACATCACCCACGTTCCTAGAGAACAGAACCATAGGGCAGATGCACTTGCCCAGGCTGCCAGTACATTGGAGCCACTATCTATATCAGGTTTGAAGAGATTTTTAGTAGAGCTGGTATCTGTACCATCAGTACTGACAATGTTACTAATCTTCAGGTCTTTGATGATGATCAGCACATCCTTGATTTCATCTCTAACAGGGATATATTTGATGCTCAGATCATAGATGAGAATAGTATGGAAGATCATGTTTGGGAAGAAGATGAAATATTAGAGTTGTCTAGCAACAGGATTCCCAAAGGTATGACTGAATTAGAAAGAGCCTTTGACCTAGATAATATGGTGAAGCAAAAGGATCTTCCCAAAGCTGATGGAGGTCAATATTCTCAAGTGAATATTGGACAAGATGAAGACAAGAAAAATGTCTTGATAGGTAAGGTTTGCACACCAAAAGAGTTAGAAGGAATAACTCAGGCTCTTAAAGATTACATCCATGTAATTGCATGGACTTATGATGAGCTGAAGACATATGACACATTAGTCATAACTCATACTATACCTCTCAAGCCAGATGTTAAACCTTTCAGATAGAAGCAAAGGCTAGTCAATGCTTTGCTTGAACCAATAATTTTTTAAGAAGTCAAGAAGCTGTTAAATGCTAGGATAATATTTCCTATGAGGCACTCCACTTGGGTGGCAAATCTAGTGCCAATTAGAAAGAAGAATGGAGACATCAGATTGTGTGTAGACTTCAGGAACCTGAACAGAGCGTCGGAGAAGGATAATTATCCTTTACCCTCATTAGATGAAGTTTTGCAGATTGTAAATGGAGCCAAAATGATGTCCTTCTTGGATGGCTTTTCAGGATACAACCAAGTGATGGTTGACAAAATTGATAGATTAAAAACTGCCTTCACCACCAAGTGGGGGATATTTGCATATAGACGTATGCCATTCAGACTTATAAATGTTGGAGCTACATTCCAACAAGCAATGGACATAGCCTTCAGAGGCTTAATAGGAAAATGTATAGTCATATACATGGATGACTTGACAGTATTCTTCAAAGAAAGGGGGAACCATGTAGGAGTTCTCAGAAGTGTGCTGAAGAAATGTGAAGAGTATGGAATATCCTTGAACCCCAAGAAATGCATATTTGGAGTGACAACAAGAAAGTTGCTAGGTCATTTGATAACTGAAGATGGAATCATCATTGATCCTGCTAGAGTGGAGTATATTATGAAAATACAACTCCCTGGAAGTAAGAAAGAACTTAAGTCTTACTTTGGTAAGATCAACTTTGTAAGAAAATTCATCACTGGTTTTATAGAGATAGTCAGACCACTAAATGCTATGCTGAAGAAAGATGCCAAGATTGAGTGGACAGCAAAAGCTAAAGCTGCCTTTAAAGACATAAAGAAAGCCATATCAGATGCTCCTATCCTCATCAGTCTAGATTACACAAAAGACTTCTACATTTATTCATTTGCTTTAGAACATACCTCTGTAGCAGTATTGACTCAAAAGAATGAAGAGAAAGAAGAGGAACCAATTGCTTTCATGAGCTGTCCCTTCAAAGATACTGAATTGAGATATGTGGATGTTGAAAGACAAGCACTTGCATTAGTCAAGGCAGTAAAGAAATTCAGGCATTACATACTAAGAAGCAAGGTGATTGCAGTAGTGCCTGATGCAACAGTGAAGATGTTGTTAATGCAGAGTGAACCTGGTGAGAAAAGAGCCAAGTGGATCACTATATTACAAGAGTATGACATGGAAATTACACCAATGAAATTAGTAAGAGGACAGGCTTTGAGCCAAATGATATCAAAGATTGACCCAAACATCACAAGTCAGCAGTATGTTATCAATGATAAGGACAATAAAGAGTGGTATTCAGATATCAGGCACATCCTGATTACTGGAAGATGTCCTCCAAGACTACAAGCTTCACAGAGAAGAGCCTTGAAGATAAGGTCACAAAAATATATGATGAAGGGAGGAACCCTGTTCAAGAAGAATTATGAAGGAATATACCTGAGATGCTTAAAAAAGCCAGAAGCAAATAAGGTTTTATCAGAATTACATGACAAGTTTGGAACAGCACATGGATCAGCCCTAGCCACAACACATGCAATCCTCAGAGCAGGATATTATTGGCCCACTATTTTTAAAGATACAGTTGATCATGTTAAATGTTGTCATGTATGTCAGGTTGCTACCAACAGAGAGAAATATGCTACACAACCCTTGCAGCCAGTGATGAAAGAGCGCCCATTTGCACAATGGGGCATGGACTTCATAGGACCAATCAATCCTCCATCGTCATTAGGCCATAGGTATGTCTTAACAATTACTGATTATTGTACCAGATGGACTAAAGCTGTCAACAACAAGACTTGTACTGCAGATGATGTCATTAGATTTCTGAAGAGCAACATTGTTACTAGGTATGGAACTCATGCTTTAGTAAGTGATAATGGTTCTGCCTTCACTTCAACCAAATTGTCAAGTTGGGCTTTTGATCATGGGATCATCCTCAAGTTCTCATCCAACTACTATCCCCAAGGGAATGGATTAGTAGAATCCACCAACAAGAATTTGCTGAATATCATAAAAAAATTAAAAGAGAAGAACCCTAGGGAATGGAATTCATTTCTGAAGTATGCCTTATGGGTAGACAGAACTAGAATGAAAACTACATTAGGAAACTCGCCTTTCTAATTAGTATATGGAGTGGATCCTATCCTCCCTGTAAACTTGAAAATTCCTACCTTGCAGTTTGCCCAAGAGTACCTAGGCATTGACAATAGACAAGAAGTCAGGTTGCTTCAGTTGATGCACCTGGAAGAGAAAAGAAGTCAAGCAATTGACCAATTTGCAAAACATCAGGCTGTTGTCAAACACTAGTTTGACAAAAGAGCCAAAGTCAAAGCCTTCAGGATATCTGATTTTGTCCTAATATGGGATAAAGCCCATGAGAGGAAAGGTGACCATGGCAAATTTGACAAATTCTGGATAGGTCCCTTTCAAATTTCTAAGATACTAGGAGATAGCACTTATAGGCTTAAGAACCTAACAGGGGAGGATGTCCCATTGCCAGTCAATGGAGAATTCCTCAAACATTATTTCCAGGCCTAAGTGACTTCATGATAGTCATGTGTATCATATCATTCATTTGTATAGTTGTTTGTACAGTGTTTTTGTTTGTCTTGTTTTGTTTTGTTGAGACCTTGTTTTGGTTAGTCAAGATGATGCACTTCATCACCACAGAAAATAACTAAATTGTTAGGATTCAAGTGATGAGATCAGATTTAGACATAGGTTATGATTCATTCTAAGAAGTATTCATGATCAGGTCTGTGATATCCTTTCATCAGGGTGCCTTTTCTTGATCAAAGTGAATCAATCACAATGAAACACCTAACAACCTTGGGTTTGTTGAACACATAAGTATAGGTGTTAAGTGAAAAATCTAAAGGGACTCCCTTGCAACCAGTACAATCTCCAACCTAAAGCTGCAAGTGACTATACCTTATACAAATGAGCTGACATGATGATATCAGCTACAAATTTTAAATAGAAATTTAGAAAAGGAATAAATTAGGCCATCTAAGTAACTCTACCGGGGCTATGAATGCCTGCTAGCAGTGGGGCTCTACTTAGGGAGATTGTATAGATAACCTTGCTGGGGCTATAGACACTTGCTGGTAGCAATGCTATATCCAGGTTAGCTATGAGGGATGATCTCCAACTATGCAGTTTAACACCAGTTACTAATATTTTCAATTTGCTTTCAAGATGAGGATAATTAATCATTTGCACACACATGATCCTTTGCTAGCATTGTTACCATGAGGAAATTTTATCATTTAGAAGATCATGATGCTTGTGCTTAGAAAGAATTAGAATACTATGGATACATGTGATCACATCACTTGAATCATTGGAATTTGTTTATTTTCTTTGGTGGCAAGTTATTGTGTGGTTACACAACACGCCCCATTTTGACTTAGCAAAACAGGGACCCAACTTTTTGCTTGGCTTTGTTTTGTGTTTTTTGGCGGTTTGGTAAAAGTCAATCATGCAGATCATCATGCATGAAAAGGCTAGGTAAGTCATCATCATGAGGTTAGTTTGTCAAAATTCATATTTCATTCCAATAACCTCATATTCAGATAGAGCATCAAATTTCATGCAGGTTTGCCTTTTACATGACCCTGATATTCATCAGGAGGTGAAAGTTATGAACGGTCAAAGTTTGGGTCAAACCTGATATTTCTAGGGGAGGATCATATTTCGTAACATCAGTCATATTACAAAAGATCACCCTGATCTAATTTATCACCCGATAATTCATGCGATCCAAATATCAGGACGTCAATTTTAGGTGATGGTGACCGTTACCCGTCAATAGCCTTATGTTTCCCGCGAGGATCATATTTCTCAATGTAACCTGATATTTCTCAATATCCTCCGACTGCGAAATATCCCCCTAAGCCATTATTGTGATGACGTCATTTGAGTCTGATAAACAAAGAAACTAACATGACGATGATGTCATCATCACATTTATCTCTTGGGGGGATATTTCCTAAACATGATCCTGCTCGCATAGCATGACGATGATGTCATGATGCCTTAGCGATACAATGAGCGAATATTTGGATGACGTCATCCTGATATTCTGAAAGAGAGACGTAATGTTTGTTTAGTCATCATCATTTTTTGAAACACCACCCGATATACTGAAATATCCTCCCGATGTATTAAACACGACTTAAGGGTGCGAAACACCACCCGATATTGTCAGGATGGTTTTTTCCTCTCAAGGAGGATCATCACATTACACCTGGGGTGATATTTGGGAATTTCACCCAATATGCAAATATCATCATATTTTTGAATATATCATATCATGTGGATATCACCCCACTCCCGTTGCCACCATTAACATTAAATGCATGCAGAGGTGGTAGGTATTTCCTACCAACCACAAAACCCAATGAAACACCTAGAAAAATCCTAAGTTTCTGTGAGAAATCAATGATCAAAATATAATCTATCAGGATTTGCCCTAATTTTGCCCTAATTGCAAATTTAAAAGGTAATTCAATTGTCATTTTCACATTTACCTTGTGATAAAATTATTTTCACAGAGCATAAGCTTCCAAACCCTCATACCAATGATACTCATACGAACCGAGCTTACAGACAGGAGGAAGTGCGAAATCATCACCAGAATTAAAGGCATTTTCAAGAAACCACTGGTATAATCAAGGGGATTTGCATAACCAGGTAAGTAATTGAAACCCTCATCCTGTTGCTTTTGCACATTCAGGTATGATGTTGTAGGTTCTGGTTGTATGCATCCCAGGATAAGTAAATGTTAAATAATTATAATATGCATGATGTTAATATAGATAATTGTTATATGCATGCTTTTGAGTATCCATTGTAAGACAAATTGTGTTAATTGCAGATAGCCATGGCTGACAAAAGGTTAGCTAAGTGCGAGGCTAAATTCAAGAAGCCTATGTTCTCATCTCCAAGAGGCATCTTGTTCAAGTATGGTGCAATTATAGATACCCATCAAGGAAGCACTAATTTGGAGGCCTAGTCTACCAAAATGAATGATGAGAAGAATAGAAGCCCCCTGCTAGATGCAGTATTCATGTCTGGATTGTGGAATGCGGCTGGTTTTCCATACTCTATGGAGTCTCCTGAGCTGGTGGTTGAGTGTGCATGGAACTATAATCCAGAGACTAGGCAGGTGGTGAAGCATGGTAGAATATATGTAGACCTATCTATTAAAGGTCTTTTAAAGACATTTGGACTGCCATTGGGTAGGAAAATTAATAGTGTAGACCTGAAGAAATCCGAGGTCGAATATGAGAACAATAAGAAGAAAGCAAGGAAGAACATGTATTAGTGGAGGGCCACAAATAGCACATACCCTACAATTGCTAAACTTCATGCGGATTTGTATAAGTATGACTTTGATGAAGAGTATCAGTACATGATTGCACTGCTTAGCAGGGTGATAGGCCAGCCTGATACTGGTAGTTTTAAAGATTGGATGTACGGTTTCATGATGATGTGCATATATGCAGATATCAAGCCACTATGGGGCCAACTGATAAGTGATGCTCTACATGAGTAGCTGCTGAACCTAGGAGGTTCAAATTGTTCTTTTTATATGACATCATATATTGTCTACTCTTGTGCTTACAAAGGCACATTTGATGCATTAGTTACAGATGGAAAGCTTACAGGCACTCTCAATGTTGTGCGCATTTGGGATCATCATCCCCAGCTACAGAGAGCTAACTACCTCTAAGATTACAAACTGGTCAATGATGCATTCTCTATGCATCTGGTGAGGACCATAGAGGAGGACAAGACAAAGAGATTGAGCATGGAGGCTCAAGAAATAATCTATAGGCATGGAGCCTGGTACATTCAATTTGCAACATTTTCACACATGAGGACTGAGGGCTTTGAAGAACAACCCCTCATGCTACCAATATACCCTACTGATGCAATGGTATTAATGGAATTTATAAGACAGAGCTCCACAATGCTGAAGACATTCAAGGATGCTCAAAAAATACCACCCATCTTGTTTCCAGTAACCATTGGCTGGTATATGTGCCCAGACTTAGAGAAGATCAAGAACGTCATGGTTAGCTTGAATAAAATGCAGTTGTAGCCATTCGCACTAGTAAGGCCATATGATCCTTATGGGAGGATACAGAGAATAATAGGGAAAACTATTCATCAGGCACACCTGGAGGACTTCTGGGCTGATTGTGAAGATGAGGCAGAGGCCAGAAGAAGAAGATACCAAAGGTTAACACTGAATCAAATCAAGACCTTTGACTGTATCCCCATTCCTTCATAGTTGAAGAAGGATGATGGCAAGGTAATGGCAGATGAATATGAAGAGAAGAAAATATATATTGATACCATATCTGCACTTGATCTAACTATATAAGAAGATATATCTTTAGATCCTTTCATTGCCAAGACATTACAGCTAACCCAAGCTTGGGTTGATGAACAAATTGGGGCACTGAAAAAGAAAGGTGTTGCCATTACTGAAGATAAGAGGAAGAAAGGCCAGGCTATTCCTGATGAGGAATATGACGACTTTATAAATGAAAAAAGGAAATCTAAAGGGGAAAGGTTGCCTCCACAACAACAAAGCAAAAGACCCCCTAAGAAGAAGAAAACTGATAATGAACCCAAAGGGGTGATCATTGAAAGGGCAGTGTTTCTAGCTGAGGAAACAACAGCATCAGGATCAACATCACCTCCATGGGCAGGTAAACAAAATTCCATGAAAGAGCATGTAGCAGATGTAGTGATTTCTGGGACTCAAGAAGAGGGTCAATCCTCATAGAAACCAATAGAAGAAGATATCCTCATGGAGGAAGATACTGAAGAAGAGGAACCCCCTCTGTTATTCAAGAGAAAAAGAAGAGCCCCACTGGTGGTGGTAGCTGCCACACCTATGAAACCAAGAACATCCATGAGGGGTGAAATAAAGCAATCCCCTATAACTTTGAGAGGGGCAGGTAGTGAAGTATTCCATAAGGAATTTCAACATAGTGTTCCACTTCCTACCATAGTAAAATTCAAATCTGAGCAAGCAGAAGAATAGATGAAAGAAACCTCACAAGTGTTTCAAGGAGGTTATGTCTCACTGCATGAGACAGTGGACTTATCTGATGATGAGGTAGTGAAGGATGTAGCTTCATAGAAGATGGAGACTCTCGCTGTAGGTACACACATGACTCCTCGTGGGACTCCATCAGGAAGAACAATACTGGAGGAGATAAAGCAGGTGGAAGCCGAAAAAGAAAAGAGCCCAGAGAAGATAGCCTAAGAAATGGGACTGGATGCACTAATTGCATAGGTGACAAGTCCTGTAGTGGTAGATTTGATAGATAAATAGGATGCAGGTCCTGAACATCCAGCAGGTACACTTGACAAAGGGCAACATACAGAAGAAGTGAAGATGGCAGAAACAAAAGGCCATACTCCAGAGATGAGCCAACAACACCAACAAGATACATCAGTTGAACCTGCTATAGTCAAGGTTCAAGAAAAGAGGGCTGATGAGAAGGATGTAAAAGAAGATCCTTCTCCTGAAGTTTAGGAAGTAAGTAGTACAGGTGCAGAGAAAATGATGATTTCAAAACAAACGCCAACACTTAAGGAGGATTCCACAACATCCATCGTTGTGAATGTGCATCAACAAGAAGAAAAGGCAAAGGAGGATGAGGTAATGATAGAAAAGGATCATGATCATCATGATCATCATGTGGACGTAGCACAAGATGCTCCACCTCAAGATGATGCTCCTCCAGAAAAAGAAATTCCTCAGCAGGAGGATATACCACAAGATCACCCTTAGACAGAGCATCATGAAGAACAAATGAAGAAATCACCTTCTCCATCACATATGCTTATAGATACAGGAGATCAAGGTGAACATCATGATGATGTGGAAAAACATGATCAGGTACCTCCATGGTTAGGAAAGGAAGTTAATGTAGAGGTAGATTTTGAGATACAAGAATTTGATGTATCTACCTTATTTTCTGAGAATATAATGAAACCAAAGAGGAAGGCCAGAATGACTTTGGCCATTAAGAGAGATCCTACATCTTTTAGAAGAACAACATAGGTAGCAATCCCTACTGTGGAGAAGGAGAAAGGTAAAATTACCTTAGATGAATTTTAGATCAGCACAGTAGAATTGGGATTTGTTAATGAAGACCAGGAGGGTCAAGAGGGCAAAAACATTATAGATTCTTTGATTCAGAAAGTGAAAAGAGAAAAAGAAAAAAAAAGCAACACAAAGAGCACATTGCTCAGTTGCATGCCTATATAAAGAAGTTAACTACTACTGAAGATACTTCAACTGAACATGTAGTCCCATTGACTGCCATTTCTCAAGAAGTAAATAAATTAGATCTCATGAAACATGAGTCATCTATTTTAAGGAAATGGATGCTATCCACATTGGATGTAGTAGAAGTAATAAAGGCCTCTCTAAAAAGATGGAACTCCCTCAGTATATCCAGGAAAAAGGTAGACAAATTGCAAATGGAGACAGGTAAAAGGTCTTTCCAATTGGAGAAGATATTAGATGTCCTAGGAGAAATAAGGAGGATAAATCCTCAATTGCTCATAAATAAATAGGTACTGGATAATAACACTATATTATTGATAGACATATGGTACAAGGATATCCAGTTTGAATGTGGTGTACTTAAAGGGTGCAATAATAAATTGAGAGATATCAGCATGAAAATGCATGATATACTGGCTTTTGAAGCAAAAATTTTGGAAGCATTGGAAGGAAAGGTAGAAGAAAAGATAGAAAATCAAGATGAAGAGTTTGCAATCAAAGCTCTACATGCCAACTTCCAATCAGTAGCTGATGATCCACTTGTTCACTTGACAGAGGAAGTCATACATAAAATGATGAGAATTAAGGTCAAGGTGGAAAACTACAATGAGACACTGGACAAAAGGAAAAACAAGTTGGAAAATATCAGATGTAAATACCAGGCTCATAAGCATGCCATTATCAAGGCAAAAGCTCAAAATGGCGGGGAAATTGATAGAATAGTACAATTATATGAGAAAGTCAGGACGATCATGTAGGCTCATATGCAAGGCTACGATCATCATGATGATGAAGATACGACAAGCGATGATCATGATGCTCCTAGTGGAGATGAAGATGCATCATAAAGCAAATATCAACTTCTTATACTTAGTGAAAATAAGTATTTCAGATAGTTGCCAGCTTGCAACTTGTGCTATTTTTGATGTGGTTGACAAAGTCAAAGTTAATACTAACCATAGATATTCATAGATGAATCGAGATTTGAGATCTTTTTGTAGCGAATTCCTCACCTTGTTCTATATAAGGTGCTGGAATGCCTCATTTCTAACATTCGAAACTTAATTGAAATCTGTTTGCTGAAATATTCAGGGCACATTTCAAAGCTTTTGTATACATTTATATTTTTGCATACTTAATGAATGAGAAGACTTGTTGGATTACAATTCATAGTAAATCTTGAGTAATTAGTGTGTGAAGTCTGGATATATGCTGTGATTTGCTACGTCCCTTGGAGTGCATGTCTACTTGCATATGTTGTTTTCATACAAATTCCTTTCAAGTTAGCATCAACTGTATCTAGCTGTGGAATGTCTTGGTGAACATATGGTTTGGTTTTCTTCTCTTCATGACTGTATCTGATGTACATGTGGTTCAATAGCTGAAGGTTCAACATTAATTTGAAGCATTTCTTTCAATTTCTTATAAATTTCAGAACATTTCACTATCATAATTGCAAATAACTAATAATCTCAAGTGACTAATGCAAATATGTGGACATCTCATAGATAATTGAAAATATTTAGCATATTTGAAGCTAAAGCATGTATAATTGAAAATATCATGCAAAGATTTGAATATTTCTGCATCATTTGATCAAACAACTATAAAATGACCTCTTTGTGAAGAATCTTTGCAGAAACAGTGTCATGATGATGAATTTTACGTAAGGCCCCAAAATGGAAACAACAATACACATCAACCTTTGAGTAACATCAGAAGATTAACACCTAATCAACGAAGACTTGGGATCATGAATTCTCTGAATTCATCGTATCTTTCAAGATGAATAAAGGTTAATGTGTACTTTTATTCTATGCTTGTTTGTGACTAACATCATGACAAACAAGAAATTGGTGGGAATGATATTATTTTATTTATTTTTCAATGAATGGGATGTTTGGATTTGTTCCTCTATATATTTGCAAGCAATTTCACTTTCCAGGCATCTCATTTTATCATACAAAAACTCTGTTGAAATTTGTCTAGACATTGGTGTTCAACAAATAATCTTTTGTGGACGAAAACCCATTGAAGATTGGTGATCAGTGGATGGAAACCCATTGGTTGCAATTATCAGAGGATGAAACCCCTTTGGTACATGAGGTTAATCTCGTATAGAGGTTGCATTGGAGCTTCATGTAGTTGTAAGATTTCAGCTAGTTCAGTTTATGTGTTTTGCATGTTTTGATAGCAACATTATGGAGTTTGGATTTATGATTTTTGTGTGCTTTATGGTTTCTATAGAATCCATGTTTTAGATGTTTTATTCTTATTAGATCCTCTTCATTTAGCTACAAAGGCTACTTCAGAGTTTTGTTTCGTGCAGTTTCAGTTCGTGTATTGCTGCAGGGTTTTGGAGTTTGCAGTTTGAGCAGATTTCAAAGTATTGTTTCTAGATGTATTTCAATTGTTTACTGCTATTTTTTTTTTAAAGTGGCATAGTCACTAAAATTTATTAATTTAAAAGGAAAAATATAAAATGCCTGATTCAAAGAGGCATACCGGTAGGAAAGAATCAGGCAAAGAAAACCTCTGGTTGTAGCCTTTTAAACATAACTAAATACAAAGATGACTCAAGGGGATGAGTCAACCAAGGAAAATTCTAATATTGCAATACAAATCTGACTTCTATGTCCCAAGGGAACTATTACAAAATTTCATTTGACACATTACAAAATTTACAATAATCCACAAAAAAACTCCTAAAACCATCAGTTAACATCTTGCCATCCATCAACAATTAAAACCTATTGTCGACGATCCTCTTCTTTAGCCAGCTGAGGGGGCGGTGGTGGAGGAGGAGGATTATAATGTTGAAGGAAAGATAGAGCATTAAAAACCCTTGTAACATCATCTATCACCTGCCTACATAGCTCTTTCCTATGAAAGTGAATAGAATTATGAAAGGACAGTACAGAATTATTTTGAAGACCATGTAGCATAGCATTGTAAAGGCAATGAAGCGTAGGTTGATGGAAGAGATCCCTATGAACAAACAAGCCACCCACAAGAGCAGTACCCTCATACAAATTGTATTCCTCTATACTTTCATTAAAAACATCCATAGAAAAATGATCATCATGAACAAACATAAACCCCAAATTCCTTACCAGGTCAGGATTTTGCAATAAGTCCATAGCATTAGAAAGAAAACGTGAAACAACTTGGGAAGGATATGCTGAACTAGGAAAATGTAAAATATCTTGACCACAAACTTGTATAATCGCTCTCTCTACATATTCCTCATAAATATTGAAAACTTCATGCATAGAATTCAGATTGAGAAGGCTTAAAGAAGGTTGTTCCCAATTTCAGATGGGCAAACAAATTCTTCTATTTCGATGGGCAGAGGCCATACTAAAAAGCTTCTCTCATACAAACACTAGATTAGAAGACAGAACATAGCAAATAGAGGTAACGAAGGAGATGACAAAAGAGAAGCGAAGAGCAAGAATATAATAACAAATTCCCCTAAGATACAATGAATGAAATCATTACTGAAAAGATATACCGTTATGCAAGAGCTACCACCCTGCGTGCAACATTAAAGCAGAAGGACTACTCACCATATGCAAACTGCCCACAGGACTTAAGAACAACATTAGCTATTAGAACAGAGCCACCGCAACAAGAGGACTCTCAATTTAGTGGCTAAAACACTTTGCCTTTTTGAAGAAACCTTCTACTAAGTTCTTCATAATTAGCCTCCAAATTAATTTGTACTTTCTTTATCTAAAATGTAGTTAATCCCCGGGATCAACGAGATGGAGTTGGAATTCCACTCATAGTAAGAGTCATTTATACAAAAAAGTATAATTTGCTAAAAAATCTGCTAAAGAATTACCTTCCCTGTAAGTATGAACTATATTAAAAGATTGGAAAAGATCAAGCAACTTCCTTCCAGATTGCAAAATATAATCAATTTTCCAATTTGGTGAGGACTTAGAGGAAAATACCCTAACAATATTCAAAGAATCCCCTTCCACAATAATGTTAGGAATATCACATTTTATTGCAAGATTAAGGCTTGCTAATAAAGCTAAGGCCTCTGCCTCATTATTTGAACACAAACCAAGTTTAACTAATAGAGCTCTTAGTACTGAGCCATTATGATCTCTCAAAACACAACCAACACTAGATTCACCAGGATTCCCCTTACTTGCACCATCAAAATTTAGTTTAACAAAAGAAACAGGTGGAGGGATCCACTTAATGGAAGATCTGTCCAGTTTATTAACCGAAGTGAAGCAATTTGAATTAGGCAAAATTAAAAATTTCTAGCTCTTTAGCATAAAATCATCCCAAGAAGTGAAAACTAGGGAACTTGACTTTCTGAAGCGAAGAGAGGCTGAGACTAGCTCCGAAATCAACTTCTCAAGTTTAACAATAATTACATCAAAAGGATTATGAATGTTTCTAAAAATTCTACTATTTATTTCAAGCCACAGAACCCAAATAACAATACTTGGAGATACCACCCACAAATCAGAAAAGGTGGAATTTGAGAACAAGATAGGCCAGCTTTGAAATACTTGAAGGAGAGAGGAAGGAAGGGGGCCCTGCCAACACAACTTCGAGAATAACCAATACCAAAATTTTGAAGACAATTGACAATTTAGCAGTAAATGATACATAGTTTCCTCCACTTCAGAGCAAAAAGGACAAAAGAAGGAATTAGCAATCCCAAGCCTGACTAACCTATCACTAGTAAGAATTCTATAATTCAAGGCTAACCAAGCAAAAGCCCCTGCTTTAGGTAGGCAAGGACCACTCCAACACAGTTTATAAGGCTAATCTATTGGAGAAATAGAATCCTTACTAATGATACTTAGATAACCTTGCTTGACTGAACATCGACTAGACTTTGAAGGTACCTGAATGAGTTTATCTCTACCTCCTGATAAAAAAATTCTTCTCCCCTTCAAGATATTCCTAAGCAAGGCCTTCTGCTCTAAAGAAATTGGAAAATCATCAATAATTGTCCACTTAACTTGACTAGTTACCATATCAGAATCTACTTCAATGTAATCTTTAACTTTAGTTCCCCAGACTTGACATAAAAATAACTTAGTTTCTTGAAGACCTTCTATATTTCTCAGTAGTTGAAAACTATACCAAGAATCATCCCAAAAAAGAGCTGAGTTTCCATCCTGAATAACCTAACAAAGAAAAGGAGAGATCACCTCTCTACATTTTAAAAGAAAATTCTAGATCTGAGAGCCCATCTTTGGATTTAGAATAGTAAAAATTATTTTAGGCAAAGATGAATCTAGATATTTAGCTTGCATTATTTTTCCCTATTTAGATTCTGATTTTTCATATAAATTCCAAACCAACTTGGCACCAAGAGCCTTGTTATGAGCTTCAATGTTATGAATCCCAGTTCCTCCTTGCTACTTTGGAGAACAAATTTTATCCCAAGAAATTAAAGGGATCTTTTTTCCATTTAGGTTGGATCCATTCCACAAGAATTTCCTCAAGATATTAACAAGGCATGAAAGAATGGCCTTGGGCATCATAAGCACTGGAAGCATATACATAGGTACTGCTGACAAGACTGATTTTATCATTAGGATTTTACCTACCAAAGTTAACCATTTACCTTTCCAAGAAGAAATTTTAGACTTAATACTCTAAATAAGTTTTTCCCAAAACATGCTTTTAACTGATCCCGAGAAGAGAGGGATCTCCAAATATCTTGAAGGAAGGACATCCACTTTAAAACCCAAATATTTGGCAATTCTTTCTTGAACAAAAAAGGAAGTAAAAAAGAAAAAAAAAAAAGATTTCTCCTGATTAACTTTCTGGCCTAATACTAAATAATACTTTTGCATTACTTCCTTAATACACTTAGCTTCTGAAAACACAAGTTGGCCAAACAATAAAGTATCATTTACAAATAAAGCATGAGTGATGGAAAAAGGGACTCGAGAAATTTTAATCCCTTTCCAATTCCCCAATGAATTTTGCTACAAAATCAATCTACTCAAACCTTTGGCCATTATGATAAAAAGAAAAGGGGACAAGGGAACCTTGTCTTATCCCTTGTGAGGATTTGAAAAATTTAGACTGGGAGCAATTAATCAATATTGAAAAACTTGAACCAAAAATGTAAGAAGAAATCCACTTACACCATTTTGGAGAGAAACCAAACTTAAGGAGAACTTGAAACAAAAATTCCCAAGACACTCTATCATAAGCTTTTAACATATCCAGTTTAATCAGCATAGCAAAAAGTTTATGATCATAAATTAAATGTAAAACCTCATGAGCCACCAGTGCACCTTCAGCTATTTCCTTGCTTGGAACAAAACCACCTTGTTCCTCTAAAACAATTTTTGGGATAAGAGTAGCAAGTCTTAAGGTAATAGCTTTTGAAATGATTTTATATAGAGTATTACAAAGGGAAATGGGTCTGAAATTAGCAAAGGAAGAAGGAGTTGCAATTTTAGGAATCAAAGCAATGAAGGTAGAATTAATTTCCTTCAAAACAGTATGATTTCTACGAGCTTCTTCTACTACCAACCATACATCTTTACCTATAAAATCCTAGCAGTTTTGGAAGAAAAGAGGAGTAAAACCATCTGGCCTGGGAGATTTGTCTGGTTCTAGTGAAAAAACTACTGCCTTAATTTCTTCTAAAGAAAACTGCTTCATTAGTTCTAAATTATCTTCTTAGGAAATCAGAGGGGGAATGTGATCTATAACTTCAAGCACAGTCGAGTGAGAATCATTAATACTTTCCTTTGAAAGAAGCTTTTGAAAAAAATTAACTCCTTCATTCTGAATAAGATTATCATCTTGCAAAATATTCCCCATAGAATCTTTTATTGCATGAATAAAATTCTTATGTCTTCTTACCAAAGCCGAAACATGAAAAAATTTTGTATTTCGGTCTCCTTCTCTAAGCCAAATCTCCCTTGATTTCTGCCTCCAAAAAATCTCTTCTCGATCTAGAACTTCCTCCAATTGAAATTGGAGTGATTTTACACATTCAAAAGAAGTAGAGTCCATGCCATTTTCAATAATGACTTCATTTATCTATTCTAATTGAGATTGCAAAATACCTTTTTGAGAAAAGATATTACCAAAAGAAAGTTTGTTCCACTCCTTGATTTTATTCCTTATAAATTTCAGCTTCTCATTAAGCCAAAACATGCGAGAACCTTTCACAAAATGGGAATTCTTCCACCAAGACTCCAATAGAAGTAAAAAATTACAATCTCTAAACCACATAGCTTGAAACTTGAAAGAAGACCTATATTTCTTTTTAGTCGTGTTCAAATCCAAATGAGTAGAAATAGGAAAGTGGTCTGAAGCTATAAAGGGAAGAACAGAGGTATCAGATATTTTGGAGTCAAGACACCAAGCAGAAGAGAACAAAAATCTATCCAATCTTTTTGCTATATTTAAGAAATCCTTTCTCCGATTTGACCAGGTAAAATTCCCATTTAATAAAGGGCTATCTAGCAAAGCATTTTCTGAAATAAAATCATTAAAATCCTCAATTACCCTATGGGGAGGATAGATACCTCCCAATTTTTCAGACAAACAAGTAATAGCATTAAAATCTCCTCCTAGTATAACTTTTTCTCTAGATAAATTTTCCAAAAGTGCAAACAAAATATCCCAACACCTGTTTTTATCGTTAGTCGAAGTTGGACCATAAACATTAAATAACCAAAAATTGAAAGTTGGGGAATTAATTTTAACTAATAAAAAAATTGGGGTAGAACAAATCAATTCTGCATCACAAGTTTTATTGTCCCAAAGAATAACCAAACCCTCTGATGCCCCCTGGGCTGGAGAATGAAGAAACTTCCACTTAAACCAATTTGAAAAAATATTATCAACTTGAGTTTGAGACAGTTTAGACTCCTGTAGCAGAATAATATCCATACCTGATAAATCAATCTGATGCTTTACCAAGTCTCTTTTGTTAGGGGCATTAATGCCCCTAACATTCCAGGATAGGATCTTCACTGTTCCCGGGGAGAGTTTCTCACTCTCCCCAATCTCAGACAAGTTTCAAGGGTAGCCTGCAACCCATCCTTAATTTCTTCCTGAGTTTTAAAAGACTTTGGTTTTTGACCTCTCTTGGAAGGGGAAATAGACCTAGAATTTGGTGGAGAATCCTGACTGGAAGTTTGAGTGATTGATAATTTTGTCGCAAAATCAAAAACCTTAGTAGCATTAGAAGGAATTGAAGACTCTAATTGAGGAAATGAAAAATTTTGAACTGGATTTAAAATCTCATTACCAATTCCATCTCCCACCATATCCTTCCAGTTCTTATTTTCTGTGTCTAACTCATCATTTCTTACCAAATTTGATATAAAAGTGTTTATTAGTAGGAGAAATATTCTCACCTACAGCTTCATGTGAATCTTCTAAATTTACCTCTCCACGTTTGATCAATAAGAGCAGAAGCAACTTTATTTATAGTCTAATCAACATAAGTTTTTACTTCCTCCTCAGACAAAGAAAAGTTAACTAAGTTAAAGAAATCATGTTGACCATCATTTGAAATGCAAAACTCTTCTTCTTTGTCAAAATATGGAAATAAATTCTTTTTTACTTGTTCTTTATGAGAAAAAATAGGAGTATCTGACTCTTCCCCCTTCCCAAAATTAGAATCGAAAGAAAAATCTTCCATTGGTTTATTAACAAAATCTTGCCTCTCACTCCTACTAGAAGAATTAATTAAATGGTTTAAAGAGGCTTCCCCAAGATTTACAGAATCAAGATCTTCCCATGAAATGTTATCTTTTTCTGAATCCTCACAAGCCCAAATAGATTCATGAATTTCTGGCTTTTCCATAGACATAGGGTTTTCAAAAACAACAGCTTGTTTTCAAGACCCAAATTTAGAATTGAATTCCATAAATTTAGGAAATGGAAATGAGGTGTTTAAAATTATAGAAAACCTTACTAGCAAATCGGGTATCTGAAAGTTAGACATATCATGCTTGACAAAGAAACCCATTTTCTTAGCACAAAATTCAATAAAATTAAGATCTCTATATTCAAGAGGTAGGTTTGGCAATGAAATCCAAAATGGAACAAAACTCATATTTGCTTTAATGGGATCAAAATTTGGTTCCTATTTCTGAATGTAGATCCCTTTACCTTGGTAAAAGCATATTTTTTGTTTTAGGGTTTCCTCACATAAGATGTCATTCTCAAAAATAACTGTAAAAACACAAAGCTCCTTATGAAGAAAGAAAACATTGGAAACCCCTTTCCAGGAAACCCTAACCCAATTAAGAAAAATTTTAGAATTAAGTTTCAAATTCCAAACCTTTCCAATAAGTGTCCTTGTTGTTAAATCTTGAATATAGGGACTGACCAAATCTTCAAGGATTTGAACATTAATAGTTTCTGCTAAAACCCTGACATCAGAATCTGAGGTATCTTCTTAAGGAGATTATTTTGAAGAAACTGCTTTTACCCTCCAAACTTGATGCTTTCCACCACCAATTTCTGCCCTTTCAGAAACCCCAACTTGAGAATTTAGAAAAGAAGAATGTTGCACAAAAAACCTTCTGTTGTTCTAAAAATTAAAAGAACCACAATTGCCCTATCGGTGAGGGGCAGAATAGTGACCTGCATTTTGATAAAATCTATGAAAACCTAATCCTGATGATTCTTGAAAGGAGAAGCGCCTTCCACCCCTAATAGCTTCAAAAAATAAACTTCGTTGTGACTGTACAATAGTAACTTTATGTTGTACTTACATCAGAAATACCATTAATAAGATGGAGGTTATTGGTTGTCAATTGTATGCTTTCTAGTGAAATTAGGTGAAGTGAAATTATTGATTTGGTATGCACATTTGTATTTTATATTAAATCTGGTATTTTTATGATATCATACAGAAAGAGGTTGTACCATTAATGGAACTAGAAGATAATTATCATTATTTTATGTTTCAAGAAGTTTCCCTTTGAATTTGTGATAAAATTGTCAATTTCAGGATCAATCGGTGTAAGGGAAAATTGGGTGTTTTGAAAGTTAATTAAAATTTTATTTTCATATTTTATTGTTGGACGCAAATATTTTGTTTGGGACATTACATTGTATATAAATTGTATATGCTATATATGCACTGTATATGTTCGATATCATAAATTGTTTTTTCATAATTCCTATGCACTATATATGTTCTATATGCTCTAGATATATACTGCAACTTGAACATTTCTATAGCCTTTTTTAATGAATGAAATCTATGTTTGGCATATACAACATATACAGTGCATATACACATATATAAATATATACAGCATATACAACATATACAACATACACACACGCATATATATACTTTGATTATACAACATATAGAACTCATATACAACATATAGAACATCTTCCTTTTGTATATACAACATATATAGTGCATATACACATGTACAATGCATATACAACATGTACAATGCATATACAACATATATAGTACATATACAATATGTATATATGTATACATTGCATATACACCATATACATCATATACACATATAAATTACAACATATACAATGCATATACATCATATACATCTCTCTCACACACACACATAATGCATATGTTACATATGATGTATGTTATCGAGCATATATAGTTCAGACACAATAAATATATGTATATCCTCTAATATATACATGACACACACACAAACACACACACACACACACACACACATACTTTTAATTGCATGTAAATGGGGCTCATTTAGTGAACTACTTGGTATTCTTGAAGGTGGTGAACTGTTGCTAGAAGTTGGTGGATGACAACAAATTAGCCTTCAAATGAAACCCTAACCATCGACTGTTCCCACCCAACATGTTGTTGTCTGTCAAAAGCCTACCGTGAAATATGGTAGTATTTTTGTTAATTCATTATTTTCAGGTGAAACAAACTCACCTGAGAAAGACTTTCCCAAAAAGTACAAGCCACATATGGGGCACATAAACGTGGCGTCATTTCAGGTGAAATGAACTCAGGTGAGTTCAACTCAGGTGAAAACAACTCAGATCGTACTATACTATTGGACGAAAGTGTGACACAGGTTTGTGTTTTTACCCCAACAATTGTAAGAACCCCTACAACACTTACTTCTTTATCTTTGGTTTATTCTCAATTAGTTAGAGTAGAAGAAGAAATGATGGCACAAGGTTATGGTGCTAGTAACTTATTACCTTCATTGGGAGAACCAATAATATGTAACTGTGATAGGTGAAAGTCAGGTTTAGAAGATCAGACATAGTCATGAAACCCTAACCCTACCATCATCAAGGAATCTAATCTAAATAAAATCAAAGAACAATGCGATTCAAGCATAACATCACCTAGACCGTGTGATTCCTTGTTTAAGGGATGTGGACTACTTCTTCAACAATGAACAATTGCAATGCTGAAAGCTGCCATGATGGATGATGAAAAGCTCAAATGAATGCTCAGATGCTCAAGATGCTCAAGATGATAATGTAGGTGCTATATGATTGCTGGATCCCCCCATATGGAATGAGAGGGTGTTTATATAAGATTCAACCAAGATCAATCGACGGTGGAGATTCAGAGGCTGTGTGAATGGCTAGGATTGAAAGATACTAAATTTAGGTTCCATTAGTTGTGCATGTGAAGGATATGAATGAAAGTTGTCTTACAACACATGATTGACTGGACAAGTGTTGGAATATGATAAAAGATGAGTGTTTAATTCAAATAAAATATTTGAATTAGTTGGGAAATGAGTTGGATATTAATTAAATAAAATAAATTTATTTAATTAATAGGATAAATGAATAGGATGGGATATGATATGATGTGGAAATTAATTAAATAAATAAAATTTATTTAATTAATTGGGATGAGGATAGGATAAATGGGATTATGATGTGGAATTAATTAAATAAATAAAATTTATTTAATTAATTGGCTAAGTAGGATGGGGATGGGATTTTAATTAAATAAATAAAATTTATTTAATTAATTGGCTTAATGAATAATGATTTAAAATGGTGTTGCTAGACATAAACAAAGTTGGGACAAATTTGGGTGTCTACATTTTGCCCCTCTTTGATACAATGTTCGATAGAGCGTTGTGTCAAAGAAGATACGATATGTGTTCGATAAACAAGTTATGCCCCAGTGTAACTGGCAGGTGATGCCCCCTCGAGAGGTAAGCCAGGCTAACCAGGAAGGGCTGGGTTGGCTCTCGATAGAAGAAAAAGGCTAAAAAGAAGGCTGACACAAAGAAAATGGGAGTTGGATGGAAGAAAATAGGCTGTGGCATAGAAGAATCAGGGTTGTGAGAAGGGCTATATGTAGGTTCTAGATAGGATGATGGGCAGCTTTCAAGTAATTGCTCAGAATGAAAAGAAATGCAGTCCTTATGTTTGATATAGCATATGGATGTTATGCACCAGGGTATAAGAGACCAAGGTGTTGAGATATCCAATGTGCAACTAGTGTGTTACAATCGTGTCTGAACGCATGAGGTCAAGATGTTGAGCCAACATGCACAAGATATGAATAACAGCTAGTGTTGGACTTTGACACTACAAGCAATGGTTTGAGCTTATCTCCACTACACATAATGGTAGCTTGCTGGTTATATGTATGGTGTTAGTCTTAACATAGAATAGTCTCAAATGCATAAGAGACTGTTTAGCTTCTCAGATGCTAGAGATATTGATATGTAAGATGCTAATCCCAACACGTACAAGATACCAATACGCATAGGAAAAGGATAAGATCATCTCGCAAATGCAAGATAAAATGAGAACACACACAAGCAAGCAAGCAAGCATGCACAAATGATTTAAAAACAAACAAGGTATTGCCCCTGTCAAGCTGTAAACCAATGATTAATTGCTGATTGTTTTGTTGATGATAGCTGAGAGTGTTGTCATTGTGGGGAAAGCTATATCCCTAGATCAACACAAGGTTGTTTGCTGAGTTGGTTCGCTGATTGGCTAATTGATTTGGCTTACATCAAGGCTAGGATCAAGACCATTGATTGCATTTGGATAAATTGGCTTGATTGATTAACTTGATTGGTATGGATTAAAGATTGACTTGTATTTGGATCATTGCTTAGAATGGTTGGAAGATGATGAAATGATGAATGAAGATTGATTTGATTGAGATTGATTTGATGGTTGGACTGATGTGCTTTGGTTGATTTACTTTGGTGTTGATGCTAATGATTGATAGGATTTGTTTTGATGGTTGGCTTGATGTGCTTTGGTTGTAATGTTTGCTATTGCTGGGTTGATTGTTTTGATGATTGGATTTTGTTGAATGATGATAATGATGGTGTGATGATTAGAATGTCGATTCAATCTAAGCATAAATAAGCATTCTTAGTATGCTTAAAGGATGTAAAACAAACAAGGTAGTGCCCTTGTCAAGTCATAAACCAATGATTGATTGTTTGATTAATGATGATAGTGTTGTCATTGTGGGGAAAGCTATATCCCTAGATCAACACAAGGATGTGGGAACGCTATATCCCATTGATGGTGATTGATGAAGATTGATTGGGCTTATGACGAGATTAGGATCAAAAACTTGTTGATTTGATTGCATAATGTTCCTTGATTGATTAGCTTGCTTGATATGGATTAGTGTGACTTGGATTTTGAGATCATTGCATAGATTGATTGGATTGATATGATTGGAAGAAGTGATTGATTGAAATGGATGAATGAATGTTATTGATAGGAAGAATTAATGATGATGAGGATTTGATTTTGATTGAATGTTGAAGTGGATTGTTTTAGATTGATGATTATTGGTTTTATTGCTTGGATTTTTGTTGGATATTTGATTTTTTGGATTTTTCAACATATTTTGATTTTTTTGGATTTTTTTGGGATTTTTTTATTTTTTTGGATTTTTGAATGTCTTGGGATGTCAATGGATTTACAATTTGGGTAGCCTTTTTGCTTGAGACCAACGACAAGGGAAAACCAAGTCTAGGTGTAAGGATGGATGTAGTGAATGAGATGGAAGGCTCATGAGAATTGGATGGATAGATAAGAGGATTGGCCATATAAGGGATGGATGTGTGCCTCATGATAAACGGATAGTTAGCTTATAGTGGAAAGCTTCATGATAAATGGATGGGGATAAGCTATAAGATGGAAAGCTCGTGATAAGGATACACCATAGTGGATGGATCATAAGGGAGCTAGGATGTGATCTCCAAAGGCTATGTCACATAGGAAGAATAACTTGCCCCATTCTAGGTGGTAATGCTTAGGATTTTTACATGACAAAGTTCATGACCAAGGGATGACATGATAGATTGGTTTGAATAAGATGGCTTATGATAGGTGGATAATGATAGGATTGTTTGGAAAGAAGGTATGTCAAAAAAATCCAAACATGTTTCAAAATTTTTCCCCTATGTCTTCATCAAGATCAAAAGGAGGATGGATAAATGGGTTCAATAGAATAGTCATGTTTATGTAATGGCTAAGGATGGTATGATGGTATGGTAATGGTAGGACATGATATAATGATATAGATAGTTTGGAAATGGATAGGTTGGATGAGACAATGTGCTCCCAAGTGTAAGTGACGTAGAAGATCAACCTACACATGATGCCTATTTGCTAGGTTTTCATCATGGTACTTATCCAAGGTGCCTATTTACCAAGTTTTCACAGTTGGATGAAGGGATTTCTCTTTACTATTTTGACTTTTTTTTTTCTTTTATGTTCTTTTTTTCTTTTTTGCTTTTAGATGTGTTCACAATTACACATGGCGCTTGTTTGCCAAGTTTTCACCATGGTAATGGATAGGAGGGACTCAAGTGTCTAGTTCGATGGATGTTGGTGGTCCCATTAGAGATGGATGTCATTGCATGGACCATGTCATTATGCTCATCGATGTTGATAAGGTATTGCGTGGATGAGAGATGGATTAGGTGGATAGTAGATTATGATGTGGATTATGGAAGGGTAGGCTAGTGGCTTGTGGTGTGGATTTATATAGGCTTATGGAATGAAGATGGATGAAAAGTTTATGCCAAAGCATGGACCAGAGGGATAGCATGGGGGAGATATGTAGGATAATGAATGGAAGATGGGGAGATGTTATGTGGAGGTGTTGCAGAGTGGAAGGGAACCATGACCAATGGTTGCACACACCGTGATAAACATTGAAGCTTTTGATTGGATGGTGGTGTAGGAAGCAATGGGGTTGTTTTCTTAGGAGATAGTTGACGAAGTGATTTAGGAACCCACATAGATTTAGTATTTTTCGTGATGTTTTGCTTGTGGGATTGTTGAAGGGAATGGAAGTGCTAGATGGAAGTAGGCTTTTGAATGGAGATAGGTGGTTGGGACTCTTGAGATGTGGATAAGGATGCTTCATTCGCTTTGCTAGCTTTCACCTTAGGAACCCAAACTATTTTACTTTTCGGCTTTGCTTTTGGAGGTATGGGCTTGGATAGCTTTTTGAAGGAACTTTGCTTAGAAGATGGATGATTTAGAGACTTTTCACATTGATGGCCTAAGGCATGAGGGTCCTTAGGAGTTTTAGTTGGATTTTTGGCTTTATAGATAAAGGCATCCAAATTTTTATTTTGGAATCCCATGGGTTTGATGGAAGTGGGGTTGGTGGAGTCGATGGAATGATTGGAAGCTTTATGCTTAGGTGATGTGTGCTTTTGTTGGCCATGATTAGGGATGTAAGGATACTTATGAATGATAGGTATGTTAGGTGTTGGAAGCAATGGTGGCAAGGTGGATGGAGGGATATTTAGAGTTGGTAAAAGTGGAGGCAAAGTGGATGGTGGAAGATGTATGGTCACATGCTTTTGACATTTATAAGATGATGGAGATGGAATGGCAAGATATGTTTTGGGTAGATGATGGGGTTTGTGATGGAAACTGGACTTAGGATGGATGGAGGAATAACCAACATCTTGGCCGTGTTTAGCTTGGGGTGTGTATCCAAGGCCATATGAGCATGGAGGGATTGTGACATGGTTTGGCTCCAAAATACCTTATTCATAAAGACCTAGGCCTTTACCTTTGTAGTTCATGTTTTGGAGGATTCGATTGACTATGGGACTAGATGTGTTTTGGGAACTAGACTTGAGTTCTTTATTGGATGGAGAAGATGAAATGGAGGACAATGGTTGTTGTTGTCCTAAGGAAGAACATTCATGGAGGAAGGTGGTCAGACCACTAGGACATGATGGTGGACTTGAAATGGGATCGATGGTAGATGTGGAGGGAGGATCATTAGCATTGTGTTCACT
Organism: Cunninghamia lanceolata; assembly: GCA_027924645.1. Taxonomy (NCBI): domain Eukaryota; kingdom Viridiplantae; phylum Streptophyta; class Pinopsida; order Cupressales; family Cupressaceae; genus Cunninghamia; species Cunninghamia lanceolata. The sequence goes on from BSBN01000934.1 coordinate 5,966,533, forward strand.
AAGATCTAAGTTATTTGTTTGATCTTCTATGCTTATGTGTTCTTGAGAGGCACATGTCTCATCATGACAAGTGGATGCTTGCTCATTATGGATAGGGCTAGATGGAGGATGACTAGGAGCAATTTGGATGTCTTGCTCATGGATGGTTATGGGATTATGGATAGGATCAAGGTACTTTTTAATAGGTTCTTCATCATAGATATCATCTTGATCATGAGATAGATAAAGTTTCACCAAATGGATCATAATGGTTTTCAGAATCTTAGCTAGAACCCTGATCATAACTATGAGCAAAAATAGGATTAAGTGGGCTATAAAAGGGATAAATTTGCTCATGAATGAGGTCATGGTGATGACTAATAGCTTGAGGGCAACCCATAAGTAGGTCATGGATAGGTGGAACTTAGAGGTGCTTTGATCTTGAGTAAGATTAAGGTTCAATATTTCCACATGTTTAAGATTATGCTCTTGACATACCTCTTGACTTTGGATGGAAGTGGAAGGCTCTTGAGTGGACTTGATAGGCTCTTGATAGTTATCAACATGAAGGCATGATGGCTCTTGACTTAGGCTTGTGGTTGGAGACTCTTGAATAGGCTTGTTGGCTTGTAGGTCACATGATGGGCTTAAAGGGCCAGGCATGTTAATGGAAGGCTCTTGAAGAGGCTCAAGAATATGTGAACCACATGATGAGATTATAGGATTGGACATGACCTTTGGAAGTTCATTGGTAGGCTCATGAATGGGTGTTTGACATGGGGGTAGTTTATTCCTTGCTAGTAACCAATGGATCACATCCTTTGCAAGTGTATGAGTGGATGGGAAATATAATGGATGGATGATAATGGTAGATGGCGTTGGATTAGGATTAGGACGAGGATTAGGTTGAGAGCTAATTGGATTGGGTGGATTAGGATTTGGACTAGATGGGGGTGAAGCATAGGATGGGGATGATGTGGCACGATTTCCCATTATAGGTGGGTACACCTTGTAAACAATTGAGAGAAATATTGGGCATTGGTTTGTATTATGGCCTTTGGTCCTGTGGTATGCACAATAATCATGTTCATCATATGGACTTTCTTCACATGGTTTGACTTTAGGAAGTTCAATGAGTTTTGCTTCAAGCATCCTTTGTAAAACTCTCTCAGCCATATCCTTTGGTGAACGATTAGAATGACATGGTGATGAAGGTAATGAAGGGCTTGGTGGTTTGGAAGGTATAGAGATCAATGGACTATGATTGGGATCACATGGTGGTGTTGGGATAGGATTAGTTGTCTCATGTGATGGCATGTGATTGGATGGTGGTGGCCACTCTAGATTAGTATCTCCCTTGTCAAAGGTTATTAGATCTTGCATAGGATAACTTGGGCTTGTTTGATTTATGTACAAGGGGCCATTGGGATTTGGATATGCTTTTTGTTGGAAAGGTGGATTTAGATCTATCAATGGTGTTTGGTGGTCTTGTTGAAAAGGTGTATTTGAACTTACTTGATTTATGTACAAAGAGCCATTGGGACTTGGATGTTGTTCTTGTAATATCACTTAATGGCTTTGTGGATGGGCTTGATAGTGCATTGGAATTGTGGTATGAGGGATTGGATAAGCTTGAGGTGGATGTTCATAGGTTGATGTGGTATTGACTTGGTGGATAGGTGGATTAAGTTGATATGAAGTGGATGGATATGACAAGTGGCTATGAAGTGGATTAGGTTGGTATGGATTGGCTAAGGATTGATGTTCTTGTTGAGATTGACTTGTGGCTAAAAGGTGTTGGACTTGGGCTATGGAGTGTTGTAGTTGAGGTGATTGGCTTGCATGGGGTTGAGCTCTTTGGAGGAAGAATTGTAATATTTCAATGGCATCTTGGTTGAGGGGTTGTGATCCTTGATAAAGATTTTGGAGGAATCTTTGGAATTTAATTTCTAGGTCCTCTAGTGTAGACATGTTGTCACCAAGTGTTTGTCTTAAGTCCTTTTAGCAAGTGCTTGCTTAGGGATTTGGATGATGATGTGGAATGTTTAGATGATGTGTTTAGATTGATTTGTTTATGTGTTTGGTGTTTATAGCTTGATTTGGCAATGTTCAAACAAATGATTATGCATATACACACATGAATCACTCACGCAAGACACATAAGCAAGTTGTTAGTTTGAAAGAATGTGATAATGGTTAAGCAAGCACGTGAAGACAATTCAACAAGTCCTAGTTAAGGCAAGGCTACTATCACAAGGAGGTTCTAGTGAAAATCTAGGGGACCGGCACCCCACAAGCATCCAGCAAGCCACTTAAGACTTTAACTAACCCTACTAGGAGTTTTAATATACACAAAGGTACACCTCCTTTCGAGTTAGCACTGTATGGTGAGCGCTAATACCGATTAGACTTGGCTTTCGCCTTATCCTCTGATTTTTATAGCGAACCGGATGAAAGTACCGCTTGAGGTCGTTCCCTTGGGGTGGATACCAAGGCAAGCCTCTCTAAGGCTAAACAAAAGCAACACAAGTAAATGTTTTTGATCTCCAAGTTCGTGTTGGGATGCAAGGAGAGAGCATACACATTTACTTGGTCACACTTGCATGGGGTTCATTAACCTTAGAAATTTAATGTGTGATCAAATAGTTCAAGCACTTGTTCATTTTAGATCCAAATCTAAATGTGATGAAAGACACTTGTTCATTTTTATCCCAATTTCTCGATGATGTGATAGCAAACAATGTTCGTTTTAATCCCAAAGTCCAAATGTGTGATCAAACAAGATTAGGAGATGAAAGATTAGAATGAGTACACCTGATACAATCACTTTCCAATTTGCTATAGATGTTGATGCCAATGTTGTTCCAGCTCCTTAGATGCTCCTACAAGTCACCAAATTCCAAAAAGAAACAAGTAAACTTGCAAAGAAGATGATTACATGAAAAAGATGAAATCTGAAAATTCTGATGAAAATGATCTGATACAGAAAAATGGATTGCATAAACAGAAAGTTCAGGAGATTCTAAGCAATTTGAAAAAAAGTTTCGCTGAAAAATGATCAAAATTGCTCAAGTTATGCTCAAATGAAGTTTGCAATGAAGCTAAACTTTGACTGATAAAAAAAAGGGTAACATGATACAATCACTTGATAAAACTTGCTCCACTATGTAGTTCATCCTCTTAGCTTTCCAGCGAGTCCTTGTTTGTGTGATTTGGCCTCCGTATGTGAAAGTTATGATAGAAATACCAAGATGCACAATGACAGCAAGCAGAAGTAAGTTACAGCTGCCAGATGCGACATACTGTTGATCACAGGTGATCTGTATTTTGTAACAGGCGGGATACTGCAGATTAAATGCGACACGAAAAATACTAGATGCGGTTCCTGTTAGCTTGTAAGTGATGCAGATATACCCAGAAGCGACCAATTGCGGGCTAAAAGTGATTTGTACCTACAAAAACACAGTCAAAACCCTTCCCTACACAGGAGATCACTGTTAGTTCATAAGCGATGCATATCAGTTTAAACGCGGCTTCTGTAGGATCATAAGCGATGCAAATCAGTTTGAAAGTGACCACTGTTCAATCAAAAGTGACGCGCATCAGGTTAAATGCGACCACTGTTAGTTCATAAGCGAGCAACCCATTTCAAAAGTGAAACTAATAGTGTAAAAGATCATAAAGCACATAGGCAAATTATGTTGAAGAAAAAGCGATGCATTTCATGCATTAGGCAATCACTGTCGATGTAAAAGCAATCGAGAAAATGATAGATGCGACTGATCCCAGTGTAAAAGCGATGCGGATATGCAGAAAGTGACGTATTTTTGCTCATAAGTGAAGCAAAAATGGATGGAAGTGACAAGTAATAGCTTATATGTGACTAACAAATGGCCAAAAGTGAGACATAATAGACCAAAAGTGATCTGGAGAGTTTCAGGAGACAGAATGCAAATGTTAACCATAAGCGACCAATTTTACCATATGCGATCGCTTTTTGTTCAAAAGCGAGCACTGTTTGTTTAAAAGCAAGCCAAATTTGACCATAAGCGACTGCTATTTGCCCAAAGGCGAGCTGATTTAGCCTAGGCGACTGCTGTTTGATCAAAAGCGACCTGAATTACCAGAAGCGCATTGTTGCAGTCTGGTTGTTGTTTTCTTCACCAAACGCTCCATTTTTCATCAAATTTAGGCAAATTTGTACTCAAATTTTATGGAAATGGCATCCTGGACGCAATGGTGAGGTTAGATTTGGGCTAAGAGATCATATACATACATTTTTAGCCAAATCTTTGCAAACTAGGGTTAGAAAAATGCAAATTTTTGCTACAAAAGCTTGCAAAAATGAAAGATTGGCACTCCAAGAGATCTAAACTTCATAAAAACAACTCAAATAAGATAATTTAATCAACGACGTGAGTCCCACCGGGTGTGCCAAAATGTGATAGGTGAAAGTCAGGTTTAGAAGATCAGACATAGTCATGAAACCCTAACCCTACCATCATCAAGGAATCTAATCTAAATGAAATCAAAGAACAATGCAATTCAGGCATAACATCACCTAGACTGTGCGATTCCTTGTTTAAGGGATGTGGACTGCTTCTTCAACAATGAACAATTGCAATGCTGAAAGCTGCCATGATGGATGATGAAAAGCTCAAATGAATGCTCAGATGCTCAAGATGCTCAAGATGATAATGTAGGTGATATATGATTGCTGGATCCCCCCATATGGAATGAGAGGGTGTTTATATAAGACTCAACCAAGATCAATCGACGGTGGAGATTCAGAGGCTATGTGAATGGCTAGGATTGAAAGATACTAAATTTAGGTTCCATTAGTTGTGCATGTGAAGGATATGAATGAAAGTTGTCTTACAACACATGATTGACTAGACAAGTGTTGGAATATGATAAAAGATGAGTGTTTACTTCAAATAAAATATTTGAATTAGTTGGGAAATGAGTTGGATATTAATTAAATAAAATAAATTTATTTAATTAATAGGATAAATGAATAGGATGGGATAAGATATGATGTGGAAATTAATTAAATAAATAAAATTTATTTAATTAATTGGGATGAGGATAGGATAAATGGGATTATGATGTGGAATTAATTAAATAAATAAAATTTATTTAATTAATTGGCTAAGTAGGATGGGGATGGGATTTCAATTAAATAAATAAAATTTATTTAATTAATTGGCTTAATGAATAATGATTTAAAATGGTGTTGCTAGACATAAACAAAGTTGGGACAAATTTGGGTGTCTATAGTAACAAAATTTCTATGTTTAACTAGGCTTTAAATCACAATACCCCATTGCTAAATCAAATCCCAAATGTAGGGTATCAAACACAAAATAGCCACCTTTGAGAAAAATTTTGCCTACTAGCATGCCTATGCTCACATGGACAAATCATAAAATAAATACAATATAATGTCATAGTTCCATCACCAAATCAGCAAGTAGGCACCTCTTTCTTGAACCAACAATACCATATAAACTCTACTAAAAAACTCATTGTAAATCCTACTATAGGTCTATAATTTGATAACAACATTTACTTGATGTTTCCATAAACAAGCATGCAAGCTACAATAAGCAACATAAATAGACAAGTCCCTCAAGATTACCCTACAAATGTGAACATTGAGTTGGAAGACATGAAAAGGAAGATGACAAAACCATGTAATGATTTTATTTAGTTGCAAAGACAAATTCCAAAAAACTAGAACACTAGTAATTTGAAGAATATAGAGTATAATTTTTAGAGGCTGAATTGTCAGTGGAATAGAAGGCTAAACAATGGCAATGTGCCTAGTCCATTTGTAGAAACAAATTAGAATAGTGAAAGGGTTGTAGCAATAATCAATCTTTTAGTTTAAGTGCTACCAACTTGGTGCAAACTACATGGTATAAAAATACATTTAGAAGCCAATTCCCTAGAATTCAAGTTAGAATTTGACATCTTTTAGAAAGGAATTGAAAACCTCGAGATCATATCAATAATAGATTAAAAGGCCAGTAGTACAACATCTACTAGTTATGGGATAGCAATGGTGCTTTAAATGTATGAGTTCTCATTTGAAGATGATCATGAACCTGAAGATAATCTTGATGAGGTCCAAGCATATTAGAAATTACAAGACGGTAATGATTATATGTTCAAGAGAAAAGCCAAAGAACCATTCACCATATGCCTCAAAACAAGCTACAAGTACCTTTGGATCAAAAGACAAGTAATAACTCCTACCACTAACAGGGACAACATTATCCTTTGAGCCTAAATAAGGTACAACACATTTTTCAACTGCCAAAATAATTAATTTAGTAAACTGAACTTACAATATAGTTGTTGATCTCAAGAAGGCCAAAGCCAATATTACCATGTTTGACCTATTATAAACAAGTTATTAGAAAGAGGTTTTGATGTGTCACATTCATTGACCTTGAAGGAAAATAAAAGGAAATAGGTATGGCCTCAGATGCCCATGTACCTATTTACAAGGAGAAGGTTGAATCACCTCCATTCTTTCTTAGTATTAGAATTTTTGGCAGGAATACATCTCTATAATATTTTAGTAGATATGGGTGCTTTAGGAAACATAATGAATTTTTTAGTTTGTAAAAAGTTGGGATTTATTCCCACTAAGTCAAACTAGAAAGTCATATAATAAGATAAAATAGAGGTTAATGTGGTAGGTGAACTATGTATACACTTAAATGCAAACATGCAGGAACAAGCTAAACTTGTTTAACCTATTCATTTACATCTAAATGCAAGCTTTGATTAGAGTAAAAAGGAATGAAAACACCAAATGAAGTCAAATGAGAACAACAAATGAAGTCAAATGAAAACAAAAAATGAAGTCAAATGAAAACCCCAAATGTGAACCTTGTTATAATGAATGTGCTCCTTGATAGTTGATATGTTGATTGCTCCTTAAACCTACAACATGAATTTTTATTCTAAAGAGTCTTGAGGTAATGCCACAGGTTTTCACCCAAAACATTAGCCGAACAAACACCGAACCAACATATTTTTTACATTTACAAGTGCAACATTTACATGTCACATTGCACTCATGCACACACAAGGTGTCACGATAAGCACACTAACACCTAAAATGACATCACCATTAAACAATACAAGTTGGCACAAGTAGAATCCTTCAGCCATCATGAGACAACTGACCACAATGACCAAGCATGGGTTGGAACTAACTCCAAGATGAAGGTTGGATGTACATTCATGACATCGTTCCCTCATGAACACATGGAGTAGGATGAGGATAATAGTCACCTGAATCCATTCTATGACTACACAAGACATCCCAAATACAATAGGGTATGCGTACCTATGGGATGGTTCAACTACAAGGTACAAGTCTCCAACTAAATGGAAGGGTCACTAGTCGATCTCCTACAAGGGTAGGCTTCCTAAAGCAAAAGAGGGAATAAACCAAGAGTGCATCACATCATGGAAATGACACCATGATTACACTCAATTGGTTAAACAAGCACCTTACGACAACAAACTTCACAAAAGGGTTGAACAAAAAAACATGGCATCCTGGCAGAGTACAAAGGCCCAATGAGGAAGCCTCTACCTAGGACACTAGCACCTAGCACTATCATCCTAGGACACTAGTGGCCAACCCCTAGGTCATGAACACTAGTGTCAAATGCTTGGGTCCTCTAGAACCTAGGTACAAAAAGTATAAAAATTTTCAAAAGGCCGATAATTCAGCCAAAACACATATGGTGCCTAAAAAAATTAATTAACAAAAAATAGGATTCATTTTAACCAAAAACAACAAGGTATTGAACCAAAAATGTCCATGTGAAAAAAAGATAAAAGCGATACAAAAGGTTACTCATGTTCGACACCAATGTCGACACATGCCAAAAGTGACGATAGGATCCTCACCACCTATGTGAGAAGAATACAATCCAACACTAACATAACCATAAACATCAAATACAACACCAAATAAATGCATCTAAACATGCTAACATAACAAGATTCTAAAATGTGAAAAACTATCAAATCAATCCAACATCCTCACAAATTGAGGCATGAGAAAATACAAGAGTACATCTAAAAATTACAATATTCAAAGGGCTTCATCCTAAACATAGATGAATCATAGCCAACATCATAAATCATCTCATAGAATCATTAACATCTCATTACAAAGGTCTCAAATACGTACTCTACAAAGTTTACAATAATAAAAAATTAAATAATACAAGAGCATAAACCACCCAAAATCCAACACGCTCTCCAAGGTGCTACAAGTCACGAAGCACAACATATTCAACCTGCAAGAAGATAAAGGAACCATCCAACACCTAAAGATCATCAGGAAGGACCAATGGGGAAATGTTTCTCTCCTCCCAACCATATTGCCATTGTTGAGCACAATAGTTTTCTACGCAACTCTAGGCAACCACTGACCTACGAAGAAGGTGATCATGGCAAACCCACTAGCATCATCTCACACAATTTAGGATATATATAGAAAAATGTGACATACACACTAATCAATGCACACAACACACATGTCACAACTATCTATCCAATGCATATAACTAACACATGTCACAACTACTATATAAATAACACATGGTATAACTACCATACAATTCATACACATAACATGTGTCACACTTACCAATGAGCATAATAGAATGACATCACAACATTCAACCATAAGGAAAATAGTCACATCTTCAATGCACACCAAACAAGGCATAATTCATAGACCATCAAATACATATTCAAGCATGAATTAGGCATCTCAATGTGCAAGCAAATGCTAAGGTCACATCACACCTTGAGTATAACTCCGATGGTGAGAAAAGGAAGAGAGACCTAGTAGGCTAGGACAAGGAGTGTCAATACTTTTAAATTCATACACATCCCTCTTTAATACACCATCACTAACATACCAATTCATTACAGTAGACAATATAAAGAAAAACACTTCAAATCCAATACAATTAATCCAATAATGTATAATAAACATCATTTCTTCAAAATAGAAATAACACACAAAACAAGGTATGACATCATCACCTCAATAATCATACATACAATCATCAAGATCAAGCAATGTTGCAATGGGATTATGGCCTTCTACAAGCAATCCATAGGAAGACTTAAGTATCCATTACTAAGTCAAAATTCAACTTTGACCAAAAGTCAACTTGCAGTATACAATTCTAAGATAAGGCCTAAACGAAGGTCAACTTTGACCAAAATGTTATTGTGGACCAAAAGTCAACTTGGACCAAATGTCAAATTGGACCAAAAGTCAACTAGGACCAAAAAGATCAAAACACAACATGGTCTCAAAAGATGTAGATTCACATTTCATGAAGGAGACGCTCGGTCTTACATAAAAATACATCATGAAATGATTTTAATATCAATTTTACTCATCTATAAAACATGAAAATACTCATAAAAATCCCAAAAACACCATTGATGAATACTTGGCTAGCTTGAGTAATTTTCTAACTTCTATCTTTCAAGTTGTATGGACAAATAGTGAGCTACCCATTATAGTTATGGTGAAGAGCATCTCAAATGACAAATAATATTCATATGGGTGAGTCTATTAAAAAATTGATAGGGTATGGTTTGTTTTCCCATATTTCCAGAAAGAAGAACACATGAAAATTTAAATGAAAACAACTATAAATTCATAACTAAGATTTCCTTCCTAATCAAGATGCCATAGAAATCCACTAAATGTGGCATGGCAATGAAGAAAGCATACAAATTTAAAACAAAGGAAAGATTCAAGAATCATACCTTTCCTACAAGCAATCCAAGGAGAAGAAGAGGGTTTTGAAAGAAATATTTGATCTCAAACAAGCATCCATGATTCAATTCCACTCCACTTCAACTAAGGAATCCAAGAAATTCAAACTTTCTTCCATTCATAGAGAAAATTGTTCCTTCCAACAAGAGGGGTTTGAGAGGAGAAAGCAAAAGGAGAGGAAAAATAATTAAATGAAAATAATATTAGAAATAAAACAAAAATCAATGCAGAATAATTTCTTAGAATCACAGCAATAAGAATTATGAAGAGAGATAAATAAAGAACATAAATAAAAATTGTACAATATGAAGACAAGATTTAACGTGGTTCACCCAATATGGGCCACGTCCACTGAGAAACACTTGATTAGATTAGTCTTCTCACAATTACAATGCACAAATATTGTTTGGAGTTGCGTTCAACAAACTCTCCTGAATTCACACTTGAATTCACACACTCTATTCACCTTCTCAATTCTTCCTATATTTTACCTACTGTATGTCCGTCTATTTATAATTACATCAATAGGTAACCAACATAGCAATTTTTCAAAACAATGGTTAGAAAACCATGGGCTAAGTCAATCCATAATTGTTCCCATTAATCGTGGGTGATGACTCTACCCATATACAAGTATAAATAAAAACACATATCTATACTCACAAAAAAAGGGGGATCTGCACATATCTATACCCGCGAAAAAAGGGGGATCCCCAGTGAGAATACGTTAAGAGTGTACAATATTTGAAATATATTGTAATATGGAAATAGGTTCCATAAGATAACAATCTCCCACTTGAAGACTAATTTCCTCTAAGCAAGCTTCTCAACCCTTCACTATCATTTGTGAAGGACAAGCAAAGTTGATCATAGCTTTAGTTTCTCCCTTGTGACCACCTTGGTCATCATGTCTACATGATTCTGACTAGTATGAATCTTCTCTAGCTTCAACTTCTCTTCCTCCAAAGTTATCCTGATGAAATGGTACCTCAACTCTGTATGCTTCATCCTAGAGTGGAAGGCGGAGTTCTTTTCTAGGTGTATAGCAATCTGACTATCACTATACAGCTTCCCTTCCTCCTGCTTATGCCCCAACTCATCAAGAAATTGGTGTAACCAAATAATTTCTTTGCTTACATCTATGGCAGCAACATACTCAGCCTCTGTGGTTGACAAATCCACAAGATTCTATAGTCATGAAATCCACCTCACCACTATGTCACCTACAGTAAATACATAACCTATTGTACTCCTCCTACTGTCCAAATCTCTAGCCATGTCTAAATCTACATAACCATGAAAAGTGGTGTCGAATCCACTATAGCATAGAACTGTCTCCATGGTCCCTCTCAAATACCGAAGGATCCACTTCACTAACTACCAATGCTCTCTACCAGGATCACTCATGTACCTACTCACTACTCCCACTGCATGAGCAATATCTGGCCTAGTGCACACCATCACATACATCAAGTTGCCAACTGCTGATGATTAAGGTACCTTGGACATCTGGACTTTCTACTCCTCTTTCTTGTGACACTGCTCCTTTGATAACTTGAAATGACTTCCCAAAGGAGTCCCAACTAGTTTAGCATGATCCTGCATATTAATCCTCTCCAAGACCTTCTTAATGTACTCTTCCTAAGATAAAGAAAGATTTATTTCCTTCGTATTCCATGATATTCTCATTCCAAGGATTTGTTTTGTTGCTCCCATGTTCTCCTTCCTTGTGACCTCATATCCTTGAGGTTGTTCCATGTATAAGTCCTCCTTCAAATCACCATGAAGGAATGCAGTCTTCACATCCAACTAGTCTAAGTGCAAATCTTTCACTGCCATTATCCCAAGAATAGTTGTAATAGAAGTCATTTTAACCACTGGAGAATAAATCTCATCGAAATCAATACCTTTTTTCTGTACAAACCCCTTGACCACCAATTGTGCCTTGTACCTTTTTCTGCCTCCATCCTCCTATTTGACTTTGTACACCCAATTGTTCTATAATGCTCTCTTACCTTTAGGTGGGTTTACCAAAACCCAATTCTGATTTTCCATGAGAGATTGATGCTCCTCATCCATGGCTTGTTCCCACTTCTTCCTGGCATCTACCTACATTGATCCCTCAAATCAATCTCACTCTCCATTGTTAGTGAGTAATAAATAATTAAGAGATGGAGAAAATTGTCTAGGTTCCCTTCTTACACCAGAAGATCTCCTTACCTCAGGAGTTTAGGATTCCTATGCAATAGGTGCATGAACTATTTGCTTGGACACTTTACTATCTAGAATCTCCTCCAATAATGTGTACTCTTTTTTGAATTCCTCTCTCTGATCCTACAACTATTATTTGTACATGATTTTTTCATTAAAGACCACATCCCTAGACCAAATGATTTTCTTGTCCTTAAGACTCCAAATCTGGAAACCAAAATCATCCTCACCATAACCAATAAAGGTGCATTTTTTAGATTTAACCTCTAACTTGGTCCTATCATCTTTATCAATATGAATAAAGGCTTCACAACCAAATACTCTAAGAAATGAATAATCAACCTTCTTACTAGACCAAGCTTCCTTAGGTATGCCTCCATCCAAGGCCATTGAAGGTACTCATTTGATCAGATGTACAATAATATTCACTACTTCTGCCAAAAACTCAAAGGGCAGTCCTGCATGTAACCTCATGCTCCTAGCATGCTCCATGATAGTCTTGTTCATTCTTTCTGACACTCCATTTTGCTGTGAAATTCCTAGAACTGTCCTCTGGCTACAAATTCCATTCCTATAACAATAATCAAAAAGATTATTGCTACAATATTCTCCACCATTATCTAACCTGAGACATTTTAAATTGAGACATGTTTCATTCTCAACCAAGGATTTCCATCTTTTAAATGTGTCAAACACATAATATTTTCTCCTAATGTCATACACCCAAACCTTCCTGGTTGCATCTTCAATAAATGTTACATAATAAGATGAACCACCAATAGAAGATACCTGAGCCAACCCCCATACATCTGAATGAACTAACTCCAAATTATTCTCCTTTCTTTGTGGTCCAACTATGAGAAAATTTACCCTTTTCTATTTTCTGTACACACGGTCTTCACAAAAATCTACATCAACTTCTATCAATCCGAGAAATCCATCCTTCAAAATATTCATGTCCTTTTGGCTCAGGTGACCAAGCCTATAGTGCCACAAAGTTGCATTTGCTTTTGCAACAACTAAATCAACATAATAAACATTATTAGATAAATACAAGGTACCAACCTTTTTACCTACTGCTACCACAAGAGCACCCTTGGTAACCTTCCAAGAATCTATTGTAAAATTCACCATACAACATTCACTCCCTAGCTGCCCTGTAGATACCAAATTTGGTCTCAACTTCGGCACATGCTTGACATTCTTCAGTAGCCAAGTGTGTGCATTATGCATCTTGACCTGAACACATTCTTTTCCTACTCTTCTGCAAGGCTCATCATCACCAAGATAAACATGTCCAAAATCCCCTTAAACATAAACAATAAAATAATGCTTATGTGGTGTAGCATGAAAAGAAGCCCCTGAATCTAAAACCCAAGACTCAACAATATTATCCATGGAGAGAATTAATGCATCCTCACAAACATTACCTACTGCTACATTTACCTCCTTGGTGTCCTTTTGATTGTTCTTCTTTCCTTGAAGAGCCCAAATTTTTGTTCTTCACATACCCAATCTTTCTACAGTGTCGACATTCCATCTTGATCTTTGATTTTGACCTTCGAGGACCATTTGACTTTCCATAGTTTCCTTTTCCTCTATATTTTTGTCACCCTCTACTCTCCACTGCCAAAGCATTCCCTGAAGTAGCAGACTCTCCAGAGCTTTTCCATCGCATTTCCTTGTTAAAGATTACTCCTAAAATATCTTCAAACTTCAACTTTGCATTGTTAGAGACCGAGTTGCTTATAGCCATCACCAATTTGTTCCAACTCTCTGGTAAGGAGCACAAAATAAGTAGATCCCCAACTTCATCATCAAAGTTAATTTTTATAGAGTTCAACATACTCACAACTGTATTGAATTGATTTAAATGATCAATAACTGAAGGATTTTCAGACATCTTCATCTTAAATAATTTTTTCATCAAAAATATTTTATTAGAACAAGAAGGTTTCTCATATAACTTCCCTAATGCATTGATGAGATCTTCCATAGTTTTCTCCTGTGATATATTAAATACGACTAAAGATACAAGGCATAACTAGATGGCCCCAAGTGCTTTCCTATCAAGTAGCTCACAATCCGCATCTAACATACTCGCTGATTTCTTTCCTTTTCCTGCCAATGGAGCATGGAGGTCCTTTTGAAAGAGGTAATCCTCCATCTACATCTTTCATAGACCAAAGTTTTGTCCATTGAACTTTTCACCTTTGATCTACTATCATCAGTCATAGCTCCCACTCAAGCTAATATCCCTTCCTTTGATTCAATACTTCAACAAATCCAACCTGAAGCTCTGATACTAGTTATTAGAAATAAAATAGAAATCAATGCAGAATAATTTCTCAGAATTGCAGCAACAAGAATTATGAAGAGAGATAAATAAAGAACAAAAATAAAAATTGCATAATATGAAGACATGATTTAACATGGTTCACCCAATGTGGGATACGTCCACCAAGAAACACTTGCTTAGATTAGTCTTCTCACAATTAAAATGCACAAATATTGTTTGGAGTTGCACTCAACAAACTCTCCCAAATTCACACTTGAATTCACACACTTTATTGACCTTCTCAATTCTTCCTATATTTTACCTATTGTATGTCCATCTATTTATAATTACATCAATAGGTAACTGACATAGCAGTTTTACTAAACAATGGGTAGTAAACCATTGGCCAAGTCAACCCATAACAGTTCCCATTAATCATGGGTGATGACTCCACCCATATACAAGTATAAATAAAACACATACCTATACTCATAGAGAAAGGGCGATCTGCACATATCTATACCCACGAAAATATGTTAAGAGTGTACAGTATTTGGAATACATTATTTAAAATACATTGTAATATGGAAATAGGCTCCATAACATAACAAATAACTCTTTTTTTTTTCCCTTTTAACACTCAAAAGCCCTAATTTAAAATAGAATATATAATTCACTTATAATTTTTTTCTTTAAATCAATAATGAAATAAAATATATTCATTTAATACACCATTTAAAAGTACATCTAATTTATTTCATTTTACTAACCTAAATAATTTAATAAAATACCTAGGAATATTAAAATTGATTTAACAACATTTCAACTTCCAAATACCTTTCAAATAACATATTTGGTAATAGAAAATTAGCTAATAAACTTATTGCAACTATTTGAAATAGGTAAGTTCCTTTCAACTCAATCTCATTCTGAAAAGTCCAAACATGCCATATCAGGGATTGCATTTTCCAATTTAATGCAATTCTAGGTCTTTTTGACAAAAAAATATTAAATTTTGGAAATAAATTGAAATCATTCAAATTTATTCTTCTAGCATAATATAATGTAATAGATATTTTCGCTAAGATATTTTATCATTAAAATAATCTGAAAACAGGTGGGAAACATGTTTTTCAAGATCATTTAAAATATAATGCAAAGTATTAAGGAAACACATGCAATTGACTTGAATCACATATTACAGGTTTCTACCACACAAGGATAAGTGTGAGATGGCTTAGTGTCCCATTTCAACCTTCTCCACATTTCTCGCATTAGTCAAACACTTGTAATTGCTTGCACACTCAAGTAAACCATCTGGCGTACCTACTCCAGATATAATAGTCAAAGCAACATATAATGACAAATGAGGATGTATAATATAGCAAGGCACATATCCATCTTGCAATTACATCATATAATAATAAACTCAATATATCCTTTAATCTAACCATTAGAAATAATAGGACATGATAAGAGCTACACATGAGTTGGCACTACATCCTTCCCCCTAGGGATTGACTTACTCCTAGAAGTCCTCAAGATAAGGATAGAAGAACCACACCAAAACTACTTCACACAAAACAAGGGAAGCAACATGAAAAACACACATAAGATGGAAAATAACATATGCAATATAGAACTACTCACAATAATATAAAGCACAGTAAACTAAATTTCATAAAAGAATAATTATTTTCACAAAACATATTCTATTGATTGAAATTTAACACATAATAGAATTGCATGATGATCAATTGTTTTCACACATGCATATAGGAATTCACACATCCTACAACATGTTTATATAAAAATATCAACTCATATGCAGATACACCTAATGTAGATACACCTAATATAGTATATACATCGTAACATATATTTCATTCATTCACATCATAGGGATAACAACATAAGGTTCTAATATAGGTCCACTGGGATACCATGGTCACATCATAGTACCGAGTAACTAAGAACTAGTGCCTAGTAACCAAAGATCCAAGAATCACGTGGAATGATGGTCTCAGGGGCACATGCTTGGGAACCCCTCTGTACATTTCAAAAAGTGATCTACCTCTTAGTTGTATAAGGGGATTAGCCTCCAAGATATTGACAACAACACATCACTAGGAAGGTAAGTGGATGATGATTGTTCCATAACAACCCATAGTTACCCCCATCCTCAAAAGTTTCCCATGTCTACTTCCTTATATACACTCAACTAGAGGTCACTCCATTGGCATGGTGAGAAGAACATCACAACACATGACCAACACTTGCATACACAAATAATCTAGCTTAGCCACCACAAATATATGAAAAATTTACTAAAAGAAAGGAGTTTCCAAACCGAATAATAAAATAAATAAATACATCCAATTTCAAAAATAAATCAAACGTAACCACAAGAGTTATGTGAAAATGGAAAACTCAAAGATTTGTGGCTAAGCTACTTTCTGACAAGATAAAATAACTTTTTGCTCCACACAAGAAATATAAAAAGATGACCAATAACTGAAAGAAATGATCGCAATTCACAAAAGTGCACATTACATCACTATGTGAGTAACATCAAGTCACCCATAAGGAAGGAGGGATGTCACGTTCACTACATATGCTATGCAAACATGATAGCATCATGTAGATGGCATATGCTAAGCAAACACAACCAATGCAATTGCATCGTGCACGTGAGGATAGCCCACTACATATGCTATGCTACCACCATCGCAATAACATCATGCAGTAAGGTAGTCCACCACATATGCTATGGAACCATCATGCAGGAAGTGGTATCAAATGTGCTTTCAAGTACAACTATGTGGAATCATATCCTCATGTTGCAACACATCATCATCACCTACACTATGTTGGAAAATCAGTGTGGTGTGGCAACATATCTATTCGCATCCTGTCGAAACATATGCAGATGTGGTCACATCATGTCAGAACATGTGTAGATGTTGTAAATACCACAACATAGAATAAATCAAATGTAATACAATTAATATTCTAATATGCTAGAAAATGATTAACTTTTTTTAAATGCTAACTCTATCATAATAGCAATGTATCCAAAGTACAACACATCCAAACTTGAATTATAATATACCAAAAGTATGAGAAAACATACACTAGGAATCATGGCCTTTGATGAATCACATGCCCATTCCAAACTATAACAAAGCATGATAGGATAGCACTTATAAACCACTCATCTAGATCCATTCAATAAGGAGAAGTAGGAGGTACTCTACATGGAAAGTTATGGTTAGCTGGGTTACCCCAAACTAATGCCATCACATGTCCCCATAGCTTCCTATTTTTTCTACTCACTACTTAAGTCCACACAGGTTGAGGTCATCAACTCCAAGGTTGGATCTCAACAGGGTGTACAAACAAGCAACCACACAAGCATGACTCCACCATAGTTGTGGTTAGGCGCACAAACCATGGATGGATACCCAATATCAAAAAATCATGGGTACACAAATCATGTACAAGATGTTCACAACACATAGCAAGTACACTGATAATAGGGTAATCATGTTCACTAGGGAACACATAACATTAATTCTTTTCCCATTCATTACTTAGTGTAGAAGAACAACTTTCTCACACAAAATTACACAATAATTGCCATAAGGTTTCCTAAGAAGTTTACCCAAACATCAATTAGAAGTAACCTTTATAGGATATAAATATAATCTTACCATAATTTCACATATAAAGGACTCATAATTCACCCAACAAGTACACCAACATACTAGTATTTTCATACTAGGCCATAATTGAATCAAAACAAAAATATTTCAACTCACAAGGTGGTGCATCACAACACAACAAACATCAAGAAGTTCTCTATATACAAACATCATACTAAATATGCACCAAGTGTGGTAACCATACTCACTTAACAACAAATTTCATCAAAAAATGGCACACAACAAGGAGAATTCCAATTGGGGACTTAAGTCTTTACCCAAACATTCTATCATAACAATACCAAACATCCATTATACAAGATGGAATACATAATTTTCCTTAAGATCCACACAAGATCAAGAGTATAAAATACAAAATCCACATCATGGAAGTACATAATAAAATGGTCAACACCATACTCACAAACACTCAAACCTCAAACAAGAGGAGAAATACAACTAGGAATACCCCATCTAGTCCAAAAGTACCTCCTTTTTGCAATAATTTCTATTTGAATGAACCCACATACACACAATGAAAAATGATAATAAAAGAAAGATGTATCACCTAAAACACAAAGACATGCACTCATAGAAGATAAATGAAAGATGCCCTTCATGCAAGCATTCCTAGTCACCATGCAAAAGAGGAAATTACTAATTCCAAAAACCAAACATATGAATAAAACAACATCTCTTTCAACAAATAGAATGCATTATTCACAAAGACAGAGCATAACAACTCATTCATATCTTTAATATCTCTACACAATCACAACTCAACAATAGCCTTCTACCATGACTATATCAAAGCATTCAGGACCACCCAAAGGTCAATCATGAAAAACATGCAAACAAGGATCCTTCTCAAAAAATCCAAAAAGTGCGAAGAACATCCACACAAAGATAACATAACAAAAGGCACAACACATGCCTAACTATTCCAATGATGTTAACATCCAATCCCAACCACATGGAGAGCATACCAGGGAACAACATCATACTCTAAAAAATACACGAGGGTAAGAAAAAGGACTAAAACAACATCCAAACACTTAGACCAACCTAATCAAGAGGAGGATCAACAAGGAGGAACACAACCACAATGAAAACACACATAAACACCCTAGATCTCCCAATGTTGCAACATGAGCTCTGACACCAAGTGTAATGCCCCAAGTTTTCACCCAAACCATTAGCTAAACAAACACCAAACAAACAAAAATCATGTTTGCAAGTGAAACATTTACATGTCAAATTGCACTCACACACACACAAGGTGTCCCAACAAGCACAAAAATACCTAAAATGACATCACCATTACAAAATGTAAGGTGGCACAAGTGAAAGACTTCACCCATCATGAGATAGCTCACCACGATGACCGAGCGAGGGGTGTAACTTACTCCAAGATGAGGGCCAGATATACATTCATGACCTCACTCCCTTGCAAACAAATGGAGTAGGATGAGGGTAACAATCATCTCAATCCATTCCATGACTACAAAAGACATCCCAAACATAATAGGGCATAGTTACCCATGAGATGGTTCAACTAGGAGGTACAAGTCTTCAACCAAATGGAAGGGTCACTAGTTGATCTCGTGTAAAGGCACACTTCACAAAGAAAAAGAAGGTATAAATGAAGACTACATATCACATCATGGAAATGACACCATGGTTACACTCAGTTGGTCAAATGAGCACCTTACAACAATAAACATCATAAAAGGGTTGAACAAACAAAATAGGACATCTTGACAGATTATGGAGGCCTAAGGAAGAAGCCTCTACCCTGAACACTAGTACCTAACACTGTCATCCTCAGACACTAGCACCCAACACTTGGGTCCTGGGAAACCAGTACCCAGCACTTGGGTCCTCCAGAACTCAGGTACATAAAGGGTAAAATTTGTCAAAAAGGCCTAGAATTCAACCCAAATACCTACAGTACCTAAAAACATTAATTGACGACAAATAGGATTCATTTTAACCAAAAACAATAAGGTGTTAAACCATAAATGTTCACATGTAAAAAAGGATAAAATCTTAATGCAAAAGGCTATGCATGTTCAACACCAACGTCAACACATGCTAGAAGTGATGATATGATCCTCACCACCTATGTGGGAAGAATACAATCAAACACTAGCATAACCATAAACATAAAATATGATACCAAATAAATGCATCTAAACATGCTAACATAGCAAGATTCTAACATGTAAAAAACTATCAAATCAAGCCAACGCCCTCACAAATAGAGGCATTGAAAAATATAGGATTACATTCAAAATAAAACTATTCGAAGAGCTTCATTCTAAGCATAGATGAATCATAGAGAACATAATAAATGATCTCATAGCATCATTAACATCTTATTAAAAAGGTCTCAAAGACCTAATTTACAAAGTCTATAATAATAAAAAATGAAATTATACAAGAGCATAAACCACCCAAAATCTAACATGATCTCCAAGGTGTAACGAGTCAAGAAGCATGGCATATTAAACCTAGAAGAAGATAAAGGAACCATTTAACACCTGAAGGTCAAAATGAAGGACCAATGGGGAAATGTTGCTCGCCTCCCAACCATATTGTAATCATCTAGCACAATAGATGTCTACGCAACTTTAGGCAACCCCTAAGATATAGAGAAGGTGATCATGGCAAACCCACTAGCATCATCTTACATAATCCAGGATATACATAGCAACATATGGCATACACACCAATCAATGCAGACAACACACATGGCACAACTACCAATTCGATGCATATAACTAACACATGGCACAACTATCAATCTAATGCATATAAATAACACATGGTACAACTACCATACAATGCATACGCATAACATGTGGCACACTTGACAATTTGAGCATAATAGAATACATAAAAACATTCAAGCATAAGGGAAATAATCACATCTATAATTCATACAAAAAATAAGGCATAAACCATAGACCATCAAATACACATTCAAGCATGAATCAGGCATCTTAATGCACAAGCAAATGCTAAGGTCACATCACACGTCGAGTATAATTCCAATGGTAAGAAAAGGAAAAGAGACTTGTTACAGTAGGACAAGGAGTGTCAATACTTTTAAATTCATACACATCCTTCTTTAATAAATCATCACTGAAATTCCATTTCATTGTACTAGAGAAGATAAGGGAAAACACTTCAAATCCATAATACAATTCATCCAATAATGCACACTAAACATCATTTTCTCAAAATGGAATTAACACACAAAGCAGGGTATGACATGTTGATATATATTGTCATTGATGTCAAAAGTTGATGTCTAAGGAATTAGTTTTGTGTCTAAGGCAGAAGGGAAAGAAAAACTCTAAGGCATTAATTTTTTCCCTTAGTCAGCAAAAATGTTTGGTCCAAAAACTGGTAGTTTCATCGGTTTTGTTTTTCACCAATTCATCAACAAAAGGGAAAGAATTCTTATTGAAGACTTAAGAAAATTTTAAGTCTTAGTTATTGACAAAATCTTTGTTTTGTGAACTTGTTCGCAAGTTCAATTTTTCTCTGATTTGTCAACTAGCTGATAGAGGCTTGACAATTGGAATGCTGCTGAGAAAGGAATAACTTAAAGTCTTCTGCAGTTCGCAAGTTCTGATATTTTTGGATTCGTTGACTGAGTGAAAAAGGGTGAAAGAGGCACTTAAGTCAAAATTTGTGGTTTGATTATTTTCTTGGCTAAAGTGTTTTTGAAGACAAGGATAAGTTTAGAAGTTGAAGATTGTAATTTATTGGGAAAAACTTCATCAGAGAAACTTTTATCTTGGGAAGTAAGTTTTCAAGTTAGCTATTTCTATGATTTCCTGACAAAAAAGATGTAAGACATTGATAAAGAAAAGAAAGCTTTAAATGAAAGTTCATGATTTGGAACTTTTGCCAATTTAAGGGAAAAGGTGATAGAAAAGGAAAGTTCGTGATTTGGAACTTTTTCCGATAGAAGAGAAAAGGTGAGAAAAGGATAGTTCATGGAATGTGATTTTTTTTATAAAGAATATGAAGGGACAAGTTCGAAAAAGATAACTTTTTCCAATAAGGACAAAGAAGACAAAGGCGATAGTTCAGAAAAAGTAAAGTTTGTCGATAAAGGGGCTAAAAGCCAGAGGTTCAAGAAATGACAACTTCTCTGATAGAGGATAGTTAAGGTAACACAGTGGATGAATGGCGATGATGGTGATGCATAATATCTGGATGTTTTGCATGCACAAAGATATAAATAGAATTGTGACTATGATTAATTATAGCAATAGATAAACCACAATTAAATGAATTTAATGCATGCATAGAGCTACATGCAGAGGTGTCTTTTTGTACATGCAAAAAAGAGGGAATGTTAACATGCAAATGACTCAAGCTTTAAACATAAAAATGAATAGAGTGCGAGCATGCATATGGGTGAGAATATGCAGAGACATACATATATATATAAGCGATTGTAACATAATAAGAGATATAGAGAAAGATTGATGACTGTGTGAGAAGAATTCAGTGCAGAGATAATTTGCATGAGTATAGTGAGAGGAGAAGGCTGTATATAATTTGAATAGATGCATTTTAGGTTTATGAAGAACCAAATAGCTACATACTTAAATATCTAAAGATTCAGTGAGGTTGGTGCCTCCTGTGGACTGAGTTGGTGGTCAGATTAGAGGATTGTAGTCTCCTTAGAGTTGGTGCTCTTAAACCAGGGGTTTGGTGACTCCTTAGAGTTGGTGCTCTTAAACATTGTAATCAATGGTTTCATTTGTGAGGCTGGATTAGGATGGTAGATCCGAGCAACATTTTCTCACCATGGTTTTTCCCATATTGGGTTTTCCATGTATACATGGTGTTCATGTGTGGATGTTATTTTGTTGTTGATGTTATTGCACTAAAAGTTAATTTGATTTGCATTCTAGAAGCTTGAAGTGTTAAATTTTATTGATCTACTGATTCACTCCCCCTCTTAGTAGATTTCTTGTGTTTGAACAATTGGTATCAGAGCAAGGTTCCTTGGAGAAGCATAATAGATAAGGTTGATCTTTGAGATTAAACACATGGCCAGTCAAGAAGGATCTCACTCAAACAAAAAACCATTGTTCAATGGAACAAATTATGTGTTCTGGAGTATACAGATTGAAACCTACCTAAATTCAATAGGGTTTAATGTTTTGTAATCTATTAAGGATGGTTATACTACTCCTGCAACTCCTCCAATAGACCAGACAGGTAAGAAGGAATGTGAGAATAATGCTAAGGCTAAGAATGCAATTCTATATGGTTTAGCTAACTCTGAATTTGTGAAAGTGATGCACTGCAAGTCTGCCAAATAAATCTGGAATAAGCTTTAGAGCATCTATGAAGGAGATACAAAGGTGAAACAAGCCAAGTTTCAGATCTTTAAAGGAAGATTTGAAAGCTTGAAAATGAGAGGTAGAAATTATTGTTGATTACCTGCTCAAAGTTGATGAAGTTGTGAATGCTATGAGAGGACTAGATGAAGAAGTAAAAGAGATAGTGATTGTTTAGAAAGTACTTAGATCCTTACCTTCCAGGTATGATTCTAAAGTCTCATCTATAGAAGAAGCAAAAGATCTTGATAAGATCATTGTTGATGAGCTACATGGTATTTTTACTGCCTATGAAATGACAACAGGTGGTACTAAGATTTCAAAGAGAGAAGATGCATTTAAGGAATCAAAGAAGGAAAATAATATAGAGCCAAAATCTAAGATAGATGAAGAAGAGGCCAATTTTGTAATAAGATTGAAGAGAGAATCTGGGAAGTACAAAGGTAAGTTACCATTTTAAGTGTTTTAATTGTGGAAAGGTTGGTCACTTTGCCACTAAATTTCCTTTTGAATGAAAAGAAAAAAGTGATGAATTTGATAGTAAGAAAAGTAACAAGCACTTTTATCCAAATAAAAAAAAAATAGAATTTTCAGGAGAACAAGAAGAGTATATACATAAAAGGTGACAATAACTCCTCTGAAGAAAGCCCCATTTTAGAAGACAACAATGAAGGTGTTTCTAAGGCTGAAGGAAATGAATTGTTATTTATGACAGTGGAGACTACTAATAAACATCAGAACAATACTAATAGTGAAGACCATGAGAATGAAGAAGAAGAAGTAGACATGGAAAGAGAGCTAGTATGTGCTTTAGAAGAGATTGAGAAACTTAGGAAGAAAATCTCCAAACTGAAGCTGCAACTTCAAGAAGACATGGTGTCTAATAAGCTTGTACAATCAAAAGAGTTGATTGTTGACTTGAGGACACAAGTGGAAGAATTCAAGAGAATAGAACAAGTTACAAAATCTAAATTAAAAGCAAAATTTGAAGAATGTCTAAAGTTGGAATCTAAAATTGTGTCGCTGAGAAAAGATTCAGAAAAGGCTAAGAATTAGATTAACCTAAGTATGAAGTTTGAAAAGAGCAGTGGCATGCTTGATGAAATGATAAGTAGTCAGAGATTTTCAATGAATATGGCTGGTTTAGGATTTGAAGAAGGTTAGCATTCAAAGTCCAGTGATCCTCCTAAAAAGACTAAAGAGAAGAAGCAGAAGAAGGAAGATGACGGCTTCACAAAAGTTAGAGATCTGAAGGAGAAAATATACAAAGGTCCCCTCCTACAAGATATTCTGGCATGATCAAGTTTCCCCAATCCTTTAATGGCTATTGTTATTCATGTAATCAACATGGTCATAGGGTTGTTAGTTGTAGAATTGTTCCTAGGAGAAGAATTGATTTTATTAGCAAAAACTATTTTACACCTCTAGGATATTTTGGAATAGTTTGTTACAAATGCAATAACTCTGGTCATATTGCAAAATTATGTAGAACAAACTTTGTAAAAGCTAACAAATAGGAAAGAAAGGAGAATGTTCCTCCTTAGGAGGATAATGCATCATACTCTCTTTTGAATAAGGAGAAGGAAACTAAGAAAGTCTGGAAGAAGAAGGTTGATCAGAAGAAAGAAGAATCTCTAATAGTATAGACATCATTTCATGCTAAGAGATGGAATCCATGGGTGATAGATAGTGGTTGCTCTAGTCACATGACTAGAGATAAAAGTAAGTTTATAAGTCTACAAGAATGGAATGGAGGCTTAGTTAAGTTTGGTGAGAAGACATCTACGAAGATATGGAGTAAAGGAACACTAAGTATTGATTGAAAGGCCAAGACTCACAATGTGATGAAGGGGGTAAATCATAAACCACACAACAACAAAAACTGCACATAGAAAATATGAATGTTCTTTTATTGATTTGGACAACACATTACATTACATAAGTTGATCAAATACCATCAAAGGATGAATCCTCCATAGGCTGCAACACATTACAACTTATATCTCCAGACTCTAGAACCTTTTGCCTTCTATAGCCCCAAATCTGCTAGGGTTTCTATTTACCTACCTTTTCTTGAGTCTACACTTTCCCCCTTATCTCTAATACTGCCAAGGGTTCCCAAAAATGGTTATAAATAGCCCTTTTTGGTGGCCTCCAACCAAATTTTGAATTTTGCATCTCCCTCAAAAAATAGGTCAACTTCTGGGAGCCATAACTTTTTATCTAAGTATTTGATTGACCAACTATTTGAAGTGTCAGAAAGCTCGTGGAGTGTTGTATGTGCTAAGAATGGCTTTTCTGATTCCACCCATTTTTGGTGTTGTATGGGGTTGTTTAGCGCCTCAAACCTGACTTTGAATAATTTTCACAAGTTTTTCAGGAAATGGAAACTTTAATATCTTTCAGCCCACAAGTGATCTTTACTGATTACTTTGCCAAAGCTTTTATTTTTCATTTCTGAAGCTTCGTAGAAATTTTCACTTCCATACTTGCCCAAATGCAAACTTTCCTAAAATAGTAGTTTGGTATTTTAGTAGTTTGGAAAAACAAAAGGTTCCACATCATTATTCAAGCAATTATGGAACCAGAACTACAAATTATGAAAAGAAATGAAAACACCATCATCAATTTTGAATCATCATGTTTTTGGGTAATGTAATATTGCCCTTACACCACTGGATGCTCTTGCATCGGACAACCAAGGTAATTTGAGAAGTGACCTTGTAACATCTCAAGTGTTTGTTGGAGGAAAACCCAAATGGTCAACCTCAGCTTTAGACAACTAGGAAGAATCTTCAACAGGTCTTCCTTTCCACTTCACCAAATATTCTTCATATTACTTGTTACGAGTACTTCTTCCCACATGACTATCCAAGATCTCTTCTATATCCTCCATTGAAGTAGATGCCAGAATACTCCATTATTCTTTTGTTGTTCCATCCTTTGTGTCATCTTCATGATATTCTATTAAATCAGCAATGTTGAACATACAGGAAATGTTGATCCCAATCAGTAGCTCTACCTCATACGTATTTCCTGAATCATGCTTCTTCAGAATCCTACATGGTCCAAACTTCTTCATTTTCAACTTATTATATGTTCCAACTAAAAAACTCTCTTTTCTCAAGTGAACCATGACTTCATGTCCCACCTAAAATTCCTTATCTCCTCTTCTGATCTATCTTAGCCTTGTACTAAATATTCATCTTATTAATGTGCTATCTCACCTCTCCATGCAAATTCTTCATTTGTTCTGCAAAGTCTTTAGCTTTGGCACTTTCCTTTTCTCCCTTGTCCATCTTCCTTAAATCTAAAGCATTTCTTTGATGACTCCCATATACAATCTGAAATGGCAATTTACCTGTAGTCTTATTGACAGAATTGTTGTAAGCAAATTTTGCCGGTGGTCAAAATCAAATCCCATCTCTTAGGTTTATCTCCTACTAAGCATCATAGCAGGTTGGCCAAACTCCTATTCACCACTTCTATCTATCCATTAGTATGTGGATGGTGTGCAGAACTAAACTTTAAATCTATCTTCAACTTCTTCCACAATGTTCTCCAGAAATAACAAACAAACTTGGTATCTCTATCTAAAACTATGCTCTTAGGTAGACCATGTAATCTCACCACCTCTCTAAAAAATAACTCTACAATATGAACATCATTAGTCTTCTTACAAGGAATAAAATGTGTCATCTTTGAGAATCTATCCACCACCACAAAATGGAATCATGTCCTCTTTGTGTCCTTGGTAAACCAAGAACAAAATCCATACTAATATCAACCCATGGTTTCTCTAGTACAGGTAATGGCTAATATAACCATGTATTCTGACTTGTTCCTTTTGTGATTTGACACACTCTGCAACTCTCCACAAATTTTCTCACATCATATTGCAACTGTGGCGAATAATAATGCTCACCAACAACAACAATGGTCTTATCTTCACCAAAGTGTCCAACTAGTCCCCCACTATGCTTCTTCTTAATCAAGTTCTCTCTCATGGAACTTCTCAGAATGCACAACTGGCTTCATCTAAACAACATGCCCTCTTGGATTATGAAATCCAACCATTTTGTCTTGTCAAAAGTAACATGTTCCAAACAAGCTTTCCAAGCATCTGCAAAATATGGATCTTCAGGGTACAAATCCCTGAGCTCATTGAACCCAACAACCTCTATCTTCATCTCTATCAACAAACTTTGCCTTTTGCTCAAGGCATCTATAACTCTATTGGGCTTCCCACAACTATGCTTCAAAACAAAAGTATAACTCTACAAAAACACAACCCTTTTAAAGTGCCTTTGATATAACTTTCCTTGACTATTAAGATACTGCAAAGCATGATGATCAGTATATAAAACAAACTCTTTCAGAAATAAATATTGTCTCCATTTCTTCAAATCCTGAACTATAGCACAAAACTTTTGATCATAAACATAACACTTTTTCTTGGCATCATTAAGCTTCTCACTGAAATAGGCAATGGGCTTACCTTCTTGACTCAAAACAACTCCTATAGCATTGCCACTAGCATCACAATCTACTTGAAACACCTTATTGAAATCTGGAAGTGCCAAAACAGGTTGATCTGTGACTTTTTGTTTCAATGCATCAAAACTCTTGGCTACTCCTGTACTTCATTTAAACTCTTTTCTATCCCCTCTCATTGTCTCAGTTCAAGGTGCACAAATGCTACTAAAACTCCTAATAAAATTTCTATAAAAGCTTACCAAACCATGAAAATACCTTACCTCTGTAACACTCCTTGGGGTAGGCCATTCAATGATAGCCCTCACCTTCTCTAGATCCATTTTAAGACCATCAGTTGAGACAACAAATCCTTGGTATACCATCTTCTTCTTTGCAAAACTACATTTCTTCAGATTAATCAACTTCTCCTCCCTCAGCCTTTCTAAAAATCTTTTGATATGCATCAAATGCTCATCCCAAGTCTTAATGAAAATCAAAGTGTCATCTAAATAAATAATAACAAAACTTCCCAAAAAATCCATCAATACCTTTTTTATGAGTTGCATGAATGTGCTCGGTGCATTGGTTAGCCCAAATGGCATGAGTAAGCACTCATACAAACCTTCCTTTGTCTTGAAGGTTGTCTTCCATTCATCTCCTTCTCTGATTTGGATCTAGTGATATCCACTCTTCAGATTAATCTTTGTAAAGTACTTGGCCCCACTCAAATAATCTATTATGTCTACCATTCTTGGCAATGGAAATCTATACTTGATCATGATCTTATTGATGGCTCATGAATCTTAAACATTTTCCACTCTCCATCTTTCTTTGGTGCTAGTATTGCAGGTACTGCACATGGACTTAGGCTCTTTCTTATCAGTCCATTCCTTAACAACTTGTGAACTTGTCTGTTTATCTCTACATTCTCTATAGGAGTCATTCTATGGGCTGCCTTATTTCACAAACTGGCTCCTAGTATCAAATCCATTTGGTGACTTATCTTCCTCATCAATGGTAAACCTTCTAGTACATTATCAAAGACAATATCCTAAAATTCTTCCAAAAGATTTGAGACTTCTATAGGTACATCTTCACATTTCTCTTGGTTGATCTTGGGAACTAGTGCAAAGCAATGATACTCATGCCTCATACCCTCTAAAAATTTCCTACCATCTACCAAACAAATTCTGGCAGTACTACATGCGTTTTCTTCCACCTTTTTCAAGGGCTTCAACTTATGACAAACTCCATTCTTCATTAGGGAATAGGTGTTTACATGACCATCATGGATAGCGCACCTATTATATTGCCATGGCCTTCCCAATAGCATATGACATGTATCCATCGATATGATGTCACACAACACCTCATCATGGTAGTCCCCAATCTTGAACGTGACTAAACACTACTCATTGACCAAAGCTCTATGGTCCTTCTACAACCATGCAATCTGATATGGATGTGGATACCTTCTTCTTGTCAACTTCAACTTGTTAACCATCTCCTTTGAAACAAGATTGTCAGTGCTTCCACTATCAATAATGGCATCACAACACTTATCTTCACATTTGCACCTTGTGCAGAATAGACTCTTCCTTTGATCTGGTTCATTCTCGTCATTCGAAAAGGTTCTTCTAACAACTAGGGTTTCTCCCCTTTCAGCATCTTCAGAATGCTCAAGCTACACATCTTCACCTACATGTGTGACTCATGCACTACCTTCAAGTCTTCTATTTTCCCTTCCTTGATGTCGCACACACTCATATGCTCAATGTCCTTCTTCTCCACATTGGAAATAAACCTCCTCTTCCAGGCCCTTACCTAGTTCTACCTCTTCTTCTTCCTCTTTTCTCACCGTTATTTTGGTCACGAGGGTGGTAGGCATTATCTCCTCTCTGATTTTGACTGCTGCCAGCTTCTTCACTTTTCTTTTAATCTCCATTTTGGCCTCCATAGGATCTTCCACCAATCTTTCTGCCTTGACCTCTTCCTCTTTGCTTGCTTTTGAAACTTTTATTTAGCTTCTCTTCCACCATCAGGGAAAATTGATATGCATCTTCTATGGTAGTCATTCTAACAAGGCCCAGCTCCTCTTGAATACTTTGCCTCAACTAATTAATGTAATGGGATACCTTCTCCTTGTTGGCCTCTGCATTGCCTACCCTAATAGTAATCTTATAAAACTCTTTTGTATACTCCTTGACAGACTTGTTACCTTGCTTCAATCCTTACATCTTCAGCAACTCCAACTCATAGTCCATAGTAATGAACTGTTTCCTTAGTTTGTCTACAATTTGATCCCATATGGTAATCTTTCCTTTTCCTCTTCTATTTCTCTCTAACTAGACCTCCTTCCACCTATTACATTAGAAAATGTCCGCTTGGCGGTTTTTCCCTCCTAAGGCTTAGCTCTCGAGTCCTTTAGAATGCATTTAGGTCATCTTGCATGTTAATGGTGACTCCTGATGAGAAAACCCTGAAGTTTCATGTAAAATGGGACCTAGGAGATGTGTTTAACATAAATCTTGCTTGAAATAAGGGGGAGGACTTGGGCACCTACACCCTAGTCCTGTCCTATTTTAGGTCAGGACCTATTTTTATGCGTTGGTTATATGACCGTTATTAGGTCCTATGCTGACACCTCAAGTTTGAATTACGAATTTCTTAGTGGGAATTTTTTTAGTTGCATATATAAGCATGATTAGTGATTCATTTGTAAACTAGATGGCATTTTTGATCTATGAGCTTATGTTAAAGTGATCCAAGGCTTTCATTGTGTTGCAAAGTAGTGTTGTGTTGTTATTGTTCTTATTTGTTGTAGATTTGTTTCCATCTCCTCATGGTATGAAGATCATCTTCCTTGAATGAGATCTACACTACAAGGTGATATCTATTGTGTTTTCAATCATTTATCATTTGGATTTTGCCTCTATCCCATAGGGATATGCACTCTTTATCTGAAAACAATTTTTGGAAGACTTGAATGTCTCTCCGGGGCTTGACCAAGGCAAGCCTCTAAACACAACCCCCAACCCACTTTTCTATGATTGCAGGTTAGAAGTTTCAGAAGAAAAAGAAGTGGAGTTGTAGGAGAGTAGTGTAGACTATTAGAATTGTATATATGAGAAGAAAACTAGGGCTTGGACTTGGGCACCCGCTCATTAGTCCTCTGGACTCCAAAGTGGCGAAATCTCTGTGACAGCACGAACAGGTTGTAGACATTCTTTAGAGATGCTAACAAAAGTAGGTACAGTGGACTAGGGCACCCGCTCATTAGTGCCTGACTTTTCCATACACTGAACTTCAAAATCTAATATGTATCTAGTTGTCATTTGATATCTCTGTGTGCGATCATTTTCTGTAATTTGTGTGTTTGTTTACAATTTTGTGAAATTAGGGTTTTGAGCATAATTGGACTTAATTGAACAACAAATTCACACAATTCTAGTCTTCCCCTATATTCCAAGTGACAGGAGATCTATAGTAGAGTTCTCTACTTGATTGAATGTCCTTGAATGTTTAGTGGTGAAAGGAGGATCATGATAACCCCTTGAAACAAAACTATCAACCATCATGAGTTTTGTACTTCATAAATTCATTCATTCATTTCATTTTCATCTTATTGCATTTGAAAAAATACCAAAAAAATTGAAAAATTGGAAAATTTTGAAAAAAATTGGCATTTCTATCTTGCATTTTCAAATAATGTGAATTAGTTTGCATTTAATTTCAATAAATTTATGTCATTATCATTAGATCTGATTTAATTTATAGAAATGCATCATTCATAATTTATTTTCATGATTAAATTGTTAAAAAATGTTTGAAATTGTGCAGTTTTTTTCATAAAACCTAGTTTTGCATTACCTATGGTTTGTAGTCAAAATCTTGTTTCAGATTTTACTACCCTTTAAAAACACTCATTAGGACTGATTTCTAATTGTAGTGTTGCATCATAGTGGCATTTTTTGCAAAATTTTATGTCTAGGGTTTGAAAAACCTTGGATTTGCACTAGATTTGGCCTTATCATCTCTCTATAATTGCATCATAGGCGTGTTGTAAACAATTTTTATGCATTAATTATCTTTAATCAAGGTTTTAATCTATTGTACCTCCTCAAATTCTTTACAACTCCCTTTTTATCAGACCTTTGCATTGAAAATTGGTGAAAATTTGCATGTTTTTGGTGTATTTTCACTAGGTTCTGACTTGTCATCATTATAGGATCAAAGGTATGTTGTGAAGGATATTGTTGGTTTATTGGGCTGATATTAGACATATTATTTTCTTCCCCTCATCAGTTTCTTTACAACACTTCTACTTTCACTCATTTACACTGAAAAAGTTGAAAATCAAGCATTTTAGGTCATTTTCACATATAGTTTTGCACTTCTTTGTTGCATAACTGTTGAAAAGCTTTTGAAAATATAATTTCACATTGATTTGAAAATGTATACACATGGCTTCTAATAGAAAGAATAACACTAGGTTCCCTCCTATGCCTTACATGAAAAGAAAGGCCCCCAAATCCAAAATTGTGTTTAGACCTCATGATTCAAAAAATGGACCTAGTTAATACATGACAATAGGGTTGATATATATTATCTGACACTTGGCTAGTAGAATCACTTTGTGTGGTATCTTGATGTTGTCTTATCCCACTTACAAAACATAACAATATTTTTGCTTTGTGCATTTTGTCTATCTTGGATCTTGCTTTCCTCGGCTCTTTATGTGAATGATTACATGCATTGTTGTTTATCATGATTATATGCATGCTAACACCTTTTCTTGTAGGGAGTTACGTGTTTGTGGAAACAATTGGTGATCGTAAAGTACATGTCACCTCTAGGGAGCATGGGCTTTGCGAGAACTCATGTTCCCTTGTGTTTTTTCTCTCTACCTTAACGTGCCTGATATTGGTACATGATATCAACCACTTTAAGGTGGGGGCATATATAAGGTAAGTTTAATGATTTAGATGCTAGAAAAGTGTGTTTCTAAAGCTTCAAATCTATTCCAATCATTTAAGCCCATTGCAAAGGTGGGGATGGTGTATTTCTCGAGGAGATTGTGCATCCTGTCTTTTTTAAAAAGTCCTCTAAGTAGGTGGGGCAAATCTGAGACTATCATAACCCTTAAGCGTGTCTTCGGTGATTGTTGTGGTGAAGCACAATCATTGGTGTGTGCTTGTAATGTACCTAAGATGGCTGTGAACCTAGCAATAGGTTTCTTACATGGCTTGTTTGTCATGTTTTCTCTATGTCTTCCATGTGTGTGTGAATGGCGTGTTTGTTTCCAAGCATAGTTTCAAGACCGGTGGCAATGAGCTCCTCCTATGCTTTGGGATTTGTATGGTGTGTTTGTTCTCAAGTGTAGTTTCAAGACTGGTGGTGATGAGCTCCTCCTACATTATGAGATTTGTTTGGCATGTCTATTGCCCCTTATGCAATTTCAAGACTAGTGGCAATGAGCTCCTCATGTATTTAGTTTGTGTGTGTACTTTCCTTGTACTTGCATTTGCATTCATATATGAGAAAATGAAAAAAAAGAAATAATCACTATGTTTTGTGTGTCTTCAATGTTGTCTTCTCCATGTTTTGTGTGACTGTAACTGTCTTCTTCGTGTTTTGCATGTCTGTTACTATCTTCATTGTGATTGGCGTGTCTTCTCCGTGCTTGGCATGTTTGCTGTGTTTGTTGACCTTACTTTAATACATGTATTAGCCTTGTGTTTATACATATATTTAAGTGGGGCTAAATGTTACATTATAAAATGTCCCCTTGGGGGTTTTTCCTCCTAAGATTTAGCTCTCAAATCCTTTAGAATGCATTTAGGTCATCTTGCATGTTAACGGTGACTCCCGATGAGAAAACCCTAAAGTTTTATGGCAAATGGGACCTAGGGGATGTGTTTAACATAAATCTTTCCTGAAATAGGGGAGGACTTGAGCATTCATGCCCTAGTCCTACCCTATTTTAGGTCAAGACCTACTTTTATGCTTCGGTTATATGACCATTATTAGGTCGTATACCGATACCTCAAGTTTGAATTATGAATTTCTTAGCGGGAATGTTTGTAGTTACATATATAAGAATGATTAGTGATTCATTTGTAAACTAGATGGCATTTTTGATCTATGAGCTTATGTTAAAGTGATTTAAGGCTTTCATTGTATTGCAGAGCAATGTTGTGTTGTTATTGTGCTTGTTTGTTGTAGATTTGATTTCATCTCCTCATGGCATGAAGAGCATCTTCCTTCCATGAGATCTACACTACAAGGTGATATCGATTGTGTTTTCAATCATTTATCATTTGGATTTTGCCTCTATCCCACAGGGATACACACTCTTTATCTGACAATGACGTATAGAAGACTTGAATGTCTCTTTGGGGCTTGACCGAGGCAAGCCTCTAAACACCACAACCCCCAACCCACTTTTCTCTGATTGCAGGTCACAAGTTTTGAAAGAGAAAGAGGTGGAGTTGCAGGAGAGTAGTGCAGACTGTCAAAATTGTAGATCTAAGAATAAAACTAGGGCTTGGACTTAGGTGCTCGCTTATTAGTCCTCAAGATTTCAAAGCGGTGAAATCTCTATGACTGTAGGAACATGTTGCAGACATTCTTCAGATATCCTTACAAAAGAAGGTATAGTGGACTAGGGCACCCACTCATTAGTCCCTAACTATTTCACACACCAAACATCAAAATTTGGTATGTATTTGGTTGTCACTTGATATCTTTGTGTGTGATCATTTTCCATAATTTGTCTATTTGTTTACGATTTTGTAAAATTAGGGTTTTGAGCATAATTAGACTTAATTAAACAACAAATTTACACAATTCTAATCTTCCAATATGTTCCAAGTTATAGGAGATCTTTAGTAGAGTTATATACTTGATTGAATGTCCTTGAATGTTTAGTGGTGAAAGGAGGATCATGATAAACCCTTGAAACAAAACTATCAACCATCATCAACCTCTCTTTTTATCCTAAACACCACCAAATATTGGCATGACCCTTCAACTTTGTTTTTGCAAACTTGACCCAATCAAGATCCTCCACATCTTCGTACTTGAAATATTCTTCCATATCATTGATCAAATCAATAAGCTCTTCTAGGTTTAGATTCCTAGAATAGGTAGATAATTCAATCCTTGGTCTCCTTCCAATCTTTGAAATGGCCCTCAACAACCTAACTTTTGTAGTATCTCCTGCAACTTCTTGTTCTTCCTTAGATAGCTCTTCTTTAGCTCCATCTTCATTTTCTTCTCTTGTTCTAGGATTAAACCATCTTTCTAGCTCCTCTTGCAATGCATCAACTCGCATTTGTAGGGTTCTAAAACCCTCTTTCATAAAATCATTTCTCCCACCACGGTTTCTTCATGGAGGAATTTTCATCTCTGCAACAAACCCACAACCTCAGGTCCTGGTGCAAACTACCTCAAGGTTAGCAATCCATCTACACACTCAGGAACCCTTTCTCTGATACCACTTGATGAAGGGGGTAAATCATAAAACAAATAGTAATAGAAATTGCACATAGAAAATAGGAATGTTCTTTTATTTATTTGGACAACACATTACATTATAGAAGCTCAAATACAATCAGAGGATGAATCCTCCACAGGTTGCAACATATTACAACTTCCTATCTCTAGACTCTGGAACCTTCTGTATTTTGTAATCCCAAATCTGGTAGGGTTTCTATTTTCCCACCTTTTCTTGACTCTACACTTTCTCCCTTATCTCTACTACTGTGAAGGGTTCCCAAAAATGCTTATAAATAGCCCTCTCGGTAGTCTCCAGCCAAATTCTGAATTTTGCATCTCCCTCCAAAAATATGTCAAATTCTAAGAGCCATAAATTTTGATATGAGTGTCTGATTGATGAAACATTCAAAGTGATGGAAATCTCATGAAGTTCTCTAAGCACTAAGAGTCAGGTCTACCGATTCCGCCCATTTTAGGGACCATTTAGTACCTCAAACCTGACTTTGAATAATTTTCATGGGTTTTTCAAGAAACTAAAACTTTAATATCTTTCAGCCCACAAATGATCTTTGCCTAATTCCTTTTCGAAAGGTCTTATTTTCCATTTACAAAGCTTCCTATAAATTTTCTCTTCCATGCATGCCCAAATACAAACTTTCCTAAAATAGTAGTTTGCTAGTTATAGTAAATTGGAAAAATGGAAGGTTCCACATCATTATTGAAGCGATTATGGAACCAGAACTACAAATTATAAAAATAAATGAAAACATCATCAATTTTGAATCATCATCTTTTTAGGTGATGCAAGATTGCCCTTACACCACCGGATGCTCCTGCATCACAATGTCTATTATGTTGAAGGACTAAACCATAATTTGCCTATTGTAAGATAGATGTGTGATAATTGATATAATCTAAGATTTAATGCAAAAGGCTATGAGATCAAGAAAACATGCTCTAATAAGTTGGTTGCTGAGGCAAGCAGAATAGAAAATAATCTATACAATCTGAAAGAGGTTCAAGGAAGAAGTTGTTGATGAGATAGGCTAATGAAAGTTGGTTATGGCATAGAAGATTGGGACATATCAATTTTGACAATCTTATGAAGGTAAGTTCAAAAAATGTAGTTAGGCACATGCCTAAAATCATCAAGCCAGCCAATACAATATGTAAGGAATTTTAGTATGGGAAACAAACAAGGTCTAGTTACAAAAGAAATGAATACTCTACTTCAATATTCTTGGAGTGAGTTCATATAGACCTAAGTGTTCCAACCAAGAAACAAGGACAACTACTCAGATGGATCAGCTATAATAGAAGAAGAAGAAGAAGAAGAAGATGCTCATGTTGAAGAAGAATATGAACAGACCATTGTTAAGGCACCTACTTGGTATGTGCAAAAAGATCATCTTGAACAATAGGTAATAGTAGATAAGAATGAAGGAGTTCAAACTAGAAGAAAGCTGGTAAAGTTAAATGAATAGGTAAATTTATCATTACTATCTAAGATTGAACTTAGAACATTTACTAATGCTAGTGAGGATGAAGGATGGATCAATGCTATGGAAGATAAACTCAATCAGATTGAGAAAAATTAGACTTGGCAATTGGTTCCAAGACATGTAGACAAGAACATGATAGGCACAAAATGGATGTTTAAAAACAAGTTGAATGAGGATGGAGAAGTCGTGAGAAATAAAGAATGATTGGTTTATAAAAGATAGGCATGGTTGAAGGCATAGATTTTGAAGAAACATTTGAACCTGTAGCAAGATTGAAAGCCATTAGGATGTTTTTAGCATTCTCTATTTATAAGAACTTCAAATTTTACCAAATGGATGTTAAATCTTCATTCTTGAATGGGAATCTTAATGAAGAAGTTTATATTGAGCAAGTTGAAGGATTTCAGCTATCAGAGAAAAAGATTATATTTTTAGATTGAAAAAGGCTTTGTATGGTCTGAAACATGCCCCTAGGGCTTGGTATTCTAAGCTAGATATTTACCTCCAGTAGCAAGGATTCAAAAAATGATGTGCAGATAATAACTTATACTTCAAATCAAAAGGTGAGCACATGTTTATTGTTGTTGTATATGTTGATGACATTATTTTTGGTGGTAGTGATGATAGGATGTGCAAGGAATTTACTGATTTGATGCAAAAAGAGTTTGAAATGTCCATGCTTGGAGAACTTTCTTTCTTTCTTGGTTTACAAATATCACAATTAGACTAAGGTATATTTATATCCCAAACCATGTATGTAAAGGAAATTTTCAAGAAGCTCAAGATGGAAGAATGTAAGCCTATGAGTACCCCCATGATGATAGGATACAAGTTGAGCAAGAATGATGAATCCCCTAATACAGATTAGACAATATATAAATCTTTGATAGGTAGCTTACTATACCTAGCTACATCCAAACTAGATATCGTGCAAGAACTATGCATGGTGCCTAGATTTCAAGCTGCTCTTAAGGAATCTCATGTTCAATCTGTGAAGAGAATTTTTAGATACCTGAAAGGTACTATGGTTATGGATTATGGTACCTCAAAATAATGATTTTACTTTAACAACATATACAGATGTTGATTGGGCAGGAAGAACAAATGATAGGAGAAGCACCAGTGGTGGAGCTTTCTTTCTTGGTGATAGGTTGGCATCATGGCTCGGCAAGAAGCAAGATTTAGTCACATTGTCTACTACTGAGGTAGAATATATGTTTCTACTATTTCATGTTGTGCACAATTTTTATGGATGAATCAGACTCTCAATGACATAAAGGTAGAGTTTAAAGATCCTATTTCCATACTTTGTGATAATACAAGTGCAATCAATATCTCAAAGAATCTTGTGATGCACTCAAGAACAAAGTACATCTCCTTTAAATATCATTTCTTGAGGGAAAAGGTTGTAGATCAAGAAGTAAAGTTGGAGTATGTCCCCACACAAGATCGGATTGTAAACATTTTCATGAAGCCACTTGCCAAGGATACTTTTGAATATCTCAGGTGGAAGCTAGGAGTTATTGCTCCTTCTTCTCACGAGTAGAAGTGTAGATGCAACAACTATCTAGGGAGAGCAACTCAAGGCATATCTTTCATCCCTATTTTGATAGTGCCTAACGCTCAGGGGGATCATGTAGATAGATGGTAGTAGCAGGTTACTATTAGAAAAGAGGTTGATTAGCTCCATTTACCATTGATGTCAAAGCAGAGAATTAGAGTAAGGGGGAGAAAATGCATACGAAATAGTGTAGGATAGCATTATTGCATAGAAGGATTAGAACAACACTAAGAACAGATTATGCATGAGCTTTCCATCAATGACAAAGGGGGACATTGTTGATATATATTGTCATTGATATCAAAAGTTGATGTCTAAGGCATTTGTTTTGTGTCCAAGGCAGAGAAGGAGTGCATAGAATCAAAAGTGTCTAAGGCGGAAGGGAAAGAAAAACTCTAAGGCATTAAGTTTTGCCCTTAGTTAACAAAAAGGTTTGGTTCAAAAACTGGCAAGTTCAAAGGTTTTGTTATTCAATGATTCATTGACAGAAGGGAAAACATTCTTATTGAAGACTTAAGAAAAGTTTAAGTCTTAGTTATTAGCAAAATCTTTCTTTTGTGAACTTGTTCACAAGTTTGGTTTTTCTTTGATTTGCTGACTAGCCGATAGAGGCTTGAGAATTGGAATACGACCGACAAAGGAAAAGCTTAAAGTCTTCAGTAGTTTGCAAGTTTTGATATTTTTTGATGACTGAGTGACAAAGGGTGAAAGAGGCACTCAAGTCAAAGTTCGTGGTTTGGCTGTTTCACTGACTAATGGGCTTTTGAAGTCAAGGATAAGTTTAGAAGTTAAAGATTCTAAGTTATTGGGAAAATTTTCATCAAAGAAATTTCTGTTTTGGGAAGTAAGTTTGCAATTTATCCATTTCCACGATTCAATGACAAAGAAGATGTAACACATTGATAAAGAAAAGAAAGCTTGAAAGGAAAGCTCATGATGTGGAACTTTTGCCGATAGGAGGGAAACAGTGATAGAAAAGGAAAGTTCATGATTTGGAACTTTTACCGATAGAAGGGAAAAGGTGATAGAAAAGGATAGTTTGTGGAATGCGATTTTTTCTGATAAAGAAGAGGAAGGGGCAAGTTCAAAAAAGATAACTTTCATCAATAAGGAGGACAAAGAAGACAAAGGCGATAGTTCAGAAAAAGTAAAGATTGCCAATAAATGGGCTAAAAGCCAAAGCTTCAAGAAATGGCAAATTCGCCAATAGACGATGGTTAAGGTCACACATTGGATGCATGGTGATGATGGTGATGCAGAATAGGTAGATGTTTTGCATACATGAAGATATAAATAGAACTACAACTATGGTTTATTATAGCAATAGATAAATAACAGTTAAACAAATTTAATGTATGCGTAGAGCTACATACAGACGTGTCTTTTTGTACATGCAAAAAAGAGGGTGTGTTAACATGAAAATAACTAGAGTCTTAAACATACAGAAGGACATGAGTGTGAGCATGTAGATGCATGAGAATATGTAGAGACAAACATATATATATATATATATATATATATATATATATATATATAAACTTGTAATAGAATAAGAGATATGGAGACAAATTGATGAATGTGTGAAGAATTTAGTGCAGAGAGAATCTACGTGAGTACATTGAGAGGAGAAGATTGTATATGATTTGAATAGATGCATTTGAGGTTTATGAAGAACCAAATGGCTGCATACTTGAATATGTGAAGATTCAGTGAGGTTGGTGCCTCTTGTGGACTGATTTGGTGCTCAGATTACGAGATTGTAGTCTCTGTAGAGTTGGTGCTCTTAAATCAAGGATTTGGTGACTCCTTAGAGTTGGTTCTCTTAAACATTGTAATCAATGGTTTCATTTGTGAGGCTGGATTAGGATGGTAGATCCTAGCAACATTTTCTCACCATGGTTTTTCCCATACTAGGTTTTTCATGTATATCTGGTGTTCATGTGTGCATGCTTTTTTGTTGTTGATGTTATTGCAGCAAAATTTAATTTAATCTACATTCTAGAAGCTTGAAGTTTTAAGGTTTGTTGATCTACTGATTCACTCCCCCTCTCAGTAGATTACTTGTATTCTAACATGAAATCATCACCTCAATAATCATACATACAATCATCAAGATCAAAGAATGATGCAAGCGGATTATGGCCTTCTACAAGCAATCCATAGGAAGACTAAGTATCTATTCCTAAGTCAAATGTCAACTTTGACCAAAAATCAACTTTGACCATAAGTCAAAAAAATTGGAAATGAGGTCAAAGCACATAACACTATACCCATGTAACCAAAAGTGTATAATAATAACATAACTCCTATAAAAAGCTCAACTTTGACCAAAAGTCAACTTGGACCAAAAGTGAACTGAGACCAAAAAGGTCAAAACAAAACATGGTCACACATGGTGTGGATTTACATTTCATGGATACATTTAGACTTACATGAAAATACATCACTAAATGATTTTAATCTCAATTTAAATCATTTATGAAACATGAACTCATAAAAATCGCAAAAACACCATTGATGAATGCTTGGCTACCTTAAGGATTTTTCTAACTTATATGCTTCAATGTGTATGTAAAATTATTGAACTACGCAATATAGATATGGTGAATAACATCTCAAATATTAAATAAAATCAATGTGGGTGATTCTTCAAAAAACTTGATAGGGTATGGCTTGTTTTCCCATGTTTCCAAAATGAAAAACACATGAAAATTTAAATGAAAACAACTAAAAATTCATATCTAAGCTTTCCTTCCTAATAAGTATGCCATAGAAATCTAATATATGTGGCATGGTAATGAAGAAAGCATACAAATTTAAAACAAAAGAAAGATTCAGGAATCATACCTTTCCTACAAGCAATCCAAGGAGGAGAAGAGGGTTTTGAAAGAAATCTTTGATCACACACAAGCATCCATAATTCAAATCTACTCCACTTCAACCAAGCAATCCAAGAAATTCAAACTTTCTTCCATTTAAGGAGAAAATCCTTCTTTCCAACAAGAGAGGGTTTGAGAGGAAGAATAAATGGAGATGAAAAGGAATTAAATAAAAATAACTCTTTTTTCCCCTTTTAACACCCAAAAGACCTAATTTAAAATAGAATATAAAATTCACTTATAAACCTTTTATTTCAATCAATAATGGAATAAGATATATTCATTTAATACATCATTTAAAAATATATCTAATTCATTTCATTTTACTAACCTAAATAATTTAATAAAATACCCAGGAACATTAAAATTGTAGTAAATACTTCAGGAATTAACTGTGTAATTTTATACCTCAACGTTCCGATGGATCATAGAGTTTGATCCGAAATGTTAAGGTATAAAATTACACACAGTTAGTTCTTGAAGTATTTACTACAATCATTATGGATTGTGGAAATATCATGTCTCTTAACATTAAAATTGATTTCGCAATATTTTAACTTCTAAATACCTTTTAGATAATGCATTTAGTAATAGAAAATTAGCTAATGAACTTATTGCAACTATTCCAAATGAGTAATTACATTGTCACTCAATCTCATTCTGAAAAGTCCAAACACACCATATTAGGGATTCTCTTTTCCAATTTAATGCAATTCTACCTTTTTGGTGGAAAAATATTAAATTTTAGAAATAATTGAAATCACTCAAATTTATTCCTGTAGCATAATATAATGTAATAGATATTTTGCTAAGATAATTTATCACTAAAATAATTCGAAAACATGTGGAAAACAGGTTTTCAAGATCATTTAAAATCTAACATGCAAAATGCTAAGGAAACACATGCAACCGACTTCAATCACACATTAAGGGTTTCCACAACATAAGGATAAGGGCGAGATGGCTTAGCATCCCATGTCAACCTTCTCCACACTTCCCACATTAGTCAAACACATGTAATTTATTATACACTCAAGTCATCCATCAGGTATACATGCTCCACATATAATAGTCAAAGCAACATATAATGACCAATGAGGATGCATAATATAGCAAGGCACATATCCATCTTACAATTACATATCAATATAATAATAAACTTAATATATCCTTTAATCTAACCATTAGAAATAATAGGACATGATAAGAGCTACACATGGGTGAGTACTATACTTGAAATAACCTTGATGAGGTTCTATTTATATATTTGTTTGATGAGTTGATCAATGGTTAAGATTGATTTGGGGGATCAAATGATTGAGAGGATTGGAGTGATGAGGAGCCTTCAAGTGGCATGATTTGATTGGAGCACAATGAGTGGACTAAAATTCAAGGGAAATCAATGGTTGAGTATTTTATTGGAAGAAGTAGATAGTGAGGATCAAAAGGTACCCTAGGGGTATTTTAGAGGTATGGGAAAATATTTGACCTACACCTCATGCACAAAGGCATGTGACTATGTATGCTTTTGAAAGATTTGTAAGGTTTGAATGAGTCGATTATGGTTTAGGATTGTGAAAGAAGATGATTAGTTGGCTAATTGGTTTTAGCCAACTCAATGAAAAGTGAACAAAATAGGAAATTAAATAAATAAGATATTTATTTAATTTTTGGGATGAGGATGAGGGATTTATATAAATAAATGCTTATCTAAGGTTGGATTATGGAAGAGGGATGATAAATGATTCATTAATTAAATAAATGATTAAATTTATTTAATTAATTATAGGAAGATGTTTGGATGAATAGTGCATGAATAATGATTTTATTAATTAAATAATAAAATAATATTTAATTAATGTTCAGATGAAAATTATATAATTAATTAAATAAATGGAAATTTATTCAATTAAGTATAGAGGAAATGGTCAACTGATGTCCTCATTAAGGTTGAAATAGTGATGAGATGATTTTAGGTGTCTGCATTTTTCCCTTCTTTGAGATTGTGTTACAATGGTAACATCATTTCAAATAGATATAAAACATGGTGCTTGGTTGGATGAGAATATTCTAATTTTTGAAGAAAATGATTCGAAATGATTAGATTAGGGATGATTCACTAGCCACTTGAATGAGTTATGAGAAGGAATGATGTTAGGGATGATGATGTTTTTGGCAAGAGACATTGCTAGGCATGATAGGTGTTGTCATTAATGGCAACTAAGATCATCCCATCGATCCACATAACATGATTTGTTCACACCGGAAGTCAGAATTAGAATTTATCTAAGTCTGAGCAGTCAGGAATAGAGCAGATGACAGGATTTGGTATCTTGATCTGGATCTCTCTCGTGGAAAGGCATGGTTTGTTGCAGATCTAAGGTAGTTGGAAGAATTGTCAAGACACTCTAAATCCACAGTTTTGTCCTCCAGAGATGGACTCAAAAGATATTAGCTTTTGAGTATCGAGTCTTAGTTTGACAAAACAGATAGAAGAAAAACAGGCCAAACTAGCAAATGATCTTAACTCTGGATGTATAGAAGTTGTTTATTGGACAATGTGTGATAATCAATGATGGTAGCCAACATGATTGATGATTTGTGAGTGCAAGTCTTGATCCACATCCCATATTATGTATGGATCTAGCCGATAGAGAAAAGTACTCTACAAGTTGTAAATGTTCTTGAAGTAGACTGGTAAAAAGATTGTAGATCATTCTGTGGATATATTTACTTGATGGAATTGGATGATTTTGGTGTGTGTGTTGCGACTATGGAGTAATTGTGAAAAGAAGTAGAGATCAAAGTTCAGATGGTAGTAGAATGGTAAGAGGAGGAGAGTAAAGATGAAGTGTATCAAGTCAGTTTTCTGTGCTTAACTTGAACTAAACTCTAGCATTGATAGATGCAAAGTATCAGTTCAAATATTTTGTAACTCTTCTTTCTTGTAGGCAGTGAGCCTTCCTTTGAGCAGTGAGCCCAAATGCATGTGCATTCCCCATTGTAATACTTTTAATAGAGTATAATCTTTGTGGGTTAACCCCCACAGTAGTTTTTCCCTTAACCGGGTTTCCACGTCAAAAATCTTGGTGTCAAGTGTACTATTTTCATTTATGCTCATGTGTTATTGATTAATGCTGAAATATTTTGATTATAAGTTATAAAAGAAGATTAAGAAAAAGAAATTGTTAAATTGTGTGACAACTGATTCACCCCCCTCCCTCTTAGTTGTCTGGACCTAATTCAACAATTGGTATCAGAGCAAGGTTCCTTAAAAGAAACTTAACAGCTTGAGGAAAGATCTTAGAAGAAGTTTTCAATGGGTTCACT
Source organism: Cunninghamia lanceolata (assembly GCA_027924645.1). Lineage (NCBI taxonomy): Eukaryota > Viridiplantae > Streptophyta > Pinopsida > Cupressales > Cupressaceae > Cunninghamia > Cunninghamia lanceolata. The sequence continues at coordinate 6,011,166 of BSBN01000934.1, forward strand.
TAAGGATCAACTTTAGCTGGCTCTAAAAGATCTTGATTAGTCCAAAGTAGAAATATCTAATCTGAAAGATGACATCAAGGATGCTAATGATACCATTGAAATGTTAAAAGATAAATTAAAGAAGTCTTTGGGAAGGAATAAGGAGCCAATTATGCAATTATCCAGTTTAACTGAAGAAAAAATAAAGGACTGTGATAAGCTATCAAAATAAGTTGTTCTAAAAGTTGAGATGGAATCTAGGGCAATGAGGTTTACCAAAGAAATTGAGCAAAGGAAGAAGATTGAAGAAGATTTAAATCAAACTCTAAGAGAAAGAACTGATGAATGCTCTAGATTGGACAGTATTGCTGGTCATCTAAAATATGATCTACAAGAAAGAAAAGACAATGAAAGAGATCTTGAAAGACAAATTGTCATTCTTAGACACGATCTAGAAGTTGCAAATGCATACAAGGAGAAGTTCAAGATAAGCTCAGCTAAACTTGAAGCAATAGTTGAGGGTCAAAAAAGGGCTGAAGATAAGCATGGTCTTGGATATGAGAAAGGTGAAATCTCCAGATCTGGACAAAGAAACTTTCAACCAAGGAATGAGAGAAACAACCCTAGAAGACCTCTGATAAGACAACCTAATGCTCAAAGGTATCCATCTTTCAATGGAAATTGTTTCAAGTGCAATAAATTTGGTCATAAAGCCACTCAATGTAGAAGTAGAGTAAATCAAAATAAACCATCCTTCTCCAAACAATGTTTCAATTGTAAGAGGTATGGTCATAAATCCAATAGATGTAGAGGTATGATAATGAATGACTCATCAAATAGAGGAAATAGGAATTCTTTCAATGGAAAATGTTTTGCATACAATAGATTTGAACATATGGCCAATCAGTGCAGATCAAGAGGAAATCAATCAAATCGGCAAAGAAATGTTGTGTGCTTCCATTGTAACCAATCTGGTCATTTTGCAAGATTCTGCAGAAGTAGGACCAATGAAGGAAGTGGTCCGGTAACCACAAAACCAGATGAGTAGAAACAAGACAAAGGCAAAATTTTTTTGAAGAGAATGAGATCCAGAATGAAAAAAGTGAGACATGGGTGAAGAAAGCAATTGTGAACCATAGTGATGGGTCTACACCGGAATCTAGTGTAGATAATTCCTCAGGTAATTAAATTAGGAGCTTTGGCTCAAGCGGAGTTGCAATAAAAGTCAAAATTCCCTAGCCAGTAAGCAAGTGCTTGAATCTGGCATAGTGAGAAAAGAGATCTTGGATTGTTTTAGATCATTTGAAAGGATTTTTAGAAGAAAAAGGGTGGATATGACAAATTGAGGAATTATTCATGAGAAACTATTCAACAACAAAGTAACCAAATGTATTAGGGAAGAGCATTTATTACAAAGACAAATTAAGTGTTGCAGAGCATAAAAGGGTCATTCATTCCCCAGTCAGATCACTTTGTATCAGAAGAAAGCAAGAAGTGAAGAAGTGAACGAGCTCTAAGCTAAGAATTCCTAAGAATTGAAGCATGAAGAGGATCCTCAAGAAAAACCCTAATTTAAAGAACAAGGTATTTCTATTTTCTGTGAAATCTCTTAAATTCTCAATATCTACAAATGGCTACACCTTTAGTTGTGGATGTCACTGAAAGGCCCCATCCTGAATTTAAGAAGCATCCTTACAAATCTGTTGAAGTTGAACTGCTAGGTGTGTTTTTCGGTGTTCCATATGGGGTTTTACATGTTGAAGACTTTAGGGCATACATCCACTGATGCAAGAGCATCCAGTCATGTAAGGGCAATCTTACATCACCCAAAAAAGATATGTTTCAAAATTGTTGATGTTCTCTCCATTTCTTTTCAAAATTTGTAGTTCTGGTTCCATAATCACTTGAATAATGATGTAGAACTTTCAATTTTTCCAAACTACTAAAAATAGTAACCTACTATTTTTAGAAAGTTTGCATTGGGCACGGATTGAAGTGAAAATTTATAGGAAGTTACATAATAGAAATATAAGACCTTTGGTGAAGGAATCACACAAAGATCATTTGTGAGCTAAAAGATATTAAAGTTTCTGTTTCCTAAAAAATGTGTGAAATTATTCAAACTCAGGTTTGAGGCACTAAATGGCCACGTACTAGCCCAAAAAATGGCTAAAACCGGCAAAGCTAGTTCTTAACGCATAGAGCACTCTGCGAGATTTCCAACACATAAAATGGTTCATCAATCAGACACCCAGATCAAAAGTTATGGCTCCCAAAAGTTGACCTATTTTTGGAGGGAGATGCAAATTTTGAAATTAGGTTGTTGGCCGCCAAAAAGGCTATTAATAAGTATTTTTGGGAATCCTGGGTGGTAGTAGAGTTAAGGGGGAAAGTGTAGAGTCAAGAATAGGTGGGAAAATAGAAACCCTAGCTGATTTGGGGTTACAGAAGGTTGATGATTCCAGAATCTTGTGATAGGAAGCTCTAATGTGTTGCAGCATATGGAGGGTTGATTCCTCTGATTGTATTTGAGCTTCTGTAATGTAATAAGTTGTCCAAATCAATAAAGAAAGTTCTATTTTCTGTGTACAATTTTTATAGTTGTGTGTTTTATGATTTACCCCCTCATCAAGTGGTATCAGAGAAAGGGTTCCTGAGTGTGTAGACAGATTGCCGACCGTGAGGCAATTTGCACGAGGACCTGAGGTTGTGGGTTTGATGTGGAGATCAAGATGCCTCCACGAAAAAATTGTATTGGGAGGAATGCTTTGATGGAAGAGGGTTTTCGAGCCCTACAAAGGAAAATTAATGCATTACAAGAGGAGCTGCGAAGAGGGTTTGATCCGAGAACAAGAGAAGAAAGTGAGGATGAAGCTGAAGAAGAGCTATTCAAGGAAGAACAAGAAGCTTCAGGAGATCCTGCATAAGTTAGGTTATTGAGGGCCATTTCTAAGATTAGAAAGAGGCCCAGGATCAAAGTTGCTACATATTCTAGAGATTTGAATCTAGAATAGCTTATTGATTTGATCAATGACATGGAGGAGTATTTTGAGTATGAAGATGTGGAAGACCTAGATCGGGTCAACTTTATAAAAACAAAATTGAAGGGTCATGCTAGTATTTGGTGGAAGGAGGTCCAGTTAGAGAGGAATAGAAGAGGAAAAGGAAAGATCACCAAATGGGATCAGATGGTGGAGAAACTAAAGAAGCAATTCATTCCTGTGGACTATGATATGGAGTTGTTGAAGAAGCTGCAAGGGTTGAAGCAAGGTAACAAGTCTATTAAGGAGTATACATAAGAGTTTTATAAAATTACTATTAGGATAGGCCATGTAGACCCCAACAAGGAGAAGGTAGCCCATTACATTAATGGGTTCAGGCTGAGTATTCAAGAGGAGCTGAGCCTAGTCAGAATGACCACCATAGAAGATGCATACCAGTTTTCCCTGAAGGTGGAAGAGACGTTGAATAAAAGATTTGATAGCAAGAAAAGGGGAAGAGGTCGAGGTGGAAGGACTGGTGGAAGACCCTATGGGGGGTGAAATAAAGATTCAAAGAAAAGTGAAGAAGACGACACCAGTCAAAATTAGAGAGGAGATAATACCTACCGCCCTCATGACTAGAACAATGGTGAGCAAAGAGGAAGAGGAAGAGTCAGACCTAGGCAAGCACCTAGAAGAGGAGGTTTCAGAGGAACCCATTTCCAATGTGGGGAACAAGAGCATCAAGATACAAGTGTCAGTAACATCAAGGAATGACAAATAGAAGACCTGAAGGTAATGCACAAATTGTACATGTAGATGAAGATGCGCAGTCTGAGCATTCTCAAGATGCTAAAAGGGGAGAAACCCTAGTTGTTAGAAGAATTTTGTTGAATGAGGAGAAAGAACCCAATCAGAGAAAGAGTTTATTCCACACAAGGTGCAAATGTGAAGGTAAGTGTTGTGATATTATTATTGACATTGGAAGTACTAACAATCTTGTTTTAGAGGAGATGGTTGACAAGTTGAAGTTGACAAGAAGAAAGCATCCGCATCCATATCGGATTGCATGGTTGCAGAAGGACCATAGAGCTTTGGTCAATGAGCAATGTTTAGTGAAGTTCAAGATTGGTGACTACCATGATGAGGTGATGTGTGACATCATACCGATGGATGCATGTCATATGTTATTGGGGAGGCCATGGCAGTATGATATGAGCACTGTCCATGATGGCCATGCAAACACATATTCCCTAACAAAGGAAGGAGTTCATCATAAGTTGAAGCCCTTGAAGGAGGTGGAAGAAAAGGTATGTAGTACTGACAAAATTTACTTGGTAGATGTTAGAAATTTTTTTGAGAGTATGAAGCATGAGCGTCATTGTTTTGCATTGATTCCTAAGATTAGTCAAGAGAAATGTGAGGATGTACCAGCAAAAGTCTCAGATATGTTAGAAGAATTTCATGATATTATCTCTAATAATGTACTAGAAGGTTTACCACCGGTGAGGAAGATAAGTCACCAAATGGATTTGATACCAGGAGCTAGTTTGCCGAATAAGGTAGCCCATAGAATGACTCTTGCAAAGAGTGAAGAGCTGAACAGACAAGTTCAAGAGTTGTTAAGGAAGGGACTGATAAGGGAGAGCCTAAGTCCATGTGCAGTACCTGCAGTACTAGCACCAATGAAAGATGGAGAATAGAGAATGTGTACAGATTCTTGAGCCATCAATAAGATCACGATCAAGTATAGATTCCCATTGCCTAGAATGAATGACATAATGGATTGTTTGAGTGGAGCCAAGTACTTCACAAATATTGACTTGAAGAGTGGGTATCACCATATCTGAATTAGAGAAGGGGATGAATGGAAGAAATCCTTCAAGACAAAAGAGGGTTAGTATGAGTGGTTAGTCATGCCATTCGGGCTAACCAACGCACCAAGCACATTCATGTGGCTCATGAACGAGGTACTAAAAGAATTTTTGGAAAGTTTTGTTATTGTTTATTTGGATGATATTTTGATTTTCAATAAGACTTGGGATGAGCATCTCATGTATATCAGAAGAGTTTTAGAGAAGCTAAGAGAAGAGAAGTTGTTGATTAATCTAAAGAAATGCAGTTTTACAAAGAAATAGTTGGTATACATGGGATTTGTTGTCTCATAGGAAGGTCTTAAGATGGACCCAGAGAAGGTAAGGGCTATCATTGAATGGCCTATGCCAAGGAGTGCTTCCGAGGTAAGATCTTTTCATGGTTTGGCAAGTTTTTATAGAAAATTTATCAAGAATTTTAGTAGCATTTGTGCACCCATAACTGAGACGATGAGAGGGGATAGAAAAGAGTTTAGATGGACTAAAGAAGTAGACAAGAGAGTTGATACATTAAAGCAAAAAGTCATGGAACAACCTATTTTGGCACTTCCAGATTCCAATAAGGTATTTCAGGTATATTGTGATGCTAGTGGTAGTGGTATAGGAGCTGTTTTAAGCCAAGAAGGTAAACCCATTGCCTATTTTAGTGAGAAGCTTAATGATGCCAAGAAAAAGTATTATGTTTATGATTAGGAGTTTTATGCAATAGTTCAGGCTTTGAAGAAATATAGACATTATTTGTTGCCAAAGGAGTTTGTTTTATATACTGATCATCAGGCTTTGCAATATCTTAATAGTCAAGGAAAGTTAAATCAAATGCACTTAAAATGGGTTGAGTTTTTGTAGAGCTATACTTTTGTTTTGAAGCATAGGAGTGGAAAGTCCAATAGAGTTGCAGATACCTTGAGTAGAAGGAAAAATTTGCTGACAAAAATGAAGATAGAAGTTGTTGGGTTCGATGAGCTCAAAAGTTTGTATCCTAAAGATCCAGATTTTGCAGAGGCTTGGAAAGCTTGTTTGGAACCTGTTGCTTTGGACATGACAAAATGGTTGGATTTCATAATCCAAGATGGCATGTTGTTTAGAGGAAGCTAGTTGTACATTCCAAGGAGTTCCATGAGAGAGAACTTGATTAAGGAGAAGCATAGTGGAGGATTGGCTGGACACTTTGGTCGAGATAAGACCATTGCTATTGTTGGTGAAAATTATTATTGGCTACAGTTGCAGCAGGATGTGAGGAAATTTGTGCAGTGTTGCAGAGTATATCAGATGACAAAAGGAGAAAGTCAGAATATAGGTCTATATTAGCCACTTCCTGTACCAGAGAAGCCATGGGATGATATTAGTATGGATTTTGTTCTTGGTTTACCAAGGACACAGAGAGGACATGATTCTATTTTTGTGGTGGTGGATAGATTCTTGAAGATGGCACATTTCATTCCTTGCAAGAAGACTAATGATGATGTTCATATTGCTGAATTATTTTTTAGGGAGGTGGTGAGATTACACGGTCTACCAAAGAGCATAGTTTCAGATCAAGATACCAAGTTTGTTGGTTATTTCTGGAGGACATTGTGGAAGAAGTTGAAGATAGATTTGAAGTTTAGTTATGCACACCAACCACAGACTGATGGATAGACCGAAGTGGTGAATAGGATTTTGGGTAACCTACTACGATGCTCAGTAGGAGATAAGCCCAAGGGATGGGATTTGATTTTACCACATGCAGAATTTGCTTACAACAATTCTATCAATAGGAGTAATGGTAAATCACCATTCTAGATTGTATATGGTAATAGCCCAAGAAATGCTTTTGAGTTAAGGAATCTAGACAAAGGAGAAAAGATAAGTGCCGAGGCTAAAGACTTTGTAGAACACCTGAAGAATTTGCATGAAGAGGTGAACATGTACATAAATAAGATGAATATTCAGTACAAGGCTAAGGCGGATCAGAAGAGGAGATATAATGAATTCTAGGTAGGAGATGAAGTCATGGTTCACCTGAGAAAATAAAGGTTCCTAATTGGAACATACAATAAGCTGAAAATGAAGAAATTTGGACCATGCAAAATTTTGAAGAAACATGATTCAAGAAATGCATATGAGGTGGAGTTGCCGAGTTGGATCAACATTTCCCCTGTTTTCAACATTGTTGATTTATTAGAATATCATGAAGGTGGAACAGAGGATGGACCAACAGAAGAACAGTGGAGTATTCTAGCATCTACTTCAATAGATGAGATAGAAGAAATCTTGGATAGTCATGTGGGAAGAAGTACTTGGCACAGGCAATATGAAGAATATCTTGTGAAATGGAAAGGAAGGCCTATTGAAAATTCTTCTTGGTTGTCTAAGGCAGAGGTTGACCATTTGGGTTTTCCTCACACAAACACTTGAGATGTGACAGGTTCACTTCTCAAATTACCCTGGGTGTCTGATGCAGGAGCATCCAGTGGTGTAAGGGCAATCTTGCATCACGCAAAAAAAATATGTTTCAAAATTGTTCATGTTTTTTCCATTTATTTTGAAAATTTGTGGTTTTGGTTCCATAATCACTTGAATAATGATGTACAACTTTTATTTTTCCAAACTACTAAAAATAGTAACCTACTATTTTTAGAAAGTTTGCATTTGGGCATGGATTGAAGAGAAAATTTACAAGATGTTACATAACAGAAATATAAGAGCTTTGGCAAAGGAATCACACAAAGATCATTTGCGAGCTGAAAGATATTAAAGTTTTTGTTTCCCAAAAAAGCTTGAAAATTATTCAAACTCAGGTTTGAGTCACTAAATGGCCCTGTACAGGCCTAGAAATGGCCTAAACTAGAAAATCTAGTTCTTAGCGCATAGAGCACTCTGCGATATTTCTGACGCATAAAATGGTTCGTCAATCAGACACCTGGATCAAAAGTTATGGCTCCCGGAAGTTGACCTATTTTTGAAGGGAGATGCAAAATTTGAAATTAGGTTGTTGGCCACCAAAAAGGCTATTAATAACCATTTTTTGGAACACTGGGTGGTAGTAGAGTTAAGGGGGAAAGTGTAGAGTCAGGAATAGGTGGGAAAATAGAAACCCTAGCTGATTTGGGTTTACAGAAGGCTGATGATTCCAGAGTCTTGTGATAGGAAGCTGTAATGTGTTGTAGCCTTTGGAGGGTTGATTCCTCTGATTGTATTTGAGCTTCTGTAATGTAATAAGTTGTCCAAATCAATAAATAAAGTTCTATTTTCTATGTATAATTTCTGTTGTTATGCGTTTTATGATTTACCCCCTTCATCATCCACTGTAACATGGATGAATTTGGAAACTTGAAACTCTTGGATTTGCTCAACAACTACTTAACTGATGATAGCCATAAATTCAAATCAGAATACAAAGCCCTAGAAAGTAAACACTTTCTGCAAGTCATTAGGTTTCTGATATTTGATGAAAATGAATGGGTTCGGTATGTATTGATCTGAATACACAATGAGTTCATGTGGCTACTGAAACCATTTAAGATTACAAAGGATATTATCAAGACTGTAACTGGGTTAAATTCCTCTGGTAGATTACCCATGCTGAAAGCCATGAAAAACCAGACAGTGACTTAAGCTATCAGTGCCAAGTTTGACAAAAGGGCAATAACCATCAATGATATCATAGAACCTAATGTCAAATTTGCCTCCATCGTGATTGACTACAAGATTTACTATTCCAGCATGGAAAATTATGTCTCTGGAATTGCAATATATGTAGCCTATCAAATGGTAAAGGAAAATGTTGATTATGATCTCTGCGAGCTACTACAGAATCAGTTGATTGAGAATCTTAGCAAAATAAAGAAAAGTAGGAAACATACCTTCAAATATGGTTCCTTGATTATATGCTTGTTCTTATAGTTTATGAATGAAGTACCTAGAATTCAAGGTGTGCATTGGACAACTGATAGACCAGTAGCATGGCAAATAAGAGATCACCTTCTCAGCCTTGGTGACTCCCAAGGCCAAAAGACTGTCATTTGGGGCTACTTCAAAAACTTCCAGAGTTTAATGCAAGCAAGGGAGAGAATCCCTAAATCAATTTTGGAGAAGTATGAAAATGACATATGTTTCATGGAAGCTATAGAACCAAGGACAGTTTGGATAATGCCTATGGGTTATGAAGTGGATGGAAGAGTTTTGGATATGTATGCTTAGTATCTTCTGAGCACACCTAAAGATACCTCTGTGGAAAGGTTTGGAACCTACAAGGAACTAAGTCTAAAATTGCATGTGAAGCTCAGACAGCCAGAGACCAAGAGGAAAGTGTAGAGACAAGTTAAAAGGTATGCTGAGAGCATTGGCCTAACCAAGGAAGTAGTAAAGCAAAATAGAGAAAGAATTGAAAAGATCAAGAAAAGCACTGAGCAGACTATAGAAGAAAAAGCAGAAAGTGAGCCGGTAGTCGATCTAGAAGTCCCACCAAGTTCCTCAAGGAAGACAAGGAGTTTTGCAACTCTTGTTGAGCAACTCAAGTCCACTTCCACTAAGAAGCTGGAAGCCACTCCATCTGGTGATGGAAGGAAAAGAAAGAAAATCAAGGCCACAAGAATCCACATGAGCACAAAAGATGATGAGGAGACAGAGAGAGATGAAGAAGTGAAAGAAATAAGATCCAAGAAAGCCTGAACATCAAAGACTTATGAAGACTAGCCTTCCAGAAGAAATAAGGCTAGTAAAACGCAAGTAACTGGTAAGGTCGCTATGACTATTGATGAAATTGTAAAAACAATCACTGTTCATGAAAATTTAAAACCTATCAGAGTTTACTATGATAATTTTGATCAAGCAAATAAGAAAATTTTGGAAGATGCCATTATCATATATTTGAATAAATTAAATAGAGCCCTATTGGAAATTTTACAAGAACTTCCTAGAAGCTTAAGGAAAGTACTAGAAATGAGGAAAGAAGCAGCTAAGGATAAAGACATGGAACTCAGAGAGTATGTTCTATCCACTTTGTGCCCTATGATGACTAGAAGAGAAGCAGACAAAAGCATGAGAGAAGTTAAAAATAAATTTAGAAGCTAAGTCCGAATGAACAAACTAATGCTTAGTGAAACTGAGGAAATTGCAAAAGAAATAGAAGAAATTCTGAGAAAGGCTTTAGACAAAGATAAATATTATATTACTTTAGAGAAACAAGTAGAAGTCAATCCTCTAGTTCCGGAACATGACGCTCCAGAAGAACAGATTAAAAAAAGAATTGATGACCAAGGTGTTAATTTAGATCCTCCAGAATTAACCTATGAAGAGACTAAGGTTGGATTTAATTCATCAGATCTGAATGTTGGAGAAGTCTAGGAAGAGGAACAAGTCAATCAGGAGGACATAGAAGTTGATGCAGGAGTAACTCCTCCACCTGATCATTCTGGAAAAGAAGAGAATATTGCTACTACACAGAGCCCTGCGGATCAGGTAGCAAGTTGTGAACAAACAGGAAAGAGTTCCTCTACAGAAAACATGGAGAAAAATAAAGTAGAGAAAGAGGAGGAAAAAGGAAAGAAAGACAAAGCAGAAGAAAATGGTGTAAATGTTGAAACACCTAAAGCAGATATTGAGAAATCTGATGAACAAAAGGATGGTTCAGAAAATGTTGCAAGAGACACTACAGATGCAGTGAAAAATCTTCTTGAAAAAGAGATGATTGAGCTTGATGAGCTTGAACTACTCCAAGGATTAGCCAATCCAGATGCTCTCTCTCTCCAATTCAATTGATGAAAATAGCATAATTCACCCAAGTTAAGGCTAGAGAAAAGATGTTAAAGTTCCACATCGAGGAGAATGAGCTACTAGGGCTTGCAACCAAGATTTTGGAGAAGTTATTGCCCTCCTACTAGAATAGTTCATCTAATTCCCCATCTGGACATCTGAAAAATATTGTAAGTTCTGTAAATACCCATTTTGTATCCTTTGAAAAATTTGTAGAGGCAAAGGTCCAAAAAGAGTTTCTAGATAAGAAATTTAGTGAAGTACAAAATTTAATAGGAAATTATAGGATGATTCTCGGCATTAGCATAAGGCGTATTCAGAATGCTTTGAATGATGGAAGAGATATGTACAAATGTTGTCTATCATGGCTCAAAATTAGTAAGGATATTGAGAAGAAGATAACGGAACAAGAACAGAAATTGTCAAATCTTTCACAAACTTTTGATCCTCTAACAATTTCACCTATAAGCCAGGAATGTCAAGTAATTAGCTTGACAGATGAGATAAAGAGGCTCAGTAAAGAGAAAAGTAACATTATGAAGAGAATGTGTGAACTTTGGGAATTAATTGCCCCCAAGTCAAAAACCATGTTTAATGCCTTATCAAAAGCTCAGACTGCACTTCAGGCAAGAAATCCTTTGGATCTGATAAAGGCAGAAGCATATGCATTTTTGTTAAGTGGGCAAATCTCTATTTTGGATGGAATAAAGAGCACTTGGACCTCTGAACTTGTGCAATTGAAAAAAAGTTTTGCAGATATTCTCAAGTTCATGTGAATAGAATGATTACTTGTACATATGGAGTCCTATATACAATTTTTTGGAGAATTTTGGCTTGTGGACCCCACTCTTTTCCATTGATGACAAAGGGGGAGTGAAGTTTAGTGAAAAATGAGGAATCCATCTAAGTAGAGCACCAGAAAGTAGTGTGAACAACAGTATGGAGCACAAGCTAAGGGGGAACCATTTCAACACTTAGTCATTTTTCACTAAGTGTTGCCATCAATGCCAAAGGGGGAGATTGTTGACAAGAGACACTGCTAGGCATGATAGCTGTTGTCATTGATGGCAACTAAGATCATCCCATCATTCTGCATAACATAATTTGTTCACACCAGAAGTCAGAATCAAAATTTATCTATGTCTGGGTAGTCAGGAATAGAGTAGATGACAGGGTCTAGTATCTTGATCCAGATATCTTTGGTGGAAAGGCATGGTTTGTTATAGATCTGAGGTAGTTACAAGAATTGTCAAGACACTCTAAATCCACAGCTTTGTCCTCTAGAGATGAAGGACTCAAAAGATATTAGCTTCTGAGTATCGCATCTTAGTTTGACAAAACAGACAGAAGAACAACAAGCTGACCTTGAAATTGATCTTAACTCCAGATGTATTGAAGTTGTTTATTGGGCAATGTGTGATAACCAGTGATGGTAGTGTTGTGATGTTCACAACATGCCCCATTTTACTCCTTAGCAAAATGAGGACCCCTGCTATCACTTTGCTTTTTTGCTTCTGTTTTGTTTCTGTGGGTCTGTTGGTGATAAAGGGAAAGAGGGTTAAAGTTACAAACTTTAGTAAAAATAGAGAAAAAATGCATTTTCAGTACCAAGGCATGATATTGTTGGATTCCTTGTAAAAAATGAGCCAGGGTTGCTTTTTGAACCATCTTAAAATTTGCCATATTTTGTAAGTTATGATCATTTTGGTAAAATGTACATTCAAGTTTGTATATCGCTTTGCATATACAAGGTCGTTTGTATATGCAAAGGGTTTTATTTTTTTACTTAGTTGCATTTAACTTTTGAAATCAGGTTGCTTATGCATTTGATTTTGTATGTTAGGTCTCTTGTATGTCGCTCACATGCAAAGTCACGAGATGGGTCTTGTATATCGGATTTGCATACAAGACCGATTGTATATTCTTTTTTCCTTGTATGCATTTGGTTAAGGTTTTTGAAATATACATACAAGGTGGACCCAAAGTGTTTTTAGGTTAAAATGAATTTATGTTTCAGATCCACTTTGTATCCCACGTTTGTATGTTTGGTAGGTAGAATATACAGGGCACTTCATACATGGCAGACCCGAAAAGGTTATTAAACGGTGTTAAATCATTGTATCTTCGCAGGCTTGTATATTTGGGTGTTATGCATTGCAAATATACATCGCATGACTTGAAGTTTATTAAAAGTGGTTAATTCATTACATGTATCTGCAATGTATATATCTTACATGCACTGCCAAGATACAAACACTTTATGCATTCGGCGGACCTGAAGGGAGTTATGAAAATTGATTATTCCTTGTACATTTCAGACTTGTATATTTAAACATTCAAAGCAAACATACATCGAAATATACAAGGGGCAGAATCAAAATAGCTATAGTATAACGTTAAATCATTGTATATTTTGCACAATGTATATTTCATACATACACTAGGACATACAACGAAATATGCATCTCGTGGAATCCAAGGGGTTATGAAAAGGAGTTAATTCGTTGTATATTCCATGGCTTGTATGTTTCAGAACATACATCGCTGGCATACAATGTGGAATCCAAAAAGATTAGAATCAAGTTAAATGCTTGTATGTATACCCGATTGTATATCTAAAACATACAATGCACACATACAAGTCGGAACCCAAAAGGGGGTTGGAATCCGATTAGGACTTTGCATCGCATCTGACTTGTATATCAGAGGATACATACAAACGAAATATACAAGGGGCAAACTTGAAGTGAATATGAAATAACAAGAAGTCCTTGTATATTTCACGCCTTGCATGTTATTACATTGCAAGGAGTATACAGGACGGATCTCAACGAAGGATTAAGTTTGGTTAAATGCTTGTATCCCGTCTGAATTGAATATCTAAAAGATACACTACATGTATACATCGAGTGGAATTGAAAAATCATAAATTAGAGTTAAATGCTTGTATATTTTGGCATTTGTATATTGTGATATACAGACCGATATACGTTGCATACATACAAGCCGGATTCAAAATAAAAGTCCATAATAGAAAAGTCGTATGTTTCCGACTTGTATATTATCAAGCATACATTGTGATATGCAAACCACGGAATAGAAAGCGGATTTTAATGTGATTTAACGGAGGTGTCCCATCCGACTTGTATATCGAGTATACAAGGATTTAAATAGAGAAATGAGCGGGAAAAGACGAAGCGATAGGAATTTGGAGGTAAATTTTAAGGCCCGAATGCATATTTTTGGTCAATGATAGTTGACTACTTTTCTAAGTGTTGTACATGCATTTTTGGACACGATTTCCACAGATTTAGGGCCCGATTGATGCGTTCACATAGTCACGACTAGATTTGGTAGTTGTTTTTTCTATAGGTTTATTAAATGATGATACTTATTGCTTATCCATTTTTGGCAGGTTTGTAATTGAAGAAGGAGCTGAAACTTGATGGCAATGACATCACGAAGGAGGAAATTCGATTTCAGGAGCAGAGGAAGATAAGGATAAAGGGTGAGGAAGTTAAGGGTCTTCATTGATGAGGATAAAATATAGCCGAAGATATCATTGCAGTAGGCAACAGAAGTTATTATTGAGCTGCTACAGTTTTCAAAATGACATATTTCACCCAGATTTGATGAATGTTCAAAGATATTTCTGGGGATTTGTTCTCCAGCATTTATTATTGTAACCAGAGGTTTGAACCATTGCTTAACTAAGGTTTTTGAGCTATATTGAGGACAACTAAAATCTATATATTGTGCCTCTATACACTATCAAACTTTACACAAGGATTTTAGTAATTTAGCTTAGCATTTAGGAGTAGAAGAAGGAGGTCATCTGTGTCTACAACAAGGAGCATGTGGAACATCCTGCCTCCTTGTTGTATCTGTAAAGCTTGTAAGTTTTCTATAATTTGGTCAATGAAGCTAAGACTCATTCAGACATTGTAAATCTTATGTGACTGTCTGTTTCTAATACAATTGAATCTAGAATTCTGCATCTATCTTCTAAGTTTTTTCTTGCTCTTCATTGTGTTTGAAACATTTTCTCTTAGAGCTCGCAATTTTAAGTGTATGTTTGTGAAAATGCTTAGAACTTACACTTAGGGTTTTGTCTGTGGATTTGATCAATTTGCTGCAATACTTATACAGTGGATAATAGAACAATTAGATCATTTGGTAGAATGAATGATGTTTAGATTAGATCTTTCTAACTTTTCCCAACCCATCTGAAAATACTTAGCTAAAAACATAGAAATTCAAAAGAAATTGTCTCATATTTGAAAGAGCATGCATAACAGAGTTGAAAGTAGACAGTTTTCATAAATATTTAAGAGGAGAAAGCTGCAATTATTCAAGAAGACCATTTGAAAGCTTTGCAGCATAGTAACACTTTTATGCAAAAGGAGAGTGAATAATACACTAATATTTATAATCTTTTTTTTACATAAGTTTAAGTCCAGTTAACCAACAGGAAACCCTAAACTACATAAGGCCCCTTGAACATTACAGCTTCACATTGACCAACTGAATTTGCCCAATAGGTCAAGACCTGACCATATTAAACTTGGGATTAAGCGAATCTTAACCAATTCCTTCATATCTTTCAAGTCAGTTTTGGTTCATTTATGTGAATTTTAAACTATTGTTATGACTGTCTCAAAACAATCATCAGCAGGTAGTCGACATGATTGATGATCTAGGAGTGCAAGTCTTGATCCGCATCTCATATTATGTATGGATCTAGCCAACAGAGAAAAGTACTCTACAAGTTGTAAATGTTCTTGAAGTTGACTGGTAAAAAGATTGTAGATCATTCTGCGGATAGATATATCCAATGGAATTGGATGATTTTGGTGTGTGTGTGTTGTGACTATGGAGTAATTGTGAAAAGAAGCAGATATCAAAGTTCAGATGCTAGTAGAATGGTAAGAGGAGGAGAGTAAAGATGAAGTGTATCAAGTCAATTTTTTGTGCTTAACTGGAACTGAACTCCAGCATTGATAGATGCCAAATATCAGTTTAAATATTTTGTAACTCTTCTTTCTTGTAGGCAGTGAGCCTTCTTTTGAGGAGTCAGCTCTTGGCAGTGAGACTGAATGCATGTGCATTCCCCATTGTAATACTTTTAACAAAGTATAATCTTTGTGGGTTAACCCCCACCATGGTTTTTCCCTTAACTAGGTTTCCACGTCAAAAATCTTTGTGTCAAGTGTACTATTTTCATTTCTGGTCATGTGTTATTGATTAATGCTGAAATGTTTTGGATATAAGTTTTAAATGAAGATTAAGAAAAAGAAATTGTTAAATTTTGTGACAATTGATTCATCCCCCCTCTTAGTTTTCTGGACCTAATTCAATAGATGCCCCTCAAGAGGATAGGTGGGCTGAAAGAACACAAGTGTCCTCTCGAAATGGATAAGAAGGATGTTGATGAAATATTAGAGGATTTGATGATTGAATAAGAGAAGAGATTTGGAGGATAGAGGATGTTAGTTGATTGGATAGAAGTGATGAAAAGATTGAGGAGGTAAGGGATTGGAATGGATGGCATGGAATGATTCATCATGCTATGTAGGATTGAGTAAAGTTATTTAATATATCACTAGATGTTATGCACCAAGGTATGAAGACCAAGGTGATGATGTGTCCCATGCATAGGACTAACTCACAAAAGAGGTTTCAAGTTACCCTATGATATATAGCGCAATGATATGGAAGACCATCATACCTTTAGGGTAGGTAGGCTATAGGGATCAATGTGAATGCAAAATAAAATGATAATGCACAAAAATAAGAAAGAAAGCATGCATAAAATGATGCAAAATACCTTAATGGTTCCCCTAGTCAAGTTGAAAATCTAAAGATTTATTAATGGGTGATGATGGATAGTGTTGTTGATGTGGGAATGATATATTTTAAGAACAACACAATGAATGGGAATGATATATCCTAATGATTGTGATTAAAGTTAATCAAGGCTTGCAATAAGGATCAGAACAAGATTGATGGATGCAATTGGATGGTTTGGGGGGATTTCTAGTGAGTTATGTTTGGATTGAGATTTTCTTATGATGGTTCGATTTCTAGAAGTATTTGATTGATGGGAGGGATTGCATTGGAGTACATTGGGAGATCCTTTACCTTCATACAAAGATAAGAAAAAGATGAGTCTATGGACAAGGAAGGTTGTCAATAGGGGATGGCATATATGGGGGATCCATGGTGGAGAGAGGGAGGGATTTGGATGTGATCTCCAAGGACTACATCACATAGGAATAATATTCCCCACTCTAAATAGCTCACTTATGATGAGGTGTGGCAATGCTTTTGATGATGCATGATAGAAAGGGTGTATGTAAAGGATGGGTATATACCAAGAAGTATCCAAAGAATGTTTCAAAATTGATTCCCTTATCCTTGTTGGGATTGAAAGAAAAAAGGGTGGATGTATTGGGGAGATGATAGGATAGATATGCAAATATAGTGGATGTGATGGATAGAAGTGGTAAGATAGGCAAGGCTTGCCCCCAAGTGTAGGTGCTCTTAGATAGAAGATTATGCATGATGCTTATGAATAGGTTTTCATCATGGTACTTGTCTAAGGTCCCATAAGAATGGTTTTCATTGTTGAACAATTTTTTTCTCTTTACTTTTAAAAAAAAATTCTTTCTTTTTTTCTTTTTTGGATTGTTTGATTTTTTTTTTGGATTTTTATTATTTTTTGGTTGGATGGGTGGATTAGGATTGGAGGTGTGTAGTAGGATGGAGTATTGAGATAGGTTGGACTGAAGAATCAATTTTCATGATGAGGTGATTAGAGTCCATGGAATAATGATTGCATATGGACCATTACATGATTGTCTACGAGATCATGATTGGCCAAATAGTGGCAATAGAGAAAAAACTTGCTAGATGAAAAAGTGCTAACATTTAGACTAATATTTAGATTTGGATGGAAAGAATTTTAAGATTTCTAGCTTGAATATGGACTCCGTACAAAAATTCCTTAGTATTACCTCATAATTAGGCAAATGGGAGTCCCAAAACTTGCCAAAGAAACTTGCAAAACCACCCATTTAGTGTTATCCTGAAATTTTTGACAATTTCATCCTTGAAATAGTAAGCACAAAAATTACACACAGCCTCCACAAGGACCCCTATGATGATATATGATCCTTGTCACATACATGTAAGCATGAAATAATGTCCTCTAAGAAGAAAACCTCTTGGTGACGTGTCATTTCTTCCATCTTGTGGTGTTTCCTCTGTCGTTTCCCTCTCTTTGTTCTTGACATTTTTTGACACTTTGCGACACTTGTCGAATTACATTTTTCTGAGATTTTGACCATGTTCCTAAGCCTTGTATGCATCTTGTAGGTGAGTTTTCACCATTCCCCTATGTTTTTCATCTTCTCCACCCCTTAGAACCTTCTAGGGGTCCCTCAGAGCCATCTCCCACTTTTAGTTTTTAGTTTCACTCAACCAATCCAAATCTCCCCCTATTATTTCTAGATCTCCCACTGAGAGATCCTACTTCGCAAGTGGAGATTTGGATTCTTGCACATGATTGACCTATTTCCAAAGGAAGATCCCCTCCTTTTCATCTCCTCTACCATCTCCCATCATGCATTTTCACCCAGCCCCCTTTCTTTCCAGATCTCCCACCGAGTGACCCTCATAAAATAGGATCTCCCCTCGAGTGACCTAGGGTCAGCCCCTGGCAACCCATGGGAAACCATACTAGTGAAAGGGGAAACCCATGGGTGACCCTGTCACATTTCCATTCATGGAAAAGCAGGAGTTTCTAACTCCAAATAGCTTTTTTTTCTCCCATTTTTCTTCCAATTCACATGATTTGTGATGCCTAATTTGGAGTTGACTATTTCATGCACCCAAACATGCATAATTACCTCACTTTGATCTAAAATTAACAACTCATTTTCTCCCATGCATTCTTCTAACTCCATTTCTTCTTTAGTGATAAGCTATTATTGCATTATCACTCCCTAATTAACTGAGTTTGCTGGGGAATCAATATAGTTCACTCCCCAATCAATCCTTGTTAACTCTTTAATCAATTGAGTTAACTTCTCAATCAATCCCCTTCTTCTATCCTATAAATCCCCCCTCCTTCAAGCACAAAGTGAGGCAAATTCACTGTGCACATAGCTCTTGCTAAGTTTTTGCTCTCGAATCAACATTGTCATGCTCTTACAGGATGATGGTGTCTTTTATTTGTTCATTGTTCATCAAGCTTTCACATAAATCTATTCAAGCATCGTTACGCTACTTCAATCAAGCCATTGTGCTCATCAACAACTCTCATTGAGCTCATTTTGTAAAGCTTCCAAAAGATTCTTTTGCTTCTTTCTGTTGTCTTGTCGCCAAGAGGTCTTCTTGTTGCTTCAAAAGGATACAAGTTTGCCATCAAGGATCTCTGAGGGTAGTGGAGGCTCACAAGTCTTCTTTATTTTAGGTTCCTCTATGCTTTATGTCAATCAGTAGTAATTAGAAAATTGAAATTGCTCTTGGGATTAGTAATTTATTGCTTTTTCCTTGATAGAATAGTCAAATGTAGCATTTTAGAGTAATTTACATTCATAGTTTAATTCAATTACTTGCAAAATTTCCTTTTCTACATTAAATCATATCAAAACACTTGAAAACCCCAAAAAGATAGAATAATTGCATTAGGTAAAATTCATTCTAGTTGCATTCATATCTCCTTTCTTAGATTAAAAAGCATCTTTTATTTCCAAAATACCAAAAAAAGCACAAAAACAAGTTTTGCATGTCATATAGTTGCATTCATAAAAATATAGAAAAGACCAAAAACATTAGACAGTTAGGTAAATTGCAAACCCTTGATATCGTCACAATGTCAACTACGGCCAACTATTTGGTCAAATCCTTTATACTAACACTAAGGTCAACAAAAGTCAATGCACAAGTAAACCTTAGGTCAACCCAAAACCCTAAGTCAAACCAAAGTCTCGTCAAGGTTAGTCAGCCTAAACTTATCTCTTGTCTTGGCTCACAAATGTGCCTAGGATTAAGAGATGAGTGGGTGAGGGCAGTCCTCAACAAGATTGAGGAGATCCATCCGAGACCTCAACAAGATCCATTTGTCTTACAACAACTAGAAGCACTTAGACAACTTCAAATACAACGAGGAATCATCCAACGAATTGAAAGACAACAAGCCATTGATGAAAGTAACAGTTTACACACACAAAGGTGGAATAATAGAAACCCTAACAGAAGAAGAGTAACTAGTGACCCTTCAGGTCATTTGGTTATCTCTACAACAACCATCATTGAATGAAACATCTACATTAGCACACAATAACAAAGGCCCCAGGATGTCCCAACCTCTCTCCGCGAAGTCCATCTCTCCAACGAGCCAGACCACTCCCGTGTCTCATCTCCTCTCGGATAGCTAGTTCCATGCTCAAGCAAGAGTGACATGGCGGTTCACCCCAAGGCAAGGAGGGAAGGATCTGTGTGTGTGCTAAAGTCTAACTCGACATCCCCAGGCAACTGAAGTTGCAATTTTGAGTGTACATATATTGGTGAACCTGACGTGAAATACATAATCTTTTCATTTTGTAGTTTGCATTCCCATTATTCAGATCACAAAACATTTAGTGGTTCAAAACTAAAATTGTCAAAGCATTTTCACACTATTCTTCATAGCCACTTCCATCATTTCAGTCTCTATCACCTTCACCATCATCCATTCCATTTATTCTATGGTGTCTACAGCACCCCCAAATATGATAGAACCTGACATAAACCAAGGGAATATTCCCTCAAGAGAACCAAAAACCCCTTCTTTCGATAAGCATGTGCCACCATATCTAGATGCACCAATCATGAACTGCTATGACTACGAAGACTCAGATTATGAACAAGACCAAAGAGAATCTAGGCGTTCTCTGTCATTCAGCAACCCATCTTGGGAACACAATCCATCCGTACCAAATGTGCCACATAAAGCCAGGAGGGTAAGGTCAGAAATACATCAACCCAATCAACCTTCCATGAGTACATCAAGTACTGATCTTGATGAGGAAGTGAAACAATTAGAAAGACACTTGCAAGAGGCAAGAGATGCTCAAGAAGCATTAAGATTCACCTTGTGAGAAAAACAAAGAGAAAATGTTGCATGAGAAGAGGCATACCATCATGACAATACTCAGAAAGAAAATCTTAGAAACAAGGAAACACCTAGAGCTACCACTCCTATAGACTTAATCGCAACTCTGGTGCAAAGGATTATAATCTTGGAAGAAAAATAAGCTGCTCCTGAAAGAAGGCAAAAATCCCATGAACAAGACTAGGGGGCATCTTAGAATCCCCCTATCTCAACTATTATTCTCGAAATGCAAGTAATGACACATGTCTGAATGGGAATCCTCCTATTCAAAACAATCCTATAGTGTTGGGAAATCAAACAAATCAAACAATGGGTTATCAAAACCCACCTATAGGGCTGTTGTTATCAACCCATCAATTGCAAAGCACCTTACTCAGAACATATCTCAAATACTTGAAAGACCCTCTCAATCAAAACATAAGGAATGTGCAGTTACCTCGACCACTACCAGATCTCCCAAAGTTCAAAAGAGAAGGAGATCCAAATTCACATATTAAAGCTTACACTACAACAATAAGAGAACTTCTTCCGTGGGATGGGGTTGTTGCCAAGATCTTTCAAAAAACTCTCAAAGGAATAGCCCTTGATTGGTACTATCATTTGCCAGAGGCTTCAATTCACTCATTCAGACAACTAGTTGAAGAGTTTGTAATGGCATTTGACATGAACAAACTTGTCAATAAGAGAATCAGAGAATTCCTAACCATGAAGCAAGAATCGAATGAATCCGTAGCCCATTTTGTGACCAAATGGAGGCAAGTCCTCTATTCCTCAACCAATGCCTCAAACATGGACCATCATGAACTATGCAATCTTTTCTTACACACCTTGAACAAATAAATGAGAGAAGATGTTCAAAAATTACCTTACAGATCCTATGAAGAAGTGTTGGAAAGTGCTTTGAGGATAGATTAAGTCTCTATTGACAATGGCAGAAAGGTCTACAAGTCAAACTGAAAGTTAACAAGGAAAACACAAGGAACAATGCTCTTGTCATCAAGATTCTTAAAAACAATAGAAACACAACCACATATGGGGTGATAGATCAACCCCCATTCAAGAAGGTAAGAGACAATTACAATGGGAGAGACTGTTATACTCCTAATGTCAATGTAATTGACTGGCCTAGAAACAATGGATACTACCCTAGGGACAACTACCAGGGTTGGAATTGCAACAGAAATAGAAATGATGGAAAGTACAAAGAAACTCCATATGAGTACAACCAGTCTTGTTCTTTTCATAAAACAATGGGGTATAGCACATAATCCTATAGGGAATAAAATAGTTTCATAGCGAGATTACCAGAAGACCAACAACAATTGTTCATAGAAATGTTCTTGATCCTAGAGAAAGTCATGCCTAATAACAAGGGCACAAGACAAACCCAAGCCCCAATAGCCCCATAGAATGGTAACAGGAGAATCTACCAAGATCCATTTCCCACGCATAAGGATGTAGAAAAATCAAACCAAAACAAAGTAGCCCAAGGTAGCAACACTGGCACCCCACCGCAACTAGGGTAGAAAGGTGAAGCTAGGATGATGGGATTAGTCAAGATTCTACACAATGACAAAGAAGAGGAGGATCATGAGGATGAAAAAAAACAAATGGAAGTATGTGAGGGTGCCGTTTTGGTAGTGGAACCAATACCAACGCCGATCAGACCTTATGAACTTATTGAAGACTTAAAAAGGACATATTTTCACATATCATTCATTGACCTACTCAGGAATTCCCCTTCACATCATGTTGTGCTACTAAAAGCAATAGGGTTGAAATATCTTGATCACACCACTCCTCCACCTAGCAAACAGATCAACCATGTGGACTATGACATTAGCCCACAAAATTTAGAACTCAAGGATACAAGGTTGTTTTTTGACCTAAAGCAAATGCATTCTGAAGCAGAGCTAACCAAGAATGGAGACCCTGCATTGTACTTACAATTTTGGATCTATGACACGTGCATCAAACAAACCTTAATTGATGATGGAGTAGTAATGAACATAGTTCCATTCTCCCTCCTAGAGAGAATGGGTTATGGGCACACAAATATCACCGCTTCATGAGACACCCTGAGTGGGTACGATAACCTAAAGGCTACTATGATAGGGAAGATCATGCTCCCCATGACTCTAGGGCCCAAGACTATCCCAACCACATTTTACGTCATCGACAAGGACATAGGATACAATTTGGTCCTTGGAAGACATGGATCCATAAGATGAAAGTTGTACCATCAACGTTATTTCAAGAAGCTTGATTCCTATATCTAAGGAAGGTATACATTGCGAAACGGGATCTGGAACCTTTTAGCATGTTGAAATAAAACACATAAAACAAGCATATAGGCATCCCTATAGATTATGAATTCCCTACCAACAAACTAACTGTCCCTAGTCCTACACCTCAATCAATATGCATCAAGTGAATAGAAACTCTAGAAAAGACCATAAACACTGTGGAGATGAAAACCCTATAAAATGAGGCACCATCAAAATAAAAAGAAATTGTTCCCAAGTAAAAGACAGTTAAGATCATGGAATGGATAGAGCAGGATTGACCTCTCTAATCCCCACTAGAAGAGCTCATGATTAGTATTCAACCTAATTATAAGCTCTTCCCTTGCATAGGGGAGAAACATCATAGAACTGAAGGTTCGGTGTTGGAAACCACTATGTTAGACTTGAGAAATGCAGACCCACAAGTTTTCTCAGATCTTGAGGAAGACATGACAAAAAGTTACACCTCTTTATCACCCTTAAGCGAATCACATGTCCCTGAGACACCAGAGGGAACAAAGTCATACAAGCCTCTCACACCAATATAGGATTCATACAGACCATTGACGCCCATGGAGGAGGTGCATTCTATTGGAAATGAATCAACTAATGCAATAGGAATGTTACCTAGGATGTTCATGGTGTCTCAACCACAAGAGAAGCCAACCACCTCTACCTCAGTGCAATCAAACAAACTTGGTGAGTGGGAAGTACCTTTAGTACAAATTGAAATGGTTGAAATACTTCCAGATGAAGATGAAGAAAGTCAGGGAATGTTTTGTAAAGAGTGGAAAATGAGAGTGTCAATTGGCATTGATGATCTTATCATTTTTGAGTTACCAGGAAGTTACATTTTGTTTTCCATGGATTTAAGAATAGAACCAAATGGGAGGACAACTATAAGCTTTATCCCTCCTAATGAACAAAGGGAGCCACAAACTCCCCTTGAATTGTTTCAATTCTTACAAAGTATCCAAGTCAAACAAGATATAAAAATCTACATGCAAGAATAGTTCGACCTATTAGTAGAGTTATTAAGATGCGATGGAATCCTGTATTGGACCCCTTCTCATCAACAAGCCTTTCAAGACTTACTTCGTCTCACACTGCCAAGGGAAACCACTGAGTTTGAAATGATAGAATCAAACAACAAACCCTACAGAATAGGAGAACTTGTTCTAAGAAGAGGTGGCACAGAAAATAAGAAAAGAAGACAAAAAAGAAAATTCATGAAAGACTGGAAAGGACCTTACATGGTTAAACAAGATGTTGGAAACAGTGCCTATCTCTTGTGCATAAAGGAGGGAGAGGAATTTGGTGAAATAGTCAATGCCTTTCACCTCAAGAAATACGTCTAAAAACCAAAAAAATCATAAAACATAAAAATACAAAAAGAAATTAAAAAAATCAAAATGCCAAATATAATTTGTTTCTTGCATTTCAGTTTCATTATGTTCATCTTGCATTATAGTTAGTGACTTGCTCTTATATCATTTTCATTTCAGTAAGGAGTCTAAGGTTGCCTAGATATATGTGATCCTTTCAAGACCTAGAGATTCCCCATTTCCACAATCACCATGTCCCCCCTTCATTCCCAGTGATTCTAATCAAAGCCTAGCTCTTAGCTTTACACTGATCCTAGTCTTAATGAGCCAAGATGTTAGGTCTAAACAAAGTCATTATTCAAACCTACAATGTTCAAAGGAAGATTGCAAGTAGACCTTCCCAATTCTTCCCTAGTAGAAGAGAAGTCTGACTAGATTACAAAAACTTTTGGTGGCGCTCAGCCCCTTATCTTTCCTAGCCAAAAACATCAGGAATATCAAAACTCTGAAGGAAACAATCTAAAATCCAAGTGAGTAAAAAAACGAGTGATCAAAATAAGAGTGTTGAGAAAAGTGAAAATTGAGAGATCAAACTATTGCATATCCAAAGTTCCAAAAGCATTCATTTTCATAAAAAGTCAAAATCCAATAAAATGAGAAAATCAAGTGAGGCATTCTAGAAAATACAAAAAAGGTGGAAAAAGCAAAAAAAGGAGAGATACAAAAATAAGAGTGAAAGAGAGAAGATTGTTGAATGTTCGTACTCTTGGGTGGAGATCAGTCTAAACTCGAAGCTTCAAGGGTGACATTCTAACAGAGGAAATAAAAAGAAAAAGGTACAAAGCACACACACACACAAGCTGAGAGAATCCAAGAGTCTAGTAGTCTTTAGGATCATTTTCTATCTAGGGATCCTAGTTCTTTCCCATTTATCCTTTATCCTGGGTCTATCTTTCTTTCCATCTATGATCTAAGTCTAGCAAACATCGATAAAATTTGTTACTTGTCTAAGTTGAAAGCTTATCAAATTGCCTTATCTAGATAAGAGTTAGTGTTTAGCCTTTAGCAAAGTCCAAATTCAGAAGCACTCCATTTCATTCCTACTCCCCACTTGAGTTTTAAACTCCTATCTCATAGCCTTGAATAGGTCTCTTATCAGGATAACTTGCAATCCCCTGGATTGAAAATCATATTAAAGAGAAGCCATATTGTTCATTCCACATTGCATTCATATCAAAATTAGAAAAAGAATCTCAAAGCAATAAAGTCAATGTCATAACTTGTGACATTCAATATAAGTAAATGTTTCATTTTATCATTTCTTGTGTTCTTGCATCTGCATATTGTAAACTGCATCCCATATATATGCCCAAAAATTATAAAAACATGTCATCATCATCATACTTGCATGGTTAGAGTTGAAGGTCAAAACAAAATCAAAACAACTTCTAAAACTTCCATAATGCACAAGAGATGAGTACCCATTCAATAGACAAAACCATAAAAGGATAAACTTTCACTTATATATCCGAAGTTTAGATATACAAGAGTACAAAAGAGCTAAGACAAAATGCTCCCAAGGGAAGTAAAGGCTCCCCATGCAAGGGGCCACAATTTCAAAGGAAAAACAAAAGTAAAATCAAGGATGATTCCCCTCAACAGAACCCTTAGGACTCCTACTCCTCTACCTATGTGCACCACTAGTTGCTCCATGGGACCTATGAGAGGAAGGCACCCTATTGTGAGCATGTGATTGTGAAGGCCCTACTACACTAGCATCCGCCAGCCAAATCCAAGACGAGCCATCTCACAAAGCACCTAATTCTCACCCTTAAGGATGAGATTCTCAGCCTTCAAATCCACACTCACCTGATATCCATGATAGGTAGGAGAAAAAATGTTAGTGTGTCACCCAGCAATAGGGGGCACACCAGGATCAACCAAAAGACTCTCTTGGGACAACCTAGTGAAGGGAGAAGCCAAGCCAACATTAATCTCATGAACTAAATCCCTTCACTGTGGAATGTTACCTATGAATTGAACCTAAAAGTGAAAAGTGTGTTAGTTCTTCACAAAAAGGAAGGAAAGAGAAAGGATAAAGTGTGAAAAACAATAAAGGAAACATAGACTTACATGGGTTACCAGGCTGCCAATTAGGGTCAAGTTGCTACATCACCTCATTCAAGTGAGGAGGTCTAGCAACTACAGGTGGACCCTCTAGAATATCATGAGCATCATTCGCATCGTTATCATCATCAAAACCATTATCTCGTGCATCCTCTGGTGAGCCCTCATCTGTCAAATCATCCCCATCAGGAATATATTCACCATCAGTAGAATCTAAATCCTCGACCACAATGAGTGCTCGAGAAGGAGTCCCTCTCCCTCTCCTTTGTCCTCCTCTCAAAGATCTAGGAACTCTAGTAATGAAGACTCTGGGAGTCAAAGGAGTCCAAGTAACTATTCTTTGATTAACCTCACCCATCTCCTGGATAGATGTATAGTAGGTAGGCATTGGGGGCAAGTCCTCAAGAAAATCCTTGCCAAACTGCTACAAGATGCACTCAACGTGATGAGCCTTGATTAGACCATTATAGTTTGAAACCTCCGTTACCCCACAGTAGTACTCTTTGATCACACCATCACATGACCATGGTCCCTCCAAGTCCGCATAAGGATAAAAAGTCGTATCCTCATCTATAAGAGCAGTTATAGCCTGCAGATAAGCATCAAAGTGACCCACCTGAATCCATCTAGCTACTCTCAGTAACCATCTATCAAGAATCAGAACTAGCTTCTAATAAGGCCTAATGTGCTCAAGGATTGAATTCATAACCAAGGAAGAGCGGCTAAAAGCAAGAGCCCCTCGTTATGTGATGCGATAGAAATCTCTCTATACCATGGCCAAAATGTATGGCCCCCAAGTATAGACTCTGCCCTACTCAAGACCCTATATAATTAGTGCCCAAAACCATCTCAAGTGATCTGAGGCCTTGTCTTCAGACAATGTCGATGCAATCAAGCCAATCAAGAACTTCCTCAAGAGAGGAATACGAAGTTGTGGCACAGAAGTAAGGTGAAATCCTATCTGATCCTTAGGGTGACTAACCCCCATAAACTATACCCAAGATGCCTTGTCCGCAAAGGACTTGCTAGCAGGTAGGACGAGAGGATGTCCTCTCACAGGAACTCCAAGGATATGATAAACATCAAATTGATTGATAGTCCACTCTCCTGAAACTTGTGGGAACCTAAAGGTGTTCCTATCCAAATCCCAATATGTCAAGATATCACAACAAATGCATGCCATAGGATGAATAATTGGTACATGACATACTCTAGCTAGGCCTATTCTCCTCAGAATAGCATGATCATCATCACTTAGTGAAGCAAACATCTCTGTGAGCCACAATTGCTCTCTACAAGCATTCCATCGAATGTGCATGTCCTACAAATCAAAAAAGAACTTTAGATTAGATCTTGTCAACTTGCAAAAATCATAAAAATCATAAACTTACAAAAAATCACACAAAAAAAGTATAAACCATCAAAATTGCGATAAATAGGAAAATACAGTAGCCAAATTAGGTCAAAATGGAGTGAAGCGAATGTCAGAAAATATCAAAATTTGGATAAAATTTACCCAACAGGGTCACCCTTGGGTGACCTAGTTGTCAGTAGGATCTCCCCCAGGGCGACCCTGTTGTCAGCCAAATCTCCCCCTGAGCAACCTACCTAACAAAAGGGGTGACCCAGTGTGGAGATCCCCTGAATAGAAAATGCTCTAAAATCTATATTATTTAGCTGACTTCAGAAAACAAAAGACCGATCCTACTCTAAACAAAAAAATAGAGGCAATGCAACAAGAAGAATCACAAAAAATAGAAATTTTCAAGAGATTTTTCATAAAATTCAAACTAAGCTTTAGAGAAGGGTTTTTCATTATTTCCATACCTAATTCCTAGTGGCTGAAGAAGAGGTGGCCATCTTCGTGATCCCCTCAACAATATCTCCTGAATGACTATTCACATGATTAATTCTATCATAGATTCGCTCTGATCTCACTAATTTCCTTGCTTTACTTTCCCTTAGCTTAGTTTCTTTTATGCATTCTTAGATTAGTCTTTTCTTTTATGCATCTTTTGTGTGTCATTTTGCATGCATTCATTCCTACACATCTCATAGACAAAGGCAAGAAACTAGTCAAAATCTCATGATCTATGGTAAGTTCATCATTTTAGTTTTCATTATTTGTTTTGATATGTTCAAATGTCGAGATAAGACTAGTTATTGTAGGTACAATGGTGGGAAAATTAAAAATAGGTAAGGCCTAGTTTGGGAACGATACTTACCTTTCATGTAGACTACCGTCCCCAAGGTAGCAAATATGTAAGCACAAAATCATGCACATCCTCCACGAGGACCCCTATGATGATATATGATCCTTGTCATGTACATTTAAGTGTGAAATAATGTCCTCTAAGAAGAAAACCTCTTGGTGACATGTCATTTCTTCCATCTTGTGGCATTTCCTCTTTGTCATTTTCCCTCTCTCTTTGTTGTCGACGCTTTTTGACACTTTACGACACTTGTCGATTTGCATTTTCCTGAGCTTTCGACCCCATTCCTAATCCTTGTATACATCTTGTGGGTGAGTTTTCACCTTTCCCCTATGTTTTTCATCTTCTCCATCCCCTAGAAGCCTTCTAGAGGTCATCTGGAGCCATCTCCCACTTTTAGTTTTCAGTTTCTCTCAACCAATCCAAATCTCCCTCTATTATTTCCATATCTCCCACTGGGTAATCCTACTTTGCAAGTGGAGATTTGGATTCTTACACATGATTGACCTATTTTTAGAGGTAGAGCCCCTCCTTTTCATCTCCCCTACCATCTCCCATCATGCATTTTCACCCAGCCCCCTTTCTTTCCAGATCTCCCGTTGGGTGACCCTCATAAAATAGGATCTCCCCTCGGGTGACCTAGGGTCACCCCCCAAGTGACCCATGAATGACCCTACTGGTTAAAGGGGTGAACCATGGGTGACCCTGTTGCGTTTCTAGCCATGGAAAAGCTCAAGTTTCTAACTTGAAATAGCTCCGTTTTCACCTGTTTTTCTTCCAGTTCGCATGATTTTTTATGCCTACTTTGGAGTTGACTATTTCATGCACCCACACATGCATAATTAGCTGCATTTGATCTAAAATTAACTACTCATTCTCTCCCATGCATTCTTCTAACTCCATTTCTTCTTCAGTGATAAGCTATTATTGCATTATCACTCCTTAATTAACTGAGTTTACTGGGTAATCAATCCAGTTCACTCCTCAATCAATCCTTGTTAACTCTTCAATCAATTGAGTTAACTTCTGAATCAATCCCCTTCTTCTAACCTATAAATACCCCCTCCCTCAAGCACAAAGGGAGGCAAATTCATTATGCACACAGCCCTTGCTAGGTTTTTTCTCTTCAATCAGCATTCTCATTCTCACACAGGATGAAAGTGCCTTTTATTTGTTCATTGTTCATCAAGATTTCACATAAAGCTCTTCAAACATCATTACGATGCTTCAATCAAGCCATCATGCTCATCAATAGCTTTCATTGAGCTCATTTTGTAAAGCTTCCAAAAGCTTCTTTCACTTCTTTATGTTGTCTTATCGTCATGATGTCTTCCCGTTGCCTTAAAAGGATACGAGGTTGCCATCAAGAATCTCTGAGGTTAGTGGAGACTCACAAATCTTCTTTATTTCAGGTTCTTCTATGCTTTATGTCAATTAGTAGTAATTAGAAAATTGAAATTGCTCTTGGGATTAGTAATTTATTACTTTTTCCTTGATAGAATAGTCAAATCTAACATTTTAGAGTAATTTACATTCATAGTTTAATTCAATTACTTGCAATTTCCTTTTCTAGATTAAATCATATCAAAACATTTGAAAACCCCAAAAACATAGAATAATTGCATTAGGTAAAATTCATTGTTGTTGCATTCATATTTCCTTTCTTAGATTAAAAAGCATATGTTATTTCTAAAATACCAAACAAAGCACAAAAACAAGTTTTGCATGTCATATAGTTGTATTCATAAAAATATAGAAAAGACCAAGAACATTAGACAGTTAGGTAAATTGTAAACCCTTGGTAGCATCACAAGGTCAACTATGGTCAACTATTTGGTCAAACCCTTAATACTAACACAAGGTAAGCAAAAGTCAATGCACAACTAAACATTACGTCAACCCAAAACCCTAAGTAAAACCAAAGTCTAGTCAAGGTTAGTCTGCATACACCTATCTCTTGTCTCAGCTCATGATTGTGCCTAGGATTAAGAGGTGAGTGGGTGAGGGTAGTCCTTGACAAGATTGAGGAGATCCATCTGAGACCTCAATAAGATCCATTTGTCTTACAATAACTAGAAGCATTTAGACAACTTCAAATACAATGAGTAATCATCCAACGAATTGAAAGACAACAAGCCATCGATGAAAGTGACAGTTTACCCACACAAAGGTGGAATAGTAGAAACCCTAACAAATGAAGAGTAACTAGTGACCCTTTGGGTCATACATTTATCTCTACAATAACCATCATTAGACAAAACATCTACATTAGTACACAATGACAAAGGCCCCAAGATATGCCGACCCCTCTCCGTGAAGTCCATCTCTCCAACGAGTCAAACCACCCTAGTGTCTCACCTCCTCTCAACTGGCTACTTCCACAAGAGTGAGTGGTGTGGCAGTTCACCCCATGGCAAGGAGGGAAGGGTCCATGTGCATGTCGAAGTCTGACTTGATAGCTCCAGGCAACCAAAGTTGTGATTTTGAGCATACAGAAGCTAACAAACTTTTTTGTAACAAAATTTAATCAAATGAAAAGGGTTTATAGAGGAATCTATTAAGATTTTAAAAATATAATATATGCCTCATAATAATGTCTATAATAAAAATGGGATCCTAAAAAGGGGACTAATTATCCTAATTAGCTCCCAATCCCAAGTCCAAAAGACCTCAAGATTGGACCAAACTACTAATGCACTAACCACATAAATTGCACCCTATCTAAGCATATTAGTAGTGATTTGCCCTATGGATATTGATACTAAGCTAATCTAAACTATGAATTTAGCCTAAACTAGTTGTTATGTGAGTACTCAAACTAGTAGAATTTCTTTGGATACAATTGCTTATCAAAAATAGAGGTGAGGGCCTCAATTTATAGTTTTTTGGGATGGAAATGGAGGAATAGGATTGAATTCAGAGATCAAGGGTGGAGATTGCTTGAGGATCCTCACGAAAGGAGAATGGGACAAATGGAATGATGAGGTTGGATGAGAGAATTGCTCCAAGATTCAAGGGATGATCAATGGAAGATATTGAAGGTTTGAATGGATGGATGGCTAGGATTGGGTAGGTGTATGAAATTTAAGGCCTCATTTATGTAAAGCCATGCCTTGGATTTTGTGAGGAATTAAAAATTTTATGGAGAGGACAAGTGGAATTAAAAATTGGAGGAATAGTGCATGATAGTGCCACATGGAATTAAAAATTCTGTGCATAGTAGCACTTGGAGTGGGATAGAAGAAATAGGACAAGTGTACACTTTTTCTAAGATTTGGCCATGCTTTCAAAGTACCACTTGTCATGTACATGCATGTACATTGAATGACAAGTGGACTTCTAGAAACATGGGGGTTTCTAATTGAGAATTTATTAAAATCAATTCTTGTGTAAATGTTTTAGAAGGAATTAATGATGATTACTAAAAGTAATCAAAGGTGGACAAAATAGGGAATTAAATAAATATGGCCATTTATTTAAGATTTGATGAATGGAATGTGAACTATAGTTGTCAAATATTTGATTTTTGGACTATATTAGAGAAATTCAAATTTTTGATGAAGGGTGAAGGTGCATAATATATTAATTAAATAATTGGAAATTATTTAATAAATGGATGGATTGAGTAGAGTGATGTGGATGATTATGGATGATTATGCGAGAATGGATTGAAAGTGGTTGTGACCATTTTCAAGTGTCTATATTTTTCCCCTCTTTGATATGGCAACATTACTGTCAAGGTTGACAGGATATCATATAATTTTCTAATAAGCATGCCCCACTCGGCAGACGAGAGACAAATGGGTGACCAGGTGATGCCCCCTCGAGAGATTGGTGGAAATAAAATAAAATTTCTGGTGATGTCTCAAAAGAGAAAAAATACCAAAGAGGGAGAAAAAGAGGGTGAATAGAGAACCCGTGACAAGATGAGGGAGAAAAAAGGGGGTGGGAGATGAAATACGGGGTACATAAGAGAAAATTAGGGTTTTGGGAAGGAAATTAGGGTTATTGGGGGCTACATATAAGTGGGGACACTCTCATAATCCTCGTTTTCTTCTTGTGCTTAAATTTTATTAGAAGAGAGAAGAGCCTAGAGTAGAACGATGTCACACATTCCATGGGAGGAGCATCATGCAAAGCGAGTTCGAGAGTACCTACAACTGACGGTAGTTAGTGATCTGGTAGGTTTTGAAACCTTCCTTGTGATTTGGGTTTTGGGTAGGTTAGGTACAATAAATGCCAGTCAGGAAAGGGTAGAAGATAGGTGCCAAAAGGTAGTTTAGTGCCTTGGGTTAGAGTAGAGTTGTGACAAGGAATTGTAGTGTCCAAACCAGGGATTAGTGTCATGTCTGGTGATCAGTGCCCTGCCAGGGCAGATCAACACTTAGGAAAATTGAGGGTTTAGGTTAAAGTAGCACCTAAAATGAGAAATTTAGCTCTTAGGAAGTTATTGCAGTGCTCAAAATTAAAATTGTAGTGCCCAGTTTTAGTTCCTAATCAAGCGATCAGCACCTAGGGTTTTGGGGTAGCACCCAAAAATGGGCTGGATTAGCGTTGAAAATTAGAATTGTTGTGCCCAGGTTTGGAAAGCCATGTTGGGTCTGGCGATTAGTGCCCAGACCCAGGGTTTAGCACCCATCTGAAGGGATCAATGCCCAAAATGAGGAAATCAATTCCTAAGTTGTTTTAACAACTAGGAGCAAGAAATAGTGCCTAGTTTATAAATTGAGGCTAACAAGATGCATTGTTGATTCTATAGAAGGACGAGGAAATGATACAATCTTGGGAGAATCAACCTCTGACATTTGCATTGTGGGAGTACCTAGATGTAACTGACAGGTTCTTCTTGCAGATGGTCAGTTTATGATTCATCACAGAGATGCCAACGATCAAGGCTGATAGAGCAATGATGACCATGCTAGTGGAGTGGTGGTAGACAGAGAGATGTACCTTCTTGTTGCCCACAAGGGAGGTGACCATTACATTGGTGGATGTGTTGAGGATCCTTAGGATCCCTATTCATGGTCTATGACTATGGCCATGAAGCACAATATGTGTATTAGGTTTTTTCCTTAGTCTGAGTTCCCTATGGTGATCATTGATCACAGATACGATACAGGCTAACTATGGATAGGGGATTGTATTAGTTGCCCTTATTTTTGGTTGGATTGATAGTAGGGACCTTGGTCCTAGATAGGAGGTCAAGAGGATTCCCAATTGGATGGGGACTGATGTTGTTGCATATGATCCAGGACGGTGTTGTGTTTGCATGGGGACCGTGTGTGTTGACACACTTATACCACAATATGGATGCCATGGTATACAGGAGATCGGTGAGTTTGGGATGCGGAGTCACACTGCTCCACATCTAGGCTTGGGAGGACATAGCAGTTACCAGGCCAGTGACAATTTGAGATAGGCCAAGCCATTGACCATTCATATATGCATACATAGGTTAGTTAGTTCATCACCGCGCTGTAGATTTCAGCTATTGGAGGCAGGTGATAGATGATATATAGGTTTTTGTTTGGAGACTATGGAGGGAGGTGGAGACATGGTTTAAGGAATAAGTACAATTGAGTTATGTATTGTAGCCCCAATATCTGATGGGGAGGACATAGTTGAGTGACGTGGCATTGCAAAGACGTGATGTTTATGCAAAAAACATGAAAAGAGACCAGGATTAGTTATAATTGGTTGGGTGATATGGTGGTTCAAAGATGTGATATCCATACAAACCATAAGAGGATGTGAGGGATGGGAGGACTATGTAGATAGAGGAGTTGGCCAGCTGAAGTGGTGGTACAAAGACGTGATGCTTATGCAAACACCACTAAAGGAACTGAGGGCTAGAATGATATGGCAGGTGAGGTGAAGTGGTGGTGCATAGATGACATGTTTATGTAGAAACCACTAAAAGGGACCAAAGGGGTGGGAGGATTGAGGGATATAGAAGGATGATGAATGTTAGGGTAGGTAGGAGTTTTTCTTTTCTATTACTCACTCTATTAGAAAAGTGAGAGGATAGGAGGGGGATGAAATCTCAATTAGGGAAGTATCTGGATGAGAGATAGTGGATGGATGATGGTAGGATAGTGGGTGTGAATTCTAATTTTCTATTACTAGTTTCTTGCAGGAAATATGTAGGGATTGATGGATATTTTGGGAATTATGGATAATGGAAGCTTCAGTAGAGGGAGTATTCTAAATCTTAGATGATGGGATTAGTGGACCATGGATGGAGCAGATAAAGTGGATCATGATAAGGTGTCTTGAAAAATGGATCTAGGTTGAACCTACACATGATGCATGTAAATAGGTTTTCATCATGGTACTTGCCCAAGGCGCCACAAGAAGTGGTTTTCACTAGAGTATAGATTATTTATCTTTACTTTTTTATTTTTTTATTTTTATTTTTTTGTATTTTTGACTTGGGATATTCAGTGGGCTAACTATGGAACCGCTTCAGGTGGATGATGTTCATAGGTTCATCAAGCTCTTCTCCTTCAAGGGTGGAGAGGTGATAGGCTCCAAAAGCATACTTATAAGTGATGACATAGGGACCTTACCAATTACACTCAAATTTCCCTTTCTTTTCCCATTCTGACAAATTCCTTTGATTTTCTTTTTGGACCAAGTCTCCTACTGCAAACTCTCTAGCACATATTTTCTTGTTATAGGATCTGCGAAGCCGATTTTGGTATGCTTGGAGCTGATTTATGGCATTTAGGCACCATTCATCCAATAGCTCTATGTCTTGGGGGCATGCAACATGGTATTCTTCATCAGTGATAATAGTATGCAAGGAGATGTGCAATGAGGGTAACTTGATCTCTATTGGCAAGATGGCTTCAACTCCATTTTCTTATAGGGTACTAGTTTGTCATCCATAGTGAGGTATTCGCCAATATTGACTTGTTTGATAATCAACTGGGAGTCACCATAGACTTGTAGCTGCTAGATGTTCCACTAAACTATTGTTTTGAGACCAATTATCAAAGTTTCATACTTAGCCACATTATTTGTGCATGAGTAGGCAAGCTTGTATGCTTTAGGAATGTAGTTGCCTTGTGGGGTTACCAATAGTATTCCTGCCCCTGAACCATGATTAGTGAAGGATTCATCAAAGTATAATTTCTAGTTTGCTAATTCTGTCATGGACAAGATGGACTCATCTAGAAAATCAATGGAGAGTGGTTGATAATCTATGAGAGGTACTTCATCCAATTGATCTGTGACAACTTGTCCTTTGATTGCCCTTCACTCAACATATTCAATGTCAAATTCACTCATTAGCATTACCCATTTTGCCATTCTTCCTGTAAGTGAGGTCTTGGAAAGAAGGTACTTAAGATGGTTGACCTTAGATATGAGCTTGATTGAGTGACTTAGCATGTAGTTGCGTAACTTTTGAGAACATAAAATGATAGTTAGGCATGTGCATTCCTTGGGTGTGTAGTTAGGCTCATAGCTAACAAGGGTCCTGTTGATAAAGTATATAGACCTTTCACAACCAGTGTCATCATATTGTGCTAGAAGTGCTCCTATTGCTACTAAAGTTGCTGATATATATAATAATAGGGGCTTTCCATGGATGGGTTCCATTAGGACTGGCAGTGAAGCTAGATATTCCTTGATATGGTCAAATGCTTGTTGGCAATTTTGATCCCATTTGAGGTGTACATCCTTGCGAAGCAAATGGGTGAAGGGTTGACACTTGTTTGAGAATTAAGAAATGAATCTACAGATAGCCTAGAGTTTTCCTTGGAGGATTTGAAGCTATTTGAGCATCTTAGGGGGAGGTATTTCTATTATAGCAGTGACTTTAGCAGGATCTACCTCAATGCCTCTATGAGAAACAGTGAATCCTAAGCGTTTTCCTAATGTGACACCAAAGACACATTTCTTGGGATTGAGACAAAGCTTGTATTCCCTAAGATGTGCAAATATCTATTGTAGAATCTTAGGATGTTCTTCTCTTGTCTTTGTTTTTCCAAGAAGATCATCAACATAGTCCTCCAAGATTTTATGTAGCATGTCATGGAAAATAGTAGTCATAGCTCATTGTTAGGTTGCCCCAGCATTCTTTAGTCCGAAGGGCATGAATTTCTACAAATATGTACCCCAAGGACAAGTGAAAGTAGTTTTATGTTGATCTTCATGGGCAGTTCTGATTTGGTTGTACCCAGAGAAACCATCCATGAGGGAGACCATCTCATGTTATGTTGTGAGATCTATGATGATGTCAATGTTGGGGAGTGGAAAATCATCTTTTGGACATGCTTTGTTGAGGTCTTAGAAATCTGTACATACTCGAATGCCTGCAGGTTTCTTAGAAAATGGGACAATGTTGTCCAGACCCAGTCTGGATTAGTCAATAGGGTGAATAAAGCTGACCTCTAGTAGTTTTTGCAATTCTTCTTTCACAAGCAAGGTGACTTGAGGATGCATCTTGCTGAGTTTCTCCTTGATAGTTCTTGCTTCTGGAATGTACCAAAAGATGATGAACAACCAAGCAAGGATCCAATCTTGGCATGTCTGCATAAGACTAAGGAAAGGCATCAGGTGCTTCATGAAGTATCATGAAAGGTTGGAGTTTTCTTTACTTGCAAGGTTTTATGCGATGTGGGTGAGCTTGGGATGATTTTCTGTGTCGAGATTGATTTCTTAGGTACCTTCAATTAGGATATTAGAATGTTCCTACCACTTTGATGGTATGGGGGGGAAGATAGAGATCCTCATCTCCTAGTGCCTTAGAGAGGTTTTCACCTCGAGATACATCTTCATTTTTCTCTTTTGTCTGAAAGTGCCTCAAAGAGGTTTTCACTAGGGGATGATTTTCTATTTTTTTTTTTCTTTTATGGACTAAGGATCTCCTCTTCCCCAAAGTAGGTATGAGTGTGCAAGCATATATCATACTATGAGGTGTCATGGAGTTCTAGGAATCCTGAGAGAGGCTCATCATGTTGGAACATGTTGAGAGGCTGTGGTCCTTGATAATCCAAGGTGATGAGCTTAGGATGAACGAGAGGAAGGTCAATGATGAAGATGGCGTTATCAGGGAAGATGCATGAAAGATCAAGATATTCACATGAAGTTATGATGACACTCAAAGTAATGTTTTCAACAATAGAAGAGGATTCAGTCACCTCTATCGAAGCTTTAGAGAGTCCACAGATTGTCACAGTCATAGCGCATATCCTAAACCAAAGTGTTGGACATATTTCTTAGGAGATGTAGGATCAACTGGGATAGGTTATGTAGCACCTTATTCATCAATTCCAAGTCCTTTCCCATGATAAGGCATTTTGCTACAAATTTGGAAGGGTACATGATATTTTTCTTTGAAGTACTCAATGTCTGCTGGTGCTAGAGGGGTTTCATCATGGTATAACCAATCACTCAAAGATATTTCTTTGGCTTCCTTTTCTCTCAAGATTTGTGCTGGAACAAAGGGAATCTTTTCATTGATCATGTGTTGTTTTTATTGTTCTTTATTTTGTAGATGACGACCATGAGAGTGGGGGGCCAAGGGTAATTGTCCCACATGGTAGGAATTGTGAAGCTCATATTCACCACACCCTTTGTCTATGATCTTGAGTTGGGATACCTGAGTTGTAAGGGTGGAAGATGATGTGGAAGCATTTGATGGATCAATGGTGACTTGTGGAGTGGATGATGACATGGATGGAATGGATGAGGGGTATGTGAGATGTTCACCATAAGTGATTGGACAATGAAATTGTCTATAATAAAAAACCTCAAAGGCTTTGCAATATTCAAATGGTTGTTGATCGGTTGGAATGGTGACTTCCACACCATTATGAGGGAACTTAAGACATTGGTGATAGGTGGATAAAATGACTTCTGTGGCATCTAACCATGGTTGGCCTAGAAGGAGATTTTATGGAAGGTCAAGATCGATCACATGACATAGGATGGGTAGCATGAGTGGGACCACCTTGATAGGGAGGCATATGGTGCCTTAGGATTCTATTTCTGTGTTGTCATATGCCTTGATGGAGATGATCAAAGACTCTAGGTCATCTACTAAATACTCCAAGAGTTTTATAAATGTGGATAGGGGTAAAATTGTAAATTAGGGTAAATGAATATGCAACAATGATCAAACCCTAACAATTGCACAATAAAGCACAAGACAACATAAAAATCAAAATAACAAATGTAAATGTAAATGCAAATTGATCTCAATGCTATGCTTGATTTATCTCCATTGCTCTTCTCCACCTCGCGTGAGCATGCAAGATTTTGAAGGATGATTGTTGGAGGAATGTTGGGAGCTCACTTTTGCAGCATAACAATGATATGAGGATGATAGATAGAAGATAATAGATGAAAGATAATGGATTAGAAGATTGAAGAATGATTTTGATAGAATGAGGATACTTGAAGAATAGATGCCTCTAATGGTTTGGGAGAGGGTTGATTTATAGGCTTGGGATGATTTGGATGGATGGTTGAGATTAAAAGGCTAATTGAATGATGTGGATGGCTAGGATTGATTCGGTTATCCCATTCCTTGAGGGAATTGTAGTAATGTGACAAGTGTCAAATGGTCTTCCACCTTACATGGAGACAAATGTGGAGATAGAGACAAATATGGAATTTTCCATTTTTGGAAAGGAATGATGTGGAATACATTAATTAAATAAATATTTAATTTATTTAATTAATTTAGATGAGGGAAAAGTGGAATTTAATTAAATAAAAATAATTTATTTAATTAATTGACTATGGAGGGATAAATGGGATTACGATGGGAAATTAATTAAATAAATAGAATTTATTTATCTAATTGGCTAATGAAATAAGTAGAATTAGGAGTGGGATAGGACAAAATGCTACATGATGTCTCTAATAGGGTTTTTGACTAGGTATTGCAGGACATGGACATTCAAACAAATTTTGGTGTCTACATTTTGCCCATCTTTGAGATGATGTTCGAGATGATAAGATTTATGTTGAGTAACATCATTTCAAAAAAGCTAAGATATGGATAGAGAAAAATGGATAAGGCAATGATGGAAAGGATAGGACGACGATGGAAGGATTGGATGAGCATGGAAGGATAGGATGAGGATGGCCCCTCAATAGGATAGGTGGGTTGGATAAATACGAGTAGGCTCTCGAAATGAAAGGGATTGGTCAAGGAAGATAGCTAAGGGAATGGATAGAAGAAATGAATGGTGCATTATGCTACAATGAAAGTGAGCAACCATGATGTTTGATTTAGCACTAGACATTATGACCAAGGTATAAGGACCAAGGTGACGATATGTCTCGTGCCCCAACATAATACAACCTTGTCTAACGTATGAGGAAGTAAACTTAGAGCATTGAAGTCCTAATGCACAAAAGGTATGATGTGACCTTAGATGCAAAGGATAATGCAAAAAGCTATTCCAACATACACAAGATATGAATATTAGCTAGAATGATTACCAATTTGATACAAATGCAAGATAAAATGATAACACACACAAGCAAGCAAGCAAGCATGCACAAGTGATAGAAAAACAAACAAGGTATTGCCCCTTGTCAATCTATAAACCGATGATTGATTGATTGATGATTATAGTGATAATGTTGATAGTGTTGTCATTATAGGGAATGATATATCCCTAAATCAACACAAAGATGCGGGAGCGATGTATCCCATTGATGATGATG
Organism: Cunninghamia lanceolata; assembly: GCA_027924645.1. Taxonomy (NCBI): domain Eukaryota; kingdom Viridiplantae; phylum Streptophyta; class Pinopsida; order Cupressales; family Cupressaceae; genus Cunninghamia; species Cunninghamia lanceolata. The sequence goes on from BSBN01000934.1 coordinate 6,051,536, forward strand.
ATGATGATTGTTTGATTTGTTTTACGACAAGATTGGTATCAAGACCAAGGATTGCAATTGGATAATTTAACTTGATTGATTAACTTGATTGGTATGGATTGAGGATGACTTACATTTGGATCATTGTTTGGATTGATTTGATTATTGAAATGAGGAGATTGATTTGAATGATGATTTGATTGGAATGATTTGATGAATTTTAATTGATTTGATTGGATGAAGTGAATGAGTGATTTGATGATTGATTTTGATGATGTTGATTGCTTTGGATTGATTGGAGGAAGTTGTTTATTAAGGATGTGGGAGATAGATGATAGAAAAAATGAGAGGTGGATGAAGATGATTATGAGTGAAGATTAGAAGGATGGAAGATGAAAGAGGTCTATCGCATATGCCTGAATCTAGGCGTAGCCCAGATTGCCTACATACCCTGTATCCACAGGATCAAGGCACTTGATGATAAAGGTAAGATGTAGTTCTGATTTTTATTTTATTGATGGTGATGATGAAGGTGGATGGATTGATCGGGTTATGGATTGATTGGGATTGATTGGATGTCTGATAATATATGAGATGTTGATGAGATGTTATGGATTGGATTGATGTGATTTTGATTAATTGATAGATTGGCTTGATTTTATGATTTGATTTTATTTGTTTTGATGGATTTGATATGACAGATTGTTTGATGATTGGATTCTGATTTGATTAGGGTTGATGATTGGATTTTGATTTGGATTGATGAAGAATTTAAAGTGATGTGATTTATTTGATTGATGTGATTTTGATTGAGTTGATTTTATTTTGATGGATTCGATGTGATGGATTGTTTGATGATTAATGATCTTATTTCTTGTATTTTTTTGTTGGATATTTGATTTTTTTGGATTTTTGAAATGTTTTGATTTTTTAGAGTTTTGACATGTTTTAATTTTTTTTGGATTTTTCAAAGGTTTTTGATTATTTTTTTTAGATTTCTGAAAATATTTTGGAAAATGTCAACGGATTTACAATTTGGGTAGCCTTTGTGCTTAATACCAATGAGAAGGAAAAAACCAAGTCTATGTGCAAGGATAGAGGTAGGATGGGTGATTAGTAAATGTGATGATAGGCTCATCATAGATGGATGGATAAAAGGATAGGCTATAGTGGATGGGAGGGCTCATGATAAATGGATGGATAAAAGGATAGGTGATAATGAAATGGAAAGCTCATGATAAATGGATAGATACAAGGATAGGCTATGGTGGATGGATGTATGTGTAAGAGAGAAAGGATGTGATCTCCAAAGGCTATGTCGCATAGGAATAACATGCCCCATTCTAGGTAGTAGACTTAGGATTTTACATGACAAAGCCTATGACAAAAGGATGATTGGATGGATTGGAAGGGATGAGGCATATCAAGAGATATCCAAAACATGTTTCAACATTTTTCCCCCATATCCTCATCAAGATCAAAAGGAGGAAGGGAGGATGAATGCGCTCAATATAGGTGTATGTATGGATAAGGATGGTAAGGTAGGATATGATGGAAAATGATAGGAAGTGGTATAATAGGATAGATAGTATGGATGAGACAAGGTACCCCCAAGTGTAAGTGACATAGAAGATCAACCTACACATGATGTCTATTTGCTAGGTTTTCATCATGGTACTTATCCAAGGCACCTATTTACTAGGTTTTCACCATTGGACAAATGGCTTTCTCTTTACTATTTTGAATTTTTTCTCTTTTCTTTTTTTTTTTAATTTTTTTAGATGGGGTGACATGACAATTACACATGGCATCTATTTTCCAGGTTTTCACCATGATAATGAATAGGAGGGACTCAAGTGTCTAGTTCGATGAAAGGTGATAGTGTCCCACTAGAGATGAATGCCATCACATGGACCATGCCAAGTGTGCTCATAGATGTTGGTAAGGGTGATGATTGCATGAAACGAAGATGGATTAGGTGGATAGTGGATTATAAAGGGAACGATAGTGGATTAGGATGTGGATTATGTAGGACTTATGAAAAAGGATGGATGAAAGGCTTACGCAAAAGCATGGACCATAGGAAAGTGATAGGGGAGATATGTAGGATAATGGATGAAGGTTGGGGAGATGGAGGTATGTGGGAATGTTTTGGAATGGAAGGGAATCATGACCAATGGTTGCACACAGCATTATAAACATTGAAGCTTGTGATTTGAAGGTGGTGTAGGAAGCAATGGTGATGTTTTCTTAGGAGATGGGTGATGGGTTGATTTAGGGACCCACATAGACTTAGTATTTTTATGATTTTTTCTTTACTTGTGGGATTTTTGAGAGGTAGATGCCTCATTTGACTTGATTGATTTTTGCTTAGGGATCCAAACCATTTTGTTTTTGACCTTTTCTTTTGGAGGTATGGGCTTGGATATATTTTTGGGTGGACTTTGCTTTGATTCTTTGTACTTGTACCCTAAGGCATGAGGACCTTTAGGATTTTTAGTAGGATTTTTGGCTTTATAGGTAGAGGCATCCAAACTTTTGCTTTGGAATCCCATGGGTTTGGTGGAATGAATGGAAGCTTTATGTTTCGACAATGTGTGCATTTTTTGGTCATGATTAGGAATGCAAGGGTATTTATGGATGATGGGGATATTAGGTGTTGGAAGAAATGGTGGTAAAGTGCATGGAGGGATATTTGGAGTTGGAAGGAGTGGAGGTAAAGTAGATGGATGAAGGTCTATGGTAACATGCTTTTGACATTTGAAGGATGGTGGAGGAGGGATGGAAACATATGTTTTAGGTATCTGATAGGATGCATGAGATTTAGGATGAAAGGAAGTGGATTTATGAGGGATGGAGGAATTACCACCATCTTTAGTTTGTTGAAGCATGCAATTGACTAGGAGACTAAGTGCAGGTGGAATACTAGACACGAATTCCTTATTAGATGGAGAAGGTGAAGTGGAAGACAATGGTTGTTTCTCCCCTAGGGAAGGACATTCATGGATAAAGGTGACCAGACCACTAGCACATGGTGGTGGTTTTAAAATGGAATCAATAGTGGATGTGGAAGTAGGATCATTAGGATCTTGATTATCATTGTGTTCACTAAGATCCAAACTATTGGTTTGATCATCTATGTTTATGTGTTCTTAGGAGGAAATTGTCTCATCATGACAAGTAGATGCTTGCTCATTAGGGATAGGGCTAGGTGGAGGATGGATTGGAGCCATTTGGATATCTTTCTCATGGATGGATATAGGATTATGGATAGGATCAAGGTGCTCATTGATAGATTCTTCATAGGTATCATCTTGATCATAAAGAAGGTAAATGTTATGGATAGGTTTTATGAAAGTGTTTTGATCTTGACTTGGACTAGGGCTTAATATTTCCACATGCTTAGGATTAAATTTTGGACACACCTCTTGGTTTTATTGAATGGAAGTGGAAGGCTCTTTGATAGGCTCTTGGTCAACAACATGAGAACATGATGACTCTTGACTTGGACTTATGGGAGGTCCTTGAATAGGCTTAATGGATTGTGGGTCACATGAAGGGCTTGAAAGGCTAGGCATGTTAATGGAGGACTCTTAGATAGGCTCAAGAATAGGTGGACCACATGATGGGATTATAGGATTGGACATGACCTTTGGACATTCTTTGGTAGGCTCATGAATGGGTGTTTGACATGAAGAAAATTTATTCCTTGCTAGTAGCTAATGGATCACATCCTTTGCAAGTGTATGGGTAAATGAGAAATATAATAGATGGATGATAAGAGTAGATGGTGTTGTAGGCTTAGGATTAGAACTTGTGGGATGGATAATGGGATTAGATGGATTGGGATTTGGGCTAGATGGAAGAATAATGGAATTAGATGGATTGGTTTTATCTAACACAACCTTGCCACAATCTTCTAGGTTATTGATCAATCTTTTAAATTTTGTACAAGTGGGTATGGCATGGCCCTTATACCTATGGTATGTACAATATTCATCATCTTTATACCAATGGGGTTTAAAGTACATTTTTGCAAGGGGTGTAATCAGTGGTAGCTCAATCAAATTTGCTTGGACCAATTTTTCAAAAAGTATCTCCATGGAATCTTTTAATGAAGGATTAATGGAACATGGGGATGAATATGATGAAGGTTGATGGACCAATGGACTAGGATTAGGATCACATGAAGGTGTGGGGATAGGACTAGTAGGATCATATGTTGGCATGTGATTGGATAGTGATGGCCACTCTAGATTGGTATCTCCCTTATCAAAGGTAATCAAGTATTTCATAGGATAACTTGGGCTTGCTTGATTTATGTACAAGGGGCCACTTGGACATGGATGTGCTTCTTGTTGTAAAGGTGGACTTAGGTCTATCAACAGTGCTTCTTGTGAGGACACTTGGTTACCTTGTGGATGGGTTTGATGATGTGTTGGAATGTTGAAATGAGGAATTGGATAAGGTTGGGGTGGACATTGATAGGTTGATATGGTATTGACATGATGTGTGGATAGATTAGGTTGGTATGATGTTGAGGCAGATGACACATAGGATTGAAGTGGAATTTTTTGAGGTTGGGATAGTGTTTGGATTTGTTGTTGTTGGTGGTGAATGTGTTGATGTTGTGGTTGGAATTGTTGAATTGGTTGATGTTGTTGTGGTTGAATATGTTGGAAGTTGTGATAGTGTTGTGGTGGAGGGATTGTATAGGATAATGGTTGTTGAGTTATGGATTGATATGGATTAGGGTTGACATTAGAAGAAGTATGATAGCTTGGTATAGAATTGAGTTGATGAGTGGATAGATAGGAGGGGATAGGTGCCAGATATGATCGAGAAGATGTTTGTTGGAATTTGCAAGTGGCCAAGAGGTGTTGGATTTTTGCCAAGAGGTGTTGTATATGTGAGGATTGGCTTGTTTGAAACATTTGAATCATATATTGAATACTTTGAAAGGTTTGCTGCTCTAAAGGTGATTGGCTTGCATGCATGTGGTGAATCATATGAAGGAGATTTTGGAGGTCCTCTAAGGTTGACATGATGTCACACAAGTGTTTAAGTCTTAAGTACCTTTTGACAAGTGCTTGGTTACGATTCGATGATGATGTGGACTATTGGGATGATGATTTGATGATTAGGATGAAGGTGACTAGTATGAAATTGATTTGGATATGTTTATGATGAAATTGATTTGGGTATGATGTGTAGGGTGACTATTTTATGTGTTTGGTGTTTATAGCTTGATTTGGTAATGTTCAAACAAATGATTATGCATATACACACATGAATCACTCACGTAAGACACACAAGCAAGTTTAATTTTGAAATATGAAGAATGTGATGATTAAGAAAGCACACATGGAAGACACATCAACAAGCCCTATGACTAGGCTAGATTGCACAAGGTTGACTAAGGAATTGAAAGTGAAATCTTACCACACAGCCAGGAGAAAGGGGTAACCCACCCTTCACCTTCACTTCCCAAAGGTATAAAGTTCTTTGGGGCTTAGCCAAGAGTGACAAGATTCCAACTCCCAATGAGGGTGTCTTTCAATTCAGCCTCGATTGACGTCATCCCTTGGAGTGGTGTGTCTCCAAGTAGGCCTCCTAAGATAGAGTATACAAAAGCATTCCAAGTGAGGTACACTTTATTCACACTCGCAGTTGTTAATTGACCTTTAGAAAATAAAAATATGTGGTGTGAAATTTAATAGATAAGAGGTGTTTTTGATTCTCAAGGTCACACGAAGCGCATGAGAAGACCATACACACCTCTAATCACATGCAAATTTACCAAACAGTTCAAGCAATTGTTTGTTTTAACCCAAATCAAGATGTGATGGAAGAGACTTGTTCATTTTAATCCTAATTTACAATGTGTGATAGAAAGCAATGTTTATTTTAAGCCCAAAATCCAAGTGTGTTTGCAAACAAGTTGTTTGGTGTAATGGAAAAAATGAAAGTTGTGTCGAGTGCACTTGTAAATATGCTATCTCGAAATTAGATGATGAGGTACATGCCACAAGTCACAATCAAGTCCACTAGATAAAGAAAGAAAAAGGTTTCAAATGACATGTCTTTGAAAAATTGAAGCTGCAATAGATATGTCAGTAGTTTCAAAACCTCCTTTTCTTGGATAAACGATAAGATGCTGTACAAATAGATGATTAGTAGCCAAGAAAACCAAACTGTAAATGATAGAACTGAAAGTGACACACAGTTACCAGAGGCACTCAACTATTGATCATAAATGATGTGATTTCTGCTAGAAGTGACTAGTTTTTGTTCAAAAGCGAGGTAAAATTACCAGAAGCAAGTAGTTTTCTCTCAAAAGTGAGGCAAATTTACCAGATGCTTAAAAATTTCTGTTTCTACACAATTAGGGTTAGGATCATGAAAAAAATGACTATCAAAGATTCCAAACCCTAAAATATAAAGTCCAGTGGATCAAATATGATTAGATGGACTCCCTACAACCATAGATTGATCAATGGGAAACCCTAGAATTGCAAATTGATGAGATCTTGCAAAAATGAGGTTAGACAAGTAAGATCAAAAAACCTAATTAAAGTAATTGCCTGATGATGCTATGATGATCAAGAACATGCAAAACATAGATTAAAACCCTTGATTGATCAATAAAATCCTAGCAAAGAAAACTGCAAGATCAAATGTTGATAAAAAAACCCTAGATTGCCAGATGCAACGAAAACAACCAAAAGCTATGAGTTTTCCCTTCAAATGCTATATAGATTTGACCAAAAGCTATTCATTTTTACTCATAAGCGAGTTGAATTAACCAAAAGCTACGTGTTTTTGCTCATAAGCGAGTTGAATTAACCAAAAGCTATGGGTTTTTACTCATATGTGATGGAATGTTTCCATAAGCACTCTGAAACCTGAACTTCACAAAATAACTTCAAAAAAGAAAAATTAATCAACGACGTGGGTCCCACTAGGCATGCTAGAATGTGGATAGGGGTAAAATTACAAATCAGGGTAAATGAATAAGAAACAATGATCAAACCCTAACAATTGCATAATGAAGCACAAGACAACATGAAAATCAAAATAACAAATGTAAATGCAAACCAATCTCCACACTATGCTTGATTTATCTCCATTTCTCTTCTCTGCCTCGTATGAGCATGTAAGATTTTGAAGGATGATTGTTGGAGGAATGTTGGGTGCTCACTTCTGCAGCATAACAATGATATGAGGATGATAGATAGAAGACAATAGATGAAAGATAATGGATTAGAAGATTGAAGAATGGTTTTTATAGAATGAGGATACTTGAAGAATAGATGCCTCTAATGGCTTGGGAGAGGGTTGATTTATAGGCTTGGGATGATTTGGATGGATGGTTGAGATTAAAAGGCTAATTGAACGATGTGGACGACTAGGATTGATTCAATTATCCCACTCCTTAAGAGAATTATATTCATGTGAAAAGTGTCTTGAATGGTCTTCCACCTTACATGGAGACAAATGTGGAGATAGAGACAAATATGCAAATAGAGACAAATGTGGAGATAGAGAAAAATATGGAATTTTCCATTTTTGGAAAGGAATGATGTGGAATACATTAATTAAATAAATATTTAATTTATTTAATTAATTTAGATGAGGGAAAAGTGTGAATTAAATAAATAAATATAATTTATTTAATTAATTGACTATGGATGGATAAATGGGATTATAATGGGAAATTAATTAAATAAATAGAATTTATTTAATTAATTGGCTAATGAAATAAGTGGAATTAGGAGTGGGATAGGGTAAAATGCTACATGATGTCTCTAATAGGGTTTTTGACTAGGTATTGCAGGACATGGACAATTTTGGGACAAATTTGGGCGTCTACAATAAATTTTAATATACATATATTCAAATTGTATCTATTATCTAAGATGGCCCTCTTGATTTTGTGGTTGTAAATTTGGACTTCAATATGGAGTGCTTTATTATGGGTGGGGTCAACGGGTGGCATGTTAGATTAGCTGAAAGGGATATGGTAGGATGAAGACAATTGAGACACTAGATTTTGGAATTAAGCGGGAGGTATGTCGATGGGGACATGGGACTCTTGCAAAGCCTTGTCAAGGATTTCACAGTGGATAGTGGATGTCTTAAGGAGTTCCAAGATGGAGATATGTGTGAGGCTCTTCCCAAGATGGTTAAGGAGGTTATATTCAGAAGTGGTAGTGGTGGAGGATGGTGATGGTCCCTTTATGGTTGCACATCCACATCAAATAGTAACAGCACATTCAAGAGTGGTTTCTTTGAGTTTGATGGTGGTGACACAAGTAGAGTCGAAATCAATCTGGCCTACTACATTGCCATAAGGAGGTGGAGCATTGTTATAGTTGATATTGTTGGTTTGATTGTTGAGATTGGTGTTGGAGGATGACGGTTTGGGTGTGCATTGGTTTTGTGGTGGGGAAGAGGGTCTTGGTAGACTCCAAGGCCATCATTAGGTGATACATTATTGTTTCCTTCTATTTGGATGTCACTGCAATCGACGAGGTGTTGGATGTAGTTTTACAATTTCATACATTTACTCGTGGCATGACCTTTGATGTGATGATTGTCACAATACTCATTTTCTTTATACCATGCAGGTTTAGGTTGGTTTTCATCAAATTATTTCATCGTGGGGAACTCAACCATGTTTTCTTCAACTAGTTTTGGATCACAACCTCGAGTGGTTAACCCAAGGGAATATACTTGCATTTTGGATTATTGGGAGGATTTTTCTTTAGAGGATTGGATGGGACCGAGACATTGTTTGAAAATTTTTGGACTGCATTTGTCTCTTTGGGTTTAAGAGTACTGACCTAGATATATTTGGAATTAGTAGCACCATCGCCTACGACATTTTTGTTCTTATTGCAAAACTTAGTTTTGTCATTAGATGATTTGTCATTGTCATTTTTGTTGTAAATTTTGACTAAACCTTTTGCAATAAGGGCTTTCTCAATGGTGACTCCCTTTTCTATGATTTCATTGAAGGTAGATCTACAATGCACTTGGAGGTGATAGGTCATTTCTTGGTTTATGTTTTGAATGAAGATATGGATGAGTTATTTTTCAAGGGTTGTCCAAGGTAGCCTACTAGTAAGGGCTCTCCATCCTTGTAAGTATGCAGAAAAAATTTCATGACTTTGTTGTTTGGTATTGCAAAGGTCGAGCATAGTGATCTCATACTCTACATTATATGAGAAGTGTGCAACAATTCTTTTCTGAAAGATTACCGAAGGTTGAGATGGAGCCATAAGGAAAGTGCATGAACCATTCAAGGGCTTGTCCTCCTAAGCTTCATGGGAAAAGATGAAGGAGGTATTGATCATCATAGGCTACTTGTTGGGATGCCATGAAGAATTCCTTGATGTGGTCATGGGGATCTCATTTTCCTTTGTACTTATCAAATTTAGGCAATTCAAAGTGTTGAGGAAAAGGTATGGTTGTCATGTTTCTATCAAATGGATAGAGACATAAGTCTTCTTACTTATAATGTTTCTTTTGGGTCCCTAGTTGGATGTTCTTAAGTGTGTTCTTAATCTCTTGCCATTCTTGATCAAAAGGATTAGAAAGATGGGGTTGCAACATTGATTGAAGTGGGGGTTGTTGTGATGATGATTGTTATTGTCGAGGGTTGATGTATTGTTGTTGTTGGACATATGAAGGAAGGCCTATAACTTTTGTGTAAACATGAGACCCAAAGGTTTGTTGTTGGGGAATGGTTTGTTGGTTTTAAAATGGTGGTTGTTGATATTGTGTAATGTGTTGATGTTGCATGGAAGATCCATGAGGAGGAGGTCATTGATGTCTGAATGATTGGTATGTTTGTGTGAGATTATTATGACTCATTAAGGGATTTTATGGTTGCATAAATGGATTGTTTATTTGGAGCGGTGTTTGTGAAGGTATGGTGGGAAGCAATGTTGTTTGGGTCATGGTTAACCTTTGAGGAATATTCAAAGGAGGGAGGGCTTGTGGACTGATGGTGGAAGCATCTTGTGGATTATTTGGTAGAGGTTGTTGTAATGTTGGAAAATGTCCCCTTGGGGGCTTTTCCCTCATAAGGTTTAGCTCCTGGGTCTTTTTAGCTACATTTAAGACATATTACATCATAATTTGATATGATCCCTAAGTTTCATGACAAATGGGACCTAGGGGGGTCCCTTGAACCTAACCTTGACCAAAATAGGGGGGAGACTTAGGTGCCTACACCCTAGTCTTGCCCTATTTTGGGTCAGTCCCCAATTTTGAGTGTTGTCTTCTGACTGTTATTTCGGTCCTATGCTGACATGGTAAGTTTGAATTATGGAATTTTTGGCGGGAATGTTTGTAGTTGCATATAAAAGCACACTTAGGCATTCATTTGTAAACTAGAGAACAACTAGATGATGACTAGCAAGCTATTGTGTTCTAAAAGTGATTCAATGCTTTTATTGAGTAGCAAAATCATATTTGTGTTGTCTATGTGTTTGTATTTGCAGATTTGAGCAATCATCTCCTTATGGCATGAAGAGCTTCTTCCTTCCATGAGATCTTCACTACAAGGTGATATCATTTTTGTTTTTGAGCATTTATCATTTGGTTTTTACCTCTGGCTCTCAAGGGCATGCACTCTCTATTTGACAACGGTGTTTGGAAGACTTGAATGTCTCTCTAGGGCTTGATTGAGGCAAGCCTCTAAACACCATAACCCCCTCCCAAAGTTTTCATAATTGCAGGTTATAGGTTGAAGCTACAGACAAAGTGAAGTTGCATGAGGGTACAATAGAGTGTCAGAATTATAGATCAAAGAAGAAAATAGCTCCTTGCCCTAGGGTACCTGCTCATTAGTCCTCAAAGTTTGGTGAGGGGAAAACCTTTGGTACAACAGGAATAGGTTGCAGATGTTGTTTGCAGATCCCGATAAAAAGTAGGACCTTGGACTTGGGTGCCTACTCTTTAGTCCCTGACTATTCCACTTCCAAACCCTAAAAATAGGTGCACAGTTATTTGTCATTTTACATCTTTATGTAGCAACATTTTCCGTTATTCATCTGTTTACTATCGTATTTGTATAATTAGGGTTTTAAGGTATAATTGAGTATAAGAGAAGATAATTAGCAATCAAATCATACAAATCCAAGTTTGCCTACATCTCATAGTGACCTAGGGTATTATAGTACATTGCAACTTGACCCTAGGTCCTTGAATGAAAGGATGAAAGGAGGATACATACATAAAACTATCAAAAACTCAATCATCTATATTCCACCCTTTACATTTTGGTGAACCCATGTTATTAGAATTATTTGCACCTTGCTAAGTGTTTTGCTTCAGATTTACAGTAATTTCATTCATTCATATAGTCGTTCATTTTATTGCATTGGAAAATTTACAAAAAAAATTGAAAAATTGGAAAAATTGGAAAAAAATGGCATTTTAGGGTTTGCATGTTGCATCAATTAATTTGAAGTTCATCAAATTTATGATTTTTGCATTAGATCATATTTAAATTATATAAAATTACAAAAATTCATTAGTTTGCATTACATTTTCATCATAAAATTGCTACGGTTTTGTTGAAAATTGTGAACTTTTTTATATAACCTAGTAATTCCAAAATCTAGGGTTTGTAGGTAAAATCTTGTTTCAAATTTTTCTACTGATTTTAGAGGCTCATTCAAATTTGCATTTGTCTTTAGTCTTGTATTTTAGAACAAATTTGCATTTAGATTTCAAAAATTTGCATTTTTGCATAGAAAATTTCAACAAAAACTAGCATTTTCATTGGTTTTTCATTAGATTTGCACTTGCATTTTGCATATTAGAGCATGGAAATCATTTTCAGATCTAAGAGAATGTAATTTTAATCATATATCAGCTTTCAAAACATTCATATAGCATTTTACATCAAGATCTCAAACCTAGGGCTTGAAAAACATTGATTTTCACTCGATTTGACCTTATCGACTCTTTACAGTTGCACTATAGGCATGTTGTAAAGAATATTTTTTCACTAATTGGATTATATCAGGGGTATTATCTACTTCCCCTCCTAACAATATTTACAACACCTTTCTTTTGGCCTCTTGTATTGAAAATTTGGTGAAATATTACCTATTTTTGCCCTAGGGTTTCACCTAGTTTGCACCCTAAGCGTGTTGTAACAAATTTTATGGATTGATGTGACTGATATAATTGCTATTATTTTCTACACCTCCTAAAATTATTTACAACACCTCTTTTTCTAGGTCTTGGAATTGAAAAATCGTGAAAAAGTGCCTATTTTTGCTATAGTTTCACTAGGGTTTTATCTTGCACTATAAGTGTGTTGTGATAGATATTTTGGCATTAGGTGGCTGTTATTACTGATACAATTTTCTGTCCATCATAATTTTTCTCACAATAGCCTTTGTCATGCTCTTTGGCATTGAGATTTGGTGAAAAAATCACATATTTTAGTGTATTTTCAATATATTTTGACTTGTCATCATCTTAGATTTGCATGAGTCTAATAACTCACTAACCTAACAGAAATATCCCTTTAAGAAGAAGTATAAGACACATGGCATCTAGTGCTCTTTAAGAAGTTGGTACATTGAACACCTTCTTTACAAGAGGAGAGACACAAATGCTACAAGATATTACACCTATTACAAGGACAATGGAATGTTAGCAAATATTTCATGATGTTGATGATACTATTGAGGTGATAGGACATGTATTTGATAAGAAAATAGAAAAACTTGATAAAGAGCTAGCTGAATTTCAATCATTTATGGAAAATGAAAGAATAGCTAAAGAAACTATTCCTACAATTCATAACATAAGAGAATTCATAAAAGAGGGACAAGATGGTGTTAATGCAATTCATGGTCTATCACATATTGTACAAACCAACATTATGCCAGTGACCAAATGTGCACAAGTGATAAATAACACTTTGCCACCATCTCATACTCAAGTATCCATACCTATACTAACTACGGGAATATCTACCTTTACATCAATGATCTTAACAACTGATGCGAACACTTGTAGTAATGCTACCACTAGTATTGGAGTATCTAATGACACTAATTACAAAGCTATGGGATTTGATTATTAGAATTTGGTTCCTAAGAGGACCTCTTCTATGAATAATTGCTCTCAACCACCTCTTCATCCCACTTATTCTCAACCACCTACCACCTACCATTATGTTCAACCGCCATTGACCTATTCACAGCCTCTGCCTATCATATCTAAATCTCAATCACCTCCTCACTTTGGTACCAATTCCTCACAGCAAACTGCATCTCCCAATGATGCCATCATAAACCAACTTTTACAGGGCATGACTGCTTTACAACAAAAGGTAACAAATTTGACAAATTCTACGCAACCTAATATACCAACATATCATGCCTGTAATCCCTTTTCCTGTGCAATTTTGAGAACTCCTATGCTCAAGAGGTTTGAGACTCCTTGCTTTGAAAAATACGGTGGAAAAGGTTATCCTAATACTCATGTGGTAGCATTCACAGTTGTGTGTAGTGATTTTTATTTTGAAGAGGACTTGTTGGCAAAACATTTCCTGCAATCCCTCAAAGATACTACTTTAGAATGGTTTTTCTCTTTGCCTCTGAATTCAATACACTCCTTTTCGCAGTTGATTGATCAATTTTTACAACAATTTCAAGAAAACATTGGACCTCAAGTCTCTTTGATTGATTTAGTTCATTGCAAGCAAGGTCTGAAAGAGAAGTTAACTGAATTCATTAGTCAATATCAAGCTCTATATATGCAAATTCAATATCAGATGAAAGATGAGGATGTTCAGAAGGTGTTTATCACTAATCTACAACCTAACATCCATGATAAGATCCTCTTGATGAAATATAACTCCTTTCAACATTTATGTACCACCCTTTGTGATTACCAACTTTCATCTAGTCAATATGAAAACCAAAACTCATCGGCTCAAGTTAGTCAATCCATGGGTGGCTCATCACAAAATAGCTTTAAGAGAAGTAATAACAATAGGAGTTTCATCAAGATTAATGGACCGAATATGAAAAAATTTTCTAATGTGTCTACTATCACAAATCTGAAGAAAACATCATATCAACCAAGAAAGTTTACTCCGATATGTGAGTCTTATCATTCTATCATGAATCAAGTTGTGAGTAATAACATTCTGAAGCTTCCCCCAATTAAGCATGTTGATCCTAGTAAAGCACAAGGACCTTACTTTGATGCTAATGCCTTTTGTCATTTCATCAAACACAAGGACATGATACTAAACGATGTATGTGTCTTAAATATGAAATACAAAACCTCATTGATTCAAATATCATACAGGTATCGGGTGTGAATGATAATGAAAATAAGTCAGTTGCTCCGCTGAATCAAAATTTACAAATCTTCAATAATCCTTTTCCTAAACATACTGATACCAATATGTTGGAACAAGGACTAGTAGAAATAGTTGATGATGATTATTTAGACTATGATAATATCATGGGTATGATTGAAGTGGATAAAGAAAAACTGCATAACCCACCTCGTCCGCGAAGAAATGGAATTTATGTTGAGGCTTCTCCTCCGTTATCCTTATATGGATCAGGAGATAATCAAAACACATCAAAAATACAAGTAGAACAACCGATACAGACATTTGGGATGGTATAGGATGATTCTTGTTACTGTGTTAGACAACATCAAGAATGAAAATTCACTAAAAATAAGAAAAGAGTAAGATGATTGTCAGTAGTTAGAAATACTAGTGGTTCTCCCCCTCATAAGAAACAAAAAGTCTCATTTAAACAAGGATTTGAGAAACAAGCATCATATGATAATAAACAAGGCTTTCATAAGAATTACTCAAACTTTGCACTAAACATGATTGAGTACCTCTCCAAGAGGTTCACAAATTCAAAAATCTAATACAACGATCATACAGGTAAGTATCTCTAACCCTTTATCTCTCTCATGATGTGCGTCCCCCGTGATGTGTTATGTGTTGTTTAGGCCTCCTGGGATGACCCCTAATTTACTTGTAAGGTCCAGGATACTAGGAGACCACCTCTGTTGTGACCTTTTTCTATTTGTATCATCATTCTTCTATATTGCCTCTCTCTCTGATTTCATCATTGTGTGTTGTGTCTTATGGACATAGTGTTGTGGTTGGTAACTTGGGGGCACCCTCCTACATGACTATCCCTAAGACACTTGTTTCTCTTCTCTAATCTATTGTTTCCCTTTATCTAGTGTTTCTATCTAGCAAACGGATGACAAAAAACATTTATACTGATGCGGACCTAGCGTCCCTTTCATGAGAAATCAAAAATTGGACTTAGTTCCTAATATGACGATGGGGTTGTATATCTTATCTGACGCTTGGCTAATGGAAGAACTCATGCTTTCCATGTAGTGATTTTGATGATGTTTTTATCTCATTTATAAATCATAACAATACTGATGCTCTGCGCACTTTGTTTGTCTTTGAATCTAGCCTTGGTGGTACTCGATTTGGAGATCTTCATGATATAGCCCCACGGTTATCCTCAAACTCCAAATTCATAGTATAACCTTGACTCTTTGTGTGGTTAATCATATGTATTGATGTTGTTATTTATCATGATTATGTAGACACTAACATGTTTCTTGTAGGGATGTGTTTGTGGGAACATTTGGCAATCATAAAGTACATGTCACCTCTGGGGGGCATGGGCTTTGTGAAAGTTTGTGTTCCATTGTGTGTTTTCTTCTACCTTAATGTGCTTGATATCGATGCATGATATCAACCACCTTAAGGTGGGGGCATATATAAGGTAAGTTGTCTGTTGTAGATGTTAGCAATGTGCTTGTCCTCAGGTGCAGTTTAAAGACTAGTGCAATGAGTACTTTGTGCACTCTAAGTTTGTTTGCAATCAATCAATCAATCATTTAAACCCTCTATAGAGGCATGATATTGCATATATCCTTATTTATCTAAAGCCCTCTATAGAGGCAGGGGTGGTGTATTCCTTAGAGCATATTACACCATCCTGTTGATTTCAAAATGTCCTTAGCAGAGGCGGGGAGAGGTTTTGTGACTAACTCAACCCTTGAGTGTGTCTTCGGCGATTGTTGTGGCAAAGCCCAATCATCGGTGTGTGCCTATAATGTGCCTGAGATGGTGTTGAACCTAGAAATAGGAACACTCCATCACTTGTCTGCTTTGTTTTCTCCGTGTCTTCAAAGTGTGTGTTTTGGCATGCTTGCTTTGTTTGGCGTGTTTGTTGGCCCATGTGCAATCTAAAGACTTGCACGATGAGTGCATCCTACATTATGGGAGGTTTGGTGTGTCTTGCATGTGTGTTGCCCCATATGTAGCTTAAAGACCTGTGCGGTGAGTACATCCTACATTATGGGAGGTTTGTTTACTTTCCTATACTTGCATCTGCATTTCATAGATATGAGAAAAAAAAAGAAAACAAATCATTCTTGTCTTCTATGCATTCAATGTATTCTCTGTGTTTTGCGTGACTGTAACTATCTTCTCTGTATTTTGTGTGCCTGTCATTGTCTTCAGTGTGTCTGGCGTGTCCTCTATGCTTGGCATGTTTTCTGTGTTTGTTGACTATACTTTAATGCATGTATTTGCCTCGCATTTATACATACATTAAAGTGGGGGATAAATGTAGCATTAGAAAATATCCCCTTGGGGGCTTTTCCGTCATAAGGTTTAGCTCCTAGGTCTTTTTAGCTACATTTAGGACATATTACATCATAATTTGACATCCTGATGAAATGATCCCTAAGTTTCATGACAAATGGGACCTAGCAGGATCCATTGAACAAAACCCTAACAAAAATAGGGGGGAGGACTTGGGCACCTGAGCCCTAGTCCTACCCTATTTTGGGTCAGTCCCAAATTTTGAGTGTCAGCTTGTGACCGTTATTTGGGTCCTATGCCGACACGGTAAGTTTGAATTACAAAATTCTTGGCGGGAATAATTGTAGTTGCATATAAAAACATGCTTAGGCATTCATTTGTAAACTAGAGAACAACTAGATGATGACTATCAAGCTATTGTGTTCTAAAGGTGATTCAAGGATTTCATTGTGTAGCAAAAGTAGATTTGTGTTGTCTATGTGTTTGTATTTGAAGATTTGAGCAATCACCTCCTCATGGCATGAAGAGCTTCTTCCTTCCATGAGATCTTCACTACAAGGTGATATCATTTGTGTTTTTGAGCATTTATCATTTGGTTTTTGCCTCTACCTCTCAAGGGCATGCACTCTCTATCTGACAACAGTGTTTGGAAGACTTGAATGTCTCTCCGGGGCTTGACTGAGGCAAGCCTCTAAACACCACAACCCCTTCCCAAAGTTTTCATGATTGTAGGTTACAAGTTGAATCTACAGACAAAGTGAAGTTGCAGGAGGGTACAACAAAGTGTTAGAATTATAGATCAGAGAAGAAAATAGCTCCTTGGACTAGGGTGCCCACTCATTAGTCCTTGAAGTTTCGTGATGGGAAATCCTTTGGTATAGCAGGAACATGTTGCAGATCCTGACAAAAAGTAGGGCCTTGGACACCTACTCTTTAGTCCCTGACTATTCTTCTTCTGAACCCTAAAAATAGATGCATAGTTATTTTTCATTTTACATCTTTTTGTAGCAGCATTTTTGTTATTCATCCATTTACTGTCATATTTGTATAATTAGGGTTTTAAGGTATAATTGAGCATAAGAGAAGATAATGGGCAATCAAATCATACAAATCTAAGTTTCCATACATCTCATAGTGACCTAGGGTATGATAGTACATTGCAACTCGACCCTAGGTCCTTGAATGAAAGGGTGAAAGGAAGATACATATATAAAACTCTCAAAAACTCAATCATCCAAATTCCATCCTTTATAGTGCTATGATAGGTATGTTGACATTGGATGGGATTGTAGAGATAGGCATATCAGAGGGTAGAATGCTATATGGTATCCCATAAGGAGGGTTTGATCCTTGATGTCGTGAAACATTCCTAACCCTCAGATTTTATCCTATATTGTGAATGTCATTGGTGTTAGAGGCATGGCTAGCCGATGGATTATCGTAGGTGGGTTCATTGGATTAAGGACACATCCTTGTGATTGGTCATGAATGGGTGATGGTGGCTTGTCATGGAAAATGGCTTTGAGTTTGTCATGGTCACATGAATAAGGGAGATGCATGCGATGTTCAATAAGGCATTCAAGGAACTCATCCTTATGATTGTCAAGGAATTGATCAAATTTATCATGCAATCCCCTCTCATTAAGGAAATTGATGAAGGTGGGAGAATATATGTGATGGTGAGTGGATGCTTCACCTATTTTGGGTTGGTTGACACATCCCTCTGTATTACTCATGGTAGAGTCATGTGGAGAGAGGGGTTGGCAACAGGCATTCATCTTCCTCCTAGCTTGTGATCGCGTGATGGGAGGCATAAAAGGGGAAATTTGATTGGATTTGGATGGTGAGGTCCCAATGATTAGGGATGGGGATTGTTCTAAGTTCAAAGTCTAGATCAAGATAATTGATGACCAAGGATTATCCCTATGTACTTAATGTGGACAAAGGGCCTAAGGAAAAAGGACGATAGCATTATCTTACCTAGGGTAGACAAGATGCACCAAACAAGATGGTATTTCTTTGAGTCCACTAATTTAGGAGTTGTCTAAGCTCCCAAGCTAATTTATCCAAGAGTGTTGATTATTTTGAGTTTACACTAAACTTAAGATACACAAATTCTTAAGCCTAATGTAAATAAGAGGATGATCTATTTAGACTTTAACCTTAGAACCTAGGATTTGATGGATAGTTGATTAATAATGGATGAAAGTTTGATTTGGTGTTGGATGATAAGGATTTGATCAATCTTGGTTCAAGGATGATGATTATCTGATTTGATTGATGTTGGATCACAAGCTCAAAGGGGCAGAAGGACATGTGTTATGGTTAGGAGGCTGTAATGCAGTGAGATGAGTGAACAAAGTGATCTTGACAATCAAAAGGGATGAACACTTGATTTTTGCAGACCCCTAAATCTAGGAACTAAAACAATCAGTTTAGGTGCTAACAAGTAAGGGCTAGGTCATAATGTATATAGAGTTGGCCATGCTTTTATAGGACCAAGTGCTAAAATGATAGATTAGGCACTAATAGAAGCCACCTGGGCACTGACAGATAGTGGGTAAGTGCTAAAAGATGATAGATGATGGACAAAGGATGTGGACTTGACTGGGCACACATACAAAATAGATAGGTGCTAATATTCATGAGATAGGCACTAATTTAGAATATTTGCATTGATATAGTGTTAGTGAGGTTGGAAGCCTATCCTACTCTTGGCATTGATTTACACAGTGTGAGTAGTGACAGATAGAGGTTAGGCACTAATGTGAGAAAATCAGGTGTTGATTTAGATTGTTTGAATTTTCGGTGTGTTTGGTTGGAGATTTTGGCAAGATTTTGCATTTACATCAAACACAATGGTTGTTTGGACTAACTTGGATTGGGGTGCGAGAGGTTGTTAGCCTTCATGGATTACAAATGGCTTGTATAGGTATAACAAAATTGAAATCATACCAAACACTTGTATATAACCTAAAAACTATTCAAGTGGGAGTGACATATCTTGTGGATCTCACAAAGTGGTTGTGGGTCAATCTCAACTCAAAGTGAACCAAGATTCCCACTCCCACTAATTTACCTTTATGCTATAGCTTGGATAGATGGCGAAAGTAAGGTCTTGGACCACCTTACCCCATTATCTTGGTGACTTTCATCTTGCCCAAAGCATATCCTATCTCAAGTATAGTGGTATGGTGAGCATCTTCCCCTCCTACTGCAGTGATGCACCACAAGATATGATGGCTGAAGGTCTTATCTAGGATTTACAAAGCTTCTAGGGGATGTCCCAATATACACGAGGTATAGGGGACAAGTCCGTGAATGGGGGGTGTCTTGAATTTCAACTTCACGCAAACCAAATCAAGTCTTGGGGGACTAAAGATCTCGAGGTTTTTGTTTGGCAAGAAGGGGTCCTTCCTTTAAAGTGAGTCTTTTGATTCTTGCAATATTTCTATCCCATGCTGGAACACGCAGTTGAGGTCATCCCTAGGGGGGATGAAATCCCCTAGCAGCCCCCCTAAGAAGAAACTACTCGCACTTTTGATCACCCAAGATCACACGAAGTGTAAGGAGAGAGCGTATGTGAAAAGTAGCCCTTCGGGTTGGAAAGAAAATAAAAGAGTTTGCGAGTGGACTTTTGATCTCCAAGATCACCCGAAGGCACGAGGGGAGAGCATACATCTACTAACAAACACAAACACAACAAACAAGTTGGTTGATTCCCTATACTCTAACTTTAATGTGCAACTACTCTAGTGTAAAAATGAATCCTTGCTTGTAGGGTTGCACAAAACAAGTTAGTAGTTGGATGATAATGTCTTGGACTGATGTGGGAAGCTAAAAAAACCATATTAGACAAAGAAAAGTGACAAAAAGATTAATTTTTTGTTAAACATAGAATAGGGCACTAAAATAGTGGATTTAGGCACTGGAAAACCATAGCGCTGAATCAGACAAGATAGGCACTACTATGCAGAGACCAAGCACTACAATATCAAATTTTGGTGCTAAAATACAGATGGTTATACCTAAGATCTGGGCACTACTATAGATTATCTCTACATGATTGTGCTAGGTCTAGGTGTTGTTCCAATAGAGGAAAATGAGGGCCAAGAGTTTGATCCTTTCCTACAATCACAAAGCACAAAAGAACTACCAATAATGTTAAGGGGTTAGAAAATCAGCAAACCCACAATTTTATTTAGTTGCAAACCCTTATAAACAATGAAAATGTGAGTTAGCTATGTCTAAGAAACTAGGTGCCAATCTATGTAAATTGGGTGCTGATTCGATCCGAGCAACATCTCCTGCTATTCCTGCACCATTTTCTGCAAACGTAAGAGCTAAAGATGCCAAAAAGTGACTAGAAAGCACATTTAAACCATGTTCATGAAAAGTATTGACAAAATTATGGAGATAGTTTAGAAAAATCCAATATTTTACTTCCATGTCATTGGGCACTGATGTAGTAAATAGAGCACTAATATGCTGAAGTTGTGTGCTAAAAGGAGAAAATCAGGCACTAAAAGGGGTTTGTCAGTCCTTAGGTATGGGCACTGAAACAGAGCCTCTTGGTGCTAACAGAGGGAATATGTGTGCTAATTGGCTGAAATCTGGCACTACTTCGACCTATCACCATAAAACACATGTAAAACACAATAGAAAATGATAGTTAGAGGAGGTGAGGGTCCCACCAGGCATGCCAAAAATGTCTACAATGAAAGTGGGTTCCTAAAAAGGGGACTAATTATCCTAATTAGCTCCCACTACCAAGTCTAGGGGACCTCAAGATTGGACCAAACTACTAATGCACTAACTACATAAATTGCACCCTATCTAAGCATATTAGTAGTGATAAATTGCCCTATGGATATTGATACTAAGCTAATCTAAAATATGAATTTAGCCTAAATTGATTACTATGTGAGTACTCAAACTAGCATAATTTCTTTAGATATAATTGTTGGTGTGAACAGGGTTAACACCTAACTGGTTTACCCATGTGTGGATAATTTACATTATTTAACTATTTATTAGTTAAATAATATTCACATAGTACATATAATTCACACATGTTAAGTTGACATAGTGAGTCTTCTAGGTGTTTCTAGTTGAGTCTAGTTGTGTGTTGAGTTGTTGATAGTTTGAGTGAGTTGTCTTATCCTCCACATGTGCAATTAGTTATCATCCTCTAATTGTCACATGTTGTAGGAATATCTCCACCTTTCACTCCACCTTTCTAGCTATCACCTTGTCTTCATAAGCAAGGCTTTTTTCATGTATTATAATCCAATGTAATCTCTTGTAATCTAGTAATCTTTTGCATTCAATGATAGAATAGCATTATTCTCTCATTTGATCTCTCTTGTGCTTTCATGAAGTCCTAGATCCTGGTGGCTTCAATCATAGCCAACTCTAACATGGTATCAGAGCCCTAGGAAGAATCACTTTGTGTTAGTCAATTTTTGAGAGATCTTGAATGCAATTCATGGTAGATCTTGATAGTTGAGTATGCGCTTCTCTTGCATCGAATGATGACCTGGAGAACCAGAAAAAATTAATAGATATACCAGTTTTGTGAGGATTTCCTCTTTGTAGCCTTTTATTGCAGGTTCAAATTGGAGCATGCTGCTGCAAATAATACTTCACCATTGTGTTCAGGAGGTCCAAGATAATCAAGATTGGCTTTTGTTTCATCCAAATCAGACATCGGAGGCCAAATCTATAGCATTTTCAATCTGGGGGATGGATACCTGATCCAGGAGGCATCTACCATTTCAGAGCAGTTTAGGCAAAATTAGGCCCTGCCATCGCACTCAGGATGCCCAAAAAACTAGAGATCGGCTATCATTTCATCGAAATTGGACAAAGTTGTAGGAAAAGGCAAAAAAAATTTGCCCCTCAGCTATACGAATTTGTCGTATGGAATATTCTATGGTATATTCTAGGAATCTTCTTGATTCTCTGTGCAGGTGTCAATTAAATCAGTCAAATCAACATCTCTGAATATCCACTGGTAAAAGATTTTAATCACTGGTTTTTAATTTAATCTACCATATAAATTGTTTTCTTGCGGGTTTATTTTGTAGAGTACCTTCTGTGCTCTCTGTAAAGTATGCAGGTCCCATCAAAAACTGCGGGGGCACCATGTGGCATGAGCCCCCTGCATTTTCCATTGGTGACTGATTTAAAGGATCCCCCTTGGCGGCTTACATTAGCACACCAATGAGTGGTAGTCCTTGGACCCATCAGTAGTTATTGGATCCAAAGCCCAGTAGTTTGAAAGTCGATCAAATCAAACTTGGTTCCTCAACAGTAAGTATTAATTGATCAACGGCAGCACGACAACCCTGGCAGTTATCAACATTCTACGACATCCATTAAAATAGGTGGACATTTCAACTTACCACCATTCAAACAAACACCAACGGTTTCTATATCATCAACCAACATCTTCAAACACTCATTGTGATCCCAGCAGTTTGGAGGATGGCGGTCCCATGCCAGAAAATTTTCTATACTCGTCAGTTTTTCACAACACATCGGCAGTGATTTCATAGTGAGCAGCAATCGTAAAATCTACCACTGACGATTGTAGATCTCAAATCACCACTAGCAGATTTTAAGGTAGTCATTTTAACTACTAGCAGGGGTTTAAAATGGTTCTGGCGGCCACAAATCTCTTGACAGGCATTTTCTCGTATGACCGGGACTGCATTCCACCCTGCAATTTCAGACAACTAGTGGTCATCCTAATTGTCCAGTGGTCATTCTATCAACCAAATGACCATGAGCAGCCCTTGGTAATTGTCTCACACCAGAAAATTTTATAAACTTGTCTATTTTCCATTGGCATATTCCTTGCAGCAGGTTTATTACCTAGTGATCAGATTTCAAATCGGTCGATAACCACTGGCGGTCTACACTCTCTAGCAGTCCAAACCATCGAAAGGCATTCGTAGTAGTGGTCATCAACTCCCAACCGCTAGGTTTCAACTATTTGAAATTGAATCACACTTGTTTATTTGTGGTTTTTTGAACTAAATAGTGGTTTCCACAAAAGAAGGCATTTCTGCATCGAAAAGAAGGTGGTTTTCGATGGTTTCCCTCCTAATCGAAGCAGTTTTTGTGCTCCAGGGTGGGTTTTTAGTCAAACCAGACATTTTTTCTCCTATAGAGAATATTCTAGCAATAGAGGAGAATATTTCGTCAGAATCTTAGCTGACGTCAACGCTGACATTGGCGCCAAGGGGCCATTTTTGCCCCACAAAGCCCTAAATAGGGGCTTTTTTCATTTTTGCATAACTTTTGCCCATGGAAGCCAAATCAGGCAAATGATATATTGTCAAAAAGTTGATAGAGAGCACTTCACAGTGGCATCAGTAGTTTTGTTATATTCTACTACAGGTGATTGCTACATTAGTTTGAAGATAGATCTGTATTTTAGGCTTCCGAGCTCATAACTTTCTGCCACAATCTCCATTTTTCGTGATTCTTGCGGCATCAAAAAGTTATTCATGAGCTCTTCAAATCCATCTATGCACTTTTCTCATATTTTGATCTAGGTTCATTTTATTCCATTTGTCAGTTTTTTGGTTTTTAGGTGATAACTTGGGCATTTTGACACTTGAGAAAGTGAAACTTGTTTTGGAGGGATTTGTTTTCTCTGATCAATCAGTGTGAGTGATTTCAATCTCCTTTGGATCTCATTTTAAAGATATTTTCATGCTTTCCCAATTTTGGTCCCTTGAGGACAATTGTAAATCGCACTAAATATAAAGTGCCACAATCATTCATTTTTTGGGGGGTGATCTCTTAGATTGAATAATAGGGGGGTCTACTTGTGTTCTTTTTTGTACTCTTGTATCATGGATCAAAACAAACTTCCTCTACTCACATCATATAACTATCATGAGTGGAAAACTAAAATGGAGATTCATTTAAGAAGTTTGAAAATTCATAGAGTAACAATTGGTACAAAAATTGAACCAATAACAGTTGCAGAAAAGAGAAAGTGGTATAATAGATGTGATCAAGCCTATGGAACACTATTCTTATCTATTTCTCCTGATCTTCTTTTTCATATTGAATCTTGTACTATACCTAATGAAGTGTGGACTACCTTAGAAAATCTCTTTGGTAAACAAGATACTATGAGAGGTTTCAAATTGGAGAATGAACTAATTGGTTTGAATCCAACCAACTTTGCAAGCATCCAAGACTTCTTCACAAAACTAAAGTCACTTAGATTGCAGCTCAAACAATGTGGAATTGAGAAAGAGGACACTCAATTGATTCTTTCAATCCTTGCCAAGCTGGGTCCTGACTATTCAGTTTTTGTTTCTACCTTTTATGCTACGATGGATGCACTTGGGAAAGATTTCACAATGCCTTCACCTAATGAGCTTGCTTCATCACTCATAAGGGAGCAAGCTAAGTTAGTACACATGGGTACATTGAAGTCTCCTAGAAATTAAGCACTTCTTGCTAATCAAGGTACAAAGGACCAAAAGACTTCAACTAGAAAAGGCAAGAAATAAAAAAATAAGGATTTTAACAACAATGAGCAAGCAAAAGAGTCAACTAAATCACCTAAGTCCTCATCATCTACCAAATCATCTAAGCAGGAGAGACCAAAGTGTGCATATTGTAAGAAACTAGGACATGATGAGCATAAGTGTTATGAGAAGAAAATTGATGAGTTGACTCACATTATTCAAAAGCACAATATCAAAATGCCATCATCATCACATAGTACATCCTCTTCTTCGACACCGTCATCATCTACACATACAGGGATAGCAGGCATTGCCATTGGGACAAACAAGAGAAAAGGACAAGTACTCTTTGCTTCTACAAATCTTTAGTTAGCGAGATGGCTTCTTGATTCTGGATCTTCTCATCATATGGCATCTTCACAAGGGATGTTCTCTTCATTTGAGTCATGTACTTCGCCACCTATTCTGATGGGTAACAATACATACATGCATGCAATTGGTAAAGGAACTACTGATGTTGGTGAGAATACATTCAATAATGTGTTGTGTGTACCTTCCTTGTCAACCAATCTCCTTTCCATCTACCAGATTACTCATTGTGTTCTAGGGAAGATAGTTGAGTTCACTCCTAATTCTATGATCATACGAGACTTGGAGAGAAGAGATATCATTGTTGTTGGGATGGCTAATCATTTATCTTGCTTGTATACATTCTCCCATTTTGCTTCTTCTGATGATGTAGATCCATTGATTGATATTCACACTCATGCATTAAGTGTGAATCATGTTTCTGAGGAGAAGTTTGTGTTGGCAAGAGACACTACTAAGATTCATAAGTATTGTCATTGATGGCAACAAAGTATATCCCACACATCCGCAGTACATAAATTACTCATACCAGAAGTCAGATTGAAGATAGGTTGGTCCGATAGTCAAGAACAGAGCATACAATAGGGTTTGATAGTTGGGTCAAGAACTCTCTGATGGTAAAACCCAGCATGTTGCAGATTTGGATGAGTAATAAGGAGTATCTGAACTATTGTATTCTAGAGATTTATCCTTTGGTGACAAAGCATGTGAAAGATATGAGCATCTAAGTATCAGACTCTAGTTAGACAGTGCAGACAAAGGAAGAACTAGCCAACAGAACATCAGACCTCATTCCAAATGTGTAGAAGGTGTTGATCAAGTATCTTGAAGTGTTATATAATTTTGGCCGACATAGGTAATGATTTCTATGCCTAAAATTTTGGTGCGCATCATCAATCAAGTATGGATTCAGCCGACAGGATAGTAACCTACAAATATCCTAAGTGTTCTTGTTGCTGACTACAAAGGTGTTGGAAATCCTTCATGCAAATATTTATACCTCATGGATTCAAGCTTGTGAAGGTGTGGAAGTGATAGTATGATTGATTAATTGCGAAGAAATGAAGAGACAAGTGCGAAGGCAGTAATCCAAGCCCAGAATGTGATAGAGAAGCAATACTGAGCAGAGGAAGGATGAAATGTGCTAGATCGGTATACTGTGCCTGATCGGAACTGAATTCTTGCATATGCGGATGCTATTCATCAGTTCAAACACTTTGCTATCATCTGTAAGCTTTTGTAGACAGTGAGCCTTTTGTGAGCAGTGTGTTCAGGCAGTGAGCCCTAACTGGCAAGTGCCATTTTGTACTACTTTATTATTTTAATAGAGAATACAATCTTGGGTTAATCACCTGATGGTTTTTCCCTTAATAGGGTTTCCACGTAAAAATCCTTGTGTTATGTGTGTTAATTTCATTTCAGTTCTTGTGGTTGCTTATGCTTTCATGCTTTGATATATTAATGAATGTTAAGATAAGAAAAGGAAATAAAAGTAAAAAAGTTTTGAGATAACTGATTCACCCCCACTCTCAATTATCTATGTTGTTTCCAACAATTGGTATTAGAGCTAAGTTCCTTAGAAAAAGCCTAACAGCTTGAGGAGGATCTGGGAATCTCAATGGATGCATATGGTATGAAAGAACAACTACAGTCTGCCTTATAAGATTTTGATCAATCCCAGTTTGAAGTTAATAATTTGAGAGAGCGACTTAAGGAGGCTGATGATTTCATTAATGAGCTGAAAGAAAAACTTAGTAATTCCATAAAAAAGAAGGGAACTACTTCAGAAGTTAACAAATCAGAATGAAGCCAATAATACTAATGTGGACCTGAATGAGAAAACAAAGCTATGTGAAAAGTTGTCAAAACAAGGTGTTATGCTAAGACATGAAATGAAATCAAGGGTTATGAAATTTGCCCAAGAAATTGAAGAGAAGAGAAAGACTGAAGATAACTTAAAACAATCCCTCAAGGAGAAAACAGAAGATTGCTATAAAATGGACAAAATAATTAGACATCTTGAGTCTGATCTTGTAGAAGCCAGATACAATGAAGAACAACTTGAGAGATAGATTGACACTCTTAAACAAGATCTTGAAACTGCAAATGAATACAAAGAAAAATTCAAGATAAGCTCAGCCAAACTTGAAGTACTAGTTGATAGTCAAAAGAGGGTAGATGATAAGCATAGCTTGGGATATGAGAAAGGTGAAAGCTCTAGATTTGGTCAAAAGAATTTTGGGTCAGGAAGACAAAGAAACAAGCCTAGAAGACCTCCAATAAGACAACCTAATGCTCAAAAATATCCATCCTTCAATGGAAGTTGCTTCAACTGCAACAAATCTGGTCATAAAGTTACTCAGTGGAGAAGCAGAATGAATCAGAATAATCCATCCTTCTCTAATCAATGTTTTAATTGCAAAAGGTATGGTCACAAATCTCATGAATGCAGAAATATGCAAATGAAGAATTCTTTCAATGGTAGATGCTTTACATGCAATACAATGGGGCATATGGCTAATCAGTGTAGATCAAGAGGATATCAATCAAATAAGCAAGGAAATGTTGTGTTACAATTGCAATAAATCTTGTCATATAGCTAGATTCTGCAGGAGAAGAAATAATGATGGAAAAGGTCTGATGAAACATCATCAGAAACAAGACAAAGGAAAAGGTAAAGTGAATGCAGATGAGATTCAGAAGGAGATGAGCAAGACTTGGGTAAGGAAGAGTGTGATGAATATTGGTGATGGGTCTGCACCAGAATTCAGTGTTGATAATCCTTTCAGAAATTAAAAAGTGAGCTCTAGCTCAGGGTGAGATGCAAAGAAGATCAAATTCCCCCAGCCAGTTAGTAAGTGCCTGAATTCGGCACATTGAGTAAGAATCAGAGGTTGTGAATTAAATAGCTTTTGGAGGTTCATCTAGAAATCATTCAGTTAAAATTTGAGATATCCACAATAGATTTGAAGAAGTTATGAGTAGATCCGGTTCCGACAGCTATTTGGTAAAAATAGAATTACACAAACAGATCCGGTATGATCTGAAAATGCAATTTTATGGTCTGCAGATTTAGAGGCATGTTTTTAAAGGCTAGAGTTATGTTGTAAACTCACTTGGATAATGATTTGAAGATCTGCACATTGATTCATGAGAAATTCACTCAAAACAGGGTAACCGGATGACTTAAAGTGTGCATTTATTGTAATGAGGAATTAGGTTTTTGTGCAAGGATAAAAGGGTCTTCATTCATCATTTACAACACTTTGCATTCATGAAGAAGAGAGAAGAGCTCTAAGAAGAGATCTTGCAGAATATTCAAGTTAAAGTTGAAGATCGAAATCAAGCAAAAATTCTCTCCTACAGTCACATCAAACCCTAAGGCGTAAATAGGTATTTCCTTTCTGCAAAATCTCTCTAAATTTCATTGCTAGAATGGTTACTCCCATGGTTGTGAATGTCACTGAGAGGCCGAGACCGAAATTTAAGAAACATCCTCATAAATCTATTGCAATTGATCCTTTGGGTGCATTTTCCCATATCCCATACGGTGTTCTGCATGTAGAAGATATTAGGGTTTACATTCATGCAGACATTGAAAACCTTGGAGACTTAGAATTGATGGAAATATATCATAAACAGTTAATAAGTGAGAATTTTGATCTCAAACCTAAATTCAAGGCTTTAAAAGACAAGCACTTTGCACATTGCATACATTTTCCATCTTTTGCAGAGGACAAATGGATCCGGTATGTCTTGAGTAGGATGCATGATAACTTTGTGTGGTTAATGAGTCCATTTAAGATAACCAAAGATGCCATCAAGGCTGTAACCGGATTGCACTCAACTGGTGGGTTGCTTGCACTCAAATATGTGAAAAATCAAACTGTACCAGAAGACACTGGATCAAAATATGACAAGAGGGCAATGACTATAGATGATATTACTGATTCAGATGTCAAGTTTGAATCAATTGTAATTGGTTACATGATTTACACTCAAGTAGGGAAAATTTAGTATCCGGTATAGCAATCTATACTGCATATCAGATGCTAAAAGAAAATGTAGATTATGATTTGTGTGAGCTTCTATTGAATCAACTGATGGAGAATCTGCAGAAGATTAAGAAAGATAAGAAAAATTCCTTCAAGTATGGTGATCTGGTGTTGTGCCTGTTCTTCTATTACATGAATGAGTTACTGGGATCAAAAGGTCTAATTTGGGCAAATGATAGACCTATTGTAATTCAAATCAGAGATTATCTGTATGGACTTGATGATGCACAAGCCTGAAAGATAGCTCGCTAGGGTTACTTCAAGAATTTATAGAGCATGATGCAAGCAAGTCAAAGAATACCAAAATCAATAGTGGAGAAATACAAGGACACAGTTTGCTTCATGGTTGACATAGATCAATGCTTAATGGAGGCAGTTGAGCCAAGAACTATATGGGTAATGCCCATGGGTTATGAAGTTGATGAAAACATATTGGAGGTACATGTTCAACACTTGCTAAGCCAACCCAGGGACACTGAAGCTGAGAGGTTTGGCACCTTTGATGAGCTAAACATAAAAATACATGTTGAATTAAGGAAGCCTAAGTCAAAAAGAAAAATGACGAGCGAGGTTGAAGAACTTGCTAAGAAGTTTGGCATAACAAAGGAGGCAGTAGATGCAAATAGAGAAAGAATAGAGAAAATTGAAAAGGAAAGGGAAGGAGCAAAGAAAGAAAGTTTTGTAGTGGAAGCCTCTACCCGGACAAGATCTACCAAGAGTTCTACCCCTATCACTTTCGAAAGCTGAAAAACTGCTAAACCGGAAGACAAACCATCTGTTAAAGGACAAAAGAGAAAAAAGTATAAGGACACAAGAACATATGTGAGCCTTAAGGATGATGAAGAGACAGAATTAGATGTGGAGATTAGAGATTTGAAGAAAGCCAAGAACAAACCTTCCAAGAATGAAAGGAATGATGAGGAGCAGAAGACAGAAGAGTTTGTTGAGACACCCACTCTCTCCATTGAAGACATCATTAAAGCAGTCACTATGGATGGAAACCTACAGCTGGTAACATAATTCTATGATGAGTACAATGAAGAAGACAAGAAAATTCTTGAGGATGCAACAGTAAGGTACCTAAACATCTATAACAAAGCTTTCATTGAAATAATTTCCTTGATTCCTAAAAGCTTAGAAGTAGTTTTGGAGTTAAGAAAAGTAAGTGCAAAAGCAAAAGACTTAGAGATCCAGAAACAAATAGTGATACAATTATGTCCAACCATCACTCAAAAACAAATGGACATGGTTTTCAAGGATGTCAAAGAAGAATTATGGAGCAAGTCTAGAATGAATAAACTCATGCTTGGAGAAACTGACCAAATAGCTAATGAGACAAAAGAAATTCTCTAGAGTGCCTTGAAAAGGTTCAATCTTCCCATTATAGAGGAAGCAAATGAAGATCCTTCTGACATGGATGTTGAAGGATAAAAGAAAATTGATGAAGAGCAATCTGAGGCCTTAGACTCCTCTATTCTTGAAGAGGAAGTGCAGAAAGAAGAGACAAATACTGTTGATGGCAATAAGCAAATCGGTCTAGATGCCCCCAAAGGAAAGGAAGGTGAGACTTCAAGAGACACTGCAGAAGTAGTGTAAAGTTTCTTGGACAAGGAAGTTGTGGAATTAGATTAACTAGAGTTGATTCAAGGGCCACTAAATCTGGACTATCTCTCTC
Source organism: Cunninghamia lanceolata (assembly GCA_027924645.1). Lineage (NCBI taxonomy): Eukaryota > Viridiplantae > Streptophyta > Pinopsida > Cupressales > Cupressaceae > Cunninghamia > Cunninghamia lanceolata. The sequence continues at coordinate 6,082,763 of BSBN01000934.1, forward strand.
CGGTTTAGATAATGAAGATAGCATCTTTTGCTCAAGCCAAAGCCAAAGAAAAACTCCTGAAATCTCATATGGAGGACAGTGAGCTGCTAAGTATTGCATCTGGAGTGCTAGAGAAGATAATGCCCACATATCAGAAGGATCCATCTGCCTCTCCATCTGGTAATTTGAAGAACTTAGTTAATTCTGTCAATACACATTTTGAGTCTTTAGAAAAATCAGCAGAAACTAAGGTTCAGAAAGAGTTCTTGGGAAAAAGATTCAGTGAGGTACAAGGGCTAATTGATAATGATAGAAAAACCCTAGACATTAGCATAAAGAGAATTGAAAATGCTCTTAAGGATGGTGGAGACATATATAATTTTTTTTATCCTAGCCTAAAGTTGCAGAGAACATTGAGAAGAAAATGAAAGAACAAGAAGGAAAATTGACAAATCTATCTCAGAATTTTGATCCTCTTACTATCTCTCTGGTAAAACAAGAATGCCAAGCAGTTGTTATAACAAATGAAATAAATAAAATGGTTAAGGAGAAGAAGAATATAATGGATAGAATGGGTGAACTCAGAGGGATAATCATCCCTAAGTTAGAGTTAATGCATGATGCCTTAGCAGATGCTCTAAGTACAACCCATACCAGTGATCCAATAGAATTGAAGAGAGCAAAAGCATATAGGTTTTTGTTGAGTGGACACATCTCCATTTTGGATAGGATGAAGAGAAGTTGGTCCACAAAGCTTGTATAGTTGAAGACTACATTTGCAAATATACTTAAGTATATGTAATTTTATCTTATGAATTCTATGTACATATGCGGCCTTACATAATAATTTTTTGCACATTTTTGGTTTGCAGATCCCACCCTTTGCCATTGATGTCAAAGGGGGAGTGAAGAGTAGTGAAAAATGAGGAATCCAGCATTAAGGGAGCACCGGTAAGTAGTGTGGAGAGATGGAGCACAAGCAAAGGGGGAGTTTGAGTGACACCTAGTCATTTTTCACTAAGTGTTACCATCAATGCCAAAGGGAGAGATTGTTGGCAAGAGACACTACTATGATTCATAAGTGTTGTCATTGATAGAAACAAAGTATATCCCACACATCCACAGTACATAAATTACTCATACCGGAAGTCAGATTAAAGATAGGTTGGTCCGGTAGTCAAGAACAGAGCATATGATAGGGTCTGATAGTTGGGTCTAGAACTCTCTGATGGTGAAACCTAGCATGTTGCAAATTTGGATGAGTAATAAGGAGTATCTGAACTATTGTATTCCAGAGATTTAGCCTCCGATGACAAAGCATGTGAAAGATATGATCATCTAAGTATCAGACTCCAGTTAGATAGTGCAGAGAGAGGAATAATTGGCCAACAGAGCATCAAACCTCATTCCGGACGTGCATAAGGTGTTGTTCAAGTAAATTGAAGTGTTATATAATTTTGGCTGACATAGGTAATGATTTCTATGCCTAAGTTTTTAGTGCGCATCATCAATCAAGTATGGATTCAACCAATAGGACAATAACTTGCAAATATCCTAAGTGTTCTTGTTGCCGACCAAAAAGGTGTTGGAAATCCTTGATGCAGATATTTATACCCGATGGATTTGATCTTGTGAAGATGTGGAAGTGATAGTATGATTGATTAAGTGCGAAGACCCAGAATGTGAGAGAGAAGTAATACTGAGTAGAGGAATGATGAAATGTGCTAGATTGGTGTACTGTGCCTGACTGGAACTGAATTCTTGCATATGTAGATGTTGTTCATCGGTTCAAACACTTTGCTATCATTTGTAAGCTTTTGTATATAGTGAGTCTCTTGTAGGTAGTGAGCCTTTTGTGAGTAGTGTCCTCAGGCAATGAGCCCTACCTAGCAAGTGCCATTTTGTACTACTTTATTCTTTTAACAGAGAATACAATCTTGGGTTAATCACCCGGTGGTTTTTCCTTTAACAGGGTTTCCATGTAAAAATCCTTGTGTTATGTGTGTTAATTTCATTTTAGTTCTTGTGGTTGCTTATGCTTTCATGCTTTGATATATTACTGAATGTTAAGATAAGAAAAGGAAGTAAAAGTAAGAAAGTTTTGAGATAACTGAATCACCCCCCCTCTTAGTTATCTGCCTTGTTTCCAACAGTTTGGTCACTTGAACCTTGATGTTCTTTCACCCACTTTGGTTCATGAGACTAGTGCTGAGCTTCCATCACTTCATCCTTCTGCTTCTTTAGAGATTGACATCAACATGGTTTCATCTACTTCAGTTGAGAAAAATCATACAGGTCTTTCAGACACAGCTTTGTGGGATACTTTCTTGGTAGGTATATCAGACACACTTGAGGTGATATCTCTCCTCTTTGATGATAGTTACAACACAAATGTTATCCCATAGAACTTCATATTTGGATGTTGTTCTTCATGAGTCTAGCCAAGATTTTGGATTGGTCACACCTCATTGCATCATGCCATTCCTTGATTCTAATATGTGGACACTTGAGTAGTTTTCAGAGATATCATACATCATGAGGCTTTTTCCCTCAATCCTTGAGATGGAGTTTCTTCTACATCAGCCTTTGGACTTATTTCTTCCTAAGGGGAGACATATTGTTTGTGTTACAAGTATGGGCTTAACTGGTGTTGTTATTGATGTCAACATACTCCTGTTGCTTTAATGATAAGGATTGGATGAGTGGTGAGCTGAGGATATTGAGAAAATTAGTCTCAATCAGGAACAGTGAAGAACAATGATGACAGTAAGGTAAAAGTCTAATATAGGATGAGGATTAGAGGATGCAGTTTAAAGGGTTTGTAGATATGCGTCTTAAGATGGTCCAGTAGAGATTTCAGAGGTCCGCATGAAGATCTAAAAAAGTCATGGCTGTTCAAGTTAAACCGGTTCTGGCAGGTGTTCAGAGGTGACAGAATGACACCGATTGGTCCGATGAGATCTGGAAATGCATTATCCTATTCTGTGGATTTGAGGGAGTGTTGAGGAAGTCTCTGTGAAGTGTCAACTTGATTGGTTCATGGTTTGAAGGTCCACAAGCATCTATTCCTTTGTGACAGTGGTGACAGACTGTGTTCTTGAGGGTCCGGATGAAGGAGAGAAGGATTTCAGTATGCAGATGAAGTGTGGATGATCTTGGTCATTCAGGCAAGCTTATGGAGGTCTTTGGATCATGTCCAGTTCATGTTGATGGTCCACATTGGAGTTGGAGCTCACAATTGAGGAATAACTTCCGGATGATGGTGTTCTTCTTGAGATTGGCTGACCAGATGAGTTACACATCCTACGAATGTTCTTGTTGATGTTTGCCGACTTAGATGATCATTCCTAAGTTGATGTCTTGTATAAATAAGGGATTGCAAAGTCATTTCAAAGGTGTCCTTGTGGAGATGAGAGTGTGGTAGCAAGGAGGAGAGTGAAAGGAAGAGCAGAAGTATTGGGCTCAAATGGAACTGATTCAAGCATGGTGAAGATGCTATTTTCTAGTTCAAGTAGGTGATATTTATTTCATTGTAGATAGTGTGTCTCCTATAGGCAGTGGGCTTGTTGTGAGTAGTATGCTTAGGCAGTGAGCCCTAATTGGCATGTGCCATTTTGTTTTTTCTATTCTTCTAATAGAGAATACAATCTTGGGTTAACCACCTCATGGTTTTTCCCTTAACCGGGTTTTCCACGTCAAAATCTTGGTGTCTCATGTGTTGATATGTTTATGCTCTTGATTCATTGCATTATGTTTCTATGATTGATTTATTATTATGTTGCTAAATTGCAAAGTGAAGTTAAGTGTTTAATTGGAAGAAAGTTTTGTACAACTGATTCACCCCCCCTCAGTTGTCTGCCCTAAGTCTAACAATTGGTATAAGAGACAAGTTCCTCTAAAAGGAGCTTAACCACTTGAGGAGATCCAGAATGATGTCTTACAAGAAGGATAGTCCGAAGTTTGATGGAATCAATTTTAATCTTTGGAAAGGTCGCATGAAATGTCACTTGCAATGTATGGGAATGGCGTATTGGACCATGGTTACAACAAAGTATACACCTCCACAAGGTGGTCTGAAAGCCCCAAATGAAATCACAGATGCTGAAAACAATCTGCGGACTATAGAAGCGCTTCTAAGCACATTATCTGGTTCAGAGCTCTCAAAAGTTATTGACCTACCAACTTCTTTTGAGATTTGGAAAAAACTGGAACTTCTGCATGAGGGAGACATGTATGTCAAATGTGCAAGGCTACAAAGTCTACAAGGGAAATTTGAAAATCTGAAGATGAGAGATGATGAAAATATTACTACTTTTATGCCAAGAGTAAATGAGATTGCTTGTGGAATTAGAAATGCTGGTGGAGTCTTGGATAGAGATGAGATTGTTGGTAAAATTCTCATATCCCTTCTTGCTTCTTATAAAATCAAGGCTGTTACCATTGAAGAATTCAGAGCCCATACAACTGTCACAAGAGATCAATTGGCTGGTAAATTGGCTACATTTGAAATGACTGAGTTTGGAGATGCTCCTCCTAAGACTGAATCTACATTCAAAGCCAATGCCTCTGTAAAAGGTAAACAAAGGTTTGATTTGGGAGAGAACTCTTCAAGAAAATTCTCATGGTATGAAAGAACAAGAAAAGACCTAGAAGAGGAGGAAGCAGAAACTTCTCAACTTGAAGCCCTTATTGCAAAAAGACTACCAAGAGGATCTAGTAAGTATGAAGGAAAATTGCCTTTTAAGTGTTTTAACTGCAATAAGATTGGTCATTTTGCCTCAAAATGTCTGGAAAGATTTTCAAGGCCAAATCCTAATAGATCAAGGTTCCAAAAGAACTGTTACTATGTTCATGAGGAAGATGATAATGAAGGAGTAACAGATGATGAATCAAAGACAAGAAACAAATCCATAAATGAATGGGTGTTCATTGCCATCAAGGAAGAAGATCTAATGTCCTCTGTATCTATCAATCATAAGACTGTGGAAAGAGCTCTGGCTACCCAAGTTAAAGAGAAGGATGATTGGGTCATTGACAGTGGATGCTCTCACCATATGACAGGTGACAAAAATAAGTTCATAGATTTGGAGAGGTATGAAGGAGGAGTGGTAAAGTTTGGTGATAATTCTGCTGGTCGAATTAGAGGAAGAGGAACTATTTCTTTTGATGGAAAGAACAAAACCGGTAATGTACTGTATGTTGAAGGTTTAAAGCACAATCTTCTTAGTGTTGGACAATTGGTGGACAAAGGCTATGATCCCCAATTCAAGAATAGAAAATGCAAGATCTTTGAAAGTTCTGGAACATAAATGCATCTGGTACTCAAACAAAAGGTAATATCTTTCATTTGGTTGGTACTGGTAAAAGTTGCTTATTTGATCAAGTTGATCAGAGTTGGTTATGGCATAAGAGGATGTGTCATGTGAATTTTGATAATATCATCAAGATAAGCAATACTCAGGCTATAAGAGATCTTCTAAAATTGGTGAAACCTACTAATAGCTTGTGCAAGAAATGTCAGTTGGGTAAGTTGAGCAGAATCACATTCAAGAGTAAGGAACTGTCCTCTACCAGATTACTGGACTTAGTTCATACAAATCTTTGTTGTCCGGCAAGAATCAGGAGTGTGCAAGGTGACAGATACTTCATGTTACTAATTGATGACTATTCCCGGATGATGTGGGTAACCTTTCTGAAAGAGAAATCAGAAGCTCTTGAGAAATTTAAAATATTCAAGGCTATGGTAGAGAATGAAACCAGATTAAAATTAAAATGTCTAAGGTCTGATAGAGGTGGAGAATTCACATCTAGTGAGTTCATAGAATTCTATGAGAAGCATGGAATAAAGAGACAGTTGCCTACTCCTAGGACTCCACAACAGAATGGAGTAGTGGAAAGAAAGAACCGAACCATCTAGGAAGCATCTAGGACCATGATGATGGAAGCAAATGTTCCTCAGATCTATTGGAGAGAAGCTGTTAGCACTGCAGTCTATACTCTCAATCAAGTTCAAATCAGAAGCAATACAGGTAAGACTCCTTATGAACTCTTGTTTGGCATTACTCCTACTGTAAGGTATTTCAGTCTTTGGTAGCAAATGTTACAACAAAAGAGATGAAGATCTAGGGAAGTTTGATGCTAGAAGTGATGAAGGAATATTCTTGGGTTACTCTACTCAAAGCAAAGCATACTGGTGCTATAACAAGAGACTGAAAAAGATTATAGAAAGTACAAATGTGAAGGTTGATGAAGGAATTGAAAAACCCTCAAGGTTTTATGAATACGATGAAGATGATCAGAATGGTGTTTTGACTCAAGGAGCCCAAGCCTCTTATGAAAGTTAGATTTAAACTAATCTGGTAAATCAGGAAGAAGAGATGAGTTCTAATGAGCCTGATCAAGAAGTAGAAATGCAAGAATCTCCCAAAGTGCCTAGATATGTAAGACTGAACCACTTTGAAGATCAAATCATAGGTGATAAAAGCAAAGATGTACAAACAAGAAGAAGGATTGTTCAAGATTCAGAAGAGTATTGTCTGATTTCAAAGATTGAACCTAAGACAGTGAATGAAGCTTGTAATGGTGAAAAATGGACTAAAGCAATGGAGGAAGAACTTATGCAAATTTAGAAAAATCACACGTGGGATCTTGTTCCCAAACTTAGAAATAAGAATGTGATTGGAACAAAATGGATCTTCTGGAAAAAACTTAATGAAGTTGGTAAAGTAATCAGAAATAAAGCCAGATTGGTCTGCAAGGGTTACTCTCAAATAAAAGGAGTTGATTTTAAAGAAACTTTTGCTCTGGTGGCAAGAATTGAAGCAGTCAGATTATTTCTTACTTTTGCTGCCTTCAAAGATTTCAAAGTATATCAGATGGATGTCAAGTCTACCTTCCTAAATGGTGACCTGGAAGAAGAAGTATACATTGAGCATCCAGATGGATTTCAATTGTCTGATCATGGTGATATGGTCTGCAAGTTGAAGAAGGCACTATATGGACTGAAGTAAGCCCCAAGAGCCTAGTATGAAAGATTGGATAAACATCTTTTGAAGATTGGTTTCAACAAAAGTACTGCTGACAGTAATTTGTATTTCAAAATTGACCATGAAAATATCTTGATTATTTTTGATAATATAAGGCGGCTAAACAAGGGGCCGAACCCTTACAAAAAATAGAGAGGCCTGAAGGCAGCAAGCATCAACAGTGCCTTAAACCAGAAACAACATATACAACCATAATAGAATACCAGCAAAACCAGCAAAACTAGCTGCTAAGATGAAAGTCAAAAAACTGAGAAACAGAGTATCAGTAGTATAACAACAAAGACTAAGGAGAAAACAGCTCTCCTTTCTAGACCATAGATTTAATGATATCATCCACTTTTTTAACCAGATCATCATTGTCAGTATTAACAGTAACCCCCAGATTCTTCAGCACAGAGAGGTTGAGGAGTATAGAGGTCCTGAGCACAATGGAGAAATTCTGTTCCAGCTTCACAATGCGATCACGCAGACCTGCAAGATCAGCCCCCAGACCATCATCAGTCTCCATAGTATCCTTAGCCTCTTCCACAAACATGGCACCCGCTGTGTCAGCATTTCCAGCAGAGTTAGCAGCATCCTCTGTGGTAGCCCCTATATCATGCATCTCCTGCTTGTCTTTATCATCACTAGAAATGTCCTAAATCTCCACATCCTTGTCGTCCTCTCCCCGGGTGGATTCGTCTGAGCTGCTCTCAGAATAGTCAATGAGATTTGCTGAAGGAGCTGGTTTGCCAGCAATACACCCCGACCACCGAACACCAGAGGAAAGCCCCTCCCTACAAATCTTCACCGAAGAATCCCTTCTCTGTCCCACCGAGGTCCTACTAAGGGTTTTAGGGGTCCCAACCACTGCCTTCCTAGTGCTCATATCACCAGCAACCTTCCGCTTTTTACCCTTCTTAGAGGTAGTAGGGCCCGGAGTATCAACAAGATTTTCCACAGGAGTGCAAGAGGAAACTTCAATAGTTTTGATAAGAACAAGGGAGGGCCCAGGTTCAGCAACATAAGGAATATTCTTAGGGTTAGAGGAGGGCTCCCCATCCCCACTATTAGCGGGAATGGTTTTGGAGGGTTCGAGGGCAAGATGATGATTATACAAATAGAGAATGAGGCCCTGGTGAAGAGGGATAGGCTTCATAGCAGTGTTTTTAGCCAGTTTCACCTGAACCCTAAGGATGGAATACTCCAGGGAGGAAAGCAAATAAAATGGAAAACTAATTTTAGCATTGCGACGGAAATGATTTAACAGGGGGAGATGGTAGTTATAAAACCTGGTGAAGCACCCCTCGAGGGTGAAATACTTCAAGATAAAACACATAGCGTCCCACGGCTCTGGCAACTTGGCTCTGTCAAAACTGCCCTGGTAAGGGACTAATTCTTTGCCAACCCCAAGGAAGAGCTACTGACTAGAAAGGTCCGCGATTTTAGTTTTCCATTGTAGCTTCAAGCCCTGAGTAGACATACCAGTGGCCAAAGCGATCACACATTCAGAAACTTTAAATTTGATTCCACCAACTGAAACCCATCTGTTTTGCCAAGATCGCGCAAATTGTTCAGAAAGAGCTTTATTGTACCCATTAAGCCTCTCCAAATAGGGGCTAATCTTGCCCTCTTTGCAGTAATGCCAAGCTACCAGATTATCTTTAAATTCACAGCACGAGACGGGTTCAGTTTGAATTCTGTCTCCTCCCATAGCGGAATTACATCGCATGCCACAAAAACCCTCAGTCTCCTCAGTCGTCTTAACAGGAGAATTACTAACATTAACAAGGCTAATAATAACATCGCACACAAACTCATAATAATGGGAAGCCTTACAAACCCCAATCCCATGCTTAACCATAATTACCCAGCACAGGCCATGATGATCCAGCCATCCGCTCACCTTATGAGAAAAATGAGCAGATTTGACAGTAGAGAAAGTACGAGAGGACTCATACTTCAAAAGACACGTCAGCCCCCTCCCAAGAAACTGACAGTATGAGCTATCTTTCGAACACATCTAACTCATCCAGACCCAGCCACATCTTTAAGAATGAGATTCTTAAGATTTAAAGGAAGATGATCAAATTGGCACCAAACTCTCCAATTTGAATATCGTTGCCCGAGTTCAGCACAGGCGTCTACAACTCCGTTACCCTCACAGTAAATATGTGAGATATGCACATTAGTAATCCTCTGCAAAAGAAACTAAATATCCCTAATAACGTCTTTCAACTGAATGCCAACATTCGACACATTAGTAGCGGCATCAATAACCATTTTAGAATCTCCCTGAATATCCAAATTCCTAATACCAAGTGATATGGCCAATTTAAGCCCCCAAAGAAGAGCCATAGCTTCCGCATAGTTATTGCTGTGACAGCCCAGACCTCCAGCATAGACAGTAAACATCCACCCTTTATCATCTCGGATGATCCCGCCCCCGCTAGTAGTACCATCAAGCTTAGAAGCTCCATCAAAATTGAGCCTCATCCAGTTAGAAATTGGAGGCTTCCATCTAGTGTTAAGTCTCTGCAATAATTTTGTATTGTTATAAGCAGGAATATGATTGAGAATCCTCCAGTTTACCGCAATTTGTTCTTCCTCCTGGGTCAGAGGTTTCACCGCGGTGCGGATATGGGCCGTAGTGACACTCTCCAAGAGAGTCTTCATGAAAGTATGAGAGACCTGAGAGGCATCTCTAGCAGTATCCCTAAAAATCTGATGGTTGCACTCTTTCCACAAAGTCCAGCTCAAGCATGGCAGAGTTTGATTCCATAACTCAACAAGCCAGGGATGGGAGAAGGGAGGATACCAATTGTTAATAACTTCTTGGATATCAGAATTGCAAGCCCACTAAATACCAAAATTGCTGAGGATGAGACTCCAAATGTCCCTAGCAAAGTCACAATGGAAGAATAAATGAGAAACTGTTTCCTCTTTTTCATAGCATAGACAGCATCTGTTGGCTAGAGTGAAACCTCTCTTCTGCAAATTATCTTGGGTCAGAATTTTGTTATGAACAGAGGCCCACCAGAACATGTTAATTTTCAGGATCAGTTTGTGGTTCCACACTTTTCTCCATAAATTCTTTTTATTAATCTCAAGGACCAATAAGTGATAGGTAGACTTAACAGAGAATCGGCCATTCTTATCTGGCCACCAAAATTGCTCATCTTCACGAGGGAAGAGAGAAATTCTAACTTCCTGAATCAACTTTTGAACCATCTGAGCTTTAGAGGCGAGATCAGGGCGATGGGGACAACAATCCAACAAAGTTCTCTAGCTCTTGTGACCATTATTGGTTGACATATAATCACTGACCTTATTGCCAAAGAACTGAGTAGCAATGCCAACAATCTCACCCAGATCCCTCTGAGAGATGAAAGCCTTATCTTTTAGCTAAATATCAGTCCAAAACTTGATACCCATACCATTACCCAACTTCCATCTGATCCCTTGCATGAGCAGATTTCTAGATTTCAACATTTTGTTCCAGATGACCGATCCCTTAGGAAGACCTTCTTGCTAGAGGAAGTTAGACCAATCAATGTCATGCAAATATTTGGCTTGCATGATTTCTCCCCAATCTTTATGATAATGAATCAGGTTCCAATTAATTTTAGAGAGCAGGGCTTTATTCATACTCTGTATAGTTCTAATATTGAGACCTCCATGGGATTTAGGAAGACACACTTTATCCCAACTGACCAGGGACATCCGCTATTTATCTTCAGCTCCCGTCCATAAAAATTTTCTTTGAATCTATTCCAACTTGGTAGCAAAGAAGTAGGAATTTTAAAAAGAGAGAAGAAATAGGTGGGTATACCTTGCAAGGAGGCCCAAAGAAGCTGCAATTTACCAACACTACTGAGGACTTTTCCTTTCCAACCAATCAATTTCCATTGAGTTCTTTCCAAAAGGCTATTCCAAAAATTTGGAGAAACTTCTTTAACCGTAAAGGGGAGACCCAGATAGACAGCAGGAAGAATATCTTCAGTACAATCTAGAATATGTATGATTTTTTGGCAGAGAGTAGTGGGAGTATTAAAAAAATACACATTACTCTTTTGGAAATTGATGTTTTTCCCAGAGGCAATGGCATAAAGGTTTAAAATATTCTTCCATCTCCAGGCTTCAATCACCAAAGAGATGCCAAAAAGAAGGGTATCATCAACAAATTGCTGCACAGACATAGGGGCAAGGGAGGAAGCAGGTTTAATGCCCACAAGATGCTTAGAGACCACGTTAGCTTGAATGTATCTCCCAAGAGCCTCAGCCATAATGATAAACAAGTAAGGAGAAAGGGGATCCCCCTGTCGGAGTCCACGCGAGGAGGAGAAGAAACCCCTAGGAATCCCATTAACCAAGATAGAAAATTTGGCAGAAGAGACAGCCGTCCAGATGAGGAGATGAATTTTGTCAGTAAACCCAAATTTTCTAAGAACTTGAAATAGAAAATCCCATGAGACCCTATCATAGGCTTTAGAGATATCCAACTTAAGGGCCATACCTGGGATTCTGCTCTTCTCCATGGAATGAATAGTTTCATGGGTGGAGATCACATCATCCAAAATTTGACACCTTGGGACGAAACCTTTTTGAGAAGGAGAGATAATTTTATCAAGAAAAGGTTGAAGTCTCATGACAAGGGCTTTGGTGCAAAGCTTATAGACAGTATTACACAGGGTAATAGGTCTGAAATCAGAAAGATTGGTGGGTTTTAGCTTTTTAGGGACAAGGATAATAAAGGTGTTATTGAGCTGCTTTAAGATCTTACTAGTTTTGAAAAAATCACGAACCACAACTGTGAGGTCAGCCCCCACAATATCCCAATACTCTTAAAAAAAGATAGGAGGGAAGCCATCCAGACCTGGAGCTTTAAAGGGACCCATAGAGAATAAAACAGCACGAACCTCCTCCTCAGAAATAGGCCTCAGCATTTCCAAATTATCTTCCTCAGTTATGAGACAGGGGATCTTGTCAATAAACTGCTTAGTAGCCCTGTCGTTATCATCACCAGTGGCTTGTTCTATCAACAAGTTCTGAAAAAATAACACAGCTTGTTCCCCAATCTCATTGTCCTCAGTGATAACATCACCATTGTCCAAGCACAATTTTGTGATGGAGTTAGCCTTCCTATGTTTCATGGCAGAAATATGAAAAAAAGAAGTATTGCGACCTCCCTCCTTAAGCCACTGAACCCTGGATTTTTGCTTCCAAAAGACCTCTTCACGGCCCATAAGATTCTTCCATTCCAAAATCAGATCTTGTTCTTTCTTAGAAGTATCGTCGGAAACATCCCCTTGAGCAATCCGCTGCTGAATATCCTCAAGTTGACCAGCTAAAGTTTTCTTCTGCCAAAACACATGACCAAAACTGAGTCTATTCCAGCCACGAACCTCCTATTTGATATGCAGAAGCTTCTTAACTAATCTAAACATAGGAGTACCTTGGATAGGAATTTGCCACCATTGTGTCACCAGTTGTCTGAAATCCTTATGCTTAATCCACATAGCTTCAAATCAGAAAGGGAAAGGACCCCAATGACATTGATCATGCCAATGAAGGAAAATAGGGCAGTGATTAGATATGGTTCTAGGAAAAGCCTGCAATTGCATATTATGATGATTGTCCCAGTTGCTCGATATAATGACCCTGTCTAATTTAACCTAGATCAAATTCTCCCCACGTCTCCTGTTGGACCAGGTAAAAATCTAATTTTGTAGCTCCACATCAAGCAATCCCCAAGCATTAATAAACTCAGTGAAGTCAAACATGTTGTCAGAGTAATCAAGGTTCCCACCATATTTCTCAGAGGGATACAAAGGAGTGTTGAAGTCACCAGCCAACATCCATTTGGAGCGCGGAAACTTGGTCAGGGTACTACTCAAATCAGTCCATAAAGATTGTCTCTGGGCTCTAGTATTAGGAGCATAAATATTGATTAAATACCAGTTTAAAGAGGGTGAGGAGAAATTGGTAACCAGGAAATGCTTGCCAGAAGCCACAAGGGAACCCTAAATTTTCGTACTGTTCCACATTGTAACAATCCCGCCAGAAGCCCCAATAGCAGGGCTAATACAAAACTTAGCCTTAGGCCATATGTAATCAACAATCTTCTTAAAGTTTTCCTCAATCATCTTGACCTCCTGCAGGAGCAAAATGTCTAATTTATTTTCCAGAACACAGTTTTTGACCTCAAACTGTTTTGAGGGGCTATTGAAACCCCTCAGATTCCAGGATAAGATCCTCATTTCAAAGGTTTGAGGGAGGGGACCTCCAGTGTTTTTTTCTTACCACTGGCAATTTCCCTGGCAATCTCTCTTTGCCGAGTTTCCCATAGGGTTGGTCACCCTTGTTTTGAGTCAGTGCCAACATCAGTAGACTTTTTACCTTTACGAGTCTTCTTCTTAGGGGTAATCCAGCCTTTTGGGTCATTCCCACTACCACTTGGGCCGATGTCAACTGTCATTGAGGGATCAACATTATGATCACCTACTTCCTGCACAGGGTTCCTGGTTGACTCAAGATCATTAGCACCTAAGGGAGCAACTGATGAAGCCTGGGGATCAAGGGCGTTATCATCTTCAACATCCTCATCGATCAATCGATCCTGGATTTCTCCCTCCTCACACCCACTAGAATTTTGTCGGACCGTATGACTAACAGTGTCTAGAGCCCCATTCTGACAACCTGTGTCCAGAATCTGTTCAGTATTCTCCTCTAGATAGACAATATCCTAATGACCCGTAGCCGTCTGGCTTTCCTTATCCTTAGTCTGTTCAGGATGGTCTTTTGGGAAAACATTTTCCACATTACCCCCCATTCCCTGATGGTCAGGGGTAACATCTGATTGTGAGCGGTCCTCAACCTCAATAAGGGAGTCAGTCTACCGACTCGTTTGCTTAGTTTTACATTGAGTCATTATGTGGCCCTTCTTCTTGCATATTTGACAGAAGGTGGTGGCATTTTCATAAAGGATTGGCTGAGTCCAAACCCCATCTTTAGAGTTTAACTCAATGGACATAGGAAGGGTTTGGTTTATCTCCACATTGACACAAAAATGAGCAAAAACACAATGGGATTGAATACGGGTAGTATGGTCCATAGTAACAAACTGGCCAAAAGAGTTACCAATAACAGAAAAAAAATTTCATCCTAGAATTCTAAGGGAAACCCAGGTAAATGAACCCAAACAGGAGCAGATTTATTAAGATCCGAGCTAGGGTCAAACCCAGGTTTCCATTGGCACAAAGCAAGCGAGTGCAACCCATAAAGCCAGGGTTCCCCAGCAAGAGTAGCAATCATATCCTCCCTATTGGTAAATTTAAATAGGAATACTCCTCTTGCCATGGCAATGACCGAAACACTACCCTTAAGTCTCCACCGGGAGGAAACCCATTTACGGACCATCTTAATATTGGGACGGAAGGAAAAGAATTTACCTACCAGAGCAAGATCCATGTTTGCCACGATTTCTTCAATCAGACCATCCAGAATATCCAGAGCTGTGCCATCTGCAGAAGCTTTCTTGACAGGCATACCCGTCGTGCATTTAGAAGACCTCAGCGGTTCCCCAGTTACCGCTTGTTTCCATCCGTTAGACAGAGCGTCCACCCTCACAGCTCCAGAGGTACTGCCCAAGGCAGTCACCTCCATAGGCACCAAAAGCAATCAAAACAAAAACCTAGAAAACCCTAAACAACCATGGAAAGCAAAAAAGTGCAGAAAATCGCATGTTACAGTATTGAGTCATCTAAATTTAAATGTTATAACTCACTCTTAAATTAATTTAAAAAGGAATGTTATAATAAATCAATCCACCAAATGGGAAATTGTTAGGAGTAGATTTATGCATTAGAAAGAAATGATTTTCTAGAACTTACTAAAATAAATATATTCCTTAAATTGTATCATTTCATTTTTTTTCTGATCTGACTATGTCATTCATTTAATTTTTTTATGTTGCAGATGAGTTCTTATTACTTAAAGATTTTCCAAACACACAACCCTATAAAAGGGGAAGGATCTCTAGAGAAAAGGGGAAGGATCATTGATTCTCTATAAACAATTTGTTTATAGATTCTAGATAAAACCCTATTCACATAATCTTTTATTTTTGATCTTGTCAAATCTATGCTGCAACACAAGATAATTAGTACATTGTACAGACAATAAATGAAACCAAAATTGACATTTGTGTATTTTTTTTTAGCTATATTTTAAATACCCTATATTTGTTAATATACTTATGTTGTATGCAAACATATTTTAATTTTAATGGGGTTTTGGTTTGTGCTGAAAAAACAAAGAACATATTTTATTTTTTGTTGTTTTTGAAGAGTATGTGAGGGGTTTTTCTGTTTTAATTTTTGTAGTGGAGAGTATGTAACAATGCCATAAATTGAAAGCGTGCTCTTGACGGCACTAAATGCTACACATTATAACTTTTTTAAAAAAATTTTCCATTAGAATTTTATAAAATTACACGGAATCTGTGGAATCTTTGAGCTCTTTCAACTCCATCCTGACTGTAGGAACACCTCTCCCCACAAATAATTCAAAAGAATTAATATAATTTCTTCCTAGGACACCAATTAGGTTCCATCACGACTAGTCTATTGGGTAATAGAACCAATGAACTTCGTACTAATGATCACTTGATTACCTCCATTTGATTGCCTTTGATTATCTTGTAAATATGCATCTAATCATGTGATCATGCCTCAACTACAATTAACCTCTAATTACTTGTGAAACATGATTAAAGAAATTATCCTAAATTATTAAACTTTATTTGAAAAAACACTAATTATTAATATAATTTTATATTCTCACAATTGATAATCAATAAGGTTTTCCTTGATTTTCCCCGGCTCCTTTATTCATTTATTTCCCTCCCATAAATTCAGTGATATGGAAATGTGGATATAAATATTCGAATGTAAGACAACCGTTCTATCATTTTTAAAACTTAAAAGCCGGACAAAAAGGAAGAAAAATAAGTCACAGCTGATAACTATTGAAACATTCAACTATTTACTCATTCAACTTTTGATAAATACGAACGTAATCACCAAGACATTTCGAGATCTTGATTAAAAAATAGAGGTTTAATTAACAATTAATATAATGAAAACCTAAACTTCTTTTAAAGTTGTCCGAATTTCAAAGTAAATAGATTAAGTAGGCATAAATCTGATACATCATCTACTTTAAGAGTTTATGTAAAGTGGGTTAGGCTATTTTTAAACATCATCTACTTCAACAGTCAAAGGTCAATTTTGACTAGTAAAAATATGACAACTATTTACCATTTTTTAGTATGGATGAGGTGTAAATTTACTATTGACTGTTTGACCATTGAAATGAATGATGCTTATGTAGAGTAGGTTGGCCATGTGAATAGTTATCTTTAAATATAAAGTTGGTCATGTGAATAATTAGTTTTAAATATCATTTATTTCAATAGTCAAAAGTCAATTTTAATCAATAATAAAAAAATATTAATGACAAATTCCCTTCAAAGTTTCATGGTCTACAAACTTGGAGAGCTCTGGGTTTCCAAACACAAGAATCTGCAGTTTCGGAAAAACAAAGATGTTTAGCCGATCAAAATAGAACTGAGCATATTGCCAGAACTGTTATTATTAAAAAAATCTTTCTCACTAATAAGACAATGAGAAGAATCGGAACAGATAAAATATAAATATAATCGGACTGTTTCTATAGATTCGAATTTGAATGTATTGCTTGTTCATCGCTATAGAGCTGTGTCCTCCTCGTTATTTCCAACCATCCATCCATCCAAAAGATTATTGCGAGTCTTTAGTGTAAGATGGATTTGTCAATGATAGCTAAGCTTCTCATGGATGTTCAACCCTCCACTCCTCCTTTACTGACCATGCTATTCGCTATTGCAGTCGTTTCAGTGTTGTTTGTGCTTGTAGCGAAGATTTTCAACAATGGAGGAGGCAAAAATCTTCCTCCAGGAAACTTTGGTCTCCCTTTGATTGGGGAGACCATTGGATTCCTCAATGCCCTAAAAGTTGATGAATGTGACAAGTGGGTTGCAGACAAGGTTGCCAAACATGGCCCTGTGTTTAAGACCTCCTTGATGGGCTGCCCAACAGCCGTTCTCACTGGCCAAGCAGGCAATCGCTTTCTCTTACAGAATGACTACAACACCATCATTAACAAGCAGCCCACCACTTTTGTGAGGATTTTTGGCTCTAAAAATATTAACGAGCTGTTTGAAGATGAGCACAAGCGGATAAGAAATGCTATCATGGCATTCATGAAGCCAGAAGCTTTACAGAAATGTGTTGCCAGAATGGAGTCTGTTGTTCTGGAACACTTTGTAGAGCATTGGGAAGGAAGAGAAAGCATATTTGCTTATCCGTTGATGAAACAACTTACTTTCCAAGTTGCCTCTGATCTGCTCTTCGGTTTGAAGGACCCTAATGAGAGGCAAATTCTTAACACCGAATCTATTACACTCATGAAGGCAATTTGGTCTCTTGGCCAGGAACCACTTTTAACAAGGGCTTAAATGCTCGTGCTCGTGTAGTCAAGAGACTATCTGCCTTGTTGATTTTGAGGAGGAGGGAAATAGCAGAGGGAAAGGTTGCGCCAGATCAAGATTTAATGTCATGGTTGATAAGTATGAAGGATGACAATAATAAGTCCCTTACTGATCAGGAGATCATCGACAACTTGATCGTGCTCATGATAGGAGGTCATGACACTACTGCTGTTCTTTTAACTCAGCTTGTTAGAATGTTGTGTCTCAACCCTCATGTGTACAAAAACGTACTCCAAGGTATTTCTATTCTCAATCTCATGGATTTCATTTCACAGTAACTAAAGGCTTTAATCTAATTGTCGAAAATATGACTGTTGTGCCACAGAACAAACAGCGATTCGAGCAGCAAAGAGACCAAATGAAGCGCTGGCATGGGAGGATATTAAAAAAATGGAGTATACACAGAAGGTCGTATATGAAACCTTACGCATGGTGCCCCCAGTTTTTGGTGGATTCAGGGTGACAGTTCAAGACGTCCAATATAAGGGTTATACTATTCCCAAAGGCTGGCAGGTAGGCTTTTTTTTGCACCATGGAATAAGGATATACAGCTTGCAAAGTAAACAGCCGCATGTTGTGTTTAATGTTTTTGACTATTTTAGGCTTTAGTCCAAATACGCCCACCGTAAATTCACCATCAACTGCCGTTGTGTTGTAGCGAATCCCCAGATTGTTTACTGGAACTTGGTTCCACTAGTAAATAATCAATATGTTGACTATAACAAATGGAGTGTTTAAGCTATTTCGCTATATGGTTGTCTATTGACTGTATGATATTAGTCATTATAATTCAATCAAAGTTTTAACAAATTTTTAATCTGACAGTTATTTTGGGAGACGAGTACTACTCATTACAATGGAGAAGTTTTCAGAGAGCCAAAGAAGTTTGATCCCAGTCATTTTGACGATAAAACTCCACCTTATACTTTTATACCATTTGGAGGAGGAGCTAGGCTTTGTCCGGGATATGATTTTGCAAAGCTGCAAGCAGAGATATTTGTGCACCATTTGATATCCAAGTATGAATGGTCTATGGTAATTCCTGACGAGAAAATGATCTGTGAACCTCTTCCAATTCCAAGAAAAGGATTACCCATCAAGCTTCAAGTTAGGGGAAATCTTGTTATCTAGGCTAGTATGGTTTCTCTACGACATTGTCTCTGGTTACATTGTTGTGAAAAACTTCCTTTCTAATGTCTCTACGTGTCTTCTAATAAATTGTTTGAGAAATATAGTTATGTATGTATCCTCTCAAGAAGTACTTCAATTATGGTATTGGGGTCCTTCATGAATGAGTTTCTATTGAAACTAGTTGTTTCAGTAATGGCTCTAGTAAAAAATAAAATTTGTGTGTTCATTTTAAATATTTTCCTCTTCATCTCATGGTGTGAAGGTAACTACATCACATATATTTGTTCATGTTAGGGGATGGGATATGTGTACGGGACACCATGATAAGATCATGTATATGATTGGCTTCAATAGGTGAAGCATAATAGGTTATATGATAGTTCAGAGTACAATTGGACATTTAAACATGTTGTGTCATTAGAAAGTATAGATGGATCCATAACCTCATGTATAAAATTCAAAATATTAGAATCAATATTAAGGTACAATCTAGGTAAGGAATTAAAGTATTAAATGAATGAATGTGAAATATCAAGGAATGGCATATAATCAACATGAGATATATCAAACCATTGTAAATCCTTATCAATCAAGGTCTCTCTAAATACAATCACTAGAATAACATCATCATGTATGTGATTATAATAAAAATAAGAATGATTTAACATGTAATTATGAACTTTTAGTTCCACTAAATGGATCAATCATGTCGTGTCTCTAATAATAGGTGTATTAGAAAGAGAATGGAGCAATCCACAATGGGCCATTAAAGCATTCATAACATACATTATACTAAGATGTGTTATTCAATAAATGACATCTTCTATAAGCCTAGCAACATCATGTGATTGAGGATAAAGTATATTCATGAAGTAAGAAAAAATAGTTAGGCTTCTCGTTAGATAAATCATCAAGAGATCATGAAAAACTAGGCACATGCATAAGATTATCTTATGACATAATTTAATTCCTTGCATGATATGTGTAAAGATATCATCATTACTAAAAGCAACAACTTCATTGCATGAATCATGACATGTAGGTGTATTAATACAACTTAGCACCAAGTCACTATTGCATACCATGTGAGGAGTATAATGAACCTAAATCTCATAGACAAACGAAATAAAGACTCTAACATAAAAGGAAAGTTTTTTTAATATAAAGAAAGGTGCAAAGCCTCCATGATGCCAAACACCTCGTTAATATGCCTGAGGTGATCCTGCCATGTCTTAATGTATATCAAGATATCAACAAATAATACCAATACTATCTATTCAAAATGTGATTCATGGATGACTGGAAAGTCATAGGAACATTAGTAAGACCAAAGGGCATAACCAATAAATCATATAGCCCGTAATGACATCTTAATGCAATCTTATGAATATCCTCATTACGGATTCTAATATGACGGTACCCTGAATGAAGATCAATCTTGGAAAATTATACTAGACCATGTAGCTCATCCAACAATTCATCGATCTTGGGTATAGGGTACCTATTTTTAATGGTCTTCTTATTTAGGGTATGGTAATCAATGCACATCCTTATCATGCTAGCCTTCTTCTTCATTAAGATCACCGAAGAATAAAAGGGAGTGGAACTAGGCCTGATGTGTCCCATATCCAATAGTGCCTTAATCTTCTTCTCTATCTCCTCCTTGAATCTCCTAGGATGATGATAAGGAGTGGTGATGACAGTCTTGGAGCCCTCTTCTAACTCAATCACATGCTCAAAGTCGTGATCAGGAGGTCTACTAGGAGGAATCTCCTCAAACACCATACTATGCTTATCTATCACTAACTAGATATCCACTTGATAATGCTGATCACTACTAGAAGAAGACTTAGAAGACACAAAACATTGGGCTAGCCATGAAACCTCACCATGTCTAAATAACATCTCTATGAACTCTTGACTACCACTATCCTTGGTGCTCCATCCACCAATTCTCTCAATACTACCTTCCTCCCATCTAACATGAACCCCAACTCCATCTTATGAAAATCTTGAATGTACCTTCCAAGTGAATGTAACCATTGGATTCCCATAACAACATCGTTATCACTAATCCCAACCACATAGAAGTCATCAATAACTATAAAGTCACCCAATTGGATACTCAATTGTAGAATCTTCTTAGTACAACTCATCTTGAATCCATCTGCAACCATCACACTGAAGCTTGGAAACTCCTCTACCTGCGATCCTCTCTTCACTACCAAACTGAAGTGATGCATAAAAAGCTTGTTTATTCAATGATAAAAGCATATACAAGATGCATATAAATACTACGTAACAGTTGATGAAACTATCATAGTAGTTGGCATAACTGCAGAACTGTAGAAACTAACTAACGTAACCATGTAATTACATAATAACAATGTGATACAAACTATTATGCCATAATACAAACTATTATGTCAACATTCCCCCCTTATTACATTGTTCCTACAAAAGAACCAAGAGAACCCCCCTTGAATGCTAAAATACTCAACAAAGTTGATTACATAATATGAATACATATTTTATAGAAGATCTTCTCCCAAAGAACAAATCCTAAACCAAGTGGGGCTCCATCATGCTATCTCATCTACCCTCAGAAAGGCATAGCTTTGAGCTGTGTTCTTGAGCTCTTTAGTCCCAAGCTCTCAAATCACAGAGTCTTGAATTATTCGACAATGAACCCTAAGAGATATGACAATCCATATTGAGCTCAACACCAAATCCCAAACCTATCTCCAAAACAAAATCTTCACAAAATATACATTCTTCAAATCCGTCAGCATAAAAGAAAAAGAAAAACAACCAAAACCAAAAACGCTTCTCATACAAAGCATCATCTCAAAGTGAGAAGCTAACATGCGATGATGGAAAATCCTCCATCCTCTAATGCTGCCTGCCTCCAATATGATGCTTAAAGGGCATATCCACATAAATTAACAGCACTATCTGGTGGATCCTCATCCTCAATATCTTGTGGATCCTTATCATCTTCAATACAAGCAAAGGTTTCCTTCATTTTTGACCTTTCCTTGAAGAACATCGCTAGCTTGAGTTCTACAATCCCAAGCTGTTAAAGTGTTTGTTGATGATATCATTTTTGGAGGAAGAGATAGTATGTGTAAAACCTTTGCAAATCAAATAAAAAGTGAAATTGAGATGTCCATGCTTGGGGAAATGAATTTCTTCTTGGGCCTACAAATCACTCAAACAAAGAAAGGAATCTTCATTTCTCAGACCAAATATGTGAAAGAATTGTTGAAGAAATTTTGGATGGAAGACTGAAAGCAAATGAGTACTCCCATGGCAACTGGATGTAAGTTAAGCAAGGATGATGACTCTTCAAATGCTGATCAGAAAAAGTATAGGTCAATGATTGGAGGACTATTGTATCTTACTCAAACTAGACCAGACATTATGCATGTTGTTGGTCTTGTTGCTAGATTTCAGGCTGATCCTAGAGAATCTCATGTCATGGGAATCAAGAGGATTTTTAGATATCTAAAAGGGACAGTTGAGTATGGTCTATGGTATCCTAGAGATCATGATTTTTATCTTCATGCATATACAGATGTTGATTGGGCAGGAGATGTGGATGACCAAAAGAGTACCAGTGGTGGAGCATTCTTTTTGGGGAAGAGATTGGTTTCTTGGCTAAGCAAGAAATAAGAGGCAATATCTCTGTCCATGATAGAAGCAGAATATATTGCAGCAATAGGGAGTTGCACTCAAGTTTTGTGGATGAAGCAGATGCTAAGAGATATCAGAGTGGAGTATGAGGAGCCTATCACAATTTTCTGTGACAATTCAAGTGCAATAAATATATCTAAGAATCCAGTGTTGCAGTCAAAGACTAAACATATATCCATCAAGTTTCACATTTTGAGAGAGCAAGTGAACAAGAATGAAGTTAGATTGGAGTTTGTGCCTTCCAAGGATCAGATTGCAGACATCTTTACTAAATCTCTACCTAAGGACTCTTTTGAATATCTTAGGGAGAAGTTAGGGGTTATTGCCCCTCTGGTGATGAACTAAGGAGCACTAATATGCATCAGTCTGGTGGATATCACAGTCCTATCTCGTGGTCTAGATTGATGATGGGGAGCTGCTACTCAGGGGGAGCAGTAGGTATGTTTCTGAAGTGGTGGAATTGCAAGTATGTGCCCTTTGCCATTGACGTCAAAGGGGGAGAGAAGACATGTGGAAAACAAGTGGTTGCTAATCAAAGGGGGAGTAGTAAAGGGAGAGAAGACATGTGAATGGTTGTTACTGATAGGGGGAGTTGTGACAGTGAGGAGAAGTTCTTGTCTTGATGATCAAAATAGTTTTTCACATCGTATGTTGCCATCAATGACAAAGGGGGAGATTGTTGCAAGTATGGGCTTAACTAGGGTTGTCATTGATGTCAACATACTCTTGTTGCTTTAATGATAAGGATTGGATGAGTGGTGAGCTGAGGATATTGAGAAAATTAGTCTCATTCAGGAACAGTGAAGAACAATGATGATAGTAAGGCAAAAGTCCAATATAGGATGATGATCAGAGGATGCAGTTTAAAGGGTTTGTAGATATGTGTCTTAAGATGGCCTAGTAGAGATTTTAGAGGTCTGCATGAAGATCTGAAAATGTTATGGCTGTTCAAGTTAAACCGGTCCTAGCAGGTGTTCAGAGGTGATAGAATGACACAGATTGGTCTGGTGAGATCCGGAAATGCTTATCCTATTCTACGGATTTGAGGGAATGTTGTAGAAGTCTCTGTGAAGTGTCAACTCGATTGGCTCATGGTTTGAAGGTCTGCAAGCATCTATTCCTTTGTGACAGTGGTGACAGACTGTGTTCTTGAGGGTTCAGATGAAGGAGAGAAGGATTTCAGTATTTAGATGAAGTGCGGATGATCTTGGTGATTCAGGCAAGCTTCTGGAGGTCTTTGGATCGTGTCTAGTTCATGTTGATGGTCTGAATTGGAGTTGGAGCTCACAATTGAGGAATAACTTCTGGATGATGGTGTTCTTCTTGAGATTGGCCAACCGGATGAGTTTCACATCCTGCAGATGTTCTTATTGATGTTTGCTGACTTAGATGATCATTCCTAAGTTGATGTCTTGTATAAATAAGGGATTGTGAAGTCATTTCAAAGGTGTCCTTGTGGAGATGAGAGTGTGGTAGCAAGGAGGAGAGCAAAAGGTAGAGCAAAAGTATTGGGCTTAAATGGAACTGATTCAAGCATGGTGAAGATGCTATTTTCCAGTTCAAGTAGGTGATACTTATTTCTTTGTAGATAGTGTGTCTCCTATAGGCAGTGGGCCTCTTGTGAGTAGTATGCTCGGGCAGTGAGCCCTAATTGGCATGTGCCATTTTGTTCTTTCTATTCTTCTAACAGAGAATACAATCTTGGGTTAATCACCCCGTGGTTTTTCCCTTAACCAGGTTTTCCACATCAAAATCTTGGTGTCTCATGTGTTGATGTGTTTATGCTCTTGATTCATTGCATTATGTTTCCATGATTGATTTATTATTATGCCGCTGAATTGCAAAGTGAAGTTAAGTGTTTAATTGGAAGAAAGTTTTGTACAACTGATTCACCCCCCGCCTCTCAATTGTTTGCCCTAAGTCTAACAGTTTGTAGGTACAAGACACTTTCCAACGTTCATCTTTAGGCATTCACCATCAGCACAAGAGCTACTTCATTATGGGGTGGACCTATAGTCTCTCACTTTCTCTCCTATGGGGAGTATTTGATTGTATATATGTGATAGAAGTTGTCCTTGGGGGGTCATATTGAGTCCTACTATCACTTCTTCTTTCACTTTCGTTGTTTCATGCATTCTCACTTTTGGAGAGGAGTTTTTTCTCATGAGGTTTTCTCTTTTTCTCCACTTAAAATTTGTTGTACATGGGTACATAACATGGCCTAGTAGACAGGACCCATCTTCATCATCCATCATTACATCTTGCTTTAGTCAGCTACTCCCTAAGTTGTACTTAATGGGGGGTGTTGGTGTGAATGGGGTTAACACCTAACTAGTTTACCCTTGTGTGGATAATTTACATTATTTAACTATTTATTAGTTAATATTCACACATGTTAAGTTGACTTAGTGAGTCTTCTAGGTGTTTCTAGTTGAGTTTAGATGTGTGTTGAGTTGTTGATAGTTGGAGTGAGTTGTCCTATCCTCCACATGTGCAATTAGTTATCATCCTCTAATTGTCACATGTTGTAGGAATATCTCAACCTTTCACTCCACCTTTCTAGCTCTCACCTTGTCTTCATAAGTAAGGCTTTCTTCATGTACTGTAATCCAATGTAATCTCTTGTAATCTAGTAATCTTTTGTGATCAATGATAGAATAGCATTATTCTCTCATTTGATCTCTCTTGTACTTTCATGAAGTCCTAGATCCTAGGTGGCTCCAATCATAGCCAACTCTAACAATAATTGGTTATCAAAAATAGAGGTGAGGGCCTCAATTTATAGATTTTTGGGGATGGAAATGGAGGGATAGGATTGAATTGAGAGATCAAGGATTGAGATTGCTTGAGGATCCTCAAGCAAGGAGAATTGGACAAATGGCATGATGAGGTTGGATGAGAGAATTGCTCCAAGATTAAAGGGATGATCATTGGATGAGATTGAAGGTTTTAATGTTATGTAAAGGCATGGCTTGGATTTTGTGAGGAATAAAAAATTTCATGGATTGGAAAAGTGGAATTAAAAATTAGAGGAATATTGCATGAATAGTGCCACATGGAATTAAAAATTCAATGCATAGTGGCACTTGAAGTGGGATAGAAGAAATATGACAAGTGTACACTTTTTGGAAGATTTGACCATGCTTCCAAAGTACCACTTGTCATGTACATGCATGTACATTGAATGAAAAGTGGACTTCTACAAATATGGGGGTTTGTAATTGAGAATTAATTAAAATTAATTCATGTGCACATGTTTTAGAAGGAATTAATGATGATTACTAAAAGTAATCAAAAGTGGACAAAATAGAGAATTACATAAATATAGCTATTTATTTAATATTTGATGAATAGAATGTGAACTATAGTTGTCAAATATTTGATTTTTTGACTATAGTAGAGGAATTTAGATTTTTGGTGAAGGGGGAAGGTGCGAAATATATTAATTAAATAATTTGAAATTATTTAGTTAACATATGGATTTAGTACACTGATGTGGATGATTATGTGGGAATGGATGAAAAGTGGTTGTGACTATTTTCACGTGTCTACAAATAGTTTTAATAAGTAATTATTATCAATTTTCTACCTACACCATGTTTGATTTCTTGATAGATATACATATTGAAAAACATCCATAACTTTCAACATATTAATCATTTTTTTATATCCAAAAGATGTGTCACATTCTAGGACTTATTGGGTATACATTAAAATTTAAAACTTTTGAGTTTCATATATTTTTGACCAAGTTAGTTTGGTTGGAAAATTAATTTTTTATATTTTAAAAATTTCACAGTAAATATATCATAAATAATTCTTTATTTACTTAAAAAAATAAAAAAAAATGTGTCACATCCACTCATGTGTCCTTTACTTAAATCCAAATAATGGAGGAAAAATATTATCTTTTTCTCATACTTATGTTGGCTGGAATGACAGCTACTTTTAATGTTTTTATGAAAATTTTACTAGTGCTTTGATTTAAATATCCAATTTTCACCAAACTATTTTTAAATTTTTTTTTTAAAAAAGTAGTATCCCATTAAATACATTCAATTTATTACAACTTTTAATACTACTTTATTTCTATATTGTCTAGATAACTCATATAATTTTTGACATGAAGTTACTTAATTTTGTTTTTAATATTTATATTGCCACTTAGGGGTAGTGTTTGGCCCATCATGATCCTACACTCATGACAATGTATTCAAAGGTTGGTAGGAACCTTGTTGATTTCTGTGTTGGTTGTTCTAAAAATAAATGTGGTATCATTGTAGTTCATGATGTTTGAGAGGATGTTTCCAAAGGAAATGGAATGGAAGGAAAGGTGGATGGAGGATGGATGAGTTATGTGAAAGCATGTATTTGATTGATTAGATTGATATGTGGGATAATGGATTAGAGTATAATAGAATGAGGTGATGGAGGCATGAGGGAATTTCATGGGGTTGAGGGGAACAAGGGCCAAGAATCACACATACCATGATGGATGTGAAAGTTGAGATGATTTTGATTTTGGATGTGAGGGGATTTTGGATTTGGAGGTGTGATTTCTTATTTTGTGGTGGGGATGGGGGATTTTGGGATTATCAACTTGGGATTTAGGGGATATATGGACTTGTGATTCTTTGATTTTGTGCATGGTGGGGGATAGGGATCTTTAGATTTGGGGATGGGGTGGGACTTTGGGAATGTAGATTTGGACATTCCACTTAGATTTATTGCTTGTTTTCTCTTGGGGACCCATATTGTTTTTTCTTTTGCATGTAGATTGGTGGGCCTAGGTGGCCTTTTGGATTTACTTGGATTGGATGTTGCATGTCGACATGGTGTGACATTGTTATCTTTTAATTTTTATATATTTTTTCTTTATATGCAGAGGCATCCAAAGTGCTTCCAAGGTTGATGGGATGGTCCCATGAGGAGATATCTTCTTGGAGTCCCATGAGGTTGGCAATAGATTCATTATTTTTTAATAAATCAAATGATGTTTGTGGTTGTTGGTCTTGATTAGGGATTTTATGGGAAACGTGATTAATGGTGGTGATAGGGAGAGGGGTGTTGATGGAAAAATGGTCAATGAAGGCATTGGTGGTAAAAGGACTAGAGGTGGAAAGAAATGTTTTGTGGGAGTGGCAAGGGACACCTATTTTACAATTGGTGTGGAAAGGTGGGGAGCGGATAGTCATAAATTTATTTGATCAATATGATGGATGAGGGGGATGGCGAGAAACCTTATAGAGAAGTGATGAGGGGCACATATTTTGAGATAGAAAGAATCTTTATTAGAAGGCACAAAGGTGGTACCAACTTGTGTGGAATGTTTTCCTTGAAATGTTTAACCAAGACCTTGCAATCACAAATGGATTTTGACATCTACATGGGCTCCAAGATGACTTGTTTGAATCAAGGCCTAAACCTTTTCCTTAATAATTTATTTTTGGAGCATGTGATTTGTGATGTGATATTTGGTATTTTGAAAACAAGATGTGAGTCCAATTTTGAATATTAAGAGATTGGTGGTTGATATATGTGTTATGTCTATGTACACTAGCATTGTACACTTAGTTTAGCACCTAGTTAGACCTAAAATTTTACCTTTGTTAATCAGGACCTATTTTAACACTTTTTTGAGTAGAGAACAATAAAATCTTGATCCTAACAAATAAACCTAGTGAAATTACCTTAGGCCTGAACTAAGCCCATGAAATTTGATACTCCCCAGAGTTTGTGGGGCTAAAGGCCCAAGGTGCCCAAGCTCCCCAGTCCTAGTTGGGATTTTTAGCCCCTCTTTTGTAGTGTCATCTTGGGACACTTCCTTAGTTTATACTTGTCAGTCTTATTTAGTTTTATTTTTTGTAAGTAAGTAGTAATGCATATATAAAGGTGTTTTACAATTCATTTTACACCTAGATGGATAGTTGAAAGATTGCTCTCATATTTTGATCTCTTATGATAAAGTACTCTTCATGCTAGGAAGTGTTATCTACTTGTGGATGCTATTGAAGTTTGTTTGCAGGTCTTGAAGGATGTTTCAATCCTTCTCCATCACTCTCCTTGTTGGTGTATTATTTTGAGTTATCTTCATCAACTAGGATTTTACCTCTTGTGGTAATCATCATCATTTTAATTCATATTTCTATCATGTATGACAGATCTGGCCTCTTCCCTCCTAGGGAATGCACTCTTGGGTCTAATCATCACTATAGTGGAGGTGGAAACACCAACACATGTTTGACTAAGGCAAAGACTTACACAAAACACAACCTTTTCCTCTTTCCTTATGTGCAGGTAAGAGAAACAAGTTTTTGAAGATAATTTCTAGGAAGAAGACAAAGCTTGCAATGACCAAGGCGTCATATTCAACTCCAAAGCTCTACATATTAAACAACTTATTACACATAAGACTCTCTTACATAAATTTTCTCTTACACATGTATAACAACTAAATGCTCTCTTTTGAAGAGACAAGACATAGGTATCAGACTACTCTATGTGATCTTCTAATGAAGAGTAAAGTAGTTTGAATAAAATTGGGTTAGATTCTAATTTGGACTCTAGCTACCAAAACTCCTTGGATACAAAAGTTACTAGTAAAAGAAAAAAGAAAAATAAGTGGTGAGTAGTTCTCGGAGGGGACCCTTCCTAATGCACATCTAAATAATAATGACAACCCTAGCATCCTTGAGAAAAGAAAAGTGAAATCCTTCCATGGGAGTCCCCTTTCCTATTATAGATAATCCCTATACCCAATTCCCTGAGGAACCAACATTCATCACCCTAACCCTTCAACCCTAAAGGAGACTGTAAAAGATTTGTACATACTTAGCCAAAATGTATCAACACTACACCATACCTTTGAAATGCAACACAAACTGATGAAATGGTTATACATAGAAATTAGTAAGCTAAATATAAAAATTAAAATCACTACCAAGAAACAGAGTGGGGAAACTCAACTACTTCTAGGTGAAGATAGGAAAATATTCCAAAATTGGAAGAAAGGGGGTAGGGGAAACTCAGATGCCTACCTCACCTATCTTCATATTCCTATAATTTTCCTATCTTCACATATGTGAGAAAATTATAGGAAGAGGTCACTAATCAAAAAGAGAAGATAACCATCCTTGAAGATGAATTCACTAAGGAACAGGAAAACTAGTAGGCTAGGATCACTACACTTGAACAAAAGGTCATCAAAATCAGTAAAATTTAAACAAAATAGTGAAGGCTAGAGCTTTGGGGATAAGATGGGGAATTAGACTGGCAATCCTACAATTCAGGGGAAGAACATTGATGACACTAGGCCTAATTCGTGCACCAGAAGCATTAACAAGAAGACCAATGAGGGTAATAAGAAGGCCCAAGCACCCCAGGGCATCAGTATCTACTTGAAGGACCTGGGATCCCTATAGGAACTCTAACTAGCATCTATTTTTTCTTGTTTTTATGTCTTCCTTAGTTCCATTTTAGTTTGTGTGTTGTTTTTGTTGGGGTTTATGCTAAGGGTCAGCTACCATTTAGCTAATGTTTTTTTTTTTGTTTATATAGGATTTCTAGTCCCCCTTTAAGA
This sequence comes from Cunninghamia lanceolata, assembly GCA_027924645.1. NCBI lineage: Eukaryota > Viridiplantae > Streptophyta > Pinopsida > Cupressales > Cupressaceae > Cunninghamia > Cunninghamia lanceolata. Next base: position 6,112,764 of record BSBN01000934.1, read on the forward strand.
CCTATCATTTACCCCTTTCTTAATAAAAAAACAACTAAATTCTCTCTTACACATGTCATAATATAAATTTCAAGTAGTGTAGTGTGTTGTGCAAGGAATCTTGGGAATCCTCCCAAATGTGATATGTTATTTCACAAGCATCAAAATATTCCAATACACTACAAATATTAAATAATTAAAATGTTACATTGATTTGCAAGGTGCATAAAACCCTAATTATTATAAAAGGAATTAAGTGACATCATAATTAATGTGATCTCTTAGAGAAATAAATGGACATGAAAACTAAGTGATGGAATTATGTGGAGGAAGAAGTGTTAGGAATAAAACGTAAAACCACTACAAATGGAAACATGAAAAGAAGTCTACAAATATTAAATTAAAACTTAATTTTCATGAAAACCCATTCATCCAAAAATGACTTAATTGTACAATGCCAAAAGGAAATTATGGAATTAAAATAGTGACATAAGAAATAAGCAACACCATGAAAACATCACATGGCATAGTATATAACATTGAGAAACCAATTTAGGATTGTTGGTTAATAGGTTTGTCATTGAACACTTTATTCTCTTGCCCAAGCAATGAAAAATGTAACCATAGTTGAGTTAGTTACAATGGTGTTTTATAACCAACTCTCTACTTATTTTACAAGGTGGTAGCTACCTTCGAATGATATACAATGAATTAAACTACTTGTTTCTTTTAACCAGAAAGCAAGGGAAAGGTGATGCTTTTGACCAGAAAGCTTTGAAAGGAAAATTCTCATTTATACAACAAATGAAGATAAAGAAGTTCAAAGACTTCAAACACTGAATTATAGCTGACTGATAAAAGAATTTAAATTTCTATCACCATGACATATTCATTCAAAGATAAACATTCACAGCAATGAATTCAACGAGCATCAAAGTCTTCAATATAAATAAGATAAACACTGGTAGCACATTCAAGATAAGAAGAATGACATTTCAAACATCACAGCACAAAGACTATATCTATTCGAACACCCAACAATATTTCTCATTTCTATATTGAAGGAAACTGAAATCAAAACATATCAAATATATCTAACTTAATGAGTAAAACAAAGTTTTCCCAAAAAGAAGATCCATACTATGTCTCGCATAATGTATTTATAATGTCCACATAATAACTGTCTTTAGAAACGAGAACAGTTTCTTGAAGACAACCATTTTTAAAATAATAAAGTCTTTGAAAAGTCTTTGAGCCAAATATCAAAAAATGCATAAAAGAAATAAAAGATAATTTGTTGCCTCCTCACCTTCCTTCGGGTCTTCAATGCTTTCCCCACCTTGATCTTCTTCCATCTTCTCTCGCACCTTAATTCTTAACTTCTATTCTCGATACTTGGTTATAATGGCAATGATGCTCTTACTTCCTGGAGTTGTAATCTGCAACCTGGTTCTGAATCTCGCCAATGTTTTACTTATCCTTGCTATATCTTCTTGAATATCATCACCTCTATTTTTGAAACCATTAAGGTAGACTTGCATGAGGCCCATGTTTCCAAGTGATTCCCCAGTGATACTATCAGGATCTAAAAGTTCTTTGTAAAGAATGTCCTTAGCTTCTTTCATGATTTATTTAGGATGCCAAAAGTTCTCTCCAAACTCATCTAAAATGTTTACGTCCAATGCTCTATAATCATTCTAAATGCCAATCATTATATCAAGATAATCATGCAGGGCTTTGTTAATCTGTTCAATGAGATTATCATACATGCCTAATTTCCACTCTAATGAATTGGCCTAGGATGGATCAATCTCATGGGGATCACTGGCCAAATTTTCTTTTAGAAGAGTTTAGAGAATCCATAGAAACCAATCCAGAAATTTCTTTTGAGAGTACATAAGTACTACCCTACTCCTTCCTTACCTACTGCAATTCACCGACTAACTCTTTCCTTTTATTATGTACTTGAGTATAACACTATGTTGCTCTTGTTAAGAAGAATAAAATTTCACAAGATAGTTTCTCTACCCACTCAATAACATCTTTGGCAAAATTCAAATTATTTTTAATTTGTTGCACAATATTCAAATCCACTCCTACCACTTCTGAACTAGGTGAATCCTAATATGTGGGTGTCACAATGGATTGAATAAATCTACTTAGAGATAAAACATGAGATTGAAGTTTTATATTTTCTTTTCTCTCCTCCTTGGCTCTCTTAATCAAGGCACCTACTGAGAAGTTGGCATGATAAGCCTCTCCCTCTAGAGTAGAAGGATCTAAGTCTATGTGACTTATCTTGTAGTTTGCTTCAGTTATCTCATCTTCATTTAGGTTGTTGACCGGGTCAGCAATTTCTAACACCTAATGTCTTGAAGCAGCATCATTCACCATTCTAGACATCCTTTTGGCCTTTTTAGGCTTGGAAGTAGTTTGCAGCAACTTGGCAACTGTATCCACCTCAACTTCTATAGTGGGCACAACCTTTCTCTTTTTATCCACAACTTTCTTTAACCATCCTGGTGAAGATGACACCATATTAGTATTCACATTGCTTAAAATAGTTTTAACCTAATTAGTAGTAGGAAAGGAGATGGATACTTATTTAGTGGAAAGAGAAGAAGGAATTTGCATGAATGGAGGAAATGAACTATCGTCGACAATTTGCTCAAAATTGAATCAGAGATTACAGGCATAGGTTTAGCTAGGGTATTTTTCTTTTTCAAAGTAGGCAGGGTAACCTAACCAATTCACAGGATGATTTCAACTTCAGAATCTCCTCTAGCCTTTCTCCATCACCTCTAGATTTTGAATTAGAATTAGACTACAATGTCTCTTGCCTCCTAGAAGAAATACGAGCACTAAAACTTTATGTGGGCCTTTGCTCATTAGTTCTAGAACTTCCTTGTTCATGAGGAGAACCAACACAACCACACAATCTCCCAACCAACCAATCCTTAGTCCTTCTAATCACAGTGGCAAAATGAGTTCTTAGGTCCACAACCTCCTTTTCTGACCAATTGATTTGAGGAAGGGGTTTTGAAACTAGGGTTTGATATTCATCATCAATTATTTTAGAATTTTCTTCAACACCATCTGGAATGTATATAGAAAGACCAAATGCTTGAATTTGACTCAGTGTGAGTCTCATGCAATTTCTCCTTTGAACTTCCTAGTCATCTACATAGTATTCCCAAAAATCCTTTAGACTTGGAAGGTGTTCATAAGAACCGAAACCATGAAAATTTAACTTCACATAATTTTTACTATCAAAATTAGGTTTCATTGACAAAGAATGAAGGTTAAACTCACCCAAAACATGTTCTACCCCTCTGGCAATCTCATTTGTTTTTACAGGAATATGAAGATAGCTTCAACGGGAAATCATACCCTTTCTTTCTCATGCTTCGGTATTTGACATTTACAACAGACATCTACTTACAAATTTCCAGAAAAATAATAAAGTCATTAGGGTACCTAGGCAGTTTTGTTGGGGCATTTTCATAACACCCCACACTTAAATAAGTGAACTTGTCAAATTGGGTGTAGAAACTTCCAAACTCCATGATTAAGGAAGCAACTTCAGGTGAAATTCTCAACTCAAAATTATCATCCAATTTTCTCACTAAAAACATTAGAATGGCATCATTGACATGGCGGTAATCCTTCATTCCCACATCCTTTTTCAGATGAGTAAAATAATTATACACAGGTGTGTTTGGAGTTAAAGACCCATGTGGCCTCAACCCAACCCAAACAACCTCTTGATTGGCTAAAATGTATATCAAGTATGAACACATATGAAAAGTTAAAGTCTCCTGAAATTCCACCAATTGCTTGTTCAAATGATAACTAATAATTTCAGCCCAGTTTATAAATTTATCTTCACTACATATTAACAAGATAAAACGACACATCCAATCTTCAAAAGAATCTATGTTTTCACTTCCAACTATGTGATGAAGCAAAGTAATAATATATGAAATTTCATCCTTAAAATGGGCTCTCCTTAGCTTTTGGGGTAATTGAGACTTACCTCTCTTTTTAGACTTTAACCAGTTCCACGTGATGGAATTCTTGCACCAATCTTCATTTGTTCGAAAGAACTCCATTCTAATGATAACGGACATGTCCTCAAATTCTTATTTTTCTAGAATCCTTAACATTCAGGTGATAGTCTCAGGGTCAATCTTTCATACTAACAACCCGTCCTTAGCTCTAATTTAGAGAGCCTTAGGAACATACCTTCTCACACAAGCCACAACTAGGTCCTCACTCTATACAGAGATGGGAAAACCTCCTGCCCATGCCAAGCCACTCTGCAAAAGGTGATTTGTCTTCTTTCTGCAATCGCAACCAGAATTCTTCCAAGCCAGAGTTATGAGGAGCCCCTTGATATTTGAATTTCATCACCACTGGAAGCACAAAAGAAAATGGTGAAGTACTGAAAAAGGAATGACACACTATGGGAGTAATAGCAGCTGCACCACTTAGAGAAAAATCTACCACTGGGAGTATATATGTATGCCAAGAGAATGCCATGATGTGTTATAAATGTGGAGCTGAGGTGGCATTAAATTCATGCCTTGAGAAAATAAGCTTGAGATTTTCCCGTTCTCTGATAATCCTAAAAATACATTCGCTTTGCGTGCAGTACCCATTATTTAAATGATCATCAAGAGCCTTTGAAACCGAACCATCACCTCTAAGTCATGGAGTCACTAGCTTTTAGAACTTTAGAACCTTAAGTTAGGGGTTTTGAAGTTTCAAAAACCTCCAACTTGGTGACTACTAAGACAATTATTGGGAGAAAAGACTTAACAATGCGGTGCACAGTCGGGAAGTCGGTGAGTTCGATAACTTCTGAACCATGCAACAAGGTTAGGAACTTTGGGGAAATAGTGACTAGGTTAGGAAAAATTTAGTGTGCGTGACTCTTTAAGGATTTTCAAAGGCAATGAAGGGTAACAAAGAACCTTTTGGACTTAGACAAATATTTAATGAGACATGAGAATGGGCAATGAAAAATACAAGACCTAGAAATGAATAAGGGGTGTAACAACTGGCTATGAATGGGGACAAGGACCAAAGGGATGCAGAGAATCCAGAACACCATAGCATGAAGCTTTATTCATTGGAAAAATAGAGGAAAAAAGATACAAAAGAACAGAAAACAGAAAGAAACTATAATACAAGGGGAATGACCCAAGACTTGTTACAAACTAAACATTTTCAAATCTTGCCCATTCTAGGCAAGAGGAAAGGAGTACCATCTAGATAAGACAATAGAAAAGAATTGTCACTAATAACTTGTTTGATTAGGAAAGGTCCTTTCCATAGGGAATGAAACTTCTTGTGTGCACCCTTTGGTTCTCTCCTATCCCAGAGAAGTACATAATCCCCAACAACAAAGTTTCTTTGTTTTTCTCTTTTATCAAAAACCTTCTTTACCATTTGTTGATGCTTAGCAATTCTATCCACAACAATCTCCCTCTCTTCTTCCAATTTGTTCAAATACATGATTCTCTTTTCCAGTGCTAATTGAAATTCCTTGTTTTGTATAGCCCTTTATAAGTCCAATGCTAAGAGCTCCAAGGAAATAGGTATAGTACTATTGACCCCATACACCAACTAAAAAGGTGACATACCTATGGCTCTTTTATAAGTAATTCTATCTTCCCATAGAGCATCGTACAACTTCTTATGTGAACCTTTTTGGTTTTCATCTACCAACTTTTTGATAATAGAAATCAAATTTTTGTTGCTAGACTTAGCCTACCCATTTCATTGAGGGTAATAATCAGATGATTGTCCCAGACTAATACCATACTTGTAATAGAACATAGTGATTTTAGAGGATGAGAAAGAGCTGGCATTATCAGTAACTATCTTCTTAGGGATACCAAATCTTACTATGATATTTTCCTTCAAGAAATTACACACAACTTTTTAGGTAGTCTATTTTAATAGAATAGCTTCTACCCACTTGATAAAATAATCAGTAGAAGTGATAATGTGTGTATGTCCAGCACTTGAAATGGGATTAATAGGGCCAATAAAATCCAATCCCCACTATTGGAATGGTTCATCAATTACCATAGGCTTTAAATGTAAAGTTGTGAGGTGAGGTCTGCCAGCAAACTTTGAGCATTTTTCACATTTAGATACCCATTCATGATTATCTCTAAATATACTAGGCTAGTAAAAGCATTGACACAAGATTTTGAAGGCTATTATAGAGGCTAAGAAATGCCCACCACAAGCTTCATCATGAAAAGCTTTTAATAGTCTCTTTTGCTACTTTTCATCAACACACCTAAGAAATGTTCTATCTACACCCTTTTTGTATAAGTTTCCCTCCTAGAGGATGTACTTATTTCTTTAAGATTTAAGTTTATTTTTTCTTTAACTGATAAGTGTGATGGGCAATCACCATAAGTCAAAAGGTATGAGACATCTGAGAAGCATTCGTTAGTTGTACTGGTAAAGATAACTTGAGGCAGATTTTCTTCTTCGACAACTCCATTTTTTGAAATCAATTTACACAAACCATTTCCCCTAACCAAATTGGTAGGCCTGATATCCACATCATACTCTTGCACCTTTGCTATCCAAGATCCCCGTTTGTTAAATCCTATCTCCTACTGAGTGAGGATACTTTTGATAGCGGTTTCAGATACAAAAACAATGGTATGGGAATGCAAAATATAGAACCTAAAACTTTTCAAAGCCTTAACGACAGTGAATGCATGCTTCTCCAATGGGGAGTACTTTAATTCATACTTTTTAATAGGAGAATTCATGAAAGAAATGGGTGCTTCCATACCTTGTTCATTCTTCTACATTAAGATGGCCAATAAGGTATGTTCTGATGCATAATAATATATGATGAAGCCTTTTCTGAAATTGGGACATGCCAATGTGGGTGCATGTGCAATAGAAACTTTTATGTCTTCAAAGGCCTTCTTCCCTTAGCTAGTCCATCTAAATACAGGGCGATCTTTCGTCATGTTCGCAATAGGCTTGGTTAATTCATCAAACTCAAGTACAAACCTTCTCAAAAAGTTCACTTGGCCAAAGAATGATTTGGTGCTATCTTTATTTGTAGGTAATCCTAGTTGCATGATAGCTTTCACCCTTTCAGGATCAACTCTAATCCCATATTTTGAAACAATATGTCCCAAAAGCTTCCCCTCAGTTACTACAAAGATAGACTTTTTAGGTTTTAGAGAAATCCCTTGTTCTCTGCAACATTGTAATACCACTTCCAAATCATGTAAATGGTTAGCCCTTTTTCTAGAGAATACTGTTAGATCATCTAAATAAACCATAATAATTTTATTGTTCAGATGTCTGAATGATAGATCCATAGATCTTTGAAAAGTTGCCCCTGCATTCACAAGACCAAAGGGCATTCGATTGTATGCAAAGGTACCAATGGGTGTAGTAAAGGCCATCTTATGTTGATCTTCTGGAGCCACTTCAACTTGATTGTAACCCAAAAGTCCATCCAACATAGACATCATTTTAGAACCAACAACTATTTGCAGTAAATGATCCATAATAGGCAGTGGGTAGTTATCTTTCAATGAGGCTTGATTCAAGTTCTGAAAGTCAACATAGGTCCTTATTTCTCCATTTTTCTTTCTAATTGGAACTATATTGGCTACCCATGTAGAATGATGGATAGGATAGATAATCCTTACCTTTAGCATTTTTTCTATCTCCTTAAAAATGGCTTCTGCTACTTTAGGGTTATATGTTCGTTGCTTATGCCTATAAGGTGTAGTACCAGGTTTTAAAGGAATCTCGTGTTGCAATTCACCATTTATGAATTTCTTCAAGTGATCGTAGCACCATACAAATACATCCCTGTAATGGATCAGCAAGGAGATCAACCTTTCTTTCTCCTAAGGTGAACAACATTTTCCTATACAAACAATTTTTGGATCTTCCTTGGTACCAATGTTAATACGATCAAAATCTTCAGATGATTCAATGGAAACCTTACTTTTCTTTTTCAAATATTGGTCATGTCTATTAAATATATTTTCAAGAGAGACTAGACCCTTAAGAATTTCAAATGTTGCCTTTCAATTGAATAACCTCTGATTCTTCACCATCAGGGATAGAAATGTTGCCTTCCAAAATATCGTTTCTCTTATCATCACTACCTTCAAAGAAAATATTTGCAAAGGCTTCAACTTTTTCAAGGAAAGCAATGATTTGCTTATCATCATTAAACACTTGCCAGTAGTTTACGTTATTAGGGACATTAGGGAGATAGACCACTTCAATCCTGTAGGGCTTATTCTCAAAATCAAGATGAGGCAACAACAGAGATGCAGAGACTGCTAATGGATCAGCTCTTGTATTAAATTCCCTAGGCATTGCTTCTATATAGAAGGCATCAAAATCTTCAATGCAGTCCCATACCCTATTTCTATAATGCCTTAACCTACCATTTTTCACAGTATACTGCTTCCTAACTTGTTTGATGATTAATTCTACATCCCCCTAGCTATTAGCTATTTTATACCTCTTTCTTTAGCTAGGGTTAAGCCAAGTAGAAGAGCCTCATACTCTATTGTATTGTTGGTGTTTTCAAACTCCAATTTATAAGCATAGGGAAAGATATAACCATATGGGGAAATTAAAACAACTCCTACACTAGAGCCAGCACTAGAACAACTTCCATCAAATTCCAATGTCCATAACTCATCCACCAAATTAGGGGTAACTAATCTTGAACATTCTTCTTATGAAGAGGTACACATATAAGTACCTGACCCAGTTTCTACAAATAAAATGTCTACCCTTGGATCCCAAAACCAAGTTCACAGTGTTAAATACAAATGGATAGGTCTCATGCAATAATACCATTTAGAATTTGGGTAGAGAAATACAAATGGATAGGTCTCATGCAATAATACCATTGGATTAAGATGTACCTTCTTTCCATCCAATGGTATTATTGCATGAGACCTATCCATTTGTATTTCTCTACCCAAATTCCTATAGAAACATCTACTCAATAGCATCCCATAACTAGCAAGAATATCAACAACAAGGATGGTTAATTGAATATCTTCTTTGGAAAAGCAACTAAAGCAACCTGGGCTTTTTTGATTTGACCTAGGATGGGGATAGGTGAGCCATCCATAGACAAACATTTACCATGGGAAGAAGTATAAGAATTTTGGCAAGTGACACTGCTTCACATGATAGGTGTTGTCAATGGCAACTAAGACCATTCCACTCATCCGCATAACACAATTTGTTCATACCAGAAGTCAGAATCAGAATTTATCTAAGTCTGGGTAGTCAAGAACAGAGTAGGTGATAGGGTCTGATATCTTGGTCCAGATCTCTCAGGTGGGAAGTCATAATTTGTTGTAGATCTAAAGTAGTCATAAGCATTGTCAAGATAATCTAAACCTAGAATTTTGGCATCCAATGATAAAGGATTCAAAAGTTATTAGCTTCTAAGTACCAGGTTAATAGTTTGACAGAGTAGACAGAAGAAGAACAGGCTAACCTTGTAAATGATCTTGGTTCTGGATGTATATTAGGCAATTAGTGATGACCAGTGATAGTGGCCGACTAGATTGATGATCTGTGAGTGCAAGTTTTGGTTTGCATCTCAAGTTATGCATGGATCTATCTGACAGAGTAGAGTATTCAATAAAGTTCCAAGTGTTCTTGAAGCCGACTAGAAAGTGATTGAAGATCAAGATGCGGATATATATAGTCGATGGATTTGGATGATTTTGTAGTAGTAAGTGTTGTGACTATGATGGAAGAGCGAAGAAGTAGAGATCTAAGGTTCGGATAATGATAGAGCAGTAAGAAGGGGAGAGTAAAGATGAAATGTGTAAGATCAGTGTTTTGTGCTTAACTGGAACTAAATTCTTGCATTAGTAGATGCTTCTCATCAGTTCAAAAATCATTGTTATTCACTTGTAAACATTTGTAGGTAGTGAGCCTCTATTTGAGTAGTGAGCTCTAGACAGTGAGCCTAAATGCATGTGAATTCCCATTTGTAAAATACTTTTAATAGGGTATTAATTTTTGTGTGTTAATCCCCAGCGTGGTTTTTCCCTTAACCAGGTTTCCACACTAAAAATCTTGGTGTCAAGTGTGTTATTGTGTAGCTACTCTTACATTTGTGATTGTGGTTTTCATGATTAAGTTATTGATTTATTGTTAAGTGTTAATGGGAAGAATTTACTGTAGGAAGTATTAAATTTTTGAGACAACCGATTCACCCCCCCTCTTAGTTGTTTGCCCTATTTTCAACAATTGGTATCAAAGCTTGGTTCCTTAAAAGAAGCTTAACAACTAAAGGAAAGATCTTGGAACAAGTTTTCAATGGGTTCACTCAAAGATCAACTTCAGTTGGCTCTAAAAGATCTTGATCAGTCCAAAGTAGAAATATCTAATCTTAAAGATGAACTGAAGGATGCTGATTATACCATTGAAATGTTAAAAGATAAATTAAAGAAATCTATGGGAAAGAAAAAGGAGCTACTTCTGCAGTTATCTAGTTTAATTGAAGAAAATGGCATGAATGAAGCCTTGGAAGAAAAGATAAAGAAGTGTGAGAAGCTGTCCAAAGAAGTTGTTGTTCTAAAAGTTGAGATGGAATTTGGGGTAATGAGGCTAACCAAAGAAATTGAACAAAGGAAGAAGATCGAAGAAGATTTGAATCAAACTCTAAAAGAAAGAACTGATGAATGCTATAGATTGGATATTATAGCTAGCCATCTAAAGTCTGATCTACAAGAAAGCAAAGACAATGAAAGAGATCTTGAAAGACAAATTTTCATTCTCAGACATGGCATAGAAGTTGCAAATGAATACAAGAAGTTCAAGATAAGTTTAGCTAAACTTGAATCAATACTTGAGGGCTAAAAAAAGGCTGATGACAAGCATGGTCTTGGATATGAGAAAGGTGAAATCTTTGGATCTGGACAAAGAAACTTTAAACCAAGGAATGGGAGAAACAAACCTAGAAGACTTCTGGTAAGACATTCTAATGCCCAAAGGTATCCATCTTTTAATGAAAATTTCTTTAAGTGCAATAAATTTGGTCATAAAGCCACTTAATGTAGAAGTAGAGTAAATCAAAATAATCCATCCTTCTCTGGACAATGCTTCAATTGTAAGAGGTATGGTCATAAATCCAATGAATGGAGAAGTATGATAATGAATAACTCATCAAATAGAGGAAATGGGAATTCCTTCAATGGCAAATGATTTGCATGCAATAGATTTGGACATATGGCCAATCAGTGCATATCAAGAAGAAATCAATCAAATGGGCAAAGAAATGTTGTGTGCTACAATTGTAACTGATCTAGTAATTTTGCAAGATTATGCAGAAGCAAGAATAATAGAAGAGGAGGTCTGACAAACAGAAAATTAGATGAGCAGAGGCAAGACAAAGGCAAGGACAAAATTGATGTGAATGAGATCTAGAATGAAATGAGCAAGACATGGGCTAAGAAAAGTGTTATGAACAATAATAGTGGGTCCGCACTAGAATCTAGTGCTAACAATTCCTCTGGGAATTAAATTAGGAGCTCTAGCTTAGGGGGAACTGCATTCAACATCAAATTCCCCTAGTCAGTAAGTGGGTGCAAGTATATGGCACAATAAGAGAAGATATTTTGAAGTGTTTCAAAACTTTTAGAAGGATTTCCAAAAAGAAAAATGTTGATATGAAAATTTGCAGAGTAATTCATGAAGAACAGTTCAAGAAGTAGAATAACTGAATGGAGTTAGCGAAGTGCATTTATTACAATGTGAAATTAGGTTTTACGAAGGCTAAAAGATCACTTAATCATGCATTTGAACCACTTTGCATTTGAAGGAAACAAGTAGAAGAGGTTCTGAGCTACAAATCTAGAGATTGAAGAATGAAGAGCGAATTTAACCTATAATCAATCAACCCTAACCTCACGGAAGGAAAAGGTACTTCTCTATAAAGCTTTAAATCTGAATCTGTTTAGATGGCTACACAACTAGTTGTTGATGTAACTGAAAGGCCTCGACCAATATTTAAGAAGCATCCATACAAGTCAGTTGAAGTTAAACCATTAGGTACATTTTCTGGAGTTCCATATGGCATATTGCATGTTGAGGATATTAGGGCATACATCTACTGTAGCATAGATGAATTTGGAAATATTTCTCTTGGATTTTTTTAACAACTACCTAAGAGATGAAAGCTATAAATTGAAACTGCAATACAAAGCCCAAGAAAGCAAATATTTTCTGCAAGTCATTAACTTTCTGACATTAGATGAAATTGAATGGGTTTGATATATCTTGAGCTGAATACATGATGAGTTCATATGGCTATTAAAACCATTCAAGATTACAAAGGATGTTATCAAGATAGTAATCGGGTTAAATTCAACTGGTGGATTACCCATGCTGAAAGCCATAAAAAACTAGACAGTGATTGATGCTACTAGTGTCAAGTTTGACAAAAGGGCAATGACCATCAATGATATTATAGAACTGGATGTTAAATTTGCCTCCATGGTGATTGGGTGCAAGATTTACCAATCTAGCAGGGAGAATTCAGTCTCCAGAACTACAATATATGCAGCCCATCAGATGTTGAAGGAGAATGCTAATTATGACCTATGTGGGTTACTTCAAAGTTAGCTAATTGAAAACCTGAACAAAATAAAGAAATAAAAGAAAATACCTTCAAGTATGGTTCTCTGATTATCTATCTATTCTTCTATTTCATGAATGAAGTGCCTAGAGTTCTTGGTGTGCATTGGATAACTGATAGGCTAGTACCATGGCAAATAAGAGATCACCTACTTAGCCTTGGTGATGCCCAAACTCAAAAGACAACTATTTGGGGTTACTTCAAAAACTTCCAGAGTTTGATGCATGCAAGAGAGAGAATCCCCAAGTCCATTGTAGAAAAGTATGAGAATGAGATATGTTTCATGGTTGAAACTAATAAATGTCTGATGGAGGCTGTAGAACTAAGAACAATATGGATAATACCAATGGGTTATGAGGTGGATGAGAGAGTTCTAAACATGTATGCTCAGTATCTTATGAGAAAACCTAAAGACACCTATGTATAAAGTTTCATGTGGAACTTAGACAGCCAGAAACAAAAAGAAAAGTGTAGAAACAAGTGGAGATATATGTAGAAAGTATTGGAATTACAAAAGAAGCAATGAAAAAGAACAGAGAAAGGATTGAAAAGATGAAGAAAAGAACTGAGCAAACTTCAGAAGAAAAAGTCGAAAGTGAGCCAGCAGTTGCTCTGGGAGCCCCACCTAGCTCTTCAAGAAAAACAAGAAGCTCTGCAACTGTCTTAGAACAATCCAAGCATATTCCCATTAAGACATTGGAAGCCACACTATCTAGTGAAGGAGGAAAGAGGAAGAAAACTAAGGCCACAAGAGCCTACAAGAGCATAAAAGATGATGAGGAAATAGAAACATATGAAGAAGTTAAAGAGATGAAGTCAAAGAAAGCCAAGACTTCAAAGGCCACTAAGAACCAACCCTCCGGAAGAAAAAAGACAAGTAAAATGCAAGAGACTAGTAAGGTTGCTATGACAGTTGATGAAATTGTAAAAACAATTACTGTTCATGGAAATCTAAGGCCTATCAAAGTTTATTATGATAATTTTGATCTAGCAAATAAGAAAATTTTGGAAGATGGCACCATCATATACATGAATAAATTCAATAGAGCTCTACTGGAAATTCTACAAGAACTTCCTAAGTATTTAAGGAAAACTCTGGAGATGAGGAAGGAAACAGCCAGGGCTAAAGATCTAGAACTCAGAGAATATATCCTCTCCTCTCTATGTCTAGTAATGACCAGAAGGGAAGAAGATAAAATCCTCAAGGAGGTTAAGGAGAAATTCAGAAGTAAGGTCTGGATGAACAAGCTAATGCTTGGTGAATCTAAGGAAGTTGCAAGGGAAATAGAGGAAATTATAAGGAAGGCCCTAGATAAAAATAAATACTATATTGTTTTAGAGGAACAAATTGAGGAAGACAATCCTTCAGCTCTAGAAGAAGAAATTGAAAAGGCAAATGATAACCAAGGTGATACTCTAGATCCTCCGAAGCAAACCTATGAGGAGACAGGCGATGGGATTGATTCATCAATTCTAGATGTTGAAATAGTAAACATCAGTGAACGTTGATGACCCCTCTATTCAAGAAAAGGAGCAAATAAGAAAAGAAGATACAAAGATGGTAGACAAAATTTATGATGCAGGAGATTCTCTAACTCCACCTGATCAATTTGGAAAAGAAAATAGTATTACTACCACACAAAGCCCTCTGGAACACAAGCAAGTAGTGAAGACACAGGAAAGAGTCCCTCTGCAGATAACATAGAGAAAAGTAAAGCAGAGAAAGAGAAAGAAGAGGAAAAGAAAGATAAAATAGAAGAAGATGGTGCAAATATTGATGCATCTACAGATCTACTAAGAAATCTTAGGAATAAAAAGGTGGTCTAGAAATTGTTGCAAGAGACACTGCAGATGCAGTGAAAAGTCTTTTGGATAAAGAGTTGGTTGAGTTTGATGAGACTAAACTAATCCAAGGACCAATTAATCTAGATGCTCTCTCTCTAGTACAAGTGATCAAGATTGCGTCCTTCACTAAAGCCAAGGCCAGGGAGAAGATGTTAAAATCATCACATGGAGGATAGTGAACTATTAGGACTTGCAAATGGAGTCTTGGAGAAGTTATTGCCAACCTGCCAAAAGAGTCCATCGCATTCCCCCTCCGGTCACCTGAAGAATCTTTTGAATGCTGTAAGTACACATTTTGAGTCCTTTGAAAAGTCTGCTGAGGCAAAATTTTAGAAAGAATTTTTGGATAAGAAATTTAGAGAAGTAAAGAGCCTAATAGGAAATGATAGAATGATACTTGGTATTAGCATAAAGATTATTCTGAATGCTCTAAATGATGGAAGTGATATGTACAAATTATGTCTATCATGACCCAAAGTCAGTAAGGATATTGAGAAAAAATAAAGGAGAAAGAACAAAAATTGTCAAATTTATCTCAAAATTTTGATCCTCTAACAGTTTCACCTATAACCTAGGAATGTCAAGTAATCATCTTGACAGATGAGATAAAAAGGCTTGTTAAAGAAAAAGGCAATATTATGAAGAGAATGTGTGAGCTCCAGGGATTGATTGCCCTCATGTTAGAAGCCATGTATAATCCCTTATCAGAAGCTCAGACTGCACTTCAGACAAGTGATCCTCTGAATCTAACAAAGATAGAAGCATATGCATTTTGGCTAAGTGGACACATCTCAATTTTGGATGGAATGAAGGGAACTTGGGCCTCTGAACTTGTGCAATTGAAAAATAGTTTTGTAGACATTCTCAAGTTCATGTGAATAGAACTTAATGATTAGTTGTACATATGCGGCATTATACACAAAATTTTTGGGAAAATTTTGGCTTGGGGACCCCACCCTTTTCCATTGATGACAAAGGGGGAGTAAAGAGCAATGAAAAATGAGGATTCTAACAAAGGGGAAGCTTTTAAAATAATAGAAAGCACAAGTGTACAGAGTCAGGGGGAGCTGCATTTGATACTTTCTCTTTTTTCACTAAGTGTTGCCATCAATGCCAAAGGGGGAGATTGTTAGCAAGTGACATTGCTTTGCATGACAGGTGTTGTCATTGATGGCAACTAAGACCATTCCACTCATCCATATAAAACAATTTGTTCATACTAGAAGTTAGAATCAAAATTTATCTAAGTCTGGGTAGTCAGGAATAGAGCAGGCGATAGGCTCTGGTATCTTGGTCTGGATCTTTGCGGTGGAAAATCATAATTTGTTGCAGATCTGATGTAGTCATAAGTATTGTCAAGACAATCTAAACCTAGAATTTTGGCCTCTGATGATAAAGGATTCAAGAGTTATTATCTTCTGAGTACCAGGTTAACAGTTTGACAGAGTAGACAAAAGAAGAACAGGCCGACCTTGTAAATGATCTTGGTTCTGGATGTATATTGGGCAATTAGTGATGACCAGTGATAGTGGCTGACCAGATTGATGATTTGTGAGTGCACATTTTTGTTTGCGTCTCAAGTTATGTATGGATCTACCCAACAGAGTAGAGTATTCAATAAAGTTCCAAGTGTTCTTGAAGCCAACTAGAAAGTGATTGAAGATCAGGATGCGGATATATATAGCTAATGGATTTGGATGATTTTGTAGTAGTAAGTGTTGCGAATATGAAGGAAGAGCAAAGAAGCAGAGATCTAAGGTTCAGATAATGACATAGCAGTAAGCAGGGGAGAGTAAAGATGAAATGTGTAAGATCAGTGTTTTGTGCTTAACTGGAACTGAATTCTTGCATTAGTAGATGCTTCTCATCAGTTCAAAAATCCTTGTTATTCTCTTGTAATCATTTTTATGCAGTGAGCCTCTATTTGAGCAGTGAGCTTGAATGCATGTGTATTCCCATTTGTAAAATACTTTTAACAAGGTATTAATATTTGTGGGTTAATCCCCACCGTGGTTTTTCCCTTAACCGGGTTTACACGCTAAAAATCTTGCTGTCAAGCGTGTTATTGTGTAGCTGCTCTTACATTTGTGATTGTGGTTTTCATGATTAAGTTATTAATTTATTATTCAGTGGTAAAAGGAAGAATTAACTATAGGAAGTAGTAAATTTTTGAGACAACTGATTCACCCCCCCATCTTAGTTGTCTGCCTTATTATCAACAAAGACAATCCTAAGGATCTGGCCACTTGAGCTAGCATTGCATTGTCAGAAGCTCTAGAATCAATAACACAATTGCTTAGTCTAAAACTAGCTATATAGAGAGACACATAGAATGGTTTAGGCTTGGCAAAAGGATTTAGTTGACTTGAATCTTTTTCATGGGAGTTTGAACAAACTTGCTTTTCAGCATGCATTTCAGCATCACTAGACACCTGAGCATTACTCTAAGATGGTGAGAGCTCTTGTTTTATGTATCTTACTAACTGATCTAGTTTAGATGGATCGAGTCTAAGGTATTCAGCTTGGGAGATCTGAATCTTGGTATTTTACATGACTCAATTATATCAAAAGAACAAGTAATAATTGCATCAGAAGAGGAAGTAGAGGGCACCTCAGTAGATATATTCTTAGGCATAGTATCTTCAAGCTTTTTAGAACTGGAAGTAGCTTGTCTCGACAGAATGTACTTTGGAGTAAAATTTGAACCATTTGCTTGGCCTTTGGAATCTGAGCCTTTATGAGCTTGCTGTCCTCTTGTAAAAACTGCACAATTAGGATCAATTCCTATGTACAAATCTTCTTCTGTATCAATTTCTAACTCATATTCAAATAAATTTATAGTAGCATCATGAGATGAGCCAGGTTCTTCCACATATGGTGCTTCAACATGCTCGTTGGTGGAGAGAATTTGCATGAATTAAACCATTTCTGGATAGGTAGATCCATCATGGTATGAAGTCAGATGGAAATTACACACCATATTACTCTTACTGGTAGAAGGTCCACTTTCAATGGCTAATCTCTGAGTAGGACCAGTGAAAGGCAAAGTTTTATTATAACCACCTGGTGTGCCAAAATCTTTCCTTGGTATGTCTTGATATGGTGACTAAAAGTGTCCCTTTGGTATTTGCCTTTTTAGTGTGATGATATCATTAACTAACCTTTGTATGACTGGATCAGTAGAATTCACAGTCGAAGGTTTACCAGTCTGCAATTCCTTCTTCCATTTACTATAAATAATCAAGTCATCTTCTATAGATATAGCCCATTCCTGAGCTATATCTAGATTGACTGCACCTTCCCTCTTAATGGTGAAACTAACATCTGGTGGAAGGGTGTTGATAAAGAAGCATTTCAATAAGTCATCCATAGGTCTCATATTCTCAGGAATTCTATTGTATAACTTATTGAATTTAGCAAAAAATTCTCTCATTGGTTCGTGAATTTCTTTCTTCATAGTGGCTATCTAAGTGACAAGGACTTGCTCATTCTCTATGGAATTGAATCTACTTTTGAGCTTGGTCCTTAGAGTAGCCCAGTTATTAATAGATCCATTTGGGAGATGGTAGAACCAATCAGCAGTGGCACCAGGTAGAGATTCTACAAAGAGTCTCATGGCAACATCTTCATGTTACATGACAAGGACAGAAGAAGTGGCAAAGAAGGACTGTATGTGTTCCTCTAGAGTAACTTTTCCATCTCCTCTAAACTTAGGTATAATTTTCCCTGAGCCTTTGGGTAAGTCATGTAGTTGGGCTCCTAAGTTAAGTGGACCTATGGTAGCCCCCCATGGGACAGGTGGGGGCTGAGCCATAATGAGTGGATTATGAGCAAGAAAATTTACTTGCAAAGGGAGAGTAACCCTGTGTAAAAGGAGGGCTTGACAAGATGCGACTGAAGTATTATAGTTCTCTGACTAGGAGGAGGGGATGGAGGTCTATTGATAGACTTAACCTTTTTGATTAAGTGGGAAAAAGGAAAAATTTACTATTTCTAATAATTCAAAATCTTCATCCCAAATTCCTTTCTTTCTATCCCTCCTAGTGTATCTTTTAGAAGCCAAATTCAAACAATTGAAAGATTTAAATTATAGAGTCGCCAACTCCACTTACTAATTAATTTGTCAAAGATTTTTTTGATTGTTCAACTGGTTTCTTTGATTAGCCACTTGGTTTCTACATCTGTTGTTGGGAGGTTCTTGAATAGGGAAGACTCCTTCTCTTTGTGGCATAGGTACTACAGCCTCAACAAAGATGATTCTTGGGCATTACCAAAACATATGGCATTGTCTCTTATGATTTCCCCAAGTTCTTCTTCTTCTAACACTTTATTAACTTGGTTATATTGCAAGTTAGTTCTTCTATGTTGCCATGCAAGTAATCCTAGGCCAGTAAAAATGTCTTCTTGGTCACCTACAAGACAATCTATGTTAGGCTAAAGGATTGGAGCATTACATCTCTGAAGAACCATTAAAGCAACTCACAACACATGTTTGACAATAGTTTCCCAAGTAGAGTCGCCAAAAATCTATTGGTTAACAAATTTGTCATTCAATTCTATATTCTCTCACCCAAACAATGACAAATGTAACCATAGTTGAGTCAGTTACAATGGTGTTTTATAACCAACTCTCTACTTATTTTACAAGGTGGCGGCTACCTTTGAATGATATATAATGAATTAAACTACTTGTTGCTTTTAACCAGAAAGCAAGGGAAAGCTGATGCTTTTGACTAGAAACCTTTGAAAGGAAAATTCTCACTTATACAACAACTAAAAAGAAAGAAGTTCAAAGACACCAAACACTGATTTATAGTTGACTGATAAAAGAATTTAAATTTCCATCACCATGACATATTCATTCAATGATTAGCATTCACAAAAATGAATTCAACGAGCATCAAATTATTTAATACAAATAAGATAAACACTGGTAGCACATTCAACATAAGAAGAATGACATTTCAAACATCATAGCACAAAGACTATATCTGTTCGAACACCCAACAATATTTTTCATTTCTTTATTGAAGGAAATTGAAATCAAAACATATCAAAGATATATAACTTAATGAGTAAAACAAAGTTTACCCAAAAAGAAGATCCATACTACGTCCCACATAATGTATTTATAACGTTCACATAATAACTGTTAGAAAAGAGAATGGTTTCTTGAAGATAACTATTTTTAAAATAATAAAGTCTTAGAAAAGTCTTTGAGTCAAATATCAAGAAATGCATAAAAGAAATAAAAGCTAATTTGTCACCCCCTCGCCTTCCTTTGGGTCTTCAACGCTTTCCCCACCTTGATCTTCTACCATCTTCTCTCGCACCTTAATTCTTAACTTGTATTCCTGATACTTGGTTATAACGGTAGTGATGCTCTTACTTCCTGGAGTTGTAGTAATCTACAACCTGGTTCTGAATCTTGCCAACATTTTACTTATCCCTGCTATATCTTCCTGAATATCATCGCCTCTATTTTTGAAACCATTAAGGTAGACTTGCATAAGGCCCATTTTTACAAGTGATTCCCTAGTGATACTATCAAGACCTAAAGGTTCTTTGTAAAGTATGTCCTTAGCTTCTTTTGTGATTTCTTTAGGATCCTACAAGATCTCTCCAAACTCATCTAAAATGTTTATGTCTAGTGCTCTAAAATCATTTTGAATACCAATCATTATATCAAGATAATCACATAGGGCTTTGTTAATCTGTTCAATGAGATTTTCATACATGCCTAATTTCCACTCCAATGAACCAGCCCAAGATGGATCAATCTCATGGGGATCGCTGGCCAAATTTTCTTTTAGAAGAGTTAGAGAATCCATGGTATCCAACATAAATTTCTTTTGAGAGTACATAAGTACTACCCCGCTCCATCCTTACTTGATGTAATTCACTGACTAACTCTTTCCTTTTATTATGTACTTGAGTATAACACTGTGTTGCTCTGGTTAAGAAGAATAAAATTTCACAGGATAGTTTCTCTAACCACTCAGTAACAACTTTGGCAAAATTTAGATTCTTTTTAATTTGTTGCATAGTATTTGCATCCACTCCTACCACTTCTGAACTACGTGCATCCTAAGATGTGGGTGTCATAATGGATTAAACAAATCTGCTCAAAGATAAAACATGAGGTTGAAGTTTTATATTTTCTTTTCTCTCCTCCTTGGGTCTCTTAATCAAGGAACCTATTGAGAAGTTGGCATGATAAGCCTCTCCCTCCAAAGTAGAAGGACCTAAGTCTATGTGATTTATATTGTAATCTTCTTCAGTTATCTCATCTTCATTTAGGTCCTTGACTTATTCTAGTGAAGATGACACCATATCAGTATTCACATTGCTTAAAATAGTTTTAACCTATTTATCAATAGGAATAGAGATGGATAGTTCTTCAGTGGAAGGATAAGAAGGAATTTCCATGAACTGAGGAAATGAACTATCATCAACAATTTTCTTAAAAATAGAATCAGAGATTACAGGCGTAGGTTTAGCTGGGGTATTTTTCCTTTTTGGAGTAGGCAAGGGTAAACCATCTAATTCACAGGCTGATTTTAACTTTACAATCTTCTCTAACCTTTCTCCATCACCTCTAGATTGTGAATTAGAATTACACTGCAATGTCTCTTGCCTCCCAGAAGAAATATGAGCACCAGAACTTTGTGTGGGCCTTTGTTCATTAGTTTTGGAACTTCCTTGTTCATGAGGAGAACCAGCACAACCACGCCATATCTTAGCCAATCAATCCTTAGTCCGTCTAATCATAGCAGCAGAACAAATTCTTAGGTCAACAACCTCCTTCTCCAACCAATTGATTCGAGGAAGAGGTTTTGAAACTAGGGTTTGATATTCATCATCCATTATTTTATAATTTTCTTCAACACCATCTGGAATGTATATAGAAAGACCAGATGCTTGAATTTGACTCAGTGTGAGTCTCATGAAATTTCTCCTTTGAACTTCCCAGTCATCTATATAGTCTTCCCAAAAATCCTCTAGACTTGGAAAGTGTTCATAAGAACCAGAACCATGAAAGTTTAACTTCACATAATTTTTACTACAAAAATAAGGTCTCATTGACAATGAATGAAGGCTAAACTCACCCAAATCATGTTCTGCCCCTCTGGAAATCTCATTTGTTTTGCAGGAATATGAAGATAGCTTCAAAGGAAAATCATACCCTTTCTTTCTCATGCTTCAGTATTTGACATTTACAATAGACATTTGCTTACAAATTTCTAGAAAAATAATAAAGTCATTAGGGTACCTGGGCAATTTTATTGGGGAATTTTCATAACCCCCCACTCTTAAATAAGTGAACCTATCAAACTGAGTGTAGAAACATCCAAACTCCATGATTAAGGAATTAGCTTCAGGCAAAATTCTCAACTTGAAATTATCATCCAATTTTCTCACTAAAAACATTAGAAAGGCACCATTTACATGGTGGTAATCCTTCATTCCCACATCCCTTTTCAGCTGAGGAAAATA
This sequence comes from Cunninghamia lanceolata, assembly GCA_027924645.1. NCBI lineage: Eukaryota > Viridiplantae > Streptophyta > Pinopsida > Cupressales > Cupressaceae > Cunninghamia > Cunninghamia lanceolata. The sequence continues at coordinate 6,134,776 of BSBN01000934.1, forward strand.
ATTATACACAAGTGTGTTTGGAATTAAAGACGCATGTGGCCTCAACCCAGCCCAAACAACCTCTTGAATGGAAACAATGTATATCAAGCATGAACACATGTGAAAAGTTAAAGTCTCTTGAAATTCCACCAATTGCTTGTTCAAATGATAACTAATAATCTCAGCCCAGTTTATAAATTTATCTTCACTACATATTAACAAGTTAAAATGACACATCCAGTCTTCAAAAGAATACGTGTTTTCAATTCCAACTATGTGATGTAGCAAAGTGATAATATCTAAAATTTCATCCTTAAAATGGGCTCTCCTCAGCTTTTGGGGTAATTGAGACTTACCTCTCTTTTTAGACTTTAAAAAGTTTCGTGTGATGGAATTCTTGTACCAATCTTCATTTGTTCAAAAGAACTCCTTTCTAATGGCAATGGAGATGTCCTCAAATTCTTATTTTTATGGAATCCTTAACGTGCAGGTGATAGTCTCAGGGTCAATCTTTCCTACTACTGACTCGTCCTTAGCTCTAATTTCAACGGCCTTAGGAATGTACCTTCTCACACAAGCCACAACTAGGTGCTTAGTTTGTACAAAGATGGGAAAACCTCCTGCATGTGCCAAGCCACTCTGTAAAATCTTTTCTACAGAAGGTGATTTGTCTTCTTTCTGTAATCGAGACTAGAATTCTTTCAAGTCAATATGGCCAAGCTTAGTATCACTGATTCCAAACAAGATGCTCTTGATACCAGAGTTATGAGGAGCCCCTTGATATTTGAATTTCATCACTTCTGGAAGCACAGAAGAGAATGGCAAAGTATTGAAAAAGGAATGACACAGTACGGGAGTAATAGCAGCTGCACCACTTAGAGAAAAATCTACCACTAGGAGTATATATGTATGTTGGGAGAATGCCACGATGTGATAAATGTGGAGCTGATGTGGTATTAAATTCATGCCTTGAGAAAATAAGCCTGAGATTTCCCTATCCTCTAAAAATCCTAAAAAGACATTCGCTTTGTGTGCAGTACCCATTATTTAAACGATCAATAAGAGCCTTGGAAATTGGACCATCACCTCTATGTCACGGAGTCAGTAGATTTTGGAACTTCAGAACCAGAAGTCAGGGGTTTCAAATTTTTAGAAACCTCTGACTTGGTGACTACAAAGACAACCATGAGGAGAAAAGACTTAACAATGCGGTGCAAGGTCAGGAAGTCGGCGGGTTCGATAACTTCTGAACCACACAACAAGGTTAGGAACTTTGGGAAACTAGCAACTAGGTTAGGAAAACCTTAGTGTGTGCGACTCTTTAAGGATTTTCAAAGGCAATGAAGGGTAACAAAGAACCTATTAGCTTAGACAAATATTTAATGAGACATGAGAATGGGCAATGAAAAATACAAGACCCGAAAATGAATAAGGGGGGTAACAAGGATAAAACTTCATCAAGGAAAAGAAGATAAGATTATATTATGTTTGAAACAATAGTTAATGCAACAGTCTTCCCTCAAACCACATGTGTCTTCAATCTGACTTCACCTGTGTATGTGTAAATTTTCTTATTTATGTCTACCTCCTCAAGTATGTGTATGAATAATATTTAATGTTTCATGGGAATACAAGATATGCTGTGTCCACACTATTGTTGATTGTCATTGATGTCAAAATATCATGATGTGTTCCTTAGAGAGATGTGATGCCCATGATAGTGATTGTGTATCATTGTTGATCATCTTCCAAGGATGGTGCTTGATGGCCCATGCAATGATGGTGTTTGTGTTGTTGATTATATAGGAGTTCATGGAGTTTGTGTTGGTTGTTTAGTTGGTCAAGGTGACAAAAGGATGGTTGTTAGTAAGTTCACAGTTCATGCTATGTATAAAGATCCTACATTTGGTTGTTTCTTTGTCTCTTAGAAGCTTCTATTGACTGCAGTGTTTTAAAGGTGACTGACAAGGTTATAAGGCTCTACTCCTGTGTTTAGGGTTTCATTTGATTAGGAAACAAAACCCTAAACGATTTCCTAAAAACACATTAAGTCTAAGCCTTTTTAATCATCACTACTTTTGTTATAATTTGTGATTAACTGGGTGAGCAGGTGAAAGTAACTTAAGTTATAAACTTAAGCCATTGTCTTATGTGAGGTGACTAGCCCTATCACCTAGGGGAATTGGTAGTATCAAGCTTGTTTTAAACGAATGCAAAATTAAAACATAACCTTCAATTTCGAAAGAAAGAAATGGAGATCGACTGTCTTAATTCAAACTAAGTTCAAATTACAATGAAATTGTATTGTGATTTATTTTGATGGTTTGTTTGTTTAATTGTCTTGCATTTAGTTTGTCTACCAACCCTAAAGGGCCAGGAAAATTAATTTATCAGACTGTATGATAGATAAATACATGAGACTTGTCTGTGTGATAATAGAGACATATACCTATGTGTGCATATGCAAATTGGAGAAAATAGTGGAGGAAAATATGGGATTTGAAGAAGTGAAAGATGAAGGACATTTTCAGTATTCACAAGGAGGTATAAGAATATTTATTGCTATATGTTTTGGGTTTTGTGTCCATCAATTATCAGAATTATTTGATGCATTTGGCAAGGTTTTTATAAAGAGTTTTGAAAGAGAAGATTGATGGTTTTATCATTGATATATTGATGTAGCAAGAGGAAACATGGTCGAGTCATTGATGTATTCAGTGTGATACATAAGTTTGTTTGATTCAATTTGCAGAGAAGGGTAAAGAGATTTGCAGAGGTTTTCTGATATATCTTCCAAGGATCATGTTTTGTCCTATGTGATCACTGAGAAGTGATATGATATGTATGTTTGAGAAAGTTCTACTTGAAGGATGCTTTTGGTTGTGGACATAAGGATGTGTAAGATTGTAAACTGTAAAGTATTGTAGTGAATTGGGATAACCCCATGAATTGAGATTTCTTTTTTATGTTCATCTGATAGCTAGTGAGGCATTCATTTTCTATGTGAGGAAGATTGCTATGTGAGGCATTCATTTGCTATTTGAGGCAGATTGCTATGTGAGGCATTTTTAGCTATTGAGGCCTAATAAAGTGGACTTTTAAGAGTAGTTTTTTATCCCTTTGAGGGTTTTCCACTCACCAAAACATGTGTTATGGTTCATGTTAATTGTCTCTATGTGTGCCCTAATGTTTTATGTTTGATCAAGGTCTTGAACATTCTTCTTATCATTATACTTGTGTACATGTGTTCAATGAATCTTTGAGGTCTCTCTCATTTTCTATCTAGTGAGTTAAAAAGGTGCAAAAAGTGTTAAAAGTTTATAGACCATTGATTCATCCCCCCTCTCAGTGGTCCTATATTCCAATAAGTGGTATCAGATTGAGGTTCCCTAATAAAGTTTAATCAACTTGGGTTCGTCTTGGTTCTAGGAATACAATGGAAATAGAGAATATTGGAAAATCTATGTTTGTTCAAGCTGCATTTCATATAGAAAACAAATATTTATGGGTGATTGATAGTGGTTGTTCAAACCACATGACTAGAGACAGAAATAAGTTCACAAAACTGGAAGCTTATGATGGAGGAATGGTAAGTTTTGGTGATGGTACTTCTAGACAAATCAAAGGTTTAGGAACTTTATTATTAAATGATAGAATTCCTATTCATGATGTCTATTTTGTAGAAGGCTTGAAACATAGCCTCCTCAGTGTAAGTCAAATCTGTGATAATGGTTATAATGTGTTGTTCAATGATAAAGGGTGTGAGATAAAAAAGAAATCAGGTAATATTGTTGCAACAGGTAAAAGGACTAGAGGAAATATTTATATTCTGAATGACATCCCAAGTAATGATTGTCATAAAGATGTCTTCCTTATGGGACAAGTGGAAGTGAGTTGGTTGTGGCATAAATGACTTGGGCATCTAAATTTTGACAATCTAGTCAAAGTAAGTAAACATTAGAATGTTAGAGGTATGCCACTCATTCACAAGCAATAAAATAGTACTTGTAAGGAATGTCAACATGGAAAACAAACTAAAATTAGTTTTGCATCAAAATAATATTCATCTACTAAACCATTGCAACTTGTGCATACAGATTTGTGTGGTCCCACTAGGACAAGTTCTATCAATGGAGAAAAGTATTTCATGCTTTTTGTTGATGACTATTCTAGGATGACTTGGGTAACATTTTTGAAGCACAAGTCAGAAGAATTTGATAGATTCAAAATATTTAGAAAGCTAGTTGAAAAGGAGACAGATTTAGAGATAAAATATTTGAGATCAGACAAGGTTGGAGGATATACTTCAAAGGAGTTTATAGACTACTGTGAAGAACATGGTATAAAAAGGCAATATGCAGCTGCAAGAACACCTCAACAAAATGGGGTGGTAGAAAGAAAGAATAGGACAGTGAAGGAGATGGCCAAAACCATGCTTGACGAAGCCAAGTTAATTGATATGTATTAGAAGGAAGTTGTTCATACAGCTGTGTATATCTTAAAAAGAGCTCAGCTAAGAGTCAAAACCAAATACACACCTTATGAATTGTGGCATGGTAAGTCAGCCTCTATTAAACATTTTAGAATTTTTGGTAGTAAGTGTTATATTAAGAGGAATGAAGAAAGTTTGAGTAGTTTTGAGTCAAGATGTGATGAAGGTATTTTTCTTGGTTATTCTATTCATAGTAAAGCATATAAGTGTTATAATAAAAGGCTAAAAATAATTCTTGAAAGTACATAAGTAAAGGTTGATGAGAAGTTGAAGGATGATGAGAATTTATAGGTTGAGGAGTAACAAATTGTTAAAAATAATACTAAAAATGGTAGAGAAAAATCTAAATAAGAACTTGAAGTCAAAGAAGTAGTCTCTGAAGAAGAAGAAAAAGCAGCAAGTGAACCATCAAATACTATAGTTAAAACACCTTTCAAGCAACTTCTCAAGAGTCATCCACAAGAACAAATAATCGACAACAAAGAAGCAGGAGTTCAAATAAGGAGGGTTGCAAAATCATGTGAACAAGCAAATTTTTGTTTATTATCAGAATTAGAGCCTACAAACTATACTAAAGCTAGTCAAGATGAATGATGGGTTAATGCCATGAAGGAAGAGCTAAGTTCAATAGAAAAGAATAAAACATAGGAACTAGTTCCTAGGCCTAAAACTAAGAATGTCATTGGTGCAAAGTGGGCTTTTAGAAACAAGTTAGATGAGAATGGTAAAATTGTAAGAAACAAAGCTAGATTAGTTTACAAAGGATATTCTCAGGTTGAAGGTGAAGATTTTGGTGAAACTATTGTACCTATACCAAGCTTGAAAGTATTAGAATATTCTTATCTTTTTTAGTTTATAAGAATTTTAAAATATATCAAATGGATGTTAAAACAACCTTTCTTAATGGATATCATGATGAAAAAGTCTATATGGAATAGCCTGAAGGTTTCACATGTGAATGAAGTCTTGATTATGTATATAGACTAAAAAAGGCCTTATATGGTTTGAAACAAGCTCCTAGAGCTTGGCACTCTTAGTTAGAAAAGTATTTGTTGGCACAGAAGTTTACTAAAGGAGGCATGGACAACAATCTTTATGTTAAGATACAAGGTGATGATGTGCTTGTTGTTGAAGTTTATGTAGATGATATTATATTTGGATGCAATAATGATAAACTGTGCAAAATGTTTTCTAACCTTATGCAATCAGAATTTGAGATGTCCATGCTAGGAGAGTTATCCTACTTTCTTGGTTTGTAGATCTCTCAACTTGCAAAAGGTATATTTCTATCTCAAACTAAGTATGCAAGAGAGATGGTTAAGAGGTTTCATATGGATGAATGCAAACCAGTTGGGACACCAATGGTAACAGGCTGTAAGTTGATTAAGATTAATGATTCTCCTAATGTTGATGAAACAAAATATAGATCAATGATAGGTAGCCTACTTTATCTAATAGCCTCTAGGCTTGACATCATGCATTCAGTATGTTTAGTTGCAAGGTTTCAGTCCTCTCCTAAATAATCTCATGTAAATGCAGTCAAGATAATCTTTAGATATATTCAGGGAACATTGGATTATGTTTTATGGTACCCTAGACATGAGGATTTTACTTTAACTGCATATACTGATGTTGATTGGGCAGGGTGCCTTGATGACAGGAAAAGTACCAGTGGAGCAACCTTCTTCTTAGTAGAGAAAATTGTGGCATGGCATAGTAAAAAACAAGATCTAGTATCTCTATCCATTGCAAAGGCAGAATATATTGCTGCTTATTCATGCACTACAGAGGTTATTTAGATGATTCAACATCTTTTAGACATGAAGGTACAGGTTCCTAAGCTAGTTTCCATTTTCTATGATAACATAGTGCAATTAGTATCTCCAAAAATCTAGTTATGCACTCAAGAACAAATCACATTGACATTAGATATCACTTCTTGAGGGACCAGGTGTTATCTAAAAAGTTGCATTAAGTTATGTTGCCGCTGCAGAGTAGATTGTAGGCATCTTTACTAAGCCTTTGGTAAATGAGGTTTTTGATTGTTTAAGATAGAGGTTTGGTGTTTTGCCTTTCTCCTCTATTACCTAGTTCATTAGATCAGATGTTTGGTTTTAGGGGGAGCTTCTTTGTTTATACTTTTGAGCTATCCTAAAATCTAATGCTGAGAGATGAGCAGATACAGTAGGTTGTGTTTTTTGTAGATAGTGTTAAAAATAGTGTTTAGTGTTTTGGTGTTTGCATTAGGATTTATCAAAAACATTTCTCTCTGAACAGTGATCTTTCAAGAGACAGTGGTTTCATCATTCCATCTTTGCTTGTTTTTGACTGATGATAGCTCTATGATGATTTGGATGCTTTGATCTTGATGATGACAGTGCAGATGCAATGTTGACTCTAATGATAGTGCTCATGATAGTAGGAGCAATTTGTTTTGAGTACTTATGAGAGTGATCAGCATCTTTGATCTTGTTTTGATAGTAGAAACATAGTTTGATAGTGAGAGTTGCCATTGATAGTGATGATCCTACATTGTCAAGATAATGTTTTACAGTGTTACAGTGTTTACATCTCTAATTTTTCTTTGACAGTGGACAGTGATTAGTTACAATAGTCTCTAAAATTTCTATTGGTATTCATGTAATCTATGCAAACATGGATTTTTGGAACAAGGTATTACATTCTTCAAAACATAAAGGAACTGTTGTCAAAAGTTGTAGTTGCAAGTGATCATGTAGAAATGGATGCAAATGTAGAAGAATAGTCAAGGCACATGAACCTTATGTCAAAATGCCTCAAAAAATGTGGTCTGTTTATCATGGGTCAGTTGACAAGACCATAAACTTTCTATGTCCATATGAGCAAACATATAGTCATAAACAAACAACAAAGGATTGTTTAGGATAGTATAATAATAGTAATGTCAATACACAGATGAGCAAGAAAGTATAAAAGTTAGGTTGGTATAGTATGCAGGTCTGCAATGGATTCATCACATGGACAGTGACTGATAATGGTGTTGATAGACAATGTGATTTATATTTTGATTGCTCTTTGTCATAGTATGATGGTGATATAATAGATGTTGCTGCTCTTGACAGTAATTTGATGAATGTATATGCATTTATGTCTCTTGATAGTAATAGTATTGTGATATGTTTCATATGACTTTTGAAATTGCTAAGATTTGTTGTAGTGGTCTTTTTGTGAGCTATGATAGTGATGGGATGAAGTACATTATGGTAGCTATTCAGAGAAGTTGAGTTCATGCTTCTCAACATGTTTCAAAGTTGGGGGTAGTGTTTTTGCTAGGACATAGGCTATATGATAGTGGAATTAAGTGAAGAGGGTAATCATCATACATCTAAGTCAGGGGGAGTTTGTAGTTTGTTATGTCATTGAATGCTAAGGTTGATTCTAAGTGAAGGTTTATCCATTGGTTAATCGAGTTAGTTAATGCTTGATGCAACAGTGTTTGGTATACTAGACAAGGGGAGTGTTTGATGGGTCCTTTGTCATTTGATGTCAAAGGGGGAGAGAGAATGGTGGTTTGTTTTTCCATCAATGACAAAGGGGGAGATTGTTGTTGATTATCATTGATGTCAAAAGATCATGATGTGTTCCTTAGAGAGATGTGGTGCCCATGATAGTGATTGTGTATCATTGATGATCATCTTCCAATGATGGTGTTTGATGGCCCATGCAATTATGGCATTTGTGTTGTTGATTATACATGAGTTCATGGAGTTTGTGTTGGTTGTTTAGTTGGTCAAGGTGACAAATGGATCTGGTGCTTAGTAAGTTGATGCAAAGGTAGGAGGACCAAAACTATCCTCAATAACATTAACAAATCAAAGAACTAATCCAATTGCTTTGGTCAGGTTGAAGAGAACTTTAATACATATTTTTCCTCCAATTTTCATGAAGATCCAATGGTAGGGGAGAAGGTTATGATTTTTTTTCCAAAAACTACAAACCCTAGGCAGCGTTCAGACCTGCCCTCACCAAAATTGCAATATCTCTCACAACACTTAATGAAATTATACCAAACCAAAATAATTGTAAAATAGAAACACATATCTTTCCATCCATCTATTATATGCATCAATGTGAGGCTGTACCAGGCCATACCATGCATATTTTCTGACTGTATTTTCAGAAAATTAAACTCTACTGACCTACCCTCAATAAAAATGCCATAACTTATTCAAATCTTAATACAATTTGATGCAACAAAAATAAATGGAACGTAGACTCAATACTCTTTCCATCCATACCACATTATGGTCATATAAAAGCTGTACAAATCCATACCAATCTCTGAAACAACAGTTTAACATTCAGAAATGCATAAACAAGGGTATCTTTTATTGATATCACATCAAAATGTAACAACCCACATTCTCCAACCTTCTCCCCTATGCCTTCATAAATGGATACAAGGCCTTTTGAAGGCATTACAACATGACCTTTCAGTTTCTAACTTCCTTGGAACGAACTAAGAGCCAAGTGACCCTTCAACTTCCAAGTTTGCATCTTTTTTTCAATTTTACATGACAACCTTTACATTGTATGCAATATTTTGCATATTTGAACCTCCTAATGACCTAAACACATAATAGTGACTTGATTAACCTCATTACAATGTTGAACCATTAAAATTTAATCCAACTTCCAAAATTAGTCCATGAAGTATCAGTTTATGAAGGTGCTCCTGCACCATATAACCAACCAACAAAGATTTCTAAGTCCCTTGGAAATGTATCTGCAATAAAAGTCTTTTTCCTCTATCTGTCTCTTCAATCTTCTCAACTTCAGGCTTCAAATCTTCTCATTTATAGAAAGGTGACCAACCAACCAACAAACAAACTGCCATCATCTTTAGAGCTTCTTCAGGCTCCTTCTACTCCCATTAGTGGAGTACTCTTCAGGCTGCAACATCAAGTGCTTCTTCAGTCAGGTATACATCTCTCTACTGCTTCACAACAAACCAACTCACTAAACCATTCATCTCACCCAACAATAGATTCTTGTGATGCACCTACCACTCTCTCCTAAGTGGTTTCTCTATGCACCCTTATCCAGCCTAATCTCCATTGGAGAATGGTCATGACAGACCTCATCTTGTCTACCCACGTACACAACCTCAGAAACTTCTTTCTTGCAGCTAGATGGACCAAGCACCTGCAACTAAACAACTTAGCAAACAAAATAATAGTCACCAACACAACTCTTCAACTTTCCTTTAGTTCTTCACCTGCCTTCTCAGTGACAGGAAACAAATACACACCACCCAAATCTTTCGCCAGCTCTGATACCATTTTGATACAGAGGTAGGAGGACCAAAACTATCCTCAATAACATTAACAAATCAAAGAACTAATCCAAATGATTTGGTCAAGTTGAAGAGAACATTAATACATATTTTTCCTGCAATTTTCATGAAGATCCAATGGTAGGGGAGAAGGTTATGATTTTTTTCCAAAAACTACAAACCCTAGGCAGCGTTCAGACTTGCCCTCACTAAAATTGTAATATCTCTCAGAAAACTTAATGCAATTATACCAAACCAAAATAATTGTGAATTAGAAACACATATCTTTCCATCCATCTATTAAATGCATCAATGTCAGGCTATACCAGGCCATACCATGCATATTTTCAGACTGCATTCTCAGAAAATTAAACTCTGCAGACCTACCCTCAACAAAAATGCCATAACTTATTCAAATCTTAATTAAATTTGATAAACAAAAAGAAATGGAAAGTAGACTCAGTACGCGTTCCATCCATACCACATTCGGGTCATATAAAATCCATACAAATCTATACCAATCTCTGAAACAGCAGTTTAACATTCAGAAATGCAGAAACAAGGGTATCTTTTATTGATATCACATCAAAATGTAACAACCCACATTCTCCAACCTTCTCCCCTCTACCTTCGCAAATGGATACAAGGCCTTTTAAAGGCATTATAACATGACCTTTCAGTTTCTAACTTCCTTGGAACGAACTAAGAGCCAAGTGACCCTTCAACTTCTAAGTTTGCATCTTTTTTTCAATTTTACATGACAACCTTTACATTGTATGCAATATTTTGCATATTTGAACCTCCTAATGACCTAAACACCTAATAGTGACTTGATTAACCTCATTTCAATGTTGAACCATTAAAATTTAATCAAACTCCCAAAATTAGTCCATGAAGTATCAGTTTATGAAGGTGCTCCTGCACCATAAGTTCACAGTTCATGCTATGTATAAAGATCTTGCATTTGGTTGTTTCTCTATCTCTTAGAAGCTCCTATGGACTATAGTGTTTAAAGGAAACTTACAAGGTTATAAGGCTTAACTCATGTGTTTAGGGTTTCATTTGGTTAGGGAAAAAACCCTAAACAAGTTCCTAAAAACACATTATGTCTAAGTCTTTTTAACCATCACTACTTTTGCTATATAATTTGTGGTTGATCGGGCGAGCAGGTGAAAGTAACTTAAGTTATAAACTTAAGACATTGTCTTCTGTGAGGTGACCAGCCCCATCACCTAGGGGAACTAGTAGTATCAATTTTGTTTTAAATGAATGCAAAATTAAAACACAAACTTTGATTTCAAAAGTGGGAAATGCAGATTGACGGTCTTAATTCAAACTAAGTTTAAATTACAATGGAATTGTATTGTTATTTATTTTGATGGTTTTTTTTTTAACTGCCTTGCATTTAGTTTGTCTACCGACCCTAAAGGGCCAGGAAAATTAATTGCTCAGACTGTATGATAGATAATTACATGAGACTTAGTTTGTGTGATGAGAGAGACATATACCTACCTGTGCATATGCAAATTTGAGAAAATACTAGAGGAAAGCAGGGGATTTGATGAAGTGAAAGATGAAGGACATTTTTTAGTCTTCACAAGGAGGTATAAGAATATTTATTGCTATATTTTTGGTTTTGTGTCCATCAATTGTTAGAATGATTTGATGCATTTTACAAGGTTTTTATAAAGAGTTTTCAAAGAGAAGATTAATGGTTTTATCATTGGTATATTGAAGTAGCAAGAGGAAACATGGTCAATTTATTTGATGTATTTAGTGTGATACATAAGTTTGTTTGATTCAGTTTGCAGAGATGGGTAAAGAGATTTGTAGAGGTTTTTTGACATGTCTTGTAGGGATCATGTTTTAATTGTCCTATGTGATCGCTGAGAAGTGATATGATATGTATGTATGAGAAAGTTGTACTTGAAGGATATTTTTCGTTGTGGACATAAGGATGTGTAAGATTGTAAAGTGTAAAGCATTGTAGTGAATAAGGGTAACCCCCTTAATTGAGTTTTCTTTTTCATGTCCATCTGATAGCCAGTGAGGCATTCATTCTCTATGTGAGGCAGATTGCTATGTGAGGCATTCATTTGCTATGTGAGGCATTTTTGGCTAGTGAGGCCTAATAAAGTGGACTTTTAAGAGTGGTTTTTTATCCCTTTGAGGGTTTTCCACTCATCAAAACATGTGTTATGGTTCATGTTAATTATGTCTATGTGTGCCCTAATGTTTTATGTTTGATCAAGGTCTTGAACATTCTTCTTATCATTATACTTGTGTATATGTGTTCAATGAATCTTTGAGGTCTCTCTCATTTTCTATCTAGTGAGTTAAAAAGGTGCAAAAAGTGTTAAGAGTTTATAGACCACTGATTCACCCCCCTTGGGAAAAATGTAACACCTCATTTTTGGAATCCAACGAACATGCTAAACATAGTCTCATACAACCTCTTACAACAAGTCATAACTTAGTAACAATAGCCATCCAAAGATCCATTCTTACATACATCATAACACCCCAAGAATAGCCACACCAACTTGGGTGCCTAGTATGACTTTTTCACCTATTTACAATCCCAAAGTAAAATATGCTCGATACTAGTACATAATGAATGACTTCTAGTAAATAACTAATTTACATTACTAGTAAATAATTAAAATAAAAAATTATTACCACTATCAATGAAAACCTCATCCCTTATGAATGCATTTGCAATAATCTAAGTGGCATAGGATTTAGAAGGTTGATGGAAACATAATCCTAACATTGCCCCACTTGAAATCATACATTGTAAATACATCAATAGGAATAACAAAAAGTTAATTAAGTACAAGATACATGGCCAAAAGCCTCCCTGCAAAAAGAGACCTTTTTCATGCTAACGGACTTGGTAAGAAAATTTGGAACATTTTTCTCAATGTAAACCTTCCTCAAAATAATCTATTCATTTGAAATCATTTCCTAAACAAAGTGATACTAAATATCCATATGCTTTGTCTAAGCATGATACATAGGATTATTTGCTAAACAAATTTCAGTCTAATCGTCATAACCAATCTAAATTGTCCTATAATCAAAACCAATACTTACACATAATCTATATAACCAAACTGTCTCCTTGGAGATAAGGATAGAGGCCATATATTCCACTTCAGTAGTGGATAAAACATCCATTGGATTCCTTTTACTCATCCAACTCACTACACCACCAAACAAAGTAAATACATATCCACTAGTGGAGCTCTCCCTATCCAAATCACTAGCACAATTTGCATCAACAAAGCCTTATATTTCCAATGTATTATTCACATTATCAGTACTAGAATAAAATAATATGTTAAGGAGGAAAAGGTGAATCATGAGACTAGCATGCACACTAGATCAAACCCTCTTGCACAATAACATTAAAGGACAAGATCAAGCCAAATCACTACCAAGTGGAGGGTGGACTCAACTACAAATCTTGTACTCAGGAGTGATATGAAAAGATTAGATTTAATCAAGCCTTTTATAAAACTCTAGGTCAATCAATGCATTAAACCCTAGATTTATAAAGATCTAATTAAAACAGAAGATATACAATAGATATCCAAAAACCAATCGCATAGGAATGATCAGTGAGATATTAGAATCTGTGCCCTGGAAGCGAAGATGTTGGAGGACTATTTTTGGGGCATCCAAGTCTAGGTTGATTGATTCTACCAGAACTGTAAACTGGGAAAATGATGTAGAGTGCTCTAATGCGATATCTAATATGTCAAAAAGGGAAAGAAGACTAGGATGGTAGTGCCCAAGTCCTCTTTAGAGGAATATTCCTGAACTACTGTCAGATCCTGAAACCTGTGTGATCCTCGCTAAGTCTTCCCATGTCTTCACTTTTCCCAAATCTCTCACCTGTAACCTGCACACAAGAAGGAAAGAAGGGGTTTGGGGGTTATGTTGTTTAGGGACTTGTCTCAGTCAAATCCTAGGATAGCATTCAAGCTTCCCAACATCACTAATTGATAAAGAGAGTGTGCCCTTGCAGGGTAGAGGATAAACATAATAATGATATGATGAATCAATAATTTAGAACAACAATAATATCACCTATGTGATGAAACCCTTAAGAGGATGAATGCTCTTCAACTCATAAGGAGAGATAGATGATAACTTCAAACCTGCAACAACACACATAATGACAATACAAATCCTCTCTAAAATCATGATGAATGTTTTGAATGTCTTTTACTCCAATGCTTCAAGTTGGCTATCTCTATCTAGCTTCATAATGAATTCAGAAACACAATTATATATGCTTTCCCACTAACATTCATGAAATTAAACCAAAAGAGCCGAAAAAGAGAAACCTTTTTAAAGTTCCTATGCCAACAAACATTTGATTTTCCCTGAACAATTAGGAGAGACTTGGGCGGTCATGCCCAAGTCTTTGGGTAGTGGTGCCCAAGTCTTTGGGCTCCTTTTAGGTCTGGGCTAAGATTAATCATGGGCCCCTTATCCTCAATTTACACTAGTTTAAGGTAATTTTGCATCAGGATAAATATTTTGAATGTATAATGTTATCACGGCGACCTAGGAGCTAAACAAGGGGTAGACCCCACTTTAATGTGTGCATGATCTTATGATCAATACATACATTAAAGTATAGTCAAAGCACATCAAACACTAGAGCGAAGACACACCCTAAGTTTGGAGAACCATTTCTAGCCCCCAAGCTTAGGCCAACATAAGAAAACACTTACAATCGCACAAAACACTGAAAATATAGTAAGGAAGCATGCAATACATGAAGAATATAGTAAGAAGCATGTAATACATGAGAAAAACATGAACACAATCATGCAATACACAAGGTATACATGAAGAGAAGACATGATTAAACAATTATGCTACCCCTAACTAGGTGATGGGGGAGCTCATAGCTACATGTTGCCATCAAAATCACACAAAATGCATAGTGTGGCAGTAGCTCATCACTACATTCTAGCACAAAACACACAAGAAACACAAGAAGGGGTGAGCTCATCACTATGTGCAACCACTAAAACATGTAAGGCATGTAAGGAAGACACATGTAAAACACATGAAATATAGGAGTGCCATAGAGTATGTCATTAATACACTTTACTTCTTAAACACATAAAACATGGGTGATAGGGAGGAGCTCATCGCTACTCTCCACTAGCTAAGACACTCCAAACACACATGACTATTGAAGTATGCTACCACAACTGCCAAAGACATGCTTAAGGATAAATAACTCAAGATCCAACCCCGCCTCCATAGAGGACTTTTTAAAAGGATGTTCAACCACTCAAGGGAATACAAAATCCCACCTTCCATAGAAGGGTTTCAAAAACACAACCCCATCTGCATTGTGGAGATGCCTTAAAATGAAAAGGAAGTGTGCACACAAAGTATACAACCCCACCTGCATCACGGAGACACATTACAGTGAAAAGGAAGCATACACAACACACAATACACAACCTCACCTACATCGTGGAGATGCCTTATGGTGAAAAGGAAGCATACACAAACATGCTTTATCAACAATATCTAAAATATCCAAGGGTAATCCAACAATATTGGGTTACATTTTCTTGCCAAACTTGACATTGAAATCAATATTTTGAACTAAATCATCACTTTCTAACACCTATAGCAGCTAAACCATTAGGAATTTGAAGATGATGCAAACTAGTGATTTGTGAGATTTTGCCTATAGATTCTAAATATATATATATATATATATATATATATATATATATATATATATATATATATATATATATATATATATATATATATATATATATTAAAATTTGGTATTAAATTGTAAATTTTTTGCATCTCCTTTGACAACTAGTTTTTAATAGTAAAGGACATTTTTTTAAAGTGATGTGTATTCTGTAGCACATAACTTTTTTTGTATAAAGGATAAAATTCTGATTCTTTTGAATTTAGATTGGTAACACTGATATATAGGGCATGCATTTGGTTTCATAATGTTTTGTTGATTTTTTTTAATTATGTTTTTAAGTCAAACCAATTATAATTTAGACATAGGCATATTCTGTAAAACATAACTTTTTATGTATGTATCGAAATTCAATTTTTTTTTTTCTAAAACAAGGACATCAATACCTAGGGCATAAATATTTTTTAGAATTTTTTTCAGTATTTTCCTATTTTTCAGAAATTTTCTTTCACTATTTTCCTATTTTTTGGTATGTGTGAAACAAAGACCTTGATGTTCACTGAAAAACATACATTCACAAGAAATAAAAAATAAATATAATAATCATATGAAATATATTTAAAATTATACTTTTTGGGAAGCTTATAATAATGACTACATACTTACAAAACATAAATTTTAAATGAAATCATTTGATCACCCAAAAGGTAAATCAAAAGTGGTTTTTTATCAGCATTTTGATAGGGGTAGAGGAGACTCCATTATAGGTATGGTTTAAAACTAGCAGGGTTCTATACAAGGGGGTTTGAATCTAGGGGGTTTTGCTCAAACCCTCTTCAATTAAAATCCTTTAAATGGAATCTTTCAAGGCTTAAATCATTATATTTTCTAAAAATATGTGATTTCAGCAAAAATCAGGGTGTCCCAAAAAGTCTAACCCATTATTGTGGCAGCACCCCCAAGCATTTACCACAATATATTTTCCCACCTTAAAGAGGTTGATCCCACTTGCCTGTATCAAACACATTTAAGGTAAAGTTGAAAACACAGAAGGGAACAAGAGCTTTCGCAAAACCCATGCACTGGAAAGTGACATGTGCTTACAATCATCAATTGTTTCCAACAATCACAATAGAAACACATTATTATTATATTATAACAATTAAAAAACTTTGGTTAGAAAATCTTAGCTAAGATAACAACCAAATCATCTTGTGAACAATTGATATAGAAATAAGGCAATATACTACTTAAATAGACCAAGGCTACACTTACAAGTTTGGAACCAAGTATCTAAACATGAGGTTATATTGAGTATAGCTATAAGGTTGATACAAAACATTCCAAAGTGCCTAGAACCATATGTATTTCAAAGTCTTGTTACAAGAAATTTCACAACATGATACATGATCACATCACAACACAAAGTGATTCTACTAGTCAAGCATCAGTAACATATTAACCCCATCTTCATATATGGACTGGGTCCATTTTTATTGTTGTTTTAGGAACACATAGTCCTTATCCGTTTATATTTGTTATCATCATATGCAGAGTAGTAGAGCCATGGAAGAATGAAATATGGAAAAATGAGAGAGGAGACAAAAGTGACTTAGGTTCATGACATGGGAAGATGCCCCCAAGACATCATCCGTAATGTTATGCCACCAAGGCACCAAACACAATAATTACAATAATAGAGAGGAGATTAGAAGAATAAATAAACAAATAAAATAAGTATCACAATGGAGGCGGTCTCCTTGTATCCTTGACCTTACAAGAGTATCAAGAGTCATCCAAGGAGACCTAAACAATATTTAACATAACATGGGGGAACATAACACATAAGATGAGGCCACCCATGAGAGCAAATCAAAGAGGTGTTATGTCAAAGGTGGCTAAATGAGTGAGAAATACTTACTTGTTAGCTATTGTCTTTAATCAAGTCATCTTCTTCCCACTCTTGAACCTCAATAGGTGGTACATAGGGCACTATAGCCCAACATGAATTTTCTTCCTTAAGCTCTTCTTCCTTTAACTTTTATTTTATTTCCATTTCATTCGGTGGGATGTTCTCTTCTTGTGAAGACATCTTTCGAGCTAATGCTTGTCACTTTCTTCTTCTTTCCCTTTCATTTCCATTTCTTCTTGTCTTGTTGGTTATACTTTTGAAGGGAGGTTCTTCATCTACCACTGAGGATTCATGATTTTTTCTCATTATTTCACATTTTTGAAGAGGAAACTAGTGCAAAATTAATTTTTTAGTTTTGTGATGGATAGCTTTGCTCTTGAAGGTTATCCCCTGATCCTTGTAAGGATGGCAGAGGAGGAAACTCATAAAAAATTCCTTTTCCTTTCAGTCGAGGTGAATCCTTCAACTTGGGCCGCTTTCCACTCTCTTTCTATTGGATAGTGGTGCAGGAGCACCTACCTGACAGCTGGCCTTCATGAGGTAGTTAGTTAGTTTGAGTCTTGTTTATGTTTTCAAGAAGGTCTGTTAAGACCAAATGCATGTAATAAGGTCATGCTGATCATGATAAGATCATGCTGACCATGCTTTTACTATTTTAGGGTAGTTTGTTAGAACAGCTGTCATGTTGTAGGTCCGGTTGGATCTCCCAGCCGTCTGGAGAGATTTTCCAGCTGCTTGGAGTCGGGTCAGTAGTACTCGAGGGAAAATCTATTTAAGCATGAGGATCGGTTGACTGTAGATCATCGATTGATAGTATAGTATTGCATTGAGCAGAGGAGTTAGAGTGTGCTGTGTGAGAAACAGTATATTGTATTGCATCTTTGAAATCAATAAAGATCCTATTTTCATCTTCTGTTTGATCTCCTTTGTGTAATCGATTTGCTGATTTGGGTGGTTTCATGGATTCACTGATCCATTCCACCGATTGATTCGTCTGATCGGTGGAATGGCAATGTACAGTAGGGTAGGTGTTAGTTTGTTTGTTTGCATGCAGGTGTGTAGGATCGCGGTCGAGAGGTGTTGAAGACCCTAGCATGGGCATGTGCTAGGTCGGGCTGATAAAGTTTGGAAGATCACCCTGGAAGTGGATCGAGTCATCCCAGGAGGTTCGGCGGATCAGAACAGTGAAAATCCGCTAAGGTTGAAAAGTTGTTAAAACGGCATCATCAGGATATTTCTGCTTATATCCTGCAGTCGCTTTGGGCATCATCATCCGAGTAAGAGGAGATCAGCATGATGCAGTTGAGTGCATGAAGTGAATGTGCGTCGGGGTGATCATCATCAGGAAGTGCCGAGGAGGAGCGCATCGGCATAAGGAAGAAGAAGATCAGGTTGATCGCGGGCCGAAAAAAAGCTAAGTTTGGCCAACAGCAGGATATGACGTCATCATCATCAGGATATACATCATTAGCATATTTCGGAGCAGCAGGATATTGAGGAGCTGCAGGTGACGTCATCATCATCAGGATATACGTCATCAGGATATCGGGGTGACGTAAGCATCGGAAGGGACGGTGCGAGGAGTTAAGGTTTGTCTTCATCAGGATAAATGGAAGGAACTGGATGTTCTTTATCCTGTTGATTATCATGATGTTGAATATCATGATGCTGAAGATAGTGAAGGTCGAAGTTGTCGGTGAGATGAACAGTGGACGACAGGAGGATGTTCGCGCTTGCCGAACATGATGATGCTGTCGATAATCGAGTAAGGTGATGCTGTTGACATGCGAAAGGGCGAGGGCTTGTCATCAGGAGGATATCGGTCGGCACAGGAAATATGATGATGCTGACAGTGTTAAGCAAAATATGATGATGATGATGATGATGATGATGATGGGCTGCAGACATCCATGCTGTATTGTAAGGTTATAGTGTGGATGCCTCTGCATCATAGTGGTATCAGAGCTCAGCAAAAGGTCTGGGCTGTTGTGTGTTGATTCTGTCACCGAAAGGGCAGAGGTAGAGTTGATTGTGTGTTGTGTGTTGAGTGAGAGGTTGACAAAATGCCTCCAAAAGGTAGTGGTACTGCAAGGGAATTGCAGGAGATGAAGGAGAAACATGTTAGAGAGATGAGGAAGATGAAGGAGCTTGCTGAAGCACTTCAAGCCAGGCTTGCAGCCCTGGAAAAGAACAAAAAGAGGGAAGTGGCAGACAGTGAGTCTGAAGAAGATGAAGATACTGTAGAAGAGTATGAAGAGGTAGCTGAAGATCTAGATGCTGAAGACCAGAGACTTGCAAAACTGTTAAAGGCAGTGCAGAATGTTAGACCTAAGGTAAAGGTTGATGTTTCCAAATATACTGGAAGTTTGAATGAAGATGAGTTGCTGGATTGGATTGCTGCACTTGATAATCACTTTGAATGTGAAGATGTTGCTGAGGATCAGAAGATAAAGATTGCAAAGACCAAGTTAGGAGGTCATGCTTTGGTATGGTGGGATTATGTACAATCTAAGAGAAGGAAACAATATGAGGGGAAGAGGAGTAGCCCCTACACAAAAGCAAACCAATGAGGGTCAAGAAGACACTGGTAAAGGATAGGGACAGTCTAATTTCAGAGGTGGATGGAAAGGTAATAAAGGAAGATTTGGAGGTGGTAGAGGTTCTACTACATTTTCAGGAAAATGTTACACCTGTGGAGAGTTTGGTCATCCATCTTTCAAATGTCCAGAAAACAAAGGTTCATCATCCAGAAATGATAGAACTAATGACAAGAGAGTACAACTTGTGCAAGAAGAGACAGTAGAGCAAAGTGCGCAGAGTTCAAACACTTATCAAAAAGATAAGGAGCCTGATAATTATGCATACCCAGAAAGTGGAGAGTCTCTGATGATGAGAAGAACAGTGACTACCATGAAGGTACCTGACAAAGAATCCCCACTACGAAGAGCTCTTTTCAAGACCATCTGCAAGAGCAAAGGTAAAGTATGTAAGGTTGTCATTGATACTGGTTCAATAGACAACATGGTATCTCAGGAAATGGTGGATAAACTGAATTTGGAAAGGATTCCACATCCACACCCTTACAAGGCATCTTGGGTGAGTGATAGACAATCACTTTTTGTCTCTGAACAGGCATATGTGGATTTTCAGATTGGAGCATATCAGGATAGAATTTTGTGTGATATTTTGCCCATGGAATGTTGTCACCTACTGTTGGGTAGACCATGGCAATTTGATAGGAGGGTACTGTATGATGGGTATGCTAATACCTACACCATCAAGAAAGATGGGAAGACTATGAAGTTGATGCCATTACAGGCAGATGCTGCAGCACAGGGGGCAACTAAAATCATTTTAATGGGAAAGAAGGAATCTGTGCAGATGCCTATAGGAGCAGGCATAAAAGTAGATGAGGATACTGCAGAGAAAGGAGTTGTTAAGGACAACAGGTTGAAGAAAGTTTTAGTTTTGACTGACAGAGGTCAGCAGCAGGTGCAGAAACAGGTTTGCAAACAGCAACCAGTTGAGAGGAATGACAAGGATGTTGTCATAGTTGGGACTATTGTTTGTCCTATAAAGATTGAAAGAAAGACAGAGTTGAACATTTCAGAAGTTCCAGAGGCAGTTCAGACAGAGGTTCTGGTCAAACACAAGGTATGTGAGAGAAAGGCCTACATTGACAGGCATGAGGATTTACTTGCCAGAAAACCAGTTACAGTTCAGAAGTCTTGGAGCAGCCAAGAGCCAGCAGAGGACAAAGCTGGAACAGTTCAGCATATTGCTAATGCAAAGTGTAAAGGTGGAGGACTTCCACATACCAAACTCATGGGACATGAGTTCTTTTCTGTTGGGGAGTATGGTGCAGGAGCACCTACCCGACAGCTGGCCTTCATGAGGCAATTAGTTAGTTTGAGTCTTGTTTATGTTTTCAAGAAGGTCTGTTAAGACCAAATGCATGTAATAAGGTCATGCTGATCATGATAAGATCATGCTGACCATGCTTTTACTATTTTTAGGTAGTTTGTTAGAACAGCTGTCATGCTGTAGGTCTGGTTGGATCTCCCAGCTGCCTGGAGAGATTTCCCAGCCGCTTGGAGTCGGGTCAGTAGTACTTGAGGGAAAATCTATTTAAGCATGAGGATCGGTTGACTGTAGATCATCAATCGATAGTATAGTATTGCATTGAGCATAGGAGTTAGAGTGTGCTGTGTGAGAAACAGTATATTGTATTGCATCTTTGAAATCAATAAAGATCCTGTTTTCATCTTCTATTTGATCTCCTTTGTGTAATCGATTTGCTGATTTGGGTGATTTCATGGATTCACTGATCCATTCCACCGGTTGATTCATCTGATCGGTGGAATGGCGATGTACAGTAGGGTAGGTGTTAGTTAGTTTGTTTGCATGCAGGTGTGCAAGATCGCGGTCGAGAGGTGTTGAAGACCCTAGCATGGGCATGTGCTAGGTCGGGCTAATAAAGTTTGGAAGATCACCCTGGAAGTGGATCGAGTCATCCCAGGAGGTTCGGCGGATCAGAACAGTGAAAATCCGCTAAGGTTGAAAAGTTGTTAAAACGGCATCATCAGGATATTTCTGCTTATATCCTGCAGTTGCTTTGGGCATCATCATCCGAGTAAGAGGAGATCGGCATGATGCAGTTGAGTGCATGAAGTGAATGTGCGTCGGGGTGATCATCATCAGGAAGTGCCGAGGAGGAGCGCATCGGCATAAGGAAGAACAAGATCGGGTTGATCGCGGGCCGAAAAAAAGCTAAGTTTGGCCAACAGCAGGATATGACGTCATCATCATTAGGATATACGTCATCAGGATATTTTGGAGCAGCAGGATATTGAGGAGCTGCAGGTGATGTCATCGTTATCAGGATATACGTCATCAGGATATCGGGGTGATGTAAGCATCGGAAGGGACGGTGCGAGGAGTTAAGGTTTGTCTTCATCAGGATAAATGGAAGGAACCGGATGTTCTTTATCCTGTTGATTATCATGATGTTGAATATCATGATGCTGAAGATAGTGAAGGTCGAAGTTGTCGGTGAGATGAACAGTGGACAACAGGAGGATGTTCGCGCTTGCCGAACATGATGATGCTGTCGATAATTGAGTAAGCTGATGTTGTTGACATGCGAAAGGGCGAGGGCTTGTCATCAGGAGGATATCGGTCGGCACAGGAAATATGATGATGCTGACAGTGTTAAGCAAAATATGATGATGATGATGATGATGATGATGGGCTGCAGACATCCATGCTGTATTGTAAGGTTATAGTGTGGATGCCTCTGCATCAGATAGGAGGAATTGTATCTTCATAGGACCTAGAGGATCTCAGAGTGTTCTTGCCATATGATTATTCATCTATTTTCATTTCTTTGTACCTCATTAGAATTTATCTTATCATGGTTGATTTGCTTCAAGTGGTTGTGGCCAAAAATAATCTAAATTGAAATTTCCACGAGTGGCTAATGGTTTCTATCCACTATGATGAATAACATGAACTCACCCTTTATGATGGAACTTTAAGAATTTATGAATGGTAGAGGGAACTACTTTCATGGATTTTAGCCAAGGATGTCCTAATTTCACATGAAATAGATTCAAGGTGGGAATGATGACAAATGGTTGTTCTATGGCTTTTTCCACCACCTTAATGCAAAGTGTTATCTTTCCAATTGCTAGAAGAAAGTAAACATTATGTGATTTTATCATTATGTCTGTTGGATTGTAAGTATCTTGTGTTAAGTCATGCATGTATAAAAAAATTCTTCTATGATAAAATTTGTTATGCAATAGTGATCTATAAGAACTCTTCTTGTAGGATTTACATATATTCTTGTTGTGATGTAAAGAGGACAATCAATGTTTATAATAGTGACCTCATGAGGTGTGAAGGATATGACAGGTTTAGGATCCTTCCTTTTCTTGTTATATTGAGGAGGAACCACACCACCCTTGTTTTGATTAGATTCCATGTATGTGAGACCTTTGCACACAAAGACACTAGTTTAAGGAAATTGGGTGTTTGAACTTTTTACAAAGATGAAAAGCAGACTAATTTCAATACAACCAAAGTCGTTATGATGTAAAAAGTGCTGCACAAAAAAGGCAATATGGATAATTTGAAGATTTTGCTCAAAGAGGTGTTGAGAAGATTTCAAAAGCCCTTAATGTTGAGATACACAATGTATAACTATAATGTTCAAATGAAAGATGCCAATGATGTAAGGGTATTATGCAAAATTAGATTTGATTAATGTTTGATTTATTCAAATGATCATGCAAGATAATTTTTGAAACCCTAATGTAAGATTGTACAAAAATGCATACTAAATATGCACCTTTTTAAAGACTATACAATATTTTCAAAGGAATAATGAAAGATATGCAATGAATCAATCCAAGACCTGATTTGAACTATCAGAAAGATGAAAATGATCAAAGTTGTGGGTTCATCAAAATGTTAAGGAGAAAAAGGTGGATGATGAGACTAGTGTGCACTCTAGATCACACCCTCTTCCACTATAACATTCAAGGACAAGACCAAGTTAAATCACTACCAAGTGGAGGTGGACTCAGCTATAGATCTTATACTCAGGAGTTCTATCGAAAGACTAGATTTAATCAAGCCTTTTATCAAACCAGGTAGGTCAATCAATGCATTAAACTCTAGATTTACAATGATATGATTATAACAAAAGATATACAAAAACTACCAAGAAACAAATTGCATAGGAATGATTAGTAAGCTATCAAAACCTATATCCCAGAAGTAGAGATGTTAGAGGACTATTTTGGGGGATTCCAAGTGCAGGTCGATTGATTCTTCTAGAACTATAAACTAGAAGATTGATACAGAGATTGCCATGATACCAAATCTGATGTCAAAAATGGCAAGAAGACTAGGGTGGTGGCACCCAAGTCTTCTACAGAGGAATATTCCTGAATTACTATCAGATCCCAAAACCCTGATCCTTGCTCAATCTTCCTACGCCTTCACTTTTCCCAGATCTCACACCTACAACCTACACACAAGAAGGAAAGAAGGGGTTTGGATTTTATGGTTTTTAGGGACTTGCCTCAGTCAAATCCTAGGATAGCTTCAAGCTTCCCAACACCATTGATTGATAAAGAGAGTGTGAACTTCCAGGGAAGAGGCTAAACATAATGATATTATGAATCAAATAATGATGAACAATAATGATATTACCTATGTGATGAAACCCTTAGAAGGATGAATGTTCTTCAACTCATAAGGGGAGATATATGATAACTTCAAACCTACAACGCACACAATGAAAATACAAATTTACTCTAGAATCATGATGAAAGATTTGAATGACTTTTAGTCTAATGCTTCAAGTTGGCTATCTCTGTTTAGGTTCGTAATACCTTCAAAAACATACTTATATATGTTTTCCCACTAACATTCATGAAATTAAACCAAAAGAGCTGAGAAAGAGAAACCCTTTTAAAGGTCCTAGGCTGACAAACATTTGAATTTTCCCTGACCAATCACCTAAGAGACTTGGTAAGTGACATCCAAGTCTTTGGGCTCCTTTTAGGTCTAGAGTAAGATTAATCATCAGCCCCTTATTCCCAATTTACATTGGTTTTAGGAAATTTTGCAGTAGGATGAATATTTTGAATGTATAATGTTATCACGAGGACCTAGGAGATAAACAATGAGGTAAAAAGACATGTGTCCACTTTTTACTCTATAACACAGCCAACAATTAGAAGTACCATACAAATGTATAATTACCCTTTCACATAATTCTAATGCTCTCTACCAATATTAGACATAAATCTCCTCAATACTCCCACTGCTTTTGAAATATTTGGCCTAGTGCAAACTATTGCATTCATATAACTACCAACTACACTAGCATATGACATGTGTTATAAATATCCTTAAAATCATTCTCAATTTGTGAATACATATCTAAAGTAAGTTTAGTGCCAAGTGGTAAAGGAATTCTAACTAGCTTATAGTCCTGCATATTAAATCTATGGTAACAGTATTAACATACTTACTTTAAGACAATCAAAGTCTTTTCTATTCATGATCTCTCCTATTTTCCATTCCTAATATGTACATGCCACCCCATATCCTTCATGTCAAAATCACTTGAAATTTTATCTTTCATGTCACTAATCATACCCTTGGTGTTACTAAAAAATAACATGTCATTCATATACAAGGCAATAATTAGTATATGATCATCAATATATATAATGTAATAAAATGATCCTCTTCATTCTTACAAAACTTGAGGTCAAAACAAATGAGTTAAGTTTTTGATACCACATCTAGGATGATTGTCTTAAACCATAAAGAGACCATTTTAATTTTCACATGAAGCGTTCCTTCTCTTTTACCTCAAAACCTTTAGGTTGTTGCATATAAATTTCCTCTTCCAAGTCCCCATGAAAAAAGTTGTTTTAACATCCATTTGCTCACTTTCAAAATCATTACTAGAAATTATGCATAAAAGAAATCTAATTGAGGATAATTTAGCAACAAGAGAGAAAATTTCATTGAAATAAACTCCCGCTCTCTAGGAGTAGCCCTTGGCCACTAGCATAACCTTATACTTCTTGAATGAATTATATGCTCCAAAATTCTTGTTATAGACCTATTTACAACTAATGGATCTCCTACCTTTAGGAAAAAAAATAAGATCCTAGGTACCACATGAGTCTAAAGACATCATCTCATCCTACATGGATTTTTCGAAGACTCACTATGATATGAAAGAGTAGATTACCTATAGGATCTAGATTCATCATAAGTACTTAACAAAGAAAATACACATCAAAATCTAGTAGGCTATACCTATAAACATCATTTTGTTGTCTTGTGGATCTTCTCAAGGGTAGAGAATGGAATTCTTCCTCTTTTTCTTCTACATGCTCAGCCTCTTTAGGGTCATCTAGCTCAAAACTCCCACTTGAACCCTCTTCATCCTCTCCATCCTCAAATCCATCATTATGTTCTTCCATATGTGCATCTTTTTTCTTTATATTAAATGCACTAACCTTTTCCCTTCTTCCTCTTTTGGCTATTCAAGAACAAAAATAACTTTTCTATCCTTGAAAATAACATCTCTAGAAAAGACAACTTTTAAGGTTAGTGGATTCCAAAGCTTATAACCTTTTGCATTGTCACCATATCCAAGGAAGATGCATTTTTATGCTTTTGTATCTATCTCAGTCTATTTTTATTTAAGCACATGAACAAAAGGATCATATCCAAAAACCCTTAAATGTGAAATTGAATGATTGTTACCTATCCACACTCCATAAGTTGTCAAATCAAGAGCCATACAAGGAGATCTATTAAGAAAGTAAGAAGCAGTACTCACATATTTTGCTCAAAAGTATTTGTCCAACTATACACTAGACTTAACATACTTCAAGCTCATTCCATCAAGGTTTGGTTCATCCTTTTTGCCACCCCATTCTATTAAGGTGTGTACAAAGTAGTATTTTCCCTAATTATACCTACATGTTTGCAAAGCTCACCAAATTTCTTTTAACAATATTCCCTTTATTGTCAAATATCAAAACCTTTATCTTATGCTCTTATTGCTTTTGTATTAAGGTTTTAAATTCTTTAAACTTAGTGAAAATTTTACAAAATAAATCAATCCAAGTAAACCTTGAATCATCATCAATGAAGGTCACAAAATATCAAGATTTTCCAATGGAACCAACAACCATAGGACAAAACACATCTGTATGAATTATTTCTAATTTACTCTTTACTTTATATATTTTGAATGAATTAATGATCTATTTTGTTTCCCAAACACACAATGCTCACAAAAGTTAAAATACTCATTAGAATAAGAAAAAAACATCATCCAACATTTTATTGATAATGGTTTTTAGACTTTTTTCGCTTATGTGCCCTAATCTACAGTACCACAACATACATGTCTTTTTAGATTTTTTAGTTAAATTGGTGGATTGCAAATAGTAGTGGCATTTAGCCTAAATAATGTTCCCATTCTTGACCATTTTGCAAACACCATGTTTTCTCTCACAAATTTTCAACCAACCTTATCAAAAGTTGCATGCATTTTTGAATCATTCGACTTTGATATAAAAATTAAATTTCTTGCTAATGTAGGAATATGTAAAACACCTAAGATATTTTTTACCCTCCCATCACTAAAACATAACTATACCTTTCCCTATCCAATAATAACATATGAACTATTGTCCCCAAAGTATACTTCCCCAACATTATATTCCTAATATAAGGAGAACCACTCCTTATGTGGAGTCATCTGATACAAGCATGCTTAGTCAACCAACTAGTGATTAGGGATAACTTTTAGGAACCCCTCCTAAAAAACCATATAAAATCCTAGTGATTTCTAGTTAAGTGCTAAAATTTTCCTAGTGAATCTTTCCTTTTCTTGAAAAAAATATTAATTTTCATGGTGAACTTATGTTTGTTATTAGAAATTTTTATAAAATCATGGCAAATCCTAATGAATAATTGATAAAAAATAATTTTGTTGGAAAATTATAATTGTATTCAAAAAAATAAAAGAATTTCGTTGGTGAATTATATAACTATAGTCCTCTAACAATAGTTCTCCTTTCTATAGATTTTCATCTTCACAATAGTCCTTTGAAGAGCCTCTAATAATTTCATCTTCACAATTGTCTTCCGAAGAGCCTCCTCACAATAGATGAAAATAATTTCGTTGGAAAAGTATAATTGCATTCAAAAAAATAAAAGAATTTTGTTGGCGAATTATATAACAATAGTCGTCTAACAATAGTCCTCCTTATACCTAACAATAGTCCTCCTTCCTATAGATTTTCATCTTCACAATAGTCCTCCTTATCCCTAACAATAGTCCTCTGAAGAGCCTCTAACAATAGTCCTCCTTGCCTCCTTAAGAATGTGATTAGCTATAGTCGATCTCTTGAACAAATGTAAATGGAAAATTCCATCCTTATCCTATGGTTTGACATCACAATCATAATCATTTAAAGCTAAATCAAGTTTATCCCTAGGGATAAGTGATTCTTGAATCCTTGCCTTCCTGATCATCTTCACCAGACCTGGGTTATTGAGAAGGTCTATTAAATTCGATAGAAATGCATAGACAATGTCACTAAATAGATTTTTTTGAGGATATTCTAAAAGAATATTATGACCAATAATGTCCCGACAACATCATCAACCAAGGGAAGTCAATCAAAAATAGCTTCCCCTATTTTTTCTCATCAAATTTATCCAAATCAACCATTTTCCACATGAAAGGTAAGGGAGAAACACAACAAGAGATCAAATGACTCATCTTGAATATCAATGATAGCAACTCTCTAGGAATGAATACAAAAACAACCAAAAAAGAAGGAAGATGCCTAATAAAATTATAGAAGAGGCTTAGGGCTATATTTATTGTGTTGCGTGTGAGAATGTACAATAATTATGCAGGATACCACCTCATAGTCACACCTGGTGCTAGCATTTATTTCCATTATATAGTGGGTTAATTGTCATCTCAATTGGGATTGATTTAAAATAGTCTCACATGATTGATAGGTCTAAATGCACTTACAGTACCTTTATCATTAGTTAGAGTCATACGATTCATAAGACTGAATGAACTTACTTTGAAGGTGAAGCAACAAACCAGCTAGCTTAGCCAATACTAATTAAATTCATTAGTGGAAACCAACAAACTATTCATAACTGAGAGGGGGGTGAATCAGTTATCCTAATTATTTCTTCTTTTGAACATTCTTATTAATCAATGCAGCATTGAATCAAACAAACAAACATTACCATGAAATGAGAAACACATGACACAGTATTTTTGATGTGGAAACCCTATTAAGGGAGAAAACCACGGGGTGATTAACCCAAAGATTATTCTCTGTTAGAAGAATAAGGAATTACAAAATGGCACTTGCCAATTAGGGCTCACTGCCTGAGCACACTACTCACAAAGAGGCACATTGCCTACAAGGAGACACACTGTCTACAAAAGAAAGTTATACAATACTTGAACTGATTGGAAACATCCACATATGCTGGAGTTCAGTTCCGGTTAGGCTTAGTACACTGATCTGCTGCACTTCATTTTTCCTCTTCTCTTTATTCTATTTTTCTTTCACATACCGAATCTTTCTTACTACTTCTGCTCTGCTCTACTCTTATTCACATATATCACATCACAACTACTCTTCTCACAACTAAATCCATCGTGCATATATATCCGCACAAGTAATTTCATCACCTTTCTAGTCGGCATTCAGAATAGTCTATCTTCTCACAAACTCTATTCTATCGGCTGAATCCTTGTACATCAAGTAATGCGGATCAAGCATATACTTGTAGATATCATTAATCATGTCAGCCAAACATGATTCATGCCTTCACAACCTTTACCATCAATAGTAACACATCCAGAAAATAGTCTGATGTTCTGTCAGTCAGTTCTTCCTCTGTTCACACTGTCACTCAGGAATCTGGTACTCAACTATTCATATCTTTTTCTTTGTCCATCACTGGAGGCTAAATCCTTGAAATATACTACTCAAGGTAGTCCTCTTGACTTCCCCAGATCCACACTACACCAAGATACTTCCTCTGAGAGATCTGGACTAGTCTGTCAAACCTTGCCACATGCTCTGTTCTTGTTCACTGGACCACAATAATCTTCATTCTGACTTTCGGTAGAGACACACCATGACTTGTGGATATGTGGGATGACCTTTGTTGCCATCAATGACAACAACCATGAATCCATATAGTGTCTCTTGCCAACAATCTCCCCCTTTGGCATTGATGGCAACACTTAGTGAAAAATGACTAAGTGTTTACACTATGCTCCCCCTTGGCTGATGCTCTACCTTTATATACTTTTTCTGGAGCTCCCCCTTAGTTGGATTCCTCATTTTTCACTGCTCCTCACTCCCCCTTTGACATCAATGGCAAAGGGTAGGGTCCGTACACCAAAATTTTCAAGAATTTTACTATACTTGGCCATATATTACATATTCACAAAAACTGAAGAATGTCTGCAAAGGATGTCTTCAATTGGATGAGTTCTGTAGCCCAACTTTGCTTCATTCTATCCAAAATTGAAATGTGACCACTCAGTAAAAATGCAAAAGCTTCTGCCCTCTTGAGATCTGTCGGATCATTGGTTTGGGTGGTAGTCTGAGCATCACTTATGGCCTCATGCATGGTTTCTAACTTAGGGATAATAATCTTTCTAAGTTCTCCCATCTGGTTAATTATATTCTTCCTTTCCTTTTCAAAGTTCTTTATTGCATTTGTGATTGCAATAGTTTGACATTCTTGATCTACTATGGAGGAAGAGAGAGGATCAAAACTTTGAGACAAACTCAGTAGTTTGTCCTGTTCCTCTTTTATTTTCTTCTCAACTTCTACTGTTGCTTTTGACCAAGAGATACAAAATTTGTAAATGTCACCACCATCCTTAAGAGCATTTTCTAAGCTCTTTATTCCAATACTCATATTTCTCCTATCATTAGAGATTAATCCTAGTACCTCTGAGAATCTCTTATCTAAGAACTCCTTCCGGACCTTTTCTTCAGCTGATTTTTCTAGGGATTCAAAATGTGTACCAACACTGCTAACTAAGGTTTTGAGATTACCGGAAGAGGAGGCTGTGGGATCTTTCTGGACTGATGGCATAATCTTCTCAAGTACTCCGGAAGCAGCCTCTATCAACTCACAGTCCTCCATATGAGACTTTAGGAGTTTTTCATTTGCCTTAGCATTTACAAATGAAGCTATCTTCATTGTTTGCACTGGAGAGAGAGAATCAAAATTGAATGGACCTTGTAGAAGCTCCGGTTCATCAATCTCTATTGCTTCTTTGCTCAAAAATTTTTGGACAGTTTGTGCAGTGTCTCTTGCTGAAGATAGATGTTTCTTCTCTTCTGCAGTCTTGGAGCTGTCCTTTGGAATTTTCTCTTTCTCCACATTCTTACCACTATCAGTTGTGGTTTTCTCTATTTGAGTCTTCTCTTTCTCTGTACCCTTGGTACTGTTAGCTTCTCTTCCTTTTACCGTTGCTTCTTTCTCCTATAATTTCTCTTCTTCTTTGGATCCGAAGACTGTAGGGGAAACCAAAGGAGAAATGTTGGTTTGTTCAGGGCCCATCTCTTCTGTTGCT
This sequence comes from Cunninghamia lanceolata, assembly GCA_027924645.1. Classification (NCBI taxonomy): domain Eukaryota; kingdom Viridiplantae; phylum Streptophyta; class Pinopsida; order Cupressales; family Cupressaceae; genus Cunninghamia; species Cunninghamia lanceolata. Next base: position 6,166,374 of record BSBN01000934.1, read on the forward strand.
TTCTCAGAAGTTTCTTCTGCAGCACTTGTGGATGAGGGATCAGTACCCAAGTCCTCTACAACAGGAAGATTAAACCTTTTGAAGGCCTTCTGGAGGATCTCTTCTGTATCTATGGCCACCTTGTCAGTCTCACCAAGCATGAGTTGATTCATCCTTGCTTTACTCCTGAACTCATCTTTACAGTCTTTGAATATTATGTTCATTGTCTTGGGATCAATTTGAGGATATAGCTGAATAGCTATCTGTTCCTGGATCTCAATATCTTTTGCCTGGGCATTGTTCTTTCTTATTTCTAATTCCTTTTCTAGGCTTTTAGGAATTAGAGATATAATCTCAATGAAAGCCTTATTGTATATGTTCAAATACTTGATTGTGGATTCCTACAGGATCTTTTGGTCAGCCTCATTGTAGTCATCATAGAATTCGGTCATTGGTTGAAGGTTTCCATCCACAGTGACTGACTTGATTACACTCTCTAGAGACAGGGTGGGATTTTCAACAAATTCCTCTGCCATTTCTTCCTTGTCTTGGCCTGTGGAGGGTTTACCGGATCCTTTCTTCTTTTGCTTCTTTATTTCCTTTACTCCCTCATCTGATTCAGTTTCCTCTTTATCTCTTTGACTCTCATAAGCCCTTGTGGCTTTCATCTTGGATCTTTTGCTGGATGCCTGGACTTCCAGTTTTGAGCTTTTGGTTGTGGGAGGTGCAGATCTTTTTGATGATCTGGCCCAGGTGGAGGTTTCTACCAGAACACTTTCTTCACTTTTCTTTTATGCCCTCTTCTTCTCTTTCTCATCCCCTTCCTTCTTCTTCCGGTGAGCATCAAGTGCCTCCATGGAGATCCCAAGGCCTTGTGCTATATGTTCTACCTCTTTTCTAACCTTTCTCTTGATCTCTGGTTCTCTGAGTTCAACATGGATTTTTATACTCAGTTCCTCAAATGTTTCAAACTTTTCTGCCTTTGGATCTTTAGGCTGACTTAGCATGTGTTGAACATGCATCTCCACAATTTGTTCATCCACCTCATACCCCATGGGCATGATCCACATAGTTCTTGGTTCTACTGCCTCCATTAGGCACTGATCTGTTTCTACCATAAAGCATACTGTGTCTTTGTATTTTTCAATAAGAGACTGGGAAATTCTTTCTCTTGCATGCATCATGCTCTGAAAGTTCTTGAAATATCCCCATAGGGCTATTTTTCTTGCTTTAGCATCCCCAAGTCCATGCAAATAATCTCTAATTTGGATGGCAACTGGTCTATCATTCTGCCATATCCATCAACTGGATCCGAGAAGCTCATTCATGTAATAAAAGAATAAACAAAGGATCAAACTACCATACTTGAAGGAATTTTTCTTGTCTTTCTTGATCTTCTGCAGATTTTCCAAAAGTTGGTTTAGAAGAAGCTCACACAAGTCATAGTCTGCATTCTCCTTTAGCATTTGATAAGCTGTGTAAATTGTAGTTCCTGGTACTGAATTTTCCCTACTAGAGTGATAGATCTTGTAACCAATTATCATAGATGCAAATTTTACATCTAGTTTAGTGATGTCTTCAATTGTCATAGCTCTCTTGTCAAATTTAGATCTGGTTGCCTCACTAACTGTCTGATTTTTGACAGACTTAAGAATAGGTAATCCACTGGATGAGTGCAGACCGGTTACAACCCTAATTGCATCTTTGGTGATCTTGAAAGGCTTGTTTAACCAAAGGAAATTGTCATGCACTCTACTTAGTACATACCGGACCCATTCATCTTCTTCAAAACATGGGAAATGAATGCACTGTGCAAAGTACTTATCCCAGATGGCTTTGTACTGAGGCTTAATCTCAAAGGATTCATCTATCAACTGTTTGTGATAGATATCCATCAATTTTGATTCTCCACAATCTTCAAAATTTGCATGAATGTAAACCCTAATGTCCTCCGTATGCAATACACCATGCGGAACACTAGAGAAGGCTCCTAGGGGATCCACCTCCAAAGATTTATATGGATGTTTCTTGAATGTGGGGCGAGGTCTATTAGAGATCTTAACTATATTCGGAGTAGCCATTTTCCAAAGATTTGTAGTGAGATGTTGAAAATGGAAAATATCTTATGTGCCTTCGGTTACACAGAGTGGTTGGATTGATTTCTGTATGTAATGACTTTTGCAAGAGATCTTCGATGAACTTGATGAATTTTGTTGTAGAGCTCCATTTTTCGCTTCTTCTTGAGTGCAGAATGAACAAGTGATTTATGAGAAATCCCTTATATTGCTCCGCAAACCCTAATATCTGATCACAATAAATGCTCGACCTAAATTATTCTGGTTTGCCTTATTTGGATAACTTGAAGAACCGGATCAGTCCTGATCTATGAACATCATGCGGATCTTCCAACCATGAACAAATCAAGATGACACATCACAAGGACATCCCAAACACTCTATCCAATCCGTAGAATATGATGATGCACTTCTAGATCTCTCTAGACCTTTTTGTAATCCTTTATCATTCCAGAGCATCTCCTGGAATAGGTCTTACTTGATCGATCGCAACATCTTCATGCGGACCTCTGAAATCTTATTTGGATCATCTCAAGACTTATATCTACAAACCCTTTACTCCACATCTTGTGCCACATCCGGCACCACTTGATTGGCTGGGGGAACAGGATTTTCTTTGAGTCTCCTCCTGAGCTAGAGCTTACCTTTTAATTTTCGGAAGGAATATCAGCACTAGAGTCTAGTGTGGATCCAACCTCTATATTCTCTAAACTTTTCTTTACACAAATCTTGTTCATCTGATTCCTAACTTCATCCGCATTCATCTTTAGTTTACCCTTGTCTTGATTCTAATTATACACCGGACCTCTTTTGTCCTGATTCTTGCTTCTGTAGATTTTTGCATTATGACCGGACCTATTATAGATTTGGCAAACAATATTTCTTTGCATATTTGACTGATAACCTCTTGATCTGCATTGATTAGCCATATGGCCTACTCTATTGCATGTAAAGCATCTACCATTGAATGATTTGTTCATTTGCATATTTTTGCATTCATGAGACTTATGTCCATACCTTTTGCAGTTAAAGCATTATCCGGAGAAGGATGAATTAGTTTGATTCATTCTCTTTCTGCACTGATTAGCTTTGTGACCAAAGTGATTATAGCTATGGCAGTATCCATTGAAGGATGGATATCTTTGAGCATTGGGCTGTCTTACCAGAGGTTTTCTAGGCTTGTTCCTTGGATTTTCTGATCCAAAATTCTTCTAACTAGATCCGGAGCTTTCTCCTTTCTCATATCCTAAACCACACTTGTCATCTGTCCTCTTTTGACTTCCAAGAAGAACTTCAAGTTGCGCAGAACTTATCTTGAATTTCTCTTTATATTCATTTGTTGTTTGAAGATCCTTTTTGAGAGAGACAATTTGATCCTCAAGTTTTTCTTCATTATCTTTAGCATCTTCAAGATCAGATTCAAGATGTCTGATAATCCTATCCATCTGGTGGCAATCTTCTAATTTCTCTTTGAGAGCTTGTCTTAGATTGTCTTCAGTTTTTCTTTTCTCTTCAATCTCTTGAGTAAACTTTATAACTCCTGATTCCATTTCATGTCTTACCATAATGACTTCTTTTGATAGCTTTTCATATAACTTAGTTTTCTCAGTCAACTCTTCATTGCATTACTTTCTTCACTTTGTCTTGCCAATTGCTGGAGTAGCTCCTTTCTCTTTTTCATAGAGAGACTTAATTTGTCTTTTAGTTCTCTCATGAATTCATCAGCCTGTTTGAGTCTTTCCTTTAATTCATTGACTTTAGAGTTTGATTGTTCAAGATCCTCAAGGGCAGTCTTGAGTTTCTCCCTTAAACCATATGCATCCATTTTAACTCCCAGATCTTCCTCAAGCTACTAGGCTCTTATTAGAAGGAACTTAGCTCTGATACCAATTGTTGATAACTGAGAAGGGGGGGTAAATCATTTATCCTAATTATTTCTTCTTTTGAACTTTCTTATTAATCAATGCAACATTGAATCAAACAAACAAACATTACCATGAAATGAGAAACACATGACATAGTATTTTTGATGTGGAAACCCTGTTAAGGGAGAAAACCATGGGGTGATTAACCCAAAGATTATTCTCTATTAGAAGAATAAGGAATTACAAAATGGCACTTGCCAATTAGGGCTCACTGCCCGAGCACACTGCTCACAAAGAGGCACACTACCTACAAGGAGACACACTGTCTACAAAAGAAAGTTATAAAATACTTGAACTAATTGGAAGGATCCACATATGCTGGAGTTCAGTTCCGGTTAGGCTCAGTACACTAATCTGCTGCACTTCATTTTTCCTCTTCTCTTTATTCTATTTTTCTTTCACATACCGGATCTTTCTTTAGATAGATGCTGTAATGAAAGAGAAACCAAAAATATTTTGGAGGACAAGAGAAAGGATTCAAGGTCGAAGGATAAAAGTTTTATATGTAACTAGATAGTATAGAATTATGTTAATTAAATGTCTTGACTCTTGGTCTCTTCTCTATGTTCAATGTTCACTGTGGTTTGGAACTTTGAGTTTGGTTAGATGTGCATGTACAATTTAATTCCCCTATTTTTTTTGATAGTGATGTTAATAAAAATATAGAAGTAAATATGGTTTGACATGAGTTCAATGGAAATGTATATAGATGGTTCAAATTTTCAATATTAAATGACATTCATCACATGAAAAATAAATGAATTCAATGGCAATGTATAGTGATGTATAAAAAGGGCAAAGATAAATGGATGTGTTAGGTCAATTAAAATTTTTAGGGTTTTAATGTTATCATAATTCACTCTGTAAAATCCCCAAGTTAAATCCCTACAGTTGGTGTTGTCTAAGGGATTTACGGTTTATCCTTCTAATTGATCATTTACTTATGTAGCCAGCTTCCTTAGCTTAAGTCATCCTTTTATCTCCTTGCTACTCATTAAGTTATTGATCTCTTTGTTCTAAGTTACCAGGCCCAAGCCCCTTTATTTTATTCACCTAGCTAATACATTGACATTTATTTTTGAATATTTTATAAACAATGTTTGCTCACTTACTAGGCCACTAGTTGGATGTTTTTTTTATTTCATCACGGGTGTCATAGCCTCAATTTAAGCCTACTTTTCTTAAGCTGCAACAACGCATGAAGACACCTTGTGTCCCCTATGGGTCCTTGTTTCTAATTGCCCTGATCTATTTTAATATTATTTTGAAATATGTTTATCAGCCCTATCCCCTCTTGACATGTGGCGGTCATCTATTATCTTGTCATGAGGATTTTCCTCATCACAAACTTTCTTTAAGCCAAAAATGTAAATCTATGATGGTGTGATAAGGTGTCATGTGTCACGTGTCCCTTTGGCCCTAGTAGGAATTCCATGGTCCTGCCAAAGGTACTTTCCTAACATGTGGCATTTTATCATTTGCCATGAATATTCTGATAATGGCATCAAGGGTGGTCCCATCCAATGATGCTACATGTCAAGATCTTTTTCTGTCATGAATAGTATTATTAATTTATTGGAAGAAAGGATAAATCTAACATGAATATTTGTTTAATATAAAAGTATATATGTTCCTTATCAATTATGAAATTTATAATTGGCAACATAATATTTGAGTTGTTTTGGATCAACACTAGAACAAAATGTGTATAATAAAAAAGTATAATTATAGATAAATATGCAAGTACCAAGTTACACTAATTTAAATCGTGACTATAACCCTAATGATACATGGCACTGTAACCATAAGTATAACCAGAATTTGGTACATAAATAAAACATTAAATTTAATGACATTTATATAGTATAAACATAACCATAACCCTAATTAGATTAAAACCTTATTCTAATCAATACAGGACCTTGGTCCTTGAATAAACAATCATCACATGCCAAGGTCATATTACAACCTCAAATGAAGGACCAACACTTTGAAGTTTCATAGTGTGCTGGACCATGAGATCTTTATTAGTCGATCAACTTAAAACATGACCATCAATCTTACTACCTTGGAATGGACAAGTGTCAATTTATTACATCATCATAGCCTCAGCACTTGCTACTATATGGAAGCATGCACGATGCGCTCACAATTGGATCATTCATGGTATAATGAATTAAAACACCATCATTGATTTTACTATTATTATATGAGTCATCAAAGTGAGTTTGACATCATATAAAGGGAGCTTTAGACTTCAGTGCAATTTTTCACCATTCAATGAATGTTTCGATGGACAACAATATTTGATTTTTGAAACGAAATGTCCAAAGTGCTAGACTTATGAACTCAAACCTCTAGAATCCACCTAGAGCTATTAGACTTACAAAGATCAATAGTTGAATAATTATTATATATATTATAATATATAATATAATATAATATAAATATTATATATATTATAATATAATATAATAATATATCTAACCTATTATTATTATTACAATCCTACCCGACGATGTGATGTGGTGAAATCTCCCTGATTGAAGAGGTTAAGATCAATGGTGATGTTTTAATTTGGTTGGCCAAAGGAGATGCAATGGTGTATTGTATCACATAGCCTCAAAGAGTTTTACGTTGGGGAAAGCCTGCGATGGAGTCTCAACATGGGATATCCATTGATCCAAAGCCATGAGTTGATTGACGTTCAACATTCAAAGGAAGTGACCATTCATGGGCACTGACAAGTGCTCATACTATGCTTTGTACTGGTAGTAGCTCTAGCACATTTGAACAATTAATGAGGAGTCGAGAAAGGATTAAATGGGATTTTCTACTACAAGGAAAGATCATTCTACATTTTTGAGAGAAGATCTCATGACACTAAGGCAAGTAGCGATAGTGCACATGGTAAATTGATTGCCCCATTTTGAACCTACCATTTGCGGTTTCCTGGGTATGTACTATGTAATAATTTGACGTCTCTATAATATTATGAATTCCTAGGGGTTTTAGGACTTGGAGTGTTAGCATGTATCCTACTACCCCCTTACCGAGATAAACCTATTTGATGCCCAATTAAACATTACTTTTGTGTGAATTACCCTCATGTTTGCAAACATGAGTCATAGTTCATTCCATGGTGGGAAAATTAAGTGGGATTTGTCCCAAGACATCATTAATCAACTCTCGGGTTCATCCAAAAATATAAGCATGCCCAAGGCATGGGGGAATTGACTGATAGGTTTTTTAATTTCCATGGATACATTAGGGATGTGATTTTTCTAGTAGGGGGTGGGAATTGTTTGAATTTGTTTATTACTACCACTCCCAAGATAGGCCTATTTCAAACATTTGGTAGTTAGATTTAGGCAAGCTAGTCATCCCCAATGTTTTTGTCAATGTTGACCTAGTCAAAGTAGTCTATAGAAATTATGACACCAACAGTCAAATCCTTTCAAACCATGAGGGGAAAAACTATTTTTCTTGTGCAAAACATTGATTACAAAGGTATTTAATTTGGATCCCTCAACAAATTATGAAATTAATCTTGAAGAATTGAAGAAAGAATATGATAGAAACAAGCAGGGGTGCATGACATATCTTCTAGCCCTTCACATGCCAAGGATCTTGGGGAAAAATGTGAAGCTTGGTGACCATGTGATAGAACCTTATAGATTATTTTGGTGACATGTTTGAATATTATTTTGAAAAGACATATTATGCCCTATGTCAGGTGTTTGGGTTTGATTTTAGTCCTCTAATACCAATTTCCCTATTTGTAATGATCATGGACATCCAAGATAAACTTCAAAACATGAAGTTTGACTATGCCACCTATTTGGATAAGGAAATTCATAATGATTTAGTGGCATATAGACAATCTAGTGAAGCCCCTACATTTTAGAGATATTCCCTATTGTGACACATATTGCTGCATTGTGGTAGGAAGTATTGGGGTGGAGAATTACAAATGTAATGTCAGACAAATGATAATGATCCCATGCCTATTCGGGGAAGAGTTCATCTATGTGACTCATATTGTAACAATGCAAATTATTTGATTTTTGAAGAACATTTTGTATAGAGGATCTTGGGGATTCTAGGGCATGAGAATCCAAGACTTTGAAAGGAAATCATGGATTCCTTAAGGCCGCTTGAGAGAAGCCCTAATGGTATTATCGATCACAACTATTGTAGTTGGTTTTTATATCTAGAGGGGACTTTGATCATAGTATATGGAGAAAATGTTAAGCCTCATCTCTTACCCAAGAAAGTACCTAACTGAATTGCATTTCTAGAAACTATGTGGAAAATGAATGAGTCAGAATAAACTCATATGAGGATGAGTGAGAAGAGATCTTTCCTTCCTACAAAGATTTCATTTCCTAGTTTTCTAGTTACTTCCAAGGAAGGCTTAGATGTATGTTTGCCAAAGCTACAAGAATACAAAATGAAAGTTGTTGACCAAAGGAAGTATGACCCTGAGCATTTTATTGATAGAACAAGAAGGAAAGGCAGATGTCAATGTTTGACCATTATTTCTATGATGAAGAGGATTCGATAAGAAATTGTCATTCTAATATTAAAGTCAAGAAAATAAGAGATGATTAGCTTCTTATTGTCTTAGGAGAAAGACTGAGGAAGCTTAAAACCTTTGAGTACCCTAGATCTTTCAGGGAAATATCTAATCCTATCCTTAGGATTGAGAAAATGCTTGAGCATGAAAAAGAGCTCAAACTTGTAGTCAAGAAGAAATCTACCAAACCATAGTCACCTAAGAAATAGTAGCTACATGAAGATTTTGAAGAGTTAGCTTGTCCACAAGTCAAGGAAGAGGTAAAAGAAGCATGGAGGGAGTTGCATGCCCTTGAACAACTTATTGTAGATCAACATTTTTGTTGATTATTCTTTAACTGGAGATGTTGGGAACAATGGGGAGAACTAGATTTATGTTGATGAGGCTCAATAGATTTTTATGTTCCCCCATAGAAACAAAATCCAAATTCCTCATCCAACTAGGACTGTCCTAAGTCTAGCAGAGATTAATGCAGTGGTGTAGGATGTTGGAGCTCTAGCTTGTAGAGAATTCTCATCTAATGATGAATTTGTTAAATCAAAGGAACTCAAAGCTCTACTATTAAAGAGGAATTTAGAGATGTATTTATAAAATTCAAAGGAAGAGTAGGGCAAGTTTGAGGAGGAAGAAAATATGAAAGTAGCTCAAAGATTCTTTAAGGAGATAGACATGGATGTGAGTTCTATCACCCTTGAAGAAGGAAGGAGATTGGTTAAACAAAGTGGATTTATTCTTCTACTAGGATGGGACATTTCATCAGTAATTGCTATGGATACCATCAGAAGGTAGGACCACATTGTTGATGAGGTGATGATAGAGGAGCAAGCTAAAAAACTATTTGGGTTAGATTTCGATGCCAATCATGAAGCCTTAGCAATTTTGGGAATGGTTCCAAATAAAATAAGCCCCAGGTGGCAATGGATTTATGTAAGCTCACTAGGAAATTAATTGTGAGAAGGTTCTCTAATACTTCTACCCCCCAGGCTACATTTTTGGTGGTAAATACACCTAAATTTAGTGAGGCTGCAATGAGAAAATTACAAGAAGATTTTGATAAGGAGGACTATGTGAGGTTGTTGCATGAATAAAATAAACTCAAGGCACTCAATCCTCCTATAGGAATTAAAATGGGACCACTAACCTCTACATCTAGTCCTGTGAGCTCATCTGAACATGAAGGAGATTATATTATTGTTGCTAAATTACAATAGAAATTAAGGAGAAGCGATAATTTGATTGACAATATTAAGAAAGACAATAGAAATGAGAAAATTATTTTGATAAGGAATTCATTGATCCATTATATGAGAAAAGTATCACAAAGAGTTAAAGAAGTTTGGATTTTCTACAACAATTTAAAAGGGGTTCTTGATAGCCACATCAGAAAAAGTTGGCTCTAGAGGAAATCTTACGTACATGGACATGTAAGATACTAGTGGCCAATCACATCTACAATATTGTTAACTTGGATCCTGGTGTGATAAATGGAGTGAGAGTTATGGATGAAGTCATTGGTTTACTAGTAGGATATCTACTTTTCAAAGTAAACTCAATGTGGTATTAAGGGATAAATTGAATACCTCCAAATTCCTTGAGAAATGTTCCATGTTGCTAGTACTTGCAAGTGATCACACCAAAAAGTTACTATCTGACTAGAAAGAAGAATTTAATAATATTATTCCTTCTTCAATTAAATCAATTGCTACTGCAGGTAAGATTGATCATGTATGTTGCAATGCTGAGATGGACCAATAGCTTGAATTGGAATTTGGCCTCAATAGTTTCATAAAGGAAACAAAAGTGATACTAGATGTCAGGTATGGAACCCACATCAATAGAGTAAAAATGGTTTTAAAGTACAACTGTCCATCAAAAGAAGAGTATGTTACATGGGTGCAGAGGTACATTGTGTGATTAGAGGTTTGTGGCCTATTTTCTTAGAGAAGAAAAATATCAGATAGGAGTCTGGTGCAATGTATTTTATGTGATTGAATATAATAAAAGAATGCAAGTTTTGTGTATCTCATCTCAAATTCATTTTGTAAATTGCATTTGAGAATTAATAATCAAGAATTCCTTATTTCTCTCATGGCACATTTGTTGTTATGCAGTATGTATTATTGTTGTGTATTAGTTTATGATCAAGGAACATAATAATTCTTATACACAAAATAGTAAATTGTAATGTTACTTACAAATGAATAGATAAATTTACCAGATGCATATTATTTTCCATTACAATATATATTAGGTCAATGTTAAATTGTTAATGTTGAGACATTAATATCTTTTAAAGGTAAAATGATTATCACTATCAAGTGAAATATCATTATAGATTAATTAACTTATTATTATTAATTTTGCACCATTACTATTATTATATTAGTAAAAAATGTTTTAAAGTAAAATGATGAAATAACAATCCTTGAGTATTATTATCAAAATCCTACATACATCATAAAATGGAGACAAATTCACACAAACTTTGCATGTTTTTCATATAAACTCGAAACAAAGAGTTACATGTTGACAGACAGAGAAAATTCATAGACTTCTATTCCTATGATAGACATCAAAACTACATAAATCCCATTTGGTTTTCTAACCCTTGTTCCAACTATGTGCATCCCTTTTATAAAATTAAAGGTGTCCCTTACACATTTTCAGATCATTGACACATACACCTAAACAATATTTTGTTTTGAAACTGAATTGCACGTGAACAATTAAAAACATTCCCTTGGTAGTTTTACACCAATTGCATCTTGTTTCACATAATGACTGAGAGTGGGCACTTTGATTGTTTGTGGGGACACTCCATCAAAATAACCTTCAAATATTGGCCTTCATCTTGCAAGTTGGTTAACCTTTCACAATAGCATTTGAGATGTTATGGGGAAAGCTCATCAAGTTTTCCTCATCCCCCAAAGTTGAGCTAGCAGTACCTGCTTGCTATGAGAATAGTGATGACTAGGATGGCAATTATTGTCCACATGCATATTTGATTATATAAATAGTAGCCCGTATAATTTCTTGTGAGCTTCAACCACCCTGGTGTTATGCCCATCATTTGTTAAATATTAATCATCACACATTATGAATTAATGTGGGGGGAGGAGGTGCTCTAAAGGTGTTGCTCTTCCTACACACCAAGTTAAGCTACTAAAAATTGGCCATTGGAAATTAGAAATTTGCACCAAATTAGACTCAACAACAACAAACCATAGAATAGAATGAGAAACAACATTCATACCTTACCATATTCCCATTATGCGGAGATGGAGGTGTGTGAATGAGAAATCTACTACAGAGAAAGGCATACTTTCTCTACAAAACCTAAGACACCCTTACACATCCTGGTATGGATGAAAGTAAATAGGAATCTCTTTGCCAATTCCATCCATTCCCAAAAAAGGTATTATTCACTCTTTCCTTTTCTTTGATAGCACACAACTATAACCAAGAATATAATATGGAGAAAAGAGAAGCTCCAATATATTAAAGAAAAAAAATTATATGCTTCATGACAACACTTGTTTCCATTATAGAGTTATGAAAAGGAAACTAGATACTCGAGACTTGTTGTTTCCCAAACATTGTACTTATCATCCCTTATCAGAACTGAAGACTTACATACTTAATCTTATTCGATCACTCTTAGAAAATGCAACACAACCAAAAGAAGAAATGGAGGCAGAACAAATCATCACCAATCATGTATATTTTGCATGAGATGAGTGTAATATAGTTGTATTAACTTATTATTATTAATTTTGCACCATTACTATTATTATATGAGTTATAAAAGTGGACCCAACTTCATATAAAGGGAGCTATTATGTGATGTTTCATTGTTCAAAGAATGTTTCGATGGATGGCTATAGTTGAATTCTGGATTGAAATATCTAGAGCGCTAGACTTGCAAACTCAAACCTCTAGAATCAATCTAGAGTTGTTAGATTGACAAAGATCAATGATTGAGATTATACAATATGTTTTCAATGTCAACACTTAATGTATGTGTTGTATTAATTTAGGTTCCAGACTTGCAAGCCATCATTAAATTTTGTTTAAAGTGGGAGTACAAACTTCTACTAAAGAATAGAATAGAATATACTAACTTTTAACTTCCACAAGAATATAATAGATTTTATAAGAATAGAATTAGAATGTAACATGTTTCACTCACTTTAATTGGCACTTAGAACTTGTTTGAGAATAAGAAGGAAATTAAAAATTTAAAAACTTAAATCATAGTATTGCACAAAGACAATTGAAGTTACAACTGCTAAGTGAGATTATTAAAGCAAGAGCCTAGAGGGTCAAGGAGATTGCAATGCACTAGGGAGAGTCATATTTTCAAAATTCGGGTATGTGTCATGTGAAATATAAAAATCCTGCATTCCTTCAAATTCAAATTAATTTTTAAGCCTCTAGTTTAAATTTTTTGAATCTTGGGGTTTAGGTTTGATGGTTTACAAACATGTCTACCACCACTATCACACCATTGATTAGGAAAGGAAAAGCAATGCCCAAAATAAACTATGACATACTACTTAAAACCCTAGGTTTCACTGATGAATACCATGATATTTATGATACTGTAATCTTTGGTAGGCTTAAGTCAGAATTTAGATTTTCATGTGACAATAAGGTTGTAATACAAATGCAAGCTAACCTAGAAAATCAATTACCAATTAATGGTACCACTTCATTGTGGGTGGTTGGTCTAGGATGCTTGATGCTCCCTGAGGTTTTCCCTTGCCCATAATTTATCATGCCTTGTGCCTAGAATTATGAGGAATAAAGAAAATAAATTGTTAATAAACATAGCCAGAATGAAAATTACCACAACATAAATTAGCAGACTATTGGGGTTTGCAGCTAGAGATTTTGGAAATGTCCACATTGACCTAGAAAAGTTGGGTAGTGATTACGAAGCAATCCCTCTAAATTCTATAGTTTCTTTTCTTAGAAAAATAACAATGGATGGCTACATACCCAAAGATAATTAGAAGCCTCCCTGTCAAATTGAAAATTTTAAACCATGGGTTTAGGATACTATTTCCATGCTAGTATTTTGCCTTGGATCAAATTGTAATAGTAATTTGGATACAACCCTACTTGAAATGGTATAAAATATCTGTTATATTATTCCCCCTATTTAATACAAATTTGTAGAGCACATTGCAGAATCTATGCAAAAAAAAATTAATTATTAAAGGAGGTTTCACTTCTAGTTCCAATACTAATACCTTTAGGTTAACAACCTACTTGTGCCATTTATTTCTAGTGTAGTTTAGTGGAACATTTGTGGCCAACAAGATTCAGATCCAACACTTTGTAAATTATGGGCCAAAAGGAATGCTTCCAGTACATGATTGTACCCATTTTAGATAAAGATGCATGATTCTTGAAGGAGCTACAATCAATTTGTCGATTACTTTTTGGCTCCAATGTATTATACGATTACAAGAACTCCAATGCCTAGATTGTCTAAATTCAACTAGGAATAGAAATACAATTAGTTGACTAGTACATCATGGAAGAATACATGGTGCTCAAATTTTATGGATCAAGAGTAGAACCCCAAAAAGTTCCAATACATGTGATAGAGAGGGTTTTTGCATTGGTATACATATGGCAAATGGATAGTATAGATCAACTATACTTTGTTAGTCAACAAAAGAAGAGAATAATTCCTTCCTTACCTTTTTCATGTGGAGGGTTCACATTCAAGAGAAAATCATTCACTGTGGCACACCAAATTTTACAAATTTTTAAATTTGATGTTGACTCTCACTAGCAATATGACCCATGTCACTTGATTGAAGCAAGGCTTATGGTCAAGAAGAATGCTAGAAGTAGAATTCAACATCAAAGTGAACCCCTACTAGAAATACTGAAAAACAAGAATTCTTGGGATGAGATGAAAGGGTAATGGAAGAGACTGCAACTGAGAAAGGTATTTATTTTCAACAATTATTAGATAAAATAATGGCATTGCAGCCACAGATGGCACAATAGTTGCCAATCAAGAGTTACAACATATTTTATAAAAGAGTTGATCAACCATCTAGTTTTAAAAAAATACTAGTCTCTCATAAAAGCTTCTATAGAGGAAATGTAGACACAATAAAAAATAAATTCCTTTTGGTCTATGAGGAAAGATCTAGGTGATCCAAAAACTGCTACAAATTTTGAAGAGATCCCAAAAGATGAAGAATTTAGCAAATTGTGGAAAATAGAACATCCCTTTGAAATGCCTAGTCATGGATTTGATGATGATATTGATAGGAAAAATCAACCCTTGGATCCCACTAAAGTGTATGCATACAAACCTAGTTCAAGTGATACCATAAAATAAAAAATATACTTCAGGGGGAGCCATAATGGAAAAATTGGGTTATGAAGGTGGTTGTTTGGGGACTAAAGAACAAGGAAGCACTTAGGTGGTAACATAAGCAGACACTAGAAGACCTCATGATTTTTGAGGCATTGGAGCTTTAGATGATAAGTAAGCCCAAAGGCATACAAGGATAGATAGTAGTGTTGAATATGTTGCATCTTCAAATGAAAATCCTAATAGTCTAAGTTAGATACAATCACAAGTACAACCAGTACCACAAGGGTTTTCAGAACTTCAAGATACTCATTTGATTGGTAAATGAGATGGTTTAGAATCTAGTGCTACTGGTGGTGATTGTATGGGTAGTAGTGGTTAGCAAGTGCTACAACAAAAAAATACTTAGAAGAGGCCACTAGTAATGATATTATACAGAAACTTAGTGAACAAGGCATTATGCAGAGGAAAACAATTATGACATGTCCAGGTCCAACTTCCTCCATTTCCACCTCAATAGAATTATTTCTAGAAGGTAACTGATGCAGGAGCATCCAGTAGTGTAAGGGCAATATTACATCACCTAAAAAGAAGTTAATTCAAAATCATTGTAGTTGTTTTCATTTCTTTCCATAATTAGTTTTTCTGGTTCCATAATGTCCTGAATAATGATGTAGGACTTTCAATTTTTCCAAACTGCTAAAAATAGCAAACTGCCAGTTTTGGAAAGTTTAACTATCATTTTAGGAAAGTTTACATTTGGGTACGGATTGAAGTCAAAAGTTACAGAAAGATTCATAACTAAAAGATAAGACCTTTGGCGAAAGAATCAGGCAAAGATCATTTGTGAGCTGAAAGATATTAAAGTTTTTGTTTTCTGAAAAGCCCCTAAAAATTTTTGAAATGAGATATGAGGCACTAAAACATCCCATAACATCCTAAAAAGTTGAGGGAAATCCATTTACAATTTCTAGTGTGATAATTCACATCGCGAGATTTTCAGCGCTTAAAACGGTTCGTCAATCGGACACCCGGATCAAAAGTTATGCTTCCCAGAAGTTGACCTACTTTTGGAGGGAGTTGCAAATTTTAAAATTTAGCTAGAGGCCACCAAAAAGTGCTATTTATGACTATTTTTGGAACCCTGGGCAGTAGTTGAGTCAAGGGAGAAAGTGTAGCATTAAGAATTGGTGGAAAAATAGAAACCCTAGCTGATTTGGGGTTACAGAAGGTAGAAGATTCTAGAGCCTGGGAATGTGTAGTTGTAGTGTGTTGCAGCTAGTGGAGGATTGATTCATGTGATTGTAATTGAGCTTCTATAATGTAATGAGTTGCCCAGATCAATAAAGAATAACTCTATTTTATGTGTTCCATTTCTATTGTTGTGAGTTTTGTTATTTACTCCCCTTCCTCAAGTGTTATCGGAGCAAGGGTTCCTAAGTGTGTAGATAGATCACCGACCATGAGGCAGTTTACACCAGGACCTGATGTTGTGGGTTATCTGTGGAGATCAAGATGCCTCCACGAAGAAATCGTATTGGGAGGAATACTTTGACGGAAGAGGTTTTTAGAGCCCTGTAAAGGAAAATCGATGCATTGCAAGAGGAGCTACAAAGAGTGTTTGAGCTAAGAACAAGAGAAGAAAGTGAAGATGAAGATGAAGAAGAGCTATCTGAGGAAGAACAAGAAGTTGCAGGAGATCCTACAAAAGTTAGGTTGTTGAGGGCCATTTTGAAGATCAGAAAGAGATCCAGGATCGAAGTTTCTACATATCCTAGAGATTTGAATCTAGAACAGCTTATTGATTGGATTAATGACATGGATGAGTATTTTGAGTATGAAGATGTGGAAGACCTAGATCAGGTCAAGTTTGCAAAAACAAAGTTGAAGGGCAATGGCAATATTTGGTGGAAGGAGGTCTAGTTAGAGATGAACAGAAGAGGAAAAGGAAAGATCACTAGATGGGATTGGATGGTGGAGAAACTGAAGAAGCAGTTCATTCCTGTGGACTATGAGATGGAGTTGCTGAAGAAGCTACAAGGACTAAAGCAAGGTAACAAGTCTGTTAAGGAGTATACAGAAGAGTTTTATAAGATTACTATCAAGACATGCCATGCAGAGGCCAACAAGGAGAAGGTAGCTCGTTACATTAATGGGTTGAGGCCAAGTATTCAAGAGGAGCTGAGTCTAGTCAAAATGACCACCATAGAAGATGGGTACCAGTTCTCCCTAAAGGTGGAAAAGAAGATAAATAAAAAATTTGATAGCAAGCAAAGGGGAAGAGGTCAAGGTGGAAGGACTAGTGGAAGATCCTATGGAGGCCATAATGAAGATCAAAAGAAAAGTGAAGAAGCTGGCACCAGTCAGAATCAGAGAGGAGATAATACCTACCGCTCTCATGACCAAAACAATGGTGAGCAAAGAGAAAGAGGAAGAGGCAGACCTGGGCAAGGACCCAGAAGAGGAGGTTTCAGAGGAACCTATTTCCAATGTGGAGAAGAAGGGCATCGAGCATACGAGTGTCCATAACATCAAGGAAGGACAAATAGAAGACCTGAAGGTAATGTACGAGTTGTACATGTAGATGAAGATGCACAGTCTGAGTGTTCTAAAGATGCTGAAAGGGGAGAAACCCTAGTTGTCAGAAGAACTTTGTTGAATGAGGAGAAAGAACCAAATCAGAGGAAGAGTTTATTCCGCACAAGGTGCAAATGTGAAGGTAAGTGTTGTGATATTATTATTGATAGTGGAAGCACTGACAATCTTGTTTTAAAGAAGATGGTTGACAAGTTGAAGTTGACAAGAAGAAAGCATCCACATCTGTATCAGATTGCATGGTTGTAGAAGGACCACAGAGCTTTGGTCAATGAGCAGTGTTTAGTGAAGTTCAAAATTGGTGACTACCATGATGAGGTGTTGTGTGACATCATACCAATGGATGCATGTCATATGTTATTGGGGAGGCCATGGCAGTATGATAGGAGTGTTGTCCATGATGGTCGTACAAACACATATTCCCTACCAAAGGATGGAGTTCATCATAAGTTGAAGCCCTTGAACGAGGTGGAAGAAAAGGTATGTAGTACTACTAGTATTTTTTTGGTAGATGGTAGGAAATTTTTGGAGCTTATGAAGCATGAGCGTCATTGCTTTGCATTGATTTTTAAGATTAGTCAAGAGAAATGTGAAGATGTACCAGTAGAAGTTTCAAATATGTTGGAAGAATTTTAGGAAATTATCTCTGATAATGTACTAGAAGGTTTACCACGAGTGAGCAAGATAAGTCATCAAATGGATTTGATACCAGGAGCTAGTTTGCCAAATAAGACAGCCCATATAATGACTCCAATAGAGAATGAAGATTTAAATAGACAAGTTCACGAGTTGTTAAGGGGCTGATAAGGGAGAGCATGAGTCCCTGTGTAGTACCTGCATTACTAGCAAAAAGATGGAGAGTGGAGAATGTGTACAGACTCTCAAGCCATAAATAAGATCATGATCAAGCACAGATTTCCATTCCCAAGAATGGATGACATAATGGATTGTTTGAGTGGAGACAAGCACTTCAGGAAGATTGACCTGAAGAGTGGGTATCACCAGATCCAAATCAGAGAAGGAGATGAATGGAAGACAACCTTCAAGACAATGGAGGGTTTGTATGAGTGGTTAGTCATGCCATTTGGGCTAACCAATGTACCGAGCACATTCATGAAGCTCATGAACGAGGTACTGAAAGAATTTTTTGGAAGTTTTGTTATTGTTTATTTGGATGATATTTTGATTTTTAGTAAGACTTGGGATGAGCATCTGATGCATATCGGAAGAGTTCTAGAGAAGCTGAGGGAGGAGAAGTTGTTGATTAATTTGAAGAAATGTAGTTTTGCAAAGGAGTTGGTATACCTAGGATTTCTTGTCTCAGAGGAAGGTCTTAAGATGGACCCCAAAAAAGTAAGGGCTGTCATTGAATGGCCTACACTAAGGAGTGCCACAGAGGTACGATCTTTTCATGGTTTGACAAGTTTTTACAGAAAGTTTATTAGAAATTTTAGTAGCATTTGTGCACCCCTAAAGGAGACAATGAGAGGGGATAAAAAAGAGTTTAGATGGACTAAAGGAGTAGATAAGATCTTTGATACATTGAAGTAGAAAGTCATAGAGCAGCCTATTTTGGCACTTCTAGACTTCAATAAGGTATTTCAGGTAGATTGTGATGCTAGTGGTAGTGCTATAGGAGTTGTTTTGAGTCAGGAAGGTAAGCCCATTGCCTATTTTAGTGAGAAGCTTAATGATGCCAAGAAAAAGTATTCTATTTATGATCAAGAGTTTTATGCAATAGTTCAAGCTTTAAAGAAATAGAGACACTATTTGTTTCCAAAAGAGTTTGTTTTATATACTGATCACCAAGCTTTGTAGTACCTTAATAGTCAAGGAAAGTTAAATTAGAGGCACTTAAAATGGGTTGAGTTTTTGTAGAGTTATACTTTTATTTTCAAGCACAGGAGTGGGAAGTCTAACAGAGTTGCAGATGCCTTGAGCAGAAGGCAAAATTTGTTGACAAAAATGAAGATAGAGGTTGATGGGTTCGATGAGCTCAAAAGTTTGTATCCTGAAGATCCAGATTTTGTAGAGGCTTGGAAAGCTTGTCTGGAACCTGTTACTTTAGACAAGACAAAATGGTTTGATTTCATAATCCAAGATGGCATGTTGTTTAAAGGAAGCCAGTTGTGCATTCTGAGGAGTTCCATGAGAGAGAACATGATTAAGCATAAGTATAGTGGAGGATTGGTTGGACACTTTAGTCGAGATAAGACTATTGCTATTGTTGGTGAAAATTATTATTGGCCACAGTTACAGTAGGATGTGAGGAAATTTGTGTAGAGTTGCAGAGTATGTTAGATGGAAAAAGGAGCAAGTCAGAATACAGATCTATATCAGCCACTACCTGTACCAGAGAAGCCATGGGATGATATTAGTATGGATTTTGTTTTTAGTTTACCAATGACACAAAGAGGACATGATTCCATTTTTGTGGTGGTGGATAGATTCTCGAAGATGGCACATTTCATTCCTTGCAAGAAGACTAATGATGGTGTTCATATTGCTGAATTATTTTTTAGAGAGGTGGTGAGATTACATGGTCTACCAAAGAGCATAGTTTCAGATTGAGATACCAAGTTTGTTAGTTATTTCTAGAGGACATTGTGGAAGAAGTTGAAGACAAATTTAAAGTATGTTAGATGACGAAAGGAGCAAGTCAGAATACAAATCTATATCAGCCACTACCTATACCAGAGAAGCCATGGGATGATATTAATATGGATTTTATTCTTGGTTTACCAATGACAGAAAGAGGACATGATTCCATTTTTGTGATGGTGGATAGATTCTTGAAGATGGCACATTTCATTCCTTGCAAGAAGACTAATGATGTTGTTCATATTACTGAATTATTTTTTAGAGAGGTGGTGAGATTGCATGGCAAAGAGCATAGTTTCAGATCGAGATACCAAGTTTGTTAGTTATTTCTAGAGGACATTGTGGAAGAAGTTGAAGATAGATTTGAAGTTCAGTTCTGTACACCATCCACACACTGATGACAGATGGAAGTGGTGAATAGGAGTTTGGGTAACTTGCTACGATGCTTAGTAGGAGATAAGCCCAAGGAATGGGATTTGATTTTACCACAGGCAGAATTTTTTTACAACAATTCTGTCAATAGGAGTATCAGTAAATCACCATTCCAGATTGTATATGGCAATAGGCCAAGAAATGATTCTAAGTAAAGGAAGCTGGACAAAGGAGAAAAGACAAGTGCTGAAGCTGAAGACTTTGTAGAACATCTGAAGAATTTGCATGAAGAGGTGAGAAAGCACATTAATAAGATGAATATTCAGTACAAGGATAAGGAAGATTAGAAGAGGAGATATAAGGAGTTCCATGTAGGAGATGAAGTCATGGTTCACTTGAGAAAAG
Source organism: Cunninghamia lanceolata (assembly GCA_027924645.1). NCBI lineage: Eukaryota > Viridiplantae > Streptophyta > Pinopsida > Cupressales > Cupressaceae > Cunninghamia > Cunninghamia lanceolata. The sequence goes on from BSBN01000934.1 coordinate 6,187,248, forward strand.
AAAGGTTCCCAATTAAAACATACAATAAGTTGAAAATGAAGAAATTTGGACCATGCAGAATCTTGAAGAAACATGATTCAGGAAATGCATATGAGGTAGAGCTGCCGAGTGGGATCAATATTTCCCCTATTTTCAACATTGTTGATTTATCAGAATATCATGAAGGTGGAACAGACGATGGACCAACAGAAGAACAGTGGAGTATTCTAGCATCTATGTCAATGGAGGAGATAGAAGAGATCTTGTATAGCCGTGTGGGAAGAAGTACTTGGAACAAGCAATATGAAGAATATCTGGTGAAATGGAAAGGAAGGCCTATTGAAGATTCTTCGTGGTTGTCTAAGGCATAGGTTGACCATTTGGGTTTTCTTCAAACAAACACCTCAGACGTGGCAGGGTCACTTCTCAAATTACCATGGGTGTCTAATGTAGGAGCATCCAGTGGTGTAAAGGTAATCTTGCATCACCCAAAAAGAAGTTAATTCAAAATCATTGCAATTGTTTTCATTTCTTTCCATAATTAGTGTTTCTAGTTCCATAATCTCTTGAATGATGATGTAGGATTTTCAGTTTTTCCAAACTGCTAAAAATAGCAAACTGCCAGTTTTGGAAAGTTTAACTGCCATTTTAGGAAAGTTTGCATTTGGGCATGGATTGAAGTGAAAAGTAACAGAAAGCTTCATAACTAAAATATAAGACCTTTGGTGAAGTAATCAGGCAAAGATCATTTGTGAGCTGAAAGATATTAAAGTTTTTGTTTTCTGAAAAGCCCCTAAAAATTTCTTAAACGAGATATGAGGCACTAAAACATCCCATAATGTCCCAAAAATTTGACAAAAATCTATTTATGGATTTTCAGCATGATAGTTCACATCGTGAGATTTCTGACACTTAAAATAATTCGTCAATTGAACATCCGGATCAAAAATTATGCTTCTCAGAAGTTGACGTACTTTTCGAGGGAGTTGTAAATTTTGAAAGTTAGCTGGAGGCTACCAAAAAGTGTTATTTATGACTATTTTGGGAACCCTAGGTAGTAGTAGAGTTAAGGGGGAAAGTGTAGAGTCAAGAATAGGTGGGAAAACAGAAACCCTAGCTAATTTTGGGTTACAGAAGGTAGAAGATTCCAAAGCCTGGGAATGTGTAGCTGTAGTGTGTTACAACCTGTGGAGGATTGATTCCTCTTATTGTAATTGAGCTTATTTAATGTAATGAGTTGCCCAAATCAATAAAGAAATATTCTATTTTATGTCTTCCATTTCTGTTGTTGTGAGTTTTATGATTTACCCCCCTTCATCAATAACCCTCCTATTTTTAGTGTGACTTGGATAGGAATTAATAATTCTTGCCCTCAAACAATTACTCATTCACCATTCAAGCATTCAATTTGTTAGCAGTCCTAAGTTTTGATTACAAAGCTGAGTTTAACAAGAAAGCAAAAAAATCTAAAAGAAACAAGAAGCAAGTGCTAGAGAGTACATCTATTGTAGCTTTTGACCCTGAAAGAACTAGGGTATTGCCTACATATGACCTAGATACATAAACCATTGAGTACATGTTTGTTGTGTCCAAAGTTCAAAATAAATGAGAGAATCAGATGCAACACTTTGACTATGAGGTGAGCACAATCTAAATGGATAAATTTCATGAATGAAAAATGCTAACAAAATTAATGTAGAAAAATGAACAATGATGTGGTGTAGACATCATGGCTAAAGCAAGAGAGACAAAAATAAGTTGCAAAATCAAATAGAAAAGTTATAGGTAGACCTAGAAAATGAGAAAGCAAAGACGAAAGCATCAAATAACAAGAGCAATTAATTAGAGAAAAGGATAAAAAATTATATCTCTACATCTACAAGAAAAGAAAATAAACAAACAGAGGTGGAACTAAATGAACTGAAGCAAAGGTTAGATGAAAGCATAAAAATTTATGATAATGAAAGAGCCAATTCAGAAAAATTACAAAAAAAGCTAACGGAAGCCAAGGCCTTAGCAAAGACATTACAAGGCAAACTAGACAAACAGACACAAAAGGCAAAACAATGGGAACAAAAAATGGAGGAAGAGAGGAAAACTGCTAAACAACTACAACTATAGGTAAGGAATGCAAAAAATGAAATAAAGTGTACCCAAAATAGAGTATCTAAATTTTATATAAAAATAATAAGGCATATAAAACAAAATGTTTGGGAGGAAACAATGTGCAGAGGAGTGATGATTTGTCTATATGTTTGAATTGATTGATTGTCTAATAGTGCAGAATGTGAAGTTCAAACAATACATTCAAGAGAAAACAAAAAGGTGACTTCAAGTAAAAAAACTACAAAGAAAATTTTACAAACAATCTATAGAATCAATGACAATGAATTGGGATCCAAAGGAATTGACAACCAGATTGAAGCCTCAATAAAGACATCATCTATCATTTAGAAGTGTACGAAGCTAGGTGAAGCACAAGAAATTCTAGATCAGGTTGAATTTTTTTGTGAAAGCTACATAATGAGGTATAATACTTGAAAGAGCTTGGTTCACCATGGGCTTTTGACAATACAAAGTGATACATTGGAAAGGGTGCTCTCAAAAATAAGATGGAGGATATAATGAAGTTTAATTTGGAACAGTTACCTCAGAAGCTAGATGAGGCAAAGTTTTTGGATTCCATCAATCCAGTGATAATCTTGAATGCAACTTTGATTAATAAATTAAAGTTACCAATCAGTTATGAATTATTAACAAATCTACAAGTCAAATACTATGAGTTACAATGGGTTGCACTTCCATCAGATGAATAGTGGACCATTCTACAAAAGATGATAGAATGATTTGTTAATTTGATAATACTTCTATGTACATTGTATTCCTTCATTTCAAAATCACTAAAAGACTCTTCTCCATTTTTTGTTGAAATTATCTGTAATATTTAATTGCTTCAGTCAGGAAAACTCTAGTTTCTAGATACCCATTAAACATTTGCTAATGTTCTATAGGCTACTATTAGTGTTGTTAGTGTGCATTTAGTTGAATACATGTAACACTTAAATCAATATCACACAATAATAATATGAAATTACTAATAATATGTTAATTTGTAAATGGAAATTGAAAAATGTGTAAAATTTAGATGCTAAAATAAAATCAAATTTGGAAACAATGTTTAAAATTTATATTCTAAAATGGAACATTAGAATATACTAGTATGTTAATCTATTAAATTTTAAATGGAAAATAAAAAATGTATATCAAGGGTAGAAGTAAGAAGTTGGGTCCAGATATAGGGGAAGTGTCAGGGAAAAAAAAACCCTGACAGTAATGAGTACTTATTTTTTTTTAAAAATGAGTACATGTTTAAGAATGGGCACTTGAGGCTGGAATCAGAATGAGTACCCATTATGCTTTGAGATCCTAGCCTAAACAGGTACCCGTTAATAAACTGGTACCTATTAATAAACTGGTACTCATTTCATAAAATTATGTAATTTTTAAAATAATGGATATTTAGAAATGGGTACCCGTTCTATTTTAGGAATGGATACCCAATCCTAAAAATTTGAAACCACAACCCACATTTTTCATTTGGTTTTTGGCTCAGGAAAGGCATGGTAAGTTGACCCTTAGCCTTGGACCTACAAGTACAAGTCCATGTTCATAGCAAGAGAAAAGACTAATTTTACCAATATGGCTGACAACTTTTCTTTTGATTTTTTTTTACGAAATTAAAACCTATTATATATGAAGATGTGCAGTTTTCAAATAAGTAATTTTATTTTATGATTTGACTTGTTTTTCTATTTATTAATTAATTTATGATCAAATTGGTCCATAAACTTGAAATGTCAAGTTTTAATACTTTTTAATAACTTTTAAATTTTAAATTTTAAAAAATTATATGTCATCAATCTACACATCATTTTTTACACAATGAAAAAAATTATCTTATGATTAGTTTAGCTCAAATTATGTTCATCTTACATGAGGGGTTTTCAAAAACAACAATTAGGGCCAATAAAAAATGAATAAAAAAATATTTGGAAAAACCTATAAAAATATGCTCATCAAACTTCACTTTGTCCCTGAGATTGAGTTTGGAATATGAAATATATTATAAATACCTATTAAGTGCTAAATCTCTTCCCTTTGCCAAATCATTTACTCACTCTAACCCTGAGATTGAGAGCCATCCTGATCCTGGTCTTCATTTTTTTCCCTCTACATATGTTCTCTTAAGTGCACCTCCTCACTACCACTAGATGTGTTATTCATTGTATCACTGTCATGTGTGTCAGTATGGTTTGAACTATTGCAAAACCCTCTTCTTTCACATATGGACCTCCAAATTGCAAGTGCCCTTTCAAAAGAAAAACTTTGGATATCATACCTAGTTGTATACATCCTCAAGAAAATTTCCAAATTCTTGTCAAATTTTTTTCTTATCCTTGATTTCAAGAACCTCAATGTAACTAAAAATATCTCATGCTCCATTGATTGCATTATCATGGTTCAACATGAATTAACAAGTTTGAAATATTATGATATTGAATCATGCAATATCTCACTCTAAGTTAAGGTTTCCCAAAGCTTTGTTATCGATCAATCTATGTGGGGAATCTCCATGAGTTTAAACTATTCCATATTGAAGTTACAAAATGGACTAATTTCTCTATAGTCTTAGATTTATTTATAATTCCTTCTATTTGTTGTCCATTGAATTCTAAACTTTTGGAAAAATGATTGACCAAGGTCTTTATCAGGTTATGAAAATCAACAAGTTGACAGTTGACCAAATATTGAGGATACACAATAGACATGGCTTCAAGCAGTTCATCATGAGGGAATTGATCTCTAATCTCTAAGGAAAGAGATTTTGCAATATCCATTAAAGTAGTACTTACAGAATTAACAATGTTGTCAAAATATTCCCTTGTAATAGGTACTTCTTTGATAGTGTGTCTAACCCTAGTTAAATGGTACATTGGTATCTCATATCCCCGTACAGAAACACATAACTCCTTGCTTGCATTAAACTATAAATAATTAGTAGGATTGTTCACATTTGTCATCAAGTACCAACTAACAAACCTTAGACTTATAAATGACTTCTTTGGCAGATATAGATTATTGAGGGTCATGCATGCCATTTTATGTAGTTTAGTATATTCTAAAATTTACATAGTTCTTTCTTGGGATTTTTTCACAAGAATGTTCATTTCCTTTATCATGGGAAGAATCCCAAATAAAGTTAGGAGTGTCTCTATGTCACTTAACCTACTGAAGAGGCCAGGAGCTTTATCTACTGTGTGGCAATGTTCATACATTAGTCCAATCAAGGATTGATATTCTGAAAAACTTCGTTGCACTGATCCATGCAAGGAGATCCACCTAGTATCAACATCCTTAAGAAGTGTGTTTCCTATAGTTAATCCATTAGAAAATTATTCAAATTCCATAAACCATTTGGGACTTTGGCAGAAGTATGAGTAGAGATCACAAATTAGATCTTTAACTTTTCACACTGTAGAAAACTTGCTTACAATTTTAAATGCTAAATTCATTCTATGGGCCATGCAATGAATGGAAATCATGTATGGTGAAATAGAAATTTGTATCCTTATACAAAGACTGTTCCTATGACCTTGCATTACTGAAGCTCCATCAGCTCCTACACACACCATCTTTTTGGCAATTATGTAGTCATCCATACCTCTAATTTCATTCAAATATTTCTTAACTAGTTCAAATAGATTTTGTGATGTTACATTCTCCTTCATTTTATATACAAAGAGTAGATGAGATTGGTGGATATTTTTGTCTATAGTATACATATGCATACAAAACCAAGAAGTATTATATACTGTGGTAACTTCATCTAAAGATAATGCAATAAATGTTAACTATTTTTTTTTTTCCTATAAATCATGTTTTCCCACCTCAACAAGACAAATTGCCCATTCACATCCACTGTTTGTTGACCAATGTATGTTAGGAAAGTTAGGAATGCCCATAAAAGATAACAAACTATTATATTCTAGGTAGTCAGTCATAGAACACCCTTTGGTCAAAATATGAAAAACAACAATCAACTAAACAATATTTGTTATTTGTGCTTCTCCCATCATCTTTCTAAATTGAGCTTCAATTGAACCTCCACATGCAGCAAGCTTCACCTTTATTTGCATATGCACATCATATTTGAGGGCATTCTTAACATGAATACATTCTTCTTCTTTTTTTCCATCTTCTCACTGATTTTTACTTTCCGTCTATGATTTGTTTTTCATAAAATTTACCAATATGTTTTTCTATAGTGTCATGTTTTAGCTGCAACTAGATGTCTCCCTTGGCCACCCTAGATGTTTCCCTACTCAATATAATCTATATGAATTATGTAAAACTAAAAAAGATCGATAAATATTCTAATAACACTATAAATAAATTTGGACGAAATTTTCATGATGGCGTTTGCGTGCTCTGCAAGCTGAGCTAGGGCGACCGTGCCCTAGCTCGTTCTCTGTGTGTTGCTCGCTTCTGTGTTGTGGGGGGGGTTTTTTGAAGCTTTCAGGGTGGTGGTGGTGGGTTTTTTTCTTTTCTGGAGGCCTTCTTGCTGCCGTTTGGGTGGCTTGTGGGTGGAAGGGTTTTGATCCTTCCCTTGGGGTTTTGTCTTTTTCCATTTCTTACAAACGTGTCCTGGGGGTTTGCATGCTTGCTGGGGTTCTTGTTTTTTGCTATGCAGGGTGGCGAAACATCTGGGGCTAGCCCCAAATTAGATTTCTGATCAGCAGTTGGTTTGAAGCCTCCAGTGCATGGAGTGAATGTTTTTGATAATACGCTGTTTTCTTCAGAGATGGAGATGAATGATCTAGGATCGGTTAGTGGTTCCCGAATAACAAAGATTAATGGGTGTTTGGAAAGATGCAAAGAGCGACCGAAGTTGATTATCCTGATGGAAATGCTTGCAGACAATATTGAATACTATTCAAGGCACTCTTTTTATTGCAAGTTCATGGGTTTGAGAGTCTCGCTGCAATTTTTGGAATCTTGGGCTCAGCGGACTTGGATGCCAGAGGGGGAGATGGAGATTAGGCTCCTTGCGAACAACTTTTTCATGGTCTCTTTTGATTACATGGCAGATCGGAATAAGGTTTTCGAGGGTGGCCCCTATTTTTATAACCAGGTGGGTTTGTTTATCAAGCCATGGCATGCTGGCTTCAACCTGACTGAGGCACTACCAAGTCGGATCCCAGTTTGGGTTTGGTTGCCATGGTTTCTAGTTGAGTGTTGGCGGGATGACGTGTTGCATTTGGTGGCTTCAATGCTCGGTAAACCTGTTGGGTCTTCACAACAGACGCAGTATAAAAAGGTAATGACTTTTGCTCGTATCTGTGTAGAAATTGATTTAAGCAAGCCACTACTAGATTCTATTGAAGTGAGTGCTGGATCATATACTTGGGTGCAACAGCTAGATTACGAAACCCTACCATTTCGGTGTCATCTTTATCATGAATATGGTCACTTGCAGCGTAGGTGCCCTAGGGCTAAGCCTGTGGTGCCCCAACCTTCTCAGCCTTCTCGTAATCCACAATTGAAGTGGGGTTGGGCAGATGGATATGGATCAACAATTGATTGTCTAGACTGAACAAGAATCTTCTATTGGAGCTTCGAAGAGAGGTGAAGGTGGTTCCCCATTGCCCCTGAAAGGAGGCAAGAATGTGGGGAAGAGCTCTTTGGCCTCCCCTCTTTTGGGTATTCAGCAAATTGAACTAAAGAAAGGGATTGGTGACAGGACTTCCAAGTTGGGAAGGAAGAAGGATATGGAGAAGATTAAATTAACTGGGGAAACTTTGGTGGAGTCAGGGTCAGTCAAGACTCTGGATTCACATTTTTCATGCCCCCAGAAATGATTGTTCTCTCATGGAATGTAAGGGGCTTGAACAGTGGCCCTCGACAAAAAGTTGTTCGTGATTTGGTTAGGAATCATTCTCTGAATGTTCTTTTTCTTCAAAAGACTAAATTATCTGTAGATAATATGGTGGCCATGGCTCCTAAGTTGTGGAAATATGGTGAATGCCAGTGTATGGGGGCTCTTGGTGCTTCTGGAGGGTGGGCTTATTTTTGGAACCCTCGAAAGATTTTCCCTCTCTGGTGGATGTCCTCTAGATCCTCTATATCCCTAGTCACCTCTTGGTATGAGACTAGTGAGTGTATTCTCCTCTCTAATGTGTATGCTCCTGTTGAGTTTCCGGGTAAACAACTTCTTTGGTCCCATCTTCATTTTGTTCGTAGCTTAGCTCCTTACCATCCATGGGTTATGGCTGGCGATTTTAATGCTATTGTGGAGTTGTCTGAGAAAAGAGGTGGTATTCCTAGGTTGGAGCCTTCTGCTCTGTTATTCAGAGATAGCATTTCTGAATTAAATCTTATTGATGTTCTGCCAAGTAATGGTTGCTTCACTTGGAATAATAGGAGAATTGGTGAGAGTTGTGTTGCTGAGAGGCTTGATCGATTCTTGGTTTCCTGTTATTGGGTTGGAGACTTATGGTCCACTCGATCTGAAACTCTTGATTGGAGAGGCTCTGATCATTGGCCTATTAAGCTTAGCATTATCTCTGCTCAGAGGCCTCGTTCTCCCTCATTCAAGTTCCAGATTATGTGGTTACGGGATCCTACTCTTCATGAACTTGTGGCTGAGTGGTGGCGGATTGGTAGACCAACTTTTGGTATGGCAATGTACACATTCTCCAAGCTTCTTCAGTTTGTCAAATATCAACTTAAAAGGTGGAATCGGCGATGTTTCGGTAATATCTTTCATGCTAAGGTTGCTGCCCAGGAGGAGTTGAATAATATTACACAGTTGATTCGTGAGAATGGGGCCTCTGAGGATCTTCTAAGGGAGGAGGCTAAGACTTCGAAAGTGGTTGAGGAATTTGAATTGCGGGAAGAAATCTATTGGAAGCAAAAGGCCCGGGTTGAATGGTTACAGGAAGGTGATAAAAACACTGCCTTCTTCTTCAATTCTGTGAAGGATAGGAGGTATGGTAATTCCATTCCTTTTTTGGTGAATGATAGGGGTGAATGTCTTGCCTCGTTTCAAGAAATCTCTGCTGAGGCATCTCAGTATTTTGTTACTTTATTTAGGGAGGATTCTCGAGGGGGCTCTGTTGAGGAAGCACAGGTTCTTTCTTGTATTCCTTAGTTGGTCTCCAGGGAGGCGAATGAGTATCTGATGAAAGATATCTCTCTTGATGAGCTGGAGGGGATTGTGTTTCAGATGAAGAAGGGTAAAGCTCCTGGTCCCGATGGTTTCCTGATTGAATTTTTTTAGGAATTCTGGGATATCATAAAGTTGGATCTTCTGGCAGTTGTTCTTGAGTCCCAGAGGAATAAGCAGATGCTTCGTGCTCTGAATTCCACCTTCCTTGCTCTCATACCCAAGTGTGAAGGGGCTGATAGGTTATCTCAGTTCCGGCCTATCTCTCTTTGCAATGTGGCTTACAAAATCATTTCTAAGTTATTGGCTGAGAGATTGAAGAAGTGGCTTAAAGTGCTGATTTCAGAGGAACAGAGTAGATTTGTGGCAGGTCGACAGATTCTTGACGGGGTTGTCATTGCTACGGAGACCATCCACTCCATGGACAACTCCCATGAGAAGGCCATGTTCATTAAGCTAGATATGGCTAAGGCTTATGACAGGGTTAGATGGTCTTTTTTGCAAAAGATCCTTGTTTCTTTTGGTTTTGGTGAGGAGTGGATCCAATGGGTCATGAGCTGTGTCACGTCTGTTTCCTTCTCAGTTTTGATAAATGGAGATCATTCTAAACTTTTTGGTGCCTCAAGGGGCTTGCGCCAAGGGGATCCTCTTTCTCCGTATCTTTTTCTGCTTCTTGTGGAAGGCCTTGGATGTTTGTTGAAAAGAAGGGTGGAGCTTGGCACCATTCAGGGTTGGCAATGGGGTGGAGACTTGCCTCTGCAATCTCATTTACAGTTTGTTGATGATATTGCCTTGATGGGGATGGCTACTATTAGGGAAGCTACTAACTTGAGGTAGGTGTTGGACATATATCTTGTTGCTTTAGGACAATTGATTAATGAGGAGAAGTCATCCATATTCTTCTTCAATACGCCGACCCCCATTCAGAGAAGAATTGCTAATATCTTGAGGTTTCAGATTGGGGTTCTCCCTTTGACGTATCTAGGTTTCCTAATTTCTGTTCGCCCTCTTCCCAAGGGTTCTTGGCAGAATATTATTGATAAGCTCCATGCAAAAGTTAATCATTGGACCCACAGATGGTTGTCTTTTGCGGGGCGGGTTCAGCTTCTCAAGTCGGTGGTGCAGGCTCTTCCTACCTACCGATGTATGCTTCAGTTGGCTCCAATGGGTTTTTTGAAGGAGTTGGATTCTCTTGCGAGGTAGTTCTTATGGGCGGGAAGTTTGTCATCCTCCAAGTGGGGCCTGGTCAGGTGGGATGTTGTGTGTAGCCCAAAGCAATTTGGTGGTCTTGGTCTTCGACAGTCTGCGTTATCTGGAGTGGTTGTGGCTGCTAAGCTATGTTGGAGATGGTGTGTGGAACCGGATCAGCCATGGGCTAGGATATTATCTCATAAGTATTTCCCGGGGATTCCAGGGCAAGATCTCCCTCATTACCCTCTTGAGGGGAAAGGTTCAGTGATTTGGAATACTCTTCAAAAGGGTGCAAAGCTTATCAAGGAAGGTTTATTTTGGATTTGTAGATGGGGAACTGAAGCTCTCTTCTAGTCAGATTCTTGGGATGGATTCCCTCCACTTACTTCTCAGTTCCCCAACCTTCTTCCTTTGTGCCAAAGATTTCTCGAGGCTGGCTAGGCTAGGGTGAGTGACTTCAAGTCTGTTGCTTCTTTTGGTCAGTTGGAGGTAGCTCATTGGAAGGATCCCGCAGTGTGGCCAGATTTGGGACTTGCGGAAGATAGTGCTGAGCTTCACAAGATTCTTCATAGTAGGAGTTGTAGTTCTCTTCTGGAAGAGGATATTCTTGCTTGGACCCATAATCCTAAGGGGGTTTACTCTGTTGCTTTTGGTTATCAGGTGTTATTGGCTCAAAAGCTAACTGGGGTAGAGGTTCATTGGTGGAAAAGGGTGTGGAATAAACTCTCATGGCCTAAATGTAATTGCTTTGTTTGGACTTTGGCTTGGAATAGGTGTTTGACCTAGGATAACATTCGTAAACAGAGATTTCAAGGACTTTCAATTTGTGTTTTGTGTGGGGGAGCAGAAGAGGATTCTTCGCATTTGTTCTTCCGGTGCCCCTTTGTTGTGCAGCTTTGGCATTGGTGGTGGGAGGTATGGAAGCTTCCTTGTATTTATGCATGCTCTTTGGTTGAATTCTGGGATAGTATGGGAAGACCTCCTTCTATGGCTTCCTTTTTGCAGGAAGTTTTGTTCGTGGGTCCTACCTTTTTGCTTTGGCAGATTTGGCTGGAGCGGAACTGCCGAATTTTTCGTGATTAGAAGTTGGTGGGTCAGCAAGTTTGGCTGCGTATGCTAGGAATGGTGCAGGAGTCAGTTTCAGCTAAATGTGATTTGGTTTTCCCCTTGGAGAGAGGTGATGATGAGTTGGTGGCTAGACTGGGTCTTCAAGAAATGCATTCTTCTTTTGTCAGTTCCAGGAACTGTAGGCATGGAAAAAAGAGGGTTCAACAGGTTGGAAGGTGGTTACTTCCTCCCAATGGATTTTTAAAGATCAATACTGACGGTTCTTCTAGGGGCAATCTTGGGCCTGCTCGAATTGGTGGAGTTGGTAGGGACTCAGCTGGGTCGGTGATTTTTCTGTTCTCTATACATGAGGGGGTGAAGACTGTTAACTTCATGGAGGGTCTGGCAATTCTAGATGCTATTGAGAGGGCCCTTGCTTTGGGCTGGAGAAAAGTTATATGTGAAGCTGATTCACAGATTTTGATTAATCTCTTGAATGAGCGAAAGATATCTGATATTAATTGGCAGTTGGCTTCGGTGGTTTAGCGGATTCTTCAGGTTAGTTCTCGGTTGGAGGAGGCATCCTTTGTTCACATCCCAAGGGAGTGGAATCGAGTTGCCGATTGCTTGGCCAAATGGGCCTCTGAGCATGATAGTGGTTGGAAAGTTGAGGATTGGGATCAGGTTAACCCTGAGCTGCATCTGGATTTAGACCGGTTCTTGGAGGAGGATAGGAGGATACATGAGGATAGTTGATGTTGTTTATGCTGTGGGGTTTTCACCTTGTTTTCTGGGGCTGGGTCCCTTGGTTATTATTGTAATGCTCTTTTGTAATTTCTAATAAAGTTTTTACCCCTTTGTTTTAAAAAAAAAACACTATAAATAAATTTAAATGATCACTTACCTTTAGTATTTCAATGACTCACTAATTCTTGTAGTTGTAACTTGCCTATGATCTAGATTTTGAATCGAGAGCTCTAAGAAGAACAAAATGTGTAAAAGATAAATTTTATATTGTATTTATATAAATCTATATTTGGTGAATTGAGCATGATTTTTAAATGGTATAGTAAAAATTTGGCGAATCCCGTGTGATTATAACATAGTGCATATAAATGTTGGGTGAATCGGACCATGATAAAACACATACGTTATAACTTTCAAGGTGATTATGGCCCTTGGATTAGCATGGATTTATAATGGTGTTGGCGAAATGGGTCCTCATACACAGTGAATGTTGTAATGCTATTGGTGAATATTTGGGAAAATTAATACATGCCTCTAAAATTCTAGGTAAATCACTGTTAGAAATGTGTAAGTTACTCTAGTGGGAATATTAGTTACAAATGCCTCATAAAATAAATTTATGGAAAATTGAAATGCATTTGACCGATAATTCCTAAGATCTGGGTGATTTTGCCCCCCATCAGTAGCAATATATTCACCAAATTTAAATTTGCAGACATGAACTATTCACGAATTGGCGAAGATTCGCCACTAAAAATAATTCATGCCAGTGATAATTAGAAATATTATTACAAGAAATAATTAAGGCTTCATCACTTTATTTTGAGGACATTTCTACAGAGGAATTCCATTTTTTCTTCTTGTTTTTACATTTCTTCACATGTCCTCTCTTACCACCATTTCAACACTTCATTCTATTCTTTTTAGGAGTCTTAGCCCAGTCTTTAGACTTCTCTTTAGGCACCCTTTAATCACATTTAGATCCACCTCTTTCCTCGAATATTCCCCTAAAATGAACATCCATTGAGCTATCCATAGTGATTTTATTCATCATTTCCTATGACAACATAGTTGCAACAAGAGCATCCATCATGGGATCTATAAGATTAACACTAATATCTAGAATGATATTTTCTCATGACTCAAGAAAAGAACATAGAAGCATAATACACTTATCTTCCTCACTTATCTTAATATATATAGAGGCTAATTGACTCATAATCATGTTAAATAAATTAAAATGCTCTATAATTGATTCACCTTCTTTCATTTTTAGAGAAAACAATTTTATTTTAAAATATAACTTATTTAAAAGACTTTTAGCTTGGTAGATATCAGATATCCTTGTCCATAAGGAATATGTAGTTTTCTCTTCTAAAATATTTAATAAGACAGAGTCTACAAGACAAATCCAGATTTTCCCACATTCTTTCCCACCCATCTTACCCCACTCATCTTGATCCATTTTATTAGGTTTATTAGCCTTTGTTGCAATTATCTGCTGATCCATGTCTATAAGAAGATTCTTCCACTTGGTAACTTATAGTTATTTCTATTGAACTTCTCACTATCCAAATGAGATGTAGATGCATCCATGGTTTCCACACACAAATCTACAAAGCAAAATTAAACAAAACTCTCACTATAGCTCAAAATACCTTTCCCTTCCAACTATAAGAGCCTGGTTAGCCAAGATCTAATACCAATTATTAGGAATAAAAGCTAAAACCACTACAAATGGAAATTTGAAAATAAGTATACAAATATGAAATTAATACTTATTATTCATGAAAACCTATTCATCCAAATATTTATTAATTGTAGAAAGCTAAAAGCAGATTATGGAACTAAACTAGCAACATAAGAAATATGTGACACCATGAAAACATCACATAACACTATATATAATGTGGAGAAACCATTTTGAAGAAAAAATCCACCAAGTAAAAGAGGCCACAATGTATTATCTTAAAAAAAGAGTACAATGCCAATATTCCTTCAAACCTTTTTTGTTTTCAATTTGATAGCACCTATGTACTTGTGAAATTTATTTCTTCTACTTCTTCAAGAACTTGTATAAATAAAATTTAATACTTCATGGTAATACAAGAGATGTGGTGTCCAAACATGGGAAAATCTAATGCCTCATTTTGGGAATTGAACCAACATGCTATACATAGTCTCTTACAACATCTTACAGCCTATCATAACTACCTAATATTAAACTAGACTATCTTGGGTATGTAATTTGTCATAATTGCTTTATAATAGGAGATTCATTACAACTCATCATAATTGACTAATAATAGGCATGCAAAGATCTCTTCTTATATGTCATAACACCCCAAGAATAGCCACACCAACTTGGGTTCCTAGCTTGATTTTTTCACCTATTTGCAATCCCAAAGTAAAAGATAGTCTAATACTAGTAAATAGTAAACCACTACTAGTAAATAACTAATTACCATTACCAGTAAATATTTAATTACCATACTAGTAAAAAGAATTACCACTGATGAAACCTTCATCCCTTATGAATGCATCTACAATAATCTAAGTGACATAATATTTACAAGCTTGATAACACCTTAATCCTAATAAGAAGAAGCACGAGAGAGAGAGAAGCCTTTATCATAACTAAATGCATAAACACATAGTAATATTTGAATTCTCTAGATAATATATTCTCTTCCTCTTAGCTTAAAGAATTATTGAAATATAATTATTAGATTCTATTTACATATATCCTTAATAACACAACTAATTATTTTTATATTGAAGATCATTAAAGGTGGATTGTACTTATATCTCACTATTTTGGGTAATATTTAATAATATAGGATAACTATTTACAATGAAAGTTGATGTAATTTGTGGACATTAAAGCATTTCCTTTCTTTCCTTCTTTCTAGGAACATCTTACTCATAGGATGTTGCTTCATAACCTCTATACTTGCTATCAAGTATCATCTACTACTTTAATAAGTTTAATACTAGAAAAATATTTCTAAGGAAATATGATCAATCATTAAAATGTTGAAGTAGAAAAAAAATCACTATAGTGTGTTAAGCAAGGTCAAATTGCACATTACACTAAAATAAGCAAGAAGTCTCTAGAAGCATGTACAAAGAAAATAGAGTTGATCTAAATGTTTATTTAAAGCATAGTGATTATTATTATTTTGTTGGCAAGAGACACTATATGGATTCATGATTGTTGTGATTGATGGAAACAAAGTTCATCCCACACATCCGCAGGACATGGTGTGTCTCTACTGGAAGTTAGAATGAAGATTGTTGAGGTCTGGTAAACAAGAACAGAGCTTGTGGCAAGGTCCGACAGACAGGTCCGGATCTCTCAGAGGAAGTATCTTGGTGAAGTGTGGATTTGGGAAAGGCAAGAGGACTACCTTGAGTAATAGATTCCAAGGATTTAGCCTCCGGTGATGGACAAGGAAAAAGATATGAATAGTTGAGTACTGGATTCCTGAGTGACAGTGTGAACAGAGGAAGAACTGACTTGCAGAACATCAGACTACTTTCCGGATGTGTTACTGATGGTGTTAAAGGTTATGAAGGCATGAATCATGTTTGGCTTACATGATTAATGATTTCTACAAGTATATGCTTGGTCTACATTACTTGATGTGTAAGGATTCAACCGATAGAACAGAGTTTATGAAAAGATTGACTGTTCCAGGTGCTGACTAGAAAGATAATGAAATCACTTGTGCGGATATATATATATATATATATATATATATATATATAGGATGGATTTAGTTGTGAGAAGAGTGGTGGTGATATGTGATATGTGAATAAAAGCATAGCAGAGCAGAAGTAGTAAGGAAGGTCCGGTATGTGAAAGGAAAGCAGCATAAGAGAAGAGGAAAGATGAAGTGTAGAAGATCAGTGTACTGAGCCTAACTGGAACTGAACTCTAGCATATGTGGATGCTTCCAATCAGTTCAAGTATTGTATAACATTCTTTTGTAGATAGTGTGTCTCCTTGTAGGTAGTGTGCCTCCTTTGTGAGTAGTGTGCTCGGGCAGTGAGCCCTAATTGGCAAGTGCCATTTTTGTATTTCCTTATTCTTCTAATAGAGAATAATCTTTGGGTTAATCACCCCGTGGTTTTCTCCCTTAACAGGGTTTCCATGTCAAAAATACTGTGTCATGTGTTTTTCCATTTCATGGTAATGTTTGCTTATTTGAATTAATGCTGCATTGATTAATAATAAAGTTCAGAAAGAAGAAATAATTAGAATAACTGATTCACCCCCCCTCTCAGTTATCAACAATTGGTATCAGAGCTTAGTTCCTCCTAACAGAGCCTAACAGCTTGAGGAAGATCTGGGAGTTCAAATGGATGCATATGGTTTAAGAGAGCAACTCAAGACTGCCCTTGATGATCTTCAACTATCAAACTCTGAAGTCAATGAATTAAAGGAAAGACTCAAACAGGCTGATGATTTCATGAGAGAACTAAAAGATAAATTAAGTCTCTCTATGAAAAAGATAAAGGAGCTGGTTCAGCAATTGGCAAGACAAGGTGAAGAAAATAATGCAAATGAAGCGCTGACTGAGAAAACCAAGTTATGTGAAAAATTATCAAAAGAAATCATTATGGTAAGACATGAAATGGAATTAGGAGTTATAAAGTTTACCCAAGAAATTGAAGAGAAAAGAAAAACTGAAGATAATCTAAGACAATCTCTCAAGGAGAAATCAGAAGATTGCCACCAGATGGATAGAATTATCAGACATCTTGAATCTGATCTTGAAGATGCTAAAGATAATGAAGAAAAACTTGAAGATCAAATTGTCTCTCTAAAAAGAGATCTTCAAATAGAAAATGAGTATAAAGAAAAATTCAAGATAAGTTCTGCTCAATTTGAAGTCCTTCTTGGAAGTCAAAAGAAGGTAGATGACAAATGTGGTTTAGGATATGAGAAAGGAGAAAGCTTCCAATCCGGTCAGAAGAATTATGGATTAGAAAATCCAAGGCATAGGCCTAAAAGACCTCCGGTAAGACAACCCAATGCTCAAAGATATCCATCTTTCAATGGATACTGCCACAACTGCAATCACTTTGGTCACAAAGCTAATCAGTGCATAAAGAGAATGAATCAGACTAATTCATCCTTCTCTAGACAGTGTTTTAACTGCAAAAGGTATGGTCACAAGTCTCATGAATGCAGAAATATACAAATGAACAAATCATTCAATGGTAGATGCTTTGCATGCAATAGAGTAGGTCATATGGCTAATCAATGCAGATCAAGAGGATATCAGTCAAATATGCAAAGAAATGTTGTTTGCCAAATCTGTAATAGGTCCGATCATAATGCAAAAGTCTGCAAAAGTAAGAATCAGGACAAAAGAGGTCTGATATATAATCAAAATCGAGATAAGGATAAACAAAAGATGAATGCGGATGAAGTTAAAAATGAGATGAGCAAGATTTGGGTGAAGAAAAGTACTGAGAATGTAGAGGTTGGATCCACACTAGACTCTGGTGCTGATATTCCTTCCAAAAATTGAAAAGTGAGCTCTGGCTCAGGGGGAGACACAAAGAAAACCTTGTTCCCCTAGCTAGTCAATTGTTGCCAGAATTGGCACAAGAAGAGTTGCGGATTGAAGGAGTCATAAGGGATATATTCAAATAAATAGTGGTTAAGATTTGGAAGATCCGCAAGATGTTTAAAGAACAGGGTTGATCCGGTTCTTCAAATCACCCGAACAAAGCAACCAGAATAACTTAGGTTGAGCATTTATTGCAACCTGACATTAGGGTTTGTAGAGCAATATAAGGGTTTTCTCATTAATCACTTGTTCATTCTACATTCAAGAAGAAACGAAAAGGAGCTCTACAAAAGATCAAGACGATTCTTCATACAGCTCAATCTGGATTTCATTGTGTGCCCTAAACTACGTAAAAGGTATTTTTCATTCTTGATTTTCTTCAGTAAGATTTTGTGATGATGGCCACTCTAAATATAGTAAAGATCTTTGATAGACCTCGCCCCACTTTTAAGAAACATCCATACAAATCCTTGGAGGTAGATCCCTTAGGAGCATTTTCTAGTGTTCCGCATGGAGTCTTGCACACCGAAGATATTAGGGTTTATATACATGTAAACATTGAAGAGTTTGGGGAATTCAAACTAAGAGACATATACCACAAGCAGTGAATAGATGATTCCTTTGAGATCAAACCTCAGTATAAGGGCATCTGGGAAAAGCATTTTGATCAGTTCATTCATTTCCCCTGTTTTGAAGAAAATGAATGGGTCTGGTATGTTTTGAGTAGGGTGCATGATAACTTCCTATGGTTGAATAGACCTTGCAAGATCACCAAGGAAGCAATTAGCGTAGTAACTGGTTTACATTCCTCCGGAGGAATTCCTATCCTCAAATCTGTCAAAAACAACTTTGTTATAGAGGCCACTGGATCAAGATTTGATAAGAGGGCAATGACCATTGAAGATATTACTGACCCGGATATCAAGTATGGTTCTATGATAATAGGATACAAAATATATCATTCCAGTAGGGAAAATTTAGTATCTGGAACTGTAGTATACACAGCCTATGAGATGCTGAGAAAGAATGCAGATTATGATCTCTGTGAACTTCTGTTGAGCCAACTAATGGAAAACATATAGAAGATCAAGAAGGACAAGAAAAACTCCTTTAAATATGGTGGACTAATAATATGCCCATTTTTCTACTTCATGAATGAGCTGCCTAGATCAAATGGATGGGCATGGCAAAATGACAAACCTATAGCAATTCAGATCAGGGATTACTTGCATGATCTTGGGGATGCAAAGGCAAGGAATACAGCTCTATGGGGTTACTTTAAGTAATTTTAGAATACAATGCAAATCAGAGAAAGAATCCCTAAATCAGTGGTTGAGAAATACAAGGACACAGTGTGCTTCATGGTAGATACTGATCAATGTCTAATGGAGGCAGTAGAACCAAGGACAGTCTAGATCATGCCTATGGGGTATGAAGTAGATGAACAAATTGTTGAGCTGCATGTTCAACACATGCTATGTCAACCAAAAGATCCAAAGGCAAAAAGGTTTGGAACCTTTGAGGAGTTGAGTATAAAGATTCATGTGGAACTCAGAGAACTAGAGATCAAAAGGAAGGTGAGAAAAGAAGTAGAAGATGTGGCCAAAGGCTTTGGCATCTCAATGGAGGCACTTGATGCTCACAGGAAGAAGAAGGAAGAGGCTGAGGAAGAGAAGAAGAAGGCAGAAAAGAAAAGTGAGGAAAGTGTTTTGGTAGAAATCTCCACCCGGACCAGATCTTCAAAAATATCTGCACCTGCCACTGCCAAAAGCTCAAGGGCATCTAAACCGAAAGCACAATCATTTGGCAAAGGAGAGAAGAGAACAAAGACAAAAGCTGCAAGAGCTTATGTCAGTCAAAGGGATGAAGAGGAGACTGAATGTAATGAAGAAATCAGAAAAATGAAGAAACAGAAGAAATCATCTAGTGAACACTCTACCGGTAAAGGAGAAGAAGAGAAGGAAGAGGAATATGTTTTAAAACCCACTCTTTCCTTGGATGTTGTAATGAAAGTAGCCACTGTGGATAGGAACCTGCAACCCTTGACAGAATTCTATGATGCATATAATGAAGCAGATAAAAAGATTCTGTAGGAAGCCACAGTTAAGTTTCTAAATACTTACAATAAAGCTTTTATTGAAATTATCTCTCTTATTCCCAAAAGCTTAGAGAAAAGACTTGAAATAAGGAAGAACAATGCTAGAGCAAAAGATCTACAAATTTGGGAACAAATAGCTATTCAGCTATATCCTTCAATCGATCCCAAGATGATGAACATGGTATTCAAAGATTGTAAGGATGAGTTCAAGAGCAAAGCAAGGATGAATCAACTTATGCTCGGAGAAACTGACAAAGTTGCAAAGGAGATAGAAGAGATCCTCCGGAATGCATTCAAAAGATTCAACATTCCTATTATAGAGAACTTGGGTGTAGAAATAGCTATGGACTTGGAATCCTCTGCTCCGAAAGAAGTGGCCCTTGAACAAACTTACATCTCTCCTCCAGTTTCCCCTACAGTCTTTGGATCTAAAAGAGAAGAAAGAGTACAGGAGAAAGAAGCAGAGGTGAAAGAAAAAGGAGATGACAATACTAAGAATGCTAAAGGAGAGAAAGCTTCAAGAAATAAGAGTGCAAAAGAGAAGAAACATTTGTCTCCAGTAAGAGACACTGCAGAATCTGTCAAGGACTTCTTGACAAAAGAGAGCATGGAGATTGATGAACCAGAATGGCTAAAAGGACCATTTGATTTTGACTCTCTTTCTCCAGTACAAACAATGAAGATAGCTTCATTTGCAAATGCTAAGGCCAATGAGAAACTCCTAAAGTCTCATATGGAAGACTGTGAGTTGATAGAAGCTGCATCTGGAGTGCTGGAAAAGATCATGCCATCTTTTCAGAAGGATCCCATAGCCTCCTCTTCCAGTAATCTCAAAACCTTAGTGAGTGGTGTTAGTACACATTTTGATTCTCTAGAAAAATTAGCTGAAGAAAAGGTTCGGAAGGAGTTTTTGGATAAGAGATTCTCAGAGGTACAAGGATTAATCACTAATGATCGGAGAAATATGAGTATTGGGATAAAGAGCTTAGAAAATGCTCTTAAGGATGGCGGTGAAATATACAAATTTTGTATCTCCTGGTCCAAAGCAATAGTAGAGATTGAGAAGAAAATAAAAGAGCAAGAGGATAAACTGCTAAGTTTTTCTCAAAGTTTTGATCCTCTCTCTTCCTCCATAGTAAATCAAGAGTGTCAAACTATTGCAATCACAAATGCAATAAAGAATTTTGAGAAGGAAAGGAAGAACATAATTAACTGGATGGGTGAGCTTAGAAGGATTATTATCCCTAAGTTAGAGGCCATGCATGAGGCCATAAATGATGCTCAGATTACAACATGGACCAATGATCAGACAGATCTTAAGAAGGCTAAAGCATTTGCTTTCCTTTTGAGTGGTCACATCTCAATTTTGGACAGGATGAAGTAGAGTTGGGTGACAGAAGTTGTACAGCTAAAGAATACTTTTTCAGACATACTTAAGTATATGCAAGTATGCCATATGTATATACCTATGCGGCCAAGTATAGTAAAATTTTTGAAAATTTTGGTGTGCGGACCCTACCCTTTGCCATTGATATCAAAGGGGGAGTGAGGAGTAGTGAAAAATGAGGAATCCAACTAAGGGGGAGCTCCAAAAAATGTATATAAAGACAGAGCATCAGCCAAGGGAGAGCATAGTGTAAACACTTAGTCATTTTTCACTAAGTGTTGCCATCAATGCCAAAGGGGGAGATTGTTTGCAAGAGACACTATATGGATTCATGATTGTTGTCATTGATGGCATCAAAGTTCATCCCACACATCTGCAGGACATGGTTTGTCTCTACCGGAAGTCAGAATGAAGATTGTTGAGGTCCAGTAAACAAGAACCGAGCTTGTGGCAAGGTCCAACAGATAGGTCCGGATCTCTCAGAGGAAGTATCTTGGTGAAGTGCAGATTTGGGAAAGTCAAGAGGACTACCTTGAGTAATAGATTCTAAGGATTTAGCCTCCGGTGATGGCCAAGGAAAAAGATATGAATAGTTGAGTACCGGATTCCTGAGTGACAGTGTGAACAGAGGAAGAACTGACTGACAGAACATCAGACTACTTTTTGGATGTGTTAATGATGGTGTTAAAGGTTATGAAGGCATGAATCATGTTTGGCTGACATGATTAATAATTTCTACAAGTATATGCTTGATCTGCATTACTTGATGTGTAAGGATTCAGCTGACAGAATAGAGTTTGTGAGAAGATTGACTGTTCCGGGTGCTGACTAGAAAGATAATGAAATCTTTTGTGGATATATATATGGGATGGATTTAGTTTTGAGAAGAGTGGTGGTGATATGTGATATGTGAATAAAAGAAGAGCAGAGCAGAAGCAGGAAGGAAGGTTTGGTATGTGAAAGGAAAGCAGCATAAGAGAAGAGGAAAGATGAAGTGTAGCAAATCAGTGTACTGAGCCTAACCGGAACTAAACTCCAGCATATGTGGATGCTTCCAATCAGTTCAAGTATTGTATAACATTCTTTTGTAGACAGTGTGTCTCCTTGTAGGTAGTGTGCCTCCTTTGTGAGCAGTGTGCTCGGGTAGTGAGCCCTAATTGGCAAGTGTCATTTTTGTATTTCCTTATTCTTCTAACAAAGAATAATCTTTGGGTTAATCACCCCATGGTTTTCTCCCTTAACAGGGTTTCCACGTCAAAAATACTGTGTCATGTGTTTTTCCATTTCATGGTAATGTTTGCTTGTTTGAATTAATGCTGCATTGATTAATAAGAAAGTTCAGAAAGAAGAAATAATTAGGATAACTGATTCACCCCCCCCCCCTCTCAATTATCAACATATTTTACATGTTGATAATATAATAGTTATAAAAAACCATATGCAATATGGAATACATTGTAGACACTAAGGAATAACTCAAAAAAATTAAAATAACTAAACAAGGGCTAATGCACTAGTTTTTTCCTATGTAAGTATGAAAATAAAAGGGCAAGATCTTACTTTTTCACAAAAATATGCCCTTAGTGTACTCAAACAACTAGCATGTTTGAGTGGAAATTAATTAGTACACCATATGAATCTAAAATTTAAAAACTAACTCCATCCTCAAGAATGGATGGAAAATTATAATGATAAATTGTAGTTGATCTCCTATATGGTACTATCACCAAACTAGATATTACATATATATATATATATATATATGAAATTAAGTCTAGGTACATGGAAGATCCCCATATAGACCATTGAAAATAAGTTAAAATAAAACTAGTTAACGTACATTTGATTTACAAGGGAACTAGGCTTGGATATAGAAATGGAGGAGAACATGTTCTAGTATGACATATAGATTCCACTTGTGTAAGTTGTATTAATGATACAAAATCTACTTTAGGATGTCTTTCACCTTAATTTAGGTCTAAACTATTAAAGGAATAAGAAGTAATCAATAATGTCACTATTATCTATTGAAGATAAATGTACTGGTTCTTCATAAGCATCTCAAGAAGCAATTTAGGTTAGAAGATTTCTTGGAGAAATACAACTAAATAAAGACCATCCAACTACTATACTTTGTGATATTCAAAGCACTATCATGTTGGTCAAAAATCTCATGTATCATGATAGATCTCAACATATCGAAGTACACTATCACTTTGTACATAACTTGATCGAGGAAAATGTGGTGCAGCTATTCATGTTTTCCCCAACTAAAAGATAATATGTATTTATATTTACTAAAAAACTATCTATAGTATAAATTGTCAAAACATTAAAACATGCTACATCTTAAGAAAGTAATATTGAATGAAACTATAAATACCGTTATGTATTTTAGGCTTTGGACTCATACTAGATTCTTTTTTTCTCCTATATTACATCTTCGCTAAATAAAAATTACAAGAGTGTTCAAGAAATACTATTCATTTGGCACTATTACCAACTTATTGACATTCCATTTTAGCTTATGATTATTTCTCCTCTTCTAGATTGTCCCTCTTTGAAGTCTTCTATAAATTATTTTGGGTTCTTTTAAAAATCAATATGTTCTACAAATATAATAGCCACTCCACCCTTGAGGGTAACAAATAAATTAAATATTAGGTCATATCAAATCTACTACTATTATGTACATGTTTAATGTGAATCTATTACATGCTTTGTATATGCTGCAATTACTTATATTTGTGCTTAAATCTATAGGTAAAATTACCCATTTTCTCAAATCAAAATTCTACATCACCATAAGAAAATTATTTTATAATGTTGGACTTTTAGGGATACACTTGTGGTGACATTCCCTTCCAGATGACAATCTTTGTTTGTTTGTAATCCTATTTTTATTTTGTTAAATGGAGAAGTATTAAGGGTATTAAGGTCTATAGGATATTGCCTTTAGCTTTCACATTTTTTTTATATAGGGCATTGAATCTCAACCTTGTTTTATTCATAAACCCTTCACATATTTATATAAAATAGTTCTTGATAATAATAAATGGGATAACAAGGGTCCACACCATTAGAAAAAGGTCAAAGGGAAAAAAAGAAGAATAGATCCTGAGGAAAGAAATCAACACAAATAGCGTAATCAAAGAATGAGACAAACAACAACATAAACAATAGGAACCATGAGTGCCAAAAAAAAGAAAAAACATAAGGAGCCAATATTAGGAGCCCTGCTAAGCCTTAGGAGGATGGGCCATTCCCCGAAGACTAGACACCATGTCCCTTTCTTCATAAATGAGATGCAAGTTAGCAAACAAAGAATCAGAGTTAGCACTAGTGTCCTCGGTAATATTCTTTTCCTTATTTGATGTTTCCTTATCTCTCTTTCTATTAGAGCTGGAGGTTGTACTAGGAAAATAGAGACTATCCTTGCTTAATTTGATCATGCTGCAAATGGAGTCCTTCATATCTTTGTACTTCCTTTACATCACAATCAATCGTTTTTGAAGAACAACAATCTTTTTTCATTAATGAAGCATAAGGTGTAGGGATCCCCATATTTTTCTCTTCACACTCTCCTCTACCTTATTTTTGTCCTCATGGGGGTTTGACTTAGGGATATTCTTAGTAGCAACCTTTTCACCCCTTTCCACCTTCATGTTGTTCATTTTTTCTCTTTGCAAGCCAAATGTACTTTTTTGTTCTTGGTTTTCTTTTGTCTCTTGGAAGCAACAAGGGAGTCCTTACGAGGCATAGTCCTAGAGCTATCCTCACTTAGTTCCATACCTAAATCAATACACTGATAATCAAAACCTTCCTCATCAAAAGGACTCTGCACATCCTCTTCCTCACTGGATAGCACTATGTTTCTTTCTTCGACCAGAGGCACGACCCTAGCTTCAACATTCATGTCTGAAAGTCTTGAGGACCTTTTATCCCCCATGGGGCTATCACTCACCACATTCTTGCCTTTCTCATTTTTTCCTACAATCTTCTTCTCTCCCCCTTTTCATTTATATATAAGATAGTTAACATAACTATATTGAATAATTTATATTTATTAGAGTTCATATTTCAAAAAAATATTTAAAATAACTTTAAATTATTCAAAATATCAATACTATTAATTTAAGTCATTTGACATATAAAAATATTATTCCTATCCTTAATGGTGGGAATGAATCTAAAATTTTTAAACAATCAATACTCCTAATCTATTTTATTTGGAATAAAATAATCTGAAATCTAATTTATAACACTAAATCTTAATTACCAACAATCTTATTATTTTTTCCTTTTATATAGTTTTTAACGAACTATTGATATGATGATTTATTAAAATTCAAGTTATATATATATATATATATATGAGAACGCTTTTGAGTAACCGACTTTGGACGTAATAAGGTTCAACGTTAATCGTCACGCCCGAGATCGAATGATTGCTTGCAAACTCTTTCAATCTTAGATTTAAATTCTAATTTAAACTTAAAGCAAAGAATAAAGAATTTCCTTATTATATATTTGTCTGATATCTAAGACCGATGTGGTATACAAGAATATTTTGTTGTATTGAAAAGCATTGATCAAACGACATTCTATCATAAATATATATATGATAGAATGTTGTTTGACCAATGCTTATATATTAAGCAATGCTCCTCGACAAGAATAAATTGGTATTTTACAAAACGTCAACCATTTCCCTATTTCAAGTTTTTAGTCGGATCTGCTTCAAACTGAGAAATTTATGTAATGTTGCATCACCAATGGTATTATGAACTAACGTAAAGGAAGAGTTGACAATTTGTATGAATAAATAATGCAATGTCGATTCTGTCTAGATAGGCTTGGCTTTTACTTTAAGGAAAGGGTAACTTAGTTGGCAGGAATACCAAGATAATTTTGTAATGTATAATCTCAATGCTGTAGTTGACATTCTGTTATCTCTACAAATTCATCAATTAAACCTTCATAAGGCAGTCAGTTTTTCTCAGCTTTTCTCAGATAAGAGTTTTAGGGAGAGACGAAAAGTTTGAGGGAGTTGCTATTAACTCTCCCTCAAAGGTTCCCCAAGTATCTGTCAATGGAACTTTGTGGAACCTTTTCAGGGGGAAATGATAGCATCTTGTCTCAAATGCAGCAGCTAATGACACAATTCTATGGTGGTTTTTGTACTTATGATTACTTTGCAGTGGCTGTCTTCTGTATTGTAAGTTTTTATAGTGATCTAATGTTCTCTTCCATAGCTTTAGTGTTATTTCATTTTATTTGAGATGATTATTGTAGTTTTGAGTCCCCAAAATGTTCTAACATGTTAGAGGAATAAGAGCTTATCTTTAGAATTGGTTAGAAAATAACATTATCATTCGGCTATTCTTAAATATCATCCACTTCAAAAGTCAAAGGTTAATTTTGGCCAATAAAAATAGGACAAATATTTATGACTTTTTCTTATGAATGAGGTGTAAAATTGTTATTCTACTGTTTGACTATTGAAGTGGATGATATTTAAGTAGAGTGTTATCATTTGGGCAGCTGAGTTTCATGTTTTCCAATTTTTTACATGTTTACGCCTGCGAAGGGCAAATTTCTTTCACACAATTATAACTCATTCATGATATAGGTTGCTTCCTTAAAAAGGCAGAACTGGTGGAAAAATAAATTGAGATTGAAAGAAGACTTTTCAACACACCCCTTATTTAAGCTCTTCTATTCAGATGTATATATCACTTTATTTGTCAAATGACCTTATAATTGAAGTGACTTCGAAGAAATGGCAGCTATGCAAACACAGGTGATATCATTGTGTGGAGGTAGAGGAGGCCTGAGCTGAGGGCAGGCAGGAAAAGAGAGGTTACTTTGTAGAAGAAATACCTTTGTTCATATTCCGTGAATGCAATGTAAGGGACGAACAGTTTAAACAAGGAGCAGCAGAAAGCAAATATATGTATTCAAGTTTATAGGGCTGAGGCGTCTCATATTTAGTGTATATCTATAGATTTTGGTTTCTTAGTAGAATAATGTTTTCAAATATTTTTCAATACAAAAAAAATAACTTTTACAGATTTTCAGAAATAATGTAATTTTGTTCTAGTTTTATTGAATGTTATTATTTGTAATCATGTTTTATAAGAGGTAGTATTATCAGCAGATCTGAACACCTATACACAGATATTTTGAGTCAAAGGAGAAGCGCACTATCATGGAGGAGAGAAGTCGTGGAATATCGACTGCCCCAACCTTCAATGAACTTCTCAAGATTGTTGGAGAATTCAATATCACATCTTGTGGTTCACATCATCATATGGATTGATGTGTAAGCTAAAACTTGTAGTGGTTGGTGGATCACAGGAGGTTGGAGAACAATTTCAAGTGTTGAGCAGCCCATAAATTGAATGAATGATTTAGTTGGAAACTTTATTTAGAAGGTTTTTAGTAAGGCCCATAGCAACTACAGATCAGTGTTGTTGACCAATGAAATAAAGTCATCTAAGAAGCTCTTTGATGTAAAGTCTCACCCAAGGAGTAGTTCTTTAGTATGATTGAGACTAAATTTTTTGATAGGTAGGTTGAACTTAGAGAACAATTGATGTAATATCCAAGTCTAGGTAAAGTAATTCAGTGAGCTTGTATCCCACCAAGGAGGTGTTGTGTGGCCATTCCCTATTAATTATGTGTATGTTCAATTGAGAGTATGTTCCAATTCTCCAAGTATTAGAACTATAAGTAATAATGGAGTTGAATGCAGTGAAAAATATTCACAAGTTGGATATTAAGGATGGTTAGAAAAGTGAAATCCAACTTTAGACAATTGGGTTGGCATGAATATGTATGTTGAGAATTTATTATAACAATCACATGGAATATGATTTGGCTGAGTAATTATAGAATCAGAGCTTATTGTTTGCTCTAACTCAACTAACATATGTATACATATACTCTGATTTGATCAAATATGTATGGTATTACTACGATTTAATTCTAAAATCTCCAACAAAAATGTGATGTGGTATGCACTATAAATCTTAGATTATTTTATCCATTTATTCAAAACTTCAAATCTTTTTCTATAGATCAATTAATATGTAAGATATACCTCAAACTAAAAAAAAATTAATAGAAATTTATATTACAAATTATTATATCTATATATGTATAAAATTCTTGAAGTTTACTTTTAACTGTAATAATACAATTTAAGATATAAAAATAAAGTATTGTTAAAAATCTTTAAAAATTTAATAGATTATAATATTATTAAAAAAATAATTAAAAGGTTACATACCACATAAAACCATCAAAATAATAAAAACGATGAATAAACCAACAAAACTTAACCCAAAACAAATTTAAGAGCCACCCCCACCATTCTAAATATTTCAATAAATAAGAAGAAAACATTATCACATACTCGCATACTGAATGGAGGATTATCCCTAGAGGAATGTTCCCCAAAGCAAGTTTTTGAACCACCCAACAAATTTATTTTTTTAACAGAAAAAGGTGATGGAGCACCCATAAATTAAGTGAGAAGAGTTTTACATAATTACAGCATTCGTGATGCAGAAAGAAAACAGATATTACATGTCAAGGTCCTGATAGACCAGATAAAACATGTTATAAGAAAACATCAAAAAACAGTGGAGAAAACTGCCATCACCCACTTTGACCCCCAACCACTGACCACCAACATCCACCGAAAGACGAAAACATCACCACCGAGCAAACAAAGATAAAGACAGGAAAACATCAAAACACCCCACCCTCTCCAACCCCCTGACATACCTTAGGCCACTGGCAGAGCAACTGGCAGAGCCCTTATGTCCAGGTCCACTGTGGCCACTAACTGATCCCCTTCCTCAGAATCTGCCAATGCATAAAAGGGCATCCCCGGGGCCATATCAGACACATGGACTCTAAGGAATTGAATGGCTATGAAAACATCCCTTATACACTCGCTTCTTTTCTTAGAGAGAAGAAAATAGTAGGCTCGTAGTGCATCATCTAAATCCTCACTGCAAAGGGACTTGATACTAGACTGCAAAGCTCTGTAAATGACCTGCTGTGAAGGAGAATTCCGTAGAGTTGTAAGATTGAAGAGCCCTCTAATGAGAGCGTCACCTTCCTCCATGCGGTAATTAGACACTTCCGCCTCCCAACGTTCCACTGTATAGATGTTCTTAAAGAACAAACCTGCCGCAAGGGAGTGCACATAATCACCATCCATAACAAGATCCATTATGTTGGAAAGAAGCTGTGAGACAACATCTGAATAATTTAACACTCGTCCCTCGAAACCTCTGATCCAGGCATGACCCACGATGTTCCAGACTACGAACTGAGAAAGAGTGTAGTTAGAGTTGATGAGGGTCATGAGGTCAATCGCCTTCACTCGCCCCCATATCACCAGTTCCCAATCAAGGGCGGGGAAGAAAAGCCTTTGGTTCAGTCACGTATCCGCCATCACCCACTTTATTCAGAAGTGAGACAAGTGAGACAGAGGAAACAAAACGGAGAGGACAATGAAGCGATAGAGCAAGGGGAACAAAAAGAACAGAGCCGTTAGAAACTCAAACTTGAAAAGAGCCCAAAGAAAATAGGAAGACAAAAAGGATTTGAGGGCTGGCGGAGAAGTAAAGATGCTTGCATCAGCCACACAGATGGAGTGCTCTTCCAGTCCATAAAAGGACAAGTAAGGGAGACTACGTGTCCAAAGTAGGTAGGAGAAGGCGGGAGGATTAAGCCGTTGCGCCGTCAAAGGACAACCACGAACTAGCCAGTCCTTGCACGTCATTAGCTATTAATGAGCATAAGGCAAAAATAGATACGCTATCCTCCCATTTTAGTCGGGACATTTGACACTATCCCAACTGTCTTGATACATTCATCTCATTAATGTCTTTGAAATACGCTCTTATAGAATGTCAGAGAGCCTTCAAAAAGAATATATGTAAATATAAATGAGATAGCTTCATATCCCAAACCGAATCCATTGGAGAATCAAATCGACTGTACTTGAGACTTGGCGACAGCTTGGAAGCTGACAAGAAAAATAAATTACTCATCTGCCATGTCAGCTAACAGAAGGGAGGTCAAAAGAAAGGGCAGTTGGAGTTCTTCATGAAGGAAGACTACAGTATATTTGTCACTGTCAATTGCTACATTGGCTATAAAGTCTGCCACCCTGTTGCCTTCCCGTAACGTGTGGGATATGAAAAAATTATCCAATCTGCGCAGAAGAGATTTGGCCTGAGAGAGGATATAGTTCAACTTCCAATTATCTAAACCTTTCCCTTTAATGGCATTTATAACTATCAGAGAATCACCCTCAATCCACACGTTCCTTAAACCTTTTTCTAGCGCCAAATTAAGACCATGCACCAGAGCCCAAGCTTCTGCCTCATTGTTAGTGCCTGGGGGTAATTTGGATGCCTTGGTTGTGATCAGCTCTCCATTTTTATCCCTAATGACACATCCCATTCTAGAAAGACCAGGATTTCCTCGGCATGCCCCGTCAATATTAAGCTTACAGAAAGGAGAAGAAGGAGGGGTCCATTTGACTTTATCTCTATTTGTGGAGAGCTTAGGAGCTCCTGTAGTAAGGCGAATCCCCAATCATCTAACTGAGGGCCAGAATGAGATAACTTCCGCATCCCATTTTGTCCAACCCAACTTGGAGGAGTTGAAAGATCTAAGAAAAACCACTGCCTGGTCCGCTAAAGCAGCATCTAGTTTATCGCATACCTGAAACACCGACTGAGCTTCCTTCCTGAAAATACGCAGGTTCCTTTCCCACCAGAGGTGCCATACAAGCATAGAAGGGCCTAATTCCCATAAGCAACCCAACAATTTTCAATAAATGGTAGAAAAATGAGTTCACGCCAAAATGATAGATACTTGCATCTCCCTATCTTCAAGAACATAATATATATATATATATATATATATATATATATATATATATATATATATATATATATATATATATATATATAATTTTAAAAATACAAAATTGAATAGCATGCCAAATCACATCAGCGAACAGGTTCCTTTAATCATTATTTTTTACTCGTTTTGCTACTGTAACTAGAGTGGGAAAGCATGCATCCCATGACCTTTTGGGTGTCTAAAATTTTTTAAGGAAAGCTTTTACGGCCATAATTAGGATATTACATTGCAAAAATAGATCATCCTTAGGAGCCCGGAAAGGAATGCTTTTTTAATTTTCAAATTCTTTAGGGTCAAATATTCTAGATATATGAATTTGCATATAAGTGTATAATTATTAAGTATTGGTATAATGATATTTTGTTTAAAATTTGACAAAGATATTTTGGAAGATTTGTTTATAGTTAACTTATTTATATTATGTAGATTTTTTGTGATATTAGATAAATATTATAAAATTTATAAATTTTAATGTGTCAATTGAGTTACCTTGTGATTGGACAATTCATTTTCAATAGTGTGGATTGGACATGTTTACAAATCTTAACATGTACATGTGTAGATGTGAAATCCACTAAATTCAACTTCTAGAAATTGTTCACCTCAATGTTTGCACCTTTATTTGTAAAGAGGTGGTGCCTATAGAAGTTGTGGAGGTTACTAGGTTTTTAGAATATCCCTTAGTCAAACCATTGGTACCAAGTCTTAATGATATAGAACAAAGCATGGAAGATAGTAGAAAAATATGTAATGATGTTTAGAAATTATGGTATAGGAAGATAATGCAATGTTGATGCTCTATAAATGCTCTATGAATGATAGTTCTATCATGTACAAATGGATGCTCAAATGGTTTGAAATGATTTAGGGTTTTTCCTTGTATACAACACCCTAGCACATAAATTAACAAGTTTAGTGTTCAAGTCATCTCATAATTAAAAATTTGACCTTGATAAAGAAATTAATAAAAATATTATACCTAGTTTCTAGGGATGTGTGTAAGTGGACTCAAGTAAAGATTAGGTTATTTACCTACTCTTGTGGTAAAATGTACCATCTGTATAGTAATCATTGCATTAAGGGTGACCAAATGAAAGGAGATCTAAACAAAGGATAAAATTGTAGATTATGTCAATCTTTACTATTACACCCCACATTGAACTTTACATATCAAGTACTAAAAAGATGCATGTCAAAGTTAAACAATCAATCAATATGAATTTAAAAGATTGATGCAGGCAAAAAAATAGGAGTCCTATGGGACTGATATTTCATGCAGCTTCCAAAACGAATTTGTTCACAAATAAATCAAACACAGTTATCTATTCTGATAATTTCAAGTCCATAACCAGCAACAGGAACTCCAGCAATACATCTACTGTAATCCAATTGAATTCAATCAAGAAAATTAACCATCACTAACATTTGATTATAATTTCAACTTGTTGACATTATTTTATTATTAACAGGTCAATACAAGTGTGGGATTGCTACTCCCCTGTTCCACACTCAAATTTCTGAGCAATGTAGATTCTACTTTTGTTGTATTCCAAATGTATTCTGCCTTCCCCAGCTGATTGCCCTCAATTCCAATCGGTTTCAGTGTTGATTTAGCCTTCCAATGCTCTTATGCTAATCGACCCCTTTATAGTGCAATCAATTCAAAGTATTTTCATTTGTTTTGATTATTTCTTCTCTCCATGCAATGGTCGATCCTCTCAACAGGCTGCCCATGTACCACATCGACCTCTACTTTCGTTTTTTTAACGGCTGCATTCCACCTTTTCTGTTTTTAATTCCTTTCTCTTACTATCTGGCCGCTGTCTCTCCCCAAATAGCCTCTTTAGAGGCTAAGTAGATTATGCAAAATGAGAACATAACTTTCCTTATGACTGTACCAAATGCATGCGATCTATCGACCCATATACTGACCATATATTGAATTAACAAAATCAATAAACTGTCGTCCTCCAAAAGGAAACAGAGGAATCCGATGTCGAAAAGGATCGGTAACATGAAGTCACCCAACATCCTGAAAATAACAATTGAAACAACAAACTCGATAAAATTAAGCAAAATTGAGATATGATTTTTTTTTGTTAACGCAGGATCGCGCGTACTTCCGGGTGTTCTTGCATCAGAGATTTCAAACACCAAAAGCATACAAATATCCATCTTGAAACCTAAAAAAAACATAAAATTTTCAATGTGTAGAATATCTCGAAGTATTTAAAACAGACAATAACTATTAGGTCTACTTCAAATGTTAAAGATCAAAATATGAAAAGGATAAAGGTTAACCTGGATTCCATCTATTACAGAAATATGACTCTACAAAAGTAGAAAAGGTAAGGTGGTTCCATCTGAAAATAGATATTACCATGATCTAGTCACTGCTCAACAAAGAAACATTGGTGACATTATATGCCCCTCCATCTAGTTGCATACAAGGGATGTTGTATTATCCCTTTTATCCAAACACATCCCAGTTTAAATTAGAATTGCGAATTGCCTAAGGCAACTATATTTTTCATGCCTCTCCCCTCTTCAAGTTCCATGGAATTTTAGTCCTTCATTTTGGTTTTGTGTGTATGGTCCTAATGCCTCTAGAATTTTGAATTAATTTGATCAGTTCCTCTATCTAAAGCACTTGAAAATGTTATCATGACATTTTAGACTTATAGATATTTTTTGTTATAGCCAATTGGTTTTTAAGATTTTACATGGACATTTAATTATAGGTAAGTTCATGGTCTTGTTTAGCTTGTTTATATATATGTTTGGAGGTATGAAATCTATCAATTTCATTCATTGAAGTAGATTCTAGGTCATTCTTTTGTGCCTTTATTTTGGAATCATCCCTATGTATAAATAATTTTTGTGGGTTCTTATGTATTTTTCATAGAATGGTTTTGAAATTTTTTGTACAAATTGATCAGGTCATAGTTTAACAAGCCTTGTTGCATGTACTTTTGTTATATTTTACTGTTTACTAGTGATTATTAGCTTTGAGCTTTTAAGTTGTTTTCTCATAGTGCTAATATAAGTAATGTTCAAGCTACAACCTCATTGGAATTAGTTTGGCTAGAGTCAAGGTATATTATCTCATTCACTTATGGTAGTCAAACGTAATTCAATGTGTTAATGTAGGGGCTATTTAGAGAAAAATGAAATAGCACACAACATTTGTTAAGACACTAAAAACCCTATCATCAAATATTGTTGGCTTTTGTCAAATTGTTGATTCTCAACAAGATTGTCAATCAAAATTAAAGATTCAAGTGGTGATAAATTTGAGGGTTGGGCATGATATACAAAACATTTTGCAAGCCTCTTCCCTCTAAACATACTGAGGACCTCACCAGTGGCGAAGTGTGTGTTCAAAGCTGTGCAGAGGGGGTTAAGTTGTGGTTGTATAGGTGGTCTCGATTAAGCACTGCTGAGTCATAGCTTCTTCTTCACCATGGAAATCAGGGTGAGATGCAGATATGTCTTCATAGCTATTCATTTTTTAAGGAAGCATGCAATAGCTAGGCCTCCCATCTCCCTAAAGCAATCATCAATCATGATGAACCAACAATCCAAGGGGTGCAAGAAGAGCTAGAAGTATCAACTATTCCACTCATGATAGAGCCAGAAGGGGCACAATCTGCAATTTGAAGGCGTCATTGGTTAGGTTCCAATAGTTTTTTGTTTATTATGGCTTAAATGCTATTTTTCCACCTTCCTTCGACCAGCTTTCATCCTAGAATGTTGTTATGTATTTTTTGGGCCTAAATGACCAGTTTGTACCTAACTCAGGATCGACCCTATGAGGGATATACTCTGCTACTGTTTATGTTTTATTTTAATATAATGGTATGGGTGTCTAACACCTTTTTATTTAAAAAAAAAAAACATGCCATTTAAATGAGTTTGCACTATGATTTTGCACTATGAGCTTCAATCCAAAAATGGAATTATTAAATTTGACTTGAACCTAGGCTACAACATAAATACAACAATGATTTGGATGATTAGAACCAATCTTCATAGTGGAATGGAACAAAATGAGAAGAATAAAACCCTACAAAGAAGGAAGTTGTCTATCAATTATAAACCATAAATACAATCATGATTACAAGTTTGGATTAAGAAGATATGACATTTGAATGACAAAAGTAAATGATCTCTTAATTTGAAAATTCAAAAAAAATGAGAAATGAAGG
Organism: Cunninghamia lanceolata; assembly: GCA_027924645.1. Classification (NCBI taxonomy): domain Eukaryota; kingdom Viridiplantae; phylum Streptophyta; class Pinopsida; order Cupressales; family Cupressaceae; genus Cunninghamia; species Cunninghamia lanceolata. Next base: position 6,222,673 of record BSBN01000934.1, read on the forward strand.
TTATGGAGATGAATTGGAAACCTTGGAGACATAGAAGATTGTGACATAGAGCTTAATTATATAAGGAATTGAATCATTTATTGAGAAATAATCAATGCCAAAAGAAACTTGAATTTTATTGTGTTAGATTATTAGTCGAGAGGACTCTATAGAGGCATTATTAAATTTTAATTGTTGATTATGATGTCAAATTTGATTAAAATTCATAATTTTTAAATCTTTTCTTAAGAAAGTTTGTACCTTGTTTTTACTTGTACCGTTTTATTCAATTGGATGACTTAGGCTATGTGAACACCTTATTAAAGCATGCGTTATATTTAAAAATTAAATACTTGAAGCACTCTGAAGCTATTGTGGAGTTGTCTTGATGGAGGTACATGTTAGATCTTACTTGGACTAATGAAGAGTTTTTTGGAACAAGGCATATTTTTGGAGATACTTGACCTAAATGTTTGTTTCAATTAACCCACTACTACTTGAATTTAGATTAGGTTTATCACCTAAAACATGAAGAAACTAGTTACTTGGGACGTGTATTGACTATTGATTGTTAAAATGCAAGTATGAGGAAAAATGAAATTTGTTGAACCTATTTGAGTGCTATGTTGTCTATTCAAATGTAATTTAATTCAATTTTAAATGTCAAATATTGCTTGGTGAAATATTGTGTAGATATTGTTGAGAAGGATGTTACAATGACATGATATATGCCTATAACAGATATGATTTGGGACATCTTGCTACTAACTATGGAGGAAATAGCTACCTAGTAAATTAGGACCTAGTTAGGCTAGGCTCAATAATATGATTCAATAGAAGAAATAATTATATGGAGTGTGAGCTTCTTCTTAGTACCTAATTGGCTTCTAATACCAACGAATGTATGTTGCACATAGGGAATGGCAACCTCTTTCTAAGATAGCTTCTTCCACCATATTCAATGTCATACTATCCTACAATATCAAAGGTATGATTGAAGGTGTATGAGGTGGCCTATAATAAACTAAAATGGAAAACTATGCTACTATTTGGTACTTAATGTAAATTCTCAATCTTATAGCACTGATGGCTTTGACCTGCCAACAATGAGTGTGCTTGTTATCTCAAACTTGAAGAATTCTATATAAGTGGGGTTGTTTTCCATTTGTGATAATTACAAATTTTGGGTGTTTATACATGTTTGTAATAGATATATATTTTTAGTGTTTTTAAACTTTTATTAGGATCTCAAAACTAAGGTTTAATTTTATGATGCATTATCTCTTAGTGGGAAAAGAGTCTTTACTCATCTAGTGTACTTCTATCTAGTTCCTAGCATAGTAGACCTATTCACACTAGCTTAAGTTCATTTAGTGGTTTAGTAGTCTCACCTCACAGACATATAACACATGCTCTCACACTTGTCCCAAGTGTTCTACATGTGTCACACATTATGGAGGGTTAGTCTGCATTTGACTCTCACCTTCTCACTTCCTCCTTGTCCTACATATACAAGGAGTTTACTGTACATTCATGTACATTTTATGATAGTTTTAGCTCTTGCTTTGTGCACATCCAATCTTGTGGAAGTTTTAGTTATTGTTTTAACGCATTCTATTCGCCGATTTTGTCTTGGGCACTCAAAGCCCTTGAGCACCATTCTCGGCCTGTACGAATCTATCTGGTTTCTGGAGGTTGACATTTGTTTGTCCGTTGTGATCACTATTTCATCTTGGCAGCATCAAAGGCCACTCTGTGGTCGCCACACCCACCAGATCGAGCTTTATCAGTCGCGCTTGGAGGTCGTATTCTTCCTCCACACTCGCAGTTTTCTCTAACTTTGTTTGCAGGTTGGTATTTGGATCTTTTTGCCCGCCGCCTTCCTCAGCTCATTGTTTTGGTCGGAGGGGGGTTGCGGATTCTTCCTGGGTCTCCGAGCCATTAACATTCGACTGCTCACTGTCTTATTTTTGGGTGCATTCGCCCTGCTAACTGGAGCCGATCTGTACTTGGCCGATCTGGCCCTTTGGCCTCATTTAGCCGCTGTAGCATTCAAGGAGGACGCCGCTAATAGACCCTTTTTGTGAGGCTTTTATTTTTTTGACATTGTCCATGATGACGTCAAAACCTAGATAGATGGCCTTCACTTTTGTAGGGTGTTGTATTTAGACACTCAAATGATATGGCCCATTGGGCCTATTGTGTCCATATAAAGTAAAGGACCTTGCAAGATGTAACCATGTGGATATGTCTTATTTGTGTGTTTTCCTATGATGTATACAAGATAGGGGAGAAAAATATTCGATGACTAACTTCTATCTCCCAAAGGAAATTAACTTCAAAATGAAAACATTAGTGATCTTATATGCTGCCTTAATTTTATTTCCCCCAAAGGGTAGAGTTGATTGAAGGAAGATGATAATAAGCATAATAAATAATAAACATGTAAGAATGCAGTCATATATCAATAAAGAATACATCATGAAATAAATGTGAACAAATAGTCGATGACAAATGGCATAAGGATTATAGGTGTCATCAATATGGATAGGGTTGCCAATAGTATGTGTAAGGCAATGGTAATTTAGCCCAAAATAGAAAACAATAACCAAGTAGGGACAATGATGAGAAAAACCTAACTAATGGTGATTGAGGGCAATGGCATAGACCAAAGATGGTCATAACTATGGATCATGTGAAAATAGCATAGGTCAATAACATAATTATGTAAGATATAACAATAAAGCTCCAAATACAACCAGAGGGAAGGCATGATACTCCCTAATGTAGGATCAATATAGAATCATGACATGACATACTAGTGTATAATTAGTACATAAGATTAATATATGATCAAAATATGATATAATAGTGCAGGGTTATGATAAGATAAAGATATAAGTGATATGACAAAGTAGGATCAATATAAGTGATGTGAAAATATATGATCATAAGATAAATTCTCTATAAGGTAATATAGACCAATGTAGGACCAAAAGATAAATGTTGCATGAAGAAAGGTAGATCAATGTATGATAAAAAAATAAATGCTATATGAAGCAAGATAGGTCAATGTAGGATCAGAAGATGTAGCCCATAAGAATTCAACAAGAAGTATGTAGGAAAGTGTTTCATACACCTGGTAACTTCTAATGTATTAATTTTTAAATTTATGTTCCCATGAATGGAAAATGGGTGTCTAACTTAAATTTTTACTCTTTACCATTTATAAATTGTAATATAATGTGTTATCACAAGATCAAAATCATGACACGTAAGAGCATCATTGAAAAGTTAGAAAAAATCCAAATTGGAGCATCCCATTTGATAGTTACACTTTATGACACTAGGAGTTACATTCTTTTATTAGAAGGTTAAATTATGATGTATTCGAGCATTACAATTTGTGCCCTAGATTTTGATACCCCCTTTTGGCGCATGGTTTTGGCCCATTATTTTCGAAAAAAAATAGTATTTCTAGGTTTCAACTAACCTATATATGAGATGGTTAGGAGGGAGGTTTAATATGCACTTGTATTTGTACGACTTTATGTTGTCAACATTTTTTTGGACATGGTTGAACGCTACAAATGGAGTAGATACTCTATGAATGTATTTGTAATCTGATGTTCAAAATAATACAATTAATGCTCCTTTGGTGTTAGGTTTTTTCTCAAAAGGGTTTTCCTTGGGTGAATACTATGTTATGCAAGTTTGCTTTATGTTGCATGGTTAATTATATTTTTATGAGATTGTTGGATCTATATCTATTTAATATTTCTTTCCTATCAAGGTTAATTAGGAATTCATTAGTTTTATATTTCCTCCTTTCATTTGGTATCAACTTGGATAGCTCATTAAATCCCTGGTTAGGAAAAGGTGTTTTGTTATTTTTCTTATATTATGTGGGATATTTTCATTAAAGTGACCTTATTTCATGTGAAAGTTGGTGAGAATAGATCAACTATGGAGATAGATTTAATGGCACTAACTTTGTATTGGTTGAGCCCAAGAACATAATGGGCCAAATAATGGCAATGGAAAAAACCCCACCAGATGAAAAAAGGTTAACATTTGGATGTAAAAAGTGCTAACCTTTTTAGATTAAATTTTGATTCCCTACAAAAATACCTTTGTATTACCTTAGATTTAGGCAATGGGAATCCAAAAACTTTCCCAAAGCTTAAGAAATCATGTGCACTTAATGTTATCATAAAATTTTCCATGACTTTGCACTTGAAGTTAATTAACATTTTTAACCAAATTTAATGAAATTTAAAGATTTAGTGAAGGAAACTCATAAGATTCAAAAAAATTAATTCATTCATCATTACAACATAAAAATATATAACATTAAAAAAATATAATTTATATCTATGTCTAGTAGAGATTTAAGTGAAGATTATCCAGCCTCGCTAGTCAATTGACATTTTAACTACCTATCGTCTAATCATAGGCTTAACCCAATGTTCTAGGTTAACAAGATCCTAAGTTTTAGGTATTGAAGTTCATCCGCTCAACATTGTTGGGTGTGCAATTTGAGAAAAAATGGAAACTATGAGTGATGTAATGTACTTTAGTTGTAGATTCATAATAGATTTTGTTGTTCTCCTATAGTTAATATTACTCTAGTAAACATAAATTGGTTGTGTTGAAAAATAGTATTTATTTGGTACTATTCATAAATTTTCTTCATTTTCATTTTAGTTGGTCATTTATTTAACTCTTCTCGATCATTCCTCTCCAAATTCTTTCATAAACTATTCTAGGTTAGACTCTAGAAATCAAAATGTTCTATAAATAAAACATCCACTCCACCCTTGAGGATTAAGCACAAGCCAAATATTGGATTAGAGATTATTTGATTTTTTTTAAATTAATTAGTGATGGGTTTATTAGGATTGTCATCCATACCAAGGAAAAACAAGAATACAAAGGATAACATTAAAAGAAAACATCACATAAACATATAGTACAATAGAGCATTAGACCTCAAACAAAGTTTCTTATAAAACAAAACAACCAAAAAGAGGACTAGCTAGACAAAAACCCAACACAAGAAGAAAATAATAACAAGAAGCATAAGAAACATAAACATACAAGAAAAATAGAGAAGTCTCAAAGCTTAGCCACCTACTACACCAAGAAAAGAGGTTCTCCATAGTCCATTACCATCCTTCTTTGATCATATCATGAGCTTCCATCTAAATTTTCTCTACCTCCAATTTCTAACCTTGTTGTTCTTAGGCTTTTCCATTAGATTTAATAATGAAATGAGAGCTGGATTAAACATCCCTCACATATATTTAGGTGCTACCACAATAATGGGTTACACTTTCTAGGACATCCCAATTTTTGCTGAAATCACATATTTTTAGAAAAATTAATGATTTAAGCCTTGAAAGGTTCCATTTAAAGGATTTTAATTGAAGAGGGTTTGACCAAGCCCCCTTAGATAGAAGCTCACTAGTTTTAAATCATACCTATAATGGAGTCTCCTCTACACCTATCAAAATTCTGATAAAAACCACTTTTAGTTTACTTTTTGGGGGATCAAATGATTTCATTTAAAATTTTATTTTGTAAGTATGTAGTCCTTATTATAAGCTTCCCAAAAAGTATAATTTAAAATATGTTTAATTTGATTATTATATTTATTTTTTATTTCTTATGGATGTAGGTTTTTCAATGAACATCAAGGTCTTTCTTTCACACATATGAAAAAATAGGAAAATAGAGAAAAGAATTTCTAAAAAATACATGTCCTCTAGGTATTGATTTCCTTATTCCAACAAAAAAAATTTGAATTTTGAGACATACAAAAAAAGTTATGTTGGACAGAATATGCCTATGTCTAAATTATAATTGGTTTGACTTCAAAACTTAATTAAAAAAAAATTCAAAAAACCATAATAAAACAAAATGCATCCTCTAGATATCATTGTTACCAATCTAAATTCAAAAGAATTAGAATTTTATCCATTGTAGAAAAAAAGTTATGTGTGACATAATACACATCACTTTAAAAAAATGTCGTTTACTATTAAAAACTAGTTATCAAAGGAGATGCAAAAATATTTACAATTTAACTCCAAATTTTTTGAAAATATGTATATTTAGAATCTACAGACAAAATCTCACAAATCACTAGTTTGCATTATCTTCAAATTCCTAACGGTTTACAGGCTATAGGTGTTGGAAAGTGAAAATTTAGTTCAAAATGTTGATTTCGATGTCATGTTTGGCCAAAAAGTGTAACCTATTATTATGTGATGACCCATTTTCACATACACAGAGATTGAAATTAAACTTGCAATAAGTGCCTGCAAATTTGGTTTGTAACTTGCAACTAATTTTCATACATTCATCCAATTTAATAAAAGGAAATTACATCAGTCCAAAAAAAGGATAATGGGGCTACAACAAGCCCTTACAATGCTACAAAAATCAAGTAGAAAATAGTTTTCTACAACAAACCAAAGTTTCACAAAACTTCTTCTTCTAGCTCCTACAAAATCACAACAAACAACTATGCATCTGTAATTGATTCTCTTGGAATCCCAATGGCTTTGCAATTAGCCTCAAATCTACAACAATACAATCCAAAATCACTCTTGGAGGTATGCCATGCCTCCCCTTTGTCTCCCCTACAACCTGGAAAAACTAAACTTCAAAATGAATTCCAATTCCTTTTTGTATCTCCTCCTTTTCTTGAATGAAATGTAATTTCAATAAATTTATTTGCATTTCAATACATTTCTAGCCCATCTCTTGGAAAAGCAAATTTTATTTATTTTAATCAAATAAATTGACTAAAATAAGCCATTCAAACTTTGTGCCTTGCCATGCTTTGTGGTGGTGCTATTTTTGGCTTTCTTGCTTTTATGCATTAAAGCAAAAATTTGATTTCCTTATCTTGGGTGACCACTCTCTCCATCCCTATTTTTTTTTAGATTTTGGAATCTCAAAAATGATATTTTAAATGCAATATAAAGTGTCCAAAAACCCACGCTCCTTTTTTCTTTTTCTGGATTTTGTGCTTTCAAAGCACTATTCCCACTAGATCCACTATCTCTACTTTTACCAATTTTAATTTCAAATTTCAAATTTAATTTTAAAACATTATATAACACCCAAATGCACATCAAAATTAAATTCACAAGAGAAAATATGAAATTCAAACCACCACAAAAAATGCAACATAAAATTAAACATATTTTTGGTTGACACAGAATTGCCACTATGCCATGGATGCTCCTACATCAGACACCCATGGTAGAAAAAAAGTGATCTCGTCACTTTGCAAGAGGATATCCAAGACAAGTAATCTCTTCCTTAGATAACCATGAAGAATCCTCCATAGGTCTCTCAAACCATTTCACCAAATACTCCATGTATTGCTTTCTTCTAATGCTTCTTTTCACCTTGCTATCAAGAATTACTTCAATCTTTTCATTTTTTGAAGTAGGTGTGAGTGCTTGTGGCTGCCTAATTGCTGCAACTTCAGCATTTTCACCTTCATGAAATATGGTTAGATCTAAAATATTAAAAATTGGAGAAATATTAAAATCATTGGGCAATTCTACCTCATATGCATTACTAGAATCATGCCTTTTCACAATCTTGCATGGTCCAAACTTCTTCATCTTGAGCTTGTTGTAAGTACCCACTAGAAATCTCTCCTTTCTTAAATGCACCATCACTTCATCTCCAACCTGAAACTATTTATGTCTCCTCTTTAAATCAGCATTAGTTTTATAAGAAAAACCCACTTTGTTGACATGTTTTGTCACCTCATTATGTAGGCCTTTCATATGCTCTACAAAATCCTCTGCATCTACACTCTTTTTCTGATCTTTACCAATCTGATTTAAGTCTGAAACAACTCTTGGGCTGCTTCCATAAACAACCTGAAATGGTGATTTATATGTGCTTCTATTGACCAAGTTGTTGTAGGCAAACTCAACTTGTGGTAGGATCAAATCCTACCCTTTCAGTTTGTCTCCAACCAAGCATCTTAGCAAGTTTCCCAAAGTCCTATTCACCACCTCCATTTGTCCATTTGTTTGAGGGTGGTATGCTGAGAAAAACATTAATTTAGTGTTGAGCTTCTTCCACAAAGTCCTCAAGAAATAGCCAACAAGCTTGGTATCCCTGTCAAAAACAATGCTCTTTGGAAGTCCATGAAGTCTCACAACTTCCTTGAAAAACAAATCTACAACATTCATAGAATCACTAGTCTTTTGAGAAGGGATAAAATGTGCCATCTTAGAGAACCTATCTACAACAACAAAGATGGAATCATGTCCTCTTTGTGTCCTTGGCAAACCAAGAACAAAATGCATACTTATGTCCTCCCATGGCCTCTCAAGTAAAGGTAATGGCTGATACAAAACAGTGTTTTGACTCACACCCTTTTCCATTTGATAAACCCTACAACCTTGCACATATTTCCTCACATCTCACTGCAATTAAGGCCAAAAATAATTCTCACCTACAAGTGGAATAGTCTTATCCATCCCAAAATGACCTACAAGACCACCACTATGCTTCTCCTTAATTAGATTCAACCTCATAGAACCCCTTTCCAAATGCAAAATTTGTTAACTTGAAATAACATGCCATCTTGGATAATATAATCCAACCATTTTGTCCTATATACTAAAATAGGATTCTTACAAGCTCTCCAACCTTCTCCAAAATCCAGCTCCTCCTCATACAAATCCTTCAACTCCTCAAATCCTACAACCTCCACCTGCATTTCAACCAACAAATTTTGCCTCCTATTCAAAGCATTTGTAACTCTATTAGACTTCCCACTCCAATGCTTCAAAATAAAAGTGTAACTTTGTAAAAACACAACCAATTTCATGTGCCTTTGTCTTAGCTTACCTTAGCAGCTCAAATATTGTAAAGCTTGATGATTAGCATATAAAACAAACTCCTTGGGCAAAAGATAGTGCCTCCACTTCTTCAATGCTTGCACAATAGCTTAAAACTCCTAGTCGTACACATAATACTTTTTTTTAGCATCATTTAACTTCTCACTAAAATAAGCAATGGGTTTACCTTCTTGACTCAAAATAGCACTAATGGCTCTACCACTTGCATCACAGTCTACTTGAAAAGCCTTGCTGAAATTTGGGAGTGCTAAGATAGGTTGCTCTGTAACTTTTTCCTTCAACACATTAAAACTTCTTGCTGCCTGTGAAGTCCACCTAAAATCCTTCTTATAATCTCTCATAGTCTCTGTTAGTGGGCTGCATATGCTACTAAATCCTCTAATAATCTTTCTATATAAACTTGCTAAACCATGAAAAGATCTCACCTCAATTACCATTCTCAATGTAGGCCATTCTAGAATTTCTTTCACCTTCTCTGGATCCATCTTAATGCCTTTACTTGACACCACAAAACCCAAATACACTGATTCCCTCTTCACAAAGCTACATTTCTTAAGGTTAATTAGTAATTTATGTTCTCTAAGCTTCTCAAACACACACCTAATATGCATCAAACGCTCCTCTAGTGTCTTACTAGAAATAAGAATATCATCTAAATAAACTATCACAAACCTTCCAAGAAACTCTTTCAAAACTTCATTCATGAGTCTCATAAAAGTACTAGGTGCATTGGTTAGCCCAAATGGCATGACCAACCACTCATACAAACCTTCTTTTGTCTTGAATGCAGTATTCCACTCATCCCCTTCTCGTATCCTTATCTGGTGATACCCACTCTTCAAGTCAATCTTGGTGAAGTGTTTTGGTCCACTCAAGCAATCCATTATGTCATCCATTCTGGGTAATAGAACTCTGTACTTTATTGTGATCTTGTTTATAGCTCTGGGGTCTATGCACATTTTCCACTCTCCTCCCTTCTTAGGTGCCAATAATGCAAGCACTGCACAACGACTTAAACTCTCCCGAATCAATACCTTCTTCAACAACTCTACTACTTGTTTGTTCAGCTCTTCACTCTCTATTGGTGACATCCTATGGGCTGCCTTGTTGGGTAAACTTGCTCCTAGAACCAAATCAATTTGGTGACTAATTTTTCTCATTGGTGGGAGTCCTTCTGGTGCATTATTAGACACAATGTCTTGGAACTCTTGCAACAAATCTGTAACTTCTATAAGAACATCTTCAACAACTTCACTGTTAGTTTTAGGAATAAGAGCAAAACAAACATTCTCATGCTTCATACCATCAAGAAATCTCCTTGCATCAACTAAGAAAACTCTAGAATTACCACAAACTTGAACATTTTCCTCCTTTAAAGGCTTCAATTTATGCTTCACTTCATCTTTTACAATTATGTAGGTCTTGGCACACCCATCATGTATGGCCTTTCTATCATATTACCATGGTCTTCCAAGAAAAATGTGACAAGCATCCATAGGGATGATATCACATAGAATCTCATCATGATAATTCCCAATCTTAAACTTTACATTGCATTGTTCATTCACTAACAACTTTTGATTTTCTTGAACCTAAGCAATCCAATATGGATTCGAGTGTTTCCTCCTCTCAAGATTCAACTTCCTCACCATTCATCAGACACAAGATTGTCTGTACTTCCACTATCTATTATGATGCTACACACTTTTCCTTCACACTTGCACCTTGTTTTAAATAACTTCTTTCTTTCCATAGGCTCACTGTCTTCATTCAAGAGTACTTTGTTGAAATTAAGGAACACTAAGAGGGGGGTGAATTAGTGTTCTACAAAATTTATAGGTATTTGCCTTTATCAGTTTACCACACACATTCAAAAGAAATAAACATGAACATAAGACGAAGAATAGCAAGATCATTACACATGAACACCACGATTTTTACGTGGAGACCCGGTTAAGGGAAAACCACGGTGGAGGTTAATCCACAAAAATTGATACCCTATTAAAATTATTACAAATGGCGAAGGCACATGCCTTCGGACTCACTGCTCAAAGAGGCTCACTGCATATAGAAATGATTACAAGAATATTACAAAATGTTTGAACTAATGAATAGCATCTACCAATAAAAAAATTAGTTTCAGTTAAGCATAGAATATTGATCTTTCACACTTCATCCTTACTCCGCCCTGTTTCACTCTTCAGCCATAATCTGAGCTTAGATCTTCACCTTCACACTTCTTTCTACCCTTTTCGCACTTACTCCATCATCACATCACAATCACCCATCAAAACACTTGAATCCATTGGCTATATATATTCACATTAATAAATTCAATCAATTGTAGTTGGCTTCAAGAAAACTTAGAACATTTATTAAGAACTCTGCTCTGTCAGTTCAGTCCATGCACAAACAACAACACGGACCAAAAACTTGTTTCCTCAAATCATCAATCATGTCGTCCAATACCATTGATTATCACAAATTGCTTAACCGATAACTTTATTTCATCCGGACCAAGATCAAATACTAGGTTGACCTGTTCTTCTTCTGACTATACTGACTAACTGGAACCTGATACTCAGATACTTATAACTTTTGAATCCTTCATCATGAGAGGCTAAATTTCTAGGTGTAAATAGTCTTGACAATCCTTATCACTCCCTCAGATCCACAACACACTGTGATTTACCACGAGAGAGATCAAAACCAAGATATTAGACCCTGCCACATGCTCTATTTCTGACTACGTAGACTTAGACAAATCTTCACTCTGACTTTTAGTATGAAGAAATCATGTAATGCAAATGTGTAAGATAGACTAAGTTTCCATCAATGACAACACCTATCATACGTAGTAGTGTCTCTTGCCAACAATCTCTCCCTTTGGCATTGACGGCAACACTTAGTGAAAAATGACTAAGTGTCAGAACAACTCTCCCTTATTATGTACACTTATGCTTTTCACTATTCTCCAGTGCTCCCCCTTTGTTGGATTCCTTATTTTTCACTGCTCTTCACTCCCCCTTTGACATCAATGGCAAAGGGTGGGATCTGCAAATCAAAATTTACACAAAAAATCTATATACCAAGCTGCATATGTACAAACAATCCTTAAGTCCTATTTACATAAAATTAAGTATATCACCAAAAATGTTTTTCAATAGTGCTAGCTCACTATCCCAGATCTTCTTCATACTGTTCAAAATTGAGATGTGGCCACTGAATAGAAATGCTTGTGACACTACCTTCCGCAGATCAGTGGGGTCACTTGTCTGAGCGGCAGCTTGGGCTTCAGTCAAGGCATTGAACATTGCTTCCATTTTGGGGGAAATTAGTCCCCGGAGCTCACTCATCCTTCCCTCAATGCTCTCCTTTTCTTTTGTAAATTTCTCTTTTTCTTCAATCAAGCTAATTGTATGACACTCCTCGCTTGCCACTGATGCTGTCAAAGGATCAAAAGATTTGGATACATTTGATAGTTTTTGCTTAGACTCCTTTATTTTATCTTCAATATCCTCTATAACTTTAGGACAACATAAGCAAAGTTTATAAACATTTCCTCCTTCTGTAAGAGCATTTTGAATTCTCTTTACACTGGTATCCAAGACAATTCTATCTACTCCAAACATCCCTTTTAGAGAATCAAATCTTTTCCATTGAATTCATTTTGAACCTTGACCTTTGTAGACTTTTCAAGAGATTCAAAATGAGTACTTATAGAGTTTATCAAGTTCTTTAACTGACTGGAGGAGGATGCTGATGAGTCCTTCTGGTATGTTGGCATGTTTTTCTCCAAAATCCCTAATGCTAGACCAAGTAGCTCACTGTCTTCTATGTGAGACTTCAAAATATCTTCTCTGGCCTTAGCTTGTGCAAGAGAGGCCCGCTTTATCTTCTGAATTGGTGAAAGACTGTCTAAATTGATTGGACCTTTCAACTCTCCTACAACTATTTTATCATTTTCCAAAATTTCTTTCACTACTTCTACAGTGTCTCTTGCCCAAGATGCTAATGTATCTATTTGATCCTTATTGATACTGTTAACTAGATTGTCTTGCTTGGGCTCTTCATCAATCTTTGCAATCTCCTCTTCTTTTTCATTTTTGTCCTTGGCCTTTTCTGCTTCTTGGTCATTAGCTTCTTTTGTTTCATGCTCTTTATTCTTCAATGAATCATCTTTAGTTTGAGTATCTTTTTCAACATTCATCTCTGTATCTTCTTTTTTTATTGCTTCCTCTTCCAGAACAGAGGAGTCATCTATCTTAGTTTGCTGCTCATTGATCTTCAATTCTTCAACATCCAGAATTGAGGAATCAATCCCATCATCCATCTCTTCTTCAACAATGGGAAGATTATGCCTTTTCAATGCACTCAAAAAAATCTCTTGAGTATCTTTGACTATCTCATCGGTGTCACCAAGCACGAGTTTATTCATTCTTTTCTTACTCCTGAAGTCATCTTTCACTTCTTTGAATATCATGTTCATTTGATCTGGAGTAATCTAAGGGCACAATTTTATCAGCACATGCTCCCTAAGCTCATTGTCTTTACTTTTTTGCATTTTCTTTTCTTAACTTTAGAATATCTGCAAGACCTTTTAGGATTTCGAAAGTTATTTCAATTAAAGCCTTATTGTAGATATTCAGATATTTGACTGTTGCTTCCTCTAGAACCTTCTTATTAGCATCACTCCAATCATCATAAAATTTAGTCATTGGCCTTAAGTTCCAATCTATAGTGACTGATTTGATGATGTCATCCATAGAAAGAGTAGGCTTTTCAACATATGTTTCAATTTTTTGCCTTATGTTTGCCCTTTTGTTTTCGAAGGGCTTCTCCTTAGATACCTTAGCTGCTTTTGTACCCAAGGCCTTCAACTCTTTGACCTCAACATTAGAATCAGTTTCTTCTTCATCATTTTTCATGATTTTATATGTCCACGAGGCCTTAGTTTTCACCCTTTTCCCTTCTTTTCCTGATGATTTGCCTTCTGGTTTCTTAGGTTTGGAAGGTTTTGGGGGAACAGGGGCAACAACAGAGCTCCTATTAGTCCTTGATGTGGAGGAGGATTCTACCAGAGCACTTCCTTATTTCTTATCCTACTTCTCCTTCTCATCTTTTTCTATCCTTTCTTTGTTCTGCTTCATAGCTTCCTTAGTTATGCCAATGCTTTCAGCATACATTTCTACTTGCTTTTGAACTTTCCTCTTGATTTTAGGTTTTCTGAGCTCAACATGTAGTTTCACACTTAGCTCCTCCTATGTCCCAAATCTTTCAACTGTTGTGTCCTTTGGCTTGCTCAAAAGGTGTTGAGCATACATATCCAATACTTGCTCATCAACCCCATACTCCATCGGCATGATCCATACTGTTCTTGGTTCAACATCTTCCATTAGACATTGATTCGTATCCACCATAAAATAGACTGTATCCTTGTATTTTTCAACTACATATGTAGGAATTCTCTCCCTTGAATGCATCATGTTCTAGAAATTATGGAAAATCCTTGAAGAGCAGTCCTTTGGGCATTGGAGTCTCCAATATTGTTCAAGTGCTCCCTTATCTATATTGCAACAGGTTTATCATTGTTCCAACATAAGCTTTTCTTGTCGGGTAACTCATTCATGAAATAGAAGAACAAACACAAGACCAGTGTACCATATTTGAAGGTATTCTTTTTATCCTTCTTAACCTTATTCAAATTTTCCATCAGCTAGTTCTGTAGCAACTCACACAAGGCATAATCAACATTCTCTCTCAACATCTGATAAGCTGCATAGATAGCTGTACTGGATACAGAATTTTCCCAACTAGAATGATAAATCTTATATCCAATCACCATTGAAGAAAATTTTACATCCAGATCAGTGATGTCATTTATAGTCATTGCCCTTTTGTCAAACCTTGAACTGATAGCATTAGTTATAGTTTGATTCTTTACTGATTTCAACATTAGTAGTCCACCAGGTGAGTTTAACCCTGTCACGGCCTTGATGGCGTCCTTGGTGATCTTGAAAGGTTTCATTAGCCACAAAAACTCATCATGCATTCAGCTTAAAACATACCAGACCCATTCATCTTCATCGAAGGATGGAAACTCAATAATATGAATGAAATGTTTATCATGTACTGCCTTATACTCAGGTTTAAGACCATGAATTTCATCCCTTAGATGATTCTTGAACAAATCTACTAACCTTGAGTCCCCAAATTCATTTATACTCACATGAATATAGGCCCTAATATCTTCAACATGCAATACACCATATAGAACATTTGAAAAGGCACCTAGTGAGTCGACTTCTACTAATTTGTGTGGATGCCTTTTACACTTTGGTCTAGGTCTCTCAGTGATATCCACAACAAATGGAGTAGCCATTGCTAAAAGATCACAAGTTAAAAGCTTTGTAGAAAAATAGCTTTTTCTTCACAGAATTAGGGTTAGTAGTTGAATTCATTCTTTGCACTTCAAATCTCTAGAATTTCAGCTCAGATGCTCCTCTCCTTGTTCTCTTTGAATGCAAAGTGATTCAAATGCTTGAATGAATGACCTTTTATACTCCACAAAACTTAATTCGTCATTGTTATAAATGTTCTGCCCTAATACATCTGGTTACACTATTTCTACTTGCAGTCAATCTTCAATTGCTCCACAATCAATCACGTTTGCTTCTTTTCTTCTAGAATTTGCTTCAACAGATCTACAATAGGCTTCTCTATCTTCATTCATCGTGCCAAATTCAGGCACACACTTACTGGCTGGGGGAATAAGATTTTCAATTCTGCCCCCCTAAGCCAGAGCTCTTGATTCAATTCTTGGAGGAATTATTAGCACCAGATTCCGATGCAAACCCATTGTCAACTTTCATTTCACCTCTCTTCACCCATGTTTTATTCATTTCATTCTAGATCTCATCCACATCAACTTTTCCTTTGCTTTTGTCCAACTTCTGCTCTATTTTTATTTTATCTGCCTATGAGTTCTCCTTTTTGCTTCTTCAAAATTTAGCAATATGTCTGGATTTGTTATAGCTGAAACACGTAATCTTATTTTTCTGATAATTACATGTTGGAGCAGGTTTAGATATGCATTGCATTGCAGTATGCCCAAAGTTATTGCAAGTAAAACATCTTCCATTAAACACTTGTCTATTCTTAGGAGGATTCCTTTATCCACTTATGCATTCCTTAGCCTTATGACCTATCCTTTTACAATTAAAGCATTGACTAGAGAAAGATGACACATTTTGATTCACTTGACTTCTGAATTAATTAGCTCTATGACTATATTTATTACATTTGAAACAATTTCGATTGAAAGATGGATATCTTTGAGCATTAGGTTGTCTTACTGGAGGTCATCTAGGATGCCTTCTTTGATTTCTTGATTTAGGATTTCTTTGACCGGATCCAGAGCTTTCACCTTTCTCAAATCCTAGACCAGTCTTATCATCTGTCTTCTTCTGACTATAAAGTAGTGCCTCAAGTTTAGCTGAGCTTATTTTGAATTTCTCTTTATATTCATTTACAACTTCTAGGTCATGTTTGAGAATGACAATTTGTCTTTCAAGTTGATCCTCATTATCCCTAGTTTCTTGTAGATCAAATTCTAAATGACCAATTATTCTATCCAATCTGTAGCACTCTTATGTTCTTTCTTTCAGAAATTGATTCAGTTTTTCTTCATATTTCTTTCTTTCCTCAATTTCCTTGGTTAGCCTCATCACCCAGATTCTATCTCATGTTTTAAGACAACTTCTTTTGATAACTTCTCACATTCATTTGTCTTCTCTTTCAGTGCCTCATCCATGTCATTGTCTTCATTCTGATTTGCTAGTTGAAGAAGTAGCTCCTTCCTCTTTTCATTAGATTTGCTTAATTTTTCTTTTAAGGTCTTAATAAAATCTTTAGCATCTCTAAGCTTTTCTTGCAGATCTCTGATTTCTTCTTTGGGTAGATCAAGATCATCTAAGGCTACTTGTAGTTGTTGATTGATACCATCAGAATGCTTGAATGAACCCATTGAAAACATCTTCCCAGATCTTCCTCAAGCTGTTAAACTTCTTGTAAGGAACTAGTCTCTGACACCAATTGTTGAAATTAAGGAACACTGAGAGGGGGTGAATCAGTGTTCTACAAAATTTATTGTTATTTTCCTTTATCTATTTACCACACACATTGAAAAGAAATAAGCATGAACATAAGAATAAGAAAAACAAGATGATCACACATGAACACTAGGATTTTTACGTGGAAACCCGGTTATGGGAAAACCACGGTGGAGGTTAATCCACAAAAATTAATACCCTATTAAAAGTATTACAAATGGGGAAGGTACATGCCTTCAGGCTCACTACCTATAGAAATGATTACAAGAAGATCATAGAACATTTAAACTAATGAATAACATCTACCAATGCAAAAATTTAGTTCTGGTTAAGCACATAATACTGATCTTTCACACTTCATCCTTACTCTGCCCTGTTTCACTCTTTAGCCATAATCTGAGCCTAGATCTTCACCTTCGCACTTCTTTTTCCCCTTTTTGCACTTACTCCATCATCCTATCACAATCACCCATCAAAACACTCGAATCCATCGGCTATATATATCCGCATCAAGAAATTCAATCAATTGTAGTTGGCTTCAAGAAACTTAGAACATTTATTAAGAACTCTGCTCTGTTGGCTGAATCCATGCACAAACAACAACATGGAGCAAAAACTTGTGTACTCAAATCATCAATCATGTCACTCAATACCACTGATTATCACAAATTTCATAACCAACAAATTTTCTTCATCCAGACCAAGATCAAATACTAGGTCGGCCTATTCTTCTGACTCTACTAACTAACTGGAACCCGATACTTAGATGCTTAGAACATTTGAATCCTTCATCACAGGAGGCTAAATTTCTAGATTTAGATAGTCTTAACAATCCTTATCTCCCTTAGATCCACAACACACTATGATTTACCACTAGAGAGATCTAGATGAAGATACTGGACCCTATCGCATGCTCTATTTCTGACTACCCAGACTTAGACAAATCTTCACTCTGACTTCCGGTATGAACAAATTATGTAATGCAGATATGTAACATAGACTTAGTTGCCATCAATGACAACACCTATCATGTGTAGCAGTGTCTCTTGCCAACATTGTCTCCTTGTCATCGAGTCCTCTCCCTCTTTTGGATCTTTAGATTCTAAGGAAAGTGCCTCTTCCTCATTGATATTTTCTACTCTTCCTTGGTATTCTTGTCTCCTTGTTGGCTTCTCCTTTACTTGTGGACAATCATAGGCTCAGTGCCCTTTTTCTTCACATTTGAAACAAGTTCCTCTGAATGGGCCTCCACCATAACCATGACCTCTACCTTTTCCTCTAAAATTTTGGTCTCTTGAACATTGTCCTTTATATTTTGTTGTTCTATGGCTGCCCTCTTCATTCTTGGAGCTCTTTTGCTGATTATCTTCATTCTTGTAAGTTCTTCCTCCTACCTTGCCTCCACACCCTCTTCCTTTCTACTTGTTTTCAAACCTCTTATTCATCCTCTCTTCTATTTTCAATGCTATTTGGTAAGCATCCTCCATTGTCACAACTCTGACAAGTGCCATCTCTTCTTGAATGCTTGGTCTTAACCCATTTATGTATCTTGTAACCCTTTCCTTGGTTGCCTCTGAATGTCCAGTCCTAATAAGAGGTCTGTGGAATTCTTCAGTGTATTCTTTAACAGTCTTGTTTCCTTGCTTCAAACCTTGCATCTTCTTGAGAAAAACTATTTCATAGTCTACAGGAACAAATTGCCTTTTCATTTTCTCCACCATTTTGTCCCATTTGGTAATTCTATATTTTCCTCTTCTTCCTCTTTCTAATTGGACCTCCCTCCACCATATTGAAGTATGTCCTTTCAATCTTGTCTTGGCAAATTTCACTTTATTAGGATAATCTATCTCTTCAAATTTGAAATATTCTTCCATATCATTAAGCCAATCTACTAATTCCTCTGGATTTAAACTTCCATTGAATGTAGGCACATCTATCTTAGGCCTTTTTCCTATCCTTGATAATGAAATTACCAAAGGATCATGAGCAATTGTTGTTGTTGCACCTTGGCTTCCTTGGCTTCCAACTCGACTAGCATTCTCAGTGCTCTCACCATAACTTCTTGGGTCTCTTATTCTTGCAAAACATCTTCTTATATCAACTCGTAAAGTCTCTACCTACCTTCTCAAGGCTCTAAAATCATCATCTTTGACAAAATAATCTCCTCTTCCTCTTCCTCTACCCCTACCTCATGGGGCTCCTCTAGCAAACATCTTTGCAACACCACAACTCACAAGTCCTGGTGTAAATTACCTCTCTTCAGTGGTTTGTCTACACACTAAGGATCAAACATGGTGCTAATACAACTAATGAAATGAGAGATGGCTTAAACAACCCTCACATATATTTTCACACACACACAGACTGAAATTAAACTTGCAATAAGTGCCTACAAATCTGGTTTGAAACTTGCAACTAATTTTCATACATTCGTCCAATTTAATAAAAGGAAATTACATCAGTCCAAATAAAGTACAATGGGGCTGCAAAAATCAACTACAAAATGGTTTTCTATAGAAAACCAAAGTTTCACAAAACTTCTTCTTCCAGCTCCTACAAAATCACAACAAACAACTATGCAAATGTAATTGATTCTTCTGAAATCCTAATGGTTGTGCAATCAGCCACAAATCTGCAACAACACAATCCAAAACCACTCTTGGAGGTATGCCATGCCTTCCCTTTGTCTCCCTTACAACCTAGAAAAACTAAACTTCAAAATGAATCCCAATTCCTTTTTGTATCTCTTCCTTTTCTTGAATGAAATGTAATTTCAATAAATTTATTTGCATTTCAATACATTTCCAACCCACTCTCCAAAATGCAATTCCCATCTCTTGGAAAAGCCAATTTCATTTAGTTTAATCAAATTAATTGACTAAAATAAGACATTCAAACTTTGTGCCTTCTCATGCTTTGTGGTGGTGTTATTTTTGGCTTTCTTGCTTTTATGCATTAAAACAAAAATATGATTTCCTTACCTTGGGCACCCACTCTCTCCATCCCTATTTTTATGGATTTTGGAATCTCAAAAATGATATTTTAAATGCAATAGAAAGTCTCCAAAAACCCATGCTCCTTTTTGCATTCTGTAGATTTTGTGCTTTCAAAGCACAATTCCCACTAGCTCCACTATCTCCACTTTTACCAAATTTAATTCCAAATTGCAAATGTAGATTTAAAACATGACATAATATCCAAATGGACATCAAAATGAATTTCACAAGATAAAATATGAAATACAAACCACCACCAAAAATGCAACAAAAAATTAAACATATTTTTGGTTGACACAGGATTGCCACCATGCCATGGATGCTCCTACATCATTTAAGTTACCCGAGTAGATATTGCCCATGAATTCAAGATCACTCTAAACTAGAGTAAAATTTTTACATGCTCTAAGTGTTTGAGGGCATCAGCTATGCTTTCTATTAAATCAAAGTCCTAGCATTATGCATCTAAGGATCCTCTTGTATATAGGTAAAAGAAAAAAGTTGTGTCACACTTTTGGCCAATAATACAGTATGATTTGAGCTATTTCCTCCCAAGTCAAACTCACTCAAGTTCATTTCTCCCAAAACCACATCATGCCTATGTGCCATATACATGGACTATACTTTTAGGGCAAGTCATTCTCAGGTGAGTTCATTTTAACTAAAACCAATGAATTAAAAACAAAAAATAGAAATGTCAGCATATTTCATGGTAGGCTTATAGCAGATAGTGATGTGATGGGTGAGGATAGAAGATGATTAGGGTTTCATTCAGGCAAATTTGTTGCCATCTACCACCATCCAGCAACAATTCGTCACCTTTAAGCATACCAGGTAGTTCACTAAATGAGCCCCATTTACATGCAATTGAAAGTACACACACACACATATATATGCAACATATGCACTATATATGATGTATATGCACTGTATATGATGTAAATATATATACAACATACACACATATACACACATATATGTGTGTTTGTGTTATATATATTGGAGGATATACTTATATTTATTATGTCTACTATATGTGCTCGATAAGATACTGTTGAAATACACAGGACAACTGAGAGGGGGGGTGAATCAGTTGTCACAAAAACTTAACTTCAAATGACTATCAAACCATCAACTACTTAATTGTTGCTAATGAGATTTAACCATGAGAGCATGAAGCCATATACTTAATCACAATTACACATTCAACACTATAGACATCAAATTTTTACGTGGAAAACCCTAAAAGGGAAAAACCATGGTGGATGTTAGTCCACAAAAATATATAAGTTATATCAATACTAAAAAATAGAGTCTCACTGCCCAAAATGCTCACCACAAAGATGGGCTCACTGCTAAGGGGTTGCTCACTACCAAAGGGTGGCTCACTGCTAGGAATTGTTGAATTGATTAGACAACATATACTCTATGCCTGAGTTCAGTTCCATTGAAGCACAATATTCTTCCTCTACTTTGCTCTTCTTTTCTTCACACTTATCTTCTCATTTTTCAACACACACACTTTTTCACAATTACATTACAAGTCTTTATACAAGTCATCAACCTTGGAATGTACATCAAGGTTGGCAATACATTCATTAGCCATTGGAATAATCTCCAAGGTCAACGTTACAAAAACATACATAGAAATAGGGCAAGACCTAATACATAATTTTCTAAGGGAAAGACATAAAGATGTATGTTGATCATGCCACACCTTAGTTGGGAATCAAACACAATCCTTCACACTACAAAATGCTTCCACTATCTTCAAAACATCTCCACAAATAATGTAATCAACTAGGTTGGCCAAGACTGGTGAGAACACTAAGTCTTCTAAGAAGATTCTTCATCCATGATCCAACTTTATCTTTGCGGACTAATCCATGGGTAGGAACATGATCAGGAGACATCCAAAAGCACATTGAAATCATCAAGAAACAACCAAACAAATTTTAACCACTCTAACAAGAAGATTCTTCAAATCGGAACACATAAACAACACAAGCAACTACTGTCATAAGGAAAAGATCACTTGTGGACCACCAGATCATGAACCATTGAAGTTGAAGGCTCTTAACACCATTTTAGACTTAACTCTAGAACCATAGACAAAAATACTTCAATGCGGAGTGTTGGTTTTTCTTCTGAATCAGCATTAGGGTTTGGCACTTCTAATGCACGGGCAGATTCAGCCAACTAAATACAGGAGGTTGCGTGAGCTCCTCCCCTTCACTTCTGGTTCTGCCGCACCAAGGGGGTGTCCCTATTTGATAAAAGTATAACCTTGACTAGCTCAATGACAGAAGGATTCAACTTGACAGCAACAGGCAGAATACTCTCATGTATGGACCAAGATTTGTGTAACAAATCACAAGGTTGGCAACATTCTTGGACATGATGTCTAGTTGGGTATGAGAGCATGCAGGGATCCTAATCCTACTCCTACAACTAACAGGTGGAAGGATGAGATGGTTTGAAATGGTGTTTGGAGTGATGGGACTTTCCTAGACCCATTGAACAGACAAATTCCCAAACCAGTGCCTTATCTGGGCAGTAGAGTCATATCTAAGACTGTAAATGTCTCCCCATGACAACATAAATTCATATCCAGAGGACCTGAGAATAATGCTACTGCCTGACAACAACATGTCCAAGAAAGAGTATCATTAATGATCATGCTTAACAGATCCTATGATGCAATCTATTTCCCTTTGTATCTGATCAAAAGCCTATTTAACCACTCCTTGAGCAGAGGCAATAAATCAGACACACAGTATGCATACACTAAAAAACTTGGAAGTCCTTGCCAACCTTGTTTGAAAGGAAAACAAATGACATACATGAGACAATAAAAAACAATACACACACAGGTGTTTTTCATTTAAAATCAATTTACATAGAAGGTCATCATAGAGAAAATCATCATTTACAATCCAAGATAGATTAGTACACCAGACTAAGGACCGAGTCTGTAGCAAAAAATGCCTTTCAAAATGTGAACACCTTATGTTTAGAGCTAGAGCCGAAAGCCCAAAAATGTCCAACCCCTAAAAAGTAACACAGCCAAAACCATTTATACAGAACCGTGTACATTCAGCAATTAATTACATGGCTAGAAGTCAAAAATTTGCTAGATACATCCATCAGAGGGAATGGCACTCAGAAGCCATCAATGCAGCAGACAAGGGAGGCCTCGAGCCTTGCGCCACCATTAAGAAGTCTTCCTCCATAAATCGGGCCACCTGATCATGTGTACCATTTCTCTTACCCCTGCTACAATCGCCATTGATGGCTCAACCACCCGCGGCCGCGTGAAAACTATCGCTGCGTTCAAAAAGAAATTTCCTGCTAAAATGTATTTTCTGAAGTTTCAAATGTGCAGGGAAATTAATCCCACATTAGTGCCGCGGAGACTCCTTCAACAGTTTATAAACGGGGCCACAAACATAATAAGCGTCGAGTGCTTTTGCCACGCTCGACACACGCCTCTCAGCCCAAAGCCCATCGCCCAGACCTAGGCCATCTGCTCACCCCACAAATCTCTCATCGATCTCAACGGTCTCACCGACCGCTACCTTCGCATTCCCCATCATCGGCCAGAGAAAGACCATCGAGCTGACCCTCCAAACCTTTGCTGATCTCATTAGTTACACCGATGAAGCCACCGTAATCCTCTATCAGCCAGACTACTACCATCGGCCAACCAAAAAGCCTCCTCGCCGATAGGCAAAAGTCACACCGACGCTTACACTATATTCCTTGTCATTGGCCAGAGAAAGACCATCAAGCTAACTTCCCAGACTCCCACCAACCATACACGTCTCCTCGATGGCCACCAAAACACACTATGTTAGTGGGTTACCAATCCACCCTCCTCCTCCATCGGTATGACCAAAAATTATCGGGAAGACCACAAATTACTATGCTGATAGATCAAAGTCCTGGCGACCACACATATGCCCAAATCCCCACCAGCCCGAGTAACGATATCGGCAGAGGCCAAAACCCCTCTGCCGATAGCAACAGTCCTGCCGATGGTCTTTCCGTCTCCAAGACACACTCTGTCATCACCCCGATATGTTGAACACCAACCTCACCATCGGCCAGACTCCCAACTATCGGCCTAGCATGAAATTCCCCTGCCGATGAAGAGTATTACACCGATGAACACCAAAAACACAAAGCGCTGAACTGTTGAACTGTCGAACCACAAACTAGTTCAACCCGATGGTTCAACACTGAGGTTTAAACATCAAAAATAATACTCCATCTGCAAAACACTCTGGCCGAGAGCAAAAAACTCAAAGCATCGAACTATTGAACCTTGAACTGTTGAGAAAAGGGTTCAAGCGGGAGGTTCAACGATACAATATTTGCGCAAGGCAAATGCATAATATGAACCGCTAGAAGAGAAATGAACCATGAACCACTGAACCATTGAACTTATAGAAAAAAGGGTTCAAGTTCAAACCGAAATGTCGAAGACACAAAAACGAACGCATGCTGATGGAGAAAACACGAAGACCCCTCCTCAAGAAATGAGATGCAGATGCTGAAAAACACTGAAGGGGTGCCAAAACTTAGAACTTTTTTTGGATTTTTTGGGATGGTGCCTGCATGAAAATTGCTAAATTAACTAATAGTGAATTCAGGCACCAACGGTGGCTCTGATTGGGGACATGCAGGTGCAAGACTACAGCGAGAACCCTAGATCTCTAGGATGTAGACCAATGCCTTATCCATTGGGCAACAGAGTCATGAAGTTATAATGATCTGGATCACCAATCAAACTTGATGGTCTAAGGCCACCAAGAAAAGGAAAACCAATATTTCCCTTTGTCAAAAACCTTGTTGTCATCTGCATACACTGGGTCAAGCCTGAGAATACTGCCATGATCTGACCACAAACAAACCTGGTCATCTGCACATTCAACCTTCTGATTTATTTTGTCACTGTCAACCCTATGCAAACAACCCTTAGCATCAGGCAACAAATGGATGCAGAATGTATCAAGCAATGCATACTCAAATGGAATATAACACATGTTATCCTTTGTATCAGCATTATGCATTGCAAAATGATCTCCTAGCTGGACTGAAAATTGAAAATATTCAAAGTCCACCATGCAGCTAGGTAAATCAGAGCTCATTTCATATGCTGGCCTCTCAAAAGAAAAGATTTCAAATTCACAATTGTGCACATCATGTACACAACTAATAGCAGCACCAAACTGGAAAAGATCAGGCTCTGGCATCTTTTTCAAATCAGGCACATTTTTACAGTCACCTACCTGATGTATGTTGTTTCCTCTTTCATCAGGATGAGAAACAGAATCCAAGTCAAAAACAATGTCTAGATCCTCACCATACTCAGACAGATCCTCATCATCACATGTGTCATAAATGGGTGACCCAGGTGCATCAGTTTCATCATAGTATGCCATTGGTTCATGGGCAGCAGAGCACGCATTTTCATCACCAATGGATTCACTCTATGAAGGAGTATCATTCGGTGTGTCATAAGCAAAACAGCCATCAAATGAAAAATAATCATGCTCTACACTAGCACTTATTTCAATTTATAACTGCTCTTCGTGATCTCCATGTGTTTGAAAGGTAGGCAATGGGTCACACATGGGACTATTTTTCTGTTTCCTTATACCTTCTCTATCTTGAGTACAATACTCACAATTGTCTCCACAGGTCCATTCCAAAAGTTGCTCATTACTGTCCACAACCTAGTTATTGTTTTCATGGTCATATGCCTCATCATTGCAATGGTAATCCTCACTAGTCCTTTCACTAGCATCCTCAACTGGTGAACAATCCAGTTGAGCAGTATTGTTAGCATTATGTTCAAATACAGCAGTCTCAACCTCTATGCTTTCATTTTCATTTTTACCTGCACATGATGCCTTAATTATTTGGTCATTTGCAGCTTCACAACTATTTTTCACACCAAGGCCAGGGGACAGGGATTTCAGCAGGTGCACATTTCTAATTTTTTCTATTTTTTCTACAAACTTGTATGCCATCTGCATACTTGTCACCTTAAAATCCCTCAGTAATGCACTAGAGCCCTCCTCAAAAGCCTCAAAGAATATGCCAACACAGGCTGAAGTGTCAAGTCTGAAGACTTCTGGGATCTGTGAAAGGGCTACTTCAAACCTATGATTGAAATCAATACATAGCTCCTTATCTTGTTTTCTGATTTTCATCAATTCTGCAACAAGATCAGCTGGTTCTTTTGCAAATTCTTCCTTGAAACAGTCAGCAAGCTCATCCCAACAAGGAAAGGATCTTTTTGAAAAGTTCAAATACCAGTCTTTTGCTTTTGCATCAAAGGACCTAACAAAAAACTTCATCCACATATCCTCATCTCTGAATGAATGCTTTCCCATGAACTCATGAAAATTTTGGATATGTGCATTCCCATCACATACACTGTGACCACTAAATCTGGGCATCTGACAGTATATCCTAGCAGGCATAGTTTCTACTTTATAGTCAACCCATGACAAATCTAATTGGTCATACAAAGGATCAAAAGGGGTGGCAAGAGGTTTCACTTTCTGACTGGTAGACACAACAGGGTTATTTTTTTTTAACTGGGCCTGCTCAGCCTCTAAGAATATCAACCTATTTCTTATCTCTTCTATTCTTTTATCCAACATTTCACCACTGAGTATGGGATAATTCATCCTTGGATTCATGAAATTTCTATTTTCAGACATCCCTTGCATTCCTAAGACCTGTAACCTCCCCTGGAATCTAACCTATGCAGCAAAACAACAAATATAAAGAGGAAGGAACAAGGTACCTTTCTTATACAGATGCTGAAGTCTGAACATCACATTTTCTGTCACAACACACACATCAATTTTTCATGTGCACTTGAATTTTTTGTAGAGTCGCCACCTCTCCAAAGAGGACAAAATTTACAGTAGCTGAAAGCTCATCAAATATGTTTCTGAGTTCATACCACCAGCAGAGCATCATCATTCACATGAAAGACTCCCCAGCAGAGTCGCCATTTTTGTTGGTGACTTGGATGGGCACACAGATATTTCACCAGAGAGGACAAAAATAACAATTTTCAAATCACCATCCCTAGTGGAGTCACCATTTTTGTTGGTTTTTCTTCTGAATCAGCATTAGGGTTTGCCACTTCTAATGCACAGGCAGATTCAGCCAACTAAATACAGGAGGTTTCGTGAGCTCCTCCCCTTCACTTCTGGTTCTGCCGCACCAAGGGGGGTGTCCCTATTTGATAAAAGTATAACCTTGACTAGCTCAATGACAGAAGAATTTAACTTGACAGCAACAGGCAGAATATTCTCATGTATGGACCAAGATTTGTGTAACAAATCACAAGGTTGGCAACATTCTTGGACATGATGTCTGGTTGGGAATGAGAGCATGCAGGGATCCTAATCCTACTCCTACAACTAACAGGTGGAAGGATGAGATGGTTTGAAATGATGTTTGGAGTGATGGGACTTTCCTAGACCCATTGAACAGACAAATTCCCAAACCAGTGCCTTATCTGGGCATCAGAGTCATATCTAAGACTGTAAATGTCTCCCCATGACAACATAAATTCATATCCAGAGGACCTGAGAATAATGCTACTGCCTGATAGCAACATGTCCAAGAAAGAGTATCATTAATTATCATGCTTAACAGATCCTATGATGCAATATATTTCCCTTTGTATCTGATCAAAAGCCTATTTAACCACTCCTTGAGTAGACGCAATAAATCAGACACACAGTATGCATACACTGAAAAATTTGGAAGTCCTTGACAACCTTGTTTGAAAGGAAAACAAATGACATACAGGAGACAATCAGAAACAATACACACACAGGTGTTTTTCATTTAAAATCAATCTACATAGAAGGTCATCACAGAGAAAATCATCATTTACAATCCAAGATAGATTAGTACACCAGACTAAGGACCGAGTCTATAGCAAAAAATGCCTTTCAAAATGTGAACACCTTATGTTCAGAGCCAGAGCTGAAAGCCCAAAAACATCCAACCCCTAAAAAGTAACACAACTGAAAGTATTTATACAGAACCGTGTACATTCAGCAATTAATTACATGGCCAGAAGTCAAAAATTTGCCAGATACATCCATTAGAGGGAATGGCACTCAGAAGCCATCAATGCAGTAGACAAGGGAGGCCTTGAGCCTTGCGCCGCCATCAAGAAGTCTTCCTCCATAAATCAGGCCACCTAATCATGTGTACCATTTCTCTTACCCCTGCTACAGTCGCCATTGATGGCTCAACCACCCGCGACTACGTGAAAACTATCACTGCGTTCAAAAAGAAATTTCCCGCTAAAATGCATTTTTTGAAGTTTCAAATGTGCAGGGAAATTAATCCCACATTACTGCCGCAGAGACTCCTTCAGCAGTTTATAAACGGGGCAACAAACATAATAAGCGTCGAGCACTTTTGCCACGCTCGACAAACGCCTCTCAGCCCAAAGCCCATCGCCCAGACCTAGGCCATTGGCTCACCCCACAAATCTCTCATCGATCTCAACGGTCTCACCGACCGCTACCTTCGCATTCCCCTTTATCGGCCAGAGAAAGACCCTCAAGCCGACCTTCCAAACCTTCGCTGATCTCATCAGTTACACCGATGAAGCCACCGCAATCCTCTGTCGGCCAGACTACTACCATCGGCCAACCAAAAAGCCTCCTCGCCGATAGGCAAAAGTCACACTGACGCTTACACTATATTCCTTGTCATCGGCCAGAGAAAGACCGTCGGGCTAACTTCCCAGATTCCCACCGACCATACACGTCTCCCCGATGGCTACCAAAACACACTACATTAGTGGGTTACCAATCCACCCTCCTCCATCGGTATGACAAAAAATTATCGGGAAGACCACAAATTACTACGCCGATAGATGAAAGTCCTGGCGACCACACATATGCCCAAATCCCCATCAGCCCGAGTAACAATATCAGCAGAGGCCAAAACCCCTTTGTAAATAGCAACAGTCCCGCCGATGGTCTTTCCGTCTCCAAGACACACTCCCTCGTCACCCCGATATGTCGAACACCAACCTCACCATCGGCCAGACTCCCAATTGTTGGCCTAGCATGAAATTCCCCTGCCAATGAAGAGTATTACACCGATGAACACCAAAAACACAAAGCGCTGAACTGTTGAACCATCGAACCATGAACCGGTTCAACCCGATGGTTCAACACTGAGGTTTAAACATCAAAAATAATACTCCATCTACAAAACACTCCGGCCGAGAGGAAAAAACTCAAAGCATCGAACTATTGAACCTTGAACCGTTGATAAAGGGTTCAAGCGGGAGGTTCAACGATACAATATTTGTGCAAGGCAAATGCATAATATGAACTGCTAGAAGAGAAATGAACCATGAACCGCTGAACCATTGAACTTATAGAAAAAAGGGTTCAAGTTCAAACCAAAATGTCGAAGACACAAAAATGAACGCATGCCGATAGAAAAACATGAAGACCCCTCCTCAAGAAATGAGATGCAGATGCTGAAAAACACTGAAGGGGTGCCAAAACTTAGAACCTTTTTTGGATTTTTTGGGATGGTGCCTGCATGAAAATTGCTAAATTAATTGACAGTGAAGTCAGGCACCAACACAGAGGAATGCAGAGAATAACACTTTCTCCCTATCACCACCAAACATACAGGAAAAGTAGTTTTCACACCGGTGAACATAACTTACTCAAAGCTTCATAATAGAGGCTCAAACATGGAACATAGCATCTTCAGATAGACTTCTAAATAACTTCCAATCCACAGACAAAGATATTCATTCTATAGGAATGCAAAGCAATCTTCTAGACTTTTTTTGTATGCAAAAAACTGTTTCCACTGTAACTCACTGTTTGTACTAGAGGAGCTAATTTTCTCAATATCCTCAGCATCAAAATCAATTACATAGGTAAGTACAAAGAATCTAACTCATTACAATAAAGTAACAAGATAAGGGTACAGTTGACATCAATGAAAACACAGATATGTTGACATCATTGACAACACCAATTGGGCACATACTTGCAACAATCTCTCCCTTTGTCATTGATGGCAACATATGATGTGAAAAAATAAAAAAGAGCATCAAGACAAAATTCTCCCCCTTTCACTTTACACATTTGTATCCTTTCTCCCCCTGAGATTTTCACATGATTTCTCTCCCCCTTTAACATCAATGGCAAAGGGCTCATACTTGGATTCTACTGCTCTGATCCAACTTGGCTGTTACCAACACATCTAGCTACTCCCCTAGAGAGGTAGCTCTCAAAACATCAATGCAGATCAAGGAATGAGACTTGAACACCACTAGATTGATGCATTCTCATGCATCTCAGTTTAGTACAAGAGGGGTTACGACCCCTAATGTTTCTCTGAGATACTCCAAAGTATCCTTAGGTAGAGGTTTGGTGAAGATATTTGCAATCTGATCCTTTGTGGACACATATTCCAACTTTACCTCATTCTCTATCTCCTTTTCTCTTAGAAAGTGATACCTTATAGATATATGCTTTGTTCTTGAGTGCATCATTAGATTCTTTGAAATATTTATTGCACTTGTATTGTAACAAAAAATTACAACTTGATCTTCATATACAACTCTTACGTCCCTCAAAGTCCGCTTTATCCATAACACTTGAGTATAGCAACATGCTACTGCAATATATTCTTCTTGTGCAGGTGATAAAGAGATTGAGTCTTGTTTCTTTCTTAGTGAAGAAATGAATTTGTTTCCCAAAAAGAAAGCACCTCCACTTGTACTTTTTCTGTCATTAACATTTCTGGCCCAATCAACATCTGTATAAGCACTAAGAGTGAAGTCATTATCCTTTGGATACCATAAGCCATGATCTGTAGTGCCTTTTAAATACCTCATGCCATCACATGTGATTCTCTTGGATCAGCTTGAAATCTTGCAACAAGACAAACTATATGCATAATATCAGGTCTAGTTTGAGTTAAATAAAGCAATCCTCCAATCATGGATCTGTACTTTTTCTGATCAGTCTTAGGTGATTCATCAATTTTGTTCAACTTACAGCCAGTTACTATGGGATTACATACCGGTTTAGAGTCTTCCATCACAAACTTATTTAACAACTCTTTTACATACTTAGATTGAGATATGAAGATTCCTTTATCTGATTGATTGATTTGCAGACCTAGAAAGAAATTCATCTCACTAAACATAAACATCTCAAACTCTTTCTACATTTCACTAGAAAATTTCATACACATGCTTTCATTGCCTCCAAATAAGATATCATCAACAAAGACTTCAACAATCAAACTTTTATCACCATTAATCTTGAAGTAGAGATTAATATCAACCGTACCTTTGTTGAACCCTAGCTATAACAAATACTTATCTAACCTTGTATACCAGGCTCTAGGAGCTTGCTTGAGTCTATACAATGTTTTCTTCAACCTGCATACCATATCACCTTGGTTTGATAGTTGAAATCCTTCTAGTTTCTCAATTTAGGCTTCCTCTTCCAACTTACCATTTAGAAATGCGGACTTCACATCCATCTGATACACTTTGAAATCTTTGTGAGCTCTAAATTCCATAAACATTCTGATTACTTCAATCTAAGCTACTAGAGCAAAAGTTTCTTCAAAATCTATTCCTTCAATTTGAGAATGTCCCTTACACACAAGCCTTTCTTTATTCCTTACAACTTCTCTATTTTCATTCAACTTATTCTTGAAAACCCATTTGGTTCCAATAATATTTTTGTCAGCAGGTCTAGGAACTAATTCCCAAGTTTCATTCGTCTCTATCTACATTAGTTCTTCCTCCATTACATTTACCTAATTTTCATCATTGTAAGCTCCATTCACAATTTTTGGTTCAACTGTGGAGAGAAAATAGTAATTCCCTTGTTCTTCTATAGCTATTTTCCTTGTTAGTACTCCTCTATCTTTATCTCCGATACTTTGATATTCAGAGTGATTGATTCTTACATACCTGGGAGTCTTAGCAGCAACTTCTGGAGCCTTTTCTTATTCATCTTGACTGTCTTCTTGTTCAACTTTTTCTTCATAAGTTATAGCAATAGGTTCATCTAATTCATAACCATTTTGATATGATGTTCTTCCTTTGCCTTCATCCACCTTCATAATTACACTCAACAATTATTTTTAATGTTTTGTTGTAGCACCGGTAGGCCTTACTCTTGGTAGAGTATCCAAGAAAGATTCCTTCATCACATCTTGCATCAATTTCCCTAGATCTTCATCTCTTTTGATATAGCATTTGCTTCCAAAGACTTTAAAATATCTTATTGTTGGAGTTCTTCCATACCACAGTTCATAGGGAGTTTTAGTACCATTTCCTTTCAATTAAACTCTATTTTGAATGTAGATAGCAGTATGTATGGCTTCTTTCCAAAAGACTTCCAGTAAACCTCCATCATTCAACATTGTCCTAGTAGCTTCTTGAACTGTCCTATTCTTTCTTTCCACAACTCCATTTTGCTAAGGAGTCCTAGTTGCAAACAATTGCCTCTTTATTCCTTGCTCTTCATAGAAGGTGTTGAATTCATTTGAAGTGAACTCACTTCCTCTATCAGACCTCAAGCATTTGATTTTTAGCTCTATTTCATTTTCAACCATTGCCTTGAAAGATTTGAACTTCTCTAGGGCTTCAAATTTGTCTCTCTGGAATGTAACCCAAGTCATTCTAGAATAATCATCAATAAGCAACATGAAGTACCTATCACCTTGTAGAATTCTCATCCTTGTAGGACCACATAGATCTGTATGAACTAGATCTAACAAACCAGCAGAGAATTGCTCTTTGCTCTTGAAGCTTGTTCTTGTTTGTGTCCCCATATAACATTCCTTACAAATGGTATTAGTGGGTTTCACAAGTTTTGGTAAATCTCTCACAGTCTGACCAGAACTTATCTTTACAAGATTATCAAAGTTTATATGACACATCCTTCTATGCCACAACTGTCATGCCCACTTTTCACATGCCGTCACAACATGCAAACCCACGTGTCATGTCCACATGCATCATGTGGTCATGATACGAACTATCAAAAATTTTCCCCTTACTACTCTGAATGCCCCCCTTGCATGCGCAAGCATGCCCGGTTGCGCATGTTTAATTCGTCTAGTTATTGTTGCTAACAGAATATTCTACACACGTGTACATATTGATATTGATCACTATGTTTATGTTGATTTAATTTGCAACGTTTAGGATTTCCTTGGTAGGTGGTTGACCTTTATTGGATTTCCCAGTTTATTTCAATACTGGCTCACATTTCTACTCTTTTTACATTCCATCGTCTATTTATTTAATTATCTATTTACTTCAATAAATTGTCTCATTTTCATTGTCTACCATTTGGTTATAATTTATCTTGAAAACGCAATTTCTTTTACCAACCGAACTATCAAATTTTAAATATTAGATGTCAAAATTAATTGTCTCATTATTTATTTATATAAATATTTTATTTTTCTTTTATTATATATATATTTTTTAAAAATCCCCTTTTCACCATGAATAAACGATGATTTTATATTTACATTTTTAATTACATTTCAATTATTTATTTATATTCACACACACACACACAAACACATATATAATCATTCATATAAGTACCACTAGTGAAATAAATTTTCCTTTTTGATTGAAAACTTCACATTTATAAATGAATATCATATATATATATATATATATATATATATATATATATATATATATATATATATATGCACTCACACACACACATATATATACATTTATTTTTGTTTAAAACATTTTAAACCATACTAGTGGAAACTCCACTCTTGTTTTAATACATATTATTATGAAATTCCAACTCATAGAACTGGGGTTAAATAACCCTAATTTTTTTTGTTGTTGTTTGTGATTGTATGTTGCAGGTGGGAAAGGGCATCGGCGGCGGCCATGGGACATGGCTCTGGGCGTAGGGGAGTGAAGTGTGGTGGTAGGCAAAGGCAGGTTGTTACGTGGCAGCGACGACAGTGAGCGGAGGCCGCGGTGGAGGGTGGTACATAGGCCGCAGAGGGCGGCGGTGAATGGATGCTGTGGGGATGTCTGCGCAGTCAGTGGAGGCAGGGTTATGGACCGCGAGGCCTGCATTGTATCTTGGCGGGGGCGTGAGTTTAAAGCCATGGCAGGGGTGTGGGGAGGGGCGGAGCCCCACCCACACCCCACTCAGCCCCTCCCCACACCCATTGTATTAATGTATTTCGGTGGGGTTTAAACCCCATCGTATATTATGTTTCCTTCAGCTATATGAACAGCGAACTTCCACAGTCTATTTTCTTTTGCAATTTTCAAAATTTAAAATTAGTATTAATAATATATATATATATATAGCTCATTTTCACAACTTTAATTCAACTATTTAAATATATATACAAGTATACCAAATTTTCACAACTTCATTTAATAATAAAACTATATATACCTATATATATATTTGTGTATATATATACAAGTGTATCAAATTTTCACAACTATATTTAAAAATAAAAATATATAAATTCATAATGAAGTTTCATTGTAAATCCACTTCACACTATCTCTAACATTTTTAATTTCATTATAACAATTACTTAAGTGAAACATAAAGGACTAACCAGTTATATCTATATTTATCAACTAGAATTTAATCTATCAAGAATACATTCCATTTCGAATAGATTTAATGATTTAGAGTAAATACAAGAAACTAATAGATCTTTCAATTCAATAAACATACAACAGACAAGTAAATCGATTTGGACTATTTTCCATTGTATACTTAAATCTAATTCTAATCTAGTTTTCAAAGGCAAATTTACATCTTTTATACTTCTGTAAATGTAACTTTTGCACTAAATAGAACAAGAGATAAAGTTTATCGACTGGTCTAAATTAACAACTAATCTCACAACTTAACAATTTTGATAAACAAAAATAACAACTGTAAGATCCCACAACTCACAAACATTCTACGGAAGGAATTACTTTCTTCTCCCAATACAATTTTTCTACACTTTCAGAAGGAGCATTCTCTCCTCTTTTAAAAGAAACTTATCCAGGAAGAAAATTAAAGAGACCAAGCTCTCATTACAAATGGAAAGATAGAACATTTTCTCTAAACAAGGAAAAACTCCTCCAATCCTCTCAACATGCTCCAAGATGAACCTGTATGACAACAAGGAAGAAAACACCAACCAACTAGCTCTCCTCCCTACCATAGACCGGTAAGAGGGTCACCCCTGAGCTAGGGAGATCATCCACATACCCAGGGTAGAATAGACCAATACACATCACAACTTTTGAATAACAACAATCAAAGCAAACAACATTCAAACTCCCATGGTTTTACAGACAATACAAAGACTTAGCTGAGGTGAGTTCAAAGGGCGTAGGGAAGTAGACTCTCTCTACTCCAATGTGTCATTCTTCTCAAATAATTATCATAGCTTATCTCATGGCCTCAAGCCAACAATATTATTCTTTCTCATGGCCTCAAACCATCCACATAATAAAAATCACAGGGATATCCCAAATAGGCTCTCAAAGCCTTATAGCCCTCTAGGCTCAAAATTACCAACATGCCCTCAAGGCTTCCATATACCAAAATAAGAATACACGCGAGGAGGTTCACACCTTCCCTTCCCCATACAAGATGAGCATTGTCTTCCAACTGGAAGAAGCTCTTTCATACACCCAACACAAACCCAAAATAGCAAAAATAACACATAAACAACCATTGCAAATCCACATTCATCAAACAAGAACAAAAACATACAAGGTGAGTAAATTGGCTCACTAACCTCTACAAGCCCAATTATGGAAGTATTTTGAAGAAGAGCTCCACCCTTAGTCTCCTCCTCCATATTCTCCTTCTTTCCAGAATAATCCAACCCCCTTACCCTCTCCCTCTTCTCCTCTTTAAAACAAATTCTCTCCCTTATTCCTTATTCCATGTGGCATTAAAAAAACTAAACCCACTCATTATCCATTATCCCTAATGGACTTAAAACAATTAACCCCACTCAAGTGGTTCCCCACTAGAGCCCTTTTCCAACACACGTAGGAATAAAATGTAATAAGAAAAATAGAAATAAAAAAGGAAGTGGATGACACACCACCTTTTTTATGGGGTCTCCCACCAAAAGAGAGGTACAAAGAGACAAGTACTCCATTATTGGTGGATCATGGAGTCATTCCATGACTTGGAAGTGGGTGTAAGTGTGGATTCCACTCATCCCATTATCCCCATGCTCCCAAATTCGTCACTTAACTTCACCATGAAGTTGAAGTGACCATATGGAGGTTATCCCAAGGCTATCCTAGTCAAAAGGGTCCATAGACCCATGGGGTATAACCTAGGGTTGATTTTAACCTAGTTAGGACTCCTAAAGTCAAGTAAAAACTCAAGAATAGGGTCTAAAAGAAATAAAGTTAAAACAAGATTCAAAACAACATCTCGTACAACACATATCACAATATAATTAAATCAGAAGATAGACCTAATTCCCTTTACCTCATGCATCATTACAACATTACAACAATTCACCAAACATGAGGTTGATCTTAGTTCCTCATGGAACTAGATCGGCTCACAAGGGATACAACATAGTGTGTGGAATGATCTCCTGTATTTGTGGTTTTGTTAGCAATACCTGCACACTCAGACTCGAAGTCAATAACACATAAAGATATCATAGCTGAAGCAATTTAAATACATGCATACCTAAACATTCTACCATATAAACGTACTGAATTCACATTAAAATTCCATTTCTAATATTATCCATTCATCATTCACTTAAAAGCAACATCTAACTATCATTGTACAATCAATTAGGTTTAATAACCAAGATTTCGGGATCAACAATCCCCCAATCATAAAAGTAATAGCAATAGTACTGTAAATAGTCTCATGAATAGAAGTGAAAAAGGGTAGGCCTCACATCCTCCCCCTCTAAGATTGTACTTCCTCCTGGAAGTCATCAAAGAGGTGAGGGTAAAGTGTCTTCAGTCTCGTTGCATCTTCCTATGTTGCAGTGACCTCATCATACATATCCCACTGGACCCTAACTTGGTCCAGCTCTCGACCTCAAAGGCCCAGCGTCTGACGAGCCAATATGCGTATTGGTTCCAAAGCTAGCTATCTGTCTGCCTCCTGAAGAGCACTCCAATCCAATACATGAGATAAGTCAGAAATATATTGACGTAGAACTAAAACATGAAAGACATCATGGATACAAGATAGGCTAGGTGGCAAGGCTAAACGATAGGCTATAGGTCCTATCCTCTCCAAAATCTCAAAAGGTCCTACAAATCAAGGTGCGAGCTTAGAGCCTTTTCTGTAATGGATGAGAGTCTTATGCAGTCGCACTCTCAAGAATACCCTGTCACCCACTGAAAAGATTCGATCCATTCTCTTCACATCAGCATACTTTTTCTATCTATCTTGAGCTTCCTGAAGTCTCTGTCTGATCAATGTGACCTACTGTTCCATATCCTGAATTATTTCAGGACCAATGGCAACTCGGTCCTTTAACCGATCCCAACTCAAAGGCATCCTGCAAGGTCTACCATATAAATCTTGGTAAGGAGGCATACCCAACGAGCTATGATGCCCATTATTGTAGGTGAAATCAACCAGATACAGGTACTCCCACCATCTAGACTGATGATCCATAACATACATGCGAAGCATGTCCTCTAACACCTGATTAACTCTTTCTGTCTAGCCATCGGTCTCAGGATGGTAAGTGGAACTGAAGTTGAGCTATGTGCCCAACACCTGATGTAAGGCTCTCCAAAATGATGATGTGAATACAGAGTCTCTATCAGATATCATACGGCGAGGTACTCCATGTAATTTGACAATCTGATCTAGAAACACTCTCGCCACTGATGGTGCATTGTACATTGTGCGTACCGGTGAGAAATGCACCACCTTGGTCAACTTGTCAACTGTCACCTTGATAGCATCATGGCATCATGATGACATAGGTAGACCAACAATAAAATCTATGGAAATGGTGTCCCACTTCCATTCAGGTATCTCGTGAGGATACAAAAGTCTTGCTGGATGCTGATGCTCGGCCTTGACCCTCTAACACTCAAGGCATCGAGCAACATACTCTGTAATGTCGCGTCTCATCCCAACCCAATGATATAACTACCGCAAATCCACATGCATCTTCTTCACTCCTAGATGAGCTGCATAGGGTGCTCTATGAGCCTTAGAGAGTATCACTGTACATAGGTCACCCGCACGGGGTACATAGATGCGCTGCCTATGTCTAGGCAATCCATCCGACTCAAGAGAATATCCTACGAATTTGCCCTTCAGGATCCTCTGATTCTGGATTTCCTATTGTACCTCCAAAAACCACTCATCCCCAGGCAAATGCTGTAAAATACATCCTCTCAAATCCACCTTCAAAGTTAGACTCAGGATCTCGTGGCGCCTTTGACTCAAAGCGTTGGTGACCACGTTCTCCTTTCCTTTAATGTAGTGGATATCAAAGTCATACTCACACATGAACTCCATCCAACACCACTGGCGGGTGTTCAAATTAGGCTGAGTAGAAATGTACTATAAGCTATGATGATCCGAATGGAGCTCAAAACGTTGACCTAAAAGAAAGTGTCTCCAACGAACAAGAGCATGAATAACAGCTGCGAGCTCTAAATCGTGAGTAGGGTAGTTTAGCTCATGTGTTTTAATTTTTTGTGATTCATAAGCAATCGCTCTACCACCCTGCATAAGCACAGCTCCCAATCCCTCTAATGATGCATCCGTGCAAACAATAAAATCTTCTGCCGGATTAGGAATAACTAATATGGGAGCACTGGTAAGACGTTCCTTTAGGATCCCAAAGGCCTTCTCGCACTACTCAGTCCAAGTGAATCCTTTCCCTTTTCGCTGAAGGGAAGTGATAGGATGTGCTATCCTGGAGAAACCTTCAACAAACCTATGGTAGTAACCAGCTAGTCCCATAAAGCTTCTTACTTCTATTACATTGGTGGGTGCTGGCCAATCCTGAATTGCTTTGATCTTCGATGGATCTAAGGAGACGCCATCACCTGATAAAATGTACCCCAAATACTACACTTCTATCCTCTTCACCAGGTTGCCATAAAGTTGATGCTCACGTAAACACTGCAATACCTGACGCAAATGGTCCACATGTTCCTCCTCGGTCCGTGAATAGATCAAAATATCATCTAGGAATATGATCATGAACCGATCTAGGTAAGTATGGAACACCCCGTTCATGAGGCTCATGAACACTACAGGGGCATTCGTTAAACTGAAAGGTACCACTATAAATTCATAATGGCCATATTTGGTTCAGAAGGCAGTTTTGTGAATATCTGCCTCAGTGATACCCAAATTTTAGATTAATTTTTTAAAACACTTTGGCACCCTGCATTTAGTCAAAAAGATTGTCAATCCTAGGCAGAGGATATTAGTTTCTCACCGTCACTTTGTTCAACTGTCTGTAGTCCATGCATAGCTGAAGAGATCCATCCTTCTTCTTTATGAAGATAACCGGTCCGCCCCATGGTGAAACGCTAGGTCAGATGTGTCCCTTCTCTAATAATTCTTCTAACTATAGTTTAAGCTCTGTAAGCTCATGTGTAGTCATTCTATAAGGTGCACGAGACACTGGTTCTGCCCCTGGTACCAAACTGATGTGGAAGTCAACTTCCCTGCGTGGAGGCATACCTGGTAACTCTAGTGGAAAAACATTAGAAAATTCTCTCAGGATAGGGTGATCATCTAAGGTAGTCTCAAGTTCATCCTCTGATCTATCACTGACTATGATAGCAAACATCTGACAACCCTTCTGCATGTAGCACTTAAGTTGCTGAGCAGATATTGTATGAGCAGTCGTGGGCTTTTGTATGCCCACTATCTCGACTGGTGTGCCATGATCGTCTAAGCAACTAATCATCCTCTGGCGGCAATCTAGCTTGGCTCTATGAGCTACAAGCCAGTCCATACCCAGAGCTACATCGTAGGATCCTAATGGCATAACCCTAAGGTCACATGTTGTAATGAAAGATCCTAAGGAAATCTCACAATCTCTAACAATGGTATCAACTGACATTTGGCCCCAGAGGCCAACTTGACCTCCCACCTAATGTCCTGCCTAGAAGCCACCAACCTACAACATTCCACTAACGATGTACACAAAAAAGAGTTGGTAGCTCCAGAATCAAATAGGATAGAGATGGGAAAATCTCCAATCATACTTGCTGTCTCTATGACTGAAGCTTGGAATTTAGCTTGGTAGTTTTCAACCGCTGCAAACATATGGTGGGATTTACCCACATCACCCACAGTTTGCTCGGATCCTCCTGCTATAAAACCCTGTGGGCACTCTCTAGCTAGGTGTCCAACTTCACCACAAACATAACAAGGGCCCTTAAATTGTACCTATATAGTCTGAGTTTTGCTTGATTGCTGTTGTCCTGATCTACCAGTGGACCCCTGTGAGCCCCTATACGACTGCTATGGCCTCGCGGGTCCTGCAGGTGGTCCCTGCTGTCTCTGATCCCTACGCGGGCCTTGTTGTTGCCAACCTCTATTATTTCCCCCATGTGACCTCGACTGTGTTCTAGCTTTCTGTTGCTATTGTGACTATTGTTGTTGTGGGGGCCTAGGAGGTAATGATGCTGTACTGAATCTTCCTCTAGTGGGTGCCTGTGTTGGCCTACGGAAACTCTGTTGATACTATTGCTGTCCCCGATCCTAGAACTGAGGGTGAGAATTCTACCCCCATCCTTGAATCTCCTCAACAATATAAGACTTCTCGGTAGCATCACTCAAAGTTTGGGGATCTGCCATCTGAACAGGTCCTACTATACTGTGGTTTAGTCCTCTGATAAACTTATGCTCCAGGAGTTTCTCGTCATGGAGATACTTCGCATATCTGGATAACTCTGTAAACCTACTCTCATACTATGCCACTAAGAGTCCCTGCTGCTGTAGGTCATGGAATTCATCTATCTGACGCTATCTGTAATAGTCTGATAGGTATCGCATGTTAAAGCGCTCAATAAAGGTCTCCCATGAGAGGGTGTCTAAGGAGAGGCGATGCTTGCACTCCTTAGTGCGCCACCAGGTAGCTGCTGTATCTCGTAATAAGTGTACTACCACATGGGCCTTCGTATTGCCTGTGTATGGATGCAACGTGAAGCACCTGTCTAAACTTATAAGCCAGGCCTCTGCCTCAACTCCTTCTGTGGTTCTGATGAAAGTAGGAGGGTTCAATCTCAATATGTCCCTAATGGAATATCCTTTATCTCTACACCCTCTAATAGGCTCATCTGTTTGATAATCATAAGGTCTGGGGCCCAATTGCTCTATTCGCATTGTCTCGTCATGCCTGGCATGATGTGTGGGGCTCCTACTACGGGCCATGTCGGCTGAATCAACCTCTTCTGTATCAAGCAACTTGACATAAGGCTCCACAAATGGTACCCCCTGCGACTCTATACGGGGCTCCACACGTGGCTCGACATGAGTCTCAGCTCATGGCTCCACATGTGGTTCCTCTCGTGGAACATCGTGGGGCTCGACACGTGGCTCTTTTGCGTGGCTCAACTATAGTCGATGTAAGTCTATCTAAGATAGCCTATAAGGCCTGTAATATCTGTGGTCCCATATCAGGTGAAGCTGGTGGTGCCTGCGGTACCTGAGGAATTGGTTGTGTCTGTAGAACTAGCTGAACCTATGGATTTGGTTGTTCTGGTGGGATTGGCTGATCCGGTCCCACAGCTGAAGAATCATTGCGTACCTCGGTGGGTGGAGTACAGTGGGTCGGTATTTACTGAACTCATCTGGGAGGCATCCTACAAAATGAGGTAATCGCTAGTCAGTTTGATCGCAAAAGTGATAATGTGCCTAAACAAGCCCAGTGTTTAAAACAACTGTGCTTTGATACCAAATATCATGCCCACTTTTCACATGCAGTCACAACACGCAAACCCGCATGTCATGTCCACATGTGTCATGTGGTCATGATACGAACTATCAAAAATTTTCCCCTTACTACTCTGAATGCCCCCCTCGCACATGCAAGCGTGCCCGATTGCGCATGTTTAAGTCATCTAGTTATTGTTGCTAACGAAATATTCTACACACATGTACATATTGATATTGATCACTATGTTTATGTTGGTTTAATTTGCAATGTTTAGGATTTCCTTGGTAGGTGGTTGACCTTTATTGGATTTCCCCATTTATTTCAATACTGGCTTGCATTTCTACTCTTTTTACATTCCATCATCTATTTATTTAATTATCTATTTACTTCAATAAATTGTCTCATTTTCATTGTCTACCATTTGTTTATAATTTATCTTGAAAACGCAATTTCTTTTACCGACCGAACTGTCAAATTTTAAATATTAAATGTCAAAATTAATTATCTCATTATTTCTTTATATAAATATTTAAATATTTTGTTTTTCTTTTATTATATATATATATATATTTTTAAAATCCCCTTTTCACCATGAATAAATGATGATTTTATATTTACATTTTTAATTACATTTCAATTATATATTTATATTCACACACACACACACACACACACACACACACACACACACACACACACACAATCATTCATATAAGTACCACTAGTGAAGTAAATTTTCCTTTTTGATTGAAAAATCCACATTTATAAATGAATATCATATATATATATATTTATTTATTTAAAACATTTTAAACCATACTAGTGGAAACTCCACTCTTGTTTTAATACATATTATTATGAAATTTCAACTCATAGAACTGGGGTTAAATAACCCTAATTTTTTTGTTCTTGTTTGTGATTGTATGTTGCAAGTGGGAAAGGGCATCGGCGGCAGCCATGGGACATGGCTCTGGGTGCAGGGGAGCGAAGTGTGGTGGTGGGAGGAGGCAGGGTGTTAGGTGGCAACGACGGTAGTGAGCGGAGGCTACAGTGGAGGGCGGTGCATAGGCCACAGAGGGTGGTGGTGAGCGGACGCTGTGGGGATGTCTGCACAGTCAACGGAGGTGGGGTTATGGGCCACGAGGCCTACGTTGTATCTTGGCGAGGGCATGAGTTTAAATCCACAGCGAGGGTGTGGGGAGGGGCGGAGCCCCACCCACATCCCATTTCATGGGGTGTGTGTGGGGCTCTACCCCTCCCCACAGCCATTGTGTTAATGTATTTCGGTGGGGTTTAAACCCCACCGTATATTATGTTTCCTTCGGCTGTATGAACAGTGAACTTCCACAGTCTATTTTCTTTTGCAATTTTCGTAATTTAAAATTAATATTAATAATATATGTATATATATATATATATATATATACCAAATTTTCATAACTTCATTTAATAATAAAACTATATATAACTATATATATTTATATATATATATATGTGTGTGTGTGTGTATATATATACAAGTGTATCAAATTTTCACAACTATATTTAAAAATAAAAATATATAAATTCATAACGAAGTTTCATAGTAAATCCACTTCACACTATCTCTAACATTTTTAATTTCATTATAACAATTACTTAAGTGAAACAGAAAGCATTAACCAGTTATATCTGTATTTATCAACTAGAATTTAATCTATCAAGTATACATTCCATTTCGAATAGATTTAATGATTTAGAGTAAATACAGGAAACTAATAGAGCTTTCAATTCAATAAACATACAATAGACAAGTAAATCAATTTGGACTATTTTCCATTGTATACTTAAATCTAATTTTAATCTGTTTTTCAAAGGCAAATTTACATCTTTTATACTTCTATAAATGTAACTTTTGCACTAAATAGCATAAGAGATAAATTTTATCAACTGGTCTAAATTAACAACTAATCTCACAACTTAACAATTTTGATAAACAAAAATAACAACTGTAAGATCCCACAACTCACAAACATTCTACGGAAGGAATTACTTTCTTCTCCCAATACAATTTTTCTACACTTTCAAAGGGAGAATTCTCTCCTCTTTTAAAAGAAACTTATCCAGGAAGGAAATTAAAGAGACCAAGCTCTCATTACAAATGGAAAGATAGAACATTTTCTCTAAACAAGGAAAAACTCCTCCAATCCTCTCAACATGCTCCAAGATGAACCTGTATGACAACAAGGAAGAAAACACCAACCAACTAGCTCTCCTCCCTACCATAGACCCGCAAGAGGGTCACCCCCGAGCTAGGGAGATCATCCACATACCCAGGGTAGAATAGACCAATACACATCACAACATTTGAATAACAACAATCAAAGCAAACAACATTCAAACTCCCATGGTTTTACACACAATACAAACACTCAGCTGAGGTGAGTTCAAAGGGGGTAGGGAAGTAGACTCTCTCTACTCCAAGGTGTCATTATTCTCCAATAATTATCATAGCTTATCACATGGCCTCAAGCCAACAATATTATTCTTTCTCATGGCTTCAAACCATCCACATAATAAAAATCACAGTGATATCCCAAATAGGCTCTCAAAGCCTTATAGCCCTCTAGGCTCAAAATTACCAACATGCCCTCAAGGCTTCCATATACCAAAATAAGAATACACCCAAGGAGGTTCACACCTTTCCTTCCCCATACAAGATGAGCATTGTCTTCCAACTAGAAGAAGCACTTTCATACACCCAACACAAACCCAAAATAGCAAAAATAACACATAAACAACCATTGCAAATCCACATTCATCAAACAAGAACAAAAACATACAAGGTGAGTAAATTGGCTCACTAACCTCTACAAGCCCAATTATGGAAGTATTTTGAAGAAGAGCTCCACCCTTAGTCTCCTCCTCCATGTTCTCCTTCTTTCCACAATAATCGAACCCCCTTACCCTCTCCCTCTTCTCCTCTT
The DNA here is from genome assembly GCA_027924645.1 of Cunninghamia lanceolata. Lineage (NCBI taxonomy): Eukaryota > Viridiplantae > Streptophyta > Pinopsida > Cupressales > Cupressaceae > Cunninghamia > Cunninghamia lanceolata. The sequence goes on from BSBN01000934.1 coordinate 6,267,624, forward strand.
TAAAACAAATTCTCTCCCTTATCCCTTATTCCAAGTGGCATTAAAAAAACTAAACCCACTCATTATCCATTATCCCTAATGGACTTAAAACAATTAACCCCACTCAAGAGGTTCCCCACTATAGCCCTTTTCCAACACATGTAGGAATAAAATATAATAAGAAAAATAGAAATAAAAAAGGAAGTGGATGACACACCACCCTTTTTATGGGGTCTCCCACCAAAAGAGAGGCACAAAGAGACAAGCACTCCATTATTGGTGGATCATGGAGTCATTCCTTGACTTGGAAGTGGGTCTAAGTGTGGATTCCACTCATCCCATTATCCCCATGCTCCCAAATTCGTTAGTTAACTTCACCATGAAGTTGAAGTGACCATATGGAGGTTATCCTAGTCAAAAGGGTCCCTAGACACATGGGGTATAATCTAGGATTGATTTTAACCTAGTTAGGACTCCCAGAGTCAAGTAAAAACACAAGAATAGCGTCTAAAAGAAATAAAGTTAAAACAAGATTCAAAACAACATCTTTTACAACACATATCACAATATAATTAAATAAGAAGATAGACCTAATTCCTTTGACCTCATGCATCATTACAACATTACAACATTACATCAATTCACCAAACACGAGGTTGATCTTAATTCCTCGTGGAACTAGATCAGCTCACAAGGGATACAACATAGGATGTGGAATGTTCTCCTATATTTGTGGTTTTGTTAGCAATACCTACACACTCAAACTTGAAGTCAATAACACATAAAGATATCATAGCCGAAGCAATTTGAATACATGCATACCTAAACATTCTACCATATAAACATACTGAATTCACATTAAATTTTCATTTCTAATATTATCCATTCATCATTCACTTAAAAGCAACATCTAACTATCATTGCACAATCAATTAGGTTTAATAACCAAGATTCCTTGATCAACAGTCCCCCAATCATAAACGTAATAGCAATAGTACTGTAAATAGTGTCATGAACAGAAGTGAAAAAGGGTAGGCCTCACAACAACCAACTTTCATTTGCTTGGGATAATAAACAATAATCATTAGTTCCTTTTAATTGATAGATGTTACCTCTGGTCTTCTTACCAGTAGGAATCACAATTCTGGAGCTTTCGATTATCTTGCACCCATTGTCTTTGAATCTTAGATCATAGCCTTTGTCACACATATGACCAACACTCAAAAGATTATGCTTCAAACCCTTCAAATATAGGAGATTATCAGTATTATGCTTTCCATCAAATGAAATAGATCATTTTCCACAAATCTTACGAGCTGCATTGTCTCCAAACCAAACCAGCCCTCCATCATATTTTCAAAACTTACAAACTTACTTATGTCACTGGTCATGTGAAGTGAGTATCCACTATCAATAATCCATTCATCCTTATCTTTCTCAACCTGAATAGCCAAAGCACTTTCTTCCACTAGTTTTTCTTCCTTCACCCAGCTAGCAAGATTAGTAGACATAGGTTCTTCTTTAATAGCAACAAATAAGCATTCATTTGCACTAGTACTAGCCTCATTAGATTCATCATTAGTCACACATTAACCATCAAAATCTCTAACATAGTAGCATTTATTTAAAGCTCTAGGTCTATTCTCAAATCTTTTTCTATTCCTTTCAATTCTTTCAAGACATATAGAAGTATAATAACCTACTTTACCACAAGAAAAACATTTAAAAGTAGTTTCCCTTTGAACTTACCAAAACCTCTTTGCAATTTATCAACAAAGATAGACTCAATTTCATCAAAGTCATCAGCAGGTTCTACCTTGTATTTCTCAGCTCTAGATATCTTTTCTAAAGTACTGGATTTAAAAGTTGTCTGAACTTTTGGCAGAGCATCTTTAAATTCTCTCATCTCAAAGGATGTAAGCTTGCCAAGAAATTGATCTCTATCAATGGTTTTTACAGTCATTACTTCTTCAATTGCAGCTATCCTGTGACTATATGACTTTGGTAGTGATCTAATATTTTTCATCACAACTTCCTTATCACCAATAGTTCCTCCCATACCTTTTATTCCATTGACAATTTCATCAACCCTTTGCATGAAGGCTGTAATGTTTTCATCTTCATTCATCTTTAAACTCTCATATTTTGCATTTAGGTCCTATAGCTTGGTTTCTTTTACAGAATCATCTCCTTCATACAATTTATTCAACTTTTCCAAACCTCATTTGTAGTTTCTAGATCCATGACTTTTATCAACTCAGTGTTAGACAAAGCACTTAACATGGCATCTCTAGATTTTATATTCAACTCATATTCTTTGATTTCATCTTTAATTGACAAACCATTTGGTGGCATGGTATGTTTTGATTCTACATCTTTCCATACTTTATAGTCAAGACAAAGAAGATGGCTTTTCATTCGTACCTTCCAAAGAGCATAATTTGTCCCATCAAACTGTGGAGCTTCATTTTTAAAAGACATCCCAAATCTTCCTCAAGTTGTTAGGCTTTCTTCTAAGGAACTTGCTCTGATACCAATTGTTGAAATACATAGGACAACTTAGAGGGGGGTGAATCAGTTGTCACAAAAACTTAACTTCAAATGACCATCAAACCATCAACTACTTAATTGTTGCTAATGATATTTAATCATGAAAGCTTGAAACCATAGACTTAATCACAATCAAACATTCAACACTGTAGAAACTAGATCTTTACATGGAAAACCCAAAAAAGGAAAAACCATAGTGGGTGTTAGCCCATAGAAATATATAAGTTATATCAATACCGAAAAACAAAGTCTCACTGCCCAAAATGCTCACTGCAAATATCGACTCACTGCCAAGGGGTGGCTCACTGCCAAAGGGTGGCTCACTGCCAGGAATTATTGAACTAATTAGACAACATTACTCTATGCTTGAGTTTAGTTCCATTGAAGCTCAATATTCTTTCTCTACTCTGCTTTTCTTTTCTTCGCACTTATCTTCTCATTTTTCCACACACACACTTTTTTAAAATTACATTACAAGTCTTTATACAAGTCATCAACCTTGGAATATACGTCAAGGTCGGCAATACATTCATCAACCATTGGAGAAATCTCGAAGGTTGCAATCATAAAAACATACATAGAAATAGGTCAAGACCTAATACATAATTTGCTAAGGGAAAGATTGAAAGATGTATGTTGATCATGCCATGCCTTAGATGGAACTCAAACACAATCCTTCATGCCACAACATGCTTCCACCATCTTTGAAACATCTCTGCAAATAATGTAATCAACTAGGTTGGCCAAGACTAATGAGAACACTAAGTCTTCTAAGAAGATTCTTCATCCACGATCCAAATTTCTCTTTGTAGACCAATCCAAGGGTAGGAACATGATAAGGAGACATCCACAAGCACATTGAAATCATCATGAAATAATGACACAACTTTTAACCAATCTATCAATAAGATTCTTCAAATTGGAGCACATAAACAACACAGGCAACTACTATCATAAGGAAAAGATCACTTGCGGACCACCAGATCATGAACCATTGAAGTTGAAGGCTCTTAACATCATCTTAGACTTAGCTCTACAACCACAAACAAAAATAGTTAAATGCGGAGGAATGTGGAGCATAACACTTTCTCACTTTCACCACCAAACATACAAGAAAGTAATTTTCACACTGGTGAACATAACTTACTCAAATCTTCATACCAAAGGCTCAAACTTGAAACATAGCATCTTCAGATAGACTCCTAAATAACTTCCAATGCACAGACAAAGATATCCATTCTACAGGAAATGTAGAGCAATCTTCTGGACAATTTTTTTGTATGCAATACACTATTTCCACTGCAACTCATTGTTTCTACTAGAGGAGCTAATTTTCTCAATATCCTCAGCATTAGAATCAATTACATAGGTAAGTACAAAGCCTCTAACTCATTACAAGAAAGTAACAAGATAAGGGCGTAGTGGACATCAATGACAACACAGATATGTTGACATCAATGTCAACACTAGTTAGGCACATACTTGCAACAAATATAACATATACAACATATAGAATATATATGTGTGTATACGTTGTATATGCACTGTATGTGCTCAATAACATATAGCATATACAATATATAATACATATATATGTATATATGTATGTGTATTATGTATATGTTGTCTATGCTTTAAATATATGCACTATATATGTCGTATATATAAGAAGAAGATGTTGTATATGTTGTATATGCTATATATATGAGCCATATATATATATATATGTTGTACATGTATATATTTATATATGTGTATATGCACTGTATATGTTGTATATGCCAGACACAGATTTCATTTATTCAAAAAGGCTTTAGAAATGTTCAAGTTACAATATATATCTAGAGCATATACATCATATATAGTGCATAGAAATTATGAAAAAAAAATGATATAGAGCATATATATATAAAGTGCATATATAACATATATAGTCAATATACAACATATATAATGCATATACAATATATACAGTACATATACATATATACAATGCATATACAACATATACAGTACATATACACATATACAATGCATATACAACATATATATAGCGTGTTGGAGCTTATAAATTTTTCTTGATTCTGCCAGTTTTATAAACCTTGAACCCCAAAATCTAGTGTAAAAAGCCTTAATCCTTTTCCTGCTCGTATCCTAAAAATAAAAAACCTTTGTTAATATCCTTATTGGGTAATTTCCCATCACACCTATGTTCCATCTTTGTATTTCCATCTTGACATATATATAGGCCAAGTACTGCATCCCCGTGGATGTGTGTAGTCACCCCTAGTAGACACTAGCAGGTTTACGAGAAGTTAAGGTGCAATATAACCATTCAATGCAATATCACATCAACCTATAGTGGTATGTGCGGGATGGCAGTAAGAGATTAAATAATCATAAGGTGACCCATAGCCCCCATGACAAGTGTGCATGACATCAAAGGTAGAGTGTGATATAGTAGAATAGAATAAAATATTAAAGATATATGGTCCCACTGCCTTAAGGGGATCTTCACATGCTATGACAGGACTGCAGTACAGTTGGCATCACATTCACTATGAATATAGGATAAATTATACCAAAGGTTTTGGACTGTTTGATCATCTTAGATTAATTATACATATTTAAACTCACACGAGATGATCGACTGCTATATCTTTCAACATGAATTGGCATTAATGGTGAAATGACTAAGTTTTAGAGCTTATATGTTTGGAATTTGGTGCCATTTTGATCATTCACAGTAACGTAGTGTGTTCAAAGATGAAGGGATTCAAGGCTTGGTGTGCTTGATGTGAGCTCAACAACTGCTACATAAATAAGTAAGTGAATCTGTGCCTCTCCTTGGTCAAGGTAAAAAAGCGTTTTAATTACCAGTTTCAAACATATTTATGAACAAAAAGTTTCAAACCCTAGTTAAGAGAAATTTACAGAATACCTCCTAAGAAAATTGAGTCTGTGAGTAAAAAAGGAGAGTCCTTAGCTCCTAAACAAAATAAGAGACCACTTCACCAATCAGTCTTAGCTGTGTCACCAAAACTAGTTGATAGGGGTTATAAAAAGGTGTTTAGGGATGAGGCACATGGATGTAGGGATGTTGTTATTCCCATTTCAGGGTGGAACTTGTTTTGTTACTTTTGTGAGAAGAGGAATGCTCATACCCTTGTTTCAAACCTCTGGACTCTTGAATTGACAAAACTAGTTCTCCCTAATGTTTTTATAGATGTTGAGTTCATCAGATTATTAGCACAACATTATCATGGAGTAACAAGGACTGTTAGGTTACCTGATGGGTCACCATCTGTAGTACTAACCAAATTAGCCATTATAGAATGTTTCATGTTAAACAAACAAGCCCTCACCAAAGTTGATCTTCAAAAGAGTGAGGAGGACTATAAAATATTAAGGAAGACTTATTGGACTGATCAGCTTCCAATGCATATAAGGAAGGGTGCAAATAACAAAGAGATACCTATATCTTCATCTTGTGGTGAACCATTTTTAGTAGATGATTTTGCAGTATACTTCAAAAGGACATATTTTGCCTTGTGTCAAGTGTTGGGAATTGATGCACATGATAGGATGCTAGTCAGTCTTATGATGATGGCCATAAGGATTCAAAATCCTAAGGTGAATATTGAGTTTTATTTTGCTTCAGAAATTGAAAAGGGATTACATGAGGGATTTCTTCAAGTGAGAGAAAACAAGGCTCCCAGAACTTTTAGACATTACTCCTTATTGTGCCATTTAATATTGTACCAAAACATAAATTGTTGGACTCAAAGAATGGATATAAGAATGCTATATCATAAGGGAAAAATAATGCCAGTATAATTTTGGTGTTATATTTGGGACAGTAGGTGCAAGAATAGTGATTATACAATCTTTCGTGATGACCAAGGCTACCTGCAGAAATAAGAGAGTTGTTAAGACTTTTTGCATTAAAACTAGAAAAGGGACATACTCATAACTTTGGTGATTGATTTATCTTGCTTGATCATACAATTATTAGGATTTATAGATGCTCTCAAGTCCCCCACATTTTCCAAAATTTGTTCCTCCTTGTTTGACATTTTTAGAATTCATGTGGCAGATGTTGTGGATGGAAAGGGAAGTTATGAAAAAATAGAAGAATGGTACATTCTTACCTGACTTGACTGTGTATGCAGAACTCTCCATTGGTTCAGACACCCTTGAAGAGGTGTAATATTATTTGAAGGGTGGGTATTCTTTGTAATCTAAAGTGGAAAGGGTCTTTGACCTTGAGAGACATATGACTTTTGTGAGGAATTTGACTCTCACTAAGACATGGATAACCTATGACATGTACTATGATGAAGATGTGATAATAAATTGTGTCACTTCGCAAGAGGAGTTTCAAAGAAAGAGGAAATGGGAAATTTTGATGAAATTAGTGGAAGAAAGGAGGAAAAGGGACCTTGATTTCTTAGGATTATTTGTGGAAGAAAATTTCTCTAAAGAGAATTGATTTAATGATTGATTAGGTTGAAAAGTTATATGATAAGTCAAGAGGACCTGAGAGCGAGCCCAAAAAGCTCACTAAGCTTCCTATTAAGAAACCATGGGAAGTTGTGATATTTGAGCCTCCTCCTGATGTAATTTCAGTGCAACAATCTTCACCAATTTCACCTTCGAAGCAACCAAGGTCTAAACAAATAGAAGATTGACAATGTAACTCCCCTAGTAGCATCTAAAATGATAGAGGAAGTGAGGGACACAAAGCAGGTTTGTAGTGTACTAAGGCACATGAAAGATGATGATGAGGTTGATCAAGCACTTGTTGAACTTGAAACTAAGGCTCATAAGCCTCATGCAAGAATGGGCATGCAGGTACATAGAGAACAAGAGTTAAATGAAGATGAAAGAGTAGTAGCCTCTCTTAGGTTTATGGGAGACGATGAGTTTGTAAAGACTCCTGAGTTTAAAGATTTTTGGGTTAAGATGAAAATGAAGGAATTTGAAGAAAGAGTTCAAATAAATAAAATGGGAACTAATGAGTCCCAGTATTGTCAAATTTTGGCTCAAACATTCAAAGAGCTCAGGATAAATGAAGTAAATGTTAGTCCATAAGAGGCTAGAGAAATGGTGTTGAAGAGCACCATTTAATCATTCTCATGTTAGAATTGAATAAAATGTTTTATTTGACCAAGTAAGAAATCAGGAGGATTCTATGTTAATTGCAGAGTTTGATTCAGAGGAAGGAATGAATGGTACTGGGTATAACCCTAAGATTGAAAATTTGGCCTTTTAGGAAAAATAAAAGAATACAGAGAAGCCAAGGTTATTGGATGTAATGCAAGAAATGAGGGGAGCCATCATTGTTAAAACACTCAGGGACACTTCTGCACTGGAGGCATCCACCATGATAGTGCATTCAACCATGTTTACTCAAGCTGTTGTTAAGAATACAAAACTCAAATTGGTGGAATATGAGAAAGCCCAAATTGACATGAATGAAGAAGTAAATAGGTTGTTTTGGGAGAATGTCAAATTAGAAGAACAATTAAAAGGTGTTGATTCTTCTCATAGCAAGGATATTGTGATTTATCAGCCTTTCACATCTCATGAACTTGGTACTGACACAGTTCCTATAGATCAAGTAAACGCTTTAAAGAAAGGCTTGGAAAAAAAGATTGAAAATTTGAAAAAACTCAATGAAGTCACTAAGGAGGGGGTGAGATCTCAAACTTTTGGTGTATTGGAAAAGTTTTAGAGCATAGGGTGAAGCTGGTTATGGATAAAATAGAAGATGTACATGAATACTATGTTGTTTTTTCACAAGCACTAGAACAGATGAAGGCTCAAGTCCCAATTTTATATCCTTTGTTTAAGAAGTGGCAACTTGTTGAGCACACTTTGATAAAACTGTGTAAAGTTTTATAGATAAGTCTAGATGCTCTGATAGCTTTAAAGCCCACTGAGAAGATGGTAAAAATGGTTATTGATGAATTTTAGTATGTATCTAGAGAGAGTAAAAAAATAAGAACTTGGTACATTCAAAAATCAATTTATACCAAAGATTCTAAGGGAAAGTGCTCATCTCAAAAGTCTTGAGGATTGGAAGAAGGAATTTAATTAGATAGTTCCCAATGTTATCACTCAATTACAAAAGCATCAAGAAATAAATGTTCATAGTTTTAATTTAATTTTGGATGGAATAATTGCATTGGATCCAGGTTATTTCAAGTTTGTCATGGAAGTCAATGGATTGCTAAATAAAAGGTGGAATGATCATTTGGCAAATGTGCCACAAATTTAGGTATATAAGCGGGCAAATGATAATACAGTGTTTCAGTGGGAATAAAAATATTTGACTCCTCTCGAGGACTACTCTTGTCCTAGAATATTGTGAAATGAGCAGGTTTTGTGAAGAAAGATCCTTGCCAGATCCATCAATCATCAGTGCTTCATAATTTTCAATGAACCATAGATATGCCTTAGTTTATTGTCAACCTTCAATGATGCTTTATTTTCATCCATTGCATTTGTATTTTGGTCAATGTAATTAAAAACAAACAAAAGACAATCAATATGAAAATTTGTTGCATTTGGGTGGGTAGTTGAAAGGTTGTAATGGTCTAAAGCTTGTTTCTCCCTTCATCTACCTATAAGAAGGAAACCAAGACCAATTTTTAAGGGAGAATGGGAAATTGGATTTGGACAAAAGCTATATATTGTAAAGCCCTTTTCTGAAGCCAAGTAATGGAAAGACAACATTAACATGGTGCCCAAATTATGGTTTCAATTATTGTGTTGAAGTTATTGATAATAATTATTTTTTTGTCTCCAATTTGATGTTTTCCTTGTTATTTAAATCAGTGTATGAAGTATATATCTAATGTATTAAAGCACATTCATGTTTTGTGTGGTTTATTTGATTGGTTTTTTCAAGAATTAAATTCATTTGAATAAGTCACAGTAGCCTGGAAGAGTTCATTTGGATTAAAAAGAAGAGCCTAGTAATTAAATTCCTTGCACGTTTATGCAGGTCATAAACATCAGAGTTACAAACAATTTGAGTTATAACTAGTAGGAAGACACATTATTCTGACCCTGTTACCCAGTGGATGAAAGGTACCAATCATTTCTATCCCCAAAATAATTTCTTCTAAAAATATTTTCCATAAATTTTAATTTTCAGTTGTAGGAGTAGGAGTAGTAGTTAGTTTTGTATTTTATTGTCTATTTCAAAGCCTCATGCCAATGTGAAATAGATTAAGAAAGGATGATTTAATTGACAAAATTGTAATCACAAAAACCCTACAAATCTGTGTGAGGTTTGTAATCTTCTTGATTACCATCAATTAATCCCAGGAAAGTTAACAGTTATTGGTGATAAGGTACACCCACCTAGGCATAGCAAAGCCTAAAGAATATGGAATTCTAACATTCTAGGTTAATTTCGTTTGTTGGCTCGATCACATGTTGAACCTGATTATAAAGCTTGGCATACTTTTAGGGTTTGCCAATCTATTGATTTGGGAACCAATAGATTGGCGACTCTACTAGGGAATAGAGTCATAATTTTATCTTATGTTGAGTCATAGATCAATTGTTGTATTCCCTTGGTTACAAATTCCAACACTGTTGATGCTCAGTATTAAGTAGGCCTACCCAGTTGAGCCACCAATAGATTGGTGACTCTACTGGGGAATTGCTTGTAATAAGAAAAGGATTTTAATCTGATCCCAAAACTCTACAAAATTGAAGTTATTTTAGTTTTCCTCTTTTCAAAAAAGGAGGTGGCGACTCCTATCAAAAATCTCCATGAAATTTTTTCAGAGGTTAAGTTTTAGAATTTCTCCTAACATGGATGGTAGAAGATCCTTATGAAACCTAAATAATCCATTAAACAAAGATAGAAATTAAAAATGGTTATAAAATAATAAGGATGGTTCGATGCCCCTCCCACTTCAAATGTATCTACTAATGATGAAAAATCCCCTGCAGATGCACCTATAATTACTAAATTACATGAGAATTTTTAAATTGAACTAGGGAATTCCTCATAATAGCCTTTTAAAATATATAACAATCCTTTATCTAGGAGTGGATTACATGGCAATGAAAAGTTTCAACCAAGAGATTCTCACAATCTTCCTAAGCAAGATAGCCTATACATTAAACCTGATCAACAAAAGATGAAAGAATTTGAGGACCGCATGGATGAGGAAGTGAGACAAGTTGAAGAAAGAAGAGATCATGAGGAAAGAATGACCAACAATATGCTAAAAATTCACAATATAGGCTTGGGGAGCAAACCCCTTGAATGGTATTCTTTACTGAATTAACTAATTAGGAGTTAAAGCAAGAGGTAGAACAAATGCTAGCACAAGTTGAAAGGATTAAGTTGATAATGAAAAAGAATGAATTGGCTCAAGAGCTGCTCCAATTGAGTTCCCAACCTATTTCAAATGTGTCACAATATAGACCTATTTGTAATCAGGTTGGATATGTGAATACAATTTTCTATTTGATCCCACAAATACCCCCTAATGCAGTTGGAAATCTTAGGAATACAAGTAATGCTCATCATACACAACAAAATGTGTCTACACCACAAGCTTCAAATCAAATGAGTGTTCCAATGAATCCTCAACCTATAGGTAATGCTTATCCTTTTCCTCCTAGTCAAGGAGGAGTGAGATATAAAAATCCTAGATTTAATCAATATGTGGGGCAGTATCAATATCAACATCACCCTCCACATCAAAATGTGTAGGGAAATATGAACCCTCCTGGGGTTTTTGACCAAAATATGCAGCAAGGTGTGTATCAACAATAGAAACATCAAGGACCTTAGCAACAATAATATCAACCTCATCAAAGACAAAATCCATTTCTAAGGGGACCTATGAACGTAGACAGATTTAGACAACTTGATTTATTTGGTATTCAAGGATACCCAAATGCAATTGATAATAAGGTAAGAAAAGAAATCCCAAAGTTCTCTGGAAATAATGTTGTCTCAGGGGAAGATCACATAAGGGCATTTAAAAAAGTCATGGACAATTTTGATATACAACATGAGGATGTTTGTATGAAGTTGTTCATTTAGTAATTAAATGATGATGCAAGAGATTGGTACAAAAATCTGCCTGATACCTTAATCAGTTCTTGGGCTGAGTTCAAAAGAATATTCAAGGAGTGATATGGGGACCATTTTGACCTAAAGTTTTCTCTACATGAGTTAAAAAATATTCAGAAGAGTTACAATGAATTAGTTGTAGATTTTAACACTAGATTCATGAATCTGTTCAATAGGATTCCACCTCACTTGAAGCCTATAGATCCTATGCACCTAGTGTTTTACCTTAATGCATTTGATCCAAAATTTGGTTATGAACTTAGAATAAGGAATCCTCTTGTCCTTTCTGATGCATTCAGAGCTGCCCTAAATATAGAAAATAATAGAAATGCCTCCAGTGTGATTTGTAGAAGAGACGAGGTTAAAATATTGCAAAACCCTAAGGCACAACAAAATAAGCAACCAAGAGAAGGTGATAAGCTTGCTATGGTTTGGAATGTTATGAAGGATTTATCATATAAATTAGTTAGGAATGAAAAGGGGATATCTTATGATAATTCTAACTAACGTAGGAATGAAAGGCCAAGATTACATGACATGCCTTATAAAAAAAACTGGAAAGATGGGAGGCCCTTGGATAGTGATCAAAAGTAGAATTCCAATAAAGATACCCTTGATTCATTGAAGAGGAATAGAGCTAATATGATGGAAGACACTCCATGATGTGTGCCTTGTAACTTGCCTCATTTTCCTAAATACTGTGTAGTTGCACAATTAATTCAAGAAAGTGAAGTACTATATGGTCAGGAAAGAGATGATCACACTATCAATATGCTGGCATTTAGACATTATAAGGTAGATAAAGAATATTCATCTTTGGAGGAAGATGGATTTGAGTATGATGTAAATCACTAGAGGAATAACATTCATGTTGGTCAGCAGGAAGTATTCTCCAATCAAGAGGATGGCAATATAGGAGATCACCTAATTTATGCCACAAAATCCCAACCAAATCAAATCCAACTGAGAAGACCAACTGAGAAAGAAATAAAAGCATTGATAGTTTCTGTTGTAGCAAAAGCTAGAAACAATTATAATATTGGAAATAGAACTGTGAATTCAGATCATGGAACACAGGTAAGTGTAAGAAGATGGGGGGCCAAAAAGGGGTCTTAAGTGGCCACTTTTTTCCTAAAATCAGGAAATGCTGGCCTTGGATGAGAAATTGAGCATAGTTACACTAAAAATTTGGAGATGTAACCAAAACAATGTTCGTAGTGCTCCAAGTCTACTTTCTAAACTACTAATTTTTTTTGAAAATGGTATAGATTAAGGGGTTCAAAAGAGCGAGCCACATAAATTGGTGTTGTTTCTGTCAAAAAAACATAACATAGCATGTTTTGTGGCTCCCTCAAAAGGTTAACTTTTTTTTTGTATTTTTAAAATCTCTTTAGTGAGAAATTAGCTAACAGCGTGTAGTTTATGCCCAATTTTTTTGATAATTTTTTGATGAATATTTGATTTTTTACTAATTTTCAAAGTGGACACATCCTAAAAAATAGAATTTTGGTCGTGCTACCCCTATAAATTTTGAAAACTAATTGAAAATCATTTTTTTTTTTAATATGTGTAGAATGGAGTCTAGCTTCTAAATATGTAATTTTTATGAAATTTCAATGAATGGTTAGTTTATAATGAAAAAAAGACCAAATTGTGGTTTTTGCCTAAAACTAGAGACACAAACAAAAGAAATTAAAGATGAAAGGCTTAACATTGTCAAAATGTGAAAAAAATTACATCGTTAAATAGCTAAGAGAAAGCCTAACATTACCTAGGTGTTAGATTTGTTAGACCTTGAAACACGTGCAAATATGAGGGTTACCATGAGTAAAATTATGTGAAATCTTGAAGAATTTGCAAGAACACATCTGTGGATGTTGAAAAGGCACTCCAAGCATTTGGGTTAGAAATCCAAAGAAAATACCAAGCCCAAGGCTTGGGATTCCCAAAGCACAACATAACGCGAGTGCATTATAATGTGATCGCATTATAACGCGAGCACGTTATGTTGTGCTTTTTTGCTTTTTTGCGGGTTTGCCAGTGTTTTCCCAGTTTGACATAATGCGAATGCATTATAACACGCTCACGTTATGTCTTCCTTTGAATGAGATATGTTCAAATTTTATAAGTATGTTTCATGGATGTTTATATCTATTCTTGTAGGTATGTATGCATGCTTGTATGTATGTACATGTATGCATGCTTGTATGTATGCATCTTTGTATGTATGTATGCATGTATGTATGTAAGTGTTTTGGGTTTAGTGTATATAAGGACCTAAGCCTGTATAGTTTTGAGGGTTGAGGGTTGAGGGTTGAGGGTTGAGGGATTAGGGCTTAAGTAATAGGTAGAGGGTAGAGGGTTGAGGGTTACAGTTGAGGGTTAATATTCAGGTTGTTGAGTGTATAAGATTAAGTGTGTAAGGTGTGGGGATTAGGGTTTAGGGGTTATGATATAGATTAAGGGTATATAAGGCATAGGGTGGCTTGGGTTGAGAGCATGTATGGTTTAGGTTTAATTTAAGTATAAGGTTGATGCACAATATTTAAGGTTTACAATATAAGGGTGACGTTATATGGTCTAGGGATGAGGGTTTGAGGGTGTAGGCTTAAGGTTTAAGGTATAGGGTTGATGATTGAGGTATTAGGGCTTAAGTATATTGTTGAGGGTATAGGGTTGAGGGTTTAGGGATAGGTTTTAGGGTTTAAGGTTTAAGGGTTAAGGGTTGAGGGATAGGGTTTAAGGTTTAGGGGTAAGGGATTAGGGTTTAAGGTATAGTGTCTTGGGTTGAGGGTTTAGGAATAGGGATATCATTTAGGGTTTAGGGATGAGGGATTAGGATTGAGGGTTGAGGGTTGAGGGATTAAGGTTTAAGGTATAACTTGCTAAGGGTTGAGTGTTTAAGGATAGGGTTTAGGGTTTAGGGTTGAGGGATTAGGGTTTAGAGTTGATGGATTAGGGTTTAAGGAATAGTGTTGAGGGTTGAGGGTTTAGAGATAGGGTTTAGGGTTGAGGAATTATGGTTTAGGGTTGACAGATTAGGGTTTAAGGAATATTGTTGAGGGTTGAGGGTTTAGGATTAGGGTTTAGGGTTGATGGATTAGGGTTTAATATTGAGAGTTGAGGGTTGAGGGTTTAGGGATAGTGTTAATGGTCAAGGGATTAGGGTTAAAGTAGAGTGTTGAAGGTAGAGTGATTAGGGATAGGGTTTAGGGTTGAAGGTTTAACGATTGAGGGTTGAGGCTTTAGGGTTGAGGGTTAAGGGATTGGGGTTTAAGATATAGTGTTGAGCATCGAGGGTTTATGGAAAGGTTTTAGGGTTTAATTTTTAAGGGTTAAGGGTTGATGGATATAGTTTAGGGTTTAGGGATAAGGAATTAGGGTTTAAGGTATAGTGTCGAGGGTTGAGGGTTTAGGAATAGGGATAGCATTTAGGGATGACGGATTAGGGTTGAGGGATTAGGGTTGAGGGTTGAGGGTTTAAAGTATAGTGTCGAGGGTTGAGGGTTTATTAATATTGTTTAGGGTTAAGGGTTGAGGGATTAGGATTTAGGGTTGATGGATTAGGGTTTAAGGTATAGTGTTGAGGGTTGAGGGTTTAGGGATAGGGTTTAGGGTTGACAGATTAGCATTTAATGTCGAGGTTAGGCTTAGAGTGTTGAGGGTAGAGGGATTAGGGATAGGGTTTAGGGTTGAAGGTTTAAGGGTTAAGGGTTAAGGCTTTAGGGATGAGGGTTTAAGGCTTAAGATATAGTCTCGAATGTTGAGGGTGTAGGGATAGGGTTTAAGTTTTAAGGGTTAACAGTTGACAGATAGGGATTAGGGTTTAAGGTATAGTGTTGAGTGTTGATAGTTTAGGGATAGGGTTTAGGTTTGAGGGATTAGCGTTTAGGGTTGAAGAATTAGGGTTTAATGTTGAGAGTTGAGGGTTGAGGGTTGAGAGTTGAGGGTTTAGGGATAGGGTTGACGGTCATAGCATTAGGGTTAAAGTAGAGTGTTGAGGGTAGACGGATTAGGGATAGGGTTTAGGGTTGAAGGTTTAAGGATTTAGGGTTAAGACTTTAGGGATGAGGGTTAAGGGATTAGGGTTTAAGATATAGTGTCGAGTGTCGAGGGTGTAGGGATAGGTTTTAGGGTTCAACTTTTAAGGGTTAAGGGTTGAGGGATAATATCGATCCCATTGAGGGTTTAGGAATAGGGATAGTGTTTAGGGTTTAGGGATGAGGGATTAGGGTTGAGGGTTGATGGATTAGGGTTAAGGGTTGACAGATTAGGGATTAGGGTTTAAGGTATAGTGTTGAGGGTTTAGGGACAGGGTTTAGGGTTGAGAGATTAGAGTTAAGGGTTGAGGGATTAGGGATTGACATTGAGTGTTGAGGGTTGAGGGTTTAGGGATAGGGTTGAGGGTCGAGGGATCAGAGTTAAGGGTTGAGGGATTAGGGTTAAAGAAAAGGGTCGAGGGATTAGGGTTAAAGAAAATTGTTGAGGGTATAAGGATTAGGGATAGGGTTAGAGGGTTTAGGAATAAGGGATTAGGGTTTAAGGTATAGTATCAAGCCCGTTGAGGGATTAGGAATAGGGATAGCATTTAGGGTTTAGGGATGAGGGATTAGAGTTGAGGATTGAGGGATTAGGGTTGAGGGTTGAGGGATTAGGGTTTAGGGATATGGTATAGGGTTTACGATTGATGGATTAGGGTTTAAGGTATAGTGTTGAGGGTTTAGAGATAGGTTTTAGGGTTGAGGGATTAGAGTGAAGGGTTGAGGGATTAGGATTTGATGTTCAGGGTTGAGGGTTGAGGCTTTAGGGTTTAGGGTTTAGGGATAAGGTTGAGGGTTGAGGGATTAGAGTTAAGGGTTGAGCGATTAGGGTTTGATGTTGAGGGTTGAGGGTTGAGGTTTGAGGGTCAAGCATTTAGGGATAGGGTTGAGGGTCGAAGGATTATGGTTAAAGTAGAGTGTCGAGGGTATAAGGATTAGGGATGGGGTAGGAGGGTTAAGGGATAAGGGATTAGCGTTTAAGGTATAGTACCGAGCCCATTGAGGGTTTAGGAATAGGGATTGTGTTTAGGGTTTAGGGATAGGGTTTAGGGTTGAGGGATTAGAGTTAAGGGTTGAGGAATTAGGGTTTGACATTGAGTGTTGAGGGTTGAGGTTTTAGGGTTGAGGGTTTAGGGATAGGGTTGAGGGTTGAGGGATATGAGTTAAGGGTTAAGGGATTAGGGTTTGACATTGAGGGTTGAGTACATTAAGGTTTGAGGGTCGAGGGTCGAGGGATTAGGGTTTGACATTGAGGGTTGAGTACATTAAGGTTTGAGGGTTGAGGGTCGAGGGATTAGGGTTAAAGTAGAGTGTTGAGGGTATAAGTATTAGGGATAGGGTTGAAGGGTTTAGGGATAAGGGATTAGGGTTTAAGTTATAGTATCAAGCCCATTAAGGGTTTAGGAATAAGGATAGCGTTTAGGGTTTAGGGATGAGGGATTAGAGTTAAGGGTTGAGGGATTAGGGTTGAGGGTTGAGGGATTACGTTGAGGGTTGAGGGTTTAAGGTATAGTGTCGAGGGTTAAGGGTTTATTAATATTGTTTAGGGTTGAGGGTTGAGGGATTCGGGTTTAAGGTATAGTGTTGAGGGTTGAGGGTTTAGGGATAGAGTTTAGGGTTGACAGATTAGCATTTAATGTCGAGGTTAGGGTTAGAGTGTTGAGGGTAGAGGGATTAGGGATAGGGTTTAGGGTTGAAGTTTTAAGGATTAAGGGTTGAGGCTTTAGGGATGAGGGTTTAAGGCTTAAGATATAGTGTCGAATGTTGAGGGTGTAGGGATAGGGTTCAAGTTTTAAGGGGTAACAATTGATGGATATGGATTAGGGTTTAAGGTATAGTGTTGAGTGTTGATAGTTTAGGGATAGGGTTTAGGTTTGAGGGATTAGGGTTTAGGGTTGAAGAATTAGGGTTTAATGTTGAGAGTTGAGGGTTGAGGGTTGAGGGTTTAGGGATAGGGTTGATGATCACGGGATTAGGGTTAAAGTAGAGTGTTGAGGGTAGAGGGATTAGGGATAGGGTTTAGGGTTGAGACTTTAGGGATGAGGGTTAAGGGATTAGGGTTTAAGATATAGTGTCGAGTGTCGACAGTGTAGGGATAGGTTTTAGGGTTCAACTTTTAAGGGTTAAGGGTTGAGGGATAATATCGATCTTGTTGAGGGTTTAGGACTAGGGACAGTGTTTAGGGTTTAGGGATGAGGGATTAGGGTTGAGGGTTGATGGATTAGGGTTGAGGGTTGATGGATTAGGGTTGAGGGTTGATGGATTAGGGCTTAGCGATAGGGTTTAGGGATTAGGGTTTAGGGATAGGGTTTAGGGTTGACGGATTAGAGTTAAGGGTTGAGGGATTAGGGTTTGACATTGAGTGTTAAGGGTTGAGGTTTTAGGGTTGAGGGTTTAGGGATAGGGTTGAGGGTCGAGGGATAAGAGTTAAGGGTTGAGGGATTAGGGTTTGACGTTGAGGGTTGAGTACATTGAGGTTTGAGGGTTCAGGGCTTAGGGATAGGGTTGAGGGTCGAGGGATTAAGGTTAAAGTAAAGTGTCAAGGGTATAAGGATTAGGGATAGGGTTGGAGGGTTTAGGAATAAGGGATTAGGGTTTAAGGTATAATATCGAGCCCGTTGAGGGTTTAGGAATAGGGATAGTGTTTAGGGTTTAGGGATGAGGGATTAGAGTTGAGGGTTGAGGGATTAGGGTTGAGGGTTGAGGGATTAGGGTTTAGGGATAAGGTATAGGGTTTACGATTAACAGATTAGGGTTTAAAGTATAGTGTTGAGGGTTTAGGGATAGGGTTTAGGGTTGAGGGATTAGAGTGAAGGGTTGAGGGATTAGGATTTGACATTCAGGGTTGACAGTTGAGGCTTTAGGGTTTAGGGTTTAGGGATAAGGTTGAGGGTTGAGGGATTAGAGTTAAGGGTTGAGCGATTAGGGTTTGACGTTGAGGGTTGAGGGTTGAGGGTTGAGGTTCGAAGGTCAAGCATTTAGGGATAGGGTTGAGGGTCGAAGGATTAGGGTTAAAGTAGAGTGTCGAGGGTATAAGGATTAGGGATGGGGTTGGAGGGTTGAGGGATAAGGGATTAGTGTTTAAGGTATAGTATCAAGCCCATTGAGGGTTTAGGAATAGGGATAGTGTTTAGGGTTTAGGGTTGAGGGATTGGAGTTAAGGGTTGAGGGATTAGGGTTTGACATTGAGTGTTGAGGGTTGAGGTTTTAGAGTTGAGGGTTTAGGGATAGGGTTGAGGGTCAAGGGATCAGAGTTAAGGGTTAAGGGATTAGGGTTTGACATTGAGGGTTGAGTACATTGAGGTTCGAGGATTGAGGGTCGAGGGATTAGGGTTTGACATTGAGGGTTGAGTACATTGAGGTTCGAGGGTTGAGGGAAGAGGGATTAGGGTTTAACTTATAGTATCGAGCCCGTTGAGGGTTTAGGAATAAGGATAGCATTTAGGGTTTAGGGATGAGGGATTAAAGTTGAGGGTTGAGGGATTAGGGTTAAGGGTTGAGGGATTAGGGTTTAGGGATGAGGTTTAGGGTTGAGGGTTGAGGGATAAGGGTTTAAGGTATAGTGTTGAGGGCTTAGGGATAGGGTTTAGGGTTGAGGGATTAGAGTGAAGGGTTGAGGAATTAGGATTTGATGTTAAGGGTTGAGGGTTGAGGCTTTAGGGTTTAGGGTTTAGGGTTAGGGTTGAGGGTCAAGGGATTAGAGTTAAGGGCTGAGGGATTAGGGTTTGACATTGAGGGTTGAGGCTCGAGTGTCGAGGGTTTAGGTATAGGGTTTAGGGTCGAGGGATTAGGTTTAAAGTAGAGTGTTGAGGGTATAAGGATTAGGTATAGGGTTGTAGGGTTTAGTGATAAGGGATTAGGGTTTAACGTATAGTATCAAGCCCATTGAGGGTTTAGGAATAGGGATAGTGTTTAGGGTTTAGTGTTGAGAGATTATAGTTAAGGGTTGAGGGATTAGGGTTTGACATTGAGTCTTGAGAGTTGAGGTTTTAGGGTTAAGGGTTTAGGAATAGGGTTGAGGGTCGACGGATCAGAGTTAAGGGTTGAGGGATTAGGGTTTGACATTGAGGGTTGAGTACATTGAGGTTCGAGGGTTGAGGGTTTAGGGATAGGATTGAGGGTCGAGGGATTAGGGTTAAAGTAGAGTGTCGAGGGTATAAGGATTAGGGATAGGGTTGGAGGGTTTACAAATAAGGGATTAGGGTTTAAGTTATAGTATCGAGCCCATTGAGGGTTTCAAAATAGCAATAGTGTTTAGGGTTTAGGGATGGGGCATTAGAGTTGAGGATTGAGGGATTAGGGTTAAGGGTTAATGGATTAGGGTTTAGGGATAAGGTTTATAGTTGAGGGTTGAGGGATTAGGGTTTTAGGCATAGTGTTGAGGGTTTAGGGATAGGGTTTAGGGTTGAGTGATTATAGTGAAGGGTTGAGGGATTAGGATGTGATGTTGAGGGTTGAGGGTTGACTCTTTAGGGTTTAGGGATAGCATTTAGGGTTGAGGGATTAAAGTTAAGGGTTGAGGGATTAGGGTTTGACATTGAGGGTTGAGGCTTGAGGCTTGAGGCTTGAGGGTCGAGGGTTTAGGGATAGGGTTGAGGGTCAAGGGATTAGGGTTAAAGTAGAGTGTAGAGGGTATAAGGATTATGGATAGGGTTGGAGGGTTTAGGGATAAGGGATTAGGGTTTAGGGTATAGTATCGAGCCCATTGAGGGTTTAGGAATAGGGATAGTGTTTAGGGTTCCAAGATAGGGTTTAGGGTTGAGTGATTAGAGTTAAGGGTTAAGGGATTAGGGTTTGATGTTGAGTGTTGAGGATTGAGGTTTTAGAGTTGATGGTTTAGGGATAGGGTTGAAGGTCAAGGGGTTAGAGTTAAGGGTTGAGGGATTAGGGTTTGACATTATGCATTGAGTACATTAAGGTTCGAGGGTTGAGGATTGAGGGATAGGGTTGAGGGTTGAGGGATTAGGGTTAAAGTAGAGTGTCGAGGGTATAAGGATTAGGGATAGGGTTGGAGGGTTTACAGATAAAGGATTAGGGTTTAAGGTATAGTATCAAGCCCATTGAGGGTTTTGGAATAGGGATAGCGTTTAAGGTTTAGGGATGAGGGATTAGAGTTGAGGGTTTAGGGTTGAGTGATTAGGGTTTAGGGATAAGGTTTCGAGTTGAGGGTTGAGGGATTAGGGTTCAAGGTATAGTGTTGAGGGTTTAGGGATAGGCTCTAGGGTTGAGGGATTAGAGTGAAGGGTTGAGGGATTAGGATTTGATGTTGAGGGTTGAGGCTGTAGGGTTTAGGGTTTAGGGATTAGAGTTAAGGGTTGAGGGATTAGGCTCTGATGTTGAGGGTTGAGGGTTGAGGCTCGAGGGTGGAGGGTTTTAGGATAGGGTAGAGGGTCGAGGGATTAGGGTTAAAGTAGAGTGTCAAGGGTATAAATATTAGGGATAGGGTTGGAGGTTTTAGGGATAAGGGATTAGGGTTTAAGGTATAGTATTGAGCCCATTGAGGGTTTAGGAATAGGGATAGCATTTAGGGTTTATGGATGAGGGATTAGAGTTGAGGGTTGAGGGTTGAGGGATTAGGGTTTAGGGTTGAGGGTTTAGGGTTGAGGTAGACAAGGAGAGACTGAGAGACATAGAGAAGGGAGAGGTAGAGAGGTGATGGGGAGAGATAAGTGAGATATAGAACATGAGCTAATGGAACTAGAGGTGAGATATTGTAAAGGTGCTATTGAAGGTGAGATAGGCACAAAGATTTATGGATCAATCTATAGCAGGACAAAACCTAAGCGCGTTATAACATGCTCACGTTTTGTCCTACTATAACAATGGTAAAAAAGTGTTGACCCCCATGATCCAAACCCACATGCTCTGTTTTCATGCTGATTATGCGCATGTTCTGAAAAAAAAGTTCTTTCATGCTATTGGGAAGTTCACATGCACATTTTACACATTCTACCACATTTGCATGATCTTTCCACCACCCTTTCTACTTTGCCAACTTGAGAAGGAGGAAATAACATAGTTTTCACACTAAGTTTGATATGTATCTATTCAAGTTTCAGTTTTTGTAGTGTTGCAACGTTAATTGTGATTCAATTTTAGGAATTTAACATTATAGATTGGTTAATAGTATTGTTGTTAGTAATTATATTTGAGTGGTATTCAATTTAACATTGAAAAGGAAGCAAGTGGTGAAAAACTTAAATTGTTGAGGAGTTTGATGCAAGAAGAAAAAACACTACATAATTGGGTACTCTCTCCATTCGAATATTCATTCTTTAGGTATGTCAAGTCTATACATGCATGTTCTTTACATTTTCCTTAATTCTATTTGAATTACTTTATCATGCTTTATCATACATGTTTAAAATAGACACATTCCCAATCAAGAAAGCAGCCTACAATCTCACATGATCCCATGTATATTTTCTACACTTGGGCTCTTTAATAATTATGTGTAATAAATAGACCTTAACATACCATGATGTCAAACTATACAAGAATAAATCCATAGAACATAATAAAAATACAATCCCACTATTATCTTGTCATATTAACAAGTTAAAATACAAATGAATAGGTGCCAATATCATACAAGTATGCACATGACATGATGATTTGCATGCACATATCTTGGGCTAGCACATTTCTTATGCACCTATTCATGATGATTTGTACATGCACATGACACAACAATTGTTGTCTATTCCTTCACAAGCCACCCAAATCCTAGTATCCCTAGTACCAACAAAACACCTTCTCAATTCCAAATCCTAGTAGCCCTAGTAACAACAAACATGTCAAATTAGGTCTGCCTCAACCTTTTCAAGCATGAAGTCCCATGTACTCTTTTCATGGCTGTAATATAATTTGCTTTGTATGCTTGGGTAAGTGCAAGAAGCTGGGTCCACATAGAGGGGAAGTTACAGGCAAAAAAAATTCCAACAGAAATGGGTACCCGTTTAGGAATGAGTATTTGAGCCTAAACGGGTACCCGCTTTGGAACGGGTACCCCTTTAGGAACAGGTGTCCGATCCTAAACAGGTACCTATTTAGGAATGGGTACCCGTTTCTATATAGATATTCAAATTTGAAAAAAATTGTGCGCGCTTTTGTTTGCCACACAAAAGGAATAGGTGCCCATTTTAAAATAGGTACCTGTTCATAACGGGTACCCATTCCTAAAATCTTAGGCTTGGGAAAGGCATGGTAAGCCAGTCCCTTGCCTTGGACCTACAAGTTTTTTTCTAAGTACAGAACAAGAGAAAAGACTGAGTTTACCTATATGGTTGATGACATTTTTGTTCTGAATTTTTTTATGAAATTAAAACCCATTACAGATGATAGTGTCTAGTTTTCAAATATATAATTTTTTTTATTGGACTTATTTTTTTATTTATTATTTAATTTTATGAGCAAACTGGTCCAAAAACATTAAATGACAGGTGTTTGTATTTTTTTAATAACTTTTAATTTTTAAAGTTTTTAAAAAAAAAAATTATATCTCATCAATCTACACATCATTCTTTACACAGTGAAAAAAAATATGATTTTATGATTAGTTTTACTCAAATTATGTTGGCCGTACACGAGGGTTTTTGAAAACAGAAATTAGGGCCAATAAAAAATTAATAAAAAAATATTTGGAACAAAATTATAAAAAAATATCCTCATCAAGCTTCACTGTACTACACATCTTTCCCCAAAAGGATTTAGAAAAATACTTTTATTTAGGTCAAATTATGTTGGTTGTACATGTGCATGGTATGGTTAAAAAAAGTGACTTTTAAACATTGGTTTTTAGAAATGCCTATTAAAAATTAATTTGTGTCATCTGGGTATTAAAATAATATACATATTTGGAAACTAGACTCCGAGTACTACATTTCATATTACTAATTTTTTTTAAGATTCAATATTTAAGTGCCTCAAATGTTCAGGTCAAATGTGACAAATTCTGAAAATTAGGGAAAACACTTCCACTTTCTGGCCAAAAAGTGGATCCAACTTCTTGCACTGATCCGCTTTGTACCTATTTTGGTTGAGTGACATTTACTCTTTTACATGATGATTTTATATACATTTATTATGAAGGGTTGAATGACATATATTTTAGTTATTTGTATGGATTCATTTCTTAGGAACTAATATTGTTCTCTTTATCATGCTACAGACAAATTCTCTGTCATGCTGAGGAAATGATCGAGAATTAAACCAACACAGGAAGAGATAGAAGCTAAGAATGGAAATAAAGTAGTGGCTATGAGGGAACTTCATGAGAAGAGGAAATTGGACACGATAAAAGAAGACATGCCAATTGAAGAGGAACCACAATCATCACAAAAAGATATGGTATTGGTGGCACAAAGAGAATGACTGCAAAAACTTTGTGCTATGAGAGATTTGAATACCATAGTTGGAGACACAACCTCTACTACAAGTCAACATGTAGGGACACCATCTACCACATCTCAAGTTGAGAGTACATCATCACTCACATGTGATGAAGGAGGTACGCCATCATTTTCACCTCAACCTCAAGGTATTTCATCTAATCCATCTTCGATTGAAGGTATGCTATCTAGCCCATCTCATTTAAATATTGATGAAATTCCTAATGTTGAGATGAATTTACGTAACTTAACACCACCTAGAATTTTGCATAGAAAGCCAAAGTATTTGATTGATATTGATGAGAATATTTTACAGCCAATGGAAGGTAAGATTCCAAAATGCACTTGTAGAAGATACGCTAATAAGATTTGGAGATTGTTCTTTGAAAAGTTAAATGAGACTGCAAGATGTCAACTATTCCTTGAAATGATGTGAAGTATAAAATATAGGTCCATCATGAAGATTCTTGGGTTGAGAACATCAAAGGCTTCAAGTGAAAAGTCTATTGTCAAGAATCTAATGAGTGCGTATGAGAGTGTGGGTAACACCCCACGCACAAAAGATAGTAATGCAACACGACATGTGATTACATCGACTATAGTAAGTAGTCAAACAAGGAAAGCTCGTCACATTAGAAAGATGAGTCAAGAATTGAGAATTAATAGGAAAAATTTATCAAGAGCCATTGGAAGATGCCAAAGAATTGAGGACACTAATGCCAATGAATTATGGGCATTCTCGGGGAGACTACCATGAAAAGATAAACCAATTGTTGAAACATTGAGATCACTAATTGAAGACTTTTGGAAGAATTACACAAGGGTATCTCCGAATCAAAGGAATGTGGTAAGAAGGAGAATTGGTAGTCAGAACCATGAGCCACATCCAAAGCACTTTTTGGATGAGACTCAAACACAGTTTTATGGTAAATTTCTATAGAAGTATCCTCAAATTAAAATTTGTCAAAGATATTTTGAAATGATAAAACCTTTCTATGTCAAGATAGATCACACATGCACTACTTGTTGTAGATTACATATTGAATTTTATAACCATTTTGATGTTTATAGGTCTATATGTTTAGATATGCATACTAACAATATTTTGCAAGGTTGTACCATACGTTCCCCACCAACATCTTCAAGAGACTTCATATCAAGAATTTTATGTGAAAAAGAGGAAGGTCAAATATTCTACAAGAAATTATGCTTGGATGGAACATGTCATCATTGCTATGGCTTGCAATGTTTGCCAATATGTGAACATATGGAAAGAACACATGTGGTTGGAAATGAACTAATAGAGTTTGGCAAGTATAAAATACTGGCATACAATACAAAAGATGGTAATAAAGAAAAGAAGTGTGAATTGGTTATTGAAAACATTCAATGTATCAGTTTATGCCTATATTTCGTGACAACATAGTGTATGAGTATGCAAGACATGCCCATAAAGCTTGATGGTTGGAATTGCAATTCAAGTTATGCAAGGACACATTTCTAGTTGGTAGCATTGTTTTAGTCATCGACTTTGTAGAGAACTACAGTCTACAGCCACAACATGAGGTGCAATCACAATATTACAACTCCATACAAGTTTCTATATTTATGCACGTCGCATACATTCATGCGAATAATAGTACAGAGGATGACAGAAAGATCATAAGGGAGTATAATTTCTATATTAGTGATGATCACATGCATTCTACAAAGTTCGTGCAAGGTTTCTTTTAGGTGTTCTACAATGATTTGGCTAGAAGGGGCATATCATTCAATCAACATATCATATGGTCGGATAACTGTGTGTCACAATTCAAGAACTCACGAAATTTCTTTGGCTGAGTAGGAGGCATAATTTTACAGGTATTCAACATATGTGGAACTTTTGTGAGGCCGGGCATGGAAAGGGGGAGCATGATGGTGCAGGAGCATGTATCAAAAAAGTCATAGCATGAGAAGTGTTAAAGTATAAAGACAATGCAAAGTTGATAGATGCAAAATTGATTGTTGAGTGGTGTAATGCTTCCATGGGTCCAGGTAATGAAGGTAAGTCTTCAATTCGTAGATTTTTTTGGTTGATAGATGATACTAACATTGCACCATATGAGGACTGTTCTACACTAACATGATCAAGTGAGATGCACTCTTTCAGAAGCTCAATTAAAGGTTCATGGAGTATCGATATGTGCAAGATGTCATGCTTTTGTTCTTCTTGTACAATTCAAGCCTGGGATGAGTACGAGTCAAAGGAGTGGGTTGACGAATGGCAGTTAAGTTATCTTAGCTCACTTGACACATATTGATCCCCGACGGCAATGTAACTAACACAGATGGAATCATCAGTTGACTTTGACCATATATCAGATCTAGTTCAACCAGGTAATATATCTATTTGCATAGTTTTTGAAATTCCTTATGTCATCTTACTTTGTACTATTTTTGTAATGTTGACTAATTTCATCTAATTTGCTACACATATCAATGTAGGGCACGTATATGCAGTTATTGCAGATGAAGATAATGAAAAGGGAATAGATTATTAATTATGTTATTGTGTTGAGGTCAAAAATAAATTAGAGGCCCCATTTACAGATGAAGAAAGCATCAAATACCCTACAGGCTTAGTGGTTATTACTGGAACATGGCTTAGAAGGTACCCACATAAGAGTGTTAATGTTTGGTTGTTTTAGGACTTTGACACGCATCGAAAGATTCTTCATTACTCAAACCTTGTCATGGCGTCCAATGTTCATTTGATACAGTATCGGGGTAGACCTTTGAACAAAAGCTTGTGGAAGGTACGTGAGTCTGATCATGAAGCAATACTTGACACAATAAAGAGTAGATAAGACCTAGATGGTTCATTGGATTAATTTGTAAGTATTCACATTGATTTTGTAAAGTCATGTTCCATTGAGTTGTAAGTATGCACATTAATTTATAAGGTTTGTCTTTTTTTATTTCCTACTGTATTTTTACACATATACACATTT
Source organism: Cunninghamia lanceolata (assembly GCA_027924645.1). NCBI lineage: Eukaryota > Viridiplantae > Streptophyta > Pinopsida > Cupressales > Cupressaceae > Cunninghamia > Cunninghamia lanceolata. The sequence continues at coordinate 6,294,688 of BSBN01000934.1, forward strand.
TTACATCATCATGTTATGCTTCATGGGGTTAGACCTAAGTGATGGATGGAGTTGATCCTAAGAATAATGTATAAAATCTACGTAATGTATAAAATATAGGTGTCTCTAGGTGTCTTGGTTTCTAACTAGATAATAGGTGTCTCTAATTGTGTCTTAGGTATATACGATATGTCAACTAGGTAGATAGAGACTAGAAAATAGGTGTCTTAGGTGTCCTGTGTCCACTAGACTACATGTGACCTAGGTCTTAGGTGAGGCCACATGAGCTTCCACCTTCACGTGGTTGGCCTTGCTAGTATAGAATATTTATATTTCTTGAAGCTAAGGGAAACTCTTTTTCTTAATAGGAAAACTTTATCAACTTCAGTTGCACTAATGGTGCAGGGGTACCTAGGTTGTCATGTCTCCAAGAGGGGTCAAAAAATAAAATTTTGTCTTGATTGAGTCAATTGTATGTAATAAGGTCTTATAATACTATTTCATTTACTTTTAAGTCACTTTGAGTCATTTGGGGTCAGTTTGAGTCTTTAAGTCTTGTTGCAAAAAAGTGTCAATGTTGTCAAGTTGCACAAAGCAAATTTTGCATTTTTGGTGTCCAGCTCCTGATGTGACCAAACTGACTATTCCAAAAAGTCCAGATGGGTACATTTATGCTAGGTATGGTCCTATTTTTCACCCAAACATGTCGAAACAGTCTGAGCTACATTGTACCGACGATATCCTTGAAGAGTCCAAAGTGCAAAAAAGTAGCAATCTTTGATGAGATGTTACTCAAAAACTGTGTCACTTACAAATATTCCATCTAAGGAAACACAATCATGTAGAGTTCATCTACAATAACCTCTCTCATTTTTTTATATTTCAGAGTTATTTACCTGTGGTGAAAGTTTTTCTGCTACCCCACAAATCGTCAGAAGGAGGTAGTGTAAAGTTGAAAGGGGGTGTAACTTTCATTCTCCTCCTGATGTGACCAAACTGACTATTTCAACATGTCTATATGGGTACATTTATGCTAGGCATGGTCCTTTTTTTCACCCAAACATGTCGAAATAGTATGAGCTACATTGTACCGACGATATCCCTCAAGTGTCCAAAGTGCAAAAAGGCAGCAATCTTTGACGAGACGTTACTTGAAAATCATGTCACTTAAAAATATTCTATCTAAGGTAACACGATAATGTACAGTGCCTCTTCAATAACCTCTCTTAGTTTTTTATATCTCTAAGGCATTTGCCTATGGTGAAAGGTTTTATGTTGCCCTAAAAATTGTCAGAAGGAGGTAGTGTAAAGTTGTAAAGGGGTGTAACTTTCGTCCTGCTCCTGATGTGACCAAACTAACTATTCCAACACATCTAAATGGGTACATTTATGCTAGGCATGGTTTTTTTTTTCACCCAAACATGTCGAAACAGTCTGAGCTACATTGTACTGACAATATTCCTAAAGAGTCCAAAGTGCAAAAAGGTAGCAATCTTTGACGAGATGTTACTCAGAAACCATGTCACTTAAAAATATTATGTCTAAGGCAACGTGATCATGTAGAGTCCCTCTACAATAACCTCTCTCATTTTTTATATCTCTGAGGTATTTGGCTGTGGTGAAAGGTTTTCTGCTGCCCTAAAAATTGTCAGAACGAGGCAGTGTAAAGTTGCAAAGGGGTGTAACTTTTGTCCTACTCCTGATGTGACCAAACTGATTGTTCCAACATGTCTGGATGGGTACATTTATATTAGGGAGAGTCCTATTTATCACCCAAACATGTTAAAGCAGTCTGAGCTACATTGTACTGACGATATCCCTCAAGAGTCTAAAGTACAAAAAGGCAGCAATCTTTGATGAGATGTTACTCGAAAACCATGTCACTTAGAAACATTCTATCTAAGGTAATGTGATCATGTAGAGTACCTCTACAATAACCTCTCAATTTTTTATATCTCTGAGGCATTTGCCCATGGTGAAAAGTTTTCTACTGCCCCTAAAATTATCAAAAGGATGTAGTGTAAAGTTGTAAAGGGGTGTAACTTTCATCCTGCTCCTAATGTGACCAAACTGACTATTCCAAATGTCTAGATGGGTACATTTACACTATGCATAGTCCTATTTTTCACCCAAACATGCCGAAACAGTCTGAGCTACATTGTACTGATGATATCCTTGAAGAGTCTAAAGTGCAAAAAGGTAGCAATCTTTGACGAGATGTTACTCAAAAATTGTGTCACTTAGAAACATTCTGTGTATGGCAACGCATTCATGTAGAGTCCCTCTACAATAACCTCTCTCAATTTTTTTATAAGTCTGATCCATTTGCCCGTGGTGAAAGGTTTTCTACTACCCCAAAAATTGTCAGAAGGAGGTAATATAAAGTTGCAAAGGGGTGTAACTTTTTTCCTACTCCTGATGTGACCAAACTGACTATTCCAATGCATTTGGATGAGTACATTTACTCTAGGCATGGTCTTGTTTTTCACCTAAACATGTCGAAACAGTCTGAGCTACATTGTACTGATGATATCCCTGAAGAGTCCAAAGTGCAAAAAGGAAGCAATCTTTGATGAGATGTTACTCAAAAATCATGTCTCTTAGAAACATTCTGTTTGAGGAAACGCAATCATGTAGAGTCCCTTTAAAATAACCTCTCTTGGTTTTTTATATCTCTAAGGCATTTTCTCATGGAGAAAGGTTTTCTTCTGCCCAAAAAATCGTTAGAAGGAGGTAGTGTAAAGTTACAAAGGGGTGTAACTTTTTTTCTTATCCTCATGTGGCCAAATTGAAAGTTCCAATGCATCTGGATGGGTACGTTTAGGCTAGGCATGGTCCTATTTTGTACCCAAACATGCTGAAACAGGCTGAGCTACATTGTACCAGCAATATCCCTGAAGAGTCCAAAGTGCAAAAAGGTAGCAATCTTTGATGAGCTATTATTCAAAAACTATGTCACTTAGATAGATTCCATCTTTTTACATGTCTAAGTCATTTGCCCATGGTGAAAAGTTTTCTGCTGCCCCAAAAATCATCATAAGAAGGCGGTGTAAAGTTGCAATGGGGTGTAACTTTTGCTCTTCTTCTCGTGTGGCCAAACTGATAGTTCCAGCACATTTGGATGGGTACGTTTAGGCTAGGCATGGTCCTTTTTTGTACCCAAATATGCTGAAACAGTCTGAGCTACATTGTACCAGTGATATCCCTAAAGAGTCCAAAGTGCAAAAAGGAAACAATCTTTGATGAGCTGTTATTTAGAAACCATGTCACTTAGATATATTCCATCTAAGGCAAAATGATCACCTAGGGTCTCTCTACAATAACCTCTCTCAGTTTTTTATATCTCTAAGGCATTTTCCCATGGTGAAAGGTTTTCTACTGCTCCAAAAATCATCAGAAGGAGGCAGTGTAAAGTTGTAAAGGGGTGTAACTTTTATTCTTCTCCTTGTGTAGCCAAACTGACTATTCCAACACATCTAGATGGGTACATTTAGGCTAGGTATGGTCCTATTTTGCACCAAAACATGCTGAAATAGTCCGAGCTACATTGTACCGGTGATATCCCTGAATAGTCCAAAGTGCAAAAATGCACCCATCTTTGACAAGTTGTTACTCAGAAACCATGTCACTTAGATATATTTGTGTGAGGTAACATGATCATGTAGGGTTCCTCTATAGTAACCTCTCTCAGTTTTTTATATCTGTGAGGAGTTTGCTTGTGGTGAAAGTTTTTCTGCTGCCCTAAAAATCATCAAAAGGAGGCAGTGTAAAGTAACACTAACTAGTCGTCAATCTTCAAACACTACAAATACCATGATATCCTGCATAAAACTATCTTTTAGCCTTTTATAAAGGTATGCCCATCAAATTCAACCATATAGAGATGATTGTTTGTATTCCAAATTCCTTTTAAATACTGACCTCCCAATCCTTTTTCCCACCCTCATATCAATTAAATATGACCTTCGATTATGATATGGCACTTGAGCTTATGAGAGTTTACCAGAGATGTCAGTTGAGTAAGGTTGAAGGGTCGATGAACTAATGACTTAAAGACCCTTTAGTAGGTTGATTTAAGTGATAGTAACTTCTAATTATAAGTCAATATTAAATTAAAAAAAAGTGCACTTTACACACAACAAGCAATTGAGGGTTTTAAGGTCTTAAGAAAAGTAGATTCTCTTTAGGGTTTAATGCCTAATATGCAAACCCTAACTATCAATAAGATTATGATTATGAAAGCTTATGTCTTCTCTAACTTCCTATTGCAAGAACAAAACCACATCCACCATGATTATGAACCTTGCATCATATCAACCTTTCAAGAGACCTTATCATGAAAACCATATTCACAACAAAACCTTGCATGAAAAAAACCACATCCACCATGAACATGAACCTTGCATCATATGAACCATGTTTGTCTTATGCAGCATCAACATGAATTGAGAGACCTTATCATGAAAACCATATTCACAACATCATGCACCTCATGACCATCACCTACCTTGAATCACTGTATCACCTTATCAACATCATGGCATCAACCTTGACATCAATGACAAACAACCTTGACCCTTTGACTTCAATGACAACCTTGAACCTTGATTGTTGATTTCTTATGGAAGCCTATAGCCCCAATGTTATGTTGCATACTAAAATTAGGTAAGACTCAATGTAATCTCATAACCTCACCTTATGTGCAAGAGGAATTACATATAATAACCACAATGGTCATCAGGTGCTCATAAGCATATGATTTTGACTATCTTATTCAAAACAACAAACATACTCTTTGCATCCCAATATGGTATAATAACAAGAAATTAAGAAATATTTTCAATTGACCAACTCATAAAGAATATGGATTAGCATACTCATTTGAATATTTTCAATTGAGCAACCCATAAAGAATATGAATATATTTTGTTCAACATAATGATTCATTTTTATTTTAAATACAACTTTTATCTTTTAGTTTCAAAATGAGTTTTAGGTGATACTTGAATAACAATAGCTAGCTTATTAGATCAACAAACATCCTATGTAATACAATTGGACTTTAAATATTTGAAGTAGCCATCTACAAATATCCATTCAAACGTGGATTTATAATGCAAGTATGGATGCCATCAACAAAAAAGATTTGTATTAACCAAAATCCATATAGGCATACATCAATATCTGTCGATATAAGTATAACATATATACAAAATAGCCATATAGGCTTACAAGAATGCCATATAGGTACACAATGTCAAGTATATGCAATACAAAATATATGTCCACAAATGCCATATAGGCATACAACAAAGGAAGACAATAAAAAGCCATTCCCCTCTGGCTGGTGAAGAGAATAAATCACAGGCAGGCTTTGATCTTCTAGGGGATGGAGACATGTATGTGGGTGGTCTACTATGAACCCAAGGGCTGCTCCTATTTAGTTCTTCTTGCATCTTTAGTTGTTACAATAAAAAGTATAGACATTAATATATAGAAATTACATGTTATAGAAAATGAAACATTTAACAAAATAATCACTTACTCCTACCAAATAATCTGTCTCCTCACTTGTTTTAGTAGCATGAATAGGTGATGGTGATGTCATGTCCTATAGAAACCATCCAGATAGAAATTAAACTTTAAATCAATAATCTTTTGATTTTTCAAAAATAAACAACTATAACAATGAATGTAAATTGAAATTTACTAATCTGCCTCATACCCCTATCAGTGGCATGGAGCTATGAATCGCAGAGGTCACACCATACTCCATTGCCCTATGAACATTGGGAGGTATCTCTGTAGCCTGCATCATCTAGAAATAAAACAACATTATTCAATTACGAAAACTATAATAGTGATGCAAATCATGGCTCCTAACATACACACACATTCACCTAAACATGGAAGTACACATAATAAAGCACACAAGTCACATACAAAAATCTAGTAAGTACAATTCATTCATTACACTATTTATTTTATTACCTCTGTGAAGCTTTGAAGTCCACCACCACTGGCAGGTGTTGCCGTGAAATCTCCAATATTAACCTATTCAACATCTAAAATCAGATATTAGAATACCATTCATATAATGATGCTATTCACATGTAATATTTATAATTGTTTACTAGTTACATACCATGACAGTAGATAATGTAGTGTAATATGCAGGTGGAGAACCACTAAAAACTGCATCAATGCTATGACCTTGAAATTTCATTAAAATTATCAAACTAAATTATTTAATCTTGCATTTCAAAAATAAAATTTAATAAATTAAATTCAATGAACTTGCTAATATTTGCCTAAGTATCAAGGCTAAAAGTCTCACTCAGGAGGGTATCTGTCATCACCATCTACTCAGCTGTAGATGTAGCCTGTGTACCTACATCTTGACTATCCATGGGGTCATAACCACAAGCTAACCCGCAAGTCTAACAAGCATTGGGTGGGACCCTACTTCTCACACTATCTCCCAAGCCACATTGTGCTATAGGACTGGTATGCTCTATGATGCTTTGGGTCAAGGCACTAATGGACTGAAGTGTATCGACCTCAACACTCTCCTTCACAATGGAATGGATAGAAACATGCTCATGGGCTGGTTTGCTGATTACTCATCTCACTAGCCACTATGGGTCAACACGTGCCCTTGGTCTATCTTGTGCTAACCCCCCACCTCTACCCTAGAAGTCCTGCATATCAAAATAGTTTGGAGCTTTATTGAAGACAAAATCGTAATAGAGTTTCCTCAACAAGTATTGTGGGACCTCATTATTATTACATGGAGGATGGTTAAAAACTATCCACCACCTCTACTCAAAATTGTCCCTTATCACTTGGTTGTTGCACCAATAAATATGTAACCTCTTGCATGTAATGGGTGGAGGTTGATTTGTTTGCGGGTTTGTGAAAATGGAACATAAGTCTAATTTTGTAATTTGTAACTTTTTCACATCTTCATATGATAGCTTGTCTATATAATACTCTCTAAACTCTCTCATCTTATCCAAGCAACTAGATATTTGTTTGCTAATTGAATCTGCATTTGATAACATAGATTCAAGAGATTAAGCAAGCATGGACCTATGCAAAGTTGAAGTGGAAGGATATTTCAACCTTGCAATTATGTCTTCAATTTCTTTTTTATTGTTTTCAATTTGCCCCATTAGATTTTCTTGTGTTCAAGGGGCATGTTGAGGAATGGATGGAGGAGTTTGTTGTTCGGGTTGTTCTTCGGCAGGTATTTCCTCTTCAATATTTTGTGGATTTTGAGGAGGAGGAGGTGCATTAACATTTCCTGACAATTAAGGAAATTTACATAAAAAATCAACTCAAACCTACCTATTTAGAAATAAATTCAAACAAAAAAAATAAAACTTACTCCTTTCGCCTACTCGACATCGTGGCAGAATTTTGGTGATGAATCAGTAAGATTTTGGTGTTGAATCAAGTCTTTAAAAATGTGAGCATGCTTCTTAGGGTTTGTAGGCCGTGGGTGTAGAGGAAAATAAAGAAATGAAATGAGTAGAAATGCTCTTATATATATAATTAGTCATAACACACTCATGTTATGCTTTGGTAATGATGAGCCTTAGGCTCGTCATTACCAAACCATAATGTGAGTGTGTTATAATGTGAGTGCGTTATAATGCACTCACATTATGTATTAATTTTTTTTTAAAAAAATTTGGCCACTTTTTGGCCCCTCAACTTTTTGCACTTAGCCACACCTAGGGGTTTATTTGTGAAGGATCAACAAGGTGTTAAAAAAGTTACCTTAGAATTTCAGAAGAATGATGAAAGTGGAAAGCTTCAAAAGATAAATCAAAGGTATGTGCCTAAAGAAGCATCAAAAGGTGATCAGAATAGAATAAGAAATGACCCTAAGTAGTAGATGATGGAAGAGAAAAAATCTGCCAAAATAGAGGTGAGCAAAACAAAACCAAGTATGCCTTCCTTTGACATAGTACATGCTTTATCTCAAATTAAGATGTTAGTTACTTTGTTGGAAATGATGAAAATTGATGAGTATAGAAATAGTGGAATAAAGTTAATTTCAAATGTGCTGAATAAACCTGAAGGTCAAAACAAGAATAAAGATGAATTAGAAAAGAGTGAGAGACATGTCAATAATGTTAAAGGAGAGATTATGAAGACTCCTGAGATCTACTTAGGAAATACCCTAACAAAGAATTTGTGAGGCCTACTTTTTCATTCCCTTATATTGGACTATTTATTTTACTGTTGGTGATACATTTAGACTTGTGGGACTGTTGATTCTAAATTTCTGGACTATTAGACTTTATGTTGTATGTGGATTTGTTATGCTTAGCATGCTTACGATGTGTTTAGACTTGGATATTGATTCACTGATGATGTTAGACATATGGTTTATATTATGATGTTATTGAGAAACTATTCATGTGGTGTTAGTTAGAAAATTGATATGTGATTCAATTTTGGAAATTGATGTTTGAAATGAAGAATTTAGAATCTAATTGTAATGTGACTTCCTTGCTACTTATATGGATATGTGATGAACATTGTATGCGAGTGCATGTTTCAATTTTCTTTGGCTATTACATACATGTGGAATTAACATTTCATTTGAGTGTGTAGGTATTTCTAACGAAGCCACATAAATTTAGAGATCATCCCACACACGGTGTTGTTTTCCCTTGTGAAGCCGATCTAGTTCCAGGAGGAACCAAGGTCAACTATGTGCATGATGAATTTTTGTAATGTTGTTGCATGTTGTTAGTCGGGCTAAGTCTACCCCTCTTTTATTTTGAATTCTAATTGGTGTTGTAAAAATAGTGTCATTTGAATTTCATTTTTGAGTTATAAATTTTTGAGACCCCTTTTCATGTGCTTTAACTCAACCCTTGGTGCTCAAAATGGGCTAAATGTGACCCTAGGTTGTACCCTTTGGGTCTTGGGACCTTTTGGGCTTGTGTAACCTTAGGTAAACATTTATTTGGTCACTTTAACTTCACCCTGAAGTAAAGTGGGGAAAATAGAGGCACAGGAGGGAGAGGATGAGTGGGTCAAACACTCAACCTCTTCCTTTTCTCTTCCCTAGGTTGGGGAAGTCTCCAAGACCCCTCAATTGTGGACGACTTTACTACAAGTCTCTCTCACAATTCGTGAGGCTACCTTGGGATTGTGTGGTCCCTCTTAGGAGGAAAGGATTGGGGCACATGTTGTACCCACTCCCTCTTAAGCTCCACTTTTCTCTGCCACATGTTTTAGAGAGGACAAGTGGAAGGGAGAGAGACTTGTTGGATGTGTGAATGACATGTGTCACCACCCATTCCAAGGGTCTTGTTTGTAGTTGGGAGGAGGAGTGAGGAGGTGACATGGGTCACCTCCCCATTCCTCAAGGCTCATGAGAAGAGCCTATTTTAATCCCACTTGGAGAGGGGTATGAGGTTGTTGATTTTTTGGAAAATTGTATTGATTTTAATTTACTTTGGGGAAAAAGTTGGAGAGAATTGGAGGATCTCTACTCAATCATCTACCTATTGGGCTTTTTAAGGTAGGTTTCAAGGCTAAGGCCTTCCCTTATGCATTTTTATTTACTTGTGTGATGCTATGCGTGAGTTCTATTTTTGAGTTTTTACTTGTTGTTGTGGGGAAAAATTGTATGGGTGTTGTGAGAGCCTCTCCCACATGGGAGAAGATGCTAAATATGTGTGGGGTGGGGGAGGAGTGAACCTCCTCGGGGTCATTTCCTTGATTTTGTGGAGTTGTAACTTTGAGGGAAATATGTGAATATTTGCAATATGTGAAATAGCTTGAGAGCCAAATGGAAGCTTTGTTAAACTATGTTTAAAAGTGTTGGCTTGAGGCCTTGAGAGGTATTTGTATTGGGAAGTTGTAGGAATGGCACTCTTGAGTTGAGTGTTGTCCACTCCCCTACCCCATTGAACTCATCCTGGATGAGTACTTGTCTTGTGTTAGCCATGGGAGTAATTTTGTGTTTGGTTGTTGAATGCATTGTTGTGTTGTGGTTTGAGTTTTCTAGTGTGAGTATTACCTCCCTAGCTCAGGGGTGACCCACTGGTGGATCTATCCTAGGGAGGAGAGCAAGTTGTTGTGTCTTCTTTCCCCTTTTTGTGTTATTGCAAGATATATTGGGAGCTTTGTGAAGTTGGAAAAAACACCATTGTTCTTCGAGTTGTTATCTATTTCTTTTTAGCTCTTGAGAGAGAGCATGGCCAATTTAGGATTTTGTATCATTTAATAGTTTTCAAAGAGGAGAACATTGTTCTCTCTCTTATTGTAAAAGTATATTTTTATTTGTGTGTATAAGCTATTTACATTTGAAATAGAAATTTTAAATTTGCTGATTTAATGCTTGTCATTCAAAAAAAAAGGTCTTAAAGCTATTTTATTTGTATGTTTATTTTAAAAAAATATCAAATAGGAAAGTTGTGGTTTTATTGTTGAGACAAACATAAAATTTGTATATTGTCCTTACGAAAAAAAAAATTGTTGATGTTATGTATTAGAAGTATTTACTTAATTGCATTTGTTTCTTTTCTTTAAAAAAAAAATAGTAATAATACAATCAATATATATTTTTTTAAAAAATGTTCATTGCTTATATAAATTTGATATAACAAAAAGAAAAAAATATATCATTTCTTATTTGTTTAAAATGTGTGTGTGTGTGTGTGTGTGTGTGTGTGTGTGTGTGTGAGCTATTTACATTTGAAATAGAAATTTTAAATTAAAAAAAAAAATGTTGAAGGAAAAAAAAATTTGGTCTTAAACCTATTTCATTTGTATGTTTATTTTTAAAAAATATCAAATAGGAAAATTGTGGTTTTATTGTTGAGACAAACATGAAATTTGTATATTGTCCTTATGAATAAGAAAATTTGTTGATGTTATGTATTAGAAGTATTTACTTAATTGTATTTGTTTCTTTTCTTTAAAAAGAAAATAATAATAATGCAATGAATATATTTTTTTTAAAAAATATTCATTGCTTATATAAATTTGATATAACAAAAAGAAAAAAATATATCTTTGCTTATTTGTTTAAAAAAGAAATATGTAAGCGTTGAATGAAAAATTATATTTGAATATATATATATATATATGCATTTATATGTATTTAATTATAAATTGCTTTTATTAATTATGTCAAACAAAAAAAAATTACATTACATATACAACATTATATATATATATTGAAATAAAATTTATTTAAAGATAAATGCTGTGTAAAGAAATGAAATAGGTTGTGGATAAATTTGATACACATTGCAGTTCGTGTATATATATATATATATTTGGTGGGGGGTTTGAACCCCCCACCATCTACTTTACAAAGGGTGTGGGGAGGGGGCGGAGCCCCCAACCACACCCCCTACTCTCACCTTCCCCTGCGGGTACTACCCCTGCACTATCCACGGCCTCTTCCCTCCGTTCTCCACCATAGCTCCACTACTCTTGCCGCTGTTCCACCTCCCTATGGACATTCTCCAAACCCTATGGCCTCCACTGCATAGGCCATCCCTCCACCACAGTTCGCTACCGATGCCACATCTCCACACAATGCCACCCTCCTGCTTGGGGTTTTTATTAGAGACCAAAAAATATATATATATACAATATTTTTATTAATAAACCCATAGCATAAACAATATACTCATTTTATATATATATCATCATCATCATCATATGCATTTGATGTATGGCCTCCATTAAACCTGCAAACACAACCACAGACAAAATGAGAGAAGGAAAAACAAAGAAGAGGAGAAAAACAAAGAGGAGAAAAGAAAATGAGTTTTTAAAAAAATAGGGTTAAGGCTTTTTGCCCTTAAGGATATTATATTTTATTATTGAAGGATTTTATGGCTTGCATTTAAAATTGCCTTGTTTTCTTTATTCCCACACTTTTATTATTTCTCTTCACTTGTTTTAAACTTTATTTTTAGAATGGAATTATTTTGGTAATTATAAATTGGGTAAACCTTATTCCTTTTTGGAATGTATTTTTATTTGATAGTGGTATGGTAATAAGAAGATTAGATCATGATTAGAGGGATTATATATATTATAGATTTTTAATTTGAATTTTGAAAAAAAAGATTTATTTGTTTTATTTAAATTCCACAAAATTTAATTATTTGAGATGTAATTATTTTAACAATTGCGTTAATCCTTTAATCATAAAACCTAATTTGACGAGGTTTAATTTTAAGTTGTATTATTATTAATTTAATATTCCTTTTTAATTATATTTAGAGCTATTTTATTAATTTAATAAAGATGTTTTAAATCCAACTTGGAAACCTAGTAAGCTATTTAAACGAAGTTAGTATAAAATGTTTCCGCGGTCTGATCTACCAAGAAATTAGGTATAATGTAAAGGATAAAGTGATAACTTTGATTGATAGAAAACGTGAAGAAGAACAAATTGATTGAGCTTTGTTGAAAAATGTACAATTAATCTATTTTAATTGATCTACCAATTTAACTGATATAACGTAGGTAATTTAACATCCACTCAGTAAACTTTTGATCAACATTAGTTTTAGTAAAATAAACCCTAATCATGCCCGTGAGGCATTATGCTGCTGAATTTTTCCAGAATTTAGGGTTTATCTGGGTTAGTGAATTTTAAGCTTGTTTAGGACTATATTATTGTTTTGCCATTTATCAACATTAGATTTTTGGTATTAAATTATATCTTTCTCATGCACTAAATTTGGCTGTTGATTTTGACTTATGTCAAAATCCCTTCATTCACATAGATTAACTTAGGGTTTTGATCATTGATCCTAACCCTACTGATAACATTAACTGTGTCACATCAACCCCCTAGTTGGTCTTCATTGCAAATGGTATGCGCAAGTGAATGCATTACCCCGCATTCAACTGTCATGTTTATGCCTTAACTGTAACACCACTGCGCATGCTTATGCATGCAAGGGGTTTCTAGGGAAGCATAGAATTTTTTTTGATATTTCATGTCATGACCACATGACACATGTGATGCATGTCATGACCACATGGGAAATGTGGACATGACATTTGGTATCAGAGCCTAAGTTTAAACACTGGGCTTATTTGGGCATGTTACTTATTCCACAGCTTTGATTAATTAGTGCCTACCTTGTTTTTGTAGGATGCCTCCCTGATGAATTCGGTGAGTGTGATCACGTCACACTACATCTGCCGAGGTGCACAATGATTCCTTTGTAGAGGGTCAGGTACCACCACCCTTATCAGATCAGCCAGTACCATAGGCACCACCAGGACTTGATATAGGACCTCAAATTTTACAGACATTATAGGCCATGTTAGAGAGGCTACCGCCAGTTATACCAACGCCATGTGATGAGCCCTGCGTTGATCCGCAAGAGGAGCCACATTAGGAGCCGCGTGCTTAGTCGCAAGCTGAGCCACATGTAGAGCCCCACGTTGATCTGTGAGAGGTGCCACGTGTGGAGCCTTTTGTAGAGATACTAGATACTATAGTGGAGGAGTAGGTTTAGCTTATAGAGCACGAAGTAGGAGTCCTCCATGACATATGAGATGAGATGAGACTGTGAGGGTAGAGCAGGTATATCATGGACCTTATGAGTATGGTATGGATGAGCCAGTCATAGGACATAGAGACAGAGGAGATCCCATCAGAGACCTACTTAGGCTTAATCCACCTACCTTCATAGGAGCTCCAGAGGGAGCCAAGGCTGAGGCTTGGCTCATCAGTCTAGACAAATACTTTGCATTATGATCTTATGGGAGCAACACGAAAGCACACATGGTAGTACACTACCTGAGAGATGCAGCAGCTACTTGGTGGCGCACTAAAGAGTGCAAGCGCTGGTTATTATTAGACACACTCACATGGGACACATTCATAGAGCACTTTTATGCGTGTTACTTATCAGACCATTATAGGTAGAGCTAGATATATGAGTTCCATGACTTATAGTAGAGAGGACTCACAGTTGCATAGTATGAGAGCTAATTTATTGAGCTTTCATGTTACACAGAGTATCTCCACGATGAGAAACTTCTAGTGCACAAATTTATTAGAGGTTTGAATCAAGGGATAGCAGGACTAGTGTGTATGGTAGACCCCCAAACTATGAGTGAGGCTGTCAAGAAGGCTTATATTGAAGAGGAGATTCAGGGATGAGGGCAGAATTCACCCCTGCAGTTTCAGGATTGTAGTTGTCAGTAGCAGCAGAACATTCATAGACCACCACCACCACCACAGAGAGGAGGATTTAGTTCTCCATCATTACCTCTTAGGCCTCCATAGCAGTAGCAACAACATCAACAACATCAACAGAGGTCTAGACCCTAGTAGAGGGCATAGGGAGGATAGAATCGTGGTTGGCAGCAGTAGGGCCCGCATAGGGATCAGAGACAACAAGGACTATTGGTAGGACCCGCAAGGTCACAGCAGTCGTATAGGGGTTCACAAGGGTCCACATGATGGACTAGACAATGGTAGGGTGCTAGGACTTAGTCAGGAAAGATACAGGCTAGGGGCCCATGTTATGTTTGTGGTGGGGCAGGACATTTAGCCATAGAGTGTCCATAGGGATTTACAGTAGGGGGACAACCCTATTCAGGAGGGTCAAAGCAGACTCAAGGAGATGTGGGTGAGTCCCACCACATGTTCACAGTGGTTGATAACCACTAGGCTAACTATCGAGCATCCATGATTGAGATATCAAGTACGATCGAGGGTGTCCCCATCTCTATTCTTTTTGACTCTAGAGCTACTGATTCTTTTCTGTCTATATCATTAGTGGAATGTTGCAGGCTGGTGGCTTCTAGGTAGGACATTAGGTGGTAGGTTGAGTTGGCCTCTGGGGCCAAGATGTCAGTAGATACCTTGGTTTGGGATTGTGAGATTTCTTTAGGTTCCTTCACTACATCTTGTGACCTTAGAGTTATACCATTAGGATCCTACAGTGTGGTTTTAGGTATGGACAGGCTTGCGGCTCATAGAGCCAAGCGAGATTGTCACCGAAGGGCAATTAGCTGCTTAGATGATCATGGTGCACCAGTTGAGATAGTGGGCATTCAAAAGCCCACAACAGTTCATATGATTTCCACTCAGCAGCTTAAGCACTACATGCAGAAGGGATGTCAGATGTTTGCTATCACAGTTAGTGACAGATCAGAGGATGAGCCTGAGGCTTCATTGGATGATCACCCTATCTTGAGAGAGTTTACCTATGTGTTTCCACCAGAATTACCAGGTATGCCTCCATGCAGAGAGGTAGATTTCCACATTGATCTAGTGCCAGGTGCAGAGCCAGTGTCTCGTACACCCTACAAGATGACTACACATGAGCTCATGGAGCTCAAACTATAGTTAGAGGAGTTACTTGAGAAGGGGCACATCCGACCTAGCATTTCACCATGGGGTGCACTAGTTATCTTCATGAAGAAGAAGGATGGGTCTCTTCGCTTGTGCATGGATTATAGGCAGTTGAATAAGGTGACGGTGAAGAACCATTATCCTCTACCAAGGATTTATGAACTTTTTGACTAGATCTAGGAAGCCAAAGTGTTCTTGAAAATTGATCTGAAATCTAGGTATCACCAATTGCGCATCACAGAGGCAGATATTCATAAGACTACTTTCGAACTAGGTATGGACATTACAAGTTCACAGTGGTACCCTTCGGTTTGACGAACACCCCTATAGTGTTCATGAGTCTCATGAACGGGGTGTTTCGCACTTACTTGGATTGGTTCGTGATCATTTTTCTTGATGATATTTTGATCTATTCATGAACTGAGGAGCATGTGGATCATTTGGATCAACTTTTGCAGTGCTTGTGAGAGCAGCAGCTTTATGGCAACCTAGCAAAGTGTGCCCTCTTCAGGACAGAGGTATAGTACTTGGGGTACATCCTATCAGGCGATAACATCTCTGTAGATCCCTCAAAGATTAGAGCTATCCAAGATTGGCCAGCACCCACCAGTGTGACAGAGGTTAGGAGCTTCATGGGATTAGCTGGTTACTACCGTAGATTCGTAGAGGACTTTTCTAGGATAGCGCACCCCATCACTTCCCTTCAGTCGAAAAGGAAGAGTTTCACTTGGACCGAGCAATGCAAGAGGGCCTTTGGGGTCCTCAAGGAGAGTCTTATCAACACTCCCATCTTAGCGATTCCAGATCCTGTAGAGGATTTTGTAGTTTGCACTGATGCATCACTTGAGGGTTTGGGAGCCATGCTTATGCAGGGTGGTAGAGCAATTGCATATGAGTCACATAAGCTCAAGACACATGAGCTGAACTACCCTACTCATGATTTAGAGCTTGCAATAGTGGTACATGCTCTTGTTCATTGGAGTCACTTTCTTTTGGGTCGTCGCATTGAGCTCCATTTGAACCACTGCTTGTAGTACATATTCACATAGCCAAATTTGAATGCCCTCCAGTGGCATTGGATGAAGTTTCTATGCGAGTACAACTTTGATGTCCACTACATCAAAGGGAAGGAGAACGTGGTCGTTGATGCCTTGAGTCAGAGACACCATGAGATCCTGACCTTGACCTTGAGTGTTGACTTGAGAGAGTGCATCATTCAGCATCTGCCTGAGGACAAGTGGTTTCTTGAGGTGCAGTAGGAGATCCAGATATAGAGGGCCCTTAAGGACAAATTTGTAAGATATTCCCTTGAGTCAGATGGATTGCTTAGACATCGATAGTGCATCTATGTACCCTGTGCGGGTGATCTTCATGCAGTGATTCTTTCAAAAGCTAATAGAGCACCTTATGTAGTACACCCAGGGCTGAAGAAGATGCATGCCGACTTGCAACAATTATACCATTGGGTAGGCATGAGACAAGATATTGTAGAATATGTTTCTCGTTGCCTTGAATGCCAGAGGGTCAAGGCTGAGCATCAGCATCCAGTGGGTCTTTTATACCCTCATGAGATACCTGAGTGGAAATGGGACACATTTCCATGGATTTTATTGTTGGTCTTCATATGTCATCATGCCACCATGATGCCATCATGGTGACGGTTAACAAGTTGACCAAGGTGGTGCATTTCTCACCTATACGCATGACATACAATGCACCATCTATGGTGAGAGTATTTTTGGATCAGATTGTTAGATTACATGGGGTACCTCACCGTATCATTTCTGACAGGGATTCAGTGTTCACTTCAGCCTTTTGGAGAGCCTTACAATAGGCATTGGGCACACAGCTCAACTTCAGTTCTGCTTATCATCCTGAGACCAATGGACAGATAGAGAGAGTTAATCAGGTTTTTGAGGATATGCTCCGTATGTATGTCATGGATCATCAGAGTAGATGGGAGGAGTATCTATATCTAGTTGAGTTTGCCTACAATAATGGGCATCATAGCTCATTGGGCATACCTCCTTTTCAGGCCTTATACGGTATACCTTACAAGACACCTTTGAGTTGGGACCGTATTGAGGACAGGGTTGTGATAGGGCCAAAGTTGGTTCAGGATATGGAGCAGCAGGTGACGTTGATTAGACAAAGACTTCAGTAGGCACAGGATCAATAGAAGAAGTATGCCGATGCTAAGAGGGTAGATCAGAGCTTCTCAGTTGGGGATATAGTATTCTTGAGACTGTGACCGCACAAGAATCCAATGTGTTATGGAAGGGGCTCTAAGCTTGTACCTAATTTTGTAGGACCTTTTGAGATCTTGGGGCAGATAGGACCTGTAGCCTATTGTCCAGCCTTGCCACCTAGCCTGTCACATATCCACGACATTTTTGATGTTTTAGTTTTATAGCGTTACATATCTGATTTATCTCATGTATTGGATTGGAGTGCTCTTTAGGTAGAGGCAGACGGTCAGCTGGCTTCGGAGCAAATTTACATATTGGTTCATTAGACGCTGGGCCTTCAAGGTTGAGAGCTGGACCAGGTTAGGGTCCAGTGGGACATGTACGATGAGGTCACAGCGACATGGGAGGATGTAGTGAGATTGAGGGCCCTTTATCCTCACCTCTCTAACAACTTCCAAGAGGAAGTACAGTCTTATGGGGGAGGATGTGAGGCCTACTTTTTCATTCCCTTATATTGGACTATTTATTTTACTATTGGTGATACATTTAGACTTGTGGGACTATTGATTCCAAATTTCTGGACTATTAGACTTTGTGTTGTATGTAGATTTGTTATGCTTAGCATGCTTATGATGTGTTTAGACTTGGATATTGATTCACTAATGATGTTAGACATATGGTTTATATTATGATGTTATTGGGAAACTATTCATGTGGTGTTAGTTAGAAAATTGTTAGGTGATTCAATTTTGGGAATGGATGTTTGAAATGCAAAATTTAGAATCTAATTGTAATGTGACTTCCTTGATGCTTATATGGATATGTAATATTGTATGCGAGTGTATGTTTCAATTTGCTTCAGCTATTATATAGATTTGGAATTAACATTTCATTTGAGTGCACAGGTATTTCTAGCGAAGCCACATAAATTCAGAGATCATCCCACACATGATGTTGTTTTCCCTTGTGAAGCCGATCTAGTTCCAAGAGGAACCAAGATCAACTATGTGCATGATGAATTTCTGTAATATTGTTGCATGTTGTTAGTTGGGCTAAGTCTACCCGTCTTTTATTTTGAATTCTAATTGGTGTTGTAAAAATAGTGTTATTTGAATTTCATTTCTAAGTTATAAATTTTTGAGACCCCTTTCCATGTGCTTTAACTCAACCCTTAGTGCTCAAAATGGGCTAAACTTGACCCTGGGTTGTACCCCTTCGATCTAGGGACCTTTTGGGCTTGTGTAACCTTAGGTAAACATTTATTTGGTCACTTTAACTTCACCCTGAAGTAAAGTGACGAAAATGGAGGCATGGAAGGGAGAGGATGAGTGGGTCAAACACTCAACCTCTTCCTTTCCTCTTCCCTAGGTTGGGGAAGTCTCCAAGACCCCTCAATTGTGGATGACTTTACTCCAAGTCTCTCTCACAATTCATGAGACTACCTTGGGGTTGTGTGGTCCTTCTTAGGATGAAATGATCGGGGCACATGTGGCATCCACTCCCTCTTAAGCTCCACTTTTCTCTCACACATGTTTTAGAGAGGACAAGTGGAAGGGAGAGAGAATTGTTGGATGTGTGAATGACAT
This sequence comes from Cunninghamia lanceolata, assembly GCA_027924645.1. Classification (NCBI taxonomy): domain Eukaryota; kingdom Viridiplantae; phylum Streptophyta; class Pinopsida; order Cupressales; family Cupressaceae; genus Cunninghamia; species Cunninghamia lanceolata. The sequence continues at coordinate 6,313,818 of BSBN01000934.1, forward strand.
GTGTCACCATCCATTCCAAGGGTCTTGCTTGTAGTTGGGAGGAGGAGTGAGGAGGTGACATGTGTCACCTCCCCATTCCTCAAGGATCATGAGAAGAGCCTATTTTAATCCCACTTGGAGATAGGTATGGGGTTGTTGAATTTTTGGAAAAATTTATTAATTTTAATTTACATTGGGGAAAAAGTTGGATGGAGTTTGGTGGCTTAATTTGGAGAAGGAGTTGGAGGAGCTCTACTCAACCATCTACCTATTGGGCTTTTTAAGGTAAGTTTCAAGGATAAGGACTTCCCTTATGCATTTTTATTTACTTGTGTGATGCTATGTGTGAGTTCTATTTTTGAGTTTTTACTTGTTGTGGGGAAAAATTTTATGGGTGTTGTGAGAGCCTCTCCCACTTGGGAGAAGATGCTCAACATGTGTGGGGTGGTGGAGGAGTGAACCTCCTTGGGGTCATTTCCTTGATTTTGTGGAGTTGTAGCCTTGAGGGCAATATGTGAATATGTGTAATATGTGAAATGGCTTGAGAGCCAAATGGAAGCTTTGTGAAACTATGTTTAAGAGTGTTGGCTTGAGGCCTTGAGAGGTATTTATATTGGGAAGTTGTAGGAGTGGCACTCTTGAGTTGAGTGTTGTCCACTCCCCTACCCCATTGAACTCATCCTGGGTGAGTTCTTGTGTTGTGTTAGCCATGGGAGTAATTTTGTGTTTGGTTGTTGAATGCATTGTTGTGTTGTGGTTTGAGTTTCCTAGTGTGAGGATGACCTCCGTAGCTCAGGGGTGACCCACTAGTGGGTCTATAATAGGGAGGAGAGCAAGTTGTTGTGGCTTCTTTCCCCTTTTTGTGTTATTGCAGGATATATTGGGAGCTTTGTGAAGTTGGAGAAAACACCATTGTTCTTGGAGTCGTTCTCTATCTCTTTTTAGCTCTTGATAGAGAGCATGACCAACTTAGGATTTTGTATCATTTGTTAGTTTTCAAAGAGGAGAACATTGTTCTCTCTCTTGTTGAAAAAGTATATTTTTATTTGTGTATAAGCTATTGACATTTGAAATAGAAATTTTAAATTTTCTGATTTTAATGCTTATCATTCAAAAAAAAAATTTGGTCTTAAAGCTATTTCATTTGTATGTTTATTTTTAAAAAATATCAAATAGGAAAGTTGTGGTTTTATTGTTGAGACAAACATGAAATTTGTATATTGTCCTTATGAAAAAGAGAATTTGTTGATGTTATGTATTAGAAGTATTTACTTAATTGCATTTGTTTATTTTCTTTAAAAAGAAAATAATAATAATAAAATGAATATATTTTTTTAAAAAAATGTTCATTACTTATATAAATTTGATATAACAAAAAGAAAAAAATATATCTTTGCTTATTTGTTTAAAAAGGAAATCCATAAGTGTTGAAGGAAATATTATATTTGAATATATATATATATATATATATATATATATATATATATATATATATATATATATATATATATATATATATATATATATATATATATATATATATATATATATATTTGAATGTATGCATTTATATGTATTTAATTATAAATTGCTTTTATTAATTCTGTCAAACAAAAAAAAAAGATTACATTACATATACAAAAGTTTGAGAGTATATATATATAGAAATAAAATTTATTTAAAGATAAATGATGTGTAACAAAATGAAATAGGTTGTGGATAAATTTGATACAGATAACAGTTTGTATTTTAAAAAAATATATCTATATTTGGTGGGAGGTTTGAACCCCCCACCGTCTCCTTTATAAAGGGTGTGGGGAGGGGGCAGAGCCCCCACCCACATCCCACTCAGTGGGATGTGGGTGGAGGCTCCGCCCCCTCCACACACCCCCTACTCTCACCTTCCCCCGTGATTACTACCCCTGCGCTGTCTGCGACCTCTTCCCTCCATTCTCCGCCACAGCTCCACCGCTCCTGCCACCGTTCCACATAGTGGGATGTGGGTGGAGGCTCCGCCCCCTCCACACACCCCCTACTCTCACCTTCCCCCATGGGTACTACCCCCGCGCTGTCCCCGACCTCTTCCCTCCATTCTCCGCCACAACTCCACCGCTCCCGCCGCCGTTCCACCTCCTTGTGGCCTCCGCTCCATAGGCCATCCCTCCACCATAGTCCACCACCGATGCCATAGCTCCACATAGCACCGCCCTCCTACTTGGGGTTTTTAGTAGAGACCAAAAAAATATATATATATAATATTTTTATTAATAAACCCACAACATAAATAGTATACTCATATATATATATATATATAAATATATATATACATGTACATAAATATATATATACATATACATAAATATATATATATATATATATATATATGCCATCATATGCATTTCATGTATGGCCTCCATTAAACCTGCAAACACAACCACAGACAAAATGAGAGAAGGAAAAAGAAAGAAGAGAAAAATAAAGAGGAGAAAAGAAAATAAGTTTTAAAAAAAAATAGGGCTAGGGCTTTTTGCCCTTAAGGATATTATATTTTATTGTTGGAGAATTTTAGGGCTTGCATTTAAAATTGCCTTAATTTCTTTATTCCCAGTCTTTTATTATTTCTCTTCACTTGTTTTAAACTTTATTTTTAGAATGGAATTATTTTGGTAATTATAAATTGGGTAAACCTTATTCATTTTTGGAGTGTATTTTTATTTGTTAGTGGTATGGTAATAAATAGATTAGATCACGATTAGAGGGATTATATATATTATAGATTTTTAATTTGAATTTTGAAAAAAGGATTTATTTGTTTTATTTAAATTCAACACAATTTAATTATTTGAACAATTGGGTTAATCCTTTAATCATAAAACCTAATTCGACGATGTTAATTTTAAGCTGGATTTTTATTAATTTAATAATCCTTTCTAATTATATTTATAGCTATTTTATTAATTTAATAAAGATGTTTTAAATCTAACTTGGAAACCTAGTAAGCTATTTAAACGAAGTTAGTATAACATGTTTATGTGATCTGATCTACCAAGAAATTAGGAATAATGTAAAGGATTCAGTGATAACTCTGACTAATAGAAAATGTGAAGAAGAATAAATTGATCGAGCTTTGTTGAAAAATGTTTTAAATTATAGAAAATATGAAGAAGAACAAATTGATCAAGATTTGTTGAAAAATGTACAATTAATCTATTTTAATTGATCTACCAATTTAACTGATATTACGTAGTTAATTTAACATCCACCCAGTAAACTTTTGATCAACATTAGTTTTAGCATAATAAACCCTAATCACTCTCGTGAGGCGTTATGCTGCCAGATTTTTTCAAAATTTAGGGTTTAGCTAGGTTAGTGAAATTTAACCTTGTTTAGGACTATATTATTGTTTTGTTGTTTATCGACATTAGATTTTTGGTATTAAATTATATCTTTCTCATGCACTGAATTTGGCTGTTGATTTTGGCTTACGTCAAAATCCCTTCATTCACATAGATTAACTTAGGGTTTCGATCGTTGATCCTAACCCTACTGATGATGTTAACCATGTCGCATCGACCCCCTAGTTGGCCTTCATTGCGAATGGTATGCGCAAGTGAATGCATTACCCTACATTCAACTGTCATGTTTATGCCTTAAGCGTAACACCACCGAGCATGCTTACGCGTGCAAGGGGGTTTCTAGGGAAGCATGGAATTTTTTAAAAATATTTCATGTCATGACCACATGACACGTGTGATGCATGTTGTGACCGCATGGGAAATGTGGGCATGACAAAATCCAACTTAGGTTGATCCTTTCTACACCACATTATTAATAAATAACAAGCTAGTAAAAAATTGTATGATAGATTCAGGGGTAGCAATAAACTTTATACCAATGGCAATCATAAAAGAATTAGGTTTGTGGGTTGATGCCACATATGGAAAGTGCTATGCTATGGACAATAGATTTGTCCCTATCATTGGGGTCATATGGGATGTGGAGTTAAAGTTGACTTCTTATCCTGAGGCTACATATAAAACTAACATTACCATGGTTGATATCCCTCCATACTATGGTATGTTGCTATCAAGACAATGGATTGATGTAGTTGGAGGGAATGTTCAATTGGATTTATCATATGCAACTATACCTATTAATGGGAAAGATGTTAAGTTGTACAAAGAGCCTCAATCTAAACAAGTGGTAGAACCTATTGATCCCAACCAAATGAATTGCTTATGTGATGTAGATTTGGGATGTTTCAGGATTGAGCATTCATAGCCTCAGTTACAAAACAATGATCCAATCAGCAATGCAGTTCAATTAGATAAATCTGGTATTTGGCAAATGTACTTTGATGGCACCTATAGCAAAGAATGTAATGGAGCAGGTGTGGTTTTCATTGCATGCAATAATAGGACATTTAAGTACTCATTCCTATTATCATTTGAGTGTACTAATAACATAGCAGAGTATAAGGCATTATTGTTAGGCCTTAATATCACCATTAAATATGGAATCAAGTTACTGACTATATATGAAGATTTTAAACTGATTGTTTCACAAGTCAGATCTAGGTACACCTCAAAGAATAAGATGCTCAAACAATATAAAGATGGTGTATAGGATACTATGGAGCTTTTTTATGCATTTTCCATTGATTGGGTAGAGAGGTCAAAAAACCTGATGGCATATTTCTTGGCAAACATTGCTTTGAAAAGGGATGATCTTACATTGCCAGACATCTCAGAAGTAGAATTCAAAACCAAACCTTTTGTCCCTAACAATGTGTATAGCTACCAAGTGTTTAATGATGATGATGATGATGATGATGATGATGATGATGATGATGATGATGATGATGATGATGATGATGATGATGATGACTTCATAAAATTTCTTCAGTTTATAGACCAGTATGAGTCCCAAGAGATAGATTTTAATGATTTTGTTGAAAAAGTAGATGGTATTTAGATATTGTCTTTGGTCAAGAAGTCGTACAAATAAGAAAAGAAAAATCCCAAAAGGCCTAATAGCACTAGAGTGAGTCTTTGATGGGAATGACAATTCTATCTTAAAGCAAGCACTAGTCAATTGAGAAGACCTTGAGGAAGTAAATCTTGGGACTGAGATTGCTCCAAAGAAGGTATACATAGGCAAGAAAATTAGCCCAAAAGTTAGGGAGATGCACATAACTCTACCGAGGAAGTATAATCATGTATTTGCATGGTCATATGTGGACTAGAAAGCTTATAGAGAATATTTTTTTTATCATGAAATTTCATTAAAAGCATATGCTAAATGTTTCAGATAAAACCAGAGACCTATAAACCCTATGCTGGTACCAAAAATGTAAGAGGAACTAGTGAAGCTCAGGGAGGCTAGCATTATGAAACCTATCAGACATTCATCTTGGGTTTCAAACTTGGTACCAATGAGGAAGAAGAATGGTGACATAAGGTTGTGTGTAGATTTCTGTAACTTGAATGTTTCATGATTGAAGGATAATTATCGACTTCCAAACATGGAGGTGATCTTGTAAAGAGTAATAGGATGTGAGTTTAATGGATGTATTTTTGGTTATAATCAGGTCAATGTCAAGGAATTAGAGAAATATAAGACTACCTTTACTACACCATGGGGTACTTATGTATACGTAAGAATTCCTTTTGGTCTTACAAATGTTGGAGCTACTTTACAAAGGGCTATGGACATGACTCTTGTAGATATAATCAACATCATAATGGTTGTTTATTAAGGTGATCTAACTGCATACTCAAAGAAGGTAGAAGACCACTACATGCACTTAGAGATGATATTTGTCAAGGCACTTGAGTATGTTATAAATTTTAACCCTAAAAGGTGTCACTTTGCTATAACTAAAGGTAAATTACTGGGGCACAGAGGGGTAAGAATTGATCCAGAGAGAGTTGCAGCCATTGATAGCATCCCTATTCCCAAAATAGTGAAGGCTATTCAATATTTTTTTGAGAAAATAAACTTTATTAGAATATTTATCTCTAACTTTGCTGAAATTGTGAAACCTATTGCAAAAATGCTAAAGAAAGGATCAAAGATTGATTGGACATCTGGCGCCATTGAAGTATTTTCATCAATAAAAAGGGCAACTGAGGAAGCTCCTATTTTGAAATCTCTTGATTTCAGTAAACCATTTTAGATTTTCTCTTTTGTGTCTTTCCATACTAATGTTGTTGTTATGTCACAAAATAATGAAGAAGGGTACAAGCAACCAATTTCATTTTTCAGTAAATCACTCCAGGGAGCTGAATTGAAATATGATGCCACTAAAAAACAAGATTATGCACTTGTGAAAGCAATAAAGGCATTTAAGCCTTACTTAGTAGGAGCACAAGTGACTACTTATATACCAAATGTAGCAGTTAAGGATGTCTTTGTGGAAATAGAGGCCACAAGAAGAAGATGCAAATGGATAAATAGAATTCACGAGTTCAATATTGATATCAAGATTACAAAAATTGTAAGAGGAGAGGGATTGACAAGGTTAATGGATTAATCTAACCTAGAAGCTGCACAAGTGTGTGATGTTGAAGCAGAAGAGGGTCTGATATCTAGCATTGAACACACACCTTAGTATACAAATGCAGTTCGTTACCTCAAATACATGAAATGACCCGATGGTATGAATGATAATTAATCAAAAGAGGACATTGAAGCTCCATGCATCAAGATATGTCTTTGTTAATGGTGATTTATTTTGGAAGGACAAGGATGGTATTCTATTGTTATGTCTATATGGACAGGTAGAAAAGACTTTCAAGGAGATGCATGAATGTGTATGTGGAGGGCATTATTAAGCTAAAACTACTACACATAAAATACTAAGAGTGGGTTACTATTGGCCAAAGATCTTTGCTGATGTTCATAAGTATTCAAGAAAATGTGAGGCATGCCAAAAGTTATTTGGTAAATTAAAGTATCAAGGAGCCCTGCCTTTGAGGCCTACATAGATTGAAGTGCCCTTTAATCAATGGGGCATTGACTTCATAGGTGAAATAATAGATAAATCAAGTGGAGGACATAGGTGGATTCTTGTTGCCACATATTACTTCCCTAAATGGATTGAATCAATCCCAACCAAATAGGCTACTAGTAAAGTAGTGATCAATTTCTTGTTTGAAAACATCATTACTAGGTTTGGGGTTACTCTTAAAATAATCATAGATAATGGTATGTGTTTCAGGTCTAATGAGTTTAAGAAATTTTTGTGAATCTTATGGCATAGTGATCTCATATGCTTCTCCATATCACCCTTAAGCTAATAGTCAAGCTGAATCTAGTAATAAGAGCATTATGAAAATAATTAAAAGAATGCTTGACAACAACAAAAAGGCTCGGGATTCAAAACTAAAGTTAGCATTATGGGTAGACAAGATCATGGTGAATAAGGCTATTAGGAAATCTCCTTTTGAACTAGTTTATGGAGCTCAAGCTAGGATACCAATGCATAACCTTCTGTTAGTTTACAAATTCATTTTTAAAGAAGACATGTGCATACCTGAGCCTATGGAGGAAAGGCTGGAACAATTAGTAGAGTTAGATGAGATTAGAACTCAAGCACAAAAATAAAATGAGAAAATGTAGCTACAAATGAAATATTTGTTTGACAAGAAGGCCAAGAATAGAAAGTTTCAGATTGATGATATGGTTCTCATGTGGAATGCTCAGAGTCAATATAAAGGAAAACATGGCAAGTTTGAAGCTCTACGGTTGGGTCCATTTGTCATCACAAGAAAATGTGGAGGACTCATATTATTTGCATAACATGGTAGGCAAAGATCAAGAATTTCCTATGCATGGACAATTTCTGAAACACTTCTTTTCTTGAAAAGGGTCATTTCCATGCACAATAGTTTAGGTATTTCCCAATTTTATTTCATTTTAGTGTTTTTGGTCTACATCCTAGAGACTATTTCTGGATTCTTGCAGTGTCTAATAGTCATTCATCCCCAACTAGATCCACTATTGTAACTTATAAATTTTCCTGATTCTGCCAGTTTTATAAACCTTGAACCCAAAATCTAGTGCAAAGATTCTTAATCCTTTTTCTACTCATATCCTAAAATCAAAATACCCTTTTTAATATCCTTATTGGGTCATTTCCCATCACACCTATGTTACATCTTTGTATTTCCATCTTGACATATATATTATCCAAGTACCACATCATCGTGGATGTGTGTAGTCACCCGTAATAGACCCTAGTAGGCTTGCAAGAGCTTAAGGTGCAATATAACCATTCACCACAATACCACATCAGACCGTAGAGGTATGTGTGGGATGGTGGTAAGAGATTAAATAATAATAAGATAACCCTTAGGCCCATAACAAGTGTGCCATAACATCAAAGGTAGCATGTAGTATAGAGGGATAGAATAAAATATTAAAGATATATGGTCTCACTGCCCTGCAAGGGGTCTTGATATGTTATGACGGGATTGTGGTACAGTTGGCATTGCATTCACTGTGAATATATGATTAATTATACTAGATGTTTTGGACCATTTGATCTTCATAGATCAATGATGCATATTTAAACTCACACAAGATGATCGACCACTGTATCTTTCAGCATGAATTGGCACTACTGTTGAAATGACTAAGTTTTAGAGCTGATATATTTGGAATTTGGTGCCATTTCAATCATTCATAGTAGTGCAGTGTGTCCAAAGATGAAGGGATTCAAGGCTTGGTGTGAGCTCTGCAACTACTACATAAACAAGAAAGTACATCTGTGCCTCTCCTCTATCAAGGTCCATAAGTGTTTTAATTACCATTTTCAAATATCTTTGTGAACAAAAAGATTCAAATAGTAGTTAAAATAAATTTACAAAACACCTCCTAAGAAAAGTGAGTCTATGAGTAAAAATGGAGAGTCCTTAGCTCCTAAAGAAAAGAAGAGGCTACTTCAGCAATCAATATTAGATGTGTTGACAAAATTAGTTGGTAAGGGTTATAAAAAGGTGTTCAGGGATGAGGCACATAGATGTTGGGATGTTGTTATTCCCATTTTGGGGTGTAACTTTTTTTTTTACTTCTGTGACAAGAGGAATGCTTGTGCCTATGTTTCAAACCCCTGGACTCTTGACTTGGCAAAACTAGCTGCCCTAATGTTTTTATTGATGTTGAGTTCATCAGATTATTGGCACAACATTATCATGGAGTAACAAGGACTGTTAGGTTGCCTAATGGATCACCATTGGTAGTACTAACCAAATCTTCCATTATAGAATGTTTCATGTTAAACAAATAAGCCCTCATCAAAGGTGATCTTAAAAAGAGTGAGGAGGACTATATCAGATTAAGGAAGACTTATCAGAGTGATGAGCTTCTAGTGTGTATGAGGAAGGGTGAAAATAATAAAAAAATACCTATCTCTTCATCTTGTGGTGAACCATTTTTAGTAGATGATTTTGCACTATACTTCAAAAGGACATACTTTTCCTTGTGTCAAGTGTTGGGAATTGATGCACAAGATAGGATGCTAGTCAATCTTATGATGATGGCCATTAGGATTCAAAATCCTAAGGTGAATACTGAGTTTGATTTTGCTTCAGAAATTGAAAAGGAATTACATGAGGGATTTTTTCAAGTGAGAGAAAACAAGCCTCTCATAACTGTCAAATATTACTCCTTATTGTACCATTTAATCTTGTTTCAAAACAAAAATCTTTGGACCCAAAGAATGGTCATAAGAATGATTGATCAAAAGGGCAAAAGAATGCTAGTACAATGTTGGTGTTATATCTGGGACAACAGGTGCAAGAATAGTGATAATGTGATATTTCATGATGAAATTGTAATAAGAGTTATGACCTTTCTTGGTAATACTTCACCAAGGCTACCTATAGAAATAAGAGAGTTGTTAAGACCTTTTGCATTGAAACTAGAAAAGGGACATACTCATAACTTTGGTGATTGATTCTTCTTGCACATGATCATATAGTTATGAGGATTTATGGATGCTCTCAAGCCCCCCACATTTTTCCAAAATTTATTCCTCCTCATTTGACATTTTTAGAATTAATGTGGCAGATGTTGTGGATGGAAAGGGAGGTTATGAAAAAATAGAAGAAGGGTACATTCTTACCTTACTTGACTGTGTATGGAGAACTCTCCATTGGTTCAAACACCCTTGAAGAGTTGTAGGATTAGTTGAAGGGCAAGTGTTCTATGAAATCTAAAGTGGAAAGGGTCTTTGACCTTAAGGGACATGAATTTTTTGAGGCAGGTGATTCTCACTAAGACAGGGATCACCCATGCAGTGGAATATGATGAAGATATGATAAGGAATTGTGTCACTCCCCAAGAGGTGTTTCAAAGACAGAGGAAATGGGAAATTTTGATGAAATTAGAGGAAGAAAGGAGGAAAAGGGACCCTGATTTATTAAGATTCTTTGTGGAAGAAGGAAATTATCTAAAGAGAATTGATTTAATGATTGATAATTTTGGAAAGTTATATGATAAGCCAATAGCACCTGTGAGCCAACCCACAAAACTTGTTAAGCTTCCTATTAATAAACTAGTGGAAGTTGTGATCTCTAAGCCTCCTCCTAATGCAATTTTAGTGCAACAATCTACACCAATTTCACCTCTAGAGCAACCAAGGTCTAAAACATAGAAGATTGATGATGTAACTCCCCTAGTAGAATATGAAATGATAGAGGAAGTGAGGGACACAGAGGAGGTTTCTAATGTACTAAGGCACATGAAAGATGACGATGAGCTTGATCAACCACTTGCTAAACATGAAACTAAGGCTCATAATCCTGATGTAAGAGTGGACATGTAGGTACATGGAGAAGATGAGTTACATGAAGATGAAAGAGTAGTAGCCTCTCTTAGGTTTATGTAAGATGATGAGTTTGTAAAGACTCCTAAGTTTAAAGATTTTTGGGTTAAGATGAAAATGAAGGAATTTGAAGAAAGAGTTCAAATAAATAAAATAGGAACTGACAAGTCCCAACATAATCAAATTGTGAATCAAACATTCAAAGAGCTCAAGATAAATGAAGTAAATGTTAGTCTACAAGAGGCTAGAGAAATGGTGTTAAAGAGCAACATGTTAATCATTACCAAGTTAGAATTGAAGAAAATGTTTTTACTTGACCAAGTAATAAATCAAGAGGATTATATGTTAATTGTAGAGTTTAATGCAGAGGAAGGACTGAGTGGCACTGGGTGCAATCCTAAGATTGAAACTTTGGCCTTTTGGGAAAAATAGAAGAATGCAAAGAAGCCAAGGTTATTAGATGTAGTGCAAGAAATGAGGGGAGCCCCCATGGTTAAAATACTGAATGACACTTCTACACTAGAGGCAACCACCAAGACAATGCATTCATCCATGTTTACTCAAGCTTCTATTAAGAATATGGAACTCAAATTGGTGGAATATGAGAAAGCCCAAATTAACATGAATGAAAGAAGTAAATAAGTTGTTTTTGGAGAATGTCAAACTAAAACAATAATTAAAAGGTGTTGATTCTTCTCAGAGCAAGGATATTATGATTTATCAGCCTTCCACATCTCATTTAATTGATGCTAACATAGTTCCTATAGATCAAGTAAATGCTTTAATGCAAGTCTTGGAAAGAGAGATTGAAATTTTGAAAAAACTCAATGATGTCACCAAGGAGGGGGTCAGATCTCAAATTTCTAGTGTATTGGAAAAGGTTTTAGAGCATAGGGTGAAGTTGGTTATGGATAAAATAGAAGATGTGCATGAGTGCTTTGTTGCTTTGTCAAAATAAATAGAATAGATGAAGGCCCACGTCCAAATTTTAGATCCTTTGTTTAAGAAGTGGCAACCTATTCACCACACTTTGATAACACTGTGTAAATTTTTATAGAGAAGTCTTGATGCTCTAACAACATTAAAGCCCACTAAGAAGATGGTAAAAGTGGTTATTGATGAATTTAAGTATCTATCTAGAGAGTCAAAAAAAAAAAAAATGGAGTCCTTTTGTACTCAAACATCAGTTTATACCAGATGTTCTAGGGGAAAGTGCTCATCTCAAAATTCTTGAGGTTTGGAAGAAGGAATTTAATCAGATAGTTCCTAATGTTATCACTTAATTGTAAAAGGATTAGTCCAAATAAATGTTCATAGTTTCAATTTAATTCTAGATGGAATAATTGCATTGGATTTAGGTTGTTCCATGTTTGTCATGGAAGTCAGAGGATTGTTGAATATAAGGTGGAATGATCATTTGGAAAATGTGCCACAAATTCAGGTATATAAGTGGCCAAATGACTATATAGTGTTTCAGTGGGAACAAAAATATCTGACTCCTCCCGAGGACTACTCTTGTCCCAGAATATTGCAAAATGATTAGGTTTTGTGAAGAAAGAACCTTGCCAGATCCATCAATCATCGGTGCTTCATAATTTCTTATGGACCATGGATATCCCTTAGTTTATTTTCAACCTTTAATGATGCTTTTTTTTCATCATTGGTCAGTGTAATTAAGGACAAACAAAAGACAATCAATATGAAAAGTTGTTGCATTTGGGTGGGTACTTGAAAGGTTTTAATGGTCTGAAGCTTGTCACTCCCTTCATCTGCCTATAAGAAGGAAACCAAGACCGATTGTTAAGGGAGAATGGGAAATCAGTTTTGGAGAAAAGATATATATTGTAAAGCCCCTTTTTTAAGCAAAGTAATGGAAAGACATCATTAATATGGTGCCCAGATTCTAGTTTCAATTGTTGCATTGAAGTTATTGATAATAATTATTTTGTTGTCTCCATTTTGATGTTTTCCTTGTTATTTAAATTACTGTATCAAGTATATATCTAGTTTATCAAAGAACATTCATGTTTTGTGTGGTTTATTTGATTGGTTTGTTCAAGTAAGAATTAAATTGATTTAAAGAAGTCACAGTAACCTAGAAGATTTCATTTGGATTAAAAAGAAGAGATTGGTAATTAAATTCCTTGCACTTTTATACAAGTCATAAACATCAGAGTGCCAAACAATCTGAGTTATAACCATTAGGAATACACATATTATTTTGACCTCATTACTGAGTGGATGACAGGCACTGATCATTTCTATCCCCAAAAGAATTTCTTGCAAAAAAAATTTCCATACATTTTAATTTTCAGTTGTAGGAGGAGTAGCAGTTAGTTTTGTATTTAATTGTCTATTTCAAACCCTCATGCCAGTATGAAATATATTAAGAAAGGATGATTTGATTGACAAAATTGTAATCACACAAACCCTAGAAATATGTGAGGTTTTTAATCTTCTGGATTATCATTAATTAATCCTAGGAAAGTTAACAGTTACTTGTGATAGAGGTATACCCACCTTGGCATAGCAAAGCCTAAAGAGAAAGGAATTCTAACCTTCTAGCTTAATTCCATTCATTGGCTAGATCACTTATTGAACCTGATTATAAAGGTTGGCATACTTTTAGGGTTTGACAATCTGTTGATTTGGGAACAAACACAATGCATATACAATACATATACAACATATACAATGTACACAGTCTATATACATTACATATACATTGTAGATACACATATGTATAGCACATATACAATATATACAACTCATATACAACATATACAACATCTTCCTTTTATATGTACACATATATAATGAATATACTACATATATAGTGCATATACAATGCATATACATCATATACACATGATATATATGATGTATATGTTGTATGTTATCAAGTACATACAATAAACACAATAAATATATGTATATCCTCCAATATATATTGTATGGTGAATTTTACAATAGGAAGGAAGTTAAGGAAATTGAAGTACTCTGACGAGCAATTTTGTTTTAAGTAATAATTAAAAAGTGTTTAATTTTAGAAATCTATCTCTAATTTTTTATAGTGTACTTCATTTTTCGTTGCTTCTCTATGATCTCTATTAGGCTTTAATTGGATAAGATTTTGAAGTAGTTTAAAATGTAATAGAAGTCCTTTAAGTTGGCACCCTCTTCTTAATCTGCTAAAGGGCTTTAGTATTTGAGATTTTGATTTGAACAATTGACGGTTGTATCTAGTTTTATGCATGCCATAATTGACCATTTAAAGTGTTTGTGATAGCTATATAGTGTTCCATTTACTATTTTTAAATCTCATGTTTTGAAAAATAGAGAAACTTATGGTGAAAGTAGGCCTTGGAAGATGGCACGGATTTATTGGCAACTATGGAGATGGAGTATGTTCCTTAGAGATTGAATCATTGTTTGGTTGATTCTCTAAATAGCACTTTTATGTTTGTTTATTTTTCATTGTGGCAATCATAGCATTATATTTTTAATTAAAATTTATTGTATGTCTGTGATAATTGTAGAAACTAACCAACAAGTAGCGACCCATGGTCAAACATAGGTCTTCACCACCATGATGTCTTGAACTAATTATCAATAATTTCATCCTAGCAATTTAAACTCTGATTACAGTATTCCAAAATATACATTATTTCAAATCAATCAAAATCATCATGATAGTGTACAAATGAAATCAATCAAAATCAATGAATGATGGGCAAGATACAACATGATATAATAGGACCTCCATAGATAACTTGATTCATGAAAATATAGTAAAATTGCACATGTAAATTAGGTATGGATGTGTCATAAAATGTGAAGGATACAATTATGCCAAAATTTGGAACAAATGAATGTATCTTATTCAAAGAACAACCCTAATATACGTGTAATGAATGTAGGGTAGAATAGGTTAGGAAGGTAGGCTAACATATACAAACTTAAACAATGAATTATAAAGAATATAATCAAATGAAGAGTAAACCCTTGACACATTTAAATAAGTAATAATGTCAACTTAATTATATTAGATTTGAAAACCCTATGTTTTATAAATTTAAACTAATTTACTTGTATGTAAACTAGGTTGTGTGGCGTACAATAGGTTCAACAAAAATATGATGGAAAAAAAATAAGTTAGCCTATATAGTTAATCTAGGTTAATGCAATGGAATATGTAAATGCATAAAAATGACTGTGAACTTGATATCTACTAGTGAACTTAATGTATACTACTATCTGAGTTCTACTTTTTCACTCACTATATTTTAATATCTATTTTTTTAAAGATAATATACCTAGATTTTTTTTAAAATAATGCGCATGGTAAACTTTTTAATTTGACCGATGACGCTGGTGTGACACACCCTCTGGCTCCATGGTAACACTTTTTCCTAGAGCTATGAACCAGTGAGGCCACAACACGGGGGACCTCATCCCTTAGAAAGAACACTTCAAACCCGTAAGCTCATTGGCCTAGCCAAGGCATAAATCCTATGAGCTCGTTGGCCCAGCGGGGTTTTGAACTCTGGTGGCCACCATTACAATTGAGTGACTTAACCACCAAACCACATCCTTATTGGCTATGTTTTAATATCTATTTACTCTCACAAATTTAAACTATTTTTTAAAAATTTCATGTTTGTACTTAACAATGAAAGTGAATCCCTTAGGTGAAATAGTTACTAGTACAATTACATGTTGATTTAATGACTATACAAGTGATCAATGGAAACACTCTTTAGCTATCAAAATTCTCCTAGAATTCTTAAGTAGATGATGCATTCCTTTTAGTGCACCAATTGAAGTGTAAACATGCCAATGGTATGTATATAATCTATCTCAAATTAAAATCCCTAAATTTACAAGACTTTTGAAGGATACATTATATGCAAGCCACTAGACAACATGGCTACATAAACAAACCATTTGAATACCTAAAGTTGAACATGAAGAAACCTAAGCTCTACTATGAGGTTGTAGCATTGGGGAGACTTGGTTACCCAAAGGCATTTTTGGGTTGAGCTATGTTGATGTCTACATGTATCAAATTGTTTTGTAGATAACTGTAACATAGCTTAACCCCAAAAATACTTTACCATGATCAAGTTTTCAAACAATGTCAAACTTGATAAGAGCAGTAGTTAAGTCTACCATGGCTTCGTCCATGTATCCTATTCATGTCATGCGAATTTGACTTAATTATCCTAACTCAAGTTATATTTTCCTTCATGGACAAGTTATTGTTTCCACTTTTACACAATGAAATATGGATTACTGTAACTAGTTCCCTTATGAATTATTGTATTTAAGTCAACCTTTTGGTTGAAAGTTCTTGTGACCAAACAATGAAGCCTCTGTGCTGCATGTATGTAGGCAAGACCATCATGGATGAGCCCCTGAGGCATTAGGTCTAGACTTTAGGTTAGGTTTCCTTTCTACATAGTAAATGATACCTTCGTAAAGTTTTATCTAAGATACTTGATAAGATATGATATGATAGGATAATGTTGATGTAATTTAGGTAATGTGGGATAATGATGAAAATGCTTTGTAGCCATGAAAATTCTCCTAGAATTCCAAGGTTAAAAACTATGACCTTACAAAAGTGAGATTAAAATTTTAGTTGTGTGAGAAAGTGTGAGAAAAATCAAAGTTTAGCAAATCGTAGTCACAAATCAATAACAAGTTACAAAATCAATTTAAATCATAGTGGGAAACTATTTATAAACATTAATCAATACTTTCATCCTAGCAATATAAACTTTGATTACAATATTTCAAAATATACAAATTATTTCAGTATGGATGTGTCATAAGATGTGGGTCATCCCACAATAGTGGGTTACACTTTTGTGGATAAAGAAAAATTGAAGGTGCGAAAAAAACTATAGCAGGCACCTTCGTTTGAATGTATTTCCTTTGTTTGGAGGTCCTGTCGGCCTTTCTAAATCTTAAAATAATGAGGCCTTCATTTGAAGGGGGTCTCCATTCAAAGGTCTTTGGGTGCCAACTTAAAACAATAAAATGATACCTTCGATCAAAGACCCTCATTATTTATAATGCAAGGAACCTTCATTCATAGCTGGTCGTTAGGGGGTTGTATGCGCCATGTTTGGACCTTTGTTCGAAGGTGTCTAAACTTCGAACAAAGACCACCACTAGACACCTTCCCTCCTTCCCTTGCCTTTTCTTCTACAAAATTTTGAATTTCGAATCCCAGTTGAAGGTCCAAATGGATTCATGTTGCCAAACCAAATTGGAGGATCATAGTCCTCAAAATGAGATTTCCAACAAGTATAGTTTTGATATATTTTGATTTTCTTATGAGTTTTTTTTTAGTTTTACTAAACATAGGTTTTTCACATAACATCAAGTTCTATGTTCTACACACATGGAAAATTAGTAAATTAGTGAATTTTTTTTGAAAAATATGTATACCCTAGGTATTGATGTCCTTGTTTCAACAAAAAAAATTGAATTTCATACATACAGAAAAAGTTATGTTTTATGGAATACTCCTGTCTAAATTATAATTGGTTTGACTTCAAAACTTAATTAAAAAATATATATATTCAACAAAACATTATGAAACCAAATGTATGCCCTAGAAATTGGTGTTACCAATCTAAACTCAAAAGAATCAGAATTTTATCCTTTGTAGAAAAAAAGTTATGTTATGGAATACACATCACTTTAAAAAAATGTTGTTTACTATTAAAAATTAGTTATCAAAGGAGACACAAAAAAAAATTACAATTTAACTCCAAATTTTTTTAAAAAAATATTTTTAGAATCTACAGACAAAATCTCACAAATCAATAGTTTGCATCATATTCAAATTCCTAATGGTTTAGCAGCAATAGGTGTCAAAAAGTGAAGATTTAGTTCAAAATGTTGATTTTAATGTCATGTTTGGCAAAAAAGTGTAACCCAACTTCATACTAAGCTCATTACTTAAGTCTACAGTGGCTTCATCCACATATGCTATTCATGTCATGTGAATTTGACTTGATTATCTTAAGTCAATCTTTATATTTTCCTTGTTGAAACTAGTTATTGTTTCCACTTTTACACAATGAAATATGACTTAGTGTAACTGGTTACCTTATGAATTATTGTATTTAAGTCAACCTTTTAGTTGAAAGTTATTGTGACCAAACTACGAAGCCTCTATGCTCCGCTTATGTAGACAAGGCTATCGTGGATGAGCCCTGAGACATTAGGTCTAGCCCTTAGGTTAGGTTTCCTCTCTACATAGTGAAATAACTTTGTGAAGTTTAATCTAAGATAAGATAATCAATTTGGGATACTAGGATAATGCTCATGTAATTGAGGTAATGTGGCATAATGATCAGATGCCCCTAGTGAGAAGCTAATGGTGTGAACATAAGAGATGATGCCTTGAAGGGAAGAATAGTTAATCGAGCCACCCCAAGGGGAAGAGCATGTATATGAAATAGTAATTAAAAGATCAACTATGAGCATGCAAGAGGAGGTCTTCCTATATTCTAATCTATTAGATAAGACTAGAACTATTGTTTCCAATTTTAGACAATGAAATATGGATTAGTGTAACTAGTTCCCTTATGAATATTTGTATTTAAGTCAAACTTTCATTGAAAATTATTTTGACCAAACTATGAAGCCTCTGCACTGAGTGTATGTAGGCAAGGCCATGATGGATGAGCCCTTGAGGCAATAGGTCTAGCCCTTAGGTCAGGTTTCCTTTTTGAATAGTAAAATAACTTTATAAAGTTTGATCTAAGATAAGATAATTGATTTAGGATATGATAGGATAATGCTCATGCAATTGAGGTACTATAGGATAATGATGAGATGCCCCTAGTGAGAAGCTAATGATGTGAACATAAGAGATAATGGGCCTTCAAGGAAAGAATAGATAATCGATCCCCCAAAGGGGAAGAGAATCTATATATGAAATAGTAAACATAGGATCAACTATGAGCATGCAAAAAGAGGTCTTCCTACATTCTAATCTACTAGATAAGACTAGAACTATTGTTTCAACTTTTAAACAATGAAATGTGGATTAGTGTAACTAGTTCCCTTATGAATAATTGTATTTAAGTCAACCTTTCAGTTGAAAGTTCTTGTGACCGAACTATGAAGTTTCTATGCTGCACATATGTAGGCAAGGCCATCATGGATGAGCTCCCAAGGCATTAGGTCTGGCCCTTAGGTCATGTTTCCTTTCTACATAGTAAAATAACTTTGTAAAGTTTGATCTAAGATAAGATAATCAATCTAGGATATGATAGGATAATTCTCATGTAATTGTCTCTCCTATATTTAATTTATGCATCAATTTATCATGTGTAATTATTTAGACTGTTAAAAATTATGACATGTTATACCTAATCTTTCATTCCAATTTACTTTTTGGCCAAACATGTTCCTCACCCTCAAGTTTGGAGTAGATAGATTTTAGTTTAAACACACTATCTATGATTTAGAAGTGTTTAAATTTATTTTAGTTTCAATTTAATTAATTGTTAAAATTGTGGTGCAGATATTTCAACACATGGATGATCAAACTTCACATTAGTCTGATCATTCAGGTGACACTAGTGGTAGTTCTACTTTATATGTTGAGACTATTGAGAGGCTTGAAAATGCTTTGAGTGAACTTGATCAATGAATACATAACACACCAAACTTGTCAAATAGAGACAAGTTAGTTATGATCTAATAGGAGATCACATGTGTGATTGACATCATTCGATCATACAACCCTTATGATCATATTAGTGTTGACATGTTCTATGCATCACTTTCTCAAAGTGTTGGTGGTAATGAGAAATGGCCATCTATTTCTAGGCTCGTTTCAGTCGATAATATTCTTAGCATGTTCCCATCTCATAGGGGACGAGAGAGAGTGAGAGGCTATTCCCCCACCAAGTGTGAGGATCGAGTTGTGGGTCCTTTTATCTATCCTAGATTTTTTGTAACACATCACAAATAGTGTAACGATGATGAGTTGCCATTGTATTTTTGTAAACAACTATATGATGGATCACAGAGTGTGATCCAAAACGTTGATTCAAAAAAGCACATGCAGTCAAGCCAGAAGCTCACAGAGGAAAACAACTATATGCATATTTCCATTTACATTTATCTATCGATTATACATCTTTCCCTAAACATGATGGACATGGGAGAGGGAGGTTTGCAAACAAAGTTGAGTATAGATGACTAGAGTTTCCACCTCCTATGAAAAGAGGTCCATAGTTGGTCCACACATTTTGATTCTTCCAAAAAGTGTGGAACTAGCAAAAGTCACAAAACCATCAGTGAACCCCTTGAGATGAAAGATTGTTGAGAGCCTCATAACTATTACTAGTGAGGTTGATCAGTTGTCATTTGATTGTGTTGGGAGATATTTGTTACATCGACGGAATCACTTTCATCCCACTAAGGCCACATCGACTAGTTTTGATTGTTACATTCAAGTTGATCTACCATTGCCCATGATGTGGCACAGATAGTGGATAGAATGTTTTATGTAATGTGACTAGATGCCTTGCTAGTGATTTATTGGATGCATACCAGTTCATCAACGATGAATATCAGATCCCACTTGATGGTATATATTCACATGTTAGGGAACATTTTGGAGACATAGGAGCCACATGACTTGGGGAAGCTTCATAGGGTTTGGGAGGACATCGAGATGTTCTAGTTGGTCCTACATGATCAACCCATCACCATGTTCCAAATCATGTCGAGGTTACTGCACCTAATATTCTAGGAGATGAGTATACCAGGCTTCTTTTTGGCACTAAGGCTACACCATCTACACATCTCTTCTTCACCCTCCGTTCTTCTGAGGTTAATGGGAATGGGAGGGTCCTCAGTGCTACTGGAATTGAGGTAATTTAATTTAAAAACTTACAATCTAAATTAAATCGTACACAAGTTTGAGCTCTGACTCTTGATTGAAATCATGTGTACATGTATGAATTGAATGTGTACATTAGACTTATGCTAATGTCCTAGCACCTAGATATGGAGATTTGTAGTATGCTAGCAATCCTAGACATCATCTTGAGGTATTGATTTTTAAGTACACAAATATCTTTAATAATTTTTTACATACACACATCAAGTACAAGTTTTCTAACTAAATACACATGGATATATACATGTAATGTCATATAGGTTCCAAGATCAGGAAATTCTTCTTTTCATACTCGTGTGCATGCTCATCGTCTACATGATCTAGACCTTGGATGTTAGGTAATTTAGAGATCTGTCAAGTATTAATTATTTATTTAAAATTAAAACAAGTTATATATATGTTTCTAAAATTTTATGGTCTTTCATGTGCAGGGCTTGAGTTAGGGATTAGTTGGATAGGGCTCAAGTCAGGGATCACGACATGGCTTAGGTCAGGGATTAGGATAGGGATGGAGACATAGTGAGGCACAATCCATTCGTCGAGGTCTATCTATACATTTATGAGTTGTTAAATTACATAGTTGAACATGTTTTATATTTGTACATTTGGACATTATGAGTATATTTTAGAGACATTGTTATGAGTCGTATGCATGTTTTATATTTACATTTAGACATTATGAGTATATATTTAGACATTATGCTCATTCCCAGACATTATGGGTATGTTATATATGTGTGTGTGTGTGTGTGTACCTATTTATGTTTTATATCTAGAGACGTTCTTAAAGTATGAGCCATGTATGTTTTATATTTTAGTTTTATATCTTCGACATTTGGACATTATTGATTTATGATAGAAATTTATTTATGATAGAAATTTATTTGTGATGGAATTTATTTATGATGAAATTTATGTAGTGTTTTCTTACAAAGATACCTATATGCTAGAACTATTTGTAGTTGTAATATTAATATAATATAATTATTTATGATGAAATTTGTACATAGATTTTTCTTAGAAAATTATTTAATTAGTTGTTTATGATAAAATTTGTACATAGATTTTTCTTAGAAAAATTATTCAATTAAATAAAATTATTTAATTAATTATTTATGATGAAATTTGTACATAGATTTTTCTTAGAAAGATACATCTCTTCTAGTAGCAATATTAATATAGTAACATCATAATTATTTATATCTAGAGACATTGTTAAATTATGAGATGAAATATATATGTTTTATATTAAATAGTTTTAAATATCTTAGACATTTGGACATTATTGATATAATAATGTATTATAATTAATTATTTATAGTAATTATTTAATTGAGATAGAATTTGTTATAATTTCATAACTTTATACTAAAATAAATGGATGTGTTTGATAGGTCTCTAGATGGATAACTATATTCTTGGAAGTAAAAATTCAAAGGTATACATTGAAAGCCACCATCAAGAGTATTATTTAAGAATTGATATATAATTTGTTATAATTTCATTTAACTTTGTACTGACATGTGGATTTACCTGATGGGTCTCTCTAGATAACTATCTTCTTGGAAGTAACTTTATACCTGTCAACTTTGATCATCAATCATGGCCATTTGTTGTTTCTAAATAAATGGATGAAGTAGTACATATAAACTTTATGGTTATAAAGAAAATGCTAGAAGATATCTTAGCATTTTCTTTACAACCATAAAGTTTATCCCTACTACTTCATCCATTTCTTTAGAAACAATAAATGGCCATGATTGTAGATAAGATTTGATAGTTATAGAGTTACTTCCAAGAAGATAGTTATCCAGAGAGACCTATCCAACACATCCACATGTCAGTATAAAGTTATAAAATTATAACATTATATATCAATTCTTTAACAATATTTTTGATGGACAATATTTTTGATGGTGGCTTCCAATGTATATATTTGAATTGTTTAAATCTTCTTAGCACATTCATCTAAGAACTTATTAAATGAACTATGTAAATTATGAACTAGATAGATATCTAATGTATGACCTTCTTAAGTTTGAGGCCCCTAAATGATAATGATACATAAAAGTAAAAAAAGAACTCAATTGATAAATTTACATATAATGATCTACCAAACTCACATGATGAAATAACATAACTTTAAAAGTGTTGAAATACACCAGACAATTAAGAGGGGGGTGAATCAGTTGTCTCAAAAACTTAGCTTCATATGAACATCAAACCATCAACAACTTAAATACTTATAATCAGATTTAACCATGAAAGCATGAAACCATAAACTTAATCACAAACACACATCCAACACAGTAGACACCTAATTTTATGTAGAAAACCCTAAATGGAAAAACCATGGTGGGTTTTAGCCCACAGGAATATACAAGTTATAAAAATATTGAAAAATAAAGGCTCACTACCTACAGGGCTCACTACCCAAATTGCTCATTGCAAAGAACAACTCACTACCAAAGGGCTGGCTCACTTCCAAGGGGTGACTCACTCCCAAGGGGATGAACTGATTAAGTAACATCTACTCCATGCCTAGATTCAGTTCCATTGAAGTACAATATAACTTCTCTACTCTTCTCTTTCACACCTTCACACTTTTCTCTTCATATTCACATTCCACCACTCTTTTTACAACTCTATTAAATGATTTTATACAATTCATCAACCTTGGAATGTACATCAAGGTCGACATTACATTCATCAACCATCAGAACATTCTCCAAGGTCAGCATTACAAAACATACATAGAAATAGGTCCAGACCTATTAAAAAGTTTAGTTAAGGAAAGATGTAGAGAAGTATGATGAACACACCACGCCTTAGATGAGACTCAAACACAATCCTCCATGCCACAACATGCCTCTCCAATCTTCAATGCATCTCTGTAAATAGTGAAATCAACCAAGTCAGCCAAGACTGGAGTTAACACTAGGTCTTCTAAGAACATTCTTCTTTCACGATCCAAACTTATCTTCGCAGACCAATTCAAAGGTAGGAACACGATTAGGAGACATCCACAAGCACATTGTAAACACCAAGAATAACCATACAATCTCTAACCACTCTGTCTAGAAGATTCTTCAAACTAGAGCACAAGAACAACACTGTCAGCTACTGTCATAAAGAAAGGATAGCTTACGGACTACCAAATCATGAACCATTGGAGTTGAAATCACTTAACATCATCTTAGACTTAACTCTAGAACTGCATATCAAAATACTTCAATGTAGAGTAATGTGGAGCATAATACTCTCTCCATGTCTTTGCCAAACATACAGAAAAAGCTATTTTCACTCTGGTGAACATAACTCACTCAATTCTTCATACCAGATGCTCAAACTCAGAACATAACATCTTCAGATGGACTTCTAAATAACTTCCATTCTACAGACAAAGATATTCATCCTACAAGAAATGTGGAGCAATCTCTTGGACTATTCTTTTGTATACAATACACTGTTTCCACTGCAACTCACTATTTCTACCAGAGAAGCTAATTTTCTAAATATCCTCAACATCAAGATTACTTACATAACTAAATACAGAGCATCTTACTCATTACAAGAAAAAAAAAGATAGGAGCATAGTTGACACCAATGACAACACCTATTAAGCACATACTTGCAACAATCTCCCCCTTTGTCATTGATGGCAACATATGATGTGAAAAACTGTAAAGACCATCAAGACACAATTCTCCCCCTTTCTCTTCACACATCTATACTTCATTTCTACTTCTGAGTTTTTCACATGATTTCTCTCCTCCTTTGACATCAATGGCAAATGGCACATACAAGCACTTTACTGCTCTGATCAAATTTGAACTTCTGCAACCAACTCTTTTGTCATCATTCAGCTACTCCCCCTGAGAAGTAGCTCTCAGAACATCAATCTAGATCAAAGAATAAATCTTTAGGCACCATTGGACTCATGCATTCCTTTTCATCTTAGTTCATAACTGGAGGGGTAATGACCCCTAATTTTTTCTTGAGATACTCAAAAGTATCCTTAGGTAGAGGCTTAGTGAAGATATCTGCAATCTGATCATTTGTGGGCACATATTCCAACTTAACTTCATTCTCTGTCACCTTTTCCCTCAAAAAGTGATACCTTATAGATATATGCTTTGTTCTTGAGTGCAACACTAGATTTTTGGAAATATTTGTGCAACTTGTATTGTCACACAAGATTACAATTGGATCTTCATAAACAACTCTACTTCATCCATAACACTTGAGTACAACAATATGCTGCTGTAATATACACTACTTGTACAATTGACAAAGAGATTGAATCTTGTTTCTTGGTCAGCCATGAAACCAATCCATTTCCCAAGAAGAAAGCACCTCCACTTGTACTTTTTGTGTCATCAACATCTCTGACCCAATTAGCATCTATGTAAGCACTACTTCTTAGTGCATTCTTCTGCAACCCTTGTTCTTTTCAGTCACCAATGGTTTGATCTTCAGTGTGATTCTCTTGCACAAGTCCTATGGCTCTTAGAAATCCCTTCTAGACCTTCTTCATCCTGTACTTTCTTTCCCTTTTCTTCATTTCTTCATGAAGACACAACTGGTTCATATCCATTCTCCTCAGAGTTCATTAGGTACTTTTAATCATCATGAAAACTTGCTCTATATTGGGAACAATTTTATTAGATCAACCCAAACTTTTTGTACAATTCTTCTTTTATCCTTCTCAAATATAGTCTCAGTCCTGACTTAGACTTTTTCTATTGATCCTTGACCATGTCTTTGTATGCAAAGTCATTAGCATGAATCTTTTGGTCAGGAAGGAAAGATTTCAATAAGGCTCCTCCTGAGCCTGAGCTCCTAATTTACTTCCTTGAGGAAATATCTACAACAAAAGTGGGTGCAGACCCATCCTTGACTTCAATCATATCTTTCTTGATCTAGATCTTGCCAATTTCTTTCTTAGTTTCAACTGTATCAACTTTTTTTTTCCCTTAACATTTCTCAGCACAATTTTCCTTTCTTCAGGATAGTAGTTTCTTTTCACATCCTTGCTTCTGCAAAATTTTTCCATACGTCCTAGTTTGTTGCTATCACAGCACACAATACTTTTCTGTCCTTGATTCCTCTCATTCATTCTAGATCTGCATTGGTTGGCTTTGTGTCCAAATCCATTATATGACAACAATACCCATTGAAGGAGTTTACCATTCTGTTTTTGCATTCATTTGTTTTATGACCAAACTTTTTGCATGCAAACCACTTTTCATTGAGAGATTGAGTCTTCCTTATATTGTTGAAGCTATTTCCTATCATGCTCCTACATGTACTTGCTATGTGACTAGTTCTTTTGTAGTTGAAACAATGACCAGAGAAAGATGAAACATCTTGATTCATTCTACTTCTACATTGAGTAGCCCTGTGACCAAATTTACTACAAGAATAACAATAACCATTGAAAGATGGATACATTTGTGCATTTGGTTTCTTGACTGGAGGTTTTCTTGATCTGTTCCTCTGGTCTTGAGTCAGTTTGTCTTTGACCTCAGAAATCTTTTCTTGATTGTGTGCTAGAACTTTCATCCTTCTCAGATTATATATTGTTTGTGCCATCAAGATTTTTCTGACTTACTTCAACCATTAGTCTATCAACTCTAGTTGCACTTACACTGAGTTTGTCTTGTTGAACCAATACATGTCATAGATCAGCTTTTAGATCCACAAGCTTTAAGCAATAATTTTTTTTTCAAGCATTCTTCAATTTTTGCTTTTCCTTCATTTGCCAACTTCAAATCTTTACTACTTTCCTCAATTCTTTTGCATAAGCTCCTTGATTTGTCTTTTTAACTCTTTGATGCATTCATTTGTTTTTGTTCTGTTTACTTTTGAAATTATGTTTTCTTCTTCAGATTTTTCAAGATTTACAAGATCAATTTTGGATTCTCTAGTGGACAGATATTCATCTTGAGAGGAATTTATATTGCTATAGGTTTCAGACCTAGATTGAGATTCAACATTGGCAATCAAATGCCAATTCATTTGTCCTTTTACTTCATACAAGCAATCTTTCTCCATTTTCTTCTCTTCAGTATCATCCTCTTCTTTGGCGAATACCTTTTCCTCTCTTGTATTATAAGAAAACCTATTGATTTCTGAATACTTCAATATGTCCTCATCAACCTTGACATTTGCACTTTCAATGATCTTTTTCAATCTTTTATTTTAACACTGGTAGGCCTTAATCACAGTAGATTATCCAAGGAAAATTACTTCATCATACTTAGCATCAAACTTGCCTATCTCTTCTTCTCTTTTGATATAACATTTTCTTCCAAAAACTTTGAAGTATCTTACTTTTAGAATTCTTCCATACCATAGTTCATAGGGGGATTTAGTGCCATTACCTTTCACTTGAATTATGTTTTGAATGTAGATAGTAGTATGTATAGATTCTTTCCAGAATGCTTCCGATGCTTCCTCTATCATTGTCTTTGCAGCTTCTTGAACACACCTTCTTGTTATTTCCACCACTCTATTCTCTCTAGATAGTTGTCTATTTATTCCATGAGTCTCACACAACATATTAAATTTTTCAGAGGTAAACTCTTCTCCTTTGTTAGACTTTAGACATCTAATTTTCACATTTAATTCATCATCAACCATTGTTTTGAAGGCTATAAATGCATCTAGAGCTTCTGATCTTTCTTTGAGAAAACTAACACAAGTCATTCTAGAATAATCATCAATAAAGAACATAAAGTACTTGTCATATTGGAGACTTTTCACTCTTGTAGCTCCACAAAGGTTTGTATGAACCAATTACATCAATCCAGACAAGGATCTTTCTTGATCTTGTAAACTTCCTCTTGCTTTCTTCTCAACTCGATACTTATTGCAGGTGATGCTACTAAAATGTATCCTCTCTGGCAGACCTTTAACAACTTGAGCTAAGGATATCCTTGCTAGATCATTAGGATTGATGTGACACAATTTCCTATGCCAAAGCCAATTTTATTGACTCTGAAATATAGAGAAGATGATGTTTCCTTCTCTAAGGTGACGAAGATTTCCCTCTGTCCTTTTTCCACTAGCTATTACAGCTCCACATTTATCTCTGATTTAAAAGGTATCATTCTGAAAGATGAAACTATATCCTTCTCTGCACAATTGTCCAATGCTCATGAGATTTTGTCTCAGGATTTCAACATAGAGGACATTATCTATATGTTGTCTTCCATCAAAACTGATTGTGTTATAGGACTTTATCCCTAAGAAGTGAATTAAATAAATAGAGTTTGTAAAAACTTTAGAGTACATATATATATATATATAAGAGAATAGAAGAAAATAAGAAGGAATGTTAAAAAAGAAAGGAAACAATAAGTTACTTTCTAAAATAAAAATAAAGGTTAGAGAACCTTATTTTAATAAGTACACTCATATTGGAGTGTGTTTCACTGGAAGTTACAAATAAAAGGTTATTTGTAATATTATTATGAAAGGGTGTGATATCTGGAACCACCATTTGGGTTATTATTTAAACCCATGAAAATAATGTAATAAGGGAAGATACATGGAGGCAAAAAGAAAGAGAAACACAAAAAATAGAAGACACCAAAGTGAATGTTTGGGTACTGGCTAGCATTTAAACATTGGGAGAAGGGGTCTTAGGGTTAGCTGACAGAAGATATCAATTAAATGCAAATAAAGATTAAACAGAGGAATGAAAATACATAGAAATAATAACAGCGAGAGACAAGTCTTTAATGTGGTTCACCCAAACTCGGGCTACATCCACCAAACAGAGAGTTGAATATTATTATCCAGTAAATCAAACCAATTACAACTAGCAATCCCTGCAACTCAATACCATTGCAAAATGCTACAATACAATATCAATGGAAACCCTAACCCTTGGCCCCTTACTCTGAAAGTGTAACGCCCCGCCTTGAACACCTTAGAGATAAACACATTTATGCTACATGAAACAGGAACATTTTTTTTTTTTAAGATTAAGATAACAAAGTAATGTTAACACAACTAATTACGACATATTCTCTAAGAATACAAGGCTGCATTACTTTACAAACCAACAACATAATTTAACATTCATCAGTAACTGATTCGAATCCAATGCACAAAACTTATTCATATTCTTTGCATGTCGACAAATAATGTAATACAATCTACATAATTAAATACATAACTGAAATGCTTTCCTTACTCATTGGTACATCTTTACATTACCATTTTCAGACTACATCAAAATCACATACATTATGATTGATCTATTACACAAATCTGGTACAAAATTACACATACATCTTCATCATTGGTACAAGTACAATTGGAACAAATCTTTTCTGCACATGAACTTGACAAGAATAACCAATGGATAAAATAGCTCTTCCACCCGACCATGTGGAACCCTAAGGTCCACCCCCCGAGCTAGGAGTTAACATGAGGTCCCAAACAATGACAGTCAGGTAGACAAGACTAACATGAACAAAGGATGATCAAACGCCAATACAACATATGGCAGTAACTACACAACACAACTTAACTAAACTCCCAGAGGCAACACATAACGAATGGGGAGAGTACAACTAGGGAATGCTAGGCTGCAGTAGGGAGAAGTGTCATCACATGGCTTGTCATGGGTTGTCCTGGTAAGCCTTCCTAGGCCCCGGCCCCCATCTTGGGTTGTCCTGGTAGCCTCTCCCGACTCCCGGCCCCCATACAACGCTCATGCGGAATCAACATACCTTCCATGAGGACAAGGTAGTTGATCTTGCCATTCCAGGCCTTCTCATCTCATCTCAAGCCTAAACAAGCACTTGAGCCATGAGTGAGGCATCCACTTATCTTGTTTAGTGTGCTTAACTACCCAACCCCCTAATTCATTATTTAGGTTATCACTTGATTAATCTACTTCCAACGGGTTATCCTGACTGCCACTTTGGGCGCCGGCCCCACGTTGAAAGCCACTCCCCTACCTGCATCTAGAAGACCCTACTCAACAACATAGCAAACATCATCATGACGACGATGATACATAAAACATGCAAGGCATAATCCATCTTGCATAACCATTATTCTGATATGAACATATACATGTAATAATGCAAGGCATTCACCTTCTTGCATATCATCTCAATTACAAAGACATACTCTTACTACATTTTCCATGGCTTCCAATGAAGTAACTCATAAGAAAAATACTTTTTCATGAATACCGATGTCTCCCCATTGTCTAATCCAACACAACATCCCAAACAAATAAATAAATAAATCACAACATTCATGAAGAGGCTTTCTACTCATCATGATGCATTCAAAATATTTACATTCTTCCACTACACCATAACCAAATTCCTTATACATGACAAAAGGTGACATGACTTCAATAACTTAGGACACTTATCAACACATTACATGAAGTCGAAACACAACAGCCTTGGCCTCTGGAACTGAACCCTTGACAACTTACCCTTTGACCATTTCATACAATTTCAATTCACACTAACTAATTATCTAATACCTTTAAATCAAATTTCCAATACAATAATCGTATACCTAATCCTTAATCCATTATCTTTACAAAATGAAGAAACCATATTAAAACCGATGTCACTCTAAATTGAATTTCATTAACCATAATATATAATCACATCGATTTTCTTTTAATCAAATACATAATGACAACATTATTCTAAATTCCCAATTTATTTGGCTTTTAAAACAATCAACTATACTTTTGAAATAATAATAATAGTAACAATAATTATTATCATTGTTATTGTAATAATAACAATAATGATAATAATAATAATTATAATTATAATAATGATACTAATAAAAACATTGATATTAATAGTACTTCTATTAATATGCATTCAAACACATTGTAAAGTAAATAAACATTCCTTAGGGTTAATCTAAGCCAATCAGACGAAATGCATACAAGAAAACACAACTAACCTGGATTAACAATGACGGGTTTCTGCAGACTAGAGTTGAAACGATAAACCTTAATGCACGGAAAGTAAATAAGAAAACTCTGTTTCTGCCTCCAAAATGTGACTTCTCCTCAGTGAAGTGCATCAAATTCTGCGCAGTTATTATGCATGCTTCTCTTTTGTATCTAAATCAGGCACTGCTGTGAGATCCACCACTGATTTAAGGAATTCTTTATCAGCTTGAAAGGAAGAGGAAATGGAAAGATGAATTCCTTAGCTAAGAAGCTCATTGATCAGATTATTGTAGTATTTGACTCCAAGAGTATTGATCTTTCCACTACCCTTAGGAAAAATACGAGACCAAGTAATGGAGAACCTGTACATCTCCACTCCCATTTCCCGCATTAGTTCCACCTCTTCCTATCAAATTCATCAATGCAACAAAGGCCACCATCAGCCAAAACAAGTGCTCCTGCCTCTAGCATCCATTCACCTCCATCCTTGACTGCAGTTACAGTGAGCCCTACACTAGTGCTACCTGCAAGCTTTACCGTAAACAGGCCATACACTTGTGGACAAATGCCTTGTAAGATAATATCTCTTCCGTTCAATGGATTCCATTTCTACTTTCATTGCTTGCAACCAAATGCTATAAAAACATGCATCTCCAAGTGCCACACCCCATCTTGTCAACCATGAGATGTCTCTCTCTCCAGAGGAGTAATATATTTTGAGGCCTTGAGCAGAAGATATTTCTGGGAAAATTGCCTAGCCCACACTTTGACGATAATCGCTAGTGAGATACTTAAACAGAGGGAATTGGTAAAGCCCTGACCAAATTCCTGGATTCCAGTAGCGGGCAACAAAACAAAGGAGTTGAACATACAAATCCTCTGAGAGCTTGGCAACCCAACAATGGCCACACAAATTGATACATTGAGAGTACCAGTCATAACTCACCTATTGCACCCCTAAGAATTCTAATGAGCGCAAATGGTCCATACAGGGATGAACTATAAATATTCCATTAGCCCATAGAGCACAGGGCTTCTCTAGGCCTTGTTTCATTGCTTCTTGTACTATATCTCTGAATGCAGGGAGTATTGTGCAAGCTTGAGAGGGGGTGCAGTATGTCTTGTGCCCTTCACAGAATATGATTTCTTCTGCCTTGAGTTTAGCTTGAATGGCATCCCGAACACTAGTCAGCTTCGGGTAAGAAGGATCATTGAGAGGCGGGTATTTGTCGAAACAATACGATCTGGAGGAGGGAGGAGCTGAGTCTTGGCTTTTTACAAGAGATAGAAAGGCTGCACAGAAAGCTAAGGGAACGCAGTCGAGAATACCCTGATTCCACTTGCTGTCCCACCTTATACTCTCCCTCGAAGAAGTCAACCAGAAGTCAGCCTGTATAATAAATGGGAATCCTGTCACCATTTCTGTGGGAAGGAAAGAGTAAATGCCAACGTCGACTCCCACACTGACCCTTTGTTGGATAGGAAACGCCAGCGTCAATACCCATTTCTCGACCTTTTCCCTTCCCTCCACTTTCTTCTCCGCCTACACAGGAAATGTGTCTCCTCACGTAGAGGGAGGATTATTACAGTAGTGGGAAGCTCACCTTGGGGGTGCCCACAATAGACATTAAGGAGATCTTCAACAGTTGTCTTATCATCAATCCACTCTGGAACAATATACCCTATTTTCACCTCTTTTGCAAGGCTCTCATCAAATCTAATCTTGTATCCGTTGCTGAAGATATGGGGGTGGCTTGTTACCAAGAAAACGCTCTTGAACCCAATACCTTTCTCTCCTATGTAACCATCCTCTCTTTTACCCTTTTTGTAGACCTTCCTACACTGCAGAGCGATTCAACGTTCTCGAGGGTGAAGCCCTTTTCATTGCTAAAGACAAGTAGAGTAGCAGAGGCACCCACACCAGTGATATCTATACTCGTCACCACAAATTCTAACGAGGGATCTACATTACACGGATACTTGTTATCTTGGGCATTCTGGATGAGTTCCATTAGAAAATGAATATCCTTAGTCTAGAGCTCTGCAGATAAATGCTTAACTGCGTGATAAAGGTCTTCTGTAAGCGGATTGTCTTGTCTACCAATCGAAAACTTGCTTCTCCATATCTACTCAATGTGCTCTCTTGGTGTCACCATTTGAGTTTATACAGGCACCTTCACCAAAATAACCAGGCTACTACTTTAAGTGAAATAACAACCCACCCTTCCGAGTCTCCGATTACTCAAACTCCAAAAATTTGATCATACTGCGAGTGCTGTGAAAGTTAAACGAATTTGAGAATTGTCTAAACAAAGGTTAAATTTTGTCTTAGAGATTCTGTAGAAGACGATGTTTATACCCTAGATGTGGATTAAACAACATGAAACTAATGTAATTCTCATATCCTTATTTCAAACCCTATCAATCATACGCTGGTCTGGCTGCGATGCCGATTCGACAATTTTGTTTCAACTACTGCAGTCCAAGCCTTTTTCCTGATCTTCTTCACTTTTCTTCTACTTGCAATGCTGTCTCCTCTTTGCCTCTACAAGCTTTTCTTTTATAATATGGCCCCTTCCTTCTTCCAAGGGACTCGGCACGTGATCCCGTGCATCTCCCTCCTCAAGATATACTTTTATTTAATTTAATAATCCCAAGAGGTTACTCTTTTTAAATATTAACACACAATTCCGACAACATTTAATTATTTTATAGCCGACCAAGCATATAGCATTTAATAAAGTTATAACATTACAACAATCTATAATAATACAACTATATATTAATTTATTTTATTAATTTAGTTGCAAATCACTAATTACAACATAACTTACAATTGTTTTATTTATTTAAATATTTATAAATAATATTACATTAAATAATACAAAATTTCTTACAATCTTTATTTAACAACTATACTTCTAATAAAATAATAATTTATTTACAACAATAATCAACAATTATCGATATTATACCCAATATTATCTTTTATCAATACATTTAATTATCAACATTATAATTTCCGTAATATGATTCTAATAAAAGCACAACGACACCTTACACACTTAGACACTTTCTAACCTAGTTAGACTCCAAGGTGCAATATTACTTGCCCGCAAATCATGATCGAATGAAAGACAATAACCAAAAGGATAAACTGACAACCAGACCACACTGACATGGGACCTCACGTTAACTCCAAACAACTAATCCATTGGCGAAGGCATGCTCAGACCTGGTAATCAGGTGGAGTCGATGCCTAGTACCTGCATTCCTACAACAACACACGGTTAAGCATAACAAAATATATATATCCACATGCAGTCCTGTAGTGAATGGAAATCGCAGTGGTGTAGGGTACTCGAGAGCGAGTAATACAGCACTGTTCCATTCACGTTTATGAATAAATGATTAACTATGTTAAACAAAGTATCCGATATTAATCAACAACATAAAACATTCAATCCTCTTACAATCCAATATCGCAATTAACATCAAACATCTATAACATCTAGTTTATTTATGAAATTCTAAAGCATAACATAATAGAATCCAACATCAACAACTGTTATCATAACAATCAGGTTCATAATGAAGTAACAAGATAACAAGAGATCCATCATCTACGGTCTAAGACACTATCATAAGGTCTAAGCAAACATCAATCTGATGGACGACGAGATGAGGGGCACTACATCCTCCCCCCTAGGATCAGGCTTACTCCTAGAAGCCTGCGAACAAATATGGATATAGCTCTCTCATTCGGGATGCATCTTCCCTGGTAGCTGAAGTCTCATCACTACACAATGGGCATCTCACCCATCCATCCCCAACATTATGTCATAGGATCTTAGTGGTATAATGCAAAGATTCGCCGTGGTAGATAAGGGACCTATCCTCAACTCACAACCATACACAAAAGAGTCCACTGTTACCCTAGATCCAGAGACTAATTCCACTTGCCACTTAACATCTTCAGGTTGCTAGACGAGGGCTACGAATGAATATATTCTTCAGAGTTTAAACAACTAGTATAGCTTGATGGGCTAATATGAATCCCAGAGTACCCAGTGTTAGCAAACTGGCTCTGATACCAGATGTAATGCCCCGCCTTGAACACCTTAGAGATAAACACATTTATGCTACATGAAACAGGAACATTTTTTTTAAAGATTAAGATAACAAAGTAATGTTAACACAACTAATTACGACATATTCTCTAAGAATACAAGGCTGCATTACTTTACAAACCAACAACATAATTTAACATTCATCAGTAACTGATTCAAATCCAATGCACAAAACTTATTCATATTCTTTGCATGTCGACAAATAATGTAATACAATCTACATAATTAAATACATAACTGAAATGCTTTCCTTACTCATAGGTACATCTTTACATTACCATTTTCAGACTACATCAAAATCACATACATTATGATTGATCTATTACACAAATCTGGTACAAAATTACACATACATCTTCATCATTGGTGCAAGTACAATTGGAACAAATCTTTTCTGCACATGAACTTGACAAGAATAACCAATGGATAAAATAGCTCTTCCACCCGACCATGTGGAACCCTAAGGTCCACCCCCTGGGCTAGGAGTTAACATGAGGTTCCAAACAATGACAGTCAGGTAGACAAGACTAACATGAACAAAGGACGATCAAACACCAATACAACATATGGCAGTAACTACACAACACAACTTAACTAAACTCCCAGAGGCAACACATAACAAATGGGGAGAGTACAACTAGGGAATGCTAGGCTGCAGTAGGGAGAAGTGTCATCACATGGCTTGTCATGGGTTATCCTGGTAAGCCTTCCTAGGCCCCAGCCCCCATCTTGGGTTGTCTTGGTAGCCTCTCCCGACTCCCAGCCCCCATACAACGCTCATGCGGAATCAACATACCTTCCATGAGGACAAGGTAGTTGATCTTGCCATTCCAGGCCTTCTCATCTCATCTCAAGCCTAAACAAGCACTTGAGCCATGAGTGAGGCATCCACTTATCTTGTTTAGTGTGCTTAACTACCCAACCCCCTAATTCATTATTTAGGTTACCACTTGATTAATCTACTTCCAACGGGTTATCCTGACTGCCACTTTGGGCACCGGCCCCACGTTGAAAGCCACTCCCCTACCTGCATCTGGAAGACCCTACTCAACAACATAGCAAACATCATCAGGACGATGATGATACATAAAACATGCAAGGCATAATCCATCTTGCATAACCATTATTCTGATATGAACATATACATGTAATAATGCAAGGCATTCACCTTCTTGCATATCATCTCAATTACAAAGACATACTCTTACTACATTTTCCATGGCTTCCAATGAAGTAACTCATAAGAAAAATACTTTTTCATGAATATCGACGTCTCCCCATTGTCTAATCCAACACAACATCCCAAACAAATAAATAAATAAATCACAACATTCATGAAGAGCCTTTCTAGTCATCACGATGCATTCAAAATATTTACATTCTTCCACTACACCATAACCAAATTCCTTACACATGACAAAAGGCGACATGACTTCAATAACTTAGGACACTTATCAACACATTACATGAAGTCGAAACACAACAGCCTTGGCCTCTGGAACTGAACCCTTGACAACTTACCCTTTGACCATTTCATACAATTTCAATTCACACTAACTAATTATCTAATACC
This sequence comes from Cunninghamia lanceolata, assembly GCA_027924645.1. Taxonomy (NCBI): domain Eukaryota; kingdom Viridiplantae; phylum Streptophyta; class Pinopsida; order Cupressales; family Cupressaceae; genus Cunninghamia; species Cunninghamia lanceolata. The sequence continues at coordinate 6,350,226 of BSBN01000934.1, forward strand.
TTTAAATCAACTTTCCAATACAATAATCATATACCTAATCCTTAATCCATTATCTTTACAAAATGAAGAGACCATATTAAAACCGATGTCACTCTAAATTGAATTTCATTAACCATAATATATAATCACAGCGATTTTCTTTTAATCAAATACATAATGACAACATTATTCTAAATTCCCAATTTATTTGGCTTTTAAAACAATCAACTATACTTTTGAAATAATAATAATAGTAACAATAATTATTATCATTGTTATTGTAATAATAACAATAATGATAATAATAATAATTATAATTATAATAATGATACTAATAACAACATTGATATTAACAGTACTTCTATTAATATGCATTCAAACACATTGTAAAGTAAATAAACATTCCTTAGGGTTAATCTAAGCCAATCAGATGAAATGCATACAAGAAAACACAACTAACCTGGATTAACAATGACGGGTTTCTGCAGACTAGAGTTGAAATGATAAACCTTAATGCACGGAAAGTAAATAAGAAAACTCTGTTTCTGCCTCCAAAATGTGACTTCTCCTCAGTGAAGTGCATCAAATTCTGCGCAGTTATTATGCATGCTTCTCTTTTGTATCTAAATCAGGCACTGCTGTGAGATCCACCACTGATTTAAGGAATTCTTTATCAGCTTGAAAGGAAGAGGAAATGGAAAGATGAATGCCTTTGCTAAGAAGCTCATTGATCAGATTACTGTAGTATTTGACTCCAAGAGAATTGATCTTTCCACTACCCTTAGGAAAAATACGAGACCAAGTAATGGAGAACCTGTACATCTCCACTCCCATTTCCCGCATTATTTCCACCTCTTCCTATCAAATTCATCAATGCAACAAAGGCCACCATCAGCCAAAACAAGTGCTCCTACCTCTAGCATCCATTCACCTCCATCCTTGACTGCAGTTACAGTGAGCCCTGCACTAGTGCTACCTGCAAGCTTTACCGTAAACAGGCCATACACTTGTGGACAAATGCCCTGTAAGATAATATTTCTTCCCTTCAATGGATTCCATTTCTACTTTCATTGCTTGCAACCAAATGCTATAAAAACATGCATCTCCAAGTGCCGCACCCCATCTTGTCAACCATGAGATGTCTCTCTCTCCAGAGGAGTAATATATTTTGAGGCCTTGAGCATAAGATATTTCTGGGAAAATTGCCCAGCCCACACTTTGATGATAATCGCTAGTGAGATACTTAAACAAAGGGAATTGGTAAAGCCCTGACCAAATTCCTGGATTCCAGTAGCGGGCAACAAAACAAAGGAGTTGAACATACAAATCCTCCGAGAGCTTGGCAACCCAACAATGGCCACACAAATTGATACATTGAGAGTACCAGTCATAACTCACCTGTTGCACCCCTAAGAATTCTAATGAGCACAAATGGTCCATACAGGGATGAACTATAAATATTCCAGTAGCCCATAGAGCACAGGGCTTCTCTAGGCCTTGTTTCATTGCTTCTTGTACTATATCTCTGAATGCAGGGAGTATTGTGCGAGCTTGAGAGGGGGTGCAGTATGTCTTGTGCCCTTCACAGAATATGATTTCTTCTACCTTGAGTTTAGCTTGAATGGCGTCCTGAACACTAGTCAGCTCCGGGTAAGAAGGATCATTGAGAGGCAGGTATTTGTCGAAACAATATGATCTGGAGGAGGGACGAGCCGAGTCCTGGCTTTTAACAAGAGATAGAAAGGCTACACAGAAAGCTGAGGGAACGCGTCAAGAATACCCCGATTCCACTTGCTGTCCCACCTTATACTCTCCCTCAAAGAAGTCAACAAGAAGTCAGCCTATATAATAAATGGGAATCTTGTCACCATTTCTGTGGGAAGGAAAGAGTAAATGCCAACATCGACTCCCACACTGACCCTTTGTTGGATAGGAAACGCCAGCGTCAATACCCATTTCTCGACCTTTTCCCTTCCCTCCACTTTCTTCTCCGCCTGCACAGGAAATGTGTCTCCTCACGTAGAGGGAGGATTATTACAGTAGTGGGAAGCTCACCTTGGGGGTGCCCACAATAGATGTTAAGGAGATCTTCAACGGTTGGCTTATCATCAATCCACTCTGGAACAATATACCCTATTTTCACCTCTTTTGCAAGGCTCTCATCGAATCTAATCTTGTATCCGTTGCTGAAGATATGGGGGTGGCTCGTTACCAAGAAAATGCTCTTGAACCCAATGCCTTTCTCTCCTATGTAACCATCCTCTCTTTTACCCTTTTTGTAGACCTTCCTACACTGCAGAGCGATTCAACGTTCTCGAGGGTGAAGCCCTTTTCGTTGCTAAAGACAAGTAGAGTAGCAGAGGCACCCACACCAGTGATATCTATACTCGTCACCACAAATTCTAACGAGGGATCTACATTAGACGGATACTCGTTATCTTGGGCATTCTGGATGAGTTCCATTAGAAAATGAATAACCTCGGTGTAGAGCTCTACAGATAAATGCTTAACTGTGTGATAAAGGTCTTCTGTAAGCGGATTGTCTTGTCTACCAATCGAAAACTTGCTTCTCCGTATCTACTCAATATGCTCTCTTGGTGTCGCCATTTGAGTTTATACAGGCACCTTCACCAAAATAACTAGGCTACTACTTTAAGTGAAATAACAACCCACCCTTCTGAGTCTCCGATTACTCAAACTCTAAAAATTTGATCATACTGCGAGTGCTGTGAAAGTTAAACGAATTTGAGAATTGTCTAAACAAAGGTTAAATTTTGTCTTAGAGATTCTGTAGAAGACGATGTTTATACCCTAGATGTGGATTAAACAACACGAAACTAATGTAATTCTCATATCCTTATTTCAAACTCTATCAATCATACGCTGGTCTGGCTGCGATGCCGATTCGACAATTTCGTTTCAACTACTGCAGTCCAAGCCTTTTTCCTGATCTTCTTCACTTTTCTTCTACCTGCAATGCTGTCTCCTCTTTGCCTCTACAAGATTTTCTTTTATAATATGGCCCCTTCCTTCTTCCAAGGGACTCGGCACGTGATCCCGTGCATCTCCCTCCTCAAGATATACTTTTATTTAATTTAATAATCCCAAGAGGTTACTCTTTTTAAATATTAACACACAATTCTGACAACAATTAATTATTTTATAGCCGACCAAGCATATAGCATTTAATAAAGTTATAACATTACAACAATCTATAATAATACAACTATATATTAATTTATTTTATTAATTTAGTTGCAAATCACTAATTACAACATAACTTACAATTGTTTTATTTATTTAAATATTTATAAATAATATTATATTAAATAATACAAAATTTCTTACAATCTTTATTTAACAACTATACTTCTAATAAAATAATAATTTATTTACAACAATAATCAACAATTATCGACATTATACCCAATATTTTCTTTTATCAATACATTTAATTATCAACATTATAATTTCTGTAATATGATTCTAATAAAAGCACAATGACACCTTACACACTTAGACACTTTCTAACCTAGTTAGACTCCAAGGTGCAATATTACTTGCCCGCAAATCATGATCGAATGAAAGACAATAACCAAAAGGATAAACTAACAACCAGACCACACTGACATGGGACCTCACGTTAACTCCAAACAACTAATCCATTGGCGAAGGCACGCTCAGACCTGGTAATCAGGTGGAGTCGATGCCTAGTACCTGCATTCCTGCAACAACACACGGTTAAGCATAACAAAATATATATATCCACATGCAGTCCTATAGTGAATGGAAATCGCAGTGGTGTATGGTACTCGAGAGCGAGTAATACAGCACTGTTCCATTCACGTTTATGAATAAATGATTAACTATGTTAAACAAAGTATCTGATATTAATCAACAACATAAAACATTCAATCCTCTTACAATCCAATATCGCAATTAACATCAAACATCTATAACATCTAGTTTATTTATGAAATTCTAAAGCATAACATAATAGAATCCAACATCAACAACTGTTATCATAACAATCAGGTTCATAATGAAGTAACAAGATAACAAGAGATCCATCATCTATGGTCTAAGACACTATCATAAGTTCTAAGCAAACATTAATCTGATGGACGACGAGATGAGGGGCACTACATCCTCCCCCCTTGGATCAGGCTTACTCCTGGAAGCCTGCGAACAAATATGGATATAGCTCTCTCATTTGGGATGCATCTTCCCTGGTAGCTGAAGTCTCATCACTACACGATGGGCATCCCACCCATCCATCCCCAACATTATGTCATACGATCTTAGTGGTATAATGCAAAGATTCAGCGTGGTAGATAAGGGACCTATCCTCAACTCACAACCATACACAAAAGAGTCCACTGTTACCCTAGATCTAGAGACTAATTCCACTTGCCACTTAACATCTTCAGGTTGCTAGACGAGGGCTACGAATGAATATATTCTTCAGAGTTTAAACAACTAGTATAGCTTGATGGGCTAATCATCAACGGTTGGCTTATCATCAATCCACTCTGGAACAATATACCCTATTTTCGCCTCTTTTGCAGGGCTCTCGTCGAATCTAATCTTGTATCCGTTGCTGAAGATATGGGGGTGGCTCGTTACCAAGAAAACACTCTTGAACCCAATGCCTTTCTCTCCTATGTAACCATCCTCTCTTTTACCCTTTTTGTAGACCTTCCTACACTGCAGAGCGATTCAACGTTCTTGAGGGTGAAGCCCTTTTCGTTGTTAAAGACAAGTAGAGTAGCAGAGGCACCCACACCAGTGATATCTATACTCGTCACCACAAATTCTAACGAGGGATCTAAATTAGATGGATACTCATTATCTTGGGTATTCTGGATGAGTTCCATTAGAAAATGAATATCCTTGGTGTAGAGCTCTGCAGATAAATGCTTAACTGCGTGATAAAGGTCTACCAATCAAAAACTTGCTTCTCTGTATCTGCTCAATGTGCTCTCTTGGTGTCGCCATTTGAGTTTATACAGGCACCTTCACCAAAATAACCAGGCTACTACTTTAAGTGAAATAACAACCCACCCTTCCGAGTCTCTGATTACTCAAACTCCAAAAATTCGATCATACTGCGAGTGCTGTGAAAGTTAAACAAATTTGAGAATTGTCTAAACAAATGTTAAATTTTGTCTCAGAGATTCTGTAGAAGATGATGTTTATACCCTAGATGTGGATTAAACAACAAGAAACTAATGTAATTCTCATATCCTTATTTCAAACCCTATCAATCATATGCTGGTCTGGCTGCGATGCCGATTTGACAATTTTGTTTCAACTACTACAGTCCAAGCCTTTTTCCTGATCTTCTTCACTTTTCTTCTACCTGCAATGCTGTCTCCTCTTTGCCTCTGCAAGCTTTTTTTTTATAATATGGCCCCTTCCTTCTTCCAAGGGACTCGGCACGTGATCCCGTGCATCTCCCTCCTCAAGATATACTTTTATTTAATTTAATAATCCCAAGAGGTTACTCTTTTTAAATATTAACACACAATTCCGACAACATTTAATTATTTTATAGCCGACCAAGCATATAGCATTTAATAATGTTATAACATTACAACAATCTATAATAATACAACTATATATTAATTTATTTTATTAATTTAGTTGCAAATCACTAATTACAACATAACTTACAATTGTTTTATTTATTTAAATATTTATAAATAATATTATATTAAATAATACAAAATTTCTTACAATCTTTAATTAACAACTATACTTCTAATAAAATAATAATTTATTTACAACAATAATCAACAATTATCGACATTATACCCACTATTATCTTTTATCAATACATTTAATTATCAACATTATAGTTTCCGTAATATGATTCTAATAAAAGCACAACGACACCTTACACACTTAGACACTTTCTAACCTAGTTAGACTCCAAGGTGCAATATTACTTGCCCGCAAATCATGATCGAATGACAGACAATAACCAAAAGGATAAACTGACAACCAGACCACACTGATATGGAACCTCACGTTAACTCCAAACAACTAATCCATTGGCGAAAGCATGCTCAGACTTGGTAATCAGGTGGAGTCGATGCCTAGTACCTGCATTCCTGCAACAACGCACGGTTAAGCATAACAAAATATATATATCCACATCCAGTCCTGTAGTGAATGGAAATCGCAGTGGTGTAGGGTACTCGAGAGCGAGTAATACAACACTGTTCCATTCACGTTTATGAATAAACAATTAACTATGTTAAACAAAGTATCTGATATTAATCAACAACATAAAACATTCAATCCTCTTACAATCCAATATCGCAATTAACATCAAACATCTATAACATCTAGTTTATTTATGAAATTCTAAAGCATAACATAATAGAATCCAACATCAACAACTGTTATCATAACAATCAGGTTCATAATGAAGTAACAAGATAACAAGAGATCCATCATCTACGGTCTAAGACACTATCATAAGGTGTAAGCAAACATCAATCTGATGGACGACAAGATGAGGGGCACTACAGAAAGAATTTGGGGGGAAACCGTGCTAATAAAAGTGGGGTGAATTTAACCTCCAAGTCTAATTAGGCTCCATATAACAAAAAGGCGCACACAGTGTGTGTCCAACTCAGGGTACAACTGGGAGTGTCTTGTCCATGGTTGAATTTACACCATGAAGACAAGTTAGGTTTTGTGCAAAAGCCTATTCCTCCAAACATGTTTGTGCCAAGAAAAGTTAGGACCTATAACCCTATCTCTATGTGTAGAATAGCAACTCTCCAGAAACTATTGAAGATATGTATTCTTTCCATTACTGTATAATTTAAATGTTCTCTATATTAATTTATCATCTCTTGTCAATGTTATAGATGTCATTATTTTGATATTCATATTTTTGAGTGATTAATTATTGCTGCTCCTTTTATTTGTTAATGCTCTAATTTATGTATTGCCATTACTCATTAAATAAATTAAAACATCTTTAATTTTTCTAAATATTGTTGGAGAATAGTTAGGTTACAAACTGAACCTTTTCCACATATTTTAGTAGTACATTCATCTACAAATATTTCTAATTCTTCTTTATTCTTCACAAAATTAATAAACTTGCCTTTATCACCAGTCATATGATTTGAGCAACAACTATCAACAATCGAATAGTTCTTTGTATCTTCATTGTCAATACTTATGTTTGAATCAAACTTTCATCCTTTTTGTAGTTGTCATCCTTTGAATTAAAACAATAGTCATCATCTTCATCATCTTTAACATAATAAAATGTTCTCTTGGATTTTCTACTTTTGCCTTTCTCATCATAATTTTTTGAGTTTCTTTTTGGATATCTAGATGCATAGTGTCTAGCTTCACCACACTTGAAACAATTGAAAAATAATTCATCATTCTATGACATCCTGGATCAACCTCAAGCTATTAAGCTTATCTTTGAGGAACTTAGCTCTGATACCAATTGCTGAAATACACTAGACAATTGAGAGGTGGGTGAGTCAATCAGTTGCCACTAAAACTTAGCTTCATATGAAGATCAAACCATCAACAACTTATATGCTTATAATTAGATTTAACCACGAAAGCATGAAACCATAAACTTAATCACAAACACACATCCAACATAGTAGACACTAGAGTTTTACATGGAAAACCCTAAAAGGGAAAAACCACGGTGGGTGTTAGCCAACAGAAATAAATGAGTTATAACATATCAAAAAGAAAAGGCTCATTGCCCAAATTGCTCACTACAAAGAATGGCTCACTGCCAAAGGGGTGGCTCACTGCCAAGGGGGTGAACTAATTAAGTAGCATCTACTCCATGCCAAGATTTAGTTCCATTGAAGCACAATATAACTTCTCTGCGCTGCTCTTTCACACATTCGCACTTATCTCTTCATATTCACATTCCATCACTCTTTTTGCAACTCTATTACATGCTTTTATACAATTCATCAACCTTGGAATCTACATCAAGGTCAACATTACATTCATCAATCATTGGAACATTCTCCAAGGTCGGCATTACAAAACATACACAGAAATAGGTCTAGACTTATTACAAAATTTGGTTAAGGAAAGATGTAGAGAAGTATGATGAACATGCCATGCCTTAGCTGAGACTCAAATGCAATCATCCACGCCACAACTTGCCTCTAAAATCTTCAATGCATCTTTGTAAATAGTCAAATCAACCAAGTTAGCCAAGGCTGGATTTAATGCTAGGTCTTCTAAGAACATTCTTCTTTCATGATCCAAACTTCTCTTTGTAGACCAATCCAAAGGTAGGAACACGATCAAGAGACATTCACAAGTACATAGTAAACACCAGGAACAACCGCATGATCTCTAACCACTCTATCAAGAAAATTCTTCAAACTGGAGCACAAGAACAACACTGTCAGCTACTGTCATATAGAAAGGATAGCTTGTGAACTGTCAAATCACCAACCATTGGAGTTGAAAGCACTTAACATCATCTCAGACTTAACTCTAGAATTGCAGATCAAAATACTTCAATGTGGAGGATTGCAAAGCATAATACTCTCTCCCTGTCTTTGTCAAACATATAGAAAAAGTTGTTTTCACTCTGGTGAACATAACTCGCTCAATTCTTCATATTGGAGGCTCAAACTTAGAACATAGCATATTCATATGGACTTCTAAAGAACTTTCAATCCACAGACAAAGATATTCATCCTACAAGAAATGTGGAGCAATCTATTGGACTGTTCTTTTGTATACAATACATTGTTTCCACTACAACTCACTATTTCTACTAGAGAAGCTAATTTTATCAATATCCTCAACATCAAGATTACTTACATAAGTAAATACAAATAATCTTACTGATTACAAGCAAGCAACAAGATAGGAGCATAGTTGACACCAATGATAACATAGATATGTTGACATCAATGACAACATTGATTAGGCACATACTTGCAACAAAAAGGCTGTGGCCTAAGTAGCTCATTTGAACATGTAAATTATGAACTCTAGATATCTATACAAAAAAAGTATCTTCCCATAGCATTGAGAAATATTTAAATTTTGTACTAACAAGGCCAACCACGTGAAGATGGAAGCTCATGTGGCCTCACCTAAGACCTAGGACACCCAAGACCTAAGACACCTTTAAGATACCTAAGACCTAAGACACCTAACACTTAAGGCACCTAAGACATGTAAGACCTAAGACACCTAGAAGACATAAGACCTATGACATCTAAGACCTAAGGCACCTTTAAGACATCTAAGACCTAAGACACCTAAAAGACATAAGACCTAAGACACCTAAGACACCTAAGACATCTAAGACCTATTTTACACCTAAGATCTATGACATAATTACCTTTAAAGACCTAAGACAAGTCTAAGATGCAAGAAACCTAAGACACGTGGTCTGAAACACCTAAGACATAAAACACCTACTTAAGACACCTAAAACACTTAAGATGTAAAATACCTAAGATGTGCCTAGACACCTAAGACCTAAGACACTTAAGACATCTAAGACTATATATATGGTTTAGATATCATACTTGCACAATTCATGAAGTTCAATAATCAAGAACTATTGAAATTAAAAGTTGAAATGAAATAACTATAAAAAATCATAAATATTAAAATAAAACTAATTTATTTATGTATCTTAGGAATCTAGTGCGAACATACCTTCATACCATGTATCGATCAAGCTTCAGGGCATTCTTCAATAATGTAACTTATAACATCCACACAACTTTTAAAGCTCTTGGTACATATAATACAAGGGTAAGAGTACAAACATGTGTCACACTTTAGGCTAAGTGAATAATTTCAGCCAACTAGGAGTTGGTTGAGTGGGAGTTAGCCAAGTGGAATTCGATTACATCTATGTGGCACCTTTTGGCACCTACGTGGTGCCGATGTGGCGGGTATAGTCTCAGTCAAATCCCAATCAGCCGAGTGGGTTTCAACCATGTCCTTTGAAAATAAAAGCAAAAAAAAATGGGGAGGCGTTGTATTTTACGTTTTCAACCAAAAATCTTGCGTCTGGATAGTGCTCGATCGACACCCTCTAGGCTACAAATGCATTCAACCCAGGTATGATATCTCAAGAATTGTTTTTGTTTAGCTCGGTTATTATTTTTTGTTTGTTTATATAGTTGTTTTTGTTAAACCCTAGCATTTTTGTATGTATTGTTGTTGAAACCCTAGCATTTCTATATGTATTCTTGTTGAAACTGTAGCATTTCTATGTGTATTGTTGTTGTTGACACAATTAATCATTTTCCACTCACTTTACCCTTCTTCAAAATTCTCATTTTGATTTCCAAGAATGCTACTGTAGTGATAATATATAGTCCAACTAATAATGCAACTGGTTTAGTTATGGACTGTTCTAAGTCCACCTTGACTGTATGTTATAGTATTCATTTCAACAAGTGACCATTCCTTTATCATTTTTCTCACTGAATTAGTACCTCACACTTCTCTAGTAGTTATTCAAGATATGGACCTTTCCACATCATTCACTTGCTTGTGACAATCTTGTAACTGCTGCAAGTATTTTGGACTATCTTGAACTGTGGAATAACCCCTCAAGGCATAAGAACAAGATTTTGATAAGGGGAGACATTAAATTTATAATCACTTAGAACTTTAGACTTAGACCTCCTTCAAGGCCTGATAATGTGATTACATAGAGTTCACTCTCATTTCCATCCAATCTTTGATAGTGCCAACCTTTATGTGAGATTGCGGCAGTCCTAGATTTGTGACATCTACATGAGGGGCAGTTTTCAAACAACATTTCAACACATGGTAGTCTCTATATGTATTGTTGTATTGTTGTTGAAGCCTTAGCATTTTTGTATGTATTTTTGTTGAAACCCTAGCATTTTTGTATGTATTGTTGTTTAAACCCTAACATTTCTATATGTATTGTTGTTGAATGCACTATTTTCATGGTTTTTCTTGACAAGTTTCTTGTTTTCATAGTCGCTTGGCCCTATAGCCTGGTCTTCATATAATATTCTTTGGTTGGTGTTTTTGATAAATTAATATATTTGGTAGTTAAAGTATCAACACTGGGAGATTATGATTAAAAAAACCCTTTTCACAGGCAACTATTATGAAAAATGAACAGTTGTCATAAAGATCATCCAAAACATCTAGGTAGAAAACATGATATGTATTGAGTGTAATTGCAATACTTATCATTAGGAAGGTCTGGTTTTAGTATTGTAAGGGATTAAATTTAATGGAGTCAAAACTAGAAAGTGGGCCACGTGTGCTTCTACCATGGGTGGCACGGGTCAGCAGTTTCTGTTACCGTGGCTTCAACAAATGACTTGCCACAATTCCATGTCAGCTCTGCCACCAATCTAAGCTAATCATTTCCTACGCTTTGTAGGGTAAGTGGAGTCAGGACAAACTGGGGAATCTCCACTACATCAGTAGGTCTCAAACCTGATAATCATAATAATATATCAGTAAATTTCTTCTCAAACCAAGGGCACCCCATTCCCTAGCTTAGGTAATGGCTTTGTTTTTTCTCTTTTTTTTTGTTGTAGCCTAGATCTTTGAAAAAAATTCCTTAAAACTGCCTTTTGGTCTTCTTAATGTTTGTCTTCTCATAAGATATGATTATTATATGTTGAATAGAGTAAGGTGTGAAATTTCTTTTGGAAATTCACTTTTGACATGTTGTAATGGTGAACTTTGTCTTCCCGTGCCAATTTCTAGTTAGTTTTGGGTCCATTCCTAGTGCATTTATGTATTGACAATTTGTTTTGGATGCACTTTTGACTTGTTGTAATGGTGAAATTTGTCTTCCCATGCCAATTTTTGTTTACTTTTTGGTCCATTCCTAGTGCATTTATGTATTGACAATTTGTTTTGGAATACTAATTGTTTCAAGCTTCAAACATAGCTTCTAGCAATATATGGAACTGAAATAAGCAAACAGGTCATGCTACAATCAAATTGAGTTTAAACTCCTTAATTGTGGACCAAACTAAAACAATTCACTATCTCTTGGTATTATGTTCATGCATCACCTGCATAGTTACCAGACAATGTAAATTGTGGAACCGACATTACCAATCAGCAACTAGCAAAGCTAAATCTTGGTTAAACACCCTAAAATCTAAACTGAGTAGAAAGTTGTCTCTCTAAAACATTGCATTACACCTATTCATTAATAGAAAATCAATGGCTTTCAGCCAAATTGTATGGCGAAGAGTTTTGCAACTATCCCCAATCATTCAAGTGACTCATAGGAGCATACATCATAAGGAAAGAGGGACAAATGAAAAACTAATGGGATTTGTCTTGAAACCAATTTGTACTTCTTGTAATTTATTTTTTAGTTTTGATAGTTTTGGTAGTTAAAGTATTAAACTATTCTTCTGCCTATAAAATAAGAATGTAAACATTACTTCTATATGTATCACAAAGTTATACAGTATTTAATCTATTCTATTATGCCCTTCATTTTATTTCCGTGCCTAACATAAGGGAATTATAAGACCAAGTTCTTCACATTTGAATCTGGTTTCTTGCAACAAAACTTTGTTTACTAGTCTTTCACTGATTTAGTGATTTTCTCATGTAAATATCTCCCTTCAGATTTCAAGCCCAGACCTTGAATATTTCATGACTTTTGTTCATTTTAGTATTGCTCAAATTCTTCTTGTAGTATGAAATTTCCCACATCTTAAAAGATTTGGTAAATTAGGGTTGAATTTATTTTCTTTCAAAAAAAATAGAAAAAAAGTCATGGGTGCCAAACCTTGACTTTCCATTCTCTTCTTTCTATCAGTTTTTGTTTGTTTTAATGTTATTAATGATTGATTTCTCCCAACTGACTTCAACTCCAATTTGGATGAGTGATCTTACCATTCGTCCTAGATTTCCATAAAAACTGAGAGATGGATATTGGTTCTGATAAATCCTAGATCTCAATGGGGGAAGACTACTTCAACAATATTTTAGTACAACTGAGTACCTATATAATGGATGCATGTCATGTTAGCTACTATAAAATAGATTCTAAAAATCTAGTTTTTATTATATTATCTAGATAATGTAAGCATTTGCTTCCAAATCTAGAACGTATATCAAATAGTTAAAGTACTTTGTAGTCTATGGAGATTGACTTTACTATGGTTCCCATTCTTGTTCTTGATAAAAATATATCCATATTCTACACAAGAAAATTTACATCTTCCATGCTTATATGATTTTTCTTTTAGGTTCTAGAAGGCAACATAGAGCAAAGTAAACTGCACATAAAACACACATCCTTGAATGTTCAACCTGGATCATTTCACCTATGAATAAGAGTCCACACTAAAAGACCATGCCAAGGTGTTTGTTGAGTTATTCACTTTCATTGGGTTGAACATTCCAGCACTATCCTATCTTGTACTGGATGGATAGTCCCTATAAGTACAAAATCTATATGGCAACTTACAAGTGTATAATTCACCATCTAAATCTAATCTTTCAAAATACAACATAAGCAATGAAAAACTAATTCTAGTAAGTACAAAGCAAACATGCAAATTCAATGTCATCCATTTTGCTTATCATTTAGTTGTATGTATTAGTAACTAGGATTGTTTCTCTTTTCTCAAAATAAAGGACAATTGTATTATTAAAGGTGCAGATAACGTGAATATTCCAGGGTAGTTCAAAAGATAGTTAAAACCTTAAGCATAGTTTTGAGAACCACTATTCATGAAATATGGATTAATGAAGACTGACTCAAAACTACATAGTTAAATCCTCATAAATCATCACAATTTAAATACACTACAAAAACAACATTTATATGAAAATAAATGAGCTAGGGAGCACTATAATGAATGGTTTATAAGGGACAACACTTGTAGAAGGTTTTGCAAATGGGGTAGCAAGCCAGGTAGGTTTGATTGTGACATAAACTCCATGGTTAAGTATGCTTGATCCAAAGTAGTTTGCCATTCATCAATCTTGTGAACTATTACTCATAAAATATGGGTTTATGAAAGTGTTAAGTGGATGTAATTATTGTCACTTGGATGTAATTATTGTTGTACTGTAATTTTCCTTGCATCTTTCTTCCATTATGTAGTTATGAAAAGTTGAATCATGTAAATTGCCCTTGAGATTATCTTTGAATTTTTTTCATTTGCATACAAATCAAAACTCTGTGTTTATTTAGATGATCTACAAGTTGCATTTTTATATTTTTGTATGCTTAAAAGAAAAATGCTAGTACATATTTTTTTTTGTTTTAATTAAATGTAGATCTCTTATATCTATATATGGATGATGATGAGGGATCTCATCATTCCACATAGTCTCAACGTGAAGCTGAGGCTAGGAAATATTTTTGTAATGATAGCATTTCTAGATTAGATAATGCTTTGAAATGTTTGGACCAAACAATACAGAACTCCCCAAATTTGGCTAATAGAGATAGATTAGTCAATATTCAGTCTGAGGTTATACATATGATTGAGATGATAAAATCATACAATCCATATGATGATATTAGCACTGAAGAGTTTTATAGGTCCCTTTCTAGGACTGTTACTGGCACAGAGAATATCGAATCTATTTCTAATAGAGTTTCATTACATCATGTGCATAGTATGTTCCCTTTTTATAGTGGGAAAGACAAAGTTAGAGGATATATGATTACCAGGTGTACAGATATACTTGTTGGTCAATTTATAAATCCTAATTTTTGGCAACCAATCATAGATTGTCTCATAATGATGAGTTACCACTATATTTTTGCAAATAGTTATATGCTGAGTTCCATTTAGGATTATATGTGGATTAGACATCTATGCTCGCACATGCTAGATAGGGCAAGGGGAGGTTTGCTAATAAACCTAAATTTAGATGTCCAAATTTGGCACTACCTAAAAACAAGAGGGCATTAGTTGGTCCAAACCTTTTGGTTCTTCCAAAACATTTGGAACTAGCAGCAATAGGAGATGTAGTAGTCGCACCAACTAGATCTAGGCTTTTTGACAGGATGATCATGATTGCTACTGAGGTTGATTAGATGTCATCTGATCATGTAGGAAGATACTTATTACATCCACATATTATCCTTCCTCCCACTGAGGTTACATCCATGAATTATGACCCCTACATTCATGCAGATATACCATCCCCATCAGATGTGGCCCATATGAGTGACACCACTATACATGATGTGTGTTCAGATGCCTTTGTTGATTTACTATCAGCATACCAGTATATCAGTGATGCGATTCATTTGGATGTTATACCGACTCATATTAGACAACATAATGGTAGTCAGTCAGGTTAGGGTGAGGCAGCTTTAGAGAACTAGAATATTCCAGACTAGCCTACAACCCCCACATAGCATTAGGTTGCACCTCATGTACATGGAACATATAGCACACTTCTCTTTGGCACTGGTCCTTTACCTTCAGATACAGGTGTCCCTAATGTTACCATTCATTCTTTTAACATTAGTGGGATTGGTAGAGTGCTCTAGGATGTGTAGGTACTTGAATAATTTCTATATTTTGTGTTCTACAAATTCACTTGTGTATATATTAAATAGACTTTACTTAAAAGTAGTTCTCACTATTCATTGAATTCTTGTATTTGAAAATTTCTATTAACAAGGGGATAATTTGTCACGCTTTAGAGATTTGGAGCATGCAGAGGATCCCATGCACAATACATTTGAGGTACATTTATAATATATAAATTACTTGATAAATTTAGACATGTTGAAAGTATAATTTAACATTAAGATGACTTTACATATATATACACATGTACATTAAATTAAATTATGTACTTTCTTATGCAGGGAGGTGCATCAGGATAGGGATTGGGATCCAGAGAGAGATCGAGACATGGATCCACACATGGATCAGGATCTAGAGAGAGATCGAGACATGGATCCACACATGGATTGGGATCTAGAGAGAGATTAAGACATGGATCCACACATGGCTCGAGAGATAGATCTATACATATGTAGTCATATTAGACACCCTACTCTTTGACTTGTTATGGTTTCACATGTTATGACCTTTCACGTTATGGTTCATGTCTTACTATGTTTTACAATATATACATTTTATATTATGGTTTTGAATATATATCCTTCCTCACTTTAAATCTATATAAAAATTTAGTTAGTTTAATGTTCATAATCAAATTTAGTAAAAACATACAAAAAAGACATCACATATCTAGTCCATTGCTAGTTGATGAAAGGAAATTTGCATGACTAGTTAATTTAGCTAGTACTAATATGGGAATCACAATCCAATCATTTAGGGGATTATGCATAATAGAACCTAATGTTTACTTGTCACTATTGTTCAAGTTATGAAAAAAAAAATCATATCAATCATATAAGTAAACTAAGGAATGATATTGAAACTCAATAAAATTTCATTCACTTGTATAGACACAATTACATTGAATTTGGATATTTAGATAAAAGAAATATCTAAGTATAACAATATATATCACTAACATTAAGTTATTAAAGACTAAAATAGTTCTAGAGTCTACATCCCTCACAAAGCAATTTAAACTTGTTTAAATTAATTTATTGAGTATGAAAGTTCATAATTTGGAAATTAGAAATAAAAATAATAATAATATTTTATTTTTGGAGAATTAAAGGGTAGATGATTTACTTGGTTGAGTTATGTATGAATTAAATAATAAATAAATTAGAAAGCTATTATTTTATTAATAGATGTTTTCTAAGTAAAGTGCATGAATAAAAAAAGAGTATTTAATTTATTATCACTAAAAAATTAATACTTAAATATTATTAACTAGATTTATTTCTACAATTAGATTTGTGAAGCAAAAGTGAAATTATACTTGGATTAAAAAGAAAGTGAATTTTAGTAAGATGCTAAATTGCATTTTCATTCTAGAAAGGATATTATACAACTTTGAAGATTGAAGCAATTGGATTGCATTTATTAAAGAAATAACATATTGTGTTTGGGTAGTGAATTTTTGTCACAGTTATTTTCAAATTTCCTAAAAATCTTTAGGTAGGATTTCATCATGAAAATATAATACAAAATATTTCATTTGGATTTAATAATAAATGTAGATTCTTATTTGTGAAAGAGGTGATATGCTCATTTGAGTTTGATCTTTCCTACTCAATAAGAAACCATTGAACAAACTAGTTATTTATAAAGTCCATAGCAATTAGAAATTCAAATTGATATTATGTGATCTTAGAAAAATGATTAGACGGACTCAAAATCTTCATTGAAAGTTATTTTTTTTCTTCTAGATTGGAATCTAGAAAAATATCTAGGGATTTCTTGAGAAATAAGAAATATAGAAGAAACTATGAGGGATCAAAAGATTAGAGGGTTTTGAATTTGAATATTCTTGAAATATGAGTCAGGAATGATAATGGAAAAAAATAAGGATTTTGAAACTAAATATGTGTAATAAAGATTATAAAACTTAATATGTGTATGTATGAATCAAATGGAATTAGTGGATCTATGCTATGATTGGAAGTCTTAATGTATCTATACAATTAGGAAGATGGATTCCATAGTAAATGTGATGCCTCGCCATGCAACCCTAGAGTACTAGACTAACAGAGACAGTAATATAGAAATATATATATATATATTAAAACAAGGAAATGCATTAATCCTTATAAATATCTGCACTAATAACAACATTCAGTGAAAAGATCAGCTAACACTTCTAGGAAACATAACCACATCAGATAGAATTAAAACCATACAAGAATCTATATTTCAATGCAACAGAATAATAATACATCTTACATTATCTAGGATGAATAATTACAAATTCCAATACAAGGTGACAAGACTGATTACATCAGTTTGCAAGAAATACAATAATGAAAGTATACAACAACCTGAAGATGAAGAGCAAACTAGAACTGGAACACTCCTACTCTAATCTTGAACTGATCATCTGAGAAGACCAATGGATAGCTCTGCCTCCCAACCATGTGGAACCCTGAGGTCCACCCCACTGAGCTAGGAGATAACAATGAGGTTCTGCTAGGTCAAGGTTACAACCATGAACACAATCACAAGATCCAGACTCCATGCAGACAAATAGGATAACAAGACTGCGCAAACTCTACAATACTCAAAAAACATCAAGCTAAGATCAATCATGAAGACCAGTCTACAATCAAGAGGTAACAACAAAGATAAAATAAAGAAGTAACTAAACTGCATAAGGAGAGCATCATCGCATGGTCCTAGAATGGGTTACCTAGGCTATCTCTCACTAGAAGCCAGCCCCCATCTATGGTTACCCTGGCAGCCTCTCTCTAGGCACTATCCCCATAGGGTCACACATGTGGAACCGACATGTCCTCTCACGGAGACAAGGAAGTCAGCCTTGCCAACCAGGCCTTCTCATCCCATCCTTAGCCTACGAGAGCACTCAAGGCATGGGTGAGGTATCTTACTTATCTTGTTATGTGAATTACTACCCCAACCCTCCTAAATAAGTTATTAAGTTTTCACTTGCTTACCACTTCCATGGGGTTACCCAGGTGGCCTCTCACTAGGCACCAACCCCACCATGAAAGCTACTCCCTTAGCAATCTCTGACCAATCATCCAAACCACAACATGCAAGGATAAGGGTACAAAACAACATCAATCCATTACATATGCCATTCACTTGGCCACAACTATATAAGTCCTTTTATTCCCTTCAAAATTTGAAGCAATACAACATGAAACAAAATGACACAAGTATCAAGTTAAACGGTTAAGCCTCTAGAGTTGGTGATGTAGTTCCTTACTAGGTTACCGCAGTACCTTTCCCGATATGGAAACTAGGTTTCAACTATCATGACAATGATAAAAGGTCAACAAGGGATCAAGAGAAAGAAAATAGCACAACACCAATATATCCTTGCCACTCTACCACACTGGATTCCAAGGTAACAAGTCTCTAGAGTTATATAGATATTAACACAACTATAAAAAAATCAACTAACCAAACATGACGCTTATTAACTTGGCCTCCTACGAAACTCACATGCTCACCATTGCATTAATTAGACCAAGCATAACCACAAGACTCAACACTGAAATAATTGTAATGAACCAATTGCATCACTGGTATACTTCGGTTCAAGGACAACAATAAACATCGGAGAGTATATATCAAAACACTAATCAAGCTATTTTACTATGGATTCAAGAAAAAGGATTAATTTCTCTCTCTTAAGTTTAACTCATAAACTTACTTATGATAACATTCTAATCACATCACAAAGATCTATAATTCCAATTAAATCATCATTTTTCAATTATTCTATTCAAGTTATTGAAACTACGAATTCATTAAACTTTAACACTCTAATACAAAGAAGAGGCACCATATTATGACCACCAAAATTCCTAAGTTATGGTGAAAACTATACATCTTGGATAACATTTAAAGTTCAAAAGTAATAAATCCTAACATGTACTATCAGGATGATGTAAATGTGATACTATTTACAATAAAAGACTAATAATAATATTAATTGCTATTATTATTATTTATTTTATTTTTTTTACATGATAATCTTAACATAATAACTTCATTTTCTAAACCAAAACATACAACATTAGAATAAAGTTTTACAATGACTAAAAGAAGGTGTTTTCTAGTCTAAACTATAATGTATGGACTACCTGTAATTATCTTATGGAGCTATAGCAATAGGCTACCCACTAGAGATGATACTACTATCTAGCAACTATTCTAACTACAACACCAAGAAAAAGATCAATTATCAGGAGCTCTACACGGACTATGATTTCGAAGAGAGAGGAAAAGAGGTAGAGAGTGCTTCCAAAGAGACTTATCTTATATTGTTAATCTAATGCAGAGACCCTCTAAACTAATTATTTTATTTTACCAAGACAAAATGTTTGGAAAACCTAAGATCAACCTTAGAAATTGATTTACTAACTCAAAAAGGAAACTGAGCTATTCCTAATTTTAAGAAAGGAATAAAACAAGTCTAACTTAAAACTCATTCTCAATGTAATTTCAAACTAAGCATAGAAGGCGATACCAATTACAATCTTCCCAAAGAATTGATTTACATTCTTTTTCTATTACTCTAAAAATGGACCCTAGATAAAAAATTTAACAGTTTTAAAGCATAAATACTATTCGATGAGAAATACCTAGAGGGGTAAACAAGAAAGAGATTTATCAGAGATCATATTAGAGATCTAGATATCAAGAATGGGGAGTCTGGCAAGGTATGAGTCTAGATAGAACAAAAGACAAGAAGAACATCTCTATTCCATCGTTAAATAGGTAATAACAAGAAGAAACTTTGACTATCTTTATTTAAGCTTACTCTCATGCTGTCAAACACCACTACGGTAATAACATGATCTGAATAAAGTTTGGATTTCTACAAAGCTAAGATCGCCATACAAGGAGAAGGTCATTAGAGTAGTGATACATAAATTATGAAGTTCAAATCATACTCCAAAGAACAAACATTTAGGAAGAATTCAATCTCTAAGGTATATCTAAGGTGACATAGGCCAAAAACAAGAAGGTTTGGGTTTACTCCTTTCCTAACAACTACGATACCAGCCTTCTAAACTGTAAAAAGTTGACATCCCTGACGCATGCATCTCTTAAGCTGCATAGCAGAAATCATACGTAGGGAAATAGGTCTCTAAACTCCTACAACCTCCACCTCTACACCAGAATCATCCACACATCTCACAAACTTATGCTGACAATCAATCACCACCTGATGGGCCTCTAACCAATCCATCCCCAAAACTATATCATATGAACCAAGGGGTAGGATGCGAAGGTCTATAGAAGTAGATAGAGAGTCGATCCTCAAATCACACCTAGAAACTAGAGACTCAACTACTATTTTAGCCCCGAGAGCTAACTCAATGTGCCACCTATCATCCTGCTTTGTTGCCACTAAGCCATAACGCTCCACAAGAGAAGGAGATGTGAATGAATCAAATGCACCGGAATAAAAAAGAACAAAAAAACCCAATACCCCACATGGAACCAGAAGTCTCCACGGTGGCCTAATGCTCTGCCTGTCGGTTATCCACTACTGTAAAGACTCTGTGTGATCTGTCTGCATCACCAACTATTGGTGCTAAAGCTGCCGGTTGATGTCCAAACCTTGATGTACCCTTCTACGGGCACTGCCTAGCAATATGGCCATCTTGGTGACAAGAGAAACATCTGGTGCCTCTACCAAAACCACCATCACCCCAGAAAGCACTAGACTACTGGAAACTACCTCTGCTCACTATGGACTGTGTACTCTGAGCTAGCTGATCAAAATGATTGCGCTTATTGTGTTGCCAAGACTGGTCTTTCTTAGACTGAAATCTATTACCTTGCTACGGCTGATAATTCTTCTGTTTGGCCTGAGAGTGTTACTGCTAACCACCCTGTTACTCCCTACATGAGTAGTCTATTTTTAAGCATTTAAATATGTAGGTACCTTCCCAATATTAAAAAAATTCCAACATTTTCGGCCTCTGTAGTTGTAAAAAATGTAAAAATCAGTCATGTGCATGTGTCTTTGTATATACAAAGGGTATTTGTATATACATGTAGGTCAAAATACACATTGGCGGGTCAAAAATCTCCTTCGCCCTTTGAAAAAATTAGTTGTATGCATTTTACATGCATAGCGGGCTTGAAATGATGCATATACAAAGGGGCAATCTTTCGGAGATTCCTAGGAATATTCCTGCTTTGTATATTGGGTTACATGTGGAGGTGCATTGAAAAATATACAATAGTTGGCATAGATGCATTTGCTACAATGGCAAGGGGGAGATACATTTGGTGGGCCTGCAGGTATATGCAAGTGAGTTTGTAGATGGTTGATATACAAAAGAGGACATACATTCCAGACCTGATAGAAATTTTAGGTTGCTTCATAAACATTTTGGAGTCCGTGGTGTGTATGTATAAAGCATTTGTACACGCCGATATGCAAAAGGTGAGGTACCAGCTGGATTTCAAGGCGAATGTAATGTATTTCATAATTTCTAGGATCCACCTTGTATGTATATTACGCGCTTGTATATGCTAATATACAAGCAAAGATATAAAGGTCAAGATGCAAGCCGGGCCCAAATAACTTTCCAATCTGCTTCATAATATTTTGGGGTTCACCTTGTATATTAAACTGTTGCATGTATATGCATTTTGCATATACAAAGAATTTTCGAAAGGTGAATAGTGGCAATTGTATATGCATATGTTTTTTCCATATACAGGGGCGAAAGTGGCAAAATGGTGATTGGAAAAGTCAGCGATGGATGCATAGGGTGCCTATGTGGCACATTTTCACTGGCTAATGACTTTTTGACATTTTTGAGTGCCATGGATCTCAGCGATGGGAAGTAGATCGACGGCCATGTTTTGGACCTTCAGCGGTGGTTTTTCCTAAGCATGTGCGGCCATTTTTTGAGCAAGAAAATCTCTAGATGTACCTGCTATTGCATCCCGTGAGTGGATGGGGCTTTAATGGCAGATTGTGCGGGGAAGTATGGGTGAGGCGACAGGTGAACTACTAGGATTACAAAGAGAACCTTCAAGCGGCGGCCCAGATCCCGATTCCATCTGCTCTTTTCTCCTTGTTCCTCTGCTGCACTAACTTTTTTGAGCGCTAATCTGATCATGCATTGTATCTAGCAAATTTTTGATTTGCCTTGTAATTAATGTGTTGAGTACACTTCTTTGTTGTATAAGGAGGACTGTGTTACTCATTTTTAGTTATTAAAGACTTGGGCAATTTTGGGGGGAAGATAGCAAAATGCAGAGCATTTCCTTTCTATTCTATCTCATTTTGGAGTTTATGTATGCATTTGTGATGTATCTTGCACATATGTTCAGTTTCAGTGTCAATTTTATATGAAAATGCTTCTTGCATGTGTTTTGCTGTCTATCTCCACTTGTTGTATGCATCTCTTCTTCTGAATTTGGTTGCTAAGGGTTTCTCAAATTCTAGAATACAGATTTATGTATTGCATACTTGATCTTTAACTTCCATTCAAGGAGTGGATTAAATCATTTTAGGTTAAGGTATGGAGAAGATTGTATGTCAGCTGGGATATCTATAAGTATGGACAGTCAAATACTTATCCTTGGGTGATGTTTGTAAGGCAAGCATCAGTCCTAATCCCTTGAAACTCGAATGCTATTTGCAAGCCATTCTTATGTATATGTCTATTTGACTCCTTGCCCTGTGATAAGGCATCGGTCTGTTCTTGTGAAGTAGTTATGATCCAAAAACCCGTCTTGCATCCAAACCATCAAATTCAAACCATTCCATAATCACAACCTATTTGTTGTAGGAGTAGGATTAGGAACCCCTACATACTCTCATCCTTAACCAGACACATATGTCCAAGAATGTTGCTAACCTTGTGATTTGTCACACAAATATTGGTCCATACATGAGAGTATTCTGCCTATTATCACAAAGCTAAATCTTTCTATCATTTGGAGAGTAAATGTTACATCTTTAGCAAATAGGGACACCCCCTTGGTGCGACAAAACCAGAAGTGAAGGGGAGGCCACTCACGCAAGCTCCCATATCTATTGACCGAATCTTCCCATGCATTGGAATTGGCAAACCCTCTGCTGATTCGGGAGGTAACAGAAATTGGTGATTCTGCTGGGGACGATTTGATGAAAATAGAATTTATTTTTATCCATCTGATTCACCAACAGAAATTGGTGACTCTACTGGGGAGATCAATGTCATATCCATGAAAGTCTGAGTCTAAAAGATTGAAAAATCAGACCTAGAGGTGCTTTGTTGCAGCAAAGGAAAAAGTTGTATGTGTGACTCTACTGTGGGATGACCCAGAAAGAAAGAAATCAATTTTCAACTTCAGCATGTTTGAAGTTTATTCCTCTTCAAGGAGGTGGTGACTCTGCATCAAAGAACCTGATAAAAGAACAAAATCAGTCAGAGAAGAATTTACAGTTGCTGCAACATATCTAGGTATTTCATATTGTTTGAAAGACTGCCCATGTGGTGAAACAACACTGGTTAAAACGGAGATGATAGTGAAAGACTGCATGCTATTGTAAGAACCTAGTTTGCATTTCAAAAGAAGTATGCAATATTGTTTAAAAGACTCATTTGGAGGACTTTAGGAAAGTTGAAATAACAATCTGAATTTTAAGTGCCTAAAGTCATTGTTTATTAAAAATTTGAGTTGAAAAGAGGGTTGCAGAAACGCATAATGATGTATTATCAGCCCCTACACCATTGTGAGGTGTCAAATGTGACCATGTATAATAATTAGTCCCAACCATGTAATAAAAGAAGTTTAAGCATTGATAGATATAAGCCCATAAATTTTGATGGCATTTGTGGCTATCCAAATGCTTTTCCATCTAAAATCAGAAAGTATTTGCCCAAATTCAATGGTACAAAGGATGAATCAGCTGAGAAACACTTGCAGTGGTTTATAAATGTTGTAGATGATTTTGAGATTGACCATGAAGATGTAGTTATGAGATTATTTGTTCAATCTCTAGATGATGATGCAAGGGACTGGTTCTCCTATCTTCCAGCTTACTCTGTCAGCTCTTGGCATGATTTTAAATCTGCATTTCTAGATCAATATGGTGAAAGAATTTCTGATTATGTAGTTTTTAGTGATTTTATGTATATCCATATTGAAGAGGATGAGTTGATTCCAGCCTTTAACCTCAGATTTATGAGGGCATTGAATAGAATTCCAGAATGCATGAGACCTAATGATGCATTGTGCCTAGTTGTCTATTTGGGAGCATTTGATAGGAAAATGAGCTATAGATTGAGAGATAAAGAGCCCACCACATTACATCAGGCACGACAGTTTGCAATAGACATTGAAAATAACTGGAGGTATGGGATTCAAAGAGGGTATTTCTCCAAAAAAAATTTCTGCCCTGTAGTCCCAAATGTTAATGAGGGATATAATCTAAATGTTGAAGATGAATGTCAAAGTACTCACACCCCTGCTATCCTAGTTTTTGCATCATCCCAAGTTGATGATGTTTCTGTTATAGAGGAGGATGTCCTAATTTGCCAAGCAAATGAAGTTGATAATAATAATTTTTCAAATAATATTTGCATTCTAGTCCTAAACAAAGAGCATTCATGCTTAAATGATCCAGTTGTGCAAAGTAGTGATCATATGGGTCAAGAGTTAATATCAGTTTCATTAGGAAGCATTAGAGGACTGGAAAATGATGCAGATAGTTCAACTTCAGAGTGCATTGAAATAGAAAAAATTTTGTATGTGGGGCAATCAGAGATGAAAGATGATAAAGATGATAGCCATGATCAATTCATGGATCAGGTTTGTTCTTCTTATGACTCTAGGTCTGATAATGATGAAAAGGAAATGGATTGTCATGAAGAAGAAACAGAGACCTTTGCAATGAATATGAATCCCCTTTATGATGATCCTGTGGATGCATTTGATTTTGTGAGTCATGACTTTTAGTGGTGCAGAACTAACCCTTTGTTTGAAAATGATAATACTGACTTGCAAACTGTGGATGACAAATGCTCAGTATCAGGTGGTTCAGACATGTACAATGATAGCTATGTGGATCAAGTTTCGCTTTCAATGTCAATAGGTGATATGAATTACATTGGGGGTCTCATATTTTCTAAGTGTTTTTAGTTTTTGGATCAGCTTGATATGTGTTTGGTTATATGCAACAGCCAGGTAGATAATGAATATTGCCAAATGCAATATGTGGATATGCTACTTGAGGATCATAACATACATATGTTACCTAATGCTGAAGAATATTATAATGTGTATGGTTATATCTCCGATTGTAAGATGTAGAGTGACAGAGGCTACACTGACAGGGGCAAGTTTTCAAAAGTGGTGAAGCATGTAATTCATAAGATCAGCATGTGGGCAGATTGTTTTAATTTTTTCAGCCATGGTTGGGATTATTCAATTGGGAATCAGGCATTTGACAGGATAAAGTTGTGGTTCTTCCTTTTTGGCTGCCCGGGGCCGCCAAAATGATGTTTTAAAAATTTAGTTTGTGATGCAGGTTGGTGCAAGTTTGACTCTGTTGCCCAATGGATAAGGACTGGTCTGCATCCCAGAGATTTGAGGTTCTCGCCATGCTTGCAAGAGGCATGTGTCCCTAGACAGAACCACTGTTACTACCTGCATGAGCAGTCCGATTTTAAGCATTTAAATATGTAGGCACCTTCCCAATATTCAAAAAATTCCAACATTTTCGGGCTCTGCAGTTGTAAAAAATGCAAAAATTAATCATGTGCATGTGTCTTTGTATATACAAAGGGTGTTTGTATATACATGTAGGTTGAAATATGCATTGGTGGGTCAAAAATCTCCTTTACCCTTTGAAAAAATTAGTTGTATGCATTTTACATGCATATCAGGCTTGAAATGATGCATATACAAAGGGGGAATCTTTTGTAGATTCCTAGAATATTCCCGCTTTGTATATCGGGTTGCATGTGGAGGTGCATTGAAAAATATACAAGAGTTGGCATAGATGCATTTGCTACAGTGGCAAGGGGGAGATACATTTGGTGGGGCCGCAGGTATATGCAAGTGAGTTTGTATATGGTCGATATACAAAAGAGGACATACATTCCAGACCCGATAGAAATTTCAGGTTGCTTCATAAACATTTTGGAGTCTGTGGCGTGCATGTATATAGCATTTGTACACACTGATATGCAAAAGGCGAGGTACAAGTTGGATTTCAAGGTGAATGTAATGTATTTCATAATTTATGGGATCTGCCTTGTATGTATATTACGCGCTTGTATATGCTGATATCAAACAAAGATACAAAGGTCAAGATGCAAGCCGGACCCAAATAAGTTTCCAATCTGCTTCATAATATTTTGGGGTCTGCCTTGTATATTAAACTGTTGCATGTATATGTGTTTTGTATATACAAAGGATTTTCAAAAGGTGAATAGTGGTAATTGTATATGCATATGTTTTTTGCATATACAGGGGCAAAAAGTGGCAAAATGGTGATTGGAAAAGTCAGCGATGGATGCATAGGGTGCCTACGTGGCACGATTTCACTGGCTGATGACTTTTCAACATTTTTGAGTGTCGTGGATCTCAGCAACAGGAAGTAGATCGACGGCCATGTTTTGGACCTTCAGCGGTGGTTTTGTCCTGAGCGGGAAAATCTCTAGATGTACCCACTGTTGCATCCCGCGAGTGGATGGGGCTTTAATGGTAGATTGTGTAGGGAAGTATGGGTGAGGCGATAGGTGAACTACCAGGCTTACAAAGAGAACCTTTAGGCGGCGGCCCAGATCCTGATTCGATCTGCTCTTTTCTCCTTGTCCCTTTGTTGCACTAACTTTTTTGAGCACCAATCTGATCATGCATTGTATCTGGCAAATTTTTGATTTGCCTTGTAATTAATGTGTTGAGTACACTTCCTTGTTGTATAAGGAGGACTGTGTTACTCATTTTTAGTTGTTGGAGACTTGGGCAATTTTGGGGGAAAGATAATGAAATACAAAGCGTCTCCTTGCTATTCTATCTCATGTTGGAGTTTATGTATTGCATCTATGATGTATCTTGCACATATGTTCAGTTTCCATGTCAATTTTATATGAAAATGCTTCTTGCATGTGTTTCACTGTCTGTCTCCACTTGCTGTATGCATCTCTTCTTCTGAATTTGGTTGCTAAGGGTTTCTCAAATTCTAGAATACAGATTTATGTATTGCATACTTGATCTTTAACTTCCATTCAAGGAGTGGATTAAATCATTTTAGGTTAAGGTATGGAGAAGATTGTATATCAGTTGGGATATCTATAAGTATGGACAGTCAAATACTTATCCTTGGGTGATGTTTGTAAGGCAAGCATCAGTCCTAACCCCTTGAAACTCAAATGCTAGTTGCAAGCCATTCTTATGTATATGTCTATTTGACTCCTTGCCCTGGGATAAGGCACCGGTCTGTTCTTGTGAAGTAGTTATGATCCAAAAACCTGTCTTGCATCCAAACCATCAAATTCAAACCATTCCATAATCACAACCTATTAGTTGTAGGAGTAGTATTAGGAACCCCTACATACTCTCATCCTTAACCAGACACATATGTCCAAGAATGTTGCTAACCTTGTGATTTGCCACACAAATCTTGGTCGATATATGAGAGTATTCTACCTATTATCACAAAGCTAAATCTTTCTGTCATTTAGAGAGTAAATGTTACATCTTTGGCAAATAGGGACACCCCCCTTGGTGCGGTAGAACCAGAAGTGAAGGGGAGGGTGCTCACGCAATCTCCCGTATCTGTTGACTGAATCTACCCATGCATTGGAACTGGCAAACCCTCTGCTGATTCAGGAGGTAACACACCCTTTGATGGTGCATGAGATCCTGAAGCCTGAGTATGTCCACCATGCAAACCAAAACCTGAAGAAGGTGCACTGCCAATATGCACACATATATGTCCACTGAGTGCCATAGCCAAATTCTCTTCCACTAACCAGGATTTCTCCACTACTACCTCCATAGACTTAGGTTTGAATACATGAACCCCTCCACTGATCTGAGCATTCAGGCCTCTGATAAAATGTTGCATGAACATAGACTCATTTTCTCTGAGACCCGCATACTACTTGAGCTCATAAAATTTGCGCTCATACTGCTCAACTGTCATGACCATCTGCCTCAGCTCATGAAACTCATCTATGCAACGCTGCCTCCAATGATCAAATAGAAAACAAGCTCTGAATCTCTCTAGGAACAACTCCTAGGACATAGTGCCAATGTCCAAATGTAGCTTCTATTCCTCTAACTGCCACCAAGTTGAAGTGAACCCTCAAAGATGCAAAATAGCACATCTGGCTTTGGTGTTGCTGCCATAGGGTTGCATGGCAGGGCATCACAGTAAATAGGTTTATGATCTTATGGGGTACTTTGTATGAATGAATTCATAGTTTATTTGTAACTATATATAATGTTTTTGAGAAATATATTTGTGATTTTTACCTAAAATTTAGTGAATTTCAAATTTGGGAAATAAATTTAAAAAATATAAATTGAAATTGTTATTAAAAAAATCTAGTATGTCTAAATTAACTTCCATTTTATGAATTAGGGTCATCTAAAAATACTATGGAAGGTACATATCCATGTTGGGTAAACCCTCACAGTAAATTATCCTTAAGAATTTACTAATTTTGAGATATGATTAATTTGGCAATTATCTATCTATGTTGAAATTGTAAAAATTAGATATTTTATTAGTAATTTCTAGCATACTAGAACAAAGAGAACACATGAGAAGATTAGTGGGAGATAAAGAAAGGAAACATTTTGGAACTAAACAACCTTGCCCTCTATGCTTGCAAATCCAAATTTAAGGTCTAGGACAAAAATTCTAGATAGTCTATTTAGTATTCATCTAGATACAATTAATTGATGACCTGTCTAATTTGATCACTCTAGATCTCTTCATGTTCAAAATAAGGTATTCAGAGCTACAAGCATGTAATCAAATTAGATTGTCATCATATATTTGAGGCATAGGCTATGACAAAATGTCAAAAACTACACCTCATGAGGCCCCTTTGCCTATGTTATTTCTCTATTCATTTTTCTCTATTTTATTTCAATTTCCAACTAGAATTTAACTTCATATATTTAAATTTAAAATACCTATATATAATGAGAGCCCTCCTAAGAAAATTCAAAAGATTGTTATGTTGTCTTGCACTTGTTAAAATAATCATGCATGATGTAGAACTATATATTTTAATGGGAAATATAAACCTAATTTACAATTATTTTCATACATGACATATGCATATTGTCAAGAGTGATCCAAAAACCATGATTAAACAAGCTTGTATAATGAAATTTAGTGACAAATTTATAGGAGTTTAATGTGCTCATGGTGGGATTGCTATCAAGCTTGCTTATATTTTGTTCATTTCACTTTAATTAGTATACTGTAGTGCCCCTCCGTTCTCACCTTGGATGTATAGGTGAACTGGTCAAGGTGCATACAGGTGAAGGGAAAATAATAGGAATATTCAAGGTAAGGTAAACATTTGATGTGGTACAATATAGATAGATACTTCATCCATGTGTGGTTTCGTATGATAGTTAATGTGTTTTATTGATAAGCTCTACTGCGGCACTGATAATGTAGGCCTTAATATTGTTTTGCATTCCAATGATTAAGATGTCAATCTTACTACAATTGTTATATATTAGAATGGATCTCATGTGACTGATTCTGTTAGATTTATTTGTTATGATGGTACATCTGACTCTTATGATTTCATGCACCTGTAGGTTAAGTGTAGGGTTCTATTAAGATAAAGAGATAGATTTGATTTGGTTATGATTATGTGTGAGAAAATCTAGATTGATATGATGTGGAAGGGATGATGTCGCATCACTCACTTGTGAGTGCCCTGCGATGTTGCGATTCCTTTTTCCACCTAGTGCTAGCCTATATGCATCTGTACATGCTTGAACATTACATTTGCTGCAAGATGCAGGTAACAGGCATCGACTCCACCTGAACTAGCAGGTCTAAGTGTGCCCTTGCCAATGGAATCATTGAATGGAGTTAACATGGGGTCCCTTATCATTATTGTCTGTTTACCTA
Source organism: Cunninghamia lanceolata (assembly GCA_027924645.1). Classification (NCBI taxonomy): domain Eukaryota; kingdom Viridiplantae; phylum Streptophyta; class Pinopsida; order Cupressales; family Cupressaceae; genus Cunninghamia; species Cunninghamia lanceolata. The sequence goes on from BSBN01000934.1 coordinate 6,380,925, forward strand.
TCTGCATCCATGATTGTTGCTTAGTCATCTAATCTTGCTTGTCAGTCAAGTAATGTTCCACAATGGGGATTAACTAGGTCAGAATTGCCTAAGTTACGTTTGATAATTGATGCATTCAAATAGATTTATTAGGCTGGGAATATAATTTTGATAAATGAATATGATTGTTTCAATATAAATTAAGTTATATAGAAAATATGATTAATAAAATTAAATGAAATAATAAATTAATTAACTACTAAATTATGAGTTGTTATAAATGACTCATTTGGTTGTAAATGAATAAAATTACAATGGGCATAAATTGCATAAATAAATAAATAAATATAAATATAAATTGTGTTAAAAGAAATACATAGTTAATATTAAATTAATAAAATAATTATATTTCTTTGGAATATTCTAAAGTTTAAAAAAAATAAGGGTGGTTGCTTTATACCATGTATTCAGGATTTTGGGGATATGCAAATTAATGTCAGGTGCCGTCAGTTGCAAATTTGAGAATTTTGGAGTCTTTCGATGAAGTTAATTTTGAATCCCACAAGAGAGTGGGTTATTGGGAAGAGAAAGGCATGTTTCTGTATTTACCTGAGGATTCCAACCCTTGTTTTGAGAAAGTGGGATTGTTGGGAAGGGAGGTTGTCTCCTGCATTTAGTCAAGGAGTTGAGTCCTGGTTTGGGAGGAGGACAGAGAAAAGAGGAGGAAGAAAAGAAAGAAGAAGGGAGGAGGTTAGGGCAAACCAGAGGCAAGTAGATCAGCTCAACAGGTAAGAACTATTTTGATAAACCTTTTCAAACAGTCAACTTCTTTTTTTTCCATGCCCTGCAATCATGGTGATTCATTAGACTGCATACTATGAAACAGTTGCTTTTGTACATGTCTGTGCTCTTACATTTCTGTATACGTATACTTGCAAATTACATCTTTATTCCCCCCTCTATTTGCTTTGATGTATGTTTATGCCCTACTCCAAAGCTCCCATGTAGGAATAAGGCAAGGAAGGCGTAACTTTTTCATCTACAAATTTTATTTGTTTTGAAATTTTCTAACTTGTTTCTCAACTGATCCTTTCTGTGCACGTCCTACAATTCATTGCCATCCATGAGATAACATCTCTTTGAGGGACATTGCCAAATAGTAGACATGCTTTGTCCTTGAATTTTGCCAAACAGAAGGCGTGTCTTGCCTTAGCATTTTGTCAACGGTTGAAGTGCCTTGTTCTATGCATTTCCCATTTTGTATATATATCTACCAGTGTATTTTCAAACTTTAATATCTGCCAAATCCCCCTTCCGTTATGCTGCTCCAAAGATTCAATTTGTGCGCAGGGTTATGGGTTCTGGTTATGCACTTGTCAATTGCTTTTGCTTGAAAGTTTTTTAAATCCCTTTCAGCATGTTGATTTTCTTTGAGGCATTCTACTAAATAGGTCAAGTGCCTTGTCTTTGCTCCCATGATTTGCATACATGCCTAAGAACAATAATATCTGACAAAATAAAAGACAAGTTTTACTTGTCCTATTTCGGGCACCTGTGCACACTTGTATATTTCATAAATTCATTGTTTAGAAATCACTATTGGGATTGGACTAATAGAAATTGAGCTCATTTTTCTAAATGGAATTAAATGTCAAAGGAATTGTGCTATAAACTGTTTGTCTAGGAAATGGAAAATCGATAAATCTTAGACTTATTTTCAAATTCCCTATTGCTTTATGTTTAGAAATTTTAACAAATTTGACCTATTTAAATTAGTTACAATTTTTCTCAGGGAGTTTTGAATGAATGAAATTCTCTGTTAGAGACCAAATTTATGATTTCAGCATTTGTGCAGGAAGGTAATTTGTAACATTGTTATTCATAATATTATCTTTTCCTATGATCTTTAGCTCAGTTTCTGTACCTTAAGCAAATGTAATTGATTTGAACTAATTTTTGTTTGAAGTATTGTGGCCTAGGTTCAAGCTACTGAATGCGGTTTGAAAGAAACATAAAATTTGAGTGTTTATGGTTCATATTGACAAAATAAATGATGTATCTTTCATGCAAAATAGATAAAGAAAGAAAAATAAACATTTAGATGTTATCTTTGAGGCATGTTGTCAAACGGTTCAAGTGCCCTCTCATGCTTCCACATTTTGCATACATATCTTATATAGCCATTGCAATTTCAACATCTATTGATATCCTCTCTCCTTTATGCCTTATGGATGTCCATACCCTGTTCAAGCTACCGATTTGGCACAGGCGTGAGAATGCTGGCAGAAGCCACAAACCTGGTTGAAGTAGCTTGCATTTATTAAAAGTTTCCAAGACATTTCAACAAATCCATATTGTGCATTTTCTTGAATCAAAGGTCATATGAATATTACTAGCAATCTGTTACCTTGTGAGTTCAATTTATTGTGGCTTACAAGTGGCAAAATAATTGTCATCATATTTACCATCTCCATACACGACAGATCTGAATTTTATTTCTTGCATAAGCTATAATTTATTTCTAACTGCCTTTTCCTCTTGTGCTCCAATCCAATACTTCAATACATTTCAACAAAAAAAGATACAGCTACAAAGAACACCAGCAAGCCTTCAATAATCAAAGTGTTTCATTAATTCAAAATTTTTGAGAGTATCCTCCCAAAATCCAATGAGTATATTTTACAATTATAACATCATATAAAACAACTTATCTTTTGTCTTCATTTGCTTTTATATATGGACCAATTCATTTCCTAAATTAAAGATATGTTCTTTTTAGATATAAAGAAGAGCCTACATAACTCTCTCTTTTTTAACATTTAAATTAGAAACTAAACTCTTCTCTAATATAAACTATTTCCTTTTTAGAAACATATTAAGTTATAATTAATCTTTTTGAATTATTTTTATTCTTTAAATAGAGCTAGAATTCTACATTCTTTATTTAAAGAAAAGTAAGAAAATAAATTATTTTATAGAAAGTTTCTTAAACTTGATTCAATTAATTTGTGATATTATATTTGCTTAAATATACAAATAATTCCTATATTAGAATAGAAATTAGAGAAAAAAAAATTAAGTATTAAATTATAGAATGAAGGTGTTAGGGAGAGAAAAATAAATAAATTATTCGTTTTAATGATTTTGTTTCTAAAAATAAAGAAATAGATTAATTTTAGAGTGATTTTGAATATTATCCACATTGCATGTTTATTTAATAGAGAAATAGATTATTTAGAATGATATTTTTTTTGAAAGGATAATAAATATATAGAGAGTTTGTATATTGTAAATGATAAATAGGAACCCTCAAGTTTATCCTCAAGAGTTGAATTTAAATTACATTATAATTATTTAATTAACTTGATTTATAAAAATGACAAATAGTGTGTTACTTTAGTTGTGTTAATGCTATATAAATATATTTGTATCTTTGTAAATCAATTAAATAATTATTTTAATAAATATTTACATGTAGTTAATTTTTATTGTAATTATAGATTTATTCCTTAATAGGAAAACAATCAAATGATAAGCTATATTTTAATGTTAATATACTATTGTAACAACTTAGTCAATTGTAATTTGCTATAGTGGATTAGTTGTAAAGAAGGCATAATTTAATTATAATTGTGTTGATATTGAGAAAATGTAAATTGTTAGTAATAGGTTTAGTAAATTCAATTCACGGGTCATGAACTAGTTCATATAGTCTTTTGATTTTGTATCTACCTGTGTGGCTAGTTTTCCAGAGGCTTAGAATGGGATGTCTTGATGTCCTGTATTGTGTTGATAGATTTCTTAATATCATGATGTTTTAAGAAGCATGATTGCCTCTAGTTATGTATGGATTAAAAGATGATGTGAATGATAAATGTACTTCTCTATGGATGCATAGTTGTCCATTTAGTCATATTTGTCTTGTGTCGTGTTTTGTGGTGAGTTGTGGAATGGGGAGAGATGGAAATTATAAAGATGTAATGATTATGTGTTGTTATGGGCAATGGTTTAGGAGTTCTACCCTTATGATTATGTTTTGAGGGTCAATGCCTTGCATTGTTATATATACATGCTGATATAAGGTTAATTGTTATGCAAGATGGTTAAGGCCTTGCATGGTTCATGTATCCTCGCTATCATGATGATGTTTTCTATGCTTGTTGAGTGGGGTATTCTAGTTGTAGGTAGGGGAGTGGCTTCCAATGTGGGGCTGGTGCCCAAAGTGGCCGCTAGGGTAACCCATTGGAAGTTGGTAATCAAGTGATAACCTAATAATTAATCTAGGGGTTGGGTAGATTTCACACTAACAAGATAATTGGATGCCTCACTCATGCTTGTAGTGCTCGTTCAGGCTAAGGATGAGATGAGAAGGCCGTGGTTGGCAAAATCAACTTCCTTGTCCTCATGAAAGGAATGTTGATTCTGCATGTGTCACCCTATGGGGCCAGTGCCTAGAGAGGCTGCCAAGGTAACCATAGATGGGGGATGGCTTCTGGTGATAGATAGGTTGGGTAACCCATGCTAGGGCCATGTGATGACACTCTCCTTACTATAGCCTAGTAGTCCCTAGTTGTACTCTCCCCAGTTGTTAAGTGTTGCCTCTGGAAGTACTGTTGTGTTGTTTGTGATATTGACTTGTGATGTTGGAGTCATTTGTTGTCTTTAGTTTGTTGTCTACCTAACTGTATGTTGTAGTGGGGACCTTATGTTAACTCCTAGCTTGGGGGGTGGACCTTAGGGTTCCACATGGTCAGGTGGAAGAGCTTTATTGATTGGTTTTTCCCTTGCTGTTGTTCGTGAGCAAGGAGGATATACCTTATGTACCAGTCATCAGATCTTGTACCTATTTATGAAGACAGTTATTATGCTCATGTACTAGCCTTGTGTATCTAATATATCACATTGTATATATTCAGATGTAATCAGGATGTTGATAATGTAAACTACATGATGATGTACTCATATGTATGGACTTGAATATGTACATGTAATCTTGATCAAGTTTATTATCTAACTGATGTCATGAAATGGAGATGTATATGTATAATCATTACTGTAATAGATTTAAAATGTTCTACCAATGTTAGTTAGTAATGCATGTAAGTTATGTTGATTAATTTGTCAAGTAATGCAACCATGGGACCTTAGAAGACAAGATGTTAGTTAATGATGTGTATAGATTTGTTCAACATTACCCTGTTATTTTATACAAAAAAAAAAAAATCCACTTTGCATAGCTTAGATGTGTTGTCTTGTAAGGTTTTCATAGTGGGGTGTTACATCTAGTAACAGAGTGAAGGTTGCAAAACTAGGATCTCTGGTTCTTGTCATTATTTTAGGTTAAACGATTTTCTCCTTATGGTGAGCTGGTAATAGTACGTCTCACCTATGAACCTTAGTATGGTGTTAGGAGGATGACAAATTTACTGACTTGTTCTTGACTCTAGAAGAAATAAATCCTTTATGCTTTGTTTTACTTGTGTGTCTGTTATGCAAAAATGTCATGTTATATCTGACAATATGTGTTCCTTGAACACTGGTGCTTGCAGACTATCGAGGCCTCTAGTTCCTCTTGTGGTCTCTAGTGCTTTAGAAGGTAGAAGCCTGGTTACTTTTAGTGTATAGAATTAGGAAAGTGGAATTTGTCCCCTCTAGTAAAGTGAATATCCTAAACCATTTCAGGTGAGGTATTGTGAAAGGGCAATGGTGTTTTGTCTTCCCTGGGCTGGTGAAGTGACCATATTTTGTGAGGTATCTTTATGTGTTTGCTTGATAATCTTATATCTTCTCTTGTTAGCCATGACTTCATGTGGAAGTTCTAAGGTGGGTTATGTAAGTTACCATTGTGTAAGCATGTGTAAGAACTGTGTGTAGGAAGACAAATTGAAATTTTTGTTAGCCCCATGTGTTATAAATGTGATACTATAAGTCCAATGTAGTCTTGATTAAGTATGTTCTTGTGTGTGATATTATCTATTCTTCCTCACATAAAGAAATTGTATTGTATTAAAGGTAGGAATTGTTGTAAATAGGTAGTGATTTTGTTGCCTTAAATCCTTGTATAAAACTTGTTTAGCTATGAGGATGTAGATAACCTAATTATCTATGTGTTGGCGTACGTTCTCTAACGCATTCTAGACCTTGTGTCCTAGGTGTTGTGTAGCAGATACTCCCTTTTGTGGCTAAAACTAGCCACATTGTGATGTGGATTTGTTTGCAATTTGGTTATTTTGAAAATTTTGATGGTTGGTTCATGTGTTGTTAGGGGATAATAGTGAATTTGTTTTCATTAAACTTTCTTATGATAGGAGTGGCCATCAAAATTATTTTCTCTATACTTGAGTTATTGTTGGAAATTGCCGGCATTTTGTGACTTAAGATTGGATTTGGTTATTTTCCCACTTGGGTTTTCACCTTCTTTAAAATTTCAAATGGTGGCTATTCTGAATGTTTGTTTTTGTTAGCCCCGTACTATGTTAAGTGTGATTTCTATCATGTTCATTTCGAACCTCTGATAGTATGTACAAGGGAGGACTCCATAGAGAATTGTACTTTACATGTTAGTAATTAGTTGGAACCATAGTGAAAATAGGAAATGAGATGTAATAGTATGTAAATACAGTTCCCAGAATCGTATGAAATTCCCAAAATACATGCTATTGGTTATAAGTAGACCTCATGATACACCTTAAAGGGTAGGAATTGATGTCTTTTATGCCTTCATTGAACGATTGTGCTTGTCTTTAGAACAATTGTTTAATGTGAATGCGTAGGTTGGTAATAGAAAATTGTAAAACTAATATGTTATGTTTCCACCCTAGTCTGTGACTTCCAGGAGTAAGTCAAGCTTTAGGGAGGGAGGATGTAGTGCCCCTCCATTCTCACCTTGGATGTATAGGTGAACTGGTCAAGGCACATGAAGGTGAAGGTAAAATAACAGGAATATTCAAGGTAAGGTAAACATTTGATGTGGTACAATACAGATAGATGCTTCATCCATGTGTGGTTTTGTATGACAGTTAATGTGTTTTATTGATAATCTCTATTGTGGCACTGATAATGTAGGCCTTAATATTGTTTTGTATTCCAATGATTAAGATGTCAATCTTACTACAATTGTTATATATTAGAATGGATCTCATGTGATTGATTCTATTAGATTTATTTGTTATGATGGTACATCTGACTCTTATCATTTCATGTACCTGTAGGTTAAGTGTAGGGTTTTGTTCAGATAAAGAGATAGATTTGATTTGGTTATGATTATGTGTGAGCTAATCTAGATTGATATGATGTGGAAGGGACGATGTCACATCACTCACTTGTGAGTGCCCTGCGATGTTGCGATTCCTTTTTCCACCTAGTGCTAGCCTATATGCATCTGTACATGCTTGATCGTGACATTTGTTGCAGGATGCAGGTACCGGGCATCGACTCCACCTGAACTAGCAGGTCTGAGCATGCCCTAGCCAATGGAATCGTTGAATGGAGTTAACATGGGGTCCCTTATCATTATTGTCTGTTTGACTATCTTCCTCCATGATTGTTGGTTTGTCATCTAATCTTGCTTGTCAGTCAAGTAATGTTCCACAATGGGGATTAACTAGGTCAGAATTGCCTAAGTTACTTTTGGTAATTGATGCATTCAAATAGATTTATTAGGCTGGGAATATAATTTTGATAAATGAATATGATTGTTTCAATATAAATTAAGTTATATAGAAAATATGATTAATAAAATTAAATGAAATAATTAATTAATTAACTACTAAATTATGAGTTGTTTATAAATGACTCATTTGGTTGTAAATGAATAAAATTACAATGGGCATAAATTGCATAAATAAATAAATAAATATAAATATAAATTGTGTTAAAAGAAATACATAGTTAATATTAAATTAATAAAATAATGATATTTCTTTGGAATATTCTAAAGTTTAAAAAAATTTTAGGGTGTTGCTTTATACCATGTATTCAGGATTTTGGGGATATGCAAATTAATGTCGGGTGCCATCAGTTGCAAATTTGAGAATTTTGGAGTCTTTTGATGAAGTTAATTTTGAATCCCACAAGAGAGTGGGTTATTGGGAAGAGAAAGGCATGTTTCTGCATTTACCCGAGGATTCCAACCCTTGTTTCGAGAAAGTGGGATTGTTGGGAAGGGAGGTTGTCTCCTGCATTTAGTCGAGGAGCTGAGTCTTGGTTTGGGAGGAGGACAGAGAAAAGAGGAGGAAGAAAAGAAAGAAGAAGGGAGGAGGTTAGGGCAAACTAGAGGCAAGTAGATCAGCTCAATAGGTAAGAACTATTTTGATAAACCTTTTCAAACAATCCACTTCTTTTTTTTGCATTCCCTGCAATCATGGTGATTCATTAGATTGCATACTATGAAACAGTTGCTTTTGTACATGTCTGTGCTCTTACATTTCTGCATACATATACTTGCAAATTACATCTTTATTCCCCCCTCTATTTACTTTGATGTATGTTTATGCCCTGCTCCAAAGCTCCCATGCAGGCATAAGGCAAGGAAGGCGTAACTTTTTCATCTACAAATTTTATTTGTTTTGAAATTTTCTAACTTCTTTCTCAACTGATCATTTCTGTGCACGTCTTGCAATTCATTGTCATCCATGAGATAACATCTCTTTGAGGGACTTTATCATATAGTAGACATGCTTTGTCCTTGAATTTTGCCAAATAAAAGGCGTGTCTTGCCTTTGCATTTTGTCAACGGTTGAAGTGCCTTGTTCTATGCATTTCCCATTTTGTATATATATATATATATACCAGTGTATTTTCAAACTTTAATATCTGCCAAATCCCCCTTCCGTTATGCTGCTCCAAAGATTCAATTTGTGCACAGGGTTATGGGTTCTGGTTATGCACTTGCCAATTGCTTTTTCTTGAAAGTTTTTTAAATCCCTTTCAGCATGTTGATTTTCTTTGAGGCATTCTTCCGAATAGGTCAAGTGCCTTGTCTTTGCTCCCATGCTTTGCATACATGCCTAAGAACTATAATATCTGACAAAATAAAAGACAAGTTTTACTTGTCCTATTTCGGGCACCTATGCACACTTGCATATTTCATAAATTCATTGTTTAGAAACCAGTATTGGGACTGGACTGATAGAAATTGAGCTCATTTTTCCAAATGGAATTAAATGTCAAAGGAATTGTGCTATAAACCATTTGTCTAAGAAATGGAAAATTGATAAATCTTCAAGACTTATTTTCAAATTCCCTATTTCTTTATGTTCAGAAATTTTAACAAATTTGACCTATTTAAATTAGTTAGCATTTTTCTCAGGGAGTTTTGAATGAATGAAATTCTCTGTTAGAGACCAAATTTATGATTTTAGCATTTGTGCAGGAAGGTAATTTGTAACATTGTTATTCATAATATTATCTTTTCCTATGATCTTTAGCTCAACTTCTGTACCTTAAGCAAATGTAATTGATTTGAACTAATTTTTGTTTGAAGTATTGTGGCCTAGGTTCAAGCTACTGAATGGGGTTTGAAAGAAACATAAAATTTTAGTGTTTATGGTTCATATTGACAAAATAAATGATGTATCTTTCATGGAAAATAGATAAAGAAAGAAAAATAAACATTTAGATGTTATCTTTGAGGCATGTTGTCAAACGGTTCAAGTGCCCTCTCATGCTTCCACATTTTGCATACATATCTTCTATAGCCACTGCAATTTCAACATTTGTTGATATCCTCTCTCCTTTATGCCTTATGGATGTCCACACCCTGTTCAAGCTACCATTTTGGCACAGGTGTGAGAATGCTAGCAGAAGCCACAAACTGGTTGAAGTAGCTTGCATTTATTAAAAGTTTCAAAGATATTTCAACAAATCCATATTGTGCATTTTCTTGAATCAAAGGTCATATGAATATTACCAACAATCTATTACCTTGTGAGTTCAATTTACTGTGGCTTACAAGTGGCAAAGTAATTGTCATCATATATACCATCTCCATACACGACAGATCTGAATTTTATTTCTTTCATAAGCTATAATTCATTTCTAACTGCCGTTTCCTCTTGTGCTCCAATCCAATACTTCAATACATTTCAACAAAAAAAAATACAGCTGCAAAGAACACCAACAAGCCTTCAATAATCAAAGTGTTTCATTAATTCAAAATTTTTGAGAGAATCCTCCCAAAATCCAATGAGTGTATTTTACAATTATAACATGATATAAAACAACTTATCTTTTGTCTTCATTTTCTTTTATATATGGACCAATTCATTTCCTAAATTAAAGATATGTTCTTTTTAGAAATAAAGAAGAGCCTACATAACTCTCTCTTTTTTAACATTTAAATTAGAAACTAAACTCTTCTCTAATATAAACTATTTCCTTTTTAGAAACATATTAAGTTATAATTAATCCTTTTGAATTATTTTTATTCTTTAAATAGAGCTAGAATTCTACATTCTTTATTTAAAGAAAAGTAAGAAAATAAATTATTTTATAGAAAGTTTCTTAAACTTGATTCAATTAATTTGTGATATTATATTTGCTTAAATATGCAAATAATTCCTATATTATAATAGAAATTAGACAAAAAAAATTAAGTATTAAATTATAGAATGAAGGTGTTAGGGAGAGAAAAATAAATAAATTATTCTTTTTAATGATTTTGTTTCTAAAAATAAAGAAATAGATTAATTTTAGAGTGATTTCGAATATTAACCACATTGCATGTTTATTTAATAGAGAAATAGATTAATTTTAGAGTGATTTTGAATATTATCCACATTGCATGTTTATTTAATAGAGAAATAGATTAATTTTAGAGTGATTTTGAATATTATCCACGTTGCATGTTTATTTAATAGAGAAATAGATTATTTGGAATGATATTTTTTTTGAAAGGATAATAAATATAGAGAGAGTTTGTATATTGTAAATGATAAATAGGAACCCTCAAGTTTATCCTCAAGAGTTGAATTTAAATTACATTATAATTATTTAATTAACTTGATTTATAAAAATGACAAATAGTGTGTTACTTTAGTTGTGTTAATGCTATATAAATATATTTGTATCTTTGTAAATCAATTAAATAATTATTTTAATAAATATTTACATGTAGTTAATTTTTAATGTAATTATAGATTTATTCCTTAATAGGAATACAATCAAATGATAAGTTATATTTTAATGTTAATATACTATTGTAACAACTTAGTCAATTGTAATCTGCTATAGTGGATTAGTTGTAAAGAAGGCATAATTTAATTATAAGTGTTGATATTGAGAAAATGTAAATTGTTAGTAATAGGTTTAGTAAATTCAATTCATGGGTCATGAACTAGTTTATATAGTCTTTTGATTTTTTATCCACATGTGTGGCTAGTTTTCCAGAGGCTTAGAATGGGATGTCTTGATTTCATGTATTGTGTTGATAGATGTCTTAAGATCATCATGTTTTAAGAAGCATGATTGCCTCTAGTTATGTATGGATTAAAAGACGATGTGAATGATAAATGTACTTCTCTGTGGATGCATAGTTGTCCATTTAGTCGTATTTGTCTTGTGTCGAGTTTTGTGGTGAGTTGTGGAATGGGGAGACATGGAAATCATAAAGATGTAATGATAATGTGTTGTTATGGGCAATGGTTTAGGAGTTCTGCCCTTATGATTATGTTTTGAGGGTCAATGCCTTGCATTGTTATATATACATGCTAATATAAGGTTAATTGTTATGCAAGATGGTTAAGGCCTTGCATGGTTCATGTATCCTCGTTGTCATGATGATGTTTGCTATGCTTGTTGAGTGGGGTCTTCTAGTTGTAGGTAGGGGAGTGGCTTCCAATGTGGGGCCGATGCCCAAAGTGGCCACTAGGGTAACCCATTGGAAGTTGGTAATCAAGTGATAACCTAATAATTAATCTAGGGGTTGGGTGGATTTCACACTAACAAGGTAATTGGATGCCTCACTCATGCCTATAGTGCTCGTTCAGGCTAAGGATGAGATGAGAAGGCTGTGGTTGGCAAAATCAACATCCTTGTCCTCATGAAAGGAATGTTGATTCCACATGTGTCACCCTATGGGGTCGATGCCTAGAGAGGCTGCCAGGGTAAACATAGATGGGGGCCGGCTTCTGGTGATAGATAGCCTGGGTAACCCATGCTAGGGCCATGCAATGACACTCTCCTTACTACAGCCTAGCAGTCCCTAGTTGTACTCTCCCCAGTTGTTAAGTGTTGCCTCTGGAAGTACTGTTGTGTTGTTTGTGATATTGACTTGTGATGTTGGAGTCATGTGTTGTTTTTAGTTTACTGTCTACTTGACTGTATGTTGTAGTGGGGACCTTATGTTAAGTCCTAGCTCGGGGGTGGACCTCAGGGTTCCACATGGTCAGGTGGAAGAGCTTTATCCATTGATTTTTCCCTTGCCGTTGTTCATGAGCAAGGAGGATATACCTTATGTACCAATCATCAGATCTTGTACCTGTTTATGAAGATAGTTATTATGCTCATGTACTAGCCTTGTGTATCTACTGTATCACATTGTATATATTCAGATGTAATTAGGATGTTGATAATGTAAACTATATGATGATGTACTCATATGTATGGACTTGAATATGTACATGTAATCTTGATCAAGTTGATTATCTAACTGATGTCGTGAAATGGAGATGTATATGTATAATCATTAGTGTAATAGATTTAAAATGTTCTACCAATGTTAGTTAATGATGTGTATAGATTTGTTCAACATTACCCTATTATTTTATACAAAAAAAAAAAAAAATTATTCTGCTTTGCATAGCATAGATGTGTTGTCTTCTAAGGTTTTCATAGCAGGGTGTTACATATACACCTCAAATCATAGGGACTAACCTCCCAAGCTTATATATCCTAAAGAGAAGAATTTTAACCTTGCCTTAAGCATTGGCCTTGAACTATCCTTTGCCTAATTATAAGCTATAACTAAATTTGTCTTGAGATTGGCATTCCCTACCCTCAAGAACTAAGCTTACACCATAGAGTCATTAGAAAATAGCTCAGATCACCAACATGCTGATTTAACAAACAACTTGGTGAACAGATAAATGACTACACACATGCATCATACTCAATCATGTAGAATTTTTGAACCTATAAATACTTATTAGGCCTTAAAAACTAAAATTTATCATGACATCCAAAAATAACTCAATTCATTTGAGCTACATTAATATAAAAGAAGATAGCCAATAACTTTATCATGACTCCATGACATCTAGAATTTCCTCCATAGAAGATAGCCTCTAATTTCATCGAATCACAATATCTTAGGATGACCTAAATATTGAGTAAGATCTTGACACCAAAATGTAGGAAAATGAAACATGCAGGCTACAATTAATTGATAACCTGTCTATGTCGATGATTAAGAAAAAAGTAATGTATCACCAAATTGAATAAAATTATTTAAATTCAACATAAAATAAATTTTGATAGAAAATATATACATGCATGAAAATAGCTTAAAGTTCTTGGTATATATAATCTAGATCCTCTCTATTTTTAATTATCTCTAAAGTATTTTCATGATCTTCAATAGGCAACCTCCACCTTTATTTGGCACATCCTCTTTTTGGTAAAGTTTCAAGATTTATTCGTGTTTTTATAACTAAGTGACTATAATGTAGAACCTTTTGACTTGGCATATAATCAATAAATATAATACCATTTGTATCTATCTTTGTTTGTTGATAGTATGTGCCTCCAATAGTGACTAATCCAATTGGATACTCTTATCCTTTACCATCTGTCATTGCTTCTGACAATTTGCATTTTGGTTGCGTACATCTTAGTAGATAGTAATCTACACCTTCTGTATTGTCAAGATCTGCAAGAATAGCAAAAATATCTCCTATACACACCATGTAGTAAACCATGCTCAACTTGAGTAGAATATATTATAAATCAAATGTACAAGTTAAAATTTAATTTAAAAATTTAAAATTTACTTATAACAACTAAATCTGATACACGTTCGTAATCAGCTGAATACAAAGGATCATAGACATCTACAATGTCATTATCTTTAAAAAGGTCCAACATGGCCACTATTATTTTATTTCCCATTTTGAAACATACACATCTCTAATATTCTCACATTGTAGAGTATTTGCATTATTCTCAATGCAATCAGCACAAAAACGTGATTTTTCTCACTTGAATTACAGGAGGCCTGCTATGTCCTACTGTCATGATTTGATGCAAACTTCTAATACACCTAATTATTTGACAATTAGTAAGAGTTGATCAATCAATATCTATTTAAATTTCAATCATCCAATTAAAAAGTGTATAAAATTGAAAATTCAATTCATGTACACACATTGAAATTCAAAAAAATATATTTATATACTTTTAACTTCCCAAAAATATTGTGTTTTGTATATTGAGTCATGGATGGAAAAATGACTTTTGCACCATTCAACAATTTCATTTGCATTCCTTATGGCATTACCTGCAAGTTTATGTTGGTGAAATGTCAGGTTAAGAGGTTTTCTAGTTGAAAGGAAAAGATGATCTCAAAAAACATAATTACATTTTTTTTAAAATCCAACAAGAGAAATATTGAAAATCTTCAACATTAGATCTATATTAAAACCACTAAATTGCATAATGGTTTAAGCTTCCACTTCTCAACACATGTAATATATTGAGATCTACACTTTTTTCCTAACAAATTTAAATTCATTTAAAATATATTTAAGAATTTAAATTTGTAGTCCATATGGTATTACCTGCAAGTTCATGTTGTCGAAGTGCACGCTTCACACATGCTCTAGCTCCATCATGCTCTCCTTTTCCATCTCCACTCTTATAGAAATTCCACAAAAATTGTATGTTCTATTTAATATGTTGTTGGCTTAACCAATAAAAAGGTTTTACAGACTTAAATTACCCTGTGAAGTTACAAACAATTTCAAATTCAAAACCAAAATATTTAAAAAAAACTATATACATACCTACAACATATTTAAGTAACTGAACAATTCAAGTCTACAAGTTAATTACACAAATAAATATAATATAAATTTTTAAAAAATTAAATCAACACTTACCAGCACATCCATTAGACCATATCTAATGTTGTGAAACATCTATTTGACATCATCTCAGGTCTTCAAAAATCATTGCAAAACAATGGGCTACATAGATTCTATCATGACCTGTATCATCACTGATATAAAAGTGAACCTCTTTGATGATAATTTGTTCATCTTTGCTACTTTATACACCATCCACATGTTCTTTAGCATGCCTATAAAAAACCTATACAAATATTGCAACTTTCTCTTAATAATAATATTGACTTTGAATCTTACTTTGAGGACTAAATGCATAGTTCTGAAAGAAATCAAAAATAGAGAGAATACAACCTAGTACAAATTGTGTTATACTTCTAGGGATGACTATATTTAAATTAATTACTGCCGTAGCTTTTTTATATGACTGTAGGTGTAGATGAAATTCGACATGACTTCAACAATAACAAGTCTCATGTACCTTATTTATAAAAACAAAACTTGGTCATAGTCTCTCAAACATCCTTTGACAAATCTTTACATCTAAAAATTCTTGGTTGAATGCTTCAAAAAGTTCACTTTGTGTTGTATCTATAAAATGTTTTGGCTGTAAAATTTTTGTACCATCTTCACCTTTTATCTGTATAGTGACCCTTCTATTGGAAGAAACATGAGAGTGGCTAGTCCAATGTTCAATCACCTATTCCTTTACATCTTCTAAGATTCTATCTTTTCGGGGAGCCCTGCAAATATTTACCCAATTATTCTTAACATTTCCATCCAATCTATTTCTCTTCGCAATAAATTTTTGAACGGTTCTCCTAGAAACATTGAATAATTGGAAAATTTCTTAAACTTGTCTTCTATGTGATAATTTCTTATTAGAAATTACAGTTATTAATGCTCTACATGTAGCAGTTAAATCAATAGCTCGACTCTTGCTTTCAATAAAATTCAATGCTTCTTGTAGGTTTTCAACTATTGTTTTCTTTAATGAATCTAATGACTTTTTCTTATTATCAACCCCTAACAACTCCAAAACAAGGGTCATCTCTTTCTTCCTAAATAACTTTGCAAATAACTGTGCTCTTCCAATTATAGACTTATTTTCAAAAAATTCATCCCATATATTTTTTAGAGTGTAATTTCACTGTGCTTTCAGGTACCATATCTTTAGATGAAATATTTTTGAACAGAGAATCCTCATCCATCTCCATCAAATTTTCCACACCAAGGAAAAAATTTCTATCACCATCTTCAATTTGTTCTGGTACCTGTGCTCCTTGGTCATAACAATCTACATGGGTTGTTCTTGAGTAGATGTTCCTTCATTGACATTTGTAGTATCTCTTCTTTGATCATACAACCTTTTTCTTGTCTTTTTATTGCCCATCACAAATTGCTCAAATTTGAATTCACCTGCATGCAAAAATAACACATACAAATACTTGAACCTCTATTTTTGAAGATCTAAGTCTACATTCAATAAATCAATGATTTAATCAATTACATGTTTTAGATCATGGTACCTAAGAATACAATTCTACCCCTGTTGAAATCAGTGGTTCTATTTTCTCTAAATTTCTATAACTTAATAATTTAAAAAAGCCCAAAAAACTAAAAAAAGCTAAAAAAGCCAAAAAAGGCATTAAAAAAATACTTTCAGATCATTGTGTTTTTGAATATGACTCTACCCTTGTTGAAATTAGTGGTTCTTTTTTCTCCAAATTTCTATAATTTATTAATTTAAAAAAGCCCAAGAAACTAAAAAAAGATAAAAAAGATAAAAAAGCCAAAAAAATGCATTAAAAAAAGACTTTCAGATCATTACGTTTTTGAATATGACTCTTCCTTGTCGAAATCATTTTTTTTTCTAGATTTATTGTAATTCAATAATTAAAAAAAATTAAAAAAGCCACAATTTCAAAAAAAAGAAAAAAAGAAAAGAAGTAGTTTCGACCAAATGGGATTCAGCCGAATAGCATTAGATAGAATCCCATTAGGTCGAATCTGTCTATGTGGCATCCTATTTGGTAGCCAAGTCACCATTTTCTCAAACTTTCTCAAACTTCCAACTTCTGCTAAATATTTCTGCAATCAAAATTAATTTAAAAAGAAAAAAGAAAAATACCCTTTTGTAGAGCTCGGAGTGCTAAATCTTGAAATATATATATTTTTATATTTTGAGTAATTCTACAATATAAATATTTGAAAATAATGCAAGTAGGTTGTTCAAGTTCAAAAAGAGGCTAATTTGAAATTTAAAAAAAAATACTAAAACATGATTAAAAAGTTTGGAAAATATATGATGCCTTAGAGGAAAGAATCCTCTTCAAAAGGGTATAATCTTTTTTTTGAAAATGAAAAAAATATTAAACAATAGTTGACATCAACTGAAAACTATCGAAATTGGGTAAGCTTGACTTTAAAACGTTATTACAAGAAAAATATAGATCAAAATTCTATTTTTTTCCCCATGCCCTAGATATTGAAGTCACCTATTTGGGGAAAAAAAAATTAGGAGAAAATGCATTTTTTTTTCTATTTGTTTCTTGACATCAATTGAACGTCATTTTTTCTTCAAATTTTTAGCATTTCAAAATCTGCTCTTAAATTGATAAAAAAAATATCAAAACAATTTTTTTTTAAATCTAAAAAACTAGAGTAATAAACTTCAACAAGAGTTCTACATTTTCTTAGTTTACATCATTTTGAAATTCAAAACATAAAGACCGCTTTTATGTGGTCGAAGTTGAAACTTTTTTTTATGTTGGCCGATTCTTTTATAAAGTGTGACACAGGTTTGTACTTTTACCCACAAATCTTCTCTATGTTTTATTATCTCTAGAATCTTTTCACGATCTCCAATAGAAAACCTCCACTTTTGTTGGTCACATCCTCTTTTTGGTAAAGTTTCCAAATTTAATCTTGTTGCTATAAGTAAGTGACTAAAATGTAGAACCTTTTGTCCTAGCATATAATCAATAAATATGATACCATTTTTATCTATCTTTGTTTGTTGATAATATGTCCCTTTAACAATGACTGATCCAATGGGATAACATTCTCCATCACCATCTATCATTGATTATAACAATTTTGATTATGGTTGCATGCATCTTAATAAATAGTAATCTACACCTTCTGAAGTGTTAGGTTCTGCAACCACAACAAAAATATCTCTTGTACACACCACAAGTAAATATGTATGTACATTATCTATATTCAATGTAAATCATTCAAATATTTATAATGACTCTTGACATAGGTAGAATACAAATCAAAGTTTTGTAAGTTAAAATTTAATTTAAATTTACATTTAAAATTTACCTGTAATAATTAAATCTAATACATGTTCATAGTCAACTAAATATAGAGGATCATAGACATCTAGACAACGTCACTATCTTCAAACGGAGGCATTGATACTATTTGTTTCATTTCCCATTGTGAAACATATCCTTCTCTAATATTCTCACATTTTAAAATATTTGCATTGTTTTCAATGCAATCAAATTAAAAACATGATTTTTCTCTCACTTGAATAGGAAGAGGCTAGCTATGTTCTGTAGTCATGACTTGATGCAAACTTCTAATATCATTAATTGTTTGACAATTATAAGGATTCGATCGTTCAATATTTATGTATGAACAAATTCAAGCTCATCCAATTAAAACTAAACTTCTAAATTTACTTCTTTAATATTTATTTTATTTCAAGCATCTAATTAAGACTTGTGTAAACGTAAATATCTGTGTATTAAAAAAAATTAGTAAATTCATATACTTGAATTCAAATAAAGTTTTCAAATAACATATTCAATTTACATACATACCTTTAACTTCAAAAAAATAGTTTTTGTTGTGTATTGAGTTAGGGACACCAAAATAACTTTATCACTATTCAACAATTTTGTTTACATTCCATATGATGTTACCTGCAAGTTCATGTCAAGGTGAAGTATTCAACAACTTTAAATAATTTACATAAATTGAGTATATGGTACAAATTTACCTACAAGTTTATATTGGCAAAGTGCATGCTTCACACATGCTCCTACTCCATTGTACTCTCCTTTTCCATGTCCACTCTCACAAAATTCCACAAAAACTTTATATTATGTCTAGCATGTTGTTGCATAACCAATTAAATGCTTTTGTAAACTTAAATTATCCTATATTTAGTCATATAAATAACCATTTGAAAACCAAAAAATAGTTAAAAACTAACTATATATATATAAGTAATTGATTCAAGTCAGTAAAGTTATAAATTTAAATTTAAAATTAAAAAATAAAAATAAAAATAAAATCAACACTTACCAGCACATCCATCAGACCAAATCTAGTGTTGTAATACACTTATGTCACGTTGTCTCAAATCTTTAAAAAACATTTCAAAACAATGTGTTACATAACTTCTATAATGACCCGTATGATCACTGATATAAAAGTGAACCTCCTTGATGATAATTCGTTCATCTTCGCTACTGTCTTCACCATCTACAAGTAATTGAGCATGTCTATAGACAAACTTGTACAAAGATTGTGACTTGCTCTAAATGATAATATTGACTTTGAATCTCAATTTGAGGACTAAATGTATAGTTCTTAGAAAAATCTACAATAGAAAGAATACAACTCGGTGGAAAATAATTCTTTAAGTCACAAAATTGCTTAGCCTGCTATCTTGTGCCATGACAATGTTGGATATATGGATATATGATATTATGAAATTTAGAGTCCATAAACTCATTGTAGGACAATTCACTCTCTCAAAACAATTCTTTTGGACTTCGCTCCTGATTTTGTTGAGTATTTCTTATATTCAAATCTCTTCCAAACAATTGGCATTGAATGATCAATATTCGCAAATGGTATTAAAAGTTTCCTCAATTTTCCACAATCTATACATGCATTTTTTATACATTATACATTGAATTCATTTGAATGTTCTAATTTTTCACATAAGATAGACTTCACAAATTGTGATGTACTTACAAGGATGACTACATTTGGATTAACTACTGACATAACTTTTTTATATGACTGTAGGTGTAGATGAAATCAAACATGATTTCGACATAAAAAAGTTTCACGTACTTTATTTATACGTACGAAACATGGTCGTAAACTCTCAAACATCCCTTTACAAATCTTCACCTTTAGAAATTCTTGCTTGAATGCTTCAAAAAGTTAACTTTGTTTTGTATCTATAAAATGTTTTGGATGAGAAATTTTATAACCATCTTCACCTTTTATTTGTATAGCGTCCCTTCTATTGGAAGAAACACAGGAGTGGTTGGACCAATATCTAATTATGTTTTGTTTTATATCTTTTGAAATTCTATCTTTTTGAGGGAATCGACAAATATTTACCCAATTACTTTCAATGTTTTCATCTAATCTATTTCTCTTCTTGATATATCTTTAAATAGTTCTCCTAGATACATTTACTACTTTTGCAATTGCTTGAACTTGTCTTCTATGTGATAATTTTTTACTAGAAATTATAGTCATGAATACTCTATGTGCAAAACTTAAATTAGTAGCTCGACTTTTGGTTTTAATAGAATCCAATGCTTCTTGTAAGTTTTCAACTATGATATGATTTAATAAATCTGAAGATTTTTTTCTTATAATCAACCCCTGCCATCTCCAAAATAGGGGTCATTTGTTTTCGCCTAAATAACTTTGCCAATAATTGAGTTCTTCCAATTAGAGATTTATCTCCAAAAAATTCATCCCAAATTCTTTTAAAGTGAAGTTTTATTGTGCTTTGAGGTAACATATGATTAGGTAAAATCATCCTGAAAAGAGAATCTTCATCCATTTCCATAATATTTTTCATTCCCTACAAAAATTTTCTATCACTAGTACCAATTTCTTCTTGTACTTGTTCATTACCATGCTCTTTAACTTGTTCATCAATAATTTCAATGGGTTGTTGTTGACTATATGATCCTAAAGTCAAATTCACCCTATTTAGCTCATTTTCATCTCTTTTTTGGTCATACAACCTTGATCTAGTTCTTTTATTCCCCATCACAAATTGTTTGTTTTAATTCACCTACACACATACACATGCATGTACATCCTAATAAATTTAAGTCATGGAGTTCAATTTCTACATGATTTAAGCTATCATTCAAGACCAATATATATGAACAATAAATACACTCATAAACTTTTAAAATTAATCAATGACAAGTTGAGAGTTATTGTACCTCAAAAATTTGTCATCTCTCTTGCGAAAAAACTCCTTTTGTGTGCTTTCTCCAAATGTTTGAATTGAAAAAAATTAACAAATAATTTGTAGCCTCTATTGCAAAAAAACTACTTCTTGTATTTTCTCTTAATGTTTGAATTGAAAAAAAAAGCAAAAATGAACCTATATTTGTATGAAGTTGTTCTAATTTGGAAAAAGAAAAATTTGGTTGACCAAATGGGGGCTCGATCAAAAAAGTCTAGATTCAAGCGAATCAAACTCGCTTGAGTTAAACTCACCCAAGCCAAACTTGGGTGAGTTTGATTTGCTCGAAACCGTCTATGTGGCATCCTACTTGGTAGCCACCTCCTCCTTTTTTAGAATTTTCTAAAACTCTCAAATTAGACTGAATATTTCTTTAGCCAAAATGGATTATTTCAAAAAACTAAAAATACCCTTTTGTAGAGCTCGGAGTCTACAATCCAAGTGTTTTTTTGTTTTGATATTTTGATTAGTTCTAATATGTTTTTGTTTTAAATTATTGCAAGTAGGTTGTTATAATCAAAGATGACACTGATTAGAAAAAAATAAAAAACTATAAAACCACATCAATTTTTTTTGAAAATTATATGGTGCACTGGAGGAAAGAGTCCTCTCCAAAAGGGTATAATTGGTTTGTTGAAAACGATAAAAAAACTTATACAAAAGTTGACATGGAATGAAAACTATCAAATTGTTGTAAGTTTTAATTTAAACCATTATTTTGAGGAAAATATGTATTGAAAACTATTTTTTTTCCCATGCACTAGATATTGAACTAATCTATTTGAGAAAAAAAAATTAGGGAAAAATAAGATTCTTTGTTTTTTTTTGTGATGTGGACTCAAAGTCATTTTTCCCTGAAATTTTTAGTAATTAAAAATCTGCTCTTAAATTCATAAAAAAATATCAAAATAGTTTTAATTTTTTTTTGAAAAATTAAAAGCATAAAATTCATCATGAGTTCTACATTTCATTAGTTTACATCATTTTGAAATTCAAAACATAAATTCCACTTTTATGAGGTTGAAGATGAAAATTTTTGTTTGTGTTAGCTGACTCCTTTATAAAAGTGTGACACAAGTTTGTGCTTTTACCCATATGATCCTTCCTTGTTGTTGAAGGTCCTTTGGATGAAAAAAGTAGCCATGGTTTTTGTAAAGGAATTCCTCACAAATAGCTTTTCTTTTCTAGGAACCCAACGTAGCGTTGATCCCATTGCCTGTTAGCATTAGATAAATAAATTGTCTATATCTCCAAGGATCTAAATGGAAGCACCTAGATGGAAAACCTTCAATATCCATGTATTACAACCATAAACATTCTAAAAATGAAATTTGGATTAATTATAAGATTGACCTAGAAAGTTATAAAAGTAGAGAAGATCCAAAATAGCTCCCATGAAAACCATCACAATCACAATCTTGTTATATAAAGGTCCCCATTACATTCAACCTTAATCATACCATTTCCTCCAACATGCAAACCAATGGGAGGTGGTAAAGGAAAACCCAAAATGGTACTATATAGAAAACCACCTTCTTAGGGTTAAAAAGTGGGTTGCCAAGGATAGAGAAAAAATCCACCTTTATTGTGAAATCGAGACCATTAATTCCAAATGCATTCTTTATCTAATTATGAGATGAATTGTATGAGGAAAAATTCCTTTGAAACAATAGATATAGAGGGAATTGAGACATCAACCCACAAAACTACCATCCATTTATTGAACTCTTGTTTATTAACAACTTTGCCCAAGAATTTGTCTACTAAATGTAGAGATAACATTTACGTTGAGAATGCACCAATACTTTTAGTAGATAGACATAGCTCCAATGAAGTACCTTCTTTATAGACACTAAGATGTTTCCCAAAGCCAAAACCTAAGCTTTGATAGAATTAACACTAAAATCAAGTGATGCTCTTCCCTTTGATCAATTGTTCTTGCTTGTTGAAGACCACACCTGCTAAGACACATTTCCCTTTTTACAAGGATAGATGTCTGATGCAACACACCTTCATATGCTACTCAAGCTATGAGTTTATCTATAGAAAAGGAACTCCATCAATGATATGGCTTGTTAGAATTTTTACATCCTTATAGTGTATGGCATGTAGAAGATGGGGTAGAAACCTTAGTCATCTTCTTCAATCCCATATTTAAATTTCTAGCATGATTTGTTCTTGTGTTATGAATTTAATGTGAATATATTTGTGCTCCATATAAATATTGCAAGTATTTATATTTGTGCTTAAGTCAATAGGTATAATGATCCTTTTAATCCAATTAGAAAGCTACATCACCATTAGTGAATTTTGTTATCATGTTGGATTTTTCAAGATCCACTTGTAGTGACATGGTCAACATTCCATTCTAGATGATAGTCTTTGTTTGTGGGTATCCCACATTTTTTAAGTCTATTAAATGGATAAGATTAGTAAGCATTAAGGTCCATATGATCTTGCATTTAGTTTTTCATATATTATTTTATGTAAAGCACTGGATCTCAAACTTGTCTTCTTCATAGGACTTTTGGATATTTATATATAAAATAATAAAATTATTATTTTGAATAATTTATACTTATAATTAATCAAATTTTAAAATAGTATTTAAAATAAGCTTAGATTATTAAAATCTTTAGTAATATTCATTTAATTAATTTCCTAAATTATTTGAGCATAAGAATACAATTACTAATTGTAATTGTGAGGATTGAATTTAAATTATTCAAACTATTCATACCCATAATCTAATTTATTTTCTTCTGAATCTAAAATGTAAGCCTCGAGTCCAACTTATTCAAAATATTTTAAACTTAACAGTAAAAATTTATTCAAAAAACCTTATTATTTTTTTTGTACAATTCGTTTAGGAAACTACCAATATATTGATTTATAAAAATTGAGTCCTTAATTTAATATCAGTCTTCAAATACTCTATATATATATATATATATATATATATATATATATATATATATATATATATATATATATATATATATATATATAAAAGAAAGAGGGAAGCCTTTTGAGTAACCGACATTTGACGTTAAGTTGAAGATTAATCACCAGGTCCGATGTCAAAAAAAAATTGTTGCAAAGAATAAAGAATTTGCTTACTATATCTTTCTATGATATCTTAGACCGATGTGGTATACAAGAATATTTTGTTGTATTGAAAAGCATTGATCAAACAACATTCTATCATATATATTTTTAAAAATGCTCCACTAAAAGAATAAATTGCTTTATTGCAAAACGTCAACCATTTCCCTATTTCATTATTTTTGTCGGATTTGCTCCAAACTACAAAACATAGGTTATCTTGCATCACCAACAGTAGTATGAAGTAACGTTAAAAAAATAACTGGTCACAGTATAAGGCAATTTGTGTAAGTCATATAATGGCGATTCTATTTCGATAAGCTTGACTTTTGCTTTAATGAAAGGGTAATCTTAGTTGGGAGGAATATCAAGATAACATGTGGATTAAAACATTGGTAATGGTGGGGAATCAATTTTATAAGGTATAATCTCAATGCTGTAGTTGACATTTTGTTATCTCTATAAATTCATCAGTTGAACCTGCAGAAGGTAGTAATTTCTTCTCAGCTTTTGCGGATAAGAGTTTTAGGAGAGACGAGAAGGTTGAGGGAGTTGCTATTAGATCTCCCTTAAAGGCTCCTGCAAGTATCTGTTAATAGAACTTTGTGGAGCCTTTGTGGGGGACCTGATAGCATCTTGTCTTAAATGCAGCAGCCAATGACTCAATTCTAAGAGGTAAAGTCCAATCTAATAAGTTTAGTGAGATAAAGTTTTCACTTAAGGAGTAGTTCTTCAGTAAAGTTGAGATCAACTAAAAATTAGTGGTGGTGTTCTATGAGGTAAGTCTAATTTAGAGAAAAGCAAAGGTGATATCTATATCAGCACAAAGGACATGTTTAGTGAGGTCATAGCTTGCTAAGGAGGTGTACTATAACCTTTTACTAATCTTAAGTATGATATTTTATATTAGGGTTCAACTACGGAGTTTTTGAGCCAAATACATGACCCATATTTCATGAGTAGTGGTTCACATGAACCTCTCTGTCATGTGAATGAATGGTCCACTTAGCACTCATAGCATCTAGGTGATGCTTATGGGGGTGAAGCATGGGGACTTTTCAGGAGGTCACCCATCCCAATACTACTCAAACTCAAGCACGCTTAACCATGGAGTTTAACCATGAAGCAAGCTAAGTGGGCTTGATCTTGGGGGAAACTCCATCATTAAGCACGCTTGAGTCAGAGTACTATTGGGATGGGTGACCACTCGGGAGGCGCCCATACTACACCCCCGTGAGAATCACCTAGATGCAATGAGTGCTAAGTGGACTATTCATTCACATGAGAGTTGGGTTCATGTGAACCACTACTCATGAAAAATGGGTCATGTGTTTGACTCAAAAATTATGCACTTGAACCTTGAAATAAAATATCATAATTTGACATGATGTCAAAAATACTAAATAGAGTTATACTTTATTGTTTGTTATAAGTCAATTAATACTAAATACATTAGGTCATTTTATCTATTTTTGAAAACTCTTAGTAGGTTTTTCTTAGATCAACTAATATGTAAGACATGTAAAAGTAAAATTTTCAATAAAGATCTATGCTACAAATTATTATATCTGTATATAATTCTTGAATTTTTTTATTAAGTGTAATATAATTAATGTATAAAGATAAAAATAGTGTTAGCCCACATGGGCAGCATAGTCGGTTAAGGGCTTTGGGTTCCTCCCATATAGATCTTGAGGTAAATTCTCACTCCTGGGCTTACTTGCTGTGCATGCTTGGGTGTTGTGTATTAGTCTCAGCACTATTGTAACAAAAAAAGATATAAAACATTACAATAAAAATGTCAATTAATATATACAATCTAAAATCTACAAAATAAATAAACTAGTATATAAAGAGAAGTGTTTGCATTTGTGTATTTCTTTGCTTCTCCTTGAATTTTATGGAATCGTGCCTACTAAACTAGTATAGATATCTTAAATACATCTATCTAAAAACTTAAGAGATATCATTCATGAGTTATTTTATTTACTTAAAAAAAAAATTTGTTTACTTGTGAGTTATTTGATTTTACTTAGAACTATTTAAACATTATTTTATTTTAGTTACATTGTTTATTTTATTTGTTTATTGAAGAGCTACTTTTATCTATTTAAGAGTTATTTTATTTATTTATGTGGGGATGGCGTTCCTAGTCCCATGTGGCATTCACTTTTGGTACTAAGTCCCCCCATGAGGACATAACTTTTCCACAAACCTAGACTACATCTTCCCTACTATGTAGTCCAACTCAGACTACTATACAGAATATCATGTAGCAACAAGAAGTCATACTTCACTTGCCCCAAATGCAAGAACTCATCTTCAAGAGTTCGCCCATACAATCAAGACTCAGAATAGTCCTATTCTAGTAGACCACAAATCAGAACTATGCAGACCCAGTTCCAGTCCAGAAACAAGAACAGAGCAGACCCAGATGCACTTTCACAGTTCCAGCACAGGCTTCAGCAACTCATCTCACCATCCCCAACATTGATCCACACCGTAGGACATCTTCTTGCTTTATCAGGCTCATCCCAACTCAAGCTCAACCAACTCAGCACTCAGAAATACATGGCCAACAAACACAATGTAGTTCTTGTAGGCCTCTTAGCATAGACTCAAACCAGAACCTCTAGCTTTGTATCCAGACTAGCACTGTTCCAAAAAAAGACTCTCAAGACTCTAAAGATTCATCCTTAGCATCCCAGCTCACCTTACAGAACACCTCTGAACTATTCCCTAGGTCCACTTTACCTCAGACTCAGCATCAAGACCATCCAACTCATGAACTTCATTCACAGGCTCACTGTCCATGCCTGCTACTCTAGAACTTTGTTCTTGGTCCAACATCTTGTCCCAACATGGAACTCCATACTCAGCTTGCCTAGATCCACATCCTTGATACTCAGTCCCACATCTTAGACCTTTAAGACCTACTCCAAACCCTCTTGAGTACGCACTATGTTCCCAAAACTCCATTGAAGATCCCAACTAAAGCTCTCATGCCTCAAGTGTTGGGAAATGAGGTGTCTCAACCTTGCATATTTCATGTAGCATTTATTTGTATTTAATATTTTCCCACAGTCAGTTATTGTTTTTATTTAGCTCAAAAATAATGAAGGGGCGTTTGAATTCATAATTGGCACTTTTGCCACATGTCGGTGCCTTGAAAATTGAAATATTAGTTGTCAAAAGATGCCCACATGGTAGAATATCATGGAAGGACTATTCTTAGCAGTATTATGATAGATTCTATGACAATTGTAAGGGTCAAAAATAGGGGAGAACATTTTGGACGTGACAGCTTATTTTTAGACTAGAATCTTGGTTGAGAAGTTAAGCATATGGTTTTGTAAAACCACATATAGTTTCTTGTATAGCCAGAAGTCTATAAAATGAAGGCTTGAAGAGAAGTTTGTGGAGAGGAGAGTTTTATGTAGGGTTATGCTGTCAGTTTTTCCTCCAAAGGAGTAAGATGTAAATCTCCATGTTAAGGCTTTGAGCCTGCAAGTGTACTGTAACGTGTTTGTTGTTGCAAATTAATACATTGGTTCAATGCTTTGGAGTGTGGGGTTTTTTACCCGAAAGGGTTTTCCCCACGTACATTGGTGTCTCTTCTATTTTGTTTATCTTTCTTGTATTCTTCTTGTTTCATGTTCTTAAAGTGTTAATTTATATGATGTTATGCTGGTAAAATTTATTTAGATCTATAAGCTACATTATATTTCCTCTAAGGGTTAATGTGATGGGAAATCAACTATGATTGTTTCCTCTTTAAGGGCATAGTAGTATATGCTTGCATCAAGTTATTGAATATCTATTTAAGTAAAATATAGGATGATGTAAGGTGCATGCTGGGTTCCTCTTTCCCTTTCAATTGGTATCAGAGCTACGGTGGTTCCATGGTTGCATGAGATTGCATGTGTTGGTTCCATGGTGTTGAAAGTTCTAGGTTTTCTTTTTTGTTGTGATTTCTTAGCTTGGAAAGCTTGAGGAAATTTGTAGGAAGGAATTGGTTGATTATTAATCCTTATTTGAGTGGAAGTCTTGTAGTTGATCCTGTTTTCAGGGTACAGCAGACATTTGAAGGATGGAAAAGATGGAATATAATGGAGTTGATCATGTGGTTACATTTAATATGATATTAATCTGGAGCTCCTGTTTAATAGTATGTAATAACCCTCATGCATGGTGGTTATGTTTTTTCACTCTATAGTCATTTGTAGAAAAGTATTCATGTTGGGTGTTTGTTCTTGGCTCCCTGATCACATGGAGAAACTTGGGTTGTCATGACTATGGTTTGGTGTGCTTATGTTGGGTGCTTAGTTTTAGTCCCTAGCATTGGAAGGCATTGTTTTGTTAACCTCGAATGCATGTAGGCTATAGAGTTTTCATTGGATGATTTGAATGCTTCTAAAATAACCTAGCTCCTCTGTATGCTTGTACATGGTGGTTGTGGAGCTGGCCTACAAGTCGGCCTAAAGTTCCTAGACCTCTACTTCATTTTGGTTGGTTGTACTTGCATGTCTCAGTTTCATAATGATTTGATTTGAGGGTTTTGTAGATTTTCCATTCAAAATCTATGGTTACGTGTATCTATGTTATTCCATTATTCTAGTTTAACTATTTTGGTGGTTTTCAGACTTGTGGGTCTTCCAGATGATAAGTGGATATGGATTTGCATGTATGTCAGTGACATGGTGGTTTTGCAAGTTTTACACGGTTAATCAAAATTTGTGGTTTTGTAGATCTGCAGACAAACTATTTTTTAGATTATGATTCCTTGGGGGTGTTTCTGGATGTATGATGGTTGCAAGTTTCCATGTATGGTTTGTGCATGGTGTGAGGAGGTTTGTAGCTTTCTCGGTGTGGAGATGTTGGTATGTGTTTAGTCACTCATCATTTCTATAGTAAATGCTTGATGGGTTACTTGGATATGGTTATTCATATGTGGACTTGTTTGGCAAATTGAATCTAGTGATGATTTGGTGTTTGAGTCTTGAAGTCTACAGGTTGTCTTCTTTGATATCTCAGTTTGCAGGTTACTAATGTAATGATGAGTTTGCATGTTACATTTGTTTTGAATCTTTGAGTTATGTACTTTGTGGATTAGTTAGCCATTATCTGCAATGGGATGACTTGAATATGGATTGTCTTTATCCACGAGATTGATTCAATGTTTATGCAGACTTTGTTAGTTGGCCTTGTTAGTGGTCATTTGTATATTGGTATGTTGCATTGGGATGAGAGGATGGATAATTAGAGTGCCTGGATAGTTAGTTATTGGGACTTATAGCATGCTTATCATGATGTCATGGATAGCTTGGTTACACAGTTTAGTGTGAGCTTTTGACAATGATGGTTTTATCTTCTTCACTTGGAGATCTTGGTTCTACTTTATTCTTTTGTGTTGCTGTTATTGCACAGGTTAATTATTAGATTGTGTTAGAGCCATGGATGATCTTCATTAAGAGGATGGTTATCATAATGCCTTGATAAGCTCAGTATCATAGTTTCAGTGGGAGCTTTGGCAATATGTGGATCTATCACTTGGTGATGAATGATCTTCTACAGTGGTTGTAGGTGTCATGGTAAGGTTTTTGGATTATGATTCTTATATGCTATGAAATTATTTTGACATTTTGAGTTCCATCGTTAGAGGATAGTTATCTTCATGTGATTGGAGATGGTATTGTGCCATGATGGATTCTTGTTTCTAGATTGGAGTTTTGGTATAAAGGTGCCCCTTTGGTAAGATATGTTCATTGGAGCAGGTAGTGATCTCCTAGATGGTGATGTTAGATCATGATGTCATGTTTGTTCCTGAATTTTGTAGACGTGCAGTGGGAGCTTTGACAGTGGTTTGGTGAAGTTCTTTTTGATTTTGGGTATTAATCATTTGCTTGAAGCTTCATGATTTTGCAGGATGCATTTGAAGTTGGCATGTATTGGATGATGGATGCTCATGGATACTAGAGAGACTTGAGGTGAGGCTAGAGATCTCTTGTTGTGGGGATCATGTGTTGGAATGGTGAAATTTCAACAGAAAGACCGAGGAGCCTTCACTTGTTATGGACATGAGTTCATGTTTGAACTTTTGAGGAGATTGTTCTTGGAGAAAGTCTATGAGACTTGCTGTATCTCAGTGGATCATTCTCATTCCTCACTCTCAGTTTACTCGACAGAAAGTGATCTGATAGGTATTGCCCATGTTATTTCAAATTTATTTTGTTTTATGCTTTGATTTCTCATGGATATGGATCTTGAGCTATAGTTTCTAGTTCTAGAGGGTTCATTTGAGGAGTACTTGGAATGATTATCTCCTTAGGTACATGGTTTGATTTATGAAAAGTTTTGGAGATGTTAGTGGGCTGTATTCCTATTTTTGGAATAGATTTTTTCTTTGAGTTTGATCTTCTTTGGTTAGAGAAGCTTACGTCCATTTTTTGTATATGAGATTAACATGTTTTGTTTGATCTTTTGAGATTGAATGTTTGGGTGTTGGTAAGGCTTTTCAATTGGGGTTTTGTGAAGGAGATCTTACTTGGCACAACTTAGCACTTGGTGGTATTCACATAGAGACATGATATGGTTTGTAGTTTCTCTTTATGGTCTCATATTTTGTCCTAGAGGTTCTTATTCATCTAGTATGATCACTAGGTTTGTGGTCATCTACTGTTGTTATACTTTATTATTTTTTAGCAATAGTATGTGTTCTTTTAATGTATATCATTTGAGATGTGGAGGACTTGGGAGAAGTGGAGGAGATCAAAGGTAAGAGGGTGGGTAGAAAATTATTTGTGGAAGTATGCTCTATTTTACAGCAGTTGGTTGCAGTTTGCAGATCATTATGATTGTTCTTTGTATTACATGATTTGATTAGAAGCCACATTTTTATGTAAGTGCTGATTGGTAGACTTTGTGTTGCTTTGGTTGACATTGCTCATGCAGTTTGATTCCTAGGATGTATGTATGTCTTTTGTAGATTGTTTTCATTGGACTGCAGTATCAAAGGTCTTTAGATCTTTTTTACACATCAATGGTTTTGGTGTGTTTGTTATCATGGAAGATGGTAACTTTGTCCTAGATAGTGGATTACATAGGGATGAGAGCCGCAGTATGGGTTGGATATGTCATGTACAAAGTTCTATCAATGGTGGGTTTTTTAGTTGGATGTAAAAAACTAGCTGTGGTTGTTGTTCTAACTATTTTGGAGCTTCCGTGTTCAATCTTCTTTTGGAGGTGTTTGGACTTCAGAGTTATGTTATGGTAACGGGTTTGAAGTTGGATACATTGGTGTGTCTATGTGACATTTAGTGTTTCATCATATTTTTGGAATTCTAATCTTTTTGTCATGTTGGTGATCACTTGGAAGATGTTACAGGTGCTTTTGTAAAGATCATGAGCATAGTGGAGTTCAGTTGGGACAGTATGGTAACATTTGTTGTTCACAGATTGGTTGTGTATCCCTAGTTCTTGCAAGGTATTTGACATGTGGGAGAATTTGCGAAATGAGGTGTCTCAACCTTGCATATTTCCTGTAGCATTTATTTGTATTTAATATTTTCCCACAGTTAGTTATTATTTTTATTTAGCTCCAAAATAATGAAGGGGCGTTTGAATTCTTAATTGGTACTTTTGCCATATGTCAGTGCATCGAAAATTGGAATATTAATTGTCAAAAGATGCCCACATGGTAGTATATCATGGAAGGACTATTTTTAGTGATATTATGATAGATTCTATGACAACTGTAAGGGTCAAAGATAAGGGAAAATATTTTGGACATGAGAGCTTATTTTTAGACTAGAATCTTGGCTGAGAAGTTAAGCATATGGTTTTGTAAAACCGCAGATGGTTTCTTGTATAGCCAGAAGTCTATAAATTGAAGGCTTGAAGAGAAGTTTGTGGAGAGGAGAGTTTTATGTAGGGTTATGCTGTCAGTTTTTCCTCTAGAGGAGTAAGATGTAAATCTCCATGTTAAGGCTTTGATCCTACAAGTGTATTGTAACATGTTTGTTGTTGCAGATTAATACATTGGTTTGATGCTTTGGAGTGTGGGGTTTTTTACATGAAAGGGTTTTCCCACGTATATTGGTGTCTCTTCTCTTTTGTTTATCTTTCTTCTATTCTTCTTGTTTCATGTTCTTAAAGTGTTAATTTATATGTCGTTATGCTGCTAAAATTTATTTAGATCTGTAAGCTACATTATCTTTCCTCTAAGGGTTAATGGGATGGGAAATCATCTATGTCTATTTCCACTTTAAGGGCATAGTAGTATATGCTTGCATCAAGTTATTGAATATCTATTTAAGTAAAATATAGGATGTTGTAAGGTGCATGTTGGGTTCCTCTTTCCCTTTCTTCATGCCCGATTCAAGCCAAGATTCTAAGTCCAGAGGACTCCACTCCTTAAACTTCCCCCATAGATCCTTTGATCAAAAGTCTAACTCAGAACCACTAGGTTGACTCCCAGACTTCTGCTCCAAGTCTGGGCTCTTCTTGAATCTCATAACTCATACATAGAAAAGGGAACAAAGTGTTTCATCAACACAAAAATGTTACAAGTAAGTTCAAGGAAGGGAGAACTTTGAGGGGAAATGTAGTGCAAGTTAGACTTGGGGACTACATTGGAACCTGGGTTCAGGAAATGACTTAAAGAGTGATTTTGAGTTTGGGGTCAAGTGAAGACCAAAGTCTGAATTGGAAGTTCGGAGTAGAGCCAAGGAGCAGGCTTGAATAGACAGAACATAATAGTGGGATTTGATGAAGAGTTGGAACTTAAACTACGTTCAAGGAATAATGGATTCATGAGTTCACTGGAATGAGACAGTGTTCTAGGAATGGAATCAGGTATGAATTTCATTCAGAGTATACAAACTCAAATTATGTGCACAAGGATCAATTGGATTAGGTGTGTGCTGGTGCCAAGGACATCGCCTTATTTGAAGTGGGGGAGAAAGTAAGGGACTATTGAGCTTGATGAGAATGGCCAACTAGTAGGCCAAGTCAAGAGACCAAAACTGAGTTCTGGGCGAGTCTAGAATTGCATTATGGGACTTGTCCATGGTTTTGGCACTCTAGACAAATGCTATCCTTAGTCCTGGCTGGGTCTAGAACTGAGTCTAGATTTTTGTCTGGGTCTCTGTCTGCAGACCTATCTGAGTTAATAGACCTATCCGATGTCTAGTCAAGGTTGGAGCAACCTGTCCGAGTTTGTGGCCATTCATACTTGGTCGGATTTGCATTTTGAGATGCAAAGTGAGGTTTCTTGTCAGGGCCATGGTGCTTTGAGGACTTAGCATGTGGATTATCCAAGTTGTCTGACAAGTGGCTGGATTTTGTGGGATCATGTCCAAGGAGTTGAGCTGAATTGGAACTACATGGCAATGTGGGTCTAAAATTGGACAAGTGTCAATCTAGGTCGAGTCGGACCAGTTGGTAATTCATTGGGATAGCCTGTTCAAGCCTGAGTTGCATTGGACCTGAGCCATTGGATCAAATGCTAGATTAAAGGTTGGATCTAAGGACATGCATTGGAAGTCTAAAGGATGCCTATGTCGATTTGGCTAGACCTCTAAGTCCATATAAGGGCTCGAGCATGCTCATTTGAATCATTTTGAATTCTAAAGTATGAGATATTCTAAGATTATGAGATTCAAGAAGAGTCTAGACTTGGAGCAGAAGTTTGGGACTTGACCTAGGGTTCTAAGTGAGATCTTGGATCAAAGAGAGGATCCATGGGGGAAAGCTCAGGGAGTAGAGTCCTCTGGACTTAGAATTTGGGCTTGAATTAGGCCTGAGGCATGAGAGCTTTAGTTGGGAGCTTCAATGAAGTTTTGGGAACATAGTGCATAGTCAAGAGAGTTGGGTGCAGGTATTGAAGGTCCAAGAAGTGGGACTAAGTATCAAGGAGGCAGATCTGGGCAAGCCAAGTATGGAGTTCCAAGTTGGTACAAGAGGTTGGACTAAGAACCAAATTCTAGAGCTACAAACATGGACAGTGAGTCCATGAATGGAGTCTGACAAGCTAGGAGGTCTTAGTGCTGAGTTTGAGGTGAGCTGGACCTGTAGAAAAATTTAGAGGTGTTCTACAAGGCAAGATGGGACGCTAAGGACAAATCTTTAGAGTCTTGAGAGTCTTGTTTGGAATAGCACAAGTCTGAGATAGAACCAAAGGTTCTGGGTTCAAGTTTATCCTGAGAGGCCTATAAGAACTGTATTGTGTTTGTTGGGTATGTATTTCTAATTTCTAAGTTGGTTAAGGTCGAGATGGGATGAGCCTGATGAAGCAAGAAGATGTCCTGAGGCGTGGATCAATGTTGGGCATGCTAAGATGAGTTGCTAAAGCCTATCCTAGAACTATGACAATGGACCTGTGGTGCTACCACAATAATGGGTTAAACTTTCTGGGAAATCCTGATTTTTACTAAAATCACATATTTTAAAAAAATATAATGATTTAAGCCTTGAAAGGTTCCATTTAAAGGATTTTAATTGAAGAGGGTTTGATCAAACCCCTTAGATTCAAACCCCCTTAGATAGAACCCCGCTAGTTTTTAAACCATACCTATAATGGAGTCTCCTCTACACCTATCAAAATGTTGATAAAAAAGCCACTTTTGATTTACCTTTTGAGGGATCAAATAAATTCATTTAAAATTTATGTTTTGCAAGTATGTAGTCCTTATTATAAGCTCCCAAAAAGTATAATTTTAAATATATTTAATTTGACTATTATATTTATTTTTATTTTTTGTGAATGTAGGTTTTTCACCGAACATCAAGTTAGATGTTCTACACACACAGAAAATTAGTAAATTAGTGAAAAAAATTCTAAAAAATATCTATGCCCTAGGTATTGATGTCCATTTTTGAACAATTTTTTTTTTTGATACATACAGAAAAAGTTATGTTTTACGGAATATGCCTATGTCTAAATTATAATTGGGTTGACTTCAAAACTTAATTAACAAATATATATTCAACAAAATATTATGAAACCAAATGCATGCCCTATATATTGGTGTTACCAATCTAAGTTCAAAAGAATTAGAATTTTATCCTTTGTAGAAAAAAAGTTATGTGCTATAGAATACACACCACTTTAAAAAAATGTTGTTTACTATTAAAAACTAGTTATCAAAGGAGATGCAAAAAGATTTATAACTTAACTCCAAATTTAAAAAATATATATATATTTTTAGAATCTACAAACAAAATCTCACAAATCACTAGTTCGCATCATCTTCAATTTCCTAACGGTTTACCGGCTATAGGTGTTAGAAAGTGAAGATTTAGTTCAAAATATGGATTTCAATGTCAAGTTTGGCCAAAAAGTGTAACCCATTATTGTGGGATGACCCCCTGGGTTTGCCCTATTCTTGGGTATGAACTGAAACTTGATCTACACAGTTTTGAGTCCTGGTTCTTTTGCCGAGCTCTTGAGGGTGAGCTCTTGCAATGGGTGCAAGCGAAGTAGGACTTCTTGATGCTGCAAAGAATTCTGCAGAGCAGTCTGAGTTGGATTGCATAGTAGGGAATAGTAGGGAAGGCATAGTAAAAATTGAAAAAAATAAAAAAAAAATTAAAAAAAAAAAATTGGAGAAAATAAAAAATAAAAAATAAGAATAGAAAAGAGGAGAAAGAAAAAAAAAAGAAATTGGAAAAAATTAAAAAAAGATGGAAATGATTGAAAAAAAAAGGAAGAAATCATGGTAAATGCAAAAAGCAAGTACATAAACTCTAAAGATATATCTCCGCATACTATAGATATATTTTTTAAATATAAATATACTTTTACATTACAACTATTTAAGAATTGTTCCTAAACAGTAAAACAGCTAATGGGGGTTTATGACATGCACTGATTTTCCTGAACCATCCACCACCGTCCGTCCATCTTGCCCAGAGAGTTCAGCCATATTGATGTCCTTGGAGTCCTTTGCAATCCTTCATACTTTCCAAAGCCGGTTCCTTTAATGATTAGTATTATATTGACAGTTCGCGTCATATTATATTGACTATGATGTGCACGGTGATTAGATCTTTCAGTAATCAAGAGCACACATTAATAAATACTCGCGCCAACTCTGTAGTTACAATTTGTCCCCCAAGAGTCCCACTCTTTTGACCTTGTCACTGACTATACTCTTCTTCCATGTCTATAGCATAGCTGGCCAACTACTCAGCTTCTAAATCAATCTCTCTTTAAATATGCTGAATAGAGAAGGTGGATAATTCATCCAGTAACCGCCAAACAAGAGATGGGATGTTGTTTATTTTTCAATTCGGTGAACTGTGCTTCCGTATTACATTTATGATTGTCATAGAATATTTTTCGATCTAGACATTTCTAATACCAAAGTGATGACAAAGCTAAAGTCCAAGAAGCAGACCATGAGCTTCAGATTCATTGGTAGCTGCTTCAATTAACTTCCCCTCGGGGTCTCTAATCAAGCAATGAGCCCTTGTCGAAATTCCTCCTTGTGGCTCCATAATGTTGAGTTTGGCCCATCTTTATGGGTGTGGAATCCAAAATATTTTTAAATATGGATTAGGAACAAAATCAGCTCTAGTGGCTTCATTAATGTGGAAGAATTATTATAATTCTTTTATGTAAACAATACAACAAAATAACTCTTAAATAAAGAAAAAAACTATATTATACTAGTTTACTTACTAATATACCTATCTTTTGAAAAATCTATGTAAAGACACTATATCATTCCTAAGGTCCTTGTTTTTTATGGACTGATTAAAATAAAATAGGCACTTTAAAATTATCTCTAAAGATTGATATGCTAGTTTTATTATATATAGTAACTAAAAAATCTTATTAAAATTACTATATAATTTGATAAATAAAATAGTAATATATAAAGAATATAACTAGCATACCTATTTTTAGAAAAATCTATGTAAAAGACGCTGAGAGTTATCATTCTCAAGGCACCTATTCCAACTTTAATCAAGATCTAGTTAAAAATAGGTGCCTCGAGAATGATAACTCTTGACATCTTTTACATAGAATTTTCTAAAGATAGGTATGCTAGTTTATTTGATTTAAAACTATTTTATTTACTACATACATAGCTCTAAATATTTTTTAGACTTTCTCACCTCATTCTATATTGTTTTCATTGTTTTCCTATTTACTTGAATGGGTTGTAGACATGGTAAATCTAGTCAAGCAATAGTTTATTTATCTTCTTCTATACTAGTAAAAGCACTAAAGATGGAAAAATACTTGCAATTCAACTCTCTTATTAAAATAATACTTTTTGAAGCATGCCTTAAAAATGTGTTTGATTAATGTTTGAAATCTACAATGTAGATTTATGATACCATTCTTGCATCCTACAAAATTTGAGATATTCTTATTCTAACCCTAACCATAATTCTAACCCAACCATAGTTATAACCCTAATTCTTACCCTAACCCTAACCCTAAATCTAACCCTGATCCTAATCCTAATGCTAACCCTAACCCTAATAATAATCTTAATGAATGTGTGAATGAATGTTGGCATTCACTCTACATGTGCATGCATGTTTGTGTGTGTGTGTGAAAAGTTAATTTTTAACACTTTGTCTAATGTAGATGTGTGTGTGTGGAAAGTTAATTTTGGCATTCACTTTGTTTGAAGTGCATGTGTGTGTGTGTTTGAACTAACTTAGATGTTCACTCTGTGTGTGTGGCTTTCGAAGTTAACTTTAGCATTCACTCTATGTGCATGCACATGTGTGTGTAAAGTTGATTTTGACATTCACTTTGTTGAAAGTGCATGAACACTAACTCTAACAAAAATACTTTGACATTCACTTTAAGTGAAGAATATGTAGAAAATACTTTCAAATGTCAATAATGTTCACTTTGTGTGTTTTAACTAACTTTGACTTTCATTGTGTGTGCATGGGTTTCAAATTAATACCTTTAGACTAATAATTGTAGTTCACTTTACAAATTATTATTATGGGATCAATAGCAATATTAACTCAATCTTATTATTAATGACTTATCATGATATAATTTCAAAAGTCAAAATATTCAGATGTCTTTATCTAGAGAACTATTTCACCTTCACCAAGTTAAGAATTATATTCTATTTATTTTTATAAATTTTCAATAGCTTACATAGTCACATAAAACAAAGAATAAAAGATAAACCTTGAAGATATATATATATATATATATATATAGAGAGAGAGAGAGAGAGTTAGGATCTAAATTATAGCAACACAAATCTCTTTAAGAAGTCTAAAAATATTAATAACATAACTTGATGATAAAAACAATAAACTAATAAACCTTAGTCATAAATTAAGGCTTATAACAAATTATCTAATCTTCCTTTATGAAATACAAGGTTGAAACTATAACAAAAATAGGTTGGACTAAATTCTTTACTTTATAAAAACAAATCTAGTTTCAAGAAGTACTATATTTCAACTAACATGATTTTACCACCATATATAATCCTTAACGTGTCATAGAGAATAAAATAGACTCTTATAATGTTATCCATGAAGAATTTCATCTAGAGAATGTCATAACAATGTAACACATAGTCTTTAATTGCATATCACTGAGTTGATTTGAAACGGAAACACTTTTGATTAAGTTTTCCATGCAAAATTATTAATGAGTTACTAAAAAAAATACTAAAGAAAAGGTTTTTGTATACATGAGCCTCATCCTTTATGGGCACTTTAAAAAAAAATAAAAATAAAACATCTAACCCATTGGTCCTCTTGGCCATCAATCACCTCAACTTAAGCTAAATGGAGAAGGAATCTCGGATAGGATCATGTACAAAATGAATTCAATACAGTTCTATAAAAAAGCTAGTTTCTAATTTTAAACATTTTAATATGGAATAAAAAATGATTAACTTAATTCCTTATCTTAAGAGGAATAATGGAGCCGTTGGAAACATAATGAAGACACTTGTGGCATGCATGCAAATTAAAGAAAATACTAACAATAGACAAATATCAATGTTTGGACTGTCGTGGTAACAATATTCTAAATTAAGCAAGTTATTCCTTATTAAGAAAATAAGTAAAAATAGTCATCTATAACCGCCATTCTCCACCTTCTCTGCCAGTGCTGAGATAATAATATAGATGGAGGACTTTCACCAAATAAAGAAAGATGGAAGAACACTGTTAAGAAGAACGTGCAAACATAGAAAAGATACATAAATAATTTGACATAATGCCTCAAAATATATCATCAGATGGAATGTAACGATTGTAGGATATGCTCAAAATGGATTTATTGAAATCTATTTGTTTGAATATCTCATTGAGACATCATTTTATAGATGGCAATGGTTGCGTGAAATTCATACAAATGGATTTGTATAAATACAAATGGATTTGTATAAAAGGGCTTTAATAACTTCTTGCAAAAGCTAATATCAGATGAATTGCCAATTATGATGTGCAACAGGGTACAAAGGCTGTATAAGAAAATCTCGTGGGACATCATCCTAGAAGATGAAATAATGAAAGAATAAGCATAGAAATGATTATACAAAAGGCTTAAGATCTATATGAATTCGATTGAGTAACTGTATAACTCATAAATTAGAGGTGCCCAATAAAAGAAATAATTGATTCCTAAGAAAAGAAGAAATAGATTCTTTTGAAAACTTAGATCTCCATTCAATCATTGATCGATATTTGACCACCACTGAACCACAATAAGAGATTTGTTTTAAATATAAATTCCAGCATCCTCATTCTTACTTGTTGATATGCAGCTAGTTTTCAACATATGCTAAGTTGTGAATAATCTCAAGCACATGATGCAATGCCAACCATGACATCGAGCTGACAACCTAAGGTTGACATCTAAAGACACATTTGGATACTCATGTAGCTTAAAATGCATACTAAGAGCACATAGAAATTTCCAAAGAGGCGTACAAATGCACCACAACAATCAAATAAACTTAAGGCGATTAAATGATCTAGTCACTGAAATAAAAATATACCCATTTTGGTTTACATGCAGATCCACCATTTCAAAGGATAATATGTGGAAGAAATGAAATAATTCTTGTCTAACAATATCTACAATTTCTATTTTTTTTTTTTCGACAATCTAACACAAAGAAATTGGCTTGGAAGAGAAAAGTAATGGGATAAGAACTAAATTCAAGACTCCCTTAGAGCTGCAGAAGAAGAGGGTAAAGAATTATTCAAAATCCATCAACATGGAAAAGACCAGACCCACCTCTTTATAAAAGGAAATATACATTTATTTATGTTTTTTTGCATATAAATAGAGGAGGATAACTTCAAATGATAACTTCAGTTCAGCCACACTCCTTTTTTTTGCATGTTTCCAAAATCATATAAAGCATTCTAAAAATTAAAAAAAGCAGATGGGAGACCTCACGCATTTCTTTATTTCATCCTTCACCGCCGCCCTTTCACATTCTCGCAGCGTCCGTGCCATGATCGACGACATTGTCAAGTTCTCTGAAATGTAAAACATCTTCATTAGCTCCGGCACAGTCTGAGTAGCAAAGGGCAGATTATTTGCCAAAGAGGCAGGAAGAAACGATCTTTTGGGCATGTAATCCTTGATGTGAGGCATGGGGAGAGTTTTGCCCTGCACTAACAGATTATCCCTGAAAAACTTTCCAGCCTCCATGCCCCTAGAAGTCACCGTGGTATTTGTGGTCTTGGTGTAGTTAGAAAATGTTGCGGCATCCTTGGCGTAACTTTTGAATGTAGAATTCTAGGCATATGAAGTGAAACCCGCAGTGTCGACATTGGAGCCTTCCACATACCCAGCAAACTTGTTGGAAGCACTGGTGATATTTTTCACATCAATAGCTATCAAATGTAGGTTCAAATCATGAAATAGAGATGAATAATAGTGGCAGCTAGCTAAGAAATAAACAGATCTACCCCTTGATTCATAGTGAAGACTGCGACTTCCTTCAAGGAAGACTGCAATCTTCGAATACCAATAACCAAGAGTGGAGACATCAAGGAGTAGGCATTAAAAGAAAGCTAATGAAAATAACTCAAATCTTGGGAAAGATTAAGAGATAAAAGGTGGAGAGCACAAGAAGAAGTTGAATTGAGGAGTTAAAGAGAATGAAATTGCCACCACTTTTTCTTCATTACCTAATTTTTATTTATTTATTTTGGAAAATCAAAAAATTGAAGGACTACCAAATTTTTTGCAGTTATAAGATGTGTGCACATATAGAATGGCCTATCAGCCAAATTATTTTTATTGTTTTCCCCTCTACTTGAATGGGTTGTAGACATGGTGAACAAAGGTAAATCTTTACCAAGTAGTACCAAATATTTTGTATTTATTTATCTTCTTCTTTTACTCTAACTCTTATGGTTCAAATGTATTATATTTTGTTTATTGTGTTTAAGAAATAGAATAAAAAATAAAATAAAATAATTCTTAAATGAAAAAAAACAAATTATTTACTTCTTACCTATTTTCTACATCAAGATTTATTAATTCAAACTAAACTGATTTATGAAGAGCTATTTTGTAACACTTGTAAAATTATTAAATTATTGTAAAAATAAGATTTCAATTTAAACCTAATTTGTAATTGTAACAAAGAAAATATGCTACAAACAACATTAAATCATTTTCTTACTTTTATCGAGAGTCTATAATCTTTTCATCCTTTATAAAATATACAATTAATAAAATTAACAAGTGCCACGTAGTGGTGAGTACCTGCCTTGTAGTATTGTAATTATAGTATGTGTTTTAGTTGTAATTATAGCTATGTTTTAGTTTTAATTTTTTAATTCATTAGGTAAACATCAAATTTACTTTTTGTCAAACCAATAAAATATTTATTATTTATAGTTATAATATTAATAATAATATTAATTATATTATTAATATTTATTATAACACTTGATATATTATCTTAATTGATATTATAGCATTATAATATAGTATAATTTTAATTGATATAATATTTGACTTAATTTTCTTCCTAGAATAAATATTTTTTGTATAGACAAATTGGATTCCAATAATGTTAAACAAATAGTTTTTTTAAAGCCAATATAAGTATAACAAAATTGTAATATTTATAGTATAATTTATAAATTTTTTTCATTTAAATATTAATGAAATAGTACTAGCATACCTATATTTCAAGATATATATCTAAAGTACGCCGAGAGATATCCTTCTCAAGGCGCCTATTCCACCTTTGTGAGGTATATTGATTAAAAATAGGTGCCTCGAGAAGGATATCCTTCGGTGTACTTTAGATATATTTTTTTAAATATAGGTATGCTAGTAGCATCTGCAGCAACAAGCCCAATTCTAACTATATTATATAATTATTAGAAATTATTATAATTATATAATATAATATTATAATATAGATTAAATATATTATTTATAATATATTGTATAAATATTTATATTTATTATATAATATATTATTATAATTATAATATTTATTAATTAAAAATATATAATATTATAATTAGGGTTAGAGTTCTAATCCTAACTCTAGCCCTAACCCTAAAATCTAATGCTTACCCTAATTTAGTAACCCTAATTCTATTTCTAACCCTAACCCTAATAAAACATAATCCTAACCCTAACCCTAACCCTAACCCTAACCTTAATTCTAATCATAATCCTAAATATCATCGTAAGTTCTGTAACCTTTATTATAACTCTAACCCTAGTTTTGACCCTAATTCTCATTCTAATTGTCACCCTTCTTTAAACTATAACCCAAATTCTAATTATAATTCTAACCTTAATCCTAACCCTAATTATAACCCTAATCATAACCCTAGTCTAGTTGTAACCCTAATTCTAGCACTAACCCTAACCCTAATTTTAACTCTAATGCTTACCCTAATTTAGTAACCCTAATTCTAATTCTAACCCTAACCTCAACTCTTACCGTAAGCTTGATCCTAATTGAAACCCTAACCGTAACCTTAATACTAAACTTAACCCTAATTGTAACCTTGACCCTAATTCTAATTTTAACATTAACCCTAATTATAGTCATAACCCTAATTCTAACCCTAACCCAAATCCCAACCCTAACCCTCACCCTAACCCTAACCCTAATCCTAATCCTAATTTTAACCCTAACCACAATTCTAACACTAATTCTTACTCAATCCCTAACCCTAATTCTAACTATAACCCTAACCCTAAAATTTGGGCCAATACTAACCCTAATTCTAACCCTAACCCTAATTCTAATCATAGTTCTAACCTAAAGCCTAATTCAAACCCTAATTGTAATAATGTGTAACCCTAATTCTAAATTGAACCTTAATTCCAACTATAATTATAATCCTAACCCCAATTATGATTCTACCATAACTATAATTGTAATTTTAAATCTAACAATAATCATAATTCTAACTCTTACCTTAATCCTAATTCTAACTATGATTTTAACCCTAACCCAAATTCTAACCCTAACTCTAGCCATAACCATAACCCTAACTGTAACTGTAATGCTTACCATAACTCTAATTCTTACCCTAATTCTAATGTAACCCACCTTAATTCTAACCCTAATTCCAATAGGAACCCTAATCCTAACTCTAACCCTAACCCTAACGGCAACTCTAATCATATCCACGATTCTACCCTAACTATAACCCTAATTTTAAATATAACCATCAACATGGAAAAGACCAGACCCACCTCTTTATACAAGGAAATATACATTTATTTATGTTTTTTGCATATAAATAGAGGAGGATAACTTCAGATGATAACTTCAGTTCAGCCTCCTTTTTTTTGCATGTTTCCAAAATCATATAAAGCATTTTAAAAATTAAAAAAAGCAGATGGGAGACCTCATGCATTTCTTTATTTCATCCTTCACCACTGTCCTTTCACATTCTCATAGCGTCTGCGCCATGATCGACGACATTGTCGAGTTCTCTGAAATGTAAAACATCTTCATCAGCTCCGGCACAGTCTGAGTAGCAAAGGGTAGATGATTTGGCAAAGAGGCAGGAAGAAATGATCTTTTGGGCATGTAATCCTTGATGTCAGGCATGGGGAGAGTTTTGCCCTACACTAATAGATTCTCCCTGAAAAACTTTTTGGCCTCCATGCCCCTAGAAGTCACCGTGGTCTTTGTGGTGTTGGTGTAGTTAGAAAATGTTGCCGTCCTTGGCATAACTTTTGAATGTAGAATTCTGGGCATATGAAGTGAAACCCGCAGTGTCAACATTGGAGCCTTCCACATACCCAGCAAACTTGTTGGAAGCACTGGTGATATTTTTCCCATTAGTAGCTATCAAATGTAGGTTCAAATCATGAAACAGAGATGAATAATAGTGGTAGCTAGCTCAGAAATAAATAGATCTACCCCTT
The DNA here is from genome assembly GCA_027924645.1 of Cunninghamia lanceolata. Classification (NCBI taxonomy): domain Eukaryota; kingdom Viridiplantae; phylum Streptophyta; class Pinopsida; order Cupressales; family Cupressaceae; genus Cunninghamia; species Cunninghamia lanceolata. The sequence goes on from BSBN01000934.1 coordinate 6,425,704, forward strand.
ATTCATAGTGAAGACTGTGACATCCTTCAAGGAAGACTGCAATCTTTGCATACCAATAACCAAGAGTGAGAGACATCAAGGAGCAGGCATTAAAAGAAAGCTAATGAAAATAACTCAAATCTTGGGAAAGATTAAGAGATAAAAGGTGGAGAGCGCAAGAAGAAGTTGAATTGAGGAGCTAAAGAGAATGAAATTGCCACCACTTATTCTTCATTACCTAATTTTTATTTATTTATTTTGGAAAATCAAAAAATTGAAGGACTACCAAATTTTTCATAGTTATAAGATGTGTGCATATATAGAATGGCCTATCGGCCAAATTATTTTTATTGTTTTCCCCTCTACTTGAATGGGTTGTAGACATGGTGAACCAAGGTAAATCTTTACCAAGTAGTACCAAATATTTTGTATTTATTTATCTTCTTCTTTTACTCTAACTCTTATGGTTCAAATGTATTATATTTTGTTTATTGTGTTTAAGAAATAGAATAAAAAATAAAATAAAATAATTCTTAAATGAAAAAAAACAAATTATTTACTTCTTACCTATTTTCCACATCAAGATTTATTAATTCAAACTAAACTAATTTATGAAGAGTTGTTTTGTAACACTTGTAAAATTATTAAATTATTGTAAAAATAATATTTCAATTTAAACCTAATTTGTAATTGTAACAAAGAAAATATGCTCCAAACAACATTAAATCATTTTCTTACTTTTATCAAGAGTCTATATTCTTTTCATCCTTTATAAAATATACAATTAATAAGTAGTGGCGAGTACCTACCTTGTAGTGTTGTAATTATAGTATGTGTTTTAGTTATAATTATAGCTATGTTTTAGTTTTAATTTTTTAATTCATTATGTAAACATCAAATTTACTTTTGTCAAACCAATAAAATATTTATTATTTATAGTTATAATATTAATAATAATATTAATTATATTATTAATATTTATTATAACACTTGATATATTATCTTAATTGATATTATAGTATTATAATATAGTATAATTTTAATTGATATAATATTTAACTTAATTTTCTTCCTAGAATAAATATTTGTTGTATAGACAAATTGGATTCCAATAATGTTAAGCAAATAATTTTTTTAAAGACAATATAAATATAACAAAATTGTAATATTGATAGTATAATTTATAATTTTTTTCATTTAAATATTAATGAAACAGTACTAGCATACCTATATTTAAAAAAATATATCTAAGTATGCCAAGAGATATCCTTCTCAAGGTGCCTATTCCACCTTTGTGAGGTATATTGATTAAAAATAGGCGCCTCGAGAAGGATATCTCTCGGCATACTTTAGATATATTTTTTAAAAATAGGTATGCTAGTAGCATCCATAGCGGCAAGCCCAATTCTAACTATATTATATAATTATAAGAAATTATTATAATTATATAATATAATATTATATTATAGATTAAATATATTATTTATAATATATTGTATAAATATTTATATTTATTATATAATATATTATTATAATTATAATATTTATTAATTAAAAATATATAATATTATAATTAGGGTTAGAGTTCTAATCCTAACTCTAGCCCTAACCGTAAAACTCTAATGCTTACCCTAATTTAGTAACCCTAATTCTATTTGTAACCCTAACCCTAACCCTAACCTTAATTCTAATCATAATCCTAAATATCATCGTAAGTTCCCTAACCTTTATTATAAGTCTAACCCTATTTTTGACCCTAATTCTCATTCTAATTGTCACCCTTTTTTAAACTATAACCCAAATTCTAATTATAATTCTAACCTTAATCCTAACCCTAATTATAACCCTAATCATAACCCTAATTCTAGCACTAACCCTAACCCTAATTTTAACTCTAATGCTTACCCTAATTTAGTAACCCTAATTCTAATTCTAACCCTAACCTTAACTCTTACCCTAAGCTTGATCCTAATTGAAACCCTAACCCTAACCTTAATACTAAACTTAACCCTAATTGTAACCCTGACCCTAATTCTAATTTTAACATTAACCCTAATTATAGTCATAACCCTAATTCTAACCCTAACCCAAATCCCAACCCTAACCCTAACCCTAACCCTAATCCTAATTTTAACCCTAACCGCAATTCTAACACTAATTCTTACTCAATCCCTAACCCTAATTCTAACTGTAACCCTAACCCTAAAATTTAGGCCAATACTAACCCTAATTTTAACCCTAACCCTAATTCTAATCATAGTTCTAACCCTATTCCTAACCTAAACCCTAATTCTAGACCCTAATTGTAATAATGTGTAACCCTAATTCTAAATTGAACCTTAATTCCAGCTATAATTATAATCCTAACCCCAATTATGATTCTACCATAACTATAATTGTAATTTTAAATCTAACAATAATCATAATTCTAACCCTTACCTTAATCCTAATTCTAACTATGATTTTAACCCTAACTCTAGCCATAACCATAACCCTAACTGTAACTGTAATGCTTACCATAACTCTAATTCTTACCCTAATTCTAATAGTAACCACCTTAATTCTAACCCTTACCTTAATCCTAATTCTAACTATGATTTTAACCCTAACTCTAGCCATAACCATAACCCTAACTGTAACTGTAATGCTTACCATAACTCTAATTCTTACCCTAATTCTAATAGTAACCCACCTTAATTCTAACCCTAATTCTAATAGGAACCCTAATCCTAACTCTAACCCTAACCCTAACGGCAACTCTAATCATATCCACGATTCTACCCTAACTATAACCCTAATTTTAAATATAACAATAACAGTAATCCTAACCCTTACCTTCATCCTAATTCTAACTATTATTTTAACTCTAACTTGAATTCTAACCCTAACTCTAGCCCTAACCCTAATAAATAGTAATTGCTTTATTTGATGTTAAAGGCATATACAAGATGGGTATAAATACTACATAATAGTTGATGAATAGTTGATGAAACTGTCATAGCAGTTGGTATAACTACAAAATTGTGCAGAACTGTAGAAACTAACTAACATAACCATGTAATTACATTGGCAATGTAATACAAACTATGCCAACATTCCCCCCCTTATTACATTATTCCTGCATTAGTACCAAGGTACCCCCCCTGAATGCTAAATTACTAAACAAATCTGATTACATAATATGAATACATATTTTATAGAAGATCTTCCCCCAAAGAACAAATCCTGAACCAAGCGAGGCTCCATCATGCTGTCTTGTCTACCCTCAGAAAGGCATAGCTTTGAGCTGTGTTCTTGAGCTTTTTAGTCCCAAGCTCTCAAATCACAGAGTCTTGAATCATTCGACAATGGACCCTTAGAGATACGACAGATCTTTGCCATGTTTCTAGTGACTGCGAAAGGGTGTAATTCAAGATCATATAATCTTTGAAGTTCACTGGACAACAATCCATATTGAGCTCAACACCAAACCCCAAACCTGTCTCCAAAACAAAATCTTCACAAAACATACATTCTTCAAATCTGTAAGCTCCGTCAGCATCAACAAAGAAAAAGAAAACAACCAAAACCAAAACTGCTTTTCATGCAAAGCATCATCTCAAAGCGAGAAGCTAACTTGAGATGATGGAAAATCCTCCATCCTCCGATGCCACCAGCCTCCAATTTGACATGCTTACACTCTATCCATTTGTTTTAGACTCTTCAATAGCACAAGCATGCAAGTCTCTCAAATTTCTATCAATGATAGCATGGATGGCATAAAAAATACAAACATAATGTGTGGCCCATGTTGAAATGTTAAAAATAATGATGTTGATTTCTATCAATACTGGACCCATACACTAGTCAACCTTATACCTCCTTAGATTTGTAGATTTCAATGAAGAAAATTTTACTCTAATTCATCAATCTTTTCCAATCACTTCTTCCTTCCTTTTTAACACCAAAAATATTTTAAAGAATATACACTTACCCCAATATCTTACAAACAAATCTACAAAACAATATGTTCTTATGAAGTTTGAACCTCTAATCTCTTTCAACAACTTAAATATCCTTGCCAGTTGATCTTTTTCATCTAATTGCACCGGATTGTTTCTAATGTGACATTGTAGAAGACAACTAAAACAAACTTCAGTATAAATGTGAAATAATGAACTTACATATGTTGCACTTCACTTCAACCCTAATTACTTTCTCCAATTAAGAGCATCCACAACTGCCAATCATCAATGCCATATCAATCATTTATCATATAATACTGAATCGTGAAATTCTTGATCCATTAGTGACTAGCCACCTCCTCTAAGATGCCTTCTACTTTAGTCTTTTCTAATTGATGAAGTCCTGGAGATTTCAAAAATAATAATGCTTATGTCTTTTGTGCACTGCAATAATAATACTCTATGAGACACTCTCTGAAAACCCTATACAACAGATTTCAATGCCTTTCTCCTCCATGCGCAACAGCAAATCCATGTCATTTGCTCCAAATAGGATCACTATATCAAGTACATACGTTGGACACAATAAAAGGAAAGACTCTTGAACACAAAGAACACGTGAATTAGGTACTCATGTCTGTTGGAAACCAACTGTCCACTTTAACGTCTCAAATGGACGCAACAAATTCCTCACATTTGGACGTAGCAAACTGATCCTTGAAATTGGAATCTTCACCTTTGACAGCTACAACTTGAACTAGCTTATGGCTTATCTCCTACTCCTTTGCAAATCTTTGCCTAGTGCAAAATCAATACTTGCGGTCTCTTAAACAGGCTACAGCATTTTCTGGCAGTGCTTCAACTGTTAGAATCCTCACGCTGGCCATTGTCCAACAACACCATTTCTCCACATTTTATTCCCTTCTGCAGTCCACTAACAACTCTTGCTCAGGTCATGAATAAATGAATCTACACCTCACATCACACAAGAAGCTCTAATACCATTTAATAAACAGTAAATGCTTTATTCAATGTTAAAGGCATATACAATATGGGTATAAATACTACATAATTGTTAATGAATAGTTGATGAAACTGTCATAGTAGTTGGCATAACTGCAAAACTGTGCAGAACTATAGAAACTAACTGATGTAACCATGTAGTTACATTGGCAATGTAATACAAACTATGCCAACAAACCCTAACTCTAATTGTAATTCTAATGCTTACCCTAATTTAGTAACCCCAATTCTAGTTCTAACCCTAACCTCAATTCCAACTCTAAGCCTAATTATAACCCTAACTTGATTCTAACATTAACCCTAATTCTAATCCTAACCCTTACCCTAATGGTAACCCTAACCCTACACATGTTAATAATTATAATCCTAACTCTAATTTGCTAAGTCTAAACATTTTTCAATTATAATTCTAATAGTAATCCCCCTTAATTATAACTCTAATTCTAATAGGAACCCTAATCCTAACTCTAGCCCTAACCCTAATTCTAATCATAACCCTGATTCTACCCTAACTATAACCCTAATTTTAAATCTAACAATAACCATAACTCTAACCCTTACCTTAATCATAATTCTAACTATGATTTTAATGCTAACACTAACCTGAATTGTAACCCTAACCCTAACCCTAATAGCAATTCTAATGCTTACCCTAATTCTAATTATAATTCTAACCCTTATCCTAACTATAATACTAATTGTAATTCCAATCCCAAATCTAATTATAACCCCAACTCTAATTCTAACCCTAACCCTAACCCTTATTATAACCCTAAACATAGCTTTAATTTTAACCCTAAGCTTGATCCTAATTCTTACCGCAATTCTAATAGTAACCCACCTTAATTCTAACCATGATAGTAAATCTAACTTTAATTCTAATGTCATACACACCTTAATTCTAACCCTAATTGTAATAAAAATTGGAATCCTAACTCTAACCCTAACCCTAATAGTAATAACAACTATAATTGTAATAACAACCGTAATCCTAACTCTAACCCTAACCCTAACCCTAATTCTAATCCTAACGCTAATTCTACCCTAACTATAGTTTCCTATATTAACCCTAACTATAACCCTAATTCTAACAATTACCTAAATCCTAATTCTATGATTTTATCCGTAATTCTAACCCTAAATCTAGCCCTAACCGTAACCCTAAAGTTCTGTAACTCTAATGCTTACCCTAATTCAGTAACCCTAATTCTAACTCTAACCCTAACCTCAATTATAACTATAAGCCTAATTCTAACACTAAACCTGACTCTAATTCTAATCCTAACCTTGATTTCAATCATAATTCTAACCCTAATCCTTATTCTAACACTAACCCTAATTTTAATCCTAATTCTAATTCTTACCCAAACCCTAATTCTAATCTTAATTTTAATTCTAACCATACTTAAAACCCTAATTATATACCTAATTGCAACCCTAATCCTAAACCTGATTCTTAATATAACTCTAATACTAACACTAAATGAAACCCCAATCAAACCCTAACCCTAATTCTAACCTTAACTGTAAAGCTATTTCTAACCCTAACCCTACTTTTAACTCTAACACTAATTTTAATATTCACTTGAAGTTGAACCCTAACCCTAATTTAAAACTTATAAATTTCTTTACTCTTGTCCATTTCTTTCCCACCATGAGCTGACTCGGTACACATTTTGTATGATTTATCACTTTTAGAGTCTTAGATATGTCATTTTTGATGGCATTATCATTTTTTATATCTAAATTTGAGGGATTGTAAATTCTTACTTATCATTATTCCATTATTATATCTTTTCTTTTAGAGTTTTGTGCTTTGTTGAGATCTATCCTTTACCCACCATAGCCACCCTTGCCAATCCCATTAGGTTTCCAATTTCATATCTAATATACCACTAATTCTAACCCTAACCCTAGTTCTAACATTGGAGTTAGTGTTAGGGTTAGGGTTAAAATTATGGTTAGGGTTAGGGTTGGGTCAGTTGAAATGCTTTCGTTGGTGCAATATTAATTCCAAAATTTATATTAATATATAAAACCATTTGGTATGGAGTAACTATTTAAAGACATCATTTGACATCATAAGACAAACATATAATATCTTTAAAAGATGGAAATCCCAATGTAAAATTTTAATATCAACATTCAATAATCTAAAACCAAAAATATTATGCCAAACGAGTACAAGGCTTCTTAGAAGGAGGAAATACAAAAGTATAGTGGTCTAGATCTAGCCATTGATCAAAATAATTGAACAGAGTGCTTTGTTCTTGTGGTTTAATGAAATCCTTGAGCTTAGTAGTTTGGAAAAGATGTGCGTGTTTGTTTTTCTCTTTTGTGACCTTCAACATCCTCTCTAGGCCTTTAAGGCACGTTTGTGTAAGGCCTTTGTTGATAGTTGTAATCATATTAGTAAGGAGATTTATACAATCAAGATCGACAAAGTATTCCACTTGCTCATCACTGCCACCTATAATACCACTAACAATAGCATAAATTGCTTCTTCCTTTATACAATCTATTGCCTTTGCAAGGAGCCCCACAAGTGCAAAAAGTACCCCCGTCTTTAAAGCTCAATTTCATCTTGGGTGAGTGTTGTGATATTGGAAATGAACCTACAAATCTCCATATGAAGCTATCTCATTATGTTCAAATATCTCTTGTCACCACTTGAAATGATTGCCACAATACGTAATAGTACTCTGTCATTCACAATCTCTTTATGATTCCCATACTCTACAATGTTGGCCATAGTTTCCATGACAAAAAGTAGTATATGAGGAGATTCATGAAAGAGAAGTTGAATGAGGCATGGACAACTATTTTTTCTAGTGATAAATTCAAGACTATCACCTTCTTTAGAAAAATATAAAATTATCTCATAACTACGCTTTAGCACTTGAAGGTCTTCCCCTATTTCAAGAAGGGGCTTCACAATTGTAAAAGCAATAACTGTGTGATTAGGTTTGCAATGAACAATGTATAGGATTGCTTTTAGGGCAAGCCAAAAGAGCTTAAAAGGACCTTTAGGATGATAGAAGAAAGGCAACAAATCAAAAATAATATCATGAGAGATGGCTTCAAAGTCGTGGGAGTGAAAAGCATGGTCTGCAAGAATGGCTAAGGCCTAAAGTGCCTCTTCTTGCACTTCTTCACCGGGGGAAGTCAAAAGGTTTCTTGAAAAAGGAACTTGCTTCACACCGTCTCTCATCCTTAGCTCTACCATTTTAGTAGAAACACCCTGATCTTGACAACATAATGTAAATGGGTTAGAAATATCCATTAAGATATATATATTTAATCAATTTGTAATGCACAATATAATTGTAAAATAAGTTAAAGTCCTAATTCAAAATAACTCTATAATGAAATTAATTAACACTAAAATAAAAATGATGAACATACAATGTATATTTAATACTACATATGCTTTCTATGACATTAAGTTAAGGTTCACTACTATTAACCCAATAATATAAAACTAACATTAGATTAGAATATTAAAACAAATCCCAACCAATTATTTAAAAAACTTTAAAAAAATAAAAATTTAATATTGTGGATACAATTTTATAATGTTCTTTTTCTAATTGTTTCAATTTGGACTAATCTTTTTTAATAATTCTTATGAGTAAACTCTGAAAGAGTAATTTTTTCAACAATTCCTCACTCAAATATTGTGGATACAATTTTATAATGTTTTTTTTTCTAATTGTTTTAATTTAGACTAATCTTTTTTAATAATTCTTATGTTTTAGGGAGGAATAAACTCTTTTATATGTTCCCTATTTTTAAGAAAGAATAATTTTTTTAAGAATAAACTCTTTAACAATTCCTTATTTTTTAAGAAAGAGTAATTTTTTTAACAATTCCTCACTCAACTAATACTACTCTTGTAACCTAATATAAAGAAGAGATGAATAAACTCTTTTATATGTTCCCTATCTTTAAGAAAGAATATTTTTTTTAAGAATAAACTTTTTAACAATTCCCTATTTTTTAAGAAAAAGTAATTTTTTTAACAATTCCTCACTCAACTAATACTACTCTTGTAACCTATATAAAGAATGGAAAGTAAATAAACTTTATTAGATGAATATTCAATTCTATTCACTAAGTTAATTAATTAGTGTATAAAAGATAATACTTTTAGATTTTTTTCTAGACATGTTTTTAAAATTAAACAATATTTTAAAAAAATTTAATGAGACATAAGTGAAGTTTTTTTCTAAAATAAATAAAATATAACTTAGATAATTTTAGGAAAAATATATTTAATTATGAGGACTTAAATGAAGTCCTATAAAAAGAGATTATGACTCACCATTTAAAAACATATATTTTATTAGATAGAAACCACAATTTAAAAAAGACACTCTAAGAATAAAATTGAACAACTAAAACATAGGATTTATTGGGCTCTTAAAATAGAAAAGTATATTATCTTACTAAATAATTTAGATATATTATAACTATGCTATAAGATTGAAACTTTGTGTACTTTAGATATATTATATAATGATGCATTTCATTTAAAATATTGGCTTGAGCAACTCCCTTTTAAAAAAAAGATTTAATTTTTAAATAATATATGTATTAAAATAATCTTAGGCTATAATTTAGGAGGTGGTAGATAATCTTAGATTTTGATTTTTAAATTTAAGTTAACATCATATAAATTTAAACTGGGCTATAATTTAGAAGGTGGTAAAGTACTAATTTTAGAAAAATATTAAAACTTGCCAAATGACAAAAGGCATATAAAAAACATTCACTTTATTTGAAATAATTAAAATATAAAAGTTACAAATAATAAATCCCCTAGTTAAAAACTAACCTAATAATTTTACTATGCACTTCATAAATTTAAAAAAACATGATCATATTTTAAAACTAATAATAAAACAATCTCTTACTAAAAACTAACTCAAGTTAGCTACAAATAATAAATAAAGCAATAATTATTTTTCTTATTTTGAAAACTTGTAATCATTTAAAACTTAAAATACAATTCATTCACATAAAATTATTCATTTAACTTTCTTAATTTTAGTTTATTTTATTGTATGATAAAAAATCTAGAGGAGACTCTGTGGAAGAAGCCATAGTCCACCTTCATGCCTGTGAGGTAATTTCTCTCTATTTACTTTTATTTGGTTTGCAATTTTAATTATTTATTATGCCTATGAGTTAATTTCTCTCAGAATTTCTAATAAATTTATTTTCTCCAAGTTCAGATCTGATTATAATGTGAACTGCATGTTGCAGGAGGGAGGTTAAAAAAACCCTCTGTGAAAAAATCACAGGCATGCACATGCATCCAGAGAAAGCAAAGCAAAATAAATGCATCCAAGAAAGAAAGCAAAATAAAATCACATGCATGCACATGCATCTAGAGAAAGAAAACAAAATAGCTTTTTTTTTTATTTTATTGTCTGTGTTTAAACCTAGGATAAGTTGTAAGGTTTCTACAACTAATATCTTAGCCTTTCATAAGTCATATCTAAATACTTACATTCTTAAATTTAAAATAAAACAAATTAAATTATTGTATTGAAAAATTTAATAAATCAAATTTAACACCAGTTAATAATTATCAATAAAATCTTATATAAATCTTTAATTTAATCTTTTTTAAATCCTTACTGTAATAAAAGACAAATTTTTAAATTTAATTAAACAATCATCACAATAATTTAAAACATAAAACTAAATGTATTTTTAACTTAAATAAATTAATACATGTCCCAAGTTTAATTAGCTAAATTATAGTGAATCTAAAGTACAAATTGTAAAGTTTCTTTTTTAGTTTTAAATCTTACCAAAATTAATTAGATCCATAAAAAAAGAAATTTATTGTTTTTACAATAACTCAACTACCCCAACCCCATTGTACACAAATCAAAATCATATTTGCTCAGCTATGAAGCTCACTTGAATTTTTGGCTAAGATGTATGGATAATCTACTATTTTAAGTCTCTGGTGTGGGTTTAACCCCAAATAAAATATTCATTGCTAAACGGAACAGCAAGCTTGTCTTACGGAACTACAACAAACTTAAGTATATTCAATCCATGTTCCTTAGATATGTGAAGCTAAAGTAAAAATATTTAAAACTGTAATAGGCTAACCTTCAATTCCTAGAAAGCAATTCTGCACTCTCTTTCAGCACTCCCTTTTAGGTCACCTCAAATCCTACAATTTGATATTAAAAAAACTTAAGGAGACAATATAAATAGAGATAATGTCTATTTGTTGTAACATTTCTTTCTTTGATTTTAGTGGATAGTAATTGCTTCTTTGAAACTGCCATCCATCAGGTTTGCATTTTATTTTATTTTATTTTTTATTCCGTTCACCTTATCTTTTTTATATATATTTTTATTTTTTATATCTTTCAGCTCCCATGCCCAAGTTTTTCTATTTTTCTATCCATTTCACTTCCATGAATTTATTTATTCATTTTATGAATTTAATTTACATGGAATTTGAATCTTAATTGTTTACAGGAATCTGAATCTTTCAACCCTTGCTGTGAGTGTAGAATGCCTCTCGGTAATAATTAATTATTTATTGATAATAAACAATGTTTATATTATAAATATGATAATAATATATTTATATTATTACATTATTCTAATATTCTCATATTTTTATATAGTATTATATTATATTTGTGTTTATTATTATATTGTTATATTATATTTTATTTATGTTTATGCTTATTATTATATTATTATACAATATTATTATAATATCAATTAAGATAATATATGAAAAGTGTTTTTTTTTTGTAAAAGAGGTAATAACTTTATTGAAAATCAAAGAGGAGCATTACAAAGAAAGTAGAGGACCAAAAGCCCAAGAAACAACTAAAGCAGAAGAACTAAACAAGACCGAAGTTAACTAGCACCATAACCCTCCCTATCCTCATCCAAAATTCTCTCCAAATCAAGGCGAAGCACCGCAGGAACCAACTCCCACTCCTCAGTTCTCCCACCATCTAAATCTTCAGACAGCCATTTCGGCAAGCAATCCGCAGCCCTATTCCATCCACGCAGAATATGAACACATGTGACCATATCCATTAACAAACTAACCTGCAAAATCTGCTGCACAATCAAAGCCAAATGCCAACTGACATCCGCCACTTTCCGCTTAATGAGCAAATTCTTGGGAATCAGATTCAAAAATAATCCGTCTCTAGCCCAAGGCAAGAGCCTTCTCAAAAGCATAGAGAATAGCCTACCCCTCCATCATGTTAATGGTCTGCACCCCCTCAGGGACTGAAAAGAAGAAGATCACTGAGCCTACAGAATCCTTGCCTATCACCCCAATACCAGCAGGCCCAGGATTGCCCCTGGAGGAGCCATCATTATTAATCTTAAGAATCCCAGCGGGAGGAAGCTGCCACTGACCATTCCTATGAATTCTCTTATTAGCCTTCCAACCTCTCCTGACACAAGCTGAAGTCACAGACAGCCCCTGAAGCCCCAATCTCGCCACCACCTCAGCATCCCACTTAATTAAAGGAAAACTCACCTCACACTTAGCCTCCACCGTCTCCTGAATCATACCCAAGATTTTCTGCCAGACTTGTTGTACCATCTTCTTCTTGCCACAAAAAATCTGCCGATTCCTCTCTAGCCAAAGTTGCCACAACATGAAGATAGGCCCCCCAAACCACACTTCCTACAAGAAAGAAGCCATAGAAGGGGATTTACCCACACTATTCCAAAAATCAATCAAGGATGAAGCATGAACACAGGGACTCTGCCAGACATCCCACCAGAAATGCCAAATCTGAGTAACAAAAGGATAGTGGAAAAATAAGTGAGTAGAGTCTTCCTTGGCTGCCCCACACATAACACAAATAGAGGGGCCCTGGAAGCCTCTCTTCTGGCTATTGTCCCAGGTCAAACACCTATTCCAGGCCAGCATCCAAACAAAGAAGTTGCACTTTGGCCAGGAGAAATTGTTCCAGACCTTCCTCCACCACTGAACTTGCTCCCCATCAATTCTATGAGACAGCAAAACCTGATATCTAGAGGCAACAATATAGACTCCCTTAGGATTGGGAGACCAAGCAAGCACATTGTCCTCCTAGAGGGAACTACACCGCTGACTAGAGAGGATACTGAACAACTCAGCATGCTCCTCATGCGAACCAACAACCAGCCAAGTCTCAGGAGACTTCTAGCTTGCCACCTCCAGTTGCCCACAGGATGTAAAGGATTTAAAATCACCCACCCTAGACCAACCAACCTTAAGAAATCTCTGGCAAAGATTTAGAAAATTAGGAGATTGAGAGATAATGGGAGGATAGCCATCCCAAGAATCAGTCTAGAAAAGAGCCTTGGACCCCTGCTTACAAATCCAAAATAAGCCTTCCTTAATAAGAGCTGCCCCTTTTTTGAGAGTACCCCAAATCACCGAGCCTTTCCCCATAAGGGGGTAGTGAGGAATATCACACTGAGGGATCCCTAGAAAGTACTTCTAAGAAAGAATTCTTGCCCAAACCTTATCTTGTTTAGTGCACCAACACTAATACAGCTTCGTAGCCAAAGCAACTCCAGTCAAGTTCGACTGCCGTAAACCAAGACCCCCATACTATTTTGGGCTACAAACTACCTCCCATCTAACCAAACTCCATTTGGAAGAAGTCAAACTACCAGCCCATAACAATTGTCTAGCAACCAAATCTAACTCCTTAACAAATCCCATCGGGGAAACCTGGAGCATACACCTGTAAATGGGCAAAGCCTGCACCACCGACTTAATTAACTAAACACACCTAGCAAAAGATAGCCACCGATGAGTCCAGTGATTAACTTTCTCTTGAAATTTGTCCAAAATATTCTGCCAAGACTCCCTGGGTAAATGACCAACTGAGATAGGAATACCCAGATAGACCAAAGGGAGAGTCCCAATCTGAAAACATAAAGTCTGAGCAATCCTCTGCTAGATGGAGCCCAGAGTATTGAAGAAGAAGAGGGAAGACTTGTCTTCATTGATCAATTGACCTGAAGCAATTAGGTAAACATCCAACACCCTGCATAAATTAACAGCTTCTCTCATTGTAGCCGTGCCCATCAGAGTAGTGTCATCCACAAACTGCAAGTGAGACTACAGAGGTGAATCACCACCCCACTGCCAACCCCGAATGAGACCATCGTCCAGGTTTCTTCTAATCAACCTCCCCAAACCCTCAGCAAGGAGAAGAAACAAATACAAAGACAAGGGATCTCCCTAACGAATCCCCCTAGAAGCACCAAATAACTCTGTGTGTTCCCTATTAATAAGCACCGAGAAGGAAACTGAAGTAGTACAACTCATAACCCACTGGATCTAATCTTCCCCAAAACCAAAGGCACTGAGAGTCTTCCGAAGGAAGGACCACTGGACCCTATCATAGGCCTTATCCATATCCAATTTAATAAACATCGCCTTATCTTTAGATCTGGCCATAGAGTAAATGGACTCAGTAGCAATAACAATACTGTCCAAAATTTTTCTGCCCTCCACAAAGCCACTCTGCTCCTCAAAAATCAACTCTTTTAGCCCCCTTTTCAACCTATCAGTAATAATCTTAGAAATACTTTTATAAATAACATTGCAAAGAGAAATGGGGTGGAATTGACTTAGCCTATTTGCCCATTCACACTTGGGTATGAGGGTGAGAAAGGTCACATTTGAAGCCCTAAGCATTTGCTTATTCCATTGAGATTCTTGGACAACCGCTAAGAGGTCCAACTTGATAATGTCCCAGAATTCTTGGTAAAACTCAACCGGGAAGCCATCAAGACCAGGGGCTTTCCCTTTCTTCATCTGGAAAATAGTCTCCTCAAGCTCCTCAAGAGTGATATCCTTCATAAAAAGCTCATTCATTTCTCTAGTCACCAAAGGGGGAATACTTGAGAGAACTTGGGCTTCTTCAGGTGACCCCCCATGCGAAGCTTCCCAAAAAAGAGAGGAGAAGTACTGCACCACCTCACCTGACATCTCAGGATAGGAGGAAAGCCACTCACCCCTGTTATTAACCAAGACTGAGATAGAATTTCCATGCCTCCTGGCTTTCGCCAAATTGAAGAAAAAGGCAGTATTTTTGTCCCCTTCCTGAAGCCATTCTATCTGAACCTTTTGCTTCCAAAATAGCTCCTCCTGAAGCTCACACTCCTCTAGAGCTTTCAGAGCCTGAGCTTCGTCTTGAAGTAATTCTTCAGTCACCCCATCCTCCCTTATCAGTCTCGTGATACCATCCAACTTAGCCTGAGCATCTACCTTAGCATGAAAAATATTCCCAAAGCGTTGATGATTCCACTGCTTGAGCTTTTATTTCACATACTGCAGTAACTTAGCAAAGGTATACATCACTGTACCATAAGCAAGTCTGCCCCACCTCCACCATTTGGCCACACAATCAAATAGAGACTGGTCTCGCAACCACATGAGAAGAAATCTAAAGGAAGGAGAACGAGGCACATAAGTTGACACACTAGTAAGCTTGATAGGCCAGTGATCGGATCCCCTCCAGTCCAAGATTTTAGAACATGATGACTGCATCCCACCAACCCAATAACAAGAAACCAAAAAATGATCCAATCTCTTGGCAATACAATTATCCCCAACCCTGCGATTGTTCCAAGTAAACTGACCATTACTAGGCTTAATATCAACTAAATTCAAAGCATCAATGCAACTGCGCATAAGCAGTGCAGAGGGATCTAGCCTTGCCGTACCACCTTGCTTTTCAGCCAGCTCTAAAATAGCATGAAAATCTCTAGCCAAAATCCAAGGATCGAGAGGAGCCACGCTGCGGACAAAACTAATATGAGCCCAAAGAGATTGTTTACCCTACAAGTCAATAGGAGCATAGATATTAGAGAGGAGTAAGACTTTCCCCGTCTCAAAAATGGAAGCAATCATAGTCATAGCAAACATAGAAGACAACCACCAAAGAGGACTGATCTTCTGCAGGTTCCATAAGCAACCTAAACCCCCTGAAGATCCATGGCCCCCAGTACATTGGCAATCCCTGTTCCTCCACAGCTTAGGCACCAGACTGAACATAGACTCAACTGTAAGCTTGGTCTCCTACAGAAAAAGAACATCAAGACCTTGATTTCTAACCAAATCGTGAACAACTTTTTCTCTAGGGCTGTTGTTCAAGCCCCTTACATTCCATGATAACACAATCATTTCAAGGGACTTGAAAAGTGAGAATCCAGAGTCTTTACTAACCCTAACTCCACCAAAGTCTCACCCATCATTTTGACCTTTTCCAGATCCTTCTTTCTACCCTGTTTGACAGATTTCTCCACCCCACCCTTCTTAAGGTCCCTTTGCATAAGCCCCAAATGAGGAGAAGATTTACTACTCCTAGCTGCACTTGAGCCCCCGGGCTTCCCAGCAAGAGAAGAATCCCCACCAACTTTCAAGGCTTCAACAAAAGGAACCGGCACCACTGAAACCACCATCTGCTGATCTGTATCCATGTGTAAAGCCTCATCATCTTGTGGTTTTGTTGAAGCACCAGAAGTATTGATCTCCTGGGCTGGACCCTCAACCACCTGATCCAAACTCATCAACCCTGGGTTCACTTCCTGCTGATTGAGATCATCCAAAATCTCAAACCTATTATATGAATCCTCTTGTCTTTCCTTTAAGGTCCACTTTTGACCCCTATTCCTATTACGAGCCTTGACTAGAACAAAACCCTCAGCATCAGCCACCTCATCAGGGACAAGGCCATTTCCCTTATCAACTCCAGGGGGTTGCGAGGAGGTTGAGAAGGCTGAAAGTTTAAGGGCTTTGATTTAGGACACCTTCGCTACAGATGACCGTAAGCATGACAAAGACAGCAGCAGAAAGGAAGAGTCTCATAGTCCAACTGCTGCACCCATGAGAAAGAACCTGCACACATATCTATAGCATCTAGAAAGGGCTTGCTAAGATCAATTTCAACACAAATGTGGGCATAAGCCATAACCTTTTTCCCTAAGGTTGACATTGAAGAGCCGACTGGCTTCCCCAACAGAGATGCAAGCAGCTGCAAAGTATCTTCCTGACAACATTTGACTAGAAACTGGGGTAAACAAACCCACAGTGGAACATGATTTGGCAACTCCTTTGAGGGGATAAAGCCTGCATACCATGGCTTGATAAACAACCCCACCTGGTTATGGAAATAAGGGCCTTTGACAAAGACTTTATTGCAGTCAGCCAAAGAGTTAAAAGTGACCATATAATAACTATTTGCTAGCATCATGATGTCCATTTCACCTTCCAGTGCCCAAGTTCTCTAGGCCCAAGATTCCAAAAATTGTACCGAAGTCCTCATCCCCAAAAATTTGCAATACAAGGAATGACTTGAATAATAATCAATGTCTTCGGCAATCATCTCCAGTGGAATGATTAGCTTTGGGCTCTCTTTGCAATGCTTGAGATAGCCGTTAACCTTAGGGATCCGCACAACATTAGGCGCATCTGCACCATGAAACCCTGATTCCAAAGTGAAAATATTATTATTGAAATCAAAATCAGAAGGCATCCCTAAAGCCTCACCCTTCGAAAAGGCCATTAAACCCTATACAGAAAACACAACCTACAAATGGGTAAGTGTGGGGCAATCCCACACCACCTCCCCCACCCGCTCTTTGCACAAACAACCACCACCCAAACCAGCCCTCACCTGCGCTAGATAGGGAGAAAGAAACCCCACAACAAAAACCTCGGGCTCAACACACCCTACGTACCCTGAAGCAACAACCTGTTGTAGCAAAACACTTGCAAGGACCATTGATCACCACTGCAGAACCACCAACAGTGGACTCACCATGCATGGCATCAAGGAAACACCTGAGCGAACATAGAGTGTAGAAGCAAAGCCACCACAGGCTATGAACCCCAAGAAAAGAGAGCACATAGCAACTAAGGTGAAGCAACCCCCCCCCCAAAATCACAAAGAGACCCCACCCAGATCGCACAGGACACAGAAAAGTCTGATAATATATGAAAAGTGTTAATAATGGTTATTAATAATATTATTAATGGTATTATTAATATTATAACTATAAATAATAATGATTTTGTACCTTTGACAAAAAGTAATTTTGAGGTTTAGGTTATGAAGTAAAAAAATAAATTTTAAAAAACTGATGTTTTTTCACTCAAATTTTTCGCCATCCATTTAGGCATGACTTAACTAGAGGTAAGATTAGTGTTGATAATTTCTCTCCATTATAGGTGTTTGTTGCACTTTCTGACAATCCGCAATAGTATTCAAATTGGTTGAATCTATAATTTTTTAATTTAAAATAATATGATGACAAAAGTATTAAAAGATTTTAAGAGAATAAGCTCCAAAATAATTATCATTTTAATATGAAAAAATGAAGTAGCCAATATAAAACAAGTATCACCGCTTGTGGTGCCAAGTACAACACAGATTTTGTAGATTTCATCTAGTTCACTGCAAATCATTTCACAGCAAGGGTTAGATATTTTATTGAGAGAACTGCATGGAAGTATAAAATGGGGAGAATACAAATCCATGTAGAAGTAGAAAACTTCCAGGGTATTCACCTTTCTCCTATAATTTTTGTCTTCACATTTGACTAAATACAATTAGCCTAAGGTGGCTCCCAAATCCTAACATTTAGACTATATTTTCATTAGAAAGAGAGGAAAAAGGCTTGATTAGAAAATATTGCAAACTGAATATGTATGCATGCAACCTTCTATTTAGCATTCTGAATTTCATAGCACAAAAATAAATTCCAAGGCTAAATATTTTCAAGCAATTAAGAACTAAAAATAGTTCTAGAAAAATAGACATAATGAGTTAGGTGCTTGGCCATGCCAATTGCAGTAGTGTATGTTGGAGATTGTAGTAAGACTTCTGGGGCTCGATACCTATCACAGAAAAAGATGGAATTGATAATGAATTAAGTTATGTTTAATTGAAAATAAAAATATAAAATAGATTTACCATATGGTTTAAACATAATCTGTGTAAGGTCGATAGGAAACAACGTCCCTTGCCAGCCCAAAATCTACAATTTTTATAATGTCATTTGTTACAAATAAGTTCTCTAATAAAAAAATAGAATTCATTCACCCATTTTTAAATATTTACTTTGAGCAAATAAAGAAAAGCTGCCTATATTGCTCAATAGAAAAATAGGAGTAAGCACAAATACCAACTCCATACATGGTTTCAAATCACAGGGAAAATAGCCATTCTTGTGCATATAAGATAACCCTTGAAGCATTTGATAACTCACAACAACTTAGCTCTCTGTTAATAACCATTTGTTTTAAATAATCCCCTTATTCCATAAAGATAACTAACTTTTAACCAAAACTTTAAAAGCTTTACTAAATATAGATTAAAAACAAATTATTCATATAAAACTATAGAAAGCTTTTTGTTTTTGTTTAAGTAATAATAGTAAATACTTTTAGAGAACATGATATTAATTATTTTAATTAATCTAATATTGTGGTTTAGTAATATTTTTTCTAAAGATAATGAATTGTTTATCATTTCAAATTTGTAACTATTATATTTCTAGAACTAAATTTATAAGGAAAAATTTATGTGAACTCATTTTGAAATGTCTTGTCTAAATAAAATTTAAATCTCGCACTAAAATATTTCCTTAACTATAAAACTAAACTTTACAAAGCCTGCATATTCGTATTTACGTGGAGAGCCCTGGCCATGGCCATAGTTGAGTGTATAGAGATTTGAAATGTCTCTTTAAGATATTAAAATGTAATAATATTAATACTTTTAAAATATTTCCATGGTACTTAGATTTTTAACTTTTGACTAAATAAAATTGAAATCTATTATTACAATTTAAAATGCATTAAAATATTGTAAGTTTGAAGAATAATTACACAATATAATAACAATAACATATTCATATTTAGATCACTACAGTATTTTATCTTAGTCACTTAATTTTTTTTAAGCAATAATAGTAACTTTTAGAGAACATGATATTAATTATCTTAATTAATGTTTAGTACTATTTTTTTCTAAAGATAAAGAATTGTTTATCATTTTATGTGAAATTAATATTATAACTTTGTCCATTTGACAAAAAGTAATTTAAAAAAAAGTAAATTCATTAAAACTGATGATTCTTAATTATCCCCTCAAACTAAAATTCTCTCCATATTTATAGCTTTTTGTTGCACTCTCCACAATTCGCAAAGGTCATTTTTTTTGAGTCAATGACAATACAGATAAATCATTTTTCAATGATTTTTTGTTAAAAATTTATCATGTTGACATAGGAAAAGTACAAATTTAAATCAAATTTGGCCCACCAGAAAAATAATCCTATCGCGAACTCATTACAATAGTACTTGCCGAAGGCCTGTACTAATAAAATAGTAAAATAATCAATCTAATAAAATTAATAAAATATATAAATATAATTAATAAAATCATAAAATTTTAGGACTATTAGTATATACTTAAGAGTCATTTTATTTTATTTAAGTTGTAATAAATAAAATAAATGTTAAGTAAATAAACTAAATACAGAATAGCTCTTATGTAAAAAAATTCCAAAAATAATTCTTAAGTAAATAAAATAAGCTCTTTGACTAAATAAAGATTTAGATATAATAATTCTTGAAGTAAAACAAAAAAAATAATGATGCTTAAAGTAAAAATTAAAGTAATTTTTTAAAATTATCTTTTTAAAATTTGTAGTATTTTTTTATGATTTATTGTATTATTATTAAAAAATAAAATAACATACTATTAAAATAGTTAAATAACTAGATATATATTTTTTAAATAATTAGAAATATATAGGTGAAATAGTATCATTAAATCAATGAACATAAAATAAAGTCAATAAAATAATGTGTATAAATATAAGTAGTACTCAAACATAAATTTGAGAAAAATGAAATCAAATAAAAATAGAGCAAATTGAATTGGGAGAAGAAGTTTAATGGATGAGGAGAGAAGTTTAATTGATATGCAAAATGAATTTATGAAGTGTATTAATTATAGAAGGTTAGATTAGGCATTGAGTATTATATAGTCTTATTCTATTTACATGCTACTCATTAAAATAAAAATAAAATTAATGAGATCTAGGGTTAGGGTTCTTTGGAATTAATTAGAATTAGGTTTTCATGACATTTGGATTAAACTATTGAAAATTATTCCATTAAAAACTAATTGTTAGAGCTAAGAACTATGGCTACATCTCACAAAGAAAAAGAAGAAAATTAAGGAGGTAACTTATTTAATCTAGTTTAATAAAAGCCAGCCAAGAAAAATAATGGCAAGGTAAATTATATTATTTTAGTTTAAAGAGGATTAGGGTTATAGTTCTTCAATCTTTAAAAGCCAGAAAGAAAATTAATTATGCTGAGAGGCGTAACTACAGTGGCAGTAAGGGGTGGAGTGTAATGGTGTGAGTGTGTTAACAAAAACTATTAAAGAGGCAACATATAGAAATAATTAGTGACATTAAGGGGATGACTATGACCATGTACATGAAAATAAAATAGAGCCAACATAGTTTTTTTTAAATAACTAGACATATTTTTTTTATATAATTATCAATATATAGCCCACATTTTTTTATTAAATCAATGAACATAAAATAAAGTCAAAAAAATAATGTGTATAAATACAAGTAGTACTCAAACATAAATTTCAAAAAAATCAAATCAAATAAAAATAAAGCAAATTGAATTTGGAAAAGAAGTTTAATGGATGAGGAGAGAAGTTTAATTGGTAAGGGCACTATGCAACCATCCTTTATGTGAGGCCCACCCTTATGTGGTAGACTCATTTTTACTATTGGACCTATTATTGGAATTGAGGAGTCAAATCATAGAGCCTTGAGATTTGGGGATTGGATGAGAGGGGGTGAGTTGGAGCCTATGTGATATCTCCTCATTTGGAGATGGGGAGTGACATAGAGTTCATTACATATACCCCTCTTGTAAGGTGAGAAAAAACTTTTTTTTACTTCATTTTGATCTTGTGTGTGTGAGAGAGACCATTCTTGGGAGATATAAGTTTGAGAGAAAGGCTTGGAGTGGAGGCTCAGGGAGCTTCATCAAGTTCATCTCCACCATCATGGGTAGCTTATTGAAGTGGGCTCCTCATTTTATTTGTTAGATAGATTCAATGCTTGTATGAAAGTTGTATGTTTTGTGAAATATATTTTGTGTTTGAAGTGTTATTATTGTTAGATTTTGTTTTGTGTTCTTATGGGATAATTGTTTTACTGTTGGATTAGGATCTCCCACTTATATGAGAGAAATTGATGTAGCCAACAACATACACTCAATAAAATTGTGCCATTAATCATATGTGAGAGCCGAAGATTTGGAACACTGAAAAAAAAACTTCTATTCACCAACTCTGCTACTACAATGAGAGAAAACTCTCTTATATCCAAGAAAACAAAAAAATAAAAAAAAAGCTTTTTTGGCAGATTTCGACAATTGTCAGATTTTGCCATTTTAGGTAATTTTACAATCATATTTTGAGAATCCATTTTTTTCCCAAAAACTTCCTAAAACTAAGGTAGGACAAAAAGCCAACTAACATCCTAAATTCGAAACATGAGTTTCAAGTTATTAAAAAAAGTAACTTTTAAAAAACTAGAAAAAAACACTAAATTGCCATTTTGAGGGCCAAGATGAAAGTTTCAAGCCCCAAAAAAGTGCCAAGATGAGGTCCAACTAACTAGGGTGGGTTGGAAAACCACTGGCCACCTCATAACACATCCAACTATAAAATTTTGTAGAAAACTCACATCCGAGTCAAAAGTTATGACCTCTGGAAGTCCCTGCATCATTCTCCTCTAGTTGAAAAGAACGCAGCTCCTGCAAGTGAGTGTCTTTAAACTGCTACCATTTGACTAGATCTAACCTCTACACTTCCCACTTTGTAATCCACATGCTATCTGTTGGTGGCAATCCTTCCCACTATACTAAATACTTGTTGTAATGCCCTTGCTGAGTGTAGATAGTTTTCTTATCAAGAACCTGTGCAATCTTTTCCTTCTTCTTATGGGGAATGTGGTGGTACCATGCCACTTCTGGTTGAATATCTTCAGCATCATACTCACCATGGAATGCATATAAATCAGAAATATTAAACATGGGAGAAATATCGAGATCATCTGATAAACAAACCTCTATACATTATCATTGATCTTCTTTGTAATTCTGCAAGGACCAATTTTCATGTACTTCAACTTGTGGTATGTTCCAGTAGGAAACTGCTCTTTTCTCAAATATACAATCACTAAGTTACCTTCATTAAATGTCTGATGTTGCCTACTAATATCCACTGTATTCTTGTACCTCTCATTATTATTCTGCAACTTTTGTGTCACTTCTTTCTGCAAATGTTGAAGGTGTTCTACAAATGCTTCCCCATCATCACTAACCCTATCTTTCATTGCTAGCTGTACCAAATCTAGAACACCCTGAGGATTCCTGCCATACATAATCTGGAAAGGGGACTTTCATGTTGATCTGTTAACAAAACTATTATAGGCAAATTTGGCCTAGGGTAATGCCACGTCCCATTGTTTTGGCTTTTCTCCAACAATACACCTCAATAAATTTCACAGACTCTGATTGACTACCTCCATTTGCCCATGTGTTTGAGGATGATAAGAACTACTAAACTATAACTTAGTCCCCATTTTCTTCCATAAAGTCCTCCATAAATGATTGAGGAATTTGGTATTCCTATCAGTGGTAATAGTCTTTGGAACACCATGTAGTTGAACAACTTTTGAAAAAAATAACTCTGCTACCCTTGTTGCATCAGTAGTTTTCTTATAGGTAATAAAATGAACCATCTTGGAGAACCTATCAACAACTACAAAAATGGAGTCATTACCTCATTGAGTATGTGGAAGTCCCAACACAAAGTCCATGCTCAAATCTGTCCATGGTGCAGTTGGTACTGTTAATGGCATAGACAACCCTATATTCTGTGAATGTCCCTTAGCCACTTGGTAGATTCTACACCTTGTTACATACTTAGTTATATCCCTTTTCATCTTTGGCTAGTAATATTTATCTTCTATCAAGGCTATTGTCTTGTCCTTGCCAAAATGTCTAGCCAACCCACTACTATGAAATTCTCTAATAATGTTTTCCCTCATAGAGCCAACTGATATGCATAGTTGTTTTACTTTAAATAGATACCCATCTTGCGTAAAATATTCACCCCTAAAGTGATCCAAGATATCAGATACTGGGGCCTTCAATTGTTCCACAATCTCCCAAAAATCATCATCAGACTCATACAATTTTTTTATGGCATCAAAACAAATCACCTCAGTTTCCATTGTGGTCAAAAGTGCAACACGCCTACTTAACGCATCTGCAACTTGATTTTGTTTTCTAGACTTATGCTTCAACACAAAATTGTAACCCTGCAAGAAAGAGAGCCACTTGGCATGCCTACTATTCACCTTTTTCTGTGTGTTCAAGTATCTCAGTGCAATATGATCTGTAAACAATACAAACTCCTGGGGAACTAGATAATGTCTACAATGCCTCAATGCTTGAACAATTGCATAAAATTCTAAATCACAAGTAAAAAAATTATTTCTCACTTCATTCAGATTTTCACTAAAGAGAGCTATAGGTTTTCCATCTTGGCTAAGCACATCACCTATTCCCACATGGGAGGGATCACATTCTACTTCAAATACCTTATCAAAATTTGGCAATGCAAGTATAGGTGCTTCTATTACCTTTTGCTTCAAGTACTTGAAGCTCTCCTCAGCATCCTTGGTCCATACAAACTCCCTTCCTTTAGTGCAATATGTTATAGGAGCTACAATACTACTAAATTTTTGAATGAACTTTCGATAGAAAGTGGTCAAGCCATGAAAAATTTTTTACCTCTGTGATGCTACTTGGACTAGGCCATTCTAGAATTGCCCTAACCTTTTCTGGATCCATTCTGACACCATCTTTAGAAATGACAAAGCCTAAAAAAACCAAACTGTCCTACATGAACCTACACTTCTTCAAATTGGCATAGAGCTTTTTCTTCCTTAACATAGCAAAGATGATCCTCAAGTGTTGTACGTGCTCTTCTTTGTTGTTACTAAATACTAAAATATCATGAAAATAAACTACCACAAACTTACCAATGTAAGGTCATAGTATAGTGTTCATCAATCTCATAAATGTGCTAGGTGCTTTTGATAACCCAAATGGCATAACCATCCACTCATCTAATCCATCTTCAGTCTTAAAGGCTATCTTCCACTCATCCCCTTCTCGGATCTGGATTTGGTGGTAGCCACTTCGTAGGTCGATCTTGCTGAAATATTTGGCCCCTGCAAGAATGTCCATCATGTCCTCCATACAAGGTATAGGAAACCGATACTTGATGGTAATCTTATTAATTGCTCTACTATTAGTGCACATCCTCCATGTTCCATCTTTTTTTGGGGTCAACAATGCGGGTACAGCACATGGGCTCATGCTCTCTCTCACCACACCTTTACTTATGAGTTATGTTACTTGCTTATTCATCTCTACATGTTGTGTTGGATTCATCCTATAAGCTTCTTGGTTGGGTAGAGTTGCTCCTGGAATCAAATCAATATGATGCTAAATATCTCTCTTTGGCAGTAGACCATCAGGCAATTCATCAGGAAAAACATCAACAACTTCTTTCAATAGCTCTTCTACTTATGGGGGAATTGAAATGTCTTCCTTTTCACCTTTTTTCACTACTAATGCGTAGAAACACCCTGTCACCTTCATTTCTTTAACAAGATCTCTTTCAGAAAACATGGTCTCACCTTTTCCTTCATCCTTGACAGGCAAAAAAATCACCTTAGAGCCATCTTTCCAAAAGGTGTATGTGTTTTTCTCTCCATCATGCATAACTTTTCTATCATACTGCCATGGCCTTCCCAATAACACATGACAGGCATCCATTGGGACATCACACCATATCTCATCCTGATAGATCTTCCCTATGCTAAACTTAATTAGTAATCTTTTATCAACAATGACTTCATTTCCCTTTTTAAACCATGCAATGCATTATAGATGAGGATGTTTTTCATAGTGTAAATTCAATTTTTCTACCATTTCTTTAGAAACAATATTTTCACAACTACCTCCATTAACAATAACTTGACATACCTTGCCACCTGAAGTGCATCTAGTTCTGAAGATATTGGTTTGAAGCCATGAACCATCAGAGCTTTTGGCTTGTGTTTTCTCCTTCTCTGGAATCACCATTGCTCTTCTCATGAGACTTTCTCCCACATCTGGTGGAACCTCTAGTTCTATCCCTTCCACTTCATGCTTCATTTGAATCAGGTTCACCCTAGGTTGTCCTCCTTGATTTCTTTCTTGCATGTTATAATTTGAGCATTCAAATGCCTTATGACCTTCTTCTCCACATCTCAAACAAGTGAAAGACCTTCTCTGGTTTTCCCATCCTCTACCACTACCATAACCTCTACCTCTTTAAAATCCCCTTCCTCATTCTTGATTTGGAGGATATTGTCGAGTGTCTACTTGTTTTTCCAATCCACAGGATGACTCTCCCCTGCCATAATTCAAACCTCCTCAAAATGGGGTTGATGTACCCCTTCTTCCTCCTTTATTCCTCTAATGGTGCTATCTGCTTTGTTTTTCTTCAGCTTTTAGAGCCAATTGGTAAGCCTCTTCCATACTATTGAGTCGATGCATGCTCAATTAATCTTGAATAGAGAATTTCAGGCCATTCACATATCTAGCATCCATTTTTTCATCAATTTCTTGATGCTCTATACTTATAGATAGCATATAAAACTCATTTGTATAATCTTGCACATAAGAGAGGTTCTGCTTTAAATTTTGAAACCTACGAAAAAGGGTTTGCGCATAATCTATGGGCAATGTTTTTTCTTTCAAATTTTTCTCCATTTTATTCCATGTCCTTATCTTATCCTTGCCTTTCCTCATTCATTCCTTTTGCAGATGATCCCACCAAATCATTGCATGACCCTTTGATGCAGGGACTTTTGGACATCATAACTTTTGACTCGGATGTGGGTTTTCTATGAAATTCTATAGGTGTATGTGTTATGTGGTGGCCAATGGTTACCCAACCCACCCTAGTTGGTTGGACCTCATCTTGTCACTTTTTCGGGGCTTGCAACTCTCATCTTGGCCCTCAAAATGGCAATTTAGTGTTTTTTTCTAGTTTTTTAAAAGTTGTTTTTTTTAATAACTTGAAACTCATGTTTCAAATTTAGGATGTTAGTTGACTTTTAGTCCTACCTTAGCTTTAGGAAGTTTTTGGAAAAAAAATGGATTCTCAAGATATGATTATAAAATTACCTAAAATGGCAAAATTTGACAATCGTCGAAATCTGCCAAAAAAGGTAATTTTTTAATTTTTTTTGTTTTCTTGGATATAAGAGAGTTTTCTCTCATTGTAGCAACAAAGTTGGTGAATAGACATTTTTTTTTAGTGTTCCAAATATCTGGCTCTCACACATGATTAATGGCACAATTTTATTGAGTGTATGTTGTTGGCTACATCACCCTTTAATTTGGTGCATGTGAATTTCACCTTCTTTTCCTCTGTCATGGATTTCTATTAAAAAAAATTTCTCATGTCATTCAACCAGTCTAGCAACTCCTTTGGTTTAAGACTACTTGCATAATCTAAAACATCTACCTTGATCCCTTCATTTTTCCCTTCCAAGGACCTGAGCATCATCTCTTCAAAACTCATGCCTTCTAATTCTTCTTCTTCATGTTCTATATCTTGATTTGCACCTCCTCGACCTATCTCTTCATCAGATTCATCTCCTCCTCTACCCAGTCTTTGGTTTTCCATCTGTGTTGTAAGTTCTACTATTTGCCTTTGCAGATTTTGCATTTCTCTATGCATCTGGGCAAGACTACCTCTTCCTCTTCCTCTCCCAGCCGTCTTCCTGCTCTGATACCAGATGATGTAGCCAACAACATACACTCAATAAAATTGTGTCATTAATCATGTGTGAGATCCAAAAGTTTGGAACACTAAGAAAAAAACTTCTATTCACCAACTCTGCTGATACAATGAAAGAAAACTCTCTTATATCCAAGAAAACAAAAAAATCAAAAAATTACCTTTTTTGGTAGTTTTCAACAATTGTCAGATTTTGCCATTTTAGGTAATTTTACAATCATATCTTGAGAATCTAGTTTTTTCCCAAAAACTTCCTAAAGCTAAGGTAGGACAAAAAGACAACTAACATCCTAAATTTGAAACATGAGTTTTGAGTTATTAAAAAAAGCAACCTTTAAAAGATAAGAAAAAAACACTAAATTGTCATTTTGAGGGCCAAGATGAAAGTTTCAAGCCCCCAAAAAGTGCCAAGACGAGGTCCAACCGACTAGGATGGGTTGGGAAACCACTGGCCACCTCATAACGCATCTACCTATAAAATTTTGTAGAAAACCCACATCCGCGTCAAAAGTTATGACCTCCCGAAGTCACTGCATCAGAAATCCAAATCAGAAGACATCCCTGAAGCCTCACCCTTCGAAAAGGCCATCAAACCCTATATAGAAAAACACAACCTACAAATGGGTAAGTGTGGGGTAAGCCCACACCACCTCCCCCACCCGCTCTCTGCACAAACAACCACCACCCAAACCAACCCTCACCCGCGCCAGATAGGGAGAAAGAAACCCCACAACAAAAACCTCAGGATCAACATGCCCTACGCACCCCACAACAACTAAGGTGAAGCAACCCCCCCTGAAATCACAAAGACACCCCACCCAGACCGCACAGGACACAGAAAAGTCTGATCACAGGCTAGGGCTCGGATGCCCTAGCTCGGCCCTCAAAGATGTAGACAGGAACGCCATCTATTTTATCATAATATATGAAAAGTGTTAATAATGGATATTAATAATATTATTAATAGTATTATTAATATTATAACTATAAATAATAATGATTTTGTACCTTTGACAAAAAGTAATTTTGAAGTCTAGGTTATGAAGTAAAAAAATAAATTCTAAAAAACTGATGTTTTTTCACTCAAAATTTTTGCCATCCATTTAGGCATGACTTAACTAGATGTAAGATTAGTGTTCATAATTTCTCTCCATTATAGGTGTTTGTTGCACTTTCTGACAATCCACAATAGTATTCAAATTGGTTGAATCTATAATTTTTTAACTTAAAATAATATAATGACAAAAGTATGAAAAGATTTTAAGAGAATAAACTCCAAAATAATTATCATTTTAATATGAAAAAATGAAGCAGCCAATATAAAACAAGTATCATGGCCTGTGGTGCCAAGGGTTGATCTCTTATTGAAAGAACTACATGGAAGTATAAAATGGAGAGAATACAAATCCATGTAGAAGTATAAAACTTCCAAGATATTCACCTTTCTCCTATAATTTTTGTCTTCACATTTGACTAAATTCAATTAGCCTAAGGTGGCTCCCAAATCCTAACATTTAGACTATATTTTCATTAGAAAGATAGGAAAAAGGCTTGCTTACAAAATATTGCAAACTGAATATGTATGCATGGAACCTTCTATTTAGCATTCTGAATTTCATAGCACAAAAATAAATTCCAAGGCTAAATATTTTCAAGCAATTAAGAATTAAAAATAGTTCTAGAAAAATAGACATAATGAGTATACTTGGACGTGCCAATTGTAGTAGTGTATGTTGGAGATTGTACTAAGACTTCTGGGGCTCGATACTTATCAGAAAAAGATATGAATTGTATGTGAGATCATTACTTTAGACAAGATTAATAAGATGGAATTGATAATGAATTAAGTTATGTTTCATTGAAAATAAAAATATAAAATAGATTTACCATATGGTTGAAACATAATTTATGTAAGGTGGATAGGAAACAACTTTCCTTGCCAGCCCAAAATTTGCAATTTTTATAATGTCATTTGTTATGAATAAGTTCTCTAATAAAAAAATAGAATTCATTCACCCATTTTTAAATATTTACTTTGAGCAAATAAAGAAAAGATGCCTATATTGCTCAATAGAAAAATAGGAGTAAGCACAAATACCAACTCCATATATGGTTTCAAATCACAGTGAAAATAGCCATTGTTTCTGCATATAAGATAACCCTTGAAGCATTTGATAACTCACAACAACTTAGCTCTCTGTTAATAACTATTTGTTTTAAATAATCTCCTTATTCCACAAAGATAACTAACGTTTAACCAAAACTTCAAAAGCTTTACTAAATATAGATTAAAAACAAATTATTCATATAAAACTATAGAAAATTTTTTGTTTTTGTTTAAGTAATAATAGTAAATACTTTTAGAGAACATGATATTAATTATTTTAATTAATCTAATATTGTGGTTTAGTAAAAAAAATTTCTAAAGATAATGAATTGTTTATCATTTCAAATTTGTAACTATTATATTTCGAGAACTAAATTTATAAGGAAAAATTTATGTGAACTCATTTTGAAATGTCTTGTCTAAATAAAATTTAAATCTCACACTAAAATATTTCCTTATCTATAAAACTAAACTTTACTGCATATTTGTATTTATGTGGAGAGCCCTCGCCATGGCCATAGTTGAGTGTATAGAGATTTGAAATGTCTCTTTAAGATATTAAAATGTAATAATATTAATACTTTTAAAATATTTTCATGGTACTTAGATTTTTAACTTTTGACTAAATAAAATTGAAATCTATTATTACAATTTAAAATTCATTAAAATATTGTAAGTTTGAAGAATAATTACACAATATAATAACAATAACATATTCATATTTAGATCACTACAGTATTTTATCTTAGTCACTTAAATTTTTTTAAGTAATAATAGTAACTTTTAGAGAACATGATATTAATTATTTTAATTAATGTTTAGAACTATTTTTTTCTAAAGATAAAGAATTGTTTATCATTTTATGTGAAATTAATATTATAACTTTGTCCATTTGACAAAAAGTAATTTTAAAAAAATTAAATTCATTAAAACTGATGATTCTTAATTATCCCCTCAAACCAAAATTCTCTCCATATTTATAGCTTTTTTTGTTGCACTCTCCACAATTCACAGAGGTCATTATTTTTGAGTCAATGACAATACAGATAAATCATTTTCTAATGATTTTTTTTTTAATTTATCATGTTGACATAGGAAAAGTACAAATTTAAATTAAATTTAGCCCACAAGAAAAACAATCCTATCTTTTTATTAGTTTACAATCAATAGATTAATAACTTGGTAATTGTGAACTCATTACAATAGTACTTGCCGAAGGCCTGTACTAATAAAATAGTAAAATAATCAATCTAATAAAATTAATAAAATATATAAATATAATTAATAAAATCATAAAATTTTAGGACTATTAGTATTTACTTAAGAGTCATTTTATTTTATTTAAATTGTAATAAATAAAATAAATGTTAAGTAAATAAACTAAATAAGAATAGGTCTTATGTAAAAAAATTCCAAAAATAATTCTTAAGTAAATAAAAATAGCTCTTTGACTAAATAAAGATTTAGATACAATAATTCTTGAAGTAAAACAAAAAAAATAATGATGCTTAAAGTAAAAATTAAAGTAATTTTTTAGAATTATCTTTTTAAAATTTGTAATTTTTTTTATGATTTATTGTATTATTATTAAAAAATAAAATAACATACTATTAAAATAGTTAAATAACTAGATATATATTTTTTAAATAATTAGAAATATATAGGTGAAATAGTATTATTAAATCAATGAACATAAAATAAAGTCAATAAAATAATGTGTATAAATATAAGTAGTACTCAAACATAAATTTGAGAAAAATCAAATCAAATAAAAATAGAGCAAATTGAATTGGGAGAAGAAGTTTAATGGATGAGGAGAGAAGTTTAATTGGTATGCAAAATGAATTTATGAAGTTTATTAATTATAGAAGGTTAGATTAGGCATTGAGTATTATATACTCTTATTCTATTTACATGCTACTCATTAAAATAAAAATAAAATTAATGAAATATAGGGTTAGGGTTCTTTGGAATTAATTAGAATTAGGTTTTCATGACATTTGGATTAAACTATTGAAAATTATTCGATTAAAAACTAATTGTTATAGATAAGAACTATGGCTACATCCCACAAAGAAAAGGAAGAAAATTAAGGAGGTAAGTTATTTACTCTAGTTTAATAAAAGCTAGCCAAGAAAAATAATGGCAAGGTAAATTATATTATTTTAGTTTAAAGAGGACAAGGGTTATAGTTCTTCAATCTTTAAAAACCACAAAGAAAATTAATTATGCCAAAACTATTAAAGAGCCAACATATACAAATAATTAGTGACATTAAGGGGATGACTATGACCATGTACATGAAAATAAAATAGAGCTAACATAGTTTTTTTAAAATAATTACAATTATATAGCCCACATTTTTTTATTAAATCAATGAACATAAAATAAAGTCAAAAAAACAATGTGTATAAATACAAGTAGTACTCAAACATAAATTTGAGAAAAATCAAATCAAATAAAAATAAAGCAAATTGAATTTGGAAAATAAGTTTAATGGATGAGGAGAGAAGTTTAATTGGTAAGGGCACTATGCAACCATCCTTTATGTGAGGCCCACCCTTATGTGGTAGACTCATTTTCACTATTGGACCTATTATTGGACATGAGGAATCAAATCACAGAGCCTTGAGATTTGGGGATTGGATGAGAGGGGGTGAGTTGCAGCCTATGTGATATCTCCTCATTTGGAGATGGGGAGTGACATAGAGTTCATTACATATACCCCTCTTGTAAGGTGAGAAAACACTTTTTTTTTACTTCATTTTGATCTCGTGTGTGTGAGAGAGACCATTCTTGGGAGACATAAGTTTGAGAGAAAGGCTTGGAGTGGAGGCTCAAGGGAGCTTCATCAAGTTCATCTCCACCATCATGGATAGCTTATTGAAGTAGGCTCCTCATTTTATTTGTTAGATAGTTTCAATGCTTGTATGAAGGTTGTATGTTTTGTGAAATATATTTTGTGTTTGAAGTGTTATTATTGTTGGATTTTGTTTTTTTTTCTTATGGGATAATTGTTTTACTATTGGATTAGGATCTCCCACTTATACGAGAGAAATTGATGTAGCCAAGAACATACACTCAATAAAATTGTGCCATTAATCATGTGTGAGAGCAGAAGATTTGGAACACTGAAAAAAAAACTTCTATTCACCAACTCTACTGCTACAATGATAGAAAACTCTCTTATATCCAAGAAAACAAAAAAATCAAAAAATTACCTTTTCTGGGATATTTCGACAATTGTCAGATTTTGCCATTTTAGGTAATTTTACAATCATATCTTGAGAATCCATTTTTTTCCCAAAAACTTCCTAAAACTAAGGTAGGACAAAAAGCCAACTAACATCCTAAATTCGAAACATGAGTTTCAAGTTATTAAAAAAAGTAACTTTTAAAAAACTAGAAAGAAACACTAAATTACCATTTTGAGGGCCAAGATGAAAGTTTCAAGCCCCAAAAAAGTGCCAAGATGAGGTCCAACTGACTAGGATGGGTTGGCAAACTACTGGCCATCTCATTACATATCCACCTATAAAATTTCATAGAAAACCCACATCCAAATCAAAAGTTATGACCTCCGGAAGTCCCTGCATCATTCTCCTCTAGTTGAAAAGAACGCAACTCCTACAAGTGAGTGTCTTCAAACTACTGCCATTTGACTGGATCTAACCTCTGTACTTCCCACTTTGTAATCCACATGCTATCTGTTGGTGGCAATCCTTCCCACTATACTAAATACTTGTTGTAATGCCCTTGCTGAGTGTAGATAGTTTTCTTATCAAGAACCTGTGCAATCTTTTCCTTCTTCTTATTGGGAATGTGGTGGTGCCATGCCATTTCTAGTTGACTATCTTCACCATCATACTCACCATGGAATGCATATAAATCAGAAATATTAAACATGGGAGAAATATCGAGATCATCTGGTAAACTAACATCATATGCATTATCATTGATCTTCTTTGTAATTCTGCAAGGACCAATTTTCATGTACTTCAACTTGTGGTATGTTCCAGTAGGAAACCACTCCTTTCTCAAATATACCATCACTAAGTTACATTCATTAAATGTCTGATGTTGCCTACTAGTATCCACTGTATTCTTGTACCTCTCATTACTATCCTGCAACTTTTGTGTCACTTCTTTTCTGTAAATGTTGAAGGTGTTCTGCAAATGCTTCCCCATCATCACTGACCCTATCTTTCATTGGTAGCTATACCAAATCTAGAACACCCTGAGGATTCCTTCCATACACAATCTAGAAAGGGAACTTTCCTATTGATCTGTTAACAAAACTATTATAGGCAAATTTGGCCTAGGGTAATGCCATGTCCCACTGTTTTGGCTTTTCTCCAACAATACACCTCAACAAATTTCCCAGACTCCAATTGACTACCTCTATTTGCCCATGTGTTTGAGGATGATAAGCACTACTAAACTATAACTTAGTCCCCATTTTCTTCCATAAAGTCCTTAAGAAATGAATGAGGAATTTGGTATCCCTATCAGAGGTAATAGTCTTTGGAACACCATGTAGTCGAACAACTTCTAAAAAAAAAACTTTGCTACCCTCGTTGCATCATTACTTTTCTCATAGGAAATAAAATGAACCATCTTGGAGAACCTATCAACAACTACAAAAATGGAGTCATTACCTCATTGAATGTGGAAGTCCCAACACAAATTTCATGCTCAAATCTGTCCATGGTGCAGTTGGTACTGGTAATGGCATAGACAACCCTATATTCTATGAATGTCCCTTAGCACACTTGTTAGATTCTACACCTTGTAACATACTTAGTTATATCCCTTTTCATCTTTGGCTAGTAATATTTATCTTCTATCAAGGCTATTGTCTTGTCCTTGCCAAAATGTCCAACCAACCCACTACTATGAAATTCTTTGATAATGTTTTCCCTCATAGAACCAGCTGGTATGTATAGTTGTTTTACTTTAAATGGATACCCATCTTGCATAAAATATTCACCCCTAAAGTGATCCAAGATATCAGATACTGGGGCCTTCAATTGTTCCACAATCTCCCAAAAATCATCATCAGACTCATACAAAATTTTTATGGCATCTAAACGAATCACCTCAGTTTTCATTATGGTCAAAAGTACAACACACCTACTTAATGCATCTGCAACCTGATTTTGTTTTCTAGACTTATGCTTCAACACAAAATTGTAACCTTGCAAGAAAGAGACCCACTTGGCATGCCTACTATTCAACTTTTTCTGTGTGTTCAAGTATCCCAGTGCAATATGATTTGTAAACAATACAAACTCCTGGGGAACTAGATAACGTCTGCAATGCCTCAATGCTTGAACAATTGCATAAAATTCTAAATCATAAGTAGAATAATTATTTCTCACTTCATTCAGATTTTCACTAAAGAAAGATATAGGTTTTCCATCTTGGCTAAGCACATCACCTATTCCCACATGGGAGGGATCACATTCTACTTCAAATACCTTATCAAAATTTGGCAATGCAAGTATAGGTTCTTCTGTTACCTTTTACTTCAAGTACTTAAAGCTCTCCTCAACATCCTTGGTCAATACAAACTCCCTTCCTTTAGTGTAATATCTTATAGGAGCTACAATATTACTGAAATTTCGAATGAACTTTTGATAGAAAGTGGTCAAGCCATGAAAATTTTTTACCTCTGTGATGCTACTTGGACTAGGCCATTCTAGAATTGCCCTGACCTTTTCTAGATACATTCTGACACCATCTTTAGAAATGACAAAGCCTAAAAAAACCAAACTATACTACACGAACCTACACTTCTTCAAATTGGCATAGAGCTTCTCCTTCCTTAATACACCAAAGATGATCCTCAAGTGTTGTAGGTGCTCTTCCTTGCTATTACTAAATACCAAGATATCATGAAAATAAACTACCACAAACTTACCAATGTAAGGTCGTAGTATAGTGTTCATCAATCTCATAAATGTGCTAGGTGCATTTGATAATCCGAACGGCATAACAATCCACTCATATAATCTGTCTCCAGTCTTAAAGGCTATCTTCCACTCATTCTCTTCTCAGATCTGGATTTGGTGGTAGCCACTTCGTAGGTCGATCTTGCTGAAATATTTGGCCCTTGCAAGGATGTCCATCATGTCCTCCATACGAGGTATAGGAAACCGATACTTGATGGTAATCTTATTAATTGCTCTACTATTAGTGCACATCCTCCATGTTCCATCTTTTTTTGGTGTCAACAATGTGGGTACAGCACATGGGCTCATGCTCTCTCTCACCACACCTTTACTTATGAGTTATGTTACTTGCTTATTCATCTCTGCATGTTGTGTTGGATTCATCCTATAAGCTGCTTGGTTGGGTAGAGTTGCTCCTAGAATCAAATCAATATGATGCTAAATATCTCTGTTTGGTAGTAGACCATCAGGCAATTCATTAGGAAAAACATCAACAACTTCTTTCAATAGCTCTTCTACTTCCAGGGGAATTGAAATGTCTTCCTCTTCACCTTTTTTCACTACTAATGCGTAGAAACACCCTGTCACCTTCATTTCTTTAACAAGATCTCTTTCAGACAACATGGTCTCACCTTTTCCTTCATCCTTGACAGGCAATAAAATCACCTTAGAGCCATCTTTCCAAAAGGTGTATGTGTTTTTCTCTCCATCATGCATAACTTTTCTATCATACTGCCATGGCCTTCCCAATAACACATGACAGACATCCATTGGGACAACATCACACCATATCTCATCCTGATAGATCTTGCCTATGCTAAACTTAATTAGGCATCTTTTATCAACAATGACTTCATTTCCCTTTTTAAACCATGCAATGCGGTATAGATGAGGATGTTTTTCACAGTGCAAATTCAATTTTTCTACCATTTCTTTAGAAATAATATTTTCACAACTACCTCCATTAATAATAACTTGACATACCTTGCCACTCGAAGTGCATCTAGTTCTGAAGATATTGGTTTGAAGCCATGAACCATCAGAGCTTTTAGCTTGTGTTTTCTCCTTCTCTGGAATCACCATTGCTCTTCTCATGAGACTTTCTCCCACATCTGGTGGAACCTTTAGTTCTGTCCCTTCCACTTCATGCTTCATTTGAATTAGGTTCACCCTAGGTTGTCCTCCCTGATTTCTTTCTTGCATGTTATAATTTGAGCATTCAAATGCCTTATAACCTTCTTCTCCACATCTGAAACAAGTGAAAGGCCTTCTCTAGTTTTCCTGTCCTCTACCACTACCATAACCTCTACCTCTTTAAAATCCCCTTCCTCATTCTTGATTCAGAGGATCTTGTCGAGTGTCTACTTGTTTTTCCAATCCATGGGATGACTCTCCCCTACCATAATTTAAACCTCCTCAACATGGGGTTGACGTACCCCTTCTTCCTCCTCTATTCTTCTAATGGTACTATCTGTTTTGTTTTTCTTCAGCCTTTAGCGCCAATTGGTAAGCCTCTTCCATACTGTTGAGTCGATGCATGCTCAATTCATCTTGAATAGAGAATTTCAAGCCATTCACATATCTAGCAGCCATTTGTTCATCAGTTTCTTGATGCTCTATACATATAGATAGCATATAAAACTCATTTGTATAATCTTACACATAAGAGAGGTTCTGCTTTAAATTTTGAAACCTATGAAAAAGGGTTTGCACATAATCTATGGGAAAAAAAATTTCTCTCAACTTCTTCTCCATTGTATTCCATGTCCTAATCTTATCCTTGCCTTTCCTCATTTGTTCCTTTTGAAGATGATCCCACCAAATCATTGCATGACCCTTTGATGCAGGGACTTCTGGAGGTCATAACTTTTGACTCGAATGTGGGGTTTCTACGAAATCTTACAGGTGGATGTGTTATGTGGTGGCCAATGGTTTCCCAACCCATCCTAGTTGGTTGGACCTCATCTTGGCACTTTTTTAGGGCTTGCAACTCTCATCTTGGCCCTCAAAATGGCAATTTAGTATTTTTTTCTAGTTTTTTAAAAGTTGCTATTTTTAATAACTCGAAACTCATGTTTCAAATTTAGGATGTTAGTTGACTTTTCATCCTACCTTAGCTTTAGGAAGTTTTTGGGAAAAAAATGGATGCTCAAGATATGATTGTAAAATTACCTAAAATGGCAAAATCTGAGAATCGTCAAAATCTGCCAAAAAAGGTAATTTTTTGATTTTTTTGTTTTCTTGGATATAACAGAGTTTTCTCTCATTGTAGCAGCAAAGTTGGTGAATAGACATTTTTTTTAGTGTTCCAAATATTTAGCTCTCACACATGATTAATGGCACAATTTTATTGAGTGTATGTTGTTGGCTACATCACCCTTTAATTTGGTGCATGCGAATTTCACCTTCTTTTCCTCTGTCATGGATTTCCATTCAAAAAAATTTCTCATGTCATTCAACCAGTCTATGAACTCCTTTGGTTTAAGACTACTTGCATAATCTAAAACATCTACCTTGATCCCTTCATTTTTCTCTTCTAAGGCCCTGAGCATCATCTCTTCAAAACTTGTGCCTTCTAATTCTTCTTCTTCATGTTTTGTATCTTGATTTGCACCTCCTCGACCTATCTCTTCATCAGATTCATCTCCTCCTCTACCCAGTCTTTGGTTTTCCATCCGTGTTGTAAGTTCTGCTATTTGCCTTTCCAGATTTTGCATTTCTCTATGCATCTGGGCAAGATTGCCTCTTCCTCTTCCTCTCCTAGCCATCTTCCTGCTCTGATACTAGGTGATGTAGCCAACAACATACACTCAATAAAATTGTGCCATTAATCATGTGTGAGATCCAAAGGTTTGGAACACTGATAAAAAAACTTCTATTCACTAACTCTGCTGCTACAACGAAAAAAAACTCTCTTATATCCAAGAAAACAAAAAAGTCAAAAAATTACCTTTTTTGGTAGATTTCGACGATTGTCAGAATTTGCCATTTTAGGTAATTTTATAGTCATATCTTGAGAATCTAGTTTTTCCCCAAAACTTCCTAAAGCTAAGGTAGGACAAAAAGACAACTAACATCCTAAATTTGAAACATGAGTTTCGAGTTATTAAAAAAGTCAACCTTTAAAAGATAAGAAAAAACACTAAATTGTCATTTTGAGGGCCAGATGAAAGTTTCAAGCCCTAAAAAAGTGCCAAGATGAGGTCCAACTGACTAGGATGGGTTGGGAAACCACTGGCCACCTCATAACGCATCCACCTATAAAATTTCATAGAAAACCCACATCTGAGTCAAAAGTTATGACCTCCAGAAGTCCCTGCATCAGAAATCCATGTGAGGAGTTGAGGGAAGTGTGAATCTCTTTGGAAAAAAAATCACATTCTTTTGAGAGGGAGTGTTTCCATGAATGCATCATATTTTTTGTTGGAATGAGTACCATTGAAATATGTTGTTTTGGAAGGAATATTATTACATGATGGAAATGTGATAGCAAGAGGTTTTTGAGAGTGTGTGAGAAGAATGGAGATATGTGTATATTTGAATAGAGATTGTTATTTATTTTCCCCAATGGAGAGATGTCCACTCTTCTTCCCATACCATTTGGATCCTTTCCTGGACCCATTGTGTATGTGTAAGCCCTTGGGATGTTTGGAACTAATTATGTTGTCACTGTTTACAAAATATGAGTGTTTTATTCTATATTGTGTTGTGGACTTGGGTTTCTTAGAAGGCCTCCTAGCTTAGGGGTTGGATTGTCAACAATCCCAATGGTTAGGAGTTTTATTTACAAGTTTTAAAATGGAGAAAAAAAGAAGAAGAGTTTCCTATCCTTGGAGTATTTTGAATCTTTATTTTGTGAGGAGAATAATATTTAAAATGGCCTTGTAATGTAACTTAAAAGTCTTGGGGTAACCTTGTTAAGCTTTGTAGAGAGAGTTTGAAAGTTGTAATAATATGGCTCAATGGTGTTATTATTTCAATAAAAATAAAATTGTATTAGGTTGTAAAGATTCCTCTTTTCTCCTTATTGAGTTTAAATACTTAAATAAATATTTCTATGCATTCAAATATATTGTGGGAAAAGACAAATGTAGGTGTTCATTTAAGTATTCAACTAATGCATTTAGGTAATCAAGTAAAAATAAGAATAAAGGAAATTTCCTCTTCTCTTATACATTAAAGTTGTAAATAAATTTAGTTCAATTTAATCTCCATCTTCCCTTGTATATCTAAATAAAGGATAAAATAAAATTTTGGTTGCATTGTAATTTAGATATATTCACTTGGTTTAAATGTTTTCTTAAAGTTAAGTTATGTATGTATGTATGTATGTATGTATGTATGTATGCATGTATGCATGTATGCATGAATGTATGTATGTATTCTTTCAGATCTAGATATCACTTTGGTTGTCGTAGTAGATGACTAATGGATTTTGAAAAGTGATACCAAATTTAGTGAGGATATTTTAAAACCAAATAGCCTCAATGATAGTATTGATAGCTCCCTAATACTCAGCCTTAGTTGATGAAAGATGAATGGCATGGTACTTCTTTCTCTACCAACAAATGGGTTTGGAACCAAGGTGAGAACCATAGAAAAGCATAGACTTGTGATCATCAAGATTACTAGCCTAATTAGAGTCCATGTATCAAATCAAATCTAAATTTTTACCTACTACATAGTGAATCCCATAGTTTTGAGTGCTCTGAATGTAGTGTAAGATGTATTCGATAGCCTTCCAATGAAGCTCATGTGGCTTTGTCATGAAGCATGAAACCATGCCAACTGTGAATGAAATATGTAGCTTAGTATGAGTCAATTAGATGAGGCTACCAGTGAGTTTACAATTTACAAAGTGGCATCAACAAGTGGAGTGGAACACTTTTTACCTCAAGTTTGAATCCAAATGGAAAGGGAGTTAGTGCATGCTTACAATTAGCCATGTGAAAATTAACTAGAAGATCAAGAGCATACTTGGGTTGCATAAGAGATATCCCAGAAGAGGTCTATATGATCTCAATCCTAAGAAAGTATAACAAGAGACCAAATTCATTCATGGAAAATCTATCCTGCAAAGAAATCTTGACACTTGCAATAATGGATGGGGTGCTCCATGTGATAATCAAATCAACATAGAAAACCAAGAAGAGAAGAGCAACCTCCTATCTCATGATGTAGACATTTAGGTCTAAGTGGCATCTAGAGAACCCAACTGAGAGAAGAAAGAAGTCCATTTTGGCATACCAAGACTATGGGGTCTTCTTAGGTCCATAGAGAGACTTCCTCAATTGACAAACTAGTGAAGAGTCATAAACGAATACCTATGGTTGTTCTATGTAAATCTCCTCCTATAGATCCCCATGAATAAATGCACCCTTCACATTGGATTTAATGTATAGACCAACCATGAGCTACAACAATAGAAAAAAATCAAGAAAATGAAGTTCATCTTGGTGACAGGGGAAAAGATCTTATTGTATTCAACACCAAGAACTTACGAGAAACCTTTAGCCATAAGATGTGGTTTGTACTTGTCAACCGATCCATTTGCTACAAATTTGGCTTGATAGATCTACTTATATTTAACTAGCTCTCTTTCCTTAGAAAGTGGAACAAATCCATGTGTTTTTTTTAATTAAAGAGTTATACTCTTCCTCCATTGTTGAATCCCACTTAGAAATACCTGATGCTTCATGAAAGGACTATGGATTTGAAGCTATAGCAATGTAGGAATGTGAAATGTCCTAGTGCTATGATCAAGTCCTCTAAGTATCTAAAGGATACCTAACAAGAGTTCCTATGGATTGAAGAGTCTATCAAGCCTAGAGATGCATAGAACGGGATGGAGGAGGAGAGTCCTTAGCATTTGAATCTAGACTTTTTGAAGGGTGAGGTGGAGCCTCATGATAAATCATATGAGTAGAGGAACCTAGAGGAAAATCCTCTAAACTATCATTTGAATCTACTATGGAGGAGGGAAGATGTGAGGATGAATTGGGAGAGATTTCTTCAAAATCCACACTTCACTTAATGAAGAGCTCATGTGTCTTAGGATTCAAAAGTCAATATTATTTGACATTGTTGGGGTATCCAACAAATATGCAGGGACATTTATTTGAGGTTCTAAGGACCTATGCTTCTCTAAAGGAATGTGTTCCCACCCAAGAGAGACAAAAACTATGAAATGTCACATAATAGGTTTTCTACCACACCAAGCTTCAAAGG
Source organism: Cunninghamia lanceolata (assembly GCA_027924645.1). Lineage (NCBI taxonomy): Eukaryota > Viridiplantae > Streptophyta > Pinopsida > Cupressales > Cupressaceae > Cunninghamia > Cunninghamia lanceolata. The sequence continues at coordinate 6,467,936 of BSBN01000934.1, forward strand.
GAGTGATTCCATTCAATGTCTTATGTGGAACCATAATTTGGATGTGAGCAACATAATTGATAGCTTCTACCAAATATTCAGATGCCAGAGAATGATCATGGATCATACGGTTATTCATCTCTTTCAAAGATCTATTTTTCCTCTCTACAACACCATTCTACTAAGGTGTGTAGGAAACTGAATCTTGAAGATCAATCCATTCAAGAGTATAGTATTTTTCATAGTGATGGATAAAATTATTCTCTGCAATTGTCAATGTGAAGAATCTTAGAAAAATTTACAAATTGTTTTTCTACATGAGCCTTAAACTCTAGAAATCTATTAAACATTTCACCTTTCTATCAAAGGAAGAAGACCCAATTGTATGTAATAAAATCATAAATGAATGTGTGAAAGTAGCAAGCCCTGCTAAAAGACAAGGATGGAAATGGACCTGCTAAGTCATTGTGATCTAGCTCAAGAACTTCTAAAGCCCTCCAAGCCCTCCCTTTGTCAAACTTATCCTTAGGATGCTTTTCGAAGGCACAACCCAAACAAACACCATATGAAAATTTGATCCCAAGAAGACTTGTGACCATGTCCTATATGTTAAGCTATTGAAGGTAGTGGTAGTTGAGATGGCCAAAACACTCATGTCATAGTTTTCTCATAGAATCTAAATGGGGAGAAATTTTGTAGTGGGGGCATTAGGTACAAAGTGAGAAAAAGAATAAAGCCAAGACTGATGGTTGGCCTTTTCCATTGTAAGGAGTGCATTATCTTCAAGATCATTGATGGTGATCGAATCTAGAGGGAACTCAACCTTTCTACCATTCTGGGAGATCTAGTAGATGTAGAGAAGGTTTACTAAGAAGTTAGGAACATAGAGAACATCCTCAAATGTACTAGTGCCAACATCAAATAATCCCTTCCTAATGACATCTACTCAAGAATCATCCTTGATGAAAGTATGAGGCACAAACCAAGTATCCAACAAAGAAATATCTTCTCTATTAGAACCCATATGGTGTGAAGAACTTGAGTCAAGAATCCATTGACTAAATTTTTTATTGAAGCAACAAGCACAATTGCTTTCCCTTTACCATATTTTAAAGGAGTGGAGGATTTAAATAAGTAATAGAGGAGGGAATATTAATGTTATTCTTTTTAGAATCTATTTCATCTCATCAATTTGCTTCCCATGACATGAATGCTCCTCATGATCAACCTTCTTACAGTAGCTACAAGTTGGCATTTCCTTCTTCTGTGAGTTTCCCTTGGATGAAGAGGATTGTGCATGATCTTTCTATGACATCTTCTTAGGCTTTTTCTATTTCTTGTCAGATTGACCTAATTCTTTCTATCATTTTGGCTAACTAGCTAATAAATCCTGAGACCATGATGGCTCTAGGAGACCATGGAAAGTAGTTTTCCTTATTCATGCATTAACATCTTAGAGAAATATGTAAATGATAGCATAGTGTATGTGGCACCTATAGTCAACTTGTGAGTATGAAAGCTTGAAATAAAAGCTAGATATTCAGGACCAAGTTTGTTCAGTGTATTGAAGACTACTTAAATGTTATTTTTTTTCAATGCCACATGCTTTACACTATTCTCTAAGGTCATTCAGCTTTGTGATGCATAAAAGCACAAAGCTCTATCACACTTTCAACCGACTTATCAGCACAAGTGAATTTAAGTATTTCTAACTAAAAATCAATTTTGGTCAAACATATGATCTTGTAAGATTCATTCTAGCTAAGTTAGATATGTCCACAACTTTTCCAACTAAAATTGTTGGCTAAATGCATATGTAGCATCATTATGAGGTCAATTTACCAAAAATATAAAATTATTTGAAAACCTTGGTATTTCAACAACTTATAGTTGAGTAAATAATATTTTTACAAAAATATAAATATACCCTTTTGTAGATCTATAAGTTTAGTTTTCATATATATATATATACATATATATATATATATATATATATATTAATAGTTTAATTATTATTTATATTTTCCTTTCTATTTTTACTAAAAGTAGGTTATCAGCACAAAATATTAGGTCGATTACCATGTCAAGGAAAAATAGTAAAACTTATTAAAATTTTTTTAAAAAAATATGATGCACTAGATAAAAAAATCTATATCAAGATGGTATATTTTTTTTCTATTTTAGATAAATAGTTAATATGAAAGTTGACGTTTAATGGAAACAACTACGTTTTAATACATACACATTTTCTTATTTATTTAAAAATATATATTTATCAAAATTGGAAAAAAATATATCCATGCACTAAAGTTTCAAGTTATAAATACAGACAAAAAAATTGAAGAAAAAAAAATTTACTATATAAAGATTGGTGGCTCATGTAACTTCATTTTTCAGCATTTTATCAACAACTAAATTATAGTGTCAATTTATTAAAAACTATATTCAAATAATTTTTTACATTTTTTCAAAAAATACAAATATTAAATATACTAAAAAATAAAAATTTTATTAGTTTACATCATTTCAAAATTCAAAACATATATGTCACTTTTAAGTGATTCAAGTTTAAAAGTTGGATCAGCGTTGGTCATTTCCTTTACAAAAGTGTGACACAACTTTGTGCTTTTACCCTGATATAATCTTGGATGTTGTGAAATAATTGTGAATCAAGGTTCATCAAATCATTGTCAATCTTATAGCCTCAAACTTCATCAATTTTACTATATAAAGATTCTATTTTTCCCTAAGCATCATGTGAATTCCTATGAGATTCAATCTGAAACATAAGATCAATGAGAAATGAAACTATGAAGACATCCAAGTGCTTTTATATGTTCAAGCATCCATTGCATCTTTTACTTACCTTCTTTAGGTTCATCTACCTTTTCTTGAACATATGGAGTATACCCTTTTTGCATTAATGTGTCCCATGCATTTTGATGCCATGTTGAGTAGTTGTATGGAGTTAGCAATGGAAACTTAAAGTGACCCATTGTGAAGGAAAAGCAAAGCACAATCAAATAGAGAGGATGTGCACAATTCCAAGAACACATGAAGATACCCCCCAAATTCACTCAATCGAGATCCCCCCAACAAATATGATTTGGAACTTTATAGATTAGTGTGTATATAATGCTAGAGTTATTTTCCAGAGTTTTACAATGTCCAAAAATGGACCAAATACTAAAACTAAAATTTAAGGTCAGATTCAAAATGTCAAAATAAAACTAATGTGTAATTCTTGAAAAAATGTTCACTTTCAAAACAAGAATAATTTTAATCTGAGATCATATTTGAAAGTTATAAGCATTTAAAGGTTTAAAAACTAGGATTATCTTCTAGATTTGACGAGAAAATTGATTTTGTAGAAGAATTAGACAAATTATGAAAAAAAATTTATCACTATGAAGAGCATGAAATTGTACCCGAAATAGAAAAAAAATGTCTTGACAAAGGAGTTTGAATGCTCAAGATATTGGTCTTTGAAGTTGTCCTACAAAATCAAAAGTTGTAATGGTGAAGGAGACAAAATTTTCAAAATCTTGTTGATGTGAGTATGATGTCATGATGACATCATTATTAGAATATTTCAAGGTGCTTACAAAATATTTTGTGTCTGGAATATTCTAAAACTACCCTTTGTTGCCAAAAAACCACCTATTCTATGCCAAAACAACCTAATTTAAACTCAAAACTACTTCTATTTAGTGAAATAGTAGTTTGAAAGAGAATATTCACTAAATATTCTTGTTGGTGATGAGTAGTTAATGGAACCACTACTAGAGGTGGTAGTTTGGAGATGCCACTTAGGTGTGACCACAAATGGGCATTAATGTAGCTGTATGTCATTAGTGGTGACTGCATGATGGCTCGATATTTAATTATCTCTAGGCTATTTGCTGGTGGCTAACACTAGAAGCCAATGCTGGTAATAGTTGCAAGGAGCAACATTGCTGTAATAGTGCATGTTAAATGGTTAATTTTTTTTGAATGACTATATAGTATGATGGGTCATATGGCTCGAGTCACCAAAACAAATTGCCTCAAAGTTAAATTTTTTGAAATTGGATAAGATTTATAAGAAAAATAAATACTTTTTGAGACTTCTAGATCCAATGGTAGGGACGTTTGACCTAAAGATACCCTAATTTTTAGCAACATGCTAGATCTTCATAGAAAAACTACTACTTGAAACCCTTGTAGATCTGGCCTCTAGTGTCCAACTGGGATAAAAAATCTAACTTTCGGGTATGTGTAGGATCATGATGGGCCAATCTATACCTCTAAGTGGCAATGAAAATACAAAAATTAGACTTAATCAAGTTCATGTGAAAATTTAAATGGATTAGCTACACAATTTGAGAAAGATGTAAGAATGAAATTTGTGGAGAATTGAATCTAGTTTATGGGATACTAAATTTAAAAAAAAAAACTAAATTTACTTAGTTAAAAAAGACTATTTCATTGAACAACTATTAAATTTTTCAGAAAAAAAATGAAAAGTTCATGTCACTTCAGCCAACCTAACTATGAGAAATTTTTTTTTTTTTTTTTTTAAACTTTCAAAATAAGTAGAGGACTCCTGCCCACATGTGACACATTTTTTTTGAATTTTTTTCCAATAAAATAATTAGTTATGATTTTTTTACTAACTTTTTTTAAAAACTAAAAATTAATTTTCCAACCAACCTAAATCGATAAAAATAAAATTGGAATTCAATTTTTTTAACCTATAGCCAGAAAAGCAAAGAGTGTGACACAACTTTCAGATCTCAAAAAGGTGAAACAGTTTGAAAGTTATGGATGTTTTTCAATCAGTGTGTCCATCAGGGTTTCAAATATAGACTATATAGAAAATTATTAATAATTATTTAATAAAATTATAACAAAAAAAATCTTATATTTTTAGAAAGTTGACAATATCTTATATAAACCCTTTTCATTTTATCAAATTTGCATTAAAAAATGTCATCAGTACGAAGGGTGAAGTTCGAACAAGAGAGTGAAACCTAAAAAAATGTTAGAATTGATGGAACGTCAACAATGACAGTCCCAAGCCTACATACAAGGCAAAATAGATGCAAAATAGATATCCATTATTAACAAATATTCATTTTGATTTGGTAAAATATCTTTTTCCCTTTTTATGTTTTGCAAAATGGATATCTATTTTAGGTTGTCCAAAATGGATATCCATTTTGCTTTACCCAATTCTTTTCATTATTTTTTAGTTTGTTGTCTTAGATTAAGTTATAGTTCATTTTATTGTTCTTTAAGTTGAGATTCTAAATAATTATAGTCTTTCATACCAAATGTTGGGACTAAGGAACCATGTTCTAGTTGGTCAACATACTATGATCAAGGAGTAACTTAAATAATATGTTCAAAGACAATGATACAAATGTATTATCTATCTAGTAACATCTAAGAAAGCTCATGATAGTATATAAAACCAAAAGAAACAATATGGGACACTAGATTTTATGTTAGAAATGCTTATGCGAGAAAACCTAGTAGTAAAAGATAGTTACCATTATATTATTTAGAATCCATTGATTTAATAGAAGAATTCTTTTGATAGAGTTGATATCTGCATGCTTATAACATACTTTTCTTCAATGTTTCTCACATCCAACACCTAACTAATCACAATCCAACCATTCTCCATTCACATGAGTAGATAGGTATATGCATCATCACAGAATACCAATTATCTAACTATCCAAGCAACCCATGGAATACGAAGAGTCACAAAGCTATATGTTGACCATATCATAAAATCAATATATCACATATATCACCAAACATGATGCCTCCATGTGGATAATCATTATAGATGACTATACATTGTTACACATTAAATATCAATAGTTTATTACTAACTATAGTCAATGTATTCATGTCTTCTTGTATAACCACCACAACAAACCATAAGCTTGTGGTAACACATAGAACCATCTAACCAATTCTTTCAACTTGTAGTATTGTAGAACATTCTCTTAACATAACCAAGCCTCTACATTGTTCCACATGAACTTCAACTCTACTACAAGTGTACTTGCATTATCATTTATGCTTTTACTAGCACAATTAATTGGGTAGTTGTGAGTACTTCCTTGTTAAATCATTTTCCTAGCTTTCCTAGTTTTCCTTTCTAATTTCCCTAGAGAGAGAGAGAGAGAGAGTCCTATTTTTCTTGTTTTCATTTCCTTCATCAATAAGGGAGAGGGAGAGATAGAGGGCAGAGATAGGGAGATAGAGGAATGATTGGGGAGAGAGAGGCAATAGGTAGAGAGATAGGGAGAGATACATATATGGAGAGATATAGGAGATAGAGGGGAGAGATAGGGAGATAGAGAGTGATCAAGATGTCCAGAGAGATAGGGAGAATGATTGAGAGGTAGAGGGACAATAGAGATAGGGAGATAAGTGAGAGATAGGGAGATAGAGGTTTAGGGTTTAGGGGTTAGGGATTAAGCTTTAGGAGCATTATTGAGGGTTTAGGGGCATTATTTATAGTTTAGGAGTTTAACATTTCTCAAGTTTTGGGTTTACGGGTTAGGGTTTAGGGGTTTAATGTTTAGGGTTTAAAGAGAGATAGAGAGAGGGGACTAATAGAGATTGGGAGAGATAGAAGAGACAGAGGGGAGATATAGGGAGATAGAGAGTGAGAGACATGTCTAGAGACATAGAGAGAGAGAGAGATTGAGAGGTAGAGGGATGGTAGAGATAGGGAGAGAAAGGGAGATAGAGGTTTAGGGTTGCTTTGGTTTAGGGGCATTATTTAGGGTTTAGAGTTTATGGTTTTGGGGTTAGGGGTTAAGTTTTAGAGGTTTAGAGTTTAGGGTTATAGAGAGATAGAGGACCAATAGGGAGATATAGAGGAGACTGAGGGGAGAGATAGGGAGATAAAGAGTGAGGGACATGGCCAGAGACATAGGGAGAGAGATTGAGAGGTAGAGGGACAAAGTTGATAGGGAGATAGGGAGATATACGGAGATAGAAGTTTAGGGTTACTTGGGTTTAGGGTTTAGGGGTTTAGGGTTTCTCAGGTTTAGGGGTTAGGGTTTAGGGGCATTGTTTAGGGTTTAGGATTTATTGTTTAGGGGTTAGGGGTTCAAGTTTAGAGGTTTAGGGTTTAGGGTTTACAAAGAGAAGAATGATAGGGATATATAGGGGAGACTAAGGAGAGAGATAGGGAGATAGAGAGTAAGGCACATGGCCAGGGACATAGGGAGGAAATTGAGAGGTAGAGGGATGATAGAGATAGGGAGATAGAGGTTTAGAGTTACTTGGATTTAGGGTTTAGGGTTTGTAGATAGCTAGAGAGAGAGAGAGAGTTGCTCAATTTTTGGGTTTAGGGGTTAGGAGTTAAGGTTTAGGTGCATTATTTAGGTTTTAGGGGTTAAGGTTTAGAGGTTTAGGGTTGAGTGTTTAGAGAGAGAGGATGAATTTGGAGATATAGAGAGTGAGGGACATAGCCAGAGACATAGGGAGAGATAGGGATATGGAGATTGAGGGACATGGCCAGAGACGTAGGGAGATATAGGGATATGGAGAGTGAGGGACATGGCCCAAGACATAGGGAGAGAGATTTAAAGGTTAGGGATATGGAGAGTGAGGGACATAGCCCAAGACATAGGGAGAGAGATTTAGAGGTAGAGGAATGATAGAGATAAGGAGATAGGGAGATAGAGGTTTAGGGTTGCTTGGGTTTAGTGTTTAGGGTTTAGGATTTAGGGGTTTAGGGTTTCTCAAGTTTAGGGTTTAGGGGTTAGGGCTTAGCGATTAGGGGAATTATTTAGGGTTTATGGTTTAGGCGTTAGGGGTTAAGGGTTTAGGGTTTAATGTTTACGGGTATTATTTAAGGTTTAGAGGTTTAGGGTTGCTAGGGTTTAGGAGCATTATTTAGGGTTTACGATTGCATGTCAAAAGAAGTCTCTCTCTCTCTAAATCCCTCAACCCTAAATAATGCCCCTAATCCCTAACCCCTAACCCATGACCACTAAACCCTAAACCTAAGCAGCCCTAAACCTTTATCTCCCTATTACTCCCTTATCTCCCTCTATCATCCCTCTACCCTCTCTATCTCTCTTCCTATCTCTATGAACATCTCACTCACTCTCTATCTCTCTATCTCTCCCTCTATCTCCTCTATCTCTCCCAATCTATCTCCTCTCTCTCTCTACCTATCTATCTCTCCCTGTCTCTTGCCTCTCTCTCCCCTATCATTTCTCTATTTCCCTATCTCTCTGGGCATCTCACTCACTCTCTATCTCCCTATCTCTCCCCTTTGTTTCCTCTATCTCTCCCTATCTATCTCCTCTCTATCTCTCTCTACCTAGCTATCTCTCCCTATCTCTCTATCTCTTGCCTCTCTCCCCTATCATTCCTATATCTCCCTATCTCTCCCTCTCCTTTATCAATGAAGGAAATGAAAATAGGAAAATGAGGACTCTCTTTCCATCCCTCTCTCTCTCTCTCTCTCTCCCTATCTATCTCTCTCCTCTATCCACCTCTCTATCTATCTCTACCCCTCTCTATCTCTATCTCTATCTCTATCTCTATCTCTATCTCTATCTCTACTTCTCTCCCTCTCTTTCTCTCTATTTCTATCTATCTATATATCTCTTTATCTTCCAATCTCTCTCTCTCTCTCTCTATATATATATATATATATATATATATCCCTATCTCTCCATGTCTCCCTATATGTTTTATATCTCTATCTTCCCTCTAAATCTCCATCTCTCTCTCTCCTGATTTCCGTGCACATACCCATTAGGTAGGCTATTTTGCATACAATCACCTCAAAACTTCACAAATAGATATAGAGTATAATTCTAAGCATCTTTCATAAATACCACTTCTCTACATAGGTGCAACTAATACCACTTTTTAATTGTTTTCCACATTTAATACTTATTCTTTTCCATTTCCCAAGTTCTACATGTGTCCAAATTGTATTGTTTGTCAAGTTTTTAGTCTAATTGATAGTCCTAGCTCTCATGGTTATTAAAATTTTAGTATAGTTAGATTTATCCTTAGGTAACATTAATTTACGCATTATTGTACAAATAACCACACTAAAAAATAAACTTACCTAATTATGGTTAACCTTTAAGGTTCTTTCATTTGATGAGCCTAATAGATCCAACTAGTTCAATATTCTTATAGTCCATGCTTAGCCTTCCAAGAGAGTTCATGCCATGTTAACTTTGCATTATGTCCTCACTTTCCTCTTGCTAGTTGTAGTACTTTTTTTTTCTAATCCTATCCCTCTATCATACTATTGTTGTTGACTTTTCTTTCCATCTTCATCATCATAGTCTTAGTTATCCTATTTTGAGCCTACCATTTATCCTTAGCCATGTCTTGTACTTCTTCTATTTATTTCAATTTTAATGACCTCCAAATTTTCCATAAATTTTTCTCCACCAAACCCTAGACCCTCACGCAAATCCTTACTTTCCTAAGAAAAGTCCTTCCTCAAACATCATTTGATCATGTGGCTTCTTCCATAACTAAATAGGTGCCTCTACTTTCTATTATTTATCCAATACAATCCCAATGGCATAGCTCACATTCCCACACCTACATTCACATTCTCCATTCCCCCTATCGACACCATCATTGATAATCATTTTAAGGAGTCTCCCTTGAATAATCATTAAACCATGGATTATCCCATATTCCCATCTTACACTTTCCTCACCTTTGAACCCTTAGAAGATGACATTTAGCTATCCCCACCATTACCAATCATACTTTCTAGCAATCCCACATAAGACACCTTACTGACAAGGGTCATTGGTCCTCAACATTTAATCATGTTTTCATGTGTCTAATCCAGGGATGTGTCCTTGGCTATCTACAATTAGGAATCCTATAGTTGCCAATCTATTTAACTAATTTTTCTAATCTTAATTGCTATGGAAACTAATGTTGCTAATTTATCTTCTATGAAAGTAAATTCTAAGAATACTGGAAACAAAGCTGAAATAGTAAATAGCTGACATTGATATATTCTAATCCGTTCAAATGAAGCATACATTTATCTATGAGAAAACAATAACTATATTCCTAAGTAGAATCTAAAATAGAATGATAAACAAAATAAATACTAGCCTCCTCTCTTGATGGCGGGAGTGGGCCCTTGCTCCTCACCCTCGGGATTGAAGACTAAGACAATAAATTAGTACAAGAATGTAATATCACAATTCTTTTTTAGTCCAATACCATCAGTATCCCTTTTGTATCCAGAAAAGTATCTATATCAAAATGAGATTACAATCATAATAATCTATATCTTTTTTTGCCTCTACCTTCTATATTTATATCAAATCCAGCAATGAGATATCACTTACTCTAACTACTAGTTTATCTATGAGATAGCATCCATATCTTATTCTATCAACTATTTAACTATAGAGTAAAATCATGCAATTGAAGTAGATTTTAGTGGAACAACAGTCCCACTAAATCTGGAGTATTAGTTTCACATAACAACTGGCCAGCGAGGCCCTAAAATATAGGTACTTAATCAGTTTGTCTGGAACTTGTGGAAAATAAATAAAAAAGGAATTAAACTTCTTGTAGTTAACTAGAGTCTTCATTCAGTTACTCAGGTGTTGGCTGAGCAATCCTTGGATCATTCCAATTGCCACCGGAAGTGTTGACTGATAGCAGTGCTGTAAGTCTGTAGTACATTAAGGAGGGCTCTAAAGGTGTGTTCTTTTGTTTGCAGCTCTAGAGATGTGCTTATGACTTCTTTCCTACTCCAGAGATGTTTCACCCTTGGTCCTCTTATCTTAAAATCTCTCCAATCATATTAGAAAACATCAGAGATTGGCGTGGTATCCTTTGTGTCAGGTACAGAGATTATTAGGACCATCTCAGGAGATGCTCAAAATTGGCTTTGCTCAAACATTTGCACCTATAGATTCAAAAAGAGGAAATTTTTGCATATTTCCATTAAATTATTACACATTAGTCCTTCAATAAAAAATCACGACTTTCAGTAATTCATTCTCCCATTAATATAATTAGAACAAATCTTATCAATCTTGTTTGGTGCAATTATCAGGACAATGAAATAAGAAGGATGGAAAAGAGAGGTAAAAAGGTGTATTATTATGGGTGCTACCTGGTACTCATCATCCCCCCTAAACTTAAAGGTTAATAGGTCCTCCTACTCCTCATAATCTGGAATTATTTAGGTGGAGTATTCTATCAATCAAATTGAAATCATCTGCATATGTGGTTCAAATAGTGTGGTCTGTACTACCATTCCCCCTGAACTACTCAACCTGCTTCAACCATTCTTGGAATCTAGTATCTTCCATTTGTTCAGCCTAGATAGGTAGTGGATCAACAATGAGAGGAGGTCTAAAATGGCCACCTATCCACTCGAGTTTGTATATATCCATCAATTTGGACACTGTCCTAGCCTTTCTCATAAATAACCTTAGGTTGGCAGGGGACACTATTTCCCTCATCTTTTGTTCTGTAGTTAAAGTGTTCCACCTTTTTATTTGCCACTGGAAGCATTTGATTAGATAAACTATTTATGTGGAAACCAAAATCAATAAAACATTCCTGTAGATGTTTCTAATATAAGGGCAAAATCTTCGTCCTACCTTCTGGGGAGTAAATGTTTACCCTTAAATTAATCTCAAAAGCCTTGGGATTTGGACATTCCCTTCTGAGGAAGAGGCTTGTTTCTACATCCTTCTTTGTGTAAGCTTCCATCCTTTCATTCCAAATCTAATGATTTCTCATTAGTGACATGAATGCCCTGAGTTGGCATTCGCCTACAAAGTAGTTGATAAGGAAGGTATGATCATTGATGAAAAAACCATGCAAATATAACTCACATAGGAAATCTTTTTCCTCGTCAAGACCTCTCATGTATGCCTCCATGAAGCCTACCTTAGTTTCAATGTCCTTAGTTAAATTAGATAAAATCAAAGATATCTTTCTCTAGATGATTCGGTCTTGCAGAAACAGAGCATAACTACCACTGGGAGGTCTGCAAGATATGATCTTAGCTGAAATGGAAGCCACCTGAATGACCTTTTCCTCTAAGGTTTGTACTCTTTGTGACATTGGTTTGAAGGTCTCATATTCCTAACATCTTCTTTCCCAATGGAACAGGGCCTTAGGGATATCTATTGGGATTGGTCCTAAATATGAATCTATTTGAATCCCATGTTCCATGGTTGCAACTGGGCTAGTCAACTCATGAATGTATTACTCCTGATCATCTATCTGGTTACTAGCCCATGTCAACTGTTTGGCCTGGCTTTGTACCTTCTTAATGAGTGCTGCAATTATTGCGAGACCATTGTCTTGAGCTTTCATAATATCAGAGATGTTTTGTACTGCTTCTTCTTTTTCTCTAATTCTTTAGGCAACCTTTGTTTCTTTGTCTCTGATTTCCACCTCTTTCCCTTGAATTATATTTTGTTTGTCTTCGAGTTCTACTTGTAATCTTTCAATTATCTACTTTTGCTCCATTTATTTTTCTTTCATGACCTTTTTGAGGTTAGTAATGATTAAGTTTTCCCCCCACAATAGTCTCTTTAGATTATCTATTTCCTCTAGCAGCTGTTGTTCTCTTGGAACCTCTATATCTTCCTAATCAGAGGGGTGAGAGTAACTCCTTATTTCTCCCCCTTCTTTATGTTCCTCCTCAGGGGCTCCCACAGCTCCTTGCTCTATATTGTTAGCTGCAATATCTTGTCCCTTCTCAACTTCCCTTGAAATCTCCTTATCTTGAGCTTCCTCTTGATGTCCTTCTAATATTATTGGGGTTGATGAAGGTCTAGCCCCATCCATGGAAGTTTGGAAACCTAAGAGAACCTCAACTAAGAGAGAAGTATCTTTTTCAGCCTAAGTAGGCTATCTTTTTCTCTGGCTTCTTCATAGTATAGGTGGAGCTTGTGCCTTTGTAGTAGGTACATTATCCTCAAAATCTGAAGAAATGATGAAGGTGTCTCTCACTTCTGTCTTTGGAGCATGGGAATATTATGGCACTAGAATTTGAGAACTTGGATGAACAGGTGGCTCTGGAGAATCTTTCTTAACTACTTCTCTTTGTTTCTTTTTCCTAATTAGAGGAACTTCATTTGAATCACTAGATTCTTCCTCGGCCCAGTAGTGTCTATTAGAATTAGGTGTCTTTGAAGTCCTTTTTTCCTTCTTCCTCTACCTTCTCCTTTTCCTTTGCTTCTTATGGTCAGAAGTCTGGGTAGAGGACAACATAATTTCCTCTTCTATAATGACTGCTTCCCCTGTTTTCTTGACTGGAATAGACTCCTTAGCTAGGGTCATTTTCCTCTTTACCGAGCAGGTCAAATAGGAGAGTTGCTCTATGACAGGCTCTTTTAGCTATTCTATGGAAGCTGAGACTTCACCCAAAACTTCTTTCCCTTTTCTCTTGTTGCCAGTAATAGGGTTAGAAGTTGAAATTTCCTCCATTGTTTGTTTTTTTATTTTTGTCCTTTTTAGTGGCTAGGGAGGAAGTGGAAGGCATTGCTTCCTCATCCTGCTGAGTAGAGGAAGTCTTGTCTATACCCTATTTTCCTTTTGGTGTCCTGTCCTGTGGTTGGTTTTCTAAAAATGGCTGCCATAAGGCTTCCCCATCAGCTTGGGACAGAAAATGATGTTTTACAATCAAGAAAATGAGACTGGAGTTTTTCATAGGACCCTTCCCCTATTGATACTTGACTATAGAGGCTTTAATAGTAGAATACAAAAAGTTTGGGATATTGATGCTAAATTCTGGATGGGCATGCCCATGCCTTAGAAAAATTAACATTTTCATTATTAGTCATAAAACTATAGAGAATTGTCTATCACATGTAAACTATTTCATTAACCACATAGCTAGAGATTGCCATGGTTGTGGAAGTGAGGTCCTAACAATTCCCTTGACTTCATTTTTGCTTATATGCATTTGTATTTCAGGTTTACCTTCTTCAGAGAAATTTTTAATCAAATCAACATATAGGGTTTTTAGATGGTAAAGCCTCTCACTTTATTTTGGTAGCCCTGAAATATGGCTGATGATGGTGGGAGAGACATTGATTTGAATCCCTCTCACAATTGTTTGGTTATTCCTCAGGTTGCGTAGGAAATCCTCCACATTCTCTTCTTGAAAGCCTTCAAACTTCTCTAGAAATTCCAACCACCCAACATTCCTTAAGATATCTGCTACAACTTGATCTTGCAGAAGGCCTATTGCATTCTTTGGCTCGAAATTCTTTTTCACTCCCATCTTTTTGTCCTATTTCACCTCCTCTAGTTAAAATCTCCTTGATTTCCTCTATAGTTTATTTTTTCTCTTTTCACTCTATGAGGACTGTGACAGTAGACTTGAATATTATTCCTAAAGATTTTAGAGAATTTTGCAATCTTTGAATTGGGTTTGATCTGTTAATTGCAACTACTTAGATTATGGGAAGGTGGCTTGAGATCAGTTGAGCTTGATTGCGCAGTCATAATTGTAGGGAGTGATGTGACACTCCAGAGAGAGGTCGATAGTGTGGCAAATAAGGTGACATGCATGAATTAAAAGGGAAATAATGGTAGGTAGATGTGTCACAATAACTGCACCTAAAAATAGAAATGAAAAGACATGTAGTAATTAATTTGATTTGAGTGAAATACATAAATCACTTTTCGTAATGATGGCCCGATGTACTTCACTGCAATGTCACAACTTTGATGAGATTTGATGTGGCTCAACACGTGAGCAGTTCCTTCATGGCTTGAACTAGTGTCAGCATCTTCATTGTCACCTATTCTAAAATTATTTCTACTAAGTGGTCTAGAAGTGACATGCTGTGAAGTGACATCAGTAGAGCAATCTGTGATGACTTGCGCATGTGGAAGCAATTGCTTTTTGATTGCTGATAATGTGTGTGTTGACCTCATCATTGGTATATGTCACAAAGTGGAGGATGAGTCATGCCGACCTCATCCTATGATGTCCCTACTTTAATACCTAGAGAGGTGCGTCCCCTCGTTGTTTTTATTCTTTGAAATGGTTCTTTAGTGGTGAAGGACTAGAGGTGCTCCTAGATTGCTATGGAGATGTGTTTTAGTAGCTCCTGGCATTTGATTGGCTCCGTAGATTGATTATTGCAATCCTGCAAGAAGAAGGGAACTACCATTTACTGGTTTTCAATCCCCTTGATTGAGAAAGATAGCCATTTACAAGTTTTCCATCTTCCTCTCTTTTTTTTTCATGAAGGATGCCATTTGTTGGTTTTCAACCTTCCTCTATTTTTTTTTTTAAAGTCTCAATTTGTGATAGAGGTCGTGATCCCTATAACCAAGAACAAAGCCTTTGTAAATTCCTCCTTAGTTGATGGCCTTTTATAGAGTCAAATTTTGTGGCCATTTACTAAGAATGAATCTGTGCTTCCATCAATGGGTGCTAGCAAAACTGTTCCATTTTCAAAAACTTCTCTTATTTGTTAAGAGCACATCTAGTGACTTTGTAACTTCCCTTTGAACTCCTTGAACTTAGAATCATATAGGAGAACCCAATTGCCTTGCTAAAATGTCCTTTTGATGTGTTGGTGATGCCATTATTTCCTTTGATATTTAACAAGTTCTATTTGTTGTATGGCTTCTTTACAGATTTCATCCAACTCATTGAGTTGAAGAATCCTATTTTATTGTGCTATAGACAATGGTAGACTAATATCTAATGATGTTTTGAGTGTCTGTAGTTTGAATTCTATAGATAGAATGGGTTTCTTCCCATAAACCAATTCATATGGTGAGAACTTGGTTGTTGACATCCAAGTGGTATTGTAAGCCCAAACTACTTTAGGTAACCTGCTAGCCCAATCCTTTCTATTCATGGCCACTGTCCTTGTTAGGATATGTTCTAGTTCCCTATTAGTCATCTCCACTTGCCCATTAGCTTGGGGATGGTAAGGTGAAGACTTTCTATCCTTAACTTGGTATAGATCTGTGAATACTTTGATTACCTAAGAAGTGAATTGAAGTCCTCTGTATGAAACTATTGATCTTGGGGCTCCAAACCTCAAGAAGATTCTATTATAGAGGAAATCAACAACTTTTTCTTCTCTTGCAAATTGCAATGCCTAAACTTCAACCCATTTAGTTACATAGTCTATGCATACCAGAATGTATTCTTTTCCTAATGATGGTGGAGAAATTGGTCCCACAAAGTCTAGACCCCATTGCTCAAATGGTTCCAATGTTACTTGAGGATGAAGTGACATTTCTTGGGTGAAGGTTGGATGTCCCATCCTTTGGCACTGATGACACTGTTGCATACTTCTTGGTATCCTTATGAATAGAGGGACAGTAGTAACCAACTCCTAGAATTTTGTGGATGGTTCTATTTGAGGAATAATGCCCAGCAGATGGTTCATCATGACATGCCCTTAAGACATAAAAAATTTCATCAGCTTTTAGACAACTGCATAAAATAAAATCAAAACCATACTTCAACTGTAAACCATTTAACCATTTGTAAGATAGGCTTTCTTTTAATAAGCACTTCTTTTGTTTTGAGGTAAAATAAGATCGAAACAAGCCTATAGCTAAGAGATTAGCTATGTCTACAAACCAAGGTCCAATAGAGGAGATACTAAAAAGATGTTCATGTAGAAATTTGTCCTCTACTGGTTGGTTCTCTCCACTTGTATGCAATCTTGATAGAAAGTTAGCAACCAAATTGAATTTCTATGGATTATCAACTATGGTAATGTCAAATTCCTATAATAGCAATAACCACCTAATTATCCTTGCACCTACAACTATCTTATTCGTTAAGTATTTGATGGTTGAATGATCAATATGTACAAATATTTTTTATCTGATGATATAATGCCTGAATTTGTTTATAGCATATATGATTGCCAAGAATTCTCTTTCAGTTGTGGTATAGTTTCTTTCTGTAGAGGTAAGGTTTTTATTGATGTAATAGATGGGATGCATACCTTCTCCCTCCTCTTTCTGTCCTAGGACTACCAAAATAGACTCATTTGAAACATCAGTTTGTATGTGAAATGGCAGAGTCCAATTGGGCCCTCTTAAAACATGTGTGACAGTAAGTTTCTCCTTAAGGGTTTCAAATGTTGATTGACAATCATCTGTCCATAAGAAGTCAGTGTCTTTGTTAAGTAGGGAAAACATAGCAGCAGCTATTCTACTGAAATTTTCTATAAATCTCCTGTAGTAGCCTGCATGACCTAGAAAAATTCTAACATCTATCTAATTTTTAGTTAAGGGTAATTGTTTGATCACTTCTATTTTATTTTGGTCTTCTTTGATCCTATTTGCTAAGATGTGGTGTCCCAATACAATTCCTTCCTCTAACATCATAAAGCATTTTTCATGGCTCAGGGATAGTCAATTTTTTTCACAGCATTTTAGTACCTTCTCTAGGTTTATGAGATCTTCTTCAAAGTTGTCCCCATACATAGTAAAGTCATCCATATAGACTTCCATGTACTCATTAGCTAATTCAACAATGATGGCTAAAACAAGCCTCTAAAATGTAGCTAGAGGATTACACAACCCAAATGGAAGAACTTTGTAGGCAAAAGTTCCCCAAGAACAAGTGAAGGTGGTTTTATCCTAATCTTTAGGTGCTACTTGGATTTGGTTATACCCACTAAACCCATCCAACAATGAGAAGTACTTCCTCCTTGCAAGGTTGTCTAGCATTTGGTAAATGAATGGTAAAGGAAAGTAGTCCTTCTTTGTGGATTTGTTTATCTCTCTATAGTCAATACACACTCTTCACTTCAAATTCCTTATAGGCACTGACTAAGGGTGAGACCCATTGACTATCTGAGATTGGATATATAAACATTGCTTGCAACAATTTTTCTATCTCAATCTTAACACTGTCTTTTAAAGCAGGATTCAATGTTCTCTGGGGTTGTCTGATAGGTTTGGCATCTTCAGTGTATATATGTTGAGTATAGATCTTAGGAGGGATGCCCTTCATATCTTGGTATTCCCAAGCAAAACCTACTAAATGGGAAATTAGGAGTTTGAGAAGTGCTTCCTCCTATTTTTCTGCTAACTGGGTGTTGATATTATGTGTTTTCTCAGGTAAAATCATGACCTATTTTGTGATTTGATCCATAGACATATTCAATCCATATCTTGGAGTCACGGTATTGAGGGGGCAAGAATGTGGAAGAAACATGTGGAATGTGGCTAAGTCTCTGTAAAAGGTCTCTCCACAAGGAATGATGTTTTCTAGGGTACAAGGAGCAGAAGTGAGAAATTCTCTTTTTGAATCGGGCTAGTTCCATTATATCCTCGTTAATAATAATGTGGGTGATATCTTCTATTGTATCATTGTGGATTTCTTCTTCTAACTCACCTAAGTTTTCTTTTATGGTAACCATAGCTACTGAGGCACTGGTTTCCATGTTATTCAGCTCATCTACTCACACTTTTCCTGAATAATGTATTGATGGTTTAGCTGGAGGATACAAAGATATTTTCTTCAAATCTATTCCATTGGAAATGACCATATCTCGAGTTCCACAATTAATAGATACTGTTGCTATAGCTAGCCATGGTCTTCCTAATATCAATGGATATGCATTTCACTAGTTTCTAGGTTATAATATCAAGAAGTCTACTGGGAATTCACATGATTCTACCACAACTAGAACATCATCTGTCACCCCTTTTGGAATAATTACTGACTGGTCAGCCAGTTGAAGGATTGTGGATGTGGATTGGATACCTATTAGGGCTAATTTGTCCATTGTGTGGACTGTCATTACATTTATTGCTACTCCCAAATCAACCAAAACATTAGATATTTCCTCCCCTGAGATATAAATAGTTATGACAAGGTTCCCAGGATCTCCATATTTTGGGAGGCGCATTTCTCCTATTAGGAGGTCTACTACTTTCCCTTCCACCTGGATGGTGGTAGGAAAGTTTTTCTTCATACCCTGGGTCTTAACACAATGTTGTTTGATGAACTAGTTTAGTTCAAGAACATCTCTAATTGCTTGTAGGAGTGGAATTTCAATGTCTAATTGTTTAATTTCTTGTAGAAGTTCTAATTCTAGGGTAGATTGGACTTGTTTTTATAAGACCTTTTTCTAAGGGACATGTTGTTTGAGCCGTTCTGGGTATGGTACTAGTTTTTCTATCTCTAAAGCAACTTCAGAGTTCTTAGTAGAAATGTTTCTAGGGGCATTCTCTAGAGCTGTTCCTTTAGGAGGAACTTTGGAGTTATTCAAGGTTGGTTCTTTTAGTACTGTTTCAATAGTAATCTTCTTTTGAAGTTGAGTGGATGGATTTTTAGGTTCCTCATCATTGGTTACTTAGACTATAGTTGGAGGAGATGGTCTTGGAAGTGCTTTCCCAGAATGTAATTGGAGATTATTGGAATATATGGCATTAATTCCAGCTATGTTTTCTTGTTCTATCATGTAAATAGGTGCTTCCTGTTTATTCTGTGGGTGCAGTATAGGTTGGCTTGGTAAAGGTGGCTAGCTAACTGGCTCATTTTGTGATTGTCCTTGTGTGTTGGGGGGTCCAGTTAGCAATGCTTGTTGTTGAGGTTGGAAACGTCGAGGTTGTCCCTGGTATTGTTGATTATAACCCTATTGAGGACCCCAATGAGGCTGCATATTTTGTGATCCAAATTGTTGTGGCCATTGTTGATTTCCCCAGGGCTCATATTGCCAATGTTGGTTCTGCCATTATTGGTTTGGCCAATCTTGTGGTCCCCAAGGAGGAATATTCCTAGGCCCATGCCACACTAGATTTCATTGATTACCTCCCCAGTTTAAAGGGCCCATATAAGAAGCCTAGTTTGGATACTGATTATAAGGGAAATTCCCAGCTTGTTTTTGTCCTATATAGTTCAACTCCTCCTCTATAATGGCATTCTTTTTACTCATCCTTTTGAAGACTGGGAGCTGATCACACTAACTGGTAGGATGTTCCCTATCATAGATTTGACATATCTCTGATTTATCTAAAGGGCATTCTCTCAATAGGTGTTTGTTTCTACACCTAGGACAATATATGGAGAGTGGTTCAGTTGTTCTGATGTGATTAGTTGCTCTAGTTTTTTCTTGAATTTGGGATCTAATGTGGTATTCAGTTAGACTAGAATATATATTTTAAGATTTGCAATCTCCTCCATTAGCTATCCTATTTCATTCTTCCCTTTGAAAGATTTGGGTGTTCTCAATCCATCTTGGGTTCTAGAATAGTTCCTACAGAGTTCTTCTATAGCAAGCATATCCATTTTATTGATATTCCCTTTTCCCATTAGATCCAGTGAATGTTTTGATTCTTTGTCTAATCCTTTTACAAATAGGATTCTGGCCAAAGAGTGATTCACATGGATGCAATACCTTCTCAAAGTGAAGTTGAACCTATCCACATAGTCCTCTAAGGTTTCTTCTTCTCTTTGTTTAATTTTGAACAATTCCTCATTTTTGTCACTGACTCTATAGTAATCTTGGTATTTTCCCAAGAACTTTGTTTTCATCTATTCCCAGGAATGGATGGAGTTTTGGGGCAAACCCATGAACCATCTCATAGCAGAATCTTTCAGTGTTCAGGGAAAAAGTTTGAGTTTTTGATTGTCTAATCCATAATTGTAAGTCTGGCATACCACTTTGAATTCAAACAAAAACTAATTTGGATCCTCAGAAGCAAGACCCCTAAAATTTGGCAAATGTGAAGGTGAAATATTCTTCATAGGGGCATTATCTCTAGTAGCCAGAACAATGGTATATGAGAAGGTTCTTGGAGCCTGATTATCCTCCTCTTCATGATTATCATCCATGTTTGATATTGGTTTTTCTCTTCGAGATTCGATGTGAGTTCTGAGGAATTAGTTTTTGTCAAAGCATCTCCCTCAAATATTTCTTGCAATTCTTGGATATATTTAGAAAGTGAAGGACTTGGAGGATTTAAGGAATTATTGAGTTGGGGTGCAGTTTCCAAGGTAGGTTTGAGGTGCCTCTTTTCAACAAGATCTTGTGCCACCCTACTGCTTTCTCCTATAGTTTGCTACTAGGGTGTATGTTTATTGTATCTTCATTTTGAATCCCTAGCTCTAACCATACAAATTCAATCTATCCTAAACTGTTTAACTAAGTTCACCTAATTAATACAAAGTGTCCCCGACAACGGTGCCAAAAAATGACAAGGGTCATTGGTCTTCAACATTTAATCATGTTTTCATGTGTCAAATCTAGGGATGTGTCCTTGGCTATCTGTAAATAGGAATCCTATAGTTGCCAGTCTATTTAACTAATTCTGCTAATCTTAATTGCTATGGAAATTAATGTTGCTAATTTATCTGCTATGAAAGTAAATTATGAGAATACTAGAAACAAAGATGAAATAGCAAATAGCTGACATTGATCTATACTAATCCATTCAATTGAAGCATAGATTTATCTATGAGAAAATAATAACTATCTTCCTAAGCAGAATCTGAAATAGAATGATAAACAAAATAAATACTAGCCTCCCGTCTTGATGGCAGGTGTGGGGCCTTGCTCCTCACCCTTAGGACTAAAGACTAAGACTAAATCAGTACAGGAATGTAATATCACAATTCTTGTTTAGTCCAATAACATCAATATCCTTTTTGTATTCAGAAAAGTATCTATATCAAAATGAGATTACAATCATAATAATCTATATCTTTTTCTACCTCTACCTTATATATTTATATCAAATCCAGTGATGACATATCACTTACTCTAACTACTAGTTTATCTATGAGATAGCATCCATCTCTTATTCTATCAATTGTTTAATTACAGAGTAAAATCATGCAATTGAAGTAGATTTTAGTGGAACAACAGTCCCACTAAATTTGGAGTCTTAGTTTCACATTACAACTGGGCAGTGAGGCCCTGAAATATAGGTACTTAATTAGTTTGTCAAGAACTCATGCAAAATAAATAAAAAAGGAATTAAACTTCTAGCAGTTAACTAGAGTCTTCATTCTATTACTCAAGTGTTGGATGAGCAATCCCTGGAACACTCCAATTGCCACTGGAAGTGTTGACTGATAATGGCGCTGTAACTCTGCGGTGCATTAAGGAGGGCTCTGAAGGTGTGTTCTTTTGTCTGCAGCTCTAGAGATGTGCTTATGACTTTTGTCCTGCTTCAGAGATGATTAACCCTTGGTCCTCTTATCTCAAAATCTATCCAATGATATTCGAAAACATCAAAGATTAACATGGTATCCTTCATGTCAGCTCTGGAGATTATTAGGACCATCTCTGAAGATGCTCAAAATTGCCTTTGCTCGAACATCTGCACCTATAGATTCAAAAAGAGAGAATTTTTGCATATTTCCATTAAACTACTACACATTAGTCCTTCAATCAAAAATCATGACTTTTAGTAATTCATCTCTCATTAATATAATTAAAACAAATCTTATCTGTCTACTTTTGTGTAATTATCAGGACAACGAAATAAGGATGGAAAAGAGAGGTAAAAAGGTGTATTGTTATCGGTGCTACCTGGCACTCATCACTTACCCATCACTTCATCGAGGTCATTACCAATTAAATCACCTCATTACTCCATTCAACCATACCCATACCACCCCTTTCTCACTCTAAAACTTGTATTAATGCATGATTCACCCCATGACACGGTACAGTTAGCACAATGCTAATTCACTCTACCATCATTCACCATATTATCTTATGAATCACCATCTTTTCTTCCCATTCCTCGAGACATCATACCATGACACACATCCCTTCCTCCATTACATCCTCCCCAACCCTTTTGCAACATTGATATCCCACTACCTATGCCACCTCATTTTCATAACACATTTGACCATAACATTGCCACAACAATCATCATTCATCCCGACACTATCCCTCCACTAGGTGATATTTATCATTCTAACACATATTCCCAATTATAATTATATCTACACAAAACTCAAGGTGTTTTAAGTGCAATTAGAAGACCTTAACCCTCCTCCTCCTCCTTCCTCATCAATAGGATAGATTAAATCACCACTATCAATTGACATCATCTTACAACCATCTCCTCCTAAATTGGTCTTGCTTAAATTTGATAATATAATGTCCAAGGTGATCTGATTTCACATATGAACCACTTCTTTGTCCAAGCCACAATTGTGACCATTGATGTTTATGTCCTTTCTATGAATTTTCCCTCCACATTGATATAATATGCCCTTGTATGGTTTGATACATTACTACTTGGTTCTATGAATTCAATTTAGATCTCATGCATAGCTTTACCAACCACTACCAATTCAACATCACACCTATGGTTTTCTTAGTGCATCTCACACATTGTAAACAAGACTCACTAGGGATTACTGCAGAGAGAGGGAGAGAGATAGAGAGGTTCAAAGTTTAAAGAGATGCGACTTTGTTTGTTGGTTGAAAAGATGTTAACCATGTAACAATAGAAATTTGCAAGTTGAATTGTTAGTTCTATAAGTTATAATCATAAACCAATGAAAAGAATAACACAAAATACCATTTGTATAGTTCCAGAAACAAATATCTATTTTGGGACCCACAAAACAGATATCTATTTTGGAATAGATATCCATTCCAAATGGATATTATTAACATGCCTATGAAAGTCAAAGTTGGCCAATTCATGAATTTGGCTAAGCAAAGACATCATTTTTTTTTCTATTTCCACTATTTGTCCCACGATGATCTTGCACATACACTTTCTTAGCTACTCTGAATTCAATGGTGAGCTTAGAATGCTCTATAAGGATTCCAATGTACCTACAACTAGAAAGCTTAGAAAAATGAAGCCCTCGAGAAACTAAAATTTCTTTTATACCTTTTTTGTTGTCCAGATCATCCAAGGATGTAAGAGAAGACTACACTCAATGGTTCAAGAAATAAATAGCTCTATACTCCTAGATTTCATAAAATACTAACACATAAATCACAATTAGCTTCGATATCATGTAAGGTATGGCTATGAAGCCACCCCAAATGCAAATGACTGAAGGAAACTAAGAACCAAAATCTAGAATTGAAAGAATAAACTATATTCTCTTCAAGAGGAAATGCAAAAAAAATTAGAATGTGAGATTACAAATAAAATATAGGTGATTATATATACAATATATCATCTAAAAGACTAAAACCACAAGCAATGTGGGATAATGTATAAAATGTCCCTACGTAAGCTTAACCTAGTTTGGAAAGGACCTATGTAAAGAATTAACTAGAAAACAAACTAGTTATGAAATATATTATGCTCACACAAACATATATAAGTCTTTTTGAATATATATATATATATATATATATATATATATATATATATATATATATGTTAAGGGTTATGTTACATAAATATTTATATATATATATATATATATATATATATATATATATATATATATATATATATATATATATATATATATATATATATATATATATATATATATATAATAATCTTGTGTTATAGCTATTTTATGTATTTATGTATATAAGAATAATTGAATAACTTTGTGTGTGTGTATATGTACACACAAAGTTATTATATATCTATATATAGATATATAATAACTATGTATATATAAATTTAAATCTCTTTATGGGTAGATTGTATAAAAATTTATCACTATGTATAAAAGAAAACAAAAGTGTCAATCTTTGATAAGGGTTTTGGGGGCAAGTTCCCCCCTGCATGTTGCATAATGATGTAGGAACTTCTGGAGGTCATAAGTTTTGACCCGGGGGTTTGTTGGAGCTGAAATTTGGTGGGAAGATACATCTTGAAGAGCTTATTAAAAATCCCATGGAATTAGTAAGTTCAATAGGTCACTATTTTGACATTTTTTTGGGACCTTTTCTAATCATCTAGGGCCTCGAAATGAGGTTTTAATTTTTTTTCTGAGATTTTCCAAGTTGTTTTTCTAATTATTTTTTGAACTTTAATTGCAATTATATTAGAAATTTGATGATTAGTTGTCTTTTAATAAGTTTCAAATAATTGGAAATTTTCATGGTCATATAGATATGGATGCGAATTTACCAAAAAGGGCAATTTTAGTAAGTTGCTAAAATATGCCAAAAATGGTGATTTTCATTTTTTCTATAAATTTTTTTATTTATTTTCAGTTGTAGTGGGATGGAAGGGAATTACAAGGAATTTGAAAATAGTTTGAAGTTTTTTAGATATTCTTTTGCAATAATAATAGTGTTGAATTTTATGTTGTGAAGTTTGGTTACATCACATTAGCAGTGAATAGTGGGAGTGGCACTATGGTGTGGGGGCTTTTGCCTCCCATAGTGATGTGGCACCTTGGGTACCACAAACCCCCTTGGGGGCCATGACACACAGGGTTATATCAGGCCTAAGTTTTGGCCCCAAGGAAATAACTCTGTTGTCATTTTTTCTTGTGACTTCTTTTAAAACATTTTTAATATATGTAGTTTGTATATTATGTTGCAAGTATGTGCCTAATCGATGTTATCATTGATGTCATCATATATGTGTTGTCATTAGTGTCAACTTTGCTCTTACTTTGTTGAGGATATTGAGAAAATTAGCTCTCTAGTGATAACAATGTGTTGCAGTAGAAACAATGCATTACATACAGAAGAATAGTCCAAAAGAATGCTCCGCTTTTCTTGTAGAATAAATATATTTACTTGTTGATTGAAAGTTATTTAGAAGCCTGTTTGACGATGTTATATTCCAAGTTTGAGCCTCCAGTATGAAGAATTGAGTGAGTAATGTTCACCAGAGTACAAACAACTTTTTCTGTGTGTTTGGTGGTGACAAGGAGAAAGTGTTTTGCTCCGCATTCCTCCATATTGAAGTATTTTGTTTTGCAGTTCTAGAAGTAAGTCTATGATGATGTTAAATGCCTTCAAGTGTAATGGTTCATGCTTGATGTAGAGGGGGGAGCTAATTGACCAATTGATGCAACAATGAGATACTAATCCATTCAAATCTGCAACACAACACTTCAACAAGCGTATGCAAGAAGGATGAAAATAAAATACTACAACAAAGATAATGAAGAGAAATATGCACACAATCTTTTATTCAAATATGAAAATGCATTACAAAATAAGGAAGCTTGTGAGATTCTAAGAATTACACATCCAATCACCTACAACAAATAATTTTCTCCACCTCTAGACTCCTTCCCAACATCTGGGTCTCTCCTCCATTTTCTTTTTTTCTAGCTCCAATAAAAACCCATCATTTATTCCTCTCACCGCACACTCATTTTCTAGATTTTTCTAACACATTTTTTGAGTTTCATGCCTCCTCTTTCTGGCTTTCCAGAACATTTTAAATTTCTTAATTTTGATAAGATATGAGAAAGTTATGCCCATTTTACCAAGACTAGGTCTCATAATTATGACCCCCCATTTTTGGAGTTAAAAATTTTGGAATTACTAAAATAAAATTTGGGAGTTAAGTCCACCAACCTGGGCCATAAAGACCACTTACAAGATTCCTTACTCTATGATGGTTACAATAATAAGTTCCATTAATTCCATGATTCTTGGCAGCTCTACTTATGATAGAATCAACCCCACTTATGATAAAAATCAGCCCCCACAAAAAAAATAGAATTTAATGCCTTTGCCTAGGAAATATATTCTCCACTATTTGAGGCATTTATAAATTACCGGGGTATTTTCCACAAAAATTACATTTACTAATATCCCGAGGAAAATAATATTTGTTGCAAATTAAAATATTATTTCCCAAGCTCATAAACTTTATTGAAAACAAACCAAATTAAAATAACAATATTTTTGGTGATGCTGATTGCCAATTTTTCATGGATTCTCCTACATCATACTCCTAGAGAAAAAAGAATTCAAGCCCCATTGAATTATTGTTTTCTTCCTAGTCTTCCATTTATTCTGTACTGCCTCCTTCATCATTACAAACATCTCTGGTCCCTTCTTCCTATTCTTCTTCTTGTGCCTTCCTCTTTCCAATACTGTCTCAACGTCTAGGCTCCAAAGCTCCAACTCTTCAGGATATAGCTTAGCAGCTGCATAGATGTCTTCATCACACAATATAGCAGCATATTCACCTGCATTATACTTTTGTAAACCTACACATACCTCATTAGCAAACAAAACTGCCACATCCTCATTAGCAAGTTCATTACCAACAACAACTTGATTATGAATATCTACATCAATTTTATCATCATTAACTTGAGTATCACTACCAACAACTTTCTCTACTTGTTTATTAGCAACAATATCATCAACCATATCATTAGTCTCAACATAAATAGCTTTATCAACAACTTGATCAACATCATTTTTCTCACCCTGCACATCTTGAACATTAGATTCAAACTGTACCTCTTCCTCTATGGCTACTTGCCTTGCTTATCATTTCCTTCTTTGCATAATCTTTCTAATGGGCCATACAAATTTCTTCTTTACTGCTAAATGTCAACTTGTGGCTTGACTATACATCTGCTCCATCTCAACCTCAAATATTTCTATCCTCGTATTGATTTCCTTTAGTGCTTGCCTCAAGTCTCGATCCTTCTTCTTTTGCTTTATCTTATCCTCTTTTCTCTTCCTCTCTTTTTCTTCTTGCTTCTTCTTTTGTGAACCCCTAGCCTAGAGGTACTTTCTTAACAAATCCATCTTCTCTTCAAGAAAGTCCCTTTAACCTTGCTTCTTGTTGTCTTTGCCTCACCTAGGTCTCTTCTCTTTTCCTCTACCTAGTCTTTTGGCAACTAGGTTCTCTCTTCAACCTGCACAAACAAAAACCCACAAACACCAAACTCTCTTTTGCCCAAACCTTCTGAGCTCTGATACCAATTGATGTAGAGGGGGGATCTAATTGACCAATTGATGCAACAATGAGATACTAATCCATTCAAATCTATAACACAAAACTTCAACAAGCCTATGCAAGAAAGCTGAAAATAAAATACTACAACAATGATAATGAAGAGAAATATGTACACAATCTTTTATTCAAATCTGAAAATGCATTACAAAATAAGGAAGCTTGTGAACTTCTAAGAATTACACATCTAATCACCTGCAACAAATAATTTTCTCCACCTTTAGACTCCTTCGCAACATCTGGGTCTCTCCTCCATTTTTTTTTGTCCAACTCCAATAAAAACCTGTCAATTATTCCTCCGACTGCACACTCATTTTCTAGAATTTTTTAAAATGATTTCTACGTTTCATGCCTTTTATGTCCATCTTTCCAAAACATTTTAAATTCTTAATTTTGGTAAGGTATGAGAAAGTTATGCCCATTTTACGAAGACTAGGTCTCATAATTACGACCCCCCATTTTTGGAGTTACAAATTTTGGAATTACTAAAATTAAATTTGGGAGTTAAGTTGACCAACCTGGGCCATAAAGACCACTTACAAGATTCCTTACTCTATGATGGTTACAATAATAAGTTCCATTAATTCCATGATTCTTGGCAGGTCCACTTATGATGGAATCAACCCCACTTATGATAAAAATCAGCCCCCACAAAAAAATAGAATTTAATGCCTTTGCATAGGAAAGATATTCTCCACTATTTTAAGAATTTATAAATTACTAGGGTATTTTTCTACAAAAATTACATTTACTAATATCCCAAGGAAAATTATATTTGTTGCAAATTAAAATATTATTTCTGAAGCCCATAAACCTTATTGAAAACAAACCAAATTAAAATAACAATATTTTTGGTGATGTTGATTGCCAATTTATCATGGATGCTCATGTATTAATGATTTGGTAGTCTGTAAGCTATCTTTTACTCTTGAAAGTGGCTAATAGTGTTGTTCTTATGCTCTGGTTTGAAGAATCTTGTTGATAGAGTTGTTAGAGATCATGCAGCTGTTCTTGATGATTATAATATGCTTGTGGATGTCTCCTAATCATGCTCCTACTTTCGGATTGGTCCACAAGCTGTAATTCAGATCGTGCATGAAGCGTGTTATTGAGAATACTTATGTTAGCATCAGTCTTGGCTGACTTGGTTGAATTCATCATCTATGGAGATGCATCAAAGATTGTGATAGCATGTTGTAGCATGGAAGATTGTGTTTGACTCCCAGCTAAGGCATGGCATGATCTATATACATTCTTACATCTTTTCCTTAGCTAAATTTGTATTAGGTTCAGACCTATTTTATGTATGTTTGTAATGCCGATCTTGGAGTTTATTCCAATGGTTGATGATTGTAATGCCAACCTTGATGAACATTCCAAGGTTGATGTAGTGTATAAATACTTATGATTGAGTCGTGAAAATGTATCCAAGTGTGAAGATGCGAAGATAAAGTGAAGTAAGGTAGCAAGCAGAGTAGAGATGTTTGTGCTTCAATGGAACTGAACTTTGGCATGAAGTAGATGATGTTATCCCAGCTCAACCCTTTGGCATTGAGCCTTCTTTTGGCAGTGAGCCACCCTTTGGTAGTGAACCATCCAAAGGCAGCAAGCCTTTCTTTGTAGTGAGCAATTTGGGCAGTGAGCCATGTAGGCAGTGAGCCTCTATTTTTTAGTATTGATATAACTTATATCTTTTTGTGGGCTAACATCCACTATGGTTTTTCCCTTTTAGGGTTTTACACATAAAAATCTGGTGTCTCCTGTGTTGTTTATGCTTTTGTGTTGAGCTTCTCATTTGATTATTTCATGGTTGTATCTGAATATAAGTAATTGAAAGTTGGTGATCATATTTGGTTAAAATTTTTAGGCCAACTGATTCACCCCCCCCTCTCAGTTGTCCAGTGAAGTTCAACAATTAGTATTAGAGCCAAGTTCCTCAGAGGTAAGCCTAATAGCTTGAGGTTGATCTGCATGTCACAAAAGGACGAATTATTTTTCAATTGATTCAAGTGTAGTGAAGCTGGGCACTATGCATCCAGATGTGCAAAAAGAAACTTAAAATTTTTTGATGATGAAGGCAAAAGCAAAAAATTCAAGAAAACATTTTATCATGTTGAAGAGAATGAAGGTGATGACTACTGTTTCAATTCAAAGAATGGCAATTGCAAATAAGATGAAAAATTTGATCGAGAGGTAAGTATTGGCAATGAAGATATAAAAAATTATTAGGTTATTGACAGTAGCTACTCAAATCATATGACTAGTGATAAAGGCAATTTTACAAATCTTGTGAGGAATGAAGAGAGATTAGTTAGATTTGGAGATGACCATACTACTAAAATATGTGGAAAAGGCTCAATTAGTTTTGATGGAAGACAACATACAAATAATATTCTCTATGTCAAAAGTCTAAAACAAAATCTCCTAAGAATTGGACAATTGTGCAGGGGTCATCCCATAATAATGGGTTACTCTTTTTGGCCAAACTTGACATTGAAATCAACATTTTGAACTAAATCTTCACTTTCTGACACCTATAGCTGCTAAACCGTTAGGAATTTGAAGATGATACAAACTAGTGATTTGTGAGATTTTGTTTGTAGATTCTAAATATATATATTTTAAAAATTTTGGAGTTAAATTGTAAATTTTTTTTTTGTCTCCTTTGATAACTAGTTTTTAATAGTAAAAAACATTTTTTAAAGTGATGTGTATTCTGTGGCACATAACTTTTTTTTTCTACAAAGCATAAAATTTGGATTCTTTTGAATTTAGATTGGTAACACCAATATATAGGGCATGCATTTGGTTTTATAATGTTTTTTTGAATATTTTTTTAATTAAGTTTTGAAGTCAAACCAATTATAATTTAGACATAGGCATATTCCATAAAACATAACTTTTTTTGTATGTATCAAAATTCAATTTTTCCTTTTTTGTTGAAACAAGAACATCAATACCTAGGGCATAGATATTTTTTAGAATTTTTTTTCACTAATTTACTAATTTTCCATTTGTGTAGAACAAAGAACTTGATGTTCGATCAAAAACCTACATTCACAAGAAATAAAAAATAAATATAATAATTAAATTAAATATATTTAACATTATACTTTTTGGGAAGCTTATAATAAGGACTACATACTTACAAAACCTAAATTTTAAATGAATTCATTTGATCCCCCAAACATAAATCAAAAGTGGTTTTTTATCAACGTTTTGATGGGTGTAGAGGAGACTCCATTATAGGCATGGTTTTAAACTAAACGGGTTTTATCCAAGGGGGTTTGAATCTAAGGCCGTTTGATCAAACCCTCTCCAATTAAAATCCTTTAAATGGAACCTTTCAAGACTTAAATTATTATATTTTCTAAAAATATGTGATTTCAGTAAAAAATAGGATGTCCTAGAAAGTGTAACCCATTATTGTGGTAGGACCCGCAGAGAAGAATACAGTTCATATTTCAGAATGATACCTTTGAAATTAGAGACAAATTTGGAGCTATAATAGCTGGTGGAAAAAGGACAGAGAAAAATATTTATCATCTTAGAGAAGGCAATATTATTTAGGATCATGAAAGCTAGCTTTGGCATAGGAAATTGTGTCACATCAACCCTAATGATCTAGCAAGGATAAACTCAGCACAAGTTGTGAAAGATCTGCTAGAGAGGATATATTTTAGCAACATCACCTACAATAAGTGTGAAGTTGATAAGAAAGCAAGAGGAAGTCCATAGAATGAAGAAAAATCCTTAATTGGACTAATGGAATTGGTTCATACAAACTTTTGTGGACCTACAAGATTGAAAAGTCTCTAAGATGACATGTACTTTATGTTCTTTGTTGATGATTATTCTAGAATGACTTGGGTTAGTTTTCTCAAAGAAAGATCAGAATCTCTAGATGTATTTAAAGTCTTCAAAACAATGGTTGAAGATGAATTAAATGTGAAAATTAGATGTCGAAAGTCTGACAAAAGTGAAGAGTTTACCTTTGATGTATTCAATATGTGGTGCGAGACCCATGGAATAAAAAGATAGCTATCTAGAGAGAAAAGAGTAATGGAAATAACGAGCAAGTCTGTTCAAGAAGATGCAAAGACAATGTTAGAGGAAGCTAACCTATCGAAAGCATATTGGAAAGAATCTATACATATTGCTGTCTATATGCAAAACAGAGTTCAAGTCAAAGGTAATGATACTAAAACTCCTTACAAATTGTGGTATGGAAGAATACCCTCAGTAAAATATTTCAAAGTTTTTAGAAGCAAATGTTATAATAAAAGAGAAGGAGAGCTAAGCAAGTTTGATGCTAAGTATGATGAAGGTACCTTCCTTGGTTACTCTACTGAGAGTAAGGCCTATTAGTGTTACAATAAAAGACTGAAAAAGATCATTGAGAGTGCAAATGCTAGAGTTGATGAATACTTACAGAAGTATTTAGAAATCATTAATCAAAGGGAAAAGGTATTCACCAAAGAAGAAGATGATACTGAAGAAAAGAAAATAAAGAAAGGTCAATGAATTAGTGTTTGATTGCCAATACTAAAGCCTACAATAATCCCCCTCAAGATGAATGTCTATCCACTGAAGAATCCAAAATTGTTCTTGAAAATCTTGAGAAATTTGAAGAAGAAAACATAAACTTGAAAGTAAGTACAACAAAAGAAAATGAATGCATCAAGAGTTAAAAAGGAAAACCAAAGAGCTTATACAAAAACTTGAGGATAGTAGTAAAGACTTGAAGTTAGAAAATGAAGAAAAAGCAAAAATTGACGATTGCTTGAAAAATAAAATAAATGATTGCTTGAAGCTTAGAGAAGAAATTGTGGATCTGAAAGCTGATCTGAAACATGCATGGGCTCAACAAGAGAAACTCAGTATAAGTACAGCCAGACTTGATAAACTAATGGGTGAAACAAGTTAGAAAAATCCTGATGACATAAACAGTATGAGACTTGTGAAAGATAAAAGTTCCAGAATAGATCAAGAAAATAATTATGAAGTCAGGAAGGACAAAGGCAAACTGACTTAGGACCAAAGGAATAGATCAAGAAGATCTCCAATTAGGCAACCAAATGTACAAATGTAAAAATTGACGATTGCTTGGAAAACAAAACAAATGATTGCTTGAAGCTTAGAGAAGAAATTGTGGATCTGAAAGCTGATCTGAAACATGCATGGGCTCAACAAGAGAAACTCAGTATAAGTACAGCCAGACTTGATAAACTAATGGGTGAAACAAGTCAGAAAAATCTTGATGACATAAACAGTATGAGACTTGTGAAAGATAAAAGCTCCAGAATAGATCAAGAAAATAATTATGAAGTTAGGGAGGACAAAGGAAAACTAACTTAGGACCAAAGGAATAGATCAAGAAGATCTTTAATGGTTACTATTACTCATGTAGTACATTTGGTCATAGGGCTACTGAATGTAGAGGTAAAATGAATCAAGATGTTCCATCTTTCTCTAGTCAATGTTTCAACTACAAAAGAACTAATCACATAGAAAGTGAATATAGGGGTTTAACAAGAAATGGCTTCATCAATGCAAGGAAAACTCAATTATCCAATGGAATGTGCTTTTCTTGCAATGGACTTTGGCATGTTGCTAATCGATGTAGATCTAGAATAAATTCATTCAGATGGAGAAATCAAGGACAAGGAAGTATTGTGTGCTATGATTGCAGAAAATCTGGACATATGGGAAAGTTTTATAGAAGAAAGGATGTGAAAAGAAACTAATATCCTAAAGAAAGGTAAATAGAGTAGAAAAATGATAAGGGAAAAGAAAAAGTTGATCCAGTTGAAACCAAGAAAGAAATAGGCAAGATCTAGATCAAGAAAGATATGATTGAAGTCAAGGATGGATCTGCGCTAGCTTCTGGTGTAGATATTTCCTCCATGAAGTAAATTAGGAGCTCTGGTTTAGGGGGAGTCTTATTGAAAATATTTCCTCCCTAACTAAAAGATTGATGCTAAGCATAAAGAGACAAGGTCAAGGGTCAGTAGCAAAAGTCTAAGTCAGGACCGAGACTATATTTGAGAAGGATAAAAGAAGAATTGTGAAAAAGGTTCAAGTTGATTGTTCCCTGCACAGAGCAAGTCTTCATGATGGTTGATAGTACTTAATGAACTCTGAGGAGAATGGATATGAACCAGTTGTGTCTTCATTAAGTAATGAAGAAAAAGGAAAGAAAGTGGAGGATGAAGAAGCTCTAGAAAACATTTCTAAGACCCATAGGATTTGTGCAAGAGCATCACACTGAAGATCAAATCATTGGTGACTGACAAGAATAAGGGTTGCAAAAGAACACACTAAGAATGATTAGACTTGGGAACATATTCCTATATCCATAGGTAAGAATGTATTTAAAACCAAGAAGGGAAAGTTATAAAGTGCTTGAAGAAGTCATTGTTTTACCTTGACTAATAAAAGCTACCTCTCAGGGGGAGTAGCTAGATGTTTTTGATAAAGTAAATGGATCAGAGAAGAAGCATGCAAGTATGTGCCCATTGCCATTGATTTGAAAGGGGGGAGAAATCATGTGAAAAACTCAAGGGGAGAAAGAACACATATGTGTAAAGAGAAAGGGGGAGAATCTTATCTTGATGGTCTTTTCAGTTTTTCACATCATATGTTGCCATCAGTGACAAAGGGGGAGATTGTTACAAGTATGTGCCTAATCAGTGTTGTCATTGATTTCAACATATCTGTGTTGTCATTAGTGGCATGCTCTTACTTTGTTGAGGATATTGAGAAAATTAGCCCTCCAGTGATAACAATGTGTTGCAATAGAAATAATGCATTACATACAGAAGAACAATCTAGAAGAATGCTCCACATTTCTTGTAGAATAAATATCTTTACCTACAGATTGGAAGTTATTTAGAAGCCTATTTGAAGATGTTATATTCTGAGTTTGAGCCTCCGGTATGAAGAATTGTGTGAGTTATGTTCACCAGAGTGCAAACAACTTTTTCTGTGTGTTTGGTGGTGACAAGGAAAAAGTGTTTTGCTCTGCATTCCTCCACATTGAACTATTTTAGTCTGTAGTTCTAGAAGTAAGTTTGTGATGATGTTAAATTTCTTCAACTGTAATGCTTTGTTATTTGGTGGTCTTTAAGTCTTGATAGTGGCTCACAGTGTTGTTCTTATGCTTCGATTTGAAGAATCTTGTTGATAGAGTTGTTAGAGATCATGTGGTTGTTCTTGGTGAATATAATGTGCTTGTGGATGTCTCCTAATCATGCTCCTACATTCAGATAGGTCCATAAAGTGTAATTTAGATTGTGCTTGAAGCATGTTCTTGAGAATATTTGTGTTAACATCAGTCTTGGCCGACCTGGTTGAATTCATCATCTATGGAGATGCATCAAAGATTGTGATAGCGTGGTGTAGTGTAAAAGATTGTGTTTGAGTCCCAGCTAAGGCGTGGCATGATCTGTATACATTCTTACATCTTTTCCTTAGCTCAATTTGTATTAGGTCCATACCTATTTTATGTATGTTTGTAATGCTGACCTTGGAGATTGTTCCAACAGTTGATGATTGTAATGCCAACCTTTATGATCATTCCAAGGTTGATGTAGTGTATAAATACTTGTGATTTAGTCATTAAAATGTATCCAAGTCTGAAGATGTGAAGATAAAGTGAAGTAAGGTAGCAGAGCAGAGGTGTTTATGTTTCAATGGAACTAAACTTTGGCATGAAGTAGATGCTATTATCTCAGTTCAACCCTTTGGAAGTGAACCTTCTTTTAGTAGTGAGCCACCCTTCGGTAGTGAGCCTTTCTTTCCAGTGAGCAATTTGGGTAGTGAGCCCTGTAGGTAGTGAGCCTCTATTTTTTGGTATTGATAAAACTTATATATTTCTGCGGGCTAACACCCACTGTGGTTTTTCCCTTTTAGGTTTTTCTAATTAAAAATTTGGTGTCTCCTATGTTGTTTATGCTTTTGTGTTGAGCTTCTCATTTGATGCTTTCATGGTTGTATCTGAATATTAGTAATTGATAAGTTGGTGATCAGATTTGGTTAAAAGTTTTTGGACAATTAATTCACCCCCCCTCTCAGTTGTCTGGTGCAGTTCATTATATTATGTACACACATATGTAAATATGTTCATTTTCTTATACTTTATATTTTTATAGCATTATATATGATAAAAATAGTCTTTTTTTAATATTATACATATATGTTATATTTCTTAGTCATTGTGTGTGAGAGAGATCCTATTTTATACATTTATCCATTCACTTAGATAATGAGATTCTTGTCTAGAAGTATGTATATATTTTTGGATAAAATAGAAACAATGAAATTATTTGTTAGAAGTTAGCTAATGCAATATTGAGGTTAGTAAATATAAAAACTAGAAGAAAAAACTAGAAGAGAAAATGGAAAATAAGGTTAGTATTGGAAACTAAAACTAAAACAATTTGTGAAGAACATTTTCACCTTGGAAAGTAATTTTTCTTCCTCCTTTCTCCTCTCCTCAAAGCTATAATTTGAACTATGTGAAAAAAGAGAGGGAATGAGCTCTTTTTAAACTTGAAATATTAATGTTTTTGTGTATCCCTAAAGTATTAGAGCTACTTAAGAGTGCTTTAGACTTAATTAACTATGTCTAAGTGAATTAATCTTTTTGGCCTAACTGTAAGGTTGATTATTGACATTAAGTCTAATGAGTTGATTAAATTAATTTGTGGTTATAGTTTGAAATGAGTAATTTTGTGATTCAATTATATTAGTTATTGTATTTAAACTTGTCTAGATTTCTTGCACTTCTTTCAAAAAAAATTAAACTAGATATTTTACTAATTCAATAGTTTGAAAATTAAATTTACATTTATTTAAAATCAAAATTAATTTTGTAGATGAATTTTAATATAGATTCAAAGTTTTTAATTTAATTTCTAAAAAAAGGTTATTCTACATTATTTAGTTTAAAGGTTATTATGTTCCTCAGTGAGGCTTCCATGGCTTTCATTAGGCGTTGCACCGTGGTTCCACATGGTTCGAAGACTCATTCTCAACCTTTAATGTGTCTTTGGATTTGGGGTTGTTAAAGTAGTGTCTAGCCTTATCTCAAGTCTTTTTTGTTAACTTCAATACTTTATATGTACATAAGATGTGTGCACCTTTTCTTTTTTTAAAATCACATTTTAGTTTGATTATTTTGAATCTTCTAGTTGCTATATCAAAGTCTACTTTTCTTTACAAGTATGTTAATTTGAAAAATATTTTTAAAATTTTAAATAGTATTTCATTGCGTTTATTTTATTTTTAAATGTCGTGAATGGCTAGTTAAGTATCTAAATGTTTTAATTGATTGAATTCTAGTTATCCATTAGCATGGTAGGGTTTTAAGTTCTAGTTATAGACGTTTAGGTCTCACGCCTTGGAGGTGAGACTATTTTGCATTCATGTAGAAGATTTAAGGGGATTTTCCTCATGGAGGTCCTCCCTTGCAGTGTCACATGAAGCAATGCCAAACCCTAATTAAGTTACGATTTTTTCAAAGGGTGGACAAATCAAAATTCACAACACCCACCTGTTTTGAATTTCCCTCCCTTCTTTGTGTGGCATACTCTTCATTACATTGCATGTGCAATGTCATAAATTGCACACATTACACTATTGCATGAGACGCAATAGAAGCTTGTGATTGTTGTTTATTGAAAAGATCATTTTGTTAGTTTTCATGTCCATATGCAAATGTGGGCATGACATCTTATCACTTCACACACATTAAAAAATGATAATATATATTATATTTTAAAAATACATAATTGAAATACATATTTGGGTTGTTGATTTTATATTGCATCCAAATCATCTATTGAGTTCTCAATAACAATTACAAGAGAAAAAATGTTTCTTTAGTCATTTTTCCCCCTAGTTTTGTTAGTGTAAATAGAGTGGAAAATCGTGCATCACATGACCTTTTGGGTGTTCAATGTTTTTTAGGAAACCTTATACAATAATAATTAGCTATATTAGGTTTATAAAATTAAATAATAATATAATGATATTTAGTTTAACATTTGAATAGGATATGTCATGAGAGATGATGGTAGTGAACTTATTTATTTATTTAGATCTTTTGTACTATTAGATAAATGCCATAGAATTTATAACTTCTTGTTTGTAACTCTAGTTCATTTGATTACAGAATCGATCTCCACTAATGTGGATCTAAATTTACTTGCAAATCTAGACATATATGTCTAGATATAAAATCTACTATATTTTTATAGAAACTATTCACTTCAATGTTTGCACCTACATTTGCAAAAGGGTTGTGTCTATATACATTATTGTGTTGTTTTCTAGGAAAGACGATTATTTCTTGAAGAAACCACTATTATTGATTCAATGATATAGAACAAAGGATGGTAGATAGTAGAGAATTATACAAGGATGCCTAGGATTAATGGTGTAACAAGATAATGCAATATCATTTTTTTTTTTTTTTAATCAATTTTTATTTTTTTCTATTATTTTTTATTTAGTGACATTATTCCATATCACATAACTTTCACTACAAATAATTGTTTTTCATGATTTATTAGAATTAGACCATTAACTCCACTATCTAGTGCATGGATATTTTTTGGTAATTTTTTTTATCAAATATGTTATTTATTATTAATTTTTTAATTAGTACTAACAAGAATGTCAGACCTATTTTATTCCACAATACATTTCTCTTAGCATATATATCAAAATTAATGTTTTCTTTTTCCATTGAAATAAGGACATCCATGAGTAGTGCACAACATTTTTTAAGATTTTTCTAACAATGTTTGTTATTTTTGCTAGTGTCTTGAATATAGATCATTATTTTTCATAATAGATGTACATCCATCATAAAAAAAATGTAATATTAAATAATTAACATACCACATATTATATTTTTTGGAAATCTAATACTAAGGACTACATACTTATAAAATTAAATTTCCAAATTACTTCATTTGATCCCGAAAAAAGTGAAGCAAAATGGGTTTGTATTAACATTTTGATAAGTGTGAAGGAGACTCTAGTGGTGGTTTGATTTAAGCCTAGGGGGGTTATATCCAAGGGGATTTGATGTAAGGGTGTTTGATCTAACCCCCTTCAATCAAACCCCCTTAGATGGAACACATCTAAGCTTAAATCATTAGTTTTTCTAAAAAATATGTGATTTCAAGAAAAAATCAAGATGTCCCACAAGTGGGACACACTAGTGTGGGATCACCCCTATCTAACTTTGGATTTCTTGAGATTCCATCAAAAAGCATTAATAAGATGAGAAAAAAGATACAAAAGGAGGGGAAATAATTAAATAATTTGACCGAAGATTTAAGGAAGTGGTAAGGAAAATGGAAGAACAATTAATGGAGAAATAGAGAATCAATTGGTTTGTTTATGGGCTACTATCAGAGATTAGAACTATATTAAATGGAAGAACCTTTAGTACATTCTCAAGTGTGGTAGAATTAGCATGTAAAATAGAAGCAAAACCATGGAGAAGAAAGAATACAGAGCTAGAATGTATGGAATTATAGTAGATGAGATTGGAATTCAAATAGTTGAAGATCAAGCAAGATATTTTGGCTAAGGGTGAGAATAACTTGATAACACCACTAGTCTAGAGGAAGAAAATTTGGTATACCTACTATCCAAAAGGTCACCTATAGAATGTTTTCCCAATAATGAAAGGAGAAAAAAGGGTCGTGACACTTGAATTTGATCTACAATGAGCCCATAAGAAGGTAAGAAGCATCTACTATGGAATTT
This sequence comes from Cunninghamia lanceolata, assembly GCA_027924645.1. NCBI lineage: Eukaryota > Viridiplantae > Streptophyta > Pinopsida > Cupressales > Cupressaceae > Cunninghamia > Cunninghamia lanceolata. Next base: position 6,507,596 of record BSBN01000934.1, read on the forward strand.
ATGGTGAATGGGATGACTATGAGATAGATGATTGTCCATCCCTTTTGCTCAAGTTAAGCAATGATGAGGACCATGAACCTTTCTGCAACCATGAGTACAAAGATAATGATCCTATACACATAATAAATATATAGAGCTAAAGGGATGGTAGAAAGAACTTTCTATGACCATCATCACAAAAATCCAACACATGGACAAATAAATGCAATGCCCATGAGATAGTTTTTCCACCATAAATTAGAATTGAGCAAAAATATTTATAGGGGAGGACATCGTAGAGGAAAAGGCCATGGACAAAAAAGAAGATATGACACCACCTTCTTCAAGCGTATCCAAATAGGACATTATGCTAATGAATACTAAGAATAAAAGAAGAAAAAATGTTGTTTATGTGGTGACTCTAGTCATGATCTATTTGCTTGCACCAAAGCACAACAATATTTCAATAATTGTCTATTTCAAAAAAAGTGAAGAGTTATCTAGTGCTAATGCAATAAAGGGAATGAAAATCATCAGGAAGGTACCAAGACAAGATGCTGAAGGACCTAAAAGATGTAACAAAACTGAGATAGAGGAAGAAAATATAAGAAACCAAGTGATACTAATAGAAAAGGAACAAATAGATAAGGAATATCTAAGAAAGTTGGAAGAATTGAGAAGGCAGGCTATTGCAAAATATAGAAAGAAATAAAAGTTGTAGGAATAAATAGAGGGGGAATTGACTCCGCAAAAAGGAGAATTTATAGAAAGATGACATGGAAGAAGATGAAGAAGAAAAAGATGATGAAGGAGAGTACTTTCCAATGAAAGAAAAACATGATTAGATAGTTGAAGATACCATATGGGTCATTTTACAAGAGAGAAGAAATGAAATATACCGCAAAGCAATTTTTTTTCAAAAAAAGAAGCTCAACTCCTAAAGGAAGAAAATATTTTAGAAAAATTAAAATAATTCTCAAAATACAAACTTTGCGAAGGAAGAAAATATTTTAGAAAAATTAAAACAATTCTCAAAATACTAGAACAAAGCAAGAACTTTAGCTTCCAAACCTCAACTTACAAGTGTGGTAAAGAAAATGAAGATGGAAGAAGAAAATAATTTTGATAGAACTCCATGTTAATAGTAGACATTTTGAGAATGTACTTGTTGATCTTGGAGTAGATGTCAACATTGCACCTAAAAGAGTCTAGGAAGAATTCAGGAAGCTAATACTCTATGACACCCCTTATAATATTTCCCTTGTGGATGGTACCACTATCAATATGATTGGAAGATGGAGAAACATATAAGTTAACTTGATGGGAATCAAGAAGAGAGTACATTTCAAAGTAGTAGAGATGAAGGAAACCTTTGATACCTTTAACATTCTATAAAAATATAATGGTTTGTGAATTGCAATGGGACAATGGACTCCTACAAAGAAGAAATATCATTCTTTGACAATGAAAAAGTAATGCACATACCAATACACATTGATATAAGTAATGCATACGTAGAAGAAGTAGCACAAGAGAAGAGTGAAGAGGAAGATATGAAGGTCCTATATTCTTTGAGAGTACCAATCGAAGGGGAAATCATGTTAGATAGAAAAAATTATAATATTGATAGTGAAGATTCTATGGAGGCTTGGATTTATGATGAGCCGGAAGTTAGATCTAGGAAAATACTAGGTACAAATAATGGAAACTAACCGTAAAATACAAAATTTGAGGAAAATGATGAGGATAACAAGATACTAAAATTTCATGACATTTGAACCGCATCTCATGGGTGTGTCCAAGAAGTTGGGTCCACATATAGGGGAAGCGTCAGGAAGAAAAAAATCCTACAAGAAAGGGATCCCGTTTAGGGTAGGGGTCTCGATCCTAAATGTGACTCCATTTAGAAATAGGGGCCCATTAGAGTTCAAGATCTCGCTTCTAAATGGGGCCTCATTCCTCAAAACTATTATTTTTATAAAAATGGTCTGAGATCATGGTTTTAGAATGGGTACCCATTTTGAAGTGGGATCCCATTCCAAAAAATTGAAATACTAGATCACCTTTTAAGCTTTCTTTTAGGCTCAGGAAAGGCATGATAAGCTAACCCTTAGCCTTGTACTTACGAGTACAAGGTCATGTCAATAGAAAGAGAAAAAGATAACTTTGGCAATATTGCTGACGACTTTTTTTTTCAAAATTTTTAATGAAATTAAAACCCATTATAGATGATGGTCTAGTTTTCAAATATGTAAATTTTTTATGATTGGATTTGTTATTGTATTTTTTAATTAATTTATGAGGAAACTGGTCCATAAACTTGAGATGTCAGGTGTTCATATTTTTTAATAACTTTTAATTTTTTAAGTTTCCTTTTAAAAAAATCGCATGTCATCAATCTACACACAATTCTTTACACAATGAAAAAAAATAAAAAAATTATTAGTTTAGCTCAAATTATGCTTGCCAAACATGAGGGGTTTTTAGAAATAGGAATTAGGGCCAATAAAAAATTAATTAAAAAAAATATTTGGAAAAAAATTATAAAAAAAATCCTTATCAACCTTTAGTATGATACACATCTTTTCCCAGAAGGAATTAGAAAAATATTTTTATTTAGGTCAAATTATTCTTTTCAGACACGTGCATGGTATGGTCCTAAAAAAGTGACTTTTAAATAGTGGTTTTTGTACAAGCCTATACAAAATTAATTTGTATCATTTGGGTATTAGAATAAATTACATATTTGAAAACTAGACTCAAAATCCTACAATTAATATTTATGAAATTTTTAAAGATTCTTTGTGTAAGTGCTTCAAATTTTTAGCCAACTATGACAAACTTTGATTTATAGGAAAAACACTTCCACTTTTTGGCCAAAACGTGAACCCAACTTCTTGCACACACCCTCATGTGGTATTTCACATATTAATCTTCCCTAGTACTTTAGAGTAGGAGATTTATTAACATACCTAGAGAGCATGGAAAATGTATTTGGAAAGGAGGATCTAAGACTAGAATCCTTTCAAGGTACTCTAGTATGTAGTGCAACAAGATGGTGGTATATCCATAAACCCAACATCTCATCTTGGAAGGAATTTACAATTATTGTAAAAATAGGTATTTGTACTAGAAGAGCGAGATTGAAAAATCACTTGAAAATACTATGGCAAGGGAGATCCTATGATTCAACTACAAAATTACATTAGAGAGTGGACTAGTAGGAGAGAGTTTGATGAAATACTATACACCCAACTTCTCTATAGGACAATATCGCCCATAGCAAAAACCTTGTACATTAACCAAGAAAAGAGAGAAGACACTATTGGTATGTCGCAACTGATCATGCAAGTATTGTACACAAGTTATGTTTTCCCTCTTTTTTGCATGATCGAAGTCGGTTGTTAATTTTTGTTAACCGACAAAAGAAAAACAACGTTGCAAAACCCTAATTCTAGAAGCTTCAAAAAGGCTTGTTATAAGTAGCTGGAATGTATGGTACAGCTAGGTATTCACGAGATTGTAATATGTTTTGCATTGGATAATAAAATCATTGGATGGATGAGTTTCTGTGGATGTAGCCCATATTGGGTGAACCACGTTAAATTTCTATGTTGATCTCTTTTGTATTGTTCTTCATTATTATATTTGGGTTATTTAATCTACATATAATTGTTAGTGTTTATTGCTTTGATCTACCCTAACCCTAACAACTGGTATCAAAGCGGGTTGTGTTTATTTATTGTCTACAAGAAGGTCTCATGGTTGAGTGGGAGTCTCAGAGTGAAGTGGGAGCAATGGCAAACGAGGGTAAATTAAAGGTAGATAAATTCAATGGGCAGAACTATCAATTATGGAAGATGCAGATGGAGGATTACCTCTATCAGAAGGATTTATGGAGGCCGTTGGAAGGAGTAGCCAAGAAACTGGCAACAATGACTGATGAGGATTGGGAACTTCTAGATAGAAATGCATTGGGAACCATTCGACTGTGCCTGGCACAATCTATGGCATTTAATATAATAGAAGCGAAGACAACAAGTGAAGTGATGAAATCTTTGGCCAAATTATATGAAAAACCTCATCCTCTAATAAGGTATTTCTCATGAAGCATTTATTTAATCTGAAAATGATTGAAGGTGGATCTGTGTTAGATTATTTAAATGAGTTTAATACGATTACCAGTCAGTTAACTTTTGTAAAAGCAAAATTTGATGAAGAGGTGAGGGCTCTCTTGGTCTTTTGTTCTTTGCCAGAAAGCTAGAATAGCTTGGTAATGGCTGTAAGTAACTCTATCTCTGGGTCAAATACTTCGAAATTTGATGATGTTGTTGGTGTTATCCTTAGCGAGGAAATGCGATGGAAAAGCACAGGTGAGACTTCAACATCTAGTAATGCTTTGATTGTAGAGAATAGGGGAAGAACAAAGGAAAGAGGGAAAAGCCCTACAAATCATAGGAAGTCACAAGGGAAGTCGAAGAAAGGCAAATCTAAATCTAGAGGAAGAATGGATTGCTGGCACTGTGGAAATCTAGGATAATTGAAGAAGGATTACTGGTCTCGAAAGGGCAAACAAGGAGACAGATGACATGATGATAGTAAGGAATCTAATGTTGCAAGTAATAAATTATAGGATGCTTTAATTCTATGTTTAGATAATACTAATGATTCATGGGTAATAGATTCAGGGGGTTGATTTCATGCCACACCCCATAGGAAATATTTTGTAGAGTATGTTCAAGGTGCTTTTGGATAGGTATATTTGGGTGATGATAAGCCCTGTCAGATTGTTGGAAAAGGAAAAATAAAAATCAAGTTGCAGAATGGAAATGAATGGTTGCTATAGGAGGTAAGACATGTTCCAAATTTGAGAAGGAATTTAATCTCTACAGGACAACTAGGTAGTGAAGGCTATATAGTTACCTTTTCAAACAATGTCTAGAAAGTTACTAAAGGTGCATTAGTAGTAGCTAAAGGTGAAAAGGTAGGTACATTGTATTTGTGTACTGGTAATACTTATTCTACCTTAGCTGGTACATAAACAGTTACTATTGAGACATTTATAACACTTGCTGCAGGGAAAAAAATAGAATTGTGGCACCATAGACTTGGGCACATGAGTGAGAAAGGGATGAAAATACTTCACTCCAGAAAGTTTCTACCAGGTCTAAAGAAGATTGACTTGGAGTTCTACAAAAATTGTGTTTATGGAAAACATAAAAGAGTCTGATTTCTCAAAGTTGGGAAAGAGAAGAAGAGTGAGAAATTAAAGCTTGTGAGACTAGCTCAAGTATCTTCTCTTGGAGGCTCTTGCTATTATGTTACTTTTATTGATGATACAACTAGGAAAACATGGGTGTATTTCCTAAAACAAAAATCAAAAGTATTTGAAACTTTTAAAAAGTGGAAACCTTTGGTTGATAATGAGATAGGAAAAAAGTTGAAGTGTCTCAGATCTGATAATGGAGGTTAGTATTGCAGCAGAGAATTTGAGAATTACTATTCATATAATGGAATCCATAGGCAGAAAATAGTTCTTGGAACCCCACAATAAAATGGTGTGTCTGAGAGGATGAATAGGACCATTATGGAGTGTGCAAGGAGCATGAGATTACATATTGGACTATCTTTACACTTTTGGGCAGATGTTGTACATACCGTTGTTTATTTAATAAACAGGGGACCTTTAAATCCTTTGGATGGTGGCATTCTAGAGGAGGCATGGACAGACAAAAAGGTAAACTATTGATTTATGAAGACCTTTGGTTGTGAAGCTTTTGTCCATTTTGATATTGAAAATAGAACCAAGCTTGAGGCTAAGTCTAAAAAATGTACCTTCATTGGATATGGAGTAGATGAATTTGGTTATCCATTATGGGATTATGAAAATCATAAAATCATGAGGAGAAAAGATGATATATTCAATGAGAAGGTCATGTATGAGGATCAGCTACAGGAAAAAAAAGCATGAGTAGGCCAAAAAGGAATATGTGGTGCTAGATGAGATTCAAGAAAATAAAATACCAGTGGTACCTGATGCTCTGTAATAACAAGTTATCCCATAGACTCCTGCAAGTGTTAGACATTCTACAAGGATAAGTAGACCTCCAAAAAGATTTTCTCCATCATTATATTCTATATTATTAACTAATTCTGGTGAACTTGAAAGTTATGAAGAAGCAATGCAAGTAGATACCAAAAAGTAGTGGGAGCTAGGCATGAAAGAGGAAATGGATTCCTTGTTGCAGAATCAGACTTGGGACTTAGTCAATTTGCCTATAGGAAAAAGAGCATTGCCAAATAAATGGATTTACAGGTTGAAGGAAGAAGCTGGAAGCAAGAAAAGATGTAAGGCTAGACTCATGGTAAAAGGTTTTGCATAGAAAAAAGGTATAGATTTTGATGAAATATTTTCTCCGGTTGTAAAGATGACTTTTATTAGAACTATTCGAAGTCTTGTGGCTACAGAAGACTTGCATCTTGAATAGCTAGATGTGAAAACAACATTTCTCCATGTGGATTGGAAGAGGAAATATACATGTAGCAACCACAGGGATATGAGGTCAAGGGTAAGGAGGATTTTGTGTGCAGGTTAAAGAAGAGTTTGTATGGCCTAAAGCAAGCACCTTGGCAATGGTATTTGAAATTTGATAGTTTTATGGCTAAACAAGGTTACAAAAGATGTCATTCTGATTATTGTGTTATTTCAAGAAATTGGGTAATGGCAGCTATATTATCCTGTTGCTTTATGTTGATGACATGCTTGTTACTGGGTCTAACATGCAACATATTAATGAAATTAAAATGAAATTAACAAATTCATTTGCTATGAAGGATTTGGGTGCAGCAAAATAAATCCTTGGTATGAGGATCACATGAGACATCACAAACAGAAAATTATTTTTGTCCCAAAGGGAGTATGTAGAGAAGGTGTTGAAAAGGTTTAACATGCAGAATGCAAAAGTAGTTAGTACACCTTTGCCTAGTCATTTTATATTGACTAAGGAGATGTGTCCAAAGACACAAGAGGAGGAAGACAAAATGTCTAAGATACCATATGAATCAACAGTTGGTAGCTTGATGTATGCAATTGTATGTACAAGGCCAAATATTGCACATGCAGTGGGAGTTGTGAGCAGGTATATGAGCAATCTGGGAATGGAACCTTGGAATGTTGCAAAATGGGTTCTCTGATATTTGGGAGGTACTAGTTCAAACAAACTATGTTTTGGAAGAACAAATTCTCCTCTAAAAGGATATGTTGACTCTGATCTAGTAGGTGATATTGATAGCAGGAGGAGTACTACAAGGTATATTTTCACTTTAGGAGGTACTACAGTCAATTAGATTTCAAGACTACAAAAGGTTGTTGCACTTTCAACCATTGAAGCTGAGTATGTTGCTGCTACAAAAGCTAGCAAGGAGATAATTTGGTTACAACATTTTTTGGAGGAATTGGGGCAACAACAAGATGATAGCCCTTTGTACACTAATAGCCAGAGTGCCATTTATCTTGCTAAGAATTCAGCTTTGCATTAAAAAACTAAGCACATACAGCTCAGATACCACTTCATCTGACCAATTTTGGAGGATGGGCAATTGAAGCTAGAGAAAATTCACTCAAGTCAGAATCCTGTAGATATGTTCACAAAGGTAGTTACACGGGAGAAACTAATTTCCTCATCAGTTTCTATTGGCCTTCATGACTGATAATGGTGGACATAAGAAACCAGCAAGGCCTGTAATCCAGTGGGAGATGCAAGCGCAGCAGTGTCATCCAGGATCAGTCTCCGAGTGGGAGATTATTTGGTGTGGAGCCTGATCAGTCTCTAAGTGGGAGATTGTTGGTATGTGGTGACTAATCATGCAAGTACTATACACAAGTTATGTACACAAGTTATGTTTTCCCTCTTTTTTGCATGATCAGAGTCAGTTGTTAATTTTTGTTAACTGACAAAAGAAAAACACCATTGTAAAAAGCTAATTCTAGAAGCTTCCAAAAATCTTGTTATAAGTGGCTGGAATATATGGTACAACTAGGTCTTCATGAGATTGTAATTTCTTTTCAACTGGATGATAAAATCATTGGATGGCTGAGTTTTTGTGGATGTAGCCCATATTGGGTGAACCACGTTAAATTTTTGTGTTGATCTCTTTTGTGTTGTTCTTCATTATTATATTTGGGTTATTTAATCTGCATATAATTGTTAGTATTTATTGCTTTGAACTGCCCTAAACCTAATAGAAACTATAATTTGGGTCATGGTATAAAGTGACCTTTGTAAAACATTTGTATTCTATAGAAATGACAAGCCAATTCATAATGTACTTGGAAAGATGAAATAAATAATTCTATCTCTGGCAAACATAATTATTATGGAACTTAAACAATACCACCAAAGGATAAAAGAATTTGGAACTTGATAGAATGGATGGATAAGGTTAAAACCCCACTACAAAAGTTGTATGATACTTCCAAGAAGAATATGGAACCCAAAGAAGAAAAAAACCGTCAAAATTTAAAAGTAGAAGTGGAGGAAGGATAAAGGGAGATAGCCACTACTAATGCACCATAAAATAAGTACTTTAATGATCCATTAAAGAATAGAGAAGAAAATATAGCCTCAGAAGAAAGTCCCAAATTGGATAAAATTAGAAATTATTAGGATGATTGTGCAAGTGACAAAAGTGCTAAAAGAATATGAATACTTATTTCCCTAGACATTTACAAACCTTAAAGGCATCAAATTTAAGAGGTAGGAATGATAAAAGTTCAATTAAGGGAAGGATCATAACCACAAAGAAAGAGACCATACTGATTGAATTCTAATGTAAAAACAAGACTACAAGTAGAACTAGACAAAATGTTAATAGGAGGTATTATCAAACCAATCCAAGATGTAGAATGGATAAGCCCTATGGTGGTTCCACATAAGAAAAATGATGAGATAAGAGTATGCATTGATTTTAAGAAATTGAATAAGGTTTGTATACATGATCCCTTGCCTAATCCTTTTACAAAAGAAATACTAGAATTAGCAGCTAGAAGGAAAATCCACTTATTTATAGACGGATTCTTAAGATATCACCAAGTAAAAATCTAGGAAGAAGACTAACCAAAGATTACATTTATGATCAACATGGGATCATTTGTGTATCTAGTGTAATTCCATTTTCTTTAGAGAATGTCCCTACATTATTTGACTGGATTATGATAAAATCATTTAAGGACTTTATTCATAACTTTTTGGAAGTATACTTGGATGATAAGATAGTGTATGCACTAGAAAGATCATGTTCAACTACTAAAGTTAATGCTAGAATGGTGTAGAATCTTAGAAATTATGCTAAATTTGAAAAATGTATATTTGTGTTACCTTTTGGAGCACTCCTAGGTCACATAATCTGCTTGAGAAGGTTTGATGGTTGAGTTGCTAAAAATAGATATAATATTAAATCTACTAGCTCTAAATAAAATAACATAATTAAAATATTTTTGGGATACTCTAGATACTGTAGAAAATTCATCAAGGAATATACAACAATAGATGGAACAATAGAATAAATTCTCATGAAAATCATAAGTAGAACTTTCTAATGGATATAATAGTGTCAAGAACCCTTTAACACATGGAATTTGTTTTATGAAAGCATTTTAGTTTTTCTAGATTGGAATATCCCTTTTCATGTACATGTAGATGCATCAAACACTACAATTGGAGTAGTACTAGTGTAACCAAGAGTAAGGATCATCTAATTGCATATGCTAGCTGATGAAGTTTGTTGTAATCCTAATATTTTAATTATAAATGTCAATCCAAGGTAGTGTCCATGGCTATATGCAAAAGGGAGAAGAAATAATTTGCATGACAATCTTTTCTACAAGCAAAATTGAAAGCAAATGCATGAAACAAACTAAACTAGAGCTGCTGCAATCAATTTTATTCTAAGAAGCCTATAAATGAAAATTCTGGAATTAAATCTATCCTAAGAAGCTTGTAAGTAGAAATTCTTGAAATGTAGATAAAAACAAAGAATGGAAAAATTATTGGATAATAAACTAAGCAATGAAACTACAAACAATTACACTATTGCTACTAAAATAGAGAACTATTAAAACTCTCCCACTTTGATTCCTTTTTTATAGTGTATTTACAAGAATACTTATTCCTAATCAATCTTTGAATAATGTGGATTTGAGATCCTATTCTTGGGGAGACAAACTATAACTTCTTCCCCAATCTCGGTTGCCTTTCATCTTGTCACTTTTACTTCAGTCATTTTCTATCACAATCTACTCATTTGTTTTAATTAATTCTCTCAAACTATTTATGAGTTTTGTTCCTCTCATTCCTGACTTTTGAGGTCATTTTGAAATTATGAATTTTATTGAGAAATGAAGGAGATATAGTTGTTTTACTAAAATTGCATTTTTGACTTCATCCTTCTTTCTAAGAAATTTCAGGTGCTCCAACTTGACATAATTTATTCTTTAGTCCACTAATTGTCAATTATCATGCATACTTATTAAGACATGTAATGGCATTGATTATGCAAAAGAGATGCTTTTATTTAGCTAAAAGATGAGACAGTTTATGGTCTCATCATCTCCCCCACACCTAAGATGTTGCAGGTCCTCCTACAACTCATAATGAGCTTCTAGAGCCAATCGCTTAATCTTTATCATAGTTGTTTTGAAAGGTGTGCTGAAGATGCTCTAGAGATGTTCTTAGTTACATTAGAGTTGTCTAAAGCTAGTTGTATGGCTGGATGAGTTACTCCAAATCTATCTAGAGCTATTTGAATCTATCTAGAGCTATGAAAGCTAACTATATGGTCAACTCCAGAGAGATCTGGAATGCTATAATGCTAGAAAAAGAGCCCAATTTTATAATAATCAATCATCCAAGATGCCTTCAAATGCCAAAATATCTTCAAGAGTTCTTAGGAGAAGTAACATGTATAGAAAAGTGCATGTTTATAGCTTTAGAGAAGAGGAAATAACATGTGCAAAGTAGTCATAATTTGCGCAAAAGAAACTTGCCCTATCCTACTTTACTTAGTAATGTAGAGATAGGTTATACAAAACCATTAATTGGTTATGGAAAATAACTTCCTTTTCTCAAATTATGGATCCATGCATTCAACTTTTTAAAAGAAGAGGAAAACCCTGAGAAGAAGGTGACTAAAGATTTGAACATTGATGCTCCACCTTCCTTTGAAATGGTAGCCTTCTCCATAATTTATGATTCTAGTAGATGCCTGGGCTAATTTTAAAGATCTTGGAACCCTTTCTCATGTTTTGGTACATGCATGACTAGAGGTAACTCCTTGTCCTTCAAATATCTGGTCAGGCAACCATCCTTGGACTTTGAAGGCATCCAAATATTAATGAGCTTGTCTTTGCTGGGATTTGAAGTCATGGTCCTCCAGTTGACAAGGTCGCACAAGAGTTTTCACCTTATTTGCATGCAAGGACATCTTCCTTTGGATCTGTTGTTTTAGGGGGGTTTCAAGATAATAAACCTAAAAGACTGCCAAATTAAAATTTCCCTTTGACTTGCTATCACTAGATCAAAAACAACTCCCTAATGACACATATCCCTAGCAACAATGCCAAAAATGATGAGTGTCACTGTAGTCCTCATCATTTAATTATAAATGTCAATTGAGGGTAGTGTCCATCGTTATATGCAAAAGGAAGAAGAAATATATTGCATGATAGTCTTTTCTACAAACAGAATTGAAAGCAAATGCATGAAACAAATTAAACTCTGCTGCAATTAAATTTAATCTAATAAGCCTATAAATGGAAATTATAGAATTAAATCTATCCTAAGAAGCTTATAAATATAAATTCTTGAAATATAAATACAAATAGCTAATGGAAAAATTTCTAGAAAATAAACTAAGTAATGAAACTACAAACAACTACACTATTGTTGCTAAAATACTGAACTATATTAGTTCATGAAACTCTCACCCTTTGATTCCTTGTTTATAATGTATTTATAGAATACTTATTCCTAATAAACTTACCAAGAATGTGGACCTAAGATCCTATTCTTTTGGAGAGAAACTATAATTTCTTCCCCAATCTCGACTGTCTTTTATCTCATCACTTTTACTTTAGTCATTGTTTTTCACAAACTACTCATTTATTTTAATGAATTGTCTCCAATGACTTGTTCATTTTTTTTCCTCTCATTTACATATTTTGAGATCATTTTTCAATTCCAAATTTCATTTAGAAATGAATGAGATATGATTGTTTTACTGAAACTACATTTTTGTCTTTGTCCTTGTTCCTAAGAAATTTCTAGTGCTTCAACTTGACATAATTGACTCTTCAATCAACTAATTTTTGATTATCATTCAATTCTTATTAATACATCTAATGGAATTTATTATGCAAAAGAGATGATTTTATTTAGCTAAAAGATGAGATAGTTTATGGTCTCATCACTAGCCACAAATTATCACAATAAAAAATAGAATACACTACCACTGGGAGAAAGGCATTAGCTATGGTTTATAGACTACAAAAGTTCATACACTATCTCTTAGTTATCCCTTTTATATTCTTTATAGACCATGAGCCACTTAAGGATTTGATGAATGGACTAGTAATACATGGAAGAATTTACAAATAGTTTCAAGACTTTAATTTCAAAATCATGGTAAAACTAGGAAAAGTGAATCAAGGACTAGACTATCTATCTAGGATTGACACTGGAGAAGAACTAGGACAAATAGAGGAAGAATTACCTGGTGGAAATTTATTTATTTAAATCAATGTGGTAATAAAACAATTGACAGAGGTAGCACAAGTACTATCCATAGGAAAATTTCTAGAGCATTATTCCAAAAAAGATAGACGTAGGATTTTGAGGAAGTCATTACCAAATACCTTAATTGGAGAACTACATATCATATGTAGAGATGAAATTTTAAGAAGGGTTGTTTTAGAACATTAAATAATTAGTGTTTTAAGTGAAGCATAAGAGGGAATATCGAGAGGTCATAATTCAGTAGATGGCACTACAAGAGAGGTGTTACTAGTAGGATTATGGTGGCCTACACTATTCAAGGATACAAATAAGTATGCAATAAAATGTGACATATTCCAAAGAGTAGGAAAACCTATCGCAAGAGATGAGATGCCCATGTGGCCAATACTAGCACAAGGCCCATTCAAGAACTGAGTAATTGATTATATCGAACCCATTAACCCCAAAAAAGAAATCAAAAGCAAGATCTATCATAATAGGGGTTGAATATCTTACAAAGTGAGTAGAAGCTAAAGCAACTACAGATTGCAATGCTCACACCATCTCAAGGTTTATTTACCAAAACATTATTAGAATATTTGGTTGTCTGTTAAGAATAATAAGCAACCAAGGGAAATATTTTGTTAATGGAATAATTGCAGAGCTACTAGACACCTTTATGATAGCACATAATAGTAGCAACCCCTACCATTCTCAAGATAATGGAGCAAGTGAGGCATTAAACAAGATTATAGACACCCCACTTACAGAAATCTACAATAGTAACACCATAGACTAGGTTATCAAGATACTAGTAGTACTATGGGTTTGTAGAACAACTTATAAAATATTAACAAAATTTTTCCCATTTCAATTAATATATGGAGTTGATGCATCACTAGGTCCATTCAATATATTATACCAAATTTGAGACTAGCTAATAAGTTGCAGTTAAATGAGAAGGATTGTTTAAAGGAAAGACTAAAGGAATTGAAAAATTAGATGAGAAAAGATTGTTAGCAGCCTACCATTAGAGTTTAGAGAGGAAGTACCAAAAATAATGGCATTATAGCAATTTGTGATATAAAATTTTCCAAATAGGTGATATAGTTATCCTGTAAGATAGAAAATTTAAGAAATGTGAGAAATAAAAATGCAATGGTTTGGACCAGATAGAATTATGAAGATAACCAAGTCTAGAGCTATAAAATTACAAACATTACAAAATGAACCACTTAAAGGTTATGTGAATTGTACAAGAATTAAACAGTATTATGAAGAAAAATAAGAAAATAAAATCCACAAAAAATTGACACAAGGGTGTAACATTAACATAAAGTAACATTACATGAGAAACAATCCAACAAGAGAATTGGTGCAAATAATAGGTGTATGTAGGAGTAATAAATACACAACCCTTGTCAAACATCTATAAAGATGACACCTTCCAAAAAATTAGTTGTCAAAATTGTTGAGATCTCTGTTGTGAAAAGAAAGAGAGATGAGTTTGAATGAAAGAAGCAATTTAGGGAAAGGGAAAGAAAGAAAAGTAGTTAGAAATATGGCAACACCAATTCTTGTCAACACAACCAATAACCCACATCATAGATACAAGAAATACCCTTTCAAGGCCATGGAGATGGATCGAAACAAAGCATTCTTGAAGGATCCCACTAATGTCATATATGTAGAGGATAAGTAGAAGTATATACATGCCAATATGGTAGAGATTGATCACACCACCTTTGAGCCTCTTAGAAAGACATTTCTAAATCCTAGATTTGAAGAATAGCCCTACAATATTAGTAGGTTGCCAACTTCAAGTTAGACACATGGAAGGACTTCCTCAATTTCTTAAAAAAACATGCATGGATTTGGTTAATTCTAAACTACATCCATGATAAGTACCTATACCTAGATCAACCCCACCAAATTACAAAGGAAACGATTGATGTGGTCATAGATTTATGAAATAAAGGGGATTTACCCTCAAAGAAGAATGTGAACAACTAGAAAGTAAAAGAGGTCATGGGAGAAACACTAGATGGGAGTAATTTGTCTATTGAAATAATTCTACACAATATGGTAATATATGCCACCCAAGGCATAGCCCACAAAACATATCACACAAACTAAGAAGGATCTATGATAGGGACAATAATTTTGACTTCATAGAAGATGGTTGTCCAAGGCAAAGAATTTTATTTGTGCAAAACCCTTTGAGAGAAATTGATGAAGAACCTTACTAGGACAAAGAGATTGAACTACTACCCATTTTAGTATGGATCTCTTTTTTTTTTTTAACATCCTATTTCTTGAATGAACTTCTAGGATATGTAAGAAAAGATATGGAAACAAGATTCCATCATTGTGGCCCAAATAAATGGACATGCCAATTGTTTTCAAAAAGCTACTTCATACACTATGGTATTTTGTGGTTTCTTTATACAATTTTTTAAAAATATGCCAAAAAAGGTATCAAATTTCTTATGATGTGGTGAGGAAGTATTCACAAGATCTCACTCTTGTCATAGACAAAGATCACAATTTAATGGAAGTATTGAAGTTGATGGAATCCTAGATACCAAACTATTGTATGAAGTGAGTGATGAATTGATAGATACAATTTCTAGGGCATTATTGTCCCTTCCTAAAGATAAAAATGTGGTAATATTTGGCACATATCAAGAGTTCATAGACAAACAAGAAAAATAAAGAGTCAAGGAACACTTGGGGAAGAATAAAGAAAAGATACATAAAATTGGGAAATATCATTTAGGATCCCGCTCCACCAGAGGTCACCAAAATCTCATACTCATTGCTCTTAGTGGAAGCATGACCATCATAAATATGGTTCCTTGAGCACATAAAAATTGAGATAAGAGATTCTCCAATGCACCAACCACTAGGGAAATAAGAATTAAAAAAGTAGTCACCACAAATCATCACTAAGAGAAAGTTTCATATTTCATCATTGCAAAAACAAAATGATATAAATCACTGTAGGGAGAAGCCATAAAATATTTATTATAGATGAGTGGTAAAAAGAAGAGGACAATCATCATTGGATAGGAATAGGGAACAGGAAAAAGTAAAATATAATGCAATAGCAATGATGGAAACTACAAAAGAAACACAAATGGATGTGGAAGTAGAAAAGGAAGAGGTACATTCAGAACAACAACCTCCAAAAAAACCCAACGCATCTTCTCAGAGAACACCCACCACAACACAAGGACAAGAAGAGATAAAGAAAATATAAAATTAGGTAGAAACAATGAGAAAAGGTAAATAAAAGGAGATAAACTTGAACAAAAGGAAGAACTATTCGATGAATAGAAACTATTTAAATCATTAGTGGATCGAAGCATGCTACTCATCACTGGAAAGTCAGCATAGGAAATAGAGAGATAATTGTAAAGGTAATAACAAAATATTTTTAACATCACCACAAATACTTGTAGAAATAATTGAAGGCTTCCTTGAGGAGCTAGCAACAATTTTTAGATAGAAAAATGAAGAGGTAGCAAAAACTAAAGTAAATATAAGGAACCATGCCTTAGAGGTAGTAGAGATAAAATATCACTAGAGAACAAAGAAAAACTAAAATAATTACAACAAGAGGATTTAAGGTCAAAGAATAGGGTAGACATGCTCCTTTCTTAGGAAAAAAGAATAAATACATAGAGTAAAATGAGAAACAACAAAAGCATCACAAAAGACTTACATTGAGCTTTGATTTAAAAAGAACAAGAGGATATAATAGAGGGAACAAGAAGAATAGTTATAGAAGGAAAAGGAAGAGAAGTTGAATAAATAAAATGAAGATAAGAAGTAGATACAAAAGCTACAAAAGAGGATGATATTCTATAAAAAGAAAGATTGTAGAAAGACAAAGAAGAAAGATTGAAGAAAGAGAAGGAAGAGAAATGAGAAGCAAAAAGATTACATAAGGAGAAGGAAGAAACATTACAAAAAGAAAAATAAGATAACTTGTGAAAGAAAAGGGAGGCACAACAATAGAAACAAAATGTAGAACAAGAGAAACAAAACAAAATAGAACAAGAAGAATAAGAAAAACAAGCATAAAAACAAAAAGTAATATAAGAAGAAGAATAAACTAAACAAGAAGTACCACAAATACCTCCATCACTTATGTCGCCCTCTCCATCCCAGCATATGATGTAGAAAATCAAATAATTCCTCTCATACTAGAAACAATTACAACCACTTCCACCTCCCCAAATCCTGCAACTTCTAACTAGAAATTTGCCGCAAATTTCACCTCTAGAGAGATTCCAATTAGGGGATATACTATAATCCACAAAAGAGAGGAATTACTCAAATAATAGGTAAACATAGTTGATATAATGGAGGATGTACTAAGTACATTATAGGAAGCATCCCCACAACTAACTAGAAATACTCTAGCCACTTTGGGCCACAAAATCAAATAGTTTATAGAGGACATGATATAAAGGGTGCAAAACCAAGGAATGGTAAAGAGAGAGATTGATAGGAGAAATCAAGAAGAAGAAAATTGAACAAATGTAGAAGAATCTTGCCACCACACATAATAAATTGGAAGTGGAATCAAGAAATATGCAAACCACATGTATAGTCAAACATAAATTCCTTGTATCAATATTGTTTGGGATGGCCACCGACAACAAAAGCACTAAAAGTATAGCTTGAGTATATTGAGATTTATTTTATGCAACAAGAATTAAAATATGATGTCCAAAAAGATTAGGATGGCAGACAACGATAATTCATTAAGACCCTCCACAATTCATCCTTCGCCTTGCTCATCTAACATCCCTACTAGCATAAGTAGATAAGATCACATCATCAGTACAAATAATGGAAACAATAGAAGAAGGGTAACACACTTTTCTCATCATTAACAATTGGATAATGATTCTACAACAAGGAACCATCCAATGGGAAAACATATATACTTAGGTTTAGGGAGTATACAAGAATATTCTTCCATGAAGTGGAACACTCTTGAATAATTTTGTTATGCAAAATTTTGTTAACTCCAGTAGGATAGAGACAGGATGTCTTAAGTATGAGACATAATTTCAAAGAGGGGATGGTGTTAGCAAGATAAAGCTAAATCTAGAGCAACAATCACCAACTGAAAAAGGATCACATGAACAACTCAGCCAATAGACACAAGCAACACAAAAAGACACACCCTTTACTTATATACCAAAAGGATAAAATATAACAAGGAGAATAGGAGAAAAGTCATAGGAAGGAATATATACATTATAGAACATCAAATATATAAAAGTGTAATGTAGGTATAAGATAGATGTAGTAGGTAGGATAGAGAATATACATGAGTATAGCTATAAGAAGGATAGTAATGAGATCATACCATTTGAATGTAACATGGACTATATATATGACACCATAAATTGTTGGTACTCACTTATATGAGTTATGGCGTACGTTAAGTTGTTAATAACTTCATTTTTATTATCTACACATGTTATTTTCTTTAGAAACCTTTTGTAACCTACCATAGTCACTTTGAATCTTTCCTTATCACTAACCCTGGAGTATAATGTAATGTCCTAGGACTTATATTTCAAATAATTTTCAGATCTGGAATGATTTATAAATAACCTCCATAAATTTGATAACAACATCCACAAGACAAGCTACCAAATTCCATCGAAAAAGCACAATTTTCACCATAAGCTTTTGGAACTGATTTTAAGAAAATTTTCTAATACAAACATCTAGAAACAGGTCTAATAAAATAAATAATTCTATAGTAAGATTCTACAATAGCTTCTACAAATGTGGAAATCATACCACAAAATCACCACATTATAATAGCTACTCTCAAACACAAACACTCCATAATGCACCAGAAACCCTCCAAAGTTGATTTTATTGAAATAATCAAGTTTATATATCAAAATAGGTCTGATAAAACTGCTCAATGCCAATAGACATAGAAAAATAAATTCTGAAACAACAATTGCAATTTCTACACAAATCTACTAAAATGCACATTGTGCATCTCACCAAAACATTGCCAAACTGCACCAAAAAGCATAAATAACACATGCAACCTCTAGATCTAAACCAAAATGTGGAAAAAATAGTAAAAAGATACACGCAACAAAAAGGAATAGCTACAATAATATGAAATACTAAACTGCAACTCAACACCACTCCAACTATTCCTACACAACACACTCTAAACTGGAAAATCCTGCAACAAAGAAGCTCCAACTGAAGTTGACGCTACAACTCTAGACATTGAATAGAAAAAAAAATCTATAGAAAATGGGATTCCAAAATAGAAACCCAACACACACATCACATAAAATCTCACACTGGAACACTGAAACCTACAAAACAAACTATATTGAAACTAACAAAATCTCCTACAATCTTTAGTTCCAATGGAACCTCTGGATGATATTTCCCACTACAACCAAAGGGTTTTCATCCTCTAATCACCTAAGACTAATGAGTTTCCATCCACAAGTCTCCAAGTCCAATGGCTTTTTGTGCACTGAAGAAGAACCAAGCACAAGTGCTCAAATTCAAAAAATTGAGTTGTAAAATGATCGAAAAGTCCTCTTGAATGTAAACACTTGCGTATTTATAATGCTCCCAATTCCAAATGCCTCATTTGGGGTGAAATTATAATTAAAAACATGTTTCCAAATCCCCACTCCAATTTTCATATAAAAAAAAGCCCTTTCTTACACTTTGTCATAAACCTATCATAACTATCATCGATGCCTTTTGACAAGAATAGTTGTCCAAAATGCCAAATTAGAATCTGTAATTAATGGCTATGATGCTCCATATTCCAATGCCCATATTGAGAAAATAATTATTTAATTTAATATTTAATTTCCCAAGAAATTACAACTTATGTTGGCTAGGACAAATTTAAATATTAAATTAGTTATTTTTTCCAATGTTGTCCTGTCAACCTAGACTTACTATTTTTGGACATTAGAAACTTACTATTTTTAGTAAGTGCTATTTTTGGAAAAAAAAGGGACATGACAAGTCCTCCCTCCAAAAAATTTCTTGTCCTCAAGAAAAGAAGACTATGATCCTTCAAAATTATGTTATATTGCATAGAAAGCCTTGATCATGTACCTGTGAGATGTTGCAATTTCTCCCATAGAACATTGTGCAAACCTAAGTGCTTGGGTTTCTTTGTGACAATGCCATGTAGCCAACAAATATATCCATATAATCTAAGTTCTTGGATGTGCAAATCTTTTGGTTAACTCTCTCCAATACTCAAATTGATCTACATCCTCCCACACAGATATGGTAAACACACCAAATGCAGTTTTGTCCATCTTCCTTCCTAGCATTTTAAAAATTCTCAGAGTAGTGAACTTGAAATGAGTGACATTGATGTAATAACCACCAAAGTATAACCAAATTATCCATGTTATCAGTTGGTATGCAGCATCTCTCCATTTACTTTCCATCAATATCATTCCTTTCACAACTTGCCTTTCCAACTGTGTATATGCACTAGCATGTGTCAAGTCAAACTTGAAACTCCTACAACTTCTCCCAATGATATAAATATATTTTTTTCTGCTTGTAGGACTGTTATAAGATTCAATGCACTCTCTCATATAGAAAATATGAATGTTGGAAAGATATAATTCATTTACCTCCACAATATCGAAATATACATTGCAGGAATGTGCAATAAAAAGCCCATACTTTACATCAATTTCAAAAATGTTACTCTTAGCTTCATGGACTGATCTATAATAGAAAGAGTTCAGAAAAGGAGTGGAATATATCATCATACAATAGCGACATGTACACCACAATTCTCTAAAAACTAAATTTGCAAACAACTCATCTAAACAGAAGGCGATGTCTTTCCTGAGACCATCTACAAGAACACACTTGTCACCCCATTTATGTGACTCATCACTCTAAATCATTTTCCAAAGAATACCATACATGTTCAGATACACCCATGCAAGCAACATGTTATAATGCCCATAACATTAAATGCCATCAAATACTCACAAAAACTCCAAATCACACAATATTGCCGACATTGTTCAACTCCAATCTTTATAATAATCATCAATGTGACTAATGTAGGATTGCTGGGAAGCCATGTAAGGACTGAAAATATCTCCACAAACATTTGTACAGTTCTAAAATTCCATTTTTTTTGCTGATCATACAAGCCAAGTAGATTTGAGGATAACTTGAGACTATCTCCAGAATCTTTTTGCTTGATGCTTTAAAATTTTATGGAGTTCCTCCTTTGCATTATAACCACAAAGACTCCCTTTCCTAAAGCATCACATCCTATAGACAATGCTTGTGAGAAATCTGAAATGATAAGTACATGACATGAGATGTTTACCTTTTCAATCCCTTCCGATGGTACTTGTCTTGCATCCTCATGTATGCCCTGAGCACTAGTGACTTGGCCCAAGTATGTGACATCATTCTTCCTCAATTTTTTTTGATGCAAATTAGTTTCCAAAAATATGACATGTTGGAATCTTCTACCTAATGGTGATCTTGGGAACATATTACTAAACACCATTCTTTGTAGATTTGGAAGCAATTGAATAACATAAAGTAGATTGTCTTTATTGCCAAAACTTGGGATTGCTCCATTACCATAGTCACATTGGAAGTGACATTGTATGGCTCCTTGCATTTGACTCTTACACTAGAACCATAGAACCATGTGATCCTTCACATCATTTTCCTCATGCTCATGTATGATCAAATTGGTATTTCGTGCATCGGTTGCTGATTTGACAATTTTGACAAGCTAAAATTTGACATTTATATCTAGCAAGATGTCCATTTCATGTGCATATTCTTCAATACCACCATCTTGGAACCCCTTATCATAAAATGTCACTCCCCAAATTTTGACTATGTTTTACTTTTTACTTGTGTGTAATTAGTAGATAATTTTGTATGAATTAATGATTTGACATTATATGGAAATGTTAGGATAGATCAATGATATCATGAGTTTATTTTTATATGTTTATAATTTAGAAATGTGATTATATGATGTCAAGATTATTTATTCATATGGTTTATGGATTGACTAACGATACACTAATCGCAGTTTGCTGAATGTAAATTGTAACCAAGAAACATGTTTCCACCCTTTGAGAAAGAGAGGGAGAGCATAATTGAAGAGAAGAAAATAGATGTATGGATAGCATGGATTGGTTGACATCTATGTCTCATTCTTTCATAGTTTAGTGGACCCTTGTCAAGTACGGTAAGTTGTGTTCAACCTGACTAGTCTAGGTTTGGTTTTGACTCAACAGTCATTGATTTGTCAACAAGTTCCATTAGGCATAGGTTTTGTCATAAAACAAAGTTTGGATAGTTTGTGACTGGTGATAGGATATGGTCAATAGTTGTTATCTTCTTTATGTAATATGATTATAGTTTATATTAGTAGTAAAAAACTACCTCCTTTTTAGTAAATTCTGATAGGAATTTCATTGTGATAATCTATTAATTTTGTCATTAAGCTATTTGAGAGGGGGAGATTACCTCGACCCTATTCATATATTATATTTTTTTATGGAAGCAACATATGTAGGCATTTTATTTTAAAAAAAATGTTGTTAAATATCTATTAATATGATCCAAAGTTTAACCTTTTTATTTTTAATGTCGATGAGCATTAAGTAGGACGTGGTAATTAATTTCCAATCTCCACTTTCTCTCATGGTATTTTGACTCATATCCTCCTCAATGGATAAAATAAGAGGTTATTAACTGATGGGAGTGGTCTTAAATGACTAGTAACTCCATTTTTTTTCTTGATAGTACTATTAGGCATTGATTGTGCTTAATGCTCTGTGGTATGTGGAGAAATGAAGCCTTTAAAAAGGCTATACCATTAAAGATAGAAAAGGCAGTTGTAAGTTCCCAAATCTGCACACATCAAACTCTAAAGATTTGCCACTTCTTATGCTCAAGTTCAATGGAAGACTTGGCCAACAGAGTGGGAGATTGTCTTTTATCTTCCCTTCACTTCAAGTTCTGTCACACCTACTAGGGTATTCCCTTATTCACAATCCATAAATATAGCTTTTCAACACCAGACAGAATGCTCTCATGTATGCATCAAGATTTGTAAGATAAACCCTAGATTAGCAATGTTCTTGGATTATCTAACTAATTCACATCAGAGAACATGCAAGACCCTAACATAAAACAAAATAAAACATAAAATGGTTTGAATGATTTATCATTAAATTTGGTTTTCTTTTGGACCTTTGGGCAAATAAGTCCTAGATCGGTGCTTTGTCAAGGGCAATAGAGTCAAAGGGCTACAATGCAAATGTTTCCTTTCTAACATCTAAAACATCATATTCAGAAGGATGAAACCATCATCACTACCTTACAGTAATAGCCGAAGAAAGAGTATCACCTGTGACTTTTCTTCAATGATCCTTTAATACAAAATACTTTCCCCTATATCTGATTTAAATTAGTTTTAATCCATTCCTTGAATAGATACAACAAATCAAATATACAACATAGCAAATGTATGCAGACAAGATCAGAAACCCTTGGTAATTTTACTTGAAAAAAAAGCATTCATACTGAAGGAGACAGTCACAAACAACACACACAAAAGTGTTTTTCATAGTTTGCAACCTAAATAGCAAAATATCATACATGAATTTATTCACCTACAACAACATTCTCCTCTAATGTCTAGACTCCACAGCCTTCTACATAAATCTATTTCCCAAATATGTGGACACCTTGTATCCAAAGCAGAGAATAATCCCTGTACAAAGTGGAATAGCATGCTCTCTTATAGAAATAAGAGCATGTTGCCCTGAAAATTAATTACATCCTAGAAGTTAGGTGAGTTTTATATTGCAAGCTGCTACCAATAAGCCTAGGAAAATATAAAAAAGAGGAGAAGACAAAAAACAATAAAAATGGAGCAAATTGACATTAATTTATTCTCCCTTTTGACGTTGTCCACTTTTACTTTAGCTTCCAGACACCTCCATTTCACACCATCGCATGGCCTTCCTAAAGATTCTCTCATCCCTATGTGCAACTGCAATATGACACTGCGTAGCCTTCTCTTTAGACTCCTCCTGCTTGAATCCATCCTTCGAGATGATAGAGAGCACAATCCTGCAGCCTCCATGTCAAATTTCCTCATCATTAGGTAGTTTTTGCTGATGTAGGGGTGTTTTGATGACTACAGGCACCCAAAACTCATCACAAATACACTTAAAAGCTCTGCCTCGGTAATAGGATAGGCTAGGGAATGAACTTAAAGCATATAACAACAAATTTGAGCTCAAATAGACCCCCAAAATCTGCCCTGAAGACAAAAAATGGGATCAACAGCTGTACCAGGGAAAACTCCACTTGAAAAGGCCTCAAAAACCTCAAAAATGCCCTAAAGGAGAAGGAAGCACTTCAATCCATGCTACAGAGGAGACTGTAGGTCCAAAACTATAGAGAAACTACCATTTCACATCATCGCATGGTAGGGGAATGGAGAGAGGAAGAGTCGTGCAACCAAGTGAAATGCAATAAAAAGCTTTATTTCTTTTGCCTCAAACATTATAACATAAAGTTATAATATTTACCATATAATATTTGCCTTTTAAAATATTAAATTTTCCAATAAAATATTTAAAAATTGTAAGTTTTAACTTTAGGTAAATGGCAATTTTTGAATTTCCTCCTTGAGGCAAACAATGCATTTCCACTATGGGTAGATAAGATATCAGAGGGCCATGAAAATTTGGACAGGGCCATTATCAATTATTCATAGAAAACCCATTTCCTCATAATTTGCATCATTGATAGATTTTAGGGACTTCCTTTGTAAATTGGCATGTCATATGCCTTTGTCGCAACTGAAATGCATTAAAATAATGTGTCATATAATCTCTAATTTTGATGAAACTGGAACTAGAGAAGTTTTGGGCCAAACGGAGAAATGGGTTGCCCTTAGACTTGAAAGATTTCAGACTTTTTCGAACACCAAATCTAACCTAGTTGTAGTAAAAAAAGAATTAAATACCCCATCAAAACTCATCCTAGAAGCTTAAAACTAAATAGACATGTTACCATATGCACCAAAAAACTTGCCACCATATGGATTTGCAAGATGAATTATAAGATGCAGGATTTTAATTGGTTAAGGTGGGCTCTAAGGTAGATTGAGTAGCATGTTGACCTAGCCTCTATTGACACATTGAGAGGAGATAGGCACTTCAAATTTGCAATATTTGAGGGTGCCAATTGTGACTCTTCCTCGAGGATGCATGTCTCTTGCAGGCATGGTGAGATCCTAGATCTTCTGGATGTAGACTAGGTGTGTACTCCATTGGGCTACTGAGTAACTGCTCTATCTTGCATCAAAATGATATCTTCAAACTTGATTGGGTGGCCCCAGGCCCCCAAAAATGAAAATCTAGTACCCTCCTCTATCACATACCCTATTTTCATTTGATTTCTTCTGATTCAAACTGAAGGCATTAATATCAACTACATCCAGACTAATATTGTATTGCAAATACACCACCATACTACTGATTATGCTATATTCAACCACACTCCCATCAATCTGCTCTTTGCAACCTTGGAGTAGTTGAAAAACCTCTTCAAACAATATGTATAGAAAACATGGGTCAAATAATTCATTTCTATGTTTACAATGTCCTCTATCCCCAAAATCAGTCCTGTGCATGGGAATATATATCTCTAATTCAATCTTATTAAAAAAAATGTGCTTCTTATCCAGACCAATTTTATCCTCTGATATCTCCTTATTTGGATATAATCCTTCAATACCCTTTTCATATTCAGAATCTTCAAGATGAACATCATCACTATGATTGAGTTACAATAAAACATCAGTACTAGCATTCACTCCATAAACTAATTCTTCATATTGGATGTTTATTGATTCCTTTACCTTTTCAGTAGCAATGCTGCCACAAGACAGACCTCCACATATGTCCTGATTACAGACATTTTTTTATCACCGCAAGACATGCTATCACTCTTCTCAACCATCAGCAAGCCAACCTTTTCATTATTATTGGTGCTATTAAATAGTTCTTCCTTCTCTATTAAATGATTTTCATTCTTTGCACAACACCATCAGTATGATTCATATGAAAACATACACTGTTTTCATGCACAAGATCAATTGCCAAGTTCAAACATTCATCCTCAATGCTATCCATTAGTACCTCATATTGAT
This sequence comes from Cunninghamia lanceolata, assembly GCA_027924645.1. Lineage (NCBI taxonomy): Eukaryota > Viridiplantae > Streptophyta > Pinopsida > Cupressales > Cupressaceae > Cunninghamia > Cunninghamia lanceolata. The sequence continues at coordinate 6,533,621 of BSBN01000934.1, forward strand.
TTTCTTCAAGCTCATCATAAAGGAGATTCACTCTTATTACAAAGGTTACTTATTCCTCTACATGATAGTCCTACTCTTCTTCAACATTACCAAATCTAGAATCAAGAGAAGAAGACACTTCATCCATGAACTAATCATAGACTTTACCTTCATCATCCAATTTCCTTACATATAAAACTTCTGCCACATCAATGCATTCTAAAACTACATGGTCTATATCACTTTCTAACTCTCTGATGCTTCCTAATGAAATTGATATTGAATCATGATCTATATGATCAAAACTGTGCACAACTAAATCATTTAAGCATGAACATTCCTTGTTAAGAATTGGCATATGAATGTCATTTTCATACATCAATGTGAATTCTCCCAACTCAACTTCATTCAAATTGTCATGAGTGGTAATATAAGGATCATCATGATTAATCTTAGGAGATAAAGGTATATGAGAAAACTTAGTAATTTCATGATCATTGTATGAATCACTTCTCTCATTATCACCCAAACCACTAAAAAATTCATTTGATAGATATACTTCTAAATCATTTTCATCATACAATTGTATATAATTTTCTGATTTATTTTTTATGTCTAAGAATACATTTGTCTCCTCTCCAACTATATTCATGTGAGGCTCTTGCTGATTCATTACAATTATTTCATCATTCCTTACATAATCACACTTGATCTTGTTAATAATTCCTAAACCTGATTCATATATTTTAATAAACAAGTCAGTGCTTATATCTTACTTAGGCTTGTAACCATCAGGAATCTACAAGAAGGAATCTAAGAATATGACAAACAAAGAGTATTCCAACTCTCCCATGAGTCTCCTTATGTCAAACAAAGCTTGAACATACACCATAGGGTCATCATTGTATACAACTAGCTGGCAATTTGTTCGGGGCTCTACATCATCAACATTATGGACTGATGCATAAACTGGGACAGCAGGGGTATAAGTGCTCTGACACTCATTTGTAATAGTTGAATTACACATCTCATCAACATTGGGGGCCTTTGGATAGAAAACATTTGTAGAGAAATAATGCTTGTGCATTTCATACCTCCAATTGTTTTCAATATCCATGGCAATTTGATATGGTTGATGAAGTGTTATAGGGTCCTTATCCCTTAAGAGGTAACTCATTTGATCATCAAATGCACTAAGGTAGACTACTAGGCACAATGCACCATTTGGTCTCATATATTCAAAAATATGCTTGAGCATCTTTGTAAATATTAAATTAAAGGCTGGGACCAACTCATCATTTTCTTTTTGAATGTTTGTAAATTGTGTAATTAGTGAGGCCACTATTGCAAGTATGGGCCTAACCGATGTTGTCATTGATGTCAACATACTCCTTTTGCATTAATGATAAGGATTGGAAGAGCTGTGTGCTGAGGATATTGAGAAAATTAGTCTTAATCAGGAATAGAGAAGAACAGTGAAGACATTAAGGTAAAAGTCCAAGATAGGATGAGGATCAAAGGATACAGTTCAAAGGGTCTGTAGATATGTGTCTTAAGGTGATCCAATGAAGATTTAAGAGGTCTGCATGAAGATCTGAAGAAGTTGTGGCCATTCAAGTAAAACTGGTTCCGGCAGGTGTTCAGAGGTGACAGAGTGACACAGACAGGTCCGGTGAGATTCGGAAATGCATTATCCTACTCTATTCCTTTGTGATAGTGATGATAGACTGTGTTCTTGAGGTTCCAGATGAAAGAGAGAAGGATTTCAGTAAGCAGATGAAGTGTGGATGTCTTTGGTTGTTCAGTTAATCTTGTGAAGGTCCTTGGATCATGTCCATCTCATGTTGGTGGTCCGCATAGGATTTGGAGCTCACACTTGAAGAATAACTTTTGGATGATAGTGTTCTTCTTGAGACTGGTCGACCAAATGAGTTACACATCCTGTAGATGTTCTTGTAGTTGTTTTTCAACTTCGATTATTATTCCTAAGTCGATGTCTTGTATAAATAAGGGATTGTAAAGTCATTTCAAAGTGTGGCTTGTAGAGATGTGAGTGTGGTAGCGAGGAGGAGAGAAAAAGGTAGAGCATAAGTATTGGACTTAAATGGAACTGATTCAATCATGGTAAAGATGCTATTCTCCAGTTCATGTATGTGATACCTATTATTTTGTAGACAGTGTGTCTCTTGTAGGCAGTGAGCCTCTTGTGAGTAGTGTGCTTAAGCAGTGAGACCTAATTGGCACGTGCCATTTTGTTCTTTCTATTCTTCTAACAAAGAATGCAATCTTGGGTTAATCACCTTGTGGTTTTTCCCTTAACTGGGTTTTCCACGTCAAAATCTTGGTGTATTATGTGTTGATGTGTTTCTACTCTTGATTGAATGAATGATGTTTCCATCATTGATTTATTGATATGCTACTAAATCACTAAGAAGATTTTAAGTGTGTAATTGGAAAGAAAGTTTTGACAACTGATTCACTCCCCCCTCTCAGTTGTCTATCTTGAATCTAACAATTGGTATCAGAGCCAAGTTCCTCTAAAAGGAGCTTAACTGCTTGAGGAGATCCACGATGTCGTCCTACAAGAAGGATAGTCTGAAGTTTGATGGAACCAATTTCAATCTTTAGAAAAGTCGCATGAAATGTCATTTGCAATGTATGGGAATGCAGTACTGGAACATGGCTTCAACAAATTATACTCCTCCTCAGGGTGGTCTGAAAGTGCCAAATGAAATCACAGATGCTGAAAACAATCTACGGACAATAGAAGCTCTTCTAAGTGCATTATTTGACTGAGAGCTTTCAAATGTTGTTGACCTAGCAACTACTTTTGAGATTTGGGAAAAACTGGAACTTCTACATGAAGGAGACAAGTATGTCAAATGTGCAAGGTTACAAAGTCTGAAAGGAAAATTCAAAAATCTAAAGATGAGAGAAGATGAAAATATCACTACTTTTATGCCAAGAGTAAAAGAGATTGTTTGTGGAATTAGAAATGCTGGTGGAATCTTAGATGAAGATGAGATTGTTGGCAAAATTTTTAGATCCCTTCCTGCTTCTTATAAAATCAAGGCTACTGCCATTGAAGAATTCAGAGCCCATACAACTATCACAAGAGATCAATTGGATGGTAAATTGACTGCATTTGAAATGACCAAGTTTGGAGATGCCCCTCCAAAGACTGAATTAGCATTCAAAGCCACTACATCTGTAAAAGGTTAACAAAGATTTGATCCAGGAGAGAACTCTTCAAGGAAACTATCATGGTATGAAAAAACAAGAAAAGACCTAGAAGAAGAAGAAGCAGAAACTGCTCAACTTGAAGCCCTTATTGTAAAAAGACTGCCAAGAGGATCCGGTAAGTATGAAGGAAAATTGCCTTTTAAGTGTTTTAACTGCAATAAGATTGGTCATTTTGCCTCAAAGTGTCCAGAAAGATTTTCAAGGCCAAATCCTAATAGATCAAGGTTCCAAAAGAATTGTTACTATGTTCATGAGGAAGATGATAATGAAGGGGTAATAGATGATGAATCAGAGACATGAAACAAATCTGGAAGTGATTGGATGTTTATTTCCATCAAGGAAGAAGTACCATTGTCCTCTGAATCAGTCAATCATAAAGTTGTAGAAAGAGCTCTGGCTGCCCAAGTTGAAGAAAAGGATGATTGGGTCATTGACAGTGGATGCTCTCATCATATGACAGTGGCATAGGAGAATGTGTCATGTGAATTTTGATAATATCATCAAGATAAGCAATACTCAGGCTGTAAGAGATCTTCCAAAATTAGTGAAGCCTACAATTAGTCTATGCAAGGAATGTCAGTTGGGTAAACAAAGCAGAGTCTCATTCAAAAGAAAGGAACAATCTTCTACCGAATTATTAGACTTATTTCATACTGATTTATGTGGTCTGGCAAGAATCAGGAGTGTGCAAGGTGATAGATACTTCATGTTACTAATTGATGACTATTCCCAGATGATGTGGGTAACTTTTCTAAAAGAGAAATCAGAAGCTCTTGAGAAATTAGAAAATATTCAAGGCTATGGTAGAGAATGAAACTGGATTAAAATTAAAATGTCTAAGGTCTGATAGAGGTGGAGAATTCACATCTGGTGAGTTCATAGATTTCTGTGAGAAACATGGAATAAAGAGACAATTGTCTGCTCCTAGGACTCCACAGCAGAATGGAGTAGTTGAGAGAAAGAACCAGACCATCCAGGAAGCATCTAGGACAATGATGATGGAAGAAAATGTCCCTCAGATCTATTGGAGAGAAGCTATCAGCACTATAGTCTATACTCTCAATCGAGTTCAAATCAGAAGCAATACCGGTAAGACTCCTTATCAACTTTGGTTTGGCATCACTCCTACTGTAAGGTATTTTAGAGTTTTTTGTAGCAAATGTTACATTAAAAGAGATGAAGATCTAGGCAAGTTTGATGCTAGAAGTGATGAAGGAATATTCTTGGATTACTCTACTTAAAGCAAAGCATACTGGTGTTATAACAAGAGACTGAGAAAGATGATAGAAAGTACAAATGTGAAGGTTGATGAAGGAATTGAAAAACCCTCAATGTTTTATGAATATGATGAAGATGATCAAACTGGTTGTTGTGATGTTCACAACACGCCCCATTTTGCTCCTTAGCAAAACGAGGACCCCTGCTGATGTCTTGTTTTTTGCTTCTGCTTGTGTTTTTTCTGCTTCCTGGCGGTCTGGTAAAAATGGTCAGGTGCATCATCATCATGATATTGCATGGGGTAGGTCATCATCATGAGGTCAGTTTGTCAAAGTTCATATTTTGTTGCTGTGACTTCATACTTAGAAAAGGCTTGAAATTTCATGCAGGTTTGCCTTTTACTTCATTTAAAAATTCGTCCATATGTGAAAGTTATGCACGGTCAAAGTCTTGGTCAAACCTGATATTCGCAGGAGGATCATCATTTTTTATCCTAAGTCATGTTGACAAGATCATCATGATCTTGGTCTATCACCCGATAAAATCATGCAGTCGCAACATCCAGACGTCAATCTTAGGTGGTAGTGCTTTTTACCCGTCAAAAGGCCGTGTGCGCATCATCAGCATCATGATTTTCTTAGGAGCGTCATATATTATAAACTCAGTTTTGGTTGCATGATGATGATCATCATCATCATATTTGAACCCCCCCCGATAATATCCTAAGGTTCAATTATCATGATGACATTAACTTTAAGTCACGATAAGTTCCCCCCGTCGAGCGACCTTTTTATCGCGAGCATCATCATGATATCCTTGCATCGCCTGATCTTAAAATATCATGCTGATGGTATAAGATCACCCTGACTTAACAAAATCCGCCTTCGGCATATTTGCATGCGCACGTTCAAAACCTATTGGAGGGTCATCATCATGATATTTGCTGACATTCGAAAGATGATGACGACGACTTCATATCCTCCTGGTCTCCTTTCGCAACATCATGATCATCATCCTGATCTTTCACACGAGGGTCATTTGCTGAAATCCGCTAAGTGCTGGAGGCATCATCATGATAATTCGAGAAAGAGGATCATCATCTTCATATCCTCCTGATATCCGTTTGCCGAAACATCATGATGATCAGCCTATCTATTAAGAAGGGTTCGATATTACATTTCTCAACAGCATCATCATATTTTGTAATATCACCCTAGCGCAAATATCATGATGACCAACTTATCCTTGTGCTCCGAAAACGAAATATGATGATGACGTCATCATCATATTTTTATCTTGTCATAGTGTCAAGATCATCATGATCTCGTTTGTTCGCCTGATATTTCGCAAAGTCCTCCTGCCGAAAATGTGACCTTTATGCAAATTATCCTGATGATCATCATCATCATCATCACATTTTCCCTTCGGCAGGATTTTTTCTCAAACATGATCCGGTTGGCGAATATCATGATGACGTCATGTTTTAAGTTTAACAAAGGACCCGAATATCATGATGACGTCATCCCGATCTGAATAACGAAAAAACAAATATCCTCCTGATGATCATAATCATCATCTTTTTTCCTTCAAACAGGATATTTTTTCAAGCACGATCCGTTTGTCGAAATATCATGATGACGTCCTATTCCAAGTTCGACATACGCCCCAAATATGATGATCATCTTCATCATGCTGATCTTTCGACGGGGTTGCCTTGACCGCAAAAGGATCATATTCACTTCATCATCCTGATCATGCTCCTTAGGTGACCCGATATCGCAATTAGCCCCCTGATCTTAACCGAACATGATGATGACGTCATCCTTAGCATTTCAATGAAGCCCGAATATCATGATGACGTCACCATCATCTTCCTTTCCTCGGCAGCATGATTATCTTCATATCCTCCTTTTATCCTTCATCATGATGATGATGTTGTTGTTCTTTTTTCCCAATATGCAGAAGCGGAATATCATGATGATGAGGTATATCGACTAACCTGTTTTTTGACGCACCGACAGCGAATATCATGCCGATGGGCGGGAAATAAGGGGGTGGACATTTTAAAGTGTTTTTTTTGGCGCCTCTGGCATTTTCCCGGTCAGCGATGGTTGACCCATCAATTTTGAGCAGCTTGGGCGCATTTTTGATGCGTTTTGAGCGGATTTTGGATCTGATTTCCGCGATCTTGCGCAGTCACCTGGATTTAAACGCTTATTTTAATTTCCTGCTGTTTTTGTGTGATAAATGTGAAACTTATTGCTTGTCTTGTCTTGCAGGCTTGCAGTTGAGGAAGCATCTGGAAAGTCAATACAGTGACCTCATGGAGGCAGAAGATCAGATCTCAGGAGCAAGAAGATAGAGATGAAATGCAAAGGGTCAAGGCCATTCAAGTGAAGAGGAAGGTCGCAGCTGGAGGTATTATCACAACAGACAAGCAGAAGTTATTACCCAGCTGCTGGAACTTCTCAGAAGGGGCAATATTTCGCCCAGATTTGACCACTGCTCTGAGATATTTTTGAGAACTGGTTCACCTGCATTTATTGCTGTAACTAGAGGTTTGAACCAGGGGTTTAGTTAGGTTTTTTTTTGCTATAGTGAGGACAATCAGAATGTTATATATTGTGCCTCTCTACACTGTAAAACTTTACAACAGGGGCTACAATAGGGATTTTCTAGGAAAATACAGCAGTTAGCTTAGCATAGTTTAGAAGTAGAAGAAGGAGGTCGCCTGTTTGTATGCAGTAAGGTGCGCGTGGAATGTCTGGCTGCCTTACTGTATCTGTAAAGCTTGTAAGTTCTCTGTAGTATGATCAATGAAACTAAGAGTCATTCTTACATTGTAAATCATGTATGGCTATTCGTTTCTAATACAATAGAATCTAGAGTTCTGCATCTATCTTCTGAGTGTTCTCCTGCTCTTCTTTGTGTTTTGAAATATCTTCTTTGAGAGCTTGCAATTTTAAATGTATGTTTGTGAAAATGCTCAGGACTTACATTTAGGGTTTTTACTGTGGATTTGATCAAATTACTGTGGTATTTACATAGTGGATAACAGAAACAATTAGATCCTTCTGTAGATTAGATGAAGTGTAGATTAGATCTCTCTAACTTTTCCCAACCCATCTGAAATATTTAGCTGAAAACACAGAAATCTAAAGGAAATTGTCTCAAATCTGAAGAAGCATGCATAACAGAGTCTAAGTAGACAGTTTTCATAAGTACATGAAGAAGGAAGCTGCATAAATTAAAAAAAACCATCTGAAACTTGCAGCACAATAGCACCTTTATGCAAAGGAATGAAGAGTATTGACATATCTCATGACCTCTTTGCATATTCTTAGGCCAGTAAACCACAGAACAAACCTAAACTACGTAAGGCCCCTTGAACATTACAGCTTCACATTGACCAACTGAACTTGACCAACCGAACCATTGTAGACTTGGGATTAGTTAAATCACCAAATGATTCCTTCTTGTCTTTCAAGTATAGTTACAGTTCATGTCATGTGAATTTTAACTTATTGTTATGATTGCATCAAAACAATCATCAACAGTTTTCTGGCGCTAGAAGGAGGGCCTGCCTGAGTTAGGTTTCATTTCAAACTGGCTAACGACAGTAACAGAGTGACTAGGTCTAGGTCTAGTTCAAGAGATATATTTGTGCAACTACCTGATACAAGGCGAAGTAAAAGCCCTTTAATTTGGAATCCAAAAATATCGCAAGCAGGAAGTTCATCTGGAACACCCCCTGGGTCACCTTTTAACATCCGTAGTATTGTAAGTCCTGATAGATCACTGTTTAGATCTTTAAATCTTGGTTCAAGCACTCCTGGAGGTCTCAATCCTCCTCTAAATCCTAATCCACCAATCAATCCAGGTATTTCTGCAAGTTCAAGTCAAGCTCAAACACCTGCAATGGCTTATTTCGATGTCAATTCTCCCATATTCTTCAATGATTATCATGACATGCCAAAAAATCCGGAAAAGATATGTCCCAAATACCAGTTGCATCAAGACCCAGAAGATCATATTAGAATATTTAAGGAAGCATGTTTAGGGCTATGTTAGAGCACGAGGATGTTGTGTGTAGGTTGTTTCCTTACACCTTTAATGAGCAAGCCTCTAGCTGGTACGTAAACTTACCCCATGGTTACATTTCTTCCTGGGCACTTATGGAAGAAGCATTTCTGTCAAGATTTAGAGGACCCATTGACCCTTGTGCTTTGTATCATAAGTTGGCTGCTATAAAACGAGGTGAGGGAGAGCTAATTGATAATTTCAATGACAGATTTCAAAAGGCCTATTCTAGGCTAGCAGCCCCTTATACCATAGATGATGCTCCCTTGTTGGCTATGTACTATGCTGCCTTGGATCCTTTAACTGCCATGTTTGTCAAAAGGAAACCTGACATAGATTCAATATCCAAAGCCTATAAAGAGGCAGCCTCAGTGAACCAAGAAATGAGACATACAACTTACAGTCCATTTGGAGGAAATTTTGGGGTGCAGAATCAGGCACACCCATGGAATGGAGTCCCTGTGCAGCATGCTCCACTAATAAATCTGGTTCCTTCTTACACACCTGTGTATAACCCTACTCCAATCCAGGCTATAACTCCTTACACGGCTAGTACTTCCAATAACAGTCAAAATAATGGTCAGCCTTTCTTCCAACTTCCTAGGGATGTAACTGTGGCAAAAACACAAGATGATAGGGAAGACATCAAAGAAATTACTGCACATTTGAAAAGATTAACAACCGAAGTGACACAGCTAAGAAATGAGAATGTCTATGGTAGAAGCAACCAAAACTACAATCCACATCAAAATCACAACCAAGGCCAAAATTAGAATTATAGTCTCAATCAAAATCAGCAGTACAATCAGAACCAGAACTACAATCAGCATCAAGGCCCCAGTCAGGGGCAACTAATGCAAAATAGGGGGCCAGTGATAGATAATAGGACCTGGGGAAATAATAACAAGAACCAGAATCAACCTAGGCCACCCAAGACATGGAACACTGGGCCCAACAACGGTACTCTGGCTTCTCCTTTCGAGAATACGGATAATCATGGTGCAAAACAAATAACTAACATACAAATGGCCAATACAGCACCCAAAAATTGGTGCAGATTTCACAATACTAATGCCCATGCTGAGCATGACTGTCCACAGTTCCACTTGGTAGCTAGTATCTTCAACGTAGATGTACAGCCTCCTACCTCTAAATTTCTCATCCCTAAGGGTAATGAGGTAGTACCCTCAGAATATGACACAGCATTAGTCTTAGAAGCGTTTACCTTTGCAACTGCAGAAGAGAAGGAGGATGAATTGCTAGAGGATGAACCATACTATTGTGAAAGTCTTTATCCCGAATCAGCCTTTGTGTTAAATGCTTTTCAGTTTCCTTTTGAATCTGAAAACGAGATATTAAATGAAACAGAGGAGGTGCAGGCCTTTCAACAGACAAATAAAAGCCACACCTACAATTTGAGGAACAACCCTAGGCCGGGAGGACCTTTCACCACTTCCACTCCTCCGAATAACATCAATACACCCCCAGATCAGAATGCTAGCAACAATCCTGCCATACTTAAAGCTAGTCAGCACACAAATAACGGAACAGCAGTGCAAAAGGATCAAACAAGTAAGACAGAAGCAGTAGAGACAACAAGATTAGTGAATTACTTATCAGAGGAAACAAAGAAAATGAAGGTCAGCATACCTCTAAATGATATATTGAAGACCTCAGGGATCAGAAATGCTTTTTTAAAATCCCTGGATACATCCATAACAAACATGGTGTCTGCTGATATAACTGTTCCTAGTAGTGATTCACCACCTAAGGAGAAAGGTAAGAAAGTTGAGCAGCCTTCCAATACAAATGTAGTAATACATACAGATAAGAGGGATACTCAACCTTTCTTGTTAACTGTTAGGTTGTGTGGGAAGAATATACACAATTGCATGGTAGATTCTGGTGCTTCAGCCAACGTAATGCCCTTAGGAATATGTAAAACTCTCGGGCTGACTCCCACCAAATCTGCCAAGGTTGTCACACAATTAGATAAGACCGAGGTTAGTGTGACAGGAGAACTCATGAACATACAAGTGCAATTAGCTTCAGACCCTAGGATAAGCCAAATTATTGACATTCAAGTAGTGAATATACCCGTAAATTATGGAATGTTGCTAAGTAGGGATTGGTCCAAGACATTAAATGGATATATGGCTACTGATTTTTCACACATGTGGTTACCATGGAGAGGCATCCCAAACCAGATCAGGATAGAGGCAGAGCCCAGAATGAGACATATGATAACAGAGTATAATCAAACTAATGAAATCTTATATGCTGCTGTTGAGCCAGGTGTCTATAGAGTTACCAACAATGGGATGCAGATTGAGGAGGTTATGATGTTAAATATTAGAAAGAAGTGTGTCAGCAATAGAACAGCACTATTCATTGAGTCTGACGGAAATTCTTCAGATGAGGAAAACAATGCAATAGACAAATTTGGTCATGACATTAGACAAGAGGTGGAAGAGTGCGTTACATACAATTTCCCAGTCCAATATGTGTATAAGGCTGAAAGTTGGCAAGGAAGTGAGGAGATTATTGGGCGACAGGAGGATGCAACAGCAACGGTCGTTAAATGTGTAGAGGATACAACGATGGAACCAATGCTAGGAATAAAGGATAATAAGATCTCTCTCCAGGAATCATGTGATGATTGTTGCAGGTTAATAGAAGCAGACTCCACACTGGATGATAAATGTGAGTCAGTTGATGAACAATTTTTGAAAATTGAAAATACAGAGGATCATGGAGCTGCTGTGCATAATCAGACATCACCTTCATGATATGTTGAAAATAAAACAGGGGAGTACTCCTGTCAATCAAAAGATGTCATCCCACTTTTACTCTCAAGTGATTTAAAAATGATTGATTTCTGTATATCAGATGATGATGAAGATACTTACTTAAGTGCTGATGTGCAGGAAACTAATGAGAACATTGAGAGGTTTGCTAAATTTGAGGATAAACTGAACATCCAGAATGAAGGAACAAAGCTGGATGAAGATGAAGAAATGATACATCTAGAGTCATTCATCTTTCAACTTGAAAAGGGACTAGACATAGAGCTAGGCAATGAAAATGCAGGGCTAAATGAAGAGCCAGCTATCAATGAACAAGTGTGTTCCACAGAGCTAAAGGCACATCAGGTTGTCTCTTTCCTTTCCTTAGTAAATAATGATAAATGCTATTTTGATTATGGAAATTCAAGAGATAGGACATGCTTATGGATTAATCATAACCCTGATGAGCAACCTCAGTTACTAGTTAAGAGCTATTCTGATAAACACAATGAATCTAGAATATCAGAATTTTTTTCAGAATTCAAAGATAAATCTGCTAGGATGAGAACCATCACCAGTACCCTGTTACTCCTGCACAACCTAAAGAAATATGCAAGTAGGGGTGTTCTTGGGTCTTTTTCCTGGGTTTCAGTTTGCCTTGGAGAGGCTGGAATATAGTCTGATGGGGTAGTTGTTTTTTTGTTTTTTTTGTGTGTTCTTCTTTTGCTGTTTTCTTTTTAGGTTGGTTGTTTGTATAGCTTGTCTTCTTTTTGTTTCTGTCTGTTTGTACAGTTTTGTCTTTTGTTGTTGTGCTGTTTGTACAGCCTGTTTGTTTGGTTTGTTTGTTGTCTCCTCAGCAGGGATCTTTATTTTACTGTAGAGTATTAAGGAGCAAAACTAGCAACCATTCAAAACAGTATATAATTTAGGATATTCAGGTTAACCATTTGCAATTTACACATAACCTGTCACTGTCATGAATGTAGAGAGTTGTTCATCTTCTGAAGTTTCGTATTCAATAAATGTGATTGAGAATTCGAAGCAGGTTTCTCACGATGACACACCTAAAATCCTTGGGTTTGTTGAACCTACCAGTGTAGATATTAGGTGAAAAATCAGAGGTCACCCTTGCTACCATTACAATTCTCAGCTTAATTTCAGCAAGTGTTCACTCCTTGCATCATCATGAAGTTACAATTACTATATCTTATGAAATCTTTCAAAATTAGAAAACAAAAATAAATAAATGAATAAAGCGGATTATACTGAAAATCCAGATTAAGCCATCTAAGTAACTCTACCGGGGCTATGGACGCTCGCTGGCAGTGGGGCTCTACTTAGGAGAATTGTAACGATAACCTTGCCGGGGCTATAGACGCTCGCTGGCAGCAAGGCTCTATCCGGTCGGCTATGAGGGAATATCCTCACCTACGTAGGCTAATGTCAGTCACTGGTTTGTTCAACCGATCTTCAAGATGAGGATAATTAATCACATGCACACAACTAAACTGAAAATGGAAATTCATGCATCTTTATTGAACACTTTGAGTCTCAAGCTGAATAGTAATTTGCAGGAAAAGATAGTTGGAAGTTATGAGTTCATTACATCTAGTTTCCTTGAACACTCTGAATTTAATTGTTTTGTTTTGGTTGCTAGTTGTTGTGATGTTCACAACACGCCCCATTTTGCTCCTTAGCAAAACGAGGACCCCTGCTGATGTCTTGTTTTTTGCTTCTGCTTGTGTTTTTTCTGCTTCCTGGCGGTCTGGTAAAAATGGTCAGGTGCATCATCATCATGATATTACATGGGGTAGGTCATCATCATGAGGTCAGTTTGTCAAAGTTCATATTTTGTTGCTGTGACTTCATACTTAGAAAAGGCTTGAAATTTCATGCAGGTTTGCCTTTTACTTCATTTAAAAATTTGTCCATATGTGAAAGTTATGCACGGTCAAAGTCTTGGTCAAACCTGATATTCGCAGGAGGATCATCATTTTTTATCCTAAGTCATGTTGACAAGATCATCATGATCTTGGTCTATCACCCGATAAAATCATGCAGTCGCAACATCCGGACGTCAATCTTAGGTGGTAGTGCTTTTTACCCGTCAAAAGGCCGTGTGCGCATCATCAGCATCATGATTTTCTTAGGAGCGTCATATATTATAAACTCAGTTTTGGTTGCATGATGATCATCATCATCATCATATTTGAACCCCCCCGATAATATCCTGAGGTTCAATTATCATGATGACATTAACTTTAAGTCACGATAAGTTCCCCCCGTCAAGCGGCCTTTTTATCGCGAGCATCATCATGATATCCTTGCATCGCCTGATCTTAAAATATCATGCTGATGGTATAAGATCACCCTGACTTAACAAAATCTGCCTTCGGCATATTTGCATGCGCACGTTCAAAACCTATTGGAGGGTCATCATCATGATATTTGCTGACATTCGAAAGATGATGACGACGACTTCATATCCTCCTGGTCTCCTTTCGCAACATCATGATCATCATCCTGATCTTTCACACGAGGGTCATTTGTTGAAATCCGCTAAGTGCTGGAGGCATCATCATGATAATTCGAGAAAGAGGATCATCATCTTCATATCCTCCTGATATCCGTTTGCCGAAACATCATGATGATCAGCCTATCTATTAAGAAGGGTTCGATATTACATTTCTCAACAGCATCATCATATTTTGTAATATCACCCTAGCGCAAATATCATGATGACCAACTTATCCTTGTGCTCCGAAAATGAAATATGATGATGACGTCATCATCATATTTTTATCTTGTCATAGTGTCAAGATCATCATGATCTTGTTTGTTCGCCCGATATTTCGCAAAGTCCTCCTGCCGAAAATGCGACCTTTATGCAAATTATCCTGATGATCATCATCATCATCATCACATTTTCCCTTCGGCAGGATTTTTTCTCAAACATGATCCGGGTGGCGAATATCATGATGACGTCATGTTTTAAGTTTAACAAATGACCCAAATATCATGATGACGTCATCCCAATCTGAATAACGAAAAAACAAATATCCTCCTGATGATGATCATCATCATCTTTTTTCCTTCAAACAGGATATTTTTTCAAGCACGATCCGTTTGTCGAAATATCATGATGACGTCCTATTCCAAGTTTGACATACGCCCCAAATATGATGATCATCTTCATCATGCTGATCTTTCGACGGGGTTGCCTTGACCGCAAAAGGATCATATTCACTTCATCATCCTGATCATGCTCCTTAGGTGACCCGATATCGCAATTAGCCCCCTGATCTTAACCGAACATGATGATGACGTCATCCTTAGCATTTCAATGAAGCCCGAATATCATGATGACGTCACCATCATCTTCCTTTCCTCGGCAGCATGATTATCTTCATATCCTCCTTTTATCCTTCATCATGATGATGATGTTGTTGTTCTTTTTTCCCAATATGCAGAAGCGGAATATCATGATGATGAGGTATATCGACTAACCTGTTTTTTGATGCACCGACAGCTAATATCATGCCGATGGGCGGGAAATAAGGCGGTGGACATTTTAAAGTGTTTTTTTTGGCGCCTCTGGCATTTTCCCGGTTAGCGATGGTTGACCCATCAATTTTGAGCAGCTTGGGCGCATTTTTGACGCGTTTTGAGCAGATTTTGGATCTGATTTCTGCGATCTTGCGTAGTCACCTGGATTTAAATGCTTATTTTAATTTCCTACTGTTTTTGTGTGATAAATGTGAAACTTATTGCTTGTCTTGTCTTGCAGGCTTGCAGTTGAGGAAGCAGCTGGAAAGTCAATACAGTGACCTCATGGAGGCAGAAGATCAGATCTCAGGAGCAAGAAGATAGAGATGAAATGCAAAGGGTCAAGGCCATTCAAGTGAAGAGGAAGGTCGCAGCTAGAGGTATTATCACAACAGACAAGCAGAAGTTATTACCCAGCTGCTGGAACTTCTCAGAAGGGGCAATATTTCGCCCAGATTTGACCACTGCTCTGAGATATTTTTGAGAACTGGTTCACCTGCATTTATTGCTGTAACTAGAGGTTTGAACCAGGGGTTCAGTTAGGTTTTTTTTTGCTGTAGTGAGGACAATCAAAATGTTATATATTGTGCCTCTCTACACTGTAAAACTTTACAACAGGGGCTACAATAGGGATTTTCTAGGAAAATACAGCAGTTAGCTTAGCATAGTTTAGAAGTAGAAGAAGGAGGTCACCTGTTTGTATGCAGTAAGGTGCGCGTGGAATGTCTGGCTGCCTTACTGTATCTGTAAAGCTTGTAAGTTGTCTGTAGTATGATCAATGAAACTAAGAGTCATTCTTACATTGTAAATCATGTATGGCTATTCGTTTCTAATACAATAGAATCTGGAGTTCTGCATCTATCTTCTGAGTGTTCTCCTGCTCTTCTTTGTGTTTTGAAATATCTTCTTTGAGAGCTTGCAATTTTAAATGTATGTTTGTGAAAATGCTCAGGACTTACATTTAGGGTTTTTACTGTGGATTTGATCAAATTACTGTGGTATTTACATAGTGGATAACAGAAACAATTAGATCCTTCTGTAGATTAGATGAAGTGTAGATTAGATCTCTCTAACTTTTCCCAACCCATCTGAAATATTTAGCTAAAAACGCAGAAATCTAAAGGAAATTGTCTCAAATCTGAAGAAGCATGCATAACAGAGTCTAAGTAGACAATTTTCATAAGTACATGAAGAAGGAAGCTGCATAAATCAAAAAAAACCATCTGAAACTTGCAGCACAGTAGCACCTTTATGCAAAGGAATGAAGAGTATTGACATATCTCATGACCTCTTTGCATATTCTTAGGCCAGTAAACCACAGAACAAACCTAAACTACGTAAGGCCCCTTGAACATTACAGCTTCACATTGACCAACTGAACTTGACCAACCAAACCATTGTAGACTTGGGATTAGTTGAATCACCAAATGATTCCTTCTTGTCTTTCAAGTATAGTTACAGTTCATGTCATGTGAATTTTAACTTATTGTTATGATTGCATCAAAACAATCATCAACACTGGTGTTCTAACTCAAGGAGCCCAAGCCTCTTTTGAAAGTTAGATTCAAACTGATCCAGTTAATCAAGAAGAAGAGATGAGTTTTAATGAGTATGATCAAGAATCAGAAGTGCAAGAAATTCCCAAAGTTCCAAGGTATGTAAGACTGAACCACTCTGAAGATCAGATCATAGGTGACAAAAGAAAAGGTGTACAAACTAAAAGGAGAATTTCTCAAGATTCAAATAAATATTGTCTGATTTCAAAGATTAAACCTAAGATAGTGAATGAAGCTTACAATGATGAAAACTAGACTAAAGCAATGGAGGAAGAGCTTATGCAAATTGAGAAAAATCACACTTGGGATCTTGCTCCCAGACCTAGAAACAAGAATGTGATTGGAACCAAATGGGTCTTCCAGAACAAACTAAATGAAGTTTGTGAAGTAATCAGAAATAAAGCTAGATTGGTCTGCAAGGGCTATTCTCAAATAGAAGGAGTTGATTTTGAAGAAACTTTTTCTCCGGTGGCAAGAATTGAAGTAGTCAGATTATTTCTTGCATTTGCTGCCTTCAAAGATTTCAAAGTGTATCAGATAGATGTCAAGTCTACCTTCCTGAATGGTGATTTGGAAGAAGAAGTGTACATTGAGCAACCTGATGGATTTCAATTATCTGATCATGGTGATATGGTATGCAAGTTGAAGAAAGCATTGTATGGACTAAAGAAAGCCCCAACAGCCTGGTATGAAAGATTGGATAAACATCTTTTGAAGATTGGTTTCAACAAAGGTACTGCTGATAGTAATTTGTATTTCAAAATTGATCATGAGAATATCTTGATTCTTGAAGTATTTGTTGATGATATCATTTTTTGAGGAAGAGATGGTATGTGCAAAACTTTTGCAAATCAAATGAAAAGTGAATTTGAGATGTCCATGCTTGGGGAAATGAATTTCTTCTTGGGTCTGCAAATCACTCAAACAAAGAAAGGAATCTTCATTTCTCAGACCAAATATGTGAAAGAACTGTTGAAGAAATTTGCGATGGAAGACTCAAAGCCAATGAGTACTCCCATGGCAACTGGATGTAAGTTGAGCAAAGATGATGACTCTCCCAAGGTTGATCAGAAAAAGTATATGTCAATGATTGGAGGACTGTTGTATCTTACTCAAACTAGACCAGACATTATGCAGGTTGTTGGTCTTGTTGCTAGATTCTAGGCTGATCCTAGAGAATCTCATGTCATGGCAATCAAGAGGATTTTTAGATATCTAAAAGGGACAGTTGAAAATGGTCTGTGGTATCCTAGAGATCATGATTTCTCTCTTCATACATATATAGATGCTGATTGGGCAGGAGATGTGGATGATCAGAAGAGTACCAGTGGTGGAGCATTCTTTTTGGGGAAGAGATTGGTTTCTTGGCTGAGCAAGAAATAAGAGGCAATATCTCTGTCCACTACAGAAGCAGAATATATTGCAGCAGCATGTAGTTGCACTCAAGTTTTGTGGATGAAGCAGATGCTAAGAGACATTAGAGTGGAGTATGAGGAGCCTATCACAATCTTCTGTGATAATTCAAGTGCAATAAATATATCTAAGAAACCAGTGTTGCACTCAAAGACTAAACATATATCCATCAAGTTTCACTTTTTGAGAGAGCAAGTGAACATGAATGAAGTCAGATTGGAGTTTGTGCCTTCTAAGGATCAGATTGCAGATATCTTTACTAAACCTCTACCTAAGGACTCTTTTGAATATCTCAGGGAGAAGTTAGGGGTTATTGACCCTCCGGTGATGAACTGAAGTGCACTGATGTGCATCAATCCGGTGGATATCATAGTTATATCTTATGGTTCAGACTGATGTTAAGGAGCTACTACTCGGGGGGAGCAGCTGGTATGAAGTGTTGAAGTTGCAAGTATGTGCCCTTTGCCATTGATCTCAAAGGCGGAGAGAAGACATGTGAAAAACAAGTGGTGGCTGATCAAAGGGGAAGTAGTAAAGGAACAGAAGACATGTGAATAGTTGTTGTTGATAGGGGGAGTTGTGTTAGTAAGAAAAAGTTCTTGTCTTGATGGTCCAAACAGTTTTTCACATCATATATTGCCATCAATGACAAAGGGGGAGATTGTTGCGAGTATGGGCCTATCCAGTGTTGTCATTGATGTCAACATACTCCTATTGCATTAATGATAAGGATTGGAAAGCTGTGTACTGAGGATATTGAAAAAATTAGTCTTAATTAGGAACAGAGAAGAACAGTGAAGACATTAAGGTAAAAGTCCAATATAGGATGAGGATCAGAGGATGCAGTTCAAAGGGTCTATAGATATGTCTCTTAAGGTGATCTAGTGAAGATTTAAGAGGTCCACATGAAGATCTAAAGAAGTTGTGGCCGTTCAAGTAAAACCGGTTCTAGCAGGTGTTCAAAGGTGATAGAGTGACATAGACAGGTCCGGTGAGATCTAGAAATGCATTATCCTACTCTACGGATTTGAGGGAGTATTTAGGAAGTCTTTTTGAAGTCTCAAATTGATTGGTTCATGGTTTAAACATCTGGAAGCATCTATTCCTTTGTGACAGTGATGACATACTGTGTTCTTGAGGTTCCGGATGAAGGAGAGAAGGATTTTAGTAAGAAGATGAAGTGTGGATATCTTTGGTGATTCAATCAATCTTGTGAAGGTCCTTGGATCATGTCCAGCTCATGTTGGTGGTCCACATAGGAGTTGGAACTCACACTTGAAGAATAACTTCTGGATGATGGTGTTCTTCCTGAGACTGGTCAACCGGATGAGTTACACATCCTGCAAATATTCTTGTAGTTGTTTTCTAACTTAGATGATTATTCGTAAGTCGATGTCTTGTATAAATAAGGGATTGTAAATTCATTTCAAAGTGTGGCTTGTAGAGATGTGAGTGTGGTAGCGAGGAGGAGAGCAAAAGATAGAGCAAAAGTATTGGACTTAATTCTAACTGATTCAAGCATGGTAAAGATGCTATTCTCCTGTTCATGTATGTGATACTTATTATTTTGTAGACAATGTGTCTCTTGTAGGCTGTGAGCTTCTTGTGAGTAGTGTGCTTAGGAAGTGAACCCTAATTGGCATGTGCCATTTTGTTCTTTCCATTCTTCTAACAAAGAATACAATCTTGGGTTAATCACCCCATAGTTTTTCCTTTAACTGGGTTTTCCACATCAAAATCTTGGTGTCTTATATGTTGATGTGTTTCTTCTCTTGATTGAATGCATGATGTTTCCATGATTGATTTATTGATATGCTGCTAAATCACTAAGAAAATTTTAAGTGTGTAATTGGAAAGAAAATTTTGACAACTGATTCACCCCCCTCTCAGTTGTCTGTCCTGAATCTAACAGTAACATCAGTCCTTTCACCAAACTATTCTAAGAATACAATCTCTAGATCTAGCCATGAAGAAAGGCAAATTTGAAAACCAGACCCTAGCATCATCCTTCAATGATTGAACAAAGAGTTTCATTACAACATCTTCAACCTCAATCATATAGTCTTCTATCAAATCATAGAAATTTTGTAGATGTTTGTTTGCTGATTCAAAATTCTACACATTATATTTTGGTAAACACTTTCTAATTTCACCAAGGACAACATTTGGGTAGCCACTAATACCATTGAAATTTAGGGCTTTATATCTTTTGACATAGAATAACTTTTTCTGACATAACAAAGATTGTTGTTCTAATCTAACCATTTTGTATGAAAGAGATGAAGTGCCTGGGAGTATATTGTATCTTCAAACAAGTTCAACAACAAAGTCACCACCTCTCCCAAGAGGGTAAAACATCAAAAGCCAAAAGCGCATGCCTGATCAATTGTATTCTAGGTTTATTTCACTAGTAGAGTACCCTACAAAAATCTTTAAAAATGTTGCAAAACCTCCAACTTAGACCATAAAACCCCTTTAACTCATCCGACTCTCCTAAAATATTAGTACCTATGGTGTCCCCAGTAGAGTCACCAGTTTTGTAGGTCCCTGAATCTGCACACATCAAACGCTAAAGATTTACCACTTCTTATGCTCAAGTGCAATGGAAGAATTGGCCAACATTTTGGGAGATTGTCTTTTATCTCCCCTTCACTTCAGGTTCTATCGCAGCTAGCAGGGTATTCCCTTATTCACAATCCATAAATATAGCTTTTCAATACCAGGCAAAATGCTCTCATGTATGCATCAAGATTTGTAATATAAACTCTAGATTGACAATGTTCTTATATTATCTAATTAATTCACATCATAGAACATCCAATACCCTAACCTAAAACAAAATAAAACATAAAATGGTTTGAATGATTTATCATTAAATTTGGTTTTCTTTTGAACCTTTGGCAAAATAAATCCTAAACTAGTGCTTTGTCAAGGGTAACAGAGTCAAAGGGCTACAATGCAAATGTTTCCTTTTTGACATCTAAAACTTCAAATTTAGAGGGTTGAAACCATCATCACTGCCTTAGAGTAATATCCCAAGAAAGAGTATCACCTATGACTCTTCTTCACTGATCCTTTAATACAAAATACTTTCCCCTATATCTAATTTATAGTAGTTTTAATCTATTCCTTGAACAAATACATCAAATCAAATATACATCATAGCAAATGTGATGCAGGGACTTTCGGAGGTCATAACTTTTGACTCGGATGTGGGTTTTCTACGAAATTTTACAGGTGG
This sequence comes from Cunninghamia lanceolata, assembly GCA_027924645.1. Classification (NCBI taxonomy): domain Eukaryota; kingdom Viridiplantae; phylum Streptophyta; class Pinopsida; order Cupressales; family Cupressaceae; genus Cunninghamia; species Cunninghamia lanceolata. The sequence goes on from BSBN01000934.1 coordinate 6,554,683, forward strand.
ATGCGTTATGAGGTGGCCAGTGGTTTCCCAACCAGCCCTTTGGACCTCGTCTTGGCACTTTTTTGGGGCTTCAAACTTTCATCTTGGCCCTCAAAATGGCAAATTAGTGTTTTTTTCTAGTTTTTTAAAAGTTGCTTTTTTTAATAACTCGAAACTCATGTTTCGAATTTAGGATGTTAGTTGGTTTTTCATCCTATCTTAGCTTTATAAGCTTTTTGGGAAAAAACTGGATTCTCAAGATATGATTGTAAAATTACCTAAAATGGCAAAATCTGACAATTGTCGAAATCTGCCAAAAAAGGTAATTTTTTGTTTTTTTTGTTTTCTTAGATATAAGAGAGTTTTCTCTCATTGTAGCAGCAGAGTTGAGGAATAGAAATTTTGTTATGTTTCAGCTTCTAAATTTTTGTCTCTCATGTTTAATGGCACAATTCTGTTGAGTGTATGTTGTGTGCTGCATCATTTGGTATCAGAGCAGGAAGATGGCTGGGAGAGGAAGAGGAAGAGGCAGTCTTGCCCAGATGCATAGAGAAATGCAAAATCTACAAAGGCAAATAGCAGAACTTACAACATGGATGGAAACCCAAAGACTGGGTAGAGGAGGAGACGAATCTGATGAAGAGATAGGTCAAGAAGGTGCAAATCAAGATAAAGAACATGAAGAAGAAGAATTAGAAGGCATGAGTTTTGAAGAGAGGATGCTCAGGGCCTTAGAAGGGAAAAATGAAGGGATCAAGGTAGATGTTCCAGATTATGTAGGTAGTCTTAAACCAGAGGAGTTGATAGATTGGTTGAATGGCATGAGAAATTTTTTTGAATGGAAATCCATGACAGAGGAGAAGAAGGTAAAATTTGCATGCACCAAATTAAAGGGTCATGCAATGATTTGGTGGGATCATCTTCAAAAGGAACAAACAAGGAAAGGTAAGGATAAGATCAGGACATGGAATAAAATGGAGAAGAAGTTGAGAGAAAAATTTTTCCCCATAGATTATGCGCAAATCCTTTTTCGTAGGTTTCAAAATTTAAAGCAGAACCTCTCTTCTGTGCAAGATTATACAAATGAGTTTTATACACTGTCTATACGTATAGAGCATCAAGAAACTGATGCACAAATGGCTGCTAGATATGTGAATGGCCTAAAATTTTCTATTCAAGATGAATTGAGCATGCATCGACTCAACAATATGGAAGAGGCTTACCAATTGGCTCTAAAGGCTGAAGAAAAACAAAACAAATAGTATCATCAGAGGAATAGAGGATGAAGAAGGGGTACATCAACCCCATTTCGAGGAGGTTCAAATTATGGTAGGGGAGAGTCATCCCATGGTGTGGAAAAACAAGTAGACACTCGGCAAGATCCTTCGAATCAAGAACGAGGAAGGGGATTTCAAAGAGGTAGAGGTTATGGTAGTGGTAGAGGATGGGAAAACCAGAGAAGGCCTTTCACTTGTTTCAGATGTGGAGAAGAAGGTCATAGGGCATTTGAATGCTCCAATTATAACATGCAAGAAAGAAATCAAGGAGGACAACCTAGGGTGAACATGATTCAAATGCAGCATGAAGTGGAAGGGACAGAACTGGTGGTTCCACCGGATGTGGGAGAAAGTCTCATGGTGAGAAGAGCAATGGTGATTCCAGAGAAGGAGAAAACACAAGCCAAAAGCTCTGATGGTTCATGGCTTCGAACCAATATCTTCAGAACCAGATGCACTTCGGGTGGCAAGGTATGTCAAGTCATTGTTGATGAAGGTAGTTGTGAAAATATGGTTTCTAAAGAAATGGTAGACAAATTGAATTTACACTGTGAAAAACATCCTCATCCGTATCGCATTGCATGGTTTAAAAAGGGAAATGAAGTCACTATTGATAAAAGATGCCTAATTAAGTTTAGCATAGGGAAGATCTATCAGGATGAGATATGGTGTGATGTTGTCCCAATGGATGCCTGTCATGTGTTATTGGGAAGGCCATGGCAGTATGATAGAAAAGTTATGCATGATGGAGAGAAAAACACATACACCTTTTGGAAAGATGGCGCTAAGGTGATTTTATTGCCTCTCAAGGATGAAGGAAAAGGTGAGACCATGTTTTTTGAAAGAGATCTTGTTAAAGAAATGAAGGTGACAGGGTGTTGCTATGCATTAGTAGTGAAAAAAGGTGAAGAGGAAGACATTTCAGTTCCCCCAGAAGTAGCCGATCTGTTGAAAGAATTTGTTGATGTTTTACCTAATGAATTGCCTGATGGTCTACCACCAAAGAGAGATATTCAACATCATATTGATTTGATTCCAGGAGCAACTCTACCAACCAAGCAGCTTATAGGATGAATCCAACACAACATGCAGAGATGAATAAGCAAGTAACAGAACTCCTAAGTAAAGGTGTGGTGAGAGAGAGCATGAGCCCATGTACTGTACCTGCATTGTTAACCCCAAAAAAAGATGGAACATGGAGGATGTGCACTGATAGCAGAGCAATTAATAATATTACCATCAAGTATCGGTTTCCTATACCTCGTATGGAGGACATGATGGATGTCCTTGCAGGGGCTAAATATTTCAGCAAGATCGACCTACGAAGTGGCTACCACCAAATCTGGATTCGAGAAGGGGATGAGTGGAAGACAGCCTTTAAGACTGGAGATGGATTATATGAGTGGATGGTTATGCCATTCGGGTTATCAAATGCACCTAGGACATTTATGAGATTGATGAACACTATACTACGCCCTTACATTGGTAAGTTTGTGGTAGTTTATTTTGATGATATTTTGGTATTTAGTAATAGCAGAGAAGAGCATCTACAACACTTGAGGATCATCTTTGGTGTGTTAAGGAAGGAGAAGCTCTATGCCAATTTGAAAAAGTGTAGGTTCATGCAGGACAGTTTGGTTTTTTTAGGCTTTGTCATTTCTAAAGATGGTGTCAGAATGGATCCAGAAAAGGTCAGGGCAATCCTAGAATGGCCTAGTCCAAGCAGCATCACAGTGGTAAAAAGTTTTCATGGCTTGGCCACTTTCTATCGAAAGTTCATTCACAATTTCAGTAGTATTGTAGCTCCTATAACAGATTGCACCAAAGGGAGGGAGTTTGTATGGACCAAGGATGCTGAGGAGAGCTTTAAGTACTTGAAGAAAAAGGTAACAGAAGCACCTATACTTGCATTGCCAAATTTTGATAAAGTATTTGAAGTAGAATGTGATGCCTCCCATGTAGGAATAGGTGCTGTACTTAGCCAAGCTAGCAAACCTATAGCTTTCTTTAGTGAAAAGCTCAATGCAGTGAGAAAGAATTATTCTACTTATGATTTGGAATTTTATGCAATTGTCCAAGCATTGAGGCATTGGAGACATTATCTAGTTCCCCAGGAGTTTGTATTGTTTACAGATCATATTGCACTGAGGTACTTGAACACACAGAAAAAGTTGAATAGTAGGCATGCCAAGTGGGTCTCTTTCTTGCAGGGTTACAACTTTGTGTTGAAGCATAAGTCTGGAAAACAAAATCAGGTTGCAGATGCGTTAAGTAGGCATGTTGCACTTTTGACCACAATGGAAGCTGAGGTGATTGGTTTTGATGCCATCAAAAATTTGTATGAGTCTGATGATGATTTTTGGGAGATTGTGGAACAATTGAAGGCACCAATATCTGGTAACTTGGATCACTTTAGGGGTGAATTTTTTATGCAAGATGGGTATCTATTTAAAGGAAAACAACTATGCATACGGGCTGGCTCTATGAGGGACAACATTATCAGAGAATTTCATAGTAGTGGGTTGGCTGGACATTTTAGCAAGGACAAGACAATAGCCTTGATAGAAGATAAATATTACTGGCCAAAGATGAAAAGGGATATAACTAAGTATGTAACAAGGTGTAGAATCTACCAAGTGGCTAAGGGACATTCACAGAATACAGGCTTGTATATGCCCTTACCAGTACCAGCTGCACCATGGATAGATTTGAGCATGGACTTTGTGTTGGGACTTCCACATACTCAATGAGGTAATGATTCCATTTTTGTAGTTGTTGATAGGTTCTCCAAGATGGTTCATTTTATTGCCTGTAAGAAGACTAATGATGCAATGAGGGTAGCAGAGTTATTTTTCTCAGAAGTTGTTAGACTACATGGTGTTCCAAAGACTATTACCTCTGACAGGGATACCAAATTCCTCAGTCATTTCTGAAGGACTTTATGGAAGAAAATGGGGACCAAGTTACAGTTTAGTAGTGCCTATCATCCTCAAACAGATGGGCAAACAGAGGTAGTTAATCAGAGTCTGGGAAACTTGCTGAGGTGTATTGTTGGAGAAAAGCCAAAACAATGGGATTTGGCATTACCCCAGGCCGAATTTGCCTATAATAGTTCTGTTAACCGATCAACAGGAAAGTCCCCTTTCCAGATTATGTATGGCAGGAATCCTCAGGGTGTTCTAGATTTGGTACAGCTACCAATGAAGGATCGGGTCAGTGATGATGGGGAAGCATTTGCAGAACACCTTCAACAGTTGCTGCAAGAAGTGAGACAGAAGTTGCAGGATAGTAATGAGAGGTATAAGAATTCAGTGGATCCTAGTCGGTGACATCAGACATTCAGTGAAGGTGACTTAGTGATGGTATATTTGAGAAAAGAGCGGTTTCTTACTAGAACATATCACAAGTTGAAGTACAAGAAAATTGGTCCTTGCAGAATTACAAAGAAGATCAATGATAATGCATATGAGGTCAGTTTACCAGATGATCTCGCTATTTCTCCCGTGTTTAATATTTCTAATTTATATGCATTCCATGGTGAGGATGATGCTAAAGATAGTCAACCAGAGGTGTCATGGCACAACCACATTCCCCATAAGAAGAAGGAAAAGATTGCACAGATTCTTGATAAGAACACTATCTCCACTCGGCACGGGCATTACAACAAGTATTTAGTACAGTGGGAAGGATTGCCACCAATAGATATCACATGGATTACAGAGTGGGAAATGCAGAGGTTAGATCCTGTCCAATTGCGGCAGTTTGAAGACACTCACTTGCAGGAGCTGCGTTCTTTTCAACCAGAGGAGAATGATGCAGGGACTTCCGGAGGTCATAACTTTTGACTCGGATGTGGGTTTTCTACGAAATTTTACAGGTGGATGCGTTATGAGGTGGCCAGTGGTTTCCCAACTAGCCCTAGCAGGTTGGACCTTGTCTTGGCACTTTTTCAGGGCTTCAAACTTTCATCTTGGCCCTCAAAATGGCAAATTAGTGTTTTTTTCTAGTTTTTTAAAAGTTGCTTTTTCTAATAACTCGAAACTCATGTTTCAAATTTAGGATGTTAGTTGGTTTTCCATCCTACCTTAGCTTTATGAGCTTTTTGGGAAAAAACTGGATTCTCAAGATATGATTGTAAAATTACCTAAAATGGCAAAATCTGCCAAAAAAGGTAATTTTTTGTTTTTTTTTTTGTTTTCTTAGATATAAGAGAGTTTTCTCTCATTGTAGCAGCAGAGTTGAGGAATAGAAATTTTGTTATGTTTCAGCTTCCAAATTTTTGTCTCTCATGTTTAATGGCACAATTCTGTTGAGTGTATGTTGTGTGCTGCATCAAAATGTATGCAGACAAGCTCAGAAACCCCTAGTAATTTTACTTGAAAAGAAAGCATTCATACTCAAGGAAATAGTCACAAACAACACACATAGAAGTGTTTTTCATATAGTGCAATTTGAATAGAAAATTTTCATACAAGAATTTATTCACCTACAACAACATTATCATTTGAAGTCTAGACTCCATAGCCTTCTACAGAAATCTATTTCCTAAATATGTGGAAACATTGTATCCAAAGCCTAGAATAATCCCCCTACAAAGTGGAACAACATGCTCTCTTATAGAAACAAGAGCATGTTGCCCTAAAAATTAATTACATCCTGGGAGTTAGGTGAGTTTTATATTGCAAGTTGCTGCCAGTAAGCCTGGCGAAATATAAAAAAGAGAAGACAAAAAGCAATAAAAATGGAGCAAAATGACATTAATTTATTCTTGCTTTGACTTTGTCCACTTTTACTTTAGCTATCGGGCACCTCTATTTCACACCATTGCATGACTTGCCTGAATGTTCTCTCATCCCAGTGCGCGAATACATTATGGCACTATGCGACCTTTTCTTCAGACTCCTCCTGCTTGCATCCATCCTTTGAGATGATAGAGAGCAAAATCTTGCAGCCTCAATGTCAAATTTCATCATCACTGGGTCATTTTTGCTGATGCAGGGGTGTTTTGATGACTATAGGTAGTCAAAACTCATCACAAATACACTTAAAAGCTCTGCCCAAGCAATCTGATAGGTTAGGGGATGAATTTAAAGCATAGAAAAGCAAATTTGAGCTAAAATGAAACCACAAGATATGCCCTGAAGACAAAAAAATGGGATCAGCAGTTGCATAGGCAAAACTCCATTTGAAAACAGCCCAAAAATCCTCCAAAAATGCCCCCAAGGAGAAGGAAGCACTTCAATCCATGTTGTAGAGGAGACTACAGGTTCCAAACTACAGAGAAACCACCATTTCGCATCATTGCATGGCAAGGGAATGGAGAGAGCAATAGTCGTGTGACCATGTGAAATGCAATAAAAATCTTTATTTCTTTTGCCTCAAACATTATAACATAAAGTTATATTATTTACCATATAATATTTGCCTTTTAAAATATTAAATTTGCCAATAAAAGATTTAAAAATTGTAATTTTTAACCTTAGGTAAATGGCAATTTTTTGAATTTCCTCCTTTAGGCAAATGGTGCATTTCCACTGCAGGCAGTTGAGATATTGGAGGGCCACAAAAATTTGCATAGGGCCATTATCAATTATTCAGAGAAAACCCATTTCCTCAGAATTTACATCGTGAAAAGATTTCAAGGACTTCCTTTGCAAAATGGCTTGTCGCATGCCTTAGCCGCAACTGAAATGCATTAAAATAATGTATCATATCATCTTTGATTTTGATGAAATTAGAATTGGAGAAGTTTTGGACCAAAGCCAGAAATGGATCACCCTCAAAATTGTGAGATTTAAAACTTTCTGGAACACCAAGTCTAGCTTGGTTACAGTTAGAAAAGAACTACATACCCCATCAAAACTCATCCTGGAAGTGCGAAAATGAATAGGCATGTTACCATATGCACCAAAAAACTTCCCACCATATGGATTTGCAAGATGAGTTTTGAACTGTAAGATTTTAATCAGCGGATGTGGGCTCTGGGGTAGATTGAGCAGCGTGTCGACATAGCCTCTGTCGACACATCGAGAGGAGATAGGCATTTAAAATTTGTACAATTTAAGGGTGCCAAAAGCAGGAAGATTAGACTATTGTGGAGTGGCTTAAAGTGTAAAAGAATAAGGAAGTTCTACGTTGGACAACGGGGATGACTGTGAAAGTATTTGTAGGAGCATACACTAAGGACTATGATAACATTCATAAGAAGTATTCTCAGTGAAAGTACTGTGTTATCATTTACAAGAAGTATTCTTAGTGAATACTGTGTTATCATTTACAAGAAGTATTCTCAGTGAATACTATGTTATCATTTGCAAGAAGTATTCTTAGTGAATATTGTGTTATCATTTGCAAGAAGTATTCTTAGTGAATATTGTGTTATCATTCTTAAGAAGTGTTCTCAGTGAGTACTGTGTTATTTTTTGCAAGAAGTTTTCTTAGTGAGAACTATGTTATTATCTGAGGAAACATACTCAATGAGCAATGTTGAGAGAGTGATCCAAGAGTTTATTTCACAACTAGTGGAAGGAGAGATAACGTAAGAGGTAGGAGATCTTACTTCCAAAACTTTTGTTTCATTATTTCTCTGTTATAAGTCTATCCTTATAAACTTGCATGGATGTTTTTATGTACTCTTTTGGAATTGTGCAAGCAATGAGTTTAGGTTCTTAGTGGCTAGGAAAGCATAGATATGTTTGATTAAAGTTATATCCTTTTGTTATGATTTGAAGAAGCACTCAAAGTGCAAGAGACTTGTGAGCTCAAAATCAACTTCAAGGGATATCATTATAGCTATTAAACATCATAGCATAAGCAATAGGATACTTTTAAGAATACCTTATTTCCATTGTTCAATGCCCTCAAACTTATAGAAAACTCTATTACTCTATTAAGATATAGATTTATTATGATATAAAATCTTTGTAAAGCCACCACTGTGTCATCAAGTTCATAGTGAAAACAAGTAGTAAGATTGTCTTTTGGTAGATACCTTATATGGTTAAAAGGTTTGGAATATCTTTGTTATTTCAATGGATCCCTATCTATAGATTGTTGTCTTTTACCCTTTTTATCTATGAGCAAGTATAGGATGCAATTGCTATTGTCAAACTAGTTTATAGATTGCAGGAATTGAACCTCTCTAGAAATCTCCTTTAGACTTGCAAGTTTAAACTGGAATGGGATTAGTTTTATTGTTTCAATCCTAAGATTCTGTGATAGTTATTCTCTTAATGTGGAGGATATAGAAAAGATATTGATATCACTTGAATCATATAAGGTTAGTGGCATATTATCACATACACAACCATGAGAGTAATATCATTATAATCAAGGATGTTTGATATGAGTTCACAATCAAATCTATAATAATATTTGGTAGACTTTAAAGGACCAAGAGGTCGAAGATATTGTACTAATGAACTATTATGTGTAAATCCAAACCCATTTAGGTTAAAAATTTAATATTAGTAGAAGAGTACCTATGATAATGATAATAATCCTTAAAGACATTATAGGATAAAGATGATCTCATGTTCTTTGTTTTATGAGAAATGTGAATTGAATAGTGCCTAAGTGGTCTAGAGAAGACCTTATATTATTATACATTCTTATCTTTGGATAACAAGAGTTTTTAATATTAATATCTATTGGGTTAGAGAAGTTAAAACCCTAGGATAAACCCATATGGGTTTAGCAAACTTAAATTTCTCAAGTCGGACCATATGACATTGTTTTAGTCTAATTGTATTTTATGGTCAATAGTGAATAGTCAAGAATTCCATAGATCAAGAAAATATAAATTAGGACGAGTCTAAGAAGCCTTTTGATAAAGTTTTAATGATTTATTGATAGAGTCAAAACATGACATAAAGTACAAGAATGCTTAATTTTGGAGTTGATGAGTGGAATGACAGGAAGTCATAGACTCTGATGTTTCAAAGATTGTAATGAAGGACTCATCGAAAGGTTAAATCTTCTAAACCCATAATTTATATATATCCTAGAATTTAGGATTAAATTCTAAGTCAGATTGACTAGGAATTAAGCTTAGTCAAGACATATCATGTCTAGTGTTATTACTCAAACAAATCAAAATATAGGATGAGATAGTTTCTAGGTCGAGTTAGAGGTGTGTGAACACATGAAGTTGTGTTTAAAGCAAATGTTTGTTTATATAGAAACTTTGGCCAAAGTGATGCATTTGTCTATGCATGCATTAGTTGGTTCACTATGTCTAGATGGCATGACTTGTCAGTATGATCATACTTAGCTAGAATATTCTCGAGTTGTATGGTGGATTGAGTTATGTAAGACACAACACTAGAACTCAGATGGAAACTTGTTGGTTCTCTATGTCTATACTCTTCATGAAGGGTAGGGCCACTTCCAGGAAGGAAGGTGTACGGGGGACCACCCGTCTATGCTTGGAGGTACATCACTTAGATGATGCTCTCCCTCTATAGTAGAAGACTCACCAAGACTTTAGTGACACATATCAAGATTCCAGATGCAGTGTACTTTATGATTGACTTATGATTATCAAACTTATATAAACTTGTTCATATTTCTAAGTGTTAAATATTTGCAAATGTAAAGTGAAATAATTTGACTATGATTTATCTTTGAATATATATATTGTGATTTATTATAGACATGATATTTCCATAGTCCATGATCAAGTGTATAGATTTTGGAATCAATGTGTATTGCCTTTTTTTTGTCAACGTTTTGGATCATACTCAATTATCCATCATCAGGACAAAAAGAGGAGAATGAAATAGAGATAAAATTGTAGAGAAGGTTACATAAAAAGGGGTGAGAGAGTTGGGGGCATTCAGGACAAGCAATTTAATTTAATTTTTCTGAATTATGATATGATATTGTGATTTTCAAGGTTGAAAGATATTCAGAAAAAATATGAATTTAATTTTATGAGATTATGTAAATGTTAAAAAAATATCATGTTCAATCATGTTCATTTTCTTTCTTAGTAAATTGTGTGAGTAATTTCAGGTAATATTAGAAGGCATGTTACACAAAAGCATAGTGTAGAAAGTGTTATGGACAAATACTCAATGCAAACCATAGCAAACTCTAAAACATTCTAGAATCTTCTACCGTAGATAGAAAACCCATTTCCTACAACTCTTAAGTTCATGTTCTCAATTTGAATGAAGCCACACCTTTGCATTAATGAAGCCCAATCACATCCCCTTGAAACACCATATATGAGTTGGTTACCTTTATTGGCTCATCAAATACTTCTTGGATTCCATTCTCCTTCACATTTGATGTACCATTGATATGATCCAAGTATGACAAATTTGCAACCTTGTTGATGCTAGTAACAAAGAAGCTATCTTTTGGAACCTTATCCTTCTTGTAAACTCCTCCATACATCCAATGCTAGAAAATTTGTATGAATATTGATCCTAAAAGTACCATGCCATGCTTAGTAATAAAATTGACAACATCAAATCGACACCTTCTTTCCTTACCACATTCCCATGATAAGGATCTCATTGTGCCTATCTCCATTTGACAGTTACCCAAAATCTTGTCTTCAAGTGTGGTACTTGGCTTGGACAAGTGATCCATAAAATGTGAACATTGATCCTTCATAATATGGTGAGAAATCACAACAAACCCTATATGAATCCTCATAAACTTCCTTTCATTCCAAATGGAAGAGATGGAGAACTTAATAGTTCCTCTAACTATTTTAATCCTCAAGAGATTACCTGGATCCCATATGAAAAAACAATTTTGGAATTGAATCAAAGAGTCCTCATGCCCTAGACTGCAAGTTGTATCCCTCACTCTATCACCCTTTTTAGCATGCTTTTCATGATGACAAGAATTTTGTAGTGACATAGAAGGAAACAAATCTAAAATATTCCATACCTTGGGCTAAAATAAAATGCTCATCCTCATTTGTGGAAATAGACTTCATTGAGATATCCTCAACAAGTCCATTTTTGTAACTCAAAATCATTTGAATTAGGGCATACCCATCCACAATGTTACTTTATAGATCAAACAATGGCTCACCATTTGGAAGTTTAGAAGATAGTGCATGTATTGGTGCGTCTTCCTTCCACTTGTGATCTTCACATCTAAAAACTAGTGCCCTTTCCTCTTTGAATTCATTTATATTTTCCTGACATATGCAATCATTAGAAGTCAATAAAACATCTTCAATGACCAAAATATTTTTACCTTCAATCTCTATGGCTTGGAGTGCCTCTGGTTCATCTCTTTCTTCCTTCTACAAGAAAATTTTCTTTGGTTCATGTTTGATGATTTGTTCCGTAATAACTTGTTGTGCCTTAGATGTATCTACCACTATCTCTTGTTCCATTATCTCCTTCTCTAGCACTCCATCTAACTTTCCTTCAACATTCACTATTTTTTTCTTTAAAAACATTTTATTTCTCTCCATATCCTCCATCCATGCTAATAGATTCTTTGATATTCTTGAAATTCTAGCATTAAATTTTCATTATGGGTTCTTGAAATGTCTTCATCTTTTGTAATATAATTTGTTATATGCCCTAGAGGGTAGCAAGATCTTAGCCCTGATACCACTGTAATGTCCTAGGACTGATATTTCAAATAATTTTGAGATCTGAAATGATTTATAAATAACCTCCATAAATTTGATAGCAACATTCACAAAACAAGCTACTAAATTCCGTAGAAAAAGCACAATTTTTGCCATAAAATTTTGGAACTGATTTTAAATAAATTTTCTAATATAAACATCTAGAAAAAGGTCTAATACAATACAATAAGATTTTACAATAGCTACTATAAATTTGGATTGAATACCACAAAATCCCCACACCATAATAGCTAGTCTTCAACACAAGCACTCTAGAATGCACCAGAAACCCTTCAAGGTTGATTCTATTGAAATAAACATGTTTATAAATCAAAAGAGGTCTGATAAAACTGATCAACACTCATAGAAATAGAAAAATAAAAAATGGAACGACAATTGCAATTTCTACACAAATCTGTTGAAATACACATTGTGCATCTGACCAAAACATTGGCAAACTACTCCAAAAAGCATAAATAACACATGTAACCTCTGCATCTGAACCAAAATATGAAAAAAACAATAAAAACATCCACAAAACAATAACATCTACAAGAATCTGAAATACCAAACTATAACTCAACACCACTCCAACTATGCCTGCACAACACACTCTAAACCGGAAAATCCTGCAACAAAGAAGCTCCAACTGAAGATGACACTAGAACTCTAAACATTGAATAGGAACAAAAAATCTACATTAAACGGGATACCACAACAACAACCAAAGACACATAGTACATAGAAAATCTCATATTGCAACATTGATGTTATATGGAGCCTAATCAGACTTGGAGGTTAAATTTACCCCACTTTTATCAGCATGGTTTCCCCCCAAATTATTTAATGGGGTCAAGGGGCAGCACCCCTTGCAGGGGTTTTGGGGTAGTGCCCCCAAGATGGGGTCAAGGGGCAGTAGAAAATCCCATATTGCAACATTGATGTTGTTATATGGAGCCTAATCAGACTCGGAGGTTAAATTTACCCCATTTTTATCAGCACAGTTTCCCCCCAAATTATTTAATGAGGTCAAGGGGAAGCACCCCTTGTAGGGGTTTTGGGGTAGTGCCCCCAAGATGGGGCAAAGGGCGGCGCCCCTTGCGGGGTCCAGGGGCAGCGCCCCCGAAACTTCCAACAATTTTTTTATTATTTTACTAAGGCATCAGGAGTTATTTTTTCTATTGGCCGACATAAAAAACTGTATTTTTATACCTGACATAAGGTTTGACAAAAGCAACTAAGGGTTAGGGTTTCTATTGATGTATTGTAGCATTTTTCAGTGGTATTGAGTTGCAAGGATTACTAGTTGTAATTAGTTTGATTTACTGGATAATAATATTGGACTCTCTGTTGGTGGATGTAGCCCAAGTTTGGGTGAACCACGTTAAAGATGTCTCTCACTATTATTAATTCTATGTATTTTTCATTCCTCTGTTTAATCTTTATTTGCATTTAATTGATATCTTCTACAAGCCAACCCTAACACGTGGTATCAGAGTAGGTTGTGTTTGATTATCATCTACAGGAAGGTCTCATTGTTTAGTGGGAGTCTCACAGTTGAGTGGGAGCAATGGTGGATGAGGGTAAATTGAAGGTAGATACATTCAATGGGTAGAACTATCAGTTATAGAAGATGCAAATGGAGGATTATCTCTATCAAAAGGATTTATGGAGGTCGTTGGAAGGAATAGCCAAGAAACTAGCAACAATGACTAATGAGGATTAGAATCTTCTAGACAAAAAGGCACTGGGAACTAGTTGGTTGTGCCTAGCACCGTCTGTGGCGTTTAATATAACAGAAGTGACGAGAACAAGTAAATTGATGAAAGCTTTGGCTAAATTGTATGAAAAACCCTCAGCCTCAAATAAGGTATTTCTCATGAAGCGTTTGTTTAATCAAAAAATTATTGAAGGTGGATCTATGACATATCATTTAAATGAGTTTAATATAATTACCAGTCAGTTAACTTCTTTTAAAGTGAAATTTAATGAAGAGGTGAGGGCTCTCTTGGTTTTATGTTCTTTGCCAGAAATCTAGAATAACTTGGTAATGCATGTAAGTATCTCTATCTCTGGTTCAAACACTTTGAAATTTGATGATGTTGTTGGTGTTATCCTTAGTGAGGAAATGCGATGGAAAAGGTCAGGAGGGTCCACATTAGGTAGTGTTTTGAATGCAAAAAGTGGTGGTAGATCAAAAGAGAGAGGAAAAGGTTTTAGAGGTCATGGAAACTCATGAGGAAAATTAAAGAATGAGAGGTCACAATCTAGAGGACATAAGGATTGCTGGTACTATAGGAAACCAGGTCCTCTGAGGAAAGATTGCTGGTCTCATAAGAATAAAGGAGGAGACAAACAAGAAGGAAATAAAGAGGCAAATGTGGTAAGTAATAAATCTGAAGATTATGCTTTGATTCTTTCCCTAGATAATGCTGATGATTCATGGGTTTTAGATTCAGGGGCCTCATTTCATGCTATGCCCCATAGAAGAACTATTTTCTTGATTATGTCCAAGGGGATTTTGGGCTCATTTATTTGGGAGATAATGAACCCTGTCAGATTGTTGGAAAGGGAAGAATCAAGATTAAGTTGTAGAATGAGAATCATTGGCTACTACAAGAGGTAAAGTACATTCCAAGATTGAGTAGGAATTTAATTTTAGTAGGGCAACTAGCTGATGAAGGTTGCATTGTTACATTTACTGATAAAACATGGAAGGTTTCAAAAGGTGCCTTAATAGTAGAAAAAGGTGTGAAAGTAGGCACCTTATATCTTTGTATAGGTCATATTGTTCCTTCTACTTTAGTTGTTGTAGAGAAAAAAAATAGGTTTAGGAACAGTTGCTGTAGGTTCACAGGAAGAGACTGAAACAGTTGCTACAGGTTTTGAGACAACATTGTGGCATAACAAACTTGGGCATATGAGTCAAAAAGGTATGAAGGTACTTCATTCTAAGAAAGTTTTACCAGGTCTAAAATGTATTAATATGGATTTCTGTGAAAGTTGTGTGTATGGCAAACAAAAGACAGTTAGCTTTCTCAAAGATGGGAAGTAAAAGAAAGATGAAAAGTTGGAGCTTGTGCATACAGATGTATGGGGACCAGCTCAGGTATCTTCTCTCGGTGGCTCTCGGTATTATGTTACATTCATATATGATGCAACTAGGAAGGTTTGGATTTATTTCCTTAGACATAAATTTGATGTATTTGAAATATTTAAGAAATGGAGAAGCTTGGTTGAGAATGAGACAGGTAAAAGATTAAAATGTCTCAGATCTGATAATGGTGGTGAGTATTGCAGCAAAGAATTTGAGGATTATTGTTCCTTTAATGGAATTCATAGGCAAAAAATAGTTCCAGGTACTCCATAGGAGAATGGAGTGGCTAAGCGCATGAATAGGACAATAATGGACCATGTAAGGACCATGAGATTGCTTGCCGGGCTGCCTTTAAACATGTGGGCAGAGGCTGTCAACACTAATGTATATTTAATTAACAGAGGTCCTTTAGTTCCTTTGGGTTGTTGTATTCCAGAGGAAGCATGGACAAGAAAGAAGGTGAGTTATTCTTTTCTCAAAACCTTCAGATGTGAAGCATTTGCACATGTAGATTCTAAAAATAGAATCAAGTTGGATGCAAAATAAAAAAATGTACCTTCATTGGATATGGCATTGATGAATTTGGTTATAGGCTTTGGGATTTTGAAAATAAAAAAATTGTTAGAAGCAGTGATGTTGTATTCAATGAGAAGGTGTTGTACAAATATTAGTTGCAGCAGCATGAGAAGAAAGAAAAGGATTATGTGATGTTGGATGATATTCCAGATAATGATGTTCTAGTGGTTCCTCATGCTCCACAATAGCAACAAGGAATACCACAAACTCCAGTGAATGCTAGATGGTCAACAAGGCTAACTAGACCTCCTGAAAGGTTTTCTCCCTCTTTGTATTCTATTTTGGTAATATATGCTAGTGAACTGGAAGGATATGTTGAAGCTATGCAGGTGGATACAAAGTTTCAGTTGGAGCTTGCAATGGAAGAAGAAATGAATTCCTTGCTAAAAAATTAGACTTTGGAATTATTTAAGTTGCCTGCAGGTAAGAAGGCTTTACCAAACAAATGGGTTTATAGGCTAAAAGAGCAAGATAGAGGTAAGAAAAGATTTAAAGCTAGGTTATTTGTAAAAGGATTTGCATAGGAAAAGGGCATTGATTTTGATGAGATTTTTTCTCCGGTTGTTAAGATGACTTCTATTCATACTATTTAAAGTATTATGGCTACTGAAGATTTGCACTTGGAACAATTAGATGTGAAAACTGCCTTTCTCCATGGTGATTTGGAGGAGGAGATATATATGGAATGTCCCCAAAGATTTGAGGTCAAAGGTAAGGAGAAAAAGGTGTGTAGATTGAAGAAGAGTTTGTATGGCCTGAAACAAGCACCTCAGCAATGGTATTTGAGATTTGATAGTTTTATGGATGAACAAGGCTACAACCGGTGTAATTCTAACCATTGTATTTATTTTAAGAGGTTGGATAATGATAGCTACATTATTTTATGTTTATATGTTGATGACATGATGTAGCAGGGTCTAACATGGATCACATAAGAGAGTTCAAACAACAGTTAGCAGAATCATTTGCTATGAAGGATTTGGGGGCAGAAAAACAAATCCTTGGTATGAAAATTTACAGAGAGAGGAAGAACAAGAAATTGACTCTATCGTAGGCTGATTATGTTGAAAAGGTGTTGCAGAGATTTCATATGGAGAATGCAAAAGCTATCAGCACACATTTGCCTAGTCATTTGAAACTAACTAAGGAGATGCGTCCTAAGACACAAGGGGAGGAAGAAAAAATGTCTAAGGTACCATATGCTTTAGTTGTAGGAAGTTTAATGTACACTATGGTATGCACAAGATTGGATATTGCACATGCTATAGGAGTCGTAAGGAGGTATATGAGTCATCCCATATTGGAGCATTGGAATGCAATAAAATGGATTCTTAGATATTTGAGAGGTACATCCAATAAACACTTATATTTTGGGGACTTGAATACTGATTTAGCAGGTTATTTAGACTCAGATTTGGCAGGGGATATTGATACCAGGTGGAGTACTACAAGTTATGTCTTTACTATAGTTGGGACAGTAGTGAGTTGGATCTCCAGGTTGCAAAAGGTGGTTTCTTTATCCACCACAGAAGTAGAGTATGTAGCTGCAACATAGGCAAGCAAGGAGATGATATGGCTACAATCTTTCATGGAAGAATTGGGAAAACAATAGGCTCATAGTTCTTTGTATATAGACAGTCAGATTACCATACATCTTGCAAATAATTCTACCTTCCATTCAAAGACCAAACACATATAGCTTAGGTATCACCCGGTCGGTGTTGAATGATGGACAATTACGTCTGGAAAAGATACATAGAGATGAAAATCTAGTGGATATGTTTACAAAGGCAGTGATAAGGGAGAAGCTGAGCTCCTCTTTAGCTTCGGTTGGTCTTCAAGACTAAAAATAAAACAAATTAGAATAGCATAGTCCAGGATAGTTATTTCCAGCGGGAGCTACAAGGTCAGCAGTGTTATGATCAATCTCCAAGTGGGAGATGATATGGTGTGCAGTCTGATCAGTCTCCAAGTGGGAGATTGTTGTTATATGGAGCCTAATCAAACTCAGAGGTTAAATTTACCCCACTTTTATCAGTGCGGTCTCCCCCCAAATTATTTAACGGGGTGAAGGAGCAATGCCCCCAAGATGCGGTCAAGGCATAGCGCCTCTTGTGGGGTCGAACAATTTTTTTATTATTTTATTACGGCATTGAGAGTTATTTTTTCTATTGGCTGACATAAAAAACCCTATTTTTGTAACCGACATAATGCTTGATAAAAGAAACTAAGGGTTAGGGTCTATGTTGGTGTATTGTAGCATTTTGCAGTGGTATTGAGTTGCAAGGATTGCTAGTTGTAATCAGTTTGATTTACATGATAATAATATTGGACTCTTTGTCGGTCGATGTAGCCCGAGTTTGGGTGAACCACGTTAAAATTATCTCTCACTATTATTATTTTTGTGTATTTTTCATTCCTCTATTTAATCTTTATTTGCATTTAATTGATATCTCCTGCCAGCTACCCTAAGAACTGAAACCTGCAAAACAAACTATATTGAAACTCCTGAAATCTCCTACAATCTTTAGCTCCAATCCATCCTATGGATGAGATTACCTACTGTAATCAAATAGTTTTCATCCTTTGATCACCTGAGATAGATGGGTTTTCATCCACGAGTCTCCAACTCTAATGAGTTTTCAGCCATTAAAGAAGAACCAAGCACAAGTGCTCAAATTTAAAAAATTGAGTTGTAAAATGATCAAAAAGTCCTCCTGAATGCAAACACTTGCATAGTTATAATGCTCCCAATTCCGAATGCCTCATTTGGGGTAAAATGATAATTAAAAACATATTTTCAAATCTACACTCCAATTTGCATGCTAAAAAAATCCCTCTCTTACACTGTCATAAATCCGTCATAACTGTCATAGATGCCTTTTGACAAGAATGGTTGTCCAAGATTGCAAATTAAAATCTGCAATTAATGGCCAGGATGCTCCATATTCCAAATCCCCTATTGAGAAAAAAATTATTTAATTTCCCAAGAAATTATTACTTATGTTGGGACAAATTTAAATATTAAATTAATTATTTTTTCCAATGTTCTCCTGTTAACCTAGACTTACTATTTTTGGACATTGGAAACTTACTATTTTAATAAGTGCTATTTTTGGAAAAAAGGGGACATGACATATAAATACATCATTTCAAGTATCTAAGGACAAATTTTTTGATTTGCATGAATTCTTGCCAATAGGGGCGATGGCGTCGATATAAAGTAATGGACCTTGAAAGATGTGATCATGTGGGTATGTCTTATGTGTGTGTTCTCCCATGAAGTTAGGCAAGGTAGAGGAGAAAAATATTCCATGAGTAGCTTCTATCTCCCAAAATAAATTAGTTTCAAAATAACAACATTAGTGATCATATATTACCACTTTAATTGATTTCCCCCAAAGGGTAGAACTAATTAAAGGAAGATGATCATAACCATAATCAACAATAAACATGTAAGCATGTAATCATATATCAATAAAGAATACATAATGAAATAAATATGATTCAAATAGCAAATGATAAGTCATGATAATGACATATGGACTAGAGATGTAATCAATATGGATAGGGTTGTCAATAGTATGGGAAAAATAATAATGAGGCAAACAACAATAGCCAAAAAATAACAAAGTAGGAACAATGATGACAGAAAACCTAACCAATGGTGATTGAGGGAAATGGCATAAACCAAAAGGTGATTATAACTATAGATAATGTGAAAAAACAATAGGTCAATGCCATAATGACGTAAGATAAGGAAATAAAGCTCCAAATGCAATAAGAGGTAAGGCATGATGCTCCCTAATGTAGGATCTTGATATGATACACTAGTGTAGGATTAGTACACAGTATTAATATAGGATCCAAATATGATATATTAGTGTAGGATTATGATAGCATTAAGATATAAGTTATATTACTAAGTAGGATCAATAGAAGTGATATGATCAAATATATGATCATGAGATAACTACTCCATAAGTTAAGATAGATGAATGAAGGACCTAATGGTAAATATTCTATGAAGAAAGATAGATCGATATAGGATCAAAAGATGAATGTTATAAAAATTAAGATAGATTAATGTACAATCAAATGGTGTAGCCCATAGGAATGCAACAAGTAGTATGTTAGGAAAAATATGGATACACCTAGTAACTTCTATTATTCATATTTATTTATTAATTTGTAAATTAATGTGCACATGCATAGAACATGGGTGTCTAACTTAGAGTTGAACTCTTTGCCATTTTTTATTTGTAATTGTGAAGTGTGAAAAAGGAGAATGATAACAACTAGCATGCGCACTAGATCAACCCTCTTCCACAATAAGATTCAAGAACAAGACCAAGCCAAATCACTACCAAATGGAGGAGGACTTAGCTACAGATCTTGTGCTCTTGTTTTCTATGGAGAGATAACATTTAACCAAGGCATTTTATCAAACCCTAGGTCAATAATGCACTAAACCCTATTTCTATGATTATCTAATTATAACAAAAGATGTACATCAAAAATCTAGAAACCAAATGCACTGAGAGCATTAAGAAGATGATAGAACATGTTCTAGAAGTAGAGGTGTCAGAGAACTATTTTGGGACTACACATGTCCTAAATAGTTGAATCTATAGAAACTGTAAACTGGAGAAATGTTGTAGACACTACCCTAATCCCAAATCTGAAGTTAGGAAGGGAAGAAAGACTAGGGTACCACCACCCAAGTCTTTCATAGAGGAATATTCCTGAAGTGCTTTCATATCCCAAAACCCTGTTCCTTGCTCAGTCTTCCTATACCTTCATATTTTTTGGTTCTCGCTCCTGTAACCTACACACAAAATGACAAGAGAGGGTTTGGAGGGTTATGTTGTTTAGGGACTTGCCTCAGTCAAATCCTAGGATAGCATTCAATCTTCCCAATACTGTTGATAGATAAAGAGAGTGTGCCCTTATAGGGTAGAGGCTAAACACAATAATGATAGAATGATTCAAACAATGATGAATAACAATGATATCACCTATGTGATGAAATCCTTAAGAGGTTGAATTTCCTTCAACTCATAAGGAGAAATAGATGATAAATTTAAATTTGCAACAATACACAAAATGACAACACAAATCTACTCTATAATCACAATGAATTCTTTGAATGCTCTTTGCTCCAATGCTTCTAGTTAGCTTTCTCTATCCAGGTTCATAATGAATTCAAAAATGCACTTATATATGCTTTCTCACTAACATTCACCAAATTAAATCAAAAGAGTTGACAAGGAGAAACCTTTTGAAAGGTCCCATGATGACATACATTTGAATTTTCCAACACCAATTAGGAGAGACTTGGGCGGTGGCACCTAGGTCTTATGGCTCTTTTTTATTCTGGGGTAAGATAAAACATTGGCCCCCTATTCCAAATTTACATTGGTTTTAGGTAATTTTGCATTAGGATGAATAATTAGAATGTATAATGGAATCATGGGGACCTAGGAGCTAAACAAGGAGGTAAAAAGACATGTGGCCACTTTTTACTCCATAAATTTTAGCCCCCACTTTAAAGTGTGTATGATCTTGTGATCAGTACATGCGTTAAAGTATGATCAAAGAACATCAAACACTAGAGCGAAGACACATCCTAAGTTTAGAGAACCATTTCGAGCCCCCAAGCTTAGGCAAACATAAGAAAACACTTGACAGTCACACAAAACATAGAGAATATAGTAAGGAAGAACACAATACACAAAGAAGATAGTAAAAAGGTACACAATACATGGAGAAGGCATGGACACATTCACATAATAAACAAGGCATACACGAAGAGAAGACATGATTAAAAAATTATATAACCCTAACTAGGTGATTAGGGGAGCTCATCGTTACACACCACCATCAAAAGCACACAAAACACACAACATGTGGGGAACTCATTGCTACACACTACCACAAAATATGGAAGACATGCAGCATGGGGGCAGCTCATCGCTATGCACTGCCACTAAAACATGCAAGACATGCACGGAAGACACATGTAAAACACACAAAATACATGAGCACCATAGAGTACATTGTTGACACTCTATATGTCTTAGACATGTAAAACACAAGTGATGGGGGGATCTCATTGCTATGCACCGCCATCTAAGACATGCCAAACACACCTGACGGTTGAGCTACGCTACCACAACTGCCAAAGACACACTTAACGATGAATAACTCAAGATCCAACCCCACATCCATAGAGGAATTTTTAAAAGGATGTAAAACTACTCAAGGGAATACATAATCTCACCTTCTACAGAAGGGATTTCAAAAACATACAACCCCATGTACATTGTGGATATGCCTTATGGTGAAAAGGAAGCATGTGCACAAAGTATACAACCCCACCTTCATCACATACCTACCTTATAGTGAAAAGGAATCGTATGTAACACACAAAGACAAAGTATACAAGCCCACCTACACCGTAGAGATGCCATATAGTTAAAAGGAAGCATACACCACACGTTTTATCACAATGTCTAATATATCCAAGCATTTACCACAATATATGCCCCCACCTTAAAGTGGTTTATCCCGCCTACTAGTAGCAATCACATTTAAGGTAAAGTTGAAAACACATGAGGGAACAAGAGCTTTCACAAAGCCCATGCCCCAAAGTGACATGTTCTTACAATTTCCAATTGTTTCAAACTATCACAATAGAAGCACTTTAGTATTAAATGCTAACAATTAACAAACTTCGATTAGAAAATCTTAGCTAAGATAACAACCAAATTGACTTGCAAACATTTGATATAGAGATATGGAAACATATCACTTAATAAACCAAGGCTATACTTATGGGTTCAAAACTGAGTATAGCCATGAAGTTATACTGTAGGTATCTCAGAACTAAGTGTAGCTACAAGGTGAGATACAAAAACATTCCAAAGTGTCTAGAAGTAGATTTAGAGTATTGCAAAGGTTTGTTACAGGAATTTCATAACACTACACATGATCACATCACAACATAAAGTGATTCTACTAGTCAAAAGTTAGTATCAACCCCATCTTCGTATATGGACTACGTCAATTTTTGTTTTCTTGTTGTAGGGACACAAGGTCATTATCAGAAGTTTTGTTGTCGTCATCCACTGACTAGTAGAGTCACAAGTACAATGAATGAATGAAATCATGAAAAATGAGAGAGGAGGCAAAAGTGACTTAGGGTCACAATGTAGGAAGATGCCCCCAAGGCATTCTCCACAACCTTATACACCCAAGGCACAACAATTGCAACAAGAGAGGAGAGTAGAAGAATATAAAATAAAATAGAGGGAATGTCACAATGGAGGTGGTCTTGTTGTATCCTTGACCTTATAAGAGTATCAAGGGTCATCCAATGAGACCTAAAAAGACATTTAACACTACACGGGGGAACACAACACATTAACATATACACTTAGGAGGAGGTCATCCTATCAAGTGTGGCTCAATAAGAGAGAAATATTTCCCTGATTCATACAGGATATTTCCTGGTGGACAATCTATGTCTATCTTCTCACAATATATCAGGTTTAGTGTTGAAATTGTTGATATTGTATTAACATTAAGTTTAGGATGATGATAGGCTTTTGTGGGATTCAAAGAATGGTATCCAATACCAGCCAAGTAATTAATTACAATACCTTGTAAGGGTTCTCTAATTCCTTGTTGGTTTACGCCACAACCATTGCTTACGTAGTTACAATTTTTGTAAAGGATTTGAAATCCACGGCCATAAAGAGACTCCATCTCTTTAGAAGAAGGCAAGGCCTCATAAGTCTCATATTCTATAGTATAAGTAAGAGTATTGTCTTTGTTTGCTACTAAAGAAACTATAGGTTTCTTAGGTATTTCAAAAGATTTCTTGGATGAGATCGAGGCAACTTTTGATGTTTTAGGATTAGAGTTATTAAGTTTATATTCCCCCATAAAGGAAGGAGTAGAATCAAATGAACCCCAATTGTCACCAAGAAATGCATTCAATGGTGATTTAGAATCTTGCATAGTATTATCTATGGCAAGCGGTATTTATGAATCAATTTTTATGTTATTTTAGAAGTTTATGATTGATAACTTGTTTTTGTACTACAACTTGTTAAAAACTTTTAGGATTTGGGTCAACTTCAATGGTGTGAAGTTTATTTGTGTAAATAAAGTTTATTGATCGATGAAGGGTAGATGGAAATGCTCCCACGGCATGGATCCACGGTCTACCAAGAATGATGTTATATGAAAGTGCACTAGGCATGACATGGATAAGGGTAGATAATGTCACAAGTCCAACCTTTACAAGTAAAGTTATGGTACCCAGTGATTTTCTACCAATGTTATTGAAGCCACAAATTTTATGATTATCTGTTGTGATTAAAGATATGTCAAGCTTGATTTTGTGTAGCAAATCAATGCCACAAACATTAAGAACTGATCAATTATCAACCATAACTCACTTTATCAACTTTTTATTTATTGTGATAGGGATTACAAGAGGATCGTATTGGTTTTGAACTTCAATTGATGGTAATTCTCATTGTTGAAACAAAATATCCATTTTTGTCGCATGCATACAATCTAACAGGGTTGCTACATCGTTTGGATTAACAAGTGGTACAATCACCTCTGTAAAGCTTCTTGGAGTTTTTCATGGTATGTAGATGATGTTTGTATGAGTTCCCAGAGAGAGATCTTAGTGGAAGTAGTCTGAAGCTCATTGACAAGATCATAATCTCAACCAACATTATGAGTAAGATAAGGTGGTTGAGGAAGCATAGGTTGAGAAGATAGAAGAGAAATAGGTACATGTTGTGCTTTCTTACTTTGCTTGTTATTATAGGTGTTGTACATGTGAGCAATCATGTGATGTTGTGACACACTTTGAACACCCTAGTTTCTTTCATTTATTTATCTTTCATAATTTAAAATGTATCTCGAGGGTCAAGGTGGTGTTGGATCACCTTGAACCGTAATCACTAGTTTGAAGCAAGGCAACTGATTAAGTGCCCCATGCACAATGATTTTAGGAACACTAGTGCACTTATTCACTATCTCCTTAGTGGTTGGAATAAATCTATTAATGATGACTGAATTAACATTATTTTTACATTGATTAAACTCGACATCCATCCCCAAAGGATTTAATGTGAGAGACCATTCTTCATCCATAAATACTTGATCTTTTGAAGGGAGAGCATTGGAATGAAGGGAAGGTAAAGTTTTGTTAAGAGAGTTGTTGATGATTGTATCCTTAGTTATGTCCAAGGAGTTTGAACATGCAACCAAAGGAGAACTATCCTTGGTCTTCACATCCTTAGAGATATTCAAGGTACTTGAACATTCAACCAAAGGAGGAAGATCAAGGGTCTTCATTTCCTTAGTGATGTCCATTGTACTTGAACATTCAATAAAAGGTGAGAGATCCATAGCATGAGCCATAGAAGCCTCATGCATTATGTTATTAATAAAAGATTTAAGATTATTATATGAATTCCTATTATCTACCCATGAAGGATCCTTTTTGAGAGGAGACTCTTCATCTACTAGCACTTCATATTTCAGTTGGAGAGTATTGGAATGAAGAGAGGGTAGGGTGATGTTAAGGAATGCATCAAAGATTTCATCCTCTTGAGCCAAAATATCCTCACAAGTGGGGACCATTTTCGGAGAGGGATCCAAATCATGGAATGAGATAGACAAAGCTAGGCCATCCTGATATGTCCTAGAGATGATTTCCACCATATCATCATGAAATGTAGTAGAATTAAAATAAGAATATCACCATCACCTTTCTCATGATAAATCATGGAGATGAATTCCATATGATCTTGTAATATTGAAGGATGGCCACACATGAGGGTTATGAAGCTATCTAAATCAAATATGCAACTAAGGATTTCATATAAAGAGCCTTTAAAGATATCAATATCTAACAAAGAAGGATGCATATTAATGAATTTGTAAAAATATTCAAGATCCTTCATATATGCATGCAACGATACCAAAGAGAAATGACAGGAAGATGCCATAATGAAATGCCTTGGACCATCAATGTGTAATCAGATCTATTCATTTATCAAGTACCACCAATATGAAAATAAAATTGCAATAAAAGGCTTAAAAGTGAAAGATAAATGTCCAAATAATGTATCAACTTGAATTCAACAATGATTTATAACACTTTGCTTTCACAAAGTATGTACTAAAATGCAAGACTATCTAGGGCTTTGCCATCAAATCCTAGATCTTGAAAGGTCACTTCTAGAGCAAAATTTTTCAATGCAAACCTTATTTTTGAATTTAAGTTGAATTTATGAAATGATATAGAAATGGAATATCAGATTTGAAATGTTTATGATAGTATCAAAATCTGAAACAAGGTTTTAACTACAAACCATAGATGTTGAATTTGTCTAGGTTTTCAAAAATGCAACTTTTTAAAAAAACCCTAGAAAATGAGAGATTAAAATGCAAGATGCAACACCATGAAATCATTATATACTGTAGTTTGAATCATATATGATACAAAATTCATATATTTAAATCTTACTATGATGATATGTAACAAATGCAATGAAACAATGCACAAACATGCCTTTTTGCAAGCCTAAAATGCTTGGTTTTTTCATTTTTTCAAAGCAAACATGTAAAAGATGTCCTAAAATAGAAAGTATGATAAGGTATAGAAACTTAAAACCCTTTAATCAATCAAATAATGCAACAAGAATTACCACAACAAGCCAATCTTGAAGCCCTAGGTTGAAGATTAGCTAGCTTTCCTAAAAATGCAAGGATTTGTGAAACCCTAACAACCCTATTACAATGTATCAAAATGTGTCGCAAAACCCTTTTACAATGTGGTTTCTCTTACATACAATACACAAAATAATAAAAAAAGTAAACAACAATTAAACATTCTGATCACTTACCGACTTCTTAATCTATGCTTCCTCAACCACCTTGTCTTACTCATAGTATTGGCCAAGAGTATGATCTTGTTGAGTAGCTTCATGTTGCTCCCACTAAGATCTCTCTTTGCGAGCTCATACAAACATCACCTATATACCACATAATGATCCAGAAATATTTACAAAAGGTGATTGTCCCACCTATTGTTAATCCAAATGATGTAGCAACTCTGTTAGATTGTATACACGTGACAGAAACAAATATTTTGTTTCAACAACATGAATTACCATCACTCAAAGTTCAAAAACAATATGATCCTCTTCTAATCCCTATCACAATAAATAAAAAATTTATAAAGCAAGTTATTATTGATAATGGATCGGGTTTTAATATTTGTGGCATTGATTTGCTACACAAAATAAAGGTGGACACATCTTTAATCACACTAGATAATCTTCACATTCATGGCTTCGATAATGTTGGTAGACAATCACTAGGTGCCATAACTTTACTCATAAATGCTAGACCCATGACATTATCTACCCTTATCCATGTCATTCCTGGTGCGCTTTCATATAGCATCATTCTTGGTAGACCGTGGATTCATTCCATGGGGGCAGTTATGTCTACCCTTCATCGATCAGTAAAGTTTATTTACACAAATAAACTTCACACCATTGAAGCTGACCCAAATCCAGAAAGTTGTTTACAAGTTGAGGCACAAAAATAACTTATTAACCACAAGCTTCTCAATAAATTAAAATTTGATTCATCAATACCTATTCCATAGATAATGTTGTACAAGATTCCAAATTACCATTGAATGCACTTCTTGGTGACAATTGGGATTCATTAGATTTTACTCATTCCTTTATGGGGGAATATAAATTTAATAACCCTAATCCTGAAGCATCAAAAGTTGCCTCGATCTCATCCAAGAAATCATTGGAAATGCCTCAGACCTAAAGTTTCTTTAGTAGTAAACAAAGATAATACTCTTACACTACAAAATATGAAACTTATGAGGCCCTACCTTCTTCTAAAAGAATGGAGTCTCTCTATGGTCGTGGATTTCAAATCCTTTACAAAAATTGTAACTATGTAGGTAATGGTTGTGGCATAATAATAAGGAAGATCAAAGTACCCTTAGAAGATGTTACACATAGTTCTTCATCTGGTGTTGGATACCATCCTTTGAAGCCCACCAAGCTTACCATCGACCTAGTCCTAATGTTAACACAATATCAACAAGTCCAACACTCAATATGATATATCCTCAGATGATAGACATAAATTGTCCACCAGGAAATATCATGTTAGGTACTTTTTCAATAGATGAAGCATCAAAAGAATCAAGCACTGAGTGAATGTAGGTAAGTTGTAAGTATTTCTCCCTCATTTAGCCACACTCTATGTAGCATCTATTCTAGTTGCTCTCAAGGGTGGCCTCCTCCTAGATATATATGTTGATAGTGTTGTGTTGTGTTCCTCCTTGTTGTTAAATGTTTGTTTAGGTCTCTGTGGATGACCCTTAATACTCTTGTAAGGTCAAGGATAGAAGGAGACCACCTCAATTGTAACATTTCTTCTATTTTCATCTACACCTCTCTTGTTGCAAATTGTTGTGTGTGGTGCCTTGGGGGCATAACATTGTGGAGGGTAATTTTGGGGCATCCTTCCATGTTTTGGCCATAAGTCACTTTTGTCTCCTCTCTAATTTTTCATAATTTCATTCTTCCATTATACTAGTGGCTTTACTAGTTGGCAGATGACGACAATAAATATACATTTCTAATAAGGATGGTGCATCCCTACAACAAGAATAAAAATGGACCTAGTCCATATATGAAGATGTGGGTAATATCTTACTGACGATGGACTAGTAGAATCACTTTGTGTTGTGAAATTCTTGTAACAAGCCTTTGCAATACTCTAAATTTGCTTCTAGGCACTTTGGAATGTTTTTGTATCTCACCTTGCAGCTACACTCAGTTTTGAGATACCTGTATTATAACCTCACAACTATACTCAATTCCAAACTTGTAAGTATAGCCTTGCTTTATTTAAGTGGTATGCTACCTTATTTCTATATCAATTGTTCACAAAAAGATTTGGTGGTTATCTTAGCTAAGATTTTATAACCAAAGTTTGTTAATTGTTAGCATATAATACTAATGTGTTTCTATTGTGATTGTTGGAAACAATCGACAATCGCAAGCACACATCACTTTGGGTCATGGACTTTGTGAAAGTTCTTGTTCCCTCACGTGTTTTCAATCTTACCTTAAACATGATTGCTATCGGTAAGCGGGATCAACCACTTTAAGGTGGGGGTATATTTTGTGGTAAATACTTGGATATCTTAGATATTGTGATAAAGCGTGTTTGTGTATGCTTCCTTTTCACTGTAAGGCATCTTCGTGATACATGTGGGGTTGTATACTTTGTTCTGTGTGTTATGTATGCTTCCTTTTCAATGTAAGGCATCTCCATGATGCAGGCGGGGTTGTATACTTTGTGCACATGCTTCCTTGTCACCATAAGGTGTCCCCATGATGCAAGTGGAGTTGTATGTTTTTGAAAGCCCTTCTACGGAAGGTGGGATTGTATATTCCCTTGAGTGGTTGCACATCCTTTTAAAATTTCTTTGTGGGGGCAGGGTTGGATCTTGAGTTATTCACCCTTAAGTGTGTCATTGGCGGTTGTGGTAGCATAGCTCAACCATTAGGTGTATTTGGCATGTCTTAAATGGTCGTGCATAGTAATGAGATCCCCCCATTGCCTATGTTTGATGTGTTTAATGCGTATAGTCTATTAACAACATACTCTACAGTGCTCGTGTATTCCGTGTGTTTTTCATGTGTCTTCCATGTGTCTTTTGTGTGTTTTTTAGTGGCTGTGTGTAGCGATAAGCTCCCCCCATGACATGTGTCTTGCATATTTTGTGGTAGTGTGTAGCAATGAGCTCCCCCCACACTATGTGTTTTGTGTGTTTTTTATGGTGGCATGTAGCGATGAGCTCCCCCATCACCTTGTTAGGATATTATAATTATTTAATCATGTATTTTCTTCACGTATACCCTGTGTATTGCATGACTCTATTCATGCCTTCTCTATGTATTATGTGCATCTTTACTATCTTCTTCTTGTAGTACATGCGTCCTTACTATATTCTCTAGGTTTTGTGTGACTGTCAAGTGTTTTGTTATGTTTTCCTAAGCTTTAGGGCTAGAAATGGTTCTTCAAACTTAGGGTGTGTCTTCGCTCTAGTGGATGATGTGTTTGATGTGCTTTGACCATACTTTAATTCATCTATTGATTGTAAGATCATACACATTAAAGTGGGGGCTAAATTTTATGGAGTAAAAAGTAGCCACATGTATTTTTACCTCCTTGTTTGGCTCCTAGGTCCCCGTGATTACATTATGCATTCTAAATATTCATCCCAATGTAAAATTGCCCAAAACCAATATAAATTGGTAACAAAAGGCCCATGTTTTATCTTATCCTAGAATAAAAAGGAGCCCTAAGACTTGGGCACCACTATCCAAGTCTCTCCTGATTGGTCAAGTCAAATTTAATTGTATGTCGACTTAGGACCTTTAAAAAGGTTTCTGTTTGTCAGCCCTTCTCATTTAATTTGATGAATGTTAGCAGGAAAGTATATATAATTGTGTTTTTGAATTCATTATGGACCTAGATAGAGATAGATAACTTGAAGCAATGGAAAAAAAACACTCAAAGCATTCATTGTGATTCTAGAGCAGTTTTATTTGTTGTTATTATGTTGTTGTCATTTGATTCATCATATTGTTATTGTGTTTAGCCTCTATCATACAAGGGCACGCTCTCTTTATCTATAAATAGTGTTGGGAAGCTTGAATGCTATCTCGGGATTTGACTGAGGCAAGTCCCTAAACACCATAACCCCCAAACCTCTTCTCTTCTCGTGTGTGGGTTACAGGAGCAAGATCCAAGAAATATGAAGATACAGGAAGACTGAGCAAGGATCAAAGTTTCAAGATCTGACAGCAGTTACAAAATGTTCTTCTATGCAAGGCTTGTTTGGTGGCACCCTAGTCTTTCTGCCCTTGCTAACTCCAAATCTAGCATTAGGGCAACTTCTGCAACATTTCTCCAATTTATAGTTTCTGCAGATCTTATCATTTAGGATCTGGGTGGTGCCAAAATAGTCCTCTGATGCCTCTACTTCTAGGACATAGGTTCTATTATCTTCTTGATCATAATTGTACAAATGGTCTTTGGATATCTATGGTACATCTTCTGTTATAATCAGATCATCATAGAACTAGGGTTTAGTGCATTATTGACCTAGGGTTTGATAAAGAGAATTGAAAAATCTAATCTTTCTATAGAAAACAAGAGAACAGGATCTATAGCTGACTCCACCTTCATTTGGTAGTGATTTGGCTTGGTCTTGTCCTTGAATGTTATGTGTGAAAAAGATGAATGATGACAACTAGCATGCACACTAGATCAAACCCCCTTCACAATAACATTCAAGGACAAGACCAAGTTAAATCACTACCAAATGAAGGTAGACTCAACTAAAGATCTTGTGCTTAGGAGTTCTATACAAAGATCAGATTTAATAAATTCTTTTATCAAACCATAGGTCAATAATGCACTAAACCCTAGTTCTATGATGATTTAATTATAACAGAAGATGTACAACAAATCTCCATAAATTGAGTACATAGGGCAGATTAGGTAGATGATAGAACCTATTTCCTAAAAGTAGAGATGTCGGAGGACTAATTTGGGACTATCCAAGTCCTGAATGGTTGAATCTATAGAAATTGTAAACTAAGGAAATGTTGTGGAGACTACCCTGATGTCAGATCTAGAGTTGGTAGGGGTAGAAAGACTAGGGTACCACTGTGCAAATCTTGTACAGAGGAATATTCTATACCTATTGTCAAATCCTAAAACCCTAATCCTTGCTCTGTCTTCTTGTATCCTCATATTTCCCAAATCTCGATGATGTAAATTGCACACAATTTGAAGAAGAGAAGGGGTTTGGGGATTATGATGTTAAGTGACTTGCCTCAGTCAAATCCTAGGATAGCATTCAAGCTTTCCAACATCGTTGATAGAAAAAGAGAATGTGCCCTTGTTGGGTAGAGGCTAAACACAATAACAATATGATGAATAAAATGATGGTAAAGAGCAATGGTATCACCTATGTGATGAAATACTTAGGAGGATGAAGGATCTTCAACTCATAAGGAGAGATAGATGATAACTTCAGAACCCACAACAACACACACAATTACAACACAAATCTACTCTAGAATCACAATGAATTCCTTAAATGCTCTTTGCTCCAATCCTTCAAGTTGGATATCTCTATCTAGGTTCATAATGAATTCAAAAAAAGACTTATATATGCTTTCTTGCTAACATTCATCAAATTAAACCAAAGAATTTGACATAGAGAAATCTTTTTAAAGATCCTAAGCCTCCATACAATTAAATTTACCCCAACGAATCAAGGAAGACTTGGGTGGTGGAGCCCAAGTCTTTGAGCCCCTTTTAGATCTGGGATAAGGCAAAACATGGGCCCCTTATTCCCAATTTATACTAGTTTTGGGTAGTTTTGTATCGGGATGAATAATTGGAATGCATAATGTAATCACAGGGACATAGGAAATAAACAAGGATGTAAAAAGACATGTGGCTAGTTTTTAATCCATAACAATTAGACACCACTTTAATGTGTGTATGATCTTATGATCAATAAATACCTTAAAGTATGGTCAAAGCACATCAAACACATTAGACACTAGAGCGAATACACACCCTAATTTTGGATAACCATTTCTAGCCCCAAGCTTAGGCAAACATAAGGAAATACTTGACAATCATGAAAAACATAGAGAATAATGTAAGGAAGCACATGATACACAAAGAAGATAGTGAAGGGGCACATAATAAATAGAGAGGGCATGAATGCAGTCACACAAAACACAAGGAATACATGAAGAGGAGACATGATTAATCAATTATATAACCCTAACTAGGCGATGGGGAAAGCTCATCGCTAAGTTCTGGCATCAAAAGCAGAAAAAACACATAGTATAGGGGGAGCTCATTGCTATGCATCACCACAAAAAATGCAACACATGGTGTGGGGGGAGCTCACTGCTACACACCACCATTAAAACATGCAAGACATGCAAGGAAGACACAAAAAACACATGGAATACATTAGTGCCATAGATTATGTCATCAACATACTATACATCTTAAAGACATAAAACGTAGGCGATGGGGGGAGCTCATCACTATGCACCGGCATCTAAGACATGCCAAACACACCTGATAGTTGAGATATGCTACAACAATTGCCAAAGAGAAACTTAAGGGTGAATAACTCAAGATCTAACCCTGCCTCCATAGAGGACTTTTTAAAAGGATGTGTAACCACTCAAGGGAATACACAGTCCCACCTTTTGCAGAATGGATTTCAAAAACATACAACCCCACTTCCACTACAGGGATGCCTTATGGTTACAAGGAAGCATGTCCACATAGTATACAACCCCACCTGCATTGCGGAGATGCCTTACAGTGAAAAGGAAGCATACACCACACACAAAGATAAAGTTCACAACCCCACCTACATTGAAAAGATGAGTTATAGTGAAAAGGAAGCATATGCCACACATTTTATTAGAATGTCTAAGATATCCAAGCATTTACCACAATATATGCCCCCACCTTAAAGTGGTTGATCCTGCTTGCTAGTAGAAATCATGTTTAAGGTAAGGTTGAAAAAACGTGAGGTAACAAGAGATTTCACAAAGCCCATGCCCCAAAGTGACATGTGCTTACAATCGTCGATTGTTCCCAAAAATCACAATAGAAACGGATTAGTATTATATGCTATTATTGAACAAACTTCAGTTCAAAAATCTTAGCTAAGATAACAACCAAATAAACTTTTGAACAATTGATATAGAAATAAGGCAACATACCATTTAAATAAACCAAGGCTACACTTATGGGTTCAGAACCAAGTATAGTCATTACGTTAAACTTTAGGTATCTTAGAACTGAGTGTAGCCATAAGGTGAGATACAAAAAAAATCCAAATTGCCTAGAAGTATATTCAGATTATTGAAAGGTTTGTTACAAGAATTTTACAACATGACACATGATCACATAATGAAAAAATGATTCTACTAGTCAAGCGTCACTTAACAAATTACCCCCATCTTCATATATGGACTAGGTCCATTTTTATTTTTGTTGTAAGGATGCATGGTCCTTATCAGAAATGTATATTTGTTGTCATCATTCACCGACTAGTAGAACCACAGAAGAATGAAATCACAAAAAATGAGAGAGGAGACAAAGGCAACTTAGGACCACAACATGGAAAGATGCCCCCAAGACAACCTCCATAATGTTATGCCCCCAAGGCACCAGACACAACAATTGGAACAAGAGAAGCATAAAAGAATAGAGAATCAAATACAAGGAATGTCACAATGGAGGCGGTCTCCTTGTATCCTTCACCTTACAAGAGTATCAAGGGTCATCCATGGAGACCTAAACAAACATTTAACACTACACAAGGGAAAACAACACAACAACATAAATACCTAGGAGGAGGCCTCCCTTGAAAGCAACTCAAAGAAGTGCTACATCAAGTGTCGCTCAATGAGGGAGAAATACTTATGTGCTAGTCATTGTCCTTAATCACACCATTTTCTTCCAAGTCTTGGTCTTCATATTTGTTTACCACATGAAGGGTTCATGATTTTCCACATCCTTTGGTATTTCTAAAGAGCAAGACTATACAAAATTGATTGTATGATTTTATGATAGATAACTTCGCTCTTGAAGGGTTTCTCCTGATCCTTGTAAGGATGGTGGAGTCCAAGAACCTCACCAAAAGTTCCCTTTCCTTTTGGTCGAGGTGGTGTTGGAATACCTTGAACCATGATGACTGATTTGAAGTGAGAAGGCACATTAGGTGTCTCATGCATAATGATTTTAGGAACATTAGTACACTTATCCACTATCCCCTTAGTAGGTGGAATAGGTCTATTAATGACGATTGAATTAACTTTGTCTTCACTTTGATTAAGCTCAACATCCACCCCCAAAGGATTTAATGTGAGAGACCTTTCTTCATACACTAATTTTTTGTCTTTTGAAGGGAGAGCATTGGAATGAAGGGAAGATAAAGTTTTGTTAAGAGAATTGTTGATGATTGTATCGTTAGTGATGCCCGAGGGGTTTTAACATGCAACCAAAGGAGAACTATCCATGGTCTTCACATTTTTAGAGATATCCAAGGTACATGGACATTCAACAAAAGGAGGAAGATCAAGGGTCTTCACTTCCTTAGTGACATCCAATGTACTTGAACAGTTGATCAAGGGCTGGAGATCAATAGGATGAGCCATAGAAGCCTCATGTATTACATTATTAATAAAAGATTTAAGATTATTAGATGGATGCCTATTATCTATCCATGGGTGACCCTTTGTAAGAGGAGATTTTTCATTCACTAATGCTTCATCCTTTGAGGGGAGAGTATTAGAGTAAAGGGAGTGTATGGTGATGTTTAGGGATGTGTCAATGTTTTCATCCTCTTGCGCTAAAATGTCCTCATAAGTGGGAACACTTTTAGGAAAGGGATCTAGATCATGACGTGAAATAGGAAAATCAAGTTCACCATCACATGTATTAGAGAGTAGATCCAGGGGATTATCATGACTTTTAGTAGAAGTAAAAGAAGAACCACCATGATCCTCTTTCTCATGATTATTCATGGAGATGAACTTAGTGAGATCTTCTAATTTCAAATGATATAAGTGCATGTGAGAGTTGTGAAGCTATCAAAAGCAAATATATAATAAAGGATTTCATATATGGAACACATAGATACATCAATATCATACATGGATGCTATGTGATCTAAAACATGAGGATGCATATTAGTGAATTTTGCGAAAGTTTCAAAGTCTATAATGTATGCAAACAAAGAGTCCAAAGATGAATAACAAGAAGCATCCATAATTAAATGAGAATGTGATATGGAACAACAATGTATAATCAGATTTATACATTAATCAAGTATCACCAATATGAGAGACTCTTGTACACCAAGACACTAGTTTGAGGAAACCAGATTTTTGAAGCTTTTTGCAAAGATAAAAAATACACTAGTGTCACTACAAACAAAGTGATTATGATGCTAAAGGTGCTACACAAAAAGGTAAGACAAGCAACTTTAAGATTTCTTGCAAGGATATGTAAAAGAGATGTCAAACTTCTTACGTTGAAATACACAATGTGTAATTATAAATGTATGAATTTTCAAATCTACGATGTGACATGATATAAATTTTTCAAATCATGGATGTGAAATAATACAAGATTATTATGTAAAATTAGATTTAATGAATGTTTAATGCAACCAATACGATCATGCAAGAGAATTTTTGGAACCCTAATGCAATTTTTTTCCAAAATGCTAGCTTAATATGCAATTTTTTCAAGATTATACAAGATATTTAAATGAATAATGAAAGGATAATGCAATGAATCAATGCAATATCTAATTTAAACTATCATCAAGATGCAAAATGCTTGAAGCAATGGGTTCACCAAAATGTTAAGTCTGAAAAAGATGAATGATGACAACTAGCATGCACACTAGATCAAACCCTCTTTCACAATAACATTCAAGGACAAGACCGAGCCAAATCACTACCAAGTGAAGGTGGATTTGTTGAACACACCAGGATACTAAGAGTGGGGGTGAATCAATAACTAAACAAACTTCAAATCCTCTGGAGTAGATTAAAACTTAAGCATTATAGCATCGACATAAACATGAAAGATCAACACAATGCACATCAACACATAACACCAGATATACTTGGAAAACCTAAGAAGAGAAAAAACACAGTGAGGATTAACTCATAATATATGACTTGCTCAAAATTACAACTTTTTTTTAGGACTAGAACTCAAGCAAGCTACTACTCCCTAGTGAATTTGTTTTAGGGCTACATCCCAAGGAAACTACTACTCCCTGTAGACATTGTTTTTTGGTCACTCCCAAGGAAGCTACAACTCCTTTCTGAATTTATTTTAGGGATACAACCCAAGGAAGAAAATAATCCTTGAACCAAGAATGAACTTAGCAAAGATTACAGCATGACAATCCTTCTACTGTTTGAAACTGACAATAAAGCACACACCTTTGATGATTGCAATTCTGCCACTTCACTCTTCTTCTAATGATTGGATCAGTTAGGCACACTCTCTACTTATTTACTATCACAAAAATGTATTGAAGATGAATCAAGATAGCCCTTATTACTTCTGCTCTTTTTCCTTCAGTCACACATCATAATGCATATAATATTGATGTTATGCTCTTCACATTCTCATATTGAAAATCATACATCACCTAGATCAACTAGGTTTACAATATATACATGAAATTACATTGATTTCATTACCAGTTGGTCAATACAATAAGAATATTACATT
This sequence comes from Cunninghamia lanceolata, assembly GCA_027924645.1. Taxonomy (NCBI): domain Eukaryota; kingdom Viridiplantae; phylum Streptophyta; class Pinopsida; order Cupressales; family Cupressaceae; genus Cunninghamia; species Cunninghamia lanceolata. The sequence continues at coordinate 6,591,680 of BSBN01000934.1, forward strand.
TTACAATTTGGCCAGAAATCGCACAACATGAAACATGCATAGGGCAAGTCCCATCATGAACTACATGCTACTCCAAAAAGTGAAACATGCCTTTTGGATCCCATTATATGCTTATCCTAGTCCTAAACAATCTTCATAGCAACATCCTTCAAGAAATGACATCTGCATGCTTCACAAATTTGAAATAGGTCTCCCTTAAGCAAGAACACATGAAACTTGTAGCACGTCTGTCTTCACACTCTTGGTGGTACTCATGAATGATTGGAGATTACTTGTTCTTTTTCCAAATGAGTTAGAAGGACCTACACATCATCTTTAAATGCTCCTTGATCTCTACATAGTAACAACTTTGTGTTGCATATCATCAACACATCTCAGTCAGCTTTAACCACAACAACTCTTCATAAACTAACTTGAAAACTTTGTACAATACTAGAAACATGAAGGATCTTCATGAAATTCTTCAAGATGAGTCATCCTAATCCATACAACATCTTTAAGAACTCCTTAAACTCTGCACAACGAATATTTTGTGCTCCACACCTTCAATCATGAGACCTGGGAACATTCAAGCATTCAGAACTCACTGTTACACTTCTGTCATTTGAAAACTAAATTTGTGGACCTGCAAACCACCTAAAACTATAATGTAGTGTGCATTGAACATCCTTGAATATGTCAACAAATCTGCATGAGCGATCCTTCACTTGCAGAGGAATGTGGAGCATTCCAATTAGCCTTCATCATCACATTACTCTGCCACAACACATACTAGAACTCTGTCTCACCTAACTTTCATTACGAAGGAGAAAATAATCTAAAACTTTGGATTTAACACATTTACAACATACCAAACTTAACCTTTGAACCGTATGACAATATCTTCAATGTAGAGGAATGTAGAGCATTTTTCTTACCAGTATTCTAGGCACCTTCTTGCAACAGCAACCTTCACCAATTTTCAGAGATCAGAACTTTCATGTAGCAACCCGTACTTTCTAAGGATCATCAAGAAAGAGCATATAATATACTATAGGTTATCAACAACATCTTCTCATCCTCAACATAGTTTCTAATTCCCATCTTAATATATCATCATTCATTTTGATGCTTCTAATTCCCATCTTAATATATTATCATGAAATCATCTCTACAGACCAAAAAATACTCAATACAACTTTACTTGACACTGATCAAGGCATGACATTCAACCATGAACATCAGCAACTAACCATGAACATCAGGAACATCAGCAACCCTAAACATCAGCATCATCAATGCATCTCATTGCATCTCTGTTACTACATTGGTATATCATCATCTCAAACTAAGTGCTAACCTTACTCTAAGTGTTGACATCAATGAAAACACATATTGCCAAAAATCTCCCCCTTTGTCATTGATGGCAACACACACACCTGCTCACTCTCCCACCTTAGGTGCACATTTCTCTCTTCCCCTTTGACATCAAGGATAAAGGGTAACTACTTCTCCCCCTTAGGGAATAAAATATCCCCCTAAGGTACATATTTTCTTAACTTTCTCCTCCTTTGATATTCATACACTTTTTCTTGCAGCAACTTACTGACCCCCTCTGTCAGCAAAAACCACTACCTGCTCCCCCTGAGAGGTAGCCACCATCAATCTAGGAAAATTATATAACATGAACTCCCCCTAGACAAATGCACCAACTATTCATCTAGAAAGGAGGGGAAATGAGCCCTAACTTCTACTAGAGATACTCAAAAGTATCCTTTGCAAGATCCTTTGTGAGAATATATGCAATCTAATCTTTTTTGGAACATATTCCAACTTCACTTTCTTATCTGTAACCTTCTCTCTCAAAAGTGATACCTAATTGATATATGCTTGGTTATGGAATGCATCACTAGATTCTTGGAAATATTGATAGCACTTGTATTATCACACAAAATATGAATGGGCTCATCATACAATACCTTGATATCCTTCAATGTTTGTTTCTTTCACAACACTTGTGTACAACAAGATACTGTTGTAATATACTCTACCTCTATAGCTGATAAAGATACTGAATCTTGTTTTTGGCTTTGCCATGAAACCAATCTGCTTCCTCAGAAGAATGCACCACCACTTGTACTTATTCTATCATCAACACAACTAGCCCAATCACCATCAATGTAAGCACTTAGATCAAAGTCATTCCCTCTAGGATACCATAAGCCATAATCAGGAGTTCGCTTCAAGTATTTGAATATTCTTTTAACTGCCTTCTCACATGTTTGCTTAGGATTAGCTTGATATATGGCAACCACACATACTGCATGCATAATATCAGGTGTAGATGCAGTCAAGTACAATAATCCTCTAATGATAGATCTATAAAGAGTTTGATCAACCTCTGAAGACTCATCATTCTTTTTCAAGTGGAAACCAATAACCATAGGAGTACTTATTGGTTTGAAATCTTCCATACCCAACTTCTTTAGCATCTCTCTAACATTCTTAGCCTAAGAAATTTGAAGTCCTAGGAAGAAAGATATCTCAGCAATCATACACATCTCAAACTCTTTCTGTATCTCCTCTATAAACCTCTTACACATATCATCATCTCCACCAAAGATGATTTCATCAACATATACTGCAACTATCAATATCATATCTCCTTCCTTGATGTAAAGATTACTATATGTGGTACCTTTCTTGAATCCTTGTTGAAGTAAGTACTTATCCAACCCAACCTACCAAGCTCTAGGAGCTTGCTTGAGATCATGGATACAAAGCTTTCTTGAGTTTGCACACCATGTTTGGATCTTCTTATATCTAGAAGCCATCTGGTTGCTCAATGTAGACTTCTTCCTCTAGATTACCATTCAAAAATGTTAACTTGATATCCATCTAAAAAACCTTGAAGTTCTTATGAGTAGGAAGGGCAAGAAATATCTTGATTGCTTCCATCTTGGCTACCAAAGCAAAAGCCTCTTCAAAATCAATGCCTTCAACTTGAGAATAGCCCTTACAGACCAATCTTTCATTGTTCCTCACAACTTCACCATCTTCATTCAGCTTGTTCCAGAACATTCTTATTGGTTGGTCTAGGAACCAGTTCACATGTTTGATTCTTCTCTATTTGATTCGGTTCTTCTTCCATTGCATTCAACCATCCATCATCTTTGCTAGCATCAGTAAAGGTTGTGGGCTCCTCCTTTGATAACAAATACAAATTCACTTTCTCACTTGCCTTTGCAAACCTTCTCCTAGTCTACACTCCTTCATTCTTATCTCCAATGATTTGATCTACTAAATGGTTCTTTTGAACATACTTTGTAGGAGTCTTATGGTTCTGCTCTGGTACTTGCTCCTTCTATTCTTTCTCCTCTTCTTCATCTTCAATGCAAGGAAATATATCAAATCCACAGTGCTCTAGTTCTTGTAAAATCTAATACAAGTCTTCATCCACCTTGATATTTGTGTTATCTTTCATCTTTCCCAACCTCTTATTGTAGCATCTATAGGCCTTGCTTCTAGTTAAGTAACCAAGAAAGATTCCTTAATCACTTCTTGAATCAAATTTTCCTAGGTCTTCTTCATCTCTTCTGATATAGCATTTGCTGCCAAAGATCCTGAAGTATCTGATAGTGGGAGGTCTTCCATACCATAGCTCATAAGGGGCCTTAGTGTTATTGATCCTTACTTGTACTATGTTATTCATATAGATAGCAGTGTGAACTACTTCCTTTTAGTATATGTCAGGCAAATCTACATCCTTCAACAAAGCCCTATCCATCTCTTGGACAGTCCTATCCTTCCTTTCTACTACCTCATTTTGTTGAGGGGTTCTAGGAGCTAAGAAACATCTCCTAATGCTATGATCTTCACAAAAAATTTCAAATTCATTTGAAGTAAACTCACCTCCTTTATCAAACCTCAAACAATTGATCTTAGCATCCATTTCAATCTCAACTATAGCTTTGAAAATCTTAAACTTATCAAAGGCTTTTGATTTTCTCTTAAGAAAGTAACCACAGTCATTCTAGAATAATCATCAATAAGTAACATGAAATACCTTTCACCTTGTTGACTCTTTATTCTTGTAGGGCCACATAGGTCAATGTGGATCAACTCCAATGGTATTGAAGAAGAATAGTCCTTTCTCTTGAAATTTGTCTTTGTCTCCATTCCCATTTGACATTCCTTGCATAATGTGTTTGTAGGATTGGTTATCTTGGGTATATCTCTCACTACATGAATAGATCTGATCTTTACCATATTATCAAAGTTGATGTATCCCATTCACTTGTGCCACAACCAACACTCACTATATTGAGCCAATAAACACATGTTCTTCCATTTAGCTCCTTTAGATGATAGATATCACCATATGTCTTGATGCCTTCTACAACTAGTTTTCTAGACCCTGCCTTCTAGATTTCACATCCTTTGGCATGGAAAGTAAGATTGTATCCTTTACTGCACATCTAACTAACACTAAGAAGAATATGCTTTAGCCCTTTGACATAGAGGACATCCTTAGTCTTGTTCTTCCCATCAATAGCTATAGCACCCTTTCCACAAGTTTGTGTTGACTTATCACCACCAAACTTAATAGCTCCACCATTCCACTTCTCAAGGGTGATAAACTTCTCATTGTCACCAGTCATGTGGTTGGAGAAACCACTTCCAATTACCCAAGTATTGGCTTCTTCTTTTGTATGAAAGGTAGTCCATACAACCACTGATTTTTCATTGTCTTGATTATTCTACAAGGTATCAAACTTTTCACAATTCCCAAAATCATCCTTTTTTCACCAACATTCAAGGACATGAAAAGTGTTTCATCATTTGAATCATGATGATCCCCATCTTCTAAAGAACAACTACTTTCTATGGAATACAAACTTCTTTTGAACTTGTCTCTTTTGTTACTACCCCTTGATTCTTTAAAAGGACATTTAGAATCAAAATGACCAATTTTTCCACAACTGAAACATTTGAAAAATAACTTACCTTTGGATTTTCTGGTGCCCTTATTCAATCTTCTTACAAAGTTTACCTCTACCTCATCAAGGTCATCATCTTGATCAGCTTCTTTATCTTCTATCTTCTTACTTGCTTTGAATGATGCTTCCTTCTTTGGAACACCTTTGTCAAATTCTCTCATTTCAAAGGTTGTGAGAGAGCCAAACAATTGATCTACTGTATATATATTCAAATCTCAAGTCTCCTCAATACAAGATACCTTATGACTGTAAGATTTAGGAAGAATTCTTAGTACCTTCTTCACAATCTCATCTTCTTTCACTTCTCCACCAAGACCTCTGATGCCATTAACTATTTCATCCACCTAGAGCATGTAGCTAGCAAAGTTTGCATCTTCTATCATCCTCAGGGTCTCAAATTTACTCTTAAAGATTTACATCTTGGCTTGCTTCACTTTACTGTCTCCTTCATAAATACTTTCAAGTTTTACCCAGACCTCCTTAGAAGATTTACAACCCATTACCTTCGCAAGTTCTGAATTAAAGCTGGCCCACTCATGATAGCACTCTTTGCCTTGGCATTATTCTCATACTACTTAATCTTATCTACATCTATGGTATCACTAGAAGGAGCAGTGCAACCCTTCTTGACTAATTGTCAAATACCATACTTTAGAGAAGATAGATAGTTTTCCATTCTTAGCTTCCAGAAGGAATAATTTGTTCCATCAAACATAGCTTCCTTGTGAGATCTATTATGAGAAATCCTAGACCTTCCTCAAGTAGTTAAGCTTCTTCTGAGAAAATTGTCTATGATACCAATTGTTGAACACACTAGGATACTGAGAGGGGGGTGAATAAGTATCTAAACAAACTTCAAATCCTTCGGAGCATATTAAAACTTAAACATTACAACATCAACACAGACATGAAAGATCAACACAATGCACATCAACACATAACACAAGATATACATGGAAAACCCAATAAGGGAAAAACAACAGTGAGCATTAACTCACAATATATGAAGCTCAAAATTACAACTTTGTTTTAGGGCTACAACCCAAGGAAGCTACTACTTCCAGTTGACTTTGTTTTAGGGCTACAACCCAACGAAGCTACTAATCCCTAAAGACTTTATTTTAGGGTCACCCCCAAGGAAGCTACAGCTTCCTACTAACTTTGTTTTAGGGTTAGAACTTAGGGAAGCAGTTACTCCATGAACCAAGAATGAACTTAGCAAAGATTACAGCATGACATTCCTTCTACTATTTGAAACTCACAATGAAGCACACACCTTTGTTGATTGAAATTCTACCTCTTCACTCTTCTTCTAATGATTGGATTATCTAGGCATACTCTTTACTTCCCTCATGTCACAAAATGTCTTCAAGATGGATCAAGACATCCCTTATTACTTCTTCCCTTTCTCCTTTAGTCGTACATCATAATGCATATAATATTGATGTTCTACTCTTTACATTCTCATATTCACAATCATACATCACCTAGATTAACTAGGTATACAATATATAAATTAAATTAGATTGATTTCATTACTAGTCGACTAATACAATAAGAATATTACATTTTACAAGTTAGCCAGAGATCGCACAACATGAAACATACATAGGGCAAGTCCCATGAACTACACACTACTCGAGGAACTGAAACACACCTTGTGGATCCCAAAATATGCTTAGCCTAGTCCTAAACATTCTTCACAGCAACATCCTTCAATAAAATACATCCACATAGTTCACAAATTTGAAATAGGTCACCCTTAAACAAGAACACATGAAGCTTGTAGCATATTGGTCTTCACACTCTTGATGGTACTCATGAATAATTGAACATTTCTTGTTATTCTCGTAGATGAGTTAACAGGACCTATACATCATCTCCAAACACTCCTTGATCTCCGCACAATAACAACTTTGTGGTTCATATCATCAATACACCTCTGTCAGCTTTAACCACAACAACTCTTCATAAACTAACTTGAAAACTTTGTGCGGTACTGGAAACATAAAGGATCTTCATGAAATTCTTCTAGATGAGTTAGCCTAATCTATACAACATCTTCAAACACTCCTTGAACTCTACACAACAAATATTTTATTCTACACACCTTCAATCATGTGACTTTGGAATAGTCAAGCATCTAAAACTCACTGTCACACTTCTGTCATTTGAAAACTAAACTTGTAGACCTCCAAATCACCTAAAATGCTAATGTGGTTTGCATTGAACATTGTTAAATATGTCCACAAATCAGCATGAGAAATCCTTCACTTGTGGAGGAATGCAAAGAATTCCAATCAGCCTTCATCATCACATTACTTTGCTAGAGCATAGACTGAAACTCTATCTCTCATAACATTCACTGCAGACGAGAAAATGATTTGAAACTTTGGATATAACACCTTTACAACATACTAAACTTAACCTCTAAACTGGATGACCATATCTTCAAATATGGAGGAATGCAAAGGAATGCATAGCATTTTACTGAGCAGTCTTCTAGGTAGCTTCTTACAACAACAACCTTCACCAATTTTTGGAGATCAGAACTTTCATGTAGCAACCCATACTTTCTTAGAATCATCAAGAAAGAGAATACAATATGATATAGGTCATCAAAAACATCTTATCATCCTTATCATAGCTTCTAATTCCCATCTTAATATGTCATCATTCATTTTAATGCTTCTAATTCCCATCTTAATATATTATCATGAAATCATCTCTGTAAACCACGAACATGCTCAATACAAATTTACTTGATACTGATCAAGGCATGACTTCCAACCATGAACATTAGCAACCAACCATGAACATCAATAACCCTGAACATGAGCATGATCACTACATCTCACTAGATATCTATTACTACACTGGTATATCATCATCACAAATTGAGTGATGACCTTACTCTAAGTGTTGACATCAATGACAACACATATTGCTAATAGGACTCAGGTACACATCTTGTGCTTAGGAGTGCTATAGGAATATCAGATTTAACCAAGACTTCTATCAAACCCTAGGTCAATAATGCACTGAACCCTACTTGTATGTTGATTTGATTATAACAAAAGATGTACAACAGATCTCTAGAAACTCATTACATAGGGCAGATTAGGAAGATGATAGAACTTGTGTCCCAAAAGTAAAGATGTCAGAGGACTAATTTGGGACTACCCAAGTCCTGAATGGTTGAATATGTAGAAACTGTAAACTGGAGAAATGTTGTAGAGACTGCCCTGATGCCAGATCTGGAGTTAGTAGGGGCAGAAAGACTAGGGTGCCACTACCCAAGTCTTGCACAAAGGAATATTTTGTAACTATTGTTGGATCCTAAAACCTTGATCCTTGCTTAGTCTTCTTGTATTTTCACATTTATCAGATCTCACTCCTTTAACTTGCACACAAGAAGAAGAGAGGGGGTTTAGGGTTTATGGTGTTTAGGGACTTGCCTCAGTTAAATCTTGGGATAGCATTCAAGCTTCCTGACACTATTGATAGATAAAGAGAGTGTGCTCTTGCAGGATAGAGGATAGACATAATAACAATATGATGAATCAAATGATGATAAAGAACAATGGTATCACCTATGTCATGAAAGCCTTAGTAGGATAAAGGATATTCAACTCATAAGGGGAGATAGATGATAACTTCAAAACCTTCAACAACACACACAATGACAACACAAATCATGTTTAGAATCACAACAAGTGCTTTGAATGCTCTTTGCTCCAATGCTTCAAATTGTCTATCTCTATTTAGGTTCATAATGAATTCAAAAACACACTTATATATTCTTTCCCGCTAACATTTTTCAAATTAAACCAAAGAAGCCAACAAAGAGAAACCTTTTTAAAGGTCCTAAACTTACATACAATTAAATTTTCCCTGACCAAATAGGGAAGACTTGGGCGGTGGTGCCCAAGTCTTTTATTCCCTTTTAGGTATGAGATAAGGTAAAACATGGACCCTTATTCCCAATTTATATTGTTTTCAAGAAATTTTGCATCAGAATGAATAATTGGAATGCATAATGTAATCAGGGGGACCTAGGAGCTAAACAAGGAGGTAAAAAGACATATGGCTACTTTTTTACTCCATAATAGTAATATAATGTGTTTTCACAAGACCAAATTATGACACATAAGAGGATCTTTGAAAAGGTGGAATATATCCAAAATGGAGCATCCCATTTGATAGTTAGATTTTATGACACCAATAGTTACATTATTTTATTAGAATGTTGAATCATGATGGATTTGAGGATTAATTTTTTTGCCCTAGATTTGGACACCCCCTTTTGATCGATGGGTTTGGAACATTATTTTAGAACAAGTTATGATTTATGGCTTTGGGTTGACCTACATATGAGATGATTAGGATGGACATTTTATATGCACTTGTATTTGTAGGGGGTTATGTTGCCAAAAGTTTCTAGACATGGTTGAAGGTTACAACTGGAGGAGTAGATACTCTATGAATGTATTGCAATTTAATGCTCAAAACAATATATTGAATGCTCCTTTGTTGTTTGGTTTTCTTCTCAAAAACTTTTCCTAGGGTGCCTACTATGTTATGTGATTTTGTTTTAGGTTGCATAGTTAATTATATCTTTATGATTAATTAGGAATATTTTTAGTTGTATTTAGCTTCCTTTCTTTTCTCATCAAATCTTGGATAGCTCATTAAATCCTTGGTTTGGAAAAAGGGTTTTTGTTATTAATCTTAGATTAAGTGGGTGATTTGCATTAGGATGTTCTTATTTCATTACCTTGGATTTATGCAATGTGAGTTAAAAAACATGCCAAAAGGTTAAGAAAACATGCACTTAGTGTTTTCATAATACCGTTGAAGCTAATGAACATTTTTAACAGAATTTAGTGAAATTAAAAGAGTTGGTAAAGGAAACTCATAAGATTCAAAATAACTGATTCATTCATCATTACAACATAAATAATATATATTCTAGAAGATTCAATAGCTAATTTAAAGGAATTAGAGTTACTCTCCTCCATTTCTACAACTTTACCCTATGGGCCTTGTGAGCCTCTTTGTGATCCTTTGGCTAATGTTCTTAAAGCTCAACAAGTTCCTGTTCTATATTCTACTTTAGAACACTAATTTATTGACCATAATATGGTGGTTTTTAGATCAAAAAATCCACGTTGTTACTCAAAATGTGTAGTTCCCTTAGATGGGATCTCTGGGAGGCTTCACATACCTCTTCTCCTAGGTATTCTGGTTTGGAAGATAGAAATTCATGGACAATTTTTCAATGATAGAAGAAAGGTCTTACCAAATTGGTTTCTCTACCACACACCAATAATAAGGGTGTGAGAGTGCAAATGATTGTATTAGGAATTATTTAGGCTTCATCTATTTTGTTTCTTTATGTTTTGTGCAATTTGGTTTCTTTTGTTTTATGTGACATTTTTGTTGTTATATGGAGGCTAATCAAAGTCGGAGGTTAAATTTTCCCCACTTTTGTCGATGCAGTTTCCCCCAAAAGTATTTAATGATGGGGATCTAGGGGCTCGGGGGCAACACCCTCGAAGTAAAAATTGTGTATTATTTTATAAAGGCATTGACATCTATTTTTTCTAATGATTGACATATAAAAATAATAATTTTGTAACCAACATAAGTCTAGATAAAAAGGCTAAAGGTTAGGTTTTCCATGGTTATTGTGTTGTAGCATATTGTAGCAATATTGAATTACATGAGATTGCTAGTTGTAACTAGTTCTATTTGCTAGATAATAATATTGGACTCTCTATTGGTGGATGTAGCATGAGTTTGGGTGAATCACATTAAAATTATCTCTCGCTATTTTATTTCTATGTACTTTTCATTCCTCTTTCTAATATTTATCTACATTTAATTTACATCTTCTGCATGCTATTCCTAACAAGTGGTATCAGAGTGGGTTGTGTTTGACTATCATCAGTAGGAAGGTCTCATGGTTGAGTGGGAGTCTCATGGTTAAGTGGGAGCAATGGAAGATGGATAAATTGAAAGTAGATAAATTCAATGGGTGTAACTATTGATTATGGAAGATGTGGATGGAGGACTATCTCTATCAGAAGGATTTAGTGAGGCCATTGCAAGGAAAAGCCATGAAACTAGCCGTAATGATTGATGAGGATTGGGAACTTCTAGACAGAAAGGCACTAGAAAGCATTTGTTTGTGCCTGGTGCCATCAGCGGCATTCAATATTTCAAAAGCAAAGACAATGGATGAGCTAATGCAAACATTGGAAAAGTTATATGAAAATCCTTCTGCTTCAAATAAGGTATTTCTTATGAAGCATTTTTTAATATGAAAATGGTAGAAGGTGTATCAGTTACTGATCATTTAAATGAGTTTAAAATAGTTACCAATCAATTGACCTTTGTTAATGTTTATATTTCGATGAAGAAATTAGAGCTCTCTTGATATTATGTTCTTTTCCTGAAAGCTAGAATAGTTTGGTAATGGCAGTTAGTAACTCTATTTTGTGTTTGAATATGCTAAAATTTGATGATGTTGTTGGTGTTATTCTTTCTGAGAAAATTTGTAGGAAAAGCTTAGTTGGATCCACATTAGACAATGTTTTGAATGCAGAAAATAGGGGTAGATCAAAGGAGAGAGGAAATGGTTCTGAAGGTCATGGGAAGTCATGAGGAAAATCAAAGGCCAAGAGGTCCCAATCTAGAGGAAATAAGGATTGCTAGTACTATGGGAAACCAGGTCATTTGAAGAAAGATTGTTGGTCTTGAAAGAATATAGAAGGAGACAAAAAAGAAGGCAATAAGGAGGAAAATGTGGTAAGTAATAAATCTGAAAATAATGCTTTGATTCTTTTCCTAGATAATGCTGATGATTCATGGGCTTTAGATTTAGGGGCCTCATTTCATGCTACGCCCCATAGAAGTTATTTTCTTGATTATGTCGAAGGGGATTTTGGGCTAGTTTATTTAGGAGATAACAAACCATGTCAGATTGTTGGAAAGGGAAGAATTAGGATTAAGTTGTAGAATGGGAATCATTGGCTACTACAAGAGGTAAGGCACATTCCAAGGATGAGTAGGAATTTAATTTTAGGAGGATGGCTAGGTGATGAAGGTTGCATAATTACTTTTAATGATAAAAATTGGAAGGTTACAAGAGGTGCCTTAATAGTAGAAAAAAGTGTGAAAGTAGGCACCGTATATCTTTGTACAGGTCATACTGTTCCTTCTACTTTAGTTGTTGCAGAGAAATATCACATAGGTTCAAGAATATTTAAAGTAGGTTCCCAGACAGAGACTGAAACAGTTGCTGCAGGTTTTGATAAAACATTGTGGCATAACAGACTTGGGCATATGAGTGAAAAAAGTATGAAGGTACTTCATTCTAAGAAAATTTTGCTAGGTCTGAAATGTATTAATATGGATTTCTATGAAAGTTGTGGGTATGGGAAACAAAAAAGAGGTAGTTTTCTCAAGGATGGGAAGCAAAGGAAAGATTAAAAGTTGGAGCTTGTGCATACAAATGTATGGGACTAGCTCAGGTATCTTCTCTCAGTAGCTCTTAGTATTATGTTACATTCATAGATGATGCAACTAGGAAGGTTTGGATTTATTTCTTTCAGCAAAAATCTGATGTATTTGAAACATTTAAGAAATGGAGAAGCTTGGTTGAGAATGAGACAGGTAAAAGATAAAAATGTCTTAGATCTAATGATGGTGGTGAGTATTGTAACAAAGAGTTTGAGGATTATTGTTCCTATAATGGAATTCGTAAGCAAAAATTGGTTCCAAGGACTCCACAGGAGAATGGAGTGGTTGAATGCATGAATATGACAATAATAGAGTGTGCAAGGAGCATAAGATTGCATATTGGGATGTGTTTAAACATGTGGATAGAGACTATCAATACCGCTATATATTTAATTAATAGAGGTCCTTTAGTTCCTTTGTGTTGTGGTATTGTAGAGGAAGCATGGACAGGTAAGAAGGTAAGTTATTCTTTTCTCAAAAACTTCAGATGTGAATCATTTGCACATGTAGATTTTGAAAATAGAACCAAGCTAGATGCAAAATCAAAAAAGTATATCTTCGTTGGATATGCCATTGATGAATTTGATTATAGGCTTTGGGATTTTAAAAATATAAAAATGGTGAGAAGTAGAGATGTTGTATTCAATGAGAAGATGTTATACAAAGATCAATTACAGCAACATGAGAAGAAAGAAAATGATTCTGTGGTGTTGGATGATACTCCAAACAATTATGTTCAAGTGGTTCCTCATACTCCACAATAGCAACAACAAATACCACAAATTCTAGTAAATGTTAGACAGTCAACAAGGATTAGTAGACCTCCTGATAGGTTTTTTCCCTCTTTGTATTCTATTTTGTTAACATATGCTGGTGAACCAAAAGGGTATCATGAAGCTATGCAGGTGGATACAAAGGTTTAGTGGGAGCATGCAATGGAAGAAGAAATGGACTCCTTGCTAAAAAAATAGACATGGGAATTATGCAAGTTGCCTGCAGGTAAAAAGGCTTTACCAAACAAATGGGTTTATATGATGAAAGAGGAAGCTAGAGGTAATAACAAATTTAAAGCCAAGTTAGTTGTGAAAGGATTTGCATAGAAAAAGGGCATTGATTTTGATGAGATTTTTTCTTTGGTTATTAAGATGACTTCTATTTGTACTATTTTAAGTATTGTGGCTATTGAAGATTTGTATTTGGAATAGCTAGATGTGAAAACTACCTTTCTCCTTGGTGATTTGGAGGAGGAGATATATATGGAACAACCACAAGTATTTGAGGTCAAAGGTAAGGAGATATTGGTGTGCAGATTGAAGAAGAGTTTATATAACTTGAAACAAGCACCTTGGCAATGTTACTTGAAATTTGATAATTTTATGTTTGAGCAAGGCTACAACTGGTGTAATTCTGACCTTTGTGTTTATTTTAGGAGGTTGGATACTGACAACTACATTATTTTATGTTTATATGTTGATGATATGCTTGTAACAAGGTCTAACATGGATCACATAAGTGAGTTAAAACAATAGTTAGAAAAATCACTTGCTATAAAGGATTTGGGGCTAGCAAATCAAATCCTTGTTATGAAAAATTGTACAGATAGAGAGAACAGACAATTGACTCTATCTCAAGTTGATTATGTTGAAAAGGTGTTGCAGAGATTCCATATGCAGAATGTAAAAGTTGTCAGTACACCTTTACCTAGTCATTTGAAATTGACTAAGGAGATGTGTCCAAAGACACAAGAGGAGGAAGACAAAATGTCTAAGGTACCATATGCTTCAGCTGTAGGAAGTTTAATGTATGCCATGGTATGCACGAGACTAGATATTGCACATGTTGTAGGAGTTGTAACTAGGTATATGAGTAATATAGGATTGGAGCATTAGAATATAGTAAAATGGATTCTTAGGTATTTGAGAGGTACATCCAATAAACATTTATGGTTTGTGGGCTCTAATAATAATTTAGTAGGTTATGTGGACTCAGATTTGGTAGGGGATGTTGATGTCAGGTGGAGTACTACAGGTTATGTCTTTACTGTAGGTGGGACAGCGGTGAGTTAGATCTCAAGGTTGCAAAAGATGGCTGATTTATCCACTACAGCTGAAGAATATGTAGCTACAATAGAGGCAAGCAAGGAGATGATATGGATGCAATTTTTCATGGCAGAATTGGGCAAATAATAGGCTAATGTAGTTTTTTGTGTATGGACAACTAGAGTGCCATACATCTTGCAAAGAATTCTACCTTGTATTCAAAGACCAAACACATAAAGCTACGGTATCACTTCATCCGGTCGGTGTTGGAGGATGGATAGTTAAGGCTAGAAAAGATACATACAGATGACAATCCAACATATATGTTTATGAAGGTGGTGACAAGAAAGAAGTTGAGCTTCTCTTCAGTCTTAGTTGGCCTTCAATATTGAAAACAATAAAATCAAAACAACATATTCTAGGGTGCTTATTTCTAGTGGGAGCTATAGGGGCAGTGGTATTATGATCAATCTCCAAGTGGAAGATGATATGGAGTGGAGTCTGATCAGTCTCCAAGTGGGAGATTGTTGTTTTATCCAGAGCCTAATTAGACTCAGAGGTTAAATTTCCCCACTTTTGTCAGTGTGTTTTCTCCCCAAAATATTTGACAGGGGAATGTAGGGGGGCAAATTCCCTCTTGCGGGGCCTGAGGGGCTTATCCCCCTAGTGGGGGCCAGGGGTGTTAGGGTTAGCCAGCAAAAGATATCAATTAAATGCAAATAAAGATTAAACAAAGGAATGGAAATACATAGAAATAATAACAGCAAGAGACAAGTTTTAATGTGGTTCACCCAAACTTAGGCTACATCCACCAAATAGAGAGTTGAATATTATTATCCAGTAAATCAAACCAATTACAACCAGCAATCCCTGCAACTCAATACCACTACAAATGCTACAATATAATATCAACGGAAACCCTAACCCTTAGCTACTTTTATTAAGGTTTTTCTCAGTTACAAAAATAGGGTTTTTTTATGTCGGTCAATAGAAAAATACACTCGACGCCTTTATAAAATAATAAAAAACTATGTGAGGTTTCAGGTGCATTGCCCCTAAGCCCCCACTGGGGTGCTGCCCCTCGACCCCGCCATGTATCTTGATAGGGAGTGCACCAGGGGCGCTAATCCTTGACTCTGTCTTGGGGACACGACCCCCAAACCCCTGCAAGGGGCACTGCCCCTAGACCCCGTAGGAATTTGGAGGGAAACCACACTGATAAAAGTGGGGAAAATTTAACCTCTGAGTCTGATTAGGCTCCATATAACAACACAGGGGAGGAGCCCCCCGTGGGGGTCTAGGGGTTCAGGAGCAGTACCCCCGAAGCAAAAATTGCCTATTATTTTATAAAGGCATCAACAACTATTTTTTCTATTGACTGACATATAAAATCAATATTTTTCTAACTAACATAAGTCTTGATAAAAAGGCTAAGGGTTAGGGTTTGTGTGGCTATTGTGTTGTAGCATATTGTAGTGGTATTGAGTTGTATGAGATTGTTCGTTGTAATCAATTATATTTGTTGGATAATAATATTGGACTCTCTATTGGTGGATGTAGCCTGAGTTTGGGTGAACCACATTAAAATTGTCTCTCGCTATTTTATTTCTGTGTATTTTTCATTCCTCTTTGCAATCTTTATGTACATTTAATTGATATCTTTTGCATGCTATTCCTAATGTTTTTGTTTGTTGTTCTTTTGTAATAAGGTTTGGGCCCTATCAGAAACCAAACTTACCTTAATCAAAAACATAAATAATATATAAGATTCAAATATTATAATTCATTGTAAGTCCCATAGAGCTTCAAGTGAAGAATATTCAACCTCTCTAGTCAACTAGTATCTTAACTACCTACATTCTAATCATAGGTTTGTCTTATTATTCTATGTTTACACATTCTAAGGTTAAGGTCCTGAGGTTCATCCTCTCAACATTGTGGAGCATGTAATTTAAGAATAAATGGAAACTATAAGTGATGAAATGTACTTTAGTTGTAGACTCATACTAGATTATCATGTTCTCCTAAAGTTCATCTTGCTAAAATAAACAAAAATTATTTGTGTTGAAAAATACTATTCATTTGGTACTATTCCTACTTGTTTTCTACATTTTCATTTTAGTTGGTGATTCTTTCTCCTCTTCTAGATCCTTCCTCTCCAAAGTCTTTCATAAATTAGTCTAGGTTGGACTCTACAAATAAAAATATTCAATAAATACAACATTCACTCCATGCTTGAGCATCAAGCACAAGTCAAATATTAGATTAGAAATGATTTGGTTTTTTAGATTAATTATTGATGGATTTATTGGGATTGTCACCCATACTAAGGAGAACCAAGGATAAAAAGGATAATATTAAATAAAAAATCACCAAAACATATAGTAATAAAGCATCTAACATCAAACAATATTTCTTATAAGACAAAACAACAAACAATAGGACTAGCTAGAAAAAAATGGAACAACAGAAGATAATAGAAATAAGAAGCATAAAAAACATGAACAAAGAAGCAAAATGGAGAAAATTCAAAACTAAGACACCATAATTCCTACTACACCATGAAAAGAGGCTCTCCATAGTCAATTACTATCCTTCTCTAATCATTTGATGAGGTTCTATCTAAATTTTCTCTACCTCAAATATTTGACCTCATTATTTTTGTGCTTTTCCGTTATATTGAAGTTACTAGCATAGATGCTGCCCATCCATTTAGGATCCCTATGAACTAGACTAAAAAATGCTAGATCATCCAACTATTTGAGGTCCTTGTTCATACTTCCAATTGAATCAAAATCCTACCATGCTACATCTAAGGACCCTCTTGTGTATGATTGTTCTTGTTGAGGGTCCTTTGGATAAACAAAAGGAGCCATGATTTTTGCAAAGGAGCTCCTCAAGTTGCTTGGCTTTTCCTTCTTAAAAACCCAATATTGAGTTGAACCCCATTGCCTTTTAGCATTAGAGAAATAAACTTGTCTATATCCCCAAAGATTTCAATTGAAGAACTTTGAAGGAAAACCTTTAATATCCACATATTACAACCAAAAACCTTCTAAATAATAAATTTGGATTAAACATAAGATTGAACTGGAAAGTCATAAAAGTAGACAAGCTCTATCATAACTCCCATGAGAACTATCACAATCATAATTATGTTATGTAAAAGTCCCTACTCAACTCAACTTTAATTGGACCATTTTATCTAGCTTACAAACCAATGGGAGGTGGTAAAGTAAAACCCATAATGGTATTGCAAAGAAAACCACCTTCTTAGTGTCATAAAAATGGGTTGCTAAGGATAGAGGAAAAGCCCTACTCTTCTATAAAATCAAGACCATTAATCTCAAATGCATTCCTTATCTAAAGATGTGATGAACTGTATTAGGAATAAATCATTTGGAAGTGTAGATAGGAAGGGAATGGGGACATCAACCCAAAAAACTACCATCCATTTACTGAGCTCTTATTCATTAACAAATTTTCCTATGGATTTGCCTACTAAGCATAGAGATAACATCTACCTTGAGAATGCAACAATACTTTTAGTAGATAGACATAACTCTAAGGGAGTAGGCTCTATAGACACTAGGATGTTTCCCAATTCCATCACATAAGCTTTTCTAGGAGCAACATTAACACTAGGTGATGCTCTTTTCTTTGAACAATTTTCTTTCTTGGTTGGAAACCACACCTATTGAGACACATTTCCCTTTGCTACAAGGACATATGTCTAATGTTTCATACTTTCCTATGCTATTGAAGCTATAAGTTGATATATAGAAAAGGAATTTCATCAATGATATGGCTTGCTAGCATGTTTATATCCTTGTAGAGTTTGACATGTAGAAGATTAGGTATAAAGCTTAGTCATCAATATAAAACCATACAAAGCTGTTGCAGGGGGTGATTGTTCCTCCTTTCTTCGACCCACACTAATAAAACAACCTACAATATATGAAGAATGCTTTTTTAATCATTAATCCAACTATCCCTTCTTTATTCCACCCAAAAGAGTCATTCCATTCACCATCTTCCTCATCATTCCCATCCTCTTCGATCCTAGATTCAAATTTCCAACATGATTTGTTCTTGTGTTCTGGATTTAATGTAGATATATTTGTACTTTATATGTATTGCAATTATTTTTATTTTTGCTCAAGTCAATAGGCATAATGTAACCCTCTTTTCCAATTAAAAAGCTACATCACGATTAGTGAATTTTATTAGCATGTTGGGCTTTACAAGATGCACTTCTAGTGACATGAGCAACATTCCATTCTAAATGAGTCTTTCTCTATGGGTATCCTGATTTTTCTAATTCTATTAAATGGATAAGATTAATAATTATTAAAGTTCATATGATCTTGCATTTAGTTTTTGATATGTTATTTTATTTAAAGCATTCAATCTCAAAATTGTCTTCTTCATGGGGCTTTTGCATATTTATATATAAGACAACAAAATAATTATTTTGAATAACTTGTACTTATAATTAGTCAGAGTTCAAAATACTATTTAAAATAAGCTTATATTATTAAAAAATTTAGTACTATTCATTTAAATAATTTCCTAAATTATTTAATTATAAGAATACTATTCCTAGTTATGATTGTGAGTATTGAATTTAAATTATCAAAACTATTCATACTCCTAATCTAATTTATTTAGAATGAAAATCCTTGGAATCTAAATTGTAAGGCTTGAGTGCCAACTTATTTAAAGTATTTTAAATTTAACACTGAATATTTACTAAAAAAAACCGTTGTTATTATTTTCTTCTACAATTCCTTTAGGAAACTACTAATGTAATGATTTATAAAATTTAAGTCCGTAATTTAATGTTAGTCTTGAAACTCTACATAGATAGGAAAAAGGGAAGGCTTTTGAGTAACCGAAGTTTGACGTAACCAGGTTCAAGATTAATCATCAGGCCCAGGGTCAAAAAAATTGGTTGCAAAGAATAAAGAATTTGCTTATTATATCTTTCTAAGATATCTTAGACCGATGTGGTATACAAGAATATTTTGTTGTATTGAAAAGCATTGATCAAACGACATTCTATCTTAAATAGATTTTAAAATGCTCCAATAATAGAATAAATTGCTTTATTGCAAAACGTCAACCATTTGCCTATTTCATTATTTTGGTCGGATTTGCCACGAACTACCGAACATATGTTATGTTGCATCACCAATAGTAGTATGAGGTAACGTAAAAAAATTATTGGTCTCAGTATAAGGCAATTTGTGTAAGTCATGTAATGGCGATTCCATCTAGATAAGCTTGGCTTTTGCTTTAATGAAAGGGTAATCTTAGTTGGCAGGAATATCAAGATAACTTGTGAATAAGACATTGGTAATGGTGGGGAATCCATTTTATAAGGTATAATCTCAATGCTGTAGTTGACATTCTGATATCTCTATAAATTCACCAGTTAAACATTCATAAGGTAGTCATTTTTGCTCAGCATTTGTCAGATAAGAGTTTTAGGAGAGACGAGAAGCTTGAGGGAGTTGCTATTATTCTCCCTCAAAGGTTCCCCGAGTATCTGTTAATAGAACTTTGTGGAACCTTTGTTGGGGGATATAACAGCATCTTGTCTTAAATGCAGCAGCTAATGACTCAATTCTATGATGGTTTCAGCAGCTAATTCTATAGGCAACATTAGAATCGGCAGGGTGAGAAGTGGGGTATAGGAAAGTTATTTTTTCATGATGCATGAATGTAAGGTAAGGGACTAACCTTTTTTAAAAGGAGCATTGAAATATGCAATTTGATATAAAGTTTTTTAACTATGAAAATTTTAAGGCTGAAGTGGTTTATATTTAGTTTTAAAGATTTGGAGAAAAAACATAAAAATCATTTAAGACTTTGAAAAAACTATGTATTGCATCAAGCTAGTTATGTCAAAGGCCTAAACAAATTCCTGTAAATAAAGTCATAAAATTTAAAAGACAATTTTTTATAGATTTTTGAATTTTTGAATTTTTGTTTACCATATTTTTGTTTATACTCTTCTCCAATAAGCCTAATATCTTTTGGCCTACTATGCTAATTAAAATATTTCTTCGAAACAAATTAATTCTACTTTTTTAAATTGGAGAAGTTGATTTCCTGAAATTTGATTCATTTTAGTAGAATAATTTTATAAAATATTATTCAAAAGGATATTATTTAAGCTCCTATAGTTTTTCAGAAATAATTATTTTTAACATTAGTTTTATTAAATGTCATTTTTATAATTATATCCTGTAAGAGGTGTATTATATGTGGACCATGACACTTATATATAAGTATTTTGATTTAGGGGGAAGCATAGCATAAGGAAGGAGAGAAGTCATCGAGAATATGAAAGAATTTGTTTAGACTGTTAAAGATTTCAATATTGAATCTTTTGGTTAGCATGACCATATGGATCTACATGTAGGAGTGAAGCAAATATCTATAGAACATTGAAGGATTACAAGCGGTTGGAGAGCAAATTCAAGTATTGAGCTCACTAAGAGTAGATGAATTGTTTGGTACCAAACTTTGTTTAGTAGGGTTTTTGGAAGGCTCATACCAACTAAAGACAAATGTTCTAGAGTGATGAGATAAAGTTTGATATGACAAGTTTGGTGAGATAAAGTCTTACCCAAGGAGTAGTTCTTTTGTAAGGTCAAGATGAACTAAATAATAGTTAAGGTAGGATTCAATTCTAGCCAAATAAGGAGTTTGGTGAGACTCTACAATGTTGAGGTGTAGTGTGGCCATTCCAATTACTAATTTTAAGGATGTCAAATTGAGAGTGTGTCCTAGTTCACATATAAGGTTTTTCTCTTCCAATATTAGAATTATATGTAATAATGGTGTTGAACGTAGTGAATTTTTTTCACCAATTAGATATTAAGAGGTGTGTTAGAAAATTGAAATCCAACTTTTAATATTTGGTTTGGCATGGATATGTATGTTTACTAATTGTTATAACAATCATCTAGAATTGGACTTGCTTGAGAAATTATAGAATTATAGCTTATTGTTTATTGTAAGTCAATGTAACACGTATATATTCTTTGCTTTGATCAGATAAGGTATGCTATTACCATAATTTAATTGTAAAATCTCCAATAAAACTACAATGTGCTATGTACTAAATACATTAGGTCATCTTATCTATTTTTGAAAATTCACAATAGATTTTTTTTTAAATCAACTAATATTTGAAACGGGTGTAATGGTTAAATTTTCAATAAAAAGTTATACTACAAATTACTATATTTATATATGATTGTTATTCTTGTAATTTTATAATTTAATATATATAAATATATGATTCTTATTCTTGTAATAGTATAATTTAATATATATAAATAAACATATTGTTAGTATTTTTATTGAAAATAATTCGTCATATTATATAGATATTTGCAAGAAAAACACCAACAAAACAAACTAAAATATCATTAAAAACAAATTAATCATAAAATTACTAAATACACTAAATCAATAAAAAAAATCTATTTCACATTAATTACCTTAAAAAAACCTACCCAAAACAAATTTCGGAGCTACCCCACCATCTTAAAATATGTCAATAAATAGTAAGGAAAAAATTTGGGGAAAGCATGTTTTGAAGTTCATGGCAAATGGTTAGACGCTTGCATCTCAATAACCACGAAACAATTGTTTAATTTCATTTTCTTTACCGGTTTATCTCTTATCACTTCGTCCACATATCAAAATGATAACATATACTAGCACTTGCACCCATAGGAGGTTCAAGGAATATGCGGACAGGAATAACCGACGAGATTAGAAAATTTTCCGACTGCATTTTTGTTTTTTTATGGCGTGAGACAATTCCGAGCACTATAATGTTCACATATAAAGCCTATCTACTAATTATATTTTAAAAATAAAAAATAAAAACATGTGTTGGTTGTTGATTTTATATTGCATGCCAAATAATCTTGAGTTTGGAATAACAATTAAATGAGAAAAAATGTTCCTTTAAGCATTATTTTTTCCTAGTTTTCTTAGTGTAAATAGAGTGTGAAAGCATGTATCCTAGGACTTTATTGGGTGTTGAAAAACTTGTGAGGAAACCTTACACAATCATAATTAGGGATATTACATTGCAAAATATCTTATCCTTACAAGTTTGAAAAGGAAAAGAAAAACCTTTTTAAATAACCTAGGTTAAGTAAACTAAATAGTTAATGTAAGTTCATCAGATAATTTATATATATGAGATTACATTATTGAATTAAAGGTATAACTTTAAACAATAATGTAATAATATTTAACTTAAATTTTGAAGAAGATATATTATAGGAGATGTTTCTAGTGAACTTATTTATTTGGATTTTTTGTGATGTTAGATGAATGCCATAGAATTTATAACTTTTTGTCTCTTTAGTTCACTTACATGTTTAGAGAATTGATGTTTGTAAAGCATAAAATTGCATACAAAGACTAATGTCCACTAGTGTTGATCAAAACTTGGTCACAAATTTGGACACATATGTGGTGATATGAACTCTACTATTTCTTTATACAAACCATCCATTTCAATGTCTATAGTTAACATTTTGAAAAGTGTGGTGTCTATAGACATTGTTTTGGAGCTTGCTATGTAACATCCTACCCCGCAACCCCGAAGGGTAAGGGCCAAAAGAGGACAAGATATATTTTTTTTAATAACAAGTGGATAACATAACCAGATATAGTTGTTGATTTGATAGATCGACAACATTCATGGCCACGCATGGCCGAATGCACATCCCAAAGGAGAGGACTAAGTCACTCTCTAGAGAAACATTAATACAACTACGTTTACTTTAAACACCAACCCAAATGTTCCTATAACCAATACCAGATAATGACATAAATCCAAAAGCATCATAGTATAAGCAGATCAAATACCCACACTGGAATCCATAAACCAACTAGGAAACATCTCATTTCTTCTCATTAAATTGCATGATTACATATTCTCTCTTAAGAGAGTACAATTACATAAAAGAATATACAAATACAATGATAGAGCCATGAATATGAAATACAAATACGTTAAAATAGTCATGAATATGATACAATGACTAAATAGGTACAACAACAAATAGGATAATGAAGAGAGAGTACATCTCCAACTGGTGCTCCAATAACTTGTACCCCAGTCCCCAATGGTGGTGGCAACGCCTCCCAACCATGTGGACTCATAAGAGACCACCCCACCTTGTTCAAAGATAGTCACAAGGCCCAAACAGAAGAATAAAGGTAAGGAATACAATGGCCAACACTCACATCAGTCATAGAGCAGACATGACACACAAAGCATAGTGTAAACATGGTAAACAATCCCACAAGCACACTAGACCCGAGGGGTCTCTAACCACTCATCGAATACTACTCATGGTACTGCACTAGGGACAGTGTGAAAAATAGCCAACTACACCACAGAGAATGGGCATCCGTTAAAGCATATCAACTCCTATAATTCATAACAATTGAGGTTTTTCTTTCCAACACAACTTCATTGGGTACAAGAATATCATGAAGGGCTTTGGATATATCTTAGTATATACTAGATTATCCTTACTATTAACCATACCTTCCTAATTCCAACCACATACATATAAATACTTCTAGTAATTGCACGTGCCAACATGCTAGAGTGTCCACCTTATCATATAATATTCTTTGATATAGTTACCAAATAGGGAGAACTCATGTTTAAAACTCCTCCACTATCCTTAGCTCAAACTTCGGGAAACAAAACTTCATATCATATACCATTGCTCTTTAAGTAATGTTAGTAAGCACGGTAAGATTTGTATCGTAATCTTTAGAACTATCTTCTTCACGATAACTACACCATGTAACTATGATGCAATATTCAACTATAAGAAGCATTCTTATCCTAATCAATTACACAAAATAACATGACCTTCACATCAAGTGATATCAACAGTGTTAAATATTTAATGATATCTAGTGTCATTAGCACTTAATGACCATGACTGGCATATAACAATTGACCTACTACCATCTACTAGAATATTAGGATCAACAATCAAACTCTGATTTTACCATTCATTATTGCTAATAAAGGAACATCCCCATCAAACACTCAGCATGAATTTCAAACTAACAAGAAGGTGCAGGATCCTACGACTATATAAATTGCCAATTGGCAAAACTTGCATATGCGTACTGCCATCATCATACATAATCCCCTATTTACATCCTTCAAACATTTTGTCACGCAGTTTCTACTCAATCATTCACATTCTCACACAAGCATTTTGTCTTGCAATTTGTGCTTACTCATGTTTTTGTCAAACAGATTGTCCTAAAGCATTCAAATTTTCTCTTGGGCATTTTATCAAACAATTTGCACTTAAACATTTACAGCTGGGCATTTGTAGAGGGCTCAGGATCCAAACTTAACATACAGAGAGACAGAGATAGAGATAAGTTGCAGGACACTCAGAGAGAGAGAGAGATTACTAACCGTGTTCGAGTATACCTGAGGCAGATCTAGCTCTCAAGGTTATAACGAAAAGGGAAATTTTTGTCAAATATTTTAGCTGGAAATGCTTTGGTAGACTTGTATGCCAAAATGGGGAAGCAAAGACCAGACATGTAACTGTTGACAGAATGCCTCTGAGAATGCGGTCTCATGGAATGCAATGATTGCAAGTTAAACACATAGTGGATTTGTTGAAACGGCTTAAGAAACCTTCAAGCAATGCAATTAGCTAGTATAAAGCTCGATAACACAACCTTTGGCCAGAATCCCCCACTGCCCGTGCCAAAATGGAAGTGACGGAACAAGGTATGGATATCCATTAAAGCATAATGGAACGTGGATTTTAGTCAGATATTATAGTTGGAAATGCTCTGGTATACATATATACGAGATGTGGAACAACATACAAGGTACGGAACTATTTGACAGAACGTCTCAAAGAGATGTAATCTCATGGAATGCAATGATTACAAGACTACTCAAATGGAATTTGTTAAAGAGGTTTTGGAAACTTACAAGCAAATGCAACTGGCTGGCATGAAACCAAATTCCTAACCCTTTTGCCAGCATCCTCGTTGTCGTGGAAGCATAAACAAGGCACGCGCACTGTTTTTCAACATGCCCTTCACCTTCATCATTCTGCAAATACTCTCTCTCGCTCTTCTTTGAGCAGGTGAAACAAGGGATTCTAGTCTCAGGGCACTTCCCTTCCTTCAGTTCCTTGCTACGCAAAATTCTCTCCCAAAATGTCATCAAAAAATATCCCCTTTAACTCTTTTGTCGCCTCCCCTCTGTCCATCCTTCCTGTCATCCTTTCTGGAATCAGATCATCCATGGGGAAAGGGGACACCATGCTTCATTAATGCGTCAATGGGTCTCCATCCCTTGTGCCATTCAAACACTCCTATCCAAAGATATTTTCATAGCATTAACTCCCTCAACAACTCCCACCCAAAAGCCATCACAAATGCATGAGGAAGGAATTGCAATAAAAAAAAATCATAAAAATCTGACTTCTTTTAGTCAACAAGGACCATAGGGAGGGTTGTTACATGCTAGGTAAGGGGATTATACCTTATTCAAAACATTGTTACTGACTCAATAGTATAGAGAAAAGGATGGAAGAGAAAGGATGGAAGATAGTAGAAAAGCATGCAACGATGCCTAGGAATTATGATGTAAAAAGATGATGCAATATTGATGGTCCATGCTCCTTGAACGTTCTTGTTATAATGTAAAAATGAATGTTTAGATGGTTTGAAAAGAATTAGAGATTTTCCTTACATACAACTATAATTTCAAAAATTGCATACCCTTAAATTTTGACACTACAAATTAACTTTATTTCAGGGACCATTCTATCCTAGCCTTATCCTTTTCCTTCCCAAAATTACAAAATTTTTACACCACATTTTGATTCTTCTCACTAACCTAAAATCACGTGTCAAATTTTGAATGTTCTCTAAGATGCAAGCATGATGAGTGAATATCTTTGTGATGTCCTACCATACCATAAGTTTTCAAAATCTGATCCATTGGTTTCTTACTAAGCTACTTTCTATCACCTACTGTAACACCCGTTTATCCAAAACATGTCTTCTTCACCTAAAGTTGACCCTTCAGCTTCCAAGGGACCCTTTTGAAAATCAATCTTTAATTTGATTCTTCTCGAACACATACAACTCTCTAATGACTGCACTCTACTAATCAAACCTTCATTGTTGAAGGTACATGCCGCTAAATGTTTGTTGATATGTCCATGCGCTCACTTATCTATTCTACACCATGTCATTAATAATATATTATTATTTTCTTAAATAATATTATAGCTATTTTCTTTATCGTATTCGCTTCTGCATTTTACATGCCAAATCACGTGGTGACCATCACCTCCTTTTGTTCAATCAAACTCACACACTAAGGTATTCCTCATGATTTAAGCTTATAGATTTACTTTATTATTATTATTGTTCTTACTTCTAGATGCACATATGCTAAGCACACATAGACTCCACTATTTATTTTATATTTGACTACGCATGAAGGTTGAAAGACCAAAAAAGGGCCCTGACTTTTCTTGGAAATTTGCCAAGTAGTCCCAACCATTTTTCTCATCATAGCAATAGATTCTCAAGATATTCAAATGCATAGAAGTTTACACTCTTTTCATCTTTTATTTATCATTTCTATTTTCATTTAAAAATACACAGATTAAATCTATTTCCAGCACTTATATATTATCTAGTATTCCCCTATTTGCTACTATGGTTTTCCCTATTTTCTATTGTGTAGAAGAGATCAAAATCTAGAAAAATAATTAAGTTTTGTAACTTTTTTTTATGACAATGCATGACTAGGACTCTAGTGTGTAAGAAATATAATCATGTCTTGCATAGATGTTCATTCAGTGAGATAGAATCTAATATATTAAGCTTATAAGGTTGGTTACTAGGTACATCTTGGGTCCTTCACTACGAATTTGGTATTTTAGTCCTATTAATAAAGATCTAGTAATATGGATTTTACAACATGTAAAAATAGAAATTTAACAACAAAGATTATCCTTTACATTTTGATGAGTGTGCCACTTTAAGATAAAAACTTCTTTTTTATTCAATTTTCCCTCTAAAACAAAATAATAATAAAAATTGTGGTGCTTCCATGAATCTCATTCCATAGTCCTAAAGGAGAAAAATGGCATTCTTGAGTTAGATCATCTACACCTTTCTTCAATCTTCTTCCTCTATCTTTAATTCATGGATATGTTTTCATTCTTTCTTACTTTACTTTCTATCTTTTCTTAGAAGTTTGTTGATAAGGATATTTATTTCAATGCATGTGATAATGACTTAGCTCTTCATATGTCATTGTATTCTCTTCCTCCTTTATCTACATATTCAATATCTATCGACCTTTCATATAAATTTTCAAGGCGTCCTTCTTTTCCCTCATTACTTGTGAAAATGCTATTCTTACCATTGCCAATATTTCTTTACCACATGGCTCTCAAACTTCTATTGATAATATTTCCTTTAGTGCATTTGATGACTCTTTTTCAAGTGATGATGATCCTCATGCTTATATTGATCATTTCTTAGCACAAGAAGGATTGTTTTCTTGTTCTTCCCCTCTT
Organism: Cunninghamia lanceolata; assembly: GCA_027924645.1. Taxonomy (NCBI): domain Eukaryota; kingdom Viridiplantae; phylum Streptophyta; class Pinopsida; order Cupressales; family Cupressaceae; genus Cunninghamia; species Cunninghamia lanceolata. The sequence goes on from BSBN01000934.1 coordinate 6,619,874, forward strand.
TCTACATCTTTGGAGGATGATCTCTCTTATGGATAATATGTAGCATGCTAGCATCATTCGTCACTTTGTTACTTACATTGGCCAAACTTGCTTCTTTGGATCACCAATTCCATTATTCTATCTCTACTATTTTCTCTCCTACATTAGAAAAAAATATACAATTTGCAACACATCCTTAATTTCTCATGAAACTAGGGGCCCCATTTTTCTATTTCTCCTTGGATTCCTCCACTTTTTATATTAGTCTGAGGAGGACCCTAATGTGCTTCTTGTTATTTTTAGTTTGGTCTTGTCTCCCATAGGGTTCTTTGGTTGTTTTAGTTTTTCTACTTGGAGAGGTCAAGTCTACTTGGAGAGGTCAAGTCAACATTGGTCAAATTGAAAATCTAAGTGAATGACTTAAAATTGTTAGTTTCAAGCCTTTGGTGATCATAGCGTAAGCTTAGACTTCAATAAATTAATAAATTCAAATTCATAATGCTCTAAGTTATCTTTAACACAAAAATACAAGATTATCACACACTTCAAGATTTTTAACCTTCCTCCAATGTCCTCCCCTCCTCTTTCCTATGTTCACGTCATTATTCCCTCCATATTCTTCCCTTTCACCATCCTTCACATATGTTATCTTTGTAGACTTGCAAGGTTTTTGTAGACTTCTATTATTTTTTTCTGATGCTTCGTCATCCCTTTTTCTTGTGTTCCTCCCCTCACTATCACAAACCTACATTTCCTAACTTTATGTGCCCATCAAGATGTTATACAAAGTTCCTATGTCCATTAATTCCCCACATATACACATCTTTGTGGATTTGTAGACCTAACTAAAATGTGTCAACCTCCTCCATTTCCTTGAATCCCTACCTTCTCCACATCCCAGTGACCACTCTCCATACTTATTCATTATCTCAATTTGTAAGATTCCCATGGACCTCTAACCTTAGTCTAAGTTCCTCCCCCCTTCACTTTTTTTCATTCCTACATAAGGATAGCTTATTCCTTTGTTCACTTAGAGAAAGGATGTCAAATTTGTAGGTTTCAAATGGATTTCTAGATTTCTATATTTTAGTTTGAAGTCTAGATATCTAGATAATCTTTTTGCTATCCCTGAGTATAAAATAAATCTTTTGTCCAAAAAATTTATTGACAAAGTTATCCTCAACCTCTAGAGTTCTAACCTTTTTGGCCTAAAATATAGATGTCTAAATGACTTCCACAATTCCTCAAAGCATCCAAATGGATTGTGAATTAAAAGTGATGTTGCAAGATTTAGCTATCCATGTAACTTCTTTGATTTTTCACTTCTCAATGTGACATGGAGTTCCGTAAGCTTCACTAACAAACTAGATCCCATTGAATGACAATCCTTTTCTTACAAAGTTGATGCTCAATGGTACTTATGATATGTTTTTACATGTCACCTAGTAACTTTTTCCAACCAATGACAAAATGATATGTGTTCTACACACACTTAACTATTCATGATGAGAAAGAAAGAATATGTTTCATGAGATTAAATTTTATATCCTACCTAACAAAGAGAGCATGATCTCATGCCTATCTAGGGAATCATAGAAGGCAAATTTCCTCATCTGGGAACCTATTTGACCTATTCTCACTTACAAATTTAGCCCTTGGAATTTACAAACCCTACAACAACTAACATCCTAATCTTAGAGAATTTCCAATGTTCCTAAGGTACATTTAACTTAGACTTAATTGATTTATTCTTATACTTGATTTCCCATTCGTCTTGTATGCAAGATTTGTTAATGTGCTTCCCTTAAACTAATGTTTGGATGATTGCTAGGAAAACATTAGTTAGAAGCATGGATTGAGGGATAATTCATGGATTTTCATGCTTATTATTGTAGATTTTAAAGTGCAATTGAGTGTCCATGTAGGCTTGGTCCATGCTTGCAAAACCTAAAAGTACCTACGATTTTAAGGAATTATTTTTTTGGGTCCCTAAAAAGGCATGATATAATTAATGAGGGTATCTCCTTCCTTGGTAGAAGGATATAGAAAGACAAAAAGGTTTCATTGATAAAAGGTGGAGATAAGAAATCGAGGGCTATGGAAAAAGATGCCAATTTCTTCTTTTGTGCATGCATATGGTGGGGAATAATATGTACAGCATAGGTTGGAACTCCCATGATTTGTGAGCATAGGTTGGAATTCCCATGATTTATAAGCATAATCATCCTATTTGCATCATTATTATTTGTAAATTCAATCATTTTGAGCTTAATGAATATTGTTTTTGAATACAATGGTCTTTATTTGTGCATGTAATATAGTGATGATTTCCTTTTTTGTATTCACTTGTGAGATTGATATAAAATGTATGTCTCCTTCGAATCGTGCATAGGATATGTCATTCATTCAAGTGACTAGCAATGATATAAACTTTTAATTTTGTATTTGTAGAAAATAGTCCCATGTGACAATGTTTATTTTCACTAACTACATGATTCTCTTCTTCTTTCTTTTCCCTTTGTTTCTTCTCTCTTCCATCCTCTTTTCCTTTAATCTTTTCCTCTTTTTTTGTTAGCTAGTGGTTTCCTTGAAGTTCAGCTTTCCTAGTTATGTATCATTTTGGTTTTGAAACAACACTGAGATGCTTAGTCTAAAAGCATCCCATTTACCATTGAATAATTATTGTAAAGACAAGACATGGTAACCCTGAATTATATGGCTTGTAAAAACATTCTCATACATGGCCTCTAGAATTATATGGCTTGTAAAAACATTCTGATACACTCCTCAGTCAGTTCTTCCTCAACAGTAACACATAATACATTCTTCATGACTGACATTCTGATGTTTTTACAAGCCATATAATTACAAGCCATATAATTCATGCATGGCCTCTAGCTTAGGGACAATTAACCCCCTAAGCTCACTCAACCTGCTTATTCTATTTTTCCTTTCCTTCTCCAATTTCTTGATTTCACTCAAGACTGCAATAGTCTGACATTCTTGATTTGTTATAGAGGAAGAAAGAGGATCAAAACTTTGAGACAAGCTTAGTAGTGTGTCCTCTTGCTCTTTTATTTTCTTCTCAATGTCCACTGTTACCTTGGACCAGGAGATACAAAATTTGTATATTTCACTGCCATCCTTAAGAGCATTTTCTAAGCTCTTTATCCCAATGTTCATGTTTCTCCTATCATTAATGATCAAACCCTGAACCTCGGAGAACCTTTTATCCAAAAATTCCTTCCGGACCTTTTCTTCAGCTGATTTTTCTAGAGATTCAAAATGTGTACTAACACTGCTGACTAAGGTTTTGAGATTACCGGAAGAGGAGGCTGTGGGATCCTTCTGAAAAGATGGCATGATCTTTTCCAGCACTCCAGATGCTACCTCCATAAGCTCACAGTCTTCCATGTGAGATTTCAGTAGTTTCTCTTTGACTTTCTCATTTGCAAATGAGGCTATTTTCATTGTTTGTACCGGTGACAAAGAGTCAAAATCTAATGGTCCTTTTAGCAGGTCCGGTTCATCAATTTCTATAGTGGCTTTTGTCAAGAATTCTTGAACAGTTTGTGTAGTGTCTCTTGCCGGAGACAGATGTTTCTTCTCTTCTGCAGTTTTGTCCTTTGGAATCTTTTCTCCTTCCTTACTCTTACCACTTTCAGTTGTGGTTTTCTCTGTTGGGGTCTTCTCTTTCTCTGCATCCTTGGTGCTGTCAACCTCTTTTTCTTTAACTGCTGCTTCTTTCTCCTGTAGTTTCTCTTCTTCTTGGGATCCGGAGACTGTAGGGGAAACCAGAGGAGAGATGTTAGTCTGTTCAAGGGCCACTTCTTCCGGAGCAGATGATTCCAAGTCCACAGCTGTTTCTGCACCTAAGTCCTCTACAACAGGAAGATTAAACCTTTTGAAGGTTTTCCGAAGAATCTCTTCAGTGTCCTTGGCTACCTTGTCGGTCTCACCAAGCATAAGCTGATTCATCCTTGCTTTGCTCCTAAATTCATCCTTGCATTCTTTGAATACCATGTTCATTGTTTTGTGATCAATTGAAGGATATAGCTGAATAGCTATCTGTTCTCTGATCTCAAGGTCTTTTGCCATGGCATTGTTCTTTCTTATTTCTAGTTCCTTCTCTAGACTCTTAGGAATTTCGGAGATAATCTCAATAAAAGCTTTATTGTAAATGTTCAGGTACCTGATTGTAGCTTCCTGCAGGATCTTTTGATCTGCCTCATTGTAGTCATCATAGAATTCAGCTACTGGTTGAAGGTTCCCATCCACAGTGACTGATTTGACTACACTGTCTAGGGATAGAGTGGGCTTTTCAGCAAATTCCTCTGCCATTTCTTCCTTGTCTTGGCCTGTGGAGGGTTTCCCGGATCCTTTCTTCTTCTGCTTCTTTATTTCTTTTACTCCCTCATCTGACTCAGTTTCCTCTTCATCCTTTTGGCTTTCATAAGCCCTTGTGGCTTTTGTCTTAGATCTTTTACCGGATGCCTAGACTTCCGGTTTTGAACTTTTGGTTGTGGGAGGTGCAGATCTTTTTGATGATCTGGTCCGGGTGGAAGTTTCAACCGGAACACTTTCTTTACTTTTCTTTTCTGCCTCTTTCTTTTCTTCCTCAGCCTTTCTCCTCTTTTCCCGGTTGGCATCAAGTGCCTCCTTTGGAATGCCTAGGCCTTGAGCAATATTCTTTACTTCTTTTCTCACCTTCCTTTTGATTTCCGGTTCTCGGAGTTCAACATGAATTTTGATACTTAGTTCCTCAAATGTTCCGAACCTTTCTACCTTTGGATCTTTGGGCTGACTTAGCATGTGTTGAACATGCAGTTCCACTATCTGTTCATCCACTTCATACCCCATGGGCATGATCCATACAGTTCTTGGTTCTACTGCCTCCATTAGACACTGATCTGTTTCTACCATGAAGCATACTGTGTCTTTGTACTTTCCAACAAGGGATTGGGGTATTCTTTCTCTTGCATGCATCATGCCTTGGAAGTTCCTGAAATATCCCCATAGAGCTGTATTTCTTGCTTTAGCATCCCCAAGTCCATGCAAATAGTCTCTGATTTGGATGGCAACCGGTCTGTCATTCTGCCATATCCATCCACTGGATTCGGGAAGTTCATTCATATAGTAAAAGAAGAGACAACGGATCAGATTGCCATACTTGAAGGAGTTTTTCTTGTCCTTCTTAATCTTCTGCAGATTTTCAAAAAGTTGTCTTACAAGAAGCTCACACAAGTCATAGTCTGCATTCTCCTTTAACATTTGATAAGCTGTGTAGATTGCAGTTCCCGGTACTGAATTTTCCCTACTGGAGTGATAGATTTTGTAACCAATTATCATAGATGCAAATTTGACATCCGGTTCAGTGATGTCATCAACTGTCATAGCTCTCTTGTCAAACTTGGATCCGGTTGCATCACTAACTATCTGATTTTTGACAGACTTGAGAACAAGTAATCCACCTGATGAGTGCAGACTGGTTACAGCCCTAATTGCATCTTTGGTGATCTTGAAGGGCTTGTTCAACCATAGGAAGTTGTCATGTACTCTACTTAGTACATACCGGACCCATTCATCTTCTTCAAAATAGGGGAAATGAATGCACTGTGCAAAGTGTTTGTCCCGGATGGCTTTGTACTGAGGTTTGATCTCAAAGGAGTCATCTATCAATTGTTTGTGATAGATATCCATCAGTTTTGATTCTCCAAAGTCTTCAAAATTCGCATGGATGTAAACCCTAATGTCTTCTGTATGCAATACACCATGTGGAACACTAGAGAAGGCTCCTAGTGTATCTACCTCCAAGGATTTGTAAGGATGTTTCTTGAATGTGGGACAAGGTCTATCAGAGATCTTAACTATATTCGGAGTAGCCATTTTTCAAAGATTGCAGGGAGATATTGAAAACAAAAAATACCTTATGCGCCTTCGGTTATTTGGATTGATTTCTGTATGTAGTAACTTCTATAAGTGATCTTTAGTGAACTTGATGAATTTTGTCGCAGAGCTCCACTTTTCGCTTCTTCTTGGGTGTGGAATGATCAAATGATTATTGAGAAATCCCTTATATCGTTTCGCAAACCCTAATATCTATTTGCAATAAATGCTCCACCTATATTATTCCGGTTTGCCTTATCTGGATAGCTTGGAGTATCCCGGATCAGTCCTGATCTATGAACATCATACGGATCTTTCAATCATGAATAAATCGAGATGACACATTACAAGAACATCCCAAACATTTTGTCCAGTCCGCAGAGTAAAATAATGTACTTCCAGATCTCTCCGGACCCTTTTGTAGTCCTCTGTCATTCTGGAGCATCTCCCGGAACAGGTCTTGCTTGATCAATCACAACTTCTTGACATCTTCATGCGGACCTCTGAAGTCTTATCTGGATCATCTCAGGACTTATATCTTCAAACCCTTTACTCCGCATCTTGTGTCACATCCAGCACCACTTGTTTGGCTGGGGGAACAGGATTTTCTTTGAGTCCCCCTTGAGCCAGAGCTCACTTTCTAATTTCTGGAAGGAATATCAGCACCAGAATCTGGTGCAGATCCATTTTCTGTATTCTCTGAACTTTTCTTTACCCAAATCTTGCTCATCTGATTCCTAACTTCATCCGCATTCATCTTTTGTTTACCCTTGTCTTGATTCTGATTATACACCGGACCTCTTTTGTCCTGATTCTTGATTTTGCAGACTTTAGCATTATGATCGGACCTATTACAGATTTGGCAAATAACATTTCTTTGCATATTTGACTGATAACCTCTTGATCTACATTGATTAGCCATATGACCTACTCTATTGCATGCAAAGCATCTACCATTGAATGATTTGTTTATTTGCATATTTCTGCATTCATGAGACTTGTGTCCATACCTTTTGCAGTTAAAGCACTGTCTAGAGAAGGATGAATTATTCTGATTCATTCTCTTTCTGCACTGATTAGCTTTGTGACCAAAGTGGTTGCAGCTGTGGCAGTATCCATTGAAGGATGGATATCTTTGAGCATTGGGCTGTCTTACCGGAGATCTTCTAGGCCTATTCCTTGGATTTTCTGATCCAAAATTCTTTTGACCAGATCCGGAGCTTTCTCCTTTCTCATATCCCAAACCATACTTGTCATCTGTCCTCTTTTGACTTCCAAGAAGAACTTCAAGTTGAGCAGAACTTATCTTGAATTTCTCTTTATATTCATTTGCTGTTTGAAGGTCTCTTTTGAGAGAGACAATTTGATCCTCAAGTTTTTCTTCATTATCTTTGGCATCTTCAAGATCATATTCAAGATGTCTGATAATTCTGTCCATCTGATGGCATTCTTCTGATTTCTCCTTAAGAGATTGTCTTAGATTGTCTTCAGCTTTTCTTTTCTCTTCAATCTCTTGAGTAAACTTTATAACTCCTGATTCCATTTCATGTCTTACCATAATGACTTCTTTTGATAATTTTTCACATAACTTGGTTTTCTCAGTCAATTCTTCATTTGTATTGCTTTCTTCACTTTGTCTTGCCAATTGTTGGAGCAGCTCCTTTCTCTTGTTCATAGAGAGACTTAATTTGTCCTTTAATTCTCTCATGAATTCATCAGCATGTTTGAGTCTTTCCTTTAATTCATTGACTTCAGAGTTTGACTGTTCAAGATCTTCAAGGGCAGTCTTGAGTTGCTCCTTTAAACCATATGCATCCATTTGAACTCCCAGATCTTCCTCGAGCTGTTAGGCTCTATTAGGAGGAACTTAGCTCTGATACCAATTGTTGATAACTGAGAGGGGGGGGGTGAATCAGTTATCCTAATTATTTCTTTTTCTGAACTTTCTTATTAATCAATGCAGCATTGAATCAAACAAACAAACATTACCATGAAATGAAAAACACATGACACAGTATTTTTGACGTGGAAACCCTGTTAAGGGAGAAAACCATGGGGTGATTAACCCAAAGATTATTCTCTGTTAAAAGAATAAGGAGTTACAAAATGGCACTTGCCAATTAGGGCTCACTGCCCGAGCACACTGCTCACAAGAGGCACACTGCCTACAAAGAGACACACTGTCTACAAAAGAATGTTATATAATACTTGAACTGATTGGAAGCATCTACATATGCTAGAGTTCAGTTCCGGTTAGGCTCAGTACACTGATCTGCTGCACTTCATCTTTCGTCTGTTCTTTATTCTGCTATCCTTTCACATACCAGATCTTTCTTACTACTTCTGCTCTGTTCTGCACTTATTCGCATACTGGTGCAGGAGCACCTGAGGTGTCATCAAACCCCCATAAGGCACATTTTGAAGTTTTTGTATTCTAAGAGACCATGGTTGTTAATAAGGTCTTGAAAGATCATTTCTCATGTTTTTTAATAAGGTCCAAGTGACCACTCTCATATGTAATGAAGTCATGTTAAGGTCCTTGAAGTATGTCTAGTCAAAGGAAGTCATGCAATGTAAGGTTTTCTAAGAGTTATTTTGTAAAACCAATGTAAACATGTGTTGTAAAGAGGGGAAAATGACCCCACAGTTGAAAAACAGTTGTGGACAGTTGAAAACCACCTTGCATATGTACAAATACCCTCACATACCCCGAGGAGAAAGGTTGGATGAATAAAAATCACGTTTTTGCCTTTTTTTCCTTGTTTTTCTGTACTTTTGACTGCAAATTTGCTGTTTCCAGCGTTGGTACGGTTCTGTACGGACAGATACAGAGGCAAGCCATATATGGTTGGAAAGAGGATTGAATAACCTTTCCAATGCATCTGGTTTGAGGTCCTAACTCCATTCCTAGAGGAAATTATCGCTGTTTTTCTGGAACTGCCTGTTTGACTGTGAAAACAGGGATTTTGAGGGTTTGCAATGCATTTTTGGACCTTTCCATGAATGTAGGATTCTAATTCTCATGGAGTAGGTCCTTATTAACATGTACCATATGTTTCTAACCATGAAAAAGCAGGAGGAGTGTAAATGGGAGAGGTGATCACCGTTTGGAGTCAAGTTTGCATGTGAAAAGAGCATTGAGAATGGTGGCATGGTTATAGCAGCCGGAGATCTGTCTTAACAAGGTGATATTTTTATGATTGCTGTTGTTTAATATGGTCAATAAGATGGTGTTGGACCTTTGAATGAGGTCTGGAAGTGATTGGAAGTGGGAGATCTAGGAAGCCCTAGGTTTTGAGGCCTAGAAATGAGATTTTTGTATTGCAAACCTTAAATGTGCAAACCTCCTGATAAGACCTGGAAAATCCTTGGTTTTGAACCCTTTCCTAAGACTGTTTTTAGGTTTGAAGTGTGTGGGACAAGTTTGTCATAGGGTTCCTTTGTAAAATGGTCAATTTAGGCCTTGTGGGAAGGCAGCAGGGTGTTAGGACAGTCACATTTTGTCCAAAACAACAGTAGGTGAGTTTGAGATATGTTTTATAACTCAATAGAGGGTATCCAAATCAGTCATTTGTTTCAAGAGTGTTTTGGGAAAGTTTGGAGAAAAGTACAGTTTAGTCGCTGAACAAGACTACAAGGATTAGGCCTGTTTAATGGGAATTGTCAAGAATCTATCAAATTGGTTTGTGAAACCTTTGGAACCTTGTTGGTTGGGGTAGGTTGAGACCCTAGAAGGTGATAGAATTCATCTGAGAAGTTGAAATCCAAACTTGGGCCCTTTGGTGGAGTTTAGGACAAGTGGAAGGCTAGAGAAGTCTTATTGGTTGAAGCCCGCAAACTATTGAAACCCTTTGATCTTGTTAGATTATCTTTGGGGACCTAACACCTCTGCATCACATACACCATCACACAATTACACTTTTCACAACTAAATCCATCCTCTATATATATCCGCACAAGTAATTTCATCACCTTTCTAGTCGGCATCCGAAACAGTCTAGTTTCTTACAAACTCTATTCTGTCGGCTGAATCCTTGCTCACCAAGCAATGCGGATCAAGCATATACTTGTAGATATCATTAATCATGTCGGCCAAACATGATTCGTGCCTTCACAATCTTTACCATCAACAGTAACACATCCGGAAAATATTCTGATGCTCTGTCAGTCAGTTCTTCCTCTATTCTCATTGTCTTTAAGGAATCCGGTACTCAGCTATTCATATCTTTTTCTTTGTCCATTACTGGAGGCTAAATCCTTGGAATATACTACTCAAAGTAGTCCTCTTGACTTCCCCAAATCCGCACTGCACCAAGACACTTCCTCTGAGAGATCCGGACCAATCTGTCGGACCTTGCCACATGCTCTGTTCTTGTTCACCGGACCAATCTGTCGGACCTTGCCACATGCTCTGTTCTTGTTCACCGGACCACAACAGTCTTCATTCTGGCTTCCGGTAGAGACACACCATGACTTGCGGATATGTGGGATGACCTTTGTTGCCATCAATGACAACAACCATGATTCCATATAGTGTTTCTTGCCAACAGGGTAAGTGTTTGTTGAGCCAACATGATATACTTAAGTGATTGTGTTGTTTGTTTGGGAGTGTGTACTAGCTTTGAGATGGGTGCTAAGGTTAAATAGGTCCAACTTATCACTTGATTTGAACCACATAATGGAATTTGATTCCTACATCACTGCATATGATTCGCGAACCGACAATGATAAACCATTACATGTTTCATGTTACATATTTCATCTTCGTTAACAAAGGGAAATATTTTAAAGACTTGCAGAGGATATAATGTAAGATCAAGATTGTCGGAAGTATATAGATGTGTGTGTTGTTAATTAGAAATAATAGTGTGTGAAAAAATAATTACAAAAGAAGTTTTGATGATGAAATGTGGAAAGGATCATTTCAAACAAGGTAATAGAAAAGTAATGTTTCCGCAGAGATAGTTGAGAAAGTTGTGATGACAGAGAAGAGATATTTGAAGGATTTTTGATACTGTCGAGCTTGATATAGTGATTGTTCATATGTAAATGGCAAGAAGCTAATGGTGCAAAGTTTTGGAAAGATCAGTAGAAGCTTGAAGTTGAAGCAACTTGTGTTGAATCTTCTGAATTAGAAAAGTATCTTGGTATAGAGGTTGTAGCCTCATTTTGTTGTAAGTATTGTAGCACTTGAGGGAGTTGTAGCTTCCTTTGGGTTGTATCCCATAAATGTTATTTTAAATCTATTTTACTTGTGAGGATGGATTTGGATAGTAGATCCAAGTAGTTTGGTCATCATGGTTTTTCTCTTCTAGGGTTTTCCACATAAATTTGGTGTTATGGTTGTGTGCTTGTGTGATCTTTTGTTTCTCATGGTTTAGATGCTTACATTTGTTTGAATTTTTTGGAAGGAAAGAATTTGATTAATTATTGTTTCACCCTCCCCTCTCAGTATTTCTTTGTGTTCAACAATTGGTATCAGAGCTAAGTTCCTTGATACAGTCTAACAACTGAGGTAGATCTTGGATTGAGACAGATGAGAAATGAACTACTGGTTAATGATAAGAATTCTCTAGAGGATGGTAAAGATATAACATGCATTAATGAAGAAGAATGTGAAGTTGATTTTGAAGGAGAACTCATTTCTGCTCTAGAAGATCTAGATATAGCAAGGAGAGAAAATGAAGAATATATGGCCAAGCTCAAAGAATCAAGAGAAGTAATTGTCAAGATGAAATTTTAAATTGAAAAAGGTAAAAAGGCTATGGATTGTCTAAATGCTAAGCTCAATGCCAAATCAATTGAATGCTCCAAAATTGAAGAAGAAGTTGTCTTTTTGATGAAAGAACTAGAGTTCAAGCAAAGGATTAGATAGATAAGAGTCTAAAACTTAAAAAGAGTACCAACATCCTTGATGAGATAATCACTATTCAAAGACCTCTAAAGAATAAGGGCGGTCTTAGATTTGAAAAAGGTTAGAATTCAAAAATAGATATACCTAAAGGCATGTTTGAAATGAAAAAGAAAGATCCCTACACTAAAGACTCTGAGATGACTGAAGATGAGGAGCAGGCATTGGATGATGACTTCATCAAGGTTAGTAATTAGAAGAAAGGTTTCAAGAGATCTCCTCCCAGACAGGATGCTACTCCCAGGTTCTCTCAATCCTTGTATGGTTACTCTTACTCTTGCAATAAGTTTGGTCATAAGGGAATTGATTGTAGAACTAAGGAAACAAGAAATAATTACTTCAGCAAGAACTCATTTCTGTCTCTGAAACATGATGTTATGATCTCTCATTTCTTTTATGGTTATTGTTATGCATGCAATAAGTTTGGTCATAGGGTTGTTGATTGTAGAACTAAAGTAAGGAGAAATAGTTATATGAGTGTGAACTCATTTTTCTCTCCAAAATACAATGTTGTTTAATACAAGTGCAACAACTTTGGGCATAAAGCAAGAGTCTAAAAAAGTGGTTTTATGGAACCAACTATTCAGCATAGGAAGATGGAAGAAACCTTGATTCAACAAAAGAAGGAAATGGCAAAGATATGAAGAAGGAAATCAGAACAAGATAATGAGAAGAAGGAAGAACTTGTTCTTCTGCCTCATGCAGAAGACTTAATAGTTGATTAATAAAAGAGCATAGAGTCAGGGGGAGCTAACCATTGCATATCTATTTATTCCCCTTATATTATTGTGGCTTCTACAAATTGAAACTAGGCACATAGATGTTTTGGCATGAAATTGATAGATGGAGGATGTTAATAAGGCATGATAGTTTTGATACCACAAATTTCTAGAATGATATCATAAAATGCGGATGAATGTTGAATGAATTTAGGTCTTTGTGGATTTACAAAGCACTCCGCCAACAGCTAACCTAATAGGAATAAGGTGTAATAAATGTGAAAAGATAGGGCAAAAAGAGAGCTACTTATGCACCATTTGCATGATCTAAACTTCATTCAAAACCAAAGAAACTTGAAATCTAGAGCTCAGAAGAGAAGAATGAGAACCTAGCATTTAAAGTGATTTGGTGAATTTGAGAAGAAAAGTAGCTAAAGGCAAAACCCTAGCGACAAAGCACAAAGGTTTTTTTTAGAATTGTTATTTCACAAAGCCCTAGTTACATAATATAAAAAAATTGAGATGGTGACACTACAATTAGTTGATGTTTTTGAGAAGCTAAGGCTGAAATACAAGAAATAGTCGTACAAGGCCATGGAAGTGGACAAGGACAATGTGTTTTCCTATGTCCCTGTAGATGGCATGCACACCAAGGATGTAAGGATATACATCCATGCTCATCTAAGGGAAATTAATCGTGCAAAGTTTGAAGAGCTTAGAGATACCCTCTTGGATGATGATAGTTACAAAACAGAGTATGCAAACATTGCAACCAAGTGACTAAATGTGTGGAAGGATTACCTTGATTTTTGCGATGAACATGAATGGATGAGGTATGTATTGAGAAAAATTCATGATGAGTTTTAATATCTTGATAAGCCCTATAGGATTACCAAGGATGCAATTAGGGTTGTTACTGGGTTATGTTCAACTGGATTGGTGCCAATGATGAAATCAATCAAAAATTAGAAGGTCATAGAATTGACTGGGGCAAAGTTTGATAAAAGAACCCTAAGTGTGAATGATATAATTGACCCAAGGTATGGTATGCTGAAATGGGCATTGCCTAGATAATTTACTATGGAAATAAAGAAGGGTCCACCACTAGTATCACAATTTACACAACATATCAGATGGTGAATGAAGGGATAGATTTTCACCTATTTGAGGTCATGAAAGAGCAACTAATGGAGAATTTGAAGAGAACCAAAGATACAAGCTATAATTTTAGGTATGGTACTCTTATCTTTTTCCTTGTATTTTACTTCTTGAATGAGTTTTTAGGGTGTAAGGGAAAGGTTTGGCAACAACACATTTCTATTATTGCACAAATCAAGGATCATATAAAGAGGTTTTGGTGATAATAAGAATTGTAGCACTATGTACTAGGGGTTTTTCAAAACCCTGCAATCTGATATGCAAGCCAGAGAGAGAATTCATTACAATATTGTAAGGAAATATAAAGAAGATATCACCTTCTTGGTTGATAAAGACTACACTTACATGGAGACAGTATAGCCAAGGACTGCTTGGATACCTAGATTTCCATCTGAGGCCTCTACAAAGGAGATAAAGACCTATGTTGATATTCTTCTCAGCAAACCCAAGGATACAACAATAGAAAGGTTTGGAACCTATGATGAAATAAGGGAAAAGATGAATAAGAAGAGTACAGAGGAGCATTTTGAGAAACACAAAGAATAATTACATAAGAAATGGGGTGTTCCACCTAAATCTTCATCAAAAACCCCTATGGTGGAACCTCAACCTATTCATGCCAATTTGCTAGCTACCCAAGTGCCTTGAGGACAAGTAGTTCCATATATATAGCTGTAAATGCTCCACAACCCTTACGTTTAACAAAAATTGTATCCACTGGAAGAAGAGTTGCATCTGAAACTCTCGCTCAAATGAAAATAGAAGAAAATAAGCATGCAAGACCTAAACAGCCAGCCAAAAGAAAGAAGGTTCAAATAGAGGAGGTAGAAGAGGAAAAAGGAAGAAGGAGAGGAAAACACTTCCAAGATAAAAAGAAAAGGGAAGAAGACTAAGAAAACTTATCTAGTGATGCCTCCACAAGATCCTGATCAATCAGAGGCTATCTTCAATGGGATTGTGCATCATGGTATACTGAAGGAGACAATAGAACTACATCCAGATGTACCTCTTGTAGATCAAAAGACCATTGAGAAGGCTATGGTCATGCACATGATCAAATACAAGGTGTCTTTGAGTGATATTATTCAAAAGGTTCCAAAGATTCTAGCTTAGGATTTGAGGCAAAGGAGATAAAAGGACATTTAAATGGATGAATAGTTGAGACAACAAGCTCTAGATAAGACTAAGCCTACTATTTCTCAAGAAGAAAATGACAAACTGTCACAAATGTAGGCTCAATAGTTGAGGACCAACCATAGGGTTGATACTCTTATAAGCATGGAAAAGGATGACAGAGATTAGATCAAAAAGGAAACTGTGGAGGTGATAAAGAACATCTTTGAAGAGGTAAAAGAAGTAGAGAATGTGGAGCAACAAAAAGTATCTCCACCTCACAATACAGTGTCTCCTTCACATAACACTGATAAACAAAATCCACGAGAGTGGCAAGAGGAGAAAGTTGCACAAGTTGAAGGAAAAACATCTCCTGCTCATAATACTGAGGAAGGTAATACTCCTCTAGACAATAGAAAGCATCATGTTGGTCCTGATCAACAAGAGGAGCAGGTAATACTTGATTTAGGAGAGAGCTTTGAGAGAGCATAGGAAACATCTTCATCCTCCTCTCTTGTAGATTCAATTAAAGAGTTTCTAGCACAACAGATGCAAATTCAACCCCTAGTTACTCCTCAACTTTTACAACTACTAGTGCTTGATGGACAATTTAACTTGTCTAACATATCTCCTCTCCACAATCTACAACTTGGAGATATCCTTGAATCCATCACAAGGTAGGAGATTCTACAACAACAAGTTGAAGAAGCTGAATTGTTAGAAAAGGCAATGAAAATAATTCAAGATTAATTGCCTAAGGCATAAAGAGATCCATGTCTACCTCCCACACAACAAATGAAACTTTTGTTGGATTCTTTGAAAGCACATTCTTCTTATCTGGAGAAGCAGGTAGAGTAAAAGGTAATTGAGTAGGTAAATAGAAAGATAATGGTTGATGTATCTAGAAGATGTGCTAAAGCACATGCTAAGATGAATGAGAATGTAAAAAGCATTCAAGAATGCTAAGAGGATGCAAAAATGCTTTATCAATTTTGTTTAAAATGGCTAGGAACTACCAAGAACATAAATGATCAAAATGATTCTATTGAGTCACAAATTATTTAACTAGCCAATGTATATGATCCAATTAAGGACAAAGATGGAGCTACTGTTGGCAAGAGACACTATATGGATTCATGAGTGTTATCATTGATGGAAACAAAGTTCATCCCACCCATCTGCAAAACATGGTGTACCCACACCAAAAGTTAGAATGAAGAAGTGTTGTGGTCTGGTAAGGAAGAATAGAGCATGCAGCAGGGTCCGACAGTCAGGTCCGGATCTCTCAAAGGAAGTATCTCAGTAAAGTATGGATTTCAGGAAGTCAAGAGGAGTACCTTGACTGATATATTCCAGGGATTGAGCCTCTGGTGATCGAAGAGTGAAGAGACATAAGCACTTGAGTGTTGGGTTTCTGTTTGGCAGAGTAGACAGAGGAAGAACTGACCGATAGAGCATCAGACCTAAATCCAGATGAGATATTGATGGTGATCAAGCTTCCTGAGGTATCATTCATGATTGGCTGACATGATTGATGACTTCTATAAGCATCTCTTTGATCCGCATTACTTGGTATGCAAAGATTCAGTTGACAGATCAGAGTTTGGAAAAATATTGAGTATTCCGGATGCTGACTAGAAAGTGGATGAAATCTTTGGTGCGGATATATATACTAGATGGATTTAGATATGAATGTGTGTGTTGTGTGTTGTTGAGTGTGAATAAAAGTAGAGGAGCAAAATAACAGCAGCATCAAGAAGAAGAAGAATGAAGTGTAGTAGATCCGTATATTGAGCCTAACCAGAACTGAACCTCAGCATATGTGGATGCTTCTCTTCAATTCAAGTATCTAGTTTCCTTGTATAAACTATTATAGGCAGTGAGCCTCTTGTGAGAAGTGTGCTCGGGCAGTGAGCCCTAATTGGCAAGTGCCATTTTGTACTATCTTATTCTTCTAACATAGAATACAATCTTGGGTTAATCACCCCGTGGTTTTTCCCTTAACAGGGTTTTCCACATCAAAATCATTGTGTCATGTGTATTGATGTTATTTCCATTCCATGGTTATGTTTGCTTATTTGATTTGATGCTACATTAATTATTAAGAAAGTTCAAAAATCTAAAATAATTAAGATAACTGATTCACCCCCCCTCTCAGTTATCAACAAATGGTATCAGAGCCAGGTTCCTCCAAACAGAGCCTAATAGCTTGAGGAAGATCTAGACATTCAAATGGATATGTATGGTATGAGGGAACAACTTTAGTCTGCCCTAGATGATCTTGAACAATCTAGTTCTGAAGTCAATGAATTGAAGGAAAGACTTAAACATGCTGATGAATTCATAACTGAATTAAAAGGGAAACTGAGTATCTCCATAAAAAAGAGAAAGGATCTTCTTCAACAATTAGCAAGTCAAGGTGAAACCAATTATAGAAATGAAGACCTAAAAGAGAAAACCAAGCTATGTGAAAAGTTATCAAAAGAGGTCATTATGGTAAGACATGAAATGGAATTAGGAGTTATGAAGTTCACCCAAGAAATTGAAGAAAAAAGAAAAACTGAAGATGATCTAAGAAAATCTCTCAAGGAAAAATCAGAAGACTACCATAAAATGGATAGAATAATTAGACATCTGGAATCTGATCTTGAAGATGCTAGAGATAATGAAGAAAACCTTGAGGATCAAATAGACATTCTTAAAAAGGATCTACAAACAACAAATGACTACAAAGAAAAATTCAAGATAAGATTCGCTCAACTTGAAGTTCTTCTTGAAAGTCAAAAGAGGGTAGATGACAAGCATGGCTTGGGATATGAGAAAGGCAAAAGCTCCGGATCCAGTCAAAAGAACTCTGGATCAGGAAATCCAAGGAACAGACCTAGAAGACCTCCAGTAAGGCAACCAAATGCTCAAAGATATCCATCCTTCAATGGATATTGCCACAACTACAATAACTTTGGTCATAAACCAAATCAGTGTAGAAGAAGAATGAATCAGACTAATTCATCCTTCTCTGGATAGTGTTTCAATTGGAAAAGGTATTATCACAAATCTCATGAGTGTAGAAATACGCAAATGAACAATTCATTCAATGGTAGATGTTTTGCATGCAATAGAATGGGACATATGGCTAATCAGTGTAGATCAAGAGGATATCAGTCAAATATGCAAAGAAATGTTGGTTGCTACAATTGCAATAAAACTAGTCATATTGGCAAATTCTGTAGAAGTAAGAATCAAGACAAAAGGGGTCCGGAACAATATAATCATACCCAAGACAAAGGAAAGGGAAAAGTGAACGTGGATGAAATTCAAAGGGAGATGAATAAGATCTGGGTGAAAAGAAGCACGGAGAATGTTGGGGATGGATCTGCACTAGAATCTGGTACTGATAATTAAGTAGATGAGCTTTGGCTCAGGGGGAGTCACTAAGAAAAACAAATCCCCCAGCCAGTCAATCGGTGCCTGAAATTGGTACATGAGAAGTTCTGGATTAAAATATTCTTAGAGAAACATCTAAAGAAAGCTTGGTAAAGATATGGAAGATCCGCAGGAAGATTTGAAGAGTCTAATCTTCCAAGATTGATCCGGTTTAACGATCATCCGGTAAAATAGGATTATCACAATTAGATCTGGTATGATTCAAATTCAAGGCATCTTGATCTGCGAATAGATCAAATGTTTGGGGAAAGTAAGATAATTTGTTATTAACCACCAAAGATAACCCTAAGTATATCTCAATGATCCAAAAAATGATCTTTCTCAAAATAAGAAGAACCAGGCAACCAAAATGACTTAAGTTGCACATTTATTGCAGTGTGGATTTAGGGTTTTTCTCAGAAATAAAAGGGTTCATTTGCTCGTCATATGCACATTTACATTCGAGAAGAAAAGAAAAGGAGATCTGCAACAAATTGTTTCAAATTTCTCAAAGATCAACTGTTGAAGATGATTCATCCAGTAAATCAATCCGGCTCACTTCACGAACCCTAGAAGCGCAAAACGTATTTTCCATCTTTGAATATTTCTCTATAAGTCTTTTTGAATATGGATACACCGAATGTTATAAAGATCACTGATAGGCCACATCCTAAATTCAAGAAACATCCATATAAATCCCTAGAAGTTGATCCCTTAGGTGCCTTTTCAAGCATTCCGCATGGGGTTCTGCATGTAGAAGATGTTAGGGCATATATTCATGCAAATATTGAAGAATTTGGGGAATCTAAGCTGGTCGATATCTATCACAAGCATTTGATAGATGACTCATTTAAACTCAAAATTTAGTATAAAGCTATCTAGGACAAACATTTTGCACAGTGCATTCATTTCCCCTATTTTCTGGAAGATGAATGGGTCTGGTATATTTTGAGAAGAATGCATGACAACTTCATGTGGTTGAACAAGCCGTTTAAGATCATTAAGGATGCCATTAGGGTAGTAACCGGATTACACTCAATCGATGGAATGCCTACTCTCAAATATGTCAAAAACCAAATTGTAAGTGAGGATACTGGATCGAAGTTTCATAAAAGAGCAATGACAATTAAGGATATCATAGATCTGGATATCAAGTTTGCATCAATGATAATTGGATATAAGATATATCACTCCAGCAGGGAGAATTCAGTATCTGGAACTACTGTATATACTGCTTATGAAATGTTGAGGAAGAATGCAGACTATGATCTTTGTGAGCTCCTTCTGAACCAACTCTTGGAGAATCTGTAGAAGATAAAGAAGGATAAGAAGAATTCTTTCAAATACAGTGGTTTGATACTATGCCTATTCTTTTATTACAAGAATAAGCTACCTGGATCAAATGGATGGGTATGGAAAAATAATAGACCGGTTGCAATTTAGATCAAAGATTACTTGCATGGGCTTGGTGATGCTAAGGCACAAAACACAACACTATGGGGTTACTTCAAAAACTTCCAAAGCATGATGTAGGCTAGAGAAAGAATTCCCCAATCCCTAGTTGAAAAATATAAAGATACAGTATGCTTTATGCTAGAAACTGATCAGTGCCTAATGGAGGTAGTGGAACCAAGAACAGTGTGGATCATGCCTATGGGGTATGAAGTGGATGAGAAAATTGTAGAGCTGCATGTTCAGCACATGCTAGGTCAGCCCAAGGATCCCAAGGCAAAAAGGTTTGGAACCTTTGAAGAATTAAGTGTAAAAATCCATGTGGAGCTCAGACAACTAGAGATGAAGAGAAAAGTGAGAAAAGAGGTAGAAGAATTTGCCAAGAGGCATAGAATTTCAAAAGAGGCACTTGATGCCAATAGAGAGAAAATGGAAAGGGTGGAGAAAGAAAAGCAAGAAACTAGAAAAGAAAGTGCTCCAGTGCAAGCCCCCTCCCAGACTAGATCAACCAAAAGCTCTGCACCTATCACTTCCAAGGGTCAAAAGGCTTCAAAATTGGAAGCTCAGACATCCAAAAAAGGAGAGAAGAGAACCAAGAAAAAGGCAACAAGGTCTTACACAATCCAAAAGGATGAAGAAGAGACAAAATCAAATGAGGAAGCAAAGAAAATGAAGAAGAAAAAGAAAACATCCAGTGAACCCTCTACTGAAGAAGTAACTGAAGAATTTGTTGAGAAGCCTCCTCTGTGCATTGATGACATCATAAAATCAATTACTGTGGATGGGAACCTTCAACCAATGGCTGAATTCTATGATGATTACAATGAAGTTGACCAAAATATCTTGCAAGAAGCCACAGTCAGGTATCTGAATATCTACAACAAGGCTTTTATTGAAATCATATCTCTTATTCCCAAAAGCCTAGAAAGGAAATTTGAAATAAGAAAGAATAATGCTATGGCAAAGGATATTTAGATCTGAAGACAGATAGCTATTCAACTATATCCTTCAATCACTCCTAAGTAGAAGAATATGATCTTCAAAGATTGGAAGGATGAGTTTAGGAGCAAAGCTAGAATGAATCAGCTTATGCTCAGAGAAACTGACAAAGTAGCAAAAGAGACAGAAGAGATCCTCTAGAATGCATACAAAAGATTCAACATTCCTATTATAGAGGACTTAGGTGATGATCCCTCAGCTACAAATGTTGAAGAAGAATCTACTGAGACAGTGGCAGAAGAGGTAAAGGAGATAGGTGAAGAAAAAGGTGAGGACTTAGATTCCTCTGCTTCAGAAGAGGAGGTCCATGAACAAGCAAACATCTCTCCTCTGGTTTCCCCTGTAGACTCTGGATCCAAAGAAAAAGAAAGAGTAGAAGAGAAGATTAGTCAAGAAGCAGAGGAAAAGAAAAAAAAGATGATAGTAGTAAGGCTACAGAATGAGAGAAAACTCCAATAGAGAAGGCCACAGATGATAGTGGTAAGAGTGCAGAAGGGGAGAAAACTCTGTCTCCGGCAAGAGACACAGCAGAGGCAGTCGAATAATTCTTAACCAAAGAGATGATGGAATTTGATGAACCAAAACTTCTTCAAGGACCATTCAATTTTGACTCCCTCTCCCTTGTTCAAGCCATGAAGCTAGCATCCTTTACTCCAGAAAAGGCAAAAGAAAATCTTCTAAAGTCTCACATGGAAGACTACAAGCTTATAGAAATTGCATCTGGTGTATTGGAGAAGATCTTGCCATCTTTTTAGAAGGATCCCTCAGCCTCTTCATCTAGTAATCTCAAATATCTAGTTAATAGTGTTAGCACACATTTTGATTCCTTAGAAAAGTCAGCAGAAGATAAGGTTTGGAAGGAGTTTTTGGTAAAAAGATTATCAGAGGTACAAGGGTTAATATCAAATGATAGGAGAGTTATGGATATCAGAATAAAGAACCTAGAAAATGCTCTCAAAGATGGGGGAGATATATATAAATTTTGTTTATCCTGGCCTAAAGTGACCAAGGACATTGAGAAGAAAATAAAAGAGCAAGAGGATAAACTGTTATGTTTATCTCAAAATTTTGATCCTCTATCCTCCATAGTAAATCAAGAGTGTCAGACTATTTCAGTCATAAATGAAATAAAGATACTTGAGAAGGAGAAGAAAAATAGAATAAATAGGTTGAGTGAACTTAGAGGGATCATTATCCCTAAGTTAGAGGCCATGCATGAAGCCCTAACTGATGCTCAGGCCACAGCCCAGACCGGTGATCCAACAAATCTCAAGAAGGCAGAAGCTTTTGCATTCCTGTTGAGTGGTCACATCTCAATTTTGGACAGGATGAAGCTGAGTTGGGCAACAGAACTTGTACAATTGAAAAACACTTTTGCAGATATACTAAAGTATATGTAAAGTATAATCAGATAATATACTTATGCGATTAAGTATAGATTGAGTTTTGCCAATTTTCGTGTGCAGACCCCACCCTTTTACATTGATGTCAAAGGGGGAGTGAGAAACAATGAAAAATGAGGAATCTAGCTAGGGGGAGCTCCAGAAAATGTACATAAGAACATAACATTAGCCAAGGGGGAGTATAGTGTGACACTTAGTCATTTTTTACTAAGTGTTACCATCAATGCCAAAGGGGGAGATTGTTGGCAAGAGACACTATATGGCTTCATGAGTGTTGTCATTGATGGTAACAAAGTTCATCCCACCCATCCACAAAAGATGGTGTGCCCATACTGGAAGTCAGATTGAAGAAGTGTTGTGGTCCGGTAAGCAAGAACAGAGCATGCAGCAGGGTCCGACAGTCAAGTCCAGATCTCTCAAAGGAAGTATCTCAGTAAAGTTTGGATATGGGGAAGTCAAGAGGAGTACCTTGACTGATAGATTCCAGGGATTGAGCCTCTGGTATTGGAAGAGTGAAGAGACATAAGCACTTGAGTGTTGGGTTTTTGTTTGGCAGAGTAGACAGAGGAAGAACTGACCAGTAGAGCATCAGACCTAAATCTGGATGAGATATTGATGGTGATCAAGCTTCTTGAGGTATCATTCATGATTTCCCGACATGATTGATGACTTCTATAAGTATCTCTTTGATCCACATTACTTGGTATGCAAAGATTTAGCTGACAGATCAGAGTTTGGGAAAATATTGAGTATTCCAGATGCCAACTAGAAAGTGGATAAAATCTTTGGTGCGGATATATATACTAGATGGATTTAGATATGAATGTGTGTGTTGTGTGTTGTGTGTTGTTGAGTGCGAAGAAAAGTATAGGAGTAGAATAACAACAGTAATACAAGTCTAGTATGTGACAGGACAACAGCATCAAGAAGAAGAAGAATGAAGTGTAGTAGATTAGTATATTGAGCCTAACCAGAATTGAACCTTAGCATATGTGGATGCTTCTCTTCAGTTCAAGTATCTAGTTTCCTTGTATAAACTATTGTAGGCAGTGAGCCTCTTGTGAGTAGTGTGCTCGGGCAGTGAGCCCTAATTGGCAAGTGCCATTTTGTACTATCTTATTCTTCTTACAGAGAATACAATCCTAGGTTAGTCACCCCATGTTTTTTCCCTTAACAGGGTTTTCCACATCAAAATCATTGTGTCATGTGTATTGATCTTATTTCCATTTCATGGTTATGTTTGCTTATTTGATTTGATGCTGCATTAATTGTTAAGAAAGTTTATAAAGATGAAATAATTAAGATAACTGATTCACCCCCCCCTCAGTTTTCAATAGCTACAAGGGCACAAATAGAAATTCTTCACTCCCAAATGAAGCAACTTCTAGATCAAAGGGAGAAAATCAAAGGAGAAATTGGTTAGGTAAGGTAAGTTGTGAGTCTAAGGTTAGCATCTTTGACTGGGATCTTGTCAGAGGTAGATAATGTTTCTTAGAAAGCAAAGGTACCTTCTACACTAGAATAGGTAGAAGAGTTGTCTATTCAACTAGAGAGCCAAATGCACATTCTGTCTTTAACAAAGAAACACTAGGATACAACACTTTCCCAGTTAAAACTAATATATAAGAATTTGCTACCTTCAAAGTAATTAGAAAATATGTTAAAGGTAAGACAAATTTTGATGTTGTATAGGTATGCAGAGAATAAAATAGGAATAAATAGTGCTTTTTTTATACGAACAAGGAACTATGTAAATATTAACTATGTACATCATGAGGAAAATGAAGAATATAGTTTTTCTACATAAGTTTTTGGAGTGACAGAGGCTACTTCTCAGGGGGAGCATATATATAAAGAGAGTACTGAGAATGACAGGAATTGTATATATAGGGGGAGCTTACATGTTTTTTCTAGTATAGAGGAAGACTACTAGACCTTTTCCCTTGATGTCAAAGGGGGAGAAAAATATACATATCAGTTTAAGTGTTGCCATCAATGACAAAGGGGGAGATTGTCGCATATGTTGTCATTGATGTCAACAAAGTTGTGATGTGGAAGGCATACTATTGTATGTGATGTCAGAGAAGCATATCAGAGAAGTGATGATGTGAGTTAAGGGATCAATACCATCAGCACACAGTCATAACTTATCTTTTGAAGTTCATGGATAAGGGTAAGTTATTATAGTGTTTGAAGTGTTTGATGTGTTGTGTTGGTTGCATATGTTGTATTTTGATGATACGAAGTCATGTTGTTTGGCTCTTAATAAAGGAATTTGTAAAAAAAAATTGAAGAAGTTTGTCTAAGTAAAGTTCCAATCGTGAAAGATGTCACGGACTCAAGAAAATGTACCACATATCTCTGCAAATGAAGTTATGAGTCTGTAGATTAAAAGATAGCTAGACATTTCTCTAAAGTTTATGTGGTTCAAATTTGAGATCATGGAACCTACCACAAAGTGTTTTAGGGTTGGTAGAGTGAAGGTAGTGATGAAACATGGTTATTGCAGTCATAAAGGGAAAGAAGAATGGTCCACATTTTTCTGCATTTGAAGATATGATATTATAGTTTGGAGGATAGTCAGATAGAAGTAAAAGGTATGCATGATTCAAGTTTTAAATGATATGGTGTACCATAGTAGTTTCTAAAGTCAGCTAAGTAAACACAAGTCTTGTTGTTGGTTAAGACTATCAGAGGGAGAAAGTAAAAGCCACCACATTTCATCACACCTTGGTATTTGGCTTTGTTGATTGATAGATAAGATCAAATGATCAGTATGTATTCTCTATTCATGTTTTAAGTAATCTTGTCCAACACAAATATGATTTTCAATGTTCTATATCAAGACTATGTATTCAAACTATGTTAGGGTTACCGACTTTAGTGTTTGAGTGTTTACGGTAGCATGAAGTAGCATGAAATGGTGAAAGGAGTGTATGAGAATGTTTTTGCAAGTCATATAATGCTTATAACATGATCTGCATGATGTTATTGTGGGTCTTCGATACCGCTTTAGATCTGGAGCTAATGCATGGAAGGGTAAGTGTTTGCTGAGCTAAAATGGTATACTTAAGTGATTGTGCCATGTGTTTGGAAGTGCACGATCATCTTTGAGATGGATGTTGAGGTTAAATAGGTCCATTTTATCACTTGGTTTGAATTGTATAATGGAATTTGATTCCTACCTCACCGCATATGATTTAGGAGTTGACAATGATAGGTTGTTGCACATTTCATGTTACACATTTCATCTTGGCCAACAAATGTAAAGTTTTTGAAGACTTGTGGAGTATAAAAATGCAAGATCAAGATTGTTGGAAGTAGATGGATCATGTGTGTGTTGTGAGTTAGCAACAAGAGTGTGTGAACAAAATAATTACAAAAGAAGTTTTGATGATGAAATGTGTAAAGGATCATTTCAAACAAGGTAATACAAAAGTAATGTTGCTGTAGAGATAGTTGAGAAAGTTTTGATAATAGAAAAGACATATTTGAAGGATTTTTGATACTACAGAGCTTGATATAGTGATTGTGTAGAGGTAAATGACAAGAAGATAATAGTGTAGTGTTTTGGAAAGATCAATAGAATCTTGAAGTTGAAGAAGTTTGTGTTAAATCATTTGAATCAGACAAGTATCTTGGTACAAAGGTTGTAGGCTCATTTTTTGGTAACTATTGTAGCACTTGAGGTACAATTGTAGCTTCCTTTGGGTTGAAGCCCATAAAACAATGTATCAGGGAGTCATAGCTTCCATTGTGTTGTAGCCCATAAATGTTATTGTAAATCTATTTTATTTGTGAGGCTGGATTTGGAACTTCGATCCAAGAAGCTTACTCCCGTGGTTTTTCCTTTATAGGGTTTTCCATGTAAATTTGGTGTTATGGTTGTTTGCTTGTGTGATCTTCTGTTTCACATTGTTTAGATGCTTACATTTTTTTGAATTTTTTTGGAAGGAAATAATTTGATTAAGTACCAATTCACCCCCCCTCTTATTACTTATGTGCGTTCAACACTTTATGCCCTAATAAACATGATGTGAGAGAGCATTTTTAAGAATTCCAACACTTGATCAACCAACATCAAATTCAACATGAAGAGGTAATTTCTATCCTTTATTATTTTGCTTTGGTAGGATAGGTAGATGGGTGGTTCAAACATCTTCCACCCTAGTCAACTCACTCTTACGCCTAGCTAAAAATGGCCTTTGTCAAATAATTTAGAAGATATTTTGATCCAAGAGAGGCCAAGAGGCAACTTAGCTTAGTGACGAAGGAACCTAATGAATCCATTCTATAATTTTCCTCTAGATTTTCTAAGGTAATTGGAAATGTGGTAGACTATTATGTGCTTTAAAATGTTGATATTGTTATCTTCTACTTGTAAGGATTATTGCCATTCTATTAAGTATCTATTATAAAATCATCAAGGATAAGAGATTTGTAAGATGCCATTGGGAAAGCTATACTTTTAGAGAAAATAAATAGTGACCATCAAAGAGATTAAAATGTAATCTATTATGGTATGGATCCATCACCATGCTTTTATTCAATTAACTCTTACTATCAACCACCTCTTGTGCACATGCCTAATTTGGCTTATTATGGTATGTAATGTTTATCAACGCCTTGAACAAATCATATTGGATCATTTCCATCATAGAGCTTGGAGAATTTGGTCTTCTTCACAAGAAAATTGCATTAGAGCTACCCTTATACAACTATTCAATGATGCTACACCCTAAATGCACCATAATGTGTTTCGAAGGATAATGATTCCTCAATTGAAGAGGCTATAGGTTAGTGATAATAGTTCAAGAATCAGCTTAAGGATAAAAATAAAGTGGGGCAGTTGGAGGTTCTATTTGAACCATGAGAATTCCCACATGGCTAGGTCTAAGAACAAATGAGTTAGGTTCTACACATAATAGAAATAACAACAAATTTGATAATACACATGAATCCATAGTGTTGTCCAAGGAATACAATATTGAAAGATTAGAAAACCTATAAATTTATATTCCCTCACATGATGCAAGTGATAAAATGGAGCTGCCACATTAGTAAAAATGTGAATAGAACTTCAAGATAAACACTCCTCTCATGCAAAATGTGTTGAACAAAACCTTGTCAGATTTGAGATTCATCCTCAGCTTAACAGGCTTTAGTTTGTTGGGAAAATTGTAGGATTCACCAATTGTCTAAACATGATGATATCAGTTGCCCTACCTTCATCACTAGGATTGACTTGTATTGAAGGGATTTCTTACTATTGGATAGATATTTATTCTTAAAGATAATTATGAGGTATATTAGACATGATAAAAAAGACATACATGATCAAGTTGATAAGTGTGGTGAATACAATGATGAAGAAATGGAGGATTCTAATGTCCATCCCTCTCTCTCTCTCAAACATTCATAAAAACCTCGTTGTTCCAATGCATGATACAAACAATAATGCTTCAAAATTCAAAGTGGGTATTCTCAAATTAGTTGAACCTATAAATCAAAATTTGCTAGGCATCGGATGTTTAGGTGCCCCATCTAACATAGCTTTATCAGGTAGATGTAGATTACATGGTTCAACCTAGCACAAATAATTGAATTGTATCATGTTCCTCCCATTCATGGATCTTACTTTAAAAGGATTGATCACTCTGAAATAAGTTTATGCCTTGGAGTGCAATCAAACTATAACATTTAAAAAATCTTAAGATGAATGTATTTAGATTAAGGTTCAGAAAGACTCATGTGTTGGTGACTCTATATCTACTATATTCGGTAAGATTTAACATTTTGAGATAATAGGTCTACCTTTTGAGAATGAAAATCAAGAAAACATCTTAACCAGTGAAGGATAATTATATGGATATGATTCCCTTAGTCTTCCATTGTTTCCTAATGATAAGTCAAAAGAGGAATGTGAGCATGGTATTATTTTTCCTGTTGATAGTTTTTAGAGCTTTTTGGAGAGGCTCATTCATGACAAGAATATTTTGGGCACTTGATTTGATATACTAGACCTATTGTTACTTACTTGGTGTTTAGTACATAATGAGGCTCATTCTAAGTTCTCTTATCATGTGTTCTTTCTAGATGTTGAGAAAGTGCATGATAAAAGTACATATCACAATTATGGTATATGCTAAAAGGATTCCTAAACAACCTATTATGCCTTGCATACATGC
Source organism: Cunninghamia lanceolata (assembly GCA_027924645.1). Taxonomy (NCBI): domain Eukaryota; kingdom Viridiplantae; phylum Streptophyta; class Pinopsida; order Cupressales; family Cupressaceae; genus Cunninghamia; species Cunninghamia lanceolata. Next base: position 6,648,105 of record BSBN01000934.1, read on the forward strand.
CCCACCTCTTTTATTTAGTAACTAGGGACCCCCTTTCTTTTGCTTTCCCTTCTTCCTTTTTTCTTTGTTTTCCTTAATGTTTTGTGTTTTGACCCCTTTTGGGTCTTTTGATTTTTCCCTTTGTTTTGTTGACCTTTTTCCTTTGGTTTGAGGTATTTTCTTCAAGCTTTGAGATTTTTTGAAACATCAAGATCCCAGGTCTTGAATAATTCCCTGACCCTTCATTTCTTTCAAAAGTTTTGGAGGTCTTTCTTACCTTGGAACTTTGTTCCATGTTCCTATTGGATTCTATTTCCTACTCGAACCCTTCTTTGTCTTTTGTTGTGTCATCAGACCTTTTGAGTTTCAGTAGACTTTAGTATCCCAGGACTTGGTTTTGAAGTTCCCGTTCCTCCCAGACTTCTGCTACCCACTACACTTTCAACATTAATGGTGCACAAATTGGTTTAATATGTTCATATCTAATTAATTTTAATCAATTTCTTTGCACATTGTATTCGAGATCTCAATTTTTGAATCTTAGAACCTACCCAAGCATCTTCTCTTTCCAATTACATAACTTTGCTATTGTAATTGTAGATTTTGTGAGGGGATTTCATGCCCAAGATTTCAATGTTTCATGGAACTAGTTTTTTTCTTTTGCCTCCATTGCTCCCATTTCACATTTAGAGGTAGGGTTTTCATTTCTTCTTGTTTTCCTTGCCTTTCTTGCTATTTCTTTTTTGTTTTTGTTTTGATTTTCTTGATTTCTCCTTTCCTATTATGTTTGTGTTTGTTCCCCTTGATCTGAATTCTATTTCAAATTGAGACTTAGGGCTTTCCTCTCATTTTTTTAGGTTAGTTAGTTTGTTAGGGTTTAAAAGTTAGGTATTAGTTTAAATTTGGGTTATCTATTGGTTTTAGTTTGTCACACAACCTTTAAACTAGATCCTAAGTTCCTAATTTTTTGACTCCCACCATCATTCCATATGTCATTTCATTCTTTCAGAGCTTGAAAACCCATTGGAACACACTTTAAAGTTTAATGCCTCGTAATCTAGGTTCTAACGAGGATCATGGACTTTGGTCCAAAAATACTTTCATTCCCTGGATTCTTGTTTTCCTACTTTAATAAAAGAAGACATTCCTTTGAACTTTTGGATCTTGGTGGCACCTTTCTACATTATCACTAGGTCTGTGATCCATTTGGTTTCTTGATTCAACCTAATAAGCAAAAACCATTCATAATTTTTCTTTTCTTCTCCACCTGTGCACCTAGGTTTCATATTCCTATGTCCTCCTTAAACTTGATAACCTGCAAGAGAGAAAAACACCTAGAATTTCACAAATTTATTGAATTTTACTACTATAAATGGACTAATATAAAATTTTCTTGGTTTTGCAAAAACCCCTTATGCTTGAAAAGCTAGGCAAGTTGCCTCTAACTAGGAAGTATTAGTTTTAAGGAGCTTCTAAGGTTCACAAGTTCACTTCTGACTTGTAAAACATCACAAATACAAACCTAGGCCATGTGAGCCTAGAAAAATTCAACAATGATGTATTTGGGGATAACCCTACTTAAAGGGCTAGAATTATAGAAGGATCAAGACTTGCACATGTGGTGGGTTATCCTATTGTAGTTTAGTGTCCTATGTTGATACTTTCCTATGCACAAAACTACCAACCTGTGTATAGGATATTCTATGATGTAGAGGGAAACATAATCTTGGACATCACTTCTACTATGATTAGAATGACATTTGACCTCCCACATGATGCTCACTTAGGGATGCTAATAGAGGAACAATCCCAAACAATCTTTGAAGATCATCATACTGATAATTCCAAGCATTTGAACAAGCATCAACTTCAAAAGGAAACAAAGTTTGTATCAGTGATCCTCCTATTATGGAGTGTTGGTGGCGTAGCGGCTTGTGGTGGCATCCTTTTTTGTTCACTGGTTGTTGGTCATGGCTATGTTGTTGGGTAGTGGTCTCTCTATTTGGTTTTCTGGAGGTGGTTGTGGTGGGTGTTAGGTTTCATTTCATGTGATCTAGGTCCCTCTTCAGTTTTTAGAGCATGCTCTTTGTTTCCCCCGGGACTGGTATGGTATGTTTTGTTCCTATTGTTATATCTAGTCATCTTAGGACCACGCTCTATAATTTTTGTTTTCTCTCTTAAACTTTGACTCTTGGATCTTTGTGTAATAACTATTATTTTAATATATTGGTGCATTCCACCTTTTTTTGTTATAACTATTATTTTAATATATTGGTGCATTCCACCTTGACTGGGGGTAGATTGTATTTGACAACTTACATGCCCAACTCACCAAAGTGGTTAATAGAAAGAGGTTTTATATGACTTCTAATATAATTTACCTAGAAGCAAGACAATCTAACTTTCTATGATTGATCACAAAGGGGGTGAGAGCTAAGGATGAAAGACAAAGCAAGATTTGGAACTATTACCCTTAGCTTGAGCATAAATAAGATGAGAAGAACTTTAAAAGAGTTAATGATGCCTTTCTTTATGTTATAATTGTTATCAACAAAGTATGTACCCTAATGCTAAGCTATCAACTTAGCTACCTGTTGACACATGGGAACACTCCTAGGCCTGTGGGTTGCCTAAAACTTGGAGTGAATCTCCAAAGCAAGTTGGTTCTTTTGGTAACTTCAGCTAATGTAAAAGACCTCTTGAGGAAAGGGTTTAGAAGGATAACTTGCAATAAAATCCTAAACTTAATGGCGACATACCAGAAATCTAACTTATTTTAATGCTTTTACTCACAATCAAACTCTTAAAACATTTACTTTCACAATCTCACTTGAAACATGCAACACATGAGTGATTTGTATGAAGGCTTGCAATCAAACCTAACATACAACCTACATTACATGAGACTTTTGCACATAAGTTTGCAATATTAGACATAACAAAGGATCTGACTTTTATGATCATAGTGAAACATCAAATCTACTATAAAATGAGAGAAAGATGAATGCAAAAGGAAAACTCTGTTGTCTTATTAATCTGAAAGGAGTATGCAAAAAGAAACTCTGAGTACAAATTTTGGGCTTACAAAGCTTTCTGCAAATGGGCCAAAAAGTAAGAAGCAATAAGAAAAACAGAGTTTTTCTCCCCCTTATATAGCCAAAAGTCTTTCTAAAAATGGGAATGGAAAGAAAACTAAGAAAAAACTCTCAAAAAGGCAACCTTCGAAGCCATTTTTGAGCTCAAAAGAAAAGCCACCAAAATAGTGCCCAAAATGCCTCTAAACTAAGTGAAACAACTGTCAAGATTCTCTTATCAAGTGGCCCCACCAAAAAGATGCAAAAAATTAGGCCTTATCTGACTGGAAACTAAAAAGAGAGACTCCAAACTGCCTAGCATTTTCCAACTCACCCAAGGAGATAAAATAAGGAATCTTTATCTTTGCTTTTCTAACTGCAATAAAATAACAATTATTTAAAGCAATTTATAATTTTATTGCTTTAAACAATGTTTTACAAGTGATTTTTTGCAGTTTTACTCCTAATTTGACTTTATTTGATTGCTTTTTAAGGCTCATATGATTATTTCACCAACTATAATACATTTCTCTATTTTGGACATTTTGATTTTCCTTACAAAATCATAAAAGATCCTAAGGCACATTAAGGTCTATTTTCCCCCCAAGGTCGTACAATAACTCTAAAGAATAAAGACTAGGTATATCACATATGCAAAGTGAAACAAATAATACCCCAAGGGTATAAGTTGAGGAAATGTTTTTTAATTCAATGTGATAAAAATATCACAACTAAATTCGGGCATAATGGAAACCTAAAACAAAACATTTAAACCCTATCATTTTAGACTCATTTGGCATTTTGACTTTTGATGAAATGGCTCTGCTGAGCCACCACCATGAATCTAGGGTTTGGACCTAAAAATCCTCCATTTTCACTATTTCTTAGGCAATTTCTTGAAGATTCCTTATAGAAGATGAAAGGTAAGACTCTCTGCTTCAATCTTGAACCAAATTTTTCTCTTTATCAGAGGTTTCTGGCTTTCTAGCCATGACCATAACCACTCTCTGATGTGTTTGTCTTTGTATCTCTGTCTGTATACAAGGCCGCCATGAACTTTCTGGTTTGAGCTTTCAAAAACAAGCTATATCCAATCTTTACAAACATTTTTTCTAGGTAAGTTCCTCACCTTTTAAAGCTCATTTCTTTGTTCCATTTTACAAAAAATAATAGAGATATTGTTTCTATTTTTGTAGCAAGAAAATATTTGTTTAATCCTGAGCATCAGTCATATACAATTCTGTGTGTTTTCTTCATGAAAGGCAACAACCAATCTTATATTTTTAAGCTTTTTTTATGTTTACATAAGCTCGAAAGATTTCTATTTCTTCAGCACACAAGATTCTCACTCAAAACCCCCAAGTGGGTTTAACCTGCTATGAAGAAACTCTCTTCATTACAGGCCCATGGCTCTACCTCATAGTTTGAATCTCATTTCTTACATTTTGACTCTGCTACAACTATGTTCTTAATTCTGTGTTTGATATTCTTCACATTTATGAGTGTTTATTAAACCCTCCTGGGCTCAAACCCTCTATCTTCTCCTACATTTGTGATCTCTCTATACAAATCAATAAGGGTTTTGATGTTTTGTGAAGAAAACTACATTCTTGACCACAACTTAAGAACTCAATGTATATGGTATTTCTTTGCATTTTCTCAGTCTTGTATGAAGAAAGCTCAATTTTGAACTTATTCCATGAAGGAAAAATGCAAAACTTACACTGTGATAATTTCTTCTTCATCATTCAGGCCAAGGACTTCATAGACCATTTCAAATGTACTTTATTATTTGATGTTTCATTTTTCAAAACAACAAGATATGTCTTTATCTTTCTCTGCTGCTCCAAAAGCATTCTGTGATGTTAACATACATGTCATTCTTTTTGCACCTACTGTAGATGAACATGAACATTGAGACTTCATTTCTTTTACCATGATAAAGTGCATCTTAATGTTCTAAGCTCATACAATTATATATTTGTGTATCCACCATTTGATGACTATGGTTTGGCATAAAAATATATGGGAGACTTAACATAACCTTTTCCTTTATGACAGTGACTTGACATTGTCTCCCGTAGCAACACTTCATGTAGCTTGTGATCTTCTTTTTACACCAAAAAGTTATCATGGCACTTATATTGTTTTGCAACTGATAAGATACATTATGACTATTGTATTTCTATCCAACTATTTCTTTGATGCGGACCTAAATGAGACATTTGATTACTATGTGTATGATAGCCACTTTTCTTCAACATCTTATGATAACACAGTCACTTTTGCCCCAAATCTATGCAAACTGATCATTACCAGAAGCTTGATTGAAACTTCAATACATTGACAGCTAAAACACAAAAAGGTTGGATGCTCCATAGCTATACTGTTGACAATAGTGGTTACTTTCTTATGATATATATGCCTTACCACTCTGAACACTACAATGCGTACTTGGAGAACTACTTCATCTGAGCTTTCCTGTGAATTTTTCTCTTCCTACTGTCCCTTGTGTGCAAGCATCATGGGAAGGGTGCTTTAATGAACATGTTTATAATTCATTTTTTATGTTGGCATTGGATATTATATTCCTTGATCAACACAAGATTGTTGTCCTCTTCATGTGAGAAATTACAGGCTGCATTTTGTCATTGCCTTCACTTGATTTAATTCCTCATCTGTAAGGTTGCATAATGAGATAAGACTACTGCTCCTAAGCACCTTAAATGTATACAAATGATATTGTAACAGTAAATAGATGTAAACACATCATAATATTGACAATGTCTTTACTCAGTTTCACACATTATTGTGATGTCTTGAATGAGCTCACTGCTCATTGATGGTTCTCACTTCATCACACTTGAACTGATAGTCATGAATGGGCAATGAGCTTAAATCTCATACACTTAATGTAGCACTCCTTTAGCTAAATGTTGTTCTATTTGAGTATTACTATCAATCCCTCTTGACATTCAGGAGTAGCATGCTGGGCTCAACCCTTGTGGGAGCTCACTTTGCACCACATGTTGAAATGTCTTCAAAACAACAACATAACTTCTTCTATACCTGCACAGGATACAAACATGTTAGTTTAAAAAAATAGTGAAGCTCAATGATGTTTTATTTTTAGGTTCTCTTGCATATGAATGATCTGACTATTTGATTCAGTGCATCATAGACAATGTATTATGTTTCTATTGATAGGCACATATGAAACCATATCCAGAGCTGTAACAATCCTTCTTGTCATGATATAGGTTTATTCAGAGATCGGGGATGAGGAGCTAGTTATAATGAAGATCAACTCAAGGCTCCCAAACAGGCAATGATGGTTATGCTCTTTCCCTTTCTTATCTTCAGATGCATAGTGTATTTCCTATCTTTGTATTAGTTCAACTATTCCCATGGCTTGTGTGGGACATTTGATCTCTCTTGCTTTCATTTAATGCAATGCTTATTCAGTTTGGTATATCTAATTTGTAAAATGAATGAAAATTATAATGTGAAATGAAAGAACTCCATATCACTGATGAAATCCCTACAAAACATTGAATGATAAACTAAATGTCTTCTCTTATGTTAAATAACTGAATTGCAACCTGAATACAAAACACATTGTACTAAAACAACTGAACATTGTTCTCATAAAATTCAAAATGTTCAAAGGTTTAAGAAAAGCAGAAATGAATTGGAATCGTTCACCTTAAAATGGACAAATGTTTCTGCTCTACCAATTTGAGCTATAGGTGAAAAATTGGTAACAATAATTGGAAAGTTGATAGGAGATATTGGAGAAAGGATGTCACCTCAAGCCATCGACCTGATTAAAGGATGGGTACAATGGTTTATTTCATTCCCCAGGTTGACTTACATCATAATATTAGGGTTTGATAAGTAACCTTACCTCTTGCCAAGGCATTATAGTGATTATCTAGTCTTGATCAAGTTTTTAGGGAAAATTCTAGAGGTTCATTTGAAATTATCAGGAAAGTGTAAAGAAGGTGTGTAGTATCTATTCACTCTATGATTTAATTATTTCCCTTCTATCAATGCTGCAAAGACATTCAATGAGGAATTGGAGGTTTTAAACCTCAAGGTTTATCCACCAAGGAAGAATTTGGATCCTTCTGACAGGCTTAAGAAGTTTCAAAGAACTACAATAGATTATCATCAACAATTTTTAGTGTATTTTTGAGCAAATTACAAGGATGACTTCAAAGTAATAAGGAGAGGCTATTGAAGATTGATAGCCTACCAAATGAAACCCTTCAAGATTAGAGAAGATTTTCCTAAAGATTTATTAGATGATGGTTATACTTTGAATCCAACCTATGAGTTCATAAGCCAAAATTTTTAAATTTTATCCATTCTTGACTAGATGCAACAATTGCCCAACTAGATAAATCTAAAGGTAAAGGAAAAAAAGATAAAAAAATAGAAACTAAAGAACTAGCCCCCTCTAGAACTAGATTGTATAAGAAGGGTAAGAAAGATATTAACACAACTAGAATGAGGGGAGCTATGGATGAAAATATTATAGGAAATGTTCATGAAGCCTATAGGAAAGAAAAGATTACCTATGATGTTGCAGAGGCACAATTAGTAGCTAGTTTAGGAGTAACTCCTATGGCACATGTCCTTATAACAAGGGCATCATTAGGTCAATTTATAGGCCAAGGAGAAGAACAAGAACAATAAAATCTACAAGAGTCTATGAAAGAGGAAAATAAGTCACCAATGAATGCAACTGCACCTCCTTCATCCACCCAAACTAAAATAGAAACAAAGGCAGAAGAAGAGAGGGTTGAAATGGTAGTGGATGAGGAATTTTATATCATGCACCCTCCATCCAAGGGACCTATTATTGACATCCCAAAGGATTCTCCTAAAAACATACCACTTCTCTTTCTGAGAAATCCTAGAGCAAGAAGAGGTAAATAATCCTCAAGAAAATCTGCAAGATTCGCAAGGACCACAAGTTGAGATTCAAGCTCCCAAAGAGAAAATTGAACAAGGAGTGAACAAAGAAGATTTCATTCCTAAAAAGAGTCTACAAGAAGTAACTTTTGAGGAATAAGTTGATCAAATGGAGATGGATCAAGAAACTCCAACTACTCAAAAAGAAACCTACATAGTACAAGAGCATGTCCAAGAAGAAATTACGATGGAGGATGTACATGAGGAGGAAGATGCGTATGAATAAATGGAACAAGAACAACCTCTCCCCAACTCTTGAAAAGATACCTTTGTGAAACAACCACATCAAGACGAGAAGAAAATTACAAAGGAAGGGGAAGAAGGTGTCCTAACTTTTAAAGAGCAACAAGAGATCATAATAAACACTATTGAAAAGGAAAAAAGAATCATTGATATACCTCTATAGAGTATCTCCATTGCAAAAGAATACTTGCATAAAGAAGAAGTTATCAAGGAAATTCCTTAATAACAAAAGGAACATCTAGAAGAGGAAACCTTGGATAGAGAAACCTCTGATCATGAAGAGAAAGACAAAGAAAAAGGATCTGAACAACATGATGATCAAGCTTCACAAGAGAACCCTACTATCCCAACATGGTTGAAATAGACTTCAAGAAAAGACAAAAGGTAGTGGTGAAGCCACTAAATATTCAAGCAACAATAGTTCAAGTGGAGAAAGTAAAGTCACCAAAGAAATCAAGATCCCTCTCCACCATTAAAACCAATGAACATGGGGAGAGAATTGCTAAAATTACCACACCCCTAGTAGATAAAGATGACATAAATCTGTCTATTTTTTATTACCAAATATCTAGGGTGAATTTGGGAAAGAAAACAAGGGATGAGGAGATTTCTTCCCTAGGATCTACAATAGATTCAGTTGTCTCTAGGATGCACAAGGATAAACAAACTAAAGAGGATTTGACGCTGCAGTTGGAACAAATGAAGACATTGATAAAGGATCTCCTCCCTCCTATCTCCCAATAGTAGTCAATATCTTTAGACACACCAATTTTGATGTCCAAACAAGATATTGATTCTTTACAACTAATAAAGAAAAGGTCAAATGCCATTGACCAGTGGATATCACAATTTTTGGAGGAAGCTAATAAGATCTTAGACCAAGGCTTTAGATATTATGAACAATCATATCAATTGTAAATACGAATAGATTCTTTCATGAATAACTTCAGGGTAGAGGAACACAATCTTGAACAAGACCATAGGCAACTAAAAGAGTTGAACATGGTATGTCCATCAAAGCTAAATATGGTAGATATCCTACAAGATGAAGAACTATGTTTTGTTACCAAATGTATTAATATAATCAACTTCAAGATTGATATAATGATCAAGTACAAACCTAGGATTTTAAAATTTTAGAAGGATATGTATCAAGTTGCATGAAATTTTGAGGAATTCATAAAGGATGTTATAGGCCCTAAATTATACCTAGAAGAAAAAAGTAAGTTTGATACATTTTCAGCTTCAAAAGAGGCCTTAAGGAAGAAAATGGAAGATGAATTAAATGGCTCTTCAAATTTTGATAAGACTACCTTGGATAAATGTCTAGAAACTAAATCTAATTTTAGGTTTATAGATAAAGAAATTCAAGAGATCAAATTATAGGAAGATTTTTTTCATAGGAGTTTTGAAGAAATCATTTTTTTATTGGATTGGCTCAATGGTCTTTATGAAGATGGAGTGAAAATTTTTTGTTAAATTTTGTAGAATATAAACAAAGACAGGCCACCAAAGGAATTTCCATTTGAACACTATTTTTACCATGTTAATATTTAATTCAATTTATTCTTTCAGGGGATGTAAAAGGTGTTAGATTCAAGACAGACAACTGAGAGGGGGGGTGAATCAGAGTTCCAAAACTTTCTTCCAATTTACACACTTAAATTCACTTTGTAATTCAGTAGCATAATAACAATTCAATCGTGGATACATAATGCACTAAACCAAGAGCAATAACACATAAACACATTAGACACAAAGATTTTGACGTGGAAAACCTGGTTAAGGGAAAAACCACAGGGTGATTAACCCAAGATTGTATTCTCTATTAGAAGAATAGAAAGAACAAAATGACACATGCCAATTAGGGATCACTACTCGAGCACACTGCCCACAAGAGGCTCACTGCCTACAAGAGACACACTATCTACAAAATAATAATTATCACATACATGAACTAGAGAATAGCATCTTCACCATGCTTGAATCAATTCCATTTAAGTCCAATACTTCTAATCTACCTTTCACTCTTCTCCTTGCTACCACACTCACATCTCCACTAACCACACTTTGAAATGACTTTACAATCCTTTATTTATACAAGACATCGACTTAGGAATAATCATCTAAGCTGGCAAACAACTACAAGAACATCCGCAGGATGTGTAACTCATCCGGCCGGCCAGTCTCAGGAAGAACACCATCATCTAGAAGTTATTCTTCAAGTTCGAGCTCCAACTCCAATGCGGACCACCAACACGAGCTGGACACAATCCAAGGACCTTCACAAGATTGACTAAATCACCAAAAACATCAACACTTGATCTGCTTACTGAAATCCCTCTCTCCTTCATCCGGAACCTCAAGAACATAGTCTGTCATCACTGTCACAAAGGAATAGATGCTTCCAGACCTTCAAAATATGAACCAATCAATTTGACAATTCAAAAAGATTTCCTCAATACTCCCTCAAATCTACAGAATAGGATAATGCATTTCCAGATCTCACCAGACCTGTCTATGTCACTCTGTCACCTCTGAACACCTGCCAGAACCGGTTTTACTTGAATGGCCACAACTTCTTCAGATCTTCATGTGGACCTCTTAAATCTTCACTTGATCACCTTAAGACACATATCTACAAACCCTTTGAATGGTATCGTCTGATCCTCATCCTATCTTGGACTTTTACCTTAATGTCTTCACTATTCTTCTCTGTTCCTGATTAAGACTAATTTTCTCAATATCCTCAGCACACAGCTCTTCCAATCCTTATCATTAATGCAACAAGAGTATGTTGACATTAGTGACAACACCGGTTAGGCCCATGCTTGCAACAATCTCCCTCTTTGTCATCGATGGCAACATATGATGTGAAAAACTGTTTGGACCATTAAGACAAGAACTTTTTCTTACTGACACAACTCCCCCTATCAACAACAACCATTCACATGTCTTATCTTCCTTTACTGCTCCCCCTTTGATCAGCCACCACTTGTTTTTCACATGTCTTCTCTCCCCATTTGACATCAATGGCAAAGGGCACATACTTGCAACTTCAACAGTTCATACCAGCTGCTCCCCCTGAATAGCAGCTCCCCAACATCAGTCTAGATGATAAGATAAGACTGTGATATCCACCAGACTGATACACATCAGTGTACCTTAGTTCATCACCGGAGGGGCAATAACCCCTCACTTCTCCCTGAGATATTCAAAAGAGTCCTTAGGTAGAGGTTTAGTAAAGATATCTGCAATCTGATCCTTGCAAGGTACAAACTCCAATCTGACTTCATTCATGTTCACTTGCTCTCTCAAAAAGTGAAACTTGATGGATATATGTTTAGTCTTTGAGTGCAACACCGGAATCTTAGATATATTTATTTCACTTGAATTATCATAGAAGATTGTAATAGGCTCCTCGTACTCCACTCTGATGTCTCTTACCATTTGCTTCATCCACAAAACTTGAGTGCAACTACCTATTGCTACAATATATTCTACTTCTGTAGTGGACAGAGATATTGCCTCTTGTTTCTTGCTCAACCAAGAAACCAATCTCTTCCCCAAAAAGAATGCTCCACCTCCAGTACTCTTCTGGTCATCCACATCTCCTGCCCAATCAGCATCTATATATGCATGGAAAGTGAAATCATGATCTCTAGGATACTATAGACCATACTCAACTGTCTATTTTAGATATCTAAAAATCCTCTTGATTTTCATGACATGCGATTCTCTAGGATCAGCTTGGAATCTAGCAACAAGACCAACATCCTGCATAATGTCTGGTCTAGTTTGAGTAAGATACAACAATCCTCCAATCATTGACCTATACTTTTTCTGATCAACCTTGGGAGAGTCATCATCCTTGCTCAACTTACATCCTGTTGCCATGGGAGTACTCATTGGCTTTGAGTCTTCCATCCCAAATTTCTTCAACATTTCTTTCACATATTTGGTATGAGAAATGAAGATTCCTTTCTTTGTTTGAGTGATTTGTAGACCCAAGAAGAAATTCATTTCCCCAAGCATGGACATCTCAATATCACTTTTCATTTGATTTGCAAAAGTTTTACACATACCATCTCTTCCTCCAAAAATGATATCATCAACAAATACTTCAAGAATCAAGATATTCTCATGATCAATTTTGAAATATAAATTACTATCAGCAGTACCTTTGTTGAAACCAATCTTTAAAAGATGTTTATCCAATCTTTCATACCAGGCTCTTGGGGCTTGCTTTAGTCCATATAGTACTTTCGTCAACTTGCAGACCATATCACCACAATCAGATAATTGAAATCCATCCGGTTACTTAATGTACACTTCTTCTTCCAAGTCACCATTCAGGAAGGCAGACTTGACATCCATCTGATACACTTTGAAATCTTTGAAGGCAGCAAATGCAAGAAATAATCTGACTGCTTCAATTCTTGCCACCGGAGAAAAAGTTTCTTCAAAATCAACTCCTTCTATTTGAGAATAGCCCTTACAGACCAATCTAGCTTTATTTCTGATTACTTCACCAACTTCATTCAATTTGTTTTAGAAGACCCATTTGGTTCCAATCACATTCTTGTTTCTAGGTCTAGGAACAAGATCCCAAGTGTGATTTTTCTCAATTTGCATCAGCTCTTCCTCCATTGCTTTAGTCTAGTTTTCATCATTGCAAGCTTCATTCACCGTCTTAGGTTCAATCTTTGAAATCAGACAAAACTTATCTGAATCTTGAGCAATTCTCCTTCTAGTTTGTACATGTTTTCTTTTGTCACCTATGATCTAATCTTTAGAGTGGTTCAGTCTTACATACCTTGGAACTTTGGGAATTTCTTGCACTTCTGATTCTTGATCATGCTCATTAAAACTCATCTCTTCTTCCTGATTTACTAGATCGGTTTGAATCTGACTTTTAGAATAGGCTTGGGCTCCTTGAGTTAGAACACCATTTTGATCATCTTCATCATATTCATAAAACCTTGAGGGTTTTTCAATTCCTTCATCAACCTTCACATTTGTACTTTCTATCATCTTTCTCAGTCTCTTGTTATAACACCAGTATGCTTTGCTTTGAGTAGAGTAACCCAAGAATATTCGTTCATCACTTCTAGCATCAAACTCTCCTAGATCTTCATCTATTTTAATGTAACATTTGCTACGAAAAACTCTGAAATACCTTACAATAGGAGTGATGCCAAACCAAAGTTCATAAGGAGTCTTACCAGTATTGCTTCTGATTTGAACTTGATTGAGAGTATAGACTGCAGTGCTGACAGCTTCTCTCCAATAGATTTGAGGGACATTTGCTTCCATCATCATTATCCTAGATGCTTCTTGGATGGTCCGGTTCTTTCTCTCAACTACTTCATTCTACTGTGGAGTCCTAGGAGTAGACAACTGTCTATTTATTCCATGTTTCTCATAGAAATCTATGAACTCACCAAATGTGAATTCTCCACCTCTATCAAACCTTAGACATTTTAATTTTAATCCGGTTTCATTCTCTACCATAGCCTTGAATATTTTGAATTTCTCAAGAGCTTCTAATTTCGCTTTTAGAATAGCTACCCACATCATCTGAGAATAGTCATCAATTAGTAACATGAAGTATCTATCACCTTGCACACTCCTTATTCTTGTTGGACCACATAAATCAGTATGAACTAAGTCTAATAATCTAGTAGAAGATTGTTCCTTGCTTTTGAATGAGACTCTGCTTGTTTACCCAACAAACATTCCTTGCACAAACTATTTGTAGGCTTCACCAATTTTGGAAGATCTTTTATAGCCCGAGTATTGTTTATCTTGATGATATTATCAAAATTCACATGACACATTCTCCTATGCCATAACCAACTCTGATAAACTTGAACAAATAAACAACTTTTACCAATACCAACCAAGTGGAAGATATTACCTTTAGTTTGGGTACCGAATGAAATCTCTGTTCCAGAACTCTCAAAGATCTTGCATTTTCCATTCTTGAATCTGAGATCATAGCCTTTGTCCACCAACTGTCCAACACTGAGAAGATTGTGCTTCAATCCTTCAACATATAGTACATTATTGGTTTTGTTCCTTCCATCAAAAGAAATAGTTCATCTTCCTCTGATACTACCAGTACAATTATCACCAAACTTTACCACTCCTCCTTCATACCTTTCCAAATCTATGAACTTTCTTTTGTCACCTATAATATGATGAGAGCATCCACTGTCAATGACCCAATCATGCTTTTCCTCAACTTGGGCAGCTAGAGCTCTTTCTACAATTTTATGATTGACAGATTCAGAGGACAATGGTTCTTCTTCCTTGATGGCAATAAACACCCAATCACTTCTGGATTTGTTTCATGTCTCTGATTCATCATCTGTTACCCCTTCATTATCATCTTCCTCATGAACATAGTAACAGTTCTTTTGGAACCTTGATCTGTTAGGATTTGGCCTTGAAAATCTTTTCGGACACTTTGAGGCAAAATAACCAATCTTATTGTAGTTAAAACACTTAAAAAGAAATTTTCCTTCATACTTACCAGATCCTTTTTGTAGTCTTTTTGCAATAAGGGCTTCAAGTTGAGTAGTTTCTGCTTCTTCTTCTAGGTCTTTTCTTACTTTTTCATACCATGATAGTTTCCTTGAGGAGTTCTCTCCTAGATCAAATCTTTGTTTACCTTTTACAGGGGCACTGGCTTTGAATGCTGATTCAGTCTTTGGAGGGGCATCTCCAAACTCAGTCATTTCAAATGTGCCAATTTACCAGCTAGTTGATCTCTTGTGATAGTTGTATGGGCTCTGAATTCTTCAATGGCAGCAGCCTTGATTTTATAAGAAGCAGGAAGGGATCTAAGAATTTTGCCAACAATCTCATCTTCATCCAAGACTCCACCAGCATTTCTAATTCCACAAACAATCTCATTTACTCTTGGCATAAAAGTAGTAATATTTTCATCATCTCTCATCTTCAGATTTTCAAATTTCCCTTTCAGACTCTATAACCTTGCACATTTAACATACTTGTCTCCTTCATGCAGAAGTTCCAGTTTTTGCCAAATCTCAAAAGCAGTTGGTAGGTCAACAACATTTGAAATCTCTATGTCAGATAATGCACTTAGAAGAGCTTCTATAGTTCGTAGATTGTTTTCAGCATCTGTGATTTCATTTGGGGCTTTCGAACCACCCTGAGGAGGAGTATACTTTGTTGACGCCATGTTCCAGTACTGTATTCCCATACATTGCAAATGACATTTCATGCGACTTTTCCAAAGATTGAAATTGGTTCCATCAAACTTCAGACTATCCTTCTTGTAGGACAACATCCTGGATCTCCTCAAGTGATTAGCTCCTTTTAGAGGAACTTGGATCTAATACCAATTGTTAGATTTAGGACAAACAACTGAGAGGGGGGGTGACTTAGTTGTCCAAAACTTTCTTCCAATTTACACACTTAAATTCACTTTGTAATTCAGTAACATAATAACAATTCAATCATGGATACATAATGCACTAAACCAAGAGCAATAACACATCAACACATTAGACACCAAGATTTTGACGTGGAAAACCCAGTTAAGGGAAAAACCATGGGGTGATTAACCCAAGATTGCATTCTCTGTTAGAAAAATAGAAAGAAAAAAATGGCACATGCAAATTAGGGCTCACTGCCTGCGCACACTGCTCACAAGAGGCTCACTGCCTACAAGAGACACACTGTCTACAAAATAATAAGTATCACATACATGAACTGGAGAATAGCATCTTTACCATGCTTGAATCAGTTCCATTTAAGTTCAATACTTCTGCTCTACCTTTCACTCTCCTCCTCGCTACCACACTCACATCTCCACTAACCACACTTTGAAATGACATTACAATCCCTTATTTATACAAGACATTGACTTAGGAATAATCATCTAAGTCAACAAACAACTACAAGAACATCCACAGAATGTGTAACTCATCCAGTCAGACAGTCTCAGGAAGAACACCATCATCCAGAAGTTATTCTTCAAGTGTGAACTCCAACTCCAATGCAGACCACCAAAACAAGTTGGACATGATCCAAGGACCTTCACAAGATTGACTGAATCACCAAAAACATCCACACTTGATCTGCTTACTGAAATCCTTCTCTCCTTCATCCGGAACCTCAAGAACATAGTCTGTCATCACTGTCACAAAGGAATAGATGCTTCCGGACCTTCAAACCATGAACCAATCAATTTGACACTTCAAAAAGACTTCCTCAATACTCCCTCAAATCCGTAGAACATGATAATGCATTTCTAGATCTCACCAGACCTGTCTGTGTCACTCTGTCACCTTTGAACACCTACCGGAACCAGTTTTACTTGAACGGCCACAACTTCTTTAGATCTTCATGTGGACCTCTTAAATCTTCACTAGATCACCTTAAGACACATATCTACAAACCCTTTGAACCGCATCATCTGATCCTCATCCTATCTTGGACTTTTACCTTAATGTCTTCACTGTTCTTCTTTGTTCCTGATTAAGACTAATTTTCTCAATATCCTCAACACACAACTCTTCCAATCCTTATCATTAATACAATAGAGTATGTTGACATCAATGAAAACACCGGTTAGGCCCATGCTTGCAACAAAAGGGCCCCACTAAAATTATAAAGTGGTTCCCAATTTTGCATGTACTTTGCATGTGATTGTTAGAATATTTTGCATGATCTTATTCTAAAAATAGGAGATCCTTCTTCTAGTTTTGTAGTTCACATGCATAAAAGCTGAGGATAAAGAATTTCATGGGTTTTTAGTCTAGGAAAAAATAACTTTTTTTGTGTTTTGTTGAGTCTATAAAAGGCTAGCGCCTATTTTGTAAAGGAGCTTGGAAAATGTTGAATATGGATTAGATAAAGTAGATACTCTTTGGAATCTTAGTTATATTTTACATGATCTTAATCTAAAAATAAAGTGGTTCCCAAGTTTGCATCTACTTTGCATGTGATTGTCATAATATTTTGCATGATCTTAATCTAAAAATAGGAGATCCTTCATTTGGTTTTGTAGTTCACATGCATAAAAGCTAAGGATAAAGAATTGCATGGATTTTTAGTCTAGGAAAAAATAACTTTTTTTGTGTTTTGTTGAGTCTATAAAAGGCTAGCGCCTATTTTGTAATGGAGCTAGGAAAATGTTGAATAGGGATTAGATAAAGAAGAGACTCTTTGGAATCTTACTTATATTTTGCATGATCTTAATCTAAAATAAGGAGATCCTTCTTATGGTTTTGTAGTTCACATGCATAAAAGCTAAGGATAAAGAATTGCATAGCTTTTTAGTTTAGGAAAAAATAACTTTTTTGTGTTTTGTTGAGTCTATAAAAGGCTAGCACCTATTTTGTAAAGGAGCTAGGAAAATGTTGAATAGGGATTAGATAAAGTAGAGACTCTTTGGAATCTTAGTTATATTTTGCATTTTCTTTATCATTAATAGATTAGAAGGAGACCATTTTTGAAGGAAGGAACCAAGATTCCATTGTAGCATCTTTCTGCATCTATACCTACTTTTTCAAAGAAATCAATAGAATGGTTCTTATTTCATCAAGTTTATCTCTTAATATGTGGTGTATTGCCTAAAATTTTCCTTGATTCTTTGATTGCTTGAGAGAATATTATGTTTCATTGATATATCTTGAAAGTGAATTGTGGATTTTATTTTAACTTGCATGTGTAATATAATGGTTGAATATTATTTTTTGCTTTTTGATGTAGGAGCATCTAGTGGTGTAAGGGCAATCTTGTATCACCCAAAAAGAAGTTGATTCAAAATCATTGCAGTTGTTTTCATTTCTTTCCATAATTAGTGTTTCTAGTTCCATAATCTCTTGAATAATGATGTAGGACTTTAAGTTTTTTTCAAACTGCTAAAAATAGCAACCTGCCAGTTTTGGAAAGTTTGCATTTGAGTACGGAATGAAGCAAAAACTTATAGAAAGCTTCATAACTGAAATATAAGACCTTTGGTGAAGAAATCAGGCAAAGATGATTTGTGAGCTAAAAGATATTAAAGTTTTTGTTTTATGAAAAGTCCCTAAAATTTTCTGAAATGAAATATGAGGCACTAAAACATCCCATAACTTCTCAAAAAGTTGATGGAAATTTGTTTATGCATTTCTAGCATGATAGTTCACATCACGAGATTTCCTACCCTTAAAACAGTTCGTCAATCGCACACTTAGATCAAAAGTTATGCTTCCTGAAAGTTTACCTACTTTTGGAGGGAGTTGCAAATTTTGAAATTTAGCTGGAGGCTGCCAAAAAGTGCTATTTATGACTATTTTGGGAATCCTAGGCAATAGTAGAGTTAAAGGGGAAGGTGTAGAGTCAAGAATAGGTGGTAAAATAGAAACTCTAGCTGATTTGGGGTTACAAAAGGTAGAAGATTCTAGAGTCTGGTGATGTGTAGCTATAGTGTGTTGCAGCCTCTGGATGATTGATTCCTCCGATTGTAATTGAGCTTCTGTAATGTAATGAGTTGCCCAGATCAATAAAGAAATATTCTATTTTTTGTGTTCCATATCTATTTTGTGTGTTTTATGATTTACCTCCTTCATCAAGTCGTATCAAAGCAATGGTTCCTGAGCATGTAGACAGATTGCCGACCATGAGGCAGTTTGCACTAGGACCTGAGGTTGTGAGTTTGTTGCAGAGATCAAGATGCCTCCATGAAGAAATCATATTGGGAGGAATACTTTGACAGAAGAGGCTTTTAGAGCCCTACAAAGATAAATTGATGCATTGTAAGAGGAGCTGTGAAGAGGGTTTGAGTTGAGAACAAGAGAAGAAAGAGAGGATGAAGCTGAAGAAGAGCTATCTAAGGAAGAACAAGAAGCTCCAGGAGATCCTGTAGAAGTTAGGTTGTTGAGGGCCATTTATAAGATTGGAAAGAGGCCTAGGATCGAAGTTTCTACATATTCTGGAGATTTGAATTTGGAATAGCTTATTGATTAGATCAATGACATAGAGGAGTATTTCAAGTATGAAGACATGGAGGGACCCAGATCGGGTCAAGTTTACAAAAACAAAGTTCAAGGGCCATGCAAATATTTGGTGGAAGGAGGTTTAGTTAGAGAGGAACAGAAGAGGAAAAGGAAATATCACTACATGGGATCGGATGGTGGAGAAACTGAAGAAGCAGTTCATTCCTATGGACTATGAGATGGATCTATTGAAGAAGCTACAAGGACTGAAGTAAAGTAACAAGTCTGTTAAGGAGTATATAGTAGAGTCTTATAAGATTACTATTATGACATGCCATGCAGAGGCCAAGAAGGAGAAGGTAGCCCATTACATTAATGGGTTGAGGCTAAGTATTCAAGAAGAGCTGAGCTTGGTTAGAATGACCACCATAGAAGATGCGTACCAATTTTCCCTAAAGGTGGAAGAGAAGCTAAATAAAAGATTCAATAGCAAGCAAAGGGGAAGAGGTTAGGTGGGAAGGACTTGTGGAAGACCCTATGGAGGCCGTAATGAAGATCAAAAGAAAAGTGAAGAAGCTGGCACTAGTAGAAATCAGATAGGAGATAATGCCTACTGCCCTTGTGACTAGAACAATGGTGAGCAAAGAGGAAGAGGAAGGGGCCGACCTGGGAAAGGACCCGGAAGAGGGAGTTTCAAAGGAACCTATTTCTAATGCAGACAAGAAGGGCATCAAGCATACAAGTGTCTGTAAAATCAAGGAAGGACAAATAGAAGACCTGAAGGTAATGCATGCATTGCACATGTAGATGAAGATGCACAGTCTAAGCATTCTGAAGATGCTGAGAGGGGAGAAACCCTAGTTGTCAGAAGAATTTTGTTGAATGAGGAGAAAGAACCCAATCAGAGGAAGAGTTTATTCCACATAAGGTGCAAATGTGAAGGTAAGTGTTGGGATATTATTATTGATAGTGGAAGCACTAACAGTCTTGTTTCAGAGGAGATGGTTAACAAGTTGAAATTGATAAGAAGAAAGCATCCACATCTATATCGAATTGCATGGTTGTAGAAGGACCATAGAGCTTTGGCCAATGAGCAGTGTTTAGTGAAGTTCAACATTGGGGACTACTATGATGAGGTGCTATGTGATATCATATTGATGGATGCATGTCATATGCTCTTGTAGAGACCATGGCAGTATGATAGGAGTGATGTCCATGATGGCCGTACAAACATATATTCCCTAACAAAGGATGGAGTTCATCATAAATTGAAGCCCTTGAAGGAGGTGGAATAAAAGGTATGTAGTACTGCCAAAATTTGCTTGGTAGATGGTAGAAAATTTTTGGAGGGTATGAAGCATGAGCATCATTACTTTTCATTGATTCCTAAGATCAGCCAAGAGGAATGTGAAGATGTACCAAAAGAAGTTTCAGATAGGTTGGAAGAATTTCAAGACATTATCTCTGATAATGTACCAGAAGGTTTACCACCAGTGAGGAAGATAAGTCATCAAATGGATTTGATACCAGGAGCTAGTTTGCCAAATAAGCTAGCCCACAGAATGACTCCAGCAGAGAATGAAGAGTTGAACAGACAAGTCCATGAGTTGTTAAGGAAGGGACTGATAAGGGAGAGCCTGAGTCCATGTGCGGTACCTAAAGTACTAGTAGCAAAGAAACATGGAGAGTGGAGAATGTGTATGGATTGTCGAGCCATAAATAAGATCACGATCAAGTACAGGTTTCCGTTGCCAAGAATGGATGACATAATGGATTGTTTGAGTGGAGACAAGTACTTCACAAAGATTGACCTGAAGAGTGGGTATCACCAGATCCGAATCAGAGAAGGAGATAAATGGAAGACAGCCTTCAAGACAAAGGAGGGTTTGTATGAGTGGTTAGTCATGCCATTTGGGCTAACCAATGCACCGAACACATTCATGTGGCTCGTGAATGAAGTATTGAAAGAATTTTTGGGAAGTTTTGTTATTGTTTATTTGGATGATATTTTTATTTTTAGTAAGACTTCGGATGACCATCTGATGCATCTCAGAAGAGCTTTAGAGAAACTGAGGGAGGAGAAGTTGTTGATTAATCTAAAGAAATGTAGCTTTGAAAAGAAGGAGTTGGTATACCTAGGATTTGTTGTCTCAGAGGAAGGTCTTAAGATGGACCCAGAGAAGGTGAGAGCTATCCTTGAATGGCCTACACCAAGGAGTGACACAGAGGTAAGATCTTTTCATGGTTTGGCAATTTTTTACAGAAAGTTTAAGAGAGCAAGGAATTGAAAGCTCGTGATAAATGGATGGATAAAAGGATAGACAATAATGGATCGAATGGATGTATGTGTAAGAGAGCAAGTAATAACATAAGGGAGATAGAATGTGATCTCCAATGACTATGTCATATAGGAATAACATGCCCCATTCTAGGTGGAATGCTTAGGATTTTACATGACAAAGCTTATGATGATAGGAGAATGATAGGATTGTTTAGAAAGGATGAGGTATATCAAGAGATATCCAAAGCATTTGTCAACATTTTGCCCCCATATCTTTATCAAGATCAAAAGGAGGAATGGAAGATGAATGGACTCAATAGGATAGGTATATGGGTGTAATGGATGAGGATGGTAGGATGGTATGGAAATGGTATGATGGGAGAGATAGTTTGGATGAGACAATGTGCCCCCAAGTGTATGTTTCATAGATAATCAACCTACACATGACTTCTGTTTGCCAAGTTTTCATCATGGTACTTATCCAAGGCACCACCAAGGGTGGTTTTCACCATTGGATGAAGAGATTTCTCTTTACTATTTTGAATTTTCTTTTCTCTTTTTCTTGGGTGGGGGGAATATTTGGATGGGGTAGGTGGATATGGATAGGAGGGACTCAAGTGTCTAGTTCTATGAAAGGTGATAGTCCTACTAGAGATGGATTTCATCACATGGACTATGTCAATTGTCATTATTCTCATAGATGTTGGTAGGGGATTTCTTGAGAGGGAGATAGATTAGGTAGATAGTAGATTATGATGTGGATTATGAAAGGTTTATGCAAGGGTGGGGGATAGTGGATTATGATGTGGATTATGCAAAAGAATGGATCATAAGGAAGTGATGGGGGGAATATGTAGGATAATGGATGAAAGATGGAGAAATGGAGGTATGTGGAAATGTTGTGGAATGGAAGGGAACAAGACCAACAGTTGCACACATCATGATAAACATTGAAGCTTTTGATTTGAAAGAGGTGTAGGAAGCAATGGGGATGTTTTCTTAGGGGATGGTTGATTTAGTGATTCAAGGACCCACATAGACTTGGGATTTTTATGATTTTTTCTTTTCTTTTGGAATGAAGGAATTTGAGTTTTTTTGAATGGAATGGGATTTTTGGGATTTTTGGATGGAATACGATTGTTGGGATTTTTGAGATGCGGATGCTTCATTTGACTTGCTTTTTTTTTTCTTAGGTACCCAAACCATTTTAGTTTTGGGCTTTTCTTTTGGAGGTATGGGCTTGGATAGCCTTTTAGATGGATTTGGCTTTAATTATTTGCATTGGTGTCCTAAGGAATTAGGATCTTTAGGATTTTTGGCTTTATGAAAGGAGGCATCCAAATTTTTTTTTTGGAATCCCTTGGAATTTGTGGAAGCTTCTTGTTTAGATGATGTGTGCATTGATTAGTCATGATTAAGATTTTTCGGGGATTTATGGATGGATGGATTAAAAGTGAATTTATGGATAAATGGATTACAAGATTGGATGATAGGGATATTAGGTAGTGGGAGACAGTGGTAAGTGGATGGAGGGATATTAGGAGTTGGAAGTAGTAGAGGTAAAGTAGATGGTGGAAGGTGTATGGTCACATGCTTTTGGGGTTTGTAGGACAATGGAGGAGGAATGGCAACATATGTTTTAGGGGTATGGTATGGATTATGAAGGAAAGGAATGGATTTAGGAGGCATGGAGGAAGTACCAACATCTTGAGATTATTTTCCTTGGGGTGCATATCCAATACCATATGAGCATGGAGGTACTTTGACATGGATAGGCTCCAAAATACCTTGTTCATGAAGGCCTAAGCCTTTACCTTGATAGTTCTTTCTTTGGAGTATGTGATGGACAATGGGACTATGTGTGTTTTTTACACTAGATGTGGGTTCCTTTTTGGATAGAGAAGGTAAGGTGGTGGATAGCAGTTTTTTCTTTCGTAAGGAAGAACATTCATGAATGAAGGTGGTAAGACCAATAGGATATGATGGATTTGAAATGGGGTAGATAGTGGCTGAGGAAGGATCATTAGGATCTTGATTATCATTATGCTCACTAAGATCCAAGCAATTTGTTTGATCATCTATGTTTTCTTGGGAGCCAAGTGTCTCATCAAGGGAGGTGAATGTTGGTGGATCATGGATAGGGCTAGATGGAGGATGGATAGGAGCAATTTGGATTTCATGCTCATGAATGGTTATGAAATTATGGATAGATGTAGTAATAAGCTCTTGAACATGGAGCGGATAAAATTGACTAAAAGGATCATCATGGTTTTCTTGATCATAAATAGTATCTTGACCTTAGATGGGAGCTTGATCATTAATAGGATTATGTGTGCTATGGATGGGATCAATTTTCTCACGTATAGGCTCTTCATCATGGATAATATATTGATCATGGAAAATATATAGGTTATGGATGGGTTGGATGGAGGTGAATTGATCTTGATTTGGATGAGGGGTTAATGTCTCCACATGCTCTAGATTAGACTCTTGACATAAATCTTGATTTGCTTGAATGGAAGTGGAAGTGGGAGACTCTTGGAGAGGCTTGATAGATTCTAGATGGTCAACAACATGAGGGTACAATCAATTTTGACTTGGACTCATGGGGGACACTCTTCAATAGGCTCGATGGTTTGTGGACTACATGATGGGGTTGAAGGATTAGAGGATTAAGCATAGGTGTTTAGCGACATAGTTGATTCCTTGTTAATAGCCTTTGGATCACATCCTTCATAAGCGTATGGGTGGATGGACAATATAATGGACGAATAATAATGGTGGATGGTGTATTAGGCTTATGATTAGGATTTGGTGGATGGATAATAGGGTTGGACGGATTAGGATTAGGAGTGGAAATATCCCACAATGGTGGAATAAAAGGGGTTAATGGACTAGGATTAAGAAAGTTAAAGGAATATGGTAATGAAGGGATTGAAGGGTTTGATGGATTAGTGAATGGACTGGATGGTGGTGTTGGTATAGGACTAGTAGACTTTGGGATAGGCATTTCATTGGATGGTGATGGAGGATACCCATATGATACATAAGCTAGAGTGGTGTTCCCCTTGTCAAAGGTAGCATGAGGACTTAAAGACACTTGATCTTGTTGCAAGGGGTGACTTGAATAATCTTGTGAATGGATTTGGGGTTGATGTGGAATGTTGGAATATGTAAGTCAAATATCTTGTGGTATGGATTGATATAGATGTTTTTGAGATGTGAATTGAAATGGATGTTTTTGGGATATGAAATGAAATGGATGTTGGTTAACATTAAAAGAAGTGGGATAGGTTGATGTAGGATGGACTTGATATGTGCATGTACTAGGGTGGTATGATGATGGAGGTGACTGTTGGTCATGATGTTAGTCATTCGCAAACATAGAATAAAAGTTACACAACAACCTTTACTCATCTTGAAAGATACGATGAATTCAAAGAATTCATGATCCCAAGTCTCCGTTGATTAGGTCTTAATCTACTGACGTTACTCAGTGGTTGATGTGTGTTGCTGTTTTCCATTCAGGGGCCTTACGTGTTTCTGCACAGTTCATCATCATTATCTTCAAATATCCTGCTCTGGATGTTTGCTCTGCATAAATTTCAACAATTCTACCTCTGCACTGTAAATTTAGTCAAATAAAGTGCCTACAGGCTGATATTTGCATGATTTCTACCATTATTTATGATTCCTTGCATGATATTTCCAATAATACGTGCACTTAACTCAAATATGCTAATGATCTTCAGTTACCTACGGGATTTCAGCATATTTCACTGTTTCTGCTTATTATTTATCATGATTTGCAGTTATGGTGATGAATTAATGAAATTGAAAAAGGAAAAAGGGGTAAAGAATGAGATTCCCAAAACTACTGGACTTAGATCACTGATCCACATACAAGCTCCCATACATGCAATGAAAAGAAGGAAAACTAGAAATCATACTTCACCAGGACATTCCACAAATCTGCATGATCTAGTGCAAATCTTCAAAGGAAAAGTTGACAACAACATGTAATGAAATGAAAGCGCTTCCAGTTGAACACAGCATTCACCAGTACATATCCAGAAATCAACAAGAAGATTACGTAAAATTTACAATTAGGATGTAATCTGGAACTTCATATCCATTCAGTATGCTCAAGAACAGGTACATTTACAGTGATCTGAAGAAAGAACCTTGACATTTCAACAATTCTATCCTCATTAGTCTCAGTAATCCAATCTCTTAATTGATTCTACAGTAATTGACTTTTTGCGCCAGATGCGTCTGTGTATTCTAATGTATTCCTCCCCTTTTTGATGACAAGCTCTGGCTCTTATATAGAGCAAATGCCAGAAACGGTTACAATGATCCAAGGATCAGGATCCTCTCATAGCAATTAGCGGTCCAGATGAAAAGCACATGCTTCGCCAGTTAGCAAATGTACAGCTGGCGCATAATATTCCAGCATCTTCAACTTGATTCGGTCTCCAGCTGGCGAACAGCATATTTGACAATATCCTCCTCATTTCTGGCTCATGTTCCCCCCATGCGCAACTTTGTAATGCTCAGCTTCAGCAGCAGCATCAACAGCATCATGACTTCAATGCTCAGCTTCAGCAGCATCATCATGACTTCAATGTTCAGTTTCAGCAGCATCACCATGACTTCCTGCAAATAAACGGACAAACATTAAGTTCATCATCATCATGATAAACAACAGGAAGTAAAACGCTTTATTAAACAAGCCCCCAAAAATGCGCAGCTACAGGCAATCGGGCTCCAAATTTCCATCGCTTCATGTTTTCGCCCATTTTCTTGTATATTGGGTTCAAAATATGATCATGATGATCTCAAATTATACAAGGAAATAACCGCCCTTAACAAATTGCTTCAAATCCGGCTTTACATGCTCTGCTTGTATGTTTCGAGTCATCATCATCATGTTCGCATCGGTGCGACCACATATGATCAGGTTGACAATATTAGACTTGGCCGACAGCAACAGTTATACCTACGCCGAAAATCATGATGATGACCAACCCCTATGTCTTCTATCCAGCTGCAGGATATCATGAAATATGTGCTCCTCCTTTCCGAATGCTCTGATGAAAAGCACATCAGGATGTTTCGTTTCTGCATATTGGGGAAAGAAAGACATCGTCGTCATCATCATGATGAAGACAAACAGGAGGACTTGGAAAATGATCCTGCTGCCGAGGAAAGGAATATGATGATGACGTCATCGTCATCATCAGGCTTCATTAAAAGGCAAAAGATGACGTCACCGTCATGCTTCGTTAAAAGCAGGAGATAAATGGAATATCGGGTCACCTCTAAGGAAGATGATCAGGTGGTGCATGCAATATGACCCTTTTGCGAAGAAGGTGATCCTCTTAAAAGATCAGGATGATGAACATCATCATCATCATATCCGCACTGGGTGATTTAAAATATGATCCTGCTGAAAGTCCTGATGACGTCATCAGGATATCCGGGGTTTGTGTTAATCTTCGAACATGACGTCATCGTCATCATCATATTGGCAAACAGGATCATGCCTTGGAAAATATCCTGCCGAAGGAGGAAGGTCATGGTGACGTCATCGTCATCATCATATTTGCAAAAGGTTATACTTCTCGGCAGGAGGATAATACGAAAAGTGGGAGAGACGAACAAGATCATGATGATCTTGTTCAACATGACTTGGGAATGGAATATCACCCTCCGTCTTTGAAGGATAAGGTGATCATCATGATCACGCAAAAGGAGATCAGGAGGATATTACGAAATGTGATCCTACCTTGAAATATCATGATGATGATGATCACCAGGACTTTGTCGGGCGCGTGCAAATTTTGCAGACGGTGGGTTTCTTAAGTAGGGTGATGATGATTCATCAGCATGATATTATAATATGCTCGCGATGTTGGAATATCATGATGCTCGCGATGTGAGAATATCATGATGCTCGCTATGTTAGAATATCATGATGCTCGCGATGTTTCCAAGGTCGCTTGACGGGTAAAACACACTAGCACTTAAGATTGACGTCCGGATGTTTCGGGACTGCATGATTTTTATCAGGTGATAGAGTAAGATCATGATGATGACCTTTCGCGATACAAAAGACCGCTCGACGGGAAAAGTTTACTACGACTTAAACTTGACGTCCGGATATTTCGACCTCGGGATATTATCAGGGGGCTTTTCAAATATGATGATGATGTTCTTCATACAGCAATTATCCGGTTTGACCAAAACTTTGACTGTGCATAACTCCCTCATATGGACGAATTTTCAAGTGATGTAAAAGGCAAACCTGCATGGAATTTCAAGCTCTTTCTAACCATGAGGTCATAGAAACAAAATATGAACTCTGACAAACTAACCTCATGATGATGACCTACCTCATCCTGACCTTCATGATGATGATGCACCTGACCTATTTTACCAAACCGCCAGAAACAGACAACACAAGCCAAGCCAAAAGTTGGGTCCCTATTTTGATAAGTTAAAATGGGGCGTGTTGTGTAACCACACAACAACTTGCCACCAAAGAAAACAACAAAATTCAAATAATTCAAGTGATATGATCACATCCATCTATAGTATTCTAATTCTTTCTAAGTAAAATCATCATGATCTTTGAATGATAAAGTTTCATCAAGGTAACAGTGCTACAAAGGATCATGTGTGTGCATATGATTAATTATCCTCATCTTGAAAGTAAGTTGAAAACATAAGTAACTGGTGTTAAACTACATAGTTGGAGATCATCCCTCATAGCCAACCTGGATAGAGCCTTGCTGCCAGCAGGTGTCTATAACCCCGGCAAGGTTATCTATACAATCTCCCTAAGTAGAGCCCCACTGCCAGCAGGCGTCCATAGCCCCGGTAGAGTTACTTAGATGGCCTAAGTTTATTGTTTATATATTTTCTATTTATATACTTATATTTGATATCATCATGTCAGTGTTGGATCTAGGGCATACAACTGAGAGGGGGGGGGGGTGAATCAGTTGTATAGAACTTGTTCTCTTTCAAACACTTAATTCTCTGTTGTTAGTTAGCAGCATATCAAATAATCATTCATGGAAGCACAATACATAAACACAAGAGCAGATAAGCATCAACACATTGAACACCAAGATTTTGACGTGGAAAACCCGGTTAAGGGAAAAACCACGGGGTGATTAACCCAAGAATTATTCTCTGTTAGAAGAATAAGGAAAAATGAATGGCACATGCCAATAAGGGCTCACTGCCCGAGCACACTGCTCACAAAGAGGCCCACTGCCTACAAGGAGACACACTGTCTACAGAGTGATAAAAATCACAGTCTTGAACTGGAGAATGACATCTCTACCATGTCCGGATCAGTTCCAATTAAGCCCAACAATCTCTGCTCTGCCTTTCGCACCTTTCTTCGCTACACCTTACTCATCCACACACTACTACACTGAAATGAATTCACAAATCATTATTTATACAAGACATCGACTTAGGAACAAGAATCTAAGTCGGCAAACAACCATAGGAGTATCCGCAAGATGAATAACACATCCGGTCGGCTATCATAAGAACATTCGCAGGATGAACAACTCATCCGGTCGGCTAAACAGAGCAATAACTTCATCCGGAAGAATAACTTCAATTCCGGGCTCTACCATCAATGCGGACCAACAACACAACCTAAACATGATTCAAGAACCTTCACAAGTCTGTCTGAATGTCCGGATACATCCGCACTTTCTCTGCTTACTGGGATCTCTTGTCTTCCTCATCCGGAACTTCAAGAACACAGTCTGTCGCCACTGTCATAATGCAGGAGGTACATCCGGACCTCCAAATTACACACAAATCAGGATGAAACATCACAAGGACATATAAAACACTCCTTCCAATCCGCAGATTATGATAATACAATTCCGGACCTCACCGGACCTTTTTGTGATCCTCTGTCACCTCCGGATACTTGCCGGACCCGGTTCTATACCGGCAGCCATAACTCCTTCAGATCTTCATGCGGACCTCTGAAATCTTAACTGTAGCATCTTAAGACTCATATCTACTAACCCTTTAATCCGCATCCTCCGGTTCTCATCCTATACAGTATATTTACCTTCTTCTCATCACTGTTCTTCACTGTTCCTGACTGAGGCTAATTTTCTCAATATCCTCAGCACAAAGCTCATCAAATCCTTCTTGTCAATGCAGTGTGAGTATGTTGACATCAATGACAACAATGGCTCACCTCATACTTGCAACAATCTCCCCCTTTGTCATTGATGGCAACATATGATGTGAAAAACCATCAAGACAAGAACTTCTCTTTTCTGTCACAGCTCCCCCTATCAACAACAACTCCTCACATGTCTTCCTTTGCTGCTCCCCCTTTGATCATCAACCACTTGTTTTTCACATGTCTTCTCTCCCCCTTTGACATCAATGGCAAAGGGCTCATACTTGCAACTCTCATGCATCAGAATAATACCAGCTGCTCCCCCTTAGTTGCAGCTCCCCATTAGTCCGGATCACAAGATATGACTGTGATAGCCACCGGACTGATGCACATCAGTGCATCTTAGTTCATCACCGGAGGGGCCATGACCCCTAACTTCTCCCGGAGATATTCAAAAGAGTCCTTGGGAAGAGGTTTTGTAAAGATATCTGCAATCTGATCCTTGGAGGGAACATACTCCAATCTGACTTCTTCCTTGTTTACTTGTTCTCTCAAAAAGTGAAATTTGATAGATATGTGCTTAGTCTTAGAATGCAATACCGGATTCTTGGAAATATTAATTGCACTTGAATTATCACAGAAAATTGTGATAGGCTCCTCATATTCAACTTTGATGTCTCTTAGCATCTGCTTCATCCACAAGATTTGAGTGCAACTACCTGCTGCTGCAATGTATTCTGCTTCAGTTGTAGACAGAGATATTGCATCTTGTTTCTTGCTTAGCCAAGAAACCAATCTCTTCCCCAAAAAGAATGCTCCACCACTAGTGCTCTTCCGGTCATCCACATCTCCTGCCCAATCTGCATCTGTGTAAGCATGAAGAGAAAAATTCGGATCTCTAGGATACCATAGACCATACTCAACTGTCCCTTTCAAGTATCTAAAAATTCTTTTGATTGCCATAACATGAGATTCTCTAGGATCAGCCTGGAATCTTGCCACAAGACCAACAGCTTGCATTATATCTGGTCTAGTTTGAGTGAGATACAACAATCCACCAATCATTGATCTATACTTTGTCTGATCTGCCTTTGGAGAATCATCATCTTTGCTTAACTTACATCCGGTTGCCATAGGAGTGTTCATAGGCTTTGAGTCTTCCATACCAAATTTCTTTAACAATTCTTTCACATATTTGGTCTGAGAAATGAAGATCCCTTCTTTTGTTTGAGTAATTTGCAGACCCAAGAAGAAATTCATTTCACCAAGCATAGACATTTCAAACTCACTTTTCATCTGATTTGCAAAAGTTTTACACATACTATCTCTTCCTCCAAAAATGATATCATCCACAAACACTTCAACAATCAGAATGTTTTCATGATCAATTTTGAAATATAAGTTGCTGTCAGCAGTACCTTTGTTGAATCCAATCTGCACAAGATGCTTATCCAACCTTTCATACCATGCTCTTGGGGCTTGCTTCAATCCATACAAAGCTTTCTTCAACTTGCAGACCATATCATTATTATCAGACAATTGAAATCCATCCGGTTGTTCAATGTAGACTTCTTCTTCCAGATCACCATTTAAGAAGGCAGACTTGACATCCATCTGATATACCTTGAAATCTTTGAAGGCAGCAAATGCAAGAAGTAATCTGACTGCTTCAATTCTTGCTACCGGAGCAAAAGTCTCTTCAAAGTCAATTCCTTCTATTTGAGAGTAGCCTTTGCAGACCAATCTAGCTTTGTTTCTGATTACTTCACCAGCTTCATTTAGTTTGTTCCGGAAGACCCACTTGGTTCCAATTACATTCCTGTCTCTAGGTCTGGGAACAAGATCCCAAGTATGATTTTTCTCAATTTGCATCAGTTCATCTTCCATTGCTTTGGTCCAATTTTCATCATTGCAGGCTTCATTTATTGTTTTAGGTTCAATCCTTGAAATCAGACAACATTCATTCTGATCTTGAGCAATATTCCTTCTAGTTTGTACACCTTTGCTTCTGTCACCTATGATCTGATCTTCAGAGTGATTCAGTTTTACATACCTTGGAATTTTGGGAGTATCCAGTACTGCTGTTTCTTGATCAGGCTCATTTAAACCTAACTCTTCTTCCTGATTTACCGGATCAGGCTGACTCTGTTTCACCGGAGAGGATTGAGTTCCTTGAACACTATCTTGGTCATCTTCATCAAATTCATAAAATCTTGAAGGCTTCTCAATTCCTTCATCAACCTTTACATTGGTACTTTCTATCATCTTCCTCAATCTCTTATTGTAACACCGATATGCTTTGCTTTGAGTGGAGTAGCCCAAGAAAATTCCTTCATCACTTCTAGCATCAAACTTTCCTAGATCTTCATCTCTTTTAATATAACACTTGCTACCAAATACCCTGAAATATTTCACAGTAGGAGTGATGCCAAACCAAAGTTCATAGGGGGTCTTACCGGTGTTGTTTCTGATTTGAACTCGATTGAGAGTGTAGACTGCAGTGCTGATAGCTTCTTTCCAAAACATTTGAGGAACATTTGCTTCCAACATCATTGTCCTAGCAGCTTCCTGGATGGTCCGGTTCTTTCTCTCAACTATTCCATTCTGCTGTGGAGTCCTAGGAGCAGACAACTGTCTCCTTATACCCTGTTTCTCACAAAAGTCAATGAATTCACCAGATGTAAATTCACCACCTCTATCAGACCTTAGACACTTTAGTTTCAATCCGGTTTGATTCTCCACCATAGCTTTGAAGATTTTGAACTTCTCAAAAGCTTCTGATTTTTCTTTCAGAAAGGTAACCCACATCATCCGGGAATGATCATCAATTAACAACATGAAATATCTATCACCTTGCAGACTCTTGATTCTTGTCGGACCACATAGATCAGTATGTACTAATTCCAACAATCCGGTAGAAGACTGATCTTTGCTTTTAAAAGAGACTCTGCTTTGTTTGCCTAACTGACATTCTTTACACACACTGTTTGTAGGTTTTATCAACTTTGGAAGATCTCTCACAGCCTGAGTATTGCTTATTTTGATGATGTTATCAAAATTTACATGACACATTCTTCTATGCCATAACCAACTCTGATCAATTTGAACAAACAAACAACTTTTATTTGAACCAACCAGATGAAAGATGTTACCTCTTGTCTGAGTACCGGATGCAATTTCAGTTCCGGAGCTTGTAAAGATTCTGCATTTTCCATTCTTGAACCGGAGATCATAGCCTTTGTCCACTAACTGACCAACACTGAGAAGATTGTGCTTCAATCCTTCAACATATAGTACATTACCTGTTTTGCTCTTACCATCAAAGGAAATAGTTCCCCTACCTCTGATTCTGCCAGCAGAATTGTCACCAAACTTTACCATTCCTCCTTCATATCTTTCCAAATCTAAGAACTTATTCTTGTCACCAGTCATATGGTGAGAGCATCCACTGTCAATAACCCAATCATCCTTTTCTTCCACTTGAGCAGCCAAGGCTTTTTCAACAACTTTGTGATTGACAGATTCAGAGAGCAAGGAATCTTCTTCCTTGATGGCTATAAACACCCACTCATTTCCGGATTTGCTTCCTGGATCTGATTCATCATCTGTTACTCCTTCATTGTCATCTTCTTCATGAACATAATAGCAATTCTTTTGAAACCTTTGTCTGTGAGTATTAGATCTTGCAGATCTCTCCAGACATCTTGAGGCAAAATGACCAATCTTATTGCAGTTAAAACACTTAAAGGGTAGTTTTCCTTCATACTTACCGGATCCTCTTGGCAGTCTCTTTGCAATGAGGGCTTCAAGTTGAGCTGTTTCTGCTTCTTCTTCTTCCATGTCTCTTCTTGCTTGATCATACCATGACATTTTCCTTGATGAGTTTTCACCCGGATCAAATCTCTGTTTGCCTTTCACATAGGCACTGGCTTTAAAAGCAGACTCAGTCTTGGGTGGATCATCTCCAAACTCGGTCATTTCAAATGCAGCTAGTTTGCCAGCCAATTGTTCTCTTGTGACAGTTGTGTGGGCTCTGAATTCATCAATGGCAGCAACTTTGATTTTGTAGGCAGCAGGAAGGGATCTTAGGATTTTGCAGACAATCTCATTTTCATCTAGAGTTCCACCAGCATTTCTGATTCCACATACCAGCTCATTTACTCTTGGCATAAAGGTAGTAATGTTTTCATCATCTCTCATTTTCAATCTTTCAAATTTCCCTTTCAGACTTTGCAACCTTGCACTTTTGACAAACTCATCTCCTTCATACAGAAGTTCCAGTTTAGTTAGGATCTCATATGCAGTTGGTAGGTCAATGACATTCGAGAGATCTGAGTCATTCAATGCGCTTAGAAGAGCTTCCTTGGTCCGCAGATTGTTTTCAGCTTCTGTGGTTTCATCAGGAGTTGTCGGACCACCTTGTGGGGGTATATATGGTTTTGAAATCATAGCCAAGTATGCTTTTCCCATACATTCCAAATGACACTTCATGCGACCTTTCCAGAGAGTGAAGTTGGTTCCATCGAACTTCGGACTATCCTTCTTGTATGACGACATCCTGGATCACCTCAAGCGGTTAAGCTCCTATCAGAGGAACTCAGCTCTGATACCAATTGTTGGATCTAGGGCATACAACTGAGAGGGGGGGGGTGAATCAGTTGTATAGAACTTGTTCTCTTTCAAACACTTAATTCTCTGTTGTTAGTTAGCAGCATATCAAATAATCATTCATGGAAGCACAATACATAAACACAAGAGCAGATAAGCATCAACACATTGAACACCAAGATTTTGACGTGGAAAACCCGGTTAAGGGAAAAACCACGGGGTGATTAACCCAAGAATTATTCTCTGTTAGAAGAATAAGGAAAAATGAATGGCACATGCCAATAAGGGCTCACTGCCCGAGCACACTGCTCACAAAGAGGCCCACTGCCTACAAGGAGACACACTGTCTACAGAGTGATAAAAATCACAGTCTTGAACTGGAGAATGACATCTCTACCATGTCCAGATCAGTTCCAATTAAGCCCAACAATCTCTGCTCTGCCTTTCGCACCTTTCTTCGCTACACCTTACTCATCCACACACTACTACACTGAAATGAATTCACAAATCATTATTTATACAAGACATCGACTTAGGAACAAGCATCTAAGTCGGCAAACAACCATAGGAGTATCCGCAAGATGAATAACACATCCGGTCGGCTATCATAAGAACATTCGCAGGATGAACAACTCATCCGGTCGGCTAAACAGAGCAATAACTTCATCCGGAAGAATAACTTCAATTCCGGGCTCTACCATCAATGCGGACCAACAACACAACCTAAACATGATTCAAGAACCTTCACAAGTCTGTCTGAATGTCCGGATACATCCGCACTTTCTCTGCTTACTGGGATCTCTTGTCTTCCTCATCCGGAACTTCAAGAACACAGTCTGTCGCCACTGTCATAATGCAGGAGGTACATCCGGACCTCCAAATTACACACAAATCAGGATGAAACATCACAAGGACATATAAAACACTCCTTCCAATCCGCAGATTATGATAATACAATTCCGGACCTCACCGGACCTTTTTGTGATCCTCTGTCACCTCCGGATACTTGCCGGACCCGGTTCTATACCGGCAGCCATAACTCATATCTACTAACCCTTTAATCCGCATCCTCCGGTTCTCATCCTATACAGTATATTTACCTTCTTCTCATCACTGTTCTTCACTGTTCCTGACTGAGGCTAATTTTCTCAATATCCTCAGCACAAAGCTCATCAAATCCTTCTTGTCAATGTAGTGTGAGTATGTTGACATCAATGACAACAATGGCTCACCTCATACTTGCAACAGTCAGCTCATTTATACAAGGGGTAGTCACTTGCAGCTTTAGGTTGGAGATTGTATTGGTAGCAAGGGAGTCCCTTTAGATTTTTCACTTAACACCTATACTCATATCTTCAACAAGCCCAAGGCTGTTAGGTGTTTCATTGTGTTTGATTCACTTTGGACAAGAAAAGGCACCTTGATGAAAAGACATCATAAACCTGATCATGAGTATTTATCAGAATGAATTACAATCTATATCTAAATCTGATCTCATCACTTGAATCCTAACAATTTAGTTATTTTCTTAGGTGATGAAGTGCATCATCTTGACTTACCAAAACAAAACTCAACCAAAACAACACAAAACAGAAACAACACTATACAAACAACTAACCTACAAAAAGGAAACAACAGGAACAGAACAAGAAAGCAAAACAAACAAGCAGACTGTACAAACAACTAACCTACAAATTATATACAAACCACTACTAGGCAAACAAAAACCAGAAAAAGACCTAAGGACACCTGTATTTGCATACTTCTTTTGATTGTGCAGGAGCATCAGGGTATTAGTTATGGTTCTCAACCTAGCAAATATATCTTTATATTCTGAAGAATATTCTGATATTCTAAATTCACTGTATTCAACAGAACAACTCTTGATGATCAGCAACTGGGGAAGCTCACCATGTTCATGATTAATCCATATGCATGTCTTATCTTCTGAATTTCCATAATTAAAATAGTATTCAACATCATTTACTGTGGAAAGGAGAAATACAACCTGGTGTATTTCTGATTTTGTTGGACATGCTTCTTCTTTGGTAGTTGGTCTTCCATTTGTCCTTATATTTTTACTGCTTGGCTCAGTGCCTGGTCTCTCCTCGAATTGAAGGATGTATGACCTTTGATGTATTAATTCTTCATCTTTATCCAGCCTTATCCCTCCATTCTGGATGTTCAGTTTATCCTCCAGTTCAGGAAACTTCTCAATATTTTCTTCAATTTCCTGCACATCAGTGTCTAAATAAGTATCTTTATTATCACAACCTGATATACAGAAATTTATCATTTCTAAATCATTTGACTGTAAAGGAGAAACGACTTTCACTTGATAAGGACACTCCCCTGTTTCATTTTCAAAATATTTCTGGAGTGACATCTGATTATGTACAACAACTCCAAAGTCTTCTACATCTTCATCTTTCAGGAATTGTTCATTAAATAATTCACATTTTCTATCTATTAGAGGATCTGGTTCCTTTAACCTGCAACATTCTTGCATTTGATCATTTAATTCAAAGAAGTCAGGTAATAAATTAGCATTTATTTTCTTCTCTATGACTCCCTGAGTTACCATCATAGGAACTTCATCATCAGGAGTGCATTTAAATTGCTCTACTATCTGTTTACACTTCTCTTTACCATAGAATGACTCCAGGAAAGATGTTTCATCTTCTTTATCAAAAGTATTAGGATCAGAATCAAAAATATTATCCTGATGAGTGATTTCTTCTCTAAAATTTTTACAAGATTCATACCTGCATACTGACTGGTCCTTACTTGTATTAGGAAGTAGAGAACTCCTATCAATCTCACCATAAAATGAATCCAGGAAAGATGTTTCATCTTCATTACCTTCTGGAACTGATTCAGCTATTGTATTTTCTAGAATCTTTTTCAACATGACCAAGCAAGGGTAGCAATCTCTCTCTGAATGCTCTTCATCATGTAATCTGCACCAGCTTTCAATCAAGACATCATCAATGGGCAAACCTAATATTTGACTACACTGTATATTTCTAGACAAGTATAATTCAAAATCTTCAGAATGATCTACTTCAATGTCTGGACAATTAATAACTTCTGGTGCTGCATCTGTTTGTTGCTCCAGAATTTCTTCATTTCCCTGGCAGATTTCAACCGTGAACACATCTAGAAAGAATATTAGTCCTTTCAAATATAAATCCAACCTTGTAAGGAAAATTAAGCAATTTATTTCACTGTGTTATGCAGTCTGGTGTATCCTGCAACAGGTAGATAAACCAAAGTTAGACAAACTGTGAGGGTAAAGCTGCCTATTTAAAGTTTCCTGAAATAAAGGAATGTTAATTTGACAATTATTTTCATATACATCCATCAAAATGAGACTATATTCTTCAATTCTTTTAGTATTTTGCAATTTTAAGGAGATCTATCATATCTCAGACTAAAACTTGAAAGTCCAGAAAATCAAACAAATATTTGATGCTTTGGGCTAGATCTTTGCAAAGGTGCAACCAAAACATCTCAGATAAGAGATATTTGCAGACATTCAACTGAAATGCTGAAATATTTATGCAATATTTGCGGAAAATCCAAAAATTCTTTGTTCAGGAACAGGATCTATTTTTCGCCCCTCCCTCTAGTGCCAATTTATGTTGCGTTAGAAGTGAGGGGCCTGCAGATACGTTAGCAAGATTTAAAGCGGGCTGCTTAAACTGAGGCAGGGGATATCACTTCAACTGAACAGGATTTATTTGCTGAGAAACAGCTCCGCCCTCCTTCTAGCGCCAATTTATGTTGGTCATGATGTTAGTCATTCACAAACATAGAATAAAAGTTACACAACAACCTTTACTCATCTTGAAAGATACGATGAATTCAAAGAATTCATGATCCCAAGTCTCCGTTGATTAGGTCTTAATCTACTGACGTTACTCAGTGGTTGATGTGTGTTGCTGTTTTCCATTCAGGGGCCTTACGTGTTTCTGCACAGTTCATCATCATTATCTTCAAATATCCTGCTCTGGATGTTTGCTCTGCATAAATTTCAACAATTCTACCTATGCACTGTAAATTTAGTCAAATAAAGTGCCTACAGGCTGATATTTGCATGATTTCTACCATTATTTATGATTCCTTGCATGATATTTCCAATAATACGTGCACTTAACTCAAATATGCTAATGATCTTCAGTTACCTATGGGATTTCAGCATATTTCACTGTTTCTGCTTATTATTTATCATGATTTGCAGTTATGGTGATGAATTACTGAAATTGAAAAAGGAAAAAGGGGTAAAGAATGAGATTCCCAAAACTACTGGACTTAGATCACTGATCCACATACAAGCTCCCATACATGCAATGAAAAGAAGGAAAACTAGAAATCATACTTCACCAGGACATTCCACAAATCCGCATGATCTAGTGCAAATCTTCAAAGGAAAAGTTGACAACAACATGTAATGAAATGAAAGCGCTTCCAGTTGAACACAGCATTCACCAGTACATATCCAGAAATCAACAAGAAGATTACGTAAAATTTACAATTAGGATGTAATCTGGAACTTCATATCCATTCAGTATGCTCAAGAACAGGTACATTTACAGTGATCTGAAGAAAGAACCTTGACATTTCAACAATTCTATCCTCATTAGTCTCAGTAATCCGATCTCTTAATTGATTCTACAGTAATTGATTTTTTGCGCCAGATGCGTCTGTGTATTCTAATGTATTCCTCCCCTTTTTGATGACAAGCTCTGGCTCTTATATAGAGCAAATGCCAGAAACGGTTACAATGATCCAAGGATCAGGATCCTCTCATAGCAATTAGCGGTCCAGATGAAAAGCACATGCTTTGCCAGTTAGCAAATGTACAGCTGGCGCATAATATTCCAGCATCTTCAACTTGATTCAGTCTCCAGCTGGCGAACAGCATATTTGACAATATCCTCCTCATTTCTGGCTCATGTTCCCCCCATGCGCAACTTTGTAATGCTCAGCTTCAGCAGCAGCATCAACAGCATCATGACTTCAATGCTCAGCTTCAGCAGCATCATCATGACTTCAATGTTCAGCTTCAGCAGCATCACCATGACTTCCTGCAAATAAACGGACAAACATTAAGTTCATCATCATCATGATAAACAACAGGAAGTAAAACGCTTTATTAAACAAGCCCCCAAAAATGCGCAGCTACAGGCAATCGGGCTCCAAATTTCCATCGCTTCATGTTTTCGCCCATTTTCTTGTATATCGGGTTCAAAATATGATCATGATGATCTCAAATTATACAAGGAAATAACCGCCCTTAACAAATTGCTTCAAATCCGGCTTTACATGCTCTGCTTGTATGTTTCGGGTCATCATCATCATGTTCGCATCGGTGCGACCACATATGATCAGGTTGACAATATTAGACTTGGCCGACAGCAACAGTTATACCTACGCTGAAAATCATGATGATGACCAACCCCTATGTCTTCTATCCAGCTGCAGGATATCATGAAATATGATGCTCCTCCTTTCCGAATGCTCTGATGAAAAGCACATCAGGATGTTTCGTTTCTGCATATTGGGGAAAGAAAGACATCGTCGTCATCAT
This sequence comes from Cunninghamia lanceolata, assembly GCA_027924645.1. Classification (NCBI taxonomy): domain Eukaryota; kingdom Viridiplantae; phylum Streptophyta; class Pinopsida; order Cupressales; family Cupressaceae; genus Cunninghamia; species Cunninghamia lanceolata. The sequence continues at coordinate 6,687,994 of BSBN01000934.1, forward strand.
CATGATGAAGACAAACAGGAGGACTTGGAAAATGATCCTGCTGCCGAGGAAAGGAATATGATGATGACGTCATCGTCATCATCAGGCTTCATTAAAAGGCAAAAGATGACGTCACCGTCATGCTTCGTTAAAAGCAGGAGATAAATGGAATATCGGGTCACCTCTAAGGAAGATGATCAGGTGGTGCATGCAATATGACCCTTTTGCGAAGAAGGTGATCCTCTTAAAAGATCAGGATGATGAACATCATCATCATTGTATCCGCACTGGGTGATTTAAAATATGATCCTGCTGAAAGTCCTGATGACGTCATCAGGATATCCGGGGTTTGTGTTAATCTTCGAACATGACGTCATCGTCATCATCATATTGGCGAACAGGATCATGCCTTGGAAAATATCCTGCCGAAGGAGGAAGGTCATGGTGACGTCATCGTCATCATCATATTTGCAAAAGGTTATACTTCTCGGCAGGAGGATAATACGAAAAGTGGGAGAGACGAACAAGATCATGATGATCTTGTTCAACATGACTTGGGAATGGAATATCACCCTCCGTCTTTGAAGGATAAGGTGATCATCATGATCACGCAAAAGGAGATCAGGAGGATATTACGAAATGTGATCCTGCCTTGAAATATCATGATGATGATGATCACCAGGACTTTGTCGGGCGCGTGCAAATTTTGCAGACGGTGGGTTTCTTAAGTAGGGTGATGATGATTCATTAGCATGATATTATAATATCCTCGCGATGTTGGAATATCATGATGCTCGCGATGTGAGAATATCATGATGCTCGCTATGTTAGAATATCATGATGCTCGCGATGTTTCCAAGGTCGCTTGACGGGTAAAACACACTAGCACTTAAGATTGACGTCCGGATGTTTCGGGACTGCATGATTTTTATCAGGTGATAGAGTAAGATCATGATGATGACCTTTCGTGATACAAAAGACCGCTCGACGGGAAAAGTTTACTACGACTTAAACTTGACGTCCGGATATTTCAACCTCGGGATATTATCAGGGGGCTTTTCAAATATGATGATGATGTTCTTCATACAGCAATTATCTGGTTTGACCAAAACTTTGACTATGCATAACTCCCTCATATGGACGAATTTTCAAGTGATGTAAAAGGCAAACCTGCATGGAATTTCAAGCTCTTTCTAACCATGAGGTCATAGAAACAAAATATGAAATCTGACAAACTAACCTCATGATGATGACCTACCTCATCCTGACCTTCATGATGATGATGCACCTGACCTATTTTACCAAACCGCCAGAAACAGACAACACAAGCCAAGCCAAAAGTTGGGTCCCTATTTTGATAAGTTAAAATGGGGCGTGTTGTGTAACCACACAACAGTGACACATGGGATTGATGTGAAATTTGTTGATGTTGTGGTTGTGTTTGTTGAATTTGGGATTGGTAGGTTGCTATGAATTGTTGGATTTAGACTAGGAGTTGTTACATATTTGAGGTGATTGGTTTTGTTGAAGTGGTTGGATGATGGTTTGTAGTCATTGTATGGTTTTTTGTCTAGGAGTTGTGGCATTTGGTGAGGTGTTTGTATGATGTCTTGTAGTTGTGGTGCTAGGATCTTGTTCTCTAGTGTTGGCATGGAGTTGTACATATGTTGAAGTCTTCGTATTTTGGCTTGTTCATCAAGATATGCATCATAATATACAAGCTTCTCATGATCATTGGCGCTAGGAGGAGGGTCCCATCGAAGTATGAGTTTAGATCTTGGATTTGACCTAGGCTCGTTAATGATCACAACCATTTTGACAAGTGACGGATTAGAACTAGGATAGTGATGTGGACTGATTAGGATATGATTAGGATGAAATTGATTGGAAGTGAAATTGATTAGATTATGAGGAAGGATTAAAATAATTAGGGATGAGGTAGCTAAGAAGGGTGATTAGGATGATTAAGATGGAGTGATTGGATGATGTGGAATGATGCCCCCGTGAGAGGATAGATGGAGTGAAAGGCATGGGTAGACTCTCGAAATGAATGGAGGTAGATAATGATTATGGTGATGATGATATGACAAGAAGGATGATTAGGATTGTTGGGAATGATGAGGAGGACTTGGCTTAGGATGGATGTGATGACAATGATACTTAGAATGATGTGGAATGTGTTTGTGTTGATAGCTTGACTTTGCCAAATTTCAAACAAAAGATTTCACATGTACATACATGAATCACACACACAAGAAAAAATAGCAAGTTTGACTTTTGAAATTTGATTGGTGTGATTAAGAAGACACTTGAAGACACATCAACAATACTAATATTAGTCAATGGGTGTGATCAATAGGTCTTAGTCTAGGATGTACAAGTTTGACTAAGGATGTCCCCAATATACTCATGTATGGAGGGCCTAATTCCATGAAATGAAAGTGAAATAATGCCACAGAGCTGGTAGAAAGGGATAACCCACCCCTCACCTTCACTTCTCCAAGGTATAAAGTTCATGGGGGCTTAGCCCGAATGACAAGATTTCAACTTCCAAGAGGGTGTCTTTTGATTCAATCCTCAATTTTTAGACTCTGTCGGAATGATAGAGTTGAGGTCATCCCTTGGAGTGGTGTTTCTCCAAATAGGCCTTCTAAGAAGGGTGACAAAAGCAAATCAAGTGGGTGCTTTTGATTTGCAAGATCACCTTGTGGTGCGAGGAGAGAGCATACACACACACTAGATTCACGCTTGCAATGTATATTTTCCCCTTAGAAATTGAAATGTGTGTTGTGAAGATGAATGGATGAAAGATGTTTTTTATTCTCAAGGTCACACGAAGTGCATGAAAAGAGTATACACACCCTCAATTACACTCAAATTTGTTTTAAAACCCAAATCCAAATGTGATGTGGAAGACACAAATTTATTTTAAGCCCAATGTCAAAGTGTGATTGCAAACAATAGTTTTTTTAGGCCCAAATCAAAGTGTGATTTTGCAAACAAGATTTTGATGAAATGAAAGACAAGAGATGGATTGGGTGCACCAAGAAAATTTATCTTCAAATCTTATGCTAAAGCTGATGTTGTACAGTGCCTTATGTTCACCTAGAATCCACCAAAACAAAAAAAAAGACAAAAGAACTTGCAAACTAATGTGTTAGGTGAAAATAATCAATCTGATAAAATTATGATTTAGATGAATAGTGATAGAAAGATAAATGCTATGATCAAATTGTACCTAAAATTCTATGTTGTTTCAAAAAATAATAGTCAAAATCAGATAAAATTTGCTCAAGTTATGATCATTTGAAGTTCATAAAGAAGGTTTACTTTGACTGAAAAATACCTTATTGATCTGATGAAGTTGCATGATAAAACCATTGCAACAGTAAAGCTGGGTGAATATGTGTTCTGATGCCGTTGGTTTCACAAAAAACTGATCTCGTATGAGTAAGTTATGACAAAAAGAAAAAAAACTACCCTTCTAGGGCATGAGGGGGAAGGTGACAAGCCTGGTAGTTAGTGGTACTGGTGACTGCTAGTGGTAGAGTTCAACTGGTCACACATAGTGGTCCCACCAGGCATGCCAAAATGTGAATGAAAAAATAAATTGAAAGTATAATATGAAAGATAATGCAATAAACCCAATACCTTTACCTTCAGACCAAGTCCTCAACACTCAATAGAATGGAGTGGATGCACCCTAATCTACTAGCTATGTTCTAGATGAAGGGAGATCAATGATGAATATGTTGATTTCTCATGATTTCTGCAGCATAATACTAGTATGAAAATGATAAGAATGAAGATCTAGAATCATTTTGACAGCATGATGTTACTTGAAGATGGATGCATGTAAATGGCTTGGTTGAGGCTTGATTTAAAGGAGATGAGTGATAAGGATTGATGGCTAGGATTGAATGGTCAATTATGTGATGTGGACAGCTAATATTAAAATATTATGACTTTAGATCCCTTCATTTAAAAAATGTAGTGGTGTGACAAGTGTGTGGATAAGAATGGAGCTGACCTAATATAAATAATAAAATTATTTAAATTATTTTGTAGTCTGACAAAGAATTAAATGAAAGTTGTAGTATAGTTGTAGTATGACACATAATTTAAATAAAAAATTACTTAAATTATGAGAGTGAGACATGTGTGAGGATGAGGATAAAGGTGAGGGATAATTTAAATAAATAATTTATTTATTTAAATTGGAGGAAAGGTGGGAATTAATTAAATAAATATAATTTATTTAATTAATTGGATAATGGGATAAATGGGATTAAAATGAAATTAAAATGGGGATTAGTTAAATAAATATGATTTATTTAACTAATTAGGTGATGAAAGGCGTATGTAAGGGTCCTAGGACAAAATACCATAAGATGTCTCAAGTAATGCATTGACAAGGTGATGTTATAAGACATGGACAATTTTAGGTGTCTACACATAGAACATAGGCAAAGTGCACAAATTTGCACTTTTGCCAATAAAAGCCAAGTAAAGCTAAGTTCGAAAAGTTGAACTTTTGCCGACATAGAGGAAAAATTCGTAATTGTCAACTTTTGCTAATAACACTAAAAGGTAAAGTTCATAATTATTGAAAATCGTCGACAAAACTAAAAGCAAAGAGAAGCGATAGTTTGAGATTGTGTAAAATCACTGACAAAGAAGGCAAAGTTCGTAAAACTCAACTTTTACTAATAAGCTTAGGAAAAGGAAAAGTTCATCATCTTCAGTTTTTGCTGATGAGTAGGAAAAGTTCATAATCTCATATTTTTGCCAACAAAGGCCTAAAAGAGCGATAGAAAGGTTGAGTTTAAGAAAATTTAAAATCACTGATAAGGGTGATAGTTTGGTAAAGTGACTTTTTTTTAATAAAGAGATACTGAACTATAGTTTAAAAAAGCATACTTTTGCTGATAAAGGGTTTTGAAAGGCAAATTTGGGAAAAGGTAAAATCCATGATGTTTTGTGGACATTTATGCTTTAAAAGGATAAATGCATCTGTTAAGTGTTAAACATTGGGATTTCTGAGCTAACATTGCAGGGAAGAATGAGGTTGTTTAAGACAATTTGCAAAACATGATTCTCTATGAAGGTAAAGGTTAAAATTGAAAAGTTTAATACAAATGATTAAATTCTAAATGTTTGTTGCAGGATATTGGGGCTAATTAAAGCTTGGAGAAGATGTTATGTAGAGCATGCAAAAGAAGAAGAACGATGGATTCTGGGGAGGAAGGCTAAACTGGATGAAAGTGTAGCTAAACAAAAGAGGCATGAACTAGAACTAGAAGGATGTTGAGTCAAAGATGTTGGAATATTCCTTGTGCCCATTGTATTATGTTGAATGATTGCCAACTGGCAATCATATGCCACCAATCTAGACTATTGATTATTATGTGATTCTTGATCATTGGATCAAATGTAACTATTTTTGGACCTTATTCTATAAAGGGACCGTGACCTCTCTTTTCAAAAGGAGATCAAATTGTTGAAACTAAGGGAGACTAAATTGTTCCAATTCTAAGCACTAGTTTGTGATTTTCTACAACTTGGTGAATTCTCTCTCAAGGTTCTTTCTCAAGACTACTATAAATGTACATGTTCTTTGCATACCTAATGGAGATGAAGTTGTAGATTACCTCTTGATTGTAAATCCTACATAATATTCTAGTTGATTTCTGGATATGTAATGGTGAAATGATGAATTCTATTGAAGTGCTTTCATTTTATTTCATATTGTTGTCAACTTTTCTTCAAAGATTTGTACTAATCATATGTAGCTATGGAACATCTTCGTGAAGTATGATTTAGTTTTCTTCTTTTCATTACATTATTAGAGCATCTATGTGGATCATGGGTCAAAGTTAAGTAATTTTAGGAATCTTAATCTCTAAACTCTATTTTCTCAGTTTCAATTTCATAAATAGTCATAAAAAATTAGAAAAATTGATCCTAAATCCTAAATCGTAAATTGATCGTAAATTGACAACAACACACATCAACCCTGAGTGACTGTCAGAAGGTCAAGGTCTAACCAATAGAGACTTGGGATCATAAATTCATCCTAAATTTATCATATCTTTCAAGATGATAAATGTTTGTTGTGTAAACTTTTATGCATGTTAATGAGACTAATAATCACATCAACATAATTGGTGCTAGAAGGAGGACTTGAGACTAGAAGCTTTACATTTTTGCAAATATTGCATAAATATTTCATTATCTGAGTTAATCAACTAAAAATATCCTTTGCTAGAGAGAATTCAATTGCATCTTTGTAAAGATCCCCTCTAAAACTTTAAAGTGCAGCTTGAAATTCTGAGTTGGCTCACAAACCTACTATTATATCAAGATCCATTGGACCTTTGCAAGAATTGCCTACTATGAGTTCAAGATCACACTCTATCGGTCCACAACTCAAGAATATTGATCTTATAGTGCTATTACCTATTACACCTATGCCACCAGTAGCTCCAGTACAAGTTTCCATGGCTTTCTTCAATCTTGAATTGCCACTATGTTTTTCTACATACAACGATTTACCTAAGAATCCAGATAAGTTTTTTTTCTAAAATATCATCTCTACCAAGATGAAAAAGATCATTTGAGAAAATTTAAAGAAGCATGCTATAGAGGAAGAGTGCAACACGAAGATGTAGTGTGCAAATTTTTTCCTTACACACTAGGAGAGGAAGCATACAACTAGTATGTAAACCTGCCTCAAAATTCTATTACTACATGGTTAATGATGTAAAATGCTTTCAAAGATAGATCCAGAGCTCCAATAGATTTAGCAACATTATGTCATTGTTTTGCTCAAATCAAAAGAGCTGAAGGAGAATTCATCACAAATTTTAATGATCGCTTTTAGAGAGCATACTCTAGGCTCATAGCGCCATATACTATTGTAAAAATCATTGTTATGCAGATATATTATTCATCCCTAGATCTGTTGATGACTATGTTTGTCCACAAGGAAAATCATGGCATTACAACGTTGCCAAGTGCATATGCAGAGGCAATTAAGATCAACACAAAGATGAAGCAAGTATGACACAGTCCTTTACCTAGTGCTAGACCTCTTGTTTTATCTAATTAGATGCAAAATGGAAATGGAACCTTAATGCATCCTGTACCAATGGTGAATCCTTTACAAGTGCTTCCAATTAGTGCAATTCCTCCTTAGAGAAATGGCCAAATGATTCACTATCTAGGATATGCCCTTGCTGAACCTAGACCAAATGGAAATGGTAATTCCTTCTTTTCCCTTAGTCCAAATAATATAGTGGCTAAAGCACATGAAGAGAAGGAGGATATCAAAGAAATAACTACTTAGTTGAAAAGACTAACTACTGAGGTGACACAATTGAGAAATCAAATTTTTTATTCGCAGGCTAATGCTAAGAGCCAACAGAACAAAGGATACAATAATGATAGAGGATATACCAATGATGAAGGATACAACAATGACAGAGGTTACAATGGAAATAACGCTCAACGACCTCAAAAAGTATAGAACAACAGACTAAATAATGGAATGTTACCATCACCAAGTTAGATAATCAGGCACCTCCTAAACATAAGCATACAACTAGAGTCAATATAGCTGAAGTTGTATTGAATAATTGGTGTAGACTACACAACACTAGTGGACATGCTAAGTTAGGTTGTCCATAGTTTAAAATTATTGCCAGTATTCTCCAAGAAGAAGTGTAGAGTATTGAAGGTGGAGAAAATTTTCCTGAAGGAAACAAGTTAGTACCATTAGGTTATGAGTCAGCTATGGTTGTGGAAAGTTCCATGAGTTAGAGAGGACAAGGGAATTTAGTGCATGAAAATTATACTCTTGGATGCGAAGAGACCAATTTAGCTTTTGAGGATTATACCTTTCCTTTTGAAAGGGATAATGAACCAGAACAAGAGATGGATGAGGTACATCCCTTTCAGCAGTCTCAGAGAGGACATAACTACAATCTTAGGAGTAACAATAATAGGCTGACTGGACATTTTACCAATTCTATTCCACCGAGTAACCTCAACACTCCTCTGTATGCCAATGCTAGCAATAATCCATTGCTTCTGGAAGTGAATCAACATCATTTCAACTCCTCATCCACATTGGCTAAAGGTATGAATGAGCTCATTGAGACTGATAGGTTAGTTACATACATAATCAATGAAATCAAAAGGATAAAGATTAGTCTACCTTTATTTGAAGTATTGAAAACCCCAATGATTAAGAAGGCTTTCCTCAAGTCTTTAGATGATCCTACAAGAAAAGAGAATGTCCCTAGTGGTATTCTACATAGAGATCCCATACATAAGGATATCCCCTCAAAACCTAAAGATAGAGGACAAGTCCATGCTACGAATATTGCACCAGTAGCGTTATATAAAGGGAAATATGACTCCCCTCCTTTTCTTCTCACTTAGAGAATATCTGGGAAGAATCTCCATAATTGGTTGGTAGATTCCAGAGCCCCTATAAACGTCATGCCACTGTCTGTGTGTGAAATGTTGGGTTTGTCCCTTGCTAAATCCATAAAGAAAGTCACATAGTTGGATAAATTTGAAGTTAGTGTTATGGGTGAGTTAACTCACATCCACAAGTAGTTAGCAGCTAATCCCAGAGTTTAGAATTTCATTGATAGACAGGTGGTGGATATCCTTGACACATATGGCAAGTTACTAAGTAGGGACTGGGCCAAAACATTGAACATGTACATGGCTACAGATTGCTCACATATGTGGTTGCCTTGGAGAGGGCTATCTAATCAGGTCAAGATCGATGTAGAGCCAAGAATGAGGCATATGATTATAGAGTATCATTAAAACAATGAAGTGTTTTACACCAATATAGAGCCAGGTGTTTAAAGAATTAAGATTTCAGAGGTCACAGTGGGAGAAGTTATGATGTCCCATGACAAGTACGAAAATAGTCAAGGAAAGGTAATCATTCCAAAGACGGATTGTTTAATTGAATTTCATTATGAAATATCAGATGAAGATGGAGGAAGCAGGTTAACTATAGTTGGGGAATTTTTGTCTAATGTGATCCAGCAATACCAATTACAAGGAATCCCCCAAGACAAACTTTGATGAAGGGATTGTGCAGATTGCATGAAGCTCCACACTCAGAAACTGCTTGTGCATTATGCTTGGAGTTAGTAAATAGAAAAGAATGCCTACATTGAGGAGATAAAGTATGTTTACAAAGTAAAATTCTGGAAGAAATGGAGTTTCCAACAGAAGAGACATGTCATGCAGTGACCAATCAAAATTGCAAGACGCAAGAGAAGGAGCCTAAGATGGTTCATTCTTCCTTAGAAGATGTTATAGGAGAGAAAATTAAGGATCCATACATGGACGCTACTGAGTATGTAGGGCATATGGATATGCGCTTCCCTAACATTCAGACACCTGAACATCTTGGTGCTGCCACTTTAGAGAAACAAGTGATACCTAGTACTAAAGCACCCTCTAAATTGAAATGGATTATAGAGGGAGGTGCTGCCAGAGCTAATAAAAAGAAAGGTTCGGATAAAGATCCACCAAATGATAGACCTTGGACATTAACATTTGATGTATCCAAATCTAAGTAGGGAGCAGGAGTAGGAATTGGACTTATAAATCCACAGGGAAAATCATTCTTAGCTGCCTACAGGTTACAGTTTCATTACACCAACAATGTAGCAGAATATGAAGCCTTAATTCATGGCTTGCTATTCACTTTGAAGAAGAAGGTTAAAGTTCTTCATGTCTTTGGAGATTCAAAGATGGTAGTTAAACAAGTAAGGAACATATACTCATGTAACTATAAACGATTGTGCAGTTACAAGCACAGGGTATGGGATTTGATCAAGAGCTTTGATGCTTTTAATGTCACCCATGTCCCAAGGAAGTTTAATCACCGAGAAGATACTCTGGCCATGGATGCCAGTACGTTGGAGCCTTTAACTATATATGGGATGAAAAGATTTTTAGTTGAAATGGTGTCAACACGTTTAATCCCAGATAATATCACCAATTTCTAGGTATTTGAAGATGATCAGAACATCCTAGACATCAATGCTAATACAGATATTTTGGAAGCTTAGTAATAGATGAACACAATAGAGATGATCTAGTTTGGGATGTAGAGGACATTATCAACTTACAAGATAATAAGATTCCAAAAGTAATGATAGAGCTAGAAAGGTTATTTGATTTGGATGGTGTAGTTAAGTAGAAGGACCTTCCCAAAGCATATGGAGGAGATTATGAGCCTATAAACATATGTGAAAATTTAGAAGTCATAAATGTCGTAATTGGCAAAGTATACACTCCTGAGGAAAGAGGGGGGATAACTCAAGCTCTAAAGGACTATATTCATGTGATAGCATGGACATATGATGAACTAAATATGTATGATACTTCAATCATGATGCACACTATTCCATTGAAACCTGATGCAAACCCATTTAGGCAAGAGGAGAGACTAGTGAATGCATTACTGTAGCCTCTCATATTCAAGGAAATCAAGAATTTGCTAGTTGCTAGAATAATTTTTCCTATCAGACACTCCACTTGGGTACCTAACATAGTGTTGGATTTAAGGCATACAACTGAGAGGGGGGGTGAATCAGTTGTATAAAACTTCTTGTTCTTTCAAACACTTGATTCTTCGTTGTTAGTTAACAACATATCAATTAATCATCCATGAAAGCATAATACATAAACACAAGAGCAGATAAACATCAACACATTGAACACCAAGATTTTGATGTGGAAAACCTGGTTAAGGGAAAAACCACAGGGTGATTAACCCAAGGATTATTCTCTGTTAGAAGAATAAGAAAAAGAATGGCACTTGCCAATTAGGGCTCACTGCCTGAGCACACTGCTCACAAAGAGGCCCACTGCCTACAAGGAGACACACTGTCTACAAAGTGATAAGAATCACAATCTTGAACTAGAGAATGACATCTCTACCATGTCCGGATCAGTTCCATTTAAGCCCAAAAACCTCTGCTCTGCCTTTCGCACTTCTCTTCGCTATGCCACACTCATCCACACAATCCACACTTCGAAATGAACTCACAAACCATTATTTATACAAGACATCGACTTAGGAACAAACATCTAAGTCGGCAAACAACCATAAGAGTATCCGCAAGATGAATAACACATCCGGTCGGCCACCACAAGAACATTCGCAGGATGAACAACTCATCCGGTCGGCTAGTCAGAACAAGAACTTCATCCGGAAGAATATCTTCAATTCTGGGCTCTACCATCAATGCGGACCAACAACACAACCTCAACATGATCCAAGAACCTTCACAAGCCTACCTGAATGACCAGGTACATCCGCACTTTCTTTACTTACTGGAATCTCTTCTCTTCCTCATCTGAAACTTCAAGAACACTGTCTGTCGCTACTGTCATAGTGCAAGAGGTACTTCCAGACCTCCAAATCATACACAACTCAAGATGGAACATCATAAGGACATCCCAAAGACTCCTTCCAATCCGCAGATTAGGATTATATAGTTCCGGACCTCACCGGACCTTTCTGTGATCCTCTGTCACCTCTGAGCACTTGCCGGAACCGGTTCCACACAGACAACCATAACTTCTTCAGGTCTTCATGCAGACCTCTGAAAACTTAACTGAAACATCTCAAGACTCATATCTACAAACCCTTTAATCCACATCCTCTAGTTCTCAACCTATACAATACATTTGCCTTCTTCTCATCACTGTTCTTCACTGTTCCTGACTGAGGCTAATTTTCTCAATATCCTCAGCACACAGCTCATCCAATCCTTCTTGTTAATGCAATATGAGTATGTTGACATCAATGACAACACTGGTTGACCTCATACTTGCAACAATCTCCCCCTTTGTCATTGATGGCAACATATGATGTGAAAAACCATCAAGACAAGAACTTCTCCTTTCTGTCACAGCTCCCCCTATCAACAACAACTTTTCACATGTCTTCTCTTCCTTTACTGCTCCCCCTTTGATCATCAACCACTTGTTTTTCACATGTCTTCTCTCCCCCTTTGACATCAATGGCAAAGGGCTCATACTTGCAATTTTAACACATTAGAATCATACCAGCTACTCCCCCTTAGTAGCAGCTCCCCATCATCAATCCGGATCACAAGATGTGACTGTGATATCCACCGGACTGATGCACATCAGTGCATCCTAGTTTATCACCGGAGGGGCCATGACCCCTAACTTCTCCCGGAGATATTCAAAAGAGTCCTTGGGAAGAGGTTTAGTCAAGATATCTGCAATCTGATCCTTGGAGGGGACATACTCCAACCTGACTTCTTCCTTGTTCACTTGTTCTCTCAAGAAATGAAACTTGATAGATATGTGCTTAGTCTTAGAGTGTAATATCAGATTCTTGGAAATATTAATTGCACTTGAATTATCACAGAAAATTGTGATAGGCTCCGCATATTCAATTTTAATATCTCTTAGCATCTGCTTCATCCATAGGATTTGAGTGCAACTGCTTGCTGCTGCAATGTATTCTGCTTCAGTTGTAGACAGAGATATTGCATCTTGTTTCTTGCTTAGCCAAGAAACCAATCTCTTCCCTAAAAAGAATGCTCCACCACTGGTGCTCTTTCGATCATCTACATCTCCTGCCCAATCTACATCTGTGTAAGCATGAAGAGAGAAATCCGGATCTCTAGGGTACCATAGACCATACTCAACTGTTCCTTTCAAGTACCTAAAAATTCTTTTGATTGCCATAACATGAGATTCTCTAGGATCAGCCTGGAATCTTGCCACAAGACCAACAGCCTGCATTATATCTGGTCTGGTCTAAGTGAGATACAACAATCCACCAATCATTGATCTATACATTGTCTGATCTGCCTTTGGAGAGTCATCATCTTTGCTCAACTTACATCCGGTTGCCATGGGAGTGTTCATTGGTTTTGAATCTTCCATACCAAATTTCCTTAACAATTCTTTCACATATTTGGTCTGAGAAATGAAGATTCCTTTCTTTGTTTGAGTAATTTGCAGACCCAAGAAGAAATTCATTTCACCAAGCATAGACATTTCAAACTCACATTTCATCTGATTTACAAAAGTTTTGCACATACTATCTCTTCCTGCAAAAATGATATCATCTACAAACACTTCAACAATCAAAATGTTTTCATGATCAATTTTGAAATATAAGTTACTGTCAGCAGTACCTTTGCTGAATCCAATCTACACAAGATGCTTATCCAACCTTTCATACCATGCTCTTGGAGCTTGTTTTAATCCATACAATGCTTTTTTTAACTTACAGACCATATCATTATTGTCAGATAATTGAAATCCATCTGGTTGTTCAATGTAAACTTCTTCTTCCAGATCACCATTTAGGAAGGCAGACTTGACATCCATCTGATATACCTTGAAGTCTTTGAAGGCAGCAAATGCAAGAAATAATCTGACTGCTTCAATTCTTGCCACAGGAGCAAAGGTCTCTTCATAATCAATTCCTTCTATTTGGGAGTAGCCTTTGCAAACCAATCTAGCTTTATTTCTGATTACTTTACCAGCTTCATTTAATTTGTTCTAGAAGACCCATTTGGTTCCAATCACATTCCTGTCTCTAGGTCTGGGAACAAGATCCCAAGTATGATTTTTCTCAATTTGCATTAATTCATCTTTCATTACTTTAGTCTAGTTTTCATCATTGCAGGCTTCATTTACTATTTTAGGTTCAATCTTTGAAATCAGACAACATTCATCCTGATTTTGAGCAACATTCCTTCTAGTTTGCACACCTTTGCTTTTGTCACCTATGATCTGATCTTCAGAGTGGTTGAGTGTTACATACCTAAGAATTTTGGGAGTATCCTGCACTGCTGCTTCTTGATCAGGCTCATTCAAACCTATCTCTTCTTCCTGATTTACCAGATCAGGCTGACTCTGTCTTACCGGAGAGGATTAAGTTCCTTGAATCTGAACACCGTCTTGGTCATCTTCATCAAATTCATAAAATCTTGAGGGCTTCTCAATTCCTTCATCAACTTTCACATTAGTGCTTTCTATCATCTTCCTCAGTCTCTTATTGTAACACCGGTATGCTTTGCTTTGAGTGGAGTAACCCAAGAAAATTCCTTCATTACTTCTAGCATCAAACTTTCCTAGATCTTCATCTCTTTTGATATAACACTTGCTACCAAATACTCTGAAATATTTCACAGTAGGAGTGATGCCAAACCAGAGTTCGTAGGGGGTCTTACTGGTATTGTTTCTGATTTGAACTTGATTTAGAGTGTAGACTGCAGTGCTGATAGCTTCTTTCCAGAACATCTGAGGAACATTTGCTTCCAACATCATTGTCCTGGCAGCTTCCTGGATGGTCCGGTTCTTTCTTTCAACTACTCCATTCTGCTGTGGAGTCCTAGGAGCAGACAATTGTCTCCTTATACCCTGCTTCTCACAAAAGTCAATGAACTCACCAGATGTAAATTCACCACCTCTATCAGACCTTAGACACTTTAGTTTCAATCCGGTTTGATTCTCTACCATAGCTTTGAAGATTTTGAACTTCTCAAATGCTTCTTATTTTTCTTTTAGAAAGGTAACCCACATCATCCGGGAATGGTCATCAATTAACAACATGAAATATCTATCACCTAGCAGACTCTTGATTCTTGTCGGACCACAGAGATCAGTATGTACTAATTCCAACAATCTGGTAGAAGACTGATCTTTGCTTTTGAAAGAGACTCTGCTTTGTTTACCTAACTGACATTCTTTGCACACACTATTTATAGGTTTCATCAATTTTGGAAGATCTCTTATAGCCTGAGTATTGCTTATCTTGATGATGTTATCAAAATTTACATGACACATTCTTCTATGCCATAACCAACTCTGATCAATTTGAACAAACAAACAACTTTTATTTGAACCAACCAGATGAAAGATATTACCTTTTGTCTGAGTACCTGATGCAATTTCAGTCCCGGAGCTTGTAAAGATTCTGCATTTTCTATTCTTAAACCGAAGATCATAGCCTTTGTCTACTAACTGACCAACACTGAGAAGATTGTGCTTCAATCCTTCAACATATAGTACATTACCTGTTTTGCTCTTTCCATCAAAGGAAATAGTTCCCCTGCCTCTGATTCTGCCAGCAGAATTGTCACCAAACTTTACCATTCCTCCTTCATACCTTTCCAAATTCAAGAACTTATTCTTGTCACCAGTCATATGGTGAGAACATCCACTGTCAATAACCCAATCATCCTTTTCTTCCACTTGAGCAGCCAAAGCTTTTTCAACAACTTTGTGATTGACAGATTCAGAGAGTATTGAATCTTCTTCCTTGATGGCAATAAACACCCACTCATTTCCGGATTTGCTTCCTAGTTCTGATTCATCATCTGTTACTCCTTCATTGTTATCTTCTTCATGAGCATAATAGCAATTCTTTTGAAACCTTTGTCTGTTAGTATTAGACCTTGCAGATCTTTCCGGACATCTTGAAGCAAAATGACCAATCTTATTGCAGTTGAAGCACTTAAAGGGTAGTTTTCCTTCATACTTACCGGATCCTCTTGGTAGTCTTTTTGCAATGAGGGCTTCAAGTTGAGTTGTTTCTACTTCTTCTTCTTCCATGTCTCTTCTTGCTTGATCATACCATGTCATCTTCCTTGAAGAGTTTTCTCCCAGATCAATTCTCTGTTTGCCTTTCACATAGGTACTGGCTTTGAAAGCAGATTCAGTCTTAGGAAGATCATCTCCAAACTCGGTCATTTCAAATGTAGCTAGCTTGCTAGCCAATTGTTCTCTTGTGACGGTTGTGTGGGCTCTGAATTCATCAATTGCAGCAACCTTGATTTTGTAGGCAGCAGGAAGGGATCTAAGGATTTTGCAAACGATCTCATTTTCATCCAGAGCTCCACCAGCATTTCTAATTCCACACACTAGTTCATTCACTCTTGGCATAAAAGTAGTGATGTTTTCATCATCTCTCATCTTCAATCTTTTGAATTTCCCTTTCAGACTTTGCAACCTTGCACTTTTGACAAACTCATCTCCTTCATACAGAAGTTCCAGTTTAGTCAGGATCTCATATGCAGTTGGTAGGTCAATAACATTTGAGAGATCTGAGTCATTCAATGCGCTTAGAAGAGCTTCCTTGGTCCGCAGATTGTTTTCAGCTTCTATGATTTCATTCAGAGTTGTCAGACCACTTTGTGGAGGTACATATGGTTTTGAAACCATGGCCAAGTATGCTTTTCCCATACATTCCAGGTGACATTTCATGCGACCCTTCCAGAGAGTAAAATTGGTTCCATCGAACTTCGGACTATCCTTTTTGTATGACAACATCCTAGATCTCCTCAAGCGGTTAAGCTTCTTTCAGAGGAACTTGGCTCTGATACCAATTGTTGGATTTAAGGCATACAACTGAGAGGGGGGGGTGAATCAGTTGTATAAAACTTCTTGTTCTTTCAAACACTTGATTCTTCATTGTTAGTTAACAGCATATCAATTAATCATCCATGAAAGCATAATACATAAACACAAGAGCAGATAAACATCAACACATTGAACACCAAGATTTTGACGTGGAAAACCCGGTTAAGGGAAAAACCACAAGGTGATTAACCCAAGATTATTCTCTGTTAGAAGAATAAGAAAAATAATGGCACTTGCCAATTAGGGCTCACTACCCAAGCACACTGCTCACAAAGAGGCCCACTGCCTACAAGGAGACACACTGTCTACAAAGTGATAAGAATCACAATCTTGAACTGGAGAATGACATGTCTACCATGTCCAGATCAGTTCCATTTAAGCCCAAAAACCTCTGCTCTGCCTTTCGCACTTCTCTTCGCTATGCCACACTCATCCACACAATCCACACTTCGAAATGAACTCACAAACCATTATTTATACAAGACATCGACTTAGGAACAAACATCTAAGTCGGCAAACAACCATAAGAGTATCTGCAAGATGAATAACACATCCGGTCGGCCACCACAAGAACATTCACAGGATGAACAACTCATTCGGTCGGCTAGTCAGAACAAGAACTTCATCCGGAAGAATATCTTCAATTCCGGGCTCTACCATCAATGCGGACCAACAACACAACCTCAACATGATCCAAGAACCTTCACAAGCCTACTTGAATGACCAGGTACATCCGCACTTTCTTTACTTACTGGAATCTCTTCTCTTCCTCATCCGGAACTTCAAGAACACTGTCTGTCGCTACTGTCATAGTGCAAGAGGTACTTCTGGACCTCCAAATCATACACAACTTGAGATGGCACATCACAAGGACATCCCAAAGACTCCTTCCAATCCACAGATTAGGATTATACAGTTCCGGACCTCACCGGACCTTTTTGTGATCCTCTGTCACCTCTGAGCACTTACCGGAACCGGTTCCACACAGACAGCCATAACTTCTTCAGGTCTTCATGCGGACCTCTAAAAACTTAACTGAAACATCTCAAGACTCATATCTACAAACCCTTTAATCCGCATCCTCCGGTTCTCAACCTATACAATACATTTGCCTTCTTCTCATCACTGTTCTTCACTGTTCCTGACTGAGGCTAATTTTCTCAATATCCTCAGCACACAGCTCATCCAATCCTTCTTGTCAATGCAATATGAGTATGTTGACATCAATGACAAACTGGTTCACCTCATACTTGCAACACGTAGTGCTAGTACATGAAAAGCATGTTGACATCTGGCTATGTGTAGATTTCAAGAACCTAAACAGGGCGTTTGAGAAAGATAATTACCCTTTACCTTCCTTGGATGAAGTATTACAGATGGAAAATGGAGCCCAGATGATGTCATTTTTGGACATTTTTTCAGGGTATAACAAAGTTATGTAGGCAAGATAGATAGATTGAAGACTACATTCACATAAAAGTGGGGAATTTTCACTTACAAAAGAATGCCATTTGTTTTGATAATTGCAAGTGCAATATTTAAGCGTGCAATGGATATAGCTTTTTGAGGCTTAGTAGGTAAGTGCATTATTATATACATGGATGATTTGACTTTATTTTTTAGGTCAGAAAGGATCACATTGGGGACCTAAGAAGAGTATTGCAGAGATGTGAACAATATGGTATCTCATTGAACCCCAAGAAATTCATCTTTGGTGTTACTATTGGTAAGTTGTTAGGACACTTAGTGTCTAAGAATGGAATAACTATTCATCCAGATTGGGTCAAGTCCATCATGAAGCTTCAATTTCCTGAGACCAAGGAAAGAATTGAAATCATATTTTGGCAAGATTAATTTTGTTTGAAAGTTTATAACAGGTTTTGCTGAGATAGTGAGACCAATGAACACCATGTTGGAAAAAGATGCCCAAATAGAGCAAACGCTAGAAACTAAAGCAGCATTTGAGGATATCAAGAAGGCTATTGTAGATGCACCATTGTTGAATAGTCTTGATTATACCAGAGCATTTTATATATATTCATTTGCTTCTAGCCATACAAGTGATGCGGTGTTGACACAAATGAATGAAAAAAATGATGAGAAAGCCCATCACATTTATGAGTAGTCCATTCAAGGACATTGAGTTGAGATATTTGGATGTAGAAAGACAAGCTTTAGCCTTAATCAAGGTAGTGAAAAAATTTAGGCATTACATCCTGAGGAGTAGGGTAATTCTTGTACTACCAGACTCAGCACTCAAAATGTTGTTAATAAAGAGCGAACCTAAGGAAAAGAGAGGTAAATGGATCACAATTCTACAAGAATACGACATGGAAATTATTCCCATTAAGCTTGTCAGGGGGCAAACCCTAATGCAAATGATGCATAAATTGGTCTTAATCTAATCAGTCAATAGTATACAATAGATTTGAGTCACCAAGATCACTAGTACCTAGATATCAGGCATGTTTTAATCACATGCAGATGCCCAATAGATATGAAATCATACCAGCGACAAGCCCTAAAGATTAAAGCTTAGAATTATATGATAAAATGGGGAGTTTTATTCAAGAAGAACCATGAGGGGATATACCTTAGGTGTTTGGATAAGTAGGAAGGAACCAAAGTTCTACAAGAATTACATGTTAAGTTTGGCACCACTCATGGGTCCCATTTAGCCACAACTCATGCAATCCTTAGAGCTAGGTATTATTGACCTACAATCTTTAAGGATACATCTGAACATATCAAATATTGCCATACATGCCAGGCAGCTACAAATAGAGAGAAAAATCCAACTCAACCCCTGCAACTAGTAATGGATATGTGTCCATTCACACAATGGGGCATGGATTTCATTAGAGCCATTAATCCTCCATCATCTTCTAGACACAAGTTTGTTTTAACTATTACTGATTATTGTACCAGGTGGATAGAAGCTGCATGAGAAGTAAGACATGCACAACATGAGATGTGATCAAATTCCTTGAAAACAATATTATCATCAGGTTTGGAGTTCCTTATGCCCTGGTATGTGATAATGGTCCTACATTTTCATCATTAAATTTTCCTAATTAGGCTTTTGAATTTGGGATAACACTGAAATTGTCATACAATTATTATCTACAAGGGAATGGGATAGCTGAGTCCACTAATAAGAATTTGTTGAATATCACCAAGAAGCTGATAGAGAAAATCCCTAGGGAATGGAAAACCTTGTTGAAATACGCCTTGTGGGTAGATAGAACCAAAGTCAAGTCAGACTTAGGGAATTCTCCATATAAGCTAGTTTATGGGGTAGATCCAATTCTGCCAATTAATTTGAAAATTCCCACCTTACAATTCGCTCAGGAATACTTAGGATTGGAGGACAAAATGGAAGTTCGTTTACTACAGTTGTTACATTTAGAAGAGAAGAGGGATCAAGCAATTGATCACTACTCTAAACATCAGGTTGTTGTCAAGTGTTGGTTTGACAAGAGAGCCAAAATCAAAGCTTTTAGGATATCTGATCTCATCTTATCTTGGGATGAAGCCCATGAAAAGAAAGGAAACCATTGAAATTTTGATAAACTATGGATTGGTCCCTTTCAAATAGCAGAGATATTGGGAGATAGTACATACAGGATGAAACCTTGATTGGGGAAGATGTTCCATTGCATGTCAATGGACAATTCCTAAAACACTATTTCTAGGCCTAATTCAAGTAAAATCATAAATTTGTATATATGTATAGTTGCTAGTATAGTTGTTTGTTTTCTTTGTGTGTTTTTGCTTGGTTGGGTTGGTTGCTTGTTTGTTGAGTCATTGTATTGGTTAGGCATGATGCTGGACATCTTTCACTTTAGAAAAGCTCCATAATTTCTAAAATTTAGGACAGAACTTCAAATCTTTGCATAGGCTATGACCTTACAAGTTCTAGTTATACTAATTTATTCTATGAAATCATTTTTATCAATCCAAACAAATTTTATCCAAGGAATCATCAAATAAACATATTTAAAATTCCTAGAATTGGTTGAAAATATTAGTGTCTAGATTAAGTGAAAAAACTATAGGTTTACTTTTGCTACCACTATAATTCCCAGTCTAGCAACAAATCCCATTACTATGCAAACAATGAGAAGAAATGATATATTTATACAAAAAAAAAAATTGTTAAAAAAATCCCAAACAGAAAGGGAATTTATTCTCTTAAAGGTCATCTGGATAACCCTATCGGGGCTATGGATGCCTAACTGGCAGTAGGGTTCTATTTAGGGGAATTATAGGTGATAACCTTGTCGGGGCTATCGACGCTTGACTAGTAGCTAGGCTCTATCCAGGTTTGGCTTAAAAGGTTAAATCCAACTATGAAGCTTAATTCTAATTACTAATTTTTTCAATTATGTAGTAGGAAGAAAATGAAGCAAAGCACACACTTGCATTCCTTCTCATAACCTAGCTTCATTGATGAACATGATATCTTTTGAACTAATCTAGATATCCATGAATAATGAAGGTTGGAATTTTATGTTTAGATTTTCCTTTCTTTCCTATATTGACTCAAAATTTTGGTTGTTTTCTTTGGTGGTAAGTTGTTGTGAGGTCTCACAACATGCCCCATTTTTCCCTAGAAAAATAAGGACCCAAATTTTTTCTTTACTTGTGTGTTTTCTCACTTTGGGTAGTATGCTAAAATGTCAAGTCTTGATCCATAGTAAAAGGTCAAGTTTAGTAAAATTCTTAACAAAAGTTGCCATTAGATAGAGAATTGAATTTTAAGCAACTTTGCCTTTTGAACCATGTTGAAATTCCTTGAGATAAAGAAGTTATGCTTGGTCAATGTTTGGGGTTTTTATGTTTTTGCCTTGGTCAAAACATGTTAGGTCTAGTGTTATTGGGAAATCCTAGAGAAATGAACTTAGCATATTTTTTGTTAGTTAGCCAGATTAGCATTTTGCTAATTTCCTAACTAACCGATAAAGAGAGGAAAATACTCTAATTCACTTGGTTCATATATTTCCAATATTACTGATAAAGGAAAAGACTTAGGTCTTTTAGGAGTTTGCCAGTTTGGATATTTTCCGATTCCTTGACTGAGTGGTAAAATAGAGCAGAAGCTTAAGGGTGTTGTTTAATTAAAGGTAAGATCATCGATTGGGAAAAGTGTCATCGGGGAAACTTAGGGTTTTATAACTAGTTTCAAAGTTTTGATTTATCCCAATTTGTTGATAACAAGGTATAGTTCAAATAGTTCAACTTTCACTGACAAGAGTGATAAAGAGGCTAAGTTTTTTTTTTTTAACTTTTACTGATAACATGTTTTGAAGCCAAATGTTAGAAAATGGTTAAGGTAAAAGGGATGTCGGTAAAAGTTCTATTAATTAACAAAATCTTGATCGGGGAAACTTAGGGTTCCCGAACCAGTTTCAAAGTTAGCATTTGAGCCAATTTGCTGATAAACCTAGGACAAGGTAAAGTTTGTGATTCTATAGATTTACTGATTAGCCTAAGATAGGAAAAGGTTCATAATCTCACACATTTGTCGATAACATAGAACATAGGTAGAGCTCACAAATTTGCACTTTTTCTGATAAAAGCCAAGTAAAGCTATGTTCAAAAAGCTGAACTTTTGCTGACATAGAGGCAAAGTTCATAGTTGTCAACTTTTGCCGATAATGATAAAAGGTAAAGTTCAAAATTATTGAAAATCACCAACAAAACCAAAAGCAAAGAGAAGCGATAGTTTGAGATTGTGTAAAATCACCGAGAAAGAGAGCAAAGTTTGTATAACTCAACTTTTGCCAATAAGCTTAGAAAAATTTCGTAATCTCATATTTTTTCCAATAAGGGCCTAAAAGAGTGATAGAAAGGTTAAGTTTAAGAAAATTGAAAATCATTGATAAGGGCGATAGTTCGGTAAAGTGACTTTTTGTCGATAAAGGGATATTGGAACATAGTTCAAAAAAGCATAATTTTGCCAATAAAGGGTTTTCAAAGGCAAGTTTAGGAAAACGTAAAATTCATGATGTTTTGTGGACATTTACAATTTAAAAGGATAAATGCATTTCTTAAGTGTTAAACATTAGGATTTATGAGCTAACATTGGAAGGAAGAATGAGGTTGTTCAAGACAATTTGCAAAGCATGATTCTCTACACTGGTAAAGGTTGAAATTCAAAAAATTAATACAAATGATTAAATTATGTATGTTTGTTGTGGGATGCTAGAGCTAATTAAAACTTGGAGAAGATGTTACATAGAGCATACAAAAGAAGAAGAAAGCTAGATTTTGGGGAGGAAGGCTAAACTGGATGAAATTGCAACTAGATAAAGGAGGCATGAACTAGAACTAGAAGATACCAATGAATATGTTATCTACTAGCTGGAAGGATGCTGAGTCAAAGATGGTGGAATATTCCTTATCCCAATTGTATTCTGCAGAATGATTGCCAACTGGCAATCACATGCCACCAATCTGGACCGTTGATTATTATGAGTGATTCTTGATCGTTCGATCAAATGTAACTATTTTTGGACCTTATTCTATAAAGGGACTGTGACCCCTCTTTTCAAAAGGAGATCAAATTGTTGAAACTAAGGGAGACTAAATTGTTCCAATTTTGAGCACTAGTTTGTGATCTTCTGCAACTTGGTGAATTCTCTCTCAAGGTTCATTCTCAAGACTATTGTAAATGTACATGTTCTTTGCATACCTAATGGAGATGAAGTCGTAGATTACCTCCTAATTGTAAATTCTATGTAATCTTCTAGTTGATTTCTGGATATGTAATGGTGAAATGTTGCGTTCTATTGAAGTTCTTTCATTTAATTGCATATTGTTGTCAACTTTCCTTCGAAGATTTGCACTAATCAGGCATAACTGTGGATCATCCTGGTGAAGTATCATTTAGTTTACTTCTTTTCATTATAGTATCAAAGCATGTATGTGGATCATGGGTCAAAGTTAAGTAATTTTAGGAATCTTAATCTCTAAACTCTATTTTCTTAGTTTCAATTTCATAAATAGTCATAAAAAAATGCAAATAATGATGAATCATAAGTAAATATAGTGAGAATATGCTAAATTAGTACAAATAATCATATATCCAGAGCATATTACAGTAAGAATTGCACATCATAGTGAATATCATGCAAATAATGGCACATTATAGTTAAATACATGCTTATAGGCACAATCTTTGAGTAAATCTAAAGTGCAGAAGCATAGATTAGTTTAGATATGGATAATTGTAGAACTAATCATAGTTGGAAATATATTTAGAATTAGTCCAAATATGGGACATATTCTAGTGAATTACTCAAAGTTAGGATCAAATTGACATCTATTTGCTTAAATCCTGACTTAATAGTGTAAGATTTGACAGGATTATTGAAGATTTGTACAGAACATGCATAAATAGCAAATTGAAAGAATACTGAAGAAATTTGTAGGAATTATCAAAGCACGCAAGGCCCTGAAATGATTAATAGCAACACACATCAATCCTGATTGACTGTGAGAAGGTCAAGGCCTGACCAACAGAGACTTGGGATCATAAATTCATCTTGAATTTATCGAATCTTTCAAAATGATAAAGGTTTGTTGTGTAAACTTTTATTCATGTTAATGAGATTAATAATGACATCAACAAGTCCTTGTGTCTTGGTTGGACCACATAGGTCAGTATGAACTAACTTCAAGAGTCTTGAAGTAGAGTATTCTTTTGTTTTGTAGCTTGACCTTATCTGCTTCCCATGCTGACATTCCTTACAAATTGTATTTGTTGGCTTGGTGATTTTAGGAAAATGCCTAACTACACTTTTTGAACTTACCTTCACAATGTCAAAATTGATATGTCCCAGTCTTATGTGCCACAGTCAACTTTCATCAATCTGTCCTATCAAACAGCTTTTACATTGAATCTCCTTGAGATTGTAAAGATTTTTATCTTTTCCATTTGCTTCAACTACTAACATACCAGAACTTGCTTTCCTAATTTCACAACCTTTTGCATTAAAGATCATATTGTATCCATTCTCACACATCTAACCTACACTAAGAAAATTGTGCTTCAATCCTTCCACATAATAGACATTATGAGTCTCAGCTTTTCCATAAATACTGAGTGTTCCTTTACCACAGATCTTCTTAGTTGTGTTGTCACCAAACTTAACTGAGCCTCCATCCAATTCTTCTAGATGTATAAACTTACTTTTCTCTCCTATCACATGACTGGTATAGCCACTAAATATCACCCATGGATTCTATCTCTTAGCATGAAATGTCATCTATACTATCAGAGATTCTTCTTTCTTCTAATCATCCTTCTTCTTCTTCCAAACTTTCTTAGTTTCCTTCTCTTTATTCACAAGAGAGTTTGATGTATTATCCTCCTTAGGAGGAACATTCTCCTATCTTTCATGTTTGTTAGTTTTTACAAAGTTTGTTCTATAGCATTTTGCAATATAACCAAAGTTATTTCATTTATAACAAACTATTCTAACATCTCCTAGAGGTGCAAAAAAGTTTTTGGTAATAAGATTAGTTCTTCTTCTAGGAAAAAGTCTACAACTAATAGCCATATGACCATATTGATTACATGAATTACAATAGCCATAAAAGGATTGAGGAAACCTGATTACACCAGAATGTCTTGCAGGAGGGTGACCTTTGAATCTTTTATCCTTTAGATCTCTGAATTTTGTCAAGCCATCATCTTCCTTCTTTTGCTTCTTCTCTTCAATCTTTTTAGGAGGATCACTACACTTTGAATGCTGACCTTCTTCAAATCCTAAACCATCCATGCTCTTTGGAAATCTCTGACTACTGATCATCTCATCAAGCATGCTACTGCTCTTATCAAATTTCAGACTTAGGTCAATCTTATCCTTAGCCTTTTCTAATTATTTTCTTAGAGATACCACTTCAGATTCCAACTTCAGACACTCTTCTGATTTAGCTTTCAATTCAGATTTAGTAACTTCTTATATTCTTTTGGCTTCTTCCTCTTGTGTCTTCAAATTAATAATTATCCCGTTTGATTCAGCAAGATTCTTAAACAATATATCTTCTTCAAGTTGCAGCTTTAGTTTAGAGTTTTTCTTCCTAAGTTTTTCAGTCTCTTCTAAAGCACATACCAACTCTCCTTCCAAATCTACTTCTGCTTCTTCTTCATTCTCAACATCTTCTAGATCAATATTTTTTTGATCTATATCAGTAGTCTCTACTGTCATGAACAAATATTCATTTTCTTCATCCTCAAAAATGCCTTCATTGTTGTCTTCTGAGATGGGGCTATCTTTAGAGGAATTATTATCACCTTCTATGTAACGACTCTTCTTTTTCTTCTAAAAATTCTTCTTCTTTGGATAGAACTACTTGTTACTTATCTTACTATCAAATTCATCAGTTTTATCTTTTCTTTCAAAAGGAAATTTAGCAGCAAATTGGCCAACATTTCCAAAATTAAAACACTTAAAGGGTAACATACCTTTATACTTTCCAGATCTTCTTTAATCTTCTTACAGAAGTGGCCTCTTCTTCGTCTATCTTAGATTCAGGCTCTACATTATTTGACTTATTTGATGCCTTAAATGTAACTTATTTCTTTGAAGTATCATTAACACTTGTCCTCACTTCATAGGTAGTAAAAATACCATGTAGCTCATCAACAGTTATCTTATCAAGCTCTTTTGCTTCTTCAATAGCAGAGTCTTTAGAATCATACCTAGAAGGTAAAGATCTAAGTACCTTCTAAACAATCACTGACTCTTTTACTTCTTCATCTAGTCCAATCATGGCATTCACAACTTCATCAACTTTGAGTAGATAATCAGCAACCTTTTCTTCCTCTCTCATTTTCAGGCTTTCAAGTCTTCCTTTAAAGGTCTATAGCTTGGCTTGTTTCACCTTTGTATCTCCTTCATAGATGCTCTAAATCTTATTCTAGATTTCTTTGACAGACTTGCATTGCATTACTTTCACAAATTCAGAGTTAGCTAAACCACATAGAATTACATTCTTAGCCTTAGTATTATTTTCACATTCCTTCTTACCAATCTGGTCTATTGGAGGAGTTCCAGGAGTAGTATAACCATCCTTAATAGATTTCCAAACATCAAACCCTATTGAAGTTAGGTAGGCTTCCATCCGTATACTCTATAATGCATAATTTGTCCCATCAAACAATGGTGCTTTGTTTGAGTGAGATCCTTCTTGACTGGCCATGTGTTCAATCTCCCAGATAAACCTTTAGCTATTATGCTTCTTCCAAGGAACCTTTCTCTAATACCAATTGTTAGAACACAAGCAATCTGTTGAGAGGGTGGGTGAATCAGTAGGTCAATAAAACTTAAAACTTCAAACCTCTAGTATGTAGATCAAATTAAATTTCAATGCAATAACATTAACAATGAGAAAGCATGCACACATGAACACTAGATATACATGGAAAACCCAATGTGGGAAAACTATGGTGAGAAAATACTGCTAGGATCTACCATCCTAATCTAGCCTCAGAAATGAAACCATCAATTACAATGTTTTAAGAGCACCAACTCTAAGGAATCACTGAATCCTTGATTTAAGAGCACCAACTCTAAGGAGACTACAATCCCCTGATCTGAGCACCAACTTAGTGCACAGGAGGCACCAACCTCACTGAATCTTCACATATACATGTATGTAATTATTTGGTTCTTTATCAACCTCAATTGCACATTTTAATTCATACACACTCTTCTCCTCTCACTTTGCTCACCTATATTTTCTCTGCACTTCAATTCTACTCATGCCTACATCAATCCATCTCTATAATATAGTTACCTTATTCTATGTACAATCAATTTTATATATATGCATCTATCTTTACATACACTTGCACATTTGCATGTGCACAGTGTAGTTTTTCAGCACTTCACTCTTTTGCAAGTCTAGAAAGCTCTGCATATACTTACCCATCTGTATGCTCGCACTCCAATTTATTTGCATGTAAACACTCTAGTCATTTCCATGTTAACACTCTTGCTTTGCATGTTAACAAGTTTCAGTCATTTGCAGTATACAACTATCTGCAACACCATTTTCCATGCATCCATTGATATTGCCACTAATTACGCACCCTAATTTTGCACCACAAATATAGCTACTAAAACTCTTCTATCAGCGAATTTAACATTTCTCAAACTTTGGCTTCTAAATCTTTTATCAGTGATTTTTGTCTTTTGAAAACCTTACATGTCCTCTTCTTTATTGGCAATTCCTCATTTTTCTAAACTCTATCCTTTGGTCTTCTTTATCCTCCTTATCAGCGAATTCCACTTTCTTCAAACTATCATCTTTGTTTCCTTTATTAGCAATTTTGACATTTCTTGAACTATCACCTCTATCACCTTTATCATAAAAATATTCACTTTATCAAACTTTGGTCTATGTCCTTGTTTATCAGTGAAAAACAACTTTTCTGAACTTTGGTGCTTGTCTCTTTTATCGGTGAAAAGCTCATTTCCTGAACTAATCTTCTCTATCACTTTTTTCCTTCTATCGACAAAGTTTCAAACTTACAAACTTTGTTTCCAGCTCCTTTATGCCTTTCTTAGTAAATGTTCCATACTGCAAACTCTCCATTCAAGCCTTCATTTTTTATCTATGCCTTATATCTTCTTTGTTGAAGAAATGGGAAAAGGCTAACTTTCTAACTTACTTCAAAAGACCTAAGTTTCTCCGATGAAGATTTTCTTGATAATGAAAACTTGTACTTCAACGTCTTCCTTTTATCACTTCACACTATGCTTTTCTTTGCCATGTGTTTCTTGGTTGATAAGTCAGGAAATATCCAAACTCCCAAACTTCCAAACACTTAACCTTTTTCTTTATCACTTCACAATCTTCTTTTCTATGCCACGTGTCACCTAGTTCGTGAATCAGTTAAATGCTAAACTTACGAACCAATTCTCAAAATGAGAACTTTGTTGATAACTAAGACTTAGACTTTTTAAGTCTTCAAAAAGAATGCTTCCTCTTCTCCTATCGGTGAATCGGCAAAAACTAGAACCGGTGAACCTGCTAGTTTGCGAACTGAAGAAATCTTCGACTGGCTATAACTTAGCCAATTTTCACCCAAACTTTACCAAATAAAAACTGGTGATACCCATTTGGGTGTTTAATGAAATAAAGTCCTCAATTTGATCATACGACTTGAAATGGCAACAAATCAACAACTCTTCTTTTCTTTGCCTTAGACATCCAATTTTGACATCAATGACAATATATCAACACCTCCTTTGTTAAAATTCATGCACTCTCCATTCTCCATCAAGATTCTATAACCATTTTGGACCATCTGTCAAATGCTCAATAGGTTATGTTTTATACCTAGGGCATAATAGACATCCTAAATCCCCCTTTTCTCACCATGCTTGGTCTAAATATTGACTATACCTCTTCCCATGATGGGAACTTTCTCATTGTTTCCCATTTTGATTTTCATCTTTATGCTTCTATCTATGGAGGCAAAGAAATTTTTATTACCACCCATGTGGTTGCTCCAAGCGTTGTCCAAATACCATACTTCATCATGATTGCATACAATAAATACATTTGACTATTTTTCATTTTCAACCTTGTTCTCATTTGCTACATTAGCATTTTGACTCCCATGGTCACACAATTTCTTCCTACATTCACTAGCATAATGACCAAATTTGTGACAATAATAACACTGCACATTACTTTTTTCATATCTCTAATTTGAACTATTGTTCTTGTCCTTGTCTTTGAAGGTTAAGTGTGAGTGTGAGAGTCACTAATTGACTCAAGCCACTAGGATCACCTGAAAAACATAGGATTAACCTTCTACAAGAGAAAAAAGCAAATAGGATGAATTTGCACAATATTGGATTAATGAATTACATGTGAGAGCTTGCTTTTATATTCTCAAGTTAGACAATCCTAATATGACTTAAGAATAACCTAAGACTGAAATTATCCCTAAGTCAACTTAATAAAGTGCAATTAAATATTTAATTACACCAACACCCCCCTTAAGTGCAACTTAGGGAGAAATGAAAAACATGCAACTAATGCAGGAATGGGTCCTAGCTACAAGGCCATGTTAGGTACCCATGAACAACAAGAATCTCTCATAAAGTGGAGAGAAATGAGAAAAACCTAGTGGGAGAAAACTCCTCTTCAAAAGAGAAAAGAAAATAAGTACATGAACATGTGATGGAAGGACTAACACTAAAACCCCAAAGAACTGAATCCATCACAAAAGTACAATCATGAATGCCCCCCAGAAGAGAGGAAGAAGAGAGAAGGTCAAGTGACCCCCCC
Source organism: Cunninghamia lanceolata (assembly GCA_027924645.1). Lineage (NCBI taxonomy): Eukaryota > Viridiplantae > Streptophyta > Pinopsida > Cupressales > Cupressaceae > Cunninghamia > Cunninghamia lanceolata. Next base: position 6,717,751 of record BSBN01000934.1, read on the forward strand.
AGAAGTGTGAAGGATGAAACCCCATGAGAGGAAATGCTCTCTCCCAAAATAGAGATGAGAAGAGAGACCATGCAGCCACTCCTCAATATGACTCATGTTGTGCTAGAAGATGCTCGACAAAGAATACAGATGAAGACCCATGAACATCGAACAACATTCCTCCCCTTGGGAAGAAATAGAACTGTAGATGTGTGCATAATGTCTTCCCATTCTAGATAGGAATATATACGAAGAAGGATAAATGTCTCCAAACTCTGCACATGATCCAAAGATAACAATGATGCTCCTAAAAACTGCTCAAATGTCTACAATCCATTGCAAAATTGTGATTGAATAGGAGGATGAAGAATGATCTCTGAAGAAGATGATGGTGATGCAACTCCATCGAAGATACAATCAAAGAGAAGACAAATGTCTTCAATGTGGTCCTCTAAATCTGCAAGGTGGGACTCTACAAACAACAATGATATATCTAGTAGATATGTGTCCCAATGAGCTATAACTGGAAGACTGATAATATCCTACTACAAAGAATCTAATATAGTAAGAGGTAATAAAGATGTGATCTCAATAAGAGGAGAAGGAGAAGCAAGAGAAGTCTTTGTGTCATCTAAACTAGCAAGACCTGTCAAATATGCAAGCTTCTCAACTGTATCATTATTCAAAGGTATGCAATTTGCATCATCAAGGTGTATGCGTTAATCCATAGAAGGATCATCTAGAAATGGAAAGATATGTGGGTCTCCATAGATCTCCCAAATGCTAGTCCAAAGAGCATGTGGGCACTCAATATGTGAGATAGAACACATAGTGTCAAAATCAACACTAGAACCAATCAATCCTACAATATGATCAATATAATTTCCCCATGCAGATATCCTCCCAAGTGTATTTGGTTTAGGGATGAGTCCATAAAGATAAGGCAAAAGATTAAGCCCCCTAAGATGTGTCAAGATACCCTTTCTCCAAGACTCATAATTATCCTTACCCAATGTTACCATAGAAGGATTAATGGAAAAACCCATGATATCTACTCAAATAAATCAGATCAAAGATCAACAATCTGAATATGTATTAATGTTGATAGATGAAGCCCAACAAAACAAACAGAACTTCTTTAGGTGTCAAAATGTCCAGAATATCAAATAGGAGCCATAAAACTGACAAAATAAATAAAGAATACCTAGGGCTGAATCTGGAAAAAGTGCATGGATGGCTATACAGAGCTCCTCAATATCTTTCAAACTCCACAAGAATCATGAAAGTCAGAGATCATGGCAAAAAGATACAAGCTCAGAGGCCAAAAAGGGTATCTAGACTCCAAACAGTAATAAATTATACCAGCAACAAAATCTAGAGAAAATAGTTGCACCACTGGATTGTGCTAGGAAGCATCTTTCTAATGCCTATTCATTTTCAAAATAATGACTCTGTTTTCTCAAGATATGGAAAAAGCAAGAAGACCCCGTTGAAGCACAAATTAGGGTAAAAAATGGCCCCCTCATATTGCGTGTTGGGCAGGGCGTACGGCTTGCCTAGCAAACATTTTTTGCCCCAAATGATCTTGAGGCTGATTTTGACGATTTGATAGTCTTCTTAAGGCTTTTGGGCCTTCTGAGCATGATGGAAAGGGTTAGATTTGTCCCAAAATGCTCCAAAAATTAGCTTTCTTCTAGATCCCAAAAAAAGGCACCTATTGAAATGCTTGCAAATATGGTCTATGAAGCTCAAATCAAGCCAAATAAAAGGCTAATCTGATTATTTCGACTACTTTGAATCCAATGGGAGACTTTGTTTTACATAGAAATATACCCAGCAAATGACTCTTGCTTATATTTTTTTTCGGATCTGAGAAGGGGCTTGCATATCTAGAGCTCTGATACCATGTGAGAGTCACTAAGGGACTCAAACCACCAGGATTATCTACAAAACCTAGGATTAACCTTCTATAAGAGAAAAGTCAAAGAGGATAAATTTGTGCAATATTGGATGTAATTAATGAATTAGATTAATGAATTACATGTGAGAGCTTTCTTTCATGTTTGCAAGTTAGAAAACCCTAATATGACTTAATAATAACCTAAGACTAAAATTAGCACTAAGTCAACTTAATAAAGTGTAATTAAATATTTTATTACACCAAGAATAAGGTGCTTGCCTATTTATGGTTGTTTGAGCCTCCTCTTCTAGAGTTACTTCTTCCTTTGCCTCTTTGACCATTGCCTCTATTGTTTCTTCCTCTTCCCCTGCCTCTTTCATTAGCCTATGCCTTGAAGGCTTGCTCTTGGGAAGGAGCGAATCTATTCAACTACTACTCATGGGTTTGTAGTGAACCCATCAAATCATCAACTGTCATCTTGGACATGTCCTTAGCCTCTTCAATGGCTATGACAATGGGGTAAAACCTAGAGGGCAAAATCCTTACGAGTTTCTCAATAATCCTTTGGTCTTCCATGGTTTCTCCATTTATCCTAAGCTGACTTATTAAGGTGGAGATCCTCATGTGGAAATATGAAATAGACTCACTGTCCTTCATTTTCAAGGTCTCAAAATCTCTTCTTAGCTGCTAGAGCTTTACTAGTCTCGCCTTGTCAATCCCTTTATAACTGTTTTGAAAAATCTTCCATGCTTGAGTTGCATAATTAGTTCTTGTTATACAAGGAAAAATAGACTCTGTCAAGGCTGCCTCCATCAGACTGGGGGATTTTGCATCCTTCATTCTAGTTTCTTTTAGCTACTTCCTTTGGTCATTTAATAGGGCTATATAAGCTGATTGGTCTGTAATATCTATGAAACCATTGATGACCATCTCCCATAGGTCATTTTCCACTAATATTGTCCTCATTTTCATCACCCATATATCATAATTTTTCTGATCATAGTTCGGTGTTTGCTGCTAACCTTTGCTATCCCCTCCTGCCATTCTTCTCAGACTAGAGAAGACTATAAGTGCCTAGAAAAACTAGGGCTTTACAAAATACCCACAATTTCTAATTGCCTAGAAAAATAGGGCTCTGATACCACTTATTGGCAGGTAGGTGGGTCAACTACCTAGAAGAATTGCTACAATAATGCTGGATAGAAAACAAGAGCGTGAGATAGAGAGAGAGAGAGAGAGCCCAGATTTCATAAAACAAACACACCGAAATATATTTATATATTCACTTCAAAAATTACAAAACACTTACACCATAAAAAATTTAATCTTTAGTTTGGAATACTGTCCTAAATGCTGTCTCTATTCAAACACCCAATCTGGAGTTGACTGCAACTCTAGAGCTAACTGCTATTCCTCTGTTGCTGCTACAACACATTCCCCTGTTGTTCTTTCTATTTCTTCTCCCTGTACACTACTACATAATCTCTTTGTTCTCTGCTACTATAGGGTTACACATTCTCCAACTATCATCTATTTTTCCCCACCGTTTTGTCTCATTCAAATTCCACTCAAAAAACTGATGCTCAATGCCTATTCAAAATTACCGACCACAATTAATTCTGCCAATAAACTTAAATCCCCTTTGATAGGGTGAATCATCTAACGGAAGGAGGGGAGGTGCATTTAATACACTGACTCAGATTAGATTTCCAATACCTTTTTCATAAGATTATCCTAAAAGATAAATTGATTTCGGTGGTGCTTATGATTACCCTCAAAATAAAATAAAAGACATCTTTATAGAATGGAATGGGCACTCAATATGCTAAACTACATTAATTTGATTTTAAAATAATTCTACCAGTTTTATCATTTGAAACTTGGAAGGTTATTTATGATCCAACATGGAACGACATCTTCCATTTTAAGAAATGAATCTAAACTTATGAGACATTTAGTTCAACTTATATGTATTAAGCTACAGTAGTAACCTATTATTCAACCAAAAATATTGGTGACACAGATAACTTAATTGGTCAAGGAACATTATAGAATATAATTTTGTTTCTTCCATTGTATTGGAATAGCTCCTGACAAACAATCATTAGTTCCATATATTTTAATTAAGGAAATACCAATACATTATTTTGTGAGATTTAATAGTTTTTATAATGTGATTGAGTCCAGGAACTATCAGATTTGAATATTTGAATCACTGAATCAAGGGAATATTTTCTTGTCTACATACTATTGGTTTGTTAAGACACAGTGATGTTTACGGTTCATATGAATCGTGAAAAGGAATTGATTATTCAGTCTCTTTTCAGTCAATCCTAAAATATAAAACCTTATCTCTTATGGCCCTTTATGGTACATTTCTTCCATACAATGAAACTTCCTATTCACTTACATCACAAAATAGTTCATCAAATTTGACATGACATTAAATGAGTCAATAAGAAAACATGTTGCGCCATTAAAATCTATTGGCCAAATTTTGTAGATAAACTTGTCTTCACTTTAATTTGAGGATAAAGAAAGTTGGTATCCATAAGAAGTCAGGTTATAGATTAAAAAAACATAATAGTAACTTTAGATTTGATATTTCATTCAGATACATTGTAACTCTTGCCTATATATTCCTCTAGCGAATTAATATATCACAGACAAGGCAGCCTATCTGATTAAAAGCTTTTAGCTTTTGAGATCTATTAGTTATGAGGAGGAAAAATATGATAGAGATGCTACTACGTCTCCCTCAAAGGCTCCCAAAATCTCCGTTTTCTATGATTTTCAGAACCTTCTGAGGGGAGATAAGAGCACTTCATCTCACTTCGATTTAAACCCATCATATTGGGTACTCATTTCCTTTAAAGGTTTTCACACAAAGAGGACAGGTAGGAGTTGGTGAAATTTATGTTCCTACTTATTTATTTACTATGGAATATGTTTCCCATCCACTCTTTAATTTATGACACTCATAAGAATTTGATTATTTAGGGATAACTGTAGAATTCTTTAATTTGTATACAATGGCTATGTTTTGTCCTTACTGTTCTCTTTCCTTTTGATGTTTTTCTAGCATAGATGTTATGTTGTATTTTTATTTCTTGATAGAACAGGCCCATTTTGGCAACAAAACATAACAACAAATAAAAAATAGAACAAAACAGAGTTATTAAACTCAGAAAAATATTTATCAAACTTGAATTATATTTCATCAAAAATGTCATGTACAATAGCTTTGTATAATCATCTATATAATTACAAAAAAAATTGAAGCCTGGAAGCTTCCATCTTTCTAGATAATTCTATATTCTAATTCTAGAAAAACTGAAATGTTCTATTAGTTTTATGGAAAACTCTAGAGAAATCATAACTTTCTATTGTGGAAAACTCTAAAGAAAACTTGCTATTTCCTAGACAATCTTACTTTCCTTAACATCTCCCCTTAAGACTGGCTAGAATAATACAAAGAAAATACAAAAGAGAGGGGAAATACAAATGAGAGGGGAACATTATACTACTATCGCCCCTTAATGTTCACCTCTAACATACTGAGCATTCTTCTTAATTTTAAGAATTTGGCTTCAGTCATACTCTTAGTGAATATATCAGCTACTTGTTCTTCACTTGGACAAAATTGAAGATTGACAATAGATGCTTGAACAAGATCTCAAATGTAGTGAACATCAATCTCAATATGCTTTGTTTTAGCATGAAAAACTGGATTCTACTTCCTTGCCTGCTTCTTTTGCTGCTCTATATTCTGCTTCACATGAAGATAATGATGTAGTTGTTTGTTTCTTCCTACTCCATGTAATAGGTCCTAATCCAAGATTGAAAACATAACCACAAGTAGATTTTCTATCATCTATATCACCATCCCAATCTAAATCAGTAAATCTGACCAAAGAAATTGAATATTAATAGTCATAGAAGATGCCAAAGTGTATAGTACCGCGGATGTATTGTAAAATTCTCTTAGCAGCCAACCAATGACTTTCTTTAGGTGCTTGCATAAATCTAAATACAAGATAGACTGCAAAAGAAATATCTGGTCGAGTATGAGTTAGATAAACCAAGCTACCAACAAGTTGTCTATCTAAAGTGGCATCTACACTCCTGGAAGTACATTCTTTAGTAAGTTTGACTCCAGATTGAAATGGGGTAGATGTTGGCTTCCATTCAAGTATGTTAAACTTTTCTAAAAGGTCCAAAGTATATTTTGATTGTGAGATGAACAATCCATCATGTAATCTACAAACTTGTAATCCAAGAAAATAGTTTAGTTCACCCAAATCACTCATATGAAATGTCCTCCTAAGATCTGATTTTAAATCATTGATGAGCCCAATATTTGGTCCACCAATGAGTAAATCATCTACATAAATTGCAATAAGAAGAATCTCATCTTGAACTTTCTTCACATAAAGATTTGGATCTGACTTACACCTTTTAAATCCATGAAGTTGAAAATACCTGTCAATCTTCTCATTCCATGCTCGTGGTGCTTGTTTAAGACCATAAAGTGACCTCTTTAATCTGCAAACAAGATTAGGATGTTGCTGATCTACAAAACCTGGTGGTTGATCCATATATATTTCTTCATATAAATCTCCATTTAAGAAAGTATTTTTAACATCTATTTGATGGATATGCCACCCAAGACTTGTAGCCAAAGAAAGAATAATTCTAACTGTAATCATTTTAATGACAGGAGCAAATGTTTCTTCATAATCAACACCCTCTTTTTGATTGAACCCATTAGCAACCAATCTAGCTTTGAATTTTTCTATAGCACCATTGGATTTAAATTTTGTTTTCTAAACCCATTTGCAACCAATAACGTTCTTACCTTTGGGCCAGGGCACTAGTTCCCAAGTTTCATTCTCTAACAATGCATCATATTCCTCTTTCATGGATTCCTCCCATTCTTTCTTTCCTCTAGCTTGCTCATATGAGATTGGGTCATTTACTTGTAATACTTTGGCCATGAGAGCACTACCATTCCTTCCTTGGATCTTTGAGCCTTGTCTATATATTTCTTCAACACTCCTTATCTTTTGTCTAGCTGAAATGTCATCTTTTTCATCATCACTACATGTAGAAAATGGCTGATTACAAGCATTAGTAGTTTCATTTTCAATAGTATTAATCATCATTTATAGTGGTGTACACCTCATCCTCATCAATATTTGCTCCATTTCTTTCTAAGATATCAGAAAAATGAGAAGCATTTGTTGTTGTAGACTAAGAGGAAGTGGCTGTAAGTTGTGAATACTCATCAAACTTTACATCTCTACTAATAAAGACCTTTTTTGTTGTCAAATCATATAACCTATAAGCCTTTGATTCTTCACTATAACCCACAAACAAACACTTATGACTCATTGGTTCTAACTTTTCCCTCTTTTCATCAGGTATGTGTGCCCAAGAAGTACACCCAAATATTTTAAAATACCCAATGTGAGGCTTTCTACCACTCCATGCTTCTTCAGGGGTGATATTTGTGAGGGCTTTAGTGGGGATTCTATTCACAATATATGCAGCACAAGAAACAACCAAACCCCAAAATTGATTATGCAAACTTTTAAAATGCAACATACAACGAGCCATTTCTAAAAGAGTTTTTTTCATTCGTTCAGCTATCCCATTTTGTTGAGGAGTATAAGGAACTGTTCTTTGTACCTTAATACCACAATTTTCATAAAATGACTCAAATGCATAATTGCAATTTTCACACCCATTATCTATCCTTAAACACTTAATTCTCTTTCCACTTTGATTTTCAACTAATGCCTTCAACTTTTGAAAGACTTCAAATACTTCATTTTTCCTTTCCAAAAAATAAACCCATACTCTCCTACTATAATCATCAATAAAAATGAGAAGATACCTAGCACCTGCTAGTGAAGGATACCATGGTTCACATAGATCACTATGAATGAGCTGCAACATATAATTAGCTCTCCATGCTTTGCCTGAATCAAAAGGATCTCGATGATGTTTTCCTAACACACATCCTTCACACACCTTCAAAAGCTAAAATTTTTGTTAATCCTCTAACCATATCCATTCTAACCATGTCTTGTAATTTTCTATAATTTATATGTCCAAGTCTAGCATGCCAAAGTTTTGACATATCATCAGTTTGAGAAATAAAAGCATGAGAAAGTGTGTATTCATTATCAACAAACCCCACATATTTAAATAAACTCTCTTTATGATCAACTCTACCAATAGCAATTATATTGCTTAGGTCTTTTCTATCTTTAACAATAACTTGATCAGCAGTGACAACAATCTCATGTCCAACTTGGGCAATTTTATATACTGAAATAAGATTCACCCCTAATCCTTCAACTAGCAAAACATTTTTCAAAGACCCATTTGTTACATTAACAGTCCCTGTTCCTAAAACTGGAAGTCTCGTTTTATTGCCAATACTACTTTCTTGATTTGAATTTTTCCCTTCATAAAAATCAATAAACAAAGATCTATCCCCAGTTATGTGACCTAAATCTAAAATCCATTCTTTATTAGAATCTTAAGTAAATTATCCACCTTTAACACTACTTTTAGGTCTAGCAATTACCTCCTTATTTGATTTCTCTTGCCTTTTTAGAGAGATGGCTACGAAGCTATGCCTATCCTTCTTGCCATCCTTGAACCTTTCTTGCTTGGGCTTGTAGTGCTGCCTATCATTGTCCCTATTTTTCAAACCAAATTTCTCCATGTGATTTTCACCTCCACAATACCTACAAATAATCAATTTTTTTCCAACTTGCATTTCTGCACCATCATTTCTAGAAAAACGGTTAGAACCATCATTATTTCAAAATTTATAATTTCCTTTCCAATTCTTCTTTCCATCCTATCTAGAAAATTTACTCTTGGCTGCATATGCATTATTTTTTTTAATATGTCCTTCTTTGATAAGAAGGACCTCTTCATCTAAAATAGACTTACAAAATTGATCAAAAGTTTGCTGGGGGGTATTGGGATTTAGTTGAAGAACCCTTTTCTTTGATTCCTTAAATACCTTGTATGGTTGGGGAAGCTTACTTTCAACCATTGCAATCAATTGAAAATCTTTTTTTGCATATTCAACACCTATTTTCTTCAGCTAGGCATTTAAAAAAGTAACTTCATTGAAATAATCAGTCATTTTTTCAAAATCAGAGGGAGCTAAATTCACCATTTTTTCTTCTATACTCAACATGCTAGCAATATCTACATCTTTATAATCTTTTTCCAAACTCTCCCATAGCTCTATTAGATTATCAATATCAACAAATCTTCTATTGAGATTGGGGCTTAAAGCTTTACCAATAATACCTCTAGCTTGTTCCAACTTGCATTTCCATAGCTCCTTTTCTTTTTCACTTTGGGGTTCTCCAATTTCCTTGTTCACTATCCTCCATAGAGTCTTTTCTCTCAGAGCATTCTTGACTGCAATCTTCCAATCTGCAAAACCACTTCCATCAAATATTGGCAACACTTCATTTGTTGAGCCCATGTTAGCCAAAAAAATAGTCTTCAAACAAATATCACTCCAGCAATATAACAGCCCTACAAACAAATATCACTTCCAGCAATCTATCTGTCTGCAGCTGAACCTCTAGCTGAACTGGCTCTGATACCATGATAGAACAGGCCCATTAAACAACAAAACATAACAGCAAATAAAAAACAGGGCAAAACAGAGTTAATAAACTCAGAAAAACATTTATCAAACTTGAATTATATTTCATCCAAAATGTCGTGTACAATATCTTTGTACAATCATATATATAATTACAAAAAAAACTTGAAGCCTGGAAGCTTCCATCTTTCTAGATAATTCTATATTCTAATTCTAGAAAAACTCGAATGTTCTATTAGTTTTATGGAAAACTCTAGAGAAATCCTAACTTTCTACTGTGGAAAACTCAAGAGAAAACTTGCTATTTCCTATACAATCTTACTTTCCTTAACATTTTTGAGTCTGTGCCTATGCATGATTGGATGATATGCACTTATTCCAAATTATTTTTCAGAAAAAGCATTACAAGTTCTCTGTCTACATCTGTCTTCAAACTACAAAGTTACGCTGATTCATTTATCTTCAAGCAGCCAATCCTCTTTACTAATTCATTTGTATCCAAACATAAGACTTATTTATTTATCTTGCATAACTATTCATTTATCTTCATTATGCTGATATCTTACTTATATTAACTCGCCATTTTTCTTTCTCCTCAAACAAAATCTTTGAGGGATAGATATAAGAGTCTCATCTTTATGAACATAACTCAATCTTGTTTTGCGCGGTTATTTAACTAATGCTTTTCAAGAATATTTTATTTGTTTCCCATAACTTTGAATGTTTAGAATGTGGATAGGGATTTTATTTGATTCTCTTTAATTCTAATGAGATTGTTCCACTACATTGATGCGAAAATGATATTGGCATCGAGAGCTATACATGTATTACGGTGTATTGCAGATCGTATTGATGCTCATCCTCCCTTCTGGCGCTCTTTGAAGTATCCTCCACATATATCCTCTTTAAACACGAATTGAGTTGTTTGGCTGAAATGATATTGTTAAAATCTTTTTTACGGACCAGCTAGGATTTCAATCTAGGATCATTAATTGTTGTTGGGTTGCTGTATTACCAAGCTATTGGTTTACTTGTGACCAGCCTATCTATGGTTCAGGTGTGGCTGATTTTCCAACAAGCCCCTTCAGTTATACTGTATGTTTTGGAGGCTCTTAGATGGTTCATAAAAAGGTTTAACTGAGTTACTGACCCACTTGTGACCAGTCAATCTATAGTGTAAGTGTGGCTTGAATTCTCCAACCAGACATCATTTATGTCATCTTAGAGACATCTCTTACCAGTCAATACAATTTTTTTTTTTTTAATTTAAAATTTTGGGTGAAGTATTAGATTGTGGAAATGTTCAACCACCATGCCTACAATAATAACATGACTATAAATTTTGCAATCCCAATAACCATTATAATTTGCACAAAATATTCAAAATATGAGCTTAAGGAGAAAATTTTATATTCTGATTGTCTGTTACTATGACTTTAAGGGAGGTTTGTCCCATATTTGTATTTTGATTTGTCTTCCAAAGAAATGTTTATTACTTTTTAAACTCTATAAGTATTGCACGTTTAAATATTTTATTTCCATTAGTTTTGGATCGCCTCGGCATAATATTTCTTGGAGTGACAATCTCCCACAAGACATCCCTATTCTTGGGAAATCCCTAACGTTGAGTCATTTAGCATTTTTTTAACCACACTGACAATACAAGAACATCAAAACAATATACCATTAGTTACTAATATCTGTAAAAGACCAGTCTAACCCTAGCCAGTTTTAGGTTATGCATCTGGTTATTTTCAGTAGAAATTTGATTGATCAAATCCATTGATACAGTTTTACAAAACATTAAAGCAATGACAGATAAACATTCACTGGAAGCACAGCTAAAGAGATAATTTTATCTTGTAAAATTTATTAAACACATTCGGATTTCGACCTTGGATGTTTCAAGGATTACTCAAAATGAAGGAGCATACAGATCGCAAGCAAATACGTAAGGCTATTAGACAAATGTTATTTCTAATGGGCACCTTAAACGCAAATGAATGATTATCAGAAAGAGTTAGCTACTGGACGTAAGAGGAGATGCTTTCATATCCCCTTCAAAGGCTCCAAAAACTTCCACAGAAAGAGATTTCGGATGCCTTTGGGGGAGAGTTAGTAACTCCTCCCTCATACCTTTCCTCCTCCAAACTAATTTTCCCTCAGACGCCCTGAGAGAGGAGGTAAGTGAGAAAATGAATTTATGAAGATTAAATGCGGGATTGATGAGTATCTCTCAAGAAGAATTTTCTACCAAAAATGCATTTCCCTCTATTTGAAATCAATAACATTTTGGGATGCCCAATTTTGTGCAGACAGCTACACATCTAAAAACAAACGCCCATAGGTTGATTGCTACCACTGGTTTTCCTAGCTAGCTATCATTGTTTAGTATTTAAAACAGAAATAGTTGAACATTTTATTGGTGCGTGCCATATTCATATTAAGAAAAGGGCCCAAGTGGACCATATTTTCGAAAGATGGCAGCTGGATAGAGATAGTAAACTGAAAAGTCTAAGATTTATCTATTTAACAATGGAATGTACACATCAATATTCCACGTTACTCGAAGCACTTGGAATATAAGTGATTGCTTTGGCCCTTCGGAGTTAGAGAAAGCCATAAAGTAAACACGGGCATTACAATAAATATATATTATAACCACAATTCCCTTTTGGACGCTCATGATTTTTTATGACATCTGAAATATTGTCTTAGGTATCCTTTTTTATTAGCTCATGAAGGAGAATTTGAAAGAAAAAAACAGAGAATAATAGCAGTTGGATCGACACACAACCTTATATCCTTGTATTGATAATGAAAACTTCTTACAAAAATATAATTCAAGAGAGCTTGAGCTCTTTTCATTGCTGACACAAAAATAGAGTTTCGTTTATGACAAACAAACTATATATATAATAACTGCTGCTGCAAATTACATATTCCAGAACTCCCTGGTATAAACCACGTCTTCCCAAAACTAACAGCTATATACATATATCAGAACTGCCTTTTTAGCAGCAGCAAAAATACCCAGCAAAGATGGTAGTGCTAAAACAAGAATAGAAGCTGACCACATGGGGCAGAGCATATCAGACACAATAACAGTTTTTCCCAATAAAATATAAATATCACTGTCAAAAAATGACTTAACTGGCAATTAGTTTTAAGACAAAATCCAGCCTTGAGCCATATGCTTGAGAAGTTACCCTGAAGACAACATCCCTGCAGAAAATTAATGGAAAACAACATGGAGGCAGGGGAAAAGAAAAATAGTTAACAACAAAAGTCATGTCCATTAAATAGAGTGGTGAGGCCATGGAGATTAAGAGTTGTAAAAAATATAGGACACAAATAGTAAAGGTGGTTGGGATTAATTATTCCAACATTCCTCCTTAATCACAACTACCGCCATTTAGGATTGCCAAACAATTTTTTAGATACTCAAAACTTTCTTGTCCTAATGGCTTGGTGAAAATGTTTGCATACTAATCTTTAGACTTACAATATTCTGAACAAATCTCTCCATTGTTGATTAACTCTGTAATAAAATGGTATCTAATGTCAATATGCTTACTCCTCTTATGAAATACATGATTCTTGGATAGTGTGATTACTAAGTTATTGTCACAAAAGATTTTTGTTGCTTCTTCTTGTTTGTTTCTAAAATCTATTGACACTCTTCTCATCCAAATTGCTTGACATGCTACTCATGTTGCTGTTACATACTATGCTTCTGCCAATAAAAGAGTGACAATGGGTTGTTTTTAGGATGCCCATGACATTGCACATGTTAAAAAAAAAAAAAAAACATAACCAGATGTACTCTTCTTGTCATCAATGCTGCCTACACAATTGTTATTTGTGTATCCTATGAGTTTGAACTCATCTAACCTTGCATACCGAATTCCATGATTTCTCATTCCACTGACATATCTCAAAATTACTTTCCACTCCATGCTCCCTCTGTAATTATGTTCTTCACACTCTTTGTTGGGCATCTATTCATTACATAGACTACAAATGCTATAGCCTCTACCCCATACTCATTTGACAAATGTTTATCCTTCAACATACTCTTGGCCATGTCTATGATTATTTTATTCTTTCTTTCTGCCACACCATTCTTCTAAGGTTTGTACCTAGTAGTGAATTGCTTGTGAATTCCATGATCCTTTCAAAAATTCAAGAAAATATTTGAGATATATTCTTCACCTCTATCTATTCTCAAAACTTTGATATAATGTACACTTTGTTTCTCAACTAGACCTTTGAATTAGTTAAAAATATCGGAACAATCATTCTTATGTATCAAGGAATACACCCATGTTTTTCTAGTGTAGTCATCAATGATTCCAAAAAGTAAAAACATCCATCAATTGAAGGTGTCTGCATTGGTCCTCACAAATCAGAGTGAACAATCACCAATGGTGCCTTTGCTCTAATTAACTTGCTAGTTGGGAATGAATCTCTTTGTTGCTTTCCTAGAATACACCATTCACATGCTCTATCTATTTTTTCTATCAGTGCCAAACCTTTTACCATATTTTCTTGTGTAGCAAATTTAGACCTCCAAAATTCAAGTGTCCAAATCATAAATGCCAAAGACAATTCTCATCTTTTATTTCAAACTATAAAGTTATTTGAGTGATATCTTGTTGGGATGATTCTGGGACTTCTGAAGGTATCTCTAAAACAAGTTCACTTACTAAAAGATCTTGAGTTTTATCTAGACCCACTTATGGACTCACTAAGAGGTGAGCTTGAGCAAATTCCACCCTCAAATCTGATTTCAACCTCACAGAAAACATTCTATTGTTGGCCATTTGAAATTTTTCTATAAGATGGTTTCTCAGAAATTGGTCCAAAATTACACATTCATTGTTTTCGAAAACCACTCTATACCCCTTATGAACAAGTTTCCCAATGCTCATCAAATTATATTTTAAACCAGGAGCAAAGTAAACATCTGAAATAAACATTTTATTCCCCCTACTTAGTTAGAGTATTGATATTTCCTTTACCCATGATTGACACTTTATTATCATTGCCTAAAGAAACATATGATTTTATTGACTTATCCAAACTGGAAAACATTTCTAAATTCCCCTGTCATGTGATTAATATAACCCGAATCCTAAAACTAGACATCTTTTGTACTCTCTTGAGAAATATTGCATGTCAAAAACATACTACCCCTTATTCTAATTTTCTTTAGAGAAATTTGCATTTTGTTTGCTAAAATCAAATTGTCCTTTTTTACATTCATTTCCATAATGGCCACACTTTGTTATAGTAATGACATTGAACTTGAGATTTGTCATACCTTTGGCCATGAGATTAATTTTGACTTGGGTTTTGGCTGTTACCTCTTCCACTTGAATTTGTTGGACTAGTCTTTCCACTTATGTACAGATTTATTTCTCTACCTCTAAAGTTAGATCATGCTCTAGGGAAGGAGCGGATCTATTCAACCACTGCTCATGAATTTGTAGTGAACCCATCAACTCATCAACTGTCATCTCGGATAGGTCCTTAGCCTCAATGGCTATGACAATGAAATTAAACCTAGAAAGAAAATTCTTTAGAATTTTTTCAATAATCCTTTGGTATTCGATGGTTTGTCCATTTATCCTAAGATCATTTATTAAGTTGGAGACCTTTGTGTGGGAATCTGGAATGGACTCACTGTCTTTCATTTGCAAGGTCTCAAAACCTCTTCTTAGTACTTGGAGCTTCACCAGTCTCACCTTGTCAAACCCTTTATAACTATTTTGAAAAATCTCCCATGCTTGCTTTGCATAATTAGTTGCTTCTATGTGGGGAAAGATAGCCTCTTTTAAGAATGCCTCAATTAGACTGAGGGCTTTTGCATCCTTCATTCTAATTTTGTTTAGCTGATTCCTTTGGGCATTTGATAGGGTTGTCTAGGCTACTTGGTCTATAATATATATGAAACCATTCATTACTAGCTCCCATAGGTCATTTGCCACTAATGTTGTCCTCATTTCTTCACCTATATATCATAATTTCTCCCATCAAAGTTTAGTGGCTGCTGCCAACCTTTGTTGTCCCCTCTTACCATTCTTCTCAGACTGGAGAAGACTGTAAATGCCTAGAAAATCTAGGGCTTTCCAAAATACCCACAATATTTCTAAGTGCCCACAATACAAGGCTCTAATACCACTTTCTGGTAGGTGGGGGTCTAGTGCCTAGAAGAATTGCTACAGCAATGCTGGACAGAAAACAAGACCATGAAAGAGAGAGAAAGAGAACCCAGATTTTATAAAACAACCAAACATAAATATATTTATATATTCACTTCAAAAGTTACAAAACACAAAGCACATGTTCTATTTTACACCACAAAAAATTTCATCTTCAGTTTGGACTGCTTGCTATCCTAAATGCTAGCACTATTCACATACCCAATCTGGACCTGCCTGCTATTCCCCTATTGCTGCTACAACACATTACCCTGTTCTTTCTATTTCTTCTCCCTGTTCACTGCTGCATATTCTCTCTGTTCTTTGCTACTACAGGCTCACACATTCTCCAACTGTCATATGCTTTTTCCCACCTTTTTGTCTCATTCAAACTCCACTAAAAAAATTGGTACTTAATGCCTATTCAAAATTACATACCACAATTAATTTTGCCAGCAAACTTAAATCCCCTTTGACAGGGTGACAGTTCTAACGGAAGGGGGAAGCTGCATTTAATGCAGTGACTCAGATTAAATTTCCAACACCTTTTGCATAAGGTTATCCTAAAATTAAGAAAGACAAATTGATTTCAGTGGTGCTTATGATTATCCTAAAAATAAATAAAAGACATGTTTATAGAATGGAATGGTCATTCAATATGCTAAACTACATTAATTTGATTTTAAAATAATTCTATCAGTTTTATCATTTGAAAGTTGGAAGGTTATTTATGATCCAACATGGAACGACATCTTCCATTTTAAGAAATGAAACTAAACTTATGAGACATTTAGTTCAACTTATATGTATTGTTATAGTAGTAACCTATGATTCAACCAAAAATATTGGTGACACAGAGAACTCTGTGGCGAAGGAACATTATAGAATATAATTTTGTTTCTTCCATCGTATTGGAATAGCTCCTCACAAAGAATCGTTAGTTCCATATATTCTTATTGAGGAAATACCAATACATTATTTCGTGACATTTAATAGTTTTATAATGTGTTTCAGTCCAGGAACTACCAGATCTGAATATGTTGATCACTGAATCGGGAATATTTTCTTGTCTACGTACAATTGGTTTAATAAGACACAGTGATGTTTACAGTTCATATGAATTGTGAAAAGGAATTGATTATTCAATTTCTTTTCAGTCAATCCTAAAATATAAAACCTTCTCTCTTATGGCCCTTTATGGTAGATTTCTTCCGTACAAAGAAACTTCCTATTTACTTACATCACAAAACACTTCATCAAATTTGCCTTATGGCCCTTTATGAGTCGACACCAGTAAACATGTATTGTCATTAAAATCTATTGGAGAATTTTTGTAGATAAACTTGTCTTCTACTTTAATGTGAGGATAAAGAAAGTCGGTATCCATAGGAAGTCAGTTTATAGATATAAAAAACACACTAGTAGTTAGATGTTGATATTTCATTCAGATACATTGCAACTCTTGCCTATATATTCCTCTAGCGAATTAATATATCACAGACAAGGCAGCCTATCTGATTAAAAGATTTTAGCTTTTGAGATCTGTTAGTTAGGAGGAAAAATATGAAAGGGATGCTACTACCTCTCCCTCAAAGGCTCCCAAAATCTATGTTTTCTGTGATTTTCAGAACCTTCTGAGGGGAGATAAGAGCAGTTAATCTCACTTGGATTTAAACCCATCCTATTGGGTACTCATTTCCTTTATTTATTTGCTATGGACTATAATTCACATCCAGTCTTTATTTTATGCGGCTCATAAGAAATTGATTATATAGGGACAACTGTAGAATGCTTTAATTTGTATACACTGTCTATGTTTTGTCATTACTGTTCTCTTTCCTTTGATTTTTTTTCTAGCGTAGATGTTATGTTCTATTTTTTTTTCTGAGAGTGCCTGTGCATGATTGGTTGACATGTACTTATTCCAAATTATATTTCAGAAAAAGCATTACAAGTTCTCTGTCTATATCTGTCTACAAACTACAAATGCTAATCTGATTCATTTATAACTATTTATAATTCATTTGTATCCAAACAACAAACTTATTTATTTATCTTGTATAACTATTCATTTATCTTCATTACGGTGATATCTTACAAAAGTGACATTGGCATCGAGAGCTATATATGTATTACTGTGTATTGCAGATCATATTGATTCTCATCCTCCCTTCTGGCATTCGTTGAAAGATCCTCCACATCTATCCTCTTTAAGCATGAATTCAGTTGTTTGGCTGAAATGATATTGTTGAATCGTTTTTACGCGCCAGCTAGGATTTCAATCTAGGTTCATTAATTGTTGTTGGGTTGCTGTATTACGAAGCTGATTCTACAACATGCTCCTTCAGCCAGACTGTAGTTTTCAGGGTTCTTAGTGAAGATTTCTAAGTAGCACTTTTTCAATTGAAAATCAAGTACAGAAGTAGAAAAAATACCATTTACAACATATAGTTGTTGGTAACAAGTCATACCCGGACCGACGATGGACCGGCCACAAGGGGCTAATAGCTCAGTTGGTAGAGCACTCCAGTAGCAAATGAAAGGTACTAGGTTTGAGTCTTCCCTGGTCCATATGAGTAGCAACTCAACAATTAGTATCAGAGCCAGGCTAGGAGCCCCAAGCACCTACAGTGTGGCTTAAGGGGGGTGTTGGAAACAAGCCATACCCATACCAACGATGGACTAGCCACAAGAGGCCAGTAGCTCAGTTGGTAGAGCACTCTAGCAGAAAATGGAAGGTCCTAGGTTTGAGTCCTAACTAGTCCATATGAGGAGTAGCTCAACAATAGCTTACAATCAACAATTAATTAAACACCTCAAAGAACTGTAACATATGCAGAAAAACTCTTATCTTACAACTCTGCTCAAATTGAGCAACCAACACATTCATGCTGTATTTTTTCTAACTTGTTACAAAAAAACACAGATCATCCTTTTTAAAGAATTTACAGCCCCTAAAGTAGACCAGTGACAAAAATAGAAGTCTAAAATAAAATTGAACTAATCTATACATGATCACCATTCTTCAAACTAAAAACCTATGCTAAAAATATAGTTTGTCATGCATATTTTCTATGCATTCCTTAATTACTAACAATCTTCTAAAAATAAATCTTGCACTTGCATGTAGTGAGCCTCACTTATCAACATACTCCCCCTTGATGTGGAGTGGACTCATAAGATGGTCTCAGAGTTTCAAAAACTGGACTTTTGCAATTGCCATCATAAAGATATCTAAAAGTTGTTCTTGAATGCTTGTATACCTCAATTCCACTTCTTTCATTTGAAATTCATTCATCATAGCAATTTGAATTCATCATTCATCTTAGGCCTTCTACCCATCTACAAAAAATCATCAACATATAAACTTACAATAAGAATACCATTACATTTTTGCTTGTAGTAAAGAGTAGACTCACTCTTGCTTCTCGTGGAGCCATTTTACTAAAAATAACCATCAATCCTAGCATACCATGCTCTAGGTGCTTTCTTGAGGCCATATAAATCCTTCTTCAACTTGTAGACTTGGTGTTCTTTGCCTTGTAATTCAAAACCTTGTGGTTGTTGTGCATAAAATTGTTCTTCTAAGTACCCATTCAAGAAGGCACTCTTCACATGCATGTGATGTATGCTCCATCTCTTTTGAACTGCTAGTGAAACCATCATTCTAATGGTCTCTTCTCTTGCTACTGGTGCAAATGTTTCTTCATAATCTATCACATACTTATGTGTGAATACTTTTGCAACTGATCATGCCTTGTACCTTTCAGTACTACCATCACTATTGTACTTGGTCTTGTAGACCCACTTAGTACCAATATTTTTCTTGTCATGTGGAAGTTCTGTAAGCTCCTAAGTGTCATTCCTATGAATGGAATCTATCTCTTCTTGCATTGGTTTCACCCAAACCTCATTAGTACATGAATCTTCAAAACATGATGGATTAAAATAAACTTGAGAAGGTAAAGACAAAATTATTGTCTCGCCTCTTAGATTCTCTTAATGTGCTTCACTTGTACTTCTTTGATAAAACTCACATAAGCTTCCTACCTTCCTTGTAGAACTTGAAGCTAGACTATTTTTATCTTTTTCATATGTTAAAAATAAATTATTGGGAGAAGCCTCCTCATTCTCTATTATAGGCAATTTTGAGGAAAAAACTTTCTCATTACTTTCTCCAAAAGTGTCTCTAAATCTCTCTTCATGAGACATAAGAGAACCAACTAGGTGATCAAACTTGAGAGTTGACAAAATTTTATTCTCCTCTATTATTATTGCAACATTATTCCATCGTAGTGTGAGAGACCTCAACACCTTTTTAACCACAACCTCTTTGTCCTTAATTTCTCCAAGAGTAGCCATCTTATTGCCCACATCCTTTACTCTAACACAATAATCACTCACATGCTCAACTTCCATATTCAAAATCTCTTTTCAATGTTTGTAGCTTAGCAACTTTGACTTGATCAGTACCTTGATAAGCTTCTTGTAGAGTCTTCTAGGCATCCTTGGCTATCTTTGCACCTGCAATTCTTGGAAATAGGCTCTTATCTAGAGCTATTTGGATATAGATTAAAGCTTGAGAATTCATCTTTTTACCTTTCTTATCATTGGCTGCAAGGATGTTCCAATCAGTTGGGTCATCAAAACCCATTTCTACAATCTCCTATAATTCTTTCCCTATTAAAAAAGTCATCATCTTGATGCACCAATAATCATACTCATCTCCATTAAATTGAGGAATGGGAAAAGAGTTAGTGATTGACATGATCAGTTGTTAGAGAGATCTTAAAACCAAAATCTATAACCAAAAAATCAATAACCCACTGTGATACTAATTGTAGATTTCTAAATAGCACTCTTTCAATTAAAAATCAAGTATAGCAGTATAAAAAATACCACTTACAACATATAGCTTACAACCAACAATTAATTAAACACCACAAAAAAACTCTAACATATGTAGAAAAACACACACAACTCTGCTCAAATTGAGCAACCAACACATTCACTTTGTATTTTTTCTAACTTGTTACAAAACAACATAGGGCATCCTTTTCAAAAAATTTACTGCCCCCAAAATAGACCACTGAAAAAAATAGAAGTCTAAAATAACGCTGAACTAATCTATGCACGATCACCATTCTTCAAACTAAAAACTTACGCTAAAAATATAGTTTGTCATGCATGTTTTTTATGCATGCCTAAATTACTAACAATCTTCTAAAAATAAATCTTGCACTTGCATGTAGCCAGCATCAGTTATCAACATCTAGATGGTCCATAAAAAAAGTTTAACATGGTATCAAAGATTGGGTGCTAACATGATATCAAAGATTAGGTGCTCTACCACTAAGCTACTGACCCATTTGTGATCAATCCATCTACCATATAAGCATAGCTTGAATTCTCCGACCAAACATCATTTATATTATCTTATAGACATCTCTTACCAGTCAATATATTTATTTTATTTTTTATTTCTTATTTTTGAGTGAAGTATTAGACTGTGGAAATGTTCAACCACCTTGCCTACAATAATAACATGCTTATAATTTTTTTAATCCCAATAACCATTATAATTTGCACAAAATGTTCACAATATGAACTTGAGAAGAAAAAATTTATATTCTGATTTTCTCTTACTATGACTTTAAGGAAGGTTTGTCTCACATTTGTATTTTGATTTGTCTTCCAAAGAAATGTTTTTTACTTTTGAAACTCTTTAAGTATTGCACGTTTAAATATTTGCTTTCCATTAGTTTTGGATCCCCTCGGTATAGTATTTCTTCGAGTGACAATCTCCCACAAAACATCCCTACTCTTGGAAAATCCCTAAAGTTGAGTCGTTTAGCATATTCTTTTACCACAGTGACATTACAAGAACATAAAAAGAATATACCATTTATTACTAATACCTGTAAAAGACGAGTCTAACCCTAGCTAGTTTTAGGTCATGTATCTGATTATTTTCATTAGAAATTTGATTGATCAAACCCATTGATATAGTTTTACAAAACATTAAAGGAATGACAGATAAACATTCACTGGAAGCACAGCTAAAGAGATAATTTTAACTTGTAAAAGTTACGCAACACATTCAGATTTCGACCTTTGATGTTTCAAAGGCTACTCAAAATGAATGAGCACACAGATCACAAGGAAAGAGTTATTCAGAAAGAGTTAGCTGCTAGACAAAATGCTATTTCTTATGGGCACCTTAAACGCAAATGAATGTTGATCAGAAAGAGTTAGCTGCTGGATGTAAGAGGAGATGCTTTCATATCCCCTTCAAAGGCTCCAAAAACTTCCACGGAAAGAGATTTCGGACGCCTTTGGGGGTGAGTTAATAACACCTCCCTCATACTTTTCCTCCTCCAAACTAATTTTCCTCAGACGCCCTGGGAGAAGGGGTAACTGAGAAATTGAATTTATGAAGATAGAATGCGCGATTAATGAGTATTTCTCAAGAATAATTTACTACCAAAAATGCCCTTCCCACTAATATTTGAAATCAGTAACATTTTGGGATGCCCAATTTTGTGTAGACAGCTACACATCTAAAAAGAAACGCCCATAGGTTGATTGCTACCACTGGTTTTCTCACCTAGCTATCAGTGTTTAGTATTTAAAACAGAAATAGCTGAACATTTTAGTTCTGCGTGCCATATTCATAGAAAGAAAAGGGCCCAAGTGGACCATATTTTCGAATGATGGCAGCTGGATAGAGATAGTAAACTAGAGAGTCTAAGATTCATTTATACCAATGGAATGTACACATCAATATTCCACGTTACTCAAAGCACTTGGAATATAAGCGATTGCTTTGGCCCTTCGGAGTTAGAAAGAGCCATTAATTAAACACAAGCATTACAATAAAAATATATTATAACCACAATTCCCTTTTGGACGCGCACGATTTTCTCTGACATCTGAAATCTTGTTCTAGGTATCCTTTTTATTAGCTCCTGAAGGTGAATTTGAAGAAAAAACAGAGAGAATAATAGCAGAAGGATACACACACTTACATCCATGTATTGATAAAAGAAAACTTCTTACAAAAGATTTAATTCAAGGCAACTAATGCTCTTTTCAGTGCAAACACGAAAAACAGAGTTTCGTTTATGACAGACAAACTATATATATAAGAACTGCTGCTGCAGATTACATAGTTCAGAACTCCCTGGTATAAATCACATCTAAAAACTAGAAGCTATATACATACTGCCTTTTTAGCAGCAACAAAAAACCCAGCAAAAATGGTAATGTTAAAACAGAGAATAGAATCTGACCACAGGGGCTAGAGCACATCACACACAATAACAGTTTCTCCCAATAAAATATATAAATCACTGTCAAAAAAATGACTTGACTGGCAAAAAGATTTTAGACAAAATCCTGCCTTGAGCCATATTCTGGAGAAGTTGTACCATACCTTGAAGAAAACATCCATGCAAAAAAAAAAAAAAGGAAAACAGGATGGAGGCAGGGGAAAAGAAAAATAGTTAACAATAGAGGTCATGTCCATTAAATGGAGCAGTGAGGCCATGCTCGGAGATTAAGAGTTGCAGAAAAAATAAGATACAGATAGTAATGGTGGTTGGGATTAATTATTTCAACACTCTCCCTTAATCACAACTACCTGTTGGATAACTGATGCTGCAGATAGCAGTTTCTATTTTCTTCTTGTTAGTTGTTTTTTAGGAAATTTCCCATCTTCTTTGTTGCATGTAAATCATGCTATCTTTGGTTTGTTTTTTCTATTTTTGATGAATTATGGATGGATAGATGGATTAAATTGGAGAAATGTCACTAGTGTGTTTAAAAAGTTTTACCAGCATAACTATTCACATGTTGAACAGAAAAAGAATCATGCAAAGATTGAATGTTCTAGTTGGGTGACTGATGATTGTTTGTTATGACTCAAAAGAAGTCATTGTCTTGTTGTATGAAAGGGTGATTTGCACTATCATCTTTTGAAAATCTTTTGAAAATGCATGTTTTAATAGTTTATAGTTGCAGGAAGTGAAAGAAGAAATGAATTGCATTGATAGGAATGATATTTGGGAGTTTACACAGCTTCCATGTGAAAAGAAATGAATTTGTAATAAATGAGTCTACAAGACAGAGTACAACAATGATGGTAATGGTAATGTTCAAAGATAGAAGGCACAGTTAATTGGAAAAGGATTTACTTGGAGTGATTATCTTATGAGCCTGCTTTGCATCAAGGGGGAGTATGTTGATAAGTGATGCTTGTGTTGTTTAATAAGTTTTTTCTCATGTGTAATACATGTTGAGGAAACAAAAGTGAAAATAGTTAGTTACAGAATTTTTGTTTTTTTTGCATGTAATAGTTTTAGAAGGTTTTCTAGATGTTATTTTTAATCCTTGTAATCTCTATAAAGAGATGTATTAAGACTTTTGTAAATTGAGGAAGTTAATTCAAGAAAACAAATAGATTTATTTCTGCCTCCTAAATTGTGTGTTCAAGTTGTATATGGTGTTTTCTATTTGGCTGTAAGTTTATTCTTGTTTCTGGTGTTAAAGTTATAATTTAAATTGGAAGAACAATGTTTTGATTTAATTTCAGAATCTTCATTTGGTATCAGAGTAGAAGATTAAGGGAGATTATTATTTTTTGGGTTATAGAAGATTGTTGTGTGGGTTGTTTTTTAGTTGGTCATAGGAGAAGTGTGTAAATTTTTTTGAGCTATGGGAAAATAATTTTTGAGTGGATTCCTTGAAGAGCGGGTTGTAGCAGCAGTAATCTAATCTTGGATGGCTTCATTAAGATGTTATGATAAAATATTTTGCAGCATCTAATGCTTGGAAAGTGTGAATCTATTGGAAAAAAATTAGTAGAGGTAAGGTTTCTCAAAAAATAAGGTGTAATTTAAGTGTTTTTTTTGTGTGGTTAAAATCAATGGGAAAGATTGGTAAAAAAGGAAAGAAAGAAAATGAAAATTTAATCAGTACAAAATATTTTTTGGAGGAAGAATTGATAAAAGTTAAGAAGATTAATGTAGAATATATGGAAAGGATAAAGGAGTTAGGAAAGGAAAGATATGAAAAATTTTGTGAAAATGATATTCTGGAAAAAGAAAAAAAATAGAAGAAGAGTTGAAGTTGTTTGATAAGGTTAAAAAAATGAATGACGGTTTAAAAGAAAAGATGAAGAAATTAGAAGAGAAAAATAGTTTACAGAAAGAAGAAAATAGAAACTGCTATCTGCAGCATCAGTTATCCAACACCACCGTCATCCACCGTCATCCAGGATTCCCAAACAATCTCTTAGATACTCAAAGGTTTATTTTCCTAATGGCTTGGTGAGGATGTTTACATACTAATCTTCAGACCTACAATATTCTAAATAAATTCTCCGTATCTAGTATCATTATGCTTACTCCTCTTAGGAAATACACAATTCTTAGATAGTGTGATTGTTGTGTTATTGTCACAAAAAAATTTTGTTGTTTTTTAATTTGTGCTTCAAATCTGTTAACATTCTTCTCATCCAAATTGCTTGACATATTTCTCCTGTTGCCACTACATACTTTGAGCTTCTATTGATGAAAGATTGACAATGGTTGTTTCTTCAATTCCCATGATATTGCACTTGTTCCAAAATGAAAACATAACTAGATGTACTCTTCCTATAATCAATGGTGCTTCCACAATCACTATCTATGTATCCTATGAGTTTGAACTCATTTGACTTTGAATACTAAATTCCATAATTTATGTTTCTACTTACATATCTAAATTGTCATGTCCCCATATTAAGGCATTGTTTAAATTAAAGATTTAAAATGTCATATTAAATATCCTGGCCATGGCTGTTAATAAATATATATAATATTATATGATAGTATCTATAAATATTTTAAATATCAACCGATATATTATATTTATAAATAACCAATACAAATATAAATATTAATATTAAAATAGCATATTATTATTATTATATAATAATATATAATAATAAATATAAATGTTAAAATTAATATTAATATTAATTATTATTATCATTATAATATAATAAACATATTTATATAAATGAATGTAAATCATACATTATATAATATATTAGATTGCCTTTAAGACAAGCAGCAGTAACTAATATATTTATAAAAAGACACGACCTTTGTGAAAAGGTAGTCATTGACCATTTAAGAAAATATAAAGGTAGAGAGTGGAGGAAGCAATGGAGGATAAACAAAAAATACAATGCAAGCAGATATAAAATTAATAATCTATGAGTTTGAATTACAGACAGGATTAATTGCCGGGGAAAATAAGATAAGTATGCTACACCTATATTCCCAAAGAAATAAATAAATTAATATCTATAAGTTATTTCATTATTTTTTTATACGGATATTAATTAAAGGGATGATAATATGAATGACATTAAAATATAGATTTAAGTAATAAATTGAGTAATATAAGAAAGCAATATTATAAATAATATATTATTAACAAATATCAATATTAGTGATTAAATATCATTATCATTATAAAATATAAATTTTGCATAGTACACACATGTATAATATAATATAGAGATTATAATAAATATTATAATAGAATTATATATATATGGTCTAATTGGAATCTACATGTATGAAAATAACAATATGAGATTAGTCTTAGAACTGCATATAAGTAAGAAAAGATGATCCATTATGAATGAGATATAAAGGCAGAGGTCTTATAAACTCAAGTAAATATGAGACCAATAGATGTCCTACATAAATGCATGATTCTTGTTTAAATAAGATAATGAGTACAAAAAGGTTATAAGTACATAGTTATGAATATGAAATAGAATTATAAAGGCATGATTACCCAAGGGGTAGATAATAGTCCTTAAACATTAATCATCTTCACCATAGAGATGGGATGGAAAACAAGGATTGTAGTTGACCAATTCATGGGATAAATCATAGGCCTTGATTGACGAATCAAGGAAGATAATAAGCCCTCAATCTAGTATTGAAGGGGTAGACCTTGGTAAGAGAACCAAGGAATGAAGCCCTCAATCTAGTATTGAAGGGAAGGCCTTGGTAGGAGAACCAAGGAATAAAAGGCCTTGGTTAGAGAACCGAGGAATAAGAGGCCTTGGTTAGAGAACCAAGGAATAATAGGCCTTGGTTAGAGAACCAAGGAAATAATAGGCCTTGGCTGAAGAACCAAGGACTAATAGGCCTTGGTTGACGAACCAAGGAATAATAGGCCTTTGATTAGAGAATCGAAGGATTAGGCCTTCAATTAGAGAATTGAAGGAATAATGATGGACCCATGAGGATTGGGGTGACATTACATCCTTAAGTATCCTCTTCCATGAGTTGGAAAGAATGATTAATGGGCTTAAGGTTATCTAACCCAAGGTAATTCATGAAGTATTAAGGAAAGCATATTGTTAAGAAAGGAACCATACATAGTTAAAAGAAAAAGATTAGAATATTAATGTGCTCTTTACAAGTTGAAATTGTTTGCAAGATTGCAAAAATTTTGGCTTGCTAGAAGGGGACATTACAGTGGTATCAGAGCAGTGATCCTGCCATCCTATGAATAATAGTTAAATAAAAAATAAAAATAATAAAAATTAAAAAAAAAAGTATTATATACTTTAATATTAAATTTATTATTACCATTCTATGTATACTTCAATATTAAATTTATTATTATCATTCCCTATACTTTTGTCTAATTTTTAAAGTATTATTTCATTACAAATTTGATTTAGGATCTTGAAAGCATCCTAATTGTGATTGCTTGAGGACAAGCAATCTTGAGTGGGGAGGGTTGTCATGTCCCCATATTAAGGCATTGTTTAAATTAAAGATTTAAAATGTCATATTAAATATCCTGGCCATGGCCGTTAATAAATATATATAATATTATATGATAGTATCTATAAATATTTTAAATATCAACCGATATATTATATTTATAAATAACCAATACAAATATAAATATTAATATTAAAATAGCATATTATTATTATTATATAATAATATATAATAATAAATATAAATGTTAAAATTAATATTAATATTAATTATTATTATCATTATAATATAATAAACATATTTATATAAATGAATGTAAATCATACATTATATAATATATTAGATTGCCTTTAAGACAAGCAGCAGTAACTAATATATTTATAAAAAGACACGACCTTTGTGAAAAGGTAGTCATTGACCATTTAAGAAAATATAAAGGTAGAGAGTGGAGGAAGCAATGGAGGATAACAAAAAATACAATGCAAGCAGATATAAAATTAATAATCTATGAGTTTGAATTACAGACAGGATTAATTGCCGGGGAAAATAAGATAAGTATGCTACACCTATATTCCCAAAGAAATAAATAAATTAATATCTATAAGTTATTTCATTATTTTTTTATACGGATATTAATTAAAGGGATGATAATATGAATGACATTAAAATATAGATTTAAGTAATAAATTGAGTAATATAAGAAAGCAATATTATAAATAATATATTATTAACAAATATCAATATTAGTGATTAAATATCATTATCATTATAAAATATAAATTTTGCATAGTACACACATGTATAATATAATATAGAGATTATAATAAATATTATAATAGAATTATATATATATGGTCTAATTGGAATCTACATGTATGAAAATAACAATATGAGATTAGTCTTAGAACTGCATATAAGTAAGAAAAGATGATCCATTATGAATGAGATATAAAGGCAGAGGTCTTATAAACTCAAGTAAATATGAGACCAATAGATGTCCTACATAAATGCATGATTCTTGTTTAAATAAGATAATGAGTACAAAAAGGTTATAAGTACATAGTTATGAATATGAAATAGAATTATAAAGGCATGATTACCCAAGGGGTAGATAATAGTCCTTAAACATTAATCATCTTCACCATAGAGATGGGATGGAAAACAAGGATTGTAGTTGACCAATTCATGGGATAAATCATAGGCCTTGATTGACGAATCAAGGAAGATAATAAGCCCTCAATCTAGTATTGAAGGGGTAGACCTTGGTAAGAGAACCAAGGAATGAAGCCCTCAATCTAGTATTGAAGGGAAGGCCTTGGTAGGAGAACCAAGGAATAAAAGGCCTTGGTTAGAGAACCGAGGAATAAGAGGCCTTGGTTAGAGAACCAAGGAATAATAGGCCTTGGTTAGAGAACCAAGGAAATAATAGGCCTTGGCTGAAGAACCAAGGACTAATAGGCCTTGGTTGACGAACCAAGGAATAATAGGCCTTTGATTAGAGAATCGAAGGATTAGGCCTTCAATTAGAGAATTGAAGGAATAATGATGGACCCATGAGGATTGGGGTGACATTACATCCTTAAGTATCCTCTTCCATGAGTTGGAAAGAATGATTAATGGGCTTAAGGTTATCTAACCCAAGGTAATTCATGAAGTATTAAGGAAAGCATATTGTTAAGAAAGGAACCATACATAGTTAAAAGAAAAAGATTAGAATATTAATGTGCTCTTTACAAGTTGAAATTGTTTGCAAGATTGCAAAAATTTTGGCTTGCTAGAAGGGGACATTACATAAATATTATTTTACTTAGTTGCCAATGAGATTCTTTTGGAGACTCCATGAACCTTGAAATATGGCTCACACCATACATTATGTCTGGTCTTGTTGTTGACAAGTATATTAGATTGCCAACAAGTATTTGGTACAATGTTGGATCAACATTAGATCCCTTTTCATCATTGCTTAACTACAAACCTACCACAATATTGAACCTTTTTCAAAATATCATTAGCATATTTGGCTTGTGAAATAAATATACCATTTTCATTTTGATTTACCTCAATGACAATAAAATACTTCTTGAGACCATCTCAAATTCTTTCTTCATAGCTCTTTTAAACAAGTTAATTGATAAATCACCTATGCATATCAAGTCATCAACATACAAACATACAATTAAAATTTGACCTTGCACATTCATCTTTGTGTGCAATGTAGGCTTGCTATTGAATCTACTGATCCATTTTGTAAGAAGAATGAATCAATTCTACTATACCATGCTCTTGGAGGTTCTTTAAGTCCATATAACACTTTATTGAACTTGTAGACTTTGCGTTCATGTACTAAGATCTCATATCCTAGTGGCTACTCCACATATACTTCTTCTAAGAAGCTATTTATAAATGTGGATTATACATCAATTTGATATACTAGCCTTTTGTTTTGAGTTGCAATTGTCAATACTATTCTCACCATAGAAGCATAAATCACAAAAAAATCGCGATTTTTTATATAAATGGATTTTATATAAATCGTGGTGTCTAGGGTTTTTTGTATCCGTTTCGCATGGCATCTAGGGTTTTCTGTATGCATTTCACACGGTGTCTAGGGTTTTCTGTATGCATTTCGTGTATGCATGTAGGGTTAATATAAAAAATTTTCCGATGTGAATTTTTTTAAGGTGTGAGACAATTTTTCGAGCACTGTAATGCTCACATATGAATAGCTGATAAGACTATGTTTCATACGATTTTTCCTCGAGTTTAGAAAATTTTCCGGCATGAATATTTGTACAGTGTGAAAATTTTTGGACCACTATAATGCTCACATATAAAAAGCCTACCGAAGAATACACGGAAATTTGGAATAAATAGCATGTTGTTCAATCTCTATAGAATGATAAAAGTTTTAAACGTAGAATCATAATATTATTAATATTAAATATATAATATATTATTAATATTTATTATTTTATTTATAATATTTATATAATATTTATGTCATTAATGTATTATAATAATATAATATTATATATTATATTATTAATATTTATTAAAATATAATAATATACTATAAATATTATTATATTTCTATATTATGTTATTAATAGTTATATATTATAATATTAAAAAATAATATTTCTTATTCTATTATAATATTTATATTATTAATCTATATTTTTCTACATTAATATATTATAATAATATAATATTACATATATTATATTATTAATAATTTAATATTTATTATAAATATAATAATATATTATAAATATTATTATATTATTAATAGTTATATTATAATATTAAAATATAATATTATTTATTCTCTTATAAAATTTATATCATTTAAAAAATAATAGGGTTTCCTCTCCTTTTTGTATTTTTCTATGTTTTTGGGACATCCAATTTTTTCGTATGATATTTTGAAAAAATCTTATACTTTTGGTTTGCCGATTTTATCTCCAAACAATTTTTGCTTGCTTGATTCTCACTATGTCCAAACAAGCTACTAGAGCAAATGTTTCATTATACTCAACTCTAGGTTGTTGTGAATAACCATTTTCTACAAGTCTTTCCTTATGCTTCTACACAACTCCTTTTGGACTTAACTTGGTCTTGTAGACCCGCTTAAAACTCCTATCACATCTTTTCCTTTTCGAAGATCCACTAAATCCCATGTATGATTTTTCTCTATAACATCAATTTCTTCATCCATGGATTGTGCCCAATTTTTATCTTTAATTGCACCTTCAAAGTGAGTTGGATCATCTATTTGTGAGAATAATGCAAAAAGAGAAAGCAAACTAGCATTGTGTTCACCTTCATTTTTATCATAGATATCCCTCAAACTTCTTTTTTTGGTCTCCTTAGAGATGCCATTATTGGATTTGACATATCACTTGAAGTAGATCCCAAAGTATTTGGACTTGATAGTCTTGCACCTATTGTAAGAGGTGTCACTTCAAGTACATATCTTGTGATTTTTGTTTTTGCTCATTTGATAGAGTACATATCTAAATGTGTGAGGGTGTACTTCTATTTGATGAAGGTGTCACTTCTGGACCACTTTCTTGAGCTTGAGTGTTTGCAAAAGGAGATACCATAAAAAAAAATCTATTGGAGTTAATACTTCTCTATCATCTTGAGGTAAAGTTGCTACAATACTCACTGCTTTCTCCAAACTTCCATCCCATGCTTTTCCTTCTATGAGTTTGACATCTCTATTGATTATCACTTTTCTAATTGAATGATTATACAATTTGTAAGCTTTCCTGTCCTCACTATATCCTACAAAGATACATCTTTATACCTTGTTATCCAATTTCTTTCTCAATTCATCTTGGACATTTGCATATGCAACACATCCAAACACTCTCATATGAGCAACACTAAACTTTCTTCCACTCCATACTCCCTTTGAAATTATGTTTTTGACACTATTTGTTGGGCATCTATTCATTATGTACAATGCACATGCTACAACCTTTTCCCAATACTCATTTGGCAAATGTTTAGCCTTCAACATACTCCGAGCCATGTCCATGATTATTCTATTCTTTCTTTCTACCACACCATTCTGCTAAGCTATGTATCTCGTAGTGTATTGCTTAGCAATTCCATGATCCTTTCAAAAATTCAAGAAAGCATTTTAGATATATTCTCTACCTTTGTTTGTTCTCAAAACTTTGATACAATGTACACTTTGCTTCTCGACTAGAGCTTTGAATTAGTGAAAAATATTGAAACTATTATTCTTATGTTTTAGGAAATCCATGTTTTTCTAGTGTAGTCATCAATGAATGTCAAAAAGTAAAAGCATACACCAATTGAAGGTGTCTGCATTAGTCAACATACATTAGAGTGAACAATCGCTGATGGTGCCTTTGCTCTAATTGACTTTCCAATTGGAAATGACTCTCTATGTTTCTTTCCTAAAATACACCATTCACATGCTCTATCTAGTTTTTATATTAGTGGCAAACCTTTTACCATATTTTTCCTATGTAGCAAATTTAGACCTTCAAAATTAAAGTGTCCAAATCGTAAATGCCAAAGCCATTTCTCATCTTTTATTTCAGACTAAGAAGCTATTTGAGTGATATCTTGCTAAGATGAATGTACGACTTCTGAAGGTATCTCTAAAACATGTTCACTCACTAAAACATCATGAGTTTTATCTTGACCCACTTGTGGATTCACTAAGAGCTGAGGTTGAGCAAATTTCACCCTCAAATTTGATCTCAACCTCAAAGGAAACATTTTATTGTTGGTCATTCAAACTTTTTCTATAGGCTAATTTCACAAAAATTGGTCAAAAATTACACATTCCTTATTTTTAAAAAACACTCTATACCCCTTTTCAACAAGCTACCCAATGCTCGTCAAATTATGTTTTAAACTAGGAGAAAAGTAAACATTTAAAATAAACTTTTGATTCCCCTGCTTAGTTAGAATATTGATATTTCATTTTCCCATGACTAACACTTTATTATCATTTCCCAAAGAAACATATGATTTTATTGAGTTATCCAAAATTCTAGAAAACATTTCTAAATTCCCTATCATGTGATTACTACAACTTGAATCTAGAAACCAAACATCTTTTGGACTCTCCTAAGCAACATTGCATGCCAAAAACATATTACCTTGATTCTGATTTTCTTTAGAGAAATTTGCAATTTGTTTGTTGAAATCAAACTGTCTTTTTCTACATTCATTTGCATAATGGCCACACCTTTTACACTAATGACATTGAACTTGAGATTTGTGATACCTTTGGCCATGAGACTAATTTTGACTTGGGTTTTGGCTACTACCTCTTCCACTTGAAATTGTTAGACTAGTCCTTCCACCTCTATATGAATTTCTTCCTCTGCCTTTGAATTTAGATCTTCCTATACCTCTACCATAACTAAATAAAACTTGTAAATTGAAGGCATGCTCTAAAGAAGAGCTAGATGAATGATTTATCCTATGTTCAGGAGAAATAGAAGCTGCATGAAGCTCATATATAGAAACTTGTGAAAGATTTTGTCTCTTTTGTAGCCACAACAATGGATTCAAACTTTGTGGGTAGGCTCTTCAAAATATTTTCTACTATTCTTCTAGCTTCAAGAGTCCCACCATAAGACCTAATTTGATTAACTAGTCCAATTACTTGGGTAAAAAATGAATCTACATATTTAAAATCCTTCATAGACAGTTTCCAAATCCCTTCTCAACATTTGCAACTTTAAAGTGTTTACCTTAGTCATTCATTGATATGCAATCTGAAGCATGGCTAATGCTTGCTTTGATTTGTTTGCTGTTGCAACCCTTGAGAGGATGCTCTGATCCATTTCTTGAAAGATGTAGAAGATATCTTTGGAATTATTTTTCTTTATATCCTTAAGTCAATCCTTCTCTATCTGAGATAGTTCATTGTACATTCCTGCATCTATAGGTTCAACAAACCCATTCTCTAAAACCTCCCATATATCTTGAGAATTAGACAAATCCGTCATTGTGATTGACCAATACTTACAGTTCTTTCCGAAAAAATTAAAGAAACTAGAGATTTGTAAGACTTATGCTAGAGGAAGATGTCATTGCTTGGATCTGAAGGAAAAATGGAGAGAATAATAGCATAAGGATAAACACATAAACTTACATCTTTGTATTGATACAAAAAACTTACAAAGATTTTATTCAAGAGAGCTTCAGCTCTTTTCGGTCCAAACACAAAAAAAATTGTTTATAAGAAACAAAAGTTCTATATATAAGAACTACTTTTGTAGATTACATATTTTAGAACCCCTGCTTTAAATCACATCTTCCATAAACTAACAGCTATATACATACATCAGAACTTCATTTTTAACAGCAGCAAAAACCCCAGCAAAAAGGTAGTGTTAAAACAAAGGATAGAGGTTGACCATATGGACAAGAGCACACCACACAAAATAATAGTTTCTCCCAATAAAATATAAATATCACTACCCAAAAATGACTCAACTAGAAATTAGATTTTAGACAAAATCCTACCTTGAGCCGTACGCTGGAGAAGTTGGAGGATACCTTCAAGATAACTCCCTGCAAAAAAAATAATGGAAAACAAGATGAAGGGAAAAAAATAGTTAACAACAAAATTTATGTCCATTAAATGGAGTGGCGAGACCATGCTGGGGAATATAAGACTATAGAAAAAATAGGACACAAATAGTAATGGTGGTTGGGATTCTTTATAGAGAGTAAGAAATTGAGTAGTTTGTGACTAACAATTTTTTTTTAAATGTAGTTTTTATTTTAATACATGAATAGGTAAAGATGTACCTTTTTTAATGAAAAAATATTTAAATAATAGTATTTTTTATTTTTATTAGTCCTTGCAAATTTTTAGGGCTATTTTGACATACAGTAAGATTATTTAATATGTTATCTAACAAAATTTTAGTGTTAAAATATTATTACCTTTGTTTCATGGCATACAAGCAGGGATAGGGTCATTTATAGTTTGCATCACATAATAAATGAGTTTGTGGGTGTAGGGCTATTGTTCACAAAATAGTTGTAAGGATTGAAAATAAAGACTTATCATATTCAAAATTAAAGGTTAGGCAAAAACATGCTTAGCAAAATTGCGCATAGGTTGTAATATGGTTACACCATTTCAGATAGGAAACAAACACATATCACATTAGACCTTAATGCTTTGAACACATAATTGAACTCTCTACCAAGTGTATGTAGCAAGACCACCAACCATGTTATGACATGTCCAAACTAGAACCATACAACACATTGTCATTTGATACTACAGAAGTTGAACCTCTTGCAATATCATTCATTGGTCTCCTAACCAATGATAAATTCTTGTGCATGCTACCTATCTACCATGTATCCTTTTACTATTGTGACCAATCTCATAAAAAATCAATTGGATTAGATGGTAGAGATTAATTGCTCTTCAAATCAATTGTCTTGGTCAGTTAGTGGAGGCCCCCAACTACATGTTATTTTCCTCCTCACTAGGTCACAACTAATAAAACATTGTGGACCATATACTGAGTTATTCATTCACAATATAGCCCACCCAAGAGATGAGACGAGCATAAATTAGAACACTTGTCAGGAATAAAAACTACAAAATTTAACCCCTACCAACCTATAAAAAAATAATGAGTATGTGGTCAGCTCTTACATTATCACTACAAATCAGCAGACAAAAGAAAAGCTAAGGAACACACAAATATTCTTTCACTTAGCTCCAAACCATTATCAATTCAATGAACAAATAGAAAAAAGTGAATGGGAGAAAATAAAAGGGTTCAAACAAATGTGAATAGGGACATTTTTTAGTGATGGGGAACATAAAGTCAATGAATAAATAGAGAAAAGCATATAGAAAAATAAAAACCTGACAAACAAATGTGCTTAGATCCATTTATACTTTGCATCACATGATAAATGAGATGGTACACACATGGCTATCATTAACTAAATAGTGATATAGATCAATGGAAGATATTAGTTAGGTTTGAAACCAATTGGGATAGCATAATGGGCTTACTAAAGTTGTGTGTAGGTTGCAAGGTCTTTCCACCATTCAAAAGTAAGAAACAATCATGAAGCACATTAGACCTTACTTACCACTCGTCACTTGCACATATAACCTAATCAACACATATCCCTTTAGTGTTTCTACCAAGCTTGTAAAAGATTGAGTAGAATTATTAGATAACATAAATTGATCACTCTTCAAACCAATGGTCTCAACCCATCAATAGGGCCTAAAATTGTATGCTATTTAGGTCTCCCAATAAGACTATAACTAGTCAAACACTACCATGTCACTCATTACTCATTCACCACCAAGCCTTCCTAAGAGCTGACACAAACATATACTGGAGCATTTAACATGAATTAATAGAAAACTAAACTCCCCACCACTCTACAACCAACAATTTATGAACATGTGGCTACCTCTCATGTTGCCACTATAAATCAATACCCATGAGTAAAGACTCATCCCACACAAATACCCATGCACTTAACACCAGAACAATACATAGTCAATGAACAAATAGAAATAGTGTAGAGAGAAAATACAAAGGGCTCAAAAAATGTGTAGAGGTCCATTGATAAGAGATGTTCAATAGCAAGTCAATGTATAAATAAAAAAATACCGATGGTAAAATATAAAGGAAATGAACAAATGTGTGGAGGGCCACTAATACTTGCCATGCACAAGATAGGTGAGGTGATAACTATATGGATATCAATAGATAAATGATCACTAGGATGAATGGTAGAGATTGATTAGATTCAACATTAATTGCAAGAGCAAAATTGTCTTAACAAATCTATGTATAATTTGTATGGATATTCCACCATTTTAAATAAGAAATTATAATGTAGCACACTAGAATTTACTTTGGGCTTTGAATATAAAATTGACCCCTCCACCAAGTGTATGTATAAGTTCAATAAAACATGTCACCACATGCTCAAGATAGAACCATGTGGAACTTCATCATTCAATACTGCACAAGCAAAGCCCTTTGACATATCACTCATTGCTCTCCCAACCTATAAATAAAGACTTGCACAACCAATAAATAAAGACTATGAATAATAAGATATAAGATAACCCAGAATTGGGATGCAATAAATGATCTATGAATATGTGGCCACCTTTCACATTACCATTACAAATAGATGGCCATGAGAAAATCTTGGTCCCACACAAATATCTATGCACTAAACTCTAGAAGAAAAAAATACTAACACCATAGGCCATAGTTACTATGAAGCTACCTACATAGCCTCCCATCTATGCAACCACACTACTCAATATTGTACACAACCAATCTCAACTGCATTTCATTGGAGCAATGGGCAACCATATGAGTCTTACAGAATCCTATTTCCATCGTCCGAGTGGATGATAACTAGTCACAATTTAATAACAAAAGGACTTGGGGGATTCACTTCATAAACCACTAGAATAGTACTAATAAACATCCTTAATTTATTTTCTAACCCTCAAATTTATGTTTTTTGTACCACCTCTACATACACTAGTATAATTAAATTACCTCCCTATTTTCACTAGATATCCTATGTACCCATTTTTTGTTATATTTTATTATCCCTTTATTATTTTTCAATCAAGTAAGGGAGCTTCCCACACCTACATCTGATTCAATATCAATATTTGATTATCATCCCAATCATTAAAAGCCTTGGATAGATTAGATATGACATATATGTCATCAAGCTTTGATTTAAAATTAGTTATATGTAGTCCATCATTATTAGTAGTGACTATATATAGATAACGCATGGATCTTATCTATGGATAACTATGATAATCAAAGGAATAGGCCAAATGTATAGAGACATGTGCACATAAGACTATTATAGGGCAATAAGCATAGGACCATGTGTAGATAAGAGCTAAGTAAATAAGCCCAACTTTACACAAGATTGTGTTATTTGTCATGATGTACATGTAAATAAACATGTTTATTAGGAATTTAATACTTGATATAACCAATTGATAGATTGGGATATTAGAACACCTTAAGATTATGTGATTAAATATAATAATGTTTGTTATATAATTAAATTATCAAACATTAAAGGTACCATGTATATAGTAATACATAGATCACATATACACATGAGACATTCATTTATGTGGGAAACCATTAGAACAAAAAACCCACCAACAAAACAATAGTAACAATTGTATTTATAGGAAAAGTTACATCTTATACAATAAGCCTCTCTTGTGGAGTCTCAATCTACAAACAATACCATACAACCTCAAAAAAAATTTACACAACTTTTGGAACTTAACATTCAACCAATCAAATCTCATTCCATCCATACAAGTAGATAAGTATAGAAATCTTCATGGAATACCAACCATCTCATTATTTGACTACTACATAGAATATAAACTATCACACAACCATATCATGGCTATACCATGGCATCAGTATACAATAGATGACATGAACATAACCTCTCCATAAGCATTATTATCTAACATAGTAAGACACTAACACTCACACGTGGTCAAAGGTTGTTGATCAACTTTTCCTAAACCAAATGTCTTCCTGGAATATAATAAACACCTTCCATGGCTTGTAGTAGAAAATAAAAATTCATGTTTACTTCTATTTTTTATGTTACCTCTAAGCATCCCATCAAGTATTTCCATATTTCTATCCATCACCATATGTTGTCCAATAGGCCAAGTGTATCAATGTAGTCATACAAACTCCAATAGAATACTCATACAATAATATGGTTATGAATTCTCATCCAAATGATCTTGTTGTCAATCAGGATTGCACCCTAGCTAAGTTGGACTTAACTCTCCTATTGGAACATGGAAGCAGTCTCAGGTTGTGGGTGACCTATAGTGAGAATGAATCTCCAGATAGGATTGGATCCCCTGGTAAATCACCTAATCTAAAAGACTTTCTAAGGAAAAAGGATAGAAGGTTGACTAAAAATGAAATTCTAAACTCTAACAGATGATGCACCAAAACTCTAATCTATTTCAATAATTTCACTCACAAACAATTTCACAAAAGTTTTTTAATCCTCACAATTTCACTAAAATTAATGCAATACATAAGTGATTTGTATGAAAGTTTGAATAGTTTGTATGAAGGACAAATGGATGTTTTATCACAACTTCAAGTCAACTAACCAATTTAAACATAACATACAACCTGCATCACATGAGACTTTTGCACTCAATCTTGTAACAATGAGACATATAGAAAGGACTCAAAGGTTGAATCATAATTGAACATTAGATCATTGATTGCAAAATGAATTAGAAAGTATGAGAAGGAGAACTCTGATACTTTATTAAAATTGGAGGAGTATCAAGCTCAAAATCTGAGTACAAAAGTGTTTACAAAACTCTCTACAGGTGAACAAGAGAGCAAGAAACAATGATCTGAACTGAAGAAAACTAAATTTTCTTCCTACTTGTAAATCCAAAAATCTCCCCAAGGAAAAGGCTGAGAAATCTCTCCAAAATAGCCATCTTGATCTATTTTCGAGCTCCACACAAAATCCTCCAAAAAAGAAGCCAAAACTAATCCAAATTGAGTGTGAAAGTTGACAAAACTCTCTCTAAAGTTGCCCCAGTGAAAACACCTAAAAATCAGGCTTTACCTGATCGTAAACTACAATAAAAGCTCCATCTTTTGCCCAATTTTTTTTCAATTTCAACTAGAAGAAAGAAAATTAAAAAAAAGAAGATTCTA
Source organism: Cunninghamia lanceolata (assembly GCA_027924645.1). Classification (NCBI taxonomy): domain Eukaryota; kingdom Viridiplantae; phylum Streptophyta; class Pinopsida; order Cupressales; family Cupressaceae; genus Cunninghamia; species Cunninghamia lanceolata. Next base: position 6,757,563 of record BSBN01000934.1, read on the forward strand.
GCCTATATACACTCTGCGTTAACTGCTTTTAATAATAATTATTTAAAAGCAATTTATAAAAACATTTGTTTAAATATTGCTTTACAATATTTGCACTTTATTTCCCAATTTGACTTGATTTGATTCTACAAAAACAATACAAGGCTCACATGATCAATTATGCCAAGTATAACTATACGGGCATTTGATTTTCTATAAAAAATCATAAAATGATTTTGAAGGCATTATTGAATATTTTTTAAAAATAAAAGGCCTAGGGCCTTTCCTCCATTGGGTTTGCAAAATATTCTAAGGCATATCACTTAAAGGTTCACTTACCTTTCAAATGTGGTAAAAGATCTCTAAGGCATGCCTAGGCACCAAATGTATGCAAAGAGACATAATACCATGGGGGTATTAGTCAAGGCTTTTGATTTTTAACTCAATGCGATAAAAATATCACATTCGACTTAAGGCTTCATGTGAACTCTAAGACAAAACATTGGTGCCCTAACTTTTCAGGCTCATTTGCATTTGAGTTTTGATGGAAATGGCTTTGCTTGTGACTGCCATGGAAGGCTAGGGTTTGGAGAAAGACCCTCGATTTCATACAATCTTCAAGCAAAGTTTTCAAGAATTTTCATAGAAAATGTGAGGTGAGACTCTCTATGACAATACTGAACCAACTTTTATGTGTTATACACAAATCTCTTGGCCTTAACCCACGGCCATAACAGTTTTCTAATGCATCTCTTTTGTTTCTTTACTGGCATTTACCTTTCCTTTGTGTTCGGGGCCGCTATGGGACTGGGTTGAGCTCATTTTAGACCATATAAAGGCACAAAACCCATGGCCTCATTGGCATATATCTCTTCAAAAAACAAGGTAAGGTCTCATCTTTTGATCTCTGTATCATTTCTTTGATTTCTTTATTAAAATGAGGCTTGATACAAACTCACTAAACTAAAAATAAATGCATTGTTTTCCTTTATGCTGCAAAGACAATATGAAACCCTCTATCTGAAACATGATGAAATCATTGTATTTTTACAGGCTGCAACCTATATTTGCATTTCTCATTCTGGGTTTGTCAAAAAAGACAAGACTTTACTGTATACAAAGTCACCATGAATAAACCTAGGGTTTCATCATTTTACTATGGAACTTCTATATAATTCCTTTGTTGTGGTTGTGACCATATTTGATATACTTCATCTTTTCTGAGTGCCAACAAACCCTCATGGCTCGAACTTGCATTTCCTCTATATATAGAGCTTCCTTGTGCAAACACTTGTGGGTTTCAACATTCAAAAAGGTAAATCATATTCCCTGGTCGTGGCCATGCAAACTCATAACACACTATATTACATGCATTTTCTCATTTCTATGTGAAGATGGGGTTTCATTCTTCATATATCTTTTATGGCACTATGAAATTTTTGTATATTCTTAAAAGAAAACTATATTCTATAGAAGAAAAAAAATAACTATATATGCTCAAGCTGTGGTTACATCTGCACATTTGTTCGCTTCTAAATATTTACTTGATCCTACATACACTTAAAACCCTACCTTTCCTTCTGCACCTGTGATAACACAGTCACTTTTTCTCCAACCCTATGCAAACTGAATATTACTTAATAGCTCAATAGCTCCATAGCTCCACAATTGACAATAGTGGTTTCTTTCTTGATGATGTATCTGCATTATCACTTATGAACATTGCAGTGCATACTTGGAGACTACTTCATCTGATTTTTCTTGTGAACACTGTACTTACTATCCCTTGTTGTGCAAGTACCATGGGAAGTGTACTTTGATGAACATGTTATGATGCATCTATTATGTTGGCACTGGATATTATATTGTTTGATTAGCACAAGAGTGTTGTCCTAAGCATGTGAGCACTTACATGATTGAAGGCTGCATTCTATCATTACCTTTGTTTGAATTGTTTCCTCATCTAAAAGGTTGCATGATGAGATTAGAGTACTGCTTCTGAATCCATATAAATGATGATGATAGATAGATAGTGAATGAAATAACACAACAGCATGATGTTGATGATGCCTTTACTCAGTTCCACACATTATTGATCTATCTTGAATGAGTTCACTGCTCATGTATGGTTCTCATTTCATCACTTGAACTGATAATCATGAATGGGCAATGAGTTTGAAGCTCATGCACTCACTTGATGTGACACTCCTTCAGCTGAATATGTTCTATTTGAGCACTATGAATATGAATTATTATTTCATCCCCTCTTGAGATTCAGGGGCAGTATGCTAGGCTCAACACTTGTGGGAGCCCACTTTGCACCGCATGCTATGATGTCTTTAGATCAGCAACATGATTTCACCTATACCGTCATTGGAAACAAACATGTTAGTTTTACAAAATAGTGAAGCTTCATTTTTTCAGGCTCTCATTCATATGGATAATTTGATTATCTGATTAAATACATCATAAACAATGTATTATATCTCTATTTGATGAAGCACATAGGAAAAATCATATCTAGAGCTCTAATCATCTCTCTCTCCATCACTGTAGGTTCATCCAGAGATCGGGAGCAAATACTAGCTGCAATGAAGATCAACTCAAGGCTTTAACAAACAGGTAATGATAGATATGCTTTGTCATGTCTGCTTCATTTCTTTACTTTCTTTTCATATGCATAGTATGTTCTTTCTAATGTATTGTTTCAGCTACTCCCATGACTTCTGTGGGACATTTGATCTCTCTTGCTTTCATTTAATGCAATGCTTATTCAGTTTGGTATATTTCATTTGTGAAATGAATGAACATTGTAATGTGAAATGAAATAACTCCTATCACTGATGAATCTTCTACAAAGCATTAAATGATACATTGGTTTTTTGTCTTCTGGCACAACAAAAGAATGATAAAATTAAACCTTTTCTTTTCAATCACTCTAAACTATGCAAACTATCATAGCAGTCAAATGTTAAAACTTTTCATCTTAAAATGAACTTAATGAACTAGCTCTGTGAATTTGAGTTGTAGGTTAAAAAGTAGTAACATTTCTGGTGATTTCTGCTAAATGCTTGCCTTCTAACCATTAAGACTAGCTGCCTTAATTGTCCATTGGGCGTGGAGTCAAACTTTGCTCATCCCAAACTTAGAAAACATGAAACTGCACTACAAACTACTCCAAACAACAGCAGAAAACCAAACAAAACCAAATTGAAAGCAAACTAGAAGGCCCTTGTGGCCAAAAAACATGTGCAACAACACTTCTTGGAAAATGAAAACTTAACCTAACTTATACTAACCTACTCTAACTAGCCAAAGAAGCTGGTCAGAAAAACCCATTCACTGGTTGGGTGAAGTAGCTGTCTTTTCTACGGAATATATGATGTTTTTATAGCTACATGAAAAAGAACAATGGATGAAAGGCCATGAAATAGCTACACCACATCTTGAAGAACATATACAAGCTCACTAACCTCTTTGGATGGAATATAAACACTACTACCTTGAGGTGGCAAACTAACTTGAATCTATTCTTCAACTGCACTTTTATGCTTGGGCTCAATTAGGATAGGAATCTTCTTGTTGGCCTCCATTTTAGCAATATATTTAATTAGACATCCTGTTGACAAGGCAAAATTGGAATTGTTCTTGTTGGTTTCACTCTTGTCAACTACCTCCTCAACCACAACTATTTCTTGCTTTGGCTGAATCATGCCTTCAACCTCATGATCCTCCACAACCAAGCTTTCCTCATTTATTTGCTCATGGATCAGTATTCCAACAATATCAGTTTCATGCTCTGGCTGATCACAACTTGTCAATTTTGTTAGTTCACATATATTTTCTTCATCTTTACTAATAAACAAAGTAAGTTCTTCAAATCAATCAATCAAATCTAGAGGTTGGATACCTCCTTTTGCCTCTTTGAGTTGTTGTTCCACACTTTCTCCTTTAAAAGATGATTGTTTGACATCCAAGATTGAAACAAAAATCTCAAGGTCAACCCAAAACATGTCTTCTTCATTCTCATTTCCATTTTCTTGTGAAGAAAGATTGTTTATTGCCTTGCTACAGCTCTCTTCAGGTATTAAAACATCAAAGTTTTGAACCTCTTCTTGCAGATCTGGAGCTAGTATGTGTGTGATATGAGATATGCTTTCTTCATCATCCACAAAAAATGGTAATTCATTAAATTGATTAGCCAAAACTTGAGAGCTATCATCCATTCCTTGATCTAGAATGTGTCGTTCCTCAACTACAACTTCCTCTATCTCTTGCAACAATTGTTCCTGATTTACTAGATCTTCTTCATCACTATGCCGGTTGGATACTTCAAAATAGTCATCGATATTCTATTGTTCCAATTAACCAAACCTCTCCACACATGCCACATTCTTGTGTTTAGTAGATAAAATGGTACAATCAGTAGTAACCTCTTGCCTTATATCCTATTGTGCTAATTGATCTTCTAAAAAACTTTCATCATCTTCCATAAAACAAGGAAGCTCATTAGTGTTCAAAACATTGAAAGATTCATCAGGAGAAATCTTTTCTTGTTCGATCTTCCGCTATTGCAAATGGTAAACTTCCAAAGTTGAACGCAATGGATTTACCTTTCTAAGCTCCTCGATGAAGAGTAAGGTATTTTGATCAAAAGGTTCACCCTTGGATTCCTCAGGTACCAAAACTTGGGGAGCTTCTTGGATTTCTTGTGGGGGAAAATGTTGCTCAAGGGGCTGATTTGCAACTACACTAGGTTGAATATGATTATTTTCCTCAACTTGCAAGGGATGAAGGCTTTTGAAACTTGGTATTTCAAGATTAAGATGCTGGCTTGAGGAATTAAGGACTTTATTCTACCTAAAACATAGAATCTCAACTTTAGAAACACTAAGAGGTTCATTCTATCTGAAACTTGGAAACTTATACTTACGAACCTCTTCTTGAGTAGGTTGTTCTAGAATGGCAAGATCCACTTGGGCTTCATGCCTTTGTGTTTCCACCCCTTGCTCATAGAGATAGGCCTAATAAGCCATCTCTTCCTGTTGCTGATTATACTCATGCTACCTCTTAATGTCCTCTACCTATTTTGTGAAGTCATGCATGAAGTGAAACAACATACCCTTTATGCTTGCAATCTCTTCCTTTTCATGCTTTTGGAGCTAATTTTGAGTGCATGAAAATTGATATGCAGGCTGAGCAGGGGTGGGTGGGAGGTAAGCATGTTGAGCATGATTCTCCTCAAATTGCCTCTTTTGAGCTACCAACTCTTTTGTAAACTAACTACCATGTGCCTTCAATTCTTGCTTATGAAGTTGGGCTTGATGAGCCAAATCTTCTTTCCCATGGGGATAAGCCTGATAAGAACATTCTTCCAGCTGAAAATTGATCGTTTGCTTCCTCTTAATGTCATCCATCTACTTCTTGAAGTCTAATAGAATGTCTCTAAGCTCCATAATTTCAGGATTTTGAGGCTGATTAGAAGATTGGGCAAGGGTGGATGGGTGGTAAGCATCTTGAGTAAGATGGTAGCTTGCTAAAATAGGGTTATTTGGACTAAAACCAACATTATGGCTACTTGGGTATGGTTGGTAAGAAGGTTCATTGATAGTATTTTCATAGTACAGGGGTGGGTATACATATTAACTATGAAAATTTGACATTTCTACTCATACGAAGAGCTGGAAATAAGAATAAAAGCTTAATTTTTTGAAATGTACCAGCACTTGATCTATTAAAACTAGTAGATCTTGATTTAGAGTCACTAGATGTGTTTAAAGAACTTGCCTCCAAAGGCTGAGATTTCTGGTGCACACACCAAGAACCAACAATAAAATGATGAGCTTTAAACTATGAAAGTTCAAATTGTCCCACCGGGTGTGCCAAAAACTGTTGTCAATCAGGGATTGCACCCTAGCTAAGTTGGACTTAACTCTCCTGTTGGAACATGGAAACACTCTCAGGTTGTGGGTGACCTATAGCAAGAATGAATCTCCAAATAGGGCTAGCTCCCCTGGTAAATCACATAATCTAAATGACTTTCTGAGGAAAAAGGATAGAAGGTTGACTGAAAATGAAATTCTAAACTCTAATAGGTGATGCACCAGAACTCTAATCTATTTTGATAATTTCACTCACAAACAGCTTCACACAAAAAATTAGTCCTCACAATTTCACTAAAATAAATCCAATACATAAGTGGTTTGTATGAAAGTTTGAATAGTTAGAAGTTTGTATGAAGGACAAATAGATGTTTTATCACAACTTCAACTCAACTAACCAATTTAAACATAACATACAACCTGCATGACATGATGCTTTCACACTCAATCTTGAAACAATGAGACATGAAAAGGAATCAAAGGTTGAATCACAATTGAACATTAGATCATTGATTGCAAAACAAATTAGGAAGTATGAAAAGGAGAAGTCTACTGCTTTATTAAAACTAAAGGAGTTTCAAGCTCAAAATCTGAGTACAAAAGTGTTTACAAAACTCTCTGTAGGTGAACAAGAGAGCAAAAAACAATGATCTGAATTGAAGAAAACTAAATATTCTTCCTACTTATAACACCAAAAATCTCCCCAAGGAAAAGCTGAGAAATCTCTCCAAAATAGTCATCTTGATCTATTTTTGAGCTCTACTGAAAAGCCTCCAAAAAAAAAAGCCAAAACTGGTCCAAATTGAGTGTAAAAGCTAACAAAACTCTCTCGAAAGTGGTCCCACTAAAAACACCTAAAAACCAGGGTTTACCTAATTGTAAACTGTAATAAAAGCTCCATCTTTTGCCCATTTTTTTCAATTTTGTCTAGAAGAAAGCAAATAAAAAGAAAGAAGATTCTAGCCTATATCCACTCTGCTTTAACTACTTTTAATAACAATTATTTAAAAGCAATTTATAAAAACATTGCTTTAAATATTGTTTTACAATATTTCTAGTTTATTTCCTGATTTGGCTTGATTTGATTTTACAAAAATAATACAAGGCTCACATGATCAATTATGCCAAGTATAACTATATGGGCATTTGATTTTCTATAAAAAATCATAAAATGGTTTTGAAGGCATTATTGAATATTTTGAAAAAATAAAAGGCCTAGGGCTTGTCCTCCATTGGGTTTGCAAAATATTCTAAGTCATATCACTTAAGGGTTCACTTACCTTTCAAATGTGGCAAAAAATCTCTAAGGCATGCCTAGGCATGAAACATATGCAAAGAGACATAATACCATGGGGGTATTAGTTGAGGCTTTTCATTTTTAACTCAATGTGATAAAAATATCACATTCAACTTAAGGTTTCATGTAAACCCCAACACAAAATAGTGGTGCCCTAACTTTTCGGGCTCATTTGCATTTGACTTTTGATGGAAATGGCTCTACTTGTGGCTGCCATGGAAGGCTAGGGTTTGGAGAATAACCCTCAATTTCTTACAATCTTTGAGCAAAATTTTTAATAATTTTCATAGAAAATGTGAGGTGAGACTGTCTCTGACAATACTGAACCAATTTTTATGTTTTAAACACAAATCTCTTGGCCTTAAGCCATGGCTATAAAAGTTTTCTAATTCATCTCTTTTGTTTATTTACTGCCATTTATATTTCCTCTGTGTTTGAGGCTGCTATGGGACTGGGTCGAGCTCATTTTAGACCATATAAAGGCACTAAACCTGTGGCCTCATTGGCATATATCTCTTCAGAAAACAAGGTAAGATCTCATCTTTTGATCTCTATATCATTTCTTTGATTTCTTCATTAAAATGAAGCTTGATACAAGCTCATGAAATTGAAAATAAATGCATTGTTTTCTTTTATGCTACAAAGACAATATGAAACTCTCTATCTACAAAATTATGAAATCACTATATTTTTACAGGCCACGACTTATATTTGTATTTCTCATTCTAGGTTTGTTCAAAAAGAAAAGACTTTACTGTATACAAAGTCTCCATGAATAAACCTAGGGTTTCATCATTTTGCTATGGAACTTCTATATAATTCCTTTGTTGGGGTCACAACCATACTTGATATACTTTCTCTTTTCTGAGCGCCAACAAACCCTCATGGGTCAAACTTTCATTTCCCCTATATATAGAGTTTCCTTGTGCAAACACCTATGGTTTCAACATTCGATAAGGTAAATCATATTCCCTGGCCATAGCCATGAATACTCATAACACACTATATTACTTGCATTTTGTTATTTATGTGTGAAGATGGGGTTTCATTCTTCATGAATCTTTTTTGGCACTATGAAATTTTTGCATATTCTTGAAAGAAAACTATATTTTGTAGAAGCAAAAAAAAATACTATATATGCTCAGGTCGCAATTACATCTACACATTTGTTCAATTCTGAATATTTACTCAAGCCTGCATACACTTAAAACCCTACATTTCCTTCTACACCTGTGATAACACAGTCAGTTTTGCTCCAACCCTATGCAAACTGAATATTACTCCATAGCTCCATAGCTCCACAGTTGACAATAGTGGTTGCTTTCTTTATGATGTATCTGCATTATCACTTAGGAACATTGCAGTGCATACTTGGAGACTACTTCATCTAATTTTTCTTGTGAACACTATACTTCTTACTGTCCCTTGTTGTGCAAGTACCATGGGAAGGGTAATTTGATGAACATGTTATGATGCATCTATTATGTTGGCACTGGATATTATATCCTTTGATTAGCACAAGACTATTGTCCTAAACATGTGAGCACTTACATTAGTGAAGGCTGCATTCTATCATTACCTTCATTTGAATTATTTCCTCATCTGATAGGCTACATGATGAGAATAGAGTACTACTTTTGAATGCATATAAATGATGATGAGAGATAGGAAGTGAATGGAATAACACAATAGCATAATGTTGACAATGCCTTTATTCAGCTCCACATATTATTGATCTGTCTCAAGAATGAGTTCACTGCTCATGTATGGTTCTCATTTCATCACTTGAATTGATAATCATGGATGGGAAATGAGCTTCAAGCTCATGCACTCACTTGATGTGACACACCTTTAGCTAAATATGTTCTATTTGAGCACTATGAATATGAATTATTATTTCATCCCCTCCTGAGATTCAAGGGCAACATGCTGGGCTCAACCATTCTGAGAGCGCAATTTGCACCACATGCTATGATGTCTTTAGATGAACAACATGATTTCACCTATACCTGCATAGGAAACAATCATGTTAGTTTTACAAAATAGTGAAGCTCAATGATGTTTCATTTTTTCAAGCTCTCTTGCATATGGATGGTTTGATTATTTGATTCAATACATCATAAACAATGTATTATGTCTCTGTTTGATGAAGCACATAGGAAAAATCATATTTGGAGCTCTAATCATCTCTCTCTCCATCACTACAAGTTCATCCAGAGATCGGGAGCAAAGACTAGATGTAATGAAGATCAATTCAAGGCTTCAATGAATAGGCAATGATAGATATGCTTTGTCCTGTCTACTTCATTTCTTCAGTTTCTTTTCATATGCATAGTATATTCTTTCTGATGTATTGGTTCAGCTACTCCCACGGCTTGTGTAGGACATTTGATCTCTCTTGCTTTCATTTAATGCAATGCTTATTCCATTTGGTATATCTCATTTTTAAAATGAATGAACATTGTAATGTGAAATTAAATAACTCCTATCACTGATGAATCTTCTACAAAGAATTAAATGATACACTAGTTTTCTTTCTTATGGCATAACAAAAGCATGATAAAACTAAACCTTTTCTTTTCAAGCAGTCTAAACTATGAAAACTATCATTGCAGACAAATGTTAAAACTTTTCATCTTAAAATTAACTTAATTAACTAGCTCTGGCAATTTGAGCTATAGGTGAAAATTTGGTAATAGATCTGTTGATGGGAAAATAGCAAAAATAAACATGGAAAAGTCTCCATGCTAAACTCCAATATACAAAATTTGCAACTTATCACACCTCACTGCAACTAACTTTGTAGTTGTGTAATAGTCTATGAACTAAAACATAAACATGAATTTAGAACAAGTTCGTTTACTTTAATCACATAGAACCTTAACATGAACTCTCTACAAGTGAATAAGGCACCAAAGTTCCAACATTTTCCCATTTGGTATTTATTATAGGATAGTTTATAGTATCCCTAGAATTTAACTTCATGTATGAGAGTGGAATAAACCCATCTCATCCCTACACCTTAAAACATAGAATTACATATAGGTTTTGTTGAAGAATTAATATTTCTTACCTGACTATCAATTTTGTTGGTGTATAGACAGTTATCCTAAGTCATTTATGCTAACTTAATCATAGTTAGGCAAATTCCACACATGCTCTTTCACTATGTCAAAGTGGTTAGTCATTTAGGAGATGTGTCAACTAAATGGACACCTCATGCTATTCTCATGGATAGTTGTGCTATTCTCATGGATGGTTACTCTCCACCTATCCATGTACTATTTGTGAATACAAAGAGTCGATTCATAGCAAATCCATGTGCTCCTTGTTTATTCATTGATCTTGTTTTCTACATGGTATCAACACATTGTTGAATAGCTTGGAGTTGACATTTTGCTCATTGTGCAAATCTTCCCAGTCACACTGAAGCACAATTTGTAAGGTGCTATTTTGTTTCCTTGGTCTTTTTATCTTCTAACTATGTTCGTTGTTGTGTGTTGTGGAGGACGTCCACAAAAGGAATCATTTTGTGATGCCATAGAAAGGCATTCAAAGGCTTCAAAATGCCCTTTGAAGGGCTCGGCAAAGGCTACATAGGCGAGATTACAATGGCCCAAGTCAAGGAGATAAAAGACGTCTCTCTGAGGCTTGTTTTATGTGTTGCATGCCACCCACAATAGGGCCTACAATGCCACACAAGAGGCTGCCACACAGTGAACCAACAACACCATCATCTGGTGCTCTCTATAGCATTATCACTCGGCACCCTCGGCACTCCTAGGTGCCATCTCACGTAGGGCTAACTGATCTTCCACATAGGTCAAGGCTACATCTTAGGTAGGCCCTCAATGACCTCATCCTGCGTCCTTGATGCCACACAGTGCCTTCAACTCCACATACATGGACTCTTAACACCTCCACATTGCCATAGTGACCTCTCTCTGCATGCACGTCGCTCTTGACCTTGAAATCCACCCTAGTTTACTTCAAATTTTGGTTGGAGGATAGGTTTTTTTAAGCCACATCTTGGCAAAAGCAAAATGATGATGGTTGTGAAATTAAATAAGCTCATGTTTGTGCCCAACCAAAGGGGGCTAGAGTTTTGCCTCTATCAAATTTTTTCTAGCACATTGAAAAAAAATTTTCTAGAAGGTGATTTTTTTGTGAATGCAAAACATTTCAAAGGCCTATAAATTTTACATAACAACTTGAAATCGAGTCATTCCTTTTGCAAAAGTGGTTTTTTTTTGTCACTTTTCTATCTAGCCTAATATCGTACTAAAATTATAAAGTGCCTGATTAGGCTATTTTAGGGTGACCTAAAGCACTCCTTCTATACAGTGCACAATTTGGGGGGGGGGAACACATAATCAAAAGGGGGATCTGGTGTGTTCATATTTCACACTTCCTAGAGAAGTCCTTTTTGTATGGGTTGTGTTTCCTTTCACATTTTCACTCGCATTTCATTAGCTCTTTCTTTACCTATTTTCGCAACTGCTATCTAACGACTAAGCATAATGGAGTCTATTGTCCCTATACCACCCCTAACTCCTTTCAATTATCATGATTGGAAGATTAAAGTAAATCTTGTGCTAAAAAATGAAGGTTTATATAGGATAACTATAAGAACAGAAAAAGAAGCTAATGCATCCAAAGAGAAAGAAAAGATTTTCAACAAGTGTGACCAAGCATTTGGTTTTCTTTGTTTAAATCTATCTCCTAAATTTTTGTTTCATGTTGATAATTTGACTACACCTAATAAAGTTTGGGATGTTCTAAACAAATTGTTCAGGAAAATTGATGAACTTAGAAGTCATGAATTGGAAAATCAACTTTTAGGTCTTAGTCCTAGAAGTTTCTCAACTTTAGAAGATTTCTTTACAAAATTCAAATCTTTGAAGTTGTAGCTAAAAGATTGTGGAATTGACAAGAAAGAGGATCAGTTAATCCTTTCTGTACCTTCAAAACTAGGTCCTGAATTTTTCGTGTTTGTCTCTACTTTCTATTCTACTAAAAGTGCTCTTGAAGCAACGTGGAAAGTGCCCACTCTAGATAGCTTTATTTTTTATCTCACAAGGGAGAAAGAAAAATTAATTCAGATGGGTTCTTTGAAGTCTACTAAGCTAGAAGCTTTAATTGCAGGAAATGAAAATCCTCAAACTTAAAAAGGAAAGAAAAAGAACACTATTAAAAAGGACAAGGATAGTAAGAAAGATGATAAGATTGACAACTTCAAACATGATAACTCTTCTCAACAAAGTAAGCCAGTTACTAAGAAAGTTACTTATGCCTTTTGTAAAAAGCCAGGGCATGATGAACATCAATGCATAAAGAAACAAATAGAAAATCTCTCTTAGATTCTTAAAAGGAATAATATTGGGCTACCTGATTCTGTCAAAGCATCTTCATCAACTTAGGATAATATAAAAGACAGAGAGAAATTAAAAGGCAAGGCCTTAGTTGCTACTAATTCATCATCTCCATCATGGATTATTGATTCTGGTGCAACCCATCATATGGGTTCCTCACAAGTTGTTTTTTCATCTTTAGAGCCATCCAAGATATCTACAATCACCTTCGGTGATGATACTCAAGCATTGGTTAAGGGGAGAGGGTCTATTGAAGTTGGAGGAACATTTTCAAATGTTCTTAGTGTATCTTCACTATCAACTAATCTCCTTTCAGTGTATCAAATAACACACGTAGGGAAATGCATGAGAGTACATTTCTCTCCAAATTCACTTGAGATAAGAGAATTAAAAAGTAACAATTTGGTTGCTACAGGGGAGGCAAATCATCAATCTAGATTATATACCTTCTCTAATTTTTCTACAGATATTTCTCCAAAATCACTACTAACTCATTCAAATGAAGTTAGTAAACTATGGCATGAGTGGTTCGGTCACCTTAAATACCGCTATCTTGAATAGCTACGTCAACAAAAAATGGTTAATGGACTACCAAAAGTTAAGTTTTCTAAGGGACTTTGTGAAAGTTGTGCACTTGGTAAACATCCTAAAGTAAAGTTTGACAAGAAGAAAACATGGAGGAAAAAAACAAGTATTAGAACTTGTTCATAGTGTTTTTTAAGGGGCTTTTCCCCATCCATCTTTTAGAAAGGCTAGATATTTTCTCACCTTTATTGATGATTTCTCTCATTTTACATGGGTCTACTTCCTTAGGCAAAAATCTGAAGTGTTTGAATCTTTTCAAGATTTCAATGCTCTCATTGAAAAATAGTCAGGGAAAGTCATTTAAATTCTTCGAACAGATAACGGTAGAGAGTATGTCAATAATCAGTTTGAGCAATATTGCATATCAAAGGGGATAGATCTGCAGCGCACAGTTCCCTATACTCCTCAACAAAATGGTGTTGTTGAATGCAAAAATAGATCTTTAAAAAAGATGGCTAATTGTATGATTCATTCTAAAGGCTTAACTCCGTCTTACTGCATTGAAGCAATCAACTATGCATGTTACATTTAAAATAGAGTTCCTGATAAAGCCTTGAATGGAATCACTCCCTTTAAAGCTTGGAAAGGGTGGAAACCACCAATTGATCATTTCAAATCTTTGGTTCTCAAGCTATGGTACACATTCCTAAAGAACATTGCAAGGCTATGGATCTGCAATCAAAACCTTGCATCTTTGTTGGCTATCTAGATGGTGTAAATGGCTATCGCCTACTTCACCCAACCACACATGAGTTGTTCATTGAGAGAAGTGTTAAGTTTCAAGATACACCTCTTAAAACTGTTCTTGACATTCCTCGGCATACTATTGATTCTCCAGATCATACCTCTAATGATTCAGATCATTCGTAGCAGATTCCTAGTGCAGAAAATAGTTCTTCTTCTTCTTCTTCTAGTTCACAAATTGATGATAGCACTGAGAATTCATCTTCATCAAGTTCAAGGATTGCATTAGAAGTTGATATTTCTACACTTGACTCACCCTCATCTAGAAATCTACACTCACTTCATAGAGTAGATTCATGGGTACAGATTGCAGCATATGACAGATAGATTCAGACAGACTTTCAGGGAGGATCACATGTCTTCTTTTCTTTAGTGTCTGATCCATAGACATTTAAAGAAGCATCAAACATATCTGAGTGGGATATTACAATGAATGAGGAATATGATTCCTTAATTAGAAATCACACGTGGGATTTGACTTCACTTCCTAAGGGAAAGAAGACTATTCGATGTAGATGGATATATCAAACTAAATAAGCAGCATATGGGCTAATTGATAACTACAAAGCATGTTTGGTTGCCAAAGGTTTTTCACAAGTTGCAAGCATTGACTATACAAAAACATTTGCACTTGTTGCCAAGATGACTTGAATTCAACTCACACTAGCTATAGCCATGACATACGGATGGGCTATATATCAGATGGATGTGAAGAGTGCATTTCTTCATGGAGACCCTGAGGAAGAGATCTATGTAAGGAATAACCACTATAGTTTGTCCAGGATTCATCCTTAGTGTGTAGACTAAGGAAATCTATCTATGGTCTCAAACAAGCCCCTATGGCTTTCTATGCCAAGATGGATTCTTACCTTCTATCTTCAGGATTTGCTAAATGCCATTTAGATCCTAATGTGTATCTTTTGTCGTAGGATGATTCATTTTTTATACTGGTTCTATATGTTGATGATCTTTTGATTACTGGGAGTAGTTCAACTGCCATTGCAGTAGTTAAATTAGACTTCAGGACATATTTGACATGACAAAATTGGGTTTATTGCACTACTTCCTTGGTATTGAGATATCACATTAGATTCAGGGATTGCTCTTGCTCAGCCTAAGTATACTCTTGATTTACTCAAGCATGTTTTCACATGACTACTTGTAAACCATCTCCAACTCCCTTCCTATCTAGAGTAAAGCTTAAGACTTCTTTCCCTACACATTTAGTTGATGCTACATTGTATTGGAAACTTGTAGGTAGTCTTATATACTTAACACATACTAGGCTAGGCCTAACATATCATATGTAGTTGGCATGGTTTCCATATTTATGCAGGAACCTCATGAGTTGCATTGGAAAGCATCTAAGAGGATCCTTCAGTACCTTCATGGTACACTTGCATTTCGGATTTACTACAGAGTTGGTTCATCAGTTGACTTGATTGGTTATACATATTTAGATTGGACTAGTGATACTAAGTATCACATGTCCACTTCTGGTTATAGTTTTTCACTTGGTTTAGGTCCTATCATTTGGTCTAGCAAGAAGTAGAATGCTATTGCTATATCTTCTATAGAGGCAGAGTTCAGGGGAGTTGTTAACTCAACTACTGAAGCCATATGGCTTCAAGGCATTCCTTTTGAGTTTGGCATTCCTTTCAATCATCCTATAGTTATCTTTTGTGATAACCAAAGTACTATTTAGATATGTAAGAATCCGGTTCAACACCAACGAACCAAACACATAGAGATTCATATGCACATTATATTTGAGAGCTTATTCATGGTTAGATCATCAACATAATCTTTTGCCAATCTTCAAAGTAGGTTACTGACATTTTCACCAAACCCTTTACTAAGAGAAAGTTCATTCATCTACGAGCTCTTCTTGGCATGCAGTCTACATCAGCATCATCATCTTTTCGAGGGCCATCTAAGCCTTTCCTTCTTTTTCTCTCTTTTGGGGGGTAGTTTTTTCCCACTAGTTTTTCTATCTTTCTCCACTTTTTGAGAGATACATTTGTACATGGGTACGTCATTAGGCTCATAGCCAAGATCCATCTTTCATAAACTGACCTAAACTATGCTTAAGGGGGGATGTTGCTGTATAAACACTTATCTTAAGTCGTTTATACTAACTTAATCATAGTTAGACGAATTCCACACATGCTCTTTGACTATGTCAAAGTGGTTAGTCAGTTAGGAGATGTGTCAACTCAATGGATACCTCGCACTATTCTCATGGATGGTTAGTCACCACCTATTGTTGTATTGTTTTATCCAATTTCTCCTATTTATACTTCATCTATTTGTGAATACAAAGAGTCAATTCATAGAAAATTCATGTTCTCCTTGTTTATTCATTGATCTTGTTTTCTACAAATTTTATCCATCTAAACTCTCTTTGTCTCAACTATTTCTCTATTGCACATCTAAATTTCTAGGTCATGCATTGTAAAAAATATTCTTAACACACAAAAATCTACTCTTATAAATAATTCAATGTAAATTATGTGAGTTTTCAGACCAATAATATTACCCAATCTTTTTCACTACATAACTTCTTTGTAGGCATGTGTTGCTGCCATCTACTCTACTTTAGTTGTGGGTAATAGAATTAACCATTACCACTTACTCTTGTCACACCTACTACTACCCCAAATAGGGTAAATTCAAAACCACTTGCTGATCTCTAATTGTCTATATCTTAAGCCCTATTAATATAAAACCCCATGTATGTTTAACATATTTCTTACATCATTAGTATGACAATAACTATTGATGTTCAAATTCTCACTCTCATGTAAAATTCCACTTGTATAAAAACTAGATGTGGGAAGCTTGAAAATGTGGGAAATTGTTTGTAGGACAACCTTCAAGATTGAGAATTTGACTCTTTGTAAGGTTTTTAATGATCTCTTTTTAGATCACTTTGCAAGGGAAAATGGGGGAAAGAGAACTAGAGATGAAAACCTATTTTAATGGGTGATTCACCAATCAAGGTCTTTCCATTTGCATAAGACTAACTACACATGATTTAATAATATAATTGGGTGAGAAGTCAAAACCACAACAATGAATGGAAAAGAGATTGCACGACCATTTATCTATAGGAGGTCAAAGATTGCCTAAAATAATCAATTATCGCTATGTGTGTAAATCAAATCTATAGATGTAGATAAAAAGAAGAGACAAAATCATAGGTAAGACCACAAATGGGCACAATAAATAAAATATTTTATTTAGTGGTAGAGATACATTGAAAAATAAACATAAAAGGTGGATAACATAGTCATAACAATGAGAAAAACATTTGGTCAAAGGTATGAATGAACATAATGGTGGATTTTTTTCCAATTAATCCTCCATTTTTGTTTGAATGAACATGAGCACAATATATAGACTCTAGAAAGATGTAATAGAAGAAAGTGTCAGATCTAGAAAAAAGGAGAGAACTCAATTAATCAAATCTTCATGAGCCCCTTGAACTTCTACATAATAGACAACTAACCAATATAATGTTAGCATTGCTATAAGGGGTTAACCTAATCAATAATTGTTGCAAATAAACCACCTAATGAGGTGGAGGAGTGGGAATAAATGCTGAAATTGTCTCCTTGAATAACTACTCCTTACCTCTATTTTCCTAAATACCAAAACTCTATATTTCTCCTGTAATGGCTGCCAATTTATTTTCCACTCATGCCTTTTTGGGATCGTAAACTGATATTTTGAAACAATTAATAATAAATCCTAGGATTTATATCCTTATGCCTAAGTCTAACGTTTATATTTTATTTTTATTTTTAAGACAAAGGCTATGTACAAACTTTTTAATGTCCATGAATTGGATATTACATTTTTTCCCTTTTATTAAAAGATTTTCACTCTATGAAGAACTTTCAAATACCTTTAATTAGTCATGGGATTGTTTCATTTTTAAAGAATAAGATTTCAAGTATAGGGCTCCACCTTATATAAATGTTTTTAATTAATAAACTCATGGATTTCACAAAAAACTATTTTCTTATGCATTTGAAAATATTTGATTTTGTCATACCATTATTGTTGGGCCTTATTAGGTCCCAAAACAATAGGTCTACAACCCTAGTGTATGTTATCACCTTCAAGGCCAAGGGGTGTCATTAAGAAGGTGGAACATGGGCTAATCTATAGGTTGAGTAGGATTTAAGGCCAATTTTTGGGAGTGGATAATCTTCCCTTCACTTTGACCTTGACTAGACTCAGGAGGGTATTCTTAGAAGTACTCTCTAATAGGAATTAGTTGCAACACAAGATATACCAAATTGTATTATTCCAGTAGTATCTATTGCATGTTTGATATCAAAGGCTATCATTAGACCAAAAGCAAACCTACTGCACTAGAACCTCTCATTAAGTTAATGAAGGCATCATTGCTCATGAGTAATAGGTAGTTATATACATATGATTTAGTAAGATGAACACTTGAAAAGTTTTTCTAAAGATAATTCCCTAGTTACAATGATAAATCATAGGAGTGCATACAAACTAAAACCTGATCCTAAACTACTGGGGAATGATTTTTTCATCTTAATTGTATGTGGAGGGTCTGAATCTTCAAGACAAGTTCCTTACTAGGTCAAAGAGTCATATCTAGACATTAAAACAATAAACAAGAAATTGCAACAAAGGTATGAAATACTAAAATCACATCTACATAATGATTGTTCTCCAAACTCATCAACACTCATATGTAACAAAGAGGAGATTAATAGAAATAATAGCTTACATTGTATTAAAATGTTGTGACATTTATATTATCCCTGTTACATTCACACTAACAAGTGTGGTGAAGGAAAAATATCAAACAAGAGGAAACATGTCATTCCTTAGTAAAAATATTCCAAAATGCCAACAACTGTCCAAGGAGACATATGATTACAAATATCCATTTATATGGTTGTCTCTTTGCAATTTCTAAATGAATAGCTCCAATGGAAAATAGATATGCATTCTTGTTGAAAACCCTAGAAATCTATGTGCTGATGCACATTCTATTGAAAACCTAGAATGACTAACCCCCTCAATGAAGAACAAGATGGAATTTTATCTTTTCACATTCTTCCCTAAGCATTTTGTTGGGAAACAAAGGTGCAACCACCTCCCCCATTCATTAATTACATACTCAATAATGTCTAGATAAATCTTCTCTGACCTATGCATTGAATGCACAGCTACCTAAAATTCACCTTGATTCATTTGTAGGAATAACTAGGAGAAGTGAAAACAGTTTTCTTGCTCAAAATGGGTAGTTGTAGGAGTTAAATTAGCCATAAATGGAATGTTGACTCATGGAGGTGAGGTAGATGAGCATTTGAATACAAAAATTCCTTAGAGCTCATGAAAAATGCCTCAAAACTCAAATTAAAACCTTATTTCAACATCCCTTTATTGGAAACACTTTATTTCTAGCATTTTCAAGCCATTTACAAACTATGTCAAGGGTTTAGGGTCAATTAGGAACTAAGTTGGGGGTTCCAAAGGTTCCTAGAACTACTAGAACCACCAACACCATTTTCCTCTTCTTTCATTCTTCTTCTTTCCTTCCTCTTTTATCAGAGATTTATGTTTAGTTTAGAACCACGTCAAAGGTTCTAATGGTTCTAGGAACTACCAAACCCTCAGACAACATTTTTTGATGAAAGCAAAAGCAACCACACACACAGTTGTAACTCAAACTCATTATCTCACACCCTTGGCATAACATAAATTCAAATCCACACATATGGATTGCAAATAAAATCATAACATCTTTATTATTTTCAAACAAAATCTGTTTACAAATAATAGAACCAACCACACATCTGCAACAAGCTACAAATAATGCCTCTCATGGCCTATTCCTACAAGAAAAATCTGCATCACATTCCTCTTTCCAATTAGCACTAAAGACACCTCAAACTTGTGCCTCTCTTCCTCACACAACCTCTTCATTTACCTTATGATGCACTACTCTTAATGACACATTTTTATTTATTTAAATAGCCCCTAAAGAGGCATTAAAACTTCCTAATGTAAGGCTCACTAAAGGAATATAAAAATGCTTTTAAATTATGCCTCAAAGAAACTCCACATAGCCTCACTAAATGGATATTACAAATGTAAGGCTTTTGATTTTAAAGATAATGAATTTTTAATGCTGAATAAAATCCTCCTTTAGCACTCCCTCTCCATTTTCCAACGCTTATTAAAAGGTGTTACCTTCCCCTTTTAGCACCTTCCTTTAATACTTTATTTTTTGATCTTTTCCCTTGAAATATGGTGGTCACATTTCTAATTCTAGTGCTCCCACCATTGATGCATTATTCTAAGTGAAAAATATTCAATATTGGCGTTGAAAACATTATGGTGGTTTTACACCATTATGGAGTCAAAAACATAAATTTTTAAATTCACTTGAAAATGTGATTGCCTCCAAACTTTTAATGGAACAAAAAGATGGAACATAAAGGAAGAAACCCATAAAATTACTCTCCATGATCTCTATACTATCTTACCCAAATACATTGATCAATTTGGTGTTTTGGATATGCATAACCTAGTGTCAACAGGCCTAAAAATTTTGACTGCTCTGTTTCATATGAAAATTGGCAAGTAGGATCGGAATGACATCCCAAGGTCCCCTGCAGAAGGAGTTTGTGCCAGACTTCACAGATTTTGAAATTTTAAACTTTCCATAAATTATTGGCCTTAATCAATGAATTTTGAATTCTCTTAAAAGGTGTAAGATATGACCCTAATTCCCTTTGCATATATTCATAAATACCTTCAAGAATATGCTTGTCAAAGGATTCTTCATGAAACTTCACCAATCTTCCAAAATAATTATTTTTGTGGAGATTATCTTTTATGCATCAACATCCTAAGTGCAGCAAAATGGAAACCTGCACTCTCTGACATACCACACACTCCAAAATCCATGAGATACCAAAGGAAAGCCAAAACACAACAAAACTGAAAAAGAAACCTCTAACTTCTTTTTGGTTGATGCTGATCGCCAGTCCACCCGGATGCTCTTGCATCAGGCATAATGTGTAAAATGTTTGTGAGCATAGTCTCACAAAAGTGGAGTGGAGTGATAGAATCACCCTTTTAGGTTGTAAACAACCTACAACAAACTCCATCATTGTGTGATGTGCACAAAGTCATTTTTTCTTTGTCTTTTTCTAGCACCATGCTAGAGCAAGCATTATCCTCCTTCTAGAACTCTATTCACCACTCCTCTATCCTCTCGTGTATTCACATCCACCATATATTATCCTCCTCTACCAAATGCTCTTTACTATCCTCTCCTCCTTTGTGGGATCCAACCCACCATCAACTGACCACCTCCACCAAAATCCACCTACATCATCGTCCATAATCTCTACAAGCAAATATGCAGCATCTACAACATACTTTTGTTCTCTATTCCTCTCTTCTTCTAGATTTTTATCTAAAAACAAAATATCATCATTATAAAATAAATATACTTCAGCTACAACATCAATTTCCACTATGATA
This sequence comes from Cunninghamia lanceolata, assembly GCA_027924645.1. Lineage (NCBI taxonomy): Eukaryota > Viridiplantae > Streptophyta > Pinopsida > Cupressales > Cupressaceae > Cunninghamia > Cunninghamia lanceolata. The sequence goes on from BSBN01000934.1 coordinate 6,778,967, forward strand.
TCTTTCACATCCTCGTCAGTTACAACATTTTGTTCTTCTCCCTTCATTGCAACAATGAGCTTGGACATCCAATCTTCTTCAATCACCAGCATTTGCACTAACAAATCATCATATTTGCCATGCTCTACTATTTCAAACTCTTTGTATTCTATCATTGTATCTTCATCCTCTTCCTTTTCGTTGCCCACCTCTTTAACTTCAACCGCTATTGCACACAACTTTTCATCTTGCTTGACTAATTCACCATGCTACCATGCTTCCAATCTATCCACTCTCACATTTATATCATCCACCATTGCCAAAATCTTCTTCTCTTCATAATGCCTCCATCCATCCCATATGACAGGCTTCTTTCTCAAAAATATTCCCATCTCACTTGGTGTTGCAATCTTCCGCAATCCACATCCCATGCTCTAGAATATGTGAACAAAATCCTCTTTGCAACTTCCCAGCTCTCACTTGCTCAAGACTCCTCTCTACCTACAACAATCTCTTTAGCTCTTCACAACTGCATTCTCTCCCATAGGTCCTAGCATAGGCTACCTCATGTTCAGTGCTCTGCCTCCTCTCTCAGGAACTCCAGCTCTAATACCATTTTATGAAAGCAAAAGCAACCACACACACAGCTACAACTCAAACTCATTATCTCACTCTTGGCATAACATAAATTTAAATCCACACATAAGGATTGCAAATAAAATCATAACATTTTCATTTTTTTCAAACAAAATCTGTTTATAAATAAAAGAACCAACCACACATATGCAACAAGCTATAAATAATGCCTCTCATGGCCTCTTTCCTACAAGAAAAATCTGCATCACATTCCTAATTCCAATCAGCACTAAAGGCACCACAAACTTGTGCCTCTCTTCCCAACACAACATATTCATTTCCCTGATGAGGAGCTGCTCTTAATGACACATTTTTTTAATTTAAATAGCCCCCAAAGAGGCATTAAAAATTCCTAATGTAAGGCTCACTAAAGGAATATTAAAATTCTTTTAATTTATGCCTCAAAGAAACTCCACATAGCCTCACTAAAGGGCTGTTACAAATGTAAGTGTTTTGATTTTAAAGATAATGACTTTCCAATGCTGAATAAAATCCTCCTTTACCACTCCCTCTCCATTTTCCAGTGCTTAATAAAAGATTGTACCTTCCCCTTTTTAGCACCTTCCTTTAATCTTTTATTTTTTTATCTTTTTCCTTGAAATATGGCACTCACATTTATAATTATGGTGGCCCCACCATTAATGCATTATTCTGAGTGAAAAATATTTAATATTGGTGTTGAAAACATTACAATAGTTTTACACCATTACGGAGTCCAAAACATAAATATTTAAATTCATTTGCAAATGTGATTGCTTCCAAACTTTTAATGAAATGAAAAGGTGAAGCATAAAGGAGGAAACCCAAAAAATTACTCTCCATGATCTCTATACTAGCTTACCTAAATAAATTGATCAAATTGGTGTTTAGGATGTGCATAACTAGGTACCGATAGACCTAAAAATTCAAACTACTCTATTTTGTATGAAAATTGGTGAGTAGGATAGGAATGACATCCCAAGGTCCCCTGCAAAAGCATTTTGCACCAGACTTCAAATATTTTGAAATTTTAAACTTTCTGTAAATTGCCAGCCTCAATCAGAGAATTTTGAATTCTTTGAAACGGTGAAAGATATGACCTTAATTCCTTCTGCAAATTTTCTGAAATACCTTCAAGAATATACCTATAAAAGGATTCATCATGAACCTTCACCAATCTTCTAGAATAATTATTTTTGTGGAGGCTGCCTTTTATGTGTCGACATTCAAAGTGTAGCACAATTGAAACTTGCACTCTCTGGGTGCCACACACTCCAAAAGCTTTATCCTAGACGAAAGCCAAAACACACCAAAAATGAAAAACATACCTCTAACTTGTTTTGATTGATGTTGATTTCTAGTCCACCTAGATGCTCTTGCATCATTTTCCATCTTTCTTCTTTCTTTTAAAAAGAAGGGGTAAAAACTTTATTGAAAATCAAAGAGGAACATTACAAGGAAAGCAAAGGACCAAAAGCCCAAGAACCAACAAAAGCAGAAGAACTAAACAAGACCAAAGTTAATCAACACCCTAACCCTCCCTATCCTTATCCATAATTATCTCCAAATCATGGCGAAGCATCGGAGGAACCAACTCACACTCCTCATATCTCCTGCCATCCATATGCTCACATGCCCAATTTTCCAAGCAATCTGCAACCCTATTCCATTCACGCGGAATATGAACAAAGGTAACCATTTCCATTAACAAACTAACCTACAAAATCTGTTGTACAATCAAAGCCAAATGCCAACTGGCATCCAACACTTTCCGCTTAATGAGCAAATTGATCAAAACTTGGGAATCAGATTAAAAATAATCCGTCTCTAGCCCAAAGCAAGAGCCTTCTCAAAAGCATAGAGAATAGCCAACCCTTCCATCATGTTGATGGTCTGCATCCCCTCAAGGATTGAAAAAAAGAAAATCACCGAACCTACATAATCTCTGCCAATCACCCCAATACTTGCAGGCCTGGGATTGCCCTTGGAGGAGCCATCAGTATTAATCTTAAGAATCCCATCGGGAGGAAGTTGCCACCGACCAATCCTATGAATTCTCGTATTAGCCTTTCGACCTCTCCTGACACAAGCTGAAGTCACAGACAACCCCTTAAGCCCAAGTCTCGCCACCACCTCAGCATCCCATTTAATTAAGGGAAAACTCACCTCACTCTTAGCCTCCACTGTCTCCTGAATCATGCCCAAGATTTTTTGCTAGACTTGTTGCACCATCTTCTTCTCTCCACGAAAAATCTGTTGATTCCACTCAAGCCAAAGTTGCCACAACATCAAGATAGGCCCCCCAAACCACACTTCCTACAAGAAAGAAGCCATAGAGGGGGGCTTGCCCACACCATTCCAAAAATCAATCAAGGAGGAAGTATGAACATAGGGACTCTGCCAGAAATCCCACAAAAAATGCCAAATCTAAATAGCAAAGGGACAGTGGAAAAACAAGTGAACAGAGTCTTCCTCGGCTGCCCCACACATAACACAAATAGAAGGACCCTAGAAGCCTCTCTTCCAGATATTGTCCTAGGTCAAACACCTATTCTAGGCCAGCATCCAAACAAAGCAGTTACACTTTGGCCAGGAGAACTTGTTCCAGACCTTCCTCCACCATTGAACTTCCTCCCAATCCATTCTATGAGACAATAAAACCTGATATCTGGAGGCAACAATATAGACTCCCTTAGGATTGGGAGACCAGGCAAGCACATCGTCCTCCTGGAGGGAACTACACCGCCGACTAGAGAGGATATTGAACAAATCTGCATGCTCCTCATGTGATCCAACAATCGGCCAAGCATCAGGGGACTTCTAGCTTGCCACCTCTAGTTGCCCGCAGGAAGTAAAGGATTTGAAATAACTCACCTGAGACCAACCAACCTCAAGAAATCCCTGGTAGAGATTCAACAAATTAGGAAACTAAGAGATAATGGGAGGATAACCATCCCAAGAATTGGTCCAGAAAAGAGCCTTGGACCCCTGCTTACAAATCCATAATAAACCTTCCTTAATAAGAGTAGCCCCTTTCTTAAGAGTACCCCAAATCATTGAGCCTTTCCCATTAAGGGGGTAGCGAGGAATATCACACTAAGGGATCCCCGGGAAGTACTTCTAAGAAAGAATCCTGGCCCAAGCCTTATCTTGTTCAGTGCACCAACGCTAGTACAACTTAGCAGCTAGAGCAACTCCAGTCAAGTCTGAATGTTGTAAACCAAGACCCCCAAACTATTTTGGGTTACAAACAACCTCCCATCTAACTAGACTCCATTTGGAAGAAGCCAGACTACCAGCCCATGAAAATTGTCTTGCAACCAAATCTAACTCCTTAACAAACCCCTTCAGGGCTACCTGGAGCATGCACCTGTAAATAGGGAGAGCCTACACCACCAACTTAATTAATTGAACACGCCCAGCAAAAGATAGCCACTGATGAGTCCAGTGATTAACTTTCAACCAAAATTTATCCAAAATATTATGCCAAGACTCCCTAGGTGAACGGCCAACTAAGATAGGAATACCCAGATAGACCAAAGGGAGAGTCTCAATCTAAAAACGCAAAGTTTGGGCAATCCTCAGCTAGATGGAGCCTAGATTATTGAAGAAGAAGATGGAAGACTTGTCCTCATTGATTAATTGACCCGATGCAATTAGGTAAACATCTAAAACCCTGCGCTAATGAACAACTTCTCTCATTGTAGCCATGCCCATTAGAGCAGTGTCATCCACAAACTGCAAAGTGAGACTACGAAGGCAAATCATGACCCCACCACCAACCCTGAATAAGACCATCCTCTAGGTTTTTTCTAATCAGCCTCCCCAAACCTTCATCAAGGAGAAGAAACAAATATGGAGACAAGGGATCTCCCTGATGAAGCCCCCTAGAAGCACCAAATAACTCCATGTGTTCCCCATTTATAAGCACCGAGAAGGAAACTATAGTAATGCAGCTCATAACCCACTAAATCCATTCTTCCCCAAAACCAAAGGCACTAAGAGTCTTCTAAAGGAAGGACCACCTGACCCTATCATAAACCTTAGCCATATCCAACTTAATAAACATTGCCTTATCTTTGGAGCTGGCCATAGAGTAAATGGACTCAGTAGCAATAACAATACCATCCAGAATTTGCCTACCCTCAAAAAAGCCACTCGCTCCTTAGAAATTAGCTCTTTAAGCCCCCTTTTTAACCTATCAGCAATAAGCTTATAAATAATTTTATAAGAAACATTGCAAAGACAGATGGGGTGGAATTGACTAAGCCTATCTGCCCCTTCACACTTGGGTATGAGGGTGAGAAAGGTCAAATTTGAAGCCCTAAGCATTTGCTTATTCCGTTGAGATTCTTGGACAACCACTAAGAGGACCAACTTGATAATGTCCTAGAATTCTTGGTAAAACTCAACCGGGAAGCCATTAGGACTAGGGGCTTTCCCTTTCTTCATCTGGAAAATAGTCTCTTCGAGCTGCTCAAGAGTAATATCCTTCATAAGAAGCTCACTCATTTCTCTAGTCACCAGAGGGGGAATACAGGAAAGAACTTGGGCTTCTTCAGGAGACCCCCCATGCGAGACTTCCCTAAAAAGAGAGGAGAAGTACTGCACCACCTCACCCAACATTTCAAGATAGGAGGAAAGCTGCTCACCCCTGTTATTTACTAGAACTGAGATAGAATTACCATGCCTCCTGGCTTTCGTCGAATTGAAGAAAAAAGTGGTATTTTTATACCCTTCCTGAAGCCATTCTATCCGGGCCTTTTTCTTCCAAAATAGTTCGTCCTGAAGCTCACACTCCTCCAAAGCTTTCAAAGCCTAAGCTTCATCTTAAAGTAATTCTTCAGTCACCTCATCCTCCCTTATCAGTCTCGTGATACCATCCAACTTAGCTTGAGCACCTGCCGTAACATGAAAAATATTCCCAAAGCATTAATGATTCCACTGCTTGAGCTTATACTTCACATACTACAGCAATTTAGCAAAGGTATACATCACCGTACCATGAGCCAGTCTACCCCACCTCCACCAATTGGCCACATAAGCATACAATGACCAGTCCCTCAACCACATGAGTTAAAATCTAAAGGAAGGAGAATAGGGCACATGAGTTGACACACTAGTAAGCTTGATGGGCCAATGATCGGATCCTCTCCAGTCGAATATTTTAGAGCATGAGGACCACATACCACTAATCCAATAATAGGAAACCAGAAAATGGTACAATCTCTCAATAATACAATTTTCCCCAACCCTGCGATTGTTCCAAGTAAACTGACCATTACTGGGCTTAATATCAACTAAATTCAAGGCATCAATGTGATTGCACATAAGCAGCGTAGAGGGATCTAGCCTTGCCATACCACCATGCTTTTTAGCCAAATCTAAAATAGCACTAAAATATCCAGCCAAAATCCAAGGATGGAGAGCAGCCAAACTGCAGACAAAACTGATATGGGTCCATAGAGAATGTTTACCATGCAAGTTAGTAGGAGCATAGATATTAGAGAGGAGTAAGGCTTCCCCCATCTCAAAACTGGAAGCAATCATAGTCATAGCAAACTTAGAAGACAACCACCAAAGAGGACAAATCTTCTGCGGGTTCCAAAAGCAAGCTAAACCTCCTAAAGATCCAAGGGCCCCAGTGCATTGACAATCCCCATTCCTCCAGAACTTAGGAGCCAAACTAAACATAGACTCAACTGTAAGCTTGGTCTCCTACAAAAAAAGAATATCAGGACCTTGATTTCTAACCAAATTGTGAACAATTTTTTTTCTAGGGCTACTATTCAAGCCCCTTACATTCCATGATAAAACAATCATTTCAATGGGCTCAAAAAGTGAGAATCTAGAGTCTTTACTGACCCTAACTCCACCAAAGTCTCACCCATCATTTTGATCTTATCTAGATCCTTCTTTCTACCAGGTTTGACAGATTTCTCCGTCCCACCCTTCTTAAGGTCCCTTGGCATAAGGCCCAGATGAGGAGCAGATTTACTGCTCCTAGCTGCAATTGAACCCCCGAGCCTCCCAGAAAGAGAAGAGTCCCCACCAACTTTTGGAGCTTCAACAGAAGGAGCCGGCACCACTGAAACCACCATCTACTGATCCATATCCATGTGCAAAGCCTCATCATCCTGTGGTTCTATTGGAGCAATAGTAGTATGGAATGCCTGGGTTGGATCTTCAACCACCTGATCCAAACTCATCAACCCCGGGTTTACTTCCTGATGATTGAGATCATCCAAAATATCAAACCTATTAAATGAATCCTCATCCTATCTTTCCTTTAAGGTCTGCTTTTGACCCTTGTTCCTATTACAAGCCTTGACCAGAACAAAACCCTTAGCATTAGCCACCTCACCAGGGACAAGGCCCTTCCCCTTATCATCCCTAGGGGGTTGTGAGGAAGTTGTGAAGGCTGAGAGTCAAAGAGCTTTGATTTAGGACATTGGCACTGCAGATGACCATAAGCATAACAAAGACGACAACAAAAAGGAATAGTCTCATAGTCCAACTGCTGCACCCAAGAGAAAGATCTCACACACATGTCCACATCATCAGGCAAGGGCTTGCTAAGATCAATTTCAACACAAATGTAGGCATAAGTCAACCTGTTTCCGTAAGGTTGACATTGAAGAACCAACTGGCTTACCCAATAGCGATGCAAGCAACTGCAAAGTATCTTCCCGACAACACTCCACTGGAAAGCGGGGTAAACGGACCCACACCAGAACATGATTTGGCATCTCCTCTGAGGGGATAAAACTTGCATGCCATGGCTTGATAAACAACCCCACCTAGTTATGGAAATAAGGGCCTCTGGCAAAGACTTTATTGCGGTTAGCCAAGTAGTTAAAAGTAACCATAAAATAGCTATTTGCTAGCAGCATGATATCCATTTCACCTTCCAGTGCTGAAGTCCTCTGGGCCCAAGATTCCAAAAACTGTAGCGATGACCTTATCCTCAAAAATTTGCAATACAAGGAGTGATTTGAATAATATTCAATGTCTTCAGCAAGCATCTCCAGTGGAATGACTAGCTTTGGCCTCTCCTTGCAGTGCTTGAGACAACTCTTAACCTTAGGGATCCGCACACTATGAGGTGCATCCGCTCCATGAAACCCTGATTCTAGAGTGAAAAGATTATTGTCGAAAGTCTTCATGCCTTGATCTAGAGATTTCGAGCCTATCGCTACCTGGAAGTCCAAATCAGGAGACACCCTTGAAGCCTCACCTTTCAAAAAAGCCATCAAACCCTAGCCAAAAAGGCACTACCTACAAAAGGCTAAGTGTGGGGCAGCCCCACACCAACTCCCCCTCTTGATCTCTGCCCAAACAAACACCACCCAAACCAGCCCTCACCTGCACCAGAAGAGGAGAAAGAGACCCCACACCAGAAACCCTAAGCACAACCCGCCCCACGCACCCTGAAGCACCAACCTTCGGCAGCCAAAACCTTGCAAGAACTGACCACAGAAACACCAAAAGTGGAATCACCATGCATGGCACAACGGAAACCCCCGGGTGAACAAAGAATGCAAAAATGGAACAACCATGGGCCACAACCTCCAGGAAAGATGGCACAGAGAAGTGAAAGCGAAGCAACCCCCTCAAAATTGCTAAATGACCCCACCTAGACAGCGCAACCACCAAAGAAATCTAATCATGAGGTAGGGCTCGGATGCCCTAGCTCGGCCCTCAAAGAAGCAGAGAAAAACACATTCTCCATCCCATCTTTCTTCTTCCATTCCTCATCTTAAGCTTCCATTCCTTTACCCTAGTTCACTTTGTCGAAACTGCATAGCCAACCGTGAACCATGTTGGAGGTTCTGGTGGTTCCTAGAACTAGCAGAACCATTGACAACCTCTATTCTTTTTCTTTATATTTCTTCATTCCCTTGTCTTATTCATTCACCTTCTTTGATTTTTGGAGGCCTAAGAACTTCCAACACTATTATTCATTAGAAAACACTAAGGTACAAAACTTGCCTTCATCTCACCACTCCGAACCCACCGACATCATTGGCCACTTAAGGAACTTTAGAACCATTTTTTATGTTCTGATGGTTCTTGGAACCATCAAAAGCACTGACAAAAAGAGAATGCACACAAAACTTTAAATAGTTGTTAGAGAGTGAAGGTAGAATAAGAACTACAAAACCAAGTCAGGAGTTCTGAAGGTTTCAAAACCACTAAAAACTTTAATAAACAAAAGAGTCTAGAGATGTCAGGGATAAAAAGGTTCCTAGGAACCATGTTGAAGGATCTAGTGGTTCCTGAAACCACCTAAACCACTGACAAAGTTCAGAGAAACACATAAAGGGCTAACAAAAGGCATACTTAATACATTTTGAACTGCCTAAACAAGGTATGGAAAAGGGAAATAATTGCAACACACATAGCCATACTTTGAACTCAAGAGGGGAATACATAAGATTTTTTTCAAGTTAGGATTAAGTCCCAACATTGGCTCTAGTTGGACCCATGTGCCTCAATCAAGCATAGTGAGGATCCAATTTTCTTTTGGAGTAGACTAGAAGGGAAAAATGAAAATAAGAAGGGATTAGAAAGAAACAAATACACAAACACATATACACAAGTGAAAAAATGAAGGGAAAATATATAAATTAAAATACCTCATTATTAAGTTAAAGTAATGCTTGAGATAGTTATCATGAACATGCAGCTCCATGAATTCTCTAATCAAATATTTGAGATGGTACACATTGTGACCATATTCATCAACCACTTCATATAGCCCAAGCCATAAAGGATCAAACTTCCCACGCTTTTGTTTGTCTTCTGATCTAGCATTTTACATGAGAACCATATCTCCAACTTGGAAACTTTCCTTTGAACCACCCCCTTATTGAATAAGTGTTTCATTGTTTTCTTCTATGACAAAACCTTATCACATGTAGATTTCCTATTTTCCTTTAGTTCTATTAGGTCCAATATTCTTTGATAAACTATACAATCCTCTTCTTCAATGTCATATAACAATTTATACACTAGAAATTCTAGGGTGACTCATATATTTTCTTCTAATCCATACACAAGTTCAAAAGGGCTCCTACTAGTAGCATGTTTATAAGTTATCCTGTCATCCCATACTACATACTTCAATTTGTCATCCCACCTTTTCTTTGTCACATCTAGAGTTCTTTTTATGATCTCCATGAGGCTCTTTTTGTGTAGAGACCACACATATCTATACAATAAAATATTGCATAAAAAGAGTAAAATTAAAGTTTTTACTCAAATATAATTTTATTATATAACAATATTTTAACATGAATATTACAATAAGGTAGTAAACATAACTTAATAAAGGGTCATCCCACAATAATGGGTTACGCTTTTTGGCCAAATTTGACATTGAAATCAACATTTTGAACTAAATCTTCACTTTCTGACACCTATAGCCGCTAAACCGTTAGGAATTTGAAGATGATGCAAGCTATTGATTTGTGAGATTTTGTTGTATATTCTAAATATATATTTTAAAAAAAAATTTGGAGTTAAATTGTAGTTTTTTTGCATCTACTTTGATAACTAGTTTTTAATAGTAAACAACATTTTTTTAAAGTGAACTATATTCTATAGCACATAACTTGGTTTCTACAAATGATAAAATTCTGATTCTTTTGAATTTAGATTGGTAACACCAATACATAGGGCATGCATTTAGTTTAATAATGTTTTGTTGAATTTTTTAAATTAAGTTTTGAAGTCAAACCAATTATAATTTAGACATAGGCGTATTCCATAAAACATAACTTTTTCTGTATGTATCAAAATTCAATTTTATTTTATTTTTTGAAACAAGGACATCAATGCCTAGGGCGTAGATATTTTTTAGAATTTTTTTCACTAATTTACTAATTTTCCATGTGTGTAGAATAGAAAACTTGATGTTCGGTGAAAAACCTATATTCACAAGAAATAAAAAATAAATATAATAATCAAATTAAATATATTTAAAAATATACTTTTTGGGAAGCTTATAATAAGGACTACATACTTACAAAACATAAATCTTAAATGAATTCATTTGATCCCCCAAAAGGTAAATTAAAAGTGTTTTTCTATCAGCATTTTGATAGGTGTAGATGAGACTCCATTATAGGTATGATTTAAAACTAGCGGGGTTCTATCCAAGGGGGTTTGAATCTAAGGGGGTTTGATCAAACCCTCTTTAATTAAAATGCTTTAAATGGAACCTTTCAAGGCTTAAATTATTATTGTTTCTAAAAATATGTGATTTCAACAAAAATCAGGATGTCCCAGAAAGTGTAACCCATTATTGTGGCAAAACCCTATTAAATAGGAATAAGTGCATTACATCATTGTAGCCATAAAGACAATAATACAATACTTCTACATAACAAATACAATTTCTACTTAAGATATCATAATATGTGAATTCAAGGAGAGAGAGAGAGAGAGAGAGAGAGAGCATCATCGGGGCAATTTTCCACCCATCCACAAAACTCATGCTTCCTTGGCCATTTTTAAAACAATAGAAGCTCAACACTTCACGAGAGGTCTAGCAATCAGAATCGACAAGCATAATAGAATTTGGTGTAGCATGATATCTCTAACATTTAACAAATAGTAATCTATTGCAAATGAACATATACCATGATATGATAGAGAGTAAATAAATCAAATAAGTACAAATACGAAATTTGATTACAAATCTTTGGCCAAAGCATCTTTTAAAGACGGTGACAAATGATAGGCTAGAAAAACATAACCTACCCTTCTCTGTAACCCCATACTCAACACCTATCCAAAACCAAATAAAAAGATAACAATAAAGATAATAAGCCTAATTCACTAAGAACTAAGAAAACATAATCTTCCTAACTAAACCATTCCAACAAGTTGAGAAAAGAATTGTCTAACATAAATTAGCTACCATTTTATCCAGTGATAACATTATGAAGAGCATATGAGTTCAAAACATATAATTGTATCTCAACCAGAATTAATAAGATGCTAAAACATATTTTATGCAATAAGGAGTAAAGTTATTCAAATTACATAATAAGTAAATCAAGTATCTTTAATTAAGAACTAGTACATAAATACAAACACTACTATTGACAACACAATAAAGATTAATGAGAAGGAATTCTATAAAGTACTGTGAAATTAGAATTTAAAACATCATGAACAATTAACATAATATTTAACTATGTTTTTCTTAACCACAATAACATTCTTTTAGTCTATAGTTAAAAAAATAACAAAGATAATATAACTCATTATTTATATTAAACTTTTAATAAAGTGTTTGGATCTCAATGCAAGTGGCAAGATCTAGCAATTAGGACCATCCATGAAGTTAACTATTATGAAAATGATAGTATTAAGAATTGTTTCTAGGAGTGAATGTAACAATTGCTTGATCTCTCGGGCAGTTACTTTTGGTTTGATAGTGGGTTATGGCTAATACTTGATTGAGATATAATAGTTTCATCTAGTTTTGGGCTGATTATCATTGTAGAAGAAGACTTTATAGGTTTTTTTGGTTTGTAGTATAGTTGGTACTATAGTATAGACTTGCTTGGCGGTCTCAGCCTCCTATTGTATTCTTTACTTTTTTCTAATTAATAGTATACGATCTTTAATATAAAAAATACAAACCTCTCACTAATATTTCAGATCCTAAAAATCTCATGGAGCTTTTGCATAAGAGTATCTTAAAAAGACGTTGTTTCTAGTTGTGCTTATGATTACCCTCAAGTTAAAATAAAAGAGATGTTTATCAGAATGAAATGGCTATTCATTATGCTAAACTAAATTAATTTGATTTTAAAATAGTTCTATAAGTTTTATCCTTTGAAAGTTGGAAAGTTATTTATGATCCAACATGGGATGAAATCTTCTATTTTAGAAAATGAAACTAAAGTTAAGATATTTAGTTAAACTTGTATATATTACCCTATAGGAGTAAGCTATGATTCAAATAAAAATATTGGTGACATAGCGAACTTTGTGGTGAATTCAAACACATCATTATCATCGAACACTATACAATATAATTTGTTTTTTCCATCATATTGGAATCTCACAAGGAAATTCAATTTCATCCATCATATTGGAACTTGGAGGTATGGCCTAACATCCTCTACAAATGGCTTAACTTCTCCAATGTAGGACTCAATACAAGACTTTGTCCCTAATTAAAAATGTAGTCAAGTAATTTGTAGAAATGTGTTGTTTTCTTTCTTGTGTAGGTGTAGAAAAACTGAAGTGTAATGCTCTATTTTTTGGGGGGGTTTTTTAATATAAGAGCAATAAATCTCATTTAAGAAAAGATACCCTTCTTTTCTCTATCAAAACTACCTACGAGGTCTTTTCAGACAAGAACATGTATCTTTATTTTTTATGTAATGTTCTATTCATATATATAGGACCACAACTTAATAATATATTTATGATATATGTATGCTTTTTCTTGTGTTTTTGCTATCCAAACAATGAACTGTGTATGGTAAAGAGTTGAAGCTCTATTTTTTATTGAAAAAACAAGTCATATTTCCTTTGTGTTTTCCTTCACTTGGTATCAAAGTTGAGGTATTATCATAGAAAGTTATCAAGTTAAAGGTTTTCAAGCAAATTTCTTCAAGGAACCAACATATTCACAATTAACAATGGTAGCCTCAAGCACAAGCTTGACAAATCTTCAAATCCCCTAGTTCAATGGAAAAAACTATTATTGTTGAGCAATGACAATGAATTCCTTATTTTATTCTTAGGATATATCCAAGATCTTGTAGAGAATGGTTTTCTAGGAACCAGTGTATGCAGAAACATACAATGCTTTATTTCAAGCAGAGAAGGGTTTGTTGAGGGATAATAGAAAGGACTCCAAAGCCCTCTTCTACATCTTCCAAGCAATTCATGAGATGATTTTTCCAAGGATTGTAGAAGCAACTAAGTCAAAACGAGCATGGGATATCCTCTAAACAACATACACAGGAATGGAAAAGGTAAAAATAGCTAAGTTACAAATGTTAAGAAGGGATTTTGAAACAATATACTTGAAGGATTCTAAATCAGTACATTCATTTTTCACCCAAATTATTGGACTAGTTAATCAGATTAGATCTCATGGTGAGACTCTTGATGATAGGAGAATAGTTGAAAAGATTTTATGAAGTGTACCTACAAAGTTTGAATCCATTGTTGTGGCCATAGAATAGATAAAGATTCTCTCATAGGTTTTAGTTGATGAGCTTCATGCATGTCTTATTTTTCATGAGCATAGGATAAGAAGGTCAACAAACTTATCCTTAGAGCATGATTTCAAAACAAAAGTTTCAATTTGTCATTGTAGAGGCAGAGGAAGATCCAATTTCAAAGATAGAGGAAGAAATTCATATAGAGGTGGAAGAACTATCCCATCAAACTCAAGTGGAAGAGGCAGTAGCCAAAACCAAAGTCAAATCTAAGACAAAATCAATCTCCAGGCCAAAGGTATGACAAATCTCAAGTTTAGTATCATTATTGGAAAAAGTACGACCATTATTCAAATGAATGTAGGAAGAAACAATATGATTTTACCAAACAAAATGCAAACTTAATGTTACATAAGAAAATCAAAAGGATGTACGATTTCTAGACTCATGTTTTAGCAACCACATGACAGGGAACCTAGAAATGTTTTCAAGTTTGGATGAAAATGTAAAATTAGATGTCACATTGGGCAATGACAACAAAGTGTCAGTTATGGGAAAATGAAACATCAATATTCTAACCAAGTAGAGGGAGAAACAATTTATTTCTGATATCTATTTGGTTATAGGTTTAAAAATAATTTAATCACCATTGGGTTGCTTGTTCAAAAGGCGTATAGAGTATTTTAAAAAAATAGAGAATGTATAATTTTAGACAAATTTTCAAGCAATCAGCTCATTCTAAAAGTCCAAATGACCAACAATAGAATGTTTCCCTTAAGGTTGAAACCAGATTTGAGGGTGGAATTTTCTCAAGAAAACCCCACAATGAACCCACAAGTAGATCAACAAAAAGTTGCAACAGTCACTCAAACAATATTTCAGGAAAAAATAAAAGATGAGAATTGGATTTGGCATCTATGATTTGGGCACCTCATTTTTGGTTGTCTAAATCTACTACATAGGAAAAACTTGGTAAAGGGTTTTCCTCTAATAGAAAAACTAGAAAGAGTATGTTAAAGTTGCATCTTGGGAAAGCAACATAGAGAATAATTTACAACAAGCAAGTCAATTAGTTTAAAAACACCATTAGGGATTGTCCATTCATATTTGTGTGGACCAATGCGAACACCTTTAATTGGTGGTTGATTTCAATTCTTGACATTCATTGATGACTACATAAGAAAAACATGTGTATGTTGACAAGAGACACTACTCCGGTATGGACCAGTATGTTGTAATTGATGGCAATAAGGCTTAGAGATCCTATCACCATGACAGGAAGAGATATCTCTAGAAGAACATATTAGATTCCAGGTCCGGTTGACAGAAAATGACTAAGTATGGAAAGTATGCAGAGTAGAGGACAATAAGTTGGACAATATGCCTCCTTAGATGATTATTTGGTAATGTGGTTTATGTATGATGTTCTAAAATGTTTGACAGTGTTATGCCTCAGAGATTATGTCTTGACTTCCTTTGAAAGTCATCTTGGACAAATGTCTAAGTTCAGGTAAGCAAAGGTATAGCAAGAACAGTGAATAGGGCATAGTGCATAGGTCAGCATTCCTCCATACATAAGTATTTTGTTATGTAGTTGTAAGGTGTTGTAAACACTTGTATAAAGTATCTTATTCTAGAGTTAGGAGATCTAAAGTTCACAAGAAGGCTAGCTACAAATAATTAAGTATCGGCATAGTGTCTAATAGAGTTTGATAGAGACGGAGTCTGAGTTTTGATGGTATACAATTCTCCACAAGATGATATCATGCCTTGTGGTTCTAAGGGTAAGATTAGGAATGTGTAAAGAGTCCTTGATATGATTTGGAAGGTGTTTTGTGATCCACAGTAGAAGTTGTAAGTCAGCAGATGAACCTGTTAAGCATGCTCTTGAGGAACAGGCTGACTGGGAAGATAAATCGTGATGCGGAGAAAGGATATTGTGTGAAAGATTTATTCAAGTATTTGAATGATTAGAGCTAACCTATGTGAACATGTTTGGGAGAATATTTGGGTTCATGCAACACATAGTGCATTGGATTGAGCAACAAGGTACATCTTTCTATGTACATATTTCACTTCTTGGATGCCGACCTGATGATGGATTAAATCATGATACAGATATATATAAGTGTCATAATCCTCAATTGAGAGGTGTGTGAAATAGAAAGTATGTGTGTGATGCAAGCATGCAAATAGAAGAGTAGAGTTAAAAGAGAAGCAGCGATCAAGACTTGGGATTCAAAATTCAGTTGCTAAATGATTGCACCCTAGTATAGTGGAAAATGCTTAAGGAATATTCAGTTATCATGTGTGTTATGATTGGTAGCAAGTTGTTTTCATCAATGCAGTAAGCCTTCAACAGGGTTTAACAGCCCTCCAAATTTAACAACCCTTATTGTAATCTTGAAAGGTTCAGGGTTGAGGCAGTGGGCCTACTAAATCTAGTTGTACTTCATGGTAGTAAGCCAGCATGTTCTATGCCCGTGGAGTGACCAAGCTTGAACATCATTTCTATAAAGTTGCAATATATATTTGAGAGCTAATCCTCTCCATGGTTTTTCCCTTTTGGGTTTTCCACGTAAAATCTTGGTGTTATGTGTCATGCTATTATGGATACTGTTCATTTGTATATTATGCTTCTATTTGACTAATTCCTTGAAATGGTTGAAAGTGAAAATGCATGAACAAGTTTGTAGAACACTAATTCACCCCCCCTCTCAGTATTCCTGACAATCAACAATTGGTATCAGAGCAAGGTTCCTATGAAAAAATTTAACAGCTTAAGGAAGATCTAGGATAGTGTGATCATGGCAGCAAGAAGGTATGGAAATTATCTAAGATACAATCAACTAGAAATAGCTCTTATGGATCTTGAAAATTCTAAAGCAGAGGTCAGAGATCTGAAGGAAAATCTGAAACAAGCTGATGAGTGCATCTTAAAGCTAAAAGACCAAGTCAAGAAATTCAAAGATAAATACAAAGAAGTTAGTGACCAATTGTTATCAACAAATGAATCCCTAAATGATTTGGAAGCAGAAGATGATCTAAATTTGATTGTGAAGAACATATCAGAAGACTGTGCAAAACTTGAAAAAGAAATTATAAGTTTAAAAATAGATCTGGAAAAGGCCAGAAGTTTTAAAGAAAAATTCAAGATAAGTACTACAAAGCTTGATGAAATGATTGCTAGCTAGAGGAATGCTAATGATAAACATGGTTTAGGGTTTGACAAAGGAGAAAGTTCAAACTACGGGCAAATAAGCACTAAGTCAAGGCAAAACAAAGGATACCAGTTTAGAAATCAAAGAAGAAGACCTAGAAGACCTTCGGTCAGACAACCAAATGGTCAAAGGTACCCATCTTTCAATGGTTACTATAATTCATGCAATAAATTTGGTCATAAGGCTACTCAGTGTAGGAGTAGAGTAAATCAAAAGATTCTATCATTTTTTGGTCAGTGTTTCAATTACAAGAATGGAGATAAAAAATGGGAGCAATGAATAATTACTCAAAGTTAAATGCTTCACTTGCAATAGAATTGGTCATAGAGTTGTTGAATACAGAAGTAAAGTGAGTCATAATTCTATTAGGTGCAATGCATACTATAAAATGGGACATAGATCAAATGAATGCAGAATTTTGGTAAGAACTAATTTTCAAAATATCAGGAATAGTCAATCATTCTATGGAAAGTGTTTTGCATGCAATAGATTTGGACACATGGCTAATCAATGTAGATCAAATTCAATCAATAGAGGGAATCCAGGTCAAAAGAATGTGGTATGTTTCAATTGCAACAAATCTGGACATATTGCAAGGTTTTTTAGAAGTAGGAATGTGAAGAGAGATCGATATTTTGAAGAAAGAAAAATAGAGCAGAAAAATGAGAAGGGAAAAGAAAAGGTTGATCTGATTGAAACCAAGAAAGAAATGAACAAGTTATGTATAAAGAAAGAAGTAATTGAAGTTAAGGATCAATCCACACTGGTATTCGATGTAAATACTTCATCTGAGAAGTAAATTGAGAGCTTTGGCTTAGGGGGAACAGTGTAGAAAATCCAAATCCCCCAGCTAGAAAGTGAGTGCTAGAATCCAACACGAAGGCATGTGATGAAATCTGATGTGACACAACTCTTAGAAGAGAAACTGGAAGAAAAAGGATCAATGCGGCATATTGTGGAGCAATTCTAAATGACTGTGTTCTACAGTGAAGGGTTTTGGTAGCTTTTTTGAAATGAACATTTATGATGACTAGGTCAAGCCATGCGGAGGATAAAAAGGAACTTGTTTAATTTCGAAATCACCTTTCTCTTGGAGCTATAAAAAATTCAGAGAGATCAAAGCTAAAGTAGTGACAACCAATATTTGAAGTATTCAAAGAAAGGAAACCCTAATTCAGCAAAACAAGGTATTTTCATAGAAACCCTAATTGTCAATCTATTGAATTCTTGATATGGCAACTCCACAAATTGTAGATATTACTGAACACCCTCGACCCAAGTTCAAGAAACACGCACAGAAAGCAATCGAAGTGGATCAAACAGGTGCATTTTCAAGTATACCTTATGTAATCCTATGTGTTGAGGATGTTAGGGCATATATTCATGTTGCCCTAGATGAAAACAATAGAACTTGTCTAACAGATTTATATCTCAAGCATCTAACTGATGACCAGTTTGATCTCAAAAGGGAATACAAAACCCTAAAGGAAAAGAAGTTTATTTAGTATGTGGATTTTCGTATGTTTGTGGAGAATGAATGGGTAAGGTACGTTCTAAGCCGAATTCACCATGAATTCATATGTCTAGGACAACCCTTCAAAAACACCAAGGATGCAATTAGGGTAGTGACAGGATTATGTTCCACTAGAGGTGTGCTCTTGTTGAAGGCTGTGAAGAATCAGACTATTACAGAGGCCACTGGAGCAAGGTTCAACAAGAGGGCACTGACTATTAATGATATCATAGATAGTGATGTAAGATTTACCTTAATGGTTTTGGGCTACAAGATCTATTTCTCCAACCAAGAGAATTCTGTCTCAAGAACAACAATCTATATTGCATATCAAATGGTCAAAGAGAATGCAGATTATGATTTTTGCAAGCTATTGTTAACCCAACTACTAGAGAACTTGAAGAAGATAAAGGAAAGCAAGAACTGCCCCTTCAGATATGGTATGTTGGTCATCTACTTATTCTTTTATTTTATGAATGAGCTACCAAACATGAAGAATTTGATCTAGTTAAGAAGTAAACTAGTAGTTGTCCAAATCAAAAACCATCTAAATTGCATTGGAAGTGTTAGTGAGAAAAACATAGCCTTATGGGGTTACTTCAAAAAATTTCAAAGCATAATGCAGGTTAGAGAAAGAATTCCTAGGAAAATTGTTGACAAATATAAGGATACTATGTGTTTCATGGTTACAAAAGACCAATGTCTAATGGAAGTTGTTGAGCCTAGGACTGTCTAGGTAATGCCAATGGGGTATGAACTAGATGGGAAAATATTAGAGAGCTATACTCAATACATGTTGAGCAAACCCATGGTTAAGAAGGAAGAAAGGTTTGGAACTTATGAAGAGCTATCCATAAAACTTCATGTTGAATTTAGAAAACCTATATCAACAAAAAGGGTTAGAAAAGAGGTGGAAGAAGTCACTGCAAGGTATGGTGTCACCAAAGAACAACTCAAAGAAGTAAGGGAGAAAGCAAAGAAATTAGCAGAAGAAAAGCAAAAGAATGAACCAGTGCAGATTCCATAAAATCCATAGATGAAATAAGACAAGTTTGAGAAAGCTCAGAGGACTACTAGAAGCTCTGCCACCTCCTCTGGTGCCACAACCTCAATGAACTTGGAAAAAACATCAAAAGAATCCTCAGCCAAAGACATGAAGAGAAAGAAGATGAAAGGAAAAAGATTATATGTTAGTATAAGTGAGAAAGATGAAGATGAGACTAAGATAGATGAAGAGATCAAAAAAATGAAAACTGGGACTGATAAAGTCCTTAGAAGCACTAAAGAAAAATCCTTTAGAAAAGTTAAGTCCAGTAAAAGATAGAAAATGCCTCTAACACTTACAGATATAGTAAAGGCTGTCACTGTAGATGGGAATCTAAAACCTATGATTAAGCACTATGATGAATTTAGTAACAATGACAAAAGGAGTCTGGAGAAAGCCATTGTAATCTATCTCAACACTTTCAGAAAAGCCCTCATTGAGATCATCTCTGATCTCCAAGAAAGTCTAGCTAATATCTTGACCATCAGAAAAGAGTATGCCAGAGCTAAAGATATTGAGCTAAGGAAACATATGTTGTCTTTGTCTGGAAATCACTGTAGAGGAAGAAAATTTGATCTCAAAGGAGACCAAGGATCAGTTTAAAACCAAAACAAGAATGAATTTGTTAATGTTGGGTGATATTGATAAAGTGGTAAAAGAATCAGAAGAAATTATCTTGAAAGCTTTGAAACAACAAAATCTTCCCATTGTAAGTGTCAATGAAGAAATTGATATTCTTGTCAATTCATCTACTCCAGAAATAAATTTGGGTCAAGAATTAGATACAAATGGCCAAATCCCTGAGGAGAAAGAGGCATCTACTAATGATTCTCAAGTTAAACCATCACTTGCACAATAGTCTGAGAATGTTACTAGCAAAGAATGGACTGAGAAAGAGCTGGTAGTGGAAAATCCTCCACCTAAACAAGAAGAGGACACCAATAAGGATATGGAATTAGATTATTTAGAGCGAAGCCAGAAAGAAGAAGTCTCTGTCGGAGCAAGAGACACTGCGGAGCCTGCAAAAGAATTGTTGGAGAAAAGAAATCAAGTTTTGGATGAGCCTGCATTTCTAAATGGTCTAATAAACTTGGACATAAAGTCACTAGAACAAAATTTTAAATTGGTGACAATTGTTCAGGCAAAGGCTCAAGAGGAGATATTAAAATCACACATTAAGGATAGTGAACTGATTGATGAAGCATCTGAGATTTTGGAAAAGCTACTGCTTACCTACAAAATGGATTCATCCATGACCTCAGTAAGTCATCTAAAAGGGTTAATAAGTTCCACAAGTAAAATTTTTGAATCTTTTGAGAAATCTGCAGAAACAAAAGTGAGACAAGAGTTTGATGAGAAACGATTTAAAGAATTGAAAATAATGATAGCAAATGACAAAACTTCATTGAATAATACAATAGCCAACATATACAAAGATGTGAAAGATGTCAGAGACATGTACAAGTTTTGTTTATCTTGGCCCAAAACTACTCAAAAGATTGAAGAAAAGATCAAAGATTTGGAACAAAAATTGCTAGATATTTTTGAGAAATTTGATCGAGAAACAGAGTCAGTCATAAAGAAAGAAACAAATGTCATCAATATTCATAATGACTTGAGTAACTTAATAAATCATAAATATTAGATAAAAAGCAGGATGGGACAACTTAGAAGACTAGTTTATCCAAAGTTAGACTCAATGACAAATCTTATTGCATAGGCCAAGTTAGCCATCCACACAGACACAACTTCTGATCCCAAAAAGGCAGAACCCTTAGTTTTCTTCTCAGTGGACAAATTTAGATTCTAGAAAATACAAAGAAAAGATGGGATGTGGAGCAGACACTGATAAAAAACATATTCAATGACGTGCTCATGCACATGTAATATTACGGTGAAGATTGTACTTGTAAATATGTGGTAGAAGTATATAAAATTTTGAAATTTTGAAAAGTTTTTGGGTTTTGGATCATACCCTTTGGCATTTATGTCAAAGGGGGAGAAGAAGATCAATGAAAAATAGATAAACATCTTAGGGGGAGTAGGAGAATGAAGTGTATATAGTAAGGGGGAGCAGTCAGGCATTTTTCACTAAGTGTTGCCATCAATGCCAAAGGGGGAGATTGTTAGCAAGAGACACTACTTCGGTATGGACCAATATGTTGTCACTGATGTCAACAAGGCTCAAAGATCCTATCACCATGATAGGAAGAGATATCTCTGGAAGAACATATTAGATTCCGAGTCCGGTTGACAGAAAATGGCTAAGTATGGAAAGTATGCACAATAGAGAACAGTAAGCTAGACAGTGTGCCTCTGCAGATGATGATCCAGTAATGTGGTTCAAGTATGATGTTCTAAATTGTTTGACAGTGTAATTTATTAGAGATTATGTCTTGACTTCCTCTAGAAGTCATCTTGGAGAAATGTCTAAGTCCAGGTAAGCAAAGGTATAGTAGGAACAGTGAACAGGGCATAGTGCAGAGGTCCGCATTCCTCCATAGATAAGTATTTTATTATGCAGTTGTAAGGTATTGTAAACACTTGTATAAAGTATCTTATTCCAGAGTTAGGAGATCTGAAGTTCACTGGAAGGCTAGCTACAAGCTATTAAGTATCGGCATAGTGTCTGACAAAGTTTGATAGAGACAGAGTCTGAGTTCTAATGGTCTGCAATTCTCTGCAAGATGATATCATGCCTCGCAATTCTAAGGGTGAGATTGGGAATGTGTAAAGAGTCCTTGATATGATTTGGAAGGTGTTTTGTGATCCATAGTAGAAGTTGTAAGTCATAAGATGAACCTATTAAGCATGCTCTTGAGGAATAGGCTGACTGGGGAGATAAATCATGATGCAGAGAAATGATAGTGTGTAAAAGATTTATTCAAGTATTTGAATTATTAGAGCTGACCTATGTGAACATGCTTGGGAGAAGATTTGGGTCCATGCGACACATAGTGCATTGGATTGAGTGACAAGGTACATCTTTCTATGTACACGTTTCACTTCTTGGATGCCGACTTGATGATGGATTAAATCATGATGCGGATATATATAAGTATGATATTCCTCGATTGAAAGGTGTGTGAAATAGAAAGTGTGTGTGTGTGTGTGTGTGTGTGTGTGTGTGTGTGTGTGTGTGTGTGTGTGTGTGTGATGTGAGCATGCGAATAGAAGAGTAGAGTTAAAAGAGAAGCAATGATGAAGACTTGGGATTCAAAATTCGGTTACTAACTAACTGCACTCTGGCATAGTGGTAGATGCTTAAGTAATATTCAATTATCATGTGTGATCTGATTGGAAGCAAGTTTTTGTTATCAAGGCAGTAAGCCAGTATTAAGCCTTCAATAGGGTTTAACAACCCTTATTGTAATCTTGAAAGGTTTAGGGTTGAGGCAGTGAGCCTGCTAAATCTAGTTCTACTTCAGGGTAGTAAGCCAACATGTTCTAGGCCTTTGGAGTGACCAAACATCATTTTTGTAAAGATTGCAATATATATTTGAGAGCTAATCCTCTCCATGGTATTTTCCTTTTGGGTTTTCCACATAAAATCTTGGTGTTATGTGTCATGTTTTTGTGGATGTTGTTCATTTGTATATTATGCTTCTATTTGATTAATTCCTTGGAATGGTTGAAAGTGAAAGTTCAAGAAAAAGTTTATGGAACACTGATTCACACCCCCCTCTCAATGTTCCTAACAATCAACAGGGTATACTTTCTAAAACATTAGAATTTAGTGTTTGATTTTTTCATCAATTCAATACTCTTGTTGAGAAGCAAAGTAGGCATTACATCACAGTATTGAGAATGAAGATAGGTGGTGAATACATCTCAATTTTTTTTATAAGGTTTTGCAAGGACCATGGAATTCACAAGTAATTCACAACTAGGTACAGACCTCAACAAAATGGTGTAGATGAATGGAAAAATAGAGCAATCATTGAAAATGGCTAGGAGTATGCTTGAAGAAAAACATTTATCAAATGAATATTGGGTTGAAGTTGTAGCATTTGTAACATATATAATGAATAGATGTCCAACCAAGAGTGTTAAGAATATGATTCCAAAAGAAGAATTGAGTGGAAGAAAACATAGTGTTGCTCACATAAGAATATTTCAATGTGTGGCATATGCACATGTCCTAGATGAATTGAGAAAGAAATTAGACAATAAGGGAGAAAAATGTGTATGTGTGGCATATAGTGAAGAATCAAAGGCTTACAAATTGTACAATCCAATAACAAAAAATGTTATAATCAGCAGAGATGTGTAGTTCATAGAATATGAAGCATGGGATGGAAGCTTGGAAAAATTAGTTTATATGTATGCAAGTTTACAAAAAGAGGATACATAAGTTTTAATACAAGCATGTACTCCTATTGTGACCCCTTCCACACCTATTCAAGCTCAACAAAGTTGTCCACAAGTGACACCTTCACCAAGCATAAGGATAGCCCCATGCATTCAAACTAGTACTCCTTCAAATGAATAACAAACACCATCTACAACATGTATTCTAGGCATAGGACCATCAAGTGCACATTCTAGAAGCTATACTTCAAGTGACATGTCAAATCCAACATTGGCAAGCTTAAGGAGACAAAAAATCAAAAGTATGAGAGACATTTATGATCAAAATGAAGGTGAAAATAATGCTAGTCTAATTTCTCTTTTTGCATTATATTCACATGTAGATGATCCAATTCACTTTGAAGATGCAATTAAAGATGAATAATAGGTACATGAAATGGATGAAGAAATTGATTCTAAAGAAAAAATCATACATGGGAGCTAGCGAGTCTTCTGAATGGAAAAGATGTCATAGGATTAAAGTGGGTCTACAAAACCAAATTAAGTGCAAATGGTGATATGCAAGAGAATAAGGTTTGGCTAGTGGATAAGGGTTATTCACAACAACCTAGAGTTGATTACAATGAGAAATCTATACCAGTAGCCTGATTGGACACCTGAGAACAATACTTACAATAGCAGCTCAAAACAAGTGATATGTTTATCAAATGGATGTAAAATCAACATTCTTTAATGGCCATCTTGAAGAAGTGTATGTGGAGTAGCCACCAGGGTATGAGGTCCTAGGCCAAGAAGACAAAGTCTACAAACTCAAGAAAGCACTCTATGGACTCGAGCGAGCCCCAAGAGCAGGGTACAATAGAATTTACTCGTACCTTTTACAAATGACTTCAATAGGTGCAGCAGTGAGCCTACATTGTACACCAAAATGAATGAGCAAGGTGAAATCAAAACTGTATGTTTGTATGTTGATGACTTGATATTCACAGGTGACTTATCAATTGATTTGTTCACAGGTGACTTATCAATTGATTTGTTCAATGAAGCCATAAATAAGGAATTTGAAATGACTGATTTGGGCCTCATGAAATATTTTCTTAGCATTCAGGTGAATCAAAATAAAAATGGTATATTCATCTCCCAAACCAAATATGCAAATGATATTTTGAAAAGGTTTAACATGGTAAATTGCAAATCAACACCAACACTAATTGTGACCAGATTGAAGTTAAGTAAGGATGATAAGGGATCCAATGTTGATCCAACATTGTATAAAAGACTTGTTGGTAGTTTCATGTATCTAACAACCACAAGGCCAGACATAATGTATGTAGTAAGTCTTATCTCAAGGTTCATGGAGTCTCTATAATATTCTCATTGGCAAGTAGGGAAAATAATTTTAAGATATGTGAGTGGAACAAGAAATCATGGAATTCACTATTTAAGCTCAAATGAGTTCAAACTCATAGGTTACATAGATAGTGATTATGTAGGAAGCATTGATGATAGGAAGAGCACATCTAGTTATGTCTTTCATTTTGGAATAGGTGTAGTATCAAGGGATTCTAAGAAATAATCTATTGTCACTTTTTCATCTATTGAAACAGAGTATGTAGCAGCAATATGAGCATCATGCCAAACAGTTTGGATGAGAAGAGTGTTGAAAGATTGAAGGCATGAACAAGAAGAGGCAACTAAGATTTATTGTGAGTACAACTCAGCTATAGCACTATCTAAGAATCGTGTTTTTCACAAGAGAAGTAAGCATATTGACACAAGATATCATTTTGTTAGAGAGCTAATCAACAATAAATAGATCTTTTGGATTTTTATAGGTTTGAAAATTAGTGTACATTTATTTTCACCAAAGCATTAAGAAAACAAAGTTTTGTGTTTCAAAGAGATCATTTGGGAATCCAAGATGGCAATAGTTGTAATTAAAGGGGAGTGTTGCAATAGTAATCCTAACCACCGCTTCATTTAACAAAGATGGATCTTACTTTTGACTACTTTTTGTTTTTCCCTACATCCATCCTATTTCATTAATATTTTCTGCAAGGAATGGTTTTGAAGGTATGGCCTAACATCCTCTACATATGGTCTAGCTTCTCCAATGCAAGAATCAATACAAGACTTTATCCATAATAAAAAAATGTAGTCAAGTCATTTGTAGAATTGTGTTATTTTCTTTCTTGTGCAAGTGCAGCAAAACTGAAGTGTAATGCTCTATTTTTTCTAGGTTTTTGTAATGTAAGAGAAACAACTCTTTTAAAAAAAGATACTTTGTTTTTCTCTGTGAAAACTACCTATAGGTCTGTTTTAAAACAAAAATATGTATCTTTGTTTTCTATGTAATGTTCTATTCATATATATATGACAGCAGCTTAATATCTTTATGATATATGTATGTTTTTTCTTGTGTTTTCTATGTCCAAACAATGACCTGTGTATGATAAAGAGCTGAAGATCTATTTTTTTATTGAAAAAAAAGTCATATTTCCTCTACCTTTTCATTCATTGGAATACCTCCTCACAAAGAATTGTAAGTTCCATTTTAACTGAGGAAATACCAACGCATTATTTTGTCATTTTTTAATAATTCTCATAATGCGTTTCAGTCCAGGATCTTTCAGATCTGAATACGTCAATCACTGAATCAAGAGAATACTTTCTTGTCTATAGACCACTTATTCAATAAGACACAAGGATGTTTATAGTTCATATGAATGGTGAAAATGAATTTGACTATTATATTTCTTTTCAGTCAACCCTAACATATAAAACTTATCTCTTATGGCCCTTTATGGTATATTTATTCCATGCAAACAATCATCCTATTCACATACATCACAAAATAGTTCATCGAATTTGACTCGACACTAGATAAGCATGAAATCTATTGGAGAATTTTTGTAGATAAACTTGTGTTCTACTTTAACTTCAGGATAAAGAAAGTTCGTATCCATACAAAGTGGGGAACCAATTAATAGTAGCGGTGACATTTCATTCAGCTACATTGCAACTCTTGCCTATATATTCTCTAGCCAATTAACATTTCACAGACAAGCTAGCCTATCTCATTGAAAGCATTTTGCTTTTGACATCAATTAGTTAGGAGTAAAATTATGAGAGATGTACTACTACCTCTCCCTCAAAGGCTCCCAAAATACCTAATTTCTGTGATTTTTAGAATCTTCTGAGTGGAGATAAGAGCACTTAGTCTCACGTGGGTTTAAACCCATCATATTGGGTACTCATTTCCTTCAAAAGTTTTCATACAAAGAAGAAAGGTAATAGTAGGTGAAATATTTGTTCCTACTTATTTAAACAATTTGGTTACAATTGTAGATTGCTTTTATTTGTATAGAATGGCTATCTTTTTTATTTTTCTCTAGCATAGATGTTATGTTCTATTTTTATTTCTGTGACAGTGCCTATGAATGATTGGGCTATATTTAGTTATTTGAAACTATTTGTCCTTAGAAAAAGCATAACAATTTCTCCTTCTACATTTATCTTCAAATTACAACCAACAAATCCTCTTAGCTGATTCATTTATTTCAAACAGTGAACTTATTTATTTATCTTGTAGAACTAATCATTTATCTTCATTAGGCAGATATCTTATTTATAGTACCTCATACAAGATTTCATCTTTTTACTGTGCAACATTATTAAATCTCTCATCCTTATGAAGATAACTCAATCTTGTTTTGCACAGTTATTTGACTATTTTTTTCAAAAACCGTTTTATTAGTTTCTCATTTTAACTTTGAATGGTTAAAATGTGTAATAACCACCATGGTTACTACTAATTTCTTTTTCTACACACCAAGTACTAACTTAATTGACTATGCATCTTCTATCTAATTTAGAAGTGCCAAATTCAAGACTTACCAACCATAGTCATGGCAACAACACTATGCCACAACTAATATACTCTTACTAGAGTATGGTTAGATCCTAGGGTCAGGGTCATCCCTAGACCTAGACCTAAACCTCGATAGTTCATTCGTAATGTCCTTGTCTACATATCGCATCATGGGAATCAGAGGCTTCGTAGTTCATACTCCAACAATAAAGAGGCTTCATCCTCTCCTTTAATATGAGATCTTTAATCTCACCTTTAGATCATTGTAACATCCAAGTTCTAGAAACATAGTAAAAACCAAAAATTCACCATAAAGTAAATTTAGAAGGTGAAAATGAGACAGAGAAATGTTTTCTTTTATTCAACATGTAGTTGAGTAACTACAATTACAAGATATCTCATTACAAATTCCATAAACCATATTATCTTTCTCAAGTACAATGTTTACAAAAATAAATCTATTATAAATACCTGAATCAGATAGTGTTTTACTTAATCTCAATCAAGACAAGTTTCAAAGATATACTGCATCCAGAAATCTAACATCTTTATCGCAAGCCTCGGGATGTCTTCTGCTAGAGAGAGAGAGAGAGAGAATATCTTTCCAGTAATTTACCTCCAACCACAAACTGTCGGTCTCTTGCACTCCTTCCTAACCGGAAGTGGCCTTTCCCTTCACGAGAAGTATAGACCAAGGTGACTAGTGGTAATTTACCTTTCCGAGTACATAGTGTTGTATCTTACACAACTCTATCTATCATACAACCCTAGGTACCCTCTAGCTAAGTATGATTCCTGATAGGATGTGCATTCCAGATACAGTGAACTGACAATGCATGCAGAGACATATGCATTACTATGGCCATAGTTTTCAATATAAATTGACGTTCGTAATGAACGATGTCATAATGTTCACCCAATCAAACTCGACTTGGATACTATCATATTCCTACAGTTTGACTTGGTCATCTATGTTTAACTTAAGAAGTTATGACGTTTGAACAATTTAGTCTTCCCGACCCATACATGTTTTCTTTCACTATCTATAATCCATAGACCTGTTCAACTTTCTCTCTTTATGAGGACTATCATTGCATCATCGTAATTTCAGAGGTCCACGACTTATTGTCTCATAATAAATATAGATAGATTAATTACGACTAAGATGATAACCTTACCCAGGTTAAGCAATATAGTCTAGGAATCTAATTCCCTTCTTGCAAGTAAAAATATTTACACAAAGTCAGGGCATTTGATCCTTCAATCACAATCTAAATAATGATCTCAATGTCTTAATATAATAATTACCATATCCAGGTTAGTTAAGGTTTAACTAAAGAGTTTCATTTAACTCAAAACTAGTCTTCTTGACTTAGACAGATTCTCAAGTCACCATCAATGTTCCCAAAGATCTTAAGAAATGACTTTCTATACTTGGGTATCTCCTTGCATCCTTGCATCATCCAAGATCCATAACTTATCAACATTTAAAACTTAAGTTGAATTGTAAGCAATCAAATTAGTTTAAGCACCAAAAATAAATGAACAAATTTAGGGTTCTTACCCCTTTATCATTGATTCATAAAGTAGTCATAAAGGTATATTATATAATATTACCCTACAGGGTCAACCTAGGGTTTGCCTTTCCTTTTCCATGAAAATAGAATATCAACTATCATTTCTAGAAAGAATAGTTTTTTGTTAAATAACAACTTTCCTTCAGTCTTCTTATGACTTAAAGGTTGTTTCAAACTTCTAAACAATCTACTATAAATTATAAGAGGTATCCTCAATATCAATAGCATCAAACAATTTGACTCCAAGTCCAAGAGTCTTCCAAGTTTAATTTGATTCTAACTGGTTGATAATCTAACCCCCTTTGTCATCCATTGAAATCATGTTTAAAGTTCTTCTCCTTTTTCATATCGAACTATATAGAGTCAAATAAACAAGTGTTCTTTATTCTAAATTGATGTAAGAAAAATCCATTCTTTTTTTTGAACATCCCTAGAGCAAGGTATTCTCCTAATGACATTAATAGTATAAGAGAATTACTATTTTCAAGACTTCTCAAGACTCACAAATTTTTCTCTGCCAAGTAAGAATAAACATCCATATGAGGGTACTAGCCCTTTTCCATGTTGATCATTTGGTGATCACTAAAGTTTAGTATACAAAATATCCCTATCAAACCCAAATTTTTAGGTTTTATCCTCCTCTACCATCTTAATGGAATTACATCATATATTCCCATAGCGTAATCATTTGATAAGCCAAATGGATTAACCCCTAGCTCTTATTCTGACTACAAGGTCATTTCTAGGTTTCATCACTCTTGACTAGAAAAAAGATTATTTTCCAATGTTGTTAAATATTAAGGGATCATTCAATCTTTACAACAAGGTTATGTCTAGATTAACCTTAAAATCTTAATATAACAAATCCTATGGTTCACAAAAGTTTAGAATGTTGTCCAAGTTTGTTGTGGTATCAAATATCAAACCAAGACGAGTTTATTCTAGTTCATAAACAAGTAAAGCTCAGTTATAGATAATCTAAAGGTTCTTGTCAAGCTTAATCTTGTCTAAGTTGAATTGATTTGATACGAAAAGATAAGATGAAAAGACTTTTCTAAGTTGCTATCATTTTGAACTCAAAGTTAAGTTCCTCTTTCTCTTCTAATACTAAATTAAATCAAAACAATAATAAATGAGTGATGAGGGGGAACAACTCATCCATTGGATCTATTAGAAGATAACCCCAAAATGAATTTATAACCATTCAAAAACTATCTTAAGAATCTAGAGAAGAACATTCTCATTTATCGACCATCAACTTAAGAACTAATTCTGGATAAGAAACTTAGTTAAATACATTTGTCGGCATTCAATTCGATCTAAAACTCTTATCTGCCAAGTGTTGTCACATATTTTACACTCTAAGGGACAGATTAAAGAAATAAACATCAAACCAACAAAGCTTAAATCTTACATCGTCAAAGTTGAACCTTGGAGGGTTTTTAGAACCAAAATTAGTTAGAACTTTGACTAACACTAACTATCAAGAGTGCACCACGTACTCACATTCTTCATTCAATAACAAAAAAAGACACAGTTTGAATCCATTCTAGCCACCATGCCTTCAGGGTTCTACTATGCTAGGATAGAGGAATGTTCTATAATCCTACTCCTACACTGGTTTCATCTTCCGCTACCATAGCTAGTTAATACCAAACCACAAGCTTCCTAAGTAGTCTAGACCCATGTCAAAACATGTGTAAAACTGAGGTACAAACTCCTATAGAGTGGCGTAGTGCAGAGTGGCTCTTCATTCAGAACTAACAGTTTCATAGAAGGAAAACCTCACACAAAGCTTACAGATAAAAACAATTCTTGCATTACCCTTTACGTTGAAAGAACCCACGCAAACACTACCAAAAACATAAGATACAAATAGTGAATAGAGGCTGCGCAAAGAGGAAAGGTAAGAACCTATTGATACGTAGATTATTGCTCTTGCTAGCTTGACCTTTCTAGTTCCTTCCTGTGACTCCTCCCCTGACTCCCTCACAACTTTTTCTCTGGTAAAGAAAACTTCATGGTGGAGCTGCGAATTCCTCTTTTCACCCTCCCAACCATTCCTTACTATCTTGTATCAAACTTCTCTCCATTCTCCCGAAGACCATCCCAAACTGACTCCAAAAACCTGCTCTAAAACCTTCCCATGGTGAAGCTCTATCATGGCCCCACAAATGTCAACCATGCCTCATATGATGGCCCATCTTATGGCATGTAAGGTTGGCTTTTAACCATCTGCCAACACTCTCTCCATAATGGCGCTTTATAAGGCGATACGACAGTTGGAAAAAGTAACAACCCTTCCACTACACCTAAGATAAGGGCTTCAATACCACATTCTTCACAAATGGAGTTCAACTCTTGCAGGGTGGCAATTATAAAAGAATAAAGTGTCTCTAAAGTCAATCAAGAGAATAAATGAAGGTCAACTTACCAAAAATAAAGATTAGATCAATAATAACTCAAAGTCTTAAGCTAGAAGGAAGAAGACTCATTCGAAATGGAAGACATAAAAAACAATAGAACTTGGGCATAAACCTACTCGCCTTCGACAAGAAAAATGACATTAACAAACTAAAGGAAATACCTCACGTTTACCAAAAATATAACTAAGGTGATTTTGGAATATTCTTCCAAATAACGACCATAACAGTTATAGCATAAAATGACTTCACATTCAACTTCCGTCGATTTACAAAAAGGGAAATAAATTCACAACACATGATTAACGTGTTTTGATGGCAAACACGACGGATTGGACGTAATGCAACACAAGTTTTCTAAATCATTTGACACACAAAATGACTTCTTGCATCTTTCGACTATGAGACGTGATCCACAAATCTGCCACAATTAGGTTCATCTGTTGACGTTAAACGTCGACAATATTAGCGTCATCTAACTTGATGGGAACATCTTGACGTTCAAGAGATGACAATGAAACCTCAAGTGACTCAAGAAGAATAAAACAATTGTTTTATGGCTATGACATTGTTTACATCGCAACGACTATGTCGCCTCATCATCGAATTGACTAAATGAAAATCAAGATATCAACTACCCGTCGAAGTAGATTCAAAAGTAACTAACAAGACAAGACTGACCTCATACGACTCATTGGTTCACATTATCGTTTAACACTAGACTCGTTTGGCAAATTGACCACTCGTAATCCAAGGTCTATCTCTCTCTTCTCGAAAGATACTCTCTCTCTTCTCGAAAGATACTCTCTCTCTCTCTCTAAGAGTCGATAACCTGTAATCCTGTTTCACTTGTCATCAAACAATAAGAGATCAGTGCATCTTTATTCGATAAATTCAACTAGTAAATCAAATCTTATAATACAGTTATTAAATTGACCATAACATAATCATTTCCATGATTTCATAATTGATATTCAATACAATTCCATGTCATATCCGGTCTTAAGTCTATAACATCTCAACAAATTTACTTATGCCCAAGTAAAAAGTAAAAATATAGCAAGTCAGAAAATAGGGATGTAACATATCCTTCCCCTAAAGATTCATCGTCCTCAATGATATAAAGCATCAAAACGCAACTTAAAAGCATATTCATTGTTTAATTGCTATCAGCATAAAGTAAATGAGGAAATTTCTGCTAGAATTCATGGTGATTTCTCCCCATGCAAAACTATTCTATACTTACTGGTCCCACTGGACCTTACACTTCATAACCTCTACATTACACAAGCATTGCTTGCGATCTCCAAGTTTTTCAGAAGTTTGATCATAACCTTTCCTAGGTTCTTGTACTTTTAAATCATTCATAGATTATAACATTTATATATTGCATGAATACATTCCTCATATATAAATCACAAAAAGCATGATGCCTTCTGGCAATAATTGATAATAGATTGATTCTAGATATCAATAAAATTTCTAACCTTAAAGTTTTAGAAACATCCTTTATACTTAGGAACTGGTTTAAAATACATTCCATTCTTTAGGAATCATTTTCTGTGGTTTAACCCTTAAAAGAATTTTCCTTCTCTAACCAAGAATTATCTTGGTGTATGCTTAATCATTAACATAGCTTTTCTATTCATTATCCATTTCCTCCGATCTTTCTTGATCAGTTAAATCTTTTCATCCATTTTAATAACATTTCTGGACTAATGCTAATCCAACCTTCTAGCTTACCCAGCTTATAGGAGTTTGGCATCTTTCTGTCCAATGTTTCAATTCAAGCCATCTTAATAGCAAAATTTAAGTATTGTCAAAAAAAAAAAATTCACGTGATAAGTAGTCTCCCTACTCATATTGTTAATCCATGCAACATGTTTGGGGCAAATCTTCTAAAATCCTAGTTAACTTCCTTAGTTTAACCATATGCTCACAGGATAATAAATTATACTCTTTTTAAATTTCAGTCCTTAACATGGAGGACAAGTTTGTCAATACCTTGACATTACACGTGTATGTCTATCTGAGATAACCTTCTCAAGAAACCAAGCAGTCTAAACACATCTTGCACAAAATGTGTGCTAACACTGATGCTCCATCAGTCCAATCCCCTAGTATATAAAGTGCTACTTTCAAGAGTTTATCATCTCAAAATGGCATCGTGTCTTTTCCCAGACATAGAAAGACTTCGTACAATATCCATGCAAACAACTTGCCATTTCCATTTTGGTATGTCATGCGGGTACATCAATCCTACAGGAATTGATGTTCTACTCTTTCCTTCTGACACTCCAGACAATATGCTACCAATCTTGCAACATCATTCTTTATTCCTTTCAAGAATTAAAGAGATTTTATATCTATTAGTACTTGGTTAACCCTAGATGTCCTGCGTATGGTGGAATATGAACTTCTTTCCACACTAGTTTTCTTATTTCAGAAGAATTAGAAACACACATTCTTTCTCCAAAACTCAATAGTCTGTGAGACTTAAAATGAAAAACCTTTCAAACCTTGAATCTTTAAAAATTTTACCACAAGAGCTTTCTAAATTTACTCATCATGTAAAGGTACACCCTTAAACCATTTCCTGAGGCATCAATTTTCTCTCAAACTGTCCTTCGAAACATGAATTCATAGCATTGGTGCTGTTGTAATTTCTCTTAATCATTATAGAATCACTTGCACATAAGGATAAAGTTCTCCTTCATGCTTAAAATAAATAAATACATCTTCTAGAAGACTAGAAAACATATGTCTAAACAATCTCTAGACACACTACTCATGAGATTCATAAATAAGACAAGGCATTTGTATGTTCAAAGGACAACACTGCTAAATCACAGTGCCCATTCTTGTCCAAAAGTTGTTTCAAGGATACCCTCATCCTTTAATCTTGATTGATGACATACTGATTGCTAATCAATCACTTCTACTCTACACATCTATTCAAGGAGATCACCAATATGTGGTGAAAAATATTTGCTCCTTATCGTGGTTTTAATGAGCAAATGATATGAAATACACATTGTAGAGTTATGTCCTCCATGACAAAAACAATACCTAGTGCACCCCACAGTAACATACTAGATCTAATCAAACCTTTTAGCCAATAATTCTTATAAAGGGGCTTTTTATTCCCTTAATCTTATAGTTGTCATAAGATAAGGTGCTTTTCTAGGTAACTCATCTCAGAATTCTGAGAGGAATAAGATTTTCAGTTGATTCAATCACTGTTCCATCAACTTTGGCAGAAAGGCTTTCTTTTCCAAAATACTAGGTATCTCCTTAGTTCTAAACATGGTTAGGATTGCTCCAATTTGATCAAGAGATTAACTAGTGGTTTATTCTCTTTTAGACTTTCACCTTGGTTTGGTTCTATAATAAAACATGCTCTCATTTTCCTCATGCCAGATAATTAAGTTATCTAATAGTTTTTCTAAATCTAAAGTGACTCAAAACATCAAGACATATATTTATCTCATAACAATCAGTAGCTTGTTACAAAACATTGTCATCTTTATTATAATTTATTTAGAAGTAACCCCATCCTTATTTATATAGTTGATACGACAAGACTATATGTCACTGTCGATTTACAATCTTCTAGTTTAACAAGCATAGAGGGTTGATGTACACACAAGTACTCCAACACCTGTGACTGGCTATAGTTTACTAGGTTTTACTACACCAGTAGAAATAGTAGGATTCTTGATCAGTTCAAAACATTGTTTTCTTTCTAGCCGAATACGCTTAAGCGTATCAGCAAAAGTCTCTGAATCCTCTAGCCATGCACCTTCAGTGTAAGTAATATTCTCTTTAAGTTCAACCTCCTCGATAGGTTTCTTCTTAACCACTAATCTAGGCAAATGTTGGGGAACAGACTTCCTAGCTATTTTCTTTGTTCTTCTCCATGTCATTCTATCACAATAAGATTTGAACATTAGCTAACTGCATAATGTTGACTATAGGTTAGCACAGTGGACTCATAAGCCCTAGTGTCGACCCTGATAGCTCTGATACCATATGTAACATCCATGTTCTAGAAACATAGTAAAAACCAAAAATTCACCATAAAGTAAATTTAGAAGGTGAAAATGAGAGAGAAATTTTTTCTTTTATTCAACATATAGTCGAGTAACTACAATTACAACATATCTCATTACAAATTCAATAAACCATATTGTCTTTCTCAAGTACAATGTTTACAAAAATAAATCTATTAAAAATACCTAAATCAGATAGTGTTTTACTTAATCTCAATCAACACAAGTTTCAAAGATATACTGCATCCGAAAATCTGACATCTTTATCGGAAGCCTCGGCATGTCTTCTGCTAGAGAGAGAGAGAGTATCTTTCCAGTGATTTACCTCAAACCACAGACCATCGGTCTCCCGCACTCCTTCCTAACCAGAAGTGGCCCTTCCCTTCATGAGAAGTATAGACCAAGGTGACCAGTGGTAATTTGCCTTTCCAAGTACATAGCGTTGTATCTTACACAACTCTATCTATCATACAACCCTAGATACCCTCTAGCTAAGTATGATTCCCGATAGGATGTGCATTCTAGATATAGTGAACCGACAATGCATGTAGAGACATATGCATTACTATGGCCATAGTTTTCAATATAAATTGACGTTCACAATGAACGATGTCATAATGTTCACCCACTCAAACTCGACTTGGATACTATCATTTTCCTACAGTTTGACTTGGTCATCTATGTTGAACTTAAGAAGTTATGACGTTTGAACAATTTATTCTTCCCGACCCATACATGTTTTTTTTCACTGTCTATAATCCATAGACTTGTTCAACTTTCTCTCTATGAGGACTCTCATTGCATCATCATAATTTCTAAGGTCCACGACTTATTGTCTCATAATAAATATAGATAGATTAATTATGACTAAGATGATAACCTTACCCAGGTTAAGCAATATAGTCTAGGAATCTAATTCCCTTCTTGCAAGTAAGAATGTTTACACAAAGTCAGGGCATTTGACCCTTCAATCACGATCTAAATAATGATCTCAATGTCTTAATATAATAATTACCATATCCAGGTTAGTTAAGGTTTAACTAAAGAGTTTCATTTAACTCAAAATTAGTCTTCTTGACTTAGACAGATTCTCAAGTCACCATCAATGTTCCCAAAGATCTTAAGAAATGACTTTCTATACTTGGGTATCTCCTTGCATCCTTGCATCATCTAAGATCCATAACTTATCGACATTTAAAACTTAAGTCGAATTGTAAACAATCAAATTGGTTTAAGCACCAAAAAAAAATGAACAAATTTAGGGTTCTTACTCCTTTATCATTGATTCATAAAGTAGTCATAAAGGTATATTATATAATATTACCCTACTGGGTCAACCTAGGGTTTGTCTTTCCTTTTCCATGAAAATGGAATATCAACTGTCATTTCTAGAAAGAATAGTTTTTTGTTAAATAACAACTTTCCTTCAGTCTTCTTATGACTTAAAGGTTGTTTCAAACTTCTAAACAATCTACTATAAATTATAAGAGGTATCCCCAATATCAATAATGTCAAACAATTCGACTCCAAGTCCAAGAGTCTTCCAAGTTTAGTTTGATTCTAGCTGGTTGATAATCTAACCCCCTTTGTCATCCATTGAAATCATGTTTAAAGTTCTTCTCCTTTTTCATATCGAACTATATAGAGTCAAATAAACAAGTGTTCTTTATTCTAAATTGATGTAGGAAAAATCCATTCTTTTTTTTTAACATCCCTAGAGCAAGGTATTCTCCTAATGACATTAATAGTATAAGAGAATTACTATTTTCAAGACTTCTCAAGACTCACAAATTTTTCTCTGCCAAGTAAGAATAAACATCCATATGAGGGTACTAGCCCTTTTCCATGTTGATCATTTGGTGATCACTAAAGTTTAGTATAGAAAATATCCCTATCAAACCCAAATTTTTAGGTTTTATCCTCCTCTACCATCTTAATGGAATTACATCATATATTCCCATAGCGTAATCATTTGATAAGCCAAATGGATTAACCCCTAGCTCTTATTCTGACTACGAGGTCATTTCTAGGTTTCATCACTCTTGACTAGAAAGAAGATTGTTTTCCAATGTTGTTAAATATTAAGGGATCATTCAATCCTTACAACAAGGTTATGTCTAGATTAACCTTAAAATCTTAATATAACAAATCCTATGGTTCACAAAAGTTTAGAATGTTGTCCGAGTTTGTTGTGGTATCAAATATCGAACCAAGACGAGTTTATTCTAGTTCATAAACAAGTAAAGCTCAGTTATAGATAATCTAAAGGTTCTTGTCAAGCTTAATCTTGTCTAAGTTGAATTGATTTGATACAAAAAGATAAGATGAAAAGACTTTTCTAAGTTGCTATCATTTTGAACTCAAAGTTAAGTTCCTCTTTCTCTTCCAATACTAAATTAAATCAAAACAATAATAAATGAGTGATGAGGGGGAACAATTCATCCATTGGATCTATTAGAAGATAACCCCAAAATGAATTTATAACCATTCAAAAACTATCTTAAGAATCTAGAGAAGAACATTCTTAGTTATCGACCATCAACTTAAGAACTAATTCTAGATAAGAAACTTAGTTAAATACATTTGTCGGCATTCAATCCGATCTAAAACTCTTATCCAAGTGTTGTCACATCTTTTACACTCTAAGGGACAGATTAAAGAAATAAACATCAAACCAACAAAGCTTAAATCTTACGTCGTCGAAATTGAACCTTGGAGGGTTTTTGGAACAAAAATTAGTTAGAACTTTGACTAACACTAACTATCAAGAGTGTACCACGTACTCACATTCTTTATTCAGTAACAAACAAAGACACAGTTCGAATCCATTCTGCCCACCATGCCTTCGGGGTTCTACTGTGCTAGGATAGAGGAACGTTCTATAATCCTACTCCTACACTGGTTCCATGTTCTGCTACCACAGCTATTTAATACCAAACCACAGGCTTCCTAAGCAGTCTAGACCCATGTCGAAATAAGTGTAAAACTGAGGTACAAACTCCTACAAAGTGGCGTAGTGCAGAGTGGCTCTTCATTCAGAACTAACATTTTCATAGAAGGAAAACCTCATACAGAGCTTACAGATAAAAATAATTCTTGCATTACCCTTTACGTTGAAAGAACCCACACAAACACTACCAAAAACATAAGATCCAAATAGTGAATAGAGTCTGTGCAAAGAGGAAAGGTAAGAACCTGTTGATACGTAGACTATTGCCCTTGCTAGCTCTACCTTTCTAGTTCCTTCCTGTGACTCCTCCCCCGACTCCCTCACAACTTTTTCTTTGGTAAAGAAAACTTTGCGGTGGAGCTGCAGATTCCTCTTTTCCCCCTCCCAACCGTTCCTTACTATCTTGTATCAAACTTCTCTCCATTCTCATGAAGACCATCCCAAACTGACTCCAAAAACCCACTCTAAAACCTTCCCACGGCGAAGCTCTGTCACGGCTCCACAACTGTCGACCATGCCTCATAAGATGGCCCATCTTATGGCATGTAAGGTT
Source organism: Cunninghamia lanceolata (assembly GCA_027924645.1). Classification (NCBI taxonomy): domain Eukaryota; kingdom Viridiplantae; phylum Streptophyta; class Pinopsida; order Cupressales; family Cupressaceae; genus Cunninghamia; species Cunninghamia lanceolata. Next base: position 6,818,273 of record BSBN01000934.1, read on the forward strand.
GGCTTTTAACCATCTGCCAACACTCTCTCCATAATGGCACTTTATAAGGTGATACGGCAGTTGGAAAAAGTAACAACCCTTCCACTACACCTAAAATAAGGGCTTCAATACCACGTTCTTTGCAAATGGAGTTCAACTCTTGTAGGGTGGCAATTATAAAAGAATAAAGTGTCTCTAAAGTCAATTAAGAGAATAAACGAAGGCCAACTTACCAAAAATAAAGATTAGATCAATAATAACTCAAAGTCTTAAGCTAGAAGGAAGAAGACTCAGTCGAAATGGAAGACGTCAAAAATAATAGAACTTGGGCATAAACCTACTCGGCTTCGATGAGAAAAATGACATCAACAAACTAAAGGAAATACCTCACGTTTACCAAAAATATAACTGAGGCAATTTTAGAATATTCTTCCAAATAACGACCATAATAGTTATAGCATAAAATGACTTCACATTCGACTTCCGTCGATTTACAAAAGGGAAATAAATTCACAACACATGATTAACACGTTTTGATAGAAATCATGATGGATTGGGCGTAACGCAACACAAGTCTTCTAAATTGTTTGACGCACAAAATGACTTCTCGCATCTTTCAACTACGAGACGTGATCCACAAATCCACCACAATTAGGTTCATCTGTTGACATTAAACGTCGACAATATTAGTGTCATCTAACTTGATGGGAATGTCTTGACGTTCAAGAGATGACAATGAAATCTCAAGTGACTCAAGAAGAATAACGCAATTGTTTTACGGCTATGACGTTTACATCGCAATGACTATGTCACCTCATTATCGAATTGACTAAATGAAAATTGAGATATCGACTACCCATCGAAGTAGATTCAAAAGTAACTAACAAGACAAGACTTACCTCATACAACTCATTGGTTCACATTATCATTTAACACTAGACTCATTTGGCAAATTGACCACTCGTAATCCAAGGTCTATCTCTCTCTTCTCAAAAGATACTCTCTCTGTCTCTGAGAGTCGATAACCTGTAATCTTGTTTCACTTGTCATCAAACAATAAGAGATCAGTGCATCTTTATTCGATAAATTCAACTAGTAAATCAAATCTTATAATACAGTTATTAAATCGGCCATAACATAATCATTTCCATGATTTCATAATTGATATTCAATACAATTCCATGTCATATCCTATCTTAAGTCTATAACATCTCAACAAATTTACTTATGCCCAAGTAAAAAGTAAAAGTATAGCAAGTCAGAAAATAGGGATGTAACAATCATGGTCTTTAATTGAATCTTATGATTCCAAATCAATTCATATACAATAGTATGATAGCAAATGCAATCCAATCAAGAGTTAGTTCAATATCAACATCAATAGGCAAAAACACACAACATCACATAGTGACTAGCTCATAAAAGTATTACTTATTCACACATAGTGATAGGCTCAAACACACATTCCTTGCACACAATGTGACTATCACTCACATGAGTCACATATACAACTGTGACTATCTCATGGGTACAACCCATATACACAAAGTAAATAACTCATTTATCCATGACAAAAACACCATGGGACTAGCTCCTGCAAGTCACATATACATAGAGTGAATAAACCATGCATGTGTCACATATAGCCAAAGTGACTATCTCAAGCATACAACACATATACATAAGGAGAATAATTCATGCATCCATCACATACACACAGAGTGACTATCTCATGCTTACCACAAATATAGCCAGTGTGACTAATACACACCCTTATCACATATAACCAATGTGAATAGATCATGTAGGCATCACATATACACAATGTGACTAATTTACATATACACCATGTGATTAGCTCATGCAGGTGACATATATACACAAGATGACTGGATCATATGCACATCATAGGCACACATTGTGACTAGGTGCAAAAGGAATGGTTGTAACCATATTGCAAGTATTTCCCCCAGTGCCTAATTCACTAGCTCATAAGTCTTCAAATATATCTCTACCCAAAAAAGGAAGGTGGGTATAACTAATGGTACACGATAGGTTCCATCATTTTTCCTAATTTACAACCAACTATGATGATAAGAAAACATCCCATACTACTTGCAGTCATCACTGGCAAGGACTCAAATGTAATATCATATAAAACATAAGGTCCTTAATACAGATGCACACAATGATTGACTCACACCTACATCATGACCGACTAGTAATAGAAAGTGGATGTAACCTATTAGATGCACCTTCCCATTACCTGGTTCACTAACACATAAGCTCCCATCCTTTTCCTAGTTCACAACCAACTGTGATGACAAGAAAGCATCATATACTACTTATTGTCAACACTAGCTAAGGAATAGGTGTAACAACATAGACATTCGCATCCAACTGTGATGACAAGCAAGAATCCCATACTACTTGTTGTCATCACTGGATAAGGACTAGGTATAACAACATACATCACCTATGGTTATTAAGAAAATTTCCACAGCCCATTGAGCCATCAAGTCAGTGGATCCTAACATCTATCGCTTCCATGCCACTCGCGCAAGTTGGTCCAACCTGGTATGGTGTAGCTCCTGGCATCTATCACATGCATGGTACTGGTGAAATCTAGCTAAGCCCTATCATACCAAAGGGTAGCTCCTGGCATCTATCACATCCATGGTACTGGTGATAGCCGACTAACCCTAAGATATGGCAGATAGCACCTAGTATCTATCACCTCCACGGTACTGGTGACAAATGGCTAAACCACACTTGTATCATAACTTGGATCACTCCTAGGATATGTCCCCTCTATGCTAGTGGTGACAACTAGCTCATCCTAAGATATGACGGATAGCACCTGGCATCCGTCACCTACACGGTACTGGTGACAGTCGGTTATCTGCACCTATATTAGACTCGGTTCCAACATGTGGGTCATCTTATCGCCAAGGGAAACACAATCAGAATGTCACAAGGATTCACAAAAATAGATTAGGTTGACTTGGTTACATGTCACATAGAGGTCCATAAACCAATACACAAGGTCTTTCTAGGTCTAGGGGTCTAAATTACAAGTCAACACTCAATAAACATATTGGACCCACATGAATTGGATCCTATATAGTCACATAGGCATAAACATATACAAACACAAAGTAATATCAAGGGCCATTCCATATAGTTAGTTGTTACTTGGAAACACGATATATATTATACATAAGTCATACCCACAATAGTGATATTAGACAAGTCCAAGTCACCTTTGTATATGCACATTGAGACGAATCATTAAAATGGTATTCTAAAAGTCCATCAAAGATTGTAGTAGATTTGGAAAACATGACCCAACAGGCTCAGAGTATAGGAGCCTAGTGCTGATAGAGTACCTTTTAACTGACTTGAGGCTATATAATGAGACTTACTAATTGGAAGGCGGGTTCATATCTCCATCATGTAGTTTCAGCTTCAAGATAAAACATATCAAAGACTGAAGGTTGATCAAGTTTAGGGACACCCCACGCCTCAGAGTCATTTCCTAAACCCCTCCCTATGGACTTGAGGTCCAGCGGCATCCTTCGCTCAAGAACTACCTACATACCCACTTCCAAATGGGATTGAAGTCACATCTAGTTCGCCTCACTTTAATCTCTCAAGAGGATATCATATAGGTTCATACCCTCAAGGTTTTAACTGCCACTAAAGTAGCTTTCCTCCTAGAAACAAGGTGGAAGGAATACTAATGGAGGCTAACTATATAAGGGCTTAAAACCAAATAGTGCATCACATCACTAGTTACCACTACCCATTCCACACAAACCATGACTTGCCAAGCTCAATGATTAATAACTAAACTGCAATTCTTGGATTACTATTCCATACCTGAACAAGGTCCATCCAACTGATTCCCCCAACAATCAAATAGTATTAAATAGTGTGTATGGAAACCCAACCATGTTCTTAGTTTAGAAAACCTACTTTAATAGGGACAATTCTCGATTCATACCCAAAACAATCATTCCATGACAACTATACATCCGAGGCGTCCTTCCACATTCTATACTATGATGATCGCACCCTACATATATCTCATCTACCTTGTAGATCAATAATACAGTACCTTATGTGATTAGGTACTCAAATATAGTGTTGACTATAACCTAGTCAATATTGTATCTTCCCATTTATTCTAAGTGACCTCACCAATATCACTAGAAAGAGCTACATAACCGTATGTCATTTTATTTATTAGAATTTATGTTTGACATGCACATACATCCACAGCACTTCTAACATTCCCATAATCATATCCATAAATAGAAATATGCATAACAACAGTATCAATATAAAATAAGTCCCATCATGATAGAGCTCATCCCTTGAATGGACTTAATATCTTTACTTTGCAACATATATGTGAAGAGTTAATGTAGTTCCATATGATGTCCTATTGTATTATAGTTGAAGTATATCAAACGTTATAATCATATTATTGTATGGCGTCCTTTGCAAATAGAATACAGCATGTCAAAATGTTAGTTCCATATCACGCATGGGTCATTAAGATAAATTTGCCTATAGAGGGGTCTTGTGTATGGCATTCTTATGCTTGACTTATGAAATTGAACTTCGTATCATATGTCATTGTTCTATAACTATTGCTAGAAAGTGTCATTTCTAATAGATCATCATGTTAGATCGATAATCATATTCTAAATCTTTTGTTTTCATTTACCCTATGGTGTAGCCCCTTATTCCTATAATAGTCCAATTCATGGACTATATGATATCACACTTGCCACTTAAAATTGATATGATCTTAATGATCAGTGATGAGAAATTAGGAGGTTTTGTACAATATGACTATAGTTGTTTATCTCTTAACTCAATCTCCACAACATCCTCAAATTTAAATGACAAAATTGCCTTCTAGTTGGTACATAGTCATACAACAGTTTGTTACAATTATAGTACCTTATCCTTAGTTCACGTAATAGTTCTAGTATTAGGGTCCTTATACATAAGAGACCAAAAAGCATCATGCTTTCAAATAAAGATTTTACCCCCAAAACTAAAATAAGTCACCCAAAAGTATTGACATGCAACATTAGAGATATGTTCAATACAATGTAGTTCTAGTGCTACTAAATGAAATCATCATATCACTTACAGTATTATGTGACCATAAGCAAATCTCATATTATGTAAATCTCATTCTTAGGTCATAATAAAAGACTTCTAAGGCTGTAGACTTAACATAAACCTCATTTTCTACATGCCTTTCTAGGGCGAAGTCCACAACACATCTTGCTCCTAACAACTTAACTCATAGTTAGAAATGATGGATATGAGTTACTTTTTGATTTCATAAAATGAACTCAACAAGAATATTACTAACACTATCAATCAACCTATACATCTGTGTGCATAACGTTGTGATCCTATCAGTATCAAATGTTGTTAACCATGATATTGTGATATAACAATGACTTTAAACGTTGTTGTTAAGAAAAATAATTAATTGAAAATTATAAAATAATGCAATATGATCCATATCAACATACCAGGTGTCAATCAATATTTTGTCAAGGTCTTTCTTTTAATTACAAATTTTTTTTTGTTATAACTATTACTTACTACAACCATAAGATTATTTCAACAATATCTTTGACCTCTTAATAACAATACCCATAAACAAAGGTCATTCTAGATTAATCATTTCTAACTGCATAAGTGGATAATTTAGAATTAAACAATATTTTAAAGAAGCCATGAGGAAGGTTGTACTCATCTCTAGAGATGATGTCGAAGGTATCCCTAAGGTGGGCGTTGGAACTAGCACATTCTTTGCATGACGCTGAGGGTATTTATGATGTAAGCGTTGGAACATTTCCTCCCATATCTGGTATAAAGTGCTCTATCATGCATCTTACTCTAGCATTACCAATGATACGTGGTTGAATATTTAGTCCTCATATAGGAGAACATGAGATTTGTCACGGCGTCAAGGAAGCCATAAAGTGGGACTGCCTCATTGCTGGTGAATACAACTACCATTCTTCTCTATTTTCTATCCTCCTATCCACTCTATTGCCGTACACTTCACTCTGGAATACAACCCCAAAAGAGCCCACTGATCTCCTCTGCTCTAGGTTGGATCAATAGTCCTCCCATTCGAAGGGGCCTTAAAAGAACTATCTACTTTGATCACGGTGCACCATATGCTATGCTTCAACAGATCAGTCTTCCACATGCTTATCAAATCGCCTGTTTTTCCCAACTTAGGCACCCACACCTGGTTACCGACTCTTGCAACTGAGCTTGACCGCTTAATATCCTCTATTTGAATAATTCATTCTCCAATCTCCTACCAGAAGCACTCACATCTATCACTATAATATCCCACTATTGGTTGCACAAACATGCCAGAAATAGGCCCACATAGCCATATATAACTAGCCCATGTATGAGGAATCCCTAAAACCTGACATAAGGCATCAACAATGAGAGCTACAAAGCCCATCTAAACTGCATCCCTGCTGCCACATATGCAACCCTTGCTAGAGTTCTGAGAGGAACTCCACTCTTCACTTTTCTCCCCAGACGAGGATGACTTCTAGTCAAGATTAAAATCTATACTAATCCTTGCAACTCCAAAATGATCAGTATGACAAACAACAACAATTCTTGAATGAACCTCACAGTCAATTTCAGATGATGGGTTTGCTGAAAAAATAACTTTCAAATGATGGGTATTATGATAACAATAACTGTGGCATGAACCCAATGATTTTAGATGATAGATATGATGTCAGAGAACAATTACTCCATGAACATAACAATTTCAGATGATGTGTATGGAAACAACAATCGTTCAATGAATCCAATAACTCCATTTGATGAGCATGATGAAATATCAATAGTTCAATGAAATACCACACCTCCACACAGTATAAATTCAAAAGAGACATAAGATTTCTTTAGATATACCACACCTTCACACAATATGCTTGTTGCCACTATAAATTGCTTGATTTATTTCATGTTCCCCAACTTCATCTCTTACCTATTCTGCACGTTGTTTTTCATCATCCTGGTGTGAGGAGGTGATAATAATGAGAGGGGGGCCACCCTACCTTAATAATGGCATGGAATTTGCTTTGCCATACCCCCGCCATAATTTTGTCTCCATTCCATCCCAACTATTTCACTTTCCTATCTTTAATATGGCATTTTGGTCAATTTACCAATGCCTTTCACTATGACCTTATGTTTTGACAGGAGTCCATACTTAATCTCCGTGGGGATGTGACATTCTTCCCCCCTTGGGATAAGTATTAGGAAGTTGCCTTTTCTATTTTATTTTTCTAATAAGTACCTTTAATCCATTTATTGTTCTCTTCTTGCTCTGATTTGGACCTTTGTGATACTTGTTTATGAGTTTCATAGTCAATTTTTTTTTCTTATTTACTTGTCAATAGATATACTCAAGCCATTTAGTGTTATGCTCTCAACATGTTTTGAGGTCTTGGGCCTTTTTTTACAACTTTTGTACATAATTTTCTCCCAAATTGTGGGCTACTAACTAATTATTTATTTTGAATCCCATTTCATTGCCTTTGAGAAGCTTTATTTTTCCCTAATTTGACCAATTTAAAACAAATTTATAGGATTAAAAGGGATACATATTTGAAAATATACCCCACAATTACATTTTCACTCATTACAATCCTCATTTTCTTCAACTTATGCATTGCTTTCTCATATGGTAGGTCATTATTCATATCATTACGTACCCCATTTACCTATTCATTCTCACAAGGTAGTGTAGTACTGACCTCTCTTCCTAGTCAACTGCACCTCAAATATTCAACTTAATTTTATCAATGTCCAGTTAAGTCCCCAATTCCATAGTCAAGTCACTCACTAAGTGAGTTTCATCACATATCACCAGTGTCCGATTGACTAAAATTAGTAGAATTTCAGTTCAAACAAGTTTATTCAATTATCAAATAATACAACACAATTCTATGTGTTCTTGCACGTTATGATTTTCATGGCCTCTTTCCATGATAATTGCAATGTAAGCTCATTTCCAAACTCATAATGAGCTAGTTTACATATGCCATATATACAATTTGATGCATACCAATCTTCACTCTATCTATTGTTCCTTCAATATGTATCTATGTACATATAGTTTTTGGAATATGGTGCAGGGGCACCTAGGTACTTTAATTAATTTCATGTTCTTTTGATGTTTTGGAGTTGTATAAGGTCCACGTGATCAATTGTAAGGCCTAGTGCCACGTGTGAGTCTGAGTGGAATAGGACAAGTCATAGGGTCTGTTAGTGGAAGAGCAAACACATTGTAACTGAATAGGTTGACAGTTGCAGAACGGTTGGCATTCCCACCGATGCAAACTGTCAAGAACAAGAACATGTATAAACAGTTAAGTGAACAAAAGAGGAGTAATATAGAAATTGGGTGTGATTTGTGGTAGAATAACAGTAAGAAGATAGAAGAATTGTTTTCAATGCAGAAGTTCCCAAGATAAATAAAAGATCCTATTTTGTTTGTGTTCTTTCACCGTGTCACTTTGTTCCATTTTGTCATTCGGATGGGTTACTGAGCCATTCCACTGACGAGATTTCTTCGAAATCGGTGGAATGGGTCTATTTGTACAGTTAGTGTTCTTTTTGTTTTTGTTTATGTTCAATGTCGGATCGAGTGTGGGATATGCTGATCGAGCCTAGCATCTCCATGTGCTAGGATTCGACGAAGGTAGAGAGTGTCTGCGTTGCAGAGTTTGTATCCGACAGAACAATAACTATCAGAGAAGGCCTAGATGATGGTTGTCTGGTTGGAAAAACAAGAAGAGCTAAGTCAGAAGCAGTAGTCTACCCGAAGGGTAGTCGGAGTAACCCAGTGCATCGGCGTAAGATTTGTATTGTTTCACCGGATATACTTTATGTGAGTATATCGCAGTTGTATGTTCATGTGTATGTCCCGAAATTACATCGGGTGAGATACAAGGAAGGTCAACGGTCAATTCCTAAATGCATGTTCTGAATGTATGTGGAGAATGCATCTCCTGAATGTATATTGAAAATATGCATTGTGCATATACATTGTGTTGGATGCAAGAGGCAATCGGCAGCGACGTGGAAGGAAACCGGTGATCACAACTCAATGGAAGTATATACAGTCTTTTGTTATGTTTTTTATGCTTCCTCTGTGCACTCTGCATCATTTTGGTATTAGAGCCTTGGATGTTCTGTGTGTGACAAATCTGTGTATGTTTATGTCAGATAGAGAGAGTGAAGGAGAGGCCAGTGCCATGCCTCCAAAGGGGATGACAGCAGAAGTGCTTAAAAAGTTTCAAGAGATGGAAGAAATGATCAAGGTTGGAGTCAAGGTTGGAATCAAGGAAACACATCAGGCTGAGTTGAAGGCACTAAAGATAGGAAAGAAATCAGATGATGAATCTAATGAAGAAGAAGAAGACGGGGAAGAGGAAACAACCTCAGGACAGACAGATATATCTGTAGATCAGAAACAATTTCAGGAGGCCATAAAATCACTTGGTAAGGAATCATCTGAATCAAGAATGGAGATTTTGATGTTCAGGGGAAAGATGGACGCAGAAGAAGTCATCGAATGGGTCGAGGCTTTGAACAATTACTTCGAGTACAAGGAGGTACCGGAGAATAGAAGAGTCAAGTTTGCAAAGATGAAATTGAAGGGTGCTGCACTCACGTGGTGGAACTACACCCAGGGAGAAAGGGTGAAAAGTGGCAAGAGCATGATCTCATCCTGGAGTCGAATGGTAGAGAGGATCAAGGCTCAGTTCCTACCAGTGGATTATGAAGTGCAGACATACAGGAAAATGTAGAACCTCAGACAAAAAGACATGGATGTATCCACCTACACAGAGGAATTTCACAAATTGTCTCTAAGGTATGGGCTTGCTAAGGATGAAAAGGGAAGAATTGCCAGGTATATTAATTGCCTGAAATATAGCATACAAACTGAGATTACCATCTTGACACTAGAAACTATGGACAAATGCTTCCAAGTGGCACTAAGAGTAGAAGAGAAGTAGAAAAGCAAAGGAGAACAATAGAACAGGGGCAGAGGTGGAAGGAACTTCAGAGGCAGAAATAGTTTCGGTGGCAGAAATTAGTTCCAGAAGAATCAAGGGGAGTTCAGTCAACAAGAACATAGTGGAGAATCTAGTTCCAGAGGGGGTTTCAGAGGAAGGAGACCCAATGGAAGAGGTAGATTTGGTGGACTAGGCAGAGGTCCTAATGTCTTCACAGGAAGATGTTATAATTGTAACCAAATTGGGCACACAGTAGGCAAGTGTCTAGAGAAAGCCTCAAGCTCTTATGGAGGAGATAGAAGGAGCTAGCTGATTCAAGAGGAAGATTGTCAGAGTGTGAACTCATCTATGGGAAGCATAGCTCCAGCACAAGATGGAGAGAATCTCATGATGAGAAGGATGATGCTGAAGGTACCACAGAACAATGAACCACCGCAGAGGAAGACACTATTTAGAACTCTGTGTAAAGTTTCTGGCAAAAGGTGTAAGGTAATTGTTGATTCTGGCTCAACTAAAAATTTAGTTTCAGTAGAAATGGTAGAGAAATTAAATTTGAAAAGATTGCCACATGTTAGTCCATACAAAGCTGGTTGATCAACAAGCTTGGGTAGAATTTTAGATAGGGGAATATGGGGATAAGCTTTTGTGTGATATAATTCCCATGGATGCATGCCATTTACTGTTCAGTAGACCTTGGCAGTATGATGTACAAGCCCAGCATGATGGTAAATCTAATTCTTTTGTTATCACCAAGAATGGTAGACAGTATAAGATGGATCCTTTACCAGAAGAGAGTGTAGACAAGAATGTAGGATCAATTATCATGTTAGTGAGTGGGAAAGAGTTTCTCCATACTCTAAAAGAAGAGGGAACCCAGGGGTATGCTCTAATTCTGAAACCTAAAGACAATTCTAATTTGTCTAAAAATAGCAAGGAAAAAGTCCCTAAGGAAGTGCAGGAATTGTTAGACAAGTATAATAGTATCATGGTGGAGGATATGCCTAATACACTACCCCCTATGAGAGACATAAGTCATCAGATTGACTTCATCCTAGGATCCACATTGCCAAATAAACCAGCTTATAAAATGACACCTAATCAGAATGAGGAGATTGCTAAACAAGTTCAAGAACTGTTGGATAAGGGCTTGGTGAACAAAAGTCTTAGTTCGTGTGCTGTACCTACAGTTTTAGCTCCAAAGAAGGATGGAAAATGGAGGTTATGTACTGATTCAAGAGCCATAAATAAGATCACCATCAGATATAGGTTTCCTATGCCCAGAATAAAGGACCTCATGGATTGTTTGGGCGGAGCTCGGTACTTTTCTAAAATTGATCTCAAAAGTAGATACCATCATATCAGGATTAGACAAGGGGATGAATGGAAGATAGCCTTTAAGACTAATGAGGGTCTTTATGAGTGGGCGGTGATGCCATTTGGACTGTCCAATGCTCCAAGCACTTTCATGCGTCTAATGAATGAGGTATTTAAAGATTTTATTAGCAAATTTGTTGTTGTCTATCTTGATGATATTCTAATTTTCGACAGGACAAAGGAAGAACATTTGCAGCATTTTGAAGAGGTGTTGAAGAAACTACATGAGGAGAAACTGATGATCAATATGGAGAAGATTGTCTTCATGAAGGAAGAACTCACATATTTGGGATTTGTGATATCCCAGGGTAATTTGAAAATGGATTCGGAAAAGGTAAAGGCTATTCTGTCTTGGCCAGCACCTAGGATAGTAAGTGATGTGAGAAGTTTTCATGGGTTGGCAACTTTTTATAGGAAATTCATAGGAGGATTCAGCCATGTTTGTACACCCACTTTGGATACCATAAAAGGAGGATAGAAAATTAAGTTTGTTTGGAATAGAGTAGCAGATGAATCTTTTGAGATTCTTAAACAGAAAATAGCAGAGAAACCTATTTTGATTTTGCCTGATTTTAATAAGTTGTCAACTGTAGAATGTGATGCCAGTAAACTTGCCATTGGTGCTGTCTTGAGTCAGGAAGGCAGACCTGTTGCTTTCTTTAGTGAGAAGCTGAATGATGCTAAAAGGAAGTATTCCACATATGATCTAGAATTGTATGCAATGGTGCAAGCATTGAAAAAATGGAGACATTATCTCTTGTCCAAGGAATTCATTGTTTATACTGACAACCATGCTTTGAGTTTTCTGAATTCGCAAGAGAAACTAAATCACAGGCATATGAAGTGGGTCGAACAACTCCAAGTGTATACTTTTTCCGTCAAACATAAGAAGGGACAAGGTAACAAGGTGGCAGATGCTCTAAGCAAAAGAGTGTGCACTATACATGAAATCTAGTTACAAAGTGTGGGAGTGGATTCTCTCAAGAATATGTATCAAGATGATGAGGACTTCAAGGAGACATATGTAGTTTGTTCACATTTTTTAGATTCCTATCATTCTGATTTTTCTGAATATTTGTTGCAGCAAGGGCTACTGTTCAAAGGCAGCCAACTATGTGTACCTAGGTGTTCCATGAGGGAGAACATCATAAAAGAGAAACATTGTGGTAGTCTTAAAGGTCATTTTGGACTAGACAGGACATTGGAACAAGTGAGAAGGCTTTACTTCTGGCCTAAGATGCAAACAGATGTCAAGAAATTTGTGGAAGGTTGTAACATTTGCTAGAAGGCAAAAGGGACTTCATCAAATGCATGTCTCTATTAACCACTTCCAATTCCGCAAAGGCCATGGGAGTGCATCAGTATGGATTTTGTTTTGGGTCTTCCCTGGACTCAAAGAGGATTTGACAGTGTGTTTGTTGTTGTTGACAGGTTTAGTAAAATGGCTCATTTTGTGCCATGTAAATGTACTAATGATGCTTCACATATTGCTGGTCTTTTCTTCAAGGGGATAGTAAGAATTCATGGTTTTCCATTGAATATTGTTACTGACAGAGATCCCAAGTTTGTGGGACATTTTTGGCGCACATTGTGGAAGAAATTGGGCACCCAATTGTCTTTCACATCAGCATATCACCCTCAGATGGATGGACAAACTAAGGTGGTGAATAGATCACTGGGTAATCTTTTGAGGTGTTTGACTCAACAGCATGAAGAAGCATGGGATATGATCATCCCACAGGCAGAATTTGCATATAATTATTCTATTAATAGGAGCACAGGAAAGAGTCATTTTGAAGTTGTATATGGGATTCATCCCAGGGGAATTTTGGAGCTTAGGGATCTCTAGAACATGGAGAAAAAGAGTGCACAAGGAGAAGATTTTGCAGTAAGTATGAAAGATATCCATGATGCTGTCAGAGGAACTATACAGAAGAACACAAGGAAATACAAAGAGAGCTGATCAGAACAAAAGGGATGTCCAATACAAAGTTGGAGATTTGGTGATGGCATATCTGAAGAACGAAAGGCTTTCGAAGGGATAGCACACGAAGGTTCTTATGAAGAAGATAGGTCCATGTAAGATTGTACACAAGTTTGGGCCTAATGCATACAAAATTGAACTCTCTCCAGGTTTCGCAATATCACCCATTTTTAATGTGTCTGACTTGTTTCCATTCAGAGGAAACAATGTTGCTGGTTCAGATGTGACAGAAGCAGGGGATGCAAAATGGATTTCTGATCTTCCACCGAGTCAGCCAGTGCAGCTAGAATGTATTTTGGACACCAAAGTTTAGAAGAAGACCAAGCATAAAACCTAAAAGCAGTATCTGATAAAATGGCGTGGTTTGCCTGATGAAGATGCTACCTGGATGAGCGAGGAGGACATCATCAAACATGGGGTTACTGTTTCTGACTTGGTTCCTCAAGGGACTTAAGTTCTTTTACATCTTGGGAGTATGGTGCAAGGGCACCTAGATACCTTAATTAATTTCATGTTCTTTTGATGTTTTGGAGTTGTATAAGGTCCACGTGATCAATTGTAATGCCTAGTGCCACGTGTGAGTCCGAGTGGAATAGGACAAGTCATAGGGTCTGGTAGTGGAAGACCAAACACATTGTAACTGAATAGGTTGACAGTTGCAGAACGGTTGGCATTCTCACTGATGCAAACTGTCAAGAACAAGAACATTTATAAACAGTTCAATGAACAGAAGAAGAGTAATATAGAAATTGGGTGTGATTTGTGGTAGAATAACAGTAAGAAGATAGAAGAATTATTTTCAGTGCAGAAGTTCCCAAGATAAATAAAATATCCTATTTTGTTTGTGTTCTTTCACCGTGTCACTATAGTTAGTTCCATTTTGTCATTCAGATGGGTTACTGAGCCATTCCACTGACAAGATTTCTTCAAAATCGGTGGAATGGGTCTGTTTGTATAGTTAGTGTTCTTTTTGTTTTTGTTTATGTTCAGTGTCGAATCGAGTGTGGGATGTGCTGATCGAGCCTAGCATCTCCATGTGCTAGGATTCGACGAAGGCAGAGAGTGTCTACGTTGCAGAGTTTTTCTCTGACAGAACAATAACTATCAGAGAAGGCCTAGATGATGGTTGTCTGGTTGGAAAAACAAGAAGAGCTAAGTCAGAAGCAGTAGTCTACCAGCCAAAATCAAGACTTACTAGCCATATTCATTGCAACAATGCTATGCCACAACTTATATACTCTTACTAGAGTATGGTAAGTTCCTAGGGTCAGGGTCATCCCTAGATCTAGACCTAAACCTCCATAGTTCATTCATAATGTCCCTGCCTACGTATCCCATCATGGGAGTCACATGATTCATAGCTCGTACTCCAATAATAAAGAGGCTTCATCCTCTCCTTTAGTATGAGATTTTTAATCTCACCTAAGTTAGATCATAGTATTTAATTGAATCTTATGATTCCAAATCAATTCATATGCAATAGTATGTTAGCAAATGCAATCCAGTCAAGAGTTAGTTCAATATCAACATTAATGGGCGAAAACACACAAAATCACATAGTGACTAGCTCACATAAGAATTACTTGTTCCCACAGTGTGATAGGCTCAAGCACACATTCCTTGTACACAATGTGACTATCACTCACATGAGTCACACATACAAGTGTGACTATCTCTTGGGTAGAACCCATATACACAAAGTGAATAACTCATCTGTCCATCACAAAAACACCATGGGACTAGTTCCTACAAGTCACATATACATAGAGTGAATAAACCATGCATGTGTCACATACACTCAGAGTGACTATATCAAGCATATAACACATATACATGGGGAGAATAGTTTATGCATCTATCACATACACATAGAGTGACTATCTCATGCTTACCACACATAATAGCCAGTGTGATTAATGCACACCCTTCTCACATATACACAGTGTGAATAGATCGTGTAAGCATCACATATACACAATGTGACTAATTTCCTTATACACCATGTGATTAGCTCATGCAGGTGACATATATACACAAGGTGACTGGATCATATATACACTAGGTGGCAAAAGGAATGGTTGCAACCATACTGCAAGCATTTCCCCCAGTGCCAAATTCACTAGCTCATAAGTCCTTAAATATATCTCAACCTGAAATAGGAAGGTGGGTATAACTAATGGTACACCATGGGTTCCATCATTTTTCATGATTTACAACCAACTATGATGACAAGAAAGCATCCCATACTACCTACGGTCATCACTGGCAAGGACTCAAATGTAATATCATATAACACATAAGGTCCTTAATACAAATGCACACAATGATTGACTCACACATACATCATGACCAACTAGTAATAGAAAGTGGATGTAACCTATTACATGCAACTTCCCATTACCTAGTTCACTAACACATAAGCTCCAATCATTTTCTTGGTTCACAACCAATTGTGATGACAAGCAAGCATCACATACTACTTGTTGTCAACACTGGCTAAGGACTAGGTGTAACAATATACACATTCGCATCAAACTGCGATGAAAAGTAAGCATCCCATACTAGTTGTTGTCATCACTGGCTAAGGAGTAGGTATAACAAGATACATCACCTATGGCTATTAAGAAGATTTCCACATCCCACTGAATCATCGAGTTGGTGGATCCTGACATCTATTGGCTCCATGCAACTGGTGCAAGTTGGTCCAAACTGGTATGGGGTAGCTCCTGGCATCTATCACCTACATGGTACTGGTGAAAGCCAACTAAGCCATATCATACCAAAGGGTAGCTCTTGGCATCTGTCACCTCCGTGGTACTGGTGATAGCCAACTAACCTTAAGATATGGTGGATAACACCTAGTATCTGTTACCTCCATGGTACTGGTGACAACTGGCTAAAATGCACTTGTATCATAACCTCGATGGCTCCTAGTATCTGTCACCTCCATTTTATTGGCGACAACCAACTCATCCCAAGATACGGGAGATAGCACCTGGCATCCGTCACCTGCATGGTACTGGTGACGGTCGACTATCCACACTTGTATCAGGCAAGGTTTAGACATGCAGGTCATCTTATAGCCAAGGGAAACACAATCAGAAAGTCACAAGGATTCACCAAAATAGATTAGGTTAACTTGGTTACATGCCACATAGAGGTCCATAAACCAATACACAAGGTCTTTCTTGGTCTAGGGGTCTAAATTATAAGTCAACACTCAATAAACATATTGGACCCACATGAGTTGGATCATATATAGTCACATAGGCATAAACATATACAAACACAAATTAATATCAAGGCTCATTCCATACAGTCAGCTATTACTTGGAAACACGGTATACATTATACATAAGTCATACCCACAATAGTAATATTAGACAAGTTCAAGTCACCTTTGTATATGCACATTGAGACAAATCGTTAAAATGATATTTTAAAAGTCCATAAAAAATTGGAGTAGATTTGGAAACCCTGACCCAACAACCTTAGAGTATAGGAGCTTAGCACTAATAGAGTGCCTTTTAACTGAGTTGGGCCTATATAATGAGACTTACTAATTGGAAGGTGGGTTCATATTTCCATCATGTAGTTTCATCTTCAAGCTGAAACAAATCAAAGAGCGAAGGTTGATCAAGTTTAGGAACACCCCATGGCTTGGAGTCATTTCCTAAACCACTCCCAATAGACTTGAGGACCAGGGGCATCCTTTGCCCAAGAACTACCTACATACCCACTTCCAAACGGAATCGAAGTCACATATAGTTCTCCTCACTTTAATATCTCAAGATTTGATCATATAGGTTCATACCCTCAAGGTTTTAACAACCACTAAATTAGCTTTCCTCATAGAAATAAGGTGGAAGGAATACTAATGTAGGCTAACTATATAAGGGCTTAAAACTGAATAGTGCATCACATCACTAGTTATCACTACCCATTCCACACAAACCATGACTCACTGGAGCTCAATGATTAATAACTGAACCCCAAATCTTGGATTACTATTTCATATCTGAACAAGGTCCATCCAATTGATTACCCCACCAATCAAATAGTATTAAATAGTATGTATGGAAACCCAACCATGTTCTTAGTTTAGAAAACCTGCTTTAATAGGGACAATACTCGATTCATATCCAAAACAATCATTCCATAATATCTATATATCCGAGGTATCCTTCCACATTCTACACCCTGATGATCATACCCTACATATATCTCATCTGCCTTATAGATCAATAAGACAATACCCTATGTGATTAGGTACTCAAATATAGTGTTGAGTATAAGCTAGTCGATATTTTATCTTCTCATTTATTCTAAGTGACCTTGCCAATATCACTGGAAAGTGCTACATAACTGTATGTCATTTTATTTATTACAATTTATGTTTGACATACACATACATCAACAACACTTCTAACATTCCCATAATCATATCCATACATGTATAGAAATATGCAAAACAACATTATCAATATAAAATAAAACCCATCATGATAGAGCTCATGACTTCAATGGACTTAATATCTTTACAGTACAACATATATGCGAAGAGTTAATGTAGTTCCATACGATGTCCTATTGTATTATGGTTTAAGGATATCAAATGTTATAATCATATTATTGTATGGAATCCTTTGTAAATGGAACACATCATGTCAAAATGTTAGTTCCATATCACACATGGTTCATTAATATAATTTTGCCAATAGAGGGGTCTTTTGTACAAGAACACATAATTTATTGATCTTATTCTTATGCTTGACTTATGAAATTGAACTTCGTATCATATGTCATTGTTCTATAACTATTGCTAGAAAGTGTCATTTCCAATAGATCATCATGTTAGATCAATTATCATGTTTTAAATCTTTTGTTTTGATTTACCCTATGGTGCATCTCCTTATTCCTATAATAGTCCAATTCATGGGCTAGATGATATCACACTTGCCACTTAAAATAGATATGATCATAATAATCAGTGATGAGAAATTAGGAGGTTTTGTACAATATGACTATAGTTGTTTATCTCTTAACTCAATCTCAACAACATCCTCGAATTTAAATGACAAAATTGCCTTCTAGTTGGTACATAGTCATACAATAGTTCATTACAACTATAGTACCTTATCCTTAGTTCATGTAATAGTTCCAGTATTAGTGATGTAGAGACACTAGGATAGATGGAGGATAGAACAAATTGACTAGGTTTTCGCTACACTCTAAAGCCTAAATTCAAGGATCAACATGCAAAACTGGGAACAGCAGTTAGAGGCTCTGAACTCATCATCAAAAAGGTTGATTTGGCATGCTATGGGACCCATCCAATCTATTGGCAAAGCCAGAACAAACTTGGTTTCAGTACTTCCTTCTTCAGGCCTCCAAATCCCTTGTAGCCCTCCAAACAGAGACATTTAGCAATATCTTTTGACTTAGACATACCAACTCAAATCTTACACAATCTAGAGATACCCATTTGGACTCCCCATGACATATTTCAAAATGGGTATGGGTTGTTTTGAAAAGTATGGTCCAACCTATAAGCCCTCCTAGTGACCTAGAGCCCCAATTAGGCCTATTTTGTGAAGCAACCACCCTTTTAGAGACTCACAAAACTAAACCAATCAATTGGACACCTCAATATGATGCCCAAACCAAGACTTTTCTAGGTTTTGAACTCCTACAATCAACTGTTCCCTCAAATGCATCTATGGTTCCTCAAATTGGCATAATACATGGATATATTAAGCCTTCTCCATCAGATCTTGCAACTACCAACTCCCTCTCCTCTGCAAACACCCAAATCAATTTAAATTCAATTAGACACATCCATCCCACTAGTCTTATGGCCCTAAAAGATAGTGGGATGGTTAATTTTCCATCGTTTGAAGCAAACCCTAGATTAGGTTTCGATAGGACAGTTTTTGGAAAAAACCTTATATCTCCCTACAACAAAAGTATCAAAGCACCTAACTCACTTCAAATGAAAGACAACTCCATTCTCCAACAAATCAGATCATGAGGAGAAGTAGACAATACGGAACCTGTACAATGTACGGCCTGTAGCAACGTTATACTTTAGGAAAACAGAGTTTTTAGTGAGCAGTCCTAGGAAAATGGATATAAAACACTTCCTAGGTAATATCAAGACACCAAAATAGATTCGATTGAAAGCTAAGCCATTACCCTACTCATCCCACACACTTGGGGCTCATGACTATTCTGTACATGTAAATGGTACGGACTGTTTTAACATCAAACATAGAAAATACACAAAAAACTGTAGAGAATCAATTATCTTATTGTTTGAAACTCCTTCCACACTTCAAACTTCTCTTCTACTCCTCAATGATCAATGTCCAAGGCCTTTTAAGCCTGTACATCCTTTGACAAACCACTCAGAGGCAGATTTGATCGATGGGAAGGTTGTAATTGTCTTTCAACCATCGACTGCAACTAATTACATGTTTAGCATTTGTCATGGTTTGTGTTGTGATTACAAATGTATTACCCCTATTTGGGATGTGTACACTATTTTTTTTCAAGAATGGCAAGCCTTTGACAAGGCATGGAACTCATGACTACCTCCTACCTACCTTAGAAAGGCTTACAAATGTGACTGCCTCCTACATGACAGCAATATGAAGAAATTTGGACATAGTCCTTATTACAATCAAGTGAATGGTCTTTCAGGACCTTATTGAAGCAAGACAACATGAACCACAAACATGAAGACAAACATGAAAACAAGACATATATGATCTCCTTGGTTCTCCTGCACCAATTACGATCCTTATACATAAGAGACCAAAAAGCATCATGCCTTCAATTAAAGATTTTACCCCCAAAACTAAAACAAGTCACCCAAAAGTATTGACTTGCAACATTAGAGATATGTTCAATACAACGTAGTTCTAGTGCCCCTAAATGAAATCGTCATATCACTTACATTATTATGTGACTGTAAGCCAAATCTCATATTAAATAAATCTCATTTTTAGTTCATAATAAAAGATCTCTACGACTGTAGACTTAACATAAACCTCATTTTCTACATGCCTTTCTAGGGCCAAGTCCACAACACATCTCACTCCCAACAACTTAACTCATAGTTAGAAATGATGTATATGAGTTACTTTTTGATTTCATAAAATGAACTCAACAAGAATATTACTAACACTCTCAATCAACCTATGCATCTGTGTGCATAACGTTGTAATCCTATCAGTGTCAAATGTTGTTAACCATGATATTGTGATATAACAATGACTTTAAACGTTGTTGTTAACCATAATAATTAATTGAAAATTATAAAATAATGTAATATGATCCATATCAACATACCAGGTGTCAATCATTATTTTATCAAGGTCTTTCTTTTAAATTACAAAAAAAATCTTGTTATAACTATTGCTTACTACAACATAAGATTATTTCAACAATATCTTTGACTTCTTAATAACAATACCCATAAACAAAGGTCGTTCTAGATTAATCATTTCCAACTGCATAAGTGGAAAATTTAGAATTAAACAATATTTTAAAGAAGCTATGAGGAAGGTTGTACTCATCTCTAGAGATGATGTCGAAGGTATCCCTAAGGTGGGCGTTGGAAATAGAACGTTCTTTGCATGATGCTGAGGGTATTTATGATGTAAGCGTTGAAACCTTTCCTCCCATATCTGGTATAAAGTGGTCTATCATGTGTCTTACTCTAGCATTACCAATGATACGTGGTTGAATATTCAGTGCTCATACAGGAGAACACCAGAGTTGTCACGGCGTCAAGGAAGCCATAAAGTGGGACTGCCTCATCGCTGGTGAATACAACTACCATTCTTCTCTATTTTCTATCCTCCTATCCACTCTATTGCCATACACTTCACTCTGGAATACAACCCCAAAAGAGCCCACTGATCTCCTCTGCTCTAGGTTGGATCAATAGTCCTCCCATTCGAAGGGGCCTTAAAAGAACTATCTACTTTGATCATGGTGCACCATATACTATGCTGCAACAGATCAGTCTTCCACATGCTTATCAAATCGCTTGTTTTTCCCACCTTAGGCACCCACACCTGTTTACCGACTCTTGAAACTGAGCTTGACCACTTAATATCCTCTGTTTGAATAATTCATTCTCCAATCTCCTACCCCAGAAGCACTCACATCTATCACTATAATATCCCACCATTGGCTGCACAAACATGCCAGAAATAGGCCCACACAGCCATATATAACTAGCCCACGTATGAGGAATCCCTAAAACCTGCACATAAGGCATCAACAATGAGAGCTACAAAGCCCATCCAAACTGCATCCCTGCTGCTACATATGCAACCCTTGCTAGAGTTCTGAGAGGAAATCCACTCTTCACTTTTCTCCCAGACGAGGATGACTTCTAGTCAAGATTAAAATCTATACTAATCCCTGCAACTCCAAAATGATCGGTATGACAAACAACAACAATTCTTGAATGAACCTCACAGTCAATTTCAGATGATGGGTATGCTGATAAAATAACTTTCAAATGATGGGTATTTTGATATCAATAACTGTGGCATGAACCCAACAATTTCAGACGACAGATATGATGTCAAAGAACAATTACTCCATGAACGTAACAATTTCAGATGATGTGTATGGAAACAACAATCATTCAATGAATCCAATAACTCCATTTGATGGGCTTGATGAAATAACAATAGTTCAATGACCCAATACTTGTATAAATTCAAAAGAGACATAAGATTTCTTCAGATATACCACACCTCCACACAATACGCTTGTTGCCACTATAAATTGCTTGATTTATTTCATGTTCCCCAACTTCATCTCTTACCTATTCTGCACGTTGTTTTTCATCGTCCTGTTGTGAGGACGTGATAATAATGAGAGGGGGTGGCGCCATGCACTTAATAATGGCATGGCATTTGCTTTGCCATACCCCCACCATAAATTTATCTCCATTCCATCCCAGCTATTTCACTTTCCTGTCTTTAATATGGCATTTTGGTCAATCGACCAATGCCTTTCACTGTGACCTTATGTTTTGACAGGTGTCCATACTTCATCTCCGTGGGGATGTGACATTCTTCTCCCCTTGGGATAAGTCGTCTTGACTTATAAGGAAGTAGCCTTTTCTATTTTGTTTTTCTGATAAGTACCT
This sequence comes from Cunninghamia lanceolata, assembly GCA_027924645.1. Taxonomy (NCBI): domain Eukaryota; kingdom Viridiplantae; phylum Streptophyta; class Pinopsida; order Cupressales; family Cupressaceae; genus Cunninghamia; species Cunninghamia lanceolata. Next base: position 6,840,891 of record BSBN01000934.1, read on the forward strand.
TTAAACCATTTATTGTTCTCTTTTTGCTCTGATTTGGACCTTAGATTACTTGTTTATGAGTTTCATAGTCAATTTTTTTTTCTTATTTACTTGTCATTAGATATACTCCAACCATTTAGTGCTCAACATGTTTTGAGGTCTTGGGCCTTTTTTTACAACTTTTGCACATAATTTTCTCCCAAATTGTGGGTTACTAGCCAATTATTTATTTTGAATCCCCTTTTATTGCCTTTGAGATGCTTTATTTTTCCCTAATTTGACCAATTTAGAACTAATTTATAGGATTAAAAGGGATACATATTTGCAAATATACCCCACAATTTACATTTTCACTCATTACAATCCTGTTTTTCTTCAACTTATGCATTGCTTTCTCATAAGGTAGGTCATTATTCATATCATTAGGTACCCCATTTACCTATTCATTCTCACAAGGTAGTGGAGTACTGACCTCTCTTCCTAGTCAACTACACCTCAAATATTCAACTCAATTTCCTCAATGGCCGCTTAAGTCCCCATTTCAATAGTCAAGTCACTCACTAAGTGAGTTCCATCACATATCACCAGTCACCAATGTCCGATCGACTAAAATTAGTAGAATTTCAGTTCAAATGAGTTTATCCAATTATGAAATAATACAACACAAGTCTATGTGTTCTTGCAAGTTATGATTTTCATGGCTTCTTACCATGATAATTGCAATGTAAGCTCATTTCCAAACTCATAATGAGCTAGTTTACATATGTCATATATACAATTTGATGCATACCAATCTTCACTCTATCCATTGTTCCTTCAATATGTATCTATGTACATATAGTTATTGGAATATAACATATTTATAGCATCGTCAATAAGCATTCCCTCTCATTGTAGTTTTGAAACCCAGTGGCAAAGCTATAAATCAATAGCTCATTAAACTTGTGGCTACATCAACAAATAAGGTAGTTGGAACCTACCCATATGAGTACACCTCAATCATTTTTGTATCTTTCAAACATATTGACTCACTCAACATTCATCCTAAAGTTATCTTCATTTAACATCATAGAGGTTCATGCCTATACCATGGTAAAGATTCTTAATACTCTTAATTATGCAATGAAACTCATCACATTACAATGAGTAGATTAAATCCAACAATTAAGTCATCGAGTGAAATGGGGAATAGTAATCATCAGATATGACCACGCTTTCATCTCGCCACACTGATATTCCTTTACAATTCCCATATCCAAATTTCCTTTTGAGTTAAGTATTCTTGGTTAGGGAAGCAAACTATTTTTACAAAATTAAAAGTATATTAAACAAAATTCAATGATATCACATTCATACCGAGTGACTAGTTCAATTATAGTGAACAAGTAATGTATGATCATCTATTATTTTTCTTTCAGAGCTTAGTGAGCTTTATAGGTCTAGTGTTTGAACCATGCTCTGATACCAATGTAATAACCACCATGGTTACTACAAATTTTTTTTTTAACACACCAAGTACTAACTTAATTGTCCAAGCATCTTCTATCTAATTTAGAAGTGCCAAATTCAAGACTTACCAGCAATAGTCATGCAAACAATGCTATGCCAAAACTAATATACTCTTACTAGAGTATGCTAAGCTCTTAGGGTCAGGGTCATCCCTAGACCTAGACCTAAACCTCGATAGTTCATTTGTAATGTCCTTGCCTACATATCCCATCATGGGAGTCAGAGGCTTCGTAGTTCGTACTCCAATAATAAAGAGGCTTCATACTCTCCTTTAGTATGAGATCTTTAATCTCACGTAAGTTAGATCATAGTCTTTAATTGAATCTTATGATTCCAAATCAATTCATATGCAATAGTTTGATAGCAAATGCAATCCAATCAAGAGTGTTACCTTTTAATTCACCCTTATTCAATTTTTCATGATCTTTCCCTAAGCAAAAGGTCAACCTACCATCTTCCCTTATGGGTCATATGTTTATTTCTTAAGTCAGCTCTTTGTCTTTAAAATTTCATTTGCTTGTCGTATTATGTGTGAAATTACTGAAGGATTGAACCTTCGAACTTGAACCCTTTTCAAGAGTTCAATGGTTCAAGAGTTCAACATTTCAAGAGTTCAACGGTTGAAGAGTTCAATATTCAATGTTTCTTGAGAAGTCATTTGTTGGTCCCCTTGTATAGCTCAATTTGTATCTTTGAACCTTCGAGTTGAACCTCATTCCAAAGGTTCAAAGGTTCAACGTTCGCTCACTTTAGTCCCACTTTTCCCGAAGTCTTCTTTAAGTCAAAAATTTGCAGGAGATTTAGAGGGAAATATATGCAAAACATTTTATGAAATGGAAAGTGTTAACTTTCAAAAGGTTATGGGTAATGATTACACATCAAGGTCGTGTATGAGAAATGCTTACAATTAATGCATCTGTCAGAGTTTGTCTTATCAAGCATTTTTAGCATGAATTAATTGAGCTAGTAATTATTCAAGTTGATTTCATGCCTTTTATCAAGAAAGAATAGGCCAATTTTAACAGTAAACATATAGGGTGATTCGAAAGGAGAACAGCGCTAGAGGTATAAGATTTTTCTTGCTCAATTTGATAGTTATTTCTGATCCATTGAAGGTGAGTTCAACTCTTCTTATAGCTGATTCCATTACTTTGTTGAAAAGGAGAATCATTTTGAGTTTCTGGTATTGTTGAAGTAGTTCAAAGCATTTTCCATTATATTTATCCAATCTGTAGCCATGAAATATGCATGTCTTGGTTCCGAACATGATTCAAGCCTTGTTTGCTGTCTTCCTGAATTTGGGGATACCTCTTTAGCTCAATATGATTTAGAGGATTTTAAGGAGAGATTTAAAAATCCTATGTCTACTCCCATGATGGAAAGAATAATGGAAAGTGGTTTAGTCGAAGCTGCAGCCTTTCCTGTGGTAGTACAATGCCCTGAATTAGTCTTGGGATGTATGAGCAGATATGACCCCCAAAATAGATGTATTAGAACTCACCACCCACCTTCAACAAACCCTAATGGCTGTAATGAAAATTGCACCTAAGGAGCCATATTCTGATCTTAATATTACTTCTTCTTATAGCTATTTTTCATTGAAGAAAGCAAACTACAGGAGTGTAATTGAAAGAAATTGGCTATTGAATTTTCAAAAAGGAGGTTCGAGACTGCCCAGAGCACTAACAAGAGAACATATGATACCAGAAGTAAAGGATATCATGGTATTGTTACATAGGCTAAAGGGTAGCTCTTAGGCATTTTATTGGGAGGACTGGATGTATTTCTTTATTCAAGTGATCCTCCAAGGAGAACTGTATTTGGATTGGGCGGAAAACATAGCCGAATGTTTGCATCAGGGTTTGATTAATTATTTGGGGAATAAGGACTTTAATATGTCCTCATATCTCTTTTACTACCTAGTTTCTACAAGAGAATGGAGAGGGTTACCTCATGCATCCTTGGTTGAAGACAACAAAATTTATGATTATTATTGACATTTACAAATGCAAAATTGTTATGAAAATTATGGAAGTGTTAATGATGTTTTTACTGGTAGGATGACTTATGAATTGATGGACAATATTAATAAGAGGATGTCTAATGAAGCTATGCAGCTAATCAACATTTATGGTACTTTCTTCATTCAATTTCCTAAATTTACTTATATCAGAGTTGGTGGTTTTGATGGCAAACCTGTGAAGCTGCCCAGATATGTCTTTGACCGCTTTGTATTGATAGAAGATTGCAGGCAGTTAGCCCATGTAGATAAGAAATTTCCAATGAAGAAAGAGTCTGGTATATCTCTTCCCATTGAACTTGGTCACTATTCATGTCAATCAGTTTCTGATGCCCTAAATCTAGAGGTGGACCTGAAGAAGTTCAATTTTCAGTACTATAATGTCAGACCCCAGTTCGACAACAGAGGTTTTGCTAGGGACAATTTGGATTTTGAAATGGGATTTTCACACATTCCTCAGATAGAAGACTATTGGGAATATTGTCCAAATAAATTTGAAGTAAGAAAGAGGCTTTGGTGCAGGTTCTCCTTAGGGCAAATAGTTACCCTCAATCTGAGTATGAATATCTCTAGAATAATTGATGACGAGGGATAGGTGATTGATTCTCATTTTGAACAAATAAAATAGCTACCTATTCTAGAAGTTGATTGGAATAGAGATGAAGAGGATAGGATTGAAGTTAAAACCCTCCCAGTAATAAGGAGAATTGAGAAATGGTTAAGGGAATGTAGACTGAAGGAGGTTCAAAATGAAGATTCCTATCGATGTGCACCAATTGATGAATCACCATCTCCAATAAGCTCTTCTAATCAACTTATTACTATCTGTGATGCAAGTACTCCCAAGCCAAAAATTGAAAAGGTTCTTGTCATCAAAAGGTCCAAGAAAACCCTTGCAACTATTTTGCCTTCTTGCACCACCAGATTAAGAACTAAAAGTAGGAAGAAGAAGGAGATTTCAGAAAGAATAGTTGTGGACTTGAACTCTGAAGAAGATTCAGGAGAAGCAACAAGTGATAAAGGGTTTGATTCACCAATGGCAGAAGAGATCAGTACTAACCAACAAGCAGAGGTTGCTTTAGATTCTGTCGATCTGATGATAATATCAAATGTCCCTTCTTAACAACTGAATCCTGGTTAAGAAGTTCTGGTCCTTGCACCCAACTGATTGGAAAAATCAATTAGTGATAAAAGAAAAATAGTTCTGTTTCATTACCATTGGAGGACATGGTTAGCAAGTGTCTAGGAAAGACTCCTAAATCCAAGAAGATGAAAACCACATCCAGGGTGGACATTGACCCTAATACAAGGAATTGGAGTGCAGAAATAGCCCAGCCAACAATTGATGAAGAAGTTCAGGATCCCACAGTTCAGGATTTCACAATAGAAAGAATAGATCTTGGGTTTGCATCACGTGTTGCAGACGTGCACCATCTCAAAGCATCTACCAAAAGGATAGTCAGCCATACCTGGAAGGATGAAAAAGATAAGAGAGAATTGAAACAAACTTTATGATCAATGGAAGAGTATATTGATGCCATTCTTAATCCAAATCCACAACCTATTTCTCAACTACCTCTATCTTTTGACCCAAAATCTCCAGTCAATTAGAAAATGCTAGATCAGATACACAGAAACAAAATGGTGACCAAAGTATTTAATGATTGGTTGGATGGTATCATCTAGAAGGGTACAGAATATATTAATGAATTAAAAAGTATATATGAGGAAACCATGGCTACTATCAAAGATTTGAAGACACAGAATGATTTATGGGTAAAAGATGAAGGGAAATGGATGAATGTGATAAATCAAATTGATGAAGTTCAGAAATATGGGGTGACAAAGTTTTTATTAGAAAAGAATATGACAAGTCTGAACGATAATATAATGTATGTAAGAAAGAGAAAAATTGAATGGATAAACTCAGTATCTCACCAAGGATGAATTGAATTTGTAAAAATGATTAAAGAAATAATTGAGTTTGCTCAGTCTTTACAACATGATTTGGAATGTATCGATGTGAACTATATAAAAGATGATGGAGAGCCAAAAAAGGATATCGATACTGTGGTTCAATCCTTCAGAGAGAAAATTAGTTTTGTTAAAGAAAATGATAACCTATTAATTGATGATTTCTCTTGGATATCAAAAGTAGAATCATTTCTTCGCCTATGTGTCGATGCACTCCCAAAGCATGCGAAAAAAGTGGCAAAAATTTGAAGAGAGAAAGATGTTTGGAAAGCACAGGTTAAACACATTGGCATCCCTAACTTCTCAAGAATCCAGGAATTTGTTACCGCTTATCCGAAATGGAAGGTACAATGTGTCTCCTTAGCCGAACAAAGCAAATCTAGAGATTCCAATCCACTACCCCAGTCATGATCTTGCTTACATAATCTCTTCATTCAATTATTTAGTTGGAATTATGTTTTTAAAAACTATCTTTTAATGAGCTTGTAAGAAACTAAATCCCGTGTGGGTCAGAGTTTGTTTTAACTCTGGGTTTGAAAAAACAGTTAATTAAGGTAACTATATATATGTTTTTAGTTGTTAAAACTTGGAGATAGAAAAAGTGAAGAAGACACAAGGATTTTTGGAGCTGAACTTTTATGTTTTACAATATATGTGATGTTTGTCTGAAAGATTTTCATCTGTGAATGAAAAAAAGAAATGATTGCTGCATACTTAAATCTGTGTGTTTAAGTACTTGAAATCAGGTTTCTGTGCGAACTCTTCTTTCATGTGGTAATTATTTTTTCATTAGATAACCCATCATATATGTTTTATCATTTGCTGGTTCAGTAATATACATATTTATATATCTGATTATTGTTGAAGATGGAATCTATGTGTTTTATCACCAAATGATGTTATATGGAGGAAAGATATCGCATTCATAGCATGGTGGTGTATGGATGTTAGTTTACCTTAAATGCTTTCTAGTTAAAAGTGTAGCTGAATGATTAGAATAGTTTGAATTCATTAAAGATTTAAAATGGAGCTATACCTTAATTCAAAGGGGAACTATCCCTGATAGTTCACCCATTTGTTGTTTAACTTATTTGTTCTCAAAAGAAAGGGTTATAGAGTCAGAACAAAACATTTTTAGACCAAGACAAATCTGTTAACCAACAGTTTTTGGTGACTCTACTGGGAATCGAAGTCGCTTGTTAAAAGATTACTCGCCTTAATATGAAGTAACAATGGTGCCTCATCATGAAAATATAATCCTTGTTCTCCAGCCTAATCTTGGTTTTCAAGACGAACTGGAAGGTAGAATTGGCCGATAATTTGAGATTATCGTTACTCAGACAAAGGAGGCAAGCAGAAAACGTAGTAAGAAATCAAGCCCCTGAAGTCCAAAGAGGTCAAGAATAGCCTAGAAACTAATAACTACCTATCCAATTACAATATCATAAGCTGGATTCCAGAAGATACACAAGGTCTTTGAGGAGAGAGGGAGTTGAGGATCCTACTTTTCAAATGCTATAAAGCCTAAATTTTCCTTACATTCCTACCCCTATTAGAAGAGCTAGAAGTAGACCTCCTAGTCCTCCTAAACCCTTTACATCCTCTGTCTATCAAGACTTAACTCTTTATGGTACTATCATTCCCTCTGCTATAAGCTTTCTACCAATGGCCCAACCTTGGGGAGAAGCTATAGGGCCTCTAAATTTAGGGGCTAACCTGAATCCTCTACCTAAAAATGCAAGGGAAAACTTACCCAAATTTAATGGAGATGGAAGACAATCACCAGATGAACATTTGAGTGCCTTTCCCACAGCATGTGGTGTGTTAGGTATACAATATCAAGATGTAGCCATAAGGCTTTTTGTGCAGACTCAAATTGATACTGTAGTAGAATGGCTTTATCATCTAGCTAACTCTTCAATTACAAACTGAAATGATATGAAAACTACTTTCAAAAATAGGTTCAAAAGCACAGAAGATGAACATTCCCTTCTTGCTCAATTGATTCAGCTTAAGAAAGAGATACATAAACCTATGACGAAATTTATAGCCAAATTCAATAGAATTGTGTACAAAATCCCAACTACTAAAAGACCAACTCCTTAGAACCAAAAATGTTTCTTTATTAATTCTATGCCTCCTGATATTAGTTTTCATCTTAGAAGAGGTGTAGTTGCCAACTTAGCAATCGCACAAACCTTGGCAGTTGGGTTAGAAGATGACCTTCTTATGGCTGGAAAATGGAATAAAGAAGTCCAAGTACCTAATGCTCATCCCTCATCCTCTACAGATCCTGTGGTTCAAAGACTAGTTAATGATATGACTTCTTTAAAAAGACAATTGCCTAAGGTTGGTACTTCATTTCAACAACCATATCAAGATGTCGACAGGACAAATTTTAATCAACAGACAAATACTGGTAACACATTGCCACTTACATCAGCACAACCAAGGTTAACTATTGAAGCTCCTCCTGGAAGAGCGAATATGTGTGCCTTTCATTTGACTATTGATCATGATAGAAATTCTTGTCCAGATAAACTAGTTAAATATCCCCTAATGAATATTTTAAGTTAAATCCCAAAGAACTTGATAAACTGGTTAAATATGTCAAATGTGGTCCTACACAAATTGAACCTGAAAGTGAACTAAATGTTAATGCTAAGTATCCAATTGCCCAATTATTCACTTCTCCACCTGAATAACCCAAGCACACTCCTAAAATGACCGCCAACTCATCTAATGATACTTCTTATATGGTCGATATGAACCCCAACCCATTTTATGTTTCCTTATTCATAAATGGCCATAAACTCAATAATTGTATTATAGACTTAGGTACTTCTGACAATATCATGCCTTCTTCTGTAGCCAAAGCCCTGGGCCTATCCCTTACAAAAACATCTAGTAGGTGTTACTCCATGGATGGCAAACAAATTTATTTGCTTAGACAAATTAAAGATGGACGGGTTGCCCTTGCAGCATATCCTGATAAAAGAGTAAAGTTGACTATCTTGGTGGTAGATATTCCTGCTAGTTATGGGATGCTGTTGAGCAGCGCCTTTTGCAAAGACTTAGGTGGGGAGATTAAATTGGATTGGTCAGAAGCTACAATTCTAGTGGGAAAGTAGAAAGTTAAACTAGAACCTGAACCTAAATGCAAGTTTACCGTGTACCCTTCTGATGATCCTAAGTCTCAGATTCTATTTGAAGAATGTGAATTTGGTAATTATTTTCTCTCTTCTGAAGACATGAAGGAAGAATTCATCCCAAAGTCTGTTCATTCAGATGATCTATGGACCATGGAATTTGATGGTAGTTGTGCTACCATTGGTTTAGGAGTAGGGGTTGTTTTGATCTCACCTAAAGGTAAAAATTTTCCTTACTCTTTCAAGTTAGAATTTAAAAATACTAATAACACTGTAGAGTATGAGGCCCTATGGCTTGGGTTAAATGAAGCCAAAGGAAAAGGTATAAAGATGCTCAGAGAAAAAGGAGATACTGAATTAATTGTTAAACAAGTGAGGCATTTTTTCAGTTAAAAATGAAAGATTGAGACATTACAGGAATAGAGTTTGGGACGAGATAGAATATTTTGATGCCTTCTCTATTAAGGCAATTCCCAGAGATCAGAACACATGAGCAGATTCTCTAGCAGTATCAACTTCTCTTCTTCTCCCACACCCTAATTTCAAAGAGGATTCATATAGAATAGAACTGGTCTAGCATCCTAATGTCCCAGGTAATGCTGAAAATTGACAAGTTTTTGAGAATGATAGGTAGATTAGAAAGTTCTTGGAGAATGTTGAGATGTTCCTAGGGACTTATTTTGAAGGTTCTGAAGTAGAATGTAAAGAATTTAGTCCTGATCCAGGGATCAATTCAAAGGATGATGTAATTCAATTAAAGGGAAACAAAATCCGCAGAGGCCTGGTCTCTCTGGAACATTTGTTCACTCAACAAGATGAATATACTAAAAACAAACTTGTTTAGAATCCTGACAAATTGGGGGATTATGAGAAAATAAACATTGGAAGTAAAACTAATCCTAAATGGATTTCTATTGCTAGGTGTTTCTCGCAAGAGGAGAAAAACAAATTGATTAATCTGTTGATTAGGTATAAGGATGTATTTTATTAGTGCTATGATCACCTAAAGGATTTTAAGTGTGGGCAGTTTCAGCATCATATTCCTTTGAAAACAAATGCAACCCCATTCAGGCAAAAGTTGAGAAACTATAACCCAAAAGTTGTTGAGGCTATCTTTAAGGAGATCGACAAAATGTTGAAGGCTAGGATTATTTATCTGATTCATCACTCCACCTGGGTAGCAAACATTGTCCCAGTATGTAAAAAAAATGGAGAAATAAGAATTTGTGTTTATTTTAGGAATTTGAACCAAGCCAATTTGAAAGATAATTATCCCTTACCTATGATGGATCACATTTTACAAACAGTTGCTAGATCAGAGATGATGTCCATGCTAGATCGGTTCATAGGTTATAATCAAATAAGTGTGGCTGTAGCCGATCAACACAAAATTGCTTTCACTACACCCCAGGGAACTTTTTATTATAATCGCATGCCCTTTGGTTTGATTAATGCTGGTGCAAGTTTTCAACGGGCCATGAATTCATCCTTTAGAGATCTGAAAGAATTATTGTCATTTATCTTGATGATTTGACTATTTTCTCTAGAAGAAGAGAGGATCATCTGAAAGATCTGGAGATCATTTTGCAAAGGTGTTAGAGTCATGGGATATCTCTTAATCCTAAGAAGTCAGTTTTCTATGTAACAGAAGGAAAGTTTTTGGGACATTTAGTTTCAAAGGACAGCTAAGTCTTCCTTCTAGTAGGACGGGAGTTAAGTCTTTCTTTGGCTAGATTAACTTCCTCAGAAGGTTCATTCCTAATTTTACTGAGATTACAAAACATATTGTAGGGATGATGAGTGAAAAACATGCATTCAGATGGAACGAGACTGCTAAGAAAGCATTTGAAGATATTAAAGAAGCAATTGCACAAACACCTACTTTGGTAAACCCTGATTTCCAAAAGGATTTTATTATTTATTGTTATGCTTCAGAACATACCATGTCTGGTATCTTACTACAGAAAAATGAATTGAATGTAGAAGCTCCAATAGCCTTTATGAGTGTTCCTCTCAAGAAGCATGAACTTAAATATTCTTTAATTGAGAAGCAAGCTTTCACTGTGGTAAAGGCTGTCAAACAGTTTAGATATTACATACTACATTCACATTCAATTGTATTTGTGCCTAGTTCAGCTGTAAAGAGCATTCTGACTCAACAGGATGTTGGGATGAACAATAGAGCAACATGGGTTGCTAAGATTCAAGAATATGACTTGGAGGTTAGGCCAACCAATTTAATTAGAGGTCAAGGTCTATGCAAATTGATTGTTGAAAGTAAAGAAGAAGAAGAAGAAGAAGAAGAAGAAGAAGAAGAACTTTCCACTGTCCTATTAGTGAGTTTACAAGATCCATGGTTCCTAAACGTGGCACATTATCTTACTTATGGAGACTATCCCAGTCACTTATCCTTCAAGGAGAGAAGGAATCTGAGGTTAAAAGCAACAAAATATGTCATTTGAGGTGATGTCTTATACAAAAAGGGACTAGATGGAACCTTTCTAAGATGTGTAGATAAGGAACAACAACACAAGCTTTTCGAAGTTTTTCATAATGAAGCATGCGGTGGACATTTCTCTTCTTCAGTCACAGCCTTCAAAATCCTTAGAAATTGTTATTATTGTCCAAGTATGTTCAAAGATGCATACAGATGGGTAGCTAATTGCAAAAAATGCAAAATGTTTTTAGGAAAACCACAACTTACAGCATTGCCTCTAAGGCCTGTTGTTATTGAAGAACCTTTCAAACAATGGGGCTTAAATTTCATTGGGCCTCTTTCACCGACCTCGAGTGTTGGACATACACACATTTTAATAGCAACAGACTATTTTACAAAATGGGTGAAAGCAGTCCCTGTGAAGAGAACCACTTCAGAAGTAGTGTGTAATTTTCTCAAAGAGAATATACTGGTACATTTTGGTGTCCCTCAAAAGCTTGTGGCAGATAATGTTACCAGCTTTTCCTCAATTGAACTTACTTCATTTTGCTATGAGCATAGTATCTCTCTTTCTCACTCATCAAATTATTACCGTCAAGGGAATGGACAAGCTGAGCCCAGTAATAAAAATCTGATAGCCATCATGAGGAAATTGGTGAGTGATAATCCCAAAGATTGGCATAAAAGATTGTATGAAGCCCTCTAGGCTGATAGGATAACCCCAAAAAGGGCAATAGGGATGGTACCTTTTGAGCTAGTTTATGGAATAGGAGCTCAGTTATCATTACCTCTGTAATTATCTACAACTAAATTACAAAATGTCATTGAAGATCAATACTTTCAAGATCCCTTAGAGAAAAGAGTTATGTACTTAACCAAGATTGAGGAAGAAAGCAATGAACTGGTTGATCAGATTACTGCTCACCAAGCCAAGATTAAGAAGGTTTTTGATCAAAAAACAAGGCCCAAAAAATTCATGGAAGGAGATGAAGTCCTATTGTGGGATAGGAGGAGAGAACCTGAAGGATCACATGGCAAGTTTGATTCACTTTGGAAGGGACCTTTAAAAATTCATCAGATACTGGGCCCTAATTCTTTCAAATTGGAATATCTGGATGGATCTATTTTACCCCTATCCTATAATGGACAAGACCATAAATTGTATCAACTGTAAAACAGGTGTCCCCTATTTTGTACATAGTCTTTCCTCTGTTGTCGTGTGCTGTCGTTTTCCTTTTCCAGTTTTGGTTTTCCTTGGTTATTTTTCTTTTGTCCATGTGTTTCAATTTGTGCATAACTAGAGTTTCTAAGTTCTCTGCATTTTGTCATAAAATGTAGTTTCTAGTCAAAGCTGATGTTACCTTTTAATTCACCCTTATTCAATTTTTCACAATCCTTCCCTAAGAAAAAGTTTGACCTACCATCTTCCCTTATTGGTCATATGTTTATTTCTTAAGTCAGCTCTTTATCTTTAAAATTTCATTTGCCTGTCATCTTATGTGTGAAATTACTGAAGAATTGAACCTTCGAACTTGAACCCTTTTCAAGAGTTCAACGGTTCAAGAGTTCAATATTCAATGTTTCTTGAGAAGTCATTTGTTGGTCCCCTTGTATAGCTGAATTTGTATCTTTGAACCTTCGAGTTGAACCTCATTTCAAAGGTTCAAAGGTTCAACATTCTCTCACTTCAGTCCCACTTTTCCTAAAGTCTTCTATAAGCCAAAAATTAGTGGGAGATTTAGAGGGAAATATATGCGGAACATTTTATGAAATGGAAAGTTTTAACTTTCGAAAGGTTATGGGTAATGATTACACATCAAGGTCATGTGTTGGAAATGCTTACAATTAATGTATCTATCAGAGTTTATGTCTTATCAAGGATTTTTAGCACGAATGAATTAAGCTAGTAATTATTCAACCTGATTTCATGCCTTTTATCGAGAAAGAACAGGCCAATTTTAACAGTAAACATACAGGGTGATTCAAAAGGAGAACAATGCTGGAGGTATAAGATTTTTCTTGCTCAGTTTGAAAGTGATTTCTTATCCATTGAAGGTGAGTTTGACTCTTCTTATAGCTGATTCCATTACTTTGTTGAAAAGGAGAATCATTTTGAGTTTCTGGTATTGTTGAAGAACTTCAAAGCATTTTCCATTATATTTATCCAATATGTAGCCATGAAATATGCCTGTCTTGGTTCCAAACATGGTTCAAGCCTTGTTTGCTCTCTTCCTGAATTTGGAGATACCTCTTTAGCTCAATATGATTTAGAGGATTTTAAGGAGAGGGTTAAAAATCCTATGTCTGCTCCCATGTTGGAAAGAATAATGGAAAGTCGTTTAGTCGAAGCTGCAGCCTTTCCTATGGCAATACAATGTCCTAAATTAGTCTTGGAGTGTATGAGCAGATATGACCCCCAAAATAGATGTATTAAAACTACTGATGGTAATGTGTTACTACCTGTTAATAGACAAACCCTAATGGCTATAATGAAAATTCCACCTAAGGAGCCATATTGTGATCTTAATATTACTTTGTCTTATAGCTATTTTTCATTGAAGAAAGCAAACTACAATAGTGTAATTGCAAAAAATTGGCTATTGAAATTTCAAAAAGGAGGTTCGAGACTACCCAGAGCACTAACAAGAGAACATATGATACCAGAAGTAAAGGATATCATGACATTGTTGCACAAGCTAAAGGGTAGCTCTCAGGCATTTTATTGGGAGGATTGGATGTATTTCTTTATTCAAGTGATCCTCCATGGAGAACAGTATTTGGATTGGGCAGAAATCATAGCCGAATGTTTGCATAAGGGTTTGAGTAATTATTTTGAGAATAAGGACTTTTATATGTCCTCATATCTCTTTTACTACCTAGCGTCTACAAAAGAATGGAGAGGGTTAGCTAATGCATCCTTGGTTGAAGACAGAAAAATTTATGATTATTATTCACATTTACAGATGCAAAATTGTTATGAAAATTATGGAAGGGTTAATGATGTTTTTATTGGTAGGATGAGTTATGAATTCACAGGCAATATTAATAAGAAGATGTCTGATGAAGCTATGCAGCTAATCAGCACTTATGGTAGTTTCTTCTTTCAATTTCCTAAATTTACTTATATCAGAGTTGGTGGTTTTGATGGCGAACCTGTGAAGCTGCCCAAATATGTTTTTGACCGCTTTGTATTGGTAGAAGTTTGTAGGCAGTTAGCCCATGTAGATAAGAAATTTCTAATGAAGAAAGAGTCTGGTATATCTTTTCCCATTGAACTTGGTCACTATTCATGTCAATAGGTTTCTGATGCCCTAAATCAAGAGGTGGACCTGAAGAAGTTCAATTTTCAGTACTATAACGCTAGACCCGAGTCCGACAACAAAGGTTTTGCTAGGGACAATTTGGATTTTGGAACAAGATTTTCACACATTCCTCAAATAGAAGACTATTGGGCGGATTCTCTAGATGAATTTGAAGTAAGAAAGAGGCTTTGGTGTAGGTTCTCCTTAGGGCAAATAGTTACCCTCAATCTAAATATGAATATCTTTGGAATAATTGATGATGAGGGATAGGTGATTAATCCTCATTTTGAACAAATAAAACAAGTACCTATTCCAGAAGTTGATTAGAATAGAGATGAAGAGGATCAGATTGAAGTTAAAACCCTCCCAGTAACAAGGAGAATTGAGAAATGGTTAAGGGAATGTAGACTAGAGGAGGTTCAAAATGAAGATTCCCTGCGATGTGCACTAATTGATGAATCACCATCTCCAATAAGCTCTTCTAATCAACTTATTACTATCTGTGATGAAGGTACTCCCAAGACAAAAAATGATAAGGGTCCTATCATCAAAAGGTCCAAGAAAACCCTTGCAACTATTCTGCCTTCTCACATCACCAGATTAAGAAATAAAAGCCGGAAGAAGGAGATTTCAGAAAGAATAGTTGTGGACTTGAACTCTGAAGAAGATTTGGGAGAAGCTATGATTGATAAAGGGTTTGATTCACCAATGGCAGAAGAGATCAGTACTAACCAACAAGCAGAGGTTGCTTCAGATTCTACCGGTCTGATGATAATATTAAAAGTGCCTTTTGAACAACTAAATCTTGGTAAAGAAGTTCTGGTCCTTGCACCCAAGTGGTTGGAAAACTCAATTAGTGATTAAAAAAATAGTTCTATTTTCATTACCATTGGAGGACATGGTTAGCAAGTGTCTAGGAAAGACTACTAAATCCAAGAAGCTGAAAACCACATCTAGGGTGGACATTGACCCTAATACAGGGAATTGGAGTGAAGAAATAGCTCGGCCAACAACTGATGAAGAAGTTCAAGATTCCACAGTTCAGGATTTCACAATAGAAAGAATAGATCTTGGAACTGCATCACGTGCCACGAACGTGTACCATCTTGAAGCATCTACCAAAAGGATAGTTAGCCGTACCTAGAAGGATGAAAAAGACTAGAGCAAGTTGAAACAAACTTTATGATCAATGGCATAGTATATTGATGCCATTCATAATCCAAATCCACAACCCGTTTCTCAACTACCTTTGTCTTTTGACCGAAAATGTCTAGTCAATCAGAAAATGCTAGTTCAGATACATAGAAACAAAATGGTGACCAAAGTATTTGATGATTGCTTGGATGGTATCATCCAGAAGGGTACAAAATATATTAATGAATTGAAAAGTATATATGATGAAACCACGGCTACTATCGAAGATTTGAAGACACAGAATGCTTTGTGGGCAAAATATGAAGGGAAATGGATGAATGTGATAAATGAAATTGATGAAGTTTAGAAATATGGGGTGACAAAGTTTTTATTAGAAAAGAATATGACAAGTCTAAATGATAATATATTGTATGTAAGCAAGAGAAACATCGAATGGAGAAACTTAGTATCTCGCCAAGGACGAATTGAATTTACAAAAATGATTAAAGAAATAACTGAGTTTACTCAGTCTTTACAACATGATTTGGAATGTATCGATGTGAAATATAGAAAAGATGATGGGGAGCCAGAAAAGGATATCGATACTGTGGTTCAATCCTTCAGAGAGAAAATCAATTTTGTTAAAGAAAATGATAACCTATTAATTGATGATTTCTCTAGGATCTCAAAAGTAGAATCACTTCTTCACCTCTGTGTTGATGAACTCCTGGAGCATGCGGAAAAAGTGGCAAAAATTTGAAGAGAGAAAGATGTTTGGAAAGCATGGGTTAAACACATTGGCATCCCTAACTTCTCAAAAATCTAGGAATTTCTTACTGCTATCAGGAATGGAAGGTACAACATGTCTCCTCAGCTGAACAAAGCAAATCCAGAGATTCCAATCCGCTGCCCCAGTCATGATCTTGCATACATAATCTCTTTATTCAGTTGTTTAGTTAGAATTATGTTTTTAAAATCTTTGTCTTTTAATGAGCTTGTAAGAAACTAAATCATGTGTGGGTCAGAGTTTTTTTTAACTCTGGGTTTGAAAAGACAGTTAATTAGGGTAACTATATATATGTTTTTAGTTGTTAAAACTAGGAGATAGAAAAAGTGAAGAAGAAGACACAAGGAATTTTGGAGCTAAACTTTTATGTTTTAGAATATATGTGATGTTTGTCTGAAAGATTTTCATCTGTGAATGAAAAGAAGAAATGATTTCTACATACTTAAATCTATGTGTTTAAGTACTTGAAATCAGGTTTCTGTGCGAACTCTTCTTTCATGTGGTAATTATTCTTTCATTAGATAACTCATTATATATGTTTTATCATTTGTTGGTTCAGTAATATAGATATTTATATATCTAATTATTGTTGAAGATGGAATATGTGTGTTCTATCACTGAATGATGTTATATGGAGGAAAGATATCACATTCATAGGATGGTGATGTATGGATGTTAGCTTACCTTAAACGCTTTCTGGTTAAAAGTGTATCTGAATGATTAGAATAGTTTGAATTCATTGAAGATTTAAAAGGGAGCTATACCTTAATTCAGAGGGGAATTATCCCTGTTAGTTCACCCATTTGTTGTTTAACTTATTTGTTCTAAAAAGAAAGGGTTATAGAGTCAGAACAAAATATTTTTAGACCAAGACAAATCTATTAACCAACAAAGAGTTAGTTCAATATCAACATCAATGGGAGAAAACACACAAAATCACCTAGTGACTAGCTCATATAAGCATTACTTGCTCATAGATAGTGATAGGCTCAAGCAAACATTCCTTGTACACAATGTGACTATCACTCACATGAGTCACACATACAAGTGTGACTGTCTCATGGGTACAACCCATATACACAAAGTGAATAACTCATCTGTCCATCACAAAAACACCATGGGACTGGCTCCTGCAAGTCACATATACATAGAGTGAATAAACCATGCATGTGTCACATACACCCAAAGTGACTATCTCAAGCATACAACACATATACATAGGGAGAATAATTCATGCATCCATCACATACACATAGACTGACTATCTCATGCTTACCACACATATAGCCAGTGTGATTAATGCACACCCTTCTCACATATACACAATGTGAATAGATCATGTAAGCATCACATATATACAATGTGACTAATTTCCATATACACCATGTGATTAGCTCATGCAGGTGACATATATACACAAGGTGACTCAATCATATGCACATCATAGGCACACATAGTGACTAGGTCACAAAAGGAATGGTAGGAACCATATTGCAAGCATTTCCCCCACTGCCTAATTCACTAGCTCATAAGTCCTGAAATATATCTCAACCTAAAAGAGGAAGGTGGGTATAACTAATGGTACACCATGGCTTCCATCATTTTTCATGATTTACAACCAACTAAGATGACAAGCAAGCATCCCATACTACTTGTGGTCATCACTAGCAAGGACTCAAATGTAATATCATATAACACATAAGGTCCTTAATACAGATGCACACAATGATTGACTCACACCTACACCCTGACCAACTAGTAATAGAAAGTGGATGTAACCTATTACATGAACCTTTCTATCACTTGGTTCACTAACACATAAGCTCCAATCCTTTTCTCAGTTCACAACCAACTGTGATGACAAGAAAGCATCGCATACTACTTGTTGTCAACACTGGCTAACGACTAGGTGTAACAACATACACATTCGTATCCAACTATGATGACAAGCAAGCATCCCATACTACTTGTTGTCATCACTGGCTAAGGAGTAGGTATAACAACATACATCACCTATCACAATTAAGAAGATTTCCACAGCCCACTGAATCATCGAGTCGGTGGATCCTGACATCTATCACCTCCATGGCACTAGCGCAAGTTGGTCCAACCTGGTATGGGGTACCTCCTGGCATCTATCACCTGCATGGCACTGGTGAAAGCCAGCTAATCCATATCATACCAAAAGGTAGCTCCTAGCATCTGTCACCTTGGTGGTACTGGTGACAGCTGACTAACCCTAAGATACGATGGATAGCACCTGGTATCTGTCACCTCCACTGTACTAGTGATAACTGGCTAAACCGCACTTGTATTATAACCTAGATGGCTCCTAGTATCTGTCACTTCCATGCTACTAGCAACAACCAACTCATCCAAAGATATGACAGATAGCACCTAGCATCCGTCATGTGCACGGTACTGGTGACAGTTTGCTATCCGCACCTGTATTAGACTTGGTTTCGACATGTGGGTCATCTTATAGCCAAGAGAAACACAATCGGAATGTCACAAGGATTCACCAAAACAGATTAGGTTGACTTGGTTACATGCCACATAGAGGTCCATAAACTAATCCACAAGGTCTTTCTAGGTCCAGGGGTCTAAATTACAAGTCAACACTCAATAAACATATTGGACCCACATGAGTTAGATCCTATATAGTCACCTAGGCATAAACATATACAACACACAAAGTAATATCAAGGGTCATTCGATACAGTCAGTTGTTACTTGGAAACACGATATACATTATACATAAGTCATACCCACAATAGTAATATTAGACAAGTTCAAGTCACCTTTGTATATGCAAATTGAGACGAATCATTAAAATAATATTCTAAAAGTCCATCAAAGATTGGGGTAGATTTGGAAAACGTGATCCAACAACCTCAGAGTATAGAAGCTTAACACTGATAGAGTGTATTTTAACTGAGTCGGGCCTGTATAATGAGACTTACTAATTGGAAGGTGGGTTCATATTTCCATCATGTAGTTTCATCTTCAAGCTGAAACAAATCAAAGAGGTAAGGTTGATCAATTTTAGGAACACCCTATGCCTCAAAGTCATTTCCTAAACCCCTCCATATGGACTTGAGCTCCAAGGGCATCCTTTGGCCAAGAATTGCCTACATACCCACTTCCAAATGGAATCGAAGTCACAT
This sequence comes from Cunninghamia lanceolata, assembly GCA_027924645.1. Taxonomy (NCBI): domain Eukaryota; kingdom Viridiplantae; phylum Streptophyta; class Pinopsida; order Cupressales; family Cupressaceae; genus Cunninghamia; species Cunninghamia lanceolata. The sequence goes on from BSBN01000934.1 coordinate 6,860,349, forward strand.
GTAGTTCTCCTCAATTTAATCTCTCAAGAGTTGATCATATAGGTTCATACCCTCAAGGTTTTAACTGCCACTAAAGTCACTTTCCTCCTAGAAATGACGGATAGCACCTGGCGTCCGTCACCTGCACGGTACTAGTGACAGTCAGCTATCTACACCTATACCAGACTCGGTTCTGACATGTGGGTCATCTTATAGCCAAGGGAAACATAATCATAATGTCACAAGGATTCACCAAAACATATTAGGTTGACTTGGTTACATGCCACATAGAGGTCCATAAACCAATAGACAAGGTCTTTCTAGGTCAAGGGGTCTAAATTACAAGTCAACACTCAATAAACATATTGGACCCACATGAGTTGGATTCTATATAGTCACATAGGCATAAACATACACAAACACAAAGTAATATCAACGGCCATTCCATATAGTTAGTTGTTACTTGGAAACACAGTATACATTATACATAAGTCATACCCACAATAGTAATATTAGACAAGTTCAAGTCACCTTTGTATATGCACATTGAGATGAATCGTTAAAATGGTATTCTAAAAGTCAATCAAAGATTGGGGTAGATTTAGAAAACCTGACCCAACAAGCTTAGAGTATAGGAGCCTAGCATTGATAGAGTGCCTTTTAACTGACTCGGGCCTATATAATGAGACTTACTAGAAGGTGGGTTCATATCTCCATCATGTAGTTTCAGCTTCAAGCTGAAACATATCAAAGAGGGAATGTTGATCAAGTTTAGGAACACCCCATGCCTCGGAGTTATTTCCAAAACCCCTCCCTACAGACTTGAGGTCCAGGGCATCCTTCGCCCAAGAACTGCCTACATACCCACTTCCAAATGGGATCGAAGTCACATGTAGTTCTCCTCACTTTAATCTCTCAAGAGTTGATCATATAGGTTCAGACCCTCAAGGTTTTAACTTGCACTAAAGTAGCTTTCCTCCTAGAAATAAGGTTGAAGGAATACTAATGGAGGCTAACTATATAAGGGCTTAAAACTGAATAGTGCATCACATCACTAGTTATCACTACCCATTCCACACAAACCATGCCTCACTAGAGCTCAATGATTAAAAACTAAACCCCAAATCTTGGATTACTATTCCATATCTGAACAAGGTCCATCCAATTGATTACCCCAACAATCAAATAGTATTAAATAGTATGTATGGAAACCCAACCATGTTCTTAGTTTAGAAAACCTGCTTTAATAGGGACAATACTTGATTCATACCCAAAACAATCATTCCATAACAACTATATATCTGAGGTATCCTTCCACATTCTATAACCTGATGATCGCACCCTACATATATCTCATCTGCCTTCTAGATCAATAAGACAATACCCTATGTGATTAGGTACTCAAATATAGTGTTGAGTCTAAGCTAGTCGATATTGTATCTTCTCATTTATTCTAAGTGACCTCACCAATATCACTAGAAAGAGCTAGGTAACCGTATGTCATTTTATTTATTAGAATTTATGTTTGACATGCACATACATCCACAACACTTCTAGCATTCCCATAATCATATCCATACATGTATAGAAATATGCCAAACAATATTATCAATATAAAATAAGGCCCATCATGATAGAGCTCATGACTTCAATGGACTTAATATCTTTACAGTGCAACATATATGCGAAGAGTTAATGTAGTTCCATATGATGTCCTATTGTATTATGGTTCAAGGATATCAAATGTTATAATCATATTATTGTATGGCATCCTTTGTAAATGGAACACATCATGTCAAAATGTTAGTTCCATATCACACATGGTTCATTAATATAAATTTGCCAATAGAGGGGTCTTGTATACGAGAACACATAATTTATTGATCTTAGTCTTATGCTTGACTTATGAAATTGAACTTCGTATCATATGTCATTGTTCTATAACTATTGCTAGAAACTATCATTTCCAATAGATCATCATGTTAGATCGATAATCATGTCCTAAATCTTTTGTTTTCATTTACCCTATGGTGCAGCTCCTTATTCCTATAATAGTCCAAATTCATGGGCTAGATGATATCACACTTGCCACTTAAAATAGATATGATCTTAATGATCAGTGATGAGAAATTAGGAGGTTTTGTACAATATGACTATAGTTGTTTATCTCTTAACTCAATCTCAACAACATCCTCAAATTTAAATGACAAAATAGCCTTCTAGTTGGTACATAGTCATACAACAGTTTGTTACAAACATAGTACCTTATCCTTAGTTCACGTAATAGTTCCAGTATTAGGGTCCTTATACATAAGAGACCAAAAAGCATCATGCCTTCAAATAAAGATTTTACCCCCAATACTAAAACAAGTCACCCAAAAGTATTGACATGCAACATTAGAGATATGTTCAACACAACGTAGTTCTAGTGCCACTAAATGAAATCGTCATATCACTTACATTATTATGTTACCGTAAGACAAATCTCATATTAAGTCAATCTCATTCTTAGTTGGTGCAGGAGCACCAAGGTGTCTGGTTTTTACTTGATCTTCTTGTAATTGTTATGAGTCAATAAGGTCTTGGAGACCATCTTCTTAAGGCTTGTCGCCATGTTTTTAATAGGACTTAGTCCAAATGTCTAAATGAATCTAGTTGTAGTCCTTGTTAGGACAGTCTTGTTAGTGCAATAGTCATTTAAGTTTAAATGTTTGTTTAGGGAGTCATGTTAATCTTCATGTTTGTAAAGCCTTTAAAAGGCATGTCAAAGGTTTGTAAATGGGTGATACCCTTGTCCAAGGTTAAACCACATATTAAAAATCTTTAGGAAATCATAAAATAGTAAATACAGTCCAAGATTGGACAATTGCTTAAAACAGTGAAAAGGCAGCAGTTACTTTTGATGAAGAAGCCCGATGGTCAGGCAGTGTGGATCGACCCCAACCACTCCATGCTATTTTTGAAGCTTGTTTTAAGCCAAAGGTGTGGCCATTGTAATATTCATTCGAGGAAGATGAAATAAAAAAGAAGAAAAAGCTGTTTTTCTGCCTTTTGTTCTCTTTTCTTGTTTTCTTATGCAAGTTAGAGCCCGTACTCCTCTGTGGTACGGCACAACCAAGGAGGATGGAAGGCTTGAGGGTGAAATTTGATGGACTGACCACCATTTAATGTAAGTTTGAGCCTTTGAAACAGAAGGAAGATAGGATATGTTTTGAAATACCAAACTACCTTTTTAAACTGCTGTTTACCTTTGAAATTTGCTGTTTTCCTGCATTATTCCGTACATGTACGGCACTTTCATGGTCTCCATTTGTGTTGCATGTGTAGAGGGGTGAGATGACCTCCAAATGCAATTGGTTAGACATCTTGGCAGTAGATAATAAGAAAGATATCCAAGTTTTCCCAAAACTGGTCTGAGGTGACTGTTTTCTGAACTTACATCTTGCAACAGTCCGTACCTTGCAGTTGTACGGCATTATCATAACAGAAGAGCCCAATGGAATATTAGAGGATCGAGGTAGCTTGGATTGGAGTCCTATTTGGAAACTTGAAAATGCTCTAGGTGAAAGTTATCAATAGCTTCCTCAAAACTATTTTTTTTAAATTGCTGTCATAGTTAGAAATTTGCTGTTTTCTGCCTTGATCTGTACTAGTACGGCTGAGGAGTAGTTGGTATTTGTGATGGATGTTTAGGTGGTTGAACTACCTAGCACTTGCAGCTTGTTTGGGCTCTTGACACCCTTGCATACCTCTGCATCTCTCATTTGTTTAAAAGTTGTTTGCGAAACCTAGTTTTGAGCTTCTTCTGACAGCCTGATGGTTATTTCTTCATTCCATTGATCCTTTCTGTTACTGATCAATGGAATGGTTTGTATATTAGGTAATGCAATGCCTTGTAGAGGTTGTGAGGGTAGGAGGACAGTTTGATTGATTTGGTCATGTAGATGACCCTACAGTGTTGTTTCTTGGAATGGAGTAGAGGACAGCAATAAAGAGAAGAGCACAGGTATGTTGGCATGCCATTTGTTTTGCCAAAGAAGCTAATAGAGATTTGGCAGGTTATAGACTTGATTAGTTGTCTGAGATAGGGTTTATCCCAATAGTGATCAAGACAAAGTGGATATGGTGACCGTCCTCCTCATGAAGCAGTGAGATTATAACAGTCTATGAAGAGCATAGTGAAGATTGCTGTCCTGCAGTCCTGTGTAGAAGAATTGAAGGATTGTTAGATGGAGTTAGGTATCCTTGAAGGTGTAGAATGAAGTTGTTGGGTCAGAGACCATGTGTTGGTCATGTTGTGATATGCAAAAGGCTAGTATGAAGCTGAATGGTTACTTTGCTCTGCATCATTAGTTCATAATAAAAGATCTCTACGGCTGTAGACCTAGCATAAACCTCATTTTCTACATGCCTTTCTAGGGCCAAGTCCACAACACATCTCACTCCTAACAACTTAACTCATAGTTAGAAATGATGGATATGAGTTACTTTTTGATTTCATAAAATGAACTCAACAATAATATTGCTAACACTCTCAATCAACCTATCCATCTGTGTGCATAACGTTGTGATCGTATCAATATCAAATGTTGTTAACCATGATATTGTGATATAACAATGACTTTAAACGTTGTTGTTAAGCATAATAATTAATTGAAAATTATAAAATAATGCAATATGATCCATTTCAGCATAGCATGTGTCAATCAATATTTTATCAAGGTCTTTCTTTTAATTACAAAAATATCTTGTTATAACTATTGCTTGCTACAACCATAAGATTATTTCAACAATATCTTTAACCTCTTAATAACAATACCCATAAACAAAGGTCGTTCTAGATTAATCGTTTCCAACTGCATAAGTGGATAATTTAGAATTAAAAAATATTTTAAAGAAGCTATATCTTTAACCTCTTAATAACAATACCCATAAACAAAGGTCGTTCTAGATTAATCGTTTCCAACTGCATAAGTGGATAATTTAGAATTAAAAAATATTTTAAAGAAGCTATGAGGAAGGTTGTACTCATCTCTAGAGATGATGTCGAAGATATTCCTAAGGTGGGCGTTGGAATTAGCACGTTCTTTGCATGATGCTGAGGGTATTCATGATGTAAGCGTTGAAACCTTTCCTCCCATATCTGGTGTAAAGTGCTCCATCATGCGTCTTACTCTAGCATTACCAACGATACGTGGTTGAATATGTAGTGCTCATACAGGAGAACATGAGAGTTGTCACCCGCGTCAAGGAAGCCATAAAGTGGGACTGCCTCATCGCTGGTGAATACAACTACCATTCTTCTCTATTTTCTGTCCTGCTATCCACTCTATTGCCGTACCCTTCACACTGGAATACAACCCCAAAAGACCCCACTGATCTCCTCTGCTCTAGGTTGGATCAATAGTCCTCCCATTCGAAGGGGCCTTAAAAGAGCTCTCTACTTTGATCATCGTGCACCATATACTATGGTGCAACAGATCAGTCTTCCACATGCTTATCAAATCGTCTGTTTTTCCCACCTTAGGCACCCACACCTGGTTACCGACTCTTGCAACTGAGCTTGACCACTTAATATCCTCTGTTTGAATAATTCATTCTCCAATCTCCTACCCCAGAAGCACTCACATCTATCACTATAATATCCCACCATTGGCAGCACAAACATGCCAGAAATAGGCCCACACAGCCATATATAACTAGCCCGCGTATGAGGAATCCCTAAAACCTGCACATAATGAGAGCTACAAAGCCCATCCAAACTGCATCCCTGCTGGCACAGATGCAACCCTTGCTAGAGTTCTGAGAGGAACTCCACTCTTCACCTTTCTCCCCAGACGAGGATGATTTCTAGTCAAGATTAAAATCTATACTAATCCCTGCAACTCCAAAATGACCGGTATGACAAACAACAACAATTCTTGAATGAACCTCACAGTCAATTTCAGATGATGGGTATGGTGATAAAATAACTTTCAAATGATGGGTATGATGATAACAATAACTGTGGCATGAACCCAACTATTTCAGACGACAGATATGATGTCAAAGAACAATTACTCCATGAACGTAACAATTTCAGATTATGTGTATGGAAACAGCAATCATTCAATGAATCCAATAACTCCATTTGATGGGCATGATGAAATAACAATAGTTCAATGACCCAATACTTGTATAAATTCAAAAGAGACATAAGATTTCTTCAGATATACCACACCTCCACACAATATGCTTGTTGCCACTGTAAATTGCTTGATTTATTTCATCTTCCCCAACTTCATCTCTTACCTGTTCTGCACGCTGTTTTTCATCGTCCTGTTGTGAGGACGTGATAATAATGAGGGGGGGTGAGGGCGCCATGCCTTAATAATGGCGTGGCATTTGCTTTGCCATACCTCCGCCATAAATTTGTCTCCATTCCGTCCCAGCTATTTCACTTTCCTGTCTTTAATATGGCATTTTGGTCAATTGACCAATGCCTTTCACTGTGACCTTATGTTTTGACATGTGTCCATACTTCGTCTCCGTGGGGATGAGACAAAATGTTGATAGAGACTTTGTTTGATTCTCTATAATTCTAATGCCATTGTTCCACTACATTGATGCGAAAATGATATGGTATCGAGAATTATACATGTATTACGGTGTATTGCAGTTCGTATTGATTCTCATCGTCCCTTCTAGCGCTCTTTGAAAGATCCTCTACATCTATCCTCTTTAAACATGAATTGAGTTGTTTAGTTTGAAATGATACTGCTCAATCTTTTGTTATCAGGTAGGACTGGAAATTAAGCCCCTTAATTTGTTCTTGGGGTGCTTTGGGTGCTTTTCTATTGAGCTATTGGTTTATTGGTGTTGCTCATTCTCCAACATTACCTCTTCAATCATATTGTAGGTGTTTAAGGCTCTTACCTGGTTCATGAAAAAGGTTTAACATGGTATGATAGGTTGGGCTGCTCTACCACTAAGCTACTGAACCGCTTGTAATCAATCCATCTGTATCCCTAATGTGACTCAATCTCCAACCAGACATCATTTGAATCATCATAAAGAGATCATTTGAATCATCATAATGACATCTCTTGCAACTAAATAATTTTTATGTTTGATGAGTTTTGCCTACAATAATAATATGATTATAAACTATGCAATCCCAATAACCATTAGGATTTGCGCAAAATGTTCACTATATAAGCTTGAGGGGAAATTTTATATTCTGATTGTCTATTAACTATGATTTTGAGGGAGGTTTGTCTCACTTTTGTATTTCGAAGTGTCTTCCCAAGAAATGTTTTTCACTCTTCCATTCAGAGAATATCTCTTAAGACATCAAACTCCGTAGGTATTGCAAGTTCAAATATTTTCTTACCAAAATAGTTTTGGATCTCTTTGGCATAATATTTCCTCGAGTGACAATCTCCCACAAGACATCCCCTACTCTTGGGAAATCTCTAACGTGGAATCGTTTAGTATATTCTTTTACCACACTGACATTACAGTAATATCCAAAAAATAAACCATTACTTACTAGTATCTGTAAAAGACCAGAGTCTAACCCTAGCCAGTTTTAGGTTATGTATCTCATAATTTTCATTAGAAATTTGATTCATCATACCCATTGATACAGTTTTACAAAACATTAAAGCAATGGAAGAAGAACATTCACTGGAAGCAAAGCTAAAGGGAGAATTCTATCTTTAAAAAAAAAAACGTATCAAATTCGGATTGAGACCTTTGATGTTTCACAGGTTACTCAGAACTAGTGATAACAGAGATCACAAGGAAATACATCTTAAACGCGAGTGAATGTTTATCAGAAAGAGTTAGCTGCTAGATGTAATAGGAGATGCTTTCATATACCCTTCAAAGGCTCAAAAGCTTTCACAGGAAGAGATTTTGGACAGCTTTGGGGGGAGTTAATAACGCCTCCCTCGTACCTTTCCTTGTTTACCAGAAAGAGTTAGCTGCTAGATGTAATAGGAGAAGCTTTCATATACCCTTCAAAGGCTCAAAAGCTTTCACAGGAAGAGATTTTGACAGCTTGGGGGGAGTTAATAACGCCTCCCTCGTACCTTTCCTCCTCCAAACTAATTTTCCCACAGACGCCCTAAGAGAACGCGTAACTTAGAAAATTAATTTATGAAGAATAAATGCGCGACTAATGAGTATTTCTCAAGAAGAATTTACTACCAAAAATGCGCTTCCCAGTAATATTTGAAATCAATAACATTTTGGGATGCCCAGTTTTGTGTAAGACAGCTACACATCTAAAAAGAAACGCCCGTAGGTTGATTGCCACCACTTGTTTTTTCAGCTAGCTATCATTGTTTAGTATTTTAAACAGAAATAGTTGAACATTTTAGTGGTGCGTGCCATATTCATATTAAAGAAAGGGCCCAAGCGGACCATATCTTCGAATGATGGCATCTGGTCAGAGATGGTAAGCTACACAGTTGAAGATTTATCTATTTAACAATGGAATGCATACAACAATATTCCACATGTTACTCGAAGCACTTAAAATATAAGTGATTGTTTTTGCCTTTCGGAGTTAGAAGGAGCCATAACTTAAACACTGTCGGTGAGTAATTTTTCCCACTGAAATCAATTAATTAGTGTAATAATGAAAAAATAAAATCTAGGAAAATTTAGAAGAAAGAGGAAAGTAGTACGGTGGAGGACCCAATTCTCCACACCTTCATATCAAGCTCTTAAATGGTACATTAGATATTCATGAAGATTTCAGCATACTTTCATATCTAAATTAAGAGCTTAAAGCTATTGTTTGGGGTTCTGGGTACCAATGATATAGCCTAATCAGCTACATCTTGACTAAGTTGTCCAAAAACACACCAAAAAAATTAATCTAAAACATGTGCAGTAAGGGACACATTACCGATCGCCTTATGTTTCACCATATGATTAGTTGTTTCTTTAATGTGATTTGTAAAGTGTATTGTTACACGTATTGGTTCCTTATTTAATTTTCAATAGTATATTAGGTTTAGAAATGACTTATTAGAGATTTGAAACATTAAGTGGGAATTTTCGAAGTTTGTGCACCAATCAATGGCCCATGAACCACTTTAATGTCTTGTGCAATGAACAAATGGTTTGACTATTATTTACAAAGCTTGCACAAGCTCGGGCAAGTTGTGTATCTATTGGAATATTAATTTCTCTCACAAAAAATAATTGTTGTATCTACATAATTAAATGAGAAAGACAAAAATTGTAATTAGTAGATTCTAGAAGGAACAAACTAGTAAATGTCTTAGTAAGTTTTTAAATAAGGCCCTATAGATTGTAAGTTATAAGAAGTGTATAGAAGGGGAAATTATTAAATGCATTGTACTAGTATTGTATTAGTAAAATCCTCTATAAATTGAGGCAATTTATAATCATTTTTCATCAAGCAATACAAGTTGTAGCATTCTAAGTTTTGAACAATTTGTGTGTGCATTGTATGTGTGTTCATCTCCATCCATCATGAGAGTGGTAACAGAGCCAAGTTATAGTGTTTACAGAAGCGTAATGATCTAAAAATTGAAGGTTTGCAAGATTTTTAATGCAAAGTAATTCTGATCTATAAACCACCACCTATAAGAACAATTGTAAGATTTTTAATGCGAAGGAATTGTGATCTATACACCACCACCTATAAGAACAATCAAGGCCAAGGAGAAATTATGGCACAATGATAATTTATAATAAATGATGGAAGAAGTTATAAGTTACTCAAGCCAATGCCATGAAATCACATAAAGCCTAATGTGAAGTGCTAACTAGGAGAAAACAAGATTCATTGTCAAGTAATTTTTTTATGCACAAAAGTTTGATTATAGCTACCATCACAGGTGTGACTAAAGATAATAGTAAACAGTCATAGTATAAACAAGTGCCACGTAGTGGCCAATACCTGCTTTGTAGTGTTGTTATTATAGTATTTGTTTAGTTGTAATTTTTTTTGTTGATTAGCTATTGGTTGTATAGATAAATTGCATTCCAATAATTGAAAAATTAATTTTTGAAGATTGTTTATAGTAGCAATAGTGGCTCACAAATTCTCATTTTCACTTCAAATTTTGTAGGATTTGAATTTGCACTTAGATTTTTACCATTCAAAATAGTGCAGTTACATGTCCATCACTTCTGAATTTGCTACAGAATCTCAAGAATAATTTGTGTTGGTGATATTATTGAAGCACTTAATTTTATTTTATTTATTAGCCCATAGGTTTATTATTGGCAAAAACAAACAAAGAAACAAACAAACTTTGCTACAGAATCTCAAGAATAATGTGTACATATAAACAACAATATTTAAATGCATTTTTTTCTTATCTATTGGTGATATTATTGAAGCACTTAATTTTATTTTATTTATTAGCCCATATGTTTATTATTGGCAAAAACAAACAAAACTGGTTAGATAAGTAAAAAAACATGTTTTAATAAGAAATTTAATCTCTAAAATATATCTAAAATACAATTTTGTTAGAAAAATATATCTAAAATATGCCATTTTTCTATATGTAAACAACACTATTTAATGTTGGAGAATTTTTTGTTTAAGTAATAATAATAAGTACTTTTAAAGAACATGATATTAATTATTTTAATTAATATTGTAACACCCGCCTTGAACGCCTTAAAGAATACACACTTATGCAATATGAAACAGGAATTTTTTTTTTTTTTTAAATGATAAAGTAACGTTAACACAACTAATTATGACATATTCTCTAAGGGTCCAAGGCTGCATCACTCAACAAATCAACTAACACAAATTAACATACATCAGTAACTGATCCAAATCCATGCTCAAATAAATAACTTGTTCGCATTCATTGCAAATCATCAAATAACAGAATCTACATGATTAAATACATAACTGAAATGCTTTCATATAAGTACATCATGACATCATTACATTGCCACTTTTAGTCTACATCAAAAGTTACATACATAAAGAATATCATGTTACACAAATCTGGTACAAGGTTATGCACTTACATCATCATCATTGGAACAAGTACAACTGGAACAAATCCTTTTTCTGCATATGATCTTGTCAAGAGTAACCAATGGATAAAATAGCTCTTCCACCCGACCATGTGGAACCCTAAGGTCCACCCCCCGAGCTAGGAGTTAACATGAGGTCCCAAACACTGACAGTCAGGTAGATGAAAGACAAACAAGAACAAAGGACGACCAAACACCAATACAACACATGGCAATAACAATACAACACAACATAACTTGACTTAACTTTCACTTTCACTTCCACTTCCAGAGGCGACACAAAACAAATGAGGAGAGATCGAACAAGGGATGCTAGGTTGTAGTAGGGAGAGTGTCATCGCACGGTCCTAACATGGGTTATCCTGACAGCCTCTCACTAGGCACCGGCCCCCATCTATGGTTATCCTGATAGCCCCTCACTAGGTGCCAGCCCCATAGGGTGACACATGCAGAATCGACCTTCCTTTCTTGAGGACAAGGAAGTCAATCATGCCGACCAGGCCTTCTCTACCCATCCTTAGTCTAAACAAGCACTACAGGCCATGGGAGAGGAATCCATTAATCTTATTAATGTGAATTCTACCCTTAACCCCCTAGTTTATTTTTAGGTTATCACTTGATTAATCTACTTCCAACGAGTTATCCTGACTGCCACTTTGGGCGCCGGCCCCACGTTGAAAGCCACTCTCCTTCCTAACACCTAGTAACCTTGACATCATACAAAACTTATAACAAAACATGAATATATACACTGCAAGGCATAAACCCTCTTGCATCAAAATAGAATCATAACATCAATTGTTATCCAACACTATTAACATTGCAAGACTTTATTCTTTTACAGATTTCAGATCTCTCCTTACGACAAAATGGTACAATAAGATCACATGAGGTTTGATATCTCATCCTGAGATTATTACTTTACAAGACACAACATTCAACCTTGACAGTACCTCATTATACTTCCTACCATGTTTGATACACATAAACGCTATTACATCGTAATTACAAAAAACAACAATACACAAGTTAACGACAACTTAGCCTTTGGAATACAAGTTTGAACAACCTCAATCCGACTCATTACAACACTCATACAATTCAATTCAATTCAGATTCAGGAGATGAAATGCTACAATTCATTCTTAGTTTAATGCAAACAACTTCTGAAATAAAATCAACATTATATTATAACAATTAAATTAATACCTTGCAACAAAATCTCTAACTAATCTTTATTTTACTTCAACAGATAAATAAATCGATTAACTAAAACATTACAATAATTAATAAAAGAACCACTTAATTCCTATTTACTATTCGACACTTCCATAACGATACGATCTTTATATACTTTCCTTCAATCTTGTCCAATTAACTTTAATCTATTAAGAATAATAACGCTGGAGAGATATCTTACAACTGAACGGTAATTTCACGTGGAGAGTTCAATCACGAAATGTTTGTTATCCTTCATACGGTCTTGCAGACATTCTAGCAAGCTCAACCAAATGGATTCTTTTATGATGGTTTGATCTTATCTGTGGTGATATAATTTCTCAAAAGAATGATCGTAAATGCGCCCTATGCGAACAGCTTGGGATATTTTACTACTGAGATGTAAAATTGCTATTGACTGTTTTACCACTGACGTGAATAATATTTGATTGTATCAGCGTTCGCCAACTTGGAATTTTAATAACTTGATGGCACAACTTAAGGGTTTTCTCTCTCTAACAAAGAGGCAAGGACTGTAGGAAAACAATGACACACAGAAATGGTGAACTGGAGCTGTCGAAAAGATCACTTACGCCCTCTAACAGTGTTCTTCAAATACTCAACGCGATGCAGATTTCCAATTACAAAAAGGTGTGGAAACAGTGTTACAAACTGAAGGAAGTTTATCTCTGACGGAAGGTCGCAGATTACAAATCCTCTGTAGATTTCAACTGCTGTTCACTGTGTGAAGGCAGAACCATCTTCCTTGACAGTGCGTGCACTCAGTTATTGATATATCTGTTAACTCTGCACTGATTATATGAATCATTTTCCAGAAAACAGTTGAATGAGAGTAAAGGTGAAACTTGAGCGCTCAGCTGAGTACAACACTCCAAATAGATGGAATGATTGCAGGCCAACAATACTGGATTTGCATAAACTCTACAAACTCGTCATAGGGCGATCTGTGGTTATAAAACTAGATTCTACAGAAATACTATTTGGAATGCATTTGTATGGTGATCCTATTGCTGTACAAAGTTCGCTGATATAAACAAAATGAGTTTGCCATTTCTCTGTCCTCTTGAAACCCCACCTGCAAAGGTTTTACAATTGTTTAACATATTCCACTAATTTTTGTAGTAAGTTTGAACAGCTGTCAGGGTGCATGGTAATGTTTCTTGATATATCATGCATCTCCAAATTATGAGTACCAGTTGTGGATTCTTTCTTTTGTTTCAAGTCTTCTTCTGAAATTAGAGCCTGAGGCTTTCCAAGTGCAGATGAAGTAGACAAAGCACAAAATTTATAGGCAAGGAATTCATGATGCCAATGAAAACCAAGTAGGGATGCAGTTGGAGGTACTCACGATTAAGATAATGAAGTGCTGCTGTGTATAGAACATTAAAGAGCACATTGTACCCACAGAGCACCCCAACAGATAGCCAGTTGAGCCAGTCATCAGCAAACAGTCTGTGAGAGCACAATAATTTAACACAAATGTTTTCCAACATTTTGCCATCTGCTTGCCAAGAACTCGTTTACTACAATACCATTTTGAGCGTTCATGAGAGGAAAAACCTCTGGAGATGATGAATACTACAGCCTCCTTTGTTTTCCAGGATAATTAAGTCGCTCAGCTTGTTTAAAGGTCAATAACATCGTGGTATCTAAACTATATGGTGGACTGGCATATAAGGAATCATCGTCTCATTACTGATAATGACTGAGGGAGGCCACCAAAACGGGCACGTTGAAAAGAAATCTTTATTGGTAGCGTGTGATCTCCCTTTAGATACGGTTTCTTCAATGAAATTCCTCAGATCCTTCAGATTTACAATCTCTAAGAACATGTGCATCACCAAAAAAAATAGTGATTTCAATATTGCCTTTGGCATCCTCTCCCCCTGTCGCCGTCTAGACACAATCTTTGATTTTCAGATATTCTATGATTGGCCAGTGATCCTATATCTTCAAACTATGAACAACTTTTGAAAAGAGAATCTGTGATTTCCACGATTCACGATCTCCTCATGCAATCGCTTTGCACCTTCCATTTCATCCTATCTCAAGCACATTCACCAACTACCAACCTATGCGAGAGGGTCGTTCTCAGCCCTGCGAGCCTTTAACCTAAAAACCTATTGTGCTAAGTTGCTCGATGAAAGATTAGTTAGGGTCTGAGGGAATAGGAAATTTGCGGAGGCAACGCATGATCGAGATTATGCAAAAACAGTTAACCAAGAGAATACTGAAGGAATGCCAACTTGTATCTTCTATCCCTATCATCCATATGCCGGGCTGAGATTGCACACCGATGGAATTGCCGATATACATCCTCCAAGATATGAAGAAGATTATCAAAATGAATTGTTGCAGGGATGATTGACCGATTCAGCAAACTAATGGAAGGAAAGACGATCTACTAACGGAATCCTTGAGCAGAAACGAAGTATTTAAACCCTAAGAGAAGATGCTGATTACACACTGAGAGGACAGTCTACAGAACTATTTGGAATTGAATAAACTATAACCACATTTGCAGATTTGAAATGAAGTTCAGAGATAAGGCATTCGACGGAACCTGATTTCGCAAATCACCTCGACGAACCTGCTCCAATTGTTGCAGTTCCAAGCTGCTTCTTTCCTTTCACTTGTGATGCCGTCCTTGATGCACCTACAGCTCTTTTATAACACAGCCTCTCTCCTCTGCCAAGGGCTTGGCATGTGATCCCGTGCTTCTCTCCTTTAAAGAATATATATTTTTATTTAATTTAAAGATCCCAATTATTAGATATTTTATTTTATTATTATTTTTCTTTATAGCCGACCCCAAAATATCGTTACAAATAGAATAGTACTATTTCGACAAACTATAATTTTGTACTATCCTTTAATTTATTTTATTAATCAAGTTGTAAATCACAATTTACAAGTGTGACTATATCTATTTATTTATTTAAATATTTATTATAATTAATTTTATATCAAATAATACAAATTTCTTACAACTTTATTTAACAACGAAACTCCTCATAAAATAACAATTTATTTATAACGACAATCGACAACTAACGACATTATGCCCATTTAACAACATTTATACTCTTTCGTAGAATGATGCTAATTAAAGCACAACATTACCACACATACTTAGACACCTGCAGAACTCATTAGACTCCAAGATACAATATTACCTGACAGTAAGACATGGGAGAACGACAACCAATAACCACAAGGGTAACTGACGACGAAGGAACACTGACTAGGGACCTCACGTTAACTCCAACCAACTAATCCATTGGCGAAGGCACGCTCAGACCTGTAATCAGGTGGAGTCGATGCCTAGTACCTGCATCCTGCAGCAACGCATAGTTAACTATAACAAGATATACATATACATCACATGTATTCCTATCGTGAATGGAAATCGCAGTGGTGTAGGGTACTCGAGAACGAGTAATACAACACTGTTCCATTCACGTTTATAAATAACAATCAACTATATTGAATAATGTATCAGATTACTAATCTACGACATAAAATGATCAACTAACTTCCAATCCCATATAATGAATAACATCAAATCTAAAACATTAGTTCATTTATCAAATTGTAAAGCATAAAATGACATAATCCATCATGAACATCTATTATCGTAACAATTAGGTTCATACTGAAATAGCAAAATAACTAGAAATCCATCATCAACGATCTAAAAATACTGTCAAAATGTCCAGTACTACTAAGCAAACATCAGTCCCAAAAGACGATAAGCTGAGGGGCACTACATCCTCCCCCCCTAGGAGGAGGCTTACTCCTGGAAGGCTGCGACAAAAAGGGGTATACTTCTCGCATAAAGGTTACATCCTCCAAGGCAACTAAAGCCATGCCATTAGGATCCCATTGGACCCCTACCTATGAGGGTTAGCCCCTGATGCTGTGGAACGCGCACAAACTCCAAAGAAAGCTGCTCGTCCCCTACCTGCAGTCTCAGAGACTATCCCTTGATGCTCTTTCTGGTGGCGGTCAACCGCTGAGAACACTCTATGAGACCTCCCTACATAACCCACTGTTGGCTCCGAAGCTGCCGGCCTCTGACTAAGTCCTACAGTGTTCTTCTGTGGGCACTGCCTGGCAATATGACCCTGTTGTCCACAAGAGAAACATCCTGTTCCCCTGCCAAAACCTCCACCACCTATAGGTGCATTAGACTGCTGAAAACTTCCTCTGCTAACTACAGGTTGTGATCCCTGAACAGGTTGGTTGGAATGGTAATTCTTGGCTTGTAGCCAATTACAGTTTTTCCCTAACTGAGAAACACCACCTTGCTGTGGTTTGGAATTCTTTGGTTTTGATTGTGAATACTGCTGCTGTTGCTGCTCTCCCTTAGCTGGTACATGATGCCTTCTAGATGCACTTGTTGCTTGAGATTGACCATCTCGAGAATCTAAGCCTGTTGAGGGTGCACTCCCAATCTGAACACCTATATGACCCCCTAGGGCCATGGTCAAATTCTCCTCCACCAGTCGAGCCTTCTCAACTACTACCTCCATGGTCTTCAGCTTGAACACACGAACTCCTCCACTGATGCGTGCATTCAGACCTCTAATAAAATGCTGAACTAACATGGCCTCGTCATTTCCTATACCTGCATACTGCTTGAGTTCATAAAACCTGCGCTCATACTGTTCCACTGTCATGGCCACTTGTCTCAACCCATGGAACTCGTCTGCTCGATGTTGCCTCCAATGGTCAGAGAAAAATTGAGCTCTGAACCTTTCCAGAAATAGTTCCCATGAAATTGTCGCAATATCTAGATGCAACTTTTGTTCCTCAAGACGCCACCAAGTAGAGGCGAATCCTCTTAGATGCATGATGGAGCATCTTGCCTTAGTGTTGCTGCCATATGGATGCATAGCAAAGCACCTCTCTAAATCAATTAGCCATGTTTCTGCTTCCAAACCACTACCGAAGCCATCGAATGTAGGAGGACGGGCTCTCATCAAGTCTCTCATGTGGCCCGCAAGAATGGCTTCTTGTTCAGCTGTGATTTCTCTCCTTCTAGGAGATCGTTCTCTTTCTCTCTCTTCTAGTTGCACCACCTCCTGCCTCGGACCAAGACGAGCAAGCACCTCCTCAAGGAGCTGGCATAGTTGAGCACCCTCGGGCTGATCCTAATTCTCCTGATTCTCACTTCCACCTTCTCGAGTACTTCCATGAGGGAAACTAGGAGGAGGGCTGATTTCAACACCTCTCCCACGACCCCTACCTCGACCATGTCCTCAGCCTCGTACCCTAGGCATCTTCCTGGAAAACACATCCAAGAACCACTTCAGGTTGCTAGGCAAGGACTATGAATGAATATGTCCTTCAGAGTTTAAGCAACTAGCATAGCTTAATGGGCTAATTATAAAACCAGAGTACCTAGTGTTAGTAACTTGGCTCTGATACCAGATGTAACACCCGCCTTGAACGCCTTAAAGAATACACACTTATGCAATATGAAACAGGAAATTTTTTTTTTTTTAAATGATAAAGTAACGTTAACACAACTAATTACGACATATTCTCTAAGGGTCCAAGGCTGCATCACTCAACAAATCAACTAACACAAATTAACATACATCAGTAACTGATCCAAATCCATGCTCAAATAAATAACTTGTTCACATTCATTGCAAATCATCAAATAACGGAATCTGCAAGATTAAATACATAACTGAAATGCTTTCATATAAGTACATCATGACATCATTACATTGCCACTTTTAGTCTACATCAAAAGTTACATACATAAAGAATATCCTATTACACAAATCTGGTAGAAGGTTATGCACTTACATCATCATCATTGGAACAAGTACAACTAGAACAAATCCTTTTTCTGCATATGATCTTGTCAAGAGTAACCAATGGATAAAATAGCTTTTCCACCCGACCATGTGGAACCCTAAGGTCCACCCCCCGAGCTAGGAGTTAACATGAGGTCCCAAACACTGACAGTCAGGTAGACGAAAGACAAACAAGAACAAAGGACGACCAAACGCAAATACAACACATGGCAATAACAATACAACACAACATAACTTGACTTAACTTTCACTTTCACTTCCACTTCCAGAGGTGACACAAAACAAATGAGGAGAGATTGAACAAGGGATGCTAGGTTGTAGTAGGGAGAATGTCATCGCACGGTCCTAACATGGGTTATCCTGACAGCCTCTCACTAGGCGCCGGCCCCCATCTATGGTTATCCTGACAGCCCCTCACTAGGCGCCGGCCCCATAGGGTGACACATGCGGAATCGACCTTCCTTTCTTGAGGACAAGGAAGTCAATCATGCCGACCAGACCTTCTCTACCCATCCTTAGTCTAAACAAGCACTACAGGCCATGGGAGAGGAATCCATTAATATTATTAATGTGAATTCTACCCTTAACCCCCTAGTTTATTTCTAGGTTATCACTTGATTAATCTACTTCCAACGAGTTATCCTGACTGCCACTTTGGGCACCGGCCCCACGTTGAAAGCCACTCTCCTTCCTAACACCTAGTAACCTTGACATCATACAAAACTTATAACAAAACATGAATATATACACTGCAAGGCATAAACCCTCTTGCATCAAAATAGAATCATAACATCAATTGTTATCCAACACTATTAACATTGCAAGACTTTATTCTTTTACAGATTTCGGATCTCTCCTTACGACAAAATGGTACAATAAGATCACATGAGGTTTGATATCTCATCCTGAGATTATTACTTTACAAGACACAACATTCAACCTTGACAGTACCTCATTATACTTCCTACCATGTTTGATACACATAAACGCTATTACATCGTAATTACAAAAAATAACAATACACAAGTTAACGACAACTTAGCCTCTGGAATACAAGTTTGAACAACCTCAATCCGACTCATTACAACACTCATACAATTCAATTCAATTCAGATTCAGGAGATGAAATGCTACAATTCATTCTCAGTTTAATGCAAACAACTTCTAAAATAAAATCAACATTATATTATAACAATTAAATTAATACCTTGCAACAAAATCTCTAACTAATCTTTATTTTACTTCAACAGATAAATAAATTGATTAACTAAAACATTACAATAATTAATAAAAGAACCACTTAATTCCTGTTTACTATTCGACACTTCCATAATGATACGATCTTTATATACTTTCCTTCAATCTTGTCCAATTAACTTTATTCTATTAAGAATAATAACGCTGGGAGAGATATCTTACAACTGAACGGTAATTTCACGTGGAGAGTTCAATCACGAAAGGTTTGTTATCCTTCATACAGTCTTGCAGACATTCTAGCGAGCTCAACCAAATGGATTCTTTTATGATGGTTTGATCTTATCTGTGGCGATATAATTTCTTAAAAGAACGATCGTAAATGCACCCTATGCGAACAGCTTGGGATATTTTACTACTGAGATGTAAAATTGCTATTGACTGTTTTACCACTGATGTGAATAATATTTGATTGTATCAGCGTTCGCCAACTTGGAATTTTAATAACTTGATGGCACAACTTAAGGGTTTTCTCTCTCTAACAAAGAGGCAAGGACTGTAGGAAAACAATGACACACAGAAATGGCGAACTGGAGCTGTCGAAAAGATCACTTACGGCCTCTAACAGTGTTCTTCAATTACTCAATGCCATGCAGATTTCCAATTACAAAAAGGTGTGGAAACAGTGTTACAAACTGAAGGAAGTTTATCTCTGACGGAAGGTCGCAGATTACAAATCCTCTATAGATTTGGACTGCTGTTCACTGTGTGAAGGCAGAACCATCTTCCTTGACAGTGTGCACTCAGTTATTGATATATCTGTTAACTCTGCACTGATTGTATGAATCATTTTCCAGAAAACAGTTGAATGAGAGTAAAGGTGAAACTTGAGCGCTCAACTGAGTACAACACTCCAAATAGATGGAATGATTGCAGGCCAACAATACTGGATTTGTATAAACTCTACAAACTCATCATAGGGTGATCTGTGGTTATAAAACTAGATTCTACATAAATACTATTTGGAATGCAATTGTATGGTGATCCTATTGCTGTACAAAGTTCGCTGATATAAACAAAATGAGTTTGCCATTTCTCTGTCCTCTTGAAACCCCACCTGCAAAGGTTTTACAATTATTTAACATATTCCACTAATTTTTGTAGTAAGTTTGAACAGCTGTCAGGGTGCATGGTAATGTTTCTTGATATATCATGCATCTCCAAATTATGAGTACCAGTTGTGGATTCTTTCTTTTGTTTCAAGTCTTCTTCTGAAATTATAGCCTGAGGCTTTCCAAGTGCAGATGAAGTAGACAAAGCACAAAATTTACAGGCAAGGAATTCATGACGCCAATGAAAACCATGTAGGGATGCAGTTGGAGGTACTCACGATTAAGATAATGAAGTGCTGCTATGTATAGAACATTAAAGAGCACATTGTACCCACAGAGCACCCCAATGGATAGCCAGTTCGGCCAGTCATCAGCAAACAATCCGTGAGAGCACAATAATTTAACACCAATGTTTTCCAACGTTTTGCCATCTGCTTGCCAAGAACTCGTTTACTACAATACCATTTTGAGCATTCATGAGAGGAAAAACCTCTGGAGATGATGAATACTACAGCCTCCTTCGTTTTCCAGGATAATTAAGTCACTCAGCTTGTTTAAAGGTCAATAACATCGTGGTATCTAAACTATATGGTGGACTGGCATACAAGGAATCATTGTCTCATTACTGATAATGACTGACGGAGGCCACCAAAACGGGCACGTTGAAAAGAAATCTTTATTGGTAGTGTGTGATCTCCTTTTAGATATGGTTTCTTCAATGAAATTCCTCAGATCCTTCAGATTTACAATCTCTAAGAACATGTGCATCACCAAAAAAAATAGCGATTTCAATATTGCCTTTGGCGTCCTCTCCCCCTGTCGCTGTCTAGACACAATCTTTGATTTTCAGATATTCTGTGATTGGCCAATTATCCTATATCTTCAAACTGTGAACAACTTTTGAAAAGAGAATCTGTGATTTCCATGACTCACGATCTCCTCATGCAATCACTTTGCACCTTCCATTTCATCCTATCTCAAGCACATTCACTAACTACCAACCTATGTGAGAGGGTCATTCTCAGCCCTGTGAGCTTTTAACCTAAAAACCTACTGTGCTAAGTTGCTTGATGAAAGATCAGTTAGGGTCTGAGGGAATAGGAAATTTGCGAAGGCAACGCATGATCGAGATTATGCAAAAATAGTTATCCAAGAGAATACTGAAGGAATGCCAACTTGTATCTTCTATCCCAATCATCCATATGCCGGGCTGAGATTGCACACCGATGGAATTGCCGAGATACATCCTCCAAGACATGAAGAAGATTATCAAAATGAATTGTTGCAGGGACGATTGACCGATTTGGCAAACTATTGGAAGGAAAGACGATCTACTAATGGAATCCTTGAGCAGAAACAAAGTATTTAAACCCTAAGAGAAGATGCTGATTACACACTGAGAGGACAGTCTACAGAACTATTTGGAATTGAATAAACTATAACCACATTTGCAGATTTGAAATGAAGTTCAGAGATAAGGCATTCGACGGAACCTGATTTCGCAAATCACCTCGACGAACCTGCTCCAATTGTTGCAGTTCCAAGCTGCTTCTTTCCTTTCACCTGTGATGCCATCCTTGATGCACCTACAACTCTTTTATAACACAGCCTCTCTCCTCTGCCAAGGGCTTGGCACGCGATCCCGTGCTTCTCTCCTTTAAAGAATATATATTTTTATTTAATTTAAATATCCCAATTATTAGATATTTTATTTTATTATTATTTTTCTTTATAGCCGACCCCAAAATATCGTTACAAATAGAATAGTACTATTTTGACAAACTATAATTTTGTACTATCCTTTAATTTATTTTATTAATCAAGTTGTAAATCACAATTTACAAGCGTGACTATATCTATTTATTTATTTAAATATTTATTATAATTAATATTATATCGAATAATACAAATTTCTTACAACTTTATTTAACAACAACACTCCTCATAAAATAACAATTTATTTATAACGACAATCGACAACTAACGACATTATGCCCATTTAACAACATTTATACTCTTTCGTATAATGATTCTAATTAAAGCACAACATTACCACACATACTTAGACACCTGCAGAACTCATTAGACTCCAAGATACAATATTACTTGACAGTAAGACATGGGCGAACGACAACCAATAACCATAAGGGTAACTGACGACGAAGGAACACTGACTAGGGACCTCACGTTAACTCCAACCAACTAATCCATTGGCGAAGGCACGCTCAGACCTGTAATCAGGTGGAGTCGATGCCTAGTACCTGCATCCTGCAACAACGCACAGTTGACCATAACAAGATATACATATACATCACATGCAGTCCTATCGTGAATGGAAATCGCAGTGGTGTAGGGTACTCGAGAACGAGTAATACAACACTGTTCCATTCATGTTTATAAATAACAATCAACTATATTGAACAAGGTCTCAGATTACTAATCTACGACATAAAATGATCAACTAACTTCCAATCCCATATAATGAATAACATCAAAGCATCTAAAACATCAGTTCATTTATCAAATTGTAAAGCATAAAATGACATAATCGATCATCAACATCTGTTATCATAACAATTAGGTTCATACTGAAATAGCAAAATAACTAGAAATCCATCATCAACGATCTAAAAATACTGTCAAAATGTCCAGTACTACTAAGCAAACATCAGTCCCAAAAGATGATAAGTTGAGGGGCACTACAAATATGCTATTGTGGTTTAGTAATAAAATATAGTGCAATGATACTTCTATTTTTTTTAAAGATAAAAAATTGTTTATCATTTCAAATTTGTAACCATTATATTTCTAGAACTAAATTTATAAGGAAAGTTTTATGTCAACAATTGTCACTGGGTGTGGAGAGTGTTGAAATGTCTTCACTAAATAAAATTTAAATGGAGAGTTTTGAAATGTCTTCAGAAAATAAAATTGAAATCTAAAAAACAATCTAATTTGGTAAAATAAAACAGCACTAAATTATTTCCTTAACTAGAAAACTAAACTTTAACAAGCCTATTAAATAACACTAAAATATTTCCTTAACTATAAAACACATATTTGTATTTATGTGTAGAACCCTAGCCCTAGTTGGGTGTGTATATACTTGAAATGTCTGCCTAAGATATTAAAATGTAATAATATTATATACTATAAACAATGATGATCTTAAGCTATGGACCTCTTTTAAGTTACCTGCCATCCCTATTGTGCATTCCATTAAGAAAAAAAAATGAAACAAAATGGCACGAGCAACATCAAATACAGAAGGACAAATGGCGGATGGAGTGTTTTGTCACACGGCAAGAACCATATTATTTATTGATTTGGGAGCTACCCCAAAATGGTAGCACTTACTATGTTCAATATATATATATATATATTGAACATAGCCATGTTTTCCATGCATGCTTATTATGATAGTAAAATTATTATTTTTTAATGAAAAACTTAAAATGTTGAACAATATTTAAAATCTATGCCATCAAATCTTTACATCTTCAAATAATGTCATACTTATTATTAAACTAGTTTTATTCTAAATTCTTTCCTCCTATAAAACACTACTCACCTCAAAATAGTACTGTTTGTTTAATTTTGAAAGAGATGTCTTCTTCTTTTTTGCTCTCAAGATTGTTCTCAAAGCCACAAAACAAATTTATTTTCTTTTGTCACTGAATAAACAAATCAAATAGTACTGATTTTAGCAAAACATATTAAACAAATAGTTTATTAGAACTACTAAATAGAGAAGTAGAGAACTACCAGTAAACAACCATAAACAAAGCTCACAATAGCTTAGCTCTCTGTTACTAACCATTTGTTTTAAATAATCCCCTTATACAAAGATAACTAACTTTTAACGAATAGCTTCAAAGGCTTTACTAAATATAGATTAAAAATAAATTATTCATATAAAACTATAGAAAACTAACAAATACATTAAATATTGGAGAATTTTTGGTTTAAGTAATAATAGTAAGTACTTTTAGAGAACATGATATTAATTATTTTAATTGATCTAATATTGTGGTTTAGTAATAGTTTTACTATTATAAGTTTGAAGAATAAAATCAAAAATTTAATAACATGGTGTAGACACCTAAAAATGGCTTCTACCATCGAACCGACTCTTGACATCCCTAAATATGTCAATTTCCCTCCTGACCAATTAATTAAATTTTTATTTAATTAATTGTCCCTTCATTACCCTATTTTCCATCATATTATCCCCAAAATTGAATTAATTTAATTCAATAGTCTAAAACCTTAGCCAATTGATTTAATAAGTAGACAAACAATCAAGCAAGAAAACACAATGGCTAAAGGTTTGATTTATGAAAATGTGATAATTAAGCATTCACAACCTAAGGTGAAGCAAGGACAATACTTGTGGAACAAGTAGAGGGATTTTGGCTTCTAGCACAATGGTTTGTAGTAAGTGCTTTCGTTCAGGTGGTTATACATGCGGCAGCGCTACTCTCTGTTATGGAGTCTCCCAGCCTCCAAGGGTTACGCCTTGGAGGGTTTTGGGGGAGGTTGGCTGTCGGTATAACACAACAACACCTATTGCTTGTGACTTTCATCACAAACACCTTATTGTATATAGCGGCTTGAAAGAGCTTAGCTTTAGCTTATTGCTGCTTGGGTCGTTCCCGCCTTTCGAAGTGGGGTGGCAGGCCCTCTAAGGATTAACAAAAGCAACACAACCACAAAAATACTTTTGATCCCCAAGTTCATACAAAGATGTGAAGGGAAAGCATATGTATATTTTGTGCTTGCATCACACTAAACATGGTTCATTTTAGATCTTTAGATTATGTTGGGGGTGATTAATGAAGTGTGGTGAGAAGCTTTTGATTCCCAAGGTCACCAAATGGTGCGAGGGAAGAGCATACACTTTTCACACTACAAGAACAGATCATGAAAACACTTCACACAAATTAGACTGATTTTCTTGATTATATGAGTGAATAATGCATATTGTTGTTCTGTTTAATCCAATTATTTGATTGATGCAATTTGTGGTTCTTTTTAAAGCCCAAAATTGAAGTGTTTGGATATTTGTTTGTTGCAAGCAATGATTAATTTTAGTTGCACCAAAATTAAATGTTCTTTACACTAAGGCACTCAAAGATTCTTTTTAGGTGCACCAAGATAAAGTTTTTGATTGTAGATTGTTTGCAAGCAAGATTGATTTTATGCACCAAATTTAAGTGTTTTCTAAGCTAAGAAAATAAAGGTTCTTTCTAGTGCACCAAAAGAAGATGTGTCTTAATCTACTAAATCCCTTCAAAAGATGTTAGTAGCTTCGAGATGATGGTCTTGGATGACCTACAGAAAAGAGACCCAACCCTGCACAGATCCTTAAGCTAGTATAGAAAAATAGCGCTAAAATAGAGGGAAGATAGCACTAATACAGAAGATAGCACTAATACAGAAAATAGCACCAATATGGCACAGAGTTGGTCAATAGATGATTTTAGAAAAAATTTGCCATAGTCTCCCCTTCTTCGTTCAAGATACCTATAGAAATAGAGAGTAGATAGAATAGAAAGTCCAAGAAATAGAAGGAAGACAAAGAAAGCTGGATGGATTTGTGAGTGAAAGGAGAGAAAGTGCTCAGGACCTACAAAAAAAACATGTCTCCAAAATAAAAACTCACAAAAAAAAGATTAGATATGGACCTTGTGGGTCCCACCGGGCGTGCCAAATGTAGTTTAGGAAAAATAAAATGAAGTGAAAACATAAACTAAATGCATAAAACACAAAGTTATACCTCACATGAAGACCCAATCTCATCAAGCGAGGAGGAAACTTGCACCCAAGAGCTCCTAGATTAGATAACCCTTTTTGATTCAAATGTGGATTGCTCTTGCTTTCAACACAAATGTAGATGAAGGATTAGAGGATAGATAGGTTAGAGATTTGAGAGAAATTTGGGCATGGTTTTGATGAAAGAAGAAGTTGTTATGAATGGCTTGGGTGAGGGTTTCATTTATAGATTTTTGAAAAAGGAATGGAGGGTGAGGATCAAAAGATGAGATCAATGGCTTTCATTATTTGTGAATCTTTAATTCATAATACATGAATTAAAAATTCTTTTTTGAGAAGAGTGAATTATGACAAATTAAATTTTTTAATTCAATTAATGGAGGACAATTGAATTAAAAATTCAATTAGTGGATGACCATTGAATTAAAAATTTAATTAGTGGAGGACCACTGAATTAAAAATTCAATTAGTGGATGACCACTGAATTAAAAATTCAATTAGTGGAGGACCACTGAATTAAAAATTCAATTAGTGGATGATAGTGGGGGACAATTGCATTTTAAATTTATTTTTGGATAATGGAGGATATTAGCTAATTAAATATTAAGAATATTTAATTATATGTGCCACATGGTGAGGTGGAAGAGATGAGGTGGATTGATGAGGTAGATTTTGTGAGGTGGATTTAGGACTTAGGATAGAGGGAAATTGAAATAATAAATATTGCATATTTATTAAATCAATTGGCTAAGGTTTTAGACTATTGAATTAATGAAATTAATTCAATTTTGGGGATAATATGATGGAAAATAGGGTAATGAAGGGATAATTAATTAAATAAAAATTTAATTAATTGGTTAGGAGGGAAATTGACATGTTTAGGGATGTTAGGAGTCGGTTTGATGGTAGAAGCCATTTTTAGGTGTCTACAATGTAGATTAGGAAAAACAAAATGATGTGAAAACATAAACTAAATGCATAAAACACAAAGTTATACCTCACATGAAGACCCAATCTCATCAAGGGAGGAGGAAGCTTGCACCCAAGAGCTCCTAGATTAGATAACCCTTTCTTATGCAAATGTGGATTGCTCTTGCTTTCAACACAAATGTAGATGAAGGATTAGAGGATAGATAGATTAGAGATTTGAGAGAAATTTGAGCATGGTTTTGATGAAAGAAGAAGTTGTTATGAATGGCTTGGGTGAGGGTTTCATTTATAGATTTTTGAAAAAGGAATGGAGGGTGAGGATCAAAAGATGAGATTAATGGCTCTCATTATTTGTGAATTTTTAATTCATAATGGATGAATTAAAAATTCTTTTTTGAGAAGAGTGGATTATGACAAATTAAATTTTTTAATTCAATTAATGGAGGACAATTGAATTAAAAATTCAATTAGTGGAGGACCATTGAATTAAAAATTCAATTAGTGGATGACCATTGAATTAAAAATTAAATTAGTGGATGATAGTGGGGGGCAATTGCATTTTAAATTCATTTTTGGATAATGGAAGATATTAGCTAATTAAATATTAAGAATATTTAATTATATGTGCCACATGGTGAGGTGGAAGAGATGAGGTGGATTTAGGACTTAGGATAGAGGGAAATTGAAATAATACAACATACAAAAGCAAGACTATGCCCCATTCTAGATGTTTTCGCCACATACGATGATATAGTAAGATCAAGGTAGCTTTGATGTGATCTTCGAATAGGACAAAAGATAAAAATCAAAAACTAAAAGACCAACGAACCAAACAAGTAACCATTGTATCTTTTGCCAAGATAGATAATGATGTGATAGATGCTGCCTATCATAGGAAAGATATATCCTAAGGCAGGGATTGATAGATGATTTGATGATGTTTAGTTGATGTTGTAAAATTGGCTCAAGATGTGATGGTGACAAGTTGTGATTGATGCTGATTTGATAGTTGATGATTTTGATTAAGGACAATGCTTTGATAGGTGATGCGTTGCTTGGATCTAGTGTAAGCTTATTGAGGATAGATGTGATGATGATGTGGGATAGGTGTGATGATGATGAGAGTGTGATGGAGCAAGTTTAATTTTTTGTTTTTTGGTGATGGATAGATTATTTTTGGAAGTTTGTGGGTTTTCGATTGTTTTGGAATTTTTTTGATTTTGTAGAAAGGGTATGATTTATTATGATGGTTGTCGTGGATTTTGTGTGGATAGCCTTTGCGCTAGATACCAATGACAAGGGAACACCAAGTCTAGAGGTGAAAGTGATGGGGTTGGATAGCTGATTCATGACAGATGAATGGACAAGTGATAGGGATCCGCATTAGATAGATGGAAGATAAGGATGAGGGGTAGGATAGGTATGCATAATAAATGGATGGGGGATTGCAGGATTTTCTCCAAGGGCTAGGTTGCAAGGAATCATATGCCCAATGTCTAAAGAATTTTGCATGATGGGCTCATGTGTGAATGGATGGTCTTTGCAATAGATGAATGGAGGATATACTTGGAAAGGAAGTATGCCAAGAGGTCTCCAAAGCATGTTGTTGATATTTTTCCCCTGGTCTTTATCAAGATCTAAAGTGGGAGATGGTAAAAGAAATATCTCATGGATAGGATGGATGGGAAATGATTGGATAAACAGGGGATGCTGGATAGGAATATGATAGGATAAGGATAAATGGATAGGCAAAAGGGTGTTATGGATGTGGATGAAGGATATGGTTTTGCCCCCAAGTGTAGGGATACAAAATGGATGGAGAAGGGATTACGCATGACGCCCACAAGGGGTTTTCATCAAGGTACTTACCCAAGGCGCCACAAGGAGTGGTTTTCACCATTGGACAGATTGTTCTCTTTACTATTTTCTTGATTTTTTTTATTTTTTTGCTTTTTTGATGGAATGGGGACTCTAGCGTCTATTTCCATAGCAAGGAGAAGATGGTCCCATGTTTGATTGTTGGAAGATAGGAGAAGAAGGAATGGATGGTGGATAATAGATTATGATGTGGATTATGCAAAAGCATGGACCATAGGAATGTGATGGGGAAGATATGTAGGATAGTGAACGAAAGATGGAGAGATGGGGGTATGTGGGAATGTTAAGTGATGGAGGGGAACCAAGACCAATGGTTGCACACATCGTGATGTATTTGGAAGCTTGTACTTTGGATGTGGAGTTGGAAGTAATGGGGATTGGGATGGGGGATTTTTGTATGAACGATTTGGGGTTTTAGGGACCCAAATAGACTTAGGATTTATGGGATTTTTAGATGTGGAGCAAGATGTTTTGGAGTTTGGAGTGGATTGGGATGTAGATGCCTCATTTGTTTTGATTGATCTTTGCTTAGGGAACCAAACCATTTTTGTTTTTGCTTTTTCTTGTGATGGTGTGGGCTTTGATAGCCATTTCAATTTTTTATTTTGCTTGGAAGGGATAATATCTTTAGGCTTTTGTGCTTTATGCATTGAGGCATTTAAATTATTACTTTTGAATCCCATGGATTTGGGGGAAGCTTCATGTTTAAAAGATGTGTGCTTTTGTTGGTCTTGATTGGGGATTTTAGTGGACTTATGGATGGAGGGGTAAAATGTGGATTTATGGATAAATGAATGAGAAGATTTGAGGATGGGGATATTAGGAGTTGGGAGGATGGGAGGATAAGAGGATTTGTTGATAGGGATGTTTGGTGTTGGTAGGATAGGAGGTAGAGTGGATTTGATAGGAATTTTTGGAGTTGGAAGTAGTGGAGGTAAATTTGATGGAGGGAGATGGATGGTCACATGCTTTTGCAAATGGTAGGATGATGGAGGAGGGATGGCGACATATGTTTTGGGAGTGCAATGAGATGCACCATGTTTGGGATTGGATGAATGGATTTTGGAAGGTGTGTGGGTGGTACCAACATGTTCATTTTGTTTGTCTTGGGATGTATAGCCAAGGCCACGTGAAGATGGATGAAATGTGGTGTGGATGGGATCTAAGATGCCTTGCTCATGAAGGCCTAAGCCTTTGCCTTGGTAATTCATGTGTTGGAGTATGCGACATGCAATGGGATGTTTGTTGCTTTGGAAACAAGATGTGAATCCATTATTTGTTGGAGATAGATAGGTAGTGGAAGGAAGTTGTTCACCTCCTACAAGGGAGTCACCATGGATGAAAGTGCTTGTGCCAAGTGGATAAGGGGATAGATTTTGGATGGGATTGGTAGATGGAGGTGAAGGATTAATGGGGGATAGTAAAGGGGTGGTAGAAGTTGATGGTGGAAGGTGTATGATCACATGGATGTGTAAGGGGATGTTGATTGATATGAGGGTAAAGGTTGATATGATGAAGTTTGATATGATGGAAGTTGGTATGAGGTTGAAGGTTGATATGAGGATGATGAAGGTTGATATGATGGAAGTTGATATGATGAAGGTTGATGGGAGGATGATGGTGTGGATATTTAAGATGTAGATTGGCATGAAGGTTGAAAGAATGATGATTGATATGATGTGGATGGGGATGCGGTATAGGGTGTTTGTTGATATAATGAAGGTTGGTATGATGTCAATGGTGTGGATATGTAAGATGTTGAAGGTTGATATGATGAGGGTTGATATGATGAAGATGGGGGAGGGGTTTGGGATTCACCAATGATGAGGTCTACTAAGGGTATATCTTTAATGTCATTTTTGAATTGTTCCTTAGCATTAGGATCCATGTGCGCATAGACTTTTCTAATTCTTTGTACTTGTTGTATTGATTCATAAAGATCCATTTTGTGGGAGATAGTATGGGATGATGGGGGATGATTGTGATGTTGAGGATCAAATTTCAAGACCTTAGGATGATTCGATTTGATTTGATGAATGGTTCTCTATGCTTAAGAAAGACTAATGATCTTAAGCAAGAGGGTTGATGTGATCAACTAAGGTCTTGATTTTTTTTGATTGGGGTTTTAGGATGTGCATTTTGATAATGATGTTGGGAGACTTGGATAATGATTGGGATCAATGTTGATGTGATGTGATGATGACTTGGATATGGTTAGGATTTGGTATGGAGTGATTAGGGATGATTAGGATAATGGTTAGGCGGATGTTGATAGAATGAGGATGAATGATGGAGATGTTACTAGGATGTGCTTAGGGATGATTGGGATTGAAGTTGATTTGATAAAAATGGAGATAATGATGATGTGTAATGGTTAGAATGATGTTGTTTGGATAATGATTTAGATAGAATGATGATGATTGATGATGTAGAGTGACAAGGATGTGATTAGAATTGAAAGTGGCAAAAGATGAGTGATTAGGATGAATGCGATTGGATTTGGATATGTTGGATGATTTGATTTTTCTTGGCAAGTAGACAAACAATCAAGCAAGAAAACACACCAAGGGACTCCCACACCATCATCTTCAATTGATACACAGTTGTGCATCCAGAAACTCTCAAGTTAATTGAGCTACCATTTTTTGATGTCTTCTGAGACCTCTTTGATATGCGCCGTTCAACTTTAGATAAAGACCCAGAGGAAGCTAAAATGGACCTAGGAGGTTCTTTACCTCGAAAAAGATGTATACAAATCTCCTCATTTCTATATTCTAATTTATGCATAAATTCACAGCTTTCTCTGTCCTCTATGCACTCTTTACAGATCTCTGGTTGTGTTCTTTGAGTATGGATTTTACTCATCTTACACTCCTGATCATCAACGTTTAAGTCCTCCTCTATTATTGGCACTTCCTTGCAGCTTCCATAAATATCATTTGCTTCAGAATTTTGAAATTCAACCAGAAAACCATCATAATAAATCATGCCATTTCTACAAAATCAAAAAAATCCAAACACATCACAAACATCAAAAAATCCCAAAATAATCTATTCATCACAAAAATTAAACTTGCTCCATCACACTCTCATCCTCATCACATTTATCATCATCCGACATCATCATCACATCTATCCTCAATAAGCTTACACTAGATCCAAGCATCGTATCACCTATCAAAGCATCATCCCTTATCAAAAATCATCAACTATCAAATTAGCATCAACCATAACTTGTCACCATCATATCTTGAGCCAATCTTACATCAACTAATCATTATCCAATCATCAATCGATTCTTGCCTTAGGATATGTCTTTCCTACAATAGGTAGAATCTATCAAATCATCATCCATCTTGGCAAGAGATACAATGGCTACTTGTTTGGTTCGTTGGTCTTTTGGTTTTTGATTTTTATCTTTTTTCCTATTAGAAGATCACATTAAAGCTACCTTGATCTTATTATATCATGCTATGTGGCGAAAACATCTAGAATGGGGCATAGTCTTGCTTTTGTATGCTGTGCTTGTGGGTTGGTCTCTTTACTCCAAGCTAGTATTCATACCTTGTTGATTGTAGGGTTAGTTCTAGCATATTGATCTCCTTATGCATCTAAGGTTCATCATACCTTTTGTGTACTAAGGGCTTATGCTATGCATCCCCTTCCCTCATCTAGACAAGGTTTTACTATCTTGGGCATGCATGAGATCATCCCTTTGTTTACGTGTCTAGTCCATGAAAATGTTGGATAAACATCATCACCCTGGTCTTATATACCTTGGTGAAAATATCCACTTTGCTATATCAAACCTAGGATTGCTCTAAATCATTTTTAGCACAATGATCATCCACCAATCATCTCCCAACATTGTCATCCTTTCATCCCACCACTTATCCTTTGACCAGTTCCACCAATCTATTCCATCCATTTCAAGCGCACAACCATGTTCTTGCAACCTGCCTATCCTCTCGAGGGGGAATCACCCTTACCAGTTATCCCCAAACCTTACCTGATTCTTCTAAGCCAAAATCTTTTTTCTATCAAATCCAACTCTATGTTTTAACTTCATTAAAATGATGTTACTTAGCCGCAACACCATCTCAAAGAGGGGCAAATGTAGACACCTAAAAATGGCTTCTACCATCGAACCGACTCCTAACATCCTAAACATGTCAATTTCCCTCCTAACCAATTAATTAAATTTTTATTTAATTAATTATCCCTTCATTACCCTATTTTCCATCATATTATCCCCAAAATTGAATTAATTTTATTAATTCAATAGTCTAAAACCTTAGCCAATTGATTTAATAAATATGCAATATTTATTTTTTCAATTTCCCTCTATCCTAAGTCCGAAATCCACCTCACAAAATCCACCTCATCAATCCACCTCATCTCTTCCACCTCACCATGTGGCACATATAATTAAATATTCTTAATATTTAATTAGTTAATATCCTCCATTATCCAAAAATAAATTTAAAATTCAATTGTCCCACACTATCATCCACTAATTGAATTCAATGGTCCTCCAGTAATTGAATTTTTTAATTCAATGGTCATCCACTAATTGAATTTTTAATTCAATGGTCATCCACTAATTGAATTTTTATTTCAATGGTCCTCCACTAATTGAATTTTTAATTCAATGGTCTTCCACTAATTGAATTTTCAATTCAATGGTCATCCACTAATTGAATTTTTAATTCAATTATCCTCCACTCTTCCACTAATTGAATTTTTAATTCAATTATCCTCCACTAAATGAATTTTTAATTCAATTGTCCTCCACTAATTGAATTTTTAATTCAATTGTCATCCACTAATTTAATTTTTAATTCAATTG
Organism: Cunninghamia lanceolata; assembly: GCA_027924645.1. Taxonomy (NCBI): domain Eukaryota; kingdom Viridiplantae; phylum Streptophyta; class Pinopsida; order Cupressales; family Cupressaceae; genus Cunninghamia; species Cunninghamia lanceolata. The sequence goes on from BSBN01000934.1 coordinate 6,894,167, forward strand.
TCCTCCACTAATTGAATTAAAAAAATCAATTTATCATAATCCACTCTTCTCAAAAAAGAATTTTTAATTCATCCATTATTAATTAAAGATTCACAAATAATGAGAGCCATTGATCTCATCTTTTGATCCTCACCCTCCATTCCTTTTTCAAAAATCTATAAATGAAACCCTCACCCAAGCCATTCAGAACAACTTCTTCTTTCATCAAAACCATACTCAAATTTCTCTCAAATCTCTAATCTATCTATCCTCTAATCCTTCATCTACATTTGTGTTGAAAGCAAGAGCAATCCACATTTGAATCAAAAAGGGTTATCTAATCTAGGAGTTCTTTGGTGCAAGATTCCTCCTCCCTTGATGAGATTGGGTCTTCATGTGAGGTATAACTTTGTGTTTTATGTGTTTAATTTATGTTTTCACTTCATTTTGTTTTTCCTAATCTACACATGGCAAAATATTTTTCATGATACTGTAGATTTTTAACTTTTGGCTAAATAAAATTAATACCCTACATTTATAACTCTTGAGTAAATAAAATTGAAATCCCAAAAATAATCTAATTTCATAAATCCTAGTTGGGTGTGGAAAGATTTGAAATGTCTACCTAAGATATTAAAATGTAATAATATTGAATACTATTACAATTTAAAATGCATTAAAATATTGTAAGTTTGAAGAATAATTATACAATATAATAACAATAACATATTCATATTTAGATCACTACAGTATTTTATCTTAGTCACTTAATTTTTTGTTTAGGTAATAATAGTAACTACTTTTAGAGAAAATGATATTAATTATTTTAATTAATCTAATTGCGGTTTAGTAATATTTTTTTCTAAAGATAAAGAATTGTTTATGATTTCAAATTTGTAAATATTATATTTTCAGAATGAAATTTATAAGGAAAATTTTATGTGAACTCCTTTTGAAATGTCTTGGGTAAATAAAATTGAAATCTCAAAAATAATTTAATTTGGTAAAAATAAAATAACACTAAAATATTTCCTTAACTATAAATCTAAACTTTACAAAGCCTATTAAATAACACAAATATTTCCTTAACTATAAAACTAAACTTTACAAATCTTGAATATTTGTATTTATGTGGAGAGCCCTGGCCCTAGTTGAGTGTATAGAGATTTCATATTAAAATGTAATAATATTAATACTATGATAATTTAAAATGCATTAAAATATTATATGTTTGAAGAGTAAAATAAAAAATGTAATAACATGGTGACATATTTTTCATGATACTGTACATTTTTAACTTTTGAGTAAATACAATTGAAATACTAGATTTTTAAAAACTGATGATGTCTCATAATTATGGCCATCCATTTAGGAATGACTTAACTAGTGGGAGAGAAAATTTGTGTTCATAATTTGTTTACTTTCCACATCCTCCCTTCAAACCAAAATTCTCTCCACATTTATACTTTTTGTTGCAGTCTCCGACAATCTACAGAAAAGAGGTCATTTTTTTTAGCCAATGACAATATAGATAAATCATTTCTCAATAATTTTTTGTTAAAAATTTATCATGCTGACATAGGAAAAGTACAAATTTAAATCAAATTTGCCCGACAACAAAAATAATCTTGTCTTTTGATTGGTTTACAATCAATAGATTAATAACTAGATAAGTGTGAACTCATTGCAATAGTAATGGCGGAAGGCAACTACTAATAAAAGGTAGCTTCCACTCTCATATTTATATTGGAAATCATAATAAAGTAATCACCTATAAGGTGAGATCACATGATTTGAATCGGCTAAAGAAGATTAAAAAAAGAAAATAGGTGATCACAAAATTAAGAGGAGAAAGAGATATAGGTGACATAGCATTTGTCAAAGTTTGATGATTTCCTATAGTAGAAGATAGCAAAAGCGAGACTAATTTTTTTTTTCCATAAGAGATTTACATAAGTTACTGATAGAAAGGAGAAAAGATAGCCAAATTTGATTAGAAAGAAGTCACAGCCAGATGGTAGTTATCAAGCATTTGTAAATCCATCCAGATAAGTGTCAATTAGATCACATTGGGACTTTTGATTGCTGAAGCAGATCACATAAAACAAAAGACATAGAAGAAGAGTGAAGGTGTGCAAAGCCACCATAATCAATTGCCAAACAATCATAGCATTTGGAAGAAAGTCACTGTAGCAGAATGAATTACAACTAATTGTAGTACCACAATGTAAATATAGTTGTTTAAGGAAACTATTTCCAATGGAAAAGATTGGTAAAAGAGTGAAGATGTGATGCCCCATCATGCAACCATAGAGTGTTAGACTAACAAATGCAAAATCTATAGAATTTTTTTTAAGCAAGTAAATGCATTAATTATTATATAAGATCACACTATTTACAACATTTAAACAAAATAATCAACTAACACATCTAGGGAACATAACTACTTCAGATAAACATAAATCTATAACAATACAAGTAATATACATTATAATACAATAGAAGAGGATTACATCATTCATTTGCAAATATGAATAGTTACAAAAGTTCAAATACAAGATTACAAGATTACAAGGTTCATGACAGATCATATCAGTTTACAATATAAAATAAGATTATACAATTTTAAAAGTAGAACACAGCTCTGGGGATGCAAGTACAAATTTAGAACTGGAAACACACCTGCAGTGAACATGAATCAAGATGACCAAGAATAACCAATGGATTAAGCTCTTCCACCCAACCATGTGGAACCCTGAGGTCCACCCCTCTGAGCTAGGAGATAACAATGAGGTTCCACTAAGCCAAGGGATACAAGCAAGCAGATACAAACTTGACACAGGCAAAATAGATAATCAAGACAACACGAATCAACAAGACAAGATAGTAATCTAGATTCAACAACAAAAGATAAAGAGGAAGTAACTAGACTACAGTACGGAGAGTATCATCACATGGTCCTAGGATGCGTTATCTAGGCTATCTCTCACTAGAAACCAACCCCCATTTATGGTTACCCTAACAGCCTCTCACTAGGCACCGGCCCCATAGGGTGACACATGCAGAGTCGACACATCCTTTCCTGGAGATAAGGAGGTTGACCTTGTCAACTAGGCCTTCTCATCCCATCCTTAGCCTGTGAGAGCACTCAAGGCATGGGTGAGGCATCATACTTATCTTGTTATGTGAATTACTACCCGACCCACCTAGATAAATTATTAAGTTATCACTTGATTACAAATTCCATGGGGTTATCTAGGCAGCCACTTTGCGAACTGGCCCCACCATGAAAGCCACTCTCCTATAGGTAACTAGCCACCCCTAACCAACATCCAGAAACCAATAAATAACATGCATGGACAAGAAACTATAAAGCATCTATTTTTTTGCAAACCAAAGCATTACATAGACAATTTCAAATCCAAAATGTCAACCACAAAACTTCCCCTATCCACTTCAAAATCTCAAATCAAATAAAACATTTAAAATGAAATTACTCAATGATGTATTGGAACCCAAGTAGCCTAACCTCTGGAGTTAGATAAAATGAAACACCATACCACTATTAATACATCCATTTCTTGATATGGAAAACTGAAGATTTAAATGACTAGACACTTAATTAGCACAATATGACTTAGAACCAAAGAATAATATAATAAACCAATTACATCATAACTACTTGACGCTATTAACAAACAATGAAATTTCAAGCAAGACCATATTTAAAATTAACTCAACATAACACCATTGAATGATTTAAACTAGAAAGCACTTTAAGGTTTTCACTTTCTTTTAAATAAAATCTAAATACTATTCCATTCTAGAATTATAATTTCATCTAATATTTGTTTAACCATTACCATAATAACTCAATTCACAATATATCTCTAATTTATTATTTATTTATTAAAATTAATGTACAATAAGATAGTATATTACTAAATCATAACTAAACAAATTTAAATAAGATAAAATGAGTATAACTAATATTTAACTCAATATATTTAATTCTAGAATAATAATACCATTCATCATTTATTTATACACTAGCATTACCATTATAACCTATTATTACTTCTAATTTAATTCTATTGACAAACATACATCTATTAATTAAATTTTATTCTAAATAGAATATTTCAAATATATTCTAACACAAATATGAGTTCACCAAATTTTATTCCTAAAAAGTTGATAAAAAATCTAGATAACAATTTACTAACTCAAAGTGATATTCACATAGGCAATATTTACTAAACATTCATGGAGTATCTAATAGCAACTTTCTAAATAAACTTATTTGACAAGCCTCCTACTCTATTTCAATAAACAAATTCTTCTATAGGATAAAATATTACAAATCTATCCTAATAAATATATATAAGTTACACTAATCAATAGTTCATCATTTTTTTTTAATTTCTAAAAGAAAATTAAATTCTTTTTAACAATTGTTAACTAACTCAAAATAATGATCATTTAGGCAAGTTTATTAAACATTCATTTAACAATTTGCATCTACTAAATCAACTTTATTCTAACAAAAATTAATTTAAAATATTACAAGTGTATGGTAATATTTTATGAGATAAACTAATATTATCTTTATCTCTATTGCCAATTAATGAGTTGATTAAAAGCAAGTCAAATTAACAATTTAACTAAAAATAATCACAAAGAAACATTTATTAGTTGTTCAAAGAGTTTCAAATAGAAGTTTTTCTAATTCTTCGCTTACATTTGCATACATTCTAAATTGATTCCAGTTGTAATAAACTATTTCTAAACAAGAGAAATTCATTATATTGATAATGAATATTACTTAGAGATCATTACTTGAAAATATTTTTAAAGGAATAATGGCTTGCAAAGGAGAAATTATGGAAAAGAGGATCCAAAGAGAAGAAAAATTTAGAAGAAGACTTCTGAGGTTTTTTAGCAAAAATAGAGAATAGTCTACCAGGAAAAGCCATGAGAGCATGATGGCAATACATATTTAAGAGGTATAGGATGAATCTCAGCATAAGGGTTTTTTCTTCTGGCAAAATAAATTTTAGTTTCTATAAACTATTTCTAAACAAAAAAAGAATTCAATATATTGATGATGAAATTTTCTTAGAGATCATTACCAAAAAGTGATTTTCAAGGAAAAATGGCTTGCAAGGGAAATTATGGAATGAAAGAAGAATTCAGAGATAATAGGTGTAAGAATTTTTTAGAGTTTTTAAAGAGATTAAATTCAACAATAAAGAGATTAAAATCAAAAGAGAATGTAGGTCCAATGATGAGGAGTGAACGACTGGCAGCAGAGGAAAATGGAAAACCTCAAGTAAACACTTTCACCCAACCATCGGCATACATCCAGTTGTACGGCCGCGTGGGAGAGGGAACAAAGGTAAAAGAAAAGCTTGAGATAAAATTTAGGTTGACATGATAAATCTTCAGTTTTAAGATTCAAAGACTTGCATATGGTACGGTCGTACGACGACAGCAGGATAAGGTAGAAGATTATAGTTTTGAATTTCAATAGAAATTGACCCAAGGTAGTATGATAAAGTCTAGTAGATAAAAGAAATAAGAGGTGAATACCGAGAAGAGGTAAATTTTTGATAGCATTCCATTTAATCTTCATTCAAATTATGGCTTAAAATCTTATTTTCAGGTAATGGATTTCAAAGATGCAATGCTGGTTAAGCAATTTAATAGAATTGAGAGTAGCAATGGATTCTCATGATCTATTAGTTTGATAAAAAAAACTTTGTAGATTTTACATATTGATCATTGAGGCTTCAACAAAACAAAAGAAGAGAATCCTAAATCTCTCAAGAATAGAAAAGCAAACTATCAACTACAGAGTTATTTGGAAACTTCGAATGGCGACAGGAAGACAAAGAGCTCACTGCACTAAAGAGACACTTTCAAATACATACCAGACATTTAACTACAAATTTAAACTAATATGTATGATATAAGTAAGCATACTCAGAATTTTGATCCCAGGCTACAAATTCCTTCAGCTTCCTCAAGTTCTTCCTCTATTTCCCACGACAATTTCTTCCCCAATTTCTGTCTCCTTCCTTAGAACAACTCCCTCAAAATAAAAACCCCCAGAAGAAAAAATAGCCAAGAGTCATAAAGGTCCACTATCATAATTCTGTTACAGAAAATCCCACTACTCTAAAGCAAATAATTTTTTTTACTTTTTTGGAGATTCCGCAAAACTGAAAACTTATTCGACAACTAGCAAAAATTAAATTATTAACTAATATTATTGTATAATTTACTATATACTATTTTATTAACACAATGTTACATACTCATAACTCAATCTTTATAAAAACATTAAAATAATTAGTTTAATCTTTATTGAAATTTACTTAAATAATATTCTAAATTTTCTTAATAATTTATGACTAAGCAAAATACTATTATATTTGATGTATTAATAACATTATTAATATAATAATTAATGCATTCCCAAAATACACATTGGCTTAATAAGCAAAACTCAACAATACCTCTACAACCACATGATGACCAAAGCTAAGACAAGAATCCCAGAGTGACATCAAGACCCACAACCATAGACTAAAAATAGAGATTGACCTAGGAAAACCCCATGTTATCTCCCATCAACATGATTCATTAGTGTAAGGGCATGCTCAGACCTTCTAAGTCAGGTGGAGTTGATGCCTGGTACTTGTAACCTACATCAAAACGATAGGTTCTACATGAACATATGCAAATATATCAGACACATGGAGTTAGGAAATCACAACGTAGTAGGCTGCTCAAACGAGTCATACTACACCGTCCCTACTCTCAAGCATAGCAATAAACATAAACATTTCTAGCTAACAATCAGCTAACATTCAATCCAAAATGCATAGTAACATTATTTTGCATAATCAATTAACCATCAATTAATCATGTCAAAATACATCATAAACTGTAATAACAATAATATCTTCATGCTACTCATAACACATGTCAATAACCACATTAGTCAACCATAGTCCATCATGAACGTAATAAGCATAAACCATAAGTCTAACAACTCAAATGTCTCAAAACTGTCTAAATGCAATAGAAAAACTATCAACTATTGAAACCAAAAATGAGGGGGCATTACTTCCCCCCCCCCCCCCCCAAAAATTAGGCTTCGACTTGGAAGCCTACGAAAAGTAAGGGTATATTTCTTGCATCTTGAAAATATCTTCCTAGGTAGAAAAAATATCACCACTAGGATCCAACTAGACCCTACCCTACTCCACATCTCTGCCTATGAGAGTCTACTCCTGATGCTGTAGCACATGCACGATCTCCAAAGAAAGTTGTTGGTCCCCTACTTGTAGCCTCCAAGACTGTCCTCTGATGCTTTGCTTGGTGATGCTCAATCACTGTGAACACTCTATGAGACCTTCCTGCATCACCTATGGTTGGCTCTGAAGCTGCCAGCCTCTGACCAAAACTAGAAGGGTTCCTTTGGGGACACTGCTTGGCTATATGGCCTTGCTGTCCACAAGAGAAACATCCCGAGCCTCTACCCAAACCTCCACCACCTGAGACAACATTGGATTGCTGAAAATTATATCTACTTACTACAGGTTGTGGACTCTGAGCTGACTAATCGACATGACTGTACTTATTACGCTGCCAACACCGATCCTTCCTCTTCTGAGATCTATTACCCTACTGAGGTTAAGAATTCCTTGGTTGTGACTGAGAACAGTATTGTTGCTGCTGCTCACCTTTGTCAGGTGCATGATAGTCTCTTGAAGAGCCAGCTACCTGAGACTGACCACCAACACCTACAAAAGGTGTACTACCAATTTGCACTCCTGAATGACCTCCACGTGTCCTCTCTAGATTCTCTTCTACTAATTGGGCCTTTTCCACTGCTACCTCCATAGTCTTAGGTTTGAAGACACAAACCCCTCCACTGATCTGGGCATTCAAGCCCCTTATAAAATGTTGCACTAACATAGCCTCATCATCTCTGATGCCTGTATACTACTTGAGTTAGTAGAATCTATGCTCATACTACTCAACTAACATGGCCAACTGCCTTAGCTCATGAAACTCATCTGTGTGACACTGCCTCCAATGATCTGATAGGAAACAGGCTTTGAATCTCTCTAAGAATAACTCCTAAGACACCGTACTAATGTCTAAATATAACTTTTGCTCCTCTAACTGCTACTAGGTAGAAGTAAATCCTCTGAAATACATAATAGGACATCTGGCCTTAGTGTTTCTACCATATGGATGCATGGCAAAACACCTACCTAAATCAAGTATCCAAGTCTCAGCCTCTAAACCACTACCAGCTCCATTAAAGGTGGGAGGGTGTTCCCTTAGAAGATCTCTCATATGACTAGCTAAAGTGGCCTCCTGGTCATCTATCAAATCTCTCCACCTAGGTGATCTCTCTCTTACCCTAGGTTCTAGTTGATCTACCTCCTGTCTAGGGATTAAACAGGCAAGGAACTCCTCAAGTAACTAACGTAATTGAGCTCCCTCAGAGTTACCCTGAATTTCCATATTCTGACCCCCGCCTTCATGGGCACTCTCATGAGGAGAACTAGGAGGAGGTGTACCACCACCACCTCTCCCATGACCCCTATGTCTACCACAACCCCAAGCTCTACCTCTAGGCATCTATCTACAACACCAAGGGATAATTCATTACACAGAAAGGAAACAACAAGGATGAAAGTTAGCCTACAGAGTTTAAGCACTATGTTACATAATGGGCTCAATTATAACCAGAGTACCCAGTGTTTAAACCTGGCTCTAATACCAAATATGATGCCCCATCATGCAACCCCAGAGTGTTAGACTAACAAGTGCAAAATCTACCTATATATATATATATACATATATACATATATATATATATATACATATATATATATATAAAGCAAGTAAATGCATTAATTATTATATAAGATTACACTATTTACAACATTTACACAAAATGTTCAACTAATACCTCTAGGGAACATAACTACTTCAGATAAACATAAATCTATAACAATACAAGTAATATACATTATAATACAACAGAAGAGGATTACATCATTCATTTGCAAATATGAATAGTTACAAAAGTTTGAATACAAGATTACAAGATTACAAGGTTCATGACAGATCATATTGGTTTACAATATACAACAAGATTATACAATTTTAAAAGTAGAACACAACTCTGGGGATGCAAGTGCAAATCTAAAACTGGAAGCACACCTACAGTGAACACGAATCATGACAACCAAGAATAACCAATGGATTAAGCTCTTCCACCCAACCATGTGGAACCCTGAGGTCTACCCCTCTGAGCTAGGAGAAAACAATGAGGTTCCACTAAGTCAAGGGATACAAGTAAGCATATACAAACTTGACACAAGCAAAACAGATAATTAAGACAACATGAATCATCAAGACAAGATAGTACTCCAGAGGCAACAACAAAATATAAAGAGGAACTAACTAGACTGTAGTAGGGAGAGTGTCATCACATGGTCCTAGCATGGGTTATCTAGGCTATCTCTAACTAGAAACTGGCCCCCATCTATGGTTACCCTGGCAGCCTCTTACTAGGCACTGGCCCCATAGGGTGACACATGCGGAGATGACACATCCTCTCATGGAGACAAGGAGGTCAACCTTGCCAACCAGGCCTTCTCATCCCATCCTTAGCTTGTGAGAATAGTCAAGGCATGGGTGAGGCATCATACTTATCTTGTTATGTGAATTCGTACCCAACCCACCTAGATAAATTATTAAGTTATCACTTGATTACAATTTCTATGGGGTTATCTAGGCAGCCACTTTGGGAACCGGCCCCACCATGAAAGCCACTCTCCTATAGGCAACCAGCCACCCCTAACCAACATCTAGAAACTAATAATAACATGTATGGACAAGGAACTATAAAGCATCTATCTTTTTGTAAACAAAAGCATTACATAGACAATTTTAAATCCAAAACCTCAACCAAAAAACTTCCCCTATCCATTTCAAAATCTCAAATCAAATAAAACATTTAAAACAAAATTACTCAATGATGTAGTAGAACCCAAGTAGCCTAACCTCTCGAGTCGGATAAAATGAAACACCATACCACTATTAATACATCCATTTTCCCATATGGAAAAATAAAGATTTAAATGACTAGACACTTAATTAGCATAATATGACTCAGAACCAAAGAATAATATAATAAACCAATTACATCATTACTACTTGACACTATTAACAAACAATGAAATTTCAAGCAAGACCATATTTTAAATTAACTCAACATAACACCATTGAATGATTTAAACTGGAAAGCACTATAAGGTTTTGACTTTCTTTTACATAAAATCCAAATACTATTCCATTCTAGAATTATAAATTCATCTAATATTTGTTTAACCATTACCATAATAACTCAATTCACAATATATCTCTAATTTATTATTTATTTATTAAAATTAATGTACAATAAGATAGTATATTACTAAATCATAACTAAACAAATTTAAATAAGATAAAATGAGTATAACTAATATTTAACTCAATATATTTAATTCTACAATAATAATACCATTCATCATTTATGTATTCACTAGCATTACCATTATAACCTACTAATACTTCTAATTTAATTCTTTTGACAAACATACATCTATTAATTATATTTTATTCTAAATAGATTATTTCAAATCTATTCTAACACAAATATGAGGTCACCAAATTTTATTCCTAAAAAGTTGATAAAAAATCTAGATAACAATTTACTAACTCAAAGTGATATTCACTTAGGCAATATTTACTAAACATTCATGGAGTATCTAATAGCAACTTTCTAAATAAACTTATTTGACAAGCCTCCTACTCTATTTCAATAAATAAATTCTTCTATAGGATAAAATATTACAAATCCATCCAAATAAATATATATAAGTTACACTAATCAATAGTTCATAATTTTTTTTTAAATTTCTAAAAGAAAATTAATTTTTTTTTAACAGTTGTTAACTAACTCAAAATAATGATCATTTAGGCAAGTTTATTAAACATTCATTTAACAATTTGCATCTACTAAATCAACTCTATTCTAATAAAAATTAATTTAAAATATTACAATTCTATGCTAATATTTTATGAGATAAACTAATATTATCTTTATCTCTATTGCCAATTAATGAGTTGATTAAGCAAGTCAAATTAACAATTTAACTAAAAATAATCACAAAGCAAGATTTATTAGTTGATCAAGGAGTTTCAAATAGAATTTTTTCTAATTCTTAGCTTACATTTGCATACATTCTAAATTGATTTTAGTTGTAATAAAATATTGCTAAACAAGAGAAATTCATTATATTGATAATAAATATTACTCAGAAATCATTACTTGAAAATATTTTCAAAGGAATAATGGCTTGCAAAGGAGAAATTATGGAAAAGAGGATCTAGAGAGAAGAAAAGTTTGGAAGAAGACTTTTAAGGTTTTTTAGCAAAAATGGAGAATAATCTACCGGGAAAAGCCATGAGAGCAAGATGGCAATACATATTTTAGAGGTATAGGATGAATCTCAGCATAAGGGTTTTTTCTCTAGGCAAAATAAATTTTAGTTTCTATAAACTATTGCTAAACAAAAAAGAGAATTCAATATATTGATGATGAAATCTTCTCAGAGGTCATTACAAGAAAGTGATTTTCAAGGAAAAATGGCTTGCAAGGGAAATTATGGAATGGAAGAAGAATTCAGAGATAATAGGTGTAAGAATTTTCTAGAGTTTTTAAGAGATTAAAATCAATAATAAAGAGAATAAAATCAAAAGAGAATGTAGGTCCAATGATGAGGAGTGAATGATTGGTAGCAAAGGAAAATGGAAAACTTCAGGCAAACACTTTCACCCAACCAGTGGCGTATGACTAGTTGTACCACCGCGTGGGAGAGTGAACAAAGGTAAAAGCAAAGCTTGAGATAAAATTTGTGTTAACACCACAAATCTTCAATTTTAAGCATTTTATTATCCATCAAAAAGTTTCAAAGACTTCCATATGGTACGGCCATACGGTGGTAGTAGGACAAGGTCAGAGATTGTAGTTTTAAATTTTGGAAAATATTGACCCAAGGTAGTATGATAAAGTCTGGCAGATAAAAGAAATAAGAGGTGAATACCAAGCAGAGGTAATGTTTTGATAGCATTCCATTTAATCTTCATTCAAATTATGGCTTAAAATCCCATTTTCAGGCAATGGATTTCAGAGATGCAATGTTGGTTAAGAAATTTAATAGAATTGAAAGTAGCAATGGATTCTCATGATCTATTAGTTTGATAAAAAAAATTTGCATATTTTACATATGGATCACTAAGGCTTCAACAAAACAAAAGAAGAGAATCCTAAATTTCTTAAGAATAGAAAAGCAAACTATCAAATATAGAGTTATTTGGAAAGTTTGAATGCTGAGAAGAAGACAAAGAGCTCACTGGACTAAAGAGACACTTTCAAATACACACCAGAGATTTAACTTGAAATTTAAACTAATATTTCTGATACAGGTAAGCATACCCAAAATTTTGATCCCAGACTGCAAATTCCTTCAGCTTCCTCAAGTTCTTCCTCTATTTCACATGACAATTTCTTCCCCCAATTTTTGTCTCCTTCCTCAAAATAGTTCCCTCAAAATAAAAAACCCCCATAAGCAAAAATAGTCAAGAGTCATAAATGTCCACTATGATAATTCTGTTACAGAAAATCCCACTACTATGAAGCAAATAATTTTTTTTTACTTTTCTTTGAGATTCCCCAAAACTGAAAACTTATTCGACAACTAACAAGAATTAAATTATTAACTAATATTATTCTATAATTTACTATATACTATTTTATTAACACAATGTTACATACTCACAAATCAATCTTTATAAAAACATTAAAATAATTAGTTTAATCTTTATTGCAATTTACTTAAATAATATTCCAAATTTCCTTAATAATTTACAACTAAGAAAAACACTATTATATTTGATGTATTAATAACATTATTAATATAATAATTAATGTATTTCCAAAATACACATTGGCTTAATAAGCAAAACTCAACAATACCTCTACAACCACATGATGACCAAAACCGAGACAAGAATCCTAGAGTGACATCAAGACCCACAACCATAGACCAAAAATAGAGACTGACCTAGGAAAACACCATGTTATCTCCCATCAACATGATCCATTGGTGTAAGGGCATGCTCAGACCTGCTAAGTCAGGTGGAGTCGATGCCCAGTGTCTATAACCTACATCAAAACCATAGGTTGTATATGAACATATGCAAATATATCAGACACATGGAGTCAGGGAATCATAACGTAGTAGAGTGCTTGAACGAGCAATACTACACCATCCCTACTCTCAAGCATAGCAATAAACATAAATATTTCTAGCTAACAATCAGATAACATTCAATCCAAAATGCATAGTAACATTATTCTGCATAATCAATTAACCATCAACTAATCATGTCAAAATACATCATAAACTGTAATAACAATAATGTCTTCATACTACTCATAACACATGTCAATAACCACATTAGTCAACCATAATCCATCATGAACATAATAAACATAAACCATAAGTCTAACAACTCAAATGTCTCAAAACTGTCTAAATGCAATAGAAAAACTATGAACTGTCGAAACCAAAAATGAGGGGGCATTATAGAAGAAAGAAAATAAAAGTTTAATGTGTGAAAATGATATTTTGCAAGAAGAATGGGTGAAAGTTAAACAGAAAAATGAAGAATTGGAAGAAAAGTTGAAGTTAAATTTAAAAAGGAAAATAAAGAATTGGAAGAGTAGTTGAAGTGCTTTGAAAAAAGAAATAGTTCTAAAAAAGATGAAATATCAAGATTGAAAGAACAAAACAATTAGTTAGATTAATTATTTATAGCATACCTAAAGGAAAATATGTGTCCAATGTCTAATATTTCACTATGTGATGTTTCATTTGATCATATGATTTGGTAGAAGAAAAGGAGTGTAAGGTTGGAGATAATAGTGTGTATTTTCAAATCTTGCTAGTTGTGATGATAATAAAAAATGATGTTTTGTAAAGAATGTTGTTTTAAGATGATGAAAAGAATGGGTTATGATGGAAAAAGGCTTCTAAAAGTATGGGCAAGGAACTAGAGAGACCATTGAACCAAAAGTGAGGCTAAAGAATGAAGGCCTTTGATATGTTAAAGGTAAAGAAATTATAAATGATGTTATAGGTAATATAGCTACAAACAAGTTAGTTTAAGAAATCTGGACTATTTCCAATGTTGTCATTGTAATAGGCAAGGACATAGAAAGGAAACATGTTGGGATCTTCATCCTCGTAGTATTTATGGATTGAATAGTCATTCTAAAAAATGTGTTGGAACAGAGAGTTGAAGAAGAAATTTATGAAATATTGTATACAGATGAATTGTGGATGGATTGTTGTATTTAATTGGTAATAGGTCAAAAATATATTCAAAAAGTTGTTCAAGCATAAATATTCACATGTTGAACAAAATAACAATCAAGCAAGGTCTTAATGTTTTATTTGTGAGACTATGATTATTTTTAATGACTAAAGGAATTCATTGCCTTGTTATATGTGAAAAGTACCATTTCATAAGAGAGTAAGTAAGAAATGGAAAAATCTATTTGGAGTTTTACAAATCTAAAGATCAACTAGGAGAAATATTCACAAAGGCATTAATAGAGGACAATTTTGAATATATAAGATAGAATTTGGAATATTAACTTCTCCCATTGAAATTAATTATTGTATTTGCATAATTGAATGAAAAACACAAAATTGTAACTAGTAGATTCTAGAAGAAGGAACAAACTAGCAAATGTCTTAGTAAGTTTCTAGATAAGGATATATAGATTGTAAGTTTCTAGAGGGGACAAGATAAGGAAGTTTCTAGAAAGGGAAAATTATTAAATGCAATGTACTAGTATTATATTGGTAAAGTCCTCTATAAGCTAAGGTAATTTGTAATCATTTTTCATCAAGAAATACAAGTTGTGTTGAATGTTGCAGCTTTCCAAGTTTCAAGAAATTTGTGTGTACATAGTGTGTGTGTGTTCACCTCTATCCACCATTAAAATCATTCTTTTATTGGTTGGGTGCCACTATATGTTGTATTCAACCTTTTGCTACATATAGTATTGGTTGGAGTTTTGAGTGTTGTTCCCTTTTTCCCATTAAATAATAATAAATCTTTTCTCCATGTAATCATTTTTTGGCCCTTTGCAATAATTGCACATTCCACTTTGAAATGGATTTCATCAGGCCTTCATTCTGATTATCAATTTTCACCTATGTATATCCTTTTAATTTATTTTTTGAATATCTTAGTCATTGGAGATTGATATGGTTGTGCATTGGAGAGGATTGTGCAATGTCCCTCTATAGTTGTGATAGATACAAATTTGATTATTGGAGTATGGAAATGGCACTACATCCTCGAAAGCCTCCACACACTTAGGACAATATTTGAAACTTAACTTATTTACTACTATTAAAGTGATAGTAACAAGATTAATGCCATGCATACTAAACTACTCCAAAATATTATTAGGATAATTCTTCTAGTTTAACCATAGCTTCATGCCAACCTTGTCTCTATGGATATCCATAACAAGTTTGAACCTTGCAACACCTAGACCTTTCATTTCAAATCTACTAGCCAACTAAGATTTAAGTTTCCCATGATAACCATATCATCAATATATAAATCAATGATTAAAACATGATCACTCATTTGTTTTGAGCACACATAGTGATCAACATTACTTCTTGTAAAACCCAATTCTAAGGTGTATGGAAGACTTTTGATACCACATATGTGGTAACTACTTTATCCCATACAAATATCTTTTCATTTTACAAACTAGATGTCCTTTACACCTTAGTTTGAATTCTTTAGGTTGACACATACATACTTCCTCCTCTAAATCTCCAAGCAAGAATGTTTCTGTGACATCCATCTACTCCACTTGAAAATCAAATGTCAAATCTATAGATAACATCCTAATGAAATTCAACTTATCTATATGAGAAAATATCTCACTCAAGTCTACGTGATTCCAAGATCATGATGGCCAAACAATACCCCTAAGTGGCAATAAAAGTGCAAAAAGTAGACTTAAATGTAACTTCATGTTATAAATTGAATGAGTTATCTAGATAATATGAAAATAAGGTAGTAATAAAAAGTTGTACCAAATTAAATATAGTTTATGGGTTGCTACTAGTTTTTTTCAAAATTTCAAAACTAGTTTTGTGAATATTGGATATTTCAATGAGGCAGTACTAAATTTTTTAGAAAAAAACATAAAAAGTAGGTGTCATTCTAGCCAACCTAAGTATGAGAAAAATAAAATATTTTTCCTCCAAAATTTGGATTTAAGTAAAGTACACATTAGCCAATGTGACACATATTGTTTTGAATTTTTTAATCAGTAAATAATTATTCTAAATTTTTTATTGTGACTTTTAAAAATATTAAAATATAATTGTCTGGCCAAACCTAACTTGGTAAACATATATGATATTCAATTTCTTCTTTTAAAAACCTATAGCTAATAAAGACTAGAATGTGACACATCTTTTAGATTTAAAAAATAAATAGTTTGAAAGTTATGAATGTTTTCCCATCTGTATGTCAATTAGGAAATCAAACATAATGTAGTGTATATAGAAAATTAATAGTACTTACCTATTAAAATTATAATGAGGTATATATTATATTTTTAGAATCTTGATAGTTTTATGTACAAACCCTTTTTTATTTAAACCTAGTTACAAAAAGTCTATTAGCTTCAAGGATGAAGTCATGGAAAATTTTAAGATAACACTAAATGAGTGGTTTTGCAATTTTCATTGGCAAGTTTTGGGACTCCAAATTGCCTAAATATAGGGTAATCCCAATGCATTTCTTGAAGGAATCCATATTTGAGCTAGAAATGTTAATACTTTTTCCATCCAAATCTAAATATGTCTAAATACCAACACTTTTGCATCTAGTAGAATTTTGTTTGACATTACCGTTATTTGGCCCATCATGATCTCGTACTCACCCTCTATTTCCTCTACTTGGAAATAGCCCTTTGTTACTACCATTATTTGTACCTCTCTAATTCACCATATGCTTTGAATCTATCTTTTAAAACCCACTTTTAACCAATAGGTTTCCTACATTTAGGTAGATCAGTCAAGTCCCATGCCTTATTCTACTACAATGCTACCATCTCCTCTTTCATAGAATTTTCCCAAGACTTTTTCTCTTTAGAAGAAAGAGATTCTCCTATATGTTTTGGTTCACCATTAGTAAAAATTAGAACAAAAACATGTCAAAAGTAGATTTAACTATCTTGTAGACCTTCTTGTAGCTAGGAATGTCAAAGAATTTATTACAACATTTGCATCCTATTTTTAAAAAAATTATGCTAGATGTTCTTACATCCTCTCAAGTTATATTTGAAAATGCATCTTATTTCTCCAATTTGAGTTGAAAATGCATCTTATCACTCTTATTTTCATGTAAATACTCTTTTATTGACAAAACTCAATGTTTACTAAATATGACATCCCTTTAGTAGATAACCTTTTGGGTTACCAAATTCCAAAGCTCGTATAATTTCAAATTACCACCATAGCTAGTAAAAATGCACTTTTCTTCCATTTCTCCTTTGGTATATGTATAAATACCTCACAACCAACTACTTTAAGATGTGTTAGAATGGGTTTTTTAGCGATGCATAGAAGTTGGGAAGCTTTTTTCAAATACTATTAAGAAATGCTAACTAAATAAAAAAAAATCTTGTCCTAGACTAGGAATTATTAAAAGGATTTTATGTTGATTTTGACCTTTCATCCATTCCATTTTTTATGGTGTATAAATTTTTTCCTTTCCCTAAGAATACTAGTGTGTTTACATATTCCCTCAAAATCCTTAAGCTAAAACTCCCCACCACTATTTGACCTTATCAATTTAATTTTCTTATTAGTCTAGTTTTCTATAAGTGCTTTAAACTCCTTAAACTTGAAAACTTAGTACATCAAAATTCTTCTATTAAAATATATCCAATCATATATAGAGTAATCATTAGTAAAAGAAACATAGAAGTAGGACTTACTGATTGAGTGTACATCCATAGGGCCAAAGACATCATTGCGAATTACTTGCAAAAATATCCTGCTCTAGAACTTCCTAAAGCAAAGGAAACCATTTTTTTATTTCCAAATGCAAAATGTTGATAGAACCAAAATCAGACACAACAATCTTAAATTCCTTCAACCATATTCTTACTTACTAAAGTTATCAGGCCTTCTTTACGAATATGGCCTTAATACTCATGCCACAACAAACCTAATTCAGATTTAGTAACCTTGATAGAGTTGCACAATGTTGATGCATATAGCCTAAATAGAGTACCATTGATTAGACCTTTAGTTGGTACTAAATTGCCTCTAGAACCAACATGCACCCTTTTCATCAAATATGATGTGTGCACCACAACGTATTGTCTTATAGATACAAATAAAAATTTAGCCAAACCAAGTATATGTAAAATGTCAAAGAGTGTTGTCAATCTCCCATTGATGAAAGGCACTTTCACCTTCCCTCAACCAACTAATCTAAGAGATTTGTTATCACAAAGGAAAACTTCTTCTCTATCACACTCCTTACAATTAGAGTACTACTCCATATGATGAGTCATGTGGTATGATGCATCTAAGTCAATCAACCAAGAACCATTGAATCTAGCAATGTTAGTAAACATAAAAGCATCACTAGCAAGCTAATTAGTGCTAAAGTATCTAATATAGGAATCATTGTTCTTGTTTGACTTGTAATCCTTCTTTATGTAACTTCTCTTGACACAATTCTACCCCTTCACCTTAGGCTTGGCAAGAGATTTAGACTTGTTCCTCATCTTGGACTTCATATCTCCACCTCTTTTTACCCCTCTATCCTTAGACATACACTTTACTTCTAGGGCATCACTAGAGGAATCACCCATAGATTTTCTCCTAATATCTTCATGTAACAAAACTTGAATGAATTCTACCAATTTAGGTGAAGAAGGGATACACTAATTTTCATAACTATATTTTCCCATGAACTAGGTCAAGAACATAACAACAAAATGCATTTGTCCTCTTCTTCTATCTTGACTCTTGTTGATGGTAATTCACCCAAAATAAAATTGAAGTTGTCAACATGATCATTTACAAAATCTTCCTCTTTCATCCTCAAGGAATATAACTTCTTTTTTGAGAAGAGTTTATTTAAACAACTCTTGAATTGATTCAAGATTCCTATGTTCTTCTATATAATGAAAAAATATAAGTCCCTTTTGATACATTCATTAATATTGAATTTAAAAGATAGATGAATAATACTTCTAGATTTCTTATCGAATCTACTATAGTATTCATGAAACATGTTGGGTCCCAAAAATATAGGCTCTTTTCTCTAACACTACACATAAAGGAGAAACAACTATCAACAACATGGAGAGTCATATATCAACAAAGAAAGGGTGGTTTTAATCTAGCACATAAGATAGGGCAATTCCTCTTCTTCTTTAGGCTCTACAAAACCTAGTGGATATTCCCTTGAGGTCCAAATATATGAAAGCAATTTGCAATAGGGATTTGACTACCATGCCCTCATAGAAATCAAGAACAAGCCAATGAGACCTCATTAACAATATATAACAATCAAGCATATAAGTGCAGCTAGAAATATAATCAGTTTTAATCACTAAAGATGAATCCCCTTATCATTACATACACACTTATATCTTAAATCCACATATTACAACCCTCTAAATATTCATCTAACATGAGCTCACCTAATATGTTCATTTAAAACAATGGACTACAACAATGGGTTGAATTCCTACAAGCACAAACCTCTAAATATTTATTTGTCAATAGTTCTCTTTTGATATAGCAAAGGTAATGGTGTTAGCTTGTGGGTCCTGTTAGGTCTAAAAAATGCAGGTTGTAAACCTTAAGAGGATGCTAAGCTCTCTTAACATTTTTGGCTAATGAAACAGGGTTGATATGATTGAAACCCACTTCTCTTTAGGCTCTGCCAGACCTAGGTAGGTGTTCCTTAATAGCTGATGTAGATTTGTGTGACCTTAGTGATCTACTCACAGTGGCATGTAGATGCGAGACAAATATAAGGCTAAGAGTTATTCCTACTACTGAGGTTTGAAATGTGAAAATATAAACTATAAATTGATGTTTTAAAGTGAGTATGTCTAGTTATTTTTGGGTAACGGAGTTAAGATATACTATGATAAATGTGTCCTCCCCTTTGGCTTAACTCAAATTATTTGGCACTTTTCATATATTTATACCTTATATAAATGTGTAAGGTTGTCAGTTACCAGGCTCGTCTTACAAATCCCAATGATATTTTCCCAAGTTACAGTGATCAATTGAAAGGACTTTTAATTCTGGTGTGAAGGAAACCAACCAAGATGATTTATTTCAAGGGTTTTAACTCTAGGAAGAGACCAATAAACATAAACCACTTGGAAGGACTTAAATCAACTTCTCTTAGAAACCAATCAAGCAGATCACATAGAAGCAAGAAATGTGCCCTGATAAATTAAGTATATCCTTGATATATTAATTTAAATAACAAAGGAAAACCATTCTGGAGACAACACAAATAACATACATAAATAAATATCAACAAATAATTGAACACCAAAATGTTGGACACCAGATTACAATATTCTTCCTCATTTTAAATTGCTTCAGAAGATTTTACAATGTGTATCAGAAGTCTTCATTTGATATTTTTTATTTTTACCAAACCCTAATGATTGCTGCTACGACTGCTTCTTGGTCATGTCTTTGATTTTCATCTTTGATAAATACTTTGTATTTTTAGGGTTATGACCCTTCATATTCATCCAGTGTGACTTGTTATTTGATTTAATTTTATGTTTTCGTGCTTTCACGAATATTTAATTTAATCTCCCTTTTGTCTTTACATCCAGAGAAAATAATTTTCCAATGTATTTTGCAATAATAACTATTGTCATCCACTCTTGTATACATTTTCACTTAACCCAGAAGATATATTTTAGTCAATAACCTTTAGGTAAGAAATAATTACTTGCCCACAAAATAATATTAGATTCTTGTTTTCAATTAACACCTTGGTGAAAACATTTCTCATCTTTAGTGGAAATTTTTTTATCTTTGTGTTTTATGTTATCATATTCCCCAAAATAGTATTCATGCCATGATTAATATTTTAATAAATCTTCATTTTGTGGTTTCATCGAAACTTCAACTTGTTTTGTGCAAAACCATTTTGATGGGGGAGACTCCAAAATATTTACTCTGAGATTAAAAGACTCCTCTTGATCCAATCTTTTGATATTCTCCTTTCAACCCGTCAAAGGGACTGTGTAAAATCTTTTTAGTTGCCAAGTTAATACCATTTCTTTGGTTTACAATGCTTGTGAAGGGAGATGTATAATAAATGTCTCACCATTTAAGAATTAAAATATTAAAACCCTCAGTTTTAATATTTTACTTTAGAACCTTTCACTCATAGTGAAATAATTTATCATTTGTGTGAATTCACTTTCCTTCATAAAACTCACCTTTGATATATTATTCACAAATGATTAATATTTTTGTATTTCTATTTCAGCTTCTCGTGATACCATTTTTCTGAATAATAATTTCCTCATCCATTTGGTTTGCAAATATTTGATTGGCATTTTACCCATGAAATATTTCCTCTTTGCATTTTGATCTTCCTCTTAAATCCATTTCACACTCCCGTGAAATATCCATCTTCCTTGCATTTTAATTTTCCTTAATATTTGATTTCACCATTACAAATCTTTCTCACCACCACTTCACTTCTATGTGAAATCCATTTACCTGAGTATTTTACTGGCAACTACCTCCTGAAGTAATCCCTTTAATATTCACTTTTCAACCATGTCACATTAATCTTCATAACAATCTCTTCACATTTTTAATTAATATCGGCATATCAGAGAGACTCTACAAGCCTCTTTCCAATATATGGAGGTCACTTCGATGTCCATTTCAATATATTTCATACTTTTGATCTCGACAATATCTATTAATTTTATCTTTCGGGCCCACTTCATCAGCAAATCAGAGAGACTACATTAATCTCTCACCAATATAATATTCTCCCTTTGATGATACTAAAATGTATTACATTCTTGTGTATAATCGGCCTGTTGAAGAGACCCATCAACTATTTCTCCCAGTATGGTAATGTTCCTTCGATGAATGTGGTTATAAGGGTTTTTGGAAACTAGTTAATCTTATATCTCATAGTCCCTTCGATGTAGGGTTTTTGTAATCTATTTGAATGCTTTCAGTATCAGTATCATCATTATTCACTACTATTGTACAATTCAATCACATAGTCTAGTCATGTAAAATTTCAAATCTTTTATGTGCCTATTCAAGTCAACAAGCCTCTATAAGGCTATGTTATCCTGAAGCCTTTTCAAACCCACCTTGCTCAAGACTCTTTGAAATAGCTATTAGCACCCCTTGAATAGGAATGGACCGTTCACCTATCTAGGAGAAATATCCTCCTATCAAGTTGCCTTCCCCTGTTGTTCTTTACTTCAGATTTCTGCATTGTCTTTATCATGAACAAATCATTGTGAGAAAGATAAAACACACTACAACTCTTTCTTGGAGAACAAAGTTCTTGCAGGATATGATTTCCACAAATATAAAGCATATAATCAGTTGCATCAATTTTAAAAAGTTCTTGAAGATGCCTAAAAACCACAGGGCAATAGTCCCTACATTTGAAGTCAACCGAATGATGAGAGGGGATACATGATGAACCCTCAGGAGGAAATCACATCCATATACTTCCTTTGGAATCAAAATTAGCAACAACAATCTCTGGTTTGGGTATGGGAGTAATCTTTCCTACATCATTCCTGATTCCCAATTGCAGGTTGAGAATTAAGTCATAATTTATGTGCCCTTTATAGATAATTTCACTTGGTCTCTTCTTTTCCTTTGGCTGCCATTTATGTCCTCTTTTCGCAGCCTTGGAAGGCACATTTATTCTGGAGAGCTCTTTAATCAATACTCCTTGAACATAGTCTTTATCGACAGTAGATTCTGTAGGAAAATTACTGGCATCACAAGTGCTGCTACCCTCATCATTATCATCAAATTCCTCACTTCTTGAACTTCTTACCCCATCAAAGGAAAAGGTTCTTCCTATTTTGGGTTTGATGGTTTTTGAACATGTTATTTTAGAGCTAGTGGCATTAGAAGCATTCAATTAAACCTCGAAATCAGACATAGAAGAGCTTCTCTCCTTCCAACAAGACTGGCCATCATCAAAGATCATCATGTTGGTCCAGACCATGTTTCTTCTAATTTGAACAATAAGGAAAGCTTGTTCTTGATATTACACACTGCTTCCCCATGAATAGAAATAAGAGCCTTTAACTGTGCACACCTTTGAGTGCCCCATACTCATTGCACATTTGACACCAATGCCAAACCCTAATATTTCAATCTTCTCCACAACTTGAATAGCTTACTCCTACAACAACCATTGTATGACACAAGTAGGGTCCCCATGTGGGCCCAACTAAAAACAATTTCACTTTGAAACAAGTTTTTGGCCCTGAATGACCTCACACCACATCAATATGCTTCTGAGGTGAAAAGATTGAAATGGGTAATCATCAAAATCCTCTTTTTGACATTTTGTACTATGACTAAAACAAGCCAAGTAGCCTCTAGAATTGCCCTGGAAAACTGGTCAAAGCATCCCCTGAAGCTATGAAAATGTACATGCATGTAGACATTTGACCCAAGAACTCAATGCAGCAAGTGGTTTGTCAAAACTCATCCTGAGATGTAAGATATAATAATTCAAAGTGGCTCACTCATCCTTTTCTGAAACTACATCTATCAAAAGCCAATTAGGGCTGACCAAGCCACCACCCCGAAAAAATACCAAATCTCTTCCTGGGAGGCTGCCACTTGAAACATTAGATCACTTAGGTCCATTGACCATGTGTGCAAGAGGATTTTACACCAATCATATTCCTTCACAAAATATTGAGGGTCAAATTTGTCTTTTCTGAAACATTCTGGAAATGCAACTAGAAAAATAGGACAAATTGCATTTGCTTTTGATTTTGAAAAAAATACCAAATGAGATGCTGGAGTTTTGAAAACTGGCATGAAAGTACATTGGCATGGGGATGATCTAAAACACCAATTTGTTCATCATGAAAATTATCCAGTTGCTAGATATTTGCCTCCAAGATCGACCTCCTTGACAGTTTTATTAACATTGTGCAAACAACAAACCTTACCAGAACCCTCCAACTTGATGCTTGAAAACCTAGTCAAATCTGATCATGGGAGGCTTAAATTGGATATGCACACTCACATATGATAGATGAGCATGCCTACCAGGTAGTTTGGCATGAAAGTGAATGGGCTCCAAATTATGACTCTCAAAATAGGTCACTGGGGCAGACTTTTCAGGTGTATTTCTGGGTGCTGCAATCAAATTTTTTATCATGGGAACCTAAAATTTTGCAAAAAATTGAAGGAAATTTTAGGTCCCAATAGGTCCAAGAAAAACCTAAACTAATATTACAATGTACTCCTATGCTATAGGTGAATTATGTTTTTGTTTGAACGCTTATGACTAGCCATGAGCTTCCAAGACCAGTGCCAATCGAATGGGTAATAGAGTCCAATTGACTAGTGAGTAAACAACAACATTAAATCAAAGTAATATGAGTTATGCATGAAAAATTCATCACAAATATGGCACCAATTAATAGAGGATACTTATTTATCCATTCCCATACAAAAAGAATATGTATACAAATGCAAAATTGACTATTACAAAACTTGTAATGAAATAAAATGTTGTGGCATTTATCAAATTAGCATTACAATCATGCCAACAAGTGTGGCAAATGTAAACACATTACTATGATTTAGGCCTTAACTAAATTCCCACAAATGGGCATGGAGATGTTCTTTTACAAAACACCATTTACATTATAAATCCCCTCTGATTTACAAAAATGTTGCTTCAATAGGAGTGGACTAGCATGATTTATGACCCTAGAAGATCCTTGGCACTTACAAGTGTTTGGAAAGATGGCTTGGTGACCAATCATTTGAATGTCTTTGTTCACGCATATATAGCATTATATTTCACATTTCTACTCTAACATAATTTTGAGTGAGAAAAACATGAGTGGGAAAACATATCTACTACAACTATATCTATCAACCTTCCACCTACCCACACCTACTACATTCATTTCTTCATCTGCCTATACTTGCTCATGTCGAGAATTAATGGCATTATCTGGGAAGTAGGGACACATTTAAACATGTAACAAGTGAAAAAATGCAAAAAATGAACAAGGTAAAGTAGGAGCATGTATTTACAACAAGGACATATATACAACAAGACAAGTTATAGTCATAGGCATGAAGGCACAAAAGGAATAATGACCATAAACAAAATTTTAAGACAAGGTAGGCCAATCCTACACAAGGAAAATGAGGCTACTTGCCTCTATAAAGTACATGCTAGATGAAGGAGTTGATCTCCCTTAAACTAAAATCATTTTTGTCACCTAGATACAACAAATGAAAACTTTTACTTGCACGCACCAAAATACAACCACTATCTAAGAAATGAGGACAAGCTTGACCATTGAAAACACTACTACAAGGCATCCATAATTAATAGGTCTCGACCTATCCCACATCACATTATGCTTTCCTTCAGCAATAAGAGGTAAAGCGTCAAAATCTATGTCATCTTCAAAAATCATGTATGAAGGCAAACATATATCCACACATGCGACATCACTCTCCCTGCTGACCTGCAGTTGTGACTTGAGGCAAAAAGAAAACACCTCCATTTCACACGACAATGATAAATATACTTGACCACAACCTTTCTCAACACAAGGAAAGCATTTTGCATCGTAAACTATAACACCTCAAACATAGGTACACCATCAAGTTGGGCAGCAACATGTTGATTTTCAACTTGGCATCCATGTTGTTTCTCGACATCATCTTCACATGTATGTTGGGCCCAAACAAAAGATTCAAACTTTGGTGTAAAACCATCATCCAGAACATTAGAAACATGACCTTCATCACAAAGGAACGATTCATAATCACAAGTGTCAAACTCTTGGATAATGGGCAGCAAGCATACACCACTTTCACAGTGTTGCTACAACTATCAATATCTAAATCATGAGCATAATTTAGGCTACAATCTAACTAATCAGCACAACAATCAGAACCATTAGACACCTTGTATGAAGAACCAAGTTCTTCCAATTGTCTCATTGTCTTGAGCTTATCTTGGCAATTTGTTGTCACATATACTTTTACAAACAAGCTAGTCACAGACTTCTTCTTCCCTCATTTTTCTATCATTTCCATGAAGCTTGATTGAATCAAACTCAGTGTTGGGAAGACAACAAACTTTACACCAAAGAAATAAGCTCTCATATACATCCACATTATCACCAACTTCATATTCTTCAAGGGAAAACTAATCAAAATTAAAATTCATGATTGCACTAACACTTATGTCTGATCAGTTATCACTAAGTGAAGCCACATCTTTTTCATCCTCATGCAAACAAATAGGAGTAGTTTCATCCAAAGAATCAAAGGAGGGAAACCTATCAAATAGAAAATTAATTTCTTTCTTACTTTGAACATCACTTGCATGTGCACACATAATATGATCAACATCACAAGATGATTGACTTGAATGCTCACTTATACACACGCCTTTCTTATTGTCCACTAAGCCACATGCCTCATCACTAGGATATAAGTCATCACATATGTGATCATTTTCATCTTCAACCGATGAACTATCCAACTGAAGGTAGGTGCATACACTATCTTCATCATCTATATCTCTATCATAAACGCACCACCTTCACATTCTATATTTTTTACTATTCAATCAATCTCACTTGATGCTGCACTCATTTGATTTTTTGTAGCCACAAGACTTCTATTCATATCAGCATGTTCACTATGAGAAACACTGACATTTGTGGATAAAAACCCTCCTATGTAATCATCCCTTATCCTTTCTATTTCATCTAGGCATAATTATTCTTGCTTCATCTTGTCAGTTTGAAATCTGCCTACACTGAACTTAATTTAACTTCAAATGATTCAAAAAACATATTAATGTAGGTGGGAGTGTTAGGTCTAAAACTATTTGGAATATTAGAAAGGGAAACTACAAGCCTATGACCTAAACCCATGCTAGACTCTCCCTCTTGTCTTTTGATATTTTCTAATTCCATGACAAGATTAGTAAGGTCAACACCTTTAGAAAACTCATCTTCATTTTTTTGGGAAAGCTCTAAATCCATTCTTTTTCCTTTCCATACAAGGACCTAACAAAGAATCTCATGTACATGTCTTCATCTTCAAACTGATGTTCTTCCATGAATTCTGAAAAACTCATCAACATGTGTGTCTCCTTCCCAAATATTATAACCATCAAACTTGGGTAACTGGTTGTAGAACTTGGTTGACAGATTTTGCACTTTCTAATCAACCCAAGAGAGGTCTATTTTC
The DNA here is from genome assembly GCA_027924645.1 of Cunninghamia lanceolata. NCBI lineage: Eukaryota > Viridiplantae > Streptophyta > Pinopsida > Cupressales > Cupressaceae > Cunninghamia > Cunninghamia lanceolata. The sequence goes on from BSBN01000934.1 coordinate 6,921,877, forward strand.
TTGTAAGCTGGATCTAAGGAAATAACTAGGGACTAAGAAATTTAATTTTTATGGGCAGCAGGGCAAGCATTGGATAGCACCCTAAACTCTAGCAGCCTAATTTGATTTTCACTCTTTTTTTCTTCCTTCCATAAGGACTCTATTAGTTGTTTATTTTGATCAATCTCATATTACAACCTACTAGATTCATTCTGATTTTAAATGGATGCATATAGGTTTGTGTTTGTATAAGGTGCAGAGCCATGACTAAAACATGCCTAGAATAGTCATGGGCATCAACACTACAATTTCTATGCATTGAAACATAAGACACATATGAAGGAATACCTATAGGATAATCATATCCATACCAATTATCCATGACTAAAATATTCTATAATGCTAGGAAAAACTAAGGCATTTCAAATATGCATTCCTTCACCAAGAAAGGAACTCAAAATCCAATAGGTAGGAAGAACAAACATGTACCTTAATTTAACCATTTGTTGCTCATTAAAATGGGGAATTTGAATCACCATCAAAAGATAAATAAATAGTAGTGTCACCACCTCTTTCAAATAGGAAATCCTTGGAGAAAATAGAACCACCAAGTCTCAAAATTTTATGGGTCATCCAACTAGCAGAGTCATCAATTTCTTAATGCCCAGGATAAAACAAAATTTTGAAATCAATTTTCTCCTCAGTAGAGTCACCAAATGTTGGGTCCCAAAAATGTAGGCCCTTTCCTCTAACACCACCACCAAGACTAACACAAAGGGGAAACAAATATCAATATCATGGAGAGTGACATATCAACAAAGAAAGGGTGGTTTTAGTCCAATGCATAAGGTAGGTGTTATAAAGTAAAAAATGAATGCTTGCATTTTTACCTCCTTGTTTATCTCCTACATCCCATTTATTACATTATGCATTATAATTGATCATCCCAAAGAAATTTTCCTGACACCCAATACAATTTGAGACCTTGGGACCTCTCTAATCTTATCCTAGACTAAAAAGGGGCCCGTGGACTTGGATGCCAACCACCCAACTCCTCCCTGATTGGTCGGGGTAAATTAGGGACATGTTGGCATGTGACCTTTCAAAAGGTTCCTCTTTGTGGGCTCTTGTGGTTTAATTTCACAAATGTTAGCGGGAAATCATATATAAGTGTGATTTTGAATTCATTATGAACCTAGATGGATAGAGGAAACTTATGATCTTGGAGAAAAGAGCATTCAAAGAATTCATTGACTTTTGAGAGAAGATTTATGTTTTTATTGTGTGTGTGTTGTTGTAGGTTTAAAGTCATCATCCATCTCCTTATGAGTTGAAGGATTTTCATTCTCCTAAAGGCTTCACTGCATAGGAGATATAATTGTTGTTTTAATAATTCTATCATCATTTTGTTTAACCTCTACCCTTCTAGGGCATGATCTCTCATCTATCAATGGTATTGGAAGACTTGAATGCCATTTCAGGGTTTGGTTGAGGCAAATCCCTAAACACCATAACCCCCAAACACTCTCTTGTGATCTTGTGTGTAGGTTACAGATACAAGATTAAGGAAAAGTGAAGATATAGGAAGAATGTGTAGGAATTAGGGTTTTGGGATCTGAAGGAAGTTTCAAAATATTCCCCCAAAAAGACTTGGCTAATTGACACCCTAGTCTTTTGGGATTTTTGACACCAAATCTGGCATCTGAGTATCATTTACAACATATCTCTAGCTTACATCTCTGGAAGATTCCAAATTATAGGACTTGGGCACCTCCTATTTCATCCTCCAATACTTCAGCTTCTAAGACACAAGTGTCAATATCTCTTTGATCATCTTTGTGCATTTGGATTGTGGGTTTCAGTTGTTTTTTGTCTATTATAAGTTGATCATCCTAGAACTAGGGTTTGATAAAAAGGCTTGGTTGAATCTGATCTTTCCATAGAAAACAAGAGTACAAGATCTATAGTTGAGTCCCCCTCTATCTGGTAGTGATTTAGGTTGGTCGTGTCCTTGAATGTTATTGTGGAATAGGGTATGATCTAGTGTGCACGTTAGTCTTCTTCATTCTCTTATTCACACATAAAATTTTGGTGAACCCGTAGCTTCATGCATTTACATCCTACTGATAGTTCAAATAAGATCTTGCATTGACTTATAGAATATTTTTCAATCTTGTATCATTTCATATCAATGGTTTAAAAATTCATAGTGTTGCAATTACACATTATGTATTTCAACAAGCATAACTAACTTAATCTTCATAATCTTATTGATCATATTCTTGGTTAGTGCATTGATTTTTATAAGACTTTGCATGATTTGTATAACCCACTGCCCTAACACCAACACCTTCGTAAGAAGAAGTTGTAGACTAATGGGTTCTAGTGCTTTCAATAGCAATGATATACAAACATCAGAAAATCCATTACACAATTACTTTACGAAAGGTGAATCAACATCTTTGCAAGATATCATAAACACCACCATCATGGAACAACAAACCTTTCATGATGTTGAATATGTTATTGATATAGTTACACATGTACCTAATGAGAAACTCAAAAAACTAGAAAAACAACTAGTTGGTTTTCAACAAATTGTAGTAGGGGCATATCTAGCTCAAGAAATGATACCTATTGTCGATGGAATAAGAGGATTATTGCAAGAAGTAAAATAATGTGTTGACATGCTCTGTGGACTAGCCCACATAGTGGATCACAACATTATGTTAGCAGTTAGCCACATGAATGTCATAGAAAATGTGTCACCACCAAAGTACATAAGCTCACAAGTATCGGCACCCATACCGACTACTAGAATATCCACTTTTATATCATTAATTCTCATCACCAATCCATAAGATTGTAGTAATTCTACCACTACCATGGGAACATCTAATAGGAACAACTCAAATAATTACAAAACTATGGCATTCAATTATCAAAATTCAACACCACTCCACTTAATACCAACCACCTCTTAATTTCATAACTACAACATCAAATGCACTTATCTCAATTCCACAAACCACTTCACCCAATGATGCTCTCCTAAACTAGCTTTTGCAGAGTATGTCATCCTTGTAGTAAAAAGTGACAAATTTGACCTTCCTCCCAACCTACCTTACCAACATATCATGCTCGCAGTCCTTTATCTTAGACAATCCTAAGAGCTCAAATGCCTAACAAGTTTGAAACTCTTCACTTTGAAAAGTATAGTGGTAAAGGCGATCCTAATACTCATGTGGTAGCATTCACAACAATGTGTTGTGATTTCTTCTTTGATGAGTCATTGTTAGCAAAAATCTTTCATCGACCTCTCAAAGATACCACTTTGGAATGGTTTTGCTCTCTTCCTCCTAATTCAATACATTCCTTCTCACATCTAGTTGATCAATTCTTGCAACACTTCCAAGAAAACATTCGACCTACTATCTCATTGATTGATTGGGTCCATTGTAAACAAGGTCCAAAAGAGAAATTAATGGAATTCATCAGTCAATATCAAGCTCTCTTTGCACAAATACAATATCTAATTACATATGACTTAGATGTTAAACAATTATTCATTATGAATCTACAACTGAACATATGTGATAAAATACTTTTGATGAAGTATAGTTCTTTCCAAAATCTATGCATAGCTCTCTTAGATTACCAAATTTTGGCTAGCCAGTATAAGAATCATACCTCATCGGCTCCTGTATGTCAATTCATAGCTGGAACATCTCAAAATTCATTTAAGAAGAATAACAGGAATTTCATTAAGATTAATGGGAAACATTTGAACAACATTAAATCACAAGTGTTCGCTATTACAAAGCCTAATTAGACACCATTTTAGTTCAGATAGCAATAGAGACAATTCACTCCTTCAACGAATTCTCTTCATTCAATAATGACTCAAGTAGTGAATAACAATATTTTGAAGCTTCCTCCTACTTGTCCACTAGACAGTAGAAATAAGTCAGTAGCTCCTTTGAATCAAAACCTAAAAATCTTCACTGATCCTTTTTCCTAAACATAACAACATGGTGGAACAAAATACAATAGAGCTTGAATATGACTATCTCGACTATGATAAAATAATTGGCATGATAGAAGTAGATAAGATGGTAAATGATGACCTACCTCTCCCATGATGAAAAGGTGTCTATGTTGAGGTTCCTCCTCCATTATCCCTTGATGGATTGAGAGATAACCAAAATGCATAAGATACACAAATGGAATAGCCTACATGTAATCCCTTGAAGCAAGAGAAAGTTGTGATGATGAAAATAATCCCATTTCATCATGAAATGTTCATTTATCAAGCAAAGTAGAATAAAAAAAGAAAAAGAAGGGTAAAGAGAAAGGTGAAAATCATCCATGGAAAAAGTTAATGATTGCCCTCCCCACAAGCATCAGAAGATTTCAAACATCCAAGGTCATGAGAAACAAGCACCGTGCAACCATTTTGGAAATAAACATCAAACAGGTATGAGTTCCTCACACATTTTATCATACTTAATAGAACACCTCTCTAATATGCTTGTAAATTTGGCCTCCTCTTAAATAGATATATTTATATGTGTATGTGTTGTGTTGTGTTTCCCCTGTGTTGTGTTAAATGTTGTTTAGGTCTCCTTGGAAGACCCTTGATACTATCGTAAGGTTAAGGATACAAGGAGACTGCCTCTATTGTGATACTTCTATTTGTTTATCTATTCTTCTATTCCTCTCCTCTCTCTTATTGTAATTACTGTGTGTGGTGCCTTGTGGGCATGACATTGTGGAAGATGTCTTGGGGACATTTTCCCACATTTTGAACCTAAGTCACCTTTGTCTCCTCTCTCATTTTTCATGTTTTTATTCTTTAGTGATTATACTAGTTGACATATGACAATAACAAATAGATACTGATATGGATTGCATGTCCCTACAACAAGAACGAAATGGATCCAGTCCATATATGAAGATGGGATTAATATGTTACTGATGCTTGACTAGTAGAATCACTTTGTGTGGTGATGTGATGGTATATTGTGTTGTGAAATTCTGGTAACAAGCCTTTGCATTACTCTAAATTTGCTTCTCTAGACACTTAGGAATGTTTTGTGTCTCACTTGTAGCTATACTTAGTTCTAAGACCCCTAAAGTATAACCTCATGGCTATATTCGATTCAAAACCCATAAGTATAGCCTTGGTTTGTTAAATGGTATGTTGTTTTAATTCTATATAAGTTTTATGAAATGATTTGATTGTTATCTTAGAATAGAGTTCCTAGCCAAAGCTTATATATTATTATTGATTAATGGTTGTTAGAAAAAGACATTGATGTGTTTGTTGGGAACAATCGATGATTGTTAAGCACATGTCACTTTAGGGCATGGGCTTTGCAAAAGATCTTGTTCCCTTGCATGTTTTCAACTGTACCTTAAATGTGATTGCTATCGGCAAGCAGGATCAATCACTTTAACGTGAGGGCATATATTGTGGTAAATTCTTGGATATTTTAGATATTGTGATAAAAGCATGTTTGCATATGCTTCCTTTTCAATATAAGGCCTCTCTGTGATGCAGGTGGGGTTGTATACTTTGTTTTGTGTTGTATATGCTTCCTTTTCACTATAAGGCATCTTTGTGATGTAGGTGGGGTTGTATACTTTGTGTACATGCTTCTTTTTCATCATAAGGCATCTGTAGATGTAGATGGGATTGGATTCTAAAAGGCCTTCTACGAAAGGTGGGATTGTGTCTTCCCTTGAGCGATTGCACATCCTTTTAAAAGTCCTCTATGGAGGTGAGGCTGGATCTTGAGTTATTCACCCTTGAGCATGTCTTTGGTGGTTGTGTTAGTGTAGCTCAACCGTTATGTGTGTTTGGCATGTGTTAGATAGTGGAGCATAGTGATGACCTCCTCCCTGTCGCTCATGTTTGTTGTTTATAAGACATATAGTGTGTCGATGACACACAATATGGCCCTCATGTATTCCATGTGGTTTCCATGTCTCTTACTTGCATGTTTTGCATATTTTAGTGGTGGCACATAGCGATGAGCTGCCCCCACACCATATGTCTTAAGTGTTTTGTGGTGGCACGTAGCGATGAGCTCCCCCCACACTATGTGTTTTATGTGCCTTTGATGGTGGCATGTAGTGATGAGCTCCCCCCAACACCTAGTTGGGGTTACTTAGTTGTTAAATCATGTCTTCTCTTCATGTACACTTTGTGTACTACGTGTTTGTACTTATGACTTCTCTATTTATCATGTGCTTTACTATCTACTTTAAGTATTGCATGCTTCCTTACTGTATTGATTGTGTCTAATGTGACTTTCAAGTATTTTCTTATGATTGCCTAAGCTTGGGGGCTAGAAATGGTCTTCTAAACTTAAGGTGTGTCTTCGCTCTAGCATCTGATGTGTTTGATTTTCTTTGACCATACTTTAATGCATGTACTGATTGTAAGATCATGCACACATTAAAGAGGAAGATAAATGTTATGGAGTAAAAAGTAGACACTTGCCTTTTTACATCCTTGTTTAGCTCCTAGGTCTCGTTTATTACATTATGCATTATAACAGATCATCCCAGAGAAAAATTGCCTAACACCCATGACAATTTGGGACCTCACTAATCTTATCCTAGACTAAAAAGGGGCCCTTGGACTTGGGCACCAACTGTCCAAGTCTTCCTTGATTTGTCAGGGTAAATTAGTGAATGTCAGCATGGGACCTTTCAAAAGGCTCCTCTTAGTTAGCTCTTGTGGTTTTATTTGACAAATCTTAGCGGGAAAGCATATATAAGTATGTTTTTGAATTCATTATGAACCTACATGGATAGAGAAAACTTATGATCCTAGAGGAAAAAGCATTCAAAACATTCATTATGTTTCTAGAGAAGATTTGTGTTGTTATTATGTGTGTTGTTGCAAGTTTGAAGTCATTATCCATCTCCTTATGAGTTGAAGGATCTCCATTCCCCTAATGGCTTCACCGCATAAGTGATATCATTGTTATTTGAATAATTCTATCATCATTTTGTTTAACCTTCATCCTGCTAGGGCACACTCTCTCATCTGTGAATAGTGTTGGAAGGCTTGAATGCCCTTCTGAGGTTTGACTGAGGCAAATCCCTAAACACCATAACCCCCAAACCATCTCTTGTCATCTTGTCTGCAAGTTATAGGCATAGGATTTAGGAAAAGTTAAGATATAGGAAGATTGTACAAGAATCATTTTTTTGAGATCTGAAGGAAGCTTCAGAAGATTCCTTCGAAAAGACTTAGCCAATTGGCACCCTAGTCTTTTGGGCTTTTTGACACCAGATCTGGCATCTGAGCATCATTTACATCATATCTCCAGTTTACATCTCTGATAGATTCCAACTTTCAGGGCTTGGACACCTCCTATTTCATCCTCCAACACTTCAACTTCTGAGACACTGGTTTCATTATCTCTCTGACCATCTTTGTTCATTTGGATTCTAGGTTTTAGTTGTTTTCTATCTGTTATAAGTTGACCATCCTAGAACTAGGGTTCAATACATATTCGACCTAGGGTTTGATAAAAAGGTTTGGTTGAATCTGATCTTTCCATAGAAAACAAATCCGTACCCGAGTCCTCCTCCATCTAGTAGTGATTTGGCTTTGTCTTGTCCTTGAATGTTATTATAAAGAGGGTTTGATATAGCATGCATGCTACTCTTGTTCATTCTCTTTTTGACACAATAATAGGGCAATTCCTCTTCTTCTTTAGGCTTTACAAAACCTAGGGGGGTATTCCCTTGAGGTCCAAATACATGACAGAATTATAGAATATGGCTTGGACTACCATGGCCTCATGGCAATTAGAAACAAGCCAATGAGACCTCACTAACACTAGATAATAATCAAGCATATAAGTGCACTTAAAGATATAATCAATTTTAATCACTGACTATGAATCCCCTTATCCTAACATACACACTTATATCTTGAATCTACATCATTACAACCCTCTGAATATTCATCTAACATGAGCTAACCTAATACGTTCATTTTCAACAATGGATTGCAATAATGGGCCAAATTCCTACAAGCACAAACCTATGAATATTTATTTGACAACAATTCTCTTTTGAGATAGCAAAGGTAACAACATTGGTTTCTGGGTGTATCCAAAACCTAAACTAATCTAACAAGCTACTCCTATGTAACAGGTGAACGATGTTTTTGTTCAAAGGCTTATGAATCGTTGTGAGCTTCCAAGGCTGGTGTAATTCCAATGGGTAACCAAGTCCAATTGACCAATGAGGAAATAACAACAAGAAATCAAAGGAATATGAGATTTGCATTAAAAATGTATCACAAATATGGCACCAAATAACAAAGCATACTTATTTATCAATTCCCATAACACAAGAATCGATATGCAAATGCATAAATGACCATTACAAAACATGTAATAAATTAAAACATTACAACATTTACCAAATCAGCATTATAATCATGCTAGCAAGTGTAGCAAGAGGAAAAACATAATAGTGATTTAGAGCTTCCATGAATACTCACAAATGGGCATTGAGATGTTCTATTACAAAACACCATTTACATTATAAACCCCCTATAATTCACAAATGTGCTTCTTTAACTAGACTAGATTGGTGTGATTTGTGACCCTAGAAGATCCTTGGCACTTGCAGGTGTATTGAAAAATAGCTTGGTGACCAACTATTTGAATGTATTTGTTCACACATATATAGTGTTGCATTTAACATTTTTGCCCCAACACAATTCTGAGTAGGGAAAATGTGAGTGAGAAAACATGTCAGTTGTAATTAATTCCATCAACCTCCCACCTAACCGCAACTACTACATTCAATTCTTCATCCACCTGTACCTGCTCATGCTAGGCATTGATGGCATCATCTGGGAAGTATGGACACTTTTAAATAGACAACAAACAAAAATGCGTTATACAACTTTTACAATAGTTTAGGACTGTAATTTAAAAATTTAACCTTGTACTTTTTCGGTACTTACAGGCGTGACAAGAAATTTTTTGATGAGTTCCTACTCACCAAAAACTCGCTAAAAGGGTGAGTGTGAGATCATGGTGGGCCAAATAGTGGCAATGGAGAAAAAACTTGCTGGATGGAAAAGTGCTAACATTTAGACTAATATTTAGATTTGGATGGAAAAGATGTTAATATTTCTAGCTCAAATATAGATTCCCTCCAAAAATGCCTTAGGATTACCTCATATTTAGGCAATTGGGAGTCCCAAAACTTGCCAAAGAAACTTGGAAAACTACCCATTTAGTGTTATCCTAAAATTTTCCATAATTTTGTCCTTGAAGCTGATAGACTTTTTTGTAACTAAATTTAATCAAATAAAAAGGGTTTATAGAGGAAGCTATTAAGATTCTAAAAATATAATATATGCCTCATAATAATTTTAATAGGTAATTATTATTAATTTTCTACATACGTTATGTCTGATTTGTTGATAGATATACATATTGAAAAACATCCATAACTTTCAACATATTAATCATTTTTTAAATCCAAAAGATGTGTCACATTATAGGATTTATTGGGTATACATTAAAATTTAAAATTTTTGAGTTTCATATATTTTTTACCAAGTTAGGTTGGCTGGAAAATTAATTTTTAATATTTTAAAAAAGTCACAGTAAAAAATTCATAAATAATTATTTATTTAGTTAAAAAATTCAAACAAATATGCATCACATCCTCTCATGTGTCCTTTACTTAAATCCAAATCATGGAGGAAAAATATTATCTTTTTCTCATACTTAGGTTGGCTAGAATGACACCTACTTTTTACGTTTTTTTGAAAATTTTAGTAGTGCTTCATTGAAATATTCAATTTTCACCAAACTATTTTTAAATTTTTTTTAAAAAAAGTAGTATCCCATAAACTACATTTAATTTATTACAACTTTTATTACTACCTTATTTCTAGATTTTGTAGATAACTCATTCAATTTTTTACATGAAGTTACTTAAGTCTGTTTTTCACATTTGCATTGCCACTTAGGGGTAGTGTTTGGCTCATCATGATCTTGCACTCACCCAAAACTTTCTTTATCTTTCCTTTTCTCTTATGTCAATGAGTTCCTAGTTACCAAGAACTCAACAAAATCTTTTTCTCTTCATTTTCTTTCTCTTCTTCACTAAGAACACATTACCTTTGCATGCCTCAGCCATTTTCTCAATTTGACACTTAAGGAGGAACCAAGAACAACTTTGGGGAGTTCCTGGTCACCAAGAACTCTTTGAAATTGTTCTTGGTAGGTCCAAAATGTCTGACAGGGCCTAACTTACTCAAATTTTAGGATTTTTTCAAAATTTTCAAAGGCTAGCAATAGAGCAAAACACAAGGAGGTCAAGTTAGGATTTTTTTTATGGATTTAAGACCAATTTTTTGTAGGTTTGGGAGGTGAAAAATTTGGGTCCCAACAAAACATACCTATAGGTTGTGCCAAAGAAGATATAATTGTCTATTGATCTCTCTCTGCCAAGAGGTCTTCAACATTCAGCTTTCATAAATCAATGTTTTGACCATTGAATCTCTCCATTTTAGAACTTCTTGTTCTCATCATGAATCTAATGAGGCATTTCCTCTATGTTTTCAAATTATCTTTTGATGGCTCCCACTAAAATTGGTTATCCACATACACCACCAAGCCTCCATGCTAGGGTTTAACAACTTTTGAGGGTTAGACCAAAACACATAAGGATATATGTTATATGAGCATTTTAGCATGAAATAACATAGGTAAGATATGGGATATCTCACCTCTCTTGAAAGAAATCCTATCCAAAAACTTTCGAATAGGACTACCCCAAGGTCTATACTATTAGGTCTCAGCTTGGAGGATAGTTTACTGGATATGTATTTCACTGTTCCAACCAAGGGGACTTACATGCAACATAGGAAAACTTTAGTGCATTATAGTTTGATTACACATGGATTCATAAGTTTTTTGATTTGAAAATGCATAGACAAACTGATATATAAAAAGATTGTTACAAAATATGTGATTTCATCCTGCAGTTAGCAATCTGCTAACTTGCATTCACCAGACATGGATTCTATAACAACCTAGTGCAAGTTCGTGAAACCTAATCTAACGGGATCGAATAAACAAAATTTAAAAGGAAAAGGGAAGAGAGAAGGGATAAGAGATCCTATAGAAAACTACAAGAATGATCAACAAATAGATAGATAGATTCCCAACAGTAAACAAATCTTTGCTTAACCAAGTAGCCCACAACGCTGCAGAGACTATACAATCTTCTAAGGAAACATAAGGGTTTTAAAACTGTGAAGGGTTCATCCAACACCCAATTCCAAGCATAGTTCAATGAACTCACACCATCAAACTTAGCTCATATAAATATGCCCAAACTAACCATGTACAATGACATACAATCAGCAAGCAATGAATGGTATGGATAGGAAATCCATCAAATATCTAAAAAATTAACCATAAATGTAACTGTATAAATACTCGAAAATGCAAAGAAGAACCATGAGAAACATATCCAATCAACAAAATGAACTCATATGGTAGCAACAAATGATATTCTATTTACATTGATTCAAAAAAATGGTAGAGTTTCAACAATTCTTTTCTCTTTAGTCCTTTCTTACACCTTTACAATGAGAGGGGTTGGCTTTATATAGATATGCAAGCGTAGTGAGTTTTCCATGAATGGTGATGATTAAACCAACACCAAGGCTCCATATTTAACATAATTAAATGTCAAATGGTGGGTTGCTACAATCCTAGAATTGATTTTGTCCTTTAGGAAAAAGATAAAAATACAACTTTTTAGTTCATGATAATAGGATGAAATAGCAGCTTTCTGAGTTGTCTAATGAGACAAAACTCTCCTACAATGAGTTGATAGGTCAAAAGGAGTATGTGACACATTTTTGATGAAGATATGTCCAACTGGATGCTTGCTAGATTGATTTACTAACTAGAACAAGTGCAGACAGGGCTAGAACTAGGCTTTGAACAATGTACACTTATTGCAATCTCTAATAGTAGTCTGATCTTCTTGATTTTTTGCATGTAATCATTGGATTTACGGTCCTGGGAAGCTTCAATTGAACTCTAGATGTTCAACATACTAGCTTCCTCAACCTAGGAATCTTCTTGGTGCATCTGATGTAAACCATATTATCCATTCATCCTATTTAATCTGCAAGAAAGAAAACACATAATAAATAATATTTCACAAAATATTCCTCATTTAAGCACAAAAATCAAATTTCAAACAAGATTTATCATTTTAAATTTGATTGATCACTGCAAGAAAGTGGTATTTAGGCCGCATATTTGAGCGAATCTAAACTCCTCAGCTTCAACCAAAATGAGTTATACTTCTCTATTTTTATTTTAAAGGTATGATTGTCTCTAACTGCATCAAACGTTTTCATTCTTTAATGGGCTTCATGAATCTCCTTTGCAACTTCTGTCTAATGTGTAAATTTTCTGATACTGAACCCTATCAATTTGATAGCTCTGAGATAGTCCTATATGGATAGCATATTGGCAACCTTTTGATCAACAATGGTAGTCTTCTTGGCCTTTCCATCATCCATATCATACACCCCTCACAAACAAATGTAACATGAACAATTCCCAAATGATATGGTTACCCTGGTTTTTAATAACAATACAATTATAGTCATATGGTTTTTTCCATGTTGAGGGAGTCAAATCTGGTCTATTTCTTTGCCCACTTCTTGATAGGATGTCTAAGACCCCAACACTTCTTTTAGATTGCCACACTTTGTACTTACTTTATATAAGATAACTGCACATAAATGATGATTCAACAATCAATTAAAATCCGTCCCTCTTTGAGATTCAAAACATAATTGTCAATGCTCTAACCCTCCTTTATGAAAATCCCCTTAAAGAGACCCTTCGCAACATAATGCCCAATATCAAATATGAAAGATTCTCTGAATTACTTGACTACCTCCTTCTCTGCCTTTGGGAACTAAAATCTAAGATGCCAGCATTGATGAGTAAATATGATCCAATCATGGATGCATCCACTACTATTCATTTCCCCTGAGTGCACCTTTTATGACTATTAGGATACCAGTGATTGAGCCTTAAACCTTTTAATAAGCTTTTATGCACCTCGTTGGAGACTATTAATCATAATAACAGTGTCACAGCAATGACATTTCATGATGTCTACTTTATACCATAATGCACGATTTACCCATGCAATAGAATTACATCCTTTCTGTCAGATCCATCGTAAAAATTGAAGTCTTTCATTAATGAGGTATGGGGTCTTGGACATCTATAGAATATATGGAAGTTTAATGCCTTACCAGATAATGATGGAGAAAGGCATTTGACATGAGATTATCAATAAGGACAAGGTCTATTTATAATTTGTGGAGGTTTCAACAAGTATTGGATATGCAAGAAAATTGGTATGCAGTGGATATGTGGTAGAATTAGTCCTTAGGGAGCTGGTGGGATTTGAGCATGTCACTAGAGTTTTCACAAGATATGGTTGTTTGCAATGTTTGTGGGAAACACAATGGCATGGGATATTATCCAGTCACAAGGAGAAACCCTGCATCCACTCGAATTTTAATTTCTTACGTATCAAACAAAACTTCAATCCACTTGTTGCAATAGGTTTTGTACGTGAGCTAAACTCATTAGTGATTTCATTGTTACATTTTATGACCATTGTGCAAGTTCCAACACACACACACACACACACACACACACACACACACACACATATATAGCTACGTTTTACAATTGTAACCTGGGCATTGTACTCAGTAGTTAACAAGAACTTCAATGGTCATCAGTATTTTCACAGCAACTACATCTAACAAAAAAATAATTCCAATTATTCTCTCATAGATGTCTATGCCCTGATCTACAGCTCCCAATTCGACAGACACTAGGAAATGCTAATAGAGGTTGTGGAATTTGGCTTTACACCGGACAGTTCCATTTGCTTATGTCTGCAAGGCCCTTTTCAATGAACCCACATCATGTATATCATGTAACCATGGGCATTTTTAGATACTGCTGCATGTTAGTGATTGTAGCTATGGGAGGCATTTTATAAAAGAAAAGTAATGCAAAGACTAGTTGGGCCTAGCAGCAGGTTCGCCAGTTTGGTATATATAGGAGATCTAGAATCTCCTTATTTGTGGATATTCAATACAATTCCAATGAAGACTTATTTCTATAGCAGTAGGTTTGCAGCAGATCTAAAGGAGAAGCATAATTATTATTGTAACCAAGCAAAATCACACTATCTTCAAGTGCAGAATTATTGTCTGTGATTATGCCCTTCTAGGGCTTGATTGTGAGTGCCATTTCTACACTTATATTTCTGATTTATAAGAGAATATCATATTGGGTTTTTCTCCTTCGAGTAGGAGGGTTTTCCCAGGGTAAAATACTATGTTCATTGTTCTATGTGTTGTATTTTCTGCTTATGCATTTATGTTTTATAAAAAAAAATAACATGGTATCAAAGCGGTTTTAGAAAAGATATGATCAGATTTGGCTAAGTAGTATATCTTAGACCAACTTGGAGAAGGTTTCATTTGGAGACTTTGCGCATCACTTGATTGAGGGTTTTAACTCTAGATTGGAGCACCACAATCTAGGAGGAAGGTGATTTGTGTTGGAGGGTGAAATTGACACTTTGGAAGGATTTTTGGATGACATTTCACTTCATCATCTAATCAGACCTACTCGCCATGATTGGAGCTACATTTGAAGGGTTTGGAGACTACATTACATTGAGGAGTCTTTTGGTGAAGGCTTTGACACTCTTAGAGCAGCAAAATCCTAGATATATGATGCAGATCTAAGCACCACAAATTGGAGCAGCAAATTGATATTTTTTGTGTTCAATTTCACTAGGGTTTCAAGCCCTAATTCTGGTGCCATCATATTGGAATCATATTTGTCATTGGATTGTTATGTTGAAGCCTATATCCTAATCTGATTTGTAATAGTAGTGGTATTGGAATGAATTCTGCCATGTATGAGCCTAAAAACTTGATTATAAGAGACAATCCTACAGACAGAAGTTGGAATAGAAGGCAGTGGTAAAACAAAGATAGTGAATAAGGATGATTGGAGGATGTTCATGAAAGCAAATCACTGACATGGGTCTTGGATGCATAGCTGTTGGATGGAGAAAGTTGCAGACTCTGAATCTTAAGTGGTGTGTAGAGGTCACAGACCTTGGAGTTCAGCTCGTTGCTGTCAAATGCAAGGAGCTACAGAATCTTGATCTTTCTTACTTACAGGTATGAATTTGAGTTAAGCCTTAGGTATGATCTATTTTTTTTCTACATTTATGGTTAGGTCTTGTTCATTCTAATTGTGTGGTCCAATGTCTGCGGCATCCTTGAATAGTTTTTGATGTTATGTGATTTTCATTGATGACCATTCTAGAAAGACTTGGATTTATTTTTGAAGTCTAAAGAGTTAGAAGAAGTACTCGATAGATTCAAAGAATTTAAGGCTCTTATTGAAAATTTGTCCGAGAAAAGGATCAAGGTTCTAAAATCTGATAATGGAGGATAATACACTCCTGGAGGTTTCTATAATTTCTACATTGAGGCAGGGATTAAGAGGGAGTTTTGTGCATGGACATTGATCATACTCCTGAGATTTAGAGGAAGTCTACTGAACAAGAAGAGGCTAATGATCCAGTTGTTCCCTTAGAACCTTCTGATGGTCCAAGGGATATTTCTATAGACCTCTATGGGCTAGAAAAACTATGCAAGATGTAGAGGCACATTCAGAGAAAGCAAAAGACCACAAAAGTTTACAGGCTATGTAGCATTGATGAGTCATTGAGTCTGAGCCTTCTAGTGTTGAGGAAGCATCAAGTCAGAAGAATATCTCATTGACAAATGCAAGAAGAAGTTAGCTTCTGATTTTGAGATAAAGGATTTAGGTCTTATGCATTACTTTCTAGGATTGGAAGTGTGCCAGAGACCCAATGAGATTATTCCAAGTCAAGGAAAATATACCATAGATATCTTGAAGAAATTTGGATGATGGATTGCAAATCTATGTCTACACCAATGGAAACAAATTTGAAGAAATTGAGTGATTCTGTAGCTAGTTCAGATCTGGTAGATCCAACCATGTACAAGTAGTTGATTAGATCGTTGATATATCTAGTCAATACTAGACTAAACATTTGCTATGTAGTGAATGTTCTTAGTCAGTTAATGTGTGAACCAAGGCAATTTCATCTAGTTGTAGCAAATCATATCTTGAGATACTTGCATTGCATAGTTGGATATGGCTTGAGATTTTCTTCCAGTGTAGATCTAAAGTTACAAGGCTATTCTAATTCTGTTTGGGCCGAAAGTGTAGTTGACAGGAAGAGCACCTCTAGATGTTGCTTTAGCTTGGGGTCTGCCATGATTTCCTGGTGTAGTAGGAAGTAGTCTTCAGTGGCACTTAGCACTGTAGAGGGCGAATATATTGTAGCATGTGTAGCAACTCAAGAAGCAGTGTGGCTTAGGAAACTCCTTGCAGGATTGTTTGGACAATCATTGGAGATGACTGTTATTCATTGTGATAATCAATGTTGTGTGAAGCTATCTATCAATCCAATGTTCCATGACGAAAGAAAACATGTAGAGATCAAATACCATTACATTAGAGATATGGTGCTGAGGAAAGCTATTCAATTGAGGTATATTTACACTGATGATCAGATGACTGAAATTCTCACCAAGCGCCTCTCCAGAGTGAAGTTTGTGCCCTTTCAAGACAAGATTGGAGTTGTGGAGAATGAAGCCCTTGCTAAGAGGGAGGCTCAGCATAAGTGATTTGCTATCATGTATATTTCTCTGAGAGGAAGAAATATGAGGTGAAAGCCCTTGTAGCGTATGTTTCTCTGAGATGCAGAAACATGAGGTGAAAGCCCTTGTAGTGTATATTTCTCTAAAACAGAGAAATATGAGGTGAAAGCCCTTGTAATGTATATTTCTCTAAGACATAGAAATATGAGGTGAAAGCCCTTGTAGAGTATGTTTCTTTGAGATGGAGAAACATGAGGTGAAAGCCCTTGTCCATCTCTGAGATGGAGATGTGGTTCTTTCCACCCTCTGGGAGTAGCCATGGTGGATGTCATGTTGAGAGACTCCATGACAAAATCACATTGAGAGACTCGGTGATGAATCCTTTGTACTTGTGTTTATCCACACATGGGAGTAGCCATGGTGGACGTCATGTTGAGAGACTCCATGACAACATCACGTTGAGTGACTCCATGATGGGCACTTGTACACATGTTTCTTTCCACCCTCTGGGAGTAGCCATGGTGGACGTCATGTTGAGAAACTCCATGATGATATCATGTTGAGTGACTCCATGATGGGCACTTGTGCACATGTTCCTTTCCACACATGGGAATAGCCATGGTGAATATCATGTTAAGTGACTCCATGACGATATCACATTGAGTGATTCCATGACGAACACATTTTCACAAATGGGTGTAGCTATTGAGGGTGTCATGTTGAGAGACTCCATGACATGGATATCTGGAAAAATACCTCCTTAGCTAAGAGGGAGTGTTAGTGATTGTAGCTGCGGGAGGCATTTTATAAAAGAAAAGTAATGCAATGTCTAGTTGGCCCTAGCAGCAGGTTCGCCAGTTTGGTATATATAGGAGATCTAGAATCTCCTTATTTGTTGATATTCAATACAATTCCAATGAAGACTTATTTCTATAGCAGCAGGGTTGCAGCAGATCTAAAAGAGAAGCATAATTATTATTGTAACCAAAGAAATCACAATATCTTCAAGTGCAGAATTATTGTATGTGATTCTGCCCTTCTAGGGCCTAATTGTGAGTGCCATTTCTGCACTTATATTTCTGATTTATAAGAGAATATCATGCTGGGTTTTTCTCCCTCGAGTAGGAGGGTTTTCCCAGGAGTAAATACTGTGTTCATTGTTCTATGTGTTGTATTTTCTGCTTATGCATTTCTGTTCAATAAAAAAAAAAAATATAACAGTGCATCGCATTCCATGAGACTACCTCTCTTTCAAACATTCTGTCAAACAGTTGCCTCGTGTATGCTTCCACATTTTGCATATAAATCGATCATGGCCTTTTTACCCAATAGGCCTTTGTATGTGAGATTTATCATTCCAAAGAACCTTTAAACCTTCTGATTATTCCTATTAGCATAATCATCTGGTTCTTTCATGAGTGCAAATGTCAGTTGTGCTCACGCTCTGCATTTTGTGGATGTTGCATATCATATTGCTAAGGGCGTTACCAATTGATGAGCAGTTTGAATGATTTTGCCAACTCGTTGATTGTTTTTATCAATGTACTCTTTGAACTTTTTAGGGATGAAAGCGCTAGCTGTGTTTTAGATATATCCAATCTTACATACAACAACAAACAAAATTCCTTCATCTAATGGTTGGTAATAATTGTTTGATGTTCACTCCTTTATGACTCATATATTGACTAATGTTTAGCCTTTTTGCAAGTCTGTGGGAAATATTGCTTGTGTATAGAGGGTTACGAGATAGCGGAGGATTGACATGTCACCAGACATATCTGGTCAGGTAAAAAAGCTCCACATCCCGAGAAATATGAATTCCCCACTATGATAAACCTACTTCGAGGCACTTTGTCCAGCGGTTCATGTGCCTTGTACATGCTCCCACATTCTACAATTATAATTGCATCCTTTCTATTAACTTCTTTCCCAAATACTCGCATGAGCCTCACATTGCGCACGCCCTTATGTGAGTCACCGGGCATCGAAGCCTTGGGACAATGAATAGTGAAATGAAGGGGTTCGATGGCGTTAACATTACTATTATGCTCGCTGAGTAAACTCATAAGGATCCACTATCCTCCATCTCATGATATCCTCTCTCTATGCTGACCACCGATCACCTAACAAAACAATTTACATTCAATCTAGACGATGGTTCACTAACTCCCCTGCTGAGATGGTATATTTTGACGACAGCCTTTTCATCCATGGGTGTAGTGTCGAATGACTCCCCTTTTCTAATCCTTCAAACTTATTGATTTCCCAAATCTCAGATTTCAAAACTTAATATTCAAAACATGTCATTGAACAATCCGATCAAGAAACTTATACTCAGTAATGAAAGTGCAAAGCGTAAGCATGGGAGTTTGGAAATGAAATGAGTATTGCTGGGGTTTTAGGTATCACATGACTTGTGGGGATTTCGAGAGAGATAGGTTATTGCGAGGAGAGGGAATGTCACGGGGCTTAGCGGGGGATTGACATGTCACCTAACATATCCTATGTAGGTGGAAAGCCACACAAAGACCCTTAGGTCAGCGAATCGTGGAAAAGGGTTATCACGAGATATGTGGAGAATTGAAGGGTGACCAGATAAGCGGAGTTTTAAGAGGTCAGAGGATATATCCCGTAAGAGGTAAAGTTAGCGCAAAGTGCAGTGAGGTGAATTTTTTAGCGTAAAAGTCAGAGACCTCTTTTCATGCATAAAAACAATCAGAACCTTTTGAAAATCAATCATGCAGAGCACTAAAGACGCCTATGTGCACAACTGCCCAAATTCAAAGAAAAATCTCACATTCCAAGCACCATTTCACTTTCTCATCATCATAAAAAGAAAGGCTAAGATTCTAAGCTAAGGCAAAAAATAGGGAGTCCCCATTTTGCTGATGCAAAATCTAGAGCATTTCAAAGATAAACAACAGTCAAGAACCCAAAATATCTCGTTTTGCACCCAAATACTAGGCTAAATAAACATGAAAAGCTAGACCAAAGGATCAAAATCATAAATGTGACAAAACCATCTGCGTCCAAAAGATCTAAGTGTGTGCATATGAGTTCATTTCCATCCCTTGGAAACCATGATCATCAAAGTTCACTTGCATTAATCTACATGATTGATACTCACCTTATGAACTACCTGGACATTGTGTCGCTGCCAATCAAATGTCTACATCCCCAACAAGGTTGTCACTATGATTTTGCTCAAACATTGTTCTACTGCCACCCAGGCGTCGATGGCCCTAATAGAGGTGTTTGAATCCTTGAGCTAATCGAGTGACATTATGGGAGTACTATGAAGTACCTCTTTGATAAATTGTTTCTTTGACGATTCAATTAGCTTAGCCTTTTGATATGAGTATTAGAAAATACTACATAGCCTTATAGCAAATGATAAAGATTACATGTGCTACATATATTAGCTTAACTTCACTGGGTTGGGAATCATAGTGGTGGCAAAGGTGAGACCATAAGATTTTTCACTTCACCCAAGATCACCGAGACTTACTCAAAAACTTCATGATCATTAAATTGTAAAAAGTATATGATCTTAGAAAATTATAGGTTAAGCCAAACAATGGATTCATCTCTTGAGAACTAGTACCATGTCATCCAACACTAATAATGAGACCCACCATAGACTCCTAATTGATGACCGAAGTTTCTCCAAAAAAAACATAGAAGCACAGTCCAGAAAGTGATATTGCACACACAACAAACAAACCTATCTTTTACCAGCAAATGGAGAACCCAGAACAAACAAGAAAGCTAGAAAAGTAAACCTAAGAAAACCAACAACCTAACGCGAGACAACAAAGTGAAAGCAACAACCAACAACTAAGCAAAAAAAAAAAAATAGAAAGTAGAAGCTAAACTAAAAATAGTAAACAACTAACCAAAACTTAACTAGAAATGAGAAAAATTTGTACAAAGGCTTTGGACAACAAGTATATACACTTTCTCCTGATTGATTTACTAGTATATGCAGGAGTGACAAGGCATAGGTCAGTGTCCTATGTTTGGCAAATTCATCTTTGTACTCTGAAAAGTAAGGTATAATTAAGATAGGCTCATGTGCAGGATACCAATCATGTAGGGTTAGCAATTGGGGTAGCTCATTAGGGCCATGATCAATCCAAATGCAAGTTGTCATACCTATGTTACCATAATCAAATTGATAACTATTGAAACTGAGTGAAAAGAAAGAAGATACAACTTGATTTTCTGAACCATCAGTCAAAAATGTAAGTTTATCACATTGTGGCATCATATCAACTACATTCATATGTTTAGAAGGTCTTAGTTCATGGAGGATCATACCCTGTACATCAGAGACATCAGGGTCACTAAATGCTATAGCATTCTCCCAAGCAAGTAGAAAATCTAGACAACTCTATTCAAGATGTGGAGCACTTGGATGAACTCTGTATGAATTACCTAAAGCAAGGTCTGACACGTGCAGTGAATTCCCATGTAGTAGCATATCCTTGCTCATTATTGACAACAACTTAATTATGTTATCAAGTATCTGACATGAAAAAGCCTCCAAGCCATCACTTTGCATGACTATTTGATTTTTATTCTTGGATTGTATTTATCTGTTGTCATTGGTCATCAGTATGTTAGCATCAGCCAAGTGAGAATATTATTTACTGAAAGTATGAACTAGATCAACCTCATGGACATATGATGAATTCAAAGCTAGTCCAACAAAATCAGTCATATGCTTTGAAAAAACTTCCTCCTTATCAATCAACAACCATCCTATTCGAATTGTCCATTGATTGTCTGTAGTAGCAATAGGGTCTCTTTCTTCTTGTATAATTGGATTCATGATGTCAATGTTTCCTTGAAGTGATTCATCACCCTGACTATGTCCATCTAACTCAGCTAGAGACTCTATTGGAGTAACTGCATCAATCTGATATGACTGATCATCATGATACATCAGATTAGTGCCATCAAGAATGTGATCATTTCTCTCTAGGGACTCCAATTGTAAGTCAGGTATATGAACTGAAATAACTTCCTTCTAGTCTATTGATGACCTTTCTTCATTTGGAGAACTAATTTCTTCTTGTTCGTGCATATATCTGATCTAATCAAGCTGCTTCTCAAACTTAGTTTCAAACTCATAATGGTCAGCAAACTAGAATGAACTACTATTCTCCACCTCCACATTGTCAACTTGGTTACTTGTCTAGTTTATCATTCATCTTACTAACATCCTTAGTAGTAGAAATGTGTCCCTATGTACTACTCTATTCATTGTGTTGTAACTGAACATCAATTTTTAACCATGTTGGGACAACATGTCCTATGATTATCTTGTCACGGTTTAATGATTGAGAACTAAACTCTAACCAATCAAGGAATGTATAGTCCTTATCTAAGTGAATTGTGGACCACTTACATTTATTGCCATCATCATTCTCATCTTGGTATGTATTTTGATGAACAACTTGAGGGACTTTAGTTTTTTCCAAGTACAAACCGTCTTTTTGACTGAGATCAATTATGAATAAAAGATTTATAGCTCCTGCAGCCTCAACTCTTTGGGTATGTTGAACTAAGACATGACTATAGCAAAGTGAATCTATCCATGTGATTGTCTTTCTTTCAATATGTCTGCATGCATATATCCCAC
This sequence comes from Cunninghamia lanceolata, assembly GCA_027924645.1. Taxonomy (NCBI): domain Eukaryota; kingdom Viridiplantae; phylum Streptophyta; class Pinopsida; order Cupressales; family Cupressaceae; genus Cunninghamia; species Cunninghamia lanceolata. The sequence continues at coordinate 6,944,340 of BSBN01000934.1, forward strand.
TTCAGGCTTGTATACCTCAAAAATAGGGAGCAGTCCTTTTAAATGCAAATATAATCTCTGGAGGAAGGTTAAACAATCAATTTTGTGATGCTACTCTCTGAGTTGTAGACTATAGACTTGAGGAGAACTAAAATCAAGCAATGTCAATGCAACACACTTCACTCTAATCTACTTATCTAGTAATTCCTTAAAGAATGGGATGTTTATTTTGAAGTTCTCTTCATGATATGACTTTTGAGACAGTCTTTTGAAGAATGGAGGAATCTCATGACTAAAACCCCTGTGTACCCATTGGAGATGAATCTCTTGAATATTTAATTCATTTTAGAATACAATAAACCAACAAGACTAAAAGATTGTATCAAAATCTTCATCCAACCCTCCTTCTAGCGCTAATTCTGTTGATGAGTGTTTTAGCATGCAACAACACAGGTAAGATATGGGATATCACACCTCTCTTGAAAGGAATCATATCCCAAAAATCATGAATATGACTACCCAAAGGTGTATACTCTTAGGTCTTGACTTGTAGGATAGTTCAATGGATATGTATTTCATTGTTCCAACCAAGGGGAGTTACATGCAACCCAGGCAAACTTTAGTGCATTAGGGTTTGATTACACATGGATTCATTAGTTTTCTAATTTGATAGTGCATAGATGAACTGATATATACTTAGATTGCTACAAAATATGTAATTTCAACTTGTGGTCAACATTTGCCAACTTGCACTCACTAGACATAGATTCTGTAATAGCACTGTACAAGTTTGTTAAACCTAATCTAACAGGATCTGACAAACAAAATGCAAAAGGAAAAGGGAAGAGAGAAGGGATAAGAGATCATATAGATAGCTATAGGAATGATCAACAAAAAGATAGATAGATTCCCAACAAAAACAAATCTATGCTTAACCAAGCAACCCACAACGCTACACAGAGACTATCTAATCTTCTAAGGAAACATAAGGGTTTTCAAAGTGTGAAGGGTTCATCCAACACCCAATTCCTGGAGTAGTTAAACGAACTCACACAATCAAATTTAGCTCATATAAATATGTCCAGACTAACCATGCATAATGACATACAACCAACAAGCAATCAATGCTATGGATAGGAAATCCATCAAATATCTAAATAATTAACCATAAACACAATTGAATAACTACTCAGAAAGGTGTCAACCACAGCATGGTTTAGTGGTCAATTCACTTGGTTGTGGTTGCAGCCACCAAGGTTCAAACCCCCACTGGGCTAACGAGCTCACAGGTTATGCGTGCCTTCGCTAGGCTGCCATGCTTGCAAGCTATGTGTGCCTTCATCAGGCTACCATGCTCATAGGCTATGTATCTTCATTGGGCCAACAAGATCATGGGTTTGACCAAAGTGTGATAATGCCCATTGCGGATGGAGACCCCCAGTTGTGGTTTCAGGTGATAAAGCCAATGGGAAGAGATCCCCTATAAGGGTCTCTCTGGGCCCAGACCAGGCTAAAAACCTGGGTTAACCAAAGCAAAAAAAAACATGGAAAGGTGAAGAAGAACAATGAGAACCATATCCAATCAACAAAATGAACTCATATGGTAGCAACAAATGAGATTTAGTTTACATTGATTTAGAAAAATGCCAGAGTTTCAACAATTCTTTTCTCTTCAGTCATTTCTTACACTTTTACAATTAGAGAGGGTGCCTTTATATAGAGAGGCAAGCGTAGCCAGTTTTCAATGAATGGTAAGGATTAAACCAACACGAAGGGTCTAGATTTAACATCATTAAATGTTAGATGGTAGGTTGTTACAATCCTAGAATTGATTTTGTCCTTTAGGAAAAGATGAAATTGTAACTTTTTAGCTCATGATAATAGGATAAAAGTAGCAACTTTTCGAGTTGTCTAATGAGACAATACTTTTTTACAATGATATGATAGGTCAAAAGGAGTATGTGGCACATTTCTAATGAAGATATGTCCAACTAGATGATTACTAGATTGATTTGCTAACTAGAACAAGTGTAGATAAGGCTAGAACTTCACTCTTAACAATGTACACTTTTTGCAATATCTGACAATAGTCTGATCTTCTTGATTTTTAGCATGTAATCACTAGATTTAGGGGTTGGGAGGCTTCAATTGAACTCCAGATGTTCAACATACTAGCTTCCTTGATCTAGGAATGTTACTGGCACATCTGATGTACACCATATTATCCAGTCATCTTGTTTAATCTGTAAGAAAGAAAATACATTTAATGAATAATCTTTCACAAAACATGGCTCATTTAAGTACAAAAATCAGATTTCAAACAAGATTTATCATTTTAAATTTGATTGATCACTGCAAGAAAGTTGTATTTAGGCTGCATATTTGAGCTGATCTAAACTCCTCAATTTCAACCAAAACAAGATATACTTCCCTATTTATATGGATAGGCTATTAACAACCTTTCGATCAACAATAATAGTCTTCCTGGCATTTCCATCATCCATATCATACATCCCCTCACAAATGAATGTAACATGAACAATTACAGGAGTTGGTAGGATTTTAGCATGTCATTAGAGTTTATCCAGTCACAGGGAGAACCCTGCATCCACTTGCATGTTAATTTCCCATGCATTAGACAAAACTCCAATCCACTTGCTACAATAGGTTTTGTACGTGAGTTAAACTCATCAGTGGTTTCATCATTACATTTTATTAACATTGTGCAAGTTGCAACATATATATATATATATATATATATATATATATATGGGCGCCATAATTAGTAGTTAACAAGAACTTCAATCATCATTAGTACTTTCATAGAAACTACATCTGAGACAAAACTAATTTCAATTATGCTCTGATGGATGTCCATACCTTGATCCATGACTCCTAGTTTGGTACACACTAGGAAATTCTGATAGAGGTGGTAGACATTGGCTTTACACTGGCTAGTTCCATTTATTTATGTCTCCAAGGCCCTTTTCAATGAACCCATGTCGTGTATATCTTGTAACCATGGCCATATTTAGATATTTCTGCAAACATCGCATTGCATGAGACTACCTCTCTTTTCAACATTCTGTCAAATAGTACACTACCTCATGTATGCTTCCACATTTTGCATATATATCGATCGCAACCTGGTTAGCCAATAGGACTTTGTATGTGATCTTTTTCATTCCAGAGAACCATTAAACCTATTGGGAATTAAGGTGTCTCAACCTTGGTAATTCTCTGCATTTGTAATGTTTCTATTTACTATTCAATTGCCCATATTGTAAATAATTGGAAATTCCATTTTGTCATATGGTGGGATGTGGCACGATGATCTGTCAATCCTACATGGATTATGATAACTTGTTATTTTGTCCTCACATGAGGAGATAGGTGTCCCACTTAGTGGTAGGAATATTCTACCATGTGTCAACATTTTCTATGTTGTGTAAGGAATGTTTGACCGAAACAGTTATGACGGATTCCTATGACGAATCTATGACATGTAAGAGTCAAGAATAGAAGGTTGTAAGACAGGTAATGACATGTGTCATGAATCATTTTTGAATGAGGCATATTTGGGCGCCTCAAGGTGGAATATGATGTGTTGTAAGAGAATATGCTATTTATATCGTGTGTATGATAGATTCTCTTACAGCTGTAAGTTGTAATCGCTATGACAGATTCTGTGACGATTGTAAGTGTTGTAAGACAATCTGTCATAGCCCATTTTGGAAATAGGTGACCTCTTTGGGATGGGAGTTGTGGACAAGTGTCAGACACATTCTACAATGTTGACCATGTGTCCCTAGGCATGGGTTTTGGTCCAAGATGCCATATTGGATGCCCATTCCAAGAAAGGTCTAAAATTGCCTTGTATATTCTATTTAAACAAGTGCTTGAAGATGGAGTTTGTATCACAGGTTTACAGGTGCTATTATGCTGCCGGATTGACTCTAGACACGAGTTTTGAAGACCATTGAAGCTTACATTGAAAGTGTATTGTAAACATTCTTTCAGATTTGTTAATACATTGTGCACGTTTCTGAGTGTGGGGTTTTTCACCTGATAAGGGTGTTCCCCACCATAAATCTTTGTCTCTCTTCTTTTGTCTTCCTTCTGGCTCTTGTGTTCTACTACTATGTCTCATTTTAATGGTTTAACATTGCTGTAATAGTTAGGATAAAGTTGAATTTGCATAGCCCTCTCCTTAATAGATTAGTGTAGGAAGCGTTCTGCAAAGCTAGCTTCCTTTCAGTTGGTATCAGAGCTTGATCACCTTTGGTCCTAGTTGTTGGGTAGGGATTTTTTGAGCTAATCTTAGGTTGAGTGGGAGTCCGTGTAGAGCATTCTATATCTTATTGCAGCAAGGAAATGGCAAGCACATCACGAAGGTTTGAAGTAGAGAAGTTCAACAGCAGTAATTTTGAGCTGTGGAAGCTCAAGATAGAAGACATGTTAGTTGACCATGACCTTTGGGAAAGTGTGAATAGAACTAAACCATCTACAATGACTCAAGATGAGTGGGATCTCAAGGATCAGAAGGCTAAGGGTCTCATAAGACTTAGTCTTTCCGATTCTGTGTTGTTAAATGTCCATGAGGAGGCTACTGCAAAACTCCTTTGGAAGAAATTGGGGGATGTGTATCAAGCCAAATCCCTAGTCAATAAACATTTTTTGAGAAAGAAGTTGTATTCTCTTCAAATGGAGGATGGAGGATCTGTGGCTAAGCATATGAATGCCTTTAACATGTTGGTTGCACAATTGACATCTATTGGTGTAAAGATGGAGGAGGAGGATCGGTGTATGACCCTGCTTTGTTCTCTGTTAGACTCATGGGATCTTGTCATGGAAATAGGAAGCACAACATCCACATTCAAAATGGAAGAGATGGTTTCTTCTCTATTATCGGAAGAGATGCAGAGAAAGTCTTCTGAGGCAGCCAAAGAAGCCCTTGCAGTTAGTGGAAGACCCAAGGAGAAAGGGAAGAAAAAGGACAAGAAAGCTGAGAAGGGTAGATCCAAATCCCGTGGGAGATCCAAATCTCTTGGAAAGTCCAAGGCTCTTTGTTGGAACTATGGCAAGACTGAGCATTTCTAAAAGGAATGCAAAGAGAAGAAGAAGAAAAAGAAGAAAGATCTTGATTCAGATTTTGAAAAATCACAAGATGACGGTGATGCCTTTATCGCAGCCCTGGCAACCCATGCATCTAATGATGTGTGGCTAATTGACTCTAGTGCATCATTCCACATGACCTCGCATCGAGACTGGTTCACTAAGTATGAGGAGTTCGATGGTGGAAAGGTGTAGTTGGGTGATGACTCTCATCTGAAGATCGTTGGTCGTGGAAGAGTCTCTATCTGATTCCCTCATGGTCGAGTGAAGGGGATCTCTAGGGTTATGCACATCCCAGGCTTAGCATGAAACCTGCTTTCTGTAAGTAGTTTGAATGATATAGGTGTGTAGGTTGTCTTTTCGAAAGAAGGATGCAAGATGACTAGAGGATCTATGGTTCGTGCTAAGGGTACTCGGAGAGGTACTATGTTTCAGCTGGAGGCATGCATTTCACAATGCAATAGTTCTTCTGACTCAAGGAAGAGGGCAGCAGTCACTTCATCCCCACCATTTGAATGAGCAGTGAAGAAATCTGGTGTTTCTAGTCTTGATGGTTGTAATCGTGCATTGGACATTAAACTTCCTGTAGAAAAGACAATGTTATGGCATAAGAGATTTGGCCACATTGGTGAGAAGGGTCTACGTACCCTGAAAAATAAGAACCTCGTTGAGGGGTTGGATGATTGTAATCTTGAGTTTGACTTTTGTAAACATTGTATTTATGGAAAAAAAACCGTGTTCAGTTTTACTCGAGTTCTCATAAGTATTCTGGTGTGTTGGACCTCATTCATTCTGATGTGTTTGGTCCTGTTAATGTTCCTTCATTATCAAAATCTATATACTTCATATCTTTTATAGATGATTATAGTAGAAGGACATGGATTTATTTTCTCAAAAGCAAATATGAAGTCTATAGCAAGTTTAAGGAGTTTAAAGCCTTTGCTAAAAATTAGAATGGTAAAAAGATTAAATGTTTGAGAACTGACAATGGTGGTGAGTTCTATTCTATAGAATTCGATAAGTATTGCAAGGAACTTGGGATTCAAAGACATAAGACAACTCCATACACACCGCAGAAAAATGGAGTTGCAGAGAGGATGAACAGGACACTGATGGAGAAGGCTAGGGGTATGCTTAGTGGAGCTGTTCTAGAACAAACTTTTTGGGCTGAAGCTGTTGCCACTGCTTGCTATCTGGTAAATAGATCTCCTACATCAGTTCTTGTCGGAAAGACACCCATGGAGGTGTGGTCTAGTAGAAAGCCTTCAATAAGGCATCTTCATGTTTTTTGTTGTGAGGCATATGCACATGTGGCTAGGGAGAAGCAGTCAAAGTTGGAGAACAAAGCTGTTAAGTGTATCTTCATCGGCTATGGTGTTGGTGTGAAAGTATACAAGCTTTGGGACCCCGTAGCTGAAAAAGTGTTGTATAGAAGAAGTGTCATCTTCATAGAGCTTACACCTTCTTCCACTATTTTGCAGCCAGAAGAAAAAGAAAAGAAAGAGGATGTTGTTCAGTTTTCTCTCACCCCTGAGAAGACTGAAAAGAAAAACAATGTTGGACCTAATGATGAGGAGAGCTCTAGCAGCTCTAAAAGCTCAGAAGAAGAAGCTGAACCTCAACCTCATCTTTTGAGGAGGTTTACACGGATAAGGAAGCAACCTGAAAGGTGTGGTTTTACATTGCTTGATTCTAGTTGTGCTTATGCTTTGCTCACTAACAGTGATGAACCTAAAACTATATCAGAGGCTTTGGATATGAAGGATACAGGTTCTTGGAAGGAGGCCATGGACGAAGAAATGGCTTCTTTGGAAAAGAATCAAACTTGGGACTTGGTGCCTTTGCCTCTTGGATGGAAACCCGTTGGATGCAAATGGGTGTTCAAGAAGAAGATTGGTACAGATGGTAGTATTGAGATGTATAAGGCCAGATTGGTTGCGAAGGGGTATTCACAAGTGGAGGGTATAGATTATGGTGAGATCTTTTCTCTTGTTGCAAAGTTGACATTCATTTGATTCCTGTTGTCTCTCGCAGCAGCTTATGACTTGGAGGTAGAACAAATGGATGTGAAGATAGCTTTCCTTCATGGTGACTTGGAGGAGGAAATCTACATGTCACAGCTGGAGCATTACATGGTAAAAGTTAAAGAAAATTTAGATTGCAAACTTAAGAAGTCTTTGTATGGTTTCAAGCAATCCCCTAGGAGATGGTACTTGAAGTTTGATGCCTTTGTGTTGTCAATTAGATTTATTAGATTGAAATCGGATCACTGTGTTTATTATAAGTTTGATGGTGATCGTATTCTCATTGTTGCACTATATGTTGATGATATGTTGCTCATTGGGAAGCGTAAGAATATGATTTATGATTTTAAATCTCAGTTGTTAGCTCAGTTTGAAATGAAAGATTTAGGGGCAGCCAGGTACATTCTAGGAATGGAAATCAGAAGAGACAAAACCAATAGAAAATTTTGGTTAAGTCAGAGTAAGTATGTTAAGACCATGTTGGACAGATTCAGCATGGGAGATTGTAGAACCATTGTGTGTTCCCGTTTCCTTGGGGACAAAGTTGTCTATTGAGGATTGTCCAAAATCTCGTAGTGAGGTGGACGACATGAGTAGAGTACCTTACACTAGTGCTGTTGGAAGTTTGATGTATGCTATGGTCTGCACAAGACTAGACATTGCCCAAGCAGTGGGAGGCCTTAGTCGATTTATGGCTAATCCTGGACGGGTTCATTGGGATGCAGTTAAGAAAGTGTTTAGATAATTGAGGGGTACTTTCGAGTATTCCATTAGCTATCATGGTAATGTTTTAGGACCTCCGCATTCTGTTGATATGCATGGATTTGTGGATTCAGATTGGGCAGGTGACATTGACAATAGGAGATCCACTAGTGCTTATGTTTTTACACTGTTTGGTGGTACTATTAGTTGGATGAGTAAACAACAACCTGTTGTTGCTTTGTCCACGATAGAAGCTGAGTATAGGGCAACAACTCATGCTTGTAAGGAAGCCATTTGGCTTAAGAGATTGCATTCCAATATTGGTGTTGATGCAGGTCAGATCACAATTAGTTGTGATAGTCAGAGTGCAATTTGCCTTGCAAGGAATCCAACTTTTCATGCTAGAACCAAGCACATTGATGTTTAGTTTCACTTCATGAGGGACATGGTTGAGGATGAAAGGCAAATTTGGAGAAGGTAGATACTTTGAAGAATGTTGCAGATGCGTTGATGAAACTAGTGGGCACAGAGAAGTTTAGATGGTGTTTGGAGTCTATGGGCCTCTCGACCAATAGCAGTTAAATCCTATTTTTCCATTGGCTCTTACAAGATGTTCGACAAGTGGGAGAATGTTGGGAATTAAGGTGTCTCAACCTTGGTAATTCTCTGCATTTGTAATGTTTGTATTTATTATTCAATTGCCTATGTTGTAAATAATTGGAAATTCCACTTTGTCATATTGTGGGATGTGGCACGGTGATGTGTCAATCCTACATGGATTATGACAACTTGTTATTTTGTTCTCACATGAGGAGATAGGCATCCCACTTAGTGGTAGGAATATTCTACCCTGTGTCAGCATTTTCTATGTTGTGTAAGGAATGTTTGACCGAAACGGTTATGACAGATTCCTATGACGAATCTATGACATGTAAGAGTTGAGAATAGAAGGTTGTAAGACAGGTAGTGACATGTGTCATGAAGCATCTTTGAATGAGGCATATTTGGGCACCCCAAGGTGGAATATGATGTGTTGTAAGAGAATATGCTATTTATAGCATGTGTATGATAGATTCTCTTACAGCTATAAGTTGTAACCACTATGACAGATTCTATGATGGTAGTAAGTGTCGTAAGAGCATCTGTCATAGCCCATTTTAGAAATAGGTGACCTCTTTGGGATGGGAGCTATGGACAAGTGTCAGACACATTCTACAATATTGACCAAGTGTCCCTAGGCATGGGTTTTGGTCCAAGATGCCATATTGGACGCCCATTCCGATAAATGTCCAAAATTGCCTTGTATGTTCTATTTAAACAGGTGCTTGAAGATGGAGTTTGTATCATAGGTTTACAGGTACTGTTATTCTACCAGATTGACTCTAGACATGAGTGTCGAAGACCATTGAAGCTTGCATTGCAAGTTTATTGTAAACATTCTTTCAGATTTGTTAATACATTGTGTACGTTGTGGGGTTTTTCACCCGATAAGGGTTTTCCCCACTGTAAATCTTTGTCTCTCTTCTTCTGTCTTCTTTCTGGCTCTTGTGTTTTTCTGCTATATCTCATGTTAATGGTTTAACATTGCTGTAATAGTTAGGATAAAGTTGAATTTGCATAGCCCTCTCCTCAATAGATTAGTGTAGGAAGCGTTTTCACACACCTAGCTTCCTTTCAAAACCTTCTAATTGTTCCTATTAGTGTAATTGGTGACAAATTTTTTACACCATTTCAAAAATTCAATGCTCAGCTATATTCGTAAAGAAGAGACAGTTTTCATTTTAAATGCTCAATTTATTAGTAATGGTGTGGGTCATCATCAAAAGAAGCCTAAGAAAAGAAGCTCAACATAGCATAGAGAGCGGCCCATTGTATGGGATGAGTCAATGCGTAAATCAAAGGCAGCCATTGTAGAAATAAGAGGATCAGCCTCTCAAGTAACATGCATCCAACAAGATTCAGCTATAGAGTATTATCAATGACCCAGGATTAGGGTTTTTTTTTTAAGTGCAGCTGAATAGTCACTGTAAGATGTAAGGAGATCAATGGAGGCTGCAGAGTTTAAAAAAGCAAACACAAGAATCGGAGGTCACCACATGTCCATAGAGAATGCAAAGAGAGAGCAACTCAAGAGACTAGCAAAAGCCACCATGTCGAAGCTACAAGAGTTCAGGAGAAATAAAGATGAGTGGAGTCCAACACGTGGTTGAGCCCAAAGAGAGAAATAAAATGTTTGATTTCATTTTATAAAAATTCTATGGGAGTCACATGAATCTTTGGAGAGACTAAGTCTTTTATTAAAATATTGAGTTTCTTTTGATGCGGTTTCATAAAATTAAAATGCCATATTTTAATAAATGTATAAGGTCATTTGTAGCACAGGAGATAAAGGCAGATTTATATATGATTAAGTATCATTTTAATGATGTGGTTTCCAACAAATAATAAAGTGAAAGCTTTATTAAAATTTGATTCTTAGTCCTCACCATGACTAAAAGAGGAGCAGCAATAAAATTTTCTAAAAAGGCACTGAGAGCACCACGTGGCTCAAGCACTGTAGAGTATAAAAAAGGATACACCGTAGCCCACCACATGGAGCAAGTCGAAGAAGAAGAAATATATGTTTTATTTCATTTTAATAATGCATCATATGAGTCCCTTGGGTTTTCAACAAGTAGTTGAGTCTTTGATTTTAATAAAAGTTTCTTATTATGAATGTGGGGCCCTTAGTTTCAAATATTAGAAGTCTCTCAAATTTTCAAGTCATGAGGCTTTTAAAGGGGGTAGATTTAAATAAAGAATAGTCTTTTATTATTAATAAGACATGTGGGACCCAAAAGCAATAAAGCTGAGTGCTTTATTATATTTGACTCCATGTTACTATTCATAGGAAGTAAAAAGAGATGAAACCCTAAAGTAAATAGCAACCACTGTTATTTTTACTGGCAAACATGATGGAGACAGGGGAAGACTTATTTTCTCAGATAGGCTAAAGATGCAGGCCAAATATATTTCCAGCCATTAAGAGGAAAATGGAATAGCCAGTTAAGTTTTAGATGTTAGTATTGGCTAGAATTTATGCTAGAATTTGTGGGTAGTTTCAAAAAAATTTAGTTGCAGAAGATCTTTGGGGCTTCTTTCATTTTTTGGTCTATAAATGTAGATCTAGGAGATACTTTTAGATAGTTCTTCAGTGTTAGATAGTTCTAGAGTTCTACAAATCAGATTTTTAGAGTAGCAAATAGATGGTTTCTTTTGCCTCAGCAGTGCCTATTCAAAGGAGAATGTAATTTGTTATTTTGTACAAATTTCAAAGCCTCTACAACCTGTTACCATTCAAATAATGAGAATACTATTATGTGTGTATCTAAGTATCTCTATTTTCTCATTCTTTAAATCTCTATTTCTTTGCCTCTGATAGATCTGTCTATAAACTAGGTATCAATCATGCATTTTGCTCTTTGATTTCAGTTAAATCATATAAGATTCAATCACTGTGCACTGGGTAGTTATTTTAATTTGGTGCATCACCTTAGGGATCGATTCTATTTCATATTGTATCTGTAATCTTGATTCCTTCTAATCTTTTTCCCAAACCCCCTTTGAAAAATGGAAGAACTAGCTTCCCTGAAATTTGGAGGGTGTTTCTGGGGTTAATCCCACATCTCAGAAACCTCCCATGTTGTTACTAGATTAGACCTAGAAATTTATGCTTTACTAGTTTTTGGCACAACTGGTGGGATTGGATTCAAAGATGTAGGTATTTGCTTTCCTAGAATCCTTGCCTTGTATTATGTGGTTTTGGTGGTAAATCATAGAAATATGTGCTCATTGGACTATGAATCATCCATCTAGTGATTCTACTGAAGGATCTTTCTTAGATCTTTTCACCTATAGATCATGGCAGCCCCTTGTATCTATGTGCATCTGAATATTCAAAGATATCTACCTTTTGTGACTTGGGATTCAATTTCTCTTGTTCTTCAGCAGCAAGGTCAAGTTCTTGATACAACATGGAAAGCATTGCCTAACTTTCTTGGAGATGGCTTAGTTTCTCCTATAGACCACATTCAAGATGTTGCTAGTTTATGCTCCATCCACAATGTCACAACTAAGAATCATGCCCTCTTGTTTCTAGCATCCTCCCTTAAATGAAAAGCAAAAGAATCATACAAAGGTTTGACACCTGGTTCAATCACTGGATGGGATCAACTTGGTGGGTTCATATACAATTAGTTCAAAGAGAGGATAGATGTTAGCACTCTCACCCAGAATCTCATCACCATCAAGAGGCATCCAATGGAGAGCACATATGACTTCAATTCAAGATTTGACAAGGTATGGAAAAAAATTTCTATTTACATGAGGCCTCCTCTAGTCTTTGCATTTCTATATTATTTAAAGGCTTTAGACCCTAAAATATCTATCATGATACAAGCCCTAGGAGGTGATACTCTTCCCCAGTCATATGATTTGGCTATTATAGCTGAAAATAACCTAATTGAAGCTGGTAAACTTCCTCCTCTACCTTTAAGACCTTTGATGCTGCATACAAATATCCCACCCCAAGCTCTTTCTTATAGCCAAGTGCATATAAATTCTAGTCCAGCCACCCTCCTTGCTGATTTGCCAAATCATAAGGTGATGATGGAAGTAAAATAAATCATAAAAACTTTTGCCCAAGAGCTTGATGAGCTAAGAAACCAAATCTTGTATCATGATGAGCCCATTTTTATGCCTCAAGGCCTGTATGAACAACAATATGAATCTAACCACTTTATTGAATAGATCCTTCCTCAGGCTCAACACAGACCCACTTGCCTTGAAAATTGTGTCTTAAAAAACTCTGTAGCTTCAAATCAGCCAATGAAAGCCATAGGTCAAGTACTTTGCCATTTTAACATTAATGAAGATTTGAGTCCCAAAGATGAAGATACAAACAAGAAGGTGGCTCCTATCTATTCAAAGTGTCCTTTTGGTTGTCAACATCATGCACCTGTGACAACATATAACTCAGAGATTCTATCAAGTCATGAAGAAGATTTAGAAGATGCTTATGAGGTGTACTTCTAGAAGCTAAAAGGTACTTCAAGAGGGGCTTTGAAGCTGAAAAATACTAGGAGAATATTAATGTATCATCTATATCACATTTGGAGGCATAAATTGCAAAGGAAGTTGCTATTCAATCTACAAATAAAGAGTGATTTTATGATTCATGACATCTTTAAGGAAGTGATCTAGAGATATTGCCACATGAAGAGGAAGATGAGGCAAATAACAATGGATTAATTCTAGAAACTACAAAGTATTATTCATCAAAAGATATAAATTCTTTGCCTTAGTTTGTAGAAAAAGTGAAGATGAGTATGAGGATGATTCTTTTTGGGATGATCTAGAAGATTTTTGTTTAAATTTGGATGATCATGATAAAAGCAAAAGTGGCCCCCATGATAATGATGTATCAAGAGACATAAGTGGTGTAGAGTCAAACATAGAGTCTCATCATACTCTGTTCTTCATTCAAGAAGAAGTGTCAATCAGATTCAAGACAATTCTTGCCATCTCTATCACCTTCTAGCCAGAGTTTGCATCCAATATGGATTATGAGAATATAGAAGTACAATCAAGAGAAGTCATTAAGAAGCCCAAGATCATAATGCTTTCACAGACAAGCGAAGAGGTGAACTTCATCACTTAATTTTCCCTTCCCACCCTCCACTCAAGAAAGTATAGCATACAGATCATCCTGATTGGTATTTTCATGCAAACACTGGAATGCAAGAAAGCAAAAAGGTACAAATTTTGGTTATTTTTCTTCATGTATTTTGTTTGGACAATTCTTAGTGTAATGTGGAGCCACTGGAGCAATATCATCAGATCAGGCAGTTATTTCTCCATTTTGGTGAATGGGCATGTCCCTGTGTGTTTTAGTTGCCAGTAATTTAGTTTTAGTTTTCAAAATAAGCTACAACAGTAGTATTAGTTTTCAGATTTTAGTTGTTTTGTTTTCAATAAGTCTCTACTGCAAAAGAATTCCTATGATACAATTCATCATGGTTAGTTTCTATGGTTCAGCCATGTTTCAAATTTAATGGTCATTTTCAGTGGTTATCAGTATTAGTTTCAGTTAAGAGAGACATTTTGTTTAGCAGTGCTTTAGTTTCAGCTTCAATGATGTTTCTCGGCAGCTGTGTATAAGTTATGGTGGCACTTGGTCTGGGAGCCATTCTGTTTTTAGTTGGATGTTTTAGTTTTAGACATTTGACTCTATTGCCCAATATATAAGGCACTAATATGCAAAACCAAAGATTCTAAGATTCAAATAGGTAGGCCTATTTTCCCAGCCAGTCCCCAAGAATTGGTGACAAATTTTTTACACCATTTCAAAAATTCAATGCTCATCCATATTCATAAAGAAGACACAATTTTCATTTTAAATGCTCAAGTTATTACTAATGGTGTGGTCCACCATGAAAAGAAGCCTAAGAAAAGAAGCTCAACATAGCATAGGGAGCAGCCCATTGCACGGGATGAGTCAACAAGTAAATCAAAAGCAGCTACTGTAGAAATAAGAGGATTGGCCTCTCAAGTAAAACACAACCAACAAAACTCAGATATAGAGTATTATCAATGACACAGGGTTAGGGTTTTCTTTTTAAGTGTAGTTGAATAGTCACTATAAGATGCAAGGAGATCAATGGAGGCTGTGGAGTTTAAAAAAGCAAAGGCAGGCATCGGAGGTCACCACATGTCTGAAGAGAATGCAAAGAGAGAGCAGCTCAAGGGACCATCAGAAGCCACCACATGGAAGCTGCGGGAGTTGAGGAAAAATAAAGATGAGTGAAGTCCACCACGTGGTTGAGCCCAAAGAGAGAAATAAAATATTTTATTTCATTTTATAAAAAATCTATGGCAGTCATGTGAATCTTTAGAGAGGCTAAGTCTTTTATTAAAATATTGAGTTTCTTTTGATGTGGTGGGCCCTCTCTTCATTAAATTAAAATGCCTTAGTTTAATAAATGCATAAGGTCTCATTTGCAACACGAGAGATAAAGGCAGATTTAAATATGATTAAGTATCATTTTAATAATGTGGGTTTCAGCAAATAATAAAGCGAAATCTTTATTAAAATTTGAGTCTTACTCCTCACCATGAATAAAAGAGGAGCAACAATAAAAGTTTCTAGAAAGGCACCGAGAGCACCACGTGGCTCAAGTGCTGCAGAGACTAAAAATGGATACACCATAGCCCACCACATGGAGCAAGACAAAGAAGAAAAAATATATGTTTTATTTCATTTTAATAATGTATCATATGAGTCTCGTGGATTTTCAAAAAAGTAGTTGAATCTTTGATTTTAATAAAAGTTTCTTATTATGAATGTGGGGCCCTTAGTTTAAAATATTAAAAGTCTCTTAGATTTTCAAGTCACAAGAGCTTTTAAAGTGGACATATTTAAATAAAGAATAAAGTCTTTTATTATTAATAAGACATGTGGGACCCAAAAGAAATAAAGCTGAGTGCTTTATTATATTTGACTCCATCTTACTATTCATGAGAAGTAAAAAGAGATGAAACCCTAAGGTAAATAGCAGCCACTCTTATTTTTACCAGCAAGCAAGATGGAGATGGGGGAAGACTTATTTTCTCACACAGGCTAAAGATGTAGGCCAAATATATTTCCAGCCATGAAGAGGAAAATGGAATAGCCAATTCAGTTTCAGATGCCGGTATTGGCCAGATTTTATGCCAGATTTTGTGGGTAGTTTCAAAGATTTTCAATTGCAAAAGATCTTTGGGGTTTCTTTCATTTTTTAGGCTATAAATGTAGATCTAGGAGGTAGGTTTAGATAGTTCTTCAGAGTTAGATAGTTATGGAGTTCTATAGATCAGATTTTTAGAGTAGCAAGCAGATGTTTTCTTTGGCCTTGGTAGTGCCTATTCAAAGGAGAATGTAATATGTTATTTTGTGCAAATTTCAAAGCCTTTGTAACCTGTTACCATTGAAATACTGAGAATACTGTTATGTGCATATCTGAGTATCTTTGTTTTCTCATTCTTTAAATCTCTATTTCTTTGCCTCTGATAGATCTATTTATAAATTGGGTATCAATCATGCATTTTGCTCTTTGATTTTGATTAAATCATATAAGGTTTAATCATTGTGCACTAGGTAGTTATTTTAATTTGGTGCATCACCTTAGGGATAGATTCTATTTCATATTGTATGTATAATCTTGTTTCCTTCTAACCTTTTTCCCAAACCCCCTCTAAAAAATGGAAGAGCCAATTTCTCTAAAATCTAGAGGTTGTTTCTGGGGTCAATCCCACATCTCAGAAACCTCCCATGTTGTTTCTAGATTAGACTCGCAAATTTATGCTTCAACAATAATCATCTTGTCCATTCATGAGTGCAAATGCCATTTGCACTCATGCTCTGCATTTTTTGGATACTTCATATCATATTGCTAAGGGTGTCACCAATTGATAAGTAGTTTGAATGATTTTCCCAACTTCTTGATTGTTTTTATGAATGTACTCTTTGAACTTGCTAGGGATAAAAGTGCTAGATGCATTTTAGATATATCCAATCTTACATACAACAATAAACAAAATTCCTTCATCTAATGGTTGCTAATAATTGTTTGATGTTCACTCCTTTATGACACATATATTGACTGATGTTTAACCTTTTTGTAGGTTCGTGAGAATATTGATGTCACAGGATCTCGTGGGCAAAAGGAAGTCTACTGCATATTGTGGGTGTATAGAGGATTATGGGATAGCAAAGGATTGACATGTCATAGGACATATCCAGTCAGGAACAAAAGTTTCGCATCCAAAGAAATATGAATTCCCCACTATGAGACATCTTTCTTCAAGGCACTTTGTCTAGCGATTCATGTGCCTTATCTATGCTCCCACATTCTATAGTTACAACTGCATCCTTTCCATTAACTTCTATCCCAAATACTAGCATGAGCCTCACATTACGGTCGTCCCTATGTGAGTTAGCAGGCATGGGAGCCTTGGGATAGTGATCAGTGGAATGAAGGGGTCTGATGGTGTTAACATTACTATTATGCTCACTAAGTAAACTGGTAAGAATCCACTATCCTCCATCTCATGATATCCTCTCTATGCTGGGCACTGATCACCTCACAAAAAAATTTACATTCAATATCGATGATGCTTCAGTAACTCCTTTGTTGAGATGGTATATTTAGATGGTAGCCTTTCCAATCCATGGGCGTAATTCCAAATGACCCCCCTTTTCTAATCCTTCAGACTTGTTGATTTCTTGAATCTCCAATTTTGAAACTTAATATTAAAAACATGTCATCAGACAATCCAATAAAAAAACTTATACTCAGTAATGAAAGTGCAAAGCACAAGAATGGGAGTTTGGAAATGAAATGAGTATTGCTGGGGTTTAAGACCATCACATGACTTGTGAGGATTTGGAGAGAGACATGATATTGCAGGGAAAGGGAGTATCATGGGGCTTAGCAGGGGATTGACATGTCACCAAACATATCCTGTGTAGGTGGAAAGCCACACAAAGGCCCTTAGGTCAGTGAAGCGAGGAAAAGGGTTATTACGTGATATGCAGAGAATCTAAGGGTGACCAGATAAGTAGAGGTTTAAAAGGTTAGAGGATATATCAAGTACGAAGTAAAATTAGTGCAAAGTGTAGTGAGGTGAATTTTTTAGCAGAAAAGTCAAAGAGACCTCTTTGCATGCATAAAAACAATCAAAACCTTTTGTAAATAATTCATGAAAAGCACTCAACACACCTATGTTAGCACAACTTCCCAAATTCAAAGCAAAATCTTAAATTCCAAGCACCATTACACTTTCTCATCATCATAAAGAAGAAAGGCTAAGACTTCAAGCCAAGGCAAAAAAGGGGAGTCCTTGTTATCCTATTTTGCCTTCTAGCCAAATAGCCTAGAGATCCATGTGGTGCAGTCATGGTAGTAGGGTTCACAGAATGAATTGTCCGGACCATGCAGCAAAAGTAAACACAATGGAAATAACTCAAAGAAATGGAACAAATGTAGATTTAGTCATTCATTATATCATAGAATTCAAATACACTCTGGCTAGCAACACGCGGGCTTACAATTAGGGCTCACAAGCCTAATTACATACATGCGCAAGATAAAGCTTTGAAGCTCCTTCACACAATATCTAAACTATTATCTATCACTATAGTATGAATTACTTGATCACTACTTTTCTAAGGATCTATTACATCAATATATCATCTCTAGACTAGCAGATTCCTTCGCATTAGCCAGGAAGAACACAAATTCCAAAGAAGAGATGTAATGTGTGTACATAGATAGGTGAGACCTAAATGCATAGAACACCTTTGGAAAATGAATGAAATGAAATGTAGATCTTTAGGGAAGGATGACCACAAACCAAAGACCAATGAATGATGTGTCATTGGGCTTCAAAGATCAGGAAATGCTTCCACAAGTTTCTCCTTTAGCTGGTTGTCTGTGATTATCTAGATGCTCTATTATGAGAAAATAGTTGATCTTCTGATGTTGATAACTTTCTAGTAACTAATCCAAATGCTCTGAATTCAAGATATGGTGTAGAAGAATGAATATAGATGCTAAGTCTAGATTTGTAACATGTGAAATGCAACTGCGGTAGAATACTGGACCAAGAGATGAAATTGCTTCTGACTGAACTGCCTGAACTAAACTGAAAAATGAAAAGAAACAATATGAAATGCAAATATGTTTGGTTGATGCAAGATTGCTCTTGAACCAGGATGCTCCAGCATCAGACATTCAGGGTTATTGATAAAGTGAGTCCCTCACTTTGTTGGGGCTAGGGGAGAACCAAGACGGTCCACCTCAACCTAAGAAATCCATGATGAATCTTCTTCCGGTCTACCTTTCCACTTCACAAGATATTCTTGTATTCTCTTCCTCTAGTGCTACATCCAACTTTGTTGTCCAAGATATCTTTGATCTGCTCTGGTGCTATGTGTGACAACTACTTCTTCAAGTCTTCTTCCATGCTATCACTGAACTTGACTTCATGATATTGATAAAAGTTTGCAATGTTGAAAATAGGTGATATACCCAATGTCTCTGGTAGTTCCACTTCATATGCATTTCCTGAATCAAATTTCCTGAGTATCTTACGAGGTCCAAACTTCTTCATCTTGAACTTGTTATATGTCCCAACTGGAAATCTTTCTTTTCTCAAGTACCCCATTACTTCATCTCCCACTTTAAATTCCTTATGTCTTCTCTTCTCCTCTGCCTTCTCTTTATACTTATTGTTCATATTATCCAAATGCTTCTTCACTTGATTATGCACTATCTTCATAGGATCTGCAAATTCTTCTACTTCTACACTTCTCTTTTCTTCCATACAAATGTCCCTCAATTCTGCAACTCCTCTAGGATTCACTCCAGTCACTATCTCAAAAGGTGTTCTTTTGGTACTCCTATTTACTAAATTATTGTATGCAAAATCTACTTGTGAAAGAATCAAATCCCAACCTCTGGTCTTCTCTCCAACCAAACATCTCAACAAGTTTCCCAAACTCCTGTTCACTACCTCTGTCTGTCCTTTTTTTTGTGGATGAAAAGTTGAACTAAACTTCAAATCTGTCTTCATCTTCTTCAAAACTATCTTCCAAAGGTATCCAACAAATTTTGTATCTCTGTGTGAAACTATACTCTTAGGTAATCCATGCAATCTCACAATGTCCTTAAAAAATAGGTCAGGTACATGCACTACATCAGTTGTCTTCATATTGGGTATGAAATGAGACATCTTTGAAAATTTATCCACCACTACAAATATTGAATCATGTCCTATCTGTGTCTTAGGCAATCCCATTACAAAATCCATGCTTATATCTTCCCAAGGTCTCACCGGTACTGTCAAAGATTTATACAACCCAGTGTTCTGACTACTTCCTTTTGCAACTTGACAAACTTTACAACCCTATAAAAATCTCCAAACATCCTTATGTATCTGAGGCCAAAAGTAATTTTCACTCACCAAAGCCACTGTCTTATCAATGCCACAATGTCCTGCCAATCTACCACTGTGTTTCTCCTTGATCAAATTATCTCTCATTGAACTTCTAGGTATTCACAACTGAGTTCCTTTGAACAACATATCTTCCTAAATGAAATAATCCAACCACTTACTTCTATCTATCACAATAGGTTCCTTACATGCTTTCCAAGGTTCTACAAAATCAGTGTCTCCCTCATACATGTTCTTCAATTCATCAAAACCCAACACTTCAATTCTCATTTTTGTCAACAAGTTTCTTCTTCGACTCAATGCATCAATAACTTTGTTTGATTTCCCACTCCTATACTTCAACACAAAAGTATAACTTTGCATGAACTCTACCCATCACATATGTCTCTGATTCAACTTACGTTGACTATTCAAATACTACAAAGCTTGATGATCTGTATACAACACAAACTCCTTAGACAACAAGTAATGTCTCCACTTCTTCAAGTCTTGAATTATGGCATAGAACCCCTTATCATAAACTAAATATCTTCTCCTTGCATCATTCAACTTCTCACTGAAATATGCTACAAGTCTATCTTCTTGACTTAACACTGCTCCAATTGCATTTCCACTACCATCACAATCAACTTGAAATACCCTATTGAAATCCAATAAAGCCAAAACAGGTTTCTCTATCACTTTCTACTTCAATAATTCAAAACTTTTATCTACTCCAGATATCCACTTAAAATTCTTTCTGTCACCTCTCATTGTCTCTATCATAGGGTTACAAATTGAACTAAAATTTCTGTTGAACTTCCAATAAAAACTAGCCAATCTATGAAATGATCTAACCTGTCCAATGCTCTCCAGTGTAAGCCATTCAACAATTGTTCTCACTTTCTCAGGGTCCATCTTCAATCCTTCCACAAAAATCACATATCCCAAATATACTAGCTCTTCCTTCATGAAACTACACTTCTTGATGTTTATCAGCAATCTCTCTTCCCTCAACCTCTGCAAAACTTGTCTAATATGCCACAAATGTTCCTCTTTTGTCTTACTGAAAATTAGAATGTCATCCAAGTATACAATCACAAACTTACCCTAGAATTTCTTTAGAACTTAATTGATCAACCTCATGAAAGTACTCAGTGCATTTGTCAATCCAAAAGGCATCACTAACCACTCATGCAGTCCTTCATTTGTCTTAAAAGTAGTCTTCCACTCATCACCTTCTCTGATTCTAATCTGATGGTATCCACTCTTCAAGTCTATCTTTGTGAAATATTTTAGTCCACTCAAACAATCCATGATATCATCCATCCAAGGTAAAGGAAATCTATACTTAACTATGATCTTGTTTATTTCTCTAGAGTTAGTACACATTCTCCATTCTCCATCCTTCTTCAATGCTAACACTATAGGTACTACATAAGGACTCAAGATTTCTTTGATAAAACATTTTCCCAACAACTCTTGTATATTTCTATTCGATTCTTCATTCTCTACTGGTGTCACTCTATGTGTTGGTTTGTTAGGCAAACTTGCTCTTGGTATAAGATCCATGTGATGATTGATACTCCTTATAGGTGGCGATCCTTCAGGTACATTATCTAATATGATGTCTTCATACTCAGTCAGCAACTCTCTTGACTCCTTTGGGTATGTCTCTTCAGTCTCCTTATTCAATGGTTCAGGCTTCTTAGGAATCAAGGCATAACACATATTCTCATGTCTCAAACCATCTAGAAATTTTCTTCCATCTACCAAACAAATTCTAGCATTCCCACATACTTCACTCTTAGGGTCATCCTCTAAAGGAATCAAGGTAATTCTCTTTCCATTTACTGTTATAGTATATGTATTCTATCTCCCATCATGTATAGCTTTTCTATCATACTGCCAATGTCTACCCAACAAGATATGACAAACATCCATAGGCATAATATCACACAAGACTTCATCATGATAAGATCCAATATGAAATTTCACCAAACATTGTTCACTCACCAGTACCTTATGATTATCCCAAATCCATGCTATCTGATAGGGATTAGGGTGTTTCAATCTTTCCAACATTAGATTAGTCACCATCTCCTCTGAAACTAGGTTATTGGAACTACCACTACCAATTACAACTTTACAACACTTACCTTCAGATTTGCATCTAGTTCGGAACAAACTCTTCCTCTATGGTGGTTCCTCATTTGTCTCTATTTGAAATAGTGCTCTCCTCATCACCAATGATTCTCCTTTCTTAGGTTTTCCAATTGAACTGGGTGATCCAACAAGTTCTTCTTCCACATAGGCTACTCTTCCACTATTTTTTGTCTTCTTACTTGTACTACCTTGATTACATGCAAATTCCCTATGTCCTTCACCTCCACACTTGAAACAAGTACCTCTAAAAATTCTCTTATTAAATCCTCTTCCTTCTCTCCTGTATCCTTCATTTTGGTATGCATTAGGGTTTCCCCTTTGGTAAAAAATGATGTCATCTCTCCGGTAGGCATTGTTATCTATGTCATCCTTCTTCAATGGGCTGTAAAACTTGTTCTTCTCCGTATATGATCTCTCTCCTCCAAAAAATGTCCTACCTCTATGAAATTTACCTCCTCTACCTCTCTGTCTCTAATCATGTCTATTATTTAGATTCTCTTGAACCTTTAGGACAAAGTGATATGCTTCTTCTAAAGATGTCATCCTTACCAAGCTTAACTCTTCTTGAATGTTCAATCTCAGTCCATTGATGTATCTAGCCACTTTCTCCTTGTTTCCTTCACTATGTCCTATCCTTATAATCATCTTATGAAATTCTTGAGTGTATTCATTCACAGATTTCTCCTTTTGTCTCAAGTTTTGTAATCTTTTCAATAGCTCCAACTCATAGTCAGCAAGTATAAATTGATTCTTCAACTTTGTCACAATCTTATCCCATTTTTTAATCTTTTCTTTTCCTCTTCTATTTCTTTCCAATTGAACTTCTTTCCACCATATAGTAGCATGTCCTTTCAACTTTGTCTTTGTAAATTTCACATTCTTCAGATCTTCAATTTCCTCATACTCAAAGTATTCTTCCATGTCATTTATCCATCAATCAATTCTCCAGGCTTCAAATTACCAGTATAGTTCAACACATCAACTTTGGATCTCTTTCCAATCTTTGAAATACCTCATAACATCTTTAATTGATCTGATTCTTCTTCTTCTTCACCTCCTAGGGTTTTGCTAGTTTGTTTAGCAGATTGAAATTCTTCCTCCTCATCACTTTCAATATTAGGTCTTTGTTGCAACCCTCTTCGTCTATCTTCTTCAATAGCATTCAATCGAATTCACATTGTTTTCATCATCTCCATCATCTCATCCATTCTTCCAACCATTGTTCCAATAGCGGCAACTCTCCTCAGCGGCATTCTTCCTAGGATCAAGTGAAAAGTACCTCAAGTTCAGCGATCGGGCTACAAGGTGACAACTACCTCACAATCAGTGATTGGTTGCGACACAAGTAACCTGCCTCAATTTGGTGATCTATTCGTAGCAAGATCTTACAAAATACCTTCGCCAACTTCACTTAATTCACTTCCAAAGAGGGTTCACAAAAAGAACTATCCGGACTATGCAGTAAGAATAAAAACAATAGCAACAACTCAAAGAAATGGAACAAATGTAGACTCAGTCATTCAGTATATCATAGAATTCAAATACAATCTGGCTTGCAACATGCGAGCTTACAATTAGGGCTCACAGGCCTAATTACATACATGTGCAAGATAAAGCTTTGAAACTCCTTCGCATAAAATATAAACTATCAGCAATCACTATGTTATGAATTACATGATCACTACTTTCTTAAGGATCTATTACATCAATATATATCATCTCTAGACCAATAGATTCCTCCACATCAGCCAGGAAGATGACAAATTCCAAAGAAGTGATGTAACATGTGTACATAAATAGGTCGGACCTAAATGCATAGAACACCTCCGGAAAATGAATGAAATGAAGTGTGGATCTTTGGGGAAGCTTAGCCATGAACCAAATATTAATGAATGATGTTTCATTAGGATTTGAAGATCGGGAAATGCTTCTGCAAGTTTCTCCTTCAGCTGGTTGTCTGTGATTATCTAGATGCTATGTTATGAGAAAACAATGAATCTTCTGATGGCGATAACTTTCTGATAACTAATCTAAATGCTGTGAATTTTGGATATGGTGTAGATGAATGAATATAGATGCTAAGTCTGGATTTACAAGGTGTGAAATGCAACTGCTATAGATTACTGGACCAAAGGGTGAAACTACTTTTGACTCATTTACTTGAACTAAATTGGAAAAATGAAAAGAAACAAATTGAAATCCAAGAAACATAAAATGCAAATGTTTTTGGTTGATGCAAGATTGCTCTTGAACTAGGGATGCTCTTGCATCACCATGAGATCCTAGTATTCCCACATTTGAAATGCAAGAGAAAACTACCCAAAATGGCTATGTCCCAAAAATCCTAAGTTTTCCTTGTGTTTTTTACCTTTTCAGAGTTTCAGTGTTTGGGATTCTCCTCTTCATCATGCCATGTCTGTCAACTCCAAGCTTAGGTTTGTATCTTTACAAATTCAGCTAAGTGTTTCATAGTTTTGGCATTGGGACTTTTCCTCTTCCTCTTCCTTTCTTTGAAAGATAAAGGTGGAAGACCCAAGCCCCAAACTCTATTGAGTGTTACTCCTTCTAAGGCATTTCACCATTCTATGGAGATTATTTTATTAAGAAAAAGGTGATGGTAGAACCATAGAATGAGAACAGGTGGCAGGTTTTTTATGACTAAGCATTCAAAGAACCTGAGGGTGGTCACATGGTGTATTCTGGTTGGTTTTCACCATACCATGGAGGTTATTTTATTAAGTCAAAGGGTGGCCACGAAACAATGGGAAGCTTCCACTTGGCCTTGACGTCATCCAAAAATACGTTGAGGGGGAAGTCTCAGGGTCCAAGTTCCACTTCTTTTCACCCAAAATTATTTGAAGTGTTTTAGGGAGTCAAATTTTAAACTTTTATTGGTCCCTCCTCTTTTCTTGGAAATAGGAAGGTGGAAGGCCTGAACCCTGAACTCCACCAAACCTTGTAAAAGAAGCCAAGTCTTCAACTTGCAAGGCTCAAATTTTCTCTCTTCTTGCATCTCTGGGAAGGTGTAAGGCTATATATACATGAATCAAAGATGTAAGAAAGGTTGTTGTTGGTTAGCTATTCTTCTAGACTATTATACTTGGTAGATTATTTTTTATTTTCAAACCTTGTAATGTACCTATAGAACCAATTGGATGTGATACATTGTGCTCAATCTTGATCCTTTGTTGTCTCTGGTTGATTGTTCATCCATGAATTTAGATGATTTTTTTTTGCTACTCTTTCGTAACAAGTTATCTTCCCTTTGTAATGACTATTTAGCCTTCATGATCAATACAATCACTAATATTTTGCCTCTCTTATACTTTTTCTTTTTGTTTATTTGATGTTGTAATTTAGTCTATGGATAAAATAGTCCCTCTATTAGTTACACTCTTCTATTTGAGCATGTGTTAAAGTTATAAGTCAGTGTGAGTTTCTTTTAGTATTTGAAGTCATTATTGTGTTATGTCAGTCCTAGCTGACATATAAAAGAATCTGGTGCATCACCTTCCCTTTTAATTTTAGCATTTTCTTCTCCCTTTTCCTTGTTAGTGTAGTATTAGATTTAGTTTAATTCTCTGAGCCTTTAGCTCAAAAAGAGGAACCAACCTTCTATGGAGGTCTAATCTCATCTGCAAGGTCCCACATCTTGAGCTTAGTCCCATTGTGTCATCCGAATGCTTGGACAACCTCCAAAAAGGTTGCAATTTCACGTGACAATAGTTTCTAGCACACCTAGTCAGACTAGTTTGATGAAGATTATTAGCCATTGAAGGATTTGGTGTGTTCTTCAGTGCATCTTACCATTTGAGGCATTCTTCTTCAGTATCATGATGACTGCTAAACAAATTTGCTAGTAAAACTAGCCCAAGTGCTTAAAGATTCATCCAAGATCAAAGTTCAGTGATGCTTTTAGTCTTTTCCATCTTTTAGCAGCATATCAAATCACAGATAGTGGCTCTCTCCTACATATGTATCTAGTTTTTTGCTAGTATAAGACCTATTTTGCTCTAATTTAGACATTTTCTATGATTATCTAGCATTTTGAGGCTTTAAAATGTCAAATTTTTATGGGAATTATGGCTATTCCCTTCCTAATCAAAACACAATTTATTAGCCCCCATACAAGTAGTACCAAACCCAAAATACTCCTAATTTTAGGCCATACGTTCCTGTAAAAATATAATTGTTATCAATCAGATATGCACCCTATGCTAAGTTATTCAACTTAACTATTTGTTGACACATGGGAACACTCCTAGGCCTAAGGGTTGCCTAAGCTTAGAGTGAACCTCTAAAGTGAGTTGGTTCTCCTAATGATCTTCTAATCTAATTAGCTTTCTAGGAAAAGGGGTAGAAGGATAACTACAAATGAAATAAATAACTAAAATTAACTCCTAAGGTGATGCACCAATACTTAAACTCCTACCAGATCTTACTCACAATCAGTTCACATAACTATAACTCTCACAACCCCTTGATTATACTTAATTCATTAATATTTCACATGAAGGTCATCTAAATACAACACACAACTTGAATCAAATAAAATACTTGCATACCCATTAAAAAAATCAAGGTAAAACCGAGGATAAATAACTATCACAATGTAATACCAAACTAACCTTGCAAATGGTAAACAAATGGGAAGGAAAACTACAACTTTATAAACTAGAAGGAATAATGAGTACAAAACTAAAATACAACTCTCTCAGTGTGAGAGGAAAAACTCCAAAATCTCTGAACTTTGATCTCTAACTACTATGCTCTACCTTGCTCTGACTCCCAAGAAAGTTTTAGCTATCTCCAATATATCTTGTAGAATGATCTCCCAGAGAAAAGATAGGAAAATATCTTTAAAATATTCATGCCAATACATTTTTGAGCTCCTCAGAAAAGATGACAAAAATCCCACCAAACTGCCTCCAAACTATAAAAAAAACTACCAAAAAGTACCCCAATGTCCACTTGGAAATATGCTTTGTCTGCTCCAAAATGTTCCATTTTGTCCATATCTACCCCAAAAGAAAGCAAACTAAAGAAAACAAGATATTGTTTGCTTTATTTTTTTTAACTGCATAAAATAGTTTTAATTTTAAAGCAATTTATAAATCATTGCTTTACAACAAAACTTTACATTAAGGTTCAGTTTTATTCTATATCCTGATTCGATTTGATTTTTTGCAAAATATTACATTACATAGCATTTTTTTTTTCTATAAAAAATCATAAAAATGTATCAAGGCATATATGTGTAGTTTTTTACAAAAAATAAAAGGCCTTTAAGGCCTTTCCTTCATTTGGTTGTGCAAATAATCTCCAAGGCATGGGACCTATCTTCAAAAGGGACTGAATGGGCTTTAAGGCACAATGCCTAGGCATGTGGTATGCAAAAGAGACCTAAAGGCATGCGACACCATTCTAAGTCTAGAGACTTAGGCATTCGACATGGTGAATAACCCAGCTCATGGGTATTAGTAATGCATGTTGAATTTCAATCCAATGTGATAAAAATACCACTATTGAATTAGGGCATATGGAAACCCTAAACAAAAAAGACTTTGCCCTTTTTTCTCAGCCTCATTTTGACTTTAAACTTTCAAGAGAAAATGCTCTCTGCATATAGACCACCGCCGTGCTAGCGTTTAGAGAAGGAAAATCCTCGATTTCTAGCTATGTCTCTGCATTTTTTATGGATTTCAAAAAGAAAATGAAGCTAAGATACTGTTTGCTACATACGTGACTCATATTCTTGACTTACTTTCATTTTTGATATACAAAAGGCTTCTCAAGCCGCAGCCTTTATATTTCCTCAGATATATCTATTGTTCTTTGTTCACTCTTTGAGTCGCCACCCTATATTTCTTTACCACGGCCATTAAGAACGACTAGTGTTGGAAGAAAACTGGGCATTTCTCTTTGTATTCTGAGCAATTTCTTTAGGGTTTTTTGAAGGCAAATGCAAGGTAAATCTTCTCTGCATGAAAATTGCACCATTTCCTTTTATCTGAGACAAATCTTAGCTTCAAAGCCATGACCAAGTTTTACTTCTGATGCATATCACTTGCTATATTTCTTTCTACATTTGAGGCACCACGATTACAATTGTTGGAGTTCCATCTAAGAGAAAAATGAAGCAAAAGAAGGGAAAAAAACCCTAGGCTCTGTATAGTAGTCAAGGTAAGCTCTACGAGTCTAAACTCTGTATATACTCTCTAGTTTCATCATTTTATATTTCAGAAAACTTGTTCAGGCACTTGCAGGCCACGACTACATATAACATTTTCTCATCTTTCTTGAGTATTAATAGCTACACAGGTTCAAAATACTCTTTTACCTCTGTATCTCCATTTTTCCCCTGTATAATACAATTAAATTTTGACTTCTAGCAGTCTCTTCATAGTGAGCCACGGGTATACTTGTATCTTCCTCTTGTTTACATTCTATATTTTATATGAATTTAGAAACCCTTGACATGGTTCTGTATCTACAACATTGTATAACAACCTATATGGGTATTATCTTTTGTGAAGAAAACTCTTTCTATCTATGGTTTCATGATACAAATTGATATGGGTTTTATCATTCATGAAGAAAGATTCATTTTTGTGGTTAAAAATATCCGTGGCCATATACTGCATTTTCATCATTACTGAGTATGATCTGGGTTGTGGCTAGAAAAAAATATTCCTTAACAATTTGAAAATGAAACCCTGGGTGGGTTATACAATAACTAGACTGCGACTATGCTTTTGTCATTCTGGGCATTTCCTTGACAATGAAAACAGTTCAAAAGTCCTTAATTTCCCTTTTGTGTCTTCCACTCCTTGATCTACCACTGTATAGGGAGGGTTTCGAGCCTTTTGAAGAAGACTGTTCACTTGACTGTGGCCTAAGATTCCATGATTCATGATATTACTTGTATCTTTCCTTTCTCTACATTTTACATTCATGGCTGCATCTTCATTTGGTGACTGATATATTTCATCATTATTGAGCACTCTTCATGTAGCATTTGAAATTACAAAAAATATATTTTGATACATTTATATGTGTGATGCTCCAATGGATAGATGTAACACTTTACTTCTCCTACATACTTGGACATTCTTTCCTGATCCATGACATGGCATGTTATTTTACATATTGATGCAACTGTAATTTATGATCTCTCTTTTCACACTAGAAGGTTGACATAACACTTTATCAAAACTATAGTTATATATGACATTTGTGTTTATACTATTCTCAAGTTGAAATATAGCAGATAAAAGTATGTTGTCCTTTTCCTTTGAATCCTCCTGTGGCATTGAAATTGCAAATTATATCTAGAGACTCACACAGTCGTGCATCTATATATGCTCTAGTTGATGAATGTGGAACTTGACATTGAATAGGGCACTTCTATTCAACATATTATTCTGCAACAACATTATTATATGGACGAGAACTTATGATTAAACTATATTTTGACATTTATCATTTCATTGCTATAGTTCATTATGTCTTTGTAAATACACCATATCTAAAGACAATTACCCCTCTTATTTGTACATTATCTGATATGGTTACTCTGGAAATGGCATATACACTTGGTGTTGTAATCTTCCATATTATGTCAAATGTATACACATGCCATATTGAATGATAGCACTCTTTTACCCTATTGTAGCATGGAAAATGAGATACATGACGACTGCATCAGTTTGACTGTCTTTTCTTGTATGACAAAGATGCTTGTTTTTTACAATTACTGCTACTCCATAGATGCAATGTATGTCATGAAGCTGATATACATTGTGGGAAATCATATCATGTTCAATGACAATAGTTTATATTCACTTGGCTGAGATCAAATGTCTCTATGCATAGCATTCCTTCACATGCTACCTCCCATAGTGACATCTAAAACATCTAAAACATATCATCTCTTGACTATCCTATATTGATTATGTTTGTTCCATTACACTTCAACTACAACTTGATGCTCTATGGTTATTGTTTAACTATTCCTATATCATAATCTCGAACGCATATAAGAATAGTATATGATATTGTAACCTTGATGTTGAGAAATTTTTTTAATTCGATACCTCATCAAACAACCTTGTAAAGAGCTCAATGTTCATTGATGATTCTCACATCAACTCGCCCTGAATTGGTAATCATAGGTGGGCATTGAGCTTGAAGCTCATAGGCTGAGTTGATGTAGCATTCCTTCAGTTGACATGTTCCTCTTTGCACTATATGAGTAAGTACTCCTATTCCATTCCCCTTGAAACTCAGGGGCAGCACACTGGGCTCAACCCTTGTTGGAGTCCACTTTACACCACATGCTAATATGTATTCAAACAACTACATGACTTATCCTATACCTGCACATGAAGCAAACATGTTAGTTTAAAAAACATTGAAGCTCAATGATTTCTTCTCTTTCAGTGTCTCTTGAATGTGAATGATCTAATGTCAGATATAGTAGACTATATGCAATTCATTATGTTTATGTTGATAAGCACATAGGAAACCATATCCGGAGCTCTAACATAACCTTTTCCAATCCTGTAGGTTCTCTCAAAGATTGGGAACAAAGAGGAGCCAGCTGCAATGAAGATTAGACCAAGACCCCGTAAAAGGCAATGATGGATATGTTCTTCCTTTCTTATCTTCAGACAAGCTATTCCCATGACTTGTGTGGGACATTTGATCTATCATGTTTTCATTCAATGCAATGTTTATTTCTTTTATGTATCTCATTTGTAAAATAAATAATCATTGTAGTGAAATGAAATAACTTATTCTTTCAACCAACCTTCTGCAACTGAATGATGATCTAAAAATTCTTTTCCTCTATTGAACAACTAAACTGCAACATAACTAAATATCTCAAACACTCCAACTATGCAAATAGGATATTAGACATGTCAAAAAAACTTTCTCATCTAAACATGAATTGAATGTACTCCATCTCTACAAATTTGGGTTGTAGAGAAAATTGGTAACATTTCTCGTGACTTCTACTATATGCTTGCTTGTTAATCATCAGGACCAGTTACCTTAAGCTGTCCATTGGGCATAGAGTCATACTGTGCTCATCTCAAACTCAGAAAACATTGAAACTTAGTTGTACACTACTCAAAACAGCAGTAGAAAACAAAAGCAAACATGTTAGAAAAAATAATCTTTACTTGGTACTTAGGTAAAGGTTATATTTATTTCCTATTAAATAGTTGTATTCATAAATACAAAGTATTTTTATTTAATGTGAGTATTCTCACACATGTGTGAGGATAACTCATGTCAATATTCCTCTTGGAGGAATATTTGATTTATTTAGCCACCTCCTTAAGAGGTTGACACTTTGCACTCTCACATGAAAGGTGGCACTTGCAACTCCCCCTCTCACCTCTATTTATGAGGTGTTCTCTCCTCTCATTTGATTATTCCTTTCTCCTTTTTCTCCTCATTCATTTCTTGAGGAGCTCCTCTCTCTATTTGTAATATTTTTATTTCATGGCTTCATGCCATTTTTCATAATTATGGGGTTTTTTTCTTTGCTTTTTCCCCCTTCAAAATGTCATGTCTCCATTGTTACTAATCTCAAATGGTAAAATCTTTATTTTTATTATTTTTTATTTAACTTACAATTTTAATTAGTTTTTTCGTGATATTTAAAATATTTCTATCATGGTATCAGAGCCATACAACTAATATTTTTGTGAGTTGTTTTTTTCAGCAGTATTTTGTGGAGTTAATTGGAGATTGAGAGAGGAATTTTTTTTTATGCAGCATCAAGGGTTCTAAACCTTTTATTTTCATTTTTTTTTATAACTCTATTAAGTTATTGGGATGCAAGGGTTTACTGGAAGAAACATTTCTAGATCCATTCAACTGCTTGTTGTGCAAAGTTGATCTATGTAAAAAAATTAATATTTTTTTCAAATCCTATTGCAAAATCTATTTCATTTTCATCTAACCCGTTTGAATGAAGATTATATCAGTTTTTTTTTGCTGCAAGGGTTTTAACTGTTTCATTTTTTTACTCTAACCCTTTTTCATTTAGTTTTTTATAGCAAGGGTTTTAAAAAATTTTAGATGATATTAAAAATATCAATTTTCTTTTAACATCTATTTAAAAAAACGTAAGCTATATTAAAAAAATCTTTCTAATGGTATTTCCTTTTGTTTTAAAAAAAATCATTTCAATCAAATCTTACTCTTTTTTGTTTGGTTGAAGGTTCAGTTCTAACATTTTTTTTAAATGCAAAAAAATTGTTTACTCTTCAATTAAACTTAAGTTTTATTTTTTAATTATAAAAAAAATTATGGCTTTTGTCTTTCCTGCATGTTGCAGGTTTATAAAACAATTAATTTCATTCTATTTGTTTTTAAGTTTTAGGGCTTTGCCCTACTAACAGTTGCAATCATTTTTAACAAAAAATCTTTGGCTTTTCAACCAAATTAAATTTATTTAATGGTTTTTTTTAAGATTTCTTAAAAAATCTATAATTCTATTAAAATTTTGTACCCTTTGCTACTTGCTATATTTATTTTAGCTTTCATGGCCTTGAGGGCTCTGCCCTTCCTTAGCTTAAACAAACAAATATTAAAAATTATTAGAAGGTTTTTTATGATTTTTAGGTTAAATTTAAAATAGTATTTTACTATTTAGTTTCACAAATCATATCCCTTGAAAATAGTCACTATTCACTATTTTATGTAATATGAATTTAACTTTATTAGTTTGTTATATATTTTAAAATCATATTTCTTTTTTTAGTAACCATATCCCAAATTTTAGAAAATGGATTCCTTTTGGTGGATGTTTTTTCAAATCAATTCCCTACTAAATAGGGAGGAATGATTTTTTTTATTGGCTAATTTAAGGATATGCTTTAATTTGCATTTATATTTTACTAAATTTTTTAATTAGGTATATTTTAAACATTTACCTTTTATTTATTTATTGAGGCATTATTTTAAAAAAATCATTTTAATGAGGCATTTGTTTAAACAAATTTTTGCCTTAAACAAAACAAACAAATTTGCCTTTTCAAGGCATTATATATATATATACTTTCATCGGGACATTTAGACATGTAAAAATAAATAAAAAAATTAATGGGAAATATTGCAATCTCTTTTTTTTTTAAATTGCCTTTTGAATAGGCATTTCTTTTTAAAAAATCCTTTTAAAGGAATTATTAACTTTTTTCTTCAATGGAGACATTTTTTAGGCATTTTTTTAAAATACTTTTTAATTAGACATTTCTTAATAATTTTTTTTTGCCTTTTATTATGGAAATTTGGCCTTTAAATATTTTATGTGCAAGACGCATTTGCAGTAATGTTGCATAGGGAGCCCTATCTATAATGAATCATATATTTTATCATGTCTCATTAGAGTTTTTTTTGGACCCCATGGAAAATATTTCCATCCACTTTGATGGTATGAACTTACATTTTTATGATGAACCAATCGTTGGGGATCAAGTTCTTAAAATTTTATTGAAGGCAATATGGTTTTTATTCCCTTTTTATTAGGACTATTTTTAAAAGTCCTCTGATATTTAAAAATGCATTATGGTTTTTATACCAATTTTAGGACTAATTTTCAAAGTCCTTGATGTTGAAACTGAAAATGATGGAACTATGATCTTTAGGACCAATTTTCAATGTCCATTATTATTAAACTTGATATAAGTTCCCTTTACCATTCAACAAATGATGTAGTGAGAAGAAACCTAGAACTATTATTTCTATGTCTATATATTGACATTTTATAATTTGGGCTAGAAGCCATAATTTGTGCTACAACTTTTCCTAGAGCTCTTACTCAAGACTTAAGGTTATTTTAGCTATTCTAACTTTTTCCTTATTGGCTTTATGACTTAAATTTAGATTCATTTGATCTACAAATTTTTATTATGCAATATGCAATTTTTATCTCTTTATATGATTATACTAATTTAGATTCAGGAGATGATCCCATTAATGGGAAATCCATTTTTTGGTTATGGTTTCTTTGATGAAATAGGTCCAATATCTACATTAGAAGCACAAGAACCATCGATCCACTTCTCTCAGCTCTAAAGGAGCTCACTATTCAGATTTTTTAAAGGCATCTATACAATTATTCTCAAGACTACATGAAGACTTGCCTCTTCACTCTTATTCAATCTTCTTTTTCAAATTATATATTCTTATTCATTGTAAAGGCTTTTATGCCATTCACGTAACATGTTGTAATCATCCTTTGATGGATTTGTTGTAATCTTCCCCAAGTAAAGCTTAAGGGGGGATGTTAAAAAAATTAATCTTTACTTGGTACTTAGGTAAAGGTTATATTTATTTCGTATTAAATAGTTGTATTCATAAATACAAAGTATTTTAATTTAATATGAGTATCCTCACACATGTGTGAGGATAACTCATATCAATGTTCCTCTTGGAGGAATATTTGATTTATTTAGCCACCTCCTTAAGAGGTTGACACTTTGCACTCACTCACATGAAAGGTGGCATATGGGAGTTGCATGCAACTCCCTGTCTCACCTCTATTTATGAGGTGCCCTCTCCTCTCATTATATTATTCTTCTCTCCTTTCTTTCTTCTCGTTAATTTCTTGAGGAGCTCCTCCCTCTCTTTGTAATATTTTTTATTTCATGGCTTCATGCCATTTTTCATAATTAAGGGGGTTTTTTCTTTGTTTTCCCCCCCTTCAAAATCTCCTCTCTCCATTGTTACTGATCTCAAATGGTAAAATCTTTATTTTTATTACTTTTTATTTAACTCACAATTTGAATTAGTTTTTTCTTGGTAATTAATTTTCTTCTATCAAAACCAAACTAAAAACAAACTACAAGGCCCTAGTGGCCAAAAAAAACTTGTCTAGAAGCATTTAGGGAAACAAAACAATTGAAAGTAAATGTATATGAAGCACTTATTGACTAAAGACACTAATTCTAACCTACCCTAACCAGCCAAGGAAGTTGGTCAAACAAAACCATTCACCGATTGGGTGAAATAGCTACCTTTTCTACAGAATATTCGATGTTTCACACAATTTTGGACAGCTACATAGAAAAGAACAATGGTTGAAAGACCATGAACCAGCTACACCACATCTTGAAGAACATATTCAAGATCACTAACCTCTTCGTTTGGAACAGAAACACTACCACCCTGAGGTGGAAGAATGACTTGAGTTTGTTCTTCTTCAACTGCACTCTCATGCTTAGGCTCCATCCTAGAAAGATGCCTAATTGGGCATCACTTGATCATATTGATCACAAACCTTCATCTTGAAAGGTGCTAAGCTATCAATAGCATTAGAACAAAAATTTTCAATGATAGTTGAGAATAAAGCCTCTTGATGAATGATCTCATCATGCAATGTATGCTCTAGCTTGTGCTCATAACAACTTTGAAAACTCATACCTTCAACATCAGCCTCTTTATCCTCCAAGTCATGACTTTCCTCCCTTGATTCTTCCCAAATTTGCACTTTGCCTAACTGGTCCTCTTCATTCTTCTTATTGTCCTTATCATCTACTAGCTTGGGCTTTTGGTTGCTACAAGAAATCAACAGAATGGCAAGCTATCTACAAGTTGAACAGTCTGGATCCTAACAATCAAGCATAAAGATGTCTTTGAAAGGTTGAACATCTTTAGTTGGTCCACTTGATTACTCATCAAGGCAAGCTACCTTAGTCTCATTTATGTGAGTCTCTTCATTGTAGTAAAATGGGAACCCTAAGAATAAACTAGATGCCTCATCATCATGGAGCATCTAGTCTATTTCAACTTCATGTTCAGCTCAGTAGTCATGATCTTCATGAGAGACAAGCATTCAAGATTTAGAAACCAAATGGTCTCTGTTCTCTTCAAACTAAAATGAGGCCTCAGTCTCATCATTGCCTTTACGAAACATCAGTACATCATTTTCTGCAATATCTTTTGGTTGTCTTGAATCAATCGATAAGTGGGATTCTTGCATGTTGTCTTCATCATCACCAACATAAGTGGGCAGCTGATCAAACAAGGAACCTGAAACATCTTCCTTTTCTGGTTTATCTGACATTTGAACTTGGACAATTTGTCTTTGCAATTAGAGACTCTCACCCTCCATTCTTTGCATCTTGCTTTGATCCGTCTTATCAAAGGCATTAGAAAACTTGTCAAAGAAATTGAAATGCAAAGGATTTAGGATCTAGTTTGGATCAACTTCCTTTACACATTCATGCTCATAATCAGCTGGGGCTACAATACAAACAACAGCAACCTTTCCATGTGAATAAGCCTTTTGCGGTGGTTGATCTTCTAAAATATTTATATCATTTTCTACAAAACAAGGAAGCTTTTTAGTTTAAACATTGATAGATTCATCTAGAGGAGTCTTTTCTTGTTTGATCTTCTTTTGCTCTAACTGATATTGCTCCATAGTTATATGCAATAAATTTACATTTCTAGCTTCCTTCATGGTGAATGAGTTATTATGCCAGACAATAGGTCCATCCTTATAAAGGTGAATAGTGATAGAACAATCACATTCATCTGGTTGGGGAACTTGGGGAAATTCTTGGCTTTCTTGCAGGGAAAAATGTTGCTCAAGGGGCTGATCTGCAACTATACTAGGCTAAATATGATTTGTTTCCTCAACTTGCAAGGGATGAGGGGTTCTAAAACATGGGATTTCAAGCTTGAGAGGTTGGTTTGGGGAATCAAGGACCTTATTCTACCTAAAACTCATAAATTTTTACTTACATACCTCTTCTTGAATAGGTTGTTCTAGAATAGCAGGAGTTGTTTAGGCTCGAGAAAGAAAAAGTTTTATTTGTGCAACTGCCTCCCTCTTAAGATTCTCTTCAAACTGTCTCCTTTGTGTCTCCAACTCTTGGTTAGAACTAAAGGTCTCACAACATGGCTTCTCTAGCTATTGGAGGTAAGTTGATGATGTGAATCTTGTTGCTGTAAATTGCACTCTTCATATGGCCTTCCTTGAAATTTCCCTTCTTGTTGGTACTGATATCCTAAACTAGCCCACTCTTCCTATTGTAAATTATACTAGTGCTACTCCTTAATCTCCTCTACCTACTTTGTGAATTCATGCATGAGATCAAATAACATACTCTTTATACTTGCAATCTCCTCCTATTTCTTATTATACTCATCTTCCCTCTTAATCTCCTCCATCTACTTATTAAATTCTAACAAAATGTCTTTAAGCTCCTTTATTTGAGAATTTTGAAGCTGATTGGAAGATTGGGTAGGAATGGGTATGCTGTAAGCATCCTGAGTATTTGGACTAAACCAACTTTATGGCTACTTGTGTACAGCTGGTAAGGAGACTGAGCAGGGGTGGGTGGGTGGTAATTATATTGTGCATGTTGATTTTGAAAAGCCATGGGATTAGAAAAAGTAGCATAATTAGTCTGATATGGTTGACATGTAGATGGATAAGTGGCATTGTCATAATATGGGGGTGGGTATACATGTTGGCTATGAAAAGTTGACATTTTTACTCATATAAAAGCTAGAAAATGGAATGAATAGGTGATTTTTGTAACATACTAGCACTTGATCATACTGAGACCTATAGATCTTGATTTAGTGTCACCTGATGTGTTTAATTTTTTGCCTCCAAAGGCTGAGATCACTGACACACACACCAAATATAAGTGATATATGATCATGCTATTGGATTGGAACAGTCCAATATGTCTCAATCTAGTTTTCATAAGCTGAATGGACTAGTTCTACATATAAGACTAGAGAAAACTGAGTCGCCAGGTATACTTGTAAAAAGCCTTTAAAGGCTAGAACATTGTTGCATATACTAGAACAATAGTTTGAAGAATTGATAGCTTCTCTAAAAACACTTTTAGGGTCCCACCGGGCATGCCAAAAATTGTCATCAATCAGATATGCACCCTATGCTAGATTATTCAACTTAACTATCTATTAACACATGGGAACACTCCTAGGCTTGTGGGTTGCCTAAGCTCGGAGTGAACCTCTAGAGTGATCTGGTTCTCATAATGATTTTCCAATCTAAGTAGGTTTCTAGGAAAAGGGGTAGAAGGATAACTGCAAATGAAATAAATAATTGAAATTAACTCCTAAGGCGATGCACCAATAATTAAACTCCTACCAGATCTTACTCACAATCAGTTCATAGAACTATAACTCTCATAACCCCTTGATTATACTTAATTCATTAATATTTCACATGAAAGTTCATCTTAACAGAACATGCAACCTAAATCAAATAAAATAGTTGCATACCCATCACAAAAATTAAGATAAAATAGAGGATAAATAACTATCACAATGTAATACTAAATTAACCTTGCAAATGGGTAAACAAATGGGAAAGAAAACTACTTCTCTATAAACTAAAAGGAATAATGAGTACACAACTAAAATATAACTCTCTCAGCATTAGAGGAAGACTCCAAAGTCGCTAAACTCTTATCTCTAACTACTATGCTCTACTTTGCTCTGACTCCCAAGAAAGTTCTAGCTATCTCCAATATATCCTGTAGAATGATCTCCTAGAGAAAAGATAGGAAAAGATCCTAAAAATAGTCATGCCAATCCATTTTTGAGCTTCTGAGAAAAACTGACAAAAAGCCCACCAAACTGCGTCCAAACTGTAAAAACAACTCCCAAAAAGTCTTCCAATGTGGCCCCACTTGAAAATATGCTTTGTTTGCTCCAAAATATTCCATTTTGTCCATATCT
This sequence comes from Cunninghamia lanceolata, assembly GCA_027924645.1. Classification (NCBI taxonomy): domain Eukaryota; kingdom Viridiplantae; phylum Streptophyta; class Pinopsida; order Cupressales; family Cupressaceae; genus Cunninghamia; species Cunninghamia lanceolata. Next base: position 6,983,084 of record BSBN01000934.1, read on the forward strand.
GCCCCAAAAGAAGAAAACTAAAGAAAACAAGATATTGTTTTCTTTATCTGTTTTAACTGCATAAAATAGTTGTAATTTTAAAGCAATTTATAAATCATTGCTTTAAAACAAAACTTTACATTGAGATTGCAAGTTTATTCTATATCCTGATTTAATTTGATTTTTTGCAAAATATTACAAGGCTATATGTGACATATCGCCAAGTATATTACATTACATAGCATTTGATTTTTCTATAAAAAATCATAAAAATGTATCATGGCATATATGTGTAGTTTTAAAAAAAATAAAAGGCCTTTATGGCCTTTCCTCCATTTGGTTGTGCAAATAATCTCCAAGGCATGTGACCTATCTTCAAAATTGACCAAATGGGCTTTAAGGTACAATGCATAGGCATTTGGTATGCAAAAAGGGAGCTAAATCCACGTGACACCATTCTAAGTCTAGAGACTTAGGCATTCAACATGGTGAATAACCTAGGTCATGGGTATTAGTAATGCATTTTGAATTTCAATCCAATGTGATAAAAATACCACTATTGAATTAGGGTATATTGAAACCCTAAAGCAAAAAGACTTTGCCCTCTTTTCTCAACCTCATTTTGACTTCAAACTTTCGAGAGAAAATGCTCTCTACATATAGACTGACACCAGGCTAGGGTTTGGAGAAGGAAAATGCTCGATTTCTAGCCGTGTCTGCATTTTTTATGGATTTCATACATAAAATAAAGGTAAAATACTGTTTGCTCCATATGTGACTCATATTCTTGATTTCCTTTCATTTCTAAGACACAAAAGTCATTTGTATTTCCTTTGATACATCTATTGTTCTTTGTTCACTCTTCGAGTCACCACCCTATATTTATTTACCACAGCCATTAGGAATGACTAGGGTTTGAAGAAAACTAGGCATTTCTTTCTGTATTCTGAGCAATTCCTTGAGGGTTTTTGGAAGGCAAATGCAAGGTAAGTCTTCTCTGCATCAAAATTGTACCATTTCCTTTTATCTGAGACAAATCTCAGCTTCAATGCTATGACCAAGTTTTTCTTCTGATGCATATCACTTGTTGTATTTCTTTCTGCATTTGAGGCACCATGATTGCAATTGTTTGAGTTCCATTCGAGAGAAAAATGAATCAAAAGAAGGGAAAAAACCCTTGGTTCTGTATATCAATCAAGGTAAGCTCTTCGAGTCCAAACTTTGTATATACTCTCTAGTTTCATCATTTTATATTTCAGAAAACTTATTTAGGCACTTGGAGGCCATGGATGCATATAACATTTTCTCATCTTTCCAGAGTATTATTACCTACACAGGTTTAAAATACTCTTTTACCTCTGTATCTGCATTTTTCCCCTATGCAATACAATGGAATTTTAACATCTAGCAGCCTCTTCATAGTGAGCTGCATATCTACTTGTATCTCCCTCCTTTTGTTGGCATTCTAAATTTTATATGAATTCATAAACCCTTGACATGGTTCTGTATCTATAACTTTGTATAACACCCTATATGGGTATTATCTTTTGTGAAGAAAACTTTTTCTATTTTTTGTTTCACGATATAAACTGATATGGGTTTTATCATTCACGAAGAAAGATACATTTTTGTGGTTAAAAAAAATCCACGGCCATATACTAAATTTTCATCATTACTGAGTATGATCTGGGTTGTGGCTGAAAAAATGTATTCCTTAGCACTTCAAAAATGAAATCCTAGTTGGGTTATACTGTAACTAGACTGCGACTATGCTTTTTTCATTCTGGGCCTTTCCTTGAGAATGAAAATAGTTCAAAAGTCCTTAATTTTCCTTTTGTATCTTCCACTCCTTGATCTGGCACTGTATAGGGAGGGTTTCGAGCCTTTTGAAGAAGACTATTCGCTTAACTATGGCTTGAGACTCCATGATTCATGATATTACTTGTATCTTTTCTTTCTCTGCATTTTACATTTGTGGCTGCATCTTCATTTGGTGACTAATATATTTCATCATTCCTGACTAATCTTTGTGTAGCATTTGAAATTACAAAAAATATATTTTGATACAGTTATATGTGTGATGCTCCAATGGACATGGGATGTTACTTTACATACTGCTACAACTGTAATTTATCATCTCTCTTTTTAGACTAGAAGGTTGACATAACACTTGATCAATACTATATCTATATATGACATTTGTGTTTATACTATTTTCAAGATGAAATATAGCAGATAATAGTATGCTGTCCTTTTCCTTGGAATCCTTCTGTGGCATTGAAATTACAAATTATATCTAGATACTCACACAGTCGTGCATCTATATATGCTCTATTTGATTAATGTGACACTTAACATTGAATAGGGCACTTCTAATCAGCATATTATTCTGCAGTAACATTATTATATGGAAGAGAACTTATGATTAAACTGTATTTTGACATTTATCATTTCACTGCTACAGTTCATTATGTCTTTGCAAATACACCATATTCATAGATAATTACTCCTCTTCTCTGTACATTATTTGACATGGTTACTCTGTAACATGGCATATACACTTGGTGTTGTAATCTTCCATATTATATCAAATGCATACACATGCCATATTGAATGATAGCACTCTTTTACCTTACTATAGCATGCAAAATGAGATACATGATGACTGCATCAATTTGAATGTCTTTTACTGTATGACAAAGATGCTCATTTCTTACAATTACTACTACTCCATAGATGCAATGTATATCATGAAGCTGATATACTTTGTGGAAAATCATATCATGTTCTATGACAATAGTTTTTATTCACTTGGCTGAGATCAAATGTCTCTATGCATAGCATTCCTTCACATGCTACCTCTCATAGCAACATAAGAAACATATGATCTCCTTACTGTCCTGTATTGATTATGGTTGTTCCATTACACTTGAACTACAACTTGATACTCGATGGTTATTGTTTGACTATTCCAATATTATGATCTTAAATGCATATAAGAAAAATATATGATATTGTAACCTTGATGTTGAGAATAACTTTTAATTCCATACCTCATCGGACAACCTTGTAAAGAGCTTAATGTTAATTGATGATTCTCACTTCAACTCACCCTGAATTGGTAATCATAGGTGGGAATTGAGCTTGAATCTCAGAGGCTAAGTTGATGTAGCATTCCTTTAGTTGACATGTTCTTCTTTGCACTATATGAGTAACTACTCCTATTCCATTCCCCTAGAAACTCAGGGGTAGCATGCTGGGCTCAACCCTTGTGGGAGCCCAATTTGCACCACATGCTGATATGTCTTCAAATAGCTACATGACTTATCCTATACCTGCACATGAAACAAACATGTTAGTTTAAAAAATATTGAAGCTCAATGATTGCTTCTCTTTCAGTCTCTCTTGCATGTGATTGATCTGATGTCAGATATAGTAGACCATAGGCAATTCATTATGTTTCTATTGATAGGCACATAGGAAACCATATCTAGAGCTCTAACATAACCTTTTCCAATCCTACAGGTTCTCTCAAAAATCAGACCAAGACCCCGAAACAAGAAATGATGGATATGTTCTTCCTTTCTTATCTTTAGTTGCATAGTGTATTCCTTATATCTATACTTGTTCAGCTATTCCCTAGGCTTGTGTGGGACATTTGATCTATAATGTTTTCATTCAATGCAATGTTTATTTCTTTTATGTATCTTATTTGTAAAATGAATAATCATTGTAGTGAAATGAAATAAATTATCTTTCAAGCAACCTTTTGCAATTGAATGATGATCTGAAAATTCTTTTCCTCTATTGAACAATTAGACTGCAACATAACTGAATACCTCAAACACTCCAACTATGCAAACAGGATATCAGATAACATGTTAGAAAAACTCTCATCTAAACATGAACTAAATGTACTCCAGCTCTACCAATTTGGGCTGTAGAGAAAATTGGTAACATTTCTGGTGACTTCTGTTATATGCTCGCCTGTTAAGCATCAGGACCAGTTGCCTGAAGCTATCCATTGGGCATAGAGTCATACTCTACTCATCTCAAACTCAGAAAACGCTGAAACTTAGCTATACACTACTCCAAACAACAACAGAAGACAAAAGCAAACATGTTAGAAGAAATAATCTCTACTTGGTACATAGGTAAAGGTTATATTTATTTCCTATTAAATAGTTGTATTCATAAATACAAAGTATTTTTATTTAATGTGAGTATCCTCACACATGTGTGAGGATAACTCATGTCAATATTCCTCTTAGAGGAATATTTGATTTATTTAGCCACCTCCTTAAGAGGTTGACACTTTGCACTCACTCACATGAAAGGTGGCATATAGGACTTGCATGCAACTCCCCCTCTCACCTCTATTTCTAAGGTACTGTCTCCTCTGATTTGATTATTTCTCTCCTTTTTCTCTTAGCATTCATTTCTTGAGGAGCTCCTCCCTCTCTTTGTAATATTTTTATTTCATGGCTTCATGCCATTTTTCATAATTATGGGGGTTTTTTCTTTTCTTTTTCCCCTTCAAAATCTCATGTCTCTATTGTTATTGATCTCAAATGGTAAAATCTTTATTTTTTTTATTATTTATTTAACTCACAATTTTAATTACTTTTTTTCCTGGTATTTAAAATTTTTCTATCATGGTACCAGAGCCATGCAACTAATATTTTTGTGAGTTGTTTTTTTCAGCAGTATTTTGTGGAGTTTTTTTTTTTTAAAGACAATGCGCCTGGTAAACTTTTTAATGTGACCGGCAACGCTAGTGCGACACGCCCTCTGGCTCCACGTGAATGTTTTTTTCTGGAGCAATGAACCAGTGAGGCCACAACACGGCAGACCTCATCCCCTAGCAAGAACACTTCAAACTCACGAGCTCATTGGCCTAGTGAAGGCGTAAAGCCTACGAGCTCATTGGCCCAGTGAGGGTTTGAACTCTGGTGGCCACCACTACAACCAAGTGACTTAACCACCGAACCATGCCCTTATCAGTTACTTGCAGATTAAGAGAGGAATTTTTTTTAAGCAGCATCAAGAGTTCTAAACCTTTTATTTTCATTTTTTTGTAACTCTATTCAATTTTTTGGATGCAAGGGTTTACTGGAAGAAACATTTCCAGATCCATTTAACTGCTTGCTGTGCAAAGTTGATCTGTGTAAAAAAATCAATATTTTTCAAAAATCCTATTGCAAAATCTATTTCATTTTCATCTAACCAGTTTGCATACTTTTTTATTCTAACCCTTTTTCATTCAGTTTTTTATAGCAAGGCTTTTAAAAAAATTTAGATCAGATTAAAAAAAATCAATTTGTTTTTAACCTCTACTTAAAAAAAATAATCTTTTTAAAAAAAATCTTGCTAATGGTATTTCCTTTTGTTTTTTAAAAAATCATTTCAATCAAATCTCACTCTTTTTTGTTTGGTTCACTCTTTTTTGTTTGGTTGAAGGTTCAATTCTAACATTTTTTTTTAAATGCAAAAAATTTGTTTACTCTTCAATTAAACTTAAGTTTTATTTTTTAATTATAAAAAATTTTATGGCTTTTGCCTTTCCTACGTGTTGCAAGATTATAAAACAATTAATTCCATTCTATTTTTTTTAAGTTTTAGGGCTTTTCCCTACTAATAGTTGCAATATGTTTTAACAAAAAATCTTTGGCTTTTCAACCAAATTAAATTTATGTAATGGTTTTTTTTAAGATTTCTTAAAAAATCTATATTTCTATTAAAATTTTTTACCCTTTGCCGCTTGCAGCTTATCTTTTTTCGTCTCTAAATAAAATAATTTAAATCTTTTTCAAAGTTTATATATATTTATTTTAGGTTTCATGGCCTTGAGGGCTCTGCCCTTCCTTAACTTAAACAAACAAATATTAAAAATTATTAGAATTTTTTTTATGATTTCTAGGTTAGATTTAAAATAGTATTTTACTATTTAGTTTCGCAAATCATATCCCTCGAAAATAGCCACTATTCATTGTTTTATGTAATATGAACTTAAGTTTATTACTTTGTTATATATTTTAAAATCATATTTCTTCTTTTAGCAACCATATCCCAAATTTTAGAAAATGGATTTGTTTTGGGGGATGTTTTTTCAAATCAACTCCCTACTAAATAGGGAGGAATGATTTTTTATTGGCTAATTTAGGGATATGCTTTAATTTGTATTTATATTTTACTAAAAATTTTAATTAGGCATTTTTTAAACATTGACCTTTTATTTACTTATTGAGGCATTATTTTTTTTTAAAAATCATTTTAATGAGGGATTTGTTTAAGCAAATTCTTGCCTTAAAAAAACAAACAAATTTGCCTTTTCAAGGTATTATTTTATATATATATATATATATATATATATATATATATATATATATATATATATATATATATATATATATATATTCTTTCAAGGAGACATTTATTTAAAAAAATTTGAGGCATTTTTAAAAAAATTGCTTTTTGTCTAAGTAATTAGACATTTTCTTTTTCAAAAAAAAAAATTAATGGGAAATATTGCAATCTCTTTTTAAAATAAAAAAAATTGCCTTTTAAATAGGCATTTCTTTAAAAGAATTCCTTTTAAAGGCATTATTAACTTTTTTCTTCAATGGAGACATTTTTTAGGCATTTTTTTTAAAATGCCTTTTAATTAGACATTTTTTAATATTTTTTTTTTTGCCTTTTATTATGAAAATTTGGTATTTCTTAAAAAAATTGTCTTTTCTTTTCGAAATTAGGCATTTTTCATAATGTTTTTTTTTTTTAATATTTACACATGTACTTTATTATTGGACTTGATCAACCCAATAATTTTATACTTGTTCCATTCAATTATATTTCATGAATATTCATGTAGTCGTGAATGCATGAATATCACTTTGGAATATTCTACTTATCCTATTTTTTTAAATCACAAATTTTATTTGTTAAGCTGGCTTGATTTGTGCCCCTTGAAATATCTATGTATCTCCAAGAACTTTCTATCACAGTTGGTAAATTATATCATTCTATTTTTTCTACCTAAGTCTTGATTTATCACAATATTTAAAACAAATCTAGATTTTCCTTCTCAACTACGATTATGTTGTCTTGATAAAGGGAATCTAATATTTTATTGTGCCTCATTATTAAAATATGATATATTATTGTGCCTCATTTATCTGATTGATAAATTTGCCTTCTTGATGGGTTTATTCCATCTATATATTTTTGAAAATAAAAAGCTCATTAGAGCATATGCCTTCTTGATGGATTTATTTCATCTATATATTTTGGAAAGTAAATGATTTATCTAGTCTCAATGGAGCCATTAAATATTTTATGCGCAAGACGCATTTGCAGTAATGTTGCATAGGGAGCCCTATCTATAATGAATCATATATTTTATCAAGTCTCATTGGAGTTTTTTTTTGGGCCCCATGGAAAATATTTCCATCAACTTTGATGGTATGCACTTGCATTTTTATGATGAACCGATCGTTGGGGATCAAGTTCTTAAAATTTTATTGAAACCAATATGGTTTTTATACCATTTTTATGATGAAATGATTTTTGAGGATCAAGTTCTTAATATTTTTTATGAAGGAAATATGGTTTTGATACCATTTTTAGGACTATTTTCAAAGTCCTCTGATATTTAAAAAGGCTTTATGGTTTTTATACCATTTTTAGGACTATTTTTTAAAGTCCTTGATATTGAAACTGAAAATGATGGCACTATGATCTTTAGGACTAATTTTCAAAGTCCATTATTATTAAACTTGATATAAGTTCCCTTTACCATTCAACAAATAATGTCGTGAGAAGAAACCTAGAACTATTATTGCTATGTCTATATATTGACATTTTATAATTTGGGCTAGAAGCCATAATTTGTGCTACAACTTTTCCTAGAACTCTTACTCAAGACTTAAGGTTATTTTAGCTATTCTAACTTTTTCCTTATTGGATTTATGACTCAAATTTAGATTCATTTGATCTAGAAACTTTTATTATGAAATATGCAATTTTTATCTCTTTATATGATTATACTAATTTAGATTCAGGAGATGATCCCATTAATGGGAAATCCATTTTTTGGTTATGGTTTCTTTGATGAAATAGGTCCAATATCTACATTAGAAGCACAAGAACCATCTATCCACTTCTCTTAGCTCTAAAGGAGCTCACTATTCTGATTGTTTAAAGGCATCTATATAGCCACTTTGGTTCACAAAGGCATCTATACAATTATTCTCAAGACTACTTGAAGACTTGCCTCTTCACTCTTATTCAATCTTCTTTTTCAAATTATATATTCTTATTCATTGTAAAGGCTTTTATGCCATTCATGTAACATGTTGTAATCATCCTTTGATGGATTTGTTGTAATCTTCCCCAAGTAAAGCTTAAGGGGGGATGTTAAAAAAATTAATCTTTACTTGGTACTTAGGTAAAGGTTATATTTATTTCCTATTAAATAGTTGTATTCATAAATAGAAAATATTTTTATTTAATGTGAGTATCCTCACACATGTGTGAGGATAACTCATGTCAATATTCCTCTTGGAGGAATATTTGATTTATTTAACCACCTCTTTAAGAGGTTGACACTTTCCACTCACACACATGAAAGGTGGCATATGGGAGTTGCATGCAACTCCCCCTCTCACCTCTATTTATGAGGTGCTCTATTCTCTCATTTGATTATCCCTCTCTCCTTTTTCTCTTCTCATTCATTTTTTGAGGAGCTCCTCACTCTCTTTGTAATATTTTTTATTTCATGGCTTCATGCCATTTTTCATAATTATGGGAGTTTTTTCATTACTTTTTCCCCCTTCAAAATATCATGTCTCCATTGTTATTGATCTCAAATGATAAAATCTTTATTTTTATTATTTTTTATTTAACTCACAATTTTAACTAGTTTCTTCCTGGTATTTAAAATTTTTCTATCAAAACCAAACTAGAAACAAACTAGAAGGCCCTGGTGGCCTAAAAAACTTGTGCAGAAGCACTTAGGGAAACAAAACAACTGAAAGTAAATGTGCATGAAGCACTTATTAACTAAAAACACTAATTCTAACCTACCTTAACCATTAAAGGAATCTGGTCAAACAAAACCTTTCACCAATTGGGTGAAATAGTTGCCTTTTCTATAGAATATTCAATGTTTCACATAATTTTGGATAGATACATCAAAAAGAACAATGGTCAAAAGACCGTGAACTAGCTACACTACATCTTGAAGAACATATACAAGATCACTGACCTCTTCATTTGGAACAGAAACACTTCCACCTTGAGGTGGAAGAATGACTTGAGCTTGTTCTTCTTCAACTATACTCTCATGATTTGGATCCATTCTGGAAAGATGCCTAATTGGGCATCCTTTTGAGATGATAAACTCATAAATATTTTTGATGGTTTCTCTTCCAAGAATTATTTCTTTCCCCACAACCTCCTTGATCACTTGATCGTATTGATGACAAAACTTTGTCTTGAAAGGTGCTAAGCTATCAATAGCATTAGAGAAAAAAATTTCAACAATAGTTGAGAATAAAGCCTCTTGATGAATGATCTCATCATGCAATGTATGCTCTAGCTTATGCTCATAATGACTTTCAAAACTCATACCTTCAACATCAGCCTCTTGATCCTCTAAGTCATGACTGTCCTCACTTGATTCTTCCCAAATCTGTACTTTACCTAACTAATCCTCTTCATTCTAATTATTGCCCTCATCATCTACTGGCTTGGGCTTTTGGTTGCTACAAGAAATCAGAAAAATGGCAATCTCTCTACAAGCTAAATAGTTAGGATCCTGACAATCAAGCATAAAGTTGTCTTTGAAAGGTTGATCATCTTCAGCTAATCCGCTTGATTTCTCATTAATGCAAGCTACCTCAGTCTCATTTATGCACATCTCTTCATTGCAGTATAATGGGAACCCTAAGAACAAACTAGATGCCTCATCATCATGGAGTATCTGGTCTATTTCAACTTCGTGTTCAGCCTAGTAGTCATGATCTTCATGCAAGACAAGCATGCTAGATTCAAAAACCAAACTATCTCTTTGCTCTTCAAACTGAAATGAGCCCTCAGTCTTATCATTGCCTTTACAAAACTGTTATCAAATCAAGTATGCACCCTTGCTAAGTTCACAGAAACTTAGCTACCTATTGAAACATGGAATCATTCTCAGATGTGGGTCTCCTATTATGAGAATGAATCTCTAGAGTGAGTTGGTTCTCTGATGATTCCTAAACTAATGACTTACAGGGGAAAAGGGATGAGAGAAATGATTCAAATGGAAAACTAACTCTAAGATTTAATCTAAATGAATACTTCACTCACAAATAGTGCTTCAAGCTTCTACCTTCACAAATTCACCTATGAGATTTGATCCCTAAATAATTTGTAATAAGGTTTATTTTAAACATAAATTACAACCAGGAGCAAACATCCAATCTAACAACATTGAGACATGATAAAGGACAAGAAATTGTCACAATACGACATCAAATCAAGGCTGCAAAACACATAAGTAGATGAAATAGGAAAATTTGCTATTCTGAACTGGAAGGAGTACAATGCATGTAAAAAACAAGTGAGCCAACTGCCTATATACAATTATCTTGTGAACAAGAGAGAAGAAACTGGTATCAACTGACTAAGAAAAACTAAGATGTTTCTCCTATTAATGCCTCCAAAAGATCTCCTTAGAGGAACGCTGAAGAAGCTCCTAATAATAGACCCTAAGTCCATTTTTGAGCTACTCAGAAAAGCACAAATAAAAGCTCGTCAACTTGCTCCAAACTAAAAAATAAAGCTACAAAATTGCTCTCTCATGTGGTCCCACCATAAAACTTCTTTTCTCTGCTCATGAAATCTCTGAAATTTGTCCTATATGACTCTAAATAAAACAAATCGAAATGGAATATTTGATTAGTTTTATTAGTCTATAAATTACCTAAAATAGTTAAGTTTTAAAAGTAATTTGTCAATGATTGCTTTAAAATTAACTTTACAATGATATGGCAATTTTAGTCTATATCTCCATTTGATATAATTTTTTGTAAAAAATAAATAATATATAGCTCATAATTTCACCAAGATATTTTACAATATATTACAATTGATTTTCTATAAAAATCATAAAAATGCTAAACACATTACTATGTATTTTTTGCAAAAATATTAATGACTTGAAGGCCAAAACTATGGCTCTAATTCGACAAATGCATGTCCATGTGTCAATTCTCTGCCACCTCATCTATGTATTTGTGCGTTGCAAAATGCCACCTTACTACCCATATGCATCATCATGCGAATATACCTTCTTCTTTTCAACTATCTCCCTCATGCAAACGACAAGGATACTCTTGCCACCTTGCAATCTTATTTTGTCTTTATATATCTTCTTGTCTCTGACAATGCATAAGGCGTAACACTTACCTTTTATCGATACCCTTGACTTTTGAGTAATATGCAAGAAATACATATTTGTCGGCCTTTTCTAAAAATGATTTCTAGGAAACATATCACTTGAAGTCTTGACCCCGTCAGTATTTTGGATAATGCAATGATCACTATTTGCAAAGTCAAAAAATGAGAAGTGTAAAGAAGCATTGAGTAAAAAGAAAGAAGAAACCCTAACTTCAAGTCATTTTCATTTTTGTCTTCTCTTCTCGGCCACTCTACAACTCCTTTATGGTTGCTTAGGGTTTGATGACTCTATATTTTCTCCACTTACTTGGCTCTTTGTGGTCAAACTCCTTGCATTTTTTGAGTGAAAAAAAGTGGCAAAAACTGGTGAGTATGGTATCTTTGAGTTTGACTAGCATTTGTTCATCATTTTCTATAGCTCTTTGACCTTGAATGGCCATGGACATACATGCTTCTTCTTCTCTTTGTAACATTCTTTGACACTAATTTTTATTTTTCTATGTTGAAACTCTTTCAAATGTGGCAAAAATTGGTAAAAACCCTCAAAAAGAAGGGTCGTGGCCATATCTATCTTCCTCTCCTCTACAACTTCAAAGGTAAGATTCTTTACTTCTCTTTTCGATACTGTAAGCTCTTTTTCATCATTGTATATGCAAAAGGAAATTAGGTTTTCAAATTTTGCTATCTGAGTATTCATTATATTCTTTTATTTATGGTATGACCGTGGCCATTCAAGGTTTCTGTAGCATTTTCTTGGTCTTTTGATGTAAAAATTGAAGGCTTCATTTTTTATCATGAGGGCTTCATCTTGAATGTGCACAAAAATGCTCTTCTACTCCACGGCCATACTCGTAAACACTTGTATCATTCTTCTGCTTGACTATATCTTCTATTCATGGCCATGGCAAAAGATACCCTGTATATATTTCTTTTACTTGAAATAAGAGTTTCAATTTTGAGGCATAGTGATACTTCTTTGTTTGTCCAATAGCTCATCTTTATGATTCTGTAGCTCCTTTCAATGACCATATTGATATTCTGGGCAATAATAATTGTCAAATTGTTTTATGTTGTCTGTGTCATTCTTGTATACATAAATCTTTATCAATCTCTCTTCAACACATAACCACTTCAGATATGACTCCACTTTCTTTGACAGTTTTACACTTTGATTATTATCTTCTTTCAAGATTGTCACCTATACATGATGTAAGTAATGACTGTAACCTACAAACTTGAAACTGTGTCTTTATACTTTATCTTTCTGTACATTCAGAAAATCTTGTAGCATGTTTAACATGTCATTTATCTTTTCCTTTTTCCTTCCATCACTGTACCAGTTAGAAATCATAATGTATGAACAATAAATAATTAACTTTGTATCAGTCAGAGGTATTTCTATAACATGTATCTCTTTCTTTGTCTTGATCATATTGTTGTAGTTTGTCATTTGATCTCTTTTGCCTACCACCTATAAGATGTTTTATCATTTGGTCATGTATGGTTACACCTGTAATTGATAATCTAAACCTGTAGCATTCATTTCTCTCTCTAACATGATGTATCTCATTCATTCATGACTATCAGAGTCCATGATGCTTTTATCTAACTCTATCCTTCATCTTATCTCCATACTTTTGTCAGTTCTTAAGTCTCATTTTATGAAATGTGACATGAAATATGAGAGCAATAAGGCATCTTAATGATGATATGAACAAGAAAAGTACCTTTCATGGCTGCATTTCTTTTTTCTATACTCTGTCAAGTTGACTTAGGCACTCTGAACTTATTTAATTTGTTTTAATCAATTGCAATAAATGTGAACATAGTTTATAGGAGCAACTACTCCTTTTCATGATAATGATGAAACACTTGTCTGCAAGTTGTTTTAATGATGCATGATATAATTTTGAATGATGCATCCTATCTTATTATGATATTCCTTTTCAAATGAATAGAAAAGTGAACATGATGGGTTCAACCCTTGTGGGAGCCACATTTTCTGAGCCACATGTTTTAATGTCTTCAAATCAACAACATTTGTTTTCCTATACCTGCACAGTGAACAAACAAGTTAACATAAAAACATACCTAATGGAGTTGATTGATCCTTTTCATGATGTTTTGATTTATGGACCAAGTCTGATTTGATCTTTCATATGATATGCATGATGTGACAAGTTGATATGTCTGCTTGATAAAAGCATATGATAACATTAAATATCCAGAGCTCTTACTAGACCTTCCCCAATTTTTTGCTGGTTCAATTGATACAACTAGAGATGAAGATGAGGACTGTCATCAATTGTCAACTAGCTCAACAACGTCCTTGCTCATGCAATGATGACTATTTAGTTTTATCATGTGTTCTTCATTATTTCATTTATCATCAGATGTATAGCTTGCATATGTCTACATTGCACAGTTTAGTTACTTCTACGGCTTGTGTGGGACACATTAGAACACTTCTTTTAAACATGATCAGTTAATTTATCTTATGCACTTGATGTGTGTATGTTTCTTTTTCAATCAATGCATAGGATAAAGTAACAAATACTGAATTGTATGTTCTAAATATGACATGAAATGACAGTTTAAATTAATATATTTCTTACTTTCTTTCAAATATGATCAACTGAATAATCAGTTTGTCTTATAACTCCTAAAAGATAAAACTTTGTTAGATCAACTGTATGTCTTGAATCTTTCATTTATTAACATTCTGATTCACTTGTTTTGATGTTTCATCAGTCCTGATTGGTTTGATTGGTTATCCTGACAACTGATATCTATCTCTACCTTGTCAAGACATCAATTATTCATTAAATGCAATAACTTTAAATTTTTCATTTATTCCTACTGAAACAACGGCACTTAGGTCTAACTAAATTTAGTGTGAACAAAATTTAGTAACATTTTCAGTGACCTCTCAGGGGTGTTCGCCTACTAAACAACTTAGAACTAGTAGACTTGCAATTCCATTAGGCATAGAGTCTTATTATGTCCTTCTCATAAACTCAGAAAACACTGTAATTCAGCTCTCCAATAGTCAAAATAGTAACAGAAAACTGAAAACAAACTCTACTGATAGAAGATTAATAGGCCCTGATGGCCAAAATGAAATACTGAAAACAAATGTGCATGAGCACTTATTAATTGCAACACTAATCTAACCTACTCTAACCGGCCAACATGCTGATCAAACATATACATTCACTGTTTAAGTGAAATAACTCCCCTTCCTAACCAACTGAGGATGCTTCTCATGTTTAGAAACTGGTAATAGGGAACAAAACACAAGAACACACCTTATGAACTATTGTATTGTAACCTGTCAAATACATTCATAGGTTTGAAACTCTTGATTTTGTTCGGATATACCTTTGATTGGCCATGAATGAGTAAGTTGGATTAGTTGTTCCTTAACTACAATGTCGTTCATAGGGGTATTGAAGACACTTTGTAACTTGTTGGTCCCATCATTGGTCAAATCCCTAATAGGGCATCCTCTTGACAGGATGAACCTTGGATTCTCATTGCTAGCTTCTTCCTGGTTATCCATTGTTTCAAACTCAACCTTCTGAGGGAGATTCTTTGAAAACATGTCACTCAATATTGCACAAAATTCATCAATTACATTGGTACACAAGATATCATCAAATCTATAATCAGCCTCTTGATCCACAATAGGCAATAAGGTACCTTCCTGACTGATTTTTTGAGAACTTGGAAGAATGTCAAAGACCATACATTGTAATGTAGCCTCATTCTTCTACTTAATTTGGACAATGCTAGTTGGCCCCTCATCATCATTTTGCTGAGTTTCAACACCCTCTTTTGTGCCTACAACTTTCTATTCTATAGATTCTCCTTCAAAAGATGATTGTTTGGCATTTAAAGTTGAAAAAAAATTTCAAAGTCATCCCAAAACATGTCCTTATCATTAGCATCTTCCTCTTCCTATGAAGGGGAACAACTTATTACCTTGTAACTATTCATGGCCAGCTGTGTATGTTGCATGATAGGCTTACCTTCACATTGCTCTACTTGATCCAAGACCTCAATGTTAGATTTCTCAGCTTCAATCAGCAACTCCTTGAATTGTTGAGGATCTTCATGCTCCTATGAAACTATTGTCCTTGATATAAGCATATCACCCTCAGCTTGCTGGACAAAATTAGGTAATTGATTGAAAAGAAGTTGATTCTTTCTCCTCACATTGAATTTTATGTACCTTGTCATCATGCATCTTTTGAACAGCATTAGAAATTTTTTCAAATTAGTCAAAATGTAGGGGGTTTGGTACCAAATTTGATTCTACTTGCCCTACACAAATAGTAGTAGCCTTTTCATATGAATCAACCTCTTGCACTACACAACTTTCTAAAAAAAATTCAACATCTTTTTCAACACAAGGAAGCTCTTTGGTGTGAATGTCACCAAATTCATCAAAAGGAACTTCTCTTGTTCGATCCTTTTTTTTCTCTAAGTGGTATTGTTGTAAAGCTACATGTAGTAAATTCACCAACCTAGCTTCTTTCTAATGGTTAATGGACTAGCCTCGAATGCTGACAAGATCCTTAGCAAAATTAGATTCTCTGAGACTTGGAATTTTAACTTTCTAAGGAGTCTATTTGCATTCAAGACTAACTTCTTGGTAGGAAGAGGGTTCTCTAGGTAGCTTGAAACTTAGAATTTCTACTTTAGGGGTATTAAGAGGCTTATCTAGTCTAAAACTCAGAAAGCTATACTTACGTACCTCTTCTTGAACAAGTTGTTCTGGAACAACATGAGTTGCTTGGGCTTAAGCAAGCAAAAGATTTGTTTATGCAGTTGCTTCCCTCTCAAGATTCTCTTCAAACTACTTTTTTTGCATCTCCCACTCCTAATCAGAAATAAAGACCTCATAGGGTGGCTGCTTTGGCTGTTGAAGGTAAACTTGATGATTCAACTCTTGCAGCTACAAATCAAGCTCTTCATACTATCTTGGCTATAATCTCCCTCCTTGTTGGTACTAATAACCCTTTATATTTGCAATTTGCTTCTCATACTGTGCTCTTTGTGCCTCCAACTCTTACTCATGTAGATAGGCTTGGTAATCTAGTTCCTCCTAGTGTTGTTTATACTCTCGTTCCCTCTCAATACCCTCCATCTTCCTATTAAATTCTGACAGAATGTCTCTTGCCATGTCATTAACCCCTTTGATTTCAAACTAGTAAGGAAGTTGAGCAAGGGTAGGTGGGTGGCAATTATACTATGCATGTTGGCTTTGCAGGGCCATGGAATAGGAAACAATAGCTTGATTGGCTTGATATGACTAATAAAGAGCCCAATGAACAACATTTTCATATTATGGTACTGCCTATAAAAATTGACATTTCTACTCATATGCAAGCTAGAAAATGGAATGGAAAGGTGATTTTTATAACATACTAGCACTTGATTATACTGGACCCAGTAGATTCAAGTTCAGTCACCAGGTATACTAGTAAGAAGCCTCTGAAGGCTAGAACGCTACTGCATATACTAGAACAACAGCTTGAAGATTAAAAAACTTCTCTGAAAATTCAGAGTCCCATTGGGAGTGCCAAAAACTATTGTCAAATCAAGTATACACCCTTGCTAAGTTCACATAAAATTAGCTACCTATTGAAACATAGAATCATTCTTAGATGTGGGTCTCCTATTATGAGAATGAATCTCCAGAGTGAGTTGGTTCTCTTATGATTCCTAAACTAATGACTTATAGGGGAAAAGGGGTGAGAGAAATGATTGAAATCGGAAACTAACTCTAAGATTTAATCTAAATGAATACTTCACTCACAAATAGTCCTTCAAGCTTCAACCTTCACAACTTCACCTATGAGATTCGATCCCTAAATAATTTGTAATAAGGTTTATTTTAAACACAAATTATAATGAGGAGCAAACATGCAATCTAACAACATTGAGACATGACAAAGGACAAGAAATTTTCACAATAGGACATCAAATCAAGGATTCAAAACACATAAGTATATGAAATAGGAAAATTTGCTATTCTAAACTAGGGAGTACAATTCATATCAATTGAGTACAATTCTCCTGTGAACAAGAGAGAAGAAACTTGTATCAACTGACTGAGAAAAACTAATATTTTTCTCCTATAAATGCCTCCAAAAGATCTCCTCAGAAGAAATCTAAAAAAGTTCCTAAAAATGGACCCTATGTCCATTTTCTAGCTACTTAGAAAAGCACAAATAAAAGCTCCTCAAACTAGCTCCAAACTAAAAAATAAAGCTACAAAACTACTCTCTCATGTGATCCCACCATAAAATTGTTTTTCTTTGCTAATGAAATCTCTAAAATTTGTTCTGTATGACTCTAAATAAAACAAATTGAAATGGAATATTTGATTTATTTTATTAGTCTATAAATTGCCTAAAATAGTTAAGTTCTAAAAGCAATTTGTCAATGATTGCTTTAAAACTAACTTTACAATGCTATGGTAATTTTATTCTATATCTCTATTTTATATGATTTTTTGCAAAAAATAAATAATATCTGGCTCATAATTTCACCAAGGTATTTTACAAGATATTACAATTGATTTTCTATAAAAATCATAAAAAATGGTGAACACATTACCATGTATTTTTTGCAAAAATATTAAAGCCTTGAAGGCCAAAACCATGGCTCTATTTCCATAAATGCATGTCCATGTGTCAATTCTCTACCACCTCATCTCTGTCTTTGTGCCTTGCAAAATGCCACCTCACTATCCATATGCATCATCATGCGAATATACCTTCCTCTTTTCAACTATCTCCCTCATGCAAAAGACACTGATACAAATGCCACCTTGCAATCTCATTTTGTCTTCATATATCTTCTTGTCTCTGACAATGCACAAGGCATAACACTTACCTTTTATCGATACCCTTGACCTTGGAGTAATATGCAAGAAATACATATTTGTTAGCCTTTTCTAACAATGATTGCTAGGAAATATATCACTTGAAGTCTTGACCCCATCGGCGTTTTGGATAATTCAATGATCACTATTTGCAATGTCAAAAAAGGAGAAGTCTAAAGAAGCATCAAGCAAAAAGAAAGAAGAAAACCTAACTTCAAGTCAATTTAATTTTTGTCTTCTCTTCTCAGCCGCTCTACAACTCCTTTATGGTTTCTTAGGGTTTGATGACTCTCTATGTTTTCTCAACTTCCTTGGCTCTTTGTGGTCAAACTCCTTGCATTTTATGAGTGAAAAGAAGTGGCAGAAACTGGTGAGTATGGTGTCTTTGAGTTTGACTAGTATTTTTTCATCATTTTCTGTAGCTCTTTGACCTTGAATAGCCATGGCCATAGATGCTTCTTCTTCTCTTTGTAACATTCTTTGACACTGTTCTTTATTTTTTTTTGTTGAAACTCTTTCAAATGTGGCAAAAATTGGTAAAACGCCTCAAAAAGAAGGGCCACGGCCATATCTATCATCCTCTCCTCTATAACTTATAAGGTAAGCTTCTTTACTTCTCTTCTCTGTATTCTAAGCTCTTTTCAATCATTGTATATGCAAAAAGAAATTAGGTTTTCAAATTTTGCTATCTGGGTAATCATTGTATTCTTTTATTTATGGTATGACCGCAACCATTCAAGGTGTCTATAGCATTTTCTTGGTCTTCTGATGTAAAACTTGAAGGCTTCATCTTTTATCATGAGGGTTTCTTCTTGAATGTCCATAGAAATGCTCTTTTACTCCACGGCCATACTCGTAAACACTTGTATCATTCTTCTTCTTGACTATATCTTCTATTCATGATCACGGAAGAAGATACCTTGTATATATTTCTTTTACCTAAAATAAGAGTTTCAATTTTGTGGCATAGTGATACTTCTTTGTTTGTCTGATAGCTCATCTTTATGATTCTATAGCTACCTTCAATGACCATATTGATATTCTAGGAAATAATAACTGTCAGATTTTTTTATGTTGTCTGTGTCATTCTTGTATACATAAATGTTTGTCAATCTCTCTTCAACAAATAACCACTGAAGATATGACTGCACTTTCTTTCACAGTTTTACACTTTGATTATTATCTTGTTTCAAGATTGTCAACTGTACATGATGTGAGTAATGACTGTAACCTACAAACTCGAAACTATGTCTTTATACTTCATCCTTCTATGCATTCAAAAAATCCTGTAGCATGTTTAGCATGTCATTTATCTTTTCCTTTTTCCTTCCATCACTATACCAGTTAGAAATCATAATGTATGAACAATAAATACTTAACTTTGTATCAGTCAGAGGTATCATTGTAACATGTATCTCTTTCTTTGTCTTGATTATATTGTTGTAGTTTGTCATTTGATCTCTTTTGCCTACCACCTGTAAGATTCTTTATCATTTGGTCATGTATGGTTACACCTGTACTTGATAATCTAAACCTGTAGCTTCCATTTGTCTCTCTAACATGATGTATCTCATTCATTCATGACTGTCAGAGTCCATGATGCTTTTATCTGATTATGTCCTTCATCTTATTGCCATACTTCAATCATTTCTTAAGTCTAATTTTATGAACTGTGACATGAAATATGATAGCAATAAGGCATCTTAATGATGATATGAACAAGAAAAGTACCTTTCATGGCTGCATTTCTATTTTCTACACTCTCTCAAGTTGACTCAAGCACTTTGAACTTATCTGATTTGTTTTAATCAACTGCAATCAATGTAAACATAGTTTATACGAGCAATTGCTCCTTTTCATGATTATGATGACACACTTGTCTGTAAGTTGTTTTAATGATGCATGATAGAATTTTGAATGATGCATCCTGTCTTATTCTAATATTCCTTTTCAAATAAATAGGAAAGGGAACGTGATGGGCTCAACCCTTGTGGGAGCCACATTTTCTCCACATGTTTTAATGTCTTCAAATCAGCAACATTACTTTTCCTATACCTGGATAGTGAACAAACAAGTTAGCATAAAAACATACCTGATGGATTTGATTGATCATTTTCATAATGTTTTGATTTATGGAACATGTCTAATTTGATCTTTCATATGATATGCATGATGTGATAAGTTGATATGTTTGCTTGATGAAAGCATATGATAACATTAAATATCCAGAGCTCTTATAGGACCTTCCCCATTTTTTTGTAGGTACAACCGATACAACTGGAGCTGAAGATGAGGACTATCATCAATTGTCAGCTAGCTCAATAACTTCCTTGCTGAGGTAAAGGTGGATGTTTAGTTTTATCATGTGTTCTTCCTTATTTCTTTTATCATTAGATGTATAGCTTGCATATGTCTGCATTGCTCAGTTTAGTTACTCCCATGGCTTGTGTGGGACACATTAGAACACTTGTTTTAAACATGATCAGTTAATTTATCTTATTGACTTGATGTATGTATGTTTCTTTTTCAATCAATGCATAGGATAAAGTAACAGATACTGAATTGTATTTTCCAAATATGACATGAAATGATAGTTTAAATAAATATCTTTCTTTCTTTCTTTCAAATATGATCAACTGAATAATCAGTTTGTCTTATAACTCCTGAAAGATAAAAACATGCTATATCAACTACATTTATTAAATCTTTGATTTCTTGACATTTTGATTCACTTGTTATGATGATTCATCAGTCCTAATTGGATTGATGGGTTATCCTGACAACTGATATCTATTTCTACCTTGTCAAGATATCAACTATTCATTAAATGCAATAACTTTAAAGTTTTCATTTATTCCTACTGAAACAACTGCACTTAGCTCTAACTAAATTTAGTGTGAACAAAATTTAGTAATAGAAACATCAATACATCATTTTTTGCAATATCTTTTGGCTATCCTGAATTAGCTGATAAGTGGGATTCTTGCATGTTGTCTTCATCATCACCAACATAAGTAGGTAGCTGATCAAACAAGGAAACTAAAACATCTTCCTTTTCTGGTTTATCCTCCATTTGAACTTGGACAATTTGTCTTTGCAATTGGAGACTCTGACCCTCCAATCTTTACATCCTGCTTTGATCCATCTTATAAAAGGCATTAGAAAACTTGTCAAAGGAATCAAAATACAAAGGATTTAGGATCAAGTTTGAATCAACTTCCTTTACACATTCATTATGCTCGTAATTAGTTGGAGCTGCAACACAAAAAACAACAACCTTTCCATGTGAATAATCCTTTTGCGCTGGTTGATCTTCTCAAATATTTATATCATTTTCTACAAAATAAGGAATCTTTTTAGTACAAACATTGATAGATTCATCTAGAGGAGTATTTTCTTTTTCAATCTTCTTTTGCCCTAACTGATATTGCTCTATGGCTATATGCAATAAATTTATATTTCTAGCTTCCTTCATGGTGAATGAGTTATTCTACCAGACAATAGGTCCATCCTTATAAAGGTGAATAATGATAGGACAATTAGATTCATCTGGTTGGGGAACTTAAGGAACTTCTTGGATTTCTTGAGGGGAAAATGTTGCTGAAGGGGCTGATTTACAACTATACTAGGTTGAATATGATTAGTTTTCTCAACTTGCAAGGGATGAAGGGTTTTGAAACTTGGGATTTCAAGATTGAGAGGCTAGTTTGGGGAATCAAGGACCTTGTTCTGCCTAAAATTCAAAAATTTATACTTACATACCTCTTCTTGAATAAGCTATTCTAGAACAATAGGAGTTGCTTGGGCTCGAACAAGAAATTTTTTTTTTTTATGCAGCTGCCTCCCTCTCAAGATTCTCTTCAAACTGTCTCCTACATGTCTCCAACTCTTGGTCAGAACTAAAGGTCTCATAGAATGGCTGCTCTAGCTGTTGGAGGTAAACTTGATGATCTAAATCTTGCTACTGCAAATTGCACTCTTCATATGGCCTTCCTTGAAATTTCCCTTCTTGTTGGTACTAATGTCCTAAACTAGCCCACTCTTCCTATTATAAATTATACCGGTGTTGCTCCTTAATCTTCTCTACCTACTTTCTGAAGTCATGCATGAGCTCAAACAACATACTCTTTATACTTGCAATCTCCTCCTATTGCTAATTATACTACTCTTCTCTCTTATTCTCCTCCATCTGCTTATTAATGTCTAACAGAATGTCTATAAGCTTCTTTATTTAAGAATTTTGAAGCTGATTGGAAGATCGGGTAGGAATGGGTATGTGGTAAGCATCCTAAGTATTTGGACTAAAACCAACATTATGGTTTCTTGTGTATGGCTAGTAAAGAGGCTAAGTAGGGGTGGGTGGGTGGTAATTATATTATGCATGCTGATTTTGAAAATCCATGGGATTAGAAAAAGTAGCATAATTGGTCTGATATGGCTGACATGGAGATGGATAAGTAGAATTTTCATAATATGGGGGTGCGTATACATGTTGGCTATGAAAAGTTGACATTTTACTCATATAAAAGCTAGAAAATGGAATGAATAAGTGATTTTTGTAACATACTAGCACTTGATCATACTGAAACCTGTAGATCTTGATTCAAAGTCACCAGATGTGTTTAATTTTCTGCCTCCAAAGGTTGAGATCACTAACACACACACCAAATATCAATGATATATGATCATGCTATTAGACTGGAATAGTCCAATCTGTCCCAATCAAGTTTTCATAAGTTGAATGCACTAGTTCTACATGTAAGACCAGAGAAATTTAAGTCACCAGGTATACTTGTAAAAAGCCTCCAAAGGCTAGAACACTGCTACATATACTAGAGCAACAACTTGAAGAATTGATAGCTTCTCTAAAAATAGTTTTAGAG
Organism: Cunninghamia lanceolata; assembly: GCA_027924645.1. NCBI lineage: Eukaryota > Viridiplantae > Streptophyta > Pinopsida > Cupressales > Cupressaceae > Cunninghamia > Cunninghamia lanceolata. The sequence goes on from BSBN01000934.1 coordinate 7,006,283, forward strand.
TCCCACCGTGTGTGCCAAAAACTATTATCAATCAGATATGCACCCTATGCTAAGTTATTCAACTTAACTATCTAGTGACACATGGGAACACTCCTAGGTCTGTGGGTTGCCTAAGCTTGGAGTGAACCTCTAAAGTGAGCGGGTTCCCCTAATGATTTTCTAATCTAAGTATCTTTCTAGGAAAAGGGGTAGAAGGATAACTGCAAATGAAATAAATAACTAAAATTAACTCCCAAGGTGATGCACAAATACTTAAACTCCTACCAGATCTTACTCACAATCAGTTCACATAACTATAATTCTCACAACCCCTTGATTATACTTAATTCATTAATATTTCACATGAAGGTTCATCTGAACACAACATGCAACTTGAATCAAATAAAATACTTGCATAACCATCACAAAAATTAAGATAAAACAAAGGATAAATAACTATCATAATGCAATACCAAATTAACCTTGCAAATGGGTAAACAAATGGGAAGGAAAATTGCTACTCTATAAAATGGAAGGAATCATGAGTACAAAACTAAAATACAACTCTACTTTTCTCTAACTCCTAAGAAAGTTCTAGCTATCTTCAATATATCCTATAGAATGATCTTGTAGAGAAAAGGTAGGAAAAGATCCTAAAAATAGTCATGCCAATCCATTTTTGGGCTCCCTAGAAAAGCTAACAAAAAGCCCACCAAACTACCTCCATACTATAAAAACAAACTCCCCAAAAGTCCTCCAATGTGGCCCCACTTGAAAATATGCTTTGTCTCCTCCAAAAGATTCCATTTTGTCCATATCTGCCCCAAAAGAAAGAAAACTAAAGAAAATGAGATATTGTTTGCTTTATCAGTTTTAACTACATAAAATAGTTTTAAATTTAAAGCAATTTATAAATCATTTCTTTAAAACAAAACTTTACATTCAAATTGCAGTTTTTTTCTATATCCTGATTCAATTTGATATTTTACAAAATATTACAAGGCTATATGTGACATATTGCCAAGTATATTACATTACATAGCATTTAAATTTTCTATAAAAAATCATAAAAATGTATCAAGGCATATATGTGTAGTTTTTACAAAAAATAAAAGGCCTTTATGGCCTTTCCTCCATTTGGTTGTGCAAATAATCTCCAAGGCATGTGACCTATCTTCAAAAGGGACCAAATGGGCTTTAAGGTAAAATGCATAGGCATGTGGTATGAAAAAAGGGACCTAAAGGCACGTGACACCATTCTAAGTCTAGAGACTTAGGCATTCGACATGGTGAATAACCTAGCTCATGTGTATTGGTAATGCATTTTGAATTTCAATCCAATGTGATAAAAATAGCACTATTGAATTAGGGCATATTGAAATGCTAAAGAAAAAAGACTTTGCCCTCTTTTCTTGACCTCATTTTGACTTCAAACGTTTAAGAGAAAATTCTCTCTGCATACAGACCACCACCATGCTAGGGTTTGGAGAAGGAGAATCCTTGATTTCTAGATGTGTCTATATTTTTTATGGATTTTATATAGAAAATGAAGGCAAGCTACTATTTGCTACATATGTGACTCATATTCTTGATTTCCTTTCATTTCTGAGATACAAAGGCCTTTGTATTTCCTCTAATAGATCTGTTGTTCTTTATTCACTCTTTGAGTCACCACCATGTATTTCTTTACCAGAGCCATTAAGAACGACTAGGGTTTGAAGAAAACTAGACATTTCTTTCTATATTCTGAGCAATGCCTTGAGGGTTTTTTTAAGGCAAATGCAAGGTAAATCTTCTCTCCATCAAAATTGCACCATTTCCTTTTATCTCAGACAAATCTTAGATTCAATGCCATGACCAAGTTTTGCTTCTGATGCATATCACTTGTTGTATTTCTTTCTGCATTGGAGGTTCCATGATTGCAATTGTTTGAATTCCATTCAAGAGCAAATTAAAGAAAATAAGGGAAAAAATCCTCAGCTCTGTATATCAGCCAAGGTAAGCTCTTCGAGTCTGAACTCTGTATATTATCTCTGGTTTCATCATTTTATGTTTCATAAAACTTGTTTAGGCACTTGGAGGCCACAGCTGCATATAACATTTTCTCATCTTTCCTGAGTATTATTACATACACAAGTTTAAAATACTCTTTTACCTCTGTATCTGCATTTTTCCCCTATGCAATACAATGGAATTTTGACATCTAGCAGTCTCTTCATAGTGAACCATAGGTCTACTTGTATCTTCCTCCTTTTGTTGGCATTCTGTATTTTATATGAATTTAGAAACCCTTGACATAGTTCTGTATCTGCAGATTTGTATAACACCCTGTATGGGTATTATCTTTTGTGAAGAAAACTCTTTCTATTTGTGGTTTCAAGATACAAACTGATATGGGTTTTATCATTCATGAAGAAAGATACATTTTTGTTGTTAAGAAAATCCATGGCCAGATACTGCATTTTCATCATTACTGAGTATGATCTAGGTCGTGGATGAAAAAATGTATTCCTTAGCACTTCAAAAATGAAACCCTAGGTGGGTTATATTGTAACTAGATTGTGACTATTCTTTTGTCATTCTGGGCATTTCCTTGAGAATGAAAACAGTTCAAAAGTCCTTAATTTTCCTTTTGTGTCTTCCACTCCTTGATTTGGAACTGTATAGGGAGGGTTTCAAGCCTTTTGAGGAAGATTGTTCCCTTGATTGTGGCCTGAGACTCCATGATTCATGATATTACTTGTATCTTTTCTTTCTCTACATTTTACATTCATGGTTGCATCTTGATTTGGTGACTGATATATTTCATCATTCTTAAGTACTCTTCCTGTAGCATTTGAAATTACAAAAAATATATTTTGATACAGTTATATGTGTGATGCTCCAATGGACAGATGTAACACTTTACTTCTCCTGCATACTTGGACATTCTTTCCTAATCCATGACATGTCATGTTACGTTACATACTACTGCAACTATAATTTATCATTTCTCTTTTCACACTAGAAGGTTGACATAACACTTGATCAATATTGCAGTTGTATATGACATTTGTGTTTATACTATTTTCAAGATGAAATATAGAAGATAAATGTATGTTGTCTCTTTCCTTTGAATCCTCTTGTGGCATTGAAATTCCAAATTATATCTAGATACTCACACAGTCGTGCATCTATATATGCTCTATTTGATGAATGTGGCACTTGACATTGAATAGGGCACTTTTAATCAGCATATTATTCTACAATATTATTATATGGAAGAGAACTTATGATTAAACTATATTTTGACATTTATCATTTCACTGCTACAGTTCATTGTGTCTTTGCAAATACACCATATCTAAAGACAATTACTCCTCTTCTTTGTACATTATCTAATATGGTTACTTTGTAACATGGCATATACACTTGGTGTTGTAATCTCACATATTATATCAAATGCATACACATGCCATATTGAATGATAGCACTCTTTTACCTTATTGTAGCATGGAAAATGAGATACATGATGACTACATTAGTTTGATTGTTATTTCTTGTATGACAAAGATGCTCATTTCTTACAATTACTACTACTCCATAGATGCAATGTATATCATGAAGCTGATATACTTTGTGGGAAATCATATCATGTTCAATGACAATAGTTTATATTCACTTGGCTGAGATCAAATGTCTCTATGCATAGCATTCCTTCACATGCTACCTCCCGTAGTAGCATCTGAAACATATGATCTCTTGACTGTCATGTATTGATTAAGGTTGTTCCATTACACTTGAACTACGACTTGATGTTCTATGGTTATTGGTTGACTATTCCAATATCATGATCTTGAATGCATATAAGAACAATATATGATATTCTAACCTTGATGTTGAGAATACCTTTTAATTCCATACCTCATCAGATATCCTTGTAAAGAGCTCAATGCTCATTGATGATTCTCACTTCAACTCACCCTGAATTGGTAATCATAGGATGGCATTGGGCTTGAAGCTCATAGGCTAAGTTGATGTAGTATTCCTTCAGTTGACTCGTTCCTCTTTGCACTGTATGAGTAAGTACTCCTATTCGATTCCCCTAGAAACTCAGGGGCAACATGCTAGGCTCAACCCTTGTGGGAGCCCACTTTAAACCACATGCTAATATGTCTCTAAATAGCTACATGACTTATCCTATACCTACACATGAAACAAACATGTTAGTTTAAAAAAAATTGAAGCTCAATGATTGCTTCTCTTTCAGTCTCTTGCATGTGAAAGATCTAATGTTGGATATAGTAGACCATAGGCAATTTGTTATGTTTCTATTGATAGGCACATAGGAAACCATATTTGGAGCTCTAACATAACCTTTTCCAATTCTATAGGTTCTCTCAGAGATCACGAGTGAAGAGGAGCCAGCTGCAATGATGGATATGTTCTTCCTTTTTTATCTTCAGTTGCATAGCTTATTCCTTATATATGTACTTGTTCATCTATTCCAATAGTTTGTGTGGGACATTTAATCTATCATGTTTTCATTCAATGCAATGTTTATTTCTTTTATGTATCTCATTTGTAAAATGAATAATCATTGTAGTGAAATGAAATAACTTATCTTTCAAGCAACCTTCTGCAATTGAATGATGATCTAAAAATTATTTTCCTCTATTGAACAACTGAACTGCAACATAATTGAATATCTCAAACACTCCAGCTATGCAAACAGGATATCAGATAACATGTTAAAAAACTTTCTCATGTAAACATGAACTGAATGTACTCTAGCTCTACCAATTTGGGTTGTAGAGAAAATTGGTAACAAGAATATTTGCATCCTCATGATGTTTACCTCCCTCCCACCCCTGCTTGGTCTTCTTGGCAACCTAATAATGCCTATTATCAACCCTAAGAAGACTACGTTAAGTTACTAGAGCTTAGGGAGCCTTTAGATGACATTAAAAGAAATATGGGGTATAATCAGCCATAAAAACCCTTTAATAATTTTAATATAAAAAATGAACATGATGTGATGGTGATACTCTAAGGGTTCCAATGAGAATGGGATGAAATTTAGGGAATGATGGAATATAATAGACAACAAGAGGAGCTTTCTTATCAGGCTCATCTTCAATAGCTATAGATGGAGGCAGAGGAAAAGGCTTGTTGGCAGAAAATTAAAATGCAGCTTGCAACCTTATCTAAGGAATAATTAAGGCAAATGATTTCTAATGTAGAGAGATAGGAAGCTCAAGTAGTCCCCTCCATTCCAAGTTTTAGGAAGCCCCTCCCTTCTACACAAGTCCATCTTGTAGCAGAAATAACTCCCAAATTCAAGATCTCAAGCTTCAGGTAGAATAACCCCTCTAGGCCTACAAAACCACTTTCCAATTTCAAAATCCCAAGTTTTAGAGGCCCTCAACCTTTATGGGTGTCTGTACCTATACAAATCTAGCCTGTTATTCCACAAGAAGCCCTTCTAGCCCCCGTTTCATGTTAGCTCTCTTGTCCCGACACTAGCCCAAAGGTGGAGGATAGGCCAGTTTTTTGGCAGGATACTAGGTTCTATGAACCATAAAGGGGAGTGTTGTGTAGCCAACTATTTGTGAGCCCTCATGCATTATTAAAACTAAAAAATTTAGACTTGTTTCAAGAACAAACTAAGTCCAATCAATTGGAGGAGGAATGCATCAAGCATGAGTTAGTGCTAATTCAGTTGTGGTGTTGAGTCCTCTTGACTTTGGCTCATTTGTAGAGTTTTCCCAAGCTTTCAACAAGATGAATGAAACTGAAATGCAAAGAAAGCATGGTGAAGAAGTCTAATTGCAGAGGCAGTACAAGTAGAATGATGTGGAGTTGAAGTCAAACATTGAAGGTAATCCTAATTTGAGGGAGGAAGTAGTTGAAGCAATGAAACTATCTAGCTACATTGAAAATGAAAAAGGCATGCAGATGCCAACATTATCTGCAGTTCTAGAGTAACATAAAGACATTGAAATTGATAGTGAATTGTCATAGGTTGAGGCCAACCATAATAATGAGGTTCCAGCTCATGAAAAGGAGCATGTAAGTAGCCCCATTTTGGAAAATGAAAAAATTAATGAAGCCAGAGTGGATCTTCTCATAGGTCTGCATGTTTCGAGCAACTTGAAGACCTCTTTTAAGATGAGATGGAGCTTCTCTGCTGAAGATATGACATCGATCCAGCATCCCCTGAGGAGGAACATCATAAGCATCTTGATATTAAGGTTGCTGCAATCATATTTCTAGTTGAGCCATAGGAGCTAGAGCATTTAGACCACCAGTGCTAGACAAATAATGAAGAATCAGAGCAGAGGCATGAGATCAACTCTGTTGATTTACATGTCATTTTAAGGGGATGTCCTATGAGACATCTGGCCCACCTAGAGATAGATCATGGAGAGTCACCACTTGTCATGCTTATTCCTGAATATGAAGTTGAGCGTCAAAATAAATGGGGTCAACACATTTATCCACTTCAAGGTAACTACATCAACAATCAGTTCAAGTGGGTAAGTGAGTTTGTTCCCATTCTTGGGGAAGTGTTTTGTCAATTTTTTGTATCCCCATCCCTTCCCCACCTCTTTTTAGCTACCTACAAGAATAAAAAGCATTGTATCTTGTTGAGAAGGGGTAGTTATTTTGAAAAACCAGTTAATGGATTTCTCTAAAGTCATTTTTGGTTGGTTAGTTTATGTGTAGGTTAGATCTATTATCTATTTTAGGTTTTCTTTCAATAAGTTCTTTTACACAAGCATCATTCTCATTAGGAGATTGTTTGTCTTGTTTCCCAGAGGCAGTGTTCAGTTTTGTGTTTGTATAGCCAACCCATGTTCTTGTTGTTGTACCCTTTGACTCTATGCCCAATGGATTGGTAGTCCTTTCGATCCTAGTGTTTAGCAAGAAAATACCCATGCATAGTCACCAAAATGTTATCCTATTTTGTCTTCTAGCCAAATAGCCTGAAGATCCATGAGATCCTAGTATTCCCACCCTTTGAAATGCAAGAGAAAACCACCCAAAATGGCTAAGTCCCAAAAATCCTATGTTTTCCTTGTGTTTTTTTACCTTTTCAGAGTTTCAAAGCTTGGGATTCTCCTCCTCATCATGCCATGTCTGACGACTTCAAGCTCCACTTTGCCTCTTTGCAAATTTAGTTAAGTGTTTCAAAGTTTCAGCCTTTAGACTTTTCCTCTTCTCTCTTCCTTTCTTTTGAAGGTGAAAGGAAAAGGGCCTGAGCCTTGAACTCTGTCAATTATTACTCCTTCTAAGGGACTCTACCACATTGTAGAGATTATTTTATTGAGAAAAAGGTGATGGCAAAACCGTAGAATGATGAAAGGTGGCAAGTTTTCAATGGATCAAAATTCAAAGAACCTAAGGATGGCCACATGGCATATTCTAGTTGCTTTATGCCATTTTGTGAAGGTTATTTTATTAAGGCAAAGGGTGACCATAGAATAGTAGGAAGATGCCACATGGTCATGATGTCATCTAGAATTACATTAAGGGCGAAGGCTTGAGGTCTGAGTTCTACTTCTTTTCATTCAAAATTATTCTAAGTGTTTCAAGGAGTTCAACTTCAAACTTTTCTTCTTCCCTCTTCCTTTCTCTAGAAAGTGGAAGTTTGAAGGCCCAAACCCCAAACTCTAATGAACCTTTGTAAAAGTAGCTATGTCTTCAATTTGTGATGCTCAAACTTTCTCTCTTCTTCCTTCTCTGGGAAGGCGTAAGGTGCCAGGCCTATGGACTGATCCCCTCTAATTTCTCAATTTGGCTAGGTGCCATGGAGGTCGGGAGTTCTCTCTTCCACGTTCTCTCTTGGAAGGCCAAATTCTAGAAGTTTGATATGTTGGAGCTTGACCTTTTTGCCTTCCAAAGGCTTTTTCTACTATTCAAAATGTGACGGGACTACTCAACGACCCTCTTGGTCACCATTAATGCTTCTTTAGAGCCTGATTTCTTGTAGGAGATGGATTCCTCATCTCCCCATACTACTACAGCCTTTTTTGTATTAAATATTTGTAGCAAGGGTATGGGAAAACACTCTTATTTAGTAGATTTCATGGGTAGAGCCATGTGGGCATGCCCAAAGGACACATAATGGATTTATTTTAGCATGGGCAACAATTCTCTCTTGTTGACTTCTCCTCCCACATCCATGGATGCTACAGTATGGTTGGAAATGCTATATATACATGAATCAAAGACATAAGAAAGGTTATTGTTGGTTAGCTATTCTTCTAGGCTTTTATGATGGGTAGATTATTTGTTATTTTTAGATCTTGTAATGCACATATAGAACCAACTGGGTGTGATACATTGTGCTCAATATTTAGCCTTTGTTGTCTCTGGTTGATTGTTCATCCATGAATGTAGATGATTATTTTGTGTTTACTCTTCCATAACAAGTTATCTTCCCTTTGTAATGTCTATTTAGCCTTCATGATAAATACAATCACTGATATTTTGCCTCTATTATGTTTTTCCTCTGTGTTTATTTGAAGTTATAATTCATTCTGTGGATAAAATGGTCCCTCTATTAGTTACACTCTTCTATTCGAAACTCTATTAAAGTTATAAGTCTATGTGAGTTTATTTCAGTATTTGAGGTCATTGTTGTGCTATGTTAGTCCCAACTAACATATAAAAGAATCTAATGCATCACCTCCTCTTTTAATTTCAGCATTTTCTTCTTTTTCCCTATGAGCGTACCATTAGATTTAGTTTAATTATCTGAGCCTTAAGCTCAAAAAGAGGAACCACCCTTCTCTAGATGTCAAATCTCATCTACAAGGTCTCACACCTTGAGATCAATACCATTGTGTCATTGGAATGCTTGCACAATATCCAAGCAAGGTGCAATTTCACGTGACAACAATCCTTATTTTGTTGATGCAAAATCTGGGGCATGTGTTTAGGGCACAATAGATATGACTCCAAATATTGTGGGCCTTTATTAAACAACACGTTGATACCAAATATTTGAAATTTAATCCTTGTTACAGTTGATTGATAGACTAGGATATTAGAACACCTTAAGATTATGTGATTAAATAAAGTTATGATTGTTATACAATTCAATTAAGCAACATTGAAATAAGAACAAGTAACAATGTGTAGATTAAAGGTACACATGGGAAACATATTCATGTTGACCACCCTTATAGAAAAAATGCACCAACAAAAGGATAATAACAATTGTTTTGACAAGAAAAATTGTGTCCAATACAATAAGTTTCTCTTGTAGAGTCTCAATTTATAAACTAGAACATACAACCACACAACAAATTTCTACACCTTCAAGAAATCAACAATCAACCTACCAAACATCATTCCATTTGTACTAGTAGATATATATATATATATCTTCTTGGAATACAAACCATATAACTATGTAACATATATGTAGAATACTAATACTTAAATAACCATCTAACAACTATACCATGATGTTAGCATACCACACATTAGATGAAATATTAACTCTCTATATGGATGATCACCACACATAATAAGTGATTTCTAATCACATTTGGTCAAAGGTTGTTGACAAACTTTACTTGAACAACACATGTCTTCCTAAACTATATCCAAACATCATCCTTGGATTGTGGTACTAGAAACAAACACCTAATTTCTTCTAGCTTCTTATGGTATCTTCAATCATCTCCTAGGACATTATTGTTATTTTATCCACAATCACATGTACTCCAATAGTATTGTAAGTGCACCTACACTGTAATACACACTCTAGTCATATATTCATAGAATTATGTAGTTATGAGTTCTCCTTCAAACAAATCATAATTGGTAAGATAACAACAATGGATGTGTACATATATCCATGTTAAGGTCTATGCTATTTTAATTGACCACAACTTACCATAGATCACTTTCACTAACTCTAGAGTTGTTTACTAGGTTGTTAACAAACACTAAAACATGAACTTATAACAAGCTCATCAACTTCTCTCATTAAAACCCTTAAAAGTAAATCTCCATAGATGAATACCACACCAAAGATCCAACTATTTAGGATGAAAAAGAGGTGATTTGTTTAGGGTTTGATTTCAACGGTTTATATTGATCCTCCTTTCACCACTAAACATTCAAGGACATTCAGCTGAGTCGAGGAGTCTACTACAGGTGTCTTGTCATTTGAAATATAGGGGAATATTGGAATTGTATGATTTTGTTGTTCAATTAAGCCCAATTATGCTCAAAAACCTAATTATATGAATTCATGAACAAACAGATAAATTACAGAAAATGATCGCACACAGAGATATCAAATGACAATCAAATGTATACAAGATTTTGAAGTTAAGAAAATGACAAAGTTAGGGACTAATGAGCAAGTGCCCTAGTCTAGTGCCATAGTTTTTGTCGAGACCTGGGAATCTTGTTTGCAACATGTTCTTGTTGTTCCAGACATTTTCCTATTGTGGGATCAGGATGATGAATGAGTGAGCACCTATATCTAGGTCCCTATTTTCTTCTCTAATCTACAATTCTAATAGTCTACACTACTCTCCTACATCTCCACTTCTTCTACTTTCACAACTTGCAACCTACAATCACAGTAAAATAGGTTGGGGGTTGTGGTGTTTAGAGGCTTACCTCAATCAAGCCTCAGAGAGACATTCAAGTCTTCCAAACACTATTGTCAGATAAAGAGTATGTATATCTATAGGATAGAGGTAAAATCTAAATGATAAATGATAGAAAACACAATTGATATCACCTTGTAGTGAAGATCTCATGGAAGGAAGATGCTCTTCATGCCATGAGGAGATCGATGCCAAATCTACAAATACAAACACAAGAACAACACACATTCTACTCTGCCACATAATGAATGCCTTGAATCACTTCCACAAAATCACAATGCTCATCTAATTTCCATCTAGTTTGCAAATGAAACATAATCATGCTTATATATGCAACTACAAACATTCTCGCTAAGAATTTCGTAATTCAAACTTGTTGTGTTGGCATAGGACCTAAATAACGATCATAAACTGAGAGTTTGAAATTGGTCCTAATCTAAAATAGGGTAGGACTAGGCGCAGATGCCCAAGTCCTCCCCCCTATTTCAGGTAGGATTTATGTTAAGTGCATCCTTTGAGTCCTATTTTCCATGAAACTTCAAGGTTTTCTCATCAAGAGTCATCAAAATCATGCAAGATGCTCTAAATGCATTCTAAAGGACCTGGGAGCTAAACCTTAAGAGGAAAAAGCCCCCAAGGTTACTTTTTCTGACATAAAACTTAGCCCCCACTTTAATGTCTATATAAATATAAGGCACATACATGCATTAAAGTATAGTCAACAAACACAGAAAACATGTCAAGCACGGAAAAGACATGCCAGTCACAATGAAGACAATAATAGGCATGCAAAACATGGACAAAATAGCATTGAAGACACGCAAAACATAGTGAATATAGTGAATGCAGTGAAAACAATGATGATTTTCTATTTTATTTTTCATTTTCATAAATATGAAATATAGATGCAAGTACAAGGAAAGTAAACACACCACCCATAATGCAGGAGGGACTCATCGCCACTGGTCTTTACACTACATATGGGGCAACAAACATGCAATACAAATCAAGCAGCCATACAAATTCCTAAGCATAGGAGGGACTCATCGCCACTAGTCGTTAAACTATGCTTGGGAATAAACACGTAATACACACACACTTGGAAGACATGAAGAAAACATAATAGACAAGTAATGGAGTGTTCCTATTTCTATGTTCATCACCATCTTAGACAAATTGTTGGCACACATCCACAATTTGGCTTCACCACAATTGTTGTCAATCAAAGTATGCACCCAAATACTAAGATATTAGCATAGCTACCTGTTGATACATGGGAACACTCCTAGGCTTGTGGGTTGCCTAAAACTTGGAGTGAGCCTCCAGAGTGAACTAGCTCTCTTGATAATTTCACCTAATCTAAATGAATTTCTAATAAAAGGGTAGAAGATTGACTAAAAATATAATTCTAAACTCTAACAGGCGATATTTTAGTAGAACTTTACTTATTTTGATGCTTTTACTCACAATCAATTTCTCAGGATAATGACTTTCACAATCTCACATGTGCATACAATACAATAATGATTTGCATGAAGGTTTGAAATCAAACACAACATGCAGCCTGTATTATATAGACTTTTGCACTCACACCTGTAATAGTAGGACATACAAAGGATCTAAAAGAAAGTATCACAATGATAACATCAAACTACCACTAAAAAAATGAGACAAAATTGAATGAGAAAGGAAAACTCTACTATCTCTATTAAACTAAAATAAGTATAAAATGAGAATTTGAGTAAAAAACGTGTTTACCAGCTCTCTGTAGGTGAACAAGAGAGAAGAAGCCATAATCTAAACTAAGAAAAAACTAAGTTTTTCCTCCTATATATGCCTTCAAAAATCTACCAAGGAAAAGATGAAAAAACTTTTCAAAATAGCCACCCTGATCCATTTTTGAGCTCCATAGAAAAGCCACCAACAAAGTCACCAAACTATCTCCAAACTGAAGAAAAAAGCTACCAAAATGCCATCCAAAGTGGTCCCACCAAAATCTCCTCAAAATCAGGCTTTACCTGATGAATAAAAGCTCCAGTTTGCCCAGTTTTCCTCAATTTTGCCCAAAAGAAAGAAAATCTAAAAAGATATGATATAATCTAGATTTACTTTGTTTTAAACTACATAGAAACAACAATTATTAAAGAAATTTATAAAAGCATTGCTTTAATAATGTTTTACAATGAAATTTGCAGTTTTATCTCCTGATTTGTCTTGATTTGATTCGTCATAAAATTATACAGGGATTTTGATTTTATATTGCCAAGTATAACACATTTCTTTTGAGCATTTGATTTTCTATAAAAATATTAAAATTTTGCAGGCAGTATTGAAGGTTTTGGAAAAAATAAAAGACCCCTAGGGTCTATCCTCCATTTGATCAGCAAAAATTCCTAAGGCAATATGGCATGTGTGGCAAAGGGCTCTAAGAAGTAAAACATCCTAAGTCATGACGACTGGGCATATGCATGGTGAAAAAAATACCCCAAGGGGTATTAGCTAAGGCAATAAAAAATAATTCAATGTGATAAAATATCACAATTGAATTAGGGCATCATGGAACCCTAAGACAAAACATTCGATGCCCTAACTTTTCAGGCTGATTTTGCATTTTGGATTTTCCTCCATTTTGCTATTTCAAAGAAATTATTTGAGGATTCTTGAAGGAAAGTGTAAGGTAAACCCCTTTCTGTAACAAATTTGAACCATATTTTTATTCTGAATATAAGTCTTGGCTTTAAAACTGCAGCCATCATTAGTTTCTGATTTATTTGCTTTGCCTCTTCACTGTTGTTTCTTTCTTGTGTTTGGGCTGCCATGGAAGACTTGTTTGAGTTCTTTTGAGACAATATAAGGAAAAAAATCTGCAACCTCATGTATATATCCTCACTCAGAAGCAAGGTAACCTCTCATCTTTTGAGCTCTATATCATTTCTTTAATTTGTCCATTATAGGCCCGCGGCGGCCTCACTTGTATATCTCAAAATTTATGAGTGTTTATCAAACCCTCATGAGCTCGAACCCTCTATTTCCTGTATTTGTCATTCTTTTATGCAAATTTGATAAGGGTTTTGATATTTGAAAGGAAAACACATTCTCAGGTCATGGCCTGTGAACTTACAACACATTGTATTACCTGCATTTGTCTTTACTCTATATGAAGAAGGTTTGATTTGACCTTGTCTCATGAAAGAAAATGCAAATTTTATACTCTAGATATGCAAGTTCATGGGTAATGAAACCCTTCATGGACACTCCTCTCCATAACCCTAAGTATGCTTTGTATATGAATGACATGACATGCTGTGGCTGTAGGTCTATATCTAAGATTATGAAGATTTCTGTTGGAAACAATGCAGATAACTGAGAGGGGGGGTGAATCAGTTATCTTATAACTTTTCTATTTTTCTTTTCTTTTCTTAACTTAACATTTAATGTTATACCAAAGCAAGAAAATCATAAGATCTAAAAAGAAATTAACACATAACACAAGGATTTTCACATGGAAACCCTGTTGAGGGAAAAACCATAGGGTGACTAACCCAAGATTGTATTCTCTGTTAAAAGAATAAAGATTACAAATTTGGCACTTGCCAATTAGGGCTCACTGCCCAAGCACACTACTCACAAGAGGCCCACTGACTACAAGAGACTTGTAGTCTACAAATGCTTACAAATGTTACCAAGGTGTTTGAACTGATGAACAACATCTATGCATGCAGGATTTTAGTTCTGGTTAGATACAATATACTGATCTGGCACATTTCATTGTTCCTCTGCTTAATATTACTTTCCTGTCACATTCTGGACTTGAATTACTATCTTCATACTTGCCTCTACTTTTCTTTGCACTTCACCATTCAAATAATCAAATTCACACTCTTACAAGATTTTATCCTTACACTATATATATCCACATCAAGAATTTCTAACACTTTCTTAGTTGGCAATAAGAAAACTTGAGATATTTGTAAGTTGTTGATCTGTTGGCTGAATTCACACTAGATTAGTGATGCGCATGAAAACATAGGCATAGAAGTCATTAATCATGTCAGCTAACAATGTATGATATCACAGATTGCTTGATCAGCACCTTTTACACATCCAGATTGAAGTGTGATACTCTGTCACTCAGTTCTTCCTCTGTCTACTCTGCCAGACTGGAACCCAAAGACTTAGATGCTCATATCTTTTACATGTTTTACGACCAGAAGCTAAATCTATGGAATACACTAATCATATGACCCCTCTTTACTTATCCACATCCGTAGCTTATTGAGTTACACAATTTGAGAGATTTGGACCTGATTGTCAAATCATGTAGCATGCTATGTTCTTCTCTACTGGACCATCTTGACCTCAATCTAACTTCTGGTATGAAATAATTACTGATTGCAGATGTCTAGGATACACTTTATTGCCATCAATGACAACACTTAAATGACCTAATAGTGTCTCTTGCCAACAATCTCCCCCTTTGGCATTGATGGCAACACTTAGTGAAAAATTACTAAGTGTCGCAACAACTCCCCCTTTGCATATGCTCCAACTAAGCTTGAATTCTTTTGTTGTGGGATTCTTCATTTTTCACTGAACTTCACTCCCCCTTTGACATCAATGGCAAAGGAAGGGATCCGCAAACCAAAATTATACAAAAAATTTCTACATAAGGCTACATATGTACATATAATTCATATGATAAACTTACATATACTTGAGTATGTCTAAAAAAGTAGTCTTCATCTGTACAAACTTTGTGGCCCAACTCCTCCTCATCCTATCCAAAATGGACATGTGACCACTCAACAAAAATGCATAAACTTCTGCCCTTCTTAAATATGCTGGATCACTGGTCTAGGCTGTGGTCTGAGCATCTATTAGGGCCTCATGCATTGCCTCTAACTTAGGGATAATTATCCCTCTAAGTTCACCCATTCTGTTCATTATGTTCTTCTTTTCTTTGCCCAGTCTCTTTATTTTGTTTAATATAACAATAGCCTGGTATTATTGATTCATTAGAGAGGAGGAAAGAGGGTCAAAATTCTAAAGTAGGCTTGACAATTTTTCTTCTTGTTCTTTTACTTTCTGCTCAATGTCTTTTGTTACTTTAGGCCAAGTCAAACAAAATTTGAATAGGTCCCCACCATCTTTGAGAGCATTTTCAAGTCCTTTTATTCCAATATCTAGGGTCCTCCTATCATTTGCAATAAGCCCTTGTACCTCAGTGAATCTTTTCCCTAGAAACTCCTTCCAAACCTTTACTTCTGCTAATTTCTCTAAAGATTCAAAATGAGTGTTAACAGAATTTACTAAGTTTTTCAAGTTACCAGATGGTGAGGCTAAAGGATCCTTTTGATAGGATGGCATGATCTTTTCCAATATCCTAGATACACTTTCCAATAGTTCACAATTCTCCATATGTGATTTCAAGAGTTTCTCTTTTGCTTTGGCTTAAGCAAAAGATGCTATTTTCATTGCCTGAACTGGGGAGAGAGAATCAAAATTTAGTGGCCCTTGAAATAACTTAGGTTCATCTAGCTCCATCATTTCTCTATCTAAGAAGTTCTTCACTATCTCTGCAGTGTCTCTTGCTGGTGATTAAGACTTCTTTCCTTTTGAGATATCAGGACTGATTGGTTTTGATAAGTCATCATTAATCTTTTCTGCTTGTTCTTCTTTTCTTCTCTTCTACCTTCCCCTTCAGCTTCAGTGTCTGAAATGTTTGTCATGGCTATAGTGGGATCCAGAGGAGAGATATCACTTGTGTTTGCTACTTCATGAACTTCCTCTATCAGAACAGAGGAGTCTAAGTCTTTAATCCTTCGACATCCTTGTCAGAAGGTTCTTCATTGATATCATTTAATCCTTCAACATCCATGGCAGAAGGTTCTTCATCTATTTCCTCTATAATAGGAAGATTGAATCTCTTCAAGGCATTCTACAGGATATCTTTTGTTTCACTTGCTACTTGGTTAGTTTCTCCAAGCATGAGTTTATTCATTCTCACCTTGCTCTAGAACTCATACTTATAATCCTTGAAAATCATGCTCATTTATTTTGGAGTGATGGAAGGATATAGCTGAATTGCTATCTACTCTTGAATCTCTAATTCTTTTGCCTTTGCATTCTCTTTTCTCATCTCAAGTACCTTTTCTAGGCTCTTAGGAATCAATGGTATAATTTCAATGAAAGCTTTATTGTAAATGTTCAAGTACCTGATAGTAGCCTCTTTAAGTAATCTTTTATCAGCCTCATTATATTCATTGAGAAAATTTTGTCACTGGTTACAGGTTTCCATCTATAGTGATGCCTTTGATTATATCATCAATTGATAAAGTGGGTTTTTCAACAAATTCCTCTGATTTCTTTTCCTCATTTCTATTACCAGAGGACTGTTAGATCTAGGGCACACAACTGAGAGGGGGGGGTGAATCAGTTGTACAAAACTTGCTTCTATTTCAAACACCTAAATCCTCTTTCTTATTTAATAGCATATTAATTAATCACTCATGAAAGCATAAAGCATAAACACCAGAGCAGATATACATCAACACATGAGACACCAAGATTTTGACGTGGAAAACCTGGTCAAGGGAAAAACCATGGGGTGATTAACCCAAGGATTACTCTCTGTTAGAAGAATAAGAAAAATAGATGGCACATGCCAATTAGGGCTCACTGCCTGAGCACACTGCTCACAATAGGCACACTACCTACAAGAGACACACTGTCTACAAAGCAACAAGTATTACAAACTTGAACTGGAGATTGACATCTTTACCATGCCTGGATATGTTCCATGTAAGCCCAAAAACTCCTGCTCTACCTTTCACACTTCTCTTCGCTATATCACTCTCATCACTGTAAGACACACTTCAAAATGAATTCACAATCCCTTATTTATACAAGGCATCGACTTAGGAACAATCATCTAAGTCGGCAAACACCTACAAGCTCATTCGCAAGACGTGTAATACATCCAGTCAGCTAGTCTCAAGAAGAACACCAATATCCATGGTTATTCTTCAAATGCAAACTCTAACTTCAATGCGGATCACCAATAAGAATTGTACACAATCCAAAGATCACCAAAACCTTTCCTGACTCATCAAGAACATCCGCACTTTATCAGCTTACTAGAATTCTTCTATTCTTCATTCGGAACTTCAAGAACACAATCTATCATTACTGTCATAATGAAAAAGGTACTTTTGGACCTCGAAACCATGAATAAATCTAGTTGTCACTTCACACGAACTTCTTCAACACTTCCTCCAATCTGCAGAATGGGATAATGAAATTTCAGATCTCACTAGACCAATCTGTGACACTCTGTCACCACTGAACATCTGTCGGAACTGGTTCTACTTGAGCGATCATAACTTCTTTAGATCTTCATACGGACCTCTGAAATCTTGACTAGAACATCTCAAGACTCATATCTACAAACCCTTTAAACTATATCCTATGATCCTCAACCTATTTAGAACTTTTGCCTTCTTCTCATCACTATTCTTCACTGTTCCTGATTAAGACTAATAACCTCAGGACACAGCTCATCCAATCCTTCTCATTTATGCAATATGAGTATGTTGACATCAATGACAACACTGGTTATCCTCATACTTCCAACAATCTCCCCCTTTGTCATTGATGGCAACATATGATGTGAAAAACCATCAAGACAAGAACTTCTCCTTTCTATCATAGCTCCCCCTATTAGCAACAACTCTTCACATGTCTTCTCTTTCTTTACTGCTCCCCCTTTGATCATCAACCACTTGTTTTTCACATTTGTTCTCTCCCCCTTTGACATCAATGGTAAAGGGCTCATACTTGCAATTTTAACACATTAGAATCATACTAGCTGCTCCCCTTGAGTAGCAGCTTCCCATCATCAATCTGGATCACAAGATATGACTGTGATATCCACTGGACTGATGCACATTAGTGCATCCTAGTTCATCACCGGAGGGGTCATGACCCCTAACTTCTCCCTGAGATACTCAAAAGAGTCCTTGGGAAGAGGTTTAGTTAAAATATCTACAAGCTGATCCTTGGAGGGTACATACTCCAATCTGACTTCACCCTTGTTCACTTGCTCTCTCAGAAAGTGAAATTTGATAGAAATATGCTTGGTCTTAGAATGAAATACTAGATTCTTAGAAATATTTATTGCACTTGAATTATCATAGAAAATTGTGATAGGATCCTCATAATCTACTTGAATATCTCTTAGCATCTTCTTCATCCACAAAAGTTGAGTGCAACTTCCTGCTACTGCAATGTATTCTACTTCAGTTGTAGACAGGGATATTGCCTCTTGTTTCTTGCTTAGCCAAGAAACCAACCTTTTTCCCAAAAAGAATGCTCCTCCACTTGTACTCTTCCTATCATCCATGTCTCCTGCCCAATTTGCATCTGTATATGCATGAAGAGAGAAATTTTGATCTCTAGGATACCATAGACCATACTCAACTATTCCTTTTAATTACCTAAAAATTCTTTTGATTGCCATGACATGAGATTCTCTGGGATCAACCCGGAATCTCACCACAAGACCAACAGCCTGCATTATATCTGGTCTAGTTTGAGTGAGATACAATAATCCTCCAATCATTGATCTCTACTTTGTCTGATCTGTCTTAGGAGAGTCATCATCTTTGCTCAACTTACATCCGGTAGCCATGTGAGTGTTCATAGGCTTTGAATCTTCCATTCCCAATTTCTTCAAAAGTTCTTTCACATATTTGGTCTAAGAGATAAAGATTCCTTTCTCTGCCTGAGTAATTTGTAGACCCAAGAAGAAATTCATTTCACCAAGCATTGATATTTCAAACTCACTTTTCATTTGATTTGCAAAGATTTTGCACATACTATCTCTTCCTCCAAAGATGATATCATCAACAAATACTTCAACAATCAAGATGTTTTCATGATCAATTTTGAAATATAGGTTACTATCAGTAGCACCTTTGTTGAAACCAATATTCAAAAGATGTTTGTCTAGCCTTTCATACCATGCTCTTGGAGCTTGCTTTAGACCATACAGTGCCTTCTTTAATTTGCAGACCATATCACCATGCTTAGATAGCTAAAATCCATCTGGTTGTTCAATGTACACCTCTTCTTCTAAGTCACCATTCAAGAAAGTAGATTTGACATCTATTTGATACACTTTGAAATCTTTGAAGGTAGCAAATGCAAGAAATAGTTTGACTGCCTCAATTCTTGCCACCGAAGCAAAGGTTTCCTCAAAATCAATCCCTTCTATTTGAGAGTAGCCTTTGCAGACTAATCTGGCTTTATTTCTGATTACTTCACCAACTTCATTTAGATTATTCTGGAAGACCCATTTGGTTCCAATCACATTCTTGTTACTAGGTCTAGAAACAAGATCCCAAGTGTGATTTTTCTCAATTTGCATCAACTCTTCCTCCATTGCCTTGGTCCAATTTTCATCATTGTAGGCTTCATTTATTGTCTTAGGTTCAATCTTTGAAATCAGACAACATTCATCAGAATTTTGAGCAATTTTCCTTCTAGTTTGCACACCTCTACTTTTGTCACCTGTGATCTGATCTTTAGAGTGGTTCAGTCTTACATACCTTGGAACTTTGGGAGTTTCTTGCACTTCTATTTCTTGATCAGGCTCATTCAGACCTATCTCTTCTTCCTAATTTACTGGATCAGTCTGAATCTGACTTTGAGGAGAGGATTGAGCTCCTTGAACCAGAACACCATCTTGATCATCTTCATCATACTCATAAAACCTTGAGGGCTTCTCAATTCCTTCATCAATCTTCACATTTGTACTTTCTATCATCTTTCTCAGTCTCTTATTATAACACCGATATGCTTTGCTTTGAGTGGAGTAACCCAAGAAAATTCCTTCATCAATTCTAGCATCAAACTTTCCTAGATCTTCATCTCTTTTAATGTAACATTTGCTACCAAATACTCTGAAATATCTCACAGTAGGAGTGATGTCAAACTAAAGTTCATAAAGAGTCTTACCAGTATTGCTTATGATTTAAACTTGATTGAGAGTGTAGACTACAGTGCTAATAGCTTCTCTCCAGAACATCTGGGGAACATTTGCTTCCATCATCATTGTCCTAGATGCTTCCTGGATGGTCTGATTCTTTCTCTCTACTACTCCATTCTGCTGTGGAGTCCTAGGGGCAGATAATTGTCTCTTTATACCATGCTTCTCACAAAAATCTATGAATTCGCTGGATGTGAATTCACCACCTCTATCAGACCTCAGACATTTCAGTTTTAATCTAGTTTGATTCTCTACCATAGCCTTGAAGATTTTGAACTTCTCAAAAGCTTCTGATTTCTCTTTCAGGAAGGTAACCCACATCATCTGGGAATGGTCATCAATCAGTAACATGAAATATATATCACCTTGCATACTCTTGATTCTTGTCAGACCACATAGATCAGTATGGACTAATTCCAATAATCTGGTAGAGGACTGATCCTTTCTTTTGAATGAGACTCTACTCTGTTTACCTAGCTGGCATTCCTTGCACAAACTATTTGTAGGTTTTACCAACTTTGGAAGATCTCTTACAGACTGAGTATCGCTTATCTTGATGATGTTATCAAAATTTACATGACACATCCTTCTATGCCATAACTAACTCTGATCAACTTGAACAAATAGACAACTTTTATTAGTACCAACTAGATGGAAGATATTACCTTTTGTTTGAGTACCGGATGCAATCTTAGTTCTGGAGCTTTCAACGATCTTGTATCTTCCACTATTGAACCAGAGATCATAGCCTTTGTCCACCAACTGTCCAACACTGAGAAGATTGTACTTCAATCCTTCAACATACAATACATTACCAGTTTTGTTCTTTCCATCAAAAGAGATAATTCCCCTACCTCTGATTCTACCAGTAGAATTATCATCAAACTTTACCATTCTCCCTTCATATCTTTCCAAATCTAAGAACTTGTTCTTGTCACCTGTCATGTGGTGAGAGCATCCACTGTCAATAACCCAATCATCCTTTTCTTCAACTTGGGCAGCCAAAGCTCTTTCTACAAACTTATGATTGATAGATTCAGATGATATTGGATCTTCTTCCTTGATGACAATAAACACCTATTCATTTCCAAATTTGTCTCCTATCTCTGATTCATCATCTATTACTCCTTCATTATCAGCTTCTTCATGAACATAATAACAATTCTTTTTGACCATTTGTCTATTAGAATTTGACCTTGTAGATCTTTCCGGACATCTTGAAGCAAAATGACCAATCTTATTGCAGTTGAAGCACTTAAAGGGTAATTTTCCTTCATACTTACTGGATCCTCTTGGTAGTCTTTTCGCAATGAGGGCTTCAAGTTGAGCTATTTCTGTTTCTTCCTCTTCCATGTCTCTTCTTGCTTGATCATACCAAGACAACTTCCTTGAAGAGTTTTCTCCCAGATCAAATCTTTGTTTTCCTTTCACAGAGACACTGGCTTTGAATGTAGATTTAGTCTTGGGTGGATCATCTCCAAACTCGGTCATTTCAAATGCAGCCACTTTGCCAGCCAATTAGTCTCTTATGACAGTTGTATGGGCTCTGAGTTCATCAATGGCAGCAACCTTGATTTTGTAGGCAACAGGAAGGGATCTGAGAATTTTGCAAACAATCTCATTTCAATCCAAAACTCCACCAGCATTCCTAATTCCACACACTAGCTCATTTACTCTTGGCATAAAGGTAGTAATATTTTCATCATCTCTCATCTTCAATCTTTCAAATTTCCCTTTGAGACTCTACAACCTTGCACTCTTAACATACTCATCTCCTTCATGCAGAAGTTCCAGTTTAATCTAAATCTCATAGGCAGTTGGTAGGTCAATAACATTTGAGAGCTCTGAGTCAGTTAATGTGCTTAGAAGAGCCTCTTTGGTCTGCAAATTATTTTCAGCATCTATAATTTCATTTAGAGTTGTCGGACCACCCTGTGGAGGTACATATGCTTTTGTGACCATGGACAAGTATGCTTTTCCCATACACTCCAACTGACATTTCATGTGACCTTTCCAAAGAGAGAAGTTGGTTCCATCAAACTTCAGACTATCTTTCTTGTATGACGACATCCTAGATCTCCTCAAGCAGTTAAGCTCCTTTTAGAGGAACTTGGCTCTAATACCAATTGTTAGATCTAGGGCACACAACTGAGAGGGGGGTGAATTAGTTGTACAAAACTTGCTTCTATTTCAAACACTTAAATCCTCTTTGTTATTTAATAGCATATTAATTAATCACTCATGAAAGCATAAAGCATAAACACCAGAGTAGATATACATCAACACATGAGACACCAATATTTTGACATGGAAAACTCGGTCAAGGGAAAAACCACGAGGTGATTAACCCAAGGATTATTCTCTATTAGAAGAAAAAGAAAAATAGATGGCACATGCCAATTCGGGCTCACTGCCCGAGCACACTACTCACAGGAGGCACACTGCTTACAGGAGACATACTGTCTACAAAGTAACAAGTATTACAAACATGAACTGGAGATTGACATCTTTACCATGCATGGATTAGTTCCATGTAAGCCCAAAAACTCCCGCTCTACCTTTCGCACTTCTCTTCACTATATCACTCTCATCACCGCAAGACACACTTCAAAATGAATTCACAATCCCTTATTTATACAAGGCATCGACTTAGGAACAATCATCTAAGTCAGCAAACACCTACAAGCTCATTTGCAAGATGTGTAATACATTTGGTCAGCCAGTCTCAAGAAGAACACCAATATCTGTGGTTATTCTTCAAATGCAAACTCTAACTTCAATGCGGACCACCAATAAGAATTGTACACAATCCAAAGATCACCAAAACCTTTCCTGAGTCATCAAGAACATCCACACTTTATCAGCTTATTGTAATTCTTCTATTCTTCATCTGAAACTTCAAGAACACAGTCTGTCATTACTGTCATAATGAAAAAGGTACTTCTGGACCTCCAAATCATGAATAAATCTAGTTGTCACTTCACACAAACTTCTTCAACACTCCCTCCAAACCACAAAATGGGATAATGAAATTCTGGAGCTCACCGGACCAATCTGTGACACTCTATCACCACTGAACATTTGTCAGAACCAGTTCTACTAGAGCGATCATAACTTCTTCAGATCTTCATGCAGACCTCTAAAATCTTGACTGGAACATCTCAAGACTCATATCTACAAACCCTTTAAACTGCATCCTCTAATCCTCAACCTATTTAGAACTTTTGCCTTCTTCTCATCACTGTTCTTCACTGTTCCTGATTGAGACTAATAACCTTAGCACATAGCTCATCCAAACCTTCTCATTTATGCAATATGAGTATGTTGACATCAATGACAACACTAGTTATCCTCATACTTGCAACAAGGACTTCTTGGATGTTCTTTGCTTCTTTACTTTGCTAATTTCTTTATCTAATTCAGTCTCTTCATCATCCTTTTGTCTCTTATAGGTTCTTGATGCTTTGGTCTTCATTCTCTTTTCACCTTTACTGGATGGCCTAACTTTTGTTTTGGTAGTTTTTGAGCTTTTAGGGGTGATAGGAGTAGAGCTCTTGGAAGATCTAGTCTGGGAGGAGGTTTACACCAGAACACTTTCTTTCTTTGCATCCTCTTTTCCTTTATCAATCTTGTCTAATATTTATGTGTTTGTAGTGATAGCTTCTCTAGTAATGCCAAATTCCTTTTCCATCTTTTTAACTTCTTTCCTCACATTTATTTTTGTCTCAGGCCTTCTGAATTCAACATGCTGTTTTATGTTCAATTCTTCAAAAGTGCCAAATCTCTCTATGTTGGGGTCCTTGGGTTGACTCAGCAAATGTTGAATATGAGCCTCTAATATGTTTCCATCAACCTCATATCCTGTGGGCATTATCCATACTGTCCTTGGCTCAACTGCCTCTATTAGGCATTGATTAATATCTACCATAAAGTAGACTATGTCTTTGTACTTCTCCACTATTGATTTGGGAATTCTCTCTTCCTTGCATCAAGCTCTAGAAATTCTTGAAGTAATCCTAGAGAGCTATCTTCTAGGATTGAACATCACCAAGTCCATACAGATAATACCTGATTTGAATGGCAACTGGTTTATCATTTGACTAGATTAGACCTCTTGATCTAGGTAGCTCATTCATGAAGTAGAAGAATAAACACAATAGTAGATTGCCATATTTGAAGGTGTTTTTCTTGTTTTTCTTGATTTTCTCTAGATTTTCCATTAGTTGGTTAAACAGGAGCTCACACAGATCATAATTTATATTATCTCTCAACATTTGATATGCAGGATAAATTATGGTGCCAGATACAGAGTTCTCCCTATTGGAGTGGTAAATTTTGTAGCTAATTATGATTGATGCAAACTTCACATCCAGATCAATGATATCATCTACGGTCATTGCCTTCCTGTCATATTTTGATCTAGTGGCTTCAGTTACTATTTGATTATTCACAGCTTTGAGAGCAGGGTGTTGGATTTTTTTTGTTTAAACTGGATGCTTCCTAGTTGTCCCTACAAGGTAGCCATCATTGATCAAAAGGATTTCTGGGCTAGGGGCCAACAATACAGGAGATAGACTCTATAAATATCTCCTCTTCTTCTTTAGGCTCTGCAGAAACAAGGGGGGTATTCCCTATTCAACATCTGTCAAATGTACATGTAAACTTACTAGGATGTTGATACAAAGCAGATAAATCCTCTCTTATTCAGACCAAAACTGTAAAAATAAGTACAAAGGGGCTAGCTTTGGGCCTATGTTTAGTTGTGGGACAGAAGATTTTGGTCCTTAAACTACTTCTACTATCATAAAGGTTTGTATTTGAAGTATGAAGTTATATTTTGTATGTGGATGCAAGATCTTGGGTTGTAACCTCAATACAAGAGAAGACTGGTGCCTATCTCAGGGCTCGGAGTCAATAGACATACGTATGCAAATGATAACATAAACTTGGATCAATAACTGGGTTTCAAGGGGATTTTGTAGTGTCTGCCTTACAGATACTTCCCAAAATTGAATATTCAGTCATTCATATTTGATGATATCCCTGCTGCAACATACTTTTCCCAATATTTAACCTAAAATGTTTAATTTGTTCCTTGACCAAAGATAAGAGACTAAGCATACAACACAGAAAATCCATGTTCCTAAATCCTAAATAACCCTTAGCAATTCAGATTCAGAAGAAAACATGCCCACAACTTGGAGACAAATGACCAAACACATGCAACAAAGTATTTCTCATATAAAACAACATGAAACCAGAAAAATTATGCATCAAACATTCAAAATATGATTCATAAACTCACAAGACACCAAAAACAGAGCTACCAGTAAAGTTGTATCTTCTTATTACACCAAAAGCTGTCCAATTTTCAACAACAACCAAAAATGAGTGACCCAATTCTCTTATACAGAAAGGATGTGTACTCAGCATTCAGTACAATGGTCGACTCAAAATTTGCTAGATACAATGCACCATGGAATGGCACCCAAAAACATTGAATGCAGCTAGGGAGAAGAAGAAGGAGGGAGCATGTGAAATTTGAAATCGTGCCGCCGCTTAAAAATTTTCTCATAAAATATGGTGGGTGGCCCGTTAACCATCAACCCATGCCTCTGTAAACCTGCCATTAATGGCATACCAACTCGCGGCCTCTTGAAACACAACAATCTGTGTGCATTGCAAATTTTCCCACCAAGAATGCCACTATAGAAGTGTGGAAAACCCTCCATTTGAACAAAGCCATCAATTTCCCCTATCGCCAAGATCTGTGACATAAATTTGAATGGATGAGCCAATCACCAGCCTTGAAAAGCCATCAGCCAATGGGAATGTGCCACATAGATGTATATTTGTCCCTTTGACTTTTCGCAACATGGATATACATTCACCTTTTCACCCATTTGCCTTTTAAAACCTTTGTATATGTAGAATGCATATACATACAACTTCCCATATACAAGGCAGACCCCAAAACTTTATAAAACACTTTGAAATCACCATCGGGTTCCACTTTGTATGAACATCCTTAGACCCAAGCCACCTATGAACCAGATGAGAATAATTTTCAAGTCCAGCATTTGCATCTAACCATTGCATATTACCTTGTATGTCACGCATACAAGGTGGAACATACAATCCTGCAGACCCGAAAAATTTATCTGCCATAACATACTTTCTTTTCGCATCTGGCTTTTCATGTTTTTCTCTTTGTATATCATGTTGTATATCGCATGCACAACATGCAATATACAACCTATGGACTTCAAATCATTATGGAGCAAATTGAAACTGCCACCGGGTCCAAGTTGTATCTTACCTCTTTTGTATATCGGCATATACAATGCACACATGCATACAAGATGCAGACGCTGTATCAACCAGAATGTATTCCTCTTCAGGTCTGGGCCATGTATATACGTGCTTCTACATTCACTTTGTATATAAAACATACAAACAACCCAAGACATACAAGCTGCGGGCCCAACCATACTTCTTGAAAATTGTTGACCTTTTGATGACTCTCGCTTGTATGTTTCACTTGTATGTTTAACTTGCATATCAGAGATATATTGGATATATACAACACAAACATACAAAGGGAAATGCTTTTGACCTTTCAACTTAGCCTTTGTATGCGTGCCGCCAAGCCCAATTTGATAAACTTTGACATCCGGGACTTGCATGTTTTGCTTTGTATGTCGGCCTGTCGAAGAGACTATGAACTTGGCTACCAATATGCACTATTTTGCCGATGATCCCTTGTATATTTTCCATTACATATTGACCTTGCATATTCAAACACACAAACTCATATACATGCAAACCTTTGATGCAACAATAGAATATCCTGGGAATCTTCTATGTATATTCCACCTTTGTATGTCCCAAAAATGCACCCGAATGACACATACAAACCCGATTTGCATACAACTAATTTTTACACTTTTTGAAGCTGATTTGAATCTTCTTTCAGGCCTGCCAATGTACATATGCATTTGTACATTCAAATGCACATACAAACACCAATGCACCTACAAAGATACATGCATGAAAAAGGAGGCCGCTACATTTAGAAATTTCTAGTTTTTTTTATGAAAGGTGTCTGTGAATTGTATGTTTGAAACTTGAACTAGCAGCAGGAACCAACATTGGCTCCGACAGGGGATGTGTAGGTGTTAGGCTGTAGCGAGAACCAGACCACTCTGGGATAGACCAGACAAAACACAAAACACAAAATAGCACCGACTATACAGGGCATTTATAGACTATTCACACCTAATTTACAATGTGCACTCAAGAAATTCAGTCATGAGAAACAATGTTTTAGGAACTGACTGTGCATAAGCAATTCCAACAGTTCACCATTTAGGGCCTAGAGAAAGTAAGAATCCTCTCCATGAGTATTGCTAATTTGATATGGGCCCATCCATGAGGGGTCAAATTTACCATGCTTGCCCTTATCTAGGCTCTTTGCATTCCAAACAAGGACCAAATCACTTATCTGAAACTTCCTTTCTATAGCCCTTTTATCAAATAAATATTTCACCTTCTGTTGTTTCTTAATATTTGTCTTTTGTACTTCTCTTATGATTTCATCTAATGCAAACAATTGATTTATCCTTTCATTCATTAAATCTTTAATCTCTTTATCATTTTCTTGTATGAATATATAAACTAGCAATAGATTATTCACAGGTAACTTAGCTGCTGCACCATATACTAGCTCAAAAGGTGACTTTCCAATGGCCTTTTTCACTATTATCCGGTCAGCCCATAGTGTCATCTTTAACTTTGAATCCCATGCCCTTTTGTTCTTGTCTACCATCATTTTGATGATTTTCATAAGGCTTTTGTTACTTGATTATGCCTGACCATTTCCTTGTGGATGATATGGTGATGCATATGACAAACTAATTCCATAGTTGTTACAAAAGTCAACAAACTCACCAGATCTAAAGCAAATGGCATTGTCTGTGACCACTTTGACTGGCACTCCAAATTTGATAATAATGTGTTCCAAAATGAAATCCATCACCACCCTGCTTGTAGCTTTCTTAGTTGGAATGGCTTCAACCCATCTGGTGAAATAGTCAGTAGTAACCAAAATCCAACTATGTCCTCCACTTGATCTTTCTAAAATTTCCCCTATAAAATCAATTCCCCATTGCTGAAATGGAGCCCCCACAGTTACAGTTCTAAGGGGTAATGTACCTTCATACTTAAGTTGTCATGAGAACCTTTGACAGGGATCACATTTTCTTACCATCTTTTGTGCAGCTGAGAAAAGGGTGGGCCACCAATAGCCTGCTCTAAGAATTTTGTGAGTTGTTGTATTCGCAAAGTAGTGTCCACCGCACACTCCTTTGTGCATGTCATCTAAAATACCCATAGCTTGATTTTCATCCATACACCTAAGTAGGACACCATCAGGATTCTTCCAATATAATTCTCCTTGAATAATTATGTATTTGATAGCATGTAACTTTAAGGTCCTTTTTTTACTATCACTGAGATGGGAAGGACAATTCAAATTCTAGAAATAACAAACAATATCCTTGTAACATTTAGATTCTGACATGTTGACAACTTCATCCTGAACTACATTCACCTAGCATGCTTCCAAATTTGACTGTGTCATCATCTTAGCCAAACCTTGTCCCCTTACCAATTTTGTAACGTGTATCTCAATGTTGAACTCTTGTAACTTGTTAATCCACCTACATCTTCTTCCTATCACTTCCTACAGAGTGAAAATGTCTTTAACTGCTGCATGGGGCACATATGCAACTATTTGAGATCTTACTAAGTGTGGCCTGAAGCTTTTGACTGCCCTAACCAATGCATATGCCTGCTTTTCCATGATATCATATTTCAACTCAGCTACCTGCAATGACATGCTAAAGAAAGCAATAGGTTGCTCAAAACCATCTTCAGTTTTTTGTAATAGACATGAAACAATAGTGTGGAAGGAGGCAAATGAGAACAACTGAAGTGGCTTAGAAAAATCAGGAGATCTCAGAACAGGAGCCATCTTTATAGCTTCTTTGATGTTATGAAATAATTTAATTGCTTCACTCTCCCATTTGATAATTTCACCCTTCTTCAACATTTTAGAAATATTCTTTGCAATTTCTATAAAGTTGGGAATGAATCTTCTAAGAAAGTTAATCTGCTAAAAGAAAGACTGAATGCCTTTCACTGTTTTTGGGATTTGATTTCTGTCAATTGCTGCAACCCTTTCAGGATCAATCCTGACTCCATCCTTGGAAACAATGTGTCCCAATAGCTTTCCTTCTACTACCCCAAAAGTACATTTCTTTGGGTTAAGTGAAATGCCATATTCCAATGCTCTAATAAAAATTTGTTCTAGATGCATGCAATGTTGCTCCTCCTTTTTTGAATAAGAAGTTAAATCATCATGATATACAACCAGAATTGAGTCAATCAATCATGTAAAAGAAACATCCATAGCCCTCTGAAATGTAGCCCCTGTATTTGTTAGTCCAAATGGCATTCTCACATATACATAAGTTCCCGATGGAGTGGTGAAGGTAGTCTTATACTGTTCAGATTCTTTTACCTTCACCTGATTGTATTCTGAAAATCCATCCATCATGGATAAAAGCTCACAACCAGTTACCTTCTGCAACATAGCCTCCATGTTAGGTAGTGGATAATTATCCTTCAAAGAAGATACATTCAAATTTCTAAAATCCACACAAAGTCTTATGTCACCATTTTTCTTTCTAACGGGGACAAGATTGGATACACAAGTTGAGTGTGTAATAGGCGCAATTATTCCATCCTCCCTGAGCTTCACAAGCTCTTCTTACATTTTTGGAGCCAAAGTTAGGTTAATAGGTTATTGTTTCTATCTGAATGGCTTAGTTCCAGGCTTCAAAGGAATCTCATGCTGGAATAAGTCTTCTCTATAAGCTTTTAGGTCCTCATATGAGCATGCAAGGACATGCTTATATTTTTTCAACAATGCAACCAACATGCTCCTGATGTGTGGCTTGAGCTGTTTGCTAATATATACCCTTTTGGGGGCATGGTGTGTTCCCAAGTTTATCTCCTCCAAGTCATCCTTGTTTGTAGGAGATACCTTCTTAACAAACTGGTCTCTATTGTCAAATGCTCTTTCTAAAGCGACTAGTCGTCTAGGGATCTTATTTGTTTTAAGTTGAATTACTTCTTTCCCCAAAAGGGTTTCTCTTCCATTCACAACTTCTACAAAGTTCTCAAAATCAATCTCTTGGTTCTCATATTCATCTATGCAGTGTAGGAACCTCAACAAGTCTCTATCATCATTAAACACCTGCCAACTACTAGTCTAAGTTTAACTTCAACATTTGTAACATTAGACAAAGTGATATCATCCGGCTTTATGGCCACATTTTCTAAAAAGTCTTCCATGACATTCTTTAATCTTTCTATCCAATTTATATAAAAAGCATCACATAATTCAATTGTATCCCATACAGCATGCGTATACTATTTTAATCTTTTATTTTTTGAAGCATATTTATCTCTCACCTGGGAGATAGTTAATTCTGAATCTCCAAAGACTTTTCGTATCTTAATCCCATGCTTCAAAACAACATTTAATCCTAGTAGCAGAGCTTTATATTCTACAATATTGTTTGTGTAGGTAAACTTTAACAGGAAAGAGAATTTTAGAAGCTTACCTGCTGGAGACAAAAACACAACTCTAGCACTAGAACCCTCCTTTGAAACAAGCTCCATAAAAATACATAGTCCAGAGACCATGTTGGTCAAGTTCTTGAATGCAAAAATCTCTCCCTTTGTTCCCTTGATTATCTGAGACAACTTTGAAATTCTCACAGTTAGTATCCATAAAACATATATGCTCTTCTGAATCCTAATCTTCCACTATTTTTGGTGACCTTTCCTCTCTGACCAGTATGACATCTCTACCATTCATTGGGATCATGGCATATGATAAATCTAATTGCATACTCCCTCCAATCAATGCTGCCCATCTTCTTGACAACAACATTCCATACTGTGGCTTTATGTCAACCACTGTTATGTTCATTCTGTAAGTTTTTTCAAGATATGTAGCTAACATAAAATCCAAATCCTTCATGATTCCTGTGACTGACACCTCCCTAGCATCCATTGCATAGCATTTTCCACATTCCTTATCTATTTTTAATCCATCTTGCTGCATGATTACGAGAGGCATGATATTTGTTGATGCTCCTGAGTCAATCATACAATTTTTTATTACTTTTCCATTGATAACAAGGGAGACATAAAATGGTTCAACCTGTGAAGGGCATTTTGTCATTGTCACCCCTAGGTAGACTTCAGGAACCTCATCCTCATCAAGACACAAGGCTTGTTTCTTACCCTGAGTTTCAATATTCTACTTGGCTTGACAAGCTACTCCTGAAATAAAGGACAATGCCTTATTCCTAAATTCTTCAACTTTCATTACCTCCATCAATGGAACAGAGACCTTCATCTGGGACAAAACCTGAGTTATGTCAAATGGAGTATAATTTTGTATAATAGTTGTAGCTTGAGACATGGTCTTATTCTTATCCTGAGCTCATCCAACCTTGATTTTAATGGTCTTTTGACTGTCCTTCATCACCTGAGAATTCTTATTTTGATCCTCATTTTGGGGAAATTTATTTTCTAGTCTATGAGAATCATGACATGGGTTTTTTCTTAGAATTTTTCTTGTTATCATTCCATCGCATCTTATGTGGTTGACAAAAGTGTCCTCTGGTTGACGTGGATCATCTATCTAAGCCTTACCTTTAAGGTTATAGTTGCTTTTGACCTAAGCAACTACTACAGCTGTAAGAGCTCTAATCTCTTCATCAGAAGGCCTCCTCAAGTTATTCAGAAAGATACGTGAGTCTTGAGCATAAGCATAGTTATCTTCATCATCCTCATCATAGGAAACCTGCGGGCAGATCCAGGTCCCAGAACTCATGCTTTCAACAGCATCATAAGAAGAATGCTCCTTATTTGTGGACAACATATTGACACTATCATCCTCCATATAATGTGGCTTATTCCATTCATCACAAGAAACATCATTATTATTAAAAGATTAAGCAATCATACAATGTGATTGTGAATGAGGCATTTGACAAATTATGCACCATGGGGTATCATCATAAATGTTAACAACCTTCTTCAAAGGGTCGGGAGTCTCCTTAACATTTTGAGCTCTTTGATTATTATTGCTATTTGGGAGAATGGGTTTACCATTATGCCAATTAGTATTATATGGCAGATCATACAATGATGGTCTTTTCTCCTATCTTTGGTAAACCTGCCTTTCTGGACCTATCCTCTTTTCATTTTTAACAAGTCTATAACTTAGGTCCTTAACAACAGATGTCAATTTATCCAATTTCTCATTTGAAGTAGATACATTACCTTGAGTACTTTGAGACTTATTTGGATTTTGCAGAATCTTTACATCATCCCTTATGTTTGTCTTACCAGATGCTTTCCTATTGTTCTCAATGTTGGTTGCAATTCTAAAATCATCCCTGAGGCTAGTGGGACCCTTATCTCTTAACCCATAAGCTATTTTAG
This sequence comes from Cunninghamia lanceolata, assembly GCA_027924645.1. NCBI lineage: Eukaryota > Viridiplantae > Streptophyta > Pinopsida > Cupressales > Cupressaceae > Cunninghamia > Cunninghamia lanceolata. The sequence goes on from BSBN01000934.1 coordinate 7,039,517, forward strand.
CATCAAAAGCATTTATGTATAGTACCATGCACATTGGTTCATTAGGCCTCATGTGAGGTGCTAATTTTATCAACACTTTAGTGAACCTAGCATTAAAATCTGCAACTTGCTCATTTGACCCCTTAGTAATACTAGTGAATTCATTTACAAAAAAGCTTGGATTAGTTTTGTCACTATATTGTTCTTTAAAAATCCTTCTGAATTCATCCCATGATGAGACACTCTGATCAGGCAAACTTTTATACCACTCTCTAGCTTCATCAACTAAGGATTACATAAACAATTTCATAAAATCATCTTCATGTTCAATCTCAAAGTTGTCCATAACATTCTTAAAAGCCTTCAAGTGATCTTCACCTATCACAACATTGTTTTCTGAAAACTTTGGTATCTGAAGCCTTACATGTTTATCAATGGGGTTAGGGTAACCAGGAATACCATTAAAAACTAGTTTCCTGAATCTATCCAACTACATAGGTTGTCTATCAAACTGATTAACATTTGCATTCCTATTAGCATTCTAATTTCTCACATTGTTCAATGGTATCCTAACATTATTTATATTCTGTCTCTAATCATTCTGCTGATACTGAACTTCATTTCTTTGTTGGTTTCTTAGCAAATTTGCATTATCAAGGGTGGGAACTGAATCATGTTGAGCAATTTTCAGATCTTGTACCTTTTGTCTCATATCATCTCTAATCCTTCAAGCCTGTAAGTATTCTAATTCAGCCCTCAAGCTTTTGATTTTTTCAGCTAATTCTTCATCTTTAGACATAGAAGAAGATGGTCCCTTTTCATATTGGTCTTCATCATCGTCCCTCAGGGACTCAGTTTCATCAAATCTGTCAGGGGGATCTAAGAAAGGGTTCCTGAAACACCTCTGATCTCATTCTCAATCTATCACCTTGTTGTCTTTCATACATATGTTGAATCTTAGTGTCTATGTTTGAAAAGTAAGATGCTTGTTGCTCTGAAGATATGGGATTATCTTGGACACTATTATTATTTCTAGGGTTGGGAGACCCTTCTTGATTGGCTTGAACAACCCCTTTTTTCCTATACATCATTTTTTTGGGTAATTCTTCAAACAAAGGATTACGCAGGGATCTTCTCCCTTACATACAAATTTCACTTTAATGGCTGGGAGATTAGCTCAGAGTCACCACCTACAACTAGGAATTAATTTTGCAAATTAGGGTCCTTACATAAAGCAGTCCCTAACGGAGTCACCAAATCTGTTGGATTTTTTTTTCAAACTGGATGCTTCCTAGTTGTCCTTTCAAGGTAGCCATCATTGATCAATAGGATTTTCGGGCCAGGGGCCAACAATATAGGAGATAGATTCTATAAATTTCTCCTCTTCATCTTTAGGCTCTGTAGAACCAAGGGGGGTATTCCCTATTCAACATCTGTCAAATGTACATGTAAACTTACTAGGATTGTGATAAAAAGTAGATAAATCCCCTCTTATGAATACCAAAACTATAAAACTAAGTGCAAAGGAGCTAGCTCTGGGCCTATGTTCAGTTGTGAGATAGAGGATTTTGGTCCTAAAACTACTTCTAATATCCTAAAGGTTTGTATTTGAAGTATGAAGTTATATTTTGTATCTAGATGAAAAACTAGGACCTTGGGTTGTAACCTCAATACAAGAGAAGAATGGTGCCTATCTCAGGGCTCGAAGTCAATAGACATACATATGCAAATGATTACATAAACTTGGATCAATAACTAGGTTTCAAGGGGGTTTTGTAGTGTCTGCCTTACAGATACTTCCCAAAACTAAATATTCAGTCATTCATACTTGATGATATCCTGGCTACAAAATACTTTTCCCAATGTTTAACCTAAAATATTTAATTTGTTCCTTGAACAAAGATAAGAAACTAAGCATTCAACATAGAAAATCCATGTTCCTAAATCCTAAATAACCCTTAGCAATTCAGATTCAAAATAAAATGTGCCCACAACTTGGAGACAAATGACCAAACACATGCAACAAAGCATTTCTCATATAAAACAACATGAAACCTACAAAATTATGCATCAAACATTCAACATATGATTCATAAACTCACAAGACACCAAAAATAGAGCTACCAGCAAAGCTATATCTTCTTATTACACAAAAATTTGTCCATTTTTTAACAACAAGAAAAAATGACTGACCCAATTCTCTTATACAGAAAGGATGTGTACTCAGCATTTAGTACAATGGTCAACTCAAAATTTGCCAGATACAATGCACCATGGAATGGTGCCCAAAAACATTGAATGCAGCTAGGGAGGAGAAGAAGGAGGGAGTAGGTGAAATTGGAAACCATGCCACCGCTTAAAGATTTTCTCATAAAATATGGTGGGTGGCCCATCAACCATTGACCCATGCCTCTGCAAACCTGCCATTAATGGCATACTAACTCGTGGCCTCTAGAAACACAACAATCTACGTGCATTGCAAATTTTCCAGCCAAGAATACCATTGTAGAAGAGTGGAAAACCCTCCATTTGAACAAAGCTGTCAATTTCCCTATCGCTAAGATCTGCGGCCTAAATTTGAAGGGATGAGCCAATCACTAGCCTTGAAAAGCCATCGACCAATGGGAATGTACCACACAGATGTATATTTGTCCCTTTGAATTTTCATGTCATGGATATACATTCACTTTTTCACCCATTTGCCTTTTAAAAACTTTGTATATGCAGAATGCATATACATACAACTACCCATATACAAGGCGGACCCAAAAACTTTATAAAGCACTTTGAAATCACCTTCGGGTTCCGCTTTGTATCTATATTCGTGCATATCGCTTTATATATTGCACATACAATGTGCAATGTACATCCTCAGACCCAAGCCACCTATGAACCATATGAGAATAATTTTCAAGTCTGAAATTTGCATCTAACCATTGCATATTACCTTGTATGTTACACATACAAGGTGCAACATAAAATCCCGCAGACGCCAAAAAATTTTCTGCCACAACATACTTTCTTTTCGCATCTGGGCTTTGCATGTTTTTCTCTTTGTATATTATGTTGTATATCGCATGCACAACATGCAATATACAACCCACAAACTTCAAATCATTATGGAGCAAATTGAAACTGCCATCGGGTCCAAGTTGTATCTTACATCCTTTGTATATCAGCATATACAATGCACACATACAAAGAAGCTACAGACTCGATGCCGTATCAACCATAATGTATTCCTCTTTGGGTCCGAGCCATGTATATGTGCACTTGTACATTCGCTTTGTATATAACACATACAAACAACCCAAGACATACAAGCTGCGGGCCCCAACATACTTCTTGAAAAATGTTGACCTTTTGACCACTCCCGCTTGTATGTTTCACTTGTATGTTTAACTTGCATATCGGAGATACATTGGATATATATAATGCAAACATACAAAGGGAAATGCCTTTGACCTTTCAACTTAGCCTTTGTATGCATGCCGCTAAACCTAATTTGATAAACTTTGATGTCCAGGACTTGCATGTTCTGCTTTGTATGTTGGCCTATCAGAGAGACTATGAACTTGGCTGCCGATATGCACTATTTTGCTGATGATCCCTTGTATATTTTCCATTGCATATTGACCTTGCATATTCAAACACAAACCCATATACATGCAACCCTTTGATACAACATCTGAATATCTTGGGAATCTGTTATGTATATTCCACCTTTGTATGTCCTAGAAATTGACCCGAATGACACATACAAACCTGATATGCATACAATGATGCATACAGCTAATTTTTACACTTTTTGAAGCCAACTTGAATCTTCTTTTGGGCCCGCCAATGTACATATACATTCGTACATTCAAATGCACATACAAACACCAATGCACATACAAAGATACATGCATGAAAAAGGAGGCCGCTACACTTAGAATTTTTTGGGTTTTTTTTATGAAAGGTGCCTGCAAATTGTATGTTTGAAACTTGAACCAGCAACAGGCACGAACATTGGCTCTGACTGGATATGTGCAGGTGTTAGGCTACAACGAGAACTAGACCACTCTGGGATAGACCAAACAAAATGCAAAACACAAAATAGCACTGACTATACAAGGCACTTACAGACTATTCACACCTAATATACAATGTGCACTCAAGAAATTCAGTCATGAGAAACAAGGTTTTAGGAACTGACCATGCACAGGCAATTCCAATAGTTCACCATTTAGGGCCTGGAAAAAGGAAGACTCTTCTCCATGAGTATTGCAGATTTGGTATGGGCCCATCCACAAGGGCTCAAATTTACCATGCTTGCCCTTATCTTGGCTCTTTTCATTCCAAACAAGGACCAAATCACTGATCTGAAACTTCCTTTCTATAGCCCTTTTATCGAATAAATATTTCACATGCTGTTGTTTCTTAATATTTGTCTTCTGTGCTTCTCTTCTGATTTCATCTAATGCAACTAGTTGATTTATCCTTTCATTCATTGAATCTTCAATCTCTTTATCATTTTCTTGTATGAATCTATAAATAGGCAAGAGATTATTCATAGGTAACTTAGTTGATGCACCATATACTAGCTCAAAAGGTGACTTTCTAATGGCCTTTTTCACTATTATCCAGTCAACCTACAATGTCATCTTTAACTTTGAATCCCATGCCCTTTTGTTCTTGTCTACCATCCTTTTGATGATTTTCATAAGGATTTTGTTACTTGATTCTGCCTGACCATTTCCTTGTGGATGATATGGTGATGCATATGACAAACTAATCCCATAGTTGTTACAAAAGTCAACAAACTCACCAGATCTAAAGCACATGGCATTATCTGTGACCACTTTGTCTGGCACTCCAAATCTGATAATAATGTATTCCAAAATGAAATCCATCACCACCCTACTTGTAGCTTTCTTAGTTGGAATGGGTTCAACCCATTTGGTGAAATAGTCAGTGGCAACCAAAATCCAACTATGTCCTCCACTTGATCTTTATGAAATTTCCCCTATAAAATCAATCCCCCATTGCTGAAATGGAGCCCCCATAGTTACAGTTCTAAGGGGTAATGCGCCTTCATACTTAAGTCTTCCTAAGAACCTTTGACAGGGATCACATTTTCTTACCATCTTTTTTGCAGCTGAGAAAAGGGTGGGCCACCAATAGCCTGCTCTAAGAATTTTGTGAGTTGTTGTATTGGTAGAGTAGTGTCCACCGCACACTCCTTTGTGCATGTCATCTAAAATACCCATAACTTGATTTTCATCCACACACCTAAGCAGGACACCATCAGGACTCTTCCAATATAATTCTTCTTGAATAATTATGTATTTGATAGCATGTAACTTTAAGGTCCTTTTTTGACTATCACTGAGATGGGAAGGGCAATTCAAATTCTGCAAATAATATAGAATATCCTTGTACCATTCAGATTCTGACATGTTGACAACTTCATCCTGAACTACATTCACCTGGCATGCTTCCAAATTTGACCGTGTCATCATCTTAGCCAAACCTTGTCCCCTTACCAATTTTGTAACTTGTATCTCAATGTTGAACTCTTGTAACTTGTTAATCCACCTGCATCTTCTTCCTATCACTTCCTGCTGAGTGAAAATGTCTTAAACTACTGCATGGGGCACATATGCAACTATTTGAGATCCTACTAAGTATGGCTTGAAGATTTTGACTTCTCTAACCAATGCATATGCTTGCTTTTCCATGATATCATATTTCAACTCAACTGTCTGCAATGACATGCTAAAGAAAGCAATAGGTTGCTCACAACCATCTTCATTTTTTTGTAATAGACATGCAACAATAGTTCAGAAGGAGGGAAATGAGAACAACTGAATTGGCTTAGAAAAATTAGGAGATCTCAACACAGGAGTCATCTTTATAGCTTCTTTGATGTTCTGAAATGATTTAATTGCTTCACTCTCCCATTTGATAGTTTCACCCTTCAACATTTTAGAAATATTCTTTGCAATTTCTACAAAGATGGGAATGAATCTTCTAACAAAGTTAATCTGCCCAAAGAAAGACTAAATGCCTTTCACTATTTTTTGGATTTGAATTATCTCAATTATTGCTACCCTTTCAGGATCAATCCTGACTCCATCCTTGGAAACAATGTGTCCCAATAGCTTTCCTTCTACTACCCCAAAAGTACATTTCTTTGGGTTAAGTGAAATGCCATATTCCAATGCTCTAATAAAAATTTGTTCTAGATCCATGCAATGTTACTCCTCCTTTTTTGAATAAGTAGTTCAATCATCCTCATATACAAGCATAATTGAGTCAATCAATCCTTCAAAAGCAACATCCATAGCCCTCTAAAATGTAGCACCTGCATTTGTTAGTCCAAATGGCATTCTCAGATATACATAAGTTCACCATGGAGTGGTGAAGGAAGTCTTATTCTATTCAGATTCTTTTACCTTCACCTAATTGTATCCTGAAAATCTATCCATCATGGATAAAAGCTCACAACCAGTTACCTTCTGCAACATAGCCTCCATGTTAGGCAGTGGATAATTATCCTTCAAAGAAGATACATTCAAATTTATGAAATCCACACAAAGTATTATGTCACCATTTTTCTTTCTAACTGGGACAAGATTCGATACCCAAATTGAGTGTCTAATACACACAATTATTCCAGCCTCCCAGAGCTTCACAAGCTCTTCTTGCATTTTTGGAGCCAAAGTTGGGTTAATAGGTCACTGTTTCTGTCTGAATGGCTTAGTTCCAGGTTTCAAAGGAATCTCATGCTGGAATAAGTCTTCTCTATAAGCTTTTAGGTCCTCATATGACCATGCAAATACATGCTTATATTTTTTCAACAATGCAACCAACATGCTCCTAATGTGTGGCTTGAGCTATTTGCCAATATATACCCTTTTGGGGGCATGGTGTGTTCCCAAGTTTATCTCCTCCAAGTCATCCTTGTTTGTAGGAGATACCTTCTTAACAAACTAGTCTCTATTGTCAAATGCTCTTTCTAAAGCAACTAGCCCTCTAGGGATCTTATTTGTTTTAAGTTGAATGACTTCTTTCCCCAAAAGGGTTTCTCCTCCATTCACAACTTCTACAAAGTTCTAAAAATCAATCTCCTAGTTCGCATATTCATCTATCCAGTGTAGGAACCTCAACAAGTCTCTATCATCATCAAACACATGCCAACTACATACATTATCTGGTACTGTTGGTCTAAGTTTAACTTCAACATTTGTAACATTAGACAGAGTGATATCATCCAGCCTTATGGCCACATTAGCTAAAAAGTCATCCATGACATTCTTTGATCTTTCAATCCAATTTATAGAAAAAGCATCAAACAATTCAATTGTATCCCATACAACATGCGTATATTGTTTTAATCTTTTATTTTTTTGAAGCATATTTATCTCTCACCTGGGAGACAATTAATTCTGAATCTCCAAACACTTTTAGCTTCTCAATCTAATGCTTCAAAGCAACATTTAATCCTAGTTGCAGAGCTTCATATTTTGTAATATTGTTTGTGTAGGTAAACTTTAGCAGGAAAGTGAATTTTAGAAGCTTACCCGTTGGAGACAAAAACACAACTCCAGCACCAGAACCCTCCTTTGAACAAGCTCCATGAAAATACATAGTTAGAGACCCTGTTGGTCAAGTTATTGAATGCAAAAATCTCTCCCTTTGTTCCCTTGATAATTTGAGACAACTTTGAAATTCTCACAGTTAGTATCCACAAAATAGAGATGGTCTTCTGAGTCTTGATCTTCCACTATTTCTGGTGATCTTTCCTCTCTGACTAGTATGACATCTCTACCATTCATTGGGATCATGGCATATGATAAATCTAACTCCATACTCCCTCCAATCAGTGTTGCCCATCTTCTTGACAACAACATACCATACTGTGGTTTTATGTCAACCACTGTTATGTTCATTCTGTAGGTTTTTTTAGTATATGCAGCTAACATAAAATCCACATCCTTCATGATTCCTATGACTGGCACCTCCCTAGAATCCATTGCATAGCATTTTCCACATGCCTTATCTATTTTTAATCCAGCTTGTTGCATGATTGCCAGAGGCATGATATTTGTTGATGCTCCTGAGTCAAGCATACAATTTTTTATTACTTTTCCATTGATAACAAGGGAGACATAAAATGGTTCAACCTGTGAAGGGCATTTTGTCATTGTCACTCCTAGGTAGACTTCAGTAACCTCATCCTCATCAGCACACAAGGCTTGTTTCTTACCTAGAGTTTCAATATTTTGCTCGGCTTGACAAGCTACTCCTGAAATTAAAGACAATGCCTTATTCCTGAATTCTTCAACTTTCATTAGCTCCATCAATGGAACAAAGACCTTCATCTGGGACAAAACTTTAGTTATGTCAAATGGAGTATAATTTTCTATAACAGTTGTATGTTGAGCCATGGTCTTATTCTTATCCTGAGCCTATCTAGCCTTGATTTTAATGGTCTTCTGACTGTCATTCATGACACGAGAATTCATATTTTCATCCTCATTTTGGGGAATTTTATTTTCTGGTCTTTGAGAATCATGACCTAGTTTTATCTTAGAATTTTTCTTGTTACCATTCCATCACGTCTTATGTGGTTCAGCCCCTTTGTGGTAATGTATTGGTTGGTTCACAAAAGTGTCATCTGGTTGATGTGGATCGCCTATCTAAACCTTAGCACTAAGGTTATAGTTTCTTTTGACCTAAGCCACTGCGGCAGCTATAAGAGCTCTAATCTCCTCATCAAAAGGCACCCTCAAGTTATTCAGAAAGATACGTGAGTCCTTAGTATAAGCATAGTTATCTTCATCATCCTCATCATAGGAAACCTGCGGGTAGATCCAGGTCTCATAACTCATGCTTTCATCAACATCATAAGAAGAATGCTCCTCATTTGTGGACAACATATTGACACTATATCCTCCATACAATGTGTCTCATTGCATTCATCACAAGCAACACCGTTATTATACAAAGATTTAGAAATCATACATTGTGATTGTGAATGAGGCATTTGACAAATTATGCACCATGGGGTATCATCAACAATGTTAACAGCCTTCTACAAAGGGTCAGGAGTCTCCTTAACATTTTGAGCTCTTTGATTATTATTTCTATTTGGGAGAATGGGTTTATCATTATGTGAATTAGTGTTATATGGCATATCATGCAATGATGGTCTTTTCTCCTATCTTTGGTAAACCTGCCTTTCTAGACCTATCCTCTTTTCATTTTTAGCAAGTCTATAACTTAGGTCCTTAACAAAAGTTGTCAATTTATCCAATTTCTCTTCAGAAATAGATACATTACCTTGAGTACTTTGAGACTTATTTGGATTTTGTAGAATCTTTACATCATCTATTTTTTGTTTGTCTTACCAGATGCTTTCCTATTGTTCTCAATGTTGGTTGCAATTCTGAAATCATCCCTGAGGCTAGTGGGACCCTTATCTCTTAACCCATAAGTTGTTTTAGCATCAAAAGAATTTATGTACAGCACCATGCATATTGGTTCATTAGGCCTCTTGTGAGGTGGTAATTTGCTCAAAACTTTAGTGAACCTAGCATTAAAATCTGCAACCTGCTCATTTGACCCCTTAGTAATACTAGTGAATTCATTTACAAAAAAGCTTGGATTAGTTTTGTCACCATATTATTCTTTAAAAATCCTTCTGAGGTCATCCCATGATGAGACACTCTGATCAGACAGACTTTTATACCACTCTCTAGCTTCATCAACTAAGGATTGCATAAACAATTTCATAAAAACATCTTCATGTTCAACCTCAAAGTTGTCCATAAAAATTTGAAAAGCCTTCAAGTGATCTTCACCTATCACAACATTGTTTCCTGAAAACTTTGGTATCTGAAGCCTTACATGTTTATCAATGGGGTTAGGGTAACTAGGAATACCATTAAAAACTAGCTGCCTGAATCTATCCAACTGCATAGGATGTCTATCAAAATGGTAAACATTTGCATTCCCATTAGCATTCTGATTTCTCCAATTGTTCAATGGTATCCTAACATTGTTTATATTATGTCTCTGATCATTCTGCTGATACTAGACTTCATTTCTTTGTTGGTTTCTTAGTACATTTGCATTATCAAGGTTGGGAACTGAATCATGTTGAGCAATTTTTAGAGCTTGTACCTTTTGTCTCATATCATGTCTAATCCTTAAAGCCTATAAGTATTCTAATTCAGCCCTCAAGCTTTCGATTTCTTCCGCTAATTCTTCATCTTTAGGCATAGAAGAAGATGGTCCCTTTCCATATTGGTCTTCATCATCATCCCTCGAGGACTCAGTTTCATCAAATTTGTCAGGGAGATCTAAGAAAGGGTGTTCCTAAAACACCTCTGATCTCATTCTCAATCTATCACCTTATTGTCTTTCATACATATCTTGAATCTCAGCCTCTATGTTTGAAAAGTAAGGTGCTTTCTGCTCTAAAGATCTGGGATTATCTTGGACATTATTATTGTTTCTAGGGCTGGGAGAACCTTCTTGATTGGCTTAAACAACCCCTTTTTCCTATACATCATTTTTCTGGGTAATTCTTCAAACAAAGGATTATGCAAGGATCTTCTCCCTTGCATACAAATTTAACTTTACCGGTTGGGAGATTAGTTCAGAGTTGCCACCTACAACTAGGAATTAATTTTTCAAATCGGGGTCCTTACACAAAGTAGTCCCCAGTGGAGTCACCAAATCTATTGCATTTTTTTTTTAACTGGATGCTTCCCAGTTGTCCCTACAAGGTAGCCATCATTGATCAACAGGATTTCTGGGCCAGGGGCCAACAGTATAGGAGATAGACTCTACAAATATCTCCTCTTCTTCTTTAGGCTCTGTCAAACCAAGGGGGGTATTCCCTACTCAACATCTATCAAATGTACATGTAAACTTACTAGGATGTTGATACAAAGCAGATAAATCCTCTCTTATGCAGACCAATACTATAACTATAAGTGCAAAGGGACTAGCTTTGGGCCTATGTTCAGTTGTGAGATAGAGGATTTTGGTCCTAAAAGTACTTCTAATATCCTAAAGGTTTGTATTTGAAGTATGAAGTTATATTTTGTATCTAGATGCAAAACTAGGACCTTGGGTTGTAACCTCAATACAAGAGAAGACTGGTGCCTATCTCAGGGCTTGGAGTCAATAGACATACATATGCAAATTATTACATAAATTTGGATCAATAATTGGGTTTCAAGGGGATTTTGTAGTGTCTGCCTCACAGATACTTCCCAAAACTGAGTTTTCAATCATTCATACTTGATGATATCCTTGCTACAACTTACTTTTCCCAATGTTTAACCTAAAATGTTTAATTTGTTCCTTGAACAAAGATAAGAGACTAAGCATTCAACATAGAAAATCCATGTTCCTGAATCCTAAATAACCATTAGCAATTCAGATTCAAAAGAAAAGATGCCCACAACTTGGAGACAAATGACCAAACACATGCAACAAAGCATTTCTCATATAAAACAACATGAAACTAGCAAAATTATGAATCAAACATTCAACATATGATTCATAAACTCACAAGACACAAAAAATACAGCTACCAGCAAAGCTGTATCTTCTTATTACCTCAAAATTAGTCTAGTTTTCAACAAAAATAAAAAATGAGTGACCCAATTCTCTTATACAAAAAGGATGTGTACTCAACATTCAGTTCAATGCACCATGGAATGGCACCCAAAAGCATTGAATGTAGTCAGGGAGAAGAAGAATGAGGGAGCAGGTGAAATTGGAAATCATGCTACCACTTAAAGATTTTCTCATAAAATATGGTGGTTGGCCCGTCAACCATCGACCCATGCCTCTATAAACTTGTCATTAGTGGCATACGAACTCGCGGCCTTTGGAAACACAACAATCTACGTGCATTGCAAATTTTCCCACCAAGAATGCCACTGTAGAAGCATGGAAAACCCTCCGTTTGAACAAAGCCATCGATTTCCCCTATCGCCAAGATCTGCGGCCTGAATTTGAATAGATGAGCCAGTTACTAGCCTTGAAAATCCATCGGCCAATGGAAATGTGCCATGTAGATGTATATTTTCCCCTTTGACTTTTCGCGACATGGATATACATTCACTTTTTCACCCATTTGCCTTTTAAAACCTTTGTATATGCAAAAGGCATATACATACAACTACCTATATACAAGGCGTACCCCAAAACTTTATAAAACACTTTGAAATCAGCATCGGGTTCCGCTTTGTATATTGAACATATAATGTGCAATGTACATCCTTAGACCCAAGCCACCTATGAACCAAATGAGAATAATTTTAATGTCCCACATTTGCATCTAACGATTGCATAATACCTTGTATGTCACACATACAAGGTGCAACATACAATCCCATGGACCCCAAAAATTTATCTGCCACAACATACTTTCTTTTCGTGTCTGGGCTTTGCATGTTTTTCTCTTTGTATATCGTGTTGTATATCGCATGCATAACATGCAATATACAACCCACAGACTTCAAATCATTATGGAGCAAATTGAAACTGCCATCGGGTCCAAGTTGTATCTTACCTCCTTTGTATATTGGCATATACAATGCACACATACATACAAGCTGCGGACTCGATGTTGTATCAACCAGAATGTATTCCTCTTCGGGTCTGGGCCATGTATATGCACGCTTGTACATTCATTTTGTATATAACAGATACAAATAACCCAGGACATACAAGCTGTGGCCCCCACCATACTTCTTGAAAACTATTGACCTTTTGACCACTCCCGCTTGTATGTTTCACTTGTATGTTTAACTTGCATATCGAAGATACATTGGATATATACAACACAAACATACAAAGCGAAATGCCTTTGGCCTTTCAACTTAACCTTTGTATGCTTGCCACCAAGCCCAATTTGATAAACTTTGACATCCGGGACTTGCATGTTCTGCTTTGTATGTCAGCCTGTCGAAGAGTCTATGAACTTGGCTGCCGATATGCACTATTTTGCCGATGATCCCTTGTATATTTTCCATTGCATATTGATCTTGCATATTCAAACACACAAACCCATATGCATGCAACCCTTTGATACAACAACAGAATATCCTAGGAATCTGCTATGTATATTCCACCTTTGTATGTCCCAGAAATGCACCCGAATGACACATAGAAACCTGATATGCATACAATGATGCATACAACTAATTTTTGCACTTTTTGAAGCCGATTTGAATCTTCTTTCAGGCCCGCCAATGTACATATGCATTCATACATTTGAATGCACATACAAACACCAATGCACATACAAAGATACATGCATGAAAAAGGAGGCCGCTCCACTTAGAAATTTTTGTGTTTTTTTATGAAAGGTGCATGCGAATTGTATGTTTGAAACTTGAACCAGCAGCAGACACCAACACGGTGAAGCCACCAATTGAGCGCAATATGGTTACAGCCCTAATGGCATCTTTGTATTTTTTGAATGGGATCATCAACCACATAAAATTATCGTGTATCCTTCTTAGGATATATCAGACCCATTCATCTTCTCCAAATGACGGGAAATGTATGTAGTGCCTAAAGTGTTTGTTCCTTAGGGCTTTGAATTTTGTATTAAGCTCAAAATTCTCATCACTTAGCTCTTTATGATACAACTCTATCAATTCTAGGTCTCCTAGTTCCTTGAGGTTTGTGTGAATGTAAACCCTAACATCCTCTACATGAAGAACGCCATGTAGAATATGGGAAAATACACCTAGGGGATCAACTTCTAGAGACTTGAAATGATGTTTCTTGTAAAATGGCTTTGGTGTCTCAGAAAAATTGACAACCATAGGAGTAGCCATTATAAACAATGAAAATTGGAGAGATTTGCACAAAGAAATACCTCTTCATGCCTTAGGGTTTGGAGCGACTGCCGAAATAGATTGCGCTTGGATTTAATCTTCAATTAAGTTTGAATGGTCTATTGGATTTCTTTTTAGAGCTCTTCTCTCTTCTTTGTGAGTGCAAAGTGTTGCAAGAGATGGATGAGAAGCATTTTAACCTTGCCAAAAAACCTAATTTCCTTTCATAATAGGTGAACAACTTAAGTTATCCATTTGTCCTATTTTGAGAGAGATTTTCTTGAATCACTGTGCGAAACTTAGAATCTTTGTCTATGAGGATTGAAAACATATCTTCTCTTCTTCAATCATGCCATGGGTCTACAGATCAAAGCATTTTAATTTTGAATCATACCAGATCTGTCTGTGAAATTTTGCTTTACCGGATAGCTGCTGGAACTGGATTAACTTGAGTGGTTATAAATCTTGCAAAACTCCATGCAGACCTTTCCCATTTTGGTTGAAGGTTATTTGGAGGATTTTCTAAGAACCCTTTCATCTGCAGCGTCAGATGTTTATCCAATCTACTAAATTTGGGTACTAGCTAACTGGCTGGGGGAAATTGATTTTCTCTGTGACTCCCCCTGAGCTAGAGCTCAACTTTTTAGTTTCTGGAAGGAATATCAACACCAAATTCTGCTGCGGATGCATCTCCAATAGTCATTGTGTTCTTATTAACTGAAATCTTTCTCATCTCCTTTTGAATTTCTTCCAGATTAATTTTGCCTTTGCCTTTGTCTTGATTCTGATTAGGTTTTACTGGACCCTTTTCATCATGATTTCTGCTTCTAGAGAATCTGGCTATGTGACCAGATTTATTGCAATTGTAACACACAACATTTCTTTGCTTATTTGAATGATACCATCATGATCTTCACTCATTAGCCATAAGTCCAATCCTATTGCATACAAAGCATTTACCATTGAAAGATTTGTTTATTTACATATTTCTACATTCATGAGATTTGTGACCATACCTTTTGTAACTGAAATAATGACCGGAGAAGGATGGATTGAATTGATTCATTTTGTTTCTACACTGGATTGCTTTGTGATAGAACTTGTTGCAATTAAAGTAGTATCCACTGAAGGATGGATATTTTTGAGCATTTGGTTGCCTTACCAGAGGTCTTCTAGGCCTGTTTCTTTGATTTCTTGATCCAGAGTTCTTTTGACTGGATCTAGAGCTTTCACCTTTCTCATATCCCAATCCACGCTTATCATCTACCCTATTTTGGCTTTCTAGAAGAACTTCAAGTTGGGCTGAGCTTATCTTGAACTTTTCTTTGTATTCATTTGCAATTTGAAGATCTTGTTTAAGAGTGTCTCTCTGATTCTCAAGTTGTTCTTCATTGTCTCTAGCTTCTTCAAGATCAAATTCAAGATATCAAATTATTCTATCCATTTTGTGGCAATCCTTTGTTTTCTCCTTAAGGAATTGTTTTAGATTATCTTCAATATTTCTCTTTTCTTCAATTTCTTGGGTGAATCTCATAACCCCTGATTCTGTTTCATGCCTTAACATAATGACTTCTTTTGACAACTTCTCACATAGCTTATTTTTCTCATTCAAATCTACATCAATATCATTGACTTCACTCTCATTGGCTAATTTTTAGAGTAGTTCCTTTCTCTTTTTCACATAAATACTAAGTTTTTCTTTTAGTTCATTTATGAAATCATCAGCTTGTTTGAGTCTTTCTCTCAGATTACTGACTTCAGAGTGGAATTGTTCAAGATCATCTAGGGCAGACTGAAGCTATTCCTTCATACCATATGCATCCATTAAGATTCCTAGATCTTCCTCAAGCTGTTAGGCTTTGTTCAAAGGAACTTAGATCTGATATGAATTGTTAGAAACAATGCAGATAACTGAGAGGGGGGGTGAATCAGTTATCTTATAACTTTTCTATTTTTCTTTTGTTTTCTTAACATAATATTTAATGTTATACCAAAGCAAGACAATCATAATAGCTGAAAAGAATTTTGCACATAACACAATGATTTTTACGTGGAAACCCTATTAAGGGAAAAACCATGGGGTGACTAACCCAAGATTGTATTCTATATTAAAAAAATAAAGAGTACAAATTTGGCACTTACCAATTAGGGCTCACTGCCCGAGCACACTACTCACAAAAGGCCCACTGCCTACAAGAGAATTACAGTCTACAAATGTTTACAAATGTTACCAAGGTGTTTGAACTGATGAACAACATCTATGCATGTAGGATTTTAGTTCTGGTTAGGTACAGTATACTGATCTGGCACATTTCAATCTTCCTCTGCTCAATATTACTTTCCTGTCACATTCTGGACTTGAATTACTATCTTCATACTTGCCTCTACTTTTCTTTGCACTTCACCATTCAAATAGTCAAATTCACACTCTTACAAGCTTGAGTTCATCGGGTATATATATCCATATCAAGGATTTCCAACACTTTCTTAGTCGGCAACAACAACACCTGAGATATTTGTAAGTTGTTGATCTATCGGCTGAATCCATGCTAGATTAGTGATGTGTGTCAAAACATAGACATAGAAGTCATTAATCATGTCGGCTAACAATGTATGATATCATAGATTTCTTGATCAACACCTTTCACACATCTGGATTGAAGTCTAATACTTTGTCGCTCAGTTCTTCCTCTATCTGCTCTGCCAGATGAGAACCCAACACTTAGATGCTCATATCTTTTACATGCTTTACCACTGGAGGCTAAATCTCTGGAATACACTAGTCATATGACCCCTCTTGACTTATCCAAGTCCACAACTTACTGAGTTACACCATCTAAGAGATCCAGACCTGATTGTCAAATCATGTAGCATGCTATGTTCTTGTCTACTAGACCATCTTGACTTCAATCTGACTTCTGGTATGAATGAATTACCGATTACAGATGTCTAGGATACACTTTGTTTCCATCAATGACAACACTTAAATGACCTAGCATTGTCTCTTGCCAACAATTTCATTCTATGTATTTTATACAAACCCTACTATTCATTTAGCTTCAAAACACTAATTGTATTGGTTGTGGTGATTGCCATCATGAAACAAAAACTATGTCTTTATTTCCTCTGCCGCTCCAAAAGTATTCACATACTATAATGTTAACATACATAATGTAACTCTCTACATTTTGGCTTATAAAATCCATAAAATGAGTTAAGTATATATATGTCCTTCATTTTGATTCCTCCTGTAGATGAACATGAACATTGAGACTTTATTCCTTTTACCATAATAAAGTGCATCTTGATGTTCTAAGCTCATACAATTATACATTTGTGTATCCTCCATTTGATTACTGTGATAGTTTGTTCATTTATTCTGGATATACTATTCAATCTATGACATGGTTTGTTCACTTGTTCAATTTTCTGTATTGTCTAAATAACATATCAAATGTATTCACATACATATCATATTCAATGATTATTGGTCCTTTACTTTATGTATATCATGGACATTATGTTTATAACTTACAACTTCATGTGCTACCTCCTATAGCTATATCTAAACATTGAAACTTAACTCTCTTCTTGATACTTCTGTGAATTGATATAGACATTCTGTATGCACTTGGTATGATGATTATTTGATGACTATGACTTGGCATAAAAAATGTATTGAAGACTTCATAAAAATTGTCTTTTTATGACAATGGCTTGGCATTAATCACTATAGCTACACCTGTATATTCTGTATTGATGTCCTCTTGTTTTCTTTGAAGAGGACCAGAATGAGATATCTGATTACTAGGCATATTGTAGGCACTTTCTCAGTATCTTAT
Source organism: Cunninghamia lanceolata (assembly GCA_027924645.1). NCBI lineage: Eukaryota > Viridiplantae > Streptophyta > Pinopsida > Cupressales > Cupressaceae > Cunninghamia > Cunninghamia lanceolata. Next base: position 7,057,197 of record BSBN01000934.1, read on the forward strand.
GGTAACATAGTATCTTTGCTCCAACTTTGAACATTACCAAAAGCATGATTGAAATAGTGATAGCTAAAAAAGGTTTAATGTTCCATAGCTCTACAGTTGACAATAGTGGCTACTCTCTTTTATGATGTATCTGCCCTATCATTTGAATGCATACTTGGAGATTGCTTCATCTAATTTTCTTGTCAACAACATACCTTTCATTTGTGATTATGCCTCATATGATGCACTGATTATTCTTTGATTAGCACAAGAGTGTTGTCCTGAACATGTAAGCACTTAATAAGGGTTGCATTCTATTATGGACTTTATTTGATCTACTTCCTCCTTTGCAAGGTTGCATAATGAGATGCATTATATTATTGAATGTCTTGAATGCATACAAATGATAATGAGATAGACAATGAATGTAACCATGATGTGACAATGCCTCTTACTCAGATCATTGAGCAGTCTTGAAAATAGCTCAATGCTCATTAATGGTTCTCACTTAATAACACCTTAAACTAACAATCATGGATGGGAATTGATCTTGAAGCTCATGCATTGACTTGATGTAGTACTGCTTTAGTTGAATAGGTCCTATTTGAGCACAATGAATATGAATTATTTCATCTTAAAATTCAGGGGCAGCATACTAGGCTCAAACCTTATGGGAGCCCACTTTGCACCACATGCTGAAATGTCTTCAAACAAACAACATAGCTTCTTCTATACCTACATAGGAAGAAAATATGTTAGTTTAAAAATAGTGAAGCTCGATGGTGTTTTATTTTTAGGATCTCTTGCATATGGAAGATCTGACTATATGATTCAGTGCATCGTAGGCAATATATTATGTTTTTGTTGATAGGCACATAAGAAACCATATCTAGAGCTCTAACAATTCTTCTTGTCATGATACAGGTTCAGTCAAAGATCAGGAGCGAGGAGTAGCCAATGGCAATGAAGATCAAACCAAGACCTTAAGCATGTAATGATGGATATGCTCTTTTCCTTTCCTATTTTCAGATGCATAGTGTATTTCCTATGTTTGTACTAGTTCAGCTATTCCCACGACTTGTGTGGGACATTTGATTTCTCTTGCTTTCTTTCAATGCAATGCTTATTCAGTTGTTGTATCTCATTTATAAACTTGAATGATTATTGTAATGAAAGGAAATATCTCTTATCCATGATGAATCTTCTGCAAAACAATGAATGATAAACTTATTTTCTCTCTTCTGTTATAACAATGGCATCATAAACTAAACCTTTTCTTTTTCAAGCACCTTCAGGTATGCAAAACCCACATAGTAGAAAATTTTAAGAATCTCTTATCTTAAAATGAAAGAAATGTGCTCCAGCTCTGCCAATTTGAGCTGTAGGTGAAAAATTGGTAACATTTCTAGCAATTTCTGCTAAATGCCTGCCTGCTAAGCATTAAGACTAGTTGCCTTAAATGTCCATTTCGCATGGAGTCAAACTTTGCTATTCTCAAACTTAGAAAATAATGAAACTCAACTGCAAACTACTCCAAACAGCAATAGAAAGCCAAACAGAACCAAACTAAAAGCAAACTAAAAGGTGTTGGTGGCTAGAAAAACATGTGCAATAGCACTTAGGGAAAGAAAATGACTGAAGTAAATGTGCATGAAGCACTTATTAATAGGAACACTAATCTACTATGGTACAAAAGTAGAACTTATCTTCAGAGGCAATGTTTGAGGTGGATCCCATTAACTAGGATAGGCAACACCTCTCCATTTAACTTTAAAAGATTAAATGTATTATGTTCCTTGTACTCTATAATTATATAAGGTCCATCCCAAATTGCATCAAACATGGAATGTTTTCAAGGTCTACTTCTCAGTTCATTCCACCTGAACACTAAATCACCAACCATGAAATCTCTTGGCCTAGCCCTCTTATCAAAAGTGCTCTTCATCTAAGCTTGATGGATTTCAAGCTTTCTTAGGGCTTCTTTTCTAATTTCTTCTAATTCCATCAACTATGCTAGCCTTACTTCTAAAGGCTTCTCCTCTAATAGCTCAAGTTCTTTAATGAAAGTTAGAGTTGGTAACTCAATTGAAATGGCTAACTTAGCCTCCTTGCTGTAAGTGAGCACATAGGGAGAGTAACCAGTGGATCTTTTAATAGTTATCATGTCAGCCCAAAGGGCTATCTTCAACTTTTTGTGCCATGTCCTCTGGTTGTCTTCAATAGTCTTCTTGATGATCTTAATTTGGTTTTTATGGGTGGATTCTGCCTGCCCATTACCCTATAGGTAATATTTAGATCAAGTATTAAAAAAGATATTATTCTTTATAAACCAATCATAAATCCTTAAACCAATAAAAGCTAAACTATTGTCAGAAATAATTAAATCTGGAGAACCAAATCTGGATGCCAAATCTTGATAAAAGTTCAAAATAGCATATTCATTTGCTTCTTTCAAAGTAATAGCCGCAGTCCACTTAGTGAAATAGTCTATAGTAGTAGGAATCCATTTGTGGCCTACACTCAAAGGCAGGTTGATGTGTCCAATGAAAGCTAGACCACATTTTACAAATGGTTGTTCTACTTGAATAGGATGTAGAGACAAGGCTACAAGCCTTTGCTTCCCTACAAACAATGAGCACTTTTCACATCTATTAACCCAAGCAGATGCATCCTTGAAAAAATCTGGCTAGTAATAACCGGCTCCCATAACTTTCAGGGCTGTCATCCTTGTTGCAAAATGGCCTCCTGAAGGCCCACTGTGAAACTCCTCTAGTAGTTTGTCAACTTGATTAGGCTCAATGCATCTTACTAGAACACCATGAAAATCCTTCCTATACAAAACACCATCAACAATAGCATAGGGAATAACTTGCAGCCTATAGTACCTTCTCTTTTCCTTGTCTAAACCTTTAGGGCATTCACTAGTCTGCAAATAATGTGTCATATGCCGCACCCAGCTTGTAGTAGGAATTTAACCAGTAGCTTGTTCTCCATTTTTTAATACTATTTCAACATCTTCCTCATTCCCTTGGTTGTCTTCTCCATTTGCATCAAGCTATTTGCACAACCTGTTGCCATTGACAAGCTTAGTAACCTTGATATTGACACCAAATTCCATCACCTTAGTCACCCAACTGGCCCTTTTGTCATTTATCTCCCTATTAAGTAAGAAATCCTTAACAGTTGGGTGGACAACTAGGAACTGAATTCTATTGTTAGATAGCATATGTTTAAGCTTTTAAAGACTTCTAACAACAACAAATACATGTTTCTTGACAAAGGAGTACTTTACCTCATAGTCATGCAATACGTGGTTGAAAAATGCCACAGGCTGCTCTAAACCTTCATCATTCTACTGGTACAACATAGCTGAAACATTATCAACACTTCCAAAAGCATATAAAAATATATCTTTTTCATAGTTAGGATTAATGAGGGTTGGGGCAGCTGTGAGATATTCTTTGATCTGCTCAAAGCTTCTCTTACCTTCATTAGTCCAACTAAAAGCCACATTCTTCTTAAGCATGGCTGTGAGAGTTTGTTATAAAGTTACAATATTGGGAATAAACCTTCTCATGAAGTTAATTCTTCCAAGAAAGATTTGTAATCCTTTCTTATGTGCAGGTAGTGGTAAATCAAGAATTGCAAAAACTCTTTTTGGGTCAATGGAAATACCATGTTTTGAGAAAATGTGTCCCAAAAGTTTACCTTCATGAATATAAAATATGCACTTCCTTGGGTTGATCACTGCTTGTCTGAAAAATCTACTTCAAATGGTCAAAATGCTTGTTAGCATCTTTTGAAAAAACTTTAATATCATCCAAATATACCAAAACAATCTTATTCATGAGGCCATGAAAGGCCATGTCCATTGCCCTCTAAAATGTTGTCCCTGCATTGGACAAACTAGATGGCATTTTCCTGTATGCCATGGTACCCCACTTGGTTGTAAATGTAGTTTTATATTGGTCCTCTTCCTTCACTAAAATCTGGTTATAGCTTGAATATTCATCCAACAAAGAAAATCTATCAAAACCAGAAAGAGTTTGCAAAATTTGCTTCATTTAAGGGAGAGGATAGTGGTCCTTTAAAGAGGCTTTATTCATATTACAGAAATCAACACAAAGCCAAATCTCTCTATTATTCTTTCTAACTGGTACCAAGTTAGAAACCTAAGATGTATGCTTAATTGGGAATAGTAGACTGCTTTCAATTAACTTATTCAACTCATCTTTCATCAGATGCTGAAGTTTTGGGTTAAGAGGCCTTTGCTTCTTCCTAATAGGCTTGGCATTGGGCTCTAACTCAATGGTATGTTGGGCTAAACTAGGATCAAATCCTCTTAAATCTTTATATTCCTAGGCAAAAACATCACTAAACTCTTGACATAACTCGATGAAAGATTGTTGTTGTACTTCAATGCATACCTTTCCAAGCTTGAGAAGCTTACCTTTGAATATCTCAATCACTTCATAATGTTCTTGTTTAATAGTCATACTGTACTTGTCCTTTCTGACTTGTTCATCTCAATTAAACACAAATTCCAATGTCACCAATCCCTTGGGTAGCTTGTTAGACTTCAGCTGCACAATCTAGTTGTCATATTACTGTTGGTACTTTTGCTGATTTTCAGTTGTGAACTCAACTTTTGCAATCAAAAAACTTGCAATCTACTCATCACTATCAAAAACTTGCCAGCTTACATTGTTATCCGGTATACATGGTTGTACAACCACTTTTACGTATTGTTGTACCTCTATATTATGAATATCAATTAGAATGTCAAACTAAGATCCTATGGTAGCAAGCTTATCTGCATGTTTATTTTGATTTCTAGGAATAGAAAGTAGTTATAAAGCATCAAAATCCTTTATTAGATCCCAAACACCAATGCTTCTACTTCTTGAGAAAATCATTTTTAGTAACATTCAAATTTCTAACTTGATTTACAATTAACTCAGAATCACAATAAACTTGTAAGCACTTGATAGATTTCTTTCTAGACTATTCTAGGCCATGGATAAGTGCCTCATATTCAGCGACATTGTTTGTATAGATAAAATCAAACCTCAATGCTGAATAGTACGTATCTCTATTAGGTGAAACCAACATGTGTCCTCCACCAACACCCATTTTTCTTCTTGAGCCATCAAAGTACTGCTTCCAAAGCTAATTCTCTTATTGTTCAGGTTGACTTTGGTCTTTAACTAGATTTGGAATCACTACATTAGGCTCATGAATCATATAAATGCCTAATCGTACCTCATTAGTGTGACAGAAAGGGTCATCTTCATGATCCTCAGCTTCCCACTCATCTAAATTAATATCCTCAATGGCTGTGTTGGGGTTTAGGGTCATGGATTGATCCTCCTACCCATGGGTGATGTAGTGGTTAGCATTTATAGGGCTAGGGACATATGGCTTAATATGATCCTTGGCTAGAGATTCAGATTTTATGGTTACTTTTGTACCATATCTTGTCCTAAAAAATAGATACGACCAATCAGAGGATAAAAACCCACCAAACCTGGCAGTAAACTCCCTAGAAAGGAATATGGCAAAATGAGGTCGTAGGTCAATAACATGAATATCTTGATGGATTGCAAAATTGGGACATGCATGCAAGGTAAGAGGTAATTTTTTTATTATTCTGTTAGTATTAACAATAGATCAATCTAGATGAACCACTCCCTTTGAAAGGGGCTCGTAAACTAATCCCAATGTATCAGCTAGACTCTTGGGCATTATAGAACTGCTTGTCCCAAAATCTCTCATGCAATTATGAATGAGTTTATCCCCAATGATTAAACTCAGATAAAAAGAAGGCTTTACCTCTTGAGTTTGTTGTTGCTCATTATTAATTTTTGGGTTGTTGGCAAGTACAACTTTGGCTTTTTCTTGGTTAGTACCATCAAAAAAAGAAATCTCAGCCAAAACATCTTGTAGAAGATTCTTTTGACCTAGAATATGCACTGTATCCATCACCGACATGTTAACTGTAGCCTTCTTAAGGTGTTCTACAACATTGAATGAAATAGGACTCACCTTTTGCTATCCTTTAGCAACAACATCATTTTGCCTTTGTAAAGGCTATGTTTGCACTTTAGACTAATCTTTCTTGGGTACAACTTGACCTCTTTACAAAATCTGCATCTTTTGTTGTGCTGCGGGGACAACTTGTGATGAAGAAGCTTGAGATTTATCTTTAGCAGGCTACTATTTTACATTTCTATCTTGTTGATCTAAATCAACAACCCTCTTCTTCGATCTTGTTTTGGCTAAAACTGATACATTTAATTTATTTTGGCCTTGGGGATAACTTACACCACAAAATTTAATGTCTTTCCAATTCATTAAAGCCACATTAGGGTTATCTTGTTGAAATGAAATCTCATTCATGACACCTTCCGAACCACTGTAACTGTTCTACACCATAAAAGCCTGATTCCTCATACCATTTGTACATGCAGCTTGGTTATGAGGCTGGTGACATGGATAACACTAGTCATAGTCAGGTGCCATATTGTTTTGAGTAGGCATGAGTTCTTTTGAAGAGCTGACAGTATTAGGATTATAGGACTAGACAGGTCTAGGATTGAAATTTCTCCTTTGGCCTTGAGAATCAGCTTGAAAAGGTTGCCTATTTTGCTAATGAGGTTGATACGAAGCTTGATAAGGCATATGCTCTTGACCCACTTGCTTCTTAAGATTAACAAACACATTGCTCATAGTCTTGCTAAAGGGCTATAAAATGCCCTTTAATTCTTGGATTTCTTGGGAAGGGTTTGGAACAACAATTTCTTGAATTGCAACTTGGTATCCTATTGATGGAATAGGTAGGACAACAGCTAAAAGAGGTACAACCATGGGTATAGGGGATTGGATTTCAGGAATAATTGGCAAAGGTGGCCTTGGGGCTATTTTTCCTTCTTGAATAAGTTAGTTTTCTGCTCTAATAGCTATCTCAAAAGCATTAGGAAGAGTAAACCCTTCCATAGACTATATCATTACAGAGATTTCACTATTTAAAGCCTTAAGAAAGAATAAAAAAGTATGTTGTGGGGTAGGCTTTACCGTTATGGGAATCCTATCCCAAGTCCTCTAGAAGCGATAGTTAAAATCCATCATGTGCTTGTGAGGAGCTCTCTTGATGGAACTCAACTACTCCAACAATGACAAATGATCAAACTTGTCCTAAAAATGTTGATGTAAACCATCTCCCAGATCATCTGATGACATGATTGAACCTATTGTGAGTCCTCTAAACCATTGCAAAGCTTTTCCCTTCAGTGATGCAACCAAAAGCCTTAGTGCTACATTTTCTTGGATGATATTATGCACAGAGCATAATGTTGCTACATCTTGGATATACTCAATAGGAGTGGTATGATCCTCTCTAGTAAAAAATGGCAGACTTTTGAGGGCTACAATTGAAATGTCGTCATGTTGAGCAATACTTAATGGGATGCCCCCATTAAAAGGTGCAAATGCAAAATTTCTAGGAATCATTAGTATTTGTACTACTAACACAGGACTTGTACTTCTCTATACTAGAGTTGGGGGACTAAATCTCATAGGTGTAGATCTTGACCTCCTTGATGAATCCAAAATTCTAGTTGTCCTACCCCTCCTTCTTGGTGGAGATAATTACAAATAATTAAACAGAGCAGGACTAGATCTGGTTTGTATTTGTTTCATAAGTTGATTTCACTAGATTTGCATGGAAAACCAAAAAAATGGAGTCACCAAGTATGTCTTGAAGCCTCCAAAGGCTAGAAACACTACTGCATATACCAGAATAGTAGCTTTAAAACTTGAAAAACGTCTCTGAAAGAAAATTTCATAGTCCCACCGGGCGTGCCAAAAACTTTTGTCAATCAAAGTATGCACCCAAATGCTAAAATATCAACTTAGCTACCTATTGACACATGGGAACACTCCTAGCCCTGTGGGTTTCCTAAAACTTGGAGTGAACCTCCAGAGTGAGCTGGCTGTCTTGATAACTTCACCTAATCTAAATAACTTTCTGAGAAAAGGGTACACAATTGACTGAAAATGAAATTCTAAACTCTAACAGGTGATATTTTACTACAACTTTACTTATTTTGATGCTTTTACTCACAATAAATTTCTCAAGATAATGACTTTCACATTCTCACATGTGCATACAATACAATATAGATTTTCATGAAGGTTTGAAATTAAACACAACATGCAACATGCATTATATGGACTTTTGCACTAACACCTGCAATAGTAGGACATACAAAGGATCTAAAAGAAAGTATCACAATGATAACATAAAACTACCACTGCAAAAATGAGACAAAATTGAATGAGAAAGGAAAACTCTACTATGTCTATTAAACTAAAAGGAGTATAAAATGAGAATCTGGGTACAAAAAGTATGTACAAGTTCTCTATAGGTGAACAAAAGAGAAGAAACCATAATCTAAACTGAGAAAAAACTAAGTTTTTCCTCCTATATATGCCTCCAAAAATCTCCCAAGGAAAAGATGAAAAAGATCCTCAAAATACCCATCCTGATCCATTTTTGAGCTCCATAGAAAAGCCCCCAAAAATGTCACCAAACTGCCTCCAAACTGAAGAAAAAAGCTGTAAAAATCTCCTCAAAATCAGGCTTTACCTAATCAATAAAAGCTCCAATTTGCCCAGTTTTCCTCAATTTCACCCATAAGTAAGCAAATCTAAAAAGATATGATTTAATCTAGATTTACTTTTCTTTAAACTGCATAAAAATAATGATTACTAAAACAATTTGTAAAAGCATTGCTTTAATAATGTTTTACAATGAAGTTTGTAGTTTTATCTCCTGATTTGTCTTGATTTGATTCTTCATAAAATTATACAAGGCCTTTGATTTTATCTTGCCAAGTATAACACATTTCATTTGAGCATTTTATTTTCTATAAAAATCTTAAAATTTTGAAGGAACTATTGAAGGTTTTGGAGAAGATAAAAGACCCCTAAGGTCTATCCTCCATTTGATCTGCAAAAATTCCTAAGGCAATATGGCATATGTGGCAAAGGGCTCTAAGACATAAAATATTCTAAGTCATGAAGATTAGGCATATGCAAGGTGAACATAATACCATGAGGGGTATTAGCTAAGGCAATAAAAATTAATTCAATGTGTTAAAAATATCACAATCGAATTACGGCATCATGTTACCCTAACACATAACATTTAATGCCCTAACTTTTTAGGCCCATTTTGCATTTTGGCTTTTGATGAAATGGCTCTGCTAAGCCACTACCATGAAGCTAGGGTTTGGAGCTTGTGACCCTCCATTTTCACTATTTCAAAGAAATTGCTTAAGGATTCTTGAAGGAAAGTGCAAGGTAAACCCCTTTCTGTCACAAATTCAAATCGTATTTTTATTCTGAATACAAGTCTTGGCCTTAAAACTATGGCCATCATCAGTTTCTAATTTATTTGCTTTGCCTCTTCACTATTGTTTCTTTCCTATGTTTTGGCCACCATGGAAGACTGGTTTGAGTTCTTTTGAGACAATATAAGGGGAAAAATCTACAGCCTCATATATATATCCTCACTTAGAAGTAAGGTAAGCTCTCATCTTTCGAGCTCTATATCATTTCTTTGATTTCTCCATTATAGGCCCATGGCCTCACTTGTATATCTCAAAATTTCTAAGAGTTTATCAAACCCTCATGAGCTTGAACCCTTTATTTTCCTATATTTGTCATTCTTTTATGCAAATTTGATAAGGGTTTTGATATTTGAAAGGAAAAAACATTCTTAGGCCGCGGCCTATGAACTTACAACAAATTGTATTACTTGCATTTGTCTTTACGTTGTATCAAGAAGGTTTGATTTGACCTTGTCTCATGAAATAAAATGCAAATTTCATACTCTGGATATGCAAGTTCATGGGTTATGAAACCCTTCATGGGCGCTCCTCTTCATAACCGTAGTATGCTTTGTATATGAACAACATGGCAGGTCTTGGCTAAAGGTCTATAGCTAAGATTATGAATATTTCATTCTATGTATTTTATACAAACCCTACTATTCCTTTACCTTTAAAACACTGTTTGTATTAGCTATGGTGACTGCCATCATGAAAGAAAAACTATGGCTTTATCTCCTCTGCTACTCTAAAAGTATTTCTATAATGTAGTGTTAACATACATAATGTAAGTCTCTACATTTTGGCTTATGAAAGTTATAAAATGAGTTAAGTATATATATGTCCTTCCTTTTAATTGCTCATGTAGATGAACATGAACATTGAGACCTCATTCCTTTTACCATGATAAAGTGCATCTTGATGTTCTAAGCTCAACAATTATACATTTATGTATCCTCCATTTGATTATTGTGACAATTTGTTCATTCATTCTTGATATATTGGGTATGACCATATTCAATCTATGACATGGCTTGTTCACTTGTTGTCCAATTTGCTGTACTCTCTAAACACCATATCAAATGTATTCACATACATATCATATTCAATGATTATGGCTCCTTTACTTTCTGTATATCATGGACATTCTGTCTATAACTTACAAATTCATGTGCTACCTCCTGTAGCTGTATGTGAACATTGAAACTTAACTCTCTTCTTGATACTTCTGTGAACTGATATAGACATTATGTATGCACTTGGTATGTTGATTATTTGATGATTGTGACTTGGCAACAAAAATATATTGAAGACTTCATAAAACCTCTCTTCTTATGATAGTGGCTTGGCATTGATCACTGTAGCTACACCTATACTTTCTGTATTGTTATCCTCTTATTTTCTTTGAACAGAACCTGGATGAGATATTTGATTACTAGGCATATGGTAGGCACTTTCTCAATATCTTATAGTAACATAGTATCATTGCTCCAACTCTAAATATTACCAAAAGTATGATTGAAATAGTGATAGCTAAAAGAGGTTTAATTCCATAGCTCCATAGTTGACAATAGTGGCTACTTTCTTTTATGATGTATCTGTCCTATCATTGGAATTCATACTTAGAGATTGATTCATTTGATTTTCTTGTGAAAAACATACCTGCCATTTGTGATTATGCTTCATATGATGTAGTGATTATTCTCTGATTAGGAGAAGAGTGTTGTCTTGAATATGTAAGCACTTAATAAAGGCTACATTCTCTCATGGACTTTATTTGAATGATGAGATCCATGATATTCTTGAATGTCTTGAATAGATAAAAATGATAATGAGATAGAGAATGAATGTAACCATGATGCAAAACTACCTCTTTCTTAGATCATTGGGCAGCGTTGAAAAGAGCTTAATGATCATTAATGGTTCTCACTTAATAACACCTTCAACTGACAATCATGGATGGGCATTGAGCTTGAAGCTCATGCACTAACTTGATTTAGTGTTCCTTCAATTGAATAGGTTCTATTTGAGCACAATGAATATGAATTATTCCATCCTAAAATTTAGGGGCAGCATGCTAGGCTCAACCCTTGTGGGAGCCCACCTTGCACCACATGCTAAAATGTCTTGAAACCAGCAACATAACTTCTTCTATACATGTAGAGGAAGAAAACATGTTAGTTTAAAAATAGTGAAGCTCAATGATGTTTCATTTTTAGGCTCTCTTGCATATGGAAGATTTGACTATCTTATTCAGTGCATCATAGGAAATATATTATGTTTCTATCGATAGGCACATAAGAAACCATAGCTGGAGCTCTAATAATCCTTCTTGTCATGGTATAGGTTCATTCAAAGTTTGGGAGCGAGGAGGAGCCAGCGGCAATGAAGATTAAACCGAGACCTTAAACATGCAATGATGGATATGCTCTTCTCCTTTATTATTTTTAGATGCATAGTGTATTTCCTATGTTTGTACTAGTTCAGCTATTACCACGGCTTGTGTGGGACATTTGATTTCTCTTGTTTTCTTTCAATGCAATGCTTATTCAGTTGTTGTATCTCATTTGTAAAATTGAATGATTATTGTAATGAAATGAAATATCTATTATCCATGATGAATATTCTACAAAGAAATGAATGATAAATTGATTTTCTTTCTTCTATTATAAAAATGGCATCATAAACTGAGCCTTTTTATTTTCAAGCACCTTTAGCTATGCAAAAACCACACATCAGAACATGTTAAGAATCTTTCATCTTAAAATGAAATAAATGTGCTCCACCTCTGTCAATTTGAGCTTTGCCAAGTACGGTCAACAAACACAGAAAACACACCAAACATGGAGAAGACATGCCAGTCATAATGAAGATAGTAATAGGCAAGCAAAACATGGAGAAAATAGAATTGAAGGCATGAAAAACACAATGAATATAGTGAATGTAGTGAAGATAGTGATGATTTTATTTTTTCTTTTTCATTTTTCGTATATATGAAATGTAGATGCAAGTACAAGGAAAGTAAACACACCACCCATAATGCAAGAGGGACTCATCACCACTGATATTTAGACTACATATGGGGAAACAAACATGCAATTCAAATCAAGTAGCCATACAAATCCCAAAGCATAGGAGGGACTCATCACCACCAGTCTTTAAACTATTCTTGGGACAAACATGCAATACACACACTTGGAAGACATGGAGAAAACATGATAGACAAGAAATGGAGTGTTCCTATTCCTAGGTTCATCACCATCTCAGGCAAATTACATGCACACATCCATGATTTGGCTTCACCACAACAATCACTGAAGACACGCTTAAGGGTTTAGTTAGTCACAGAACCACTCCCCACCTCTGCAGAGGACTTTTTGAAGATGACAAGATGTGCACTCTCCATAAGAAATACACAATCCCTTCCTCCACAAAGGGCTTACGATAAAAAGGATATACATGATATCGTGCCTTCACAAAGGGCTTAAATGATTGCAATAGATATCAAACAAATCTCAGAGTGCAATAGGGACTCATCACCACTAGTATTTAGACTACACTTGAGAGCAAACATCCTTTGCTAGCATCTAAATAGATATCTTACCTTATATATGCCCCCACCTTAAGGCAGTTAATATCATGTAACGCTATCAAGCACATTAAGGTGGGAAGAAAACACACAAGGGAACACGATCTCTTGCAAATCCCATGCCACACGGAGGTGACATGTACTTTATGATCACCAAATGTTTCAACAAACACATTCCTGCAAGAAAAGTGTTAGTGTCTATATAATCATGATAAACAACAATGCATATGATCAATTGCATAAATAACTGAGAAATAAAAGATTCAAGATAGATAAAGTGCATGGAGTAGCAGTATTGTTATTTTTTGTAAGTGTGATAAGAAAACATCAAGATCGCATGGAGTGATTATACTAGCCAAGTGTCGGATAATATATATCAACCCCATCATCATGTATGGACTAGATCCATTTTTTGATTACTTGCTAAAGAGACACTAGTTCTACATCAGTATAAAATATTTTTCATCATCCACCCGCTATGTAGAAACACTAGAGGAAGGTAAAAAATAGATCAAGAGAGGAGAAACAAGTACCTTAGGGATAGTCATGTAGGAGGGTACCCCCAATTCACCAACCGCAATGCTATGTCCATAAGACACAACACACAAAAATGAAAATAGAGGATAAGCAGTATAGAAGAATGATGATACAAATAGAAGAAGGGTCACAAAAGAGGTGGTCTCATGGTATCCTAGACCTTACAAGAGAATCAAGGTTCATCCTAGGAGGCCTAAACAACACATAACACATCATGGGGGAAACACAACATGGAGGTAAAGGGTTAGAAATACTTACTTGTAGAGAGGTTCATGCTAGAGGTTATCAACAATAAAATCATCCTCTTTCCAATCTCAAATGCTAGAGGAAAGAGGTGTGTAAGGTACCTATTACTAAATTTCGTTCACACTAAATTTAGTTAGACAGGATAACCCATCAGTCTAATCAGGATTGATGAATCATCATAACAAGCGAATCAAAATGTCAAGAAATCAAAGATTCAAGGAAGACAGTTGATCTAAACTATTTTTACCTTTCAGGAGTTACAAGACAATTTGATTATTTAGTTGATCATAATTGAAAGCAAGAAAGAAAGATATTTATTTAAACTATCTTTTCATGTCATATTTGGAACATATATTTCAGTTTCAGTTACTCTATCCTATGCATTGATTGAAAAGAAAACATACATACATCAACTACATAAGATAAATTAACTGATCATGTTTAAAAGAAGTGTTCAATTGTGTCCCACACAAGTCGTGGGAATGACCAAACTAAGCAATGCAGACATATTCAAGCTATAGATCTAATGATAAAAGAAATGAGGAAGAACACATGATAAAATTAAATATCCATCATTGCTTGATAGCAAGGTCAATGTCCTTTGTTGATGGCTGATCTTCATTTCTTCATCTTTAGCTCCAGTCATATCAAATTAACCTGTAAATTTTTTAGGGAAAGCCCTGTAAGAGCTCCAAATATTTAACACTATCATCTACTTTATCACACAGATATATCAAATTGTAAACATCATGCACTTCATATGCCAGAAGCAACCAGTGATCAGAATCACCTAAGAGAACAAAAAAATAATTAGACATGAGTATAAGAGTAGAAAAGGACAGCCAAGCAAGTGCCTTACATAAAAAATCAAAGGTACATTTTTATGACTAACATGTGTGTTCCATGAGCAGGTATAGATAAACATTCATTTTTTAGATTATTTTCATAACATGTGGAGTAAATGTGGCTCCCACAAGGGTTGAGCCCAACATGTCTAATATAGAGCCATTAATGCTTTCAAACAGTATAAAAGAAAGAGATATAGTCACTAAGGTACTTCTCTATTGTTTCCATGATCATTAAAATATCTTGCTGCTGTTCATAGGTGTACTATATGTTTGACAGTAATTTAAATATGTCAAAATCATAAAATCAAACCTTAGAATGTCATAGCAGTATACAGACATAATAGAGGATAAAACTGTCATCAAATAATGAGGTCTAGATTTACATTATACAAAGACCCATTATGACATAATAGGCTAAATCATAGTTCATCTTTATCCTTATGTAAGTGGTGATTCATAGCATCATACAAAAGGTATCTTGAAGGAATAAGTAACAGTCATATAATGCTATAGAGTTAAGTACCTTTCATACAAATGTCATTGCTTAAGCCTCAGTGACAGTTCAATATACAAAACATGATATCACTTTGAATCATAAAAGAAATAGGAGAAATTGTCCATAATGATACAAGATCATGTGCCAAACAAAGTTCTATGTGTAGAAATAGTTAAGTGATAATCATTAAGAGATATCATGCATTATAAACTTTTATGGTAGGCAAGTTGAAGAAAAAATTATGAATATATCATTGTCATAGACCATTTTGGACAATCATATAGACTGGAATATCAGGCACAGGTAGGATGATTATGTCAGCAAAGGAGTGTATGAGAACTATACAACATCAGTCATCATGACTATAACAATCAATGAGCAGCATTAGTGATAGAAGTAATCTTGGAGGACTGTTTTCTTCCTAGCTTATCAAAGCCTTGGTGTTGTTTATGGTGATTTGAGTATCTCTCCTCTATATATTTACAAGAGCACTTTTGTAGAAGATATTCAATACTTACAGTACAATGAGGAGTTTTTGGTGTTTTATCCTTTGTCTTTTGGATCTTGACTTTGGTCTCATCTTTCAAAGTATGTCCTTATAGTTCTGAGAGCTGGAGCATTCCTTTCATGCTTACCTCAGTCTTATAAATGCAGGTTGATGGACATTGTCAAAACCTTAAGTCATCATCAACAACCATCAACACAAATGAAATAAGAGGACAACAACAAAAAGTTATATGGTATAATGGATGGACTAAGCAGCATTTAATGAATATTTACCATTGTTTATTGTGAATAAAGTGTAAGATTGCTATTGACAGTTTGACCATTGAAATGGATGATATTTATACAAGGTGACTCTCACCAACTCAAAGAGAGTGCATTGTTTGCAACAATGAAGACAAAGATGAACATGCTAGGGAAGAGATTTTATATTGTACAAAATAAAGGAATGGCTGCTATACAGAAGCTTCTTCTTGAAAAAAAAGAGCACCCATTTGCATTTACTTAAAACCTTTGCCAAAGATGTATACACAATCAAAAGAAGGAAAGAAGTATGAGAGAAAATCAAGGTGCAGGCACGGCCATATTTGAAAAGCTCATTTTTGTCATAACACAGGAGTATGCAAGTCTTTTCTTAAAAAACCCTCATATATTTCATATAAATAGAAGAAGATGAAAAGAATATGTAGAGTAAAGATGATATAGAGAATATGGCCATAAAAGAAGATCTCATTTTCTTCAAAAAGGAACAAAACCCATTTCAAAAAATTCTTGAAACACTTCTCTTTTTTTGAAGATACAGGTTAAAAGGAAGATGAGATTTATGAAAGATGAATACCAAGAAACTTACCTCATTGTTGAATGTAGAGTTACACTTAGCCATGACCTCATTTTTTTAAGGCTTCTCAATTTTTAGTTTCAGTTGCAGAAAAGACAGTGAATCAAGAAATCAATTGTTAGAAGTTGCAATGCATAGTCAACATAGAAGCTATGCCTAGATAAGAGTAAAATGAAAACAGAAGGTAAAGAAAATGCCAAAGAAACCTCAAAAACCATGCTCACCATGTACCCAAGCTTTGTTTTGCATTTGAAATGCTGAAATTTGACAAATGAAGCCAAGAAAGTGAAGGAGAAAGCATGAGTTGAAACCCTAGTGGTGGCATGACAAAGTTGTAGAACCAACTCAGAGAGAGAAAAGTGAAAAGTGAAGTGAATCATTAGGGTTTCTTTTCTTTTGTTTGATGCTCATGGTATTTTTTTCCAATTTTTGACTTTACAAGAAAAAAATAAATCATTACCTTATCTGAATAAATTGTGGTCAAGACTTTGAAATTGACGATTTCTAATTATGATCACTTGGAGGGGCTGACACACTTAGCACTATTTGCATTTGATTTTAGTGGAGTCAAAGGGTCGACATCATGAAAAGACAAGGCTTATGCCTTGTAAACTTTTTCAAACCTTTATTTTCTATATGGTCAAGATGCCTCAAACCCTTGCATGGTCAAATATACCTTTGCTCCTTGCAACCAAAGATTCCCTTTATAATGCATCACTCATGCAGGATGACCAAATATGGTCAAAGGGAATATTTTTATATCGTATGACCTTATCATGGTTAAGAACAAGAAATTATATGAAGACATGATAAGATTGCAAGGTGGCAGAATATTATCATTAGGGTTTTTTGCTTGAAGGAGATTCTTGAAGAGGAAAGTATATTTGCATGAAGACAAGACAAGGTAAGATTGCAAAATGGTAGAGGTTTATCATTAGGATTTTTGCATGATGGAAATTATATGGTAGTGAGGCCAAATTTTTGCATTGTAAATGGAGTAAAAAGGCAGAGGGTGTTATGATTTTTTTCTTAGTTCATCTAGAGTGATAAGGAATATTGTTATGCCTAAGTGTTTTAAATTCTTTTTTTCATTGTATGTAGAGTGACAAGGGTAAATTTTTGCCTTAATGCATATGTCATGCAAACTAGAAGATTTTTTCTCACAAGGAGATATAAGGGGATTTTATTTCTTCTAAAGTCCTATTTTTGTTCAAATCATGCAAATTAGGCAAGTGTATTTGGAGAGACAAGGAGATTTATTTTTCTTTTCATCATGCATGATTTTTACAAATAAATCAATGTAAATAAATAGTAAAGTGATATTCTTCAAATTACTTTATTATTTTTCACAAGTTGTAAAATGAAAAATAGTACAAATTGTAACTAACAATAAAGTAATTATCCTAATTACTTTATTATTTACTCACATCATTTTTGCAAAAGAAAAATCATGCAAATTGATGAGTTGAGTTAACTAAGGTGAATTAGAGACTTTTGGCATGATTTGGGGAGGAATTTGAGGAGTTTTGGTCAAATTCTTGGTCAAGCATATGGATAGGATCAACTCGGAGCTATTTTTGCTCTATTTATGATAGTTTGGACCCTTATTTTTAGGGATTTCTTGGTTTTCTCATGGATCAGTTTGGAGAGATTATTTTTAGAGAGGTAGTTAGTTGTAGTTCTATTTTTCATGCCTCTTAGAGAGAGCAAGCTATATATTGTAAAGAAAAACTTAGGTTTTGCTAGTTCTTGCATTCTTTTCTCTTTTACACATTGGAAGAAAAGAGGTTTTGTAAGTCATTTTTTAAGTTCTTGCCAGTTTGCTCTTTACACTTTGAGAGAAGGAGGTTTTATAACTCATTGATTACAAATTTTATAAAGATTACAATAGGTTACAGGTTCAATTTCTTTGTTCTTCATGCAATATTTTCCTTTATTTTTCTTTGAAATCAAGTTTTTGCCTTTCCATTGATACTACTTGTATGGATAATTTGATGAAATTTTAATTGTGTTTTAATATTGAAACCTTTAAAATTATTGTCTCATTCTTATTTGTAAGTGTTAGGCATATTGATACTATAGGTCTTAGGTTGTGTTACTAAAATTCTTTCTTTCATGTTGTGAAGAATCTTTTTCCTTCATAAAGAATAGTTTTCCCAGCCTTCCCTAGAAATATTTTTGTGATAATTATGCAAAGATTGGATTGTGTGGGTTAGATGTCTGAAGTCTATTGTGAACCAGATTTGCATTTTTTCCATCCTTATTAGGTGCATCACCAAATTTTATAGCCTTGTTACCATATAGTTTCTTTCTTACCCTTTTCCAAAATAGAAATCATCTTTCAAATTGAACATTTTAAGGAAACCAACCCATAATCTAGAGGTTCAAACTCACTATAGGTTACCCATAGCCTAAGTTTGTCCCCATGTTTCAAAGGATTATAGAGTTTCACAACTTTGCATAAGGGTGCAATCCCCATCGACAACAATTTTGTGCAACCTAGTGGGAGTTTGAACTGATTAACAATTGAATAAAGAACTTATTTTTCTACTGTTTTGGTACAATCAATAGATTTTACAGCCTTTTAGAGGTTTATTTTTCAATAACTTTTTGGTTTTTGAATAGCTCAGATTTTAAATCCTATAAGAAGAATTTCACAAGATCAAGTTTCTGTTGTTTTCCAGCTCTTTGAATGAATAAGCATGTCTACCTTTCATGGAAACATGTCATATCATCCATCATATCATGAAAATACTTCTAATCCATCATCTTATCATCCATATCAGATCAGCCATGCTGTTGGCTTTTGCCCAAATTCCATGGTTTTTCAAGGAAACTAGCATGCACAGTACTCTTACCTCCCACCCACCCCAGTTCAACCTTGTTGGCAGCCTATACATGAACAAAATCAGCTTTAGGAGTATACGAAGGAAGATATTGCAAGCATAAAGAGTATTTCACTTGATCTAAATAACAGCATGAATGAAACAGAAAACACATTGCTAGAATTTTCAAAGCAGATAGAGGAGTTCAATAGGTAGTAAGAATATGAGTAGCAGCAGGAAGAACTAGATTATCAAGCCTATCTTCATGAGCAGGAGTTGGAGGCACAAAGGATACAGTTTGAGGAAGGTCTCAGAAGGGAGATAGCAGCAAAAAAGGAGCTAATGAAATTTTTGCTTGTACAAGTACAAAGGCAAGCAATCGAGATAGCTGCATTCATTCCTAATCAACCTATTCAAAATGAAGTTAGTAGCTATCAAGTTTCAAGTTTTAGAAGTTATGATTTTAATCAAGAATTGGTTTGCATTTAAAATCAGTCTGTTAGCCCTCAGTGTCAGTCACATCTAGTGCCTGAACCAAGTCATCAAGCTTTTAAGCAAACATGGCAACCTTCTTAGACTAAGCATCCTAATTACAAAATGCCAAATCTTATTAAGGCTAGCCCTTCCATACCAATCCAAAATTAGGAAGAGGAAAAGGTAGTAGTATCTGAACCAATCAAGATTCCAAGTTGGTATGGTGAACAAGAGCAAAAGGTTTTAGAGCCCAAGCCAATCAAAATTCCGAGTTTCAACCCAGTAGATGAAGTTTCTTGCAATCCTTCTTATCCCACCAAATTAGAAATATCAAATGTGGAGTAAGAGGTTACTTCTATTTTTACTGTATTCCCATCCAAAAGTAAGCATAATGCATATGATGTGGAGCAAGAAGTCATTGTTACTCCAAATCCTTTACATTTTGAATCATTTGAAAAGTTTTCTAATGCTATTCACAAGATAAATGAAAGCAGGATACAAAGATTGGAAGGTCAAAACCTTCAATTGCAAAAATAGATTGCCCAAGTTCCAAGTGAGAATGAACCAGACAAAGAAGAAGATGTGGTTTCTTTGTTTGATCAACTACCTTCTTTTGTTGATCAAGATGAAGACATCATAAAAGTACACATATTGCTAGCTGAATTGAGACAACCAGATGATACTGTAAAACATGATCTATTGTCGGTCCATAAGGATATAAATGAAGTTGAGGCCTTAGTTCAGCTAAAAGAGCAAAAGGACAGTCCCATTTTGGAGACTAACGATCTTGTTTTGCATGATCATAGGATAGATTACTAGGTTGGAGATGAAACTAAATCAAATGATATTCTCTGTGAGCATAATATATCCAATTTGTTTTCAGAGCATCCAAGTGAACCAATTGAAGAAATTCAATCTTTTCAAGATAATTCTATTTATGATTGTGAAGATCCTGACTGTTCAACTTGTAGGGAACTTACCAATCTGCTATATTCTTGTAGTGATCAAAAGCCTAGGTCAATAAATGATGAGTATAACAAGGTTTCTAAACTTTTTCCTTTTGTATTTGAACAATATGAGGCTGATCAGTTTGAAAATAGTAAGGAAAGTGTGCAAGTGGAACAATAGAGGGATGAAAATCATATGGATTCAGTACAAGATTTTCAATTAGACAAAAGCATGTTTTTAGGTATAATAGAGGATTTTTGTTCTAACATAGATGATGATCTGATACCATGTGATTCAGCAGTGTGTGATCAACAAGATCAAATCAAAGAGGCAAGTAATCATGCTTTTAACTCACATGAGCTAACTCTTTCAAATCAGATTGAAATTGCAAGTGATCATATGACAACAGATATAAATAAGGAAACCAGGAGCATGAGCATGAGCAGAAAGTTCATCATGGCAAGAGGATGTCCCATCAGATATATGGCTATCAGAGAGCTAGATAAGTAGGTACAGATTGCTATTGTACCCATAGAGAAACTTTCAGCCTTAGAACAACATAATGAGACTATCCATTCATCCCATAACAATAGTATCAATGATCAGGTTTAGGTAATCCGTGAGTTTGTTTTCATTCTTTATAATGTCTTGCAGCATTTTGTGAAGTATGTCCTTATGAATCATGTTATATTAGTAGCCAAAACATTCGAAGAACATCCTTTCTTAATCAGAAAGGGAGGTTATTTTAAATAAACAGTTAATGGATTTGTTTGACCAACACCTTTGGCTAGTTAAAGTAGGCTAGAATAGAATTTCAATTCAGTATTTTTGTTTCCAAGAAGTGCTTTTGCACATTTTGCTAGTTTTGTCTTAAGCAAGCTAGTTTTAGTTTCAGTTTTAGTTTTGTTGCTGCTATAGTGCTTCTATCAGTATGAGTTACATAAAAACTTTCAAAGTTCAAAATAGAAGAAGACTCTATGCCCAATGGAATTGAAAGGCTATTGGTTCTAATTGTTTAGTAGGCAAACACCCCTAAGAGGTCAGCAAAAATGTTACTAAATTTTGTTCACACTAAATTTAGTTAGACAAGATAACCCATCAGTCTAATCAGGACTAATGAATCATCATAACAAGTGAATCAGAATGTCAATAAATCAAATATTCAAGGGAGACAGTTGATCTAAACTATTTTTACCTTTCAGGAGTTACAAGACAATTTGATTATTTAGTTGATCATAATTAAAAGCAAGAAAGAAATAAATTTATTTAAACTGTCATATCATGTCATATTTGGAACATATATTTCAATTTCACTTACTCTATCCTATGCATTGATTGAAAAGAAAACATACATACATCAACTGCATAAGATAAATTAACTGATCATGTTTAAAAGAAGTGTTCAAATCTGTCCCACACAAGCCATGGGAGTGACTAAACTAAGAAATGTAGACATATGCAAGCTATAGATCTAATGATAAAAGAAATGAGGAAGAACACATGATAAAATTAAATATCCATCATTGCCTAATAGCAAGGTCAATGTCCTTTGTTGATGGATGATCTTCATTTCATCTTTAGCTCTAGTCATATCAAGTTAACCTGTAAATTTTTTTGGGAAAGTCCTGTAAGAGCTCCAGCTATTTAACGCTATCATATGTTTTATCAAACAGATATATCAACTTGTAAGCATCATACACTTCATATGACAGAAGTAACCAGTGATCAGAATCACCTAAGAGAATTAGAAAGTAATCAAATATGAGTATCAGAGTAGAAAAGGATAGCCAAGCATGTGCCTTACATCAGAAATCAAAGGTACATTTTTATGACTAACATGTGTGTTCCATGTGCAGGTATAGATAAACATTCATTTTCCAAATTATTTTCATAACATGTGGAGTAAATGTGGATCCCATGAGGGTTTTGCTGAGCATGTCTAACAGAGAGCCATTAATGCTTTCAAACAGTATAAAAGAAAGAGATACAGTCACTAACATACTTCTCTATTGTTTCCATTATCATTAAAATATCTTGTTGTTGTTCATAGGTGTACTATGTGTATGATAGTCATTTAAATAGGACAAAATCTTAAAATTAGACCTTAGAATGTCATAGCAGTATACATATATAATAGAGGATAAGACTATCATCAAATAATGAGGTGTAGATTTACATGCTATAAAGAGCCATTATGACATAACGGGCTAAGTCATAGGTCATCTTTATCCTTATGTAAGTGATGATTTATAGTAGCATACAGAAGGTAGCTTGAAGAAATAAGTAACAGTCATATAATGCTATAGAGTTAAGTACCTTTAATACAAATGTCAATGCTCAAGCCTCAATGACAGTTCAATATACAGAACATGATATCACTTTGAATCATAAATGAAATTGGACAAACTATCCATGATGATACAAGATCATGTGCCAAACAATGTTCTATGTGTAGAAACAATTAAGTGATAATCATTAATAGATATCATGCATTATAAACGTTTATGGTAGGCAAGTTGAAGAAATAGTTATGAATATATCATTGTTATAGGCCATTCTGGATAGTCATATAGACTAGAATGTCAGGCACAGGTAGCATGATTATGTCAGCAAAGGAGGGTATGAGAACTATATAGCATCAGTCATCATGACTATAACAATCAATGAGCAACATTAGTGACAAAAGTAATCTTGGAAGACTATTTTGTTCCTATCTTATCAAAGCCTTGGTGTTGTTTATGGTGAATTGGGTATCTCTCCTCTATATGTTTACAAGAGCACTTTTGCAGAAGATATTCAGTACTTATAGTACAATGAGGAGTTTTTGGTGTTTTATCCTTTGTCTTTTGGATCCTAACTTTGGTCTCATTTTTCAAAGTATGTCCTTATAGTTCTAAGAGCTATAGCATTCCTTTCATGGTTACCTCAGTCTTATAAATGCACATTGATGGAGATTGTCAAAACCTTAAGTCATCATCAACAACCATCAACACAAATGAAATAAGAGGACAACAACAAAAAGAGATCTGGTATAGTGGATGGAATAAGCAACATTTAATGAATATTTACCACTATTTATTGTGAATAAAGTGCAAGATTCCTATTGACTATTTGACCATTGAAATGGATGATATTTGTACAAGGTGACTATCACCAACTCAACGAGAGAGCATTGGTTGCAACAATGAAGACAAAGATGAGCCATGCCAGGGAAGATGTTTTATATTGTGCAAAATAAAGGAATGGCTGCTATACAGAAGCTTCTTCTTCAAAACAAAGGGCACCCATTTGCATTAAAACCCTTGCCAAAGATGTATACACTGTCAAAAGAAGGAAAGAAGTATGAGAGAAAATCAAGGTGCAGGCACAACCATATCTAAAAAGTTCATTTTCTCCATAAAAGAGGAGTACCCAAGTCTTTTCTTAAAAAACCCTCACATTTTTCATATAAATAGAAGAAGCTGAAAAGAATCTGTAGAGCAAAGAGGATACAGAGAATATGGCCATAAAAGAAGACCTCACTTTCTTAAAAAAGAAACAAAACCCTTTTTAAAAAATCTTGAAACCCTTATCTTTATTTGAAGATACAGGTTGAAAGGAAGATGAGATGTATGAAATCTAAATACCAAGAAACTTACCTCATTGTGGAATATAGAGTTACACTTGGTCACGGCCTCATTTTTTTAAGGCTTCTCAATTTTTACTTACAGTTACAGAAAAGACACAGTGAATCATGAAATCAATTATTAGAAGTTACAATGCATAGTCAGCACAGAATTCGCGATTAGATAAGAGAAAAATGAAACCAAAAGGTAAATAAAATGCCAGAGAAACCTCAAAATCCATGCTCACCATGTTCACAAGCTTTGTTTTGAATTTGAAATGCTGAAATTTGACAAATGTAGCCAAGAAAGTGAGGGAAAAAGCATGAGTTGAAACCCTAGCAGTGGCATGATAGGGTTGCAGAGCCAACTCAAAGAGAGCAATGTGAAAAATGAAGTGAATCATTAGGGTTTGTTTTGTTTTGTTCGATGCTCATGATATTTTTTCCCATTTTTGACTTTGGAAGCAAAAAATATATCATTATCTTATCTGAATAACATGTGGTGAAGACTTCAAAATTGAAGAACCTAATGATGATCACTTGGAGGGGCCAACACACTTAGCACTATTTGCATTTGATTTTAGTGGAGTCAAAGGGTCGACATCATGAAGAGACAAGCATTATGCCTTGTAAACATTTTCAAACCTTTATTTTCTACATGGTCAAGATCCCTCAAACCCTTGCATGGTCAAATATACCTTTGTTCCTTGCAACCAAAGATTCCCTTTATAATACATCACTCATGCAAGATAACCAAATATGGTCAAAGGGAATATTTTTATGCCATATGACCTTATCATGGTCAAGAATAAGCAATTATATGAAGACATGATAAGATTGCAAGGTGGCAGAATATTATCATTAGGGTTTTTTGCATGAAGGAGATTCTTGAAGAGGAAAATATATTTGCATGAAGACAAGACAAGGTAAGATTGCAAAATGGCAGAGGTTTATCATTAGGATTTTTGCATGATGGAAATTATATGGCACTGAGGCCAAATTTTTACATTGTAAATGGAGTAATAAGGCAGAGGGTGTTATGATTTTCTCCTTAGTGCATCTAGAGTGATAAGGAATATTGTTATGCCTAAGTGTTTTAAATGCATTTTTTATTGTGGAGTGACAAGGGTAAATTTTTGCCTCAATGCATATGTCATGCAAACTAGGAGATTTTCTCTCACAAGGAGATATAAGGGGATTTTATTTCTTCTAATGTCCTATTTTTTCTCAAATCATGCAAATTAGGCAAGTGTATTTAGAGAGACAAGGAGATTTTTTTTTTCATTATGCATGATTTTTACAAATAAATCAATGTAAATAAATAGTAAAGTAATATTCTTCAAATTACTGTATTATTTTTCACAAGTTGTAAAATCAAAAATAGTGCAAATTGTAACTAACAATAGAGTAATTATCTTAATTACTTTATTATTTACTCACATCAATTTTGCAAAAGCAAAATCATGCAACTTGATGAGTTGAGTTAATTGAGGCAAATTAGAGACTTTTTGCATGATTTGGGAAGCAATTTGAGGAGTTTTGGTCAAATTCTTGGTCAAGCATATGGATAGGATCAACTTGGAGCTATTTTTGCTCAATTTGTGATAGTTTGGACCCTTATTTTTAGGGATTTCTTGGTTTGCTCGTGGATCAATTTGGAGAGATTATTTTTAGAGAGGCAGTTAGCTACAGTTCTATTTTTCTTGCCTCTTAGAGAGAGGAAGCTATATATTGTAAATAAAAACATAGGTTTTTCTAGTTCTTGCATTCTTTTGTCTTTTACACATTGAAAGACAAGAGGTTTTGTAACTCATTTGTCAAGTTCTTGCCTGTTTGATGTTTACACTTTGAGAGAGAAGGAGGTTTTGTAACTCATTAATTACAGATTTTATGGAGATTACAATGGGTTATAGGTTCAATTTCTTTGTTCTTCATGCAATATTTTCCTTTATTTTTCATTGAAATCAATTTTTTTCCTTTCCATTGATACTACTTGTATGGATGATTTGATGAAATTTTAATTGTGTTTTAGTATCAAAACCTTTAAAATTATTGTCTCATTCTTATTTGTAAGTGTTAGGCATATTGATACCACAGGTCTTAGGTTGTGAAGAATCTTTTTCCTTTATAAAGAAGAGTTTTCCCAACCTTCATTAGAAATATTTTTGTGATATTTATGCCAAGATTGGATTGTGTGAGTTAGATTTCTGAACTCTATTGTGAACTAGATTTGTTTTTTTTCCATCCTTATTAGGTGCATCACCAAATTTTACATTTTTGTTACCATATAGTTTCTTTCTTACCCTTTTCCAAAATAGAAATCATAGTTTCAAATTGCACATTTTCAAGGAACCAGCCCATAATCTGGAGGTTCTAACTCACTATAGGTCATCCACAGCCTAAGTTTGTCCCCATGTTTCAAAGGATTGCAGTTTCACAACTTTGCATAAGGGTGCAATCCTCATCGACAATGGTACCATTGCCAAGTCTTTGTCATTATTTATTTGTTCACTTTTAAACACTTCCTAGTTTGACTCAATGTTAGGTGGAATGTTTTCTCATTGATGTTCATTAGTATACTTATTCACTATCCTCTTAGGAGGTGGAAGAAACAATTTATTGTAAGGAGAGGTATTCAATGTTTTAAATCCTTAGTGATGTCCAAATGACTTGAATATTCAATCAAAGGAGGGAGATTAAGGGTCTTGTCTTCCTTAGTGATATCCAAGGTGTGTGAACAATCAACTAAAGGAAAAGGGTTGGTGAGATGATCCATAGAGTTTTCATGCACTAGGGTAGGATTTTTATTTTTGTTAAATGAATTTTCATTATCTATCCATGGAATGTTTTTTTGTTAAAGGGAGTTCCTCATTCACTAATGCTTCATCTTGGCCAAGGAGAGTAGTGGAATGGGAAAGTGGTGGGAGGTCTTCATTTACTAATGCTTTATCTTAGCTAGAGAGAGCATTGGAATGAAGAGATGGTAGTACAATGTTAAGAGAGGTGTCAATGAAATCATCCTCTTGCATCAAACTATCTGCATAAGGGGGAATGCCTTTGGGAGAGGGATCATAGGGTAGAACTAAGTTATCATCATGTATTAGGAATAGGCATCATAGTGGAATGTTCCATAAAGTTATCTAAGGCTTCATCCAACATTTTGAGATCATCACTACTATATATATTCTTGGCTGTAAATTTCATGAGATCATCTAATATCAAGGGAGATATTCCCATGAGATTTGTGAAGCTATCAAGATCAGAAATAGGACAAATGACTTCATATGTGGAGCACATAGAAAGATCAACATCATGTATGTATGCTATTTGTTCCAAGATTTGAGGATATTCAAGGGTGAATTTAGAGAAATTATCAATGTCTATGATGTATGCAAACAATGATTCTAAATATGTGTCCATGATATATGCAAGAAATGAATGTAGAACTATGTATGAATATGACCTAAAATGCTTAATTTTTCAACTTTTTTCAATGCAAATAAGTAAAAGAAAAGGTTTTGTAAGGAAATTGATCAGGGGAAGCAAGTAACATGTCTTATATAAGTCTGATAAAGCAATAATATCCTTCACAACACAATTTTCATGCACACCTAGAGTGATGACAAGTCAAAACATAGTGAAAATGTGCTAGAATATGCGATTTTTCACCAATTTTCAATTCAAAGACCCAATAGAAAGCATGTTGTAAAGAATTTTAGGAGAGGAAGAAGATTATATTAGTAATATTAGTCACCTAAATCCATAAAATCTATTACAACATGCTTGGAGTGCAAATCTAAGTCAAACCCTAGTGAAGACATAGCCAAAATATGCAAATTTTCACCAATTTCCAATGCAAGGGCCCAATAAAAAAGAGGTTTTAAATAATTTTAGGAGGAGGAGAAAATAATAACCCTGATAAAATCCAATAAGTGCAAAAAAATCCTTTACAACATGCCTATGGTGTAAATCTAGAGAGACGATAAGGCCAAAATCTAATGAAAAAGCAGGGTTTTCAAACCTTAGGCATGAAATTTTGCAAGAAAACTACTATGATGCAAAACTACAGTTATAAATAAGTCCTAATAAGTTTTTTAAAATGGTACTAAAATCTGAAACAAGATTTTGACTACAAACCCTTGCTAATGCAAAACTAGTTTTTATGGAAAAATGCACAATTTCAAGCCATTTTTATCAATTTAAACATGAAAATGCAATATAAATGAATGATGAATGAAAAATGTCTGTATTTTAAATCATATATGATGCTATTGACAGAAATTTAATGAAATTAAATGCCAACTAATTCAAATTATTTGAAAATGCAAGCAAAAAATGCCAATTTTTTTCAAATTTTTTAAATTTTTTGTAATTTTTCAAATGTAATAAGATGAATAATGAAATGAATGTAAATCTGAAGTACAACACTTAGAAAGATGCAAAATTCATGAAAAATATGGGTCTCTGCAAAAGGTCAGAAGTGATGTAAAATTAGATTGTGATGTGCTTGCTTCACAAATGAATACAACAAACATTCATACAAAGCATAATGGCCAAAGAATAGATGAAGTTTATAATGAAGTTCATTCTATTACATAATCACAACTTCTAATAGGATATTCCATAAGAGAGGAATCTGCAACTATACAGTCTGAACTACATCAAGAATCCACAACTATTTAGTTAGTGGTACAAACAGTTCATCAACAGCAGACTGTAAAAATAATGAATTTCCCTTCCAGTGCTAAGGGATATTTACAGGCTCAGTATGAAGGACCAAAGCTATCTACTGAAGTTAGAAATCCTATAACTGAAAAAATTTATGGCCCCTCCATGCGAATAAAAAGGGTGTTTAACTACTGTTGATAACTGAGAGGGGGGGGTGAATCAGTTATCCTAATTATTTCCCTTAATGAACTTTCCTTTTAATTGATGCAGCATAAAATCAAACACAAAACATTAACCATGAAATAAGAAACACATGACACAGTATTTTTGACGTGGAAACCCTGTTAAGGGAGAAAACCACGGGGTGATTAACCCAAAATTATTCTCTGTTAGAAGAATAGGAAATTACAAAAATGGCACTTGCCAATAAGGGCTCACTGCTCGAGCACACTGCTCACAAAGAGGCCCACTGCCTACAAGAAGACACACTGTCTACAAAGTGATGAGAATCACAGTCTTGAACTGATTGGAAGCATCTGCATATGCTGGAGTTCAGTTCCGGTTAGGCTCAGTACACTGATCTGCTGCACTTCATCTTTCCTCTGTTCTTTATTCTGCTATCTTTCACATACCGGATCCTTTTTGCTACCTCTGCTCTTTATCTGGACTTTATTCGCATATATCTCCACAACAACACCACACTTCACAACTAAATCCATCCTCTATATATATCCGCACAAGTAATTTCATCATCTTTCTAGTCGGCATCCGGAACAGTCTAGTTTCTTACAAACTTTTGTTCTGTCGGCTGAATCCTTCCTCACCAAGCAATGCGGATCAAGCATATACTTGTAGATATCATTAATCATGTCGGCCAAACATGATTCATGCCTTCACAACCTCTTTCATCAACAGTAACCCATCCGGAAAGCAGTCTGATACTCTGCCAGTCAGTTCTTCCTCTGTTTTCACTGTCTCTCAGGAATCCGGTACTCAACCATTCATATCTTTTTCCTTGTCCATCACCGGAGGCTAAATACTTGGAATATACCACTCAAGGTAGTCCTCTTGACTTCCCCAAATCCGCACTGCACCAAGACACTTCCTCTGAGAGATCCAGACCAATCTGTCGGACCTTGCCACATGCTCTGTTCTTCTTCACCGGACCACAACATTCTTTATTCTGACTTCCGGTAGAGACACATCATGACTTGCGGATATGTGGGATGACCTTTGTTGCCATCAATGACAACAACCATGAATCCATATAGTGTCTCTTGCCAACAACTACAACCAACCTGGTCCATCTATGACACCGTTAAGAAGGGACACCCGTGTAGAATTGGACAGGGTAATTGAAGAAATTGTACAAACAGAATCTAGACTCCATGACATAGACATGGGTCAAGAAACATGGAAAAAAGTGACCAACAAGTTGGAACAACTTAAAGCAAGAAAGTATTTTCTGCTTCAACAAGAAGCACGGCCTCCTAAACTCCCAGTTCGAAGATCTGCAATTCTCCAATATGATTTATCAGTCTCTCCACAAGAAATTCCAAAATGACATGGATATAAACCATTACAAAACAAGGAACCCTGGCCTCCAAGCTCTCCAGCTCAAAGATCCTTAGGATCCTTTGTTCAAAGACCTATTAGCGATGCTCTTTCTCTAGGAAGTATGGCTAGAAGAATATGGAGAAGAAACCGCAAAGCCTTTCTTGAAAAAGTGATAGCTCAAGCTTAGGCAGAGATTTCAGAAATTGATGATGAAGAGAATTTCTACCTCACAGAGGAAATGGAAAAATCCCCTGATCTTGACAAGTTTATCAATCAGTTCAACTCAAGTGGACCTGTTCAGTTACCATTGCAAACCTCCATAAGAGAGGAACAATTGTATTGTGAAGAAAAGCCCTATAGTCCTCTCATCCATCAAGCTATCGAAGAACAACAAGAAGCAAGAGTTACTTTCAAAGAAGGTTCTTGCAGTCGACAGATGAAAGCCTACAAGCGCACCAAAAGGACTACCTCATGTCCAGGAGTAATCCTGACAATCCATTTTCCAGGTATAATGGCCTACCCCTTGGCATTCCTAATTGATACAAGACCAGATCTCAATATTGCTAGATATAATGCATTTCCTAAAGATGCATGGATAGAAGGAACCACAAGTATTACTTTTGGCAATTCAAAAAAAAGTAGTAGTTCCGCAATCTATGAAGCTCCTATTCAAATAGGATTTGACGGTTTTATGGATAAACTAACGTTTGTCCAATTTGAGGTAGATGGATATGATGGTGTAATAGGAAGCAACACTATTCAACAATGGGAACCTTTCACCATTGATTCTAATTTCATTATAATTCAGAATAGATATCATCTTCCACAAGTTTATCAAGATCTAACTTATACAACTAAGTTAGAAAAGGAAAAGAAAAAGAAACCAGTTAATGCTATTTGGTTAGCCAAACAAATGGATGCAGGTCAAGAATCTCTCGCTGAGATTAAAGTTCCTTTGCTGCCACAGTCCTCACAAAAGACCTGAAGAAGCAACTAAGGAATCTGACATGTGATCTCCCTCTCAAAAGAGATCCTCAAGGTAATGAACTCATGCCTAAAGCAAAAGCTAATTACTTTTTGATGAGTTCATCTAAAGCATTAACTTGTAGAATAGAAGTTACAGAGCTTGAAAAGCTTGGCATAATCCAAACTTCTAAATCACCATTCTCCTGCCTTGCCATGTATGTTCCAAAAATTCATGAGAATGGTAAGGAATTACCTGAGAAATGGCTAGTTGTCAATTATAAGCCATTGAATGATTGTCTTGTTGACAACAGACATCCTCTTCCCAGCAAAGATCATATTTGGCAAACCATTCAAGGTATCCATATTTATTCCAAATTTGATCTAACAAAAGGGTTTTGGCAAATTGGTGTCAAAAGTGCTGACTTTTACAAAACAACATTTTTCATCCCACAAGGCCTCTATGAATGGACTGTGCTTCCATTTGGTATCAAAACTGCTCCTTCCATTTTTCAACAGAAAATGGACATTATCTTTCGGGTTATGCCAAGTTTATCCAACCCTATATTGATGACATTCTTGTCTTTAGTTAGGATATGCCTCAACACTTAAATCATCTCTGCCAATTCCTCTCTATTTGCCAACATCATGGGCTTGCTATCGATCCTGCCAAATCCTATTTTGCTAAAAACCATATTTTTTTATTGGCATCAAGCTTCTTCTGGGGGGGAGAATGGAGGCACAACTACACATCCTGAACAAAATTTCCAATCTTGCTATTATAAATGTTAAAGAACTGCAATGATTTTTAGGTCTTGTTAATTATATTGCAGGATTCTATTATAAGCTTGTTGAAGATAGAATTGAGCTGAACAAGCTTCTGGGAAAGATGCCACCACCATGGACAACAAAACATGATGCCTTAATCAAAAGGATCAAATAGAAGTGTTCTCAACTGCTACCATTAAAGTTACCAGGTAATGGTTTCAAGATAGTAGAAACTGATGCAAGTGAAGGTGCCTGGGCTGGTGTTCTTAGAGAAGAGAAAACAACATCTCACAACCCCAAAGACAAAGGTGAGATTGGTAGATATATCTTTGGTAGTTTCAAGAATAGTGAAATAGACTACCATAGTACACATAAAGAAATCCTTGCTGTTGTTAATACTTTCTAAGCAATTTCCCTTCTAGTGCTAAGGGATATTTACAGGATCAGTATGAAGGACCAAAGCTATCTACTGAAGTTAGAAAGCCTGTAATTGAAAAAAATTATGATCCTGCCATAGGGAATCTAAGAGAAACCACTCCAGAGGAACGAGCAAAAGTAAAGTTCCAAATGGCGCGTGGAAATGGTTCAAATCCCAATGGATCTAACCCAGTTGATCCATTCAAAAATATCCAAACTCTGAAAGCCAATACACCTCCCCTTGTTAGTTTTGATAATTTTGAGGATATAGAAAATACAAGAGGAATAGACGCCATGCGATCTTGGATAACAAATTATTTATCCACTAATGCTAATGCTGATGAATCACAAGTTATCAAGCAGGCTCTGAATGCTATGACAGGTGTTACAAGAAGTGTCTGGGATAGATTGGATGACACTTTCAGAGAAAGCCTAATAGGTAGAGGTATAGATCAAGTGTGTGCTCAGTTAACTCATCTATTTGTAGGAAGAATAGACACCAGAGAAAAGTTAGCCTACAAGAAGTTCATACAAGGTAAATGCAAAGATCTCAAATATTTCAAAAAATATTGTGAGGTTCAATATCAGAATTTCTATCAATCAGGCCATGAACAAAATCATGATTTTATTGTGGTAGAGGTACAGATCAAGTCTGTGCTCAGTTAACTTGTCTATTTGTAGGAAGAATAGACACCAGAGAAAAGTTAGCCTACAACAAGTTCATACAAGGTAAATGCAAAGATCTCAAATATTTCAAAAAATATTGTGAGGTTCAATATCAGAATTTCTATCAGTCAGGCTATGAACAAAATCATGATTTTATGTTCACATCTTTTCTAAAAAGTTTTGGAAGTGTGATAGGAGAATTCCATCACAAGAAAGTTCTAGAGAATGTGGTAACCGAAAATATAGAAATGAAAGAACTAACCTATCCCCAATTAGTTCAATTCCTTACATAGATCAATGAAGAAATTTGTGAAGAAGGAAAAGCAAAGAAAGAGATAAAGAAGGTACAACCTTTACTATCCTCTTCTGTATACTACCAGATAATGCCTTCAAATCTATTTCTAGATAAAGGAAACCCTTCTTGTTATGATTGTGAAAAACCAGAAAAATCCTACAAGAAGAAAAAGAAGAAATTCAGTAAATATCCTAAGAAGAAAGGATATTTCAGAAAAAGGGATAAGAAAAGAAAAGGTTCCAAGAAATGGAAACCAACCTGCTACATTTGCAAGGGTGAGCACTTTGCAAATAAGTGCCTGAATAGACACAAGAAAAAGGGAAAAGGAAAAGTTTGTGCTGCAAAAGAAGCAAGAGTAGAAGATGATGAATTTGAATTCATCAATGACTACCCATCAGACTCAGAAGATATCATATTATCCAGCACAGAATCAGAAAAATAATCAGAGTCTGAGGAATATACATCAGCTCCAGAACAAGCTCAGGTAAACCTAATGACAAAAGAGGTTCAATTTTCTAATGAAGATTCAGAAGTCTCCTTCTTCTGCAGAATGTTAAGAAGGGACACACGTGTAGAATTAGACAAGGTAATTGAAGAAATTGTCCAAATAGAATCCAAACTCCATGACATGGACATGGGTCAAGAAACATGGAAAACGTTGACCAACAATATGGAACAACTTAAAGAAAGAAAGTATTTTCTGCTTCAACAAGAAGCATAGCCTCCCAAACTCCCAGTTCAGAGATCTCTAATTCTCCAATATGGTTTATCAGTCTCTCCACAAGAAATTCCAGAATGACATGGATATAAACCATTACAAAACAAGGAACCCTGGCCTCCAGGCTCTCCAGCTCAAAGATCCTCAGGATCCTTTGATCAAAGACCTATCAACAATGCTCCTTTTCCAGGAAGTATGGCTAGAAGAATATGGAGAAGAAACCGCAAAGCCTTTCTTGAAAAAGTGATAGCTCAAGCTCAGGCAAAGATTTCAGAAATTGATGATGAAGAGAATTTATACATCATAGAGGAAATGGAAAAATCCCCTGATCTTGACAAGTTTATAAATCAGTTCAACTCAAATGGACCTGTTCAGTTGCCATTGCAAACCTCCATAAGAGAAGAACAATTGTATTGTGAAGAGAAGCCCTATAGTCCTCTTATCCATCAAGCTGTCGAAGAACAAGAAGAAGCAAGAGTTACTTTCGAAGAAGGTTCTAGTAGTCGACAGATGAAGGCCTACAAGTGCACCAAAAGGACTACCTCATGTCCAGGAGTAATCCTAACAATCTATTTTCCAGGTATAATGGCCTACCCCTTGGCATTCCTGATTGATACAAGAGTACATCTCAATATTGCTAGATATAATGCACTTCCTAAAGATGCATGGATAGAAGGAACCACAAGTATTACTTTTGGCAATTCAAAAAAAAGTAGTAGTTCCGCAATCTGTGAAGCTCCTGTTCAAATAGGATTTGATGGTTTTATTGATAAACTACCGTTTGTCCAATTTGAGGTAGATGGATATGATGGTGTAATACGAAGCAATGCTATTCAACAATGGGAACCTTTCACCATTGATTTTGATTTCATTATAATTTAGAATAGATATCAGCTTCCATGACTTTATCAAGATCTAACTTATACAACTAAGTTAGAAAAGGAAAAGAAAAAGAAACCAGTTAATGTTGTTTGGGTAGCCAAACAAATGGATGCAGGTCAAGAATCTCTCGCTGAGATTAAAAGTGCCTTTGCTGCCATAGTTGCCACAAAAGACTTGAAGAAGAAACAAAGGAATCTGACATGTGATCTCCCTCTCAAATGAAATCCTCAAGGCAATGAACTCATGCCTCAAGCAAAAGCTAATTACTTTCTGATGAGTTCATCTAAAGCATTAACTTGTAGAACAGAAGTTATAGAGCATGAAAAGCTTGGCATAATCCAAACTTCTGAGTCACCATTCTCCTACCATGCCATGTATGTTCCAAAGATTAATGAGAATGGTAACGAATTACTTGAGAAATGACTAGTTGTCAATTATAAGCCGTTGAATGATTTTCTTGTTGACAACAGACATCCTCTTCCCAGCAAATATCATATTTGGCAAACCATTCAAGGTAGCCATATTTATTCCAAATTTGATCTAACGAAAGGGTTTTGGCAAATTGGTCTCAAAAGTGCTGACTTTTACAAAACAACATTTTTCATCCCACAAGGCCTCTATGAAAGGACTGTCCTTCCATTCAGTATCAAAACTGCTCCTTCCATTTTTCAACAGAAAATGGACATTATCTTTGGGCCTTATGCCAAGTTTATCCAACCCTATATTGATGACATTCTTGTCTTCAGTCAGGATATGCCTCAACACTTAAATCATCTCCACCAATTCCTCTCTATTTGCCAACATGACGGGCTTGCTGTCAATCCTGCCAAGTCCTATTTTGCTCAAAACCATATTATTTTTATTGGCATCAAGCTTCTTCTGGGGGGAGAATGGAGGCACAACCACACATCCTGAACAAAATTTTTAATCTTGCTATTACAAATGTTAAAGAACTGCAATGATTTTTGGGTCTTGTTAATTATATTGCAGGATTCTATTATAAGCTTGTTGAAGATAGAATTGAGCTGAACAAGCTTCTGGGAAAGATGCCACCACCATGGACAACCAAACATGATGCCTTGATCAAAAGGATAAAATAGAAGTATTCTCAACTACCACCATTAAGTTACCAGGTAATGGTTTCAAGATAGTAGAAACTAATGCAAGTGAAGGTGCCTGGGCTGGTGTTCTTAGAGAAGAGAAAACAACATCTCACAACCCCAAAGACAAAGGTGAGATTGTTAGATATATGTCTAGTAGTTTCAAGAATAGTGAAATAGACTACCACAGTACGCATAAAGAAATCCTTATTGTTGTTAATATTTTCCAAGCATTTCAGATGTTTATTGCTGACAAGAGATTTCTGTTAAAAAGTGATTTACAAAATCTGCGTGGATTCTTTCGAAAAGAATCAAAAAATAAAGTCATCAGAGGAAGACTCCTTAGGTGGGCACAACTTTAAGCAATTATGAATTTGATTTCATTCACCTTCCTAGAGTTGAAAATATTTTTGTAGATTTCATGTTTAGAGAAGGACACACTTCAAAACCTGTTCTTTCTGAAGGAATGCAAAATCTGTCTGGTATTGTTCGGATAATCTGAATAAGGGAACACCACTGGTATGATGAAAGTTGTCAAGAATGGAGCACAAATCCTTTCCAAAGAAGAAATTTCCATAACTTCCAAATGGCTAATGATTTTCTCTTTGATCGATTTAAAATGTTAGTAGCCAAACAGTAGCTAACATATCTAGGATTATGGACTAATATTCCATTCTTTCAGTTCTCAACTGAAGCAGAACCTATTGATCCTGATATCAGTCATATAATTTAGAATTGGTGTGAAGACTTCATTCTTCCAGTCTCCTTTCTTAATCCACCAGTAGAAAGGCCAGAACAATGGTTAAACGAGGAACACAGAAAGAATTTAATCAGGGACCTGTTTCAAGGACCGTATCCACCTTTAGATAATATGGAGTTTAATGGGACCTCATCCTATACAGGTTGTACTTTCAAACTCACATTCAATTCCCCTGATAAAACCCCAACCAGTAGGCATCTTTGCCAAGTCTATGGACCTGCTGGGTCTTCTTCTATTTTTGAACATTGGAATATTCCCAATAAACTAAGGTTCCTCCATTGCAAGAAAATGCCAATCTAGATTCACAACAAGACTTACCGAATGGATAGGATGGATCAACGAAGCATTTCTCAAGGGTTTTATGGTCCATACAAAATGAAAACCATGAGTATCAGTTGGAAAGAAAATGAACCAGGACATCAAGTACATACCCGATGCATACCCCATTCCTCCAATCAAACTTGTGCTAACTGCGAGTATGATCCAACTGATGATCCTCAAATTCTGGCCTATGATGCAGCAGGTAATCTCTCTGACAATCAAGCTCTTGATTGTACACATCCACCTGGTGAATTTTGTGAAGGATGCATAATGTATGCCAGATGCATCCCTAGTGAATCAGATACAAGCACTAGCTAGTGGACCAGGCTTGTTGGCCACTAAAGATATCTATCTCTTCATGACAAAAGATAGACATGGACCTTCCACGGTAAAAGGGGAAAAGCTTACAAGCCTCATAGTAAGCACGAGTTAACCTTCTCATGATCAAAAAGAAGATTTGTAAAAGTAGATTCTTTTCTAGTCTTGTCTATCTCCTCCTTTCTCTATTCATGAGTTATGGGGACCCACCAAAAGATTCTTATCTTCCTTTGGGTAACTCTTTGATAAAGGAGTTGCTACGTGTTCACTTTCTATGGACGGATTTCAAATTGTAATTCTGAGAATAAGGTTAAAGTTTTGCCCACACTCCCTATAAAAGGCAAGCGGGATGCCTTCATTTCTCAATGAATTCTAGGTGAGTGAAGTCTTAGAAAGTAAGAGTCTAAGTCTCGAGTCTATTAGAAGTTTGTTAAGAAGAGTATGCTCTTCACTTTGCAGCTTTAAGCTGATCTGAGTGAATCAGAAAATCTGATTCAAACAAGTTTGCAGTATTGTAAAAGCTTTTAAGCTCCTCTTTCTGCAAGTATGTTTGTATCATTACTAGCGCGAACTGAATATGATGAATGTATTGTTCCTGAGTATAAGAAATAATAATATTCATAAGATCTATTTGAATGTCAGATACTCTATTCATCTACATATCATTTGTCATTTGCAGCTATTGTTCAAAGTTGGTATCAGAGTCGATGATGTGTCTGTCTGTTGTTATCATTGTTCTCTAACTATAACGTCTCACTAGTGTTAATCTTTCTATCTATATTGCTCCTTATAGTGCTCCCCATACTTCTCATACAAACTAGAGTTCTGTTGTAAGTCCTCTCCATGTAAGTCTCGTCTTTGCTTTTTGTGTTTAGGGTAGATCTGAGGCAGTAATCTTGTATTTCGAGCGCAAGTTCGAGCGTAGGTTTGAGCGCAAAAATGGATAGACCAAGCACTTCTAGATCGAGTATGGAAGGCATTGACCAGACAGCTGATCATAACATAGAAGTTAAGTTCACAAACTTCTTTGCTAATAATGAAAGTTTATTTTGTACTCTTGAATCTAGTAGTAATATTTTAGATGAAGTATCTTCTAGGCAGTTTGATGATAAGAAATTTTGTGTGCCTAAAATTAAACCTTCTAAGATCTATAGAGATGTTCCTAATAGTCTTGTAGATATGTTTAATAAAAATAAAGGTTTAAAAAATTGGTTTGGATATAAGACCTCTCAACGATGTCATGTAGCTACTCTTCAACATGTAGTTACTAGAGGTAACAAAGGAAAGTTGAGATTATTCTTAGATGCCTAAGTCTAGAAATTCCAAAAGGAAGCCATTGCCAGTCTAAATAACCCCCAATTTATGCATTTGTCTTATGTTAGAATAGGTATCTATGGCCATTACTGAAAAGGTTTACTTATCATCATTATGATGATGTTGAAAGATTCAAGATTCTACAAGTTGTCACATTCCCTGCTAGGTACTGCATGTCACTCCATGGCTAAAGGGTCACTTTATCTTGATTGTTTATTAGACTTCCTAGACAGTCTTAAAGATGGTAATCTGCAAGATGTTCTTGAATATAATTTCAAGACCATGAATCTTTACATGATGATAAATCCCAGAAAGGCACAAGGTCTAGAAGCTCTATCAACCATCTGGAAATCTAGCAATGACAGCATGCAGTTAACTGCCCCAAAGATAGTCCATCACAAAGATATTAAGTTGCCAGAAGAATGGGCATTAGATCTTTGTGAACAAGATGGTCAACCTGAAGAAGAGAAACAACCACAATTGAGAGGCATCTCAATTGAATAATTAGATGATCAGGCAGTAATCAGATTCTCATCTAGTAGCCAACCTACTTTACGTAGTGGCCCTTCCATGAGAACATAAAGGGTGTTTAACTACAACCAACCTGGTCCATTGTGACTCCATTACCATGCACTCAGAGCACAAGGTTACAACCCTCTAAGGGTTTTGAATATTTGTTTAGAATCCCCTCTATTGCTAAGCCTAGCAGCTCTACAGCTCCCAAATCTGCTAGCTCTTCCTGCTCCCATAAATTATACTCTAAATTAGATAATGGGATGTACAAGTGTGACGACTTCTCTTTTTTTTCAATCCTCCTAGAACCAGCCATTTCTAAATGATTTTAGCCAAACAAGCTATCATGCCTGAATAGGATATTACCGAAACCCATGAGATAGTAATAAACACTCATGCAGGACCTTGCCATGTACCTGGTGCTATTCCTCCTTTTAAGGATTTCATGCTTTTCGACACTACCAGTACATACAAAGCTGATTTATGGCCTCTCCATTTATTTCCTATAGCTGAAAACTCCCAAGGAACTAGTCAAAGCAAATTGCTCAACTGGTCTAATATGTGTCTTAGGAAATCTCTGCTACTTGTTGAGGATATAAAGATCTAGCATCAGATCAAAGTAGTCAAAGTTGAAAAAGCACGTCTTAGTGCTCAAGAGAATTTTCATTCTCTTATCTCCACTCTTGAACGCTTGGAAAAGCATCTCACTAATCAGTGGATGGCCTATGTTAACAAAGACCTTCAAGAACTCAAAGTCTAGTATAATGAGTTCAAAAGTCAAGCAAAAACATGGTGGGTCGCTCAACAGTTGTCTTTAGACCAATAGAGAGAATTTCTTCAAAAGGTTAGAAGTGAAGTAAAATTAGATTGTGATGTGCTTGCTTCACAAATGAATACAACAAACATTCATACAAAGCATAATGGCCAAAGAATAGTTGAAGTTTATAATGAAGTTCATTCTATTACACAGTCACAACTTCTAATAGGAGATTCCATAAGAGAGGAATCTGCAACTATATAGTTTGAACTACATCAAGAATCCACAACTATTCAGTTAGTGGTACAAATAGTTCGTCAACAGTAGGCTGTAAAAATAATGAATTTCCCTCCCTGTGCTAAGGGATATTTATAGGCTCAGTATGAAGGACCAAAGCTATCTACTAAAGTTAGAAATCCTGTAATTGAAAAAATTTATGATCCCTCCACAGGGAATCTAAGAGAAACCACTCTAGAGGAATGAGCAAAAGGAAAGTTCCAAATGGCTTGTGGAAATGGTTCAAATCCCAATGGATCTAACCCAGTTGATCCATTCAAAAATATCCAAAATCTGAAAGCTGATACTAATTTTTTTAGGGTTTGATTTCAATGGTTTATGTTGATCCTCCTTTCACCACTAAACATTCAAGGACATTCAGCTAAGTAGAGGAGTCTACTATAGGATTCTTGTCACTTGGAACATAGGGGAAGATTGGAATTGTATGATTTTGTTGTTCAGTTAAGCCCAATTATGCTCAAAACCCTGATTATAAGAATTCATGAACAAATGGAAAAATTGCGGGAAATGATTGAACACAAAGATATCAAATGACAATCAAATGTGTACAAGATTTCAAAATTTAGAAAATGAAATAGTTAGGGACTAATAAGTGGATGCCCTAGTCCAGTGCCATAGTTTTTATCGAGATCTAGGAATCTTGTTTGCAACCCGTTCCTGTTGTTCTAGAGATTTTCCTATTAAAGGATCTGGAGGACTAATGAGCGGGAACCTGAGTCCAGGTCCCTATTTTCTTCTCTAATTTACAATTTTGATAGTTTGCACTACTCTCTTACAACTCCACTTCTTCTACTTTTGCAACCTGTAACCTGCAATCACATAAAAATAGGTTGGGGTTGTGGTGTTTAGAGGCTTGCCTCAGTCAAGCCTCGGAGAGACATTCAAGTCTTTTGAACACTATTGTTAGATAAAGAGTGTGTATCCCTGCAGAATAGAGGCAAAATCCAAATGATAAATGATAGAAAACACAATTGATATCACCTTGTAGTGAAGATCTCATGGAAAGAAGATGCTCTTCATGCAATGAGGAGATGGATGCCAAATCTACAAATACAAACACAAGCACAACACAAATTCTACTCTGCCACACAATGAATGCCTTGAGTCACTTCCATAAAATCACAATGCTCATCTAATTTCCATCTAGTTTGCAAATGAAACCTAATCATGCTTATATATGCAACTACAAACATTCCCACTAAGAATTTCCTAATTCAAACTTACCATGTTGGCATAGGACCTAAATAATGGTCATAAACCAACACTTTGAAATTGGTCCTAACCTAAAATAGGGAAGGACTAGAGTGTAGGCACCTAAGTCCTCCCCCCTATTTCAGCTAGGATTTATGTTAAGTGCAGCCCCTGAGTTCTATTTGCCATGAAACTTCAGAGTTTGCTCATCGGGAGTCATCAAAGTCATACAAGATACTCTAAATGCATTCTGAAGGAC
The DNA here is from genome assembly GCA_027924645.1 of Cunninghamia lanceolata. Classification (NCBI taxonomy): domain Eukaryota; kingdom Viridiplantae; phylum Streptophyta; class Pinopsida; order Cupressales; family Cupressaceae; genus Cunninghamia; species Cunninghamia lanceolata. The sequence goes on from BSBN01000934.1 coordinate 7,099,241, forward strand.
CTGGGAGCTAAACCATAAGAGGGAAAATCACCCAAGGTTACTTTTTTAGACATAACACCACCAATTATCTAAAAATTTGATGCAGGGGCATTAACGATTTGTCCCATCAATTTTGTGTTGATTAGTTTAGTCTAGTTTTTGTTGGCTTTCAGTGTTGGTTTGGGAGGTTGAGACATGTAGTGAATATTTAAATTTTGGTGTTGATGTTTAAGCATTCTCTTTCATTTAGAAGATGTTGTTATTGTTATGTTTTGTTTTTGTTCCATTAGTTGTCAGTGACAACCTATTTGAGGAAGGTCCTTTAGTTGAAAGAATCATTTGGGAGGCTAGTAGCCAGACACATCTAGTTATTCCTCTCACCAATAGTGAGAAGTTACAGAAACTTCTAGAAGATAGAAGTTACAAATGGTCAGGGAGAAGTTAAAAACAAAAAAAGGGAAAAGCAGATTATAGCAGGAGATAGGAATGGGGAGAGATCAACATATAGATGGAGGTCAACGTCTTAGTAAGGAAACAACTAAAAGTTGGAAGCACAATGAGTTCGAAGGGAAGTTCAGACTATTATTCAAAGAGGAGGTCAAAACCTCAAAACAAAGTATAAATGACCATTGTAGAGTTTTGGTGGGCGAGACGAATGACAAGGGTGAGGAAGACCATGACCGAGCAAGAGATAAGAATCGATGTAAAGAAGAAATTATGATTGTACAGAGTTTTGGCTATGTGGTTGAAGCCAAGGAGTGTTAATGTAGGTAATAATATTATTTCTTAGTCTCACTATCTATGTAATCTCTGTAAGTGTTGCAAAAGAAGAAATTTGATAAGAAAGTTCTAAGTTGGATTCCTGTGACTATTGAATGTTAGTTTATTTCTGTCACAAATATGGAATGAATGAAAATAGTTAACTTCTTGTCACCTGGATAAAAGGGTCCATTTAATCAATTTTATAACTCACTGTAATTTTGAGATTGCTATTTGTATTATCCTCTATTGCAAGAAAGAGTTGCAAGTTTGCATGGAACCAGTTTGTGGTTTCATCAAATTCGTATTAGATCCTGCAAGATTTGGGGTTGAGGAGTGGAAAGAATGCCACCAAGAGTGATGAGAGGAAGAGGAGGCAATCGAGGTAGAGGTCGAAGAGACCAGGATGAATACCTTTACAAAATGTTACACAACCTAGTAGTGAGAATGGATGCGATGGAGATAGCCCAATGAAGAGGGGTAGTAAATGATGATGTGACTGAAGTTGAGGAAGAGAAAAACTTAAGAGATGGTGAAGAAAATTAGGAAGAACAAGAGGGATTTGAAGAAAAAATGTTGAGGAAAGTGATGAGTGTGGGTACCAAACCCAAGATCAAAGTTCCTACGTATTCTTGAAGTTTAAATGGTGAAGAACTCATTGATTGGATCAATGATTTAGACAAGTATTTTTAATATGAAGGAGTTACTAAAGAAAGAAGAGTGATGTTTGCCTGTACAAGGCCCAAGGACCACACTGATATGTGGTGGGACTATGTCCAATCTCAGAGATAGAAGAAGAACAAGGAAAAGATTACTTCACGGGATTGAATGGTTTCTAAGTTAAAGGCCAAGTTCCTTCTAGGAGATTATAAAAGAAATCTCTTTAAAAGATTGCAAAATCTTAAGCAAAAAGACATGTCAGTCAAAGAATACATGGAGGAGTTTTACAAGTTGGTGATTCGATCAAACCATAGTGAGGAAAACCTTTAGGAGGTAGCAAGATATTTGAATGGTTTTAAGTCTAGTTTGAAAGATGAGTTGAGTCTAGTATCACCTAGGACTCTTGAAGAGGCATATCAGCTTGCCATAAAGGTGGAGGAAAAACTTCTAAGAATACAAAATTAGTAAGGAAGGAATAGAGAACAAGGTTATGGAGAAAAGGGATAATGTGCTAGAAGAGGACAAAAACCCCATGAAGAAGTGGATGGAAGTTCAAGTGGGACAGTCAATCAAGAAAGAGGAGGATTTCAAAATAAAGGAGATAGATCATATGGGAGAGGAAGTTTTCAAGGGAGAGGAAGAGGCTTTGTTAGAAAATGTTTCAAATGTAATCAGTATGTTGGTCATAAGAGTTGGGATTGTCTTGAGTTCTCATAAGGAGGCCATACAAGGTTTGAGAGAAGAAATTAGATTGTACAAGAAGATCAAGAAAGTGTTGGATCACCTACTCATCACCAAGAAGAACCTAAATTTAGAGAGTCCTTGTTCAAAAGAGTGCTATTAAAGCCACCTAAGGAGACCCAAGAGTCGGTGCAAAGGAGATATTTATTCAAGACAAAATGTAATGCTAAAGGTAAGTTCTACAAATTAATTATAGATAGTGGGAGTAAGGATAATTTAGTGGCTACTAAAATGGTATATAAGTTAGGTCTTCAGAGGATTAAACATCCTAAACCATATAAGGTTTCTTGGCTACAGAAAGGTCATCAGTTGTTGGTCAATGAATAGACTTTGATAGAATTTCAAATTGGTAGTTATAAGGATAGTGTTTTATGTGATATTATGCCCATGGATGTGTGTCATGTGTTGCTTGGTAGACCATGGTAATTTGACATGAAAGCCATACATGATGGAAGAAACAACACCTATACTTTTGAGAAGGATGGTATCAAAAATTTCTTATTGCCCTTACAAGAACCAAATGAGGATAGCCATAACAATAGTCGTAGCAGTAGTAGCAAGATAATGTTGATGGCTGACAAAGAGTTTATACATGCTAGGAAGGAGGAAGACATTATAGCAGTAACCATGGAGGTATTTCTTTATTTTTCTGAATTAATTAAAGGTATGAAATGTGCTGATTTTCATTTAGAACATCTAAGGGAATGTGTTGAGATAAGTGAGTGTGAAGTTGGGACAGCGATTGGTCCTTGGAAGGACATGCATGACTGGAAGACAATGGCACTGGTGAGTACAAAAGAGATGGTGGAAGAAGAGGACACCAAAATTATAGCAAACAAGCGAGAAGAAAATGTTGGGACAATTGTAGAGTATGGTCCCGTGAAGGAAACAAAAATGCAGGCAAGTTCAAAACAGCAGTGTCAAGATGAGCACCTAGACATGATGTATTATGAACAACATGAGGAAGATGACCTGTTACTTCAAATTGCAGTAGTTGAGAAGGAATGGCTTGTACTGACAGGAAGTAGAACAAATATTGTAACAGGAAGATGACCTGTTACTTCAAATTGCAGCAGTTGAGAAGGAATGGCTTGTACTGATAGGAAGAAGAACAAATATTGTAATAGGAAATGATGAGGTATAGTTTAAGTTTTCAAACTCCTTTGATTCAAATGAAATTTATTTCCTTGACTATGCAATGATTGAAATAGAGAGGTATGAGGAAACAAAATAGCATGGGGTAGCTCAGTAAGTACAGAAGGCATTTCATAAATTATTACTAATTTCTCAAATTTTGTTCATACTCATGTTGAAATTAATTCTTGTTTGACTAAAATGGGAGAAGATGTTGAAGATGATGAGTTGGGGTGTAAAGGTAGAAATTTTATGTGGAGGACAGATCAAGATGAGTTAATCCTCATGGTAGGCTGTAATAGGATGCAGTCAATAAGTAGAAAGAGAATACTTGGGAAGAGAAGTTCAATGCACGGTGGACATCAATCCACAAATGACTATGACGATATAGAGTTCTTTGGACTACAAAATGAAGGACCTATTCCAGCTACATGCTAGAAGAAAAGGAAGAAATAGATGGATAGAGGTTGCCGATTCTAAGCATAGGGGTTAATGAATCATTTGGGAAGTTAGTAGCTAGATGCCTCTAGTTATTCCTATCACTAATAGTGAGAAGTTACAGAAACTACAAGAAAGATAGGAGTTACAAATGGTCAAGGAGAAGTTAAAAACAAAAAAAAGGAAAAACAAATTATAACAGGGGATAGGAACGGGGCAAGATCAATGTATAGAGGGATGATGTAGGAGCATCCCTGGTTCAAGAGTAATGTTGCATCAACCAATAAAATTTGCATTTTAGTTTGTTTGCATTTCAATTATTTCATTTTCCAGTTCAGTTCGATCAGAAGCGGTTTTAAACTATGGTCTGGTTTTGGCATTTCACATCTTACAGATCTAGACTTAGCGTATGCATTCATTCATCTACATCATATGAAGAATTCAGAGTATTTTGATTAGTTACTAGAAGGATATTGCCATCAGAAGATCAACTATTTTCTCAAAGTAGAGCATCTTGACAGTCTCAGACAATCAGCTGAAGGAGAAGGCTTGCGGATCATTCCTTGACTTGTGGATCCTAATGGCACATCATTCAATGTTCCTTGGTGCATGGCCAACCTTCCTCAGAGGTCCGTACATTGTTCCATTTATTTGAGGAAGTGTTCTATGCATTTAGGTCTAATCTATTTGTGAACACGTTACAACTATTCATTCAACATTGTGACCTTCCTTAGCTGATATGGAGGAATCTACTGGTTTGGAAATGATATATATTGATGTAATAGATCCTTAGGAAAGTAGCTATTCACATAAGAAAGATTTGATAGTTTAGATCTTGTACGAAGGAGCCTCAAAGCTTTATCTTGGGCATGTATGGAATTAGGCCAGTGAAGCCCTAATTGTAAGCCCGCATGTTGCCATCCAAATTGTGTTTGAATTTTTTGATATACTAAATGACTGAATCTACTTTTGCTTAATATTTTTGAGTAGTTTCCATTGTGTTTACTCTTGTTGCATAGTCCAGACAATTCATTCTGTGAACCCTCCTATTGTGACTGCACCAAGTGGTATTAGAGTTAAAGTTTGATTCTTTGGAGTGAGTCGGCAGGGGAATTCTGTAAGATCTTGCTGTGGCCATATCGCCGAATTGAGGTAGGTTACTTGTGTTGCAACCAATTATTGATTGTGAGGTAGTTGTCACCTTGTAGCCCGATCACTGAATCTAAGGCAGTTTGTACTTGATCCTAGGAAGAATGCCACCGAGGAGAGTTGTTACTATTAGAACAATGGCTGGTAGAATAGATGAGTTGATGGAGATAATGAAAATAATGTGAATCCAACTGGATGCTGCTGAAGAGGATAGGTGAAGAGGATTGACATCGAGACCTAATGTTGAAATTAATGATGAGAAAGAATTTCAATCTGTTGAACACACTGGCAAAACCCTAGGAGGTGATGAAGAAGAAGAATCAGATCAGGTAAAGATGTTGCGAGCTATTTCAAAGATTGGAAAGAGACCTAGAGTTGATGTACCAAATTATAATGGTAATCTAAATCCTGAAGAATTGATTGACTAGATAAATGATATGGAAGAATACTTTCAATATGAGGAAATTGAAGATCTGGAGAAGGTGACATTTGCAAAGACAAAGTTGAAAGGACATGCTACTATTTGGTGGAAAGAAGTAGAAGAGGGAAAGAAAATATTACAAAATGGGATAGGATGGTGACAAAGTTGAAGAACTAGTTTATACCTGCTGACGATGAGTTGGAGCTACTGAAAAGATTGCAAAACCTGAGACAAAAGGAGAAATCTGTGAAGGAATACACTGAATAATTTCATAAGATGATCATAAGGACTAGACATAGTGAAGAAATCAAGGAGAAAGTGGCTAGATACATCAATGGACTGAGATTGAACATTCAAGAGGAACTAAGCTTGGTAAAGATGACATCTTTGGAAGGAGCATATCAGTTTGCCCTAAAAGTTGAAGAGAAGTTGAATAAAAGACATGATCAGAGAAAGAGAGGCAAAGGAGGTAAATTTCATAGAGGTAGGACTTATTTCAGAGGAGATAGGTCATATCCAAAGTAGAACAAGTTTGACAGCCTGTTGAAGAAGGATGACAGAGATAACAATACTTACCAAAGAGATGACAAAATTTTTTACTGGAGAGGAAACCCTAGTGCATACCAAAATGAAGGATACAAAAGAGAAGGAAGAGGATTGGATAAGAGAACATTTAGAGGTACTTTTTTCAAGTGTGGAGGTTAAGGACATAGAGTATTTGAATGTAATCAGGGTAGTACAAGTAAGGGGACTAAAAATAGTGGAAGAGCAACCTATGTGGAAGAAGAACCTGTTGAATCACCCTGTTCAGTTGGCAATCCGGAGAAAGGAGAATCACTTGTGATGAGAAGAGCACTATTTCAAATAGAGACAAATGAGAAACCACTGCAGAGGATGACCTTGTTTAGAACTAGATGCAAATCAGGAGGTAAGTGTTGTAAAGTTGTGATTGACAGTGGTAGTTCAGATAACCTAGTTTTAGAGGATATGGTGACTAAGATGAAGTCAAAAAGATTGAAACAGCCTAAGCCCTATCAGATAGCATGGATTTAGGATGATCATAAGGTACTAGTGAGTGAACAATGTTTGGTGAAATTTCATATTAGATCGTATCATGATGAAGTCTCGTGTGATATTATGCCTATGGATATTTGTCATATCTTGTTGGGTAGACCTTGGTAGTATGATAAAAAAGCTATACATGATGGGAGAAATAATACATATACTATAACATCAAATGGAAAGAGGATTACTTTGATCCTTTTAGAAGATGATCCTAAAGATGTGGTATGTGGAGATGCTAGAATCTATTTGGTAGATGGAAGAAAATTTCTAGATGGTTTGAAACATGAGAATATGTGTTATTCCTTGATTCCTAAGAAGCCTGACATACTGAAGAAGAACAACTAGAGGAGATAAGAGAGTTGCTGACATAGTATGAAGACATCATATCAGACAATGTACCTGAAGGATTACCACCCATAAGGAGTATCAGTCACCACATGGATCTTATATCAGGAGCAAGTTTGCCTAACAAAGCAGCACACTAGATGCAACTAGCAAAGAATGGAGAATTGAATAGAAAAATATAAGAGTTGTTGAGGAAAGGTTTGATCAAAGAGAGTCTGAGTCCTTGTGCAGTACCCAAAGTGCTTGCACCGAAGAAGGATGGAGAATGGAGAATGTGTACCGATTCTAGAGCAATAAACAAGATCACAGTTAAGTATAGATTTCCTTTACCTAGGATGGATGATATTATGGATTGCTTGAGTGGCGTAAAATATTTCACAAAGATAGATTTGAAGAGTGGATACCATCAAATCAGAATCAAAGAAGGAGATGAATGGAAGACTTCTTTTAAGACAAATGAAGGATTGTATGAGTGGTTAGTGATGACTTTTGAATTGACAAATGCACCTAGTACTTTCATAAGGTTGATGAATGAAGTCTTGAAGAAATTCTTGGGTAAGTTTGTTATTGTGTACTTGGATGACATTGTAATTTTTAGTAAGATGAAAGAGGAACATTTGTGGCATATTAGACAAGTTTTGTAGAGATTGAGAGAAGAGAAATTATTGATAAACATCAAGAAGTGCAGTTTCATGAAGGAAGAGTTGGTATATTTGGGATTTGTGATTTATGTGGAAGGATTGAAGATGGACCTTGAGAAAGTAAGAGTAATTGTTGAATAGCCTACATCAGAGAACATTGGAGAGGTTAGATCATTTCATGGATTGGCTAGTTTTTACCAGAAGTTCATAAAAAATTTCAATTCAGTTTGCAACCCTATGTCAGAGACAATGAGAGGTGACATAAAATGTTTTAAGTGGACATTTGGAGTAGATAAAAGTTTTGAATTGTTGAAGAAGAAAGTGACAAAGCAACCTATTTTGGTGTTACCGGATTTCAATAAGGTATTTCAAGTTGATTGTGATGCAAGTGGAAATGTAATTGGACAACTATTCAGTCAAGAAGGTAGACTAGTAGCATATTTTAGTGAGAAGTTGAATGATGCAAGGAGAAGATATTCAATTTATGATCAAGAATTCTACACCATAATTCAAGCCTTCAAGAAGTGGAAATATTACTTGTTGCCTCAAGAATTTGTGTTGTACACAGATCATCAAGCTTTACAATATTTGAGCAGTTAGGGTAATTTAAATTAGAGACACATGAGATGGGTAGAGTTCATGTAGAGTTATACTTTTGTGTTGAAGCATAGGAGTGGAAAATCAAACAAAGTTGATGCATTAAGTAGAAGAAGAAACCTGTTGACAAAAATGAGAGTTGAAGTGTTGGGTTTTGGTGAATTGAAGAATATGTATGAGGGAGACACTAATTTTGCAAAACCTTGGAGAGAATGTAAGGAACCTGTTGTGATAGATCGAAGCAAGTGGTTGGACTATTTCATTCAAGAAGATATGTTGTTCAAAGGAAGTTAGTTGTGCATACCTAGAAGTTCAATGAGAGACAATTTGATCAAGGAAAAGCACAGTGGTGGATTGGCAGGACATTTTGACATTGACAAGACAATGCCTTTGGTGAGTGAAAATTACTTTTGGCCTCAGATACATAAGGATGTTCAGAGATTTGTGCAGAGTTGTAGAATTTGTCAAGTTACAAAAGGGAGTAGTCAAAATACTAGATTGTATAAACCTTTGACAGTACTGAAGAGACCTTGGGAAGACATAAGCATGGATTTTGTGTTGGGACTACCTAATACACAAAGATGACATAATTTAATATTTGTAGTGGTTGACAGAGTTTCAAAGATGGCTCATTTCATACCTTGCAAGAAGACAACTGATGCAGCACATGTAGTAGACTTATTTTTCAAGGAGAATGTGAGATTGCATGGATTACCTAAGAGTATAGTTTCAGACAGAGACAAAAAGTTTGTTGGATACTTTTGGAGGACACTTTGGAAGAAGATGAAGATAGATTTAAAGTTTAGTTCTACTTTTCATCCACAGACAGATGGACAGACAGAGGTAGTGAATAGGAGTTTGGGAAGCTTGTTGAGATGTTTGGTTGGAGAGAAAGTCGAAAGTTGGGGTTTGATTCTTTCACAAGCAAAGTTTGCATACAATAAATTAGTAAATAGGAGTACCAAAAGAACACCTTTTGAGATTCTTACCAGATTGAATCCTAGAGGAGTAGTAGAATTAAGAGATATCAATGTGGAAGAAAAGAGAAGTGCAGAAGCAAAAGAATTTGCAGAGCATATGAAGACAGTGCATAATCAAGTGAAGGAACATTTGGAGGATATGAACAATAAGTACAAAGAGAAGGCATATGAGAAGAGAAGACATAAGGAATTTGAAGTTGGCAAGGAAGTAATGGTGTACTTGAGAAAAGAAAGATTTCCAGTTGGGACATATAACAAGTTAAAGATGAAGAAGTTTGGACCTTGTAAGATACTCAGGAAATTTGATTTAGGAAATGCATATGAAGTGGAGTTATCAGAGGCCTTGGGTATATCACCTATTTTCAACATTGCAGATCTTTATCAGTATCATGAAGCAGAGTTCAGTGACAATATGGAAGAAGACTTGAAGAAGCAGTTACCACAACAAGCACTGGAGCATATTGAAGACATCTTGGACAACATAGTTGGATGTAACACTAGAGGAAGACAATACAAGTAATATCTTGTGAAGTGGAAAGGAAGACCGGAAGAAGATTCATCATGGATATCTCAGGCTGAGGTGGACCATCTTGGTTCTCCCTTAGTCCTGGCAAAGTGAGGGAATCACTTTTTCAATAACCTTGGATGTCTAATGCAGGAGCATCCCTAGTTCAAGAGTAATCTTCCATCAACCAAAAGCATTTGCATTTCAGTTCTTCATTTTCAAGTTTAGTTTAGTCAGAAGCAGTTTCAGCCTGTGGTCTAGTTTTGGCATTTCACATCTTGTAGATCTGGACTTAGTGTATACTTTCATTCATCTACATCATATCAATAATTTAGAGTATTTCGATTAGTTACTGGAAGGATACCGCCATTAGAAGATCAACTATTTTCTTAGAGCTGAGCATCCTGAGAGTCTTAGACAATCAACTGAAAGAGAAGGCTTGTGGATGATTCCTTGACTTGTGGATCCTAATGGCACATAATTCAATGATCCTTGGTTCATAGTCGACCTTCCCCAGAGGTTTGTACATTGTTCCCATCATTTGAGGAAGCATTCTATGCATTTAGGTCTGACCTATCTGTGAACATGTTACAGATCTTCATTGGAGTCTGTGACCTTCCTTAGCTGATGCAAAGGAATCTATTGGTCTATAAATGATATATACTGATGTAATAGATCCTTAGGAAAGTAGCTATTCACATAAGAAATATTTGATAGTTTAGATCTTGTGCGAAAGAGCCTCAAAGCTTTATCTTAAGCATGTACATAATCAAGCCTGTGAAGCCCTAATTGTAAGCCCACATGTTGCCAGCCATATTGTGTTTGAATTTTTTGATATACTAAATGACTGAATCTTCATTTGCTTAATATCTTTGAGTTGTTTTTGTTGTGTTTACTCTTGCTACACAGTCCAAATAGTTCATTCTGTGAACCCTCCTACCATGACTACAACAAGGGAGGTCGACGTCTTAGTAAGGAGACATCTAGAAGTTGGAAGCACAATGATTTCAAAGGGAAGTTCAGACTATTATTCAAAGTAGAGGCTGACACCTCAAGACAAAGTATAAATGATCATTGTGGAGTTTTGGTCAGGGAGAGGAATGACAGGGGTGAGGAAGACCATGATCGGGTAAGAGATAGGAATCAATGTAAAGAAGAAATTATGACTGTATAGAGATTGGACTGTGTTGTTGAAGCCCAAGAATGTCAATGTATGTAATAATATTATTTCTCAGTCTCACAGTTTGTGTAATCTTTGTGAATCTTGCAAAAGAAGAAATTTGATAATCAAGTTCTGAGTCAAATTCATGTGACTATTGAATGTTGGTTTATTTCTATCACAAATATGGAATGAATGAAAATAGTTAGCTTCTTATCACTTGGAAAAAAGGGTCCATTTAATCAATTGTATACCTCATTGTAATTTTGAGATTGTTGTTTATATTATCCTCTGTTCCAAGAAAGAGTTGCAGATTTGTGTTGAACCAGTTTGTGGTTTCATCAAAATAGGAACACAACTATTTGAGAAATAGTATACGGATAATAAATTCAGCATTACACCAACAAAATTAAATTTTATTTTGTTTTTCTTTCTTTCCATTAATGAGCTTATAAAATGGTTGAAAATTTTATTCTAATTATTTAGTGTTAAAAAATTATAATTTGAAATCTTCACCTTCTATATTTATCTCTTGTGTTCCTAACTTCTAGTCTTTAGCCATTTATAGAGTGTAACCAGAAGAAAAAAATCCATTTAACCAATGATGTATAGTTTATAATGAACTAATATGCACAAGAGATAAATATATTATAAAATAGGCTATAAATATTTGATATTACTTGAGAATAATAATCCACTTGTAGGGGGAAAACTTTCAAAAGTCTTTAGTAAGAATACAATTCACAATATCATGATAATTAACTAGCCACTAACTCGTATAATAACCTACTTGTGCCTTGAATGCCACCTAGGCTAGCTTAAATACCTATATAAGTACATTAATGATAATATAACTTTATTAAGAGTTAATGTAGCCAAAAGATGACTACTCATCACCCTAAGAAAACTATATGATTAAGGATGTAGCATGCCATCCTTCACACAAGCATTATTTTTAATACTAACCAATTGTAGAAGCTTCTACATAAAAGATTTATCATCCACTGCAACATGGCATCTTCGATTGAAAAATTCTTCCATTTTGTGAGTGTTCTAGTCATCAAATCCTTTGTGCATTTTTGGAAAATTAAGTCAAGCTATGAGACGGGTCTTCCCCTACATGTAGATCAAGTAGCACTATTTGTGTTAAATGTTTTATTTGATCATATTATTACTTCATTTTGCTATGTGCTCCGTTTGGACAAAAAGTAACTCTTGTTGGTGTTGAATTCATTCCTCTATTGGAATCGATTTAATAGCTTACTTATGTTTTTTTGGGAGGAAATCCTTTTGGCTTGCTTTCAAAATAGATTGTGTATTTACCAATGTCAGAATCTTTGAATGATACACTTCCAATGATAATAATTGAGTCACACCTCTGTCTACCCTCTTGTAAAAGAAAATTTTATATTTGTTGTGAGCTTACCATCTATGAATACCTTACATGTAACCCCCTTAGTTCAATTGTTTTACCCTCTCAGTGAAACCAGATGAACAACTCCTAGAAGTTCATCTCAATTTTTCCTAAGGTAGTGATCCATTGGACTCCAAAACTAATTCTTTTCTCTAGCCACAGAAATATGAAATATAGAACAATCAAGCATTTAGTTTCCCATGATGAGTTTAATACTAGGGAATTTCCATAAACAACTCACTGTACCTCCATTTGTAATCATAACCTAAAATTATGGGGTTGGGTACAAATGAAATAGTTTAATTGTATTGCCAACTTATTATTCATGAATCTATAAGTACTCCCTAAGTCATTAAATATCATTACCTTCTATTTTTTAACGTAACACAATAACTTGAGCATTTATGGGGTGCTAATATTTGGCAGTGCATGACAAGAGATAGTTGGTTCAATATATTCTGAATATTTATCAACCACTACAACCACTTCTACGTCATCCCTTACATCATCATTGGTGCCCTCAATGTAGAAAAACTTCTGAGCACACTTATGTCATTTTCTATATTTACCTTCATAGTTTAAACATAGCCATTTCCCCTTTTTTCTTTAGTTTGTTGATGATTCAATCTTTTCTAGATTGAAGGGATGACAGTGGACGAAACTTCTCATCTTTATTACTAGTAAATTCCTCCCTTCTAGCAATTAAATATTTTCTCTACTCTACATACCATGGTAAAATACATAGATAAATTACCTAGTTTTAAAATGTGGACCTTATCTTCTATGCAATCCTTAAGCCCATCAAGAAACAAATCATTCAAATTTTCATTTGGGATTTGTTTCCACTCATGATGATAGTTTTTGGAACTACTAAATATAGTCCTGAAATAATCTTGTTTGGTACAATTTTTCTAATTAGCTAAAGTAATTCTCTATTGGTATGATATCACAATAGTGTGGTTGTAATTATTTCGTAAAACTAACCAATAGACACTGAGCCCCTTCTTCTTCTTTTGAGAACAAAGCTACCTATACTAAATGAACTAGTTTGGTTCTATATTTAAGGAAGCCATTGTCACTTTTTACCCATTTGGAATATGATGTACATCAAGAAAATATTCAAGTTAGTGGATCCTCACCATCAAACTTGTGCATATTGACCTTAGGTAGTAAGCTCATAGATCCTATATAAGTGTTGGAATTTGGATTTGGACTCCCTAGCCTTGAGGATCCACCTTTATTGCTTGAAACATCATGTTTCTCCTTTAATTGTTACATAGAGCACTGGAGTTGTAACATTATCTTGTTTGGTACATTTTTTTTCTAATTAGCTAAAGTAATTCTCTACCATTATATCACAATAGTGTGGTTGTAATTATTTAGTAAAACTAACAAACCGACACAGACCCTTCTTTTTCTTGTTTTGAGAATAAATCAACCTATACTAAATGAACTACTTTGGTTCTAGATTTAAGGAAGCCATTCTGACTTTTTACCCACTTGGAGTTTGATGTCCGTGAAGAAAATATCCAAGTCAATGGATCCTTGCAATCAAACTTGTGCATATTGACCTTAGGTAGTAGGATTGTAGATCCCATATAAGTGTTGGCATTTGGATCTAGATATCCACCCTGATTGCTTGAAACATCATGTTTATCCTTTAATTGATACATAGAGCACTAGAGTTGTAACATTGTGTCCTTGGTGCAAGATACCATGTCTTCCTTCAAACTAGTGAATTCTATTCACTTGCTCAACCACAGCCAAGATTTCCTCCTTCTTCTTGTTGATTTCCTTCCTTGCATCCTCCATGGATATAGTATCCATCTTCTCTATTTATGAATCACCTTTATCTCAATCATATATGCACCCTGCTAAGCTCATAGAGACTTAGCTACCTATTGAAACATGGAATCATTATCAAGATGTGGGTCTCCTATAATGAGAATGAATCTCTAGAGTGATTTGGTTCTCCTTATGATTTCCTAATCTAATGACTTGTGGGGAAAATGGATAGAAGGATATACTTAAATAAATGAATCCTAATTAACTTGAAGATTGAATCACTTAATAGATCTTACTCACAAACAGATTATCGAACTCTAACCCTCACAACACTCAAATCATTTAACTCATAAATATTTCACATGAAGGTTTGGTAGGCACAACATACAACCTGAATTAAACAAAGATTTTGCAAAAAATCACAAGATAAGACAAAGCAAAGGACAAACTTTCATCACAATGCAGCATCGGATTAACTTGCAAATAATTAGATAAAATATGATGGAAAGTTGCTACTCAATAACTGAAGGAATAATGAGTACAATGAAATAAATGAGTACAACACTCTCGATGTGAGAGGAAGACTATCTCTCTGCACTCTGATCTCTAAACTCTAACTAAAAACTCCTCAAAACTGGAATTGGAACTCTTAATAAGAAAGGAAAAACTAAGATATATGTTGTGAAAGATCTCCTCCTGAAAGCTGGAATAAAGCTCCTAAAGATAGACTCCAAGTCCATTTTTGAGCTACTCAGAAAAGCACAAATAAAATCTCTTAAAAAATAGTCCAAACTACCAAATCATGATGCCAAAGGATCTCCTGATGTGTCCCCACCACAAAGTTGCATTCTTCTACTCATGAAATCTTCAAATTTTGTCTATATGGATCTAAACAAAACAAATTGAAAGAAATATCTGATTTATTTTATTAGCCTATAAACTACCTAAAAAATAGTTAAGTTTTAAAAGCAATTTATCAATGATTGCTTTAAAACTAACTTCACAATGTTATGGTCATCTAATCATTATCCCTATTTGATTTGATTTTTTACAAAAAATAAATAATATTTGGCTCATAACTTTGCCAAATATTTACAAGGCATTACAATTGATTTTCTATAAAAATCATAAAAAATGATGAGCATATCACTAAACACTCTGCAAAATAAATCAAAGCCTTGAAGGCTTAACACCATGGATCTAATCCCATAGATGCATTGTCCATGTGTCAATATCCTTCCACCTCATCTTTGTCTCCATGCCTCGTAAAATGCCACCTCACTGCTTATACAAGCACCATCATGTCAAAATCAACCCTTCTCATAATGCCATCACCTTGTATGCATATCTTGTCCTCATATGTTCTCTACCTTTTGACTTTTGACATTAGGGAAATGCATAAGGTATAAAAGATTCCCTTTACCCTTTGCAGATCACCATGCATAATGAAGAAGAATCTTTTTGTTGCTTTGACCTATTTGCATGTGATGACAAGGCATATGCTCGACCATGTATTTGACTAGAAGGTAATGCAACTACCATAAGTCGACTACATAGGAAATAAGGTTTTGAAAAAAATTAAAAAATGCATAAGCCTTACCTCCTCATGATACCGACAACTTTTGACTTAGCAAAGTCAAAGGGAACATGTGATATGTTGTCAGCTTTTCCATTTCGTTATCACTAGGAACCATTAGTTGTCAAATGTTGACCACGATGCATTTGGATAAGGTAATAATGTTTTGTTTTGAAAAGTCAAAAATGAAAAATGAAGAATGACTCCATCAAACAAAACAAAGAAGTAAACCCTAAAATCTATCTCATTTAGTTTTGCATTCTTTGTTGTTCGGCTCTACAACTTCATGATGTCCAACTTGGGGTTTGAGTTTTTTGGTTTTCTCCACCATTTGCTTGGCTTCAATAGTAGAAACTTAACATCTTATGTCTTGAAAGAAAGCTTGGAAGAAGGTAAACATGGTATACAATCTTTTGGACTGGCATTTATTCTTTTTGTAGTTATTGCTTCCTTAAATGGTCGTGGCCATGATGACTCCTTCCTTATTTTCAAGCATTGACATCTTTTCTTTTGATCTGTCTATGTCTTTGTATTCTTGCAACTATGACAAAATCTATGAAAGACCTCATATGAGTTCATGACCAAGCTTCTTCTCCACTGCAAATACTAGAGGTGAGCTTCTTTTGGTTCTATTTTTGTATATGATTTCATTTTCATTGTAGTAGACAAAGATAAGAGTTTTGTGTAAAAATGAAATGGGTATTTCATTTTCTTTAAAAATGTGAACTCCACTCTTATGGTCATGACTTTATATATCTATTCACCTGTAAATACACATCTTTAACAGTATAAAAAACAAAACCACTAGGGTTTTACCATTTTGTATGCAGAAAACTTACAATGGCTTCGGCCATGCTACACTCTACCTCTGTAGTGTTCATTTACCAGTCTGGCATATGATGAAATAACGGTCTAAAAATTGAGAAGAATATCTCATTTTGCATATATTGAACTTCCTCCTTGGAATGGCTATGGAATTTCATGTACTTTGTAACTCTTCTTTTGACTGTATGTAAAAATTAAATGAGGTTTTCAAAAATTTTAAAGAAAGCTTTCATTTTGTTGGCATAAAATAAAACATCTCCTTCACAACTATACTCTACCACTTCTGTAGACACAAAAAATGAAACAAGTTGATGGGTTTTTGTGTATGAGACAAGGGTTTCATTATATGCAATTGGGTATTACATTTTAAGCATAAAAATATTTCTCTGGCATAGCCATACATATGCTCTTTATCCTTATCATTACTTACCGTAGCTCTCTCAAGATGTCATCTTGTCATGATTCTAATGCATTGTACTCAATTTCTTTATGATTGTCATAATTAGATGATGCATTCTATCTTCCTATAACTCCAAGGTATCAAATGATACAATGCTTTAACTTTTTTAAAAGGATACTTCTATTTCTCTCATCTCACCTGTAACTTTGACATTTTGTTCTCTGTATGGCTGCACTCTATCAAAATCCTTGTCAATTATTCATGGCACATTATCCTATGAGATGAAAATGATACATGCATTCAAATGATTCTTCTATTTTGACAGCTCCTGTGGCTTGTATGCTCCTTCTTGATTATCTGATTTATCATTTGATCATTGAACATTGAATGTATAACCAATCCACATTATTCTGTAGTTGTTCATTTTCATCTCCTATATGGTTGCCACTTCTGAATTTTTTCTTCATCCTGATGCATTTGAGATCTCTCATTTTGCATGGCAATCACTTCCTCCTATAGCATATATTCATCTCATCTCTATATCATTATTGCTTGTCCATGAAATTTGTAGTTGTATGGTTCTGCAATCATGGAAAATATAGTTAGCATTTATTTCACATGTCATTATGAATGACAATGGCTTCTTCCCTTTATATAATGACAGATGAGACATTAAACAATTTGACTGTCATAACTTTGTAACAAGACATTTATTTGATTTGCAACATATGATATCCTATTGATATTTATAAACACTTGTACACTATTGTCACTGTAGCATACTTATGATATCTCAAAAAAAACATGATAGCATTATTAAATGATGACACCATGGCATTATTTCCTCATCATGCAAATGGCCAACTTGATTACTATTCATGACTTGATATGATAAGATGCGATTTGATCTACAATGCTCTCTTGACTAGTTGCTCCAACTCACTATTTCAAATGACCTTCTTTTGATGGAGGATTGAATAGATGTCTCTATCATTTATGAACAAGCTTTATTGTTAAAGTGCCTATGTATTGGAATTGAATGTTGCACTTCTACAAATTGGACATGCACAACTATATTTGATTATTCTTGTCATTATGACAGTCACTTGGAATCATTAGGACTATCTCATGAATGAGATACTATCCAATGTGGACTGTGTAGTTCCTATTGTTCCATTTCCTTTCTTTTGTAGCACTGTTTGCTAGAACTTGTTTGTTTCTCCATGATGCAACTATTCTTATACTCTAAAAGCAATAGCTCCTTGTATCAATCATGAAAATAAATAAGAACCTATCCTATTCCAAGTTTGATGTTTTCTTGATTCAGTCTATGTAATGAAATCTGCATTTTATTCCACCATTGTGGCATGGCAACAGGTTGATCCATATCTGCACTTATGATACAATTTATTCAAATCATGCATACAAATGATACCTAATTTTTGATGTTATGCTATCATTAATCAGTCATATACAATTGCCTCATATTATTCACTGGCAACTTTTGACACTCAACTGATGCAATGTACCTTGATGTTACCATTTCTCTTTGATGCATAAAAATACTATGAAAGATATACAAGTGAAATACTTGTGAATGTCATTTTCGCAATGTCAACTAAAGTAATGATGACAACTATCATGTGCATTAAATGTAGTCCCTTTTATAGTTCAATTCATTCTCATGGTTGCATTTCATTACTTGAATTGTAATCACGACTATGTCCTGGAACAGAAATTGATGCATATGATTGCCTTTATTATTCCTTCAATTTGTCATGCAAATGTGAATAATGATTATTTATTTTCTATTCACCCCTTCTAAGATTAAGGGGAAGTAGTATGCTAGACTCAACCCTTGTGGGAGCCCATTTGACACCACATGTTGAATGTCTTCAATCAGCTACATGATTTATCCTATACCTGCACACGAAACAAATAGGTTAGAATAAAACAATGATGCTCCAAGGTAGTTCTTTTTCAATTCCTTCTGCATATGGATGGTGTTCATTTGATCAATGCACTATAATCAAAGTATTATGCCTCTTTTGATGGATAAAGGATTTTCATAACTAGAGCTTCTAACAAGACCCTTCCCAAATTTTTGCAGGTACATGTCCAGGTCAGGAGCAGGACAAGAAGCTACTTCAAAGATCGACAAAACAAGGCAATGATGGCTATGTCTTTCCTTTATCATTTATTAGATGCATAGTATTTTATTTATATCTGCATATGTTCAGCTATAACCCACAGCTTGTGTGGGACATCTAATATGTCATCATTTCTTTCAATGCAATGCTTATTCCTTTTTGTATTTCAACTTGTAAATGAATAACCATTGTGATGAATGAAATACTTATCTCACTTGATTGTTCTACAATGCAATGAATGATCTAAAAATTTCCTTCTTTAATGAACAACTGAATTGCATTTATCATTGAAACATAATAACTATGCAACTAACTCATAACAAAAGAAAATCAAACCTCACTCAAAAAAGATAATGTCACATCTGCTCAGCCAATTTGAGTTGTGGTACAAAATGGTAACAAACTATAGGAATTCTTACCCCTACCTCTATTCTATGGTCGTACCATGATAGGGATTATCAGTGTAAAATCTATTTTTTTATTGTCTAAAATCGAAACAACTCTAAATTAATTCAAGTTAGGACTATAGGTGGATCAATGTTCCCTTTTTCATCCCTCCAAATTTTTTAAAAAGAACCATTGTTTTGTTTCCCTGAGAGTGAAGATGGTGGAAACCAATTTTTTGCAATAACTCCCTCAAATCTACACCAAATAGTCTTAAATTTGAATTATATTAGCTTCAATATATGCTTGTTCAATCATCTAAAAATTTAAAAAAAAAAATCTCCAAATTTTGAGAGATATGCACTTCACAATCTCACCTCTGAAATTGAAAAAATCACCTTTTTTCTTGCCTTCAAAGTGCAAAGATCATTCTTTGATACAACTTGTAATAAAATAAATTACACAAGATAATAATATAATATGAAATAGGCTACAAATAATTGACATTACTTGAGAATAATAAGCCACTTCAAGGGTGAAAATCTCCAAAAGACTAATAAGAACACAATTGGTAATATCATTGTAAGAAACTAACCACTAGCTCCTATTTATACCTTACTTGTGCCTTGGATGCTACCTAAGATAAATTAACTACCTATATAATATTATATTAATGATCATATAACTTAATTAACAGTTCAGATAGTCATAATCTGACTACTCATAACCCTATGCGTACTATAGGATTTAGGGTGTAACATAGTTAGACATTAGGTTTCCAATTATTATTAAAAACAAATTACATCATCATTCCAAAAAGATTTTAGGTTATAGAAAACTTAGATAATAGAAATTATTTAAATTGTATTATTTGCATTCAAATAGTTCCTCATTGAGATGACCACAAGATTTTGTTACTAGTTTTTTGCAACAACTATGTAACTATTGTAAATAAATTTCTAATAATAGTTGTATAGATACTAAATTAACTCTCCATAATAGTGTTATAGCTACAATAGATTTATAACTACAATTTGTAACTCTCTATATATACCATAAAACTTCTATAAACATGTTTTGAAAGTGGCTATGTAACTAGTTCATCTATATTTTCATATGATTAATGTAATAATTACAAAAAAAATTCCATAACATTATACTAAAATTTTTATAGGTAACTTTATACAACTAGATAAGTTTTGATAATACATTCAAGAAGAACTAGATGGTTTATAAATAATGAATTTCTACAAGAACAATCACTACTATAGAATAGCTTCAACTTTATTCATTTCTACAAAATCTATCAATTCATATGTAGGTTCAACTCACCAA
Source organism: Cunninghamia lanceolata (assembly GCA_027924645.1). NCBI lineage: Eukaryota > Viridiplantae > Streptophyta > Pinopsida > Cupressales > Cupressaceae > Cunninghamia > Cunninghamia lanceolata. Next base: position 7,119,683 of record BSBN01000934.1, read on the forward strand.
TTTTTAAATGCTTCAAGATTATCATTCCACCGAAAGATGCCCCTACATCACTCAAATATGTAGTTCTTCCACATCAAATTTGGTATCAAAAATTTCAAAGGATATAAGTTTTCTCCTTTATAGTATGAAAGATGCACTAATCGATATTAAGGATGATTGTCTAGACTCATCTCCATTATCTAGGTTAAAATTGTGATATTGATTTCAATAGTTAATCTATTAGCCTAGATATTTAATGCAAGGTATTCTGAATTCCATTTTAAATATCTAAGCTAATATAATGTAATATTATTAGAAATACTTAAAATTAACCTAGATATAAGATTTGAGTCTAGACAAGTACTAAATCATATGTGAAAATAACAATGAGAGATAGATTTTCTTAATTGTATATGGGATCAGAAATATTCTACTATATTGTGCACTCTCGAATCAGACAAAAAATTATGTTACCAAATTTACATCAATATAATTCTAACAAAATGAAAGATCAACTACACTACATTTGAGGTTAAAATGACATGGGTAGCTCCAATTCTCAAATTTGTATCACTAAACTTCTCTGCTACCCAATATATCCACTAAAAAAACATCAAGACTTCCATTTAAAAGAATTTTTGGGAGCCTTTGATAGACTATAGTGTAAAACATAATCAAATAAGTTTTAAAAAGGAAAGAATTAGAAAGTGTTAACTTACATCTTACTATCTATTTATAAACATCATTTTGTTAATAGTCAAATGTAAAATTTGGTAACTCAAAATAGAGAAATAATTAAGCATTGTTTAGTGTAGGTGAAATGTAATTTTTTTTTTGTTTTATAGTATTGGTGTTGTTTTCTCCTTGTTTTTGTGTGGTTGTTACATGCTAGGATTCATTGTCATATCTATCCTACTTTTTGTAAAAGGGTCGAGGCAATGAATAGATATGACAATGAATCCTAGGAAGTAACAACCATACAACAACAATGAGAAAACAACACTAATACTATAAACCAACAATAAACATTCAACACCTCACATGAAGAAGCAAAAAACAACAAGCTTAGGACAAATCACCCAAAAAATAACAATGTACCAACTGGCTCAGGGCAACTTGAAGCCATAGCACTGCAATGAACTCTAGACCCTAACAACAACCCTATCCTCCAACTCCTTCAGGAGGATTCCCTTCTTGATAGTTCTTTTATTAGATGAAAAAATTGAATCAAAAGGATACAAGAGGTCACTATAAAGCCTCTCCTTCGAAGCCATCTTCCTTTTATCCTTAATAATGGAAGGTGCATTTGGTTAGCACTAAGACCCAAGAAAAGGGATACAAACATTTATTTCCTAGATCTCACCACCCAAAGCCTCACTAATAATTTCAATTTCCCTACAAATGTCCTTTGTGATTCTCACATTTGGAAGAACACTACTCTTAGATGCCTTGTAAATATTTCCTTCAAAATGTTGGTATAAGAACAATGGTATTACATTGTTAGCATTTGGTATTAGTTTGTTATCTACCACCAGTTATTAGTAGTTATCCAGTTATGAGTAGTTATGTTCGATTACATATAACCGGACTCCCCTCATAGTTTATATACATGGTTTTGTATTTGCATATCATTGAATCAATAAATAGTTTAATTTACTTCATATGGTATCAGAGGATTAATGGTTTATGTGTGCCTGCGATTAAGAATTATGTGAAGGGCGTATTGCTACGCCCTTAATATTGGTGTACATAGGGTTATGAATAGTCGGCTTGTGGCTATCTTAACTCCTAATCAAGTCATGTTATCATTATTATATTATTATTTAGTTAGATAGGTCGGACTAGGTGTTATATAGGGGTGTGTCTATTCATCCTAAGCATAATTAGGTATATATAGGAGGAGGCGAGTCTTATTTCATCATCATATTGTGAAGTTTGTTCTCATTGGAGATATTTGAAGGTTGCCCCCTTGAAGTGGCCTATTATTCTTATTTATTATCAAGTATTTTCATAATATTTCATATTATCTTCTTCCATTGTGCAAGTTATTTCATTACAAGTGGTATCAGAGCATGATCTTGGCACCGTAGAGGCAAGATTTTTTCTCAATATTGGAGGCAATTTTGGGAAGAGCATAACTTTCCTATTTTAGTGAATTTTAAAAGATTTGTAAAGGGTTATTGAAGACCATATTAAAGAAGCTACAATCCAGATTTCAAAGGAATTCGATCTGATTTGAGCGAATTATTGCAGAATTATGATTTCTACACAATTTATTTGAGATCTACATATCTCTCACGTCCTGCTTAATTGGAGTATAATTTGTATTGGGTTTTTTAATACATAATATAGGAGCCTACAGTCCAAAGATTGGAGAAATTGAATTAAAAATAAGTAAGTTATTGCAAAATTAGGGTTTCCAACAAATTCACTCTCAAGGTAGTAAATTTGCTAATTTTTTGGATTTGTTTCTGGGTAAGTGGTATCTTGGACCTAGCAAGTTACAATAAAAATTTGAGAGAATTTACGTTTCATTTATGTGATTTATTTTAAAAATATCAGTTTCCATCATGACGGGGCCTGCAACAAGAAGCAAAAAGAATGTTGCCACGCCGGGGAAATCCTCTTATAAGGATGAGGAAAAAATAGAGGATAGTAATCCCAATGGATATGTGTGACCTAAGAGGAGATATATCAGATATACAAAGCATGTTAAGCGCCTATATGAATGAACCAAGAAAGGAGTTCTCAAGCAACCAAACTGAAACCTTCAAGTCAGATAATAATGACACATATTTTAATACTCCTATGGGATCTAGGAATTTTTTTCCAAAGGTCAATATGCACAAGTTCGATGGTAAGGATCCTCTAACATGGATAAACCAAATAGAGAATTTTTTTGAAGTACATCAAATCCCATATGGACAAAAGGTGATGATGGCTTCCCTATATCTAGAACCAGATCAATTCATTTTGTATCATTGGCTTTGTACTCATCAGAGGAAAAAGGGTCTCACCATCTCATGGTCAATTTTTACAAAAGAACTCCAAGCACAATATAGTAATAGTGTGACAGACAACTTCTTCAACCAGCTTGCTAAACTTCAACAAACAGGATCAATTAAGGACTATATTCAAAAATTCTAAAATCTATCCTTAAGAGTGGATACAATTATAGAGGAGAACTTGAATGATTTATTCTTGGGTGGTCTCAAGGATCACATTCAACATGAGGTATGCATGTTTAGTCCTAGCTCAGTAAATAAGTCTTTTATCTTGGCATGCAGGCTAGAGGAGAAGTATTTGATTCCTAGAAAGCAAGGGGCTAATGTGAGAAGAGAGAAAGGATATTCAACACCTTCCCTTCTTCAACCTACTAGGTTGACTCCACAACAAATTGAGGAGAAAAGAGAAAAAGGGTTGTGTTTCAATTGTGATAGAAAATAGAGTTGAGGACATAAATGTAGTGAAAAGAAATTGTTCTATATTGAAGGTCCAAGTGAGGAAGAAGAGGAGGAACCCATATTAGAGGAGGATAGGGAGTCAAGTGAGGAATCACATGATTCTCAACCAATCATTTCTTGTCATGCATTCTCAGGTTTCAGTGCACCACAAACTCTCAAGGTAGTGGGTTTCTTAAAGAAGCAGAAAGTAACAGTGTTGATCGACTCAGGTAGTACTCATAATTTCATCAACAAAAAGTTGGCAACTCGTCGAAATTGTTTTATATATCCAGCCCCAGAGTTTTAGGTTTTGATTATAGATGGGGGTACAATTAGTTGTTTGAGGAAGTGTCATAGCATTAAATGATCCGTGAGAGATTATCAACTTGATACCCCAATGTATGCGATATCCATGGGTGCAGCAGATATTGTTTTGGGAGTACAATGGCTTACTACATTGGGAACAATTGAGATGAACTTCCAAGAACTATTCATGAGATTTCAATTAGAAGGAAAGGTAGTGGAGCTAAGGGGGTTGAAGGAAAAATCCCCATAGATGGTAAGCTCTCATCAAATGCAAAAGTTGTTTAAGAAAGGAGTAGATGGATTTGTGGCCCAGCTATGTTCATTAGAAGTCTCTCAATCTAATTCTCTTACTCATCTAGATTTGCAAGCAATAATTGATTGTCACTCAGTAGTTCTTGGAGATATGCCTAAAGGACTTCCTCCTAAGAGGGATCATGACCATACCATACAACTAGTTCCAGGGAGCCAACCACCAAACATCAGGCCTTATAGGTACCCACACATACAAAAAAGTGAGATAGAAAAAATTGTTGAGGAGATGCTAGAGGCAGGAGTTATCAGGCATAGCCAAAGTGCTTACTCCTCACCTATGGTGATGGTGTGTAAGAAGGATGAAACTTGGCGCATGTGTCCAGATTATAGAGTGCTCAACATGTACACCATTAAACATAAGTTTCCTATTCCAGTCATTGATGATTTGCTAGATGAATTGAATGGAGCTATGTATTTTACCAAGTTAGATCTTAGATCTGGTTATCACCAAATTCGAATTAAGGAGGAAGATATTTGTAAGATAGCATTTCGAACTCATGAGGGTCATTATGAGTTTTTGGTGACGCCATTCAGTCTTACCAATGCACCATCTACATTCCAAAGTTTGATGAATTCCATTTTTAAGAAGTTCCTGAGAAAGTTTGTGTTAGTGTTCTTTGATGATATATTGATTTATAGCAAGACTTGGGAAGAACATTTGCAGCATGTAGATCAAGCATTACAATTACTCGAAGATCATCAACTCTATGCTAAGCCATCGAAGTGTGCTTTTGGTCTTAAGGAGGTGGAGTATTTGGGACACATGGTTTCACATGAAGGAGTAAAGGTGGACCCTAACAAAATTAAGGCTATCATGGAATGGCCTATTCCAAAAACCATTAAGAAACTGAGGGGTTTCTTGGGACTTATAGGGTACTATAGAAGATTTGTGAAGAATTATGGTCATATAGCAACACCCCTCGCCACTCTATTGTAGAAGGATTCTTTTTATTGGAATGAGTCCGCTAATGTAGCATTTGAGCAATTGAAGCAGGCTATGTGTACAACTCTAGTGCTTGCCACTCCAGACTTCACCAAGGAATTCATTGTGGAATGTGATGCTTCTAGAAATGGGATAGGAGCAGTTCTCATGCAAGAAGGTCGACCAATTGCTTTTGAGAGTTGTCAATTAAAGGGTAAAAATCAGCTCAAACCTATTTATGAGAAGGAAATGCTAGCAATCCTTCATGCAGTTAAATAATGGAGGCCTTATTTAATGGGTCGACACTTCAAGGTTAAGACTGATCATGAAAGCCTAAAATATTTTTTGGAATGAAGACTATCCTCTAAAGGGCAACAAAAATGGGTCACTAAGATGTTGGGATATGACTTTGAGATTGTATATAAGAAAGGGAAGGAAAATATTATGGCCAGTGCACTTTCTAGGAAGGATGAGAAAGATGAAGCCTTATTGTGTGCCCTTTCAATATTACAAGCAAATTGGTTGGAAGAAGTGAAAGTAGAGTGGAAAAATGATGTTGCAACAAGTAATCTCATCCAACAATTAAAAAGTGATCCTAGTAGTTTAGATAAGTTTTGTTTGAAGGGGGATATTCTTTGGTATAAAGAGCACTTGTATCTCAGCAAGAATTCTACTCTTAAACACAAGATTCTCACAGAGCTACATGAGTCCCCAGTTGGTGGTCATTTAGGATTTTTGAAGACATATCATCGGGTCAAGCAAGTTTTTTTTTGGGAAGGGCTAAAAGGTGATGTTTAAAAATTTGTGGTTGAATGTTTGGTTTGTCAAAGAAATAAGGGGGAGACAATTAAGACACTAGGTCTCTTGCAGCCCTTATCTATTCCTAGCCAGTGTTGGGAAGAGGTATCCATGGACTTCATCGCAGGGCTTCCCAAATCTAAAGGTCATAATGTCATCATGGTAGTAGTTGATCACCTCACTAAATATGCACATTTCATTGCATTATCACATCCTTTTACAGCAAGTGCAGTGGCAAAAGTTTTCTTGGAGAATATCCAAAAGATATATGGTACACCTAAGGTTATTGTCAGTGATCGTGATCCTATCTTTACTAGTCACTTTTGGAAAGATTTATTCTCATGTTTTGGTACTCAATTGGCTCATAGTTCTTCATACCATCCTCGATCAGATGGGCAAACTGAGCTTGTTAATAAAGGTTTGGAAGGATATCTACATTGTTTCACTTTAGAGAAATAATCTCAATGGGTAGATTGGCTACCACTTGCAGAATGGTGGTATAACACTTCTTTTCATAGCTCATAAAAAATGTCTCCATTTTTGGCACTTTATGGATATCATCCTCCTTCCATCACATCATCATTAAAGGTGTCACCAAGAGTTCAGGCAGTAGAGGACCACTTGCTTCATCAACAACAGGTACTTTTAGGACTCAAGGAGAATTTAACTATGGCACAAAATTGAATGAAACAATAAGAGGACCAACATCGTAGTGAAAGAAATTTTGAAGTTGGGGATTGGGTCTTCTTGAGATTGCAGCCTTATAAACAAATCTCAATGAAGCAACAAAAAAAGAATAATAAGTTGTCTCCAAGATATTATGGGCCATACCAAATCATGCAAAAGATTGGTACTGTTGCCTACAAGCTAGAGTTGCCACCAACAACAAAGATACATCCAGTTTTTCATGTTTCTTGTTTGAAGAAGCTAATTGGGTAGAATATTCCTTCTCAAACAATACTACCAGAGCTTGATGAAGAAGGAAGAATAATTTTGGAACCAGAGTGCATTCTTCAAACTTGCACGGAGAAGCTGAGGAATAGAACCCTCACTCAGTATCTCATCCAATGGAAGAATTTACTAGTTGAAGAGGCCACATGGGAGGATGAGGAGTTCATTCAAAAGAATCCACACTTGTTTAGTATTGAGGACAATGCTTCTTTGAAGAGGCGAGGCATGCTACACCCTTAATATTGGTGTACATAGGGTTATGAATAGTCAGCTTGTGGCTATCTTAACTCCTAATCAAGTCATGTTATCATTATTATATTATTATTTAGTTAGATAGGCTGGACTAGGTGTTATATAGGGGTGTGTCTATTCATCCTAAGCATAATTATGTATATATAGGACGAGGTGAGTCTTATTTCATCATCATATTGTGAAGTTTGTTCTCATTGGAGATATTTCGAGGTTGCCCCCTCTAAGTAGCCTGTTATTCTCAGTTATTATCAAGTATTTCCAGAATATTTCATATTATCTTCTTCCATTGTGCAAGTTATTTCATTACACGTATGGAGACTTGCTATTTGTAAAGGAGGCTCGGTGTGGAATTCCAAACATGGAATATGCACTAGAGAATGCTACTTAATTAAAGAGGGCTTTGATATCTCTGTGCCTATGCAAAGATGAGGAGTGATGTAGAACAAGGAGAAACTAACATTGAGATTAGATGAAACATTGAAATCTGCATTCCATATTTCCAAAACCAGGTGTAAGTATGTTTAGAAAGAGACACCAAGAGGAGTTTATTAGAGCTATATTTATTTCAGCCCTAGTTGTCATCATTTCTTGCTGAACTGAGCCACCCAACTATTGGAAAGAGGTTGTAGGATTTTGAGGAAAGTTTGTTTTTGAATTCTCTATTGTTTACCAGCATGTTTGAGGAAGACTGATAAAGGCAATTATGAAGTGAAGATTGTGGATGGTGAATTATGCATTTGTTGCCCCACGTAGAGCTGTGAAAGTGTATAGAAGATAAGTGACTAGCATATCAAGTATGAGGGATACTTTTATATGATATTCACTAGTGCATTCAAGAAGGCTGTGACCCAGTTTGGAGACTTCCTAATGTAGTGTTACTCTTCCAATCATTGCCCAAGCCATTTGAAGTAACACAATAGGATAGTGTAATTTGATTTGAAGGTTCATTATTTGTACAACCATTCATAGTTTGAAGACTATTTTCTTGCCACTCAAAAAGACTGTTATTTGTGTTTAGTTTGCTTTGATTGGTGGTTGGAAGTAATATGTTGTAATCTCTACTCACTACCATACACTGTGAAAATTAAACCTGAGGACTTTATTGATAGTGCCAACTGTATTCTTCCATCTTTGTTGAAAGAAAAGAATTTCTTCTATTCACGGAGACCGAAGTTTGTTTTTTGGAAACTAGAGCCATTGTGGACAATTGTTTTGTGAAATAAGGTTTTATAAAGTGGTTGAATTTTTTGGTCTTAACGAAGGTATAACATTGAAAAATTATAGATTCAAAGTTTCAATAAGAGTTTCATTGGAGTAATAAGGTAAGAATTGTTAAAGGTTTAATTTGGTGAAGGTTTAATAGTGTCTTGGATGTACAAGATTGACTAGTGTAAGGGTCCATTATTGGTCAAAATCGACATCATTATTTTTAAATTGTAACATGGCCACACATTATGCTTGTGTTCTTGGTGTCATCTATGCTATCCTTGATAGAAATTTTAAAGACTCATATGCCTATGCCATCGAAGGTTTAATGCTACACCTGATAGGGCTATTAGAGATTCACTCGCAACCTCAAGTGGATAAAGTGTAACAGGGCCACATTGGAGGTAGGCAGCATCGGAGGATGGAGGATTTTCGATCATCTCAAGTGAGCTTCTCTCTTTGAGATGATGCTTTGCATGAGAAGCATTTTTGGTTTTGGTTGTTTTTCTTTTCTTTATTGATGCTGATGAATTTGAAGAATGTATGTTTTGTGAAGATTTTATTTTGGAGATAGGTTTGGGATTTGGTGTTGAGCTCAATATGGATTCTTATCCAGTGAGCTTCAAATAGTATATCATTGAGAATTATACCCTTTTGCAGTCACTAGACCATGGCAGTGATCTGTCATATCTCTTAGGGTTCATTGTTGAATAATTCAAGACTCTGTGATTTAAGAGTTTGGGACTAAAGAGCTCAAGAACACAACTCAAAGTTGTACCTTTCTGAGGGTAGACGAGACAACATGATGGAGCCCCTCTTGGTTCAGGATTTGTTCTTTGGAAGAAGATCTTCTATAAAATATGTATTCATATTATGTAATCAAGTTTGTTGAGTATATTAGCATTTAGGGGGGTACCTTGGTACTATTGCAGGAACAATGTAATAAGGGGGGCATGTTGGCATAATAAGAATGGTATTGCATTGTTAGCATTTGGTATTAGTTTGTTAACTACCACTAGTTATTAGTAGTTATCCAGTTATGAGTAGTTATGTTCAGTTACATATAACCAGACTCCCCTCATAGTTTACATACATGGTTTTGTATTTGCATATCATCGAATCAATAAATAATTTAATTTACTTCAAAAAATTAGTCCAAGGAAAAGAAAGCAAACCACCTCACTACTTCTCACCAAAAGCATGGCAAAAAAATTCTAAGCTTGAGAAGGCATCTTCTCATTATTTTTTGCCCACAAATTTTGTTTTCTTTTAAAGTTCATGGAACCTACAACAACTTGGTTAGATTTGTGGCATTTATGACACACCCTCAATGGATCCTGGTAGATATTATATGATGCACCCATTCACCAAATTTAAAGGATAAGGTGGCCAAAAAAGGAATCACATTATTCACATCCATATTAACAGAAAATATAGAAAACAATGAATCCTTTTTTCATTTGGTCACTAAATCAAAATCAATGAATTAACCAAAAGATTTAGTGAAACCCACCAACACATCATCCTCCCAATATTTTAGTGATAACCTAGGAAACCTAACCTAGACCTGGATTCTATTAATTCATTCCTTCTTAGGATCATAGCCCAAAAACCATTTTAAAGGAGTATGGACTAGCCTTGCCAAGAAGTCATTACCCATCCAAGAGGGTCTGAACACAATATTCATAGTTCAAAAAGGAGATGAAAAGAAGCCCTTCATTATAGCTGATATCTCATATTCACTGCAAAGACTCCATTTTCTATTAGTTGATTTTCTAAAAACATCAATATTTGGCCTAGCCCTAGAAAACTCCCAAATAAGAGAATTGCCCAATCTGGAGGACTATCTATCAACAATAAATGTTAGGGACACTAATAATAACACCCTTACCATGCCCAATAGGAGATAAAGAATGAGTAGGGCACGGAAGTAACCTTACTTTAATAGCATCAACCCAAGATTTATCTAAAGGCAAGCCAAAGTCATTACCAACAACGACCCCAAATCTTGTAGTGCCATAGAAACCTCCACTACTTCCAAACCTTGACTGATAGAACTATAAGATGCTTGCAAAGTAGCTATTGTAACATCATCAAACACATTTCACTTTACTGCATTTAAATTTGAAATCCTACCAAAGACAAAGCTTGTATGGGCACTAGTATGAGACATGTTTCCCCCTAAGCGTGCAAGCTTATAGCATGAGTGGAAAGAACCAAAAGCACCAAAACATCCTTTCTACAAAAGCCAAAGCTTGTATGGGCACTAGCACGAGACATGTTCCCCCTAAGCATGCAAGCACATAGCATGAGTGGAAAGAACCAAAATAACCAATACAACATTTTGACAAAAGCGATGCTCTATCCTAGTAGGAGAAATAAATGAGCCCTTGCCATTAACACCAAGGAAAAAATCATGAAGAGAGATGGGGAACTGCATAGACTTTAGAAGGAGGAAACCAATTTCAAATTATATTTCAAGCTAATACCATCATGACAATCCCACCTAGCATCAACTAGACTAGCAACCATCACAAAAGGGCATTCTAACACCACTAAACCCACACCTTCTCTACAAAGAATACCTTAGAGGCCCTTTGATAGACTTCAAACTAGAGGTCAATAAGTCTTTCCTCTTCTTCCTTGTCTAAGGAACCATTCAACACATCCTCAACCTCTCCCTTTGCAACATCAAGACCATCTTTATACTCGTCTTCCTCATCTCCATCTTCCTAGTTGTTCTTGCTCATCAATGATTCAAACCCCATTCTTCCTAGTGATTCTATTAAATTAAATGTAAAACTACTAATATTTAAATAAAATTCATCTTATTATTAACACAAACTTCCCAGTAATATTTCAAATCCTAAAATTCTCATGGAGCTTTTACATAAGATAATTTTAAAATTAAGACAAATTGTTTTGAGTGGTGCTTTTGAATACCATCAAATTAAAATAAAAGATATGTTTATGCCCTTGCAGCGTGAGGCGGGGATGGTGTTTGTGCCCTTGGCAGGATGGAGCCGTTTCTGGGGGTGTCCTTTGTGCCCTGGGTGGGGTGTGGGCGGGTGGTGTGTCTCCTTCATGGTTGTTCTGGTGGCGTTTGCAGGAGGTTTTTTGTCTTGCTTTGGGGTTTCCACTTTGGCTTTTTTGCATGGAGGCCCGGTCAGTGGTGGCTATAAGGGTGTTTTTGTTTTCCGTATTGCCTTTTTGTTACTGCTACTGGTGTCGATGTAAACCGCTTTTCTTTCCGGTTTGATGAATTTCTCTAGAATGGCTGTGGACATGATTTTTGTATTTTGATACTTATTTTAATCTATGGGTGCCCTCTCCCCTTTTCTATTATATAAAAAAAAAAAGAAGAAGATATTTATGAGAATGAAATGGTTATTCAATATGCTAGACTACTACATTAATTTGATTATAAAAAAATTCTGATCAGTTTTATCCTTTGAAAGTTGGAAGGTTATTTATGATCCAACATGGGACGGCATCTTCCATTTTAAGAAATCAGACTAAAGTTGAGACATTTAATTCAATTTATATGTATTAGCCTAGAGGAATAACCTATGATCCAACCAAAAATATTGATGACATAGAGAACTTCGTGGTGAATTCAAACACGTCATTATCAAGTAACACTAGAATATAATTTCGTCCATCGTATTGGAATACCTCCTCACAAAGAATTTTGAGTTCCATATATTTTAACTAAGAAAATACCAGCGCATAATTTTTCATTTTCTAATAATTTTTATAATGCGTTTCACTCGAGGAACTATCAGATCTGAATATTTTAATCACTGAATAAAGGGAATACTTTCTTGTCTACAACCCACAGATTCAATAGCACACGGGGATGTTTACAGTTCATATGAATGGTGGAAAGGAATTGATTATTCAGTTTCTTTTCAGTCAACCCTAATATGTAAACCTTATCTCTTATGGCCCTTTATGGAATATTTTTTCCATGTGAAGAATCATCCTGTTCACTTACATCACAAAACAGTTCATCGAATTTTACTCGACACCAGAAAAGCAGGAAAATCTATTGGAGAATTTTTGTAGATAAACTTGTCTTCTACTTTATTTTGAGGATAAAGAAATTTCCTATCCATTCGAAGTGGGGAACCAAAGTTGACATTTCATTCAGATACATTCCAAATCTTGCCTATATATGCTCTAGCCAAATAACATATCACAGACATGCCAGACTATCTCATTGAAATCTTTATGCTTTTGAGATCCATTAGTTAGGAGGAAAAATATGAGAGAAGTGCTACTACCTCTCCCTCAAAGGCTCCCAAAATCCCTGTTTTCTGTGATTTTCGGAACCTTATGAGGGGGGATAAGAGCATTTAATCTCACTTGGATTTGAAGCCATCGTATTGGGTACTCATTTCCTTTAATGGTTTTCACACAAAGGAAAGGTAATTGTAGCTGAAATTTCCGTTCCTACTTATTTATTTGGTTTTTTGTTTTTTGTGGCTATGGAGTATGTTTCATATCCACTCTTTATTTTATGACGCTCACAAGAATTTGATTACAATTGTAGAATGCTTCAATTTGTTACAATGGCTATCTTTTGTTACTACTGTTCTCTTTCTTTTTGATATTTCTCTAGCCTAGATGTTATGTTCTATTTTTATTTCTGAGACACTGTTCAAAATTAGTTTTAGAAAAAGCATAACAATTTCTCTTTCTACATTTGTCTTCAAACTACAAGCAACAAATCGTCTTAGCTGGATCATTTATATTCAAACAGTAAACTTATTTATTTATCTTGTAGAACTAATCATTTATCTTCATTACAAGGATATCTTATTTATAGTACCTCATTGAAGATTTCATCCTTTTATTGTGCAACATCATTAACTATCTCATGCCATTTTCCCCCCTTAAACGAGATATAAGCATCTCATCCTTATGAACATAACTCACTGTTGTTTTGCGTAGTTATTTGACTAATGTTTATAAAAGATGTTTCATTTCTTTCCCGATTGAACTTCGAATTAACTTTGAATGGTTACAACGTGGATAGGGACTTTATTTGATTCTCCACAATTCTAATGGCATTGTTCCACTTGATTGTTGCGAAAGTGATATTGGTATGAGAGCTATATAAAAATTAGGGTGTACTGGAGTTCGTATTGATTCGCATCCTCCCTTCTAGCACTCTTTGAAAGATCCTCTACTTCTATCCTCTTTAAATATAATTTGAGTTGTTTAGTTTGAAATGATATTGTTAAATCTTTTTTATGGATCAGCTAAGATTTAAATCTAAGATCACTAGTTTGTTGTTGGGATGCTCTATCACTGAACTGCTGGCCTATTTGTGACCAATCCATCTATGGTCCAGGTGTGGCTCATTCTCCAACACTCCTCTTCAGGTACGCTGCCTGTGATTAGGGGCTCTTAACTAATACATGAAAAATGTTTATCATGGTATGAGAAGTTGGGGTACTCTACCATTGAGCTACTGACCCACCTGTGACAAATCCATCCAAGTGTGAACCAAACATCATTTGAATCATTGTAAAAACATCTATTGCTACTAAATAAATTTTATTTTTAAAGTTTTGCCATGTTATAAATTATGTAACCACAATAACCATTAGGATTTATACAAAATGTTCACTATATGGGGAAAATTTTATATTCTGATTGTCTATTAACTATGACTTTAAGGGAGGTTTCTCTCCGTTTTGTATTTTGATTTGTCTTCCAAAGTAATGTTCTTCACTCTTCCATTCAGAGGTGATATTTCTTTAGACACCAAACTCTCTGAGTATTGCAAGTTTCAATATTTTCTTACAATTAGTTTTAGATCCCCTTGGTAACAATCTCCCACAAGACATCCCATACTCTTTGGAAAATCTCTAACGTTGAATGGTTCAGCATATTCTTTTACCACACCGACATTACAAGAACATCAAAAGATTATACCGTTAGTTACTAATATCTGTAAAAGATCACAGTCTAACCCTAGCCTGTTTTAGGTTACGTATCTCATAATTTTCATTAGAAATTTTATTGATAAAACCCATTGATACAGTTTTACCAAACATTAAAGCAATTGCAGATAAGCATTCACTGGAAGCACATCTAAAGAGAGAATTTTATCTTTTAAAAAATTACCTTTCATGTTTCAAAGATTACTCAAAATGAATGATGACAGAGATCACAAGGAAATACATAACGCGACGAGACAAAATGCTCTTTCTATTGGGCACCTTAAACGCAAACGAATGTTTATCATAAAGAGTTAGCTGCTGGATGTAAGAGGAGATGCTTTCATATCCCCTGGTGTTGAGACATGGACCAGCTAGGACTCGAACCTAATACCTTCCATACCCTGCTGAAGTGCTCTACCACTGAGCTACTGGCCCCTCTTGGACCAGTCCATCGTCGGTCCGATGTTGAGACATGGACCAGCTAGGACTCGAACCTAGGACCTTCCATACGCTGCTGAAGTGCTCTACCACTGAGCTACTGGCCCCTCTTGGACCAGTCCATCGTCGGTCCGGGTGTGGCTTATTTCCAACACCAACACCTGGAAGGGCTCAAAAAACTTCCACCGTAAGAGATTTTGGACGCCATGAGAGAGGGCGTATCTGAGAAAATGAATTTATGAAGATTAAATGCGCGATTAATGAGTATTTCCCACGAATAATTTTTTTTTATTTTTTTTATTTTAACCAATAAAAGGTAATTAGATACCCGTAGATTAGTATAGAAAAAAAAAATACAAAAATGATGGCCGAAGCCAAGTCCAGGAAAGACAGACCTTAATTTCCCACGAAGAATTTATTACCGAAAATTGGCTTCCTACTACTATTTGAAATCATTAACATTTGGGGATGTCCAAATTTGTGCATACAGCTACACATCTAAAAAGAATCGCCCGTACGTTGATTGCTACCACTAGTTTTCTAAGCTAGCTATTATTGATTAGTATTTAAAACAGAAAGAGTTGGAACATTTTAGTGGTGCGTGCCATATTCAAATTAAAAGAAGGGCCCAAGTGGACCATATTTTCGAATGATGGCCGCTGGTTACTGATATTAAACTGCACTGTTGAAAATTTATCTGTTTACCAATGGAATGGACACAACAATATTCCACATGTTACTCGAAGCACTTAAAATATAATTGATTGCTTTGGCCTTTCAGAGTTAGAAAGAGCCATAAGTTAAACACGGACATGACGATAAAAACATATTATAACTACAATTCCCTTTTGGTCATTTGGAATGTTCAGTCTTAGGTATCCTTTTCTATTATTCCACTATATCTACCATATGGAAGTGGTCCACGTCTTATTACATCATGGAGGTTATAGTAATTGTTCAATTTTCATATGTTAATAGAGTTAATAATTAAGTAATTTAGTTTTCTGTTTTCCTAGTTTTTATTATTTTAATATTTGAATAGCTTAAGATGAAATTTTTTAATGGAGAAACACTTAAATAATAGTATTTTTGCATTGTTATTGGTCCTTGCAAATTGTTAGGAATATTTTGAGGTATAGTACGATTATTTTATTTGATACCTTGTCTAACAAAATTTTAATATTAAAATCTTATTGTCTTTGTTTAATGGCTTATGGGCACATGTAGGGCCATTTATACTTTGCATTGTATGATAAACAATAATGCAATGGCATCATTGAGGACAACTGGCAGTAGTCATTTCTTATAGGATTTGTTTTCAAAATTTAAAACTATTTCTTGGATGGAGAGAGACATTTTACATCCTTGTAGTCACATTTATGCCCAGGTAAAGGGAAGGTACCAAGATTAGCTAAATTTGAATTTTCCGAAGATAGCCTATGAGTAAATGTTCTATGCTTGGCACTCAAAAAAAGGATTTGCATATGGGAAGGATCACAATGATTCAATGATGATCTAGAGCTACATAAATGGATGACCAACATTAAGTGCAATCATTTTTTGACACCCAAACTAGATTTGGGTGAGATTTTAGAAAGTTTGAGGGAAAGATTAGAAGGTTTTGAAAGAGAAAATATTGATGTGTGAGTAGATAGGGAGAGTATGCCATAAGAAGATGAAAGAAGGGGAGGCTATGAACCAAGAAAAGAGAGAGAGGAGATTAAAAGAAACAACAAAATGAGAAAATGAAGATAGAATTGTACTAGTAGACGTGTGACTAAGAAAATAAAAGGAAGGTTAACTCAATACCCATATATGTTTATATCAATAGAAAATTAATTTGTAAAGCCCATATTTTTTGTTTAGTAGAGAAGAATACTTATTGTATGTTGCTCAATGGTAGGTGAATGTGGTTTTCTTCATTTGTATATATGAGTCTTTGACCACTATAATCTCTTTTTTTTTTCTTACATTGGAGGGTGATTCTTTGTCCATATGCTTTGAGAAGAGTGTGTATCTATGTGTATAGATGTATATGTGTGTGTGGGTTGTTTGCATAAATAGGCATGAGTGTGTAGTCCTAAGTAAAAGGTCACCTATAACAATTGTAGTGGTGCTTGAGGGAATTGGAATTGGCTTAAGTGGTTTTAGGACTCCTTGCAGCAAAGGTGAAATAAGGCATTACTAAGGAGTGGTGCCATTAGCATGGTATCAGAGCACAATTACAACTCTAGGAAAAGGTGTGTTGTGAGATTTAAAGTTCATTGAAGTTTAGCAAGGTGGTGGTTCATGCAAAGAATGGAGCATATGTCCCTATAACAAAGAAGGTTGTAGTTAGGAGAGTTAAAAGAATAAGGAGTGAGTTAGGCCAATAGAATTTCATTAAGAAGAAGGCTAGTAGGGTCTATTGTAGCAATAGGAGATGTAGGGAATATTGATGAAGTGATGAAAGATATACATGAAGCACAAAAGATAATGGATGTCATCAGAGGTAGAAAAGGAGGAGGTCATGTTCATAAAAGGTTAGATAGTGATAGTGATGACAAAAAAAGAGTTGGAGAAATAGTTACATAAAGAGGAAGTTTGAGGCTGGGATAAAAGCATTGGGGGAGACTGAGGAAAGATTGGAAGCCTTGGAGAATGAAGAGAGAAGAAGCCATGGATCTACATGATTTGTCCCACCAAAAGGGACAAAGAGGAAAACTAAAAGATGATAAAAGATGGAGGAGATTTCCTTGAGAGGCATTGAGTAAGTACGAATGCCATGTGAGTAGCTCATGAAAGGAAATATGTGCCATGAGCAGCCCAAGCAAGACCTCGTACATGAGAATAGAATCCTTATGGATGAAGACATGAAGAGGATAAAACTTACATGCTACAAAAGTTGGTACAAAGCTATGAAGGAGGATGTAACCCATAAGCTGCAAATGGCTAAGAGGACAACCATGGTGGAGACAAGTAGAAAGGGAAAGAACAAGCCCTATGATTATGTTAACAAAACTATGTTTGTAGATTTAGAGGATAGTAGAGATGAAGAAGGGGATGAAGATATCCTCATGATATAGGATGAGGCTACAGTAGAGGCATTGCAAGAAGAAGAAGGCATGAAGGTGATAGTGTGTGCATGTGAACTTGGAGAAATACTTGACAAGGAAGAGTAGAGCATTGTAACCATGGAGGAGTATGAAAAGGAGGTAGTAGCCAAAGAAATGCCACAAAATAATAGTCTTGGGCGAGGAAGCTTGCCATTTGAGGAGAAAGGTATGTGAAGGTACCATGAGAAAGGCACGATGAAAGAATGTATCCAAGAGGTTGTAAGTGGGAGTGAGAGGGCTCCCAATGTAATACCTTCATCACAACAAGAACACAATGACACAAAAACCCTAATTTTTTTTTTTTTTTGCTATGTTTCTCTTGAAGGGAAGCTAAACCTCATCTTTTAACTAGTACCCAATAGTATTGGACTTGGAAGAACGAAAATTACACATAAAAAAAATACATTCAAAACCCCCTTCTCAATCTTAGCTCTATACTAGAGAAAGGTCATGCTTGAGTTGTTCGAATCTGCCTCTTGGAGGCACTAGAATTTATACCTTCATCCCTGCATGGGCAAAACACAAGTTGATAGAACAAAAAGATAGAAGAGAGTTATCTCATGGTTCAGAAAACTAGTAGATCTAGAAAAATCTAGTTGGCATAATGATATATAGGCCTCAAGAAACCCTAGGAAAATAAATGTATTGGACCCAAGGGATTTGCGAAGTAAACCTATGTAATAGGATCCCATCATCATGCTTAGATGGACACCAATCCGCTAGCTAGGTCATCATTCCCTGAGTGTAGTCCTTGAGAGCTACTGCTCCTCTTGGCAGCCTAAATCAACACAAAACCAAAACTCAACACAAAAAAAGAACTCATGATGTTCACCAGGATGACGAGCATTAAGAAACCTAGTAACATATCATTACTTCAAATCTCCTATGCTTCAACTGTGAGATGAACAAACTTTGGTGACTATAGGATTAGCAGGGCAAAGGAAAGAGAAGAGAGGGATTTTTCACCCTCTGGCCCCTTTATTCATGCCATGTGGTATAAACACTATCTATTTAATTATATGTGATTCTTCACCTAATAAAATTCTAATATTCTCTGCTTGGCTGACTAATGGTAAATCTATTAAGTTTTTATTTCTCCTTCAACTAAATTATGAAAAAATACACAAGCATGATCACTTTTTTGAAAAAGGCTCTAAGTGTTGTCATTAATTTATTAGTTAATATTGCCCATAATTGTTTATTTATTAATTTCCATAATTTTTACATTTGGAACCATTTATTGTAGTGAATGTACTGTAAGTGTTGCCATCAATTTATTAGTTAATATTGCCCATAATTGTTTATTTCTTAATTTCCATAATTTTTTACATTTGGAACAATTTATTGTAGTGAATGTATCAGGGAATATTTTTTTTTCGTAGTAAATTATGGGTATGTAAACCTTTCATTTATTATTAAACTCTATATAAAAATGAGATGTGTTAGCATTATCTTTGTACTTTTGATTAAAACTAATATGTTCCTTATGATGAAGTCGTGAATGACCCCCTTGTCCACACATTGTTTATCATGTTGAGGAGCTAAATTGATTTGTTTTATAATGAATATCCTTTACTTGAGCCACCTTTTTTGTATCAATAAGGTCTTATATCTAATGTTTTAGTGTAGTGCATCTACCCATATTTTCTTCCCATGTATCTAATAATAGTTGTAGAAAAAAAAAACTAGAAGCATTGAAGTGTGAAATTGTGATATTTATGGATCTATCAATCCTACAATGACATGAAGTAAGGTGATGAGAGGTTGTGGAATTTATTGTAGCTCTATGTGAGGATGAAAAACTAATCTAGTAAACTTTCTATTCCTTTAGTTTTACTTGAAGCATTTTGTCTTGACTAGTGATCTAATATTGACATAAATGTAGTCTAATGTTGGATAACTTAGCCTAGCATTATTGATGTTTTAAAAAAAAAAATTAGGGTTTTTGTGTTGTTGTGTTCTTGTTGTGATGAGGGCATTACATAGGTATCAGAGCACCTAGGTTTTACTACACTGGGAGATTTTGGAATGTGTTATTGATCTACCATTATTGTGTACTCATGTCTAGAAATGGGTAGTCATCTTAGTTATGAATTGCAAGGGGAAAATTCATGCGTAATGAATATTCACATAAATAATGTGGCTCTATAATGTTTCATTAATGACTTATGTTGTGATGAACCCTTTTGATTTCCTAATTTCATGAGAGAATGTTTTTGATAATATAAGGTGGCTAAAACAAGGGGCTGAACCCTTACAACATAGCAAAAAGAAACCCCAGAGGTATCAGCACAAAAGAACCTTGACACAGTTACAGCATACCCTGCTTAACCAGTAAAAATAGCATAGATAGCAAAACCAGTCTAAAGATATTATATATGAAGTAGTAGAGTAGCGACATCATAAAATAAACTAGACCTAAGGAGAAAGATTATCTCCTCTTTTAGCCATGGAATCAATAAAATCATCCAACTTTTTAGAGTTATCTTCTGTGTCAACAGCAACAGCAGCCCCAAGATCCTACAACACAGAAAGATTAAGTAAAATAGCATGCCTAAGCATAGTGGAAAAATGACCGCTCCAGCTTCTCAACACGGCCCCTCAGGGCAGCAATGTCATTCTTGTAACCAACATCTGTCTTCGTTTCATCAGCAACTTCCTCCACAAACATCTTTCCCGCTTCGTCAGCATTACCCTCATAACCTCCAACAGCCCCATCAGTATCCTCCAATAATTTGTTCCCATTCTTACCATCAGCATCCTCAGAAATCTCCTACACTTCCATAACCTTAGCCTAATCACTCTAAGTGGACTCGTTTAGATGCACTCTTAGAATAATATATAAGCTTAGCTTGGGGCACAGATTTTCTAGCAATCCTCCCTGACCGCCTAACCCCTAAGGAAAATCCCTCCTTAATATCCTTAGCAGACAAATTAGATTTGCTACCCTGCTCCATAGGGGTACTGCAAAGATTTTTAGGGATCCCCACAGCAACCCCCACAGTATCCTGATAGAATGTTAGTTACATATAGTCGAATTAATAATGCACTGGAATATCCTAATTTTCCTAGCATACCTTCTTATATGATCTTAGTGCAAGGATTTCTTGGTAATAAGTAGTGAATTCCTTATGAAGTATCATATCTCATTGATTGAAACATGTATTTTGTCTTCTTGGTGTATAATTCATATGTCATGTAAACAAATATGGAGTATAGACTTACGTCACAATGCCATTGTCTTCTACATGTAATATTAGTTAGTCAATCTATGTAGTTACTAGTAAGTTCCTACCTTCTAGCTATAGACTTCACATTTATATCTCATATTTAAGTATAGTATGGAGATGCTTTGTGTGATTATATTGTGAAATTCATGCTAATTATGTCTAGTAAGGACAACACTATTGATGTGATAAAATAATTAGGTAATCCTAGAACATTTAAATTTTATAGTGATAGATTTGGAAGTTGATAAAGAATGGAAAATCATATTCTGATTACTTATTTAATAGTATAATAGATACAATCAGAGTTTCATATTTTGTATTACTCTCTTATCTACTTGGCTATATAAGTATTGTTAATATGTTTAATATCATTATGAATGAATTGTTTCCTTGAACATAGAAAGGCTTTAACTATACTAGTTGATGCCTTAGATAACTTATAAAAATTCAATTGTTAATTAATGTATACTAAAATAAGTGCCCTTGTAAATGGCTTTGGTATAACTTTTAAGATAAGTTGATTATATTCTATAGTAGTTGGAAAATTAGTCGTCTTGAAAGAATATTGTTATGCCTTGTAGAATTATTTGACATTGTTATATGACCTATCAAATATTTCTTTGAAATAAGTACCAACTGTATAATAGATTGCATGTAAAATTTGGTGTTAGCATTAAGTAACAAACTAGAAAAAGAATCATGTTTTTGTACTATGTTGTCAATATGAGTGGCCACCTAAATAAACTATCTTAGATGATATTGTGGTAATGTACCTATGCAATGCAGATATGTCTTGTGATATGTAAATACTAGTAAACATTATGATCATACCTCAAGTATGTGATTCATGGTATCTATCTTGGGGAGAAGGGTTTTGTGGACATAATGTGCAATCCACTTACGCATGCCCTTTGTGATAACTATACATGTATATGAATAACTATGTTGACCTATTATAGATATATTACAAAATGTGTTTGATATGTGATATTTAGAGACATGTGAGTTACTTTTTATGTTCTTATGTGTTGTGATTTTTTAGTTTCACCCATAGCATTGGCTCTTCCACTTAGATGAGAGCATGCTAGTGTAACAAGGGGTTGAGGGCGGAGTGAAGGCCTCCACTGGGACATAACTTGTTTTGGGGTGAGCTATGTGGCCCCTATTTGAGGGCATCCCCTCATGGTCACAATTGGAGTGCAGTCCCCCTCCTTCCCCCACATTGAGGACCACACTAGTTGGTTCATAATGCAAACCCATTTTCCTTTCTATTGTTCCATGGGTTCAGGATGGACCCTAATGTGCTTTGAGCCTATACTCATTTCTAGTTATAGACACTTGGCAATTCATATGACAAGAGCAAAATATAAGGTTACTGGAATGTAGAAATTAGATAACCTAAATTTCTTTCATTACAGAGCAAGTGGTGCAATAATATTACTATTGATGAGTAGGATTGCACCCGTTATGGTGATCAAACTCAGGCTATGGGTGACCTATGGTGAGATTGAATCTCTAGATTATGGGATAGTTCCCTTAAAATATTCAATTGGATCTATGACTTTGATGTGGAAAAGGGTTAAAAGGGTCTTCTAAAAGCAATAACTATAAAAAGTATGGTGATGCACCTTAAAGTGATGAAAAACTTGGCAATCTAACTCACAATAGATCTAAGAAAAATCTATCCACACAAACTACCTTCAGCAAATTGACCACAAAAATGATTCTAAGGAAGGTTGGAAAATATTTCTTTTTGAAGGAAAAGGGGTTTTTTCACAACATAAAAGGAAAACTCTCTAATTTGCATAGCCTAAGACCTATAATTTCCAAAGTTATCTAACACATGTAAGTACAAATGAGACAATGATTTTAAAGGCTCTAATGTAAAACATAATAAAATCTCATCAAATCACTCATAAAAGCTGCATTAATGGAAAGGTAGATACTTGATTAAGCTGACAATAAAGGAAATAATTACATAAAAGCAAAGTATAGATCTTGTAACCTATTGTAATATCTATAAATCTTAAATAATGAATTACAAAACCTTCTTTCTTTCTCAAAGTGTAAAGAGCAAAAAAGGCAAGAACTAGAAAAACCTAAGTTTTTATTACAATATACAGTTTGCTTTCTCCAAGAGGCCTAGAAAAATCATCTATAGTCAACTGTCTCTAAAAATAAGCTCTCCAATTTGATCCATGAGAAAAAAATGAAATCCCTAAAATTAAGGGCTAAAACTACCCCAAAACAAGAAAAAATAGCTCCAAACTATTTCTCTCTATGTGTTTGACCAAAAATCTCCAATTTGTAATCCAAAACATGCAAAAAGACTCCAAAGTCTTCTATTAACTCAACACTTCCATTTTTGCATGTGTCAATGATGTGAGAAAAGAATAAAATAATTATTTGCATGATTACTCTATTATGAGTTTCAATTTGTCTAATCTCCTTGACTTTACAACTTGTGACAAAATAATAAAGTAATTTATAATGATATTACTTTATTACTTGTTCACATTATTTATAGTTGTAAAATCATGTAAAAATGGATAAAAGAAAATAACACCTTATCTCTCCATCTTGATTTACATAATTCTCCATGATTTCATTAATCAATGATGCCAAAAGAAATAAGTCATCATGCATGCAAAAATAAAGAATATTCCTCTCCTTATACCTCCCATGCAAAAGGAAAAAAATACATTATTGCATTATACATGCATACAAGGTATATCCATCATATCTCTCACCATGTATTTGAGCTTCATATACCTTTCACTTCATGTAAAAAATCAATAGTCTTCATCCTCTCCCAAGGTAAATACATGCATTATCATCTTTTGTTTATGCCACTTTTGATTCCACATGTATTATTATCTTATCAATGCTCCATCTTATTTTTAGCTTGTCCATTCAACACCCTTGCTTTCCTTTGACTTCTCCTTGCATTATTACCTTATCCATTTACCTCCTTTTCTATCATGCCTTTGAAAGATTTCCTTTGTTGACTTTAGAAAACCACGTGTATTTTTGAGATGCATAAAGGAGAAGGTATTTTGATCCTTTGCAAAGCTGTATAAAGTACATCGACCTTGTCCTCCATATAGTCGATCATTATAGAAGAAACAAAAAGGTATTCAAACCTTTCCTTGTCATGATTTATTTTTGACTTTGCAAAGGAAAGAAGAAAGAGAATAATTTAAAGTCTTTGGCCTCACGGGCCCCATGTGCATTATCATTAGGTCTTCAAGACTAAAAAGTCCTAACCACAACATTGATAAGGTAATGATTTTATTTTTTTGAAGTAAAAAAAGAAACTAAGGAAACAAAAAAGACCATCAATCAAAAGAAGGTTTCAAACCCTAAAATCCATCTTTTCATTTTGTTATTGCTTGGACTTGTCTCCCTATAATTCTCGGTAGGTGGCTAGGGTTTGAAGCATTCTTGCTTTTCCTTTGCAACTGTTGGGCTCATTTGGTCAATTCACTCTACATTTTTACATAGAACTGATAGGTAAGTTCTCTGTGTTGAAAGCTAGGCCATTTTGTTTGATTTCTTGTGACTGTGTCTTCATCTTGGCCATGGATACACAATTTTCTCTGAGCATTTAGGAGTCTTTCATCATCTCCTCACCATGATTTCTTTGTGTCTTTGTATTTTTGTGTTTATTGGCCAACTATCTCAATATATTTCAAGGGTTTCAAAACACAATGGCATGTGGCCTGTAGCATCTTTTCCCTACAAGAATATAAGGTAATGCTCCATCCTTTCTTCACCATTTGCATTCTTTCAACTGTATATGTGTTACATCTGGCAAGGGTTTGAAAAAAATTATGTGGTTCTTCTACATTCTTGAAGGAAAGGCTTTTCTTGGCTACAACCTTGCAGTATATTCCTTTCTTTAAATTTTTTTCTCCTGCAGATATGTAAATACTCTAGGATTTCGAGAAATATAGTGGGTTTCACATTTTGAAAGGGAACACCATATTTTGGCTGTGACCATGACTTCTGTATCTTTCTGTTCGACCATATTCTTCTTCTTTAGGCATGAACATAAGGGCTTGCAAAAAAAAGTTGAGGGTTTTATATTTTTTGAAGAACACCACCTTCTTGGTTACAACCTGTTCTAATCCTTCCTCATCTTGATTTCTTTGAGAATGAAAAGAACCCTCTGGAAAAAATGAAGAGAAACCATAGGGTTTCAAAAAAAATGATATGGGTATTATTATTTCACAAAAGAAATAACCACCTTCTTCACAACTTGTAATAGCATACTCTTTTCTTTCTTTTTCTCTTTTTTTGTAGACATGGAAATATAAGGGTTTCATGAAAATATGATGGGGTTTTTTTGAAATTTTATTTCAAAATTTCTTTGCTGGCCATGGCTTGTATTACCATCCTTCTCTTTCCTGTATCTACATTTTAATGTGAAAACCCCATATGGGTTATTCTATGTTTAAAGATTTCTTTATCTTTCCTTTGACTGTAACCTCATTATGTAAAAATGGTGATAAAGGTTTAAAAAATTGATAAGCATTTAGATTGACAAAACTAGGCCTGTCCATTTGAATATGCAAAAAGTGAAAACATATAGAACTTTTTACTCTTTTGTTTCTTTCTCTGATTGTCATTTGGATGTATGAAAGAAAAGGCATAGATTTAGACATGATATCTCCTCCTTCTTGGTATCTAATATATCTGATGTAATAATACACTTCTATAGCTTTATGATTCTTCATCTTATGCATGACATGAACACTCAGAAACTAATCTTCCTCCTATAGATTATTGTCCATGGATGTATCTTGTCATTTCTATTCCAATCTAGCATAAAGATGCTATGGTTGTATGTTGTTCCAATCTCTTTTATCTCCTTCTATACATTTACTTCATGTTATTCCACTTAGGCTTTGCATATAGCTTGTAACCACATCTTCTAAAGGATGTAACTGCTCTCCTTCTAAGGTTATTCCATATGCTCTTAAACTATTATCATGACCTCTCTAACTCAAAAGTATTGCATTCTCCCTTGATTCAAGCATATACTTGGTGTAATGTGAACTTCCCCTTTTATGACTATATCTGATGACTGATGTCTAACAACTTTTCCAATCTCTAGGAGACTATCATGGTGATTGTTTATATGATGAGCTCTTTAGGAGTTAGACTGTGTGTTTCCTCATGATTGTATCAATATCGTGTATTCTTCATGGAAAGCTATCATAACTCCATCTTCGTGAGGCATTGCTATAGTTTATATGGCTGTTCCTGACATGATAACTAATCTTTATTGGAGCTATGACTATCTTTGGAGCAAGATTAGTGAACTTAAAATACTTCCCTATCTCTCTTTGGTAGCTTTATGAGTTCATGATGACATAAAAGATTGATGGTATATACTTGCCAGTTTAATACATATGTTCTTTTAAGATCACTGCATTGATTATGCTATTCTTTACTGCTGTCATGGCTCACGATAATATGTTATTTCTTTTGACATTGTCTCCTTTTACATTGTTGTACCATTATTCAACTATTCTATCTATGAAGTATATCTAAACAACAAATCATATTTCAATCACAACAGGAAGATGGGAAAAAAATACCTTATATGGCTGCACTCCATTCTTCTTATCACTATACATTTGTCCTCTACATATTGACCATTCCTGAATAAAACAACTACCCATTCTATAGCATGTGTATGATGAAGCATTTTGAACATGATTTTTTTATTTTAACAAGCTCTTTTCCGTAATGAGCATAGTTTATAGAAGCAACTACTCACTTCACTTCTCTAATGATGGCTTCACTTATTTGAAGTGTTGACTAGTCCAGTGCATAACATCTCTTGAATAGTGTACTCTATTTATTGAAATTTGATGTCCTTCTTGAATGTATAAGAAGGAAGCATGCTGACCTCTACCCTTGTGGGAGCCACATTTTCTCCACATGTTTAAATGTGTCCAAATCAGCAACATTACTTTTCATGAACAAACAAGTTAGCATAAAACATACCTCTTCAAGTTCTTTGATCTTTCTCATGATGATCTAATTTATTGCACATGTCTATTTTTTATCCAACCCCGTAAAATGCATAATGTTTGCAAGTTTTATATGTCTATTGATAAAGCATATGAAGAATATGCATATTTAGAGCTTCTAACAAGGCTTTTCTCTAATTTTGTAGGTACACTATCCTAATCAGGAGCAAAAGATGAAGACATGAAGATCAAGTAGCCAATCAAGTAGATCAACCTTTAAAAAGGCAATGATGGATATCCATTTTCCTCATGTGTTCCTTTCTTTTCCTTTATCCACAGATGTATAGCTTGCACAATGTTTGCATTGCTCAGTTTAGTCACTCCCATGGCTTGTGTGGGACACATTTAAATATTTCTTTAAATATGATTAGTTACTTTACCTTATGCAAATGATTTATGTATGTTTACTTTTTTTAATCAAATGAATAGGATAGAATAACTGAAACCGATATGAAACATATGTTCGAAACATGATAATGAAATGACAAATTATAAATACCTCTACTTCACACTGGATTGTGATTACTTGAATAATTCAATCATATCATAACTGAAAGATAAAACTAGTTAGATACCTCATGTCATTCTTTGACTATTTGATCTCTTGTCATCAGATAAATTTCACTTGTTAGGATGCTTTGATAGTTTTGATTGGACTGTCAGATTATCTTGACAAATAATCTTTGCTACTCACTTGCCAAGATATGATATATTCACTGATTGATCATACACTAAATTTTTTTTCTTTTATTCCTTTGGTGACAACTGCAACTCAGTCTAGCTAATTTAGGTGTAAACATAATTTAGTAACAATTACAATTTCAGAGTAGTTTAACAAATCAATTCTCCCTCACAAAATGATAGCATCTAGCTAAAAATAGGAGAAGTGCATTCTCTGACATAAGTCACTATAAATTTCTTCAAAATAGAGAAAGACATTAGAATTTATTTTAGATGAGGCATTGGATATTCAACCGACATCATTGTAAGAAATGAAAGAATTAACTTAGGTTCCTGTGCAAAAAGGAATAACGTGGGCAAGAAATCATGTGGTCAAGAAAGTTAGCATCTAAGAAAAAAAAACTTGCTCTTACGACTTGAGATGTAGTTGGTGTGTATAATTCACTACATAACTCATCAAGTAGAGCCTTGTTCTCAAAGGCTTTAATAGAAAGAATGCCCCTCTAACAACTCTACCCTAACCCTTTAGAATAGATTCTCATATCTAGATTTGTCTAACTTGAAGTTAAGGATTCACGGATAACATTTTTAGTTCAGAACAACAAATCTAAGCTCCCTATAGCTGTAAAGGGGGTTCAAAAATTTTAAGTAAAAACAACCAAATTTCATAAAGGAAGATAGTTTCTTATTCTCTCAAAATGACATCAACTACATCAGGACACTGCTATGTTTCTCTTGAAGGGAAGCTAAACCTAGCCTTTTAACTAGTACCCAAAAGTATTGAACTTGACAGAAAGAAAATTACATATAAACAAAATACATTCAAAACCCCCTTCTCAATCTTAGCTCTATGACTAGAGAAAGATTGTGCTTGGGTTGGTCGAATCTGCCCCTTGGAGGCACCAGAATTGCTACCGCCATCCCTACATGGGCAAAACAAAACTTGATAGAATAAAAAGAGAGAAGAGAGTTCTCTCATGCTTCAGAAAAACTAGCAGAGCTGGAAAAGTTTGGTTGCCAAAATGATATACAAGACTCAAGAAACCCTAGGAAAAGAAATTCGTTGGACCCAAGGGATCCTTGAAGTAAACCTATGCAATAGGATCCCATTATCACTCTTGGATGGGCGTTAATCCACCAACTAGGTTGTCATTCCCTGAGTGTAGTGGCTTGAGGGCTGTCGCTCCTCTTAGCTACCTGAATCAACACAGGACCAAAACTCAACACAAAAAAAAAACTAATGATGTTCACTAGGCCAACAAGCATTAAGAAACTTGGGAACATATCATTACCTCAAATTTCCTATGCTTCAGCTGTGAGATGAACAAACTCTGGTAGTTGTACGATTAGTAGGGCAAAGGAAAGAGAAGAGAGAGATTTTTGGGGCGCATGTAGGGTTAGGGTTTGCTAACCCTTTGGCCCATTTATTCACGCCTTGTGGTATAAATAATACCTATTTAATTATATGCGATTCTTCACCTAATGCAATGTTAATATTCTCTACTTGGTTGACTAATGGTAAATCTAGTAAGTTTTTATTTCCCCTTCAACTAAATTTTGAAAAAAATTACGAGCATGATCTCTTTTTCAAAAAAGGATCTAAGTGTTGTTATCAATTTATTAGTTAATACTATCCACAATTGTTTATTTCTTAGTTTCCATAATTTTTTACATTTGGAACAATTTATTGTAGTGAATGTATTAGGGAATGTTTTTTTTCTGGTAAATTATAGGTATGTAAACCTTTCATTTACTATTAAACTCTATATATATATATATATATATATATATATATATATATATACATGAGATGTGTTAGCATAATCTTTGTACTTTTGATTAAAACTAATATGTTCCTTATTATGAAGTCGTGAATGACCCCCTTGACCACACGTAGTTTACCATGTTGAGGAATTAAATTGATTTTCTTTATAATAAATATCCTCAACTTGAGCCACCTTTTTCATCAATAAGGTGTTATATTTTATGTCTTAGTGTATTGCACCTACCCATATTTTCTTCCCATGTATCTAATGATAGTTGAAAAAAAACTAGAAGCGTTGAAGTGTTAAATTGTGATATTTATGGATCTATCAATCCTAGAATGAAATGAAGTAAGGTGATTTGAGGTTGTGGAATTTATTGTAGCTCTATGTGAGGATGAACAAGTAATCTAGTAAACTTTCTATTCCTTTAGTTTTACTTGAGTCATTTTGTCTTGAGTAGTGATCTAGTATTGACATAAATGTAGTATAATGTTGGACACCTTAGCCTAACATTATTGATGTTTTAAAAAAAAAATTACATTTTTTGTGTCATTGTGTTCTTATTGTGATGAGGGTATGAAATTTCCACAACCTCTCATCACCTTACTTCACGTCATTCTAGGATTGATAGATCCATAAATATCACAATTTAATACTTCAACACTTCTATTTTTTTTTGGAAACTATCATTAGATACATGGGAAGAAAGATATCGGTGGGTACACTATACTAAGACATAATATATAAGACCTTATTGATAAAAAAAAGGTGGCTCAAGTTGAGGATATTCATTATAAAGAAAATCAATTTAGTTCCTCAACATGATAAACTATGCATGGACAAGGGGGTCGTTCACAACTTCATCATAAGGAGCATATTAGTATTAATCAAAAGTAAAAAGATAATGCTAACACATCTCATGTTTATATATATAATTTAATAATAAATGAAAAGTTTACATACCCGTAATTTACCATGAAAAAAAAACATTCGCTAATACATTCACTACAACAAATTGTTTGAAAAGTAAAAATTATGGAAATTAAAAAAAAAAAAAATTATGGGAAATATTAACTAATAAATTGATGAAAATAGTTATATCCTTTTTTGAAAAAGAGATCATGCTTGTATATTTTTTCATAATTTTGTTGAAGGAGAAATAAAAACTTACTAGATTTACCATTAATCAGGCAAGCAGAGAATATTAACATTGCATTAGGTGAAGAATCACATATAATTAAATGGGTAGTGTTTATACCACAAATTGTGAATAAAGGGGCCAGAGGATTAGCGAACCCTAACCCTACATGCACTGTAAAAATCCCTCTCTTCTCTTTCCTTTGCCCTACTAATCCTGTAGCCGCAAAAGTTTGTTCATCTCAAAGCTGAAGACTAGGAGATTTGAGGTAATCATAGGTTACTAGGTTTCTTAATGCTCACTAGCCTAGTGATATTGTGTTGAGTTTTGGACCTAGGTCCATTCACGCTGCTAAGAGGAGTGGTGACCCTCAAGGCACTACACTTAGGGAACGATGACCTAGCTGGCAGATCAGTGCCCATCCAAGAGTGATAATAGGATCATGTTGCACATGTTTACTTTGTACATCCCTTGGGTCCAATTCATTTCTTTTTGTAGGGTTTCTTGTATATCATTCTGACAACCAGGTTTTTCCAGATTCACTAGTTTTCTGAAGCATCAGAGAACTCTCTTCTCTTTTTTTGTTCTATCGATTTTGTTTTTGCCCATGCAAGGATGGCGGTAGGAATTCTAGTGCCTTCAAGAGGCAGATTTGACCAACTTGAGCATGGCCTTTCTCCAGTTGTACAACTAAGATTGAGGAGGGGGTTTGAAATGTATTTTGCTTATATGTAATTTTCTTTCTGTCAAGCCCGATACTGTTGGATACCAGTTAAAAGCTGTGGTCTTGCTTCCCTTCAAGAGAAACATAGTCATGCCCTTATGTAGTTCAATTCATTCTAAGAGAATCAAAAACTATCTTCCTTTATGAAATCTGGTTTCTTTTACTTAAATGTTTTCAATCCCGTTTGCAGCTATAGGGAGTTCAGAATTGCTGTTATGAATAGAAAATGTTATCCGTGAATCCTTAACTTCAGGTTATACAAATATAGATATGAGAATTTGATCTAAAGGGTTAGGGTAGAGTTGTTATAGGGGAATTATTTCTATAATAGCCTTTGAGAACAAGGCTCTACTTGATGAGTTATGTAGTGAAGTATACACATCAACTACAACTCAAGTCGTAAGAGCATGTTTTATTTTTCTTGGATACTGAATTTCTTGACCACATGATTTCTTACCTATGTTGGTTGAAAACCCAATGCCTCATCTAGAAAAACTTCTAGTTTCTTTCTACGTCTTAAAGATATTTATAGTGACTTATGTCAGAGAATGCACTTCTTCTATTTTCAGCTAGATGCTATCATTTTGTGAGGGAGAATCTATTTGTTAAGCTACTTAGAACTTGTAATATTATTGCATTACTTGCTATGTAATAAAAGAAATTCAGGTTATCTAATTTCTGCATTCCAACAACCTTATGATTTCTAATATTCTTGTGGTTATTAAATTAATCATAAAGAGAATTCTTTTGTTGCAGCCAAGAATTTAAATTTAATCTTCTACTTACAGAAAGGAAATTACTTATATCTCTTATTTCTCATTAAATGCATACTGCAGGTACATATCGCATCAGATATTTTCTATATTTGAATATAAACAATACAATTTCAAAACTTCTTACACAGTCTAAAAATTTCTTAAATAATAAAAATAATGTAGACACTACATAATAAATGCATAACATGGAACCATATTACCATAGAATAATTGTTTTCTCATAAAATCTTAGGGATACACAATAAAATTGCTGGGATGTATAGTTAAAGTCTCTTCTTCAGTATTTGCTTCTAGGTGATTCCATTACTCCAACCTTTTTCCAACATTCTTCTAAGCTACAAGTGAGCCCAAGATTCTTGGGTGTAGCTAGTGGGAAGCTCACCTCCCAGCCTAGGACAATAGCTATCCACCCCCAAGCTAGGGGAAAACACAAAGAATCCAGGGAACACACACACACTTTTACACCATCAACAAACTATGCACAGACACGGTCATGATTTATTTACAGGTTTCTCATAGATTTAGGCACAAGAAGATTCTCTATAGAAATCCTCTGATAGGGGAAGAGAACAAAGTTAATCTTGTAGGAATTCCAATAATACTAATTCCAAATATCTTATTTTATGGGTACTCTTACCCTTACGTACATATGCAAGGATACTCTTACCCACTTTTGATTGAATTTTCTTTAAATAGTCATATGGGGTACTCATACCTTTTTTCATGAATTTTGTCAAAGATAATTATACCCATTCCTCCTTCTACCAAGTTTTATCTGGGGTACTCATACCCATGTAAAATTCTCCCTACCAGGACCTTAATTTCCCTCTACCCCAATACAATAGACATACAACCAATTTACCAATCCATAGTTTTTACATTATTACAATGGCAACCTTACGTCACTCTATGCCATGGGATCAAACTTAGGCTATGGGTGACCTATGGTGAGATTGAACCTCTAGATTATGGGATAGTTCCCTTAAAATATTCAATTGGATCTATGAGTTTGATGTGGAAAAGGGTTAAAAGGGTCTTCTAAAAGCAATAACTGTAAAATGTATGGTGATGCACCTAAAAGTGATGAAAAACTTGGCAATATAACTCACAATAGATCTCAGAAAAATCTATCCACACAAACCACCTTCAACAAATTGACCAGAAAAATGATTCTAAGGAAGGTTGGAAAATATTTCTTTTTGAAGAAAAGGGGTTTTTTCACAACATAAAAGGAAAACTCTCTAATCTGTATAGCCTAAGACCTATAATTTCCAAAGCTATCTAACACATGTAAGTACAAATGAGACAATGATTTTAAAGGCTCTAATGTAAAACACAATAAAATCTCATCAAATCACTCATAAAAGCTACATTAATGGAAAGGTAGATACTTGATTAAGCTGACAATAAAGGAAATAATTGCATAAAAGCAAAGTATAGATCCTGTAACCTACTATAATATCTATAAATCTTTAATAATGAGTTACAAAACCTTCTTTCTCTCTCAAAGTGTACAGAGCAAAAAAGGCAAGAACTAGAAAAACCTAAGTTTTTCTTACAATATACAGTTTGCTTTCTCCAAGAGGCCTAGAAAAATCATCTATAGTCAACTGTCTCTAAAAATAAGCTCTCCAATTTGATCCACGAGAAAACAATGAAATCCCTAAAATTAAGGGCTAAAACTACCCCAAAACAAGAAAAAATAGCTTCAAACTATTTCTCTGTATGTGTTTGACCAAAAGTTTGACCAAAAATCTCCAATTTGTAATCCAAAACATGCAAAAGACTCAAAAGTCTTCTGTTAACTCAACTCTTCCATTTTTGCATGTGTCAATGATGTGAGAAAAGAATAAAATAATTATTTGCATGATTACTCTATTATGAGTTTCAATTTGTCTAATCTCCTTGACTTTACAACTTGTGACAAAATAATAAAGTAATTTATAATGATATTACTTTATTACTTGTTTACATTATTTATAGTTGTAAAATCATGCAAAAATGGATAAAAGAAAATAACACCTTATCTCTCCATCTTGATTTACATAATTTTCTATGATTGCATTAATCAATGATGCCAAAAGAAATAAGTCATCATGCATGCAAAAATAAAGAATATTCCTCTCCTTATATCTCCCATGCAAAAGGAAAAAAATACATTATTGCATTATACATGCATACAAGGTATATCCATCATATCTCTCACCATGTATTTGAGGTTCATATACCTTTCACTTCATGCAAAAAATCAATAGTCTAATTTACCATGAAAAAAAAACATTCGCTAATACATTCACTACAATAAATTGTTTGAAAAGTAAAAATTATGGAAACTAAGAAATAAACAATTATGGGAAATATTAACTAATAAATTGATGACAATAGTTATAGCCTTTTTTGAAAAAGAGATCATGCTTGTATATTTTTTCATAATTTTGTTGAAGGAGAAATAAAAACGTACTAGATTTACCATTAATCAGGCAAGCAGAGAATATTAACATTGTATTAGGTGAAGAATCACATATAATTAAATAGGTGGTGTTTATACCACAAATTGTGAATAAAGGGGCCAAAGGATTAGCGAACCCTAACCCTACATGCGCTGTAAAAATCCCTCTCTTCTCTTTCCTTTGCCCTACTAATCCTGCAGCCGCAAAAGTTTGTTCATCTCAAAGTTGAAGACTAGGAGATTTGAGGTAATCATAGGTTACTAGGTTTCTTAATGCTCACTAGCCTAGTGAACATCATGAGTTCTTTTTTATTGTGTTGAGTTTTGGACCTGGGTTTGTTCTGGCCGCCAAGAGGAGCGGTGACCCTCAAGGCACTACACTTAGGGAACGATGACCTAGCTGGCAGATCAGTGCCCATCCAAGAGTGATAATAGGATCATGTTGCACATGTTTACTTTGTACATCCCTTGGGTCCAATGCATTTCTTTTTGTAGGGTTTCTTGTATATCATTCTGGCAACCAGGTTTTTCCAGATTCACTAGTTTTTTGAAGCATCAGAACTCTCTCTTCTCTTTTTTGTTCTATCGATTTTTTTTTTGCCAATGCAAGGATGGCGGTAGGAATTCTGGTGCCTTCAAGAGGTAGATTTGACCAACTTGAGCATGGCCTTTCTCCAGTTGTACAACTAAGATTGAGCAGGGGAATTGAAATGTATTTTGCTTATATGTAATTTTATTTCTGTCAAGCCCGATACTGTTGGATACCAGTTAAAAGGTGTGGTCTTGCTTCCCTTCAAGAGAAACATAGTCGTGCCCTTATGTAGTTCAATTCATTCTAAGAGAATCAAAAACTATCTTTCTTTATGAAATCTAGTTTCTTTTACTTAAACGTTTTGAATCCTGTTTGCAGCTATAGGGAGTTCAGAATTGTTGTTATGAATATAAAATGTTATCCGTGAATCCTTAACTTCAGGTTATACAAATCTAGCTATGAGAATTTGTTCTAAAGGCTTAGGGTAGAGTTGTTATAGGGGAATTCTTTCTATAACAGCCTTTGAGAACAAGGCTCTACTTGGTGAGTTATGTAGTGAAGTATACACATCAACTACAACTCAAGTCGTAAGAGCATGTTTTATTTTTCTTGGATACTGACTTTCTTGACCACATGATTTCCTACTTATGTTATGCCTTTTTGCATAGGAAGCTTAAGTTAATTCTTTCATTTCTTACAATGCTGTTGGTTGAAAACCCAATGCCTCATCTAGAAAAACTTCTAGTTTCTTTCTACGTTTTAAAAAAATTTATAGTGACTTATGTCAGAGAATGCACTTCTTCTATTTTTAGCTAGACGCTATCATTTTGTGATGGAGAATCTATTTTTTAAGCTACTTAGAAATTGTAATATTATTGTATTACTTGCTATGTAATAAAAGAAATTCAAGTTATCTAATTTCTGCATTCCAACAACCTTATATTTTCTAATATTCTTGTGGTAATTAAATTAATCATAAAGAGAATTCTTTTGTTGCAGCCAAGAATTTAAATTTAATCTTCTACTTACAGAAAGGAAATTACTTATATCTCTTATTTCTCATTAAATGCATATTGTAGGTACATATCACATCAGATATTTTCTATCTTTGAATATAAACAATACAGTTTCAAAATTTCTTACATAGTCTAAAAATTTCTTACATAATAAAAATAATTTAGACACTACATAATAAATGCATAACATGGAACCATATTACCATAGAATAATTGTTTTCTCATAAACTCTTAGGGATACATAATAAAATTGCTGGGATGTATAGTTAAAGTCTCTTCTTCAGTATTTGCTTCTAGGTGATTCCATTACACAAACCTTTTTCCAACATCCTTCTAAGCTACATGTGAGCCCAAGATTCTTGGGTGTAGCTAGTGGGAATCTCACCTCCTAGCCTAGGACAATAGCTGCCACCCCCAAGCTAGGGGAAAACACAGAGAGTCTAGCGAACACACACACACACTTTTACACCATTAACTAATTCTGTAGAAACATGGAAACACAAATGACACAGACATAGTCATGATTTATTTATGGGTTTCTCATAGATTTAGGCTCAAGAAGATTCTCTATAGAAATCCTCTGATAGGGGAAGAGAACAAAGTTAAGCTTGTAGGGAGTCCAGTAATACTGATTCCAAATATCTTATTTTATGGGTACTCTTACCCACTTTTGATTAAATTTTCTTTAAATAGTCATATGGGGTACTCATACCTTTTTTCCAGAATTTTATCAAAGGTAATCATACCCATTCCTCCTTCTACCAAGTTTTATCTGGGGTACTCATACCCATGTAAAATTCTCCCTACCAGGACCTTAATTTAACTCTACCCCAATACAATAGACATACAACCAATTTACCAATCCATAGTTTTTACATCATTACAATGGCAACCTTACGTCACTCTTTACACAGAACAAATACTGTAATTGCACTATGCGATAGAATTCAAAACAACCATACGCCACATAAAAAACTTCATAGCACTTGTTATAATTTAAGAGTTCTACAATATTTAGTTTACAAAATAGGAACCTACTTGGAGTTCTCCACAGGACTTATGGATTGGTTCAGCTCCACAACAATCTCCCTTTCCTCCAGTCCTATCTCTTTTTTTTCCTCCCTCACTCACAGTTCACCTAGAATTCTTACTTCCTTTTTTACCTTTAATATATAAATAATGAAATAAAGATCACAATAATAGAAGACAATAGATTTCACGAATTAGATGTAAAGCTATATACGAATGAGTGGCACAATCCAAGAACAAGGTATATAAATCCACACAATATAACTCAAGGAATCATATAATACTACATCTCAATAAATGACATAATCCACAAAAATAATGTATGAAACATAATCTAGAAGGCATCATATAGATCAAATAAGGATATGTGAATATATAAGTATGTATCAATCACGATCCAAATCAAAATCATATGTCTCAAACTAATATGTAGCCCATAGCCATAGTCAGATAAACATTAGAGCAAAACATGTAATGTCTCCTCAGAGATCCATAGTAACCAAATATGAAATCACTTCCCTCCATAAAGGAAATTACTTTTATCCCTTATTTTTCATTAAATCCATAATGTAGGTACATATAGCATCAACTATTTTCCATCTTTGAATATAATTAATAGAGTTTCATAATTTCTTACATAGTCTTAGAATTTCATTCATAGTAAAAACAATTCAGACACTACATAATATATGCATAACATGGAACCTCATTACCATAGAACATCTGTTTCCTCATAAACTCTTAGGGACAAAAAATAACATTGCTAGGATGTACAGGTAAAGTCTCTTCTTTAGTATTTGCTTCTAGGTGATTCTATTTCACCAACGTTTTTCCAACAACTTGCTAACCTACAAGTGAGCCCATGATTTTGGGTGTATCTAGTGAGAAGATCACCTCCCAGCTTAGGACAATAGTTGTCCACTCTTGAGTTAGGGGAAAACATAGGGAGACTAGGGAACACACACACAAATTTACACCATTAAAAAATTATGCACACATAGAAAACACAAATGACATAGACATAGTCATGCTTTATTTATGGGTTTCTCATATGTTTAGGAAAAAGAAGATTCTTTGTAGAAATCTTCTCATATGGTGAGAGAAGAAAGTTAAGCATGTAGGGAGTCCAATAATACTGATTCCGAAAATCTTATTTTATGGGTACTCTTACCCTTATGTACATATGCAGGGGTACTCTTACCCACTTTTGATTGAATTTTCTTTTAATAGTCACATGGGGTACTCATACCCCTATTTGAGAAATTTTATCAGGCCTACTCATACAAATTCCACCTTCTGCCATGTTTTATCTAGGGTACTCATACCCATGTAAAACTCTACCTAATCGGACCATAAATTTTCTCTACCCCCATACAATAGACATACAACCAACTTACCAATCCACAGTTTTGACATAATTACAATAGCAACCTTACATTACTCTTTACATAGAACAAATACTCCAACTGCACTACATGACAAAATGTAGAACAACCATACCAACTACACCACATAACAATATTCACAACACTTATTATATTTTAGGAGTTCTACAATACTTAGTTAATAAAATAGGATCCTACCTAGAATTCTCAGGAGGACTTGTGGACTGGTTCATCTCCACAACAATCTCCCTTTCCTCTAGTTTTGTCTCTCTTTTCCTCCCTCACTCACAGTTCCCCTAGAATTCTTATTTCATTTTTTTTTTCTTTTTTTTCTCTTAGCCAAAAAATGTCAAGAAGAACAACCTAAAATTTCCAGCTAGTAGCTAATATCTATCCCCCCTTTTTACCTGCTTCCACCTGCCCTTTTTGAGACAACGCGTGTCTCAAAAGGTGGACAAAAATTTTCTCCACCTTACCGATCCACATAATTTTTCCCAAAAGCTAAACATAGCCCACTCCTGAAGCATTATTTATTTATTTTTAATCCCATCATAAAAAATATACCCCTAAAAAGGTCCTAAAAATCACTTTTTAGAAATTTCTATGTTTTTTCCAAGAGGGGTCCCACCTTGGCCTATGACCTAGGCTTAATATTTTATTTTCAAAATAGGTATATAAAATTCTGTTAAATGAACATTGTGACTAAAACAATTATTTATGCCTCTAAACATAAGGTTTACCACACAATAACCACACTAAACATATTGACAACATCCTGACCCACATTTACAACACCTATTCCACATAATATTATACAATTGACATAAATTTTTCATAATTCACAAAGACCAACATTCATCCACACTAACTTAATACCACATGTACATAATCAGACAATGGACCTAAACCTCTCCAAATAGGCTAGGTCGGCTAACTAGGGAACCCCAGCGGGTCTCCAAGTGTTTTCCCCATTTCCACTGGCTCAAACCTACACACTTTTTTCCACATTGTTAGTTATGATAATAGTAGCCGAAGCAAAGATACAATAGACAATGGACCTAAGCCTCTCCAAATAGGCTAGGTCAGCTAAGTAGGGAACCATAATGGGTCTGCAAGTGTTTTCCCCATTTCCACTAGCTCAAACCTACACACTTTTTTCCACATTGTTAGTTATGATAATAGTAGCCGAAGCAAAGATACAATGGACCTTCCACTACTTCATATATATATATATATATATATATATATATTATTTTAATCTTTTTTGCAACATATAAGAAGCTTTCATTCACAAGCTAATTCAATTAATCTCAATGCACATGAGAATGGAAATACCTTTAATATATAAATAATGAAATCAAGTTCAAAGTAATATGAAACAACAGATTTCACGAATTATATGCAAAGCTATATATCAATGAGTGGTACAATCCACGAACAAGGTATATGAATCCACACAATATAAGTGAAGGAATCACATAATACTACACCTCAATAAATGATATAATCCACTAAAATAAGGTACGAAACATAATCTAGAAGGCATCATATAGATCAAATAAGGATATACGAATATATAAGTATGCATCAATAATGATCAAAATCAAAATCATGTCTCAAACTAATATGTAACCCATAGCCATAGTCAGATAAACATTAGAGCCAAACATGCAATGTCTCCTCATAGAACCATAGTAACCAAATATGAAATCACTTCACACCATAATGAAAGTACCAAGGAGGCGGCCCTACACCCAATATGTTGCAAGTAAGTGTAGCAAATGAGTATTCCACATATAAGACTGTAAGGGTGAAAGAATAAGTCACCAAGGAGATGCAAGTAGTGGTAGTTTAGGTTCTACAAGTGAGTGTATCAAGTCAGTGCAGGGAGAGTGTCGTACACAATTCCTTACAAGGTAGTGTAGAAGGAGAGCACAAGGAGGAGGTTTTGTGCAAGAAGTTGCAAGTAAGTGCAACATGTGAAAGGTTAGGCATGAAGTTGCAAGTGGAGTTCAGATAGTTCTAGAGATGACACAAGTACCTATAGTAAATAGAGATCATTGTGTAGGCATATATGTAAATATGTTGATAGTGCTGCAAGTTGGAGTAGTGAGCGACAATAAAATG
Source organism: Cunninghamia lanceolata (assembly GCA_027924645.1). Taxonomy (NCBI): domain Eukaryota; kingdom Viridiplantae; phylum Streptophyta; class Pinopsida; order Cupressales; family Cupressaceae; genus Cunninghamia; species Cunninghamia lanceolata. The sequence continues at coordinate 7,160,236 of BSBN01000934.1, forward strand.
ATGTTGACAATGGATGTAGCCAAGGAAAGTGAGCAGAATTCTACAAGAGAGATATTGTCGTAGAGACAACAAGAAAAAATGATCCTATAGGTGTGGAGGGAAGGAAGAAGAGAATGTGTCATGCTTCATGTGAGGTGCTATAAGTAGCCACAATCTATGATATCATAGGAGTGCTACAAATAAAGGTAGATTGTGACAACAATATGATGCTTTATAAGTAGACATGACAAGTGATTGTGGCAATGAACCTTCCAATTTAGAGGATTTGATGAAGACATGTGGCAAGGAGAAATTAGGGAAGCATAAAATGGAAATGTAGATTAGTGTCTTGAGAAAGGAAAGCCTACTAGTCAAAGTATACAATGAGGAGAACTATGAAAAGGTAGTAATTTCAGAAGAGGCACATATTGAACAATAGGTACTCAACTTGGAGGACACTAATGGATATAGTGATGCAGTGAAGATTTGTGGTGAGAAGGGAGAGCTAAGGGAAAAGTTCTTTGATTTATAATGCATCTAGAATTATGTATGGGAGATAAATTTATACCCAAGGATGAAGAGTTATGGTTTAGGCTAATAAATAGAGATATGGAAGAGGAATGCATCCAAATATAGATGGTGAATGAAATCGAGAAGAAGAATGGATCCTTATAAATACACCATGAGCTAGAGAGTCACAATGATAGTGTTGTTGCAACAATAATAGGTGAATTATCAGATGACGAGGAGGAGAGGATCACCATAGATTCTTAAGATATGGAGGTGTCTCAAGGGTTGCAACAAAATGAAGAGGAATTTAGGACTGAAGAACTTGTTTAGAAGCTACACAAAATTTGTATATTAGAGAAAAAGTGTGTTATACATAGAGGTAGAGGAAAGGAGTTTAATCTTTTAACTAATGGTAAGTCCATCTTTAGTGAGGTGTTTATCTTATATAAGGAAGATCAAGACAATTCATGATCATGGAGGATTCTAAATATGCTTTATATATGGAGATTGAGTTGCATATTGGTTGGGAGGATGAGGAGAAGAAATAGATTATATTGTACCTATCTGATTTTGATCCAACCCCATAAAATGCATGATGTTTGCAACTTCTATATGTCTGTTGCTAAAGCATATGAAGAATCTGCATATCCGGAGCTTCTAACAGGGCCTTTCTCCAAATTTATAGGTACACTATCTTGATAAGGAGCAAAAAATGAAGACATGAAGATCAAGTAGCCAATCAAGAAGATCAACCTTCAAAAAGGCAATGATGGATATCCATTTTCCTCATGTGTTCCTTTCTTTTCCTTTATCCACAGATGTATAGCTTGCACAATGTTTGCATTACCCAGTTTAGTCACTCCCACGGCTTGTGTGGGACACATTTAAATATTTCTTTACATATGATCAGTTACTTTACCTTATGCAAATGATTTATGTATATTTACCTTATGCAAATGATTTATATATGGTTACTTTACCTTCACACTAGATTGTGATTACTTCAATAATTAAATCATATCATAGCTGAAAGATAAAACCAGTTAGATACCCCTTGTCATTCTTTGACTGTCTAATCTCATGTCATCAAATAAATTTCACTTGTGAAGATGGTTTGATAGTTTTGATTGGACTTTTAGATTATCTTGACAAATGATCTTTGCTACTCTCTTGCCAAGATATCATACATTCACTAATTGATCATACACTCACAAAATTTTCTTTTATTCCTTTTGTGACAATTGCTAAATTAGGTGTAAACATAAATTAGGAACATTTCTAGCAACCTCTCAGGAGTGTTTTCCTGCTAAACAAAATAGAACCAATAGCCTTGCAATTACATTGGGCATATGAGTCTTTTTCTTCTTGAATCTTTGAAAAAACTTCTTGCAACTCAAACTGATAGAAAACTACAGCACCAAAAAAAACTGAAACTAAAACTATTATGACCTGTTTATGACATGGCCAGAAAAAATGTGCATGTGCACTTCTTGGAAAATGAAATACTGAACTAAAATTCTACTCTACCCTACTCTCACCAACCATGGTTACTGGTCAAACAAATCCATTAACTAGCTTTGTAAAATAACTTCCCTTTCTAATTAAGTAAGGATGTTCTACAAGGTGACTTGCCACTAATAAGATATGATGGATGAGAAAGTACTCTACAGAATGCTATAGTACTCTCTAAAAAATGAAAATAAAATCACTCACCATCTAAATATGATCATTGACACTACTATTATAGGGTGAATAAATGATCTCATTCTGTTGTTTTAGAGCTGTAATCTCCTCTTTTAGTACAACAAAAATTTGTAACTCCTTTTAAAGCTCTTTGCCAGCTGAATCCCTAATTCGACACCCTCTTGCAATGATGAACTTTTGGTTTATAGTCTTGTTCTCTTTATTAAGATTTGTTGTCCTACTTTCAGTTGCAATTTCAACCTAATTTGAAAGGGTTAGCCCACATGAATGAAATGAAGGAAATCTTTCCTCTTTCACCCGATCCTGTTGATCACATACAACTAATTCTCATGGCATCACATCACTATCAATGTTAGATAAAAAATCTTCTTTGATACCTAAAAACATACTCTCATCCAACTGATATTCTTGCACTGAATCTCAATGAATTTCATCACTTTACTATGCAAAACTAGTCATTGATGTAAGTTCAATTGTTGATGCTTAAAATTACACTGATTCCAACATCAACATGGGAAGTTTTAGGAATATGGGACTTGCAACTTGAAACAACCACCAGATTTTAAAGAAGCCGACTCTTCCTTATCTCAAATGTATTTTGGGAAAAAGGGATAGAAATTAAACGGAATCACAAATGCAATGAAAGGAGATTTAACTATGGCAATGCGCCTGAATATGATTTGTTCCTTAATACTAAGCATAGTGAAGCTATCTTTAGGATTCAGTTATATTAAAGAACAAACAATGCATGATCAATGTAAAAGATGAAAACAAATAGAATCAAAGGCTCACAACTTAGACAATTTTGCAATGACACAGAAAATATCAGCAAAGGCACAAAACTCAATCTTCTTATTAATTTTCCAGTCACATAAAAGGCATTGATACATACACAGTTATACAAACTTTCTGAATCAGGAAAATAGAACAAAGGCAAATGATATTACTGGCCACCACAAAAAGATCTTAAAAAACTTCTCGTAAATCTCTGATAACAATCTATATGAAGAAATCCCTCTTGAATCTGTGATTTGGATCACATATTTATAGCATAGAACTGGCTCAAGATTGCCTGCACGATTAAATCCCAACGGTCTAACCAAACTGGAACTTAACTGGAAGTGTCTGACAAAAAAAATATCCTTCATATCCACAAAATAGTTACAATAACTATAAATTCATTAGCTGTCTCAATACATGTGGCGCCCCTCTTTTAGCCAAAAAAAGACACTTGGCGGCATCCGCAACATTTAGAAACAAAACCCTTGAGACAGATGGCAGTGTCCGCGTGCCTCACTTCAAAAATTCTTCATCTTTCTAGCAAAAATAGGAACTTAGCACATGGCAGCCTTCGTTGCAAATTGAAACATATACATGGCGGCTTCCGCTGAACTATACTTTACTGTACCTCGTAGTTGGGAGAATTCTGCCTTTGACATCTGTCATGGTCTACTGGCTCGAAACTCTATCACTTATCGAAAATGGGACCCGCAACACTTCTTGCCTGAGCAGCTTCAAAAGGGGACAAGGACAGATGGCACCTTCCGCGCTCTTACCAAGTGATACATGGCAGCTTCCACTCAACCTAGAGAAACTTTAGATACCTTTTGAGAGTCTTGCGGAAAATGACACATGGCAGACTCTGCCTTGCTTTAGAAACACTATAGAAACATTTGGGACTCATTGAGATTCACATAGACGATGACACTTGGCATGCTCTGCTTAACTTTAGCAACTCACTGGGGCCCACCACAGTCTTTACTTAACAATGAAACAAAAAAAAGAACCTATGGAAGTTGACACTTGTCACGCTCCGCAAACATTACAAGAGACACACGGCACTTTCTGTGCAACTTAAAGAAACTTATTGAAACCTTCCACAGCTACCACTTGGTGCCTTCCACACATGGAGAAACTTAGAAACAAGGACTCACCACAGTCTTAGAAACATTAAAAGGGGCTTGAAACTCAATGCGGAAGGTGACACATGGCAACTTCTACGTTAATGCAGAAAGACACTTGGCTTCTCCCGCAATAGTCTAAGACTTCTCAAAATTTGTCTCGGCTGACGACACATGGCATGTTCCACTTAACTTTGGGACTTAGGCAAAACTTAGGCAAAAATAAACCCTTGCTGTCAATCTTCGCAGCCAAAACTGAAACTTGCACAGCCGCGCTGATACGCTGCAACTTGAAACAAAATGTAGAGTATTTTACTCTACAGTTCTTGGTGACCCCGAGGACTTTTGAGCCAGCTCAAAAAGAATCCAAAGAATATAGAAAAGAATGTGTATAAAATACAGCAAAAATTAGAGATTCTGTAAAGCCGTCTGATAAACAGACCATTCAACATTAGATAGGCCCTACTTATTTTGTAGATCTTGGAAAGCCAAATCGAGGTTGATCATGTCTCTGTGTGAGAACCTCTGTAAAACATAAACCGCAGCCTTCAGTTGGAACTTGAGTTGGGCCATGGGTATTAATACAGCTTCTACTTCTTGCACTGATGAAGAATCTGTCAAACCTTGGAAAATTGACTGATCATTTTGTTTGGCTAACAACAAAGGCTTGATTTCATCAATCATTAGCACAGTGTTGCTATCAGGAAAAGGAGAGGCAAGTCCCAAATGCACCAGATCTTTAATATGCTTCTTCATGTCTTTTACTCCCTCTTTTACCACATCTAGGAGCTCTTTGCAATTAATTACAGCAGAGTTCCAACTGAGAACTTCGTTCACTCTTTTTGCAACAATCATTCTATCACTGATCCCTGCTGCTGATAATGTTTGATCAGTTGTGTCATATAGCTTTTTTAGCAGCAGTTGAGAATCTGAAACTCTCAAGGAAACAGTGGACAAGGTGGCTTGAACTGAAGTCTCCACCTTTCCACACAATTGCTGCACATTTAGCAGGAAAGTTAGAGAGGGTTTGAGCTGAGTAATCTCTTCAGAGATTCTTTTCCACACTGAGACATATAGCTCCCTGACCAATTTCAGAACTCCTACATTCTTTTGCCTATTAGCCAACTCAAGTGTTAACTGTTTTGTTGTTTGTTGCTCAACTTGAAGTTGGGCTTGTATGGCAGCAACATTGTTTTGTTCATTCAGCAGCTTCTGCTAGAACTGTGTGACTTGTTGCAGGTTTTCCCCATATTTTTTCTGTAGTGTGGCCATTTCATGCCTTAGGGTTGTCACTGCAGCCTTCACTTGTACTAGCTCTTCTTTCAAAGAAGCATTTTGGTTCTGTGTAACCTGATGAATCTAACAAGAAATAGTATTTTGCAACTATTTATTGAGATTCTCTATTTCATCATTTTTGGATTTAAGCTTTGCAGCAAGGTTGCCACAATGTGCCTTTTCTTGAGCTAAATCAGCCTCCACCTTCTGCAACTTCTTTGATACTTTCAAATAATCAATAGCTATAGTAGAGGTGGTTTCATTCAGTAGCTCAACCCTATCCTGTGGTCTAAAAAGTGACATATCCATAGCCGCTGCACTCATTGTATAATCCTGAGGCTGCATCTGCTCGTTTGGCCTGACTACATTATGTTACAAATGAGTCATAATTGGCTACTACTGGATTGGGTCAAAGAGTGACCTCATGTGTGGTATAGCCAGAGCTTTATTATCTTTCTTCCTCTTTTATCCATCCGGGCTTCCCTAGCTTTTTTAGTAGTGTCTTCTTGAGCTTGGAAGGTAGGGGGAGAGGCAATATACCTGCCCACAAAAGGATGACCCTGTGGCAAGCCATAAGGAATAGCCAAATGCTAGCTAGGGGGAATTTGAGGAGGTATTCTCTTTGGAAAAGAGGGGGAAAAGGAAGGCAATGATGTGGTCTATGATGACATGGCCTGAGTAGTAATAGGTGGGGCAAATTGGGAAATTGGCATAGCAGTGGTGGCAGGGGCTAATGATGTTTGGACATTTGGGATTACCACCCCTATAGAAGAAGAAAAAGACTAAGAAGAAGAAGGAGAAGTAACATGTACCTAAGGAGAAATAGATGTACTCGGTGGTTGTTGCTGTGAAGGCTCTACCTCCTCATCTGAATTAGGCTGAAGGTTCAACTTCTTATGTTTCCTTGGCCTCTCTTCTTCTTGTTGTGCTTCCTTTTCTTCAACGTTTACCACTGCTAGTAGTGGTAATTGCACAAAACTGGAAACCCCAATGGCTAAAACCACTGGAGAAACCCTGGGTGGTGAGGATACCACTTTCTTTTGTTTTTCTATGGCATTGAGAGATTGGGGCCATGGGGAAATAGGACCAGTTGTTGAAACATGTCCTGTTGCTTGCACATCATGAGTGGATTTTGTTTCCCCTTCTGACTCTCCACCCTGTGTTTAAAATTTGCTTGTATCAGGGCTAGAGACTGGAGAGGGATGCCACTCATCCCAAATGGACTCCCATTTTTCATCTGTGTCAACCTTGCCAAAAGAGTGAGTTGTCTCAAAAATTTCCTGCCTATATTTCCAATAGGCTTCTACTTTATCTAGCTTCAATTCCCTATCCTTCAATAAAATTTTCTTCAATCCAGTGCCCATTCTAAGCTTAGGGTCATAGACCTTTTGTTTATTATAAAAGATTTCCCATGGTCTGGGCCCCTCAAAAGGTAAATCTATCAGTTCTACATACAAATCATGAGTATCCTCCTTAGGGTTTCTTCTGTCTTCCCAAAAGGGATGACCCTCATGCACAATTTTGGCACCGACCTTGTTGTCTTTAACCCATAATGTTATTAAACTGCTTGGGTCATATCTCCATTTATCTTCAATTATAAAGAAACCTAGGACAACAAGCTTTCTTAGCAACAAGTGCTCAGCATCCCTGACTTCTAGGGCCATATTTTTTCTTACCCATGGGATATCATACATTTTCTTTTTCTTCTTTTTAGTGCCATAGTCATTGTCAACCATAGACACTTGTCAGGTGACCTCTAGAAAAGCTAACCTAGGAGTCAAAATCTTAGGTAGCAGCACTGGTTCATAATTAAAACCATGGACCCTAATGATGGTGTGATGGGACCCAAAGAAATAGTCATAGGGAATAGGGCAATTTGCCATGAGGCCTTTGATGCTTGGTGTTAACCTATTTTCTACAGACTCAGGGCTTAGGTGGCAAAAAGTAGGGGCAACAAAAAGGTCCCAAAAATCATACGGGTTAGATGCTTCGGATAAGACATGTGTCCATGCGGACACAGGAATGGTCCTATTATGACCGAAACTTGGGTCATACATATTCAGATGCATATATTGCAAAATGATGGCAGGGTTTTGATATAACATGAGGTGAAACAAATAAGAAGAATACCTGAAAACCCCTTTAGATTTTAAGTAGGTAAGTTGGTCGGCCATTGAATAGGCAATTTGCTCTGAGAAGTCTAGCTGAAACTCTTGAGACTTGTCCATGGTCTTTAATCTGAACAAAATGCCAATTTGTCAGTCATATACAGTAATGTCCTCCTTCATTCCAAAGATAAATGTCATCATAGACAAGGCTTCCTGGCTAGCCTGAGTGAATTGTGCCCTTCTTATTGGTAGCACTGGCATTTGGGTGTTTTCATCTCCCATCTGCAACTCTGAATTCAGAAACCTCAATTGATTATTGACATTTGCCCATGTTTTCTGCATTTTGGCAATGGTGGGAAATGTGGATGTCTTGTCATGGTATAGGGCCAACATGTCCCTGATAGCCTTTGGTGTAATTTGCACCATGAAGGGACCCTTTTGTATGGTGCCTGAGGGCACATGAAATAATTCTGCGCACATCTCAATTAGGTCGGGGCATAAATGTACACTTGGGACAATAAATTGTGCCAATTGAGAGGACCATATCCTTATTTTGAATGTTTTAGATTGTCCAGACTTGGCCTTCTAGATACATCTTTGGTGTGCCCCTTCTCGCAGAGCTTTGCCAGGATTTTGAAGGGTTGGGTCCACGATACCATCTGTGAAATCCTTCACCTTTGCTGGGTCGACCGCATAACCAACCTTAGGGACCCTAGTCCTTGGATAGGTCCTTAAGGGTTGTGCAGGGGCCAATACATATGATTTGCTGGTGAGAACCTTATCAATAGATTCGTAAATCCCAAGCCCCTATTGTGAAGACTGTGTCTCTGCCATATCTGTGTCTATACTAGGAACTAGTGAAAGCTTTGCAACAGGGATGACACTTTTACTAAGCAGGTTTCGCTAGGAATTCACGAGCAACAGGGATTTTCTTAGCAGAAGTAGAAACAAATGAGACATAGTTAAGCCTTAACTCTTAATATTGTGGTATTTAATGACACATTAAGTCTCATAAATGATATTAAAGCCGGAAAACTATTTGTAAATCTTACAAAATTTGTATGGGACAGAATGTTAGACATGTCATAAAAGTGGCTGCATATGGTGGTACCTTGGGGAATTTTGGGGATTGGAAAAAGAGATTTAGTGAATGCGAGAGTTTTGAAAATTGAAGAGACTTGAGCCATGGCCATGTGTTCACTAAACACTTATTTAAAAGAAAGAGTGGGAAAACAAAGCGGGAAAACAAAGCAACAAGGAAAGGGAAACTAACTAACTATAATACATAGGAGAGACTGTCTAATTGAAATGCTTTAAGTAGACCCCATTTACAAGAATCTCCACAGGTTTGCCCTCCAACGTTTCAAGGTCAAATGAATTATGTTGCTTATAGGAACAAATCTTGAAGGGCCGGTCCATAATGACTTGAATTTGCTGTGTCGACCTGGCTTGGAGGCTTTCTCATCCCACTTCAAAACAACTAAGCCTACTCCAAAATGGGGGTTTGAAGTCCTTTTATCGAAGCATTCTTTGATTATTTTCTAGTGTTCCATTAATAACTCATGTGCTCTTTCCCCTTTTTCTTGAACCTTCAGGGGCGTAGCAAGTTTGACCTGCATGGGTCCATTCTCTTCAATCTCAATCTGTTTTAATAACTGGAGAGTAGGAATTTCCAAGCTCAGAGGCATCACAGTAGGCTTGCCATAGACCAATTTGTATGGGGACATTTTTGTCACTTGTTTAGGTGTAATTCTATCAGCCCACAGTGCTATATTAAGCACTTTATGCCACTCTTTGTGATGATCAGCCCCTATTCTCTTAATAAGTCTAATTAGATTCTTGTTGGTTGACTCTGCCAAACCATTACCCTAAGGGTAATAATTTGAGGAAGTTTTCAGATAGATTCCATATTTAGTGCAAAATTAGATAATTTTGCTCCCAAAAATGCCTTAGCATTATTTGAAATTATGGTACGAGGGGGTCCAAAGTGAGCAGTGATACCTTCCAGAAAATCTAGGATCACCTTTTCCGTTGCTTCCTTTAGTGGTACTGCCTCGCTCCATCTGGTAAAGTAATCTGTGGCAGTTAGAATCCATTTGTGTCCCATACTTGACACCGGATTGATCATTCCAATGAAGTCTAGACCCCATTGGGTAGAGGGTTCATCAACAATTATAGGAGTAAGGGGCATTGCTGCATTCCTTCTCTTCCCCACGTAATACTGACAAGCTTGGCACTCTTTGACCAGTTGATAATAGTTTGTAAATAAAGTGGGCCAAAAGTAACCTGCTTGACTTATCTTTATAGCTGTGGTTCTTGCAGAAAAATGTCCACCTGAGACTCTATGGTGCATTTCATGTAGTATTCTTTGAGCCTCATCTTTCTCTATACATCTTAGGAGTACGCCATCAGTATTTCTTCTGAAAAGAACTTGGTCAATTAAAATAAAATGGACCCCTTGCTGCCTATAGTATCTTCTCTTGTCCTAAGAGAGCTCTTTTGGGAAAATCCCATGTTTCATAAACTAGATTCTGTTTGTGACCCAGGAGTTCTGATCAATTTCTTGTATCCTCAATACATTTTCTTTTTCTGTTTCTTCAATTATCATTTTTTCCATGTCTTGGGCTATGTATTGGCACAGTCCCTTGCCTCTGATAAGTTTAGTTGGTATGACCTCCACATCATACTCAAGGATCTTTGTTATCTAGTTTGCTCTTTTTTTAGTGATCTCACCTTCTATAATGTATTCTCTGACACTAGGATGAGCCACAAGTATCAGAATCTTATTTCCTATCACCATATGCCTAAATTTCTTAAGGGCTTTTACCATAGCATATGCCTATTTCTCTACAAAATTATATCTGGCTTCATATTCCCTAAGTGTTCTAGAGAAAAAGGCTATTGGGTGTTCTCCCTCTTGTTGATCATCTTTTTGTGTTAGGACAGCAGCAACATTGAACTCTCCTCCATAGACATACATTATAAAAGACTTAGAGAAATCTAGGTTCCTAAGTACTAGGGCTGTTGAAATTGCTTTCTTGACCTCCTCAAAAGCTTGTCTCCCTTCTGTAGTCCATTTGAACACCAGGTCTTTCTTCAGCAGAAGTGTCATTGGTCTTATTAGGCCTACACAGTCTGATATGAAATGACTGACAAAATTTATCTTTCCTAAGAAGGACTAGACTATTTTCTTATTTACAGGTAGAGACAATTTTACTATAGCAATGACTCTTTCTAGATCAATGTAGACTCCATCTTTTGACACTATATGTCCCAGTAGTTTGCCTTGAGGTACTGCAAAGATGCACTTTTTGGGATTCAAGGATATTCCAAACTATTGACACTTCTTAAAAATAGATTCCAGATGATCAAAATGATCAACAACATTTTTGGAAAAAATAGTGAGATCATCAAGATAAATCAGAATGATTTTTTATTTATGAGTTCTCCAAATGCTACATCCATTGCTCTTTGAAAAGTAGCTCCAACATTTGATAGGCCAAATGGCATCTTGGCATATGTAAACGTTCCCTATTTGGTAGTAAATGTAGTCTTGTGTTGCTCTTCATCAACCAACCAAATCTGATTGTATCCAGAGAAACCATCTAGCAAGGAAAATCTCTCTGATCTAGCCACAGTCTATAAAATTTGTTCCATAGAGGGCAAGGGATAGTGATCTTTATGAGATGCTCTATTTAGGTCTCTGAAATCCACATAGAGCCTTATGTCACCATTCTTTTTTCTGACTAGCACTAAATTTGATACCCATGTTGAGTGTTTGATTGGAAAAATTATTTTAGATTCTAAGAGTTTCTACAACTCATCCACCATTAGAGGTTCAATCCTTGGATTCACTAGCCTCTGCTTCTGTTTGACTAGCTTAGATCCTTCAATCAGTTCTATGGTGTGCTGAATGATGTCTCTATTATAGCCATGAAGGTCTTCATAGGTCCAGGCTATCACTTTGTCATATCTTTCACACAAGTCAACTAGTCTTTCCCTTTCCTGTTGGGTTGTGGAATTTCCAATATTTAGTTTTCTCTCTTCACTCACTTGTATTTCAGTATAATCTGCTTTATTTGCTTGAAACCTCCTTTTCTCTAGGCTTACATCTTCTGGATCAAATAGGTTTTCTAAAGTAATCAAGCCTTTGGGGAGCTTATTAGACTTTAATTGAATAATTTGGTCTCCATATGCTTCTTCAATTTTGGGTTGCAATTGATCAGGAAACTCCCCTGACTGTTGCAAAAATGAGAGTACCTGAAAATTATTTTCAAAGACTTGCCAATTTTCATCATTGTCTAGGATAGTTGGCCTTACTATAACTTTGACTGACTCATTGTTGACTAATAGATCAGTTACTAGGTCAAACTATGAGCCAATCTATGCCATCCTATCTGCTTCAGAATTTTGGGTTCTAGGAACTACTTCAATATTGAAAGATTCAAAATCATCTATTAAGTCCCAAATTCTATCTCTATAGGATCTCATCCTTACATTTTTGGCTAGTGCCTTTTCTCTGACTTGTTTCACCACTAGTTCTGAATCTCCTTTGACTATCAGACTCTTTACTCCTTTTTTCTTGGCTAGCATGAGCCCATGCACTAAGGATTCATACTCAGCATCATTATTAGTACAGTCAAATTGGAAACAGATAGCTCTTAAAATTTTCTCACCATTTGGAGCAGTAAGACAAATTCCTACTCCAGCACCATTCTTACTTCTAGCACCATCAAAATTTAGAGTCCAGATTTCTGAGCCCTTTTCAAATTCTTGAGTCTGCGGTGTTTCTTCCCTTAAAACATTTGGGATTTCATGGTCTTCATCAAATATGACATAAGTGCCCAGACCAGTAGAGTCATAATTTCCATATGGGTCACTTTGCATCATAGTTAATAACTGGTTATTTTCCTCCTCCTGGTCATGTTTAGTTCAGTCACCTAACTCTTCAACAAAGACCCTTTCTTCTTTATTCAGCATAACATGAGCTGCCTCTAATTTTGGGGTTGGTTCATTTGTGATGTGATCCTCAGATAATGACTCAGATAGTATTTTCATCTTTGTACCATATTTGGTTCTTAGGATGAGGTGAGACCAATCAAGTGACATATAACCTCCTATCTTGGCTATAAAATCTCTGGATAGACATAAACCAAAAACAGGAGGAATTTCTATGACTACCACATCCTGATTCACAACTATATTAGGACAAGTATACAATTGCAATGGGAGTTGTTTAATTTTCCCTATTGTTTGCACCGATTTCCCATCCAGCTGCATAACTCCTCTAGTAAGTGGCTCATACTTTATCTTTAAAGCATCTGCTATTTGTTTAGGCATTACTGTAGTACTAGCCCCTAAGTCTATCATTGCATTATGTAACAGTTTCTTCCCAACTATTAAAGTCAAATAGAAAGGCTCTGGTTTGGATTTGCCTAAATCTGGTGCATTGTTCAAAAGGGTTGTTGTCTATAGAGGAACAATGTCTTTGAGCTTTTCTTTATCAACAGGTCCTCCTTTGACACCAGTATGTTTATGCACTGCTTGGCCCTGCAGAGTTTCTTGCAATAGTGTCTTTTGCTCAAGAATAGCTAACATGTCCCATATTGACACATGTGCTAGGGTCTTCTTCAGCTGATCCACCACATTCACTGGTCCTAGTGTTTGGGTTCTTGGATAATAAGGGTACCTTACTTTTTCCTGAACTTGTCCAGAAACTACTTGGTTTTGCACTGGCTGTGGTATTTCTTGTCTAGTAGCTATGTTTTGATGACCTTAAAATGGAGGGATCCCCATAATTTCATTATTTGTGACTTCAGGTTGTTCCACCATCCTTCTCTTGGCTCTAGTGTAGTTATCTAATTGTACCAATGGCTTCTTTGAAGTAGATGCTTCATTCAAGAATACTGACTCTTCATCTTCAATCTATGAAAACAAAGCATGCTTAGGGGCTATTTCTTCTTCTTGCTGTAAGCACATCCCTTGCATTTGAGCCACCAGTACTGAATTTTGCATACCAGGAGATTGGTAGGGTTGAGTGTCAAAACTATTTGCCCATCCACTCTTCTTTACTCTGCTATCTTTTGCTGTAGATTACCCCTGGGATAGTCTCTGGGCATATGAGCATTATTACAAGGGAAACACCAGGAATTGGTGCTATCTGCGTAATTATTCTGCCTTGGGACAATCTCCCTATTTGGATTAGGAGGAACAGTTTGTAAAGGTGTAGGAACTGTAACTAATTGGTTTGATGGCTGAGGGTTAGTTTGTCTTTGAGGACCCTGATACTGATTGTGCTGAAACAGAGGTCTATTCCCTTGGTAGCCTTGATATTGGGGTCTAGGATAAGGATTCTGCTGTCTTTTTATGTTAATTATCTCATTAGAAAATGTCCTTAAGATGTTCTTGACATCATCCATGTCAGATGGCTGGACAGGGACAGCTACTTTAGTAGGTTGCTGGGGAAATGTATACATAGACATAGGTGGGGCTATGGGATTAGGGGCTTCTTGAGGCAAAGCTAAGGTAATCTCTGGAAACATGGGCATGGGAGGTCTTGGTGGTAACTTTCTAGCATTTATTAAATTATTTTCAGCTCTGATTGCATAGTCATAAGCTTCTGATAGTGTCTGACCTCCAAGTGATTGAATCATTACTGATATATCTGAATTTAGGGCCTTAAGATAAAACACTATAGCCATACTTGGTAATGGTCTTGTTGTAGCAGGAATTCTTTCCCAAGTCTTTTCAAATCTTGAATTGAAGTCAGTCATTGCTTCTTGTGGTGCCCTTTTGATAGTAATCAATTGTTGCAACAGAGAAGATTTATCACCCTTTTCTTTAAATCTTACAAAGAAAGCATCTCTAAGCTGATCCCATGTAGATATTGTATTTGGGGTCAAAGATCTGTACCAGTCCAGAGCCTTCCCCTTAAAAGAAGCTACTAACAATCTTATAGCCACATTATGTTGAGTGATCACATGTATTACACATACATTAGACACATCCTGTAGATGCTCTTCAGGTGTTTTGCAATCTTCCCCACTGAATTTGAGTAGAGCCTTCAGAGCATTTGCTAGAATAAGATCCCAAGTGGCTGGTTGTACTGGGAGAATCAGAGCACTGCTAGTGTTCCAATTCACATAATTCCTTGGGGCTATAGGTGCTCCCATGTTTGCTCTTATTGTTGCTGTAAATTGATTGACCCTTCTTGAATTAGTTGTCAGTGGTGGTAAAAGAATACCTAGGTTCACAGCAGATTGAGCTCTTGTTACAGGTCCACAGCTCTAACTTCATGTAGCTCTTTGGTTCATACAGTCTTGACAGAAAATTCAAGAATTGTCCCCCCGGGCATGCCAAAAACTGTTGATGCTTAAAATTACGCTGATTCCAACACCAACATGGGAAGTTTCAGGAATATGGGACTTGCAACCTGAAACAACCTCCAGATTTTAAAGAAGCTGGCTCTTCCTTATCTCAAATGTATTTTGGGAAAAAGGGATAGAAATTAAACGGAATCACAAATGCAATGAAAGGAAATTTAACTATGGCGATGCGCCTGAATATGATTCGTTCCTTAATACTAAGCACAGTGAAGCTATCTTTAGGATTCAGTTACATTAAAGAGTAAACAATGCATGATCAATGTAAAAGATGAAAACAAATAGAATCAAAGGCTCACAACTTAGACAATTTTGCAATGACACAGAAAATATCAGCAAAGGCACAGAACTCGGTCTTCTTATTATTTTCCAGTCACATAAAAGGCACTGATACATGCACAGTTATACAAACTTTTTGAATTAGAAAACAGAACAAAGGCAAATGTTATTGCCACCACAAAAAGATCTCAAAAAACTTCTCGTAAATCTCTGATAACAATCTATATGAAGAAATCCCTCCTGAATCTGTGATCTAGATCACATATTTATAGCATAGAACTAGCTCAAGATTGCCCGCATGATTAAATCCCAACAGTCTAACCGAACTGGAACTTAACTGGAAGTGTCTGACAGAAAAAATATCCTTCAGATCCAAAAAATAGTTACAATAACTATAAATTCATTGGCTGTCTCAATACATGTGGCACCCCTAGCCAGAAAAAGACACTTGGCAGCATCCGTAACATTTAGAAACAAAACCCTTGAGACAGATGGCAGCGTCCGCGTGCCTCACTTGAAAACTCCTTCATCTTTCTGACAAAAATAGGAACTTAGCACATGGCAGCCTCCGCTGCAAATTGAAACATATACATGGCAGCTTCTGCTGAACTTTGCTTTACTGTACCTCGGAGTCGAGAGAATTTTGCCTTTGACATCTGTCACGGTCCGCTGCCTCAAAACTCTATCACTTACCAAAAATGGGACCCACAACACTTCTTGCTGGAGCATCTTCAAAAGGGGACAGGGATAGATGGCACCTTCCGCGCTCTTACCAAGTGATACGTTGCAGTTTCTGCTCAACCTAGAGAAACTTTAGATACCTTTTGAGAGTCCTACAGAAAACGACACATGGTGGACTCTGCCTTGCTTTAGAAACACTATAGAAACATTTGGAACTCATTTAGTTTCACGTGGATGATGACACTTCGCATGCTTCGCTTAACTTTAGCAACTCACTGGGGTCCACCATAGTCTTTACTTAACAATGAAACAAAAAAAAAGAACCTACGGAAGTTGACACTTGTCACACTCAGCGGACATTACAAGAGACACATGGCACTTTCCACACAACTTAAGGAAACTTATTGAAACCTTTCGTAGCTACCACTTGGCACCTTCTGCACAGGGAGAAACTTAGAAACAGGGACCCACCACACTCTTAGAAACAATAAAAGGGGCTTGAAACTCAACGCAGAAGGTGACACATGGCAGATTCCGCATTAATGCAAAAAGACACTTGGCTTCTCCCACAATAGTCTGAGACTTCTCAAAATGTGTCTCAGCTGACGACACATGGCATGTTCCACTTAACTTTGGGACTTAGGCAAAACTTAGGTGAAAACAAACCCTTGCTATCAATCTTCGTAGCCAAAACTGAAAACACAGCCAAAACTAAAACCCGCACAGCCGCACTGATACACTGCAACTTGAAACAAAATGTAGAGTATTTTACTCTACATCAACCAAGCATTGTTCATCTTCCAAAAGCTCCACCTACACACTTTGCTTGTTGTCTACAACATTTACTAACTTAGGCTTTTGATCACTACAATAATCCAGTAGATTGGCAAGCTCCCTACAAGTTGAACAATTAGGATCTTGACAATCAAATATAGAGTTATCTTGAAAAGATTGAATATCTTCAATTAGTTCACTTGACTACTCTGAAAACAAATCAGGTGTATTATTTTTATGGAGAATGTCTTTTGATTTAGTTTCATGTTTAGTCAAGTGGTCAATCCTATGTTCATGCAAAACAAGATTGTTAACCTAAAAATGGGACTGTCCTTTTTCTCTTCTAGCTTAATTGAGGCCTCAACCTCATCTTACTCCTTATGGATCAGCAGTATATCATGTCCTGCAATATCATCTAGTTGTCTTAAATCAACCAGTAATTTGGGTACTTGTATGATGTCTTCATCATGGTCAATGAAAGAAGGCAGTTGGTCAAACAAATAAATTGAATCTTCTTCTTTGTCTGGTTTATTATCCATCAAAAAGTGGGCAACCTATTTTTACAATTGAAGATTTTGACCTTCCAATCGCTATATTTTGCTTTCATTTATCTTGTGAACAACATTAGAAAACTTTTCAAATGATTCAAAATGTAAAGGATTCAGGATAGTAGTGACCTCCTGCTCCACATCATATGTATTATGGTTACTTTCAGCTAGGGAAACATGAAAAATAGTAGCATCTTTAGCGACTGGACTGAAACTTGGAATCCTTATAGACTCAGATTTGACTACTTCTTCCCTTTCCTAATGTTGGATTGGTATGGAAAGGGTAGATTTAAAAAGATTTGGCATTTTATAATCAGGATGTTTGGTCCAAGAAGGATGCCATGGTTGTTCAAAACTTTGATGACTTGGTTTAGGCACTTGATATGATTGACACTGAGGATTAATGGACTGATTTTGAATGCAAACATGCTCCTGAGAAAAATTAGAACCTCTGAAACTTGGAATTTGATACCTACTAACCTCATTTTGAATAGGATGATCTAGAATGAAATCAACTGATTAGATCTCTTACCTTTGTACTTGTGCAAGAAAGTGTTTTATTTGTGCTTCTTTGGTTGCAACCTCCCTTGCAAGATCTTCTTCATACTGTCTCCTCTGCATCGGCAAGTCTTGCTCATAGAGATAGGCCTAATAAGCCATCTCTTCCTATTGGTGCTCATATTAGTACTGCATCTTGAACTCCTCTATCTATTTTGTGAATTCTAATAATGTATCTTGCATATCATTCATGTTGTTCTGAATATCTTCAACCCCTTGGAGGTGATACTGTTTTAGTTGATTTGATATCAAAGATATTTCTTGAGGTTGATTTTGGACATATGCATACTGATATAAAGGTTGAGCAAGGGCGGGTGGGAGGAAAGCCTATTGAACATGCTGGTTTCCTTGAGAAACTATAGAATTTGGGTTGAAATCAGTAGCATGGTTGATCTGATATGGCTGATAAGATGGTAGATTAGCAGAATTTTCATGATATGATGGATGATATGACATGTTTCAATGAAGGATAGACATGCTTACTCATTCAAAAGGTGCAAAAAGTTGAAATCAGAATTACTTGAAATAAAATAGCATCCGATCTTGTAAATCCTTCTCATAGGCTGCAAAAATTTTGATTTATCAAACCAGAAAGTTAGAGTTTGCCAAGTATTTTTTAAAATAACACATTTGAAAAGGTTGTATTAACTATTGATCATACCAAAATAGTAGCAGCAATAAGTTCTTTTTGAATTTAAAATTAATTCAAAGGTATAACGAGGCATGCAAAAAACTATTGATGAGCAAGATTGCACCCGTTATGTAGAGTTGTGAAGCTCAGCAATTCTATGTAACATGCGATCAAACTCAGGCTGTGGGTGACCTATGGTGACCTTAAACCTCCATATTATGGGCTGGTTCACTTAAAAGATTCAATTGGATCTATGACTTTGATGTGGAAAAGGGTTAAAAGGGTCTTTTAAAAGCAATAAACTGTAAAAAGTATGGTGATGCACCTGAAAGGGATGAAAAACTTGGCAATCTAACTCACAATACATCTTAGAAAAATCTATCCACACAAACCACTTTCAGTAAATTGATAACAAAAATGATTCTAAGGAAGGCTAGAAAATATTTCTTTTTGAAGGAAAAGGGGTTTTTTCGCAACATAAAAGGAAAACTCTCTAATTTGCACAGCTTAAGACCTATAATTTCCAATGCTATTTAACACATACAAGTATAAATGAGACAATGATTTTAAAGGTTCTGATGTAAAAGAATATAAAATCTCATCAAATCACTCATAAAAGATGCATTAATGGAAAGGTAGATACTTGATTAAGGTAACAATAAAGGAAATAACTACATAAAAGCAAAGTATAGAACCTGTAACCTACTATAATCTCTATAAATCTGCAATATTGAGTTACAAAACCTTCTTTCTATCTCAAAGTGTAAAGAGCAAAAAAGGTAAGAACTAGAAAAACCTAAGTTTTTCTTACAATATACAGTTTTCTCTCTCCAAGAGGCCTAGAAAAATGAACTACAGTCAACTGCCTCTAAAAATAAGCTCTCCAATTTGATCCATGAGAAAACAATGAAATCCCTAAAATTAAGGACTACACTGCCCCAAAATGAGGAAAAATAGCTCCAAACTGCTTCTCTCTATGTGTTTGACCAAAAATCTCCAATTTGTCCTCTAGAACATGCAAAAAGACTTCAAAGTCTTTTGTTAACTCAACTCTTCCATTTTTGCATGATTTTGCATGTGTCAATGATGTGAGCAAAGAATAAAGTAATTGTTTGCATGATTACTCTACTATGAGTTTCAATTTATCTAATCTCCTTGACTTTACAACTTGTGACAAAATAATAAAGTAATTTATAATGATATTACTTTATTACTTGTTTACATTATTTATAGTTGTAAAATCATGCCAAACTAGATAAAAGAAAATAACACCTTATCTCTCCATCTTGATTTACATAATTTTGCATGATTACATTAATCAATGATGCCTAAAGAAATAAGTCATCATGCATGCAAAAATAAAGAATATTCCTCTCCTTATACCTCCCATGCAAAAGGAAAAAAATACATTATTGCATTATACATGCATACAAGGCATATCCATCATATCTCTCACCATGCATTTGACCTTCATACACCTTTAACTTCATGCAAAAAAAAATAGTCTTCATCCTCTCCCAAGGTAAGTAGATGCATTATCATCTTTTCTTTATGACACTTTTGATTCCACATGTATTATTACCTTATAACTGCTCCATCTTAGTTTTACCTTATCCATTCAACACCCTTGCTTTCCTTTGACTTCTCCTTGCATTATTACCTTATCCATTTACCTCCTTTGCTATCATGCCTTTGAAAGATTTCCTTTGTTGACTTTAGAAAACCACATGTATTTTTGAGATGCATAAAGGATAATGTATTTTGATGCTTTGCAAAGGTGTATAAAGTACTTTGACCTTGTCCTCCATATAGTCAATCATTATGGAAGAAAGAAAAAGGTATTTAAAACTTACCTTGTCATTATTTATTTTTAACTTTGCAAAGGAAAGAAGAAAGGGAATAATTTAAAGTCTTTGGCCTCATGGGTCCCCTGTACATTATTATTAGTTCTTCAAGACTAAAAAGTCTTGACCACAACATGGATAAGGTAATGATTTAATTTTTTTGAAGTCAAAAAAGAAACTGAGGAAAAAGAAAAAGATCATCAATCAAAAGAAGCTTTCGAACACTAAAATCCATCATTTCATTTTGTTATTGCTTGGAGTTTTCTCCCTGCAATTCTCGGCTGGTGGCTAGGGTTTGAAGCATTCTTGCTTTTCCTCTACAACTGTTGGGCTCATTTGGTCAATTCACTCTTCATTTTTACATGGAGCTAATAGGAAAGTTCTCTTTGTTGAAATCTAGGCCATTTTGTGTGATTTTGTCTGACTGTGTCTTCATCTTGGCCACAGCTACATGATTTTCTTAGAGCATTTATGAGTCTTTCATTATCTCCTCACCATGATTTCTTTGTCTCTCTACATTTTGTGTTTGGTGGGTGACTGTCTCCATATATTTCGAAGGTTTCAAAACACAAAGGCTCATTGCCTATAGCTTCTTTTCTCTACAACAATATAAGGTAATGCTCCATCCTTGCTTCACCATTTGTATTCTTTCAACTATATATGTGTTGCATCTAGCAAGGGTTTGAAAAAAGTGATGTGTCTTCTACATTCTTGAAGGAAAGGATTTTCTTGGCTATGGCCTTGCAGTATATTCCTTTCTTTAAACATTTTTCTCACGCAGATATGTAAATACTAAAGGGTTTCAAGAAATATTGTGGGTTTAACATTTTGAAAGAGAACACCATTTTTTGGCTGTGGCCTTGACTTCTGTATCTTTCCCTTCGACCATCTTCTTCTTCTTCAGGCATGAACATAAGGGTTTGCAGAAAAAAGTTGAGGGTTTTACATTTTTTGAAGAACACCACCTTCTTGGTTATAGTTGGTTATGCTCCTTCCTCATCTTGATTTCTTTGAGTAAGAAAAGAACCCTTTGTAAAAAATGAAGAGAAACCATAGGGTTTTAAAAAAATGATATGGGTATTATTATTTCACAAAATAAATAACCACCTTCTTCATGGCTTGTAACAACATACTCTTTTCTTTTTTTTTCTCTTTTTCTATAGACATGGAAATATAAGTGTTTCAAGAAAATATGATGAGGATTTTTTAAAAAATTATTGCAAAATTTCTATGTTGGCCATGGCTTGTATCAGCATCCTTCTCTTTTTTGTATCCACAATTTAGTGTGAAAACCCCATATGGGTTACTCTATGTTTAAAGCTTTCTTTATCTTTCCTCTGGCTATAACCTCATTATGTAAAAATGGTAATAAGGGTTTCAAAAAATGATAAGCATTCAGATTGACAAAATTGGGCCTATCCATTTGAATATGCAGAAAGTAAAAACATAGAACCTTTTACTCTTTTTTTTCTTTCTCTAACTGTCATTTGGATGTATGAAAGAAAAGGCATAGATTTAGACATGGTATCTTCTCCTTCTTGGTATCTGGTTTATTAGACATAATAATACACTCTTGTATCTTTATGATTCCTCATCTTCTGCATGACATGAACACTCAAAAACTAATCTTCCTCCTGTAGCTTTATTTTCCATGGATGTATCTTGTCATTTTTGTTCCAATCTAGCATAAAGATGATATGGCTATATGTTGTTCCAATCTTTTTTATCTCCTTCTGTACATTTACTTCATGTTGTTCCACTTAGGCTTTGCATATAGCTTATAACCACATCTTATAAAGGATGTAACTGCTCTCCTTCTATGGTTGTTCCATATGCTCTTAAACTATTATCATGACCTCTCTGACTTAGAAGTATCACATTCTCCCTTGAATCAAGCATATACTTGGTGTAATTTGAACTACCACTTTTTATGACTATATCTGAAGACTAATGTCTAATAATTATTTCAATCTCTAGGAGACTATCATGGTGATTGTTTATATGATGAGGTCTTTAGGGGTTAGACTCTGTGTTTCTTGATTGTATGCATATCATGTAGTCTTCATGGAAATCTATCATAACTCCATCTTCATGAGGTATCGTTATAGTTTATATGGGTTTTCCTAACATGATAATTGATCTTTATTGGAGCTATGACTTTCTTTTGATCAAGATTACTGAACTTAAAATAGTTCCCTATCTCTCATCATATTTGTTTAGATATACTTCATATTTTTCAACTATTCTATCTATGAAGTATATTTGAACAACAAATCATATTTCAATCACAACAAGAAGATGGGAAAAAAATACCTCCTATGGTTGCACTCCATTCTTCTGATCACTATACTTTTGTGCTTTGCATATTGACCACTCCTGAATAAAACCACTACTCATTCTATAGCATGTGTATGATGAAGCATTTTGAACATGATTTTCTGATTTTAACAAGCTCTTTTATGTAATGAGCATACTTTATAGGAGCAACTATTCACTTCACTTCTCTAATGATGACTTCACTTATTTGAAGTGTTGACTAGTCCAATGCATAACATCTCTTGAATAGTGTACTCTATTTATTGAAAACTCATGCCCTTCTTGAATGTATAAGAAGGAAGCATGTTGGGCTCAACCCTTGTAGGAGCTACATTTTCTCCATGTGCTTAAATGTCTCCAAATCAGCAACATTACTTTTCCTCTACCTGCATAGTGAACAAACAAGTTAGCATAAAACATAACTCTTGAAGTTGATTGATTTGTTGGCAATAGACACATTTTAGCTTCATGATTGTTGTCATTGATGGCAACAAAGTTCATCCCACACATCCGCAGGACATGGCGTACCTATACTGGAAGTTAGAGTGAAGAATGTTATGGTTCAGTAAGCAAGAACAGAGCATGTGGCAAGGTTCGATAGTCAGGTCCGGATCTCTCAGAGGAAGTATCTTAGTAAAGTGTGGACATGGGAAAGTCAAGAGGTGTACCTTGACATTCCAGAGATTGAGCCTCCGATGATGAAAGAGTGAAAAGATATGAGCACCTAAGTGTTGGGCTCCTATTTGGCGGAGTTGAAAGAAGAAGAACTAACCGGTAGAGCATCAAATCTTAATCTGGATGAGTTATTATTTGTGATCACATTTCTTACGGTATCATTCATGATTGGCCGACATGATTGATAACTTCTATAAGCATCTCTTTGATATGCATCACTTGATAAGAAAGGATTCAACCGACAAACCAAGAGTTTGAGAAAATAGTAAGTATTCTGGATGCTGACTAGAAAGTGGATGAAATCCTTGGTGTGGATATATATGCCAGATTGATCTCAATATGAATGTGTGTTGTGTGTTGTGGTGTGCGAAGAAAAGTGGAAGAGCAGTAAGGCAGGTTCGGTATGTGACAGGACAACAACACCAAAGAAGACAAAGAATGAAGTGCAACAGATCACTGTATTGAACCTAACTGGAACTGAAACTCAGCATATGTGGATGCTTCTCATCAGTTCAAGTCTCTAGTTTCCTTGTATAAACTATTGTAGGCAGTGAGCCTCTTTTGAGCAGTGTACTTGGGCAGTGAGCCCTAATTGGCAAGTGCAAAATCAGAGAATACAATCTTGGGTTAATCACCCCATGGTTTTTTCCCTTAACAGGGTTTTCCACGTCAAAATCATTGTGTCATGTGTAGTGATGTTATTTCCATTTCATGGTTATGTTTGCTTATATGATTTAATGTTGCATTAATTGTTAAGGAAGATCAAAAAGTAGAAGTAATTAAGATAACTTATTCACCCCCTCTTAGTTATCAACATGATATTTCTCATGATGATATAATTTATTGCACATGTTTGATTTTTATCTAACCCCATAAAATGCATAATGTATACAAGTTTCATATGTCTGTTGATAAAACATATGAAGAATCTACATATTCAGAGATTCTAACAAGGCTTTTCTCCAATTTTGTAGGTACATTGTCCTGATCAAGAGCAAAAGATGAAGACATGAAGGACAAACAACCAATCAAGAAGATCAACCTTCAAAATGGTAATGATGGATATCCATTTTCCTCATGTGTTCCATTATTTTCCTTTATCTACAGATGTATAGCTTACACAATGTTTGCACTACTTAGTTTAGTCACTCCCACATCTTCTGTGGGACACATTTAAACATTTCTTTAAATATGATCAGTTACTTTACCTTATGCAAATGATTTATGTATGTTTATTTTTTTGAATCAAATACATAGGATAGAGTAATTGAAACTAATATGAAACATATGTTCAAAACATGATAATGAAATGACAGTTTATAAATACGTCTCCTTCACACTGGATTGTGATTACTTGAATAATTCAATCATATCATAACTGAAAGATAAAACTAGTTAGATACCCCCTGTCATTCTTTGACTGTCTAATCTTCTATCATCAGATAAATTTCACTTGTCAGGATGGTTTGACAGTTCTGATTGGACTATCAAATTATCTTGACAAATGATCTTTGCTACTCTCTTGCCAAGATATCATACATTCACTGATTGATCATACACTCAAAAAAATTTCTTTTATTCCTTTTGTTGCAACTACAACTCAGTCCAGCTAAACTAGGTGTAAACATAATTTAGTAACAATTACAATTAATGAGAAGCTTAAAAAATTGATTCTCCCTCACAAAATGATAGCATCTAGCTAAAAATAGGAGAAGTGCATGCTTTGACATAAGTCAATGTAAATTTCTTTAAAACAGAGAAAGACATTAGAATTTTTTTAAGATGAGGCACTGGATTTTCAACCAACATCGTTGTAAGAAATGAAAGAATTAACTTAGGTTTCCTGTGTAGAAAGTAATCACATTGGTATGAAATCGTGTGGTCAAGAAAGTCACCATCCAAGAAAAACAAACTAGCTCTTATGACTTGAGTTGTAGTTGGTGTGTATACTTCACTACATAAATCATCAAGTAGAACCTTGTTCTCAAAGGCTTTAATAGAAAGAATGCCCCTCTAACAACTCTAGCCTAACCCTTTAGAATAGATTTTCATATCTAGATTTGTATAACTTGAAGTTAAGGATTCACGAATAACATTTTTTGTTCATAACAACAAATCTAAACTCCCTTTACTTGTAAAGGGGATTCAAACCTTTTAAGTAAAAGCAACCAGATTTCATAAAGGAAGATAGTGTTTTATTCTCTCAAAGTGACTTCAACTACATCAGGACACTGTTAGATTCAAGGCAGACAACTGAGAGGGTGGTGAATTAGTTGTCCAAAACTTTCTTCCAATTTAAACACTTAAATCCACTTTAAAATTCAATAGAAACACAATGCATTAAATCAAGAGCAGAAACACATTAACAAATGAGAGACCAAGATTTTGACATGGAAAACCCGGTTAAGGAAAAAACCACAGGGTGACTAACCAAAGAATGTATTCTCTATTGGAAGAATAGAAAGAATAAAATGGCACATGCCAATTAGGGCTCACTGCTCACAAGACGCTCACTGCCTACAAGAGACTGACTATCTACAAAATAATAAGTATCACATACTTGAACTAGAAAATAGCATCTTCACCATGCTTGGGTCAGTTCCATTTAAATCCAATACTTCTACTCTGTCTTTCACTCTCCTCCTTGCTACCACACTCTAATCTCCACAAGATATATTTGAAATGACTTTATAATCCCTTATTTATACAAGACATCGACTTAGGAATAATCATCTAAGTTAGAAAACATCTACAAGAACATCAGTAGGATGTGTAACTCATCCGGTCGGCTAGACTAAGGAAGAACAGCATCATCCGGAAGTAAATCTTCAATTGCGAGCTTAGACTCTAATGCAAACCACCAACACAAACTGGACATGATCCAAAGATCTCCGCAAGCTTGCCTGAATCACCAAGAACATCCACACTACATCTTCTTACTAAAATCCTTCTCTCCTTCATCCGGAACCTCAAGAACAGAGTCTGTCATCACTGTCACAAAGAAATAGATGCTTGCGGACCTCCAGACCACAAACCAATCAATACCATAGCCTTGAATATTTTGAATTTCTCAAGAGCTTCTGATTTCTCTTTCAGAGATGTTACCCACATCATCTGGGAGTAGTCATCAATTAATAACATGAAGTATCTATCACCTTGCACACTTCTGATTCTTGCCAGACCACATAAGTCAGTATAAAATAAGTCTAATAATTTGGTAGAAGATTGTTCCTTGATTTTGAATGAGACTCTGCTTTGTTTTCCCAACTGACATTCTTTGCACAAACTATTTGTAGGTTTCACTAATTTTGGAAGATCTCTTACAGCCTAAGTATTGCTTATCTTGATGATATTATCAAAATTCACATGACACATCCTCCTATGCCATAACCAACTCTAATCAAATTGCACAAATAGACAACTTTTACCAGTACCAACTAAATGAAAGATATTACCTTTTGTTTGAGTACCAGATGCAATCTTTGTTCCAGAACTTTCAAAGATCTTGCATTTTCCATTTTTGAATCAGAGATCATAGCCTTTGTCCACCAACTGTCCAACACTGAGAAGATTGTGCTTCAATCCTTCAACATATAGTACATTACCATTTTTTTCCTTCCATCAAAAGAAATAGTTCCTCTACCTCTGATTCTACCAGCAGAATTATCACCAAACTTTACCACTCCTCCTTCATACCTTTCCAAATCTATGAACTTATTTTTGTCACCTATCATATGGTGAGAACAACCACTATTAATGACCCAATCATCCTTTTCTTCAACTTGGCCAGCCAAAGCTCTTTCTACAACTTTATGATTGATAGATTCAGAGGGCATTGGTTCTTCTTCCTTGATGGAATTAAACACCCAATCACTTTCGGATTTGTTTCCTATCTCTGATTCATCATTTGTTACTCCTTCATTATATTCTTCATGAACATAATAGCAATTATTTTGGAACCTTGATCTGTTAAGATTTAGCCTTCAAAATCTTTCTGGACATCTTGAGGCAAAATGACCAATCTTATTGTAATTAAAACACTTAAAAGACAATTTTCCTTCATACTTACTGGATCCTCTTTGCATTCTTTTTGCAATAAGGGCTTCAAGTTAAGAAATTTCTACTTCTTCTTCTTCCATGTCTTTTCTTGCTTTTTCATACCATGATAGTTTCCTTGACAAGTTTTCTCTGAGATCAAACCTTTGTTTACCTTTTACAGAGGCACTAGCTTTGAATGCAGATTCAGTCTTGGGGGGGTGCATTTCCAAACTTAGTCAATTCAAATGCAACCAATTTACCAACCAATTGATCTCTTGTTACAGTTGTATGTGCTCTGAATTCTTCAATGGAAGCAACTTTGATTTTATAAGAAGTAAGAAGGGATCTAAGAACTTTGCCATCAATCTCATCTTCATCCAAGACTCCACCAGTACATCTAATTGCACAAACAAGCTCATTTACTCTTGGTATAAAATTAGTGATATTTTATCTTCTCTCATCTTTAGATTTTCAAATTTTCCTTTCAGACACTGTAGCCTTGCGCATTTAACATACTTGTCTCTTTCATGCAAAAGTTCCAATTTTTCCCAAATCTCAAAAGCAGTTTGTAGATCAACAATGTTTGAAAGCTCTGAATCAGATAAGGCACTTAGAAGGGCTTCTTTAGGTCGCAGATTACTTTTAGCATCTATGATTTCAGTTGGGGTTTTCAGGCCATTCTGTGGAGGAGTATACTTCGTTGTGTCCATGGTCCAGTACTACATTCCCATACATTGCAAATGACATTTCATGCAACTTTTCAAGAGATTAAAGTTGGTTGCTTCAAACTTCAGACTATCCTTCTTATAGGACGACATCCTAGATCTCCTCAAGCAGTTAAGTTCTTTTAGAGGAATTTAGCTCTAATACCAATTGTTAGATTCAGGGCAGACAACTGAGAGGGCGGTGAATCAGTTATCCAAAACTTTCTTCCAATTTAAACACTTAAATACACGTTAAAATTTAGCAGAAACACAATCCATTAAATCAAGAACAGAAACACATGAGACACCAAGATTTTGACATGGAAAACCTTGTTAAGGGAAAAACCACGGGGTGACTAACCCAAGAATGTATTCTCTGTTAGAAGAATAGAAAGAATAAAATGGCACATGCCAATTAGGGCTCACTGCCTGAGCACACTACTCACAAGAGGCTCACTACCTACAAGAGACTCACTATCTACAAAATAATAAGTATCACATACTTGAACTGGAAAATATTATCTTCACCATGCTTGAGTCAGTTCCATTTAAGCCCAATACTTTTGCTCTGCCTTTCACTCTCCTCCTTGCTACCAAACTCTCATCTCCACAAGATACATTTGAAATGACTTTCTAATCCCTTATTTATACAAGACATCAACTTAGGAATAATCATCTAAGTCGGCAAAAATCTACAAGAACATCCAGAAGATGTGTAACTCATCCGATCGGCCAAACTAAGGAAGAACACCATCATCCAAAAGACCTCCACAACCTTGCCTGAATCACCAAGAACATCCACACTACATCTTCTTACTGAAATCGTTCTCTCCTTCATCCAGAACCTCAAGAACACAATCTGTCATCACTGTCACAAAGAAATAGATTCTTGCAGACCTCCAAACCATGAACCAATTGAGTTGAGACTTCTCAAGGACTTCCTAAACATTCCACCAAATCTACAGAATAGGATAATGTATTTTCGGATCTCACCGGACCTATGTGTATCACTCTGTCACCTCTGAACACCCACCAGAACCGGTTTTACTTGAGCGGCCACAACTTCTTCAAATATTCATATGGACCTCTAAAAACATTACTAGAACATGTTAAGACACATATCTACAAACCCTTTCAACCACATCCTCTAATCCTCATCTTAACTAGATCTTTTGCCTTACTCTCTTCACTGTTCTTCACTGTTCCTGATATGACCAATTTTCTCAATATCCTCAGCAAATAGTTCATCCAATCCTTGTCATTAATACAACAGGAGTATGTTGACATCAATGACAACACCAGTTAGGCCCATACTTGCAACATACACTACTATAATGCTCTTAAAGAGAAGCTAAACCTTGCCTTTTAACTGGTACCCAACAGTATTGAACTTGACAGGAAGAAAATTACATATAAACAAAATACATTCAAAACACCCTTCTTAATATTAGCTCTACAACTAGAGAAAGTTTGTTGTTGGGTTGGTCAAATTTGCCTCTTGGAGGCACCAGAATTCCTACCACCATCCCTACATGGGAAAAACGAAACTTGATAGAATAAAAAGAGAGAAGAGAGTTCTCTCATGCTATAGAAAACTAGCAGATCTGGAAAATTTTGATTGCTAGAATGATATACAAGACTCAAAAAACCCTAAGAAAATAAATACATTGGACCTAAGGGATCCTTGAAGTAAACCTATGCAATAGGATCCCATTATCATGCTTGAATGGGCGTCAATCCACCATCTAGGTCGTCATTCCCTGAGTGTAGTGCCTTGATGGTTGTCGCTCCTCTTGGCAGCCTAAATCAACACAAGACCAAAACTCAACACAAAAAAGGAAAGCATGATGTTCACTAGGCCACCAACCATTAAGAAACTTGGTAACATTTCATTACTTCAAATCTCCTATGCTTCAACTATGAGATGAACAAACATTGGCAGTTACAGGATTAGCAGGGCACAGGAAAGAGAAGAGAGGGGATTTTAGGATGCATGTAGGTCAGGGTTTGCTAACCCTTTGGTCCCTTTATTCATTCCATGTGGTATAAAGAATACCTATTTAATTATATGTGATTCTTCACTTAAATCAATATTAATATTCTCTGCTTGCCCGACTAATGGTAAATCTAGTAAGTTTTTATTTCTCCATCAACTAAATTTTTAAAAAAATTACAAACATGATCTCTATTTCGAAAAAGGATCTATGTGTTATCATTAATTTATTAGTTAATACTACCCATAATTGTTTATTTCTTAATTTTCATATTTTTTTACATTTGAAACAATTTATTGTAGTGAATGTATTAGGGAATGTTTTTCTTCCTGGTAAACTATAGGTATGTAAACCTTTCATTTATTAATAAACTATATATATAAACATGATATGTGTTAGCATAATCTTTGTACTTTTGATTAAAACTAATATTTTCCTTATGATGAAGTCATGAACGACCCCCTTGACCACACGTAGTTTACCATGTTGAAGAACTAAATTGATTTTATTTATAATGAATATCCTCTACTTGAGCCACCTTTTTTTATCAATAAGGTCTTATATTTTATGTTTGAGTGTAGTGCACCTACTGATATTTTCTTCCCATGAATCTAATGATGAAAAAAAACTAGAAGCGTTAAAGTGTTAAATTGTGATATTTATGGATCTATCAATTGTAGAATGACATGAAGTAAGGTGATTAGAGGTTGTGGCATTTATTATAGCTCTATGTGAGGATGAACAAGTAATCTAGTAAGCTTTCTATTCCTTTAGTTTTACTTGAATCATTTTGTCTTGAGTAGTGATCTAGTATTGACATAACTGTAGTCTAATGTTGGATACCTTAGCCTAACATTATTGATATTTTGAAAAAAAATTAGGGTTTTTGTTTCATTGTGTTCTTTTTGTGATGAGAGCATGACATTTCCACAACCTCTCATCACCTTACTTCACGTCATTCTAGAATTGATAGATCTATAAATATCACAATTTAACACTTCAACGCTTCTATTTTTTTTTTACAACTATCATTAGATACATGGGAAGAAAAATATGGGTAGGTGCACTACACTAAGACATAATATATAAGACCTTATTGACAAAAAAAAGGTGGCTCAAGTTGAGGACATTCATTATAAAGAAAATCAATTTAGTTCCTCAACATGATAAACTATGCGTGGACAAGGGGTTCGTTGATGACTTCATCATAAGGAACATATTACTTTTAATCAAAAGTACAAAGATAATGCTAACACATCTCATGTTTATATATATAGTTTAATAATAAATGAAAGGTTTACATACCAGTAATTTACCATAAAAAAAACATTTCCTAATACATTCACTACAATAAATTGTTTGAAAAGTAAAAATTATGGAAATTAAGAAATAAACAATTATGGGAAATAATAACTAATAAATTGATGACAATAGTTATAGCCTTTTTGAAAAAGAGATCATGCTTGTATTTTTTTGTCATAATTTTGTTGAAGGAGAAATAAAAACTTACTAGATATACCATTAATTGGGAAAGCAGAGAATATTAACATTGCCTTAGGTGAAGAATCACATATAATTAAATAGGTAGTGTTTATACCACAAGGAGTGAATAAAGGGACTAGAGGGTTAGCAAACCCTAACACTACATGTGTCGTAAAAATTTGTAATGCCCCTCATTTTGTCCTGAGATAGTTGGTAGCTTTATATTGTTCTTTACTAGTAAAAGATGTTTGTATTTATTGTTATGCTTGTGGACGGTGTAGTATTACTCTTTTGAGTACCCTACTACACTGCAATTCCCTGACTCTGTGTGCTTAATGTATTTGCATATACTTATATACAATCCACTATTCTTATGGAAGTTGCAGGTACTAGGCCTCGACTCCACCTAACTTAGGAGGTCTGAGTGGGCCCCTACACCAATGGATAACGTTGAGGGATATAACATGAGGTTTGCCTAGGTCAGTTTTGTTTTCAGTCAGTGGTCATGAGTTTTGTTGTTACTTTATGGTCATTGCCTCGGTTATCGTTGTCATTGGTATGCTTTGGTTTCAGTCTTTGTGTATTGGTCATAAATGAATTTATTATTATAATGATATTAATGGCGTTTTATAGTTGATATTTATTAATGTGAAACTAGGAGTATGTTTAAGTGATTAAATTATTGATTTTTGTGTGGATTCTAATTGATATTGTCCTAAGTCAGACATAATATTGTATGATTAATACTATATGGCAGTTTGAAAATATTTTTAGTTAACAATTTATTGTTGTGAGTTGTCGGATGAGAATTCAATTTGGGAGAATCTCTCTATCAAATAAAATTAATTGTCTTCTTCTTTTAGTGATTAGTGGAATCCTCTGTAACAGATTATGGTGATATGGAATTAAAGGGTTTGTCTATTTTGGGTTTTCGTGGTTTCTATCTTAAAGAGGGAAGAGTTTTAGCAGGGAGGTTCCGGGGGAAGAGAGAGGGAGTTCCACAAAGAGGAGGTTGCTGTTATCTTATTTGGTTTGACATACAAGAGGTATGTGAATGGATCTTATCGACTGTTATGTTATACTATTCTCTGCAAATCAGTAAGAGCATATATTTCTAAACTATCTATTCATTTACTTCTCTGTGTATTCTATGATCATCGCATCTCATGTAATATATTTTTGTCAAACCATTAATGTGCCTTTTTCTTTTGCAATTCCATTTGCCTGAATGTTTCAAAATCCTCCCCACAATTCTATTCGAACCATTTCCTGATATTTTCTTTAGATTGGAAGTGTCTAAACCCTTTTTGATATTCCAATTTGCATAGTGCATTTCTCCTTTAGTTGATATTTATGTGTGCATGGCTGATCTTCTCGCCATGATAGCTATCCTACAAACACCCTCGATCTTTTCAATGAGAGACCTTTTAAATTTGTGATTTTTTTCCCATTAAGCTAAGATTCATTGTTTTGTTATTGAAGGTAGATTATCATACACAGTCTAGTTTTATTTGAATGATGCATATAATTTTTCATCCAGGCATATGAGATTTTATCCCATTATAGTAGTTTAGATGAGATTGTTAATTTCATTATGAAAACTTCATATACCCATATGGTCTAAGACCTTACCTAGTTTGTCCCATATTTGATTAAGATCACCATCCTCTTTTTATTTTTATATATATGCCCCTCTAGATGTCTCTGATTGGAGTGGAGATGAGATTCGTGGTTTGGTCATGAAAAATTCTTTGTTTCATGTCTTTTCTTGCTAAGTATATTCTACTATGAATGTCAAATAAATATAGAGTAAACCTTGCACCTTCTGATAGAATCTAAACAAGCATCCTGAAAACACTTTTTCTAGGGAACCATCACTAACGTGTTACACTAGTGGTAAAGATGGATCAGATTTTATGTATGTCTTCATCTTTAATTTCAGTATAGTCATCACCAGCATCTTCATCATCTTTGTCCATACTAGTAATACCTTCATTAAGCTTGACATTATCAAGAAGCTCATCATAGGCCTTCAGAAACCTGGCCTCATCAGGGACGTATTTCTGGATAAATTATTTATTGCTTCTATAGCCTGAAAGTGGTGTAAGAATTTAGTAGCAATCTAAGAAAACATCTTGCTAATTTGTAAACTATTTACTAGCAGTAAAGCAAATATGTTTTAGAAACAAATTGATAAATTCCTAACTATATATCTTTTTTTTGCATGAGAAAGAATTCAGTGTTCATCGGAACAAAAAAGAAGTAGGTGCACAGGAATATACAAGAAGACTTTTCACTATAGTGGTAGAGAAATAATTCTCTTTTCTGCCTTTCGCATAGAATCTAATAATGTTCAAAATTTAAAATTACCCTACCACTTGCATCTTCCAATCAAGCTCTCCAATTCTGAAAAGATCTCAATTTTTGGTTGACATAACCCTTTGGTTAAGATCCTATAAAATGTGGCGTGATTGAGGTTGATAGGTCTGGGTTATTTTCTACAGAGCTCTTCCAACTAAACTTTTCATTTCTATAGGACCTCACCCTATTCCAAAGCTCCCTTTTTATCTCATGCAGAGATGATGTTGGAAAAGGTTGTGAAGTCCAACCTCTCATTCAACTTATGCATTGCTTGAAAGTTCTTAGGCCTTTTCAATGAACTCTCTTTGTGTGTTCATTGTTTTGTTCATGAGACGTCATCTCCTTGTAACTTTCCATACAACCATTTATCTTTAGTGTTTATGTTTTCTCATTCTACTACTTGTTTAATAGTATATCTTATGCTATTCCAACACTTCCAGTGTGGCTCATGCTTAGATCTAGCCAGGTCCATTAATTGCATATAGTTTTCCAGACATTGAGACCATGTTTATGTTTCTTTTTTAGCTTGCATGCTTATCACGACACTTCAGTTACTGATATTCTATTACTAATGCTTCTTCTTCACTGACTAAAAATATGATATGATAAGAGTAAGTTATGACATGTAATATCACTCATACTATTTACGTCTTAGGTTGCTAAAGTTATGGTATGACAATTTTTGCTCACACTATTATTGTTGGCAAAGATAAAATCTTTAATAGCTCTAACAAAACTATTTATGATTTAGAAATAAAGTCGTTATGTTTAGAAAATAAAGAAATTTAAGTTTTAAAAAAAGAAACGTTTCTATAAGTTGTTGACTTCGGAATCATTGTTGAGAATCTCAGCTTAGTAGTAAGTATCTCTAATTTTTTTTATTGGTTAGACATTGTTATGAATGGTATCTCATTTGTATCTTCGTTCGATGATGCATGGGAGGCTCTTTCTATTCTTATCTTTTGATGTTAGATGTAAACGGATTAAATCATTCGTAGGAAGATCCCTTATTAATTTCTCCAGCTAGGTAAAATAGGAATCTCTGAAGTGGAAATAAAGATTAGGGAAAGTTAGTATCATTTAGTTGTATTGCTTAGTTGGGTGACCTCAAATCTCCTAAAGATTTATATCTGAAAATAATTAAGTTTTATATCATTTAGTTATAAGTATTTTAATATATTATTTATTAGAAATAGGTTCAATAATTACCTGTGTATTAGAATTAGATATGGTATCAGAAGAAGTTATATTATTGGAATCATAGGTTTATGATTAGCTTGTAATGGAGGAAGTTATCAAAATGGTTAAATTTAAAATTAGTTGATATCTGAAATTGTTTATTATCACTTTCTTTGGATTGGGTTAAGTTAAGATATTGTTTATAGAAATGTATTAGTCTATGTTTTCATTAATTGATTAGTTAACATTTGTTTGTAAGTTTGCAAATAAATTTTTCTATGGGTGTCATAAGTTTAGGTTGCAATATAATCCATTGGGAAACCTTTTAAAATTAATTATAGTAGGTTCTTGAGATAAAAGATATTCAAATTTTATAATAGTTAATTTTGCAAACCTTGGCGGGATTAGGACTTTAGTGCATCTTGGCTATGACTAATATTCTAGTTAGTAAGATTGTAGGATCTTGATGTCTTGATTCTTAATATTGTTTTATTGATTTGTTTTATATCTCTTAGAGTCATAGGTTTACGTGCAATTTGAGTTGTGATTGGGATTTCTTTTAAAAGTGTATAGAAGTGAATTGAGAGTAGTAAGTTATTAAATTAATCAAATGAGGAATAATAAACCTTGTGATTTGATTTGAATAGTGAGTTTGTGATTCAATCTAAAAAGAGAGATTTAAGGTCTTAACATTGTTCAAAAAGTGTTCTTGGATATTTAAATATTTATTCCTTACTGTTTATTGCTGATTTTAGACCAATGTGTATCAACGATGCGATTTGGTCATGTCATTTATTTTGGTTTTGAGTCTTGCTATTTTAATTGGTGACCATGTCAGTTTGTGGGAGTTCAAGTTTGTTAAGTGTCATGCTTTGATAGTTGTTTATTGGTATTTATGTTAAAATGTTTTTAGCTCCAGAGGCTTGTTACCTTGAATCCAGTGCGATATGGTGGCAAGGATATATTGGTGATGTGTCTTTTGGTATGAGTTCTTGATGTAGATTGGAAAAGATTTTTGTTTTGAATTTGAAAATTGTTGATTAAATGTTTTATTTAATTTGGGATTTTGAAATGGACAGGGGAAAGTTTCGTGGTTGAGAGTTTGGATCTAAAATGATCTATGCAATGTTTTAGTTTGTGAAAATTTGATGCCTTTCAATCCCTTTTCCATGCATGTTATTGGTTTATGGGTGATGGTTAAGGCTTGCAAATTCTATGTAGGGGAGTCGCTTCCATGGTGGCACCGGTGCCCAAAGTGGCTACCTGGAAAACCCCATGGAAGTTGTAAGCAAGTGATAACTAAATAATTGATCTAAGTGGGTTGGGTAGTGATCCATATAACAAGATAAGTATGATGCTACACCCATACCTTGAGTGCTTTCAAAGGCTAAGGATGGGATGAGAAGGCTTGGTTGGCAAGGTTGACTTCCTTGTCTCCATGAGAGGAAGTGTTGACTCTGCATGTGTCACCCTATGGGGCCGGTGCCTATAGAGAGGTCTCCAGGAAAACCATAGATGGGGGATAGCTTCTAGTGAGAGATAGCCTGGAACCCATGCTAGGACCATGCGATGACACTCTCCCTACTGCAACTTAGTTATTTCCTCTTTCTCTTTTGTTGTTACCTTTGGAGTTTAGACTTGTCTTAATGATCTTGATGAACTGACTTAGTGATTTGTTTTATCTTGATGATTTGACTTATCTTGAGTATTGGCTTGATGATTTTACTTATCTTGATGATTGACGTGTCTCGATGATTTGACTTGTCTTGATGTTTGAGTAGTCTGGATGATTTGTGATGATCTGAGTTGTCTATGTCAACCTTTATCTATTTGCTTATATCCTTCACTTAGTGGAACCTCATTGTTATCTCCTAGCTCAGGGGGTGGACCTCAAGGATCCACATGGTTGGGTGGAAGAGCTTAATCCATTGGTTTTTCTTGGCCAAACTAACTTGTGTTCATTGCAAATGATTCTCTAGTTCCAGACTTGTACTTGCATCCTCAAAAGTTATATTATAATTTTAGTATTGTATTATATTGTTGTATATTGTAAACTGACGTGATCGATCATGTAATATTTTATTTGAACCTTTATAAATATTCATCTCTGCAAATGAATGATGTAAATCCTCTGCTATTGTATTATAATGTATATCACTTGTATTGTTATAATTTTATGTTTTTCTGATGCACTTATGTTCCCTAGAGGTGTTATCTGTTCATTTTATTTAATGTTGTTAATAGTGTAGATGATTAATGCATTTACTTGCTACAAAAAAAAATATTTCTGTTATTTTCCATTTGTTAGTCTAACACTCTAGGGTTGCATGACGAGGCATCAAATTTGGTATCAGAGCTAGGTTATTGCAAAATTAGGGTTTCCAACAAATTTGCTCTCAAGGCAGCCAATTTCCTAATTTTTTGGATTTGTTTCTTGGTAAGTGGTATCTTGGACCTAATAAGTTACAGTAAAAATTTTAGAGAATTTGCATTTCATTTATGTGATTCATTTCAAAAATATCGGTTTCCTTCATGACGGGGCCTGCAACAAGAGGCAAAAAGAATGCTGCCATGCCGGTGAAATCCTCTGATAAGGATGGGGAAACAATAGAGGATAGTAATCCCAATGAGGAAATAAGTAAGTTCAAGGAAGAGGTTAATAGGGATATGTGTGACCTAAGAGGAGATATATCATATACAAAGCATGTTAAGCACCTATATGAATGAACCAAGAAAGGAGTTCTCAAGCAACCAAGGTGAAACCTTCAAGTTGGCTAATAATGACACAAATTTTAATACTCATATGGGATCTAAGAATTTTTTTCCGAAGGTTGATATGCGCAAGTTTGATGGTAAGGATCCTCTAACATGGGTAAACCAAATGGAGAATTTTTTTGAAGTACATCAAATCCCATATGGACAAAAGGTCACGATGGCTTCCCTATATCTAGAACCAGATCAATACATTTGGTATCATTGGCTTTGTACTCATCAGAGTAAAAAGGGTCTCACCGTCTCATGGCCAATTTTTATAGAAGAACTCCAAGCACAATATAGCAATAGTGTGACAGACAACTTCTTCAACCAGCTTGCTAAACTTCAACAAACAGGATTAGTTAAGGACTATATTCAAAAATTCTAAAATCTATCCTTAAGAGTGGATACAATTACAGAGGAGAACTTGAATTATTTTTTCTTGGGTGGTCTCAAGGATCGCATTCAACATGAGGTACGTATGTTTAGTCCTAGCTTAGTAAATGAGTCTTTTACCTTGGCACGCCGGGTAGAGAA
Source organism: Cunninghamia lanceolata (assembly GCA_027924645.1). Lineage (NCBI taxonomy): Eukaryota > Viridiplantae > Streptophyta > Pinopsida > Cupressales > Cupressaceae > Cunninghamia > Cunninghamia lanceolata. Next base: position 7,198,450 of record BSBN01000934.1, read on the forward strand.
GAAGTATTTGATTCCTAGAAAGCAAGGGGCTAATGTGAGAAGAGAGAAAGGATATGCAACACCTTCCCTTCCTCAACCTACTAGGTTGACTCCACAACAAATTGAGGAGAAAAGAGCAAAAGGGTTGTGTTTCAATTGTGATAGAAAATATAGTTGAGGACATAAATGTAGTGAAAAGAAATTGTTCTATATTGAAGGTCCAAGTGAGGAAGAAGAGGAGGAACCCATATTAGAGGAGGATAGGGAGTCAAGTGAGGAATCACATGATTCTCGACCAATAATTTCTTGTCATGCACTGTCAGGTTTCAGTGCACCACAAACTCTCAAGGTAGGGGGTTTCTTAAAGAAACAGAAAGTAATAGTGTTGATCGACTCAGGTAGTACTCATAATTTCATCAACAAAAAGTTGGCAACTCGTCTAAATTGTTTTATATATCAAGCCCCAGAGTTTTAGGTTTTGATTGCAAATGGGGATACAATTAGTTGTTCAGGAAGTGTCATACCATTAAATGATCGATGGGAGATTATCAACTTGATACCCCAATGTATGTGATATCCATGGATGCAGCAGTTATTGTTTTGGGAGTACAATGGCTTACTACATTGGGAACAATTGAGATGAACTTCCAAGAACTATTCATGAGATTTCAATTAGAAGGAAAGGTAGTGGAGCTAAGGGGGTTGAAGGAAAAATCCCCACAGATGGTAAGCTCTCATCAAATGCAAAAGTTGCTTAAGAAAGGAGCGAATGGATTTGTGGCCCAGCTATGTTCATTAGAAGTCTCTCAATCTAATGCTCTTACTCATCCAAATTTAGAAGCAATAATTGATCGTCACTCAGTGGTTCTTCAAGATATGCCTAAAGGACTTCCTCTTAAGAGGGATCATGACCATGCCATACAACTACTACCAAGGAGCCAACCACCAAACATCAGGCCTTATAGGTACCCACACATACAAAAAAAGTGAGATAGAATTTTTTTTTGAGGAGATGCTAGAGGCAGGAATTATCAGGAATAGCCAAAGTGCTTACTCCTCACCTATGGTGATGGTGTGTAAGAAGGATGAAACGTGGCGCATGTGTCCAGATTATAGAGTGCTCAACATGTACACCATTAAACATAAGTTTCCTATTCCAGTCAGTGATGATTTGCTAGATGAGTTGAATGGAGCTATGTATTTTACCAAGTTAGATCTTAGATCTAGTTATCACCAAATTCAGATTAAGGAGGAAGATATTTATAAGATAGCATTTTGAACTCATGAGGGTCATTATGAGTTTTTGGTGATGCCATTCAGTCTTACCAATGCACCATCTACATTCCAAAGTTTGATGAATTCCATTTTTAATAAGTAATTGAGAAAGTTTGTGTTAGTGTTCTTTGATGATATATTAATTTATAGAATGACTTGGGAAGAACATTTGCAGCATGTAGATCAAGCATTCCAATTACTCAAAGATCATCAACTCTATGCTAAGCCATCCAAGTGTGCTTTTGGTCTTAAGGAGGTGGAGTATTTGGGACACATAGTTTCACATGAAGGAGTAAAGGTGGACCCTAACAAAATTAAGGCTATCATGGAATGGCCTATTCCAAAAACCATTAAGAAACTGAGGGGTTTCTTGGGATTGATAGGGTACTATAGAAGATTTGTGAAGAATTATGGTCATATAGCAACACCCCTCACCACTCTATTGAAGAAGGATTCTTTTCATTGGAATGAATCTGCTAATGTAGCATTTGAGCAATTGAAGGAGGCTATGTGTACAACTCCAGTGCTTGCCACTCTAGACTTCACCAAGGAATTCATTGTGGAATGTGATGCTTCTAGAAATGGGATAGGAGCAGTTCTCATGCAAGAAGGTTGACCAATTGCTTTTGAGAGTTGTCAATTAAAGGGTAAAAATCAGTTCAAACCTATTTATGAGAAGGAAATGCTAGCAATCCCTCATGCAATTAAACAATGGAGGGATTATTTAATGGGTCAACACTTCAAGGTTAAGACTGATCATGAGAGCCTAAAATATTTTTTGGAACAAAGACTATCCTCCTAAGAGCAACAAAAATGGGTCACTATGATGTTGGGATATGACTTTGAGAATGCATATAAGAAAGGGAAGGAAAATATTGTGGCCGATGCACTTTCTAGGAAGGATGAGAAAGATGAAGCCTTATTGTGTGACCTTTCAATATTACAAGAAAATTGGGTGGAAGAAGCCAAAGTAGAGTGGAAAAATGATGTTACAACAAGTAATCTCATCCAACAATTAAAAAGTGATCCTAGTAGTTCAGATAGGTTTTGTTTGAAGGGGGATATTCTTTGGTATAAAGAGTGCTTGTATCTCTACGAGAATTCCACTCTTAAACACAAGATTCTCACAGAGCTACATGAGTCCCCAGTTGGTGGTCATTCAGGATTTTTGAAGGCATATCATCGGGTCAAGCAAGTTTTGTTTTGGGAAGGGCTAAAAGGTGATGTTCAAAAATTTGTGGTTGAATGTTTGGTTTGTCAAAGAAATAAGGGGGAGACAATTAAGACACTAGGTCTCTTGCAACCCTTATCTATTCCTAGCCAGCGTTGGGAAGAGGTATCCATGGACTTCATCACAGGGCTTCCCAAATCTAAAGGTCATAATGTCATCATGGTAGTAGTTGACTGCCTCACTAAATATGCACATTTCATTGCATTATCACATCCTTTTATAGCAAGTGCAGTGGCAAAAGTTTTCTTGGAGAATATTCAAAAGCTACATGGTACACCTAAGGTTATTGTCAGTGATCGTGATCCTATCTTTACTAGTCACTTTTGGAAAGATTTATTCTCATGTTTTGGTACTCAATTGGCTCATAGTTCTTCATACCATCCTCAATCAGATGGGCAAACTGAGCTTGTTAATAAATGTTTGGGAGGATGTCTACATTGTTTCACTTCAGAGAAACAATCTCAATGGGTAAATTGGCTACCACTTACAGAATGGTGGTATAACACTTCTTTTCATAGCTCATAAAAAATGTCTCCATTATTGGCACTTTATGGATATCATCCTCCTTCCATCACATCATCATTAAAGGTGTCACCAAGAGTTCAGGCAGTAGAGGAGCACTTGCTTCATCAACAACAGGTACTTTTAGGACTCAAGGAGAATTTAGCTATGGCACAAAATTGAATGAAACAACAAGAGGACCAACATCGTAGTGAAAGAAATTTTGAAGTTGGGGATTGGGTCTTCTTGAGATTGCAGCCTTATAAACAAATCTTAATGAAGCAACAAAAAAGGAATAATAAGTTGTCTCCAAGATATTATGGGCCACACCAAATCATGCAAAAGATTGGTAGTATTGCCTACAAGCTAGAGTTGCCACCAACAACAAAGATACATCCAGTTTTCCATGTTTCTTGTTTGAAGAAGGTAATTGGGTAGAATATTCCTACTCAAATAGTACTACCAGAGCTCGATGAAGAAGGAAGAATAATTTTGGAACTAGAGTGCATTCTTCAAACATGCACGAAGAAGCTGAGGAATATAACCCTCACTCAGTATCTCATCTAATGGAATAATTTACTAGTTGAAGAGGCCACATGGGAGGATGAGGAGTGCATTCAAAAGAATCCACACTTGGTCAGCATTGACGACAATGCTTCTTTGAAGAGGGGGGGCATGCTACGCCCTTAATATTGGTGTACATAGGGTTATGAATAGTCAGCTTGTGTCTATCTTAACTCCTAATTAAGTCATGTTATCATTATTATATTATTATTTAGTTAGATAGGTCAGACTAGGTGTTATATAGGGGCGTGTCTATTCATCCTAAGCATAATTAGGTATATATAGGAGGAGGTGAGTCTTATTTCATCATCATATTGTGAAGTTTGTTCTCATTGGAGATATTTGGAGGTTGCCCCCTTGAAGTGGCCTGTTATTCTCAGTTATTATCAAGTATTTTCAGAATATTTCATATTATCTTCTTCCATTGTGCAAGTTATTTCATTACACATATGCAGACTTGCTATGTGTAAAGGAGGCTCGGTGTGGAATTCCAAACATGGAATATGCACTAGAGAATGATACTTAATTAAAGAGGGCTTTGATATCTCTGTGCCTATGCAAAGATGAGGCATGATGTAGAATAAGGAGAAACTAACATTGAGATTAGATGAAGCATTGAAATCTGCATTCCATATTTCCAAATCTAGGTGTAAGTATGTTTAGAAAGAGACACCAAGAGGAGTTTATTAGAGCTATATTTATTTCTGCCCTAGTTGTCATCATTTCTTGCTGATCTGAGCCACCCAACTATTGGAAAGATGTTGTAGGATTTTGAGGAAAGTTTGTTTTTGAATTCTCTATTGTTTACCAGCATGTTTGAAGAAGACTGATAAATGCAATTATGAAGTGAAGATTGTGGATGGTGAATTATGCATTTGTTGCCCTACGTAGACCTGTGAAAGTGTATAGAAGACAAGTGACTGGCATATCAAGTATGAGGAATACTTTTATATGATATTCACTAGTGCATTGGAGAAGGCTGTGATCCAGTTTGGAGACTTCCTAATGTAGTGTTACTCTTCCTATCATTGCCCAAGTCATTTGAAGTAACACAATAGGATAATTTCATTTGATTTGAAGGTTCATTCTTTGTACAACCGTTCATAGTTTGAAGACTATTTTCTTGCCACTCAAAAAGACTATTATTTGCATTTAGTTTGCTTTGATTAGTGGTTGAAAGTAATATGTTGTAAATTCTACTCACTACCATACACTGTGAAAATCAAACCTGAGTACTTTATTGATAGTGCCGACTGTATTCTGCCATCTTTGTTGAAAGAAAAGAATTTCTTCTATTCACGGAGACTGAAGTTTGTTTTTTGGAAACTAGAGCCATTGTGGACAATTGTTTTGTGAAATAAGGTGTTATAAAGTGGTTGAATTATTTGGTCTTAACAAAGGTATAACATTAAAAAATTATAGATTCAAAGTTTAAATAAGAGTTTCATTGGAGTAATAAGGTAAGAATTGTTGAAGGTTTAATTTGGTGAAGGTTTAATAGTGTCTTGGATGTACAAGATTGACTAGTGTAAGGGTCCATTATTGGTCAAAATTGACATCATTATTTTTAGAATTTGAACATGGCCACACATTATGCTTGTGTTCTTGGTGTCATCCATGCTATCCTTGAGATAAATTTTGAAGACTCATATGCCTATGCCATCGAAGGTTTAATGCTACACCTGATAGGGCTATTGGAGATTCACTCACAACCTCAAGTGGATAAAGTGTAACATGGCCACATTGGAGGCAGGCGACATTGGAGGATGGAGAATTTTTTATCATCTCAAGTGAGCTTCTCTCTTTGAGATGATGCTTTGCATGAGAAGCATTTTGGGTTTTGGTTGTTTTTCTTTTCTTTGTTGATGCTGATGAATTTGAAGAATGTATGTTTTGTGAAGATTTTGTTTTGGAGATAGGTTTGGGATTTGGTGTTGAGCTCAATATGGATTGTTGTCCAGTGAGCTTCAAAGAGTATATGACTGATAATTATACCCTTTCACAGTCACTAGACCATGATAGAGATCTGTCATATCTCTTAGGGTTCATTGTTGAATAATTCAAGACTCTGTGATTTGAGAGTTTGGGACTAAAGAGCTCAAGAACACAGCTCAAAGTTGTGCCTTTCTAAGGGTAGATGAGATAGCATGATGGAGCCCCGCTTGGTTCAGGATTTGTTCTTTGGGAGAAGATCTTCTATAAAATATGTATTCATATTATGTAATCAAGTTATGAGTAGTTATGTTCGGTTACATATAACCGAACTCTTCTCATAGTTTACATACATGGTTTTGTATTTGCATATCATCGAATCAATAAATAATTTAATTTACTTCACAAAATTAGTCCAAGGAAAAGAAAGCAAACCACCTCACTACTTCTCACCAAAGGCATGGCAAAAAAAATTCTAAGCTTGAGAAGGCATCTTCTCATTATTTTTTGCCCACAAATTTTGTTTCCTTTTAAAGTTTATGGAACCTACAACAACTTGGCTAGATTTGTGGCGTTTATGACACACCCTCAATGGATCCTGATAGATATTATATGATGCACCCATTCACCAAATTTAAAGGATAAGATGGTCAAAAAAGGAATCACATTATTCACATCCATATTAACACAAAATATAGAAAACAATGAGTCCTTTTTGCATTTGGTCACTAAATCAAAATCAATGAATTAACCAAAAGATTTAGTGAAACCCACCAACACATCATCCTCCCAATATTTTAGTGATAACCTAGGAAGCCTAACCTAGAACTGGATTCTATTAATTCATTCCTTCTTAGGATCATAGGCCAAAAACCATTTTAAAGGAGTATGGACTAGCCTTGCCAAGAAGTCATTACCCATCCAAGAGGGTCATAACACAATATTCATAGTTCAAAAAGGAGATAAAAGGAAGCCCTTCATTATAGCTGATATCTCATATTCACTGTAAAGACTCCATTTTCTATTAGTTGATTTTCTAAAAACATCAATATTTGGCCTAGCCCTAGAAAACTCCCAAATAAGAGAATTCCCCAATCTGGAGGACTATCTTTCAACAATAAATGTTAGGGACACTAATAAGAACACCCTTACCATCCCCAATAAGAGATAAAGATAAAGAATGAGTAGGGCATGGAAGTAACCTTACCTTTAATAGCATCAACCCAAGATTTATCTAAAGGCAAGCCAAAGTCATTACCAACAATGACCCCAAATCTTGTAGTGCCATAGAAAACTCCACTACCTCCAAACCTTGACGGATAGAACTATAAGATGCTTGCAAAGTAGCTATTGTAACATCATCAAACACATTTGACTTTAGTGCATTTAAATTTGAAATCCTGCCAAAGACAAAGCTTGTATGGGCACTAGTATGAGACATGTTTCCCCCTAAGCGTGCAAGCTTATAGCATGAGTGGAAAGAAACAAAAGCACCAAAACATCCTTTCTACAAAAGCCAAAGCTTGTATGGGCACTAGCACGAGACATGTTCCCCCTAAGCATGCAAGCACATAGCATGAGTGGAAAGAACCAAAAGAACCAACACATCATTTTGACAAAATCCATTCTCTATCCTAGTAGGAGAAATAAATGAGCCCTTGGCATTAACACCAAGGAAAAAATCATGAAGAGAGATGGGGAACTGCATAGACTTTAGAAGGAGGAAACCAATTTCAAATTATATTTCAAGCTAATACCATCATGACAATCCCACCCAGCATCAACTAGACTAGCAACCATCACAAAAGGGCATTCTAACACCACTAAACCCACACCTTCTCTACAAAGAATACCTCAAAGGCCCTTTGATAGACTTCAAACTAGAGGTCAATAAGTCATTGCTCTTATTCCTTGTCTAAGGAACCATTCAACACATCCTCAACCTCTCCCTTTGCAACATCAAGACCATCTTTATACTCATCTTCCTCATCTCCATCTTCCTAGTTGTTCTTGCTCATCAATGATTCAAACCCCATTCTTCCCAGTGATTCTATTAAATTAAATGTAAAACTAGTAATATTTAAATAAAATTCATCTTATTATTAACACAAACTTCTCACTAATATTTCAAATCCTAAAATTATCATGGAGCTTTTACATAAGATTATCCTAATTTTAAGACAAATTGTTTTGAGTGGTGCTTTTGAATACCATCAAATTAAAATAAACGATATGTTTATGAGAATGAAATGGTTATTCAATATGCTAGACTACTACATTAATTTGATTATAAAAAAATTCTGATCAGTTTTATCCTTTGAAAGTTGGAAGGTTATTTGAGACATTTAATTCAATTTATATGTATTAGCCTAGAGGAATAACCTATGATCCAACCAAAAATATTGGTGACATAGAGAACTTCGTGGTGAATTGAAACACGTCATTATCAAGGAACACTAGAATATAATTTCGTCCATCGTATTGGAATACCTCCTCACAAAGAATTGTGAGTTCCATATATTTTAACTGAGAAAATACCAGCGCATAATTTTTCATTTTCTAACAATTTTTATAATGCGTTTCACTCGAGGAACTATCAGATCTGAATATTTTAATCACTGAATAAAGGGAATACTTTCTTGTCTACAACCCACTGATTCAATAACACACGGGGATGTTTACAGTTCATATGAATGGTGGATAGGAATTGATTATTCAGTTTCTTTTCAGTCAACCCTAATATATAAACCTTATCTCTTATGGCCCTTTATGGAATATTTTTTCCATGTGAAGAATCATCCTGTTCACTTACATCACAAAACAGTTCATCGAATTTTACTCGACACCAGAAAAGCAGGAAAATCTATTGGAGAATTTTTGTAGATAAACTTGTCTTCTACTTTATTTTGAGGATAAAGAAATTCCCTATCCATTCGAAGTGGGGAACTGAAGTGGGGAACCAAAGTTGACATTTCATTCAGATACATTCCAAATCTTGCCTATATATGCTCTAGCCAAATAACATATCACAGACATGCCAGACTATCTCATTGAAAGCTTTATGCTTTTGAGATCCATTAGTTAGGAGGAAAAATATGAGAGAAGTGCTACTACCTCTCCCTCAAAGGCTTCCAAAATCCCTGTTTTCTGTGATTTTCGGAACCTTATGAGGGGAGATAAGAGCATTTAATCTCACTTGGATTTGAAGCCATCGTATTGGGTACTCATGGTTTTCACACAAAGGAAAGGTAATTGTAGGTGAAATTTCCGTTCCTACTTATTTATTTGGTTCTTTGTTTTTTTGTGGCTATGGAGTATTTTCATATCCACTCTTTATTTTATGATGCTCATAAGAATTTGACTACAATACAAATACGATGGCCGAAGCCAAGTCCAGGAAAGACAGACCTTAATTTCCCACGAAGAATTTACTACCGAAAATTGGCTTCCTACTACTATTTGAAATCATTAACATTTGGGGATGTCCAAATTTGTGCATACAGCTACACATCTAAAAAGAATCGCCCGTACGTTGATTGCTACCACTAGTTTTGTCAGCTAGCTATTATTGATTAGTATTTAAAACAGAAAGAGTTGGAACATTTTAGTGGTGCGTGCCATATTCAAATTAAAAGAAGGGCCCAAGTGGACCATATTTTCGAATGATGGCAGCTGGTTACTGATATTAAACTGCACTGTTGAAAATTTATCTGTTTACCAATGGAATGGACACAACAATATTCCACATGTTACTCGAAGCACTTAAAATATAATTGATTGCTTTGGCCTTTCAGAGTTAGAAAGAGCCATAAGTTAAACACGGACATAACGATAAAAACATATTATAACCACAATTCCCTTTTGGTCATTTGGAATGTTCAGTCTTAGGTATCCTTTTCTATTATTCCACTATATATACCATATGGAAGTGGTCCACGTCTTATTACATCATGGAGGATTATAGTAATTGTTCAATTTTCATATGTTAATAGAGTTAATAATTAAGTAATTTAGTTTTCTGTTTTCCTAGTTTTTATTATTTTAATATTTGAATAGCTTAAGATGAAATTTTTTAATGGAGAAACACTTAAATAATAGTATTTTTGCATTGTTATTGGTCCTTGCAAATTGTTAGGAATATTTTGAGGTATAGTACGATTATTTTATTTGATACCTTGTCTAACAAAATTTTAATATTAAAATCTTATTGTCTTTGTTTAATGGCTTATGGGCACATGTAGGGCCATTTATACTTTGCATTGTATGATAAACAATAATGCAATGGCATCATTGAGGACAACTGGTAGTAGTCATTTCTTATAGGATTTGTTTTCAAAATTTAAAACTATTTCTTGGATGGAGAGAGACATTTTACATCCTTGTAGTCACATTTATGCCCAGCTAAAGGGAAGGTACCAAGATTAGCTAAATTTGAATTTTCCGAAGATAGCCTATGAGTAAATGTTCTATGCTTGGCACTGAAAAAAAGGATTTGCATATGGGAAGGATCACAATGATTCAATGATGATCTAGAGCTACATAAATGGATGGCCAACATTAAGTGCAATCATTTTTTGACACCCAAACTAGATTTGGGTGAGATTCTAGAAAGTTTGAGGGAAAGATTAGAAGGTTTTGAAAGAGAAAATATTGATGTGTGAGTAGATAGGGAGAGTATGCCATAAGAAGAAGAAAGAAGGGGAGGCTATGAACCATGAAAAGAGAGAGAGGAGATTAAAAGAAACAACAAGATGAGAAAATGAAGATAGAATTGTACTGGTAGACGTATGACTAAGAAAATAAAAGGAAGGTTAACTCAATACCCATATATGTTTATATCAATAGAAAATTAATTTGTAAAGCCCATATTTTTTGTTTAGTAGAGAAGAATACTTATTTGATGTTGCTCAATGGTAGGTGAATGTGGTTTTCTTCATTTGTATATATGAGTCTTTGACCACTATAATCTCTTATTTTTTTCTTACATTGGAGGGTGATTCTTTGTCCATATGCTTTGAGAAGAGTGTGTATCTATGTGTATAGATGTATATGTGTGTGTGGATTGTTTGCATAAATATGGATGAGTGTGTAGTCCTAAGTAAAAGGTCACCTATAACAATTGTAGTGGTGCTTGAGGGAATTGGAATTGGCTTAAGTGGTTTTAGGACTCCTTGCAGCAAAGGTGAAACAAGGCATTACTAAGGAGTGGTGCCATTAGCATGGTATCAGAGCACAATTACAACTCTAGGAAAAGGTGTATTGTGAGATTTAAAGTTCATTGAAGTTTAGCATGGTGGTGGTTCATGCAAAGAATGGAGCATATGTCCCTATAACAGAGAAGGTTGTAGTTAGGAGAGTTAAAAGAATAAGGAGTGAGTTAGGCCAATAGAATTTCATTGAGAATAAGGCTAGTAGGGTCTATTGTTGCAATAGGAGATGTAGGGAATATTGATGAAGTGATGAAATATATATGTGAAGCACAAAAGATAATGGATGTCATCAGAGGTAGAAAAGGAGGAGGTCATGTTCACAAAAGGTTAGATAGTGACAGTGATGACAAAAAAAGAGTTGGAGAAATAGTTACATAAAGAGGAAGTTTGAGGCTGGAATAAAAGCATTGGGGGAGACTGAGGAAAGATTGGAAGCCTTGGAGAATGAAGAGAGAAGAAGCCATGGATCTACACGATTTGTCCCACCAAAAGGGACAAAGAAGAAAACTAAAAGATGATAAAAGATGGAGGAGATTTCCTTGAGAGGCATTGAGTAAGTACGAATGCCATGTGAGTAGCTCATGAAAGGAAATATGTGCCATGAGCAGCCCAAGGAAGACCTCATACATAGAAAGGTAGAGGAGAATAGACTCCTTATGGATGAAGACATGAAGAGGATAAAACTTACATGCTACAAAAGTTGGTACAAAGCTATGAAGAAGGAGGATGCAACCCATAAGCTGCAAATGGCTAAGAGGACAACCATGGTGGAGACAAGTAGAAACGGAAAGAACAAGCCCTATGATTATGTTAACAAAACTATGTTTGTAGATTTAGAGGATAGTAGCGATGAAGAAGGGGACGAAGATATCCTCATGATATAGGATGAGGCTACAGTAGAGGCATTGCAAGAAGAAGAAGACATGAAGGTGATAGTGTGTGCATTTGAACTTGGAGAAATACTTGACAAGGAAGACTGGAGCATTGCAACCATGGAGGAGTATGAAAAGGAGGTAGTAGCCAAAGAAATGCCACAAAATAATAGTCTTGGCTGAGGAAGCTTGCCATTTGAGGAGAAAGGTATGCGAAGGTATCATCAGAAAGGCACGATGAAAGAATGTATCCAAGAGGATGTAAGTGGGAGTGAGAGGGCTCCCAATGTAATACCTTCATCACAACAAGAACACAATGACACAAAAACCCTAAATTTCTTTTTTTTTTTGCTATGTTTCTCTTAAAGGGAAGCTAAACCTCATCTTTTAACTAGTACCCAATAGTATTAGACTTAGTAGAACAAAAATTACACATAAAAAAAATACATTCAAAACACCCTTCTCAATCTTAGCTCTATACTAGAGAAAGGTCATGCTTGAGTTGTTGGAATCTGCCTCTTTGAGGCACTAGAATTCATACCTTCATCCTTGGATGGACAAAACAAAACTTGATAGAACAAAAAGATAGAAGAGAGTTATCTCATGCTTCAGAAAACTAGCAGATCTAGAAAAGTCTAGTTGGCATAATGATATATAGGCCTCAAGAAACCCTAGGAAAATAAATGCATTGGACCTGAGGGATTTGCAAAGTAAACCTATGCAATAGGATCTCGTTATCATGCTTAGATGGGCACCAATCTGCTAGCTAGGTCATCATTCCCTGAGTGTAGTCCTTGAGAGCCACTACTCCTCTTAGCAGCCTGAATCAACACAGAACCAAAACTCAACACAAAAAAAAAGAACTCATGATGTTCACTAGGACGACGAGCATTAAGAAACCTAATAACATATCATTACTTCAAATCTCCTATGCTTTAGTTGTGAGATGAACAAACTTTGGTGACTGTAGGATTAGTAGGGCAAAGGAAAGAGAAGAGAGGGATTTTTCACCCTCTGGCCCCTTTATTTAGGCCATGTGGTATAAACACTACCTATTTAATTATATGTGATTCTTCACCTAATAAAATTTTAATATTCTCTGCTTGGCTGACTAATGGTAAATCTATTAAGTTTTTATTTCTCCTTCAACTAAATTATGAAAAAATACACAAGCATGATCACTTTTTTGAAAAAGGCTCTAAGTGTTGTCATTAATTTATTAGTTAATACTGTCGATAATTGTTTATTTATTAATTTCCATAATTTTTACATTTGGAACCATTTGAAGTGTTGCCATCAATTTATTAGTTAATACTGCCCATAACTATTTATTTCTTAATTTCCATAATTTTTTACATTTGGAACAATTTATTGTAGTGAATGTATCAGGGAATGTTTTTTTTTCATAGTAAATTATGGGTATGTAAACCTTTCATTTATTATTAAACTCTATATAAACATGAGATGTGTTAGCATTATCTTTGTACTTTTGATTAAAACTAATATGTTCCTTATGATGAAGTCATGAATGACCCCCTTGTCCACATGTAGTTTATCATGTTGAGGAGCTAAATTGATTTTTTTTATAATGAATATCCTTTACTTGAGCCACCTTTTTTGTATCACTAAGGTCTTATATCTAATGTTTTAGTGTAGTGCACCTACCCATATTTTCTTCCTATATATCTAATAATAGTTGCAGAAAAAAAAACTAGAAGCGTTGAAGTGTGAAATTGTGATATTTATGGATCTATCAATCCTACAATGACATGAAGTAAGGTGATGAGAGGTTGTGGAATTTATTGTAGATCTATGTGAGGATGAACAACTAATCTAGTAAACTTTCTATTCCTTTAGTTTTACTTGAAGCATTTTGTCTTGACTAGTGATCTAATATTGACATAAATGTAGTCTAATGTTGGATAACTTAGCCTGGCATTATTGATGTCTTAAAAAATAATAATTAGGGTTTTTGTGTTGTTGTGTTCTTGTTGTGATGAGGGCATTACATAGGTATCAGAGCACCTAGGTTTTACTACACTGGGAGATTTTGGAATGTGTTATTGATCTACCATTATTGTGTACTTATGTCTAGAAATGGGTAGTCGTCTTAGTTATGAATTGCAAGGGGAAAATTCATGCGTAATGAATATTCACATAAATAATGTGGCTCTATAATGTTTCATTAAGGATTTATGTTGTGATGAACCCTTTTGATTTCCTAATTTCACGAGAGAATGTTTTTGATAATATAAGGCAGCTAAAACAAGGGGCCGAACCCTTACAACATAGCAAAAAGAAACCCCAGAGGCATTAGCACAAAAGAACCTTGACACAGTTACAGCATAACCTGCTTAACCAATAAAAATAGCATAGACAGCAAAACCAGTCTAAAGATAGTATATATGAAGTAGTAGAGTAGCGACATCAGAAAATAAACTAGACCTAAGGAGAAAGATTCTCTCCTCTTTAGCCATGGAATCAATAAAATCATCCAACTTTTTAGAGTTATCATCTGTGTCAACAACAACAGTAGCCCCAAGATCCTGCAACATAGAAAGATTAAGTAAAATAGCACGCCTAAACATAGTGGAAAAAGGATTGCTCCAGCTTCTCAACATGGCCCCTCAGGGCAGCAATGTCATTCTTGTAACCAGCATCTGTCTTCATTTCATTAGCAGCTTCCTCCACAAACATCTTTCTCGCTTCGTTAGCATTACCCTCAGAACCTCCAACAGCCCCATCAGTATCCTCCAACAGTTTGTTCCCATTCTTACCATCAGCATCCTCAGAAATCTCCTGCACTTCCATAACCTTAGCATAATCACCCTAAGTGGACTCGTTAGATGCACTCTTAGAATAATCTATAAGCTTAGCTTGGGGTGCAGGTTTTCTAGCAATCCTCCCTGACTACCTAACCCCTAAGGAAAAGCCCTCCTTAATATCCTTAGCAGACAAATTAGATTTGCTACCCTGCCCCATAGGGGTACTACAAAGATTTTTAGGGGTCCCCACAGCAACCCCCACAGTAACCTAATAGAATGTTAGTTACATATAGTTGAATTAATAATGCACTACACTATCTTGATTTTCCTAGCATACCTTCTTATATGATCTTAGTGCAAGGATTTCTTGGTAATAAGTAGTGAATTCCTTATGAAGTATCATATCTCATTGAATGAAACATGTATTTTGTCTTCTTGGTGTATAATTCATATGTCATGTAAACAAATATGGAGTATAGACTTACGTCACAATGCCATTGTCTTCTACATGTGATATTAGTTAGTCAATCTATGTAGTTACTAGTAAGTTCCTACCTTCTAGCTATAGACTTCACATTTATATCTCATATTTAAGTATAGTATGGAGATGCTTTGTGTGATTATATTGTGAAATTCATGCTAATTATGTCTAGTAAGGACAACACTATTGATGTGATAAAATCATTAGGTAATCCTAGAACATTTAAATTTTATAGTGATAGATTTGGAAGTTGATAAAGAATGGAAAATCATATTCTGATTACTTATTTAATAGTATAATAGATACAATTAGAGTTTTATATTTTGTATTACTCTCTTATCTACTTGGCTATATAAGTATTGTTAATATGTTTAACATCATTATGAATGAATTGTTTCCTTGAACATAGAAAGGCTTTAACTAGACTAGTTGATGTCTTAGATAACTTATAAAAATTCAATTGTTAATTAATGTATGCTAAAATGAGTGCCCTTGTAAATGGCTTTGGTATAACTTTTAAGATAAGTTGATTATATTCTATAGTAGTTGGAAAATTAATCATCTTGAAAGAATATTGTTATGCCTCGTAGAATTATTTGACATTGTTATATGACCTATCAAATATTTCTTTGAAATAAGTACCAGCTGTATAATAGATTACATGTAAAAATTGGTGTTAGCATTAAGTAACAAACTAGAAAATGAATCATGTTTTTGTACTATGTTGTCAATATGAGTGGCCACCTAAATAAACTATCTTAGATGATATTGTGGTAATGTACCTGTGCAATGTAGATATGTCTTGTGATGTGTAAATACTAGTAAACATTGTGATCATACCTCAACTATGTGATTCATGGTATCTATCTTGGGGAGAAGGGTTTTGTGCACATAATGTGTAATCCACTTACGCATGCCCTTTGTGATAACTATACATGTATGTGAATAACTATGTTGACCTATTATAGATATATTACAAAATGTGTTTGATATGTGATATTTAGAGACATGTGAGTTACTTTTTATGTTCTTATGTGTTGTGATGTTTAAGTTTCACCCATAGCATTGGCTCTTCCACTCAGAAGAGAGCATGCTAGTGTAACAAGGGATTGAGGGAGAAGTGAAGGCCTCCATTGGGACATAAATTGTTTTGGGGTGAGCTATGTGGCCCCTATTTGAGGGCATCCCCTCATGGTCACCATTGGAGTGTAGTCCCTCTCCTTCCCCCACATTAAGGACCATACTAGTTGGTTCGTAGTACAAACCCGTTTTCCTTTCTATTGTTCCATGGGTTGAGGATGGACCCTAATGTGCCTTGAGCCTATACTCATTTCTAGTTATAGACACTTGGCAATTCATATGACAAGAGCAAAATATAAGGTTACTGGAATGTAGAAATTAGATAACCTAAATTTCTTTCATTATAGAGCAAGTGGTGCAATAATATTACTATTGATGAGCAGGATTGCACTCGTTATGGTGATCAAACTTAGGCTATGGGTGACCTATGGTGAGATTGAACCTCTAGATTATGGGATAGTTCCCTTAAAATATTCAATTGGATCTATGACTTTGATGTGGAAAAGGGTTAAAAGGGTCTTCTAAAAGCAATAACTGTAAAAACTATGGTGATGCACCTAAAAGTGATGAAAAACTTTGCAATCTAACTCACAATAGATCTCAAAAAAATCTATCCACACAAACCACCTTCAGCAAATTGACCACAAAAATGATTCTAAGGAAGGTTGGAAAATATTTCTTTTTAAGGGGTTTTTTCACAACATTAAAGGAAAACTCTCTAATTTGCATAGCCTAAGACCTATAATTTCCAAAGCTATCTAACACATGTAAGTACAAATGAGACAATGATTTTAAAGGCTCTAATGTAAAACACAATAAAATCTCATCAAATCACTCATAAAAGCTACATTAATGGAAAGGTAGATACTTGATTAAGCTGACAATAAAGGAAATAATTGCATAAAAGCAAAGTATAGATCCTGTAACCTACTGTAATATCTATAAATCTTCAATAATGAGTTACAAAACCTTCTTTCTCTCTCAAAGTGTAAAGAGCAAAAAAGGCAAGAACTAGAAAAACCTAATTTTTTCTTAACCTAAGTTTTTCTTACAATATACAGTTTGCTTTCTCCAAGAGGCCTAGAAAAATCATCTACAGTCAACTGTCTCTAAAAATAAGCTATCCAATTTGATCCATGAAAAAATAATGAAATCCCTAAAATTAAGGGCCAAAACTACCCCAAAACAAGAAAAAATAGCTCCAAACTATTTCTCTCTATGTGTTTGACCAAAAGTTTGACCAAAAATCTCCAATTTGTAATCCAAAACATGCAAAAAGACTCCAAAGTCTTCTGTTAACTCAACTCTTCCATTTTTGCATGTGTCAATGATGTGAGAAAAGAATAAAATAATTATTTGCATGATTACTCTATTATGAGTTTCAATTTGTCTAATCTCCTTGACTTTACAACTTGTGACAAAATAATAAAGTAATTTATAATGATATTACTTTATTACTTGTTTACGTTATTTATAGTTGTAAAATCATACAAAAATAGATAAAATAAAATAACACCTTATCTCTTCATCTTGATTTACATAATTTTCCATGATTGCATTAATCAATGATGCCAAAAGAAATAAGTCATCATGCATGCAAAAATAAAGAATATTCCTCTCCTTATACCTCCCATGCAAAAGGAAAAAAATACATTATTGCATTATACATGCATACAAGGTATATCCATCATATCTCTCACCATGTATTTGAGCTTCATATACCTTTCACTTCATGCAAAAAATCAATAGTCTTCATCCTCTCCCAAGGTAAATACATGCATTATCATCTTTTGTTTATGCCACTTTTGATTCCACGTGTATTATTATCTTATCAATGCTCCATCTTATTTTTACCTTGTCCATTCAACACCCTTGCTTTCCTTTGACTTCTCCATTATTACCTTATCCATTTACCTCCTTTTCTATCATGCCTTTGAAAGATTTCCTTTGTTGACTTTAGAAAACCACATGTATTTTTGAGATGCATAAAGGAGATGGTATTTTGATCCTTTGCAAAGGTGTATAAAGTACATCGACCTTGTCCTCCATATAGTCGATCATTATATAAGAAACAAAAAGGTATTTAAACCTTTCCTTGTCATGATTTATTTTTGACTTTGCAAAGGAAAGAAGAAAGAGAATAATTTAATGTCTTTGGCCTCACGGCCCCCCTGTGCATTATCATTAGGTCTTCAAGACTAAAAAGTCCTAACCACAACGTTGATAAGGTAATGATTTTATTTTTTTGACGTAAAAAAAGAAACTAAGGGAAAAAGAAAAAGAGCATCAATCAAAAGAAGCTTTCAAACCCTAAAATCCATCTTTTCATTTTGTTATTGCTTGGACTTTTCTCCCTATAATTCTTGGTAGGTGGCTAGGGTTTGAAGCATTCTTGCTTTTCCCTGCAACTGTTGGGCTCATTTGGTCAATTCACTCTACATTTTTACATGGAACTGATAGCTAAGTTCTCTATGTTGAAAGCTAGGCCATTTTGTTTGATTTTCTGTGACTGTGTCTTCATCTTGGCCATGGATACACAATTTTCTCTGAGCATTTATGAGTCTTTCATTATCTCCTCACCATGATTTCTTTGTCTCTCTGTATTTTTGTGTTTATTGGGCAACTATCTCAATATATTTCAAGGGTTTCAAAACACAATGGCATGTTTCCTGTAGCATCTTTTCCCTACAAGAATATAAGGTAATGCTCCATCCTTGCTTCACCATTTGCATTCTTTCAACTGTATATGTGTTACATCTGGCAAGGGTTTGAAAAAAATGATGTGGTTCTTCTACATTCTTGAAGGAAAGGCTTTTCTTGGCTATGACCTTGTAGTATATTCCTTTCTTTAAATTTTTTCTCCTTTAGATATGTAAATACTCTAGGATTTCAAGAAATATGGTGGGTTTCACATTTTGAAAGGGAACATGATTTTTTGGCTGTGACTGTGACTTCTGTATCTTTCTGTTTGACCATCTTCTTCTTCTTTAGGCATGAACATAAGGGCTTGCAAAAAAAAGTTGAGGGTTTTATATTTGTTGAAGAACACCACCTTCTTGGTTACAACATGTTCTACTCCTTCCTCCTCTTGATTTCTTTGAGAAAGAAAAGAACCCTCTGGAAAAAATGAAGAGAAAACATAGGGTTTCAAAAAAAATTGATATGGGTATTATTATTTCACAAAAGAAATAACCACCTTCTTCACAACTTGAAATAGCATACTCTTTTCTTTCTTTTTCTCCTTTTCTGTAGACATGGAAATATAAGGGTTTCAAGAAAATATGATGGGTCTTTTTTGAAATTTTATTGCAAAATTTCTTTGCTGGCCATGGCTTGTATTACCATCCTTCTCTTTTCTGTATCTGCATTTTAATGTGAAAACCCCATATGGGTTATTCTATGTTTAAAGATTTCTTTATCTTTCCTTTGACTATAACCTCATTATGTAAAAATGGTGATAAAGGTTTAAAAAATTGATAAGCATTTAGATTGACAAAACTGGGCCTATCCATTTGAATATGCAAAAAGCAAAAACATACAGAACTTTTTACTCTTTTGTTTCTTTCTCTAACTGTCATTTGGATGTATGAAAGAAAAGGCATAGATTTAGACATGATATCTCCTCCTTCTTGGTATCTGATATATCTGATGTAATAATACACTCTTGTAGCTTTATGATTCTTCATCTTATGCATGACATGAACACTCAGAAACTAATCTTCCTCCTATAGATTATTGTCCATGGATGTATCTTGTCATTTCTATTCCAATCTAGCATAAAGATGCTATGGTTGTATGCTGTTCCAATCTCTTTTATCTCCTTCTATACATTTACTTCATGTTGTTCCACTTAGGCTTTGCATATAGCTTGTAACCACATCTTCTAAAGGATGTAACTTCTCTCCTTCTAAGGTTGTTCCATATGCTCTTAAACTATTATCATGACCTCTCTAACTCAAAAGTATTGCATTCTCCCTTGATTCAAGCATATACTTGGTGTAATGTGAACTTCCCCCTTTTATGACTATATCTGATGACTGATGTCTAACAACTTTTCCAATCTCTAGGAGACTATCACGGTGATTGTTTATATGATGAGATCTTTAGGAGTTAGACTCTGTGTTTCCTCATGATTGTATGAATATCATGTATTCTTCATGGAAAGTTGTCATAACTCCATCTTCATGAGGCATTGCTATAGTTTATATGGCCATTCCTAACATGATAACTGATCTTTATTGGAGCTATGATTATCTTTGGATCAAGATTAGTGAACTTAAAATACTTCCCTATCTCTCTTTGGTAGCTTTATGAGTTCATGATGACATAAAACATTGATGGTATATACTTGCCAGTGTAATAAATATGTTCTTTTAAGATCACTACATTAATTATGCTATTCTTTACTACTGTCATGGCTCATGATAATATGTTATTTCTTTTGACATAAAGAGCATGATATCTTATGATGAAATGATACATTGTTCTTTCAATTCTGTAGCAACACCTAGCCTATTTTAATGTTGGTCCAATACATTGTCTCCTTTTACATTGTTGTACCATTATTCAACTATTCTATCTATGAAGTATATCTAAACAACAAATCATATTTCTATCACAACAAGAAGATGGGAAAAAAATACCTTATATGGCTGCACTCCATTCTTCTTATCGCTATACATTTGTCCTTTACATATTGACCACTCCTGAATAAAACCAATACTCATTCTATAGCATGTGTATGATGAAGCATTTTGAACAAGATTTTCTGATTTTAACAAGCTCTTTTCTGTAATGAGCATAGTTTATAGGAGCAACTGCTCACTTCGCTTCTCTAATGATGGCTTCACTTATTTGAAGTGTTGACTAGTCTAGTGCATAACATATCTTGAATAGTGTACTTTATTTATTGAAATCTAATGTCCTTCTTGAATGTATTAGAAGGAAGCATGCTGAGCTCTACCCTTGTGGGAGCCACATTTTCTCCACATGTTTAAATGTTTCCAAATCAGCAACATTACTTTTCCTGAACAAACAAGTTAGCATAAAACATACCTCTTCAATTTCTTTGATCTTTCTCATGATGATCTAATTTATTGCACATGTTTGTTTTTGATCCAAACCCATAAAATGCATAATGTTTGCAAGTTTTATATGTCTGTTGATAAAGCATATGAAGAATATGCATATTTAGAGCTTCTAACAAGGCTTTTCTCTAATTTTGTAGGTACACTATCCTAATCAAGAGCAAAAGATGAAGACATGAAGATCAAGCAGTGAATCAAGAAGATCAACCTTTAAAAAGGCAATGATGGATATCCATTTTCCTCATGTGTTCCTTTCTTTTCCTTTATCCACAGATGTATAGCTTGCACAATGTTTGCATTGCTCAGTTTAGTCACTCCCATGGCTTGTGTGGGACACATTTAAACATTTCTTTAAATATGACTAGTTACTTTACCTTATGCAAATGATTTATGTATGTTTACTTTTTTTAATCAAATGAATAGGATAGAATAACTGAAACCAATATGAAACATATGTTCAAAACATGATAATGAAATGACAAATTATAAACACCTCTCCTTCACACTGGATTGTGATTACTTGAATAATTCAATCATATCATAACTGAAAGATAAAACCAGTTAGATACCTCATGTCATTCTTTGACTGTCTAATCTCTTGTCATCAGATAAATTTTACTTGTTAGGATGGTTTGATAGTTCTGATTGGGTTGTCAGATTATCTTGACAAATGATCTTTGCTACTCACTTGCCAAGATATGATACATTCACTGAATGATCATACACTGAATTATTTTTCTTTTATTCCTTTGGTGACAACTGCAACTCAGTCTAGCTAATTTAGGTGTAAACATAATTTAGTAACAATTACAATTTCAGAGTAGTTTAACAAATCAATTCTCCCTCACAAAATGATAGCATCTAGTTAAAAATAGGAGAAGTGCATTCTCTGACATAAGTCACTATAAATTTCTTTAAAATAGAGAAAGATATTAGAATTTTTTTTAGATGAGGCATTGGATTTTCGACCAACATCATTGTATGAAATGAAAGAATTAACTTAGGTTTCCTGTGCAAAAAGGAATAACATGGGCAAGAAATCATGTGGTCAAGAAAGTTAGCATCTAAGAAAAAAAAACTTGCTCTTACGACTTGAGATGTAGTTGGTGTGTATAATTCACTACATAACTCATCAAGTAGAGCCTTGTTGTCAAAGGCTTCAATAGAAGGAATGCACCTCTAACAACTCTACCCTAACCCTTTAGAATAGATTCTCATATCTAGATTTGTATAACTTGAAGGTAAGGATTCACGGATAACATTTTTAGTTTAGAACAACAAATCTAAACTCCCTATAGTTGTAAAGGGGATTCAAAACTTTTAAGTAAAACAACCAAATTTCATAAAGGAAGATAGTTTTTTATTCTCTCAAAATGACTTCAACTATATCTAGACACTACTATGTTTCTCTTGAAGGGAAGCTAAACCTAGCCTTTTAACTGGTACCCAATAGTATTGAACTTGACAGAAAGAAAATTACATATAAACAAAATATATTAAAAACCCCCTTCTCAATCTTAGCTCTATGACTAGAGAAAGGTCATGCTTGGGTTGGTTGAATCTACCCCTTGGAGGCACTAGAATTGCTACTACCATCCCTACATGGGCAAAACAAAACTTGATAGAATAAAAAGAGAGAAGAGAGTTCTCTCATGCTTCAGAAAAACTAGCAGAGCTGGACAAGTTTGGTTGCCAAAATGATATACAAGACTCAAGAAACCCTAGGAAAAAAAATGCGTTGGACCCAAGGATCCACCAACTAGGTTGTCATTCCCTGAGTGTAGTGCCTTGAGGGTTGTCACTCCTCTTAGCTGCCTGAATCAACACAGGACCAAAACTTAACACAAAAAAAAAAGAACTCATGATGTTCACTAGGCCAACAAGCATTAAGAAACTTGGGAACATATCATTACCTTAAATTTCCTATGCTTCAGCTGTGAGATGAACAAACTCTGGTAGTTATACGATTAGCAGGGCAAAGGAAAGAGAAGAGATAGATTTTTAGGGCGCATGTAGGGTTAGGGTTTGCTAACCCTTTGGCCCCTTTATTCATTCCATGTGGTATAAATAATACCTATTTAATTATATGTGATTCTTCACCTAATGCAATGTTAATATTCTCTACTTGGCTGACTAATGGTAAATCTAGTAAGTTTTTATTTCCCCTTCAACTAAATTTTGAAAAAAATTACAAGCATGATCTCTTTTTCAAAAAAGGATCTAAGTGTTGTTATCAATTTATTAGTTAATACTATCCACACTTGTTTATTTCTTAGTTTCCATAATTTTTGTACTTTTGATTAAAACTAATATGTTCCTTATGATGAAGTCGTGAATGACCCCCTTGACCACACGTAGTTTGCCATGTTGAGGAACTAAATTGATTTTCTTTATAATGAATATCCTCAACTTGAGCCACCTTTTTCATCAATAAGGTCTTATATTTTATGTCTTAGTGTATTGCACCTACCCATATTTTCTTTCCATGTATCTAATGATAGTTGAAAAAAAACTAGAAGTGTTGAAGTGTTAAATTGTGATATTTATGGATCTATCAATCCTAGAATGACATGAAGTAAGGTGATTTGAGGTTGTGGAAATTATCATAGCTCTATGTGAGGATGAACAAGTAATCTAGTAAACTTTCTATTCCTTTAGTTTTACTTGAATCATTTTGTCTTGAGTAGTGATCTAGTATTGACATAAATGTAGTATAATGTTGGACACCTTAACCTAACATTATTGATGTTTTAAAAAAAAAATTATGGTTTTTGTGTCATTGTGTTCTTATTGTGATGAGGGTATGACATTTCCACAACCTCTCATCACCTTACTTAAAGTCATTCTAGGATTGATAGATCCATAAATATCACAATTTAATACTTCAACACTTCTATTTTTTTTTAGAAACTATCATTAGATACATGGGAAGAAAGATATGGGTAGGTACACTACACTAAGACATAATATATAAGACATTATTGATAAAAAAAAGGTGGCTCAAGTTGAAGATATTCATTATAAAGAAAATCAATTTAGTTCCTCAACATGATAAGCTATGCGTGGACAAGGGGGTCATTCACAACTTCATCATAAGGAACATATTAGTATTAATCAAAAGTACAAAGATAATGCTAACACATGTCATGTTTATATATATAATTTAATAATAAATGAAAGGTTTACATACCCGTAATTTACCATGAAAAAAAAACATTCGCTAATACATTCACTACAACAAATTGTTTGAAAAGTAAAAATTATGGAAATTAACAAATAAACAATTATGGGAAATATTAACTAATAAATTGATGACAATAGTTATAGCCTTTTTTGAAAAAGAGATCATGCTTGTATATTTTTTCATAATTTTGTTGAAGGAGAAATAAAAACTTACTAGATTTACCATTAATCAGGCAAGCAGAGAATATTAACATTGCATTAGGTGAAGAATCACATATAATTAAATAGGTAGTGTTTATACCACAAATTGTGAATAAAGGGACCAGAGGATTAGCGAAGCCTAACCCTACATGCACTATAAAAATCTCTCTCTTCTCTTTCCTTTGGCCTACTAATCCTGTAGCCACCAATGTTTGTTCATCTCAAAGCTGAAGACTAGGAGATTTGAGGTAATCATAGGTTACTAGGTTTCTTAATGCTCACTAGCATAGTGAACATCATGAGTTCTTTTTTATTGTGTTGAGTTTTGGACTTGGGTTCGTTCAGGCCGCCAAGAGGAGCAGTGACCCTCAAGGCACTACACTTAGGGAACGATGACCTAGCTTGCAGATCAGTGCCCATCCAAGAGTGATAATATGATCATGTTGCACATGTTTACTTTGTACATCCCTTGGGTCCAATGCATTTCTTTTTGTAGGGTTTCTTGTATATCATTCTGGCAACCAGTTTTTTCCAGATTCACTAGTTTTCTGAAGCATCAGAGAACTCTCTTCTCTTTTTTTGTTCTATCGAGTATTTTTTTGCCCATGCAAGGATGGTGGTAGGAATTCTAGTGCCTTCAAGAGGTAGATTTGACCAACTTGAGCATGGCCTTTCTCCAGTTGTACAACTAAGATTGAGCAGGGGGTTTGAAATGTATTTTGCTTATATGTAATTTTCTTTCTGTCAAGCCCTGTACTGTTGGATACTAGTTAAAAGGTGTGGTCTTGCTTCCCTTCAAGAGAAACATAGTCGTGCCCTTATGTAGTTCAATTCATTATAAAAGAATCAAAAACTATCTTCCTTTATGAAATCTGGTTTCTTTTACTTAAACGTTTTGAATCCCATTTGCAGCTATAGGAAGTTCAGAATTGTTGTTATGAATAGAAAATGTTATCCATGAATCCTTAACTTTAGGTTATACAAATCTAGCTATGAGAATTTGTTCTAAAGGGTTAGGGTAGAGTTGTTATAGGGGAATTCTTTCTATAACAACCTTTGAGAACAAGGCTCTACTTGATGAGTTATGTAGTGAAGTATACACATCAACTACAACTCAAGTCGTAAGAGCATGTTTTATTTTTCTTGGATACTGACTTTCTTGACCACATGATTTCCTACCTATGTTATGCCTTTTTGTGTAGGAATCTTAAGTTAATTCTTTCATTTCTTACAACGCTATTGGTTGAAAACCCAATGCCTCATCTAGAAAAACCTCTAGTTTCTTTCTACGTTTTAAAGAAATTTATAGTGACTTATGTCAGAGAATGCACTTCTTCTATTTTTAGCTAAATGCTATCATTTTGTGATGGAGAATCTATTTGTTAAGCTACTTAGAAATTGTAATATTATTGTATTACTTGATATGTAATAAAAGAAATTTAGGTTATCTAATTTCTACATTCCAACAACCTTATATTTTCTAATATTCTTGTGGTTATTAAATTAATCATAAAGAGCATTCTTTTGTTGCAGCCAAGAATTTAAATTTAATCTTCTACTTACAGAATGGAAATTACTTATATCTCTTATTTCTCATTTAATGCATACTGCAGGCACATATCACATCAGATATTTTCTATCTTTGAATATAAACAATACAGTTTCAAAATTTATTACACAGTCTAAAAATTTCTTACATAATAAAAATAATTTAGACACAACATAATAAATGCATAACATGGAACCATATTACCATAGAATAATTGTTTTCTCATAAACTCTTAGGGATACAAAATAAAATTGTTGGGATGTATAGTTAAGGTCTCTTCTTTAGTATTTGCTTCTAGGTGATTCAATTACACCAACCTTTTTCCAACATCCTTCTAAGCTACAAGTGAGCCCAAGATTCTTGGGTGTACCTAGTGGGAATCTCACCTCCCAGCCTAGGACAGTAGCTGTCCACCTCCAAGCTAGGGGAAAACACAGAGAGTCCAGGGAACACACACACACTTTTACCCCATCAACAAATTCTACATAGACATGGAAACACAAATGACACAGACACAGTCATGATTTATTTACAGGTTTCTCATAGATTTAGGCAAAAGAAGATTCTCTGTAGAAATCCTCTGATAGGGGAAGAGAACAAAGTTAATCTTGTAGGGAGTCCTGTAATACTGATTCCAAATATCTTATTTTATGGGTACTCTTACCCTTATGTACATATGCAGGGATACTCTTACCCACTTTTGATTGAATTTTCTTTAAATAGTCATATGGGGTACTCATACCTTTTTTCCAGAATTTTATCAAAGGTAATCATACCCATTCCTCCTTCTACCAAGTTTTATCTGGGGTACTCATACCCATGTAAAATTCTCCCTACCAGGACCTTAATTTCCCTCTACCCCAATACAATAGACATACAACCAATTTACCAATCCATAGTTTTTACATCATTACAATGGCAACCTTACGTCACTCTCTACACAGAACAAATACTCTAATTGCACTATGCGACAGAATTCAAAACAACCATACACCACATAAAAAAATTCATAGCACTTATTATATTTTAAGAGTTCTACAATACTCAGTTAACAAAATAGGAGCCTACTTGGAGTTCTCCACAGGACTTATTGATTGGTTCAGCTCCACAACAATCTCCCTTTCCCCCAGTCCTGTCTCTTTTTTTTCCTCCCTCACTCACAGTTCCCCTAGAATTCTTACTTCCTTTTTTTTACCTTTAATATATAAATAATGAAATCAAGATCACAATAATAGAAGACAGTAGATTTCACAAATTAGATGTAAAGCTATATATGAATGAGTGGCACAATCCATGAACAAGGTATATAAATCCACACAATATAACTCAAGCCTGAATCATATAATACTACATCTCAATAAATGACATAATCAACTAAAATAACATATGAAACATAATCTAGAAGGCATCATATAGATCAAATAAGGATATGTGAATATATAAGTATGTATTAATCATGATCCAAATCCAAATCATATGTCTCAAACTAATATGTAGCCCATAGCCATAGTCAGATAAACATTAGAGCAAAACATGTAATGTCTCCTCAGAGAACCATAGTAACCAAATATGAAATCACTTCCCTCCATAAAGGAAATTACCTTTATCCCTTATTTTTCATTAAATCCATAATGTAGGTACATATCGCATCAACTATTTGCCATCTTTGAATATAATTAATAGAATTTCATAATTTCTTACACAGTCTTAGAATTTCTTTCATAGTAAAAACAATTTAGACACTACATAATATATGCATAACATGGAACCTCATTACCATAGAACATCCGTTTCCTCATAAACTCTTAGGGACACAAAATAACATTGCTGGGATGTACAGGTAAAGTCTCTTATTCAATATTTACTTCTAGGTGATTCTATTTCACCAACCTTTTTCCAACAACTTGCTAACCTACAAGTGAGCCCATGATTTTGGGTGTATCCAGTGAGAAGATCACCTCCCAGCCTAGGACAATAGTTGTCCACTCTTGAGCTAGGGGAAAACATAGGGAGACTAGGGAACACACACACAAATTTACACCATCAAAAAATTATGTACACACAGAAACACAAATGACATAGACATAGTCATGCTTTATTTATGGGTTTCTCATATGTTTAGGAAAAAGAAGATTCTTTGTAGAAATCTTCTCATAGGGTGAGAGAAGAAAGTTAAGCATGTAGGGAGTCCAATAATACTGATTCTGAAAATTGTATTTTATGGGTACTCTTACCCTTATGTACATATGTAGGGGTACTCTTACCCTCTTTTGATTGAATTTTCTTTTAATAGTCACATGGGGTACTCATACCCCTATTTGGGAAATTTTATCAGGCCTACTCATACCAATTCCACCTTCTGCCATGTTTTATCTGGGGTACTCATACCCATGTAAAACTCTCCCTAATCGGAACATAATTTCCCTCTACCCCCATACAATAGACATACAACCAATTTACCAATCCACAGTTTTGACATAATTATAATAGTAACCTTACATCACTCTTTACATAGAACAAATACTCCAACTGCACTACATGACAAAAACAACCATACAAACTACACCACATAATAATATTCACAACACTTATTATATTTTAGGAGTTCTACAATACTCAATTAATAAAATAGGATCCTACCTGGAATTCTCAGGAGGACTTGTGGATTGGTTCACCTCCACAACAATCTCCCTTTCCTCTAGTTTTGTCTCTCTTTTCCTCCCTCACTCACAGTTCCCCTAGAATTCTTATTTCCTTTTTTTTTCTTTCTTTTTCTTCTCTTAGCCAAAAAATGTCAAGAAGAACAACGTAAACCTGCTTCCACCTGCCCTTTTTGAGACAACGTGTGTCTCAAGAGGTGGACAAAAATTTTCTCCACCTTACCGATCCACATAATTTTTCACAAAAGCTAAACATTGCCCACTCCTGAAGCATTATTTATTTATTTTTAATCGCGTCATAAAAAATATACCCCTAAAAAGGTGCTAAAAATCACTTTTTAGAAATTTCTATGTTTTTTCCAAGAGGGCTCCCACCTTGGCCTATGACCTAGGCTTAATATTTTCTTTTTAAAATAGGTATATAAAATTCTGTTAAATGAACATTGTGACTAAAACAATTATTTATGCCTCTAAACATAAGGTTTACCACACAATAACCACACTAAACATACTGACAACATCATGACCCACATTTACAACACCTATTCCACATAATGTTATACAATTCACATAAATTTTTCATAATTCACAAAGACCAACATTCATCCACACTAACTTAATACCACATGTACATAATCAGACAATGGACCTAAGCCTCTCCAAATAGGCTAGGTCAGCTAACTAGGGAACCACAATGGGTCTCCAAGTGTTTTCCCCATTTCCACTGGCTCAAACCTACACATTTTTTTCCACATTGTTAGTTATGATAATAGTAGCCGAAGCAAAGATACAATTGACCTTCCACTACTTCATATATATATATATATATATATATATATATATATATATATATATATATATATATATATATATATATATATATATATATATATATATATATATATATATATATATGTATATAAGAAGCTTTCATTCACAAGCTAATTCAATTAATCTCAATGCACATGAGAATGGAAATACCTTTAATATATAAATAATGAAATCAAGATCACAGTAATATGAAACAACAGATTTCACGAATTATATGCAAAGCTATATATCAATGAGTGGTACAATCCACGAACAAGGTATATGAATCCACACAATATAAGTCAAGGAATCACATAATACTACACCTCAATAAATGACATAATCCACTAAAATAAGGTACGAAACATAATCTAGAAGGCATCATATAGATCAAATAAGGATATATGAATATATAAGTATGCATCAGTAATGATCCAAATCAAAATCATATGTCTCAAACTAATATGTAACCCATAGCCATAGTCAGATAAACATTAGAGCCAAACATGCAATGTCTCCTCATAGAACCATAGTAACCAAATATGAAATCGATTCACACCATAATGGAAGTACCAAGGAGGTGGCCCTACACCCAATATGTTGCAAGTAAGTGTAGCAAATGAATATTCCATGTATAAGACTACAAGGGTGAAAGAATAAGTCACCAAGGAGATGCAAGTAGAGGTAGTTTAGGTTCTACAAGTGAGTGTATCAAGTGAGTGCAAGGAGAGTGTCGCACACAATTCCTTACAAGGTAGTGTAGAAGGAGAGCACAAAGAGGAGGTTTTGTCCAAGAAGTTGCAAGTAAGTGCAACATGTGAAAGGTTAGGCATGAAGTTGCAAGTGGAGTTCAGATAGTTCTAGAGATGACACAAGTACCTATAGTAAATAGAGATCATTGTGTAGTCAAATATGTAAATATGTTGATAGTGCTGCAAGTTGGAGTAGTGAGCGACAATAAAATGATGTTGACAATGGATGTAGCCAAGGAAAGTGAGCAGAATTCTACAAGAGACATATTGATGTAGAGACAACAAGAAAAAATGATCCTATAGGTGTGGAGGGAAGGAAGAAGAGAATACGTCATGCTTCATGTGAGGTGCTACAAGTAGCCACAATCTATGATATCATAGGAGTGCTATAAATAAAGGTAGATTGTGACAACAATATGATGCTTTATAAGTAGACATGACAAGTGATTGTGGCAATGAACCTACCAATTCAAAGGATTTGATGAAGACATGTGGCAAGGAGAAATTAGGGAAGCATAAAATGGAAATGTAGATTAGTGTCTTGAGAAAGGAAAGCCTACTAGTCAAAGTATACAATGAGGAGAACTATGAAGAGGTAGTAATTTCAAAAGAGGCATGGATTGAACAATAGGTACTCAAATTGGAGGACACTAATGGATATAGTGATGCAGTAAAGATTTGTGGTGAGAAGGGAGAGCTAACAAAAAAGTTCTTTGATTTATAATGCATCTAGAATTATGTGTGGGAGATAAATTTATACCCAAGGATGAAGAGTTATGGTTTAGGCTAATAAATAGAGATATGGAAGAGGAATGCATCCAAATATAGATGGTGAATGAAATCGAGAAGAAGAATGGATCCTTATAAATACACCATGAGCTAGAGAGTCACAATAATAGTGTTGTTGCAACAACAATAGGTGAATTATCAGATGACGAGGAGGAGAGGATCACCATAGATTCTTAAGATATGGAGGTGTCTCAAGGGTTGCAACAAAATGAAGAGGAATTTAGGACTGAAGAACTTGTTTGGAAGCTACACAAAATTTGTATATTAGAGAAAAAGTGTGTTATACATAGAGGTAGAGGAAAGGAGTTTAATCTTTTAACTAATGGTAAGGCCATCTTTGATGAGGTGTTTATATATAAGGAAGATCAAGACAATTCATGATCATGGAGGATTCCAAATATGCTTTATATATTGAGATTGAGTTGCATATTGGTTGGGAGGATGAGGAGAAGAAATAGATTATATTGCACCTATCTGGTTTTGATCCAACCCCATAAAATGCATGATGTTTGCAACTTCTATATGTTTGTTGCTAAAGCATATGAAGAATCTACATATCCGGAGCTTCTAACAGGGCTTTTCTCCAAATTTATAGGTACAATGTCTTGATAAGGAGCAAAAAATGAAGACATGAAGATCAAGTAGCCAATCAAGAAGATCAACCTTCAAAAAGGCAATGATGGATATCCATTTTCCTCATGTGTTCCTTTATTTTCCTTTATCCACAGATGTATAGCTTGCACAATGTTTGCATTACCCAGTTTAGTCACTCCCACGGCTTGTGTGGGACACATTTAAACATTTCTTTACATATGATTGGTTACTTTACCTTATGCAAATGATTTATGTATGTTTACTTTTTTTAATCAAATGCATCTAGGATAGAATAACTAAAAATGATATGAAACAGTTTTTCAAAACATGATAATGAAATGATAGTTTATAAATACCTCTCCTTCACACTAGATTGTGATTACTTGAATAATTCAATCATATCATAGCTGAAAGATAAAACTAGCTAGATACCCATTGTCATTTTTTAACTGTCTAATCTCTTGTCATCAAATAAATTTCACTTGTCAAGATGGTTTGACAGTTCTGATTGGACTGTCAGATTATCCCGACAAATGATCTTTGCTGCTCCCTTGCCAAGATATGATACATTCACTAATTGATCATACACTCACAAAATTTTCTTTTATTCCTTTTGTGACAATTGCTAAATTAGGTGTAAACATAATTTAGTAACATTTCTGGCAACCTCTCAGGGGTGTTTTCCTGCTAAACAAAATAGAACCAATAGCCTTGCAATTACATTGCGCATATGAGACTTTTTCTTCTTGAATCTTTGAAAAAACTTCTTGCAACTCAAACTGATAGAAAACTACAGCACGAGAAAAAAATTGAAACTAAAACTATTATGACCTATTTATGACATGGCCAGAAAAAATGTGCATGTGCACTTCTTGGAAAATGAAATATTGAACTAAAATTCTACTCTACCCTACTCTAACCAACCATGGTTACTGGTCAAATAAATCCATTAACTAGCTTTGTAAAATAACTTCCCTTTCTGATTAAGTAAGGATGTTCTGCAAGGTGACTTTCCACTAATAATATATGATGGATGAGAATGTACTCTACAGAATGCTATAGTACTCTCTAAAAAATGAAAATAAAATCACTCACCATCTAAATATGATCATTGACACTGCTATTATAGGGTGAATAAATGATCTCATTCTGTTGTTTTAGAGCTATAATCTCCTCTTTTAGTATAACAAAAATTTGTAACTCCTTTTTAAGCTCTTTGCCAGCTGAATCCTTGATTGGACACCCTCTTGCAATGATGAACTTTTGGTTTATACTCCTGTTCTTTTTATTAAGATTTGTTGTCCTACTTTCAGTTGCAATTTCAACCTGATCTGAAAGGGTTAGCCCACATGAATGAAATGAAGGAAAGCTTTCCTCTTTCACCTGATCCTGTTAATCACATACTACTAATTCACATGGCATCACATCACTATCAATGTTAGAGAAAAAATCTTCTTTGATACCTAAAAACATACTCTCATCCAACTAATATTCTTGCACTGAAACTCGATCAATTTCATCACTTTACTATGCAAAACAAGTCATTGATGTAAGTTCAACTATTGATGCTTAAAATTGCACTGATTCCAACACCAACATGGGAAGTTTCAGGAATATGGGACTTGCAACCTGAAGCAACCACCAGATTTTAAAGAAGTTGGCTTTTCCTTATCTCAAATGTATTTTGGGAAAAAGGGATAGAAATTAAATAGAATCACAAATGCAATGAAAGGAAATTTAACTATGGCGATGTCCCTGAATATTATTCATTCCTTAATACTAAGCACAGTGAAGCTATCTTTAGGATTCAATTACATTAAAGAGCAAACAATGCATGATCAATGTAAAAGATGAAAACAAAAGAATCAAAGGCTCACAACTTAGACAATTTTGCAATGACATAGAAAATATCAGCAAAGGCACAGAACTCAGTCTTCTTATTAATTTTCCAGTCACATAAAAGGCACTGATACATGCATAGTTATACAAACTTTCTGAATCAGGAAAACAGAACAAAGGTAAATGATATTACTGGCCACCACAAAAAGATCTCAAAAAACTTCTCGTAAATCTTTCATAACAATCTATATGATGAAATCCCTCCTAAATCTGTGATTTGGATCACATATTTATAGCATAGAACTGGCTCAAGATTGCCTGCATGATTAAATCCCAATGGTCTAACCGAACTGGAACTTAACTGGAAGTGTCTGACAGAAAAAATATCCTTCAGATCCATAAAATAGTTACAATAATTGTAAATTCATTGGCTGTCTCAATACATGTGGCGCCCCTCTTTTAGCCAGAAAAAGACACTTGGCGGCATCTGCAACATTTAGAAACAAAACCCTTGAGACAGATGGCAGCGTCCGCGTGCCTCACTTGAAAACTCCTTCATCTTTTTGGCAAAAATAGGAACTTAGCATGTGGCAGCCTCCGCTGCAAATTGAAACATATATGTGGCGGCTTCCACTGAACTATACTTTACTATACCTCATAGTTGGGAGAATTCTGCCTTTGACATCTATCACGGTCCACTGCCTCGAAACTCTATCACTTACCAAAAATGGGACCCACAACACTTCTTGCCTGAGCAGCTTCAAAAGGGGATAGGGACAGATGGCACCTTCCATGCTCTTACCAAGTGATACATGGTGGCTTCCACTCAACCTAGAGAAACTTTAGATACCTTTTGAGAGTCCTACAGAAAATGACACATGGCGGACTCCACCTTGATTTAGAAACACTATAGAAACATTTGGGACTCATTTAGATTCACGCAGACGATGACACTTGGCACACTCTGCTTAACTTTAGCAACTCACTGGGGCCCACCATAGTCTTTACTTAACAATGAAACAAAAAAAAAAGAACCTGCGGAAGTGGACACTTGTCACGCTCCGCAGACATTACAAGAGACACACGGCACTTTCCGCGCAACTTAAAGAAACTTATTGAAACCTTTTGTAGCTGTCACTTGGCACCTTCTGCGTAGGGAGAAACTTAGAAACAGGGACCCACCACAGTCTTAGAAACATTAAAAGGGGCTTGAAACTCAACACAGAAGGTGACACATGGCAGCTTCCGCGTTAATGTAAAAAGACACTTGGCTTCTCCCGCAATAGTCTGAGACTTCTCAAAATGTGTCTCAGCTGATGACACATGGCATTTTCCACTTAACTTTGGGACTTAGGTAATACTTATGCGAAAACAAACCCTTGCTGTCAATCTTCACAGCCAAAACTGAAAACACGACCAAAACTGAAACCCGCACAGCCGCGCTGATACACTGCAACTTGAAACAAAATGTAGAGTATTTTACTCTACAGTTCTTGGTGACCCCGAAGACTTTTGAGCCTGCTCAAAAAGAATCCAAAGAATATAGAAAAGAATGTGTATAAAATACAGCAAAAATTAGAGATTCTGTAAAGCCGTCTGATAAATAGACCATTCAACATCAGATAGGCCCTACTTATTTTGTAGATCTTGGAAACCCAAATCAAGGTTGATGATGTCTCTGTGTGAGAACCTCTACAAAACATAAACCATAGCCTTTAGTTGGAACTCGAGCTAGGCCATGGGTATTAATACAGCTTCTACTCCTTGCACTAATGAAGAATCTATCAAACCTTGGAAAATTGACTGATCATTTTGTCTAGCTAACAACAAAGGCTTGATTTCATCAAACATCAGCACAGTGTTGCTATCAGGAAAAGGAGAGGGAAGTCCCAAATGCACCAGATCTTCAATATGCTTCTTCATGTCTTTTACTCCCTCTTTTACCACATCTGGGAGCTCTTTGCAATTAATTATAGTGAAGTTGTAATTGAGAACTTCGTTCACCCTTTTTGCAGCAATCATTCTGTCATTGATCCCTGCTGTTGTTATATTTCATCAGTTGTGTCATACAGCTTCTTCACCAGCAGTTGAGAATCTGAAAATCTCAAGGAAATAGTGGACAGGGTGGCTTGAATTGAAGTCTCCACCTTTTCACACAATTGCTGTGCATTTAGCAGGAAAGTTAGAGAGGGTCTGAGCTGAGTAATCTCTTCAGAGATTCTTTTCCACACTGATACATATGGCTCCCTAACCAATTTCAGAACTCCTACATTCTTTGGCCTATTAGCCAACTCAAGTGTCAACTGTTTTGTTGTTTGTTGCTCGGCTTGAAGTTGGGCCTGTATGGCAGCAGCATTGTTTTGTTCATTTAGCAGCTTTTGCTAGAACTGTGTGACTTGTTGTAGGTTTTCCTAATATTTTTTCTATAGTGTTGCCTTTTCCTGCCTTAGGGCTGTCACTAGAGCCTTCACTTGTACTAGCTCTTCTTTCAAAGAAGCATTTTGGTTCTGTGTAACGTGATGAATCTGACAAGAAATAGTATTTTGCAACTGTTTATTGAGATTCTCTATTTCATCATTTTTGGATTTAAGCTCTGCAGCAAGGTTGCCACAATGTGCCTTTTCTTGAGCTAAATCAGCCTCCACCTTCTGTAACTTCTTTGATACTTTCAAATAATTAGTAGCTACAGCAGAAGTGGTTTCATTTAGCAGCTCGACCCTGTCTTGTGGTTTGAAAAGTGACATATCCATAGCCACTGCACTCATTGTATAATCCTGGGGCTGCATCTGCTCATTTGGCCTGAATACATTAGGTGACAAATGAGTCATAGTTAGCTACTGCTGCATTGGGTCAAAGAGTGACCTCATGTGTGGTACAACCAGAGCTTTATTATCTTTCTTCCTCTTTTTATCCATCCGAGCTTCCCTAGATTTCTTAGCAGTGTCTGCTTTAGCTTGGAAGGTAGGGGGAGAGTCAATATACTCGCTCACAAAAGGATGACCCTGTGGTAAGCCATAAGGAATAGCCAAATGCTGGCTAGGGGGAATCTGGGGAGGTATTCTCTTTGGAAAAGAGGGGGAAAAGGAAGGCAATGATGTGGCCTGTGATGACATGGCCTGAGTAGTAATAGGTGGGGCAAATTGGGAAATTGGCACAACAGAGGTGGCAGGGGCTAATGATGTTTGGACATTTGGGATTACCACCCCTATAGAAGAAGAAAAAGACTGAGAAGAAGAAGGAGAAGTAGCATGTACCTAAGGAGCAACAGATGTAATCGGTGGTTGTTGCTATGAAGGCTTTACCTCCTCATATGAATCAGGCTGAAGGTTCACCTTCCTATGTTTCCTTGGCCTCTCTTCTTCTTGTTGTGCTTCCTTTTCTTCAACGTTTACCACTGCTGCTAGTGGTAATTGCACAAAACTGGAAACCCCAACAGCTGAAACCACTAGAGAAACCTTGGGTGGTGAGGATACCACATTCTTTTGTTTTTCTATGGTACTGAGAGCTTGGGGCCATGGGGAAATAGGAGTAGCTATTGAAACATGTCCTATTGCTTGCACATCATGAGTGGATTCTTCTTCCCCTTCTAAATCTCCACCCTGTGTTTGAAATTCGCTTGTATCAGGGCTAGAGACCAGAGAGGGATGCCACTCGTCCCAAATGGAATCCCATTTTTCATCTGTGTCAACCTAGCCAAAAGAGTGAGTTGTTTCAGAAATTTCCTACCTATATTTCCAATAGGCTTCTACTTTATCTGGCTTCCATTCCCTATCCTTTAATAAATTTTTCTTCAATCTAGTGCCCATTTTGAGCTTAGGGTCATAGACCTTTTATTTATTATAAAAGATTTCCCATGGCCTAGGCCCCTCAAAAGGTAAATCTATCAGTTCTACATACAAATCATGAGTATCCTCCTTAGGGTTTCTTCTATCTTCCTAAAAGGGACAACCCTCATGCACAATTTTGGCACCGACCTTGTTGTCTTTAACCCATAATGTTATGAAACTACTTGGGTCATATATCCATTTATCTTCAATTAGAAAGAAACCTAGGACAACAAGCTTCCTTAGCAACAAGTGCTCAGCATCCCTGACTTCCAGGGCCATGT
Source organism: Cunninghamia lanceolata (assembly GCA_027924645.1). NCBI lineage: Eukaryota > Viridiplantae > Streptophyta > Pinopsida > Cupressales > Cupressaceae > Cunninghamia > Cunninghamia lanceolata. Next base: position 7,235,912 of record BSBN01000934.1, read on the forward strand.
TTTTTCTTACCCATGGGATATCATACATTTTCTTTTTCTTCTTTTTAGTGCCATAGTCATTGTCAACCACAGACACTTGTCGGGTGACCTCTAGAAAAGCTAACCTAGGAGTCAAAATCTTAGGTAGCAGCACTAGTTCATAATTAAAACCATGGACCCTAATGATGGTGTGATGGGACCCAAAGAAATAGTCATAGGGAATAGGGCAATTTGCCATGAGGCCTTTGATGCTTGGTGTTAACCTATTTTCTACAGACTCGAGGCTTAGGTGGCAAAAAGCAGGGGCAACAAAAAGTTCCCAAAAATCATACGGGTTAGATGCTTCGGATAAGATATGTGTCCATGTGGACACAGGATGGTCCTATTATGACCGAAACTTGGGTCATACATATTCATATTGCATATATTGCGAAAAGATGGCAGGGTTTTGATATAACATGAGGTGAAACAAATAAGCAAAATACCTGAAAACCCCTTAAGATTTGAAGTAGGTGAGTTGGTTGGCCATTGAATACGCAATCTGCTCAGAGAAGTCCAGCCAAAACTCTTGAGACTTGTCCATGGTCTTTAATCTGAACAAAATGGCAATTTGTCAGTCATATATAGTAATGTCCTCCTTCATTCCAAAGATAAATGCCATCATAAACAAGGCTTCCTAGCTAGCCTAAGTGAATTGTGCCCTTCCTGTTGGTAGCACTAGCATTTGGGTGTTTTCATCTTCCATCTGCAACTTGTTGTGATGTTCACAACATGCCCCATTTTACTCCTTAGCAAAATAGGGACCCCTGCTATGGCTTTGCTTTTGCTTCTATTTTTTTTGTGGGTCTATCCTTGGTGGTAAGGGAAAAGAGAGTGAAATTTGTAAACTTTGATAAAAAATTAGTGATAAAATGTATTTAGAGTGCCAGTGCATGGTATGGTTGGATTCCTTGTCAAAAATGAGCTAGGGTTGCTTTTTGAACCGTCTTAAAATTTGCCATATTTTTCAAGTTATGCCTATTTTGGTAAAATGCACTATCAGATTTAAATAGTTCAAAGTTTCAAATGTTTCTTAAAAAAATTCTAAAGTGTTTCAGCATCAGCACGGAGCATGCCAAGTGTCACATTCTGCATGAGTTTTGCAACAGTTTCCAAGTAAGCCACTTTTAATTTTAAACATCCACGGGCTTCGATAGTTTCCTAATAGTTTCAACAGAGTCATGTGGAAGGAGACAAGTGTCACCTTCCACAATAGCCCCTTTAAAAAATTTTAAACCTTCCACGGGCCATTAAAAATTTCTAAACAGTTTCAGAGTTGTGCGGAGGACACCACGTGGTGCCTTCCGCAAGAGTCCCTTAAAGTTTCAAAGCTATGCAGAGGAGTCTTAGCAGTTTCCAAAGAGTATCCAATAGTTTCAAAGTTCCGCGGAGCATGCCACGTGGCACCTTCCATGGGTCCCTTAAAATTTCCTAAAGCAGTTTCAACATAGTTGTGTGGAAGACGCCACGTGGTGCCTTCCGTGAAGGTTTCCATAAAGTTTCTTAATGTTGCAATGGTAGTGCTGAGTGTGCCATGTGTCACTCTCTGCAGAGCCCCTTAAAGTTTCAAAAAGTTTCAAATAGTTTCAAAAAGTTTCTAAGGGTTCCCTTAATAGTTTCTTAACAGTTTCAGAGTTGCGTGGAAGACACCACGTGGTGCCTTCTGTAGTAACCCCTTCAAGTTTCAACAAACAGCACGGAGCGTGACAAGTGTCACTATACATAGGTCCCTCCAAAAGTTTTCGCAACAGCTTCTAAGTAGTTTCAAAGATTGTGCGAAAGACGCCACGTGGCACCTTCTGCAGGAGTTCCTTAAAGTTTCAATAGGCAGCGCGGAGCATGCCACATGTCACCCTCCGCCATGCCCCTTAAAGTTTCTAAAGTGTTTCTTAGGTTGCGCGGAGGACGCCACGTGGTGCCTTCTGCGAAAGTTTCTATAAAGTTTCCAACTGTTTCAAGAGCCCTACGGAGTGTGACAAGTGTCACTCTCCGCAGACCTAGCGTAGAGTTTCAAAAGTTTCCAAAGCTCCATGGAGTGTGACAAGTGTCACACTCTGCAAGACCCTCAATAGTTTCTTAAAGTTTTAGGAGCTCCACGGAGTGTGACAAGTGTCACTCTCCGCATGTCCCTCTAAAGTTTCAAACAAGTTTCAATGGATCCTGCGGAGTGTAACAAGTGTCACACTCCGAAGGATGACCCACCGAGCCCCATGTGTTTCAAACAGTTGTGCGGAAGATGCCATGTGGCACCTTCTGCAATCAAGTTTCAAAAGTGTTTCCATATAGTTTCTAAGGTTGCAACAGTTGTGCGGAGAGTGACAAGTGTCACTTTCTGCTAGAGTCTCATAGAGCAACAATTTTATTGCCCCTCACACAGAACGTGCCACGTGTCACACTCTGAGGGCACTGTTTCTTTAAAAGGGAAATAAAGGGCCATTTTTCAGTCAGACACAAGAAGTCAGTGGGCAGTTTTTAGGGCCCGCTGATAAGGTTTTTTGACGGCGATAGGCAGGAAACATTTGGTGGTAGGTTTTTATGGTTTTTGACGCACTTTCGACCCTACGTTTACATCATTTCTGGTCTGCGATGGTTGACCCGGTAAGTTTTTTGACACAGTATGAACATATGAATGCATTTTTTGCAGATTTTGACTCGATAAGATGTGATTTTGGCTTAGCCCCACTTGGATCTAACAAGTATTTTGTTTCTCATTGTTTAATAATCAATGGTACTTATTACTGATCTATTTTTGTAGGCTTGCAGCTGGAAGGATTAGCTGAAACTTAATGGCAGTGATGCCCTAGAAGGAGAATCCGATTTCAGAAGCAAAGAGAAGATAAGGATGAAGTGTAGAAAGTCAAGGGACATCAATGAGAAGACCCAAATATAGATAAAACGTAATGACAAGTAGGTTGCAGAATTTACTTCTAAACTACTAGGGTTTTAGAAAGGGGCATATTTTTTCCCAGATTTGACACATATATGGAGATATTTTTTTGGGAAATGGTTTTGCACCATTTAACGCTATAACCTAGGGTTTGAACCATTAATTAAACATTAGGGTTTTGAGCTATATTGAGGACAATCAAAAAGCCTATATATTGTGCCTTAATACATTGTAATATTTACAACAGGGATTTTTTTAGGAAAACACAGGGATTTTAGCTTAGCATAGTTTAGAAGTAGAGGAAGGAGGTCGCCTGTTTGTCTACAGTAAGGAGTATGTGGAACATCTGGCTTCCTTATTGTATCTGTAAAGCTTGTAAGTTCTCTATAATTTGATCAATGAAACTAAGAGTCATTCCGACATTGTAAATCATGTATGACTGTTTGTTTCTAATAGAATAGAATCTGAAGTTCTGCATCTATCTTCTAAGTGTTCTCTTGCTCTTCTTTGTGTCTTGAAATATTTTCTTTGAGAGCTTGCAATTTTAAACGTATGTTTGTGAAAATGCTCAGAACTTACATTTAAGGTTTTTACTGTGGATTTGATCAAATTGTTGTATGATTTATATAGTGCATAATAGAATAATTAGATCCTTTGGTAGAGTAAATGGAATTTAGATTAGATCTTTCTAACTTTTCCCAACCCATCTGAAATATTTATCTGAAAACGTAGAAACTTGAAGGAAATTTGTCTCATAATTGAAGAAGCATAAACAACAGAGTTAAGAGTAGACAAGTTTTCATAAATATATAAAGAGGAAGGATGCAATAATTCAAAACAACCATGTAAAGCTTTGCAGCATAGTAACACTTTTATGCAAAGGAATAAAAAGTATTGAAATATCTCATGATCTTTTTGCATAGTTTGAGTCCAGTAAACCAAAAAGAAACCCTAAACTATGTAAGGCCCCTTGAACATTACAGCTTCACATTGACCAACTGAATTTGACCAATAGGACCATTATAGACTTGGGATTAAGTGAATCTTAAACGATTCCCTCTTATCTTTCAAGTATAGTTTCAGTTCATTATATGTGAATTTTAACTTATTGTTATGATTGCATCAAAACAATCACCAACAGTTTTCTGGCGCTAGAAGGAGGGCCTGACTTGAGTTAGGGTTTGTTTCAAACTGGCTAATAACAGTAATAGAGTGACCAGGTCTAGATCTAGTTTAGGAGATATATTTGTGCAACTACCTAATATAAGGCAAAGTAAGAGCCCTTTGATTTGGAATCCTAAAATATCACAAGCAGGAAGTTCATCTGGGACACCTCTTGGGTCACCTTTTAACATCCGTAGTATTGTGAGTCCTGATAGATCACTATTTAGATCTTTAAATCTTGATTCAGACACTCTTGGAGGTCCTAATCCTCCCAGAATTCCTATCCCACCACTCAATCCAGGTATTTCTACAAGTTCAGGTCAAGCTCAAGTACCTGCAATGGCTTATTTCAATGTTCATTCTCCCATATTCTTCAATGATTATCATGAGATGCCCAAAAATCTAGAAAAGATATGTCCCAAGTACCAGTTACATCAGGATCCAGAGGATCATATTAGAATATTTAAGGAAGCATGTTTTAGGGCTATATTAGAGCACGAGGATGTTGTGTGTAGATTGTTTCCCTACACCTTTAATGAACAAGCCTCTAACTGGTATGTAAACTTACCCAACAGTTACATTTCTTCCTGGTCACTTATGGAAGAAGCATTTCTGTCAAGATTTAGAGGACCCATTGACCCTTGCGCTTTGTATCATAAATTGGCTGCTATAAAACGAGTTGAGGGAGAGTTGATTGATAATTTCAATGACAGATTCCAAAAGGCCTACTCTAGGCTAGTAGCCCCTTATACTGTGGATTATGATCCCTTGTTGGCTATGTACTATGCAGCCTTGGATCCTTTAACTGCCATGTTTGTCAAAGAAAACCTGACATAGATTCAATATCCAAAGCCTACAAAGAGGCAGCCTCAGTGAACCAAGAGATGAGGCATACAACTTATAGCCTATTTGTTAATGGAGGGAATTTTGGGGTGCAGAATCAGGCACAACCATGGAATGGAGCCACTATGCATCACACTCCATTATTAAATCCGGTTCCTTCTTACACACCTGTGTATAGTCCTACCCCAATCCAAGCCATAACTCCTTACATGGGTAGCACTTCCAATAATAGTCAAAATAATGGTCAACCTTTCTTCCAACCTCCTAGGGATACAACTGTGGCAAAAGCATAGGAGGAAAGTGAAGAAATCAATGAGATCACTACACATTTGAAAAGGTTAACCACGGAAGTGACACAACTAAGAAACAAGAACCTCTATGGAAGAGGCAACCAAAACTACAATCAACATTAGAATCACAACCAAGGCCAAAATCAGAACTCTAGTTTCAATAAAAATCAGCAGTACAATTAGAACCAAAACTATAATCAGCATCAAGGCCCCAACCAAGGGCAACCAATGCAAAATAGAGGGCCAGTGATAGATAATAGGACCTGGGGTAATAATAACAGAAATCAGAATCAACCTAGGCCACCCAAGACATGGAACATTGGGCCCAACAATGGTACTCTATCTTCTCCTTTTGAGAACATAGATAATCATGATGCAAAACAAATGGATGGCATCCAAATGGCCAGCACAGCACCCAAAAATTGGTGTAGATTTCACAATACCAATGCCCATGCTGAGCATGACTGCCCATAGTTCCACTTAGCAGCCAGCATTTTTAATATAGATGTCCAGCTTCCTAGCTCTGAATTTCTCATCCCCAAGGGTAATGTGGTAGTACCCTCAAGATATGACGCAGCATTAGTCTTAGAAACATTTACCTTTGCAACTACAGAAGAGAAAGAGGATGAATTGCTAGAAGATGAACCATACTGTTGTGAAAATCTTTATCTTGAATCAGCCTTTGTGTTAAATGCTTTTCAGTTTCCCTTTGAATCTGAAAATGAGGTATTAACTAAAACAGAAGAGGTGCAGGCCTTTCAACAGACAAATAAAAACCATACCTACAATTTGAGGAACAACCCTAGGCTAGGAGGACCTTTTACCACTTCCATTCCTCCGAATAAATTCAATACACCCCTAGATTAGAATGCTAGCAACAATCCTGCCATACTTAAAGCTAATTAGCACACAAATAATGAAATAGTAGTACAAAAGGATCAAACAAGTAAAACTGAAACAATAGAGACAACAAGATTAATGAGTTACTTGTCAGAGGAAATAAAGAAAATTAAGGTTAGCATACCTCTAAATGAATTATTGAAGACCCCAGGGATCAGAAATGCTTTTATAAAATCTCTGGATACATCCATGACAGATGAGGTGTCTGCTGATATAACTATTCCTAATAGAGATTCACCACCTAAAGAGAAAAATAAGAAAGTTGAGCACCCTTCCAATACAAATGTAGTAATACATGTGGATAAGAGGGATACTCCCCCTTTCTTGTTAACTATTAGATTGTGTGGGAAGAATATACACAATTGCATGGTAGACTCTGGTGCCTCAGCCAACGTAATGCCCTTAGGAATATGTAAAACTCTTGGGCTGACTCCCACCAAATCTGCCAAGGTTGTCACACAATTAGATAAGACTGAGGTTAGCGCGATAGGAGAACTCATGAACATTCAAATGCAATTAGCTTTAGACCCTAGGGTAAGCCAAATCATTGATATTCAAGTAGTGGATAGACCCGTAAATTATGGAATGTTGCTGAGTAGGGATTGGTCCAAGACATTAAATGGATATATAGCCACTGACTTTTCACATATGTGGCTACCTTGGAGAGGTGTCCTAAACTAGATTAGAATAGAGGTAGAGCCCAGGATGAAACATATGATAACAGAGTATAATCGAACTAATGAAATATTATATGCTGCTCTTGAACCTAGTGTCTATAGAATTACCAACAATGGGGTGCAGATTGAAGAGATCATGATGTTAAACATTAGAAAAAAATGTGTCAGCAATAGGACAGCATTATTCATTGAGTCTGATGGAAATTCTTCAGATGAAGAAAACAATGCAATAGACAAATTTGGTCATGCCATTAGACAGGAGGTGGAAGAATGCGTTAAACACAATCTGCCGGTCCAATGTAAATTGTATAAAAATAGGTCTAGAGTCCATGATAGGCAACATTCTAAGGAGAGTTGTGAAATATGCAAAGACATCATTGAATATGAATACAAAAAATGCATAGGGAGGGTAGAGTTACAAGAGGAAAATGAGAATCTTGATCAAACATAGAAATATGTTTAGGATGATGTAGATGCCTCGATTCTAGATTTAGGAGAAGAAATAAGGGACAAAGGTAGTTGTCTTTTTTATTTAACAGGTGGAAGTACACATATGCAAGTTAACCAAATAGAAAAACCCATGAATAAACAGGACAACACCCCACAGGCGATAAAAGAGACAAAGCATGCCAAGATAAAAGGTCAGAAAAGTAAAGACGGCATGTGGACGTTAAAATGTGATGGGTCCAAATCAAAATAGGGTGCGGGTGCAGGGGTTGAACTCATAGATCCTCAAGGTAAATCACATCTAGCAGCATATAGATTACAATTTTTCTGTACTAACAACATTGCTGAATATGAGGCCCTAATTTTAGGACTTGTCATGGCCATCAAGAAAAGGGTGAAAACGATCAGAGTATTGTTGGACTCTGAATTAGTAGTCAGACAAGTGAGGAAACTATATGCTTGCAATTACAAGAAAATGATTAGTTACAGACATAGGGTATGGGGTTTAATAGATGCGTTTGATGCTTTCAACTTAGAGCATATCCCTAGAGAGCTGAACCATAGGCCAGATGCACTAGCAGTTGCTGCTAGTACATTAGAACCATTGACACTGTCAGGATTGAGACGATTTGCTGTTGAGCTAGTTAATGTGCCTAGTATCCTAGACAACATTACACACTTTTTGGTATTTTGGAGGGATCAGCAAATTATTGATTTTCTGACTTGTGATGAGGCATTTGAGGCTCAAATCATTGACGAGCAAGAAAGGCCTAAAATAACATGGGATGAAGAGGATATAATCAACTTGAAGAGCAACTTCTTACCCAAAGGAGTAATTGAATTAGAACATATCTTTGACTTCGATGGAGTAATGAGACAGAAGGACTTGCCCAAAACAGAAGGGGGTAAGTGCAATTTACATAACTTAGGGACAGAGCAAAATCCACAAAATGTACTAATCGGAAAGACTTGCTCTGAGAAGATTAGAAAAGAGCAGACGCTCTGAAAGATTATAAACATGTAATAGCATGGACGTATGAAGACTTGAAAACATTTTATGAGTCCATCATAACTCACGTAATAACTTTAAGAAAAGAGGTTAAGCCATTTAGGCAGAAACAAAGGCCTGTGAACGCCATTCTGGAGCCTTTAATCTTTGAGGAAGTTAAAAAATTGCTATCTGCTAGAATAATTTCCCCAGTCAGGCATTCTATCTGGGTAGCTAACTTAGTACCAGTGAGGAAGAAAAAAGGAGACATCAGGTTATGCGTAGACTTTAGAAGTTTAAACAAAGCATCTAAAAAGGATAATTATCCTCTGCCTCCAATAGACGAAGTGTTGCAAGCAGTAAACAGGGCAAAGATGATGTCTTTTTTAGATGGTTTTTCAGGTTATAACCAGGTCTTAATTGATAGAGAAGATAGACTGAAAACCACCTTCACTTGTAAATGGGGAAATTATGCATATAGAAGAATGCCTTTTGGTCTGATCAATGCAAGTGCCACTTTTCAGAGAGCCATGGACATTGCATTCCATGGATTATCAGGTAGGTGCATTGTTGTGTATATGGATGATTTGACTATGTATTCCAAGGATGCATCCACTCAGGCTGAAGATCTTAGGAAAATACTCAAGTAATGTGAAAGGTATGGGATTTCCCTTAATCCTAAGAAATGTATATTTGGCGTAACTGAAGGTAAATTATTAGGCCATGTCATTTCTGAAGATGGAATTTCAATTGATTCGGATAGAATAGAATCCATAAAAAATTTGCAAATACCAAATAGTAGGAAAGAGTTGAAATCATTTTTTGGTAAAACTAACTTTGTTCAGAAGTTTATCACGGGTTTTACAGAGATCGTGCAGCCGTTAAATGCCATGTTGAAGAAGGATGTGCAGATGGAATGGACGCTTGTGGCTAGGGCTGCATTTGAAGATATCAAGGAGGCAATTTCTAATGCTCCTGTATTGGCAAGTCCAGACTACACAAGCCCATTTTACATCTACTCCTTTGCATCTTCTCATTCAATCGTGGCTGCCTTAACACAGAAAGGTGAAAACAATGAAGAGAGGCCCATCGCATTTATGAGCGCACCTCTGAAGGATGCACAGCTGAGGTATCTAGACACTGAAAGATAGGCATTTGCATTAATAAGGGCTGTGAAAAAATTTAGACACTACATTCTGCGCAGCCAGGTCAAAGCCATAGTGCCAGACGCAGCAGTAAAGATGTTGCTGATACAGAATGAAGTTGGAGAAAAGAGAGCCAAGTGGATCACCACACTGTAGGAGTTTGACATGGAAATCATTCCAATGAAGCTGGTCAGAGGGTAGGTGTTGGTGCAAACAATAGCAAATACAGATCTAGATTTGATAAAATAGCAGTATGTATTGAATTCGCAAAACGCATCAGACTGGTATGATGATTTAAACACCTTCTTGATAGCTGGAAAGTACCCAAATAGAATGAAATCTTCTCAGAGGAGAGCTTTGAAGGTTAAAGCACAAAAATATATGGTGCAAGGAGGTCTTCTATTCACGAAGAACCATGATGGAATTTATCTGAGATGCCTAAACAGAGCTGAAGCAGATAAAGCGTTGACAGAACTACATGACAAGTACGGAACCGGCCATGGTTCCCATCTAGCTACAACACACAAAATATTGAGGGCGGGCTATTACTGGCCCACGATGTTCAAAGATACTGAGAGTCACATCAGAAGTTGCCACACCTATCAGACTGCAGTAGATAAAGGGAGAAATCAGGGTAATCCACTACAACCTGTGATTGAATCAAGACCGTTTGCATAGTGGGGCTTGGATTTTATTGGAGTCATCAATCCCCCATCTTCTGCAGGACACAAATTTATACTAACGGTAATAGACTATTGTACAAGGTGGACTGAGGCTACCTGCTGCAAATTCTCCACAACTGATGTAGTTATCAAGTTTCTTGAAGAAAACATCATCACTAGGTTTGGATCTCCCTATTCATTAGTATGTGATAATGGCCTTGCTTTCTCTTCTTTAAAGTTTTCTAAATGGGCATTTGAATACAGGATCATTTTAAGGTTTTCTTCAAATTATTACCCTCAAGGTAATGGATTGGCTGAATCAACGAACAAAATCTTATTAGATATAATCAAAAGGTTGATTGCAAAGAGTCCCAGAGAGTGGAATACCCTGTTAAGATATGCATTATGGGTAGATAGGACCAAGTTTAAGTTAGCTTTAGGTAGCACACCGTATCATTTAGTTTATGGGACTGATCCCATACTTCCAGTAAATCTGAGAATACCAACCTGGAAGTTTGCCAATGAGTATCTAGGCTTTGATGACCATAGGGAAGCCAGAATAGTAAAAATGCTATAATTCGACCAGAAAAGAGGTCAAGCCATCAAGAAGTTTGCCAAACACCAAGCGGTTGTTAAGAGGTGGTTTCATAAAAGGGCAAGAGTCAAAACGTTTAGGATATCAGACTAAGTGCCGTGCTGGGACAAAGCACATGAAAAGAAAGGAAGCCATGGGAAATTTGATAAACTATGGCTAGGTCCATTACAAGTCACAGAAATAATAGGAGACAATACATTTAGACTTAAGACCTTGACTGGAGAAGAGGTGCCATTGCCAGTTAATGGCCAACATTTGAAACACTACTTCTAGGCCTAAGGTAAAGGGCAGTCCGTTTTGGTGTAATATAGTGTAAGTAATGTCTGGTTCTTCTTTTACTATTTTCTTTTTTTAGGATAGCTATTTGTAAGTTTCATTTCTATTTCTTTCTGTTTGTTTTGTTTCTATTTGTACAAATTTTTCTACTTTTTGCTTCTTGTGCGGTCTGTTTGGTTGGTTTGTTTGTTGTTTCCTTAGTAGGGATCTTTATTTTTTAGAGTATTAAGGAGCAGCCTAGCAACCATTGAAAACAATATAAATTTAGAATATTCAGGTTAATTATTTGTAAATTGTGCATAACCTTTTGTGACTATCATGAATGTAGAGAGTTATTTATCTTCTGAAATTTCGTATTCAATAAATGTGATTGAAGATTTGAAGCAAGTTTCTCACGATGACACACCTAAAATCCTTGGGTTTGTTGAACCTACCAGTGTAGATATTAGGTGAAAAATCAGAGGTCACCCTTGCTACCATTACAATTCTCAACTTAATTTCAGCAAGTGTCCACTCCTTGCATCATGAAGCTACAAATTGCTATATCTTGTGAAATCTCTTTCAAAATCAGAAAATAAAAAATAAAAAATAAATAAAGCTAATTATACTAAAAATCTAGATTAAGCCATCTAAGTAACTCTACCGGGGCTATAAACGCTCACTGGTAGTGGGGCTCTACTTAGGAGAATTGTAACAATAACCTTGCTAGGGCTATGGATGCTCGCTGGTAGCAAGGCTCTATCTGGTTGGCTATGAGGGAATATCCTCACCTATGTAGGCTAATGTTAGTCACTGGTTTGTTAGGCTAATGTTAGTCAAGATGAGGCTTATTAATCACGTGCACACAATTAAACTGAAAATGAAGATTCATGCACCCTTATTGAATGCCTTAGGTCTCAAGTTGAATAATAATTTACAAGATGGAAAGTTGGAAGTTATGCATTTATCTCATTTAGTTTTCTCGAATGCCTTAAATTTAGTTGTTTTGTTTGGTGGCTAGTTGTTGTGATGTTCACAACATGCCCCATTTTACTCCTTAGCAAAATAGGGACCCCTACTGTGGCTTTGCTTTTGCTTCTATTTTTTTTGTGGGTCTGTCCTTGGTGGTAAGGGAAAAGAGAGTGAAATTTACAAACTTTGATAAAATTAGTGAGAAAATGCATTTAGAGTGCTAGTGCATGGTATGGTTGGATTCATTGTCAAAAATGAGCTAGGGTTGCTTTTTGAACCATCTTAAAATTCACCATATTTTTCAAGTTATGCCCATTTTGGTAAAATGCACTATCAGGTTTAAATAGTTCAAAGTTTCAAATGTCTCTTTAAAAATTTCTAAAGTGTTTCAATAGCAGCACGGAGCATGCCAAGTGTCACATTCCGCATGAGTTTCGCAATGGTTTCAAAGAGAGCCCCTTTTAATTTTAAACATCCGCGGGCTTCGACAGTTTCCTAACAGTTTCATAGTTTCCTAATAGTTTCAACAGAGTCATGTAGAAGGAGACAAGTGCCACCTTCTGTAATAGCCCCTTTAAAAAATTTTAAACCCTCTGCAGGCCATTAAAAATTTCTAAACAGTTTTAGAGTTGTGCGGAGGACACCACATGGTGCCTTCCGCAAGAGTCCCTTAAAGTGTCAAAGCCACGCAGAGGAGTCTTAGTAGTTTCCAAAGAGTTTCCAACAGTTTCAAAGTTCTGCGGAGCATGCCACGTGGCACCTTCCGTGGGTCCCTTTAAAGTTCCTAAAGTAGTTTCAACATAGTTGTGTGAAAGATGCCACGTGGCACCTTCCGTGAAGGTTTCCATAAAGTTTCTTAATGTTGCAACGGTAGTGCGGAGTGTGCCATCTGTCACTCTCCATAGAGCCCCTTAAAGTTTCAAAAAGTTTCAAACGGTTTCAAAAAGTTTTTGAGGGTTCCCATAATAGTTTCTTAATAGTTTCAGAGTTGCGTGGAAGACACCATGTGGTGCCTTCCGTAGTAGCCCCTTCAAGTTTTAACAAACAACACGAAGCGTGACAAGTGTCACTATCCGCAGGTCCCTCTAAAAGTTTCCGCAACAGTTTCTAAGTAGTTTCAAAGATTGTGCGGAAGATGCCACATGGCACCTTTCATGGGAGTTCCTTAAAGTTTCAATAGGTAGCGCGGAGCATGCCACGTGTCACCCTCCACCATGCCCCTTAAAGTTTCTAAAGTGTTTCACAGGTTGCGTGGAAGACGCCACGTGGCGCCTTCCGCGAAAGTTTCTATAAGGTTTCCAATGGTTTCAAGAGCCTCGTAGAGTGTGACAAGTGTCACTCTCCGCAGACCCAGCATAGACTTTCAAAAGTTTCCAAAGCTCTGCGGAGTGTGACAAGTGTCACACTCCGTAAGACCCTCAATAGTTTCTTAAAGTTTCAGGAGCTCCATGGAGTGTGACAAGTGTCACTCTCTACATGTCCCTCTAAAGTTTCAAACAAGTTTCAACGGATCCTGCGGAGTGTGATAAGTGTCACACTCCAAAGGATGACCCACCGAGCCCCATGTGTTTCAAACAGCTGCACGGAAGATGCCACGTGGCGCCTTCTGTAATCAAGTTTCAAAAGTGTTTCCATATAGTTTCTAAGGTTGCAACAGTTGTGCGGAGAGTGACAAGTGTCACTTTTCATGAGAGTCTCATAGAGCAACAGTTTCATTGCCCCTCGCGCGGAATGTGCTACGTGTCACTCTTTGAGGGCACCGTTTCTTTAAAAGGGAAATAAGGGGCCATTTTTCAGCTGGACACAGGAAGTTAGTGGGCAGTTTTTAGGGCCCGCTGATAAGGTTTTTTGGTGCTGATAGGTGGGAAATGTTTGGCGGTAGGTTTTCAGGGTTTTTGACGCACTTTTGACCCTACGTTTGCATCATTTTTGGTCTGCGATGGTTGACCCGGTAAGTTTTTTGACACAGTATGAATGTATGAACGCATTTTTTGTAGATTTTGACCTGATAAGCCATGATTTTGGCTCAGCCCCACTTGGATCTAACAGGTATTTTGTTTCTCATTGTTTAATAATCAATGGTACTTATTGCTGATCTATTTTTACAGGCTTGTAGCTAGAAGGAGTAGTTGAAACTTAATGGCAGTGACACCCTGGAAGGAGAATCTGATTTCAGAAGCAAAGAGAAGATAAGGATGAAGTGCAGAAAGTTAAGGAACATCAATGAGAAGACCCAAATGCAGATAAAACGTAATGACAAGTAGGTTGCAGAATTTACTTCTAAACTGCTAGGGTTTTAGAAAGGGGCATATTTTTGCTCAGATTTGACACATATATGGAGATATTTTTTTGGGAAATGGTTCTGCACCATTTAATGCTATAACCTAGGGTTTGAACCATTGCTTAACCATTAGGGTTTTGGGCTGTATTGAGGACAATCAAAAAGCCTATATATTGTGCCTTAATACATTGTGATATTTACAATAGGGATTTTTTTAGGAAAACACAGGAATTTTAGCTTAGCATAGTTTAGAAGTAGAGGAAGGAGGTCACTTGTTTGTCTGCAATAAGGAGTGCATGGAACATCTGGCTGCCTTGTTGTATCTGTAAAGCTTGTAAGTTCTCTGTAATTTGATCAATGAAACTAAGAGTCATTCTGACATTGTAAATCATGTATGACTGTTTGTTTCTAATACAATAGAATCTGGAGTTCTGCATCTATCTTCTAAGTGTTCTCCTGCTCTTCTTTGTGTTTTGCAATATTTTCTTTGAGAGCTTGCAATTTTAAATGTATGTTTGTGAAAATGCTGAGAACTTACATTTAAGGTTTTTACTGTGGATTTGATCAAATTGCTGTATGATTTATATAGTACATAATAGAACAGTTAGATCCTTTGGTAGAGTAAATGGAGTTTAGATTAGATCTTTCTAACTTTTCCCAACCCATCTGAAATATTTAGCTGAAAACATAGAAATTTGAAGGAAATTTGTCTCATATTTGAAGAAGCATGAACAACAGAGTTAAGAGTAGACAAGTTTTCATAAATATATAAAGAGGAAGGCTGCAATAATTTAAAACAACCATCTAAAGCTTTGCAGCATAGTAACACTTTTATGCAAAGGAATAAAAAGTATTGACATATCTCATGATCTTTTTGCATAGTTTGAGTCTAGTAAACCAAAAATAAACCCTAAACTACGTAAGGCCCCTTGAACATTACAGCTTCACATTGACCAACTAAATTTGACCAATAGGACCATTGTAGACTTGGGATTAAGTGAATCTTAAACGATTCCCTCTTATCTTTGAAGTATAGTTTCAGTTCATTATATCTGAATTTTAACTTATTGTTATGATTGCATCAAAACAATCACCAACACAACTCTGAATTGAGAAACCTCAATTGATTATTGACATTTGCCCATGTTTTCTGCATTTTGGCAATGGTGGGAAATGTGGATGTCTTGTCATGGTATAGGGCCAACATGTCGTTGATAGCCTTTGGTGTAATTTACACCATGAAGGGACCCTTTTGTATGGTGCTTGAGGGTGCATGAAACAATTCTGCGCACATCTCAATCAGGTCGGGGCATAAATGTATGCTTGGGACCATAAATTGTGCCAATTGAGAGGTCCATATCCTCATTTTGAATGTTTTGGATTGTCTAGCCTTGGCCTTCTGGATAAATCTTTGGTGTACCCCTTCTTGCAGAGCTTTGCCAAGCTTTCGAAGGTTGGGTCCGCGATACCATCTGCAAAATCCTTCACCTTCACTAGATCGACCGCATAACCAACCTCGGGGACCCTAGTCCTTGGATAAGTCCTTAAGGGTTGTGCAGGGGCCAAAGCATATGATTTGCTGGTGAGAAGCTTATCAGTGGATTCGTAAATCCCAAGCCCCTGTTGTGAAGATCGTGTCTCTGCCATATCTGTGTCTATACTGGGAACTAGTGAAAGCTTTGCAATAGGGAAGACACTTTTACTAAGTAGGTTTCGCTAGGAATTCACGAGCAACAGGGATTTTCTTAGCAGAAGTAGAAATAAATGACACACAGTTAAGCCTTAACTCTTAATATTGTGGTATTTAATGACACATTAAGTCTCATAAATGACATTAAAGCCGGAAAACTGTTTGTAAATCTTACGAAATTTGTATGGGACAGAATGTTAGACATGTCATAAAAGTGGCTGCATACGGTGGTACCTTGGGGAATTTTGGGGATTGGAAAAAGAGATTTAGTGAATGCGAGAGTTTCAAAAATTGAAGAGACTTGAGCCATGGCCACGTGTTCACTAAACAATTATTTAAAAGAAAGAGTGGGAAAACAAAGCAACAAGGAACGGGAAACTAACTAACTATAATACATAGGAGAGACTGTCTAATTGAAATGCTTTAAGTAGATCCCATTTATAGGAATCTCCACAGGTTCGCCCTCCATCGTTTCAAGCTCAAATAAATTCTGTTGCTTATAGGAACAAATCTTGAAGGGGCTGGTCCATAATGACTCAAATTTGTTGTGTCGACCTGGCTTGGAGGCTTTCTCGTCCCACTTCAAAACAACTGAGCCTACTCCAAAATGGGGGTTTGAAGTCCTTTTATTGAAGCATTCTTTGATTATTTTCTGGTGTTCCATTAATGACTCATGTGCTCTTTCCCTTTTTTCTTGAACCTCCAGGAGCTCAGTAAGTCTGACCTGCATGGGGCCATTCTCTTCAATCTCAATCTGTTTTAATAATTCAAGAGTAGGAATTTCCAAGCTCAGGGGCATCACAACAGGCTTGCCATAGACCAATTCATATGGGGACATTTTTGTCAGTTGTTTACGTGTAATTCTATTAGCCCATAGTGCTATATTAAGCACTTTATGCCACTCTTTGTGATGACTAGCCCCTATTCTCTTAATAAGTCTAATCAGATTCTTGTTGGTTGATTCTGCCAAACCATTACCCTGAGGGTAATAATTTGAGGAAGTTTTTAGATAGATTCCATATTTTAGTACAAAATCAGATAATTTTGCTCCCAAAAATGCCTTAGCATTATCTAAAATTATGGTACGAGGGGGTCCAAAGCGAGCAGTGATACCTTCCAGAAAATCTAGGATCACCTTTTCCGTTGCTTCCTTTAGTGGTACTACCTCACTCCATCTGGTAAAGTAATTTGTGGCAGTTAGAATCCATTTGTGTCCCATACTTGACACTAGATTGATCATTCCAATGAAGTCTAGACCCCATTGGGCAAAGGGTTCATCAACAATTATAGGACTAAGGGGCATTGCTGCATTCCTTCTCTTCCCCACATAATACTGACAAGATTGGCACTCTTTGACCAGTTGATAATAGTCTGTAAATAAAGTGGGCCAGAAGTAACCTGCCTAACTTATCTTTATAGCTATGGTTCTTGCAGAAAAATGTCCACCTGAGACTCCATGGTGCATTTCATGTAGTATTCTTTGAGCCTTATCTTTCTCTATACATCTTAGGAGTATGCCATTAGTATTTCTTCTGAAAAGAACTTGGTCAACAAAATGGACCCCTTGCTGCCTATAGTATCTCCTCTTGTCTTGAGAGAGCTCTTTTGGGAAAATCCCATGTTTCATAAACTAGATTATGTTTGTGACCCAGGAGTTCTGATCAATTTCTTGTATCCTCAATACATTTTCCTTTTTTATTTCTTCAATTATCATTTTTTCCATGTCTTGGGCCATGTATTGGCACAATCCCTTGCCTCTGACAAGTTTAGTTGGTTTGACCTCCACATCATACTCAAGGATCTTTGTTATATAGTTTTCTCTTTTTGCAGTGATCTCACCTTCCATAATGTATTCTCTAACACTAGGATGAGCCACAAGTATCAGAATCTTATTTCCTGTCACCCTATGCCTGAATTTCTTAAGGGATTTTACCATAGCATATGCCTGTTTCTCTACAAAATTATATCTGGCTTCATATTCCCTGAGTGTTCTAGAGAAAAAGGCTATTGGGTGTTATCTCTCTTGTTGATCATCTTTCTGTGTTGGGACAGTAGCAACACTGAACTCTCCTCCATAGACATGCATTATAAAAGACTTAGAGAAGTCTGGGTTCCTAAGTACTGGGGTTGTTGAAATTGCTTTCTTGATCTCCTCAAAAGCTTGTCTCCCTTCTGTAGTTCATTTGAACACCATGTCTTTCTTCAGCAGAAGTGTCATTGGTCTTATTAGGCCTACAAAGTCTGATATGAAACGACTGACAAAATTTATCTTTCCTAAGAAGGACTGGACTGCTTTCTTATTTATAGGTGGAGACAAGTTTACTATAGCAGTGACTCTTTCTGGATCAATGGAGACTCCATCTTTTGACACTATATGTCCCAGTAGTTTGCCTTGAGGTACTGCAAAGATGTACTTTTTGGGATTCAAGGATATTCCAAACACTTAACACTTCTTAAAAACAGATTCCAGATGATCAAAATGATCAACAACATTCTTGGAAAAAATAGTGAGATCATCAAGATAAATTAGAATGATTTTATTTACAAGTTCTCCAAATGCTACATCCATAGCTCTTTGAAAAGTGGCTCTAGCATTTGACAGGCCAAATGGCATCTTGGCATATGCAAATGTTCCCCATTTGGTAGTAAATGCAGTCTTGTGTTGGTCTTCATCAGCCAACCAAATCTGATTGTATCCAGAGAAACCATCTAGCAAGAAAAATCTCTCTGATCCAGTCACAGTCTATAAAATTTGTTCCATAGAGGGCAGGGGATAATGATCTTTTAGAGATGCCCTATTTAGGTCTCTAAAATCCACACAGAGCCTTATGTCACCATTCTTTTTTCTGACTGGCACTAAATTTGATACCCGTGTTGAGTGTCTGATTGGAAAAATTATTTTAGATTCTAAGAGTTTCTGTAACTCATCCACCATTAGACGTTCAATCCTTGGATTCACTAGCCTCTGCTTCTGTCTAACTAGCTTAGATCCTTTAGTCAGTTCTATGGTGTGCTGAATGATGTCTCTGTTATAACCATGAAGGTCTTCATAGGTCCAGGCTATCACTTTGTCATATCTTTCACACAAGTCAACTAGTCTTTCCCTTTCTTGTTGGGTTGTGGAATTTTCAATCTTTAGTTTTCTCCCTTCACTCACTTGTATTTCAGTATAATCTGCTTTATTTGCTTGAAACCTCCTTTTCTCTAGGCTTACATCTTCTGGATCAAATAGGTTTTCTAAAGTAATCAAGCCTTTAGGGAGCTTATTGGACTTTAATTTAATATTTTGGTCTCCATATGCTTCTTCAATTTTGGGTTGCAATTGATCAACAAACTCCCCTGACTATTGCAAAAATGAGAGTACTTGAAAATCATTTTCAAAGACTTGCCAATTTTCATCGTTGTCTGGGATAGTTGGCCTTACTATAACTTTGACTAACTCATTGTTGACTAATAGATCAGTTGCTGGGTCAGACTATGAGCCAATCTGTGCCATCCTATTTGCTTCAGAATTTTGGGTTCTAGGAACTACTTCAATATTAAAAGCTTCAAAATCATCTATTAAGTCCCAAATTCTGTGTCTATAGGATCCCATCCTTACATTTTTGGCTACTACCTTTTCTCTGACTTGTTTCACCACTAGTTTTGAATCTCCTTTGACTATCAAACTCTTTACTCCTTTTTTCTTAGCTAACATGAGCCCATGCACTAAGGATTCATACTCAACATCATTATTAGTACAAGCAAATTGGAAATGGATAGCTCTTAAAATTTTCTCACCATTTGGAGCAGTAAGACAAATTCTTGCTCCAGCACCATTCTTACTTCTAGCCCCATCAAAATTTAGAGTCTAGATTTCTGAGTCCTTTTCAAATTCTTGAGTCTGTGGTGTTTCTTCCCTTAAAACATTTGGGATTTCATGGTCTTCATCAAATATGACATAAGTGCCCAGACCAGTAGAGTCATAATTTCCATATGGTTCACTTTGCATCATAGTTAATAACTGGTTATTTTCCTCCTCCTGGTCATGTTCAGTTCAGTCACCTAACTCTTCAACAAAGACCCTTTCTTCTTTATTCAGCATAGCATGAGCTGCCTCTAATTTTGGGGTTGGCTCATTTGTGATGTGATCCTTAGATAATGACTTAGATAGTATTTTCATCTTTGTACCATATTTGGTTCTTAGGATGGGATGAGACCAATCAAGTGACATATAACCTTCTATCTTGGCTGTAAAATCTCTAGATAGACATAAACCAAAAACACGATGAATATCTATGACTACCACATCCTGATTCACAACTATATTAGGACAAATATACAATTGCAATGGGAGTTTTTTAATTTTCCCTATTGTTTGCACCGATTTCCCATCTAGCTGCATAACTCCTCTAGTAAGTGGCTCATACTTTATCTTTAAAGCATCTGCTATTTGTTTAGGCATTACTGTAGTACTAGCCCCTGAGTCTATCATTGCATTATGTAACAGTTTCTTCCCAACTATTAAAGTCAAATAGAAAGGCTCTGGCTTGGATTTGCCTACCTCTGGTGCATTGTTCAAAAGGGCTATTGTCTATAGAGGAATAGTGTCTTTGAGCTTTTCTTTATCAGCAGGTCCTCCTTTGGCACTAGTATGTTTATGCACTGCTTGGCCCTACAGAGCTTCTTGCAACAATGTCTTTTGCTCAGGAATAGCTAACATGTCCCATATTGACACGTGCTGGGGTCTTCTTCAGCAAATCCACCACATTCACTGGTCCTAGTGTTTGGATTCGTGGATAATAAGGGTACCTTGCTTTTTCCTGAACTTGTCCAGAAACTACTTGGTTCTGCACTGGCTAAGGTATTTCTTGTCTAGTAGCTGTGTTTTGATGACCTTGAAATGGAGGGATTCCCATAATTTCATTATTTGTGACTTTAGGCTGTTCTATCATCCTTCTCTTGGCTATAGTGTAGTAATCTAATTGTACCAATGGCTTCTTGGAAGTATATGCTTCATTCAAGAATACTGACTGTACATCTTCAATCCATGAAAACAAAGCATGCTGAGGGGCTATTTCTTCTTCTTGTTGTAAGGACATCCCTTGCATTTGAGCCACCAGGACTGAATTTTGCATACCAAGAGATTGGTAGGGTTGAGTGTCAGAAGTATTTGCAAATTGTCCATCCACTTTTCTTTTCTCTGCTATCTTTTGCTATAGATTACCCCTGGGACAGTCTCTGGGCATATGAACATTATTACAAGGGAAACACCAGGCATTGGTGCTATCTGCATAATTATTCTACCCTGGGACAATCTCCCTATTTGGATTAGGAGGAATAGTCTGTAAGGGTGTAGGAACTGTAACTAGTTGGTTTGATGGCTAAGGGTTAGTTTGTCTTTGAGGACCCTGATACTGATTTGGCTGAAATGAAAGTCTATTCCCTTGGTAGCCTTGATATTGGGGTCTAGGATAAGGATTCTACTATCTTTTTAGGTTAATTATCTCATTAGAAAATGTCCTTAAGATGTTCTTGACATCATCCATCTCAGATGACTGGACAGGGACAGCTACTTTAGTAGGTTGTTGGGGAAATGTATACATAGACACAGGTGGGGCTATGGGATTAGGGGCTTCTTGAGGAAAAGGTAAGGTAATCTCTGGAAACATGGGCATGGGAGGTCTTGGGGGCAACTTTCCAGCATCTATTAAATTATTTTCAGCTTTGACTGCATAGTCATAAGCTTCTAGTACTGTCTGACCTCCAAGTGATTGAATCATTACTGATATATTTGAATTTAGGGCCTTAAGATAAAACACTATAGCCATACCTGGTAATGGTCTTGCTGTAGTAGGAATTCTTTTCCAAGTCTTTTAAAATCTTGAATTGAAGTCAGTCATTACTTCTTGTGGTGCCCTTTTGATAGTAATCAATTGTTGCAATAGAGAAGATTTATCACCTTTTTCTTTAAATCTTGCAAAGAAAGCACCTCCAAGCTAATCCCATGTAGATATTGTATTTGGGGTCAAAGATCTGTACCAATCCAGAGCCTTCCCCTTAAAAGAAGCTACTAACAATCTTATAGCCACATTCTGCTGAGTGATCACATGTATTACACAGACATCAGACACATCCTGTAGATGCTCTTCAGGTGTTTTGCAATCTTCCCCATTGAATTTGGGCAGAGCCTTCAGGGCATTTGCTGGAATAGGATCCCAAGTGGCTGGTGGTATTGGGAGAATCAGAGCACTGCCAGTGTTCCAATTTGCATAATTCCTTAGGGCTATAGTTGCTCCCATGTTTGCTCTTAGTGTTGTTGTAAACTGATTGACCCTTCTTCTTGAATTAGTTGTCAGTGGTGGTAAAAGAATACCTGGGTTCACAGCAAATTGAGCTCTTGTTACAGGTCCACAGTTCTGACTTCTTGTAGCTCTCTGGTTCATACAGTCTTGACAGAAAATTCAAGAATTGTCCCACTGGGCATACCAAAAACTGTTGATGCTTAAAATTGCACTGATTCCAACACCAACATGGGAAGTTTCAGGAATATGGGACTTGCAACCTAAAACAACCTCCAGATTTTAAAGAAGCTGGCTCTTCCTTATCTCAAATGTATTTTGGGAAAAAGGGATAGAAATTAAACAGAATCACAAATGCAATGAAAGGAAATTTAACTATGGCGATGCGCCTGAATATAATTTGTTCCTTAATACTAAGCATATCGAAGCTATCTTTAGGATTTAGTTACATTAAAGAGCAAACAATGCATGATCAATGTAAAAGATGAAAACAAATAGAATCAAAGGCTCACAACTTAGAAAATTTTGCAATGACACAGAAAATATCAGCAAAGGTATAGAACTCAGTCTTCTTATTAATTTTCTAGTCACATAAAAGGCATTGATACATGCATAGTTATACAAACTTTCTGAATCAGGAAAATAGAACAAAGGCAAATGATATTACTAGTCACCACAAAAAGATCTCAAAAAACTTCTCGTAAATCTTTGATAACAATCTATATGAAGAAATCCCTCCTGAATCTACGATCTAGATCACATATTTATAGCATACAACTGGCTCAAGATTGCCCACACGATTAAATCCCAACGGTCTAACTGAACTAGAACTTAACTGGAAGTGTCTGACAAAAAAAATATCCTTCAGATCCACAAAACAGTTACAATAACTGTAAATTCATGGGCTATCTCAATACATGTGGTGCCCCTCTTTTAGCCAAAAAAAGACACTTGGCAGCATCCGCAACATTTAGAAACAAAACCCTTGAGACAAATGGTAGTGTCCGCGTGCCTCATGTGAAAACTCCTTCATCTTTCTGGAAAAAACAAGAACTTAGCAAGTGGCAGCCTCTGCTGCAAATTGAAACATATACGTGGTGGCTTCTGCTGAACTATACTTACTATACCTCATAGTCGGGAGAATTCTGCCTTTGACATCTATCACAGTCTGCTGCCTCGAAACTCTCACTTACCGAAAATGGGACCCACAACACTTCTTGCCCGAGCAGCTTCAAAAGGGGACAGGGATAGATGACACCTTCCACGCTCTTACCAAGTGATACGTGGCGGCTTCCGCTCAACCTAGAGAAACTTTAGATACCTTTTGAGAGTCCTGCGGAAAACGACACATGGTGGACTCCGCCTTGCTTTAGAAACACTATAAAAACATTTGGGACTCATTTAGATTCACGCGAATGATGAAACTTGGCATGCTCCACTTAACTTTAGCAACTCACTAGGGCCCACCACAGTCTTTACTTAAAAATGAAACCAAAAATAACAACCTGCGGAAGTCGACACTTGTCACACTCCGCAGACATTACAAGAGACACATGACACTTTCCACTCAACTTAAAGAAACTTATTGAAACCTTCTGTAGCTTCCACTTGGCACCTTCTGCACAGGGAGAAACTTAGAAACAGGGACCCACCACAGTCTTAGAAACATTAAAAGGGGCTTAAAACTCAACGCGAAAGGTGACACATGGCAGCTTCCACGTTAATGCAAAAAGACACTTGGTATCTCCCGCAATAGTCTGAGACTTCTCAAAATGTGTCTCGGTTGATGACACATGGCATGTTCCACTTAACTTTGGGACTTAGGCAAAACTTAGGCGAAAACAAACCCTTGCTGTCAATCTTCGTAGCCAAAACTAAAAACACGTCCAAAACTGAAACCCACACAGCCGCGCTGATACACTGCAACTTGAAACAAAATGTAGAGTATTTTACTCTACATCAACCAAGCATTGTTCATCTTTCAAAAGCTCCACCTGATCACTATAAGAA
This sequence comes from Cunninghamia lanceolata, assembly GCA_027924645.1. NCBI lineage: Eukaryota > Viridiplantae > Streptophyta > Pinopsida > Cupressales > Cupressaceae > Cunninghamia > Cunninghamia lanceolata. Next base: position 7,260,017 of record BSBN01000934.1, read on the forward strand.
TCCAGTAGATTGGTAAGCTCCCTACAAGCTGAACAGTTAGGATCTTGACAATCAAATATAGAGTTATCTTGAAAAGATTGAATATCTTCAATTAGTTCACTTGACTACTCTGAAAACAAATCAGATGTATTATTTTTATGGAGAATGTCTTTTGATTTAGTTTCATGTTTAGTCAAGTGGTCAATCCTATGTTCATGCAAAACAAGATTGTTAGCCTAAAAAATGGGACTGTCCTTTTTCTCTTCTAGCTTAACTGAGGCCTCAACCTCATCCTGGCCCTTATGGATCAGCAGCATATCATGTTCTGCAATATCATCTAGTTGTCTTTTATCAACCGGTAATTTGGGTACTTGTATGATGTCTTCATCATGGTCAACGAAAGAAGGTAGTTGGTCAAACAAATAAATTGAATCCTCTTCTTTGTCTGGTTTATTATCCATCAAAAAGTGGGCAACCTATTTTTCCAATTGAAGATTTTGACCTTCGAATCGCTATATTCTACTTTCATTTATCTTGTGAACAACAGTAGAAAACTTTTCAAATGATTCAAAATGTAAAGGATTCAGGATAGTAGTGACCTCCTGCTCCACATCATATGCATTATGCTTACTTTTAGCTAGGGAAACAAGAAAAATAGAAACACCTTTACCCGCTGGACTAAAACTTGGAATCCTAATAGACTCAGATTTGACTACTTCTTCCCTTTCCTAATGTTGGATTGGTATGAAAGGGGTAGATTTAAAAAGATTTGGCATTTTATAATCAGGATGTTTGGTCCAAGAAGGATGCCATGGTTGTTCAAAAATTTGATGACTTGGTTTAAGCACTTGATATGATTGACACTGAGGATCAATGGACTGATTTTGAATGCAAACATGCTCCTGAGAAAAATTAAAACCTCTGAAACTTGGAATTTGATACCTACTAACCTCATTTTGAATAGGCTGATCTAGAATGAAATCAACTTATTGGATCTCCTGCCTTTGTACTTGTGCAAGAAAGTGTTTTATTTGTGCTTCTTTGGTTGCAACCTCCCTTGCAAGATCTTCTTCATACTGTCTCCTCTGCATCAGCAAGTCTTGCTCATAGAGATAGGCCCAATAAGCCATCTCTTCCTATTGGTGGTCATATTATTACTACCTCTTGAACTCCTCTATCTATTTTGTGAATTCTAATAATGTATCTTGCATATCATTCATGTTGTTCTGAATATCTTCAACCCCTTGGAGGTGATACTGTTTCAGTTGATTTGATATCAAAGATGTTTCTTGAGGTTGATTTTGGACATATGCATACTGATATGAAGGTTGAGCAAGGGTGGGTGGGAGGAAAGCATATTGAACATGCTGGTTTCCTTGAGAAACTATAAAATTTGGGTTGAAATCAGTAGCATGGTTGATCTAATATGGCTGATAAGATGGTAGATTAGCAGAATTTTCATGATATGATGGATGATATGACATGTTTCAATGAAGGATAGACATGCTTACTCATTCAAAAGGTGCAAAAAGTTGAAATCAGAATTAATTGAAATAAAATAGCATTTGATCTTGTAAATCCTTCTCATAGGCTGCAAAAATTTTGATTTAACAAACCAGAAAGTTAGAGTTTGCCAGGTATTTTTTGAAATAACACCTTTAAAAAGGTTGTATTAACTATTGATCATACCAAAATAGTAGCAGCAATAAGTTCTTTTTGAATTTAAAATCAATTCAAAGGTATGACGAGGCATGCAAAAAACTATTGATGAGCAAGATTGCACCCGTTATGTAGAGTTGTGAAGCTCAGCAATTCTATGTAACATGTGATCAAACTCAGGCTGTGGGTGACCTATGGTGAGCTTAAACCTTCATATTATGGGCCAGTTCCCTTAAAATATTCAATTGGATCTATGACTTTGATGTGGAAAAGGGTTAAAAGGGTCTTTTAAAAGCAACAAACTGTAAAAAGTATGGTGATGCACCTGAAAGGGATGAAAAACTTGGCAATCTAACTCACAATACATCTTAGAAAAATCTATCCACACAAACCACTTTCAGTAAATTGATCACAAAAGTGATTCTAAGGAAGGCTAGAAAATATTTCTTTTTGAAGGAAAAGGGCTTTTTTCGCAACATAAAAGGAAAACTCTCCAATTTGCATAGCCTAAGACCTGTAATTTGCAATGCTATCTAACACATACAAGTATAAATGAGACAATGATTTTAAAGGTTTTGGTGTAAAAGAAAATAAAATCTCATCAAATCACTCATAAAAGATGCATTAATGGAAAGGTAGATAATTGATTAAGCTAATAATAAAGGAAATAATTGCATAAAAGCAAAGTATAGAACCTGTAACCTACTGTAATCTCTATAAATCTACAATAATGAGTTACAAAACCTTCTTTCTCTCTCAAAGTGTAAAGAGCAAAAAAGGTAAGAACTAGAAAAACCTAAGTTTTTCTTACAATATACAATTTTCTCTCTCCAAGAGGCCTAGAAAAATGAACTGCAGTCAACTACCTCTAAAAATAAGCTCTCTAATTTGATCCATGAGAAAATAATGAAATCCCTAAAATTAAGGACTAAACTACCCCAAAATGAGGAAAAATAGCTCCAAACTGCTTCTCTCTATGTGTTTGACCGAAAGTTTGACCGAAAATCTCCAATTTGTCCTCCAAAACATGCAAAAAGACTTCAAAGTCTTTTGTTAACTCAACTCTTCCATTTTTGCATGATTTTGCATGTGTCAATGATGTGAGCAAAGAATAAAGTAATTGTTTGCATGATTACTCTATTATGAGTTTCAATTTATCTAATCTCCTTGACTTTACAACTTGTGAGAAAATAATAAAGTAATTTATAATGATATTACTTTATTACTTGTTTACATTATTTATAGTTGTAAAATCATGCAAAACTAGATAAAAGAAAATAACAACTTATCTCTCCATCTTGAGTTACATAATTTTGCATGATTGCATTAATCAATGATGCCTAAAGAAATAAGTCATCATGCATGCAAAAATAAAGAATATTCCTCTCCTTATACCTTCCATGCAAAAGGAAAAAATACATTATTGCATTATACATGCATACAAGGTATATCCATCATATCTCTCACCATGCATTTGAGCTTCATACACCTTTCACTTCATGCAAAAAAAAATAGTCTTCATCCTCTCGCAAGGTAAATAGATGCATTATCATCTTTTCTTTATGACACTTTTGATTCCACACGTATTATTACCTTATCACTGCTCCATCTTAATTTTACCTTGTCCATTCAACACCCTTGCTTTCCTTTGACTTCTCCTTGCATTATTACCTTATCCATTTACCTCCTTTGCTATCATGCCTTTGAAAGATTTTCTTTGTTGACTTTAGAAAACCACATGTATTTTTGAGATGCATAAAGGATAAGGTATTTTGATGCTTTGCAAAGGTGTATAAAGTACTTCAACCTTGTTCTCCATATAGTCGATCATTATGGAAGAAAGAAAAAGGTATTTAAAACTTACCTTGTCATTATTTATTTTTGACTTTGCAAAGGAAAGAAAAAAGGGAATAATTTAAAGTCTTTGGCCTCATGGGTCCCCTATACATTATCATTAGTTCTTCAAGACTAAAAATTCTTGACCACAACATGGATAAGGTAAGGATTTTATTTTTTTGTAGTCAAAAAAGAAATTGAGGAAAAAGAAAAAGATCATCGATCAAAAGAATCTTTCGAACCCTAAAATCCATCATTTCATTTTGTTATTGCTTGGAGTTTTCTCCCCGCAATTCTCGACCAGTGGCTAGGGTTTGAAGCATTCTTGCTTTTCCTCTACAACTATTGGGCTTATTTGGTCAATTCACTATTCATTTTTACATGGAGCTAATAGGAAAGTTCTCTTTGTTGAAAGCTAGGCCATTTTGTTTGATTTTCTCTAACTATGTCTTCATCTTGGCCATGGCTACATGATTTTCTCTGAGCATTTATGAGTCTTTCATTATCTCCTCACCATGATTTCTTTGTCTCTCTGCATTTTGTGTTTGTTGGGTGACCGTCTCCGTATATTTTGAGGGTTTCAAAACACAAAGGCCCGTTGCCTATAGCTTCTTTTCTCTACAACAATATAAGGTAATGCTCCATCCTTGCTTCACCATTTGTATTCTTTCAACTATATATGTGTTACATCTAGCAAGGGTTTGAAAAAAGTGATGTGTGTCTTCTACATTCTTGAAGGAAAGGATTTTCTTGGCTACACCCTTGTAGTATATTCCTTGCTTTAAACTTTTTTCTCACGCAAATATGTAAATACTAAAGGGTTTCAAGAAATATTATGGGTTTCACATTTTGAAAGAGAACACCATTTTTTGGCTGTGGCCTTGACTTCTATATCTTTTCCTTCGACCATCTTCTTCTTCTTCAGACATGAACGTAAGGGTTTGCAGAAAAAAGTTGAGGGTTTTACATTTTTTTAAGAACACCACCTTCTTGGTTATAGTCAGTTATGCTCCTTCCTCATCTTGATTTCTTTGAGCAAGAAAAGAACCCTTTGTAAAAAATGAAGAGAAACCATAGGGTTTAAAAAAAATGATATGGGTATTATTATTTCACAAAATAAATAACCACCTTCTTCATGGCTTGTAACAACATACTCTTTTCTTTCTTTTTCTCCTTTTCTATAGACATGGAAATATAAGTGTTTCAAGAAAGTATGATGAGGATTTTTTAAAAATTTATTGTAAAATTTCTATGTTGGCCATGGCTTGTATCAACATCCTTCTCTTTTTTGTATCTACATTTTAATGTGAAAACCCCATATGGGTTACTCTGTGTTTAAAGCTTTCTTTATCATTCCTCTAGCTATAACCTCATTATGTAAAAATGGTAATAAGGGTTTCAAAAAATGATAAGCATTTAGATTGACAAAATTGGGCCTATCCATTTGAATATGCAAAAAGTAAAAACATAGAACCTTTTACTCTTTTTTTTCTTTCTCTAACTGTCATTTGGATGTATGACAGAAAAGGCATAGATTTAGACATGGTATCTTCTCCTTCTTGGTATCTGATATATCAAATGTAATAATACACTCTTGTATCTTTATGATTCCTCATCTACTGTATGACATGAACACTCAGAAACTAATCTTCCTCCTGTAGCTTTATTTCCCTTGGATGTATCTTGTCATTTTTGTTCCAATCTAGCATAAAGAAGCTATGGCTATATGTTGTTCCAGTCTTTTTTATCTCCTTCTGTGCATTTACTTCATGTTGTTCCACTTAGGCTTTGCATATAACTTGTAACCACATCTTATAAAGGATGTAACTGCTCTCCTTCTATGGTTGTTCCATATGCTCTTAAACTATTATCATGACCTCTCTAACTCAGAAGTATTGCATTCTCCCTTGAATCAAGCATATACTTGGTGTAATTTGAACTACCCCTTTTTATGACTATATCTGAAGACTGATGTCTAATAATTATTTCAATCTCTAGGAGACTATCATGGTGATTGTTTATATGATGAGGTCTTTAGGGGTTAGACTCTATGTTTCATCTTGATTGTATGCATATCATGTAGTCTTCATGGAAAGCTATCATAACTCCATCTTCATGAGGTATTGTTATAGTTTATATGGGTTTTCCTAACATGATAATTGATCTTTATTAGAGCTATGACTATCTTTTGATCAAGATTACTAAACTTAAAATAGTTCCCTATCTCTCATCATAGTTGTTTAGATATACTTCATATTATTCAACTATTCTATCTATGAAGTATATCTGAATAGCAAATCATATTTCAATCACAACAAGAAGATGGGAAAAAAATACCTTCTATGGTTGCACTCCATTCTTCTGATCACTATACTTTTGTGCTTTACATATTGACCACTCCTGGATAAAGCCACTACTCATTCTATAGCATGTGTATGATGAAGCATTTTGAACATGATTTTCTGATTTTAACAAGCTCTTTTATGTCATGAGCATACTTTATAGATGCAACTGTTCACTTCACTTCTCTAATGATGTCTTCACTTATTTGAAGTGTTGACTAGTCCAATGCATAACATCTCTTGAATACTGTACTCTGTTTATTGAAAAGTCATGCCCTTCTTGAATGTATAAGAAGGAAGCATGTTGGGCTTAACCCTTGTAGGAGCTACATTTTCTCCACATGCTTAAATGTCTCCAAATTAGCAACATTACTTTTCCTCTACCTGCATAGTGAACAAACAAGTTAGCATAAAACATAACTCTTGAAGTTGATTGATCTGTTGGCAAGAGACACAATGTAGATTCATGATTGTTGTCATTGATGGCAACAAAGTTCATCCCACACATTCGCAAGACATGGCATACCTATATTGGAAGTCGGATTGAAGAATGTTATGGTCCGGTAAGAAAGAACAGAGCATGTGGCAATGTTCGACAGTTAGGTCCAGATCTCTCAGAGGAAGTATCTTAGTAAAGTGTGGACTTGGGGAAGTCAAGAGGTGTACCTTGACTAATACATTCTAGAGATTGAGCCTCCGGTGATGAAAGAGTGAAAAGATATGAGCACCTAAGTGTTGGGCTCCTGTTTGGCAAAGTTGACAGAGGAAGAACTAACTGACAAAGCATCAGATCTTAATCCAGATGAGTTATTGTTTGTGATCAAGTTTCTTACGGTATAATTCATGATTGGCCAACATGATTGATAACTTCTATAAGCATCTCTTTGATACGCATCACTTGATAAGAAAGGATTCAACCGACAAACCAAGAGTTTAAGAAAATAGTAAGTATTCTGGATGCCAACTAGAAAGTGGATGAAATCCTTGGTGGTGATATATATGCCAGATTGATCTCAGTATGAAGGTGTGTTGTGTGTTGTGGTGTGCGAAGAAAAGTAGAAGTGCAGTAAGGTAGGTTCGGTATGTGACAAGACAACAACACCAAAGAAGAGAAAGAATGAAGTGCAACAAATCAGTGCATTGAACCTAACTAGAACTGAACCTCAGCATATGTGGATGCTTCTCATCATTTCAAGTCTCTAGTTTCCTTCTATAAACTATTGTAGGAAGTGAGCCTCTTTTGAGTAGTGTGCTTGGGTAGTGAGCCCTAATTGGCAAGTGCCATTTTGTACTATCTTATTCTTCTAACAGAGAATACAATCTTGGGTTAATCACCCTGTGGTTTTTTCCCTTAATAGGGTTTTCCACGTCAAAATCATTGTGTCATGTGTATTGATGTTATTTCCATTTCATGGTTATGTTTTCTTATATGATTTAATGCTGCAATAATTGTTAAGGAAGATCAAAAAGTATAAGTAATTAAGATAACTTATTCAACCCCCCTCTCAGTTATCAACATGATCTTTCTCATGATGATCTGATTTATTACACATGTTTGATTTTTATCCAACCCCATAAAATGCATAATGTTTACAAGTTTCATATGTCTGTTGATAAAACATATGAAGAATTTGCATATTCAGAGATTCTAACAAGGCTTTTCTCCAATTTTGCAGGTACATTGTCCTGATCAAGAGCAAAAGATGAAGACATGAAGGACAAACAACCAATCAAGAAGATCAACCTTCAAAATGGTAATGATGGATATCGATTTTCCTCATGCGTTCTAATCTTTTCCTTTACCTACAGATGTATATCTTGCACAATGTTTGCACTACTTAGTTTAGTCACTCCTACATCTTATGTGGGACACATTTAAACATTTCTTTAAATATGATCGGTTACTTTACCTTATGCAAATGATTTATGTATGTTTATTTTTTTGAATCAAATGCATAGGATAGAATAATTGAAACTAATATGAAACATATGTTCAAAACATGATAATGAAATGACAGTTATAAATACCTCTCCTTCACACTGGATTATGATTACTTGAATAATTCAATCATATCATAACTGAAAGATAAAACTAGTTAGATACCTCCTGTCATTCTTTGACTATCTAATCTTCTATCATCAGGTAAATTTCACTTGTCAGGATGGTTTGACAGTTCTGATTGGACTGTCAGATTATCTTGACAAATGATCTTTGCTGCTCTCTTGCCAAGATATCATACATTCACTGATTGATCATACACTAAAAAAAAAAAAATTATTCCTTTTGTTGCAACTACAACTCAGTCCAGCTAAATTAGGTGTAAACATAATTTAGTAATAATTACAATTAATGAGTAGCTTAAAAAATTGATTCTCCCTCACAAAATGATAGCATCTAGCTAAAAATAGGAGAAGTGCATGCTCTGACATAAGTCAATGTAAATTTCTTTAAAACAGAGAAAGACATTAGAATTTTTTTAAGATGAGGCACTGGATTTTCAACCAACATCGTTGTAAGAAATGAAAGAATTAACTTAGGTTTCCTGTGTAGAATGTAATCACATTGGTACAAAATCGTGTGGTCAAGAAAGTCAACATCCAAGAAAAAACAAACTAGCTCTTATGACTTGAGTTGTAGTTGGTGTGTATACTTCAATACATAAATCATCGAGTAGAACCTTGTTCTCAAAGGCTTTAATAGAAAGAATGCTCCTCTAACAACTCTAGCCTAACCCTTTAGAATAGATTTTCATATCTAGATTTGTATAACTTGAAGTTGAGGATTCATTCATAACATTTTATGTTCATAACAACAAATCTAAACTCCCTTTAGTTGTAAAGGGGATTCAAACCTTTTAAGTAAAAGCAACTAGATTTCATAAAGGAAGATAGTTTTTTATTCTCTCAAAATGACTTCAACTACATCAAGACACTATTAGATTCAGGGTAGACAACTGAGAGGGGGGGTGAATCAATTGCCCAAAACTTTCTTCCAATTTAAACACTTAAATCCACTTTAAAATTGAATAGAAACACAATGCATTAAATCAAGAGTAGAAACACATTAACACATGAGACACCAATATTTTGATGTAGAAAACCTGGTTAAGGAAAAAACCACGGGGTGACTAACCCAAGAATGTATTCTCTGTTGGAAGAATAGAAAGAATAAAATGGCACATGCCAATTAGGGCTCACTGCCTAAGCACACTGCTCACAAGAGGCTCGCTGCCTACAAGAGACTCACTGTCTACAAAATAATAAGTATCACATACTTGAACTAGAAAATAGCATCTTCACCATGCTTGGGTCAGTTCCATTTAAACCCAATACTTCTGCTCTATCTTTCGCTCTCCTCCTTACTACCACACTCTAATCTCCACAAGATATATTTGAAATGACTTTCTAATCCCTTATTTATACAAGACATCGACTTAGGAATAATGATCTAAGTCAGAAAACATCTACAAGAACATTCGTAGGATGTGTAACTCGTCTGATCAGCTAGACTAAGGAAGAACACCATCATCCAGAAGTAAATCTTCAATTATGAGCTTAGACTCTAATGCGGACCACCAACACAAACTAGACATGATCCAAAGATCTCCGCAAGCTTGCTTGAATCACCAAGAACATCCACACTACATCTTCTTACTAAAATCTTTCTCTCCTTCATCCAAAACCTCAAGAACACAGTCTGTCATCACTATCACAAAGAAATAAATGCTTGTGGACCTCCAGACCACAAACCAATTGATTTGACACTTCTCAATGACTTCCTAAACATTCCACCAAATCTACACAATAGGATAATGCATTTCCAGAACTCACCGGATCTATCTGTATCACTTTGTCACCTTTGAACACCTTCCGGAACCAGTTTTACTTGAGCGGACACAACTTCTTTAGATCTTCATATGGACCTCTAAAAACTTTATTGGAACACCTTAAGACACATATCTACAAACCCTTTGAACTGCATCCTTTGTTCCTCATCTCAACTAGGACTTTTGCCTTACTGTCTTCACTGTTCTTCATTGTTCCTGATATGACCAATTTTCTCAATATCCTTAGCAAATAGTTCATCGAATCCTTATCATTAATGCAACAGGAGTATGTTGACATCAATGACAACACCGATTAGGCCCATACTTGTAACAATCTCCCCCTTTGTTATTGATGGCAACATATGATGTGAAAAATTGTTTTAACCATCAAGACAAGAACTTTCCTTTACTAACACAACTCCCCCGATCACCAACAACCATTCACAAGTCTTCTCTTCCTTTATTGCTCTCCCTTTGATTAGAAACCACTTGTTTTTCACATGTCTTCTCTCCCCCTTTGACATCAATGGCAAAGGGCACATACTTGCAACTCTAACACTTTAGAATCATACCAACTACTCTGCCTGAGTAGCAGCTCCCCATCATCAATTTAGACCACAAGATATGACTGTTATATCCACCAAACTGATGCACATCAGTGGACCTTAGTTCATCACTAGAGGGGTAATAACCCCTAACTTCTCCCTAAGATACTCAAAAGAGTCCTAAGGTAGAGGTTTAGTAAAGATATCTGCAATCTGATCCTTGGAAGGCACAAACTCCAATCTGACTTCATTCTTGTTCACTTGCTCTCTCAAAAAGTGAAACTTGTGGATATATGTTTGGTCTTTGAAAGCAACACTAGATTATTTGAAATATTTATTGCACTTGCATTATCATAGAAGATTGTGATAGGTTCTTCATACTCCACTCCCATGGCTCTTAGCATTTGCTTCATCCACAAAAATTGAGTACAACTACTTGCTGCTACAATATATTCTACTTCTATAGTGGATAGAGATATTGCCTCTTGTTTCTTGATCAGCCAAGAAACCAATCTCTTTTCCAAAAAGAATGCTTCACCACTGGTACTCTTCTGGTCATCCACATCTCCTACCAAATCTGCATTTGTATATGCATGAAGAGAGAAATTATGATCTCTGGGATACCATAAACCATACTCAACTGTCCCTTTTAAATACCTAAAAATCCTCTTAATTTCCATGACATGAGATTCTCTAGGATCAGCATGGAATCTAGCAACAAGACCAACAACATTCATAATATCAGGTCTAGTTTGAGTGAGATACAACAATCCTCTAATCATTGACCTATATTTTTTCTAATTAGCCTTAGGAGATTCATCATCTTTTCTTAATTTACATCCGATTGCCATGGGAGTACTCATTGGTTTTGAGTCTTCCATCCCAAATTTCTTTAACAATTCTTTCACATATTTGGTCTGAGAAACAAAGATTCCTTTCTTAGTTTGAATGATTTGTAGACCCAGGAAGAAATTCATTTCCCCAAGATGGACATCTCAAACTCACTTTTCATTTGATTTGCAAAAGTTTTGCAATTACTATCTCTTCCTCCAAAAATGATATCATCAAGAAACACCTCAACAATTAAGATGTTTTCATGATCAATTTTGAAATATAAATTACTATCAACAATACCTTTGTTGAAACCAATCTTCAAAAGATGCTTGTCCAATCTTTCATACCACGCTCTTGGGGCTTGCTTCAGTCCATATAGTGCTTTCTTCAACTTGCAGACCATATCACCATGATCAAATAATTGAAATCCATCCGGTTGCTCAATGTATACTTCTTCTTCCAAGTCACCATTCAAGAAAGTATACTTGACATCCATCTAATATACTTTGAAATCCTTGAAGGAAGTAAAGGCAAGAAATAACTTGACTGCTTCAGTTCTTGCTACCAGAGCAAAAGTTTCTTCAAATTCAACTCCTTCTATTTGAGAGTAACCCTTGCAGACCAATCTGGCTTTATTTCTGATTACTTCACCAACTTCATTTAGTTTGTTCCGGAAGACCCATTTGGTTCCAATCACATTCTTATTTTTAGGTCTAGGAACAAGATCCCAAGTGTGATTTTTCAAAATTTGCATAAGCTCTTCCTCCATTGCTTTAGTCTATTTTTCATCATTGCAAGCTTCATTCACTGTCTTTGGTTCAATCTTTGAAATTAGACAATACTCTTATGAATCTTGAGCAATCCTTCTTCTTGTTTGAACACCTTTGCTTTTATCACCTATGATTTGATCTTCAGAGTGGTTCAGTCTTACATACCTGGGAACTTTGGGAGTTTCTTGCACCTTTGATTCTTGATCGGGCTCATTAAAACTCATCTCTTCTTCCTGATTTACCAGATCAGTTTGAATCTAAATTTTAGAAGGGACTTGGGCTCCTTGAATCAGAACACCATTTTGATCATCTTCATCAAATTCATAAAACCTTGAGGGTTTTTCAATTCCTTCATCAACCTTCACATTAGTACTTTATATAATCTTTCTCAGTCTCTTGTTATAACACCGGTATGCTTTGCTTTGAGTAGAGTAACCCAAGAATATTCCTTCATCACTTCTAGCATCAAACTTGCCTAGATCTCCATCTTTTTTAATGTAACATTTGCTACCGAAGACTCTGAAATACCTCACAGTAGATGTGATTTGAAACCAAAGTTCATAAGTAGTCTTACCGGTATTGCTTCTGATTTGTACTTGATTGAGAGTATAGACTACAGTGTTGACAACTTCTCTCCAATAGATTTGAGGAACATTTGCTTCCATCATCATTGTCCTAGATGCTTCCTGGATGGTCCGGTTCTTTCTCTCCACTACTCCATTCTACTGTGGAGTCCTAGGAGCAGACAACTGTCTCTTTATTCCATGTTTCTCATAGAATTCTATGAACTCATCGGATGTGAATTCTCCACCTCTATTAGACCTTAGACATTTTAATTTTAATTTGGTTTCATTCTCTACCATAGCATTGAATATTTTGAATTTCTCAAGAGCTTTTGATTTCTCTTTCAAAAAAGTTACCCACATCATCTGGGAGTAGTCATCAATTAATAACATGAAGTATCTATCACCTTGCACACTTCTGATTCTTGTTGGACCACATAAATCAGTATGAGCTAAGTCTAATAATCCGGTAGAAGATTGTTCCTTGATTTTGAATGAGAGTCTACTTTGTTTACCCAACTGACATTCTTTGCACAAACTATTTGTAGGTTTCACTAATTTTGGAAGATCTCTTACAGCCTAAGTATTGCTTATCTTGGTGATATTATCAAAATTTACATGACACATCCTTCTATGCCATAACCAACTCTAATCAAATTGCATAAATAGACAACTTTTACCAGTACCAACTAAATGAAAGATATTACCTTTTGTTTGAGTACCAGATGCAATCTCTATTTTGGAACTTTCAAAGATCTTGCATTTTCCATTTTTGAATCAGAGATCATAGCCTTTGTCCACCAACTGTCCAACACTGAGAAGATTGTGCTTCAATCCTTCAACATACAGTACATTACCAGTTTTTTTCCTTCCATCAAAAGAAATATTTCCTCTACCTCTGATTCTACCAGCAGAATTATCACCAAACTTTACCACTCCTCCTTCATACCTTTCCAAATCTATGAACTTATTTTTGTCACCTATCATATGGTGAGAACAACCACTATCAATGACCCAATCATCCTTTTCTTCAACTTGGGCAGCCAAAGCTCTTTCTACAACTTTATGATTGATACATTCAGAGGGCATTGGTTCTTCTTCCTTGATGGAAATAAACACCCAATCACTTCAGGATTTGTTTCCTGTCTCTGATTCATCATTTGTTACTCCTTGATTATATTCTTCATGAACATAATAGCAATTCTTTTGGAACCTTGATCTGTTAAGATTGGCCTTCAAAATCTTTCTGGACATCTTGAGGCAAAATGACCAATCTTATTGTAGTTAAAACACTTACAAGGCAATTTTCCTTCATACTTATCAGATCCTCTTTGCATTCTTTTTGGAATAAGGGCTTCAAGTTAAGCAGTTTCTACTTCTTCTTCTTCCAGGTCTTTTCTTGCTTTTTCATACCATGATAGTTTCCTTGAAGAGTTTTCTACCAGTTCAAACCTTTGTTTACCTTTTACAGAGGCACTGGCTTTGAATGCAGATTCAGTCTTGGGGAGGCATCTCCAAACTCAGTCAATTCAAATGCAACCAATTTACCAACCAATTGATCTCTTGTGATAGTTGTATGGGCTCTGAATTCTTCAATGGAAGCAACTTTGATTTTATAAGAAGCAATAAGGGATCTAAGAACTTTGTCATCAGTCTCATCTTCATCCAAGACTCCACCAGCACATCTAATGCCACAAACAAGCTCATTTACTCTTGGCATAAAATTAGTGATATTTTATCTTCTCTCATCTTCAGATTTTCAAATTTTCCTTTCAGACTCTGTAGCCTTGCACATTTAACATACTTGTCTCCTTCATGCAGAAGTTCTAGTTTTTCCCAAATCTCAAAAGTAGTTTGTAGATCAACAACATTTGAAAGCTCTGAATCAGATAAGGCACTTAGAAGGGCTTCTTTAGTTTGCAGATTGTTTTCAGCATCTATGATTTCAGTTGGGGTTTTCAAGCCATTCTGTGGAGGAGTATACTTCATTATGTCCATGGTCCAGTATTGCATTCCCATACATTGCAAATGACATTTCATGCAACTTTTCAAGAGATTAAAGTTGGTTGTTTCAAACTTCAGACTATCCTTCTTGTAGGACGACATCCTAGATCTACTCAAGTAGTTAAGTTCTTTTAGAGGAACTTAGCTCTAATACCAATTGTTAGATTTATGGCAGACAACTGAGAGGGGGGGTGAATCAGTTATCCAAAACTTTCTTCCAATTTAAACACTTAAATCCACTTTAAAATTTAGCAGAAACACAATGCATTAAATCAAGAACAGAAACACATGAGAAACCAAGATTTTGACATGGAAAACTTAGTTAAGGGAAAAACCACGGGGTGACTAACCCAAGAATGTATTCTCTGTTAGAAGAATAGAAAGAATAAAATGGCACATGCCAATTAGGGCTCACTGCTTGAGCACACTACTCACAAGAGGCTCACTACCTACAAGAGACTGACTGTCTATAAAATAATAAGTATCACATACTTGAACTAGAAAATAGCATCTTCACCATGCTTGAGTCAGTTCCATTTAAGCCTAATACTTTTGCTCTGCCTTTCACTCTCCTCCTTGCTACCAAACTCTCATCTCCACAAGATACATTTGAAATGACTTTCTAATCCCTTATTTATGCAAGACATCAAATTAGGAATAATCATCTAAGTCAAAAAACATCTACAAGAACATCCAGAAGATGTGTAACTCATCAGGTCGGCCAGACTAAGGAAGAACACCATCATCCAGAAGTAATTCTTCAATTATGAGCTTAGAATCTAATGTGGACCACCAACACAAACCGGACATGATCCAAAGACCTCCACAAGCTTGCCTGAATCACCAAGAACATCCACACTACATCTTCTTATTGAAATCCTTCTGTCCTTCATCTGGAACCTCGAGAACACAATTTGTCATCACTGTCACAAAGAAATAGATTCTTGTGGACCTCCAAACCACGAACCAATCGAGTTGAGACTTCTCAAGGACTTCCTAAACATTCCACCAGATCTGCAGAACAGGATAATGCATTTCCAGATCTCACTGGACCTATCTGTATCACTTTGTCACCTCTGAACACCCGCTAGAACCAGTTTTACTTGAGCGGCCACAACTTCTTCAAATATTCATACGGACCTTTGAAAACATTACTGGAACATGCTAAGACACATATCTACAAACTCTTTGAACCGCATCCTCTGATCCTCATCTTAACTAGATCTTTTGCCTTACTATCTTCATTGTTCCTTATATGACCAATTTTCTCAATATCCTTAGCAAATAGTTCATCCAATCCTTATCATTAATACAACAGGAGTATGTTGACATCAATGACAACACTAGTTAGGCCCATACTTGCAACAGACACTACTATAATGCTCTTGAAGAGAAGCTAACCCTCGCCTTTTAACTAGTACCCAATAGTATTGAACTTGAGAGGAAGAAAATTACATATAAACAAAATACATTCAAAACACCCTTCTCAATATTAGCTCTACAACTAGAGAAAGTTTGTTGTTGGGTTGGTCAAATTTGCCTCTTGGAGGCACCAGAATTCCTACTACCATCCCTACATGGGAAAAACAAAACTTGATAGAATAAAAAGAGAGAAGAGAGCTCTCTCATGCTATAGAAAACTAGCAGATCTGGGAAATTTTGATTGCTAGAATGATATACAAGACTCAAAAAACCCTAAGAAAATAAATACATTGGACCTAAGGGATCCTCGAAGTAAACCTATGCAATAAGATCCCATTATCATGCTTGAATGGGCGTCAATCCACCATCTAGATCGTCGTTCCCTGAGTGTAGTGCCTTGATGGTTGTTGATCCTCTTGGTAGCCTAAATCAACACAAGACCAAAACTCAACACAAAAAAGGAACTCATGATGTTCACTAGGCCACCAACCATTAAGAAACTTGGTAACATTTCATTACCTCAAATCTCCTATGCTTCAATTGTGAGATGAACAAACATTGGCAGTTATAGGATTAGCAGGGCATAGGAAAGAGAAGAGAGGGGATTTTAGGATGCATGTAGGTTAGGGTTTGCTAACCCTTTGGCCCCTTTATTCATTCCATGTGGTATAAAGAATACCTATTTAATTATATGTGATTCTCCACGTAATGCAATATTAATATTCTCTGCTTGCCCGACTAATGGTAAATCTAGTAAGTTTTTATTTCTCCATCAACTAAATTTTAAAAAAAATTACAAGCATGATCTTTGTTTCGAAAAATGATCTAAGTGTTGTCATCAATTTATTAGTTAATACTACCCATAATTGTTTATTTCTTAATTTTCATAATTTTTTACATTTGAAACACTTTATTGTAGTGAATGTATTAGGGAATGTTTTTCTTCCGGGTAAATTACAGGTATGTAAACCTTTCATTTATTAATAAACTATATATATAAACATGATATGTGTTAGCATAATCTTTGTACTTTTGATTAAAACTAATATTTTCCTTATGATGAAGTCATGAATGACCCCCTTGACCACACGTAGTTTACCATGTTGAAGAACTAAATTGATTTTATTTATAATGAATATCCTCTACTTGAGCCACCTTTTTTTTATCAATAAGGTCTTATATTTTATGTTTGTGTGTAGTGCACCTACCCATATTTTCTTCCCATGTATCTAATGATATTTGAAAAAAAACTAGAAGCGTTGAGGTGTTAAATTGTGATATTTATGGATCTATCAATTGTAGAATGACATGAAGTAAGGTGATTAGAGGTTGTGGCATTTATTGTAGCTCTATGTGAGGATGAACAAGTAATCTAGTAAGCTTTCTATTCCTTTAGTTTTAATTGAATCATTTTGTCTTAAGTAGTGATCTAGTATTGACATAACTGTAGTCTAATGTTGGATACCGTAGCCTAACATTATTGATGTTTTGAAAAAAATTAGGGTTTTTTTTTCATTGTGTTCTTTTTGTGATGAGAGAATGACATTTCAACAACCTCTCATCACCTTACTTCACATCATTCTAGAATTGATAGATCCATAAATATCACAATTTAACACTTCAACGCTTCTATTTTTTTCTACAACTATCATTAGATACATGGGAAGAAAAATATGGGTAGGTGCAATACACTAAGACATAATATATAAGACCTTATTGACAAAAAATAGGTGGCTCAAGTTGAGGACATTCATTATAAAGAAAATCAGTTTAATTCCTCAACATGATAAACTATGTGTGGACAAGGGGTTCGTTGATGACTTCATCATAAGGAACATATTACTTTTAATCAAAAGTACAAAGATAATGCTAACACATCTCATGTTTATATATATAGTTTAATAATAAATGAAAGGTTTACATACCAGTAATTTACCATTAAAAAAAAAAATATATTCCCTAATACATTCACTACAATAAATTGTTCGAAAAGTAAAAATTATGGAAATTAAGAAATAAACAATTATGGGAAATAATAACTAATAAATTGATGACAATAGTTATAGCCTTTTTTGAAAAAGAGATCATGCTTGTATTTTTTTGTCATAATTTTGTTGAAGGAGAAACAAAAACTTACTAGATTTACCATTAATTGGGAAACCAGAGAATACTAACATTGCCTTAGGTGAAGAATCACATATAATTAAATAGGTAGTGTTTATACCACAAGGAGTGAATAAAGGGACTAGAGGGTTAGCAAACCCTAACGCTACATGTGTCGTAAAAATCTGTAATGCCCCTCATTTTGTCCTAAGATAGTTGGTAGCTTTATATTATTCTTTACTAGTAAAAGATGTTTGCATTTATTGTTATGCTTGTGAGCCGGGACGGTGTAGTATTACTCTTTCGAGTACCCTACTACACTGCAATTCCCTAACTCTGTGTGCTTGATGTATTTGCATATACTCATATGCAATCTACTATTCTTATGGAAGTTGCAGTTACCAGGCCTTGACTCCACCTAACTTAGGAGGTCTAAGTGGGCCGCTCCACCAATGGATAATGTTGACGGATATAACATGAGGTTTGCCTAGGTCAATTTTGTTTTCAGTCGGTGGTTGTGAGTTTTGTTGTTACTTTATGGTCATTGCCTCAGTTATGGTTGTCATTGGTATGCTTTGGTTTCAGTCTTTGTGTATTGGTCATAAATGAATTTATTATTATAATGATATTAATGGCATTTTATAGTCGATATTTATTAATGTGAAACTAGGAGTATGTTTAAGTGATTAAATTATTGATTTTTTTTATGGATTCTAATTGATATTGTCCTAAGTCAGGCATAATATTGTATGATTAATACTATATGGCAGTTTGAAAATATTTTTAGTTAACAATTTATTGTTGTGAGTGGTCAAATGAGAATTCAATTTGGGAGAATCTCTCTATCAAATAAAATTAATTGTCTTCTTCTTTTAGTGATTAGTGGGATCCTTTGTAACAGATTATGGTGATATGGAATTAAAGGATTTGTCTATTTTGGGTTTTCATGGTTTTTATCTTAAAGAGGGAAGAGTTTTAGCAGGGAGGTTCTGAGGGAAGAGAGAGAGAGTTCCACAAAGAGGAGGTTGCTGTTATCTTATTTGATTTGACATACAAGAGGTATGCGAATGGATCTTATCAACTATTATGTTATACTATTCTCTACAAATCAGTAAGAGCATATATTTCTAAACTATCTGTTCATTTACTTCTCTGTGTATTCTATGATCATCGCATCTCATGTAATATATTTCTATCAAACTGTTAATGTGCCTTTTTCTTTTGCAATTCCATTTTCCTGAATGTTTCAAAATCCTCCCCACAAATCCATTCGAACCATTCCCTGATATTTTCTTTAGTTTGGAAGTGTCTAAACCTTTTTTGATATTTCAATTTGCATAATGCATTTCTCCTTTAGTTGATATTTATGTGTGCATGGCTGATCTTCTCACCATGATAGCTATCCTGCAAACACCCTAGACCTTTTCAACAAGAGACCTTTTAAATCTGTGATTTTTTTCCCATTAAGCTGAAATTCATTGTTTTGTTATTCAAGGTAGATCATCATACATAGTCCAGTTTTATTTGAATGATGCATATAATTTTTCATCTGGGCATATGAAATTTTATCCCATTATAGCAGTTTAGATGAGATTGTCAATTTCGTTATGAAAACTTCATATACCCATATGGTCTAAGACCTTACCTAGTTTGTCCCATATCTAATTAAAATCACCATCCTCTTTTTATTTTTATATATATGCCCCCTTTAGATGTCTTTGATTGGAGAGGAGATGAGATTCATGGTTTGGTCATGAAAAATTCTTTTGTTTCATGTCTTTTCTTGCTAAGTATATTCTGCTATGAATGTCAAATAAATATAGACTAAACCCTGCACCTTCTGATAGAATCTAAACAAGCATCCTGAAAACCCTTTTTCTAGGGAAACATCACTAACTTGTTACACTAGTGGTAAAGATGGATCAGATTTTATCTATATCTTCATCTTCAATTTCAGTACAGTCATCACCAGCATCTTCATCATCTTTGTCCGTACTAGTAATACCTTCATTAAGCCTGATATTATCAAGAAGCTCATCATAGGCCTTCAGAAACCTGGCCTCATCAGGGACGTATTTCAGGATAAACTATTTATTGCTGCTATAGCCTGAAAGTGTTGTAAGAATTTAGTAGCAATCTAAGAAAACATCCTGTTAATTTGTAAACTATTTACCAGCAGTAAAGCAAATATGTTTTAGAAACAAATTGATAAATGCCAAACTATATATCTTTTTTTTTGCATGAGAAAGAATTCAGTGTTCATCGGAACAAAAAAGAAGTAGGTGCACAGGAATACATAGGCAAACTTTTCACTACAGTGGTAGAGAAATAATTCTCTTTTCTGCCTTTCACATTGAATCTAATAACGTTCAAAATTTAGAATTACCCTACCACCTGCATCTTCCAACCAAGCTCTCCAATTCTGCAAAGATCTCAGTTTTTGGTTGACATAACCCTTTGGTTAAGATCCTATTAAATGTGGCATGATTTAGGTTGATAGGTGTGGATTATTTTCTACAGAGCTCTTCTAACTGAACTTTTCATTTCTATAGGACCTCACCCTCTTCCAAAGCTCCCTTTTTATCTCACGCAGACAGGACGCTGGAAAAGGTTGTTAAGTCCAACCTCTCATTCAACTTATGCATTGCTTGAAATTTCTTAGGCCTTTTCAACGAACTCTCTTTGTGTGTTCATTATTTTGTTCATGAGATGTCATCTCCTTGTAACTTTCCATACAACCATTTATCTTTAGTGTTTATGTTTTCTCATTCTACTACCTGTTTAATAGTATATATTATGCTATTCCAACACTTCTAGTGTGGCTCATGCTTAGATCTAGCCAGGTCCATTGATTGCATATAGTTTTCTAGACATTGAGACCATGTTTATGTTTCTTTTTTAGCTTGCATGCTTATCATGACACTTCAGTTACTGATATTCTATTACTAATGCTTCTTCTTCACTAACTAAAAATATGATATGATAAGAGTAAGTTATGACATGTAATATCGCTCATACTATTTACGTCTTAGGTTGCTAAAGTTATGGTAAGACAATTTTTGCTCATACTATTATTCTTGGCAAAGATAAAATCGTTAATAGCTCTAACAAAACTATTTATGATTTAGAAATAAAGTCATTATGTTTAGAAAAAAAAAGAAATTTAAGTTTTAAAAAAAGAAATGTTTCTATAAGTTGTTGACTTCGGAATCATTGTTGAGAATCTCAGCTTAGTAGTAAGTATCTCTAATTTTTTTAATTGGTTAGACATTGTTATGAATGGTATCTCATTTGTATCTTCATTCGATGATGCATGGGAGGCTCATTCTATTCTTATCTTTTGATGTTAGATGTAAACGGATTAAATCATTCATAGGAAGATCCCTTATTAATTTCTCCAGCTAGGTAAAATAGGAATCTCCGAAGTGGAAATAAAGATTAGGGAAAGTTAGTATCATTTAGTTGTATTGCTTAGTTGGGTGACCTCAAATCTCCTAAAGATTTATATCTGAGAATAACTAAGTTTTATGTCATTTAGTTATAAGTATTTTAATATATTATTTATTGGAATAGGTTCAATAATTAACTATGTATTAGAATTAGATATGGTGTCAGAAGAAGTTATATTATTGGAATCATAGGTTTATGATTAGCTTGTAATGGAGGAAGTTATTGAAATGGTTAAATTTAAAATTAGTTGATATCTGAAATTGTTTATTATCACTTTCTTTGGATTGGGTTAAGTTAAGATATTATTTATAGAAATGTATTAGTCTATGTTTTTGTTAATTGATTAGTTAACATTTGGTTGTAAGTTTGCAAATAAATTTGTCTATGGGTGTCATAAGTTTAGGTTGCAATATAATCCATTGGGAAACCTTTTAAAATTAATTATAGTAGGTTCTTGAGATAAAAGATATTCAAATTTTATAATAGTTAATTTTGCAAACCTTCGCAGGATTAGGACTTTAGTGCATCTTGGCTATGACTAATATTCTAGTTAATAAGATTGTAGGATCTTGATGTCTTGATTCTTAATATTGTTTTATTGATTTGTTTTATATCTCTTAGAGTCATAGGTTTACGTGCAATTTGAGTTGTGATTGGGATTTTTTTTAAAAGTGCATAGAAGTGAATTGAGAGTAGTAAGTTATTAAATTAATCAAATGAGGAATAATAAACCTTGTGATTTGATTTGAATAGTGAGTTTGTAATTCGATCTAAAAAGAGAGATTTAAGGTCTTAACATTGTTTGAAAAGTGTTCTTGGATATTTAAATATTTATTCCTTACTATTTATTACTGATTTTGGACCAATGTGTATCAGCGATGCGATTTGGTCATGTTGTTTATTTTGGTTTTGAGTCTTGCTATTTTAATTGGTGACCATGTTAGTTCATGGGAGTTCAAGTTTGTTAAGTGTCATGCTTTGATAGTTGTTTATTGGTATTTATGTTAAAATCTTTTTAGCTCCAGAGGCTTGTTACCTTGAATCGAGTGTGATATGGTGGCAAGGATATATTGGTGATGTGTCTTTTGGTATGAGTTCTTGATGTAGATTGGAAAAGATTGTTGTTTTGAATTTGAAAATTGTTGATTAAATGTTTTATTTAATTTGGGATTTTGAAATGGATAGGGGAAAGTTTTGTGGTTGAGAGTTTGGATCTAAAATGATCTATGCAATGTTTTGGTTTGCGAAAATTTGATGCCTTTCAATCCCTTTTCCATGCATGTTATTGGTTTATGGGTGATGGTTAAGGCTTGCAAATTGTATGTAGGGGAGTCACTTCCATGGTGGCACCAGTGCCCAAAGTGGCTGCCTCGAAAACCCCATGGAAGTTATAATCAAGTGATAACTAAATAATTGATCTAACTGGGTTGAGTAGTGATCCATATAACAAGATAAGTATGATACCACACCCATGCCTTGAGTGCTTTCAAAGGCTAAGGATGGGATGAGAAGGCCTAGTTGGCAAGGTCAACTTCCTTGTCTCCATGAGAGGAAGTGTTGACTCTACATGTGTCACCCTATGGGGCCAGTGCCTATAGAGAGGTCGCCAAGAAAACCATAGATGGGGGCTGGCTTCTAGTGAGAGATAGCCTGGAAAACCCATGCTAGGACCAAGTGATGACACTCTCCCTACTACAGCTTAGTTATTTCCTCTTTCTCTTTTGTTGTTACCTTTGGAGTTTAGACTTGTCTTAATGATCTTGATGAACTGACATAGTGATTTGTTTTATCTTGATGATTTGACTTATCTTGAGTATTGTCTTGATGATTTTACTTATCTTGATGATTGACATGTCTTGATGATTTGACTTATCTTGATGTTTGAGTAGTCTGGATGATTTGTGATGATCTGAGTTGTCTATGTCAACCTTTATCTATTTTCTTGTATCCTTGACTTAGTGGAACCTCATTGTTATCTCCTAGCTCAGGGGGTGGACCTCAGGGATCCACATGGTTTGGTGGAAGAGCTTAATCCATTGGTTTTTGTTGGCCAAACTAACTTGTATTCACTACAAATGATTCTCCAGTTCCAGACTTGTACTTGCATTCTCAAAAGTTATATTATAATTTTAGTATTGTATTATATTGTTGTATATTGTATTATAATGTATATCACTTGTATTTCTGTGAATGAATGATGTAAATCCTCTGCTATTGTATTATAATGTATATCACTTGTATTGTTATAATTTTATGTTTTTCTGATGTAGTTATGTTCCCTAGAGGTGTTATCTGTTCATTTTATTTAATGTTGTTAATAGTGTAGATGATTAATGCATTTACTTGCTACAAAAAAAAATATTTCTGTTATTTTCCATTTGTTAGTCTAACACTCTAGGGTTGCATGGCAAGGCATCACATTTGGTATCAGAGCCAGGGTATTGCAAAATTAGGGTTTCCAACAAATTCGCTCTCAAGGCAGCTAATTTGCTAATTTTTTGGATTTGTTTCTGGGTAAGTGGTATCTTGGACCTAATAAGTTACAGTAAAAATTTTAGGGAATTTACATTTCATTTGTGTGATTTATTTCAAAAATATCAGTTTCCATCATGACGGGGCCTGCAACAAGAGGTAAAAAGAATGCTGCCACGCTGGGGAAACAATGGAGGATAGTAATCCCAATGAGGAAATAAGTAAGTTCAAGGACGAGGTTAAGAGGGATATGTGTGACCTAAGAGGAGATATATCAGATATACGAAGCATGTTAAGCACCTATATGAATCTACCAAGAAAGGAGTTCTCAAGCAACCAAGGTGAAACCTTCAAGTTGGCTAATAATGACACAAATTTTAATACACCTATGGGATCTAGGAATTTTTTTGCAAAGGTCGATATGCGCAAGTTCGATGGTAAGGATCCTCTAACATGGATAAACCAAATGGAGAATTTTTTTGAAGTACATCAAATCCCATATGGACAAAAGGCCACGATGGCTTCCCTATATCTAGAACCAGATCAATTCATTTGGTATCATTGGATTTGTACTCATCGGAGGAAAAAGGGTCTCACCATCTCATGGTCAATTTTTACAGAAGAACTCCAAGCACAATATAGCAATAGTGTGATAGACAACTTCTTCAACCAGCTTGCTAAACTTCAACAAACAGGATCAGTTAAGGACTATATTCAAAAATTCTAAAATCTATCCTTAAGAGTGGATACAATTACAGAGGAGAACTTGAATTATTTATTCTTGGGTGGTCTCAAGGATTGCATTCAACATGATGTACGTATGTCTAGTCCTAGCTCAGTAAATGAGTCTTTTATCTTGGCATGTAGGGTAGAGAAGAAGTATTTGATTCCTAGAAAGCAAGGGGCTAATGTGAGAAGAGAGAAAGGATATTCAACACCTTCCCTTCCTCAATCTACTAGGTTGACTCCACAACAAATTGAGGAGAAAAGAGCAAAAGGGTTGTGTTTCAATTGTGATAGAAAATACAGTTGAGGAGATAAATGTAGTGAAAAGAAATTGTTCTATATTGAAGGTCTAAGTGCGGAAGAAGAGGAGGAACCCATATTAGAGGAGGATAGGGAGTCAAGTGAGGAATCACATGATTCTCAACCAATCATTTCTTGTCATGCACTCTCAGGTTTCAGTGCACCACAAACTCTCAAGGTAGTGGGTTTATTAAAGAAGCAGAAAGCAACAGTGTTGATTGACTCAGGTAGTACTCATAATTTCATCAACAAAAAGTTGGCAACTCGTCTAAATTGTTTTATATATCTAGCCCCAGAGTTTCAGGTTTTGATTGCAAATGGGGATACAATGGCTTACTACATTGGGAACAATTGAGATGAACTTCCAAGAACTATTCATGAGATTTAAATTAGAAGGAAAGGTAGTGGAGCTAAGGGGGTTGAACGAAAAAATCCCCATAGATGGTAAGCTCTCATCAAATGCAAAAGTTGCTTAAGAAAGGAGTGAATGGATTTGTGGCCCAGCTATGTTCATTAGAAGTCTCTCAATCTAATGCTCTTACTCATCCAAATTTACAAGCAATAATTGATCATCAATCAGTGGTTCTTGGAGATATGCCTAAAGGACTTCCTCCTAAGAGGGATCATGACCATGCCATACAACTACTACCAGGGAGCCAACCACCAAACATCAGGCCTTATAGGTACCCACACATACAAAAAAGTGAGAGAAATTTTTTTTGAGGAGATGCTAGAGGCAAGAATTATCAGGCACAGCCAAAGTGCTTACTCCTCGCCTATGGTGATGGTGTGTAAGAAGGATGAAAATTGGTGCATGTGTCCAGATTATAGAGTGCTCAACATGTACACCATTAAACATAAGTTTCCTATTCCAGTCATTGATGATTTTCTAGATGAATTGAATGGAGCTATGTATTTTACCAAGTTAGATCTTAGATCTGGTTATCAGCAAATTCGGATTAAGGAGGAAGATATTTGTAAGATAGCATTTTGAACTCATGAGGGTCATTATGATTTTTTGGTGATGCCATTTAGTCTTACCAATGCATCATCTACATTCCAAAGCTTCATGAATTACATTTTTAAGAAGTTCTTGAGAAAGTTTGTGTTAGTGTTCTTTTATGATATATTGATTTATAGCAAGACTTGGGAAGAACATTTGCAGCATGTAGATTAAGCATTACAATTACTCAAAGATCATCAACTCTATGCTAAGCCATCCAAGTGTGCTTTGGGTCTTAAGGAGGTGGAGTATTTGGGACACATAGTTTCACATGAAGGAGTAAAGGTGGACCCTAACAAAATTAAGGCTATCATGGAATGGCCTATTCCAAAAACCATTAAGAAACTAAGGGGTTTCTTGGAATTGATAGCGTACTATAGAAGATTTGTGAAGAATTATGGTCATATAGCAACACCCCTCACCACTCTATTGAAGAAGGATTCTTTTCATTGGAATGAGTCCGCTAATGTAGCATTTGAGCAATTGAAGGAGGCTATGTGTACAACTCCAGAGCTTGCCACTCCGGACTTCACCAAGGAATTCATTGTGGAATGTGATGCTTCTAGAAATGGGATAGGAGTAGTTCTCGTGCAAGAAGGTTGACCAATTGCTTTTGAGAGTTGTCAATTAAAGGGTAAAAATCAGCTCAAATCTATTTATGAGAAGGAAATGCTAGCAATCCTTCATGCAGTTAAACAATAGAGGCCTTATTTAATGGGTCGACACTTCAAGGTTAAGACTGATCATGAGAGCCTTAAATATTTTTTGGAACAAAGACTATCCTCTGAAGAGCAACAAAAATGGGTCACTATGATGTTGGGATATGACTTTGAGATTGTATATAAGAAAGGGAAGGAAAATATTGTCGCTGATGCACTTTCTAGGAAGGATGAGAAAGATGAAGCCTTATTGTGTGCCCTTTCAATATTATAAGCAAATTGGGTGGAAGAAGCCAAAGTAGAGTGGAAAAATGATGTTGCAACAAGTAATCTCATCCAACAATTAAAAAGTGATCCTAGTAGTTCAGATAGGTTTTGTTTGAAGGAGGATATTCTTTGGTATAAAGAGCGCTTGTATCTCTGCAAGAATTCCACTCTTAAACACAAGATTCTCACAGAGCTACATGAGTCCCCAGTTGGTGGTCATTCAGGATTTTTGAAGACATATCATCGGGTCAAGCAAGTTTTGTTTTGGGAAGGGCTAAAAGGTGATGTTCAAAAATTTGTGGCTGAATGTTCGGTTTGTCAAAGAAATAAGGGGGAGACAATTAAGACACTAGGTCTATTGCAGCCCTTATCTATTCCTTGCCAGCGTTGGGTAGAGGTATCCATGGAATTCATCACAGGGCTTCCCAAATCTAAAGGTCATAATGTCATCATAGTAGTAGTTGACCGCCTCACTAAATATGCACATTTCATTGTATTATCACATCCTTTTACAGCAAGTGCAGTGGTAAAAGTTTTCTTGGAGAATATCCAAAAGCTACATGGTACACCTAAGGTTATTGTTAGTGATCGTGATCCTATCTTTACTAGTCACTTTTGGAAAGATTTATTCTATATTTTGGTACTCAATTGGCTCATAGTTCTTCATACCATCCTCAATCAGATGGGCAAACTGAGGTTGTTAATAAATGTTTGGAAGGATATCTATGTTGTTTCACTTCAGAGAAACAATCTCAATGAGTAGATTGGCTACCACTTGCAGAATGGTGGTATAACACTTCTTTTCATAGCTCATAAAAAATGTCTCCATTTTTGGCACTTTATGGATATCATCCTCCTTCCATCACATCATCATTAAAGGTGTCACCAAGAGTTCAGGCAGTAGAGGACCACTTGCTTCATCAACAACAGATACTTTTAAGACTCAAGGAGAATTTAGCTGACACAAAATTGAATGAAACAACAAGAGGACCAACATCGTAGTGAAAGAAATTTTGAAGTTGGGGATTGGGTCTTCTTGAGATTGCAGCCTTATAAACAAATCTCAATGAAGCAACAAAAAAAGAATAATAAGTTGTCTCCAAGATATCATGGGCCATACCAAATCATGCAAAAGATTGGTAGTGTTGCCTACAAGCTAGAGTTGCCACCAACAACAAAGATACATTCAATTTTTCATGTTTCTTGTTTGAAGAAGGTAATTGGGTAGAATATTCCTACTCAAACAGTACTACCAGAGCTCGATGAAGGAGGAAGAATAATTTTGGAACCAGAGTGCATTCTTCAAACATGCAGGAAGAAGCTAAAGAATAGAACCCTCGCTCAGTATCTCATCCAATGGAATAATTTACTAGTTGAAGAGGCCACATGGGAGGATGAGGAGTTCATTCAAAAGAATCCACACTTGGTTAGCATTGAGGACAATGCTTCTTTGAAGAGGGGGGGAATGCTATGCCCTTAATATTGGTGTACATAGGGTTATGAATAGTTGGCTTGTGGCTATCTTAACTCCTAATCAAGTCATGTTATCATTATTATATTATTATTTAGTTGGATAGGTCAGACTAGGTGTTATATAGGGGCGTGTCTATTCATCCTAAGCATAATTAGGTATATATAGGAGGAGGTGAGTCTTATTTCATCATCATATTGTGAAGTTTGTTCTCATTGGAGATATTTGGAGGTTGCCCCCTCGAAGTGGCCTATTATTCTAAGTTATTATCAAGTATTTGCAGAATATTTCATATTATCTTCTTCCATTGTGCAATTTATTTCATTACACGTATGCAGACTTGCTATGTGTAAAGGAGGCTCAGTGTGGAATTCCAAACATGGAATATGCACTAGAGAATGCTACTTAATTAAAGAGGGCTTTGATATCTCTGTGCCTATGCAAAGATGAGGCGTGATGTAGAATAAGGAGAAACTAACATTGAGATTAGATGAAGCATTGAAATCTGCATTCCATATTTCCAAATCCAGGTGTAAGTATGTTTAGAAAGAGACACCAAGAGGAGTTTATTAGAGCTATATTTATTTCTACCCTAGTTGTCATCATTTCTTGCTGATCTGAGCCACCCAACCATTCGAAAGAGGTTGTAGGATTTTGAGGAAAGTTTGTTTTTGAATTCTTTGTTGTTTACAGCATGTTTGAAGAAGACTGATAAAGGCAATTATGAAGTGAAGATTGTGGATGATGAATTGTACATTTGTTGCCCTACGTAGACCTGTGAAAGTGTATAGAAGACAAGTGACTGGCATATCAAGTATGAGGAATACTTTTATATGATATTCACTAGTGCATTGGAGAAGCCTGTGACCCAGTTTGGAGACTTCCTAATATAGTGCTACTCTTCCTATCATTGCCCAAGCCATTTGAAGTAACACAATAGGATAATGTCATTTGATTTAAAGGTTCATTCTTTGTACAACCGTTCATAGTTTGAAGACTATTTTCTTCCCACTCAAAAAGACTGTTATTTGTGTTTAGTTTGCTTTGATTGGTGGTTGGAAGTAATATGTTGTAATCTCTGCTCACTACCATACACTGTGAAAATCAAACCTGAGTACTTTATTGATAGTGCCAACTGTATTTTGCCATCTTTGTTGAAAGAAACGAATTTCTTCTATTCACGGAGACTAAAGTTTGTTTTTTAGAAACTAGAGCCATTGTGGACAATTGTTTTGTGAAATAAGGTGTTATAAAGTGGTTGAATTATTTGGTCTTAACGAAGGTATAACATTGAAAAATTATAGATTCAAAGTTTAAATAAGAGTTTCATTGGAGTAATAAGGTAAGAATTGTTGAAGGTTTAATTTGGTGAAGGTTTAATAGTGTCTTGGATGTACAAGATTGACTAGTGTAAGGGTCCATTATTGGTCAAAATTGACATCATTATTTTTAGAATTTGAACATGGCCACACATTATGCTTGTGTTCTTGGTGTCATCCATGATATCCTTGATAGAAATTTTGAAGACTCATTCTATGCCATCGAAGGTTTAATGCTACACCTGATAGGGCTATTGGAGATTCACTCGCAACCTCAAGTGGATAAAGTGTAACATGGCCACATTGGAGGTAGGCAGCATCAGAGGATGGAGGATTTTCGATCATCTCAAGTGAGCTTCTCTCTTTGAGATGATGCTTTACATGAGAAGCATTTTTGGTTTTGGTTGTTTTTCTTTTCTTTGTTGATGCTGACGAATTTGAAGAATGTATGTTTTGTGAAGATTTTGTTTTGGAGATAGGTTTGGGATTTGGTGTTGAGCTCAATATGGATTGTTGTCCAGTGAGCTTCAAAGAGTATATGATTGATAATTATACCCTTTCATAGTCACTAGACCATGGCAGAGATTTGTCATATCTCTTAGGGTTCATTGTCGAATAATTCAAGACTCTGTGATTTGAGAGTTTGGGACTAAAGAGCTCAAGAACACAGCTCAAAGTTGTGCCTTTCTAAGGGTAGACGAGATAGGATGATGGAGCCCCACTTGGTTTAGGATTTGTTCTTTGGGAGAAGATCTTCTATAAAATATGTATTCATATTATGTAATCAATTTTGTTGAGTATTTTAGCATTTAGGGGGGTACCTTAGTACTATCGCAGGAATAATGTAATAAGGGGGGGATGTTGGCATAATAAGAATGGTATTACATTGTTAGCGTTTGGTATTAGTTTGTTAACTACCACTAGTTATTAGTAGTTATCCAGTTATGAGTAGTTATGTTCGGTTACATATAACCGGACTCCCCTCATAGTTTACATACATCATTTTGTATTTGCATATCATCAAATAAATAAATAATTTAATTTACTTCACAAAATTAGTCCAAGGAAAAGAAAGCAAACCACCTCACTACTTCTCACCAAAGGCATGGAAAAAAAATTCTAAGCTTGAGAAGGCATCTTCTCATTATTTTTTGCCCACAAATTTTGTTTCCTTTTAAAGTTCATGGAACCTACAACAACTTGGCTAGATTTGTGGCATTTATGACACACCCTCAATGGATCCTGATAGATATTATATGATGTACCCATTCACCAAATTTAAAGGATAAGGTGGTCAAAAAAGGAATCACATTATTCACATCCATATTAACACAAAATATAGAAAACAATGAGTCCTTTTTGCATTTGGTCACTAAATCAAAATCAATGAATTGACCAAAAGATTTAGTGAAACCCACCAACACATCATCCTCCCAATATTTTAGTGATAACCTAGGAAGCCTAACCTATACCTGGATTCTATTAATTCATTCCTTCTTAGGATCATAGCCCAAAAACCATTTTAAAGGAGTATGGACTAGCCTTGCCAAGAAGTCGTTACCCATCCAAGAGGGTTAGAACACAATATTCATAGTTCAAAAAGGAGATAAAAAGAAGCCCTTCATTATAGCTGATATCTCATATTCACTGTATAGACTCCATTTTCTATTAGTTGATTTTCTAAAAACATCAATATTTGGCCTAGCCCTAGAAAACTCCCAAATAAGAGAATTCCCCAATCTGGAGGACTATCTTTCAACAATAAATGTTAGGGACACTAATAAGAACACCCTTACCATCCCCAATAGGAGATAAAGATAAAGAATGAGCAGGGCATGGAAGTAACCTTACCTTTAATAGCATCAACCCAAGATTTATCTAAAGGCAAGCCAAAGTCATTACCAACAATGACCCCAAATCTTGTAGTGCCATAGAAACCTCCACTACCTCCAAACCTTGACTGATAGAACTATAAGATGCTTGCAAAGTAGCTATTGTAACATCATCAAACACATTTGACTTTAGTGCATTTAAATTTGAAATCCTGCCAAAGACAAAGCTTGTATGGGCACTAGTATGAGACATGTTTCCCCCTAAGCGTGCAAGCTTATAGCATGAGTGGAAAGAACCAAAAGCACCAAAACATCCTTTCTACAAAAGCCAAAGCTTGTATGGCCACTAGCACGAGACATGTTCCCCCTAAGCATGCAAGCACATAGCATGAGTGGAAAGAACCAAAAGAACCAACACATCATTTTGATAAAAGCCATGCTCTATCCTAGTAGGAGAAATAAATGAGCCCTTGCCATTAACACCAAGGAAAAAATCATGAAGAGAGATGGGGAACTGCATAGACTTTAGAAGGAGGAAACCAATTTCAAATTATATTTCAAGCTAATACCATCATGACAATCCCACCCAGCATCAACTAGACTAGTAAGCATCACAAAAGGGCATTCTAACACCACTCAACCCACACCTTCCCTACAAAGAATACCTCAGAGGCCCTTTGATAGACTTCAAACTAGAGGTCAATAAGTCTTTGCTCTTCTTCCTTGTCTAAGGAACCATTCAACACATCCTCAACCTCTCCCTTTGCTACATCAAGACCATCTTTATACTCGTCTTCCTCATCTCCATCTTCCTAGTTGTTCTTGCTCATCAATGATTCAAACCCCATTCTTCCCAGTGATTCTATTAAATTAAATGTAAAACTACTAATATTTAAATAAAATTCATCTTATTATTAACACAAACTTCTCACTAATATTTCAAATCCTAAAATTCTCATGGAGCTTTTACATAAGATTATCCTAAAATTAAGACAAATTGTTTTGAGTGGTGCTTTTGAATACCATCAAATTAAAATAAAAGATATGTTTATGAGAATGAAATGGTTATTCAATATGCTAGACTACTACATTAATTTGATTATAAAAAAATTCTGATCAGTTTTATCCTTTGAAAGTTGGAAGGTTATTTATGATCCAACATGCGACGGCATCTTCCATTTTAAGAAATCAGACTAAAGTTGAGACATTTAATTCAATTTATATGTATTAGCCTAGAGGAATAACCTATGATCCAACCAAAAATATTGGTGACATAGAGAACTTCGTGGTGAATTCAAACACGTCATTATCAAGGAACACTAGAATATAATTTCGTCCATCGTATTGGAATACCTCCTCACAAAGAATTGTGAGTTCCATATATTTTAACTGAGAAAATACCAGCGCATAATTTTTCATTTTCTAATAATTTTTATAATGCGTTTCACTGGAGGAACTATCAGATCTGAATATTTTATTACTGAATAAAGGGAATACTTTCTTGTCTACAACCCACTGATTCAATAGCACACTGGGATGTTTACAGTTCATATGAATGGTGGAAAGGAATTGATTATTCGGTTTCTTTTCAGTCAATCCTAATATATAAACCTTATCTCTTATGGCCCTTTATGGAATATTTTTTCCATGTGAAGAATCATCCTGTTCACTTACATCACAAAACAGTTCATCGAATTTTACTCGACACCAGAAAAGCAGGAAAATCTATTGGAGAATTTTTGTAGATAAACTTGTCTTCTACTTTATTTTGAGGATAAAGAAATTTCCTATCCATTCGAAGTGGGGAACTGAAGTGGGGAACCAAAGTTGACATTTCATTCAGATACATTCCTGTTAGTTTTATGATCAGAATTGAAATAAACAAAAAAAACAGAAATGATAACTCTTTAACACAGAGGTACCCTGGGAAAACCCTCCTTCTTGAGGGAGAAAAACCTAGACAAATATATCTCTGATATATTGAATAAAAAGAACAGAAATTTGCTTACAGCTTGACTGATTTACAAGACTAATTTGATGCATAAAAAAAAACTGATATACAAATGAATGAACATTGTCTTCTGTATATACAAATCAATGTGATTCTTCATATGCATCGGGGACTCTTCATATGGTGTCTCTTCATATGATGTCTCTTCATGTGGTGACTCTTCATATGGTGTCTCTTCATATCTCCCATCGCTACAAGAACAGCAACACTCCCTCTTAGCTAGGGAGATATCTTTCCAGACATGTCAACATGACACTCACAATGGCTACATCCATTAGTGAGAAGAATTTATCACAGAGTCTCTCAATGTGATATCATCATGGAGTCACTCAACATGATGTCCACCATGGCTACTCCCATGAGTGAAAGAAAACTAGTGTACAAGTGCCCATCACGGAGTCACTCAACGTGATGTTGTCATGGAGTCACTCAACATGACGTCCACCATGGCTACTCCCAGAGGGTGGATAAACACAAGTACAAGAGAATCATCATGGAGTCTCTCAACGTGATGTTCACAATGGCTACTCCCATTAGTGAAAAAGAAACATCGTCATGGAGTCACTCAACATGACGTCCACCATGACTACTCCCAGAGGGTGTAAAGAACCACATCTCCTATCTTAGAGATGAAATGCATTATATTAGATAACACAAATCACTGATGCTGAGACTCCCTCTCAGCAAGGGCTTCATTTTCCACAACTCCAAGCTTGTCTCGAAACTGTACAAACTTCATTATGGAGAGAGGCTTGGTGAGAATATCAGTCGTCTGATCTTTAGTGCAAATGTATCTTAGTCGAATAGCTTTCCTTAATACCATATCTCTAATGTAATGATATTTGATTTCCACATGTTTTGTTCTGTCATGGAACACTGGATTGACAGATAGCTTCACACAACTTTGATTGTCACAATGAATAACAGTAGGCTCCAATGATTTTGCAAACAAATTTGCAAGGAGCTTTCGAAGCCACACTGCTTCTCGAGCTGCTACACATGCTGCAATATATTCAGCCTCTGCAGTGCTTAGTGCCACTGAAGACTGCTTCCTACTACACCAAGAAATCATTGTAGACCCCAAGCTAAAGCAACATCCAGAGGTGCTCTTTCTATCAGCTACACTCCCGGCCCAATCAGAGTCAGAGTACCCTTGTAGTTTTAGATCTACACTAGAAGTATATCTCAAGCCATATCCAACTATACCACGCAAGTATCTCAAGATATGCTTGGCTGCAACTAGGTGAATTTGCCTTGGTTCACACATGAACTGACTAAGGGCACTCACTGCATAGCAAATATCTGGTCTAGTATTGACTAGATACATCAATGATCCAATCAACTCCCTAAACATGGTGGGATCTACCAAATCTAAACTAGCTGCAGACTCACTCAATTTCTTCAAATTTGTTTCCATCGGTGTAGACATAGATTTGCAATCCATCATCCCAAATCTCTTCAAGATATCTATGGTGTATTTCCCTTGACTTAGAATAATCTCATTGGGTCTTTGCCATACTTCCAACCCTAGAAAGTAATGCATAAGACCTAAATCCTTCATTTCAAATTTAGAAGTTAACTCTTTCTTGCATTTGACAATGAGATGTTCTTCACCAGTAAGGAATAAGTCATCAACATAAAGAACTAAAATTAGAGCCTCACCATCGATTACCTTGAAGTAAAGATTTGAATCTGCGTCATTTTTTAAGAAGCCTAGGCTCACCAAGTATCGATCAATCCTTTCATACCAAGCACGAGGAGCCTGCTTAAGGCCATACAAAGCCTTCTTTAGTCTACAAACATGAGATTCCTTCCCATGAATCACAAATCCATCAGGTTGCTCAATGTATACTTCTTCTTCAATTATACCATTAAGAAATGATGTCTTCATGTCCATCTAATGTAGTTTCCATCCCTTAGCTGCTGCAATAGCAATAATAGTCCTGATGGATGTATAACGAGCAACTGGAGCAAATGTCTCCTCATAATCTATTCCCTCTTTCTGAGAGAATCCTCTAGCCACAAATCTTGCTTTGTATTTCTCAATGCTCCCATCAGCTGCATGCTTGATCTTGAAAATCCACTTGGAAGATACAACTAATATTCCTTCAGGTCTAGGTACAATATCCCAAACATCATTCTTGATGATAGACTAAAATTCTTCTGTCATTGCATCTTTCCATACCTACTGATTGGATGCTTCCTCAAAATTGGAAGGTTCAGAATCAATGATATGACTCATCAATAACACATAATCTGAGAACTTCTGAGGTCTCTTGCTTTCTCTAAAAGATCTTCAAGGAGCTACATATTTTTCCTCCTCTTGCATGGTTTGTCAAGGCCTTTTCTGTACTACTGCAATATCTCTAGGTCCATCAGTTGGTTTTATAGAATCAACTAGATCACTAGCCTCTTCTAATTTAGTAGACTCCCTCTGAATCTCAGAAGTCAAATTAGGAGAAATGTCCATATCCTGAGGTGTCTCTTGTTCTTCATTGTCTATCTTCATGTATAGCCCTTTAGATCTTTTAAATGCAACTTCTTCTTCGAAAGTGACATCCCTGCTGATCTCAATCTATTTTTGCGCTGGAATGTAGATCCTGTAGGCCTTGGAAGTCTCACTGTATCACACAAACATTCCTTTCTTGCCTGATGGTTCTAACTTAGATCTTTTATCTTTAGGCACATGAATATAAACTGGACAACCAAAGATTCTCAAATGACTAACTTCAGGTTTCATACCTCTAAATGCTTCTTCAGGAGTCATATTTTCTAATATTCGATGAGGGCTCCGATTCTGAACATACACTGCAGCTCTGGATGCTTCTGCCCAAAGAAAGGTTTGTAAGCCTTGGTCATGGATCATAGCTTTGGCTACCTCAACTATGGATCTATTTTTCCTTTCTGCAACTCCATTTTGCTGAGGATTGTAAGGAACACAAAACTCCCTCTTAATTCCTGCCTCAATACAAAAATTGCAGAAGCCTCCAGAAGTGTATTCTCCTCCGTAATTAGATCTCAGAACTTTGATCCTTTTCCCAGACAAATTTTCTACTTGAGCCTTAAATTCTTTGAATTTCTCAAGCACTTCTTCAGATTCCTTAGACTTCTAAAAATAGATCCAAGTCTTTCTAGAGTAGTCATCAATGAAAATTACATAATACAAAAAACCACTCAAGGATGCCATAGACATTGGACCACACAAATCAGAATGAATAAGATCTAGAATGCATTTTGATCTACTTTCACTATTATGAAAAAGACCCTTAGTATTCTTACCCATTGCACATCCTCTACAAGTACCATCATGCTCTTGACTAAGTTTCGAAAGGCCAATAACCATCTTCTCCATAAATGGAAGAGCTCTGAAGTGAAGATGAGCAAGTCTCCTATGCCATAACTCACTTGAACTGGTGGAGTCATACATCAATGCTTGAATTGAACGAGTGGAAAGTGTATATAGACTCTCTTGACGAACTCCAATTACTTGGGCTGAATTGATGCTGGAGTTCTTTGGCCAAGCAAGAACTTTTCCATCAGAAAATGTAACTTGATATCCTTTGTCTTCCAATGCTGAAATTGATACAAGGTTCCTCTTGATACTTGGTACAAACAAGACATCGCTCAAATGGAGAGAGATGCCGGAATCTAAGTGAAGAGAGATGGCTCCAGCACCCTTTACTGAATAGCATGCATCATCTCTGATTATAACTTGAAGGTGGTTTTCTCTTTCTATTAAGTCTGAAAGATGTTTTCTATAACCCGTAATGTGACGAGAGGCGCCACTATCAATCAACCATGTGCTACTATCGGTTGGAACATTGATTGATAGGGTAGAGATGAATAGGAATCCACTTGAGTTATCTCTTGATTCCTTCTGAGGATAGACATCATACACATCTGCAGTAGAGGCATGTGGTTTTGGTCTTGTTGGACAATCACTAGCATAGTGACCATACTTGTCACATCTGAAGCACTGAATATGGGAGAGATCCTTCTTCTTCTTTGATTCAGGGGCAGCATCTGATTTTCTGTCTTTATTTCTCTTGAAGTTTCCTCTTCTCCATTCTTTTCCTTTCCTTCTAGAAGTTTGAGTAGCAAGAACTTGATTGTCTTCATTGAGAGAGCTTCGATCATTACCTCTTACTGCCAATCTTGATTCTTCTTGAATGCAATCAGCTCTAAGACGATCAAACTTTGGTAACTTAGATCTTCCACTGATACCTTGGATGAAAGGCACCCAAGATTGAGGAAGATCGTTGAGTGCCAACATGACTAAGTCTCTATCTTCAACTATATCTCCAATGGCATATAGTTGATCCTTTAATTCAGTAATCTTCATGAAGAAAGAGATGATTGATGTGATGTAGCTATTGCCTCAAGGCAAGAGCTCTGCTGGTGTTATTGATTTCATATAATCCCTTAAAAGTCTTGAACATATCTCTAGCTGTCTTCAACTTGGAGATGATAGGCACAAGGTGATCCTTCATGGAATCAATCAAGATCTTCTTGGCCTTCATGCCATTCTTCCTCCATTGAATTTTCTCAGACTCATCAGAAGTTTCAGGTACTTCACTCTCTACAAACTCGAGAATATCATTCTTTTCCAATGTAATAAGAACTTTGAACTTCCAAGAGGTGAAGTTAGATGCACCATCAAGTCTATCTTCAACCTTGAGTCCGTTCACCATTTTCAATGCTTGAATAGATGCTCTAAGATGAGAAGAAGACTTCGCTGCTTAAACAAATCTGATCTGATCTTTTCTTAGACCTGCTCTGATACCATGTTAGTTTTATGATTAGAATTTAAATAAACAAAAAAACATAAATGATAACTCTTTAACACAGAGGTACCCTGGGAAAACCCTCCTTCTTGAGGGAGAAAAACCCAGACAAATATATCTCTGATATATTGAATAAAAAGAACAGAAATTTGCTTACAGATTGACTGAATTACAAGACTAATTTGATTTATAAAAAAAAACTGATACACAAATGAATGAACATTGTCTTCTATATATACAAATCAATGTGATTCTTCATATGCATCGGGGACTCTTCATATGGTGTCTCTTCATATGATGTCTCTTCATGTGGTGACTCTTCATATGGTGTCTCTTCATATCTCCCGTCGCTACAAGAACAGCAACAATTCCAAATCTTGCCTATATATGCTCTAGCCAAATAACATATCACAGACATGCCAAACTATCTCATTGAAAGCTTTATGCTTTTGAGATCCATTAGTTAGGAGGAAAAATATGAGAGAAGTGCTACTACCTCTCCCTCAAAGGCTCCCAAAATCCCTGTTTTCTGTCATTTTCGGAACCTTATGAGGGGAGATAAGAGCATTTAATCTCACTTGGATTTGAAGCCATCGTATTGGGTACTCATTTCCTTTAATGGTTTTCACACAAAGGAAAGGTAATTGTAGCTGAAATTTCCGTTCCTACTTATTTATTTGGTTTTTTGTTTTTTGTGGCTATGGAGTATGTTTCATATCCACTCTTTATTTTATGACGCTCATAAGAATTTGATTACAATTGTAGAATGCTTCAATTTGTATACAATGGCTATCTTTTGTTACTACTGTTCTCTATCTTTTTGATGTTTCTCTAGCCTAGATATTATGTTCTATTTTTATTTATGAGACACTGTTCAAAATTATTTTTAGAAAAAGCGTAACAATTTCTCTTTCTACATTTGTCTTCAAACTACAAGCAACAAATCGTCTTAGCTGGATCATTTATATTCAAACAGTAAACTTATTTATTTATCTTGTAGAACTAATCATTTATCTTCATTACAAGGATATCTTATTTATAGTACCTCATTGAAGATTTCATCCTTTTATTGTGCAACATCATTAAATATCTCATGCCATTTTCCCCCCTTAAACGAGATATAAGCATCTCATCCTTATGAACATAACTCACTGTTGTTTTGCGTAGTTATTTGACTAATGTTTTTAAAAGATGTTTCATTTCTTTCCCGATTGAACTTTGAATTAACTTTGAATGGTTACAACATGGATAGGGACTTTATTTGATTCTCCACAATTCTAATGGCATTGTTCCACTTGATTGTTGCGAAAGTGATATTGGTATGAGAGCTATATAAGAATTAGGGTGTACTGGAGTTCGTATTGATTCGCATCCTCCCTTCTAGCACTCTTTGAAAGATCCTCTACTTCTATCCTCTTTAAATATAATTTGAGTTGTTTAGTTTGAAATGATATTGTTAAATTTTTTTTATGGATCAGCTAAGATTTAAATTTAAGATCGTTGTTGGGATGCTCTATCATTGAACTGCTGGCCTATTTGTGACCAATCCATCTATGGTCTAGGTGTGGCTCATTCTCCAACACTCCTCTTCAGGTATGCTGCCCGTGATTAGGGGCTCTTAACTAATACATGAAAAATGTTTATCATGGTATGAGAAGTTGGGGTACTCTACCATTGAGCTACTGACCCACCTGTGACAAATCCATCCAAGTGTGAACCAGACATCATTTGAATCATTGTAAAAACATCTATTGCAACTAAATAAATTTTATTTTTAAAGTTTTGCCATGTTATAAATTATGTAACCACAATAACCATTAGGATTTATACAAAATGTTCACTATATGGGGAAAATTTTATATTCTGATTGTCTATTAACTATGACTTTAACGGAGGTTTCTCTCCGTTTTGTATTTTGATTTGTCTTCCAAAGTAATGTTCTTCACTCTTCCATTTAGAGATGATATTTCTTTAGACACCAAACTCTCTAAGTATTGCAAGTTTCAATATTTTCTTACAATTAGTTTTGGATCCCCTTGGTAACAATCTCCCACAAGACATCCCATACTCTTGGAAAATCTCTAACGTTGAATGGCTCAGCATATTCTTTTACCACACCGGCATTACAAGAACATCAAAAGATTATACCGTTAGTTACTAATATCTGTAAAAGATCACAGTCCAACCCTAGCCTGTTTTAGGTTACGTATCTCATAATTTTCATTAGAAATTTTATTGATAAAACCCATTGATACAGTTTTACCAAACATTAAAGCAATTGCAGATAAGCATTCACTGGAAGCACAGCTAAAGAGAGAATTTTATCTTTTAAAAAATTACCTAACACATTGGATTTCGGCCTTTCATGTTTCAAAGATTACTCAAAATGAATGATGACAGAGATCACAAGGAAATACATAACGCGACGAGACAAAATGCTCTTTCTATTGGGCACCTTAACCGCAAACGAATGTTTATCAGAAAGAGTAGATGCTTTCATATCCCCTGGAAGGGCTCAAAAAACTTCCACCGTAAGAGATTTTGGACGCCATGAGAGAGGGCGTATCTGAGAAAATGAATTTATGAAGATTAGATGCGCGATTAATGAGTATTTCCCACGAATAATTTTTTTATTTTTATTTTTATTTTTTATTTTTTTTATTTTAACCAGAAAAAGGTAATTAGATACCCATAGATTAGTATAGAAAAAAAAAATACAAAAATGATGGCCGAAGCCAAGTCCAGGAAAGACAGACCTTAATTTCCCACGAAGAATTTACTACCGAAAATTGGCTTCCTACTACTATTTGAAATCATTAACATTTGGGGATGTCCAAATTTGTGCATACAGCTACACATCTAAAAAGAATCGCCCGTACGTTGATTGCTACCACTAGTTTTCTCAGCTAGCTATTATTGATTAGTATTTAAAACAGAAAGAGTTGGAACATTTTAGTGGTGCGTGCCATATTCAAATTAAAAGAAGGGCCCAAGTGGACCATATTTTCGAATGATGGCAGCTGGTTACTGATATTAAACTGCACTGTTAAAAATTTATCTGTTTACCAATGGAATGGACACAACAATATTCCACATGTTACTCGAAGCACTTAAAATATAATTGATTGCTTTGGCCTTTCAGAGTTAGAAAGAGCCATAAGTTAAACACGGACATGACGATAAAAACATATTATAACCACAATTCCCTTTTGGTCATTTGGAATGTTCAGTCTTAGGTATCCTTTTCTATTATTCCACTATATCTACCATATGGAAGTGGTCCACGTCTTATTACATCATGGAGGATTATAGTAATTGTTCAATTTTCATATGTTAATAGAGTTAATAATTTAGTTTTCTGTTTTCCTAGTTTTTATTATTTTAACATTTGAATAGCTTAAGATGAAATTTTTTAATGGAGAAACACTTAAATAATAGTATTTTTGCATTGTTATTGGTCCTTACAAATTGTTAGGAATATTTTGAGGTATAGTACGATTATTTTATTTGATACCTTGTCTAACAAAATTTTAATATTTAAATCTTATTGTCTTTGTTTAATGGCTTATGGGCACATGTAGGGCCATTTATACTTTGCATTGTATGATAAACAATAATGCAATGGCATCATTGAGGACAACTGGTAGTAGACATTTCTTATAGGATTTGTTTTCAAAATTTAAAACTATTTCTTGGATGGAGAGAGACATTTTACATCCTTGTAGTCACATTTATGCCCAGCTAAAGGGAAGGTACCAAGATTAGCTAAATTTGAATTTTCCGAAGATAGCCTATGAGTAAATGTTCTATGCTTGGCACTCAAAAAAAGGATTTGCATATGGGAAGGATCACAATGATTCAATGATGATCTAGAGCTACATAAATGGATGGCCAACATTAAGTGCAATCATTTTTTGACACCCAAACTAGATTTGGGAGAGATTCTAGAAAGTTTGAGGGAAAGATTAGAAGGTTTTGAAAGAGAAAATATTGATGTGTGAGTAGATAGGGAGAGTATGCCATAAGAAGAAGAAAGAAGGGGAGCCTATGAACCAAGAAAAGAGAGAGAGGAGATTAAAAGAAACAACAAAAT
Organism: Cunninghamia lanceolata; assembly: GCA_027924645.1. Classification (NCBI taxonomy): domain Eukaryota; kingdom Viridiplantae; phylum Streptophyta; class Pinopsida; order Cupressales; family Cupressaceae; genus Cunninghamia; species Cunninghamia lanceolata. The sequence continues at coordinate 7,302,288 of BSBN01000934.1, forward strand.
GAGAAAATGAAGATAGAATTGTACTGGTAGACGTGTGACTAAGAAAATAAAAGGAAGGTTAACTCAATACCCATATATGTTTATATCAATAGAAAATTAATTTGTAAAGCCCATATTTTTTGTTTAATAGAGAAGAATACTTATTTGATGTTGCTCAATGCTAGGTGAATGTGGTTTTCTTCATTTGTATATGTGAGTCTTTGACCACTATAATCATCTTATTTTTTTCTTACATTGGAGGGTGATTCTTTGTCCATATGCTTTGAGAAGAGTGTGTATCTATGTGTATAGATGTATTGTGTGTGTGGATTGTTTGCGTAAACAGGGATAAGTGTCTAGTCCTAAGTAAAAGGTCACCTATAACAATTGTACTGGTGCTTGAGGGAATTGAAATTGGCTTAAGTGGTTTTAGGACTCCTTGTAGCAAAGGTGAAACAAGGCATTACTAAGGAGTGGTGCCATTAGCATGGTATCAGATCACAATTACAACTCTAGGAAAAGGTGTATTGTGAGATTTAAAGTTCATTGAAGTTTAGCAAGGTGGTGGTTCATGGAAAGAATGGAGCATATGTCCCTATAACAAAGAAGGTTGTAGTTAGGAGAGTTAAAAGAATAAGGAGTGAGTTAGGCCAATAGAATTTCATTGAGAAGAAGGCTAGTAGGGTCTATTGTAGCAATAGGAGATGTAGGGAATATTGATGAAGTGATGAAAGATATATGTGAAGCACAAAAGATAATGGATGTCATCAGAGGTAGAAAAGGAGGAGGTCATGTTCATAAAAGGTTAGATAGTGACAGTGATGACAAAAAAAGAGTTGGACAAATAGTTACATAAAGAGGAAGTTTGAGGCTGGGATAAAAGCATTGGGGGAGACTGAGGAAAGATTGGAAGCCTTGGAGAATGAAGAGAGAAGAAGCCATGGATCTACATGATTTGTCCCACCAAAAGGGACAAAGAGGAAAACTAAAAGATGATAAAAGATGCAGGAGATTTCCTTGAGAGGCATTGAGTAAGTACGAATGCCATGTGAGTAGCTCATGAAAGGAAATATGTGCCATGAGCAGCCCAAGGAAGACCTCATACATAGAAAGGTAGAGGAGAATAGAATCCTTATGGATGAAGACACGAAGAGGATAAAACTTACATGCTACAAAAGTTGGTACAAAGCTATGAAGAAGGAGGATGCAACCCATAAGCTGCAAATGGCTAAAAGGACAACCATGGTGGAGACAAGTAGAAAGGGAAAGAACAAGCCCTATGATTATGTTAACAAAACTATGTTTGTAGATTTAGAGGATAGTAGCGATGAAGAAGGGGATGAAGATATCCTCATGATATACTATGAGGCTACAGTAGAGGCATTGCAAGAAGAAGAAGGCATGAAGGTGATAGTGTGTGCATTTCAACTTGGAGAAATACTTGACAAGGAAGACAGGAGCATTGTAACCATGGAGGAGTATGAAAAGGAGGTAGTAGCCAAAGAAATGCCACAAAATAATAGTCTTGGCCGAGGAAGCTTGCCATTTGAGGAGAAAGGTATGCGAAGGTACCATGAGAAAGGCACGATGAAAGAATGTATCCAAGAGGTTGTAAGCGGGAGTGAGAGGGCTCCCAATGTAACACCTTCATCACAACAAGAACACAATGACACAAAACCCTAAATTTCTTTTTTTTTTTGCTATGTTTCTCTTGAAGGAAAGCTAAACCTTGTCTTTTAACTAGTACCCAATAGTACTAGACTTGGTAGAATGAAAATTACACATAAAAAAAATACATTCAAAACCTCCTTGTCAATCTTAGCTCTATACTAGAGAAAGGTCATGCTTGAGTTGTTCAAATCTGCCTCTTGGAGGCACTAGAATTCATACCTTCATCCCTGCATGGGCAAAACAAAACATGATAGAACAAAAAGATTGAAGAGAGTTATCTCATGCTTCAGAAAACTAGCAGATCTAGAAAAGTCTAGTTGGTATAATGATATATAGGCCTCAAGAAACCCTAGGAAAATAAATATATTGGACCCGAGGGATTTACGAAGTAAACCTATGTAATAGGATCCTGTTATCATGCTTAGATGGGCACCAATCCGCTAGCTAGGTCATCATTCCCTGAGTGTAGTCCTTGAGAGCCGCTGCTCCTCTTGGCAGCTTGAATCAACACAGAAGCAAAACTCAACACAAAAAAAAGAACTCATGATGTTCACTAGGACGACGAGCATTAAGAAACCTAGTAACATATCATTACTTCAAATCTCCTATGCTTCAATTGTGAGATGAACAAACTTTGGTGACTGTAGGATTAGCAGAGCAAAGGAAAGAGAAGAGAGGGATTTTTCACCCTCTGGCCCCTTTATTCATGCCATGTGGTATAAACACTACCTATTTAATTATATGTGATTCTTCACCTAATAAAATTTTAATATTCTCTGCTTGGCTGACTAATGATAAATCTATTAAGTTTTTATTTCTCCTTCCACTAAATTATGAAAAAATACACAAGCATGATCACTTTTTTGAAAAAGGCTCTAAGTGTTGTCATTAATTTATTAGTTAATATTGCCCATAATTGTTTATTTATTAATTTCCATAATTTTTACATTTGGAACCATTTATTGTAGTGAATGTACTGTAAGTGTTGCCATCAATTTATTAGTTAATATTGCCCATAACTATTTATTTCTTAATTTCCATAATTTTTTACATTTGGAACAATTTATTGTAGTGAATGTATCAGGGAATGTTTTTTTTTCGTAGTAAATTACAGGTATGTAAACCTTTCATTTATTAGTAAACTCTATATAAACATGAGATGTGTTAGCATTATCTTTGTACTTTTGATTAAAACTAATATATTCCTTATGATGAAGTTGTGAATGACACCCTTGTCCACACGTAGTTTATCATGTTGAGGAGCTAAATTGATTTTTTTAATAATGAATATCGTTTACTTGAGCCACCTTTTTTGTATCAATAAGGTCTTATATATAATGTTTTAGTGTAGTGCATAAAGCAAAGTAAAATAGTTTTATTCATGCTTATCTCCTACAGTGCAGATATATATGCGGATAGAGTTGATAGTTACAATGTGCTACAGTTACAACGAACTGAGTGAAACTGAATGAACCGCATAACCAACACAAACTGAACAATGGAGTAACGCTAACATTCCCCCCTTATTACATTGTTCCTGCAATAGTACCAAGGTACCCCCCCTGAATGCTAAAAAACTCAACAAAGCTGATTACATAATATGAATACATATTTTGTAGAAGATCTTCTCCCAAAGAACAAATCTTGAACCAAGCGAGGCTCCATCATGCTGTCTCGTCTACCCTCAGAAAGGCATCACTTCGAGCTGTGTTCTTGAGCTCTTTAGTCCCATACTCTCAAATCACAGAGTCTTGAATTATTCGATAATGACCCCTAAGAGATACGACAGATCTCTGCCATGTTGTCTAGTGACCGCGAAAGGGTATATTTCAAGATCATGTACTCTTTGAAGCTCGCTGGACAACAATCCATATTGAGCTCAACACCAAACCCCAAACCTGTCTCCAAAACAAAATCTTCACAAAACATACATTCTTCAAATCTGTCAGCTCTGTCAACATCAACAAAGAAAAACAAACCAACCAAAACCAAAAATACTTCTCATGCAAAGCATCATCTCAAAGTGAGAAGCTAACTTGAGATGATAGAAAATCCTCCATCCTCCGATGCCGCCTACCTCCAATATGACCTTGCTTAAAGGGCATATCCACATAAATTAATAGCACCATCTGGTGGATCCTCATCCTCAATATTTGGTGGATCCTTATCATCTTCAATGCAAGCAAGATTTCCTTCATTTTTGAGCTTTCCTTTAAGAACATCACTTGCTCGAGTTCTACAGTCCCAAGCTATGTGACCATTTTTCTTACAATAAAAATATTTGATTCTCTCTGATCTCTTGTAATTGTTTCTTGAAAATAATGCTTTCTCCTGAGGATCATCTTCTGAATCTTCTGTTGTTCTCTTCTCTTCTGATAGAAGAGCAAAAATCATACCTTCTAGAATTTGTGAAGATATTTAACTGAGAGTAAAAACAACATTGTTGTATTTTTAAGGCAAGCTATTTAATAGGATGGCCCTAGCATCATCATCATCTATTGTAACCTTAACCTCTGCTAGCTGTCTAATGAGAGACTGCAAGTTACTTATATGATTTGACATTGTGATTCCATCTTCCATCTTAAATCGAAATAATTGAAGTTTTAGAGAAAATTTTGCATTAATAGCTTTTGCTCCAAACAATTTATTCAGATTATCCCAAATTTTGGCTGATGATTTATCCAAATCAATATGGTACAATTCAGTGTCAGAAAGAGCAAGACCAATTATAGCCTTGGCTTTATCATCTCTACTACTCCAATATAATAACTTATTTGCATTTGTAGGTGCTTTTTCTTTTCCACTTACTATTGCCCATAAATTTTTATTCATTAGTTGCATTTGAATTTTCATTCTCCAAGTATGAAAATTGGAACCGGAATACTTGTCTAATGGGATCTCCATTTTAGATAATACTCAGAAGATTGACTTCTTTCTCAGACTTAAATATATTTGCTTATAATATTTGCATTTCATACACACTTCAATACATACCAATTTGAGACGATAATGGACATCCACTTTTCTTTGCTTGCCAGGTTTTATAGACTATGTCTTCCTCTTTCAGGTGCCTTATGAAGAGCACTACAAATGGCTTGGATAGAGAAACTTCAGTCCAGACAACAACCGCTACAATAGAGAGTACAAATGTCTTCAATCTATCTACAAAGGCTTTCAAACTCGATGCTTCCTTCCAAGGCTATTTCCTGCACACCTCAGCAGAACTTGATTGCCTTCTATCTTACTAAGGCAAGCTATTGAAAAACACCTTCTAATAAATGGAGTAGACCGTTTTGAATAGCTAGTATGGCATTCAATTGAATCTGGTGATGGATGAATAATCTCCTCTATATACCCAATCATATATCTTCAAATGAGAATAGTAATCAAGTGAGAATAGAAACTATGCATTCAACCCCCAGCCTGCAAAACAATACTGCAACTTACAGAAACAATACCTCAACTTCCTTCATGATCTTCACGTATTCTGATCCATTCAACAGACCCATCAAATTGCTCTTCTGAGAGATCTGATGCTTGAGAGATGTACCTTGGGAAATGTCTGTAGATTCCTGCAAGAGGTTGCGCATCATGAAGGGCTCAGAAACTATTGTCTTAGCTCTGAATCAAGTGGCTCCAAGACCACGCCATTTTCAATCCTCTTAGAACATGCTCCACTTTACACAACAGACTAATGCTTCACATCGTACCTCCTCTATGGCTGCTCTGATACCAAATAAAGCAAAGTAAAATAGTTTTATTCATGCTTATCTCCTACAGTGCAGATATATATGCGGACAGAGTTGATAGTTACAATGCGTTATAGTTACAATGAACTGAGCAAAACTAAATGAACCGCATAACCAACACAAACAAAACAATGGAGTAATGCTAAAAGTGCACCTACCCATATTTTCTTCCCATGTATCTAATAATAGTTGCAGAAAAAAAAAACTAGAAGCATTCAAGTGTGAAATTGTGATATTTATGGATCTATCAATCCTACAATGACATGAAGTAAGGTGATGAGAGGTTGTGGAATTTATTGTAGCTCTATGTGAGGATGAACAACTAATCTAGTAAACTTTCTATTCCTTTAGTTTTACTTGAAGCATTTTGTCTTAACTAGTGATCTAATATTGACATAAATGTAGTCTAATGTTGGATAACTTAGCCTGGCATTATTGATGTTTAAAAAAAAAATTAGGGTTTTTGTGTTGTTGTGTTCTTGTTGTGATGAGGGCATTACATAGGTATCAGAGCACCTAGGTTTTACTACACTAGGAGATTTTGGAATGTGTTATTGATCTACCATTATTGTGTACTCATATCTAGAAATGGGTAGTCATCTTAGTTATGAATTGCAAGGGGAAAATTCATGCATAATGAATATTCACATAAATAATGTGGCTCTATAATGTTTCATTAATGACTTATGTTGTGATGAACCCTTTTGATTTCCTGATTTCACGAGAGAATGTTTTTGATAATATAAGGTGGCTAAAACAAGGGGCCGAACCCTTACAACATAGCAAAAAGAAACCCTAGAGGCATCAGCACAAAAGAACCTCGACACAGTTATAGCATAACTTGCTTAACCAGTAAAAATAGCATGGACAACAAAACCAGTCTAAAGATAGTATATATGAAGTAGCAGAGTAGTGACATCATAAAATAAACTAGACCTAAGGAGAAAGATTCTCTCCTCTTTTAGCTATCGAATCAATAAAATCATCCAACTTTTTAGAGTTATCATCTATGTCAACAGCAACAGTAGCCCCAAGATCCTGCAACACAAAAAGATTAAGTAAAATAGCACGCCTAAGCATAGTGGAAAAAGGACTGCTCCAACTTCTCAACACGGCCCCTCAGGGCAGCAATGTCATTCTTGTAACCAACATCTGTCTTCATTTCATCAGCAGCTTCCTCCACAAACATCTTTCCCGCTTCGTTAGCATTGCCCTCAGATCCTCCAACAACCCCATTAGTATCCTCCAATAGTTTGTTCCCATTCTTACCATCAGCATCCTCAGAAATCTCCTGCACTTCCATAACCTTAGCCTAATCACCCTAAGTGGACTCGTCAGATGCACTCTTAGAATAATCTATAAGCTTAGCTTGGGGCGCAGGTTTTCTAGCAATCCTCCCCAACTGCCTAACCCCTAAGGAAAATCCCTCCTTAATATCCTTAGCAGACAAATTAGATTTGCTACCCTACCCCATAGGGGTACTACAAAGATTTTTAGGGGTCCCCATAGCAACCGCCATAGTATCCTGATAGAATGTTAGTTACATATAGTCGAATTAATAATGCACTACACTATCCTGATTTTCCTAGCATACCCTCTTATATGATCTTAGTGCAAGGATTTCTTGGTAATAAGTAGTGAATTCCTTATGAAGTATCATATCTCATTGATTGAAACATGTATTTTGTCTTCTTGGTGTATAATTCATATGTCATGTAAACAAATATGGAGTATAGACTTACGTCACAATGCCATTGTCTTCTACATGTGATATTAGTTAGTCAATCTATGTAGTTACTAGTAAGTTCCTACCTTCTAGCTATAAACTTCACATTTATATCTCATATTTAAGTATAGTATGGAGATGCTTTGTGTGATTATATTGTGAAATTCATGCTAACTATGTCTAGTAAGGACAACACTATTGATGTGATAAAATCATTAGGTAATCCTATAACATTTAAATTTTATAGTGATAGATTTGGAAGTTGATAAAGAATGGAAAATCATATTCTGATTACTCATTTAATAGTATAATAGATACAATCAAAGTTTCATATTTTGTATTACTCTCTTATCTACTTGGCTATATAAGTATTGTTAATATGTTTAACATCATTATGAATGAATTGTTTCCTTGAACATAGAAAGGCTTTAACTAGACTAGTTGATACCTTAGATAACTTATAAAAATTCAATTGTTAATTAATGTATGCTAAAATGAGTGCCCTTGTAAATGGCTTTGGTATAACTTTTAAGATAAGTTGATTATATTCTATAATAGTTTGAAAATTAGTCATCTTGAAAGAATATTGTTATGCCTCATAGAATTATTTGACATTGTTATATGACCTATCAAATATTTCTTTGAAATAAGTACCAACTATATAATAGATTGCATGTAAAATTTGGTGTTAGCATTAAGTAACAAACTAGAAAAGGAATCATGTTTTTGTACTATGTTGTCAATATGAGTGGCTACCTAAATAAACTATCTTAGATGATATTGTGGTAATGTACCTGTGCAATGTAGATATTTCTTGTGATGTGTAAATACTAATAAACATTGTGATCATACCTCAAGTATGTGATTCATGGTATCTATCTTGGGGAGAAGGGTTTTGTGGACATAATGTGCAATCCACTTATGCATGCCCTTTGTGATAACTATACATGTATGTGAATAACTATGTTGACCTATTATAGATATATTACAAAATGTGTTTGATATGTGATATTTAGAGACATGTGAGTTACTTTTTATGTTCTTATGTGTTGTGATGTTTTAGTTTCACCCATAGTGTTGGCTCTTCCACTCAGATGAGAGCATGCTAGTGTAACAAGGGGTTAAGGGAGGAGTGAAGGCCTCCATTGGGACATAACTTGTTTTGGGGTGAGCTATGTGGCCCCTATTTGAGGGCATCCCCTCATGGTCACAATTGGAGTGCAGTCCCTCTCCTTCCCCCACATTGAGGACCACACTAGTTGGTTCGTAGTGCAAACCTGTTTTCCTTTCTATTGTTCCATGGGTTGAGGATGGACCCTAATGTGCCTTGAGCCTATACTCATTTCTAGTTATAGAAACTTGGTAATTCATATGACAAGAGCAAAATATAAGGTTACTGGAATGTAGAAATTAGATAACCTAAATTTCTTTCATTACAGAGCAAGTGGTGCAATAATATTACTATTGATGAGCAGGATTGCACCCATTATGGTGATCAAACTCAGGCTGTGGGCGACCTATGGTGAGATTGAACCTCTAGATTATGGGATAGTTCCCTTAAAATATTCAATTGGATCTATGACTTTGATGTGGAAAAGGGTTAAAAGGGTCTTCTAAAAGCAATAACTGTAAAAAGTATGGTGATGCACCTAAAAGTGATGAAAAACTTGGCAATCTAACTCACAATAGATCTCAGAAAAATCTATCCACACAAACCACCTTCAGCAAATTGACCACAAAAATGATTCTAAGGAAGGTTGGAAAATATTTCTTTTTGAAGGAAAAGGGGTTTTTTCACAACATAAAAGGAAAACTCTCTAATTTGCATAGCCTAAGACCTATAATTTCCAAAGCTATCTAACACATGTAAGTACAAATGAGACAATGATTTTAAAGGCTCTAATGTAAAACATAATAAAATCTCATCAAATCACTAATAAAAGCTGCATTAATGGAAAGGTAGATACTTGATTAAGCTGACAATAAAGGAAATAATTGCATAAAAGCAAAGTATAGATCCTGTAACCTACTGTAATATCTATAAATCTTCAATAATGAGTTACAAAACCTTCTTTCTCTCTCAAAGTGTAAAAAACAAAAAAGGCAAGAACTAGAAAAACCTAAGTTTTTCTTACAATATACAGTTTGCTTTCTCCAAGAGGCCTAGAAAAATCATCTACAGTCAACTGTCTCTAAAAATAAGCTCTCCAATTTGATCCACGAGAAAACAATGAAATCCCTAAAATTAAGGGCAAAAACTACCCCAAAACAAGAACAAAATAGCTCCAAACTATTTCTCTCTATGTGTTTGACCAAAAGTTTGACCAAAAATCTCCAATTTGTAATCCAAAACATGCAAAAAGACTCCAAAGTCTTCTATTAACTCAACTCTTCCATTTTTTAAAGTGTCAATGATGTGAGAAAAGAATAAAATAATTATTTGAATGATTACTCTATTATGAGTTTCAATTTGTCTAATCTCCTTGACTTTACAACTTGTGACAAAATAATAAAGTAATTTGTAATGATATTACTTTATTACTTGTTTACATTATTTATAGTTGTAAAATCATGCAAAAATGGATAAAAGAAAATAACACCTTATCTCTCCATCTTGATTTACATAATTTTCCATAATTGCATTAATCAATGATGCCAAAAGAAATAAGTCATCATGCATGCAAAAATAAAGAATATTCCTCTCCTTATACCTCCCATGCAAAAGGAAAAAAATACATTATTGCATTATACATGCATACAAGGTATATCCATCATATCTCTCACCATGTATTTGAGCTTCATATACCTTTCACTTCATGCAAAAAATCAATAGTCTTCATCATCTCCCAAGGTAAATACATGCATTATCATCTTTTCTTTATGCCACTTTTGATTCCACGTGTATTATTATCTTATCAATGCTCCATCTTATTTTTACCTTGTCCATTCAACACCCTTGCTTTCCTTTGACTTCTCCTTGCATTATTACCTTATCCATTTACCTCCTTTTCTATCATGCCTTTGAAAGATTTCCTTTGTTGACATTAGAAAACCACGTGTATTTTTGAGATGCATAAAGGAGAAGGTATTTTGATTCTTTGCAAAGGTGTATAAAGTACATCGACCTTGTCCTCCATATAGTCGATCATTATAGAAGAAACAAAAAGGTATTTAAAACTTTCCTTGTCATGATTTATTTTTGACTTTGCAAAGGAAAGAAGAAAGAGAATAATTTAAAGTCTTTGGCCTCATGGGCCCCCTGTGCATTATCATTAGGTCTTGAAGACTAAAAAGTCCTAACCACAACATTGATAAGGTAATGATTTTATTTTTTTGAAGTAAAAAAAGAAACTAAGGAAAAAAGAAAAAGACCATCAATCAAAAGAAGCTTTCAAACCCTAAAATCCATATTTTCATTTTTTTTTTGCTTGGACTTTTCTCCCTATAATTCTCAGTAGGTGGCTAGGTTTTGAAGCATTCTTGCTTTTCCTCTGCAACTGTTGGGCTCATTTGGTCAATTCACTCTACATTTTTACATGGAACTGATAGGTAAGTTCTTTGTGTTGAAAGCTAGGCCATTTTGTTTGATTTCCTGTGACTGTGTCTTCATCTTGGCCATGGATACATAATTTTCTCTAAGCATTTAGGAGTCTTTCATTATCTCCTCACCATGATTTCTTTGTCTCTCTATATTTTTGTGTTTATTGGGCAACTATCTCAATATATTTCAAGGGTTTCAAAACACAATGGCATGTGGCCTGTAGCATCTTTTCCCTACAAGAATATAAGGTAATGCTCCATCCTTGCTTCACCATTTGCATTCTTTCAACTATATATGTGTTACATCTGGCAAGGGTTTAAAAAATGTTGTGGTTCTTCTACATTCTTGAAGGAAAGGCTTTTCTTGGCTACGACCTTGTAGTATATTTCTTTCTTTAAATTTTTTTCTCCTGCAGATATGTAAATACTTTAGGATTTCAAGAAATATAGTGGGTTTCACATTTTGAAAGGGAACACCATTTTTTGGTTGTGACCGTGACTTTTCTATCTTTCTGTTCGACCATCTTCTTCTTCTTTAGGCATGAACATAAGGGCTTGCAAAAAAAAGTTGAGGGTTTTATATTTTTTGAACAACACCACCTTCTTGGTTACAACCTGTTCTACTCCTTCCTCATCTTGATTTCTTTGAGAAAGAAAAGAACCCTCTGGAAAAAATGAAGAGAAACCACAAGGTTTCGAAAAAAAATTATATGGGTATTATTATTTCACAAAAGAAATAACCACCTTCTTCACAACTTGTAATAGCATACTCTTTTCTTTCTTTTTCTCCTTTTCTGTAGACATGGAAATATAATGGTTTCAAGAAAATTTGATGGGGCTTTTTTGAAATTTTATTGCAAAATTTCTTTGCTAGCCATTGCTTGTATTACCATCCTTCTCTTTTCTGTATCTGGATTTTAATGTGAAAACCCCATATGGGTTAATCTGTGTTTAAAGATTTCTTTATCTTTCCTTCGACTGTAACCTCATTATGTAAAAATGGTGATAAAGGTTTAAAAAATTGATAAGCATTTAGATTGACAAAACTCGGCCTGTCCATTTGAATATGCAAAAAGTAAAAACATACAGAACTTTTTACTCTTTTGTTTCTTTCTCTGACAATCATTTGGATGTATGAAAGAAAAGGCATAGATTTAGACATGATATCTCCTCCTTCTTGGTATCTGATATATCTGATGTAATAATACACTCCTGTAGCTTTATGATTCTTCATCTTATGCATGACATGAACACTCAGAAACTAATCTTCCTCCTATAGATTATTATCCATGGATGTATCTTGTCATTTCTATTCCAATCTAGCATAAAGATGCTATGGTTGTATGCTATTCCAATCTCCTTTATCTCCTTCTGTACATTTACTTCATGTTGTTCCACTTAAGCTTTACATATAGCTTGTAACCACATCTTCTAAAGGATGTAATTGCTCTCCTTCTAAGGTTGTTCCATATGATCTTAAACTATTATCATGACCTCTCTAACTCAAAAGTATTGCATTCTCCCTTGATTCAAGCATATACTTGGTGTAATGTGAACTTCCCCTTTTTATGACTGTATCTAATGACTGATGTCTAACAACTTTTCCAATCTCTAGGAGACTATCATGGTGATTGTTTATATGATGAGCTCTTTAGGAGTTAGACTCTGTGTTTCCTCATGATTGTATGAATATCATGTATTCTTCATGGAAAGCTGTCATAATTCCATCTTCGTGGGGCATTACTATAGTTTATATGGTTGTTCCTGACATGATAACTAATATTTATTGGAGCTATGACTATCTTTGGATCAATATTAGTGAACTTAAAATACTTCCCTATCTCTCTTTGGTAGCTTTATGAGTTCATGATGACATAAAAGATTGATGGTATATACTTGCTAGTGTAATACATATGTTCTTTTAAGATCACTGCATTGATTATGCTATTCTTTACTACTGTCATGGCTCACGATAATATGTTATTTCTTTCAACATAGAGAGCATGATATCTTATGATGAAATGATACATTGTTCTTTCAATTCTGTAGCAACACCTAGCCTATTTTAATGTTGGTCCAATACATTGTCTCCTTTTACATTGTTGTACCATTATTCAACTATTCTATCTATGAAGTATATCTAAACAACAAATCATATTTCAATCACAACAAGAAGATGGGAAAAAAATACCTTATATGGCTGCACTCCATTCTTCTTATCACTATACATTTGTCCTTTACATATTGACCACTCCTGAATAAAACCACTACTCATTGCATAGCATGTGTATGATGAAGCATTTTGACCATGATTTTCTGAATTTAACAAGCTCTTTTCCGTAATGAGCATAGTTTATAGGAGCAACTGCTCACTTCACTTCTCTAATGATGGCTTCACTTATTTGAAGTGTTGACTAGTCCAGTGCATAACATCTCTTGAATAATGTACTGTATTTATTGAAATCTAATGTCCTTGAATTTATAAGAAGGAAGCATGCTGAGCTCTACCCTTGTGGGAGCCACATTTTCTCCACATGTTTAAATGTTTCCAAATCAACAACATTACTTTTCCTGAACAAACAAGTTAGCATAAAACATACCTCTTCAATTTCTTTGATCTTTCTCATGATGATCTAATTTATTGCACCTGTCTGTTTTTGATCCAACCCCATAAAATGCATAATATTTGCAAGTTTTATATGTCTGTTGATAAAGCATATGAAGAATATGCATATTTAGAGCTTCTAACAAGGCTTTTCTCTAATTTTGTAGGTACACTATCCTAATCAGGAGCAAAAGATGAAGACATGAAGATCAAGCAACCAATCAAGAAGATCAACCTTTAAAAAGGCAATGATGGATATCCATTTTCCTCATGTGTTCCTTTCTTTTCCTTTATCCACAAATGTATAGCTTGCACAATGTTTGCATTGCTCAGTTTAGTCACTCCCATGGCTTGTGTGGGACACATTTAAACATTTCTTTAAATATGATTAGTTACTTTACCTTATCCAAATGATTTATGTATGTTTACATTTTTTAATCAAATGAATAGGACAGAATAACTGAAACCGATATGAAACATATGTTCAAAACATGATAATGAAATGACAAATTATAAATACCTCTCTTTCACACTGGATTGTGATTACTTGAATAATTCAATCATATCATAACTGAAAGATAAAACCAGTTAGATACCTCATGTCATTCTTTGACTATCTGATCTCTTGTCATCAAATAAATTTCACTTATTAGGATGGTTTGATAGTTCTGATTGGACTGTCAGATTATATTGACAAATGATCTTTGCTACTCACTTGCCAAGATATGATACATTCACTGATTGATCATACACTAAATTTTTTTCTTTTATTCCTTTGGTGACAACTGCAACTCAGTCTAGATAATTTAGGTGTAAACATAATTTAGTAACAATTACGATTTTAGAGTAGTTTAACAAATCAATTCTCCCTCACAAAATGATAGCATCTAGCTAAAAATAGGAGAAGTGCATTCTCTTACATAAGTCACTATAAATTTCTTTAAAATAGAGAAAGGCATTAGAATTTTTTTTAGATGAGGCATTGGATATTCGATCAACATCATTGTAAGAAATGAAAGAATTAACTTAGGTTTCCTATGCAAAAAGGAATAACATGAGCAAGAAATCATGTGGTCAAGAAAGTTAGCATCTAAGGAAAAAAAACTTGCTCTTACGACTTGAGATGTAGTTGGTGTGTATAATTCACTACATAACTCATTAAGTAGAGCCTTGTTCTCAAAGGCTTTAATAGAAATAATGCCCCTCTAACAACTCTACCCTAACCCTTTAGAATAGATTCTCATATCTAGATTTGTATAACTTGAAGTTAAGTATTCACGGATAACATTTTTAGTTTAGAACAACAAACCGAAACTCCCTATAGTTGTAAAGGGGATTCAAAACTTTTAAGTAAAAACAACCAAATTTCATAAAGGAAGATAGTTTTTATTCTCTCAAAATGACTTCAACTACATCAGGACATTAATATGTTTCTCTTGAAGGGAAGCTAAACCTAGCCTTTTAACTGGTACCCAACAGTATTGAACTTGACAGAAAGAAAATTACATATAAACAAAATACATTCAAAACCCCCTTCAAAATCTTAGCTCTATGACTAGAGAAAGGTCATGCTTGGGTTGGTCAAATCTGCCCCTTGGAGGCACTAGAATTGCTACCGCCATCCCTACATGGGCAAAACAAAACTTGATAGAATAAAAAGAGAGAAGAGAGTTCTCTCATGCTTTAGAAAAACTAGCAGGGCTGGAAAAGTTTGGTTGCCAAAATGATATACAAGACTCAAGAAACCCTAGGAAATGAAATGCGTTGGACCCAAGGGATCCTTGAAGTAAACCTATGCAACAGGATCCCGTTATCACTCTTGGATGGGCATCAATCCACCAACTAGGTTGTCATTCCCTGAGTGTAGTGCCTTGAGGGATGTCGGTCCTCTTAGCTGCCTGAATCAACACAGGACCAAAACTCAACACAAAAAAAAGAACTCATGATGTTCACTAGGCCAACAAGCATTAAGAAACTTGGGAACATATCATTACCTCAAATTTCCTATGCTTCAGCTGTGAGATGAACAAACTTTGGTAGTTGTACGATTAGCAGGGCAAAGGAAAGAGAAGAGAGACATTTTTAGGGTGCATGTAGGGTTAGGGTTTGCTAACCCTTTGGCCCCTTTATTCACGCTATGTGGTATAAATAATACCGATTTAATTATATGTGATTCTTCACCTAATGCAATGTTAATATTCTCTACTTGGCTGACTAATGGTAAATCTAGTAAGTTTTTATTTCCCCTTCAACGAAATTTTGAAAAAAATTACAAGCATGATCTCTTTTTCGAAAAAGGATCTAAGTGTTGTTATCAATTTATTAGTTAATACTACCCACAATTGTTTATTTCTTAATTTCCATAATTTTTTACATTTAACACAATTTATTGCAGTGAATGTATTAGGGAATGTTTTTTTCCTGGTAAATTATAGGTATGTAAAGCTTTCATTTATTAATAAACTATATATATATATATATATATATATATATATATATATATATATATATATATATATATATATATATATATATAAACATGAGATGTGCTAGCATAATCTTTGTACTTTTGATTAAAACTAATATGTTCCTTATGATGAAGTCGTGAACGACCCCCTTGACCACACGTAGTTTACCATGTTGAGGAAGTAAATTGATTTTCTTTATAATGAATATCCTCAACTTGAGCCACCTTTTTCATCAATAAGGTCTTATATTTTATGTCTTCGTGTATTGCACGTACCCATATTTTCTTCCCATGTATCTAATGATAGTTGAAAAAAAACTAGAAGCGTTGAAGTGTTAAATTGTGATATTTATGGATCTATCAATCCTAGAATGACATGCAGTAAGGTGATTTGAGGTTGTGGAATTTATTGTAGCTCTATGTGAGGATGAACAAGTAATCTAGTAAACTTTCTATTCCTTTAGTGTTACTTGAATCATTTTGTCTTGAGTAGTGATCTAGTATTGACATAAATGTAGTATAATGTTGGACACCTTAGCCTAACATTATTGATGTTTTAAAAAAAAATTACGATCTTTGTGTCATTGTGTTCTTATTGTGATGAGGGTATGACATTTCCACAACCTCTCATCACCTTACTTCACGTCATTCTAGGATTGATAGATCCATAAATATCGTAATTTAATACTTCAACACTTCTATTTTTTTTTGGAAACTATCATTAGATACATGGGAAGAAAGATATGGGTAGGTACACTACACCAAGACATAATATATAAGACCTTATTGATAAAAAAAAGGTGGCTCAAGTTGAGGATATTCATTATAAAGAAAATCAATTTAGTTCCTCAACATGATAAACTATGCGTGGACAAGGGGGTCGTTCACAACTTCATCATAAGGAACATATTAGTATTAATCAAAATTACAAAGATAATGCTAACACATCTCATGTTTATATATATAATTTAATAATAAATGAAAGGTTTACATACCCGTAATTTACCATGAAAAAAAAACATTCGCTAATACATTCACTACAACAAATTGTTTCAAAAGTAAAAATTATGTAAATTAAGAACTAAACAATTATGGGAAATATTGACTAATAAATTGATGACAATAGTTATATCCTTTTTTGAAAAAGAGATCATGCTTGTATATTTTTTCATATTTTCTTGAAGGAGAAATAAAAACTTACTAGATTTACCATTAATCAGGCAAGTAGAGAATATTAACATTGCATTAGGTGAAGAATCACATATAATTAAATAGGTAGTGTTTATACCACAAATTGTGAATAAAGGGGCTAGAGGATTAGCGAACCCTAACCCTACATGCGCTGTAAAATCCCTCTCTTCTCTTTCCTTTGCCCTACTAATCCTGCAGCCGCCAAAGTTTGTTCATCTCAAAGCTGAAGACTAGGAGATTTGAGGTAATCATAGGTTACTAGGATTCTTAATGCTCACTAGCCTAGTGAACATCATGAGTTCTTTTTTATTGTGTTGAGTTTTGGACCTGGGTTCGTTCAGGCCGCCAAGAGGAGCAGTGACACTCAAGGCACTACACTTAGGGAACGACAACCTAGCTGGCAGATCAGTGCCCATCCAAGAGAGATAATAGGATCATGTTGCACATGTTTACTTTGTACATCCCTTGGGTCCAATGCATTTCTTTTTGTAGGGTTTCTTGTATATCATTCTGGCAACCAGGTTTTTCCAGATTCACTAGTTTTCTGAAGCATCAGAGAACACTCTTCTCTTTTTTTGTTCTATCAATTTTTTTTTGCCCATGCAAGGATGGCGGTAGGAATTCTGGTGCCTTCAAGAGGCAAACTTGACCAACTTGAGCATGGCCTTTCTCTAGTTGTACAACTAAGATTGAGCAGGGGGTTTGAAATGTATTTTGCTTATATGTAATTTTCTTTCTGTCAAGCCCGATACTGTTGGATACCAGTTAAAAGGTGTGGTCTTGCTTCCCTTCAAGAGAAACATAGTCGTGCCCTTATGTAGTTCAATTCATTCTAAGAGAATCAAAAACTATCTTCCTTTATGAAATCTAGTTTCTTTTACTTAAACGTTTTGAATCCCGTTTGTAGCTATAGGGAGTTTAGAATTGTTGTTATGAATAGAAAATGTTATTCGTGAATCCTTAACTTCAGGTTATACAAATCTAGCTATGAGAATTTGTTCTAAAGGGTTAGGGTAGAGTTGTTATAGGGGAATTCTTTCTATAATAGCCTTTGAGAACAAGGCTCTACTTGATGAGTTATGTAGTGAAGTATACACATCAACTACAACTCAAGTTGTAAGAGCATGTTTTATTTTTCTTGGATACTGACTTTCTTGACCACATGATTTCCTACCTATGTTATGCCTTTTTGCGTAGGAAGCCTAAGTTAATTCTTTCATTTCTTACAACGCTGTTGGTTGAAAACCCAATGCCTCATCTAGAAAAACTTCTAGTTTCTTTCTACGTTTTAAAGAAATTTATAGTGACTTATGTCAGAGAATGCACTTCTTCTATTTTTAGCTAGATGCTATCATTTTGTGATGGAGAATCTATTTGTTAAGCTACTTAGAAATTGTAATATTATTGTATTACTTGCGTTGTAATAAAAGAAATTCAGGTTATCTAATTTCTGCATTCCAACAACCTTATATTTTCTAATATTCTTGTGGTTATTAAATTAATCATAAAGAGAATTCTTTTGTTGCAGCCAAGAATTTAAATTTAATCTTCTACTTATAGAAAGGAAATTACTTATATCTCTTATTTCTCATTAAATGCATACTGTAGGAACATATCACATCAGATATTTTCTATCTTTGAATATAAACAATACAGTTTCAAAATTTCTTACATAGTCCAAAAATTTCTTACATAATAAAAATAATTTAGACACTACATAATAAATGCATAACATGGAACCATATTACCATAGAATAATTGTTTTCTCATAAACTCTTAGGGATACACAATAAAATTGTTGGGATGTATAGTTAAAGTCTCTTCTTCAGTACTTGCTTCTAGGTGATTCCATTACACCAACCTTTTTCCAACATCCTTCTAAGATACAAGTGAGCCCAAGATTCCTGGGTGTAGCTAGTGGGAATCTCACCTCCCAGCCTAGGACAATAGCTATCCACTCCCAAGCTAGGGGAAAACACAGAGAGTCTAGGGAACACACACACACTTTTACACCATCAACAAATTCTGCATAGACATGGAAACACAAATGACACAGACACAACCATGATTTATTTATGGGTTTCTCATAGATTTAGGCACAAGAGGATTGTCTGTAGAAATCCTCTGATAGGGGAAGAGAACAAAGTTAAGCTTGTAGGGAGTCCTGTAATACTGATTCCAAATATCTTATTTTATGGGTACTCTTACCCTTATGTACATATGCAGGGATACTCTTACCCACTTTTGATTGAATTTTCTTTAAATAGTCATATGGGGTACTCATACCTTTTTTCCAGAATTTTATTAAAGGTAATCATACCCATTCCTCCTTCTACCAAGTTTTATCTGGGGTACTCATACCCATGTAAAATTCTCCCTACCAGGACCTTAATTTCCCTCTACCCCAATACAATAGACATACAACCAATTTACCAATCCATAGTTTTTACATCATTACAATGGCAACCTTACGTCACTCTCTACATAGAACAAATACTCTAATTGCACTATGCGACAGAATTCAAAACAACCATACACCACATAAAAAACTTCACAGCACTTATTATATTTTAAGAGTTCTACAATACTCAGTTAACAAAATAGGAGCCTATGTGGAGTTCTTTGCTGGACTTATGGATTGGTTCAGCTCCAGAACAATCTCCCTTTCCTCCAGTCCTGTCTCTTTTTTTTTCCTCCCTCACTCATAGTTCCCCTAGAATTCTTACTTCCTTTTTTTTTACCTTTAATATATAAATAATGAAATCAAGATCACAATAATAGAAGACAATAGATTTCACGAATTAGATGTAAAGCTATATACAAATGAGTGGCACAATCCATGAACAAGGTATATAAATCCACACAATATAACTCAAGGAATCATATAATACTACATCTCAATAAATGACATAATCCACTAAAATAACGTATGAAACATATTCTAGAAGGCATCATATAGATCAAATAAGGATATGTGAATATATAAGTATGTATCAATCATGATCCAAATCAAAATCATATGTATCAAACTAATATGTAGCCTATAGCCATAGTCAAATAAACATTAGAGCAAAACATGTAATGTCTCCTCAAAGAACCATAGTAACCAAATATGAAATCACTTCCCTCCATAAAGGAAATTACTTTTATCCCTTATTTTTCATTAAATCCATAATGTAGGTACATATCGCATCAACTATTTGCCATCTTTGAATATAATTAATAGAATTTCATAATTTCTTACACAGTCTTAGAATTTCTTTCATAGTAAAAACAATTCAGACACTACATAATATATGCATAACATGGAACCTCATTACCATAGAACATCTGTTTCCTCATAAACTCTTAGGGACACAAAATAACATTGTTGGGATGTATAAGTAAAGTCTCTTCTTCAGTATTTGCTTCTAGGTGGTTCTATTTCACCAACCTTTTTCCAACAACCTGCTAACCTACAAGTGAGCCCATGATTTTGGGTGTATCCAGTGAGAAGATCACCTCCCAGCCTAGACATAGACAAAAAATTATGTACACACAGAAACACAAATGACATAGACATAGTCATGCTTTATTTATGGGTTTCTCATATGTTTAGGAAAAAGAAGATTCTTTGTAGAAATCTTCTCATATGGTGAGAGAAGAAAGTTAAGCATGTAGGGAGTCCAATAATACTGATTCCGAAAAGCTTATTTTATGGGTACTCTTACCCTTGTGTACATATGCAGGGGTACTCTTACCCACTTTTGATTGAATTTTCTTTTAATAGTCACATGGGGTACTCATAGCCCTATTTGAGAAATTTTATCAGGCCTACTCATACCAATTCCACCTTCTGCCATGTTTTATCTGGGGTACTCATACCCATGTAAAACTCTCCCTAATCGGACCATAATTTCCCTCTACCCCCATATAATAGACATACAACCAATTTACGAATCCACATTTTTGACATAATTACAATAGCAACCTTACATCACTCTTTACATAGAACAAATACTCCAACTGCACTACATGACAAAATTCAGAACAACCATACCAACTACACCACATAACAATATTCACAACACTTACTATATTTTAGGAGTTCTACAATACTCAGTTAATAAAATAGGATCCTACCTGGAATTCTCAGGAGGACTTGTGGACTGGTTCAGCTCCACAACAATCTCCCTTTCCTCTAGTTTTATCTCTCTTTTCCTCCCTCACTCACAGTTCCCCTAGAATTCTTATTTCCTTTTTTTTTCTTTCTATTTTTTCTCTTAGCCAAAAAATGTCAAAAAGAACCGCCTAAAATTTCCAGCTAGTAGCTAATATCTATCCCCCCTTTTTACCTGCTTCCACCTGCCCTTTTTGAGACAACGTGTGTCTCAAAAAGGTGGACAAAAATTTTCTCCACCTTACCGATCCACATAATTTTTCCCAAAAGCTAAACATAGCCCACTCCTAAAGCATTATTTATTTATTTTTAATCCCGTCATAAAAAATATACCCCTAAAAAGGTACTAAAAATCACTTTTTAGAAATTTCTATGTTTTTTCCAAGAGGGGTCCCACCTTGGCCTATGAACTAGGCTTAATATTTTCTTTTTAAAATAGGTATATAAAATTCTGTTAAATGAACATTGTGACTAAAATAATTATTTATGCCTCTAAACATAAGGTTTACCACACAATAACCACACTAAACATACTGACAACATCCTGACACACATTTGGGTGTGTGCAAGAAGTTGTGTCCACTTTTTGGCCAAAAAGTGGAAGTGTTTTTCCTGATTTTCAGAATTTGTCACATTTGACCTAAAAATTTGAAGCACTTAAAGGTGGAATCTTGGAAAAAGTCACTAAATATGAAATGTAGTACTCGGAGTCTAGTTTTCAAATATGTAATTTTTTTCAATACCCAGATGATAGAAATTGATTTTGAATAGGCGTTTCTAAAAACCACTGTTTAAAAGTCACTTTTTTTTTACTATACCATGTACGTGTACGTCATCCATATTTTGACCTAAATAATCATATTTTTCAAAATCCTTTTGGGAAAAGCTTTGTAACTCACTGAAGCACGTTTTCCATATTTATTTGTAATTTTTTATTGAATAATTTTTTTTTTATTAATTTTTTATTGGTCATTTTTTGTCTTTTAAAAAATCATCGTGTACGTCACGCATAAGATGACCTAAACTTAACATTTTTTGAAATTTTTTTTTTTTAAATTGAAAAGAATTGTCTAAAGTACGTTTTCATACAATTTGTTTTACAAAAAAATATTTTAATAAAAAGTTATTAAAATATTAAAAAACCCTGATAATTCAAGGTTATGAACCTATTTCATCATAAATTGATTAAAAAAAAAAAAAAAAATTTAATTGTAAAAAAAATTACATATTTAGAATCTACATTGTCTCCTCTATAATGGGTTTTAATTTCGTCAAAATATTCTGCAAAATAGGCCTTTAAATATATGCCCAAAGTCACTATTTTGTTGTAACATTGACAAGGCCTTCAAGGTGCAGGTCAAACTAGGACCAGAGGTCAGGGTCGGGTCCCCAAAGCATTTTCCAAAGCGGGTTACAAAGCAAAACCCGAGCCTAAAATTCAAATTTTGAATAACGGGATCCCGTTTATAGAAGGCGATCCCGTTCTATAAAACGGGATCCCGTTTACTACTGCATCGGTGGTGAATAAAACGGGATCCCGTTTAATAAACGGGATCGCGTAGTAAACGGGATCCCGTTTTATATTTGCCCGTTTTTTTAATAATACTGTACTATGACTGTCATTTCTGCAACTTGCCCTACAGTACGGCCGACAGCGACTCTTGCAGCATTCTTTGGCATATTTCTTTCTTTTGCAGTCCATCAACTTGAAGTATTGTTGGTATTTTGATAGAAGCCATCATGGAGACGTTATTTGAGTGGAATTTTGTTGAATTGGTACTTGTTTGAAGGATTTGAAACACATTCAAGTTTTTGACATTACATGCTTCATAAATTTTTTAATCATGGGATCACAAAGTCGTAATAATGTTGTAGTATATTAATTTTCCCTACCACTATTGATTGAACAAACTATACCATATATATTAAGTACTCTAGCTCAATGATCTTAAGATTAATGAAATCAAGACTAACTATATCATGTCATTATGCTTCTAGATACACCCAACATGCTAATCAAGAACTTAATTACCTTCACAACCCTATTAGCATTGTATCACTCCTATTAGGGAGTGGACTTGAATGGGGCCAAAAGATTCTTTACCTCTTACGATTGTGACTTTGGGTTTGGCATGGTCAACTTGGAGAGGTTGTGTGGCATATCCCTATAAGAGGATGAAGGGTGATAGGAGGTTGTAGGATGGCTAAAAGCATTCACATGACGATAATGTTCAAGTTTAAATTTCAAGATATGCATCATGGTCTACAAGGTTCTCTTGTTCAAAAGGTTCATCATATTCTAGACAAGGCACTCACAATCATTGGTACCAAATTCAAGACCTCCTATTACAAGTCTCCATATAGCTTTACACATAACACCTATAAACACAAAATTTATAGGGCTTGAATACAAGCCTGCCTCCCAGTTAGGAGAAGTTTCCAAATAATTGGTGAACTCACATGCAATAAGGGAATAACACATGCATAAAAAATATGTAGAAGAAATCCCTGTAGCATGACTCGTGATTAATTAAAGTTAGGGTTAGGGTTTCAATTAGGATCAGGCTTAGGGTTAGAATTGAGGTTAGGGTTAGAATTAGAATTCAAGGGTTGCTAAATTAGGGTAAGTATTAGAGCTACAATTATGGTTTGGGTTATGGCTAGAGTTAGGGTTACAATTACAATTACAAGTAGCTCGTTAGGGTTAGGGTTAGGGCTAGAGTTAGAGTTACGATTACAATTACAAGTAGAGCTAGGGTTAGGGTTATGATTAGGGTTATAATATGGGTTAGGGTTTGAATTGCATATAGAATTAGGGTTAGGATTAGGGTTAGAATTAGTGTTAGGGTTAGGGTTGGAATTGCATATAGAATTAGGGTTCAATCTAGCTAGAAATAGATAAATTAGTCAAGATGGTTAGATAGCTCAATTTTGTTTCCTATTTCCTACAAAATGCAAAACTAGTTATTGTTTTCTATTTAGTTGTTAGTCCCAACTCTTTCCTTTTAAGAAGTATATCAAATCTAATGCAGTAGTAGATACTTCTACATATACAAGTTTCTGTTAGGAGAAAATATATTTTGCCAAATTTGTATAGAGTTGGCTATATAGTGTGTTCCAGGGTAATCAAATGATGTAAGTCACAATTTAGAGGGTTGAGGGATAAGTTTGTGTTGAGTCTATAACAGGTGTTTTCTTACATAGACCGAGCTCCATAATCTAGGTGTCTCCATGTCTAACTCAAATGTTTCAACTTGGTCCATATTATATCCAGATTAATGATAAAATTTTATATATATATGGCTATGCACAAGATCCACGACCATATCAATGTTTGGTAGAGAAAAGTTATCTAAGTTGGGGTAGAGAAAAGTTATCTAAGTTATCTAAATTGTCAAAAATACACTACTGATTCTATAAACCCTAAACCCTAAATAACAATTCAAAATTTAAATTTTCATTGTATTTTACATCAATTTACAAACAATGGAAGGCATATACAATTGATGGGTATTTTTTACAAGTGGAAAAATCCACTTACCTGGCTGGATGCTATCAGAACTCGGGATCCCGTTTTCCTCTGGCGCCTGTCGCTGTTGAAAATGGGGTCTCTGCTATTTTTTAAAAAAATTTATACTTTTCAAAAACGGGATCCCGTTTTATATAACGGGATCCCGTTTATGGCCTCTAGGTTCAGGATCCCGGGAAAAAACGGGATCGCGTTTTTGGTCCTAGGCTCGGGATCCCGAGGCAAAACGGGATCGCGTTTTCTATAAACGGGATCCCATTTTATATAAACGGGATCCCGTTTTTTGTT
This sequence comes from Cunninghamia lanceolata, assembly GCA_027924645.1. NCBI lineage: Eukaryota > Viridiplantae > Streptophyta > Pinopsida > Cupressales > Cupressaceae > Cunninghamia > Cunninghamia lanceolata. Next base: position 7,327,192 of record BSBN01000934.1, read on the forward strand.
CCCCGATTTCGGAATTTTTTCTAACTCCGAAACTTCCACCTTAAGTGGACACAACTTCTTGCATCTACCCATTTACAACACCTATTCCACATAATATTATACAATTCACATAAATTTTTCATAATTCACAAAGACCAACATTCATCCACACTAACTTAATACCACATGTACATAATCAGACAATGGACCTAAGGCTCTCCAAATAGGCTAGGTCAGCTAACTAGGGAACCATAATGGGTCTCTAAGTGTTTTCCCCATTTCCACTGGCTCAAACCTACACACTTTTTTCCACATTGTTAGTTATGATAATAGTAGCCGAAGCAAAGATACAATTGACCTTCCACTACTTCATATATATATATATTATTTTAATCTTTTTTGCAACATATAAGAAGCTTCCATTCACAAGCTAATTCAATTAATCTCAATGCACATCAGAATGGAAATACCTTTAATATATAAATAATGAAATCAAGATCACAGTAATATGAAACAATAGATTTCACGAATTATATGCAAAGCTATATATCAATGAGTGGTACAATCCACGAACAAGGTATATGAATCCACACAATATAAGTCAAGGAATCACATAATACTACACCTCAATAAATGACATAATCCACTAAAATAAGGTACGAAACATAATCTAGAAGGCATCATATAGATCAAATAAGGATATATGAATATATAAGTATGCATCAATAATGATCCAAATCAAAATCATATGTCTCAAACTAATATGTAACCCATAGCCATAGTTAGATAAACATTAGAGCCAAACATGCAATGTCTCCTCATAGAATCATAGTAACCAAATATGAAATCACTTCACGCCATAATGGAATTACCAAGGAGGCGGACCTACACCCAATATGTTGCAAGTAAGTGTAGCAAATGAGTATTCCACGTATAAGACTGCAAGGGTGAAAGAATAAGTCACCAAGGAGATGCAAATAGAGGCAGTTTAGGTTCTACAAGTGAGTGTATCAAGTGAGTGTAGGGAGAGTGTCGCACACAATTCCATACAAGGTAGTGTAGAAGGACATCACAAGGAGGAGGTTTTGTGCAAGAAGTTGCAAGTAAGTGCAACATGTGAAAGGTTAGGCATGAAGTTGCAAGTGTAGTTCAGATAGTTCTAGAGATGACACAAGTACCTATAGTAAATAGAGATCATTGTGTAGGCAAATATTTAAATATGTTGATAGTGCTGCAAGTTGGAGCAGTGAGCGACAATAAAATGATGTTGATAATGGATGTAGCCAAGGAAAGTGAGCAGAATTCTACAAGAGAGATATTGACGTAGAGACAACAAGAAAAAATGATCCTATAGGTGTGGAGGGAAGGAAGAAGAGAATGCGTAATGCTTCATGTGAGGTGCTACAAGTAGCCACAATCTATGATATCATAGGAGTGCTACAAATAAAGGTAGATTGTGACAACAATATGATGCTTTATAAGTAGACATGACAAGTGATTGTGGCAATGAACCTTCCAATTTAGAGGATTTGACAAAGACATGTGGCAAGGAGATTTTAGGGAAGCATAAAATGGAAATGTAGATTAGTGTCTTGAGAAAGGAAAGCCTACCAATCAAAGTATACAATGAGGAGAACTATGAAGAGGTAGTAATTTCAGAAGAGGCATGGATTGAACAATAGGTACTCAAATTGGAGGACACTAATGGATATAGTGATGCAGTGAAGATTTGTGGTGAGAAGGGAGAGCTAACAGAAAAGTTCTTTGATTTATAATGCATCTAGAATTATGTGTGGGAGATAAATTTATACCCAAGGATGAAGAGTTATGGTTTAGGCTAAGAAATAGAGATATGGAAGAGGAATGCATCCAAATATAGATGGTGAATGAAATCAAGAAGAAGAATGGATCATTATAAATACACCATGAGCTAGGGAGTCACAATGATAGTGTTGTTGCAACAACAATAGGTGAATTATCAGATGATGAGGAGGAGAGGATCACCATAGATTCTTAATATATGGAGGTGTCTCAAGGGTTGCAACAAAATGAAGAGGAATTTAGGATTGAAGAACTTGTTTGGAAGCTACACAAAATTTGTATATTAGAGAAAAAGTGTGTTATACATAGAGGTAGAGGAAAGGAGTTTAATCTTTTAACTAATGGTAAGGCCATCTTTGATGAGGTGTTTATCTTATATAAGGAAGATCAAGACAATTCATGATCATGGAGGATTCCAAATATGCTTTATATATGGAGATTGAGTTGCATATTGGTTGGGAGGATGAGGAGAAGAAATAGATTATATTGCACCTATCTGATTTTTATCCAACCCCATAAAATGCATGATGTTTGCAACTTCTATATGTCTATTGCTAAAGCATATGAAGAATCTGCATATCTGGAGCTTCTAACAGGGCTTTTCTCTAAATTTATAGGTACACTGTCCTGATAAGGAGCAAAAAATGAAGACATGAAGATCAAGTAACCAATCAAGAAGATCAACCTTCAAAAAGGCAATGATGGATATCCATTTTCCTCATGTGTTCCTTTCTTTTCCTTCATCCACAGATGTATAGCTTGCACATTGTTTGCATTAGCCAGTTTAGTCACTCCCACGGCTTGTGTGGGACACATTTAAACATTTCTTTACATATGATCAGTTACTTTACCTTATGCAAATGATTTATGTATGTTTACTTTTTTTAATCAAATGCATAGGATAGAATAACTAAAAATGATATGAAACATTTGTTCAAAACATGATAATGAATTGAAAGTTTATAAATACCTCTCCTTCACACTAGATTTTGATTACTTGAATAATTCAATCATATCATAGCTAAAAGATAAAACCAGTTAGATACCCCTTGTCATTCTTTGACTATCTAATCTCTTGTCATCAAATAAATTTCACTTGTCAAGATGGTTTGACAGTTCTGATTGGACTGTCAGATTATCCTGACAAATGATCTTTGATGCTCTCTTGCCAAGATATCATACATTCACTAATTGATCATGCACTCACAAAATTTTCTTTTATTCCTTTTGTGAGAATTGCTAAATTAGGTGTAAACATAATTTAGTAACATTTCTGGCAACCTCCCAAGGGTGTTTTCCTGCTAAACAAAATAGAACCAATAGCCTTGCAATTACATTGGGCATATGAGTCTTTTTCTTCCTGAATCTTTGAAAAAACTTCTTGCAACTCAAATTGATAGAAAACTACAGCACCAAAAAAAAAAACTTAAACTAAAACTATTATGACCTGTTTATGACATGGCCAGAAAAAATGTGCATGTGCACTTCTTGGAAAATGAAATACTGAACTAAAATTCTACTCTACCCTACTCTAACCAACCATGGTTACTGGTCAAACAAATCTATTAACTAGCTTTGTAAAATAACTTCCCTTTCTGATTAAGTAAGGATGTTCTACATGGTGACTTGCCACTAATAAGATATGATGGATGAGAATGTACTCTGCAGAATGCTGTAGTACTCTCTAAAAAATGAAAATAAAATCACTCACCATCTAAATATGATCATTGACACTGCTATTATAGGGTGAATAAATGATCTCATTCTATTGTTTTAGTGCTGTAATATCCTCTTTTAGTACAACAAAAATTTGTAACTCCTTTTTAAGTTCTTTGCTAGCTGAATCCCTGATTGGACACCCTCTTGCAATGATGAACTTTTGGTTTATACTCCTATTCTCTTTATTAAGATTTGTTGTCCTACTTTCAGTTGCAATTTCAACCTGATTTGAAAGGGTTAGCCCACATGAATGAAATGAAGGAAAGCTTTCCTCTTTCACCTGATCCTGTTGATCACATACTACTAATTCACATGGCATCACATCACTATCAATGTTAGAGAAAAAATCTTCTTTGATACCTAAAAACATACTCTGATCCAACTGATATTCTTGCACTGAATCTTGATGAATTTCATCACTTTACTATGCAAAACTAGTCATTGATGTAAGTTCAACTGTTGATGCTTAAAATTGCACTGATTCCAACACCAACATGGGAAGTTTTAGGAATATGGGACTTGCAACCTGAAACAACCACCACATTTTAAAGAAGCTGGCTCTTCCTTATCTCAAATGTATTTTGGGAAAATGGGATAGAAATTAAATGAAATCATAAATGCAATGAAAGGAAATTTAACTATGGCGATGCACCTGAATATGATTCATTCCTTAATACTAAGCACAATGAAGCTATCTTTAGGATTCAGTTACATTAAAGAGCAAACAATGCATGATCAATGCAAAAGATGAAAACAAATAGAATCAAAGGCTCACAACTTAGACAATTTTGCAATGACATAGAAAATATCAGCAAAGGTGTAGAACTTAGTCTTCTTATTAATTTTTCAGTCACATAAAAGGCACTAATACATGCATAGTTATACAAACTTTCTGAACAAGAAAACAGAACAAAGGCAAATGATATTACTGGCCACCATAAAAAGATCTCAAAAAACTTCTCATAAATCTCTGATAATAATCTATATGAAGAAATCCCTCCTAAATCTGTGATCTGGATCACATATTTATAGCATAGAATTGGCTCAAGATTGCTCGCACAATTAAATCCCAACAGTCTAACTGAACTGGAAGTGTCTGACAGAAAAAATATCCTTCAGATCAGCAAAATAGTTACAATAACTGTAAATTCCTTAGCTATCTCAATACATGTGGCGCCCCTCTTTTAGCCAGAAAAAGACACTTGGCGGCATCCGCAACATTTAGAAACAAAACCCTTGAGACAGATGGTAGCATCTGCGTGCCTCACTTTAAAACTCCTTCATCTTTCTGACAAAAATAGGAACTTAGCACGTGGCAGCCTCTGCTACAAATTGAAACATATACGTGGCAGCTTCCGCTGAACTATACTTTATTGTACCTCGTAGTTGGGAGAATTCTACCTTTGACATCTATCACGGTCCACTGCCTCAAAAATCTATCACTTACTGAAAATGGGACCCACAAGACTTCTTTCCTGAGCAGATTCAAAAGAAGACAGGGACAGATGGCAGCTTCCACGCTCTTACCAAGTGATACGTGGGGGCTTCCGCTCAACCTAGAGAAACTTTAGATACCTTTTGAGAGTCTTGTGGAAAATGACACATGGCGGACTCCGCCTTGCTTAAGCAACACAATAGAAACATTTGGGACTCATTTAGATTCACGCAGACGATGACACTTGGCACACTTCGCTTAACTTTAGCAACTCACTAGGGCCCACCACAGTCTTTACTTAATAATGAAACAAAAAAAAGAACCTGTAGAAGTCGACACTTGTCACGCTCTGCAGACATTACAAGAGACACGGCACTTTCCGTGCAACTTAAAGAAACTTATTAAAACCTTCCGTAGCTACCACTTGGTGCCTTTTGTGTAGGGAGAAACTTAGAAACAGGGACCCACCACAGTCTTAGAAACATTAAAAGGGGCTTGAAACTCAACGTGAAAGGTGACACATGGCAGCTTCCGCGTTAATGCAAAAAGACACTTAGCTTCTCCCACAATAGTCTGAGACTTCTCAAAATGTGTCTCGACTAACGATACATGGCATGTTCCACTTAACTTTGGGACTTAGGCAAAGCTTAGGTGAAAACAAACCCTTGCTGTCAATCTTCATAGCCAAAAAAACAAGGCAAAAATGAATCTCGCACAGCCGCGCTGATACACTGCAACTTGAAACAAAATGTAGAGTATTTTACTCTACAGTTCTTGGTGACCCCGAGGACTTTTGAGCCTTCTCAAAAAGAATCCAAAGAATATAGAAAAGAATGTGTATAAAATACAGCAAAAATTAGAGATTCTATAAAGCCATCTGATAAACAAACCATTCAGCATCAAATAGGCCCTGCTTATTTCGTAGATCTTGGAAAGCCAAATCGAGGTTGATGATGTCTCTGTGTGAGAACCTCTACAAAACATAAATTACAGCCTTCAGTTGGAACTCAAGCTGGGCCATGGGTATTAATACAACTTCTACTTCTTGCACTGATGAAGAATCTGTCAAACCTTGGAAAACTGACTGATCATTTTGTCTGGCTAACAACAAAGGCTTGATTTCATCAATCATCAGCACATTGTTGCTATCATGAAAAGGAGAGGGAAGTCTCAAATGTACCAGATCTTTAATATGCTTCTTCATGTCTTTTACTCCCTCTTTTACCACATCTAGGAGCTCTTTGCAATTAATTGCAGCGGAGTTGCAACTAAGAACTTTGTTCACCCTTTTTGCAGCAATCATTCTATCACTGATCCCTGCTGCTGATAATGTTTCATCAGTTGTGTCATATAGCTTCTTCAGCAGTAGTTGAGAATCTAAAACTCTCAAGGAAATAGTGGACAAGGTGGCTTGAACTAAATTCTCCACCTTTTCACACAATTGCTGCGCATTTAGCAAGAAAGTTAGAGAGGGTCTGAGCTAAGTAATCTCTTCAAAGATTATTTTCCACACTGATATATATAGCTCCCTGACCAATTTCAGAACTCCTGCATTCTTTAGCCTATTAGCCAACTCAAGTGTCAATTGTTTTGTTGTTTGTTGCTTGGCTTGAAGTTGGGCCTATATGGCAGCAGTATTGTTTTGTTCATTCAGCAGCTTCTGCTGGAATTGTGCAACTTGTTGCAGGTTTTCATGATATTTTTTTTGTAGTGTGGCCTTTTCCTGCCTTAGGGTTGTCACTACAACCTTCACTTGTACTACCTCTTCTTTCAAAGAAGCATTTTGGTTCTATGTAACATGATGAATCTAACTAGAAACAGTATTTTGCAACTATTTATTGAGATTCTCTATTTCATCATTTTTGGATTTAAGCTCTACAGTAAGGTTGCCACAATGTGCCTTTTCTTGAGCTAAATCAGCCTCCACCTTCTGCAACTTCTTTGATACTTTCAAATAATCAGTAGCTACAGCAGAAGTGGTTTCATTCAGCAACTCAACCCTATCCTGTGGTCTGAAAAGTGACATATCCATAGCCACTGCACTCATTGTATAAACCTGAGGCTGCATCTGCTTGTTTGGCCTGACTACATTAGGTGACAAATGAGTCACAGTTAGCTGCTACTGGATTGGGTCAAAGAGTGACCTCATGTGTGGTACAGCCAGAGCTTTATTATCTATCTTCCTCTTTTTATCCATCTGGGCTTCCCTAGCTTTCTTAGCAGTGTCTGCTTGAGCTTGGAAGGTAGGGGCAGATGCAATATACCCGCGCGCAAAAGTATGGCCCTATGGCAAGCCATAAGGAATAGCCAAATGCTGGCTAGGGGGAATCTAGGGAGGTATTCTCTTTGGAAAAGAGGGGGAAAAGGAAGGCAATGATGTGGCCTGTGATGACATGGCTTGAGTAGTAATAGGTGGGGCAAATTGGGAAATTGGCACAGTAGAGGTGGCAGGGGCTAATGATGTTCGGACATTTGGGATTACAACCTCTATAGAAGAAGAAGGAGAAGTAGCATGTACCTGAGGAGCAATAGATGTACTCGGTGGTTGTTGCTATGAAGGCTCTACCTCCTCATCTAAATCAGGCTGAAGGTTTAGCTTCCTATATTTCCTTGGCCTCTCTTCTTCTTATTGTGCTTCCTTTTCTTCAACATTTACCACTGCTGCTAGTGGTAATTGCACAAAACTGGAAACCCCAATGGCTGAAACCACTGGAGAAACCCTGGGTGGTGAGGATACCACATTCTTTTGTTTTTCTATGGCACTGAGAGATTGGGGCCATGGGGAAATAGGAGTAGCTATTGAAACATGTCCTATTGCTTGCATATCATGAGTGGATTCTACTTCCCCTTCTGACTCTCCACCCTGTGTTTGAAATTTTCTTGTATCAGGGCTAGAGACCGGAGAGGGATGCCACTCGTCGCAAATGGACTCCCATTTTTCATCTGTGTCAAACTTGCCAAAATAGTGCGTTGTCTCAAAAATTTCCTGCCTATATTTCTAATAGGCTTCTACTTTATCTAGCTTCCATTCCTTGTCCTTTAATAAATTTTTCTTCAATCTAGTGCCCATTCTAAGCTTAGGGTCATAGACCTTTTGTTTATTATAAAAGATTTCCCATGTCCTGGGCCCCTCAAAAGGTAAATCTGTCAGGTCTACATACAAATCATGAGTATCCTCCTTAGGGTTTCTTCTGTCTTCCCAAAAGGGATGACCCTCATGCACAATTTTGGCACTGACTGTGTTGTCTTTAACCCATAATGTTATGAAACTGCTTGGGTCATATCTCCATTTATCTTCAATTAGAAAGAAACCCATGACAGCAATCTTCCTTAGCAACAAGTGCTCAGCATCCCTGACTTCCAGGGCCATGTTTTTTCTTACCCATGGGATATCATACATTTTCTTTTTCTTCTTTTTAGTGCCATAGTCATTGTCAATCATAGACACTTGTCAGGTGACCTCTAGAAAAGCTAACCTAGGAGTCAAAATCTTAGGTAGCAGCACTGGTTCATAATTAAAACCATGGACCCTAATGATGGTGTGATGGGACCCAAAGAAATAGTCATAGGGAATAGGGCAATTTGCCATGAGGCCTTTGATGCTTTGTGTTAACCTATTTTTTATAGACTTGGGGCTTAGGTGGCAAAAAGCAGGGGCAAGAAAAAGTTCCCAAAAATCATATGGGTCAGATGCTTCAGATAAGACATGTGTCCATGCAGACATAGGAATGGTCCTATTATGACCAAAACTTGGGTCATACATATTCAGATGCATATATTGTGAAAAGATGGCAGGGTTTTGATATAACATGAGGTGAAACAAATAAGAAGAATACCTGAAAACCCCTTTAGATTTGAAGTAGGTGAGTTGGTCAGCCATTGAATAGGCAATCTACTTTGAGAAGTCCAGCCGAAACTCTTGAGACTTGTCCACGGTCTTTAATCTGAACAAAATGGCAATTTGCTACTCATATACAGTAATGTCCTCCTTCATTCCAAAGATAAATGCCATCATAGACAATGCTTCCTGGCTGGCCTGAGTGAATTGTGCCCTTCCCATTGGTAGCACTGGCATTTGGGTGTTTTCATCTTCCATTTGCAACTCTGAATTGAGAAAACTCAATTGATTATTGACGTTTGCCCATGTTTTCTGCATTTTGGCAATGGTGGGAAATGTGGATGTCTTGTCATGGTATAGGGCCAACATGTCCCTGATAGCCTTTGGTGTAATTTGCAAAATGAAGGGACCCTTTTGTATGGTGCTTGAGGGTGCATGAAACAGTTCTGCGCACATCTCAATCAGGTCAGGGCATAAATATACAATTGGCACAATAAATTGTGCCAATTGAGAGGTCCATATCCTCATTCTGAATGTTTCAGATTGTCCAGCCTTGGCCTTCTAGATACATCTTTGGTGTGCCCCTTCTCGCAGAGCTTTGCCAAGCTTTTGAAGGGTTGGGTCCATGATACCGTCTGTGAAATCCTTCACCTTCGCTTGGTCGATCGCATAACCAACCTCAAGGACCCTAGTCCTTGGATAGGTCCTTAAGGGTTGTGTAGGGGCCAAAGCATATGATTTGCTGGTGAGAAGCTTATCAATGGATTCATAAATCCCAAGCCCTTGTTGTGAAGACTGTGTCTCTGTCATATCTATGTCTATACTGGAAACTAGTGAAAGCTTTGCAACAAGGAAGACACTTTTACTAAGTAGGTTTCGCTAGGAATTCATGAGCAACAAGGATTTTCTTAGCAGAAGTAGAAACAAATGAGACACAGTTAAGCCTTAAATCTTAATATTGTGGTATTTAATGACACATTAAGTCTCATAAATGACATTAAAGCCAGAAAACTGTTTGTAAATCTTACAAAATTTCTATGGGACAGAATGTCAGACACGTCCTAAAAGTGGTTGCATACGGTGGTACCTTGGGGAATTTTAGGGATTGGAAAAAGAGATTTAGTGAATGCGAGAGTTTCAAAAATTGAAGAGACTTGAGCCATGGCCACGTGTTCACTAAACACTTATTTAAAGAAAGAGCGGGAAAACAAAGCGGGAAAATAAAGTGACAAGGAAAGGGAAACTAACTAACTATAATACACAAGAGAGACTGTCTAATTGAAATGCTTTAAGTAGATTCCATTTACAGGAATCTCCACAGGTTCACCCTCCATCGTTTCAAGCTCAAATGAATTCTATTGCTTACAGGAACGAATCTTGAAGGGGCCGGTCCATAATGACTCAAATTTGCTGTGTCGACCTGGCTAGGAGGCTTTCTTGTCCCACTTCAAAACAACTGAGCCTACTCCAAAATGGGGGTTTGAAGTCCTTTTATCAAAGCATTCTTTGATTATTTTCTGGTGTTCCATTAATGACTCATGCTCTTTCCCTTTTTTCTTGAACCTTTAGGAGCTCAGCAAGTTTGACCTGCATGGGGCCATTCTCTTCAATCTCAATCTATTTTAATAACTGGAGAGTAGGAATTTCCAAGCTCAAGGGCATCACAACAAGCTTGCCATAGACCAATTCATATGGGGACATTTTTGTCACTTGTTTAGGTGTAATTCTATCAGCCTACAGTGCTATATTAAGCACTTTATGCCACTCTTTGTGATGATCAACCCCTATTCTCTTAATAAGTCTAATCAGATTCTTGTTGGTTGATTCTGCCAAACCATTACTCTCAGGGTAATAATTTGAGGAAGTTTTCAGATAGATTCCATATTTTAGTGCAAAATCAGATAATTTTGCTCCCAAAAATGCCTTAGCATTATCTAAAATTATGGTATGAGGGGGTCCAAAGCAAGCAGTGATACCTTCAAGAAAATCTAGGATCACCTTTTCTGTTGCTTCCTTTAGTGGTACTGCCTCGCTCCATCTGGTAAAGTAATCTATGGCAATTAGAATCCATTTGTGTCCCATACTTGGCACCGGATTGATCATTCCAATGATGTCTAGACCCCATTGGGCAAAGGGTTCATCAACAATTATAGGACTAAGGGGCATTGCTGCATTCCTTCTCTTCCCCACATAATATTGACAAGATTGGCACTCTTTGACTAGTTGATAATAGTCTATAAATAAAGTGGGCCAGAAGTAACCTACCTAACTTATCTTTATAGCTGTGGTTCTTACAGAAAAATGTCCACCTAAGACTCCATGGTGCATTTCATGTAGTATTCTTCGAGCCTCATCTTTCTCTATACATCTTAGGAGTACGCCATCAGTATTTCTTCTGAAAAGAACTTGGTCAATTAAAACAAAATGGACCCCTTGCTGCCTATAGTATCTCCTCTTGTCCTGAGAGAGCTCTTTTGGGAAAATCCCATGTTTCATAAACTAGATTATGTTTGCGACCCAAGAGTTCTGATCAATTTCTTGTATCCTCAATACATTTTCTTTTTCTGTTTCTTCAATTATCATTTTTTCCATGTCTTGGGCCATGTATTGGCACAGTCCCTTGCCTCTGACAAGTTTAGTTGGTTTGACCTCCACATCATACTCAAGGATCTTTGTTATCTAGTTTGCTCTTTTTTCAGTGATCTCACCTTCCATAATGTATTCTCTGACACTAGGATGAGCCACAAGTATCAGAATCTTATTTCCTGTCACCATATGCCTGAATTTCTTAAGGGCTTTTACCATAGCATATGCTTGTTTCTCTACAAAATTATATCTGGCTTCATACTCCCTGAGTGTTCTAGAGAAAAAGGCTATTGGGTGTTCTCCCTCTTGTTGATCATCTTGTTGTGTTAGGACAGCAGCAACACTGAACTCTCCTTCATAGACATACATTATAAAAGACTTAGAGAAGTCTGGGTTCCTAAGTACTGGGGCTGTTGAAATTGCTTTCTTAACCTCCTCAAAAGCTTGTCTCCCTTTTGTAGTCCATTTGAACACCGGGTCTTTCTTCAATAGAAGTGTCATTGGTCTTATTAGGCATGTAAAGTCTGATATGAAACGACTGACAAAATTTATCTTTCCTAGGAAGGACTGGACTGATTTCTTATTTACAGGCAGAGACAAGTTTACTATAGCAGTGACTCTTTCTGGATCAATGGAGACTCCATCTTTTGACACTATATGTCCCAGTATTTTGCCTTGAGGTACTACAAAGATGCACTTTTGGGGATTCAAGGATATTCCAAACTCTTGACACTTCATAAAAATAGATTCTAGATGATCAGAATGATCAACAGCATTCTTGGAAAAAATAGTGAGATCATCAAGATAAATCAGAATGATTTTATTTATGAGTTCTCCAAATGCTACATCCATTGCTCTTTGAAAAGTGGCTCCAGCATTTGACAGGCCAAATGACATCTTGGCATATGCAAATGTTCCCCATTTGGTAGTAAATGCAGTCTTGTGTTGGTCTTCATCAGCCAATCAAATCTGATTGTATCCAGAGAAACCATCTAGCAAGGAAAATCTCTCTGATCCAGCCACAGTCTATAAAATTTGTTCCATAGAGGGCAGGGGATAGTGATCTTTCAGAGATGCCCTATTTAGGTCTCTAAAATCCACACAGAGCCTTATGTCACCATTCTTTTTTCTGACTAGCACTAAATTTGATACCCATGTTGAGTGTTTGATTAGAAAAATTATTTTAGATTCTAAGAGTTTCTACAACTCATCCACCATTAGAGGTTCAATCCTTGGATTCACTCACCTCTGCTTTTGTCTGACTAGCTTAGATCCTTCCGTCAGTTCTATGGTGTGCTGAATGATGTCTCTGTTATAGCCATGAAGGTCTTCATAGGTCCAGGCTATCATCTTGTCATATCTTTCACACAAGTTAACTAGTCTTTCCCTTTCCTGTTGGGTTGTGGAATTTCCAATCTTTAGTTTTCTCCCTTCACTCACTTGTATTTCAGTATAATCTACTTTATTTGCTTGAAACCTCCTTTTCTCTAGGCTTACATCTTCTAGATCAAATAGGTTTTCTAAAGTAATCAAGCCTTTGGGGAGCTTATTGGACTTTAATTGAATAATTTGGTCTCCATATGCTTCTTCAATTTTGGGTTGCAATTGATCAGCAAACTCCCCTGACTATTGCAAAAATGAGAGTACCTAAAAATCATTTTCAAAGTCTTGCCAATTTTCATCATTGTCTGGGATAGTTGGCCTTACTATAACTTTGACTGACTCATTGTTGACTAATAGATCAGTTGCTGGGTCAAACTGTGAGCCAATCTGTGCCATCCTATTTGCTTCAGAATTTTGGGTTCTAGGAACTACTTCAATATTGAAAGCTTCAAAATCATCTATTAAGTCCCAAATTCTATGTCTATAGGATCTCATCCTTACATTTTTGGCTACTACCTTTTCTCTGACTTGTTTCACCACTAGTTCTAAATCTCCTTTGACTATCAGACTCTTTACTCTTTTTTTCTTGGCTAACATGAGCCCATGCACTAAGGATTCATACTCAGCATCATTATTAGTACAGGCAAATTGGAAAAGGATATCTCTTAAAATTTTCTCACCATTTGGAGCAGTAAGACAAATTCCTACTCCAGCACCATTCTTACTTCTAGCCCCATCAAAATTTAGAGTCCAGATTTCTAAGTCCTTTTCAAATTCTTGAGTTTGTGGTGTTTCTTCCCTTAAAACATTTGGGATTTCATGGTCTTCATCAAATATGACATAAGTGCCTAGACCAGTAGATTCATAATTTCCATATGGGTCACTTTGCATCATAGTTAATAATTGGTTATTTTCCTCCTCCTAGTCATTTTGAGTCCAATCACCTATCTCTTCAACAAAGACCCTTTCTTCTTTATTCAGCATAGCATGAGTTGCCTCTAATTTGGGGGTTGGTTCATTTGTGATGTGATCCTTAGATAATGACTCAGATAGTATTTTCATCTTTGTACCATATTTGGTTCTTAGGATGAGGTGAGACCAATCAAGTGACATATAACCTTCTATCTTGGCTGTAAAATCTCTAGATAGACATAAACCAAGAACATGAGGAATATCTATGACTACCACATCCTGATTCACAACTATATTAGGACAAGTATACAATTGCAATGGGAATTGTTTAATTTTCCCTATTGATTGCACCGATTTCCCATCCAGCTGCATAACTCCTCTAGTAAGTGGCTCATACTTTATCTTTAAAGCATCTGCTATTTGTTTAGGCATTACTGTAGTACTAGCCCCTGAGTCTATCATTGCATTATGTAACAGTTTCTTCCCAACTATTAAAGTCAAATAGAAAGGCTCTAGTTTGGATTTGCCTACCTCTGGTGCATTGTTCAAAAGGGCTGTTGTCTACAGAGGAACAATGTCTTTGAGCTTTTTTTGATCAGCAGGTCCTCCTTTGGCACTAGTATGTTTATGCACTGCTTGGCCCTGTAGAGCTTCTTGCAACAGTGTCTTTTGCTTAGGAATAGCTAACATGTCCCATATTGACACATGTGCTGGGGTCTTCTTTAGTTGATCCACCACATTCACCGGTCCTAGTGTTTGGGTTCTTGGATAATAAGGGTACCTTGCTTTTTCCTGAACTTGTCTAGAAACTACTTGGTTCTGCATTAGCTGAGGTATTTCTTGTCTGGTAGCTATGTTTTGATAACCTTGAAATGGAGGGATCCCCATAGTTTCATTATTTATGACTTTAGGTTGTTCCATCATCCTTCTCTTGGCTCTAGTGTAGTAATTTGATTGTACCAATGGCTTCTTGGAAGTAGATGCTTCATTCAAGAATACTGACTCTTCATCTTCAATCTATGAAAACAAAGCATGCTCAGGGCCTATTTCTTCTTCTTGCTGTAAGGACATCCCTTGCATTTGAGCCACCAGAATGAATTTTGCATACCAGGAGATTGGTAGGGTTGAGTGTCAAAAGTATTCGCAAATTATCCATCCACTCTTCTTTGCTCTACTATCTTTTGCTGTAGATTACCCCTGGGACAGTCTCTGGGCATATGAGCATTATTACAAGGGAAACACCATGCATTGGTGCTATCTACGTAATTATTTTGCCCTAGGACAATCTCCCTATTTGGATTAGGAGGAACAGTCTGTAAGGGTGTAGGAACTGTAACTAATTGGTTTGATGGCCGAGGGTTAGTTTGTCTTTGAGGACCCTAATAGTGATTTGGCTGAAACGGAGGTCTATTCCCTTGGTAGCCTTGATATTGGGGTCTAGGATAAGGATTCTGCTATCTTTTTAGGTTAATTATCTCATTAGAAAATGTCCTTAAGATGTTCTTGACATCATCCATCTCAGATGAATGGACAAGGACAGCTGCTTTAGCAGGTTGTTGGGGAAATGTATACATAGACACAGGTAGGGCTATGGGATTAGGGGCTTCTTGAGGCAAAGGTAAGGTAATCTCTGGAAACATGGGCATGGGAGGTCTTGGGGGCAACTTTCCAGCATCTATTAAATTATTTTCAGCTCTGACTGCATAGTCATAAGCTTCTGGTAGTGTCTAACCTCCAAGTGATTGAATCATTACTGATATATCTAAATTTAGGGCCTTAAGATAAAACACTATAGCCATACCTAGCAATGGTCTTGCTATAGCAGGAATTCTTTCCCAAGTCTTTTAAAATCTTTAATTGAAGTCAGACATTGCTTCTTGTGGTGCCCTTTTGATACTAATCAATTGTTGCAATAGAGAAGATTTATCACCCTTTTCTTTAAATCTTGCAAAGAAAGTATCTCCAAGCTAATCCCATGTAGATATTATATTTGGGGTCAAAGATCTATACCAGTCCAGAGCCTTCCCCTTAAAAGAAGCTGCTAACAATCTTATAGCCACATTCTGCTAAGTGATCACATGTATTGCACAGACATCAGACACATCCTGTAGATGCTCTTCAGGTGTTTTGCAATCTTCCCCACTAAATTTGGGTAGAGCCTTCAGGGCATTTGCTGGAATAGGATCCCAATTGGCTGGTGCTACTGGGAGAATCAAAGCACTACTAGTGTTCCAATTCGCATAATTCCTTTGGGCTATAGGTGCTCCCATGTTTGGTCTTAGTGTTGCTGTAAACTGATTGACCCTTCTTCTTGAATTAGTTGTCAGTGGTGGTAAAAGAATACCTGGGTTCACAGCAAATTGAGCTCTTGTTATAGGTCCACAGCTTTGACTTCTTGTAGCTCTCTAGTTCATACAATCTTGACAGAAAATTCAAGAATTGTCCCACCAGGCGTGCCAAAAACTGTTGATGCTTAAAATTGCATTGATTCCAACACCAACATGGGAAGTTTCAGGAATATGGGACTTGCAACCTGAAACAACCTCTAGATTTTAAAGAAGCTGGCTCTTCCTTATCTCAAATGTATTTTGGGAAAAATGGATAGAAATTAAACAGAATCACAAATGCAATGAAAGGAAATTTAACTATGGCGATGCGCCTGAATATGATTCGTTCCTTAATACTAAGCACAGTGAAGCTATCTTTAGGATTCAATTACATTAAAGAGCAAACAATGAATGACCAATGTAAAAGATGAAAATAAATAGAATCAAAGGCTCACAACTTAGATAATTTTGCAATGACACAGAAAATATCAGCAAAGGCATAGAGCTCAGTCTTCTTATTAATTTTCTAGTCACATAAAAGGCACTGATACATGAACAGTTATACAAACTTTCTGAATCAGGAAAATAGAACAAAGGCAAATGATATTACTGGCCACCACAAAAAGATCTCAAAAAACTTCTCATAAATCTCTGATAACAATCTATATGAAGAAATCCCTCCTAAATCTATGATTTGAATCACATATTTATAGCATAGAACTGGCTCAAGATTGCCCGCACGATTAAATCCCAACGGTCTAACCAAACTGGAACTTAACTGGAAGTGTCTGACAGAAAAAATATCCTTTAGATCCGCAAAATAGTTACAATAACTGTAAATTCATTGGCTGTCTCAATACATGTGGTGCCCCTCTTTTAGCCAGAAAAAGACACTTGGCGGCATCTACAACATTTAGAAACAAAACCCTTGAGATAGATGGCAGTGTCTACGTGCCTCACTTGAAAACTCCTTCATCTTTCCAGCAAAAATAGGAACTTAGCATGTGGCAGCCTCCGCTGCAAATTGAAACATATACGTGGCGGCTTCCACTGAACTATACTTTTCTGTACCTTGTAGTCAGGAGAATTCTGTCTTTGACATCTGTCATGGTCCACTGCCTCAAAACTCTATCACTTACAGAAAATGGGACCCACAACATTTCTTGCCTGAGCAACGTCAAAAGGGGACAGGGATAGATGACACCTTTCGTGCTCTTACCAAGTGATACGTGGTGGCTTCCGCTCAACCTAGAGAAACTTTAGATACCTTTTGAGAGTCCTTCGGAAAATGACACATGGTGGACTCCGCCTTGCTTTAGAAACACTATAGATACATTTGGGACTCATTTAGATTCACATGGATGATGACACTTGGCACGCTTCACTTAACTTTAGCAACTCACTAGGGCCCACCACAGTCTTTACTTAACAATGAAACAAAAAAAAAGAACCTGTGGAAGTCGACACTTCTCATGCTCCGCAGACATTACAAGAGACACACGGCACTTTCCGCGCAACTTAAAGAAACTTATTGAAACCTTCCGCAGCTACCACTTGGCACCTTCCGCGCAGGGAGAAACTTAGAAACAGGGACCCACCATAGTCTTAGAAACATTAAAAGGGGCTTGAAACTCAATGCGGAAGGTGACACATGGCAGCTTCCGCGTTAATGCAAAAAGACACTTGGCTTCTCTCGTAATAGTCTGAGACTTCTCAAAATGTGTCTCGGCTGACGACACATGGCATGTTCCACTTAACTTTGGGACTTAGGCAAAACTTAGGCGAAAAAAAATCCTTGCTGTCAATCTTCGCAGCCAAAACTAAAAACACAGCCAAAACTAAAACCCGCATAGCCGTGCTGATACACTGCAACTTGAAACAAAATGTAGAGTATTTTACTCTACATCAACCAAGTATTGTTCATCTTCCAAAAGCTCCACCTGCACACTTTGCTTGTTGTCTACAACATTTACTAGCTCAGGATTTTCATCACTAAAAGAATCCAGTAGATTGGCAAGCTCCCTACAAGTTGAACAGTTAGGATCTTGACAATCAAATATAGAATTATCTTGAAAAGATTGAATATCTTTAATTAGTTCACTTGACTACTCTGAAAACAAATCAGATGTATTATTTTTATGGAGAACGTCTTTTGATTTAGTTTCATGTTTAGTCAAGTGGTCAATCCTATGTTCATGCAAAACAAGATTGTTAGCCTAAAAAATTGGACTATCCTTTTTCTCTTCTAGCTTAACTGAGGCCTCAACCTCATCCTGGTCCTTATGGATCAGCAATATATCATGTTCTGCAATATCATCTAGTTGTCTTAAATCAACCGGTAATTTGGGTACTTGTATGATGTCTTCATCATGGTCAACGAAAGAAGGCAGTTGGTCAAACAAATAAATTAAATCCTCTTCTTTGTCTGGTTTATTATCCATCAAAAAGTGGGCAACCTATTTTTGCAATTGTAGATTTTGACCTTCCAATCACTATATTTTGCTTTCATTTATCTTGTGAACAACATTAGAAAACTTTTCAAATGATTCAAAATGTAAAGGATTCAGGATAGTAATGACCTCCTGCTCCACATCATATGCATTATGCTTACTTTCAGCTAGGGAAACAGGGAAAATAACAACACCTTTAGCTGCTGGACTAAAACTTGGAATCCTGATAGACTCATATTTGACTACTTCTTCCCTTTCCTAATGTTGGATTGGTATGGAAGGGGTAGATTTAAAAAGATTTGGCATTTTATAATTAGGATGTTTGGTCCAAGAAGGATGCCATGGTTGTTCAAAACTTTGATGACATGGTTTAGGCACTTGATAGGATTGACACTGAGGATTAATGGACTAATTTTGAATGCAAACAATCTCTTGAGAAAAATTAGAACCTCTTAAACTTGGAATTTGATACCTACTAACCTTATTTTGAATAGGCTGATCTAGCATGAAATCAACTGATTGGATCTCCTACCTTTGTACTTGTGCAAGAAAGTGTTTTATTTGTGCTTCTTTGGTTGCAACCTCCCTTGCAAGATCTTCTTCATACTGTCTCCTCTGCATCAGCAAGTCTTGCTCATAGAGATAGGCCTAATAAGCCATCTCTTCCTATTGGTGCTCATATTATTACTGCCTCTTGAACTCCTCTATCTATTTTGTGAATTCTAATAATGTATCTTGCATATCATTCATGTTGTTTTGAATATCTTCAACCCCTTGGAAGTGATACTGTTTCAGTTGATTTGATATCAAAGATATTTCTTGAGGTTGATTTTGGACATATCCATACTGATATGAAGGTTGAGCAAGGGTGGGTGGGAGGAAAGCATATTGAACATGCTAGTTTCCTTGAGAAACTATAGAATTTGGGTTGAAATCAGTAGCATGGTTGATCTGATATGGCTGATAAGATGGTAGATTAGCAGAATTTTCATGATATGATGGATGATATGACATGTTTCAATGAAGGATAGACATGCTTACTCATTCAAAAGGTGCAAAAAGTTGAAATCAAAATTACTTGAAATAAAACAACATCTGATCTTGTAAATCCTTCTCATAGGCTGCAAAAATTTTGATTTATCAAACCAGAATGTTAGAGTTTGCCAAGTATTTTTTGAAATAACACCTCTAAAAAGGTTGTATTTGTTAGGGTTAGTCGGCAGAAGATATCAATTAAATGCAAATAAAGATTAAACAGAGAAATAGAAATACACAGAATTAATAACAGCGAGAGACAAGATTTAACGTGGTTCACCCAAACTCGGGCTACATCCACCAAACAGAGAGTCCAATATTATTATCCAATAAATCAAACCGATTACAATCAGCAATCCCTGCAACTCAATACCGCTACAAATGCCACAACACACTTCTCAAACCCTAACCCTTGGCCGCTTTTTATCAAGCCTTTTTGTCGGTTACAAAAATTAGGGTTTTCTTATGTCGGTCATAAAAAATAGGATTTTTAATTTGGCCCGGCCCAGCCCCGAACCCCGGCAAGGATACATGGCTAGTATATAGTACTTTCCTGATTAGTTGCCACCTACCAACAATCTCCCACTTGGAGACTAATCAGGCTCCACACCAAACAATCTCCCACTTGGAGACTAATCCTGGACGACACCGTTGCGCATGCAGCTCCCACTAGAAATAAGCACCCTGGACGCTACTGTTCAATTGTTATTATTTTCAAGTATTATAACCACGTTGAGACTCCGACAGCATGTGCAATATCTGGTCTTGTGCATACCATGGCATACATTAAACTTCCTATAGCTAAAGCATATGGAACCTAGGACATTTTTTCTTCCTCCTCTTGTGTCTTTGGACACATCTCCTTAGTCAATTTCAAATGACTAGGCAAAGGTGTGCTGACAGCTTTTGCATTCTCCATATGGAATCTCTGCAACACCTTTTCAACATAAGCAGCCTGAGATAGAGTCAATTTTCTATTCTTCCTATCTCTGCAAATTTTCATACCAAGGATTTGTTTTGCTGCCCTCAAATCCTTCATATCAAATGATTATGCTAACTGATGTTTTAACTCTCTGATGTGATCCATGTTAGACCCAGCTACAAGCATGTCATCAACATATAAACATAAAATAATGTAGCTATCATTATTGAACCTCTTAAAATAAACACAATGGTCAGAATTACACCTGTTGTAGCCTTGCTCAGCCATAAAACTATCAAATTTCAAATACCATTGTCGAAGTGCTTGTTTCAGGCCATACAAGCTCTTCTTCAATCTACATACTTGTTTCTCCTTACCTTTGACCTCAAATCCCTGTGGTTGTGCCATGTATATCTCCTCCTCCAAATCACCATGGAGAAAGGCAGTTTTCACATCTAACTGTTCCAAATGCAAATCGTCAGCAGCCACAATACTTAAAACAGTACGAATAGAAGTCATCTTGACAACCGGAGAAAAGATCTCATCAAAATCAATGCCCGGTTTCTGTGCAAATCCTTTTACAACTAACCTGGCCTTAAATCTTTTCTTACCTCCATCTTCCTCTTTCAACCTGTAAACCCATTTGTTTGGTAAAGCCTTTTTACCTGTAGGTAACTTACATAATTCCCAAGTCTAATTTTTCAGCAAGGAGTCCATTTCTTCTTTCATGGCAAGCTCTCACTGAACTTGTGTATTCACCTGCATAGCTTCATCATACCCTTCTGGTTCACCAGCATCTGTTAACAAAATAGAATACAAAGAGGGAGAAAACCTTTCAGGAGGTCTACTTATCCTTGTTGACCGTCTAACATTCACTGGAGTTTGTGGTATTTCTGGTTGCTGTTGCAGAGCATGAGGAGCCACTGGAACATCACTATTTGGAGTATCATCCAGCACCACATAATCCTTTTCTTTCTTCTCATGCTGCTGCAATTGATCTTTGTACAACACCTTCTCATTGAATATAACATCTCTGCTTCTCACAATTTTCTAATTTTCAAAATCCCAAAACCTATAACCAAATTCATCAATGCCATATCCAACAAAGGTACATTTTTTTGATTTCGTATCTAGCTTGGTTCTATTTTCAGAATCTATATGTGCAAATGCTTCACAGCCAAAGGTTTTCAGAAAAGAATAACTCACCTTCTTACCTGTCCATGCTTCCTCTGGAATACCACAGCCCAAAGGAACTGAAGGACCTCTATTAATTAAATATACAGCAGTGTTGACAGCCTCTGCCCACATGTTTAAAGGCAGTCCAGCATGCAATCTCATGGTCCTTGCACGCTCCATTATTTTCCTATTCATGTGTTCAGCCACTCCATTTTCCTGTGGAGTCCCTGGAACTGTTTTCTGCCTACAAATTCCATTAAAGGAACAATAATCTTCAAATTCTTTGCTGCAATACTCACCGCCATTATCAAATCTGAGACATTTTAATCTTTTACCTGTCTCATTCTCAACCAAGCTTCTCCATTTTTTAAATGTTTCAAATACACCAGATTTTTGTCTAAGGAAATAAATCCAGACCTTCCTAGTTGCATCATCTATGAATGTAACATAATACTGAGAGCCACCGAAAGAAGATACCTGAGCTGGTCCCCATACATCTGTATGCACAAGCTCCAACTTTTCATTTTTCTTTTGCTTCCCATCTCTGAGAAAACTGACTCTCTTTTATTTTCCATACACACAACTTTCACAGAAATCCATATTAATACATTTCAGACCTGGTAAAACTTTCTTAGAATGAAGTACCTTCATACCTTTTTCACTCATATGCCCAAGTCTGTTATGCCACAGTGTTGTTTCAGAACCTGCAGCAACTTTTTTAGTCTCTTCCTGCAAACCTGCAGCAACTGTTCCTGAACCTGTTTGTTTTTCCTCTATAACATCTAAAGTAGAAGGAATAGTATGACCTATACAAAGATATAAGGTGCCTACTTTCACACCTTTTGAAACCTTCCAATTTTTATCAGTAAATATAATAGTGCAACCTTGTTCAGTTAGCTGCCTTGCTGAAATTAAATTCCTACTGAGCCTTGGAACATGCCTTACCTCTTGTAGTAGCCAATGATTCCCATTCTGCAACTTAATCTTGATTCTTCCTTTTCCAACGATCTGACAGGGTTTGTTATCTCCCAAATAAACTAGCCCAAAATCCCCTTGGACATAATCAAGAAAATAACTTCTATGGGGCGTAGTATGAAATGAGGCCCCTGGATCTAAAACCCATGAATCATCAGCATTATCTAGGGAAAGAATCAAAGCATCATCTTCAGATTTATTACTTACCACATTTGCTTCCTTATTGCCTTCTTGTTTGTCTCCTTCTTTATTTTTATGAGACCAGCAATCTTTCTTCAGATGACCTGGTTTTCCACAGTACCAGCAATCCTTCTGTCCTCTGGTTTGGGATCTTTTGTCCTTTGATTTTCCTTGTGACTTCCCATGACCTCCAGAACTTTTTCCTCTCTCCTTTGATCTACCCCTGCTTTCTGCATTTAAAACACTGCTTGATTTGGATCGACCTGAGCTTTTCTTATGAATTTCCTCACTCAGAATAACACCAACAACATCATCAAATTTTAGGGTATTTGAACCAGAAACAGAGTTACTAACCGCCATTACCAAACTATCCTAGCTTTTAGGCAATGAACATAATATCAAGAGAGCTCTAACTTCTTCATCAAATTTTAGATTTACAGAAGTCAATTGACTGACAATCGTATTAAATTCATTTAAATGACCTGTCAAGATCCACCTTCAATCATTTTCAAATTAAACAACTGCTTCATAAGAAATACCTTATTTGAGCCTGAGGGTTTTTCATACAATTTAGCCAAAGCTTTCATCAGACCATCTGTTGTCTAAGCTTCCATTATATTGAATTCCACCGACGGTGCCAGGCACAACTGAATGGTTCCCAGTGCCTTTCTGTCAAGAAGATTCTAATCCTCATCAGACATTGTTTCCGGTTTCTTGGCTACTCCTTCCAACAGCCTCCATAAATCTTTTTGACAGAGGTAATCCTCCATCTGCATCTTCCATAACTGATAGTTCTACCCATTGAATTTATCAACCTTCATTTTACCCTCATCCGCCATTGCTCCCACTCAACCGTGAGACTTTCCTGCAGACGATAATCGAACACAACCCGCTCTGATACCACTTGTTAGGGTTAGCCGGCAGAAGATATCAATTAAATGCAAATAAAGATTAAACAGAGAAATGGAAATACACAGAATTAATAACAGCGAGAGACAAGATTTAACGTGGTTCACCCAAACTCAGGCTACATCCACCAAACAGAGAGTCCAATATTATTATCCAATGTTAGAGTTTGTCAAGTATTTTTTGAAATAACACCTCTAAAAAGGTTGTATTAACTATTGATCATACCAAAATAGTAGCAGCAATAAGTTCTTTTTGAATTTAAAATCAATTCAAAGGTATGACAAGGTATGCAAAAAACTATTGATGAGAAAGATTGCACCCGTTATGTAGAGTTGTGAAGCTCAACAATTCTATGTAACATGCGATCAAACTCAGGCTATGGGTGACCTATGGTGAGCTTAAACCTCCATGTTATGGGCTAGTTCCCTTAAAATATTCAATTAGATCTATGACTTTGATGTGAAAAAGGGTTAAAAGGGTCTTTTAAAAGTAATAAATTGTAAAAAGTATGGTGATGCACCTGAAAAGGATGAAAAACTTGGCAATCTAACTCACAATACGGGTAAGTGTAGGAAGATGGGGGGCCAAAAAGGGGTCTTAAGTGGCCACTTTTTTTTTTCTGAAATCAGGAAATACTGGCTTTGGATGAGAAATTGAGCATAGTTACACTCAAAATTTGGAGATGCAACCAAAACAATGTTCATAGTGCTCCGAGTCTACTTTCTAAACTACTATTTTGTTTTGCAAATGGCATAGATTAAGGGGTTCAAAAGAGGGAGCCACAGAAATTTGTGTTGTTTCTGTCAAAAAAACATAACATGGCATGTTTTGTGGCTCCCTCAAAAGGTCAACTTTTTTTTGGTATTTTTAAAATCGCTTTGGTGAGAAATTAGCTAATAGCATGTAGTTTATGCTCAATTTTTCTGATAATTTTTTGATGAATATTTGATTTTTTACTAATTTTCAAAGTGGACACATCCTAAAAAATAGAATTTTGGCCGTGCTACCCCTATAAATTTTGAAAACTAATTAAAAATCATTTTTTTACTTTTTAATATTTGTAGAATGGAGTCTAGTTTCTAAATATGTAATTTTTTTGAAATTTGAATGAATAGTTATTTTACAATGAAAAAAAGACCAAACAGTGGTTTTTGCCTAAAAACAGACACACAAATAAGAGAAATTAAAGATAAAAGGCTTAACATTGTTAAAATGTGAAAAAAATCACATCGTCAAATAGCTAAGAGAAAGCCTAACATTACCCATGTGTTTGATTTGTTCAACCTTGAAACACGTACAAATCTGAGGGTTAGCATGAATGAAATTATGTGAAATTTTGAAGAATATAGAAAAACACATCTGTGACTATTCATAAGGCACTCCAAGTCTTTGGGTTGGAAATCCAAAGCAAATCCCAAGCCCAAGGCTTGGGACTCTCAAAGCAAAACATAACGCGAGCGCGTTATAACATGCTCGCGTTATGTTTTGCTTTGCATTTTTCCTTTCTCGCAAGTCTATTGTTTGTCATGTTTGACATAACACAAGCGCGTTATAACGTGCTCGTGTTATGTTCCCCTCAATTTTTTTTACGTTCAAGGCTATTAATCATGAGGGTTAAGGGATAAGGGATAGAGTTAGAGGGTTTAGGGATAAGGGATTAGCGTTTAAGGTATAGTATCGAGCCCGTTGAGGGTCGAGGAATAGGGATAACGTTTAGGGTTTAGGGATGAGGGATGATAGATTAGGGTTGAGGGTTGAGGGATCAGAGTTAAGGGTTGAGGGATTAGGGTTTGACGTTGAGGGTTGAGGGTTGATGTTCGAGGGTCAAGGGTTTAGGGATAGGGTTGAGGGTCAAGGAATTAGGGTTAAAGTAGAATGTGGAGGGTATAAGGATTAGGGATAGGGTTGGAGGGTTTAGGGATAAGGGATTAGGGTTTAAGGTATAGTATCAAGTCTATTGCGGGTTTAGGAATAGGGATAGCATTTAGGGTTTAGGGATGAGGGATTAGAGTTGAGGAATGATGGATTAGGGTTGACCGTTGAGGGATTAGGGTTTAGGGATAAGGTTTAGGGTTGAGGGTTGAGGGATTAGGGTTTAAGGTATAGTGTTGAGGGTTGAGGGTTTAGGATTAGGGTTTAGGGTTGACAGATTAGAATTTAATGTCGAGGTTAGGGTTAGAGTGTCAAGGATAGAGGGATTAGGGATAGTGTTGGGTTGAAGGTTTAAGGATTAAGGGTTGAGGCTTTAGGGATGAGGGTTTAAGGCTTAAGATATAGTGTCAAGTGTTGAGGGTGTAGGGATAGGGTTTAAGTTTTAAGGGTTAAGGGTTGAGGGATAGGGATTAGGGTTTAAGGTATAGTGTTGAGGCTCAAGGGATCAGAGTTAAGGGTTGAGGGATTAGGGTTTAACGTTGAGGGTTGAGGGTTGAGGTTCGAGGGTCAAGGGTTTAGGGATAGGGTTGAGGGTCAAGGAATTAGGGTAAAAGTAGAGTGTGGAGGGTATAAGGATTAGGGATAGGTTTGGAGGGTTTAGGGATAAGGGATTAGGGTTTAAGGTATAGTATCGAGTCTATTGAGGGTTTATAAATAGGGATAGCATTTAGGGTTTAGGGATGAGGGATTAGAGTTGAGGGATGACGGATTAGGGTTGAGGGTTGAGGGATTAGGGTTTAGGATTGATGAATTAGGGTTTAATGTTGAGAGTTGAGGGTTGAGGGTTGAGGGTTGAGGGTTGAGGTTGAGGGATAGGGTTAATGGTCAAGGGATTAGGGTTAAATAAGAGTGTCGAGGGTAGAGGGAATAGGGTTTAAGGTATAGTATCAAGCTTGTTGAGGGTCTAGGAATAGGGATAGCATTTAGGGTTTAGGAATGAGGGATTAGAGTTGAGGGATGACGGATGACAGATGAGGGTTGACGGTTGAGGGATTATGGTTTAGGGACAAGGTTTAGGGTTAGCGTTGAGGGATTAGGGTTTAAGGTATAGTATTGAGGGTTTAGGGATAGGGTTTAGGGTTGAGGGATTAGAGTGAAGGGTTGAGGGATTAGAATTTGATGTTGAGGGTTGAGGGTTTAGGGTTAGGGTTGAGGGTCGAGGGATCAGAGTTAAGGGTTGAGGGATTAAGGTTTGACGTTGAGGGTTGAGGGTTGAGGTTCAAGGGTCAAGGGTTTAGGGATAGGGTTGAGGGTTGAGGAATTAGGGTTAAAGTAGAGTGTGGAGGGTATAAGGATTAGGGATAGGGTTGGAGGGTTTAGGGATAAGGGATTAGGGTTTAATGTATAGTATCAAGTCTGTTGAGGGTTTAGGAATAGGGATAGCATTTAGGGTTTAGGGATGAGGGATTATTGTTGAGGGATAATGGATTAGGGTTGAGGGTTGAGGGATTAGGGTTTAGGGATAAGGTTTAGGGTTGAGGGTTGAGGGATTAGGGTTTAAGGTATAGTGTTGAGGGTTGATGGTTTAGGGATAGGGTTTAGGTTTGAGGGATTAGGGTTTAGGGTTGATGAATTAGGGTTTAATGTTGAGAGTTGATAGTTGAGGGTTGAGGGTTGAGGGTTGAGGTTGAGGGATAGGGTTAATGGTCAAGGGATTAGGGTTAAATAAGAGTGTCGAGGGTAGAGGGATTAGGGTTTAAGGTATAGTATCGACCCTGTTGAGGGTCTAGGAATAGTGATAGCGTTTAGGGTTTAGGAATGAGGGATTAGAGTTGAGGGATGACAGATGACAGATTAGGGTTGAGGGTTAAGGGATTAGGGTTTAGTGACAAGGTTTAGGGTTAGGGTTGAGGGATTAGGGTTTAAGGTATAGTGTTGAGGGTTTAGGGATAGGGTTTAGGGTTGAGGGATTAGAGTGAAGGGTTGAGGGATTAGAATTTGATGTTGAGGATTGAGGGTTTAGGGATAGGGTTGAGGGTCGAGGGATCAGAGTTAAGGATTGAGGGATTAGGGTTTGACGTTGAGGGTTGAGGGTTGAGGTTCGAGGGTCAAGGGTTTAGGGATAGGGTTGAGGGTCAAGGAATTAGGGTTAAAGTAGAGTGTGGAGGGTATAAGGATTAGGGATAGGGTTAGAGGGTTTAGGGATAAGGGATTAGGGTTTAAGGTATAGTATCGAGTCTGTTGAGGGTTTAGGAATAGGGATAGCATTTAGGGTTTAGGGATGAGGGATTAGAGTTGAGGGATGATGGATTAGGGTTGAGGGTTGAGGGATTAGGGTTTAGGGATAAGGTTTAGGGTTGAGGGCTGAGGGATTAGGGTTTAAGGTATAGTGTCGAGGGTTGAGGGTTTAGGATTAGGGTTTAGGGTTGACATATTAGCATTTAATGTCGAGGTTAGGGTTAGAGTGTCGAGCGTAGAGGGATTAAGGATAGGGTTTAGGGTTGAAGGTTTAAGGATTGATGGTTGAGGCTTTAGGGATGAGGGTTTAAGGTTAAGATATAGTGTCAAGTGTTGAGGGTGTAGGGATAGGGTTTAAATTTTAAGGGTTAGGGATTGAGGGATAGGGATTAGGGTTTAAGGTATACTGTTGAGGGTTGATGGTTTAGGGATAGAATTTAGGTTTGAGGGATTAGGGTTTAGGGTTGATGAATTAGGGTTTAATGTTGAGAGTTGAGGGTTGAGGGTTGAGGGTCTAGTATAGCATTTAGGGTTTAGTATCGAGTCTGTTGAGGGTTTAGGAATAGGGATAGGGGTTAGGGTTTAAGGTATATGATTGAGGGTTGAGGCTTTAGGGATGAGGGTTTAAGGCTTAAGATATAGTGTCAAGTGTTGAGGGTGTAGGGATAGGGTTTAAATTTTAAGGGTTAAGGGTTGAGGGATAGGGTTGAGGTTCAAGGGATTAGGGTTAAAGTAGAGTGTGGAGGGTGTAAGGATTAGGGATAGGGTTGGAGGGTTTAGGGATAAGGGATTACAGTTTAAGCTATAGTATCAAGTCTGTTGAGGGTGTAAGATTAGGGATAGCATTTAGGGTTTAGGGATGAGGGATTAGAGTTGAGGGATGATGGATTAGGGTTGAGGGATTAGGATTTGACATTGAGGGTTGAGGGTTTAGGGATAGGGTTGAGGGTTGAGGGATTAGAGTGAAGGGTTGAGGGATTAGGGATCAATGCAAAGGACGTGATGAATCTATAGCAGGACAAAACGTGAGCGCGTTATAGTGCGAGCGCGTTATAATGCGCTCGCATTTTGTATTTCTATTGAAACGGTAAAAAAGTGGTTACCCCCGTGATCTAGGCCCACATGCTCTATTTTCTTACTGATTCTACACGTGCTCCAACAAAAAAGAAGTGCTTTCATGCTATTGGGAAGTTCACATGCACATTTGACACATTGTACCACCTTTGCATGATCTTTCCACCACCTTTTCTGCTTTGCCAACTTGAGAAGGAGGAAATAACATAGTTTTCAGACCAAGTTTGATATATATCTATTCAAGTTTCAATTTTTGTAGTGTTGCAATGTTAATTGTGATTCAATTTTAGGAATTTAACATTATAGATTGGTTAATAGTATTGTTGTTAGTAATGATATTTGAGTGTTATTCAATTTAACATTGAAAAGGAAGCAAGTGGTGAAAAACTCAAATTGTTGAGAAGTTTGATGCAAGAAGATAAAAACACTACGTAATTGGGTACTCTCTCCATTCAAATCTTTATTTTTTAGGTATGTCAAGTCTTTACATGCATGTTCTTTACATTTTCCTTATTTTGGATTGAATTACTTTATCATGCTTTATCCTACATGTTTAAAATAGACAAATTTCGAATCAAGAAAGCAGTCTATAATCTCACATGATGCCATGTATATTTTCTACACTTGGGCTCTTTAATAATTATGTGTAATAAACAAACCTTAACATACCATGATGTCAAACTATACAAGAATAAAACCTTACAACATAAAAAAATACAATCCCACTATTATCTTAAATTCATTTCTTAGGAACTAATATTGTTCTCTTTATCATGTTACAGACAAATTCTCTGTCATGCCGAGGAAACGATCAAGAATTAAACCAACACAAGAAGAGATAGAAGCTAAGAATGCAAAGAAAGCAGTGGCTATGAGGGAACTTCGTGAGAAGAGGAAATTGGACACGATAAATGAAGACATACCAATTGAAGAGGAACTACAACCATCACAAAGAGAACAAATGCAAAAACTTCGTGGTACGAGAGATTTGAATACCATAGTTGGAGACACGTCCTTTACCGCAAGTCAACATGTAGGGACACCATCTACCACATCTCAAGTTGAGAGTACATCATCACTCACATGTGATGAAGGAGGTATGCCATCGTTCCCACCTCAACCTCAAGGTATGTCATCTATTCCATCTTCGATCGAAGGTATGCCATCTAACCCATCTCATTTAAATATTGATGAAATTCCTAATGTTGAGATGAATTTACCTAACTTGACACCACCTAGAATTTTGCATAGAAAGCCAAAGTATTTGATTAATATTGATGAGAATATTTTGTAGCCAATGGAAGGTAAGATTCCAAAATGCACTTGTAGAAGATATGCTAATAAGATTTCGAGATTGTTCTTTGAAAAGTTAAATGAGACAGCAAGATATCAACTATTCATTGAAATGATGCAAAGTATAAAGTATAGGTCTATCATGAAGATTCTTGGGTTGAGAACATAAGAGGCTTCAAGTGAAAAATCTATTGTCAAAAATCTAATGAGTGTGTATGAGAGTGTGGGTAACACCTCGCGCACAAAAGATAGTAATGCAACATGGTGTGTGATTACATCGACTATAGTAAGTAGTCAAATGAGGAAAGCTCGTCTCATTAGAAAGACAAGTTAAGAATTGAGAATTAATAGGAAAACTCTATCAAGAGCTATTGGAAGACGCCAAAGAATTAAGGACACTAATGCCAATGAATTATGGGCAAATTATGGGCGTTCTCGGGGAGACTACCACGAAAAGATAAACCAATTGTTGAAGCATTGAGATCACTAATTGAAGACTTTTGGAAGAATTACATAAGGGTATCTCTAAATCAAAGGGATGTGGTAAGAAGGAGAATCGATAGTCAGAACCGTGAGCCACATCCAAATCATTTTTTTGATGAGACTCAAACACAGTTTTATGGTAAATTTCTAGAGAAGTATCCTCAAATTAAAATTTGTCAAAGATATTTTGAATTGCTAAAACCTTTCTATGTTAAGATAAATCACACATGCACTACTTGTTGTTATAGATTACATATTGAATTTTCTACCGATTTTGATGCTTATAGGTCTATATGTTTAGATATGCATACTAACAATGATTTACAGGGTTGTGCCATATGTGCCCCACCAACATCTTCAAGAGACTTCATATCAAAAATTTTATGTGAAAGAGAGGAATGTCAAATATTCTACAAGAAATTATGCTTGGATGGCACATGTCATCGTTGCGGTGGCTTGCAATATTTGCCAATATGTGAATATATGGAAATAACACATGCGGTTGGAAATGAACTAGTAGAGTTTGGCAAGTATAAAATAGTGGCATACAATACAAAAGATGGTAAAGAAGTAAAGAGGTGTGAATTAGTTATTGAAAAGATTCCAGTGTATCAGTTTATGCCTATATTTCGTGACAGCATAGTGTATGATTATGCAAGACATGCCCATAGAGCTCAATGGTTGGACTTGCAATTCAAGTTATGCAAGGACACATTTCTAGTTGGTAGCATTGTTTCAGTCGTCGGCTTTTCTGAGAACTACAGTCTACAGCCATAGCATGAGGTGCAATCACAATATTACAACTCCACATAGGTTTCTATATTTGTGCACATCGCATTCATTCATGCGAATGATAGTACAAAGGATGATAGAAAGATCATAAGGGAGTATAATTTCTATATTAGTGATGATCGCACACATTCTACGGAGTTCATGCAAGGTTGCTTTCAGGTGTTCTACAATGATTTGGCTAGAAGGGGCATATCGTTCAGTCAACATATCATATGGTCGGATAACTATGTGTCACACTTCAAGAACTCGTAGAATTTCTATTAACTGAGTAGGAGGCATAATTTTATAGGTATTCAACATATGTGGAACTTTTGTGAGGCCAGGCATGGAAAGGGGGAGCATGATGGTGCAGGAGCATGTATCAAAAGAGACATAGCACGAGAAGAGTTAAAGTATAAAGACAATGCAAAGTTGATAGATGCAAAATCGATTGTTGAGTGGTGTAATACTTCCATGGGTCCAGGTAATGAAGGTAAGTCTTTAGTTCATAGATTTTTTTGGTTGATAGATGATACTAACATTGCACTATAGTAGGATTGTTGTACACTGACAGGATCAAATGAGATGCACTCTTTAAGAAACTCAATTGTAGGTTCATGGAGTATCCATACATGAAAGATGTCATGCTTTTGTTCTTCCTGTACAATTCAAGTCTAGGATGAGTGCGAGTCAAAGGAGTGGGTTGACGAATGGCAGTTAAGTTATCTTAGCCCACTTGACACATATCAACCCCCGACGGCACTGGAACTAACACAGATGGAATCGTCAGTTGACTTTGACCACATATCAGATTTAGTTCAACCAGGTAATATAGGGCACGTATATGCATCTAATTTCATCTAGTTCAACCAAGTAATGTCATCTTACTTTGTAGTGTTTTTGTAATGTTGACTAATTTCATCTAATTTGCTACACATATCAATGTAGAGCACGTATATGTAGTTATTGCAGATGAAGATAATGAAGATGGAACAGATTATTACTTATATCGTTGTGTTGAGGCCAAAAAGAAATTGGAGGCCCCTGTTACAGATGGAGAAAACATCGAATACTCTATAGGATCAATGGTTATTATTGGAACATGGCTTAGAAGGTACCCACATAAGAGTGTTAATATTTGGCTATTTTAGGACTTTGACACACATCGAAAGATTCTTCATTACTCGAACCTTGTCGTGGCATCCAATGTTCATTTGATAAAGTATCGGGGTAGACCTTTGAACAAAAGATTGTGGAAGGTGCATGAGTCTGACCATGAATCAATACTTGACACAATAAAGAGTAGAGAAGACCCGGATGGTTCATTGGATTAATTTGTAAGTATTCACATTGATTTTGTAAAGTTATGTTACATTGAGTTGTAAGTATGCACATTAATTTGTAAGGTTTGTCTTTTTTTTTATTTCCTCCTGCATTTTTACACATATGTACACATTTTTACATCATCATGTTATGCATTTTTGGTGTCCTGCTCCTGATGCGACCAAACTCATAACTCACCCTACTTCCTCTAGACACCATTTGATGATCTCTCCAACACTCTAGATCTAGGGTGCCCAATCATGATGATGACCTATATACCATTCTCCCAAGGTGCTCATAATGAATGAAAAGAAGACCAAGGGTGCCCAAGCTCAATAGACTTATTTCTTTCAAATTTGATGATCCAAACTCTTGCAATATGACATCCACTTTCATGCCTTTAGATCTTCCTTCACATATAGGGCGCCAAATCAAGTTAAAAAATCTACATAAGGGTGCCAAACTTGATGAAAGGAGAAATGAAATGTGCCTTAGGACTCCATGCTAAGGTTTGAGCCATTAAAGTCTCTTGATATTAGGCGCTCATGATGATGAAACTTAGAGCTTTTTCCTTTCCTATGCACTCATCTAAGATGTTTGAATGATAAGGAGTGCCTCGACCTCTATAATGTACATTGGGCACCAAAATCAAAGTGATTTTAAGTCACTTTGAGTCATTTGGGGTTAGTTTGAGTCTTTGAGTCATGTTGCAAAAAAGTGTCAATGTTGTCAAGTTGCACAAAGCAACTTTTTCATTTTTGGTATCCTCATCATGATGTGACCAAACTGACTATTCCAACATGTCTAGATGGGTACATTTACACTAGGCATGGTCCTATTTTTCACCCAAACATGTAGAAACAGTTTGAGCTACATTGTACCGACGATATCCCTGAAGAGTCCAAAGTGCAAAAAGGTAGCAATCTTTGACGAGATGTTACTCGAAAACCATCTCACTTAGAAACATTCTGTCTAAGGTAACGTGATCATGTAAAGTGCCTCTACAATAACCTCTCTTGGTTTTTTATATCTCTGAGGCATTTGCCCGTGGTGAAAGGTTTTCTGCTGCCCCAAAAATCGTCAGATGGAGGCAGTGTAAAGTTGCAAAGGGGTGTAACTTTCGTCCTGCTCTTGATGCAACCAAACTGACTATTCTAATGCGTCCAAATGGGTACATTTATGCTAGGCATGGTCCTATTTTTCACCCAAACATGTCAAAATAGTTTGAGCTACATTGTACCGACGCTATCCCTGAAGAGTCCAAAGTGCAAAAAGGAAGCAATCTTTGATGAGATGTTACTCGAAAACCTTATCACTTAGAAACATTCTGTCTAAGGCAACGTAATTATGTAAAGTGCCTCTACAATAACCTCTCTCAGTTTTTATATCTCTGAGGCATTTGCCCATGGTGAATGGTTTTCTGCTGCCCCAAAAATCGTCAGAAGGAGGCAGTGTGAAGTTGCAAAGGGGTGTAACTTTTGTCCTGCTCCTGATGAAACCAAACTAACTATTCCAATGCATCCAAATAGGTACATTTACACTAGGTATGGTCCTATTTTTCACCCAAACATGTCAAAACAGTCCGAGCTACATTGTACCGACAATATCCCTGAAGAGTCCAAAGTGCAAAAAGGCAGCAATCTTTGACGATATGTTACTCAAAAACTGTGTGACTTAGAAAAATTCCATCTAAGGAAACGCGATCATATAAAGTGCCTCTACAATAACCTCTCTCAGTTTTTTATATCTCTGAGGCATTTGCCTGTGGTGAAAGGTTTTTTGCTGCCCCAAAAATCGTCAGAAGGAGGCAGTGTAAAGTTGCAAAGGGGTGTAACTTTCATCCTGCTCCTGATGCAACCAAACTAACTATTCCAACGCGTCTGAATGGGTACATTTACGCTAGGCATAGTCCTATTTTTCACCTAAACATGTCGAAACAGTCTGAACTACATTGTACCAACGATATCCCTGAAGAGTCCAAAGTGCAAAAAGGCAGCTATCTTTGATGAGATGTTACTTGAAAACCGTGTCACTTAGAAATATTTTGTCTGAGGCAACATGATCATGTAGAGTGCCTCTACAGTAACCTCTCTTAGTTTTTATATCTCTGAGGCATTTGCCCATGGTGAAAGGTTTTCTGCTACCCCAAAAATCATCAGGAGACAGTGTAAAGTTGCAAAGGGGTGTAACTTTCGTCCTGCTCCTAATGCATCCAAACTGACTATTCCAATGTGTCTGAATGGGTACATTTACACTAGGCATGGTCCTATTTTTCACCCAAACATGTCGAAATAGTCTGAGCTACATTGTACCGACAATATCCCTAAAGAGTCCAAAGTGCAAAAAGGCAGCAATCTTTGATGAGATGTTACTCAAAAATTGTGTCACTTACAAACATTCTATCTAAGGCAACATGATCACGTAGAGTGCCTCTACAATAATCTCTCTCAGTTTTTTATATCTTTGAGACATTTGCCTATGGTGAAAGGTTTTCTGCTACCCCAAAAATTGTCAGAAGGAGGCAGTGTATTAAGTCAGGATGAAAGCCTATTCACTCTAGGCACCTGTTGTGACCAAATCACACATCACGCCAGAGAATCCCAAACATGCACCTTGAACAAGTGATGCTACAAGTGGTGAACAAAATGGGCGCCTTAAAGAATTGAGCCCTCCAAGACATCTTGCAATTCCCTAAAAGTCCAAAATTTACATAAGTGAGTTAAGGCACCATTTTCCATCTCTAGAGCCTCCTTTGAGTGCCTTAACATGGAGTGAATGTTTTAGTCTATGAAAGATTGCGCCTAAAGAATATAACAACCCCTTGAGTCACTAGGATGAATTAAGTTAACAAAATGAACTTCATTGAGGGAGGTGCACTTGTGCATCTAGACAACTCCAGTTTAGCGCCTGAGAAAAAGCATGTTTAGAGACACCCCTCGAATGAACCCTCTAGAACCAATAACCATAGCTCAAGATCCATAACCATGAGAAGATAAAGCATTAAAAAAATTCATCTAAAGGATGGGAAATACCTCTTAGATGATAGTCTGCTGAGTATACCAAGAGTGGGGAATGAGAATGCTCCTCGAAGATACACTAAGCCACAATGACTCTCTCCAATAAGAATCTTCTCTAGGTCTATAATTAACTCATGCCCATATCCATGTGAAAGTCTCCTTGGTCTTCCTGCTAAAACCTCTAAAGGGTAACCATCTCAACAATTGTCTCTAATCCCAAGAGAACTCTAGCCTCACCCAAGTCTCAAAGTATGCATGAGAACCTACAACCAATCAATCTATTTTAAGCTCCAAATGCAACACCACATTATCATGAAGCTCCCAAGCACATGACCAATGTACTCAATACCAAGAGAACCAACAAGACCACTGTCAAAACTCCAACTACAAAATTATGTATCCAAACATGACATCATGATCTAACATCTCCTCCTAGAAGATCACATGCACCAATATAGACATCCTAGTCTCAAGAGAACTTGTATCATGCTAATACTCTAATCTAGAATCAAGAGTCCACCAAGACACACTACTAAACAACTCTAAACCAAGGATCAACATCTACAACCACATGAAGATAACCATCTCCTAAAAATAGTAGCCAAGATGTCAAACCACTCTCACTACAAATAATAATCATAATCCAAGAGTTTGTCCATTACACCCAACCACTATATAAGATCATCCATCACTAGGTGACGAATACACATCACTATCAAAGCTCCCACTGAACCATGATATGAACTACACATGGCATTGTGATAACCATCTCCTAAATGAAGATCACCATGGTCCACACACACTTAACTATAATACTAATAACTCCAAAGTAGAACCAAGATCTCCAATCTAAGAAGATAAACCA
Organism: Cunninghamia lanceolata; assembly: GCA_027924645.1. NCBI lineage: Eukaryota > Viridiplantae > Streptophyta > Pinopsida > Cupressales > Cupressaceae > Cunninghamia > Cunninghamia lanceolata. Next base: position 7,363,775 of record BSBN01000934.1, read on the forward strand.
TCATTACTATCAAAAGCTCACACTAAACTATGCAACTAAGATATCCATGACATCATGATAAACATGCTACAAGTCCCAATAACCAACTATCCAATCATTCTCATCATCCATCCTCTCATCCCAATGCAACATACCAATGCGCAAATGAGCATAGACAAGGAAAAATAACAAAGTCTACATCAACACAGCATCAATCCTGTGGATATAGGCAATATGCATTCAAGTCATCCCACTACAATCAATGAGGTGTGCATCCCAAAAAAAGGCATAACTTGTAGATCCCAACCATTGAAAACATGCAAAATCACCATCACATTAGTAACTTCCAAACTGAGATATCAAATAATATAACTTATAGACTTCACCAAATCAATCATAGATTCAACTTTCCAAACAAGTTTACAAATGAGTAACCATAGTCAAGGAACTAATCAAGCATCTAAGAGATAAGAACAATGTGCTAAAAGTAAACCACAACACCACCTGTAATCATGAATCAAACATCATAACCCATACCTATCAACTACAAACATGGTCAAGTCTTGCCAATGCTCAAATGCACCTACATATCCATGACACCATAATTATCATCATTGCTATACCTATGCTCAAATCCCACTGAAAAAAGACTCCTAGTCTCACCATGTATCAACCATGTCCTCAAACTAGAATATTGCTGAGCCCATGGAGATTGATACACCCACTTCAATAGAATAGGCAATTAATTTACCTGATGTGTCTTCATTTAATAAACTAGTAAACATCATCTGCATCCATACTTAAACCAATCTTATTGTTGTGTTTGATGTGTCCTCTTTCAAACAACCATTTAACAAAATTTGAGTCCAAACAATAAACATTTACAACCATAAACATCTCAAAGTCCAAAATACAAACATTCTATCATCCTTAATCATTTCCATAATAGACCCTTGGTTTGAAAAAATCATTATGCAAGATAAAAACCCTATGCCTATTACCTTGTGCGAGGCTCATGCAAAACCCAAAATCACAATCAAAATATGTCCTCAAACCATGCATCCTTTAAATGAGATCTTTTATCCAAATCAATCAAAAAATCCCTTTGACAATGATGATGATGATAGTCTTGTAGATCAAGATGATATCAAGATGACAATAGCATTAACTATGAGATCATTACATGCAAACTTTCCATAAACCTTCATCTCCCACTCATGAACATGCAAGAATATTTCAAACAAGAAATGACTAGCACTAGCTATCATGCCAATCCTAAATACACATCTAATGGTCATCCTTATGGTACCTTTGGTAAAGGAAGAACCACTTTAGACCAAGGTCCTCATATTCAATTCATATCTCCAATCCCAACCACATGTGAGAACTATTTATCCTATGTATCCTATTCAAATCCTCCATCTCATAATCCTTACATTCCAACTTATCCCATCAATCCAAACCCACTACATCCAAATCATCCTTTTTAGATTTCCTCCAAGGACTTCTAGTGGAGGAAAAATCTCAAACTAGAAATCACAAATTCAATTAGTGTACCTCTCCCAAGCCTATCCAAAAGTCACATAGTACAATGTCTATCCATCAAACACCACAATGCAATCAAAATCCTAACAACATGCCCATGATCCAAGATCAAGTGCAATCATGCAAAGATATTATCAATCACAAGCCTATTAAGAATGAACTAGAGTCTTCTAGTACCATACTTTTCCATCAAACACCATCATTTAATCCATGGCCTATCAAGCCGATCAAAGAAAATGCAAACATCCTATTTAATACAATCGGACTTTAAATATTTGAAGTAGCCATTTACAAATATCCATTCAAACATGGATTTATAATGCAAGTATGGATGCCATCAATAAAAAAGATTTGTATTAACCAAATATCCATATAGGTATACATCAATATCTGTCGATATAAGTATAACATATATACAAAATAGCCATATAGCCTTACAAGAATGCTATATAGGCATACAATGTCAACTATGTACAATATAAAATATATGTCCACAAATGCCATATAGGCATACAACAAAGGAACACAATAAAAAGTCATTCCCCTCTGGCTGGTGAAGAGAATAAATCATGAGCAGCCTTTGATCTTCTAGGGGATGGAGACATGCATGTGGGTGGTCTACTATGAACCTGAGGGCTACTCCTCCTATTTAGGTCTTCCTGCATCTTTACCTGTTACAATAAAAAGTATAGACATTAGTATATAGAAATTACATGTTATAAAAAATGAAACATTTAACAAAATAATCACTTACCGCTAACATATAATCTATCTCCTCACTTGCCTCAGTAGCAGGAATAGGCCCTGGTGATGTCATGTCCTATAGAAACCATCCAGATAGAAATTAAACTTCAAATCAATAATCTTTTGATTTTTCAAAAATAGACAACTATAATAATGAATGTAAATTGAAATTTACTAATCTGCCTCATACCCCTGTCAATGCCATGGAGCTATGAATCATAGAGGTCACACCCTGCTCCATTGCCCTATGAACATGGGGAGGTGTCTCCACAGCTTGCATCATCTGGAAATAAAACAACATTATTCAATTACAAAAACTATAATATTGATGCAAATCATGGCTCCTAACATACACACACGTTCATCTAAACATGGAAGTACACACAATAAAGCACACAAATCACATACAAAAATTTAGTAAGTACAATTCATTCATTAAACTATTTATTTTATTACTTCCATAAAGCTTTGAAGTCCATCACCGCTGGTAGGTGTTGCCATGAAATCTACAGTATTAACCTATTCAACATCCAAAATCAGAAATTAGAATACCATTCATATAACGATGCTATTCACATGTAATATTTATAATTGTTTACTAGTTACATACCTCGACAGTAGATGATCTAGTGAAAAATGCAGGTGGAGAACCACTAAAAACTGCATCGATGCTATGACCCTAAAATTTCATTAAAATCATCAATTTAAACTAGTTAATCTTGTATTTCAAAAATGAAATTTAATAAATTAAAATCAATAAACTTGCTAATATTTACCTGAGTATCAAGGCCGAATGTCTCACTCAGGAGGGTATCTGTCATCACCATCTGCTCAGCTGCAGATGTAGCCTGTGCACCTGCGTCCTAACTATCCATGGGGTCATAACCACAGGCTGACCTGCAAGCCTGGCAAGTATGCGGTGGGACCCTACTCCTTGCACTATCTCCCAACCCACTCTGTGTTGCAGGACCAACATGCTCTATGATGCTCTGGGTCAAGGCACTAATTGACTGAAGTGTATCGACCTCAACACTCTCCTTCACAATGGAAGGGATAGAAACATGCTCGTGGGCTGGTCTGCTGATTTCTCATCTCACTACCCGCTGTGGGTCAAGACGTGCCCCTGGTCTATCTTGTGCTGACCCCCCACCTCTACCCTAGAAGTCCCGCATATCAAACTAGTTTGGCACTTTATTGAGGACAAACTCGCAGTAGAGTTTCCTCAAAAAGTATTGCGGGACCTCATTATTATTGCATGGAGGATGGTCAAAAACCATCCACCACCTATGCTTGAAATTGTCTCTTATTGCTTGGTTGTTGCACCAATGGATAGGGAACCTTTTGCATGTAATGGGTGGAGGTTGATTTGTTTGTGGGTTTGTGAAAATTGAACACAAGTCTAATTTTGTAATTTTGTAATTTTTTGACATCTTGGTATGACAACTTGTCTGCATAGTAATCTCTAAACTCTCTCTTTTTATCCGTCCAACTAGTTATTTGCTTGCTAATTGAATCTACATTTGATAACATAGACTCAAGAGATTCGGCAAGCGTGGACCTATGCAAGGTTGAAGTGGAAGGATCTTTCAACCTTGCAATTATATCTTCAATTTCCTTTTGGTTATTTTCAATTTGCCCCATTATATTATCTTGTGTTCCAGGGGCATGTCGAGGAATAAATGGAGGAGGTTGTTGTTCTGTAGGTATTTCCTCCTTAGGATTTTGTAGATTTTGAGGAGGAGGAGGAGGAGGAGGAGGTGCATTAACATTTCCTGACAAATAACGAAATATATATCAAAAATCAACAAAACCTACCTATTTAGAAACAAATTCAAACAAAAAAATAAAGATAACTCACCCCTTTGGCGTGCTCGACGTCACGGCGGCATTTTGGCGATGAATTGATAACCTTTTTGTGTTGATTGGTGTTTTGCAAAATGCAAGCGCATTTTTTAGGGTTTGGAAGTAGTGGGCAGAGGAGAAAATAGCAAGAAATGAAATTGGACTACTTTTTTTTATTTGTAGTAAGTCATAATATGAGCACGTTATAACGTGCTCATGTTATAACGTGATCACGTTATGGCTTGGTAATGACGAGCCTAAGGCTTGTCAGTACCAAGCCATAACGTGAGTGCATTATAATGCGAGCGTGTTATAATGCGAGCGCGTTATGACTTAATTTTTTTTAAAATTAATTTGGCCACTTTTTGGTCCCCCATCTTCTTGCACTTACCCATACATCTTAGAAAAATCTATCCACACAAACCACTTTTAGTAAATTGATCACAAAAATGATTCTAAGGAAGGCTAGAAAATATTTTTTTTTAAGGAAAAGGGTTTTTTTCGCAACATAAAAGGAAAACTCTCTAATTTGCACAGCCTAAGACCTATAATTTCTAATGCTATCTAACACATACAAGTATAAATGAGACAATGATTTTAAAGGTTCTCATGTAAAAGAAAATAAAATCTCATCAAATCACTCGTAAAAGATGCATTAATGGAAAGGTAGATACTTGATTAAGCTAACAATAAAGGAAATAATTGCATAAAAGCAAAGTATAGAACCTGTAACCTACTGTAATCTCTATAAATCTGCAATAATGAGTTACAAAACCTTCTTTCTATCTCAAAGTGTAAAGAGCAAAAAAGGTAAGAACTAGAAAAACCTATGTTTTTCTTACAATATACAATTTTCTCTCTCCAAGAGGCCTAGAAAAAATGAACTACAGTCAACTACCTCTAAAAATAAGCTCTTCAATTTGATCCATGAGAAAATAATGAAATCCCTAAAACTAAGGACTAAACTGCCCCAAAACGAGGAAAAATAGCTCCAAACTGCTTCTCTCAATGTGTTTGACCAAAAATCTCCAATTTGTCCTCCAAAACATGCAAAAACACTTCAAAGTCTTTTGTTAACTCAACTCTTCCATTTTTGCATGATTTTGCATGTGTCAATGATGTGAGCAAAGAATAAAGTAATTGTTTGCATGATTACTCTATTATGAGTTTTAATTTATCTAATCTCCTTGACTTTACAACTTGTGACAAAATAATAAAGTAATTTATAATGATATTACTTTATTACTTGTTTACATTATTTATAGTTGTAAAATCATGCAAAACTGGATAAAAGAAAATAACACCTTATCTCTCCATCTTGATTTACATAATTTTGCATGATTGCATTAATCAATGATGCTTAAAGAAATAAGTCATCATGAATGTAAAAATAAAGAATATTCCTCTCCTTATACCTCCCATGCAAAAGGAAAAAAATACATTATTTCATTATACATGCATACAAGGTATATCCATCATATCTCTCACCATGCATTTGAGCTTCATACACCTTTCACTTCATGCAAAAAAAAATAGTCTTCATCCTCTCCCAAGGTAAATAGATGTATTATCATCTTTTCTTGATGACACTTTTGATTACACATGTATTATTACCTTATCACTACTCCATCTTATTTTTACCTTGTCCATTCAACACCCTTGCTTTCCTTTGACTTCTCCTTGCATTATTACCTTATCCATTTACCTCCTTTGCTATCATGGCTTTGAAAGATTTCCTTTGTTGACTTTAGAAAACCACATGTATTTTTGAGATACATAAAGGATAAGGTATTTTGATGCTTTGCAAAGGTGTATAAAGTACTTCAACCTTGTCCTCCATATAGTCGATCATTATGGAAGAAAGAAAAAGGTATTTAAAACTTACCTTGTCATTATTTATTTTTGACTTTCCAAAGGAAAGAAGAAAGGGAATAATTTAAAGTCTTTGGCCTCATGGGTCCCCTGTACATTATCATTAGTTGTTCAAGACTAAAAAGTCTTGGCCACAACATGGATAAGGTAATGATTTTATTTTTTTGAAGTCAAAAAAGAAACTGAGGAAAAAGAAAAAGATCATCGATCAAAAGAAGCTTTCGAACCCTAAAATCCATCATTTCATTTTGTTATTGCTTGGAGTTTTCTCCCTGCAATTCTCAACCGGTGGCTAGGGTTTGAAGCATTCTTGCTTTTCCTCTACAACTGTTGGGCTCATTTGGTCAATTCACTCTTCATTTTTACATGGAGCTGATAGGAAAGTTCTCTTTGTTGAAAGCTAGGCCATTTTGTTTGATTTTGTCTGACAGTGTCTTCATCTTGGCTGTGGCATATGATTTTCTCTAAGCATTTATGAGTCTTTCATTATCTTCTCACCATGATTTCTTTGTCTCTCTACATTTTGTGTTTGTTGGGTGACTGTCTCCGTATATTTCAAGGGTTTCAAAACACAAAGGCCCATTTCCTATAGCTTCTTTTCTCTACAACAATATAAGGTAATGCTCCATCCTTGCTTCACCATTTGTATTCTTTCAACTATATAGGTGTTACATCTAGCAAGGGTTTGAAAAAAGTGATGTGTGTCTTCTACATTCTTGAAGGAAAGGATTTTCTTGGCTACGGCCTTGCAGTATATTCCTTTCTTTAAACTTTTTTCTCATGAAGATATCTAAATACTAAAGGGTTTCAAGAAATATTGTGGGTTTCACATTTTGAAAGAGAACACCATTTTTTGGTTGTGGCCTTGACTTTTGTATCTTTTCCTTTGACCATCTTCTTCTTCTTCAGGCATGAACGTAAGGGTTTTCAGAAAAGAGTTGAGGGTTTTACAATTTTTGAAGAATACCACCTTCTTGGCTATAGTCGGTTATTCTCCTTCCTCATCTTGATTTCTTTGAGCAAGAAAAGAACCCTTAGTAAAAAATGAAGAGAAAACATAGGGTTTTAAAAAAATGATATGGGTATTATTATTTCACAAAATAAATAACCACCTTCTTCATGGCTTGTAACAACATACTCTTTTCTTTCTTTTTCTCCTTTTCTATAGACATGGAAATATAAGTGTTTCAAGAAAATATGATGAGGATTTTTAAAAAATTTATTGTAAAATTTCTATGTTGGCCATGGCTTGTATCAGCATCCTTCTCTTTTTTGTATCTACATTTTAATGTGAAAACCCCATATGTGTTACTCTGTGTTTAAAGCTTTCTTTATCTTTCCTTTGGCTATAACCTCATTATGTAAAAATGGTAATAAGGGTTTCAAAAAATGATAAGCATTTAGATTGACAAAATTGGGCCTATCCATTTGAATATGCAGAAAGTAAAAACATAGAACTTTTTACTCATTTTTTCTTTCTCTGACTGTCATTTGGATGTATGAAAGAAAAAGCATAGATTTAGACATGGTATCTTCTCCTTCTTGGTATCTAATATATCAGACGTAATAATACACTCTTGTATCTTTATGATTCCTCATCTTCTACAAGACATGAACACTCAGAAACTAATCTTCCTCCTGTAGCTTTATTTTTCATGGATGTATCTTGTCATTTTTGTTTCAATCTAGCATAAAGATGCTATGGCTATATGTTGTTCCAGTCTTTTTTATCTCCTTCTGTACATTTACTTCATGTTGATCCACTTAGGCTTTGCATATAGCTTGTAACCACATCTTATAAAGGATGTAACTGCTCTCCTTCTATGGTTGTTCCATATGCTCTTAAACTATTATCATGACCTCTCTGACTCAGAAGTATTGCATTCTCCCTTGAATCAAGCATATACTTGGTGTAATTTGAACTACCCCTTTTTATGACTATATCTGAAGACTGATGTCTGATAATTATTTCAATCTCTAGGAGACTATCATGGTGATTGTTTATATGATGAGGTCTTTAGGGGTTAGACTCTATGTTTCATCTTGATTGCATGCATATCATGTAGTCTTCATGGAAAGCTATCATAACTCCATCTTCATGAGGTATTGTTATAGTTTATATGGGTTTTTCTAACATGATAATTGATCTTTATTGCGCTATGACTGTCTTTTGATCAAGATTACTGAACTTAAAATAGTTCCCTATCTCTCATCATAGTTGTTTAGATATACTTCATATTATTCAACTATTCTATCTATGAAGTATATCTGAACAGCAAATCATATTTCAATCACAACAAGAAGATGGGAAAAAAATACCTTCTATGGTTGCACTCCATTCTTCTGATCACTATACTTTTGTGCTTTACATATTGACCACTCCTGACTAAAACCACTACTCATTCTATAGCATGTGTATGATGAAGCATTTTGAACATGATTTTCGAATTTTAACAAGCTCTTTTATGTAATGAGCATACTTTATAGGAGCAACTGTTCACTTCACTTCTCTAATGATGACTTCACTTATTTAAAGTGTTGACTAGTCCAATGCATAACATCTATTGAATAGTGTACTCTGTTTATTGAAAACTTATGCCCTTCTTGAATGTATAAGAAGGAAGCATGTTGGGCTCAACCCTTATAGGAGCTACATTTTCTCCACATGCTTAAATGTCTCCAAATCAGCAACATTACTTTTCCTCTACCTGCATAGTGAACAAACAAGTTAGCATAAAACATAACTCTTGAAGTTGATTGATCTGTTGGCAAGAGACACATTGTAGCTTCATGATTGTTGTCATTGATGGCAACTAAGTTCATCCCACACATCCGCAAAACATGGCGTACTTATACCGGAAGTCAGATTGAAGAATGTTATGGTCTGGTAAGCAAGAATAGAGCATGTGGCAAGGTTCGACAGTCAGGTCCGGATCTCTTAGAGGAAGTATCTTAGTAAAGTGTGGACTTGGGGAAGTCAAGAGGTGTACCTTGACTAATACATTCCAGAGATTGAGCCTCCGGTGATGAAAGAGTGAAAAGTTATGAGCACCTAAGTGTTGGGCTTCTGTTTGGTAGAGTTGACAGAGGAAGAACTAACCGGCAGAGCATCAGATCTTAATCCGGATGAGTTATTGTTTGTGATCAAGTTTCTTACGGTATCATTCATGATTGGCCGACATGATTGATAACTTATATAAGAATCTCTTTGATACGCATCACTTGATAAGCAAGGATTCAACCGACAAACCAAGAGTTTGGGAAAATAGTAAGTATTCTGGATGCCGACTAGAAAGTGGATGAAATCCTTGGTGTGGATATATATGCCAGATTAATCTTAGTATGAAGGTGTGTTGTGTGTTGTGGTGTGCGAAGAAAAGTAGAAGAGCAGTAAGGCAGGTTCAATATGTGATAGGACAGTAACACCAAAGAAGAGAAAGAATGAAGTGCAATAGATTAGTGTATTGAACCTAACCAGAATTGAAACTTAGCATATGCAGATGCTTCTCATCAGTTCAATTCTCTAGTTTCCTTGTATAAACTATTGTAGGCACTGAGCCTCTTTTGAGCAGTGTGCTTGGGCAGTGAGCCCTAATTGGCAAGTGCCATTTTGTACTACCTTATTCTTCTAACAGATAATACAATCTTGGGTTAATCACCCCGTGGCTTTTTCCCTTAACAGGGTTTTCCATGTCAAAATCATTGTGTCATGTGTATTGATGTTATTTCCATTTCATGGTTATGTTTGCTTATATGATTTAATGCCGCATTAATTGTTAAGGAAGATCAAAAAGTAGAAGTAATTAAGATAACTTATTCACCCCCCTCTTAGTTATCAACATGATCTTTCTCATGATGATCTGATTTATTGCACATGTTTGATTTTTATCCAACACCATAAAATGCATAATGTTTACAAGTTTCATATGTCTGTTGACAAAACATATGAAGAATCGACATATTCAGAGATTCTAATAGGGCTTTTCTCTAATTTTGGAGGTACATTGTCTTGATCAAGAGAAAAAGATGAAGACATGAAGGACAAATAGCCAATCAAGAAGATCAACCTTCAAAATGGTAACAATGGATATCCATTTTCCTCATGTGTTCCATTCTTTTCCTTTATCTACAGATGTATAGGTTGCACAATGTTTACACTACTTAGTTTAGTCACTCCCACATCATCTGTGAGACACATTTAAACATTTCTTTAAATATGATCAGTTACTTTACCTTATGCAAATGATTTATGTATGTTTATTTTTTTGAATCAAATGCATAGGATAGAATAATTGAAACTAATATGAAACATATGTTCAAAACATGATAATGAAATGACAATTTATAAATACCTCTCCTTCACACTGCATTGTGATTACTTGAATAATTCAATCAAATCATAACTGAAAGATAAAACTAGTTAGATACCTCCTGTCATTCTTTGACTGTCTAATCTTCTATCATTAGATAAATTTCACTTGTCAAGATGGTTTGACAGTTCTGATTGGACTGTCAGATTATCTTGACAAATGATCTTTGCTGCTCTCTTGCCAAGATATCATACATTCACTGATTGATCATACACTAAAAAAAAATTCTTTTATTCCTTTTGTTGCAACTACAACTCAATCCAGCTAAATTAGGTGTAAACATAATTTACTAACAATTACAATTAATGAGTATCTTAAAAAATTGATTCTCCCTCACAAAATGATAGCATCTAGCTAAAAATAGGAGAAGTGCATGCTTTAACATAAGTCAATGTAAATTTCTTTAAAACAGAGAAAGACATTAGAATTTTTTTAAGTTGAGGCACTAGATTTTCAACCAACATCATTGTACAAAATGAAAGAATTAACTTAGGTTTCCTATGTAGAAAGTAATCACATTGGTACGAAATCGTGTGGTCAAGAAAGTCAGCATCCAAGAAAAAACAAACTAGCTCTTATGACTTGAGTTGTAGTTGGTGTGTATACTTCACTACATAAGTCATCAAGTAGAACCTTGTTCTCAAAGGCTTTAATAGAAAGAATGACCCTCTAACAACTCTAGCCTAACCCTTTAGAATAGATTTTCATATCTACATTTGTATAACTTGAAGTTAAGGATTCACAAATAAGATTTTATTTTCATAACAACAAATCTAAACTCCCTTTAGTTGTAAAGGGGATTCAAACCTTTTAAGTAAAAGCAACCAGATTTCATAAAGGAAGATAGTTTTTTATTCTCTCAAAATGAATTCAACTACATCAGGACACTGTTAGATTCAGGGCAGACAACTGAGAGGGGGGGTGAATCAGTTGTCCAAAACTTTCTCCCAATTTAAACACTTAAATCCACTTTAAAATTCAATAGAAACACAATGCATTAAATCAAGAGTAGAAACACATTAACACATGAGACACCAAGATTTTGACGTGGAAAACCTGGTTAAGGGAAAAACCACGGGGTGACTAACCCAAGAATGTATTCTCTGTTGGAAGAATAGAAAGAATAAAATGGCACATTCCAATTAGGGCTCACTGCCCGAGCACACTGCTCAGAAGAGGCTCACTACCTACAAGAGACTCATTGTCTACAAAATAATAAGTATCACATACTTGAACTAGAAAATAACATCTTCACCATGCTTGGGTTAGTTCCATTTAAACCCAATACTTCTGCTCTGTCTTTCACTCTCCTTCTTGCTACCACACTCTAATCTCCACAAGATATATTTGAAATGACTTTCCAATCCCTTATTTGTACAAGACATCGACTTAGGAATAATCATCTAAGTCAGAAAACATCTACAAGAACATCCGTAGGATGTGTAACTCATCCGGTCGACTAGACTAAGGAAGAACACCATCATCCAGAAATAAATCTTCAATTGTGAGCTTAGACTCTAATGCAAACCACCAACACAAACTGGACATGATCCAAAGATCTCCACAAGCTTTCCTGAATCACCAAGAACATCCACACTACATCTTCTTACTAAAATCCTTCTCTCCTTCATCCAGAACCTCAAGAACACAATCTGTCATCACTGTCACAAAGAAATAGATGCTTGCGGACCTCCAGACCACAAACCAATTGATTTGACACTTCTCAAGGACTTCCTAAACATTCCACCAAATCTGCAGACTATGATAATGCATTTCCAGAACTGACCGGACCTATCTGTATCACTTTGTCACCTTTGAACACCTTCCAGAACTAGTTTTACTTGAGCGGCCACAACTTCTTTAGATCTTCATATGGACCTCTAAAAACTTTACTGGAACACCTTAAGACACATATCTACAAACCCTTTGAACTACGTCCTCTGTTCCTCATCTCAACTAGGACTTTTGCCTTACTGTCTTCACTATTCTTCATTGTTCCTGATATGACCAATTTTCTCAATATCCTCAGCAAATAGTTCATCTAATCCTTATCATTAATGCAACAGGAGTATGTTGACATCAATGACAACACTAGTTAGGCCCATACTTGCAACAATCTCCCCCTTTGTTATTGATGGCAACATATGTTGTGAAAAACTGTTTTAACCATCAAGACAAGAAGTTTCCTTTACTAACACAACTCTCCCTATCACCAACAACCATTCACAAGTCTTCTCTTCCTTTACTGCTCTCCCTTTGATTAGAAACCACTTGTTTTTCACATGTCTTCTCTCCCCCTTTGACATCAATGGCAAGGGGCACATACTTGCAACTCTAACACTTTAGAATCATACCAACTGCTCCACCTGAGTAGTAGCTCCCCGTCATCAATTCAGACCACAAGATATGACTATTATATCTACCGAACTGATGCACATTAGTGGACCTTAGTTCATCACCAGAGGGGTAATAACCCCTAACTTCTCCCTAAGATACTCAAAAGAGTCCTAAGGTAGAGGTTTAGTAAAGATATCTGCAATCTGATCCTTGGAAGGCACAAACTCCAATCTGACTTCATTCTTGTTCACTTGCTCTCTCAAAAAGTGAAACTTGTGGATATATGTTTGGTCTTTGAAAGCAACACTAGATTATTTGAAATATTTATTGCACTTGAATTATCATAGAAGATTGTGATAGGTTCTTCATACTCCACTCCCATGTCTCTGAGCATTTGCTTCATCCACAAAACTTGAGTACAACTACCTACTACTACAATATATTCTACTTCTGCAGTGGATAGAGATATTGCCTCTTGTTTCTTGCTTAGTCAAGAAACCAATCTCTTTCCCAAAAAGAATGTTCCACCACTGGTACTCTTCTGGTCATCCACATCTCCTACCCAATCTGCATCTGTATATGCATGAAGAGAGAAATTATGATCTCTAGGCTACCATAAACCATACTCAACTATCCCTTTAAAATACCTAAAAATCCTCTTAATTGCCATGACATGAGATTCTCTAGGATCAGCATGGAATCCAGCAACAAGACCAATAACATTCATAATATCAAGTCTAGTTTGAGTGAGATACAACAATCCTCTAATCATTGACCTATATTTTTTCTAATCAGCCTTAGGAGAGTCATCATCTTTTCTTAATTTACATCCGATTGCCATGGGAGTACTCATTGGTTTTGAGTCTTCCATTCCAAATTTCTTTAACAATTCTTTCACATATTTGGTCTGAGAAACGAAGATTCCTTTCTTAGTTTGAATGATTTGCAGACCCAAGAAGAAATTTATTTCCCCAAGCATGGACATCTCAAACTCACTTTTCGTTTAATTTGCAAAAGTTTTGCACATACTATCTCTTCCTCTAAAAATGATATCATCAAGAAACACTTCAACAATTAAGATGTTTTCATGATCAATTTTGTAATATAAATTACTATCAGTAGTACCTTTGTTGAAACCAATCTTCAAAAGATGCTTATCCAATCTTTCATACCAAGCTCTTGGGGCTTGCTTCAGTCCATACAGTGCTTTCTTCAACTTGCAGACCATATCACCATGATCAGATAATTGAAATCCATCTAGTTGCTCAATGTATACTTCTTCTTCCAAGTCACCATTCAAGAAAGGAGACTTGACATCCATCTGATATACTTTGAAATCCTTGAAGGAAGCAAAAGCAAGAAATAACCTGACTACTTCAGTTCTTGCTACCGGAGCAAAAGTTTCTTCAAATTCAACTCCTTCTATTTGAGAGTAACCCTTGCAGACCAATCTGGCTTTATTTCTGATTACTTCACCAACTTCATTCAGTTTGTTCTGGAAGACCCATTTGGTTCCAATCACATTCTTGTTTTTAGGTCTAGGAACAAGATCCCAAGTGTGATTTTTCACAATTTGAATAAGCTCTTCCTCCATTGCTTTAGTCCATTTTTCATCATTGCAAGCTTCATTCACTGTCTTTGGTTCAATCTTTGAAATTAGACAATACTCTTCTGAATCTTGAGCAATCCTTCTTCTTGTTTGAACACCTTTGCTTTTATCACCTATGATCTGATCTTCAGAGTGGTTTAGTCTTATATACCTTGGAACTTTGGGAGTTTCTTGCACCTTTTATTCTTGATCAGGCTCATTAAAACTCATCTCGTCTTCCTGATTTACCAGATCAGTTTGAATCTGAATTTCAGAAGGGACTTGGGCTCCTTGAATCAGAACACCATTCTGATCATCTTCATCAAATTTATAAAACCTTGAGGGTTTTTCAATTCCTTCATCAACCTTCACATTAGTACTTTCTATAATTTTTCTCAGTCTCTTGTTATAACACCGGTATGCTTTGCTTTGAATAGAGTAACCCAAAAATATTCCTTCATCACTTCTAGCATAAAACTTGCCTAGATCTTGATCTCTTTTAATGTAACATTTGCTACTGAAGACTCTGAAATACCTCATAGTAGGAGTGATTCCAAACCAAAGTTCATAAGGTGTCTTACCGATATTGCTTCTGATTTGTACTTGATTGAGAGTATAGACTACAGTGCTGACAACTTCTCTCCAATAGATTTGAGGAACATTTGCTTTCATCATCATTGTCCTAGGTGCTTCCTAGAAGGTCTGGTTCTTTCTCTCCACTACTCCATTCTACTGTGGAGTCCTAGGAGTAGACAACTGCCTCTTTATTCCATGTTTCTCATAGAATTCTATGAACTCACCGGATGTGAATTCTCCACCTCTATCAGACCTCAGACATTTTAATTTTAATCTAGTTTCATTCTCTACCATAGCCTTGAATATTTTGAATTTCTCAAGAGCTTCTGATTTCTCTTTTAGAAAAGTTACCCACATCATCCGGGAGTAGTCATCAATTAATAACATGAAGTATCTATCACCTTGCACACTTCTGATTCTTGCCGGACCACATAAATCAGTATGAACTAACTCTAATAATCACTCTGCTTTGTTTACCCAACTGACATTATTTGCACAAACTATTTGTAGGTTTCACTAATTTTGGAAGATCTCTTACAGCCTAAGTATTGCTTATCTTGATGATATTATCAAAATTCACATGACACATCCTCCTATGCCATAACCAACTCTAATCAAATTGCACAAATAGACAACTTTTACCAGTACCAACTAAATGAAAGATATTACCTTTTGTTTGAGTACCAGATGCAATCTCTATTCCAGAACTTTCAAAGATCTTGCATTTTTCATTATTGAATCAGAGATCATAGCCTTTGTCCACCAACTGTCCATCACTGAGAATATTGTGCTTCAATCCTTCAACATACAGTACATTACCAGTTTTTTTCCTTCCATCAAAAGAAATAGTTCCTCTACCTTTGATTCTACTAGTAAAATTATCACTAAACTTTACCACTCCTCCTTCATACCTTTCCAAATCTATGAACTTATTTTTGTCACCTATCATATGGTGAGAACAACCACTGTCAATGACCCAATCATCCTTTTCTTCAACTTGGGTAGCTAAAGCTCTTTCTACAACTTTATGATTGATAGATTCAAAGGGCATTGGTTCTTCTTCCTTGATGGAAATAAACACCCAATCACTTCCGGATTTGTTTCCTATCTCTGATTCATCATTTGTTACTCCTTCATTATATTCTTCATGAACATAATAGCAATTCTTTTGGAACCTTGATCTCTTAAGATTTGGCCTTCAAAATCTTTTCGGACATCTTGAGGCAAAATGACCAATATTATTGTAGTTAAAACACTTAAAAGGCAATTTTCCTTCATACTTACCGGATCCTCTTTGCATTCTTTTTGCAATAAGGGCTTCAAGTTAAGCAGTTTCTACTTCTTCTTCTAGGTCTTTTATTGCTTTTTCATACCATGATAGTTTCCTTGAGGAGTTTTCTCCCAGATCAAACCTTTGTTTACCTTTTACAAAGGCACTAGCTTTGAATGTAGATTCAGTCTTGGGGGGGCATCTCCAAACTCAGTCAATTCAAATGCAACCAATTTACCAACCAATTGATCTCTTGTGACAGTTGTATGGGCTCTGAATTCTTCAATGGAAGCAACTTTGATTTTATAAGAAGCAAGAAGGGATCTAAGAACTTTGCCATCAATCTCATCTTCATCCAAGAATCCACTAGCACATCTAATGCCACAAACAAGCTCATTTACTCTTGGCATAAAATTAGTGATATTTTATCTTCTCTCATCTTCAGATTTTCAAATTTTCCTTTCAAACTCTGTAGCCTTGCACATTTAACATACTTGTCTCCTTCATGTAAAAGTTCCAGTTTTTCCCAAATCTCAAGAGCAATTTGTAGATCAACAACATTTGAAAGCTCTAAATCAGATAAGGCACTTAGAAGGGCTTCTTTAGTTTGCAGATTATTTTCAGCATCTATGATTTCAGTTGGGGTTTTCAGGCCATTCTGTGGAGGAGTATACTTCGTTGTGTCCATGGTCTAGTACTGCATTCCCATACATTGCAAATGACATTTCATGCGACTTTTCAAGAGATTAAAGTTGGTTGCTTCAAACTTCAGACTATCCTTCTTGTAGGATGACATCCTAGATCTCCTTAAGCAGTTAAGTTCTTTTAGACGAACTTAGCTCTAAAACTAATTGTTAGATTCAGGGTAGACAACTGAGAGGGGGAGTGAATCAGTTATCCAAAAATTTCTTCCAATTTAAACACTTAAATACACTTTAAAATTTAATAGAAACACAATGCATTAAATCAAGAACAGAAGCACATGAGACACCAAAATTTTGACATGGAAAACCTGGTTAAGGGAAAAACCATGGGGTGACTAACCCAAGAATGTATTCTTTGTTAGAAGAATAGAAAGAATAAAATGGCACATGCCAATTAGGGCTCACTGCCTGAGCACACTGCTCACAAGAGGCTCACTACCTACAAGAGACTCAGTGTCTACAAAATAATAAGTATCAAATACTTGAACTGGAAAATAACATCTTCACCATGCTTGAGTTAGTTCCATTTAAGCCCAATACTTTTGCTCTGCCTTTCGCTCTCCTCCTTGCTACCAAACTCTCATCTCCACACGATACATTTGAAATGACTTTCTAATCCCTCATTTATACAAGGCATCAACTTAGGAATAATCATCTAAGTTGGCAAACATCTACAAGAACATCCGGAAGATGTGTAACTCATCCGGTCGGCCAGACTAAGGAAGAACACCATCATCTGGAAGTAATTCTTCAATTACGAGCTTAGAATCTAATGCAAACCACCAACACAAATTGGACATGATCCAAAGACCTCCACAAGCTTGCCTGAATCACCAAGAACATCCACACTACATCTTCTTTCTAAAATCCTTCTCTCCTTCATCTGAAACCTCGAGAACATAATCTGTCATCACTGTCACAAAGAAATAGATTCTTGCGGACCTCCAAACCACGAACAAATTGAGTTGAGACTTCTCAAGGACTTCCTAAATATTCCACCAAATCTGCAGAATAGGATAATGCATTTCTGGATCTCACTAGACCTATCTGTATCACTCTATCACCTCTGAACACCCGCCAGAACCGGTTTTACTTGAGCAGCCACAACTTCTTCAAATATTCATATGGACCTCTAAAAACATTACTGGAACACGTTAAGACACATATCTACAAACCCTTTGAACCACATCCTCTGATCCTCATCTTAACTAGATCTTTTTCCTTACTGTCTTCACTGTTCTTCACTGTTCCTAATATGACCAATTTTCTTAATATCCTCAGCAAACAGTTCATCAAATCCTGATCATTAATACAACAGGAGTATGTTGTCATAAATGACAACACCAGTTAGGCCCATACTTACAATAGACACTACTATAATGCTCTTGAAGAGAAGCTAAACCTCATCTTTTAACTGGTACCCAACAGTATTAAACTTGACAAGAAGAAAATTACACATGAACAAAATACATTCAAAACACCCTTCTCAATATTAGCTCTACAACTAGAGAAAGTTTGTTGTTGGGTTGGTCAAATTTGCCTCTTGGAGGCACCAGAATTCCTACCGCCATCCCTACATGGGAAAAACAAAACTTGATAGAATAAAAAGAGAGAAGAGAGTTCTCTCATGCTATAGAAAACTAGCAGATCTGGAAAATTTTGATTTCTAGAATGATATACAAGACTCAAAAAACCCTAAGAAAATAAATACATTGGACCTAAGGGATCCTCGAAGTAAACCTATGCAATAGGATCCCATTATCATGCTTGAATGGGCGTCAATCCACCATCCAGGTTGTCGTTCACTGAGTGTAGTGCCTTGATGGTTGTTGCTCCTCTTGGCAGCCTAAATCAACACAAGACCAAAACTCAACACAAAAAAGGAACTCATGATGTTCACTAGGCCACCAACCATTAAGAAACTTGGTAACATTTCATTACCTCAAATCTCCTATGCTTCAACTATGAGATGAACAAACATTGGCAGTTACAGGATTAGCATGGCATAGGAAAGAGAAGAGAGGGGATTTTAGGATGCATGTAGGTTAGGGTTTACTAACCCTTTGGCCCCTTTATTCATTCCATGTGGTATAAAGAATACCTATTTAATTATATGTGATTCTTCACGTAATGCAATATTAATATTCTCTACTTGCCCGACTAATGGTAAATCTAGTAAGTTTTTATTTCTCCATCAACTAAATTTTAAAAAAATTTACAAGCATGATATCTGTTTCTAAAAAGTATCGAAGTGTTGTCATCAATTTATTAGTTAATACTACCCATAATTGTTTATTTCTTAATTTTCATAATTTTTTTCATTTGAAACAATATATTGTAGTGAATGTATAAGGGAATGTTTTCCTAGTAAATTACAGGTATGTAAACCTTTCATTTATTAATAAACTATATATATAAACATGATATGTGTTAGCATAATCTTTGTACTTTTGATTGAAACTAATATTTTCCTTATGATGAAGTCATGAATGAACCCTTGACCACACGTAGTTTACCATGTTGAAGAACTAAATTGACTTTATTTATAATGAATATCCTCTACTTGAGCCACCTTTTTTTATCAATAAGGTCTTATATTTTATGTTTTAGTGTAGTGCACCTACCCATATTTTCTTCCCATGTATCTAATGATAATTGAAAAAAAACTAGAAGCGTTGAAGTGTTAAATTGTGATATTTATGGATCTATCAATTGTAGAATGACATGAAGTAAGGTGATTAGAGGTTGTGGAATTTATTGTAGCTCTATGTGAGTATGAACAAGTAATCTAGTAAGATTTCTATTCCTTTAGTTTTACTTGAATCATTTTGTCTTGAGTAGTGATCTAGTATTGACATAACTGTAGTCTAACGTTGGATACCTTAGCCTAACATTATTGATGTTTTGAAAAAAAATTAGGGTTTTTGTTTCATTGTGTTCTTTTTGTGATGAGAGCATGACATTTCCACAACCTCTCATCACCTTACTTCATGTCATTCTAGAATTGATAGATCCATAAATATCACAATTTAACACGTCAACGCTTCTATTTTTTTTTTACAACTATCATTAGATACATGGGAAGAAAAATATGGGTAGGTGCACTACACTAAGACATAATATATAAGACCTTATTAACAAAAAATAGGTGGCTCAAGTTGAGGACATTCATTATAAAGAAAATCAATTTAGTTCCTCAACATGATAAACTATGCGTGGACAAGGGGTTCGTTGATGACTTCATCATAAGGAACATATTACTTTTAATCAAAAGTACAAAGATAATGCTAAAACACATCTCATGTTTATATATATAGTTTAATAATAAATGAAAGGTTTACATACCAATAATTTACCATAAAAAAAACATTCCCTAATACATTATAGCCTAATAAACAATTATGGGAAATAATAACTAATAAATTGATGACAATAGTTATAGCCTTTTTTGAAAAAGAGATCATGCTTGTATTTTTTTGTCATAATTTTGTTGAAGGAGAAATAAAAACTTACTAGATTTACCATTAATTGGGAAAGCAGAGAATATTAACGTTGCCTTAGGTGAAGAATCACATATAATTAAATAGGTAGTGTTTATACCACAAGGAGTGAATAAAGGGACCAGAGGGTTAGCAAACCCTAATGCTACATGTGTCGTAAAAATCTGTAATGCCCCTCATTTTGTCCTAAGATAGTCAGTAGCTTTATATTGTTCTTTACTAGTAAAAGATGTTTGTATTTATTGTTATGATTGTGAGCTAGGATGGTGTAGTATTACTCTTTCGAGTACCCTACTACACTGCAATTCCCTGACTCTGTGTGCTTGATGTATTTGCATATACTTGTATACAATCTACTATTCTTATGGAAGTTGCAGGTACCAGGCCTCAACTCCACCTAACTTAGGAGGTTTGAGCAGGCCCCTACACCAATGGATAACATTGAGGGATATAACATGAGGTTTGCCTAGGTCAGTTTTGTTTTTAGTCAGTGGTCGTGAGTTTTGTTGTTACTTTATGGTCATTGCCTCGGTTATGGTTGTCATTGGTATGCTTTGGTTTCAGTCTTTGTGTATTGGTGATAAATGAATTTATTATTATAATGATATTAATGGTATTTTATAGTCGATATTTATTAGTGTGAAACTAGGAGTATGTTTAAGTGATTCAATTATTGATTTTTTTATGGATTCTAATTGATATTGTCCTAAGTCAGGCATAATATTGTATGATTAATACTATATGGTAGTTTGAAAATATTTTTAATTAACAATTTATTGTTGTGAGTTGTCAGATGAGAATTTGGTTTGGGAGAATCTCTCTATCAAATAAAATTAATTGTCTTCTACTTTTAGTGATTAGTGGGATCCTCTGTAACAGATTATGGTGATATGGAATTAAAGGGTTTGTCTATTTTGGGTTTTCGTGGTTTTTATCTTAAAGAGGGAAGAGTTTTAGCAGGGAGGTTCCGGGGGAAGAGAGAGGGAGTTCCACAAAGAGGAGGTTGTTGTTATCTTATTTGGTTCAACATACAAGAGGTATGCGAATGGATCTTATCGACTATTATGTTATACTATTCTCTACAAATCAGTAAGAGCATATATTTCTAAACTATCTATTCATTTACTTCTCTGTGTATTCTATGATCATCGCATCTCATGTAATATATTTCTGTCAAACCGTTAATGTGACTTTTTCTTTTGCAATTCCATTTGCCTGAATGTTTCAAAATCCTCCCCACAAATCCATTAGAACCATTTCCTGATATTTTCTTTAGTTTGGAAGTGTCTAAACCTTTTTTGATATTCCAATTTGCATAATGCATTTCTCCTTTAGTTGATATTTATGTGTGCATGGCTGATTTTCTCGCCATGATAGCTATCCTGCAAACACCCTAGACCTTTTCAATGAGAGACCTTTTAAATCTGTGATTTTTTTTCCATTAAGCTAAGATTCATTGTTTTGTTATTCAAGGTAGATCATCATACATAGTCTAGTTTTATTTGAATGATGCATATAATTTTTCATCCGGGCATATGAGATTTTATCCCATTATAGCAGTTTAGATGAGATTGTCAATTTCGTTATGAAAACTTCATATACCCATATGGTCTAAGACCTTACCTAGTTTGTCCCATATTTGATTAAGATCACCATCCTCTTTTTATTTTTATATATATGCCCCTCTAGATGTCTCTGATTGGAGCGGAGATGAGATTCGTGGTTTGGTCATGAAAAATTCTTTCTTTCATGTCTTTTCTTGCTAAGTATATTCTGCTATGAATGTCAAATAAATATAGAGTAAACCCTACACCTTCTGATAGAATCTAAACAAGCATCCTGAAAACCCTTTTTCTAGGGAAACATCACTAACGTGTTACACTAGTGGTAAAGATGGATCAGATTTTATCTATATCTTCATCTTCAATTTCAGTACAGTCATCACCATCATCTTCATCATCTTTGTCCATACTAGTAATACCTTCATTAAGCCTGACATTATCAAGAAGCTCATCATAGGCCTTCAGAAGCCTGGCCTCATCAGGGACGTATTTCTGGATAAACTATTTATTGCTGCTATAGACTGAAAGTGTTGTAAGAAAATAGTAGCAATCTAAGAAAACATCCTGTTAATTTGTAAACTATTTACCAGTAGTAAATCAAATATGTTTTAGAAACAAATTGATAAATGCCAAACTATATATCTTTTTTTTTGCATGAGAAAGAATTCAGTGTTCATCGGAACAAAAAAGAAGTAGCTGCACAGGAATACACAAGCAGACTTTTCACTACAGTGGTAGAGAAATAATTCTCTTTTCTGCCTTTCGCATAGAATCTAATAAGATTCAAAATTTAGAATTACCCTACCACCTGCATCTTCCAACCAAGCTCTCCAATTCTGCAAAGATCTTAGTTTTTGGTTGACATAACCCTTTGGTTAAGATCCTATAAAATGTGGCGTGATTTAGGTTGATAGGTCTAGGTTATTTTCTACAGAGCTCTTCCAACAGAACTTTTCATTTCTATAGGGCCTCACCCTGTTCCAAAGCTCCCTTTTTATCTCATGCAGAGACGATGCTAGAAAAGGTTGTGAAGTCCAACATCTCATTCAACTTATGCATTGCTTGAAAGTTCTTAGGCCTTTTCAACGAACACTCTTTGTGTGTTCATTGTTTTGTTCATGAGACGTCATCTCCTTGTAACTTTCCATACAACCATTTATCTTTAGTGTTTATGTTTTCTCATTCTACTACCTATTTAATAGTATATATTATGCTATTCCAACACTTCTAGTGTGGCTCATGCTTAGATCTAGCTAGGTCCATTGATTGCATATAGTTTTCCAAATGTTGAGACCATGTTTATGTTTCTTTTTTAGCTTGCATCCTTACCATGACACTTCAGTTACTGATATTCTATTACTAATGCTTCTTCTTCACTAACTAAAAATATGATATGATAAGAGTAAGTTATGACATGTAATATCACTCATACTATTTACGTCTTAGGTTGCTAAAGTTATGGTAAGATAGTTTTTGCTCATACTATTATTGTTGGCAAAGATAAAATCTTTAATAGCTCTAACAAAACTATTTATGATTTAGAAATAAAGTCATTATGTTTAGAAAAAAAAAGAAATTTAAGTTTTAAAAAAAGAAACGTTTCTATAAGTTGTTGACTTCAGAATCATTGTTGAGAATCTCAGCTTAGTAGTAAGTATCTCTAATTTTTTTTATTGGTTAGACATTGTTATGAATGGTATCTCATTTGTATCTTCATTCGACGATGCATGGGAGGCTCTTTCTATTCTTATCTTTTGATGTTAGATGTAAATGGATTAAATCATTTGTAGGAAGATCCCTTATTAATTTCTCCAGCTAGGTAAAATAGGAATCTTTGAAGTGGAAATAAAGATTAGGGAAAGTTAGTATCATTTAGTTGTATTTCTTAGTTGGGTGACCTCAAATCTCTTAAAGATTTATATCTGAGAATAATTAAGTTTTATGTCATTTAGTTATAAGTATTTTAATATATTATTTATTGGAAATAGGTTCAATAATTACCTGTGTATTAGAATTAGATATGGTATCAGAAGAAGTTATATTATTGGAGTCATAGGTTTATGATTAGCTTGTAATGGAGGAAGTTATCGAAATGGTTAAATTTAAAATTAGTTGATATCTGAAATTGTTTATTATCACTTTCTTTGGATTGGGTTAAGTTAAGATATTGTTTATAGAAATGTATTAGTCTATGTTTTCATTAATTGATTAGTTAACATTTGGTTGTAAGTTTGCAAATAAATTTGTCTATGGGTGTCATAAGTTTAGGTTGCAATATAATCCATTGGGAAACCTTTTAAAATTAATTATAGTAGGTTCTTGAGATAAAAGATATTCAAATTTTATAATAGTTAATTTTACAAACCTTGGCGAGATTAGGACTTTAGTGCATCTTGGCTATGACTAATATTCTAGTTAGTAAGATTGTAGGATCTTGATGTCTTGATTATTAATATTGTTTTATTGATTTGTTTTATATCTCTTAGAGTCATAGGTTTACGTGCAATTTGAGTTGTGATTGGGATTTTTTTTAAAAGTGTATAGAAGTGAATTGAGAGTAGTAAGTTATTAAATTAATCAAATGAGGAATAATAAACATTGTGATTTGATTTGAATAGTGAGTTTGTGATTCAATCTAAAAAGAGAGATTTAAGGTATTAACATTGTTCAAAAAGTGTTCTTGGATATTTAAATATTTATTCCTTACTGTTTATTGCTGATTTTGGACCAATGTGTATTAGCGATGCGATTTGGTCATGTCGTTTATTTTGGTTTTGAGTCTTTCTATTTTAATTGGTGACCATGTCAATTCATGGGAGTTCAAGTTTGTTAAGTGTCATGCTTTGATAGTTGTTTATTGGTATTTATGTTAATATCTTTTTAGCTCCAGAGGCTTGTTACCTTGAATCCTGTGCAATATGGTGGCAAGGACATATTGGTGATATGTCTTTTGGTATGAGTTCTTGATGTAGATTGGAAAAGATTGTTGTTTTGAATTTGAAAATTGTTGATTAAATGTTTTATTTAATTTGGGATTTTGAAATGGACAGGGGAAAGTTTCGTGGTTGAGAGTTTGGATCTAAAATGATCTATGCAATGTTTTGGTTTTCGAAAATTTGATGCCTTTCAATCCCTTTTCCATGCATGTTATTGGTTTATGGGTGATGGTTAAGGCTTGCAAATTGTATGTAGGGGAGTCGCTTCCATGGTGGCACCGATGCCCAAAGTAGCTGCCTGGAAAACCCCATGGAAGTTGTAAGCAAGTGATAACTAAATAATTGATCTAAGTGGGTTGGGTAGTGATCCATTTAACAAGATAAGTATGATTCCACACCCATGCCTTAAGTGCTTTCAAAGGCTAAGGATGGGATGAGAAGGCCTGGTTGGCAAGTTTGACTTCCTTGTCTCCATGAGAGGAAGTGTTGACTTTGCATGTGTCACCCTATGGGGCCGGTGCCTATAGAGAGGTTGCCAGGAAAACCATAGATGGGGGCTGGCTTCTAGTGAGAGATAGCGTAGAAAACCCATGCTAGGACCATGCGATGACACCCTCCCTACTGCAGCTTAGTTATTTCCTCTTTCTCTTTTGTTGTTACCTTTGGAGTTTAGACTTGTCTTAATGATCTTGATGAACTGACTTAGTGATTTGTTTTATCTTGATGATTTGACTTATCTTGAGTATTGTCTTGATGATTTTACTTATCTTGATGATTGACGTGTCTCGATGATTTGACTTGTCTTGATGTTTGAGTAGTTTGGATGATTTGTGATGATCTGAGTTGTCTATGTCAACCTTTATCTATTTGCTTGTATCCTTGACTTAGTGGAATCTCATTGTTATCTCCTAGCTCAGGGGGTGGACCTCAGGGATCCACATGGTTGGGTGGAAGAGCTTAATCCATTGGTTTTTCTTGGCCAAACTAACTTGTGTTCACTACAAATGATTCTCTAGTTCCAGACTTGTACTTGCATCCTCAAAAGTTATATTATAATTTCAGTATTGTATTATATTGTTGTATATTGTAAACTAATGTGATTGATCATGTAATATTTTATTTGAACCTTTATAAATATTCATCTCTACAAATGAATGATGTAAATCCTCTGCTATTGTATTATAATGTATATCACTTGTATTGTTATAATTTTATGTTTTTCTAATGCAGTTATGTTCCCAAGAGGTGTTATCTGTTCATTTTATTTAATGTTGTTAATAGTGTAGATGATTAATGCATTTACTTGCTACAAAAAAAAATATTTCTGTTATTTTCCATTTGTTAGTCTAACACTCTAGGGTTGCATGACGAGGCATCACATTTGGTATCAGAGCCAAGTTATTGCAAAATTAGGGTTTCCAACAGATTCACTCTCAAGGCAGCCAATTTACTAATTTTTTGGATTTGTTTCTGGGTAAGTGGTATCCTGGACCTAATAAGTTACAGTAAAAATTTTAGAGAATTTACATTTCATTTGTGTGATTTATTTCAAAAATATCAATTTCCATCATGACGGGGCATGCAACAAGAGACAAAAAGAATGCTGCCACGCCGGGGAAATCCTCTGATAAGGATGGGGAAACAATAGAGGATAGTAATCCCAATGAGGAAATAAGTAAGTTCAAGTAAGAGGATAAGTGAGATATGTGTGACCTAAGAGGAGATATATTAGATATACGAAGCATGTTAAGCGCCTATATGAATGAACCAAGAAAGGAGTTCTCAAGCAACCAAGGTGAAACCTTCAAGTTGGCTAATAATGACACAAATTTTAATACTCCTATGGGATCTAGGAATTTTTTTCTAAAGGTCAATATGCGCAAGTTCGATGGTAAGGATCCTCTAACATGGATAAACCAAATGGAGAATTTTTTTGAAGTACATCAAATCCCATATGGACAAGAGGTCGCGATGGCTTCCCTATATCTAGAACCAGATCAATTCATTTGGTATCATTGGCTTTGTACTCATCAGAGGAAAAAGGGTCTCACCGTCTCATGGTCAACTTTTATAGAAGAACTCCAAGCATAATATAGCAATAGTGTGACAGATAACTTCTTCAACCAGCTTGCTAAACTTCAACAAGCAGGATCAATTAAGGACTATATTCAAAAATTCTAAAATCTATCCTTAAGAGTGGATACAATTACAGAGGAGAACTTGAATTATTTATTCTTGGGTGGTCTTAAGGATCGCATTCAACATGAGGTATGTATGTTTAGTCCTAGCTCAGTAAATGAGTCTTTTATCTTGGCACGCAGGGTAGAGAAGAAGTATTTGATTCCTAGAAAGCAAGGGGCTAATGTGAGAAGAGAGAAAGGATATTCAACACCTTCCCTTCCTCAACCTACTAGGTTGACTCCACAACAAATTGAGGAGAAAAGAGCAAAAGGGTTGTGTTTCAATTGTGATAGAAAATACAGTTGAGGACATAAATGTAGTGAAAAGAAATTGTTCTATATTGAAGGTCCAAGTGAGGAAGAAGAGGAGGAACCCATATTAGAGGAGGATAGGGAGTCAAGTGAGGCATCACATGATTCTCAACCAATCATTTCTTGTCATGCACTCTTAGGTTTCAGTGCACCACAAACTCTCAAGGTAGTGGGTTTCCTAAAGAAGCAGAAAGTAACAGTGTTGATCGACTCAGGTAGTACTCATAATTTCATCAACAAAAAGTTGACAACTCATCTAAATTGTTTTATATATCCATCCCTAGAGTTTCAGGTTTTGATTGCAAATGGGGATACAATTAGTTATTCAGGGAAGTGTCATAGCGTTAAATGATCCATGGGAGATTATCAACTTGATACCCCAATGTATGTGATATCCATGGGTACAGCAGATATTGTTTTGGGAGTACAATGGCTTACTACATTGGGAACAATTGAGATGAACTTCCAAGAACTATTCATGAGATTTCAATTAGAAGGAAAGGTAGTGGAGCTAAGGGGGTTGAAGGAAAAATCCCCATAGATGGTAAGCTCTCATCAAATGCAAAAGTTGCTTAAGAAAGGAGCGAATGGATTTGTGGCCCAGCTATGTTCATTAGAAGTCTCTCAATCTAATGCTCTTACTCATCCAAATTTACACGCAATAATTGATCGTCACTCAGTGGTTCTTGGAGATATGCCTAAAGGACTTCCTCCTAAGAGGGATCATGACCATGCCATACAACTACTACTAGGGATCCAACCACCAAACATCAGGCCTTATAGGTACCCACACATACAAAAAAGTGAGATAGAAATTTTTTTCAGGAGATGCTAGAGGTAGGAATTATCAGGCATAGCCAAAGTGCTTATTCCTCGCCTATGGTGATGGTGTGTAAGAAGGATGAAACTTGGCTCATGTGTCCAGATTATAGAGTGCTCAACATGTACACCATTAAACATAAGTTTCCTATTCCAGTCATTGATGATTTGCTAGATGAATTGAATGGAGCTATGTATTTTACCAAGTTAGATCTTAGATCTGGTTATCACCAAATTCGGATTAAGGAGGAAGATATTTGTAAGATAGCATTTCAAACTCATGAGGGTCATTATGAGTTTTTGGTGATGCCATTTAGTCTTACCAATGCACCATCTACATTCCAAAGTTTGATGAATTCCATTTTTAAGAAGTTCTTGAGAAAGTTTGTGTTAGTGTTCTTTGATGATATATTGATTTATAGAAAGACTTGGGAAGAACATTTGTAGCATGTAGATCAAGCATTACAATTACTCAAAGATCATCAACTCTATGCTAAGCCATCCAAGAGTATTTGGGACACATAGTTTCACATGAATGAGTAAAGGTGGACCCTAACAAAATTAAGGCTATCATGGAATGGCCTATTCCAAAAACCATTAAGAAACTGAGGGGTTTCTTGGGATTGATAGGGTACTATAGAAGATTTGTGAAGAATTATGGTTGTATAGCAACACCCCTCACCACTCTATTGAAGAAGGATTCTTTTCATTGGAATGAGTCTACTAATGTAGCATTTGAGCAATTGAAGGAGGCTATGTGTACAACTCCAGTGCTTGCCACTCTGAACTTCACCAAGGAATTCATTGTGGAATGTGATGCTTCTAGAAATGGGATAGGAGCAGTTCTCATGCAAGAAGGTTGACCAATTTCTTTTGAGAGTTGTCAATTAAAGGGTAAAAATCAGTTCAAACCTATTTATGAGAAGGAAATGCTAGCAATCCTTCAT
This sequence comes from Cunninghamia lanceolata, assembly GCA_027924645.1. NCBI lineage: Eukaryota > Viridiplantae > Streptophyta > Pinopsida > Cupressales > Cupressaceae > Cunninghamia > Cunninghamia lanceolata. Next base: position 7,392,858 of record BSBN01000934.1, read on the forward strand.
GCAGTTAAATAATGGAGGTCATATTTAATGGGTCGACACTTCAAGGTTAAGACTGATCATGAGAGCCTAAAATATTTTTTGGAACAAAGACTAACCTCTAAAGAGAAACAAAAATGGGTCACTATGATGCTAGGATATGACTTTGAGATTGTATATAAGAAAGGGAAGGAAAATATTGTGGCCGATGCACTTTCTAGGAAGGATGAGAAAGATGAAGTCTTATTGTGTGCCCTTTCAATATTACAAGCAAATTGGGTGGAAGAAGCCAAAGTAGAGTGGAAAAATGATGTTGCAACAAGTAATCTCATCCAACAATTAAAAAGTGATCCTAGTAGTTCAGATAGGTTTTGTTTGAAGGGGGATATTCTTTGGTATAAAGAGTGCTTGTATCTCTGCAAGAATTCCACTCTTAAACACAAGATTCTCATAGAGCTACATGAGTCCCCAGTTGGTGGTCATTCAGGATTTTTGAAGACATATCATCGGGTCAAGCAAGTTTTGTTTTGGGAAGGGCTAAAAGGTGATGTTCAAAAATTTGTGGCTGAATGTTTGGTTTGTCAAAGAAATAAGGGGGAGACAATTAAGACACCAGGTCCCTTGCAACCCTTATCTATTCCTAGCCAGTGTTGGGAAGAGGTATCCATGGACTTCATCACAGGGCTTCCCAAATCTAAAGGTCATAATGTTATCATGGTAGTAGTTGACCACCTCACTAAATATGCACATTTCATTGCATTATCACATCATTTTACAGCAAGTGCAGTGGTAAAAGTTTTCTTGGAGAATATCCAAAAGCTACATGGTACACCTAAGGTTATTGTTAGTGATCGTGATCCTATCTTTACTAGTAACTTTTGGAAAGATTTATTCTCATGTTTTGGTACTCAATTGGCTCATAGTTCTTCATACCTTCCTCAATCAGATGGGCAAACTAAGGTTGTTAATAAATGTTTGGAAGGATATCTACGTTGTTTCACTTCAGAGAAACAATCTCAATGGGTAGATTGGCTACCACTTGCAGAATGGTGGTATAACACTTCTTTTCATAGCTCATAAAAAATGTCTCCATTTTTGGCACTTTATGGATATCATCCTCCTTCCATCACATCATCATTAAAGGTGTCACCAAGAGTTCAGGCAGTAGAGGACCACTTGCTTCATCAACAACAGGTACTTTTAGGACTCAAGGAGAATTTAGCTATGGCACAAAATTGAATGAAACAACAAGAGGACCAACATCGTAGTGAAAGAAATTTTGAAGTTGGGGATTGGGTCTTCTTGAGATTGCAGCCTTATAAACAAATCTCAATGAAGCAAGAAAAAAAGAATAATAAGTTGTCTCCAAGATATTATGGGCCATATCAAATCATGCAAAAGATTGGTAGTGTTGCCTACAAGCTAGAGTTGCCACCATCTACAAAGATACATCCAGTTTTTCATGTTTCTTGTTTGAAGAAGGTAATTGGGTAGAATATTCCTACACAAACAATACTACCAGAGCTCGATGCAGAAGAAAGAATAATTTTGGAACTAGAGTGCATTCTTCAAACATGCATGAAGAAGCTGAGGAATAGAACCCTCACTCAGTATCTCATCTAATGGAATAATTTACTAGTTGAAGAGGCCACATGGGAGGATGAGGAGTTCATTCAAAAGAATCCACACTTGGTTAGCATTGAGGACAATGCTTCTTTGAAGAGGGGGGGCATGCTATGCCCTTAATATTGGTGTACATAGGGTTATGAATAGTCGGCTTGTGGCTATCTTAACTCCTAATCAAGTCATGTTATCATTATTATATTATTATTTCGTTATATAGGTTGGACTAGGTGTTATATAGGGGTGGGTATATTCATCCTAAGCACAATTAGGTATATATAGGAGGAGGTGAGTCTTATTTCATCATCATATTGTGAAGTTTGTTCTCATTGGAGATATTTGGAGGTTGCCCCCTCAAAGTGGCCTGTTATTCTCAGTTATTATCAAGTATTTGCAGAGTATTTCATATTATCTTCTTCCATTGTGCAAGTTATTTCATTACATGTATGAAGACTTGATATGTGTAAAGGAGGCTCGGTGTGGAATTCCAAACATGGAATATGCACTAGAGAATGCTGCTTAATTAAAGAGGGCTTTGATATCTTTGTGCCTATGCAAAGATGAGGTGTGATGTAGAATAAGGAGAAACTAACATTGAGATTAGATGAAGCATTGAAATCTGCATTCCATATTTCCAAATCCAGGTGTAAGTATGTTTAGAAAGAGACACCAAGAGGATTTTATTAGAGATATATTTATTTCTGCCCTAGTTGTCATCATTTCTTGCTGATCTGAGCCACCCAACTATTGGAAAGAGGTTGTAGGATTTTGAGGAAAGTTTATTTTTGAATTCTTTGTTGTTTACCAGCATGTTTGAAGAAGACTGACAAAGGCAATTATGAAGTGAAGATTGTGGATGGTGAATTATGCATTTGTTTCCCTACGTAGACCTGTGAAAGTGTATAGAAGACAAGTGACTGGCATATCAAGTATGAGGAATACTTTTATATGATATTCACTAGTGCATTGGAGAAGGCTGTGACCTAGTTTGGAGACTTCCTAATGTAGTGTTACTCTTCCTATCATTGCCCAAGCCATTTGAAGTAACACAATACGATAATGTCATTTGATTTGAAGGTTCATTCTTTGTACAACCATTCATAGTTTGAAGACTATTATTTGCATTTAGTTTGCTTTGATTTGTGGTTGGAAGTAATATGTTGTAATCTCTACTCACTACCATACATTGTGAAAATCAAACCTGAGTACTTTATTGATAGTGCCGACTGTATTATTCCATCTTTGTTGAAAGAAAAGAATTTCTTCTATTCATGGAGACTGAAGTTTGTTTTTTGGAAACTAGAGCCATTGTGGACAATTGTTTTGTGAAATAAGGTATTATAAAGTGGTTGAATTATTTGGTCTTAACGAAGGTATAACATTGAAAAATTATAGATTCAAAGTTTAAATAAGAGTTTCATTGGAGTAATAAGGTAAGAATTGTTGAAGGTTTAATTTGGTGAAGGTTTAATAGTGTCTTGGATGTACAAGATTGACTAGTGTAAGGGTCCATTATTGGTCAAAATTGACATCATTATTTTTAGAATTTGAACATGGCCACACATTATGCTTGTGTTCTTGGTGTCATCCATGCTATCCTTGAGAGAAATTTTGAAGACTCATATGCCTATGCCATCAAAGGTTTAATGCTACACCTGATAGGGCTATTAGAGATTCACTCGCAACCTCAAGTGGATAAAGTGTAACATGGCCACATTGGACAGAGGCGGCATCAGAGGATGGAGGATTTTCGATCATGTCAAGTGAGCTTCTCTGTTTCAGATGATGCTTTGCATGAGAAGCATTTTTGGTTTTGGTTGTTTTTCTTTTCTTTGTTGATGCTGACGAATTTGAAGAATGTATGTTTTGTGAAGATTTTGTTTTGGAGATAGGTTTGGGATTTGGTGTTGAGCTCAATATGGATTGTTGTCCAGTGAGCTTCAAAGAGTATATGATTGATAATTATACCCTTTCATAGTCACTAGACCATGACAGAGATCTATCATATCTCTTAGGGTTCATTGTCGAATAATTCATGACTTTGTGATTTGAGAGTTTGGGACTAAAGAGCTCAAGAACACAGCTCAAAGTTGTGCCTTTCTAAGGGTAGACAAGATAGCATGATGGAGCCCCGCTTGGTTCAGGATTTGTTCTTTGGGAGAAGATCTTCTATAAAATATGTATTCATATTATGTAATCAAGTTTGTTGAGTATTTTAGCATTTAGGGGGTTACCTTGGTACCATTGCAGGAATAATGTAATAAGGGGGGATGTTGGCATAATAAGAATGGTATTACATTGTTAGCATTTGGTATTAGTTTGTTAACTACCACTAGTTATTAGTAGTTATCCAGTTATGAGTAGTTATGTTCGGTTACATATAACCAGAATCCCCTCATAGTTTACATACATGGTTTTGTATTTGCATATCATCGAATCAATAAATAATTTAATTTACTTCACAAAATTAGTCCAAGGAAAAGAAAGCAAACCACCTCACTACTTCTCACCAAAGGCATGGCAAAAAAATTCTAAGCTTGAGAAGGCATCTTCTCATTATTTTTCGCCCACAAATTTTGTTTCCTTTTAAAGTTCATGGAACCTACAACAACTTGGCTAGATTTGTGGCATTTATGACACACCCTCAATGGATCCTGATAGATATTATATGATGCACCCATTCACCAAATTTAAAGGATAAGGTGGTCAAAAAAGGAATCACATTATTCACATCCATATTAACACAAAATACAGAAAACAAAGAGTCCTTTTTACATTTGGTCACTAAATCAAAATCAATGAATTGACCAAAAGATTTAGTGAAACCCACCAACACATCATCCTCCCAATATTTTAGTGATAACCTAGGAAGCCTAACCTAGACCTAGATTCTATTAATTCATTCCATTCTTAGGATCATAGCCCAAAAACCATTTTAAATGAGTATGGACTAGCCTTGCCAAGAAGTTGTTACCCATCCAAGAGGGTCAGAACACAATATTCATAGTTCAAAAAGGAGATAAAAAGAAGCCCTTCATTATAGCTGATATCTCATATTCACTGTAAAGACTCCATTTTCTATTAGTTGATTTTCTAAAAACATCAATATTTGGCCTAGCCCTAGAAAACTCCCAAATAAGAGAATTCCCCAATCTAGAGGACTATCTTTCAACAATAAATGTTAGGGACACTAATAAAAACACCCTTACCATCCCCAATAGGAGATAAAGATAAAGAATGAGTAGGGCATGGAAGTAACCTTACCTTTAATAGCATCAACCCAAGATTTATCTAAAGGAAACCAAAGTCATTACCAACAACGACCCCAAATCTTGTAGTGCCATAGAAACCTCCACTACCTCCAAACCTTGATTAATAGAATTATAAGATGCTTGCAAAGTAGCTATTGTAACATCATCAAACACATTTGACTTTCGTGCATTTAAATTTGAAATCCTGCCAAAGACAAAGCTTGTATGGGCACTAGTATGAGACATGTTTCCCCCTAAGTGTGCAAGCTTATAGCATGAGTGGAAAGAACCAAAAGCACCAAAACATCCTTTCTACAAAAGCCAAAACTTGTATGGGCACTAGCACGAGTCATGTTCCCCCTAAGCATGCAAGCACATATCATGAGTGGAAAGAACCAAAAGAACCAACACATCATTTTGACAAAAGCCATGCTCTATCCTAGTAGGAGAAATAAATGAGCCCTTGGCATTAACACCAAGGAAAAAATCATGAAGAGAGATGGGGAACTGCATAGACTTTAGAAGGAGGAAACCAATTTCAAATTATATTTCAAGCTAATACCATCATGACAATCCCACCCAGCATCAACTAGACTAGCAACCATCACAAAAGGGCATTCTAACACCACTAAACCCACACCTTCTCTACAAAGAATACCTCAGAGGCCCTTTGATAGACTTCAAACTAGAGGTCAATAAGTCTTTGCTCTTCTTCCTTGTCTAAGGAACCATTCAACACATCCTTAACCTCTCCCTTTGCAACATCAAGACCATCTTTATACTCATCTTCCTCATCTCCATCTTCCTAGTTGTTCTTGCTCATCAATGATTCAAACCCCATTCTTCCTAGTGATTCTATTAAATTAAATGTAAAACTACTAATATTTAAATAAAATTCATCTTATTATTAACACAAACTTCTCACTAATATTTCAAATCCTAAAATTCTCATGGAGCTTTTATATAGGATTATCCTAAAATTAAGACAAATTGTTTTGAGTGGTGCTTTTGAATACCATCAAATTAAAATAAAAAATATGTTTATGAGAATGAAATGGTTATTCAATATGCTAGACTACTACATTAATTTGATTATAAAAAAATTCTGATCAGTTTTATGCTTTGAAAGTTGGAAGGTTATTTATGATCCAACATGGGACGGCATCTTCCATTTTAAGAAATCAGACTAAAGTTGAGACATTTAATTCAATTTATATGTATTAGCCTAGAGGAATAACCTATGATCCAACCAAAAATATTGGTGACATAGAGAACTAAGTGGTGAATTCAAACACGTCATTATCAAGGAACACTAGAATATAATTTCGTCCATCGTATTGGAATACCTCCTCACAAAGAATTGTGAGTTCCATATATTTTAACTGAGAAAATACCAGCGCATAATTTTTCATTTTCTAATAATTTTTATAATGCGTTTCACTGAGGAACTATCAGATCTGAATATTTTAATCACTGAATAAAGGGAATACTTTCTTGTCTACAACCCACTGATTCAATAACACACGGGGATGTTTACAGTTCATATGAATGGTGGAAAGGAATTGATTATTCAGTTTCTTTTCAGTCAACCCTAATATATAAACCTTATCTCTTATGGCCCTTTATGGAATATTTTTTCCATGTGAAGAATCATCCTGTTCACTTACATCACAAAACAGTTCATCGAATTTTACTCGACACCAGAAAAGCAGGAAAATCTATTGGAGAATTTTTGTAGATAAACTTGTCTTCTACATTATTTTGAGGATAAAGAAATTTCCTATCCATTCGAAGTGGGGAACTGAAGTGGGCAACCAAAGTTGACATTTCATTCAGATACATTCCAAATCTTGCCTATATATGCTCTAGCCAAATAACATATCACAGACATGCCAGACTATCTCATTGAAAGCTTTATGCTTTTGAGATCCGTTAGTTAGGAGGAAAAATATGAGAGAAGTGCTACTACCTCTCCCTCAAAGGCTCCCAAAATCCCTGTTTTCTGTGATTTTCGGAACCTTATGAGGGGAGATAAGAGCATTTAATCTCACTTGGATTTGAAGCCATCGTATTGGGTACTCATGGTTTTCACACAAAGGAAAGGTAATTGTAGGTGAAATTTCCGTTCCTACTTATTTATTTGGTTCTTTGTTTTTTTGTGGCTATGGAGTATTTTCATATCCACTCTTTATTTTATGATGCTCATAAGAATTTGACTACAATTGTAGAATGCTTCAATTTGTATACAATGGCTATCTTTTGTTACTACTGTTCTCTTTCTTTTTGATGTTTCTCTGGCCTAGATGTTATGTTCTATGTTTATTTCTGAGACACTGTTCAAAATTATTTTTAGAAAAAGCGTAACAATTTCTCTTTCTACATTTGTCTTCAAACTACAAGCAACAAATCGTCTTAGCTGGATCATTTATATTCAAACAGTAAACTTAATTTATTTATCTTGTAGAACTAATCATTTATCTTCATTACAAGGATATCTTATTTATAGTACCTCATTGAAGATTTCATCCTTTTATTGCGCAACATCATTAAATATCTCATGCCATTTTCCCCCCTTAAACGAGATATAAGCATCTCATCCTTATGAACATAACTCACTGTTGTTTTGCGTAGTTATTTGACTAATGTTTTTAAAAGATGTTTCATTTCTTTCCCGATTGAACTTCGAATTAACTTTGAATGGTTACAACGTGGATAGGGACTTTATTTGATTCTCCACAATTATAATGGCATTGTTCCACTTGATTGTTGCGAAAGTGATATTGGTATGAGAGCTATATAAGAATTAGGGTGTACTGGAGTTCGTATTGATTCGCATCCTCCCTTCTAGCACTCTTTGAAAGATCCTCTACTTCTATCCTCTTTAAATATAATTTGAGTTGTTTAGTTTGAAATGATATTGTTAAATCTTTTTTATGGATCAGCTAAGATTTAAATTTAAGATCACTAGTTTGTTGTTAGGATGCTCTATCACTGAACTGCTGGCCTATTTGTGACCAATCCATCTATGGTCTAGGTGTGGCTCATTCTCCAACACTCCTCTTCAGGTACGCTGCCCGTGATTAGGGGCTCTTAACTAATACATGAAAAATGTTTATCATGGTATGAGAAGTTGGGGTACTCTACCATTGAGCTACTGACCCACCTGTAACAAATCCATCCAAGTGTGAACCAGACATCATTTGAATCATTGTAAAAACATCTAATGCTACTAAATAAATTTTATTTTTAAAGTTTTGCCATGTTATAAATTATGTAACCACAATAACCATTAGGATTTATACAAAATGTTCACTATATGGGGAAAATTTTATATTGTGATTGTCTATTAAGTATGACTTTAAGGGAGGTTTCTCTCCGTTTTGTATTTTGATTTGTCTTCCAAAGTAATGTTCTTCACTCTTCCATTCAGAGATGATATTTCTTTAGACACCAAACTCTCTAAGTATTGCAAGTTTCAATAGTTTCTTACAATTAGTTTTGGATCCCCTTGGTAACAATCTCCCACAAGACATCCCATACTCTTGGAAAATCTGTAACGTTGAATGCTTCAGCATATTCTTTTACCACACCGACATTACAAGAACATCAAAAGATTATACCGTTAGTTAATAATATCTGTAAAAGATCACAGTCTAACCCTAGCCTGTTTTAGGTTACGTATTAGAAATTTTATTGATAAAACCCATTGATACAGTTTTACCAAACATTAAAGCAATTGCAGATAAGCATTCACTGGAAGCACAGCTAAAGAGAGAATTTTATCTTTTAAAAAATTACCTAACACATTGGATTTCGGCCTTTCATGTTTCAAAGATTACTCAAAATGAATGATGACAGAGATCACAAGAAAATACATAACGCGACGAGACAAAATGCTCTTTCTATTGGGCACCTTAAACGCAAACGAATAATTTTTATTTTATTTTTTTAATTTTTTTAATTTTTTATTTTTTTTATTTTAACCAGAAAAAGGTAATTAGATACCCATAGATTAGTATAGAAAAAAAAATACAAATATGATGGCCGAAGCATTTGAAATCACTACCGAAAATTGGCTTCCTACTACTATTTGAAATCATTAACATTTGGGGATGTCCAAATTTGTGCATACAGCTACACATCTAAAAAGAATCGCCTGTACGTTGATTGCTACCACTAGTTTTCTCAGCTAGCTATTATTGATTAGTATTTAAAACAGAAAGAGTTGGAACATTTTAGTGGTGCGTGCCATATTCAAATTAAAAGAAGGGCCCAAGTGGACCATATTTTCGAATGATGGCAGCTGGTTACTGATATTAAACTGCACTGTTGAAAATTTATCTGTTTACCAATGGAATGGACACAACAATATTCCACATGTTACTCGAAGCACTTAAAATATAATTGATTGCTTTGGCCTTTCAGAGTTAGAAAGAGCCATAAGTTAAACACGGACATGACGATAAAAACATATTATAACCACAATTCCCTTTTGGTCATTTGGAATGTTCAGTCTTAGGTATCCTTTTCTATTATTCCACTATATCTACCATATGGAAGTGGTCCACGTCTTATTACATCATGGAGGATTATAGTAATTGTTCAATTTTCATATTAAGTAATTTAGTTTTCTGTCTTCCTAGTTTTTTATTATTTTAATATTTGAATAGCTTAAGATGAAATTTTTTAATGTAGAAACACTTAAATAATAGTATTTTTGCATTGTTATTTGTCCTTGTAAATTGTTAGGAATATTTTGAGGTACAGTACAATACCTTGTCTAACAAAATTTTAATATTAAAATCTTATTGTCTTTGTTTAATGGCATATGGGCACATGTAGGGCCATTTATACTTTGCATTGTATGATAAACAATAATGCAATGGCATCATTGAGGACAACTGGCAGTAGTCATTTCTTATAGCATTTGTTTTCAAAATTTAAAACTATTTCTTGGATGGAGAGAGACATTTTACATCCTTGTAGTCACATTTATGCCCAGCTAAAGCGAAGGTACCAAGATTAGCTAAATTTGAATTTTCCAAAGATAGGCTATGAGTAAATGTTCTATGCTTGGCACTCAAAAAAAGGATTTGCATATGGGAAGGATCACAATGATTAGATGATGATCTAGAGCTACATAAATGGATGGCCAACATTAAGTGCAGTCATTTTTTGACACCCAAACTAGATTTGGGTGAGATTCTAGAATGTTTGAGGGAAAGATTAGAAGGTTTTGAAAGAGAAAATATTGATGTGTGAGTAGATAGGGAGAGTATGCCATAAGAAGAAGAAAGATGGGGAGGCTATGAAAAAAGAAAAGAGAGAGAGGAGATTAAAAGAAACAACAAAATGAGAAAAGGAAGATAGAATTGTACTGGTAGACGTGTGACTAAGAAAATAAAAGGAAGGTTAACTCAATACCCATATATGTTTATATCAATAGAAAATTAATTTGTAAAGCCCATATTTTTTGTTTAATAGAGAAGAATACTTATTTGATGTTGCTCAATGTCAAGTGAATGTGGTTTTCTTCATTTGTATATATGAGTCTTTGACCACTATAATCTCTTTTTTTTTCTTACATTCGAGGGTGATTCTTTGTCCATATGCTTTGAGAAGAGTATGTATCTATGTGTATAGATGTATATATGTGTGTGGGTTGTTTCCATAAATAGGGACGATTGTGTAGTCCTAAGTAAAAGGTCACCTATAACAATTGTAGTGGTGGTTGAGGGAATTGGAATTGGCTTAAGTGGTTTTACGACTCCTTGCAGCAAAGGTGAAACAAGGCATTACTAAGGAGTGGTGCCATTAGCATGGTATCAGAGCACAATTACAACTCTAGGAAAAGGTGTATTGTGAGATTTAAAGTTCATTGAAGTTTAGCAATGTGGTGGTTCATGCAAAGAATGGAGCATATGTCCGTATAACAAAGAAGGTTGTAGTTAGGAGAGTTAAAAGAATAAGGAGTGAGTTAGGCCAATAGAATTTCATTGAGAAGAAGGCTAGTAGAGTCTATTGTAGCAATAGGAGATGTAGGGATTATTGATGAAGTGATGAAAGCTATACGTGAAGCACAAAAGATAATGGATGTCATCAGAGGTAGAAAAGGAGGAGGTCATGTTCATAAAAGGTTAGATAGTGACAGTGATGACAAAAAAAGAGTTGGAGAAATAGTTACATAAAGAGGAAATTTGAGGCTGGGATAAAAGCATTGGGGGAGATTGAGGAAAGATTGGAAGCCTTGGAGAATGAAGAGAGAAGAAGCCATGGATCTACACGATTTGTCCCACCAAAAGGGACAAAGAGGAAAACTAAAAGATGATAAAAGATGGAGGACATTTCCTTGAGAGGAATTGAGTAAGTACGAATGCCATGTGAGTAGCTCATGAAGGAAATATGTGCCATGAGCAGCCCAAGGAAGACCTCGTACATAGAAAGGTAGAGGAGAATAGAATCCTTATGGATGAAGACACGAAGAGGATAAAACCTACATGCTACAAAAGTTAGTACAAAGCTATGAAGAAGGAGGATGCAAACCATAAGTTGCAAATGGCTAAGAGGACAACCATGGTGGAGACAAGCAGAAAGGGAAAGAACAAGCCCTATGATTATGTTAAAAAAACTATGTTTGTAGATTTAGAGGATAGTAGCGATGAAGAAGGGGATGAAGATATCCTCATGATATAGGATGAGGCTACAGTAGAGGCATTGCAAGAAGAAGAAGGCATGAAGGTGATAGTGTGTGCATTTGAACTTGGAGAAATACTTGACAAGGAAGAACGGAGCATTGCAACCATGGAGGAGTATCAAAAGGAGGTAGTCACCAAAGAAATGCCACAAAATAATAGTCTTGGCCGAGGAAGCTTGCCATTTGAGGAGAAAGGTATGCAAAGGTACCATGAGAAAGGCATGATGAAAGAATGTATCCAAGAGGTTGTAAGTGGGAGTGAGAGGGCTCCCAATGTAATACCTTCATCACAACAAGAACACAATGACACAAAAATCCTAAATTTCTTTTAGTTTTGCTATGTTTCTCTTGAAGGGAAGCTAAACCTCACCTTTTAACTAGTATCCAATAGTATTGGACTTGGTAGAAAGAAAATTACACATAAACAAAATACATTCAAAACCCCCTTCTCAATCTTAGCTCTATACTAGAGAAAGGTCATGCTTGAGTTGTTCGAATCTACCTCTTGGAGGCACTAGAATTCATACCTTCATCCCTGCATGGGCAAAACAAAACTTGATAGAATAAAAAGATAGAAGAGAGTTATCTCATGCTTCAGAAAACTAGCAGATCTAGAAAAGTCTAGTTGGCATAATGATATACAGGGCTCAAGAAACCCTAGGAAAATAAATGCATTGGACCTGAGGGATTTGCGAAGTAAACCTATGCAATAGAATCTTGTTATCATGCTTAGATGGGCACCAATCTGCTAGCTAGGTCATCATTCCCTAAGTGTAGTCCTTGAGAGCCGCTACTCCTCTTGGCAGCCTGAATCAACACAGAACCAAAACTCAACACGAAAAAAAGAACTCATGATGTTCACCAGGACGATGAGCATTAAGAAACCTAGTAACATATCATTACTTCAAATCTCCTATGCTTCAACTGTGAGATGAACAAACTTTGGCGACTGTAGGATTAGTAGGGCAAAGGAAAGAGAAGAGAGGGATTTTTCACCCTCCGGCCCCTTTATTCATGTCATGTGGTATAAACACTACCTATTTAATTATATGTGATTCTTCACCTAATTCAATTTTAATATTCTTTGCTTGGCTAACTAATGGTAAATCTAGTAAGTTTTTATTTCTCCTTCAACTAAATTATGAAAAAATACACAAGCATGATCACTTTTTTGAAAAAGGCTCTAAGTGTTGTCATTAATTTATTAGTTAATACTGCCCATAATTGTTTATTTATTAATTTCCATAATTTTTACATTTGGAACCATTTATTGTAGTGAATTTACTCTAAGTGTTGCCATCAATTTATTAGTTAATACTGCCCATAACTATTTATTTCTTAATTTCCATAATTTTTTACATTTGGAACAATTTATTGTAGTGAATATATCAAGGAATGTTTTTTTTTCATAGTAAATTACGGGTATGTAAACCTTTCATTCATTATTAAACTATATATAAACATGAGATGTGTTAGCATTATATTTATACTTTTGATTAAAACTAATATGTTCCTTATGATGAAGCCGTGAATGACCCCCTTGTCCACACGTAGTTTATCATGTTGAGGAGCTAAATTGATTTTTTTTTTAATGAATATCCTTGACTTGAGCCACCTTTTTTTTATCAATAAGGTCTTATATCTAATGTTTTAGTGTAGTGCACCTACCCATATTTTCTTCCCATGTATCTAATAATAGTTGCAGAAAAAAAAACTAGAAGCGTTGAAGTGTTAAATTGTGATATTTATGGATCTATCAATCCTACAATGACATGAAGTAAGGTGATGAGAGGTTGTGGAATTTATTTTAGCTCTATGTGAGGATGAACAACTAATCTAGTAAACTTTCTATTCCTTTAGTTTTACTTGAAGCATTTTGTCTTGACTAGTGATCTAATATTGACATAAATGTAGTCTAATGTTGGATAACTTAGCCTGGCATTATTGATATTTAAAAAAAAAAATTAGGGTTTTTGTGTTGTTGTGTTCTTGTTGTGATGAGGGCATTACATAGGTATCAGAGCACCTATGTTGGCATAATAGTATATAATATTACATTGTTAGTTTATGCATATTAAATAAATGTTAGTTTATAAGTTAGGTTTTGGGAAGTTACTTTCCTGTAAGAAGTTATATACGGGAATAACAAGGCTTTTAAAAGCCAATGTACTGCATTGTAAAATTATCTGAAGACAATACTATATTATTCTATAATGGTTTAATTTTGTGTATGTTTTCTCACCATTTCTTAATATGGTATCAGAGTATTGATTATATCTCTATGTCTATGATTGAAAAATGGTCTTGAAGAAGATAGTTATGTTTGCAACGTTGAGAGATGTTTGCTGTGGATGATGTGTCTACTAGGAGAACTATTGAAGTGAAGGTTGCTTATGGGGAGAGTATTATCCTCTTTGTTTGCTATTTTATTTTGGTGTTGAACTTCTAAGTGCTGCACACTATTAAAGTATTGGAATTTCTGAAAGGATGTGCAATGTTTGGAAGAGTAAATTTGACTGAGTTGTGCCATTATTTTTAAATTATGGAGTATTGAATTTTGATGCTAGCCGCTACAATTTTTAGATTTAAGCATATTTTTTTTAATTGCTGCATTAACTGTTTTCAAGCATTGAACATTCCTCTAAAGCCTTGAAGATTTGATGAGGCATTTGTCAAAGGCATCTGGCATTCATTATGAGGCATTTTGAAAGACTACGCAAGGAGTTAAAACAAGTTTATTTACATGAATGCCAAGCAAAAGTTTGGTGAAAGTGGTTAAAGTGTTTGCCCATATGAAAGAATGAAACATCTTATGAATATATTATTGCAGCATTCCTTGGGTGAGTTTAAAAATTGACTGAAATTTATTAATGTTATACTTATGAAATGTGAGCCAATGTGAAAAGAAAAAAAGATGTGTTGATGGGTAAAAGACACACATGAGAAGTAAAATAAGTTTATGTTTCATGAAGTTTAAAACAAACATTGAAAAGTTTTTACCTTTCTTGGGAGAAAGTTAAAAAAGAAAAGTTTTTAAAAAGGGAGAGATTTTTTCTCTTTTAAAGAGTATTATTTTAAAAAGAAAGAAAAGTGGGGAGACATAAGTAGTAGAATTTTTATGAAGATATTTAATTTTATGAAAGGGAGACATAAATAGTTTCCTTTTTTTTAAGGGCATTTAAAATATTTAAAGAATTTATTTTTTTGCCTTTGGAGTAATACGGTGGAAAACATTGGAGTTATTTTATCATGGCTACATCAAACATTGCTTGTGCTCTTGGGGCCATTTATACTACACCTGATAGAGTTTTCAAAGGCTCGTATGTAATATCAGTTGGATAAAGTGTAACCACATCAAATTGGAGGCAAGGGGCATCGGAGGATGGAGGATTTTCCATCATCTCAAGTTAGCTTCTCACTTTGAGATGATGCTTTGCATGAGAAGCATTTTTAGTTTTGGTTATTTTGTTTTTCTTTGTTGATGCTGACGTAGCTGACAGATTTGAAGAATGTATGTTTTGTGAAGATTTTGTTTTGGAGACAGGTTTGGGGTTTGGTGTTGAGCTCAATATGGATTGTTGTCCAGTGAGCTTCAAAGAGTATATGATCTTAAATTATACCATTTCGCGGTCACTAGACAACATGACAGAGATCTGTTGTATCTCTTAGCGTCCATTGTTGAATAATTCAAGACTCTGTGATTTGAGAGCTTGGGATTAAAGAGCTCAAGAACATAGCTTGAAGCTACGCCTTTCTAAGAGTAGATGAGACAGCATGATTGAGCCTCGCTTGGTTCAGGATTTATTCTTTGGGAGAAGATCTTCTATAAAATATGTATTCATATTATGTAATCAGCTTTGTTGAGTATGTTAGCATTTAGGGGGGGGTCCCCTAGTACTTTTGCAGGAACGATGTAATAAGGGGGGGAATGTTGGCATAATAGTATATAATATTACATTGTTAGTTTATGCATATTAAATAAATGTTAGTTTATAAGTTAGGTTTTGGGAAGTTACTTTCCCGTAAGAAGTTATATACGGGAATAACAAGGCTTTTAAAAGCCAATGTACTGCATTGTAAAATTATCTGAAGACAATACTATATTATTCTATAATGGTTTAATTTTGTGTATGTTTGCTCACCATTTCTTAATAGGTTTTACTACACTAGGAGATTTTGGAATGTGTTATTGATCTACCATTATTGTGTACTCATGTCTAGAAATGGGTAGTCGTCTTAGTTATGAATTGCAAGGGGAAAATTCATGCATAATTAATATTCACATAAATAATGTGGCTCTATAGTGTTTCATTAATGACTTATGTTGTGATGAACCCTTTTGATTTCCTGATTTCATGAGAGAATGTTTTTGATAATATAAGTCAGCTAAAATATGGGGCCGAACCCTTACAGCACAGCAAAAAGAAACCCCAAAGGCATCAGCACAAAAGAGCCTCGACATAGTTATAGCATAACCTACTTAACTAGCAAAAACAGCATAGACAGCAAAACCAGTCTAAAGACAGTATATATGAAGTAGCAGAGTAGCGACATCATAAAATAAACTAGATCTAAGGAGAAAGATTCTCTCCTCTTTTAGCCATGGAATCAATAAAATCATCCAACTTTTTAGAGTTCTCATCTGTGTCAACACCAATAGTAGCCCCAAGATCCTGCAACACAGAAAGATTAAGTAAAACAACATGCTTGAGTATAGTGGAAAAGGACTGCTCTCGCTTCTCAACACGGCCCCTCAGGACAGCAATATCATTCTTGTAAGCAACATCTGTCTCTATTTCATCAATAGCTTCCTCCACAAACATCTTTCCCACTTCACCAACATTACCCTCAGAACCTCCAACAGCCCCATCAGTATCCTCCAACAGTTTGTTCCCATTCTTACCATCAACATCCTCAAAAATCTCCTGCACTTCCATAACTTTACCCTAATCACTTTGAGTGGACTCATCAGACGCACTCTCAGAATAATCTATAAGCTTAGCTTGGGGCGCAAGTTTTCCAGCAACCCTCCCCGACCACCTAACCCCTAAGGAAAAGCCCTCCTTAATATCCTTAGCAGAAAAATTAGATTTGCTGCCCTGCCCCATAGGGGTACTACAAAGATTTTTAGGGGTCCCCACAGCAACCCCCATAGTATCCTGATAGAATGTTAGTTACATATAGTCGAATTAATAATGCACTGCACTATCCTGATTTTCCTAGCATACCTTCTTATATGATCTTAGTGCAAGGATTTCTTGGTAATAAGTAGTAAATTCCTTATGAAGTATCATATCTCATTGATTGAAACATGTATGTTGTCTTCTTGGTGTATAATTCATATGTCATGTAAACAAATATGGAGTATAGACTTACGTCACAATGTCATTGTCTTCTACATGTGATATTAGTTAGTCAATCTATGTAGTTACTAGTAAGTTCCTACCTTCTAGCTATAGACTTCACATTGATATCTCATATTTAAGTATACTATGGAGATGCTTTGTGTGATTATATTGTGAAATTCATGCTAATTATGTCTAGTAAGGACAACACTATTGATGGGATAAAATCATTAGGTAATCCTAGAACATTTAAATTTTATAGTGATAAATTTGGAAGTTGATAAAGAATGGAAAATCATATTTTGATTACTTATTTAATAGTATAATAGATACAATCAGAGTTTCATATTTTGTATTACTCTCTTATCTACTTGGCTATATAAGTATTGTTAATATGTTTAACATCATTATGAATGAATTGTTTCCTTGAACATAGAAAGGCTTTAACTAGACTAGTTGATGCCTTAGCTAACTTATAAAAATTCAATTGTTAATTAATGTATGCTAAAATGAGTGCCCTTGTAAATGGCTTTGGTATAACTTTTAAGATAAGTTGATTATATTCTATAGTAGTTGGAAAATTAGTCGTCTTGAAAGAGTATTGTTATGCCTCATAGAATTATTTGACATTTTTATATGATCTATCAAATATTTCTTTGAAATAAGTACCAACTGTATAATAGATTGCATGTAAAATTTGGTGTTAGCATTAAGTAACAAACTAGAAAAAGAATCATGTTTTTGTACTATGTTGTCAATATGAGTGGCCACCTAAACAAACTATCTTAGATGATATTGTGGTAATGTACCTGTGCAATTTAGATATGTCTTGTGATGTGTAAATACTAGTAAACATTGTGATCATACCTCAAGTATGTGATTCATGGTATCTATTTTGGGGAGAAGGGTTTTGTCGACATAATTTGCAATCCACTTATGCATGCCCTTTGTGATAACTATACATGTATGTGAATAACTATGTTGACCTATTATAGATATATTACAAAATGCGTTTGATATGTGATATTTAGAGATGTGTGAGTTACTTTGTATGTTCTTATGTGTTGTGATGTTTTAGTTTCACCCATAGCGTTGGCTCTTCCACTCAGATGAGAGCATGCTAGTGTAACAAGGGGTTGAGGGAGGAGTGAAGGCATCCACTAGGACATAACTTGCTTTGGGGAGAGCTATGTGGCCCCTATTTGAGGGCATCTCCTCATGCTCACAATTGGAGTGCAGTCCCTCTCCTTCCCCCACATTGAGGACCACACTAGTTGGTTCGTAGTGCAAACCTATTTTCCTTTCTATTGTTCCATGGTTTGAGGATGGACCCTAATCTGCCTTGAGCCTATACTCATTTTTAGTTATAGACACTTGGCAATTCATATGACAAGAGCAAAATATAAGGTTGCTAGAATGTAGAAATTAGATAACCTAAATTTCTTTCATTACAGAGCAAGTGGTGCAATAATATTACTATTGATGAGCAGGATTGCACCCGTTATGTAGAGTTGTGAAGCTCAGAAATCCTATGTAACATGGGATCAAACTCAAGTTGTGGGTGACCTATGGTGAGATTGAACCTCTAGATTATGGGATAGTTCCCTTAAAATATTCAATTAGATCTATGACTTTGATGTGGAAAAGGGTTAAAAGGGTCTTCTAAAAGCAATAGCTATAAAAAGTATGGTGATGCACCTAAAAGTGATGAAAAACTTGGCAATCTAACTCACAATAGATCTCAAAAAAATCTATCCACACAAACCACCTTTAGCAAATTGATCACAAAAATGATTCTAAGGAAGGTTGGAAAATATTTCTTTTTGAAGGAAAAGGGGTTTTTTCACAATATAAAAGGAAAACTCTCTAATTTGCACAGCCTAAGACCTATAATTTCCAATGCTATCTAACACATGTCAGTACAAATGAGACAATGATTTTAAAGGCTCTAATGTAAAACACAATAAAATCTCATCAAATCACTCATAAAAGTTGCATTAATGGAAAGGTAGATACTTGATTAAGCTGACAATAAAGGAAATAATTACATAAAAGCAAAGTATCGATCCTATAACCTACTATAATCTCTATAAATCTTCAATAATGACTTACAAAACCTTCTTTCTCTCTCAAAGTGTAAAGAGCAAAAAAGGCAAGAACTAGAAAAACCTAAGTTTTTCTTACAATATACAGTTTGCTTTCTCCAAGAGGCCTAGAAAAATCATCTAGAGTCAATTGCCACTAAAAATAAGATCTCCAATTTGATCCATGAGAAAACAATGAAATCCTTAAAATTAAGGGCCAAAACTACCCAAAAACAAGAAAAAATAGCTCCAAACATTTTCTCTTTGTGTGTTTGACCAAATGTTTGACCAAAAATCTCCAATTTGTAATCCAAAACATGCAAAAAGACTCCAAAGTCTTCTGTTAACTCAACTCTTCCATTTTTGCATGTGTCAATGATGTGAAAAAATAATAAAATAATTATTTGCATGATTACTCTATTATGAGTTTCAATTTGTCTAATCTCCTTGACTTTACAACTTGTGACAAAATAATAAAGTAATTTATAATGATATTACTTGTTTACTTGTTTACATTATTTATAGTTGTAAAATCATGCAAAAATGGATAAAAGAAAATAACACCTTATCTCTCCATCTTGATTTACATAATTTTCCATGATTGCATTAATCAATGATGCCAAAAGAAATAAGTCATCATGCATGCAAAAATAAAGAATATTCCTCTCCTTATACCTCCCATGTAAAAGGAAAAAAATACATTATTGCATTATACATGCATACAAGGTATATCCATCATATCTCTCACCATGTATTTGAGCTTCATATACCTTTCACTTCATGCAAAAAATCAATAGTCTTCATCCTCTCCCAAGGTAAATACACGCATTATCATCTTTTGTTTATGCCACTTTTGATTCCACATGTATTATTATCTTATCAATGCTCCATCTTATTTTTACCTTGTCCATTCAATACCCTTGCTTTCCTTTGACTTCTCCTTGCATTATTACCTTATCCATTTACCTCCTTTTCTATCATGCCTTTGAAAGATTTCCTTTGTTGACTTTTGAAAACCATGTGTATTTTTGAGATGCATAAAGGAGAAGGTATTTTGATCCTTTGCAAAGGTGTATAAAGTACATCGACCTTGTCCTCCATATAGTCGATCATTATAGAAGAAACAAAAAGGTATTTAAACCTTTCCTTGTCATGATTTATTTTTGACTTTGCAAAGGAAAGAAGAAAGGGAATAATTTAAGGTCTTTGGCCTCACGGGCCCCCTGTGCATTATCATTAGGTCTTCAAGACTAAAAAGTCCTAACCACAACATTGATAAGGTAATGATTTTATTTTTTTGAAGTAAAAAAAGAAACTAAGGAAAAAAGAAAAAGATCATCAATCAAAAGAAGATTTCAAACCATAAAATCCATCTTTTCATTTTGTTATTGCTTGGACTTTTCTCCCTACAATTCTTGGTAGGTGGCTAGGGTTTGAAGCATTCTTGCTTTTCCTCTACAACTATTGGGTTCATTTGGTCAATTCATTCTGCATTTTTACATGGAACTGATAGGTAAGTTCTCTGTGTTGAAAGCTAGGCCATTTTGTTTGATTTCCTGTGACTATGTCTTCATCTTGGCCATGGATACACAATTTTCTTTGAGCATTTATGAGTTTTTCATTATCTCCTCACCATGATTTCTTTGAGTCTCTATATTTTTGTGTTTATTAGGTGACTATCTCAGTATATTTCAAGGGTTTCAAAACACAATGGCATATGGTCTGTAGCATCTTTTCCCTACAAGAATATAAGGTAATGCTCCATCCTTGCTTCACCATTTGCATTCTTTCAATTGTATATGTGTTACTGTTGATGCATAAATCTGTGGGTATAATCCAGCAGCAACATGGGAATCTCTGAGACGTGGGAATGCTCCTCAGAGTGACCTCCAGATTTTAGGGAAGCTGGCTCTTCCGTTCTTCAATGGGGTTTGAGAAAAAGGTTAGAAAGAAAACCAAGATTGCAGAAAACAAATGCCTAATCTATGGCGATCCGCCAGATTTGAAACTATTATTTGCACAGTGTCTAAACTTTGAAAGATTTAACTGGAATTAAAGAGCATCAATGCATGATTAAAACTAGTTTTAGAAAACATATTAAATAGAGGCAGAATAAATAGAGACTTAAAGACAAGAAACAGAGATATCCAAGTATGCACAGAACATATCTCATTTATATGAATGAAAGAATAAATTTACAAAGGCAAAATTGTTGCACAGAATAAACTATTACAATCATCATGAAAAGACACTGCAAAGGCAAGAAGAAACTCTATTTGCCGCCCCAACATCTCTGATCTATAAGGAAAATGTAGAACTCTGAATCTCTGAAGAAGAAGCCTAATGTGACCCGGATCTGGCTATTTTATAGCTTGAAATAACTCAACGAAATCTCAACAGCCTCTCTGAAAATCTGCAACTGACTCCCTAAAAATCTGGCACCAAATCTGGCATTTGAAATTGAATTGTGTCTTTCTATTCTACCCATGGCTACATCTAGCACTAAAATGCATTTTTTTGACAAAGAAAACTCCCGCTGTTATTTCCTGTAGGTTGCTCAAAAAATGAAAAATGGCTGCTCACATTTAGGGTTTCACTTTATGTTTCATGTGAATCATAAGGGTCAATTTTTAAATAAACTTTATTTCATGTTGCTGGGACCCACCGTTTCTCTCCATAGACCCTATTATATTTTTAAATTGTTCCTTAAAACTCCTATAAGCTTTCTTTAAATGTATCCATTAGAATGAAACAAACTTTATTTCATTTCTTGAGCTATTTTCAAATTGATGCGGGTGTTGACAAATGTCACTTTCTGTTGCCTCTTATTTTACTATTCCTTGGAAAATAACTTTATGTGACTATTAAAAGTGTCTATTAAAATGAAACCAAGCTTCATCTCCTCTCCTATGTGCGGCCTCCACCACGTGGTGGCTTCCGCATGACTCTTCTGTTTCTTTTCATTGCCGCGGATGCCTCCATTTGTCACATTCCACATCTTCCTTTGAAACTTTCTGTGAAAAAATAAAAATGTGAGCCACTTTTATTTCCTTCATTTTAATTTCATAGAGTTTTAACTATTATGAAAGAGGGACCCACATCTTATTTTAATAAGAAAAGAAACTCTCCTTATAAAAAAAATCCCGTAACATTAATGCATTTAATTAAATGAAACAAGCATTTGTATTTTCTTTGTGCAGACGGCTTCACATGGCTTCTTCTGCTAAACTCTCTTTTAACTCTTCTCTGCCTTCCACTATAGCCATGTGCCCTTCTCCACTTCATTTTAACTTGCTTTTTATTGCTCTCGGGTGCCTCCACGTGTTGGCTTCCATTGTAATTTGAGTTTCTTTTCATTCCATCTGTAGCTGGCACATGGATCACTTCCGGTGCTTCCTTCCCTTACTATGCCAGAGCCGTTGATATATTCTTGCTGACATCCAATGGTAATTGTGCATCTTCTAAGAGGCCGCCTCTATTTGTTGCACCTTTAAACCGTGTTTATTATGAATGATGACAACCTCTTTATATGTTCACTGACTGTGCCTTTGGTGACCCATTGAATCTGTGTGCTATTCTGAGGGCCGATCTTTCTTTCTAGAAGCCGATCCTCTTACATGATGTTGTGTCTCATTTAATATAATGCTTTGATTATATAATGGTGCTATTTTTACCCGCACCTTGTATTTGACGCATCATCATCCTTCATTGGTGCCCTGCAACGCCACCTCTTGAAGGGTCGTTCCTCTTACATGATGCTATGTCTGATTGGTATCTTCATATGAATCGGGCATCTAAATACAATTGATGATAGGAGTTATAGAGAGTCTTCATATTATATTTTCTCTTCAACCTGAAGAGGTTGCACTATCATTGGTTGGGCATTATGATGCTGGTGACGCCATTATTTAATGCTTGTTCCACACTTATTAGAACTCCATTTTATGCTATGGCTATGTCTTTGTTCACATTTGATGCTTGATATGACACACCATATTTATATTCTATTTTATAACCTAGAATGATGTTTAAGATTTCATATGGCCGCACAAGCTCTTCAGGTAGAGGACGTTTCTTGATTCTCTGGTGTCTTTCTCCATACTGCTGAGCCTTAGTTGTGTTCCACCTTATCTATGCTGAGCACCAATCTCATATATATTAGCTACGTCTTTTATATGCTAGAGGCTGCCACTTTAAACTGTATGCCACTAATTTGATTGGCCATCCATCCTTTATAGATAGCTGATGCCTATACATATGGTTGTATAAATCACTTCACTGGTGTCTTCATTACTAGGCCACATCATTGAATAGGATGATAATTCCTGAGTTGCAGTGGCTCAAATGCTCCACTTTGAGTATGCACCTTCCCCCAAACACCACATCCTCAATGCAGAAGCAAAGCATCATTCCTTTTCAGAGGTCATGATTTTGTGGCTATTTCACCTCTGAACTTCATTTGAAATGTACATGGCTCATTTCATACTTCAATAAGGCTGAGCCTTATCATAATACTGTGTCTTGCTTCAGATGACAAGTGGTTTGAGTACAATCCCTTATATAATAAAGCCACAATTACTTATGCTTCCATCTCAAGACATACGGCCATGCAATAGAGTGTTTTTCTTATAACTGGCTCCATGCTGCATATGAAACCCCAATAGATTTATTGAAAACCTATTTGGTGTGAAACTTACTAATATTGAGAAATTGCTCAACAGTTACATCTGGCAAGGGTTTGAAAAAAATGATGTGGTTCTTCTACATTCTTGAAGGAAAGGCTTTTCTTGGCTACGACCTTGCAGTATATTCCTTTCTTTAAAAAAATTTCTCCTGCAGATATGTAAATACTCTAGGATTTCAAGAAATATAGTGGGTTTCACATTTTGAAAGGGAACACCATTTTTTGGCTGTGACTGTGACTTCTGTATCTTTTCGTTCGACCATCTTCTTCTTCTTCAGGCATGAACATAAGGGCTTGCAAAAAAAAGTTGACAGTTTTATATTTTTTGAAGAACACCACCTTCTTGGTTACAGCCTATTCTACTCCTTCCTCATCTTGATTTCTTTGAGCAAGAAAAGAACCCTCTAGAAAAATGAAGAGAATTTAAAAAAAAATTGATATGGGTATTATTATTTCACAAAAGAAATAACCACCTTCTTAACGACTTGTAATAGCATACTCTTTTCTTTCTTTTTCTCATTTTCTGTAGACATGGAAATATAAGGGTTTCAAGAAAATAAGATGAGGCTTTTTTGAAATTTTATTGCAAAATTTCTTTGTTGGTCATGGCTTGTATTAGCATCCTTCTCTTTTCTATATATGCATTTTAATGTGAAAACCCCATATGGGTTATTCTATGTTTAAAGCATTCTTTATCTTTCCTTTGATTGTAACCTCATTATGTAAAAATGGTGATAAAGGTTTAAAAATTTGATAAGCATTTAGATTGACAAAACTGGGCCTGTCCATTTGAATATGCAAAAAGTAAAAACATACAGAACTTTTTACTCTTTTGTTTCTTTCTCTGACTATCATTTGGATGTATTAAAGAAAAGGCATAGATTTAGACATGATATCTCCTCCTTCTTGGTATCTGATATATCTGATGTAATAATACACTCATGTAGCTTTATGATTCTTCATCTTATGCATGACATGAACACTCAAAAACTAATCTTCCTCCTATAGATTATTGTCCATGGATGTATCTTGTCATTTCTATTCCAATCTAGCATAAAGATGCTATGGTTGTATGCCGTTCCAATCTCTTTTATCTCCTTCTGTACATTTACTTCATGTTGTTCCACTTAGGCTTTGCATATAGCTTGTAACCACATCTTCTAAAGGATGTAACTGCTCTCCTTCTAAGGTTGTTCCATATGCTCTTAAACTATTATCATGACCTCTCTAACTCAAAAGTATTGCATTCTCCCTTGATTCAAGCATATACTTGGTGTAATGTGAACTTCCCCTTTTTATGACTGTAACTGATGATTGATGTCTAACAATTTTTCCAATCTCTAGGAGACTATCATGGTGATTGTTTATATGATGAGCTCTTTAGGAGTTAGACTCTGTGTTTCCTCATGATTGTATGAATATCATGTATTCTTCATGGAAATCTATCATAACTCCATCTTCATGAGGCATTGCTATAGTTTATATGGTTGTTCCTGACATGATAACTAATCTTTATTGGAGCTATGACTATCTTTGGATCAAGATTAGTGAACTTAAAATACTTCCCTATCTCTCTTTGGTAGCTTTATGAGTTCATGATGACATAAAAGATTGATGGTATATACTTTCCAGTGTAATACATATGTTCTTTTAAGATCACTGCATTGATTATGCTATTCTTTACTGTTGTCATGGCTCATGATAAGATGTTATTTCTTTTGACATGGAGAGCATGATATCTTATGATGAAATGATACATTGTTCTTTCAATTATGTAGCAACACCTAGCCTATTTTAATGTTGGTCCAATACATTGTCTCCTTTTACATTGTTGTACCATTATTCAACTATTCTATCTATGAAGTATATCTAAACAACAAATCATGTTTCAATCACAACAAGAAGATGGGAAAAAGATACCTTATATGGCTGCACTCCATTCTTCTTATCACTATACATTTGTCCTTTACATATTGACCACTCCTGAATAAAACCACTACTCATTCTATAGCATGTGTATGATGAAGCATTTTGAACATGATTTTCTGATTTTAATAGGGTCTTTTCCATAATGAGCATAGTTTATAGGAGCAACTACTCACTTCACTTCTCTAATGATGGCTTCACTTATTTGAAGTGTTGACTAGTCCAATGCATAACATCTCTTGAATATTGTACTCTATTTATTGAAATCTAATGTCCTTCTTGAATGTATAAGAAGGAAGCATGTTGAGCTCTACCCTTGTGGGAGCCACATTTTCTGCACATGCTTAAATGTCTCCAAATCAGCAACATTACTTTTCCTGAGCAAACAAGTTAGCATAAAACATAGCTCTTCAATTTGTTTGATCTTTCTCATGATGATCTAATTTATTGCACATGTTTGTTTTTGATCCAGCCCCATAAAATGCATAATGTTTGCAAGTTTTATATGTCTGTTGATAAAGCATATGAAGAATATGCATATTTAGAGCTTCTAACAGGGCTTTTCGCTAATTTTGTAGGTACACTATCCTAATCAAGAGCAAAAGATGAAGATATGAAGATCAAGCAGACAATCAAGAAGATCAACCTTTAAAAAGGCAATGATGGATATCCATTTTCCTCATGTGTTCCTTTCTTTTCCTTTATCCACAGATGTATAGCTTGCACAATGTTTGTATTTCTCAGTTTAGTCACTCCCATGGCTTGTGTGGGACACATTTAAACATTTCTTTAAATATGATTAGTTACTTTACCTTATGCAAATGATTTATGTATGTTTACTTATTTTAATCAAATGAATAGGATAGAATAAATGATTTTTTGGTCAGCTTCATTGTAATCATTATAGAATTCAGCCATTGGTTGAAGGTTCCCATCCACAGTAACTAATTTTATGATGTCATCAATGCATAGAGTAGGTTTCACAACAAATTCTTCTGTTACTTCTTCAGTAGAAGGTTCACCAGATGTTTTCCTTTTCTTCATTTTCTTTACTTCCTCATCTGATTTTGTCTCTTCTTCATCCTTTTGGCTTGTGTAAGACCTTGTTGCCTTTCTCTTGGTTCTCTTCTCTCCTTTTCCGGATGATTTTGCTTCTAGTTTTGATGCCTTTGAGCTCTTTATAGTGGTAGGTGTAGGGGTCTTAGAGGATCTAGTCCAGTAGGGGACTTCCACCGGAGCACCTTCTTTCTCTGTGTTTTCTTTTTCTTTCTCTTCCCTTTCTGTCTTCTCTCTATTTGCATCAAGTGCCTCTTTTGAAATTCCATGCCTCTTGGAAAACTCTTCTACTTCCCTCCTCACTTTTCTTTTTATTTCCGGTTGTCTTAGCTCCACATGGATCTTCACACTTAATTCTTCAAAGGTTCCAAACCTTTCTGCTTTAGGATCTTTGGATTGACTGAGCATGTGTTGAACATGTAGCTCAACAATTTTCTCATCTACTTCATACCCCATTGGCATGATCCAGACTATTCTTGGCTCTACTGCCTCCATTAGACATTGATTAGTTTCTACCATAAAGCATACTGTATCTTTATACTTTTCAACTAAAGATTGGGGGATTCTCTCTCTTGCTTGCATCATGCTCTGAAAATTCTTGAAATAGCAGAGTGTTGTATTTTGTACCTTGGCATCACCAAGCCCATGTATATAATCTCTGATTTGGATTGCTACTGGTCTATCATTCTGCCATACCCAACCACTGGATCTGAGAAGCTCATTCATGAAGTAGAAGAACAAGCACAATATCAGCCCTCCATACTTGAAGGAGTTCTTCTTGTCCTTCTTGATCTTTTGTAGGTTTTCCATTAGTTGGCTCAGAAGGAGTTCACAAAGATCATAATCTACATTTTTCCTCAATATTTCATAAGCAGTGTAAATTGCAGTTCTGGTTACTGAATTTTCCCTGCTAGAGTGATATATCTTATAACCGATGATCATGGAGGCAAACTTGATATCCGGATCAGTGATGTCTTCTATTGTCATTGCTCTTTTGTCAAATTTTGATCCGGTAGCCTCACTCACAGTTTGATTCTTGACAGATTTGAGAATAGGAATCCCACCAGATGAGTGCAATCTGGTTACTGCCCTAATGGCATCCTTGGTTATCTTAAATGGCCTCATCAACCATATAAAGTTATCATGCATTCTACTTAGAACATATCAGACCCATTCATCTTCTACAAAATAGGGAAAGGAATACATTGTGCAAAATGCTTGTCCTGGATGGCTTTATACTGAGTTTTGAGTTTAAATGAGTCATCTATCAAATGCTTGTGATAGATATCAACTAGCTTAGATTCCCTAAATTCTTCAATATTTGCATGAATATATGCCCTAACATCTTCTACATGCAGAACCCCATGCAGAATGCTTGAAAAGGCGCCTAGGGGATCAACTTCTAGAGATTTATATGGATGTTTCTTGAATTTAGGATGCGGCCTATCAATGATCTTTACAACATTCAGTGTAGTCATCTTCAAAAGATTTTATAGAGAAATATTCAATAGCGGAAAGTACCTTTTGCACTTCTAGGGTTCACTGAAAGAGCCAGATTAATTTGCTAGATGAATCGACTTCGACAATGGATCTTTTGAGAATTTGAGATAATTTGTTGCAGAGCTCCTTTTCTCTTCTTATTGAATGCAAATGTGCAAATGACGAGCGAATGAACCCTTTTATTTTTGGGAAAACCCTAATTTCATATTGCAATAAATGTGCAACTCAAGTCATTCTGGTTGCCTGGTTCTTCTTATTTTGAGAAAGATCATTTTTCCGGATCACTGAGATATACTTAGAGTTATCCTTGGTGATTAATAACAAATTATCTTACTTTCCCCAAACACTTGATCTACCCATAGAACAAGATGTCTCAAATTTGAATCATACCGGATTTAACTGTGATAATCCTATTTTACCAGATGACTGTTAAACTGGATCAATCTTGGAAGATTAGACTCTTCAAATCTTCCTGCGGATCTTCCATATCTTTACCAAGCTTTCTTTAGATGTTTCTCTAAGAATCCTTTTATTCCAGAACTTCCCATGTGCCAATTTCAGGCAACAATTAACTGGCTGGGGGAAAATGTTTTTCCTTGTGTCTCCCCCTGAGCCAGAGCTCACTTTTTAATTTTTGGAAGGAATATAAGTACCAGATTCTGGTGTGGATCCATCCCCTACATTCTCTATACTTCTCTTCACCCAAATCTTGTTCATCTCACTTTTAACTTCATCCACATTCACTTTTCCTTCTCCTTTGTCTTGATTCTGATTATAATGCACTGGACCCCTTTTGTCCTAATTCTTGCTTCTACAGAATTTGGAAATATGACCGGATCTATTGCAATTGTGGCAAACAACATTTCTTTGCATATTTGAATGATATCCTCTCTTAATCTGCATTGATTAGCCATATGTCCCATTCAATTGCATGCAAAGCATCTACCATTGAATGAATTGTTCATTTGCATATTGCTGCATTCATGAGATTTGTGACCATACCTTTTGTAGTTGAAACACTATCCGAAGAAGGATGTATTAGTTTGATTTATTCTCTTTCTACACTGATTAGCTTTATGACCAAAGTTATTGCAGTTGTAGCAGTATCCATTGAAGGATGGATATCTTTGAGCATTAGGTTGCCTTATCAGAGGTCTTCTAGGCCTATTTCTTAGATTTCCTGATCCCAAAATTCTTCTGACCGGATCCATAGCTTTCACCTTTCTCATATCCCAAGCCACACTTGTCATCTACCCTCTTTTGGCTTTCAAGAAGAACTTCAAGTTGACCAGAACTTATCTTGAATTTCTCTTTGTATTCATTTGCTCTTTGAAGATCCTTTTTAAGAGTGTCAATTTGATCCTCAAGTTTTTCTTCATTATCTCTAGCATCTTCAAGATCAGATTCTAGATGCCTGATTATTCTATCCATTTTGTGGCAGTCTTCTGACTTCTCCTTAAGAGATTGTCTTAGATCATCTTCAGTTTTTCTTTTTCTCTTCAATTTCTTGGGTGAATTTCATAACTCCTAATTCGATTTCATGTCTTACCATAATGACGTCTTTTGATAACTTTTCACATAACTTGGTTTTCTCTTTCATATTTTCATTTGTACCATTGTCTTCACTTTGACTTGCCAATTGCTGAAGTAGATCTTTTTTCTTTTTCATAGAGATACTCAGTTTTCCTTTTAGTTCATTTATGAAATCATCAGCCTGTTTAAGTCTTTCCTTCAATTCATTGACTTCAGAGTTTGATTGCTCAAGATCATCTAGGGAAGACTGAAGTTGTTCCCTCATACCATACACATCCATTTGAGTTCCCAGATCTTCCTCAAGTTGTTAGGCTCTTTTTGGAGGAACTTGACACTGATACCAATTGTTGATAACTGAGAGGGGGGAGTGAAACAGTTATCTTAATTATTTCAGCTTTCTGTATTTCCTTATCAATTAGTGCAGCATTAAATTAAATAAGCAAACATAACCATGAAATAGAAATAACATCAATACACGTGACACAATGATTTTGATGTGGAAAACCCTGTTAGGGAAAAAACCACGGGGTGATTAACCCAAGATTGTATTCTCTATTAGAAGAATAAAATAGTACAAAATGGCACTTGCTGATTAGGGTTCATTGCCCGAGCACACTGCTCACAAGAGGCTCACTACCTACAATAGTTTATACAAGGAAACTAGATACTTGAACTGATGAGAAGCATCCACATATGCTGAGGTTCAGTTCCAGTTAAGCCCAATATACTGATCTGCTGCACTTCATTCTTACTCTCTTAGGTGCTGTTGTCCTGTTACAATCTGGACCTATCTTACTACCTTCACACTGCTCTTCTACTTTTCTTCACATCACTCAATACACCACACACACATTCATATCTAAATCCATCTAGTATATATATCCACACCAAGGATTTCATCCACTTTCTAGTCGACATCCGGAATACTCAATATTTTCCCAAACTCTGATCAGTCAGTTGAATCTTTGTCTGCTCCCTTATCTATATAAAAGGGAATTCAGGGCTTGTGAAAAGATATTGGTTCAAGGTCTGATCTTCAAACTTAGTCTGAAACCTGGGATCAATCTGAATAGGGAGGAATTGTAAATAGTTTGTTTTTTATAATAAATCAGCCATACATTTCTAAGTCTTCATTCTAAGTTTTAGGATGTCTTTATAGATTTGCAAAGACTATGTTATAATTTGTTGAATGGTTTACTTTATCGTTTCTGTTGAGTCTTTGGAGTTTACTGTCTCCTACTTCATGTATATAGTTATGTATTTATGAATATATTTGATTAAGGATCAGATTTACTCATCACCATAGTTTTTCCTGTGTTGTATATTTTTCTTGCAGCATTGGCTCAAGTAGTGAAATAATTGGTTGTCAAAGGATATAGAATGTATTTCGGGTTTATAGGGATATCTAAGTATGGTAGACTTCAAGACTAGTAGAGTGTTTTAATGTAAGGCATTACTACATCTTTACAGTAAACTAAGTTTTATTATATCAAAATCCTTTGGATGTTTCTATAAGTTTCTTGACTCTATGGCCCTTGGATTGGCACTGGTATGTTCTAGAATACTATAATGAGCTTATATCCTTTGAATCACCCTCATCATTAGTACAAAGAAATCAATGCATTTTCCCTTTCAGCAATAAGTGTTAGAAGTTAATGTTAATTCACATGTTCCTCTGCTAAGAAACATAATAAATACTTAAGAAACTAGCCCATCTTTTCACTTTATCAAACATTCTTTAAGAAGTCTTATAAGAACATATATGTTATTGGAGCAGTGTTGTTAAACAAATATTTCATGAGCCCCACCCATTTGAGTAGAACACCGTCTTCCCCAAAAGAGGAAAGATATCCAAAAGAAATAGGAACACCCTCCTTGGTCTCATAGAACCTAAAGTGCAAAGGAAAGAGGGATTGAACACCCCTGTTTCATGTTTGTTGGCCGATCCCTCAAGGTAGGTCAGTTATTAGAGAATGGCTATCCTATAGACCTGTGTGTTTTTTCCTTGACATGTGGTTGGGGATTTAAAACAACCAACATGCTATTGTGTGTGAGTTTTTGTAGCTAGTTGTGTTAAAAATAAATTATTGCTCTCTTAGCTAATAAGTATGGCTAGGAAGTAAATTTCTATCGAGAAAGCTTTCATTTGATCAATTCTATAGTTAAAGTTTGATTTATAGCATAAGAAATTTCATATTCCATGCTTAATTTTTCCTTGTAGTTTCATCATTTATTTTCCGTAGTTAGTCATTTCTATTCATTCTAGCATTTCAATTCCATAGCTAGACATTTGAATTCTTATATAATAGATTTAGGTGTGTGTGCATTTTCTTTTCAATAGGATAAGGGTCTACTAACAAGACTTTGCATCACCCTTCTATAGATAGACTTCATACACCCCTCAATTTTACAACAATTAGTTCTACTAAAGTACAAGCTTCAATGACACCTCAATTTTAGTTCTAAAATAAAATATACACTAGATGGATGTGATTCCTCTCATGTAAAACATTATATTTTGATTAATATATGTCTAGGTAGTTCACCACCTTTTTTATTAAAAAAAAACTTATTAATTTTATATATATTATCTTTAAAAACTATATGATTCACTCATAAAAGCCCTTCAAATTGTACTCTATTTCATACATTAAATTGTTTGTACAAATCCATACGGTCATAACCTTTTTGTAAGGATCGTGTGCATACCCTTAATATAAATGTTTTAAGTCTACTACAATTTAAAGTACTTATACAAAGAAACTTTTTACTATACTTAGTCCTTATAAATTTTTACTAGGTTAAAACTCTTTATAATTTTTTTAATAGGGTAAAATATTATAAAATTTAAAAAGGCTTTTTAATAAGCTAAAATCTTAATAAATTGAAAAAGGCTTTTTGATAGGCTAAAATCTTATTAAATAAGAAAAAGGCATTTTGAAACGCCAAGGAAAAAT
This sequence comes from Cunninghamia lanceolata, assembly GCA_027924645.1. Lineage (NCBI taxonomy): Eukaryota > Viridiplantae > Streptophyta > Pinopsida > Cupressales > Cupressaceae > Cunninghamia > Cunninghamia lanceolata. The sequence goes on from BSBN01000934.1 coordinate 7,425,487, forward strand.
AAGTCGATTCACATCCTTCATGGAGTCTCATACCATTAAAGTAAGACATTAGAGATCCTTAAAGTAAAGTCATATCTTTCCTTATAGGTTTTTACTATGGAAACATAGAAGAATCACATCTTTAAAAGGTTACAACATTCTTTAGAATACTTTAAAATTTTGAAGCAGAATCATTTCTTTTAATAAGTGAAATCTAAAGGTAAGTCTAATAAAAATAATTGACTATTTGCTAATAAAAAAAAGTAAGAGTAAAATTAATAAAAAAATTATATTAATAAAAAGCTAACATTTATTTAAAAACAAAATCTTTTTATTTCTGATTTTTTAAAGAGTCAATTCTTCCTATTATGATATTTAATGAAGTGTTTATGGATAATGGGTGAATAGTATGGGAGAACGTTGTTATGGGAGTGTAATTTGATTTAGTAAGTAACTATTTTTTTAACAAATTTTGTAATTTCTAAAAGTGTTCTGTTTTGTTAAAAACTGAAGAGTATTATTTTACTTTCTTACCCATTATTCTCAATCTTATTCAAATCCTTCTTGATAAGAAATTTCAATATTTTTTCATAACATTTTACCATAATTCTTTATTTTAATAAGCATGAATAACAAACAAATTTTCTAGGTCACAAACATAGAATAATTCTTTATGCTCTTCAACTTTGAAATCAAATTGCAATACAAAGGGTTAAGTTGTGAAAAATGGAGAGCTATCTATTATACTACAAAATAAATTTGCATCGACCCTCCTTAGGATAAGGGTGAGAGAAGGAGAGTTGCGATGTAGGGTCATCTCATTAATTTTCAAAATTTATGTTAGCATTTAAATTTTGGTTTTAATGTGTTAGGTTTCTATGGTGTTTAGTTGGTTTGAGTGTTCGGAGGTGTTGTGGTGTAACTTCCTATCGCCAGTCTGTAGACTTCTTGTCACTGATAATGAAAATGTTAGCTACTCGTGATAGATGTTATGGACGTATACATATCTTCTTGACCATTTGAGGTTAGTTGTAAAAGAAAGAGGGATGGTTAGTGAATGATAGTGGAAGGTGAAGAAAGGCCAATTAAGCCAAGAAAAGACACACAATTAAGAATAGATAATGTAACAGTAACAGCCACACGCAGGCCAAATGGATAGAAGGCAGAGAAGCCATCGATAAGGAGGTCGAGAATAGAAGTGTGGGCAGTCATTTGGTGATTAAATTTTCCAGTTAAGATTCCTTGTAATGGAAACAAAGAGATAATGGAGGGAAATCTAAAAGGTCAAAGCTAGGCTCATAAAAAGAAAGAAGGCCAAATTTTGAATAGGCCAAATGTATTTGGGGAAGGTTGTAAAAGGAGGCCAATAGGCTGAGGCTGAGTTATGGAGTAAGAGGTTGAATGCATATACTGTGAAGGGTGGTTGAATGCTAAGGCATCGAGGCTAATTCAAGACCACAAATAAAGGAAAGAGTGGAGTCAAGTGGAGTAGGCCGATCAAAGGTAAACCAAATTTCTATAGATTAAAGAGGCTAAACTAGTAGAACAGTGGCTTCATCAAGTAGAAGAGAAGGTTGATGAGAGAAGTGAAAAGGAAGAAGCGGCAGCAGACAGATCGATAAGGAAAATAGTTCTAGGAGAGAGTTGAGGGAGACCAAATAATAGAACAAAAGCAATGAGGCTGAGTATAGAGTGAGGTTGTAGGCCCATGGAATATGTAATATCATATTTATAAGAGAAATAAAGAATCTATTTAAGACATTGTCTTTGCTTAGTTAATAAAAGCTGCATATTAATGTTTTTGTCATTTTTAGGGTATTTGATTAATTCAGAGATTATATCTACTGTCATTCTTATTGCTGAAGATTTGGTGTTAATCTCTAAGCTCTTGTCACTTCACAAAAAGTTGTTTATTCCTATCACATGTGTTATAACAGTTTATGTTTCCACGATGGTAGATTCCCATAGCATGTTAAGATTGAGGTTGAAATTACTATCAAAAGAATTGTATTGAATTTTATGTTCTTGTCACTGCTAAGACAACAAATCTGTACAGGTCTTATGGTAACAGATCGATGAGATAGTAAAAAGAGAGTGGGGTTGGTTTTTTATATTATTTTAATGGGACAAGAGAGCATGTCCCCGTAATTGTGTTATCAGATTGGTATCAGAGCATAGAATGATCTGAGTATGAAGATTGAATGTGTTATTTGTTGTAGTTTTGCAGTTGATTGACATGTTGATACTGAGTATTGGGTAGATCACTGAAGTGAGGCAACATAGCCTGGAAAAGATGAAGAAACAAAAAATGGAGTTTGAAAGAAAGGTGGCAGCATTGAGAAGAGATTTAAAAAGTATATTGCAAGTCAGAAATGACTTGAAGAAGATAGCCAAGAATACTTTTGGGTATGGACAATCATGAGAAAAGTGAAATTGCCTGTGAGGGAGATAGTTGAGAAAAGAAAAAGGTAGAACATAAATGCCTTAAGAAGAGTAGATGATAATGAAAGGAGTGCCAGACAAAGTTGGGATAGTGAGAGGTTTCTGGAGGAGCAACATGCACCAAGAGTGGTGAATGAATTTCTCATTGAAGAGAACGTGAGAAAGGATAAAGATGAGGAAAGAAGAGAGGAAGAAGAAGAAGTGCTGCAAGCAGCACTTGTAAAAAAGAGAAATGAAGAGAGAAGAGCATCCCTAAAGAAGGAACTAAGAGAGACACTATGGTCTCTTATTTTGTTGATTAATATTGTGTTTGCAGCTATGTATGCATGTTTGAAAAATACATTAAAGAAGGTCAAGCATGAGACCTTGAAGATGATGGAAAATGGGGTAAGAATAGCACCCAAAAAGAGAGTTGAAGGTGAGAGAAGATTGATTGCAGTAGCGTGTCAAAAAGAGCTTGCAGTAGAGGTACATTGTAAAGTGCCTGAAACTGAAGAGAAGCATGAAGTTGAGGATCACCGGTTAGAAGATGAAAATAAGAAAACAACCCCTAAATTTTATGATGCTTTGGAAGAAGTTGTAGAAGTAGCACAAGTTGCTCATAAAAAGGAAGAACTGGAAATTGAAGAAGTCAATGAAGAAGATAAATTGGGGTAGTAGGTAAAGGAAGGTTGCAATACTAACTTTTATTTTGTAAATGGAGATTGTAATGTTGGTTTTAATCATGTGCATAGAAGTCTGATTATAGATGGACAAGTTGGTGAGACCAGAAAATGGGTAGATCATGGGTACATAATCCCATGTTGGGAAAAGAGAAATATGGATAAAGAACCATATACTAACAAGCCTGTGCAAGGAGTGAAGAGGATGCTAATAAAAATGAAGCAAACAAATGTGCAGATGAAGTGGCCAGCAAGGAGGCCTAAAGGAGAAGATGAATTGAAGATGAAGTCAAAGCAAAGAGTGGGAATTATGAATGTAGAAATGAAAAGAGAGCATCCCAAGGTGGAGGCAAACAAAGTTTGGAAAGCGTAAAGTATGGCAGATGAGAGGACAAAGGGAGCTGCAATAAATGAGGTTGATAAAAGAATGGAGGTTGTAAAGGAAGATGTTGAGAAAGAGCCTATGAAGGAACCCGATGAGAAGAAAATGGAGGCACTACAGTGGCAGTAGATGAAAAATGCCCCATATGTTATGGAAGGTAAGCAAGATAAGTTGAATGATGATGTTTTTGAAATTTTTGATGATTCTACTTAAAGAAAACATAGAGAAGATTTAAATATGCTATCGAGTTGTGATGAGGCTATGAATGAAATTTGTAAAAATGAGGAAGACATGCGGAGGATTGTAGATGATAAGGAAATAAGAAGGAGCAATTACCAAAAGAAGCAAGAAGGTAGACAAATGCAGGTTGAAAGGTGCAGCATGCAGGATGCCAAAAAATAGAGGAAATTGGTTGAAAAGGTAGAATAGAAAAAAAGGATAGCCATGACAAATATTGCAAAATATGAAGATGCAGATTTAGACAAGAGAGTAGCTAAAAATGAAGAGGATGATGTTGGAGTAGTGGTGATCCAAGGAGAGAAAGACAAACAAAATATTGATGAAGATGATGTAGCGAAAGAGTTTGAAAGGGGAATAGCAGCTGAAGACAATGAAGAGGATTTGTAGAGACAATTTACAACCATTGAAGAAGAATGGAATGAGAAGATTAAGAGTTTGAGAATAAGTAGGAAAGTAGAGGTGACTATGGACAATGATGCAGAAATGGTGACTGAAATGAAGATTGAAGATGTTATAGATTTGAAGAGGGAGATGATAAAGGATGAGTTGGAAAATACTTTGTTGCAACAGATGACCATGGAGGAAGAATGACTAGAGATAAAGTTAGATGTAGAGTTGGTAAATGTTGATAATGCAATGGATAATGTTGAAGGTATAGAAATTTTTTGATTTGTTTCTGATATGGTGGATAGAAATAAAAAGAGAGTTATAAATCGAAGGAGATTGGAATTTATTGAACACAGTTTCAGGAGAATAATGGACAACAATGCACAATAGAGTTGGAGGAATATTGTACCTAAGAAGGAGAGAATGTGGAAGAAATGAAAGAAGACGAAATTTGGATGAAGTATCCCATGTGCTGGAGCACATGATCCTTGTCCCCTGGGGAGTCTAATGTAGGGGCATCTCATTAATTTTTGAAATTTATGTTAGCATTTAAATTTTGGTTTTAATGTGTTGGGTTTCTATGGTGTTTTGTTGGTTTGAGTGTTTCAAAGGTGTTGTGGTGTAACTTCCTATCACCATCCTGTAGACTTCCCGTCGCTAATAATGAAAAGGTTAGCTACTCGTGATAGATGTTATGGACGGATACATATCTTCTTGACCATTGGAGGTCAGTTATAAAAGAAAGAGGGACGGTTAGTGACTGATAGTGGAAGGTGCAAAAAGGTCGATTAAGGCAAGAAAAGACACACGCCTAAGAATAGACAATATAACAGTAATAGCCACACGTAGGCCAAATGAATAGAAGGCAGAGAAGCCATTGATAAGGAGGCCAAGCATAGAAGTGTCAGTAGTCATTTGGTGATTGAATTTTCTAGTTAATATTCCTTGTAACCAGCAACAAAGAGATAATGGAGGGAAATCTAAAAGGTCAAAGCTAGGCCGATAAAAAGAAAGAAGAAGGCAAAATTTTGAATAGTTTGATGTATTAGAGAAGGTTGCAAAAGGAGGCTAATAGGCTGAGGCCAAGGTATGGAGTAAGAGGTTGAATGCATTTAGTGTGAAGGGGGCTGAAGGCTAAGGCGTCAAGGCCAATTTGATACCACAGATAAAGGAAAGAGTGGAGTCGAGTGGAGCAAGTTGATCACTGAATTCTTATAGATTAAAGAGGCTTAACTAGTAGAACAACAGCTGCATCAAGAAGAAGAAGAGAAGGTCGATGAGAGAACTGAAAGGGAAGAGGCGGCAGCAAATGGATTGATAAGGAGAATAGTTCTGGGAGAGAGTTGAGGGAGACCAAATAGTAGAACAAAATCAATGAGGTTGAGTATAGAGTGAGGCTGCAAGCCCATGGAATATGTAATATCATATTTATAAGAAAAATGAAGAATCTATTTGTGACATTGTCTTTGCTTAGTTAATAAAAGCTTCATATTAATGTTTCTGTCAATTTTAGGGTATCTGATTAGTTTAGAGATTCTATTTATTGTCATTCTTATTGCTAAAGATTCGGTGTTGATCTCTAAGCTTTTGTTGCTTCACAAAAAGTTTTCTATTCTTGTCACATGTGTTATAATAGTTTCTGTCGCCATTATGGTAGATTCCCATAACATGTTACAACTGAGGTTGAAATTACTGTCAAAAGAATTGTATTGAGTTTTATATTCCTGTTGCTGCTAAGATAACAAATATGTAGAGGTCTTATGGTAATAGATCGATGGGATAGTCAAAAGAGAGTGGGGCTGGTTTGTGAGATTATTTTAATAGGACAAGAGAGCATGTCCCCGTAAGCGTGCTATCAAGTTGGTAGTGATATATGTCTTCACACAAATTTGTCAACTTATTAGCAAGGCAATGAAACTTTTTCCTCTCAAGATATCACTCTCTACTAAGTCTCCAACCAACCAAGGATATCCATACTATGATATAATTTTTGATAGCTTAATGATAATATTCTATTGTATTATATTACATACATTATTAATATTGTTGGTTGATAATTCATGTGGCATCATTCTCAAATTTTCAAGGTTTCCTTTTCAACATATCATTTAATCACTTTTGCTTCATATTCATGCCCTATGGCATTAAGGGGGATTTAAATCTATAAAACACAGTAATGAGTGCTCTTCATTATGCCCCACAATAATTTTACTCTTAGTATTTTTTAATATCAAATCATGCATATGCACGCCATATTATAAAAAATTTAAATGTTGTAGTCTCTTCTCTCAAGGAAAGATAACTAAAACATGTTTCCATATTTCTCTCTTTACTATTCATTATGATTCTTGTTATGACCATGGGCAATATGATATTCAAGAGAAAACTTAATAAATAATTGGAGTTTCAATCCCCTTGTCTATTGAAGGTAGAACTTATTGGCTAACATCTTAGAAGGTAACATTAAACCTCACATTCTCCAAGGCCAAGAAATCAGAGATCCCATCGGTCTAATTCATCATCACCTCCTAAAAACTAAACATCTCACATTCAAGCTACTAAAGCTAAATGATCTGCTCCATCATGCTCTATGTTTGAACATTTCTATATATTGAAGCTAAATTTAGAGATATATACTACTATAGACAACAATAGTTGATAAATCCATGATATTGTTGATATTTTTTAAAAGATGAAAGCAACCCCTAAAAACATAACAATATTATTATTTATGTTATAACCACAGAGGACAGTTTTTATGTTAAAAAGAATCATCACCTCTAAAATAAGAATTATCAGATTATTTGCATTACCATGCATATAAGATATTCTCATATGAAAAGGCTCCAATTTTAGATAAATTATCTTTTATAAGAAATAATTTGATAAAAACCTTGGATGAGTTTGCATGGATATTATTATAATCAAGAAGCAATTTTATCCTATCATGGAGAAAGAGAGGTCCATTGAGGGGAAATACTACAAGCTAAAACAATATGTCCAAATTGGTAGAGACATCCAAGGTGACATTTTGATTCAATATATGTGTTTTTCACAACTATCTAAGGAGGTTAGTATTACTCTAAAAGATATAAAATTCTTGGTTATAAAATAACCTACTTGTAATGAATGGCTATCACCCTAATATATTGTTTGGGGAACAAGCCTTTAAAGGATAGCTCACCTGTTGCTTTATTTTTTTATGGATCATTACTATATGTTTGATGACTATTTATTTTCTTTATAGAAACATGACAAATTATATATGCTTATGCTCTTGAAAATCCCATATGATCTCCTTGATAAGATTGTTGGATAATTTTTTAAGAATTATCATAGTATATTAAATGTTGACTTACTTCTTGTTAAATTAATTATGGGTTTTTATTATTTCTACATCAAAAATAAAATTTATCGATTACTATGTTTTTTACTATGTTGGTGACCCTACTGTAGGAAAGATACCTCAAACTATGTCTTCAAAATATGGTGCAACTACTACCAAGTGGATCAAGTAATATTTAAACAACCATCTTCTATAGCCTTTTAATTAAAATCTGACCACAAAAGTAGCTACACAAGAATCAATGTGGCTTAGGAAGATTATTGGAAGAGTTTTTCATCTAGCTATTATTACAAGTCCCAATTTATTATATAATAAAGCTATTTACTCTTACTGAAGACTCTTATATCAATAAATAAAGCATATTTAAATCTTACGGGCACTTCATTCAAAGGAAAATCATTCCATCGTAATATCATTCTTCAATTATGCAAGATTGATTATCAGATGGCAGATATACTATACCAAGAAGAACTAGGATAGGCTCCTAGTAAAATAAGTCATATATGTAGTATAGCATCAAACCTCTATGGAATACCAAATTCTACAAATTCAAATAAATGTTTAGCCATTGAGGAGTGTGCATGACAATGTCACCTCTAGATATAAGACCTAAGGCATAAAATAAGAGTTTATACATTTTAAAACCTTAGGATATAAGGAGTTTCCATTTGGCGGGAGTGTGCATGGAAATGACACATCTAGATGTAAGACCTAAGGCATAAAATAAGACCTTAGGCATTTTAACACATTAGAATGGCTCAATCCTTGGATGTATGACCTAATTGGCATTGTTGTCACTTGGATTTGCACCCTGTGTTGAAGGCTTTTACGGATCCAACAATCCAGTGAAATATAGAGATGATCTCCAGGTGTGGGACCCTGCAAGAAGATCAAATCTCTAGAGTGAGGCTAGTTCCTTCGCTGAATGAGAGATTCAACTATTCCTAAGACTAAACCTAATCTATCCACCATTCAGGAAAAGAGGAAGAGGGATAAAACTAGAAATTAAAGAGGTGACACACCAGGTTTAAATATGAAAGTTCTAAGAGAATGGGAAATGCACAAAATAACTAGATACAACTAATAAACTTACATAGGTCTAGCTGATTCTAACAGAGGTAAGAAGAAGAACAAAATTGTAAGGAACAAAGCATTCACATACAAATCAATCCTAATTTACATAGTGATAAAAACAACATGAAGAGATTAAACATGGTGTGTATTTCATCAAAAGGTAAGGCTACAATAGAGGAGGGCTCTGTTTGGAGTACAAAAATGTCTCTGTATCCAACCTTCAATACATCTTACAAATATGCATATATAGCATTTCATTTTCATTGGCCTCAATCATCTATCACAACGAATTCGCCCCCATGGGCTGTCAAAAAATATCCCTATTAAGGGAATTTCTACCTATATAAAATATATTAGATCATGGAGTAGCTGGGAGATATTTTGCCTTAATGCAAATAACTGATTCATCAACTTGCAACAATAAATACAAAATATCTACAAATGGGTAGTTGAGTAGATCAGATCTGCATTAATGGCAGATGAAGAAAACAAAAATATTTTCCCTTCAAAAATCCCCTTTTATAGAGATTTTACAACACTTCAAATATCTACATTCATATATTTAAAGTGTACAATACATTGTAACTCTATTTCTTCTCATTTCAGTCTTTTCTAGGAATTCTGGCCTAAATTTTGCCCTGTTAACAAAACCAGTATTTTGCAAACCATTCTACCTTTGTTTCTGCATATTTTCATCTTTTATCTTCAGTTGGCAAACTCTATTTCTGAAATGTGGCTTGCTTCTTCATTTTTTCCCTATCGGCAAAATGTTCATTTTCTAAACTTTTTTCTTCCTTGCTTTTTCCCATCACCTTTTACCTTATCGGCAAAAGTCATTTTGTTGAACTTGTCTTTCTTTGTCATCTTTTTCCCTCTTGGAAAATTATTATCTTTTCTAACATTCTTTTGGCTCCATCTTTTCTTGTTTATTTTGCCTTGTCGGTAAAATCTTCTTTTTTTCAAATTTTGGTTTGGGCTCCCTTCTTTTACCTTTATCGCCAAAAGTTTGTCATTTCAATCTTTGCCATTTATCTTTTCTTTTCTCTTCCATTGACAAAAATACATTTTCTGAACCATTTGACTTAGTCATTTTGCCTTGTTGGAAAAAGTTTCCCATTAGTGAACCTTATGAATTCTGAACTTGGTGAAAAGTTTAGGATTTGTCTAATTTGGTGATAGAAGGGGCATTACTTTTTTTACTTAGCTAATTTTTCCTTTTTTTATTTTGCCTTGTTGGAAAAAGTGGTCTTTTGTGAACAGGGCCCACCATGTCAACGATTTTATAATTTCTTGAACTTTGGACTTTGCCTCCTTCTTCACCTTTATCGGCAAAGTGCCTTGTTGATGAACCTAAGGAATTTTGAACCTTAAATGCGTTAACCAATTTCCTTTGTCAGCCCATTCACCTTTTCTTGAACTCCTCTCTCGACCTTCTTTGGCAGTGATTTGCCCTGTCGGCAAACCGCTGAAACATCAAACTTATGAAAGTTTGCTCTTCTTGGACTTTGCTGACAAGCCATTCCTTCTCTCTTTTAACTTAGTCAATTTTTTCAAATCATCCCCTTTTCCCTCCTTGTGCCTTCCCTTTATCAAGAAATCACCCAGTTGGTGAACCAAAGAATTTTTGAACTTTTCGAAAGTTCATGACTAGGCAAAATTGCCAATAAAGACATCCGCTACTTTTCTTTTGCCTTAGATAATATTTGAAGAAGCTCACCCCTATGTTGCTTTATCGACAAATCACCAAATTGGTGAACCTTGAGAAAAAGTGAACTTTCCTTGAGTTCATAAAACCTGAATTTTACTGATAAAGGGAAGGAACATTCCTATGCGTTAGTCTTTTTTTGCACTAGCTCATGAAACTAGAATTTTGCCGATAAAGGCCAAAAGGGGGGAAAACTTTGATGTAAAAGCTTCAAATTTTCTGGGTTTTTTGTAAGGATTCCCCATATGAATGTTTAGGGATTTTTACAAGGCAAAACACTGAGATTTGAATGATTTATGCTTGCAAAGCTAATCTTCAAGGAATTTCAACAAGATTTTTTAAGTTTGGCTATTTGACTCTAGGCAGAGGAAAATAGGTCAATAGGCATTACATAAGACCTCTAGAAATTATATGTAATCCCTATGGGCATATTGAAAATACATCACTCTGTAAATATTTCACTTGTAAAACATTGTATTATATAAGACCTGTAGGCAGTATGTAATGAACCTGGGGAGGATAGTTTTGTAAGGCCACAGCCCTAGACTAATGTTAATCAATCTAGGATTATCAAGTATATTTTGTTGTGGAATCAATAACTTGTTTTAGGAATACATAATGATCAAGCATACTGACCTTTATCTCTCAAGCTATCTATATGGAATTTGGATTCTATTGGTAACCACTGACTCCTTGTACATATATATATATACATATACATAGACTCTTATGGCATAATGTCCTTAGCCTCTACCCTTACCTATACTACATCTTGGGATAAATATTTCTACTTTCGTGGGACCCAATTCTTGCATCTTCGATGTTAACTTGAGTTTATCCTATGGATAGGAGTACCTTCTCAATAAAGGTGCCTTGAAATAATCATAGACCAACTTTTAATCTATATGTCATTCCTCTTGGCTCTTAGTACATTGATAAATTTAGTTAAGAATTGGTGGCGTGGTTGTTTCTCTCTCTCATGGTGAAGATAAGAAATTCTAAGCTCTTTAATGAATTGTGGTTTAAAGCATATTCTTTTATATGCCTACATTATCTATAATATGTTCTATAATGATAAGATAGGAAGAAGTTGTATATGTAATCACATATCTTGACTATCATAAGATAGACTTGAAATCACCTTGTTTGTTGTAAGACTTGCTACATTATTGTCTTATCATTTTGTAGTTTTTTAGGAGGACATTGTACATTATGTATTAGCATTAGTTTAGATCATGGGTTTTTGATATACTCTTTCAGATGCGTAATCATTATCTATAAATATATGTGGTGTGATTAACCATTGTTATGATGAGGAACATGTTATGGCCAAATATTATGTGATTTTGGTATATTGAGTAGAGATTTACTTCACAGTGAGATGTATTTAGATTTTAATCTTGCATGTTGAAATAGAGAATTGCTATAGATTTTCTTAATTGAGAAGTTGTTGTTGATGAATTAATTAATGTTGATTGTTATTTGCCTTGGCTATGATATTTGTGTCAATAACTGATAGTTGAAACGAGTGTGCAGGTATTTGTTAGCTAGTGGAAATGGGGAAAATACATGAAGGACTTATTGTGAATGACCGGTTGAGCCAACCTAGTCTATTGGAGAGATTCAGGTCTCTTGTGTTGTAATATGCATTGTCATATGTTGTGAGTGTGTCCCTTGTGTCGTATTATGTGTCATCGTATGTTATCGGTTGTCCATGTGTGGTAACATGTATTGTTATGTGTAGTGTAACTTAAAATTAATTAAATTTATTTAAGCCTCCTATAAAGGGTGCAAAATAACAAAAAAGGGCATTTATGCCATAATTTTAAATTGTTAGAACCTAGGACTATGGTCTAGGCACATTTTGGAAGGGAAAAATTATTAAAAAAGTAAATTTTGGAAATCCTTATTTTCACCCAAAATAGGGTGACAAAAATCAGGGAGGTGATGAGTCATCAAAAGAGGGATGAATGTGTTTGAAGGATCTAAAAGGGCTATATTCGAAACTTTAGAAAAGAAGAACAAGTGTCATTAAAAGGACAAGTGTTTTCGTCTCAACAAGAGAGGTGTCTGAAAAAGTTTTATTTAATATTCTTTTGGAAAAGAGGCTTCTTCTTCATGCTCCTCTCCATTACCACATGCTGTAACTTTTGATCTACAATAAAGTTACTATACCATCTACTAAAATTTATTTCCATCAATAGTAACTACTTTATCACCTGTTGTAATTTCTCTATTGACTGGGAGGGTAAACCTGCTACCTAGGTGCTTAGCTGTTGGAAAAGAGTAAACTAGAGAAAAAAAAAATGATATTTACGGTTTTAGATCTATCTCCTCCAAGTGTTGTGCAAGGATCCAAGTAGGCATCAACCCTTGTTTGACTCTTTGAATTAACCTTGAATTGCCTAGAACATGTTACAAAAAACTGTGTGAGTACATAAAATTGTGTGGGTAAATGAAAATTGCATTAATTGCCTTATATTAAATTGCAGAATGAATTTATTTTCTATTTTGTGTTGGGTATTGTATTGTGGATTGTCAAGTATGGTTTGGAGTAGAGAGAGATGCCTTTGGAAGAATTTGAGAGAATATGATTGGGTGATAGTACCCTTATGAAATTTATCTAGTTAACCTTGGGTGTGAATCCATTTGTGATTTTGTTGTGAATGGAGTGACAAGGGCAATTGAGGAAGAGAGGAATATGCAAATGATTCTTGTAAAGTTTTGTTTCTTCTCCTGCAAGTTGATGTTTTGTCTCCCCCTCTAAAAAGGGAATCCATTAAGAAATTCCCTCAGTGTATTCTTGTGTCTTTTGAGGTACTTGCGCTGTGCAAAGTTGTGACTGTGATGCTGGGTATAAGTGTTGTGTGTAATTGTGTTTTTTTGCTATTGTAAAATTATGTGTTACTATCACACTATGTTGTTGGTATACATGTTCTACCTGGTCTCCATGTGTTTTCCCCAAGCTCGGGGGTGGGCAGTTGCTAACTTAGGCTAAGAGGTGAGCCCTCACTAGCTGTACAAAGGTTTTGATTTTTGTAGGAAGGTCTTACAGGTTGAAGAAAAGAAAAGAAAATCTAGTGGTTGAGATTATAAAATGACAGTCATCAAGGAGGATTAACTTCAAATAGAAAGGAAACCCAACACATATATATTTAATGTTTAAAGAGAGGGCTTAAAATTTCTATATAATCCCCTGTCTCTACATCTGAATGTTTCTATTTTTCTTTGGACACTAAGTTATTTTTTTTTTTAAAGGAAACAACTGTTAAAAGTATAAGCTAGTTCTTTGAATGGGAACAATTTTTTAACTTTGCAATTAGTTTATTGTTTAGGGATCATGCAACAAGCATTTGATGCTGGCAAAAAAAAAAAGGAATATACATAAATAAATAAGAGCATCAATCAAGAATCATTCATTTCCTTATGATTTAAGTTTATGGCTGCTTCTAGTGTGTTTGTGTGTTATTTGTAACAATGAATTCCAAAGACATTCTCTGCATGAAGTCCATACAAACTAGTTTGTTGAGTAATGCTAGACAACATCCTCAACCTGTCCCTTTACAACATCAATACCATCTTTTTACTTGTCTTCCTCATCCCCATCTTCCTAGTTGTTCTTGCTCATCAATGATTCAAACCCCATTCTTTCCCATGATTCTATTAGATTAAATATAAAACTACTAATATTTAAATAAAATCCATTTTATTATTAATACAAACTTCTACCTAATATTTCAAATCCTAAAATTCTCATGGAGCTTTTGCATAAGATTATCCTAGAATTAAGAAAGACAAATTGTTTTCAATATTGCTTTTGATTAGCCTCAAATTAAAATAAAAGACATGTTTATGAGAATGAAATGACTATTCAATATGCTAAACTACATTGATTTGATTTTAAAATAATTCTATCAGTTTTATCCTTTGAAAGTTGGAAGGTTATTCAGGATCCAACATGGGACGACATCTTCCATTTCAAGAAATGAAATTAAAGTTGAGATATTTAGTTCAACTTATATGTATTTCCCTAGAGGAGTAACCTATGATTCAACCAAAAATATTGGTGACATAGAGAACTTCGTGATGAATTCAAACACGTCATTATGAAGGAACACTATAGAATATAATTTCGTCCATCGTATTGGAATACCTCCTCACAAAGAATTGTGAGTTCCATATATTTTGAGTGAGGAAATACCGGCGCATTATTTTGTCATTTTCTAATAATTTTTATAATGTGTTTCACTCCAGGAACTATCAGATTTGAATACTTTAATCATTGAATATAGGGAATACTTTCTTGTCTACAAACAATTGATTCAATACAACACGGGGATGTTTACAGTTCATATGAATGGTGGAAAGGAATTGATTATTCAGTTTCTTTTTAGTCAACCCTAATATATAAACATTATCTCTTATGGCCCTTTATGGTATATTTATTCCATGCGAAGAATCATCGTGTTCACTTACATCACAAAACAGTTCATCGAATTTGACTTGACAACAGAAAAGTAGGAAAATCTATTGGAGGATTTTTGTAGACAAACTTTTCTTCTACTTTAATTTGAGGATAAAGAAAGTTTGTATCCATTCAAAGAGGGGAACCGAAGTGGGCAACCAAAGTTGACATTTCATTCAGATACATTCCAAATCTTGCCTATATATTCTCTAGCCAATTAACATATCACAGACAAGCTAGCCTATCTCATTGAAAGATTTATGCTTTTGAGATCCATTAGTTAGGAGGAAAAATATGAGAGATGTGCTACTACCTCTCCATCAAAGGATCCCAAAATCCCTGTTTTCTGTGATTTTCAGAACCTTCTGACGGGAGATAAGAACATTTAACCTCACCTGGATTTAAACCCATCGTATCAGGTACTCATTTCCTTTAATGGTTTTCACACAAAGAGGAAAGTTAATTGTAGGTTAAATTTTCATTCCTACTTATTTATTTGTTTTTTTTGCTATGGAGTATGTTTCACATCCACTCTCTATTTTATGACGCTCATAAGAAGCTGATTACAATTGTAGAATGCTTCAATTTGTATACAATGGATATCTTCTGTTACTGCTGTTCTCTTTCTTTTTGATGTTTCTCTAGCCTAGATGTTATGTTCTATTTTTATTTCTAAGACACTGTTCAAAATTGTTTTTAGAAAAAGCATAACAATTTCTCTTTCTACATTTGTCTTCAAACTACAAGCAACAAATCCTCTTAGCTGAATCATTTATATTCAAATAGTGAACTTATTTATTTATCTTGTAGAACTAATCATTTATCTTCATTACAAGGATATCTTATTTATAGGACCTCATAAAAGATTTCATCCTTTTATTGTGCAACATCATTAAATCTCTCATGTCATTTTCTCCTCCTCAAACGAGATATAAGCATCTCATCCTTATGAACATAACGCACTCTTGTTTTGCGTAGTTATTTGACTAATGTTTTTAAAAAATGTTTCATTTCTTTCCCAATTGAACTTCAAACTAACTTTGAATGGTTACAACGTGGATAGGGACTTTATTTGATTCTCCACAATTCTAATGACATTGTTCCACTTCATTGTTGCAAAAGTGATATTGGTATGAGAGCTATATAAGTATTAGGGTGTATTGGAGTTCGTATTGATTCACATCCTCCCTTCTAGTGCTCTTTGAAAGATCCTCTACTTCTATCCTCTTTAAATATAATTTGAGTTGTTTAGTTTGAAATGATATTGTTAAATCTTTTTTATGCACCAGCTAATATTTGAATCTATGATCACTAGTTTGTTGTTGGAATGCTCTATCACTGAGCTGTTAGCTTATTTTTGACCAATCCATTTATGGTTTAGGTGTGGCTCATTCTCCAACAATCTCCTTCAGGTACACTACCAGTGCTTAGGGGCTCTTAACTAGTCCATGAAAAATGTTTATCATGATATGAGAGGTTGGGGTGCTCTACCATTGAGCTACTAACCTACCTGTGACCAATCCATCCAAGTGAGCCTCATTTTTTAACCAGACATCATTTGAATCATTGTAGAAACATCTCTTGCCACTAAATAAATTTTATTTTTTAAAGTTTTACCTACAATAATAACATGGTTATAAATTTTGTAACCATAGTAATTATTAGGATTTACAAAATGTTCACTATATGGGGAAAATTTTATATTCTGATTGTCTATTATCTATGACTTTGTATTTTGATTTGTCTTCCAAAGTAATGTTCTTCACTATTCCATTTAGAGATGGTATTTCTTAAGACAACAAACTATATACGTATTGCAAGTTTAAATATTTTCTTACCATTAGTTTTGGATCGCCACAAGACATCCCATACTCTTGGAAAATCTCTAACGTTGAATGGTTTAGCATATTCTTTTACCACACTGACATTACAAGAACATCAAAAAATTATACTGTTAGTTACTAATATCTGTAAAAGATCATAGTCTAACCCTAACCAGTTTCAGGTTATGTATCTCATAATTTTCATTAGAAAATTTATTGATAAAACCCATTTTTTTTTAGTAGAAAAAGGTGATTGAACACCCATAGATTAAGATAGGTTAAAAATATTACAAAAGTCGTGGCCAAAGCCAAGTCTAGGAAAAAATTTTGCAGTGTGTCCTTTACTAGGACACCCTGTCAGAGAAGAGGAAGCCGTTGTGCCACAAAAGAAAGCTCACTTAACCAGGGCACTTAAAAGTAGTCACCTCCTTTTAATGAGGCATGAAATAAGGGCAGATTTGCAATCCCCACCAGCCCACAATAAAATTTGAAGTGGCTTAATTAGTCTCGATTCACCTTCCCTCATGAGAGCTTGTGAACCACTTCCATGGACTTTGTTAAGAGTTTGAACAAAATGAATTAATCTACATTTAAGATGGCGCACTTCATGTCATGGGGTGATGCTAGTACAAAACAAATTGAATCTAGCCTAGTTCTTGTCATAGAATCCAACTCTCACGCTAGGAGATTTGACAAGGTGTGTGACGTTTAAGAAGAACTTAAAGGGATAGCTTTTACAAAGAAAGCCAGCCTGACAATGCCCGTCCAGCTAAAGATCAACTGAGCTACTACCCATCACATCTTCCATCTCATTTAATAAAATGTTTGACAAGGAGTTTGAATTAATTTGGTCTCCAGGTGGGAAAAGCACATATGTGCTATCAAGCTCAATAGCTATATTTTCTAGCAGATCCGCCACCTTGTTTCCTTCCCTAAACATGTGGGAAATGAGAAAATTATCTAACCTGTTGAGAAGAGTGTCGGCCTACTGGAGAATGTAGTTAAGTTTCTAGTTATCTAGTCCTATTCCTTTGATGGCATTGATCACTATTAGAGAATCGCCCTCAATCCACACATTTTTAATTTCTTTTTCAACGACCAATTGTAACCCATGTACTAACACCCATGCTTCAGCCTCATTATTGGTTCCTATGGGCAATTTAGTCGATTTGGCTGCTATCAGTGAGCCATATTCATTTCTAATAACACAGCCTGTGCCAGATGGACCTAGGTTTCCTAGGCATGCACCATCAAAATTTAGTTTGAAAAATGGAGGGGAAGGTGGAATCCATTTTACTTGGTCTCTTTTTGAGGTGGTCTTGGAGGCCCCTATGAAACTACCTGGATTTAACTTACTGATTAATGGCCAGAATGAGATAATTTCCGCATCCCACTTAGTCCATACTAATTTGCGAGTGTTAGTGTGTCTGAGATATGTCATCGATAGGTCAGATATTGCCACCTCTAGTTTGTCGTAGATCTAGTACACAGAGCTTGCTTCCTTCCTAAAAATATGAAGGTTTCTTTCCCACCATAGATGCCATATGATGATCGAGGGACCTATATCCCATAGATAGGCTAAGTATGAATTAGCAAATGGATGAGGCCAATTCCTAAACATTAGAATCAACGATTTGGACATCAGGCTGGACCAATTTATCTTTCTAAAAAACTAGAGCCAACATTCTCTGCTAAAGGGGCATAGGAGAAGAAGATGATCTATAGATTCATCCTCTCTTCAACATAGCACATAGGGAAAATTGGAACCAAGGCCCAACCTTTTAATTCAGTCTCCTATTAGAATTTTGTTATGGAGCGCACATGAAGAAAATGTTCCTACTTTAGGGAGTAAGGCATTTCCCCAACATAGCTTTGAAGGCCACTCTGATGTTGTTTTTTGCATGCAGAATCTATATCCATCTCTGACTGAGTAGAGGCCCGATTTTGAAGCCATCTAGGGCCTTCATCTACCATGTTTGAGACAATGACCAACTTCTCTCTTAGTAGATGGCTAAGAAGAACTTTTTGAATCCTTGGAAAATTCCAGTCTCAAAAGCTCTTCCAGGCTACTGAAACTGAAGCGCCTACCCTTGACACTAACCAGTAATCTTTAACTTTAAACCCCCAGCTAGATTGAAGAAAGATTCTAGCTTCTATGAGCTCATTCCTTTCTGCCAAATCTGGACCCCCTCCCCAAGAATCATGCTAGAAATCTGCCTTTTCACCATTATGAATTATCTATGTCAAATTGGATTGGAGGATGTCTCTACTTGTTAAAAAATTCCAAATTGTTGACCTTTGGGAGGGTTCTGCACTGTGAAAATTCTTTCATTGTCCAAGGAGTCAAGATATTTTTCCTTCATAAGTTTTACCCATAAAGAATTAGGCTTCGCATACATGCTCCACGCCAGCTTGGCTCCCAATGCTTGGTTTTGGATTTCAATGTTGAGTATTCCAACCCCTCCTACATCTTTTGGCTTGCATACTTTGTCCCAGGCCAACAAATGAATTTTCTTCTCTTGGAGAGAACCTTGCCACAGAAATTTCCTACATGCTCCGTCTATTTTAGCAATGATGCCTTTTGGAATATGAAAAATTGACATCATGTAGACTGGCATAGCTAAAAGCACAGCCTTTATCATCACAATTCGTCCTGCCAAAGACAAGCTGCGACCTTTCCAGTTAGACAGCTTTGCATTCATATTTCTTAGCACTTTTCTCCATAAATCATTTCTATATCTACCATTGAACAAAGGGAGACCAAGATACCTACCTAGTAAAGTCTGGATATTTAAATTAAGGATACCACGGATCTCATTCTAAAGAAGGAGCGGCACATTTTGAAAGAAGACCATGGACTTATTAAAATTGACTAGTTGTCCCAAAGCATGGCAATATGATTTAATTGTACTCATCATGACTCTAGCTTCTTGGATGGAGGCATTGCCAAAAAGAATCGTCATCTGCAAAAAGTGCATGAGTGAATGATTCTCGTATGCCTTTGATCTTAATACCTTTCTATACTGAGCGTCTCTTAGCTACCTTTATTGCCCATGTGAGTGCCTCTGTCATAAGAATGAAGAGATACAGGGGTAAAGGATCCCCTTGCCTTAGCCCTCGTGAGGGTTCAAAAGATCCCGACTCCCTGCCATTTATAAGAACTGAGACTTGGAAGCCTGAAATACAAGAATGAATCCATTTGACCACTTCTTTGGACAACCCTAATTACAGTAAAATATGTAGCAGAAAACTCCATTCTACTCTGTCGTAGGCCTTGGACATATCTAATTTAACCACCATAGCTGTCTTTTTATCTTGATCAACATAATGTAGGATTTCATGGGTTACAATGGCACCCTCCAGAGTCTCTTTTCCTAGGACAAAGCCCCCCTATTCATCTGATATCAACTCCGGCATGAAAGTGGATAACTGCTGTGCCAAGGCCTTCGAAATTATTTTGTAGATAAAGTTGCAAAGTGAAATTGGCCTAAATTCTTCAAATGTTTGAGGAGAGGTAGATTTTGGGATGAGCATAATACAAGTAGACTTAATTTCCTTAAGCACATTCTTATTTTTCCTAGATTCTTCTACTGCCAAAAAGACATCTCTACTTACTGTGTCCCAGCATTTCTGAAAGAAGGCTCCCGTCCAACCATCCGGCCTCAAAGCTTTCTCCCCCGCTAGAGAAAAAACAGCTGCCTTGACTTCCTGTAAGGAAAATTCTCTCAATAAATCCCTATTGTGCTCTTCTCTAACTTGTTTGGGAATAAGATTACAGACATTTTGATCCGTACCCACCTCAGGATTCAAGCTAGATAGAAGATTTCTATAAAAGACTTGAGCTACAGAAAGAATTTCTGTTGACTTAGTGCAAGTCTGGCCACTCCCCAATTGAATTGATTTAATGTAATTTGTGCCCTCCCGCACCTTGGCTGCAAGGTGAAAAAAGGAGGTATTTCTGTCACCTTCTTTTAGCCATAATTCCTTCGATCTTTGCCTCTAGAAAATTTCTTCTCTTTTCAGAATCTCTTCGAGCTTAGCTAAAGTGATACAGTTTTACAAAACATTAAAGCAATTGCAGATAAACATTCACTGGAAGCATAGCTAAAGGGAGAATTTTATCTTTTAAAAAATTACCTGACACATTGGATTTCGACCTTTCATGTTTCAAAGATTACTCAAAATGAATGATGATAGAGATCACAAGGAAATACATAAGGCAATGGGACAAAATGCTCTTTCTAATGGGCACCTTAAATGCAAATGAATGTTTATCAAAAAGAGTTAGCTGCTGGATGTAAGAGGAGATGCTTTCATTTTCCCTTCAAGGGCTCAAAAAACTTTCATTGTAAGAGATTTTGGTCGCCATGAGAGAAGGCGTATATGAGAAAATGAATTTATGAAGATTAAATGCGCGATTAATGAGTATTTCACTCAAAGAATTTACTACCAAAAATGCTCTTAATACTAATATTTGAAATAATTAACATTTAGGGACGTCCAATTTTGTGCAGACAGCTACACATCTAAAAAGAATCGCCCGTAGGTTGATTGCTACCACTAGTTTTCTCAACTAGCTATTATTGATTAGTATTTAAAACAGAAAGAGTTGGAACATTTTAGTGGTGTGTGCTATATTCATATTAAAAGAAGGGCCCAAGTGGAGCATATTTTTGAATGATGGCAGCTAGTTAGTGATATTAAACTATAGAGATGAAAATTTATCTATTTACCAATGGAATGTACATGACAATATTCCACATGTTACTCGAAGAACTTAAAATATAATTGATTGCTTTGGCCTTTCAGAGTTAGAAAGAGCCATAAATTAAACACGGACATGGCAATAAAAATATATTATTACTGTAGTTAGGGTAAAATTGCAAATCAGGGCAAATGATTAAACAACAATGATAAAACCCTAGCAATGCACAATGAAGCACAAGACAACATGAAAATCAAAATAACAAATGTAAATGCAAACCGATCTCCACACTATGCTTGATTTATCTTCATTGCTCTTCTCCACCTCGCATGAGCATGCAAGATTTTGAAGGATTATTGTTGGAAGAATGTTGGGTGCCCACTTCTGCAGCATAACGTTGATAAGGATGCAAAGGCTCTAATGATATTTCAATAGCATGTGGATACTTGAGGATCAATGCATCCTAATTAAACCTGCAAAACTCAACAATGGGGGTTATATGAATGCAAATTTTTACTACAAAAACCTGCAAAAAAGATCAAGCGAAGTGACTCCCACCGGGCATGCCAAATGTAGTTAGGGTAAAATTGCAAATCAGGGCAAATGATTAAACAACAATGATAAAACCCTAGCAATGCACAATGAAGCACAAGACAACATGAAAATTAAAATAACAAATGTAAATGCAAACTGATCTCCATGCTATGCTTGATTTATCTTCATTGCTCTTCTCCACCTCGCATGAGCATGCAAGATTTTGAAGGATTATTGTTGGAAGAATGTTGGGTGATCACTTCTGCAGCATAACGTTGATAATGATGCAAAGGCTCTAATGATATTTTAACAGCATGTGGATACTTGAGGATCAATGCATGCTAAGGGCTTATGAGGGGGTTGATTTATAGGAAAGGCTTAATTCAAATGGATGGCTAGGATCAATTAGGGCTTTAGGTGAGATGGACGGATAGGATTAAGTTAGGTTTCCTTGCACATTAAGAAATTGTAGTTAATTGACATGTGGCAAAGGAGGATAAAGCTTAGGTGTGCTTGTGTAGATAAATACTAAAATTAGGTCCATTAGTTGTGCATGTGAAGGATAAAAGTTGTATTACAACACATGATTGATTGGACAAATGTTGGAATGTGATAAAAGATGAGTGTTTAATTCAAATAAAATATTTGAATTAGTTGAAATATTAGTTGGATATTAATTAAATAAATAAAATTGATTTGATTAATAGGATAAATGAATAGGATGTGATGTGGAAATTAATTAAATAAATAAAATTTATTTAATTAATTGGGATGAGGATAGGATATGATTGGGATATGATGTGGAAATTAATTAAATAAATAAAATTTATTTAAGTAATTGGCTAAGTGGGATAAGGATGGGATTGAATGGGATTTTAATTAAATAAATAAAATTTATTTAATTAATTGGCTTAATGGATAAATGGGATTAAGAATGGGATTAGGATGAAATGGCTTATGATGTCTAGGATAATGTTTTAACAAGGTATTGTAGGACATGGACAAAGTTGGGACAAATTTGGGTGTCTACAATTACCACAATTCCCTTTTGGTCATTTGAAATGTTCAGTCTTAGGTATCCTTTTCTATTATTCCACTATATCTACTATATAGAAGCGGTCTACATCTTATTACATCATGGAGGATTATAGTAATTGTTCAATTTTCATATGTTTATAGAGACTGAATAATTAAGTAGTTTAGTCTTCTATTTTCTTAGTTTTTATTATTATTATTTTAATATTTGAATAGTTTAAGATCAAAATTTTCAATGGAGAAACAATTAAATAATAATATATTTGCATTGTTACTGGTCCTTGGAAATTGTTAGGAATATTTTGAGGTACAATAAGATTATTTTATTTGATATCGTGTTTAACAAAATTTCAATATTAAAATCTTATTGCTTGTATTTCATGGCTTGTGGGTAGATATAGGGTCATTTATACTTTGCATTGCATGATAAATGATGATGCAATGGTATCGTTGAGGATAGCCAACAGTAGTCATTTCTTCTAGGTTTTTTTTTTCAAAATTTAATATTGCCTCTTATTTGGAGAGAGTCATTCTACATCCTTGCAATCGTATTTATGCCCACCTAAAGGGGAGGTATGAAGATTAGCTAAGTTCGAATTTGCCTAGATAGCCTATGAGTAAATGTTATATGCTTGACACTCAATAAAAGGATTTTGGAAGAATGCAGTGGGAAAAAGTGAAGTTCAACTGCCCTTTGTTAGGTGTGGCATTTTGGGAAACCCATTTTTGGTGCTTGAATTAGACAAAGAGAGGATTTTGATTGAGTGCCTTTTTCACCCAAAATTCTTTATAGCCTTGGTGCTCAAGGTAGCAAGGTCGTAGATTTAGTGAGATGGAATATTTGTTTGGAAAGGAAAATATTGGGTTATTTTGGAATCATTCTTATTTATTATTGTTACATCAATGGTACTAGGTGCATGTGGGAAGGATCACCATGATCCAAGGATGGTCTAGAGCTCTAGAAAGGGATGACCAACATTAAGTGCAATCATTTTTGGCACCCAAAGTAGATTTGAGTGAGTTTATAGAAAGTTTGAGGGGAAGCTTAGAAGGTTTTGAAAGAGAAAATATGGATGTGTGAGTAGGTAGGAAGTATGGTGTAAGAAGAAGAGAGAAGGGGAAGCTACTAACAAGGAAAAGAGAGAGAGAGGAGATTAAAAGACACACAATAGAATGAGAAAATGAAGAAAGAATGTTAATGGTAGGCCATGTGACTACAAAAATAAAAAGAAGGTTAACTCAATACCCATGTACATTTATCAATAGGAAAATGATTTGTAAAGCCCCTACTTTTAGTTTGATGGAGAAGAATACTTATTTGATGTTGCTCAATGTTAGATGAATGTGCTTTTCTTTATTTGTTTATATGAGTCTTTGACCACTATAATTTCTTATTTGTTTTCTTATGTTGGGGGTGATTCCTTGCCCTTATGTTTTGACAAGAGTGTGTATCTATGTGTATAGATGTATA
The DNA here is from genome assembly GCA_027924645.1 of Cunninghamia lanceolata. NCBI lineage: Eukaryota > Viridiplantae > Streptophyta > Pinopsida > Cupressales > Cupressaceae > Cunninghamia > Cunninghamia lanceolata. The sequence goes on from BSBN01000934.1 coordinate 7,449,737, forward strand.
TGTGTGTGTGTGGGTTGTTTGCAAAAATAGGGTTGAGTGTACAATCCTAACTATTATCCTTCTTCAAAAGCCCTTTATTCCTACCCCTTTTGTGAATAATCCATCAAATATAATTGATTCAAGATCACCTTTAATGGGTTCCCTATCCTCACAAAATGCCCAAAATTGCCAAGTCCAAAAATCCTAAGTGTTATAAGTGTTTTCCTTTATAATTTATTTACCTTTCAGTAGTTTCGTGGATTCACAACCCTACTAAAAGGCTGAAAAAAGCCTTGCCTTAGTCTTTTTAGGCATTTCAGTGAAATGTCAGACCAACGAACTAGTTTGCTAGTTCTCCATTTTTCCAAAATGCCAAAATGATGCTAAGGAGGGGAAAATATGAATGTTCAAGCATTTTGGTGAAATGACGAACCAACAAACTAGTTTTCTAGTTCACCATTTCTCTAAAACACCTAGAATTATAAAAAGTGAAGGCTTTTGATGAGTTTAGAAGTTTGCAAACTTGACGAAAGGCCAAAGGATTCTTTAGTTCTAAATTTCATTCAAGTTGTCGAAGAGGCGACGACAAGCAAGAAATGAAAAGCAAAAAGCTTTCAATGAGTTTGCAAGTTCACAAACTCATTGAAATGACGAAAGGGTTTCAAGGTTCAAGTTTTCACTGAGTCACCAAAATGAAAAGCAAAGATAAGAGAAATGACTTGGCTTTTGGTAGGTTCACAAGTTTGTGAAATTACCAAAACGGTAAAATTGGTTCATGGTTTCATCTTTTCACTAAAAAGGAAAGGACAAGTCAAAGACAAGAAGATGCAAGAAGAAAAGGAAAATAAAGCATAAGTTCAGTGAGTTCGCAAGTTTGTGAACTCATTGAAATGCTGAAAAAATTCAAAAGTTCACCATTTCGCTGAAAGGAATGAAAGAAGATAGGTTGAGAACCAAAGAATGGTAGGGCGGTTTGGTGGTTCGCAAGTTCATCGGTTCGCCAAATTGCCAAAACACTGAAAAGTACAAAGGTAAATAAGTTATAAAATTCATGAATTTCCAAGTTCATCGAAATGGTTCCCAATGGCCTTTTAGGTGCTAGAAAATGTAGAAACAAATTTTCAAGTGTTGTAAAGGCGGGAAGAGGTGTTTTTTCGCATGTTCACTATATGAAGGCATCTATTCAACACCCGAAGGAAAAATTATTGTAAGCTGGAGTAGATATTCAAGTAGATGGAATAGTATATGGATTTCATGTTGTGGGTACCTAAGGTAGATGGATGTTCTAGCAATACATTTGACAAAGGATCCTTTGTACCAAAAGTATGGGTGAGCACTCCTCTTCAGGGATTTTCTGACATTGTCCATTTGGGCATGAGGTTTGCAAGCCTGAGGAACTAACAAAATGTGTTGACCAAGTTTCCCATGCCCAAGGCTACAATAATGATTTGAATATTTTATATGCATGTAAAAGGATAATTTTGTTGGTTGGTCATTGAAACATTATCCAGGAAGAAGGATTTGTTAGCAGGCTTTGGCCTTGTGTCATTTTCCAAGAATTGAGTGAATCTGATGGACTATGTTTTATTTCAAACCTCTCATCTCTTCACTTCCAGTTGAACAATTTGAGTAGAATGTTATCATTTTGTGCTATCTTCTCCCCTATTTTGGATCATTCTTTATTTGTAATGGTTGTTTAGCCTTCATGGTTAGTATAAGAAACAAACTTTTGCCTCTCTCTATGATTTTACACCGTGTTTATTTGAAGATTGTATGCTTATATTATGGATAAAACAACCCCTCTTGTAGCATTTAATTTTTTGTTCTAACCTCTATTGAAGTTTTATGGATTTGTGAAAAAGTTTATTCATCTTTTGAGATCATTGTTGTGTTACATCAAGTCCAATCAAATGAACTAAATCTGGTGTATCACCCCCCTTTACATTTCCATCATTTCTCCTTCTCCCCTTTTCTCTATTGATTGCTAGAATAGGTTTATTTGCAGTTATTTCTCTTAGCCTTAAGCTTAGAAAGAGGAAACAACCTTTTTTGGAGGTCTAATCTCAACTGCATGGTCTCACACCTTGAGATTAGTCGAATGTTTCACTAGATTGTTGTAGCAGCAGGCTTAAAAAAAGGGTGCAAGTCCAAGTGACAACAATTTCTGGCACGCCCAGTGGGACACTCTAAGTTATAAGTTAAGAGTTTGAACTAAGATATTTGGTGCTATTCTTAGTTTATTGTAATCATGGAGGCATCCAACAAGCACCTAGCAACTTTAAACTTCTCAAACCTGTTAGATACATAATCTGTTATCTTCTTAAGCTTTTGAATATCGCTTTTTATGGGCTTAAAATTGGCCTTGTTATCCATACACCTGTCTAAAATATCTACATCAAAACCTGAAGATCTACTTAACTCCCCTTCTAGTTTCCTCTTTAAGGCTTCTTTGGTTGCATCCAAAGTATCTATCTTGTGTTTATCTTCTAAAAAGAGTTTACGACATACGACATTATTTATAAAGATTTCAAAATTGGAAGTATACTCATACACATCCTTTTGCAATTTAAGATTCTAAGGCCTATATTCTATCATCTAATCAAACTTGAAAATAATTATATTATAGATCTATCAACAAAATTAGGTTCTTCATCCTAAAGTATATTCACTTTCTTTAGCTCCTCTGGGCTTATTATGTTGATTTCTTTCATAAGCTTCAAATCCTGTCCTAGTTTAGCATGCTCTGTTTTGAAGCTATCCATGAAATAATTTATTTATCTTTCTAATTGATAAGTTTTCTCATAATTTTCATAGCCAATATTTAGAGCCTTATTTTCTTCAACCAAAATTTTTGAAACCCATTTATTGATTACATTTGACTTTGCCTTCATCAGATGTAGGGAATCTACCTCCTTCTTGGTCATCAAAATTGGAGTTTCTAAAGGTAGATCTTGTTGGAAAATGGGAGTGAGAATCTCTTTTACAAATGTCTTCATTTGGTCCACCTGTAACTTTGACTCTTTCTTAGTTTTCTTATATTTTTTCATTCTTGACACTATTGTGTCAACTACTAAACCTAAGGAAGCTATCTCTTCTTCTTGGGTCTTCTTACCTAGATTTACTCTTGTGATTTGGTAATTAGAGATTGAAAGATCTCTATCATCTTTGTCTTGCATAGGATTAGAAACCTTTGTGACTCTCTCTCCTTTTCCATTTACCGTAATAGTAGTGAGGATTCATGGTCTTTTGAGGGTTAACTCTTCTCTAATTGTATAGCCATATCTTGGAGGCTTAATGGTTTTACAAATAACTTTTTCCTTTTCTCCAGATTGAGATTTAGCCATGTGGAGAAGCAGAATTTTGATCAATTTCTTTATCTTTGTTTTTCTCACCATGATCTAGGGATTTTCCTTTCTTCTTTGAACTACTTCTAGATTCTTTATATTTTCTTGAGAAGTTTCCTTTTGATGGTGTTTCTTCTCCTTATTTACTTCCAAATCTTGGACAAAAATTGAAGAGGAATCAACAAACTTTGATTCTCGATGGTTTTTATCAACTTCTATTGCCCTTCGTAAGTTAAAACATGTTCTTCTCCATCCTCCTCTTCTATTTGTTCTAGTTGTTGAGAATGCTATTCAAAAGTACCTTTTGATTAATCATCTTTAGGGTCATTCTAATCTCCTCTCTTCTATGCATCTTCCTCATCATTTATATCTCCACCTATAGTCTCATCTTGAGGATGTTCTTGGTGTAAGGCGGTATCTTTGAAATTTTCTACATATATATCCATCTAATCACTATCCTTCTCAACAAGCTACTTCTCCTACTATCCCTTCTAAAAAGAGAAACTTATTCATCTTGTGGTCCTAGGGAGCTTTGCAGATTTTCTTAAGGATTATCCTCTTTATTTTGTTCATCTTTCCATTCAATCTCTTGGTCATCACCTTTTGACACCTTTGTATCTGGTATATTTGTTTGAGGACTATCTCCCTTCTCTACTTGAGCAGTTCCCTCTTGGGATCTTTCATCTTGTTTGTGTTGGTGAGGAGAGGGAGTGGCGTCTCTTTCTGGTGAATCTTCAAAAATATAAATAAGAGGCCCTTGCGATGGAGGTGGTATAGCTGTAAATTCATCTTCTTACCTTGTCTTGGCCTCATCACCTTTATGATCTTGAGGTGTTGGCACAACCTCATGTGTTTTCTTATTAGATACCTCCTTAAATTTTCTAGCTCGGGATACTTCTATTCTTTGTACAGAGCAAGGAAGTGTAGTTGTAGATGTAGTTTCTTAAGATGGAACTTTTTGTTCAGGCTCTTCTCCCTATCCTAGAAATTGACCTAATGCTTCCCTTGTTGGGAGAACCTATTCCATGAATTTTTCCCCAAACTTGCTACAACTCCTACATTTGCAGCATTATATGTGATGCTAGCTTGTCTCAATTCTTATTTCACAATGACCACTATCTCTTGTGGAAAGGCATTCTCAAGAGCTCCTCTCATTCTCAAGATATTAGGGTCTTTTTTACCCTTTTTTTATGTTCTTGTCTTAGGGATAGATGATTCTCCTGATGCCTTTCTTTTATCATTCTTTCATTTAACTTTGGATTTTCCAAACAAAACAATTATAGAATCTAACCAAGAACTACTAAAATATAAAACTATTACATCTTTGGAGGCTCAGATGTACTTTTGTGTTTTCTTGTAACATACCTTCTCATATTACTCAAAATTACACACAAAATTACTTAGAAGTAATTGAAACAAGATAAACAAGAATGAGATATATATTTTTTATTAAAAACCTTTAATAATTTTCAAAGGAATATAAGCATATCTTTTTGGAATAATTTTTAAACTTGAAACTCATTATATTCAAGGATAATCTCTAGTGATAAAATTTCACTTTACATTCTCAAATATATTGCTCTTTGGAAAAATAGAATTTTACATCATATCTTAACATGAAATTTTACAAAATAAATACTATCTCTAGAATCTTGATATAAGTCATTCAAATCTTGGTAAGTCTTCTACTTTAGAGGTAGAGCATCACCAAAGTACTTTACCTCCAACCATAGACCGGCGGTAACCTACACACCCTCCTTTCTGGAAGCATCCCTACCCTCCACGAAGAGTACAGACATTTCGATCTTAAAAAGTTGTCATTTGAGTCCTAGTGTTGTGTCCTACATAACTCAATCAACCGTACGACTCTAGACAATCTTCTAGCTAAGTATAATCATACTAACTAGTTACATCATCTAGACATTGTGAACTGACTAATGCCTGTAGAGACAAATGCATCACTTTGGCCAAAGTTTCAATATATATAAATATTTTCTATAAACATAGTTGTATGTCCACACACTTCTAACTCGACTTGAAGACTATCACATCCTATAGTTTATTTTACTTGGCTAGTAAATCTAGTCATGATCATCTGATCTACATTCATTTCCTAGTCCGTCTGAATTAGAAATATTATCCTTAACTAGGATATACATAAAATAATTACTCTTATCTTTTCAATAGTTCCTTATTGCATAACAGCAATTAACAAGGTCTAAGACTTCCTGTCAATATACTCTCTACTCAAATCTAACCATACTTCGTTTACATAACTAATATTAACTTTCTATCAATAAGAGATTCATAGTCTCTTAATATTATTCTGTTCTATGATTTCTTGACCTTTCATTTGTCGATCAATATAATGGACTAACTTCATTATAAAAAACAACTTAAGAGTTAAAGGATTTTACCCCTTTGAAAATAATAAGTTGTATCTACAACATGAATAATCTACAACATTATAACACCTTTAAAAATAATAAGTTGTATCTATAACAACATGAATAAGATAACTACTTGTCAAATCTTGACTTCTTGGTCATTGATCTAATTCACCTTTATCTCATAAAATCTATTATATAAGGTTATCTTTCTCTATGAAAAGTCTTATTATAAACTATATAAAGTATAACAATTCTTGACTAGCATCACTCTTTTAATCCAATAAAGGAAATAAGATTAGGTAGATGTAATAAAGATGTCTTAAACTCAACAATCACCCTTCATTCTCTAATATGGGAAAGTTTAGAATGATACATCATCTTCTTACATAATGTAAATACTTAATTAGGTTAAATAAACATATAACATAGTTCCAAGTGTTTTCAAAGATATCCATATTCTTTCTATACACTTATTATATGAGAAAAACAAATCTCATGAGACTCAAGATCTCGAAAGGCTCAAACATTATATCAGAAGAACAGATTCAATATGCCTTAAAAGAAAATAAAATTCATTGGTTTCCTTCACTCTTCTGAGTGCAAGAGATCTATAGGTGATAGATCACTCAAATATTAGAGTATAGAAAATATTTGATTTCCTCACAGTCTTAGTCTTCAAGTTAGTCATAATAGAGGGACATCGACCTCCCCATAAAACACACTATTGTTCATATAGACTGTTTAAACAAAATTTATTAATAGCATTAGGTTAAAGCCTAATATGATCATCTACCTTTTGGCATGTTTAGAATAAACTCAACAAACTAGATAGTCAACCTACATAGTGCTATACATATATAATAAAGATGCTACTCAGAGTCTGAGTTAATCTAGTTTTTGCCCAACAAGGATAGAGTATAGTCATTCGGTCAAATCATTCAATGGAACAAAGAAGTTAAACTCTTTAGTGTTCACCAAGCTTCGAGCATATACAAACTACCCATGACTCCAAAAGTATTTAAGCCATTTATCTTCTCAAAGATATGACAAACTATTATTTATACCTATGCAGAAGTAAAATAGACTCTATTTTTATTTGGAATGCGGAGACAAAACAAACAACCATTTCCATAGTTATGAACGTCCAAAGAGCTCTCGACTCTTCACTCTCAGAGCTGCCTTTGCTCCTCATTTAAAAAAAAATAAAAGGATAAGAATACAATCTACATCACTAATGACAGTGAACATAACCTATACTATTGACTATACTATTCACAGTGATCACAACATAAACTATCAATTTCACTGTTCACAGTGATCTCGATATAAACTGTCGATTTCACTATATACAATGATCATGATAGAAATCTTTTGACTTTCATAATATAATAAAAGATATACATATATAATAACTACTTGTCTCATAGTAATGTGATATGGAGATATAATGATATGAATACTCATAATATTGAGATATTATAACGACTATGTTGTTGATTATCATGATATAGTGGGATATATATATATATATATATATATATATATATATATATATATATATATATATATATATATATGCTTATGTGTTTGGATATCATAACACAGTGATACACTATGATATTGATTTCATAACACAATAATAAGTAGTCTATAGGATGATGATCAATCATGAACTCTTTAAAATCATCAAAACATAAGTTCTTAAAAAAGAGAGAACCTGCGAGCTTGTCCTTATTCCTCTATGCACCTCAAAATGCTATGGATTCCTCCTCTGTCTCTTAATGCACTTTTATATGTGTGTTTCCAAAGAACTCCCCAAGATAATTAATAGAATACCCCCTCTCAAACTCAAACCACCAGCATAGTAATAATACTAGTCTTTACTTCCACGACCGCATGTAAAGCAAGAGAGGTAATGGTCATTAAAGATCATCATCAGTTGGGTCAAAAGATTCTCCACTAACAATAACAGTTTGAGGGAAAATAAGGTCTAAGGATCACGTATCACAACAAAAACTAAACACATCTCTTAACCTCCTTTTTATTTAGAGGTCTTCGACCTAATACAAAAGGTCTCAATGATTATCAAACATAACATTTATATAATGTCATAAAGAAACATACACTTGTAATGAATACCTTACATTGCTTTTTCTTTCACAAGATAAGATTTGACAATGAGGTTGAGATATTCTTCATCTCTATCTCACATACTCAATAAAATAGACAAACATGGATAACCTGATAGGATATAATATAAAGAAATTCCAATCGGTAATTACCAAAGAAAAGATAGCTAACTACTAGCATATACATAGACTAAATCAGAGAAATATCAATTATTGATTATATCATGTTGATGGTCAAATCATCCCTTCTAGGTTTACAACAAAATCTATACTTAAGGAATTGATGTCAAATCAACTATTGTCGAAACAAAACTAACTAAGACCAAAAAGTCAAAAACAACTTACCAGACTTATCAGAGTTCACTAACTGAGCAACACTAGACTTAGATGGCAACATTTGTTCATTCCATACATCTATTCACTTCTCTCTAAGGATACTCTCCCTCACTTTCTTGGAGGGTGGAAAAACTTGTTCCTTGTGCACAACTCATAATCACCAAACTGGGATTAGTGTATCATTAGTTAATCCATATACACCATGAATAAATAATCATGATATCATATAATCACATATCTAAATTCTATGAATATATATTCAACTAATGAAATCATTGATTTATCAAGACATTTTCACTCAACATCAAATCATTAAATCATACAAAATTAAGCACTAATTAAATACAAGTAAAAAGTAAAACATAGTTAAAATTTAGGGATGTGACATTTCTATTTATTATATTCACCTAACAAGTGGAATTCTAAAGCTATACTCTAATATCTTTTTTAAAATTCCCATGCTATGCTCTCAAATATAGGTCTTGTTGAAGAAACACAAAAGAATTCTTCCTCACCTAGAGAAAATTAATTGTCAAATCAACAAGCTCCATTGCAGCTAGAATAGAGAACCTTAAGAGTCCTCACATGCTACAACAAACTCATTTGGTGCAATAAGTAGGTTTATCTTCAATAGGATACACTCACTTTCTATCACTTTCCAACTTTATGTTTCTATCATGTATTCATGGCTATTCTTTTTTAAGAAAACAATAGATTGGATTCATATTCTAGCATGTTGATTTTTCTATTTAACTCTAAGCTTTTGTATGTTGTAATTTTTGATAGTATGTATATTGTGCTCTTGTCTTTGATAGCTATTTTTTTGTTATTGTTTGGGATTTCTATTGAACTTCTGTGTAGCCTTTTGGAATTAATCTACAGTCAAGCATTAACTACACCAACCCCCTCCATCAAATATTTTGTATCCTCTTCTACTAACCTATTATAAGGTTAATGTTGTACAATAGTTATTTGTCCTGCTAGAAATTAATAGAGGTGGGTGAGTTTGAAATGTGTTTGAGCACCAATTTTTGGGTGACACAACAAAAGACAAAATAGAAAAAAAGAATATGACAGTTACAGGAAAAAGAATGTAAGAAAAAACAAAGAGAAGAGAATATACAACATAGAATAGAGATAATGGTTTGAACAATAGCTCTAGAGAAGGGGCAAATCATTGATGAAACAATAAAAATAGAGCAGCAGCGCTGTATCATGTTTTTGTAAAGTTTTTGGTTGTAATTTTTGAATGCAAATATGAATATAAATTTTTAGTTTTTGTTTCAAGCCTTCTCTCTCTTTCTCCTTTTCTATTTTGTGGTTTTCTCCTTCTCTACCCAACATTGTTGTAGCTTTCTGGGTAGTAATCCCCCTGCCAACAAGTGGTATTAGTGCCCTATTTTTCTGGGTAGTAAAAAATAAAGGCACATTTTTGTGGGTATGGAGAAAAATCCCTAGATTTCCTAGACACTAACAATCTTCTTCGTATTCAAAAGAATGGTAGGAGGGGATCGAAAGGGTTTGTAGCATGCATCAAGTTTTGATGAGAAAAACTATCATTTGGGTGAAGAAAATGAAAATAATATCAGTGGAAAAAAATTAATGGGAGTTGGTCACCAATGGATTCATGGATATTATAGACCAAAGTGCTTATGTAGCCCTATAAAATGCCCAAAAGAATTAGTTAAAAGAAACACAAATGAAGGATGTAACATCCCTTAGTCTAATTGAGGTAGCCTTGATAGAGGTTAGTTTCCCCAAAATAGCAGCAGCTAATTAGGCAAAGTAGGCAAGGGAAATTCTTCATAACATTTACAAAGGCACTAACAAGGTGAGGTTGGTTAAACTACAACTATTCTAAAGAGATTTTGAGACCCTACAAATGAAGAATGACAAGTCTATTTTAGACTTCCACACCAAGGTTTCTACCTTGATAAATTAGCTAAGGATTAATGGAGAAACCATAGAAGATCAAAGGATTATAGAGAAAATCCTTAGGAGTCTACCTTCTAGATTTGATCCCACTATCATTGCCATAGAAGAGTCCAAGGGTCTGTCCAAAATGATGGTGGATGAGCTAATGGGTTCACTACAAACCTATGAAAAATGGTTAAACAAATTTGCTCCTTCCCTAGAGCAAGCCTTCAAGGCTCGGACCAATGTAAGAGGTAGAGGAAGAAGAAACTCCATAAGAGGAGGCTCAAACAACCAAGAGGAGGGAAGAACCTCATAGCCAACCTTCCAAGATAAGAGGAAGAACATCAGTTGAAATTAGAGGTATGATAAAAGTAACACACAATGTTATTGTTGTCACAAATTTGCTCATTATGCTAGTTAATGTAGGAAGAAACAATGTGACCAAGGGAGTCAAAATGCTAATGTAGGAAATGAGAACAAAGCTAAAAATGAAAAATAGTCAAATGCATTTATTGTATGCAACCTTTCTGAGTGGAGTAGTGATAAAGTATAGTATTTAGGTTGCGTTTGCAACAACCACATGAGTAGTAATAAAAATTTCTTTGCCTGCATAGATAACAACATAAAGACTGAAATCAAGATGGGGAATAATGAAAAAGTTTCCATCATGGGAAGAGGAACAATCAACATCCAAACTAAGCATGGTGAGAGGAGGAAGATCTAGGATGTCTATTATTCCCCAAGCATAAAAACATAGCCTATTGAGTATTGGACAGATTGACCAAAATGGTTAGAGAATCCTAATGGAGAATAGAGAGTGCATGATCTTTGATAAAGGAGGTAGAAAAAATCAATTACAATAGTGTAGATGATAAGAAACATTATGTTTCCTCTTAGAATGCATATTGAGTCTATGCTGCTACCTCTGGTGTTAACTTCAGGACGGTCTTCAACACTATCTATAGTGCTCATAATAGTGACAACAATCTGCATTTAGAACAATCGTCAAAGACCCATCCAAACATTAGCATTTGAGGTATGGGCACTTAAATTTTCTGGTTTGAGTTTATTGTCCAAGAAAGGCATGGTTAGAGGGTTACCAACTATTGTAGAGCCTGATGGAAAATGTGAAGCCTACATACTAGGAAAGTATCATAAGCAACTCTTTCAATCAAGGTATTCTAGGAGAGAGAAAGCACCATTGGAGTTGGTGCACTCTAATTTATGTGGGCCTATATGAAAACCTACACCTTGGCTAGAAATACTTATTTCATGACATTTGTAGATGATTACAGTAAAAAAATCTAGGTTTATTTATTAAAAAATAAATTAGAAGCCTTTAAGAAATTCAAGTGGTTTAAGGCCTCAGCTAAAAAGAAAAGTGACAACTATATCAAAGTCCTCAGAATGAACAAAGGGGGAGAGTACATCTCTAAAAAAAATTAAATTATGTAGGAACAAATGCATAGGAAAATAATTTATAGCTAGGTATACTCTATAGCAAAACAAAGTGGGTAAAAGGAAAAACAACACCATCTAAGAGATGGTAGCAAACATGTTGAAATCTAAAGGACTATCACATGGGGTGAAGCTATAGAAACAACAATTTACCTATTTAATAGTTCTGTACAAAGGCTATTTGGGACAGGATTCTAAATGAAGTGTGGACAAATAGAAAATGGAGCATGGAACACCTAAGAATCTTCGGGTGTGTGGCATATGCATTTGTGTCAGAGGAGAAGAGGTAGAAATTTGATGACAAAAGTGAAAAGAGAATTTTCATAGGCTATAATGAAGAATCAAAAGCCTACAAATTGTATAATCCCATCACCAAGAAAGTTGTGATCAACAGGGACATTAAATTTATTAAGAATGAATCAGGGGGTGGAATAGTGGATAGCCCCATGAGTATTTCAGTCATAATACCCCTTGAATATGAAGAAACTTTTGAGGATAGAAACTCTAGAGGAGCTCTGGAGAGTAGTAGCTCAAAAAGAAACTATTGTAGAGCTTTAGAAAATAATAGCTCTAAAGGAGTTCAGCTAAGTAGCAACTCTGAAGGAGCTTCAGAGATCAGTAGCTCTAGAACCTTTTAGTAGAGTGAACACTTTGACACTCATTATTCTTCATCAAGCCATCAATCTAGAAGATCTAGAGGTAATTCAGATCCTATGCTCACATCATTGATGCCATGAAGGACAAGGAGTGTAAGAGAAATTTATGACAACACAAGATATATTGATTTTGATGAAAATATGAATTTTTCTTAGTTTTCTCATAGTGGTCCAATGCATTTTAAGGAAGCTGTGAAAGAGAAGTGGTGTTACGCCATGATTGAATACTTGGATGTTATAGAGAGGAATGAAACATGGTTGCTAACCGATTTACCCAAGGGTAAACAAGTGATTGGAGTTAAGTGGGTCTATAAGACCAAAAGTTTTGTAGAGGGTAAGATTGAAAGATATAAAGCAATGCTAGTTTCTAAGGGATACAAACAACAGCCTAGAAGAGATTATGATAAGACGTATGCACCAGTTGCAAGGATAGAAATAGTGTAGGTGGTCTTAGCAATAGTAACCCAACACAAATGGAAGGTGTATCAAATTGATGTGAAGTCAACCTTCTTGAATGGAGTGCTGAAATAAGAAATGTATGTGGACAACCGCCTGGCTATAAAGTCCCATGCCAAGAAGATAAAGTATACATGCTTCAAAAATCCCTTTATGGGCTAAAACAAGCACCTCTAGCATGGTATAGCATAATAAACTCATATCTACTAAGCAATGGCTTTAGCAAAAGCAGTAGTGAGCCCACACTCAACTTAAAAGCAACTTATAGTTAGATTTTGATTGTTGTTTTGTATGTAGATGATATGATTTTTATGGGAAATAGCGACCTCTTCATTGTTGATTTCAAAAAGGTAATGGAAAGAGAATTTGAAATGACAAACTTAAGTTTGCTGAAATATTTTCTAGGCATTGAGGTCCAACAAACACAACATGGCATATTTATTTCATAAACTAACTATGCCACACAAATTTCGAAGACATTTAAAATGCAGAATAACAAGTTTACCCCAACACCAATAAGTACAGGTCTAAAATTAAGCAAAGAGGACAACAACAATGAAGTAAACCCAACCCTCTACAAAAGCATGATTGGAAGTTTGATGTACTTGATAGATAGTGTTAGGTCTCAAAAACACAGGTCGTTAACCCTAAGAGGGTGCCAAGTTCTCTTGACGTTCTTGGCTAACTGACACGGGGTAGATATGGCTAAACCCCCTTCACTTCAGGCTCTGCTGGACCTAGGCGGGTAAACCTCTAATTAATAAAGTAGATAAAAAGATGATCACTACTTTAATCAGAATTAATCTAACTATTGATAATGACATAAATTATACAACAAATAAAAAGGAAGCAAGTTAATTCTAAATAATCTAAATTGTAATGCTAAAACAATAATGCAATCTAACTAAGTAAATCCAAAATGAAGTTGAATAAGTGATAATGAAAATACTAGACCAATGCCTTATTTAATATATAGTTAGTATGGTTATGAAATAAATGACTGTTTGTTTGGTAAAAACTCAAATTATTTGGCATGAAAGAATAGGTATGTAACTTGTGCAACCCTACAAGGAAATAGTTAGTATTCCATACTTACATATATTCAATTGACAAAATATTACATGCATTCATCTAAAAGGATTTAATCCTTGCTTGAAGGAACCTGTCAGAATGATACTGCAATTGTAACAGATTTATCAAAAAAAAAACTGGAGACAGAATACAAACCCTAACTATATGACTCTCCTTAAAGATCCATGACAAGGTCTTCTTAGTTACTGTGATAGATTTAAAGGATTTAATTCTGAAAGCAGAAACCAATTAATCTTATCACACTATAACAGCAAATGTGCATAGACAATTTGAAGATATACTTGATAACTCAAATTGAATAACAGAGAAAACTTTGAAAGGAGACAGTCATATAATTGAATAAATATAACAGATAATTGATACCAAAATTTTACAGTCACTGCTTCATGCTTACAGACTTGACTTCATCAGAGAATTCTTGCACATGATCTACCAAAAATAAAATATATTAAAAATGAACTAGCACTGTTGTTCAAATCTAATCTATAGTACCTCCTCTTCTATTTTGTAGTCTCTCCCTATGATCTTTCTTTCTCTGGTCTTGGTCATCTCTTATAAAGAGAGGCATACAAGCTTCAGACCAGTTACAATGGTTGTGACGGTTGATAACCGAACAACAATAAAAGTTCTAATAAAATAGATTAATGAAATTTAAAACTGGCCACTAATCATCAAATGGGTAACCATTTCAGGGTCGAAAAGTCTTTAACTGCAATTCTAGCCAACATCCATCAAGGGTTTCTTCATTATTCCTAAAAAGACCAGATAAAACATCCATTAGTCTCAGATCAATTGATTAAAACAAATTTATTCATATATATTTACTCAATTGATTACTTCCATCATCGACAATTTATCAGTTACTTAAGATCCTCTCGCGGGTGTTTACACAACTTAATCGACACTATATGTATCCTGCAAAAACAAATATTTTATCTGTTAGAAAAATATTTTGATATTTTGGAATTTAATGTTGTTTTTTAGGGTTTCCTTCGTTGGCATGACCTCGCAGTCGGGTTGAAAAAACTTCCTGCCTTTTTGCTTTCCATTTCTTTGTATATTCGATATGTTCATTGCAATATACAATTGCTATAACATACAAAGAGTTTTTAACATTTAACTTTTCCTTTGCGTCCAGTTCTTATACATCCTTTTGTATCTATAGCTTGTATCCTAAAGAATGTATGTTCGCTACATACAAAACATTGAATATACAAGCGCTTAACTCTTTTGAATAACCCTTTCGGTTCCGCCACTTGTATGTTATACATTTGTATATCAGAAATGTATGTCTAATAGATATAAATCACAAACATACAATGGATGTTTCATCCTTAATAAACTTTTGGGGTCCGTGTTATGCATATCGCCTTTTATATGCATACACTTTTTATACAATCATGGACTTTATTGAATTTATGAAATGAATTGGAATTTTCTTCAGATCCACCAAATGTATGCATATACATACATCTCTGACATACATACGTGGTCCCCACTAGATGTATACAATGTTTGAGTCTTTAGTCAAGTTTTGTATGTATGTATTCTTTATATATCAGGTATGTTAATACAAGCACCCAGACATGCATATATTTTTCTGTATTTAATTTCTTCTTGACATCCGGCTTGCTTTTTTAGAATGTATCTTCGCTTGTATATGGGCTTGTATATTGAAGATATACATTGATATTATACAAGCCCAAATGTGCATGCGGCAGGACCCACTACATGTATCCTTCATATGCAATGCCCAATACATACAAATTTGATTGTATGTCTTTTCCGGACTCCCTACTTTTATAAACAATGGTTCATTTATTTTCAACTCCGACTTGTAAATGCATCGTCCATAAAGTCCCGATGCATCCCTTTAACCCGATTTAATTCTCTCCTGAGTTTCGCCTTGCATATGTGCTGCGATGTATAATCTAAAACATACATACAAGGCGTAATACATACAACAATTATTCTTTATTTTGTAAACATTTGAGTTCCATCTTGCATAAAGTGCAATGTATACTTCTGATATACATTGAATAGTGATGCATCATTTATACCATTTTTTAATGTTCCCCGAAATCCACGTTGTATGTCCCGCAATGTATGTACCGATACATACAAATTGGAAATATACAAAGACTTATCGTTATTTCATAATTATTTTGGTTCCGGCTTGTATGTGGGCATTGTATCTCGGCAATGTATGTATATTTAAAATGTATGTCTCTGAAAGCATACATATACAAGGCTTGATACATACAACAAGTTAACTTTGTTTCATACTTTTTTAAATCCAAGATATATATATTAGCTTTGTATAACTCGAAACATACAATACGCGAAACATACAATAGTTTCACCATATTTGATAATATTTTAGTTCCGGGCAATGTATATTGTGTTGTATGTATCACGTTGTATGTTGCATGCTGCCAAACATGCAAACATAACATACAAGCAATGGACCTGACAGAATATATACTTCAACTTTTAACCTCGTCAGGTCCACTTTGTATGTAGTAATAAAACATCAACCAAACGCATATAATTAAACGATGCATCAACCCGATGACTCCTTTATGCGACCATACCATGACCCGATATACGAGGGACTTTGCACATGCATCATACAATGACAGAACATACAAACCACTTTGTATATGAGAGGCTTTGTATATACAAATGACTTTGTATATACAAACATACAAGCCCATACCATAATGTATTTTATCAGAAACATACATAACTTACAAAATACAGGGAGTTTTTTCAAAAAACAACCCTTATTCATTTTCGACAAGGAATTCACCTATATTAAGTTCTGGTACTTATTGCTATTTTTCCTTTACTTTCAACACGGTTTGTAACTTTTCACTTCCTTGTTTACAGTTTATTTTTAATGAACACTTCAACCATGTTATACTAAGTCTTTGAGAATCAGGACAAATCAAATTCAAATATTTCTATCAGCTCAATTGTTAATTTCTGCTTGAAAACAATTGTGGATCTTTTTCTATATGCTCTCACACTGAAATCTTTGGATGATTAAAACTTAATATTTGCCAAAAAGTATCTTGGGAATTTTAGTCCCAATAGTGGCTCTTTCTGAGGATGTATGTTCCTTGTGGAAATAGCAAGATCCTAGATTTCTGGAGGAGCAGATCAATGTCTTCTTCGTTTGATGACGGGTGGAGATCCTGGATTATTTCTTTATAAAAAGTATTTATTAGAGATATCTTTAAGAAATTCATTTGATTCTTCTAAACTACTATGCATGGAAAAGACCATTTGGAGAGTTTAATCAGAATTGTCCATGCACTGGCAATTCTTTTTTCTCTCAGGTTCTTTTTAAGAGAAGAAGTGATTCAAGAACTACCCATGTACTGGCAATTCTTGCTCCTCAATAGACATGTTTTGTACATAATATGAATCCTCCCCTACCTTACCATTTATGACAAAAGGTCCAATCCATAGGGCATCAAATTTTCCATGCTTCCCCTTTTCTTGATTTCTGGCATTCCAAATAAGCACTATGTCACCTATATCAAATTTTTTGAATGTTGCTTTTTTGTCATATAGGTATTTCATCTGCATTTGCATTTTTTTATTTTGTTGAATTGCCTATTCCCTCATTTTGTTTAATTCCATTAGCTTTTCTAGTATTTCCTCCATCAGTTATGGGACATCCCAATCCTCTTGGAGGATAAATTTACTCACTGGTAGCAGGTTGTGTATTGGGAGTCTGGCATGAGCTCCATATACTAATTCAAATGGTGATTTGCTAGTTCCTTTCTTTACTGTGATCCTATCAGCCCATAATGCCAGTCTCAACTTAGAGTCCCAGGCTTTTTTGTTATTATCCAGCATTCTTTTTATAATCTTTAAGATACTTTTATTACTGGACTCAGCTTGCCTATTACCTTGTGGATGGTAGGGAGAAGAATATGAGATCATATTACCATAAGATTTACAAAAAATTTTAGACTCATCTGATCTAAAACACATTCCATTGTCAGTTATGATCCTCAAAGGTACCCCAAATCTAGTTGAAATGTTTTCCAATAGGAAGTTGATCACAACCTTGCTAGTTGCTTGTTTAGTGGGCACTACTTCTACCCATTTCATGAAATAGTCAGTGGCTACTAACATCCATTTATGACCACCACTTGATTTCTCCATAATCTCTCCTACAAAGTCAATCCCCCATTGGTGAAATGGGGCATCAACTTGCATGGGTCTCAAGGGTAATGCCCCTTGGTACTTTAGTTTTCCTGAGAATCTCTAACATGCCTCACACTTCCTAGTAAAACTATATGCATCATTGAAAACCTTGGGCCAATAGTATCCAACCCTTAATATCTTGTGTGCTGTGGTTTTAGCTGAGAAATGCCCACAATAGACTCCCTGATGCATCTCTTGTAAGGCAGATTTTGCTTGTTCTTCATCTAGACAAAACAATAAGACACCATCATTATTTTTCCAAAAAATATCTCCTTCTATAAGCACATATTTAGAGGCATGTAATTTTAGAGTCCTTTTCTTGTTATCATCAAATCTGTTAGGGCATTTCATGTGCTTGAGGTAATAGACTATGTCAGTATACCAAGGAGTTTTTTCAATACTTGTTATCATTTCCTCTTCGTTTTCAATATTACATACTTGGGCAGCCTCAAGATTTGTTTTAGTCATTAATTTTGCTAGTCCTTGTCCCCTTACTAGCTTTGTGATTTGAATTTCTATATCAAATTCCTGAAGTTGATTTATCCACCTACATCTCTTCCTAGTTACTTCACTCTACATGAACACATCTTTGACTGTTGCATTTGGTACATAAGCTATCACTTTGGCCCCAACCAGGTAAGGTCTAAATGCCTTGACAGCTTTCACCAATGTATAATCTTGTTTTTCTATGATATAATTAAGTTCTACATGTTGGAGTGATTTACTGAAAAGGGAAACAGGCTGCTCATTACCCTCATTATTCTTTTGTAACATAACTACTGCTACTGTATGAAAAGATGCAAAGGAAAAAATATGGAAAGGTTTATTAAAATTGGGAGACTTTAGCACTGGAGCTTCTTTAATTGCTCTTTTTGTGGATGTAAAAGCTTCCATGCATTCATCTGTCCAATTAACCTTTGCATTTTTCTCCAACATTCTAGATATAGGGTTAATTATTTCTCCAAAGTTTGGTATAAACCTTCTCACAAAGTTTATTTGTCCAAAGAATGATTGAATAGCCTTGACTATTTTTGGAATAGGAACTTTGTCTATTGCCTCTATTCTCTTGGGATCAATCCTAACTCCATCTTTGGATACTATGTGTCCAATTAATTTCCCTTCTGTGATTGCAAATTTGCATTTTTTGGGTTTCAAGGAAACACCATATTCTAATGCTCTAATAAATATCTTCTCAAGGTGATTCATATGATCCTCAGCCTTTTTTGAGTATGCAGTAAGGTCATCCTAGTATATAGCAATGATATCATTTATTAGACCTGCAAAAGCAACGTCCATTGCTCTCTAGAATGTGGCTCTAGCATTTGTAAGGCCAAATGGAATTCTTACGTATACATAAGTTCCCCATGGGGTTGTAAAGGTTGTTTTGTATTGTTTAGATTCTTTAACTTTTACTTGATTGTATCTGGAGAACCCATCCATCATGGATAATAACTCACAGCCAATAACTCTCTGCAACAAATTTTCCATGTTAGGCAATGGATAATTATCTTTGAGGGAGGATATGTTTAAGTTTCTAAAGTCAACACAAAGTCTAATATCCCCATTCTTCTTCCTAACAGGAACTAAATTTGACACCCATGATGAATGCCTAATAGGTTTAATTATACCAGCTTCCATGAGTTTTATAGGTTCCTCATACATCTTAGGTTCTAACACAGGGTTGATGGGTCTTTATTTTTGTCTATAGGGCTTAGCATCATATTTAAGTGGAATTTCATGTTGGAACAAATCTTCCCTAGATGCTTTAAGATCATCATAAGACCAGGCAAACACATGTTTATATTTTCTTAATAATGTAATTAACATGCTTCTGATTACAGGGGTTATTTTTTTTCCAATGCAGACCTTTTTAGGTGACAATTCAGTTCCTAAATTTATTTCTTCCACATCATGCTCCTTTACTATTACTTCTTTGGAAATGGATCAATCATTTACATCAAAAACTCTTTCTTATGCTACTAAACCCTTTGGAATTTTATTGGTTTTAAGTTGGACAATTTCTTTTCCAAATAAAGTCTCTTTACCATAATTCTTTTCAACAAAAGCATTAAGATCAATCTCTTGATTCTCATACTGATCTATGCAGTGCAAAAATTTGAGCAAATCAACATCATTATCAAAAACCTGCTAGTTATATATGTTGTCTAGGATAGTTGGTCTTGTTTTGAGCTCAACTTCTGAAATACCTGTCAAGGTAACATCGTCCCTTTTCAAAGATATATTTGTAAGGAAGTCAGCCATCATATTTTTTGACCTATCTATCCAGCTTATTGAAAAAGCATCAAACAATTCTATATCATCCAGGACTGCATTTCTGTATTATTTCAGTCTTTTGTTTTTTGAGGAATATTTGCCTTTGACTTGTGAAATAATCAATTTAGAATCTCCATACACTGATAACAATTTGATTTTGTGTTTTCTACCGATGTTTAGCCCAATTAAAAGTGCTTCATATTCAACTATGTTATTTGTGCAGTCAAAATTTAGAGAAAAAGAATATTTGAATGTTTTTCCTGATGGTGATATAAACAACACCCCGGCTCCATTTCCTACGTTACTACACGCGCCATCGAAATACATGGTCCATACTTCATTTTCATCCATTTTCGCTTCATAGTAAATTGGGTCTATATTATGCAATTTAGAGTGTTCTTCCACCCTGAATGTACTGAAGTCTGTGTCACAGAAACAAGTCATTTGATTTGGATTAATTTTCTCTATAATGTCTTCATATCTTGGCTCCCTATATATTTTATCTGCCTCTATTCCTAATGGGATAGTAGCATAAGATAAATCTAATTGTACACTTCCCCCTACCATGGCAATCCATTGTCTAGATAACAACATTCCATAGTTAGGTGGGATATCTACCACAATGATGCCAATTTTATAAGAGGCTTCAAGATGAGATGCTAATTTTATCTCAACATCTTTCATGATTCCAACAACAGGGACAAATCTGTTATCCATTGCATAACATTTACCAAATGCAGTATCCACCCACATTCCTAACTCTTTCATAATAGCCATGGGCATTATGTTTATTGCTGCTTCTAAATCAAGTATACAATTCCTGACTAATTTGTTATTTATTAGCAAGGTAATATAGAATGGATCTACTTGAGATGGATTTTTCATTAATGTTTCACCCAGATATACCTCAGGTATTTTGATAGATTCCCATTGCGTGTTTATTTTAGAACTATGTTGTTCGGGTCTTTTGTCTGATACATTTGATATCATCTTCACCACTATATTTTTTATTTTTCCATCTTCATCATTTCTAGAAGTGGCACAAATACTTTCATTTGAGAAACAGCTTGAGCAATATCAAATGAGGGATTTATGTTTAGTTCTGACCTCTCAACTTTTGTTTGCCCCTTTTCTTTAGTTTTTGTGCCGTCCTTCTTTTTGTTTGGTGTGTCAACAAGAGGTGTATCATGAGGTGTTTTCTCAGCTTTACTTTGATCATTTTTACCTTTATCATTTTTACTGGAGACTTGATTTTTGATAAACATACTTCTGGGAGTTCCTTGTTCAGCATTTACTGTTCTATTTCTCAGGTTGTAACTGCTCTTGGTCTATGCTACTGCAGCCATTGTCAAAGCTTTTCTCTCTTCCTTAGAAGGTTTTCGCCGATTGTAGCTTTGTGTTGTACTAAGGTCGTATCCACAATTTCCTAAGTCTTCTTCATGGTTAGAAAATACATCTTGTCCTCCTAAGTTTACATTATATTTTTGCGCTCCTACATCATATTCATACCCAGATTCCTCGATGGACGAGTAATCTTCTTCAATAGTGAAAGGTGTGATACCCAACATATTTATAGTATGATGAACCATCTCAGGGTTATAAGATACTTGATCCTTTTGTATTGATTGTGCTACTATACAATAATCAGGAGAGTGTGGCAAATTACAGGGCATACACCATGGACTATTTTCTGTCATATGGACTCCACCCTTTTTTAAAGGGTCGGGACTATCTTTTCCATAGTTATGTCTCCTGTTAGTATCCACGGGCTTTCCATCCTTCCAGTTGGTATGATATGGCATATCATGGAGTCTCGGTCTTTCATTCTTATGTGAGTATTCTTACTTGTTTGTAGGAGGATCAGGATTTTGAGGAACTCTTATATTGTCTCTTTTTCCGATCGTCCTAGTAGCCTTTTTATTGTTTTCAATAGTGAGAGACATTTTTTGTGCTTCTGCCAAGGTTCTAGCACTTTTGCCCCTGAGTTCATAACTTGTTTTGGGGTCAAATGCTTTCAAGTATATCCTCAGGGCTGCTTGGTTGTTCAATTTGGATTCTTGTGGAACCTTGTTATACAGTGAATCTCAAATTAAAATCATACACCTGTTCATTTTGATACTTTTGAATAGTGATTAATTCATGAAGAGCAAATTCTGGAGCACATTGATTTCTGAATTTTTCTAAAAATTGATTGTGGAAGTCTCTTAGGGAATATATTGAAGCATCCGGTAAGCTATTTACCTAGTCTCTTGCTTCATTAATAAGAGATATCATAAACAGTTTCATTTTTATATCTTCATAGTCGTTACCAATGTCCTGTATAAAAGAATTGAATCATTTGATATGTTCTTCAGCAGTCAGTTCACTGCTTCCTGTAAACTTAGGTACATTGTTCCTCCAACTTTTATCCATGGGATAAGGATATAGTTGATATCTAGTCAAATCAAATTGTCTGGTCATACTTGTAGGATTAGGAGGTGGTATATTTGGGTATGGCAGATAATACTGGTATCCAAATGGATGTTGTGGATACATATTGGGTTGGACATATTGCTGATGATATATATTTTGAGGTGGAGGGGGTTGCGGCTGCTAATTGTTGAGTCTGTGCCCTAGTGGTGGATGCTGTTGGTGAATATTCCCAGTATTTATAGGTGGAGGTCTATGTATTTGCCTATTTTGCTGAGGAAGATTATTGCATGTATTATGTGGTACCCTAGTGTTTCCAACAGCTATAGCATTATGAGGCATTCCATGCTGATTAATATTGTTATTGTTTATGTGTGGGGGCACATACTTAGTTGAATTTCATGCCTGAAGATCTAAACGGGCCATTTGTCTATTGATTTCTTCAGCTCTTTATATCATTTGTTGTCTATTTTTGAGTCTTTGCTCTTGATATTCTAAATGTATAGCAAGTTCTTGATCAGTCATACAGTCATAATCTATGATAGCTTGATCACCTGTATGTTCATGATTTTCCTCACCCTGATTTTCTATCTCATCTATCCTTTGTGGTTGTGCTTCCCAATTGAAAACATCATTATGACTATCTGTTGGTGTCTTGGGATTATCACATTCAGCATGGAATGGGGAAGTATATATTGTATAATTTTGGCCAAGAGGACTTGTATTCTCTGGAGGGATTTGGTTATTATTACTATGAGACTGACTTGATATCCCAGTCTTCTTAGTAGGAGCCCTTAAAGGTGGGGATGATTGTAGTTTTTTACCATCAGCTTTAGGTCTCCTACCATCCATTATGACACTTTTATTAGAAAAGAAATTTAGGTTTAGTGTAGAGTCGCCACCTCTACTTAGAGGACTAGTCAATCTTCTGGGTTTTTCCTTCCACTAGAAGAGTTATGCCTTTTAATTCTCTGACTCTGATAACATGATCTTTAACCAAAATTTGGGATTAAGTTCCCCAATAGAGTCACCAATTCTGTTAGGTCTCAAAAATGCAGGTCATTAACCCTAAGAGGGTGCGAAGCTCTCTTGACATTCTTGGCTAACTGACACGGGGTAGATATGGCTAAACCCCCTTCACATCAGGCTCTATCGGACCTAGATGGGTAAACCTCCAATTAATAAAGAAGATAAAAAGATGATCGCTAATTTAATCAGAATTAATCTAACTATTGATAATGGCATAAATTATACAATAGATAAAAAGATAGCAAGTTAATTCTAAATAATCTAAATTATAACGCTAAAACAATAATGCAATCTAACTAAGTAAATCCAAAATGAAGTTGAATAAGTGATAATGAAAATACTAGACTAGTGCTTTATTTAATATAGAGTCAGTATGGTTATGAAATAAATGACTATTTGTTTGGTAAAAACTTGAATTATCTAGCATGAAAGAATATGTATGTAACTTGTACAACCCTAAAAGGAAATAGTTAGTATTCCATACTTACATATATTCAATTGACAAAATATTACCTACATTCATCTAAAAGGATTTAATCCTTGCTTGAAGGAACCTATCAGAATGATACTGCAATTGTAACAGATTTATAAAAAAAAAAATTGGAGACAAAATACAAACCCTAACTATATGACTCTTCTTACAA
Source organism: Cunninghamia lanceolata (assembly GCA_027924645.1). Classification (NCBI taxonomy): domain Eukaryota; kingdom Viridiplantae; phylum Streptophyta; class Pinopsida; order Cupressales; family Cupressaceae; genus Cunninghamia; species Cunninghamia lanceolata. Next base: position 7,474,074 of record BSBN01000934.1, read on the forward strand.
CTCCATGACAAGGTCTTCTTAGTTATTGTGATAGATTTAAAGGATTTAATTCTGAAAGCAGAAACCAATTAATCTTATCACACTATAACAACAAATGTGCATAGACAATTTGAAGATATACTTGCTAACTCAAATTGAATAATAGAGAAAACTTTGAAAGGAGACAGTCATATAATTGAATAAATTTAACAAATAATATATGCTAAAATTTTGCATTCACTACTTCATGCTTACAGACTTGACTTCATCAGAGAATGCTTGCACATGATCTACCAGAAATAAAATATATTAAAAATGAACTAGCATTGCTGCTCAAATCTAATCTATAGTATCTCCTCTTCTATTATGTAGTCTCTCCCTATGATCTTTCTTTCTCTAGTCTTGGTCATCTCTTATAAAGAGAGGCATACAAGCTTCAGACCAATTACAATGGTTGTAATGGTTGATAACCGAACAACAATATTAGTTCTAATAAAATAGATTTATGAAATTTCAAATTGGCCACTAATCATCAAATGGATAACCATTTCAGGGTCAAAAAGTCTTTAACTATAGTTCTACCCAATATCCGTCGAGGGTTTCTTTATTATTCCTAAAAAGACCAGATAAAACATCCATTAGTCTCAGATCAATTGATTAAAACAAATTTATTCGTATATATTTACTCAATTGATTACTTCCCTCATCGACAATTTATCAGTTGCTTAAGATCCTCTTGTGAGTGTTTACACAACTTAATTGCCGCTATGTATATCCTGTAAAAACAAATATTTTATCTGTCAGAAAAATATTTTGATATTTTGGATTTTAATGTTGTTTTTAGGGTTTCCTTCATTGGCGTGACCTCGCAGTCGGGTTGAGAAAACTTCCCGCCTTTTCACTTTTCGTTTCTTTGTATATTTGATATGTTCATTGCAATATACAATTGCTATAACATACAAAGAGTTTTAAAAATTTAACCATTCCTTTGAGTCCGGTTCTTGTACATCCTTTTGTATCTATAGCTTGTATCCTAAAGAATGTATGTTCACTACATACAAAACATTGAACATACAAGCACTTAACTCTTTTGAATAACCCTTTCAGTTCCGCCACTTGTATGTTATACATTTGTATATCAAAAATGTATGTCAAATAGATACAAATCACAAACATGCAATGAATGTTTCATCCTTAATAAACTTTTGGGGTCCGTGTTATGCATATCGCCTTTTATATGCATACACTTTTTATACAATCATGGACTTTATTGAATTTATGAAATGAATTGGAATTTTCTTCAGATCCACCAAATGTATGCATATACATACATCTCCGACATACATACATGGTCCCCACCAGATGTATACAATGTTTGAGTCTTTAGTCAAGTTTTGTATGTATGTATGTATTCTTTGTATATCAGGTATGTATATACAAGCACCCAAATATGCAGAGAATTTTCTGTATTTAATTTCTTCTTGACATCTGGCTTGCTTTTTTAGAATGTATCTTCGCTTGTTTATGGGCTTGTATATCAAAGATATACATTGATATTATACAAGCCCAAATGTGCATGTGGTGGGACCCACTACTTGTATCCTTCATATGCAATGCCCAATACATACAAATTTGATTGTATGTCTTTTCCGGACTCCCTGCTTTTATAAACCATGGTTCATTTTTTTTTACTCTGACTTGTATATGCATCCTCCATAAAGTCTCGGTGCATCCCTTTAACCTGATTTAATTCTCTCATGAGTTCCGCCTTGCATATGTACCACGATGTATAATCCGAAACATACATTCAAGGCGTAATACATACAACAATTATTATTTATTTTATAAACATTTTGGTTCTAGCTTGCATAAAGTGCAATGTATATTTCCAATATACATTGAATAGTGATGCATCGTTTATACCATTTTTTAATGTTCCCCAAAATCTGCATTGTATGTCCCGCAATGTATGTACTGATACATACAAATGTGAAATATACAAGGACTTATCATTATTTCACAATTATTTTGTTTCCAGCTTGTATGTGGGCATTGTATCTCGACAATGTATGTATATTTAAAATGTATGTCTCCGAAAGCATACATATACAGGGCATGATACATACAACAAGTTAACTTTGTTTCATACTTTTTGAAATCCAAGATATATATATTAGCTTTGTATAACTCGAAACATACAATATGTGAAACATACAACAGTTTCACCATATTTGATAATATTTCAGTTGCGGGCAATGTATATTGTGTTGTATGTATCACGTTGTATGTTGCGCGCTACCAAACATGCAAACATAACATACAAGCAATAGACCCGACAGAATATATACTTCAACTTTTAACCTCATCAGGTCCACTTTGTATGTAGTAATAAAACGTCAGCCAAATGCATATAATTAAACGATGCATCAACCTGATGACTCCTTTATGTGACCATACTATGACCCAATATACGAGGGACTTTGCACATGCATCATACAATGACAGAACATACAAACCACTTTGTATATGAGAGGCTTTGTATATACAAATGTACAAGCCCATACCATAATGTATTTTATTAGAAACATACATAACTTGTAAAATACATGGAGTTTTAAGACGGTTCAAAAACAACCCTTATTCATTTTCGACAAGGAATTCACCCATATTCAGTTATGGTACTTAATGCTATTTTTCCTTTACTTTCAACACGGTTTGTAACTTTTCACTTCGTTGTTTATGGTTTATTTTTAATGAACACTTCAACCTTGTTATACTAAGTCTTTGGGAATTAGGATAGATCAAATTCAAATATTTCTATGAGATCAATTGTTAATTTCTTCTTGAAAACAATTGTTAATCTTTCTCTATATGCTCTCACACTGAAATCTTTGGATGATTAAAACTTAATATTTGCCAAAAAGTATCTTAGGAATTTTAGTCCCAACAGCTAGTAAGCCTAATTTGATGTACGCAGTAAGCCAGATTTCTAGGTTCACAGAGAGACCTAAGGACATACATTAGCAAGCAGGAAAGAGAATCCTAAAATATGTCAATAGCACCAAAGGTTGTGGCATTTTGTATATTACATCCAATGAGATTAAACTAGCTGGTTAGATGGATAATGATTGCGCAAGTAATGTAATGACAAAAAAATCACATCGGGATATGTATTCCATATGGGTTCAAGCACAATTTCATGGGTGTCTAAGAAGTGGCCCATTGTCTCTCTCCACAACAAAAGCCAAGTACATAAGAGCAAATGCAGCAGCATGTCAGGCTATTTTGTTGAGAAGAATCCTTGCAAACTTGAATTAGCAACAAGAAGAAGGTACAACCATACATTGTGATAACATTTCTTTAGTAGCCCCAATAAAGAATCTAGTCTTTGATAGATGAACCAATTGCATTAAAATCTATTATCACTTCATAAGAGAGTTGGCAGAAAATGGAGAGATTAAACTACAATATTGCAGATATGAGGAGCTACTCACTGATATTTTCACCAAGGCACTGTCAAAAGATGGCTTTGAATGCCTAAGAGATAGGCTCACCATCATAGGCAACTCCAGAGGTGTGCAGCTATAGAAAGAAGACAACTCTAAAGGTTCAGCTCTAGAAAGGCAGTCTCATAAAAGCTCCAGAGGTGCTTTGGAGATATAGCAGAGCACTGGAGGTTCAACTCTAAAAAGATAGAAAATCTCTGGAGGTGGTCTAAAAAGACAGAAAAGGCTCCAGAGATGAGCTCCAACCAGGTGATTATAGTAGTTTAGATCTGAAGAGCAACTCCAGAAAAAAATTGTTGAAAGAGACATGTGACTCCAGATTAATGGATAGTGCTGGAATCAATTTGTAGTTAGACAATAACTAAACCAACCCCATATGTGAGAATTTTTGGATCCTCTTCTTTGTCGTATCAGAAGGTTAATGTTGTCCAATAGTTATTTGGCTTGCCAGAAATTAATGGAGGTAGGTGAGTTTGAAATGTATCTGAGCGCTAATTTTTGAGTGAGACAATAAAAAAAAAAAAGAGGAAAAATAGAATATGGCAATTAGAAGAAAAATAATGTAAAAAAAAATGACAAACAAGGAGAATGGTTTGAACATCAGCTCTAGAGGAGGGGCAAATCATTGATGAAACAGTAAAAATAGAGCAGCAACTTTGCATCAAGTTTTTGTAGAGGTTTTTGTTGTAATTTTTGAATATAAATATGAATATAAATATCTGGTTGTTTGTTTCAACTCTACTCTCTCTTTCTCCTCTTTTGTTTTGTGTTTTTCTCCTTCTCTGCCCAACATTAATGTAGCTCTCTGGGCAGCCGCCCCCTGCCAACACAACCTCACTGCTGCATTTTCTGTAATTCTTATGTAATTTCCTTCTGCTTTGTTCAATATAAAAAAAACTTATCAAGAAATATTATAGAATATATTTTTTTGTTTCTTGCATTGTATTTTAACTGTGGAAATATCAACACATTATTTTAACTAAGGAACTATGAGATCTAAATATTTTAATCACTGAATCAATGGAGTATTTTCTTGTCTACACAACATTGGTTTAATAAGACACGGTGATGTTTACGGTTCATATAAATGGTCCAAAATAATTGATTATTCAATTTATTTTTAGTAAAACCTAAAATATAAAACCTCTCTCTTATGGCCCTTTATGGTATATTTATTCCATGCAAAGAATCATCCTGTTCACAAAACGGTTCATTGAATTTGACTCGACAGCAGAAAAGCATGAATTTTGTAGATAAACTTGTCTTCTACTTTAATTTGAGGATAAAGAAAGTTTGTATCCAAACAAAGTGGGGAATCAAAGTGAGGAATCAGTTAATAGTAGCGTTGACATTTCATTCAGATACATTGCAACTCTTGCCTATATATTCTCTACCGAATTAACATATCACAGACAAGCCAGCCTATCTCATTGAAAGTTTCTTTGCTTTTGAGATCATTTAGTTAGGAGGAGAAAAAATATGAGATATGTGCTACTACCTCTCCCTCAAAGGCTCCCAAAATCCCTATTTTCTATGATTTTCGAAACCTTCTGAGGGGAGATAAGAGCGCTTAATCTCACTAGGATTTAAACCCATCATATGGGGTACTCATTTCCTTTAATAGTTTTCACACAGAGAGGAAAGGTTATAGTAGGTGAAACTTCTGTTCCTACTTATTATGGAGTATGTTTCACATCCATTCTTTATTTTATGACGCTCATAAGGATTTGATTACAATTGTAGAATGCTTTAATTTGTATACAATGACTATCTTTTGTTACTACTATTCTCTTTCTTTTTTATGTTTCTCTAGCATAGATGTTATGTAATATTTTTATCTCTAAGACAGTGCCTGTGAATGATTGGATGATATTTCCTTATTCAAAATTATTTTTGGAAAAAACATAACAATTTCTCTTTCTACATTTGTCTTGAATCAACAAGCAACAAATCCTCTTAGCTGAATCATTTATATTCAAACAGTAAACTTATTTATTTATCTTGTAGAACTAATCATTTATCCTCACTATGAGGATATCTTATTTCTAGTACCTCATACAAGATTTCATCCTTTTATACAACACCATTGAATCTCTCATGCCATTTTCACCTTCTTGAATGAGATATAAGCATCTCATCCTTATGAACATAACTCAATCTTATTTTGTGTAGTTATTTGACTAATGTTTTTCAAAAATGTTTCATTGTTTTTGATAATATAAGGCGGCTAAAACAAGGGGCTGAACCCTTACAACACAGCAAAAAGAAACCCTAGAGGCATCAACACAAAAGAGCCTCGAAACAGTTACATCATAACCCGCTTAACCAGCAAAAATAGCATAGACATCAAAACTAGTCTAAAGATAGTATATATGAAGTAGCAGAGTAGCGACAACATAAAAACTAGACCTAAGGAGAAAGATTCTCTCCTCTTTTAGCCATGGGATCAATAAAATCATCCAAATTTTTAGAATTCTCATCTGTGTCAACAACAACAGTAGCCCCAAGATCCTGCAGCATAGAAAGATTAAGTAAAACAACATGCCTGAGCGTAGTGGAAAAGGACTACTCTAGCTTCTCAACACGGCCCCTCAGGGCAGCAATGTCATTCTTGTAACCAGCATCTGTCTTTGTTTCATCAGCAACTTCTTCCACAAACATCTTTCCTGCTTCGTCAGCATTACCCTCAGAACCTCCAATAGCCCCATCAGTATCCTCCAACAGTTTGTTCCAATTCTTACCATCAGAATCCTCAGAAATCTCCTGCACTTCCATAACCTTAGCCTCATCACCCTAAGTGGACTCATCAGACGCACTCTTAGAATAATCTATAAGCTTAGCTTGGGGTGCAGTTTTTCTAGCAATCCTCCCCGACAGGGGTACTACAAAGATTTTTAGGGGTGACCACAACAACCCCCATAGTATCCTCTTTCACTTCTCTTATCTTCCTCTTCTTGCTCTTTGCCCTAACTTTAGAGACCGAGGTGTTAGTAGTGGTCACCAGGGGAATATCCTCAGTAGTAGAAAATGAAACCCCTTTTGTCTTAGGAGAAACAGGGGAAGGGCACGGATCTTTAGAAATAGCCGTATCCTTAGGGTTGGTAGATGTTTCCCCACTATGAGACTGAATAAGCTTAGGCAGCTTCAAGGCAAGGTGGAAATTGTATAAGCAAAGGATGAGACCTTGGTGTAGGGGAAGGGGTTTCTTCGAAGGTTTCTTGGCCAACTTAGCTCTAACCCTAAGAACCGAATGCTCAAGGGAAGACAATAAATAAAATAGAAAACTAATATGAGCATTGTGTCTAAAGTGATTCAAAAGGGGAAGATCATAATTGTAGAACCTGGTGAAGTACCCCTCTAGAATGAAGTACTTCATAAGGAGAAAACACACCCCGTCCCATGGCTCAAGTAGCTTAGCATGTTCAAATCCTCCCTGATACAGAACAAGTTCTTCACCATCCCCAAGGAATAATTTCTAGTTAGAATGGTCCACCACTTTATCTTTCCTCTAAAGTTTGATCCCCTGAGTTGACATGCCAGACACCATAGTAATAACATTCTCAGAAATCTCAAACCCAATTCCCCCTACAGTGACGCACCTATTTTGCCAAGACCTAGCAAATTGCTCAGATAGATTTTTATCATAACCATTAAGACGTTCCAAATAAGGGCTGATACCACCTTCCTTACAGTAGTGCCAGACCACAGAATTGTCTTTAAACTCACAACAGGAAACAGGTTCCATTCAGATTCTATCACCACCCATATTAGTCTTCCAGACAAAATCACAGAAACCCCAAAACTTAATAGAGTGAGTGTGTAGGGTAACATTAGCAGCTTGATCAGGGATAATGATAGTGGTAATAAAACTGCACGCATTAACATTAATGAGATCCGCCTTACGAACTTGATGCCTACTCTTCCCATGCTCGATCATGATTTTTTCGCATTCGCTATAATTAATAGGTAAGCAACTCACCTTACCCAGAGGGAGTAATAAGGTAGAGGTGACATTAAGCAGAGAAGTACAAAAAATCTTGTACTTCAAGATACATGTTAGCATCTTCCAACAAAGCTGACGGAGAGAGCTGTCTTTCCAAGAATACTGACTCATCAACATGTCACCTCTTTTTGAATTAAGTCCCTTATGAATAAAGGGATTTGGTTAACTTGGCACCAACAACGCAAATTTAAAAATTGTTGGCCAAGGTCAGCAAAGGCATCCGCAACCCCATTACCCTCTTTATATATATGAGATATATCCACAGTGGGAATCCCCTACAGAAGGATCTGGATATCCACTATAAGATCTTTCAACTTCCAACCACAAGTAGACACATTATTAACCACATCAATAACCAGTTTGGAATCCCCCTGAACATACAATTGCCTAATACGAAGAGAAATTGCCAACTTCACCCCCCATAGAAGAGCAGTGGCTTCAACATAATTATTGCTTTGATAGCCTATTCCACCAGCATAAGTAGCAATCATCCACCCTTTATCATCCCTTATAATCCTACCACCACTAGCCTTGCCATCCACCTTAGATGCCCCATCAAAGTTTAGTTTGAGCCAATTAGGGCTCAGGGGAGTCCATCTAGTATTTAATCTCTACAACTGTTTGGAATTATTATGAGCCAGAATTTAGTTTAGGAGCTTCCAATTAGCCGCAATTTGCTCCTCTTCATGAGAAAGCAGTTTCTCCTCAATTTTGATGTGGGAATTAGTCACACTTTCCATTAGGATCTTAGCAAAGGAATGAAGAACTTGAGAGGTGTCCCTAGCAACATCCCTAAATATTTGATTATTGCGTTCTTTCTGTAAGGTCCAACCAAGACAGGGTAGTGTTTGGTTCCATAGCTCAACAAGCTAGGGATGAGAGAAGGTAGGACACCAACTGGTAATGACTTCCTTAATATCTGAATTACAAACCCACTGAATGTCAAAATTCCTTAAGATCAAATTATAGACTTCCCTAGCAAAATCACAGTGAATAATTAAATGAGAGACAGTTTCCTCCTCTTTTAGGCACAAATAGCACCTATTGATCAGAGTAAATCCCCTCCTCTTTAAGTTATCCTGGGTTAGAATTTTGCTATGAATAATAGCCCACAAAAATATGTTGATTTTAGGAATAAGTTTGTGGTTCCAAACTTTCTTCCAAATCTCATTTCTATGCACCTCAAGAACCAGCAGATGGTAAGCAGACTTGACAAAAAAAGACCTTGTTTATCTGGCCACCAATACTGCTCATCTTCTCTAGGGAACAGAGGAGTTCTGACCCCCTGTGTCAAATGTTGAACAAACCATATCCTAGGAGTGAGATCAGGGCAAAGAGTACAGCAATCCAATAAGTTTTTCCAGCCCCTAATACCATTATTATTATACATATAATGGCAAACTTTATCCCCAAAAAACTGAGTAGCAAGGCCAACTATAGCTCCATAATCCCCTTAAGTAACAAGAGCCTTATCACTCATCTAGATATCTTTCCAGAAGTTAATAGAATTTCCATTCCCCAGTTTCCATCTAAGCCCCTATTTGAGAAGACTTCTTGACTTCAGCATTTTGTTCCAGATAACAGATCCTTGGGGGATCCCTTCTTGATGGAGAAAACTGAAGTGATCAGCTCCATGAAGATACTTGGCTTGCATAATGTCCCCCCAATCTTTATGGTTGTGGATTAAATTCCAGTTGATTTTTGACAGGAGGGCTTTATTCATATTCCTGATAGATCTGATGTTAAGAACACCATGAGATTTGGGAAGAGAAACTTTTTCACAACTAACCAAAGACATTCTCTATTTGTCTTCCACCCCCGTCCATAAGTATTTTCTTTGAATCTGTTCCAATTTGTCAGCAAAAAAACTAGGTATTTTAAAAAGGGATAGGAAGTAAATAGGAATACCTTGCAAGGAAGCACATAGTAGCTGTAATTTCCCCGCACTACTGAGTAACTTCCCCTTCCAGCCAACCAGCTTCTTCTGAGTTCTTTCCAAAACTTCATTCCAAAATCCTTGAGACACCTCTTTGACTGTAAGGGGGAGGCCAAGATAAATAGCAGGAAGTTCAGCTTCAGTACAGCCAATAATATTAATAATTTTTCACTGAAGATCATTAGAAGTATTAAAAAAATATACATTGCTCTTTTAAAAATTTATGCTTTGACCAGAAGCTTTGGCATAGTCATTTAAAATATTTTTTCAACTATGAGCTTCGACCATAGAAGAGATGCCAAAGAGGATGGTATCATCCACAAACTGCTGCATAGACATAGGAGGAAGGGAGGAAGCAGGTTTAATGCCCATAATTTCTCTAGAGGAAATCTTAAAGTGAACAAATCTCCCAAGGGCCTCCGCCATCATGATAAACAAGTAAGGTGAGAGGGGTTCCCCCTGTCTGATTCACCTCGAAGAGGAGAAAAAATCCCTAGGGACCCCATTGACCAGAACCAAGAATTTAGTAGTAGAAACAGCCTCACGAATGAGAAGAGAAATTTTATCATTAAAACCAAATTTTTTAATGACTTCAAACAGGAATTTCCATGAAACTCTATCATAGGCTTTGGAGATATCTAATTTAAGGGCCATGCCAGTGATTCTACTCTTGTCCATGGAATGAATAGTTTCATGAGTGGAGATCACAGCATCAAGAATTTGGCGACCAGGAACAAAGCCTTTCTGAGAAGGGGAAATAATTTTATCCAGAAACGGTTGAAATCTCAGAACAATCACTTTAGTGCATATCTTATAGATGGTATTGCACAAGCTAATCGGTCTGAAATCAGAGAGATGAGTAGGCTTCAGCTTTTTAGGGACAAGGACAAAAAAAGTATTATTAATCTACTTCAAAAGTTTACCAGTTCTGAAAAAGTCTCTAACAGCAATAGTGAGATCCGCCCCCACGATATCCCAATATTCCTGGAAAAATATTGGAGGAAAGCTATCAGGGCCAGGAGCTTTGAAAGGGCCCATAGAAAATAAGACAGCATGAACCTCCTCCTCAGAAATAGGTTTTAGCATTTCCGAGTTGTCTTCTTTAGTTATCATTTCCCGTGTGAACTTTGAAAGGTTACACCGTGGATAGGGACTTTATTTGATTCTCCATAATTCTAATGATATTGTTCCACTTCATTGATACGAAAGTGATATTGGTATCGAGAGCTGTATATGTATGAGGGTGTATTGAAGTTCATATTGATTCATATCCTCCCTTCTAGCGCTCTTTGAAAGATCCTCTACTTCTATCCTCTTTAAACATAATTTTTAAATATAATTTGAATTGCTAAGTTTGAAATGATATTGTTAAATCTTTTCTATGGATCAGCTAAGACTTGAATCTAAGATCACTGAACTGTGGGTCTATCTGTGACCAATCCATCTATGGTCCAAGTGTGGCTCATTCTCCAACACTCCTCTTCAACCATATTGTAGGTGCTTGGCTCTTAACTAATCCATAAAAAAACATTTATCATGATATGAGAGGTTGGGGTGCTACTGACCCACTTGTGACCAATCCATCCAAGTGTATCTCATTTTTTAACCAGACATCATTTGAATCATTGTAGAGACATCTCTTGCCACTAAATAAATTATATTTTTTAAAGTTTTGCCTACAATAATAACATGGTTATAAATTATGTAACAACAATAACCATTAGGATTTGCACAAAATGTTCACTATATGAGCTTTGAGGGAAATTTTTTATATTATTAACTATGACATTAAGGGAGGTTTGTCTCAGTTATGTATTTCGATTTGTCTTCAAAGTAATGTTCTTCACTCTTCCATTCAGAGATGATATTTCTTAAGACATCAGACTCTATAAGTATTGCAAGTTTAAATATTTTCTTACCATTAGTTTTCGATCCCCTTGGTAACAATCTCCCAAAAGACATCCAATACTCTTGGAAAATCTCTAAAGTTGAATGGTTTAGCATATTCTTTTACCACACCGACATTAAAAGAACATCAAAAAATTATACCGTTAGTTACTAATATCTGTACCAAAAAAAAAAAAACAGTCTAACCCTAACCAGTTTTAGGTTATGTATCTCATAATTTTCATTAGAAATTTTATTGGTATAACGAACTGATCCAGATTTACAAAACATTAAAGCAATTGCAGATAAAAATTCACTGGAAGCAGATAAAGAGAACTTTATCTTTTAAAAAATTGTCTTTCATGTTTGGAAGATTTACCTCAAAATGAATGATGACAGAGATCACAACGAAATACATAAGTCTACGGGACAAAATGCTATTTCTAATGGGCACCTTAAACGCAAATGAATGTTTATCAGAAAGAGTTAGGTGCTGGATGTAAGAGGAGATGCTTTCATATCCCCTTCAAGGGCACAAAAAACTTTCACCGTAAGGGATTTTGGACGCCTTTCGGTGAGAGTTAATAACGCCTCCCTCGTACCTTTCTTCCTCCAAACTAATTTTCCCACAGACGCCATGAGAGAAGGCGTAACTGAGAAAATGAATTTATGAAGATTAAATGAGTGATTAATGAGTATTTCAAACGAAGAATTTACTACCAAAAATGCGCTTCCTACTAATATTTGAAATCAATAACATTTTGGGATGCCCAATTTTGTGCAGACAGCTAAACATCTAAAAAGAATCACCCGTAGGTTGATTGCTACCACTAGTTTTCTCAGCTAGCTATTATTGTTTATTATTTAAAATGGAAATAGTAGTGGTGCGTGCCGTATTCATATTAAAAGAAGCGCCCAAGTGGACCATATTTTCGAATGATGGCAGCTGGTTAGAGATATTAAACTGCACAGTTGAAAATTTATCTGTTTAACAATGGAATGTAGACAATAATATTCCACGTGTTACTCGAAGCACTTAAAATATAATTGATTGCTTTGGCCTTTAAGAGTTAGAAAGAGCCACAAATTAAACACAGACATGACAATAAAAATATATTATAACCACAATTCCCTTTTGGTCATTTGGAATGTTCAGTGTTAGGTGTCCTTTTCTATTATTCCACTATATCTACTATATAGAGGTGGTCCACGTCTTATTACATCATGGAGGACCATATGTTTATAGAGAGTGAATAATTAAGTAGTTTAGTCTTCTGTTTAGTTAGTTTTTATTATTATTTTAATATTTGAATAGGTTAAGATGAAATTTTTTTATTTTATATCTTGTTTAACAAAATTTCAATATTAAATTCTTATTGCCTTTATTTCATGGTTTGTGGGCAGATATAGTGTCATTTATACCTTGCATTGCATGATAAACGATGATGCAATGGCATCATTGAGGATAACTAGCAGTAGTCATTTCTTCTAGTATTTTTTTTCAAAATTTAAAATTGTCTCTTATTTGGAGAAGAGTCATTCTACATCCTTGTAGTCACATTTATGCCCAACTAAAGGGATGGTACAAAGATTAGCTAAATTTGAATTTGTTGAAGATAGCCTATGAGTAAAATTTATATGCTTGGTACTCAAAAATAGGATTTTGGAAGAATGGAGAAGGAAAAAGTGAAGTTGATGCCTTTTAGTAGGTGTGGTATTTTGGGAGACCCATTTTTAGTGCTAGAATCAGACAGAGAGAGGATTTTAATTGAGTGCTTTGTTCACCCAACAATCTTGACTAGCCTTGGTGCTCAAGGTAGGAAGGCCATAGATTTAGTGAGATGGAATATTTGTTTGGAAAGGATAATTTTGGGCTATTTTGGAGTCATTCTTATTTATTATAGCTACATCAATGGCACTAGGTGCATGTGGGAAGGACCACAATGATCCAAGGATGATCTATAGCTATAGAAATGGATTGACAACATTGTGTGCAATCATTTTTGGCACCCAAAGTAGATTTGGGTGAGATTCTAGAAAGTTTGAGGGAAATCTTAGAAGATTTTGAAAGAAAAAATATGGATGTGTGAGTAGACAATGAGTATGGGATAAGAAGAAGAAACAAGGGGAGGCTATAAACTAGGAGAAGAGAGAGAGAGGAGATTAAAAGACACACAAGATAATGAAGAAAGGAAGATAGAATGGTAGTGGTAGGATGTGTGACTAAGAAAATAAAAGGAAGGTTAACTCAATGTACCCATGTACATTTATCAATAGCAAAATGATTTGTAAGGGCCATATTTTTAGTTTAATGGAGAAGAATACCTATTTGATGTTGCTCAATGTTAGGTGAATGTGGTTTTCTTCATTTGTGCATATGAGTCTTTGACCACTGTAATCTCTTTTAAATGTTTTCTTATATTGGAGGGTGATTCCTTCCCCTTATGTTTTGAGAAGAGTGTGTGTCTATATGTGTATGTGTGTGTGGGTTGTTTGTAGAAATAGGGTTGAGTATGTAGTCCTAATAAAAAGGTTTCCTATAACAATTGTAGTGGTGGTTGGGGGACAATTGGAATTGGCTTAAGTGGATGTAGGACTTCTTTCAGCAAAGATGAAATAAGGTGTCACTAAGTAGTGGTGCCATTAGCATGGTATTAGAGCACAACTACAACTATAGGAAAAGGTGTATTGTGAGATTTAAAGTTTGTCAAAGTTGAGCAGGGTGGTGGTTCATGCAAAGAATGGAGCATGTGTCCCTGTAGCAAAGAAAGTTGCAGTTAGGAGAGTTACAAAAATAAGGAGTGAGTTAGGACAATAAAATGTCATCATGAAGAAGGGTAGGAGAGTCTATCGTAGAAATAAGAGATGTAAGGAAGATTGATGAAGTGATGAAAGCTATAGGTGAAGCACAAAAGAGAATCGATGTCATCGAACATGGAAAAGGAGAAGGTCATGTTTATAAAAGAGTAGATAGTGACAATGAGGACAAAAAAAGAGTTGGAGCAGTATTTACATAAAGGGGAAGTTTGAGGCTAGGATAAAATCATTGTGGGAGATTGAGGAAAGATTAGAAGCTTTAGAGAATGAAGAGAGAAGAAGCCATGGATTTGCATGAGTTGTCCAAGCAAAAGCGACAAAGAGGAAAAATCAAACATGATAAAAGAAGATGGAGGAGATTTCCTTGAGAGGCATTGAGTAGGTAGGAATGCCATGTGAGTAGCTCATGAAAGGAAAGATGGACCATGAGCAGCCCAAGGAAGAGCTCGTACATAGAAAGATAGAGAAGAAGAGAATCCTTATGGATGAAGAAAATGAATAGGATGCAACCTACATTCTACAAAAGTTGTTACAAAGCTATGAAGAAGGAGGTTGCAGCCCATAGGTTGCAAATGGCTAAGAGGACAAGAACAAGCCCTGTGCTTTTGTTAACAAATTTGTGCTTGTAGATTTAGAGGATAGTAGTGATGAAGAAGGGGATGAAGATATCCTCATGATAGAGGATGAGCCTAAAATAGAGGCATTGTAAGAAGAAGAAAGCATGAAGGTGATAGTGTGTGCATGTGAAGTTGGAGAAATTCTTGACAAGAAAGAATGGAGCATTGCAACAATGGAGGAGTATGAAAAGGACGTAGTAGCCAAAGAAATTCTACAAAGTGATAGTCTTAGCCAAGGAAGCTTGCCACTTGAGGAGAAAGTTGGGCAAAGGTGCCATGAGAAAGGATGAATGAAAGAATGTAGCCAAGTTATATGTGGGAGTTAGAGAGCTCCCAAGATGTTGCAAGTAAATGTAGCAAATGAGTAGTCCACGTATAAGACTACAAGGGTGAAAGAAGAAGTCACCAAGGATATTCAAGTAGAGGTAGTTAGGGTGCTACAAATGAGTGCAGCAAAGGAATGTAAGAAGGCTTGCAGTGTCCTCATTTCTGGCATGATTACCTAAGGAGGAGAGAGTTAGCCTACTCACCATTCCCGTAGGTTAATTCATGTGGTAAGGGAATGAGAGAGTTGAAGCTTGGAGAAGGCAATGTTGTTCTTTATGGCTTCAACTATTTTTCTATGGTGAAATCAAGTTTGGAGATGACTTTTGTATTTTTGTGGTCTTTGTGCAAAAGTCAAAAATAATAAAATAATTGGCCAAGGAGAAAAGTGACCCAATGGGAGAAGGAAAAATTGGTTAAAAAATATGGAAAATGGAAATTAAGGCAAATGACAAATATATAATATTTTATTCATTAAAATATTATAGTTTTAGCAAAAAACTAGCTTCTCAAGTTGAAAAAGTGAAAATAAAAAATATTATTATTTTCTCTTTCCAAGTTGGCCACCCAAATTGTGGAAATTAAAAATAAATAAAAATAAAAATATTTTCTTATGATGGTGGACTCCAAAATGCATTAAAATATATTTTATATGGGTGCCCAAGTGAGAAAATAAAAGGAGGTGTTTGGAGGTCATTTGTATCATTCATGTTATTGGCATTTTGGAGATTTCTCTTGGCTACAACTTCATTTCAGCTTGTTCTAAGGACAAAAACCCTTAGATCTTGGTGGTTCGGATAAAAACCCATCCCACATTGAGAGATGGATCCATTCAGGATTTATTATTGAGCTTATTTGTAGGTTTATTTGAAGATTTGGAGCTTCAATGAACTAGGGTTTGAAAGCTTGGAATGATATATCAGCTAGGGTTTGGAGTTTATTGCAGGTTGAAGGCATTATGATTTAGATTTGGAGGTCTAATTGGCATATTTCCTTCATTTTCTTCCATGTATAGGGTTTACAAGTGTTTGGCTACATCATAGAAGCTTCATTGGTGGAGTATTTCACTTCTCTACACTAAGATTTGCAGATCAGCCATCAGTATTTTTATATTAGATTGCATATTTGAGGATTTGAAGGTGTTTTATGATCTATTGTTGTACTTAAACACTATTAGCCTCATCCTTGGTGAAGCATTAGACTTTAGAGCTCTCATTTCCAATTTCTAGGGCACAATTGCTAGGGTTTGTAATCAGAAATTTATATCAGTCATTGCTGTAGGTTTTGGACAGCTATATTCAGTCACAATTGCTATTGTTCACTCACCCTCATTGGCCGCTATACTTGGGAGATATTGTTGCATGTTTGTGAAAGGTTTGTTGATCAATTTGAACATGATTGTATACATCTACAAGTTTGATTTTGTAATCATTTAAAATTGTATGTAATCAACTTCATCTTATGAATGTAATTGGCATGATATCATCATCCAGGTATGTCAATGAAGATACTTATTTCAAATCTTTAATTTGAAATTGCATAGCTAGTTGTTCGTTTCATGTTCTAAGGTCTGATTTGAAATTTCAATCATATATGTTGTGTTTTTTTCGTGCTATTATTTTTCTATTTCATTACTATATCATGGAAAAAACCTACATGCATTGCAACAACAAAAACACATTCAAAACCACATAAAAACAAATTCAGAAAATCAGAACAACAGTGTGAAAAATGTCACAGAATTTGTAGGGGTTCTTATAGTGGTATCAAAGCTTGGATCTTGCCATCCTATTGAGTTTAAAGTGTTTATATGTAGCCACACAAAGTTGTTCCTCATAGGTATTACACTAGAAAAAGAGCAGGCCAGCAAGATGATCAGAAGGAAGAGACTCCAATTGCAGGTATAAATTAGGTTGATATGGATCAGGATAGAAGAATTGGGAGTCCTCCATAGGATGATAGGAATGTTGGTGATTTTCTAAGGGAGATAGCTAGAGGAAAGCAAGATATGGCAGCAAAACAACAACAATTGACCAATGCTTTGACTCAAATAATGCAAATGCAAATGATGAATAGAGGCAATGAGAGAGCTATTCCATCCCCTACAGGTGAAGGTAGTGTTACAGGTACACCTCATGTTGGGAGAACACATGCTACTACAATAGATAGACCATTGCAACCTACATTTCTTCCAAGAGAAGAAGAAGAGGAAGAGGCTATTGAGGATGAGGAAGAGCAACCATTAGTGGACAAATTGGTTTCTATAAATGATGAATATGTAGCACTTCCTGATGACATGAAAGAGCATCTAAAATTCAATCAATACATGAATCAAAGGAAGGATAGAAGAAAGATAAGGGTAGAAAAAAGATCTAGAAGGAAAACAAGTCAACACAAAGAGTTCAAAGAAGCAAGTGGTAAGACAAGTGCTAGAGCTTAGGTTCACAAGCTAGATACATTCCTCACACTCAAACCAATGAGAGAAGACATGGTTATAGAGTTTACTACTATGCATCTAGAGGGAGTAACATATGATTGGTGGCATCATGGACTTGTTTGACAAAACTAGGCAATGATCAATTCTTATGAGGAGTTTACA
Organism: Cunninghamia lanceolata; assembly: GCA_027924645.1. NCBI lineage: Eukaryota > Viridiplantae > Streptophyta > Pinopsida > Cupressales > Cupressaceae > Cunninghamia > Cunninghamia lanceolata. Next base: position 7,491,742 of record BSBN01000934.1, read on the forward strand.
CGTAAACTCATTGCTAGGTTTGACAGGAAGGATGAAGAGGTCTACTACAAGGATTTGGCACAAATGAGATAGGTTGTTCATGTGGATTCCTACATCAATGAGTTCCAAAAGGTTGTTGTTATGCTTCCCAATAAATCAGAAAAGAGAGTGACAATGTTGTTTGTTGAGAGTTTGAATGATAGGATAAAGGGTTTGGTAAAGGTGCATAAGCCTAGTACACTAGATGATGCTATTGAGATTGCACTTGACTTGGACACCACTCCTACATCATTTCAAACACAAAGAAAAGTTTCAAAGGATCTAATTCAAATCAAGAAAAAAATAATCAGCCTAAGTACACACCTCCTAGGATGGACAATGAGGCAAAGAATGAGTTAAGGAGGAAGAAACTTTTCATTTCTTATAAGGAGCCTTGGGAACTAGGATATAGATCCCTTGGGAAAGGCAAGACACATCTTATTGAGGTCAATTTTGATGTGGAGAGTGAGACAATTGAGGATACTAGCTTGGACATTGATACAGATCATACAGAGTAACCACCTCAATTAGAGCTTGAAGCTAAGGATACAGGTGATACAAATCATGTCACTATTGCATCAATTTTAGGAGTGCCTAGGCATCTTCCCTTTCATTTGAAAGGATTCCCTCAGGGAAAACAAGTCACTTGTTTTATTGATAGTGGACCTACACACAAGTTCATAGAGGATGGATTGGTTGTGAAGAGGGATTTACAGACCAAGGACGTTGTAGGATTTAGTGTGATAGTTGCAGATGGCTTTACCATGAGTTGCACTAAGAGGGTACCCTAGCTCAACATTCAGATGGGTGACTATACTTTCATTGATGATTTCTAAATGGTTGGACTTGTTGAGATTGACATTGTTTTGGGAGTCCAATGGTTATAGTCACTTGGTAGATACATAAGGATTTCCAAAAGATGGAGTTGGAGTTTATGTCAAATGGGAAGAAGATTGTGTTGAGAGCACTTTTAGATGGAGGACCTAGGGTTGTTTTAGCGAGGAGGATGGAGACATTGTTTAGACATGGTGATGTTGCATGGGTAACCCGTGTTTTGTATCTTCCAAATCTTCTTCTGATGATCAACAATATCATGTAGATGTTAAGCCAGTGCTTGACAAGCACATCATGGTGTTTGGAGATATTCCTCCTATTAGGCCACCAGATTGTGGATATGAGCATGTGATTGAGCTTGAGGAGAGCTCCAAGCCCATTATTACTACACCTTATCATCATCCGTAACATTTCAAGGAGGAAATTAAGAAGATGATTAAGGAGTTGCTTGATATGGGACACATTCGGCCTAGTTCCAGTCCATTTGCTTCTTTAGTTGTTTTGGTGAAGAAGAAGGATGGTACCATGTAGATATGTATTGACTATAGAGCCTCGAATAAGAAGACAATCAAAAATAGGTATCCCATTCCCAAGATCGATGAGTTACATGGGGCCATGTACTTCTCTAATATTGATCTTTGTTTAGGGTATGATCATATTTGTGTTCATGAGGAGGATATACATAAGACAACATTCTGATGCCACTATGGATACTATGAGTTCTTGGTTATTCCATTTGGTCTTACTAACACTCTGAAGCTACATTTTAGTCAAGCATGAATGACACTTTTAATAAGTAGTTGCATAAGTTTGTGTTGTTATTCTTTAATGACATCTTGATTTATAGTAAGACATGGGAGGAGCATCTTTAACATCTTAATGAGGTACTTGGTATTATGGAGGCATAGTCATGATATGCTAAGGATTCAAAATGTGCTTTTGGGATGACTAAGATCCTCTACTTGGGACATGTGATCAGTGCTGATGGAGTTAGAGTTCATCAGGAGAAGATTCAAGCTATTCAGGATTGGACCACTCCTAGGAACATTTCAGATTTGAGAGATTTTTTAGGGTTATGAACTACTAAAGGAGGTTTGTTAATGGGTTTTAATAGTTGGCAGCACCAGTTACAAATCTCACTAAGAAAGGGGCATTTAGATGGTCAGATGAGGTTCAAATTACATTTGATAGGCTCAAGGAGGTGATGAGTATTTGTCCAGTGTTGGCATTACCAGATTATAGGCAATCCTTTGTGATGGAGTGTGATGCATTAGAAGAGGGCATTGGAGCTATGTTGATATAGAATAGACATCCCATTGCATATGAGAGAAAGAAATTGAGGGATGCAAAGTGGATTTATTCCGCCTAGGACAAGGAGATTCTTTCCATCATGCATGCATTGGAAAATTTTCATCAGTAGTTGGTGGTTGTGAAATTTGTGGTTAGGACGGACCACAATAGATTGAAATACTTCTTAGAGGAAAAGGTTTTAAATGAGTGGCAAAAAAATGGGTGAGTAAGATCTAGGCCTATTATTTTGACATTGTGAATGTGAATGGAAAGAATAATATTGTTGCCAATTCACTTTCTAGGAGGCCTGCTATTTGTTCTATGACTGAGATTTCAACTGATTGGAAATCTTGACTTTTAGTTGAGTATTGCAAGAACACACTTGCATGTAAGCTCATGGAAGGTATGATTCAAGATGATAGATATATGGTTGTAGATGATGTGATTTATTATAAGGATAGAATTTATCTAGTACCTGAATCTAAATTGAAGTAGATTATGAGATCCATCCATGACACACCTCTAGCAGGGCATCCATGGTTTTTCAAAACCTATAGACAGATTAGAGAGAGATTCTCATGGATGGGTCTCAAGGATGATATTTTGCAGCATGTTAGAGAGTGTATGACTTGTCAATAGAACAAGTCAGAGCATACTTTCCCAATAGGTTTGCTTCAACCATTACCTATTCCAGAGCAGAAGTCAGAGAGTATTTTGATGGATTTCATTACAGGTCTACCAAGAGTCTAGGGAAAAGATTGCATATTTGTGGTAGTTGACAGGTTGACCAAATATGAACACTTATTTTCTATACCATCATATTATTCATCATTGTAGGTTGCAAAGTTGTTTTTTACAGAGGTGTTTAGATTGCATGGGCTCCCTAAGACCATTGTCAGTGATCAAGACAATAGGTTTCTTAGTGTGTTTTGGCAGGAGCTATTCCAATTAGATGGTATAGAGTTGACACTGACCACTAGCTACCACCCACAGATGGATGGAAAGACAAAGATAATGAATCAGTGGGTAGAGGGATATCTTCACAATTATGTTGCGAGGAAATAGTATGCTTGGATTAGGTGGCTACATTTGTGTGAGTATTGTTATCATATCCCCTATCACATGTCGATTAGCATGTCACCATTTAGGGCCTTGTATGGTTATGATGCTTTATTTTTCAGACTTGGCCTTTGATGATAGTAGAGCTCCCAGAGCTAAGGAGTTGATGTGAGATAGTTAGGATATTTTTAAGGCACTTGAGGATAATATTCAGCAGGCCCAGAATCAATAGAAGGTGTATGCTGAGAGATATAGAGTTGAGAGGACTGAGGTTGGTGATTTGGTATTTTTGTGCCTTCAACCGTATAGACAGTCTACATTGAAGAAGAGTGGTGTATAAAAAATGAAGCCTAGGTTTTATGGTCTGTGAGGAGAGTTGGAGAGGTAGCATATGATCTTGAGTTACCAATGAATAGTAGGATTCATAATATCTTTCATGTGTCATGCATCAACAAGGCACTTGGACAACATGTTGTTTCTTCTCTAGATCTTCCACCTCTTGATGAAGAGGGTAGTTTGATATAGGTTCCTGATAAGTTATCTTGGATATGAGGGAGTGACGGTTAAGGAATAGGGTGATCCATGAATATTTGGTGAGATGGGAAGATTTGCCATTGGAGGATGCTACTTGGGAAGGAGAGAATATTTTGTAGTATTCTAATTTGTGATTTCTTGAGGGCAAACAATCTTGAGAAGGGAGGACTATAATGTCCCCATTTCTGACATGATCACCTAATAAGGAGAGAGTTAGCCTATTCACCATTCCTGTAGGATAACTCACATTACAACAAAATGACAGAGTTGAGTCTTGGAGAAGGGAATGTTGTTTTTTTATGGCTTCAACTATTTTTCTATGGTGAAATGAAGTTGGGAGATGACTTTTGTATTTTTGTGGTATTTGTGGAAAGGTGAAAAATAATAAAATAATTAGCCAAGGAGAAAAGTGACCCAATGGGAGAAGGAAATTTTGATTAAAAAAATTATGGAAAAATGGAAATTAAGGAAAATGACAAATATATAATATTTTATTTATTAAAATATAATATTTCTAGCCAAAAAGTGGCCGCTCAAGTTGAAAAAGTGAAAATAATAAAATATTCTTATTTTATTTTAGTATCTCTCTCTAAGTTAGCTGCCCAAATTGTGGAAATTAAAAATAAATAAAAATAGAAATATTTTCTTATGATGGTAGACTCCAAAATGCATTAAAATATATTTTAAATGGGTTCCCAAGTGAGAAAAAAGAAAAGAAGGTGTTTGGAGGTCATTTGCATCATTCATGCTATTGGTATTTTGGCATTTTGGAGATTTCTCTTGGTTGCATCTTCATTTCAGCTTGTTCTAAGGATGAAAAGCCTTAGAACTTAGTGGTTTGGATGAAAACCCATCCCACATTGAGAGATGGATCCATTCAAGATTCATAATTGAGCTGATTTGCAAGTTTATTTGATGATTTGGAGCTTCAACTAGCTAGGGTTTGAAAGAGGAATGATATATTAGCTATGGTTTGGAGTTTATTGTAGGTTGAAGGTATTGTGATTAATATTTGGAGGTCTAATTGGCATATTTGATTCATTTTCATACATGGCTAGGGTTTGGAAGTGTTTTGCTACATTATAGAGGCTTCATTGGTGGAGGATTTCATTTGTCTACACTCAGATTTGTAGATCAACCATCAATATTTTTATATCAGATTGCATATTTGAGAATTTGAGGGTGTTTAATGATTTATTGTTGCACTTAAACCCTATCAACCTCATCCTTCATGAAGCACTAGACTTTGGAGGTCTTATTGCTAATTTCTAGGGCACAATTGCTAGGAATTGTAATTAGAAATTTATATCAGTCAGAATTGCTATTGTTCACTCACCCTCATTAGCTGCTATACTTGGGAGATATTGTTACATGTTTGTCAAAGGTTTGTTGATTGATTGGAACATAATTGTATACATCTACAAGTCTGATTTTGTAATCAGTCATGACTGTATGTAATCATCTTAATCTTATGAATGTAATTGGCATGATGTCATCATCTAGATATGTCAATGAAGATACCTATTTCAAAACTTTAATTTGAAATTACACAACTAGCTAATCCTTTCATGTTCTAAGGTTTGATTTGAAATTTCATTCATATATGTTGTTTATTTTCCATATTATTATGTTTCTATTTTATTACTATATCATGGCAAAACTGTACATGCATTGAAAGAACAAGAACACAAGCAAAACTACATAAAAACAAATTCAAAAAATTAGAACAACAATGGGAAAAAATGGGACAGAATTGGTAGGGGTTCTTACAAGAGTGTTGCCGATAAGTCACTACAAGTTAGTGTAGAAGGAGAGAAAATCCCAAGTGCAATTTGCTATCATATATCCCATCTCTTCTTTCATGGTATCCATCCATTTCTGACTTTGTCATTATAGGCTTCTCTTAATGTGGTTGGTTTAACTTGATTAGAAATTAGCAAATGTTGAAGAAAATCATCATATTTTAAAGGAGGTCGGTGCTCCCTAGTAAACCTCCTCAACTAAAGAAATGATTCCTGAGAAATACTCTACTCATGATTTTTCTATCCTTCACTATTTCCATGTCCTTCACTATGAGTATGAGTCTGAAATTTAGGTGAATTTATGCTAGGCAGTTGTTGCATATTGATGGGCGACTAAAGTAAATGATGTCAAAGACATCTTATATGTTGCAGCAGAGGTAATGAATAAGGAAGTATATTTCTAAGTAAACAACCTTGTGGATAAAATGCCATAGCTAAAGAAATGCGCATGTTTGAAAAATTATCTCACGGCGAGCTAGTCTCACAATATAGCCATAGATTATGAGAAGTGCTCGGTTGATTATGAGAAATGGTCGGCTACAGATGTATATGTTGGGTAGGATTTGGATGGGTATTTCTCATATGTTGGGTAGAATTTGAACACCCCTACACCTGTGTTGAAGTATTGGGAATGTTAGGCACCTATGTTTGATATGTGCAGGGTGGTATACTTTGAATGTTTGGCATAATATTAATAGGTAGATCTTGAAGTCTGACTTGTAGAGGATTATACACATCACTCCCACTTGTGATGTCTTGAAGAGGAACATGCTCTTTCGTTGGCATCCCCTGTTCTACTAAATAGGTCATTATTTTTCATTAAAAATCACATCTCTACTATGAGTGACCTACTTTGAGATAGGATCCCATAGCCGATAACCATACTTCTCATCTCTGTAAGCAACGAAGATACACTGTTTAAATTTTACATCTAAATTTGTCTTTTTCCTATGGGATGTGAATGAAAGCTTCACACCCAAATACTCATAGATCATTGTAGGAGATCATCTTTCCCAACCACTTGTCTTCTAGAATTTTAAAATCCAACCGCGAGGATGGACCTCAATTAATCAAATACACTTTTGTCTTAACTACCTCTGCCCAAAATTATTTTCCCAAACATGCATTAGAGAGCATGCTATGAGCTCTCTCCAAAAATGTTCTATTCAACCTCTCTGCTACACCATTTTCTTGAGGTGTGAAAGGAACAATTTTGATCCTCTTATTGCCATTTTCTACACAAAATTGATCAAACTCTATCAAAGAAAATTCACCCCCATTTTTAGTTTTTAAACACTTGATTTTATTTCTGGTTTGGTTTTCAACAAGTGGTTTGAAATTCTTAAACATGCTAAAAACTTCCAATTTTCTTTTCAACATATAAACCCAAACCTTCCTAGTGTAATCATCTAGAAAATTAACAAAATAATTAGACCCACCAATTGATGTTACCCCGGTGGGTCCAAAGACATCTGAATGCACTAGCTTCAATGGGCATGCCTTCTTCTCATGTTCTTTGGTGGAGAACATGGTCCTCTTTTTTTTTCCATATATACAATGTTCACACTACTCTAAATTAATCAATTTTAACCTTGGGAGTTGATCCCTTTTGTGCAAAATCTCAAGGCCTTGCTTGCTCGTGATCAAGACTTTTGTGATGTTGTCCACAATTGCCATTGCAACTCCCACTTGAGTTTAACTCTCCAACACATACAAGGTACCTAATTTGTATCCTCTGGAAATTACCAATGCTCCTTTTGTTACTTTCCACATGGTTGATTCAAAAGTGATGATACAACCTTGAGCATCCAATTATCTGGCTAAAATCAAAAAAAATTTGAGTCGATGAACATGTCTAACATCTCGTAGCAACCAACTATTTCCATTTTTAAATTTCAATAAAACGTTACCTTTGCCAACACTATTACAAGGTTCATCATCACCAAGATAAACCTTACCAAAATTAATTTCATGATAATTATTGAAGAACTCTAGGCATGATCTAGCATGAAAGGATGCTCCAGAATCAAGAACCCAAACATCTTCTATAGCTTCTCCTATAGATAGTACAAGAGCTCCCGCATCTTCTTCATATGTCGTATTTACCTCATGTTCTTTGGAATGATATTCAGTCTTCTTGAATGACCAACAATTTTTCTTTATGTGGCCTTCCTTGCAGCAATACCAGCAACATAAAAAAACTTAAATGAATGGGATGAATGGGAGTGCTAAGCAGGAAACCTCCATTTTGAATCATGATGAATAGGGGACCATTTGATCACCACTTTTGGTGCCCAAGTCAGGTGGGGGTGGCTCTAACCTAAGCTTGCTGGGCAGAAACATGCCTAGTGAGGATGGATTGGGGCATGATCTAGTCAATGCTGGTATAGAGGTTCCATATCTCACAAAACAGGTTAATGGTGTTGGTTTGGGTGTCTGTGACACTCTAGTTAGGGAGAATGTTTTTGGTAAGTCTACTGAGGGGCTTCAAGTCCATTGGGGCCCTAGGAAATCCTTAAATTCTACAGCTGTGTTTAGTTTAGGTGATTCGTACTGCTCACCACAGCTTGGCTCTCAGCATATCCCTTGCGCTTGGGAGTCTCCTGTTGTCGTGTGTGGCTTATAGGTTATTGAAAATGAAGAATTCTACTGCAATAGAGGAGTGATGTGCAGATTTAATGGATTATGGCCCTCTCTATCCAATCTCCATTCTTGGGTCATGGGGTCGGGGAAGCCACTTGTTGAAGGTAAGATTGAGTTGTTTCCTAGTGCAATAGGATTCTTTATTGTGACATTTGGTTCTTTGGAGAAATGAGACTTAGTGCTCGATGGTAGGGTTTGATTGTGGGGGGAGCATTCGCTCTCCATCAAGCCCTAAAATTTTTCCTTCAATCCCCTAACTGAGCCACTTAACATCAAACCTATTTGGGCTCGTCTTGCAAATGTCTCTCTCCATTTTTGGGAGAATTCTTGCTATGAGAGCATAGGAAATGCTATTGGTCATTTTCGTAAGGTTGATTCTACAACCTGTTTCATGGGACATTCAACTATAGTTCACTTCCTTGTGGATATCGACATTTTTAAACCTCTTCATGGTGATGTGGTCTTGATGGTAGGGGAAAGGCCCTGGAAATAACTTTTAGATTATGAGGACATCCCTTTTAGATGCTAAAGGTGTTTTTCTACCAATAATTTGGCCTCTAGTTGTCCTCTTTTGCAACACAAGAGAGCTGCAACTTGGTTGAAGGATTCTCTATTGGGTCACTTGATTGTTAATGCTTCCCAAGAGGTATGTTCATCTTAGGGGGATGATTCCTCTAAGAAGGTTGTGCTCCCTTTTGGGGCTGCTTTTGAGGGGGTGGTGATGGTTGTTGCTACAAATTCCTCACATTTACTGAACTCTTTGAATCACTCATCAACCAATTTGGAGGCTCCTCCTATTCCGAGTAGGCCTTCCTCTTCTGTTTTGGCTTCTTCAGTCTTGCCTTCTTCAGGCTTGGCTTCCCTACATCAAATTCTTTGATGTCTACTAGAGTTTTCTGTGAGCCCTCTTTGTTCATGGCTTCGAGAGAGGCTCCCCTCTCTTCTTGATCTATTGATGCTGGTCCTAAGCCCTCCTTCATAGTGGTCTAGCATAGGAAGAAAGGTCATTTTCTCTCTAGTGGCAAGGGATTTAGATTTTATAGGTTAGGATTTGGGGTTGTGTAGATCATTGTTGTTTTTTATTCAACTAGGTTGTTGTGCATGTGTCGTCGATCTATTGTTCCTGGTCTGCTGCATCTAGGATCTAGTTCTTTTGGCTGTTGGCTTTTTGCAACTTGGTTGTAGTTGTTCTATTTTGTTTTTTCCCTTGGGGCCTTGTTGGTAAGGGTTTAGCCCCTTGTCACCTACTTATCTTTATCAAAAACAATACCAACAACTTATTATTTTGCCCCTTGATTTTGATCTTTCACTAGACTTTGAACTTCTCCTATAGTTATTTCTTTCTCTTTCTTGTGATCTTCCTTGCTGCCAGTTATCAAAGCATCTCTTGATGAGGTTTGTTGATTTTTTCTTAACATGTCCTCAATGAGAAAAATCCCTACAACATCATCATAATGAAGCACACTTCCCTTCTTACCAGATTTCGAGTTACTAACTGCCATGACAACTCCTTCCCAACTATCAAGTAGAGAATACAAAAGTAATATGGCTTGGATTTCATCTTCCCAATTAGTATTGACATAAATTAATTAGCTAATCAAAGAATTAAATTCATTCAAATGGTTAGAAACATTACCACCTTCTTTCATCTTCAAATTATATACTTTTTTCATGAGGAAAACTTTGTTGGATGGAGAAGCCATTTCATACATGTCGAACAATTTGTCCCATAAGCCCTTAGTTGTCTTCTTGGATGCAACATTGAACAAAACATTGCTAGAAAGAGAGAGAATGATGGTAGCCACTATCTTCTTGTCCAATCTGTCCTAATCTTTGTCAAACATCGCAGTTGGCTTCTTGAACTTTCCCTCTCACATAATGGAGAGGTCTTTTTAAATCAACAAAACTTCTAGTTGTAGCTTCCACATGCCAAAATTTTGGCCCAAAAATTTCTCAATTCTCCATTTATCTGCATCCTCCATCTCTTCACAATCTGCCTCGGCTCTAATACAAAGTTTTAAATAAATTGAGCAGATAAATAAACAATAAACAAGAAGAAGAAAAACAACTTAACACAGTGAGTTATGTGGTTCCCCAAAATTGCCTATGTCCATGGGAAAAGCAGGGAATCTCTTATTAATCATAGCAGGATGGTTTCATCAATCTTTTACAAGTGAAGAAATCATAAATATATATATAGAACTCTTCAAGAAAAATGAAGAGTCTAAAGAGACAAGGGAAATGGAAGGTCGGTGATGGTTAGACTTCACAACCAAACATTTTCTTATCTACACAAAATTGATCTAATAGGACACGGTGATCTTTATGGTTCATATGAATGGTGAAAAAGAATTGATTATTTAGTTTCTTTTTAGTCAATCCTAAAATATAAAACTTATCTCTTAGGGCCTTTTATGGTATATTTATTCCATGCAAAGAATCATCATGCTCCCAAAATAGTTCATCGAATTTGACTTGATACCAGAAAAGCATAAAATCTATTGGAGAATTTTGTAGATAAACTTGTCTTCTATTTTAATTTGAGGATAAAGAAAGTTCACATCCATATGAAGTGGGAACCAATGAATAGTGTTGACATTTCATTCAAATACATTGCAACTCTTGCCTATATATTCTCTAGCCAATTAACATATTACAGGTAAGCCAACCTATCTCATTGAAAGTTTTTTACTTTTGAGATCAATTAGTTAGGAGGAGGAAAAATATGAGAGGTGCTACTACCTCTCCCTCAAAGGCTCCCAAAATCCCTATTTTATGTGATTTTCAGAACCTTATGAGGGGAGATAAGAGCACTTAATCTCACTTGCACTTAAACCTATTGTTGGGTACTCATTTCCTTTAATGGTTTTCACACAAAGAGGAAAGGTAATAGTAGGTGAAATTTCTATTCCTACTTATTTATTTGTTTTTATTTTTTTCTGTGGAGTATGTTTCACATTGTTGAAGAATTTTACAGAGCAAATGAAAACAAAAATATAGAATTTAAAATAGAATTTAAAAGCAGATCTCTCTCTCTCACACACACACACACATCATTAGATGAAGAAGGAAGAGCCAAAGTTTTGAACGTGGTTCACCATTTAATGGCTACGTCCATTTAGAGTAGGGGATAGCTCTATTCCTTTATTAAATTAGAAAATTACATACAACTTCTAGCATACATCAAATGTATTCATCATATAGCCCTAGATACCACCGCACAGACCAAAAATAGGCCTCACATGATAACCGCCAAGAAGCACTATATTTAGACTCCAACGTAAAAGCCATGACAACAGACAAGGAATAAAGAAAAAGCCAGAACTGTTATCTACTGTCATGGATTGGGCTGCACATAACGGATATGTTACACCAACAATCTCCTACTTGAAGTCCAATTTGGGCTACAAGAGCTACACCGAGATATCCCTGCATGTACAACCTTAATGTCAAATTTTAATCAAGACTGAAGACCGTAGTGTCTCCAAATGCTGTTCAGGAACACTTCAGATTAATCTTCTCCAAAACACATTGGATTGAATAACCTCCATGGATTTTTGAATCTAATCGAATATGTCCATCTAATTTAAGAGCTCCATCAAAATTCTCTAAATTTCCCTATCAACCACAGTTTTTGAATCATAATTCACTCCCTATGATAACTGATATAGCCCCAAATCTATAGGACCCTAAGTCCTAAAAACTTCTACATTATCACAAACACCATTCCCATTCACAACTAGATCTTTAAAACCCCTTGAAAGTGTCTTATGAGCCTCGTCTAGCATAAACATCATGATGTATTTAGTGCCAAAAAATGTTGAAATAAACTTATAAAATAGAAGAATGCTTGTGAGAGTAACCTGGATTGGCTTCACTCCTACCTCCTGTATTTTACTAAATAGTTTCAAAGCCAACTCACTATACCAAGCTGCACATACCCAACAATCAGTGTATTCCATGAGACCTCATTTTGGTTTGGCATTTCATCAAAAACATTCAAAGCATCTTCTATTCTTATGCACTTGGCATACATGTCAATAAGGGCACTTCTAGTAAAAGCATCCAACCCACATCCAATTTTGATCAAGTGGGTGTGAGCTTGCTTACCTTGTTCCAAAGCATGTAGGGTAGCACATACATGGAAAACACCAATAAAGTTGAATTGATCAAGCTTTGCCACTACTTGTTGCATTTCACTAAATATCATTAGAGCCTCCTCACTCTAGCCATTCTGAGCACATTGCACTATCGTGGAAGTCCACAAAATCATGTCATGTTCAAGCATTTTGTCAAACACTTCAAAAGCATTCTCCATTTGCCCATAGTTGACATTTAAATCAATAAGGGCAGCTCCCACAAATAAATTTGATTGGCAATTACTTCTAATAATTTGGGCATGTAGTTGCCTACCTACTCCAAGAGCAATTACGTTAGCACACACCTTAAGCATGCTAGAGAAGGTAAACTGGTTCAGCTTATTTCCTGCCATAAACATTTTCTAGTAATGTTCTGTGGCTTCGTCGCCATACCCATTTAGGGCATACCCTTCAATAATAGTAGACTAGGAAACCATATCTGGCTCAACTATTTTGTCAAATGCTTTTCCTGCATCCCCTACACTCCCACATTTAGCTAACATATCAACAAGGGCAATCCCCACAAAAACATTTGACTCAAATCCAACCTTAAAAATCCAAGCAAGAAGCGGTTCACAAAATTCTAGAGATCCCAAACTAGCACATGCCTTGAGAACACATGAAAAAGTAAATTGGTTCAGCTCTAGTCCGACTCTCAGAAGTTCACAAAATAGTGTCAATCCTTCATCCTCATAACCCTGTTGACAATATCATCCTATTAAAGTAGTCTAGGAAACTAAATTTAATTTAAGTATTTTCTTAAACACTTGGCATCTGTCTTTAGTTTTAGTATTTTGTCAAATCTTATCTGACTTGGCCAAACACATCTATGCCTATGATAGTATCTCCAACATCTTTTTCTCAGTGGCAGATAGCTTGGCTTCAAGGCACTGGGCCAAGTCTTCAGGATTAGTAGAATGTGTGAGACTTTTTAGCTTTGATCGAGCTTTGTTTGCCAGCCATTCATGAAATTGCTGGCACCTAAGGTCGGCCTCTTTGAGTGTAAATTTGATTTCTTGAAGAGTGGAGGGCTTATTATCAGCTACCTCCATTAGTCGCCGCCTTAATCTCTTCAGCACACTTTGCAGTGACCCATTATTATGACTATGATTATTATCACGATTATGAGTGTCATTCCACTCCTTCTCAATAGTCTCATCACCACTTCTCTTTTGCTTTCTTCCTTGAGCCATTAAAATCCCTTTCACATCCTCCAACTCCAGTGTATCTTCATTTTCTTCTTGGGCTTCCACCATAACAACATCTTCACCGATCTCCTTATCCAGGGTTCGAACCAGGATCTCTGCCTACACATATTTTTCTTTATAAATGTTGATACCCAGCTTCATCATCTTATGAACGCTGGAAGCAAAGGTATTTGGATCATCGAGGTGGAAAGAAGTGAGAGAAACCATTTCATAGATGAGAAATACCAGGTCCTTTACAGACTTACCACTCTTATCTGCCTCTACCGTCTTCCACAACTCTTCCATGATGGCTTTCATATGTTGTGCATCACCTGTGCATTCAAGAAGTGCTCTAAGCTCAAGTTGGAGATCTTCTAAAAACTCTTATGGTGCAGATGCAGTCTCAAATCTAGCATCCTTCTCCTCTTTAGCCAAATCCTCCTTATTTTTCTAGCCATCCCACCAATGTACATGGCATTTCATTTTTTTAGCTTTCACATCAACATCTATTGTTGTTGTATCCTCTATTTCCTTCAGCCTCTGTAGGCTCTCCGATTCTTCTAGCATGTCAAAATCCTTGCCTCCCAAATCCTGCAGAGGCCTTTCCCACACATACATCACTTGGGCAGTGCTCGAGGAATCAAGATCAACATCACCCATAAGAGCTTCAGTTGCAAGATCAACAACCAAATAGATAGGAGATTCATCTACTTCCATTGGCACAACTTCATCTATCTCAATGTCACTGTCTACAATTGTCACCACAACTCCCACTTCATCAAAACTCTCTCCAGAGACACATGACCAAGACATGAAAGCTCTAGCCTAATCATCCAAAGCTTCTACATCCATTTTCTTGGAAATTCTTAACGATTTCCAAAATAGCTTTTTTTTCATAGCTCTAATACCAATTGTTGAATAAATTTGTAAAACAAATGAAAAGAAAAATATAGAATTCAAAACAAAATTTGAAAGCAGATCTCACATACAAATCATCAGATGAAGAAGGGAGAGCCAAAGTTTTTAGTGGTTCACCAATTAATGGCTACATCCACTCAGAGTAGGAGATAGCTCTATTCCTTTATTAAATCAGAAAATTACCTACAACTTCCAACATAAATCAAATGTATTCATCATATAGCCCTAGATACCACCTCATAGACCTAAAATAGGCCTGACATGATAACCGCCAAGAAGCACTATATTTAGACTCCAACGTAAAAGGTATGACAACAGACAAGTGGTGTAGGAGAACCTTCTCTATGGTGCAGGAATCATGTTTTGTTTATGTTTTCAATAAGGATTTTTAAGCCACATCATGTTTGTAATAATTTTTTTTTGTAAAATTAGTTTGTACATTTGGGAGGGATGCAAACAAATGTCTCAAGCCTTTTATAGTCAAGAAGTTGGATGTAATTAGAGGAAGCATGAATGAATGAAGATCTAGAGTTTTGGGTGTGTTGAAACATTGTTCTTTCTGAGTATTTTTTTGTAACAGTCATTCTGTATGGCCTGTATTGATAGTTGATTGTTTGAAACTGACTGGAAGTGTTTATGTATTGAAGTAGCTTTCATTTGGAAGTGGTTTGGTGTCTTGAAGTGTCATTGTCAATGAGAAATTGTTCTTTTTATAGAGACTGGTTTGAAAACCTAGAAACTAGGGTTTGGTGAATAAATGGACTATTATTCCTCTATTGACTAAAACAAAGATTCTCATTTTCAGTGTGAGGAGAAATATAGTGTAAATTTTGTGTTTTCTGTGGTTTTGGTTGAAAACCCAAGGATCCAAGGAGTTTGGGCATGATTTGACTAGGCATCTCTATGTGACTAGTCATTGAAACGATAGGAAAAGTGATGTTAGTGGAGTGGCCAAATTGATGGGTGAACAAGCAGTTGTAGAAGATTACATACCCACTTCCATTCTGTTGAGTTTTGTCTTTGGTTTGGTGTCTGCATCGTTGCAAGGTAGCAAAGGTTACCATCGGCATAACACAGCCCTCAGAGAAACTTTTGGAAGTTACACTGATTAACATTGTTGCACCGATAGGAGGTGTATTGGTGAAGGATGAAGGAAGTCTCACCGAAGAACATATATCGGCGTATTAGGAGAACAAGTAAGGAGTTCACCAATGATGTCTCGCAGAAGTGTCACGGCCAATGTCCACAAGTGGTCGCTGATGATTGAAGTCTAGCCGACAGGGTCACGACTAACTGCCACGGTTAAAGTGAGTGTAAACCTAACTGCCATTGGGGTATCAGTAGGAGGCCAGAAGATGATGCCGATGGAAGAAGTCTCTCCGAAGACAAGGTAAAGTTGAGCTGTCGGGGAGAGTTGGGAGACCGAGAAGATAAATAGCTAGGTGATCGATGGGGTATGTTTGGCCAATAGGAGTAGATTGCCAAGACATAGGCCACCCTCTCACCGATCAAGTTTGTTGATCTATTAACCACTTCCACTGTGTGCTCTGCATCATATTGGTATCAGAGCCAAGTTTTGAATTGGATCAGTGTATGTCAGACAAGGAGATAGAAACTGAGGCTAGCACAATGCCTCCCAAGTCTATGAGCAAAGAAGCCATCAAGAAGATGGTAGAGGAGATGCTTGAAGCAAGGTTGAAAGAAGAGAGGCCCAAGGGTAAGAGTAAAGAGGATGGAAGTGTTTCTAATGCAAAAGAAGAAGAAGAGGCAGAGGAGAGTCCTCAAGAACAAGATATGTCAGTAGACCAAAAGGCATTCTTGAATGCACTCAAAGGTGCTCAGGGAGATAGTGGCGATCCAAAGATGGATGTTCCTACATTCAATGGGAAACTAGATGGAGATGCCCTCATGGATTGGATTGAAGCCATGTGCAACTATTTTGACTTTAAGGAGTATAGTGACAGCAATAAAGTAAAGTTTGCTAAGACAAGATTGAGAGGTTCTGCCCTAGTTTGGTGGAACTATATGCAAAGTGAAAGAGAGAAATTTGGAAAGACCCCTATCACAAAATGGAGTAGAATGGTGGCCATGCTAAGAGATAGGTTTATGCCATCTGATTATGAGTTGCAGACCATTAGGAAGTTTAATCATCTCAGAAAAAAGGATATGGATGTGGCTACATATACTGAAGAATTTCTTAGATTGAGCCTGAGAGTCAATCACAAGGAGGAGGAGAAAGATATGGTGGCCAGATATCTCAATGGTTTGAGGTATAACATACAAGATGAATTCAGTATGGTGGTTTCTAAAATAGTGGATGAGTGTTTTCTATTAGCCTCTAGGGTAGAAGAGAAGTTGAAAAGAAAGAGTGGTCAAAACACCAGAGGAAGAGGTCGCAGAAATAATAGGGGAAGAGGCAGTTTTGGTAGAGGACAGTCAAGTAGAAATGAAAACCCAAGTCAACAAGAGTCTCATTCTGATGTAGAACATAGAGGTGGTAGTTTTCCAGGTTGGAGAAGACCAAATGGTAGAGGTAGAAGTGGTGGTGCAGGCAGAGGACCCAAAGTTTTCACTGGTAGATGCTATGGTTGCAATCAAGTAGACCATACTATGAGAAAATGCCCTGAGAAGGCAACTAGTTCCCATGATGGTGGAAGAAGGAATCAGTTGTCGAAAGACAATGATTGCCAAATTCACCCATTGGTAGTGCTGCACTAGTCCTTGAAGGAGAGAACATGATGAAGAGGACCTTGATGAAGATGCCATTGAAGCAAGAGCCCCCACAAAGGAAGACTCTCTTCAGAACCCAAGGTATAGCATATGGTAAACTTTGTAAAATCATTGTTGATTCAGGTTCTACTGAGAATGTAGTGTCTACTGAAATGGTAGAGAAGTGTAAGTTGAAAAGGCCACCCCATGTTGGTCCTCATAAGATCTCTTGGTTGAATAAGAATCAAAATTACATGGTAGAAGAACAAACTTGGGTTGAGTTTGAGATAGGTGATTATAAGGACAAGGTACTATGTGAGATTATTCCTGTGGATGCTTGTCACCTTCTTCTTGGACATCCATGGTAGTATGATGTGAAGGCACAACACGATGGTGAGAAGAACACATACCTCATCACCAAGAATGGAAGGAAGTTTAGGATGGATCCTATGCAAGAGTAGATTGGAGAGAAGAGTAATGACACCAATGTCATGATGGTTAGTGGAAAAGAGTTCTTACACCTCATGAAAGAGAAGGATACCCAAGGGTATGGCTTGGTAATGAAGCCTAAAGATGAATCAGGTCAGCAAGACAGAAAGAAGAAAGAGATTCCACTAGAAGTGCATCAATTGTTGGATCAGTACCAAGATCTTGTGGTAGAGGATACTCCTAACTCCTTACCACCAATGAGAGATATAAATCATTAAATTCACTTGATTCCAAGTGCCACATTGCCCAATAAGGCTACCTATAAATTGACACCATAGCAAAATGAAGAGGTGAGTAGACAAATTCAAGAACTCTTAGAGAAAGGACTAATTAGAAAGAGTCTTAGTCCATGTGTAGTCCCTAGTGTACTTGCTCCAACAAAAGATGAAAAGTGGAGGATATGTACGGATTCAAGGGCCATAAATAAGATCACAATAAGGTATAGATTCCCTATGCCAAGCATTGAGGATCTTTTGGACTATCTTGGTCGGTCATGTTATTACTCAAAGATTGATTTGAAATCTGGTTATCATCAAATCAGAATTAGGTAGGGAGATGAATGGAAGACTGCCTTCAAGACAAATGAAGGTCTCTATGAGTGGCTTGTCATGCCATTCGGCCTTATAAATGCCCCAAGCACATTCATGCGTTTGAAGAATGAGGTACTTGTTGAATTCATTGGCAAATTTGTAATTGTTTATCTTGATGACATACTTGTTTTCAGTAGGACAAAAGAAGAACATGTGGAGCATCTTGGACAGGTGATGAAGAAGTTGCATGAAAATAAGTTGATGATCAACTTGGATAACTATGAGTTCATGAAAACTAAACTTGTGTACCTATGTTTTGTGATTTCTAATGGTTGTTTGAAGATGAACCCCACAAAGGTTGAGGCCATTCTCAGTTGGCCTACTCCTAGGACAGTGGGAGATGTTAGAAGCTTCCATGGCTTGGCAACTTTTTATAGGAAGTTCATTAGAGGATTTAGTCACATAAGTGCTCCTATTCTTAACACCATCAAGGGTGGAATAAAGTGAAAATTTCAATGGACAAAGCAAGCAGATGATAGATTTGAATTGTTAAAGAGGAAAGTGGCTGAATTACCTACATTGGTACTCCCTAATTTTGAAAAAAGTTTTTGTAGTGGAATGTGATGCAAGTCAGCAAGCAATAGGTGTTGTTCTTAGTTAGGATGGACATCTAGTGGCCTTTTTTTTAGAGAAGTTGAATGAGGCTAAACAAAGGTACTCTACCTATGATCTAGAGCTTTATGCAATGGTGCAAGCTCTCAAAAAGTGGAGACACTATTTGTTGCCTAAAGAATTCATTGTTTTTACTGATAATCATGCTCTTAGCTTCCTAAATAGTCAAGAAAAGTTGAATCATAGGCATGTTAAGTGGATGGAACAATTGGAGGCCTATACCTTCACTATTAAGCACAAAAAAGGTGTTGCCAACAAAGTGGCTGATGCTTTAAGTAGAAGGATTTTTGTCATACATGAAGTACAGATGGAAAGCATGGGGATAGATTGTTTGAAGGAGTTATATAAGGAGGATGCAGATTTCAAAGCTACTTATGAAGTTTGTGCTAATTTGGCTAACACTTTTCATTGTGAATATTCAGATTTTGTGTTGCAGGAAGGTCTCTTATTCAAGGGCAGTTTGGTATGTGTTCATAAATGTTCAATGAGGGATAACATCATCAAAGAAAAGAACAATGGAACCTAAGGAGGACACTTTGGGTTGGACAAGACTTTGGAACAGGTCACTAGATTCTACTATTGGCCAAAAGTACAATCAGATGTGAGGAGATATGTCGCAAGGTGTACCATATGTCAAAAGGCAAAAGGTATGTCTTCTAATGATGGTTTGTACCAACCCCTTCCTATTCCCAACAGGCCTTGCAAGAGCATTAGTATGGATTTTTTACTTGGTCTTCCTAAGATAACAAGGGGTGTGGATAGTGTTTTTGTCATTGTGGACAGATTTAGTAAGATGGCTCATTTTGTGCCATGCAAATTCACAAATGATGCATCTCACATTGTTGGTCTTTTTTTTAGAGAAGTGGTTAGAATCCATGGTTTGCCCCTTTCAATTGTCACTGATAGAGACTCCATGTTTGTTGGTCATTTTTGGCGAACCTTATGGAGAAAATTGGGAACACAATTGTCTTTCTCATTAGCCTACCATCCCCAAACTGATGGTTAGAATGAGGTTTTTAATAGGTCCCTAGGAAACCTTCTTAGATGCCTTACAAAACAGCATGGGTTGGCATGGGACTTGGTCATCAGTCAAGCTAAGTATGCTTACAATGATTCAATGAATAGAAGCACTCGGAAGAGTCCATTTGAAATTGTTTATGGTTTCCATCTAAGAGGACCCCTTGAACTCAAAGATCTACAAGGTTGGGATAAGAGGAGTGCTTTAGGAGAAGATATTCCTGCCACCATGAAGGCAGTTCATGATCAAGTCAAAGTTCAGTTGGAAAAGACAGTCTCCAAATACAAGGATAGGGCAGATCTCAAAAGGAGAGATGTACAGTTCAAGGTGGGAGATTTGGTGATGGCCTATCTAAGGAAGGAAAGGCTGCCTAAAGGATAGCCAACCAAGCTTTTGATGAAGAAAATAGGACCGTGCAAGGTAGTGCATAAGTTTGGTCCAAATGCCTATGAAATAGAATTACCATCCGGTCTTGGCATTTCTCCCATATTCAATGTTTCAGACCTATTTCCATTTAGACCTCCATTGAATGTTGAAGATGGATCAGATGTTGTGATTGAAGATGAAGATTAGGTCAGAGATCTACCTTCAAGTAAGCCTTTACAGTTGGAATGCATCTTAGATTCTAAAGTTGTCAAAAAGACAAGGAAGCATGTGTACAAGGAGTACTTGGTCAAGTGGCAGGATCTTCCTGATTCATAGGCTACATGGATGAGTGAGGTAGACATTATGAAGCATGGGAAGACACTCCAACAGTTGGCAACTCAAGGGACTTGAGTTTTTCTTGTAGGGGGAGTATGGTGTAGGAGCACCCTCTCTATGGTGCAGGAGTCATGTTTTTTTTATGTTTTCAATAAGGCTTTTTAAGCCACATCATGTTTGTAATAAGTTTTTTTTGTCAATTTCATCACTAGACCTATGTAGACCATGTTTGGTCAAGTCTGATGTAATAACACAATGAAAACATGTAGTTTTCTTGTGAGAGGAGAAAACCAATGGCTAACTGACTTTCAAAATTAGTTTGTATAGTTGGGAGGGATGTAAACAAAGGTCTCAAGCCTTTTATAAGCGAGAAGTTGGATGTAATTAGAGGAAGCATGAATGAATGAAGATCTGGAGTTTTGGGTGTGTTGAAACATTGTTCTTTCTAAGTATTTTTCTATAATAGTCATTCTGTACAACCTATACAGATAGTTGATTCTCTGAAACTAATTGGAGGTGTTCATGTATTGAAGTAGATTTCATTTGGAAGTGATTTGGTGTATTGAAGTGTCATAGTCAGTGAGAAATTATTCTTTTTATAGAGACTGGTCTAAAACCTAGAAAATAGGGTTTGGTGAATAAATGGACTGTTATTCCTCTATCAACTGAAAGAAAGATTCTCATTTTCAGTGTGATGGAGGAATATAGTGTAAATTTTGTGTTTTCTGTGGTTTTGGTCGAACACCCAAGGATCCAAGGAGTTTGGGCATGAGTTGACTAGGCATCTCTATGTGACTAGTCATTGAAATGATAGGAAAGTGTTGTTAGTGGAGTGGCCAAATTGATGGGTGATCAAGCGGTTATAGAAGATTACAAACCCCCTTACATTCTGTTGAGTTTTGTTTCTGGTCTAGTGTCTATGTAGTTGTAAGGTAGCAAAGGTTACCATCAGTGTAACACAACCCTCGAAGAAACTTTTGGAAGTTACACCAATCAATGGTGTTGGACCGATAGGAGGTGTATTAGTGAATGACGAAGGAAGTCTCACCGAAGAACACATATCGGCGTATCGGGAGAACAATTAAGGAGTTTGTTGACAAACGAAGTCTCACCAAAGTGTCGGGGGATAGCCGATCTATGTCAAACATATTGGCACATCGGCCAATGTCCACAAGTGGTCGCCGATGATTGAAGTCTTGCCGATAGGGTCACGACTAACCGCCATAGTTAAAGTGAGTGTAAACCTAACTGTCATCGGGGTATCGGCAGGAAGCCATAAGACACCGCCGATGGAAGAAGTCTCTCCAAAGACAAGGTGAAGTTGAGCTATCGGGGAGAGTTGGGAGATTGGAAAGATAAATAGCTAGGTGGCCGACGGGGTATGTTTGGCCGATAGGAGTAGATCGCCAAGACATAGGCCACTCTCTCACCAATCAAGTTTATTGATCTGTTAACCGCTTCCACTGTGCGCTCTATATCAACAAGGAATAAAGAAAAAGCCAGAACCATTATCTACTGTCATGGATTGGACTGCACATAATGGATACGTTACACCAGCACACATCCACTCTTTATTTAATGATGCTCATAAGAATTTGATTACAATTGTAGAATAGTTTAATTTGTATACAATGGCAATCTTTTGTTAAAACTATTCTCTTTCCTTTTGATGTTTCTCTAGCATTGATGTTATGTTCTATTTTTATTTATGAGATAGTGCCTATGCATGATTGGATGATATTTACTTATTCATAATTATATTTAGAAAAAACGTAATAAATTCTCTTTCTACATTTGTCTTGAAACTACAAGAAACAAATCCTCTTAGCTG
This sequence comes from Cunninghamia lanceolata, assembly GCA_027924645.1. Taxonomy (NCBI): domain Eukaryota; kingdom Viridiplantae; phylum Streptophyta; class Pinopsida; order Cupressales; family Cupressaceae; genus Cunninghamia; species Cunninghamia lanceolata. Next base: position 7,514,117 of record BSBN01000934.1, read on the forward strand.
AATCATTTTTATTCAAACAGTAGACTTATTTATTTATCTTGTAGAACTAATCATTTATCTTCTTTACAAGGATATCTTATTTATAGTACCTCATACAAGTTTTCATCATATTATTGTGCAACATCATTAAATCTCCCATTCCATTTTCTCCTCATGAAACGAGATATAAGCATCTCATCCTTATGAAAATAACTCAATCTTGTTTTCCGTAGTTATTTGACTAATGTTTTTCAAAAATGTTTCATTTCTTTCCTGATTGAACTTTGAATTAACTTTGAATGGTTACAATGTGGATATGGACTTTATTTGATTCTCCATAATTCTAATGACATTATTCAACTCCATTGTTGTGAAAGTGATATTGGTATGAGAGATATATAAGTATTAGGGTGTATTGAAGTGTGTATTGATTTGCATCCTCCCTTCTAGCCCTCTTTGAAAGATCCTCTACTAATATCCTCTTTTAATATAGTTTAAGTTGTTTAGTTTGAAATTATATTGTTAAATCTTTTTTATCGATCAGCTAAGACTTGAATCTAAGATCATTAGTTTGTTGGTGGGATGCTCTATGACTGAGCTACTCATCTAATTGTGATCAGTCCATCTATGTTCTAGGTGTGGCTCATTCTCCAACACTCCCCTTCAGTTAAACTGTCAGTGCTTGGAGCTCTTAACTACTCCATGAAAAATGTTTATCATGGTGTGAGAGGTTGGAGTGCTCTACCACTGAACTAATGACCCACTTGTGACCAGTCCATTGAAATGTGACTCATTTTTTAACCAGATATCATTTGAATCAATGTAGGGACATCTCTTGCCACTAAATATTTTTTTATTTTTTTAATGTTTTGTCTACAATAATAAATTATGTAATCACAATAACCATTAGGATTTGTACAAAATGTTCACTATATGAGCTTGATAGAAAATTTTTATTTTCTGATTGTCTATTAACTATTCCTTTAAGGGAGATTTGTCTCAGTTTTGTATTTTGATTTGTCTTCCAACGTAATGTTCTTCACTCTTCCATTCAGAGATGATATTTCTTAAAACATCAAACTCCATAACTAACAATCTCCCACAAGACATCCCATACTCTTGGGAAATCTCTAATGTTGAATGGTTTAGCATATTCTTTTACCACACTAACATTAAAAGAACAAAAGAATATACCATTAGCCAGTTGATATAGTTTAAAAACATTAAGGCAATTGCAGATAAAAATTCACTGGAAGCACAGCTAAAGACATAATTTTATCTTTTTAAAAATTCCCTAACACATTCGGGCTTTGACCTTTCATGTTTCAAAGATTTCTCAAAATGAATGATGATAAAGATCACAATGAAATACATAAGGCCATGGGACAAAATGCACCTTAAACTCAAATGAATGTTTATCAAAAAGAGTTAGGTGCTTGATGTAAGAGGATATGCTTTCATATCCCCTTCAAGCGCTCCAAAAACTATCATCGCAAGGGATTTTTATTAAATTAAATGGAACAGAGAAAACAAAGTGAAATAAAACACACAACAAATATCACATACACGAAATAATAGATTTAACATGGTTAACCATAAACTAGCTACATCCACAGGAGTAGGGGAACAATTTTATTATCTCTGTATGAAGTGTGAATACAATGAATCGCAACAACAATACATCTCTCTTATAAAGCAATATCCACAATGGATAAGGAAGACCAATAGGCAAGAGATTTAGTAGGAGAAATAATGTGTCTTTTGGTCCTCACAATCCAACAATCTCCCACTTGAAGTCCACTGATTGCTACTCACTCCCCTACTCCAGTCTCAATGTCACATCTTGACAATGCTGAGAGAAGCTCGATAGAATTCAAACTTCTCTCGAGGTACAACCTTGGTCAATGCATCAACCAGATTGATCTTGGTGTCGATCTTTTGAACTTGCAACTTGCCTTCTTCAATCATGCTATGGATGAAATGACACCTCAGCTCAATGTGTTTGGTTCTGTTGTGGAATGCCGCATTCTTGGCCAAATGAATAGTGCTGTTATTGTCACAAAAGAGTGTGAAAACTTGATGTTTGGAACACAATTCAGTAAACAAACGCTACAACCAAACCATTTCTTTTGCTCCTTTGGTGAGGGAAATGTACTCAACCTTAGTTGTGGAAAGAGCAACTACTTGTTGCAATCTTGAGACCCAACTAATAGCTACCCCAGCAAAAGTGAAAACATAGCTTGATGTAGACCTTCTTTTATCCAAGTCACCCACCATATCAGAGTCAATGAAGCCTTGTAGCTATGAAACTTTCCCACCAAAGCATAAGGCATAATCTGAAGCACCCTTTAGATGCCTCAATATCCACTTCATAGCTTCCCAATGAGTTTTTCTAAGATTTCTCATTAACTGGCTCACAACTCTCATTGCATGGGAAATATTAGGACGGGTGCATATCATTGCATACATAAGACTTCCCATGACTGAAGAATATAGAATGTTCTTCATGTAATCTTGTTCTTCTTTTGTCTTGGGGTACAATGCAAAAGATAAGCGAAAATCATCGGCAAGTGGAGTACTAACCAGCTTAGCACCTCTCATATTGAATATGTCCAAAACTTTTTCAATATATTTTTGCTGAGACAGCCTGATTTCTTTATTCTTTCTATCCCGAATGATGGGCATGCCAAGAATCTTCTTTGTTGCCCTGAGGTCCTTCATTACAAATTTGTTTCCCAAGAGTTGCTTCAAATTAGCAATGACGCTCATGTTGGTGCCAGTAATGAGCATGTCATCAACATAGAGTAGCAATAAAACAAATTCACCACTAGGCAACACCTTGTAGTATAAACATGGATCAGATTCACAACGTATAAACTGATTCTCCATCATGAAGTTATCAAACTTGATGTACCACTACCTTGGGGCTTGTTTTAGCCCATACAAGCTCCTCCTTAATATACAAAATAGATTTTCATGCCATTTGTTTGACAAAACCTTATGGCTGATGCATGTATAATTCTTCTTCTATGTCACTGTGGAGAAAAGTAGTTTTGACGTCGAGTTACTCAAGCTCAACGTAATAAACTGTGGCCAAGCCCAAAATGGCTCGAATTGTATTCATCTTCAGGACTAGTGAAAATACTTCATTGAAGTCTACTCCCTTTTGTTGATCATATCCTTTCACTACAAGTCTGGCCATGTAGTGTTTTGTGTCGCCTTCTTCTTCTTTGAGTCTATAGACCCACCGTTTCTTCAATGCTTTGCGATTAGGTGGAATTTGGACCAAATCCCATGTATGGTTTGCCATTAGTGACTCCATTTCATCTTTCATAGCAGCCATCGACTTTTCACTGTCTTTTGCATTGCAGGCCTCTCAAAATGAAGTTGTCTCTGATTGATTAGATATGAGCAGCTGGTAATCATCCAATTTGGATGGAGGTTTCCTCTCCTTGGTAGACCTCCTTAATGGAGCTATTTGCCCCTGTATACTTCCCTCTTCATGTGCAGTGCTCTTTTCAACACTCCTTTATTGTTCAACACATTTTCTAGTATCGCTTCTCTGTATACCCTGTGACTGACAGAAGATAGGGGGCATATAAGTGAATGGTTTTTCAATGTTAGTGTTTGAATTCTCCCTGACTGCCTATGTGGGAGAATTAAACTATTGAATATCATGAATTGAACACTGCGAAACATTTTTGGCATGCTACGTTAGAGTTTGCATAGGGAATGTTTCATTTTGAGGAGTCGTTGTTTGTGAAGAAAATTGCATAGGTTGCATTTTATGCGAAGAAGGCAGGGGTGGCAATTGCAATGTAATTTGTGATTTATTTGACTTATGCGGGCCATCCTCAACCCGCATGGTAGTGTTTCCAAATGTATGTTGTGATCTTGCACAATTTGCTGGTTGTGTAGGATCTTAGAGATGCTACGTTGCAGTCAATGGAGGAAGGCATGGACTTTACAAGTAGGACATGGCTTTTGCCAGAGATTGTGGGAGCATTGTTTGCATTGACTGTGATGAAATGTCTTCTACAATCTTATTAAAACTTTTACCTTCTTCTTGAGGCCGCAAGTAGGAATGAATAGGTAGTTTAATGACATTTGATTGCTAGCCCATAGAGGACGTCTCTGCTTCTCCAACTCTTGTGTTAATATTCCTAATTGTATTTTATGTGCCATTATGATCTAAGCCAAAGTTTCTTATGCCACAATTGTTAATATTCACCAAGCTTTCATCCAAATTAGGCAGTAGATGTATAGCTTGAGGTTGCATGGGAATAACACCCATTTCATAGGTGTTTGATGGAAAATATGACCCTGAGCACTCATCAACATTAGCAGAAAGTGAACCAAAATTAAGTGCTAGAGTATACAGGGCTCCCACTTCATCTGATATTTGAACTGTACCTTGTATAGATGACTGAGAAATGCCTCTGGCTTCTGGTGACGGATGTGGAGATTGCGAATCACACCCACTAAAACTATCATCCAACGAAATATATTCTTTTGTAGATGTCTTCTGTTCTTGCAAGACAAGAAACACTTTTTCGTTGAAGACCACAACACGGCTGCGAATGATTTGCTTTGCAACAGGATACAACAACCTGAATCCGTATTGCTATTCCCCATAACTGACGAAGATACATCATTTAGATTGAAATCTAATTTTGTTCACTTCTCCTTGGAAACATGAGTGAATATCTCGCAGCCAAAGACCCAGAGGTGATTGTAGGAGATCTTCCTTTCAAACCACTCTTATTCAAGAATGTCAAAATCTAGCTTAGTAGAAGGACTTTAGTTGATCAAATAAACCACTGTGTTAACTGCCTCAGCCCAGAATTCTTTGCTCAAACTAGCATTAGAGAGCATGCTTCGTGCCCTCTCTAGAATCGTGTGACTCATCCTTTCAGCTGCACCATTTTCTTGAGGTGTAAATGGTACAACCTTGATGTGTTGAATGCCATTAGCTATACAATAAGTATCAAAATCCAAAGAGCAAAAACTCCCCCCCATTGTCAGTTTTTAAACATTTATGTTTGCTCCTGATTTAATTTTCAGCAACAGCCTTAAGAAATTTAAATTTTGCAAACACTTCTGATTTTCTATTGAGCATATAGACCTAAAGTCTATTGGTGCAATCATCTAAAAAAGTTATAAAATAGTTTGCTCCTCCAATGGAGGTTACCTCCGTGGGACCAAAGACATCCGAATGCACGAGTTCACAGGGTCTTGACTTCTTATCGTGTCTAGGTCTGGAGAAGTTGGCCCACCTTTAATTCCCATAAAGACAATGCTCACATAGCTCTAAATCTATTGATTGTAAACTAGAAAGTTGGCCTCTTTTGAGCGAGACTTCCATTCCCTTCTTGCTCATATGGCCAAGTCTCCTATGCCAAAGTTTTGTCCCGCTGTCAACTACGGCCATTGCAGCTCCCACTTTAGCGGTACACTCTAGCACATAAAGAGATTCCAATTTGCTACCTTTCACAACAACTAAGGTTCCTTTGGCCACTTTCCAAATGTTGGAAGAGAAAGTTATGCTGCAGCCTTGAGCATCAAGTTGTCCAGTTGAAATCAAGTTCCTCCTAAGTTTAGGAACATGTCTTACATCATTTAGTAGCCACTTGCTTCCATTCTTTAGTTGTAGCAATATGTCACCTTTGTCGACTATCTCACACGGCCCATTGTCACTGAGATAAACTTTACCAAATTTTCTTTCTTGATATGTTTTGAAGGCATCCCAATATGAGGTTGCATGAAAGGAGGCACTAGAGTCTAATATCCATGAGTCAGATTCAACTTCACTTGTTGCCAAGACAAGAGCTCCTCCATCATCTTCAAGAGTTGTGTTAACCTCATTTTCTTTTAGTTTTTTTTGGGCTTTCCTGTAACACCAACAATCCTTCTTGACATGTCCATCTTTTCCGCAAAACCAGCAACCTCCTTTTCGTCCTCTTGACTTTGATCTCTTGGCTGATTTAGATCTTCTCCTATTATATTTTCCTCGATCCTAGGTTCTTCCCCTATTGCCTAAAACCAAGGCTTCACTGAATATTTTATTTTGTCCTCTTCTCATGTCTTCGTTGAGAAGTGTGGCAGCAACATTGTCAAATCTTAACATTGCTTTCTTTTCTTTGTCTTCGGATCCTCTTCTCCTAGGTACTGAATTGCTGATCGTCATCATGACATTATTCCAACTATTGGGAAGAGAGCACAAGAGTAGCATAGCCTTCATTTCATCATCAAAATTGATTTCTACAGAAGCTAGTTGGCTGATTGCAATGTTAAATTCATTCAAATGATTTGAAAATTCTTTTCTCTCTTTCATTTTTAGATTGAATAACTTTTTTAACAAGAAGACCCTATTAGTTGCGGATGCTGTCTCATACATGTTGCAAAGCTTGTCCCAAATTTGTTTGGCCAAAGTTTCTGATGCAACATTAAATAGGACATTACTGGATAGTGAGAAGATAATTGTAGCAGCTACTTTTTGATCCATCGCATCCTCTTCGTCATCTGTCATCTTCTCCGGTTTTGCTATTTTTCCTTTCAGCATTATAGCTAGGTCTTTTTGAATTAGTAGGGCATGAATTTGCAGCTTCCAAAGTCCAAAATTATGCCCTGAAAAGTTCTCTATTCTCAACTTGTCCACTTCTTTCATTTCTTCGAAATTTATCATGAATTTCTCAACCAGTTCCTTGACCGAGCTCTGATACCAATTGTTAAATTAAATGGAATAGCGAAAGCAAAGTGAAATAGAACACACAACAAAGATCACACACACGAGACCACAGATTTAACATGGTTCACCATAAACTGGCTACATCCACAGGAGCAGGGGAACAATTTTATTATCTATGTATGAAGTGTGAATACAATGAATGACAGCAGCAATACATCTCTCTTATAAAGCAATATCTACAATGGATAAGGAAAACCAAGAAGCAAGCAATTTGGTGGGAGAAATAATGTATCTTTTGGACTTCACCATCCAACAATTTTGTATGCCTATAGGTGAGAGTTAATAACACCTCCCTCATACCTTTCCTCCTTGAAATAAATTTTCCCACATATGCCATGAGAGAAGGCGTAACTGAGAAAATGAATTTACGAAGATTAAATGCGCGATTAATGAGTATTTCTCACGAAGAATTTACTACCAAAAATGTGCTTCCTACTAATATTTGAAATCAATAACATTTTGGGATGCCCAATTTTGTGCAGACAGCTAAACATCTAAAAAGAATCACCCGTAGGTTGATTGCTGCCACTAGTTTTCTCAGCTAGCTATTATTGTTTATTATTTAAAACAGAAATGGTGCGTGCCGTATTCATATTAAAAGAAGGGCCCAAGTGGACCATATTTTCGAATGATGGCAGCTGGTTAGAGATATTAAACTGCACGATTGAAAATTTATCTGTTTAACAGTGGAATGTACACAACAATATTCCACGTTGCTTGAAGCACTTAAAATATAATTGATTGCTTTGGCCTTTCAGAGTTAGAAAGAGCCATAAATTAAACACGGACATTACAATATAAATATATTATAACCAGAATTCCCTTTTGGTCATTTCAAATGTTCAGTCTTAGGTATGCTTTTTTATTATTCCACTATATATACTATATAGAAATGGTCCACGTCTTATTACATCATGAAGGGGGATTATAGTAATTGTTCAATATTCATTTGTTTATAGAGAGTGAATAATTTAGTAGTTTAGTCTTCTGTTTTCTTAGTTTTTATTATTATCTTAATATTTTAATAGGTTTTAAGATGAAATTTTTAATGGAGAAACACTTAAATAATAGTATTTTTGAATTGTTATTGGCCTTCACAAATTGTTAGGAATATTTTGATTGTACAATAAGATTATTTTATTCGATATTTTGTCTGACAAAATTTCAATACTAAAGTCTTATTGCTTTTATTTTATGGCTTATGGATAGATGTAGGGCCATTTATACTTTTCATTGTATGATAAACAATGATGCAATGGTATCATTGAGGACAACTGGCAGTAGTCATTTCTTCTAGGATTTTTTTTTCAAAATTTAAAACCACCTCTTTTTTGGAGAGGGTTGTTCTACATCCTTGCAATCACATTTATGCCCAACTAAAGGGAAGGTATGAAGACTAACTAAATTTGAATTTGCCTAGATATCCTATGAGTAAATGTTATATGCTTCATGCTAAAAAAAAAGATTTTGGGAGGGATTTTGAAAGAATGGAGCAGGAAAAAGTGAAGTTGAACTACCCTTTGGTAGGGGTGGCATTTTACGAGACCCATTTTCAATGCTTGAATCAGACAAAGAGAGGATTTTGATTGAGTGATTTGTTCACCCAACATTTTTTACTAGCCTTGGTGCTTAAGGTAGGAAGGTCGTAGATTTAGTGAGATGGAATATTTGTTTGGAAAGGACAATTTTGGGTTATTTTGCAGGCATTCTTATTAATTATAGCTACATCAATGGTACTAATGTGGGAAGGATCACCATTATCCAAGGATGATCTAGAACCATAGAAAGGGATGGCCAACATTAAGTGCAATCATTTTTTTGCAGCGAAACTAGATTTGGGTGAGATAATAAAAAGTTTGAGGGGAAGCTTAGAAGGTTTTGAAAGAGAAAATATGGATGTGTGAGTAGACATGGAGTATGGTGTAAGAAGAAGAGAGAAGGTGAGGCTATGTACTAGGAAAAGAAGGATGAGATTGTTAGTGCATATTTTATCTCATGCATTATTTACATGCACATGGGATAATTCCACATGGCATTAAGCCTACTTAAGTGTCCTAGTTAGTGAGAGTTCACTCACCATTACATGCAAGTCTTGAGGAAGTTAATTCGCCACTACTCTTAGTCAGTGATAGTTACGTGGAGTTATCTATTCCGCCATTTTCTCCACCTCTCTCCTATAAATCTACATCACATTTGTGGGTAAATGTATTGTGGTGACTTATTCCATTGCTTTCATTTCTTCTTGTTTGTATTGCATACTTTTGTTTCTATAACTCGTGTGATTGTTCATATCTCGTGGTTTGACCAGTGCCAATATTTTGCTAGTAGATCTCGATTCTCACATGGTATTAGAGTCAATCCTAGTTCGAGTGGTGGTTTAGTAATTTTTTTTTTTAAAATAGAAAAAGGTGTGAGACACCTTAGATTAAAAATGATAACAGTATTACAGATAAAAAGTTCATAGCCAAGTTCAGGAATAAAAACAGTAAAAGAGATCCTTGCGAGATTTGATAAACATAGAAATTAAACAAGGGAAACATCCCCCACATACATGGGAATGCTTTTACCCGAAACTGCCACCACCAAAGAGAGAAAGGGAAGCCAAAAACGCTCCGCACCATGACCAAAAGCAAGGAAAGGACAGACACCACTACCGAGAGAGCACTTGAGAAGAGGAGACTGTACGCACCAAAGAAACTGGTAGACAAAACAAAAAACAACCAAACACCTACCCCACTGACCACAGAACCGCCACCACCACCACCCCGGACCAACAATAAACAATACGGCCAAACAACTCCCCCTCACGCCACTGCCAGAGCTGCGGGCAGGTTCTGTTCATCGAGATCAACAAGCGCAGCTGGAAAAAACCTTCTTTGGGGTCCTCCAAAGCATACTGGGGCATTCGAGGTGCTAAATCAGGGGCGTGAATCCTTAGAAACCGGATGGCTATGAACACATTCTTAATTCTGCCAACTTTTTTCTTAGTAACCAGAAAATAGTGGGACTGCAAGACACTGTCGATTTCATCACTACACAAAGATTTTATATTGTTTATGCTGTTTTGCAAAGCCTGGTGGTTTAGTATTTTGCATAGTTAATTTTAAAAATTATTTGCATCAAATCGTTGTTGTCTGTGTGTTCCTACATGCTGGGCACGGAGGGAGTTTTCTTCTATTTTTGCAAAACCTGAACCACCATTTATAGAGATCGATTCATCCATAGTAGCAATGAATCGATTCATCACTACACAAAGTGGGAGAGAGGCCAAATTTAGGGTCATTCTAGGTGAGAAAGGGGAAGAGAGGTGCATTTCTCCCTCAGAGAGAGCATGTAAGGCAAGCTAGGCATTGCCCTGTCTAGAAAGCTCATGGCCTTTTTGATGAGTCGTGGCCTATTGGAAGGGCCATGCCCTATCTTGAAGCCCCATGACGTATATAAAAGCTTGTAAAGCACTAGAGCAAGGCCAATCCATCCCCAACAAGGTGTCCAAAAACTCATGTTTCGCCCGTGTCATGGGGCACTCAGCAAAAGAAAGACGTCCAATAGGGAGTCAAATTTTAGAACAAAAAGGGGCGCACTATTCATCTCCAAAAAGTTAGAATCGCTGAGCTCAGTACTCACCATGAGATTTCATCATCAAAGTGAGGGGGGACCCCCAAAATTCTTAGCGCCTGAGTTATTGTTAGAATAATAATGTTTAGATAGTTAATAGTTTAGATTAAGTAAATAAATAAATGTTAGTAAGTAGATAAATAAGTTAGTTTTGGAGAAGTTACATTCCCATAAATAAGTTGTCAGTTGGTTCACCTAAATTTGTAAGGCTTTAAAAAGCCATGTTGATATAATGTAAAATACCCCGAAGAAATCAATATATACTTTTTATATTTTTACGGTGCATTCTATGTATTTGCTCAACCATTTTCAACAATGTATCAGAGCACCATTAGATCCTGTCATGTGAGAGGCATTGAAGTTTTCTGAGATGGATTTTACCTTGCATTGTAGAAAGGATGCAGAGAGTTTGAACCTATGGGCGTCGTGATGATTTTGAGAGGTTGGATAGAGGAATTATAATCAAATTCAAAAATCATGCGCGGCAGTTTTTTTGAAAGAGTGAGATAGCGTATTCTGTGAAATGATGTGGTGCTTCGCAGCGTATTGGTAAACTTTGACTTTACCATTCAAGTTGTATGAAGATATGTGAAGACGCGTGGAAAAGAAGGCGCCAAATCTTGCAGAATAAAGGAGAACACCTGGGTAAGTAATCAAGGAGGAGGTTAGAAGTATATCTTTATGGTTAATGCATTCGATTAAAACATTTGCTTTTCCATTTCTTCGTGGAGTTTTGAGCAAGCTGCGGAGAGTTTAATGATTATTAGAATAGTCATTATGTTTTTGCAAAATGTGAATATGTAGTTGAAGGAAGTGTAAAAGTTTTATTTTGACATTGCTGTATTCAAAGCACTTAGTGTATAAAAGGCGGGATAAGCTTCTGATGCAGATGCCAAAGCTAATAAGGGAATGGGTTGAGGATTCACCGTGATGTTTTAATGACTCATGATATATCTTATGGTAGCCCATTCAAGCCGCTGTCATGATCTCTGGTTATGAGGCCCGAAACCAAATAAAAATCGTTTAATCTGATATATTAAATCCAAACTGGTCATGTATCAGAGGAGGTGGCCGATCACTAGTGGATCAAGAATTTTATGGTTTAGTAGTATATGATAAATGATTGATATGGTGTCAATGATTAGAAGCTGTGGCGAAAGTAATTAGGGTTTAAGCGAGGTGCGGCATTTTAGGTTGTTGATTGAAGGCACAATAGTAAGTTTAATTTCAAACATTGCATTACTTATTTCTCACTATAAGTACCATCAACATTAATGTTTTCGTTACATGAAAGCATTATTTTTATGTTATGAGTTATTTAGAATGCTATGATTTTATGATTTTATTTGTAGGGGAGATAAGGGTGTTTGGAAACAATTTTTTGTAAACATAATTATAAGGTGTTATAAGGATTTTATTTATGTTTTAAATTTTTGTATTTGGTGATAGAAGGAGAAATAAGTAGAATGTTTTTGCATGCTTTGGAGTGATAAGGTGTTATTTTGGTCATATTGTAAAAAGGGTGCATTATCGTTGAATACGACACCTTTATTTTTGACAATGTTCAATTCCATTATGTTACCAAATGGTTGTGCTTTCAGGGCCACCTATATTACATCTAAGAGGGGTTTTGGAGGTTTGAATGCTACATGGTTTGTGCTTTAAGGGCCACCTATATTACATCTGAGAGGGGATTTGGAGGTTTGAATGCTACATATGGCAGTTAAAGACAAGGACATCAAATTGGAGGCAAGAGGCACCAGAGGTAGGAGGTTTTTTGTCATCTTGAGCTAGCTTCTTGCTCAGGGATGATTCACTGCATGAGAAGCACCTTTTCCATTTGTGTCCCTTCATGGAGCGAGGGGGGCTTAGTAGTGCTTGATAGAGCTTGACAGTTCTTAACAATGCATGACGGTACTTGGTTGTGAATTTTGGAGTTGGTCTCGATCCACATATGAAGATGTGCTACTGTGGATTTTGGAGTTAGTCTCAACCTATAGTTGGTTAGAATTTGTACTGTGAATGGTTGAGTGAGTCTTGATTCATAGTGGAGGTTAGTGTTTTGTACTATGAATAGTTGAGTGAGTTTCGATTCATAGTCAAGGTTGGTGATCAGCTTGTGAATAGTTGAGTGTGTCTCGATTTACAAGTGTTTTACAAGTTCTATAGTTAAGAGATCAATGGCGTCAGTCTGGTGTTTCCTAGGTGGGCGAGGAGAATTGGTGGATAGTTGAGTAAGTCTCGATCCATCAAAGTTTCTAGAAGAGTTGTTGTGATCAACTCTTACTGTGTTCCGTCCTTTGTTTGAGATAATGTAATAAGGGGGGAATGTTGGTTTTATTACATGTAAAACTTAAGGGGGGTGTTAGAATAATAAGGTCTACATAGTTAATAGTTTATATTAGGTAAACAAATAACTGTTAGTAAGTAGATAAATAAGTTAGTTCTCGGGAAGTTACATTCCCATAAATAAGTTGTTGGTTGGTTCATGGGAATTTGTAAGGCTTTAAAAAGCCATGTTGATGTAATTTAAAATACCCCAATGAAATCAATATATATTTTGGTGTTTTTACTGTGCATTCTTTGTATTTGCTCAATCATTTTCAATGGTTACATGGTGTGGTCACACCCTACCAAGGAGGACTTAACTCCAACCTCTCTCTCCTTTTTTATTTCTCATCTGAAGGAAAATTTTAAAAAAATTAAGTGCAAATCTATGCAATATAAGAAAAATTGTAAAATTGTTGTAACTTTTGAATGGCAACTCGAAATTGAGTTCTATTTTTTGTGAAAGTGAATAATTTTTCAAGCTCGATCCATTGGAATCATTTTCACACTATCATTATAAAGTGTCATTTTTTAATTCCAATTGGACATGCCTATGCAGTAAAATTATAAAGTGCTAAATTAAGGGGGGGTCCTTTATGTTGTGTCTTGTACACTTCCACACTTCCTTCCAAAATTTCCATTTGGGGGGAGTAGTTGAGCAATTTTTTTGGGTTTCTCATATATGCACTCAACATATAAATTTCCCTTTTTATGTATCATTCTTAGGAGGATTATACAAGCATTTTGTAATCAATGAACTCACATAAATTTCCAAAATTTCTAAGTAATCTATCTAAGTCAATAACGAGGATAACAAATCAGGGTCTGTCATTACTTTGAATAAAGGAAAGTATAAGTCAAGTGACATGATGGCATATTCAAGCACTACCAATGGATTCATCTATTGCCACACTTGTACAGGCTTAGTACATATTGCTAGAATTCTATATGGAGAAATAGAAATGATCATGTTTTAAGATTAATTGGTTTAAGTGTTGAGAACCACACATCATGGGATCTATCACACATTGAGTGCCCTTGTACTATCTAGACCACACTATGGGAAATGTATGGAGATCCCAATGAACCTCCATTCCCAGATGATCTTGTTATTGACATACTTCCTTCCCTTGAGGATATTGATAATCTTTTGTATGACGATGATTTTGAAGAGGAACTTGCTTATTGGGAAAGTCTTGAATGTATTGATAACATAGAGACATCTCCTCTTGCTTCTCCTCTTTCTACACCTCTAGTATTGGTAGATATTCTATGCCACTTTGACAAAGATATTGGATTCTCCACATGCTACTTCACATTCTCTCTAGCAAGTTCACACTTTTCCTCTTGATCATCGAGATATCATCTTATCATACCTCCATCATTTATTTGTAGAATCTCTCATTCTCAAACTTGATGAGGGCAATGAGGACATATGTCTTCTCTTTGATGATAGCTCCCATCGAGTTTGATTAACTCTTGGTTTGGATCCTCTTGTTCTATCTCTGCCACTTCATGCTACTATCTTGACACATCCTAATTCACATCAGCTCAGAACTCACACTTCAGTGGTCACTGGTGCTATTCTCGAATCTTGCATGGCACACTCATAGTTCAACATTAGCTTTGAGAAACATGACTAGTTTTGAGAACAATACATCCTAATTCCTTTATACAATCCACTTGAGTGGGAATTTAGTAGTTTGGTAGCTTGAGGTTTCTATCTTTTAGAAGGAAGAGGCATCAATTTTTGCATATGGATCTACTATAGTATTCACCATGTGACATTCTATGTCGACTTTCTTTGTTTTCTTTGTGGATCCACACATGGACCCTATCTTGCAAGGATTTTAGGACTAGTATCATCTTTAGGGGTGTCCTTCTAGTCCTCTTCTCTTTCTTTTCTCTCTTTTCGAGGGGATTTTTTCCCACTAGGATTTCTTCCTCTCTCTACCTTATGAGAGATTGCATTGTACCTAGGTACCTCATCAGGCCTAGTTTCCAAGACCCAATTTTTACTTTGTGCCCACCTAAGCTATGCTTAAGTGAGGGTGTTAGTGTATATTTAATCTCATGCATTATTTACATGCACATGGATAATTCATATATAATTTTATACATTGTTTACATGCACGTGATTTAATTCCACATGACATTAAGCCTACTTAGGTGTTCTAGTTAGTGAAAGTTCACACACCATTACATGTTAGTCTTCAAGAAGTTAACTCACCACTACTCTTAGCTAGCCATAGTTGTGTGGAGCTATCTTCTCCATCATTTTCTCTGCTTCTCTACTATAAATGTACATCATGGTTCATTGGTAAATGTATTGGGGAAAATTATTCCATTGCTTTCATCTCTTCTTGTTTGTAATGCATAGTTTCATTTTTATAACTTGTAGGGCATGTGATTGTTCATCTCTCATGGTTCAAATAGTACCAACATTCTGCTAGTAAATCTCGGCCCTCACAAGATTAAAAGGCACAGGACAAAAAGAGAAAAGGAACAAACAATGGTAGTGGAAGGCCAAGTGACTGAGAAAATAAAGGGAAGGTTAACTTAATACCCATGTATGTTTATCAATAGAAAAATGATTTGTAAAGCCCCTTTTTTTAGTTTAATGGAGAAGAATACTATTTGATGTTGTTCAATGTTAGGTGAATATGGTTTTCTTCATTTGTGTATATGAGTCTTTGACCACTATAATCTCTTATTCATTTTCTTACGTTGGAGGGTGATTCCTTTCCCTTATGTTTAGGAATAGTTTGTATCTTTGTGTATAGATGTATGTGTGTGTGTGGGTTGTTTATATAAATAGGGTTGAGTGTGCAGTCCTAACAAAAGGTCACTTGTAAAAACTATACTTGTGGTTGATGACCAATTGAAATTGGTTTAAGTGGTTATAGGACTACTTGCAATAAAGGTCAAATAGGGTGTCCCTAAGGAGTGTAGCCATTAGCATGGTATTAGAGCAAACTACAACTCTAGTAAAGGTGTATTGTGAGATTTAAAGTTCATCAAAGTTTAGCAAGGTGGGGGTTCATGCAAAGAATGGAGCATGTGTCCCTATAGAAAAGAAGGTTGTATCTAGGAGAGTTGTAAGAATAAAGAGTGAGTTAGGCCAACAAAATATCATCAAGAAGAAGGGTAGTAGAGTTTATTGTACCAACAAGAGATGTAGGGCAGATTGATGAAGTGATGAAATTTATAAGGGAAGCATAGAAGATAATGGATTTCCTCAGAGGTGGAAAAAGAGGTCATGCTCATAACATGGTAGATAATGATAGTGAGGATAAAAAATAGTTGGAGTAGTAGTTACATAAAGAAAAAGTTTAAGTTTATGATTAAATCCTAAAGGGAGACTGAGAAAATATTGGAAGCCTTAGGGAATGAAGAGAGAAGAATCCACAGAGCTACATGAGTTGTATCACAAAAGGGGGAAAAGAGGAAAAATAAAAGATGATAAAAGAAGATGGATGATATTTCCTTGAGAGACATTGAGTAGGTAGGAATTCCATGTGAGTAGGCCATGAAAGGAAAGATTGGTCATGAGCATCCCAACCTAAAGATCTCACTCATACACAACAAGGTAGAGAAAAAGAGAATCCTTATGGATGAAGACAAGGAAGAGGATGCAACCTACATGCTAGAAAAGTTGGTACAATATCTATGAAGGATGGGGATGTAACCCATAAGATGTAAATGGCTAACAAGCTAGCCATGGTGGAGACAAGTAGAAAGGGAAAGAAAAACTCCTATGCTTTTGTTAACATATTTGTGTTTGCAGATTTAGAGGATAGTATCCATGAAGAAGGGGATGAAGCTATCCTCATGATCGAGGATGAGGCTACAATAGAGGTATTACAAGAAGAGGAGGGCATAAAGGTGCTAATACATGCATGTTAAGTTGAAGAAAAGATCGAGAGGGAAGACTGGAGCATTGCAACCATGGAGGAGTATGAAAAGGACGTAGTAGCTAAAGAAATGCTACAAAATGGTGGTCTCAATCAAAGAATCTTGGTACTTGAAGAGAAAGGTGAGAGAAGGTGCCATGAGAAAGGCACAATGAAATAATGTAGCCAAGAGGTTGTAAGTGGGAGTGAGAGGGATCCCAAGATGCTGCAAGTAAATATAGAAAAGGATTAGTTCATGTATAAGACCACAAGGGTGAAAGAAGAAGTCACCAAGGCGATACAAGTAGAGGAAGTTTAGGTTCTATAAGTGAGTGTAACAAGGGAGTGCAGGAAGAGTGTTGCACACAAGTTACTACAAGTTAGTGCAACAAGAGAGCATAATGATGATTATATGTGGAAGAAGCTACAAGTAAGTGCAAAAGGTAAAAGGTGTAGGCATGAAGTTGTAAGTTGAGTTGAGATAGTTCTAGAGATGCTACAAGTAACTATAGCAAAGCGAGTTGACTGTGTAGGTAAATATGTTGATAGTGGTGTCTTGATAGTCTAGCAAGTTAGCGCAGTGAGTGACAATATAATGATGATGATAGTGGATCTAGTCAAGGAAAGTAAGTAGAATGCTATAGGAAAGATGGTTAAATTAGGGACAATAAGAAACAGGGTCATATAGGTGTGAACGCAACGGAGGAGAGAATGTATGATGTTGCATCTAAGGTCTTGAAAGTAGGCATGGTCTATGATAGTAGAGGAGTGCTAAAAATAAAGGTAGAGTGTGATAATAGTATAATGTTACAAGTAGAAATGACAAGTGATGGTAGGAATTAACCTTCCAATGTAGAGTATTTGATGGAAACATGTGCCAAGGAGAACTTGGGGAAGGATAAAATGGAAATGTAGATTGTTGGTTTGACAAAGGAAAGCCTATAGGTCAAAAAAATACAATGAGGAGAACCATGAAGATATACTAATTTCATAAGAGGCACATATTGAACAATAGGTACTCAAGTTGGAGGACACTAATGGGTGTAGTGATGTAGCAAAGATTGGTGGTAAGAAGGGAGAGCTAATGAACATGCTATTTGAGTTTATAATGCATGCAAAATTATTTCTAGGGGATAACTTTATAGACAAGGATGAAGAGTTATTGTTTGAACTTTTAGCTAATAAATTGAGATGTGGAATAGGAATGCATACAAATAAAGATGGTGAATGAAAGAGAGAGGAAGAATGTATCCTTATAAATCCACCATGAGCTAGAGATTCATGTTGAAAGTGTCATTGCAACAACAATAGATGAGTTATCAAATGATGATGAGGAGAGGGTAAACATAGATTCTCAAGGGGTTTCCACAAAATGAGGAAGAATTTCAGAATGAATAAATTGTTTAGCAGATACACAACAATTATATGATAGGGAAAAAATGTGTTAAAGATAGAGGTAGAGGAAAGGAGTTTAATCTTTTGACTAATGGTAAGGTCATATAAGATGAGGTGTTTATATTGTATATACTGCAATGGAGAGAAAGATGATCCATGATCATGGAGGATGAAAAGTATACTAGATATATGGAGATTTAGTTGCATATTGGGTGGGAGGATGTGGAGAATAAATGGGTTATATTGAAAGGCGCAAGAAGCATATGGGAGTTATGTTGCAAGTTTACTTATAGCAATAGGGTTGTTGACCTACAACAACATATAACTTTGGCAATGAGCAAGGACTCACAAATTTTGTAACCTTGGGAGTATTATGCAATGGCATCATGGAGGACAATTGGTAGTAGTTATTTCTTCTAGGAGGTTTTTTCAAAATTTAAAACTACCAACTGTTTGGAGAACCATTCTACATCCTTGCATTCATATTTATGCCTAACCAAAAGGAAGATAAAAAGATAAGCTAAGTTTGAGTTTTCTCAAATAACCTATGAGTAAATGTTATATGCTTGGTGATCCAAGAAAGGATTTTAGGTGGGATTTTGTAAGAATGGAGTGAGAAAAATTGAAGTTGAACCACCCTTTTGTAGGTGTGGAATTTTAGGAGACCCATTTCTGGTGCTGAAATTAGAGAGAGGATTTTGATTGAGTGTGTTGTTCATCCAACATTATTTACTGGCCTTGGTGCTAAAGATAGGAAGGTTGTAGATTTAGTGAGAGGAATATTTTCTTGGAAAGGATAATTTTGGTTTTTTTTGGTGCCGTTCCTATTTATTAGAGCTGAATAGATGGTAATAGGCATGTGGGAAGGACTGTCTTGATCCAAGGATGATTGGTAGTTGTAGAAAGGGATGGATATCATTTAGTGTCATCATTTTATAGAGATGAAACTAGATTTGGGTGAGATTTGAGAAAGTTTGAGGGTAAGATTATAAGGTTTTGAAAGAGAAAATATGGATGTGTGAGTAGATAAGGAGTATGGCATAAGAGGAATAGAGAAGAGGAGATTGTAAACTAGGAAAAGAGAGAAGATTTAAATGCACACCTCTAATTTCATTCAAATATTTATTAACTAGTTCAAATAGGCTATGTAATGGTACATTCTCCTTAATTTTAAGAATAGAGAGTAGATGAGGTTTGTAGATGCATTATTTTCTATAGTATAAAAATTCATACATACCCAAGAAGTATTAGCTACCACTGTAACTTCATCTAAGGATAATGCAACAAAATTTAGCATTTATTTTTTCTATACCTCATATTTTTCTATCTCAACACAACAACTTACCCATTCCTATTAATTATTTATTGATCAATGTGTGTTAGGAAAGTTAGAAATGCCTATAAAAGATTAAAAACTATATATTTTGGGTAGTTTATCAGAGGATTCCCTCTAGTAAAAATGTGAAAATAAACACTCAACTAAATAGTTTTTCCATTTGTGTTTGTTTCATCATATTTCCAAAAAGAGATTTGGTTGAACCTCCACATGCTACAAATTTCTCCTTTCTTTTAATAAATGCATCATATTCTATGGCATGCTTGACATGAAGACATGTTTTATTTTTTCTCATCTTATCAGTGATTTCTCTTCTTCATCTATGATTTATTTTTCATAACTTTACCAACATGTTTCTCTATGGTGTCAAGTTTTATCTATAACTTCTTGTCCTTACTATATTTCAAACTACAAATTGTACACCTACATTTTATAGCAGGTTTATCTTTGTTTACATTCTCCATTAGTTCAATGAATGGGTACTTTGACACCCAATCAATCTCAAAATTTATTAACAAGTCCCACTCATGCCCCCTTTTTAATTGACTTTTCTTTTCCCCTTCTGTGCAAGTACTACATTTTCATTATCACTTGTTGAGGCTAATTTATTAATATTATCATTATTTATACCCTTAGACTCCTCTAGAACATCCTCTAACATTATCATCCAACTTATTATAGTCTTCCCTTGTTCATTAATAGATGGTACAAATCTTCATGTTATATCTTGATCTAATTGACCACAAACAATACTAAGGTATGACATTATGTTTCTACATTTTGATGAGCTCCATTTACCACAATCATGAAACTTGCTCCTACTAAACATCTCTCACAAACTAAAATCTACAAAAAATGTCATTGTCCTTAAGCTTACACATAACTCTCAAAGACACAACACTAATAGTTTTGGTATCGCCTATATTATATAACAATGAAACTAAATAGTAAATAGACAAAATCAACAAGAAAGAAGCATACAATATATATTCCTAAGGCCTAGATGTCTCCCTACTCAATATCATCTATAAAAATACAACTAAACTAATAAATAGATAAATAAATAGGAGAAATCATATATTATAAGACAATAAAGAAATTATCACTTTCCTTTCACTCACTCACTAATTACTATTGTTGTAAATAGTTTATGATTTGATTTGAAAGAGGAATAAAATGTTTAAAAGATTAACTCAGTGTTTCAATTGTATTTATATGAATTCATATTTGATGAATTCCATTTGATTGTAAAATGATAGAGTAAAAATTTGGCATATCTTGCATGATTGTAAAATAGTCCATATAAATATTGTGTGAATTAGATCACAATAAAAAAATATATGTTGTTAATATTTAAGACCTAATTATGGCTCTAAGATTAGCATGTCACTATCATGGTATTGAAAAATTTGTTCTGACACATGATGAACTTTTAATGCTATTGGTGAATATGCTGGTTAATTAAGAAATTCCTCCAAAATTCCAATTGAATCCCTATTATAAACATGTAGGTTATTGTGGTGAAAATATTAATTATAAATGTCTCAAAAATAAATTGGTGTTGATTTAACATGCACTTGACAACTAAAACATAAAATCCTAGCAATTTGGCCCCCTAGCAGTTGTAATATATTCACCAAATTCAAATTGGACAATATGAACAATTCATCAATTGGCAAAGATTCACCACTAAAAAAATCATTGAGAAACATAATTCATGAACATAGTTATGCAAATTTTGATAAAGATCAGGGGCTCACAATTTTGTAACCTTGGGTGTTTGATGTAGGAGCATCACATCAAGACTAATGAATACCTCATTTTATACCATGATTTCTCAAGTTTTGAAATGCTAGCACTAGTTTGGAATTTGAATCTTTATATAACCCTTGAGGGTGAAGTAGCCATTTAACTTGCTTCGACTAATCATTTATGCATAGCCAAGAGAAGCATTAAGAGGCTACCAATTTTGAAATCCAACAATGTTGCTCCTATCATTAGATATGTCATTTTTTGGAAACCAAAGAGGAGATTTTAGTGGGAGGTAAGAGTCTTAAAATCCATCTTGTAATAGATGAGCTATTATGGAGGACTATTTTGGTGTAACTAGGAATTTTGGTGGACTCTAACATTGGGAAAAAGATAGAAGGGTGTTCTGTGTAAGGGAAGAATGTAAGAAGTTAGCATTTAGGAGGAAGGAAAAGAGGTGTGCAACATTAACAAAAGAATATATCCAAATGTCTCCTCATAGATAAATAATAAGATACATGAGGGTGACATAAATAGGAGAAACCATAGGTAGAAATGGGAGGAGATAAGGGGACCAACCATATGGAGAAGTTTTGATATGAAGGTTGTGTGGTTGGAAGAAACATACGGCACATAAGAAAGAGGGGGTTCAAATGTGTAGGTGTGTGAAGGGTCAAGGATTCATACGAATGAAAGGGGTTTGTATTCTAGTAGAGGATACATGTTGAAGACTTCAGTAAGTGTGGGAGTTGTGATAGTTGTCCCTTGCTATGAGAAGCTACTAGGTTTCATGTCTAAGAATAGGGGGTGTAGTTCCCTCTTTTGTGGTGATTATAAAAAATGTTAATTCCTATTTTGCATTGTAATTATAGTTAATACACTGAATAAAGTTTTATTTTAACACTACTCATTTTATTGTGTATATTTGATCAAGATTTATTCCTTGATTTGGTTGGTGTTATCTTGCCTAGGTTGGCTTATGTCTGTTAGAAGCATATATATGCATATGAGTGTGTTGATGTCTATTATTGTGTTGTCTACAAAAAACATGGCAGTGTGTGTAGGTTGAGTGAAGTCACTTGCAACATATATTGTGTTGGGTGTGAGTTGTAGAAGTAGCTTGAGAAATTATAGGACTACCTACATCAGGTAGGACTTGATTGTTTGTAAGGTTACATGTATTTCTTTTGGAAATGAAGCTTCCCTAAACTTGGTTGTGAGGGGTTTTGTTTTTGGGTTTTGAGTTCAAATAGGGAATCATAGGGGTGTGGTAGCATCATTCAATAAAAAAGATTGATGAAAGGGAGAACTTGGTGGTAAATTTCCACACATCATTAGCAAGGAACATTATAGAAAATAGTAAGAAAATACTTTTTCTCCTATGATTAAGATGTTATAAGATGCAAATGAGATTTTCAAATCAATAATAGGGAAAAAATTTCATCCATCATATTGGAATACCTCCTCACAAATAATTTTTTAGTTCCACATATTATAATGGAGGAAATACCAAGGCTATCAGTGTTCTTGGAGGAGGAGTAGTTTACCATCTGGGTACTAGACTCTGTTATGGACAAACGTATTTCTAGGCTAGAAAAATATTTGTTGGATAAATTCTTTGGAATAAGACCCAAAATTGATGTCTTCAGATCATGGGCTAGAAGAAAATGGGCATCATATAGCTAGTTGAAAATTGTTGTAAT
Source organism: Cunninghamia lanceolata (assembly GCA_027924645.1). Classification (NCBI taxonomy): domain Eukaryota; kingdom Viridiplantae; phylum Streptophyta; class Pinopsida; order Cupressales; family Cupressaceae; genus Cunninghamia; species Cunninghamia lanceolata. Next base: position 7,536,863 of record BSBN01000934.1, read on the forward strand.
GTCCAAGGGAGTCTTTTTGATCTCCTTCTCAAACCTAGAAGATCATGACAAAACCCTTTTAGGGGGCCTATTGTTTATGGGTAGAAGAGAGATTTTTCATATGAAATGGATGGCCTAGAGAAGTGTATTTACACTATGCTGATATGCGTGAAGCTCCCAAGCTTTCCCTTGGAATATTGGGAGGAGGAGGTTCTGGCAGGTATTACTACAAGCATCAGTCAACTCATATGTATAGATCAAACTACACTTTCTAGGAGGCATTTGCTTTATGCCAAATTTTGTGTCCTTAATGATTTTGGGAAGAAACTTCTATCTTTTGTCTCCTTATCTTCAAAAATTGGTATTTGGATTCAACATATTGACTATGAGAACTCTTTGGTCTTGTGTTGTATCTGCATTCAATAACTAGTCACTCTTCCAATGGTTGTATGTCCAATAGTTTGGATAATAGGACATATGGATATGTAAATAAATATGACAAAGTACTATCCAAGAAGGATCAAGTCTCTCCCATGCATGAGGAAGAGGTCAGGCTTGCTGTGCTTGGTGAAAATAATGATAGAAAGTTTTTGACTAAAAAAAGTCTAAAAAGAATTTGCTAAACATGTTGGAATAACCAAGGATTTTGTGCAACAGTTGATATTCACTCTCACAATATGGAAATTGACAAATAGAGATAAGAAATAAATGATCTATTGACGAACCTAATTTGAACATAAACATATATAAATCTCACTTAATAATTTACATGGGAATGTCTTATTATATAGGCATGGATGAGGTAATCCACCTATCATGTGGATTGACAAGTGCCCCATGATCTAGCGCATAAACATAGACAAGTGTCCTATAGGTGTCAACCTTTGGATCACTTGGAATGTGCAAACCAACAACCTTTGGTGACAAATGTTGGATGACAACAAAGTGTCTTTTGAGGTGAGATGGAAATTCTTCCAACCTCAGAAGGTATGCACATGAGTTTTACCAAAAAACTAGGTAACCTTTAAAGGTCTAAAAGGTTGCACATTTAGTTAGACAATATGTTGTCTAACCTCATGAACCTAAGTACACTTAAGCTATAGTGAATAGGTAAATTATTCACTCTATCACCCCCCTTGAGTGATACTTGGGGAGATCATAAAAGTGCAAGAGATACATAAATATGGGTCCCAACTCCTAGGCCATGTTAGGTACCCATGTACAAAGTTTCTAATAAAGTGGAGTGTAGGAGAAAACCCTATGGGAACAAAACTCCTCTCCAAAAGGAGAAACAAAATGAATGAGAAGAACAACAAGTGAATAAGATGGAGGACCTATATCATGACCCCACTAGGACAACTTCTATCGCATGTGTACAATAAATTTTCCCAAAATAGGAGATACAAAGAGAGACTTGGAAGCCCCCATAAGATATGCTGCAGTTCTTGTAGATGCTCAATGAAGTATGCTGAAGTGGCTCCTTGAATGTCAAACAATGTTTGTCCCCTTAGGAAGAAAGAGAATTACAAATAGGTGTAATGAATCTTCCAATGGAAGAAGAAGATGATAAGTCCTTGGATGTTGCACAAAATCCAAAGATAAGTATGAAGCCTTCACAAAATGATGATGGGCCTCTATGATAGTGTTGAAATCCTCTGAAACCTACTCCATAAGAACTAATGCGAACGATGAATATGGATGCATAATAGCATTGAGATGGTTGTCATCAAAAGTGTCTACCAAATATGCATAATGATAATCATCAAATAAACATGAAATGTTTGCCAAGTACCCATCCCAAAAAACTGGTGCTGGAAGACTGATGGAAGTAGCCTACTGATAGAAGTCTATGGGAACCAAATATGTAGGTTCACAAGGAGATGTGATCTCAGGAAGAACTGATGTTCAAATATCCATATTGAATCTCCTTATCCAAGTGTAATGCATGAAGATCATCGTGCAATTCTACAATATGTGAAGAACCAAAGCAATAGAAAGAGTATAAGTGAGAGGCATGATTTGCTTTTCCCATTGCAACAATGTCTCTACTCTACAACTCCCTTATGATCACTAAATTAGGCATGAATTCAATTGTTTTCCCTATCCTACTATGAGTGATTTGATAAATGGAAAGGAGATAATTGGATAAAGAAGGGACATAAAAAACATCATTGATTGTGCCTTCACCAATTTCTATAGTGTCTTTTCCAAATGTTGTCATGTAGGTGTTATTTCCCATGAGAATAGGTGGAAAACACATCTTTTGAATTTGGCATGTGATGGGAAGCCCGTGAATCAAGAAGCCACTTAGGTGATGCAATATTAGTAAAGGAAACCAATGCTATTCCTTCATTCTTATTCACATTTGAAGATGATGGAGAGGAAGAGCCACCTAAGGAGTTGATTTGATTCTTCTTAGTATGAAGTTCTTACTCTTCTATTCAGAGTTTGAGGTTATCTCTTTCCTTTTCAAAATAATGATGCTCTTCATGCCCAAGTTTGTTACAATAACTAAAAGTGGGCCTTTCCTTGGACTTTTTCGCTATGGATTGGGTAGTTTCTTCATTTTGAGGTTTATATTTTGATCCCTTAGATAGGTCCTTGTTTTCTTTCTTCACATTAGGAGTTGAATTCTTTTCACCACTAGCAACTAGAGCATTATTTGATGAAGACTTGAGTGTGCCCTTTTGAATTAATTTATCTTACTCTTGTGTTAGAGAAACAACAAACTCAACAAGTGAAGGCATAGTGAAGTGACTTCCTAATGAGCATTGTGTGGCATAAAAAGTTGAAACAAACACTAAATAATCTAGGCCTAACTTTGATAAGACACTGAGGATAAATTGATCATCTTCTTTTTAAATTTTACATATGTTTAATTGTGACCTTAATGAGTTTAACTTGGTCAAGAAATCTCAAATTGTCACAAAATCTGTAGGATTGAGACTTATTAATTAATTCTCCAAGTGATGACCCCTCATTATATCTTGCTTGCCAAACAATGTTTCTAATGTTGTTAAGACTTCATTAGGTGTTTTAGCATCATTGACATGAAATAATAGGTCTAAAGAAATGGCCATACAAATAGTGTCATAGGATTCATTGAGTCTATTAAACCACTTTCTCTTTTGAGAAGCTGCAATAGGTTCAAGTTTCAATCCTATAGCTGCTCTATGTACACCCTTTTGCTTAAGTTGTAAATCCATTACATGTTTCCATGAATGACAATTAAAAGGAGTTAATAGGTTAGCCATTGCAAGAAAGAAGGCAACCCCCCTAAAACTATGAAATTTGTCCCATTGATTAGGCGACCCCCAAATTTTAGCACTTTATAACTTAGTTTGTTTGACAATGTGAATAGGTCCAAAGCGTGGGAAATGTAAAAATTATTATCTTTTGCAAAAAGATGATATGCAATTTCAAGCAACTAAGCAAAAGTTATAACACTAACAAGGTCTCATAAATCGTCTATTTTAATATATGTGCAGTAAAACAGAAAAAAATTCCTATGACACGAGAAAATCTAGCCTTCCAATGACTAATTGGATTCAACAAAGAAAGTATAATACAATGGTTTAACATGAGAGGGGGTATTGGCCTCCTACCAAACCAAACCTCTCCCTTCATCTTCGACCAATGCTATTCAAAGAAAATTTTCCCAAATATGTAGATAATACAAACATAAAACAATCAACATGATTCCCTAGTCGTTGGTGAATGAGTCCAAAAAGGACTCTTTAAAACAATCAGCCCAATAAAGATATAGATATAGGCTTGAGATAAGGCCGACAAGGTGTTTGAAATGATGCCAAGGCCGACTGAGAGGCCTTGTTGGTCACAAGGGACCTGAATTTTGGCCTGGTCAGCCGTGCAAGACACTGACAGAGCCCTGATGGTCCACACTTGTAGCTAAATTTTGGGCCTGCAAAGACTTGCAACTAGAAGTGGACTGCATAAAACTTTCAAAATAGTGACCCAAGAGAGGGGCAAAGGAGCTTCAGAAGACTACGACAGGGGCCTTCCAACATCTTCAAATATGTATGATGTCTGTGAAATGTCTAGTTGTGACAGCAACCTACAATGAACAAATGATGTTAATAGTGATAAAAGATCGTACAATGGCTAGCTGTTGGAATGGTGACCATGAATGGAGACCGTCGAGCTCAGATTGGATGAAGAGCTGAAGCTGATTGCAACTTTGACTATGAAAATGCCTTGAAAAACTATGGTGCACCATTTATAGAGAGTGAGGCCCCTAGGAAAAGGACCACACGCTGGTACAGGGCTCGGCCCTTTCTTGATAGGCTACGCCCTTCTTAACAGGTCCCAGGCCTTTGCAATAAAGGTCGTCAACCTTTGAAATATGGTGTGGCTGCTATAAACTAAGCCGCCTTCAATGTAACAGGCCATGGGCCTTTTGAGCAGGTCATGGCCCTAAACAAAATCTTTGGGTGCCTCTGTAAACAACAAAAGAAAAAAATGTTTTCTCTACAAACAACAGCTATATACCTTGAATACTCACCCTTCACGAACCTCTGAACTAGAGCAAATGAAGGAGAAACTCATAGATTGTTTCAAGCCAACTCATGAACTGAAAGAGAGGCACACATACCGGAAAAATCAAATAGAGACAATCGCCTGCAAATCTTTAATTTGGGAAAAGAAAATTGCATTTTGAAACTAAAAATTTGACAAAATTACACATCAAAATCAATTTTCAATTTTTTTTTTTTACTTTTTCAATTTTGCTTTTGAGATCGTTTCGCTCTAGGACGCACTAACTTTTGCCTCTCCTCTAGAAACCCTCAAAATGGAGAGTGTGTCTATAGCATGGCTCTAATACCATGTTGGAATAGCCAAGGATTCTCTACAACACTTATATTTACTCTCACAATATGGAAATTGACAAATAGAGATAAGAAATCAATGATATTGATGAACATAATTTAAGCATAAACATATATTAATCTCACTTGATAATTTACATAAGAATGCCTTATTATATAGACATGGATGAGACAATCCACCTTGTATGTGAATTGACAAGTGCCCCATGATGCGGCACATGCGCGTAGACAAGTGTCCTATAGGTGTCAGCCTTTGGATCACTTAAAATGTGTATACCAACAACCTTTGATGACAAGTGTTGGATGACTACAAAGTGTCTTTTGAGGTGAGATGGAAAGTCTTCCAACCTCAAAAGGTATGCACATAAGGTTTACCAAATAACTAGGAACCTCTAAAGGCCTAAAAGGTTGCACATTTAGTTAGACAAGATGTCTAACCTCATCAACCTAAGCACACTTAAACTATAGTAAATAGATAAATTACTCACTCTAACAAAACATTCTTTTTAGCATCTAAAGATGGTGGAAGACTAACCAATAAGAAACATATGAGTTTAAATTATCTGAAGGGGTTGTCCAAGGTCCTCTAAATTGATTTGGTTTCAAACTGCCCTAAACAGTTGTTTTTGTTGTTGTCTTACAGTTTTAAATTGTTTACTCTTTAATTGTTGTTTCTTGTTGTAACTCTACTGCTGTCTCGCCGCGGGCTTACGTTTTACTACTTGTAAGAGTGTACCACGTTCCCTTGAAAACCTTTCTTTACCCCTTTTAATAAAAAAGAGAGGAAATACCAAGGCATTGTTTTGTCATTTATAATAATTTTTATAATCCGTTTCACTCTAGAAACTATCACATCGAAGATTTTAATGACTCAATCAACGGAGTATTTTCTTTTCTATACAACATTGGTTTGATAAGGCACGGCAATGTTTATGGTTCATATGAATCGTGAAAAATAATTGATTATTCAATTTCTTTACGGTCAACACTAAAATATATAACCTTATATCTTCTGACCCTTTATGGTAGATTTCTTCCATGCAAAGAACTTACTGTTCAGTTACATCAGAAAACTGTTCATCGAATTTGACTTGACATTACATAAGTCGACACTAGAGAACATGTTGTGTCATCATATCTGTTGGAGAATTTGTGTAGATAAACTTGTCTTCTACTTTATGTAGGGGATAAGGAAAGTTGGTATCCATACGAAGGCACTTTATAGATATAAAACACAAGTGGGGGACCAATTAATAGTAGTTAAATGTTGATATTTATATAGATACAGTGTAACTTTTGCCTATATATTCGTCTAGCCAATTAACACATCACCGAAGAGCCAGCCTATCTCCTCATAGGCTCTTAGCTTCTGAGAAATTTTACATAGGAGGAGAAATATGAGAGAGGTGCTCCTACCTCTCCCTCAAAGGCTCCCAAAATCTATCTTTTTTTATTTTGGGAACCTCTTGAGCGGAGGAAAGAGCACTTAATCTCACATGGATTTTGAAGTCATTTCCTTTAAAAGTTTTCACACAAAGAGTGCAGGTAATTGTTTGTAAATCTCTATTTGTACTAATTTATTTGTTGTGTAGTATGTTTCATATCCACTCTTTATTTTATGACGCTCATAAGAATTTGATTATACAGCAAATAATTGTAGAATACTTTATTTTGTATACAATGGCTATCTCTTAGTACTACTGTTCTCTTTTTTTTTTTATGTTTCTCTAGCATCGATGTTGTGTTCCAATTTTATTTCTTAGACAGTGCCTGTGCATGATTGGGCCATATTTACTTAGTCAAAATTATTTAATTAGAAAAAAAACATTACAATTTCTATGTATATATTTGTTTCCAAACTACAAAGTTTAAGCTGATTCAATTATTTTCAAGCTACAAGTCCTTTTAGCAGATTCATTGATATTCAAATAGTAAACTATTTTATTTATCTTGGATGACTAATCATTTATCTTCATTAAGCATGTATCTTATTTATATTACCTCATAAATATTTAATCTTCTTTTATTGTACAAAATCATTAAATCTCTTATACCATTTTTTTTCCTCCTCCTCAAAAGAGATAATTAAGGGACAGATATAAGCATCCCATCTTTATGAACATAATTCAATCTTTCTTTTCTTTTTTAAGAAAAGAGGTGGAGTAAGCCACTTACACCATGTATTAAAATAAAAGAGAGAGTACAACCGCACAACGGCCATGAAAGGTTGTAGAAATATTTACATCCCTAACAAAAACAATTCCCAAAAGGCGATAAGACAAGCCCAGGGAAAAAGAAAAACCTAACCAAAAACATACCAAAGACTGCGGAAGGCCGAGCGAACAAGCGAGTCATGGTGGTGAGGAAGGAGGTGCAGAAAGAGCCAAACAGAAGAGTGGCAATGATTACAAATGAATTGTATAGCCGTGGCTTTCCCTTTCAGACCATGGGAGATGTAAATTAGTTTTGAAAAACATTAGAAGAAGATCATTTTGCGCAGTTATTTTTTTTATTTATTTATTTTTTTAAAACCAGAAAAAGGTGACGGAGCACCCATAAATTAAAAGATAAGAGTTTATATATAAAGTTCAACAGTAGACTGTTGACTAAAATATAAACAGAAAATTACATAACAGGGCCCTGTCATGGCCAGATAAAACATGGTAAAGAAAAAGATCAAAAAAACAGTAGAAGAAACTACCATCAAACACGCCAAACCCCGACAAACAGCCACCAAATTTTGCGCAGTTATTTGAATAAAATTTTTTTAATGTTTTTCAAAAATGTTTTATTCGTTGCCCATGTTAATTTTGAACGATTAAAATGTGGACAGGGATTTTATTTGATTGTCTATAATTCCAATGAGATTGTTCCACTAGTGACTAGAGTTATAAGAAAGTAATATTGATATCAAGAGCTATGTAAGTATTACGGTGTATTGTTATCTGAAATGAACAAAGTTGTTTAGCTAGAAATGATGTCAACCAGATATCATCTGCATCATCGTAGAAATATCTCTAGCCTCTAAATACCATTTTTTGGGGTTGAGCAAAATTTGTCTCGCTTTTGTATTTTGATTTGTTCTCCAAAGAAATGTTTTTCACTCTTCTATTAAGAGATGATATCGCTTAAGAGATCAATCTGTATAAGTATTGCATGTTAAAATATTTTCCAACCATTAGTTTTTGTTTTGTCGCCTCAGCATAATATTTCATCGAGTGACAATCTCCTACAAGAGATCCCCACTCTAGGGGAATCTCGAACATTTAATCATGTAGCATATTCTTTCGTCACACTGACAATACAAGAACATACCATTAGTTACTTATATCTGTAAAAGAACACAGTCTAACCCTAGCCAGTTTTAGCTTATGTATCTGATAACTTTGAATAGAAATTTGATTGATCAAACCCATTGATACAGGTTTACAAAACATAAAAGCAATGGCAGATAAACATTCACTGGAAGCACAACTAAAGAGAGAATTTGGTCTTTAAAAAATTACCCAACACATTCAGATTTCGGCCATTGAAGTTTCAAAGATTACTCAAAATAAATGACACAGATCACAAGGAAATACGTAAGGGTACTGGACAAAATGCGAAATCTAATGGGTATCTTAAGCGCAAATGAATGGCTATCAGAAAGAGTTAGTTGGTAGATGTAATGGAAGATGCTTCCATATCCCCTACAAAGGCTCTAAAAACTTCCACACAGAGATTTTAAACGTCTTATCGGGAGAGTTCATAACACCTTCCTCCTCCAAACTAATTTTCCCACATACGCCCTGCGAGAAGGCGTAACGGAGAAAATGAATTTATAAAGAATAAATGCGCGATTAAGTATTTCTCAATAATAATTTACTAATAAAAAAGCACTTCCCAGTAATATTTCTAATCAAAAACATTTTGGGATGCTCACTTTTGTTTAGACAGCTACACATCTAAAAAGAATCGCCAGTAGGTTGATTACTGCCAGTTATTTTCTTAGCTTGCTATCATTGCTTAATATTTAAAATAGAAATACTTAAACATTTTAGTGGTGCGTGCCAGATTCGTATAAAAAATAAGGGCCCCCAGTCGACCATATATTCAAATGATGGCAGCTAGTTAGGGATTGTAAACTGCACAGTTCAAGATGTTTTAGTAATGGAATGTACACAACGATGTTTCAGATGTTAATTGAAACTCTTAAAATATAATTGATTCCTTTGGCTTTTCGGAGCTAGAAAGAGCCATAAATTAAACACTAGCATTACAATAAAAATATATTGTAACGACTTCCCTTTTGGACACCCAAGTTCGGTTGTGAATTCCAGCCGTCACAAACCTTTCAGCTCCCTTGTTTTTTCTCTCTTCATCTGATTTAAAATCTTTGTATATATATACTAGCAATCACACAAAATGTGCAATGGACAGGCAGATAGACATTTTCAAGCAGTGCTGGTTTTTTAGAAGAACAAGAGCAATACAAAAAAAGTGATTTTCCCATGCAATACAATTTTGAAAATGAACAATTGTTGTAATCCAAAATTTACGTGAGGAAAATAATAGAATATGCAAGATATGAAATGGAGCACAATCAAGCACATAAATAGACAAGCATACTATGCAGCGAAGGCTTCAAGAGCCTTGAGATGTGCCCCTTTTCTTTTTCTTTTTTAACAGAAAAGGGGAGAGGGCACCCATAGATAAACATAGATAAAATATTTACAACAGTTAAGGCCGAAGCCCAATCTAGAGAAACAAAAACAACAGTAAATAGAGACCGATCGGCTCCAATAACAAAACATACCCAAAAAAAATACATAAGAAGACACCCGAGAGAACAAGGTAGAAACCACCACCACACAGATGCCACCAAAGCAGAGACACAACCAACCAGCCACCCACCCACACACAACCGCCAAGAAAACCCCGCCACCCCCGCAGCATGCCAACAAAAAGTGAAGCCCAAACACCACCACCTTATGCCGCTAGGGGGCAGCGTGGAAGGTATTTTCGTCCAACTCCACATCCGCAGGAGGCTGGGCACCATCACCAGGGTCCACCAAGGCATACCAAGGCAAACCTGGAGCAAGGTCAGGTGCATGAAGATGAAGGAAGCGGACGGTCGTGAACACGTCCTTAATGCGATCCGATTTTTTCTTGGTGAGTAAAAAGCAGTGAGACCGCAGCGCCACATCTATTTCTACACTATTCAGGGATAAAATACTGGCTTATAAAGCCCTGTATATTGCTTGTTGCGAGGGGGAGTTACGCAGAGCTGCAAGATTGAAAAGGCCACCTATGAGAGCATCCCCCTGGTCCATATGATATGCAGAAACTGCCACTTCCCATCTTTCCACTGAGTAGAGGTTTTTGTAGAACAACCCAGCCGAGAGGGCATAAACAAATTCACCATCTACAACCGGATCCATTATGTTGGACAGAAGTTGAGAAACCACGTCAGAGAAGTTGAGCACACATCCCTCATACCCTCTTATCCAGGTGTGTCCAACAATGTTTCTAACCGCGATCTGGGTGAGGGTGCAGTCCTTATCAATCAGAGTCATTAGATCTAACGACTTTACTCTCCCTCTGATCTCAGGTTCCCAATCAAGAGCTGGGAAGAACATTCTCTGATTGAGACGTGTGTCCACCATTAAAACTGTCCTAGAGAGAAGAAACAGTGCAGAAGAGGAAAGAGCGTAGAGAAAAAACGACGTAAAATAAGAGGTAGAGCTACGTAGGCTATCTGCTAATGGCACAGAACGACATATCTTTTTCAACCCAAAAAGACCAAAATGCGGTAGATATTCATGACACCATAACATTATGTCAGAGTTAATGAAGCTAAGGACAACAGGATCAATAGGCACCGTTGACAGGATATGGTGTACACTGCTATGAAAACCTACCAAATGATTGATGCCACTTGTCATCTACAAGGCCTCCCCGTCAGATAAGAGCTAGCCATTGTGCATTCAATAAAACCCCACTTACTCCGATCATTAATGTTAGTCACCTCCTGTAAATGTGGCGTGGGTTAGGGCCGGATTCATAAACCTGCCTATACACAAAGAGACTGAAAGGGTGAAAACTGACTTGGTTCATCTTCCCTCAGGATCATTTATAGTCCCCCTCTATGGGCTTTGTCAGAAGATTTGACAAAATGACTCAAATCCTCAATTAATAAGGTTCACTTCATGTTAGGTAGTGGCGTAATATCGAGCAAGGGAGATCAAGGTAGATACTTGTCATACTTACCAAAGCTCATGTCAGGAAAATTGAACACGAATATGCCCATTTTTTCATTCAAAACCATCACAGTAGAAATGAAGTTTGTACGAAACCAAGCCTGTCAGTAGCTGTTCAATGATCAAACTATCTTATCAACATCTAGGCACCTCTTGCATCTCCTTAGATAGCAGATTGGCCAGAGAAATTGAGTTTAATTGGACTTCCGGTGAAAACATCTCATATGGACTTTCAATGTCAACAGCTATATTTGCTAACATATCCGCCACCTTATTTCCTTCTCTGAAGGTGTGTGAGATGAGGAAATTATCTAACTTGTTAAGAAGAGAAACGACCTGCTGAAGAATATAAGAGAGTTTCCAGTTTTCTATCCCTCTTCCTTTGATTACATTGATCACTAGGAGTGAATCACCCTCAATCCATACATTCTTAAACTCTTTTGTGACCACTAACCGTAAGCCATGAACTAACGCCCAAGCTTCCACTTCATTGTTAGTGCCTAAAGGTAGTTTAGTCACTTTGGCTGCTAGCAAAGATCCAAATTCATCTCTAACAACACACTCTGTGCCAGAAGGGCTCGAGTTTCCTCTGCAAGCACCATCAAAATTTAATTTGACAAAAGAAGTAGAGGGTGGAATCCATTTGACATCTTCTCTTCTTGGAGTTACCTTAGAAGCCCCTGAGAAACTACCCGAAGAAGGAATGCTGACTAACAAGCAAGAGGAGATAGTTGCCACGTCCCACTTGGACCACCTTGACAAACTTTTGGAGTTTCTGAGATAAGACATCACCAGTTCTAAAATTGCCACCTCTAATTTATCACAAATTTTGACCACCGAATTTGCTTCCTTCCTGAATATTTAGAGATTTCTTTCCCACCATATATGCCATATGATCATTGAGGGACCAATATCCCATAAACAGGCTAAGTAAGAATTAGTAAGAAAGAGGCCAATTTCTAAACATTAGCACCAAAGTTTTAGACACCGGACTGAACCAGTTTAACTTCCTAAAAAACCAAAGCCAACATTCTCTGCTGAAGGGGAAAAGTAGAAGGAGATGGTCCATAGATTCCTCCTCTCTCCCACATAGTACACAGGGAAAATTGGGCCCAAGACCCATCCTTTTAATTCAATCTCCTGTTAAAATTTTATTGTGAAGCTCACACCAGGCAAAGGCTCCTGCTTTAGGTAGTAAGGCATTTCCCCAACAAAGCTTTGAAGGCCACTCTAAAGAGACTTTTTGCATGCAGTGATTATATCCATCTCTGACTGAGTAAAATCCTGAGTTTGAACCCGTCCAGATCACTTCATCATTCTTGTTAGAAACAATGATCAACTTCTTCCTTAGTAATTGAGTGAGGAGCACTTTTTGGAGCTTTGGAAAATTGCAACCTTGCAAACTCTTCCAGGCAACTGAAACTGAAGCACCTACCCTTGAAACTGTCTAGTAGTCTTTAACTTTAACACCCCAGTTAGATTGGAGAAATATTCTAGCTTCTGATAGCTCATTCTGATCTGCCAACGCCGCCCCCCCCAAGAATCATGCCAAAAATTCACTTTTTTGCCATTGTGAATTATCCATGTTAAATTTGGCTGGAGGATGTCTCTACTTTTGATTAGAAAATTCCATATTGTTGACCCTTTGGGAGGGTTCTACACTATAAAAATTCTCTCATTATCCACAGAATCGAGATATTTTGCCTTCATGAGTTTTACCCATTGAGAGTTGGGCTTTGCATACATGCTCCATGCAAGCTTAGCTCCTAGCGCTTGATTTTGAATTTCCAGGTTAAGTATTCCAGCGCCTCCTGCCTCTTTTGGTTTGTAAACTTTGTCCCAAGCCAATAAATGCATTTTATTTTCTTGAAGGGCTCCTTGCCACAAAAATTTCCTACATGCTCCATCAATTTTAGCAATGATGCCTTTTGGTATATGAAAAATGGACATCATATATACAGGCACGGCTGCAAGCATAGCCTTAATCATCACTAATCTGCCTGCCAGAGATAGTCTGCGTCCTTTCCAATTGGACAGTTTGGAGCTCAAGTTTCTAATCACTTTACTCCATAAATTATTTCTATATCTTCCATTGAACAAAGGAAGACCAAGATAGCTTCCTGGTAAAAACTAAATCTTTAAATTTAGGATATTTTGGATCTCATCCTGTAGAGGGGGTGGCACATTTTGAAAGAAGACCACGGACTTTTAAAAATTTACCAATTGTCCCAAAGCCCGGCAATAAGAGTTAATTATTCTCATAATGGTTCTGGCTTCTTGAGCGGAGGCATTACCAAAGAGCATTGTGTCATCAACAAATAGTACATTGGTGAAAGAATCCTGTATCCCTTTAAGCTTAATTCCTTTCCAAGCTAAGTCTCTCTTGGCTGCCTTTATTGCCCACGTAAAAGCCTCAGACATAATAATGAAGAGATACGGGGATTAAGGATCCCCTTGTCTCAGCCCTCTCGAGGGTTCAAAAGTTCCTATCTCCCTGCCATTAATGAGAACTAAGACTTGATATCCTGAGATACAAGATTGAATCCATTTGACCACTTCTTTGGAGAACCCAATTTGCAGCAATATATTTAACAAAAAGTTCCATTCTACTCTGTCGTATGCCTTGGACATATCTAATTTGACCACCATTGCTAACTTTTTGTCCTGAGAAACAGAATGAAGGATTTCATGGGTTAAAATGGCACCCTCCTGAGTTTCTTTACCTGGAACGAAACCCCCCTATTCATCTAAAATTAACTCTGGAAGGAAAGAGGATAAGCGCTGTGCTAGTGCCTTCGAAATCACTTTGTAAATAAAATTACAAAGCGAGATCAGCCTAAAGTCATCAAAGGTTTGGGGAGAGGTAGATTTTGGAATGAGCATTATGCAAGTAGACTTCATTTCCTTAAGCACAATCTTATTTTTCCTAGATTCTTCCACTGCCAAGAAAACATCTCTGCTTATCGTATCCCAGCATTTCTAAAAAAAGACTCCTGTCCACCCATCTAGCCCCGAATCTTTCTCCCCTGCCAAAGAAAAAATACCTGCCTTAACTTCCTCTAAGGAAAATTCTCTCAACATATCCCTATTGTTCTCCTCTAAGACTAGTTTGGGAATAAAATTGTAGATACCCTAAGCCGTGTCCCCCTCTGGGTTCGAACTGGCAAGAAGATTACCAAAGTATACTTGAGCTACTAAAAGAATTTCTGATGACTCGTTACAAGTCTGTCAATTCCTCAATTGAGGAAACCAGGACTTAGGGATCATTTACAACTACCATTTCAGAAAAAGGTTTGGTTTGAAGATGGCTATCAAAATGGTGGGACTAGAAGAATGTCGATTTTTAAGGAAAATTTCACATCTTTCAGAGAACCCCTAAAATCTCAGCATGCTTCCTTCAGCAAATTTCAATCCAAAAGAGTTTTTGAAACTTTTCCAAGTAGAATGCCTATGGGGAGGTCAAGAGGCTTCTCAGGATCCTCACGACCAAGGGCCTTGCCAAAAGGAAAATAGGCCAAATTTCAGAGTTTCCATGAGCAAAGCTTAGAGAAGGAGCAGGAACCAAAATAGAAAAAGGTCTGGATCCATGTTATCAAGAGAGTAACAAGACGTAATGAGTTTAAGGAGGTTTCTCTAGATCAGGTGCAAACAAAAATTTGAGATAAAGTAGCCATGCTAGCTGAAATGGCTCTAATAGGTAAAGTTTTATCTCCCCACTACTCAGTACAAGATCTAAGTGATTGGTATCAAGAAGCTTGGGAAAAAGTAGATGATTTCTGTGAACTGGGCAACGGATTCTTTTGTTTTGTGTTTTCAAGCAAGGAAGATAGAAACAAAATCCTTTCAAAGAAAATTTGGAAGTTCAACCAAACAGCGATTTACTGTCAAGAATGGAGACCTAACTTCCATGTGGAGAAAGAACAAATACCCATGTTCCCCATATGGGTGCAGCTCCCTTACCTTCCATTTGAATATAGAGATGTGGAAATTTTGCAATGTTTAGGCAACTCCATTGGGGTGTGTCAAGAAGTTGACATTCCAAAAGAGAACCTAGCCTTCTCGACAGTCAGGTTGCGAATCCTTACAGATGGAAAAGCAATTCTTCCCAAAAGACTCAAAATGAAATCCACTCAAGGGACATGGCTTCGAGAAATTTTTCTTCAAGATGGAGCTGGCTTAGACGACTTTGACATGGTGAAGAAGTTTACTTTGTTAGGGACCACAACAGAAATTCAAGATCCTTTGAGGGATATGGCTAGTCTAGTCTTGACGACAGAAGGTTTGATTTAGGAGATTGATCAAACTTCCAATGATGATGAAGGATCTGGCTCTCCGAACATCAAAGAGATGGAATTTGAGACTCCTAGCTGCACTTCTGGGGAAATACAGGTGGTTTTGGCAACGCAAATGGAGGAAGAAAAGACCCCAACCAGGGATGTTTCTATTGGGACCTACGAAAAGTATCATCCCCTGCTGACAGAAGGTGAAAGACATATAGAGCAGCAAAATCAGCATGAATCACCCCTTCAGGCGAGCGAGATAGAGGTAGCTAGAGATGTGCCCCTTTTCAAGATGCAATGTGTATTCCAATTTCAGAATATTTTGTATTTGATAATTTAGTTGGGAAATTGATGGGCACATATATAAACCTTAAATAATTTAACAAAGAACCAAAATAAAAGTATAGAACAGAAGACACAAATTTAAAAACAATCAGTTGCTAGGAAAGTAGGCACATGAAAATTTACATGAGTGCATTTTTGGGTTGACAAAAACAATACAATACACATGATTTGTACTGAAGCACTATCAAGTGCATAAATAGACAAGATCGCTATGGAACCAAGGCTTCTAGAGCCTTGAGGGGTGCCTCCTCCCTTTTCCTGAGAGAAACGTAGGCATTGTCCTGCATTCGAGTGTAATGCTGGAAGGTGAAAGGGGGCAAGATATGTATGTCTTGCAAATGTCGAACATGAAAGACAATAGTGAAGAGTAAATCCTGACGTTCTGTAGGAACAATGTCTATCGTGAGCTTGTCAAGTGTAAGCACCTAGGCTTTGTGCATGGTCAAAGTCTATGCCATTCTAAGTGGGATCTATCTCCGAGAGCCACATGTCACTGGAGCAACAAGAACAAGGTGAGTGTCACGTGAATCCCAAGGAGGTCTTGCATAGTTGTCAAACCTGACAACAATGAAGCTTGGCAAGTCTGGAGGATTGCAACCATTTGGGTGGACAATAGCTACAATAGTTCCAAATGCCCCATTAACAAGTCCAATAGCCACCCACAAATTTGAGGTGAGCATAACCTTTTGGCTGAGACTCAAATGAATCGTGGAAGGCAACTGCTCATTTTAAAGGGTTGTAATAGACCTCCCCCTTGCTTGTTCAACATTGCATTGTGTAATGGGCATCCATAATGACCATAACATATGCTTATTATGTTGAGAAACCAAGGCATTTGTTGGAAACAAATGTATGGAGGAGCAAAATCTAGGAAGATCATCAGGGTCGAGGAAAGTATCAGATAGTGACAACAAGAGTTCCCAATTAGGCAAGCCTGCATCTGCATTCCTAAGATTATCTAGAAGCTAACGAAACTAGACATGTGCCTGGCCATCACCTTTTTTCTGGAAGACATCGTTCAATGTTACAATTTGGAAGGAATGTCACAATGTTGCACCATATGAGTTGCTTGCATATAAGGGAATGCCTCTAATAGGAGGTAGCTAAACCAAATCACCAACAAGGCTAATGGAACATCCACCAAAGGGAACTTTGCTACACATGGGGAATGCTTCACGTAGATGCCTATCAATACGAGAAAGGAGCCTTGGCCCAATGAAGCTAATTTCGTCAATCAAAATGTATTGAACAAAATACATGCTCTCCTGAAATGTTGTTAATGCTTTCCCTTCAAGCGGGTTCATCTCTTTCAATGGTATGCAGAGAGTGGAACGAATGGTGGATGCATTGATATTGAATGCTGCAACACCAATTGGAGCAAGCAACAATAATGGTAACTGGG
This sequence comes from Cunninghamia lanceolata, assembly GCA_027924645.1. NCBI lineage: Eukaryota > Viridiplantae > Streptophyta > Pinopsida > Cupressales > Cupressaceae > Cunninghamia > Cunninghamia lanceolata. Next base: position 7,553,955 of record BSBN01000934.1, read on the forward strand.
ATGAGGGCAGAAGATGAGAGAGTGCATCTCTCAATATATGAATTAAGTATGACTTTCCAATACCAGCAGTACCTTGAATAGTCATCCAAAGTGAAGCCTTACTTCCTATCCTTTAGAAATGTGATCGAATAATATCAAAGATAGCAGGTTCCCCCACAAATAAACCACCTACTCCAAGATGGCAAGTTGTTCTTGTATCATCTATAAGATGGTAAGATGTCTGACCAGCTTCAATGAAGTCAACTGCAACTAATTGTAGGTTTAGAGGGATTGAACAATTACTCCAATCATGGGCAATATCAAAGTCATCCCTGCCAAGCAAGTCAAGATCATCAAAACCAATATCAGTGCCCAGGTATAGGGAAGAATGAAGTTGCCACTCTTCAACTGTATCCACATTTAATGCATCTATTTCACCAAGGGGGTCTTCATCATCAGAACTAGATGATAAATCTAGATTTCTATGGGAAACATGCCATACATTGTAAGTCCCTTGTCGGCACTCCCACCTCTCCACAGTCTCATCAATAGAGGAGCCAATGTCATATTAATTGGAATGACAAGCCTTTTTACTATGTCTTGGGGTCTAAGAAATATTCATAGAAGATATTTACTAACTACAATAGTAACTATCTTGGCCTGCTATAGTTAGGCAACTCTTCAGCTTACGTAGATAACATAGTAAGCACTAAAAAGCCACTGAGTTTTCCCTTCATGGAATAAGGTGCAAAATTACAATCTTGATAGAAAATAGAGATAAACTTATATCATTATTCTAATAGAATACATAGCTTAGTTGTTGTATATCACAGTACATAGAAAAACATAGCTATTCAGCCTTAAGTTTGCACAAGCTTAAACAAGCTATCAACTCTGAACTCACACAAAAATGTAGTAAGATATTAGCCTTACGTATATAGCATTCAACTAGGCTAATTTTCTTATATAAACTCACAATAATATACTTTGTCTATCAGCTAAATAAACTCAAAAACAATTTATGCCTAATGACCATTATCACTCAGAAATAGTCTTAGACTATTGGCGAAATTCAAAACTTAGAGATATCAAAGACTTTCGATCAAATATCTCCTAGAGATAAACAAAGATTTATGGTCGTATAAGACACAGCAAAACTTGAATTTTATCAGCCATATAACACAGTAATATTTTAAGTATATCAGCCTTAGATATTTAACCACAGAACCGAATGCAAACTTGCAATTCTTAAACTATTAAAAGACATTCAAACAAAGAAAAGAACCTGTATAAAGATCAAATGAAGATCTTTCCATAGTCTCTATTCTTCTACAATGAGCTTGATCCTCTCTCATTACTATTGATATCCTTTCATTTCTCTTTGTGTCATACTTCATCTTTCTCTATGTGTCTTGAGAGAAAGTTCTTGAGGTGATTAATAGCAATCATGCATAACTGCATCCTTCTCTCCTTAATCATATCCTATAATAATTCCGCATAGGCATGCAAATAGTGGACATGATGGTCATAAAAGACCACTCCATATGTCATTTGATGAGCTCCTCCTTATTCTCTAGATCAGTTAGGGAGTAAAGGAGTCGAACCTCTTTATCACTAAAGCTATTTGCAATATCATGGAACCTTAGCCATATTTATAAGGAAGTTTAACGACCACCTCAAAGGTCTACCTCTTTAAATCATATTTAAATATATATGTAAATACAAAATCACAAGGTGAAATCAAAGGTACCCAATACTTACTTATGTTGGTACCAACATCCATAAAGATACGAGAATGGGGTCAAGGTTTTCTACCATCTCTATCTCGCAAAAACACCAAAGAATGGATAAATTACCATAATTGAAAACTTATCAAATATCACTGATAATAAAATAATATAAATTAACCTCTAGTTGAATTAATATAAACTATAATCATATCGCATAAGGGAAATAATGACTATCGACCATATCTCATCGAAGGTAATTTTATCCTGACTCGATTTTTTGACAAAACCTACGCTAATGGTTCTTGACGTCAAATCGACAATTGTTGAGTCAAAACCCAAAATCTAGCCAAATAGGTTGAACACAACTTACCACTTATGATGACCAATGATTCTTTCCCTCTCTTTCTCAGAGGTCAGAAATCGGTTTCCTAGTTACATCACAAATCACCAAAATGGGATTAGTGTATCATTAGTTCATACATATACATTATGAATAAATAATCATGATAGCATATAATCACATGTATAAATTCTAAACATAAACTCATGAAATCATTGATCTATCCTAACATTTTCACTAAACATCAAATCATTAATCTATGCAAATCTATCTACTAATTGCATTCAAGTGAAAAGTAAAACATAGTAAAAATTTGGGGTGTGACAGGTTTGGCAGTAATACTTCCCCACTACTTATGATAAAATTCCACATGGATGAGCCCTGTGGATGGTTTTTTTCTATAAAAATGGACCCTCCCTCATTATTATCCAGGAATTGGGACTGCATGAATTTTGCCTATTTAGAGTGTGGTCTCTTATACATGCTCGATGTTATCTTGGCTCCTAATGCTTGATTTTATTGTTTTTGATTTAGAATCCCTGCACCCCCCTAGTGGTTTGGCTTACATATCTTCTCCCATGATAATAAGTGGATTTTCTTTTTGTTTGTTAATCCTTGCCATAAGAATTGTTTGCATATTTTCTCAATTTCTGAAATTATGATTTTTGGAGTTTGGAGAGCGGACATCATATATGTTCAAGGTATAGATGTCAATACTCTTTAATCAATGTTAATCTTCCTACTAGTGTTAGCCACATTGCTTTCCACATCCCTATTTTACTCTTTATATTAGCTAGAACATCCTTCCAAAATTCCTTTCTATGTCTACCATTGAACAAAGGTATCTCGAGATGCATTGTTGGAAGAGCTTCCACTTTGAAGTTATAATGCTTGGATATTTATACTTGGATGGCTTTATCTGAATGGAATAAGAATATCTTAGACTTTTTGTCATTCACTAACTAACCTGAAGCTCTGTAGTACTTATCAATGGTTAGTTTTATTGTTTGAGATTCCAACTATGTAGCTTGGCCAACGATGATGGTGTCATCTACAAAAAGTGCATGGTTAAAGGGGTCCTTCAAGTTCCTCAAGCAAATTCCTTGCCACATCTTTCTTTTATTTGCATCTCTAATTGTCCATGTCAAGGCCTTCATCATTAATATGAAGAGGTATGAGGAGAGAAGGTCCCCTTGCCTCAAGCCCTTGGTGGATTCAAAAAATCTTGTCCCCATTTCATTAACTAAAACTATGAATCTGGTCCCTGTAATGCATGCTAATATCCATTTCCTCCATTGTTTTGAGAAGCCTAATTTGTCTAGGATGTGCATAAAGAATTCCCAATTTACCTTGTCATATGCTTTTGCCATATCTAGTTTTATTACCATAAATCGATCTTTTTCGTCTTTAATGGAGTGAAGTATCTCATGTGTTATGATCACTCCCTACGTTGTGTCATTTCTTGGTAGAAATCCTCCCTATTCATCAAAAAATATTTTTGGTATGATACTTTCCAGTCTTATCATTGTCACCTTGTTTAAAATTTTATATACATAATTGCAGAGGGAGATTGGTCTGAATTCTTCAAATGTAAGAGGTGTATTGACTTTGGGGATGAGTATGATGCTAGTATTCTTGTTTTCTTTGAGGACATTAGTGAATTTTCTAAATTCTTCAATTGCCAAGAAGACATCTCTTCCAACGATTTCCCAACAACTTTGGAAAAAATTATCCGATCAGCCAGCCGAGCCTAGTGCTTTTTCTCTTGGCATTGAAAATGTGTAAAATATTAACTTAGCTTGTTTCAATTATATTTATATGAATTCATATTTGGTGAATCCCATGTGATTGTAAAATGGATGAGTAAAAATTTGACAAAACTTGCATGATTGTAAAATAGTCCATATAAATATTGGGTGAATTAGACCATGATAAAAAATATATGTTGTAATATTTAAGACCTAATTATGGCCCTAAGATTAGAATGTCACTATCATGTTATTGAAAAATTGGTTCTCACACATGGTGAACTTTTAATGCTATTGGTGAATATGTTTGGTTAATTAAGACATTCCTCCAAACTTACAAGTGATTCCCTATTATAAACATGTAGGTTATTATGGTGAAAATATTAATTGTAAATGTCTCAAAAATAACCTAGTGGTTATTTAGCATGCACTTGACCAATAAAACATAAAATTCTAACAATTTTTCCCCCTGGTAGTTGCAATATATTGACCAAATTCAAATTGGCTAATATGAACAATTAATCAATTGGCAAAGATTCACCACTAAAAAAATCATTGAGCAACATAGTTCATGAACACAATTATGCCAATTTTGATAGAGAGCAAGGGCTCACAATTTTGTAACCTTGGGTGTTTGATGTAGGAGCATCGCATCAAGATTAATGGACACTTCATTTTCTACCATGATTTCTCAAGTTTAGAAACCCTAACACTAATTTGGAATATGAATCTTTTGTTAACCCTTGAGGGTGAAGTAGTCATTTAACTTACTTCAACTAAGCATTTATGCATAGCCAAGAGAAGCAATAAGAGGCTAGTAGTTTTGAAATCCAACAAAGTTGCTCCTATCATTAGATATGTCAATTTTTTGAAATCAAAGAGGAGATTTTAGTGGGAGGTAAGAGTCTTAAAACCCATACTCCAATAGATGAATTATTATGGAGGCCTACTTTGTTGCTCAAATAGAGACTTAACTAGGAATTTTGGTGGACTTTAACATTAGGAAGAAGATAGAAGGGGGTTGTGTGTAAGGGAATGTTGGTGTGAACCACCTCCCAAGAGCACAACCTGCAAATAAACCTTCATAGAGAGATAAATATTTCACTGAATGAGTGAATAATTGAAATGAGATGCAAAATAATGTACATTGGCCTTTCTTATAAAGGCAAGGAGAAAGCCAGTAAAGATATAACCGACAACAACTAATTACTAAATGGATGGACCAAAATGCAATTAATATCTAATTATTCTACCTAAGTAAAACTTAAGCCTAAAGTAAATATGTAAAACCATATTTACTCCAACACCCCCCCTTTAGTGTAACTTAGAGAGATTATTATGGAATATGTGCAAGATGCAATATGGGTCCCGGCTACACAACCATGTTAGGTACCCATTTACAATGTAAAATGCAATGCAATCTCTCACAAACCAAGGAAAAGGAGAAAACCCTGTGGGACAAAACTCCTCTCAAAAAGAGAGAAAATAAAAACAAGATGATGCATGGAGGACTCACTAATACCCCCAAGGAGTACATACATCATGTATATATAATCAAGAATCCTCCTATAGGAAGGAAAAAGAGAGACACGAGATCCCCCCATAATGAAGAAGCTCTAATGTCGATGAAGTATGCCTAGAAACAAAAGATCATCCAATGCCTACAAGCAACACCTCTCCCCTTAGGAAGAAAAAATCAACTGAACGATGTAGAAGCCCTTCCATGTCCAACTGAAAGGAGGAGGAAGGAAGTCTCCAAAAAACCTCTGTAGACTGAGGAGGAGTCTCTATGCTTGAATAAGGCACCATATAAGCATGATCATACTCAACCAAGAAATGTGACAAATCAAGTGAAAGAGGAAACTCATCAATGTCAATCTCTAAAGATGATGTAGATGTATCAACAACTGTGTTGGAACTACCATCAAAGAGGAGAGAAATCCCCTCAAACATGTTTCCAAAATTTGCAAGATGAGATTCTACAAACAAGTCTGAGATACCTGCCAAATGCTCTTCCAATAAAGCAAGATCTGAAAAAACTTTGATCAACCTGCTCAAGAGTAGGACCCAAATCTGATGAAGAAGGAGATGGAGGAGGAGGAAGCTCAACACTAGTCTCAAGAGCACCAAGGTTCAAGTGACTAAACTTCTCCTCAAAAACATGATTCACCCTTGATGGAAGGGTATGAATATTAGTGAAAGGGATGTCATCATGAGGAGAAAAATGAGAGAAAGAGTACAATCCAGATGCATGATCCACCACACCTGTAGCAATGATCTCTCTAGTCTCCATGTCTCTAATGTAAACATAATCAGGAGTGAACTCAACTGTCTTACCTTGTGCACCATGAGTAATTTGATAAACTAAAAGGAGATTAGTGGTCAAGGTGGGTACACAAAGAACATCATTAAAACATCATTCACCCATATCAATAGAACCTTTCCCACAAACCTTCATGTATGTATTGTTACCCATCAAAATATTAGATGAACTACAAGGCTCAAAAGAAGAGAACATATCCAAAGAAGATGCCATATGATGAGATGCACCTGAATCAAGAGGCCATCTTGCATTTTCAAGAATAGCAGAAGCCGAGAGTGCTTTACTTTTCATCCCATTAGTAAATCCCACATTCCCTGTCTGTGTAGATGAAGATGCTACCGATTTTGATATGGAAGGAGGAGGAGAAGGCTTTGATGAGGGCAACGGGATGTTGTTCTTCTGAAGGTGAGTAAGCTCATCAATCTTCTTAGTATAACACATATTATCATCATGTCCAAATTTCTTGCAATAAGAACATTTGATCTTCTTCTTTTGTGATGGTTCCTCTTTAGAAGAGGTCTTGGTCTCAGAAGTAGGCTATGAAGGAGCATCCTTAACTTTCTCTTTAGACTTAGAATCATTATTCTGTTTCTTGTCCTTGCCACTTGAAGCCTTAGGATCTTTTGCAAGAAGTGATTGAGATCTTGAAAGTGTTAATATGCCCATATGTGCCAACTTTTCTTGTTCCCTTATGAGTTGCACTGCAAAACCATCAAGAGAAGACATTTTGTGTGCACTACCTAGAGCATCCATGGTAGCATAAAATGCAGAAACAAAAAAAGAATAATCAGGACCTCAGGACCTAAGTTAGAGTGAGTAGATAGAATCAACTGCTCATCACCTTTTTTAACCCCACATTCGAACAATGACAATCTGAGAGAATTAATCTTGGTGAAAAAGTCTTGGATATTGTAAAAATGTCTAGGATAAAGATTCATTAGTTCATTCTCCAAATGAAATTTCCTCATCTTATCTGGCTTACCAAAACGATTCTCTAAGGGAGTCCTATTGATGATGTTTTTGTGCCAACAACAACAATAGAATAAAACACCAAGTATCCTATTCTCTCTTGAATAAATTCTCTCAAAGGCTAAGCTATGTGATCTAGTGAGACAACTTCAAGGTTCCTTATTCATTATTTGCATTGGATTGACTTAGAGATTTGATGTGATCTTGCTAGTAATCACAAAGGGACTTATGCAGACTTCTTGTTTCATTCAGCTTACTTCTCCTTTTCAGTGTGCATGATGCATGTACTATGTAAAAAAAAAAGGAAAAAGGATAAAGGTTCAGAGAAACTAATCTAAAGTCAATGAGGCAATGATGATGCATGAATAGACAAACTCCTTAATCAACTTAACTCCACTTCGCCAAGAATGCCTGCAACTACATGGAGTAGGTGCAATCTCCTAAGGATAGAAAATGGTTTTCAAATCATGAAAGCTTATATAAGCACCCATTAGATAGGGCAGCTCAAACAAGCATTCACAATCAAACTCAAGCAAATTATGATGGAGCTCAGACTAGCTTTACACAACACTTCACCAATGAAGAATGTCAAAAGCATGAGCTAGGAGTTGATCAAATATTCAATACATACATACATTACATTAGTGAGCTACTACTCTACTTCTAATCTACTTAGAAACATCTCTCCATTTCATTAAGATACAAGAAACCATATTATTCCACAAGACAACACTTAACATCAAGCGAACTCCAATGTCTTTGCATTAATCTTGAGAAATATTTAGAACAATTTTCAAGTACTCTCAGAGAATTTCGAGAGTCTCTTCCTACTCTACTTGCCTACTAGAAAACTTCTAACTATTACAAATGAGGCAACAAGGCCTTTATATAGAGTTCCAAAATTACAATGAATGGCCTAGATCAATTCAAGTAGCCAAGGGCCTAGATCAGGCCATCTCAGCAAGTAGTTAAAACAAATTGTGTACATAAGAGAGGTAATGAAGGCATGTTTTCCAAGAAGATTAGCTTGCAGTGAAATGATGTGGCAAAATATGATTGGTTTGATGATGTGTATTTTCCACGTAGGTGCCATCTCAACAACTCTCATGGATTCCATTAGTTTATTCAATTTTCTTTTGGCATATTCCCAAATTGCATCATATGTCTGATGACTTCGGATGTGATCGCTTTGAACTTGAATGATTGGGAATGTATCTTTGTTGATATCGCCTTGTCTCTTTTACAAGTTGGATGTGCATGATACATGTTGCTCATTTGTCTAACTCTATGGTTCTTGTTCTCTTTTTGGCAGGATGTACGTTGATCTTCTTTGAATGCTTGTTCGTAGAGAGTAGTATAGATGATGATGACATGAAGTATGAGACTTTAGAGACTTGAAGTTGTAAAGATCTTGAAGCTGATGGATGAATGTCTTCTCTACACAAGATGAAGTATACTTGCACAATGAACTTGATGTGATCCTTTTGAGTGGCCATCTTCTATCTTCACTTTACTCCTTGCATGAAGGTGGGTCTAGGCGCTTGCTCCTTAGATGATTACTCAACTCCATTAACACTCTTGCAACACAACAAAGAAACAATATCAATCACTTTATAACACAAAGAAATCACTTAAACATTTAAATAATCCTTTTCCAATCTAGGTGCACATCTAGTGTTCTGGAGGTGCAAATTTGCGCCTAAGCTAAAATGGCCTTATATTTGCTATTTTTATGATTCAAATGATTGTGAATGTCTTAGAATGACTCCCCTTATCTAGGCATTCATTTAATGATGTAAAATAATGCCTTTTCACTTGAGGCACTAGAAATAGGTTGCACAGGTGAAAATGTGTGCCTAGATAAACTTAGCTTGTTTCTTGGCTTTTAATACTTTCAAACTCATGTTTAGACTTCCTAGAGACTTCTTCACCAGGGCACCTACTCTCAAGGTGTCCAACACTTTTCTTTCAAATCTCATGCTCTCTATGTGCTAAAGTTGGTATGTAAAGACAAGAAAGTGCACCTAGGCTACTTTTGATTGTTTTTGGCATATTTATGATTTCAAGCACTTTTCAAACTTCCTAGAGGAATACTTCATCCCTAGGAGCAATTTTCCATTTTTACATTCACTTTATTGCTAAGGCGCCAAAATGTTCTGTGAAGGTAAGAAAGTGCGCCTAGCTAAGGTGAATGATTTTCTTTGATTCAGAGAACTGTAGGTGTGTTTGGAAGGCTGAACTCTTCAAGGCACAATTTCATGGTGGAACAAGTGTAAATTGGGGCCCAACACACTAAGCCTTATATTTGTCATTCTGAGGTTTCAAATTCATGTTTAAATACTCAGGAAACTTCTGCATTACTAGGCGCCCAAATAATGCTCTACATGTAACAAAGTGCGCCTATCTTAGATAAAGCAATCTTAGCTCAGTTTTGATCCTTTAGTAGTTTTCCAAATGCCTATTTGTCAATGCCAGTTATGATTGAACAAGGCTCAACCCAGGTCAACCCAGGGTGCACATGGAGGTTCTTACAAGTCAAGAAATGTGCCTAACATACTCAGGTGGTTTCTTCAAGATTTCAAAGATTCCAATCAAATGCATAAGTCGCTTGAAGGGATTTTTGCCTAATGGTGATCAAATTTGAAGGTTCATGTCTTTCTCCTTGCAAGGCACAAAATGATGACTCCACAATCAACAATAGGCACCTAGGCTGAATGAATGTATTTTGGACTTGAAGGATTAAAGGTATCTTTAATAGATCAAACTCTCTTCAAGGAGCTAAATCCCTCTAGGAACTCCTAACCTTTCCTTCTCAAGGTGCTAGTTTATGGTTGAACAGGTCATGATGAGCACCTTGTCTTCCTTGAAGGAACTTGACTGACTCTAGGCGCACTATTGAGGTTGTCTAGTTGAAAATAGGTGCCTTAATAATTTGGCTAGTTTTTTGGCATTTTGATGCTTCAAAGACTTGTTTAGATCATCATAAGAACATTTTATTGCCAGGCGGACATTGGTGTTGTTCAAGAGAGATCTTGCGCCTTAGTATACTTAGCTTGTTCTTTGACATTCCGATGATTTCAACTCAGTGTATAGGTGTTTGGATGACTTTTACTTCAAGGTGACACCAAATTTCATGACTTCTAGTCCTTCTTTTGGAAGGTGCACTTTGCAGGTTCAACAGATATGAAATTGTGCCTTGACTTAGGCTAGTTCCTTCTTCAACTTCTACCAATTCAAGTCTATATATTAGCTCAAAAGGAAGACTTAACACTAAACATTACTTAAAACTCATAGATTTAAGCATACTTCTCCTTAGGCGTAATATGATGGCTTTACTGATACAAAATAGCGCCTTAACTCATTTGGGTGAATTTTTAACTTAGGCAATTGCAAGGCGTCTTTGGGTGGAGTAGCTCTTCAAGGCACACATCTTCTCTTCAACTTAGAAGATCCCCCTCTCAAGGTGCAAGTTTGGGGGTCAATAAGTGATAAAGTGTGCCTCATCTTCCTCAAGCAATCAAACCTAACTCTAGGCACAACTTTGAGTCTTTGCAAGTAGGGAAGTGTGCCTAACTCAACTTGGCTCATTTTCTTGCAAGATTTTCAAAGTCTAAGTCACTTAAAGATCAAAACATCATTTTTTATCAAGGCATCAAGGTTTAAGCTTGTCATTGGTTGTGATTTAGAAATCATCACTCGCTTAGAATCATGTAATTTACCCCATCATTACCACAGACTTCATCATGAAATAGAACCTAAGACATCATCCGAGACTCAAGCAAAGCATTGGAACTCGAAAAAGGGGGGTCCCCATTTGCAATGGGGCGATGTGTGATTAGGTCACAACAAGTCCAAATATCATTAAAATGCTTACAAGATAACACATGATATCTCAAATCAGGAGAAATGGACATAATGAGAGTACCAAGAGCTTAATCTCCTTGATCAAACCATTTCTTTTTCTCTACAACACTTGTGGGTTCAGGATCTTGGTCAAAAGTTTAATCCCTTGCAACTTCAATTTCAACAACAAAATCTCCATATCAGATTTCCACTTAAGATAATTTGTTGTAGTTAGAAGTTCTACTTTAGGAAAATCCATGATGAAACAAGAGAATGCAAAAAATATTCTTCACAATATAAACAATCAACCCCTTTGTTCACAAGAAATGGAGAAAAATCAAGATCATACTTTGATTTGAAAAAATGAACATCAAACAAAAAAATATGAGAGAAATACCTCAAAATACCTTTCCGTTGATATCTGGGACTCAAAAAATAGCCCCCATTTGCAAAAGATATGCAAAAATGAAAAAAAGGACCTATGAAGGCACTTTGAAAGCACTAGCAAGCACCTGGTCATACCATATGACCACCATGAGCACAAAGGCATAAAATTTGGGACCCTTAGGGTGATATTAGTAGTACAACTGATAGGAAAGCTATGCCAAACAATAAGTAAATTCCACCAAGAACTAAGTCACAAGCCACCAAGAATACAAGTCTCCAATCTCAAAGCATGAATCACCACGAGCAAGAGAGACTCTGAATTCCCACCTGAGCCAAAAGCTATTTCAATAGCCAAAAGCTACCTTCAGTGCCAATGTGGGACAAAAGTCCCAATCCATGCCCAAAGAGAGCCGTGGTTGGGCCCACCTCACTTCCGCTGCTGATCTCTGATGAAACCCTAAATTAATATTTTGCAATGAAACTTTAGAATATATAATTTTTTGTCAGATGAATCTACCAATGAGGAGCCATGAGGGTGTGACTTCTCTATGCAAATCACATCCTTCTGTGTTGAATCTAGGCATGCATCCTATTGTGTGGTTACACAACATGCCCCATTTTGACTTGGCAAAACAGGGACCCAACTTTTTGTTTGGCTTGTTCTGTGCTTTCTGGCGGTTTGGTAAAAGTAAGTCATGCAGATCATCATGCAAGAAAGGCTGGGCAGATCATCATCATGAGATTAGTTTGTCAAAATTTGTATTTCATTCCAAAAAACCTCATTTTTGAATAGAGTATCAAATTCCATGCAGGTTTGCCTTTTACATCACCATGATATTCATCAGGATGTGAAAGTTATGAATGGCCAAAGTTTGAGTCAAACCTGACATTTCCAGGGGGAGGATCATATTTCGTAACATCAGTCATATTTCAAAAGATCACCCCGATTTAATTTATCACCCGATAAATCATGCGGTCCGAATATCCGAATGTCAATTTTAGGTGATAGTAGTCCTTACCCGTCAGTAGCCTTATGCATTTCGTGAGGATCATATTTCTCAATGTAACCCGATATTCCTTAATATCCTCCTGCCGTGAAATATCCCTCTAAGCCATTATCCTGATGACATCATTTGAGTCCGATAAACAAAGAAACTGACATGACGATGACGTCATCATCACATTTATCACTCGACAGGATATTTCATAAACATGATCCTACTCGTCTAACATGACGATGACGTCATCATCACATTTATCTCTCGACAGGATATTTCATAAACATGATCCTGCTCGTCTAACATGACAATGATGTCATGATGCCTTGCCGATATAATGAGTTATTATCTGAATGATGTCACCCTGATGTTTCAAAAGGAGAAGCATAAGTTTACCAGTCATATTTGAAACATAAGTTTATCATCTTTGAAACATCACCCAATATACCAAAATATCCTCCTGATGTACTAAACATAACCAAAGGGCGAGTTGATCACCTGATCTTGTCATGATAGTTTTTCCTCTCGAAGAGGATGATCACATGAAACTCGAGATGATATTTGCGAATATCATCTTGTTATTTGAATATCATCCTGTCATACTAATATCACCCCACTCCTGTTGCTGCCATTAACATTTAATGCATGCAGACATGGTAGGTAGTTCCCACTGACCATTAAACCCGATCGAATAGCTGGCAAAATCCTGACTTTCCATGCAGAAAATTAACGAATAAAATCCAATCTATCAGGATTTGCACTAATTTCACCCCTAAGCGCATGGTTAAAGGTGAATTCACCATCATTTTAGTTCTTACCTTGCGATAAAATTGTTTTTTACAGAGCATCAGCTTCCATATCTTCATACAGGCGATAGTCAAACGAATCGAGCTTATAAATGGGAGGAAGTGCGTGATCATCTACAGAATTAAGGGCACTTTTAGAGGTCCACTGGTATAAAGGAAATTTGCATATCCAGGTAAGTAAATGAAACCCTCATCATGCTATTTTTGTAATGGTCAGGTATGGAGTTGTTAATCTAAAGTCCTGATTTATGCACCCCCCATGATAAGTTGATATTGAATAAATACAGTTGGCATGATGGTTAGTAGAGATAATTGTTATCTGCATGCATATGGGTACCTATTGTAAGACAAGATTTTGTTAATTGCAGGCATCCATGGATGATAAGAGGTTGGCTAAGTGTGAGGCTGAATTTAGTAAGCCCATGTTTTCATCTCAGAGGGGCGTCCTGTTCAAATATGGCGCAATCATAAATACCCATCAGGGGAGTACTAGTTTGGAACCCTGGTCAGCTAGGCTGAATGATGAAAAGAATAGAAGTCCTATGCTAGATGTCGTATTGATGTCTGGAATGTGGAATGCTGCCAGTTTCCCGTACTCCATGGAGTGTCCAGAGCTGGTTATCGAGTGTGCCTGGAACTAGAGACCCGGCAGGTGATGAAGCATGGAAGGATATATGCAGACCTATCCATCAAGGGTCTCTCCCAGACATTTCAACTACCAATGGGTAGGCAGGTCAACAGTGTGGACCTAAAAAAATTAGAGAAAGAGTATGAGAATAACAAGAAACAGGCCAGGAAGAACATGTACCAATGGAGGGCTGAGAACAACACATATACTGTAGCCGCCAAACTTCCTGTGCATTTATTCAAATATGATTTTAGTGAGGAGTACCTGTTGATGACTGTTTTGATGCAATCATAACAATAAGTTAAAATTCACATAAAATGAACTGAAACTATACTTGAAAGACAAGAAGGAATCATCTGGTGATTCAACTAATCCCAAGTCTACAATGGTTCGGTTGGTCAAGTTCAGTTGGTCAATGTGAAGCTGTAATGTTCAAGGGGCCTTACGTAGTTTAGGTTTATTTTGTGGTTTACTGGACTAAGAATATGCAAAGAGGTCATAGATTTCAACAAGTATTCTGTTCATTTGCATACAAGTGATACTGGGCTGCAAGTTTTAGAGGGTTTTCTTGGATTTTTGCAGCTTTCTTCTTTATCTGTTTATGAAAACTATCTACTTATAGCTCTGTTATCATGCTTCTTCAAATTTGAGACAATTTCCTTTGGATTTCTATGTTTTCAGCTAGATATTTCAGATGGGTTGGGAAAAGTTAGAAAGATCTACTCTATACCTCACTTAATCTACCGAAGGATCTAAGTGTTTCTGTTATGCACTATGTAAATACCACAGTAATTTGATCAAATCCACAGTAAAAACCCTAAATGTAAGTTCTGAGCATTTTCACAAACATACATTTAAAATTGCAAGCTCTCAAAGAAGATATTTCAAAATACAAAGAAGGGCAGGAGAACACTCAGAAGATAGATGCAGAACTCCAGATTCTATTGTATTAGAAATGAATAGTCATACATGATTTACAATGTAGGAATGACTCTTAGTTTCATTGATCATACTACAGAGAACTTACAAGCTTTACAGATACAATAAGGCAGCCAGACATTCCACACGCACCTTACTGCAGACAAACAGGTGACCTCCTTCTTCTACTTCTAAACTATGCTAAGCTATCATGCTGTGTTTTCCTAGAATCTCTGTTGTAGGCCCTAAAAATCCCTGTTGTAGCCCCTGTTGTAAAGTATTACAGTGTAGAGAGGCACAATATAAAGACATTTTGATTGTCCTCACTACAGCAAAAACCTAACTGAACCCCTGGTTCAAACCCCTAGTTACAGCAATAAATGCAGGTGAACCAGCTCTCAAAAATATCTCAGAGCAGTGGTCAAATCTGGGCGAAATATTGCCCCTTCTGAGAAGTTCCGGCAGCTGGGCAATAACTTCTGTTTGTCTGTTGTGATAATACCTTCAGCTGCGACCTTCCTCTTCACTTGAATGGCCTTGACCTTTTGCATTTCATCTCTATCTTCTTGCTCCTGAGATCAGATCTTCTTCCTCCATGAGGTCACTGTATTGACTTTCCAGCTGCTTCCTCAACTGCAAGCCTGCAAGACAAGACAAGCAATAAGTTTCACATTTATCATAAAAAACAGCATGAAATTAAAATAAGCGTTCAAATCCAGGTGACAGCGCAAGATGGAGAAAATCGGATCCAGAATCCTCTCAAAACGCGTCCAAAATGCGCCCAGACTGCTCAAAATTGATCGGGTCAACTATCGCTGACTGAAAAAATGCCAGAGGTGCCAAAAAGAACACTTTAAAATGTCCACCGCCTCATTTCCCGCCCATCGGCATGATCATCCCTGTCAGTGCGTCAAAAAAACATGTTGGTCGATACACCTCATCATCATGATATTCCGCTTCTGCATATTGGAGAAAAGAACAACAACATCATCATCATCATGTTGAAGAAGAATAGGAGGATATGAATATAATCATGCTGCCGAGGAAAGGAAGATGATGGTGACATCATCATGATATTCGGGCTTCATTGAAATGCTAAGGATGACGTCATCATCATGTTCGGTTAAGATCAGGGGGATATTTGTGATATTGGGTCACCTAAGGAGCATGATCAGGATGATGAAGTGAATATGACCCCTTTCGTGGCCAAGGTAACCCTCTCGAGAAAAAATCAGCATGATGAAGATCATCATCATATTTGCTTTTGTCGAACTTGGAATAAGACGTCATCATCATATTTCGGCAAACGGATCGTGCTTGAAAAAATATCCTGTTTGAAGGAAAAAATGTGATGATGAGGATCATCAGGATATTAGCCTCTGTCGAACATAGAATAAGACATCATCATCATAATTCGCGAACCAGATCAGGTTTTGGAAAATATCCTGTTGAAAGAAAAAATGATGATGCTGATCATCAGGATATTTACTTCTTCGTTTATCAGATCGGGATGACGTCATCATGATATTCAGAGCATTCGTTAAACTTGAACATGACGTCATCATGATATTTCGCCAACCGGATCATGTTTGGGAAAAAATCCTGCCGAAGGGAAAATGTGATGATGATGACCATCAGGATACTTGCAAAAGGTTGTATTTCATCGGCAGGAGGACTTGGCGAAATATCGGGCGTACAAACAAGATCATGATGATCTTGACAATATGACAGGATAAAAATATGATGATGACGTCATCATCATTTTTTGTTTTCGGAGCACAAGGATGAGTTGGTCATCATGATATTTGCGCTAGGGTGATATTACAAAATATGATCATGCTGTTGAGGAAGGCAATATCGACCACTTCTTAATGAATAGGGTGATCATCATGATATTTACTAACCGGAGATCAGGAGGATATGAAGATGATGATCCTCTTCGTCGATTTATGATGATGATGTCTCCATCACTTGGCGAAATTCAGCAAATGACCCGCGAAAGATCAGGATGATATGAAGTCGTCATCATCATATTTCAAACTTCAGCAAATATCATGATGATGACCTTGCGATAGGATTTGAACGTGCGCATGCAAATATGCCGATAATGAATTTGCTAAGTCAGGGTGATCTTATACTATCAGCATGATATTTTAAGATCAGGCGATGCAAAGATATCATGATGATGTTCGCGATACAAAGACCGCTCGACGGGGTAACTTACCTTGACTGAAAGCCGATGTCATCATGATATTCGAACCTCAGGATATTATCGGGGGGGCGTGTTTCAAATATGATGATGATGATGTTCTTCATGTAACCAAAACCAAGTTTATAAAATATGATGCTCTTAAGAAAATCATGATGCTGATGATGCGCCTGAGGCCGTTTGACGGGTAAAGGGAACTACCACCTAAAATTGACGTCCGGATATTGCGACTGCATGATTTTTAGCGGGTGATAGACCAAGATCATGATGATCCTGTCAACATGACTTAGGATATAAAAATATGATGATCCTCCTGCGAATATCAGGTTTGACCAAGACTTTGACCGTGCATAACTTCCACATATGGATGAATTTTCAAGTGAAGTAAAAGGCAAACCTGCATGGAATTTCAAGCTCTTTTAAAATATGAGGTCACAGAAACAAAATATGAACTTTGACAAACAGACCTCATGATGATGACCTACCTCATCATATATCATGATGATGATGCACCTGACCTTCATTTTTACGAGACTGCCAGGAAGCAGAAAAAACACAAGCAGAAGCAAAAAGCAAGACATCAGCAGGGGTCCCCATTTTGCTAAGGAGCATAATGGGGCGTGTTGTGAACATCACAACAACTAGCAACCAAAACAAAACAATTAAATTCAGAGTGTTCAAGGAAACTAGGTGAAATGAACTCATAACTTCCAACTATCTTTCCTGCAAATTACTATTCAGCTTGAGACTCAAAGTGTTCAATAAAGATGCATGAATTTCTATTTTCAGTTTAGTTGTGTGCATGTGATTAATTATCCTCATCTTGAAGATCGGTTGAACAAACCAGTGACTGACATTAGCCTACGTAGGTGAGGATATTCCCTCATAGCCGACCGGATAGAGCCTTGCTGCCAGCGAGCGTCTATAGCCCCGGCAAGGTTATCGTTACAATTCTCCTAAGTAGAGCCCCACTGCCAGCGAGCGTCCATAGCCCCGGTAGAGTTACTTAGATGGCTTAATCTGGATTTTCAGTATAATCCGCTTTATTTATTTATTTATTTTTTTGTTTTCTAACTTTGAAAGATTTCATAAGGTATAGCAATTTGTAACTTCATGATGATGCAAGGAGTGGACACTTGCTGAAATTAAGCTGAGAATTGTAATGGTAGCAAGGGTTACCTCTAATTTTTCACCTAATATCTACACTGGTAGGTTCAACAAACCCAAGGATTTTAGGTGTGTCATCGTGAGAAACCTGCTTCAAATTCTCAATCACATTTATTGAATACAAAATTTCAGAAGATGAACAACTCTCTACATTCATGACAGTGACAGGTTATGTGTAAATTGCAAATGGTTAACCTGAATATCCTAAATTATATACTATTTTGAATGGTTGCTAGTTCTGCTCCTTAATACTCTACAGTAAAATAAAGATCCCTGCTGAGGAGACAACAAACAAACCAAACAAACAGGCTGTACAAACAACACAGCAAAAGAAAAAACTGTACAAACAGAAAGAAACAAAAAGAAGACAAGCTATACAAACAACCAACCCAAGAAGAAAACAGCAAAAGCAGAACTGTACATTATCTACAACATTTTACATTAAGAAAGAAAGGACTGCCTCATCCTGACCTTCAAGCCTGGAAGTAGTGTTTCAAATGCTGGCCATTAACTGGTAATGGCACATCTTCTCCAGTCAAGGTCTTAAGTCTAAAGGTGTTATCTCCTATTATTTCTAAAATTTGTAATGGACCCAGCCATAATTTATCAAATTTTCCATGGCTTCCTTTCTTTTCATGTGCTTTGTCCCAGCACAACACTAAGTCTGATATCCTAAATGTCTTGACTTTTGCCCTTTTGTCAAACCACCTCTTAACAACCGCTTGGTGTTTGGCAAACTTCTCGAGGGCTTGACCTCTTTTCTCCTCTAGTTGCAACATTTGCACTATTCTGGCTTCCCTATGGTTATCAAAGCCTAGATATTCATTGGCAAACTTCTAGGTTGGTATTCTCAGATTAACCGGAAGTATGGGATCAGTCCCATAAACTAAGTGATAAGGTGTGCTACCTAAAGCTGTTTTGAACTTGGTCCTGTCTACCCATAGTGCGTATCTTAATAGGGTATTCCACTCTCTAGGACTTTTGGCAATTAACCTCTTGATGATGTCTAGTAAGATTTTGTTTGTTGATTCAGCCAGTCCATTACCTTGAGGGTAATAATTTGAAGAAAACCTTAGAATGATCCCATATTCAAATGCCCATTTAGAAAATTTTAAAGAAGAGAAAGCAGGGCCGTTATCACATACCAATGAATAGGGCGTTCCAAACCTGGTGATAATGTTTTCTTCAAGGAACTTGATAACTACCTCAGTTGTGGAAAATTTGCAGCAGGTGGCCTCAGTCCACCTTGTACAATAGTCCGTCACCATTAATATAAACTTGTGTCCTACAGAAGATGGGGGATTGATGACTCCGATAAAATCCAAGCCCCACTGTGCAAACGGTCTGGACTCGATCACAGGCTGCAGTGGATTGGCCAGATTTCTTCCTTTGTCTGCTGCAGTCTGACAGGTGTGGCAGCTTCTGATGTGACTCTTAGTATCTTTGAATATAGTGGGCCAGTAATAGCCCGCTCTCAGTATTTTGTGTGCTGTAGCTAAATGGGAACCATGGCCGGTTCCGTACTTGTCATGTAGTTCTGTCAACACTTTATCAGCTTCAGTTCTATTTATAGATCTCAAATAAATTCCATCATGGTTCTTCCTGAATAGAAGACCTCCTTGCACCATATAATGTTGTGCCTTAACCTTCAAAGCTCTCCTCTGAGAAGCCTTCATCTTGCCTGGGTACTTTCCAGCTATCAGGAAGGTGCTTAAATCATCGTACCAGCCTGATGCGTCTTGGGAATTCAATACATATTACTGTTTTATCAGATTTGGATCCATGTTTGCTATTGTCTGCACCAGCGCCTGCCCTCTGACCAGCTTTGCGGGAATGATCTCCATGTCAAATTCTTGCAGTGTGGTGATCCATTTGGCTCTCTTTTCTCCAGGCTCGTTTTGCATCAGCAGCATCTTTACTGCTGCGTCTGGTACTATGGCTTTAATCTGGCTGCGCAGAATGTAGTGTCTAAATTTTTTTACAGCCTTTACTAATGCGAATGCCTGTCTTTCGATATCAAGATATCTCAGCTGTGCATCCTTCAGAGGCGCACTCATAAATGCTATGGGCCTCTCGTCATTATTTTCACCTTTCTGTGTCAAGGCAGCAGCGACAGAATGAGAAGATGCAAAGGAGTAGATGTAAAATGGGCATGTGTAGTCTGGACTTGCCAATACAGGTGCATTAGAAATCGCCTCCTTGATATCTTCAAATGCGGCTTTGGCTACTGGCGTCCATTCCATCTATGCATCTTTCTTTAACATGGCATTCAACGGCTGCACAATCTCTGCAAAACCTGTTATAATCTTCCGAACAAAGTTAATTTTACCAAAAAATGATTTCAATTCTTTCCTACTGTTTGGCATTTGCAAATTTTTTATGGATTCTATTCTATCCGGATCAATTGAAATTCCATTTTCAGAAATGACATGGCCTAATAATTTACCTTCAGTTACGCCAAATATACAATTCTTAGGATTAAGGGAAATCCCATACCTTTCACATCGCTGGAGTACTTTTCTGAGGTCCTCAGCGTGGGTGGATGCATCCTTGGAATACATAGTCAAATCATCCATATATACAACAATGCATTTACCTGATAATCCACGGAATGCAACGTCCATGGCCCTCTGAAAAGTGGCACCTGGATTAATCAGACCAAAAGGCATTCTTCTATACGCATAATTTCCCCATTTGCAAGTGAAGGTGGTTTTTAGTCTATCCTCTCTGTCAATTAAAACCTGCTTATAACCTGAAAAACCATCCAAAAAAGACATCATCTTTGCGCCATTTACTGCTTGCAGTACTTCATCTATTGGGGGCAAAGGATAATTATCCTTTTCAGAAGCCTTGTTTAAATTTCTAAAGTCTACGCACAACCTAATGTCTCCGTTTTTCTTCCTTACTGGTACTAAGTTAGCTACCCAGACAGAATGTCTGACTGGAAAAATTATTCCAGCGGACAGTAGTTTTTTAACTTCCTCAAAGATTAAAGGCTCTAGAATGGCATTTACAGGCCTCTGTTTCTACCTAAATGGTTTGACTTCTTTTCTTAAAGGTATGACGTGAGTTATGATGGACTCATCAAATGTTTTCAAGTCTTCATAAGTCCATGCTATGACATGTTTATATTCTTTCAGAACATCCAGAACCTCTTTTCTGATTTTCTTAGAGCAAGCCTTCCCAATTAGTACATTTTGCGGATTTAGCTTAGTCCCTAAGTTATGTAAATCACACTTACCCCCTTCTGTTTTGGGTAAGTCTTTCTATTTTATTATTCCGTCGAAGTCAAAGATGTGTTCTAATTCAATTACTCCTTTTGGCAAGAAGTTGCTCTTTAAGTTGATCATATCTTCTTCGTCCCATGTTACTTCAGGCCTTTCTTGTTCATCAATAATTTGGGCCTCAAATGCCTCATTACAAGTCAGAAAATCAATAATTTGCTGATCCTCTCCAAATACCTGAAAGTGTGTAATGTTGTCTGGTATACTGGGCACGTTAACTAGCTCAACAGCAAATCGTCTTAATCCTGACAGTGTCAATGGTTCTAATGTACTAGCAGCAACTGCTAACGCATCTGGCCTGTGGTTCAGCTCTCTAGGAATGTGCTCTATGTTAAAAGCATCAAATGAATCCATTAAACCCCAAACTCTATGTCTGTAACTGATCATTTTCTTATAATTGCAGTAACTGATCATTTTCTTATAATTGCAGGCATATAGTTTCCTAACTTGTCTGACTACTAATTCAGAGTCTGAAAATACTCTGATGGTTTTTACCCCTTTCCTGATGGCCATGACAAGTCCTAAAATTAGGGCCTCATATTCAGCAATATTATTAGTGCAGGAAAATTGTAATCTATATGCTGCCAAATGTGATTTACCTTGAGGATTTATGAGTTCAATACCTGCACCTGCACCCTGTTTTGATTTGGACCCATCACATTTTAATGTCCACATGCCATCTTTACTTTTCTGATCTTTTACCTTGGCATACTTTGTCTCTTTTATTGCCTGTGGGGTGTTGTCTTGTTGATTCATGGGTTTTTCCGTTTGGTTATCTTGCATATGTGTGTTTGTAGTTTGCAACTCAGAAAGATGACTACCCTCATCTTCTATTTCTTTTCCTAAATCTGGGGTCAGGGTATCTATATTATCCTGAACATATCTCTGTGTTAGATCAGGATGCTCATTTTTCTCTTGTGACTCTACCTTCCCTATGCACTTCTTGTATTCATATTCAATGATGTCTTTGCATATTTCACAATTCTCCTCAGAATGTTGCCTATCATGGACTCTACACCTATTTTTATATAACTTACATTGGACTGGGAGATTGTGTGTAACGCACTCTTCCACCTCTCGTCTAATGGCATGACCAAATTTGTCTATTGCATTGTTTTCCTCATCTGAAGAATTTCCGTCAGACTCAATGAATAGTGCTGTTCTATTGCTGACACACTTCTTTCTAATGTTTAACATCATAATCTCTTCAATCTGTATCCCATTGTTGGTAACTCTATAGACACCTGGTTCAACAGCAGCATATAATATTTCATTAGTTCGATTATACTCTGTTATCATATGTTTCATTCTGGGCTCTGCCCCTATTCTGATCTGGTTTGGGATGCCTCTCCATGGTAACCACATGTGTGAAAAGTCAGTAGCCATATATCCGTTTAATGTCTTGGACCAATCCCTACTCAGCAACATTCCATAATTTATGGGTATATCCACTACTTGGATGTCAATGATTTGGCTCACCCTAGGGTCTGAAGCTAACTGCACTTGTATGTTCATGAGTTCTCCTATCACGCTAACCTCGGTCTTATCTAATTGCGTGACAACCTTGGCAGATTTGGTGGGAGTCAGCCCGAGAGTTTTACATATTCCTAAGGGCATTACGTTGGCTGAAGCACCAGAATCTACCATGCAATTGTGTATATTCTTCCCACACAACCTAACAGTTAACAAGAAAGGTTGAGTATCCCTCTTATCCGCATGTATTACTACATTTGTGTTGGAAGGCTGCTCAACTTTCTTACCTTTCTCCTTAGGTGGTGAATCACTACTAGGAACAGTTATATCAGCAGACACCATGTTTGTCATGGATGTATCCAGGGATTTTAAAAAAGCATTTCTGATCCCTGGGGTCTTCAATAATTCATTTAGAGGTATGCTGACCTTCATTTTCTTTATTTCCTCTGATAAGTAATTCATTAGTCTTGTTGTCTCTATTGTTTCTGTCTTGCTTGTTTGATCCTTTTGCACTGCTGTTCCGTTATTTGTGTGCTGACTAGCTTTAAGTATGGCAGGATTGTTGCTAGCATTCTGATCTGGGGGTGTATTGATGTTATTCGGAGGAGTGGAAGTGGTGAAAGGTCCTCCCGGCCTAGGGTTGTTCCTCAAATTGTAGGTGTGGCTTTTATTTGTCTGTTGAAAGGCCTGCACCTCTTCTGTTTCATTTAATATCTCGTTTTCAGATTCAAAAGGAAACTAAAAAGCATTTAACACAAAGGCTGATTCGGGATAAAGACTTTCACAACAGTATGGTTCATCCTCTAGCAATTCATCCTCCTTCTCTTCTGCAGTTGCAAAGGTAAACATTTCTAAGACTAATGCTGTGTCATATTCTGAGGGTACTACCTCATTACCCTTAGGAATGAGAAATTCAGAGGTAGGAGGCTGTACATCTACGTTGAAAATACTAGCTGCCAAGTGGAATTGTGGACAGTCATGCTCAGCATGGGCATTAGTATTGTGAAATCTGCACCAATTTTTGGGTGCTGTATTGGCCATTTGTATGTTAGTTATTTGTTTTGCACCATGATTATCTGTATTCTCAAAAGGAGAAGCCAGAGTACCATTGTTGGGCCCAGTGTTCCATGTCTTGGGTGGCCTAGATTGATTCTGGTTCTTGTTATTATTGCCCCAGGTCCTATTATCTATCACTGGCCCCCTATTTTGCATTGGTTGCCCCTGACTGGGGCCTTGATGCTGATTGTAGTTTTGGTTCTGATTGTACTGCTGATTTTGATTGAGACTATAATTCTGATTTTGGCCTTGGTTGTGATTTTGATGTGGATTGTAGTTTTGGTTGCTTCTGCCATAGAGATTCTCATTTCTTAGCTGTGTCACTTCGGTTGTTAATCTTTTCAAATGTGCAGTAATCTCTTTGATGTCTTCCCTATCCTCTTGTGCTTTTGCCACAGTTACATCCCTAGGAAGTTGGAAGAAAGGCTGACCATTATTTTGACTGTTATTGGAAGTACTAGCCGTGTAAGGAGTTATAGCCTGGATTGGAGTAGGGTTATACACAGGTGTGTAAGAAGGAACCGGATTTATTAGTGGAGCATGCTACACAGGGACTCCATTCCATGGGTGTGCCTGATTCTGCACCCCAAAATTTCCTCCAAATGGACTGTAAGTTGTATGTCTCATTTCTTGGTTCACTGAGGCTGCCTCTTTATAGGCTTTGCATATTGAATCTATGTCAGGTTTCCTTTTGACAAACATGGCAGTTAAAGGATCCAAAGCAGCATAGTACATAGCTAACAAGGGAGCATCATCTATGGTATAAGGGGCTACTAGCCTAGAATAGGCCTTTTGAAATCTGTCATTGAAATTATCAATTAGCTCTCCCTCACCTCGTTTTATAGCAGCCAACTTATGATACAAAGCACAAGGGTCAATGGGTCCTCTAAATCTTGACAGAAATGCTTCTTCCATAAGTGCCCAGGAAGAAATGTAACCATTGGGTAAGTTTACGTACCAGCTAGAGGCCTGCTCATTAAAGGTGTAAGGAAACAACCTACACACAACATCCTCGTGCTCTAACATAGCCCTAAAACATGCTTCCTTAAATATTCTAATATGATCTTTCGGGTCCTGATGCAACTGGTATTTGGGACATATCTTTTCTGGATTTTTTGGCATGTCATGAAAATTGTTGAAGAATATGGGAGAATTGACATCGAAATAAGCCATTGCAGGTGTTTGAGCTTGACTTGAACTTGCAGAAATACCTGGATTGATTGGTGGATTAGGATTTAGAGGAGGATTGAGACCTCGAGGAGTGCCTGAACCAAGATTTAAAG
Source organism: Cunninghamia lanceolata (assembly GCA_027924645.1). Classification (NCBI taxonomy): domain Eukaryota; kingdom Viridiplantae; phylum Streptophyta; class Pinopsida; order Cupressales; family Cupressaceae; genus Cunninghamia; species Cunninghamia lanceolata. Next base: position 7,579,096 of record BSBN01000934.1, read on the forward strand.
ATCTGAACAGTGATCTATTAGGACTTACAATACTACGGATGTTAAAAGGTGACCCAGGAGGTGTTCCAGATGAACTTCCTGCTTGCGATATCTTTGGATTCCAGATTAAAGGGCTTTTACTTCGCCTTGTATCAGGTAGTTGCACAAATATATCTCCTGAACTGGACCTAAACCTAGTCACTCTGTTACTGTCATTAGCCAGTTTGAAATGAAACCTAACTCAGGCAGGCCCTCCTTCTAGCGCCAGAAAACTGTTGATGACTGTTTTGATGCAATCATAACAATAAGTTAAAATTCACATAAAATGAACTGAAACTATACTTGAAAGATAAGAAGGAATCATCTGGTGATTCAACTAATCCCAAGTCTACAATGGTTCGGTTGGTCAAGTTCAGTTGGTCAATGTGAAGCTGTAATGTTCAAGGGGCCTTACGTAGTTTAGGTTTATTTTGTGGTTTACTGGACTAAGAATATGCAAAGAGGTCATAGATTTCAACAAGTATTCTGTTCATTTGCATACAAGTGATACTGGGCTGCAAGTTTTAGAGGGTTTTCTTGGATTTTTGCAGCTTTCTTCTTTATCTGTTTATGAAAACTGTCTACTTATAGCTCTGTTATCATGCTTCTTCAAATTTGAGACAATTTCCTTTGGATTTCTACGTTTTCAGCTAGATATTTCAGATGGGTTGGGAAAAGTTAGAAAGATCTACTCTATACCTCACTTAATCTACCGAAGGATCTAAGTGTTTCTGTTATGCACTATGTAAATACCACAGTAATTTGATCAAATCCACAGTAAAAACCCTAAATGTAAGTTCTGAGCATTTTCACAAACATACATTTAAAATTGCAAGCTCTCAAAGAAGATATTTCAAAATACAAAGAAGGGCAGGAGAACACTCAGAAGATAGATGCAGAACTCCAGATTCTATTGTATTAGAAACGAATAGTCATACATGATTTACAATGTAGGAATGACTCTTAGTTTCATTGATCATACTACAGAGAACTTACAAGCTTTACAGATACAATAAGGCAGCTAGACATTCCACGCGCACCTTACTGCAGACAAACAGGTGACCTCCTTCTTCTACTTCTAAACTATGCTAAGCTATCATGCTGTGTTTTCCTAGAATCTCTGTTGTAGGCCCTAAAAATCCCTGTTGTAGCCCCTGTTGTAAAGTATTACAGTGTAGAGAGGCACAATATAAAGACATTTTGATTGTCCTCACTACAGCAAAAACCTAACTGAACCCCTGGTTCAAACCCCTAGTTACAGCAATAAATGCAGGTGAACCAGCTCTCAAAAATATCTCAGAGCAGTGGTCAAATCTGGGTGAAATATTGCCCCTTCTGAGAAGTTCCGGCAGCTGGGCAATAACTTCTGTTTGTCTGTTGTGATAATACCTTCAGCTGCGACCTTCCTCTTCACTTGAATGGCCTTGACCTTTTGCATTTCATCTCTATCTTCTTGCTCCTGAGATCAGATCTTCTTCCTCCATGAGGTCACTGTATTGACTTTCCAGCTGCTTCCTCAACTGCAAGCCTGCAAGACAAGACAAGCAATAAGTTTCACATTTATCATAAAAAATAGCATGAAATTAAAATAAGCGTTCAAATCCAGGTGACAGCGCAAGATGGAGAAAATCGGATCCAGAATCCTCTCAAAACGCGTCCAAAATGCGCCCAGACTACTCAAAATTGATCAGGTCAACTATCGCTGACTGAAAAAATGCCAGAGGCGCCAAAAAAAAACACTTTAAAATGTCCACCGCCTCATTTCCCACCCATCGGCATGATCATCCCTGTCGGTGCGTCAAAAAAACATGTTGGTCGATACACCTCATCATCATGATATTCCGCTTCTGCATATTGGAGAAAAGAACAACAACATCATCATCATCATGTTGAAGAAGAATAGGAGGATATGAATATAATCATGCTACCGAGGAAAGGAAGATGATGGTGACGTCATCATGATATTCGGGCTTCATTGAAATGCTAAGGATGACGTCATCATCATGTTCGGTTAAGATCAGGGGGATATTTGTGATATCGGGTCACCTAAGGAGCATGATCAGGATGATGAAGTGAATATGACCCCTTTCGTGGCCAAGGTAACCCTCTCGAGAAAAAATCAGCATGATGAAGATCATCATCATATTTGCTTTTGTCGAACTTGGAATAAGACGTCATCATCATATTTCGGCAAACGGATTGTGCTTGAAAAAATATCTTGTTTGAAGGAAAAAATGTGATGATGAGGATCATCAGGATATTAGCCTCTGTCGAACATAGAATAAGACATCATCATCATAATTCGCGAACCAGATCGGGTTTTGGAAAATATCCTGTTGAAAGAAAAAATGATGATGCTGATCATCAGGATATTTACTTCTTCGTTTATCAGATCGGGATGATGTCATCATGATATTCGGAGCATTCGTTAAACTTGAACATGACATCATCATGATATTTCGCCAACCGGATCATGTTTGGGAAAAAATCCTGCCGAAGGGAAAATGTGATGATGATGATCATCAGGATACTTGCAAAAGGTTGTATTTCATCGGCAGGAGGACTTGGCGAAATATCGGGCGTACAAACAAGATCATGATGATCTTGACAATATGACAGGATAAAAATATGATGATGACGTCATCATCATTTTTTGTTTTCGGAGCACAAGGATGAGTTGGTCATCATGATATTTGCGCTAGGGTGATATTACAAAATATGATCATGCTGTTGAGGAAGGCAATATCAACCACTTCTTAATGAATAGGGTGATCATCATGATATTTACTAACCGGAGATCAGGAGGATATGAAGATGATGATCCTCTTCGTCGATTTATGATGATGATGTCTCCATCACTTGGCGAAATTCAGCAAATGACCCGCGAAAGATCAGGATGATATGAAGTCGTCATCATCATATTTCGAACTTCAGCAAATATCATGATGATGACCTTGCGATAGGATTTGAACGTGCGCATGCAAATATGCCAATAATGAATTTGCTAAGTCAGGGTGATCTTATACTATCAGCATGATATTTTAAGATCAGGCGATGCAAAGATATCATGATGATGTTCGCGATACAAAGACCGCTCGACGGGGTAACTTACCTTGACTGAAAGCCGATGTCATCATGATATTCGAACCTCAGGATATTATCGGGGGGGCGTGTTTCAAATATGATGATGATGATGTTCTTCATGTAACCAAAACCAAGTTTATAAAATATGACGCTCTTAAGAAAATCATGATGCTGATGATGCTCCTGAGGCCGTTTGACGAGTAAAGGGAACTACCACCTAAAATTGACGTCCGGATATTGCGACTGCATGATTTTTAGCGGGTGATAGACCAAGATCATGATGATCCTGTCAACATGACTTAGGATATAAAAATATGATGATCCTCCTGTGAATATCAGGTTTGACCAAGACTTTGACCGTGCATAACTTCCACATATGGACGAATTTTCAAGTGAAGTAAAAGGCAAACCTGCATGGAATTCCAAGCTCTTTTAAAATATGAGGTCACAGAAACAAAATATGAACTTTGACAAACAAACCTCATGATGATGACCTACCTCATCATATATCATGATGATGATGCACCTGACCTTCATTTTTACCAGACCGCCAGGAAGCAGAAAATACACAAGCAGAAGCAAAAAGCAAGACATCAGCAGGGGTCCCCATTTTGCTAAGGAGCATAATGGGGCGTGTTGTGAACATCACAACAGTACCAATACATGATTGCACTATTGAGTAGAGTCACAGGCCAGCCTGATGCTGGTAGTTTTAAGGACTAGATGTATGGTGTGATCATGATGTGCATATATTCAGACATCAAGCCATTGTGGGGCCAGCTAATAAGTGATGCTCTGCATGAACAGCTGATGAACCTAGGAGGTTCAAACTGTGCTTTCTATATGACGTCATACTTGTCTACTCCTGTGCTTACAAAGGCACATTTGATGCACTGGTTACAGATGGAAGAGTCACAAGCACAATTAATGTTGTGCATATTTGGGATCATCATCCCTAGCTGCAAAGAGCCAATTATCTCCAAGATTACAAACTGGTAAATGATGCATTCTCTATGCATCTGGTCAAAACCATGGAGGAGGACAGAACAAAGCGATTGAGCATGGAAGCTCAAGAGATAATCTATAGGCATGGAGCTTGGTATATACAATTTGCCACATTTTCTTACATGAGGATTGAGGGTTTTGAAGGAAATCCCCTCATGCTGCCAAGGTATCCCACTTATGCAGTGATACTGATGGAATTTATAAGGCAGAGCTCCACAATGTTGAAAACATATAAGGATGCCCAGAAGCTGCTGCCAATTTTGTTTCCAGTCACCATTGGCTGGTACATGTGTCCTGATTCAGAGAACATCAAGAAGGTGATGGTCACCTTAAATAAAATGCAATTGCAGCCATTTCCAATAATAAGACCATATGATCCTTATGGCAAGATGCATAAAATAATAGGAAAGCCTATTCACCAAAGGCACCTAGAGGACTTCTGGGCTGACTATGAAGATGAAGTAGAAGCAAGAAGAAGAAGATATCAAAGGCTAACACTAAATCAAGTCAGAACCTTTGACTACATCCCCATCCCTCAATAATTGAAGAAGGATGATGGCAGGATAATTGCAGATGAGTATGGAGAGAAGAAGATATATAACGACACCATCTCTGCACCTGACCTCACCATACAAGAGGACATATCCTTGGACCCCTTCATCACCAGGACCCTACAGCTAACCCAAGCCTGGGTTGATGAACAGATAGAGGATTTGAAGAAGAAAGGTGTTGCCATTAATATGGACAACAAAAAGAAGGGGCAGGATATTCCTGATGGGGAGTATGATGACTTTATAAATGAGAAAAGGAAGTCTAAGGGAGATAGGCTCCCTCCACAACAACAACAGAGCAAAAGACCCCCAAGGGGCAAGAAAATAGATAATGAACCCAAAGGGGTTATCATTGAATGGGCTGTGTTCATAGCTGAAGAGGCAACAGCATCAGGATCAGGATCAGGATCTGCATCACCTCAATGGACAAGGAAACAAAAGTCTAAGAAAGAAAAGACAACAGAGGCTAGAATTACTGAGACCCAAGAAGAGGGTCAATCCTCAAGAAAACCAGATGAAGAGGATGTCCTCATGGAGGAAGAGCCTGAGGAAGAAGAGGCCCCTTTGTTATTCAAAAGGAAGAGAAGAGCTCCACAGGTGATGGTACCTACCCCACCAAAGAGACCAAGAACCCCCATGAGGGGTGAAATAAGGCAGCCCCCTACATTGTTACAAGGGGCAGGTAGTGAAGTGCATAGGGAACTTCAACACAATGTTCCACTTCCTACCATCGTCAAGTTCAAGACTGAGCTTGCAGAGGACTAGATGAAAGAGACCTCCCAGACACATGCAGAAGGTCACATCTCACTGGAGAAGACAATAAATTTGTCCGATGATGAAGTTGTGCAGGAAGTGGCTTCACAAAAGATGGAAACCCTTGCTGTAGGTACACACATGACCCCTCACAAGACTCCACCAGTTCAAACTGTACTGGAGGAGATAAAGCAAGTGGAAATAGAAAAGGAAAAAAGCCCAGAGAGAATAGCCCAAGAAATAGGGCTAGATACATTAATTGCACAGGTGACAAGTCCTGTGGTGGTAGACTTTACAGAGAAATAGGATGTGAATCCTAAACATCTAGCAGGATCACCTGATAAAGGGCAACCTGTAGAAGAAGTGAAGATGGCAGAACCAAAGGGCCATACTTCAGAGATAAGTCAACAGGGTACATCAGCGGAGCCTACTATAGTAGAAGTTCAAGAAAAGCAAGCTGACGAGAAAGAGGTAATAATAGATCCTGTTGCTATAGTTCAAGAAGTAAGTAGTATGGGTGCAGAACAAACTACAGTTTTAGAACCAGCACCAGCACTTAAGGAAACTTCACAAGTATCCACTACTGTGAATGTTCCTCAGCAAGAGGAAAAGTTGAAAGTGGATGAGGTGATAACAGAAAAGGATCATGATCATCATGATTAACATATGGATACATCACAAGATCCTCCACCTCAAGAAGATGCTCCTCTGGAGAAAGAAGTTCCTCAACAGGATGATGTGCCACTAGATCAACATCAAAGCGAGCATCATGAAGAAGAACTAAGGAAATCGCCTTCTCTATCACATCTACTAACAGAAATAGGAGATAAAGGTGAACATCATGATGATGCAGAAAAACATGATCAGGTACCCCCATTGTTCGAGAAAGAGGTAAATACAGAGGTAGAGTTTGAAATTTAAGAATTTGATGTATCTACCTTATTTTCTGAGAATATAATAAAACCCAAGAGGAAGGCTAGAATGACTTCGGCTATTAAGAGGGATACAACAACTGGGAGAAGGACTGCATAGATTGCATTACCTATTGTAGAGAAAGAAAAAGGTAAAATTACCTTAGATGAGTTTCAGATCAGCACAGTGGACTTAGGTTTTACCAATGAAGACCAAGAGGGTCAAGAGGGCAAAGATATTATTGATTCTTTAATTCAGAAGGTGAAAAGAGAGAAGGAGAAAAATAAGCAACACAAAGAGCACATTGCTCAGTTGCATGCCTACATAGGAAGGCTGACCAATACTGAAGATACTTCAACAGAACAAGCAGTCCCATTGACTACTATTTCTCAGGAGGAGGTGAATAAATTAGATCTTATGAAACATGAGGCATCTGTACTAAGGAAATGGATGTCATCCACATTGGATAGTGCAGAGGAAGTGGTAAGGGCCTCTTTGAAGAGGTGGAATACTCTCAGTGACTCCAGCTCAAGAGTAGATAAATTGTAGATGTAGACAGGCAAAAGATCTTACATATTGGAAAAGATATTGAACATCCTGGGAGAAATAAGGAGGATAAATCCTTAGTTGCTTATCAACAAATAGGTATTGAACAATAATACTGCCTTATTGGTTGATATATGGTATAGGGACATTCAATTTGAATGTGGAGTACTCAGAAGATGCAATAATAAACTAAGAGATATCAGCATGAAGTTGCATGACTTAATGTCTGTTGAGGTAGAAATGTTGGAAACACTGGAAGGAAAAGTGGAATGGAAAGTAGAAAATCAAGATGAAGAGTTTGCCATCAAAGCTTTACACAGCGACTTCCAATCAGTAGCTAGTGATCCACTTGTCCACTTGACAGAAGAAGTCATAGACAAAATAATGAGAATCAAAGTCAAGATGGAAAATTACAATGAGACGCTGCAAAACAAGAAAGACAAACTGGACAGCAGTAGACACAAGTACGAGGCACACAAGCATGCCATTATCAAAGCAAAGACTCAGGATGGCGGAGAAATAGATAGAATTGTGCAGTTATATGAGCAGATCCGGAGCAGCATGCAGCCTCATATGTGAAGTCATCATCATCAGGATGATGAAAGTTCAGGAAGTGATGCACATGATGATGATGCACATGAATCAGATAAGGTAGATGATAATGCAGTATAAAGTAAATATCAACATCAGATACTTAGTGGAAATAAGTTTTTAGATAGTTGCCAGCTGGCCACTTGTGCCATTTTGATAAGGTTGACATAGTCAAAGGGAAATCTTGACTGTAGATATTCATAGACAAATCAAGATCATTGATCTTCTTGTAACGGATTCCTCACTTTGTTCTATAAAAGGTGCTGGAATGCCTCTTTTCTAATATTCAAAACTTAATTGAAATCTGTCTGTTGAAGTATTCAGGGCTCATTTCAAAGCTTCTTGTATACATCTATATCTTTGCATACTTAATGAATGAGAAGACCTGTTTGATTACAATTCATAGTAAATCTTGAGTAATCAGTGTGTGAATTCTAGATATATGCTGTGATTTGCTACATCCCTTGGAGTGCATGTCTACTTGCATATGTTGCTTTCATACATATTCCTTTGAAGTTAGCATCAACTGTATCTAGCTGTGGAATGTCCTGGTGAACATATGGTTTAGTTTTCTTCTCTTCATGACTATATCTGATGTACATGTGGTTCAATAGCTAAAGGTTCAACTTTAATTTGAAGCATTTCTTTCAATTTCTTTAAATTTCAGAGCATTTCACTATCATAATTGCAAATAATTGATAATCTCAAGCAAATAACACAGAATATGTAGATATCTCATAGATAATAGTATATCTTTAGCATATTTAGAGACAAAGCATGTATAATTGGTAAATATCATGCAAAGATTTGAATATCCTTGCATCATTTGATCAAACAACTGTGTAAGATGACCTCTCTATGAAAGATCTTTGCAGAGGCAGTGTCATGATGATGAACTTCATGTAAGGCCCCAAAATGGAAACAACAACACACATCAACCTCTGAGTAATGTCAGAAGATTAAGACCTAATCATCGGAGACTTGGGATCATGAATTCTCTGAATTCATCATATTTTTCAATATGAATAAAGGTTAATGTGTACTTTTATTCTATGCTTGTTTATGACTAACATCATGACCAACATAAATTGGTGCTAGAAGGAGGGCCTTTATCTGAAAGTGGACGCTCATCATCATTATTTTTAGGTTTGATGATGCAGAGAGTAAGGTAACCCCAGTGCATTCATGAATTTCAAATATTGCTCAAATATTTACTGTAGCAAGCTTGTAGATGTTCATGTGTAAAGTTCCTGAAATTAGTCATAAATATTGCAAGCTTTACAGTAGATCATCATGAATCCACAAATATCAGCCAATGTTAAGTAAATCCGTTCAAGCTTTGAAGAGTTTTGGCCTTAGAAACTTGATATCTTGTGGTAAGAGTCATTATACCCTGTTATCACCTCATGTTTGCACTACTCTTGCAAATATTTCATAAATATCTAGTCAGATCAGCCGTCCGACCGTAAATATCACCTCAGCTGGTGAAATCCAGCCAAAATTTGCAAAGTTCCAGCCAATTTGCCTCAAAATCAAGAAATCCTGGCTCACAGGATAAATACCAGGTCTAGACCTAGTGGAGTCTTTGAAGAATTGCCTGTTAGAGGGTTCAGACCTAGAACTGTAGACATCCATCATACTGCCGGGTCCAGTGCATCAGGAGCTTCACTAGAACCTCCTCCTGTAACTCCTGTTGGTTTGCAAATACCTTCTAGGATATCTGTGACACCTCCTATTCAACCTCAACCCCAGGTCCAACCTCAACCAGCTGTACCACAGGCTCAACCCCCTCCGATTGCAATGTCTTTCTTTGCAGCAGAGTCACCTTTGACTTTCAATGCATATCATGAGTTACCAAAGAATCTGGATAAGCTTTGTCCAAAGTATCATCCTTATCAGGATGTTGAAGATCATATCAGAACCATTAAAGAGGCCTGCTGTAGGGCCCGAATAGAATATCAAGATGTTGTATGTAGATTATTTCCTTTTTCCTTAGGGGAAGAGGCTTATAATTAGTTTATTAGTCTTGGTTAGGGTTCTGTTGGTTCATGGGCTATCCTAGAGAAAGCTTTCATAGATAGGTTCAAGGTACCAATTGATCCTTCAATGAATTATCACGTATTTGCCACTATTAAGAGGTTTGAAGGTGAACCTATTGCCAACTTTAATGTTAGGTTCCAGAAAATGCTATCCAAGTTAGTTGCCCCTTATGTAGTAGGAGATGCTGCTGCTAGGAGTATTTATTACTCATCTCTAGATCCTTTGACTTCCATGTTCATCAGGAGAACACATCCTGAGATCACTACCTTAACAGGAGCTTTTCAAGAAGCTATCAAGGTGAATCAGCAATTAGTTCCTGCCCCTACACCAAATGTTGCATTCCCTACATTACCTAGCATGTATCCAACTTATCCTCCTGCATATCCAGTACAGCAACATCCTAATGGAGCTATGATACCTCCAGCAGTCATGCATGCACCTTTGCAAGTACCTCCATTAAGTATCATGACACCTCCTAGTGGGAATAGCAAGATGCCACAATATCCCGCACAAACTCAAACACCTCAAGGTGCGGATCAGAACAATAACCATGGATCCTCTTTCTTCAAGCCTCAAAGTGAAAATGTAGTAGCCAAAGCTCAAGAAGAGAAGGAAGAAATTAAAGAAATCTCTACTCAACTAAGAAAACTCACTACAGAAGTGACACATTTGAGAAATCAAAGTTTCTATTCCTAGTCAAATCAGAATAGAAATTATTCCAATGACAGACCAAATTATCCTGACAGATGATATAATAACAACAGTAATTTCAATAATAGTGGTGGAAATAACAATAATCCTCAGAGACAGCCTAGTGTATGGAATTCCAGGCCAAATAATGGTTCATTACCATCGCCTTTAGGTAATCAGCCACCTAGTGAAGCCAAACAGACTACTAGAGTCAATCTTGCCAAAGCAACCCTCACCAACTAGTGCAGGATACACAGCACAAATGCTCATGCAGAGTTAGATTGTCCACAATTTAGAATTGCTGCTAGCATTTTCCAAACAGAAGTGTTTAATACTGCAGGACATCCACCTCAGGTGGAAGGTAATGAAATAGTTCCTTGTGGATATGATTCAGCCCTAGTGCTCGAAAGTTATACTGAGCATCAAAATTATTCTTATGCATGTGAAGAATCTGCTTTGGCCTTTGAATCAAACTATTTCTTCCTTTTTGAGGATGAGAATGAACCGTCTACTAAACATGAGGAAGTGCATGTATACCAACAGCAATATCCTGGTAGACATAATTATAATTTGAGAAGTAGCTCTAACAGACCTGCTAGTCCATTGACATCATCTCTACCTCGAAATAATTTTAACACACCTCCTGACCCCAAAGGTAGTAATAACCTTGGGTTCCCCAAGGTAAATGCTTAATATCTATCACCTCAAGATACAGCATCAAAAGCTGTTGCCTTACCTCAGAAGTCTAATAAACTTGTCACATACTTGGCTGATGAGATGAAAAAGATAAAGATCAGCCTGTCTTTATCAGAGTTGTTGAAAACTCCTGCAATCAAAAAAGCTTTTATGAAGTCACTAGATGATCTTGCTCCTAAAGAGGATATTCCTTCTCCAAGTCATCTTAGCAATAAAGATCATGGTCCTAGAGATAATAATATCAAGCCTAAGGTGCCAGCTACTGTCCAAGCTATAGAAACCTCACATATGACATTATATAGAGATAAGAGTGAGTCACCACCTTTCCTCCTTACCATAAGGACGTTTGGAAAGAATTTACACAACTGTTTAGTAGATTCAGGTGCATCTACAAATGTGATGCCCTTGTCCATATGCAATGCCTTAGGACTGCATCCTGCTAAATCCCTAAAGAAGGTGACATAGTTAGATAAGACAGAGGTGAGTGTAGTAGGAGAACTGACTCATATACACATGCAGCTAGCATCTGATCCTAGGATCCAGTACTATATTGATATTCAGGTAGTTGACATACCTAATACATATGGGATGCTACTTAGCAGGGACTGGTCAAAGACTTTGAATGGATATATGTCCACTGACTTTAGTCACATGTGGTTACCTTGGAAAGGTATACCAAACCAGATAAGAATAGATGCTGAACCCAAAATGAAACACATGATAACCGAGTATAATAAAATGAATGAGATCATGTATGTTGATGTTGAGCCTGGAGTTTATGCCATTAGACCACAGACTATCAGGATAGAAGAGATCCTGATGCTTGATTTTCATCATCATCATCATCATGATCATCAAGAAGACATGCAGTTTGTAGAAACTGATAGTAATTTTGAGAACAAAAATGAAATAGACCACTTCAGAAACTTTGAGATGCATCTGTCCAAACAGGTAAGGCGTTGTCAATTGTTAAATATACCTGCTAATGATATTTTGATTAATGGATGGTGCAGATTACATGATGAAGGGCATTCAGAAAAGACATGTGAAACATGCTTAGACATGATGATGTTGGAGCAGACATGTAGTGAGGCATCATCGTCATATTCTGAGGTAAGTTCTACATCTGGTGATGATGATGATATTGATTCTTTTTTGTCTTCTGTAGGAACCATAGAAAAGGTGATAGATCATGATGAAGATCATGTATAGAGAACAGAAGAAATTCTGGTGTACGATCAGATAAATGTTAAAAAAAAAGAAAGATCACCCCTGGAAGTGATTGTTTTATGGAGTCAGACTATGAACTGTCTGATGAAGACAGAGGCAGTAATCTGACCAGATTTGAAGAGTTCTTATCAGGAGAAATTAAGAAAATGATAAGACAAAAGAAACATCCACAGGATGCACTAACTGAAGGTTAGTGTAGGTTGCATGAGACACCTCACTCGGAGACTGCCTATTCGCTATGTTTACACATTTTAAAAAAACATACAATACCAGATCTGGAAGATCATCCTCCTAATGATGGAGAACAAGAAGAAAAATTAGCTTCTCAGAAAGAAGAAAAGATGAAGTCTGCCCAAGCTGACATTCCTAATTTAAAATGGATATCAGGTGGAGCAGCGGCCAGAGCTGTAAAGAAAAGAGAAGGTTTAGTTAGACCTCATGCAGAGGATAAGTCTTGGATCCTTAGATTTGATGGATCCAAATCCAAACAAGGAGCTGGAGTAGGGATTGATCTCATTGATCCATTAGGAAAATCCTACCTAGCTGCATACAGATTACAGTTCCCATGTACTAATAATGTGATAGAGTATGAAGCTCTAATCCATGGGATACTGTTTTCCCTCAAAAAGAAAGTGAAAATTTAGCATATCTTTGGAGACTCAGAATTAGTTGTCAGACAGGTAAGAGGAATATACTCTTGCAATTATAAAAAATTGTCAAATTATAGGCACAGAGTGTGGGATTTGATTGAAGACTTTGATACATTTAACATCACCCACGTTCCTAGAGAACAGAACCACAGGGCAGATGCACTAGCCCAGGCTGCCAGTACACTGGAGCCACTATCTATATCAGGTCTGAAGAGATTTTCAGTAGAACTGGTATCTGTACCATCAGTACCTGATAATGTTATCAACCTTCAGGTCTTTGATGATGATCAGCACATCCTTGATTTCATCTCCAATAGGGATATATTTGATGCTGAGATCATAGACGAGAACAGTGTGGAAGACCATGTTTGGGAAGAAGATGAAATATTGGAGTTGCCTAGCAACAAAATTCCTAAAGGTATGATTGAATTAGAAAGAGCCTTTGATTTGGATAATATGGTGAAATAGAAGGATCTTCCCAAAGCTGATGGAGGTCAGTATTCACAAGTGAATATTGGACAGGATGATAACAAGAAAAATATCTTGATAGGTAAGGTTTGCACACCAGAAGAGTTAGAAGGAATAACTCAGGCCCTCAAGGATTACATCCATGTAATTGCATGGACTTATGATGAGCTGAAAACAGATGACACATCTGTCATAACTCATACTATACCTCTCAAGCCAGATGCTAAACCTTTCAGATAGAAGCAAAGGCCAGTCAATGCTTTGCTTGAACCAATAATATTTGAAGAAGTCAAAAAATTGTTAAATGACAGGATAATTTTTCCAATGAGGCACTCCACTTGGGTGGCAAATCTAGTGCTAGTTAGGAAGAAGAATGGAGACATTAGGCTATGTGTAGACTTTAGGAACCTGAATAGAGCACCAGAAAAGGATAATTATCCTCTGCCATCACTAGATGAAGTTTTGTAGATTGTAAATGGAGCCAAAATGATGTCATTCCTGGATGGTTTCTCAGGATATAACCAAGTAATGGTTGATAAGATTGATAGGCTGAAGACTGCCTTCATCACCAACTGGGGGATATTTGCATATAGACGTATGCTATTCAAACTTATAAATGTTGGAGCAACATTCCAGAGAGCAATGGACATAGCCTTCAGAGGCTTAATAGGAAAATGTATAGTCATCTACATGGATGACTTGACAGTATTCTCCAAAGAAATGGGAAACCATGTAGCAGATCTCAGAAGTGTGCTAAAGAAATGTGAAGAGTACGGAATATCCTTGAACCCCAAGAAATGCATATTTGGGGTAACAACAGGCAAATTATTAGGCCATCTGATAACTGGAGATGGAATCATCATTGATCCTACCAGGGTGGAGTCTATCATGAAAATACAACTTCCTGGAAGCAAGAAAGAACTTAAGTCTTACTTTGGTAAGATTAACTTTGTAAGAAAATTCATCACTGGTTTTGCAGAAATAGTCAGACCACTAAATGCTATGTTGAAAAAAGATGCCAAGATTGAGTGGATAGCAGAAGCTAAAGCTACTTTTGAAGACATAAAGAAAGACATATCAGATGCTCCTGTCCTCATCAGTCCAGATTACACAAAGGACTTCTACATCTATTCATTTGCCTTAGAACATACCTCTGCAGCAGTATTGACTCAAAGGAATGAGGAAAAAGAAGAGAAACCAGTAGCCTTCATGAGCTATCCTTTCAAGGATGCTGAACTAAGATATGTGGATGTTGAAAGACAAGCACTTGCATTAGTCAGGGTAGTAAAGAAATTCAGGCATTATATACTAAGAAGCAAGGTGATTGCAATAGTACCTGATGCAACAGTGAAGATGCTGCTCATGCAGAGTGAGCCTAGTGAGAAAAGAGCCAAGTGGATTACAGTATTACAAGAGTACGACATGGAAATTACACCAATGAAGCTGGTAAGAGGACAGGCTTTGAGCCAGATGATATCTGAAATTGACCCAAACATCACAAGTCAGCAGTATGTTATTAATGATAAGAACAATAAAGAGTGGTATTCAGATATTAGGCACATCCTGATTACTGGAAGATGTCCTCTAAGATTGCAAGCTTCACAGAGAAGAGCCTTGAAGATAAGGTCACAAAAGTATATGATAAAGGGAGGAACCCTATTCAAGAAGAATTATGAAGGAATATATCTGAGATGCTTAGAAAAGCTAGAAGCAAACAGGGTCCTATCAGAGTTACATGACAAGTTTAGAATTGCACATGGATCAGCCCTAGCCACAACACATGCAATCCTCAGAGCAGGATATTATTGGCTGACAATTTTTAAAGACACAGATGAACATGTTAAATGTTGTCATGTATGTCAGGTTGCTGCCAATAGAGAGAAATATGCTACTCAACCCTTACAGCCAGTGATGGAAGAGCGCCCATTTGCACAATGGGGCATGGACTTCATAGGACCAATTAATCCTCCATCCTCCTCAGGCCATAGGTATGTCTTAACAATTACTGACTATTGTACCAGATGGACTGAGGCTGTCAGCAGCAAGACTTGTACCACAGATGATGTTATTAAATTTTTGGAGAGCAACATTGTTACCAAGTATGGAACTCCTTATGCTTTGGTAAGTGATAATGGTTCTGCTTTCACTTCAACTAAATTGTCAAGTTGGGTATTTGATCATGGGATGATACTTAAGTTTTCATCCAACTACTATCCCCAAGGGAATGGATTAGCAGAATCCACCAACAAAAATTTGCTGAATATCATAAGAAAATTAATAGAGAACCCTAGGGAATGGAACTCATTTCTGAAATATGCCTTATGGGTAGATAGAACTAGAATGAAAACTGCATTAGGAAACTCACATTTCCAACTAGTATATGGGGTAGACCCTATCCTCCATGTAAACTTGAAAATTCCTACTCTGCAGTTTGCCCAAGAGTACCTAGGCATTGATAATAGACAAGAGGTCAAGTTGCTTCAGTTGATGCACCTGGAAGAGAAAAGGAGTCAAGCAATTGACCAATTTGCAAAACATCAGGTTGTTGTCAAATGCTGGTTTGACAAGAGAGCCAGAGTTAAAGCTTTCAGGATATCTGATTTAGTCCTGATGTGGGATAAAGCCCATGAGAAGAAAGGTGACCATGGCAAATTTGACAAATTATGGATTGGTCCCTTTCAAATTTTTGAGATACTAGGAGGCAGCACTTATAGGCTTAAGAATCTGACAGGTGAGGATGTCCCATTGCCAGTCAATGGACAATTCCTCAAACATTATTTCTAGGCCTAAGTGACTTCATGACAGTCATGTGTATTATATTGTACATTTGTATAGTTGTTTGTACAGTTGTGTTTGTCTTGTTTTGTTTTGTTTTGGTTGAGCTTATGTTTTGGTTAGTCAAGATGATGCACCTCATCACCACAGAAAATGACAAATTGTTAGGATTCAAGTGATGAGATCAGATTTAGACGTAGGTTGTAATTCAGCCTGAGAAGTATTCATGATCGGGTCTGTGATATATTTTCATCAAGGTGCCTTTTCTTGATCAAAGTGAATCAATCACAATGAAACACCTAACAGCCTTGGGTTTGTTGAACACACAAGTATAGGTGTTAAGTGAAAAATCTAAAGGGACTCCCTTGCTACCAATACAATCTCCAACCTGAAGTTGCAAGTGACTATACCTTGTACAGATGAACTGACATGATGATATCAGATTCAAATTTTAAAGAGAAAATCAGAAAAGAAATAAAATTAGGCCATCTAAGTAACTCTACCAGGGCTATAGACGCCTGCCGGCAGTGGGGCTCTACTTAGGGAGATTGTATAGATAACCTTGCCGGGGCTATAGATGCCTGCTGGTAGCAAGGCTCTATCCAGGTTGGCTATGAGGGATGATCTCCAACTATGTAGTTTAACACCAGTTACTTATGTTTTCAACTTGCTTTCAAGATGAGGATAATTAATCATTTGCACACACATGATCCTTTGTTAGCATTGTTATCATGATAAAATTTTATCATTCAGAAGATCATGATGCTCATGCTTAGGAAGAATTAGAATACTATGAAGAAATATGATCACACCACTTGAATCATTGGAATTTGTTTGTTTTCTTTGGTGGCAAGTTGTTGTGTGGTTACACAACATGCCCCATTTTGACTTGGCAAAACAGGGACCCAACTTTTTCTTTGGCTTGTTCTGTGCTTTCTGGTGGTTTGGTAAAAGTAAGTCATGTAGATCATCATGCAAGAAAGCCTGGGCAGATCATCATCATGAGGTTAGTTTGTCAAAGTTCATATTTCATTCCAAAAAAACCTCATTTTTTAATAGAGTATCAAATTCCATGCAGGGTTGCCTTTTATATCACCCTGATATTCATCAGGATGTGAAAGTTATGAATGGTCAAAGTTTGAGTCAAACCTGACATTTCCAGGGGGAGGATCATATTTTGTAACATCAGTCATATTTTAGAAGATCACCCCGATTTAATTTATCACCCAATAAATCATGCAGTTTGAATATCTGGATGTCAATTTTAGGTGATAGTAGTCTTTACCCGTCAGTAGTCTTATGCATTTCGCGAGGATCATATTTCTCAATGTAACCCGATATTCCTTAATATCCTCCTGCCGCGAAATACCCCCTAAGTCATTATCCTGATGACGTCATTTGAGTCCGATAAACAAAGAAACTAACATGATGATGACATCATCATCACATTTATCTCTCGACAGGATATTTCATAAACATGATCCTGCTCATCTAACATGATGATGATGTCATCATCACATTTATCTCTCAACAGGATATTTCATAAAGATGATCCTACTCGTCTAACATGACGATGACGTCATGATGCCTTGCTTATACAATGAGTTATTATCTGGATGACGTCACCCCGATGTTTCGAAAGTAGAAGCATAAGTTTATCTAGTCATCATCATCTTTGAAACATCACCCGATATATCGAAATATCCTCCTGATGTACAAACATAACCAAAGGGCGAGTTGATCACCCGATCTTGTCACGATAGTTTTTCCTCTTAAAGAGGATGATCACATTAAACTCGAGATGATATTTGTGAATATCATCTTGTTATTTGAATATCATCCTGTCATACTAATATCACCCCGCTCCCATTGCCGCCATTAACATTTAATGCGCGCAAACATGGTAGGTAGTCCCCGCCAACCATTAAACCTGATCGAATAGCTGGCGAAATCCTGACTTTCTGTGTAGAAAATTAACGAATAAAATCCAATCTATTAGGATTTACCCTAATTTCACCCCTAAGTGCATGGTTAAAGGTGAATTCACCATCATTTCAGTTCTTACCTTGCGATAAAATTGTTTTTTACAGAGCACCAGCTTCCATATCTTCATACAGGCGATAGTCAGACAAACTAAGTTTATAAACGGGAGGAAGTGCATGATCATCTGCAAAATTAAGGGCACTTTCAGAGGTCCACTGGTATAAAGGAAATTTGCATATCCAAGTAAGTAAATGAAACCCTCATCATGTTGTTTCTGTAATGGTCAGGTATGGAGTTGTTAATTTGAAGCTCTGATTTATCCACCCCCCATGATAAGTTGATATTGAATAAATACAGTTGGCATGATGGTTAGTAGAGATAATTGTTATCTGCATGCATATGGGTACCTATTTTAAGACAAGATTTTGTTAATTGTAGGCATCCATGGTTGATAAGAGGTTTGCTAAGTGTGAGGCTGAATTCAGTAAGCCCATGTTTTCATCTCAAAGGGGCGTCCTGTTCAAATATGGTGCAATCACAGATACCCATTAGGGGAGTACTAATTTGGAAGCCTGGTCAGCCAGGTTGAATGATGAAAAGAACAGAAGTCCTATGCTGGATGTCGTATTCATGTCTAGAATGTGGAATGCCACCGATTTCCCATACTCCATGGAGTCTCTGGAGTTGGTTATCGAGTGTGCCCGGAACTACAACCCAGAGACCCGGTAGGTGATGAAGCATGGAAGGATATATGCAAACCTATCCATCAAGGGTCTCTCCCAGACATTTGGACTGCCAGTGGGTAGGAAGGTCAATAGTCTGGACCTGAAAAAATCAGAGAAAGAGTATGAGAATAACAAGAAACAGGCCAGGAAGAACATGTACCAATGGAGGGCTGAGAACAGCACATATCCTGCAGCTGCCAAACTTCCTGTGCATTTATTCAAATATGATTTTAGTGAGGAGTACCAATACATGATGGCACTATTGAGTAGAGTCACAGGCCAGCCTAATGCTGGTAGTTTTAATGACTGGATGTATGGTGTGATCATGATGTGCATATATTCAAACATCAAGCCATTGTGGGGCTAGCTAATAAGTGATGCTCTACATGAACAGCTGATGAACCTAGGAGGTTCAAACTGTGCTTTCTATATGAAATCATACATTGTCTACTCCTATGCTTACAAAGGCACATTTGATGCACTGGTTATAGATGGAAGAATCACATGCACAATTAATGTTGTGCATATTTGGGATCATCATCCCTAGCTGCAAAGAGCCAATTACCTCCAAGATTACAAACTGGTAAATGATGCATTCTCTATGCATCTGGTCAAAACCATGGAGGAGGATAGAACAAAGTGATTGAACATGGAAGCTCAAGAGATAATCTACAGGCATGGAGCTTGGTATATACAATTTGCCACATTTTCATACATGAGGATTGAGGGTTTTGAAGGAAATCCCCTCATGCTACCAAGGTATCCCACTGATGCAGTGATACTGATGGAATTTATAAGGCAGAGCTCCACAATGTTGAAAACATATAAGGATGCCTGGAAGCTGCCGCTAATTTTGTTTCTAGTCACCATTGGCTTGTACATGTGTCTTGATTCAGAGAACATCAAGAAGGTGATGGTCACCTTAAATAAAATGCAATTGCAGCCATTTCCAATAATAAGACCATATGATGCTTATGGCAGGATGCAGAAAATAATAGGAAACCCTATTCACCAGAGGCACCTAGAGGACTTCTGGGCTAACTGTGAAGATGAAGCAGAAGCAAGAAGAAGAAGATATTAAAGGATAACACTAAATCAAGTCAGAACCTTTGACTGCATCCCCATCCCTCAACAATTGAAGAAGGATGATGGCAGGATAATTGCAGATAAGTATGAAGAGAAGAAGATATATAACAACACCATATCTGCACCTGACCTCACCATACAAGAGGACATATCCTTGGACCCCTTCATCGCCAAGACCCTACAGCTAACCCAAGCCTGGGTTGATGAACAGATAGAGGCTTTGAAGAAGAAAGGTGTTGCCATTACTATGGACAACAAAAAGAAGGCGCAGGATATTCCTGATGGGGAGTATGATGACTTCATAAATGAGAAAAGGAAGTCTAAGGGAGATAGGCTCCCTCCATAACAACAACAGAGCAAAAGACCCCCAAGGGGCAAGAAAATAGATAATGAACCCAAAGGGGTTATCATTGAACGGGCAGTGTTCATAGCTGAAGAGGCAGCAGCATCAGGATCAGGATTAGGATCTGCATCACCTCAACGGACAAAGAAACAAAAGTCCAGGAAAGGAAAGACAACAGAGGCTAGAATTACTGAGACCCAAGAAGAGGGTCAATCCTCAAGAAAACCAGATGAAGAGGATGTCCTCATGGAGGAAGAGCCTGAGGAAGAAGAGCCCCCTTTGTTATTCAAAAGGAAGAGAAGAGCTCCACAGGTGGTGGTATCTACCCCACCGAAGAGACCAAGAACCTCCATGAGGGGTGAAATAAGGCAACCCGCTACATTGTTACAAGGGGAAGGTAGTGAAGTGCATAGGGAACTTCAACACAATGTTCCACTTCCTACCATCGTCAAGTTCAAGACTGAGCTTGCAGAGGACCAGATGAAAGAGACCTCCCAGACACATGTAGAAGGTCACATCTCACTGGAGGAGACAATAAATTTTTCCGATGATGAAGTTGTGCAGGAAGTGGCTTCACAAAAGATGGAAACCCTTGCTGCAGGTACACACATGACTCCTCACAAGACTCCACCAGTTCAAACTGTACTAGAGGAGATAAAGCAAGTGGAAATAGAAAAGGAAAAAAGCCCAGAGAGGATAGCCCAAGAAATAGGGCTAGATACATTAATTACACATGTGACAAGTCCTGTGGTGGTAGACTTGACATAGAAACAAGATGTGAATCCTGAACATCCAGCAGGATCACCTGATAAAGGGCAACCTCTAGAAGAAGTGAAGATGGCAGAACCAAAGGGCCATACTTCAGAGATAAGTCAACAGGGTACATCAGCGGAGCCTACTATAGTAGAAGTTCAAGAAAAGTAGGCTGATGAGAAAGAGGTAATAAAAGATCCTGTTGCTACAGTTCAAGAAGTAAGTAGTATGGGTGCAGAACAAACTACGGTTTTAGAACTAGCACCAGCACTTAAGTAGACTTCTCAAGTATCCACTACTGTGAATGTTCCTCAGCAAGAGGAAAAGTTAAAAGTGGATGAGGTGATAACAGAAAAGGATCGTGATCATCATGATCAACATATGGATACATCACAAGATCCTCCACCTCAGGAAGATGCTCCTCCGGAGAAAGAAGTTCCTCAACAGGAGGATGTGCCACTGGATCAACATCAAAGCGAGCATCATGAAGAAGAACTAAGGAAATTGCCTTCTCCATCACATCTACTGACAGAAATAGGAGATAAAGGTGAACATCATGATGATGCAAAAAAACATGATTAGGTACCCCCGTGGTTGGAGAAAGAGGTAAATACAGAGGTAGAGTTTGAAATTCAAGAATTTGATGTATCTACCTAATTTTCTGAGAATATAATAAAACCCAAGAGGAAGGCCAGAATGACTTCAGCTATTAAGAGGGATCCAACAACTGGGAGAAGGACTGCACAGATTGTAGTACCTACTGTAGAGAAAGAAAAAGGTAAAATTACCTTCGATGAGTTTCAGATCAGCACAGCGGACTTAGGTTTTGCCAATGAAGACCAAGAGGGTCAAGAGGGCAAAGATATTATTGATTCTTTAGTTTAGAAGGTGAAAAGAGAGAAGGAGAAAAATAAGCAACACAAAGAGCACATTGCTCAGTTGCATGCCTACATAGGAAGGCTGACCAATATTGAAGATACTTCAACAGAACAAGCAGTCCCATTGACTACTATTTCTCAGGAGGAGGTGAATAAATTAGATCTCATGAAACATGAGGCATCTGTACTAAGGAAATGGATGTCATCCATGTTGGATAGTGCAGAGGAAGTGGTAAGGGCCTCTTTGAAGAGGTGGAATACTCTCAGTGACTCCAGGTCAAGAGTAGATAAATTGCAGATGTAGACAGGCAAAAGATCTTATAGATTGGAAAAGATATTGGACATCCTGGGAGAAATAAGGAGGATAAATCCTCAGTTGCTTATCAACAAATAGGTATTGAACAATAATACTGCCTTATTGGTTGATATATGGTATAGGGACATTCAATTTGAATGTGGAGTACTCAGAAGATGCAATAATAAACTGAGAGATATCAGCATGAAGTTGCATGACTTAATCTCTGTTGAGGCAGAAATGTTGGAAACACTGGAAGGAAAAGTGGAAGGGAAAGTAGAAAATCAAGATGAAGAGTTTGCCATCAAAGCTTTACACGGCAACTTCCAATCAGTAGCTGGTGATACACTTGTCCACTTGATAGAAGAAGTCATAGACAAAATAATGAGAATCAAAGTCAAGATGGAAAATTACAATGAGACGCTACAAAATAGGAAAGACAAACTAGACAGCAGTAGACACAAGTATGAGGCACACAAGCACACCATCATCAAAGCAAAGACTTAGGATGGCAGAGAAATAGATAGAATTAAGCAGTTATATGAGCAGATCTGGAGCAGCATGCAGCCTCATATGCGAAGTCATCATCATTAGGATGATGAAAGTTCAAGAAGTGATGCACATGATGATGATTCACATGAATCAGATAAGGTAGATGATGATGCAGTATAAAGTAAATATCAGCATCGGATACTTAGTGGAAATAAGTTTTTACATAGTTGCCAGCTGGCAACTTGTTCCATTTTGATAAGGTTGACATAGTCAAAGGGAAATCTTGACCGTAGATATTCATAGACAAATCAAGATCATTGATCTTCTTGTATTGGATTCCTCACCTTGTTCTATAAAAGGTGCTGGAATGCCTCTTTTCTAATATTCGAAACTTAATTGAAATCTGTCTGCTGAAGTATTTAGGGCTCATTTCAAAGCTTCTTGTATACATCTATATCTTTGCATACTTAATGAATGAGAAGACCTGTTTGATTACAATTCATAGTAAATCTTGAGTAATCAGTGTGTGAATTCTGGATATATGTTGTGATTTGCTACATCCCTTGGAGTGCATGTCTACTTGAATATGTTGCTTTCATATAAATTCCTTTGAAGTTAGCATCAACTTTATCTAGTTGTGGAATGTCCTGGTGAACATATGGTTTGGTTTTCTTCTCTTCATGACTGTATCTGATGTACATGTGGTTCAATAGCTAATGGTTCAACTTTAATTTGAAGCATTTCTTTCAATTTCTTTAAATTTTAGAGCATTTCACTATCATAATTGCAAATAACTGATAATCTCAAGCAAATAACACAAAATATGTAGATATCTCGTAGATAATAGTATATCTTTAGCATATTTAGAGACAAAGCATGTATAATTGGTAAATATCATGCAAAGATTTGAATATCCGTGCATCATTTGATCAAACAACTATCTAAGATGACCTCTCTGTGAAGGATCTTTGCAGAGGCAGTGTCATGATGATGAACTTCATGTAAGGCCCCAAAATGGAAATAGCAACACACTTCAACCTCTGAGTAACGTCAGAAGATTAAGACCTAATCACCGGAGACTTGGGATCATGAATTCTCTGAATTCATCGTATCTTTCAAGATGAATAAAGGTTAATGTGTACTTTTATTCTATGCTTGTTTATGACTAACATCATGACCAACACTTCCTCTATGCAAAGTGGTCCCAAATCCTTTCTCTATAAGTAAAATGCATGGGTGTCTCCGCACTATTTTTCTCGAAATTGTTGGATCACTCCAAATCTGTGTTTAACAGAAATGATTTGCTTACTTTCTCATCATTGTTATCTTAGCTCAAGGTTCTATAGATAGAAATTCCAAGCCTTCCTCGGGGTCGAGTCTATAACCAGACCTCTCTCAATTGATGCCAGGGGTCATGGGCCTTCCTCTGGTGAATGGTGCTTGTCTCTAGATAGAAGAGACCTCACTATGATTGCAAACTGCCTCCCAAGATCAGAGATGCCTTAGAACATAGGAGGATCCTCATGCTGAACAAGGAGATGGAGATTGCTCACCCTTTCAAATGGGCCGTAGGCCTTCAATAGTACCTTGTTCTATGATTTTCTGGATTCAAGGTAATATCATCTAGGTAGCAAAGATATGCATTTACATCACTTCAATCTATACAATTTAACTCTCATAGTTCACCTTGCAAATGGAGATGAGAATGAAGTTGCCAACCACTCTAGAAAATTGATCAATCTCAAATTTGGTGAAAACTCTCAAAGGAAAGGAGTTGTAGGATTGATGGCTCTAATACCATGTTGGTGTGAACCACCTCCAAGGAGCACAACCTGCAAATAAACCTTCACAGAAAGATAAATATTTCACCGAATGAGTGAGTAATTGAAATGAGATGCAAAATAATGTGCATTGGCCTAGCTTATAAAGGCAAGGAGAAATCTGGTAAAGATATAACTAACAACAACTAATTACTAAATGGATGCATAGAAATACAATTAATATCTAATTATGCTACCTAAGTAAAACTTAAGCCTAAGGTAAATATGTAAAACCATATTTACTCTGACAGGGAAGAATGTAAGAAGTTAGAATGTAGGAGGAATGAAAAGAGGTGTGTGACATTAACAAAAGAAGATATCTAGATGTTTCCCCATAGAGATAGAATACAAGACGAGGGTGACACAAATAGGAGAAACCATAGGTAGAAATGGGAGGAAAGAAGGGGACCACACATGGGAGAAGTTTTTATTTGAATGCTATGTGGTTGGAAGAAACATAAGGCACAAAAGAAAGAGGGGGTTCAAATGTGTAGGTGTGTGAAGGACCAACGATTCATATGAATGAAGAGGGGTTTGTTTTTTGGTAGATGACACATGTTGAAGACTTCAGTGAGTGTGGGAGTTGTGATATTTGTCTCTTGCTGTGAGAAGCTACTAAAGCTACTAGGTTTCATGTCTAAGAATAGGGGGTGTAGTTGTCACTCCTTTGTGGTGATTATAACAAATGTTAATACCTAGTTTTTGTTATAATTCTAGTTAATACAATGAAGAAAGCTTTATTTTAACACTACTCATTTTATTGTGTTTTTATGTGATCAAGATTTATTCCTTGATTTGGTGGGTGTTATCTTACCCAAGTTGGCATATGTGTGTTAGAAGCGTATATGTGCATATGTGTTCGTGGATGTCTATTATTGTGTTGTCTACAAAAACATGGCAGTGTGTAGGCTAAGTGAAGTCACTTGCAGCAACTGTTGTGTTGGGTGTGAGTTATAGAAGCTAGCTTGAGAAGTTATAGGACTACCTACATCAAGTAAGGTTTGATTGTTTGAAAGGCAACATGCATTTCTTTTCGAAATGCAGCTTCCCTCAACTTGATTGTGAGGCGATCTATTTGTAGGTTCTAAGTTCAAATAGGGCATCATAGGAGTGTGGTAGCATCATTCAATAAAAAATATTGATGAAAGGGAGAACTTGGTGGTGAATTTCCACAAATCACTAGCAAGGAACATTATAGAAAATAGTAAGCAGATATTTTTTTTCCCCTATGATTAAGATGTTATAAGATGCAAATGAGATTTTCAAATCAACAATCCTAGGGAAAACAATTTCATCCATCATATTGGAATACCTCCTCACAAATAATTTGTTAGTTCTATATATTATAATGGAGGAAATACCAAGGTTATCTGTGTGCTTGGAGGAGGAGCAACTTACCATCTAGGTACTAGAGTCTCTTATGGAAAGTTGTTTCTAGGCTGGAAAATTCTTTGTTGGGTAAATTCTTTGGAATAAGACCCAAAATCAATGTCTTCAGATCATGGGCTAGAAGAAAATGGGCATGTCCTATAGATAGTTCAAAATTATTGTAATGTTTAAGGGATTCTTTCTGATCTCCTCCTCAAAACTAGGAGATCACGACAAAACCATTTTAGGGAGGCCATTGTTTATGGGTAGAAGACAACTTTTTCTTATGAAATGGATGCCAAGTTTTGATCTAGAGAAGTGTATTTACAGTATTTTGATATGGATGAAGCTCCCAAGCTTTCCCTTGGAATATTAGGAGGAGGAAGTTTTGGCAGGTATTACTGCAAGCATCAGTTAGCACATCTGTATAGATCAAACTACCCTTTCTATGAGGCATTTGCTTTATGCAAAATTTTGTGTCCTTGCAAAGAAACTTGTTGTTCAATTACATCACAAAACTATTCATTGAATTTGACTTGACATTACATAAGTTGACACTAGAGAACATGTGTCATCATATCTATTGGAGAATTTGTGTAGATAAAGTTGTCTTTTACTTTATGTAGAGGATAAAAAAAGTTGGTATCCATATGAAGACACTTTATAGATATAAAACACAAGTAGGGGATGAATTAATAGTAGGTAAATGTTGATGTTTTGTAGTTAAAACTAACTATCAAGTCATATAAAGAAAAGTGTTGCATTTGGAACTTTGACATATCTCTTCAAAGTCTCGGCTTATCGTCTACTTGGGAAGGAAAGCATCATCCGAGTGCTTTTCTCCAACCACAGACTGGCAATTCCTCATACTTCCTACCTGGAAGTGGCCCTACTCTTCATGGAAGGTATAGATATAAAGAAACATTAGGTTTTCCATCTGAGTATCTGGTGTTGTTTCCTCCATAATGTCTCACGGTCATACAACTATAGATCCACTCTAACTATGTATGACACTACTAGAAACATTATGCCATTTGGAGCACCGACTAATGCATGCAGAGACAGATGCATTACTTTGGCCAAAGATTTACACATGTACATTTCACAATGAATTTAGTCATATGTCCACCACCTCGAATCAACTTAGAAGCTGTCTCATTCTACAGTAATCATAGTTCAACCTCACTAGTTCTAGAAAAATAGATTCAATTCATTCTTGGCCCATTTCATGGACATTTAACTCCTATTTCGAGAGCATAATCATTAAGGTCTTGTCACCTTTGCAACATAGAACCTGTGACTCCACGTCACTCTATTCCTATCTTTCTTTAATATAAATAGAACAATTGTGTTTTTGAACTTATAACCTTCCTAGGTTCCAATTCCATGTTTAGATTGTCATAAGGTTTGTATTCAAATTCATGTCGACTAAGGTTTACATTATAATAGTATAATAGGTCAGTTCTATTAAAAGACCGTAACTCAAAGATCCCCCATGAGTTCATGATACCCTATACTTATTCAAAAAGTATGGCCATACAAAAAGGGATTAACATCCATATCATTTATTCATAAAAGTTTCAAGTTCTACATTATTTTCATTCACATAAGAAATAAGTGTCAATGGGGGGTTTTCTTCCCTGACTATTATGATTTGGCATGCACTTGGTAGCCAGAGAAATCATAAAAGTTACTTTCTCACACATCTCCTTCAACTTCGAGGAGTCATTTAACCTTTTTTTCCACACATACCAGATGCCCATAAATAGGATAATATCTATCATGCATGGTCGAATATTGGTACTCACAATCTTTAAGACCAATAGGATTAGTGCCTTTGGCATAGCCAAGGGTAAAGATTCATGAAATAATTTTCTTTGTTCGAGTAAGGCTCTTGGCCTACTCCAAAACAATTTCTTTAAAAACTTTGGAATAGTCATTACTCGATATCTCTTGGTCTTATAATGCTAGTATCTTTATTAATGGATAATAATTGTGTCAATAAAAGATCAAAGGTTGACAGTCTCTGCCAAGTTGGCATTCGAGACTTTGTATATAGTAGTTATAATAAGGGCTCAGTCTCTTGGGTCTGAGATACATTTGAGTTGTGTTATCATATACTAATGCAATGGTTTCGAATATAGCCTCAAAGGCCTCTAAATTTACTCAAAAGCATGCATGATGCATACATACTATACAACTGACAGCACACTTGGTAGTAACAATAATATTACATTCACTGTGTATGCTACATACAGTCAACACATTACAAAAGAAACAACCATACTTACTATGTATGCTATGTACAATTGACACAATAACGATAGCAAGATTACTTATGTTGCTACTATAAAGCATACATGTATATACAAGTTATATAGTCGAGTCTAGCTTGTAGAAGATTAAATGCTTATTTTTCTTGATGATGGCACAAACAATGAGCCCATTATCAACCACTCATGCTACTTCTGTAGCTCCTTTCCCTACCAACCTGCATTTCCACAATCTTATTCAAATTCCCCAGCCATCAAAATAGAAAAAAACCCACAATCACAATGACCCCCCGATGGTTTCTTCTTGCATGCATTCTTTACCATGCAGTGAGAATTGCCACCTTTTTCTCTAGATGGTGGAGAATATAGTTTATTAATCTCCACCACCCCCGTGGATTAATAGGCTCCAAATGAGCCATCATTTTGATTATAGAGTGGATAGTGGGCTAGTGCTTATGGTATGTTTGAATTGGCCTCCAGTCCCTCCACTTATCATGGAGAGTGATCGAACT
Organism: Cunninghamia lanceolata; assembly: GCA_027924645.1. NCBI lineage: Eukaryota > Viridiplantae > Streptophyta > Pinopsida > Cupressales > Cupressaceae > Cunninghamia > Cunninghamia lanceolata. The sequence continues at coordinate 7,607,633 of BSBN01000934.1, forward strand.
ACTCAAAAAAAGGTCATATATATATAAAGGTGCCCGATTCTCAAGAGGTGTAGAGCAAAATTGTCATGCATAAATAAAATTCCCTTTACATCTAAATGATGTTTTAAGGGTTAGCACAATAATCCACAAAGGCACCAAAGACAACATCATCGTTAGGGTGGCAAGGTTAATATGTGACTTTAGGGACAAGTTTTTACTCCCCCTGTAGATTAGGAAAACAAAATGAAGTGAAAACACAAACTAATTGCATAAAAACACAAAGTTATACCTCACATGAAGACCCAATCTCATCAAGGGAGGAGGAAGCTTGCGCCCAAGAGCTCCTAGATTAGATAACCCTATTTGATTCAAATGTGGATTGCTCTTGCTTTCAACACAAATATAGATGAAGGATTAGAGGATAGATAGATTAGAGATTTGAGAGAAATTTGAGCATGGTTTTGATGCAAGAAGAAGTTGTTATGGATGGCTTGGGTGAGGGTTCATTTATAGATTTTTGAAAAAGGAATGGAGGGTGAGGATCAAGAGTTGAGATCAAGGGCTAGGAATAAAAGTGAATCTTTTGTTCATAGTGGATTAATTAAAATTTTATTTTTGGGAAGAGTGGAGGATAGTGGATGAATTAAAAATTTATTTTTGGCAAGAGTGGAGGATAATTCAATTAAAAATTTAATTAGTGGAGGACAATTGAATTAAAAATTCAATTAGTGGAGGACAATTGAATTAAAAATTCAATTAGTGGAGGACCATTGAATTAAAAATTCAATTAGTGGATGATAGTGGGGGACAATTGAATTTTAAATTCAATAGTGGATAATGGAGGATATTATCTAATTAAATATTAAGAATATTTAATTATATGTGCAACATGGTGAGGTGGAAAAGTTGAGGTGGAAAGATGAGGTGGATTGATGAGGTGGATTTACGAGGTCGATTTTGTGAGGTGGATTTAGGACTTAGGATTGAAATAATAAATATTGCATGTTTATTAAATCAATTGGCTAAGGTTTTAGACTATTGAATTAATAAAATTAATTCAATTTTGGGGATAATATGATGGGAAATAGGGTAATGAATTAATTAAATAAAAATTTAATTAATTGGTTAGGAGGAAAATTGACATGTTTAGGGATGTCAGGAGTCGGTTCGATGGTAGAAGACATTTTTAGGTGTCTACATTTGCCCCTCTTTGAGATGGTGTTGCAGCTAAGTAACATCATTTCAAAGAAGTTAAAACATAGAAAAAAAAATTTGGTTTGGAAGAATAGGGTAAGGTTTTGGGATAATTGGTAAGGGTGATGCCCCCTTGAGAGGACAGGTGTGTTGCAAGAACACGGTTGTGCTCTCGAAATGGATGGAATAGATTGGTTGAACTGGTCAGAGGATAAGTGGTGGGATGAAAGGATGATGATGTTGGGAGATGATTGGTGGATGATCATTGTGTTGAAAATGATTTAGAGCAATCCTAGGTTTGATATAGCAAAGTGGATTTTTTCACCAAGGTATAGAAGACTAGGGTGATGATGTTTATCCAACATTTGCATGGACTAGACACGCAAACAAAGGGATGATCCCATGCATGCCCAAGATAGTACAACCTGGTCTAGACAAAGGAAGGGGACTCATAGCATAAGACCTTAGTACACAAAAGATATGATGAACCTTAGATGCATAAGGAGATCAATATGCTAGAACCGACCCTATGATCAACAAAATATGAATACTAGCTTTGAGTAATGAAACCAACCCATAAGCACAGCATACAAAACAAGACTATGTCCCATGCTCTAGATGTTTTTGCCACATACCATGATATAGTAAGATCAAGGTAGCTTTGATGTGATCTTCGAATAGGACAAAAGATAAAAAATCAAAAACAAAAAGACCAACGAACCAAACAAGTAACCATTGTATCTCTTGCCAAAATGGATGATGATGTGATAGATGTTGCCTATCATAGGAAAGATATATCCTAAGGTAGGGATTGATAGATGATTTGATGATGTTGTGATGATTGGATAGATTCTGCCTATCGTAGGAACGACATATCTTAAGGCAAGAATTGATTGATGATTGGATCATGTTTTGTTGATGTAAGATTGGCTCAAGATATGATGGTGACAAGTTGTGATTGATGTTGATTTGATAGTTGATGATTTTTTATAAGGGATGATGCTTTGATAAGTGATGCGATGCATGGATCTATTGTGATGGTGATGTGGGGTGATTGAGGATAGATGTGATGAAGTTGGAAGATAATTTGTTGGATGATTTGGGTGATTTGGAGGATGTTGGAAGATGATGAGATGTTGATTGAATGATGTTGATTTTGTGATGGATATTTTTGGGATTTTATGGATTTTTTGATTTTTTTGGATTTTCTGATTTGTTGAAAAGGAATTGTTTATGATGAGATGGTTGCATTGGATTTCGTTTGGATATCCTTTGTGCTAAATACCAATGACAAGGGAGAAAACCAAGTCTAGGTGCATGGATGGAGGTAAGATGGATAAAAGGATGGATAAAAGGATGGGCTCATAGTAAATGTGATGCCTCATGATAAACGGATAGGTAGGCTATAGTAGAAAGCTCATGACAAACATATGGGGATAAGCTATAAGATGGAAAGCTCGTGATAAGGATACGCCATAGTGGATGGATCATAAGGGAGCTAGGATGTGATCTTCAAAGGCTATGTTGCATCAGAAGAACTTGCCCCATTCTAGGTGGTAATGCTTAGGATTTTTACATGACAAAGCTCATGACAATAGGATGACATGATGGATTGGTTTAAATGGGATGGATAAATGGTAAATGGATTGGACTTGGTTTGGAAAGAAGGTATGTCATGAAATATCCAAACATGTTTTAACATTTTGCCCCTATGTCTTCATCAAAATCAAAAGGCAGAAGGGAGTATGGATAAATAGGTTTAGTAGGATAGGCATGTTTATGTAATGGCTAAGGATGGTAGGATGTAGCATGATATAATGGAAAATGATAAGTGGAAAATGATAAGATGGATGAGACCATGTGCCCCCAAGTGTGAGTGACATAGAAGAGCAACCTACACATGATGCCTGTTTGCCAGGTTTTCATCATGGTACTTATCCAAGGCGCCTGGTTACTAGGTTTTCACCGTTGGACGAAGGGATTTCTCTTTACGATTTTGATTTTTTTTGTTTTTTAGATGGGATGACAATTACACATGGCGCCTGTTTGCCAGGTTTTCACCATGGTAATGGATAGGAGGAATGCAAGTGTCTAGTGCTATGAGAGGTGATAGCATCCCATTAGAGATGGATGATGTCTTCGCATGGACCATGTCATTATGCTCATAGATGTTGATAAGGGATTGCGTGGATGGGAGATGGATTAGGTAGATAATGGATTATAATGTGGAATTATGGTAGGGTAGGCTAGTGGCTTATGCTGTGGATTTATATAGGCTTATGGAATGAATATGGATGAAAAGTTTATGCCAAAGCATTGACCATAGGGATAGCATGGGGGAGATATGTAGGATAATGGATGGAAGATGGGGAGATGTAGTTGTGTGGAGGTGCTGTGGAGTGGAAGGGAACCATGACCAATGGCTGCACACACCATGATAAACATTGAAGCTTTTGATTGGATGGTGGTGTAGGAAGCAATGGGGTTGTTTTCTTAGGAGATGGTTGATGAAGTGATTTAGGAACCCACATAGATTTAATATTTTTAGTGCTTTTGCTTTGCTTGTGGGATTTTTGAAGGGAATGGAAGTTTTGGATAGAAGTAGGCTTTTGGATGGAGATAGATGATTGCGATTCTTGAGATGTGGCTGAGGATGCCTCATTTGACTTTCTAACTATTTGCTTAGGAACCCAAACCATTTTGCTTTTGGTCTTTTCTTGTGGAGGTTTGGACTTGGGTAGCTGCTTAGATGAACTTTGCTTTGAGTTTGATTCTTTATGTCCTAAGGTATGAAGACCTGTAGGATTTTTGGTAGGATTTTTAGCTTTATAAGGAGAGGCATCAAAATTTTTGCTTTTGAATCCCATGGTATGGGTGGAGTGGATGCAATGATTGGAAGTTGTATGCTTAGGCGATGTGTGCTTTTGTTGGCCATGATTAGAAATGTAAGGAGACTTATGAATGATAGGTATGTTAGGTGTTGGAAGCAACGGTGGCGGGGTGGATGGAGGGATATTTGGAGTTGGTAAAACTGGAGGCAAAGTGTATGTCAAAAGGTGTATGGTCACATGCTTTTGACATTTATAGGTTGATGGAGGTGGAATGGCAACATATGTTATGGGTAGATGTGATGGATGCTTGGATTGATGTGATAGGTGCTTGACTTATGGGCTCTTGAACATGGCTACATGATGGTTCTTGACTTATGATAGGGGGTTGTTCAAGAGATTTGGTGGGTGTTTGATTGCATGAGGGTGTTTGATTCCTTGCTAATAGCCAATGGATGACATCCTTCATGAGTGTATGGGTGGAAGAACAATATAATGGATGGATAATGATGGTGGATGGTGTAGAAATAGGATTGGGATTGGATAGGTGGGGGATAGGATTAGGTAGTGATGGTTCTTTGGTGGGTTCAAGGATAGGTGTGGGACTAGATGGTGGTGTTGGAGGGGTGGGGGATTTGGGGGATTCTATTGCTTTGCTTGGTGATGTTCTTTGGAGGAAATCCCACAAGGATTCGCTGGATGTCATGGTGGTAGGATTTGGAAGATTTGATGGTGGATTAGATGATGTATGGGTGATAGGGGTTGGTGGATTGGGAGATTCATAAGGTGATGGATTAAGGTTGATAAGGTTGGAGGGATAGTGTGATGGGGGGATTGGAGGATGGGGATTAGGAGATGGGGGATTTGGTTGTTGATATGAGCTTTGGATTTCAGAGATAAGGTGTGCTAGATTGGTGTTCCCTTGATCAAAGTTAGCATGACAAAGGTTGGGGGATTGATAAGGTGGAGGTATGAATTGATTAGATAAGTATGATGGCATGGATGTGTAAGGGGATGGTGATTGATATGAGGGTAAAGGTTGATATGATGGAAGTGGGTATGAGGTTGAAGGTTGATATGAGGATGATGGAGGTTGATATGATGGAAGTTGATATGATGAAGGCTGATGGGAGGTTGATGGTGTGGATATGTAAGATGTAGATTGGTATGAAGGTTGAAAGAATGACGATTGATATGATGTGGAGGGGGATGATGTGTAGGGTGTTTTTTGATATAATGAAGGTTGGTATGATGTCAATGGTGTGAAAATAAAATGAAGTGAAAACACAAACTAATTGCATAAAAACACAAAGTTATACCTCACATGAAGACCCAATCTCATCAAGGGAGGAGGAAGCTTGCACCCAAGAACTCCTAGATTAGATAACCCTATTTGATTCAAATGTGGATTGCTCTTGCTTTCAACACAAATATAGATGAAGGATTAGAGGATAGATAGATTAGAGATTTGAGAGAAATTTGAGCATGGTTTTGATGCAAGAAGAAGTTGTTATGAATGGCTTAGGTGAGGGTTCATTTATAGATTTTTGAAAAAGGAATGGAGGGTGAGGATCAAGAGTTGAGATCAAGGGCTAGGAATAAAAGCGAATCTTTTATTCATAGTGGATGAATTAAAAATTCATTTTTGGGAAGAGTAGAGGATAGTGGATGAATTAAAAATTTATTTTTGGGAAGAGTGGAGGATAATTAAAAATTCAATTAGTGGAGGACAATTGAATTAAAAATTCAATTAGTGGAGGACCATTGAATTAAAAATTCAATTAGTGGATGATAGTGGGGGACAATTGAATTTTAAATTCAATAGCGGATAATGGAGGATATTAGCTAATTAAATATTAAGAATATTTAATTATATGTGCAACATGGTGAGGTGGATTGATGAGCTGGATTGATGAGCTGGATTTAGGACTTAGGATTGAAATAATAAATATTGCATATTTATTAAATTGATTGGCTAAGGTTTTAGACTATTGAATTAATGAAATTAATTCAATTTTGGGGATAATATGATGGAAAATAGGGTAATGAATTAATTAAATAAAAATTTAATTAATTGGTTAGGAGGGAAATTGACATGTTTAGGGATGTCAGGAGTCGGTTCAATGGTAGAAGACATTTTTAGGTGTCTACACCCCCTATTCGCCATATTAGCCAAAACTCATATATATAATAATGACAATCACAAAATCTAATTAAGGAACAAGATATCAAATCATCAAAATACTCGACAACCCATCAAGATCACCCATCAACTAGAATTGACATTTTAAGAACATTGTCTAGTTGAATCGACATGAAAGATGTTGAGAACAATCCAATAGTCAAATTGATATGAAAGTGAAAATGACTAACAAGGAAAGACACAACTCACCCTAATGGCAAGGATTCATAAGGAAAAAATTTTGATACTTAGATGGTAATTTAACCCTTTTCCTAACATCTATATCTTCCTCCCGGATGATACTCTTCTTCCATCTTTGAAGGATGACTCTTTTCCTAATCACACTCATCACCATAAAATCATGATTAGTGTATCATCATTTGATTCGTAAATCATAATAGTTAAATAAACATATTAATACGTAATCTCATGTCTAACTAACATTAGTCAATATCCATATAATCCATAATTAAATCAGATATTTTTCACAAACATCTAATCATTAAACTATGGTTAGTCATCCTAATTACCACTCAAAAGCAAGATTAAGCTAAATCATAAGTTAGGGATGTAACAAAGATTTATTGAGAGATAATAGGAAGAAAGATTCAAAAAATCTCTTCTACATCTTCCAAATAGTGCATGAGAGCATTTTTCCAAGGATTGCAGTAGCAACAAAGTCTAAACAGGCATGGGATATTCTTCAAATAGCCTATCAAGGAATGGTAAAACTGAAGACAGCTAAGTTGCAAATGTTAAGAAGGGATTTTGAAACAATCTACATGAAAGACAATGAATCAGTAGATTCATTATTCACTCAAATTATTGGACTAGTAAATCAAATCAGGTCACATGGTGAGACATTTGAAGATAGGAGAGTGGTTGAAAAGATTTTAAGGAGTTTGCCTACAAAATTTGAGTCAATTGTTCTAGCAATAGAGGAAACAAAGAACCTCTCATAGTTTTAAGTTGATGAGCTCCATGCATCTCTCATATCACATAAACATAGGCTAAATAGGTCAGCAAACACCTCATTGGATCATGCATTCAAGTCACAAGTTTCAATCAGCCATGGTAGAGGCAGAGGAAGGAATTCTTATAGAGGTGGAAGAAGCAGCCCATCAAGCTCAAGTGGAAGAGGTAGCAACCATAACTCAAGCCCAAACCCATCTCAAAATCAACCATAAGGTCAAAGGTATGACAAATCTCAAATCTAATGTTATTATTGTAAGCATTATGGGAATTATTCAAATGAGTGTAGGAAGAAGCAATATGATTTTAGCAAACCAAATGCAAACTTCACAAAACAAAATCAAAATCAGATCAATATGTTCATAGCATGCAATGTAGCACAAGAAAATAATAATGTTGTATGGTTCTTAGACTCAGGTTGCAGCAATCACATGACAGGGAACCTAGAAATGTTCTCAAGTTTAGATGAAAGTCTAAAATCTGATGTCACATAGGGTAATGAAAACAAAGTGTCAGTTATGGGTAAAGGAAACAGCAATATTCTAACTAAACAGTGGGAGAAGAAGTATATTTCATATGTGTATTTTGTGCCTAGTCTAAAACACAATCTAATGAGCATTGGATAGCTTGTTTAAAAGGGTTATAAAGTGTTTTTCAAGAACAAAGAATGCATTATTTTGGATGAATTTCCGAGTAATCATCTCATTTCCAAAATGCAAATGAGAAACAATCAAATGTTTCCCCTAAAGTTTAAGCTAGATTTGAATGTGGATTATTCTCAAGCACAACCCACAATGAACCCACAAGAGGATAAAGAAGAAGTTGCAATAGTCACAGAAACAATCTTTAAAGTAGACATAAAAGATAAAAAATTGTTATGGCATCTAAGATTTGGGCATCTCAACTATGGAGGTCTAAATTTGCTTCATAGAAAAAGTATAGTAAAGGGTTTTCAATTAATAGAGAAACTAGAAATATTATGTGAAGGTTGTATCTTGGGAAAGCAACATAGAGAGATATTTCCAACTGGCAAATCAATTAGAGCAAAGACACCTTTGGAGATTGTGCATTCAGATTTGTGTGGACCTATGCAAACACCCTCAATTGGTGGAAGCTACTGCTTTTTTACCTTCATGGATGACTATTCAAGGAAAACATGGGTCTACTTTCTAAGGAAAAAGAATGAATTGTTTGATTACTTCTGTCAATTCAAGGCACTTGTTGAGAATGAATAGAGGTGGTGAATACATCTCAAATGAATTTCTAAATTTTTGTAAATACCATGGGATTCACAAACAATTCACAACTAGATACACACCTCAGCAAAATGGGGTAGCTGAAAGAAAAAATAGAAAAATCATGGAAATGGCAAGAAGCATGTTGAAAGAAAAGCATTTGACAAATGAATATTGGGCTAAAGCTGTAGCTTGTGCAACATATATTATGAATAGATGTCCAACCAAAAGTCTGAAGACTATGATTCCCAAAGAAGCATGGACTGGAAGAAAACATAGTGTTGCTCACATGAGAGTATTTGTATGTGTGGCATATGCACGTGTTGGATGAGTTGAGAAGAAAATTGTACAACAAGGGAGAAAAGTGTATATTTGTTGGATTTAGTGATGAATCAAAGGCATATAAACTATACAATCCAATAACCAAAAAAGTAATAATCAACAGAGATGTGTAGTTCATAGCAGATGAAGCATGGGATGGAAGTTTGGAGAAAACAATCAATATTGCAGCCAACTTACCTCAAAAAGATAGAGAAGTTTTTATACCAGCAGGTACTCCATCAAATGTGACTCCTTCCACACCCATTCATGGTCAACAAACTGGTCAACAAATTACACTATCATCAAGTGTAAGGATAGCCCCACGCATTCAAGCATCCAATCCTTCAAATGTATAATAAACACCATCTACAAGTGGCAATCAAGGTGTAGGACTATCAAGTCCACATTCCACAAGTTCTAGCGCAAGTGATGTCAAATTTAACATTGGCAAGCTTAAGAAAACAAAGAATCAAAAGTTTAAGAGACATTTATGAGCAAAATGAAGGTGAGAATAATGCTGGTCCAATTTCTCTTTTTGCATTTTACTCACAAATAGAAGATCCAATTCATTATGAAGATGCTATTAAGGGTGAAAAATGGGTAAATACAATGGATGAAGAAATTGATACAATTGAAAAGAATCAAACATGGGAGTTAGTGAGTCTTCCAAAAGACAAGGATGTCATAGGAGTGGAGTAGGTTTACAAAACCAAATTAGATGCAAACAGTGATGTGCAAAAAACATAAAGCGAGACTAGTGGAAAAGGATATTCACAATAGCCTAGGGTTGATTACAATGAGAACTATACTTGCAATAGCAACTCAAAACAAATGGCCAGTTTACCAAATGGATGTGAAATCAACTTTTTTGAATGATTATCTTGAAGAAGAAGATTATGTGGAGTAGCCACCTGGGTATGAGATTTTGGGTCAAGAAGACAAAGTCTACAAACTGAAAAAGGCACTCTATGGACTCAAGAAATCCCCAAGAGCTTGGTATAGCAAAATTGACTCTTATCTTTTACAAAATGGCTTCAATAGGTGTAGCAGTGAGTCTACATTGTATACCAAGATGAATGAGAAAGGTGAGATCATAATTGTTTGCTTGTATGTTGATGATTTGATATTCACAGGAGATTTGTCAATTGATTTGTTCAAAGGAGCTATGAAAAAGGAGTTTGAAATGATTGATTTAGGCATCATGAAGTATTTTCTTGGCACTGAGGTAAATCAAAATGACAATGGTATATTCATCTCCCAAACTAAGTATGCAAATGACATTTTGAAAAGGTTTAACATGGAAAATTGCAAATCAGCTCCAACACCAATTGTCACAGGATTGAAATTAAGCAAGGATGACAAAGGAACCAACATTGATCAAACTTTGTATAAAAGACTTGTTGGCAGCCTCATGTATTTAACAGCCACAAGGCCTGACATAATGTATGCAGTTTGTCTCATTTCAAGGTTCATGGAGTCTCCAAAAATTGTTGGCAACTTGGTATGATGATTGTGTATGATGGTGTTATCGTTGATGGAAATATGATAAGGAACAAGGTTAGAACAAAGTTTTTGGTCCGGTGAAGAAGACTTGGTCACTTTGACTAAGTATTGGTAGTACACAAGAAACAGTGACAGAGAGGCAATATACTGGCTGGTATTGGTCTATAGTAGAAGATAAGATCATGTAGTTTCGGTATGATATCTATAGTCCTTAGAATATCATATATCTAAGAGTTTATCTCTTGATGAGCACCGGAAGCATATCCTCAAACAGACTAAGTCCGACAGTGCAGAGAATAGAGGAAATTAGAACAAAACACTAAACTGAATTGGTCCGCATTCCTCCACTGTGGCATATCTTGTTCTATGGTTTTAAGGTGTTGTAAACACGTGTGAAGTATCCAAATCTAGAATTACAAGTTCTAAACTTCATCGGTGAGTCAGTTATGAATGCTTAAGCATTAATACTTGGTATGATAGAGTTTGATAGTGACAGAGTATGTGTTCCAGTGGTCCGCATTCTATCGCAAAAGAATATTTTACTCTGTGGTTCTAGAGGTATGATCTATGATATGTGAAGAGTCTGTAATAAGGATTTGAGCAAGTCTTGTGGTCCGCAGTGGAAGATGTTGTCTAATGTAGTTGAACTAAATCAGTGAATAGTCTATGTTTAAGGCTAACATGACGGTATGATATGTGTGTGGTAAGTTTTGGTATTGGGATCTTAATCCTCAGTGGTGAAATAGTTGAGGCTAACATGTGTGAAGGTGTTTCAAATACTGTTTGGGTCTGCTATAGTTTTTGGAGAATAAATTTGGCCAACAAAGTATGTAATGCATGACTACATGGTACATCTTATCTGGTTGACCTAGTATGAAGTTTTTGTTTATTACGGATATATATATAGGATTGAATTTGGTGTTTGAAGGAGGAGATGCGAATGTGAATGGGAGTAGAATGTGAATTGCAGAGTAGGCGATAAGAGAAAAAGAAGAGAGATCTTGATTAATGTGAAACAGGGCAGTGAAACAGAGTAATCAAGATGAAGAGTTTTGAGATAGTACTCTGAGCTTCAGTAGAGCTGCATCCGTGCATGTGTAGATACAATCAGAGCAGTTCATTTTGGTAGTGAGCCATCTCCTTTCTTCTATCTTTCTCTAGGTAGTGATCCATTCTTACAGTGAGCATTTCTTGGGGTAGTGAGCCTTTTTGTAATTTGGTATTGTTATTACATAATATATTGTGAGCTAACACTCACCATGGTTTTTCCCAGTTTTGGGTTTTCCATGTAAGAACCTAGTGTTCATATGTGATGGATTATGGTTATTTCTTCTATGTTTAATTTTCTTTGTAACTGCATGCGGTAAGTGGATTACTAGTCCAATAAGTAGAAAGTTTAATAAAATACTAATTCACCCCCCCCCCCCTCTCAGTACCTTGGGTGTTCAACAATTGGTATCAAAGCCTAGCTCCTTAGAAGAAGTCTAACAACTTGAGGAAGAACTTGGAGATTGAACACATTGCAGGTAAAAAATGTCCTACTTCTCTTGAAGAAATTGATGAAGACTAATGCACTCTTGTCAATGAATAAGAACTCAAGCTTGCACTTGCAGATCTTGAAAAGGCTAAAATAGAAAACAAGGATCTGAAAGATAATGTCAAGGAAGTAGATGAGTGCATCAAAAAGTTGAGGGAACAAGTCAAGAAGTTCAAGGAAAAATATAAGGAGGTTAGTGAACAATTGATATCTGCAAATGACACCTTGAGTAATTTGAAAGTGCAAGTTGTAAAAAGAGCAAAAGTAGAAGAAGACCTAAGTCAGTTGGTGAAAAATAAAATTGAAGACTGCACAAAGCATGAACAAGAAGTTGTGGATCTAAAAGCTGATCTGAAACATGCATGGACTCAGGAAGAAAAATTTTGAGTAAGTGTTGCCCACCTTGACAAAATACTTTCTATTCAGAAGAGTCCTGATGATAAAGAAGGCTTGAGATGTGAGAAAGGTGAAAGTTCTAGAACTGGTCAAGAGAAGAATGTTGAGATCAAGAAGGATAAAGGTAAATAGTTTTAGAATCGAAGGAACAGACCTAAAAGACCACCAGTCAGGCAACCAAATACTTAAAGGTAGCCTTCTTTGAATGGTTATTAAAATACATGGAATAAATTTGGTCATCAAGCTACTCAGTGCAGGAGAAAAATAAATCAAAATGTTCCATCATTCTTTGGTCAGTGCTTCACTTGCAACAAAGTAGGTCGCAAAGCTAATGAATGCAGAAGTCAGAAAAGGAATAGTTACAACAATGGAAGGAATGTTCAAACTTTCAAAGGTAACTGCTTTAATTGTAATAGGTTTGGTCATAAAGCTAGTGAATGCAGAAATCAGATAAGGAACAACTATGGAAGGAATGCTCAATCCTTCAATGGAAATTGCTTTGCATGCAATAGATTTGGACACAAGGCTAACCAATGTAGATTGAGGATGAATGAAGGAAACAATAGACAGAGAAGTGTTGTGTGTTTCAATTGCAACAGGCCTGGACATATTGCAAGATTTTGCAGAAGCAAGAACATAAAAAGGAACAATTAGGTAGAGAAGAAAGAACCAGTACAAAATATAGACTTAGAAGAGATCAAGAAGGAGATGAATCAAATTTGGGTTAAGAAGGAAGTACAGGAAGTCAAGGTTGAGTCTGCACCAAACTCTGGTGCTGGTACTTCCTCCGAGAAGTAAATTAAGAGCTCTAGCTCATGGGGAGCTTACTGCAAAATCTGGTTCCCCTAGCCAGAAATATGTTGCTAATGTCTAGCACAAATATATGAGTCATAAGAGTGGATGATAAATATTATACAGAAGAATCTAATAGAAAAGAATCTATTGCGGTAAATTGTAGAGCAATCTTAATTGACTAGGGACAACAGAGAAAGGGTTTGACAACTTTTAAATGAAGCATTTATTGCAATTAGGTCTTGATGAAAATAAAATATAAGGGATCCTTTTGAAAGAGAAATTACTTTGCATTCAAACCTTCAAGAGACTAAAGAGACCTGAGAAGCAATCTAAGGAAAATTCAAGCATCCGATGAAGAAACCCTAACAAAGGCAAAAGGTATTTACCATTCTCTCTGTTGAAAAATTTCCTACTTTAATTTTGTAAAGATGCATACCCCTCAAGTAGTCAAGATAACAAAAAGGCCCTACCCTAAGTTTAAGAAACATCTATTTAAATCATTAATGACAGATCCAAATGGAGCATTTTCTAAGAATCCACATGGTATTTTGTACATGGAGGATGTTAGGGCATACATACATGCAAACCTAGAAGAATATGATCATGGTAAATTAGCAAATATTTATCTAAAGGAACTAACTGATGTAAAATTTGAGTTGAAAAAAGAGTATAGTGCCCTAGTTGAGAAGGAATTAGATATCTGGTTGGATTTTCCTATGGTCCTGGATGATGCCTGGGTGAGATATGTCTTGAGAAGGATTCATGATGAATTCCTTTGGCTTGATAAGCCCTATATGATAACAAAGGATGCCATCAAAGCAAATACTGGCATGTGTTCCACCAGAAAAGTTTCAAAATTAAAGGCTATGAAGAACAACATAGTAATGCAGTTGATAGGGCTGATATTTGATAAAAGAGCATTAAATATAAATGATATTGTGGATCCAGGTGTGAGATTTGCATCAAAATTCATTGGTTATAAGATTTATTTCTCCAACAGGGAGAATTCTATTTTTGGAAGAGCAATATATATTTCTTATGATATGGTGAAGAATAACACTAATTACGATGTTTTTGAGTTGCTTCGACAACAACTGATGGAGAACCTGAAAAAAACAAAGGACACAAAGTATCCATTCAAGTATGGAACATTGATCATCTATCTATTTTTCTACTTTCTAAGAGAATTACTAGGTATAGGTAATATTGGTTGGCTTGATCATGCATCGATAGCTGCAAAGATCAGAAATCATCTACAAAGTCTGGGATTTATGTAGATAAATAGAATGCAGCTTTAAGGGGATACTTCAAGAAATTTCAAAAGAAAATGTGGGCTAGAGCTAGAATCACATAAAAAGTTGTGAAGAAATATGAAAAGGATATTGTGTTCATGGTAGATAAGGACAAATGCCTCATGGAGGCTATTGAACCAAGAATTGTTTGGGTCCCACCTATGGGATATGAGGTAATAGAAGAAGTCTTGGTTGGTTTGGTAGAATTAATGTTAAGAAAACCCAAGGATCCTAAGGAAGAACGGTTTGGCACCTTTGAGAAACTATCTCTCAAAGTGGATTTGGAGCATAAACAACCTGAGATAAATAAGAAGGCAAGGAAAATAGTAGATGAATTTGCCTAGAGCTGTGGGTTTACAGATGGAGAAATAAGTGAAGCAAGAGCTAAGGTAGAGGCTTTAAAGGGTATAGGTGCTCCAACAGAATGGACATCAAATGCTCCAAAAGGGCAAACATCAAAAGCCTCATAGAAGAAGAAAGAGGAGAAAACTGAGAAAGAGAAGCCTGCACTTGGTCCTACAAGAAGAACAAGAGCATCATCCTCAACAACATCTACCATTGAAGTTGAGAAAGAAAAGACAAAGTCTGCAAAGCAAGTTGCAAAGGAGAAATAGGAAGAGAAAAAGAAAAGAAAGAAAGCAAAGGCTACAAAAAGGGTGTATGTAAGCCATGGAAAAGAAGAAGAAGAAGTGGAAACAAAATCAAATGAGGGGGTCAAAGCAAAAGAGAAAAAATGGATAAAGACACAACTGAAAAGCCCTCCAAAAAAGCTAAGGGTAAGAAGAAGAATAAAGAAGAAAAGACTGAGAGTAGAGAAGAAGAAGCAAGTATATCATTGGAATCTATGGTCAATGCATTTGCACAACATGGTACCCTGAAACCTATTGTTGACTTGTATGATGAAAGATCAAATGCAGACAAGGTAATCATTGAAACTATAGTTGTAAGATACTTAGATATGTTCTGAAAAACATTGATTGAAATTATAGTTGAGTTACCAGATAGTTTGGTTAGTATAATGTCAGCAAGAAAAGGATCTATGGCCAAAGATGTTGAGATAAAAGAATATGTCTTGTTAAAACTTTGTCCAGACATCACCCGTAAACAAAGAACTAAAGCCACTAAGAAGCTTAGTGAGGAATTTAGAATGATGAAGAGAATAAATTCTCTGATGTCTAGTGAAACTGAGAAATTAGTCAAAGAAATAGTGGAAATAACACTAAGGGTGTTAAATGAGCTACAAATCTCAACTATTATTGATGCTGACGAAGAGAAACAAGACACTGGTGTACATAATATAGCTTTGGAAACAAATGTGGAACAAAACTTGGAGCAAAGCATAGTTACTCCTCCCGTAGACACAAGAAATGAAGAAGAAAGGAATACATAACAAGTTGAAGAGATGAAAGAAACTGAGGAAGAAAAGAGGTCTGAAGAAACAAAGGCAGTTTTAGAAGAGTAGAGAGAAGAAATATATGAACATATGGTAGACAATCCTACTCTGGAACTAGAAAGAAATGAACAAGAGCACATTCAAGAGCCTTCCATAGAGAGACAAGATGTTGAGGCATCTCAAGTTACAGAAAACAAAGACGCTGCTGACTCGTTGAGAGAGTTTTTGGAGAAGCAGAAGAAAGCTCAAATTTTGACTACACTAGAGCTTTTTTAAGGACCTATCAACCTTGTTGTAATGTCCCCTCTGCAGAAGCTAAGACTTGGAACAATCTTTCAAGCTACTACACAAGAAGAAATGCTGAAATCCCATTTGGAAGACAGTGAATTACTTGGTGAAGCTATAAATATTTTTTAGAAGATCATGCCTAGAGTTCAGAGAGATAGAACACTCTCTCTCACAACACAAATGAAAAGGCTTATGGAGTCCATGAATTCCCATTTTAAATCTTTTGAGCAAGCTGTTGATAAAAAAGTAAGAGTTGAAATAGATGATAAGAGGTTAGTTGAGTTGAAAGATAAAGCTTCTCAAGACAAAATTTTGTTAGATAAAAGTGTAAAGTTTGCACAATTAGCCATGGAACAAGCAAGTGAACTATATAAATTTTTTCTTACATGGCCAGACAAGACCAAGGAGATAAAGGATAAAATAGATAGATGGGAAGCCCGAATAATGAGGATATCTAAAACTTATGACCCGACAAAAGATGCTATTGGCAACCAAAGGGCACAAGTTGAAACCATTCACTCCAACATACATAAGTTGTAGACATAGAAGGATATCATAAATCATAGAATGGGACAGCTCCATGAGGTAGCAAGTTTCAAAATTGCATCCTTAACCAAGTTAATAACAACTGTAGACAAAACAAGGCAAAGCATTGAAGCCCCTGATACAGTGAAGAAAGTAGAAGATTTGGTGTCCCAGATTAATGGGAACATACTAATGTTGAGTGATGATAAGACCAACTAGGATGAAGAAATGGTGTAGTTGAAACAAATCTATAAAGATGTTCTCCCGGAACAACAACAACAATAATCATTTTTTGTATCACTTGTATATATGCGGTAAAGTAGAAAAATAGTTTTGAGATTTTGGAAACGTGTACATGTTCTTGTATCATACACCTTTGCCATTAATGTCAAAGGGGGAGAAGAAAAGAAGCATGTGAAAAAAATTTGAAAAATAATAAAAGAAGCATGAAGATAGGGGGAGCAGTGTGTAAAGAGAAAGGGGGAGCTGTAATAATTTTTCACATCAAGTGTTGCCATCAATGCCAAAGGGGGAGATTTTTGGCAACTTGGCAACTTGGTATGATGATTGTGCATGATGGTGTTTTCATTGATGGAAACATGATAAGGAACAAGGTTAGAACAAAGGTTTTGGTCTGGTGAAGAAGACTTGGTCACTTTGACTAAGTACTGGCAGTACACAAGAAATAGTGACAGAGAGGCAGTATAATGTTTGGTATTGGTCCGCAGTAGAAGACAAGATCATGTGGTTTTAGTATGATATATATAGTCCATAGAAGATCCTATATCCAAGAGTTTAGCTCCTAATGGGTATCAAAAGCATATCCTCAAACAGACTAAGTTTAGCGATGCAGAGAATAGAGGAAATCAGAACAAAACACTCAACTGAACTAGTCTGCATTCCTCTGCTATGGCATATCTTGTTGTGCAGTTTTAAGCTATTGTAAACACATGTGTGAAGTATCCAAATCTAGAATTGTAAGTTTTGAACTTCACCAGTGAGTCAGTTATGAATGCCTAAGTATCACTACTTGGTATCATATAGTTTGGTAGTGATAGAGCATGTGTTCCAATGGCCCGCATTCTAGCGCAAAAGAATATTTTACTCTGCGGTTCTGGAGGTATGATCTATGATATGTGAAGAGTCTATGATAAGGATTTGAGCAAGTCTTGTGGTCCATAGTGGAAGATGTTGTCTAACAATTGAACTGAATCAGTGAACAATCTGTGGTTAAGGCCAACATGACAGTATGATGTGTGTGTGGTAAGTTTTGGTGTTTGGAGCTTAATCCTAAGTGGTAAAATAGTTGAGGCTAACATGTGCAAAGGTGTTTCAAATACTAATTGGGTCCTCTATAGATTTTGGAGATTGAATTTCGCTAAAGGACTATGTAATGTATGACTAAACGGTACATCTTATCTAGCCGACCTAGTATGAAGTTTTTTGTTTGTTGTGGATGTATATATGGGATTGAATTTGATGTTTGAAGGAGGACATGCAAATGTGAATGGGAGTAGAATGTGAATTACAGAGCAGGTGACAAGAGCAGAAGAAGAGAGATCTTGATTAATGTGAAATAGGGCAGTGAAACAGCACAGTCAAGATGAAGAGTTTTGAGATAGTATTTGAAGCTTCAGTGGAGATGTGTAGATGCAATTAGAGTAGTTCATTTTGGCAGTGAGCCATCTCCTTTCTTCTATCTTTCTCTAGGAAGTGAGCCATTCTTGCACTGAACATTTCTTTGGGAAGTGAGCCCTGGGCAGTGAGCCTTTTTGTAATTCGGTATTGTTATTACATAATATTTTGTGAGCTAACACTCACCGTGGTTTTTTCTAGTTTTGGGTTTTCCACATAAAAACCTGGTGTTCATGTGTGATGGTTTATGGTTGTTTCTTCTATGTTTAATTTGCTTTATGACTGCATGCAGTAAATGGATTACTAGTTCAATAAGTAGAAAGTTTAATAAAGTACTGATTCACCCCCCCGCAGTACGTTGGGTGTTCAATAAAAGTTTCTCATTGGAAAGTAAGAAAAGGGATTATCAGATATGTGAGTGGAACAAGGAACTATGGCGTTCAATATTTAAGGTCAAATGAGTTCAAGCTGATAGGTTACACAGATAGTGATTGTGCAAGAAGCACTGATGATAGGAAGAGCACTTCCGGTTATGTTTTTCATTTTGGAATAGGTGTAGTTTCATGGGCTTCATAGAAACAACCAATTTTCACTCTTTCATCAACTGAAGTAGAGTATGTAGCAGCCACAAGTGCATCATGTCAAGCAATTTGGATGAGAAAAGTTTTGAAAGATCTAAGGTAAGAACAAGAAGAGGCAACAAGGGTCTATTGCGACAACAACTCCACTATAGCATTGTCCAAGAATCTAATTTTTCACAAAAGAAGTAAACATATTGACACAAGGTATCACTTCATTAGAGAACTAATCAACAATGGAGAAATCTTTTTGGATTTTTGTAGGTCTCAAGATCAATGTGCAGAATTAAATGAGATTTGATTTCATATCTCCATCTTTGAGATTTCTCATGCTGCCATCAAAATCATAATTAAATGCAATTTAATGCTTTTTGGTTTTCTTTCTTTGACTGAGCATTCCTAGTATGTAAAAGGTATGAAGTCTTTTTCTTAATGAATGTATGAAGAACAAGAAAAACAGGGGTTGCTGTAGCAAAATAGAGAAAAAGGAAGATTGATGTATGCACAACAGAGAAAGAGAGAGACTATTGTTCATTGCAAGAAAAATAGTGGTCTTCATTGTGCACAAAAGAGAGCTATAGCTCTCACTGTTTACAAATATATGTATGAAGAAAAGCAGAAACTATTTTGTATGTTTTGAATATTTAATATAAAGTATATTATTTTCTGTTGTTCATCTCTTGTCTGTGTTTAACTTTTGGATTTCCTTGCTTTGTTTCCCTCTCTTCCCTTCACTTATTTAGAAAAGGCATAACAATTTCTATGTATACATGTGTTTTCAAACTACAAAGTTTAAGCTAATTCAATTATTTTCAAGCTGCAAATCCTCTTTGCCGATTCATTAATATTCAAATTGTAAACTATTTACAATTTTATTTATCTTGTATGACTAATCATTATCATCATTAAGCATGTATCTTATATATATTACCTCATACAATATTTAATCTTTTTTATTGTGCAAAATCATTAAATCTATCATACCATTTTTTTTCTCCTCCTAAAAGAGATAATTAAGGGACAGATATAAGCATCCCATCCTTATGAACATAATTCAATCTTCTTCTCTTCTCTTTTTTTTTTAAGAAAAGAGGTGGAGTAAGCCACTTATACCATATATTAAAATAAAAAAGAGTCAGCCATGAAAGGTTACAGAAATATTTACATCCAAACAAATACAATTCCCAAAAGGCGATAAGAGAAGCCTAGGAAAAGAGAAAGACCTAACCAAAAACATACGAAAGATGGCGGAAGGCCGAGCGAACAAGTGAGTCATGGTGGTGAGGAAGCAGAGTCTTCCTTATCGGACGAAAGTGTAACAGGAGCCAAACAGAACAGTGGCAATGCCGCGGCGCATTGTCGGGACAATGATTACAGCCATGGCTTTCCCTCCCAGACCAAGGGAGATGGAAATTAGTTTTGAAAAACATTAGAAGAAGATCGTTTTGTGCAGTTATTTGAATAAAGTTTTTCTAATGTTTTAAAAAAATCTTTTATTCGTTTTCCAAGTTATTTTGAACGAATAAATTGTAAACGGGGATTTTATTTGATTGTCTATAATTCCAATGAGATTCTTCCACTAGAGTGATAAGAAGTAATATTGGTATCAAGAGCTATGTAAGTATTATGGCGTATGGTTATCTGAAATGAACAGAGTTATTTAGCTAGAAATGATATCAACCAAATATCATCTGCGTCACCATTGAGATATCTCTAGCTGCTCAATACCATTTTTTTTGGGTTGAGTGAAATTGGTCTCTCTTTTGTATTTTGATTTGTTCTCCAAATAAATGTGTTTCACTCTTCTATTAAGAAATGGTATCGCTTAAGAGATCAATCTGTATAAGTATTTCAAGTTAAATATTTTCCAACTATAAGTTTTTGTTTGGTCCCCTCATCGTAATATTTCATCGAGTGACAATCTCCCACAAGAAATCCCCCACTCTAGGGGGGTAAGGCTTAAACAACCGGTGAGTTGTTAGTGCCGTGACATTGCAGGTGGAGCCCACGCTACAGTTAAAATACTTGTTCCGTTTGTCTTGGCCTTTTCCGTTTTCGTTTTGATTTCCCTCCATTCGCATGCCATCATGATACCATGCCAAGCATGTCATATCATATCACGGAGGATCAGACATGGGTGGTGTGATTTAATTAAGAGAAAACATTAATGGTTGTTTGTACCGCTCTGCTCGCTCCAATTTTTTAAACAAGAGTTTTGCTGCACTAATAATCCAAAATAAGTCTCGACTCTCACTCCACTAATAAAATATTTTATTCTAGTGTAGCCAAGCTATTGTTTTTAATATGGGTTTTTAAAAAGACGGCGCATTTTAGGATTTTATTTTAATGTTTTAGATTTTTTTTATTTTTTTATAATAAAAATTAGAAGGTTTTTTAAAATCATTGGCTAAACATTTTTTTATTGGAAGAATTTTAGAGCTTTCAATTTGTTAATATTAAGAAATTATTTTATCCAATCAAATATCAATATAATAAATTTTTTGAGCCATTTTTAATACTAAGATGTTATGTAATTTTAGGTAGATGATTTTCAAATGAAAATGGTCTTTAATAATTTGTTTTGGATATTTGTGTGGTGTAATAATATGTGATGGAATAAAGATTTATTAGACATAATAGTGTTGCTCCATTCTTATTGTTGAAGATAAGACTTTGTCACGTAACCTAATTTAATTTTACCCTATCTTGCCATGTGATTAGCTATCTATACAACCCTCTATAATATGTGCTTATGTTTTCTATAAATTATAATGACTCCTTTTATTATTACATATGCATAAATAAAATAGAAGATTGATAATCTAAATATAAACTAGTATACATCAAAAACACATCTAAATATGTATACTCATTTATCTACAATTTCAACAAATTATTTTTTCCACAATTTAAGTACATCACTATACCAACAAGTGCCATTATAGTATTGTAATAATGAAAGAGAATAATGTAAGCGTATGTTATCTAGAAAATTTAAGAGTTTGTTTAAGTTAACTGTGGAACTAGTTAAAAATTAGATCATCAAAATAATATTAATAAACCTATAAGTGGAACAAAATCAAAATATAAAAAAACAAAAAAAAATCCCATAAAATAAGGAATCATGGAGAGAATATAGGGGGAGTGGAGGAGATAGGGGAATAAGACCCTCAATTAACCAATAGAAATGTATATCCTAAATCCAAATCAAATTGTAGAGAGCAAAAATTATTTAATATTTTTGTTTAAGAAATTTGCAGTTTTAGCAAAATTTAATATAAATTTATATAGGAAAATCACAAGTTAAAGAGTTTTGAACACAATGGTATGTGCAAAGCAAGTACTAATAAAAGAATAAAATTTACAAAATCAATTTAATCACTAGTTATGTGATTTTCATAAGAAAATTTATTAATATTTAAAATATATTAAAAATAATATACATATAAAATAAATAATCATATTAATATTAATATATAGATTATATTAAAAACTATTTGCTAATTATAATTTTTTTTGCAGTTGATTTGGCTCACGATATGCGAAGATGCAAAAGGCTACACAAGCAAAGCAATGGAAGGGAGGCGACGTCAGGGGGCTTGTGCAAATGTCACTCAGAAGGGCAAGTCATGCTCCAAGGGTGTGAGGGATGTTGACATCCCACCTAGGGCTTTGACAAGGAATTTGTCCCTTTCCTCTTCACTAACCTCTGCTCCTCAACTCGTGGCTCCTCTCCTCATTGTGGGCTGTAGGAACAGGAGTAACCCCTTTCATGAGTGCATGAAGTACTGCAAATCATAAGTTATTTCAGATAGCTCCCTGTTGTAAAGCCTTTGTCGGTATCTTCCAACCCTAATCCCATGCTTTTTTTCTCCCTAGGGGACTCGAATGTCTGTCTGATAGAAGCCATTGTAGACTTCCATTTATTAGATACCTGCATCGAAGAGCTTGGAGATGCGATCGGGAATAGGTCCCTCCTTGTTCACTGTTTGAGAAAAAGGCCTTTGTTGGATAAATTTGTTTAATGGATGAAGGCTTCCTGGAGTAACATACCTCTTCTAGACATCAACATCCTTGACTTTGGTTTTTTCTTACTTTGCTTTGCCTCTGTAGATGATTTCACCTTGGTTAAGTAGAAGGGCCTTTGGTTTTATGGTCAGTCCAGTCTCTTCCATCTAGATTGGTCTCCTTTCTTTGATCCTACGGTTGCTAAGGTCACATCAGTCCCCATTTGGATCAAGCTATATAATCTCCTATCAATTATGCGAGTGCCAGAGCTCATTAAAAACATGATCAAGCAGTTTAGATCCTTTGTGAAGTTGGATCCTGGTACCCCCTATAGCATATTCATCAAGGTTTGTGCCATCATTAACATCTCCAAACTGGTGCGCCACTCAGTTTTGATCACTTTGCTCATGGTACCTAGACCCAATTCCTCAATTATAAAGGTCTTCCCTTCATGTACTTTCCCTGCAACATGTTGGGGCACAAAATCACTAGTTGTACCTCTCCCAGGTCTGCTACTTCATGGTATTTTAGTCTCAAGAAATGGGTCAAGAAGTCAGGTAATCCAAATGTAGATTTCATTTGGCATAGTCACATGAAATTTTTGGCAGCTTAAGAGGATCCCATGCTTTTTCCTAAGGCCCCGATAGTGGTCTGCTCTAGTGTGGAGCATCCCTCCTCATCCATTGGCACTCCCTATGTGGCACTGCCCCCTCAACCTATTGTCGAACCCTCCCTTTGAATTATGGTGGCTGGTAATGGCCCTAACTCTGAGGGTTCTTATCCCTTCATGGATGATTTGGATGAGGATTACTAGATACTTTTTTGGATCTTGATGAATTGGTTGTTCCTATTAAAAATTGCACCATTTCCTAAATAGATAGTGCCATATCCAAACCAAACTTCCCTGCCAAAAGGAAAAAGGGGCACAAATCAAAGGCTGAGAAGCTCCATGTTGAAGATAGAGATGTTGATGAAGGAACACAATGGACAATGGATGTAATCCTCACTAGAAGTATGAGAAAGGGGAAGGTCAAAAAGGCCATTTGAGTAGTTCTTATGGGTGGTAGATTTTTGCATGCGCTGTGTTTGTGAAAGGGAAAGAGAACCTAGTATGCACCTCAAAACATCCTATAGTTTACTTAAACATATATTCAATAACTTAATACACACACATACTACTATGCCCTTAAAGTGGAAATAGACATAGTTGATTTCCCATCATATTAACCTTTAGAGGAAAGATAATGTAGCTTACATATCTAAGAAAATTTTAGCAGCATAATGACATGTAAATTAACACTTTAAGAACATGAAAGAAGAATAAAATAGAGAGAAGAGAAGAAACACCAATATACATGGGGAAAACCTTTTTAGGTAAAAAACCCCACACTCCAAAGCATTGAACCAATGTATTAATCTGCAACAACAATGTTACAATACACTTGTAGGCTCAAAGCCTTAACATGGAGATTTACATCTTGCTTCTCTAGAGGAAAACTAGTAGCATAACCCTATAGCAAAAACTCCCTATAATAATACTTCTTCAAAAACAATGAAATACACTTAATGCAAGAGTTACAAAAGCCAAATGCCCTCAAAAATCTAACATAGCTTTCTCCACAAACTCCTCTGTAAAAGCACACAAGGAATCCACTTTTCATTCTATTTTAAAGCATAAAAACTTATCCAATCTCCCATAGGCATCCACTTTCCAAAAAGAATATTTTCCAACTTGAAAATCTTTTCCAAATAAAAAATCTTTTCCAACATGAAAATCTTTTCCAAATTAAATAATATGAAAATCTTCAAAAAATAAAGCATATCCTCTTCATGGGTCCTCTAAAGGGATATAGATAACTTTTTCCATAAATGGTAACTTCCTATAATAGAAACCTGCTAAATAAGACTCAAGGTCATCTGAGGTGGCACTCCTTGATTTTCTCAACAAAAAGCAAAAAGCAACTTTTTGAGAAAAAAACAAAAAGAAAAAAGCACAAAATAGCTTTTTCCTAGAATGGCTTAAAAACACCAAATCTAAAAAAGTAAAAATCAAAAAGCTACTTTTTCACCTCCTAAAAAATAGGAAACACTAGAAAGGACACTAAGGTTGGGACACCTTAATCCCAATAGCTTGATGGCAGCTCAGTCTCTAGTTATTTTTTGTGCCTTGTGCTCTCTCTTGGTCTTTTGAGCTTGCTTTAGGTTTCTCTAATCTCTTTCTTTTTTTTTGTGCTCCCCATTCATCATTCTAAAGTGGTCTCTATTATTTATTTTGTTCTTATATTGGTAGTGGGCCTTAATCCCACAACTAAATTGATAAAAAAAAATGCGTGTTGTGTGGCAACTTGGAGAGTTTGACATAACTCTCCAATATATGTGTTTCCAATCTTATGCCACTTGGTGGAAACCTTCTTCCACCTCTAGTTGAGTGTTGAAGTTAACTTCTAATTCAACTCAACCTTTCTCATCTATATGTACTCTCATTGTGCATAGTTCATCTATTGTAATTTTATTACTTTCACTCTATGTTGTAATTAGCTCATTCTTAGTAGATCATGGTTCTTCATTGATATTGGTACTTTATGTTGATGATGTTTTGATCACTGGGAGCTCTACATCTACTATTGAAGTAGTGAAGATGGATCTTTAGGATAGGTTTGACATGATAGACTTAGGCTTACTACATTATTTCCTTGGCATTAAGATTTCACATACAAACTCAGGGATCACTTTAGCATAGCCTAATTACACCAATGTAAATTTGGGACCTTGGGCCCTTCCTTAATCTCATCCCAGACTAAAAAGGGTCTCCTAGACTTGGACAACAATTGCCCAAGTCTCCCCTGATTAGTCAGGGCTAATTAATGCTATGTCGGCATAGGACATTTAAAAATGTTCCTCTTTGTTGGCTCTTGAGATCTAATTTCATGAATGTTAGCAAGAAAGCATATATAAGTGTATTTATGAATTCATTATAAACCTAGATGGATATTGCAAACTTATGATACTGGAGCAAAGAGCATTCAAGGCATTCATTGTGTTATTATGTAAGATTTATGTTTGTATTGTGTGTGTTGTTACAGATTTGGAATCATCATCCATCTCCTTATGAGTTGAAGGATCTTCATTCTGCTAAGGACTTCACCTTCGAGGTGACATTATTGTTATTTGAATCATTTCATCAATTGGTTTATCTTTCCTAATTACACATTTTAAAATTAACACTTGAACTATTGTTCTCCTCCTCTACCATAGTTGATAATATTTTATTAGGAAAGAACATTTGCAGTAAAGTATTCCAGCTCTAAAATCCCTACAAAACTAAGATTGTTGGAGAAGGAAAAATAATATCATGAGGGCGGAAGCGGTGAAAGCCCTAGACAACATCAAAGAATCATCTGCACCACAATGGCTAGCTCCAATTCGTAGTCCATGGACATGCTCTAAATACTTCTTAGAGAATTTTTTCCACAATGGCTTCAACATATCTGTTGCTCTCTAATGTAGCTTGGCCTTGCTTTATGCAAGAGAAGCACAACCCTTTCCTCCTCCTATTTGTCTAGCCTTCTAAGTAGGGAACAATATTTGGTCATTAGAAGCCTTACTTTCTCTACAATTAACCATTCTTGCTCTTCATTTTTCCTTCTAAAGTTAGCCAACAATCTCGAATCTCTCTAGTCCATCTTTTCCCTATTTCTTTTCTTTGCACGATTTGAGCCTCTATATCTCAACACTTTTTTTTTTGTATTCTCAGGCATCCACTATTCTTCATTTTTCTCCTTGGCTTAGCATTGGCTTTGACTGTGCCCTTGTTCATCCAAGAAATTCATTCCCTATGATACTCTTTATACTCACACTTCCTCCTCGTTGTAGCAATTTAGTCCAGAGGCAACTCAAATGAAAGTGAGGGAATGTTGAGTGCTCTATCAAAAGGGTCTCTATTGTCTTGAGCCATCAAACTAACTTCCTTAGTCCATGAAGTACTTTATGCATAAGAAAAAGATGATTTATTCGCTGCAACTAGATAACCTCTTGTTATGAATTGAAAAACTTTGGAAATTTCACTTTTTTATAATTTCTTGATCAATTTGGAAGCTTTTACTTGCTCTCCCGGGGTTCCTCAATGAAATTTGCAAATCTCTTTTGCCACTCAATAGTTATTGTCGTATTTCAAACATATGCTAAATAATAATAATTTTTCTAACTTAAACCCTTTGAACTTTAAAGCAATGTCCTCAATGCCCCTTCACCATTTGCACGTTATCAATATATTTAAAAGAGAAGGTCGTCTGCCCAAGTGGCCACATTTAATAACTTCTTTCGAAAGCTGATCAAATTTTCTACATTGTATAGATTAAGTTCAAACCATCTAGCTTTGCAAACAAGATCAAACTATCTCTAATACTAATTGTTAAGAAAATAAGGTAGATAAAAATATATATAACACAAACAACAAATTAACCAAGATACTAAATAATATAGACACAATGAATTTACGTGGTTCACCAAAAAAATTATCTTGCAAACACATTTCCAAATAATAACCATAAGTTAAATATTTTGTTTCTATGGAAAAATCCAAAATTCACATTAATTTATTTAATATTTTCTTTGGATTAAATATTAAAATATTTATTTATTTATTTAAATATATAATTAAATAAATATATCATTATCATAATAATTATATTATAATACATACTTTAATATTAAATTTATATATATTATAGTCATCAAAATTTTAAAATATATATTAATACCTACAAATGAAAGTATATAAAATTTACTACACTTTTTAATCAAAACAAAACAAAACAATTACTAAAATAAGAAAACAAAATAATGAAAGAACTTTTCGAAAGTAAAATTAAAAGTTACAATATTAAAAAATAGCTCGTTCAAATAAAATAATTGTTCAATAATTAAAATCTTCATAGTGAATAAAATAGTTTTAAAGTAAACTAAAATAACTCTTATGTAAATAAAATATCTTTGTGTTATCTATTTACTTTTTTTTACTAGTTTAAATAGATCTTAATATTAAATATTTATATAGAAAAATCAACTACATATTATTATTTTATTATTTTGTATTCTTGTTATTTTGATTTCTTTTATAATTTTTCCAATAAATCTCTTATTTAAAAAAGTTATATACTTTGTCTATTTCTCATAAAGAAAAATGCAAATCTTAAATTTTTAAACTTTGTAAACAATTATTTTAATAGATATATTTAATATTAGAGTTTTTTTAAAATAAACTTTGAATGTCCATTTGAAATTTTTTTATTGCCAAAATCATTTCATTACAACCCTAAGATCTTGTTAGTTTCATTTTACTAGATTAAATAGGAAAAAAAGACTGTGAAAGGGGGAAAAGAACTTAAACATGTTAATGAATTAACCTAGATGTCTTCAGCTTTGACCCATTTAATTGGTGCCGAAGAAATACATTGCTACTCCTACCTAAAAGTTGGGCTTTTATTCAAATTGGAATTTGATTGAAAAGAAACCAATAAAAAATTCAAATCATTTGTGCAAATTAATTTTTAATTAATAGCTTTACATGGACTGTATGCGGTGTAACAAATTGATTCATAGCTAAAACCTGACATTATGAGAGCTACAGCATGAGAACTTCATCAATAGATTTCCTAATTTATGAATGAAAAAGATAGCACTGTGAACGGAAAAAAATAACATTGATTAAATACAATATTATTGGCAACGTGGTATATGTGTTCTAGTAAGGGGCAGGTGCAAATGCTGCAGCAAGGGAAAAAGTTTTCGGAGTTGGCGCAGGTGAAGTTTCCAACATTATTTGCCTAGCCTCACACAGGTGAGGTAAATATACTCCTGCAATTGTAACTTTCCTTGGGAAAGGAAATTGCCCCGATACTTCCAAAAAGAAATCATAGTTGTCATAACGCATGAAACAGTCATCCATCCATACTTACCCACTTACGTCATTGCTGCAGTGTTCACTAACAGTTTTATATGCTTTCTGCGAACAATCAGAACACTTTTCTCCTGATATATTCCCGAAACATTAACTGCAAACCGTGACTGCCTTACCTGCTCCCGCCAGCGGTTAGTTTTAAATCAAACTCAGTCATAGTTCCCGCGCTCAGAAGTTCTGGGGATGCTTGTACATAAAAAATCAGACAGCGTCACACTGTTTAACCATATGCAACAAACAGGTCTGCAACCCGATCAAATTACATTTGCCAGCATACTTCCAGCCTGTGGCAAAATGGGAGCTTTGGAACAGCGTATGGACATCCATCAAATGCTTTGAAAGAGGCATTTTTGTCGGATATTGTAGTTGGAAATCCTCTGGTAGGCATGTATGCAAAATGTGGAAGCATAGATAATCCACGCGAACAGTTTGACAGAATGCCTCAAAGAGATGTCATCTCATGGAATGTCACGATTGCAGGATATGAATAATGTGGAAGCATAGACAAGGCACGTGAACTGTTTGACAGAATGCCTCAAAGAAAATGTGTTTTCAACTTCTCATGGAATGCCATGATTGCAGGATATTCACAAAATCGATTTGTTGAAAAGGCTTTAGAAACTTTCAAGCAAATGCAATTGGCAGGTCTAAAGCCAGACTCGACAACCTTTGCCAGCATCCTCCTAGCCTGTGCCGAATACGACAGGGTATGGACATCCATCAAAGCATAAAGGATAGAGGACTTTCGTGAGATGTTGTTGCAACCGCTCTGGTAGACATGTATGCAAAATGTGGAAGCATAGACAAGGTATGCCAACCGTTTGACAAAATACCCCCAAAGAAATGTGGTCTCATGGAATGCCATGATTGCAGGATATGAACAAATGGATTTGTTGACAAAGCTTTAGAAACTTTCAAGCAAATGAAATTGGTAGCTGTAAATCCAGCATATTCACTACCTCTGCCAAAATGGGAGCTATGGAATAGGTATGGACATCCATCAGAGCATAATGGAAAGGGGATTCTTGTCAAATATTATATTTGGAAATGCTTTGGTAGACATGTATGGAAAATTAGATTTGTAAGAGTGCTTCTGGATTCCGCTGTGTGTATTTTTAAATCGACATTTAAGATCACACTCAGTGATCCATCATAAATGAACTCCCCAATTTTTTATGATCTATCACTAAGTGTGATCTAAAACGTCGATTCAAATAGTTGAATCCAAAAGCACTCTTACGAATCTAATGATATGGATTGTGGAAAATTCATTCCTACTATGTATAGAAAATATGGAAGCATAGACAAGGCACATAACTGCTTGACAAAATGCTTCAAAGAAATGTGGTCTCATGGAATGAGATTATTATAGGATATGAACAAAATGGATTTTGCAAAGATGCTCTTAAAATGTTTAAATTAATGAAGCACTTTAGAACATATCCTAACATTATAAACTTTTCTTGCGTTCTATGTGCATGCAACCATGTAGGTTTAATGGATGAGAGTTGTACATACTTTAATCACACGAGTAACCCTTATTACATTACACCTAGAATTGATTGTTATGTGTGCATGGTTGACCTTCTTGCTCATGCCGGGTATCTTGAGGACACCCTAAACTTTATCATTAAGATGACAACTAAAACTGTGGTGGTTGTGTGGATGTGTTTTTATTGGTGCTTGTATATCACATATATTGATATAGGCCTAGGAGTATTTACAATGACGTTGCTTTTTTATTTGGGTTCTAAAAATGTTATGACTTATTTTCTTCTCTCAAACATCTATACAGAAGTGGGTAGGTGGTGTGAGGTTCAAATGAATAGGAGATTGATAAAAGATAAAAAGGAATTAAAAAGATCCTTGGATGTAGTTGGATTGAAGGCCATAAATTGGCACGATTTTTGTGTAGGTGATAGATCACATCCAAAAACACAGGAGATCTATGCAAAGTTGGAGAAATTGGCTTGGGAGATGAGGGCAATAGGATATTCTTTAGATTCAAGACATTTACTTAGTGATACATGGAAAAGGACAAAATCATTTCTCTACCACCATAGTGAAAAGTCAGAAATTGCTTTTAGTTTGTTATACACAACCCCTAGAAAAACTATTAGAGTTGTTAAGAACCTTTGAGTATGTGTTGATTGCTGAATTACAACAAAATTTATCTCCAAGATTGTTGCGAGAGAAATTGTAGTGAGAGATGCGAATTTCCATCATTTAAAATAGGCAAAATGTTCTTGTTGACATTATTGGATAAGTAATTTTATATAAGTGTATGTAGATTTTATGTCATTTATGGTTAGATATTTCTAATGTTGTTTCACATCCCTTTACTTCATGAAATAGCTAATAAATTTGTGAATTTGCAAATATTTTTTAATTTAATTTGATTTCAATTTGTTTGGTTTTAATTAGAAATAAACGAATGTAATTTATAGGTCACAATGAATCAACTTTGCTCCTATAGCATATCTTCTTCATCACGTGATGAGTCATTATGTGTCTCATCTAATTCATCTTTCTCGACAACATGATCATTCTTTATCTATACAAGATAGTATAACACTGTCATATGATTTTCCCTTTACTTCTAGAGACACTTTGGAAACCATTTAATATGACACTAAGACATTCCCTTATATTTATTCCCATATGACTTCTTCCATTCCTACACCTCCATCTACCTTAGCTCTCCCTCCACCACTTATACCCATCAACACACATGTCTCAAGCCTATCATATTCCTCCATCTCCACTACTTATTATTACAAACTCGATGCTTCACCTCTTCCTATCATTATATCTTTCTCTTTAAGTCTCTCTTTGCCTCCCATTAGGGAAGCTTTTGATGAGTTTGCTACATCTACTCAATCTTCTACCATACACATAACTTATCATACCTCCTCTCAGATTATTATTGATCAGCTATTACCCCAATCACTGAATGGAAATCTCATCATCACTTTACCTCAAGCCATAAATTATCAATTCTCTAACATGGATATTTATCCTACCTCTACCAAAGCTTGTACCCACACTACTACACCCACTAATGCATGATCCACCCCTTGCATACCTCTAATAGTTTGAGGATTTTATGCATTCTCACTCACATAGCTCTTACAATTAACAAGGCCCTTGACAATGTTTTTAACTACATCTATGTCCATCCTAGCATACCTTCAGAGTAACTCTCTTCCCTATTTTCACTCGTTAACAATATGGACATAATTTTCTCCACATCTAGAAAGCTTGCACCCCCATCCAAAATACATAAAGACCTCCCACTTATTATCACTAACTATTATAGCACACATGCATTAAATAGACATTTGTTTATAATGTATTTGGCTATAATATTTTCACAAGCCAATTCCTAGAAAAGATCCACATAGACCCCAGTTCTATAAATAAATGAATATATCTTTTAGGGGATTTGATAATCTCTAGAGAGATATGTGTGGTACAATCATTCTTCCTATCACCACCAACCTATTTACTCTTGATACATTAATCCATGTGATGCCAAGTGAGCTATCATATAACATTTTGGGGAGACCATGGATTATTATGCACTCCATACCTTCTACTCTACACAATAATTGAAGTGCACATATTATGACAAAATCTATACCATTCACATTGATCCTCATCCATTTAAATATTGCACACCCTCTTCAACCATTTCAATATTCAGTAATCAAGTTAACCTACCCTACCTTCATCTTCCTCTACTTCCTAACCCTTCTCAACCACCTTGTTCTCGTCTGCCACTTCTTTCCCTTTCAATACTACTAACTCTTCTTCCTAGTCCACCTCCATGTGATTCTAGATCTCTTCTCTTGATTCCTCCTATGCCGCCATCTCATCCCCCACCTCCTACTTTTCCACTTAGAGCTAAGACCCCTTTCCCTCCAATCCTCAAGGTAGTTTGGTAGAGACTTGCTTCATTTTCATATCTTCCCCTTCTTCTTCATGAATCCAAACTCCTTTCCCCCCATCATTCTCCATCTACCACTCATCCCTCTACTTTACCTTACTTTCCTACTTCTATTCAGGATGATCCTCCCAATTCACAACATGCCTCTTCATTAACCTTGCACACCTCTATTGTTGTTCATCAACCACCTTCTAGCTAAGATGACCTTCCTTATATTCCACCTTAGGACAAGATTATTGATGATAATCATATCTTGTGTCTTAAGCCTCATATAGATGATTTCCCTCCATCACCTCCACCTCATGTTACTTCTCTTAGTCCATCTCCACTTTCTTCTACACAGTCTCCATCATCCCTTCATACTGTTCCATCTCCACCTCATAATATGTTTGTTTGCATCTCCAAAAAATTTCTCACATCCACCCTCACTCCACTTGTCAATGTGGATGACCTTACTAATATCTTTTTTAGATGATTATTGCATACTTATCTCTTTACGCGCATTCTAGAGGTTGCGTGTAAGTTGTGTAATCTAGTGTTACACCTAGAAGTTTTTAGAAACCTCTTCTATAGACCTATTTTGTGCATAATCTGCAACTATTGCAATGGTCAAACTAAGTTCAATATTCTTTACCATGGATGCCATGCATACATTTTTGGATCCTTTGTATAAGTCTTTGTTACTCTTAGATCAAGCTTTGACTTGCGAGACTTTTAGTTTTATTGCATACATTTAATTTTGAAATAGCATTGATTGCTAAGGACAACAACATTGCACTAAGTTATATGGAAATGTCTGGTGGGTTAAGATTACTACAGTAAATATTTTGACAACTCACATCTTGCATGCTTCTTTAAAATGAAAACATTTGTTTAAAAGTTTGTTCCTTAAAGTTCATGAAATTGTTGTAAACACTTGTCTTATATTGAATATATGCATAATTGTGCTTTTGCTTTATTGGTTAGACCCCAACAATATGAATAAAATATCATTCTTTTAAATTGGCCATATTTTATTAGAAACACAATCCTCCATGTTCTCATCCATAATATCATAGTCTAGTATTATTTATAAGTCACTTTGATAATGAATTGCAAGTGATATTGTAATTTTTTTTATTGTATCTACATAGTTTTGGATTAAAGATAGGTAAGGTTGAAATACTTGAGAGAGGAAATGATCTCAAGGCTACAATTAAACCAAGAGATAGTGGTGGTATTCATTTATGAGAAAACTACATATGCATATAGACATTATAATGTACCTTATTGGAATTATAAATATTTGTAGTACCTATGTAAGGTAAGTGACACTTTATATGGCCTTATATGTCAAGTGATTATGTTTTCTTTATTTATTGCTTCAATCTAATTGCTTATGACATCTAGTGTATGCTTAGTTAATTCTATTTTGCTATTCATTTTATTCTCATGAGTTGATATAAAATACTTAAAAATTAGAACATCATTAATCACAATTTTCGTTGGCATATAATATATGCATCTTTTCTTATATTTCTATGATAACAAACAAATTTGTATATCATAGATCTTCATGTATTATTGATAAAAATTAGAACCAAACCTAGGGTGAGAGATACTAAAAGGGTTGGTGATCATAGTTATTGTTATGTTTTGCATCTATTGCATTTATTAAACCAACTCAAGGGTAAGATAATGACATGAGATTGGAACTCAACTATTCATTTACATCAATTTGTATTTATGAGTATAGTTGAGTGTTTATTTTGGCAAGTTAGTATGATAGATAGTAAGGTCTATATGAATAGAGTTTAATACATATTACAATCTTATGGATAAAATAAGAAATCTTAACGTAGGCAAAATGATGTCATACTAGGGAGAATTTGATTGTACGACTCTTGAGACGATGGTCACTTTTCCAAGTCCAAGAAGGTGGAAAATTACTTACCATGTAATGGGATTTAGTGTAGCAAATTGGTTAGATGGTTAAACTGATTATGTATTAAGTTCTCTAGAGAAGAGACTAGGCAATAGTATTGACACTTTGATTCCTTGAAAATGATACTCACGAGTAGGGTATGCTAGGGGTAGGTATTTGATAGTTAATTTATGTGATATTCTATACTTATATTATGAGATTATTTATCTTGCATAATAGATTAATAGTATTCTTATACTAAAATCCAACAAGATCAACTTAGGGGAAAGATACACTAGAGGTTTGATGTTGTTAAAAGTTAAGTCCAACTCAGAGGTAGAGTAAACTAGGAGTTTGGTGATAATAAGTTTCTGATCTTGCGTATGTACTTGTGTTTTCATTATTATTACATAGTCATGTGGGGTGAGTCAAGCAAGAGATAGTAGTGTTGTGAATGGATGACCCACATATGTCACTAATAATTGAATGCTTTGGCTAAAGTGATGCAATAGCTATGTAAATCTTTGGTTCACTATACTCATAGATTTCATGTGAGTCAGAAATCATGGTAGCTAGAGGGCATCTAAGGATAGCATGATTGATTGAATGTGATGGGTATTTATATTGCACCTAGTTCTCAAATTTGGTTTAATTGCAAATGTTCTTATCTATTACCCTTGTTGAAGGGTAGGGGGTTTTTGATTACAGTTACCTTGCATTTTCTTTACTTTGAGTTCAGAACTAAGGATTGAACTGTGTTTATTGTTTGTTCCTCTCCTACAAGAGAATCACCATGAATGAAGGTAGTGGGACCAAGGGGATAAGATGATGAATTGTGGATAGGGTCGATAGGGGATGATGGAGAATTAATAGGAGATGGTGTGGGATAAAAAATGGAATGAATTAGGATGTTTGGAGTTTGATTTCCATTAGGCTCATTAAGATGTTGTGTGATACGATCCAAGTTATTTGTTCGATTATCTATATTTTCTTGGGGACCAAGTGTCTCATTAAGGGAAGTGGACGTTGTTGGATCATGGATAGGGCTAGATGTTAGATGGATAGGGGTAGTTTGGATATCTTTCTCATGGATGGTTATGGGATTATGGATAGATTCAATTTTATCATGTATATAGGCTCTTCATCATAGATACTATCGTGATCATAAAGAAGATAAAGGTTATGGATAGCTAGAACTTGGATTGCTTGCTCATGGTTAGGAACTTGTTCATGGATAATATCTTGATCATAGAAAATATATAGGTTATGGATGGGTTGAATGGAGATGTTTTGATCTTGATTTGGATGAGGGGTTGATGTTTCCACATGCTTTAGATTATACTCTTGACATAGATCTTGATTTTCTTGAATATGAGTGGAAGACTCTTGAATAGGCTTAATAGGCTCAAGTAATAATCAAGAACATGGCTATATGATAGATTGTGACTTGGACTCATGGTAGGAGGATCTTCAAGAGGCTTGATGGGTTGTAGACTACATGATGGGATTAGAGGAATAGGCATAGTGTTTGAAGGCTCTTTGATTGGCTCAAGAGTAGGTGTTTGAGGACATGGAGATGGTCAATTCCATGCTAATATTCCTTGGATAACATCTAAAAAGGATAAGTTGGTGGGTGGATTAGCAATCTCAATCTTACCACAATTGATGAGCTCTTGGATTAGATTCTTAAGTCTCACAGATTTGGATGTTTTATGGCCTTTTCTCTATGGTATTGACAATATTCATGATCCTTAAACTAGAAGGATTTGACTTGGTTTTTGTCATATCGCATTGTCAGTGGTAACTCAATGAAGCTTGCGTGGACCAATTTTTGTAAGGCTACTTCAATGGGCTCCTATGATGGAGGGTTGGAGGAATGTGGTGATGAAGGGATTGAAGGGGTTGATGAGTTAGGAGGTATATGTCCTAATGGATTAGGATTAATGTGATTGAGGGGGATTGTGATGGAAGGATTGAAGAGATTGATGGGTTGGAATTGGATATAGCTTGTTGAAGTGACATGGGTAAAGGTGTGGTAGATGTGTATGAGGTTATGTGATTGACTTGGTAAGTGCGTTGGGGTGAGATATATGGATAGGTGAAGGTTTGATAAATTTGAGGTGTGGATAAATTAGATTGGTATGATGACATGGTAAAATGGGAGGATAAAGGTTGATATGATAGTGATGTTGGTTGAATTGGAGATATGGTTTGAGATCCATACTTGCATTTAAATTCCTATATTTCTGCCTCAAGATGGGTGGTATCATGTGTTTGAGGAATGGGGTTTGACATAGATGTTTTAACTTCCATTACCATTTTGTCAAACCAGCTCATGATGTTTATAGGTGTTGGATTAGGACTAGGTGATGTCTTGGATTGGATGTGGGTTTTTGAAATGGATGATTGTGGATTGGATGATGTCTTTAGATGAAGGATTCTAATGATTGATTTGGATGGATTGTGATTAGGATTTGGATGATAGTAGATGGGTTTGAAGGAGGCTAAGTCCTTAACCAAAATTTGATTTTCAAAGGATTAATTTTGATTAAGGATTGGATATTTGATAAATATGGATAATGGATGATTGGCTTGGGATGAGGGATAAATGGACCAGATTAGGATGTGATTGAAAGGGGATTGGGTGGATAGAATGGATTAGGGTTAGGACCTTGATGAGATTTGGATAACTTGATTAGGATTAGGGTCTTAGAAGATGGATTAGGGATAGGTTAGGATGATGTGATTGGATGATTAAGATAATTGGGATGAGGTGATAAGATGATTAGGATGAAAGGAATGGAGTGGACTGGATTATTAGGGATGATTGTGGATATGAGATAGATAAGAGGGATGATTGGGTTAATTAGGGTGGATAATTAAGATGGTATGAAGTGATTGGATGAGATATGGTACTAGGGAAATAATAGTTCTTTTTCTTTTTCCTCTATTTTCCCCCTATTGTCACTCATACACCATCACCAAAACCAAATAGATTATTTCTATTAAAACCAAATAGATTAAAATCAAATTAAATTAAAAAAATACCTGAGAATTCACAAATTTATTAGTTATTTCACCAAACAAACGGATATGGAACAACATTAGAAATATCTAACCATAAATGACACAAAATCAACATACATTTATATAAAATCATATATTGAATCTAGAATGTGCAATTAAATGATTAACCTAACATAGGAAAATGATAACACAATTAATCCAAACAAAAGAACTATACAAAATGGCAAGGGTAATTGTGAGCCCTCCTCTCCCATTTCTTGCTAATCAAGAATCTTTCCATTTACTTGAAGTGTTCCTCACCGTTTGTTTTTCTCTTTCTCTAGCTCCTCTTCCAACATTTCATTTCATACATATGTAGGTTTATGAAAACAATTCAATTAAATGCCCATTTTATCATAAAATAAATCTTCAATAGATACCCCAATAGTGTATATAAGCAGTGATCTCCATTGCACTCCATGCATCTAATTCTACAAAGCCGACATCATAGTCTAGATTGCCAAATATTCAAAACAAAAACAAAACCATTTTTTCTCTTTCTAGAAACTGAAAATAAAACCTTGTTCCTTCATTATTAGTGCAAGTTTGATATGGTGCACATTATTATAGTGCAAGCCTATTTTTTAGATCACTTCATTTAGCATCACCAATAATCTCCACAAGAACATTTTGCCTATTTAAAATGATGAAAATAGTTCGCATCTCTCACAACAATTTCTCTTGCAACAATCTTGGAGATAAATTTCATTGCAATGTGGCATCAACACATACTGGAAGGTTCTTACAACTCTAATAGTTGTTCTAGGGTGCACATCTAACAAACCAAAAGCAATTGCCAACTTTTCACTATGGTGGCAGAGAAATAATTATTTTTCCTCCTTTTCCACATCACTAAGTAAATGTCTTGAATTTGGAGAATACCTTGTTGCCTTCATCTTCCAAGCCGATTTCTCCAACTTTGCATAGATCTCTTGTGTTTATGGATGCAATCTATCTCCTACACAAAAAACACATGCCACTTTATGGCCTTCAATCCAACTACATCCAACGATCTTTTTAATTCCTTTTATCTTTTATCAATATCCTTACCATTTGAACCTTGCACCACCTACTCACTACTGCATAGATGTTTGAGAGAACATAAGTCAACATTTTTAGGATCCAAATCAAAAAGCAACATCGCTGTAAATACTCCTAAGCCTATATCCATATGTGAGATGCAAGCACCAAGAAAACACATCCACACAACCACCACAAGTTTAATTGGCATCTTAATGATAAAGTTAGGGTGTTCTCAAAATACCTAGTATGAGCAAGGAAGTCAACCATGCACACATAATGATCAATTGTAGATGTAATGCAATAAGAGTTACACGTGTGATTGAAGTATATACAGCCCTCATCCACTAAAACCTAAATGACTACATGCACATAGAACACAAGCAAAGTTTATAATGTCAGGATATGTTCCAAAGTGCTTCTTTAATTTAAACATTTTGAGAGTATCCTTGCAAAATCCATTTTGTGCATATCCTGCAATCATCTCATTCCATGAGACCACATTTCTTTGAGACATTTGTCAAACAGTTCACGTGCCTTGTCTATGCTTCCACATTTTCCATACATGTCTACCAAAGCATTTCCAAATATAATATTTGACAAGAATCCCATTTCCATTATGCTCTGATGGATGTCCATACCTATTCCAAAGCTCCCATTTTGGCACAGGTAGTGAGGATGCTGGATTTACAGCTACCAATTTCATTTGCTTGAAAGTTTCTAAAGCTTTGTCAACAAATCCATGTGTTCATATCCTGCAATCATGGCATTCCATGAGACCATATTTCTTTGAGGTATTTTGTCAAACGGTTGGCATACCTTGTCTATGCTTCCACATTTTGCATACATGTCTACCAGAGCGGTTGCAACAACAACATCTGACAAAAGTCCTCTATCCTTTATGCTTTGATGGATGTCCATACCCTGTCCTATTCGGCACAGGTTAGGAGGATGCTGGCAAAGGTTGTCGAGTCTGGCTTTAGACCTGCCAATTGCATTTGATTGAAAGTTTCTAAAGCCTTTTCAACAAATCGATTTTGTGAATATCCTGCAATCACGACATTCCATGAGAAGTTGAAAACACATTTTCTTTGAGGCATTCTGTCAAACAGTTCACGTGCCTTGTCTATGCATCCACATTTTTCATATCCTGCAATCGTGACATTCCATGAGATGACATCTCTTTGAGGCATTCTGTCAAACTGTTCGCGTGGATTATCTATGCTTCCACATTTTGCATACATGTCTACCAGAGGATTTCCAACTACAATATCCGACAAAAATCCCTCTTTCAAAGCATTTGATGGATGTCCATACGCTGTTCCAAAGCTACCATTTTGGCACAGGCTGGAAGTATACTGGCAAATGTAATTTGATCGGGTTGCAGACCTGTTTGTTGCATATGGTGAAACAGTGCGACACTGTCTAATTTTTTATGTACAAGCATCCCCAGAACTTCTGAGCGCGGGAACTATGACTGAGTTTGATTTAAAACTAACCGCTGGTGGGAGCAGGTAAGGCAGTCACGGTTTGCAGTTAATGTTTAACGGAATGTTTTTAGACAGAAACGGAGGGGGACAGGGCCCACCAGCACACGTCTAAGTCAAAGCTTAGAGTGTGCTGTTTAAGCCCAGCCAACATTTAATCGTGTAGCACAGGCCTAGAATTTGATGATCTATTTGACCGTTTGTGGCATTTTAGACCGTATTTTACAGCTTAAAAATTTATTGGACCGTATAACTTGACTTGTTAAATTTTTATATAATTGTATAGATGACACTTTAAATTATTCGTAAACCGTAAAATTTAATTATAGGGTAATATAATATAATATTCATATTTGTAATATATATTATTTTATAATAATTTGTTATAGAAATATAAACGATGTTTTCTATCTTTACCATTTTTAAAATTGATATAGAAATATATATTAAATTAGAATATTTTCAAAAAATGTTTATCTTCACTAAATTTTAAAAATCAATTAAAAAACAAATCTTTGCTTTGTCTATACTTGCTATTTATTGTTTTTTATTTTTAAAAATCAATTTAGAAACAAATATTTGCTTTGTCTATACTTGTTAATATGTTATTCATTGTTTATTATATATGAAATAAGTACAACTTTACAAACTACAATTATACAAATTAAGAAGAGTTGTAATTAAGAGTTGATTTACAATTACAGGGATAAAAAATAATTGTTGTGACTTCCTCCATTGTCATTCAATTCACCAAAGTCACATTTTTATTAGTGCACCAAGATTTCTACGTTAGAGACAAATTAGAAATGTTCTCAGCAGTGATACAATTCAAGTCAATTCATAAGCACAATGTAGCGATTGAAAGTTCAAAAGGAGGGCAAGTTTATTTGTGGAGTGGGTGGGCTGCTCTTAATACATCCAATATTTTTTGAAACTTAAATTGCTTTCTATCTTTCTGAAATTCCGTTTGAATGATTGCAATTTGCAATAGAGAATTGTATTGGAGCGTTTGGTTCAAGACATAAAAAATCTTTCGTGTTTCTTTTCAATATATAATTACTGATTTTTTTAGGACTTCAATTTACACAATAGAAATGAATTTATATGTCTTTATGTCTCTTTTGATATCATTCAATGTCCACAAAAAAAAACATTCTACATTGAAATGACAACACGTGGTTGTAATTTTTTTATACACTTTCATCTTTTTAGTTGTTGAAATGGTTGGGAGTTGTTGGTCTTTCTATTTCTAGTTTTGTTTGTGATTGTGTTGTTGATTGATATTCTTTTTCACAGTCTTTAGACTACTTTTGCATTCTTTCAATATAAAAAAATTCACATAACAGTTTTTGACAACTTAGAGTTTTCTTAAAATGTCAATTGAAAGGTAATTAATTGACCAAACCGTCATAAAATTTCTATATGACAGACGGGTGACCGTCAAATTCCAGACCTGGTGTAGCATATTCTTTCACCACACTGACCATACAAGAACATACCATTAGTTATTAATATCTGTAAAAGAACACTGTCTAACCCTAGCCAGTTTTAGGTTACGTATCTGATAACTTTGAATAGAAACTTGATTTATCAAACCCATTCATATAGGTTTACAAAACATAAAAGCAATGGCAGATTAACATTCACTAGAAGAACAGCTAAAGAGTGAATTTGATCTTTAAAAAATTACCCAACACATTCAGATTTCAGCCATTGAAGTTTCAAAGATTACTCAAATAAATGAGGACACGGATAACAAGGAAATACATAAGGGTACTGGACAAAATGCGATATCTAATGGGTATCTTAAGCGCAAATGAATGGTTAACAGAAAGAGTAAGTTGCTAGATGCAACAGAAGATGCTTTAATATCCCCTTCAAAGGCTCCAAAAACTTCCACAGAGAGATTTTAAATGCCTTATCGGGAGAGTTCATAACACCTTCCTCATACCTTTCCTCCTCCAGAGTAATTTTCCCAAATAACTAAAAATGAATTTTTATAAAGATTAAATGCGCGATTAAGTCTCTCTCAATAAGAATTTACTACTTAAAATGCACTTCCAGTAATATTTTTAATCAAAAACATTTTGGGATGCTCACTTTTGTTTAAACAACTACACATCTAAAAGGAATCGCCGGTAGGTTGATTACTGCCACTTATTTTCTTAGCTTGCTATCATTGCTTAATATTTAAAATAGAAATACTTAAACATTTTAGTGGTGCATGCCAGATTCATATTAAAAAAATAAGGGCTCCCCATTGGACCATATTTTCATATGTTGGCAGCTGGTTAGGGATTGTAAACTACACAGTTCAAGATGTTTTAATAATGGAATGTACACAATGATGTTCCACATGTTACAAGTTGGAAACTCTTAAAACATAATTGATTGCTTTGGCCTTTCAGAGCTAGAAAGAGCCATAAATTAAACATGAGAATTACAATAAAAATATATTGTAACCACTTCCCTTTTGGACGCCCATATTCCGTTGTGAAGTCCAACCATCACAAACCTTTTAGCTCCCCTACTTTTTGGTCTCTTCATCTCATTTAAAGTCTTTGTAGATATAACAGGAAAAACATTTTATCCAATGATGAAAATGTGAGTATTTACAGTTGCTAATAAAAGGAGATATCTGTGCCTGTTTTTCCCATGGATGTAACTAATTTTGGTAAAAGTTGTAATTCTTTGTGTTTGTGTATATTTTGTTGTGTTTGAATTTTATTGTCTGCATTTTTTAATTGTTGTTTGGTGACAAATAAGTCTTTTTATCTACTTGAACATTTAATTAACAATTGGTATCAAAGGAGAATTGAGGAGAGATGGAGGAGGCACATAAGTGAAGGATTGAAAAATTCTCAAGACAAAACTTCATGATGTCGAAGTGGAAATAAGAAGCTCTGCTAATTTAGAAAGATCTCTTAATCACGTTGGAAGGAAATGAAAATTGGATCAAATTGGACCGGTAGCTACTATTATTCTCTCACTATCCAGCAATGTCCTATTTAATATCTCGACATAAAAGATAGCGAATGAATTATGGGATTGCTTTTTAGCCTCTACATCAAAAAAGGTATCCATGATGAAGAAATTGTACAATCTAAAAATGAAGGAAGGCGGTAATGTCTCAAATCATTTGAATGAATTCAACACATTGATCAGTCAATCAATTTCTATGAACTTAAATTTGGATGATGAGATCAAGGCAATTTTTCTATTGTGTTCTTTACCTGATAGCTAGGAAGGAGTTGTTATGGTTGCTAGCAACTTAGTATCTAGTAAGAAGAGATGCGTGTTAAAATTCAATGATGTTGTTGGGATTCTTCTCAGTGAGGACATGAGAAGGAAAAATCAAGGTACCTCATCAAGAGATGCTTTGGTAACCAACAACAGAGGGAGATCACAAGATTGAGGGAAGAATAATCAGAGAAGATGATCAAGGTCCAATAGAAGATCAAAATCTAGAGGTAGAAATAGTAGTTGTTGGTATTGTGGTAATGAAGGCCACATGAAGAGAAATTGTCGGTCTTTCAAAAAGGCTAAAAATTAGTCAAAAGAAAATGAGGTAAATGCTACATATGAAGAAGATGTAGGTGCTCTTGTTTTGTCCATAGGAGAGCCACCATAAATGTTTAGGTGTTTCTCTCATGAGCATCTTTTCATGCTAGATCATGTAGGGAGTATTTAAAAATTATCAAACTGGAAACTTTGGTAAAGTTTACCTCGGTGATGATGAGCCTTGTGATATCATTGGCAAGGAACATGTGTCCATTAGACATGTCCCTCAACTCAAAAGAAATCTGATATCATCCAGTTAGTCGGATGCTCAGAGATGTTGTGTCACTTTTAAGTCAAGTGCATGGAAGGTAACAAAAGGAGCCTTGATGATTGCTAGAGGGAGTAAATCAGACACTTTGTATGTGCTAGAGGGTTAGACAGAAGTGGGAGCTTGAATGGTAGTTGTGAACAATGGAACGGAGCTTCGACATAAAAGGCTCGATCACATGAGAAATAAAGGTCTTGAGATTTTATACAAAAATGATCAACTTCTAGGTCTAAAATTGGGAGATTTAGAGTTGTGTGAACATTGCATATATGACAAACAAAAGAGGACCAAATTCTCTACCAAGGAACATGAGAAAAAGTCATGACTATTGGAATTAGTGCATTCAGATGTCTTCAGCCCCATGGAGATAACATCAATTGGTGGGTCAAATTATTGTAACCTTTTTAGATGATTGCATTATGAAGGTTTGAGTTTATATGCTGCAAAGGAATATTAAAATCATTGGTATGTTTAAAAATTTCAGAGCACTTGTAGGAAACCAAATTGGAAATAAGATTAAGTGTTAAAAATATGACAATTGGGGTGAATATTGTTCAATAGAATTTGATTAGTTTTGTGTAGAGAAGGGTATTCAGAGGATTAAGATTGTTCCTCTTACACCACAAGAAAATGGTGCAGCTAAAACATTGAACAAGACCATTTTGGAATGAGTACGTAGTATGCTTTCAAATTCTAGTTTAGGAAAACAAATTTGCATAGAGGCTAGAAATAAAATAATGTATTTGATT
Organism: Cunninghamia lanceolata; assembly: GCA_027924645.1. Classification (NCBI taxonomy): domain Eukaryota; kingdom Viridiplantae; phylum Streptophyta; class Pinopsida; order Cupressales; family Cupressaceae; genus Cunninghamia; species Cunninghamia lanceolata. The sequence goes on from BSBN01000934.1 coordinate 7,652,256, forward strand.
AACTAAGGTCCATCCTCTCAATTATATTTTGAAGTTCATGAGGAGAAGTTGTTGGGAAAGAGAATTGCCTATTATTATCATCTACGGTTGATTGGGTGTGAAGATTTTGTTCATATCCCACAGTAAGAAAAAATGAAGCTTTATGTGAAGTCAAAAAGGCGTATCTTTGTTACATATGGAGATAAAAAAATATCGCTACATGTTGTGGGATCCAATTGTCAAATAGGTCACACGAAGTCGAGATGTAATTTTCAATGAAAATGTAATGTCAAGTCTTCTAGAACAAGGGATGTCTACAAAGGAATATGTGCTATTGGATGATACCACAGATGGTAGTGATTTGCTTAATCCACAACATTCTCTCAAAAAAATAATGCATGTTTCACTTCAAAATGTGTTGCCTAATACTCAAGAATTCTCATAACACATGGGAAATACCTCTATACAAGATACACTACCCCATATATCTCTTCAACCTTAGCGCAGAGATCCTCTAACTTACCACAATCTATGGGTAATAGTGATCCAATTTCTATGTAGCTACCCAATATACATCTTCTGTCCTACACATTTAATTAGCTGCTCAACATAAATCAGTCACCCAAAACTCAAAGTCTGTCACCTCACAATATAAATTTTCTGCCCCATTCTCAAGCTCTGCTACAAAACCAAAAGAATAATGAAGGGTAGGTACTTCACAAAAATTAATTCCTCGGCTAAGGATATGCACCAGGGAGCGCAAGCCTCCCACAAAATATAATGACTTCATTCAAACATTATTGTTTTCAAATGGAGCTAAACCTGCTATGTTTGAAGAAGCATGTCAAGACAAAGACAAAAAATGGTGGATTGAAGCCATGAGAGATGAGATGTGATCCTTCATGGAAAATCACACATGGGATTTTGTGTCAGTCCCACTTAATAGGAAAGCATTGAAAAATAGATGGATATATAGGTTGAAGGAAGAAGAAGGTGGGAAGAAGAGATACAAGGCTAAATTGATTGTCATAGGTTATGATCAATAGAAGGGTGTTGATTTCACCAAAATCTTCTCACAAATAGTGAAAATGACTTATATTATGGCAGTGTTGGGATTAGCAACTGTTTATGATCCTGAATTGGAGTATCTCAATTTCAAGACACCCTTTCTACATGGTGATTTAGAAGAAGAGTTGTACATAAATCAATATGAAGGTTTTGATAAAGAAGGCATAGATGATTTAGTTTATAGATTGAATCGATGTTTGTATGGGTTGAAACAAGCTCCTCGAGAATGGTATTTAAAATTTGATTCATTTATAGATGAACAAATCTTTACTAGGTGTGAATCTAATCTTTGTGTGTAGTATAAGGTTTTGGAGAATGGTGAATTTGTACTGCTATTATTATATGTTGATGATATGCTAGTGATAAGAGCTATCATGGCTATTGTTAGCAAGTTGAAACAACAATTGGCTAACAAATTTTTAATGAAGGATTTGTGGCCTACCAAGAAAATCCTTGGAATGACAATCATCAAAGATAGGCACAAAACAAAATTGAAACTATCACAAGAAAAGTCTACTGAAAAGGTTTTGGACAAGTTTAGCATGAAGGGTTTTAAGGAAATAAGCACACGTCTAGTAGATCATTTTGGATTATCTTTTGAGATGTGTCCTAAGACACCGGAAGAGAAATAATACATGGAAAGAGTGCCTTACTACTTTGTTATTGGGAGCCTTATGTATGCAATGGTCTACACAAGATTAGATATTGCTCATGCAGTGGGTGTGGCTAGTAGGTATATGAGTAATCTAGGAAAGATTCATTGGTAGATAATAAAGTTGATTTTGAGATACTTGAAGGGCACATCACATCATGTTTTGAGATTTAGAGGAGAAGATGCACAATTGCAAGGATATGTTGACTTCGACATGGTTGGTAATTTTGATAAAAGATGATCTATCACAAGGTATGTGTTCACTTTTACAGGGGTAACGATCAATTGGATTTCTAGATTGCAGAAGGTGGTGGCTCTCTCCACTACGAAAACAAAATATATTGCAATCACTAAAGGAGCTAAGGAGATTTTGTGGTTGCAATGAATATTATGTGAATTGGTTAGTAAAAAACATGATTTCACTTTGTATGGTGACAACAAAAGTACAATTCATTTGGTAAAAATCCATCCTTTCATTCATGAACAAAGCACATAAAGGTTTGATATCATTTTACCAGAAGTTTCCTTGAAGAGGACAAGTTGAAGTTGGAGAAAATTCATACTAGCTTCAATTCTACAAATATGTTTACTAAGTTTGTTTCAAAAGAAAAGTTGGATTTCTACAAAGCTTCTCTTTGTTTGGTCAACATGTAACAATAAGCTTGAAAAAACGGGTGACATCTCCGAGCTTAGCTATTTTTAACATGGGTTGGACTTCAATTGGGATATTTTTTGTTTGTGAAGTCTAACCATCACAAACCTTTCAGATCCCCTATTTTTTGTCTCTTCATCAAATTTAAAGTCTTTTTATATATACTAGGGAAGTGCACAAAGATGGGGGACCAAAAGAGGGTCTTAAGATGCCACTTTTTTTTTCTTCTGAAATCAGGAAAAATTGATGTTGGATGAGAAATTGAAGATAGCTACACTCAACATTTAAATATGCAACAAAAACAAGAGTCATAGTGCTCTCAATCTAGTTTCTAAACTACTATTGTTTTCCAAAAATGGTTGAGATTAAGGGGTTCAAAAAGTGGGAGAACACAAATTGGTCCTATTTTTCTCAAAAAACATAACATAGCGTCTAGTGTCCTCCCCCTAAAATGTTAACTTTTTTTTAGTATTTCAAAAATCACTTCAGTGAGAAATTAGCCAACACCATGTAGTTTATCCTTGATTTTTTTGATAATTTTTTCATGGATAATTGATTTTTTAGTAATTTTCAAAGTGGACACATCCTGAAAAATAGAAAATCGAGCATGCTTCCCCCTAAAATTTTTGAAAACTAATCAAAAATTGATTTTTTTTTGAATTCGTGTAGAATGGAGTCTAGTTTCTAAAAATTTAACTTATTTCAAATTTTGATGAACGGTTAAAAAAAAGTCAAAAATACTAGACACTAGTTTTTGACAAAAAATGGATACACTAATAAAAGAAATTAAAGATGAAAACCTTAACGTACTCAAAATGTGAAAAAAATTATATGGTTAGATAGCTAACATAGAGATTAAGGTTATGGTGGTATTTTTTTAAATTTTTCATTGAAAAAAGTGCCATCTTGATGGGAAGCACGCTTCAGATTATCTCAAAATTTTGCTAAAAACTAGTAAAAACACGTCCAAACAAGATCAGCATAATGCGAGCATGTTATAATGCACTCCCATTATGTGAAATCAATAACACAAGAGTGTTATAATGCACTCACATTATGTGGGTTCACATAATGTGAGCACATTATAACGCGCTCACATTATGCTGTGCAATTTTGGCTATACACATGCCAATTGGATTTGCTTGAAAGTTTCTAAAGTCTTTTCAACAAATCAATTTTTTGCATATCTTGCAATCATTGCATTCCATTATAGAACATCTATTTAAGGTGTTACATCAGATAATTGACATGCCTTGTCTATGCTTCCACACTTTACATACATCTCTACAAGGGCAGCTGCACTTCCTACTGTCTCTCTCACTCTCTACTTCCCTCCCCTCTCTACATCCTACCCTCTCTTTGAGTCTCTGCTTCCCTCCCCTTTCTACCTCCTACCCTCTTTCTGAGTCTTTGCTTCCCTTGCCTCTCTACCTCCTACCTTCTCTCTCACTCTCTTCTCCCCCTCTCTCTCGCTCTCTTCTCCCCCCTCTCTCTCGCTCTCTACTTCCCTCCCCTCTCTACATCCTACTCTCTCTCTCTCTCAGTATTTGCTTCCCTCCCCTCTCTACCTCCTACCCTATTTCTCTCTCTTCTTCTTTCCCCTGTCTACCTCCTACCCTCTCTCACTCTCTACTTCCCTCCCATCTCTACCTCCTACCCTCTCTACCTCTCCTCATCATTCTTCCCATCCAATGAAATTTCATAAATTAGCTTGTTTCCATTTCATCATCCCAATTTATATCTTCGTCCCTCTTTGCATGTCCTAGTTTTCTTGTTTCCATGTTCTTTGTCAACAAGGGAGAGGAGAGGGAGGAAGGAGAGAGGATGGAGATGGAAGGTAGAGAGAAGGGAGAGATAGGGTGATAGAGAGAGAGAGAGAGTCCTAGTTTTCTTGTTTTGGAGAGAGAGAAATAGGGTTGGTTAGGTTTATGAGTTTAGGGTTGCTTAAGTTTAGGGTTTAGGGGAATTATTTAGGGTTTAGGGGTTTAGGGTTGCTTGAGTTTATGGTTTATGGGTTAGGTTTTAGGGGTTTTGGGAGAGAGAAAGAGGTTTAGGGTTTCTCAGGTTTAGGGGCATTATTTAGGGTTTATGAGTTTAGGGTTGCTCAGACCTTTAGGGGCATTATTTAGGGTTTATGAGTTTCTAGGGTTGCTCAAGTTTAGGTCTTAGGGGTTAGGGTTAAATGGGAATTATTTTATAATTGCCCTCCAATCCTCCTAATCCTAACACATTAGTCCACCCGTCTCCTAATCCATAAATCCCTGTCATCCATCCACCATATAACTCACCATCTAATCCACAATCAAACATTCTAAGATCTAATCCATCAACCCATGAACCCTTGAAAAATTTTCTCCAATGACTCTTTACAAAATAAAAAAATAAAAGCAAAGATATGGAGTCATCCAAATCCACTGATCCAATTTCATCACCCTCTAACACTCCCAATCCTAATCCATCCCCTCCTACATCCATTCACTTGATCCTAATCCTAACCTCACAACATCTTCCATCATTGTCCATCAACTATATGCATATCCTAGTCCATCAACCCATGAAGTCATGAAGGATGTGACCCAAGCACTATTAGCAAGCAATCTAAAAACATCATGTACTCCAATTCCTAGCCTTGAGCCTAACAAAGAACCTCCTAATAACATGTCTACCACTCCAACACCATCATCCACTCATATGTCTATCCATTTAATTGAAGAGTCTCCTACCATAAGTCCAAGTCAAATTCCATCATGTAGCCATGTTGTCAAACATCCAAAGATTATTGATCCCATCCAAGAACCCATCACATCCATCTATGAAACCCAATAGCCATGTTAAGAGCCTAGTCCAAAGCATGTGGAAACACCCACCACCCATCCTATTCAAAATCCATACATCCCATCTAATCCCATCCTGGATCCCTTACCATCTCATGGTCAACCCATCTACATCAATCCCATCACTGATCCTCTAACATCACCTAGTGAACCCCCATCACCACCTCTTACTCCCCAATCCAGAGAATATCAATGCATCCCCACTTACCCTATCCATATCTAATATTGCCCTATCCATGCTTATTCTCTTTTTGATTGAGATATTATCTATGATCAAGATCTTATCCATGAGCAAGTAACCCACATCACTCCTATCCATCATCCCATTAGCCCTTTCCATCATTCCATTAGTATTGTTCATTATCCATCAATATCCCATGATGAGACACTTGGTCCCCAACAAAACATAGATAATCAAACAAATAACTTGGATCCTATCAAATCACATCCCAATGAGGATAATGATAATCAAGATCCAAGAATTCTACATCCATTTTGCATTGATCCTCTATCATCCTAGGTATCGAACTATATGTTTAGGGGTTTAGCCTGGTTTCTTGAAATTAGGGTTTAGGGGTCAGGGGAATTATTTGAGGTTTATGAGTTTAGGGTTGCTCAAGTTTAGGGTTTAGTGGGATTATTTAGGCTTTAGGGGTTTAGGGATGCTCAAGTTTAGGGTTTAGGGTTTAGGGATTAGGGTTTAGGGGTTAGGGGTTTAGGGTTGCTAGAGTTTAGGGGTTAGGGTTTAGGGTTTGGAGAGAGATAGAGCAAGGGGAGCGATAGAGATTGGGAGAGATAGGGAGATAGAGGTTTAGGGGTTAGGGGTTATGGGTTTAGAGGTTTAGGGTTGCTCATTTTTAGGGTTTAGGGGTTAGGGGTTAGGGTTTGGGGGCATTATTTAGGGTTTAGGGTTTATGGTTTAGGGGTTAAGGTTTAGAGGTTTAGGTTATGGTTTAGAGAGAGAGGACTGATAGGGAGATATAGAGGAGACAGAGGGGAGAAATATCTCTATCTCCTCTATCCCTCTCTCTAACTATATTTGTCTCTCCCTCTCTCTATCTTTCTCTATCTATCGATCTCCTCTCTCTAACTCTACCTTTCTATCTCTCCCTCCCTCACTATCTCACTCCCGCTCTTTATCACTCTCCCAATCCCTCTACTTCAAATCTATCTCCCTATGTCTTTGGACATTTCTTGATCTCTTTCCCTATCTCTATCTCTCCACATACCCCTATCTCTTAATCTATCCCTCTCTACCTCTCTCTCCCTCCCTCTCTATCTCTCTCCCCATCCCTCTACCTCTTGAAATCTCGAGCTCCATATGTCTCTGGACATCTCAAAATCTCTTTCCCTATCTCTACCTCTCTCCATAACCCTATCTCTTAATATATACCTCTCTACCTCTCTCTCTATATTCCCCTATCTATCTCTCCCTCGCTCTCTATCTCCCTATATCTCCCCTCTATCTCCCTATATCTCCCCTCTATATATCTATCTCTATCTCCCTCTTTATCTATCTTTCTCACTCTATAGACCCCTTTGTCTATCTCAATTCCCCTCTCTCCCTCTCCCTAGCTCTATCTCCACCTATCCCTCTCTATCTCTCTATTTTCTCCTCTTTCTATATTTTTTCCTTTCTCTAACTCTATCTCTATCGCTCCATATCTTTCCAACTCCCCGGGCTCTCTCCCTATCCATGTTCATGTCCCTCTCTATCTCTCCATGTCTCCCTCTCTCTATCTCTCTCTATTTATCCCTCTCCCCCTCCCCCTTTCTATGTCTCGGTACCTCTTTATAGACATCCCTATCTATCTATCTATCTATTTCTCCCCTTATCTCTTCATTTATCTATCCTCCCTCTATCTAAATATATCTACCTCTCTATCTCTATATCTCTCTCCCTCACATTCCAAGGGGTTGACAGAGAGAGGGAGAGAGATATAGAAAAAGATAGGAAAATAGAGTTGTAGAGAGAGAGAGAGAGAGAGAGAGAGAGAGAGAGAGAGAGAGAGAGAGAGACTCCCATGTAGATACAAGGTTACATTTGTCCCTCCTAAGAAAGACAAGTTCTATTTCATGAACCACATGGATATTTGAGTTTAGGGATACTCTTGGAACATCACTTGATTACCTATTTGATGCACTACATGCATAGTAACAATATATTTTATGTGAGAGCATAACATCCTAGACAATTTTTGCACCAACATTGATAAGGTTATGGTTTTGCATGCATGAAGCTTAATGTTTTCATGCTTCCCAGAATGCACTCACATTATAATGTAAGCATGTTATAACATGCTAGCATTATGGGAACCGAAAAAATGGCAAAAAAACATGTGGGATCCATGATTCAGACCCCACATGACTGTTATTATTGCTTTTCATGTAGTATATCAGACAAGAAAGAACATTTTCATGTTGCTTGACATATTAAGAATCATTTTTAGATCAATCCACCACCTATTTATGTTTTTCAATGTAGAAGAATTAATTTTGCATGTTTTTGGAGAAAATTTGATTATTTAAACCTAAAGTTTCATGTTTCATGTGTGATATTGTTTCAAAGCTAATCACCATTGATATATAGATTGAATTTGATGATATATATATATTTTTCTATAAATTTCACTAATCTTATTCTAGAGTTCTATAGAATTCATAATCAAACTTGCAAAAAAGAAGAATTTGAGGATTTTGAAGCCAAATTTTGGAGAATTGGTCAACTCTAATATCAAATTCTAAGGTATGTTCTTTATGTCCATTTTAATTCACTTATATATGTTCTTATGTTCTTTATGTCTTTGTCTTTATGTTCTTTATGTTCTAAGATATGTTCTTGAAATATGTTTTCATACTTGTCAAAAGTTGTTGACCAAAACACATGAACCGTGTATGTATGTCTTCATACATTGCAACCAAAATCAAACTATGGCTTGCAATAACAAAGACAAACTCAAACAATTGCTTCTTATCACTTTGATACCTTAAAATATTCTCTAGAAAATATATACATGTTCTCAATTGTCATTACATACACTCCAACACTGCCACATGTACCCTTGCACTACCATACATGCTCTAGCAACTCACTTAGCTCATGATGCAATAGCAAGTTCTTCACCAATCATCTTGCAATTGCTACCATAGAAACTATTGGTTTGATGAAGGGGGTAAATCACAAAACACACAATAACATATATTGAACACAGCAAATAGAACTTTCTTTTATTGAACTGGGCAACTCATTACATTACAGAAGCTCAATTACAATCAGAGGATGAATCCTCTACTGGCTACAACACATTATAGCTTTCCCAACCTCAAGACTCTTGAATCTTCAGCCTTCTGTAACCCCAAAATCAGCTAGGATTTCTATTTTCCCACCTATTCTTGACTCTACACTAGCCCCCTTCACTCTACTACTGCCTAGGGTTCCCAAAATAGTCATAAATAGCACTTTTTGGCAGCTTCCAGCTAAATTTTGAATTTTGCAACTCCCTCCAAAAGTAGGTCAACTTCCGGGAAGCATAACTTTTTATCCGAGTGTCTGATTGACAAACCATTTTAAGCGACAGAAAGCTCACGATGTGAACTATCACGCCAAAAATTTGTAAACAGATTTCTGTCAACTTTTCAAGACATTATGGAAAGTTTTAGTGCCTCATATCTCATTCCAGAAATTTTCGGGGGCTTTTCAGAAAATAAAAACTTTAATATCTTTCAGCTCACAAATGATCTTTGCCTGATTCCTTAACCAAAGGTCTTATATTTCCATTATGTAACTTTCTGGAAGTTTTTACTTCATTACGTGCCTAAATGCAAACTTTCTAAAAATAGCAGGTACACTTTCCTAATTAGGTAGGTCACTATTTTTAGCAGTTTTAGAAAAACTGAAAGTCCTACATTATTATTCTAGATATTATGGAACCAAAAATACTAATTATGGAAAGAAATAAAAAAAACTACAATGATTTTGAATTAACTTCTTTTTGGGTGATGCAAGATTGCCCTTACACCACTGGATGCTCCTGCATCAGACAGCCAGGGTAATTTGAGAAGTGACCCTGTTACATCTCATATATTTGTGTGAGGAAAACCCAAACGGTCAACCTCTGCCTTAGACAACCAAGAAGAATCTTGAATAGGCCTTCCTTTCCATTTTACCAGATATTCTTCATATTGCTTGTTTCGAGTACTTCTTCCCACACGGCTATCCAAGATCTCTTCTATCTCCTCCATTGAAGTAGATGCTGGAATACTCCATTGCACTTCTGTTGGTCCATCCTCTGTTCCACCTTCATGATATTCTGATAAATCAGCAATGTTGAAAACAGGGGAAATATTGATCCCACTCGGCAGCTCTACCTCATATGCATTTCTTGAATCATGCTTCTTCAGGATTCTGCATGGTCCAAATTTCTTCATTTTCAACTTATTGTATGTTCCAATTAGGAACCTTTCTTTTCTCAAGTGAACCATGACTTCATCTCCTACCTGGAATTCCTTATATCTCCTCTTCTAATTTGCCTTAGTTTTGTACTGAATATTCATTTTATTAATGTGCTTTCTCACCTCTTCATGTAAATTCTTCAGATGTTCTACAAATTCTTTAGCTTCAGCACTTGTCTTTTCTCCATTGTCCAGCTTCCTTAACTCAGAAGCATTTCTTGGGCTATTGCCATATACAATCTGGAATGGTGATTTACCAGTACTCCTATGGACAGAATTGTTGTAAGCAAATTTTGCTTGTGGTAAAATCAAATCCCATCCCTTGGGCTTATCTCCTACTAAGCATCGTAGCAGGTTACCCAAACTCCTATTCACCACTTCAGTTTGTCCATCAATCTGTGGATGGTGTACAGAACTAAACTTTAAATCTGTCTTCAACTTCTTCCACAATGTCCTCCAAAAATAACCAACAAACTTGGTATCTCGATCTGAAACTATGCTCTTTGGTAGACCATGTAGTCTCACCACTTCCCTGAAAAATAACTTTGCAATATGAACAGCATCATTAGTCTTCTTACAAGGAATAAAATGTGCCATCTTTGAGAATTTGTCCACCACCACAAAAATAGAATCATGCCCTCTCTGTATCCTTGGTAAACCAAGAACAAAATCCATACTAATATCATCTCATGGCTTCTCTGGTACAGGTAATGGTTGATACAATCCTATATTTTGACTTGTTCCTTTTGCCATCTGACATACTCTACAACTCTGCACAAACCTCCTCACATCCTGCTGCAGCTGTGGCCAATAATAATTTTCACCAACAATAGAAATGGTCTTATCTCGACCAAAGTGTCCAGCCAATCCTCCACTATACTTCTCCTTAATCAGGTTCTCTCTCATGGAACTCCTCAAAATGCACAACTGGCTTCCTCTAAACAACATGCCATCTTGGATTATGAAATCCAACCATTTTGTCCTATCCAAAGTAACAGGCTCCAGAGAAGCTTTCCAAGCCTCTGCAAAATCTGGATCTTCAGGATACAAACTTTTGAGCTCATCGAACCCAACAACCTCTATCTTCATTTCTGTCAACAAATTTTTCCTTCTGCTCAAGGCATCTGCAACTCTGTTGGACTTCCCACTCCTGTGCTTCAAAACAAAGGTATAACTCTGCAAAAACTCAACCTATTTTAAGTGCCTTTGGTTTAACTTCCCTTGACTATTAAGATATTGCAAAGCCTGATGATTAGTATATAAAACAAACTCTTTTGGCAACAAATAATGTCTCCATTTCTTCAAAGCCTGAACTATTGCATCAAATTCCTGATCATAAACAGAATACTTTTTCTTGGTATCATTAAGCTTCTCACTAAAATAGGCAATGGGCTTACCTTCTTGGCTCAAAACAACTCCTATACCACTACCACTAGCATCACAATCTACCTGAAATACCTTATTGAAATCTGGAAGTGCCAAAATAGGTTGTTCTACAACTTTCTGCTTCAATGTATCAAAGCTCTTGTCTGCTCCTTTAGTCCATCTAAACTCTTTTCTATCCCCTCTCATTGTCTCAGTTAGAGGTGCACAAATGCTACTGAAATTCTTGATAAACTTTCTGTAAAAAACTTGCCAAACCATGAAAAGATCTTACCTCTGTTGCACTCCTTGGTGTAGGCCACTCAATGATAGCCCTTACTTTTTCTGGGTCCATCTTAAGACCTTCCTTTAAGACAACAAATCCTAGGTATACCAACTCTTTCTTTGCAAAACTACATTTCTTCAGATTAATCAGCAACTTCTCCTCCCTCAGCTTCTCTAGAACTCTTCTGATATGCATCAAATGCTCATCCCAAGTCTTACTGAAAATCAAAATATCATCCAAATAAACAATAACAAAACTTCCCAAAAATTCTTTTAGTACCTCGTTCATGAGCCGCATGAATGTGCTCGGTGCATTGGTTAGCCCAAATGGCATGACTAATCACTCATACAAACCCTCCTTTGTCTTGAAGGCTGTCTTCCAGTCATCTCCTTCTCTGATTCTAATCTGGTGATACCCACTCTTCAGATCAATCTTCGTGAAGTACTTGGCTCCACTCAAACAATCCATTATGTCATCCATTCTTGGCAATGGAAATCTATACTTGATCGTTATCTTATTGATGGCTCGAGAGTCTGTACACATCCTCCATTCTCCATCTTTCTTTGGTGCTAGTACTGCAGGTACTGCACATGGACTTAGGCTCTCCCTTATCAGTCCCTTTCTCAACAACTCCTAAACTTGTCTATTCAGCTCTTCATTCTCTGTAGGGGTCATTCTGTGGGCTGCCTTGTTTGGCAAACTGGCTCCTGGTATCAAATCCATTTGATGACTTATCTTCCTTACTGGTGGTAAACCTTCTGGTACATTATCAGAGATAATGTCCTGAAACTCTTCCAACATATCTAAAACTTCTGCTGGTACATCTTCACAGTTCTCTTGACTAATCTTGGGAATCAATGCAAAGCAGTGATGCTCATGTTTCATTCCCTCCAAAAACTTTCTACCATCTACCAAGCAAATTCTGGCAGTGCTACATACCTTTTCTTCCACCTCCTTCAAGGGCTTCAACTTATGACGAACTCCATCCTTTGTTAGGGAATATGTATTTGCACGGCCATCATGGATAGTGCTCCTATCATACTGCCACAGCCTCCCCAATAACATATGACATGCATCCATCGGTATGATGTCACACAGCACCTCATCATGGTAGTCACCAATCTTGAACTTCACTAAACACTGTTCATTGACCAAAGCTCTATGGTCCTTCTGCAACCATGCAATCTTGTATGGATGTGGATGCTTTCTTCTTGTCAACTTCAACTTGTCAACCATCTCCTCTAAAACAAGATTATCAGTGCTTCCACTGTCAATAATAATATCACAACACTTACCTTCACATTTGCACCTTATGCGGAATAAACTCTTCCTCTGATTGGGTTCTTTCTCCTCATTCAACAAAGTTCTTCTGACAACTAGGGTTTCTCCCCTTTCTGCATCTTCAGAGTGCTCAGACTGTGTATCTTCATCCACATGTGCAACTCGTGCATTACCTTTAGGTCTTCTATTCATCCTTCCTTGATGTTGCGGACACTCGTATGCTCCATGTCCTTCTTCTCCACATTAGAAACAGGTTCCTTTGAAACCTCCTCTTCCAGGTCCTTGCCCAGGTCTACCTCTTCCTCTTCCTCTTTGCTCAGCATTGTTCTGGTCACGAGGGCGGTAGGTATTATCACCTCTCTGATTTTGACTGGTACCAGCTTCTTCACTTTTCTTTGCATCTTCATTTTGGCCCCCATAGGGTCTTGCACCAGTCCTTCCGCCTTGACCTCTTCCCCTTTGCTTGCTGTCAAATCTTTTATTTAGCTTCTCTTCCACCTTCAGGGAAAACTGGTACGCATCTTCTATGGTGGTCATTCTTACTAGGCTCAACTCCTCTTGAATACTCGGCCTCAACCCATTAATGTAATGGGCTACCTTCTCCTTGTTGGGCTCTGCATGGCCTGTCCTGATAGTAATTTTATAAAACTCTTCTGTATACTCCTTAACAGACTTGTTACCTTGCTTTAGTCCTTGCAGCTTCTTCAGCAACTCCATCTCATAGTCCACAAGAATGAACTACTTCTTCAATTTCTCCACCATTCGATCCCATCTGGTGATCTTTCCTTTTCCTCTTCTATTCCTCTCTAATTGGACCTCCTTCCACCAAATATTGGCATGGCCCTTCAACTTTACTTTTGTAAACTTAACCCGATCTGGGTCCTCCACATCTTCATACTCAAAATACTCCTCCATGTCATTGATCCAATCAATAAGATGTTCTGGATTCAAATCTCCAGAATATGTAGAAACTTCGATCCTGGGCCTCTTTCCGATCTTCGAAATGGCCCTGAACAACCTAACTTCTGCAGCATCTCCAATGGCTTCTTGTTCTTCCTCAGATAGCTCTTCTTTAGCTTCATCTTCACTTTCTTCTCTTACCCTCAGCTCAAACCCTATTCGTAGCTCCTCTTGCAATGCATCGATTTGTCTTTGTAGGGCTCTAAAACCCTCTTCTGTCAAAGCATTCCTCCCAACACAATTTCTTCATGGAGGCATCTTGGTCTCCGTAGCAAACCCACAACCTCAGGTCCTAGTGCAAACTGCCTCACGGTCGGCGATCTGTCTACACACTCAGGAACCCTTGCTCTGATACCACTTGATGAAGGGGGTAAATCACAAAACACACAATAACATATATTGAACATAGAAAATAGAACTTTCTTTTATTGAACTGGGCAACTCATTACATTACAGAAGCTCAATTACAATCAGAGGATGAATCCTCTACTGGCTGCAACACATTACAGCTTTCCCAACCTCAAGACTCTTGAATCTTCAGCCTTCTGTAACCCCAAAATCAGCTAGGGTTTCTATTTTCCCACCTATTCTTGACTCTACACTAGCCCCCTTCACTCTACCACTGCCCAGGGTTCCCAAAATAGTCATAAATAGCACTTTTTGGTGGCTTCCAGCTAAATTTCAAATTTTGCAACTCCCTCCAAAAGTAGGTCAACTTTCGGGAAGCATAACTTTTGATCCGGGTGTCTGATTGACAAACCGTTTTAAGTGTCGGAAAGCTCGCGATGTGAACTATCATGCCAAAAATTTGTAAATGGATTTCTATCAACTTTTTGGGATGTTATGGAAAGTTTTAGTGCCTCATATCTCATTCCAGAAATTTTTAGGGGCTTTTCAGAAAATAAAAACTTTAATATCTTTCAGCTCACAAATGATCTTTGCCTGATTCCTTCGCCAAAGGTCTTATATTTCCATTATGTAACTTTCTAGAAGTTTTTACTTCATTACGTGCCTAAATGCAAACTTTTTAAAAATAGCAGGTACACTTTCCTAATTAGGCAAGTCGCTATTTTTAGCAGTTTTGGAAAAACTGAAAGTCCTACATTATTATTCTAGATATTATGGAACCAAAAATACTAATTATGGAAAGAAATGAAAAAATACTACAATAATTTTGAATTAACTTGTTTTTGGGTGATGCAAGATTGCCCTTACACCACTGGATGGTCCTACATCATGGTTGTAATAAATCTCCATGCCATCGCACAATGTCCAATCTATCTCATCATTATATTCTTCTTCCTTCCCATCTTCTTGTCTTCTCATCATTATATTTTTCTTTAATAACCTATCTCACCATTTATCCTTCAATGATATTGTTATTTCCATGTTGTAATGCAGCAATTTACTTATGAAACTCCTAAGGTTTGATAATTCTTATTTTGGACTACTGTTCAAACAATGTCACATGCGATATTCCTAAGGTTACAATGACTGTCCTATACATTTATGATTCCTAGAAAAACCCTCCTTTAGAACTTGACAAGTTATCAAATTATCTTCATACCTAGTTTGATGTTCATATTGACTGTCATGATAGGCCTAGTTGTGTTGATAGTCCATTTAAGGTGCTTGACAATTCTAATCTGTATATAAGATCAATCCTTTTAATCATCCTGTCATCTCTTACCTTGTGAATAGGGTACTGAGAGTCTTACATTTTTTAAATATCTGACACTAATAGTGATCATGAGTTTCATCATAGTCTTCTATGTTTATGATGTGATAGTCTATGTGGTTGTTTGTAATAGTCATAGCACAATTTGATAGTCCTTTCCCTCAACATCACCTCCATATTTAGCAATTTGTCTATAATTGTATATTTTAATGTTCACATATGGGATATACTTAAAATATTATAGTTTAGGACAACTTGTCATCATGAAACAAGACTCTACCCTGAATCTCTACACCTTGTTATTCTACCCTAACCCTAACTCTGCTAAAAATCAAACTCTTCAATAAGATCAAGTGAACAATCCACAAATCTTAGGATTTGATACAATCTATGAGGGATTTATTCATAGGGTTATCTGTTCAAGATACATAACAAACAATATGAAATGAGCAGAACTTGAAACGTGACTGTTATTGATAGTGTGCATTTGTTCAACTTACAAACTATGATTGTCTTCTCCAAAAGTGTCAATACCTTTGCATTTGATATAGTATATGCATTCTACAACCTCTTTCAAGCCACCACTACCTACCACTCATAATAGGCATTAATTTCCTACCTTCATCCTTTGTAGATGATTGTTTTGCTACAAACATCTACTCAACTATCCTTTTTTTCCATCCTTCCTTGAATGGATTCCTTCAATATTGTTGCAACTTCCTTTGCCACCCAATCATGGCCTCCAAATAGCTCTTCAAATCTTATTGTCATAAATCACACTACTCAAAATGTCCTTCCATAATCAATTCTCCTTATTGCCACCCTTTCTACTATTTTGCTGCCTTCATGTATCCTCTTGACCTTCTTCTTAGATCTTCTATGCACCTCACAACCATGAAACCAACTTGTACCTTCATTACACAACTAATGCAACACCTACATTATCCTTCTACATCCACATAAGCAACCAACACTTCCACTACCACCTCTTCATCTTTATGACCTATTCTTATTTGGTTGCTTATACTCTACTAGAAATCATGTACTCTTCAAGCATAAAATACCAAACTCGTCATTATTGATCTTCCAACCTCTCTTTCTCCATATGAGAGATCTCATTATGCTACCTTGGTTGCATGTGTGTGTGCAACACCATCAATCATCTTCATGATCCCTTGGCCATCTTGCAACATTGCCTCTTATGCTACCCTCAAACCTCAGCAATCTCCCTATTTTAGCAAGTGTGCCTACCCCAAGCACTTCACTCCTTTTGTTGCAAGTAGCCATCACTCCATGGGTACACCTCAAGTTGTTGCAAGTAGCCTCTAATTTACTATAACTCTCCTATACATTTATGATTCCTAGAAAACCCCTCCTTTACACCTATACAAGATATCAAATTATATTCATACCTAGTTTGATGTTCCTATTGACTGTCATGATAGTCCTAGTTGTGTTGATAGTCCATTTAAGGTGCTTGACAATTCTAATCTGTATATAATATCACTCATTTTCATCATGTTGTCATCTCTTACCTTGTGAATAGGGTAGTGAGAGCCTATTGCATATTTTGAATATCTGACCTTAATAGTGATCTAGAGTTTCATGATCAATAGTCTTCTATGTTTTTGATGTGATAGTCTATGTGGTTGTTTGTAATACTCATAGCACAATTTGATAGTCTTTTCCCTCAACATCACCTCCATACTTAGCAATTTGTCTATTATTGTTTATGATAATGTTCACATATGGGATATACTCAAAAATGTTATAGTTTAGGACAACTTGTCATCATGAAACAAAACTTTGCCCTAAATTTATGCACCTTGTTATTCCTAGAAAACCCCTCCTTTACACCTTGACAAGATATCAAATTATCTTCATACCGTGTTTGATGTTCTTATTGACTGTCATGATAGTCCTAGTTGTGTTGATAGTCCATTTAAGGTGCTTGAAAATTCTAATATGGATATAATACATCCAATCATGGCCTCCAAATAGCCCTTCAAATCTCTTTGTCATAAATCACACTACTTGCAATGTCCTTCCATAATCAGGGCTGCTTATTGCCACCATTTCTACTATTTTGCTGCCTTCATGTAGCCTCTTGATCTCCTTCTTAGATCTTCTGTGCACCTCACAACCATGAAACCAACTTGTACCTTCATTACACAACTAATGCACTTAATATTCCTCTTGATGTCTTAACAATTCTCTGATGACCTTCATCTACCAATATCAATCATTTGTATACTCTTTAGTCCCAATTGACTACTATATCGTGTGAGAATAGAGTGTTGTGATGAACAACAATCCTTTTGTGCATGGGTTGGTAAGCATCTAATTGTTATAATAGTCTTCTCCAACTATTAAAATACCCCTTGTAAGAAAAGACCATGATTACCCTCTTATTAATAACACCTTCCATATTCAATGATGAGGGTTTTATTCTCTATACTAGCACTATTTCTCCTTTTAACGGCATGACAATCATATTCATAGGCCATGTGATAAACTCTTTTCGTAAAGGACATCATTAGGGTTTCTATAGCAATCATAGTACTCATGATTGTTCTTGCATCTCATGTGATGCCATTTCAATGTTGCTCATGATAGCATTAGAGCATAAAGACAGACCCAATTGTTCTTATGACTGATATAATATTGAGAGGACAATCTTCCTAACTAGGAGAATACAAATAAGGTCCAATATTTTCATCCCATAGCCCTTCTTAGGGATATATACATTTATCAACCATCTTCAGACCATTTGATCTCACAATACTCTAACTATATAGTCCTCTTAATAGTCCTAAATGCAATGGAAAACATATTATTCCTTTGGATATCAACACTCCTCGGTCATGCATTCTTCTACAATCATAATCTAGTCATTTTAACACAATTTTCAGAAGTTACATGAAGGCTTCAAGGGTACATATGAAGCTCTGTATGATTGTGAGTGAAAGCAGTGGGTTGATGATTGGTGTATAAGAGGCCTACGCCCGATTGACATGTATCAACTATTGACAACACTACAAATGCCAAGTATTATCAACATTCAAATTTAATAAAATTTAATATGGCATCTCATTTTCTATTTTTTCTTTTATTGTTGAAGTTATATTCATCAAACTGAATGCACGTATCAATGCAGGGCATGTTTATGTAGCCATTGTAGCTAAAGACAATGAAGAAGGAATGGATTCTTATTTGTGCTATTATGTTGAGGCAAAAAAGAAATTAGATTCCCCTATTATAGATGGAGAAAACATTGAGTACCCTACAAGATCAGTGGTTGTTATTGGAACATGGCTTAGAAGGTACCCACTGAAGAAGTCTGATGTGTGGGTGTTTGAGGACTTTGACATACATAAGAAGATTCTTCATTAGTCTAACCTTGTTGTGGCTTCAAACATTCATTTGATCAAATATGGGAGTAGGCCATTGAACGTGACCTTGTCGAAGGTTCTTGAGTCTTATCACAAGGCAATACTTGACACAACAAAGAGTAGAGTAGACCCTAATGGTTCATTGGATTGAATTACTGGAATGACATAAATGTATGTTAGTTTTCTTTGCTATCCTCTTTTCACATTGTATATTTTAGCTACTCATTTTAGCTAAATAGTTCAATTGCATTTGCATTCAAGATTTTAGTATGATGGAGGTAGGCATAATCCTTATGAAGTTTCCTTTGGAAGGAAAGTAAGATAGGTTTCATGATTCTTTCATGATAGTATATCCTTTACTTTCTATTTCATAATGAGTTTTAATAATGTTACTATGAGTTCTAATTTGTTTTAATGATGTTACTATTTCATAATGAGTGTTGATGAGTTTTAATGACAAACAATTAATAGCAACAGTAAGGGTAGCCTTAATTGATGCCATACAAGACATTAGATCATGTGAGAACAACTTTATAGTACTAAATTTATAACCACCAAAAAGCTATTATGACTGAATTTTTAGGATAGGCATCTCCTGGGGCCAAATGGATGGCGCCAACACATCTAGTTGGGTGGGTAAATGCTTGGGGGGATGTCTTTTTGGTGGAAAAACCTCATGGCCATTCTTGGCTATATTGAACGCAAACAATCTCTCAAGAGCCCTAAGAAAAAAATGTGATAAACTTTGGATCGACTGTTCCATCAAACTATGACACCTAGAAACATCTTCTTTGCATGTATGGGTGGATGTCAGTTCCACCTACAAACATCTACCTCAATTTTTGCTAAATCAATTTCATTTGCCTATTGTGGCAAGGAACACATTGTTCCAAAATGCTTTAGTTTCATGAAGTGGAAAGGTGCTAGGAGTGACATTTTGCATTCCATAGGTCATGGGGCCAAACAGACTTCACCAATGTGTCAGGGTGGGTGGGTAGATGCCAGGGGAGGTCTCATTTTGTGTGCCAAGTGTCTCAGTCATTCTAGACTGCAATCTACCGACAAACTCAAAAGGTGATAGGAGTGACATTTTGCATTCCATATCTCATGGGGCCGAATGGACTTTGCCAACAAGTTGGGGTGGGTGGGTAAATGCTAGGGGAGGTCTTGTTTCGTGTGCTAAGCATCCTAGTCATTCTGGACTGTACGCTATCGACAAAGTAGAAAGTCGCTAACACTAAAATTTTCCATTCCACAAGTCTTGGGGGTGAAACACCTATGCCAACACATCTAGGTGGGTGGTTAAATACTAGGGGAGGTATTGTTTTGTGCACCAAGTGCCTTAGTCATTCTAGACTGCAAGCTACCAGTAAAGTCGAAAGGTGCTAGGATTGACATTATGCATTCCATAGGTCATGGGGCTGAACGGACTTTGCCAATGCATCGAGGTGGGTAGGAAACTGCCAAGGGAGGTCATGTTTCATGTGCCAAGTGCCCCAATCATTCGGGGCAGTAGTTTATTGGCAAAGTCCCTTAAGATCCATAAGACGAAAAAACTACTGAACTTTGACGGAGCAGTTCTCAAAATCCGTGGTAGCTGGGAATGTTTTGTTTGAACCTACAAGTGCATTTGAGTTCCATCCACAATAACCTCTCTCATTTTTAGTCAACTCCAATCTGTTTGACTGTGTCAAAATCAAACGCATTCTTGCAAAATGCTTCAGTTTCATGTAGTGGAAAGGTTCTAGGAGTGACAATTTGCATTCCATAGGTCATGGGGCTGAACAGACTTCACTAGCACATTGGGGTGGGTGGGTAAATGTCATGGGATGTCTTGTTGCATGTGCAAAGTTTCCTAGTCATTCGGGGTAGTAGGCTACCAACAAAGTAACTTAAGATCCTAAGAGCAAAAACTGCCAAACTTTGACAGAGCAGTTCTTAGAATTCATGGCATCTAGGAACATTCTATTTGGACCTACAGATGCATGTGGGGTCCATCCAAAATAACCTCTGTAGGTTTCGGTCAACTCTAGTATGTTTGACCATGCCAAAGTCAAATGCATTCTTGCAAAATGCTTTAGTTTCATGCATTACAACCTTGCCAGGTGTCTTACTTTTTGATATGCTCATTGTGAGGTTGAACCGACTGTGGCAATGAGTCGGTATGGGTGGGTAAATGTTAGGGAAGGTCTCATTTCATGTGCCAAGCGTCCTAGTCATCCTGGCCTTCAAGCTACCAGCAAAGTGACTTTGTCGGTAGCTTACAGCTCAAAATGATTGGGACTCTTAGCACACAAAAAAAGAACTCCCTTAGCATTTACTCACCCACTCTGCCATGTTAGCAAAGTTTGTTTGGCCCTACAAGCTATGGAATGCAAAATGTCACTCCTAGCACCTTTCAAGTTTATCAGTAACTTGCAGCCCAAAATGATAGAGACACTTGGTGTAGGAAACAAGACCTCCCCTAGTATTTACCTGCCCACCCAGACGTGTTGGCATAGTTAGTTCAACCCCACAACCTCTAGAATGTAAAATTTTAGTCTTAACAACTTTCTAGTTTGTCGGTAGCTTACAACTTGGAACAACTAGGATGCTTGGCACAAGAAATGAGAGTTCTACTAAGATTTACCCACCCACCCCAATGTGTTGGCATAGTTGGTTTAGCCCCATGATGACCAGAACAAAAAATATGGCACCTGACAACATTATGTTGCATGAAACTAAAGCATTTTGCAAGAATGCATTTGATTTTGGCACGGTCAAACGGACTAGAGTTTACCAAAACTAAGAGAGGTTATTGTGGATAGACCCCATATGCACCTATAGGTCTAAAGAAAATGTTCCTAGCTACCATGAATTCTGAGAACTACTGTACCAAAGTTTGGTAGTTTTTGCTCTTAGGATCTTAAGTGACTTTGCCGGTAGCCTGCTGCCCCAGATGACTGGGGTACTTGGCACATGAAATGAGACCTCCCCTAGCATTTACCTACCCACCCCAATGTGTTGGCAAAGTTCGTTCAGCCGCATGACCTATGGAATGTAAAATGTCACTCCTAGCACCTTTCCACAGCATGAAACTGAAGCATTTTACAAGAATGTGTTTAATTTTGGCATAGTCAAATGGACTAGAGTTGACCGAAACTGAGAGAGGTTATTCTAGACCGACTCCATGTACACCTGTAGGTCCAAAAGGAATTCTAAGAACTGCTCTGTCAAAGTTTGGTAGTTTTTGCGTCTTAGCGATCTTAAGGGACTTTGCCTGTAGCTTACTGTCCTGAATGAATAGGGCACTTGGCACATGAAACGAGACCTCCCTTGGCATTTACTCACCCACCCCAATGCATTGGTGAAATCTGTTAGGCTCCAAGACCTATGGAATGCAAAATGTCACTCCTAGCACCTTTCCACCGCATGAAACTGAAGCATTTTGCAAGAATGTGTTTGATTTCGACATGGTCAAACAGACTGGAGTTGACTAATCCAAGAGAGGTTATTGTGGACAAACCATGGAAGCACCTATAGGTCCAAACATAATGTTCCCAGCCACCATGAATTCTAAGAACTGCTACGTCAATGTTTGGTAGTTTTTTCATCTTAGGGATCTTAAGGGACTTTGCCGGTAGCCTATTGTCCTGAATGATTGGGGCACTTGGTACATGAAACAAGACCTCCCCTGGCATTTACCCACCCACCCTGATGCATTGGCAAAGTTTGTTTGTCCCCACGACCTATGGAATGCAAAATGTCACTCCTAGCCCTGAGGATTCAATCAAGTAGTCCTTAAGTTGATATGATCATTCTAAGCTTGACATATGACTACTACTATTTGGATATAATTGTACATTTATAAAATGAGTGTTCTAAGATCTTTATAAAAACCTTCTCTATTTTACTAGGACAACACTATCCTAATATGTGTTGATAGTGCTAAAATGTGAATAATGATATGATGATTAGTAAATACTCTTAGGACCTTGATGATTGTCCTAGAAATCATATGACTAGTTTTTTAGTTAATAGATGCCTCCAAATGGAAGCTTTTCTCATTAAATGAATATATGGTTGTCCATATATTGCATGCTAATTCATGATTACATGATTGTCCATAAGTGTAATATATCGTAGTTGGTCTATTGGCCTTGCTAGGGTTGTCTTTTTCTGGGATGACATGATTAACTTGATGGGGTTATTTTCCCTTCTTAATTTAGGATTTCTACTCTCTGATTACCAACACAATTGTCTCTTCATTATGACAGTCCTCTACTTTCTCTCTTCTACACTCCGTACTTGTACACTTCGCATTCATAATGCCAAAGTATAAGTATTTGTTGGAATACTTACTATCATTGAGAGGGGGGGTGACTTAGTGATATACAAAGACCTTATACAATAAACATACAAAATTTTCACAAGGAAGAATATAAGAGCACATTAAGTAAAAACATACACACATAACACCAAGATTTATGTGGAAACACTGAGGGAAAAACCATAGGGGAAATGCTGCTCAGATCTACTATCCAAATCTAGCCTCCAATGAAAGAAAAGATTGCATTTGTTTTTGCAGCACCAACTACAAGGTAGAAAGGACACCTAGCACTGTTTATAAACTCTCAAACTCCCAGGTATAGTGCACACCTGCTTAATACAAGACCACCTTAAAACATGAATTACAAAGAGGCACCAACCTCATACACTTGAAACACCAAAACACCTTAACAAAGTGACAAAAAATTGTGTAAGTAATGATTCTTATGTAATAAAATTTGCACCCATAAAAACTGTTACCATTTTTTGACCACAACTCAAAAACTGGCTGAGCAGATATAACATTATCGTATTGAGTGAGGTTTGATTTACTTTTGTTATGAGTTAATTGCATAGTTATTATGTTTTCAATGATAAATGTAGTTCAGTTGTTCAGGAAAGAAAGAGAAGTTTTAGATGATTCATTGCATTGCAGAGCAGTAAAATGAGATAAGTATTCATTCATCACAATGGTTATTCATTTACAAGTTTGAATACATAAATGAATAAGCATTGCATTGAAGGAAACCATGACATATCAGATGTCCCACACAAACTGTGGGTTATAGCTAAAGTCATGTAAATATAAACAAAATACTATGCATCTAATGAAGGAGAAAGGAAAGACATAGCCATCATTGCCTTGTTTTGTCAATCTTCATAGTAGCCTCTAGCCCTGCTCCCAACCTTGGCATGTACCTGCAAAAATGTGTGGAAGATCCCATTAGAAGCTCCGGTTATGAAAATCCTTCATCTATTAGAAGAAGCATAATACATTGATTATATTGCATTGATCAAATGAACATCATCCATATGCAGAAGGAATTCAAAAGAAGCAAACATGGAGCATCACTATTTTATTCTAATATGTTTGTTTCATGTGCAGGTATAGGACAAGTCATGTAGTTGATTGAAGACAGTTAGCATGTGGTGTCAAGTGGGCTCCCACAAGGGTTGAGCCCAACATGCTTCTTCCCCTTGATCTCAGAAGGGATGAATAGAAAAGGGAAAAATCATTGATCACATTCACATGACAAGCTGAAGGAATAATAAAAGAAGTCATATGCATTGATTTTGTTTTAGGACATAATCATGACTACAGTTAGAGGAATGAAATGCAACCATGAACATGAGCTAAACTGATAAAGAACAACATTTAATGCATATAACAATTGATGGTAAGCAGAAGACACATGTAATGGAGGCTACTACTGAGGATACTGTTGATTCTGCTGACAGTGCTGGCAAAGTGGGTGAGATGTTTGTGGAAGAAGCTGACGATGACAGGGACACTAATGCTGGCCTGGGAGCTAAAATCATCGTTCTTCGGGCTCGCATTGAGAAACTAGAACATAATCTTTCCACCGTGCTCAAGAATTCTATTTTCCTCAATGTTTCTGTGCTGCAAAACCTGGGGGTTACTGTTACTGCTGACAATGATGATCTTGCTAAGAAATTGGATGACATTATTAAATCTAGGGTTAAGTAAGGAGAGAATTTGCCTCCTTAGACTTTACTTTTATAATGATGATACTCTACTACTCTATAATTACTATCTTAGTTTATAGCGGTTGGTTTTGTTGTTTATGCTAGGAAAATAGTATTTGATGTATCTGGTTTAAGGCACTTTTTGTACTTGTTGCGTTTGTGGCGTCTCTGCTTTTTGTAAGGGTTTGGCCCCTTGTTTAGCCGCCTTATATTATAAAAAACAATTGATGTCATTGCTCCAACTGTCATGAAAATGACATTCTCAGGTATTTTATTGTTATATATTTCATAATGTATCTTAGAAATATCATAAACATGTATCTTTTTATGCATAGTTTGAACAAACTGAAATAAAGTGCAAGAAGACAAACAATAAGAGAAAACATGTGCTGTCATGTCACTTCCATCTTGATCTTGTATCATGAACCTATCAAGATAAATGAATAGTGGATGCATGGAGAAGCCAAGTCATCTCTTGCTAGAGCTACAGTGAAATAGACTGCACTATTGATTAGAGATGTTATCATGTTGAGTTTGAATTGTCAAATCATCTATAGGTTTCATTAATTAAGTTTTCATGACTAAAGTAGCCAATAAAGGATGCCATTTCATGTGTGGCATATGCATACAGTGATAAGATATAGGAGCAATATCATGTGCTTCTATAGGAGCACCAATCAAGTCATGCTATAGTTACAGATTGAGCCAATTGAAACTTTCAAATAAATATATATAGATCATATAATAGCCAAGCTACTATGAGGAACTATCATGAATTATATACAAATGATGCTATGGTGTCATCATTCAGTAATGATACTATATTTTGTTCAAAGACATCAAAATAAGTATGCTACAGTGACAATAGTATGTGAATGTTCATAAGCATCAACAAGATGTCATATATTGTAGATCAATAAGTATCTTATTGCAGAGATCAATAATAGTCCTACTGTTACAATGTTACATCTGTCATCATAGAAAAAGAAGGAACTATTGTCATGCATGATGATAGAGAAATGAACACGAAGTATGTCTACCACAACTACAGAAAGATCATAGAAATGTAAAGTCCATGAACAGCTAAAAGTGATACATTAGGCAAATAGACAAATGACATGCAGAAATACTACAGGTATTATAAAAATGTGAATGATACACTGCCATGTTTAAGACATGAGAGAAGAATATTATGTGCAGTATATGCTACAGGAGGAATATTTTGTGCTTAAAAAGATAAACTTTTGTTTCAGTTTTGAAACTCTTGGTTCATATAGTGAAAAGAAGTTTGCAGAGAAGAATCTAAGCTAAAGCCGTAATATATAAGGCCATTCTTGTTCATTTTTCAAGATACCCATGTTGAGTTTTCAAACCCTAATATCTTTTGTAGTAGAAAGAAAGAAGGATGGTAAAACAAAGTGTCTATGCCAAGGTCGTAGCAGATAATGGCATTATGATGCAGAGGCATCCACACTAAAACCTTGACATACAGCATGTATGTCTACAACCCATCATCATCATCATCATATTTCCCTTAACACTGTCAGCATCATCATATTTTCTCTTGCCGACCGATATCCTCCTGCAGACAAACCTTCGACCCTTCGTCTGTCAGCAGCAGCATCATATCCGGCTATCGCAAACATCCTCCTGATGTTCACTGTACATCTTACCGCCAAACGCTTTCTGCAGCATCATGATGTTCAACATCATGTTCATCAGCAGGATATAAAATATCTGGCTCCCTCCATATATCCTGATGACGACACTTCACACACCTTTCCTTCGATGCTTACGTCACCCCGATATCCTGATGACGATTATCCTGATGACGATGACGTCACATGCAGTTCCTCCAATATCCTGCTGTCGGCCAAACTTAACATTATCGGCCGCGATGGTTTTATCAACCCAATCTTCTACCTTATGCCGATACGCTCCTCCTCGGCAACACCTGATGATGATCACCCCAATGCACATTCACCTTATGCAAACGATTACATCATGCTCACCTCCATCTACTCGGATGATGCCCGAAGTAACTGCAGGATATACACAGAAATATCCTGATGATGCCGTTGCGACGGATTTTCCAACCTTAGCAAATTTCGATCCGCCGAACCTCCTGAGGTGACCCGATCTGCTTCCTGGATAACTTTCCAGACTCTAACAACCAGCACGACCTAGCACATACCCATGCTAGGGTTCTCAACACCTCTCGACTGCGATCCTGTAAACAAACATGCGAACAAACAGAAAATGCAAACTAAATCCTAAACTACTGTACATAGCCATTCCACCGATTCGACGAATCAACCGGTGGAATGGATCAGCGAATCCATGAAAACACCAGAACAGCAAATCGATCACACAATGGAATTCAAAACAGAGAATGGACACAAACAAGATCTCTTTATTGATTTCAAAAGATGCAAATACAATACTCAGTCTCTCCCTCTGCAAAGTCTGATCGATGATCTGCAATGCTATGTAAAACCAACCGATCCTAATGCATAAATAGGATCTCCTGCGAGTACTACCACTCGACTCCAAGCGGCTGGGAGCTTCCAAGCGGCTGGGAGGATCCAACCGGACATACAGCATAACAGCTGTCCTAACAAACTAGCTAAAAATAGTAAAGTATGGTCAACATGACCTTATTACATGCATTGGTCTTATCAGACCTTCTTGGAAACATTAACCAGACCTATAACAAACTAACTGCCTCATGGAGGCCAGCTGTCAGGTAGGTGCTCCTGCACCATACTCCCCAACAGAAAAGAACTCATGTCCCATGAGTTTGGTTGTGGAAGTCCTCCACCTTTACACTTTGCCTTTGCAGTGTCTTGACCTGTTCCAGCTTTGTCCTCTGCTGGCTCTCGGCTGCGCCAAGACTTCTGAACTGTAACTTGCCTTCTTGCAAGTAAATCCTCATGCCTGTCAATGTAGGCCCTTCTCTCACATACCTTGTGTTTGTCAGGTTGTCTTACCAGAACCTCTGTCTGAACTGCCTCTTGAACTTCTGCAATGTTCAACTCTGTCTTTCTTTCAACTTTTATAGGACAAACAATAGTCCCAACTATGACAACATCCTTGTCATTCCTCTCAACTGGTTGCTGTTTGCAAACCTGTTTCTGAACCTGCTGCTGACCTCTGTCAGTCACAACTGAAACTGTCTGCAAACTGTTGTTCTTAACAACTCCTTTCCCTACAGTGTCCTCAACTACCTTTATGCCTGCTCCTATAGGCATCTGCACAAACTCCTTCTTTCCCACTAAAATGATTTGGGCTGCCCCCTGTGCTGCAGCATTTGCCTGCAATGGCATCAACATAATAGTCTTCCCATCTTTCTTGATGGTGTAGGTATTAGCATACCCATCATACAGTACCCTTCTATCAAATTGCCATGGTCTACCCAACAGTAGGTGACAACATTCCATGGGCAAAATGTCACACAAAACTCTATCATGATATGCTCCAATCTGAAAATCCACATATGCCTGTTCATAGACAAAAAGTGATTGACTATCACTCACCCAAGATGCCTTGTAAGGGTGATGGTGTGGAATCCTTTCCAAATGCAGTTTATCCACCATTTCCTAAGATACCATGTTATCTATTGAACCAGTATCAATGACAACCTTACATACCTTACCTTTGCTCTTACATGCGGTCTTGAAAAGAGCTCTTCTTTGCATCATATCCTTTGATGCCTGCAAACTAATTCTCCTTAGCATCAATGCTTCTCCCTCCTCAGGATACCCATAATTGTCAGGAACTCTATCTTGATAAGTGTTTGAACTCTGCACACTTTGCTCTGCTTTCTCTTCTTGCATAAGTTGTACTCTCTTGTCATTCGTTCTATCATTTCTGGATGATGAACCTTTGCTTTCTGGACATTTGAAAAATGGATGACCAAACTCACCACAGGTGTAACACTTTCCTGAAAATGTAGTAGAACCTCTACCACTTCCAAATCTACCTCTATTACCTTTCCATCCACCTCTGAAATCAGACTGTCCCTGTCCTTTACCAGTGTCTTCTTGACCCTCATTGGTTTGCCTTGTTGTAGGGGCTAATCCTCTTCCCCTCATATTGCTGCCTCTTCCTCTCATGGACTTATCTTGTCTCCTATTCATCTTTTCTTCAATCCTGATTGCCATTTGATAACAATCCTCCACACTCTTAGGGTTAGCTAAAACTAACTCATCCTGTATGTTTAATCTCAAACCAGCCAAGTACCTAGCCACCTTTTCTACCTCATTCTCATGATGACCAGATCTCATACTCAACTTATAAAACTCCTCAGTATATGCCTTCACATCCATTTGCTTCTGCCTTAAAAATTGCAGCTTCTTAAACATCTGAATTTCATAATCCTTGGGCAAGAATTTACCTTTGATCCTTGCTACCATCTTATCCCATGAAGTGATCTTTGACCTTCCTTGTTTCCTTCTCTCGGATTGTACATAATCCCACCATACCAAAGCATGACCTCCTAACTTGGTCTTTGCAATCTTTACCTTCTGATCCTCAGCAACATCTTCACATTCAAAGTGATTATCAAGTGCAGCAATCCAATCCAGTAACTCATCTTCATTCAAACTTCCATTATACTTGGAAACATCAACCTTTACCTTAGGTTTATCACTCTGTACTGCCTTTAATAGTTTTGCAAATCTCTGGTCTTCAGCATCCAGATCTTCAGCTACCTCTTCATACTCTTCAACAGCATCTTCATCTTATTCTGATTCACTGTCTTCCACTTCCCTCTTTTTGTTCTTTTCCAGGGCTACAAGCCTGGCTTGAAGTGCTTCAGCAAGCTCCTTCATCTTCCTCATCTCTCTGGCATGTTTTTCCTTCATCTCCTGCAATTCCCTTGCAGTACCATTACCTTTTGGAGGCATTTTGTCAACCTCTCACTCCTCTACCTCTGTCTTTTCAGTGACAGAATCAACTCTACCTCTGCTCTTTCGGTGACAGAATCAACACACAACAGCCCAGACCTTTTGCTGAGCTCTGATACCACTATGATGCAGAGGCATCCACACTAAAACCTTGACATACAACATGTATGTCTACAACCCATCATCATCATCATCATATTTCCCTTAACACTGTCAGCATCATCATATTTTCTCTTGCCGACCGATATCCTCCTGCAGACAAACCTTCGACCCTTCATCTGTCAGCAGCATCATCATATCCGTCTATCGCAAACATCCTCCTGATGTTCACTGTACATCTTACCACCAAACGCTTTCTGCAGCATCATGATGTTCAACATCATGTTCATCAGCAGGATATAAAATATCTGGCTCCCTCCATATATCCTGATGACGACACTTCACGCACCTTTCCTTCAATGCTTACGTCACCTCGATATCCTGATGACGATTATCCTGATGACGATGACGTCACATGCAGTTCCTCCAATATCCTGCTGTCGGCCAAACTTAACATTATCGGCCGCGATGGTTTTATCAACCCGATCTTCTACCTTATGCCGATACGCTCCTCCTCGGCAACACCTGATGATGATCACCCCAATGCACATTCACATTATGTAAATGATTGCATCATGCTCACCTCCATCTACTCGGATGATGCCCGAAGTAACTGTAGGATATACACAGAAATATCCTGATGATGCCGTTGCGATGGATTTTCCAACCTTAGCGAATTTTGATCCGCTGAACCTCTTGAGGTGACCCGATCCGCTTCCTGGATAACTTTCCAGACTCTAACAACCAGCACGACCTAGCACATACCCATGCTAGGGTTCTCAACACCTCTCGACTGCGATCCTGCAAACAAACATGCGAACAAACAGAAAATGCAAACTAAATCCTAAACTACTGTACATAGCCATTCCACCGATTCAATGAATCAACCGGTGGAATGGATCAGCGAATCCATGAAACCACCAGAACAGCAAATCGATCACACAATGGAATTCAAAACAGAGAATGGACACAAACAGGATCTCTTTATTGATTTCAAAAGATGCAAATACAATACTCAGTCTCTCCCTCTGCAAAGTCTGATCGATGATCTGCAATGCTATGTAAAACCAACCGATCCTAATGCATAAATAGGATCTCCTGCGAGTACTACCACTCGACTCCAAGTGGCTGGGAGCTTCCAAGCGGCTGGGAGGATCCAACCGGACATACAGCATAACAGCTGTCCTAACAAACTAGCTAAAAATAGTAAAGTATGGTCAACATGACCTTAATACATGCATTGGTCTTATCAGACCTTCTTGGAAACATTAACCAGACCTATAACAAACTAACTGCCTCATGGAGGCCAGCTGTCAGGTAGGTGCTCCTGCACCACATTATATACAGTAAAAAGTGAAAACCTTGTCAAAGCTTTGAAGACGTTTTCTTTTGCAGATACAATCATACAAAAATAGGAATGGAGTGTCTACATGTGTTGCCATGCCAGAGAATAGCTTCTATGCAAGAGTAAATTGAAACCCTCATTTTGCAGTCAGAGAAAACTTCAAGTTTTTATATCAAATGACAAAGACAGTTGCAAAACTATCTACATTGTCAGGACCATGATAGGAAGGATAAATATCTAACAAATGCGAAAATGCCCAATTGATTAAAATGAAACGCTCATTTTATTTTGCATATGCAATGATTTAAAAAGCCCACCGCAGAAAGAGAACAAGGAACTCGCTGTTTAGTTGCCATGGAGGAAAAAGATCTTGGCCATGACCTCCCTTGAAGAGATATCATTTTTTTATAGTTGTAGAGGTCAAACAAAGAAAGAAATCAAAGAATATCAAATATTGCATTGAGTGAAAGAGCCATGACTTTTGAAATAGCCAGCCACAAAAAATAGGAAATGATGAAAATGACTATTGAAGGTTACACATACTATACCTGCAATACTTCTGCCTGACATTTTACTTAGAGAATGGTGAGATTTTTTACCATAAAAGCCATCGAATGGAGGAAAAACTAGAGAGCCACAAACCCCAAGTTGGCGGCATGAGAGTTGCAGAGCGGACAACAAGAGCAAACAACAAATGAAAATGCCTAACTTTTAGTGTTTGAGTCTTCATTTTGTTTAATAAGTGTTTTCAGTTTTCATTTTTTGACCATGCGAAACGACATAATTATTTTATCCAAATAGTATTGTGGTCAAAACTTTGTAATTGATGGTTCCTAGCAATCATGAGGAGAAGAGGCAGACAACTTACTGTATGTTTCTTGTTTTATAAAGTCAAAGATGGACATGATCATGAGAAGATAAGGCTTGTGCCTTTAGAAACTTTTCAAGGTCTTTTCTTCCTATGTGGTCATCTCATGAAATGGTCTATGTGCCATAAGATTATGGATGTGGTCAAGAGTCATTGTCCTCCTAGTCTATGCATTAATTATTATTTTATTTCCTTCATATATTTCAAGTGCATAGGAATGTCAAAGAAAAGAACAAATGAAGATATGAAAAGCATGCAAGGTAATGACATTATGAGAAGGGTCAAATTTGACATGATGGCACTTGTATGGGTAGTGAGGTGGAATTTTGCAAGGCGCAAAGATAGAGATGAGGTGGCAGAGAATTGACACATGGACATGCATTTGTGGAATTAGAGCCATGGTTTTGGCCTTCAAGGCTTTAATATTTTTGAAAACAATACATAGTAATGTGTTCACCATTTTTTATGATTTTTATAGAAAATCAACTATAATATCTTGTAAAATATCTTGGTGGAATTATGAGCTAGATATTATTTACCTTTTGCAAAAAATCAAATCAAACGGAGATATAGAATAAAATTGCCAGAACATTGTAAAGTTAGATTTAAAGTAATCATTGACAAATTGCTTTTAAAACTTAACTATTTTAGGCAATTTATAGACTAATAAAACAAATCAAATATTCCATTTCAATTTGTTTTATTTAGGGTCATATAGGACAAATTTTGGAGATTTCATGAGCAAAGAAAAGTAATTTTATGGTGGGACCACATGAGAGGGCTGTTTTGCAGCTCTATTTTTCAGTTTGGAGCCAGTTGAGGATCTTTATTTTGTGCTTTTCTAAGTAGTTCAAAAATGGACTTAGGTTCTATTTTTAGGAGCTTTTTTAGATTTCTTCTGAGGAGATCTTTTGGAGGCATTTATAGGAGAAAAATCTTAGTTTTTCTCAGTCAGTTGATACCAATTTCTTCTCTCTTGTTCATAGGATAGTTATATACAGGCAGTTGGCTCACTCTTTTTTTACATGCATTGTACTCCTTCTAGTTCAGAATAGCAAATTTTCCTATTTTATCTACTTATGTGTTTTGCAACCTCAATTTGATGTCCTATTGTGACAATTTCTTGTCCTTTATCATGTCTCAATGCTGTTAGATTGCATGTTTGCTCATGGTTGTAATTTGTGTTTAAAATAATCCTTATTACATATTATATAGGGATCAGATCTCATAGGTGAAGTTGTGAAGGTTGAAGCTTGAAGGACTGTTTGTGAGTGAAGTATTCATTTAGATTAAATCTTAGAGTGAGTATTCCATTTCAATTATTTCTCTCATCCCTTTTCCCCTGTAAGTCATTAGTTTAGGAATCATAAGAGAACCAACTCACTCTAGAGATTCATTCTCATTATAGGAGACCCACATCTAAGAATGATTCCATGTTTCAATAGGTAGCTAAGTTTCTGTGAACTTAGGAAGGGTGCATACTTGATTAACAACAATCTTTGGTACACCTGTTGGGACCCTGGAAGTAATTTTAGAGAGATTTGTACCCTCATAGCTATTGTCCTGTTATATGTAGTAGTTTTACCGGCCTTAGGAGGCTTTCAATATACCTAGTGACTCATTTCCTTTGGTTTGGTATGCAAATTAGTACTTTCAGCCTATGAAAACTAGGTCTAATCCAGATCCCTTTGATTATTTACAGTTGTCTACACCTAGAAGGAGAGGCACATCAACAAGCAGAATAACTGAGTCATCAAGAAGATCAAAGTCTACACCTTCATGATTCAGGTCTACAAGTCTGGTCAAAAGAAGTAGAAGTCTAGTGCTGATAGTCCAGATACCTATAATGGCTAGGTAGTACACATTTGTTTCTTTCAATGGAGGTAGCCAATTACAAGTTACCCAAAGAGATAATATTCTAATGGTAGCCCTTAAAAGATTACCTTATTTCATCGAAGAGGATCATACTACCGCTGTTGAACATATTCAAGATGTGGTAACCCTTTGTTCCGTACACAATGTTACTCAAGAGAATGTGGCAATCTGGCTTTTGGCTGCTTCACTAAAAGGAAAGGCCTTATAGTGGTTCAGGGGACTTGCTGAAAATTCAATAACATTGTGGGACTTATTAGGAGATGGATTACACAAACACTTTGAAGAAAAGTCTGATCATCTCTCATTACTAGAGCAATTGAGCACCATCAAAAGGGCACCCCATGAACACATGGATGATTTCAACTACCGATTTCAAAGAACTTGGGATAGGATTCCCACAATGGTAAAACCCTTGCCAAGGCATGCATTTTTTTTTTATCTTAAAGCTTTGAACAGTGAAATTTCTATAATGATACAGTCTATGGGAGGGACCACCCTTCCAGATTCCTTTGAGATTGTTGTTAGAGTAGAAAACTACCTTATTCAGGCAGGGAAGATAGCCCCTAGACCCCCTTTACCCATTTTCCCTAAAATCTAGCCATCTATGCCAGTGGCAGTACCTCCTCTAGTTGTTGTCCCACCTGTTCTGATAATAGGATATTAGATAGCCCAAGGAGCTGCTATTCTAGCTCAAACCTAAAGTACCCCAGAGCTTGAAAATACATTAAGGACAATTGTAAATAAGCTGGAAAATATGGAAAAATGCTTGCCTTAGAAAAATCAGTATCATCCCAATTAGCAAAATGTCTAGTTTCAGCCCAATCAACAATATAGGCAACCCTTTCAGGCTGATGCCTAGGGTTAGAGAAGAAACTACAACTCTCAAACCTTCCAAGATTACAACCCAAATACTACCAACACCTCCAAAGAGCTTGTTCCCACACAAAATAATTTGGCTCAAGACAGTGACTGGTGCTATCCATGTCACCAACCACATAATCAAGCTGCCTACATGAATGGGGTAAGAAATCAGGCACTCACGGTTCAGAATAGCTATGCAATTTCAAAAGGAGTTAATGGTGAAGTTTCAACTCAGCAAAATAAGGCTGATGTAGTCTTAATGAATAGGGAAGAATCTAATTTTTGTGGTATAAATTATTTATAAGGTCAGAATCATCAAAGTACACCTATTTTAGCCAACATGAGGTCAAAATTGAGAGCTGTAGATGTTAATCAGCAAGCTGCTATAGTACAATAGCAAGCTGTAAGGGACAAAAATTAAGTTTATCCATCACAAACTGCCCCTATACCACAACAAAAAGTATAAATTCTACAGAGAGACCAGACAGTACCAGTGAAAGATTAGCCTAAAATGCAATAGCAAACTTCACAAAGGCAGATTGATATAGCTGCAACAAAAGGACAACATAAGGTAAACCCTATTTCTTTCAATATAGTTGATCATATTAAGAAAGCTACAGTGAGTATGTCAGTTATGGATGCTTTACGCGTTCCTGGCTAGAAGAATTTGCTACAAGAAGCATTGGCTAAACTTTCACTTTCTAAGCATTCTAGTCAAGAGAAGGCCAAGGTTGTACTTGCCAATAGCTCAGAGATCAAGAGTGGGTAGCCAGCAAATGAGGTAAAACCACCCCCTTTCTATCTAAGTCTCATTATTGGTGATAAGACTATTCATAACTGTATGGTAGACTTAGGAGCAAGCATCTCAGTTATGCCCAAAAGTGTAGCTTACTCATTAGGTTTGGTTTATGAGCCCCTTGCAAAGGGAGTAGTTTAGTTAGATGGGTTTGCACTTAGTACTATAGGGATAATTAAAAATCTAGCACTCACATTACATCCTTGTCCTAATTTTTCCATCCACCAAGACATTTATATCATCAATCTTCCACCTAGTTTTGGAATCTGCCTTTCTAGGGAGCTCACAACCAAATTGGGTGTGTTTCTCTCATTTGACAGGACTCACTTGTTATTTAGAATAAGATATGGCACAAAGGTAACAATACAGTCCGTACTACTTGCAAAAGACCATATCAAGCCCTATGTTCTCAGCCCAATAAATATTAATCTATACATCACCCGTAGGTAGCAGGATGAACCCATGAGCCTAGATCCCAATGCTTAGATGATTGGGTAGCTAAAGATCATGAAAGTGACCCTTTCCGTCATATGAATGAATTAGGATTAGGCATCTATATGAAATAGGAACCTAATGCAGTGATTCCTAATCTGATTAAGGACCAAAATCAGTCAGATCAGCAAGAAGATCAACTTTGGAAACTGTACTTTGACGGATCAAGGACCAAGACAGGTGCTAGTGGAGGTAATATGTTGATTTCACCTCAAGAAGACAAATGTTATGCTGCCTTAAGGTTCACTTTCAGCAGCATAAATAATGTGGCTGAATATGAGGCCCTAATCCGTGGTTTAGAGTGGGCTCAAAAAAAGGGTATCAAATTTGTTCAAGTTTATGGGGATTCTGAATTGATTGTTAATCAAGTTAGGAATTTGAATGTTGCTAAAAATGATTTGCTCAAAAAGTACAAGCATAGAGTGTGGGATTGAATTGATTTTTTTGATGCTTTTAATCTGATTTTAGTTCTAAGAGATCAAAATAAGTATGCAGATAGGCTTGTAGCCTTGGGATCTCAATTTGAGATTATTGATTAGATTTAGAATGTTGAGGTATAGTCATATGTTAAGATAGTTGTAAGACCTTTTGTACCTAACAATAGTGTTTCATGGCAAGTGTTTAACAGTGATGAATAGATTTTAAGTTTTTTAAGTGCAGAAACTAAATTTACAACTGATAATCAGCATAAATATTAGCAGCAATTTGAATATCAGATTGTTCAGTTAAGGTCCAATAAGTTTGCCAAGGGACTAGTCACATTGGAATTAGTGTTCAACATCGATGATTAGTTCAGAAAGGATAAGTGCAGCATGATAGTGAAGCAAGAACACTATTAGACCATTGAAATTTTTAAGGACGGACTCTTGAATCTTTGAAAGGTATGTACTAGAGAAGAACAAAAGTCTTTTGTTCAATTATGTCAATATTTTTTTGATGTTTTTGCATGGGAATATAAAGACTTGAGAGGTTTTGATCTTGGTTTGGCCTAGTACACCATAGAGTTAGAGCCTAATGCCAAGCCTATTAGGCAAAAGTAGAGACCCCTCAATCCCAAACTTAAGCACTTAATGAAGGCTAAGTTGAATAAACTAATTGAAAGCAATATCATTTTCCCAATAAAACATACCTCTTGTGTTTCCAATTTGGTCCTAGTCAGAAAAAAGAATGGTGAAATCTAACTTTCTATCAATTTTTGTGATCTAAATCAAGCCTCATTGAAAGACTACTACCTTGTTCCTTCCATGGAATAGATATTGCAAACTGTTTCAGGTTCTGATAGGTATTCTTTGCTAGATGGTTACTTTGGATATAATCAAATTCTAGTCAAAGAAGACGACCAATATAAAACTATATTCACTACTAAGTGGGGTACTATGGCCTATCAGAAAATGCCATTTGGTTTGTCCAATGTAAGGGCAACCTTTTAGAGGGAAATGGATACGGCTTTCCATGGTCTTATGAACAAAATAGTGCTGGTCTATCTAGATGATATAACTATTTTTTCCAAAGATTCTAATGATCATTTTGAACACTTGAAGCAAAATTTTCAGAGGTGTAGGGAGTTTGGAGTCTCATTAAACCCTAAAAAGTGCATATTTTTAGTTCATGAAGGTAAACTCCTCGGTCACATTGTTTTGAAAGAAGGTATTTCTATTGATCTTGAGAGAGTGTTTGCAATATTAGATTTACTATTGCCAACACATAAGAAAGGATTTTAGAGCTTTCTTGATAGAATTAACTTTGTTTGGAGGTTTATTCCAAGTATTCCATCTTTGTTACAACCTCTCACTGCTATCTTGAAAAAGAATGTGCCATTCAGCTGGACTAAGGAGGGAAAAGGAAGCTTCAAGCAAATCAAGGAAGCCCTCGTTGCTACCCCTACCCTCATTAATCCTAATTATGAGAGGGATTTTATTTTGTATGCTTTTGGAGGAGCTGACACCATCTCTATAATGTTATGTCAGCAAAATGATGAAGGTTTAGAGTGGCCAATTGCATTTTTTAGCCAGGTATTGCACGACTATGAGGTAAAGTATTCTTTTATGGAAAATCATGTTTTTGTTGTTGTAAGGAACCTCAAGAAATTTAGACACATGTTGTCTAATAACAAAATTCACTTAATGGTTTCTCATCCCACTATTAAGAGTTTCTTATTGAACAGAGATATAAATGATAAGAGGGCTGGTTGGATAACCAGAGTTATAGAATTTGATGTTGATATCAAAGTGACTAAGCTGATTAGAGGTAAGGGCTTATGTGAGCAGCTTACTGAAAGTGAAGAGTTTGATCAAGAACATCAAGAGGACATAGAAATAGTGCTGAATAATAATAAACTAGCCACTATACCATCTTTTACAAACAGTTGGGTGTAGCAGATGATGCATTATTTACAGTCCAGTCAATGCCCCAAAGGTTTAGATAGGACGGGAAGAAGGTATTTTAGGTTACAAGCTACTCTTTATGCTATCGTTGATGGTATTTTATATAGGAGAGATTTTAATGGTGCATTTCTAAGGTGTGTTGGACCTGATCAAGTTGATAGGTTGTTAGAAGATTTTCACAATGGACCTTCAGGAGGTCACTTTACAGCTAGGACAACTACCTTGAAAATCATGCAGGCTAGTTATTACTGGCCTGGCTTATTTAAAGATTCTTTTTCTTGGGTGAGAAGATATGAGAAATGTTCCTTATTTGTAGGCAAGCAAAGACTTGTTGCCTTATCCCTACATCCTATTAAAGTTGAACAACCATTTGCAAAATGGGGGCTGGATTTCATAGGACCGATAAACCCACCTTCAAGTATAGGCCACAAGTGGATTTTGACTTCCACTGACTATTTTGCCAAGTTGACCAAGGTTGATGCCTTAAAAGAGGCAAATGAATCTATTGTCCTAAGTTTTTATCAAGATCTAGTGTCAAGATTCAATCATCTCAGATAATGGTCTAGCTTTCTTAGGATTGAGAATTTCAAATTGGTCTATTAGAAATAATATTTATTTGAATACTTCCTATAACTATTACCCACAGGGTAATGGGTAGGCCAAATCTACTAACAAAACCTTGATAAGGATCATCAAGAAGACTATTGAAGACAATCAGAAAACTTGGTATGAAAAGTTGAAGTTAGCTCTTTGGGCTAACAGAATTACACTTAAGAGGGCTACTAGTTGTTCCCCATATGTGCTTACGTATGGAAAAGAGGCTCGGTTACCTGTTTCAATTGAATTGCCTACATTGGCCTTTATCAAAGAACTTGAGTTGCTAGAGGAACAACCTCTAGTAATCAGGCTAGCTCAGCTCATGGAACTGGAAGAGATAAGGAAAGAGGCCTTAAGAAAACTTGATATGCATCAAACCCAAATGAAGATTACATTTGATAAGAGAGCAAGACTAATGAACTTTATTGTTGGAGATTTGGTTTTCAAGTGGAATGAACTGAGGAGCAGGCCTGTAAAACATTCTAAATTTGATGCAATTTGGGATGGGCCTTATGTTATCATAGAATGCAAAGAAAATAATGCATTTCAGCTGTCCAAGTTGAGTGGAGAGGTGCTGTCTCTCCCAGTTAATGGCATCCACCTAAAGCATTGCCTCTGAGGATAAAACTTCTTCTGTATATAGTAGAGTAGTATTGTAGTGAATAAGTCACCTGCACATTTGTTTTCAACATTTTGTTTTGGCCATCAAGGCCTATTAGTTTGCTTTCAGTAGAGTTGTTTTCAGTTTTCTATTGTTTGAACTATTGGAGAGCTAAATTGCAGTGTTTTCTGAGTAAGAGAAGGATAGAGTATGACTCAATGCCCAATGGATGTTCAAGGCAATTGGTCAAATGCTTAGCAGGAAAGCATATAGCAGAAGTCGCCAGAAATGTAAACATTTTTTGACCACGGCTCAAAAATTGGCTGAGCAGATGTAATATTATCATTTTGAGTGAGGTTTGATTTACTTCTATTATGAGTTAGTTTCATAGTTATTATGTTTTCATTGATAAAGGCAGTTTAGTTGTTCAGGAAAGAAAGAGAAGTTTTAGATCATTCATTGCATTGCATAGCAGTAAAATGAGATAAGTATTCATTCATCACAATGTTTATTCATTTACAAATTTGAATACATAAAGGAATAAGCATTGCATTGAAATAAACCATGACATATCAAATGTCCCACACAAGCCATGGGTTATAGCTAAACTCATGTAAATATAATCAAAATACTATGCATCTAATCAAGGAGAAAGGAAAGATGTAGCCATCATTGCCTTGTTTTGTCGATCTTCATAGTAGCCTCTAGCCCTACTCTGGCCTCAGCATGTACCTACAAAAATGTGGGCAAGATCCCGTTACAAGCTCCAATTATGAAAATCCTCCATCTATCAGAAGATGCATAATACTTTGATTATAGTGCATTGATCAAATGAACATTATCTATATGCAGAAGGAATTCAAAAGAAGCAAACATGGAGCATCACTATTTTATTCTAATATGTTTGTTTCATGTGCAGGTATAGGACAAGTCATGTCG
Source organism: Cunninghamia lanceolata (assembly GCA_027924645.1). Classification (NCBI taxonomy): domain Eukaryota; kingdom Viridiplantae; phylum Streptophyta; class Pinopsida; order Cupressales; family Cupressaceae; genus Cunninghamia; species Cunninghamia lanceolata. The sequence goes on from BSBN01000934.1 coordinate 7,692,631, forward strand.
CTGATTGAAGACAGTCAGCATGTGGTGTCAAGTGGGCTCCCACAAGGGTTGAGCCCAACATGCTGCTTTCCCTTGATCTCAGAAGGGATGAATAGAAAAGAAAAAAAATTATTGATCATATTCACATGACAAGCTGAAGGAATAATAAAAGTAGTCATATGCATCAATTTTGTTTCAGGACATGATCCTGACTATAGTTCAAGGAATGAAATGCAACCATGAACATGAGCTGAACTGATAAAGAACAACATTTAATGCATATAATATTTGATGTCATTGCTCCAACTGTCATGAAAATGACATTCTTAGGTACTTTATTATCATATATTTCATAATGTATCTTAGAAATATTAGAAATAGGTATCTTTTTATGCATAGTTTGACCAAACTAAAATAAAGTGCAAGAATATAGCCAATAAGAGAAAACATGTGTTGTCATGTCACTTCCATCTTGATCTTGTATCACGAACCTATCAAGATAAATGAATAGTAGATACATGGAGCAGCCAAGTCATCTCTTGCCTGAGCTATAGTGAAATAGACTGTACTATTGATCAGAGATGTTATCATGTTGTGTTTGAATTGTCAAATCATCTACATGTTTCATTAATTAACTTTCCTTGACTAAAGCATCCAATGAAGGATGCCATTTCATGTGTGGCATATACATACAATGATAAGATAGAGGAGTGATATCATGTGCTACTATAGGAGCGCCAATCAAGTCATGCTATAGTTATAGATTGAGCCAACTGAAACTTTCAAATAAATATATATAGATCATATAATAGCCAAGCTGCTATGAGGAACTATCATGATTATATACAAACAATGCTCTGGTGTCATCATTCAGTAATGATACTATATTTTGTTCAAAGACATCAAAATAAGTATGCTACAGTGACAATAGTATGTGAATGTTCATAAGCATCAACAACATGTCATATATTGCAAATCAATAAGTATCTTGTTGTAGAGATCAATGACAGTCCAACTGTTACAATGTTACATCTGTCATCATACAAAAAGAAGGAACTATTGTCATGCATGATGATAGAGAAATGAACACGAAGTATGTCTACCACAACTACAGAAAGATCATGCAAATGTAAAGTCCATGAACAGCTGAAAGTGATACATCAGGAAAAGAGACAAATGACAAGTAGAAATACTATAGGTATTATCAAAATCTGAATGATAAAGTGTTGTGTTTAACACATGAGAGAAGAATATCATGTGTAGTATATGCTACAAGAGGAATATTTTGTGCTCAAAAAGATAAACTTTTGTTTCAGTTTCGAAACTCTTGGTTCATACAATGAAATGAAGTTTGCAGAGAAGAATCTGAGCTAAGGCCATAACATATAAGGCCATTCTTGTTCATTTTTCAAGATACCCATGTCAAGTTTTCAAACCCTAACATTTTTGGCATTAGAAAGAAAGAAGGATGGTAAAACAAAGTGTCTATGCCAAGGCCGTAGCAGATAATGGCATTATATACAGTAAAAAGTGAAACCCTTGTCATAGCTTCAAAGACCTTCTTTTCTTTTGCAGATACAGTCAAACAAAAATAGGAATGGAGTGTCTACAGGTGTTGCCATGCCAGAGAATAGCTTCTATGCAAGATTAAATTGAAACCCTCATTTCATAGTAAGAGAAAACCTTAAGTTTTTATATCAAATGACAAAGATAGTTGTAGAACTATCTACATTGTCACGACCATGATAGGAAGGATAAATATCTAACAAATGCCAAAATTCCCAATTGATTAAAATGAAACCCTCATATTATTTTGCATATGCAATGATGTAAAAAGCCCATAGCAGAGTGAGAACAAGGAACTCACTATTTAGTTGCCATGGAGGAAAAAGAGCTTGACTGTGGCCTTTCTTGAGGAGATATCATTATGTTACAGTTTGTAGAGGTCAAACAAAGAAAGAAATCAAAGAATATCAAATATTGCATTGAGTGAAAGAGCCACGACTTTTGAAATAGCCAGCCACAAAAAATAGAAAATGATGAAAATGACTGTTGAACGTTGCACATACCATACCTGTAATACTTCTACCTAAAATTTTACTCAGAGAATGGTGAGAATTTTTACCATAAAAGCCATCGAATTGAGGAAAAACCAGAGAGCCACAAACCCCAAGTGGGCGGCATGAGAGTTGCAGAGAGAACAACAAGAGCAAACAACAAATTAAAATGCCTAACTTTTAGGGTTTGAGTCTTCATTTTGTTTGATAAGTGTTTTCACTTTTCATTTTTTGACCATGTGAAACAACATAATTGTTTTATCCAAATGGTATCATGGTCAAAACTTTGTAATCGATGGTGCCTAGCAATCATGAAGAGAAGAGGCTAACAACTTACTATATGTTGTTTGATTTATAAAGTCAAAGATGGACATGATCATGAGCAGATAAGGCTTGTGACTTTAGAAACTTTTCAAGGTCTTTTCTTCCTATGTGGTTGACTCATGACATGGCCTAAGTGCCATAAGTTTATGCATGTGTTCGAGAGTCATTGACCTCCCACTCTATGCATTAATTATTATTTTATTTCCTTCATATATTTCAAGTGCATAGGAAAGTCAAAGTAAAGAACAAATGAAGATATGAAAAGCATGCAAGGTAATGGCATTATGAGAAGGATTGAATTTGACATGATGGCACTTGTATGGTTAGTGAGGTGGCATTTGCAAGGCACAAAGATAGATATGAGGTGGTAGAGAATTGACACATGGACATGGATTTGTGGAATTAGAGCAATGGTTTTGGCCTTCAAGGCTTTAATATTTTTGCAAAAAATACATAGTAATGTGTTCACCATTTTTTATGATTTTTATAGAAAATCAATTATAATATCTTGTAAAATATCTTGGCGGAATTATGAGCTAGATATTATTTATTTTTTTGCAAAAAAACATATCAAATGGAGATATAGAATAAAATTGCCAAAGCATTGTAAAGTTAGTTTTAAAGAAATGATTGACAAATTGCTTTTAAAACTTAACTATTTTAGGCAATTTATAGACTAACAAAACAAATCAAATATTCTATTTCGATTTATTTTATTTAGAGTCATATAGGACAAATTTTGGAGATTTCATGAGTAGAGAAAAGTAGTTTCATGGTTGGACCACATGAGAGGGCAATTTTGCAGCTTCATTTTCTAGTTTGGAGCCAGTTGAGGAGCTTTTATTTGTGCTTTTCTGAGTAGCTCGAAAATAAACTTAGGGTCTATTTTTAGGAGCTTTTTTATCTTTCTTCTGAGGAGATCTTTTGAGGGCATTTATAGGAGAAAAATCTTAGTTTTTCTTAGTTAGTTGATACTAGTTTCTTCTCTCTTATTCATAGGATAGTTGTATACAAGCAGTTGGCTCACTTTTTTTTACGTGCATTGTACTCCTTCCAATTCAGAATAGTAAATTTCTTATTTCATCGACTTATGTGTTTTGCAGCCTCAATTTGATGTCCTATTGTGACAATTTCTTGTCATTTATCATGTCTCAATGCTGTTAGATTGCATGTTTGCTCTTGGTTGTAATTTGTGTTTAAAATAAACCTTATTACAAATTATTTAGGGATTGAATCTCAGAGGTGAAGTTGTGAAGGTTGAAGCTTGAAGGACTATTTGTGAGTGAAATATTTGTTTAGATTAAATCTTAGATTTAGTTTTCCATTTCAATCATTTCTCTCATCCCTTTTCCCCCATAAGTCATTAGTTTAAGTATCATAAGAGAACTAGCTCAATCTGGAGATTCATTCTCATTATAGGAGACCCACATCCGAGAATGATTCCATGTTTCAACAAGTAGCTAAGTTTATGTGAACTTAGCAAGGGTGCATACTTGATTGACAAAAAAAACATGACCTTGTCTGCTAGAAGAAATGCTCAAAACATCACCATATTACTCCATTTTCATCTGTCAAACATATCTTTGTAGAATTCTTATATTAAGTTCTGATCACCATAACACAACAATACCATGTCTCTGCTCTTCAATACACTTACCAACTTCTGTTATATAAATCATGTCTCATACACTGCACCCTGCTTACATGAATGATCATTTATACTGATATGTTTGTGGAAAAGTCATCAATGAATCTCATCATATATTATGACTGTCACACTGATAGAATGATTAAAATAGCAATACAAAAGAGTGACTCTTTGTTATACATAGCTATGTTATTTGGACAAGTGCAACTAGATAAATATCTTCACATATAAAACAAATGAACACTGTCCTTGCAAACTCAAGTTTCAATGCTATCAGTCAGATCACATTCTTGTCAAAAACACAGCACCCTTATGACCACTGTGATTATATAGCACTATCATTCATTTTCTCTTATTTTTTTTAGTTTTGATATTAATATAAAATGCACATACTAGTAAAATTGTTTAGATGGTTAAACTGTTATACATTCTCTGCAGACTCCTTTTCAAAATATACCTCATTCTTTAAAAAAAAACCCTTACCTCTCTATTTTCATATTTCCTAAAATCTTCATATCTACTGTATGAGGATCCATTCCATAACAAGCATTTTCTCTCTCTGTAGGTTGTTCAAAACAAGATTATCTTTATGTGATTAAGTCTTCAGGTCAGCATTCGATCAACAAACCAAAATTCATCCATGTAGACCATTTTTCAATCTTCATCCCCCAAAAACTACTCAAAACGTCATGTTGCATCAAAAATAATATCAACTACACCCTAAGGATAATCACATACTCCTCTACAAATAAAGAGTTGAGAAAAATCTTATAGATTCATTTTTCACAAGTCATTACGTTCAAATCATAACAATTCTCTGTATACTCTTAAAAACCTTTGAAAAACTTCACAAGAGATCTTATACACTCCTAAAGGCTGAACATGAAAGCAAATAGTTATTAAACTATTAGAAAACTGCTTTGAACATAATTAGTCCTTCCTGCCTGTCAATTTGAACACCATAGAGAGGACCGTTAGGGTTTAAACCAAATTTAAACTTCCTGCGTTGATTTTCTTTTCGTGCTCTATCAAGTTTCAACCGGAGCCTTAGATTCCTTTTTTATGCCCGATGGCTTAAAAACAATCCAGAGAAATTGGTCTAAGCTAGGGAGAGGGTCAGTTATATAACACGTAAAGAACCCTTAAGACTTTAATTTAGGTCATTTTAACCTTTGATCTACGGTCAACACTTAAAAAGAACAAAAAGGCAACCTTTTAATGTGACGTTTTAGGGTTTAGGACTTTTTGACCTTAGGGTTTATAGATGAAAAGACTTCAATCAATTCATGTAATTCCAAAATTCAGTAACCATTAATTGACAAGTTGTTCTTCAGTTTTGACAAACCAACTGTGGCAGAGTAAGATAAGATGATAGAAACATTTTAAAATCTTTTAGGGTTCCTAGTACAAGACCTAGGGTTTTGAATAAGCCATGAATGAATGGCAAATGAATGGGTAGATCAAATACATACATTCCTATTGACTACCTTGCTAACATGAAACATAAGCATGATTTGAAACATGATTGACATAAACCTGATTGTCTTTCCAACCAAACTTCCAAACTTGTAACACAACACTACATCCAAACATGATTGACATAAACCTAATTGTCTTTCCAACCAAACTTCCAAACTTGTAACACAACACTGCATCCAAACTATTAACATTGAGTACCACTAACTCATGAAACATGAGATGACCAATACCACAAACACCAATAGCTCCTGAAACATGATGAACATGAACCTCAATACCACTAACTCCTAACACACGAGATGACCAATACCACAAACACCAATAGCTCCTAAAACATGATGAACATAAACATCAAAGCATGAAGACAGAGGACCATGAACATCAACAATAACAACACAATGACATCCTTATCCTTGACCCAGGAGGCATCTCCAATCCATCTTTTGACATCAATGACAAACATTGTTCAACAGTCCCCCCCTTTGTCATTGATGGCAAAATACCATCTCCACTGTCTCTCTCTCTCCCTTTGACATCAAATACAAAGGTTTATGGACTCTTCTCTCCAATGAGACTCCCCCTGACTTGTATGCATCAACTTATCCTAATTAAAGGTAGCATTGGCAAATACTTTCAAATGTAACTATCACAAAGGATCAACATGGATGGGCACATAAACATATCTGTCAAGATGGAAGACACTATCTATAGTCTTTCACTTTCCGCTACACCATCACTTGCACTAATCTCTAACACTGCACCAAGATTTATGTGATTTAACTCGTATAATCATGGCAGTCCATTAAACCACATTTCCTTGAGGCATTTTGACACCTGTACCCTATTAGAAAATGACATCTACAAAGATTGTAACAACACATGAAAGGAACTATTCTGTATCTATATCACTGCACTTTTACTACTATTCTACATTTTCACTACTAATGGCACTGTTCTTGCATCATTATGAGTGCACTTTCAAGATACTAACATATAAGATGGACACTAACATGAACACACAATCCCACCAAAGACTGTCCCCACTCAAAAATTGTTGTCATACATCATGTGAAATACATTGTCACATACATCTGCCCTATCAGTAACACTAAGAACATTCAGAGACATGAATCCTTGCAAACACTGCCAAGATAAATACTAGCATAAAGACTGCAATGTCTTTGTAACTAAACTAGTGATTAGAACTTATACCTTGTCTATTTTCTACATCTTGCAGCCATGTCTACTAGGGAACTTATAATTACACCATTTGATAACAACTGTGAATGCTATGATGGATGTCATAGCCAATAATAACACTTCATATATCAAAGAATAGTCTTGTCAACAATAACACTACACTTTGTATAAACTTATTGTCATATTCATCATGACTCTTTACTTATCATGATTGTCCTGCACTATCATACTTAGCAACACTATCAATGATTGTCCTTACACATTGGACTACCCCACAGTCACCATTATACCACTGTCACATATCACTATACTCAATTCACAACCAATTGTCATATACATGTCCTTACACTGTTACTCTGAAGAACACAACACCTTGTTCCAAAGTTGCCAAGTTCTACAAAAACTAGTAAAGGTTAAGGAAATTGTTTGATATCCACTAACTACATCTACTTGAATATTCCTCAACCCTCTTCAAAGCCTAATCATAGTGACAATTGCTATCTACTGAGACACAAATTCAAAGTAGAGCATAAGAAGTTAATATACTAACACAATGATACAAGAACATTGTCACTGCTATGAATACATCATTGTCACCTAATTCCTGTCAAAGATGGGTATGACAGAGAATGAGGTGCTATCATGCTACACCAAGATTATCACCAAAAAGGTCACTGTCTTCACAACAAAAACTGACATGGACACTTGTCTACTTTCCTCACTAACCCACTATACTACTGTACTATTCTTGCCACTACTGTCATGATCTCACTCTACTCCTCAAAGACTATTCTAGAACAAGGTTAGTCCTAACACACATCACTATCTTAAGAGTGCGATGTCCTATTATGATATGACTTTCTCCCCCTTTCGTCAAACCTCTGCACCAAAATATAGGAACATCCTATTCCAAAGTATGCTAGCTAAATCTGTAGAGTCTGATAATATATCTGTAACAATGAAATCTTCAACTTCAAACAATGAGAAGTGAATCACTTTATGCTGCATCTGAGATTCAAGATTCTTTGAAAAACAACTTCTCATATGAATATTATATGCATGAATCGTCTAATAAGAAAAAAGAATAAACCTTTATTTGAAAGCATACTACCGATAGCAGAATGACATACATATCATAGTACTGTCAAGAAGAAACAATGCATAGCATATCATGCATATCACTGCAACATAAAAGATTGAACTGTGACTGAGATATGGACTTGTGACTATTAAACTGATCCATATAGGGCTGACATCATCCAAACCAAACTTTGCATCAATTACTACTATCACAAATCATGAAGGCATGAACAATGACATCTTTCCGATGAAAAAGCCAAGCAATGCCACAACATCTTCCTCAATGCAAACAACATATCAACAAAGAAGAACACCTTAAAAAGAAGCAAATGAAACATGATCCTAGATCGTAACAAGTTAATATCAATGATGAACCTCTAAACAACCAACATGAAATAACCAAGGCAACTTGAACATCAAATCATGAAAATGAAGAATCTTGAAGTAACAAACATCATCAAGAGGACTGAGTATGTGATGGACTGCGGATCACTTTTGACATCACTATCCTATTTAGAGATATATGGCAATCCTGATGTAAGATCTTATTTGATTTCTCTCATGCCATAGAGAATCTCAGTTAACATCTTCAACAATGAACAAACTTGTCACACCTCCATTGTCCTATATGTTGTTATGCAGTCCTATTACAATAATTGTCAGCAACCTTTATACCTTGAACTTCAAGAAATACTTTTTAACTTGTTCCTTGACTACTACTACCATCTGATTTTCTCCTTGGGGATGAAAGATTGGGCTTTAAGCATCCCCCCTAGCTTAATGAATCTTTTATGCAATCATTGATGTTTCTTGTGCATTGTGCACAAGTTCTTTCCTTTCTTGCACATGTTTTCTCCTCCAAATCTTTTTAGGTTCTACCTTATTATGCTTAATTAGGCTATCTATGTTCTTGTTGCTTGTAGATGATTTCTTCAACTTACTCCTACAATGTTGTACCTTATGCCCAAATTTATGACAATTAAAACAAGTGACATTATTACTAAGTTGAGAAGCAAAGAACTCATGTCTTCTTGAAAACCTAAGAACACCATTTCTTGCTTGAACACCAAAAAATTTTGTAGTATGACCTAGATGTTTGCATTTGTAGCAAAGAACTCATATAATTTGTTGGTGCTATTCTCAAACATCTAATTTTTCTCTAACTACTTTCTCAAAGACACAATTTTTGTCTCTAATTTTAGACACTCCATTGTTTTCACTTAAAGGTCTGATTTTGTCACATTTATTATTCTTTTTGCCTCTTCAATCTCTGTCTTTAGGATGATGGTTAGTTTGTCTGACTCTTCTTCTTGTGCCCTTAAATCTACAACTAGAGCTTTCATCTTGTCAAGATCTAAAAACACTTTGTCCTTGGAGTCTTTTTCATGTTGAAGTTGTACCTTTAACCTAGAATTTTCCACTTTCAGTTTTTTAATCACATTGTAGGCAAAGAATAGTTTTTTTTCAAGATCTACTCCTTCATCTACTTCTATATCAGATTGTACTTCACCTTCTTCAAACAACAAGGTGTCCTCTAGCTTAGTACCTAATTCAACTTGAGAGCAACTTCTATCAATTGATTCTATATCATCAATTTCATTTGGTAAAGATAGTACCTTTGATCAGTATGTGGCTTGGCATTTCTTATTTCCTTCTTCCTTCTACCTTTTTCCATGTATTCCACCTCCATAATCTACCCTAGTTAGTTAGACTCCTGCAAGGAACCCTGCTCTGATACCAATTATTAGAATACTCACTATCACTGAGAGGGGGGGGGAGGAGGGGGGTGAATTAGTGATATACAAAGACCTTATACAATAAACTTAAAAACTTTTTATAAGGAAGAATATAAGAGCACATTAAGTAAAAACATACACACATAACACCATGATTTACATGGAAACCCTAAGGGAAAAACCATGGGAGAAATGTTGCTTGCATCTACTATCCAAATCTAGCCTCCAAAGAAAGAAAAGATTACATTTGTTTTTGCAACACCAACTATAAGGTACAAAGGACACCTAGCACTATTTATAAACCCTCAAACTCCCAGGTATAGTGCACACATACTTAGTACAATACTAGATCAAAACATCAATCACAAAGAGGCACCAACCTTGTACACTTGAAACACCAAAACACCTTAAAAAAGTGACAAAAATTTGTGCAAGTAATGATTCTTATGGAATCAGATTTGCTCCTATAAAAACATGACCTTCTCTGCTAGAAGAAATGCTTAGAACATCAACATATTACTCCAATTTCATCTGTTAAACATATCTCTACAAAACTCTTATATTAAGTTATGATCACCATAACACAACAATACCATGTCTCTTCTCTTCAATACACCCATCAACTTCTGTCATACAAATCAGGTCTCATACACTGCACCCTACTTACATCAATGAACATTTATACTGATATGTTTGTGGCAAAGTCATCAATGAATCTCATCATATATTATGATTGTCACACTGATAGAATGAATAAAATAGCAATACAAAAGAGTGACTCCCTATTACATAACCAAACATCTTCACATATAAAACAAATGAACATTGTCCTTCCAAAATTAAGTTTCAATGCTATCACTCAGATCACATTCTTGTCAAAAACACAACACTCTTATGACCACGGTGATTATATAGCACTATCATTCATTTTCCCTTATTTTTCTTACTTTTGATATTAATACAAAATGCACATACTACTAAAATTTTTTAGATGGTTAAATTGTTATACATTCTCTGCAGACTCCTTTTCAAAATATACCTCATTCTTTTAAAAAGAAAACCTTACCTATCTATTTTCATATTTCCTGAAGTCTTCATATCTACTGTATGACGATCAATTCCATAACAAGGATTTTCTCTATCTGTAGTTTTGTGATGCTCATAACATGCCCCATTTTACCTGTTAGCAAAATGAGGACCCCTGCTATGGCTGTGGCCTTTTGCTTGTGTGTGGTCTTGCTTGGTGGTAAAGAGAAAAGAGGTAAACATTACAAACCATGTTGAAAATTGACAAAATTTAGCATTAAGTGCTAGAGGGGAATAGAGGTGTATTCTTTGTCAAAAATGAGTAAGGGTTGCTTTTTGAACCATTTTAAAATTCCCAATATTCTGCAAGATATGCATGTTTTTGGTAAAAGGCATTATAGAAAGGTTTGTATGTTGCATGTACAAGGTCAATTGTATATGGAGTCGTTGTATTAGTCATATGGAGTGGTTGATTTTATTTATCGTGGTACTCTATATGCGTGTGTTTAGTGTTTTATTCTTTGTATACAAGTTGAACTTGATAAGTTTCAGAAGTGGAGTGGATAAATTGCTAAGTTCACATTATATCTTGAGTTGTATGTTTGTTGAAAGGAAAGATACAAAATAAGATACAACGTGATATACATGATGTGGACCCGAACAGAATATAGAATTTGGTTTTATTAAGGGGAGGAAAAAGGTATGTTTCATTTTATGTATGTTGTATGTTTCAGGTGTACATCTTTAACATACATACAACGCAGATTTCACAAGGTAATTAAATCGGATGTAGGTGATGCATAGTACCTTAATGTTTTTCAGAAATATGCATTCCCTTTATATACGTGTATGGATCTGAAAATGTTATATAATATGCTTAAGAAAAGATGGAAAGTCTGAGATGATTATATAAGAGTTTGCATGTATGGAGGCTTGTATCTAAGGGTAGATACAAGTGTTGTTGTTTTGTTGAGATACAAGTGGGGAGGTAGAGTGGGTCCCACAGGTTGTATCTTGCGGTTGTATATTGCATAGACAGAGGATATACAAGAGCATATACAAGTTGATATACAAGCAAAGATGCAAGGAACCATGATACAACACGAATTGCGAAAGGAAGTTAAATAAAGGTAAGGCTTTGTATGTTTGGGCGATTGTATGTTAATGACATAAAATCCTGATATACAAAGAAATCAAAGACATCGTCGAAGAGATAAAAGGTAAAGAGGGATTGTATGGGTCACAATTATATAAACATTTGTATCCATTTTACATACATTACAATATAAAGATACAAGGGCAAATATAAAGAAAAAGTGTAACATTGTTTATAACCCGTTGGATGTAGGCTTGTATATTGAAAAGATGCAAATTGACATACAATAAATAATATACAAGGATGACATACAAGAAAGCACAACATATGCAAAAAATAGATTAACGGATAGAAGGTTTAGAATTAAAACGTTGAAGTAGAAGGCTGAGGCCGTAGGTACATTGATTGCTGCGATTAATGTTGAACTAACACTGAAAATGGTAAAATTTAATGGGTTATGGCAAATAAAAGATTTTTTTCTTTTAGATTTGCATTGTTAAAATAAAATTGCAGAAAGAGGGACTATTGCAGAAATTAAATGACAATTCATTGTGAGATTGAATCTTAGAAGTGGGAATAGAGTAGAAAACAGTAAAGTTGGTCAACAGTTGTAAGGTTGAGCTATAAAAAATATAGGTATTTATCTTAAATGCCATTACAATTCAGTTAATTGAAAATGCAAAGTGATTATCAGTAATTTCATTTTAAAATGTAAGCAAGCATTAAATTAATGTGTTTGATAGTTAATTAGCTAGTTTGGGTTAAATAATACGAAAGTCAAAACTGGAAAAGACAAACGAGGGGTTAAGGTAAATGTAAAAAATAGAAAATTCATGGTAAAACCCTAGGTAAGAGAGTGAAAAGGTAAGTTAAAAAATGTGTTTTTTATAGGATGGCCCCAAAGCAGAAAATGTTGGATATAGGGGGTGAGGAAAAGATTAAAAAGGAAAGAAAGCCCCATAAAGAAACCGAGAACTAAGAGTTGCCAATATATAGAGGGTACCCTTCATTGCTTGGCACAAGAGGACTAGGGACAGATACCAACATAGGGAAATATGATGCGGATGATGTTTTGCAGAAGATCACAGCAGCTGATCCTACACTTGACATGAGGTGTATATGGAAAAGTGGGTTATATAGAGCTGCAGTTTTCCCGTTAGCTATGGAAGCTAAGGACCTATGTCTAGATAGCATACACTGATATGACCCATTTACTAGAAGAGTAATACACCAGGATAGGGTCATTGTAGACTTATCTACAGAGGGGATTGCAAGAACATTTGGTCTAGATATAGATGAAAAAATTGTAGATATTGATATTGACCAGTACAATGAGGATTTCAATGATAATGAGAGGGATTGTAGAAGCAAGATCTTCTACAGTTGGTATAATGCAGAGAATAACCCTAACACTGTGGCAAGAGTACATAAGATCCTACAAAGAATAGACTTCAAAGAAGAGATACATTTGATGATTACAATGTTAAGCAGACTGGTGGGATTGAGGGATGCCACTAAGTGTGAGCCTTGGATGTTCACTATTTTACAATTCATGAGGTAGGTGAAGAAGGAACAGGGACAAATTCACTAGGCTAAGGCTATTAGCAAAGCCATATGGAAACATGCAATGTTAAGAAAACAAAAGATGATTCCTTTCTATTTGTCCTCATATGTATTATACTCAAGTGCAACAATGGTTCAGCCATATATATATGGGATTGATAGAATTGGAACCCTAGGGAATGGCCCAAACCAAAAGCTTGTATATGACCATTATCCTCATTTATAGGAAGCTAATGCATTAAGAAAGTATGCCTTAGTAAATGATGTATTTTATACATACATGGTCAGAGTTTTAAGAGAAGAGAAAGATAAGAGGTTGTCTGCCGATGCAGAAGATACAATTGGTTTGCACAGTTCTTGGTATATACAATTCCAAAACTTCACTTATATTAGAATTGAAGGCTTTGAAGGAAAACCTTTCATGATTCCTAGGTATCCTTCTAACAAGTTGATTGTTTTAGAGTTCTAAAGGTAGAACTTGAATGCCTTCAAAATGTATAAAAAGAGGTATAACAGGGGGAATCTTGAGCTCCCTTGGGCAATTGGTAGATATTCCTGTTCCAGCGAAGAAGTGGCTCGATACTCAAAGAGGGAGTTAAGGTATTATGGATTTAAGGAATTTGAGTTAGCAAGGAGGTTTGATCCTTTTCACAGGCTCTAAAATACTATTGATTCTAAATTTAAACATCAAATACACATTGAGGATTTTTGGTCAGACTGTAAGAAAGATAGAGAAGTGAGAAAGAGAGCTCACAAAAGACTAATAGTAGAGCAAATGAGGTCCATGGGAGACATTTATGTCTCCCTAGAAGTTAAAGATGATGAAAAATTATTGTACCACAGTTATGAATGTGCTAGGCTTGCTCCTATTGGAGAGCCTGATTGGTCACAACCATGGAATACATCTTTGGACACATTGTCCAAACCTGTCATTTTGTTCTCCAAGACATGGTTGAAGGATAGAATTGAGGAGCTTAAGGTTAAGGGAATTGAACCTACATATCCAAAGAAGGGAAAAAAGAGAGTGAGGGAACATCAGGATGATCTCTAGTGCTTCTATGAAAAGAAAAGGAAGATTGTAGAAGCAACGATTATGGAGAAAGACAAAAATGCTACATTGATGGATTTTTATGCACTAGGGGTGACAATAGTAGTATCATTAGGCACATTTGTAGAAGCAAAGTCGTTGAGTCATGATACCAGTACAGAGCAAGCACAAGCTGCTAGGGAGTCAATAGGACAGAGGGTTATGAAGGCAATACCAGTAGGGATATCCAAAGGAGAAACTTCAAAATAGAGTTATAGGGGCATAGTAGGTAGGTGCTAAATTAAGTAACATACCTGGTGCATCTACCTCAACAGAGAAAAGACAAACATATGCTAAGGTTAAAATAGAATTGGCTGAAGAAACACTGCATGGGTAAAAAATGCATGAAGCCAAACAAGTTACTGAGACTGTCAATGTTGAAGATGACAGCAGTGTAAGTGAAATGAAGGAAGTGGATTCAATGACAGGAAGAGAAACTAGCATGGAGGAAAAGGAATCCAGTGAATATTCAAGTGAGGAAGAGGAACAAGATACTCAAGATTATATGGAAGTTGAACAAGGTCCAGTGTATGAGCAAGAAAATGTACAAGAAGGATTGGGGGTAGTGGATTTGTTTGGTACATTGGTACCTCCAAAAATAATAAGGGATGTGCAAGATGTAGCACAAGAAATAGAAGAATCTGAAAGAGAGGATGCACCTGAAGAACTAATAAAAGAAACACCTACTCAAACTAAGGAAGAAATGGGAGCTAGTACTTCTGGTTTAGATGTGTTGAATATTCTGAACATGTATGGGGAACACAGCGAAGAAGAAAAGAATGTAGAAAGCAAAGATGAACAAGAAAGAGAGACAAAAGAATCTAATAAGATAGTAGATTCACCTTAACATGTAGAGCAAGCTGACATGCCTGAAAAGGTACAAAAGAAAGTTGAAACAATAGAGGAAACAACAGATAAACTTGAAAGAAAAGAGAACACAGAGAATATTGATGAAGATAATTTTGAAACTCAGAGGATAAGGGCATGGCAAATATGGAACAAGAAAATAAAGAGGAAGATCAAGAAAAGGATTCATCAAGAAGAGAAGGCCCAGAGGAAGAAGATGAGGGTGGAGGAGATACAGAAATTGAAGAAGATGATAATGAGGGTAAATCTGAATAGCAAAATGATCCAATAGTACAGGAACTAGCCCCTCAACAACAACCTCCTCCACAACAACAAGACAACAACAATAGCAACAAGAACAAGGAGAAGTAGAAAAGCCTCAAGAAGATGTATTCAATGAAGAGAAAGCTATTGAAAGAACAAAAGAGGCTCCATCCTGATTGGGTGTAGAAGTAAGAAGAGAAAAGGCGGAGGTACAATTAGTACCCATAGACATCAAAAGTTTATTGGGCAATGCAATGCCAAGAAAAGAAAAGAGGAAGGCTAGAACCATGTCATCCATACAAAGAGGTCTAGACAGATCCAGAACACTAACTTTGGCCATACCATAGAAGTAGAAATCAAAAGGAGAAATAGTAGTAGATGACTACAAGATATCGAATTTTGACCTAGGACACACAAGGGAGCACCATATAAGTGAGTGCGAAGATATGCACTAGGCTACTGTAGAAATGCTAAGGAAAGATAAAGATAACCATGAATATTTGAAAGGACACATTGTCCAGTTACAACAATTCATTAGGGGGATATTTGATCCCAATGCTACAATACTAGAGTTACCTAGTGAAATAGTAGAATTGTCAAAAGACAAAGTGAAGGATATGGAAAATAAGAGGCTTGAGGCCAATATTTTTGAAGAATGGTTTAGAGCATTCATGCAAGAAGGAGAAGAGGTCATCAAATAAGTAGTGATGGGATGGGAATTGGCTACAACAAAAAAGAATAAATGCAGTGTGCTTATATATAATTGTCAATTTAGAAAAGAAGAATGTAAGTTTGAATTGGGGCAACTAAAGGAAATTGAAGGAAGAGCGGATGAATTAATACATGAAGGAGTCTTTACTCCTCAGATGGCAAATCAAGTACCATAGGCTAGGTTGGAGTTAAGGTTTGAAGATGATAGTCTCAGAAGATACATCACAGTCACTCAAGGTTTAGAGGAGAAAGTAGATAGCATGATTATGTTGGATAAGAGGATAGTTGAAAAGCTCATACATCATGAATGCATGGACATACCAGCATACGAACTCCAAAGGGCATTAAAAGAATTCAAGGGCATCTTTGCACCATGTCTGGAGAATCCATATGCATATTTAAGTAAACAAATGATTGATTCAATAATGGAGGTGAGTGCCAAGATAAAGAAATATAAGAAGGTTGAAGGTTTAGGTAAAGAAGAGAAAAAATTGAAAGAAGGGGTCATAATGCAAGAATGTATATGGACAAGGAGTCTAGGGGGAAATCACACCTTCATACAAGGTGTAACAAATAATTTCAAGATATATCTGAAGGAGTAGGAAAGTATAAAAAAAGGCAAATAATACTAATGAAAGAGTCAATTGAAGGGTATCTGCAAGAAAGGTCAACAAAATAGAAGAGGTCAAAGGGGGAATCCTATTTTGAAAAGATTCCAATGGCACCTTTTGAGGCAGGAAAAGATACCACAAAGATATTTTGAGAAATGGTTAGGGATGAATGTACACCCTTGATCAAGAAAGTATGAATACTCACCATAGATTAAGTTTTCTAGCCACAGCAGTATGAAACTTTAAATTCTATATAAGAGGCTCTGCTACTTGTATATTATTTACACAGGTATTTTTGAGTTGTAGCTTTCACTTGTAATTTGTTTGAACATTTGAATAGAGAAGTATTTCTTTTAGTTTAGAAGAGGAGCTCGCCTGTGTCTACACTAAGGAATGCGTAGAATGTCTGGTTTCCTTACTGTATTTGTAAAACCGTCTGTAAGTTTTCTAGCAATTTGATAAATGAAACAAAAGGTCATTCATACATTGTAAATTATATATGACTGTGTGCTTTAAATACAAGTAAACTTCAAATTCTGCATCTATTACAGAGTGTTTTTTGACTCTTATTAGTATTTGGAGTATTATCATTTGAAATCTTGTAATCTTTGATGCGTGTTCGTGAAAATACTTAGGACTCTACATTTGAAGATTTAGTATGTTCATTTGATTAATTTGATGTATCTCTTAAAGACGTAACATAACATTTAGATCCTATAGTGAAATGATTTTCAACCTGATTTTCTCTAACGTTTCCCCAAACATTTGAAATAGTTAGTTTAAACGTAGAAATCTTAAGGAAATTGTCTTACATTTGGAAGAAGCATGAAGAATTGTGTTAATATCTGACAATTTTCATATCAATTTGAAAGGAAAAGCTTGTTTCACTATAAATCATACAAGGCTTTGTGATACAGTAGTAAGTTTATGCAAATGAATTAATAATTTGTCTATATTTGTAACAATATGTATAATTTGAGTCCAGTAAGTCACAGATTATCTTAAATCAAGTAAGGCCGCTTGAATATTACAGTTTCACATCAACTTGCTGAATTGTCCACAAGGTCAAGACTTGACCATACAAAAACTTGGGATTAAGAACTCTTAGGTTATTTCTTCATATCTTTCAAGATAGTTTAGGTTCATTTTTGTGAATTTTAACTTTTGTTATGAATGTCTAAAAGTAATTATCAATAGTTTTTGGCACTAGAAGGAGGGCCTGAGTGGAGTTAAGGTAGGATTTAAGAAAAATTGGCTCACAACAGTGGTAGGGTGACTAGGTCTAGATCTAGTTCAGAAGATATATTTGTGTAATTATCTGATAGAGGGAAGAATAAGGGTCCTTTGGTTTGGAATTGTATAATATCATGTGTAGGAGGCTCATCTGAAACACCTCCTATATCACCTTTTAATATTAATAGCATAGTGAGTCTTGACAGTTCTTCATTTAGCTCTTTGAATCTTGGTTTAAGTCCTCCTAGGGGTCCAAGTCCTCTTAGAGGTACTAGTCTGCCTAGAAATTAGGTACTCCCAGAGGTACAAGCCCACCACGTGGCCCTGCAATGGCCTATTTCAATGTCAATTCTCCTATAACATTTAATGATTATCATGAGATGCCAAAAAATCCTGAAAATATATGTCCTAAATATCAATTACATAAGGATCCAGAGGATAACATTAGGATATTCAAGAGGCATGCTTTAGAGCCAGGTTAGAATATGAGGATGTTGTGTGTAGATTGTTTCCTTACACCTTCAATGAGCATGCCACTAACTGGTATGTTAACTTGCCTAAATGTTATATTTCTTCTTGGGCACTTATGGAAGAGGCATTTTTGCCTAGGTTTAGGGGCCCATTCAATCCTTTCACCTTATATCATAAATTAGCTACAATTATAGAGGTGAGGGAGCATTGATTGATAACTTTAATGATAAGTTTCAAAAGGTTTACTCCTGGTTAGTTGCTCCTTACACAGTGAATACAGGTGCGTTATTAGCCATGTACTATGTCACTCTTGATCCACTAACTGCTATGTTTGTCAAAAGAAAAGTTGATATAGATTCTATAGCCAAAGCTTATAAGGAAGTAGCTTGAGTAAACTAGGAAATGAGACAAACAACCTATAGTCCTTTTCTTAATGGAGGAAACCATGTGATGCAAAGTCAAGCCCAACCTTGCAATGGATTTCCTATGCATCATACTCCATTATTGAATCCAATTCCTACATACACACTTGTGTATAATCCATCCCCAGTCTAGACTATAGTTCCCTATATTGGTAATAATACCAATAACAATCAAAATAATGGCCAGTCATTCTTCTAGCCTACTCAGGATACATTTGTGGCAAAGGCACAAGAGGATAGGGAAGAGATCAAAGAAATTACTACATACTTGAGAAGATTGACCACTAAAATGACACAACTAAGAAATGAAAATTTCTATGGGAGAAATAATCAAGGATACAGTCAGAACCATAACCAAAATTATAACTAGTGTCAGGGATCAAATCAAAACTAGAATTATAATAAGAGTCTTAATCATAGTCATAACCAAACAATGCAAAATAGAGGACATGCTATAGATAGCAAGACCTGGGGTAATAACAATAGAAATCAGAATCAACCAAAGCCATCTAGGACATGGAACACAGGGCCAAATAATAGCACTCTATTTTCTCCATTTGAGAGTTTAGATAATCAAGAAACAAAACAAACAGTCATAATTCAAATGGCCAATGTAGCATTAAAAAACTAGTGTAGGATTCATAATACAAGTGCACATGCTGAATTAGATTGACCTCAGTTTCATCTGGTGGCTAGCATTTTCAATGTGGATGTACAAGCTCCCACATCTAAATTTTTCATTACCAAAGGTAATGAAATATTGCCCTAAGGATTTGAGACTACTTTATTCTTAGAAACTTTCACCTTTACAACTAGGGAGGAAGAGGATCAGTTGTTAGAGGATGAACCTTACTTTTGTGAGAACTTATACCCTAAATCAGCCTTAGTATTAGATGCATTTCAGTTTCCCTTTGAAACTGAAAATGAAGTGTTATATGAAATAGAGGAAGTACAGGCTTTTCAATAGTTCAACAAAAATCATACTTACAATTTGAGAAGTAATACTAGGCCTGGAGGTCTTTTCACTACTTCCACTCCTCCCAAAAATTCAACACTCCTCTAGATCAACATACCAGTAATAACCTTGCTATACCGAAGGCTAACCATCATGTGAATGGTGTGACAATACTATCAAAAGTTCAAATAGGGAAAACTGAGACAGTGGAAACAATGAGGTTAATGAGTTACGTGTCTGAAGAGATGAAAAAAATCGAAGTCAGTATACCTTTATGTGAATTGTTGAAAAGTCTAGGGGTCAGAAATGCTTTCATAAAATCCTTGGATACATCTATGGCAGGTGAAGTTTCTACTGATATGAATGTTCCTAGTAAAGATCCACAGTCTAAAGAGAAAAGTAAGAAAACTGAATAGCCTTCCAACACTAATGTGGTCATGTTTGCAGATAAGAAGGAAGCCCCTCCTTTCTTCTTAACCATTAGGATGTTGGGAAAGAACATACATAATTACATGGTAGATTCTAGTGCATCAGCCAATGTAATGCCTTTAGGGATATGCAAAACTTTAGGGCTGACCCCTACTAAATCTACCAAGGTTGTTACACAATTAGACAAAACCAAGGTCAATGTGATAGGAGAATTAATGCATATTCAAATGCAGTTAGCCTCTGATCCTAGGGTGACATACAGGTAGTGGATATACCTATGAATTTTGGGATGTTGTTAAGTAGGGACTGGTCCAAAACATTAAACGAATACATGGCCACTAATTTTTCACACATGTGGTTACCTTGGAGAGGTGTTCCAAATTAGATCAGGATAGAAGCTGAACCCAAAATGAAAAACATGATTACAAAATACAATAGGACTAACGAAATATTATATGCTTCTGTTGAACTAGGTGTTTATAGAGTCACTAATAAGGGAGTGCAAATTGAAGAAATCTTGATGTTGAATTTTAAAGAAAAACTTGTTAGTAAATAAATAGTAGTGTTCATTGAGTCTGACTGTAATTCTTCTAATGAGGAAGACAATGCACTAAATAGTTTTTGTCAAATCATAATGTAGGAAATAGAAAGGTGCATTGAACAAAAAATTCTAGTTTAGTGCAAGTTGTACAAAAGCATGTGCAGAGTCCATAGTAAGCCTCATTCTGAAGAGTATTGTGGAATGTGCAGAGACATTATAGAATATTAATACATAAAATGCACAAAAGGGATGGAACTGCAAGAAGGAAAGGTTAATCCTGAGAAACTAGAGTTATACTTTCATGACAACATAGATGTATCAATTCTAGATTTAGAGAAAGAAACAAAAGACAAATGTGTTTCTCATTCTGAATTACAAGTTGAGAAAATAAATATGCAGGTAGGTCAAAATGGATCACCTATGAAGAAACAAGATATTATAGTGCAGATAATAGAAAGGGTGAGACATGCTAAAATAAAAGGTCAAAGAAATAAGGAAGGCATGTGGACACTGAAATGT
Organism: Cunninghamia lanceolata; assembly: GCA_027924645.1. Classification (NCBI taxonomy): domain Eukaryota; kingdom Viridiplantae; phylum Streptophyta; class Pinopsida; order Cupressales; family Cupressaceae; genus Cunninghamia; species Cunninghamia lanceolata. The sequence goes on from BSBN01000934.1 coordinate 7,713,908, forward strand.
GATGGGTCTAAGTCTAAAAAAGGTGCAGGTGCTAGTATTGAACTTATAGATCCTAATGGTAAGTCATTTTTAGCAGCATATAGGTTACAATTTCCTTGTACTAACAATGTAGCAGAATATGAAGCTTTAATTTATGGACTTGTTATGGCTATCAAGAAAAGGGTAAAAATGATTAGAGTATTCTCAGACTCTAAGTTAGTGGTCAGACAAGTGAGAAAATTATATGCATGCAATTATAGGAAGATGGTTTGTTATAGGCATAGAGTGTGGGATTTAATTGATTCATTTGATGCCTTTAACATAGAACATATCCCTAGGGAATTGAATCATAGACTAGATGCATTAGCAGTTGCTGCTAGCACTTTAGAGCCTTTAACATAGTTAGGTTTAAAATGATTTGTTATTGAATTAGTGAATGTCCCAAGCATACCAGATAATGTTACTCATTTTCAAGTATTTGAAGGGGATCAACAAATTGTGGATTTTCTTACCTATAATGAGGTGTTCGAAGCTCAAATCATTGATGAGCAAGAAAGACCTGATGTGTCTTGGGATGAAGAAGACATAATAAACTTGAAAAGTAATTTCTTACCTAAGGGGGTAATTGAGTTGGAAAATATTTTTGACTTTGATGGGGTTGTTAGACAGAAAGATTTGCCCAAAACTAAAGGGGGTAAATGTGATCCCTATAACCTGGGAGTAGAGCAAAGTCCACAAAATGTACTGATTGGAAAGGCTTGTTCTAAAGAGTTAAGAAAAGAAATTGTGGATGTTTTGAAAGAATACAAACACCTAATAGCATGGACATATGAATATTTGAAGACATATGATACATCCATCATAACTCATGTAATACCCTTGAAACCAGAAGTTAAACCATTTAGGCAGAAACAAAGGCTTGTGAATGCTATTTTGGAGCCTTTAATCTTTAAGGAAGTGAAAAAATTGTTGTCAACTAGAACAATCTTCCTAGTAAGACATTCAACTTGGGTAGCTAACTTAGTACCTATGAGAAAGAAAAGTGGAGACATTAGATTATGTGTTGACTTCAGAAATTTGAACAAAGCCTCTAAGAAAGATAATTATCCCTTGCCTCCAATAGATGAAGTGCTGCAAGTAGTAAATGGAACTAAGATGATGTCTTTTTTAGGTAGATTTTTAGGATATAATCAGGTCTTAGTTGATAAGGAGGATAGGTTGTAGACTACATTCACTTGTAAGTGGGCTAATTATGCATATATGAGAATGTCATTTGGTTTGATCAATGCAAGTGCCACCTTTCAGCGAGCCATGAACATTGTGTTTTATGGATTATCAAGTAAATGCATTGTTATTTATATGGATGATTTAACTGTGCACTCTAAAGATGCATCCAATCATGCAGAAGATTTGAGAAGGGTACTTAAAAGATGTGAAAGGTACGGGATTTATCTTAATCCAAGGAAATGCTCATTTGGTGTAACTAAGGGAAAATTGTTAAGACATGTCATTTCTAAAAATGGGATATCTATTGATCTTGATAGAGTAGAAGGAATAAGAAAATTGCAATTACCTAATAGTAAGAAGGAATTAAATTTTTTTTTTGGTAAGATTAACTTTGTCATGAAGTTTATTAGAGGGTTTGTAGAGATTGTGCAACCATAAACGCAATGCTCAAGAAAGATGAAAAGATAGAATGGACACCGGTAGCCAAGGCCACATTCGAAGATATTAAGGAGGCCATTTCTGATGCTCATGTGATAGCAAGTCCAAATTATAGAAAGCCATTTTATATATATTCTTTTGCATCTAGAAATTCAGTTGTAGTTGCCTTGACACAAAAGGGAGAAGATAATGGAGGAAAGCCCATAGCTTTCATGAGTGCACCTTTGAAAGATGCACAATTGAAGTATTTAGACATAGAAAAAAGCATTTACATTAGTAAGGGCAGTGAAAAAGTTTAGGCATTACATCTTACGAAGTCAAGTCAAGGCCATAGTACTAGATGTAGCAGTAAAAATGCTGCTAATGCATAATGAGCCTAGAGAGAAAAGGGCCAAAAAGATTACAATATTGCAAGAGTTTGACATGGAGATTATTCCAATGAATCTGGTTTGAGGACAAGCATTAGTACAGACCATAGCGAACACAAATCCAAATTTGGTAAAGCAGCAGTATGTATTAAACTCTAACGATGCATTAGGCTAGTATGATGATTTGAATACATTTCTGATATCGGGTAAATATCCAAGTAAGATGAAGTCATCTCAAAGAAGATATTTAAAGATTAAAGCACAAAGGTACATGGTACAAGAAGGTCTTCTATTCAAGAAGAACCATGAAGGTATATATTTAAGGTGTTTGAATAGAATTGAAGCAGATAAGGTATTATCGGAGTTGCATGATAAGTATGGAACTGCTCATGGTTCTCATTTAGCTACTACACATAAGATATTAAGAGCGGGATACTATTGGACAACAATGTTTAAAGATACAGAGAGTCAAATTTGAAGTTCTCACACCTGTCAAACTATAGCAGACAAGGGAATGAATCAGGCTAATCCATTACAGCCAGTCATTGAGTCTAGGCCATTTGCACAATGGGGCTTGGATTTCATTGGAGTTATAAATCCCCCATCATCTGTAGGACATAAGTTTATATTGATAGTGACAGACTACTATACAAGGTGGACTGAAGCCACATGTTGCAAGTTTTCTACTACTAAGGTAGTTATCCAATTTCTTGAAGAAAATATCATAACAAGGTTTGGAGCTCCATATTCACTGGTATGTGATAATGGCCCTGCATTTTCTTTTCTAAAATTTTCTAAATGGGCATTTGAATATGAGATAGTTTTAAAATTTTCTTCAAATTATTATCCTTAGGGGAATGGTTTAGCTGAGTCCACAAACAAGATTTTATTGGATATAATCAAGAAACTAATTGTAAAAAATCCCAGAGAGTGGAATACATTGTTAAAATATGCATTGTGGGTAGGTAGGCCTAAGGTTAAGATAACCTTAGGCAATGCACCTTATCACCTAGTTTATGGGATTGATCCCATACTTCTAGTGAATTTATGAATACCTATCTGGAAGTTTGCTAATGAGTATTTAGGGTTTGATGATCACAGAGATGCTACGTTAGTCCAAATGTTACAATTGGACGAAAAGAGAGATCAAGCTATTGAAAAATTTGCTAAACATCAAGTAGTGGTCAAAAGATGGTTTGACAAAAGAGAAAGAGTCAAAACATTTAGAATAACAGACTTAGTGTTGTGTTGGGATAAAGCACATGAAAAGAAAGGAAATCATGGGAAATTTGACAAATTGTGGTTAGGTCCACTATAGGTCATAGAGATAATAGGAGATAATACGTTTAGGCTTAAAACCTTGATGGGAGAAGATGTACCATTACCTGTTAATGGCCAACATTTGAAACATTACTTCCAGGCTTGAGGTGACGGTGGTTGTCCTATTATGTATTAAATTGTAAACAATGTACAATTGCTTTGTTTTTGTTGTGTCTTGTTTTGTTTTGTTTTGTTTTGTTTTGTTTTGTTTTGTTGGTTTGTGTGTTGTGTTTCCTTGGTAGGGATATTTGTTTTGTTTTGAAGTATACAAGATCAGATTAACAACCACTAAAAACAATAGAAAATTTAGAACATTCAGGCTAATTATTGGAAACTTATGCATAACTTGTTGCGACTTTCATGAATGTAGAAAAAGGTTTGGCTTGTAAAGTTTTGTATTCAATAACTGTGAGTTGAGTATTTAAGGGAAGTTTCTCAAAATGACACACTTAAAATCCTTGGGTTTGTTGAACATACTAGTGTAGGTGTTAAGTGAAAAATCAGAGGTCGCCCTTGCTACCATTACAATTATCAACTTAATTTTAACAAGTGATCACACTTTGCATCATGAAGTTACAATGATAATATCTTATAAAGTCTCTATCTTACACAAAAAAAAAAAAAAAACAATAATAGTAAATAAACAAATAAAATAGATTTTACTGAAAATATAGATTGAGCCATCTAAGTAACTCTACTGGGGCTATAAACACTTGCTAGTAGTGGGGTTCTACTTAAGAGAATTGTAATGATAACTTTATCAGGGCTATAGATGCCTGCTAGTAGCTAGGCTCTATCCAGTTGGCTATGGGGGAATGACATCAACTATGTAGTTTAATATTAGTCACTGGTTTATTCAACTTATTTTCAAGATGAGGATTATTAATCACATGCACCCACTTAAACTCAATTGGAAGATTCATGCACCTTATTGAATACATTAAGTCTCAAGTTAAATAATGATCTACAGAAAAGAAATTGGGAAGTTATAAATTTATTTCATTTAATTTTCTTTAATGGTTTTAATTTAATTGTTTTGTTTGGTTGCTAGTTGTTGTGATGCTCACAACATGCCCCATTTTACCTCTTAGCAAAATGAGGACCCCTACTATGGCTGTGGCCTTTTGCTTGTGTGTGTTCCTACTTGGTGGTAAAGGGAAAAGAGGTAAAGGTTACAAACTGTGTTGAAAATTGAAAAAAATTAGCATTAAGTGCAAGAGGGGAATAGAGGTGAATTCTTTGTCAAAAATGAGTAAGGGTTGCTTTTTGAACAATTTTAAAATTCCCAGTATTCTGCAAGATATGCGTGTTTTTGGTAAAATACATTATAGAAAGGTTTGTATGTTGCATGTACAAGGTCATTTGTATGTGGAGTCATTGTATTAGTCACATAGAGTGGTCAAGTTTATTTATCATGGTACTCTATATGCATGTGTTTACTGTTTTATTCTTTGTATACAAGTTAGAGCCAATAAGTTTTAGAAGTGGAGTGGATAAATGGCTAAGTTTGCATTGTATCTTGAGTTGTATGTTTGTTGAAAGGAAAGATACAAAGCAATATACAACGTGATATACATGACGTGGACTAGAAGAGAATATAGAATTTGGTTTTATTAAGGGGAGGAAAAAGGTATGTTTCATTGCATGTATGTTGTATGTTTTGGGTTTACATCTTTGGCATACATACAACGCAGATTTCAAAAGATAATTAAATTAGATGTAAGTGATGCATTGTACCTTAATGTTTTCTAGAAATATGCATTCGCTTTATATACATGTATGGATCTGAAAAGGTTATATAATATGGTTAAGAAAAGATGAAAAGTCTGGGATGATTGTATAAGAGTTTGAATGTATGGAGGCTTGTATCTAAGGGTAGATACAAGTGTCGTTTCATCAAGATACAAGTGGGGAGGTAAAGTGGGTCCCACAGGTTGTATCTTGTAGTCGTATATTGCATAGACAAAGGATATACAAGACCATATACAAGCTGATATACAAGCAAAGATGCAAGGAACCACGATACGACACATATTTGAAAAGGAAGTTAAGTAAAGGTAAGGCTTGGTATGTTTGGGCGATTGTATGTTAACGACATACAATTCTGATATACAAAGAAATGAAAGACATCATCGAAGAGCTAAAAGGTACAGAGGGTTTGTATGGGTCGCAATTGTGTAAACATTTGTATCCATTTTACATACATTACGATATACAAACAAAAGATACAAGGGCAAATATAAAGAAAAAGCGTAATATTGTTTATAACCCGTTGGATGTAGGCTTGTATATTGAAAAGATGCAAATCGACATGCAAGAAATAATATACAAGGATGACATACAAGAAAGCATGATGTATGCAAAAAATAGATTAACGGATATAAGGTTTAAAAATAAAATGTTGAAGTAGAAGGCCGAGGTCGTAGGTGCATTGATTTCTGCAATTAATGTTGAACTAACACTGACAATGGTAAAATTTAATAGGTTACGGTAAATAAAAGGTCATTTTTCTTTCAAATTTGCATTGTTATAAATAAAATTGCAGAAAGAGGAACTGTTGCAGAAATTGAATGAAAATTCATTGCGAGATGGAATCTCAGAAGTGGGAACATAGTAGAAAATGGTAAAGTTGGTCAACAGTTGTAAGGTTCAGCTATAAAAAATTTAGGTATTTATCTTAAATGACGTTACAGTTTAGTTAATTGAAAATACAAACTAATTATCAGTAATTTCATTTTAAAATGTAAGTAAGCATTACATTACTGTGTCTGATAGTTAATTAGCTGGTTTGGGTTAAATAATATGAAAGTCAAAACTAGAAAAGACAAACGTGGGGTTAGGGTAAATGTAAAAAATAGAAAATTCTTGGTAAAACCCTAGGTATGAGAGTAAAATGACAAGTTAAAAAATGTGTTTTTTATAGGATGGCCCCAAAGCAGAAAAAGTTGGATACATGGGGTGAGGAAAAGATTAAAAAGGAAAGAAAGCGCCGTAAAGAAACTAAGAAGGAAGAGTTGCCAATATACAGAGGGTACCCTTAATTTCTCGGCACAAGCAGAGTAGGGATAGACACCAGCATAGGGAATTATGACATAGATGATGTTTTGCAGAAGATCACAGCAACCGATGGTACACCTGACATGAGGTGTATATGGGAAAGTGGATTATACAGAGGTGTAGGTTTCTCGTTAGCTATGGAAGCTAAGGACCTATGTCTGGATTACATACACTTATATGACCCAGTTACCAGAAGAGTAATACACTAGGATAGGGTCATTGTAGACTTATCTAGAGAGGGGATTGGAAGAACATTTGGTCTAGAGATACATGAAAAAATGGTAGATATTGATATTGACTAGTACAATGAGGATTTCAATGATAATAAGAGGGATTGTAGAAGCAAGATCTTCTACAGTTGGTATAATGCAGAGAATAAACCCAAGGCCGTGGAAAGAGTACATAACATCTTGCAAAGAATAGACTTCAAAGAAGAGATACATTTGATGATTACAATGTTAAGTAGGCTGGTCGGATTGATGGATGCCAATAAGTGTGAGCCTTGGATGTTCACTATTATACAATTCATGAGGGAGGCGAAGAAGGAACAGGGTTAGATTCACTAGGCTAAGGCTATTAGCAAAGCCATATGGAAGCATGCAATGTTAAGAAAACAAAAGATGATTCCTTTCTATTTATCCTCATATGTATTATACTCATGTGCAACAATGGTTTAGCCATATATATATGGGATTGACAGAATTGGAACCCTAGGGAATGACTTAGACCAAAAGCTTGTATATGACCATTATCCTAATTTATAGGAAGATAGTGCATTAAGAAAGTATGCTTTAGTAAATGATGTATTTTATACATACATGGTTAGAGTTTTAAGAGAAGAGAAAGATAAGAGGTTGTCTATGGATGCAGAAGATACAACTGGTTTGCACAGTTCCTGGTACATACAATTCCAAAACTTTACTTATATTTGAAGGAAAACCTTTCATGCTGCCTAGGTATCCTTCTAACTAGTTGATTGTTTTAGATTTCTCAAGGTAGAACTTGAATGCCTTCAAAATGTATAAAAATAGGTATAACAGGGGGAATCTTAAGATCCCTTGGGCAATTGGTAGATATTCTTGTTCCATCAAAGAAGTGTCTGGCTACTTAGAGAGGGAGTTAAGGTATTATGGATTTAAGGAATTTGAGTTAGCAAGGAGGTTTGATCCTTTTCACAGGATCCAAAATACTATTGATTCTAAATTTAGACATCAAATACACATTGAGGATTTTTGGTCAGACTGTAAGAATGATAGAGAACTGAGAAAGAGAGATCACAAAAGACTGATAGTAGAGCAAATGAGATTCATGGGAGACATTTATGTCCCCCAAAAGTTAAAGATGATGACAAATTATTGCACCACAGTTATGAAAGTGTCAGGTTTGCTCCTATTGGAGAGCCTAATTGGTCACAACCATGGAATACATCTTTGGACACATTGTCCAAACCTATCATTTTGTTCTCCAAGACATGGTTGAAGGACAAAATTGAGGAGCTTTAGGCTAAGGGAATTGAACCTACATATCCAAAGAAGGGAACAAAGAGAGTGAGGGAGCATAAGGATGATCTCCAGTGCTTCTATGAAAATAAAAGGAAGAATGTAGTAGCAAATATTATGGAGAAAGACAAAAATACTACATTGATGGATCCTTATGCACTAGGGGTGACAATAGCGGTATCATCAAGCACATTTGTAGAAGCAAAGTCATTGAGTCATGATACCAGTATAGGGAAAGCACAAGCTACTAAGGAGTCAACAGGATAGAGTGTTATGAAGGCAATACCATTAGGGATATCCAAAGGAGAAACTTCAAAACAGAGTGAAGTTATAGGGGCACAACAGGTAGGTGATAAATTAAGTAACATACCTACTACATCTACCTCAGTAGAGAAAAGACAAACATATGCTAAGGTTAAAATAGAATTGGCTGAAGAAATGTTAAATAGGTCAAAAATGCATGAAGCCAAACAAGTTACTGAGACTGTCAACATTGAAGATGACAGTAGTGGAAGTGAAGTGAAGGAAGTGGATTTAAGGATGGGAAGAGAAACTAACATGGATGAAGAGGAATCCAGTGAATATTCAAGTGAGGAAGAGGAATAAGATACTCAATCTTATATGGAAGTTGAACAAGGTCCAGTGTCTGAGCAAGATAATATACAAGAAGGATTGGGGGCAGCAGATCCATTTGGTACATTGGTAGCTCCAGAAATAATAAGGGATGTGCAATATGTAGCACATGAAATAGATGAATCTGAAAGAGAGGATGCACCTGAAGAAGTAATAAAAGAAACACCTGCTCAAACTAAGGAAGAAACATGAGCTAGTACTTCTAGTTTAGATGTGTTGAATATTCTGAACATGTATGGGGAACACAGCGAAGAAGAAAATAATGTAGAAAGCAAAGATGAACAAGAAAAAGAAACAAAAGAATTTGATAAGATAGTAGGTTCACCTTCACATGTAGAGCAAGATGACATGCCTAAAAAGGTACAAAATAAAGTTGAAACAGTAGAGGAAACAACAGATAAACTTGAAAGCAAAGAGAACACAGAGAATATTGATGAAGATAATTTTGAACCTGAAAAGTAAACAGAGGATAAGGGCATGACAAATATGGAACAAGAAAATAAAGAGAAAGATTAAGAAAAGTATTCATCAGGAAAAGGTCCAGAGGAAGAAGATGAGGGTGGAGGAGATACAAAAATTGAAAAGGATGATAATGAGGGTAAATCTAAACAATAAAATGATCCAATAGTACATGAACCAGCCCCTCAACAACAACCTCCTCCATAGAAACAAGAACAACAATAGCAGCAAGAAGAACAAGGAGAAGTAGAAAAGCCTCAAGAAGAGGTGATCAATGAAAAGAAAGCTAATGAAAGAACAAAAGAGGCTCCGGCCTCGTTGGGTGCTAAAGTAAGGAGAGAAAAGGTTGATGTATAGTTAGTACCCATAGACATCAAAAGGCAATGCAACACCAAGAAAAGAAAAGAGGAAGGCCAAAACCATGTCAACCACACAAAGAGGTCCAGACGGATCCAGAACACTAAATTTGGCCATACAACAGAAAGAGAAAGCCAAAGGAGAAATAGTAGTAGATGACTACAAGATACTCAATTTTGACCTAGGACACACAACAAGAGATCAACATATAAGTGAGTGGGAGGATATGCACCAGGCTACTGTAGATATTGTAAGGAAAGATAAAGATAAACAAGAATATTTGAAAGAACACATTCACCAGTTACAATAATTCATTAGGGGGATATTTGATCCCAATGCTACAATACCAGAGTTACCTAGTGAAATAGCAATATTGTCAAAAGATGAAGGGAAGGATATGGAAAATAAGAGGCTTGAGGCCAATATTTTTGAAGAATGGTTAAGAGCATTCATGCAGAAGGAGAAGAGGTGATCAAACAAGTAGTGAGAGGATGGGAATTGGCTACAATAGAAAAGAATAAATGCAGTGTGCTTATATATAATTGTCAATTTAGAAAAGAAGAATGCAAGTTTGAATTGGGGCAACTGGAGAAAATTAAAGAAAGAGAGAATGAATTAATACATGAAGGAGTCATTACTCCTCAGATGGAAAATCAATTACCACAGGCTAGGTTGGAGTTAAGGTTTCAAGATGATACTCTCAAAAGATGCATCATAGTCACTCAAGGTTTAGAGGAGAACATAGATAGCATGATTAGGTTGCATAAGAGGATAGTTGAAAAGCTCATAGATCATGAATACATGGACATACCAGCATACAAACTCCAAAATGCATTAAAAGAATTCAAGGCCATCTTTGCACCATGTCTGGAGAATCTAGATGCGTATTTAAGTAAACAAATGATTGATTTAATAATGGAGGCAAGTGCCAAGATAAAGAAATATAAGAAGAAGGTTAAAGGTTTAGGTAAAGAAGAGAACAAATTGAAAGAAGGGGTCATAATGCAAGAATATATATGGACAAGGAGTCCAGGGGGAAATTGCACCTTCATAGAAGGTGTAACAAATAATTTCAAGATATATCTGAAGGAGTAGGAAAGTATATAAAAAAGAAAACAATACTAATGAAAGAGTCAATTAAAGGGTATCCACGGGCAAGGTCAACAAAATAGAAGAGGTCAAAGGGGGCATCCTGTTTTGAAAAGATTCCAATGGCATCCTTTGAGGCAGGAAAAGATACCACAAAGATATTTTGAGAAACGGTTAGGAATGAATGTACACCCTTGATCAAGAAAGTATGAATACTGACTGTAGATTATGTTTTGTAGCCATAGTAGTATGAAACTTCAAATTCTATATAAGATGCTCTACTACTTGTATATTATTTACACAAGGATTTTTGAGTTGTAGCTTTCACTTGTAATTTGTTTGAACATTTGAATAGAGAAGTATTTCTTTTAGTTTAGAAGAGGAGGTCACCTGTGTCTACACTAAGGAATGCATAGAATGTCTAGTTTACTTATTGTATTTGTAAAAACATCTATAATTTTTTTGGCAATTTGATTAATGAAACAAAAGGTCATTCATACATTGTAAATTCTATATGACCGTGTTCTTTAAATACAAGTAAACTTGGAATTATGCATCTATTATAGAGTGTTTTCTGACTCTTACTAGTATTTGGAGTATTATCCTTTGAAAGCTTGCAATCTTTGATGTGTGTTTGTGAAAATACTCAGGACTCTACATTTGAAGATTTAGTATGTTGATTTGATTAATTTGATGTATCTCTTAAAGACGTGAGTAACTGAACATTTAGATCCTGTAGTGAAATGATTTTCAACCTAATTTTCTATATCTTTTCCCCAAACATTTGAAATAATTAGCTTAAATGCAGAAATCTTAAGGAAATTGTTTGGAAGAAGTATGAAGAATTGTGTTAATATCTAACAATTTTCATATCAATTTGGAAGGAAAAGCTTGTTTCACTATAAATCATACAAGGCTTTGTGATACAATAGTAAGTTTATGCAAAGGAATGAATAATTTGTCTATATTTGTAACAATTTGCATAATTTGAGTCCAGTAAGTCACAGATTATCATAAATCAAGTAAGGCCCCTTGAATATTATAGTTTCACATCAACCTGTTGAATTGTCCACAAGATCAAGACCTGACCATAGAAAAACTTGGGATTAAGAACTCGTAGGTGATTTCTTCATATCTTTCAAGACAATTTTGGTTCATTTTTGTGAATTTTAACTTTTGTTATGAATGTGTAAAAATAGTCATCAACATGTAGATTGTTCAAAACAAGATAATATTTTTGTGATTAAGTCTTCAGGTTAGCATTCGATCAACAAACCAAAATTCATCTAGCCAGACCATTTTTCAATCTTCATCACCCAAAAACTGTTCAAAACATCATGCTACATCAAACATAATATCAGCTACACCCTAAGGATAATCACATACTCATTTGCAAATAAAGAACTAAGAAAACTCTTACAGACTCATTTTTCACATGTCATTTCATTCAGATCATAAAAGTTCTTTGTATTCTCTCAAAAACCTCTAAAAAACTTCACAAGAGATCTTATACAGTCCTAAAGACTAAACATGAAATAAAAAAGTTATTTAACTATTACAAAACTCCTTCAAACATAATTAGTCCTTCCTGCCCATCAATTTAAACACAAAAGAGAGGCTTGTTAGGGTTTAAACCAAATTTAAACTTCATGCGTTGATTTTCTTGTTCGCTCTCTATCAAGTTTCAACTGGAGCCTTAGATTATTTTGTGGCATCTAATGGCTTAAAGACAAACTAGAGAAACTAGTCTAAGATAGAGAGAGGGCCAGTTATATAATGTGTAAAGAACCCTTAATAATTTGATTTAGGTCATTTTAACCTTTGATCTCTAGTCAACACTTAAAAAGAACAAAAAACAACCTTTTTATGTGATGTTTAAGAGACTTGTGCTTTTAGGGTTTAGGAATTTTAGACCTTAGGGTTTATAGATGAAAAGACTTCAATCAATTCATGTAATTCCATAATTTAGTCGCCGTTAACTAACAAACTATTCTTCAGTTTTGACAAACCAACTATTACAGAGTAAGATCAGATGATAGAAACATTTTCAAAGTTTAAGGGTTCCTAGTACTAGACTTAGAGTTTTGAATAAGCCATGAATGAATGGTGAATGAATGGGTAGATCAAAGACATACATTCATGTTGACCACCTTGTTGACATGAAACATAAGCATGATTTGAAACATGATTGAAATAAACTTTATTGTCTTTCCAACAAAACTTCCAAACTTGTAACATAACACTACATCCAAACATGATTGACATAAACCTAATTGTCTTTCCAACAAAACTTCCAAACTTGTAACACAACACTGCATCCAAACTGTTAACATTAAGTACCACTAACTCCTAAAACTTGAGATGACCAATACCACAAACACCAATAGCTCCTGAAACATGATGAACATGAACATCAATACTATTGGAATTAGAGGTGACAACTGAGAGGGGGGTGAATTAGTTGCCATAAAACCTTAAAACTTGTAGCAGTTAATAGAATAATAATATATTCATGAAAAGCAAGAATCAACAACATATGAGTAGAAGTAGAAATAACACATTTGACACCAAGATTTTTGACATGGAAACCTGGTTAATGGAAAAACCATAGTGGGGGTTAACCCACAATGATTATACTCTATTAAAAGTATTATAATGGAGAATGCACATGCATTTGGGCTCACTACCTAGAGATCACTAGTCAAAGGAAGGCTCACTGCCTACAAAAGGCTCACTACCTATAGAAGGAAGATTATAATGAATCTGAACTGATAAGTAGCATCTACCAATGCAAGGATTTAGTTCTGGTTAAGCACAGAATAATAACTTGATACACTTCATCCTCACTCTGCCTTGTTTATTGTTGTACTAACATCTAAACCCTAGATCTCTGCTCTTTTCGCACTTATTCCATAGTGACATTACACACACACCTTCAACACTCAAATCCATCTACTATATATATCCACTTCAAGTAATTCAATCACCTTTTCTGTCAGCCTTATGAAGAACTTAACTAACAATACAAGTACTCTGTTCTATCGGCTGAATCCATGCACCAATGATGATGCGTACCAGAAATAACACTTGAAAGTCACCATTTATGTCAGACACTAACATTATATCCCATACACAACTCACCAAAACACTTCTATCAGATCAGCATAAGGATTTAACACAAGTCAGCCTATTCTTTACTAAACTTTTTGTCATATTATGACCCGGTACTCAGATGCTCATAACTTTTACTCCCTTTGTCACTGGAGGATAAAATTCTAGATTTAGATTACCCTAACAATCCTTATGACTCCTTCTGATCATTAGCATACTCTAATTTCCCACCGGATAGATCCAGACCAAGGTACTGGACCCTGTCACATGCTCTAATTTTTGCTACTTGGACTTAGATAAATTCTGATTCTGACTTCTGATATGAAAAAATTATGTTATGTAGATGAGTGGAATAGTCTTATTTTCCATTAATGACAACACCTATCATGTGAAACAGTGTCTCTTGCCAACAATCTCCCCCTTTGGCATTGATGGCAACACTTAGTGAAAAATGACTAAGTGTTACTCCCCCTTACTCTATACTCTTATGTTCTCCACTGATTTTGGAGTTCCCCCTTTGTTGGATTCCTCATTTTTCACTGATCTTCACTCCCACTTTGACATCAATGGAAAAAGATGGGGTTTGCAAGCCAAAGCAACTCAAAAATTCTATATACAGTGCTACATATGCACACCCAATCATTGAGTTATATTTACATGAACTTGAGAATATCTGCAAAGCTACTTTTCAATTTCTCAAGTTCAGAGGCCCAACTTCTTTTCATACCATCCAAAATTGAGATGTGTCCACTTAGAAGAAATGCATATGCTTTTTCCTTTGTCAGATCTAGAGGATCACTTGTCTAAACTATAGTTTGAGCTTCTGATAATGCATTAAACATTGTTTCTAACTTGGGGGAAATCAATCCCCGGAGCTCACACATTCTCTTCACAATATTTCCTTTTTCTTTAACAAGCTTCTTTATTTCATTGATCAAGCTGATTACTTGACATTCCTCACTTATAGGAGAAACTGTTAGAGGATCAAAATTTTGAGATAGATTTGACAATTTTTGTTCTTGCTCCTTTATCTTCTTCTCAATATCCTTACTAACTTTGGGCCATGATAGAAAAAATTTGTATATATCACCTCCATCACTTAGAGCTTTTTGAATACTCTTTATACTGATACCAAGTATCATCCTATCATTTCTTATTAGGCTCTATATTTCACTAAATTTCTTATTCAAAGATTCACTTCTGACTTTAGTTTCTACGAACTTCTCAAAAGACTCAAAATGTGTACTTATAGAATTTATAAGATTCTTCAAATGACTAGAGGGAGATTTAGATGGATTCTTTTGGAGGGTTGGCATTATCTTGTCCAATACTTTGATTACAAGGCCTAGTAGCTCATTGTCCTCAATGTGAGATTTTAACATCTTTTCTCTTGCCTTGGCTTGTGAGAGAGCATCTAGATTGATCAGTCCTTGAAACAACTCTAGTTCATCAAACTCAAGCATTTCTTTACTTAGGAGACCTTTTACTGCATCTACAGTGTCTCTTGCCACAATTCCTGAACCACCTTCCTTTCCTTGAGATTTGTCAATATTGGTATCAGGACAACTTTGTTTAGATGCATTAACATTTGCACCATCTTCTTCTATCTTATCTTACTTACCTCCTTCTATCTCTTCCTCTACTTTACTTTTCTCTGTGTCTTCTGTATGGGAATTCTTTTCTTTGTCTTCACCACTTGCTACCTATTCTGGAGGGCTTTGTGTAGTAGCAATACTATCTTCTTTTATAGATTGATCAGGAGAAGCTAGAGTGTCTCCTGCATCACCAGTTTGGTCCATCATATTTGTATCTTCTTTGTTTATTTGTTCCTCTTCTGGAATGTAGGAGTCATCAACCTTGGTTTGCTGCTCATCACTTTTCATCTTTTCGAAATCTAGGATTGATGAATCAATCCCATCATTAGTCTCCTCCTCAACAAATGGAAGATTGTGTCTCTTCAATGCACTTAGAAGTATTTCTTGTGTTTCTTTAACTATTTGGTCCAATTCTCCAAGCATTAGTTTGTTCATTCTCTTCTTACTCCTGAATTCATCCTTCACTTGTTTGAATATCATATTCATTTGAACTTGTGTAATTTAAGGACATAGTTTTATCAATACATGCTCTCTAAGCTCCATATCCTTGCTTTTTGTATTTTCTTTCCTCAACTCCAAAATGTTTGCAAGACTTGGAGGGATCTCAGAAATTATTTCAATTAGGGCCTTATTATAGATATTCTGATATCTAACAGTTGCTTCCTCTAATACCCTCGTATCTATGTCACTGTATTCATCATAAAATGCAGTCATGGGTTTCAAATTTCCATCCATAGTGACTGATTTTATTACATCTTCCATGGAAATTGTGGGCTTCTCAACATATGTATCTGTCTTCTATCTTTTGCTAATAGAGGGCTTCTCCTTAGTCACTTTGGTAGATTTTGTTCCAGAGGCTTTTAAGTCCTTTACCTCAGCATCAGAATCTATTTCTTCTTCATCAACTTTTGTGCTCTTATAGGTTCTTGTGGCCTTCATTTTTACTCTTTTTCCTTCTTTTCTAGATGATTTGCCTTTCAGTATCTCATGATTGGTAGGTTTTGGAGGAACATGGGCAATAGTAGAGCTTCTAGTAGTCCTTGATGTGGAGGAGGATCCTATCAGAGTACTTCCTTGTTTCTTATCCTACTTCTCCTTGTCAACTTTTTTAGTTCTTTCCCTGAGTTGCCTCACAACTTCCATTGTGAGACCAAGATTCTCGGCCAATTGCTCAACATCTTTTCTAACTTTTCTATTGGTTTAAGGTTCTCTGAGCTCAATATGCAGTTTTAAACTTAGCTCCTCATATGTCCCAAATCTTTCAGTTGTTGTGTCTTTTGGCTTGCTTAGAAGATGTTGAGCATACATATTCAAGATTTTTCCATGTACTTCATACCCCATGGGCATGATCCAAATAGTTCTGGGTTCCACTGCTTCCATTAAGCACTGGTCAGTATCAACCATAAAAAATATTCCATTTTTGTACTTCTCAACAATTGATTTAGGGATTCTTTCCCTTGAATGCATCATACTCTGAAAATCCTTGAAGTATTCCCATATTACAGTTTTCTAAGCTTTAAAATCACTAATGCTGTGAACATGATCTCTGATCTGAATGCCAACTGGCTCATCATTAGTCTAGTGAACACCCTTTACTCTAGGTACTTCATTCATATAGTAGAAAAACAAACATAGAACCAATTTACCATATTTAAAAGTGTTTTTCTTATCTTTCTTGATTTTGTTCAAGTTCTCAATTAGATGGTTCTGCGACAACTCACAAAGGTCATAATCTACATTCTCCTTCAACATTTGATATGCTGCATATATGGAAATTCTAAAGACAGAATTCTCCTTGCTGGAGTGATATATCTTGTAGCTAATCACCATGGAAGAAAACTTCACATCCAGTTCTATAATGTCATTTATGGTCATAGCCCTCCTATCAAATTTTGCACCTGTTGCATCAGTAACAGTTTGGTTTTTCATAGGTTTCAACATGGGTAATCCACCAATTGAGTTTAACCTAGTCACAATTCTAAAAACATCCTTGGTAATTGTTGTCTCTCATATTTGCACCCTTGTTGAGTTGTAAAACTTGGCAATATAGAGAAACATGGGATCTTTCTAGGTCTGTGGGTCCCTTGAGTTGGAAAGAACCTCTGGAGAAGGCCGGCTTCCTCATTCTAAGCCTAATGCTTAGAGAAAACTATCTAAATCTAGTGCTAATGCTTGTAGGGGAAAAGAGTTAGAAGGAAACTAAAATGAAAGGGGTGATACACCAGATTTAGTGAGCAATAGTGATTCTAGAAGAGAAACACAACAATGATCTCAATCATGAAGGGAGTTCACACAGACTTATAGGGCTGATTGAGGCTTTGATATGAAGATCTGACCTATAGAGGAACCATTTTACTCACAGAATAGATTATGAATTCAAGTAAAACATAGAAATAAGGACATAAGAGGCAAGAAATCATGCATATATTGATCATGAAGGTCAGAAACCATTACAATAAAAAACAACCAGTAGTAGGAAAAGAGACAGTATAGCTAATCACATTCATTGGTGGATACACAGGAAGACAACAGAGGCTAGATTCAGGCATAGTGAGTTGCATTCCCTTACTGTATAATTACACTAAGAGGTCTGACTACAAGAAATTTGGTAGCATAACAGCCCAAAATTTACCATCCTCCCTCTTTTAATGAGGTTACATTGCATTTTATAGGTCAAGTTCTTGTGCAGAAGGCATTGAAGTCGCTCCACACAATCTGAGGTCATCAATGCAGGAACAAGGGCACATAGATAGGGGCATGGTCAAAGGACATGAACCATGTCACTAGTAGGTCTGCAACCCAAGAAATGGTTTCCCACATGCAAGAGAGGGCAAAACATGAAATGAGGAGCACAAAAGTCATTGCAGGCCACGAGGATATCTACCCGCGAGCCAGAGGAACCCATGTACATTGAAGAATTTGACCATCCACCATGAATACACCCACAAGGCTAACCAACCGGAGTTACTGTGAAAATATCAACCTCTGCACACACCAAATCGGTTGTTGAGATGTCCTATCGGCTGAGCATGCAAATCTAGATCATATTTTGAAAGTGATAAAATTCCCCTCAAAAGCCTGCCAGATGAAAGAGGAGGCACAAATAAGCACTTTTTCCTTTTGAAGCATGTTGAAATTCACCAGAATGAGGGAGATATCCATGGTCAAAGTTGTGGTCAACTACATCTTGCATCTATATATTGCTTTGCATCTGCCATTGTATACTATTGTATCTTGCAATTGTATTACAATTGCACATCACTTTTAGGTTCACTTTATGCATTTATGCAATTTCTTTTCTTTCGCCTTTTGCATATTCAACTTTTGTATATATCAAGTTGTCGAGGAGACCTCGGAAAGCACCTCACCAATATGTATTTCATCTTGTATCGACCATTGTATATGTGACTTGAATCACCATCTGAATTGGCCTCTGAATTTTCCTTTGAAACTACTTGACACGTGGCACTATTTAATTGGCCGCTGAGCTGAACTTGGGACCCATCGCTGAACATTTGCATCTTTATCGGCCTTCAGAGAGACCTCGAACTAAGCCACCGATAAGGCATGTCTTGCTAAAAATCCATTGTATGTGTCTTTGTACATTGCAATTGTATATAGGAGATACAATCGCATGTACATACAACTGTGGAACTCTGTGGATTATCAACCATATTGGATCATTGAAATAGGCCAGACCTTGTATCTTTGCATATTGGCACATACATGCATTTCAACATACAACTGTGGACCCCACCACTGAGTTTGCCAAATTTAATTTCCCAGTCGGGTCCGCATTGTATATCCATGTTGTATCTAACTTTTGTATATGCAATTGTATATAGGATTGTATATGGGATGATACAATCACATATACATACAATAGGTAGACCCCAACTTGAAATCTGCCACATTTGATTCTTCACTCGTGTTCAGATTGTATGTATTCCCTTTTGTATCACCTTTTGTATATTGCATATACAATGCGAATATACAAAAAAAACTGCATACAATTGCTTGTACATACAAACATTGCATCTGACCTTTGCATGTGACTTTGTATATGACCTTGTATCTACCCTTTGTATCTACAAATATACAATGCGAACATACATACAAAGATTCATACAACTGCATCTGCCTTTCTAAACCAAATTGCATATTCTTTCGGGTTTGGGATTGTATCTCAAGATTATATATCCCATTGTATATAAGATTGTATGTGCAAAGATACAATCGCATATAAACACAAAAAATGGACACACCTTTTGTATCACACCTTGTATATTGCCTTTGCATCTTCCTTTGTATATACAATTGTATATGTGATTGTATATGTGATACAATAGATATACATACAACGATACATACAAAGGTACATACAAAAATGATTAAGTATAAAACTAAGAATTATCTGCAACGAAAGGCACTTGAAGACAAAAGATTTCTAGGTTTTTCTGGGTTTTCTGCAAGGATTATCCAAACAAGATTTTGGGATCTTTGTAAGAGAGAGCATGGGTTTTTGAAGAATTTAAGCTTTTTCTCCTTCTATTCAGGCTTTCTCTAATCGGATTTCTTTGATAGAAGGAGGGAAACAGGGATATTTTGGGGGCAAGCAAAATATGACAACACTAATCTTGAATGGTTTTAATAGCCATATGAATTCATCATGCATCCGACTTAAAACATACCAGACCCATTCATCTTCATCAAATGTTGGAAACCCCATGATCTGAATAAAGTGTTTATCATGCAGTGCCTTATACTCAGGTTTAAGATGGTGATTTTCATCCATTAGTTGACTCTCAAACAAATCTACAAACCTTTAGTCCCTAAATTCATCCATGCTCACATGAATATAAACCCTAATATCTTCAATATGCAGCACACCATATGGAGCATTTGAAAATGCACCTAATGGGTTAACTTCTATAGATTTGTGTGGATGTTTCTTAAATTTGGGTTGAGGCCTTTTAGTAATATCAATGACTAGAGGTGTAGCCATTGCAAAAAGATTATAAGCTCAAAGCTTTGTAGATAAATACCTTTTTCATGAGATTAGGGTTGACAGATAAATTTCTCGATCGCACTTCAATTCCTTGTAATCTTAGCTCAGACACTATTCTTCTTTCTTTCTTCAAGTGCAAAGTGATTCAAATGAGGAGTGAACACCTTTTTATGCTTTGCAAAACCTAATTTGCATTTGCAATAAATTCTCTACCCTAACTCCATCTGGTTACTTAGTTTCTTGAACAACTATTCATGAAGCACTCTGTAAATTTCCATATCAACATGTTTTCTTTCAAAAATCCTTCCAAATGCTCTGAAACAATTCAAAATATCTTCTCTCATTGTGCCAGATCTAGGCACCCACTTATTGGCTAGGAGAACTTGGTTTTCAATGCAGCTGCCCTTGAGCCAGAGCTTCAAATTCAATTCTTGAAAAAACTATCAACACCAGATTTCGGTGCAGACTCACTACTATTGTTCTCAATTGTTTTCTTAACCCATGTCTTTCTCATTTCATTCTGGATCTCATACACATCAATTTTCCTTTGCCTTTGTCTTGTCTCTAGTCATCTGGTTTTATGTTTACCGGACCCCGTCTTTTATTATTCCTACTTCTACAGAATGTTACAATATGACCAGATTTATTGCAATTAAAGAAAACAACATTTCTTTGCTTATATGCTTGATTTCCTCTTGACCTACACTGATTAGCCATGTGATCTACACTGATTAGCCATGTGTCTGTATCCATTGAAAGAGTTGCCATTTTCTCTAGAGTTATTCATTATCATACTTCTGCATTCATTTGATCTATGACCATACCTCTTACACTTGAAGCATTGGTCAGAGAAGGATGGACCATTTTGATTTACTCTGCTTCTACACTAAGTAGCTCTATGACCAAATTCATTGCAATTAAAACAATTTTGATTGAATGATGGAAATCTTTGAGCATTAGGCTGTCTTATCTAAGGTCTTCTAGGTCTATTTCTCCCATTCCTTAGTTGAAAATTTCTTTGTCTAGATCCAAAGCTTTCACCTTTCTCATATCCAAGACCATGCTTATCATCAACGCTTTTCTATCCTTCAAGCAATGCTTTGAGTTTAGCTAATCTTATCTTGAACTTCTCCTTGTATTCATTTGCAACTTCTAGGTCATGTCTAATAATGACAATTTAGCTTTCAATTTCTCTCTCATTGTCTCTTCTTTCTTATGGATTAGACTTTAGGAGGCTAGTGATTCCATCCAATCTACAGCCTTCTTCAGTTCTTTCTTTTAGATTTTGATTTAGGTCTTCTTCAATTTTCTTTCTATCTTCAATTTCTTTGGTTAGCCTCATCACCTCGGATTCCATCTCATGTTTTAGGACAACTTCTTTGGTTAACTTCTCACATTCCTTTGTCTTCTCTTTCAGAGCCTCATTCTTGTTGTTGTTCTCATAATGATTCCCCAATTGAAGAGGTTGTTCCTTCCTCTTCTCATTGGATTTGCTCAATTTTTCTTTTAAAATCTCAATGAAGTCTTCAGCATTTTTGAGGTTTTCTTGCAGCTCTTGGACTTCTGCTCTGGACTACTAATGATCTTCTAGAGTGAGATTAAGTTGCCCTTGGAGGTTATATTCATCTATTTTACTACCTTCCTAGATCTTCCTCAAGCTATTAAACTTTTTCAAAGGAACCTTGCTCTATTACCAATTGTTGTAATTAGTGGCGACAACTGAGAGGGGGGGTGAATCAGTCGTCATAAATAACACATTTGACACCAAGATTTTTGACATGGAAACCTAGTTAAGGGAAAAACCATGGTGGGGGTTAACCCACAAAGATTATACTCTGTTAAAAGTATTACAATGGAAAATGCACATGCATTTGGGCTCACTGCTCAAAAGAATGATCATTGCCTACAAAAGGAAGATTATAATGAATTTGAACTGATAATTAGCATCTACCAATGCAAGGATTCAGTTGTGGTCAAGTACAGTATACTGACCTAATATACTTCATCCTTACTCTGCCCTATTTATTGTTCTGCTAACATCTGAACCTGAGATCTCTGCTCTTTTCACACTTATTCCATAGTCACATTACACACACACCTTCAACACACAAATCCATCAGCTATATATATCCATTTCAAGTAATTCAATCACTTTTTTGTTAGCCTTATGAAGAACTTAACTAACAATACAAGTACTCTGTTCTATCGGCTCAATCCATGTACCAATGATGATGCGTACTAGAAATAACACTTGAAAGTCACCATTCATGTTAGCCACTAACATTATATCCCATACGTAACTCACCAAAACACTTATATCAGATCCGCACAAGGATCTAACAAAAGTCAACCTGTTCTTTACTCAACTGTTCTGTCATATTATGACCCGATACTCAGATGCTCATAACTTTTACTCCCTTTGTCACCGGAGAATAAAATTTTGGATTTAGATTGCCCTGACGATCCTGATGACTCCTTTAGATCTGCAACATACTTTGATTTTCCACCGGAGAGATCCAGACCAAGATACCTGACCCTATCACATGCTCTGTTTCTGGCTACCTAGACTTAGATAACTTCTAATTATGACTTCCAGTATGAACAAACTATGTTATGTGGATGAGTGGAATAGTCTTAGTTGCCATCAATGACAACACTTGTCATGCGAAGCAGTGTCTCTTTCCAACAAATACCACTAACTCCTGAAACATGAGATGACGAATACCACAAACACCAGCAGATCCTGAAACATTATGAACATGAACATAAAAGCATGAAGATAGAGCACCATGAACTTCAACAATAACAACACAATGATATCCTTATCCTTGACCAATGAGGCATCTCTAATCCATGATAGTCAACCTAGGGCTATCTTTGATCTTTGTATGACAAACACCTAATTAATTCTAGCTACTTGTAGTACCTCTAAGCATGTCCTATAATATCACTAGGTTTAGGACTAATTTATGGATACATTACCACCAGTGGAGGACACGTTTCAATGCCTAAAACCTTAATCTATACCTGCACATGTGTGAACAACATTTAGAGATGTATGTTATTCATTCTGTCTGACTAGAGCCTATATTTCATAAGGTTTTCTGGGCAAAATACAAAGAGATAATGGACTGATCCATTGCTCTATTGACTATGACAGCTATGATTAGAGGTCAGACTACATTGCAGTTACATAAGGGATAGATCAATGATAGCTCAAATAGATAAGGGGAGACAACATGATGTCTCCTAGTATGGACATAGGATCAAAGAATGATATGACCAATAAGGATCAATACTAAACACTCAAAATAAGATAAAAAGTGTTGGATGATAACATGTATACTCTATAAAGTACATAAATGATCCTCTAATAAAACTTACAACCACTCTTCATAGATGAAGGATGCAAGCTATGATAATCATGAAGAAGTGAAATAAAACTATCTAACAAAGAAGGAAACATAATAAGCAACTCCTTAAAGTTAGAGAATACACATAAATGATAATTTAATGCTTCTATCTTCAATGTGTTTTCATCAATATGATAAAATTCTATAAATGACTCAAGAACAATATGACCACATATTGCCACTGGTGGACATGTTTCAATGCCTAAAACCTTAATCTATGCCTGTACATGTGTAAACAACATTCATATATGTATGTTATTCATTCTACCTGACTAAAGCCCATATTTCATAAGGATTTCTGGGCAAAATACAATGAGATAATGGACTGATCCATTGTTGTCTTAACTGTGACAGCCATGATTAGAGGTCAAAATACCAAAATTCTACAACCTTTACAAGCATCCTCCCTATTTGTACACCAAAATGTGATTTTGGAACATCGTATGGACATCCATAAAAGCATAAAGGATATAGGAAATTTGTCACATGATATAATTGTAGCTATCCTTGTAGACATGTATGTAATGTGTGGAAGCATAGACAAGGCACATGAACTGTTTGGCATGATGCCCCAAAGAAATGTCACCTCATGGAATGCAATGATTTCAAGATATGAACAAAATAGATTTTTTTGATAAGGCTTTCGAAACTTTCAAGCAAATACAATTGGCGGGTGTAAAGCCAAATTCCAAAACCTTAGAAATGATATCTTTGGAACATAGTATGGACATCCATCAAAGCATAAAGGATATAGCAATTTTGTCAAAAGTTGTAGTTGCAACTACCGTGCGAGACATGTATGCAAAGTGTGGAAGCATAGACAAGGCACGTGCACTATTTGATACAACACCGCAAAGAGATGTCCTCTCATGGGATGCAATGATTGCAAGATATGCAAAAAATGGATTTGTTGAAAAGAATTAAAAACTTTCAAGTAAATGCAATTGGCATGTGTAAAGCCAAATTCCACAACTTTTGCTAGCATCCTCCCTATCTATACACCAAAATAGGATGTTTGGAACAATGTATGGACATCCATCAAAGCATAAAGGATATAGGAAATTTGTCACATGATGTAATTGTAGCTACCCTTATATACATGTATGTGTGGAAGCATAGACAAGGCACATGAACTATTTGGCATGATACCCCAAAGAAATGTCGCCTTCTAGAATGCAATGATTGCAAGATATGAACAAAATGGATTTTTTGATAAGGCTTTAGAAACTTTCAAGCAAATGCAATTGGTAGGTGTAAAGCCAAATTCTAAAACCTTCAAAATGTTATCTTTGGAACACATTATAGACATCCATCAAAGCATAAAGGATATAATAATTTTGTCAAAAGTTGTATTTACAACTACCCTGCGAGACATGTATGCAAAGTGTGGAAGCATAGACAAGGCACATACACTGTTGGATACAACACCACAAAGAGATGTCCTCTCATGGGATGCAATGATTACAAGTATGCAAAAATGGATTTGTTGAAAAGACTTTATAAACTTTCAAGTAAATGTAATTGGCAGGTGTAAAGCCAAATTCCACAACCTTTGCCAGTATCGTCCCTATTTGTACACCAAAATAGGATGTTTGGAACATGATATCGATAGCCATTGAAGCATAAATGATATAAGATATTTGTCACATGTTGTAATTGCAGCTACCCTTATAGACATGTATGCAAAGTGTGGAAGCATAGACAAGGCACGTGAACTATTTGGCATGATGCCCCAAATAAATGTCACCCCATGGAATGCAATGATTGCAAGATATGAATGAAATGGATTTTTTGATAAGGATTTAGAAACTTTCAAGAAAATGCAATTTGCAGGTGTAATGCCAAATTCCAAAACCTTTGAAATGGTATCTTTGGAACATAGTATAGACATCCATCAAAGCATAAAGGATAGAGCAATTTTGTCAAAAGTTGTAGTTGCAACTACCTTACGAGACATGTATGCAAAGTGTGGAAGCATAGACACAGCATGTGGACTATTTGATATAACACCACAAAGAGATGTCCTCTTATGGGATGCAATGATTGCAAGATATGCAAAAATTGGATTTGTTCAAAAGACTTTAGAAACTTTCAAGTAAATGCAATTGGCACGTGTAAAGCCAAATTCCACAACCTTTGCTAGCATCCTACCTATCTGTACACCAAAATAGGATGGTTGGAACAACATATAGACAACCATCAAAGCATAAAGGATATAGGAAATTTGTCACATGTTGTAATTGTAGCTACCCTTGTAGACATGTATGCAAAGTGTGGAAGCATAGACAAGGCATGTGAACTGTTTGGCATGATGCCCTGAAGAAATGTCACCTCATGGAATGCAATGATTGAAAGATATGAACAAAAAAAAGGGATTTTTTTGTCAAGGCTTTATAAAATTTCAAGAAAATATGATTTGCAGGTGTAAAGAAAAATTCCACAACCCTAGCCAGTATCCTCCTTACCTATGCCAAAATGGACATCCATTGAAGGACAAAACATATGGGAATTTTGTTAGATGGTGTACTTACAACTGCCCTCAGAGACATGTATGCAAAGTGTGGAAGCATAAATGAGGCACGTGAACTATTTAGCATGATGCCTCAAAGAAATGTCACCTCATGGAATGCAATGATTGCAAGATATGAACAAAATGGATTTTTTGATAAGCCTTTAGAAAGTTTCAAGAAAATGCAATTGACAAGTGTAAAGACAAATTCCAAAACCTTAGAAATGGTATCTTTGGAACATGGTATAGATATCCATCAAAGCATAAAGGATATAGGATTTTTGTCAAACATTGTAGTTGTAAGTACCCTGCAAGACGTGTATGCAAAGTGTGGAAGCATATACAATTAACATCAACTATTTGACATGATGCCTCAAAGAAATGTTGTCTCATGGAATGTAAAGATTGCAAGATATGAACAAAATGGATTTTTCATAAGGCTTGAAAAACTCTCAAGCAAATGCACAAAAGTAAATTTCAACCAAACGCAAATTTTGACACATCTAAAAACAAATTGCACAACCTTATCCAACTTCCTCCTTGCCTATGCTAGAATGGGATATGGCGAGCATGGTGTGGACATCCATCAAAGCATAAATGATATAGGAATTTTGTCACATGTATTGTATTTGTAGCTGCCCATGTAGACATGTATGGAAAGTGTGGAAGCATAGACAAGGCGCATGAACTATTTGAAATGATGCCTCAAAGAAATCCACAGTCCCATAGAATGCAATGATTGCAAGATATGCACAAAATGGATTATTTGAAAATGATTTATAAACTTTCAAGCAAATGCAATTGGCACATGTAAAACCAAATTCTTCTAACGATAATTTATTATCATATTAAATATTTAATATAAACTATCATGAACATAACAACTAGTTTATATATACAAATCTATATAGGCATGTCCAAACAAATTCATATAGTCATATATACAAAAATATACATCGGTAACATAAAAAGTATGTATACAAAGCCATCTTGGTGTAGTCACAGTAGGAGGGTTCACATAATGAACTGTCTAGGCCGTGCTGGAAGAGTAAACACAATGGAAACAACTCAAGGATATGAAACAAATAGAGATTCAATCATTCATTCTATAATAGAATTAAAATACAATATTTTCAGCATCATGTAGGCTTACAATTAGGGCTCACAAGCTTGATTATAGAATGTCAGAATAGGCACAAGATATAGCGTTGAATCTCCTTCGCACAAATTCCAAACTATGAACTTATGCTAATGATTATCACTTGATAAATCACTACTTTCCTAAGGGTCTATTACATTAATATATATCATCTCTAGTACAAAAGATTCCTCCGTGTTAGCCAAGGAAGGTCACAAACTCCAATGAAGAGCTATAATGTGTGTACATGAATAGGTCAGACCTAATCAGGTAGAACACCTTCGCAAATGAATGGAATGATGTGCGGATCTCAGGGAAGGTTGGCCACAAACCAAAGATCATTAAATGATGTGTCGTTAGGCTCCACAAGTCAAGGAATGCTCTGCAAGTCTTCTCCTTTAGCTGATTATCAGAGACTGTCAAGATGCTCTGTTCTGAGAAAATAGATGATCTTCTAATAGTGATAAATTTATGATACTTAATCCAAATGCTCTAAATTCTAGATATGATGTAGATGAACATGTTTAGATGCCATGTCCAACTCCACAAGATGTGAAATGCAACTACAGTTGAATGCAGACTAAAATACAGAAATTGCTTCTAACTAAACTACCTAAATTGAATTGGAAAATGAAAGGAAACAAACTAAACTACAAACAAACTGAACTACAAATGTTTTTGGTTAATGCAAGATTGCTCTTGAACCAGGGATGCTCCTACATCAGACATCTGAGGTTATTGAAAAAGTGAGTCCCTCACTTTGCTAGGGGTAGGGGAGAACCAAGACGGTCCACCTCAGCCTGAGAAATCCATGATAAATCTTCTTTCGGTCTGCCTTTCCACTTCACAAGGTATTCTTTGTATTGTCTTCCTCTAGTGATGCATCCAACTCTGCTATCCAAAAGGTCTTCAATCTGCTCCGGTGCTTTTTGTGGTAATTGCTTCTTCGAGTCTTCTTCTATGTTGTCACTAAACTCTGCTTCATGATATTGATAAAGGTCTGAAATATTATAAATAGGTGATATGTCCAATGTCTCTAGTAACTCTACTTTATATGCATTTCTTGAATCAAATTTTCCGAGTATCTTACAAGGTCCAAACTTCTTCATCTTCAACTTGTTATTAGTGCCAACTGGAAATCTCTCTTTTCTCAAGTATACTATCACTTTATTTCCAACTTAAAATTCCTTATGTCTTCTCTTCTCATCTACCTTTTCCTTATACTTACTGTTCATATCCTCCAAATGCTTCTTCACTTGATTATGTACTGTCTTCATGTGATTTGTAAATTCCTCTGCTTCTACAATTCTCTTTTCTTCCATACCAATGTCTCTCAATTCTGCAACTCCTATAGGATTTACTCTGGTACTCCTATTTGCTAAATTATTGTATGTAAATTCTGCTTGCAAAAGAATCAAATCCCAGCTTCCATCTTTCTCTCCAACCAAACATCTCAACAAGTTTCCCAAACTCCTATTCACTACCTTTGTCTATCCATTAGTCTATGGATGAAAAGCTGAACTAAACTTCAGATCTATCTTCATTTTCTTCCAAAGTGTCTTCCAAAAGTATTCAAGAAATCTGGTGTCTCTGTCTGAAATTATACTCTTCGATAATCCATGTAATCTCACAATCTCCTTGAAAAATAGGTCAGTTACATGCACTGCATCAATTGTCTTCTTACAAGGTATGAAATGAGCCATCTTTGAAAATCTGTCAACTACTGCAAATATTGAATCATGTCCTCTTTGTGTCTTTGGCAATCCCATTACAAAATCCATGCTTATGTCTTCCCAAGGTCTCTTCGGTACTATCAAAGGTCTATACAATCTAGTATTCTGACTACTCCCTTTTGTAACTTGATAAACTCTACAACTCTACATAAATCTGCAAACATCCTTATGTATTTGAGGCCAAAAGTAGGTTTTAGTCACCAAAGTCATTGTCTTGTCAATGCCAAAATGTCTACCAATACACCACTATGTTTCTCATTGATCAAATTATCTCTCATTGAACTTCTAGGTATACACAACTGATTTCCTCTGAACAATATATCTTCCTAAATAAAATAATCCAACCACTTACTCCTATCCATCACAATAGGTTCCTTACGTGCTTTCCAAGGTTTTGCAAAATTAGTGTCTCCCTCATACATGTTCTTCAATTCATCAAAACCCAACACTTCAATTCTCATTTTTGTCAACAAGATTCTTCTTCTACGTAATGCATCAACAACTTTGTTTGATTTTCCACTCCTATGATTCAACACAAAAGTGTAACTCTACATGAACTCTACCGATCTCATATGTCTCTGATTCAACTTAACTTGATTGTTCAAATACTACAAATCATGATGATTTGTATACAACGCAAACTCCTTAGCCAACAAGTAATGTCTCCATTTCTTCAAGGCTTAAGTTATGGCATAGAAGTCTTGATCATAAACTAAATATCTTCTCCTTGCATCATTCAACTTTTCATTGAAATATACTAAAGGTCTACCTTCTTGACTTAATATTGCTCCAATCACATTCCCAATTGCATCACAACCAACTTGAAATACCTTATTGAAATCCGGTAACTCCAAAATAGGTTTCTCTGTCACTTTCTACTTCAACAATTCAAAATTTTTATTTGCTTCAGATGTACACTTAATGTCTTTCTTGTCACCTCTCATTGTCTCTGTCATAAGGTTACATACTTAACTGAAATTTCTAATGAACTTCTGAAAGAAACTAGCCAATCCATGAAATGATCTAACTTCTCCAATGCTGTCTGGTGTAGGCCATTCAACTATTGCTCTTACTTTCTCAGTGTCCATCTTCAATCCTTTCGCAAAAATCACAAATCCCAAATATACCAACTCTTCCTTCATGAAACTACACTTCTTGATGTTTATTAGCAATTTCTCTTGTCTCAATGTCTACAAAACTTGTCTAATATGCCACAAATGTTCCTCTTTTGCCTTACTAAAAATTAGAATATCTTCCAAGTATACAATCACAAACTTTCTCAAGAATTTCTTCAAGAATTCATTCATTAATCTCATGGAAGTACTCGATGCATTTGTCAATCCAAAGGGCATCACTAACCACTCATACAATCTTTTATTTGTCTTAAAAGTAGTCTTACATTTATCTCCTTCTTGTTGGAATTAGTTCAGACAACTGAGAGGGGGGGTGAATTAGTTATCTCGCAAATTTAAACTTTTCTACTTTTAATCTTCTTTATCAACTTGCAATTAGATTAATAATGTAAACATTAAAGTATGAATCAATAACACATGAGAAAAAATAAATTAAACAGACATAACACTAGGATTGTTACGTGGAAACCCGGTTAAGGGAAAACCACGGTGGGGGTTAACCCACAAGATTTGTACCCTGTTAAAAGTACTTAGAAGAAAAGAGAAGGTACATGCCTTTGGTCTTACTGCCTAGAGCTCACTACTCAAGAGAGGCTCACTGCCTATAGAATCTATGTTTAATACAAAAATAATTAACTGATAAATAGCATCTCCTTCATGCCTAGTTAAGTTTCATTGAATGCTCAAAGAACTTCTGCTCTACCCCAAATACTTCTTCTCTAACTCTTCATCTAAATAGCTCTTGTTCTTCTGCTTCTCCTCTACTCTCTCTACCTTTTGATTCTTTGTTTAGATTATATTGTTTTCACACAAGGATGATTTTCCACAACTCATCAAACAAGTATTTATAGGCTTCATCAACCTTGGAATGAACATCAAGGTCGGCACTAGAAACATCTGACTTAATGAAAATCACTAAGTTGTCAGCTAAACATAACTAGGACTCAAATCTTCATTA
Source organism: Cunninghamia lanceolata (assembly GCA_027924645.1). NCBI lineage: Eukaryota > Viridiplantae > Streptophyta > Pinopsida > Cupressales > Cupressaceae > Cunninghamia > Cunninghamia lanceolata. The sequence continues at coordinate 7,744,932 of BSBN01000934.1, forward strand.
ATCAATATGCCATGCTCCATATAAATGCTCTTAAATCATCCGCAACATGCTTGAACCATTCAATCGGGCAAGACTGGGAAGAATAGCAACACTAAGAGGGAAATCTTCATTGACAATCTCAAACATCAATGCGGACCTCCAACATAGTAGTCGCTTGATCTAGAGACTTCCACAAAGCACATTGAATTCAAAAAAAACATTCGTACTCCTCCAAATCATCAGAATCACTTGCATCTTCCTTTGGAACCTCAAGAACACTGTCTGCCATGATTGTCACTTTAGAAAGATTGCTTGCGGACCTCCAAACCATGAACCACTTGAATGGATGGGACACATTGATTTTCCAAACATGCCTCCAGATCTGTAGATTATCATTTGACATATCTAGAACAATCTAGACCTCTTTCCTGTCACTCTGTCTCTTCTGAACACTACAAAATTGGTTCTACTCAAACAGCCATAGCTTCTTCATATCTTCATGCGAACCCTTCAAATCTTAACTCGAGCTTCTTCAGATAATCCTCTACTCAGCCATATGGTCTACATACATTGATCCTTATTAATTTTCTCAATATCCTCAATAATCCAGTCTTCTATATAGGTAGCAAAATAGGATACAGTTGACACCAATGGCAACAATGGTATGTTGACATCAATTACAACACTACTTAGGCACATATTTTCAACAATCTCCCCCTTTGTCATTGATGGCAACATATGATGTGAAAAATTGATTTGACCATCAAGATAAGACTTCTCCCCCTTTCTCTTATCACGTCTACAATCACTTTCTTCATTGCTCCCCCTTTCATCAGCAACTAGTTTTTCACATGAAATTCGCTCCCCCTTTGATATCAATGGCAAAGGGCACATACTTGCAGTCTTTTCTCCTTATTTTTGTTTTAGACCAAACTCAAAAATTACATGCAGACTACTCCCCCTGAGTAGTGCCTCCTTGACATCAATTTGGATCACAAGATGTGATTGTGAATTTTACCAGACTGATGCACTCTAGTGCATCTTAATTCTGATCAGGAGGGGTAATAACCCCCAACTTCTCTCTAAGTTACTCAAAAGTATCCTTGGGAAGAGGCTTAGTGAAAATATCTGCAATCTAATCCTTTGAAGATACAAACTCCAACTTGACTTCATTCTCATTTACCTTCTCTCTCAAGAAATGAAACTTGATGGATATGTGCTTTGTCTTTGAATGCAACACTAGATTCTTTGAGATGCTTATTGCACTTGAATTATCACAAAAGATTGTGATGAGCTCCTCAAACACAATTCTGATGTCCTTCAACATTTGCTTCATCCACAGAACTTGAGTGCAATTGTTTGTTTTTGCTATATACTCTGCCTCGACTCTAGATAAGGATATTGCCTCCTACTTTTTGCTTAGCCAAGAAACTAATCTACTTCCCAAGAGGAATGCACCACCACTCGTACTTTTCCTGTCATCCACATCTCTTGCCCAATCAGCATCTGTATATGCATGAAGAGTAAAGTCATTATCTTCTCGATACCACAAGCCATAATCAAGTGTTCCTTTGAGATGTCTGAAGATTCTTTTGACTGCTACAACATGGAATTCTTTAGGATCAACTTAGAATCTAGCAACAAGCCCAACTACATTCATGATATTAGGTCTAGTCTGAGTCAGATAGAGAAGTCCTCCAATCATTGATCTTTACCTTTTTTGATTTGCCTTAGGGGAGTCATCATCTTTACTCAACTTACATCCAGTTACCATAGGCATACCTACTGGCTTTGAATCTTCCATTCCAAACTTCTTCAACAATTCTTTCACATACTTAGACTGAGATATAAAGATACCTTTATCTGACTGAGTGATTTGTAGACCTAAGAAGAAATTCATCCCACCAAACATGGACATCTCAAATTCACTTTGCATCTGGTCAACAAATATTTTACACATGCTCTCATTTCCACCAAAAATGATATCATCAAAAAATAGCTCAACAATTAGAATATTCTCATGATCAATCTTGACGTAAAGATTACTGTCAGTAGTGCCTTTGTTATATCCTAGCTTTAGCAGATACTTATCTAATCTTGCATACCAGGCTCTTGGGGCTTGTTTGAGTCTATATAATGCTTTCCTCAATCTGCAGACCATGTCTTTCTGATTAGACAATTGAAATCCTTCTGGTTGCTCAATGTAGACTTCTTCTAACTCTCCATTTAGGAATACTGATTTGACATCCATCTAATAGACCTTGAAATCTTTATAAGCAACAAATGCAGGAAATAGCTTGACTACTTCTATTCTTTCCACCAAAGAAAAAATTTCTTCAAATTTAATTCCTTCCACTTGAGAATATCCTTTGCATACCAACCTTGCTTTGTTTCTTACAATTTCACCATCTTCATTTGGTTTGTTCTTGAAGACCCATTTAGTTCCAATCACATTTTTGTCCTCAAGTCTAGAAAAAAGATTGCAAGTGTGATTCTTTTCAATTTGCATTAATTCTTCTTCCATTGCCTTTACCCATATTTTCATCTTTGTAGGCTTCACTTACTATTTTTGGTTCAATCTTTGAAATTAGACAAATATCTTCTTGATCTTCAACAATTCTTCTCCTAGTTCAAACACCTATCCTATGATTTGATCCTTAGGATGATTCATCCTTACATATGTGGGAGTTTTTGGATTTGCTTGAAGTTCTATTTCTTGAGCTTGTTCCTCAACTTTTGCACTATCCTCTTGAATTACTAGATTTTTTGGATCAATCTAGAGTTGAATTTGAGCTTGCACTTGCCTTTCTTGATTTGGATTTTCATCTTGATCATCTGAATCATATCTGTAAGACCTAGAATGTCCTTCCTTGATCTCATCAAATCTAACATTAGCACTTTAAACAATCTTTTTCAACCTCTTGTTAAAGCACTGGTATGCTTTGCTTTGAGTAGAGTAACCTAGAAAAATTCCTTCATCACTTCTTGCTTCAAAAATTCCTAGATCCTCATCTCTTTTGATATAGTATTTACTACCAAAAGCTCTAAAATATCTCATAGTAGGAGGATGACCAAACCAGATTTCATAACGAGTCTTACTAGAATTGCCTTTGATCTGCACGTGGTTAAGAGTGTAGACATCAGTACTCATAGCTTCTCTTCAATAAACTTGTGGAACATTTGTTTCCGTCATCATGGTCCTGGCAGCTTCTTGAATGGTCTTGTTCTTTCTTTCCATAACTCCATTTTGCTAAGGAGTCCTAGGAGCAGATAATTGTCTTTTTATTCCATGCTTTTCACAAAATGTATCAAACTCACCAGAGGTAAACTCTCCACCTCTATCACATCTCAGACACTTTATCTTCACACCAATCTCATTTTTCACCATAACTTTGAACACTTTGAATTTGTCAAGAGCTTCTAATTTTTCTTCTAAGAAAGTTACCACATCATCTGGGAGTAATCATAAATCAACAACATAAAATATCTATCTCCTTGCATACTCCTAATTCTAGTAGGACCACATAGATTAGTATGCACAAGTTCCAATTTCCCACTTGAAAATTGTTCTTTACTTTTGAATGATGTTTTGTTCTGTTTACCCAATTGACATTCTCTACACATGCTATCAGGTTTCGCAAGTCTTGGAAGATCTCTCACAGACTGAGTAGAACTTATCTTAACAATGTTATCAAAATTCACATGACACATTCTCCTATGCCACAACCAACTTTGATCTGTCTAAGCAATCAAACAACTTTTACTAGAACTACTTAATTGAAAGATGTTACCTCTAGTTTGTGTACCAGATGAAATTTCTATTCTAGAGCTTTCCAATATTCTACATTTTCTATCCTTGAATTAGAGATCATAACCCTTGTCAACCAACTATCCAACACTGAGAAGATTATGCTTCAGCCCTTCCACATACAGAACATCATTCATGTTATAATTACTATAGAGTAAAAGACTCTATATTTTGTTTCAGCTGCAGTGCATTCGTGGGTTACAATTTTGTGTCTATGAATGTTTCTAAGTGTGGCTGCGAGGGTTTCATTTTGCCAGAGTTGTGGAACCCGCCAAGTGTCGAGCCCTAGTTCAAGCTGTGCTTTTGTTTCTAAGTTATAACTTAAGTAGAGCGTGCCACGTAGCGGAAATGTTTCAATACGATTTTAAGTTTCAACCCTGCGGAAGGTGCCACGTGTCGTCAACGGAGACACTCCCCAAATGTTTAAGCGTGAGAATGGACAAAGCCATGTGTCTTTTATGGTAACTATGGAGCTCGCCAAGTGTCAGCTTCCATGTTATGGTTTCTATATGTTTTGATGCCAAGAAAGGGTGGAGGTGGGCCCCAGTGTAGAGCTTCAGTGCTGTGGAATATGCCACGTGGTGGATGCGGCGCCAAAGATAAAAACTTTTGTCCCTTTCTCTGGTGTATTAAATGTTTCCCAAATGATGCAGAGCTCAACATGTGTCAACCTCCGCTTAAGTTTCAAGGAGTATCTTATAATGTTTCAAGTGTAGCGGAAGTTGCCACGTACCAGTTAGTTGTTGCTATGGAAGCTGCCACTTGTTCCTTTTGAAAGTTAATGAGCAGGAAGTTGTGGGCCCCATTATTAACTGTCTTAAAGTTTCAAAGTCGCAGATCGCAACAGTTGTCACCTGCGGAGGCTACCTGAGTATAAAAGACACAGTTAAGTAAAGTGGAGCAGATAAAGACACGTAAATGTTTCTAGTTGCTGCGGGAGCCACCAAGTGTCGCTTTCCTATTTCTTCCCAAGAGATGAAAGAGTTTCAAGTTGTGTGAATGGATGCTGCCATCTGTCACAGAGTTATTGTTTCAAGAGTGCGAAAGCCGACAAGTGTCTGTTCCTTATAAGAGGAAGTATGCTACATATGTTATGTCACAGCTAATGGGCTTGCAGGAGGAGTAACTATCGCAGATTTGAAAGATCTTTAACTATCAGAGACTCCCAGTTATCTCCAATTCGGTTGGGCTGTTGGGATTCGATTATTGCAGACAATCTAGAGTTGATCTTGTGCTATAAATGTGTAACATTTGTAATGATCGAGAGATAGTTCTTTTTTAAAGTTAGAATTCTAGTTTTGCTAGAGATATTTTCTATCAGAGATTTAAGAGAGAAGTTTAAGACTTTTTGCTATGACCAATGAATATCATTTGGCTTTATTTTGTTATTCTTGATTCAGAAAGTGAATGTAATTGTGCATGTATCTGTGCCTCTTATGTTGCTAGAAAATTAATGAGAAAGACTGAGTTCTGTGCCTTGGTTGATATTTTCTGTGTCACTGCAAATTGTCTAGTTGTGAGCCTTTGATTTTATTCATTTCATCTATTTATGTTAATCATGTAGTATCTGCTCTTTAATGTGACTGAACCTGAGGATAATTTCACTATGCTTAGTTGAGAGAAACACTTTATTCAGGCGCATCACCATAGATAGATTTGCTTTCATTGTATCTGTAATTCTGTTAGTTCTATCCTTTTCCCCAAACCCATTTAAGGTAGAGAAGAACCGGCTTCTTTAAAATCTGGAGGTTGTTTTAGGTAGCAAGTCCCACATTCCTGAAACTTCCCATGTTGGTGTTGGAACCTGTGCAATTTTACACATTAACAATTTTTTGGTATGCCCGGTGGGACAATTTCTTAAAGTTTCCTGTCAAGATTGCATGAGCCAGAAAGCCACAGGAAGTCAGAGTTGTGGACCTGTAACAAGAGCTCAATCTGTTGCTAATCCAGACATTCTTTCACCACCACTGGTAGCTAATCGAAGAAGAAGAGTGAATCAGTTTGCAACACCACCAAGAGCAAATATGGGAGCACCTATAGCCCCAAGAAATTATGCAAGTTGGAACACTGGCAGTCCTCTGATTCTCCCAATACCACCAGCCACTTCGGATACTATTCCAACTACTGCTCTGAAAGCTCTGCCCAAGTTCAGTGGGGAAGATTTCAAGACACCTAAAGAGCATCTACAGGATGTATATAATGTCTGTGCAGTGCATGTGATCACTCAAAAGAATGTGGCCATAATACTATTAGCAGCTTCTTTCAAGGGGAAGGCTCTGGTTTGGTAAAGATCTTTAACCCTAAACACAATATCTACATGGGATCACCTTAGTGATGCTTTCTTTGAAAGATTTAAAGAAAAGGGTGATAAATCTTCTTTGTTGCAATAATTGATCACTATCAAAAGGGCACCACAAGAAGCAATGACTGATTTCAATTCAAGATTTCAAAAGACTTGGGAGAGAATTCCTGCTATAGAAAGATCATTACCAGGTATGGCTATTCTGTTTTACCTTAAAGCTTTAAACTCAGATATATCAGTGATGATTCAATCTCTTGGAGGTCAAACACTACCAGAAGCATATGAGTTGGCAGTCAAGGTTAAAAATAGATTAATAGATGTTAGAAAGTTGCCCCCAAGGCCTCCTATGCCCATGTTCCCAGAGATTACCTTACCCTTGCCTCAAGAAGTTTCTAATCCTACAACCCCACCTATGTCTATGTATGCATTCCCTCAGCAACCTGATAAAGTAACTGCCCCTGTTCAATCATCCGAAATGGATGATGTCAAGAACATTTTAAGGAACTTCTCAAATGAGATAATTAACCTAAAGAGACAACAAAATCCTTATCCAAAACCCCCTTGTCAAGGTTACCAATGAAATAGACCTCCCTTTTAGCCAAATCAATATCAAGGCCCTCAAAGGTAGGCTAATCCTCATCAATCAAACCAATTAGTCACAGTCCCTACACCTCTATAGACTATTCCTCCTAATCCCAACAGGGAAATTGTTCCAGGGAAAAATAATTTTATAGATGGCACAAATGCTTGGTGTTTTCCTTGCAATAATTCCCATATGCCCAGAGACTACCCTAGAGGAAATTTACAGCAGAAGATAGTAGAATAGAGAGGATTAGAAGGACAATTTGCAACTTCTAACACTTCATAATATCAGTCTCTCGGTGTACAAAATGCAGTCCTAGTGGCCCAGATGCAAGGAATGTCCTTACAATAGGAAGAGGAAATAGCCCCTGAACATGCTTTATTTTCATGGATTGAAAAAGAAGATTCAGTGTTCTTGAATGAAGCATCTACTTCCAAGAAGCCATTGGTACAATCAGATTACTATACTAGAGCAAAAAGTAGAATGATGGAATAGCCTAAAGTCACTAATAATGAGCTCATGGGAGCTCCTCCATTTCAAAGTCACCAGAACACAGTCTCTAGACAAGAAATGCCCCAGCCTGTGTAGAATCAAGTAGCCTCAGGACAAGTTCAAGAAAAGTCAAGGTATCCTTATTATCCAAAGACCCAAGCATTAATACCTATGAATGTGGTGGATCAGCTAAAAAGAATGCCAGCGCATGTATCAATCTGGGACATGCTAGCTATTCCTAAGTAGAAGACACTATTGCATGAGGCTCTACAAGGCCAAGAAGTTCCTAAATATACTTACTAAAGGAGGATCTGCTGATAAAGAAAATTTGTAGCTCAAAGATACTGTACCTCTGCAGACAACAGCCCTATTGAACAATGCACCTGAGGTAGGTAAATCTAAACCAGATCCCTTTTATTTGACTCTAATAATTGGGAAGAAACTGTTGCATAATGCAATGATAGACTCTGGGGCTAGTACTACAGTAATGCCAAAGAAAATAGCAGATGCCTTGAAAATAAAGTATGAGCCACTTACAAGAGGAGTTATGCAATTGGATGGGAAATTTGTGCAAACAATAGGGAAAATTAAACAACTCCCATTGCAACTATATACTTGCCCTAATATAATTGTAAACCAGGATGTGGTAGTCATAGATATCCCCCCTGTATTTGGTCTATTCTTATCAAGAGATTTCACAGCCAAGATAGGAGGTTACATGTCACTAGATTGGTCACACCTCATTCTGAGAAACAAATATGGGACAAAGATGAAAATACTGTCTGAGCCATTATCAAAAGACCATATCACAAATGAACCAACCCCAAAATTAGAGGCAATCCATGCTATGCTAAATAAAGAGGAGAGAATCTTTGTTGAAGAGTTAGGTGACTGGACTGAGCATGACCAACAGGAAGAAGAGAATAATCAGTTGTTGACTATGATGCAAAGTGATCCCTATGGAAATTATGACTCTACTAGTTTAGGCACTTATGTCATATTTGAAGACCATGAGATCCCAAATGTTTTAAGGGAAGAGCCTAATCAGACTCAAGAATCTGAAAAAGACTCAAAAATCTGGACTCTAAATTTTGATGGGGCTAGAAGTAAAAACGGTGTTGGTGCAGGAATTTGCCTTACTGCCCCAAATGGTGAGAAAATTTTAAGAGCCATTCGCTTTCAGTTAACCTGTACCAATAATGAAGCTGAGTATGAATCCTTGGTGCATGGACTCATGTTGGCAAAGAAAAAAGGAGTAAAGAATCTGATAGTAAGAGGAGACTCAGAACTAGTGGTGAAACAAATCAGAGAAAAGGCAGTAGCCAAAAATGTAAGAATGTGATCCTATAGGCACAAAATTTGGGACCTAATAGATATTTTTGAATCTTTCATTATTGAAGTAGTTCCTACAGCCCAAAATTCTGAGGCAGATAGAATGGTACAGATTGGTTCACAGTTTGATCCAGCAACTGATCTACTAGTCAACAATGAGTCAGTCAAAATCATAGTGAGGCCAACTATCCCAGACAATGACCAAAATTGGCAAGTTTTTGAAAATGATTTCCAAGTCCTCTTATTTTTGCAATAGTCAGGAGAATTTGTTGATCAGTTGCATCCTAAAATTGAAGAAGCATATGGTGACCAAATTATTCAACTGAAGTCAAATAAGCTCCCTAAAGGACTGATTACCTTAGAAAACTTATTTGACCTAGAAGATGTAAGCCTAGAGAAGAAGAGGTTTCAAGCAAATAAAGAAGATTATTCTGAAATCCAAGTTAGTGAAGGAAGAAAATTGAAGATTGGCAATTCTACAACCCAGCAAGAAAGGGAAAGATTGATAGATTTATGTGAAAGATATGATAGGGTGATTGCCTGGACCTATGAAGACCTCCATGGCTATAATAGAGATATCATTCATCACACCATAGAGCTGACTTAAGGATCTAAACCAGTCAGACAAAAGCAAAGACTAGTGAATCCTAGAATTGAACCTCTAATGGTGGATGAGTTACAAAAGCTCTTAGAATCAAAAATTATTTTTCCAATCAAGCACTCAACCTGGGTATCAAACCTAGTGCTAGTAAGAAAAAAGAATGGTGACATAAGACTCTGTGTGTATTTCAGGGATCTAAATAGAGCATCTTTGAAAGATCATTATTCCCTGCCCTCTATGGAACAAATTTTATAGACTGTGGCTGGATCAGAGAGATTTTCCTTGCCAGATGGCTTCTCTGGATACAATCAAATTTGGTTGGCTGATGAAGACTAGCATAAGACTGCATTCACTACAAAATGGGGAACATTTGCATATGCAAAGATGCCTTTTGGCCTTTCAAATGCTGGAGTTACTTTTTAGAGGGCCATGGATGTAGCATTTGGAGAGCTTATAAACAAGATCATCCTGATTTATCTAGATGACTTCACTATTTCCTCTAAAAATGTTGTAGACCATTTCGACCATTTAGAGGCTGTTTTTAAGAAATGCCAAGAGTTTGGAATATCCCTGAATCCTAAGAAATGTATCTTTACAGTACCTCAGGGTAAACTGTTAAGGCATATAGTGTCAAAGGAAGGTGTCTCTATTGATCCAGAAAGAGTCACTGCCATAATGAATCTATCTCTGCCAGTTAATAAGAAAGTTGTTCAATCATTTCTGGGGAAGATCAATTTTGTTAGTCATTTCATATCTAACTTTGCAGGTCTAATTAGATCAATGACACTATTGCTAAAGAAGGACCTAGTTTTCAAATGGACTACAGAGGGGAGACAGGCTCTTGAAGAAGTCAAAAGAGCCATTTCAACAGCCACGGTACTCAAAAATCTAGACTTTTCTAATTCTTTCATAATGTATGTGTATGGAGGAGAATTCAGTGTTGCTGCCATTTTAACTCAGAAAGATAATCAACAAGGAGAGCACCCAATAGCCTTTTTCTCTAGGAATCTCAAGGAATATGAGGCTAGATACAATTTTGTGGAGAAATAGGCCTATGCCATGGTGAAAGCCCTTAAGAAATTTAGACATATGGTCATAGGGAATAAGATTCTAATATTAGTGGCTCATCCTAGTGTAAGAGAATACATTATGGAGGGTGAGATCACTGAGAAAAGAGCAAACTGGATAACAAAAATCCTTGAATACGATGTGGAGGTTAGACCCATTAAGTTAGTAAGGGGCAAAGGATTGTGCCAATATATGGCTCAAGACATGGAGAGAATGATGACACAAGAAATAGAAAGTGAAAATGTATTAAAAATACAAGAGGTTGATCGAGATTCTTGGGTCACAAACAGAATACAATTCATGAAGCATGGGATTTTCCCAAATGAGCTCTCCCATGACAAGAGAAGGTATTACAGGCAGCAAGGGGCCCACTTTATACTAATTGACCATATCCTATTCAGAAGAAATGTTGATGGCATACTTCTGACATGTATAGAGAAAGATGAAGCTCAAAGAATACTACATGAGTTACACCATGGAGCCTCAGGTGGACACTTTTCAGCAAGGACCACAACAATCAAAGTGACTCGAGCAGGATACTTCTAGCCCACTCTATTCACAGATTGCTATCAGCTCATTAAAGAATGCCAGGCTTGTCAGTTTTATACAAGAAAAAGAAGAAATGTAGCAATGCCTCTAAGCCCCATAATTGTGGATGAACCCTTTGCCCAATGGGGTCTCAATTTTATTGGTATGATAAATCCAGTGTCAAGTATGGGACACAAATGGATCCTTACAGCCACATATTACTTTACTAGATGGAGTGAAGCAGAAAAGGTAATAGTAGAATTTCTAAAAGGTATTACTGCTCAGTTTGGTCCTCCTCATACCATAATATCAGATAATGCTAAGGCATTTTTGGGAACAAAATATCTGAGTTTACATTAAGGAATGGAATTTATTTGAAGACTTCTTCTAATTATTACCCTTAGGGTAATGGTCTGGCAGAGTCTACTAACAAGAACCTAATCAGACTCATTAAGAGGATAGGGAAAAATTATCATAGAGAGTGTCATAAACGGCTTAATACAACATTGTGGGCTGATAGGATCACACCTAAGAAAGTAACAAAAATGTCTCCATATGAATTAGTTTATGGTAAACCAGCAGTAATGCCACTGAGCTTAGAGATTCCTGCTTTACAATTATTGAAACAAATAGAGATTGAAGAGAATGGCCCCATGCAAGTCAGACTTGCTGAATTGCTGGAAGTACAAGAGAAAAGGGAAAAAGCACATGAGTCACTGATGAAACACCAGAAAATAGTCAAGGACTGTTCTGATAAGAAGACTTCAAATCCCCTTTTTGAAGTTGGCTCAATAGTGTTGAAATGGGATGAAAGAGTTGCAAAGCCAGGTCAACACACTAAATTTGAATCACTGCGGACTGGTCCTTATAAGATTCATTCCTGCAAGCAAAAAAATTCTTTTGAACTGGAGACTATGGATGGTGAGCCTGAAGAGATTCCTGTTAACGGGATCTATTTGAAACATTTCAATTAGGTAGGGGCTCTTAATGTACTATAGTTAGTTAGTTTCCCTTTCTTTCTTTCCTTTTCCCGCTTTCCTTTTCAATAAGTGTTCAGTGAACACGTGTCATCAGCATAAGCCCCTTCTCTTTTTAAAAATCTCGCATTCATTAATGTTGTCTGCAATCCCTAAAATCCCTGAAAGTACACACTTTTGTAGCCACTCTCATAATGTTTTTGACACTCTTTTCCACGTGGATTTGGAAAAATGCACTAACGGTTTCTTGGCATTAATGCCATTTATAAGACAGGATGTGTCATTAAAGCCTCATTAAATTAGAGTTAAACCTTAACTATGGCTCTCATTTGCTTCCGTCTCTCTGTTGCGAATCATTGTTGCCTCCAATCCAATCCCTAGCAAGCGCTTCCTAGCTGAGCATCTCTTCTGTTACGCAGTTTCTATTTTTACTGTATCAAAGCTTCTCAGATTCTCCCCGTAGACACAGATATGGCTGAAGAATAGTCTTCTCAGGAGGGACTCAGAATTTAGGAATCAATCGATAGGCTTCTAAGTAGTAAGTCATATGCCTCAGTGCCCGCGCAGCCCAAGAGAACCTATCCAAGAATGAGGGTTCCCAAAGTAGGCTATTCTATCAACCTAGAGAAGGTAAAAGATTTTGTAGATGGTATCTTTGACCCAACCCTTCAAAAATCTACCAGGACTCTCCGTGAAGGGGCACACCAGAGATGCATTCAAAAGGCAAAGAGTGGACAATCTGAAACTTTTGGAATGAGGATTTGGACCTCATAGTTGGCACAGTTTATGGTTCCAAATGTGTACCTATGTCCTAACCTAATTGATATATGCGTGGAGCTGTTTCACGTGCCCTCAAGCACCAGACAACACGGTCCCTTTATAGTCCAAATTACACCCAAAGCCATAAGAGACATGCTGGCCCTATATCATGATAGAACGGCCACATTTCCCACTATTGATAAAATGTAAAAGACATGGTCAAATGTCAATAATCAGATTAGGTTCCTCAACTTAGAAATGCAATTGGCAGAGGAGAACACCCAGATGCCCATATAGCCTACAAGAAGGGCACAATTTAGTCAAGCTAGTTAAGAGGCACTATCAATGATGGCTTTCATTTTTGGGATGAAGGAAGACAACACAGTCTACGACTGGCAAATTACCATCCTTTTTAGATTGAAGACTGTTGACAAGTCATAGGAATACTAGCTGGACTTTTCAGAACAAATTGCCTACTCCATGGTTGATCAACTTGTCAATTTCAAAACCAAGGGATTTTTCAAGTATTCCGCTTATTTGTTTCATTTAATGTTATATCAGAATCACGGTATTTTTCCATAAAATATGCAATTGAACATGTATGACCCAAATTTTGGGCAAAATAGAACTATTCCTGTGTCTGCATGGACACATGTGCTATCTGAGGCGTCAGACCCTTATGAGTTATGGGAACTCTTTGTTGCCCCTGGCTTTTACCATTTGAGCCCTAAGCCTATAGAACATAGGTTGACACAGAGCATTAGGGGTTTCATGACCAATTGCCCAATCCCATGTGATTATTTCTTTGGGGCCCAAAATACTATCATTAGGGTCCATGGCTTCAATGGGGAAACTATGCTGCTACCTAAAGTTTTAACCCCTAGAGTAGTGTTTCTAGAAGTAACCCGATAGGTGTCCGTGGTTGACAATGAGTTTGGCACTAGGAGGAAGAAGAAGAAAATGTATGATATCCCATGGGTTAGAAAGAACATGGCTCTAGAAGTCAGAGATGCTGAACACCTGTTGCTACGAAAGTTAGCTGTCTTAGGATTCTTCATCATTGAAGACAAATGGAGGTATGACCCAAACAATTTTATAGCCCTAAGGAAGATACCCCTGACCTGTATGTGGAACTAACAGATTTGCCTTAGGAGGGGCCCAGGCCATGGGAGACCTTTTATGTTAAATAAAAGGCCTTTGACCCTAAGATCAGAATGGGTACTAGTTTAAAGAAAGCTTTGAAGGACCAGGAATGGAGGCTAGAGAAAATTGAGGCCTATTGGAAATATAGGTAGGAAATTTTTTAGTTGACACACTCTTTTGGGAAGATTGACATAGATGAAAAATGGGAGTCAATCTGGGATGAGTGGCACCCATCCCCAGTCTCTAGCCCTAATACAAGCAGAATCCAGAAGAGGGGTGAACAGGAAGAAGAGGAAGCTAAGTCAACCCATACACTGCAATAAACAGGACAAGCCTCTTCTACTGTTTCTATATCTCCCTGGCCCCAATCTCTTAGTACTTTAGAGAAACAATAGGGTGTGGTGTCATCACCAACCAGAGGGATTCCATGAGTTTCAGTTACTGGGGCTTCCAGTTTTGTACCCTTGCCACCATTAGTAGTGGTAAATGTGGCAGCGAAGGAATCAGAAGAGGACACAGGAGAACGACCAAGGAAGCATAGGAGACTGCACCTACAGGAAGAGTCAGAAGAAGAAGCAGAATCCCTGAAACAACAAATACCAGTCACATCCGCTGCTCCTCAGGTAAGTGTTTCTTCTCCTTTTTCTTCTCTGTCTCTTTCTTCTACCTTAGGAGTGGCAATCCCAACTGGACAAACATTAATATCCCTTACCACTTCTTCTATGCCTATATCACTACTTGCCCCAACTGCCAATCCTCAGGCCATGTCTTCACTGGCCACCTCATTGCCACTTTTTTCCCCTTCTATTCTAAAGAGAGCCTCTCCCCAAATTTCCCCTAGCCAACAATCATTGGATATACCTTATGGCCTACCTCAAGGTCATCCCTTTGCTAGGGGATTCATTGCTTCTCCTCCCACTTTCCAACCTCAGTCAGATACAACAAAGAAGGCTAGAGAAGCCAGGATGGACAAGAAAAGAGAGAAAGAAAACAAAAGCCTGGCTATGCCACACATGAGGTCACTTTTTGACCCTATCCAATAGCAGTTGACTGTCACACATTTATCCCTAAATGTGGTGAAGCCCAATGAGCAAATGTAGCCTTAGGACTTTGCAATGAATGCAGTAGCTATGGACATGTCTCCATTCAGACCACAGGATAGGATCAATCTACTCAATGAAACCACATCTGTTGTTGCAACTAACTATTTGAAAGTGTCTAGGAAGTTACAAAAAGTTGAAAATGACTTAGCTCAAGAGAAGACAAATAGTGGCAACCTTGCTAGAGAGTTACAATCAAAGAAAGATGAAATAGAGAATTTGAATAAATAGTTACAAAATATTGTTTCCTGTTAGATCCATCAAGCAACACAGGGTCAAAATACTTCTCTAAAGGTTGAGCTAGCTTAGGAAAAAGCTGCAGTAAATGTTTTGAGGCAAGAGAAGGCCATTTTAGAGAAGAAATATCAGGAAAAGCTGCAACAAGCCACACAATCTTAGCAAAAGTTGTTGAGTGAGCAAAATGCTATTGCTGCAATATAGGCACAACTCCTAGCTAAGCAACAAATGACAAAACAACTAACACTTGAGTTAGCTAAGAGGCCACAGAATGCTGGAGTTCTAAATTTGGTCAAAGAGTTATATGTTTTAGTTTGGAAATGAATCTCAGAAGAGATTGTCCAGCTAAGGCCATCATTAACATTCCTGTTAAATGCACAGTAGTTGTGTGAGAAGGTGGAGGCTTCAGTTTAGGCCACTCTATCTACTGTTTCTTTGAGAGTTTTTGACTCTCAACTGTTGTTAAAGAAAATATATGACACAACTGATGAAATTTTGTCAGCAACAGGGATCAGTGATAGAATGATAGCTGCAAAGAAGGTAAATGAAGTTCTAAGTTGCAACTTAGCTGCCACAAAATGCCAGGAGCTCCTAGATACTTTCAAGGAAGGAGTCAAACATATGAAGAAACACATAGAGGATTTGGTGCAGTTGGGTCTTCCATCACTATTTCCAGCTAATAATATTGTACTAATGATTGATGATATCAAGACCCTGCTTTTAACAAGGCAAAATGATCAATTAGTTTTTCAAGGTTTAAGTGATTCCTCATCAGTACAGGAGGTGGAAGCTGTCTTGATACCAATGGCCTAGTTGGAGTTTCAATTAAAGGCCATGGTTCAAATTTTACAGACATTCTCCCACAAAGATATAATAAATCTTGATTTTGCCTTTCAAGATTTACAGAGTAAACAAGGGCTCTCTGACTTAGAATGGTCTATTTACTAGACAACTTTATAGAATCTGTGACCCTGGTTGTATTTTAAATACATATATTTTTGCCAAAGTTTTTGGGTTCTTTTTGAGCAGGCTCAAAAGTCCTAGGGGTCACCAAGAACTATAGAGTAAAAGACTCTACATTTTGTTTCAGCTGCAGTGCATTCGCGGGTTACAGTTTTGTGTCTGTGAATGTTTCTAAGTGTGGCCGTGAGGGTTTCATTTTTCTAGAGCTGCGGAACCTGCCAAGTGTCAAGCCCCAATTCAAGCTACGCTTTTGTTTCTAAGTTATAACTTAAGTGGAGCATGCCATGTAGCGGAAATGTTTCAATACGATTTTAAGTTTCAACCCTGCAGAAGATGCCACGTGTCATCAGTGGAGACTCTCCCCAAATGTTTCAGCGTGAGAGTGGATAAAGCCATGTGTCTTTTATGGTAGCTGTAGAGCTCACCAAGTGTCAGCTTCCACGTCATGGTTTCTATATGTTTTGATGCTAAGAAAGGATGGAGGTGGGCCCCAGTGTAGAGCTTCAGTGCTGGGGAATATCCCACGTGGTGGATGTAGCGCCAAAGATAAAAACTTTTGTCCCTTTCTTTGGTGTATTAAATGTTTCCCAAATGATGCAGAGCCTGACATGTGTCAACTTTCGCTTACGTTTCAAGGAGTATCTTATAATGTTTCAAGTGTAGCAGAAGCCACCACGTACCAGTTAATTGTTGTTGCGGAAGCTGCCACCTATTCCTTTTGAAAGTTAATGAGCGGGAAGTTGTGGGCCCCATTCTTAACTATGTCTTAAAGTTTCAAAGCCATAGATCGTGACAGTTCTCACCTGCGGAGGCCACCCAAGTATAAAAGACACAGTTAAGTAAAGTGGAGCAGATAAAGACACATAAATGTTTCTAGTTACTGCGGAAGCCACCAAGTGTCACTTTCCTGTTTCTTCTTGAGAGATGAAAGAGTTTCAAGTTGTGTGTGTGGATGCTGCCATCTCTCATGGAGTTATTGTTTCAAGAGTGCAGAAGCCACCAAGTGTTTGTTCCTTATATGAGGAAGTATGCCACATATGTTTTGTTACAACTAATGGGCTTGTAGGAGGAGTAACTGTTGCAGATTCGAAAGATCTTTAACTGTCAGAGACTCCTAGTTATCTCCAGTTCAGTTGGGCCGTTGGGATTCAATTGTTGCAGAAAATCTAGATTCGATCTTGTGCTATAAATATGTAACATTTGTAATGATTGAGAGTAGTTCTTTTTCGAAGTTAGAATTCTAGTTTTGCTAGAGATATTTTCTATCAGACATTTAAGAGAGAAGTTTGAGACTTTTTGCTATGACTAGTGAATATCATTTGCCTTTATTTTGTTATTCTTGATTCAGAAAGTGAATGTAACTATGCATGTACCTGTACCTCTTATGTTGCTAGAAAATTAATGAGAAAGACTGAGTTCTGTGCCTTGGTTGATATTTTTTGTGTCACTACAAATTGTCTAGTTGTGAGCCTTTGATTTTGCTCATTTCATCTGTTTATGTTAATCATGCAGTATCTACTCTTTAATGTGATTGAACTTGAGGATAATTTCACTGTGCTTAGTTGAGAGAAACACTTTATTCAGGTGCATTGCCATAGATAGATTTGCTTTCATTGTATCTATAATTCTGTTAGTTCTATCATTTTCCCCAAACCCATTTAAGATAGAGAGCAGCCAGCTTCTTTAAAATCTGGAGGTTGTTTCAGGTAGCAAGTCCCAACATTCCTAAAACTTCCCATGTTGGTGTTGGAACTTGCACAATTTTACACATCAACAGTTACCATCAAAAGAGATGGATCCTCTGCCACGGATTCTACTAGCTAAGTTATCTCCAAATTTCACAATTCCACCTTCATATTTTTTAAATTTTATAAACTTACTTTTATCACCAGTTATATGATGAGAACATCCACTATCAATCACCCTTTCATCCTTTTCAACAACCTGAGAAGCCAAGACACTTTCCACATTTGTACAGCTAGCAAATTCAGTAGACACTGGATCTTCTTCTTTGATAGCAATGAACACCCAATCATCTTCAGTGGCACCTCCATGATCGGATTCATCATCTGTAACTCCTTCTCTAGCTTCTTGGACATAGTAACATTCTCTCTAACCTTTATATCTATTAGGGTTTGGCTTTGAAAATTTCTTTGGACATCTTGAGGCAAAATGACCAATCTTATTACAAGCAAAACATTTGAATGGCAACTTTCCTTCATACTTACCAAATCCTCTTGGCATTCTTTTGGCAATAAGAGCTTCAAGTTCTGTAGAGTCAATTTCATCATTTTTAAGATCCTTCCTTGCCTTAGCAAATCTGTTTGATCTTATAGAAGAGCTTTCACCCGAATCATATCATTGTTTTCCATATACAATGGCCTTAAAAGCATATTCAGACTTAGGAAGAGAATAACCAAACTCACTTAATTCAAAAGCTAAAATTTTGCCAACTAGTTAATCTCTTGTAACTTTTGAGATAGTAGAAACCTTATGTTTGTATGAATCAGGTAAAGATCTAAGCACATTTTCCACAATCTGTAATTCTTCCAAATTTCTACAAGCACACCTGATACCACACACAAGTTCATTTATCTTTTGCATGTAGATTGTGATGTTTTCATCTTCACTCATTCTCAGATTTTCAAATTTTCCTCTCAGACTTTATAGCTTGGCACATTTGACATGTTCATTGTGTTCATAAAGATTCTCCAACTTCTTCCAGATTTTATGAGTAGTTTTTAGTCCAAAGACATATGCCATTTATGAATCTATTAGGGCACTCAACAAGGCTTCTTTAGCTTGGAGGTTATTTTTCAGCATCTTTGATTTGATCTAGAGTTGAAGGACCTTTCTCTAGAGGTTTATATTCATCATTGGTTATCACCCAATAAGCATCACCCATACATTGCAAATGGTACTCCATGCAACTCTTCAAAATAGAGTAATTTGTTCCATCAAATCTTGGACTATCCTTCTTGTAGGTCGACATCTTGGATCTCCTCGGGTGGTTAAGCTTCTTTTAGAGGAACCTCACTCTAATACCAATTGTTGGAATCGGTCTAGACAACTGAGAGGGGGGTGAATCAGTTGTCTCACAAATTTCAACTTTTTTGCTTTTAATCTTCTTTATCAACTTGCAATTAGATTAATAACGTAAACATTAAAGCATGAATCAATAACACATGAGCAGAAATAAACTAAACACACATAACACCAAGATTTTTACATGGAAACTCGGTTAAGGGAAAACCATGGTCGGGGTTAACCCACAAGATTCATACCCTGTTAAAAGTACTTAGAAGAAAAAAGAAGGCACATGCCTTTGGGCTCACTACCCAGAGCTCATTGCTCAAGAGAGGCTCACTGCCTATAGAATTTATGTTTAATATAGAAAAAAATAACTGATAAATAGCATCTACTTCATGTCGGGTTTAGTTTCATTGAATGCTCACAAAACTTCTGCTCTTCCTCAAATACTTCTTCTCTAACTCTTCATCTAAACAACTCTTGTTCTTCTACTTATCCTCTTCTTTGCTCTGCCTTTTCATCCTTTCTTTAGATTATATTATTTTTACACAAGGATGATGTTCTATAACTCATCAACAAGTATTTATGCTTCATTTACCTTGGAATGAACATCAAGGTCAGCACTAGAAACATCTGAATTAATGTGAATCACTAAGCTATCAGTCAAATATAATTGGGACTCAAATATTCATTAATCAATATGCCATGCTCGATAGAAATGCTCTTAAATTATCTACAACACGCTTGAATCATCCAGTTGGCCAAGACTGGGAAGAACAAAAACACCAAGAGGAAAATCTTCATTGACAAGCTCAAACTTCAATACGGACCTCCAACATAGTAATCACATGATCTAGAGACTTCCACAAGTGCATTGAATTCAACAAAAACATCTGTACTTCTCCAAATAATCATAACCACTTGCATCTTCCTCTGGAACCTCAAGAACACTGTCTGCCATGACTGTTACTTTAGAAAGATTACTTACGGACCTCCAAACCACAAACCACTTGAATGGATGATACACACTAACTTCCCAAACATGCCTCCAGCTCTGCAGATCATCATTTGACATATCTGGAACAATCCAGACCTCTTTCCTATCACTGTGTCTCTTCTGAACATTACAGAACTGGTTCTACCTAGATGGCCATAGCTTCTTCAAATCTTAACTAGAGCTTCTTTAGAAAATCCTCTACTCAGCCATATGGTTCGCATACATTGATCCTTATTAATTTTCTCAATATCCTCAACAATCCAGTCTTCTATACAGGCAACAAAATAGAGTATAGTTGACACCAATGGCAACAAAAATATGGTGACATCAATGACAATAGCACTTAGGCACATGTTTTCAACACTTCTATGATTCTAATATGATGGTATCCACTTTTCAAGTCTATCTTTGTGAAATATCTTTCTCCACTCAAACAATCCATGATATCATCCATCCTAGGTAAAGGAAATCTATAATTAATTATGATCTTGTTTATCGCTCTAGAGTCAGTACACATTCTCCATTCTCCATCTTTCTTAGGTGCTAACACTATAGGTATTGCACAAGGACTCAAACTTTCTCTGATCAAACCTTTTCTCAAAAACTCTTGTATCTATCTGTTTAACTCTTCATTCTTTGTCGGTGTCTTTTGGTGTGTTGCTTTGTTAGGCAAACTTGATCTAGGTATAAGATCCACGTGATGACTGATACTGCTTATAGGTGGCAATCCTTCAGGCATGTTATCTAATATGATGTCTTCATACTCTGTCAGCAACTCTGTTATCTCCTCTAGTTGCTCTCCTCTAGTCTTCCTTAATGTTTGAGGCTTCTTAGAAATCAAAGCATAACACATATTCTAGCATTTCCACATACTTCACTCTTAGGATCATCTTCTAAAGGAATCAAAGTAATTCTCTTTCCATTTGCTATTATAGTGTATGTATTCTTTCTCCCATAATGTATAGCTTTTCTATCATACCGCCAAGGTCTACCCAACAAGATATGACAAACATCCATAGGCATAATATCACACAAGACTTCATCATGATAAGATCCAATATGAGATTTTTCCAAACATTGTTCACTCACCAGTACCTTATGATCATCTTGAATCCATGCTATCTAGTAGGTGTTGTGATGTTCACAACATGCCCCATTATGCTCCTTAGCAAAATGGGGACCCCTGCTGATGTCTTGCTTTTTGCTCCTGCTTGCGTTTTTTCTGCTTTCTGGCGGTCTGGTAAAAATGAAGGTCAGGTGCATCATCATCATGATATATGATAAGGTAGGTCATCATCATGAGGTCTATTTGTCAAAGTTCATATTTTGTTTCTGTGACCTCATATTTTAAAAGAGCTTGAAATTCCATGCAGGTTTGCCTTTTACTTCACTTGAAAATTCGTCCATATGTGGAAGTTATGCACGGTCAAAGTCTTGGTCAAACCTGATATTCGCAGGAGCATCATCATATTTTTTATATCCTAAGTCATGTTGACAGGATCATCATGATCTTGGTCTATCACCCGCTAAAAATCATGCAGTCGCAGTATCCGGACGTCAATTTTAGGTGGTAGTTCCCTTTACCCGTTAAATGGCCTCAGGTGCATCATCAGCATCATGATTTTAGGAGGGTCATATTATAAACTCGGTTTTGCTGTATAAACATCATCATCATCATATTTGAACCCCCCCCGATAATATCCTGAGGTTCAAATATCATGATGATATCGGCTTTCAGTCAGGGTAAGTTCCCCGTCGAAGTGGTCTGTTGTATCGCGAGCATCATCATGATATTTCAACATTACCTGATCTTTTCATATCATGCTGATCACCATTAGAAAAATCCACCTTCGGCATATTTGCATGCGCGTGTTATAATCCTATCGCAGGGTCATCATCATGATATTTGCTGAACTTCGAAATATGATGATGACGGCTTCTTGATCATCATCCTGATCTTTCACAGGACATTCGCTGAAATTCGCTAAGTAATGAAGACATCATCATGATATATTCGAAGGAGGATCATCATCTTCATATCCTCTTGATCTCCGGTTAGCAAATATCATGATGATCACCCTATCTTTTGAAGAGGTGGCCGATATTACATTTCTCAACATCATCATCATATTTTGCAATATCACCCTAGCGCATTTATCATGATGACCTTAACTCATCCTTGTGCTTCGAAGACAAAATATCATGATGACGTCATCATGATAAATCGATGAGGAGGGTCATCATCATCATTTTTTATCCTGTCCTGATTGTCAAGATCATCATGATCTTGTTTGTTCGCCCGATATTTCGCCAAGTCCTCCTGCCGATGAAATACAACCTTTTGAACACATCCTGATGATCATCATCATCACATTTTCCCTTCGGCAGGATTTTTTCCAAACATGATCCGGTTGGCGAAATATCATGATGACGTCATGTTCTAAGTTTAACAAAGGACCTGAATATCATGATGACGTCATCCCGATCTGAATAGCGAAAAAACAAATATCCTCCTGATGATCATCATCACATTTTTCCTTCAACAGGATATTTTCCAAAACCTGATCCGTTTGCCCGAATATCATGATGACATCTTATTCCAAGTTCGACAAAAGCAAATATGATGATGATCATCATCATCCTGATCTTTCGAGAGGGTTACGTTGGCCGCGAAGGGATCATATTCACTTCATCATCCTGATCATGCTCCTTAGGTGACCCGATATCACAAACATCCCCCTGATCTTAACCGAACATGATGATGACGTCATCCTTAGCATTTCAATGAAGCCCGAATATCATGATGACGTCACCATCATTTTTCCTCTCCTCGGTAGCATGATCATATTCGCATCCTCCTATTCTTCTTCAACAATATGATGATGATGATGTTGTTCTTTTCCCCGATATGCAGAAGCGAATCATCATGATGACATTCATCTGGGCCTTCAGGAGGGAATGCTATTTCTAGAATATCATGATGATGAGGTATATCGACTAACCTGGTTTTTTTGACGCACCGACAGTGAATATCATGCCGATAGGCGGGAAATGAGGCGGTGGACATTTTAAAGTGTTTTTTTTGGCGCCTTTGGCATTTTTCGGTCAGCGATGGTTGACCCGTGTAGTTTAAGCAGTCTGAACGCGTTTTGACGCATTTTTTGAGCGATTTTCTGATCCGATTTTCTCCATCTTGCGCAGTCACCATGATTTGAACGCTTATTTTAATTTCCTGTTGTTTTTATGTGATAAATGTGAAACTTATTGCTTGTCTTGTCTTGCAGGCTTGCAGTTGAGGAAGCAGCTGGAAAGTCAACACAGTGACCTCATGGAGACAGAAGATCTGATCTCAGGAGCAAGAAGATAGAGATGAAATGCAAAAGGTCAAGGCCATTCAAGTGAAGAGGAAGGTCGCAGCTGGAGGTATTACTACAAAAGACAAACAGAAGTTATTGCCCAGCTGCCGGAACTTCTCAGAAGGGGCAATATTTCGCCCAGATTTGACCACTGCTCAGAGATATTTTTGAGAACTGGTTCACCTGCATTTATTACTGTAACTAGAGGTTTGAACCAGGGGTTCAGTTAGGTTTTTTGCTGTAGTGAGGACAATCAGAATGTTATATATTGTGCCTCTCTACACTGTAATACTTGACAGCAGGGATTTTTAGGGCCTACAACAGGGATTTTTAGGGCCTACAACAGAGATTATAGGAAAACATAGCAAGATAGCTTAGCATAGTTTAGAGTAGAAGAAGGAGGTCGCCTGTTTGTCTGCAGTAAGGTGCGCGTGGAATGTCTGGCTGCCTTATTGTATCTGTAAAGCTTGTAAGTTCTCTGTAGTATGATCAATGAAACTAAGAGTCATTCTTACATTGTAAATCATGTATGGCTATTCGTTTTTAATACAATAGAATCTGGAGTTCTGCATCTATCTTCTGAGTGTTCTCCTGCTCTTCTTTGTGTTTTGAAATATCTTCTTTGAGAGCTTGCAATTTTAAATGTATGTTTGTGAAAATGCTCAGAACTTACATTTAGGGTTTTTACTGTGGATTTGATCAAACTACTGTGGTATTTACATAAGTGCATAACAGAAACACTTAGATCCTTCGGTAGATTAAGTGAGGTATAGAGTAGATCTTTCTAACTTTTCCCAACCCATCTGAAATATCTAGCTGAAAACGTAGAAATCCAAAGGAAATTGTCTCAAATTTGAAGAAGCATGATAACAGAGCTATAAGTAGACAGTTTTCATAAACAGATCAAGAAGAAAGCTGCAAAAAATCCAAGAAAACCCTCTGGAACTTGCAGCCCAGTATCACTCTTATGCAAAGGAATGAAAAGCATTGACATATCTCATGACCTTTTTGCATATTCTTAGGCCAGTAAACCACAAAATAAACCTAAACTACGTAAGGCCCCTTGAACATTACAGCTTCACATTGACCAACTGAACTTGACCAACCGAACCATTGTAGACTTGGGATTAGTTGAATCACCAAATGATTCCTTCTTGTCTTTCAAGTATAGTTTCAGTTCATTATATGTGAATTTTAACTTATTGTTATGATTGCATCAAAACAATCATCAATAGTTTTCTGGCGCTAGAAGGAGGGCCTGATTTGGTTTAGGGTTAATTTTCTGAGTTTAAATGCTATATTCTGAGATATGTTAGATCTCATAAAATTTCAAAGGCCTAAAAAGTTGAAAGAGGGTCCTATTTTTTAATGGACTCATATAGGGGCAGTTTTCAAGTTGACATTCCTTCATTTCAGAAAGCTTTGAATAACCAGCTTTATCCCAAAAATTTATATAGCTATGGTTTATTTGGAAGGTGTAGGATACATAAGTCCATAGAGCATGGTGAGCTTAATTGTCTATCTTTCCTTACAAGATTAGATTTATATTTGAAAGGACTAATCTCTCTCTCAGATGTGTATAAGGCTGAAAGTTGGCAGGGAAGTGAGGAGATTATTGAGCGACAGAAGGATGCAGCATCAACGGTCATTAAATGTGCAGAGAATACAAAGATGGAACCAATGCTAAGAATAAAGGGTAATAAGATCTCTTGGCAGGAATCATGTGATGGTAAGAAAAAAAATCTGTCTTTTCGTCAGGATCTGGATGTGATTAAAGTTACTGAAAAGTATAAATATCCTAAAAAAGGTAGAGAAGAAATCATAGCTTATGTCCCTTTTCTAGATAATAAGCAAAAAGGATTTAATGAAAAGGAAAAGGAAAGTGAGGTTCATCTTGATACATTTGATAAATATATGGAACTACTAAGGAATATTTGTCAAGAAGAAGCCTCTGGGTCTGACCTGAAAAGTTTTAACGAACATGATTTGGCAAAGAAATGTAAACAAGCATTGGCAGAATTAAAATGCACTAAAATTGATAAGATCCCTACTGTAGAAACTAATGAAGTCATAGAAAAGAAAGTAAATCCTAGTGTTACACCTGACTTCTTTAAATTAAATGATCAAAATCAAGATTGTTGCAGGTCAATAGAATTAGACTCTTCACTGAATGATAAATATGAGTCATCTGATGAACAATCCTTAAAAAAAGAAGATACAGAGGATCATGGAGCTGCTATACACAGTCAGACATCACCCCCATGCCATGTTGAAAATAAAACAGGGGAGTACTCTTGTCAATCAAAAGATGTTGTCCCACCTTTACTCTCAAGTGATTTAGAAATGATTAATTTCTGTATGTCAGATTATGATGATGAAGATACTTACTTAAGTGCTGATGTGCAGGAAACTAATGAGAACATTGAGAAGTTTGCTAAATTTGAGGATAAACTGAACATCCAGAATGAAAGAACAGAGCTGGATGAAGATGAAGAAATGATACATCTAGAGTCATTCTTCTTTCAACTTGAAGAAGGACTAGACATAGAGCTGGGCAATGAAAATGCAGGGCTAAATGAAGAGCCAGCTATCAATGAACAAGTGTGTTCCACAGAGCTAAAGGCACATCAGGTTGTCTCTTTCCTTTCCTTAGTAAACAATGATAAATGCTATTTTGATTATGGAAATTCAAGAGATAGGACATGTTTATGGATTAATCATAACCCTGATGAGCAGCCTCAGTTACTAGTTAAGAGCTATTCTGATAAACACAATGAATCTAGAATATCAGAATTTTTTTCAGAATTCAAAGATAAATCTGCTATGATGAGGACCATAACTAGTACCCTGTTACTCCTGCACAACCTAAAGAAATATGCAAGTAGGGGTGTTCTTGGGTCTTTTTTCCTGGGTTTCAGTTTGCCTTGGGGAGGCTTGTATATAGTTTGGTAGGGTATTTGTTTTTTGTTTTTGTGTTCTTCTTTTGCTGTTTTCTTTTTAGGTTAGCTGTTTGTATAGCTTGTCTTCTTTTTGTTTCTTTCTGTTTGTACAGTTTTTTCTGTTGTTGTGTTGTTTGTACAGCCTGTTTGTTTGGTTTGTTTGTTGTCTCCTCAGCAGGGATCTTTATTTTACTGTAGAGTATTAAGGAGCAGAACTAGCAACCATTCAAAACAGTATATAATTTAGGATATTCAGGTTAACCATTTGCAATTTACGCATAACTTGTCACTGTCATGAATGTAGAGAGTTGTTCATCTTCTAAAGTTTTGTATTCAATAAATGTGATTGAGAATTCGAAGCAGGTTTCTCACGATGACACACCTAAAATCCTTGGGTTTGTTGAACCTACCAGTGTAGATATTAGGTGAAAAATCAGAGGTCACCCTTGCTACCATTACAATTCTCAGCTTAATTTCAGCAAGTGTCCACTCCTTGCATCATCATGAAGTTACAAATTGCTATACCTTATGAAATCTTTCAAAATTAGAAAACAAAAAAAATAAATAAATAAATAAATAAAGCGGATTATACTGAAAATCCAGATTAAGCCATCTAAGTAACTCTACCGGGGCTATGGACGCTCGCTGGCAGTGGGGCTCTACTTAGGAGAATTGTAACGATAACCTTGTCGGGGCTATAGACGCTCGCTGGCAGCAAGGCTCTATCCGGTCGGCTATGAGGGAATATCCTCACCTACGTAGGCTAATGTCAGTCACTGGTTTGTTCAACCGATCTTCAAGATGAGGATAATTAATCACATGCACACAACTAAACTGAAAATGAAAATTCATGCATCTTTATTGAATACTTTGAGTCTCAAGCTGAATAGTAATTTGCAGGAAAGATAGTTGGAAGTTATGAGTTCATTACATCTAGTTTCCTTGAACACTCTGAATTTAATTGTTTTGTTTTGGTTGCTAGTTGTTGTGATGTTCACAACACGCCCCATTATGCTCCTTAGCAAAATGGGGACCCCTGCTGATGTCTTGCTTTTTGCTCCTGCTTGTGTTTTTTCTGCTTTCTGGCGGTTTGGTAAAAATGAAGGTCAGGTGCATCATCATCATGATATATGATAAGGTAGGTCATCATCATGAGGTCTATTTGTCAAAGTTCATATTTTGTTTCTGTGACCTCATATTTTAAAAGAGCTTGAAATTCCATGCAGGTTTGCCTTTTACTTCACTTGAAAATTCGTCCATATGTGGAAGTTATGCACGGTCAAAGTCTTGGTCAAACCTGATATTCGCAGGAGCATCATCATATTTTTTATATCCTAAGTCATGTTGACAGGATCATCATGATCTTGGTCTATCACCCGCTAAAAATCATGCAGTCGCAGTATCCGGACATCAATTTTAGGTGGTAGTTCCCTTTACCCGTCAAATGGCCTCAGGCGCATCATCAGCATCATGATTTTAGGAGGGTCATATTATAAACTCGGTTTTGCTGTATAAACATCATCATCATCATATTTGAACCCCCCCGATAATATCCTGAGGTTCGAATATCATGATGATATCGGCTTTCAGTCAGGGTAAGTTCCCCGTCGAAGTGGTCTGTTGTATCGCGAGCATCATCATGATATTTCAACATTACCTGATCTTTTCATATCATGCTGATCACCATTAGAAAAATCCACCTTCGGCATATTTGCATGCGCGTGTTATAATCCTATCGCAGGGTCATCATCATGATATTTGCTGAACTTCGAAATATGATGATGACGGCTTCTTGATCATCATCCTGATCTTTCACAGGACATTCGCTGAAATTCGCTAAGTAATGAAGACATCATCATGATATATTCGAAGGAGGATCATCATCTTCATATCCTCTTGATCTCCGGTTAGCGAATATCATGATGATCACCCTATCTTTTGAAGAGGTGGCCGATATTACATTTCTCAACAGCATCATCATATTTTGCAATATCACCCTAGCGCATTTATCATGATGACCTTAACTCATCCTTGTGCTTCGAAGACAAAATATCATGATGACGTCATCATGATAAATCGATGAGGAGGGTCATCATCATCATTTTTTATCCTGTCCTGATTGTCAAGATCATCATGATCTTGTTTGTTCGCCCGATATTTTGCCAAGTCCTCCTGCCGATGAAATACAACCTTTTGAACACATCCTGATGATCATCATCATCACATTTTCCCTTCGGCAGGATTTTTTCCAAACATGATCCGGTTGGCAAAATATCATGATGACGTCATGTTCTAAGTTTAACAAAGGACCTGAATATCATGATGACGTCATCCCGATCTGAATAGCGAAAAAACAAATATCCTCCTGATGATCATCATCACATTTTTCCTTCAACAGGATATTTTCCAAAACCCGATCCGTTTGCCCGAATATCATGATGACGTCTTATTCCAAGTTCGAAAAAAGCAAATATGATGATGATCATCATCATCCTGATCTTTCGAGAGGGTTACCTTGGCCGCGAAGGGATCTATTCACTTCATCATCCTGATCATGCTCCTTAGGTGACCCGATATCACAAACATCCCCCTGATCTTAACCGAACATGATGATGACGTCATCCTTAGCATTTCAATGAAGCCCGAATATCATGATGAAGTCACCATCATTTTTCCTCTCCTCGGCAGCATGATCATATTCGCATCCTCCTATTCTTCTTCAACAATATGATGATGATGATGTTGTTCTTTTCCCCGATATGCAGAAGCGAATCATCATGATGACATTCATCTGGGCCTTCAGGAGGGAATGCTATTTCTAGAATATCATGATGATGAGGTATATCGACTAACCTGGTTTTTTTGACGCACCGACAGCGAATATCATGCCGATAGGCGGGAAATGAGGCGGTGGACATTTTAAAGTGTTTTTTTTGGCGCCTCTGGCATTTTTCGGTCAGCGATGGTTGACCCGTGTAGTTTAAGCAGTCTGAACGCGTTTTGACGCGTTTTTTGAGCGATTTTCTGATCCGATTTTCTCCATCTTGCGCAGTCACCATGATTTGAACGCTTATTTTAATTTCCTGCTATTTTTATGTGATAAATGTGAAACTTATTGCTTGTCTTGTCTTGCAGGCTTGCAGTTGAGGAAGCAGCTGGAAAGTCAACACAGTGACCTCATGGAGACAGAAGATCTGATCTCAGGAGCAAGAAGATAGAGATGAAATGCAAAAGGTCAAGGCCATTCAAGTGAAGAGGAAGGTCGCAGCTGGAGGTATTACTACAAAAGACAAACAGAAGTTATTGCCCAGCTGCCGGAACTTCTCAGAAGGGGCAATATTTCGCCCAGATTTGACCACTGCTCAGAGATATTTTTGAGAACTGGTTCACCTGCATTTATTACTGTAACTAGAGGTTTGAACCAGGGGTTCAGTTAGGTTTTTTGCTGTAGTGAGGACAATCAGAATGTTATATATTGTGCCTCTCTACACTGTAATACTTGACAGCAGGGATTTTTAGGGCCTACAACAGGGATTTTTAGGGCCTACAACAGAGATTCTAGGAAAACACAGCAAGATAGCTTAGCATAGTTTAGAGTAGAAGAAGGAGGTCGCCTGTTTGTCTGCAGTAAGGTGCGCGTGGAATGTCTGGCCGCCTTACTGTATCTGTAAAGCTTGTAAGTTCTCTGTAGTATGATCAATGAAACTAAGAGTCATTCTTACATTGTAAATCATGTATGGCTATTCGTTTCTAATACAATAGAATCTGGAGTTCTGCATCTATCTTCTGAGTGTTCTCCTGCTCTTCTTTGTGTTTTGAAATATCTTCTTTGAGAGCTTGCAATTTTAAATGTATGTTTGTGAAAATGCTCAGAACTTACATTTAGGGTTTTTACTGTGGATTTGATCAAACTATTGTGGTATTTACATAAGTGCATAACAGAAACACTTAGATCCTTTGGTAGATTAAGTGAGGTATAGAGTAGATCTTTCTAACTTTTCCCAACCCATCTGAAATATCTAGCTGAAAACGTAGAAATCCAAAGGAAATTGTCTCAAATTTGAAGAAGCATGATAACAGAGCTATAAGTAGATAGTTTTCATAAACAGATCAAGAAGAAAGCTGCAAAAAATCCAAGAAAACCCTCTGGAACTTGCAGCCCAGTATCACTCTTATGCAAAGGAATGAAAAGCATTGACATATCTCATGACCTTTTTGCATATTCTTAGGCTAGTAAACCACAAAATAAACCTAAACTACGTAAGGCCCCTTGAACATTACAGCTTCACATTGACCAACTGAACTTGACCAACCGAACCATTGTAGACTTGGGATTAGTTGAATCACCAAATGATTCCTTCTTGTCTTTCAAGTATAGTTTCAGTTCATTATATGTGAATTTTAACTTATTGTTATGATTGCATCAAAACAATCATCAACAGTAGGGTTTATGGTGTTTCAATCTTTCCAACTTCAACTTAGTCACCATCTCCTCTGAAACTAGGTTATCTGAACTACCACTATCAATCACAACTTTACAACACTTACCTCCTGATTTGCATCTGGTTCTAAACAAAATTTTCCTTTGCGGTGGTTCCTCATTTATTTCTACTTGAAATAGTGCTCCTCTCATCACAAGTGATTCTCCTTTCTCTAGTTTACCAACTGTACTAGGTGATCCAACAGGTTCTTCTTCAACATAAGTTGCTCTTCTAATATTCTCTATCTTCTTACTTGTACTAAACTGATTACATACAAATTCTCTATGTCCTTCATCTCCACACTTGAAACAAGTACCTTTGAATGTTCTCTTATCAAATCCTCTTCCTTCCCTCTTGTATCCTTCATTATTGTATGCACTAGGGTTTCCTCTCTGATAAAAACTTCTATCATCTCTCCGATAAGCATTATTATCTCTGTCATCCTTCTTGAATGGGTTGTTAGGCTTGTTTTTCTCCGCAAATGATCTATCTCCTCCGAAAATGTTCTAACTCTCTAAAATTTACCCCCTCTGCCTCTTTGTCTTGGATCATGCCTTTTATTCAACTTCTCTTTAGCTTTTAGGGTGAACTGATATGCTTCTTCCAAAGATGTCATCTTTACCAAGCTTAGTTCTTATTGAATGCTCAATCTTAGTCCATTGATGTATCTAGCCACTTTCTCCTTGCTTTCTTAACTATGTCTTGTTCTTATAATCATCTTATGAAATTCTTCAGTATACTCTGTCACAGATTTCTCGTTTTGTCTCAAGTTTTGCAATCTTTTCAACAGCTTCAGCTCATAGTCAGCAGGTATAAATTGATTCTTCAATTTTGTCACCATCCAATCCCACTTCGTAATATTTTCTTTTCCTCTTCTATTTCTTTCCAACTAAACTTCTTTCCACCATATAGCAGCATGTCCTTTCAATTTTTTCTTTGCAAATTTCACCTTCTCCATATCTTCAACTTCTTCATACTCAAAGTATTCTTCCATGTCATTTATCCAATCAATCAATTCTTTAGGGTTCAAATTACTAGTATAGTTCGGCACATCAACTCTAGGTCTCTTTCCAATCTTTGAAATAGCTTGCAACATTTTTACTTGATCTAATTCTTCTTCTTCATCACCTTCTAGGGTTTCACCAATTTGTTCAACATATTGAAATTCTTCTTCATCATCACTTTCAACATTAGGTCACAGTGTCAATCCTCTTTGCCTATCTTCTTCACTAGAATCCAAATAAATTCACATTATTTTCATCATCTCCATCATTTCATCCATTCTACCAGCCATTGTTCTAATAGAAACAACTCTCCTAGGCTACATTCTTCCTAGAATCAAGTGCAAATTGCCTCATGTTCAGTGATTGGGCTATAAGGTGACAACTATCTCTCAATCGACGATCGGTTGCAACACAAGTAACCTGCCTCAATTCGGTGATCTATTCACAACAAGATCTTATATAATTCCTTCGCCAACTTCACTTAACTCACTCCCAAAGACTCAAACTTTTTCTCTAATACCACTTGGTACAGTCACGGTAGGAGGGTTTACAGAATGAACTGTCCAGGCTATGCAGCAAAAGTAAACAAAATAGAAACAACTCAAAGATATGAAACAGACATAGTTTTAGTCATTTAGTCTATAATAGAATTCAAATACAATTTGGCCAACATCATGCACACTTACAATTAGGGCTCATAGGCCTGATTATAGAATGTCAGAATATGCACAAGATATAGCGTTGAAGCTCCTTCACACAAAATCCAAACTATGAACTTATGCTAATGATCATCACTTGATAACTCACTACCTTCCTAAGGGTCTATTACATTAATATATATCATCTATGGTACAAAAGATTCCTCCTCATTGGCCAAGGAAGGTCACAAACTCCAATGAAGAGATATAACGTGTGTACACGGATAGGTTAGGCCTAATCATGTAGAACACCTCTGCAAATGAATGGAATGATGTGCGGATCTCGAGGAAGGTTAGCCACAAACCAAAGATCATTAAATGATGTGTCGTTAGGCTCCACAAGTGAAGGAATGCTCTACAAGTTTTTTGCTTTAGCTGATTATCAGAGACTATCAAGATGCTCTGTTCTGAGAAAATAGTTGATCTTCTAATAGCAATAACTTTCTGATACTTAATCCAAATGATCTAAATTCTAGATATGATTTAGGTGAAGATATCTAGATGCTAAGTCTAGCTCTGTAAGATGTGAAATGTAATTGTTGTCAAATGTGGACCACAATATAGAAACTATTTCTAACTAAACTACCTAAACTAAACTAGAAAATGAAAGGAAACAAACTGAGCTGCAAACAAACTAAAATGCATTGAATGTTTTTGGTTGATGCAAGATTGCTCTTGAACTAGGGATGCTCCTGCATCACATCTAGGCATACAAAAAATGTCCCAAAAACTAGTTTCCTATAGACTTTTATGAAATAATGGGTGGCCTTTGCTTGACCTTGAAGATGGAGAGCCAATATGTGACTCATCCTCTCTCTACCATCAAGTAGACCTCCTCAACAGAAGTTCATCCAGCTCCACCTGTTAATACAATCAAACAATATGCATGTTAATATAGAAAATGTATGAAATATATAACATCACATATGTGATCGATCACTTACCGCCATCCGATGATCACTCTCCATCATCTTGTCTCTCTCTTCATCCATAGTTGGATGGGCTGGAGTTGTGACCTCCTATGAGAAACATTAATAAGAAAAATTGACTAAACATAAATATCATTTATGTACATCAAATGACATGATCTATAAAATGAGAAATACAAAATTATGACATTTTCATGTTATTGGCTCATACCTCGGTCAAGGGATTTGAAGACATCATGGCTGCAACAATGCCTACCTGCCCTGACTTACAAAGATGAGGAGTCTCCATATGCAACATCTAAAAATAGAGTTCAAGATTATTTGACCAAAATAAATACATAACACTATTTAAATACATAATGGTTAGAAATGGTTAAATTTACCTCCGTATAAGTGGTGGTTTTGCATCCAAGGGACTAAGGAAACCATGGAGGTACTAGTGAAGCTCCTTGTTGAAATCATCAAATTGTCACAAAATAATATTACCATTGATATATGTACAATAATTATGATCATGTGATAAATTCCATACCTTCTGACTTGACCTCCTCTCATAACCTGCCAATAGATGGCTAACGAAGACAGGATGAAGACTCTAACCCTAGAATTTCATTGCACAGACAATTACATACATTATTTTTCACTTATAATATAGATAGTCATATAAAATTAATTACAAATTTCAAATAAAAATATATTAAATCAAGATGATACTTGTAAAAAATTACCTGAGAGTCAATACCAAATGTATGATGTTCCCACATGAACTACAAAAATGTGGGGACAAATGATGCCTACTACCCTCACCCTCATCAGCCTGGGTATGATCATCAGCATGTTGTGCTAGAGACTGCTTGAGAGTAGTCAATGAATGTAATGTCTCCACCTCAACACTCTCCTTCAAAGTCGAAGGGAGTGACACACGTTCTAGCTTCAACATAGATCTAGGTACACAATTTTCATCTCACTGAGCCCCCTCTCTATCTTGGGCAGAGCCGCCACCTCTAACCTAGAACTCTTGAATGTCAAAATAATTAGGAATCTTCTTCAGGACGAACTCACAATAGAGTTTCCTCGAGAAATATTGTGGCACCTCATCATTGTTGCATGGGTGCTCATCAAAGACCATGTATCATCTATCCTAAAAGTTTTGGGATATTTCTTCATTCCTAAACCAATGGATAGGGAACCGTTTTCAAGTTTCTTCTAATTTTTTGGCCAGGTTTAGGATTAATAAAGTGTGCACATAATTGAGATTTTGTAATTTTTTCATTCTTCACTTGTGCATATGACAATTTGTTGGAATAGTATTACCAACACCTCTTGCTATAGCCTTCAAATTTGGTGATTTGTTTTGTCATTGATTTGATGTGGGAAATAATCTCCTCTAATGACTTTTCAAGTGCTCTCCTGGGATCGGTGCTTGCACTTGAATTGTTTAGACTTGAATAAGGGTTTGAAGATGTCTTTTGTTTTCTTCTATTTTCCCTAGGTAGTTTTCTTGTGTATCCCTTATATTGTGAGGGCGTGGAGGTGGGCTTTGAGGGTTTGGAGGGTTTGGAAGGTTTTGGGGGTTGTTTTGACCCTCCTCAGCTGGATTTGGGTTTTCTCTTGCCTCATTAACTGTAAATACAAATAAAAAACTAACCAAACATTGCAAAAGTAAAAATTCTTCTCAAACTAACAAAAATAAATCAAACCCTACCTTCTTCGACTACTAGACCCTCCAAATTTGCTTCACGATGTCTTTGATGGTAAGGTGGCATCGTGAAAATCTCAATTTCTCTCTCACACTTGCTTAGAGAGACTTTCCTTGAACACATTCGTACTTTGAAGACTATTTTTTTGCATACAAACTCCTTTGGCCATAGGTGAATGGCAGAAAATGGAGTTTTTTTACTTTTAAAGAAATTCAAAATGTGAGTGCATTATAACATGCTCACGTTATAATGCGCTCATGTTTTGGCCTATTTTGGACCAAAAAGTCCCATGGTGGTGAATTTTTGGTCCCCCATCTTTGTGCATACACCCTACTAGGGAAAAACTTTTTATTAGATGATGAAAACATTTGTATTTACTGCTTCTAATAGAAGGAGATATCTCTGCCCACTTTTCCATGGATGTAACCAATTTTGGTGAAACACATAATTCTTTATGTCTATGTATATTTTTCTATGGCTAAATTCTATTGTCTCCATTTTCTAATTCTTGTTTAATGACAAATAACTCTTTTTATCTGCTTCATTTACATAACAACCCATTGTTTATGACATTTGAAATTTTAGCCTCAAGTATCCTTTTTTTAATTATTCGATCATATCTACCGACTATGGTCCACATTTTATTAGATCATGAAGGAGAACTATAGTAACTATTCAATTTTTGTATTTTCCCTCTAGAGAGTCAATAATTGAGTAGTTTATGACTAATAGCTTTTGTCCCCTTTTTATAGTTTTTAATTCAATATTTGAAAAGGTTAAGATGTACATTTAGGGAGAAATACTTAAATAATATTTTTTTGTATTGTTATTGATCTTTGCAAATTGTGAAGATTATTTTGAGGTACAATACAATTATTTTATTTGACATGTTTGTAAATCATCATTAGCACTGATCATTCCTCTATAATTAATTGAATAAATCCTATTTAGTTGATTAATTATCCCCATTTTCTTTGGAAAACTAATTAAACAATTTTTCCTTATTTAATTAATAATTTTACTATTCATCCACTATTCATTCACTATTCACCCAAACATTAATTAAATAAATCAAAACTATTTGTTTATTTAGTTAATTGTTCATCCATAGTCCAACCAAATATTTATTTATCTAAGTTCATCTCATACCATGCAAATATTAAATAAATTCTTCTATTTCTTTAATTTCCTATATTATCTACTTTTCATTAGTTGTTAAAATCAAATCATTAACCTTCCATAATTATTTGCACATTATTAAAAATGATTAATAACATAAATCATGCACAAGTCTTTAAAGTATACAGATAGGTCAAAGGTATGGCCTTGATTTGTATATGCTTGCTACTTTGGACATGCACAAGATCTTCACATCCTTTCAAAAAATTGCTTTTCAATCTCCCACCATCTACTTTATCCAAGAAAAATCGCCACCAATGATTTTGCTTGAATCTCCATACCAACTTTGACCACCATTCATATGGTGCCACTTATAGGCTTCTTATGTTTCCCATTCTCTCAATCAATCAGAGCCTTGGACCTCTCAAGACAATCCTATCCCTCCATTCACTTATCCAAAAATCTATAAATAACACCCTTCACAAGTCATTTTAAATATATAAGTTAAATGTAATGCTATGCTATTGAGTTGAGCATGAGCACTGACCTAATAATCATCTCTCATCACAATCAATCTTAGAGCACAACTACCATGGCTTGGTGTGACAAGGAGATTTTTGGGTGATAATTTGTATTTGTGTTTATCCATTTTAGCTAGTTTCCTAAGGCTTAATTTTTTTGTGTTGATGCTTTGTGGAACTTTATTTTGATTCTTGTTTGCAGATCTTGTCTGACATCTACATGGTATAGAGCAATGCAAATGAAACACTTCTCATTTTTTAGCAATCTATGCACCTAGCCATTTCAAGGGTTCATTTTCAGTATTTTTGTTATCTAATTTTTTAGATTCATGTACTGAAATCAATTCTATATAGAAAAGTTGTCAAAAAAAAAAGAGAGAGAGAGGGCCATTCAATCCTTTGCATGTCTACCCGTCTTGGGTAAAATTTCTATTTGTAGGCATTTGCTTGTTTTTTTGGATAAAAATCTAATTTTGTAGGATCGAAGGTTGCTAGCTAAAATTCCTCTAGTTTTGAGAGTTTTCTGGTTAGTGGCAAATCATTTCGCATTTGTAGACATATCTAGTTCAATTTGGGCTTTCTTTGAGCTCTCTAGTTTGCTTTCTTGACAGTATTTTGATTGCTAGTCTATATGTTTTTTGGATGCCATTTGTGTGTGCTTCACCTGGTTTCCACTTTACCAAACACGTTTTGTGTTTTTGAGCATCTCTTTACTCAGGCTTCGATACTCCATAGTGACAGCCTCTCCTAAGGAATGTCTCCATGCCTCCCTGTTGTCACATTTTTTGGTTTCCAATAGCAGAAGCATCAAGCGGCCTACATTGGCATTTGACACCAATGACGCCCTCCTTCTCAGCACTAGCACGTCTTAGAAGACTCTTGTGGCATCCACGTTCCACCTGTGGACATCAATGTGGCTGTTTAGGCCCTATTTGGGCACCCTATAGTCTCCAACAACATGCCTACTCCTCTGTAGCCTCCAACAAAACTATTTTCTGCATGTTTGACATTAGTGTTAGTATCCTTACACCCCTGCCAGGTCATCAATGCCCTTATAGTCGTATTCAGACTCCTCCACAGATCTTGGCAGCATTTTAGGCCAATTGTTTTTTGAAAAAGTCTTGTTTAGACTCCTTTACAGCATATCATTGTTATATTTTGTTTGGTCTTTGTTTATTTTCATACATTGCAGCCATTGACTACCACATTCAGCATTTTTTCTTCTAGCATTTGTTGATTACTTTCTTGTTACAACAAATGTCACTTGTATCCATCGCCCTCTATAGTTACATTCTTATTTTAACACAGTACTCTATGCTCTATTTTAATCTGACAACTACTTAGGAGGTCAGTTATGTGACTTATCAAGTCACTTAGACATTCACATTATATTTGAACATAAACAATGTTGTACCATGACATACAAACTACTAGTGGTTAGAAAACCAACAAAGATATCACATTCATGTCAAAAGGAGATCACAAAGTGCTTTCAAATTTCTAAGGAGAGAGTTATTTAATATTGGGATACAATTGTAAGGGGGTTTATTTTCTTTTGGGAAAATTGTCTTGAAGCTATGTAACGTGACTTTTTCAAAGTCACAATATAATGTCAACATATAAAGTTAGCATTTGATTTCTAGCATATAAAGTCAATATATAAAGTTCACATTTTAATCGCTCGTCAAAGATGAAGGGTGAGGCCCGGGTTGGAAGGAGGCCAATTCCCATTCTTCATTTCACCTTGATTCCAATGAGTGGTTGGAAGGCTATTCACCTCACAGATAGGCATTTTTTTTTGTTTTTTTAGTGTTGATTATTAAATTAGGCATTTTTTGCAAGAAATTTATTCTCCATGCATTGGTCAAATTTATTTTGTAAAACATACTAAGTTATAAAGTGCCAAAATATAGGGGGGTCTCTCTGTTTCAGGAGTTTTGGGGGGGCTTCATTGCACTATTGAATTTTTGCATTTGATCTTTGACATCATATAGACCATGTCTACACATTGCATAGTAAAATGTACTTATTGTGGGAGCACTCAACATGGGGATGAATTTTGTCCTCATTTCTCTCACGATGTCTTTACAATGTTTTGTAAGACTACAAAATCATGACCTGACGTTTCATTCAGGATGACTTTCATTGATTCCTTGCATCAGAACATTGTCATCATGCTTCCAGATCCACCACAATGGGATGTATATCTAAAAGACATCACATCACTATTTGTAGAGTCTCACCTTTCAGATTTGGATCACACCATTGAGGATATTTGTCTTCTCTTTGATGCTAGCTTCAATGAAGTTACATCACCATCGTCTTCATCTATTATTGCTCAGGCCTTGCCTACTTCAGCTCGTATTGTGATAGATTATGTAGATACTTATGAGTCTCCATATCAGACTCCATTGTCATTCATCTTGACACTTTCTATAGTAGTATTAGATTCTTATGGGTCCAGTTATCACCATACATCTATGATCCCTGTGGTCCTTGTTGCCGAACCTTCATCACATGACAACCTTGGCTTGGAGATCATTGAGCATCCTTCAAAGACATCATGGGCATCGTCATTGTCTTTGGATCATATGTAGCATTCAGAGACTTATGTTGTTCTTTGTTGGGAAGATATCATGCACCTTTCTGTAATTTTCTTTCTTCCACAAGGAAGACATGTTGTTCAATGCTTTAGAATCACTTTCAGCATTCTTCATCAAGCATCACTTAGCAACGCATGATCCATCATCTTATGGTGGGCTCTCTAGTCCCTCTCTTTCTCTCCTATGGGGGGAATATTTCATGTACTTTTGTGATAGATGTAGTCCTTGGGGGGCCATGAGCCCTCCTTCTATCTCTCTTCTTTTCACTTGTACATTTCCATGCTTCATTTCTCTTTTTGAGAGGGGTTTTTCCCATTGGGTTTTCTCTTTCACTCCGTTTGTGAGAAATTTGCACTGTACATGGGTACTATTGGTTCTTTCTCTCCGAATCAACAGAGGGTTTGCCAGTTCTAATCCACAAGTAGATTCAGCCAACAGAGGGTTTGCTACACCAAGGGGGTTATCCCTATAGCTAAAGATTTGACCTTGACTCGCCCAACAGAAAGATTTAGCTTTTTAGTCACAGGTAGAGTACTCTCATTTTAGGACCAAGATTTGTGTGATGAATCACAAGCTTGGTAGTGTTCTTAGACATATCTCACTGGTTTGGTATGAGAGTATGTGGGGGTCCTATTCCTACTCCTACAAACTAATAGTTTGGAGTTATGAAATGATTTATATTTATGGTTAGAGTTATGGGATTTTCCTAGACCCTTTGAACAGATAGATTCCCAGACCAGTGCCTTATCTGGGTAGCAGAGTCAAATCTATGAATGTAAATGTTTCCCTATGATAACATGACTTCATATCCAGAGGACTTAGGTAAAATATTGCTACCTAACAGCAATATATCCAAGAAAGAGTATTACCTATGATCATACTTTGCAAATCCTATGATGTAATCCATTTTCCTTTGTATCTAATCAAAAGCCTATTTAATCCATCCCTTGAGTAGAGGCCAGAATCAGACACACAGTATAGCAAGTATATATTGAAAAACTTTGAAGCCCTTGACAACCTTGTTTGAAAAGGAAAACAAATAACATACAGGAGATAATCATAAACAATACACACACCAGGTGTTT
Source organism: Cunninghamia lanceolata (assembly GCA_027924645.1). Lineage (NCBI taxonomy): Eukaryota > Viridiplantae > Streptophyta > Pinopsida > Cupressales > Cupressaceae > Cunninghamia > Cunninghamia lanceolata. The sequence continues at coordinate 7,785,266 of BSBN01000934.1, forward strand.
TTCATTTAAATTCAATCTTCATAGAAAGTCATCATATAGGAATTTATCATTTACAAAACAAGAAAAACTGATACACCAGATCAAGGAATGAGTTTGTAACCAAAAATGCCTTTCAAAATGTGAACAACTTGTGTTTAAGGTCAAAGTAGAAAAGACCCAAAAAACATCCCCCCACCCCTGTAGAATGGCCACATATTCCTCTTTAAGGAGCACACAAGCTTCTAGCCACCTACACCTCGATAGGCTTCATAAATGTAAAGATCACTTCTTTAGATTTTTGATGTAGCAATCAGATCTTTATTAAATTTTTTAGTCGCTGAAGCTATCAGATCCTCCATGAAAGCCAACGGCGCAAACAACCTGGACCTTGAGGAAATAAACAAATGTGATGTTTTTTCCATCACCGTGCAGTAAGGTCGGTTGACTGTGGAATGAGTGCGTAAACATGGTGCCAACAGACAGTCGTTTGAAATATTTAACCTCGACCGTAGGCTCGGGCTCCACACGGGCAAGATCAATGGTCGAAATACACTCATGCAAGTTGAAAATCCACATCAAAAACATTGAAAAGTCCTTACACCAGTGAGATTGCGCCACGCAAGCACCCTTTTCCTTTGCTAACTTTTCATATACTTGTGAGATCTATTTATCTCACATTCACCCTGCAATGCTCCCCTAACCGCTTTATATACCAGGCCACATGTAAACTTAATGTCACACATTTTTCCCTGTCATGGCCCATGATCTACCCGCTAGTGGTTTGTCGCTCCATCTCCCGCCAATGCCAACACCTTATTGGTGTGACCCCAAGCAGTCGGAGCAACACTCTCCAGGCACGCCGATGCATGTTATCACACCAATGGCTCTCCTTCATATCTCATCGGCTTATTAGCAGGACCACAGAATAAGCGCCGATGTATGTTGTCTTGGCAACTGATCCCCCTATATCGGTGTGACCCTAATCCATCGGAGTGACACTTCCACAACACACCGATGAAGACTGTCATGCCAACCCACTTCCATACATTTCATCGGCCTGTCGGAGGAAGTTTTAGCTTAGCTGTCGATGGCTACTATTACAGTGATAACTATTTAGTACCTCTCATCAGCCCGTTAGAAAGACATTTGACTAGGCCGCTGATGAAGCTTGTCACGGTAGAGCTCCATTGTATGTCCATCTTGCATGTATCCTTACCTTCATCGGCCTATCGGCGGGGCCACAAAATTAGTTGCCAATGCACATTGTTTCGCCAATATGACTCTAGCGATGGGAAAAGGAGGTAAGAAGGCAATGGGGCTGGTCACTCAACAAGCCAAAAGGCATAGGTTAGAACTTGAACAACTAGGAACCCACTACAGGAGATCAATGCAAAATTAAAAGATAAAGCGCAAGACCTTGGGACTTAGAAATTTCATGGTTTGAAATGAAAAGACCAACAGATTTTCAAGCTCGAAACCCTAACCCTAGGTGTAGGCACCACCAAGTACCTTATAAGGGTTTAGTCCTGGGCCTCATATTTTCTTTTAGCATTTATACTCCCTAGGTATCACTTAAGGGGGGTGTTAGAGTGTAGGGTTTATCATAACCCTCACCTAGGCTTAAGTCACACTTAGTGACTAGGTCTAACTTAACATTGACATTAAAGGATAAGTTCACTTTTTGAGGTTAGTGTTGAACATAATGAATACTGAGAGGGCGGGTGAATCAGTATTCTATAAAACATCTCTTTCACATTTATTAATCCATTTACCACATTCAATAACTTGAAAGCAAAACAAACTTAAGAACACCAACCATAAAGACATAACACATAAACATCAAAATTTTTATGTGGAAAACCCAAAAAGGGAAAAACCACGGTGAGTGTTAGCTCACAATATATTATGATAACAATATCAAATTACATGAAGGCTCACTGCCTTAGGGCTCACTTCCCAAAGACTCACTATCCTAAGAAGTGCTCATTGTAATAGGCTCACTGCCAAAATAAGAGAAGATCTAAGATAGATGAAGGATTGACTCACTACCAGAATAAATGCTACAAGTGCATCTACAAAATGCTGAGGCACAGTACCAATTAGGTCAGTATACAGATTCAAAGGTAGTCATAATGTCTACCCTACTTTTCTGCTCTTCTTCACATATGCTCTACCTTTCTGCTTTTACTATCCTTTTCTGATCATAAAACTACGTTAGATTACACACACATTTTATTTGCACTTTTTTCCACCTATCTCCATGCCACCAACATCAAAATTGATTGAGTATATATATCCGCAACAAGATTCATCTCATAATCAGGTCAACAAGCCAAACATGAAACGTGCATACAAATGTTATACCTTGTCGGCTTGATATTGTACACAAACAATAATGCAGACCCAAATAAACATACAATAGTCTTCATATAGGTCAACATCAATCATTCAATCACTTGGATTAAGTCTTCAAACAATATATCCTTACCGCATATAGATCCAACATGCTTGTTATCTTGTCTCTTATGTACACAATTGACAAGTTCAACTGTCACATCAAAACTTCCAATGCGGACCATATAAGACTCTAAAAATCATAGACAAGATTCATTATGGACCTCTTAGCATAACTTTAGAACTATGCAGCATAATATTCTTTCATAGAGAAATGCAGATCTTAGAAGTATTGTTTTGTTACAGAAAAATATTGTTAGATTGAAAGCCAATACTGAAGAACTTGTCAAATATGATCTAGTGGACTTTGTTGCTAGAGTTAAAAATCAAGGTTTAAAATCAAAATAGCAATGAATCAAACCCTAAATAGTACAATAGAGCATCAGATAACATGGAAATGAAAACAAGAAACGAATACAAACTGAATCCATGCTACGCTCAATTTATCTCCATTGCTCTTCTCAACGTCACATAGGAATGCAAGATTTTGAAGGGTCGATTGTTGAGGAATGTTGATTGCTCACTATTGCAATAGCATAACAATGGCATAGGATGATTGTAGACTAATTTTGGCAGCATGAGGCTACTTAAAAACTTGATGTCCAAATGGCTTGGTTTATGGTTGATTTATAAGAAAGACTAATTTGAATAAAGGGTTGTGATTGAAAGTTGATTTGTGCTATGTGGATGACTAGGATTGATTAGGTTTTCCCACTCCATGAGGAGTTGTAGTCATGTGACAAATGTGTGAAGGAGAATAAAGGGGACCTAATTTAAATATTTTATTTGAATTAGTTTGACATGTGAAGTGTATTAAGTGGAAGTTGTAGCATGTGACGTATTTGATTGTGGTGAGAGGTGAGGGAATAATCTAGATATTTTATTTGAATTATTTGCGACATGTGAAATGGGGATTAATTAAATAAATGGGATTTATTTAATTAATTGGGAAGGTTATTAATATGGGATTAGCAGTGGGATTAGTACAAAATGTCTTATGATACCCCTACTAAAGTGTTGACTAGGTAATGGTCAAGACATGGACATTTTTAATTGTCTACATTTTGCCCCTTTTTGAGATGATGTTCGAGATGATGAGATATGTGTCGAGTAACATCATTTCAAAGAAGCTAAGGAAAAGGATGATGAAATGGGATGATGGTGCTCCATCGAGAGGATAGGTGGATTGGACAAACACGGGTAGGCTCTCGAAATAAAAGTGGTTGGTGAAGAAAGAAAGATAAGGGAATGGATAGAAGAAAAGAATGGTGCCTTATGCTACAATGAAGGTGAGCAACCATGGTGTTTGATATAGCACTAGACATTTTGCACCAAGGTATAAGGACCAAGGTGATGATGTGTCTCGTGCCCCAGCATAATACAACCTTGTCTAGATACAATATATGTAAACTAGCTAGGAATGATTCAGATTTGATACAAACGCAAGAAAAAATGATAACACACACAAGCAAGTAAGCAAGCATGCACAAATGATTAAAAAAAACAAGATATTGCCCCTGTCAAGCTGTAAACCAATGATTAAGTGATTGATTGATTGATTGTTGATTGATTATGATGATAGTGATGTCTAATTTTAGGAAATGAAACATGTCATATAAGATACCTGATCTGGTTTTGACAGTGCAACGTCATGTCTAAGACAATTGATTGGTTGATTGATACTAGTGTTGTTGGCCATGAGAGCAACACCAGGATTTGATTAAAATTGATTGATTAATTAATTTGGTTTATGTCAAGATTAGGATCAAGACCATTGATGTAATTGAATAATTTGGCAAGATTGATTTCACTTGATTAGTATGGATAAATGATTGTTTCACATTTGGATTGTTGCTTGGATTGACTTGATTTGATTTGATTTGATTTGAAGTGATTGAATTGATGAATGGATTGAATGATTTGAAGTGGTCTGAAGCAATTGAGAGAATGGATTTGAATTGATTGATTGACTGAATAGTGATGATGATTGATGAATTGGATGAATTGATGTGAAGAATTGATTTGATTAGTGTGATTTGATTGAATGATTGGAAGAATTGAATTGATAATTGGATTGATTTTGTTGCTTGGATTTTTTATGGATATTTTATTTTTTTGTATTTTGATTTTATTGGAGAAATATGTAGTTGCATGGACCATGTCAATTCAATATGCTCATAAATGTTGGTAAGGGAGATTGCATGAAAGTAAAATGGATTAGATAGATAGTGGATTATGAAATAGAAAGGTAGTTGATTATGATGTGAATTATGTAGGACTTAAGCAAGGATGGATGAAAGGTTTATGCAAAAGCATGGACTATAGGAATGTGATAAGGTAGAGATGTAGGGTAATGGTTGAATGTGTAGATTGTTTGTCATTGATGTCGAAGTGTCTTGATGGTTTGATGTTGATCATCAGGTTATCAGGAGTTGATGAGTTAAGGAGATCTTTGATGTACTATTATTGTGTTTAGGTTGTCATCAGGATTCTCTTCAAAGTGTCAAAAAATCATGTTGTTAAGGATGTAATTTATGGCTTGATTTGATCATGTTAAGGTGTTTGATCATGTTTGATCATTTGATGACAAAATATAGATGTTGATCTCTATGGTGCTTTGGTGTGGATCATCTCTCATCTCATGTGTTGATCATTTCATGTTATAAGCCTCCATAAGGTGTTCATATCTTTGTATTCAGTTGGAGGTTTTTGTTCATGCTATATTTCAGTGCTTAAGGTTCTCATTTCATGTCAGGAATTATGAATCATCAGTTCATGACGAGATGTTTAGAGTTCGTATAACATAATCTCATCTCATGATTATTCAGAGTTGGCATAACAAATCACATTGATGTATACTCCATTTTCTTATGTCTATTGAAGGTCAAAGGTTGATGTCTAGTTCATGCAGGAGGTCCACATTCAATATTGCTCAGAGGTTTTAATTGTGCATTGTTAGATTGTCTTATCCTTGATCACATTCAATAGCATGATCACTTTCAAAAGTATTTGGTTTTATCAAGAGCTTTGGTTGATTTATGACAATGTTCATCAAGAGCTTAAGTTGATATGATCTATAGTTCTAGTCATCATAATGTTTCACAATGACCTCATAGTAACAAATTTATGATAAGTTAAGGTTAAGGATTCAATGTGTTATATCCTTCAAGAACAAAACCCTAGATAAAGTGCTTAAGGCACATTATGTGCAACCCTCATTGACCCGTCATACACTTTATTATCTTTTTGTTTATAAAATGAAGTTGACCTTTCATTAGAAGTAAGATCACTTAAAGTGACCAGATAAAGGGTGGTTGGGTCATGGAATGTCCAGTCCAATTTGCTAGGGAAACCAACTCTTCCAAGTTCATTTTAAAAGGGTGAAGCACCAAACTAAATCAATAAACAAAATTTCATTTTCAAGGGGCGCTAATATGTTGATCAATGACAGAGATTTAAATTGGTTTCAAATTCCAACAACTACTCTCCTCAAATGAATTTGACAGTTGGCTTTTATAATTTGGCCCTAACTACTTGTAATGGTATCTTCAATGAACCTAGAGGCCAGAAAAATCCATAACTCATTTTGTGTGATAGATTGTGTGATGGAAGTTGGTTTGTAAGGTTCTACAGATACAGACCTTCATATTAATATACAATTTGTGAAGGATAAAGGAGAAATGTAGTGTAATTGAATAGCTTGAATTGTGTAGAAATTAAAGATTTTATGAGAACATGAGTCTAGGTGACATAGATGCAAAGAAAGATCTTATGAAAGATATGCAGGGTCTGATAGCTTTTTAAATTCAGTGAGTTATATAGGTAGAATGTGCTTGCCAAATCGTTAGGTTAGAGTATGATGAGGAGGCTTTGATTACAGAAGGAAGTAAGAGAATTTGTATCAGGTACTCTATGTTTTGATGATAGTTTAATGCACTTTATCTATTTGATTGTGACAAGAAAATGATGTAGGAGTGTTCTCAAGATTTAGGATTCATCCATGATGTCATTGTGATTAAAAGCTCTTGCCTTATATTATAATATCATTGTAATATTCTCTTGTATTGAGTACTTGGTGGTCTTGTAAAGGAGAGATAAGGAGTATTTTGTATCTAAGTTGTAAAATTCATCTATAACCAGTGGTCTTCAATGTAAATAGAGTAGGACTCTGTGTTGTCTTCTTGTATCATCCCATGAGGCTTGGTTGGTCAGTAAAACATTAGGGGTTGGTGCTCCTTGAAGTAGGTGCTTATAAACTAAATGGTCAGTGAGGCCTTGGGTGATTGGAGTGGGTGCTTCAATACTTGATTGGGAGTGGGTGCTCCTATACTTGTACCTAATGAGGTATTTGTACTTTCTATTGAGGTATTTTGGTTAAGCCAGTGAGGCATTTTCTTAGTGGTTTTTCATCCCTATGAGGGTTTTCCACTCATGAAATTCATTTTGTTATGGTCTCATTTGATGTGTGCTTTACTTGGTCTTGATTGTTATTTAGTATTTGAATTCTTACTTTGATAAAGCTTGCTAAATTAATTAGTTGTTGTCAGCATAATTTCATGCACACAAATTAGAAGAGAAGTAATTGAATTATTTTTTAATACAACTCTGATTTACCCCCCTCTCAATGTTGTCCATACTCCAACAATTGGTATCAGAGCATAGGTTCCCTATAGAAGTCTAACAGGCTCGGGTAGGTCCTTATAGTGAAGTTGATTTAGAAGGTGAACTCTTGTGTGCCTTATATAAAATCAAGCAACTTAGAAAGGAGAATCAGAGATTAGAAGACCAGCTTCAAAAAGAAAAAGACTCCAAAGACAAGGTATGTTTAGATTTTAAAAATGTTTCTTTAGAGTTTGAAGAGGCAAGAAATTAGATTATATTCTTAAAGAGTCGTGTTGAATAATTTGACAAATTGATTATAAGTCTAAATACTACAATTGAGGAAGCCAAAAGAATAATAGATGTAACAAAATCTTACCTTAAGGTGAAAATAATTGAATGTCTGAAATGAGAGGCATAAACTGTCAATCTGAGAAAAGATTATGAAGGTCTCAAGGTTCTATCCAAGAAATATCAGGAGTTTGAAGAAGCACAAACAAGTTGAATGACATGTTGAGAAAACACAAGCATTGCAATGACACTAATGGTCTAAGTTATGAAGAAGGAGAGTGTTCCAATGCAAGAAATACACCTAAAAGAAGATAGACTTGAGTTATCATGTTTGTGAGGCCTATTTCTTGCACTCTCTTATTTTTCTTGTTTCATATTTACAGTTGATGACATTTCAACATTTGGGGACTGTTGATCCTGATATGCAGATTCTCTAGACTATATCCCTTTACTTTGGTCAGCTATGTTTCGTATGTTGTGATGTGACTATATTCTCATTTTGATTCACTGATGATGATTAGACATGTGATATGCATTTTGATGATATTAGAGATGTTAACTGTGAAATCATTATATGGATTTCCTATAAGATTTTAATCTTTAGATAGTATATAGAAATGCAATTATGAATCTTATTTATGATGTGATTTTTATAATGTTTTAAATTAATATGCAATGGTGTGAGTGTATGCAATTCCTTTCTTCAGCTATGATGTGTGTGTGTGTGTGTTGGATTAATCTATTTGTTCTAGTGCCTAGGTGATTTTCTAGACCATGGAAAATTGTAGATCGATCTCACACCTAATGTGTTTCCTGTGTTAGACTGACCTAGTCCTAGGGGGACCAAGATCATGTGTGAACTGTATGATGTTTTCATAAATGTTTGCATTTTATTATTTGGCTTAGATTTCACCCTTTTATATTATTTAATTTTACTGTTGTAAAATATGTGTTTTAATTTACACCACTTGGTGTCTTTTAATTTTAGTGGCCATTTTATGTAAATTTTCACTTCCTAAAGTGTTTAGTATGGGCTAAAATTAACCCTAGGTGGTACCGCTAGGGTCTAGGGTCCATTTGAGCATGCCAAACCCTAGGGTTACCCCTGTCTAGTCACCTTAACCTTAGCTTAAAGTAAAATGGCGAAAATTCAAATTAAATGAGTGTGGGAGATGATTCATGCCTTGAAACAAGACCATTTTCCCTTTCCAAGGCATGGAATCCCATCTCCTTGAAGACTTGGGGAGTCTTCAAGACCCCCAAGTGTGTGGAACCTTCCTCCAATGCTCTCATACATGTGTGAGAGCATCTTGGAGTGAGGGGGATCCCTTTAGAGAATAAGGTGATGACATGTGTCATCCCTTATCCTCTTGGAGCCCATTTGAAGAGATGCCACCTCTCCACCTTTGCTCTCACACATGTGTGAGAGCACATGTGGAGAGGGTGAGTTTTGAATGGATGGGAGGGTGACACATGTCACCCTCACATTCCTTTTCCCTTGCAAGTGAGATGGGAAGAGGAAGGAGAAGGTGACATGTGTCACCTTCTCATTCTTCAAGGCTTTAGAATGAAGCCTATATTATTTCCTCATTGTGAGAGAAAAGGGGTTCTTTCTTTTTCTTGTTTTTGGCTATCTTTGGAGGATTTTGGTGAGAGAGTTGGAGTGTTTGGGAAGTGGCTTGAAGGAGAAAGTGGATAGGTCTTCTACAACCCTCTTCCATTATTGAGTTTTTTAAGGTAAGCCTCAAGGCATTGAGCCTTCCTCATGTATTTTATTTTCTTGTGTGAAAGGTTTTGTGTGTTTTTGCATTATTGTTGTGTTGGGATTTATGGTTGTATTGAATGAGACTACATCCTTGGTGTGTCCATTCATGTGGGGTGGGAGAGGAGTGAACCTCCTCGAGGTCACCCTCTTTACATTGGTATATTTGTGGCCTAGAGGGCATTTGGGAAGAGATTTTTGGTGATCATGTTATGGGCATGAGTGCCTTGGTGTATTATTATTATCATTGAGTATTTTGGGCTTGAGGCCTTGTGTTGGATTCATGAGATTTGGTTGGGGTGAACCTCTTGAGTAGAGAGAGTGCCCTCTCCTACCCCCTCAAATACATTTTTATGGATTTTGTATTGTGTAAACCTTTTGGGTGTTCTTCTTGTATTTATGTGGTTTGGGGGGTGACCCACTTGCAGGTCTATGGTAGGGAGGAGAACATTTTCTGTGGTTTAAATGTTGCTCCATTGTTTTAGTTTTTTGCAGGTTTCTTTGGTGACCTTTGGAGCTTGGGAGAAGTCTTCTTTTGTTGGAGTTGTTATGTTATTTTGGCTACTTGAGAGCCATGGCCAAAGAATGGCCTATTTTGTTGTTGGACAAAAGAGAGGACAGAAAACCCTTTCTTAATATGTATTTGTTTAAAGGTTATCTAATGTTATACTCCATCTTGTTGTGGTTTTAAAAATGTAATATGTGTTGCTAATTTTGTTTTAGTGTGTTGCTGTGTGAAAGTTTAAAAAAAAAAAAAAAGAGAAGATAAAATATCCATGTGGTTGTAGTAATGATTTCTATAGCTTTTATTTCAAAAGAAAAGAAAAGTTTATGTAGTTGTTATGAAAGAAGGATTTATGTATCATGCTAAAAGAAATATTAATTAAAATAGAAGGGACAATATGTTTGTTGTTTAAATTTGTATGTTTATTAAGTAGGAGAAAGTGTTGCTATGTAAAATTGTTGGTGGTAAAGTTGTCCTTAATATCAAAATGGTTATATGGTTGTAAATGATAATTCTGTTATAATAGTTGTAATGGTTTTATTTTTTTAAAAAATATATAAATATACCCCTATTTGAAGTTGTTCGTACAAAAGAGAATGGTTGATTAAATGTCTATGTTGTTATTTTTCCTTTGGCTTAGTAATGTTGGTTAAAAAAGGAGGAAATAATTAATGTAGAATTACCCTTATTGTGTTGCCATTTATCACATGATGTTGTTTGCCTTTTTTTTCCAAAGCTACAAAATATCTCATATTACTCTGTATATTGGTGCAAAAAAAGGGAAGAGAAACTGTTATATTGTTGTCTAGCATCTAATATTTTAAAAAAAAAGATATATACTATAATGTTTGGGGTCCGTAAGTTAGCTATGCCAAGTAATGATATGCAAAAGTCTTTATATAAATGTATATACTCTTTTATTCTTCTGAAAAAAAAAAGAAGAAAGTAATGGATGGGTCTGATGACATATATATATTTAATTGTATATATATGTATCTTCACTATTGTTTTCATGTCAGAGAGTTAGATAAAAAAAGATTAATTAATACATTAAGACAAAATATATATATGTATTTAATGCATTATGGTTTACTATTTTTTTAATACAAAGTATATTTAGAAAAAAAGAGATGTCAATATATATATATATATATATATATATATATATATATATATATATATATATATATCAGGCTTAGAAAATTATAATGGACAGACCATTTTAGTTTATAGGGAGGAAACTTAAAAAAATTAGTAAATAACCCTGTTGCTAGGGCATGCAGTGGTAGGGAAGTGGCTAATGGCTGTCGCCAAAGTTTTTATGCAGGCTACAGTGGGGGGGGTACACCTGCCCACCCACCTTTGTATATGCCACATGGTGGCGGGGTAGGAACCCCCGCCACCACTATTGCCTTCTCGCTACTAGCGGCACCCAGCGCCACATGAACTCTCACCTAAGCCTTCAATGAGTTTGGCCGCCTGTGATGTTTCCCTTGACCTACAATTTACTCATTCACTTATATATATATATATAAACACACAACCACTCGACCCTGTAGATTTTTGCCATAGCTTTATCTCTGCCCTGCATAAAAGAAAAGAATTTAGTAGTGGGTTTCTTAGTATTTAACTAAGGGCACACACACACACAGATTTATATATATATATATATATATATATATATATATATATATATATATATATATATATATATATATCTATATATATATACAAAAAAAAGGGTTATTCAATAGGGTTTTGAACATGGATATACCTTCCCTATCGAGTTTCCATGGCTACCTTTTGTTTCAAACTTGCAAGTAGAAAAGAAAGAACAAAATGAAGGGAGAATGCAAAATGAGAAAACAAAATAGGGCTAGGGCATAATAGAGGGAAATGTTTTATTTTAGGGATCCTGTAAGGAAATAAATTTTTAATTGAGTAAACTTTTAGGTCTTGTTGAATTTTAAATTAGTTTCCCTTGTGTGGTGGGAACTTTATTTAATTTTAAATTGTGGGAGATGGGTGCACGTGAACCCATGCCTCTCCTTTGTCCCTCTTTATTATTTGACTTGGTTGAAAATTAAATTTACCCTTGAGGTATAGTTAGTAAATGGGAGTAAATTCTTTCTCTCTTTCAACTCATTCTTTTAAACTTTAGGGAGAAATAATTTATCCTATCTTAGAACCTTTAAATTGTCCATCCAAAATTAATGTTATTTTGGAACTTTGTAAGGGGAATAATTAAATTTTTAGGGGAAGGATAGTTGTTTTAATTTAATAATAGAAAGTGGATTATATATCAAACTTAGATTTTAAACATTTAATTTTGAACCTAATTGTTAGCGTTATTTAATTTAATCTAATTTAAACCCAAGTAGTATGTAAAAATATCAACGGGATAATTTAAGTAATCAATCATATGGTATAAATTAATTATGTTAAAACAATTTTGGGGTATCTCATTGAAGAAGAGTTCTAATTAAAATATTTCCCATGTATGTCCTAGTGGCATTATGCTACCAGAATTTTTGGGGAAATTAGGGTTGGCTAATTTATTTGAATTTAGTCTATGCATTGAGTAACAATTTAATGTCTTTCGCAAATTAATTATGTGTTGATGAGGTCGTTAATTAATCTTTGTAAGTTTAGTATTAGGGTTTTCATTTCGACATATGTTGAAATCACGCCACTCATCTAGGAAACCTAGGGTTCGAATCAAATCGATTGTAACCCTAATGACGATGCTCCTTGCATCACAATAACCCTGTTAGTAGGCTACATTACACAGGGGTTGCGATAGATACTCGCATTAATCACCTTTTGATTGACATGTTTATGCCTTATGCGTATTGCCACTAAGCACGCTAAAGCGTGTGAGAGGGTTTCTAGGGAAGTGTGGCAAAATTTTTGATATTTCATTTCATGACCACATGACAAATGTGGACATGACACGTGTGTTGTGTGTCGTGACTACATGGGAAATGTTGGCATGACATTTGGTATTAGAGCCCCAGTTTAAACACTGGGCTTGTTTGGGCACATTATATATTCTATATTTTTGATTGATTTGTAAATACCTTGTTCTTGTAGGATGCCTCCTAGAACAAGGTGAGTGTGTTCACGTGTAATGCCCCACCATGAAACCCTAGAGAGTTAAGTTTAACCTAGCAATAAACAGGGTGAATTTTTTTTAAATAGAAGTAATGATAAAAAAACATAACATAGTCTATAATCAATAAGTTAAAATAGCATCTCTAGGGATTACACAGCTATATTATTGAAATTATACAATAATCAACAACATATATTGTTTAATCGAATAAACCAACTGAATCAAACCAACATCTTTCATTATGACTTTCAAATACGTCAAGAAGTTTGCATTAAGATTAGAAGTACAAAATAGTATATATTACAAGAGGAATTATGATGCAGAGTGGCACAAGGGAAGCAACACACAAAGGTTTACTCTATTGTCCTTTGCCCACTCACCCACTTCAACTAGCCTTCAACCAACCAACCAACCAAAGGCACATACAAGGCATATGAAGGATTTGATGTCCAGACTCTTGTCCAACCCCTAAGGCTTCTCCAACACCTTAAGACAGATCAACAAACACCTTCTATGTAGTTGGTTTGATCTCCAACTTCCCAAAACTCTTCAACCTATACCTTGACTAGTAAGGCTACTAGCCCTCCAAACTAGGTTTTATCAACAAAGCTTGACAAAATCCCAAAGGTCTAGGAAAACAAATGATGTAATTAAACACTCTTCAGGGGACCCTAACAAACCTCCGAATCTCTTGCTCCAACTCTACTCCAACAATCCAGAACGCCTACTAGGTCTCTAGGCCTAATTGATCAATTTAGGCTAGGTTACAAAGCAAGTGCTCAAAATTGGGTGCATAGGTCAGGGGAAGGAACTTGGAATGACTCTACCATCCCCAAACAACACAAATCCACCATTCATTCATTCATCCTCTTAGGGTTTTGTCAAATACAACAATAAATTGCATAAATTTAGTCAAATACATAGAGATATTTGACCTAGGGCATCACATTAAAAATAGTAAACTGTATTTTCTCAGAAAATGCTTTTGGAATCAAGTAGTATACACCCCTAGCCTGCATTTCACCAAGTGGTATGAAATTTCATTGGTGGAAATGCATTCTAGGGCCAAATTTGTGGGACTGCCCTAGAAAACAGGGTTTCTAGACCAGTTTTGAAAGAAAATTCAATAAATTTTGACTCCGACCACTTCAAGACCTCAAACTAGTTGTATTGGAACCCTGACTCCAAGATCTTTCAGAAAAATATCATTTGCACACGTGAAAAGTCCGTATAGTCCGTACACAGCAAGAAAAATAGTGAAAAATAGTCAGTTTTCTTGATTTTAGTGCCCAAATTCTGTACAAAAACTTCCTCCTCCGTACTGGAGTAAGATATCCACCATATTAACCCATCCAAGTTGGTTTCCAACTTCTACAACAGCATTTAACTGCCCAAAGTGGTTTTTGAACCGACCCAACACATAACACCTTTGACAACTATGGTGTTTTGCATTAACACAAGGAGGTTGATTTGTTTGGCTTGTCCAATGGAGTCCAAATGATCAACACACTCCTTCCAACATACTAAAACATTAAAACAACCAAAAAAACTCGAAAACCAATCCTTAGACCTTCTAGGCCTAATTGGCACAATAAGGGTCCAAATGGACTAAGAAGGATTTGAGGTTTATATAGTCACCCCAAACCTCTTGACCATACAAAATGGACCAAACAACAATGGCTAAAAGCCTTATTACAAAACACATTGAACAAAAAAACATAACTTCTCAAAATGCATCAAAATGCCTTTAGGAACCAAGGTGCTCCTAGGTGCCCTGCACCATACACCCACTGTCAAAGAGAACTCAAGTCTCTTGAGTTGGAATGCTGTCAAATGTGAAACCTGCCTTCTCAATGTCTGCCCTGCTTATCCAAGTGGCATCCTCCTGAGGTTTGTTTAGCCACTTCACCAAATAGTCATGATAGGTGTGCCTTCTAGTTTGTTTTGCAATCCTCTTGTCCAAAATGCACTCAATCTGAGTTGGAGATGAAGGAATGAGTTCCTGGAGTGTCTGATCAGTTTGATCTTCTTCAAAAATAGTCTGAGGATTAGATCCTTTATAGGGATAAAGGTCTGAAACATTAAAAATTGGAGACAAAGCAATGCCATCCGGAAGTCTGATTTTGTAGGCATTTTCTCCACATTTCTTGAGCACTTCACAAGGCCCAATCTTCTTCATGAGTAGCTTAGTGTGTTTACCTACAGGGAGCCTCTCTTTCTTCAGATGAACCATTACTAAATCACCTTCCTTGAACTGCAAATCCCTTCTTTTTCTGTCAGCAAATTGTTTATATTTCTGAGAAGTGGACAACAATTTCTGTTGTACTTGTTCATGGACATCTTTCATGACTTGAACAAAGTCTTCAGCCAAGGCACTACTGTTTTCCAATCCTTTAACCTCCCTTAGTTCCAAAATACCCCTTGGGTGAGTGCCATAAACAATTTGGAAAGGAGACAGGCCGGTGCTTCTATTGACAATGTCATTGTATGAGAACCCTACCTGAGCCAAAATTGAATCCCAACTAGCACCCTGCTCCTTGGTTAGGCATCTTAGGAGGTTGCCAAGTGACCTATTAATCACCTCTGTTTGTCCATTAGACTGAGGGTGATAGGCAGATGATAAGGACAAATTTGTACCTAGTCTCTTCCACAGTGTCCTCCAGAAGTGTCCAATGAACTTGGGGTCTCTATCTGAGATTATGGACAAAGGTAAACCGTGTAACCTGACTATTTCCTTGAAGAAAAGACCTGCTATGTGTGAGGCATCATGTGTGGTTCTACATGGGATGAAGTGAGCCATTTTTGAGAACCTATCTACAACCACAAAAATGCTGTCATGTCCATTCTTTGTCCTAGGCAAACCAAGTACAAAGTCCATACTTATGGAATCCCAAGGCTTTGAAGGAATAGGTAGAGGAGTGTATAAACCTGCATTTGATGTATGCCCCTTTGCTCTTTGGCAAATTTGACAAGTTTCAACAAACTTCCTTACATTGGTTGGCAATTTTGGCCAAAAATAGTACCTCCTAACCAATTCTAGGGTCTTATCAATACCAAAGTGACCTGACATGCTGCCACAATGCTTTTCCTTTATTATATTCTCTCTAATAGATCCTCTTGGGATACACAACATGCTACCCTTGAAAAGATATCCATCTTGCAACAAAAAATCAGAAAAATCAGTATTATACCTTCCTGTCATGGCCTTGCAAGAGAGGTATGGTTCTTTGAAGTCTTCATCTGCTGTATACTGATCTTTAATGGCATGAATACCTGTACTTTCCAACTAAATAGTTTGCACAACAAGATTTCTCCTGCTTAAGGCATCGGCTACCTTATTGGCCACTCCTTTCTTATGTTTTATGGAGAAGGTGTATGCTTGGATGTACTCCATCCACTTGACATGTCTGTGATTCAGCTTTTGCTGCCTGTTCAAGAAGCTTAATGCATGGTTGTCAGTAAAAACTATAAATTCCTTTGGCAATAAGTATTGTCTCCATTTCCTCAATGACTGAACCATGGCATATAATTCTAGATCATAGGTGGAGTAGTTTTGTTTTGCCTCATTTAAATTCTCACTAAAGAATGATATAGGCCTCCCATCTTGACTTAGGACTCCCCCAACAGCCCTCTTACTTGCATCACATTCTACCACAAAGACCTTGTCAAAATTAGGTAGCACTAGGACTGGTTTTTCTGAAATTTTTTCCTTTAACAGTTCAAAGGCTTTGCTAGCCTCATTTGTCCATACAAACACACATTTCTTGCCCCCTTTTATGGTGTCAACAAGTGGAGCACAAATGCCACTAAACCCTCTAATGAACTTTCTATAAAAGCTGCATAAACCATGGAAACTCCTTACCTCCGAGGCTGTTGTAGGTGTTGGCCAATTAAGAATGGCTGCAACCTTACTTGGATCCATTTTTAGGCTGCCCTTGGAGATGACAAACCCCAAAAATATCAACTCTTCTTGTAGGAAGACACATTTGTCAAGATTGATTCTCAACTTCTCCTCTTGAAGCCTCCTGAGCACTTGATGGATATGCCTTATGTGGTCTTCCTTGCTGTCACTAAAAATCAGTATATCATCCAAATATACAACAACAAACTTGTTAAGGAAAGGTTTTAGCACTTCATTCATCAATCTCATGAAGGTGCTTGGTGCATTTGACAAGCCAAAAGGCATGACAACCCATTCAAATAGTCCTTCATTGGTTTTGAAGGCAGTTTTCCACTCATCCCCTTCCCTTATCCTGATTTGGTGATAACCACTTTTTAGATCTATCTTGGTAAAATACTTAGCCCTACCCAAGCAATCCATTAAATCTTTTATTCTAGGCATTGGAAATCTATACCTGATAGTAATCTTGTTGATGGCCCTAGAATCAGTGCATAGTCTCCATGTCCCTTCCTTCTTGGGTGCAAGCACTGCAGGTACTGCACATGGGCTAATACTCCTCCTGATAAGCCCTCTATCCAACAAGTCTTGGATTTGTCTTGCCACTTCAGCATTTTGCTCTGGAGTCAACTTGTAGGCTGCTTGGTTTGGTAGGGTGGATCCAGGGATGAGATCAATGCAATGACTAATCTCCCTCTTTGGTGGAAGAGCATCCTTGCCTTCATCGGCTATCACATCATGGAACCTTTCCAATAATTCTTCCACTTCCTTTGGTCCAATCCTCCTAAGAGGTTGCTGCACGTTGACCTTCTTGGGATTCACATCCTTGGGCTTGATGACTACTGCAAAACATGGCACTTTCTCTTCCTTGAGGTTAGCCAAAAACTCTTTTTCACCTACCAACATAACTGAACTAGAAATGACTTTCTCTTTGCAATCATCAATCAAAGGAGTCATTGTAAACTTTTCACCATTCTTGGACAAATGAATCACATTGTTCTTACCATCATGTTGGGCACTTGTGTCATGTTGCCAAGGCCTTCCAAGAAGAAGGTGGCATGCATCCATATCCACTATCTCACAAAGAACCTTATCATGATATTCACCTATCTTGAATTCAACCCAACATTGCTCTTTCACCACAATTTGTTGTTCCTTGGTTAGCCAAAATACTCTATAGGGGTTAGGATGAGGCATTCTTTCCAATCCTAACTTAGTCACCATTTCATTAGAAGCCAAATTTTCAGAAGAACCTGAATCAACTATTACCTTGCACACTTTTCCTTTCACCTTGCAAGTGGTTCTGAACAAGTTGTTTCTTTGGGGCTGCTCCTTGGTGGCTGGCATGATGAGTGACCTGTTGAACATGATGCATTCTCCACTCTCAGGTGCTGCAGACTTGGAAGAGGCTGTTTGGTAACTTGTGGTGCTTTGACAATCCTCTTCTTGAAGGAGTTGTACTCTTCTTTCTTTCTGATTTGCAGCAGTGTTTCCCATCTTCTCCAGGCACCTAAAGGACTGATGTCCAATCTGATTGCAAGAGAAACACCTTCCAGTAAATACATTGGGACCTCTGCCCCCACTTCTTCCTCTGCCATTACCTCTGCCCCTAAACTGACCCTTATCAGCACTGTTTTTATCAGCCTGCCCTTGGCTGCCTTCTTGTGATCCACCACCTTGGAATCTAGAGAAATTATCTCTGTTTTGAAATCTGCCCCTGCCCCTAAAGTTTTGATTTCCTCTGCCTCTGCTGCTGCTGTATGAATCACCTTTTCTTCTTTGTTTATCCTCAATTCTCAATGCCATTTGAAAACACTTATGGACTGTCTCCAGGTTAAAGAGAGTTAATTCATCTTGAATGGAGAACTTGAGGCCATTAAGATACCTTGCAAGCTTTTGTTTTTCATTCTCAGGCATCTTGGCTTTCAATGTCATCTTGTGAAACTCCTCTGTGTAGGTGCTCACGTCCATGTCCTTTTGTCTCAAGTTGTGCAACTTCTTGTTCAAGTTGACCTCATAATCCTCAGGGACAAATTGCTTCTTGATTTCAAGTACCATCTTCCTCCATGTAGAGATAGGATTCCTATCATCTTCTATCCTTTCATTTTGAATAAAATTCCACCAACTCAAGGCTGGCCCTTTCATTCTTGATTTGGCAATCTTCACTTTCTAATTTTCTGCCACTTCTTCACATTCAAAATAGTTCTCCATTGCCTCAATCCAATCAAGGCACTCCTCTGGATTCATCTTACCAGGAAACATAGGTAAGTCTGCCTTAGTGTCCTTCCTACTCAACTTTCCAAGTGCATCTAGGAATTGTCTCTCTGACATGCCTCCTTGTGGCTCTTCCATAGGCACTTCTTCTTCCTCATCTTGATCCTCTTCATCTGAATCTAAGATGACTTCTGACTTCTTCTTCTTGTCTTTGTCTTTCTTCAACTTTTCTATCTCAGCCTCCATCCTTTTGTTCTTGGCTGCTTGCTCTCTCACTATCTTTGCCAATTCGGCATTTGTCACCTTTGAAGGAATTTCCTCCTCTTCTTCTCTATCTCCCATCTCTTTGATGGCTTTGATACCACCTGGTGCAGAGTGGCACAAGGGAAGCAACACACAGAGGTTTACTCTATTGTCCTTTGCCCACTCACCCACTTCAACTAGCCTTCAACCAACCAACCAACCAAAGGCACATACAAGGCATATGAAGGATTTGATGTCCAGACTCTTGTCCAACCCCTAAGGCTTCTCCAACACCTTAAGACAGATCAACAAACACCTTCTATGTAGTTGGTTTGATCTCCAACTTCCCAAAACTCTTCAACCTATACCTTGACTAGTAAGGCTACTAGCCCTCCAAACTAGGTTTTATCAACAAAGCTTGACAAAATCCCAAAGGTCTAGGAAAACAAATGATGTAATTAAACACTCTTCAGGGGACCCTAACAAACCTTTGAATCTCTTGCTCCAACTCTACTCCAACAATCCAGAACGCCTACTAGGTCTCTAGGCCTAATTGATCAATTTAGGCTAGGTTACAAAGCAAGTGCTCAAAATTGGGTGCATAGGTCAGGGGAAGGAACTTGGAATGACTCTACCATCCCCAAACAACACAAATCCATCATTCATTCATTCATCCTCTTAGGGTTTTGTCAAATACAACAATAAATTGCATAAATTCAGTCAAATACATAGAGATATTTGACCTAGGGCATCACATTAAAAATAGTAAACTGTATTTTCTCAGAAAATGCTTTTGGAATCAAGTAGTATACACCCCTAGCCTGCATTTCACCGAGTGGCATGAAATTTCATTGGTGGAAATGCATTCTAGGGCCAAATTTGTGGGACTGCCCTAGAAAACAGGGTTTCTAGACCAGTTTTGAAAGAAAACTCAATAACTTTTGACTCCAACCACTTCAAGACCTCAAACTAGTTGCATTGGAACCTTGACTCCAAGAGATTTCAGAAAAATATCATTTACACACGTGAAAAGTCCGTACAGTCCGTACACAGCAAGAAAAACAGAGAAAAACAGTCAGTTTTCTTGATTTTGGTGCCCAAATTCCGTACAAAAACTTCCTCCTCCGTACTGGAGTAAGATATCCACCATATTAACCCATCCAAGTTGGTTTCCAACTTCTACAACAGCATTTAACTGCCCAAAGTGGTTTTTGAACCGACCCAACACATAACACCTTTGACAACTATGGTGTTTTGCATTAACACAAGGAGGTTGATTTGTTTTGCTTGTCCAATGGAGTCCAAATGATCAACACACTCCTTCCAACATACTAAAACATTAAAACAACCAAAAAAACTCGAAAACCAATCCTTAGACCTTCTAGGCCTAATTGGCACAATAAGGGTCCAAATGGACTAAGAAGGATTTGAGGTTTATATAGTCACCCCAAACCTCTTGACCATACAAAATGGACCAAACAACAATGGCTAAAAGCCTTATTACAAAACACATTGAACAAAAGAACATAACTTCTCAAAATGCATCAAAATGCCTTTAGGAACCAAGGTGCTCCTAGGTGCCCTGCACCAAATTACATAGTTTCATTGTTACAAAAATTGTTTTTTTGAATACATCAAATTATATAATGAATTCCATTGATACATAGATCTAGATGCAAATAGTACAAATAATTATCTTTAAATATAGGTGCAAACTAGAATCCACTATGAGAGATACATCCATGAACCATGGCACTAGATAAACCAATGGATAATGCACATCCACCTGACCATGTGGAATCCTGAGGTCCACCCCCTGTGCTAGGAGATAACATTGAGGTCCCACAATGACAACAGTCAAGAAGACAGTAGGGTAACAAGTGCAAGGACTACACATGACTCCAATACAACATGGGTCAATATGAACATCACAAGTAACTTAAACAACACTTCCAGAGACAACCACATAACAAATGACAGAAAATAATTAGGCAATGCTAGACTACAGTAGGGATGAGTGTCATCACATGGTCCTAACATGGGTTTGTTGGCAAGAGACACTGTGTGGCTTCATGAGTGTTGTCATTGATGGCAACAAAGTCTATCCCACACATCCACAGTACATAGTATGCCTATACCTGAAGTCAGATTGAAGATTGTTTTGGTCTGGAGAACAAGAACAGAGTATGCAACAAGGTCTGACAATCAAGTCCGACAATCAGGTCCAGATCTCTCAGATGGTGTAACTCAGCAAGTTGTAATCTTGGATAAGTCAAGAGGAGTATCATGACTACTATATTCTAGAGATTTTGCCTCTGATGAGAAAGCATGAAAAAGATATGAGCATCTAAGTGTTGGGTTCCATATAGACAGAGAAGACAAAGAAAGAATTGATTGGCAGAGCATTAGACTTCAATCCGGATGAGTAAAAAGTGTTGATCAAGTAATTTAGGGATCATACCTTGTTGACTGACATGGTTAAAGACTTTTATGCCCATGTTTTTGATATGCATCACAAATCAAGCATGGATTCAACCGACAGATAAGTAATTTGTAAATATCTTGAGTGTTCCTATTGTCGACTAGAAAGTTGATGAAATCCTTGATGCACATATATATACCAGATGGATTTCAGTATGTAGGAGTGTGTGGAAGAAATTAGAGTGTGAAGAAAAGCAGGCATAAGTGTGAAAACAACATTTCAAGTTTGTTATGTGATAGAGCAGTAGCACCAAAATTGAGGAAGAATGAAGTGCATCAAATCATTGTATTGTGCCTAACTAAAATTGAACTCTAGAATGTGTGGATGCTTCTCATCAGTTCAAACACCTGATTACCTTCTGCAAGTTATGTAGATAGTGAGTCTCTTGTAGGAAGTGTGCCTCTTGTGAGTAGTGTGCTTAGGCAGTGAGCCCTAATTGGCAAGTGCCATCTTGTACTCTTTCATTCTTTTAATAGAGAATACAATCATGGGTTAGTCACCCCGTGGTTTTTCCCTTAACAAAGATTTCCACATAAAAATCCTTGTGTTATGTGTGTTGATTCTATTTCTGTTCTTATGATCATATGCTTATATGTTTTGATGTTGTACTAACTATTAAAAGAAAGAAAGTTAAAGAAATTTGTGATAACTGATTCAACCCCCCCTCTTAGTTATTTGCCTTGTTTCTAACAATTGGTATCAGAGCTAAGTTCCTCTAAACAAAGCCTAAGAGCTTGAGGAAGATCTAGGAATCTCAATGGATATTTATGGTATGAAGGAACAACTTTAATCTGCTCTTGATGATCTTGAACAATCTCACTCTAAAGTCAATAATTTGAGAGAGAGACTCAAACAAGCTGATGAATTCATAAATGAGCTCAACCAAAAACTTAGTATCTTTGTGAAAAAGAGAAAGGAACTACTTAAAAAATTAACAATTCAGAGTGAAGCCAATGATACTAATGAAGATCTGGAAGAGAAAAATAAGCTATGTGAGAAGTTGTCAAAAGAAGTCATTATGGTAAGG
Source organism: Cunninghamia lanceolata (assembly GCA_027924645.1). Taxonomy (NCBI): domain Eukaryota; kingdom Viridiplantae; phylum Streptophyta; class Pinopsida; order Cupressales; family Cupressaceae; genus Cunninghamia; species Cunninghamia lanceolata. The sequence goes on from BSBN01000934.1 coordinate 7,807,835, forward strand.
CATGAAATGGAATCAGGGGTTATGAGATTCACCCAAGAAATTGAAGAAAAGAGGAAAATTGAAGATAATCTAAAATAATCTCTCAAGGAGAAAATAGAGGACTGCCACAAAATGAATAGAATAATCAGGCATCTTGAATCAGATCTTGAAGAAGCTAGAGACAATGAAGAACAACTTCAGAATCAGATAGACACTCTTAAACAAGATCTTCAAACAACAAATGAATATAAAGAGAAATTCAAGATAAGCTCAGCTCAACTTGAAGTTCTTCTTGAAAGCCAAAAGAGGGTAGATGATAAGCATGGCTTGGGATATGAGAAAGGTGAAAGCTCTAGATCTAATCAGAAGAACTGTGGATCAGGAAATCAAAGAAACAAGCCTAGAAGACCTCTGGTAATGTAACCAAATGCTCAAAGATATCCATCCTTCAATGGATACTACTTCAATTGCAACAATTTTAGTCGTAAAGCAACTCAGTGCAGAAGGAGAATGAATCAGACCAATTCATCCTTCTTCAGACAATGTTTTATTTGCAAAAGGTATGGTCACAAATCTCTTGAATGTAGAAATATGCAAATAAAAAATTCATTCAATGGTAGATGCTTTACATGAAATAGAATTGGACATGTGGCTAATCAATGCAGATCAAGAGGATATCGATCAAATAAGCTAAGAAATGTTGTCTGCTACAATTGCAATAGATACAGTCATATTGCCAAATTCTGCAGAAGTAGAAATTAGGATAGAAATGGTTCGGTGCAACATAATAAAAAATGAGATAAGGGCAAAGGTAAAGTGAATGTGGATGAAGTTCAAAAGGAGACGAGAAAGATTTGGGTGAAGAAGGGTACATAAAATATTGGGGATGGATCCACACTAGAATCTAGTGCTGATATTCCTTCCGAAAACTAAAAGGGTGAGCTCTAGCTCAGGGGAAGTCAATGAGAAAAACTAATTCCCCTAGCCAGTCAATTAGTGCCTAAACCTAGCACATGGAATGGTGCTGATTAAAGGATTATCAGAAAAACATCTACTTAACCTTCAGTAAAAATATCAAAGATCCTCATGAAGTTTTACAAGAATTTAACTGCTCAAGTTAATCGAGTTCCGGCAACATTTCGGTAAAGCAGGATTCTTACAAATAGATCCGGTATGATTCAGAATTGAAATACTTTGATCTGCAGACCCATGGCATGATTGAATCAAGGAAGATACATTTTCAATCCTCACTAAAAATGATTCTAAGATCAGTACAATGACTCGAGAAGATCTCTCTCAAAACAGGGCAACCGGATAACTTATGCTATGCATTTATTACAAAAGCAAATTAGGGTTTGCGCAAGGTTGAAAGGGTTCAATCACTTATTATTTGCACATTTGCATATGAGAAGAAGAAAAGAAGATCTCTGCATCAAAGCTTCTACAAATCACTCAAAGATCAACTACAAAATTGAATTTAACCAGCAAATCGTTCTAGCTCCCATTTCAAACTCCAAAGCATAAAAAGGTACTTCCATCTTGAAAATCTCTCTAAATCTCTTGCAAAGATGGCTACTCCAATGGTTGTTATGATCACTGATAGGCCATGCCCAAAATTTAAGAAACATCCCTATAAATCTCTAGAAGTTGATCCTTTAGGTGCATTTTGTAGCATTCTACATGGGGTATTACATGTTGAAGATGTTAGGGTTTATATTCATGCCAATATTGAGGAATTTGGTGACTCTAAATTGATGGACCTCTACCACAAACAACTAATAGATGAGAGTTTTGAACTCAAACCCCAATACAAGGCCCTCCAAGATAAACACTTTAGACATTGCATTCACTTCCCCTATTTTGTAGAAGATGATTGGGTCCGGTATGTCCTAAGAAGGATGCATGATAACTTCATGTTGTTAATGAGGCCCTTCAAGATAACAAAAGATGCTATCAGGGTAGTAACTGGACTACATTCATTCGGTGGGCTACCTGCATTAAAATCTATCAAGAACTAGATAGTAACTGAAGCCATTGGATCTAAGTTTGACAAAAGAGCAATGAACATAGATGACATCGTAGATCCAGATGTTAAGTTTTCTTCAATGATAATTGGGTACAAGATCTATCATTCTAGGAGGGAGAATTCTATGTCTAGGACTGCAATATATATAGCATATCAGATGTTAAGGGAAAATACAGACTATGACCTATGCGACCTTCTCTTAAATCAACTATTAGAAAACCTACAGAAGATAAAAAAGGATAAGAATAACTCCTTCAAATATGGTTGTCTAATACTGTGTCTATTCTTTTATTACATGAATGAGTTACTCAGATCAACAAGTTGGGTATGGCAAAATGACAAACCAGTTGCCATACAGATTAGAGACTATATGTATGGACTTGGTGATGCTCAATCCCAAAACACAACTCTCTAGGGTTACTTTAAGAACTTTCAGACCCTGATGCAAGCCTAAGAAAGAATTCCTCAATCTATAGTTGAGAAATACAAGGATACAGTGTGCTTCATGGTTGACACTTATCAATGTCTAATGGAGGCAATTGAGCCTAGAATAGTGTGGATAATTCCAATGGGTTACGAGGTAGATGAGAAAATTTTGGAGCTACATGTTCAACACCTGTTGAGCCAGCTAAAGGACCCTATGGCAAAAAGGTTTGGAACCTTTCAAGAACTAAGTGTAAAGATACATGTTGAGCTAAGAGAACCAAAGATAAAGAGGAAAGTTAGAAGGGAGGTTGAGGAAATTGCCAAAAGATTTGGCATATTAAAAGATGTGATAGATGCAAATAGAGGAAAAATGGAGAAGGCTAAGAAATAAAAACAAGAAGCAAAGAAAGGAGAGGTTCTGGCACATGCCTTGTCTTAGACTAGATCCTCCAAGAGCTTTGCACCTGCCACCTTAAAAAGCTCAAGAGCCACCAAAATGGAAGTCAATACATCTGGAAAAGTAGAAAAGAGGACAAAGACCAAAGCCACAAGGTCATATACAAGCCTCAAAGATGATGAAGAAACATAATCTGATGAGGAAATTAAGAAGAAGAAAACATCTAGAGAATACTCTACTAGTAAAAATAAGGAAGAAAAGGCAAAAGAATTTGTTGAAAAGACTACTCTTTCCATTGATGATATCATCAATGCAGTCACTGTGGATGGGAACCTGCAGCCAGTAACAGAGTTCTATGATGAATATAGTGATACTGACAAAAGAATTTTAGAAGAAGCTACTATCAGGCCACTGAATATTTACAATAAAGCTTTCATTGAAATTATATCTTTAATTCCTAAAATTCTAGAAGAAGTACTTGAACTGAGAAAAGAAAATGCAAAAACAAAAGACTTAGAAATCCAGGAGCAGGTAGCAATTCAACTTTATCCTTCCATCACCCCAAAACAAATACACATGAATTTTAAGGACTGTAAGGATGAATTCTGAAGAAAAGAAAGAATGAATAAACTTATGCTTGGAGAAATTGACCAAATAGCAAAAGAAACAAAAGACATCCTCCGGAATGCTTTCAAAAGATTCAACCTTCCTGTTGTAGAGGAAATAGATGAAGAACCTTCTACGAAGGATGTTGAAGGATCAAAAGTAACCAATGAAGAATCTTTTGAAAAAGATGAAGAAGGATCAAAAGAGCTAGATGAAGAGAAGTCTAAGGACTTGGACTCCTCTGTTCTAGAAGAGGAAACTCATGAAGCAATAAACACTGGTGACATCTCTCCTTCAGATCCCACTACTGACATTCCAGATTTTGAAGTTGAAGGAGAAGGAAGAAAAGAGGAGATAGTAAATCAAGAAGAAGTTAGAGGAAAAGAGGAAGAACAAGCAGAAGAGACTAATGTTGACTCTTCTAATATCCCAAAAGAAATGAAGTCTCAATCTCCAGCAAGAGACATTGCAGAGGTACTTAAGGACTTTTTGAACAAAGAAATGATGGAGATAGATGAACCTAAGCTATTTCAAGGGCCACTAAATTTTGACTCTCTCTCTCTGGTCCAGACAATAAAAATAACATCCTTTGCTCAAGCCAAAGCAAAAGAAAAACTTCTCAAATCCCACATGGAAGACTGTGAACTATTAGAGATGGCATCTGGGATACTGGAGAATATCATGCCATCATTCCAAAAGGATCCCTTGGCCTCTCCATCCGGTAGCTTGAAATCTCTAGTAAATTCTATTAGCACTCAGTTTGAATCTTTAGAGAAATCGGCAGAAGCTAAGGTCTGAAAGGAGTTTTTGGGAAAATGATTCACTGAAGTATAGGGACTCATTGTTAATGATAGGAGGACCCTGAACATTGGAATAAAGAGCCTTGAAAATGCTCTTAAAGATGGCAGGGATTTGTACAAATTTTGTCTATCTTGGCCCAAAGTAACAGAGAATATTGAAAAGAAGGTAAAAGAACAAGAAGGTAAAATATCAAGTTTATCTCAGAATTTTCATCCCGTCACTACATCCTTAATGAATCAAAAATGCCAAGCCATTGTCATTATAATTGAAATAAAAAGGTTGGACAAAGAAAAGAAGAACATAATAAATAGGATGAGTGAACTGAGAGGGATAATTACCCCTAAGTTAGAGGCAATGCATGAGGCCTTGACAGATGCTCAGACTACAACCTGGACGAGTGATCCAATAGATCTAAGAAGGGTAGAAGCATATGCATTTTTGTTGAGTGGTCACATCTCCATTTTGGATGGGATGAAGCAGAGCTTGGCCATAGAGTTTGTACAATTGAAGGCCACTTTTGCAGACATACTTAAGTATATGTAAGTATAACATGTATATACACTTATGCGGCCATGTATAGATTACTTTTTGCAAAATTTTGGTATGCTGATTTTGATGTTTGCCATTGATATCAAAGGGGGAGTGAGGAGTAGTGAGAAACGTGGAATGCAACTAAGGGGGAGCTCTGGTAAAATAGTACAAAAGACAGAACATTAGCCAAGGGGGAGTTTACTTGACACTTAGCCATTTTTCACTAAGTGTTTCCATCAATGCCAAAGGGGGAGATTGTTGGTAAGAAATAATGTGTGGCTTCATGAGTGTTGTCATTGATGTTAACAAAGTCTATCCCACACATCCGTAGTACATAGTATGCTTATACCGAAAGTCAGATTAAAGATTGTTTTTGTCTAGAGAACAAGAACAGAGTATGCAACAAGGTCTGAAAATCAGGTCTGGATCTCTTAGATGGTGTAATTCAGCAAGTTACGAACTTGGAAAAGTCAAGAGGAGTATCATGACTACTATATTCCAGAGATTTAACCTCCAAAGAGAAAGCATGAAAAAGATATGAGCATTTGAGTGTTGGGTTCCATACAAATAGAGTAGATAGAGAAAGGACTGACTACCAAAGCATCAGACTTCAATCTGGATGAGTAAAAAGTGTTGATCAAGTAGTTTGGGGATTATACGTTGTTGGCTGACATGGTTAAAGACTTCTATGCCAAATTTTTTTGATACGCATCACAAATCAAACATGGATTCAGCTGACAGATCAATAATTTGTAAATATCTTGAGTGTTCCTATTGCCAACTAGAAAGTTGATGAAATCCTTGATGCAGATATATATACCAGATAGATTTTAGTATGTAGGAGTGTGTGGAAGAAATTAGAGTGCGAAGAAAAGCAGGGATAAGTGTGAAAATAGCATTTCAAGTTTGGTATGTGACAGAGCAGCAGCACCAAAAATAGAGGAAGAATGAAGTGCATCAAATCAGTGTATTGTGCCTAACTGGAACTGAACTCTAGGATGTGTGGATGCTTCTTATTAGGTCAAACACCTGATTACCTTCTGTAAGTTCTGTAGACAGTGAGTCTCTTGTAGGCAATGTGCGTCTTGTGAGCAGCATGCTCAGGTAGTGAGCCCTAATTGGCAAGTGCCATTTTGTACTCTTTCATTCTTTTAACAGAGAATACAATCTTGGGTTAGTCACCCCATGGTTTTTCCCTTAATAGGGTTTTCCACATAAAAATCCTTGTGTTATGTGTGTTGATTCTATTTCTATTGTTATGATCATATACTTATATGTTTTGATGTTGTACTAACTATTAAAAGGAAGAAAGTTAAAGAAATTTTTGATAACTGATTCACCCCCCTCTTAGTTATCTACCTTGTTTCTGACAAGGTTACCCTTACAGTCTCTAGATAGACACCAGCCCCCATCATTGGGTTACCCTGACATTCTCTCGCTAAGCATCGGTCCCCATCTATGGTTACCTTGACAATCTTTTACTATACACTCGCCCCATAGCATGACACATGTGGAACCAACATTCCTTTCATGAGGACAAGGAAGTTGATCTTGCCAACTAGGCCTTCTCATCCCATCCTTAACCTGAATGAGTAGTACAGGTATGGGTGAGGAATCCAATTATCTTAATTAGTGTGAAAACTACCCAACCCCTAGATTTATTATGTTATCCCTTGATTACAAAACTCCTAATGGGTTACCCTAGCTAGCCACTTTGGGTACTCCCCCTTCACTACATTCTAGATTCTCACAACCCATAACATAAACCAAGCATGAACTATCACATTCTTCAAAATATACATCATTTCACATTAGACAAGCAAGGCATTCCCATCTTGCATCCTCATCATAATCACATGAATAAGTACACTGAGCAAGGCATTCTCCATCTTGCACATGTGTCATTCCAACATGAATAATAAACCATATTTCAAGAATGCATTTCATTCAACTCAAAAGATGTACACATAGCCAACCCCCCACATAATCACACCCTCCTATTCCTCTAGAAACCACTTTCCCCGAATAACACAAACACATGACACCATTAAAACACAATGGTCATACATCACATTCACTTTCCAAAGCATATCATAAACCAAGGTCCTCCATCAATAATTCAATGACAAAACCACACATGCAATCATATGATCTGATGTGCTAATAATGGTCTTAAAGGATGTAACATTATTCCAAGCAAGAGCAATCATCTAACAACATAAGGTAACTCTATCCTAAAAATGCACAGAATAATAATAACTTTGAAGGGTTGCCACTTATTCTATAATAGAAAATTCAGTCAAACAATATATTATCCATTATTAGACTAAACCACTTTCTACACTGATGCGGATCTCTTTGATAATCGAGACAACTTTGTTAAGCAAAACATAAAGGATCATAAAGTAGATAAAAACAAGACATCCCTTTAAATATTTAGAAATTATATTTTTTATATTATATCAAACCTAACCTCCACTTACTTACCTAAATTTCATAACTAAGCACAATCATTAATTTAAGCCATCAATAAGATTAGACTCCATTAAATGACTGCCAAGTTCTTTTAAGGTGAAGAGGAAGCAAGATATATATACTTGACAAGTCTTACTAAATCTAAATTAAATGTTATCTTCCACCAAAATATATCAATGATATCTAGACATATAACAATCATAAATTAAATTCATAGACTAACTATATGCACACTACTTAAAATATTCTAATTCATACTAAAATTAAAGACTTAACTAAGGTCATCATACACACCCTATAATTAGATCTAAAATAACAATTCAATATCTGTAATATGATAATTTACATCAATTTGACTAAGACATATATATTAAGAACCCTTATTTATTATCCATATCCTACTCTCTTACAATAGATAAAACTGTTAATATTCTTAAATATACAAGATAAAATCATATTCTTTCTATATTTACCATATAGAATCTTTCTATAAATACAAGATAAATACTTTATATATAACAAGATAATTTCTTTCTTTCTTTACAAGGCAAAGTCATATTTACCTTTAAATAAACAAAAAAAAATCTTATTTAATAATTCAAGAAGAATGATACATTCTAAAGGAATAAAAAGATTTAGTTTCTAAATAAAAGAGGATTCTAAACAAGTCTATTAATATTTAGTTTCTAATTTACATATAAAAGAAAAATCACAAAAGAAGACTAGGAAAAGAATGATCTATAAGTTAAATAGATTTGAATAATAATAATTTAAATTCAAAAACTAATTTAAATCAATATTTAAAATAATATCATAACAATGTGATATTTATATTATGACAAAGTATATTAACTTAACTAAATAATTAAGTTATGAACTTTACAAATTTACCAATCTTTTCTAGACACATATCAATTAAATATTATATAATTTAAGTAAATATTCTCTAATTATAGACTTGATTACATTCTAATAAATAAATAGATTATTAAAAATGGTAAAATTGATGCAATGCAAATTCTAACAGTTATGACAGGTGTTAAAATAGAATCTTCCTAGTGTGATTTCAATTCATTAAACATTGAAATGAGCTAATTTCTAATTACAAGACTTGCCAACTAAATTCTCTGGAAGAGGTTAAAATCCTATGTTTATGGGAAAATAAATTCATAAAATATTATTCATTTTCCAGCTACAATATATGTGTTGCTTGTGGATCTCAATAAAAGAATTGTTGAAGAATTTAAGGGTTTGATTTGGCACACGCCAGCATCCTAACTTGCCTCAGAAGGAAAGAAAATATGATTGCAAAAGTTTAATGTTTAATGTTTACAGGTTGAGAGAGTTGGATTTCATAGTGTTCTCCACAGAGTTGGTGTTTACAAGAGGTTCACCCAGACACCAAAAGATAGACATCAGAATGCAACATTTGTGCCTTAGGTATGTGTCGCACAAAATTAAAAAAATTGCAATCAACTGTAAACAATTAAGGATACTGTGGTTTGTTTGACAGGATGCCTCAAATGAGGCTGATTGATATGCTTAGTTTTAGCATGGAAACAAATGAATCCACTTCTCAGTGGCAACATCCCTCAGGGGAAAATGATTACAGAGTCTGTCACACAAATTCACCTCAAAAAAGGGGAAATGACCATATGATGATTCATTTGTAGATTAAAAGAACATGAAGTTGTTGAAAAAGACTTGAATGGCAACCATTTGTTGGCAACCGACTTAGGGGAAGAAAATGATTGTAGAGAAAAAAAATCATAGATTTAATGTATCTATTAATAAGGCATTAGGAAGGGTTTCCTATAGTTTAATAGGGATTCTTAAGAAGGAAACAATGTGATTTATGGCACTCACCACGACTACAGAAAGTAGCTGACAAATTCAATTTGCTTCACCAAAACATCATCAAGAACACCATCCAGTAAACAATAGATAAAGAGGTACAATGCAAGTTTATGTCAGTAACAAATTCACAATGGTAATAGACAAGATCTAGCACAAGGTCTGAGAACTAACAGGTAAAATGGAAGGCACTAACAAATGCCAAATGAATTAATTTATGGCTATTCACCCACACTAGACAAGTTGAGGATAGGCTTGCAAATGCATGACATTGTGTGCCAAGGATTCATTGTGTGCAATGAAAGAAAATGAATAAAGCAACATGAATATCAAGGACAACCATTACTATTTGGCATGACCCATTTTGGGTGTCACAAAACTAGATTGTTTATGTGAACATATTTACTTGTGAAATCCAATTCTAGATAAGTCTTTTAATGAGAATAGGCATTTGCAATTGAATATGCATTGATATCAGCACAACACACTTACAAAAGATATTGTGTCCTTTGCAGTGATTTGAGGTTCTAGATGGATTATTGGCGCCTATTGGAAAGCCATTAGCCTTACCTAAAACTATACATTTCCTTAGCATGCAAAATATTAATCATTTGGTTCTTGTATTTGCTTTTGAATTTATGGTGTTGGGGCCTACTTTGTCTACAGTAACATCTATTATATAAATGATAATCTGGACAAGAGAACCTGGACATACATCTTTGGAGCTTGTTGTGCAACCAGATTCTTTATTCCATCATTCTATAACTACCAAATTTGGTCATTTATTGGGCTTGGAATGATAACATGCATAGCATGGTACATGACAATTGCATCACTTGTTAATGAATAGGTAGATATGTATACAAAACATGCAAACATTGACTTAACATGCAAACCAATTGATAGAATGTCTCATAGAGAGCTACTTCATTTTTTGTCAAATCCTATAAGTTATACTATTGTTGTTTAATTATACAGGGCAAAATTTTGGAGGATCAAAATGTTCAAATGAATGCCATGGATAAAAACATATAGGAAGACTATAGATAGCAGGTGACATGCAGACAAGTCAACTACCAAGCATGAAAATGACTGATTAGAGGAACAATACTCAAGCTAACAAGCATGCAAAGATGAATAAAACCACAGAAGAGAGATAGAGATATTCCTACGCAGAGACACAATAATCACAAATAACCTTTATTCAATTATTCATAGACATACTCAGAATTTTTGTCCTTGAGCTTCAGAATTCCCTTCCTATTGATTTTGTCTCTTCCCCAATTCTTCTTCTGCCAAAACTCCCCCAAAATTTCTAGAGAACCCCCTTCAAATATCCCTGATATCATAAAAATAGCCAAAACCAAAGATTTCATCCAATAAATCTCCCATTACTGAAACCCACTTTCTCAAAAATTAAATGCATTCAATAAGCACCTCCAGCTAGATTCTCCAATCTAAATAATTATTATTCACTTATCGGACAACTCACCAAATATTATTAATTCAAGGATATAAAATAATGTCTTAAATAATTACACAAAAGAATATTTATTCACTTAATATGATATTAAATATTTATAATTTATTTATTATTATTATTAGCTATTTTATTAATTTAATTTCTAACAAATATTTAATAGACCTAAAAAAAATTAAAATTATTTATTTAACAAAATAGATTAATAATTTCTATTAAATAAACAATAGACCACACTAATCTACTCAAGGACTACACACCAGTCATTTCCAACAACAACATACCAAAGAATAGAAGAGAATCACAATCATGCACAAATCTACCAAACTAACAAAACTCAGGAGCGAGAACTCATCCTCATCGAGAATAATGTCAACTAAGGGACCTCATGTCATCTCCATTCCACAACTTCCATTGGTATGAAGGCACGCTTAGACCTGCCAATTCAGGTGGAGTTGATGCCTGGTACCTGTAACCTGCAACAAACAAAAGTGTCCAATACAAACATATATATAATCATCCAAATAGGCACATAGTGATAGGGAATCACAGCATAGTAGGGTAATCATTATGAGTAATACGACACTGTCCCTTCACAAAACACATCACAATATCTACATTAAACAAGTTCATTAGTAACTAAATAACTAGATAACACATTCAGATAGTCACATAAATCACATAGTAAAACTAATCTACATAATTAATTAACCCATAACTAATCACAACATAAGCATAATGTACTAATTATAAAGTATCAATAGTGTCATCATAGTAAACATCAACAAGTATCATAATAGTGAGCCTACCATCAACATGTCTATCATACCCTAAGTATTTCAAATATTTTACCTTCATCTTCTTGCTCCTTAGCCTGACCACCTGCACATCCAAGGTGAGAATGGAGGGGCACTACATCAAGCACCACTGCGTTCATGGAGATACGTAGCGAGTCATCAGCCGAGGGTTAGGGACCACTAGCACCATAGGAGTAGTAGGCTCCACAGGCACCACATGCACCTAATTTAGGGCCACAGATTCTTCAGGCATTATAGGCAGTCTTAGAGAGGTTACCACCAGCCACAACAAAGCCATGTGTTGAGCTACGTGTAGAGCCGCATGTCGAGCCCCACGTTGAGCTGTGTGAGGAGCCACGTGATGAGCCACGTGTTGAGCCCCATGTAGAGCCGCGAGTGGAGCCATGTATTGATCCACGCATGGAGCCATGTATTGAGCCACATATAGATATACTTGACACCATAGTAGAGGAGGTCAATTCAATGTATAGATCTTGTAGCAGGAGTCCTTCGTGGCATGTGAGGTGAGAGGAGGCTATGAGGATAGAGCAAGTCTATCATAGACCTTATGATTATGGATGGCGAGAGGAGGTGGATGAGCCTTTTAGACGATATAGAGACCGTGGGGACCCCATTAGGGATTTACTTAGGTTGAATCCACCCACCTTCGTGGGGATCACAGAGGGAGCTGAGGCTGAGGCTTGGCTCATCAGTTTAGATAGGTGATTTGTGTTGTATCCCTATGGGAAAAACAAAAAGGCATGCATGGTAGTTCACATTTTGAGAGACATAGCAGCGACATGGTCATGCACTAAGGAGTGCAAGCATAGTCTATCGCTGGATACTCTCACATGGGAAACCTTCAATAAGAACTTTAACATGCATTATCTTTCAGATCACTACAGGCAGGATCAGATTGACGAGTTCCATGACTTGCAGCAGTGAGGTTCCACTGTAGTGCAGTATGAGACTAGATTCATGGAGCTATCATGGTATGCAGAGTACCTCCATGATGAAAAAATTCTAGTTCACAAATTTATCAGAGGTTTGAATCATGGGATTAGGACTAGTGTGCATGGTAGACCCCCAGACCATGAGTGAGGCTATCAAGAAGGCGTACATTACAGAGGAGACTCAGGGGCGGGGTCAAGGTTCACATCCCTAGTATTTAGACTGTAGCCCATAGTAGCATCAGGGCTTCTGCCGACCACAACCACCACCTCAGAGGGGAGGATTTAGTTTTGCACCATTACCTCCTAGATCTCCACAGCACCAGTAGTAGCAGCATCAGTAAAGGTTCTCAGGGTTCCAAAAGTTAACCTGGGCAGTAGCAGTCGAGTAGGACATAGTCAATATAGGTGCAGGCTCAAGGACCATGTTATGTTAGTGGTGGAGAAGGTCATTTATCAAGAGAATTCCCATAGGGCTATACGACAAGGGGACAACCTCATGTAGGTGCATCTGAGTAGATAGTTGGGGATGTGGGTAGGTCCCACCGCATGTTTGCAGTGGTTGATAACTACCAGGCTGACTTGCAGTCCTCCGTGTTCGAGACTACAGGTATGATTGAGAATGTCCCCATTACTATTTTATTTGATTCTGGTGCTACTAATTCCTTTATATCTCTATTGTTAGTGGAGCATTGCAGGCTAGTAGCCTCTAGGTAGGGTGATAGGTGGAAGGTTGAGTTGACCATAGGGGCCAAGATGGTAGTGGATGCTTTGGTTCATGATTGTGAGATATCATTGGGAGCCTTCACTACATTATGTGACCTTAGGGTTATGCCCTTAGGATCTTATGGTGTGGTATTAGGCATGGATTGGCTTGTGGCTCATAGAGCCAAGATAGATTGTTGCTAAAAGGTGATTAGTTACTTAGATGACCATGGCACAACAATCAAGATAGTGGGCATTCAGAAGCCCATGACAGTTCGTATGATATTTTCTCAACAACTTAAGCACTATATGTAGAAGGGATGTTAGATGTTCACCATTACTGTTAGTGACAGATCAGAGGATGAGCTAGAGGCTTCATTAGATGATCATCCCATTTTGAGAGAGTTTGTTGATGTTTTTCCACCAGAGTTACCAGGGATGCCACCTCACAGAGAGTAGACTTTCACATTGACCTGGTGCTAGGTGTCGAGCCAGTGTCTCATGCACCCTACAGGGTGACTACTCATAAGCTCACAGAGCTCAAGTTATAGTTAGAAGAGTTTCTTGAGAAGGGGCACATCTGACCTAGTGTTTCACCTTGGGGCACACTAGTCATCTTCGTGAAGAAGAAGGATGGGTCTCCTTGCCTACGCATGGATTATAGGCAGCTTAGTAAGGTGACAGTGAAGAACTGTTATCCTCTGCCTAGGATTAATGATCTTTTCAATTAGATACAGGGAGCCAGGGTGTTCTCTAAGATAGGCTTGAAGTCTTGTTATCACCAGTTGCACATCACCGAGGTAGATATCCATAAGACCACCTTCCGAACTTGATACAACCACTATGAGTTCACTGTGGTACCTTTCGGCATGACGAATGCCACTGCAATGTTCGTGAGTCTCATGAACAGGGTGTTCCATACTTACTTGGGTTGGTTCATGATTATATTCTTAGATGATATTCTAATCTATTCACAAACCAAGGAGCACAAGGAGCACTTATGTCAGATTTTGCAGTGCTTGAGGGAGCAGCATCTATATGACAACTTGGCGAAGTGTGTATTTTTTAGATCAGAGGTATAGTATTTGGGGCACATCCGATCTAGTGATGGTATCTCCATAAATCCATCAAAGATTAGGGCTATCAGGGATTGGCTAGCACCCACCAGCATGATAGAGGTTAGGAGTTTCATGGGGTTAGTTGGGTATTACTGCATATTTATTGAGGGTTTCTCCAAGATAGCACACCCCATCACTTCCCTTTAGCGGAAAGGGAAGAGTTTCACATGGACTGAGTTGTGAGAGAGGGCCTTTGGGGTCCTCAAGGAGCATCTTACTAGTGCTCCTATCTTAGTAGTTCCTAATCCAGTAGTTGATTTCATTGTTTGCATGGATGCTTCATTAGAGGGATTAGTTGTACTAATGCAGGGGAGTCGAATGATCGCGTATGAGTCATGAAAGATCAAGACCCATGAGCTGAACTACCCCACACATGATTTAGAGCTCACAATGATGGTTCATGCTCTTGTTTGTTGGAGGCACTTCCTATTGGGATGTCGTTTTGAGCTACATTTAGATCATCACAGTCTATAGTACTGTTGATGACTGTTTTGATGCAATCATAACAATAAGTTAAAATTCACATATAATAAACTGTAACTATACTTGAAAGATAAGAAAGAATCATTTGAGATTCAACTAATCCCAAGTCTACAATGGTTCGGTTGGTCAAGTTCAGTTGGTCAATGTGAAGCTGTAATGTTCAAGGGGCCTTACGTAGTTTAGGTTTGTTTGATGGCTTACTGGCCTAAGAATATGCAAAAAGGTCATAGATTTCAACAAGTATTCTGTTCATTTGCATACAAGTGTTACCGGGCTGCAAGTTTCAGAGGGTTTTCTTGAATTTTTTGCAGCTTTCTTCTTTATCTGTTTATGAAAACTGTCTACTTATAGCTCTGTTACACATGCTTCTTCAAATTTGAGACAATTTCCTTTGGATTTCTACGTTTTCAGCTAAATATTTCAGATGGGTTGGGAAAAGTTAGAAAGATCTAATCTATACCTCATTTAATCTACCGAAGGATCTAATTGTTTCTGTTATGCACTATGTAAATACCACAGTAATTTGATCAAATCCATAGTAAAAAACCCTAAATGTAAGTTCTGAGCATTTTCACAAACATACATTTAAAATTGCAAGCTCTCAAAGAAAATATTTCAAAACACAAAGAAGGGCAGGAGAACACTCAGAAGATAGATGCAGAACTCCAGATTCTATTGTATTAGAAACGAATAGTCATACATGATTTACAATGTAGGAATGACTCTTAGTTTCATTGATCATACTACAGAGAACTTACAAGCTTTACAGATACAGTAAGGCAGCCAGACATTCCACCGCACCTTACTGCAGACAAACAGGCGACCTCCTTCTTCTACCTCTAAACTATGCTAAGTTAACTTGCTGTGTTTTTCTAAAATCCCTGTTGTAGGCCCTAGAATCCCTGTTGCAAAGTATTACAGTGTAGAGAGGCACAATATAAAGACATTCTGATTGTCCTCACTACAGCAAAAACCTAACTGAACCCCTGGTTCAAACCCTTGGTTACAGCAATAAATGCAGGTGAACCAACTTTCAAAAATATCTCTGAGCAGTGTCAAATCTGGGCGAAATATTGCCCCTTCTGAGAAGTTCTGGCAGCTGGGTAATAACTTCTGTTTGTCTGTTGCAGTAATACCTTTAGCTGCAACCTTGTTCTTTACTTGAATGGCCTTGACTTTTCGCATTTCATCCCTATCTTCTTGCTCCTGAGATCGGATCTTCTGCCTCTATGAGGTCACTGTGTTGACTTTCCAGCTGCTTCCTCAACTGCAAGCCTGCAAGATAAGACAAGCAATAAGTATTTCATTTATCACATAAACAGCAGGAAATTAAAATAAGCGTTTAAACCCAGGTGACTGCGCAAAATCGTAGAGATCGGATCCAGAATACTCTCAAAACGCGTCCAAAATGCACTTAGACTGCTCAAGATTCATCGGGTCAACCATCGCTAACTAGGAAAATGCCACAGGCGCCAAAAAAAACACTTTAAAATTCCACCGCTATCGGCATGTCAAAAAAAACATGTTGGCCGACATTCACTTCATCATCATGATATTCTGAAAATATGATGCACTCCCTTCTGAAGGTCCAGATGACGTCATCATGATATTTCGCTTCTGCATATTGGGGAAAAGAACAACATCATCATCATCATCATGTTGAAGAAGAATAGGAGGATATGAATATGATCATGCTGTCGAGGAAAGGAAAATGATGGTGATGTCATCATGATATTCGGGCTTCATTGAAATGCTAAGGATGACGTCATCATCATGTTCAGTTAAGATCAGGGGATAATTGTGATATCGGGTCACCTAAGGAGCATGATCAGGATGATGAATGTAATATGACCCTTTTGCGGCCAAGGTAACCCTCTTGAAAGATCAGGATGATGATGATCATCAGGATATTTGCTTCTCTCGAACTTAGAATAAGACGTCATCATCATATTCAGGAACCGGATCGTGCTTTGGAAAATATCCTGCCGAAGGGAAAATGTGATGATGATGATGATCATCAGGATATTTGCTTCCTCGTTTATTAGATCGGGATGACGTCATCATGATATCCGGAGCCTTCGTTAAACTTAGAACATGACGTCATCATGATATTTCGCTAACCAGATCATGTTTTAGAAAATATCCTGCCGAAGGGAAAATGTGATGATGATGATCATCAGGATCTTTTCAAAAGATCTTACTTCATCGGCAGGAGGACTTTACGAAATGTCGGGTGAACAAACAAGATCATGATGATCTTGACAATAGGACAGGATAAAAAAATATGATGATGATGCTCCTCATCGAATTATCATGATGACGTAATCATCATATTTCATTTTCGGAGCACAAGGATGAGTTGAGGTCATCATGATATTTGCGCTAGGGTGATATTGTAAAATATGATCATGCTGTTAAGGAATGGAATATCACCTTTCCTCAAAAAGATAGGGTGATCATCATGATCATGCAAAAGGAGATCAGGAGGATATGAATATGATGATCCTCTTTATCGAATTATGATGATGATGTCTCCATTACTTAGCGAATTTCAGCGAATATGACCCTCTTGTGAAAGATCAGGATGATGATCATGATTACGCAAAAGGATATCAGAAGGATATGAAGTCGTCATCATCATCTTAGCGAACTTCAGCAAATATCATGAGGATGACCCTCCGATAGGTTTATAACACGCGCATGCAAATATGTGGATGATGAATTTTCTAAGTCAGGGTGATCTTATATTATCAGCATGATATTTTAATTTTAGGCGATGCAAAGATATCATGATGATGCTCGCGATACAAAGACCGCTCGACGGGGGAACTTACCTTGACTTAAAGTTGATGTCATCATGATATTTGAACCTCAGGATATTATCGGGGGGGGTTCAAATATGATGATGATGATGTTCTTCATGTAACCAAAACCGAGTTTATAACATATGACCCTCCTAAAAAAATATCATGATGCTGCATAATGCGCATAAGGCCATTTGACGGGTAAAGGGCACTACCACCTAAGATTGACGTCCGGATATTGCGACTGCATGATTTTTTATCGGGTGATAGACCAGGATCATGATGACCTTGACAACATGAAAAAAATGATGATGACTTGCGATTATCAGGTTTGACCAAAACTTTGACCGTGCATAACTTTCACATATGGACGAATTTTCAAGTGAAGTAAAAGTCAAACCTACATGGAATTTCAAGCTCATTCTAAATATGAGGTCACAGAAACAAAATATGAACTTTGACAAACTGACCTCATGATGATGACCTACCTCATCCAATATCATGATGATGATGCTCCTGACCTTCATTTTTACCAAACCGCCAGAAAGCAGAAAAACACAAGCAGAAGCAAAAAGCAAAACATCAGCAGGGGTCCCCATTTTGCTAAGGAGCATAATGGGGCGTGTTGTGAACATCACAACAACTAGCAACCAAAACAAAACAATTAAATTCAGAGTGTTCAAGGAAACTAGATGAAATGAACTCATAACTTCCAACTATCTTTCCTGCAAATTACTATTCAGCTTGAGACTCAAAGTATTCAATAAAGATGCATGAATTTCCATTTTCAGTTTAGTTGTGTGCATGTGATTAATTATCCTCATCTTGAAGATCGGTTGAACAAACCAGTGACTGACATTAGCCTACGTAGGTGAGGATATTCCCTCATAGCCGACCGGATCGAGCCTTGCTGCCAGCGAGCGTCCATAGCCCCGGCAAGGTTATCGTTACAATTCTCCTAAGTAGAGCCCCACTGCCAGCGAGCGTCCATAGCCCTGGTAGAGTTACTTAGATGGCTTAATCTGGATTTTCAGTATAATCCGCTTTATTTATTTATTTATTTATTTTTTTGTTTTCTAATTTTGAAAGATTTCATAAGGTATAGCAATTTGTAACTTCATGATGCAAGGAGTGGACACTTGCTGAAATTAAGCTGAGAATTGTAATGGTAGCAAGGGTGACCTCTGATTTTTCACCTAATATCTACACTGGTAAGTTCAACCAACCCAAGGATTTTAGGTGTGTCATCGTGAGAAACCTGCTTCGAATTCTCAATCACATTTATTGAATACAAAACTTCAGAAGATGAACAACTCTCTACATTCATGACAGTGACAAATTATGTGTAAATTGCAAATGGTTAACCTGAATATCCTAAATTATATATTGTTTTGAATGGTTGCTAGTTTTGCTCTTTAATACTCTACAGTAAAAATAAAGATCCCTGCTAAGGAGACAACAAACAAACCAAACAAACAGGCTGTACAAACAACACAACAAAAGAAAGAACTGTACAAACAGAAAGAAACCAAAAAACAAGAACAAACAGAGGACAAACTATACAAATAGCCAACCCAAAAGAAAACAGCAAAAGAAGAACTGTACATTATCTACAGCACTTTACATTAAGAAAAAAGGGACTGCCCCCCTTTTTACCTCACACCTGGAAGTAGTGTTTCAAATGCTAGCCATTAACTGGTAATGGCACATCTTCTCCAGTCAAGGTCTTAAGTCTAAAGTGTTATCTCCTATTATTTCTGAGACTTGTAATGGACCCAGCCATAATTTATCGAATTTTCCATGGCTTCCTTTCTTTTCATGTGCTTTGTCCCAGCACAACACTAAGTCTGATATCCTAAATGTCTTGACTCTTGCCCTTTTGTCAAACCACCTCTTAACAACCGCTTGGTGTTTGGCAAACTTCTCGAGGGCTTGACCTCTTTTCTCCTCTAGTTGTAACATTTGCACTATTCTGGCTTCCCTATGGTTATCAAAGCTTAGATATTCATTGGCAAACTTCCAGGTTGGTATTCTCAGATTAACCAGAAGTATGGGATCAGTCCCATAAACTAAGTGATAAGGTGTGCTACCTAAAGCTGTTTTAAACTTGGTCCTGTCTACCCATAATGCATATCTTAATAAGGTATTCCACTCTCTAGGACTTTTGGCAATTAACCTCTTGATGATGTCTAATAAGATTTTGTTTGTTGATTCAGCCAGTCCATTACCTTGAGGGTAATAATTCAAAGAAAACCTTAGAATGATCCCATATTCAAATGCCCATTTAGAAAATTTTAAAGAAGAGAAAGTAGGGCCGTTATCACATACCAATGAATAGGGCGTTCCAAACCTGGTGATAATGTTTTCTTCAAGGAACTTGATAACTACCTCAGTTGTGGAAAACTTGCAGCAGGTGGCCTTAGTCCACCTTGTACAATAGTCCGTTACCGTCAATATAAATTTGTGTCCTGCAGAAGATGGGGGATTGATGACTCTGATAAAATCCAAGCCCCATTGTGCAAACGGTCTGGACTCGATCACAAGCTGTAGTGGATTGGCCAGATTTCTTCCTTTGTCTGCTGCAGTCTGACAGGTGTGGCAACTTCTGATGTGACTCTTAGTATCTTTGAACATAGTGGGCCAGTAATAGCCCGCCCTCAGTATTTTGTGTGTTGTAGCTAAATGGGAACCATGGCCGGTTCCGTACTTGTCATGTAGTTCTGTCAACACCTTATCAGCTTCAGTTCTGTTTATGCATCTCAGATAAATTCCATCATGGTTCTTCCTGAATAGAAGACCTCCTTGCACCATATAATGCTGTGCCTTAATCTTCAAAGCTCTCCTCTGAGAAGCCTTCATCTTGCTTGGATACTTTCCAGCTATCAGGAAGGTGCTTAAATCATCGTACCAGCCTGATGCGTCTTGGGAATTCAATACATATTGCTGTTTTATCAGATTTGGATCCATGTTTACTATTGTCTGCACCAGCGCCTGCCCTCTGACCAGCTTTGCTGGAATGATCTCCATGTCGAATTCTTGCAGTGTGGTGATCCATTTGGCTCTTTTTTCTCCAGGCTCGTTCTGCATCAGCAACATTTTTACTGCTGCGTCTGGTACTATGGCTTTAATCTGGCTGCGCAGAATGTAGTGTCTAAATTTTTTCACAGCCTTCACTAATGCAAATGCCTGTCTTTCGATATCTAGATATCTCAACTGTGCATCCTTCAGAGGCGCACTCATAAATGCTATGGGCCTCTCTTCATTATTTTCACCTTTCTGTGTCAAGGCAGCCGCGACAGAATGAGAAGATGAAAAGGAGTAGATGTAAAACGGGCTTGTGTAGTCTGGAGTTGCCAATACAGGGGCATTAGAAATTGCCTCCTTGATATCTTCAAATACAGCTTTGGCCACTGGCGTCCATTCCATCTGTACATCTTTCTTTAACATGGCATTCAACGGCTGCACAATTTCTGCAAAACCTGTTATAAACTTCCGAACAAAGTTAATTTTAACAAAAAATGATTTCAATTCTTTCCTACTGTTTGGTATTTGCAAATTTTTTATGGATTCTATTCTATCCGGATCAATTGAAATTCCATTTTCAGAAATGACATGGCCTAATAATTTACCTTCAGTTACGCCAAATATACATTTCTTAGGATTAAGGGAAATCCCATACCTTTCACATCGCTGGAGTACTTTTCTGAGGTCTTCAGCGTGGGTGGATGTATCTTTCGAATACACAGTTAAATCATCCATATACACAACAATGCATTTACCTGATAATCCACGGAATGCAACGTCCATGGCCCTCTGAAAAGTGGCACCTGCATTAATTAAACCAAAAGGCATTCTTCTATACGCATAATTTCCCCATTTGCAAGTGAAGGTGGTTTTTAGTCTATCTTCTCTGTCAATTAAAACCTGGTTATAACCTGAAAAACCATCTAAAAAAGACATCATCTTTGTGCCATTTACTGCTTGCAGTACTTCGTCTATTGGGGGCAAAGGATAATTATCCTTTTCAGAAGCCTTGTTTAAATTTCTAAAGTCTACGCACAACCTGATGTCTCTGTTTTTCTTCCTCACTGGTACTAAGTTAGCTACCCAGACAGAATCTCTAACTGGAAAAATTATTCCAGCGGACAGTAATTTTTTAACTTCCTCAAAGATTAAAGGCTCTAGAATGGCATTTACAGGCCTCTGTTTCTGCCTAAATGGTTTGACTTCTTTTCTTAAAGGTATTACGTGAGTTATGATGGACTCATCAAATGTTTTCAAGTCTTCATAAGTCCATGCTATGACATGTTTATATTCTTTCAGAACATCCAGAACCTCTTTTCTGATTTTCTCAGAGCAAGCTTTCCCAATTAGTACATTTTGTGGATTTAGCTCAGTCCCTAAGTTATGTAAATCACACTTACCCCCTTCTGTTTGGGTAAGTCCTTCTGTCTTATTATTCCACTGAAGTCAAAGATGTGTTCTAATTCAATTACTCCTTTTGGCAAGAAGTTGCTCTTTAAGTTGATCATATCTTCTTCGTCCCATGTTACTTCAGGCCTTTCTTGTTCATCAATAATTTGGGCCTCAAATGCCTCATTACAAGTCAGAAAATTAATAATTTGCTGATCCTCTCCAAATACCTGAAAGTGTGTAACGTTGTCTGGTATACTGGGCACGTTAACTAGCTCAACAGCAAATCGTCTTAATCCTGACAGTGCCAATGGTTCTAATGTACTGGCAGCAACTGCTAACACATCTGGCCTGTGGTTCAGCTCTCTAGGAATGTGCTCTATGTTAAAAGCATCAAATGAATCCATTAAACCCCATACTCTATGTCTGTAACTAATCATTTTCTTATAATTGTAGGCATATAGTTTCCTCACTTGTCTGACTACTAATTTAGAGTCTGAAAATACTCTGATGGTTTTTACCCCTTTCTTGATGGCCATGACAAGTCCTAAAATTAGGGCCTCATATTTAGCAATATTGTTAGTGCAGGAAAATTGTAATCTATATGCTACCAAATGTGATTTACCTTGAGGATTTATGAGTTCAATACCCGCACCTGCGCCCTGTTTTGATTTGGACCCATCACATTTTAACGTCCACATGCCATCTTTACTTTTCTGATCTTTTACCTTGGCATACTTTGTCCCTTTTATTGCCTGTGGGGTGTTATCTTGTTTATTCATGGGTTTTTCCGTTTGGTTATCTTGCATATGTATGTTTTTAGTTTGCAACTCAGAAAGATAACTACCCTCGTCCTCTATTTCTTTTCCTAAATCTGGAATCAAGGCATCTATATTATCCTGAACATATCTCTGTGCTGGATCAGGATTCTCATTTTTTTCTTGTGATTGTACTCTCCCTATGCACTTTTTGTATTCATATTCAATGATATCTTTGCATATTTCACAATTCTCCTCAGAATGTTGCCTATCATGGACTCTACACCTATTTTTATATAACTGGGAAAATGCTATCGGCATGTCAAAGAAAACATGTTGGCCGACATTCACTTCATCATCATGATATTCTGAAAATATGATGCACTCCCTTCTGAAGGTCCAGATGACGTCATCATGATATTTCGCTTCTGCATATTGGGGAAAAGAACAACATCATCATCATCATCATGTTGAAGAAGAATAGGAGGATATGAATATGATCATGCTGTCGAGGAAAGGAAAATGATGGTGATGTCATCATGATATTCGGGCTTCATTGAAATGCTAAGGATGACGTCATCATCATGTTCAGTTAAGATCAGGGGATAATTGTGATATCGGGTCACCTAAGGAGCATGATCAGGATGATGAATGTAATATGACCCTTTTGCGGCCAAGGTAACCCTCTTGAAAGATCAGGATGATGATGATCATCAGGATATTTGCTTCTGTCGAACTTAGAATAAGACGTCATCATCATATTCAGGAACCGGATCGTGCTTTGGAAAATATCCTGCCGAAGGGAAAATGTGATGATGATGATGATCATCAGGATATTTGCTTCCTCGTTTATTAGATCGGGATGACGTCATCATGATATCCGGAGCCTTCGTTAAACTTAGAACATGACGTCATCATGATATTTCGCTAACCAGATCATGTTTTAGAAAATATCCTGCCGAAGGGAAAATGTGATGATGATGATCATCAGGATCTTTTCAAAAGATCTTACTTCATCGGCAGGAGGACTTTACGAAATGTCGGGTGAACAAACAAGATCATGATGATCTTGACAATAGGACAGGATAAAAAAATATGATGATGATGCTCCTCATCGAATTATCATGATGACGTAATCATCATATTTCGTTTTCGGAGCACAAGGATGAGTTGAGGTCATCATGATATTTGCGCTAGGGTGATATTGTAAAATATGATCATGCTGTTAAGGAATGGAATATCACCTTTCCTCAAAAAGATAGGGTGATCATCATGATCATGCAAAAGGAGATCAGGAGGATATGAATATGATGATCCTCTTTATCGAATTATGATGATGATGTCTCCATTACTTAGCAAATTTCAGCGAATATGACCCTCTTGTGAAAGATCAGGATGATGATCATGATTACGCAAAAGGATATCAGAAGGATATGAAGTCGTCATCATCATCTTAGCGAACTTCAGCAAATATCATGAGGATGACCCTCCGATAGGTTTATAACACGCGCATGCAAATATGCGGATGATGAATTTTCTAAGTCAGGGTGATCTTATATTATCAGCATGATATTTTAATTTTAGGCGATGCAAAGATATCATGATGATGCTCGCGATACAAAGACCGCTCGACGGGGGAACTTACCTTGACTTAAAGTTGATGTCATCATGATATTTGAACCTCAGGATATTATCGGGGGGGGTTCAAATATGATGATGATGATGTTCTTCATGTAACCAAAACCGAGTTTATAACATATGACCCTCCTAAAAAAATATCATGATGCTGCATAATGCGCATAAGGCCATTTGACGGGTAAAGGGCACTACCACCTAAGATTGACGTCCGGATATTGCGACTGCATGATTTTTTATCGGGTGATAGACCAGGATCATGATGACCTTGACAACATGAAAAAAATGATGATGACTTGCGATTATCAGGTTTGACCAAAACTTTGACCGTGCATAACTTTCACATATGGACGAATTTTCAAGTGAAGTAAAAGTCAAACCTACATGGAATTTCAAGCTCATTCTAAATATGAGGTCACAGAAACAAAATATGAACTTTGACAAACTGACCTCATGATGATGACCTACCTCATCCAATATCATGATGATGATGCTCCTGACCTTCATTTTTACCAAACCGCCAGAAAGCAGAAAAACACAAGCAGAAGCAAAAAGCAAAACATCAGCAGGGGTCCCCATTTTGCTAAGGAGCATAATGGGGCGTGTTGTGAACATCACAACAACTAGCAACCAAAACAAAACAATTAAATTCAGAGTGTTCAAGGAAACTAGATGAAATGAACTCATAACTTCCAACTATCTTTCCTGCAAATTACTATTCAGCTTGAGACTCAAAGTATTCAATAAAGATGCATGAATTTCCATTTTCAGTTTAGTTGTGTGCATGTGATTAATTATCCTCATCTTGAAGATCGGTTGAACAAACCAGTGACTGACATTAGCCTACGTAGGTGAGGATATTCCCTCATAGCCGACCGGATCGAGCCTTGCTGCCAGCGAGCGTCCATAGCCCCGGCAAGGTTATCGTTACAATTCTCCTAAGTAGAGCCCCACTGCCAGCGAGCGTCCATAGCCCTGGTAGAGTTACTTAGATGGCTTAATCTGGATTTTCAGTATAATCCGCTTTATTTATTTATTTATTTATTTTTTTGTTTTCTAATTTTGAAAGATTTCATAAGGTATAGCAATTTGTAACTTCATGATGCAAGGAGTGGACACTTGCTGAAATTAAGCTGAGAATTGTAATGGTAGCAAGGGTGACCTCTGATTTTTCACCTAATATCTACACTGGTAAGTTCAACCAACCCAAGGATTTTAGGTGTGTCATCGTGAGAAACCTGCTTCGAATTCTCAATCACATTTATTGAATACAAAACTTCAGAAGATGAACAACTCTCTACATTCATGACAGTGACAAATTATGTGTAAATTGCAAATGGTTAACCTGAATATCCTAAATTATATATTGTTTTGAATGGTTGCTAGTTTTGCTCTTTAATACTCTACAGTAAAAATAAAGATCCCTGCTAAGGAGACAACAAACAAACCAAACAAACAGGCTGTACAAACAACACAACAAAAGAAAGAACTGTACAAACAGAAAGAAACCAAAAAACAAGAACAAACAGAGGACAAACTATACAAATAGCCAACCCAAAAGAAAACAGCAAAAGAAGAACTGTACATTATCTACAGCACTTTACATTAAGAAAAAAGGGACTGCCCCCCTTTTTACCTCACACCTGGAAGTAGTGTTTCAAATGCTAGCCATTAACTGGTAATGGCACATCTTCTCCAGTCAAGGTCTTAAGTCTAAAGTGTTATCTCCTATTATTTCTGAGACTTGTAATGGACCCAGCCATAATTTATCAAATTTTCCATGGCTTCCTTTCTTTTCATGTGCTTTGTCCCAGCACAACACTAAGTCTGATATCCTAAATGTCTTGACTCTTGCCCTTTTGTCAAACCACCTCTTAACAACCGCTTGGTGTTTGGCAAACTTCTCGAGGGCTTGACCTCTTTTCTCCTCTAGTTGTAACATTTGCACTATTCTGGCTTCCCTATGGTTATCAAAGCCTAGATATTCATTGGCAAACTTCCAGGTTGGTATTCTCAGATTAACCAGAAGTATGGGATCAGTCCCATAAACTAAGTGATAAGGTGTGCTACCTAAAGCTGTTTTAAACTTGGTCCTGTCTACCCATAATGCATATCTTAATAAGGTATTCCACTCTCTAGGACTTTTGGCAATTAACCTCTTGATGATGTCTAATAAGATTTTGTTTGTTGATTCAGCCAGTCCATTACCTTGAGGGTAATAATTCAAAGAAAACCTTAGAATGATCCCATATTCAAATGCCCATTTAGAAAATTTTAAAGAAGAGAAAGTAGGGCCGTTATCACATACCAATGAATAGGGCGTTCCAAACCTGGTGATAATGTTTTCTTCAAGGAACTTGATAACTACCTCAATTGTGGAAAACTTGCAGCAGGTGGCCTTAGTCCACCTTGTACAATAGTCCGTTACCGTCAATATAAATTTGTGTCCTGCAGAAGATGGGGGATTGATGACTCTGATAAAATCCAAGCCCCATTGTGCAAACGGTCTGGACTCGATCACAAGCTGTAGTGGATTGGCCAGATTTCTTCCTTTGTCTACTGCAGTCTGACAGGTGTGGCAACTTCTGATGTGACTCTTAGTATCTTTGAACATAGTGGGCCAGTAATAGCCCGCCCTCAGTATTTTGTGTGTTGTAGCTAAATGGGAACCATGGCCGGTTCCGTACTTGTCATGTAGTTCTGTCAACACTTTATCAGCTTCAGTTCTGTTTATGCATCTCAGATAAATTCCATCATGGTTCTTCCTGAATAGAAGACCTCCTTGCACCATATAATGCTGTGCCTTAATCTTCAAAGCTCTCCTCTGAGAAGCCTTCATCTTGCTTGGATACTTTCCAGCTATCAGGAAGGTGCTTAAATCATCGTACCAGCCTGATGCGTCTTGGGAATTCAATACATATTGCTGTTTTATCAGATTTGGATCCATGTTTGCTATTGTCTGCACCAGCGCCTGCCCTCTGACCAGCTTTGCGGGAATGATCTCCATGTCGAATTCTTGCAGTGTGGTGATCCATTTGGCTCTTTTTTCTCCAGGCTCGTTCTGCATCAGCAACATTTTTACTGCTGCGTCTGGTACTATGGCTTTAATCTGGCTGCGCAGAATGTAGTGTCTAAATTTTTCACAGCCTTCACTAATGCAAATGCCTGTCTTTCGATATCTAGATATCTCAACTGTGCATCCTTCAGAGGCGCACTCATAAATGCTATGGGTCTCTCTTCATTATTTTCACCTTTCTGTGTCAAGGCAGCCGCGACAGAATGAGAAGATGAAAAGGAGTAGATGTAAAACGGGCTTGTGTAGTCTGGACTTGCCAATACATGGGCATTAGAAATTGCCTCCTTGATATCTTCAAATGCAGCTTTGGCCACTGGCGTCCATTCCATCTGTACATCTTTCTTTAACATGGCATTCAACGGCTGCACAATTTCTGCAAAACCTGTTATAAACTTCCGAACAAAGTTAATTTTACTAAAAAATGATTTCAATTCTTTCCTACTGTTTGGTATTTGCAAATTTTTTATGGATTCTATTCTATCCGGATCAATTGAAATTCCATTTTCAGAAATGACATGGCCTAATAATTTACCTTCAGTTACGCCAAATATACATTTCTTAGGATTAAGGGAAATCCCATACCTTTCACATCGCTGGAGTACTTTTCTGAGGTCTTCAGCGTGGGTGGATGTATCTTTGGAATACACAGTTAAATCATCCATATACACAACAATGCATTTACCTGATAATCCACGGAATGCAACGTCCATGGCCCTCTGAAAAGTGGCACCTGCATTAATTAAACCAAAAGGCATTCTTCTATACGCATAATTTCCCCATTTGCAAGTGAAGGTGGTTTTTAGTCTATCTTCTCTGTCAATTAAAACCTGGTTATAACCTGAAAAACCATCTAAAAAAGACATCATCTTTGTGCCATTTACTGCTTGCAGTACTTCGTCTATTGGGGGCAAAGGATAATTATCCTTTTCAGAAGCCTTGTTTAAATTTCTAAAGTCTACGCACAACCTGATGTCTCTGTTTTTCTTCCTCACTGGTACTAAGTTAGCTACCCAGACAGAATCTCTAACTGGAAAAATTATTCCAGCGGACAGTAATTTTTTAATTTCCTCAAAGATTAAAGGCTCTAGAATGGCATTTACAGGCCTCTATTTCTGCCTAAATGGTTTGACTTCTTTTCTTAAAGGTATTACGTGAGTTATGATGGACTCATCAAATGTTTTCAAGTCTTCATAAGTCCATGCTATGACATGTTTATATTCTTTCAGAACATCCAGAACCTCTTTTCTAATTTTTTCAGAGCAAGCTTTCCCAATTAGTACATTTTGTGGATTTAGCTCAGTCCCTAAGTTATGTAAATCACACTTACCCCGTTCTGTTTGGGTAAGTCCTTCTGTCTTATTATTCCACTGAAGTCAAAGATGTGTTCTAATTCAATTACTCCTTTTGGCAAGAAGTTGCTCTTTAAGTTGATCATATCTTCTTCGTCCCATGTTACTTCAGGCCTTTCTTGTTCATCAATAATTTGGGCCTCAAATGCCTCATTACAAGTCAGAAAATTAATAATTTGCTGATCCTCTCCAAATACCTGAAAGTGTGTAACGTTGTCTGGTATACTGGGCACGTTAACTAGCTCAACAGCAAATCATCTTAATCCTGACAGTGCCAATGGTTCTAATGTACTGGCAGCAACTGCTAACACATCTGGCCTGTGGTTCAGCTCTCTAGGAATGTGCTCTATGTTAAAAGCATCAAATGAATCCATTAAACCCCATACTCTATGTCTGTAACTAATCATTTTCTTATAATTGTAGGCATATAGTTTCCTCACTTGTCTGACTACTAATTTAGAGTCTGAAAATACTCTGATGGTTTTTACCCCTTTCTTGATGGCCATGACAAGTCCTAAAATTAGGGCCTCATATTTAGCAATATTGTTAGTGCAGGAAAATTGTAATCTATATGCTACCAAATGTGATTTACCTTGAGGATTTATGAGTTCAATACCCGCACCTGCACCCTGTTTTGATTTGGACCCATCACATTTTAACGTCCACATGCCATCTTTACTTTTCTGATCTTTTACCTTGGCATACTTTGTCCCTTTTATTGCCTGTGGGGTGTTATCTTGTTTATTCATGGGTTTTTCCGTTTGGTTATCTTGCATATGTATGTTTTTAGTTTGCAACTCAGAAAGATAACTACCCTCGTCCTCTATTTCTTTTCCTAAATCTGGAATCAAGGCATCTATATTATCCTGAACATATCTCTGTGCTGGATCAGGATTCTCATTTTTTTCTTGTGATTGTACTCTCCCTATGCACTTTTTGTATTCATATTCAATGATATCTTTGCATATTTCACAATTCTCCTCAGAATGTTGCCTATCATGGACTCTACACCTATTTTTATATAACTGGGAAAATGCTATCGGCATGTCAAAGAAAACATGTTGGCTGACATTCACTTCATCATCATGATATTCTGAAAATATGATGCACTCCCTTCTGAAGGTCCAGATGACGTCATCATGATATTTCGCTTCTGCATATTGGGGAAAAGAACAACATCATCATCATCATCATGTTGAAGAAGAATAGGAGGATATGAATATGATCATGCTGTCGAGGAAAGGAAAATGATGGTGATGTCATCATGATATTCGGGCTTCATTGAAATGCTAAGGATGACGTCATCATCATGTTCAGTTAAGATCAGGGGATAATTGTGATATCGGGTCACCTAAGGAGCATGATCAGGATGATGAATGTAATATGACCCTTTTGCGGCCAAGGTAACCCTCTTGAAAGATCAGGATGATGATGATCATCAGGATATTTGCTTCTGTCGAACTTAGAATAAGACGTCATCATCATATTCAGGAACCGGATCGTGCTTTGGAAAATATCCTGCCGAAGGGAAAATGTGATGATGATGATGATCATCAGGATATTTGCTTCCTCGTTTATTAGATCGGGATGACGTCATCATGATATCCGGAGCCTTCGTTAAACTTAGAACATGACGTCATCATGATATTTCGCTAACCAGATCATGTTTTAGAAAATATCCTGCCGAAGGGAAAATGTGATGATGATGATCATCAGGATCTTTTCAAAAGATCTTACTTCATCGGCAGGAGGACTTTACGAAATGTCGGGTGAACAAACAAGATCATGATGATCTTGACAATAGGACAGGATAAAAAAATATGATGATGATGCTCCTCATCGAATTATCATGATGACGTAATCATCATATTTCGTTTTCGGAGCACAAGGATGAGTTGAGGTCATCATGATATTTGCGCTAGGGTGATATTGTAAAATATGATCATGCTGTTAAGGAATGGAATATCACCTTTCCTCAAAAAGATAGGGTGATCATCATGATCATGCAAAAGGAGATCAGGAGGATATGAATATGATGATCCTCTTTATCGAATTATGATGATGATGTCTCCATTACTTAGCGAATTTCAGCGAATATGACCCTCTTGTGAAAGATCAGGATGATGATCATGATTACGCAAAAGGATATCAGAAGGATATGAAGTCGTCATCATCATCTTAGCGAACTTCAGCAAATATCATGAGGATGACCCTCCGATAGGTTTATAACACGCGCATGCAAATATGCGGATGATGAATTTTCTAAGTCAGGGTGATCTTATATTATCAGCATGATATTTTAATTTTAGGCGATGCAAAGATATCATGATGATGCTCGCGATACAAAGACCGCTCGACGGGGGAACTTACCTTGACTTAAAGTTGATGTCATCATGATATTTGAACCTCAGGATATTATCGGGGGGGGTTCAAATATGATGATGATGATGTTCTTCATGTAACCAAAACCGAGTTTATAACATATGACCCTCCTAAAAAAATATCATGATGCTGCATAATGCGCATAAGGCCATTTGACGGGTAAAGGGCACTACCACCTAAGATTGACGTCCGGATATTGCGACTGCATGATTTTTTATCGGGTGATAGACCAGGATCATGATGACCTTGACAACATGAAAAAAAATGATGATGACTTGCGATTATCAGGTTTGACCAAAATTTTGACCGTGCATAACTTTCACATATGGACGAATTTTCAAGTGAAGTAAAAGTCAAACCTACATGGAATTTCAAGCTCATTCTAAATATGAGGTCACAGAAACAAAATATGAACTTTGACAAACTGACCTCATGATGATGACCTACCTCATCCAATATCATGATGATGATGCTCCTGACCTTCATTTTTACCAAACCGCCAGAAAGCAGAAAAACACAAGCAGAAGCAAAAAGCAAAACATCAGCAGGGGTCCCCATTTTGCTAAGGAGCATAATGGGGCGTGTTGTGAACATCACAACAACTAGCAACCAAAACAAAACAATTAAATTCAAAGTGTTCAAGGAAACTAGATGAAATGAACTCATAACTTCCAACTATCTTTCCTGCAAATTACTATTCAGCTTGAGACTCAAAGTATTCAATAAAGATGCATGAATTTCCATTTTCAGTTTAGTTGTGTGCATGTGATTAATTATCCTCATCTTGAAGATCGGTTGAACAAACCAGTGACTGACATTAGCCTACGTAGGTGAGGATATTCCCTCATAGCCGACCGGATCGAGCCTTGCTGCCAGCGAGCGTCCATAGCCCCGGCAAGGTTATCGTTACAATTCTCCTAAGTAGAGCCCCACTGCCAGCGAGCGTCCATAGCCCTGGTAGAGTTACTTAGATGGCTTAATCTGGATTTTCAGTATAATCCGCTTTATTTATTTATTTATTTATTTTTTTGTTTTCTAATTTTGAAAGATTTCATAAGGTATAGCAATTTGTAACTTCATGATGCAAGGAGTGGACACTTGCTGAAATTAAGCTGAGAATTGTAATGGTAGCAAGGGTGACCTCTGATTTTTCACCTAATATCTACACTGGTAAGTTCAACCAACCCAAGGATTTTAGGTGTGTCATCGTGAGAAACCTGCTTCGAATTCTCAATCACATTTATTGAATACAAAACTTCAGAAGATGAACAACTCTCTACATTCATGACAGTGACAAATTATGTGTAAATTGCAAATGGTTAACCTGAATATCCTAAATTATATATTGTTTTGAATGGTTGCTAGTTTTGCTCTTTAATACTCTACAGTAAAAATAAAGATCCCTGCTAAGGAGACAACAAACAAACCAAACAAACAGGCTGTACAAACAACACAACAAAAGAAAGAACTGTACAAACAGAAAGAAACCAAAAAACAAGAACAAACAGAGGACAAACTATACAAATAGCCAACCCAAAAGAAAACAGCAAAAGAAGAACTGTACATTATCTACAACACTTTACATTAAGAAAAAAGGGACTGCCCCCCTTTTTACCTCACACCTGGAAGTAGTGTTTCAAATGCTAGCCATTAACTGGTAATGGCACATCTTCTCCAGTCAAGGTCTTAAGTCTAAAGTGTTATCTCCTATTATTTCTGAGACTTGTAATGGACCCAGCCATAATTTATCGAATTTTCCATGGCTTCCTTTCTTTTCATGTGCTTTGTCCCAGCACAACACTAAGTCTGATATCCTAAATGTCTTGACTCTTGCCCTTTTGTCAAACCACCTCTTAACAACCGCTTGGTGTTTGGCAAACTTCTCGAGGGCTTGACCTCTTTTCTCCTCTAGTTGTAACATTTGCACTATTCTGGCTTCCCTATGGTTATCAAAGCCTAGATATTCATTGGCAAACTTCCAGGTTGGTATTCTCAGATTAACCAGAAGTATGGGATCAGTCCCATAAACTAAGTGATAAGGTGTGCTACCTAAAGCTGTTTTAAACTTGGTCCTGTCTACCCATAATGCATATCTTAATAAGGTATTCCACTCTCTAGGACTTTTGGCAATTAACCTCTTGATGATGTCTAATAAGATTTTGTTTGTTGATTCAGCCAGTCCATTACCTTGAGGGTAATAATTCAAAGAAAACCTTAGAATGATCCCATATTCAAATGCCCATTTAGAAAATTTTAAAGAAGAGAAAGTAGGGCCGTTATCACATACCAATGAATAGGGCGTTCCAAACCTGGTGATAATGTTTTCTTCAAGGAACTTGATAACTACCTCAGTTGTGGAAAACTTGCAGCAGGTGGCCTTAGTCCACCTTGTACAATAGTCCGTTACCGTCAATATAAATTTGTGTCCTGCAGAAGATGGGGGATTGATGACTCTGATAAAATCCAAGCCCCATTGTGCAAACGGTCTGGACTCGATCACAAGCTGTAGTGGATTGGCCAGATTTCTTCCTTTGTCTGCTGCAGTCTGACAGGTGTGGCAACTTCTGATGTGACTCTTAGTATCTTTGAACATAGTGGGCCAGTAATAGCCCGCCCTCAGTATTTTGTGTGTTGTAGCTAAATGGGAACCATGGCCGGTTCCGTACTTGTCATGTAGTTCTGTCAACACTTTATCAGCTTCAGTTCTGTTTATGCATCTCAGATAAATTCCATCATGGTTCTTCCTGAATAGAAGACCTCCTTGCACCATATAATGCTGTGCCTTAATCTTCAAAGCTCTCCTCTGAGAAGCCTTCATCTTGCTTGGATACTTTCCAGCTATCAGGAAGGTGCTTAAATCATCGTACCAGCCTGATGCGTCTTGGGAATTCAATACATATTGCTGTTTTATCAGATTTGGATCCATGTTTGCTATTGTCTGCACCAGCGCCTGCCCTCTGACCAGCTTTGCGGGAATGATCTCCATGTCGAATTCTTGCAGTGTGGTGATCCATTTGGCTCTTTTTTCTCCAGGCTCGTTCTGCATCAGCAACATTTTTACTGCTGCGTCTGGTACTATGGCTTTAATCTGGCTGCGCATAATGTAGTGTCTAAATTTTTTCACAGCCTTCACTAATGCAAATGCCTGTCTTTCGATATCTAGATATCTCAACTGTGCATCCTTCAGAGGCGCACTCATAAATGCTATGGGCCTCTCTTCATTATTTTCACCTTTCTGTGTCAAGGCAGCCGCGACAGAATGAGAAGATGCAAAGGAGTAGATGTAAAACGGGCTTGTGTAGTCTAGACTTGCCAATACAGGGGCATTAGAAATTGCCTCCTTGATATCTTCAAATGCAGCTTTGGCCACTGGCGTCCATTCCATCTGTACATCTTTCTTTAACATGGCATTCAACGGCTGCACAATTTCTGCAAAACCTGTTATAAACTTCCGAACAAAGTTAATTTTACCAAAAAATGATTTCAATTCTTTCCTACTGTTTGGTATTTGCAAATTTTTTATGGATTCTATTCTATCCGGATCAATTGAAATTCCATTTTCAGAAATGACATGGCCTAATAATTTACCTTCAGTTACGCCAAATATACATTTCTTAGGATTAAGGGAAATCCCATACCTTTCACATCGCTGGAGTACTTTTCTGAGGTCTTCAGCGTGGGTGGATGTATCTTTGGAATACACAGTTAAATCATCCATATACACAACAATGCATTTACCTGATAATCCACGGAATGCAACGTCCATGGCCCTCTGAAAAGTGGCACCTGCATTAATTAAACCAAAAGGCATTCTTCTATACGCATAATTTCCCCATTTGCAAGTGAAGGTGGTTTTTAGTCTATCTTCTCTGTCAATTAAAACCTGGTTATAACCTGAAAAACCATCTAAAAAAGACATCATCTTTGTGCCATTTACTGCTTGCAGTACTTCGTCTATTGGGGGCAAAGGATAATTATCCTTTTCAGAAGCCTTGTTTAAATTTCTAAAGTCTACGCACAACCTGATGTCTCTGTTTTTCTTCCTCACTGGTACTAAGTTAGCTACCCAGACAGAATCTCTGACTGGAAAAATTATTCCAGCGGACAGTAATTTTTTAACTTCCTCAAAGATTAAAGGCTCTAGAATGGCATTTACAGGCCTCTGTTTCTGCCTAAATGGTTTGACTTCTTTTCTTAAAGGTATTACGTGAGTTATGATGGACTCATCAAATGTTTTCAAGTCTTCATAAGTCCATGCTATGACATGTTTATATTCTTTCAGAACATCCAGAACCTCTTTTCTGATTTTCTCAGAGCAAGCTTTCCCAATTAGTACATTTTGTGGATTTAGCTCAGTCCCTAAGTTATGTAAATCACACTTACCCCCTTCTGTTTGGGTAAGTCCTTCTGTCTTATTATTCCACTGAAGTCAAAGATGTGTTCTAATTCAATTACTCCTTTTGGCAAGAAGTTGCTCTTTAAGTTGATCATATCTTCTTCATCCCATGTTACTTCAGGCCTTTCTTGTTCATCAATAATTTGGGCCTCAAATGCCTCATTACAAGTCAGAAAATTAATAATTTGCTGATCCTCTCCAAATACCTGAAAGTGTGTAACGTTGTCTGGTATACTGGGCACGTTAACTAGCTCAACAGCAA
This sequence comes from Cunninghamia lanceolata, assembly GCA_027924645.1. Lineage (NCBI taxonomy): Eukaryota > Viridiplantae > Streptophyta > Pinopsida > Cupressales > Cupressaceae > Cunninghamia > Cunninghamia lanceolata. The sequence continues at coordinate 7,843,538 of BSBN01000934.1, forward strand.
ATCATCTTAATCCTGATAGTGCCAATGGTTCTAATGTACTGGCAGCAACTGCTAACACATCTGGCCTGTGGTTCAGCTCTCTAGGAATGTGCTCTATGTTAAAAGCATCAAATGAATCCATTAAACCCCATACTCTATGTCTGTAACTAATCATTTTCTTATAATTGTAGGCATATAGTTTCCTCACTTGTCTGACTACTAATTCAGAGTCTGAAAATACTCTGATGGTTTTTACCCCTTTCTTGATGGCCATGACAAGTCCTAAAATTAGGGCCTCATATTTAGCAATATTGTTAGTGCAGGAAAATTGTAATCTATATGCTACCAAATGTGATTTACCTTGAGGATTTATGAGTTCAATACCCGCACCTGCGCCCTGTTTTGATTTGGACCCATCACATTTTAACGTCCACATGCCATCTTTACTTTTCTGATCTTTTACCTTGGCATACTTTGTCCCTTTTATTGCCTGTGGGGTGTTATCTTGTTTATTCATGGGTTTTTCCGTTTGGTTATCTTGCATATGTATGTTTTTAGTTTGCAACTCAGAAAGATAACTACCCTCGTCCTCTATTTCTTTTCCTAAATCTGGAATCAAGGCATCTATATTATCCTGAACATATCTCTGTGCTGGATCAGGATTCTCATTTTTTTCTTGTGATTGTACTCTCCCTATGCACTTTTTGTATTCATATTCAATGATATCTTTGCATATTTCACAATTCTCCTCAGAATGTTGCCTATCATGGACTCTACACCTATTTTTATATAACTTACATTGGGCTGGGAGATTGTGTGTAACGCACTCTTCCACCTCTCGTCTAATGGCACGACCAAATTTGTCTATTGCATTGTTTTCTTCATCTGAAGAATTTCCGTCAGACTCAATGAATAGTGCTGTTCTATTGCTGACACACTTCTTTCTAATGTTTAACATCATAACCTCTTCAATCTGCATCCCATTGTTGGTAATTCTATAGACACCTGGTTCAACAGCAGCATATAATATTTCATTAGTTCGATTATACTCTGTTATCATATGTTTCATTCTGGGCTCTGCCCCTATTCTGATCTAGTTTGGGATGCCTCTCCATGGTAACCACATGTGTGAAAAGTCAGTAGCCATATATCCGTTTAATGTCTTGGACCAATCCCTACTTAGCAACATTCCATAATTTACGGGTATATCCACTACTTGAATGTCAATGATTTGGCTTACCCTAGGGTCTGAAGCTAATTGTACTTGTATGTTCATGAGTTCTCCTATCACGCTAACCTCGGTCTTATCTAATTGCGTGACAACCTTGGCAGATTTGGTGGGAGTCAGCTCGAGAGTTTTACATATTCCTAAGGGCATTACGTTGGCTGAAGCACCAGAATCTACCATGCAATTGTGTATATTCTTCCCACACAACCTAACAGTTAACAAGAAAGGTTGAGTATCCCTCTTATCCGCATGTATTACCACATTTGTATTGGAAGGCTACTCAACTTTCTTACCCTTCTCCTTAGGTGGTGAATCACTATTAGGAACAGTTATATCAGCAGACACCTTGTTTGTTATGGATGTATCCAGGGATTTTAAAAAAGCATTTCTGATCCCTGGGGTCTTCAATAATTCATTTAGAGGTATACTGACCTTAATTTTCTTTATTTCCTCTGATAAGTAATTCATTAGTCTTGTTGTCTCCATTGCTTCTGTCTTACTTGTTTGATCCTTTTGCACTGTTGTTTCATTATTTGTGTGCTGACTAGCTTTAAGTATGGCAGGATTGTTGCTAGCATTCTGATCTGGGGGTGTATTGATGTTATTCAGGGGAGTGGAAGTGGTGAAAGGTCCTCCCGGCCTAGGGTTGTTCCTCAAATTGTAGGTGTGGCTTTTATTTGTTTGTTGAAAGGCCTGCACCTCTTCTGTTTCATTTAATATCTCATTTTCAGATTCAAAAGGAAACTGAAAAGCATTTAACACAAAGGCTGATTCAGGATAAAGACTTTCACAACAGTATGGTTCATCCTCTAGCAATTCATCCTCTTTCTCTTCTACAGTGGCAAAGGTAAACGTTTCTAAGACTAATGCTGTGTCATATTCTGAGGGTACTACCTCATTACCCTTAGGAATGAGAAATTCAGAGGTAGGAGGCTGTACATCTATGTTGAAAATACTAGCTGCCAAGTGGAACTGTGGACAGTCGTGCTCAGCATGGGCATTAGTATTGTGAAATCTGCACCAATTTTTGGGTGCTGTACTGGCCATTTGTATGCTAGTTGTTTGTTTTGCACCATGATTATCTGTATTCTCAAAAGGAGAAGCCAGAGTACCGTTATTGGGCCAAGTGTTCCATGTCTTGGGTGGCCTAGGTTGATTCTGGTTCTTGTTATTATTGCCCCAGGTCCTATTATCTATCACTGGCCCCCTATTTTGCATTGGTTGCCCTTGACTGGGGCCTTGATGCTGATTGTAGTTTTGGTTCTGATTGTACTGCTGATTTTGATTGAGACTATAATTCTGATTTTGGCCTTGGTTGTGATTTTGATGTGGATTGTAGTTTTGGTTGCTTCTTCCATAGAGGTTCTCATTTCTTAGCTGTGTCACCTCGGTTGTTAATCTTTTTAAATGTGCAGTAATCTCTTTGATTTCTTCCCTATCCTCTTGTGCTTTTGCCACAGTTACATCCCTAGGAAGTTGGAAGAAAGGCTGACCATTATTTTGACTGTTATTGGAAGTACTAGCCGTGTAAGGAGTTATAGCTTGGATTGGAGTAGGATTATACACAGGTGTGTAAGAAGGAACCGGATTTACTAGTGGAGCATGCTGCACAGGGAGTCCATTCCATGGGTGTGCCTGATTCTGCACCCCAAAATTTCCTCCAAATGGACTGTAAGTTGCATGTCTCATTTCTTGGTTCACTGAGGTTGCCTCTTTATAGGCTTTGGATATTGAATCTATGTCAGGTTTTCTTTTGACAAACATGGCAGTTAAAGGATCTAAGGCAGCATAGTACATAGCCAACAAGGGAGCATCATCTATGGTATAAGGGGCTACTAGCCTAGAATAGGCCTTTTGAAATCTGTCATTGAAATTATCAATTAGCTCTCCCTCACCTCGTTTTATAGCAGCTAGTTTATGATACAAAGCACAAGGGTCAATGGGTCCTCTAAATCTTGACAGAAATGCTTCTTCCATGAGTGCCCAGGAAGAAATGTAACCATTGGGTAAGTTTACATACCAGCTAGAAGCCTGCTCATTAAAGGTGTAAGGGAACAATCTACACACAACATCCTCGTGCTCTAACATAGCCCTAAAACATGCTTCCTTAAATATTCTAATATGATCTTCTGGGTCTTGATGCAACTGGTATTTGGGACATATCTTTTCCGGATTTTTTGGCATGTCATGATAATCATTGAAGAATATGGGAGAATTGACATCGAAATAAGCCATTGTAGGTGGTTGAGCTTGACTTGAACTTGCAGAAATACCTGGATTGATTGGTGGATTAGGATTTAGAGGAGGATTGAGACCTCCAGGAGTGCCTGAACCAAGATTTAAAGATCTGAACAATGATCTGTCAGGACTTACAATACTACGGATGTTAAAAGGTGACCCAGGAGGTGTTCCAGATGAACTTCCCGCTTGCGATATCTTTGGATTCCAAATTAAAGGGCTTTTACTTCACCTTGTATCAGGTAGTTGCACAAATATATCTCCTGAACTGGACCTAGACCTAGTCACTCTATTACTATCGTTAGCCAGTTTGAAATGAAACCTAACTCAGGAAGGCCCTCCTTCTAGCGCCAGAAAACTGTTGATGACTGTTTTGATGCAATCATAACAATAAGTTAAAATTCACATATAATGAACTGAAACTATACTTGAAAGATAAGAAAGAATCATTTGAGATTCAACTAATCCCAAGTCTACAATGGTTCGGTTGGTCAAGTTCAGTTGGTCAATGTGAAGCTGTAATGTTCAAGGGGCCTTACATAGTTTAGGTTTGTTTGATGGCTTACTGGCCTAAGAATATGCAAAAAGGTCATAGATTTCAACAAGTATTCTGTTCATTTGCATACAAGTGTTACCGGGCTGCAAGTTTCAGAGGGTTTTCTTGAATTTTTTGCAGCTTTCTTCTTTATCTGTTTATGAAAACTGTCTACTTATAGCTCTGTTACACATGCTTCTTCAAATTTGAGACAATTTCCTTTGGATTTCTACATTTTTAGCTAAATATTTCAGATGGGTTGGGAAAAGTTAGAAAGATCTAATCTATACCTCATTTAATCTACCGAAGGATCTAATTGTTTCTGTTATGCACTATGTAAATACCACAGTAATTTGATCAAATCCACAGTAAAAAACCCTAAATGTAAGTTCTGAGCATTTTCACAAACATACATTTAAAATTGCAAGCTCTCAAAGAAAATATTTCAAAACACAAAGAAGGGCAGGAGAACACTCAGAAGATAGATGCAGAACTCCAGATTCTATTGTATTAGAAACGAATAGTCATACATGATTTACAATGTAGGAATGACTCTTAGTTTCATTGATCATACTACAGAGAACTTACAAGCTTTACAGATACAGTAAGGCAGCTAGACATTCCACGCGCACCTTACTGCAGACAAACAGGCGACCTCCTTCTTCTACCTCTAAACTATGCTAAGTTAACTTGTTGTGTTTCTCTAAAATCCCTGTTGTAGGCCCTAGAATCCCTGTTGTAAAGTATTACAGTGTAGAGAGGCACAATATAAAGACATTCTGATTGTCCTCACTACAGCAAAAACCTAACTGAACCCCTAGTTCAAACCCTTGGTTACAGCAATAAATGCAGGTGAACCAGCTTTCAAAAATATCTCTGAGCAGTGTCAAATTTGGGCGAAATATTGCCCCTTCTGAGAAGTTCCGGCAGCTGGGTAATAACTTCTGTTTGTCTGTTGCAGTAATACCTTCAGCTGCAACCTTGTTCTTTACTTGAATGGCCTTGACTTTTCGCATTTCATCCCTATCTTCTTGCTCCTGAGATCGGATCTTCTGCCTCTATGAGGTCACTGTGTTGACTTTCCAGCTGCTTCCTCAACTGCAAGCCTGCAAGATAAGACAAGCAATAAGTATTTCATTTATCACATAAACAGCAAGAAATTAAAATAAGCATTTAAACCGAGGTGACTGCACAAAATCGCAGAGATCAGATCTAGAATACTCTCAAAACGCGTCCAAAATGCGCTCAGACTGCTCAAGATTCATCGGGTCAACCATCGCTGACTGGGAAAATGCCACAGGCACCAAAAAAAACACTTTAAAATTCCACCGCTTCATTTCCTGCCCATCGGCATGACTATCGCTATCGGCGTGTCAAAAAAAACATGTTGGCCGACATTCACTTCATCATCATGATATTCTGAAAATATGATGCACCCCCTTCTGAAGGTCCAGATGACGTCATCATGATATTTCGCTTCTGCATATTGGGGAAAAGAACAACATCATCATCATCATCATGTTGAAGAAGAATAGGAGGATATGAATATGATCATGCTGCCGAGGAAAGGAAAATGATGGTGACGTCATCATGATATTCGGGCTTCATTGAAATGCTAAGGATGATGTCATCATCATGTTCAGTTAAGATCAGGGGATAATTGTGATATCGGGTCACCTAAGGAGCATGATCAGGATGATGAATGTAATATGACCCTTTTGCGGCCAAGGTAACCCTCTTGAAAGATCAGGATGATGATGATCATCAGGATATTTTCTTCTGTCGAACTTAGAATAAAACGTCATCATCATATTCGGGAACCGGATCGTGCTTTGGAAAATATCCTGCCGAAGGGAAAATGTGATGATGATGATGATCATCAGGATATTTGCTTCCTCATTTATCAGATCGGGATGACGTCATCATGATATCCGGAGCCTTCGTTAAACTTAGAACATGACGTCATCATGATATTTCGCTAACCGGATCATGTTTTAGAAAATATCCTGCCGAAGGGAAAATGTGATGATGATGATCATCAGGATCTTTTCAAAAGGTCTTACTTCATCGGCAAGAGGACTTTACGAAATGTCGGGTGAACAAACAAGATCATGATGATCTTGACAATAGGACAGGATAAAAAAATATGATGATGATGCTCCTCATCGAATTATCATGATGACGTAATCATCATATTTCGTTTTCGGAGCACAAGGATGAGTTGAGGTCATCATGATATTTGCGCTAGGGTGATATTGTAAAATATGATCATGCTGTTGAGGAATGGAATATCACCTTTCCTCAAAAAGATAGGGTGATCATCATGATCATGCAAAAGGAGATCAGGAGGATATGAATATGATGATCCTCCTTATCGAATTATGATGATGATGTCTCCATTACTTAGCGAATTTCAGCGAATATGACCCTCTTGTGAAAGATCAGGATGATGATCATGATTACGCAAAAGGATATCAGAAGGATATGAAGTCGTCATCATCATCTTAGCGAACTTCAGTAAATATCATGATGATGACCCTCCGATAGGTTTATAACACGCGCATGCAAATATGCGGATGATGAATTTTCTAAGTCAGGGTGATCTTATATTATCAGCATGATATTTTAATTTTAGGCGATGCAAAGATATCATGATGATGCTCGCGATACAAAGACCGCTCGACGGGGGAACTTACCTTGACTTAAAGTTGATGTCATCATGATATTTGAACCTCAGGATATTATCGGGGGGGGTTCAAATATGATGATGATGATGTTCTTCATGTAACCAAAACCGAGTTTATAACATATGACCCTCCTAAAAAAATATCATGATGCTGCATAATGCGCATAAGGCCATTTGACGGGTAAAGGGCACTACCACCTAAGATTGATGTCCGGATATTGCGACTGCATGATTTTTTATCGGGTGATAGACCAGGATCATGATGACCTTGACAACATGAAAAAAATGATGATGACTTGCGATTATCAGGTTTGACCAAAACTTTGACCGTGCATAACTTTCACATATGGACGAATTTTCAAGTGAAGTAAAAGGCAAACCTGCATGGAATTTCAAGCTCATTCTAAATATGAGGTCACAGAAACAAAATATGAACTTTGACAAACTGACCTCATGATGATGACCTACCTCATCCAATATCATGATGATGATGCTCCTGACCTTCATTTTTACCAAACCGCCAGAAAGCAGAAAAACACAAGCAGAAGCAAAAAGCAAAACATCAGCAGGGGTCCCCATTTTGCTAAGGAGCATAATGGGGCATGTTGTGAACATCACAACAAGTACATATTATTGCAGCCGAATCCAAATGCCCACCAACGAAGTTAGATGGAGTTCCTTTGCAAGTATGACTTTGATGTTCACTACACCAAAGGGAAGGAGAACATGGTTGCCAATGCACTGAGTTGGACGTGCCATGAGATCCTAACCTTTACACTGAGTGTAGACTTTAGAGGATACATTATACAACATCTGCCAGAGGATGAGTGGTTTCTTGAGGTGCAACAGGAGATCCAGTCATAGAGGGCCCTTGTGGGCAAGTTTACAAGTTATTCTCTTAAGGTAGATGGGCTCCTTAGACATCGATAGTGCATCTATGTGCCCCATATAGGTGATCAAAGATTCACAGAGCATCTTATGCAATAGACCTCGGGGTGAAGAAGATGCATGCCGACTTGGGACAGTTGTACCATTGGGTGGGTATGAGATAGGATATTGTAAAATTCGTTGCTCAATGCCTTGAGTGCCAAAGGGTCAAGGCCAAGCATTAGCATCCAACATGTCTTTTATACCCTCACAAGATACCTGAGTGGAAATGGGAGACCATTTCCATGGATTTTTTAGTTGGTCTTCCTATGTCATCTTGTCACCATCACACCATCATGGTGATGGTTGACAAGTTGACCAAGGTGGTGCACTTCTCACTTGTACACATGACATACAATGCACCAGGAGTGGTGACAATATTCTCAAATGACATTACGAGATTACATGGGGTACCTTGCCACATTATTTCTGATAGGGACTCAGTGTTCACATTAGCCTTTTAGAGGGCATTGCAATAGGCGTTGGGCACACAGCTCAACTTCAGTTCTGGTTATCACCCTAAGATAGATGGTCAGACGGAGAGGATGAACAAGGTGTTAGAGGATATACTCTGCATGTACGTGATGGACCACTAGTCTAAATGGGAGGAGTATCTGTATCTAGTTAAGTTTGCCTACAATGATGAGCATCACAGCTCATTGGGTATGCCTCCTTATCAAGCCTTGTACGGAAGACCTTGCAGGACACTATTGAGTTGGGACCGTATAGAGGACATGGTTGCCATTGGGCTAGAGCTAGTGCAAGATGGATCAGAAGGTGACCTTGATTAGACAGAGACTTTAGGAGGCATAGCATTGACAAAAGAAGTATGTCGATGCTAAGAGACTAGATCAAAGCTTCTTAGTTGGTGACAGAGTACAACTATATAAGAGTCCAATCTATTATGGAAAGGGCTCTAAGCTCGCACCATAGTTCCTTGGGTCTTTTGAGTTCTTGGAGAGGATAGGACCTGTAGCCTACTATCTAGCCTTGCCACCTACCCTGTCGCACATCCACGATGTGTTCCATGTGTCTATGTTGTGATGATATATATCTAATTTATCTCATGTATTAGATTGGAGTTCTCTACAGGTAGAGGTGGATGGACAGTTGGCTTTGGAGATAATTTAGACATTGGCTTATCAAATACTAGGCCTTCGAGGTCAAGAGCTAGACTAAGTTAGGGTCTAGTGGGATAGATATGATGAGGTCATGACGGCATGGGAGAATGCAGTGAGATTGATGACACATTATCCTCACCTCTTTGACGACTTCCAAGAGGAAGTTTAGTCTTAGGGGGGAGGAAGTGAGGCCTATTTATTTCACTCCCTTATTTTTCTTATTTCATATTTATAGTTGATGACATTTCAACATTCGGGGACTGTTGATCCCGATATGCAGATTCTATAGACTATATCACTTTATTTTGGTCAGCTATGTTTGGTATGTTGTGATGTGACTATATCCTAATTTTGATTCACTGGTGATGATTGGACATGTGATATGAATTTTGATGATATTAGAGATGTTAGTTCTAAAATCATTATATATATTTTCTATACAATTTTGATCTTGAGATAGTATATAGAAATGCAATTATGAATCTTATTTATGATGTGATTTTTATAACGTTTTAAATTAATATGTGATGGCATGAGTGTATGCAATTCCTTGCTTTGGATATGATATATATATGTTTGATTAATGTGTTTGTCAAGTGCATAGGTGATTTTTCAGGCCACAGAAAATTATAGATCGATCTCACACCTAATGTGTTTCCCGTGTTAGACCGATCTAGTCCCAAGGGGACCAAGATCATGTATGAACTGTATGATGTTTTCGTAAATGTCTACATTTTATAATTTGGCTTAGATTTCACCCTTTTATATTATTTAATTGAAGTGTTGTAAAATATGTGTTCTAATTTACACCACTTGGTGTCTTTTAATTTTAGTGGCCATTTTGTGTGAATTTTTACCTCCTAAAGTGTTGACAATGGGCTAAAATTTACCCTAGGTGGTACCCCTAGGGTCTAGGACCCATTTGAGCATACCAAACCCTAGGGTTGCCCCTATCTAGTCACCTTAACCTTAGCTTAAAGTAAAGTGGCGAAAATTCAATTTGAATAAGTGTGGGAGATGAGTGATGCCTTGAAACAAGACCCTTTTCCCTTTCCAATGCATGGAATCCCATCACCTTGAATATTTGTGGAGTCTTCAAGACCCCCAAGTCTGTGGAACCTTCCTCCAATGCTCTCACACATGTGTGAGAGCATCTTGGAGTGAAGGGGTTCCCTTTAGAGAATAAAGTGATGACATGTGTCATCCCTTATCCTCTTGGAGCCCATTTGGAGAGATGCCACCTCTCCACCTTTTCTCTCACACGTGTGAGAGCACATGTGGAGAGGGTGAGGTTTGAATGGATGGAAGGGTGAGACATGTCATCCTCACATTCCTTTTCCCTTGCAAGTGGGATGGAAAGAGGAAGGAGAAGGTGACATGTGTCACCTTCTCATTCCTCAAGGCTTTGGAATGAAGCCTATATTATTTCCTCATTGTGAGAGGAAAGCGGTTCTTTCTTTTTCTTGTTTTTGGCTATCTTTGGATGATTTTGGTGAGAGAGTTGGAGTTTTTGGGAAGTGTTTTGAAGGAGAAAGTGGATAGCTCTTCTACAACCCTCTTCCATTATTGGGGTTTTTAAGGTAAGCCTTAAGGCATTGAGCTTTCCTCATGTATTTTATTTTCTTATGTGAATGGTTTTGTGTGTTTTTACATTATTGTTGTGTTGGGATTTATGGTTTTGTATTTAAGAGAGGAGAGAAAACCCTCTTTTAACATGTATTTCTTTAAAGGTTATCTAATGTTATACTCCATCTTGCTGTGGTTGTAAAAATGTAATATGTGTTGCTGATTTTGTTTTAGTGTGTCATTGTGTGAAAGTTTAGAAAAAAAAAGAGAAGAAAAAATATTGATGTGGCTGTAGTAATGATTTCTATATCTTTTATTTCAAAAGAAAAGAAAAGTTTATGTAGTTGTTACGAAAGAATGATTTCTGTATCATGTTTAAAGTAATATTAATTAAAATAGAAGGGACCATATGTTTGTTGCTTAAATCTGTATGTTTATTAAGTAGGAGAAAGTGTTGTGTAAAATTGTTGGTGGTAAAATTGTTGTCCTTAATATCAAAATGGTTGCATGATTGTAAATGATAATTCTGTTATAATAGTTGTAATAGTTTTATTTCAAATATATATATATATATACATACATACATACGCCTATTTGAAGTTGTTTGTAAAAAAGAGAATGGTTGATTAAATGTCTATGTTCCTGTTTTTTCTTTGGCTTAGTAATGTTGTTTAAAAAAAGAAGAAGGAAAAAAATTAAGTAGCATTACCCTTATTGTGTTGCCATTTATCACATGCTATTGTGTGCATTTTTTTTTCTCCAAAGAAAGAAAGCATCTCATATTACTTTGTATATTGTTACAAAAACAAGGGTAGAGAAACTATTATATTGTTGTCTAGCATCTAATGTTTAAAAAAAAAAGATATATGCTGTTGTGTTTGGGGTCCGTAAGTTACCTCTACCAAGTAATGCTATGCAAAAGTCTTTATATAACTGTATATACTCTTTTATTATTCTGAAAAAAAAGTAATGCATGGGTCTGAGGACATATATATATATCTTCACTGTTGTTTTCATGTGAGAGAGTTAGATAAACAAAGATTAATTAATATATTAACACACGATATATATATATATATATTTAATGCATTATGGTTTACTACTTTTTTAATACAAAGTATATTAAAAAAAAGAGATGCTGATATATATATAAATCGGGCTTAGAAAATTATAATGGGCAAACCATTTTAGTTTATTGGAAGGAAACTTACAAACAAAATAGTAAATAACCCTGCTACAAGGGCATTGAAACCCTAGAAGTAGGGAGCGATGGTTGCATGTGGTGGTGGGGCGGCAGTGGGCCATTAACCCCTGCCACCACTATTGCCTCCTCACTGCTAGTAGCACCTGGCACCAAGTGAACTCTCGCCTAAGCCTTTAACGAGTTTGGTCTCTTGTGATGTTTCCCTCATCCTACAATTTATTCATTCACTGATATATATATATACTTTCGGGTAGATAAACACACAACCACTCAACCCTATAGATTTTAGCCATAGCTTTATCTTTGCCCTACATAAAAGAAAAGAATTTAGTAGTGGGTTTCTCAGTATTTAACTAAGGGCATATATATGTGTGTGTGTGTGTGTGTGAACAAAAAAAAAGGGTTATTCAATAGGGTTTTGAACATGGATATACCTTCCCTATGGAGTTTCCATGGCTGCCTTTTTGTTTCAAACCTACAAGTAGAAAAGAAAGAACAAAATGAAGAGAGAATGCAAAATGAGAAAACAAAATAGGGCTTGGGCATAATAGAGGGAAATGTTTTATTTTAGGGCTCCCTTAAGGAAATGAATTTTTAATTGAGTAGACTTTTAGGGCTTGTTGAATTTTAAATTAGTTTCCCTTGTGTGGTGGGAACTTTATTTAATTTTAAATTGTGGGAGATGGGTGCATGTGAACCCATGTCTCCCTTTTGTCCCTTTTTATTATTTGACTTGGTTGAAAATTAAATTTACCCTTGAGTTATAGTTAGTAAATGGAAGGAAATTCTTTCTCTCTTTCAACTCATTCTTTTAAACTTTAGCGAGAAATAATTTATCCTATCTTAGAACCTTTTTATTGCCCATGCGAAATTAATGTTATTTTGGAGCTTTTTAAGGGGAATAATTAAATGTTTAGGGGAACGATAGTTGTTTTAATTTAATAATAGCAAGGGGATTATATATCAAACTTAGATTTTAAATGTTTAATTTTGAACCTAATCATTAGCGTTATTTAATTTAATCTAATTTAAACCTCAGTAGAATGTAAAATATCAATGGGATGATTTAAGTAATCAATCATATGGTATGAATTAATTATGTTAAAAAAATTTTGGGGTAGTTCATTGAAGGAGACTTCTAATTAAAAAATTTCCCATGTATGCCCTAGTGGCATTATGCTATCAAAATTTTCTAGGAATTAGGGTTGGCTAATTTATTTAAATTTAATCTATGTGTTGAGTAACAATTAATGTCTTTTGCAAATTAATTATGTGTTGATGAGGTTATTAATTAATCTTTGTAAGTTTAGTATTAGGGTTTTGATTTTGACACATGTCGAAATCACACCAATCATCTAGGAAACTTAGGGTTTGATGACACTCCTTGCATCACAATAACCTCCTTAGTAGGCTACATCGTGTAGGGGTTGTGATAGATACTCGCAATACCTGCCTTTTGATTGACATGTTTACGCCTTATGCTTATTAGCACCAAGCACGCTAAAGCATGCGATGGGGTTTCTAGGGAAGTGTGGCAAAATTTTTAATATTTCATGTCATGACTAGATGACAAATGTGGACATGACACGTGTTTCTAGTCATGACCCCATGGGAAATGTGGGCATGACAATGTTGCTACTCTAGAAGATCAAGGAGGAAGGACAATCAAGTCCACAAGATCTCTATCTACTAGGCACTTAATGAGGTACAATTACTCTCAATTTCATGGTTATTGTTACTACTGTCATGTTTATGACCATAGAGTAAGAGATTGTACAAGAAATTATTGAATGTATGAAAGACATGATCATATTAGGAATGTCAATAAGAGTTTTTATAGCATGCCTAGAAGAAACTATTTTTCTCTTGGTTAAGACTACAATACTTTATGTTGTAGGTGTAATATGTTTGGGCACAAAACACAGTTGTGTAGAGGAAGATTGAGGAAATCATCTAGAGATTGCATATTCAAGCAAAAGAAAGTGAATGTTATGGACAAGGAAAACAAAGATCCTATACTAGTTTGGAGAAGAAAACAAAGTCAAGAAGAAGAAAATCCTAATCTTGTGCATGTTGCACAAGAGACATCACAAATTGTCTGAAAGATCAGTATGAGGTAAGGGGGAGAAGGTTAATGTTTATCCTTTAGCTCCAAAAGAAAGTTGGATGTTGAATATTCACACTTTCTTATGATAGAATTCCTATATGAAAAGCTTGAGTTAAATCACAATAAAGAGGTCAGACATTTGATGTTATTATTACCATTTTTTCACCATAGCTAAAAAATTGGTAGAGCTGGTGCAACAAATTCATATTTAGAGTGAAGGTTAACATTCTCCTGTTATAAGTTTTTTGCATAAGTTGTTTGCATTTTAGTGATATTGTAGTTCAGTTGTCTAAAAAAAGAAAAGATTTTTAGATCATTCATTGCATTAAAAAATATTCATAGGAGAGACAAGTATTTCATTCACTACAATGATTATTCATTTACAAATTGAAATACATAAAAGGATAAACATTGCATTGAATGAAGGAATGATAGATCAAATTTCCCACACAAGCTGTGGGAATAGATGAGCACATGCAAATATAAGGAAAATGATATGCATCTAAAAATAGGGAGAGAAGGCCATAGCCATCATTGCCTTATCATGTCTTCAATCTATGATGTTGCCATCTTGTCCCTACTCCTGATCTCTGATGAGAACCTGTAAAAATGTGGGAAAGGTCATGTTAGAGCTCCGGTGATGAGATCTATATGTCCTATCAGAAGATGCCTAACACTTTGCTTATATTACACTTATCAAAGAATATCATTCACATGGAAGAGGAACTGAGAAAGAAACAATCATGAAACTTCATTATTTTTATTCTAATCTATTTGTTTCATGTGTAGGTATAGGATAAATCATGTAGCATATTGAAGACATAACATCATGTGGTGTAAAATGAGGCTCCCACAAGGGTTGAGCCTAGCATGCCGCTTCCCCTTAATCCCAAAAGGGATGGAATGAGAAAGAAAAGATCATTACTCATATTCTTTTATTGCATGACAAACTGAAGGGGTATCAAAGTAGTCAGATGCATTAGTTTCTAGTTCAGGACATATCCATGATTGCAGATCAAGAAATGAAATGAAACCATAAAGATGAACTAAACTATTCTAAGGATAGCATTTAATGCACAAAATAGTTGTCATCATTGCTTCAACTGCCACTGAGAAAATGGGATTCACAGAACACATCTCAAGACTACATCTAATCAATGCCAAGTCAAAGAGTAGCCATGTCAAACAACATACATGAGGAAATCATATATGATAGAAACAATGAGCATCTTCATCATGTAGCAAAAAGATAGCCAACAACATGAAGGTAGCCATATAAATACATTTTCCATGTGTCATTGAATTGTAAGTAATTACAGAAAGGTTTAATTGTTCATGCCTCTTGTGTATATACACTGTTCAATTAAGCAAAGTTATTTCATTAAATCCAATATGAAATAAAGAGCTATAGCCTATATCCACCATGGATTGAGCAAGTGTATACCAAATTATTGATCAGAATGGTGCCTTTGCCAAGTAAATATGTCATTGTGTCATACATAATATATAGTTTGGTGTGAAGACAACAAGGTAGGTAAATGCAGAAGATGTAATATGTACATGTCTTTATGCCTTCATGATATGCTATAGTGATAGGAGTGACCAAGTGTCCATGACCATCTATAATACAGAAGGAAATACATATATGGAACAGCTGGCAAAGATCATATATTACTGATCAAATGAACATCTTTGTCATAAAAAAAATAGTCAAACTATCATGTATTTCATGTGCCTTGCTATAGTAAGGGAAAAGTGTTGTCATTCATTATGACATATGATATAATTGCCAATGTATATGTGTCTGGTTGCAGGAAAACTATATAAAGTATGCAAAAACCATATGTAGTCAAAGTAATGATAGAAAGAAGATGATCTCAATATCATTTGATGCTACATGAGCATTTATGTGCTATTAGCAGTTCATGAATAAAATAGAGAAATCATAGCATGTGTGACATCAAATACAATGAGCACATCAAAATGGAGATCCCAAATGCATTACCCAGTTGTTTGAACATAGAACATCAGAAAGAAATAAGCATCTATAATGGAGAAAGAATGATACATAAAGAGAATTCTTTTGTTCATATCCATCCAAGGTTTTGCAGATCTAAAATAAGCTAAGATTTTGAGTGCCAAATACACAACATCAATCCTATCATAGCCATTAAAGGAGTAACCCTCTTAGGGTTTTGAACTATTATTTGTAATCATCAACTCAAGTTAGAAATTTTATATGCAGGTATCAAAAGGAAATCTCAAAGTCTTATGGAAGACCACAGCCATGGCCACATAGAGGAGATTGGTATGTATTTAAAATTGAATGCATAGCTACATCCGTGGTTAGGAAAAATGGAGTATATGTTTCTTTCATGACAAGATAACCCTAGGGTTTCAACTGAGACAAAATGCTTAGAAATTAAGCTATAGCCATGGCTTCCTAAAAGAGTAAGATACAGAAAATCAAATTCATAGATGCATCCATGGCCACACATAGATATGGAACTATACCAAGTGATTTCGAGCCATAAGGAAATGAATAGACTGCACCTGAATGCATAGCCATAGCCATGGTAAAGTATGCATTTTTCTTCAGAACATCAAAAACCCCATTTCACTTTCCTTAAGTAAGGACACCTATAGGAGAATAAAGGGTATGGCCATGGGCTTCATAGTTTAAACAAGGAAAATACAAAGAATGCATAATATCTCATAGTTCTAAACCATGACTAGTAAACAATCATACAGAATAAGAAATGATCTAAAATAAACAAGGTCTGAAAGGTGGTTTTTACCTCTTCATTTCTGAGTAATAAAGAAAATATGGCTGTGAGTTTTGACCACAAAAATTACAAGATGCCGTGGAAATAGTGAAATGTACAGAGACAAATTGAAGATGTTACTTGTGTTTGGAGGAAATGTATAATGATGGCCGTGGGTTTTCACTTTAACTTCCTCTCAAATAGCTCAATACAGTCGATCATGATGGACATGAACTCAAGGAGGAATGATAGTGAACAAATGCCAAAAAAATTCATCAGAATATATGCTAAATCCGTAGCTGTTCAAGCCATTTTCACTTCAGAAAATTGAGATAAGAAAAAAATGGAAGCCAATATGCATCTAAGAGTCTTTACCTTTCTTTTATGTGTGAAATCCATGGAGGCTGTGCCCAAGAACACCAGGTAAGTGAATATTTTCATGCTTGAAACCCTAGGGTTTCATTGTCAACAACAAAGCCCAATTCCACAAAAATGAAAAGTCAAAATGATGCGAGAAAATAGGGCAAGGCTTATTTTGTCATTAGGGTTACAAGTGAAGCCCTAATAGAAAGTTGAATCTTATCACATTCTTTTATTTTTTTGTGGCACAAGTTAATACCCTCATGGTGTTAAGGGACTAACAATATGGTGTCTAGGTTACATGACATAAGGTGAGGTCAAGCCTTAATGCCTCCCTCTAACATTTGATGCCTCAAATATGCTTAGTCACCTTGATGATATGTCATGTGTCCTAGCCCCTTAGAGATGGAGCTTATGCTCTTGATATAATATGCAAACATTTAACGAGACAGGTCATATGGAGATAAGCCATCAGGCTTCTATTTTGTAAACACCGTATAATACTTTGATTATTTTTATAATTTTTTTGGAAAAAATCAAATATTGTAATCACAATTTACTTGGAAAAATAAGAAAATAATAAGGCTTGTATTATTGTAAGATCAAATCGAATAGGGGATAGGATAAAACTGCTAGAGTTGTGAAATTGTTTTAAAGCAATAATTTATAAATTGCTCTAAAATCAAACTATTTTTAGGCAGTTAGACTAATCAAGAAAATAAAAATATTCGTTCTTGATTTGTTTTATTTGGAGGCAGATAAAGACAAAAACTAAGGTTTCATGGGCATAGAAAAGTAGATTTTTGGTGGGACTACATCAGGGAGTCTTTTGGCACTTTGCTTTCACAATTTGGACACATCTTGAGAGCTTTTATTTTGGGTTTTCTGAGGAGCTCGAAAATGGACTTGGAGGTCTATTTTTAGGAGCTTTTTTTCAGCTTTCAAGGAGAGATTTTTTTTTTCAGAGGATATATGACATAGTTATACTTTCTTTTCACCAGTTCCAGTTAGAGTTTTACAATAAAGAGTAGAGATCAGAGTGCAAGATATCAGAGTCTTCTTCTCACACTGAGAGTGTTGTATTCAGTCTTTGTACTCATTACTCCTTTCAGATATACAGAACAATAGAATTTTCCTTTCCTTATTTGTCTCATGATTGCACTTTTAATTTGATGTTGCATTGTGACAGATTGCATGTCCTTGTTATGTCTTGAAATTGTGAGAATGATACAAATTGCCATATAGTTCAGGTTGCATGTTTGTGTTTTGTTTGAACCTTAATGCAAAGTACTGATGAATTGTATGTCATTGAAATTGTTGTTATAATTATTGTTCAGAAAACTATTTGTGAGTAAGATCCTTAAGAGTTTTAGGTCTGGTGTATCACCTTATTGTGAGGATTTCAATTTAATTATCCCTCTATCCCTTTTCCTCCACAAGTCACTGGTTTAGGAAATCATAAGGAGAACCAGCTGACTCTGGAGATTCCCTCATGACATAGATCACCCACAATCTGGGAGGGTTTCCATATTTCAATACGATAGTCAAGTTTGACCTGGCTAGTGGCGCAATCCTGATTGACAATAGTTTTTGGCACACCCAGTGGGACTCTGAAAGTATTTTCAGAGAATATTTTAATCTTCAAGCTGTTGTCCTAGTATATGTAGCATGTTCTAGCCTTTGGAGGCTTTTTACAAGTATACCTGGTGACTCAATCTTCTGGTCTTGCATGCAGAACTAGTGCATTTAACTTGTGAAAACAAGATTGGGATAGATTGGACTATCTCAGTCCAATTGCATGTTTATATATCACTAATATTTTGTGTGTGTATCAGTGATCTCAACCTTTGGAGGCAGAAAATCAAGCACATCTGGCGACTCTGAGTTTGAATCTACTGGTTTTGGTATGATCAAGTGCTGGTATGTTATAAAAATCACCTTTTCATTCCATTTTCTAGCTTGCATATGAGTAGACATGTCATGTTTTCATAGGCAGTATGAATATCCACCACCATACTATCAAAATGATGCTCATAGGGCCCCTTATCAACCATATTAGGCCAATCAAGCAGCTATTTCCAATTCCATGACCCTGCAAAACCGACATGCACAGTATAATTACCACCCACGCACCCCAGCTCAACCTCCTGACCAGTCATACACAAGCATCCATAATGTTAGTTTTAGTCTAAATACCTAGGATGCTTATCGCATGCCTACCCCTACCCAAACTCCTAATTACTCTTTGTACTAGATCAAATATTCTAAAATTAAAGAGCTTAATGGCATGATGAAAGATATTCTATCAGACTTTAACAAGCAAATGGAGATTAAGAGGGAACAAGAGTATAAACAACACTAGGAGGAACTGTCTTACCAAACCTATCTGCATGACCAGGAGTTGGAGGCACAAAGAACACAATATGAGAATGAAATTGCAAGCATAAAAGGTTATCCATATCAACAAGGAGAGAGATTTCAACGAAGGCCGTATGAAGAATCTAATTTGTAGCAGCAAGAGATGAATCACCCAGTTTACCTTCAACAGCCAGAGCAGCCACCCTGTGAGACCTTTGTCTCTGATCAGGAGTGGGAGACACAAAAAAGATAGTTTGAAGAGAATCTTGAGAGAGAGGCTACTGCACAAACAAAGATTTTGCTTGCTCGAGCCCAAGTAGCTCATGTTGTTCCAGAACAACCTGCTCAAGAAGAGGTATGTAAGTATAAATTTCCAAGTTTCAAATAGAATGAACCTCTTAAATCTCCTAAAGTTGAAATCCCAAGTTTTAGCTAGAATGAATTTCTTGATCCCTCAAGGCAGCCTAATAAGCTTAAAATACCTAGTTTCAGAAGCCCTCATCCCTTGCAAGTTGAGGAAAATAACCATGTTCATCCTAGTATAGTTGTACATTAGCCACTTGAAGAGTCTATTTTCCTCTAAGAAATCCAGGAAACTCCCCAAGTTTCCCAACCAGACAAATTAGATTGTCCTATCACTATTCACCTTTGTAAGGATGGACCTGTTGTCTTACAAAATGATTCATTCACCATGAAGGAAGATAGGCAGGTAAATTTACTGCATATAGCTATGGAGTAGTATCGGTTAGAGCAGCCGAAGATCAAACCAGAAAAGAGTTCTCCTGATGAACCTTCTGATGTTTACATCAATGATCTTGCTTGTTCTGTAAAAGATGATAATTTTTTTTTAGAAAGTCATGTAGTGGAAGAGGTTGATTCACATGAAAAGGTTGCTGCTATTTAGGTAAAGCAAGTTGATTCAAGTATGACCCTGAATCCTCAGCATTTTGATTCCTTTTAAAAATTTTCTAATGTTGTTCATAAGATGCATGAAGGTAAGGTGTAGAAGTCACAAGGTGAAGGCCTTCAATTGCAAAGATTGAAAGCCCAAGTCTCATCTGAGAAGTCACCAGATAATGAGGAAGAATTTGTAATTTTGTTCGATTTGTTACCTAGTTTTGTAGAATCAGATGAAGAGAACATGCTCATACCAAAGGTAACAGTTTCAGAGCAGCATGAGGACCCTCAACCATCCGGTGAGTTGTTGATTGAAGCTGAGCAATCTGACAAAGAGGTCTTGGATCAAATGGAAAAGTGTGAAGATAAGTCTACCATGGAAGTTACACAGCTGACTAAAGATTGTCATGAGGTAAAATACAACCCTCTTTTATTAGAAAATCAAGAGGATTGTGATGAAATTGTATTTTGGGATGACCTTGATGATTTTTTTGCAAATTTAGACAATGTGGAAAAGGTTTCAGTTAGACTACTTGATGAGCTTCCTAGCTCTGATGTCAAGGATGAAAATAGCATGTCTATGCCAGGTTTTGACCATCCAAGTGTTGCAGAATATTCAGATGACATGCTGATTCATGAAAAAGTATATGAAAGAAAACCTCTTTTGACTAATGGGGAGCTATTTCAATATGAAATTAAGCTTTTCTGCTCATGCTTGGATGTTATGCCGACATCTTTTGAGGGGGAATGTGTAAAACAACAAGATAAAGAGGTAAAAGAGAGTGTTGGAACTCAAGTTTTGATTGTTTTAGTTTTTGATTTTCCTTTGATTGTTGGTATTGATGAAGAAGATACATATGAACTAACAAGGTTAGCAAGTTTTGAGCAACAGTATGGTGAAGGCCATTTAGACAAGAGACTTATTCACAAGCAATTGAATGAAGACAACTTAGTTGTGGAGGAACACAAAGTTGAAGTCATGATTCAGCCATGGCAAGAAACAATTGAAACTAAGGAGGCAACTATCGAGAATGAAACTAACAATGAGAATTCAAGTTTCATCCTTTCAAGAGGATGCCCCATTAGAAATTTAGCCAATGAAGTGGCCAGCAAGCTTTAAGGGATTTTGAGTGC
Source organism: Cunninghamia lanceolata (assembly GCA_027924645.1). NCBI lineage: Eukaryota > Viridiplantae > Streptophyta > Pinopsida > Cupressales > Cupressaceae > Cunninghamia > Cunninghamia lanceolata. The sequence goes on from BSBN01000934.1 coordinate 7,864,643, forward strand.
CCCTAGGAAAGAGACTGTAGTCGAGGACCAACAAATAAAACTTGCCCATTCATGGCTGATCAAAGGTATGTCTGAATAGAGTAAAGAAATTCAAACCCTTGGTTGTCCTCTTCAGGGTGCATTACAACAATTTATAAGGAGTGTTCTTGTTTTTCACTCCTTATTGCTAGTTGGTAAGCGTGAAAGGCATTCTCAGTTAGTTAGGAGGAGGAATTATCTCACCCAATCGGTGAATGGTTTTGTTTGACTAGCTTCTTGGGCTGGTTAGAGTAGGTTAGCAGAGTATTTTCAATCAATAAGTGCTTTTGCACATTTCTTTCAGTTAGGTTTTGTTTCGCTAAGTGCTATTGTACAAGTTTTTTGGTCATCAGGGCCTATTAGTTTGCTTTTAGTTTAATTTGTTTTCAGTTTTTCTGTTGCCATTTGTACTAGTTGGAGAGTTGAATTGCAGTATCTTCTAAGTTTTGAGAAAAGCACAATATGACACAATGCCCAATGGATACTCAAGGCAACTGATCTGATGCTTAGTAGGCAAGCATATAGTAGAAGTCACCAGAAATGTTACCATTTTTTCACCACATCTCAAAAATTGGTAGATCTAGTGCAACAAATTCATTTTTAGAGTGAAGGTTAACATTCTTCTCTTATAAGTTATTTGCATTTCATTGATATTGCAGTTCAGTAGTCTAAGAAAATAAAATATTTTTAGATCATTCATTGCATTGCAGAACATTCACATGAGAGATATGTATTTCATTCACAACAATGATTATTCATTTACAAATTGAAATACATAAAAGGATAAACATTTCATTGAATGAAGGAATGATAGATCAAATTTCCCACACAAGCTGTGGGAATAGCTAAACACATGCAAATATAAGGAAAATGCTATGCATCTAAAGGCAGGGAGAGAATGTCATAGCCATCATTGCCTTATGATGTCTTCGATCTCTAAGATTGCCATCCTATTCTTGCTCCTAATCTCTGATGATAACTTGTAAAAATGTGGAAAAGGTCATGTTAGAGCTCCAGCTATGAGATCTCTATGTCCTATTTGAAGAGGCATAACCCTTTGCTTATAGTGCATGGATAAAAGAATATCATTCACATGCAAGAGGAGCTAAGAAAGAAAAAATCATGGAACTTTATTATTTTTATTCTAATATGTTTGTTTCATGTGTAGGTATAGGATAAGTCATGTAGCTAATTGAAGACATAACAACATGTGGTGTAAAATGAGGCTCCCACAAGGGTTGAGCCTGGCATGCTACTTCCCCTTAATCTCAAAAGGGATGGAATGAAAAAGAAAAGATCATTAATCATATTGTTTCTTTGCATGACAAATTAGAGGAGTATCAAAGCCGTCAGATGCATTGGTTTCTAGTATAGGACATATTCATGAGTGCAGATCAAGAAATGAAATGAAACCATAAAGATGAACTAAACTATTCTAAGGATAGCATTTAATGCACAAAATAGTTGTCATCATTGCTTCAACTACCATGGAGAAAATGGGATTCATAAAACACATCTGAAGACTACAACATCTAATCAATGCCAAGTCAAAGAGTAGCCATGTCAAACAACATACAGGAGGAAATCATATATGGTAGAAGCAATGAGCATCTTCATCATGTAGCAAAAAGATAACCAACAACATGAAGGCAACCATATCAATACATTTGCCATGTGTCATTGAATTGTAAGTAATTACAGAAAGGTAAGTGTTCATGCCTCTTGTGTATATACACTATTCAATTAAGCAAAGATATTTCATTAACTCCAATATGAAATAAAGAGCTACAAACTATATCCACCATGGATTGAGCAAGTGTATACCATATTATTGATCAAAATGGTGCCTTTTCCAAGTACATATGGCATTTTGTCATACATAATATAGAGTCTGTTGTAAAGATAGCAAGGTAGGTAAATGCAAAAGATGTAATATGTACATGTCTTTATGCCATCATGATATGCTATAAAGATAGGAGTGACCAAGTGTCCATGACCATTTACCAAACAAAAGGAAATGCATATATGGAACAACTGGCAAAGATCATATATTACTGATCAAATGAACATCTTTGTCATAAAGCAAAAGAATAGTCAAACTTTCATCTATTTCATGTGCCTTGCTATAGTAAGGGAAAACTGTTGTCATTCATTATGACATGATATAATTGCGAATGTATATATGTCTTGTTGCAGGAAAACCATATAAAGTATGCAAAAAATCATATGCAGTCAAAGTAATGACAGAAAGAAGATGATCTCAATATCATTTGATGCTACAGGTGCATTTATGTGCTATCAATAGTTCATGAATAAAATAGAGTAATAATAGCATGTGTGACATCAAATACAATGAGCACATTAAAATGGAGATCCTAATTGTATTACCCAGTTGTTTGAACACAGAGCATCAGAAAGAAATAAGGATCTACAATGGAGAAAGAATGATACAGAAATAGAATCCATTTGTTCATATCCATCTGAGGTTTTCCAGATCTGAAATAAGCTAAGATTTTGAGTGCAAAATACACAACATCAAGCCTACCGTGGCCATTGGAGAAGTAATCCCCATAGGTTCTTGAAATATTATTCATAATCGTTAGCTCAAGTTAGAAGTTTTATATGCAGGTATCAAAAGGAAAGCTTAAAGTCTTATGGAAGACCACAGCCATGGCCACACAGAGGAGATTGGTATGTATTAAAACTTGAATGCATAGCTACAGTCGTCTTTAGGAAAAATGAAGTATATGTTTCTTTCATGACAAGATAACCCTAGGGTTTCAGCTGAGACAAAATGATTAGAAATTTATCTACAACTGTAGCCTCTTGAAAGAGTAAGATACAGAAAATCAAATGCATAGATGTAGCCATGGCCACACACATATATGAGACTATACCAAGTGATTTCGAGCAATAAGTAAATGAACAGATTGCACCTGAAAGCATAGGTATAGCTATGGTAAAGTATGTATTTTTCTTTAGAAGATCAAAAACCCCATTTCACTTTCCTTAAGTAAGCACACATGTAGGAGAATAGAGGGTATGGCCGCGGGCTTCATAATTTCAACAAGGATAATACAGAGAATGCATAATGTCTCATAGTTCTGAACCATGACTGGTAAACAACAATACAAAATAAGAAATGATCTGAAATAAACAAGGTCTGAAAGGTGGTTTTTACCTCTTCATTTATGAGTAATAAAGAAAATATGGCCACAAGTTTTGACCACAGAAATTACAAGATGCCATGGAAACATTGAAATACACAGAGACAGATTGAAGATGTTACCTATGTTTGGAGGAAATTCATATTGATGGCCACGGGTTTTCACTTCATCTTCCTCTCAAATAGTTCAATACAGTCAATCATGATGGACATGAACTCAAGGAGGAATGACAATGAATAAATGCCAAACAAATTCATCAGAATATATGCTAAAGCTGTAGTTGTTCAAGCCATTTTCACTTCAGAAAATTGAGATAAGACAAAAATGGAATCCAAATATGCATATAAGAATCTTTACCTTTCTTTTCTGTGTGAAATCCATGGAGGTTGTGGCCAAGAACACCAGATAAGTGAAGATTTTCATGCTTGAAACCCTAGGGTTTCATTGTTGACAGCAGAGCCCAATTCCACAAAAATGAAAAGTCAAAATGATGCGAGAAAATAGGGAAAGGCTTGTTTTGTCATTAGGGTTACAAGTGAAGCCCTAATCGAATGTTGAATTTTATCACATTCTTTTTTTTTTTGTGGCACAAGTTAATGCCCTAGTGGTGTTAAGGGACTAACAATATGGTGCCTAGGTTCCATGACATAAGGTGAGGTCGAGCCTTAATGGCTCCCTCTAACATTTGATGCCTCAAATATGCTTAGTCACCTTGATGATATGCCACATGTCCTAGCCTCTTAGAGATGGAGCTTATGCTCTTGATATAATATGCAAACCTTTTATGAGATAGGTCATATGGAGATAAACCATCAGGCTTATATTTTGCAAACACCCTATAATACTTTGATTATTTTTATGGTTTTTTTAGAAAAGATCAAATATTGTAATCGCAATGTACTTGGCAAAATAAGAAAAGTGTAAGCCTTGTATTATTGTAAGATCAAATCAAATAGGGGATAGGATAAAACTGCCAGAGTTGTAAAGTTGTTTTAAAGCAATAATTTATAAATTGCTTTAAAATCAAACTATTTTTAGGCAATTAGACTAATAAAGTAAATCAAAATATTCTTTCTTGATTTATTTTATTTGGAGGCAGATAAAGAGAAAAACTGAGGTTTCATGGGCAGAGAAAAGTAGATTTTTGGTGGGACCACATCAGGGAGTCTTTTGGCACTTTACTTTTCTCAGTTTGGACACATCTTGATAGCTTTTATTTTCTCTTTTCTAAGGAGCTCCAAAATGGACTTGGAGGTCAATTTTTAGGAGCTTTTTTTCATCTTTCAGGGAGAGATTTTTTTTTTAGAGGATATATGACAGAGTTTACTTTCACTAGTTCTAATTAGAGTTTTACAATAGAGAGTAGAGATTAGAGTGCAGTATATTAGAGTCTTCCTCAAACACTGAGAGTGTTGTATTTAGTCTTTTTACTCATTTCTCCTTTTAGATATATAGAACAACAGAATTTTCCTTCCTTATTTGTCTCATGATTATAGTTTTGATTTGATGTTGCATTGTGAAAGATTGCATGTCCTTGTTATGTCTTGAAATTGTGAGAATGATGCAAATTACCATATAGTTTAGGTTGCATATTTGTATTCTATTTGAACCTTAATGCAAAGTACTGATGAATTTTATGTCATTGATATGGTTGTGAGAATTATTGTTCAAAAAACTATTTGTGAGTAAGATCCTTAGGAGTTTTAGGTCCAGTGTATCACCTTATTGTTAGGATTTCATTTTAAGTTATTCCTCTATCCCTTTTCCTCCGCAAGTCAATAGTTTAGGAAATCATAAGGAGAACCAACTCACTCTGGAGATTCCCTCTTGACATAGATCACCCACAATCTAGGAGGGTTTCCATGTTTCAATAGGATAGTCAAGTTTGACTTGGCTAGTGGCACAATTCTGATTGACAATAGTTATCAGTCTCTCAATCAGTCCCTTTCAATGCATAGTAACAGTACTTAGACATGAATGATAAGCTATACCTTCAAGACCATGGTTCAGTGGTATGCATAGTTGATATATTCTTCTGGTATTATGGAAAGAATGTGCTATGTCAATGACATGATAGCTAGTATAAGATAATATGCTAGTCCACAACAGTGTTTGTGTAGTTTTAGTCTATAGTGGTGTTTTCTCTCTTCAAGGATTTCATAAGAGTTGCCCATTTGACAAGTAAAAGGGTGTCATAGTGTATAATTTGGAAGTTGTAGTCAAAAGTTAAAATTACAAATGTTTCAATGTAGAAGGATAGACAGGACACATCAGCTTTTCTTTAAAACATTCACATATGTTCCTTATCATACAAGTGCTGTTTGCATTATCTCCAACTAACAAGTGAAGGTCTCAATGGTCCAGGCTGGTTTAAGTGATGATTTCTCTTCTCTTGCGCTAGTTTAAGAGATGTTGATATGACAAAGGATTAGCATAGTAAGTACAGATAGTGTTTTTGCATTATTGGCAAATGCTTTAGTAAACATTTATTCAAGATGAAAAAGAATAGGCAAAAATATCATGAGCAGATTGTATTAGGACTGTACTAGACTCTTCAAAATTAAAGTCCAGTCAAGACTGTGAATTCATTAAGGGCCTGTGTAGGCATTTACAAATCTCTGCATACATTCAAACTTGCATATATAAATAATTAAATGTGCTTTTGACAGTCTTCTCAGTATAGTCTTGTAATGTTTACATGATGCAGTTAGCAAGGTCTATCAATATTAAAAAGAGTCTTGGAACAGGATATCTCATCCATCAAAGTTCAAAAGGTTTGAGTTTCCTATTAAATGTTGTAGTTGCATGTGCCTTGGCAGTCATGAATGAAAATTGTAGAGTATCAAACAAGGATATTCATGCTCCATAGGGTGTTTATGATGTTTTTGATGTATATTCAAAATGATGTTCTTCATATCAAAGGCACAAAGTTAATAGTCTCACAGTTGTGTAGTGGTGTATTTTTCTTTGTGTTTATATTTCAACACTTGGATCTAGGACATGTACAAAGATACTGACAGATACAGGGGCAAGATAGTTGTCAAACAAGACAATATAATCAAACAATTATCATATGTCAATAGTAGTAGTATCCTTATCAAATGACTGTGATTTGTTTAGTTGACTGTCTACTATGCACTATGTAGAGATAATTTAGGGTAAATGATAGTTTATTTTGCATAATATCAAAGACAAGTGGAACTCCTATCAAGAGTACAATCTATAGATTATGGTCAAGGTAGCAATGAAGGTGTGCATGATCTAGCTGTCAGTGATTTCGTATGATACATTTTGTTGTTTGATAGTGTTTTAGTTTTGGCACAACCAGTTTTAAGAGTCTGTCATTACTCATTATTATCAAGACCAAGTAATAGACAAAAGGATAAACAACAATACAGGGGAGCTTGATGTCAAAGTTTGTGATTAATCTTGTTTGAGAAATATTTCATCAGGATAGTTAAGGTATTTGTAGAATTGAGTGGAGTTGGAGTTAATAATGGTTATGCTTCAAGAGTTAACAAGATTGGTTATGTTCTTGGAGATTATCATCCTTCTTAGTGGATCAATATGTTGTGTTCTTGATGGGTTGGTGAGCAATCAGAGTTGACATAACAGAGCACCTTGATGAATGCTTCACTTTCATTGTCAAATAGTCATGCTTCATTCTTATGATATGGCTGCTTCGAGAGGTTTATTCTTTTGCTTCATGTATCTTGTCATGAGTTTTTGAGTGGACCAATGTCAATGTTTAGTCAATGATAATTCAGAGTAGTCTTGATCTTCATGGTGTCATAATTCATACTTCATGGTTCAGGTGTACTCTCATGATTGGATATCCATGTCATGTTATTTCACAAGGGCAAAAGTAATTCAATGTTCATAGATGTTGGGTGTGGATGTTTTTTTCATCTAAGAAGACTTTGAAGTTTTCTCATGAAGTTCTTGGAATCAATGTTGTTTGATGAACATATTTGAAAATAGCCAAACAGACCAGTTAGACTGTATGTAATCTATTAATGCATTATGCATTCTATATTTGGTCTAATGTCTTTACCTTGAGGAAATCTTGTAGTTTACAGGGTGAGGGGGAGTTAGTGCCCTTTGTCATTTCTATCAAAGGGGAAGATGAACCTGTATCTCTTCATAAAGTCTGGTACAGTCCCACTTGTGATAACTCCTTAGGTGGTTGGGAAGAAAAGTCAGTGGTAATCAAAAGTGGCACATGTTTGAACAGTGATTACATACCTATGTCTATCTCAGGGGGAGATTTTCATGCCTTTCTCATTTGATGTCATAGGGGGAGTAATAAGGTACAAATGGAGAATGTTGACATCAATGCCAAAGGGGGAGATTGTAGATTGTTTGTCATTGATGTCAAAGTGTCTTGATGGTTTGATGGTGATCATCAGGTTATCAGGAGTTGATGAGTTAAGTAGATCTTTGATGTACTATTATGGTGTTTAGGTTGTAATCAGGATGCTCTTCAAAGTGTCAAAGAATCATGTTGTTTAGGATGTTCTTTATGGCTTGATTTGATCATGTTAATGTGTTTGATCATGTTTGATCATTTGATGACACGATATGGATGTTGATCTTTGTGGTGCTTTGGTGTGGATCATCTCTCATCTCATGTGTCTATCATTTCATGTTATAATCCTTCAAAAGGTGTTCATGTCCTTGTATTCAGTTGGAGGTTTTTGTTCATGCTATATTTCAGTGCTTAAGGTTCTCATTTCATGTCAGGAATTATGAATCAGTTCATGAGGAGATGTTCAGAGTTGGTATAACATAATCTCGTCTCATGATTATTCAGAGTTGGCATAACAAATCACATTGATGTATACTCCATTTTCTTATGTTTATTCAAGGTCAAAGGTTGATGTCTGGTTCATGTAGGAGGTCCACTTTCAAGATTGTTCAGAGGTTTTTATTATGCATTCTCAGATTGTCTTAACCTTGATCACATTCAAGAACATGATCACTTTCAAAAGTATTAGGTTTTATCAAGAGATTTGGTTGATTTATGACAATGTTCATCAAGAGCTTAAGTTGATATGATCTACAATTCTGGTCTTCATAATGTTTCACAATGATCTCATAGTAACAAATTTCTGATAAGTTAAGGTTAAGGATTCAATGTGTTATATCCTTTAGGGACAAAACCCTAGATAAAGTGCTTAAGGCACATTATGTGCAACCCTCATTGACCCATCATACACTTTGTTATCTTTTTGTTTATTAAATGAAGTTGACTATTCATTACAAGTAAGATCACTTAAAGTGACTAGATAAAGGGTGGTTGGGTCATGGAATGACCAATCTAGTTTCCTAGGGAAACTGACTCTTCCAAGTTCATTTTAAAAGAGTGAAGTGCGAAACTAAATCAATGAACAAAATTTAATTTTCAAGGGGAGCCAATATGTTGATCAACGACAGTGATTTAAAGTCATTTCAAATTGGAACGACTACTCTCCTCAAATGAATTTGATGGATGGATTTTATAGTTTGGCCCTACTGCTTGTAACATATCTTCAATGAACTCAGAGGCTAGAAAAATTCATAACTCATTTTGTGTGATAGATTGTGTGATGGAAGTTGGTTTGTAAGGTTCTACAAACACATAACTTCATATTAATATGCAATTTGTGAAGGATAAATGAGAAATGTAGTGTAATTGAATAGCTTGAATCATGAAGAAATTAAAGATTTTATGAGAACATGAATCATTGTGATATAGATGCAAAGAAAGATCTTATGAGAGATATACAGGTCTGATAGCTTTTTAAATTTAGTGAGTTATATAGGTAGAATGTGCTTGTCAGATGTTTAGGTCAGAGTATGATGAGGAGGCTTTGATTGCATAAGGTAGTAAGAGAATTTGTATCAGGTACTCAATGTTTTGATGATAGTTTAATGTGCTTTATCTGTTTGATTGTGACAAGAAAATGACGTAGGAGTGTTCTCAAGATTCAGGATTCTTCCATGATGTCATTGTGATTAAAAGCTCTTGCCTTGTCTTATAATATCATTGTAATATTCTCTTGTATTAAGTACTTGGTGGTCTTGTAAAGGAGGGATAAGGAGTATTTTGTATCTGAGTTGTAGAAGTCATCTATAACCAATGGTCTTAAATGTAAATAGAGTAGGACTTTGTGTTTTCTTCTTGTATCAGCCAATGAGGCTTGCTTGGTCAGTAAAACATTAGGGGTTGGTGCTCCTTGAAGTAGGTGCTTCTAAACTAAATGGTCAGTGATGCCTTGGGTAATTGGAGTGGGTGCTTCAATATCTAATTGGGAGTGTGTGCTCCTATACTTGTAACCAGTGAGGTATTTGTACTTGCCAGTGAGGCATTTTATGAGTGATTTTTCATCCCTATGAGGGTTTTCCACTCATGAAATTCATTGTGTTATGGTCTCATTTGATATTTGATTTACTTGGTCTTGATTGTTATTCAGTATTTGAATTCTTACTTTCATAAAGCTTGCCAAATTGATTAGTTGCTATCAGCATCATTTCATGCACAGAAATTGGATGAGAAGTAAATGAATTGTTTTTTAATACAACACTGATTCACCCCCCCTCTCAGTGTTGTCCATACTCTAATAGAATGATGGAGGTGTCAAAAGGAATCATGACCAATGGATGCACACACCATGATAAATATTGAAGCTTTTGGTTGGAAGGTGGTGTAGGGAGCAATGGAGATGTTTACTTAGAGGATGGGTGATGTAGGAGTTTAGGTACCCACATAGACTTAGTATTTTTATGATTTTTACTTGACTTGTGGGATTTTTGGAATGTTTGAATGGAGTGGATGGAAGGAGATGGTTGGGTTTTTTGAGAGGTGGATGCCTCATTTGACTTGATTCCTTTTTGCTTAGGTACCCAAACCATTTTAGTTTTTGACTTTTGTTTTGAAGGTATGGGCTTGGGTAGATTTTTAGATGGATTTTGATTGTACTTTTTGAATTGATGTCCTAAGGCATGAGGACCCTTAGGATTTTTAGTTTTATGAGTGTACGCATCCAAACATTTATTTTTAGAAGATGTGTGTGTTTACTGGTCATGATTAGGGTATTTAGGGTATTTATAAATGATAGGGATATTAGGTGTTGGGAGAAATGGTGGTAAAGTGGATGGAGGGATGTTAGGAGCTGGAAGGAATAGAGGTAAATTAGATGGTGGAAGGTGTATGTTCACATGCTTTTGACACTTGTAGGATGGTGGAGGTGGGATGGAAACATATGTCTTAGGAATGTGATGTGATTTGTGATGGAAGGAGGTGAACGTAGGAGGAATGGAGGAAGTACCAACATCTTGAGAGTGTTGTCTTTGGGGTGTATATCCAAGGCCATATGAGTGTGGGGGTACTTTTACATGGATGGGCTTAGAAATACCTTGTTCATGAAGGCCTAAGCCTTAACCTTGGTAGTTCATGTTTTGGAGTATGCGATGGACTATGGGAGTAGGTGTAGTTTGGAGACTAGACATGAGTCCATTATTGGATGGAGAAGGTGAAGTGGACGGAGGTTGCTGTTGTCCCAAGGAGGAGCATTCATGAATGAAAGTGGATAGACCAATAGGATATGAGGGTGGACTTGAAATAGGGTTGACAATGGATGATATGGAAGGATTAGGATCTTGATTATGTTCATTAAGATCCAAATTATTTGTGTGATCTTCTATGTGTGCTTGGGAGCAACTTGTCTCATCATGGGGTGTGGATGTCTATGCATCATGGATGGGTGAGGTGACAAGCTCTTGACCATGGAATGCATAAAGTGAACTAAGAATGTCATCATGGTCTTCTTGATCATAGAGGGGATGTTGATCATAAATGGGAGCTTGATCATGAATAGGATTAGGTGTGCCATGAATGGGATCATTAGAGGGAATTTGATCTTGATTTAGATAAGGGAGTAATGTTTCCTCATGATTAGGAATGAGATCTTGACATAGCTCTTGACTTTGAGTGGAAATGAAAGTGGAAGGCTCTAGAAGAGGTGTGGTATGCTCTTTGTGATCAACAACATGAGGGCATGATGGACCTTTTCTTGGATATATAGGATCAATAGGTTATGGACCACATGATGGAGTTGGAGGAATAGGAATGGAATTTAAAGGTTCTTTGATAGGCTCATGAATGGGTGTTTGACATGGGGAGGGTTTATCCCTAGCTAGTAGCCATTGGATCATATCCTTTGCAAATGCGTGTGTGGAAGGAAAATATAGTGAGTGGACAATGAGGGTAGATGATGTGGACTTGTGATTAGCATTAGCTAGAGTGGAAAGTTCCCATGGTTGAGGGATAAGAGGGATGGAAGGTGTTGTGAGATTAAGATGGAGTGTCAAAGGGATTGAATGGATTGGTGGATATGGTCAACCCCTTAGGCCTTTGCTTTTGTAATGTCTGATTCTAGGATGTGGGGTTGATTTAGGGTTAGATTGTAGTGGTAGAATGTAGTTATAGGATGGATGAGGTAGACTTATGTTCCCCTTGTCAAAGTAGAATGATAATTTAAATGCACTTTTTCTTGTTGCCAAGGTGGACTTGGATAATCTTGTGAATAGACTTGGGGTACTAGAACCTTGTTCTCTAGGATGGGCATGGAATGACACATGTCTTCATATCATTGTATGTCATCTTGTGGGATTAGGACCATGTTGACAAGTAGTGCCTGATTAGGATTATGATGATGGTTTGGAATGATTAGGATGAATGAGACGTGATTAGGATAAGGTGAAATGATTGGATGATTAGATGGGTGATTAGGGATGATTAGGGTATGGTTAGGGTTTTGATTAGAATGACAGTGACAATAATGAATGTGTTGGTGAGAATGTTGTGAATGGTGTGTTTATGAGGGATGAATAGGAGGATCTACTCCTTTTCTCTTCTTTTTGCAACCGTGTCTTTACCATACAAGACTTGTGAATTTTGGGATGCTATGGGGATGTTGATGCAAGGTGATGATGCCCAAACTATGATAGAGGCTAATGGATATTAGTCTTTGAAAATTATAGCTCCAAGAGGGTACTATCATCTACTAATGGCCTTGTCAAAGTATAAATTGGATTTATGGAGACCTTGAGGTGTGGAATAAATGATTGATTAAAGTGAACCCATGAGTTTCAGAATTCACTTGGAAGGATGGACTTAAACTAGCCTTGGAGTATTAAGCCCAAGTTGTGATTGATTTGAAAAAGATATCAAGGTCTCTTGGTCCAGATTTGTACTTGTGATACAGTCAAGCTTCGACAGTTTCCCCTATGTTTCAACCTTAGGAAGACTAATGCTTTGGGTCCTCTATAGATGTCAAGGGATGAATGAAATTGAAATTGTACTAGAATGAAATTGAATATGTAGTGGGTGAACAAAACTAGCAAGTCTATAATGTATTAACACAGTTGCAATCGGATTTGATAGGGAAGGTAGATCCTCAAAGGTTTCCCTATGGTTGTGGTGTATTGTGATTGGGAATGATTAGGATGAAATTGATTCGATTGGAATGAATGGTTAGGATATGATTAGGATGTGACTGATTGGATTAGAATGAAGATGGTGTTCTGTTATGATAAGATTAGAAGACTTTAATGGATTAGGAAGAAGTTGATTGGATTACGAATGAAGATGATTAGGGTTTTGACTAGGATGGTTAAGATGAGGGTGATTAGATGAAAGAGGTGATTAGGATTTGATAAGGATGACTCAGATATGATTAGGAGAATGATTAGGATGATGACTAGGATGATTAGGATTATGTGTAATGATTAGAAATGATGATTTGGATGGATTAGGATCATGTGTAATTGTTAGAATTGATGATTAGGATATTATTATGATGAGGTGGAATGATTAGGAATGATGAATAGGATATGATTAGGAATGATGAATAGGATATGATTTGAATGTGGTTGAATTATGAAGATATGATTAGGATGTGATTAGGAATGATGTGGAATGATAAGATTGGATGACTTGGATTGATTAGGATGAAATTGATTGGATTAGAATGAAGATGATGATGTGTAATGATTAGTAGCGATAAGGATGGAGTGATTACGATAATGATTAGGGTGAATTTGATTAGATAATGTAGAATGACAAGGATATGATTAGGATTGGATTGTTGTGTTGGAAATAATGTTTAAAGCGACTTGTCTTTATGTGTTTGGTGTTTATAGCTTGATGTGGCAATGTTCAAATAAATGATCACACATGTACACACATGAATCACTCACGTAAGACACATAACCAAGTTTGAATTTTGAAATTTGGAAGAATGTGATGATGATTAAGCAAGCACGTGAAGACACATCAACAAGCCCTATTCAAGTCGGGTATGGACACTAGCACAAATGGTTGTTAATCAATGTTTTGGGATATACTAGTGTCTATACATGCAACAGTTCACTCATTTAAGAGGCCTCCCAACCCTTAGAAAGGGCTTCCACACATCACTTCGATACTGAGGGACACTTATGTTAGTATAGAATAGTGGCACTAGGTGATTGATGACTTTCATCACAACCATGTTATTTGTATAGTAGCGAAATTACCACTTGGGTCATTCCCTCTCACAAATCAGGAGGCAGGCCCTCTAAAGGTTTGGACAAAAGAAGTACAAACAAATGTTTTTAATCTCCAAGGTCATACAATGATGTGAGGAGAGAGCATACACATGTCTTTGACCACACTCTAGACAATGTTCATTTACCCTAAGAAATTTAAACATCTGGTGTGATAATGAAAGTGTTGAGAAGTGTTTTTGATTCCCAAGATCACATAACATGCAAGGGAAGAGCATACACACCTCAAAACACCAAAAAAATCACCAATCAAAGAATACACTGATTCTTTTTAAGCCCCAAGAATGTATGTGATGAAAGACACTTGTTCATTTTAATGCCCAATTTGATGTGTGAAATAAAGACAAGAGGTTGTTTTTAAGCCCCAAATCAAAACATGAGACAAAAAATGATTATGAGAAATGAAACATTAGAAGGAATGCACTTGAAATTTTTTCTTCCAGTCTGCTATGTATGACTGATGCAATGCTATTCCAGCACCGTATGATCACCTAGAAGGCACAAAATTGAAAAATGAACAAGTAAACTTGAATAGAAGAAAGCTATGTGAAAAAGATGAAATATGAAAAATTTTGATGAAAATGATGAGCTACAGAAAAATAGATTGTATAAACAAAAAATTCATAAGATTTCATGCACTTTTTAAAAAAAATTCTTTAAAATCTGTTCAATTTTGCTCAAGATATGCTCGTTTGAAGTTTAAATGCAAGTTTGACTTTGAATGTGAAACAAATCCTATAAAATGACATCGTCACTTGATAAAACCTTCTCCATTGTGAAATTCATCAAGCCATCTTTCTGGCAAGTCCTTGTTTGTGCGATTTGGAGCCCGTATGACAAAGTTATGATAAAAAGAAAAAAAAATGCCCCTTTAGGGCTCTAGGAGGAAAAAGATAAGCCTGGTTGTTTAATTGACTGCTAATGGTTAGAAACTTTTTGGTCACATGCTAAAGGTTTTCTTGGTGGTTAAGGTAACATTGGTAGTTAAGGGTTTAGCCCCTAGTTGCCCATGTGACCAGGGGTTGACTCGAGACAAAATAAAAATGAAAATTAAAAGGGGCTAATGGCCCACCCGTCAGCCACAATAGGGACTGATGGTGTGTAGCACTTAGGTCTTAAATCCTGAAATCACTAATGGGCCACAAATGTAGTGGAAGATTAAGACCAAGCTGCTAAAGGCTAAAGGTGGTAGGATCCCCTAACTAATGGTGACTGTTCCCAATATGGAGCCTGCAACGGGCAGATTGTGGGTGTTAAGAAAAGCAAATCGAATGTTAGGGTTTAGCGATGGAATGTCCAACAGTGGTGACCTGGGGTTAGGATGGTGACTGGAAGGAGTATGCAGCCAATTTTCAAAATGACGGTGGCAACTATGAATGAATAGTGTAACCAACTAAGATATGGGTGGCAACTCTAGATTTAACCAAGCATAGGACTAAAGACAGATGGTTAAGGCCAGGGTTGACAAAACAAAGTCTTTAGTGAAGGCTACGGTCAACGGGTGGTGAAGGAGATATGAATCGGTGGTGCAGTTGAATATTGCCATCAATAGTGGCGATAGTGATGGTGACTAGAGTGTTTTATGATGGCGACTAGCATATAAAGGGTTTTGAGAAGTGGAGGTGCTTAGAAGTGTCAGTGACTAGGTGTTTGGGAAAGTGTACTGTGGGTGGTGACATAGAGCCCAAGGCAGAGATTTAGGTTTCAAAGGCTGCGACTAGGAGATTTGCAGTGGCAAGATGGTGGTGACTAGAGTTTTGGGTATTGACAGGCAAGATTTGAGTTTCTTTGATAGAGATAAAGACCATATGACCGGGAGGAATAAGGGATATCATCAGTAGTGATAGGGTTTAGAGAAAGGTCTACAGTCGACTATTTCAAACAAATCCCTATAATACAAATCAAAGAATCTACTGCAACACAAATTGAACACCCTTGCAACCACAAGAACAACAAAAGATTATGGAGACCATACAGCAGATCCATACAATATGGATCTGTATTGTACAAACTGCGAAGTAAAAAAATTCAAAAACTTACAAAAACAATTCTGTGAGTAAACCCTATGAAGTTTATAGTCAAAAGTCATGGAAACGGCCTCTTGGATTCAATGGTGATGTCAGTTTTAGCCCAAGAGGTCACTTGCAACAATTTAATCCTAGAACTTGATAAACTAGGGTTAGAAAAATGCAAATTTTTTCTACAAAAACCTACAAAAACTAATGATTAGATACTATAGGGCATGTTCACATCAGGTTCACCATTTGTCGCTAGGGCAAAATCTAGGGCAAAAATCAAAACAAAAAATATTCAAACCCTAACTATCACAATAGAGCATGAGATAACATGGAAATCAAAACAAGAAATGAATGCAAATTGAATCCACACTACACTCAATTTCTCTCGATTACTCTTCTCAACCTCACATAGGAATGCAACATTACAAAGGGTCAATTGTGGAGGAATGTTGATTGCTTGCCATTACAACATCATAACAATGGCATAGGATGATTCTAGACTAATTTTAGTAGCATGAGGCTACTTGAAAACTTGATGTCCAAATGGCTTGGTTGATGGTTGATTTATAGGAAAGACTGATTTGAATGAAGGGTTGTGATTGAAAGTTGATTTGTGCTATGTGGACGACTAGGATTGATTAGGTTTTCCCACTCCATGAGGAGTTGTAGTCATGTGACAAGTGTGTGAAGGAGAATAAAGGGGACCTAATTCAAATATTTTATTTGAATTAGTTTGACATGTGAAGTGTATTAAGTGGAAGTTGTAGCATGTGACATGTTTGATTGTGGTGAGAGGTGAGGGATTAATCCAAATATTTTATTCAAATTATTTGGGACATGTGAAAGGGGGATTAATTAAATAAATAGGATTTATTTAATTAATTGGGATGGTTATTAAGATGGGGTTGAGAGTGGGATTAGGACAAAATGTCTTATGATGCCCCTAGTAAAGTGTTGACTAGGTAATGGTCAAGACATGCACATTTTTATGTGTCTGCAGACTTCAAGCACTACGAATATGAATTTAGATGCTTATGACATGTGTCTACATTGCCTTAGAATAGAAAATCAAAATACTCTACAGCAGAGGAATGCGGACCAAAATACTCAGATGCTTTAAACTGTTTTAGTCTTAACTTTGTTCATCTAGACTTAGATAATTCACTATATGACTTCCAAAGGAAGTCAAAACTTGAACACTGGAACATGTGATCACCAAATAGCTCTAAACAACATACCTGAGCTGCATACAATGATCTTCAACTACGGAGGCATTCTAACCCAATCTTTGTCGCTTTGTAGCTTGCCCATACTTATGCATTTTCACTAAGTCTTCCAGACCTTTACCAACCCTTGGTGCCATAACTAAAAACCCCTTTACTATGCTTTGTTTCCATCAATGACAACATACAACTTTCCATTAGAGCAGTGTCTCTTGACTATGTTGCCAACAATCTCCCCCTTTGGTATTGATGGCAACACTTAGTGAAAAATGCTTATCTTCTCCCCCTTAGGTGTTTTCCCAATTTTCACTGTTCTCTTCTCCTCCTTTGACATCAATGGCAAAGGTGTATGTGCAAATATCAAAATTGAATCAAAGTTTCAAGATTGTCAAATTCTTCTGCATATGTATAGGTACAATTTGTCAAATTAGTTAGTTGCATGTGAAAGGATATCATTGTACACAATCTTTAATTGTGTTAACTCTCCAACCCACCTATTCCTAGCATTGTTCAAAATTTGGATGTTCTCATTTACTTGGAATACCAGATCTTTTGTCTTCTGTACACTGATAGGCATATCAATTATTTCCTGAGCCTTTAAGGCTTCTATAGCCAGACTTGTCATGAACTCAATTTTAGGGCTTATCATCCCTCTCAACTGGCACATTCTATTTTTATTTTCTTCTTGTCGACTGAGCAGACTACTTATGTTGTTTTGAGTGCTTACAACTTGTATTTCCATGTTGCTGATAGAGTCAACTGCTGGATCAAGGGTCTTGGAAATATTTTCTAGTTGAAGCTCCATACTTTTGACCTTCTCTTCTATTTCCTTTGTGGTCTTAGGCCATGACAAAGAAAACTTGTATATATCATAGGCTTCCTTGATTGCATTCTCCATATTCTTGATGCTACTTTCTAACAAAATTTTGTCACTATCTAACTTGGTTTTTAACTTTACTAATCTTTTATCTTCAAATTCCTTTCTAACCTTAATGTCAGTAGACATGTCAAAGGATTCAAAATGAGTGCTTACAAAATTTATTAAACCTTTGAGCTGATCATTTGATGACACTAATGTATCTTTTTGGTATGAGGGCATCAGCTTCTCCGGAATACTAGAAGCTTCATCAATGAGTTCATTGTCTTGTATATGTGTTTTCAGCATTTATTCTTGAGCCTTAGCTTGCACAATTGATACCAATTTGAATTTTTACACACAAGACATAGAATCTAGATTTATTGGTCCTTGTAGAAACGGGTAAATCTAAGATCTGTGTTCTTTGTTGTTTTTCCAAAAAGTTTCTAGCGTAGTCAACCGAAACTTGATTTGCAGTAGTGTCTCTTGCCATTTGTTCTTTACTAAGTGTAACTTTCTTCCTTATCTTCTCTTTTGTTGGCTTTTCTTTCTCTAATTTAGTGGTGGCTCCTATAATGGATGAGGTCCTTGTTCTTTTTCTAGAGATGGATGCAGGTTTTTCCTTTTCAGATCTCTCATCTTTCCTCTCTGGAGTGTTTGACGTCTGTTTTTCTGGAGCACTTATGGGCTTTGATCCTTTTGCTTTGGTTTTTTCCTCACTTATTTGTTCATCTAATGTTTTCTCTAATTTCTCATGTTTCATAGACATTTTGGAGGATAATTCTTTGAATGTCGCAAATTTGTCTTCTTTGAGATCTTTTAGTTTTCTCAGTATTACATCAGCTAATTCAATCACAACATCTTTTGTAACTTCATACCCTAATGCAAGGACTCATACAGTTCTTGGTTCCATAGTTTCCATGAAGCATTGTCTTTGTCTTGTAAGAATACAATGTCCTTTTTCATACTTCATCACTATATTTTTAGGTTTCTGAAATCTAGATAACATTTTCCTTAGAATGTTCTTAAAGTATCCCCATAAGATTTCATTTTGCTTGTTTGCATTTCCCAATTTCTGCAAGTGATTTATTATTTGAGTGGCTATTGGTGTGTGATCGAGCTAGATAATGTTTCCCAAGCCAAGTAGCTCTCTTAGGAAGTAGAAGAGTAGACAAATGATCAATGCTCCATATCTAAAAGGATGATTAATCTCTTTTGTTATTTTCAAGTTCTCCATTAGTTCACTCTAGAGCAATTCACATAGGTCATAATCTGTATTATTTTTTATCATGTCATATGCTGTGTATATAGCTGGTGCAGACACAGAATTTTCCCAGCTCAAAAAGTATATTTTGTATCCAATAATCATTCATGTAAATCTAATGGTTGGATCCTTAATATCATTTATGGTGAGGGTTTTCTTGTCAAATTTGGCTCCTATTAGTTGCATTACCACATTGTTCTTTATTTTCTTTAGACCTAGAACCCTCCTAGCGGAACTCATACTAGTTACAGCTTTGATAGCTTCTTTACTTATCATATATGGTTCATCAAGCCACAAAAACTCATCATGAATCTTGCTCAGAATATACCTAACCCATGTATAATTCAGGATCGTGGGAAAATCCAACCATGTGTCTAATTTCTTTTCTCCTAGAACTTTATATTCATCTTTCAGCACAACATCAAGAGTAGTCAGTTCATCCAAGTACAATTTTCCTAGATTCATGTCAATATATTCTTATAGATTGGTATGAATATATGCCCTAATGTCTTCCATATACATAACTCCATGTGGAGTAATTAAGAATGCCCCAATAGGATCACTTTCTAGTGATTTGAAGAAATGTTTCTTGAACTTGGGGCGAGGCTTTTCAGTTATCTCGATTACCTGAGGAGTAAACATTTTTTGTGAATAATTCAAACTTCACAATAGGTTTTTCTAGTTGTAAATACCTCTTTTGCCAAATTAGGGTTTCCTTTACTTGAATCACTCTATGTCACTTTGAACCTCTAGAGATCATTAAAATCGCTTGGAAATCACATTTAGTTTCTCTTGGACACTTGATAGCTTGAATGCAAAGTGAATTGTATGTTGAATGAGTTCCTTTTTAACCCTTGTTATGAAGACCTAAGTTGTCATAAATGCTTGTTCACAAAAAGCTATCAAAGTCTTTTCTGTAGAATACAGTTGATTAGGATTGCTCCGCAATGCTCTACATTTGAACTTTTTCTACCAGGATTTCTTCCAAAAGATCTTTCATATAAAAAATTTCATCATGCTTTCATACTAGATCTCAGCACATACTATCTGGCTAGGGGATTTGGATTTTCAATACAACTCCCCCTAAGCCAGAGCTCCCAATTTACTTCTTGGAGGAAGTATCTACACCAAAGATTGGTGCAGATCCATCCCTGTCATCATTCACATCCTTCTTAATCTAGACCATGCTCATTTCCTTCTTGATTTCAACTGGATCAATTTTATTCTTACCTTTATCTTCTCTATGATCTATTTTCCTCTTCTCTGGAGGATAGTGTCTTTTCTCATTCTTGGATCTACAGAATCTTGCAATATGTCCAAACTTATTGCAATTGTAGCATACCACATTTCTTTGTCCCTAATTCCTTCTATTGATTGGATTCATTCTAGTTCTGCATTGGTTAGCCATATGCCCAATACTATTGCATGAAAAACACTTTCCATTGAAGGATTGAGTATACCTTGCATTATTAAAACCATTCCTTACCAAAAATCTACATTCATTTGATCTATGACCAATTCTCTTGCAATTGAAACAGTGACCAAAGAATGATGGAACATTCTGATTCATTCTATTCTGACACTGAGTAGCCTTGTGACCAAACTTATTGCAATTAAAACAATAGCCATTGAAACATGGGTACCTTTGAGCATTTGGTTGTCTGACTAGAGGTCTTCTAAGTCTTCTTCGATTCTGGAACTTGTTGCCTTTGTTTTTCTTCATCTCAATGCTTTATTGACCTAAAATTTAGAACTTTCTCCTTTTCCAAATCCCAAGCCTTTCTTTTCATCTAAACTCTTCTGACTTTCAATCAACTCCTCAAGATTTGTAGAGCCTATTTTGAATTTTTTTTATAGCTATTGGTTGCTTCTAGATCATATTTTAGAAGTAACACATCTTTTCCCAATTTTTCACATTCCTCAGACTTATCTTTCTTTTGGCAAGAGACACTATGTGGATTCATGAGTGTTGTCATTGATGGCAACAAAGTCCATCCCACACATCTGTAGGACATGGTGTGTCTCTATTGGAAGTCAAATTGAAGAATGTTATGGTCTGGTAAGCAAGAATAGAGCATGCAACAAGGTCTGACCATCAGGTTTGGATCTCTCAGATGAAGTATCTCAGCAAAGTGTGGGTTTGGGGAAGTCAAGAGGAGTATCATGACTGATATATTCTAGAGATTGAGCCTTCAGTGATGAAAGAGTGAAAAGTTGTAAGCACCTGAGTGTTGGGTTCCTGATTGGCAGAGTAGACTATGGAAGACCTGACCGGCAGACCATCAGACCTTAATCTAGATGAGATATTGATGGTGATCAAGTTTCTTGAGGTATCATTCATGATTGGCTGACATGATTGATGACTTCTATAAGCATCTCTTTGATATGCATCACTTGGCAAGCAAGGATTCAGCTGATAGACTAGAGTTTGGGAAAATATTGAGTATTTCAGATGTTGAAATCCTTTGTGCGGATATATATACCAGATGGATTTCAATGAGAAGGTGAGTGTGGTGTGTTGTGAAGTGCGAAGAAAAGGAGAAAGCAGCGTGGAAGTAGTATTACAGGTCTGGTACGTGACAGGACTACAACACCAAAGAAGAGAAAGAATGAAGTGCAGTAGATTAGTGTATTGAGCCTAACCGGAACTGAAACTCAGCATATGTGGATGCTTCTCATCAGTTCAAGTACCTAGTTACTTTCTTTGTACCTTGTAGATAGTGAGTCTCTTGTAGGCAGTGAGCCTCTTGTGGGCAGTGTGCTCGGGCAGTGAGCCCTAATTTCTATTCTTCTAACAGAGAATACAATCTTGGGTTAGTCACCCTGTGGTTTTTCCCTTAACAAGGTTTTCCATGTCAATTCATTGTGTCATGTGTATTGTTTTTGTTTCTGGTTTCACGCTTATAGATGCTTATTTGTTTTGATGTTGCACGAGTTGTTAAAGAAGAACAGAAAGTTAAATTAATTAAGATAACTGATTCACCCCCCCTCTCAATTATCAACAATTGGTATCAGAGATAAGTTCCTCCAAACAGAGCCTAACAGCTTGAGGAAGATCTGTGAATCAAAATGGATATGTATGGCATGAGGGAACAACTTCAGTCTGCCCTAGATAATCTTGAACAATCTCACTCCGAGTTTAATAACTTGAAGGGAAGACTCAAACAGGTTGATGATTTCATAAATGAACTAAAAGAGAAACTAAGTATCTCTATGAAAAAGAGAAAGGAACTTCTTCAACAATTAGGAAGTCAAACTTAAGCCAATAATACTGATGAAGATCTTAAAGAGAAGAACAAGTTATGTGAGAAATTATCAAAAGAGGTCATTATGGTAAGACATGAAATGGAATCAGGGGTTATGAAATTCACCCAAGAAATTGAAGAGAAAAGAAAAGTTGAAGATGGCCTAAGACAATCTCTCAAGGAGAAGTCAGAAGACTGCCATAAAATGGATAGAATAATCAGGCATCTAGAATCTGATCTTGAAGAAGCAAGAGATAATGAAGAACAACTTAGAATTAGATTGACTCTCTTAAAAGGGATCTTCAAACAACAAATGAATACAAAGAGAAATTCAAGATAAGCTATGCTCAACTTGAAGTTCTTCTTCAAAGCCAAAAGAGGGTAGATGACAAGCAAGGCTTGGGGTATGAGAAAGGTGAAAGATCTAGATCCAGTCAGAAGAACTCTAGATCTAGAAATCCAAGGAACGGGCCTAGAAGACCTCCGATAAGCCAACCAAATGCTCAAAGATATCCATCCTTCAATGGATACTGCCACAATTGCAATAATTTTGGTCATAAAGAAAATTAGTGTAGAAGAAGAATCAATCAGATAAATTCATCCTTCTCTGGACAGTGTTTTAACTGCAAAAGGTATGGTCAGAAATCTCATGAATGTAGAAATTTGCAAATAAACAATTCATTCAATGGTAGATGCTTTGCATGCAATAGAATGGGACATATGGCTAATCAATGTAGATCAAGGGGATTCTAGTCAAATATGCAAAGAAATGTTATTTGCTACAATTGCAATAGATCTAGTCATATTGCCAAATTCTATAGAAGTAAGAATCATGACGAAAAGGGTCTGGTGCATCATAATCGAAACCAAGACAAAGGAAAAGGAAAAGTGAATGCAGATGAAATTCAAAGGGAGATGAACAAGATATGGGTGAAGAGAAGTACAGAAAATGTTGGGGATGGATCCACACCAGAATCTGCTGCTGATATTCCTTCCAAAAACTAAATAGATGAGCTTTGGCTCAGGGGGAGTAACAAAAGAAAAACATTTTCCCCCAGCCAGTCAATAGGTGTCTGAAATTGGCACATGGAAGGTTACAGATTAAAAGGTTCTCAGAGAAACATCCAAAGAAGCCTTGGTAAAGATGTGGAAGATCCGCAAGAAGATTTGAAGAGTCTAATCTTCCAAGATTGATCTAGTTTGATAGTTTCCGGTAAAAGCTGGATTTTCACAGTTTGATCCGGTGTGATTGTAAACTGAAACATCTTGATCTGTAGATAAAGGGGATGATTCAAGGGAAGTAGAGACATTGAAATTAATCACTAAAATCAGCTCTAAGTACATCTTAGTGATCTAGAAAAATCTCTCTGATGATAAGGCAACCAGAATAACTTAAGTTGTGCATTTATTACAAAATGAAATTAGGGTTTGCTTGGAGATAAAAGGATTCATTTGCTCATCATTTGCACATTTGAATTAGTGAAGAAGATTAGAAGAGCTCTACAAACAAGTTTCCTTCATCTTTTTTAAGAATCAATCGCAGAATTCAAGTCAACCAATGATCTTTTTAGCTCCTTTCGTGAATCCTAGAGGCGAAAAAAGGTACTTTTCGCTCTTGTAAATCTCTCTCTAAATCTATTGAAAGATGGCTACTCTGAATGTTGTCAAAATCTCTGATAGGCCGCACCCTAAATTCAAGAAACACCCTTATAAATCTCTAGAAGTAGATCCATTAGGCACATTCTCTAGCATTCTACATGGGGTTTTACATGTTCAAAATGTTAGGGCATACATTCATGCGAATATTGAGGAATTCAGGGAATCCAAGTTGATGGATATATATCATAAGCAGTTAGTAGATGAATCATTTGAACTCAAACCTTAGTACAAAGCCATCCGGGACAAGTATTTTGGTCAGTGCATTCATTTCCCTTGTTTTGCAGGAGATGAATGGGTTTGGTATATTCTGAGTAGAGTACATGACAACTTCTTATGGTTGATAAGGCCATTTAAGATCACAAAGGATGCCATTAGGATAGTGACTAGATTGTACTCATCCGGTGAGTTATCTACTCTCAAATCAGTCAAAAACTAAATTGTGAGTGAGGCTACCAGATCTAAATTTGATAAAAGAGCAATGATAAATGAGGATATCACAGATCCAAATATCAAGTTTGCTGCCATGATAATTGGCTACAAGATATATCACTCCAGTAGAGAGAATTCTATATCTGAAACAACAATTTACACCACTTATGAAATGTTAAGGAAGAATGCTGACTATGACCTTTGTGAGCTCCTTCTGAACCAACTTTTGGAGAATCTACAAAAGATAAAGAAGGATAAGAAGAATTCCTTCAAACATGTTGGCTTGATACTCTGTCTTTTCTTCTATTACATGAATGAGCTACCCAGATCTAGTGGCTAGATATGGCAAAATGATAGACCTGTTGCCATACAAATCAAGGATTATTTGCATGGGCTTGGTGATGCCAAGGCCCAAAACATAGCACTGTGGGGTTACTTCAAAAATTTCCAAAACTTGATGCAAGCCAGAGAAAGATTTGCCCAATCATTGGTTGAGAAATACAAGGATACAGTGTGCTTTATGGTAGACACTGATCAATGCCTAATGGAGGCAGTGGAGCCAAGGACAGTCTGGATCATGCTAATGGGGTATGAAGTAGATGAGAAAATTGTTGAGCTACATGTTCAACACATGCTAAGTCAGCCCAAGGACCCTAAGGCAGAAAGGTTTGAAACATTCCAAGAGCTGAGTGTGAAAGTTCATGTTGAACTGAGATAGCTTGAAATTAAAAGAAAAGTGAGAAGAGAAGT
Source organism: Cunninghamia lanceolata (assembly GCA_027924645.1). Classification (NCBI taxonomy): domain Eukaryota; kingdom Viridiplantae; phylum Streptophyta; class Pinopsida; order Cupressales; family Cupressaceae; genus Cunninghamia; species Cunninghamia lanceolata. The sequence goes on from BSBN01000934.1 coordinate 7,889,862, forward strand.
GGAAGAATTTGCCAAGAGACATGGAATTTCAAAGGAGGTAGTCGTTGCCAATAGAGAGAAGATGTAAAGGGTAGAGAAAGAGAAACAAGATGCATAAAAAGGAAGTGCTCTGGTGCAAGCCCCCTCCCAGACTAGACCCTCCAAAAGCTTTGCACCTGCTACCTCCAAGAGCCAAAAAGCATCAAAATCAGAAGTTAGGACATCCGGAAAAGGAGAAAAGAGAACTAAGACAAAGGCCACAAGGTCTTACATTAGTTAGAAGGATGATGAAGAGATCAAGAAAATGAAGAAGAAGAAGAAAACATCTGATGAACCCTCTACTAGTCATTACAAGGAAGAAGAGGTAGAAGAGATTGTTGAAAGGCCTACTCTGTCCATTGATGATGTAGTCAAGGCAGTTATTGTGGATGGAAATCTACAACCAAAGATAGAATTCTATGATGACTATAATGACACAGATAAAAAGATCTTGGAAGAAGCCACAATTAAGTACTTAAACATATATAATAAAGCTTTTATTGAAATCATCTCTCTAATTCCCAAAAGTTTAGAGAAGCAACTTGAAATGAGAAAGTAGAATGCAAAGGCAAAGGATCTGGAGATCTGGGAACAAATAGCTATTCAACTCTATCCTTCAATCACTCTGAAACAAATGCATATGATCTTCAAAGATTGCAAGGATGAGTTTCAGAGCGAAGACAGAATGAATCGGCTTATGCTTGGAGAAACTAAAAAAGTGGCAAAAGAAATAGAAGATATCCTTCGGAATGCTTTTAAAAGATTCAATCTTCCTATTATAGAGGACTTAGGTGATGAACCCTCTGTCATGGATGACAAAGGAGAATCTACTGAGACAGTGGCAGAAGAGGCAAAGGAGACAAGTGAAGAAAAAGCTAAGAACTTAGATTCCTCTACTCTGGAAGAGGAAGTCCATGAAGAAGAAAACATCTCTCCTCTGGTTTCCCCTGCAGACTCCGCATCTAAAGGAGAAGAAAGAATAGAGGAGAAAACTAGTCAAGAAGAAGAAGTAAAGGAAAAGGAAAAAGACCAAACAGAGAAGACCCCAGGAGACAGTTCTAAGACTGCAGAAGGGAAGAAGACTCTGTCTCCAGCAAGAGACACTGTAGAAACTATCAAAGATTTCTTAAACAAAGAGATGATGGAAATTGATGAACCAGAACTGCTTCAAGGACCATTCAATTTTGATTCCCTCTCCCTAGTTTAGACTATGAAGATAGCATCCTTTGCCCACGCAAAGGCAAAAGAAAAAATTTTGAAGTCTCACATGGAAGACTGTGAGCTAATTGAGATTGCATCCGGTGCATTGGAGAAAATCATGCCATCCTTCCAAAAGGATCTTTTGGCCTCCTCATCTGATAACTTAAAATCTCTTGTTAATTCAATTAGCACACATTTTGATTCTTTGGAGAAGTCAACTAAAGATAGAGTCCAGAAAGAATTTTTGGGAAAGAGATTCTTTGAGGTGCAGGGTCTAATAACAAATGATAGGAGAGTTATGGATATTGGGATAAAGAGCTTAGAAAATGCTCTTAAAGATGGCAGAGATATATATAAATTTTGTTAATCCTGGCCTAAAGTGACCAAGGATATTGAGAAGAAAGTAAAAGAGTAAGAGGATAAACTGTTAAGTTTGTCTCAAAGTTTTGATCCTCTCTCCTCTTCCATAATAAATCAAGAGTGTCAGACTATTGCAGTCATAAATGAAATAAAGAAGCTTGAGAAGGAGAAGAAAAATAGAATAAATAGGTTAAGTGAACTTAGAGGGATCATTATCCCTAAGTTAGAGGCCATGCATGAAGCCCTAACTGATGCTTAGGCCATAGCCCTGACCAGTGATCTGACATATCTCAAGAAGGCAGAAGCTTTTACATTCCTATTGAGTGGTCACATCTCAATTTTAGACAAGATGAAGTAGAGTTGGGTGACATAAGTTGTACAATTGAAGAATACTTTTACAGATATACTTAAGTATATGTAAGTACAACTTGTATCTATACTTATGCAGATATGTATAGATTAATTTTTGAAAATTTTGGTGTGCAGATTCTACCATTTGTCATTGATGTCAAAGCGGGAGTGAGGAGTAGTGAAAAATGTGGGATCTAGCTAAGGGGGGCTCCAGAAAAGTGTACATTAGAACATAGCATCAGCCAAGGGGGAGTATAGTGTGACACTTAGTAATTTTTCACTAATTGTTGCCATCAATGCCAAAGGGGGAGATTGTTGGCAAGAGACACTATGTGGCTTCATGAGTGTTGTCATTAATGGCAACAAAGTCCATCCCACACATCCGCAGGACATGGTGTGTCTCTACCAGAAGTCAAATTGAAGAATATTGTGGTCTGATAAGTAAGAACAGAGCATGCAGCAAGGTCTGACAATCAGGTCCAGATCTCTCAGAGGAAGTATCTCAGCAAAGTACAGATTTGAGGAAGTCAAGAGGAGTATCATGACTGATAAATTCCATAGATTGAGCCTCTGGTGATGAAAGAGTGAAAAGTTATAAGCACCTGAGTGTTGGGTTCCTGATTGGTAGAGTAGACTGTGGAAGACCTGACGGGCAGAGCATCAGACCTTAATCCGGATGAGATATTGATGGTGATCAAGTTTCTTGAGGTATCATTCCTGATCAGTCGACATGATTGATGACTTCTAGAAGCATCTCTTTGATACGCATCACTTGACAAGCAAGGATTTAGCCGACAGACCAGAGTTTGGGAAAATATTGAGTATTCCAAATGCCGGCTAGAAAGATGTTGAAATCCTTTGTGCGGATATATATACTAGATGGATTTCAATGAGAAAGTCAGTGTGGTGTGTTGTGAAGTGCAAAAAAAAGGAGAAAGCAGTGTGGAAGCAGTATTACAGGTTCAGTATGTGACAGGACTGCAGCACCAAAGAAGAGAAATAATGAAGTGCAGTACATCAGTGTATTAGCCTAACCAGAACTAAAACTTAGCATATGTGGATGCTTCTCATCAGTTCAAGTACCTAGTTACTTTATTTGTACCTTGTAGACAATGAGTCTCTTGTAGGCAGTGAGCCTCTTGTGAGCAGTGTGCTTGGGCAGTGAGCCCTAATTGGCAAGTGTCATTTTGTACTTCTATTCTTCTAATAGAGAATACAATCTTGGGTTAGTGGTTTTTCCCTTAACAGGGTTTTCCATGTCAATTCATTGTGTCATGTGTATTGTTTCTATTTCTTCTTTCATGCTTATGGATGCTTATTTGTTTTGATGCTGCACTAGTTGTTAAAGAAGAATAGAAAGTTAAATTAATTAAGATAACTGATTCACCCCCCCTCTCAATTATCAACACTTTCAACATTTCATTTAAATGTTCCTCAGCTTTTTCTTTCTCTTCAACCAATATTGATAAATTATTTAGTGTTTCATTTGCTTCAATCAACTGTTCACTTAGCTCTCTATTCTTTTCTTTTGATCTATTAACTTGCTCTCTTAGCTTCAGGATGCATTCATCTGCTTCTTTGACATTTTCCTTCAAATCCTAGATATCAATTCATACTTATCAAGATCTTCAAGGGTTGTTTTTAATTCTTGATCAATTGTGACACTACCTAGAGTAGGATACCTTCTGGCATCGATGAGTACTCTTTCCTAGATCTTCTCTAATCTATTAAACTTCTTCCAAGGAACCTTCCTCTGATACCAATTATTTAACACAATGAACACTGAGAGGGGTGATGAATCAGTATTCTGTAAGACCTCTCTTTCACAAATTTATTAATCCATTTACCACATTCAATAACTTGAAAGAAAAATAAAGTTAAGAACAAAAACCATAAAGACAACACATAGACACTAGGATTTTTAGGTGGAAAACCCAAAAAGGGAAAAACCATGGTGAGTGTTAGCTCAAAATGTATTATGATAACAATACCAAATTACATGAAGGCTCATTGCCTTAGGGCTCACTGTCCTAAGAAGTGCTCACTACAATAGGCTCACTGCCAAAATAACAGAAGATAAGATAGAAGAAGGATTGGCTCACTGCCAGAATAAGTACTATAAGTGCATCTATAGAATGCTGAGGTGCGGTACCAATTAGCTTAGTATACAGATTCAAATGTCTTCATAATGTATGCCCTACTTTTCTACTCTACTTCACATATGCTCTACCTTTTTGCTTTTACTATCCTTTTCTGATCATAAAACTGCCTTAGATCGTACACACATTTTATTTTCACTTTTTTCCAGCTATCCCCATGCCTCCAACACCAAAATCCATTGAGTATATATATCCGCAACAAGATTCATCTCACAATAAGGTTGGCAAGCCAAAAATGAAATGTGTATACAAATGTTATACCTTATCGGCTTGATCTTATGCACATATAGCAATGCGAACCCAAACAAACATACAATAGTCTTCATATAGGTCAGCACCAATCATTCAATCACTTGGATTAATACTTAAGACAATATATCCTCACCGCATATAGATCTAACATGCTTGTCAGCTTGTCTCTTAAGTACACACTTGACCAGTTCAATGTCACATCAAAACTTCCAATGTGGACCATATGAGACTCTAAAAATCATAGAATACATTTATTATGGACCTCTTAGCATACCTTTAGAACTACGGAGCATAATATTCTTTCATAGAGAAATGTGGATCTCAGAACTATTGTTCTGTCATAGAAAAATATTGTCAGACTGAAAGCTGATACTAAAGAACTTGTCAAGTATGATCTAGTGGACTTCAAGCACTACAAATATGAATTTAGATGCTTATGACATGTTTCTACATTTCCTTAGAATGAAAAATCAAAATACTCAACAGTAGAGGAATGCGGACCAAAATACTCGGATGCTTTACACTATTTCAAGCTTAACTCTATTCGTCTAGACTTAGATAATTCACTATACAACTTCTGAAGGAAGTCATAACTTAAACACTGGAACATGTGATCACCAAATATCTCTGAACAACATACCTAAGCCACATATAATAATCTTCAACTGCAGAGGCATACTAACCCAATCTCTCACTCTGTAACTTGCCCATACTTAGCCATTTTGACTAAGTCTTCCAGACCTTTACGAACCCTTGGTGCCATAATTGAAAACCCTTTTCTATGCTTTGTTACCATCAATGACAACATACAACTTTCCATCAAAGCAGTGTCTCTTGACTATGTTGCCAACAGTTAGACATTTTTTTGTCTCACCACATGTGCACACATGAGGTTCGTCATGTAGACACATCACCTCATTAGAGGTTGGAGATATTCTCTCCTCACCTTATGGGAGGTTGGAGACATTTTTCCATCACACTCCACATATGTACACATGTGTTCATCACATTGAGGGTTATTCATAGGTTGTTCTCTCCTTCTCACATCCTTCTCCTTGCCTATATATGCAAGGCTCTTTGTACATTTTCATAATCTCTTGATTATACTTTTTGGCTTCTATGTGCTTATACTTTGTGGAATTTCATCTTAGTTCTCACTTCTTGCTTGCTGATCATGGTTGCTCTAACAAGTTTGTTTGTATTTTTGAATAGAATATGTTAGATTTCATTGAGATTATTTGTATGTATTCACTTTTATATACACACATTTCTAGCACGTTTGGTTGGATACATTCCCTTTTTAATAATCTTTTATGGATTTTTGTGTCGCTTTGGCTGTGCAAGCTTAATTTCAACATATTCACCCTACTTGAGTGTGTGTTTATATCTTGGCATATCCATCTATGTGTACCTACAACCCATCATTGTTATTTTCTGACTTAGTTTTTGTGACTTTTTTCAAGATTTTAGGCTAGTTTTTTATTAATTTTGTAGGGTTTTGCATTATTATCAATTTTCATCTAACCTAGCCCTCTGTTTTCACTAATTAACCTCTAATTTTTAATATTTTGTGACATATTTTGTCCTAATCACACATCAGTGCAGTCAAACCTAATTTTGGTATATTCGTTAGAGTTTGGCATTTTCATCTTTGAATAGGCACATCCATCCCCACACTCAAAACATTGTTTCTATTAGTTTTGACCACATTTTCTCTTGGTTTTCTATTTTTTATTAGTTTTATAGGGGTCATGCTATTAGATTTGCCATTCTATGTTTTCTTTTTTGTATAGGGCATCATTTTGCATCAATTTTTTTTTAACCCTATGCCATTTTCCTTTACAGGCTTCACAAATCAACCTATCTATCTAGACTCAGCGCATCCATTGTTTGATTTGGCACCACCTTTGTAGTTTTTCATGTTTTAGCATGCTTGACTCTATTTAATATTTCATCATTTTTTTCTTATGGTTTAGCATTTTTGTTTTTAAAAAATATAATTATATTTTCTTAGGATTCTTATTTGACTAACCTTTTGAATAATCTTTTAAGTGTTGCATGCTATGACTAACCCTATGTTTTAGTAGCCTCTTATAATTTGTCCAAGACATCTAAGCAATGACTAAGTTTATCTAGAAATAATATCAACCAGACATCATTTGCATCATCGTAGAGATATCTCTCAAGTGCCACTCAAGACCCTTTTTTGGGGGGAGGCAGGTTTGGTATGAAGAATTAGATTGGGGGAAATGTTCAACCACCCTATGTACAAGTTTGAGATTAGCTCATAAAGTTCACTATATGAGCTTGGGAAAAATTTATATTTTGATTGTATGTTAACTATGACTTTGAGGGAGATTTGTCTCACTTTTTGTATTTTGATTTGTTCTCCAAAGAAATGTTTTTCACTCTCCCATTTAGAGATGACAATGCTTAAGAGATCAATTTGTATAAGTGTTGCAAGTTAAAATATTTTCCTACCATTAGTTTTTGTTTGGTCCCTTCGGCATAATATTTCATCGAGTGATAATCTCCCACAAGAGATCCAATAGCCTAGGGGAATCTCTAACATTTAATCTTTTGCCACACTGACAACAATAACATAAAAATAATATACCATTAGTTACTAATATATGTAAAAGACTACAGTCTAACCCTAGCCAGTTTTAGGTTAAGTATCTGATAACTTTGAATAGAAATTTGATTGATCAAACCCATTGATACCGGTTTTTTTTTTTTTTTTTAGAGAAAAGGGATGAACCCCAGACTAGATATATATTAATATAGATAATAAGAGTACAAAAAAACTAGGTGGGATCAATATTTCCATACCCCTATAGTGGTCACAAAAGGAAAGACCACCACGAACCAACACCAAAATGAACCTAGGATGATAACCTGCATACATTTGCTACTAACATCAAAAGATAAGGAAAAATAGTAAACTTAAAACTATGAACATCCCACCATGGAAGAGAGCAAAGCATTAAACATCATCATCACCAGCCACTGCACCTAGAACCCCACTTTCAACAGTCACCATTTCCTCATCTTCGTTCTGGCCCTGGGGATCCTCCATGTCCGAGGCATCCTCAGCATCCATTGATATAGGTTTACAAAACATTAAAGCAATGAAAAATAAATATTCACTGGAAGCACAACTAAAGAGAGAATTTGATCTTTACAAAATTACCCAACATAATTCAGATTTTGGTCATTGAAGTTTCAAAGATTACTCAAACTAAATGAGGACACAGATCACAAGGAAATACAAAAGGGTACTGGACAAAATATGATATCTAATGGGTATCTTAAGTGCAAATGAATGGCTATAAAAAAGAGTTAGTTGCTAGATGTAATAGAAGATGCTTTCATATCCTCCTACAAAGGCTCCAAAAACTTCCATAGAAAGAGATTTTGAATGCCTATTTGGGAGAGTTAATAACACCTCCCTCATACCTTTCCTCCTCCTAGCTAATTTTCCCACATAAGTAAAAATGAATTTATAAAGATTAAATGCGCGATTAACTATTTATCAATAAGAATTTACTACTAAAATGTGCTTCCCAGTAATATTTCAAATAAAAAATATTTTGGGATGCTCACTTTTGTGCAGACCACTAATACATCTAAAAAGAATCGCCAATAGTTTGACTACTACTACTTGTTTTCTTAGCTTGCTATCATTGCTTAATATTCAAAATAGAAATAGTTAAAGATTTTAGTGGTATGTACCAGATTCATATAAAAGAAAAAGGCCCCTAACTGGATTATATTTTCAAATGATGGCAGCTGGTTAGGAATTGTAAACTAGATAGTTGAAGATGTTTAATAATGGAAAGCATTACAATAAAAATATATTGTAACCACTTCCCTTTTGGATGCACATTCTTTATTACCTTTGATATATTCAGTCTCCAGTTTCCCTTTTTATTTTCTCTCTAGAGAGTCAATAATCAAGTGGTTCATGACTAATTGTTTTTGGGCCTTTTTTTTAGTTTTTATTTTAATATTTGAAAAGGTTAACATGTACATTTTTAGGGAGTACTTAAATAATACTATTTTTGCATTATGATTGATCCTTGTAAATTGTTATGATTATTTTAAGGTGCAATACCATTACTTTTTTCTTGACATGCATTTCAGTCATCATTTCTCTAAAATTAATTGAATAAATCCTACTTATTTGATTAATTATCCATATTTTTCCTTCCAAAATTAATGAAATAAGTTTATATTATTTAATTAAGAACTTCACTCAAACATTAACTATTGATTTATTTAATTAATTTGTCACTTCCCCATATGAACCTATTCTAAGGCCCCGTAGTCCCGATGTAATTTTGACCAGGGGTGGGGACTTGAAACTTAATATTAACTCTATGTGTTTGTAAGTCCATGTATGAGTGTGTATATTTAAGTGAATGAACTTCTAATGGTTAATAGCGATGTATACATATGAAAATCTAGTGATGTTTCTCATTTGATTTCTATATAAATATATTTGGCCATATTTCATCTAACCTAAACTAACTAAATTGTGAATGATGTGAGGAACAATGTTTTGTGTGTAGGTGATAGGGTGCATGGTGGAGTGGACTCTGTTGATCCATAAATTGAAAATGACTTTAATGCCAACCTTGTCAAAACACAGGTTAATCATGAGACTCGTCCAAAATAAAAATTGTTATGTTCATACCAATCCCTAGTTAGTCTCGTCCACTGCTTGTGGATTTAAAGGTCCTAGTTTGAGCTCATCAGTTAGGTACCTGCTACCTCATGCATATTAGTTTCTAAACACTTTTCACTCAACTTGTCTTTTTGATAATACTAATCTGGGATCACATTGTGAGTTCTCAATTAATATAATTTTGAAGGAAGTATTATAATAATTATAATTATACTATAATAATAATTATTATTGATGATGATTTGGGGGAAATGGGAAGTGAGTGAAATTGGGAGAGATCAGTAGAAAAGGTCAAAAATGAAGTTGAATCCACCGAAGACATCCACAAAATCCCCTCGCTCTGCCCTACCATCAATCTTTTCTAAAGATAGCACAGAAGAAGTGGACATGCTTATTAACTCTGCTATTATATGCACATTTATTGGCCCTAAAATGTGAAGAAGTCAGATCTAAAAATGGGTTGAAGAAAATTGGAAGGTCCAATGTGTGCTCAAATTCCTCCCGAAAGGTTTCTTTAGTGCAATTTTCTTATTTGAATCAAACAGAGACCAAATCCTGAAAGGAAAGTCTTGGAGTTAAGGAGAGGTTCCACTTTAGATCTGGTAATGATCTCCACTATTTGATCTAACCATTTATGCCACATATGATGCACCTATATTGATCAGATTGTACAATTTGCCATTAGAATTCTATTCTGAAGGGTGTTTGAGGAAGATTGTGTTGCAAGTATGTGCTAATCAGTGTTGTCATTGATGTTAACATGTTTGTGTTGTCATTGGTGTCAATTGTATCTTCTGATGTTATTGTTGGTTGATTGAGCTAGTGTGTTGAGATGATTTTAATGGTTTGCAGAAGTTTTGATGATATTAGTATAATGTTCTTGTTGTCGAGTTTCCAAGTGCTTTTGAGAAAATTTGATAAATAATGAAGACAATGTTGTGAAGAAGTATTCTAGCTTACAGGATATTGTCTGAGTTTTCTCTCTACATTTCTTCTGTGTTGAAGAACAGAGTGTGAGGTTTTGATATGCTTAAAGAAGTGGTTGAAGATGTCAAATCTAGAATTTGGTGGTCCAAAACACTGTGGCTTGAAAGTTATATTCACCAGTTGGAAGATTGTGTTTGGCAGTGTTTGCAGTTTTTTGGTGTTTTGTCTTGCGGTTCTAGACGAGTGTTCATAAGATCCATATCTATGCTCTATCTAAAGGACTTGTGATTTGGTGCTTCGGAATGTAGATTTCTTGGATAGAAGAGCTTGGCAATGTTGGTTGTGACCAGACTATGAACTATCTTCAAGTGAGATTTGTTGTAGCTGTATTTTTTGCCTCTCTGGTGATTTCATGTTGTTCATGGATATTTCCAGATTCTATTAAAGGATTTTTCTTGGTCCGCAAGTTATGGTTGTGTTCTTGGAAGAGTGTGCCTAAGTGTTCTTGGTGTTCACACAAGTATTAGCCAACTTGGCTATTAACACTAATTCTGTATGTGCTTCATGGATTGAGAAAGTGTGTTGAAGCATGTGAAGATGTTTTTAGGTCCAAACTAAGCTATGAAGTGTTCCACCTTCATTCCTTTTCTCTACATGAATGTTTAGGTCTAGAAATAATTTGAATTTTGTATGTTTGTTGACCTTGGAGATTGTTTCAAGGATTGTAGAGTGTGTTGCCAACCTTGGTCAATGTTTCAAGGTTGATGTTGATATAAACAAACATGAAGGATTTGTGTGTAAGTGGCCATGTGTGAGGATGAGGATGTTTTAATTTTTGAATTTGAATCTAAGGCAATAACGAATTTCATGTGGTAGAAGACCTAATGTAGTGAGCTGAATTCAACTACAATTTTTAGAAAGGCTGCAAAGGTGATGTTTGTTGCACTTGATTAGAAATGAACTTGGGTATGTGGAAGATGTTATCATATCAGTTCATGGTAGTGAGCCTTCTATTCTTTTCTTCTTTATTCAATGAGCCATGAGTTCACTTGGACAATAAGTCCACCGACAGTGAGCCTTTCTTTCTTTTGTAAGGCAACGAGCCTTCGATACTGAGCCTCTTTGTAATTCGGTAGTGATACTACATTATAATGTGAGCTAATTCTCACCATGGTTTTTCCCTTTCAGGGTTTTCCACATAAAAATTTGGTGTTCTCTTATGTATAGTGTTGATGTGTTTAAGTTTTTGTTATATGCATTTCATGTTTAAACTTCATAACTGATTAAGGGTTTAAGAGAATTGATGTGGATTTGATTATGTTTATGAGGGTTTGAATTTTTGATACAACTAATTCACCCCCCACCTCTTAGTTGTCTTGTGCATTCAACAATTGGTATCAGAGTGAGGGTTCCTTGGAAGAAAGCCTAATAGTTTAAGGTAGATCTGGGATGGCGTACAAGAAAGACATTCCTTAGTTTGATGGATTTGACTATGCCTTCTGAAGGTAAGAATGCAATGTTATATTATTTCTCTTGGTTATGATATTTGGAGAATGGTTGAAAATAAATACACTATACCTAAAGATGGTCTGAAGTCTGTAGCTAAGATTAGGGCTTATGAGACTAATGGTAAAGCTAGAAATGCCCTACTAAATGCTCTATCTAACACTAAACTGGTGAGAGTTTTTGTCTTGGAAACTACACATGAGATCTGGAATAAATTAATGAAAATCTATGGAGGTGGTGAATCTGTCAGTTGCAATATTTGAAGTCTAAATATGAAACTCTGGAGATGTCTGAAGATGAGAACATAACAAGCTATATGCAAAAGATTGATGAAGTTGTCAATGACATTAAAGGTCTTGGTGGAACAATGGATGATGAAGAGGTTATAAATAAGATACTTAGAACACTTCCCAAATCTTATAGTCATAAAGTGTCTGCCATTGAAGAATTACAAGATATGGACAAGCTTTCAAAAGATCAATTACTTGGTAAACTAACTACTTTTGAGATGAGAGAATTTGGTACCACTGATGGTCTTGTAAAAGTAGAGATTGATTTTAAGGCCAAACCAGAAAAGACTATTAGATCAAATAAGTATGTTGTGGAATCAGATGAGGAAGACTTTGATGATATTGAGGCAAACTTTGTAAGCAAAATGAAAAAGGGAACTAGAAATTTCAGAGGTAAGTTACCTTTCAAATGTTTCAGTTGTGGTAAGATTGGTCATTATGCTTCAAGATGTCCTGATAGAACTTTGAAGACCAATAACAAAGAAAGTAAAGGTAAGGTGGTAAGGAAAAGTTATTATGTCAGAGATGATGATGATGAGGGTATGTGCAAGAAGTTGAGTCTACTTTTTGGCTAAAAAGTGGAAGTGTTTTCCCTGATTTTTAGAATTTGTCACAGTTGACCAAAAATTTTGAAGCACTTAAAGGTGAAATCTTGAAAAAAGTTAGTAAATATGAAATATAGTACTCGGAGTCTAGTTTCCAAATATTTAATTTTTTAATACCCAGATGATAGAAATTGATTTTCAATAGGTGTTTCTAAAAACCACTGTTTAAAAGTTAATTTTTTTTGCTATACCATGCACGTGTACGTCATTCATATTTTCACCTAAATAATCATATTTTTAAAAATATTTTTGGGAAAGGATTTGAACTCACTGAAGCACATTTTCCATATTTTTTTGTAGTTTTTATTGAATATTTTTTTTTTGTTAAATTTTTATTGGCCAAATTTAGTGTTTTAAAAAATTGTAGTGTATGTCACGCATAAGATGACCTAAACTTAACATTTTTTGAATTTTTTTTTTAAATTGAAAAGAATTGTCTAAAGTACATTTTTGTACAATTTTTTTACAAAAAAATATTTTACTAAAATGTTATTAAAATACTAAAAAACCATGATAATTCAAGTCTATGGACCTCTTTCACCAGAAATTAATTAAAAAATAGAAAATAATCCAATTGTAAAAAAAAATTACATCTTTGGAATCTACATTGTCTCATCTATAATGGGTTTTAATTGTGTCAAAAAATTCTGCAAAAGAGGCCATCAGACATATGCCCAAAGTCACTATTTTGTTGCGACATTGACAGGACCTTCAAGTTGCATGTCAAACTAGATCTAGTGGTTAGGTTTGGGTCCCCAAAGTTTTTCCTAAACTGGGGTACAAAGCAAAACCTAAGCCTAAAATTCAAATTTTAAATAACGGGATCCCGTTTCTTACTCCATCAGTACAAAATAAAATGGGATCCCGTTTAGTAAACAAGATCCCATTTTGTAGAATGGGATCCCGTTTCTAAAATGGGATCCTGTTTACTATTTGACCTTTTTTTTAATAAGACTATCACTTTTGACCTTGCAACTTGTTTTGTATGGCCGACAATGTCATTTGCAACATTCTCTACCATCTTTTGTCTTATGTAGGTCCATTAACTTGGGATTTTGTTTGAATTTTGAAAGGATCCATCATTGAGACACTATTTGAGTGAAATTTTATTGAATTACTACTTTTTGAAGGACTTGAACAAAGAAGGAAGGATTTCAAGTTTTTGACATTCATTTGTACATACTTTAGAATTTTTTAATCATGGGATCATAGACTCGTAATAAGAGAAAAGATAGGAAGCTATTGACCCCTAAAGAAATTGAAGCAAAGAGAGAGGAGGCAAAAAGACAAAGAGATAGAAGAATAAAGATTTGATCAATTAATAATGCTGAAGCATCTAATTCCACAATTATTGAAGATAAAAACATTGATTAGACCATGGATGTAGACGATGCAAATTTGGAAGAGGTGAATGTGGAAACTAATACGATTATAAAAACTATTCCTGGTATGTCTTCAAATCCCCATTTCAATGCTACGGAGAATGTTTCAATAGACACAAATCTAGGTACATCTTCAAATCAACCTTTGAATGAAATGGAAATGGTGCTGATAGGAGATTTAAAAGAAGTTGGATATAACAATGTTGAGATCGATAATATTCATAGAGATCAAGATTTGAGACCAAATATTGTTGAAAATGAAAATGAAATATTTTATGTTGAAAATAAAAATGAAAACCGTTTTGTTGTTGAAAATGAAAATGAAAATCCTTTTGTTGAAAATAAAAAATGAAAACCATTTTGTTGTTGAAAATAAAAATGAAAATTCTTTTGTTGAAAATGAAAATGAAAACCGTTTTGTTGTTAGAAATGAAAATGAAAATCCTTTTATTGAAAATGAAAATGAAAATGAAAACTGTTTTGTTGTAGAAAATTAAAATAATTTTGAAGTTGAAAATGAAAATGAAAATTGAGGATGTGATGTTGAAAATGAGAATTTTTTATTGTAAATTGAAACATATGTTTTGGATAATCTTCCTGGTAAGATTTCTTGGAGACAAATAAGAACACATGCCAATAGATTATACAAAGAATTTTTTTATCATAAAAAACTATCATTTCAATGTCAACTAATGATGCAATTAATGAGAATGTGGAAAATGAGAAAGGTAATGAAAATTTTAGGCATTTTTGTTAAACCAATAAGAAAAGATCAATCACTAAAACATGTAATGTCTACTGTTGCTAGTGCCATTGAGTCTATATTGGAAAGAATAGTCGATCTAAAGATAAGAATGCAGCAAGACGAGCTATGAGAACTTCTATAGTTAATAAATCAACTTTGAATAGAAGAATGGTAAGCAATATTAGTGGAATTCTAAAAATACATCCTTAAACATTGGTAAGAGTGGCAAAAAGAAGAGAAAGTATAGAAAATGATCCAATCAACCAATGTTGGAGTTTTAGTGGTTGACTCCCGAGATCTGACATGAAAATGAATGTTGAAATAAAATCTTTGATCAAAAAATACTGGCATGATAATACTAGGGTATCATCTAATGCTAGAGATGTTTTAAAATTAAGACTGGTGTCCAAAGTTCATGATCCCCATCCAAAACACCTATTATCTACAACGCAAACTGGATTTTATAGAAAAGTTTGTGGTGAATTAGTGTTACCTAGTAATATTAGAATAAGTCAAAGATCTTTTGAAAATGCAAACCATGGTATGTAAAGATTAATAAGCAACAAATATCTTGTTGTTGCAAAACACATGTTCAATTATGTTATTATTATGATGTGTTTTGATATATACGATGTACTTTACATACTAGCATGATTATACATGAATGTGATATTAATATGTCACCTAATACAATAAAAGAGTTTATATTAAATTTGTTTTGTGAAAGATTTAATGGGAAATTATTTTATTTAAGTTCATGTATTTCTGGACAATGCACTAGTTGTGGCAATCTTTCTTTCTTAAGAGTTTGTATGCATGAAAGTGTTGAAAATAATTTTGGACAACAATTAGTGGATGTTAAAAGATTTAAGAATGTTGAATATTCTTGAAAATATGGAAAAGTTGGAAAGCATTGTGATTTAATTACAGAAAAGGTTAGTTTACATGCATTCATATCAGAGTTTAAGAGTAAGATAGTACCAAAATATGTCAAGAACTCTCAACAAGATCGATGGCTTGATGAATAGTTTCATGCATGTAGAAACACATTTCTAGTTGGTACTATACTATCAGTTGTTGATTTTGCAGAAAACTATACTCTAGCTCCATAAAAGGAAATCCAATCACAATATTATAATTCAATGCAGATGGCTATGTTTGTTCATATTGTATATAGACATGCATATGATATTACAGAGGATGATAGAAAAGTTTTGAGGGGGTATCATTTCTATTTGAGTGACAACTGGTTACACTTGTCAAAGTTTGTTTAATATTGTTTAAATATATTTTAAACAAATTTAGGAGAAAGAGGAACCTAGATGACAAAATATCTCATATGGTCAGATAATTGTATGGGGCAGTTCAAGAATGCTCGAATGTTCTATTGGTTAAGTAGGGTTCACAAGGAACATAATGTCCAACATATGTGGAATTTTTTTGAAGATGGACATGGTAAAGGAGAACATGATGGAGCTAGTGCATGTGTTAAAAGAATTCTTTCTAGACAACAATTGAAATTTAAGGATGTAGTAAAATTTAAAGATGCACATGGGATTGTGGATTGGTGCAATACAAGATTATGTACACCTGAATCATGCAAGTACTCTACAGTTCACCGATTCTTTTGGTTGGTTGAAAAAGAAAATATTCTACCTAGACTTGATTGAGATCCAATCAGTGGATCTATTAAATGGCATTCATTTAGGAGTTTGAATGCAAGTACATGGACTATCTAGACAAGGGAGCTTACATTTTTTTGTCAGTTTTGTATTTTAGGAGATTGGGAAGCATGTGAGAATATAGAATGGGTTGAAGAGTGGAAGCAAAGACTGTTGACACATGCACAAGCACACGATCAATATGAAGCAACAATTGAAGACAATGATCAACTGTTTGCATCAGACAATTATGACTGTGTTTCAGACCTTGTACAAGAAGGTAATTTAATTTAGATTATTTCACTTCATTACTATTTTGTAGTGCTTTTATTTATTTATATGTGTACATATGAATGCATGTAGATTGGTCAAATTTTATGGACATGTGCAAGTTATTGAATCAAAATTTGTTTGCAGGACATGTGTATGCTATTGTTGCACCTAAGGAGAATGAAGAGGAAACAAAATATTGGTTGGCTCATTGTGTTGAGACTAAACATAAGTTAATAGCACCTCGAGAAGATGATGATGACTTTCCTTATTCAATAGGTTCAATGATCCCCTAAAGACATCCAATTAAGCAAATTTTAATAACCAGTCTTTGATCCCCTTAAGCAAATTTTGAGAACTTTTTTGATCCCCTTAAATAAATTTTGAGAATTTCTTTGATGATGGATACCATTATCGAATAGGTTTAGTGGTGGTTGTTGGCACTTGGCTACGAAAATACCTAATAAGGAAGAATGGTTTTCCTACATTTGAAGATTATGAAACACATAAGAAGATTTTACACTACTCACATTTGGTATTAGCAACAAATATAAAACTGGAGAGGTATCATGGAAAACCTACAAATAAAGAGCTATGGACAATTTCTATGGAGGAGCATGAGCCAATCATCGATGCATTGGAAAAAAGAGAGGATGGAGATGGTACAATAGAATAAGTAAATACAGGCAAATATAGTTAAATTGTTTTATATTGTTCTTTTAAATACATTAAATACATGTTTTGATATTTCTTGTGCATTATTAGTTGAAATTGATTTAAATTTTCCTTTTATATCCTTAGGCCATCATCACAAATTCATGACATACTTTGAAACAAAACCCTGAGAGGATGTAGATTAAACCTATATGTACATGTGTGAGGCACTTGTAAATACAGGTACAAGTTGTGTATATAGATTGTTTATATAAATTACAATACATGTTTTGATGATATATGAATATTGCTTGTATTATTTTTATATCAGGCGGCGTGAAGACTTGCTACATCCCCCACAAGTTTAAGTTTTTCTTGAGATGCAATAGCCACATTTTGTAAACATTATTTTGAGTTGGCATATATGTACATACACAATTACATTATTAAACATTTCAATGTACACAAATTTGTATACATGTGCATGTACACAATTATACTCTACACTTTTATATATCAAAATTATTATTCTATATATTTTGTTTGTTAAATATGCATGTTTTTTACTTTGAATTTACTTTAAATTTGATTGTATTATTGTTAAATTTGGTTGCCTTGGGCAACTTCACAAAATTTTGAGAACTTAAGATATCCCCTTAAGACATCATATTAGGACCCCTTAAGACATCCCATTACAACATAAATTAAGACATCGGATTGTTATGATGAGTCATCCTAATTTACATCAATTATGATTAAATATGAGACATGTAGTTTGAATTCTCTGATCCCCTTAAGACATCATATTACGACATAAATTATATTAACATTAATATTATATTTGTATAACTTTTGTGATTGTTAAATGATGAGTCATCTTAATTTCTACTATTTAATTATATCATTTGTTATGATGTCAAGTCACCCTAATTGGTCTAGAATACTTAGTTATATCAATTGTTATCAAACATGAGACATGTAGTTTGAATTCTTTGATCCCCTTAAGACATCATATTACGACATATAAAGTAATATAGACAAGATTTGGATGAAATATAACATAGTGGTTTCTTAAGTTCGTGTTTATAAATGCTTACACATAGACTAGTGATTAACTAACAAGTGTAAAATATATTATTCTACTATCAAAAATTGAATTAATATAGTAAGTGAGCTCTAGTTTTCCTCATTTGGATATGTTTTCCTAGTACAAACTGAAATACACTTCCATGTAAGACAACCATTGGCGTAATTTCTCTACACTAATTTCTCCATCATATGATTAGATATCAATTTTGGCCTCATGTTGAAAACCTTATTAGATTTTGCAGTGTCTTTTTGTGAAACACCAACCTCATGTTTACCTCCATCTTGGTGCACAATATCAAGTTATTCAAACCCAAATTATATCACTTGATTGATAGATTTAGGTTAATCATAGTGTTGTAACAACAATGGAATCCTAAGCTATGTCTACTCATTCTACTCTCACCATACATTTCCCCATTAGTCACTATTTGTTTCTCTTACTTTACTATGTACATCCTTATTATTTGTCAACATCCTTTGCCTTAATTACACATTTGGATAGTTTCTTTATATTATATTGTTATAATATTGATCTAAAATTCTTTTGTGTGGTTAGTATGACACCTATTACCATCGTTATTATATTGAATGATTCAATCAAAAGATAATGTTGTACAACATGCTCAGATACATATGATTATTGTTTTCTTTCCAGTAGGATACATAACCTTGGGTGAAGCAAAACAAGCGGGGATAAAAATATAGTAATTTAATCATAAGGAATGTAATGATATGGTTCACTTTATTTAGTGGAGATAACTTTGAAATAGTAATGCATAGTGTCATACTTGATCAACATTGAACTTTAGCAAACTTTAATTCATGCATGCATGCTCTTGTTAAGATGAGCATCTAGGTTGAGATTATTTGAAGATAATCTAGATGAAGGATTACAATGGATTAAACGGGATTAAGTCGAAAATGGAATAGGATTCAGATGATGATGATGTGGCAATGGATGAAGGATTAGATGATGAGATGATCTTAGGATGAGGGATAGTGGATTATGGTAGACTGTATTAAACTCAAATTATGGGAGTAGAAATTAAGCTCAAGTGATGGGATTATGACTAGGGTTGATTAACATTTGGATGGGATGATTAATGGCTCACGTGGATTATGATTAATTGATCTCTTAATTAGTGTGACCCTATTTGAAGTGATGGGATTATGACTAGGGTTGATTAATGGATGGGATGATTAGGGATGGGGAATATTTGGATTAAGATGAGCATCTAGGTTGAGATTATTTAAAGATAATCTAGAACAAGGATTATGATGGATTAAAGGGGATTAAATAGAAAAGGGAATTGGATTAAGATGATGATGAGGTGATAATGGATGAAAGATTAGGCATGATTTGGATTAGATGATGAGATGATCTTAGGATGAAGGCTAGTGGATTATGATGTGGATTATGGTAGACTTGATTATCTTAAATGATGGGATTAGATTAAGCTTAAGTGATGGGATTAGATTAAGCTCAAGTGATGGGATTATGACTAAGGTTAATTAACATTTGGATGGGCTGATTAATGGATCATTTGGATTATGATTAATGGACCTCTTAATTAATGTCCTATTTGAAGTGATGGGATTGTGACTAGGGTTGATTAATGGATGGGATGATTAGGCATGGGGAATATTTGGATTAATATGAGCATCTCAGTTGAGATTATTTGAAGATAATCCAGATCAAGGATTACAATGGATTAAAGGGGATTAAGTGGAAAAGGTAATTGGATTAAGATGATGATGATGCGATAATGGATGAAGGATTAGATGATGAGATAATCTTAGGATAAGGGCTAGTGGATTATGGTAGACTTTATTAAACTCAAATTATGGGATTAGAAATTAAGCTCAAGTGATGGGATTATGACTAGGGTTGATTAACATTTGGATAGGATGATTAATGGCTCACGTGGATTATGATTAATTGATCTCTTGATTAATGTCCTATTTGAAGTGATGGGATTATGACTAGGGTTGATTAATGGATGGGATAATTAGGGATGGGGAATATTTAGATTAAGATGAGCATCTAGGTTGAGATAATTTGAAGATAATATAGATCAACGATTATGATGTATTAAAGGGGATTAAGTGGAAAAGGGAATTGGATTAAGATGATGATGAGGTGATAATGGATGAAAGATTAGGCATGATTTGGATTAGATGATGAGAGGATCTTTAGGATGAAGTCTAGTGGATAATGGTAGACTTGATTATCTCAAATGATGGGATTAGATTAAGCTCAAGTGATGGGATTATGAGTAAGGTTAATTAACATTTGGATGCACTGATTAATGGATATCTTAATTAATGTCCTAGTTTAAGTGGTGGGATTATGACTAGGGTTAATCAATAGATAGAATGATTATGGATGGGGAATATTTGGATTAAGATGAGCATCTAGGTTAAGATAATTTGAAGTTAATCTAGATAAAGGATTACAATGGATTAAAGAGGATTAAGTGGAAAAGAGAATTGGATTAAAATGATGATGAGGTGATAATGGATGAAGGATTAGGCATGATTGGGATTAGATGATGAAATGATCTTAGGATGAGGGCTAGTGGATTATGGTTTGGATTATGGTAGACTTGATTCAGCTACAACGATGGGATTAGATTAAGCTCAAGTGATGGGGTTATGACTAGGATTGATTAACAATTGGATGGGATGATTAATGGATCATGTGGATTATGATTAATAGATATCTTAATTAAGGTTCTAATTTCATGATATCCTAAACACTACTTTACCCTAAAAATGAAAGTCCTAATTTCATGTCTTAATTAAAGTCCTATTTTCATCTCATAATTGGAAATATTAATCAATGTCCTAATTTCATTTTCTAATTGAAAACTTCTTAAATAAATTCATAATTGAACCATAGTGGAAGTCTTTCATATTGACCATTACTTTTTTAATATAAAAATGTGGTACATTTCCATAACCAAAACAACATGATATTAAGATAAAAGCCAACTTCTCTTTTTATCTATACATTAGTTAGCTCATTCTATTAATACAAATTTTTGATAATGTTCATTATTTAATTTCTAAAGACATGATATATAATAATTGCCAACAATAATATAAATAAAGTAAAAAATTTCCCATAACCTTGATGACACATATTACTATAGAATACTTGAAACCACTTTGTGAAAATCTTACTATCTAAAATTCCATTTATAAAGGGCATTGGAAGCTAAGTAGATATAGACAATTATAAGATGTTAAATTGTTGTGTCACTATAAAAACCAATTAGTTTTTGTTATTTTTATTAGAACCCCAATTTCTATATATATTTAAATACAAAAATGATATTGAATAAGATATCTAGCGTCATTTCTATTTCACTTAAATCTTTATGGACATAAAATACTTAAATGAAATAAAGTCTTCTATCTAGACTATAAAATATTGAAATGAAATAAAGTCTGGATGAAACAATATGTAAAGTCCATGAAACAATATATATATATATAAAGTCCATGAGAAACAGTTTATATGTAGTCCATGAAATAATTAAATTATATAGCCCATAACCTAACTCATATTGTCTTTGTAATCAAGAGACCTCTTCACACCATGCAAACTACTCAGATGACCCGAATCACTCTATAGAAGAGAAAGATTTAAATGAAATCTGATGTAAGATGATTAAAAATGATTTAATGACAATTTGATTTATAATTTATCATAACATTAAATTACCATGTGAGGCTGAGAGGCATGCTCTCGTGCACCTGGTCCTATCTCTACATTCTCTGATTCAATCTACATGTACAAGAGAAATAAATTTGAAATTAGATATAAGACAATTTTAAAAATGATTTAATTCAATTTAAATTATAATTTATCATATTTAAATTATTACACTGTAAGAGGTTGTTGTGCATCCTCTGTTCCAGGACCTATCTCTATAGGCTTAGCTACATGACATGTCTCAAGCTATAAAAGAAAAAGAATTATTAACACATATCAACATATATATTCTATTGAAATTTACTTTAAGTTCACAATGTATATTTTCATTGACTTTAAATATAATCTAAATCTTAAATTATACTATATCAGGTTGTCCATCTCCTTTGTCCTCCTGCTCTACATGTGTTGTACATGGAATGACATGAACAAGATGAAACATGTCACTAACAAGCTCCTACAAGGTCATTTATAACTTAGCGCATGTGTACAAATTAGGTAAAAACATATATTGCACATAGACATAGATACATTTTTCAACAACCTGAAATGCAGTCGACTCATGATATAAACTTGGATCATCCAAGTGTGCTACAATGCCCATCCTCATTGTTGTGTTAACCTACATAGACATATATTTTCAATATATATTAAATAGTACATGCACATTTTTAGATATAGTGAATTCAAAATAGAAAAATCTAAGTATATATATAGTTTTTTAAAACAATATACATACAAAAGGGTTATGTGAGATGCCCAATGATGGAGGAGCACTCGAGACACCCTTAGATGGAGGATTCAATGTGGAAGAACCATGAACCAGCATAAATATTTAATGTACATGTTCAAGACTGAATTACAAATTAAAATCAAGTAAATAAAATTATTTAAAATATAAATCACTTAAAGTACCCCAAATGGGTGCCTGAGATGAACATGTGTCGATAAAAAATTAAATTGATCAATGGTTCGTGTTGCCATCATCTATACCAAATAATTTGATTGTTAAAATATTACAATTTAATTGATCTATATGTTCATTAAAAACATGTGCTTAAAATTGTTATAAATTTGACATGTGTGTAACCTATATATATACATGTGTCAAATGATCAGTGGGATGATCCTCAGCAAATAGATACTCAAGAAATGATTCACCCATATTATCAAATGTTGCATGTGTAGCTGAAGTGGGTACAACTGCCTGATAAGGTCCATAACACAATTGATTGCAACTCATATATGTCTGAGGCATTGACACAAGCGGAGTGATACTAGGACCACTTCCACCATCAATCCCTCCATGGTCTCTAACCCGAGCTACCATCATAGAAGTCTTCTCATCTAGGATACCTGAGAGTGCGCTCAATGTGCCTAGTGCGGATACCACCACACAAAGGTGGAAGGGTGCAGGAATGGCAGTAGTAGGAGGGTCAATAAGAGGTTGAACAGACATGGACCATTGGGGATCAACCTGTACCCCCAACCTCTATTGTGGTATGCCGCCACCAACACCCTGGAATGATCTAAAATCAAATAGTTGGGTTTTTGATTCATAACAAACTCTACATATAATTTTCTCAAACAATATAAAGAAACATCACAATTAGCATGAGGTGGATAATCAAACACCATCCACCATCTGTCCCAAAAATTGGTAGACATTCCTTCATGTCTACACCACTTGATTGATATTCTTTTCTTATTTGCAGGAATAGGTTCATTTATGATGGGGTGTCTAAAATATTGTGCTAAATGACCTTTTGTGATGTTAAGATCCAAAATATCCTTATAGGAGAGTCCATCAGCATAAAATTGGTTCCTCTCCTCTCTCCATTCTAGAATCCATCAAAGTTTAAGTCAATAGACCTCACACAATCTACAATGTTTTACATCAAAGTTGCAAAATGTACCATGTGAGGTGGCACGAATTGTTCACTGTGAATGAAATTCAATTTTTCTTGTATGGAATCCACATTTTCATTAATTATGGCTTGCAAATGAGCCTGGTTAGTTTCATGCAGGGGTCCAGATGAGGGTGGAGGTGGGGGTGGAGATGGTGCCTATTCATCTTGTGCATTGAGGAAGTCCTTAGCATCAAAGTGAATATCATCCATGATGATATATATAAAACCATGAACTTGCATATATACATATAAACATACAAACTTGAGTAAAAAATTAATTTTCAAGAATATATATAAGCATATACATGTTGAAAATTTATAAATTATACATGTTTAAAGAAATTACACTTGAAATATTTAAATTAAACGTACAGATACATGTGCATACAAATTTCAAAATGTAAGAGCTATTATAGTGAACTATGTAATTTTCAAATTGAAGTTGGGATTTTCATTTGAGACATAAATTTTGATTCTTGGTGGAAAACTATTTAGACAAATGATTTTAGGTGTGTATATATTGATTGTTTGAGTCAAGTTGAGGGTGTACATTTATTATAAGAGAGATATCTATACTGGCCTTAGAAGTGTAATCAAATGTCATTTTCTTATTAAGTGGACATTTAGTTAATATCTCAAGCCTTCATACATTTTGGTGAGGATAATGCCCATTTAGAGCTAATCCCTTTATGTTATTCATAGTATTCATCTTTTGAAAGGAGTTTCGGAGTATATGCCATATGTTTAGTCTTATAGTTAATAACTCCTAATGTGGTCCTAGTTTCCATTTTCCCATTTGATGACCTTCAAGATTATTTCATTGTATACCTTCATGTATAAAGTCTAAAATGTGGTCACAATGTATTATAAAGGCTTCAAGGGAGAGGTTATTATTTTGTTACCATTGTCTAAGTCTGTAGCAAGTCAAAGATATGGATTATATTACCAATGCTAAAATAAATTTGAAAGGGTACATGGATCATGAGTACTTGTAGTGAGGGAGACAAGAAAGATCAATTTAAGACTATATAGACAATCATGTTAAGATCAATCAAATACTAGGACAGTCATGGGCATAAAAGGGTATCTATGTTTTAAGACTATCTAGAGGTTTGTAAAAACGATTTGCATGCATATATTATCAAGGTCATGTTATGCTTATGAGTTATCCTCTCATTCATCTTGTCACAACCAGGTCTCAATAGGACTATCCTATAATTGATTTTGTTATCTATGACTTTCATTATGGTGTTTGATCATAGGGTGTTTGGTATCAAGGTTAAATGTCAATATGAAGGACTGTCATATCAAAATATGCCTTTTAAGGACACAGAGAGATATCATTAGCCAAGCATTGTATTGTCACAATAGTTAGAGTATAGCAACTCAGGTATATTAGGACTACCATAATGAATTTGTTGTCAAGGTTTGTCATCATAGGTTAGGTCCAAGGTTTTAATTTTGTTAACTTTTCTATGGAGTTGGCTATTGGTTTGAAGTTAATTACTCATTCTAGAAGATCCAACATTTCTTGTGGCAAAGCAAGAAATAGTTTGTAATGGTTTTGGATGAATTTCTCTAACTTTATGACTATCAATAAGCTTGGTCAACAAATACAATAGCCATGCTTGCATTGGTTTGAACATTGGATCAATCATTAATTCATAAGTTGGATATGTGTTTGAGTATGTGAAGATTTGAGTGAATCAAATCTCATTTGTAAGCATCCATTTCTTAGAGTGTGGTTTTAGAATTCAATGTCATGATCCTAATCTAAATGGAGTTCTGAGAGACAAGTATTTGATTGCCTAGAGGAAAATCCATCAAACCGTAACTAAGTGGGTTTCATTATACATACCAAGAAAACCATAAGAATATTATCATTTACGCACCATGTGCAGCACTAGATTTCTTGATCGGTCCTATTTAAATCATGATATGATAGGAACAATTGTGTTGATCCTTACCATTTGAGAGGAAAGAGGAAATCATAATCTTAGCATGAACTTTAGTATCTTGTATAATCTTGTCATGACCATTTTAAGGATTGTTAATTATTATTAAATTCCTAAATTGTTATGGACCTTTAAGATAGCCTTAAACCAATAACAGACTTGTCATGAGGAGTTTACTTGGGTTGTTACATCATGATTTCTCTAGGATTAGTCATTGATCATAATATTGTCATCTTCCCTTGTTATCAAAAGTCAATCAAGGAAACATGTGAAGACTGTCACATTCACATGATGAACTATAAAGTGACAATGAAATTGTTCTTAAGATGTAAGACTCCTCTAGAGATTCAATTGCATTATCTTCATAATCAAAGAGATGTATAACCATGTGGTAATGATTAAATCTTCCACTTTTAAGATAGCTGATGAGGTAGGAAGGCAGTCATGAATGAAAAATGAGAAATCACATAGACTATTGATCACTATGATTGTCCCAAACCTTAAGAACAATTTAAAACTCTATTTTACTATCAATATATCCATGAAGGGTGAATGTTTAGATGCATCTATGCTATCATGATGTCATAGAATCCAATGGACTATCATACCACCCTAGAATCATAATGAACAGCTACAAGACTATAAATAGACTTGGAAAACTACCTTGAGGTGGATCTCTTATTCATGGAAACATGATGAAATCCTAAATTTGGTGAAGTTTCCTATGGAAAACAAATTTGATAATGGAGATAGGATTGACTACTATTTGCCTAGAACTAATCTGAGTATTCAAAGATGAATATATTCTAATGATTTGTGATTTAAAAAATGAAGAATTTGATGCATTGTTTAACTTGTGATTGTAGGGATGATCTAGCTAGAGAAAGATATTAGTTGATGGAATGGAGATATGTTGTTGTTCCATCCATGGAAACATCATAATTTTGAGTTGTACAGGTACACATTTGAGATGGAATTTTCTATTAGGTACCTAATTTGCAGCCTTAGACATTATTGCTACAACATTCCAAGAGCCTTTATTTTCTAATTTATATTTGGGAAACCATGGAGATGGATTGACAAAGGTTTGATTATGGTTTGTTGTAAATTTTTTTACATGACAGTTATCTATTCAATAGTCCCTTTAAAGTACAATGACATGCATTAGCATAAGTAAGTTTTATAAAAACCAAATATATATATCATCCCAATGCTATATAAATTTTGACAATTTGTTCAAAATCTCTCCTTTCATATGATACAATGGTTTCAAAATTTCAATTGTATTTTACAACTAAAATGTCTAAATACAACTATTCAACTCTCAAATTGAAATCAAATTTTGACAGTTTGTTCAAAATCTCTCCTTTCATATGATACAGTATTTTCAAATTTTCAATTTTATTTTATAGCTAAAATGTCTAAATACAGCTATTCAATTCTCAAATTTAAATAAAATTTTGACAGTTTGTTCAAAATCTATCCTTTTATATGATACAGTCTTTCAAATTTTCAATTGTATTTTACAACTAAAATGTCTAAATATAGCTATTGAACTCATAAATTCAAACCCTAATAATAGTCTAGGTTTTAAATTTTGATTGTATTTTACACTAAAAAAGAAAGAAAAACATAAAAAAAAATTCATCACAGATGATTGAGAAATTAAAAAAGTGGAAAAATCCACTTACCTAAGCTTTTGATGGCTGAAAATGCTCTCCTTGCACTCCAGATCTCATTTTGTTTGTCACTTGTTGCTAGGAAAAATGGGGTTATAGGCATTTTTTTAAAATTTAATACTTTCAAAAAATGGGATCTTGTTCTAAATGGGATCCTATTTTTCGGTCCTAGGTTCGGGATCCCACTAAGAAACGTGATTCCATCCTAGATGTTAGGCTTGGGATCCTAATCTATAATGGGATCATGTTTTGTAGAAACGGGATCCCATTTTGTAGAAACAGGATCTGATTTTGTAGAAATGAGATCTCATTTTTAGTTACCTGATTTCGGAATTTTTTCCAACCCCAAAACTTCCACCTTAAGTGGACTCATCTTTTAGCATGGACCCATGATGTAACTGATGATGAATCTAATTTTGGTGAAGGTAATGCTAGTGAATGCTTATTTATTGCCCTAAAAGAAGAACATGTTTCTACTAACCTTGCAAGTTGTGTGAGGGAAGGAAGTCTGGATGAAGAGAAAGTGATGTCTGCATTTCATGCTAAGAAGGAAAAGGATGAATGGGTCATTGACAATGGATGTTCAAATCACATGACAGGAGATAAGAGTAAGTTTATTAAATTAGAAACGTATGAAGGAGGACTAGTTAGATTTGGTGATGATGCAGTTGGTAAGATTTGTGGAAAAGGGTCAATCAGAGGGAAACGATAATAAAGATGATGTTCTTAATGTCCATGGCTTAAAGCATAATCTTATAAGTGTTGGATAGATGTGTAGCAAAGGATACAATCTAATGTTTAAGGATAATCGATGGGAGATAAGGAAAATCTCTAGAAATAAAATTTCTACTGGTAAGAAGACTCATTGTAATGTTTATCATTTAAAAGGCACTAACAATCGCTTCTTGTTGACTTAGATAAATGAAGGCTAGTTATGGCATAGGAGAATTTGTAATATCAACTTTGATAATCTAGTAAGAATAATCTCAGTTCAAGTTGTAAGAGATCTACCTAAGATTGTGAAGCCTACTAATGTTATTTGCAAAGAATGTCAATTTGGGAAGCAAACAAGGACTAGTTTCAAGAGAAAACAACGTACCTCTACTAGTTTATTGGAGTTGGTGCATACAAACCTATGTGGTCCTACAACAACATGAAGTTTACAAGGTGATAGGTATTTCATGTTACTTATTGATGATTATTCAAGAATGACCTGGGTTAGTTTTCTTAGAGAAAAATCAAAAGCCCTAGACAAGTTCAAGGCATTCAAAGCAATGGTTGAGAATGAAATGGATTTGAGAATCAAGTGTTTGAGGTCTGACAGAGGTGGTGAGTTTACTTCAAATGAATTCAATTATTTTTGTGAAGAACATGGGATAAAGAGACAATTTTCTACTCCTCGAACTCCTCAGCAAAATTAAGTAGTTGAAAGGAATAATATAACAGTTCAAGACGATGCTAGAATAATGATCAAGGAAGCAAACCTACCAAAAGTATATTGGAAAGAAGTAATTCAAACTGCTATCTATATTTAGAATAGAGTGCAAGTCAAAGTAAATGGAACAAAGACACCTTATGAGCTATGGAAGAGATCGTGCTGTCAAGTATTTCAAAGTTTTTGGAAGCAAATGCTATATCAAAAGAGATGAAGAGTTAGGAAAGTTTGATGCTAGATGTGATGAAGGCATATTCCTTAGGTACTCCACTAAAAGAAAAGCTTACCAATGCTACAATAAGAGGTTGAGAAATATTATTGAAAATGCAAATGTTAAGGTAGATGAAGATATTCAAAAAATCTCAGAGCCAAATGGATATGTGTCAGACGAGTTTGCTAATACAGAAGATCTTGAAGAAGAAAAAGACAAGGAAATTTAGATTGATGAAGAAGAATCTCCAGAAAGAGTTCCTAACTCCCCAACTAAGTGCAAAAGAATCACTCAGAGTATCAAATCATTGGTGATAAGAGCAAAGGATTTTTGACAAGAAGAAGAGTTGTAGAAGAATAGGTAAATATCTATTTTGTTTCAAAGGTTGAACCTAAGGTAGTTACTGAAGCATCTCAAGATGAATATTGGGTCAAGGCAATGGAAGAAGAATTAATTCAAATTGAAAAGAACAAGACTTGTGAACTTGTCACCAAGTGTGTAGATAAGAATGTGATTGAAACAAAGTGGGTTTTTAGAAATAAGTTGAATGACAATGGAGAAGTGGCAAGAAACAAAGTTAGAGTTGTATGCAAAGGCTACTCACATGTGGAAGGAATAGACTATGAGGAAACTTTTGCTCTGGTGGAAAGACTGGAAGCTATTAGGTTGCTTTTGGCTTATGCAGCACATAAGGATTTCAATGTATATCAAATGGATGTAAAGTCTACTTTTTTGAATGGTGAGTTGGAAGTGGAAGTATACATAGAGAAACCAAATGGATTCCAATTATCAGACAAACTAGATATGGTATGCATATTGAAGAAGGCATTGTATGGACTGAAGCAAGCTCCCAATGCTTGGTATGCTAGGTTAGATAGGTATTTGTTGCAGCATGGATTCAATAAAGGGCTTGCAAATAGTAATTTATATATCAAGGTTGGCAATGATCAAATCTTGATTGTTAAGGTCTATGTGGATGACATAATCTTTGTTGGAAATGAAGATATATGTATGAACTTTGCAAACAAGATGCAAAAATAATTTGAGATATCAATGTGTGGTGAGATGAACTTCTTTCTTGGGCTACAAGTTAATCAGATAGATAAGGGTATTTTCATTTCACAATCAAAGTATGTCAAGGAATTATTGAAGAAGTTTGGAATGGAAGAGTCTAAACCAATTTGTACTCCCATGACAACTAGTTGCAAGTTGAGAAAAAATGATGAATTCCCTAAGGTTGATCAAAGAAAATATAGATCAATGATTGGGGGATTGCTATACCTAACTTCTACCAGACCAGATATCATCCATGCAGTTTTTCTTATTGCTAGATTTCAAGAAGATCCTAGAGAGTCACATGTCATGGCCGTAAAGATGATATTGAAGTATTTGAAGGGCACTGCAAACCATGGCTTGTGGTATCCTAAGAATAATAACTTTACCCTAAGTGCCTACACACATGCAGACTGGGCTAGATGTGTAGATGACAAGAAAAGTACAAATGGTGTTGCATTTTTTCTTGGAGACAGATTCATGTCATGGCAAAGTAAGAAGAAAGATTTAGTATCCTTATCTATTGCAGAAGCATAATACATTGCAACAACATCCTATTGTACATAGGTGCTATGGATAAGACAAACCATAAATGATATCAAAGTTGAGTAAGATGATCCAATCCCTATTTTATGTGATAATACCATTGCCACTAACATTTCAAAGAATGCAATGATGCATTCAAGGACAAAGCATATTTCTATTAGGTATCACTTTCTGAGAGAAAAGGTTGTAGAGAAAGAAGTGAATCTTGAGTATGTGCCTATAGAGGATTAGGTGGCTGGCATATTCACCAAGTCTCTTCCTAATGATACATTTGAGTATCTCTAGGAGAATTTAGGGGTTATTGCCCCTCCTTCCTTGAACTAGATGTATAAGGAAGTGCATCACTCCAATATCATTTAGAATTCATTCTTTTCTGGACTAATGATGGAGGTTACCTCTTAGGTGGATTAGGTAGTGGCATTGAAGATTGTTATAGTTAAGGGGAGTAAGAATTGGTACAGGTTAGTTCAGAGTAGTTGAGATTAGTGTATGTATGTGTAGTATCTTATGTAGGGGGAGAAAGATTGAAAAAGGTGTGTCACCCTTTGCCATTGATGTCAAAGGGGGAGAGAGTTCATGTGAAAAACAAAAGGAAGAGTAAGATGTATAAAAGAAAGGGGGGAATAGGATTAGTGCAAAATTGTGTCATGATGGGTTTTCACATTATATGTTGCAATAAATGACAAAGGGGGAGATTGTTGCAAGTATGTGTTAATCGGTGTTGTCATTGATGTCAACATGTTTGTGTTGTCATTAGTGTCAATTGTATTTTATAATGTTGCTATTATTGGTTGATTGATTTGTTGTGTTAAGGTGATTTTAATGGATTGAAAAAGTACTAATGATGTTAGTATATTGTTCTTGTTGCTGAGTTTCTAAGTGCTTTTGAGAAAATTTGATAAATACTGAAGACAATGTTGTGAAGAAGCATTCTGGCTTATAGGTTACTCTCTAAATTTTTGCTCTGCATTTCTTATGTGTTGAAGACCAGAGTGTAAGGTTTCAATATGCTTTATAGAAGTGGTTGAATATGTTAAATCTAGATTTATGTTGTCTGGAAAGCTATGTCTTGAATGTTATATTCACTTGTTTCAAGATTGTTCCTGGCAATGTTTGTAATGTGACTGATTGCTCTGTATTTCTTAGTGGTTTGATGTTTGGTCTTGCAGTTCTAGATGAGTGTTCATAAGATCCATATCTATGCTCTATCCAAAGGACTTGTGATTTGGTGTTACAAAATATAGTTTTCTTAAATAGAAGAGCATGGCAGTGTTGGTTGTGAGTAGTCTTGCTACATCCCCAATTTTTTTCTTGCTATACTTTTACTTCTTATTTGGACATAAGTAAATTTATTATTATGCTTAGATTAATGACAAGGAAAGAAATGGATTATATTGAATTTCATTTATGAAATTATGGAAATGATTATGTTATTGTCAATTTAATATTTGCATTATGAGATTTGATCTATTATTTGAATAATGATGCACTTATCATAATTTGTTTGGTAATGAGCTTGATATAGGATTACAGGTTATCAGATGACTCTCAAAGAAAAGAGAGAGAGAGGGTATTTTTCTAGGAGAGAGATATAGACCTTAGGTTAAGAGTGGTTTATTTGCCAAATCAAGTATAAGTGTTTAACAAAAATGTGAACTAATGTGTCGTAAGAGGTAAGTCTTGCCTTGTTAGTTTACTTTTGAACCTAATTGATAGGTAGTTGATATTATTTACAAATCTTTTTAAGTCGTAGTAAGCCATCTTAGTTGTTAATAACATTAACGACATCATTTGAAGTGTGATTTGTGACTATTTACATTTAACACAAATATTATTATGTTATTTCATAAAATAGTTGTCTTATTATTATTAAGTCCCCTTGAGGTGTTATAAATGATTCTTAATGTTAAGATGTTTTCATCAAATTGAGAAGATGTGAATATTGTCGATGGATTGTGATGGGGAGACAAGCTCAAACCAATCACAATATTTGTAATCCTTTGTTTAAATATTATCTTTTTATTTGATTAAACCATAACTAGCTTATTGAGGTGATGTTATGTAGATCATATTTGACATAATTAAATAAGAATATGCTTATGTGTTGAGTGAGGATAATACCTCATAATAAGTCAATATTGTTATACTAGATTGCAAATAGGAGAGCCTTCAATAATAGTAGTAGTGAGTTGAATCACTTATTGGGGATCATTAAATAATTAGCAATAGTTAAGAGATGTGTCGGCCTCTTCCAAAAGAGAAGGAATGTGGTAGTAACTACCACTATTAATGAGCCCATGGGACAGTTATCTCCCATCGACATGTGTAAACTTTGAATTAAACATGGCTTCAATTAGAACCAAATCGAACATGGACTATTATGCATTCAATTAAGTTGCAACTGAAATGAGAAGAAGTGAGGAGTAAGGTGACTCTATAGGATTCATGCTTGAGCCTTTATTAAATGATGTAGTTGATCCGTGAGGCAGCTAAGAGGAATAATGAGAAACTTGTGTAAAGTTTAAGGATACGCTAAGGAGAAATCGTGGTTGAGAGGAGATACACAGCTAGTGGCATCAACTGTAGAGTTCTATCAACAAGTATTGCCATCTCTAAGACTATCAACTAATTGGTATTCCTCATTTCTATATGTTTATAACAATGAGGAAATCATATGATTCTTTTAGGATGTTCATCGTTGTGTTTTTGGACAATCATATGAGAATGCCAGTGAGGAATATCCTTTGGTATTCATTGTGTTTACTATTAAAAAGATATTAGTGTCGATCATGGGATAATGTAGATAGCATTATTAGTAAACCATTTAGATCTATTTATGAAATGATTAGGCATTGAATGCATTTTATATGGCCGATACTTGGTAATACAAGTGAACACTATGTTATAGTATTTTGAATTGACTATTTTCTTATAGATATCTAAATGATAATCATATCAAATCATAGTATTCAGGATAAATGATCATCATAGAAGGAGGTTGTCTTAGTTGATGTTGGTTTTGAAAAACAATTTACTTATTGAATAAGTTTGTAGAAAACCAATGATATGTTCATTAGACTCTTGAATTTTATTAGTATTGATTTAACTTGAATAGTTATATTCATAGCCTTGAGTTGTATAGTTTAGACCTTGAGTCAGGGTAATGTTATTTCAAAAACATTTCCTTTTTAGGTTTCTATACATGCTGAAAATGATATCTTATCCCAATAAACTTAGATTCTTAGTGTTCTATGGTAATTTTAGTATAATCTATTCAATGGTAGAAGAACCAGGATTAGTAGATAAACAGGACAAATGTCCAAAGATCTTCTTAATGTCTATACTTGTAATCTTGATGAGTTTACCTATAGTAAACCATTACGAGAAATACACTAAGTCTATATAGAAACATCCTTGAATAAAATCATATGTATATATATATATATATATATATATATATATATATATATATATATAGTGATGGTTAATGACATCACATAGAGGTAATTTGAAAAGTAATCATATTCCTTTGAATAGAAGTTAATATATTCATAAGAATTATAGCATTCCTAGCCAATGAAGAGATAAACCAAAGGTCGACTATGAACTTAGTCTTACAGAAATGATATATATATATATTGAAATATCATAATATCAAATGGGTTGTTATAAAAACCCTAGAGTTGATTATGAACCCAAAGAATGGTTATGTCTTTTAGACTTATCTAATTCAAGAATACTTTTATAATGACAAGATGATTAAAAAATTATGTAAATATAGTCGGTGGGAATATCTGTGAGAATACGATAGTAACCAAGTCGAGTAGGGGTGGGTGAACACAATGACTATGTTCATTATGAATGATATTGTTATTAAAAAAAATTTGGCCAAAGTAATACATTTGTTTTCTGCATGTATTGTCAGTTCACTGTATCCAGATTGCTCAACCTATCAGAAATCATAGTTAGCTAGAGGGTATCTATGGTTGTATGGTTGATAGAGTTGAGTAGGATACAACACTATGTACTTGGAAAAGGTAAATTACCACTGGGCACCTAAGGTCTATATTCCTCGTGAAGGGTAGGGCCATTTCCTATGTGGAAGATGTGTAGGAGACTGCCGGTCTATGGATGGAGCTAAATCACTGGAAAGATACTCTCTCTCCAAGAAAGAAACATGCCAGGACTTGTGATAAAGATGTCAAATATTTAGAAGCAATATTTATTCCAAAATGTGTATATGTAATTGATTTGCATTTGTAAACATTGTAATTGAGAAAGACAATATGGTTTATTGTATTTTGTAAAGAGAAATCTTTTAATTGTAGATACTTGATTATATGTTGAATAAAAGAAAAATTTTCTCTATCTCATTTTTACCTTGTTGATTTACTCTATGGTAAATTTCTGGTTTTACTATGTTTTTAGAAATTGGATATTACATATGGTATCAGAGCTACCATTTTCAACACTAGGACTTATAAGACCACTATGCTTGCCTATAGTCAACATTATGTGGTTAGCTAATGTTTGAAAATTTATGTTCTAGGATGCTACATCTTAAGAAGACAGAAAGAAAATCGATTAATTCGAGTCAGCGTTTCCTTAAAGCAAAAAGAGAACGTGAGGCCATTATCAAAACCTTTGAGGGAACCAATGATGAGAGTGACATTTGGTTAAGTGATATTGAAACTCTAGTGACTGCCTTAACTCAAATCAAGCGAGTGAGAAGTGAAAACATGGAAAGAGTTAAGATCACTTCCAAAATCAGAGTATATGTTAGATGAGGAAACAACTATGGTGAGGCGAGATCCCCGCATACCCCCAACTGTTGAGATCATACAAGTTAGGTCTGATAGTGAGTCAGAGGGTTAAATACCTTGAGATTATGTATCTAAAAATGAGTCTGAAGGATATACTCCTCTTGAACATGACTTTTAAAGTCATTTCTTGTATAAATGAAGAATACACTTTACTTTTGAAATCCAAAAAAGAGAGAGTTGTTTTTGTGCAAAACTATTGTTTAAATTGAGTTTATTATGTTTATATTCAATGGGATGCATTATAATCTTGAACTAATGGACAAATCAATATTCTCAGGTGTGAGAAATCGATAAACATGGTTTGAACAAGAACTAACCAAGGAGAAAGTTAAGAGGAAAACCACCTATGACGCCCCATCATGAAACCCTAGAGAGTTAGGCTAACAAGAACAATATTATAGAAATCATTTTTTTTTGTAAGCAAGAAATGCAATATTAGTAACCAATGATATCATAATACACAACATGAAGAAAAGTGCACTTCTAACTCCTCTAGGGAAACATAATTGCATCAGTTGATCACAAAGTTTAAACAACACAAGTGATATACATCATACTACTACTATAGATAAGAACAACTTTTACATTTGCAAGATAGTTAATTTATAAAATTACAATACAAGATTACAAGACTGATCATGTCAGTTTACAAATAAATACTTAAGAAAGTATACAACATCTCTGAAAGTGTAAAGCAAATCTAGAACTGGATTACTTCTGCACTAGACTCAAACCGATTCTCCAAGAAGACTAATGGATAGCTCTGTGACCCAACCATGTGGAACCCTAAGGTCTGCTCCTCTGAGCTAGGAGATAACAATGAGGATTCCACTAAGCTAAAGGAACAACATCCAATATAACCAAATGAAAATAGACTTGACACAACTGACCATAACAACAAAACTACATAAGACAAGGTAACACTCTAGAGGAAACAATGAAATCATAAAGAGGCAAGTAGCTATGTTGCAATGTGGAGAGTGTCATCCCATGGTCCTAATCATGGGTTATCTATGCTATCTCTCACTAGAAGCTGACCCCCATCTATGGTTATCCTGGAGACCCTTTTCTGGAACCAGTCCCATAGGGTGACACATGCGGAGCTGACACATCCTCTCATGTGGACAAGGAGGTCGACCTTGCCAACTAGGCCTTCTCATCCCATCCTTAGCCTTTGAGAGCACTCAAGGCATGGGTGAGGCAACATACTTATCTTGTTATGTGAAAGACTACTTGACCCACCTAGATATATTTTTACGTAATCAATTGATTTCAGCTTCCATGGGGTTATCTAGGAAGCCACTTTAGGCACTGGCCCCACCATGGAAGCCACTCTCCCTCTACACTAGCAACCCTTATCCAACATCTGAAACAAGTGACATGCATGAGCGAGGGACTATAAGACATCTAACTTTTCACAACCCATCATGTTACATAAATAGTAACAAAGTTCCATATCGACAAGACTTTTTCACATCCAAAACAAACTCGATTCATTAATCCCATCCCATTGTCATGCCACAATTTTGAACCAAGGACTAAGAAGCCACACCTCTGGAGTCAGGTAGGTTGAACATAGAACCAATGTTAAAGTAACCATTACCCAACAAGGACAATGCTTTCGAGTCTTGACACTAAGTAATCATGACATCTCTCTAGTTACCCCACTTCACACTTAGTCATAGCATAACCAAAAACTCCAACCCCAAGCAGATACAATGACCCAATATAAGCATTTTGATATGACAAGGATGACAAACAATTAAATGAGATTCAATATACTCTTACTTTAAATGGGAAAAAAACATATGAGGTTTTCACTTTCTTTCAAAGAAGTCCTATTTTATGAGAGTAATAATTTCTAACAGCTCCAAATACAAATTCCTATCTAATAAATTTATTAACTACCATTTTCTACTAAAAAAAATAACTATAAATATATAGATATGTTTACTAAAAGCATAAACTTCAATTAATTGTTTTTCACCAACTATAATTTCTAATGAACAATTATAAATATATAAACATAACTTCCCATTAACATTTTTACTACCTACAATTTCTAATAAAGAAAATAACTATTCTAATATAAATTCTTTCCTATAAGCATAAACATCTTACTAACTACAATCTCCTTATGAAACAACTACAATTATCTGTATCTATATGCACACTATAAGCATAACTACTATCTAACATTATACCAACCACAAGATCATAGAGTATTACTAAAACTTAATTAGTGCACTATCATTATTATAAAAAAAAACTAGTATAATTAGATCATTCAAATTTAAGAAGACAATAATAAATTACTTAGCCTAAACTGAAACATTAATCTATTTGGGAAAAATGTTGCCTCTATTGACATCAGTTCCAACTTCCTAACTATATATAAAAAGAATTTGTCTAAAGTTAACGATGCTAAGTTAAAACCAAAACAAAAGTATTAACATTATCGTAAGTTGAATTTTCAAGATTTCTACTATCGGCTGATGAGTATACATATATAATGGTATGAATTATGCATAGTCCAACAACAAACATGGAGAAATTGATGCATCCACACTCCTTAGCATCATATTATAGTTCTACTAAACTCCACTATGATAAAGGAAACTCCACCCTCCTATCTTCCCTCATCACGCAACTACCAGATCACAAGATATGCTATTCTAATAAATCACTGACACACAAGTTAATTGATTTTCTTTCTAAAGGGACTCAGTTCATGCCAAACTAGTCTCTGGCCACATTATTTAATACACACTGGCCTAACAATGAAAGAAAAAGATTGATAGAAATACTCAGGGTTGAAAGAAGTTCATCAATACCAAAAAGAACAGTAGTGCCCTAGGCGTACGACCATGGAGGAAAGAAAATCTGAGTTAAGGGCCAAAATTGAGGAGTAGAATTGCAAATGGAATTGAAACCACACTCACAACAAGGTTTTAAGGTTGATTGAATAACAAGTCAAGGGT
Organism: Cunninghamia lanceolata; assembly: GCA_027924645.1. Classification (NCBI taxonomy): domain Eukaryota; kingdom Viridiplantae; phylum Streptophyta; class Pinopsida; order Cupressales; family Cupressaceae; genus Cunninghamia; species Cunninghamia lanceolata. Next base: position 7,928,335 of record BSBN01000934.1, read on the forward strand.
CCACATGGTGACGCCACAAAGAGATGGAGCAAATCTGCCTAAGTTTTCTCAGACGCCATCCAACTTCTAACACAGACATACCGCTTGGCTCACTAGCTAAAACTTGGAAGAGTAAATAACTATGGAGCAAAATGATGTATGGCAAGGTATTGGACGAAGAAGGCTAGGTGTAGCTTTCGCTGAAATAGAAAGACCAAAAAAAATCATCTACTCATAAGAACAGGACCCTACGACGACCTCCACTAATCGATTGAGCTAAAAAAATAACAAACAACAAAAATTCCATTCTGGTGAGGTTGATTTAAAAAAATCAAAGTAGAAGAACTTCATTGCAAGGCAAAATTTTTGAAAAGATTAAAACAAGGTGAGGCTATACTACAGCACTGTGAACAACCAAGGATGAAAAGAGTCAAGAAATTTGTAATGGTTTTAAAAATGGGTCTTTCCTTTAGATTGAGATCACTAGAAGATTACAATGGATTAGGTTCTAATATATGAGGGAGGTTAAGACACAGAATAAACTAGAAGAAAAATGAATCTTGAACACAAAAAATCAATAGAGGTTAAACATTACAACAACAAGGTGTGATTTCCCAAGGTGAGAGTGTGGTTAGGGGTATCCACATTCGAACACACAAGCACAAGATGACTCAAGCTATAAAGAGATTTAAACTCTAGCTCCAGGAAATGCGAATTCCACACACAAAACATAGGATGTTCATGTTAAAAGAAGATTCAAATTACAAGCTACAGAATTTCAAATTTTCACACATAGGATGATCATGCAAAATTTAGATTTAAATTCTATAGAATGCAAAATTTCATAGAGGGACAACATCACATATCTGGATTTCAATAACAATGTAGATCTTCTCCAATTCCCCAAAACCAATTTTTTTTTTTTGCAATCTCTATATCTTCTTAATCGCCCCAACTCCCTCTCCAGAACAAAAACCCCCAAATAAAATGGCTCAGCTCATAATTTAACACAGACGTGCATCCATTACCCAGCATCCCACTCCTCTAAGAATTTAAAATCTTGCTATAAAAAGAGATCCTCCAAATCTTAAAATTTCAAAATTGACAACTCATGACATTAATTTACTACCTAAAAATTATTCTTTTAAATAACAACATAATAATTAATCATACTAAAGCTTATGACAGTAAAACAAACCTAAAATAATTAATCAAGTCAAAATACATTTTACTTAAACAATATTCCAAATTTTTATAACTACTCAGAATACTTTTGGATTTAACATAATGATAGCAAGAACACATATACATAACTTAAACAAACTCTCAATGCCCACAACACGTGACAACCCACAACAAGAAATGAGGATCCAACATCACATCACGAAACAAAACCACAACAAAAGACTGGGACTGACCTAGCGAAATAAACCTCGCATTATCTCCCATCACTAATACCCATTGGTGCAAGACCCTGCTTAAACCTGCTATATCAAGTGGAGTCAAGGCTCGGTACCTGGAGCTGCATCCAAACAATTGATTGTATACGATCAAATACATATATGTCAACACCTATACAGAGTCAAAGAGTCACGGTGTAGTAGGGTACTCGAAGTGAGTAATACTACACCGTCCCTGCTCTTGATTACGACTATAACCACTTTTACTTAAATTTAGCTATCAACAAATTGAATGAAACATGATACCATTAAACCATTACTAATCATGTCAACTCATCACAACTGGAGTAATAACAATGTCATCATAAACTCATAACATATGTCTAACTATATCAGTCAAACATAGTCCATCCAGATCCAAAAAAAACATAAACCATAACCTACTAATCAAATGTCTCATAACTATATAAATGCAATGAAAGACTAACAACTGTCTCAGAACTGACATAGAGAAATGTGAAACTAATAACTATCACAAGCCAAAATATGAGGGGCATTACATCCTCCCCCCTAGAATTAGGCTTACTCCTAGAAGCCTGCAAATAAGTAAGGGTATAACTCTCTCATCCTGTAAGCATCCTCCCAAGTAGAAGAAGTCTGATCATTAGGATCCCACTGGACCATGACCTGTTCCACATCTCTGCCCCTGAGAGCAAGTCTCCTATTCTATAGAATGCCTATGGGCTCCAAAGCCAGCTTCCTATCCTCTACCTGTAGAGCAGTCCAATCAAGAACATGAGCAATATCTGGATAGTAAGGTCTAAGTACAGAAACATGAAACACATCATGGATGCATGAAAGGCTAGGTGGAAAATAAAGACAATAAGCAACTGGACTGATCCTCTCCAATCCTCTCCAACACCTCAAAAGGTCCAACAAAGCATGGTGCTAGCTTAGAGCTCTTTCCATAGTGGATTGGACTCTTTTGCAGTCACACACGCAAGAACATCCGGTCCCCAACTGAAAATTGACGATCAATCCTATGAGCATCTACATACTTCTTTTGTCTATCCTGATATGCCACCAAATGCTCACTAATCCTCTCAACCTATTGCTCCATATCTCTAAGCGTATCTCGTCCTAGAAGGACTCTATCCTCCAGACGATCCCAACTCAGAGGGGTCTTATACGGATGACCATACAAGGCCTGAAATGGAGACATGCCAATAGAACTGTGATATCCATTATTATAGGAAAACTCCACCAAGTATAGGTAGTCCTCCCAACAACTCTATTGATCCATCACATACATCCTCAACATATCCTCAAGAACCTGATTAACCCTCTTGGTCTGACCATCAGTCTCAAGATGGTAAGCTGAACTAAAGTTTAGCTGTGTCCCCAAGGCATGCTGCAAAGAAGTCCAAAGGGTAGAAGTGAACATTGGATCCCTATCGGAGATGATCCTATGAGGAATCCCATGAAGTCTGACGATGTCCTCCATGAACACTCTAGCCACCATAGCGGCATTGTAAGAAGAATAGATAGGAGAGAAGTGAGCTACGTTCATCAACCTATCCACAGTGACCATAATAGCATCGTGTCGGTGAGAGGATACCAGCAAAACAATAATGAAGTCTATCAAAATGATGTCCCACTTCCACTCTGGAATCAATGAGGCTACAAAAGACCTATAGGATGCTAATGCTCTGCCTTCACCCTCTGATACACAAGACATCTCGACACAAAATCAGCAATATCCCACTTCATGCCACTCCAAAAGTATAGCTGACGTAGATCTAGATGCATCTTCTTGACACCTAGATGAGTAGAATAGGGTGCCCAATGTGCCCCTGACAACACTAGGGTGAGAAGACCCTTAGAACTAAGAACATACATACGACCCAAATGTTACAAAAGACCATCTGACTCAAGAGAGTAACTAGAGAATCTACCCTTTAAAGGTCTGCCACACTCAATCTCGGACTTCACCTCCTAGCACCAACTGTCAGTAGGAAGAGCTACGAGAATCTGAGCTCTCAAGTCATCTAAGAGAGAGAACACTAAGATCTCATGCTTTTGATGACTAAGAGCATCCGCTACCACATTCTCTTTGCCCTAAATATATCTGACCTCAAAGTCATACTCACACAAGAATTCCATCCAACGCCACTACCTTGCATTGAAGTTTGGCTACGCGAAAATATATTGCAAACTACGATGATCACTGTGCAGCTCAAACTGATGCCCTAAGAGAAAATGCCTCCATCTCACCAAGGCATGCACAACTACAACTAACTCCAGGTCATGAGTGGGATAGTTCAATTCGTGATCCTTGAGTTTGCAAGACTCATAGGTGATCACACGACCATCCTGCATCAGAACTGCTCCCAAACCCTCCAAGGAAGCATCAATACAAATAATAAAGTCTCTGGTAGGATCAGGTACCACTAAAATAGGTGCACTAGTCAACTACTCCTTAAGGGTCTGAAAAGTTGCCTAACACTTCTCTGACCAAACAAAATTCTTCCCTTTCCTCTGAAGAGAAGTAATAGGATGGGAAATCCTCGTAAACCCCATAACAAAATGGCCATAGTAGCTTGCCAAACCCATAAAACTGTGGACCTCAGAAACATTAGTAGGTGCAGGCCAATCCATAATAGCTTCGATCTTTGAAGGATCCACTGCAATACCCTCTCTAGAGATAACATGACCCAAATACTTCACCTCTGTCTAAAAGAATTCACACTTCGACAAATTGGCATAAAACTAATTTTCTCTCAAACACTGCAACACCTGACACAAATGCTTCTCATGCTCCTCCATAGTCCTCAAATAGATCAATATATCATCTAAAAAAACAAGGACAAACCTATCAAGATAAGTGTGGAAAACACCATTCATCATGTTCATAAAAACTGAAGGTGCATTCATCAACCCGGATGGTACCACTGTGAACTCATAATGTCCATAACGGGTGTGAAATGCTATTTTGTGAATATCTGTCTAAAATATCCGCAACTAGTGATATCCCAACTTAAGGTCAATTTTAGAAAATACCTTAGCCCCCTTAATCTGATCAAACAAATCATCAATCCGAGGTAAGGTGTATCTATTTCTCACTGTCACCTTATTGTGTTGTCGATAATTGATACATAGCCACAGAGATCTATCCTTCTTTTTCACAATGATCACAAGTGCTCCCCAAGGAGAGACACTAGGTCGAATGAATCCTTTGGCTAATAGCTCCTCCAACTGCAGTTGAAGCTCCTTAAGCTCCTGAGTAGTCATCCTGTATGGAGCTCGTGAGATGGGCTCTATGCCGGGAATGAGATCAACCCTGAAGTCGATGTCACGCTTAGGTGGCATCTCTGTAATATTATCTAGAAAAATGTCAGCATACTCCCTCAAAAGTGGGTGATCATCGAGAGATTCCTCTCAACTCTCCTCCATCTACAAGTCATTAACAGAAACCGCAAAAATATGACATCCCTGATGCATGAATCTCTTAAGTTGCATAGCAGAGATCATATGTACGGAAATAGGTCTCTGAACTCCTACAACCTCAACCTCTGCACTAGAATCATCCACACATCTAACAGACTTATGCCGACAATCGATCACTACCTGATGGACCTCTAATCAATCCATCCCCAAAACTATATCATATGATCCAAGGGGTAGGATGTGAAGGTCTCTTGTAGTAGATAGAGAGCCAATCCTCAACTCACACGCAAGAACTATAGACTCAACTACAACCTTAGCCCTAGAAGGTAACTCAACCTACCACCTATCATCCTGCTTTGTTGCCACTAAGCCACCACGCTCCACAAGAGAAGGAGATATGAATGAATCAGATGCACCGAAATCAAATAGAACAAAAAAACCAATACCTTGCATGAAACTAGAAGTCTCCACCATGGTGCCCTGATGCTCTGCTTGATGGTTAGCTACCATTGCAAAGACTCTATGTGATCTACTTGCATCACCAACTATTGTCTTTGAAGCTACTAGTCGATGTCAAAACCCTGAAGCACCCTTCTGCGGGCACTATCTAGCAATATGGCCCTGTTGGCCACAAGAGAAGCACCCGGTGCCTCTACCAAAACCACCACCACCTTAGAAAGCACTAGACTGCTGAAAATTTCCTTTGCTCATTGCGGACTAAGTGCTCTGAGTGGGTCAATCAACATGATCCTATCTAGCATGCTACCAACTCTGGCTCTTCTTATTTTGAAATCTATTACCTTGTTGTGGCTACAAATTCTTTGGCTTGAACTGTGAGTACTGTTGTTGCTATCCACCCTTAGAGGGTGCATGAGATCCTGATCCTTGAGTATGACCACCACGAGAACCATATCTTATAGAATGTGCACTGCCAATATGCACACCTGTATGCCCACCAAGAGCCATAGCCAAATTCTCCTCCACCAACCAAGCTTTCTCCATGGTAACCTCCATAGACTTAGGTTTAAATACAATAACCCCTCCACTAATCTGGGCATTCAAGCCCCTAATAAAATGCTGCACCAACATAGACTTGTCATCCCTGATACCTAAATACTGTTTGAGCTCATAAAATTTGCATTCGTACTGCTCCACTATCATGGCCATTTGCCTCAGGTTGTGAAACTCATCTTTGTGGTGCTACCTCCAATGATTAGAAAGGAAATGGGCTCTGAACCTCTCTAAAAATAACTCCCAAGAGATGGTGCTAATGTCCAAATGCATCTTCTGCTTCTCTAACTACCACCAAGTCGAAGCAAACCCTCGAAGATGCAAAATAGCACATCTGGCTTTGGTGTTGCTGCCATTTGGATTCATGGAGAAACACCTACCTATATCCATTAACCAAGTCTCTGCGTCTAAACCACTACCAACTCCATCAAAGGTGGGAGGGCATGCCCTCATAAGATCTCTCATTTGGCTGGCTAGTGTGGCCTCCTGCTCAGCTGTCAACTCTCTCTGCCTAGGAGATTTTTCTCTCTTTCTAGGATCTCATTGATCTACCTCCTAACCCCCTTTAGGCTACTCAACCTCTTGTCTAGGGCCTAAACGGACAAGGGCCTCCTCAAGAATCTATCTCAACTGGGCTCCCTCATGCTGACCCTGACCCTCCATATTCTGATCCCAACCTTCATGGGCACTCTCATGAGGAGAGCTAGGAGGAGGTGTACAGCCACAACCTCTCCCATGACCCCTACCTCTAGGCATCTACCTACAACACCAGAAGATAATTTGATACATTCAGAAAGGGAATAACAAGGATAAAAGTTAATTTATAGAGTTTAAGCACTAGGTCACATAATGGGCTCAATTGTAACTAGAGTACTAGTGTTTAAACCTGGCTCTGATACCAAATGTGATGCCCTATCATGCAGCCCTAGAGAGTTAGGCTAACAAGAGCAATACTACAAAAATATTTTTTTTTTTTTGAAAGTAAGAAATTGCAATATTAGTAACCAACGACATCATAATACACAACATGAAGAAAAGTGCACTTCTAACTCCTCTAGGGAAACATAACTACATCAGTTGATCATAAAGTTTAAACAACACAAGTGATATACATCATACTACTACTACAGACAAGAACAACTTTTACATTTGTAAGATAGTTAATTTACAAAGTTATAATACAAGATTACAAGACTGATCATGTCAGTTTACAAATAAATACATAAGTATACAACATCTCTCAAAGAGTAAAGAAAATCTAGAACTGGATCACTTCTGCACTAGACTCGAACTGATTCTCTAAGAAGACCAATGGATAGCTCTGCCACCCAACCATGTGGAAAACTGAGGTACACCCCTTTGGGCTAGGAGATAACAACAAGGATTCCACTAAGCCAAAGGAACAACATCCAATATAACCAAATGAAAATAGACTTGACACAACTGACCATAACAACAAAACTGCATGAGACAAGGTAAGACTCCAGAGGCAACAATGAAAACATAAAGAGGGAAGTAGCTAAGCTACAACGAGGAGAGTGTCATTGCATGGTCCTAATCATGGGTTATCCAGGCTATCTCTCACTAGAAGCCGGCCCCCATCTATGGTTATCCTGGTGACCCTTTTTTGGCACCAGCCCCATAGGGTGGCGTATGCAGCACTGACACATCCTCTCATGTGGACAAGGAGGTCGACCTTGCTAACTAGGCCTTCTCATCCCATCCTTAGCCTTTGAGAGCACTCAAGGCATGGGTGAGGCAACATACTTATCTTGTTATGTGAAAGACTACCCGACCCACCTAGATATATTTTTAAGTTATCACTTGATTACAACTTCCATGGGGTTATCCAGGTAGCCACTTTTGGCACCGGCCCCACCATGGAAGCCACTCTCCCTTCTACACTAGCAACCCTTATCCAACATCTGAAACAAGTGACATGCATGAGCAAGGGAACATAAGACATCTAACTTTTCACAACCCATCATGTTACATAAACAATAACAAAGCTCCATATCCACAAGACTTTTTCCCTTTCAAAACAAACTTGATTCATTAATCCCATCCCATTGTCATGCCACAATTTTGAACCAAGGACTAAGAAGCCACACCTCTGGAGTCAGGTAGGTTGAACACTGAACCAATGTTAATGTAACCATTATCTAACAAGGACAACACTTTCGCGCCTTGACACTAAGTAATCATGACATCTCTCTAGTTACCCGACTTCACACTTAGTCATAGCATAACCAAAAACTCCAATCCCAAGCAGATACAATAACCCAAAATAAGCATTTTGATACGACAAGGACAACAAACAATTAAATGAGATTCAATATACTCTTACTTTAAATGAGAAAAAAAAACATATGAGGTTTTCACTTTCTTTCAAAGAAGTCCTATTTTATGAAAGTAATAATTTCTAATAGCTCCAAATACAAATTCCTATCTAATAAATTTATTAACTACCATTTTCTACTAAAAAAATAACTATAAATATATACATATGTTTACCAAAAGCATAAACTTCCATTAATTGTTTTGAACCAACTATAATTTCTAATGAACAACTATAAATATATAAACATAACTTCCCATCAACATTTTTACTACCTACAATATCTAATAAAGAAAACAACTATTCTAATATAAATTGTTTCCTATAAGCATAAACATCTTACTAACTACAATCTCCTTATGAAACAGCTACAATTATATGTATCTATATACACACTATAAGCATAACTACTATCTAACATTATACCAACCACAAGATCATAGAGTATGACTAAAACTTAATTAGTGCACTATCATTATTATAAAAAAAACTAGTATAATTAAATCATTCTAATTTAAGAAGAGAATAATAAATTATTTACCCTAAACTAAAACGTAAATCCATTTGGGAAAAATGCTGCCTCTATTGGCATCAATTCCAACTTCCTAACTATATATAAAAAGAATTTGTCTAACTAACGATGCTAAGTTAAAACCAAAACAAAAGTATTAACATTATCCTAAGTTGAATTTTAAATGTTTCTACATAGTCCAACAATGAACATGGAGAAATTGCATACATCCACACTCCTTAGCATCATATTATAGTTCTACTAAACTCGGCTATGATAAAGGAAACTTTACCCTCCTATCTTCCCTCATCGTGCAACCACCAGATCACAAGATATGTTATTCTAATAAATCGCTGACACATAAGTTAATGGATTTTCTTTCTAAAGGGACTCGGTTCATGCCAAACTGGTCTCTGGCCACATTATTTAAAATACACTAGCCTAACAATGAATGAAAAAGATTGATAGAAATATTCAAGGTTGAAAGAAGTCCATCAAAAACAAAAAGAACAACAATGCCCTAGGCGTATGACCATAGAGGAAAGAAAATCTGAGTTAAGAGCCAAAATTGAGGAGGAGGAGGATTGCAAATGGAATTTGAACCACACTCACAGCAAGTTTTTAAGGTTGATTGAATAATAGGTCAAGGGTCCGCACGGTGACAACACAAAGAGATGGAGCAAATCTGCCTAAGTTTTCTCAGGCACCATCCAACTTCTAACACAGACATACCACTTGGCTCGCTGGCTAAAACTTGGAAGAGTAAATAACTATGGAGCAAAATGACGTACGACGGGGTGTTGGACGGAGAAGGCTAGGTGCAGCTTTCATTGAAATAGAAAGACCAAAAAAAAGAAATCATCTACTGGTAAGAATAGGACCCTACGACGACCTCCACTAATCGATTGAGGTCAAAAACCAACAAACAATAAAAATTCCATTTTGGTGAGGTCGATTTAAAAAAATGAAAGTAGAAGAACTTCATTGCAAGGAAATTTTTTTGAAAAGATTAAACCAAGGTGAGGCCGTACTATGGCACAGTGAACAACCAAGGAGAAAAAGAGTCAAGAAATTTGTAATGGATCTAAAAATAGGCCTTTCCTTTAGATTGAGATCAGTAGAAGATGATAATTGATTGGGTTCTAATTTATGAGGGAGGTTAAGACATAGAATAAACTAGAAGAAAAATGAATCTTGAACAAAAAAAACCAATAGAGGTTAAACATTACAACAATTTGTGATTTCCCAAGGTGAGAGTGTGGTCAGGGGTATCCACATTCAAACACACAGGCACAAGATGACTCAAGCTACAAAGAGATTTAAACTCCAACTATAGGTAATGTGAATTCCACATACAAAACATAGGATGTTCGTGTTAAAAGAATATTTAAATTACAAGCTATAAGGTTTAAAATTTTCACACATAGGATGATTATGCAAAATTTAGGTTTAAATTCTACATAATGCAAAATTTCACAGAGAGACAACATCACATACCTGAATTAAAATAACAATGCAAATATCATAGAGAAGTATCCACTTGGTGGATGAATAAGAAGATGGAATTGAATTTAAGCTCTCTAAGGGTAACCTGGAATGAGTTCGTGCAACTTTTTCACAAGGGATGGTTACTACAACTCTATTTTGATTAGAAACTGACTAATTTTTAAAATCTTTGACAAGGAGATATGATAATGGTGGAATACGGAGAAAAATTTACTTGACTCCTCAAATATGTTCCATAGTATTAAAAGGATGAGAGATTTAGGATCAGAAAATTCATCATGGGATTAAATTCTCAAATTGGTGGTGAAGTGGACGTGCATGGTCCCACAACAATGGATCAGGTGTACGAGAAGGTGATCAAGAAAGAGCAAAAGCTGAAATCCATATTGGCTTATCATGATAGAAGTTGCAAGAGGTTTAATGGAACTCCTAACAATCAACCATACAAGAAAAGATATGAAAAGAGATATGATAACAAGAGAAAAGATAAATGACCTCAGAAGAACAAGGGTGGATCTGGTAATGATAAGAAGAATGGTAACTATAAAAGAAATGAGGATAACAATTGGAAGACATCAGATAAGAAAGGGCCCATTGGAGGATGCTTTACTTGTGGGGGCGACCATTATGTAAATCGTTGCCCTAACAAGAATCAAAATGGACAACAAAGAGGTACTTCATTACCTACTCGGCAAGAAGCATTCTAGCAAAGGATTTGTGTAGCTCTCGACAATCGTCAAGCAGAGTATCAAATCACACCCATTGAGATAATAGGTATAAGTTGTTTGGAGTCCTTATATCTATTTTTGTTGATACAGGAGCCACTAAAAACTTTATTTCTCCTAGAATTTTGAATAAATTCCCTAGAAAAGCTGGGTACATGTCTAAACCTTGATCAGTAGAATATGCTAACCAATCTAAGGCTCAGGTAGAGCAATGTTTGTTTGAAGCCAAGATTGATCTCCTTGGTTTCTCAACTGAAGTAAACCTGTATGTAGCTCCCCTAGGTTCCTATGATGTAATCCTAGGAATGAGTTGGTTATGGAAGCACATAGCTAAAGTAGACTTTTTTTCAAAAATAGTTGAATGCTTAGATGATTTGGGAAAACAGACCCAATTCCAAGGGATTTAAAGAGAAGTTAAAATCAGAGCTATCTCTGCCAAGCAATTGAAAAGGGCTAGAAGGAAAGGTTGTCAATTGTTTGCAGTCAAAATGGAAGAAGTGGAGGAAGGGATAGAAAACCCTAGTTCATCTTTTGGAGAAAAGTATCCTTTTCTTCAAGAATTTTAGGATGTATTTCCAGAAGAACTTCTAGGATTGCCTCCCAAGAGGGTTTTTGATTTTGCAATTGACATTAAACCAGGATCTGAGCCTATATTAAAAGCACCCTACCATATGATAACTATGGAGTTAATGGAATTAAAAGCACAATTACAAGAATTCTTGGCAAAAGGTTTGATCAAACCAGTGTTTGACCTTGGGGTGCTCTAGTTATTTTGTTAAGAAGAAAGATGGAACCCTTCGATTGTGTATAGATTATCGTATGCTTAATAAAGCAATGGTAAAGAACAAATATCCTTTGCCACGTATTAATGATCTTTTTTATCAGATGCGTGAAGCTGCTATGTTTTCAAAGATTCATTTATGATCAAGATATCATTAGTTAAGACTGAAGGATGAAGATATTCATAAGATTACTTTTAGAACCAAAAATAGACACTATGAGTTCACAGTGTTGCCATTTGGTTTGACGAATGCACTTGCAGCATTTATGAATCTCATGAATAGTATATTCAGAGATTATTTGGACAAGTTTGTTTTAGTCTTCTTGGATGATATACTCATTTATTCTAAGAATGAATAAGAACATCAATGGCACTTGCAAATAGTTCTATAAAGGTTAAGAGAACATAAGTTACATGGGAAATTGTCAAAGTGTACATTCTTCCAGAAGGAGATTCAATACCTAGGGCATATTATATCAGATAATGGAATATCTATTGATCCTACAAGAATCACAGCTATTCTAAATTGGCTTGTACCAACAAATGTGCATGAGGTATGTAGTTTCATGGGCCTGGCAAGCTATTATAGAAAGTTGTTCTAAATTTCTCTAGTATTTCTAGTCCAATCACTTCCTTGTAGAGGAAAGCAAAGAGATTTGAATGGACAGACAAATGTCAGGATGCATTTGATCTCTTAAAGGAAAAGTTAACTACAGGTCCAATCTTGAAACTTCTTGACCCCGAAGGACAATTTGAGGTAATTATAAATGCCTCGGGAGAAGGATTAGGAGGAGTGCTTATGCAAGATGGAAGAGTTATAGCATATAACTCAAGGAAATTGAAATCCTATGAGAAAAATTATGCACCACATGATCTAGAATTGGTAGCAGTAACTCATGCCTTGCAAATGTGGAGACATTATTTGTTGAGGAAGACTTTTGTACTTAAATTAGACCATCAAAGTCTTAAGTATATTTTCTCTCAACCACATTTGAATGCTCGACAAAGGAGATGGTTAGAATTGATATCTAACTATGACTTTGAGATAAACTACATCAAAAGAAAAGAGAATAGAGTAGCTGATGCTTTGAGTCATAGAAGACATATAGCTTCTATTGTTTCTATTCATGGAAATTTTAAGGATTTGGTGTTGCAAAATTTGTCTAGTGATGAGTTTTATGAGTAGGTTAAGCAGGCTCTAAAAAATAATCCTAGAGATTCAAGGTATGATGGTTTTCTGTTTGAGTCAGATGGATTATTAAGGTATAAAGATAGAATTTATGTTCCTAATTCAGCTAGATTGAGGGATCTAGAATGGAAAGAAGTTCATACTGCAACATATTCTAGACATCTAGGAGTAACCAAACTTCTAGTAGATGTCAAACCTCTTTATTTCTAGAAAGGAATGAAGAATGATGCTACAAGATTTATAGTAATCTGTTTATAATGTCAAAAGGTAAAAGTAGAGCATCAACACCCCATAGGATTGTTGTACCCACATGATGTACCAGAGTGGAAATGGCAAGTTATTAGCATGGATTTTGTTCAATGTCTTCCTATGTTTTAGTGGTGGTTGATAAACTCACAAAGGTAGCACATTTCATACTAGGAAATTTGATTGATGGAGCACCTATGTTAGCTTGCAAATTTGTCCAAGAAATATTTAGATTCCATGGCTTCTCGGAAAAGATTATCTCATATAGAGATGCGCATGTAACGTCAAGATTTTGGCAAACTTTGTGCACTAGGGACTAAACTCAATGTAAGTACAACTTACCATCTTGAAACTGATGGGAAAACTAAGAGTTAACCAAGTCTTGGAAGACTTGTTGCAAATGTATTGCATGGATCAGCAATATAAGTGGAAAGAATAGTTATCACTTGTGGAATTTTCTTACAACAATTCCTATCATTCCTCTATTAAAATGGAGCCATTCAAAGCATTGTATGGAAGAAGATGTCGAACTCCTATAAGCTAGGATAAGCTAGAAGATAGGATTAGCATCAGACTAGAAATTCTAGTTGAAATGGAAGAGAAAGTTAAGCTGATTGGAAAAAGATTGGCATAAGCCAGTGATACGCAAAAATAGCTATGTAGATGCAAAGCATGTTCTGAGGCAATTCTCTATTGGAGAAAAAGTTCTTTTGAGGTCAGACCTCAAAAAAGTTCTATTAAGTTTGGGAAGTCTTCTAATCTAGCCCCTTGATATGTGGGACCCTTTGAAGTATTTGAAGTAGTCAATCTGGTTGTCTACAGAATTGCTCTACCACTAGCCTTATATAGAATGCACATTGTTTTTCATGTGTCTTATTTGAAGAAATATATTATAGGCAATAATCATATTTTGACTTGGAATTCTTTACAGATGCAAGACCCATTTGTGGTCATGATTGAGACACTCAAGGTGATAGAAACACGCAAGCTCCGCTTGCATAATAAAGAGGTCTTGCAATGCAAGGTCCAATATGCTGAGGAAAATGCTACATGGGAGGATTACCATGAATTTTATCAGAAGTTTTCTCATTTATTTAATGATGTTACTAGTTGAAAACAATGAACTTGCTTTTCAATTACTTTTTAATACTTTATATCATCGAGGACGATGAATCTTTAGGGGAAGGATATGTTACATCCCCAATTTTTATCTTTCTATACTTTTACTTTTTACTTGGACATAAGTAAAATTTTTATGATGTTTATATTAATGACAAGGAAAGGAATAGATTATATCGAATGTCATTTATGAAATTACAGAAATGATTGTGTTAATATCAATTTAATATTTGCATTATGAGTTTTGATCTATTATTTGAATAATGATGCACTGATCATAATTTGTTTGGTAACAAGTTTGATATAGGATTACAGTTTATCAAATGACTCTCGAAGAAGAGAGAGAGAGAGAGAGAGAGAGAGAGAGAGAGAGAGAGAGAGAGAGTAGCTTTCCAGGAGAGAGATATATACCTCAGGTTATGAGAGGTTTATTTGCCAAATTGAGTATAAGTGTTTCAAAAAAATGTGAACCAATGTGTCGTAAGAGGTAAGTCTTGTCTTGTCAGTTTACTTCTGAACCTAATCAAAAGGTAATCTATATTATTTACAAATCTTTCTAAGTTGTAGTAAGTCGTCTTAGTCATTAATAATGTTAACGACGTCAGTTGAAGTGTGATTTATGACTATTTACGTTTAACATAAATATTATGATGTTATTGTCATAAAATGGTTGTATTATTATTATTAAGTCCCCTTGAGGTGTTATAAATGATTCTTAAAGTTAAGACATTTTCATCGATTTAAGAAGATGTGAATATTGTCGACAGATTGTGATGGGGATACAAGCTCAACCCAATCACAATATCTGTTATCCTTTGTTTAAATATTATCTTTTTATTTGATTAAACCATAACTATCTAATTAATGTGATGTTATGTGAATCATATTTGACGTAATCAAATAAGAATATGCTTATGTATCGAGTGAGGATAATACCTCATAATAAGTCAATATTGTTATACTAGCTTGCAAATAGGAGAGCCTTCAATAATAGTAGTATTGAGTCAAATCACTTATTAGGGATCATTAAATAATTAGAAATAGTTAAGAGATGTGTCAACCTCTTCCAAAAGAGAAGGACTATGGTATTAGCTACCACTATCGATGAGCCCATGGGATGGTTATCTCCCATAGACATGTGTAAAATTTACATTAAACTTGGCTTTAATTAGAACCAAATCAAACATGGACTATTATGCATTCAATTAAGTTGCAACTGAAATGAGTGGAAGTAAGGAGTAAGGCAAATCTATAGGATTCATGCCTGAGCCTTTATTAAATGATGCAATTAAGTCGGGAGGCAGCAGAGAGGAATAAGGAGAAACTTGTGTGAAGTTTAGGGATACACAAAGGAGAAATCATGGCTAAGAGGAGATACATAACTAGAAGCATCGAATGTATAGTTCTATTAGCAAGTATTTCCAACTCTAAGACCATCTACTAATAGGTATTCCTCAATTCTATATGTTGATAACAATGAGGAAATCGTATGATTCTTATCAGATGTCCATCGTTGTGTTTTTAGACAGTCATATGAGATTGCCAGTGAGGAATATCCTCTGGTATTCATTTTGTTTGCTATTAAAAAGATATTAGTGTAGATCATAGGATAACGAAGATAGCATTATTAGTAAACCATTTAGATCTATTTCTTGAATGATTAGGCATCGAATGCACTTTATATGGACGATACTTGGTAATACAAGTGAACACTATGTTATAGTATTCTGAATCCACTATTTTCTTATAGATATCTAAATGATAATCATATCAAATCATATTATGGAGGATAAATGATCATCATAGAAGGAGGTTGTCTTAGTTGATGTTTGTTTTGAAAAATAGTTTAATTATTGATTAAGCTTGTAGAAACCAATGATATGTTCATTAGACTCTTGAATTTTATTAGTATTGATTTAACTTGAATAGTTATATTCATAGATTTGAGTTGAATAGTTTAGACCTTGAGTCGGGGTAATGTTATTTCAAAAAAATTTCCTTGTTAGGTTTCTATACATGTTGAAAATGATATCTTATCCCAAGAAACTTAGATTCTTAGTGTTCTATAGTAATTTTCATATAATCTATTGAATGGTAGAAGAACTAGGATTAGTAGATAAATGGGATAAATGTCTGAAGATCTTCTTAATGTCTATACTTGTAATCTTGATGAGTTTAGCTATAGTAAACCATTACAGGAAATAAACTAAGTCTATATAGAAACATCCTTGAATAAAATCATATATATATATCATAATATCTAATGCGTTGTTATAAAAACCCTAGAATCAATTATGAACCTAAAGAATGGTTATGTCCTTTAGACTTATCTAATTCAAAAAACTTTTATCATGACAAGATGATTAAAAAATTACATAAATATAGTCGGTGGGAATATCTACAAGAGTACTACAGTATCTGTGAACACAATGACTACATTCATTATGAACGATATTGTTATTAAAAAAACTTTGGATAAAGTAATGCATTTGTTTTCTACATGCATTGTCAGTTCACTGTATTTGGATTACTCATCCTATTAGAAATCATACTTAGCTAGAGGGTATCTAGGGTTGTATGGTTTATAGAGTTGAGTAGGATACAACACTATGTACTTAGGAAAGGCAAATTACTACTACTCACCTAAGGTCTATATTCCTCGTGAAGTGTAGGGTCACTTCCTATGTGGAAGATGTGTGGGAGACCGCCAGTCTATGGATGGAAGTAAATCACTAGAAAGATACTCTCTCTCCAAGTAGGAAACATGCTGGGACTTGTGATAAAGATGTTAGATATTCAGAAGCAGTATTTATTCCAAAAATTTTATATGTAATTGATCTACATTTGTAAACGTTGTAATTGAGAAAGACAATATGGTTTATTGTATTTTGTAAAGAGAAATCTTGTAATTGTAGTTACTTGATTATATGCTGAATAAAAGAAAAAATTATCTATCTCATTGTTACCTTTTTGTTTTACTCTACGGTAAATTTCTTGTTTTACTATATTTTTAGAACTTGGATGTTACAAGTCTGTGAACTATCTTCAAGCGAGATTTGTTAGCTCCCAGGTGATTACATGTTGTCTGTGGATGTTTCTAGATCATGTTAAAGGATTGTGCTTCGTCTACAAGTTATGGATGTGTTCTTGGAAGTGTGTGCCTAAGTGTTCTTGGTGCTCACACAAGTATTAGCCAACTTGGGTGTTAACACTAATTTTGAATGTGCTTTGTGGATTGAGGAAGAGTGTTGAAGTGTGTTTAGATGTTTTTAGGTCTAAAGTAAGTTGTGAAGTGTTCCACCTTCATTCCTTTGCTCTGTGGGAATGTTTAGGTCTAGAACTAATTTGAATTTTGTATGGTTGTCGACCTTGGATATTGTTTAAAGGGTTGTAGAATGTGTTACCAACCTTGGTGAATGTTTCAAGGCTAATGTTGATATAAATAAGCATGAAGGATTCATTTGTAAGTGGGCATGTGTGAGGATTTGGATTTTTTGAGTAGTTAATTTCAATCTGAGGCAACAAGGACTTTCATGTGGTAGAAGACCTAATGCAATGAGCAAAATTCATCTACAATTTTTAGAAAGGCTGTGAAGGTGATGTTTGTTGTGCTTGATTAGAACTGAACTTAGGTATGTGGAAGATGCTATCATATCAGTTCATTGTAGTGAGCCTTCTCTTCTTATATTATTTATTCAGTGAGCAGTGAGTTCACTTGGATAGTGAGTCCACCAGCAGTGAGCCTCTTTGTAATTTGGTATTGATACTACATTATAATGTGAGCTAATCCTCACTATGGTTTTTCCCTTTTAGGGTTTTCCATGTAAAAATATGGTGTTCTCTTGTGCATGCTGTTGATGTGTTTAAGTTTCTTTTATATGCATTTCATGTTTAAACTTCATAACAGATTAAGGGTTTAATAGAATGTGGATGTGATTATGTTTATGAGGGTTTAAAATTTTGATACAATTGATTCATCCCCCTCTTAGTTGTCATGTGCATTCAATAGATTGGTAGATTACTGGGCACTCTTATAAATCTAGACCTTGAATTTCTAGATAAAGATTCATATCTGTATGCGCTATGTTTGCCTCCAAGTAGCAACTATCAGATGATTCCCATCAGAAATCACCCTATGCTCTACACATAAGAAATGGATGCAATCCCTGGAAATAGAAGAAAAATGATTTTATTGTCTCTCATGCAGGATCCGAAGACGCGCTTGTGACAATTGCCCTAAAAGAATTAGAGAAGAGGATTGACTAAAGGGAAATGACAAGAAATAGTCCAATCAAGAGGCCATGCCCCATCCCCACACTAGTTTTGAGGCAGGCACTCCCTCGCACATGAACTTCCCAAAGGAGCAACCAAAAGCAAATTGTCTTGTTTCGATCTCTAACATGGGAAAGAAAAGAAGTGAAGCTGATGTTGGGGTGATGCAACCTCAAACCCAACAGAAGGTGACAACCCCAAATTTGACAGTCACCTAGACTCAAATTATCCAAAGAACCACTTCTTTCAGAAAGACTTGAAACTTCAATACTCTTGAAGGCTAGGGCTTCACAACCAAAAAACATGACTTTGAACTAGACATGCAAACTGGACTTCCCCATAAGGGTAGATAGAATCACTATCTAATAATTCTTTGCAAGGACTAGAGGAGGTACTAACTCCTCAAAATCCTAAGGTCTCCACAGTCTGAGATAGGGGCCAAGGTTCCTCAGATAGGTTGGAATGTCAAGTTAGTGCCAACTAGGACTTGATTTTCTCTTTATTATCTCAAGACTTCACACATATTATCTTTAGTACTCTCTTTGAGTGATCGTGTAAGAAAACTTTAGAAGTGATTGCCTCTGGCCTCTTCATGCCAAGTTCCTTAGAATTGAATGGAAACCATCTAATCTTCACATGCGGGAAGGACAATTATAATTAGTGCATTCATAAAGGATGACTATAATGACAAGCCCTTATGTATTTAGAAGTTTAATATTGGAGGCGCAGGACATCCAACATGGTCAAATGCTTTAAAGACACTCTGCTAAAATTGATTTTGATCTGATGGTGGATCTATTTCCCTTCACTTGCATAGGTTAACTCTGAAACTAATGTTACCTCTATTTATTCATCTCCAAAGAAAGACATTTCTACAACTACCTCTAGCTTCAAGAATTGCTCCCATGGTGTTTGCACCAGTTCACAACTATCAATGCCTTTTTGACACTAGTGACATGTTTACGTAGATAATGCAAATGTTAATAATGCAAAATGAAGATACCTTGCAGGCACAGGTATAGGTCATTAATCTAAGGTTCCTGGCTAGCTTCCACATCCACAACCATTTTCTCCTAGGGTGGTTTATCACCCAATTCACTCTAGCCCATGGGTAGAAGGGCCTCACAAGAATAATCATGAAGCGAGTGGTGGCACCACACCTCCACTGTGTTTCTTTAGATGCATTTTTAGCCTTCAACAAATCACTGACATTTGGGAGTTGGGGAGGCATTTTTGAATTGAGGATCCTGCAGAGAAATGAAGACATGGCATGAATCATCTCCCTCTTCCATGAAGAAGTGATCCATGGTAATATGGAAAATTGTGAGTTTCTAGTGGGCTTCTTGGAACCTCCCCTGATGGAAGACTGGCAATAGAGAGTGGGACAGTTTGTAGGTAGCACCAGATATCTCATCCACCAGCTCCCAAAGTGATGGGTCACAACTCCTGCTACTCTATATTGTAAATGTTTTATATGAATACATATAATTCCTTTATAGTTTTGTCCTTTACAACCTTGTGTCTAAAAGGCGTGCAATCTCTATTCATTTTTGTGGGAGTGGTTCCCTTAACAACATTTATATAAAAATAAATTATTATTATTGATGTCCATTCTAATACATTGAATATTAAATGATTAAATAAATAAATTATTATAAGTAATATTATCATTACCTATAATGTTGATTTAATTTATAATCCATCCAAGTAATCAATGATGGGAGTATAAAAGATAATAAGAAACTTAGAAAAAAATAAGAGGAAATAAAAAAAATCATAGAAGTCAAAAAATGAGAAGGAATAAGAAGAGGCATAGGGTTTATAAATAAATTCTATGGCCAAGAAGGTGAGGAGGGAAGCCAACATTTAATGTCTTGTCGACCCTCTTGAAGGAAGAATTAGAATGCCATGCGTCAACAATAAATCATGCACCCAAGCACACCTTGAAAACGGGGAATGAATTGATAGACAACACTAGAAATGAAGGATGGAAAGTGGAAATAAAGAGGCACAACAATGACATTTTTGACTAGTTTTTCAGTTTGGGAGAGAAGAGGAGGGGTGTTTGGAAAGAAAAGCCAGAGTTTGGAGGTCGTTTGATTGAGGGTGAGCTACCCAACATCATTTTATAGCCACCTAGATTGAATTATATTTCTTAAGGACATGTTATCACTTTTACTTGTTGTCTTTAAAGATAAATTTATATGTTTTGTTTGTATGATTACCATAGGGGATTACAAATGCTGATATTGTGGAACAAAAAATTTACATATAGTATTTAATTGTTGTTCCTTCCATAAAGTCATAGGTTTCAGCTTGTCTGGCTAGATTAAAATATTAAGTAATGTATTGAATCATTCGTGGTTCATATTCTTCCTTAAAACGCCTAACCAACATAGTAGTCTCAACTCAAACTGAGGTAGGGAAGGTAAATGAGTGTAGGGAAACTTCATTTCAGTCCATGGCAACTCTTGCAACTTTTATAGATGTCATTCTAGCAGTTTCTTCCATTTACTCATGTTTCTCCTTCTTAGAAGTTGTGTTTCCTTCTATATCACACAACTGCAATAAGGATAAGAGGGAGTAATGATATTTATATATGTATATGCTGCTATTTATTCAATCCAATAACCTCTATCAAGCTTAGCATTTCATTTCAAAGTTTGTTGTAGGGGTGAGTAGAGAAAATGGTATTGATATTTACTGTTAGTATGACAAAATAAAATAAATAGAATCTTAGACAAGGCCTGAGAATTGTTTGACAAGATGTCTCAAGGAAAAGAAACTATAAAATGCTATGCTAGGTCATAATGAGCTTCCATAGGTTATATGAAACTTCTAAACGTATATAAATTAATTTCTTGCCCACCAGGGTTTACATTTGTGTTTGTAAAGAGGGTAATTGCACCTCTCACTTCAGATTTGCTATTGTAATTCCTATTATTTATTTCATATCCCTCTTAAAATTATGTGTAACATTCTATGAAGTGGTTGGTAACCTACCAAATGATGGACTTTTATTTTACTTGAGTAAACAAAGGTTAGCACTCTATTCTTGGTCCTGTTTTACAAGCGGACAATAGTAATAAAGGTTGATATGTAGCCACATCTCTTAGATTTTGGCTCCATGTTTCCTTTTGACTTCTTTGCAAATACGACAATAGTAATAAAAGATATATACTCAACTATTTCTACTTTTATTGGGTGTTATGTAGTATGTTTATGAACATAGGAAAAGGGATTCTTTAATCTTGTTGACCAGATTGTAGATGGTGTGGTTTTTTTTCTTTGTTATCTTAGCATATGTAGTATCTTATTTCTATCTTGTTGCTTGTGGAACTATAAACATGTTTTCATTTGTGCTCATAAGAGTTTGGAATGGTTTAAACTCAACTTTAAGTTAGTATTTGATGGGACTGCCTAGAGATTGTCAAGACTTAGGTTATTAATACTTGATAAAATTCTCTGTTGATTGTCCTTAAAAGTATAGTTTTACAGTTCAAGCTTCTTTCCTTTTAATGTATTTGACTTTTCCTTGCTATTGATAAATTGGCTATGGGTTGTTCTCATTAAATAAGAGACTTTTGTTGGTAAATGGTTGAAGGGTTAGGCATTCTAGCCAATCTTGTCTAAATTTCTTGTTTGTATAAGGGAATGCTACCTGAAATTGGGACAGCCAGGTTATAATTAATGATTAAACTCTTTAACATGAATACCAATAGGTTGAAAACATGTCAATCCCTTGTGATGTGAAGAGAATTTAGTTAGATACTTGTGACGTAAGAGTTGATTGAATTATGTAGCATATAAATAATGAAAATTATATATCCTTTTAGCCATCTAAGAATGAATGTTTTTCCAAGATTATGTACCAGCAAAAAGATGTTATTTATGAAATGAAAATGGTTATATAGTCCTAATATTAATCTAGACTCCATAAGTCATAGGTCAAAATCATAGACAGGTAAACTATATGGCTTGTCTTATTTATCTAACTCTATGATGACTTAGTCCACTTACAGAACCAAGTCAGATACATATGCCAACTTGTATGGCAACACATAATAGCTGGAGTATGGGCTCTATGAAGGAATAGGTAGGAGGAATGCATTACTCTTATATCATAGTAGTTCCGCCCCTTCTGTGGTGATCACCAACTTGTATATACTGTGACCTACATGAAGATAGTCTTATCAATGCTCCAACTTGACAGTAGTCAGGGAGCATCCTCTATGAGTAGAGTGGTATGTCTATATCCAAAGATAGTAGGCTATCACCCAGGTATACCAGTGAAGAATGTCATGGACTTCTTAGGCTTGAATGGCTATCCCCAGCAACACGTTTCTAGAGCTAGTGGCATGCAGGTGAAGGATATCATTATTAAGTATTTTATAGCTTTTAAGATTAGTGGAAAGTCATAGTAGTGAAGTTGAAATTAAGAGAAGGACCAGTTTGTATCAAGTGCCAGTTTCTATTTTTTTCTTACACTCTGCCATTGCTGGTCTAGTTGTTCTAATATAGTACTAGGAAGCCTTTTTCAAAGCTAGATACTGTGGGTTAGTAGTTATGTGGTTTCTAAAATCTTTGGCATGAATAATCATCTCTCTTTTTTGTGAATCCTAGAGTCCATTGGTGGGTTGGGATATGGAATTCTTATCCTTAAGGTGGAATTCACCATGCACTCTTGATGTGCTAGAGGGTGATTAATTCTATTATGTGACCAACCACTTTCTTGCAACTATGTTATTTAAGGTAACAACTATATGAGTATTGTTCATTGTTTGCCTTTCATTATTCACATTTCCTTAATACTATTGGATAAATGTTGGGTAATCATTCATATTTCAGATTATACTTTCTATGGAGAGTAGGAAGGGGGAATTATGGCTAACACATTAAACATGTATACTTGGGTTCCAAGATGCAAAAATGTAAATGGGCTTGTGGGATACAATGGATGAATAAATGGACTATAAATGAAATAGTCATACCTCCTCTTGCTAGTTGTATGATGAACAAATTAGTTATTGGAAATTTCCTTTTGTTGTTATGAATTTCTTCCATATTCTCTTAGTGTTGTTAAGAATTTATGTCATGTATTCTTGTTACAAATTTTGAACTAGGTTGTAAATGTTTTAACTCAAATTCCTTGTGAAGGCCTAATAAATACGCATGTATTTTCAATCATCTTCAAACCTGTTTTGGTGTAGTCATGTAACATGTATGTGATCTATAGTAAGCTCTAATTTAAAAAAGTTTTGGTTGCATATTTTGGGGTTATTACATTGGTATCAAAGCCCAGTTTCTAACTCTAGGACCATGGAGCTCACTTTTTCTGCATATGATGAATTGATTCTTTTGATTATGCACCCATGGCTCACAAGAAGAAAGGAAAGAAGGGATCCTCCAAAAAACCACATCCCCAACCTAAGACGATTGCTATTTCTATAGAATTTTCTATGCCACTACCTAAGGTAGAACTTGAAATGATATTTGATTTTGAGACCTTGGTGATAACCATTAAGCATCTAAAACTTGAAAATGGAAAGGAAGTCATCGGACCTTCTAAGAATGTAAAATGACCAAAGTTGAATCCACCCTTAGTAAGCAAGCCCAAACCATCCGCTAAAAGATATTTCCATTTTAGTTGCAAACGCAATTCACACAAACAGTTTCAAAAGAAGTGATTGTTCAATTCAAACATGTGCACCCCAAACTGCCTACAATCATGGAAACTTTTGAGGAAGAGCCTAAGGAAGAGGAACTTCCTGTTATGTAAGAACTCATATGTAGTGATGATATAATATTAATTAACTATCATCACCTCTATGAAATGGTATCTATGTAATCACAACTATCATTATCTCCATGTAATGGCATCTATGTAATAGAGTCTATTGACACCTCTATGTAATGGCATTTGTGTAATTAATCCTTGTTAATGAATAACTATAGAAGTAATTATGCCTTATCATTGTTAAAATGGGAACTTTAGTTGACTCTTGGATGCTTGAAGTATTTCAAAACGAAGAGTTAATTCTAGATTTATGCATTATATGAGTTTTAAAAAAATTAACGAAGGATGTAAATAAATGCTAAATTTGTTATAACTATCTCACAATTGAGATAAACATATAGAAAATGACGAGTTGGCTGAAATACTTAGAGCCAATAGAGGTGCAACATCCTCACAACCCATGGTACATGAGGAATTGTAGGATGAGTTGAATTTGCTTCAAGAAAAATTAGCTTTGCAAGACCAACAAATTAAAGAATTAATGAGACAAAAGGAGCAAGAAATGAATCATAACACTGGCCTAGAAACTGATGAGGACCATGATCATGAACATAGTTCTAGAGCTACTACCCATAGCTTCTCATTCGGAGAGCCAGAAGAAAGGGTGGGAAAGGACCCTTTGATTAGGGAGCTAAAGAAAATGCAAGCTCCCAAGTTTCATGGAATAGGTGGTGAAGATGCTACATAAGCTTGGTTAATTGGAATGACCAAGTATTTTGGGATATTAGATTTGACTTCCAACAAGTTAAATCCTGAATTGTCAACTATCAGCTACAAGGGGAAGTGTCTTTATGGTGGAACTGTCTACTAGAAATTAAAAAATATGAATTATATAAGCTGACATGGGACAAGTTCATGAAATGATTCCACAAGGAATACATTTTTGCCCACCATCAGGATCAAAAATTGACTAAAATTCATTTAGTACACCAAAGAGGGATAATCTTTTCGAAATATAAGGCTAATTTAAAGGGTTTACTCCATCATGTTCAATACATGAAGGAAGTGGAGGACCGCATAGACAAATTTATCATGGGCTTGAATAAGAACCTCATGTATGTGACTAAGCTATCACGACCTAAGATCCTAAATCAAGCAGTGGAAGTAGCCATAGTTGTTGAAGAGAAGAAGAAGAGCAAGCAAGAGTGGAAAAAAAATCCCTATACATTTTACTACTCTGACAACAAAATGAAGGATTTCAAGAAAAATACAATAGAAAAGAAGGGAGGTGTTAAGTTTAAAAGGAACCAGGGCTTCAAAAGAAGCTATGAATCAATAGAAACTAGAGGCAATGAAGGAAAATGACAAAGACCATCTAAGCAGGTAGCACATACTAACTTTCCTAAGGATAGAGAAGTAAAGAAGATTAGCCTAGTGGAGGATGTTGGACTTGTGTGGGTGACCACTAAAAAAATGAGTGTCCAAGGAATTAGGATAAATCCACCAAGCCTCTAGCTAGAATTTATGTAGCTGTGGATAGATACTGAACTAACAACCAAGCTTCACTCATAGAGTTGCAAGGTACTTTTTATGGACAATCCATCTCTATTCTAGAAAACTCAATGGCAATTGATAGCTTTATTTCACCTAAGGTATTAAGAAAATGGAATATTTGATATAAAAATATTAGTCAAGATGAGATGGAGGTAGAGTTTGGGTCTGGTAAGAATCAATTGTTAAATTTCAGCCTGAGAGGAGAAAAAATTAATTTAGGAAACACAAAAGCTAAAGTTGATCTATTGGTCAAAAAGTTAGGGTCTTATGACTTGATCCTAGGAATGGATTGGTTTAGGACACACAAATCTAAACTAGACTGCTATAACAAAACAATTGAATGCCTAGATGACCAAGGAAGGCCAGTAGTACTCCAAGGAATTCAAAGGCCATTAATAGTGAGAATGATTACAACCATGCAAGACAAGAGAGTTGTGAGGAAGGGAAGCAAACTATATTTGGTAGAGATTGAAGAATGTAGTGAAGACCAGGTTCTTAATATCAAGGATCATCCTATTCTTCAAGAATTTCATGATGTCTTTCTTGAAGAATTGCTAGGTTTACCCCCTAAGTGATAATTTGATTTCCCAATCAATCTAGTTCCAAGGGCTAACCCTCTATCAAGGGCTCCTTATAGAATGAATACTTCTAAATTATAGAAGCTTAAAACACAACTGTAGGATCTAATGGAGAAAGTGATAATACAGCCTAGTGTGTCATCTTGGGGAGCCCTAATGTTGTTAATCAAGAAGAAGGATGGGACTCTAAGATTGTGCATTTATTATCAAATGTTGAACAAGGTGACCACCATAAATAAATACCCCTTCCTCAAATAGATGATTTGTTTGATCAAATGCATGGAGGCACAACCTTTTCAAAAATAGACCTGAGTTCTGGATACGATCAGCTCAGAATCAAGGAAGAGGATATTTTGAAGACAACTTTCTGAACTAGGTATGGCCACTGTGAGTTTTTAGTGGTACCTTTTGGCTTAACAAATGCTCCATCTACCTTTATGAGCCTCATGAGCCATGCATTTCATGACTATCTAGATAAATTTGTGTTGGTATTTTTAGATGATATTCTCATCTACTCTAAGAATCTATAGGAGCATGAGGAGCATCTAATAATTGTACTACTGTTACCATTTTTTATCACAGCTAAAAAACTGGCAGAAACTATTTTGTTTTCAGTTTGATTTAAGGATGGAAGATTCATAATGTTATATCAATTTGCATGCTTTGAAGTCATTTAAGTGGAGAGTTTAGTTGATCAGTTTATGACTTTCTTATTGCTTGTAAAGAGATAAAAGGTATTGTATATCATGTAGCATTCATTGTGTTGAAGAAATTTGTCTCATTTCATACTACAATGTTTCATTCATTTGATCAAATGAGATAGATAGAATATTATAGTGTTTCATGCATTGAATAAAGAACAAAAAGAGAAATTAATGGTCCCACACAAGCCATGGGAATAGCTGGATCTGAATATCTAATAAAATATGTTATGCAACTGAAGAAGAACTGACAAAGCATATGAAGGAGAGGGTGCTAATCATTGCCTGAATTCAGAGTCAATTGATTACATAAGCTGCCCCATTCATTGTCAAGCTCTAAAACTGTCATAACCTGCATTAGAGGAGAGAGAAGAGGGGGGGTTAACACTCATGACATCATCTCATCCATACACTATATCAATATGAATAGAATACATAACAAATCATATGAGATAGTCAATATCGGAAAGTACAATGAACATCATTTACATGCAAAAGACCAGGGAAGCAAAAATCATCAATGATTTTCACTTTTGAGCTAATTTGTTTGTTTCATGTGTAGGTGTAGAATAAGTCATGCATCTATTGGAAGATTAGGCATATGGTGTAAAATGGGCTCCCACAAGGGTCAAGCTTAGCAAGCGTACCCAGAGTTTGCTCATCCATCCATGATCAATAATCTAATGAGGAGTATTCACCATCAATCAACAAGCAAAATTGGGAGAACAAGTGAGTAATCGAGCATTAACTTTCTCATTTTCATGAAATGGAAAAATCAGATTCAGGATTAAAATACATAAGCTGCCTTTTTGATGATGAGACATATGCAATTGTACATCATATTTGCTATTGACCAAAGTACTTAAGCATCATGACAACATGTGTCATGTGCTACAATGTGTATCTATGAAAGAACATTCCAATATTGAAAATCTAGTAATACAAGTAAAAGAGCATGTCCCAGATACAAGGACAGTTATAACATTAACATTGAAACAACAAATGAGAGACAACAAAGTCCATAAGACATATGTATGATGGAAAAAATTGTAGCGAGCACAAGGAGTAGCTATAGGAAAATTCAATGATATTGTCCTTCCATGACTTCATAGTTGAAGGGGGATTAAAGTCGTGTTGTACAACATAAATTTGTAATACATATTGCTTCAGCCATAATAATGAAGCCAAATTCAAACAATATTTAGAAAAATGATGATAAAGGGACAATCGTCGATTGTAAAACACATCAAGGTTTTAAGTGATTGTGATAATCATAAGAATATGAGGCAATCACATCATTTACTCTCCATTCAAAGATACAGGGGACAACATAAAGACATATTGTTTTAGCTGAAATGAATATCAGTGATCAAAGAAGACATGTATCCCTATCATGTCAGAGTTCTAATGTTTATGAAGCTACAGAAGGAAATTAATGCAAATATTTTCATCACAAGGTTCAAAAGAAGCATAAAATGTGTCATAAGGAATAACATGACAAGATGCTATAGTAGATAAAGTTACAGTGCTACAACAGATAATATGATGCTATTATAAAAGTAATTACCAGTAGCACATTATTCCATAGTGGCTCCTTTGTTTAGAGTTTCCATATTAGCAAGTTCTACAGAGAATAACATTTTCATAATGGATCAGGTATGGAGGTAATGGCTTATAATGCTACCTTTTTATAAAAATATAGCAACCATAACCAAACAAAGCAACATCTTTCATAGAGAGTCTCAGTTTTGTTGTGATAGAAAGGGAAGAGAATGCGTATGTTTTAGATTTCTGAGATCATATATACAACAACAATATGTCATAACAAGAGATCATATATAATACAGTAAACTGGAAAGTGGGAGAATATGTAGTTTTATCTTTGATTTTATGAGTAGGTGCTGTGAGAAAGTATGTTAGGGCCATGACCTTTTTGCAGTGGCAAAGCCTTGTGACAGAGGGTTTCATCTATTTTTTGTTGAATAGAAGAAAAATGCATGACATTTCACATTTTGAACTCATATTTAGCACAAATGAAATAAGAACATTGATATACACAGAGATGTCACAACAGTTATGAAGTGAAAATGAAAGTTTGAAGTGGTAAGAAATGAAATCCTTGCTTGTATGTTATACTTAGACCCATTTGGGGTTTTGAAACACAGACAAGAGTGGCAGAGAATAAAAGACCAGCCGCAGCTTGTGGAAGTGAGCATACAGAGCATGTATCTTTGAATGCATTTTTTACATTTTTTCATGTGAATATCAAATCCAATATTGGTCTATACAACAATAGGATTCAAATATTGAAGAGAGAGAAGATTTTAAGGAAAAATACATTGCACAGTAAAAGGAGAAACTCAGAGTTAATATGGAGGTCGTGGCCCCTAAGGAAAGAAGTATACAGAAAAAATACAAGTAGAGAAGTATTTAGAGTAAAAGACTTACCTTTCCTTTTAGTGGAAGCATGTGTAACGATTACACAAAGCAGGATTGAACCCTGGTTCATCCAATGGTGTCTCATGACAAAGACCAAAGGGGATCGGCGAAAAAGAAATGATCACCAGAAAAATAGAGATAAATAAAATGTATCAAAAAATGGTTGACAGGCCGTGGCTTTCAAGCCAAAATTTTTCTTTAGAAACAAAAGGAAATGGATCATATGTGTGAGAATGAGCTTACCTCTTCATTCTCTATATAGATTCTCCAAAAAATCACATTAAAACTGCAAGAAATTCCTTTTTTTTATCAAACCTTAGCATGGTGTTGGTGGCTGTAGAAGGGTCAACCTCTCAAAAGTTGCAAGTGATAAAATGTCAAAAACTTAGGGCAAAGCCTTTTATATTTAGGGTTTCAACATATGCCTAATGTCAAGTAGTGTGATTTTATCACATTAATTTCATTTTTTCAAATGCCTTAGTTAATACTCATCGTGGGGGTTGTTTTTCACCTTGTTTATTCCTAGTGTTAAGATTTAAATTATAATCAAATGCCATAGATCTCTTTTGAACATTCAATGCCTAGGCATGACACTTTTAAGGTTCATTTAGTCTCCTTTCAAAAGAATAAAGCATAGGTTTATTTGCCTTAGGAATGTTTGACAAGTCATATGAAGATAGGTCCATATATGCCTTGACACATTATGCAAACCCTTTAATCTCTTTGAAGAAAATCACGTATGTTGTGTGCCTCGAACCTTTTGATATTAGTTGCCTAGGCTCTATGCCTTAGTGCAATTAAATTGCATATTTATTGTCATGAAAACCTTTTAGTCCCCTTGATAGTGAACCAAAATACACACATCATATGCCCATGGAGATCATGCAAGTCATTAGTCAAGATTCACATGCCATATGCCTTAGATTTTTGCTACAAGATCATGGAGAATAAGCCTCAAAGGCTTTATTTTTGCAGAAATATATGGAGATGCTTTCCTTATTTTTATGATTTTTTAGAGAAAAATCAAAAGATTGTAAATGCAGTATACTTGGAAAACAAAAAGCCTTGTGATATTTTGTAAAAGAAAAATCAAATCAGGATGGAATCTAGGCAAAAATTAGGAATTAAAGCTGCAATATCTTTGTAAAAGCAATGTTTTAAAGCAATATCTTATAAATTGCTTTTAAAACAATTGTTAAAGCAGTTAAAATAGGAAAGATGCTCTTTTGATTCCCTTGCGCGAATTGAGCATAATAGGACAAATATTTTGCTTTTATGAGGCAGATTAGACAGATTTGGTGGGGACCACCTAGAGCATCAAGCTGGCAGCTTTTATTTTCAGTTTGGAGGCAGTTTGAGGGGATTTTTGGACGCTTTTTGATGAATTCCGAAAATAGGTTTGCAAATATGTTTTTAGGAGCTTTTTGAAAAAAAAATTGAGTTCTTTTGGGCAAGGCTTTATAGTTGATATTCTTTTTTAGAGAGTCAGTTAGCATCAGTTTCTTCTCTCTTGCAGAGTTGTATACAGGCAGTTGACTCACACATTTTATTTTTTCATGCATTGTACTCCTTCCAGTTCTAATAACAAATCATCTCGTTTCATATATTTTTGCAGTCTTGATCTAATGTTATATTGTGACGTTATTTGTCCTTTATTGTGTCTCAATACTGTTAAAAACTTAGTTCTTTCTAGTTGCATTTGTGTTTGATCCAAACCTTGTTGGAAATTACTTAAGGAATAAACTATCAGTGAAATTGTGAGGATTGAGGTTAGAGGATTTGTTTGTGAGTGATAGAATTTCATCCAGTTTAGATTCTAGAATTAGTTTGCATTTTAGTTACATCCTTCTATCCCTTTTCCCCTCAAGTTAGTAGTTTTGAAATTATAAGAGAACCAGCTCACTCTAGAGATTCATTCTCATGAAAGGAGACCCACATCCGAGAATGATTCCATGTTTCAACAAGTAGTTAAGTTTTCACAAAGCTTAATAAGGATGCATACTTGAATTGACAATAATTTTTGGCACGTCAGGTTGGACTTTGGAAGCAATTTCAAAGATATTTGTACCCTCATAGCTACTGTTTTGGTATACGTACCAGTTTTACCAGCCTTTGGAGGCTTTCAACATACTTGGTGACTCTACATGTTATTCTTCTAGTTTTGAGATGATTAGTTCATATCATCCATCATATCATGATGGTGTTACCAATTAAACATCTTATCAACTATATCAAAGCAACCATGCAGGTGGTTTTATACCAAACAACCATGAAACAACAACATACTAGCATGCACGACATGTTTACCACCCACCCACCCCTACTCAATCTTCCAATCAGCCAACACTGAGGGAGGATGCAAGCATAAAAGATACTTTGGCATTCATCATGGAGTAGAGAGACGAGATCCACAGGTTGTGGGAGTACAACATGCACCAGGATGAAATGGCATATTAGGCATGTCTTCATGAGTAGGAGTTGGGGGCACAAAAGGAATGTTTTGAATAAGAACTAGCTTCTAAAGAAAAGAAAATGAGGTTTTTGCTTCATCAAATGCATGGACAATGAATTCAAGCTCCTCCTGCCAGTGAAGTCAACCATTTCAGGATGAGGTATGTGGGTATAATTTTGCAAATTTTAATCAAAGTGAACCTACTATTCTTGCCAAAGTCAGGATTCCTCGTTTCAAGAACCCTATACCCTTGCAAGAACCTAGGTTGGTACAACCTGAATATGTTATGCTTCAAAATTAGCCACTTGAAGAATCTTTTCCCCACCAAGAGATTGGTTTTGAATGCAAACAGACTCCCAAGAAAATCAAAATCCCAAGATCTAATTTTACTCGGGAGCCTTCTTGCATCCAAGAACATCCAATGAATCTTTAGGTTTCCTAGATAGATGAATCTGACTGTCCTTTCACCATTCGCCTTCATAAAGATGGACCTATTGCCTTTCAAAATGACTCACTCACCATGAAAGAAGCTAGGAATATGAATTTATTGCATGTGACAATGGAACAATATAGATTAAAGAAGGAAAGAATTAAGCGGGAAAGGACTCCTTCTGATGAACCTTTCAATGATTACACTAATGACCCTCCTTGTCTTGTGAAAGATGACCAGCCAAACAAATCAAAAGAAAAGAAGGAGGTTGCTGCCACTAGTGTTGTTTTTACAGCTAATTATAAGCATCATACATATGAAAAGGTTGTTGTTTCAGACCTAGTACCAAACCCTCTAGATTTTGTTTCATTTAAAAAAAATTCTAACGCTATTCAAAAGCTGCATGAAGGCAGGATACAGAAAATGTAGTATGAAGAGGAGGAATCAGTTACTTTATTTGATCAGCTACCAGATTTTGTGCAAGTGGATGAGGAATCCATAGTCATAGCAAGGATATCGACTCTAGAATAGTAGAAAGGTAGCAGTGATTTGTTAAGTGAGGCCAAGCAATCTGATAGTGAAGTGTTGGTTCAAGTGCAGGTTAGCGAAAGTAACCCAATTTCGAAGGATCAAGAGCTTGAGGAGGATCTTTTGCAAGCTAAAATTGAGCTTTTCTGCTCATATTTGGCTGACCCTTTGGAGTAAAGTCATCTAGGATAGCAAGGACAAGAGGAAGAGATCAGGACATTTCTAGGTAAATCACTGGAGCAGTCTGATCTAGATTGTTTTGAAGAGTTGTCTTTCTATTGCACATAAGAGTTTGAGGTTAATGTTTTGCCAATTGGTGGTATGATGGAAAAGGTTAGTTCATTGTCTAACCATTTACCTTCATTCATAGAAGAGGGGACTTCTGATTCAAAGTGTTCTTCATTGAATGATGATATGTATTTTGAGCCTGATTTTGAAGAGCTATTAGCAACCCTGACACATGAGGAGGGCCCATTAACTATGGAGGAGGAACTTACATGGCAAGCCATCATGTAGAATGAAGATGATACTGCTACCCCTAAACATGCAAAATGCTTTCTTTCTGATCCAACACCTTCCAAGGGGTGTCCTATTAGATATCTAGCTAAGTTGGTAGCTGACAAGAGGGTACAACCTCGTAATGATATTGATCCACATCAACAAGAAAGGTATCAAGTCGAGTCGTATCAGTTTCCTTGTTCTTTTGATCAATTTCTTAAATAGGTGAAATGGGTAAGTACTTTCATATTCATGTTCAGACAAGTGTTACAGCTGTCTACTACTTGTCTATTCTTATTTACCCTCTTCGAGTCTAGTCACAAGCTGATGAAGCATTACAGATTATGGAGGAGGGGGAGTTATTTTATTGAACTAGTAAATGGTTTTGTCTAATCATGTTTCTCATCTGGTAGAGTAGGCTAGTTTAGGTTGTAGTCAATAAGTGCTCATGCACATTTGTTTTCATCATTTTGTTCTAGCCATCATGGCCTGCTAGTTTACTTTCAGTTAGTTTGTTTTAAGTTTTTTTGTTGCTGTTTGAACTAGTTGGAGAGCTAATTTGTAGTGTTTTCTAATTTTTTGAGAAGGACAGAGTATGACTCTATGCCCAAAGGATGTCAAGGCAACTGGTTAGATGCTTAGCAAGCAAGAATAAGTAGAAGTTGCTAGAAATGTTACCATTTTTTATCACAGCTGAAAATTTGGCAGAAACTATTTTGTTTTCAGTTTGATTTAAGGATGAAAGATTCATAATGTTATATCAGTTTGCATGGCTTGAAGTCATTTAAGTGGAGAGTTTAGTTTATCAATTTATCTCTTGCCTATTGCTTGTAAAGAGACATAAGGTATTGTATATCAGTTAGTATTCATTATGTTGCAGAAAGTTGTCTCATTTCATACTACAATGTTTCATTCATTTGATCAAATGATATAGATAGAATATTACAGTGTTTCATGCATTGAATGAAGAACAAAAAGAGAAATTAATTGTCCCACACAAGCTGTGGGAATAGCCAAATCTGAATATTTGATACAATATGTTATGTAACTAAAGAAGAACTAACAAATCATCTGAAGGAGAGGGTGCCAATCATTGCTTGAATTTAGTGTCGGTTGATTACATAAAGTTGCCCCATTCATTGCCGAGCTCCAAAGCTGTCATAACCTGCATTAGAGCAGAGAGAAAAGGGGGGTTTAGTACTCATGACATCATCTCATCCATACACTATATCAGTATGAACAGAATACATAATAGATCATCTGAGATAGTCAAGATCAAAAAGTACAATGAACATCATTTACATGCAAAAGATCGACGAAGGAAAAATCATCGATGATTTTCACTTTTGAGCTAATTTGTTTGTTTCATGTATAGGTGTAGGATAAGTCATGCAGATGTTAGAAGATAAAGCGTGTGGTGTAAAATGGGCTCCCACAAGGGTTGAACTCAACATACATACCCAAATTTTGCTTATCCATCCATGATCAATAATCCAATGAGGAGTATTCACCATCAATCAACAAGCAAAAGTGGGTGAACAAGTGAGTAATCAAGCATTAACTTTCTCATTTTCATGAAATGACAAAATCAGATTCAGGATTAAAATACATAAGCTACCTTTTAGTTGATGAGACATATCCAATTGTACATCATATTTGCTATTGACCAAAGTACTTGAGCATCATGACAACATGTGCCACATGCTACAATGTGTATCTATGAAAGAACATACCAATATTACAAATCTGGTAATAAAAGTACAAGAGTATGTCCCAGATACAAGGACAATCATAACATTAACATTGAAACAACAAATGAGAGACAACAAAGTCCATAAGACATATGTATGATGGAACAAATTGTAGGGAGCACAAGGAGTAGCCACAAGAGAATTCAATGATACTATCCTTCCATGACTTCATAGCTGAAGGTGCGTAAAAGTCATGTTGTGCCACATAACTTCATAATACATATTGCTTCAGCCACAATAATGAAGCCAAATTCAAACATTATTCAATAAAATGATGATAAAGGGACAGTCATTGGTTGTAAAACAGATCAAGGTTTTAAGTGACTATGACAGTCATAAGAATATGAGGCAATCACATCATTTACTCTCCATTCAAAGATACAAGGGACAACATAAAGACATATTGTTTCAACTAAAATGAATATCAATGATGAATGAAGACATGCATTCTTATCATGTCAGAGTTCTAATGTTTGTGAAGCTATAGAAGGAAATTAATGCAGATATTTTCATCACAAGGTTCAAAAGAAGCATAAAGTGTGTCATAGCGAACAACATGAGAAGATGCTACAATAGATAAAGCTACAATGCTACAACAGATAATATGATGCTATTATAAAAGTCATTACTAGTAGCACATTAGTCCATAGATGGCTTCTTTGTTCAGAGTTTCCATATCAGCAAGTTGTACAGAGAATAACATTTTCATAATGGATCAAGTATGTTGCAATGTTACATACGACAAATGACAATAAAACAACAATATATACATGGTATGTAAGGTATGAAGGGCGTGGCTTATAATGCTGCCTTTTTACACAAATATAACAACCATAACCAGATAGAGCAACATCCTTCAAGGAGAGTCTCAGTTATGATGTGATAGAAAGGGAAGAGAATGTGTATATTTTAGATTTCTGAGATCATATATACAACAACAATATGTCATAACAAGAGATCATATATAATATAGTAAACTAAAAAGTGGGAGAATATGCAGTTTTGTCTTTCAATTTATAAGTAGGTGCTGTCAGAAAGTATGTTAGGACCACGGCCTTTTATAGTGGCAAAGCCTTGTGACAGAGGGTTTCATCTTTTTTCTGTCTAATGGAAGAAAAATACACGACGTTTCACATTTTGAACTCATAATCAGTGCAAATGAAATAAGAACAAATGATATGCACAGAGATGTCACAACAGGTATGATGTGAAAATGAAAGTATGAAGTGGTAAGAAATGAAATCCCTTCTTGTATGTTATACTTAGACCCATTAGGGGTTTTGAAGCAAAGATAGGAGTGATAGAGAATAAAAGACTGGTCGAAGCTTGTGGAAGTGAGCACACAGAACATGTATTTTTTAATACATTTTTTGCATTTTTTCATGTGAATATCAAAGCCCATATTGGTCTATACAACATCATGTTTCAAATATTGAAGAGAGAGAAGATTTTAAGGAGAAACTCAGAGTTAATATGGAGGTCACGGCCCCTAAGGAAAGAAGTATATAGAAAAAATACAAGAAATAAAGAAGTATTTAGAGTAAAAGACTTACCTTTCCTTTCTGTGGAAGTGTGCAAAGGATTGCACAAAGGAGGATCGAACCCTGGTTCATCCAATGGTGTCTCATGACAAATTCCAGAGGGGATCGGTGAAAAAAAAATGATCACCAGATAAATAGAGATAAATAAAATGCATTAGAAAATGTTGACAAGCCATGGCTTTCAAGCCAAAATTTTGCCTTAAAACAAAAGGAAATTGATCAGATGTGTGAGAATGAGCTCACCTCTTCATTCTCTGGAGAGAGTCTTCATAAAATCACATTAAAACTACAAGAAATTCCATTTTTTTTATCAAACCCTAGCATGGCATTTGTGGCTTTAGCAGGGTCGACCTCTTAAAAGATGCAAGTGATAAAATGCTAAAAACTTAGGGCAAAGTTTTTTGTATTTAGGGTTTCAACATATGCCTAATGTCGAATAGTGTGATTTTATCACATTAATTTCATTTTTTGAAATGCCTTAGTTAATACTCATTGTGGGGGATCTTTGTCACCTTGTTTCTGCCTAGTGCCAAGATTTAAATCATAATCAAATGCCATAGGTCTCTTTTGAACATTCAATGCCTAGGCATGACACTTTTAAGATTCATTTAGTCTCCTTTTGAAGGATAAAGCATAAGTTTATTTGCCTTAGGAATGTTTGACAAGTCATATGAAGATAGGTCCATATATGCCTTGACACATTATGCAAACCCTTTAATCTCTTTTAAGAAGATCACTTATGTTGTGTGCCTTGAAGCTTTTGATATTAGTTACCTAGGCTCTATGCCTTAGTGCAATTAAATTGCATATCTATTGTCATGAAAACCTTTTTGTCCCCTTGATAATGAACCAAAATACACACATCATATGCCCATGGAGATCATGCAAGTCATGTGTCAAGATTCACATGCCATATACCTTAGATTTTTGCTGCAAGATCATGGAGAATAAGCTTCAAAGAATTTATTTTTGCAGAAATATATGGAGATGCTTTCCTTATTTTTATGATTTTTTAGAGAAAAATCAAAAGATTGTAAATGCAATATACCTGGAAAACAAAAAGCCTTGTGATATTTTGTAAAAGAAAAATCAAATCAGGATGGAATCTAGGAAAAAATTAGGAATTAAAGCTGTAATATCTTTGTAAAAGCAATGTTTTAAAACAATAACTTATAAATTGCTTTTAAAACAATTGTTGAAGTAGTTAAAATAGGAAAAATCCTCTTTTGATTCCCTTGGGCTAATTGAACATAATAGGACAAAGTTTTTGTTTTTATGAGGCAGATTGGACAAATTTGGATACAGATTTGGTGGGTACCACCTAGAGCATCAAATTGGCAGCTTTTATTTACAGTTTGAGGGGATTTTTAGAGGCTTTTTGATGGATTCAGAAAATGGGTTTGTAGATCTATTTTTAGGAGATTTTTGAACTTTATTTTAACAAGAACTTTTGGATAGGGCTTTAAAGTTGATATTCCTTTTCAGAGAGTTAGTTAGCATCAATTTCTTCTCTCTTGCAGAGTTGTATACAAGCAGTTGGCTCACACATTTTGTTTTTTCATGCATTGTACTCCTTCCAGTTCTAATAGCAAATCATCTTGTTTCATATATTTTTGCAGTCTTGATTTGATGTTATATTGTAACTTTATTTGTCCTTTATTGTGTCTCAATACTGTTAAAAACTTAGTTCTTCCTGGTTGTAGTTTGTGTTTGATCCAAACCTTGTTGTAAATTACTTAAGGAATAAACTATCAGTGAAAGTGTGAGGATTCATGTTAGAGGATCTGTTTGTGAGTGATAGAATTTCATCCAGTTTAGATTCCAGAATTAGTTTACATTTTAGTTACATCCTTTTATCCCTTTTCCCCTTAGGTCAGTAGTTTAGAAATTATAAGAGAACCAGCTCACTCTGGAGATTCGTTCTTATGAAAGGAGACCCACATCCGAGAAGGATTCCATGTTTCAACAAGTAGTTAACTTTTTGCAAAGCTTAATAAGGGTGCATACTTGAATTTACAACAACTACAAAGGTTGAAGGAGCATAAATTGTATGGGAAATTGACCAAGTGTTCATTCTTCCAGCCTAAGATACATTACCTCTGACACATTATCTCAGCTGAAGGAATTTCAATGGATCCAGCCAAAATTTAGGCAATTATAGACTGGCAAGTACTCTTAAGAATGTATCAGAGGTAAGGAGCTTTATTGGAATGGTTGGATACTACAGAAGGTTTGTGGAGAATTTTTCTAAGTTAGATAACCCCATAACATCTCTTTAGTGTGAAGGAAAGAGGTTTGAGTGGACTAAAAAGTGTGCAAATGTCTTCCAACAGTTGAAGGAAGCACTTACCACCACTCCAATCCTACAAATGCCTGATCTAGAAAGGGAATTTGTAGTATGGACAAATGCCTCATTAGATGGGTTAGGTGTAGTTTTGATGCAAGATGGGTGGTGATCACTTTTGAATCCTAAAAATATGAACTCAATTATCCTACTCACGATCTAGAACTTGCAACAGTTGTGCTTTCTTTCCAGGTCTTGAGGAATTATTTAGTGGGGAGACCATTTAAATTGAATATTGATTATAAAGGGCTCTAATATTTATTCACACAACCTAACTTAAATGCTAGACAAAGAAGCTGGATAGAATTATTAAGTAACTATGAGATAGACATTTCATATGTTAAGGGTATGGAGAACCGGGTTGCTGATGCCTTAAGTCATAGGACCAGACTAGACACAATCACTTGAGTAAAGTTTAGAATGCCTAAAATTATTAAGAAGATGCAATAAAAGGACCCCTTTTATTAGTAAACAAGGCTAGAACTACAATAAGGGATTGGTACAAAAGCGTATCATCTGGGAGATGATGGTATCCTATGTTATCAAAAATAATATATGTACCTAAAGAAGGAGACTTTAGAACAAAATCCTTGAGGAAACCCATAATGTACCCTACCAAGCACATCAAGGTGTAACTAAGATGTATGCAGATTTGAAAACTCATTATTTATGGCTAGAAATGAAAAAGGAAGTAGTGAATTTTGTTGTAAAGTGTCTAGAATGCCAACGGGTCAAGGCTAAACATTGCCATCTAGCAAGAACATTATACTCCCACGAGTTTCCTTGGCACAATTGGTCAGTGATTTCAATGGATTTTGTGACAAGATTTCCTAATTTTAGTACCACCATGATAGCATCTTGGTGATAGTTGATAAATTAACCAAGGTAGAACACTTCATACCTTGTAATGTTAAGGATGACGCTCCAAGTTTAGCAAAAAGATTGATAAAAGAGGTAGTCAAGTTACATGGGATGCTAGAAGTGATTATATATGATAGGGATAAACTATTTACTTCCAAATTTTAGATATCCCTCATGACCTTTATAGGTACTAAACTCAATTTTAGTATTGTCCACCACCCTGAAACAAATGGCCAAATAGAAAGAGTTAATCAGGTTATGGAGGATATGCTTCAAATGTATGTAGTGGATCAACCCAAGAAATGGGGAAAGTATTTACCCCTAATTGATTTTGCATACAATAACTCCTACCATTCCTCCATTCAAATGGCCCCTTTCGAGGTGCTTTGCAGTAGGAAGTGCAGAACCCATTGGACCCAAACTACTTCAGGAATATGATAGGTAGGGATGCCAAACTACAAAAGATCATTAGGGAGAGGTTGAAGGAAATGAAGTATTGATAAGAGAGTTATGTAGATGCTAAGTGAACCACTGAGAGAATTTGTAGTTGGAGACAGTGTTTCTTCACGTCAAACCTTAGAAAAGTTCAATAAAATTTGGCAAGGATGCCAAATTATCCCTGCGATATATTGGACCATTTGAGATACTTGAAAAGATTATCCCTGTGGCTTATAGACTAGATCTTCCACCATCTCTCTCTCACACTTATAATGTGTTTCATGTATCAATGCTTAAGAAATATATTGTTGATCCCACACGTGCAATTGATTGGCGGGCACTATAGGTAGAAGATGTCGGAGATATCCACCTCAAACTACTCTCAATCATAGATAAGTGCAACATAAACTATGCAATAGAACAATACCACAGGTTAATGTCCTTTCAGACTAGTATGGGGAGCAAGGAGCTACCTAGGAAAATGAAAATTTAATTAGACTAGAATATCCAAACTCATTTTAGCTAAGCTGAGATGGCTTAATCCTAAGGGGGGTAGGATGTCACATCCCCGTATGAACCCATTCTAAGGCCCCATAGTCTCAATGTACTTTGGACTTGCGGTGGAGACTTGAAACTTAATATTAACTCTATTTGTGTGTGTAAGTCCCTGTATGAGTGTGTATACTTAGGTGAATGTACTTTTGATGGTTGATAGTGATGTATGCATATCAAAATCTAGTTATGTTTATCATTTGATTTATATATAGATATATTTGACCATATTTCATCTAACCTGGACTAACTAAATTGTGAATGTTGTGAGGAACAATGTGCGCAGGTGATAGGGTGCATGGTGGAGTGGACTTTGTAGATCCTTTAATTGAAAATGACTTTAATGACAACCTTTCCAAGAAACTAGTTAATCTTGTGACTCATCCAGAATAGAAATTGGTATGTTCATACCAATCCCTAGTCAGTCTCGTCTGTTACTTGTG
The DNA here is from genome assembly GCA_027924645.1 of Cunninghamia lanceolata. Taxonomy (NCBI): domain Eukaryota; kingdom Viridiplantae; phylum Streptophyta; class Pinopsida; order Cupressales; family Cupressaceae; genus Cunninghamia; species Cunninghamia lanceolata. The sequence goes on from BSBN01000934.1 coordinate 7,969,706, forward strand.
GAGTTAAGGTCATAGTTCAAGTCTTCCTACTAGGTAACTGCTACCTCATGCATATTAGTTTCTAAACACTTTGCATTCAACTTGTATTTTCTGTAATACCAATATGGGATCACATTGTGAGTTCTAGCCTATGGGGTGATAGTTCATAATAGTGGTAATAAACTTTGTAATTATGAAATTATATATATATAGCATGAATGTCTACAGACCAACCTCATCATCATCATCTTCGCCATCATCATCATATTTCCGAAAGCCACCAACATCATCATATTTCGGCTTTACTCTGTCAGCATCATGTTTCCGAAAACCAACAGCATCATCATCATGTCCGACCAGCGCGAACATCCTCCTGACGTCCACTGTTCACCTCACCGACAATTTCCGTCTTCTCTACCTTCAACATCATCATGATGTTCAACAGGCACAAACATCCTCCGGTTGCACTGTTCATCGGGCGCCAAGCTCTAGCGGCCTCATCATGATATTTCACACCACCTTCATCAGCAGGATATTCAACATCCGGTTGCTCCAAATATCCTGATGACGTTCCACTTCAACAACTTGCCTTCGATGCTCCACTGCCCGACGATACAAGCAACAGCATCATGATATTCAACAGGATAACGAACATCCGGTTCTTCCCAATTATCCTAATGATGACAAACCCTAACTCCTCGCACCGTTCACTCGATGCTGACGTCACCCGATATCCTGATGACGTAGATCCTGATGACGATGACGTCACCCGCAGTTTCACAATATCCTGCTGCTCCGAAATGTCCTGATGACGTATGTCATGATGATGATGACGTCATATCCTGATGACCTTCTCAATACTTAGTCAGAAAAAACACAACTTCCACTCCCGCATCTACTCGCGATATGCGGATGTTTGGCACTCCCAATATGATGATCCTGATGCCGATACACTCCTCGGCTCCTCCTGCTGATGATCACCCTGACGAACCCGCACTTCATGCGCTCAACTGCATCATGTTCATCTTCATTTATCCGGATGATGATGCCTAACCCGACTGCAGGATATTTGTAGAAATATCCTGATGATGCCGTCTTCACGAACTTCTGCACTTAGCGAAATCTCTCTTCGCCGATCCACCAGGGATGACCTGATCCAACCTCAGGGTGATCTTCCAACTCCAGTTTATCAACTTGACCTAGCACATGAGGATGCTAGGCTTCTCAGCATCTGTCGACCGCGATCCTGTGCACCTGCATGCAAACAGAAAACAACCTAACATCTAACCTACTGTACATTACCATTCCACCGATCAGGTGAGTCAACCGGTGGAATGGATCAGGAAATCCATGAAAAACTCTCAAACCCGCGATCGATTACAGGAAGGAGATCAAACAGAAAACAAAACAGGATCTTTATTGATTCACAGATGTAATACAATATGATGTTCCTTACACAGAACACTCAACCTACTCTGCGCAACACTACACTGCCGATCGATTTTCTACAATCAACCGATCCCATGCTTATAAAGATTTCAATATGAGTACTACTGACCCAACTCCAAGCGGCTGGGAACTCTCCAAGCGGCTGGGAGATCCCACTGAACATACATCATGACAGCTGTTATAACTAACTAGCTAAAAATAGCAAAAGCCTGGTCAGCATGATCTTATCCTGATCAGCATGACCTTATTACATGCATCTGGTCTTAACAGACCTTCTTGGAAACACAAACAAGACCTAAACTACTAACTGCCTTATCATGACCAGCTGTCAGGTAGGGGCTCCTGCACCATACTCCCCAACAGAAAAGAACTCATGTCCCATGAGTTTAGCATGTGGAAGTCCTCCACCTTTACACTTTGCTTTGTCAATCTTCTGACCTATTCCAGCTTTAGCGGCTGCTGTCTCTTGGCTGCTCCAAGACTTCTGAACTGTAACTTGCTTGCTGGCAAGTAAATCCTCATGCCTGTTGATGTAGGCCTTTCTCAGGTTATCTCTGTGTTTGTCAGATTGTCTGACCAGAACCTCTGGCTGAACTACCTCTTGAACTCCTGAAGTGTTCAAGTCTATCTTCCTTTCAACTCTCATAGGACAAACAATAGTCCCAACTATGACAACATCCTTGTCATTCCTCTGAACTGGTGGCTGTTTGCACCCCTGCTGCTGACCCTGCTGCTGACCTCTGTCAGTCACAACTGAAACTGTCTTCAGCTTGTTGTCTGTAACAACTCCTTTCCCTGCAGTGTCCTGAACTGCCTTCATGCCTGCTCCTCTAGGCATCTGCATATACTCCTTCTTTCCCATTAAAATGATTTGAGCTGCCTTCTGTACTGCAGCTTTTGCCTGCAATGGCATCAACTTAATAATCTTCCCATCCTTCTTGATGGTGTAGGTATTACCATACCCATCATACAGTACCCTTCTGTCAAATTGCCATGGTCTACCCAACAGTAGGTGACAGCATTCCATGGGCAATATGTCACACAAAATTCTATCCTGATATGGTCCAATCTGGAAATCCACATATGCCTGTTCAGAGACAAAAAGTGATTGACTATCACTCACCCAAGATGCCTTGTAAGGGTGTGGATGTGGAATCCTTTCCAGCTTCAGTTTATCAACCATTTCCTGAGATACCATGTTGTCTGTTGACCCAGTATCAATGACAACTTTACAGATCTTACCCTTGCTCTTACATGTGGTTTTGAAAAGAGCTCTTCGTTGCATCATATCCTTTGCTGCCTGCAAACTTGTTTTCCTTAACATCAATGATTCTCCACTCTCTGGATAGCCAAAATTCTCAGGGCCTTTGGTTGGACTCGGTGCACTTTCTTCTTCCTTCTCTTCTTGTACCAGTTGTACTCTCTTGTCACTTGTTCTATCATTTCTGGATGATGAACCTTTGTTTTCTGGACATTTGAAGGATGGATGACCAAACTCTCCACAGGTGTAGCATTTACCTGAAAATGTAGTAGAACCTCTACCACCTCCAAATCTTCCTCTATTACCTTTCCATCCACCTCTGAAATCATACTGTCCTTGTCCTTTACCAGTGTCTTCTTGAACCTCATTGGGTTGCTTTTGTGTAGGGGCTGCTCCTCTTCCCCTGTTGTGTCCTCTTCCTCTCATGGACTTATCATGTCCTCTATTCAGCTTTTCTTCAATCCTGATTGCCATTTGATAACAATCCTCCACATTCTTAGGGTTAGCTAACACTAACTCATCCTGTATGTTAAACCTCAAACCTGCCAAGTACCTAGCCACCTTTTCTACCTCATTCTCATGATGACCAGATCTCATACTCAACAGATAAAATTCCTCAGTATATGATTTCACATCCCTGTCTTTCTGCTTTAAAAATTGCAGCTTCTTAAACATCTGGATTTCATAATCCCTTGGCAAGAATTTACCCTTTATCCTTGCTACCATCTTATCCCAAGAAGTGATCTTAGACTTCCCTTGCTTCCTTCTCTCAGATTGTACATAATCCCACCATACCAAAGCATGACCTCCTAACTTGGTCTTTGCAATCTTTACCTTCTGATCCTCAGCAACATCTTCACATTCAAAGTGATTATCCAGTGCAGCAATCCAATCCAACAACTCATCTTCATTCAAGCTTCCAGTATACTTGGAAACATCAACCTTTACCTTAGGTTTTTCACTCTGCACTGCCTTTAACAGTTTTGCCAATCTCTGGTCTTCAGCATCCAGATCTTCAGCTACCTCTTCATACTCTTCAACAGTATCTGCCTCTTCTTCAGACTCACTGTCTTCCACTTCCCTCTTTTTGTTCTTTTCCAGGGCTGTCAGCCTGGCTTGAAGTGCTTCAGCAAGCTCCTTCATCTTCCTCATCTCTCTAGCATGTTTCTCCTTCATTTCCTGCAATTCCCTTGCAGTACCATTACCTTTAGGAGGCATTTTGTCAACCTCTCAATCAACACACAACACAATCAACTCTATCTCCACCTCTGCCCTTTCGGTGACAGAATCAACACACAACAGCCCAGACCTTTTGCTGAGCTCTGATACCACTATGATGCAGAGGCATCCACACTATATCATTCGCATATAGCATGAATGTCTACAGACCAACCTCATCATCATCATCTTCGCCATCATCATCATATTTCCTAAAGCCACCAACATCATCATATTTCGGCTTTACTCTGTCAGCATCATGTTTCCGAAAACCAACAGCATCATCATCATGTCCGACCAGCGCGAACATCCTCCTGACGTCCACTGTTCACCTCACCGACAATTTCCGTCTTCTCTACCTTCAACATCATCATGATGTTCAACAGGCGCAAACATCCTCCGGTTGCACTGTTCATCGGGCGCCAAGCTCTAGCGGCCTCATCATGATATTTCACATCACCTTCATCAGCAGGATATTCAACATCCGGTTGCTCCAAATATCCTGATGACGACCTTCAACACCTTCCCTTCGATGCTCCACTGCCCGACGATACAAGCAACAGCATCATGATATTCAACAGGATAACGAACATCCGGTTCTTCCCAATTATCCTGATGATGACAAACCCTAACTCCTCGCACCGTTCACTCGATGCTGACGTCACCTGATATCCTGATGACGTAGATCCTGATGACGATGACGTCACCCGCAGTTTCACAATATCCTGCTGCTCCGAAATGTCCTGATGACGTATGTCATGATGATGATGACGTCATATCCTGATGACCTTCTCAATACTTAGTCAGAAAAAACACAACTTCCACTCCCGCATCTACTCGCGATATGCGGATGTTTGGCACTCCCAATATGATGATCCTGATGCCGATACACTCCTCGGCTCCTCCTGCTGATGATCACCCCGACGAACCCGCACTTCATGCGCTCAACTGCATCATGTTCATCTTCATTTATCCGGATGATGATGCCTAACCCGACTGCAGGATATTTGCAGAAATATCCTGATGATGCCGTCTTCACGAACTTCTGCACTTAGCGAAATCTCTCTTCGCCGATCCACCAGGGATGACCCGATCCAACCTCAGGGTGATCTTCCAACTCCAGTTTATCAACTTGACCTAGCACATGAGGATGCTAGGCTTCTCAGCATCTGTCGACCGCGATCCTGTGCACCTGCATGCAAACAGAAAACAACCTAACATCTAACCTACTGTACATTACCATTCCACCGATCAGGTGAGTCAACCGGTGGAATGGATCAGGAAATCCATGAAAAACTCTCAAACCCGCGATCGATTACAGGAAGGAGATCAAACAGAAAACAAAACAGGATCTTTATTGATTCACAGATGTAATACAATATGATGTTCCTTACACAGAACACTCAACCTACTCTGCGCAACACTACACTGCCGATCGATTTTCTACAATCAACCGATCCCATGCTTATAAAGATTTCAATATGAGTACTACTGACCCAACTCCAAGCGGCTGGGAACTCTCCAAGCGGCTGGGAGATCCCACTGAACATACATCATGACAGCTGTTATAACTAACTAGCTAAAAATAGCAAAAGCCTGGTCAGCATGATCTTATCCTGATCAGCATGACCTTATTACATGCATCTGGTCTTAACAGACCTTCTTGGAAACACAAACAAGACCTAAACTACTAACTGCCTTATCATGACCAGCTGTCAGGTAGGGGCTCCTGCACCATACTCCCCAACAGAAAAGAACTCATGTCCCATGAGTTTAGCATGTGGAAGTCCTCCACCTTTACACTTTGCTTTGTCAATCTTCTGACCTATTCCAGCTTTAGCGGCTGCTGTCTCTTGGCTGCTCCAAGACTTCTGAACTGTAACTTGCTTGCTGGCAAGTAAATCCTCATGCCTGTTGATGTAGGCCTTTCTCAGGTTATCTCTGTGTTTGTCAGATTGTCTGACCAGAACCTCTGGCTGAACTACCTCTTGAACTCCTGAAGTGTTCAAGTCTATCTTCCTTTCAACTCTCATAGGACAAACAATAGTCCCAACTATGACAACATCCTTGTCATTCCTCTGAACTGGTGGCTGTTTGCACCCCTGCTGCTGACCCTGCTGCTGACCTCTGTCAGTCACAACTGAAACTGTCTTCAGCTTGTTGTCTGTAACAACTCCTTTCCCTGCAGTGTCCTGAACTGCCTTCATGCCTGCTCCTCTAGGCATCTGCATATACTCCTTCTTTCCCATTAAAATGATTTGAGCTGCCTTCTGTACTGCAGCTTTTGCCTGCAATGGCATCAACTTAATAATCTTCCCATCCTTCTTGATGGTGTAGGTATTACCATACCCATCATACAGTACCCTTCTGTCAAATTGCCATGGTCTACCCAACAGTAGGTGACAGCATTCCATGGGCAATATGTCACACAAAATTCTATCCTGATATGGTCCAATCTGGAAATCCACATATGCCTGTTCAGAGACAAAAAGTGATTGACTATCACTCACCCAAGATGCCTTGTAAGGGTGTGGATGTGGAATCCTTTCCAGCTTCAGTTTATCAACCATTTCCTGAGATACCATGTTGTCTGTTGACCCAGTATCAATGACAACTTTACAGATCTTACCCTTGCTCTTACATGTGGTTTTGAAAAGAGCTCTTCGTTGCATCATAGTGGTATCAGAGCTCAGCAAAAGGTCTGGGCTGTTGTGTGTTGATTCTGTCACCGAAAGGGCAGAGGTGGAGATAGAGTTGATTGTGTTGTGTGTTGATTGAGAGGTTGACAAAATGCCTCCTAAAGGTAATGGTACTGCAAGGGAATTGCAGGAAATGAAGGAGAAACATGCTAGAGAGATGAGGAAGATGAAGGAGCTTGCTGAAGCACTTCAAGCCAGGCTGACAGCCCTGGAAAAGAACAAAAAGAGGGAAGTGGAAGACAGTGAGTCTGAAGAAGAGGCAGATACTGTTGAAGAGTATGAAGAGGTAGCTGAAGATCTGGATGCTGAAGACCAGAGATTGGCAAAACTGTTAAAGGCAGTGCAGAGTGAAAAACCTAAGGTAAAGGTTGATGTTTCCAAGTATACTGGAAGCTTGAATGAAGATGAGTTGTTGGATTGGATTGCTGCACTGGATAATCACTTTGAATGTGAAGATGTTGCTGAGGATCAGAAGGTAAAGATTGCAAAGACCAAGTTAGGAGGTCATGCTTTGGTATGGTGGGATTATGTACAATCTAAGAGAAGGAAGCAAGGGAAGTCTAAGATCACTTCTTGGGATAAGATGGTAGCAAGGATAAAGGGTAAATTCTTGCCAAGGGATTATGAAATCCAGATGTTTAAGAAGCTGCAATTTTTAAAGCAGAAAGACAGGGATGTGAAATCATATACTGAGGAATTTTATTTGTTGAGTATGAGATCTGGTCATCATGAGAATGAGGTAGAAAAGGTGGCTAGGTACTTGGCAGGTTTGAGGTTTAACATACAGGATGAGTTAGTGTTAGCTAACCCTAAGAATGTGGAGGATTGTTATCAAATGGCAATCAGGATTGAAGAAAAGCTGAATAGAGGACATGATAAGTCCATGAGAGGAAGAGGACACAACAGGGGAAGAGGAGCAGCCCCTGCACAAAAGCAACCCAATGAGGTTCAAGAAGACACTGGTAAAGGACAAGGACAGTATGATTTCAGAGGTGGATGGAAAGGTAATAGAGGAAGATTTGGAGGTGGTAGAGGTTCTACTACATTTTCAGGTAAATGCTACACCTGTGGAGAGTTTGGTCATCCATCCTTCAAATGTCCAGAAAACAAAGGTTCATCATCCAGAAATGATAGAACAAGTGACAAGAGAGTACAACTGGTACAAGAAGAGAAGGAAGAAGAAAGTGCACCGAGTCCAACCAAAGGCCCTGAGAATTTTGGCTATCCAGAGAGTGGAGAATCATTGATGTTAAGGAAAACAAGTTTGCAGGCAGCAAAGGATATGATGCAACGAAGAGCTCTTTTCAAAACCACATGTAAGAGCAAGGGTAAGGTCTGTAAAGTTGTCATTGATACTGGGTCAACAGACAACATGGTATCTCAGGAAATGGTTGATAAACTGAAGCTGGAAAGGATTCCACATCCACACCCTTACAAGGCATCTTGGGTGAGTGATAGTCAATCACTTTTTGTCTCTGAACAGGCATATGTGGATTTCCAGATTGGACCATATCAGGATAGAATTTTGTGTGACATATTGCCCATGGAATGCTGTCACCTACTATTGGGTAGACCATGGCAATTTGACAGAAGGGTACTGTATGATGGGTATGCTAATACCTACACCATCAAGAAGGATGGGAAGATTATTAAGTTGATGCCATTGCAGGCAAAAGCTGCAGTATAGAAGGTAGCTCAAATCATTTTAATGGGAAAGAAGGAGTATATGCAGATGCCTAGAGGAGCAGGCATGAAGGCAGTTCAGGACACTGCAGGGAAAGGAGTTGTTACAGACAACAAGCTGAAGACAGTTTCAGTTGTGACTGACAGAGGTCAGCAGCAGGGGTGCAAACAGCCACCAGTTCAGAGGAATGACAAGGATGTTGTCATAGTTGGGACTATTGTTTGTCCTATGAGAGTTGAAAGGAAGATAGACTTGAACACTTCAGGAGTTCAAGAGGTAGTTCAGCCAGAGGTTCTGGTCAGACAATCTGACAAACACAGAGATAACCTGAGAAAGGCCTACATCAACAGGCATGAGGATTTACTTGCCAGCAAGCAAGTTACAGTTCAGAAGTCTTGGAGCAGCCAAGAGACAGCAGCCGCTAAAGCTGGAATAGGTCAGAAGATTGACAAAGCAAAGTGTAAAGGTGGAGGACTTCCACATGCTAAACTCATGGGACATGAGTTCTTTTCTGTTGGGGAGTATGGTGCAGGAGCCCCTACCTGACAGCTGGTCATGATAAGGCAGTTAGTAGTTTAGGTCTTGTTTGTGTTTCCAAGAAGGTCTGTTAAGACCAGATGCATGTAATAAGGTCATGCTGATCAGGATAAGATCATGCTGACCAGGCTTTTGCTATTTTTAGCTAGTTAGTTATAACAGCTGTCATGATGTATGTTCGGTGGGATCTCCCAGCCGCTTGGAGAGTTCCCAGCCGCTTGGAGTTGGGTCAGTAGTACTCATATTGAAATCTTTATAAGCATGGGATCGGTTGATTGTAGAAAATCGATCGGCAGTGTAGTGTTGCGCAGAGTAGGTTGAGTGTTCTGTGTAAGGAACATCATATTGTATTACATCTGTGAATCAATAAAGATCCTGTTTTGTTTTCTGTTTGATCTCCTTCCTGTAATCGATCGCGGGTTTGAGAGTTTTTCATGGATTTCCTGATCCATTCCACCGGTTGACTCACCTGATCGGTGGAATGGTAATGTATAGTAGGTTAGATGTTAGGTTGTTTTCTGTTTGCATGCAGGTGCACAGGATCGCGGTCGACAGATGCTGAGAAGCCTAGCATCCTCATGTGCTAGGTCAAGTTGATAAACTGGAGTTGGAAGATCACCCTGAGGTTGGATCGGGTCATCCCTGGTGGATCGGCGAAGAGAGATTTCGCTAAGTGCAGAAGTTCGTGAAGACGGCATCATCAGGATATTTCTGCAAATATCCTGCAGTCGGGTTAGGCATCATCATCCGGATAAATGAAGATGAACATGATGCAGTTGAGCGCATGAAGTGCGGGTTCGTCGGGGTGATCATCAGCAGGAGGAGCCGAGGAGTGTATCGGCATCAGGATCATCATATTGGGAGTGCCAAACATCCGCATATCGCGAGTAGATGCGGGAGTGGAAGTTGTGTTTTTTCTGACTAAGTATTGAGAAGGTCATCAGGATATGACGTCATCATCATCATGACATACGTCATCAGGACATTTCGGAGCAGCAGGATATTGTGAAACTGTGGGTGACGTCATTGTCATCAGGATCTACGTCATCAGGATATCGGGTGACGTCAGCATCGAGTGAACGGTGCGAGGAGTTAGGGTTTGTCATCATCAGGATAATTGGGAAGAACCGGATGTTCGTTATCCTGTTGAATATCATGATGCTGTTGCTTGTATCGTCGGGCAGTGGAGCATCGAAGGGAAGGTGTTGAAGGTCGTCATCAGGATATTTGGAGCAACCGGATGTTGAATATCCTGCTGATGAAGGTGATGTGAAATATCATGATGAGGCCGCTAGAGCTTGGCGCCCGATGAACAGTGCAACCGGAGGATGTTTGCGCCTGTTGAACATCATGATGATGTTGAAGGTAGAGAAGACGGAAATTGTCGGTGAGGTGAACAGTGGACGTCAGGAGGATGTTCGCGCTGGTCGGACATGATGATGATGCTGTTGGTTTTCGGAAACATGATGCTGACAGAGTAAAGCCGAAATATGATGATGTTGGTGGCTTTAGGAAATATGATGATGATGGCGAAGATGATGATGATGAGGTTGGTCTGTAGACATTCATGCTATATGCGAATGATATAGTGTGGATGCCTCTGCATCAATGTCACATCCCCGTATGAACCCATTCTAAGGCCCCATAGTCTCAATGTACTTTGGACTTGCGGTGGAGACTTGAAACTTAATATTAACTCTATTTGTGTGTGTAAGTCCCTGTATGAGTGTGTATACTTAGGTGAATGTACTTTTGATGGTTGATAGTGATGTATGCATATCAAAATCTAGTTATGTTTATCATTTGATTTATATATAGATATATTTGACCATATTTCATCTAACCTGGACTAACTAAATTGTGAATGTTGTGAGGAACAATGTGTGCAGGTGATAGGGTGCATGGTGGAGTGGACTTTGTAGATCCTTTAATTGAAAATGACTTTAATGACAACCTTTCCAAGAAACTAGTTAATCTTGTGACTCATCCAGAATAGAAATTGGTATGTTCATACCAATCCCTAGTCAGTCTCGTCTGTTACTTGTGGAGTTAAGGTCATAGTTCAAGTCTTCCTACTAGGTAACTGCTACCTCATGCATATTAGTTTCTAAACACTTTGCATTCAACTTGTATTTTCTGTAATACCAATATGGGATCACATTGTGAGTTCTAGCCTATGGGGTGATAGTTCATAATAGTGGTAATAAACTTTGTAATTATGAAATTATATATATATATATATAATTTTGAAGGAAGTTTTATAATAATTATAATTATAGTGTAATCATTATTATTATTGATTTCCATTCTAATACATTGAATATATTAAATGATTAAAGAAATAAATTATTAGAAGTAATTGATGATGGGAGTATAAAAGATAATAAGAAACTTACAAAAAAATAAGAGGAAACGAAAAAAAATAGTAGAAGTCAAAAAAATGAGAAGAAGAAATAAGAAGAGGCATAGGGTTTATAAAGAGATTTTATGGCCAAGAAGGTGAGGAGGGCAACCAACATTTAATATTTGGTTGGCCCTCTTGAAGGAGGAATTGGGACACCATGCCTCAACAATAATTCATGCACCCAAGAACACCTTGCAAACAGGGAATAAATTGATAGACAACACTAGAAATGAAGGACGGGATGTAGAAATAAAGAGGCATGATGATGGCATTTTTGACCAGTTTTTCAGTTTTGGAGAGTAGAGGAGGGGTGTTTAGAATGATAGGCTAGAGTTTGGAGGTTGTTTGACTGAGCGTGAGCTACCCAACATCATTTCATAGCCCTCTATATTGAATTCTATTTCTTAAGAATAGGTTTATCCCTTTTACTTGTCTTTAGAAATAAATTTATATGTTTTGTTGGTATGATTACCATAGGGGATTAGAAATGCTAGTATTATGGAACAAAAATTTTAAATATTAAGTAATAGGTTTCATCTTCTCTGGCTGGAATAAAATATTAAGTTATGTATTTAATCATTTGAGGTTCATCTTCTTCTTGAGAAGACCTAACCACCATAGTAGTCTCAACCAAAAACAAGTTGGGCAACGTAAATGAGTGTAGGGAAACTTCATTTCAGTCCATGACAACTACTGCAACTTTTATAGATGCTTTTCTAGTAATTTCTTCTATTTGCTCCTACTAATCCTTAGAAGTTGTATTTCCATCTATATCACACAACTACAACAGGGATAAGAGGGAATAATGATATTTATATATGTATATGCTACTATTTATTCAATCTAATAACCTCTATCAAGCTTAGCATTTCATTTCAAAGTTAGTTGCAGGGGTGAGTAGAGAAAATCGTACCAATATTTACTGTTAATGTGACAAAATAACATAAATAGAATCTTAGACAAGTCCTGAGAATTGTTTCACAAAATGCCTCAAGTAAAAGAGACTATAAAATGCCATGCTAGGTCATAATGAGCTACCATAGGTCATATGAAACTTCTAAAAGCATATAAATTATTTTCTTGCCCACCAGGGTTTACATTTGTGTTTGTAAAGTGGGTAATGGTACCTCTCACTTCAGATTTACAGTTGTAATTCCTATTATTTATTTCATAGCCCTCTTAAAATTATGGGTAACATTCTATGAAGTTGTTGGTAGGCTTCTAAATTATTGACTTTTATTTTACTTGAGTAAACAAAGGTTAGCACTTTGTTCTTGGTCATGTTTTACATGTGGATAACAGTAATTAAGGTCAATATGTAGCCACATCTCTCAGATTTTGGTTCCATGTTTCCTTTGATCTTCTTTTAAAATAGGACAACAATAATAAAAGTTATATAGTCAGCTATTTCTACTTTGATTGGGTGTTATGTAGTATGTTTATGAACATAGCAACAACAATTCTTTAATCTTGTTGACTAGATTATAGATGGCATGGTTTTTTTTCTTGGTTATCTTAGCACGTGTAGTATCATGTTTCTAGCTTGTGGCTTGTGTAGTTATACACATTCTATCATTTGCATTCATAAGGGTTTGGAATGGATTAAATTCAATTAAGTATTTGATGGGACTTCTTATATATTGTCAAGACTTAGGTTGTTAATACTTGATAAATTTGCATGTTGAATGCACTTAAAAGTATAGTTTCACTCTTAAAGATTCTTTCCTTTTAATGTATTTGACTTTTCCTTACTATTGATAAATTGTCTATGGCTTGTCCTCATTCTGTAAGAGACTTTTGTTGGTAAATGGTTGAAGGATTAGGCATTCTAGCCAATCCTATCTAAATTTATTGTTTGTATAAGGGAATGTTGGTTGAAATTGGGATAGCCAAGTTATAATTAATGATTAAACTCTTTAACATGAATACCAATAGGCTAAAAACATGCCAATCCCTTGTGATGCAAAGAGAATTCAGTTAGATACTTGTGACTTAAGATCTGATTAAATTATGTAGCATCTAAATAATGAAACTTATATACCCTTTTAGCCATCTAAGAATGAATCTTTTCCAAGCTTATGTACCAGCATAAAGATGTTATTTACAAAAAGAAAATGGATATCTACTCTTAATATTATGTTAGACTCCATAAGTCATAGGTCAAAACCATAGACACATAAACTCTATGGCTTGTCTTGTTTATCTAACTCTAGGATGACTTAGTCCACTTATAGAACCAAGATCAATATAGATGTCAACCTGTATGGAAACACATAATGGTTGAAGTATGGGCTCTATGAGGGCATAGGTAGGAGGAATGCATTACTGCTATAATGTAGTAGTTCTACCCATTCTTTGGTGATCACCAACTAGTAAATCCTATAACTCACATAAAGATGAGCCTATCTATGCTCCAACTTGACAGTAGTCAGGGAGTGTGCTCTGCAAGTAGAGTGGTATGGTTGTATCCAGAGATAGTAGGCTATCACCCAGGTATACCAGTAAAGAATGACAGGTGCTTCTTAGGCATGAATGACTATCACCAGTAGCATGCAGGTTCTAGAGCCAGTGGCATGTGGGTGAAGGATGTCATTATTCACTATTCTGTATCTTTTAATATTAGTGGAAAGTCATAGTAGTGAAGCTGAAATTAACCAAAGGACCAGTTTCTTTCAAGTGTTAATTTCTATTTTTTTCTTAATCTATGTGGTTTCTAGTCTAGTTGTGCTAATATAGTAATAGTAAGCCTATTTGAAAGCTAGATACCATGAATTAGTAGTTACATGGTTTCTAAAAGATTTGGAATGAATAATCATCTCTCTTTTTGTGGTTCCCAGAGTCCATTAGTGGGTTGGGATAGGGAATTCTTATCCTTAAGGTGGGATTCACCATGCACTCTAGATGCTAGAGGATGAATGATTCTATGATGTGAACAACCACTTTCTTGCAGCTATATTATTTAACATAACACCCATGTCAGTATTGTTCATTTTTTGGCTTTCATTATTCACATTTCCTTAATACTGTTGTATAATTGTCGGGTAATCATGCATATTTTAGATTATTCTTTCTATGGAGAATAAGAAGGGGGAATTATGGCTAATGCATTAAACATGTATACTTGGCTTCCAGGATGCAAAAATGTAAATGGGCTTGTGGGATACAATAGATGGATAAATGGACTGTAAATGAAATAGTCTTATCTCCTCTTGCTAGTTGTATGATGATCCAATGAATTATTAGAAATTCCCTATTGCTATTACAAATTTTTAACATGTTCTCTTATTATTTTTATGAATTTATGTCATGTGTTCTAGCTACAAATTCTCAACTGGGTTGTAAATGTTTTAACTCAAATTCCTCATGAAGGCCTAATAACCATGCATGTATTTTCAATCATCTTCAAACCTATTTTGGTGTAGTCATGTAACATGTTTGTGATCTGTAGTAAGATCTGATTTAAAAAAAATGGTTGCATATTCTGGGGTTATTACATGATCCTTCATCTATAGTCCAACCTTAGGTAAATAAATTAAAATATTTATTTATCTAAGTTCATATCATCCCATTCAAAAAATTAAATAAATTCTTATATTTATTTAATTTTCTTTTTTAATCCACTTTTAATTAGTTGTCAAAATCATTAACCTTCCATAATCATTTGGGTATCATACAACATGATTGATCAAGGTAAATCTTACACAAGTTATGAAAGTTTAGGCATAGGTCAGAGGTATACCCTCGATTTGTATATGCTTTGTATGTTGGACATGGATAATATATTCACATCCCTCCAAAAATTTACTTTTCAATCTTTCACCATCCACTTTATCCAAGGCAAATCTCCACCATTGATTTGTGTTGAATCTTTGAATCCCCTTTGACTACCATTCATATTGTGACACTTATAGGATTTTTCATGTTTCCCATTCTCTCAATCAATTTCAACATTTTATCTCTTAAGACAATCCTAGCCCTCTATTCACTTATCTAAAACTCTATAAATAACACCATCCACAAGTCTTTTTCAATATACAAGTTGAATGTAATGTTATGCTATTGAGTTAAGCATTGACATAATAATCATCTCTCATCACAACTAGTCTTGAGGCACAAATATGATGACTTGGTGCAACAAGGAAACTTGTGGGTGGGAATTTATATTCATTTTTATGCTTTTTAGCTAGTTTCCTTAGGCTTAATCTTGAAGTAGTTTGTATTTGTGAATAAAATAGGTTGAATTTCATTTATCTTATTTTTATATATTCACTTTTATATGCGCACATTTTTAGCACATTAGGTGGAACACGTGTCCCGTTTTACTAATATTTTGTGTAGATTTTGCTACATATATTCAGGTTATAGTTCAGTGTGTGTAAGCTTGGTTTTAGCATATTTTCCTACTTGAGTTTGCGTGTTTCTAGTTTGGAACATCCATCTCTATGTTCTCTATCCCATCACTATCAACTTCTAACTTACTTTTTGAGCCTTTTTACAGTGTTTTAGTCTAATGTTTATACCAATTTTGTAAGTTTCTGCATTATTATCAATTTTCATCTAACCTAACCTTCTATTTTATCTATTTAACCACTATTTTTGTAAGTTAGACACAACTTTTTACCTAATCATGCATCAAAAAATTGAAACATGGTTTGAATGCATCTGTCTATACTTTAGCATCTTCATCTATGAATAGGCACATCTGTGCCCACACTCAAAACATTATTGCTATTAGTTTTGACCACATTTATTGTTTTTTTTTTCTTTTTTTCATTACTTTTCTAAGGATTCATAATTGTAAGATTTGCCACTCACTCTATGTTTTCTTATAGAGGGCATCATTTTACAATATTTTTTTCTTAACCTTAGGCCATTTTTGTATGCAAGCTTCACGAATCAACATATCTATCCAAAACCAGCACATCGATTACCTAACTCGCCATCTCCTTGGTAAGTGCAGGCAAACCTTTGTTTTTCATGATTTAGCTTGTTTGACTCTATTTTGAGTGTTTGTATAATATTTTAGCATTTTTGTTTATAGTATAATATTTCTATTTTAGGAATATATAATCACATTTTCTTAGGATATGTGCTTGACTAACCAAGCTGGACTAATCTTTTTCTTATTGCATGTTATGACTAACCCCGTGTTTTTCTAGCCTCTTATCATTTGCCTAAGACATCTAAGAAAAACACTAATGTGTTTTTGGTACCTTTGTGTGTCCAAGACTATCTTTGTTTTATCACTAGACTAGGTACACTTTATATGCTTAAGGGAATAAACACTTGTTTTCCGTATTTTTTAGTTCAAAATTGATTGTATGCTCTCTCCTTGCACCCTTGGGTGATCTTAGAAATCAAAACCTCAAGTTTGGTCTCTTTTAGTTATTTTTCAACCTAATAGATTAATGCTTATATGCTCTTTCCTCATGCTACAAGGTGACCTAAG
The DNA here is from genome assembly GCA_027924645.1 of Cunninghamia lanceolata. Lineage (NCBI taxonomy): Eukaryota > Viridiplantae > Streptophyta > Pinopsida > Cupressales > Cupressaceae > Cunninghamia > Cunninghamia lanceolata. Next base: position 7,986,386 of record BSBN01000934.1, read on the forward strand.
AAATAAAAAACACTTATGTTTCTTTCCCATTAGCGATTTTATCTAAATATTTCACCACCTTAGAGGATGACCCAAACCACATGTTTTGGTGAGGTATAAAAAGGAGGAGAGAGAAAACTTTACCTAAAATGAGGATCATCATGTGTGTCTTAGCCTTCTTGCTTCTTTTCGTATGAAGGCAATGTGAAGTGGAATTAAATTTTTCTATGAACAAATGATTATAGATTGACTCTCATTCATGAACTTAGAGCTCATGTACGTCTTTGTATATTTCAAGGATATCCTTAGAAACCCTTTATAGAATAGTTTAAGACCATTAGACATATGTGTATGTGGTCTATCAGTTATCAATTAGTGTTGAGAAGTCACTATTTCCCAAGAACTAGATGTGTATGTAGGGTATGCTCTCCTCTTGTGCCTTGTGAGTGATCTTGGTTGATAAAAGTAGTGATCTCTTCATCATTGGACTTACAAATTGTGACTAGACAAGGCATTAATGGTATTCTTACATGAATATACCCTCCCACGTGAATAGCATAGGCTTGTTGGCATGATTGCTGTGTCTTCTTCTTGAAACATGCGAATGCTTTACAATATAAAATCTAAAAATCCAAAACCATTGAAAACCTTTGAACATTGAGTGAAAATCCAACATTGCAAACATTGAAATACTTTTTCCAAAGGCTAAATATTTGAATCCAAAATCTAAAAACTTGAGATCTTTCACATTTATGTAATCATTTCATCCATTTTTATAATTCAACCCATCATCCAACATCTAAAAATTCATCAAAAATCCATTGAAATTATCTAAGTCATTCATCCTCAAAATAAACAAAAATAAGTGTTTCCATTCTAATTGCACATATATGTTTCACCTTCAGTGTTTTTGTTCACAAACAAGCATATCCATCCTAAATCAATGTATTCATTCTGTTTTGGGTGTATACATCTAGCCTTGATCAAAACTAAAAATTTCACCCTTAGATATCCAAATCCATCCTAAAATTTACATTTCCTATAAATCTCAATCCAACCATAGTCCTAAACCAACATCAATCCATCTATTTAATCCTTCCAAATCAAATCATTCTATTTCATTTTGAAACTTGATTTGTGTTAATAAACCATCTTATGAACCATATAGCCATCTTTAATCCTGCAAATTAATCAAATCAACCCTTAATTCAACCCATCCAAATCCATCTCAAACCATCTAAATCCTAGATTTTAATCAAGACCTTACTTATTAATCCTTAATCTACATTTTCTCTAGAACTTTGCCTATCTTAAGTGGACAATCCCTAATCAACAATCCTAAATCAAATTTACTTCTTGATTAAAAAAATATTCTATCTTAAGTATAGAAATCATTTGATTTAATCATCATCAACTCTTACTTAAGAACTTAGCCTCATATCAAGTATAGAAATCAACCCCATCCACAAATCAAACCAAACCAAATCATCCTAATGTCTTGATTTTAATATATTTTTACATCCTCACATAGTTCATAATCATCTCATCCATATCCTTAACCATCACAAATATTATCCAACCACCCTCAAATCCTATCACCTTATCAAAAATCAATGCTAATAAAGTTCAAATCATAGGTCCCCGACCTTCATCAACCAAATCAAATCAAACCCATCCTTTGAATTACATTACTACATCTCACATTGATATTTCATGTCCCATACCACAAGATCTCAAGCCCATAAAAATATGGATTCCTAAAGTAAGAATCCCTTTCGCTTGAACTTTGTCCACAACTTGAAAGTTGAGCCTTCTTCACCCCATGTTTATCTTGACATCCCTGGTAAATTTGGAACTCTCATAAACCAACCTAAATTTGGTGAGCCATCAAATCCAACTATATAACAACAATACTCACCTAACTTCCTAAACTTCTTATTTGATAAAAGAATTTATCAATTTACATGGAACAACATAAAAATGATGTTCTTTGGTGTCTTATTATTGGAGGGGTTGAACTCCCTCACCATTATGACATACACAAGCTCAAGAACACCATTCATCACAAATCCCTCACCATTATGAGTAATTTGAGATGCATGGATTCAAAATTTGAAGATATGACAAGAACAAGAATTGTAGTTCTTTGAATATAGAACTTGTAAACTACTAATTAAAAAAACTGGCTAAGATTAAGAGGGTAAAATGTTGTGCACATCCAAAAATGTTCCTATTTTTCTCACTAAAATATAACATAGTGTACGGTGTGCACCCACTTATTTAAATTTTTGCATTCAATATTTTTAAAACTAGTTGGTAAAAATATAGTTAAGAGTAAATACTACAAGAGTTGTATTTTTTCATATTTTTTGTTGAATATTTTTTTGTAATTTTTCAAAGTGGATACATCTTGAAAATTGCATTTCTAAGGGTGAACATCACATAAATTACACAAAAATAATTGAAAATGTAAAAAAAAAAAAAAGATAGTGCATAAATAATGAAACATAGAACAATCCATTGACATGGAATTTGGTATTTGCGCAACTAGACCTTTCTCCTTAAAGGAGCTTTGTGGTTTTTGTTGTGCGTGTCCTAAGCAATGTGTTGGTGTGATTACCACATTGTATAGTTTCCTTTGATTCTTATAGTTCCTTCATTTATCTCCTCAAGCTCTTTTTTTAAACTTTGCATCTCTTTTTCTAGGTTGTTCCCTAGGTCCATTTCTCTTGATTTTCTTATTTGCTTTGATAGGGCACAAACTATTGTCAATTGCAAATCTTGAGAAAAATAGATATGATTATGGAAAGAGAGGCATTTTCATGCCACTTTTTGTGGACCCTATTCTAAGGGAGACCATTTTGTCCCCACCTCATTATATGCTCTCCTTTCTAGGGGTAAAGTATTTTCTCCGTTTTGTCCCATTTTGAAAGTGATGGTTTTCACTTTCAAAAAGGGGGAAATTTGTTATCTCTGTCCTTTTTTGGTCCTTTTGTCTCCAAATGTTTTTCTATGTGGGTTCCCCTTCCACCATATCTACATATGATTGTTTTTGTTCATTTTCACCATAGCCATTGGAGTTGTAGAAAAAACACATTTAACTGCTAATGCCTATAGTTGTAACTTGTCTATAATATGAATGTTGTCACATGAAATTACACCTTGCTTGGAGAGAGTCCAAGCATTCCAATGATAGAATGGAAATGATCTCGAAGTGTGGGACCTTGCAAAATGAGATCAGACCTCTAAAGAAGGTCGGCTTCCTTAACTGGTTATCACCTAAAACTACTAAATTTTCATAGGAAGAGGGAGAAGGAATGCTTGTAAAAATGAAGGATGAAATAGGAAAACTTGAAAATAAAGGGGTGATTCACCAAGTTGAATAAAAGAACCCTCACAACACTGACAAGATGCACAACATAACTAGATACAATAAGTAAGCATGCACAGATTCAAATGATCCTAGCAGACGTGAGAAACATAATGATTGAGAGGAATAAAATGTTCATAGACAATCACATGCAGATTCACACTAAACTAAAATTACTAAAAGAGGTAAAAGTAACTTGCATGTATTTAATAAGAAGGCTCCGTTACAATAGCAGAAAGCTCTATTTGGAAACAGAAGGACTAAAAGCCAAAAAATTTCCAACCCTATTTACATCTCATTTTATGCATATATAGAATTTCAATCTGACCTAAGTTGGTTAAAAAAATTGCTCCATGGGCTCTGTCAGGAAATATCTGCATTGACGGGACGTCTACCTGCAAGAATGATCTAGAACTGGGGTAGATGGAAGATATTTTGGGCATTGAATGTGAGCAGCTGAACATCTTCCTATAGCAATGAATGCAACAAATATCTGCATCTATATCGTTGAAAACAATTACACAAACGACACTTCCACAAAACTTGAAATCGGCCGTTGAAACATATTGTTCCAAAACATACAAATCCAGATCCAGATTATGAAAGTGGGAATATTTCCCTCAAAACCTTGCCAAGTGAAAGGGGAGGCAAAAATAAGCACTTTTGCCTTTTGAATCATGTAAAAAATTAGCAGGGCATGGAAGATACAGGTGGTCAAAGCTATGGTCAAACTGCCCTTGTATCTGCATATCACTCTATATATGCAAATGTTTTCATATGCATTGGGTTGTTGGGGTGAAAAAGAGTTGAACTGCCGATACACTGTGGTCTCGCCGATAAGCCATGTCATGTGCTTTGCCTTTGACATTTAAATGGCCCTTTGAAGTCATCTTTGTATATCACATTGAATATGCATTTGAATCTCCCTCTATATATTTGCACCTGCCACGTGTCATCACCTATTTGGTCGCTGAAAAACTACATCTTCTATCAGCGGTCGGAATGACTTTGAGTTGAGCTACCGATAGATAATTTCATGTCGAAAACCTTTGTATATCGCATTGCATATGTGAACATACAATGCGAATATACAAATGCGCAGACCGCAAAAGACCATGAAGCAAGTTTAAATTGACATCGGGTCTAGACTTTGTATCCTTTCTTTTGCATATCGGCACATACAAGCACTTCTACATACAACTCGTGGACCCGAAAATGACTATTCACTGCATTTGATTCCTCAGTCAGATCTGCCTTGTATGTTTTCCCCTTGTAGATTTCCTTTGTATATCGCAACATACAATGCAAATATACAAGCAAAACTGTGTAGTTCCTTTACTTTTGTAAACACCTGATCTGGGATATACAGGTAAACTTTGTATATCGCATTGAATATGACCCTTGTATGTGTGAACATATAATGTGAAATATACAATGGAAAACTGCATACAAACCTTGCATGCAAACATGCATTTGAACTTGTACCTGCCCCTTGTATCCATGCTTGCATATGCAAAGTCTTTTTGTATGTGCGCTTGGTGGTCCCCAGGCTTTGTATCTTCCTCCTTGTATATGCCCTTTGTATATCGGCACATACAATGCCAATATACAAGCCGTAGACTCCAAATGATTATCCGCTATGCCTAATTCCGCAGTCAGGTCTGGCTTGTATGTATCCCTTTGTATATCAGCTTATATATCGCAACATACAATGTGAATATACAAAGAACAAGATACATACAAGTGGACCTCTGCCTTTACCAACTAGAATGTATATTCATTTCAGGTCTGGGCTTTGCATCTTAGGATTGCATACCCTTGTATGCTCGATTGTATGTGCAAACATACAATTGCATATATATACAATTGGTGGGCCCTACCCCTTGTATCTTGCCTTGCATGTTTGCATTTATATATGTGACTTGTATGTAAGATACAATCACCCAATATACAAACACCTTTTCATCGGTGGACCCCACCTCTTGTATCTCTTCTGCTTGTTTGGTGCTTTGCATATTTTCCATTGTATATTTATTTGTATGTTCGCATATGCAAACTCATCGGCCTATTGGCGGGACTTTGGACCTAGCTGCCGATGAACATTGTCACAACAATAACCCCTTGTATATCAGCTTTGTATATTGGCGATATACAATCACCCTTGTATGTTTCTTTGCATCAGTCTGTCGGGGAAATCTTGAACCTGGCTGTCAATGAGGCTTGTCACGCCGATGGTCCCCCTTGTACATTGTCCCTCGTGTGTCTTTACATTGGCAACTTGTATATCCCTCTTGTATATGCGAACATAGAAGGTGAACATACAAAGGAACATACAATGCATATGCAGACAAAAAATGACTAAGTACAAAACTGAGAATCTTCTATGATGGAAAACACTTAAGGACAAAAGATTTCTGGGTTTTTTTTGGTTTTCTATAAGGATTCTCCAGGCAACATTTTGGGATTTTTGCAAGGCATAGCATGAGTACTTGATAGATATAAGCCTTGTAGGGTCATTTTTCTAAAGGATTTTGGAGGAAAGTACAAGGTGGACTATTTAACTCAGGGCAGTGGAAAATAGGTCAACATTTTGGTGACTTCTATGGGATGTTTGCCTACTAAACAATTAGACCAGTGGCCTTAAGCATCCATTTGGCATGCAGTCATACAGAGACTAAAATATACCTTGACAAACAATCTCGACCTTAGCAACTCAACATATTAGTAGTGAAGAACATTTGGAATACCAAAGGAAGACAAAATGTTGAAAGCAACCCCTCCAACTGTGCTAGATAGCACTTATGTTGAAAGCAACCCCTCCAACTGTGCTAGATAGCACTTAGGGAAAACAAAAGGGATCTAAATTATTGTGCAGTAGTACTTATTGAAAGCAAGAAACCTAATCTACTGCTTTACAAGGTAAATCATACCTCAAAACACCTCTTTAGGTGTATCCCATTAACTGGGATAGGTAAACTTTCTCCATCCATGTTTGATAACTAAAATGCATTGTGCTCCTTGCATTCAGTAATGAGAAATGGGCCACTCCACATGTTGTCAAACATGGAGTGTTTTCCTGGCCTACTTTTCAACTCATCCCATTTGAGTACCATATCACCCACTCTAAAATTTCTGGGGGTGGCCTTCTTATCAAAATTTCTTTTTATCTGAAGCTGATAACATTCCATAGATTTCATAGCTTTATCTCTAGTCTCTTCAAGCTCCATAAGTTGGGCATATCTAACAGCCATGGGGTCCTCTGTTTCAAACATCTCTAGTTGATTCATGATATCAAGTGTTGGCAGCTCTACAGACATAGGTAATCTTGCCTCTTTTCCATAAACTAGTACATATGGAGAGTTTCCAATAAACCTTTTGGGAGTTATTCTATCTACCCATAGAGCAAATTTCATATTGATGTGCCAGGTTCTCTGGTTATCCTCCATTGACCTCTTAATAATCATTACGATCTTATTTGTAGATTCAGCCAAACCATTACCCTGTGGGGAATAATTTGATGAAGTATTCAAATAGAACCCATTCTTTGCAGCCCAGTCAGTTATCTTCAATCCAACAAAGGCTAAAGCATTGTTTGAGATAATTGACTCAGGTACTCCAAATTTGGATATCAAATCATGATAAAAATTTAAAACAACATTCTCATTGGATTCCTTTAGAGCCATTGCTTCACTCCACCTTGTGAAATAGTTTGTAGCTGTAAGTATCCTCCTATGGACTGCACTTGATGGTGGGTTAATGGGACCTATAAAATTAATGCCTCATCTCATGAAGGGCTATTCTACTTGAATTGGTTGCAGAGGTAAAGTTGGTAGCCTTTCTTTGCCTACAAAAATGACACATTTTACACATCTTCTAGCCCATGCATGGCATCCTTGAATAAGATGGGCCAGTAATATCTAGCTCTCATTATTTTCCAAGTAGTAGTCCTAGGGGAAAAATGACTCCCTACTATTCCATCATGAAATTCATGCAGTACCTTGTCAGTCTGATCTTTATCAATGCATCTTAACAACACACCATTAAAGTCCTTTCTGAAAAGGATGCCATTGATTAAAAAATATGGAATGGACTACAGTCTAAAATACCTTCTTTTGGTTCTATTTAAACATGCTGGACATTTACCAGTTTGCAAAAATTGAGTCATGTTATTAACCCAACTTGTGCCCACTACTGTTGTATCATTCTGATGCTTCTCTTCAATGGTAAGAAGCACCTCTTCTTCTTTCTCTATTTCATCTTCAGACCCAGTAGCAAGCTATTCACTAAGCCCTCTTCCTCTGATAAGCTCGGTTATCTTGATATCAACATCATACTCCATGACTTTGGTAATCCAACCAGCCCTTTTCTCATTAACATCCTTTCCTAACAGGAACTCCTTCACACTAGGGTGAGCAACCATCAAATGTATCTTATTGTTAGAAATAAGATGTCTAAACTTCTTGAGACTTCTTACCACTGCAAGGACGTGCTTCTCAATGAAGCTATACCTCTGCTCATAGTCTTCCAGTCCTTGACTAAAGAAAGCAATTGGCTGCTCAAAGCCTTCACTTTGTTATTGTACTAGATTTGTAGAAATTGTATCTAGGCCACCATAAGCATACAAAATGAAATCTTTTCAGAAATCGGGATTTACCAGAGTTGGTGCAGCCAATAACACTTCTTTTATGGACTCAAAGCTGAGTTTGGCCTCTGTTGTCCAACTAAAAACTGTATTTTTCTTTAGCATAGAGGTCAATGGCTTTAATAGATTTGCAATGTCAGGTATAAATCTTCGCAGAAAATTAATTCTGCCAATAAAACTTTGGAGTCCTTTCTTGTGACTGGGTAAAGGCAGCTCAAGAATAGCTCTTACCCTTTCTACATCAATGGTGATTCCCTCTTTTGACACAATGTGTCATAAAAGCTTACCTTCATGCACCAAAAAAATGTATTTCTTGGGATTGAGAGATATTCCAAACTCTTTCCATCTCTCAAATACTAGCCTCAAGTGGGATATATGTTCAGCTGCATTCTTAGAAAAAACCATGATGTCATCAAGGTATACCGACACCAATTTATATAGCAAACCCTTAAAAGCCATATCCATAGCTCTCTAAAAAGTAGAACTAGCATTTGAGAGACTGAAAGGCATCCTCTTGTAGGCCATGGTACCGCATTTGGTGGTTAAAGTAGTCTTGAACTGATCTTCCTCCTCGACCAACACCTGATTATAACCAGAATATCCATCAAGTAAGGAGAATCTTTCTAAACCAGCCACCACTTACAGAATTTGCTCCATTGAGGGAAACAAGTAGTGGTCCTTCAGGGAGGCTCTATTGAGGTCTCTAAAGTCAACATACAGCCGAATCTCTCCATTCTTTTTTCTCATAGGAACAAGATTGGAAACCCAAGAAGTATGCTTGATTGGAAAAATGATTTTTCCTTCAATCAGTTTGGTTAGTTCTTTAATCATTAGAGGCTGAAGCTTTAGAATTAAAGGTTTTTTCTTCTACCTCAAAGGTTTTGTACCTGGTTCTAACTCTATGGTATGCTGGGCAATGTGAGGGTCAAATCCCTTTAGGTCTGAATAATCCCAAGCAAACACATCTTCAAATTCTTGACAAAGAACAATAAAAGCTCTTCTATCCTCAGGTGAATAGATTTTACCAATTTTAAGAAGCTTACCTTTGAATATTTCTAGCTCCTCGTAATGCTCCTCTTTAACCTGCATGCTAGTTTTTCTTTTCTTTAGTTGATCATCAGTACCAAAAATGGATTCCAAAGTTACCAATCCTTTAGGCGGCTTGTTTGTCCTTAACTGAACAACCTGATCATCATCATATTGGTGTTTGAGTTTATCTTGATTCATCATAGAAAACTCATCCTCTTCTAATAGGAAATGCAGAATCTACTCATCACTCTCAAAAACCTGCAAATGAATATTATTGTTAGGGATAGAGGGCCTATAAACTATTTTTACATGAGGTTGTACCTTCTCTCGTTGAATATCACTGGGGATGTCAAACTAAGCCCCAATTGCAGCTAACCTATCTGCATGATAGTTATGACTCCTTGGAATATAGGTTAGATTGAAAGCATCAAACTCTTCAATCATATCCCATATACTATGTTTGTAGCATTTTAAAACATCATTCTTTGTAACATGCAGTCCTCTCACCTGATTCACAATGAGTTCACTATCACCATAGACCTGCAAACAGTCAATTTTCCTCTTTCTTGCCCACTACAGACCTTGAATCAACCCTTCATATTCAACAATGTTATTTGTACATGAAAAGGCAAAATGGAAAGAAGAATAATATTTGTCACCATGTGGAGACACAAGAATTGCACCACCACCAGATCCATTCCTATTCCTAGAGCCATCAAAGTATATTTTTCATACCTCATTTTATTGTTCTATTTGTTGTTCTGCATTCTTTAACATGCTTGGAATTGCTATTTTAGGCTCATGCAGTATGTAAACTCCTATACCAGTTTCTTGAATGTGTCCCTCAGGATCATCCACAATATTTTCTAAGGCCCACTCCTTTAAGAGTACCTCTAGTATGCTTTCATCTTGTAGTTCTTGAGCAGCAACAAGCTCAAGATCATCAGAAATAATGCAATTTGCATTAACAACACTTGGGACATAAGGCTTTATGTGATATGTGGCAAGTAACTCGGATCTTAGGGTCACTTTTCTACCATATCTGGTCCTGAAAAACATGTAGGACCAGTCTGAGGACAAATATCCTCCTATCTTGGCTGTGAACTCTCTTGATAAACACATGACAAAATAAAGAGGTAAATCTATGATGAACACCTCCTAGGAAATGGAAACATTTGGGTAGGTATGTAGAGTGAGACCTAGGTCTTTTATCACACCCACAGTGTTAACAACTGTGCCATCTAGTTGGAGCACACCCTTCTCTAGGGGTTGGTATTTCAGCCCTAATTGGTTTGCAACCTATTTTGGCATTACAGAACTACTTGCACCACTATCCACCGTGCAGTTATGTACTAACTTGTCTCCAATTATTAATGACACATAAAATGGGAGTGGTTTAGCACTTTTGTTTGGTTGTTTGCTGTTGTCTTGGGATGAATTGGTAAGAACAGTCCTAGTTGGGTCAATAATTGCATCCTTGGACACTTTTAAATCAGACAAGGTAGATTACAATATGTCCTTTTGGCCTGGAATGGCTAGAGAATCCCACATAGATATTGTCACATTTGCTTTCTTCATATTTTCTATGATATTGAAAGGTGAAGTTACATGTACCTTCTGATGTGATTTTGTAGCAGCAGCATCAGCCTATAAATGAGGTAGCTCCTCGGTAGCTACTTGAGTATTTCTTTACAAAATATGGGGAATATGGGATGTAGAAGTTTCAGCAAGTCCTTTTCCTTTGTTTGCTACTTGATCTACCTCATAACCCCTCTTTTTAGCTCTTGTATTTGTTGTAACTGAGGTATTATCACTATTTATGCCACATAATTCAACTTCCTGGCAATTTATGAAGGTAGAATCATTCTGAGGTTGTTCCTGTTGTTGCACAGCCCCATCATTAGGTATGTTTGGCTGTGAGACTGCCACATTTTGCACCATTAAACCCTGATTTATCACTCCATTTGAACAGGCTGCCTGACTGTGTGGCTGATTGTATGGATAACACCATTCATACTCACCTGCAAGGTTATTCTGAACAGGGACAAGGTCCCTAACTACATTAATGGGTGGTGGATTGTAAGGCTGGAAACGCCTCTGATTTACATTTTGCCTAGCACCCGAGTAATTGCCTTGATAAGGTGGCCTATTAGCTTGGTATGGCTGATTTTGCCCTTGGATGTGTGGCTGATAAGGTTGTCTATTCTAAGACTATTATCTTTTAAGATTCACTAGATCATTCCCAAAAGTTTGTAGGATGTTCTCTATTTTCTGTTGACTGCTTTTTATCTCTCTTAGCTCCTGTGATAAGCTAGAAGCAGTAGTCTTAGGATTAGTAGTACTTGGCAATACTGCAGTAGTAGGTAAAGGGGAAAAATACAGAATTGGCAAGGGCATTGAAGCTTGGATCTCGAGGAAGATGGGAATAGGTGGTCTAGGTGCTATTTTCTCAGCTTGAATCAAGTTGTTTTCTGCTCTAATAGCTATCTCATAAGCATCAGGTAAACTTGTACCTCCCAATGATTGTATCATTACTAAAATGTTAGTATTTAGAGCTTTCAAAAAATATAGAAAAGCATATTCTGATAGAGGCCTTACCATGGAAAGAATTATATCCCATGTCTTCTAAAATCTGAAATTGAAATCCATCATTTGCTCTTGGGGAGCTCTCTTTATTGTAGTCATCTGTTCAACCAATGATAAGTTATTTGATTTATCTCTAAATTGCTTGTTTAATTTATCACCTAGATCATCCTAGGTTCCTATGGTCTGCACTGGTAAACTCCTAAACTATTGTAGCGCTTTTCCCTTGAAAGAAGAAGCCAGTAGCCTGATGGCTACATTCTCTTGAGTTATATGATGAACACCACACAGAGAAGCTACGTCTCTAATGTGCTCAATTGGGGTAGTTTGATCCTCCCCTGTGAAATAGGGCAGACTCTTCAAAGCTTCCATGGGTATAACATCATGCACCATCAAATTCAATGGGCTGCCCCCATCAAAAGCCACAAATGGTTGATTTCTTGCCATTGGAAAAGCTAGAGGTAGGTTTGCTTGAGTCGATATAGGAACTACAGGTGCAACTGGCTTGAAACTTGGTGGAGTTGATTGTATTCTTTTAGAAATTAGAGTCCTTACCATAGCTCTACTCTATCTTCTAGGCAGAGATAGCTGCAAGTAATCAAATGAATTTGAACTCCTAGTTTGAATCTTTCTCATAAAAATGTAACAGTAGAACTAATCTGTTTGCCCTTCCTCAGTATGGGTCACCAAATATGCAGGTTTTAACCTCTTACAGGTCTAAAAATCACTGGCTACACATCAAAACCAACAATAAAATTGTAGGGTCCCACCGGGCATGCCAGAAACTATTGTCACATGAAATTGTACCCTGCTTGGAGAGAGTCCAAGCATTCCAATGACAGAATGGGAATAATCTCGAAGTGTGGGACCTTGCGAAATGAGATCAGACCTCTGAAGAAGGCCGGCTTCCTTAACTGGTTATCACCTAAAACTACTAAATTTTCATAAGAAAAGGGAGAAGGAATGCTTTTTAAAATGAAGGATGAAACATGAAAACTTGAAAATAAAGGGGTGATTCACCAAGTTGAATAAAAGAACCCTCACAGCACTGACAAGATGCACAACATAACTAGATACAACAAGTAAGCATACATATATTCAAAATATCCTAGCAGAGGTGAGAAATATAATGATTAAGAGGAATAAAATGTTCATAGACAATCACATGCAGATTCACACTAAACTAAAATTAGTAAAAGAGGTAAAAATAACTTGCATATATTTAATAAGAAGGCTCAGTTACAGTAGCAGAAAGCTCTATTTGGAAATAGAAAGATTGAAAGACAAAAAATTTCCAACCCTATTTACATCTCATTTTATGCATATATAGCATTTCAATTTGACCTAAGTCGGTTACAAAAATTCGCTCCATGGGCTCTATCAGGAAATATCTGCATTGACAGGATGTCCACCTACAAGAATGATCTAGAACTGGGGCAGATGCAAGATATTTTGGACATTGACTATGAGCAGCTGAACATATTCTTGCAGCAATGATGGCAACAAATATCTGCATCTGTATCGTTGAAAACAATTGAACAAACGACCCTTCCGCAAAACTTTAAATCGGCCGCTGAAACGTCTTGTCCCAAAACATGCAAATCTAGATCTAGATTATGAAAGCATGAATATTCCCCTCAAAACCCTGCCAAGTGAAAGACGAGGCAAAAATAAGCACTTTTGCCTTCTAAATCATGTCAAAAATCACCATGGCGCGGAAGATACAGGCGTTCAAAGCTATGGTCAAACTACCCTTGTATCTGCATATCGCTCTGTATATGCAAACTTTTTCATATGCATCAGGTTGTCGGGGTGAAAAAGAGTTGAACCGCCAATACACTGTGGTCTCACCGATAAGCCATGTCATGTGCTTTGCCTTCGACATTTAAACGACCCTTTGAAGCTATCTTTATATATCGCATTGAATATGCATTTGAATCTCCCTCTATATATTTGCACCTGCCACGTGTCATCACCTGTTTGGTTGCTGAAACTATCCTTGGATCCATCGTTGAAAAACTGCATCTTCTATCAGAGGTTGGAATGACTTTGAGTTGAGCTGTTGATGGATCATGTCACACCGAAAAGCTTTGTATATCGCATTGCATATGTAAACATACAATGCAAATATACAAATGCACAGACCTCAAAAGACCATGAAGCAAGTTTAAATTGACATCAGGTCTAGCCTTTGTATCCTTTCTTTTGCATATCAGCACATACAAGTACTTCTACATATAACTCATGGACCCCAAAATGACTATTCACTGCATTTGATTCCTCAGTCGGATCCGCCTTGTATGTTTTCCCCTTGTAGATTTTCTTTGTATATCACAACATACAATGCAAATATACAAGCAAAACTGTGTACTTGCTTTACTTTTGTAAACACTTGATTTGGCATATACAGGTAAACTTTGTATATCGCATTGAATATGACCCTTGTATGTGTGAACATATAATGCAAAATATACAATGGAAAACTGCATACAAACCATGCATGCAAACGTGTATTTGAACTTGTACCTACCCCTTGTATCCATGCTTGCATATGCAAAGTCTTTTTGTATGTGCGCTTGGTGGGCCCCAGGCTTTGTATCTTCCTCCTTGTATATGCCCTTTGTATATCGGCACATACAATGCCAATATACAAGCCACAGACTCCAAATGATTATCTGCTATGCCTAATTCCGTAGTCGGGTCCAACTTTTATGTATCCCTTTGTATATCAGCTTGTATATCGCAACATACAATGCGAATATACAAAGAACAAGATGCATACAAGCGAACCTTTGCCTTTATCAACCGGAATGTATATTCATTTCGGGTCCAGGCTTTGTATCTTAGGATTGCATACCCTTGTATGCTCGATTGTATGTGCAAACATCCATTTATATATATATATATATATATATATATATATACAATTGGTGGGCCCTACCCCTTATATCTTGCCTTGCATGTTTGCATTTGTATCTGCGACTTGTATGTAAGATACAATTGCCCAATATACAAACACCTTTGCATCGGCGGATCCCACCTCTTGTATCTCTTCTGCTTGTCTGGCACTTTGCATATTTTCCATTGTATATTTCTTTGTATGCTCGCATATGCAAACTCATCAACCTATCAGTGGGACTTTGGATCTAGCTGCTGATGAACATTGTCATAGCGATAACCACTTGTATATCAGCTTTGTATATTGGCAATATACAATCACCCTTGTATGTTGGCCCTTGTATGTTTCTTTGCATCGATCCGTCAAGGAAAGCTTGAACCTGGCTGCCAATGAGGCTCGTCACGCCAATGGTCCCCCTTGTACATTATCCCTCGTATGTGTCTTTGCATCGGTGACTTGTATATCCCTCTTGTATATGTGAACATAGAAGGTGAACATACAAAGGAACATACAATGCATATGCAGACAAAAAATGACTAAGTACAAAACTAAGAATCTTCTACAATGGAAAACACTTAAGGATAGACGATTTCTGGGTTTTTTTGGGTTTTCTGTAAGGATTCTTCAGGCAAGATTTTGGGATTTTTATAAGGCATAGCATGAGTACTTGAAAGATATAAGCCTTGTAGGGTCATTTTTCTAAAGGATTTTAGAGGAAAATGCAAGGTGGACTATTTAACTCAGGGTAGAGGAAAATAGGTCAACAATGAATTGAGAGAAAAATAAAATGTGTAAAAGATTAACTCAAAGTTTCAATTGTACTTATATGACTTCATATTTGGTGAATCTTGCGTGATTGTAAAATGGTCAGGAGTAAAAAGTTGATAAATCTTGCATGATTGTAAAATAGTCCACATAAATATTGGGTGAATCAGACCACAATAAAAAACATATGTTATAATTTTCAAGGCAATTATGGCCCTAAGATTATCATGTTGTTATGATGGTATTGAAAAAAATGGCCCTCTTACATGGTGAACTTTTAATGTTGTTGACAAATACGTTAATTAATTAAGACATGCCTCCAAAATTTTAGGTGATTCCTTGTTATAAACACGTAGGTTATTGTGGAAGCAATATTAATTACAAGTGCCTCATAAATAAATTCGTGGTGATTTAACATGAACTTGACCAATAAAACATAAAATCTTGGTGATTTGGCCCTCGACAATTATAATGCATTCACCAAATTTGAATTGCCCAATATAAACAATTCACCTATTAGCAAATATTTGTCACTAAAAAATTTGTTGAGCAACATAGTTCATGAACATAGTTATGTTAATTTTGATAGTGAGAAGGGACTTACAATTTTATAGCCTTGGGTGTTTGACGCAAGAGTATGACATCAAGACTAGAAAACACTCCATTTTCTACCATGATTTCTCATGTTTAGAAATAATAGCACTAGTTTGAAATTTAAATCTTTTGCTGACCCTTGAAGGTGAAGGAGGCATTCAACTTACTTCAACTAAAAATTTATGCATAGCCACGAGAAGCATGAAGAGGTTGGTAGTTTTGAAATCCAACAAGGTTTCTCTTATGATTGGATATGTCATTTTTTTTAAATTTGGAGAGGAGATTTCAATGGGAGGTAAGAGTCTTAAAACCCATCACGAAATAGATGCATTATTAAAGAGATCCATTTTGGTGCTCAAAGAGAGACTCAACTGGGAATTTTGGTGGAGTCTGACATGAGGAGGAAGATAGAAAAGGGTTGTTTGTAAGGGAAGAATGGATGAAGATAGCATGTAGGAGGAAGGAAAAGAGATGTGCAACATAAACAAAAGAAGATATCTAGATCACTCCCCATAGATTTAGAATATGAGACAAGAGGGCGACATAAATAATAGAAACCACAAGTAGAAATGGGAGGAGAGAAGGAGACAACACGTAGGGAGGAGTTCTGAGATGAAGGTTGTGAGGTTGGAAGAAACATAAGGCAATGAAAAAATATTGATGAAAGGGAGAACTTGGTGGTGAACTCACACACATCGTTTCCAAGGAACATTATAGAAATTAATAAGCACATAATGTGTTTCCTCCTATGAGTAGGATGTTGTAAGATGCAAATGAGAATTTCAAATCAACAATAAGGAAAATAATTTTTTCCACGGTAGTGGAGTACCTCTTCGCAAAGAATTTGTTAGTTCCATTTATTATAACGGAGGAAATACCAAGGATTGTTTTTTCATTTTTAATAATTTTTATGATCTGTTTTAGTCCATCAACTACCACATCTGAATACTTTAATAACTCAATCCAGGGAGTATTTTTTTTCTATACAACATTGGTTTTATAAGACACGGGGATGTTTGTGGTTCATATGAATCGTGAAAAATAATTGATTATTCATTTTCTTTATGGTCAACCCTAAAATATAAACCTTATCTCTTCCCCATTAGGGTATATTTCTTGCATGCAAAGAAACTTGCTGTTCAGTTACATCACAAAACTGTTCATCGAATTTGACTTGACATTACATAAGTCGACACTAGAGAACATGTTGTGTCATGAAATCTGTTGGAGAATTTGTGTAGATAAACTTGTCTTCTACTTTAGGTGGAGGATAAGGAAAGATGGTATCAATATCAAGTCAGTTTATAGATATAAAAAAGATAAGTGGGGGACAAACTAATCGTAGTCTCTTTCATATACTTTTAACTATTGCTTATATATACGTCTAACCAATTAACATATCACCGAAGAGAAAGCCTATCTCCTCAGAAGCTCTTAGCTTTTGAAATATTAGGAGGAGAAATGAGAGAGGTGCTCCTACCTCTCCCTCAAAGGCTCCCAAAATCTGTCAATTTTTTTTAATTTTCGGAACCTTCTGAGTGGAGATAAGAGCACCTAATCTCACTTGGATTTGAACTCATTTCCTTAAAAAATGTTTATAAAAAAAGGGGGCAGGTAATCATTTGTGAAATTTCTATTCGTACTAACTTATTTGCTATAGAGTATGTTTCACATCCACTCTTTATTTGATGACGCTCATAAGAATATGATTACATAACAAACAATTGTAGGCTATTTTTTTTTTAACTAAAAGAGGGGTAAAAAATTTACTCGATCCAAAATAGAGCAATACATAGTAAGAGGATTACATATTCCTGTCTATCTCCACTAATTGATCTAATTTTTGAGCCAAATCTAGGGGTAATTGGCCCTTTTCAACAATATTCCAATCTTGCAAATGATCAGAAGCCCATTTAACCAAACAATCCGCAACCCCATTCCATTCTCGGGGAATGTGACAGAAAGAAACATAATCCAAGGAAGCACACAAATTAAGAATCTACTTTATAATACCGGCCAAATGCCAACTGACATCCTCTAATTGCTGCCTCTTCAGCAAAGTCACCACCACCTAAGAATCTGACTCACAAATGATCCGTCTCCACCCAAGAGCACAACCATGCTCAAGAGCATATAAAATGGCAAGGGCCTCCATCACATTGTTAGTATACAAACCCTTATAAATAGAAAAACTAAGCTCCATAGTCCTAGAACTGGTTCGCCCAACACCACCAATACCAATGTGGCCAGGATTTCTACAAGAAGAACCATCCGTATTGATTTTCAACACACCCTGAGGAGGAGCACACTAACACCCCTCCCTATTTTGTAGACAATGGCTATCTTTTAGTACTACTATTCTCTTTCCTTTTGATGTTTCTATCACTAGTTGATTTTTATATGACTTAGCAATTAGAAAGGTTAATTATTATTTTTTTTCCATTTAAATATTGCTCTAAAAATTGTTACTATTATTATTTTTATAACTATTATAATATTTCAATTACTAATGTATTTGTTATTATAGTTACTTCTAATACCATATATGGGCATAAATATTGGTATGCATATAGTCAATACAGTGGCGTGGGGTGCAAGCCACTGCGTGTATCCTGCAGGAAAAAAAGAAGAAGATAGGAGGAAATGGCACTGCCATTGACCACTGCCAAAGGGATCGCATAAGAAAATTTATAGAGGGAGAGAAGGTAGGGGAAAAAGGGGAGGAAGTGCGGTAGATGAGAGGAGGTGTAGGTATAGGCATGTAGGGAGGATGCTAGTAGCAGCTGTGGGATTTAGTTTTGTACCTGCCATTTGCATTTTCTTGTAAGTTCTAAAGCCTTTTCAATAAGTACTTTCTGTGTCTATTCTGCGATCATTGCTTTGTGTAAGAGGGCATTTCTTTGAGGCATTCTGCTAAGTAGATCATGTGCATTAGCTATGCATCCATAGTTTGCATACATATCCACCAGGGTACTTGCAATTACAATGTTTTACAAAAATCCCCTTCCAATTCTGCTTTTATGGATGTCCATACCTTCTTCCAAAGCTCCTATTTGAGCGCAGACAAGGAGGATGCTGGCCTACATCTCTTAAAAGTTTCTAAAGCCTTTTCAACAAACCCATTTTGAATATATCCTACACTCATGGTAGTCTATGAAACCCCATTTCTTTGAGGCACTTGGACAAAGGGTGCATGGACCCAGGCTAAGCTTCCACATTTTGCCTACATGTTTACCAGAGCATTTCCAACCATCATACCTGACAAAAAACCCCTTTCCATTTGGCTTTCACGAATGTACATACCATGTTCGAAAGCTCCTATTTTGACACAGGTAGGGAGGAAACTAGCAAAGATTGTGGAAATTGACTTAACACCTGTCAATTTCATTTGCTTGAAATTTTTAAAATCTAAAAAAAACCCATGTTGTGCATGTCTTGTGATCATTACAATCCATGAGACCATATTTTTTTTAGGCATTTTGTCAAACAGTTCACGTGCCTAGTGTATGACTCCATGTTATACATATAGGCCTACCAGGGTACTTGCAACTACTACATCCGACACAAATCCCACTTTAACTTTGCCTTGATGGATGTCCCTATCCTGTTCGAAAGCTCCCATTTCGACACAGGCAGGGAGGACACTAGCAAAGGTTGCAGAAATTAGATTTAAAAATCACAATTGTATTTGCTTGAAAATTTTTAATGCCTTATCAACAAATCTATTTTGTGCATATGTTGTGATCATTACAGTCCATGAGACAATATTTCTTGTCGGCATTTTGTCAAATAGTTAGCGTGTCTGTCTATGATTCCATGTTTTTGCATACAAATCTACCAGGGCACTTGCAACTACTTCATCTGACAAAACTCCCCCTTCCATTTTGTTTTGATGGCTGCCCCTTCATTATTCTGGAGATCTGACACGATTCATTATTATAGTAGAAGCTTATTTTATCACATTGCTTCATCTAGCATCACCAATAATTCCCACAAGAAAATTGTCCCTGTTTAAAATGAGGGAAAGAGTTCACATCTCACAACAATTTCTCTTGAGACAATCTTGGAGATAAATGGTGTGGCAGTATTGCAATCAACACATACTCGAAGGTTCTTAACAACTGTAATAGTTGTTCCATGGGGAATGTTTAACAATCCAAATGCAGTTTTTACTATGGAGGTAGAGAAATAATTCTTTTTCCTATTCTTTCACAGCATTAAGTAAATATCTTGAATCTATAAAATACCTTGCTACCTTCATCTTCCAAGCCAATTTCTCCAACTTTGCATAGATCTCTTTTGTCTACAAATGTGATACTCCTACTACACAACAATATGTACCATTTTATGCCGTTCAATCCAACTACAGCAGGGGATATTTTTAATTTCTTTATCTTCATCAATTTACTTACCAAAATTTGGATCTCACCACACATGTCCATTGCTACATAGATGTTTGAGAAATCATAAGTCGAACAACATTTTTAGGATCCAAATGAAAAGAAGCATCACTATAAATACTTATAAGCCTATAGTCTTATGTTATCTTCATGCACCAAGAAAACACATCCATACAACAACCGTAGATTTAAATGGTATCTCAATGATAAAATTTAGGGTGTCCTCAAGATAGCAAGCATAGGCCAGAAAGTCAACCATGCACACATAATGGTCAACTGTACATGGGTAATGCAATAAGGTTTTGGAGTTTTCAACAGTTATTTATTAAAATGGTTGTAGTGGCAAAAATATCTCTTTATAATACATTAATATTTGAAATTGAATATTTTTTTTAAAGAGCCCACTTACCCTTGGTTTAGGTAAAATACATAGGTAGATTTCTTAAACAAAATGTCCTCTTTTCTTGAGCAATTTTATTAAAGGCAAACCATAGAGTAGAAATTAGGAATGAGATTAAATTATAGAATTTAATTGAGGAAGAATATTTTTAAAGCCATGTGTAAAGGAAATGATTTGTAATGGGAAAATTTTTGAATAACCTAGGTTGTGATTCTTAGAAACAAGGTAGATAACTGAGAGGGGGAGGGGGTGAATTAGTTATCTCAAAACTTTCTTACTTTTACTTCCTTTTCTTAACTTAACATTTAGTGATATATCAAAGCATGGAAGAATAAGCAACCATAAGAACTGAAATGAAATCAACACACATAACACAAGGATTTTTATGTGGAAACCCTGTTAAGGGAAAAACCACGGGGTGATTAACCCAAGATTGTATTCTCTGTTAAAAGAATAAAGAAGTACAAAATGGTACTTGCTAGTTAGGGCTCACTTCTCGAGCACACTGCTCACAAGAGGCTCACTACCTACTAGAGACTTACAGAAGATAACAATGTGTTTGAACTGATGAACAACATCCACATATGCAAGAATTCAGTTCTAGTTAGGCTCAGTATACCGATCTAGCACATTTCATTCTTCCTCTGCTCAATATCACTCTTCTATCACATTCTGAGCTTGGATTATTGCCTTCGTACTTCTCTCTTCTTTTGATCACACTTCATCCCTACCACTATCACTTACATAGCTTCACAAGCTTGAATACATCGGGTATATATATCTACATTAAGGATTTCAAAGAACTTTCTAGTCAGCAACAAGAATACTTAGGATATTTGCAAAATATTGTTCTGTCGACTGAATTCATATTTGATAGATGATGCACACCAAAAAACATAGGCATAGAAATCATTACCTAAGTCCGCCAAAATCATATAACACCTCAACTTACTTGATCAACACCTTCTGCACATTTAGATTGAGGTCTGATACTTTGTTGGCCAGTTCTTCCTCTGTCTGCACTATCTAACTGAAGTCTGATACTCAAATACTCATATCTTTCACATGCTTTGTCACTGGAGGCTAAATCTCTAGAATACAATAGTTTAGATACTCCTTATTACTCACCCAAATCTGCAACATGCTAGGTTTCACCATCAGAGAGTTTCAGACCCAATCTGTCAGACCCTATCATATGCTCTATTCTTGACTACCGAATCAACCTATCTTCAATCTGACTTCTGATATGAGTAATTTATGCATTGTGGATGTGTGGGATATACTTTGTTTCCATCAATGACAACACTTATGAATCATAGCAGTCTCTTGCCAACAATCTCCCAGTCTGGCATTGATGGTAACACTTAGTGAAAAATGACTAAGTGTCGTTGTAACTCCCCCTTGGCTTGTGCTCCATTTCTCCACGCTTCTTACCAATGCTCCCTTAATGCTGGATTCATCATTTTTCACTGCTCTTTACTCCCCTTTGTCATCAATGGCAAAGGGTGGGATCCACAAACTAAAAATGTGCAAAAATTATTATATAAGGTTGCATATGTACATACAATCCATAAGATAAACTTACATATACTAAAGTATATCTGCAAATGTGGTCTTCAACTGTACAAGCTCTGTGGCCCAACTTCTCTTCATCCTATCCAAAATGGAGATGTGTCCACTCAACAAAAATGCATATGCTTCTACCCTCTTCAAATTTGTTGGATCACTGGTCCAAGCTATACTTAGAGCATCTGATAAGGCATCATGCATTGCCTCTAACTTTGGGATGATTATCGCTCTGAGTTCACCAATTCTATCCATTATATTCTTCTTCTCCTTAGCTAGTTTCTTTATTTTATTTACTATAACAATTGCTTGGCATTCTTGACTTTCTAGAGAGATAGATTTGTCAATTTTCCTTCTTATTCTTTTATTTTCTTCTTAATGTCCTCTGCAACTTTGGGCTAGGATAAATATAATTTATATATGTCTCCACCATCCATAAGAGTGTTTTCAATGCTCTTTATGCCAATGTCTAAGGATTTTCTATCATTAACAATTAGCCCCTGTACCTCATTGAATCTTTTTCCTAAGAACTCATTCTGGACCTTAGCTTCTACTGATTTTTCTAAAGACTCAAAATGTTTATTGACAGAATTAAATAAGTTCTTCAAGTTACTGGATGGAGAGGTAGATGGATCCTTCTAATATGAGGGCATAATCTTCTCCATCATTCCAGATGCAATACTCAGTAGCTTACAGTCCTCCATATGAGATTTCAGGAGTTTTTCTTTGGCTTTGGCCTAAGAAAAAGATGTTATCTTCATTATGTGAACCGGAGAGCGAGAGTCTAGATTTAGTGGTCCTTGTATCAACTCTAGTTCATCTAATTCCATAGCTTCCGTGTCCAAGAAACTTTGCACTGCTTCTGCAGTGTCTCTTGTATTCTCATCTTCCTTTCCTTTGGGGGCATCTGGACTGACTTGCTTATTATCACCAATAGTATGTGTTTCTTCTTTCTACACTTCCTCTTCTGGAGCAGAGGAGTCTAAGGCCTTAGATTGTTCTTCATTAGTTTTCTTTAATCCTTCGACATCCATGTTGGAAGGCTCTTGATCAATTTTCTTTAATCCTTCAACATCCATGTTAGAAAACTCTTCGTTTGCTTCTTCTACAATGGGAAGATTGAACCTTTCCAAAGCACTCTGGAGAATTTCTTTTTTCTCATCAGCTATTTGGTTAGTTTCTCCAAGTATGAGTTTATTCATTCTGGACTTGCTCTGGAATTCTTCTTTGACATCCTTGAAGACCATGTCCATTTGTTTTTGAGTGATTTTTGGACATAACTACATCACTATATGTTCCCAGATTTCCAAGTCTTTTTCTTTTGCACTTTCTTCTCTTAACTCCAAAACTTCTTCTAATCTCTTAGGAATTAAGGAAATTATTTCAATGAAAGCTTTGTTATAAATGTTCAGGTACCTTACTGTTGTTTCCTCAAGAATTCTCTTGTCTGCATCATTGTACTCATCATAGAATTCTGTCACAGGTTATAGGTTTCCATCCACAGTGACTGCTTTAATGATGTCTTCAATTGAGAGAGTGGGTCTCTCAACAAACTCTTCTGTCTTTTGTTCCTCATCACTCTTGTCATTCTTGAAAGTTTTGTTCTTGGCTTTCTTCAAATCTCTGACCTCTACATCTGATTTTGTCTCTTCATCATCCTTAAGGCTCACATATGTTCTTGTGGCCTTAGACTTCTTTCTCTTTTCTCATGTAATAGATGGTTTGGTTACTTGTTTAGTAGTCTTTGAGCTTTTAGGAGAAACAGGGGCAGAACTCTTGGTAGATCTTGTTCGGGTAGAGGCTTCCATTGGGATCCTTTCTTTCTTTGCTTCTTCCCTTTCCCTTTTAGTTTTCTCTATTTTTTCTCTATTTGCATCTATTGCCTCCTTTGTTATGCCAAACTTCTTAGCAAGTTCTTCGACTTCCCTTCTCACTTTTCTTTTTGACTTAGGCTTCCTTAATTCAACATGTATTTTTATGTTCAACTCATCAAAGGTGCCAAACCTCTCTACTTGAGTGTCCTTGGGTTGTCTTAACAAGTGTTGAACATGTACCTTCAATATGTTTTCATCAACTTCATAGCCCATGGGCATTACCCATACAGTTCTTGGCTCAACTGCTTCCATTAGGCATTGATCTGTGTCAACCATGAAGCAAACTATGTCTTTGTATTTCTTAACTATTGATTTTGGTATTCTTTCTTTTGCATGCATCATGCTCTTGAAATTCTTGAAGTAACCCTAGAGACCTATCTTTTGGGCTTGTACATCACCGAGTCCATAGAAATAATCTCTAATTTAAATTGCAACAGGTCTATCATTTGCCCAGATCAGTCCTTTTGATCCTGGTAACTCATTCATGTAATAGAAGAACAGACACAACACCATATTTCCATACTTGAAGGAATTTTTCTTATCTTTCTTAATCTTCTGCAGATTCTCCATTGGCTAATTCAATAGGAGCCCACACAAATCATAATCTGCATTTTACTTCACCATCTAATATGCAGTATAGATTGTAGTACTGGATACATAATTTTCCCTACTTGAGTGGTAAATCTTGTACAACCAATTAAAATTAACACAAACTCGACATCCAGGTCAGTAATATCATCTATAGTCATTGCCCTCTTATCATATTTTGATCTGGTGGCATCTGTTACAGTTTGATTTTTGACAGATTTGAGTGTAGGTGACCTACCAGTTGAATGCAATCTAGTTAAAGCCCTGATGGCATCTTTGATTGTCTTAAATGGACTCATTAACCACATAAAGTTATCATGCATCCTACTTAACACATACCGGACCCATTCATCCTCTGCAAAAGATAGGAAATGTATGCAATGTGCAAAGTGCTTGTCTTTTAGGGCCTTGAATTCTGGTTTGATATCAAAATTCTCATTTCTTAACTGTTTATGGTATATTTCCATCAATTCTAAGTCTCCAAGGTCTTCAATGTTTGCCTGAATGTAAACCCTAATATCTTCTACATGCAAAACACTGTATGGGATACTGGAAAATGCACCCAAGGGATCAACTTCTATAGATTTGTGAGGGTGTTTCTTGAATTTTGGTCTCGGCCTCTCAATGACATTCACAGCCATAGGAGTAGCCATTCTAGCAATGAAATTCAGAGAAATTTTGCAGAGAAGAAATACCTTTTTCACCTTAGGGTTTGTTGTAACTACCGAAGCAAATTTCGGCTTGATTTTGATCTCCAGCTCTAACTTGAGTAATTTGCAGGATCTCTTCTCAGAGATCTTCTTTCTTCTTTGTGAGTGCAAAGTGTTGTAAATAACACATGTAAATCCTTTTATCTTTGCACAAAACCTAATTCCCCGTTGCAATAAATGCACACTTTAAGTCATCCAGTTACCCTGTTTTGAGAGAATTTCTCATGAATCATTGTGCATATTTTCAAATTATCATCTAAGTGAGTAGACAACATAGCTTTAGCCTTTCAAAACATGCTTGTAGACCATAAAATTGCATTTTTAGATCATACTAGATCTATTTGTGTAATTTTGTTTTTACTGGATAGCTGCCGGAACCTGATCTGCTCATAATTTATTCAAATCAATATGTGGATTTCTCAATCTTTAACTGAATAATTTTTTATGAACCTCCAAAAATTCTTTAATCCATAACCTCCGATTCTCACTCAATGTGCCAAATTCAGGCACTTACTAACTGGCTGGGGGAATTTGATCTTCTTTGCAGCTCCCCTTGAGCCAGAGCTCACCCTTTTTAATTTTCGGAAGGATTATCAGCACTGGATTCCAGTGCGGACCCATCACCAATATTCATCACACTCTTCTTTACACAAATCTTGCTCATCTCCTTCTGAATCTCATCCACATTCACTTTACCTTTGTCTTTGTCTTGTTTCTAATCATGTTTTACTGGACCTTTTGCATCATGATTTCTGCTTCTGCAGAATCTAGCTATATGATTGGACTTATTGCAATTGTAACACACAACATTTCCTTGCTTATTTTATTAGTATCCTCTTGATCTGCGTTGATTAGCCATATGCCCCAGTCTATTGCATGTAAAGTATCTACCATTGAAAGAATTGTTTATTTGCCTATTTCTGCATTCATGAGATTTGTGACCATACCTTTTGCAATTAAAACATTGACCAGAGAAGGATGAATTATTTTGATTTATTCTGCTCCTGCACTGAGTTACTTTATGACCAAATTTGTTGTAGTTGAAGCAGCTTCCATTGAAGGATGGATATCTTTGAGCATTAGGTTGTCTTACCGGAGGTCTTCTAGGCCTGTTTCTTGTCTTTCTCACCCAAAATTCTTTTGACCAGATTCAAATCTTTCACCTTTCTCATATCCCAAGCAATGTTTATCATCTATCCTCTTTTGACTTTCAAGTTGTACTTCAAGTTTGGCTAAACTTATCTTGAATTTCTCTTTGTATTCATTTGTAGTTTCAAAATCTTGTTTAAGAGTGCCAATCTGTCTCTCAAGTTGTTCTTCATTATATCTAGCTTCTCCAAGATTAGACTCAAGATGTCTAATTATTCTATCCATTTTGTAACAATCTTTTGTTTTCTCCTTGAGGGATTGTTTTAAGTTATATTCAGTCTCTCTTTTCTTCAATTTCTTGAGTAAATTTCATAACCCCTGATTTCATTTCATGTCTTAGCATGACAACTTCTTTTGACAACTTTTCACAAAGCTTTGTTTTCTCATTTAGGTCATCATCAGTATTATTGGCTTCATTCTAATCTGCTAACTTCTGAAGTAGTTCCTTTCTTTTCTTCATGGAATTTTTGAGTTTTTCTTTCAGCTCAATGATGAAATCATCAGCTTCCTTAAGTCACTCTTTCAAATTATTGACTTTAGACTAAGATTGATCAAGATTTTCTAAGGCAGACTGTAGTTGTTCTTTCATACCATATACATCCATTGAGATTCCCAAATCATTCTCAATGTGTTAGGCTTATTCTAAGGAACTTAGCTCTGATACCATTGTTAGAAACAAGGTAGATAACTGAGAAGGGACGTGAATCAGTTTTCTATAAACTTTCTTACTTTTACTTCCTTTTCTTAACATTTAGTGATATATCAAAGCATGGAAGAATAAGCAACCATAAGAACTAAAATGAAATCAACAACACATAACACAAAGATTTTTATGTGGAAACCCTGTTAAGGGAAAAACCACGGGGTAATTAACCCAAGATTGTATTCCCTGTTAAAAGAATAAAGAAGTACAAAATGGCACTTGCCGATTAGGGCTCACTACCCGAGCACATTGCTCACAAGAGGCTCACTGCCTACTAGAGACTCAGTATACTGATCTAGCAACAATTTAATTTTGGTTAGGCTCAGTATATTGATCTAGCACATTTCATTCTTCCTCTGCTCAATATCACTCTTTTGTCACATTCTAATCTTGGATTACTGCCTTCGCAATTCTCTCTTCTTTTCTTCGCACTTCATCCCTATCACTATCACTTAAATAGCTTCACAAGCTTGAATACATCGGGTATATATATCTACATCAAGGATTTCAAACAACTTTCTAGTCAGCAACAAGAATACTTAGGATATTTGCAAAATATTGTTCTTTTAGCAAAATTCATACTTGATAGATGATGAGCACCAAAAACTTAGGCATAGAAATCATTACCTAAGTCAGCCAAAATCATATAACACCTCAAGTTACTAGATCAACACATTCTACACATCCGGATTGAGGTCTGATACTCTGTTGGCCAGTTCTTCCTCTATTTGCACTGTCTAACTGAAGTCTGATACTCAAATGCTCATATCTTTCACATGCTTTGTCACCAGAGGCTAAATCTCTAGAATACAATAGTTTAGATACTCCTTATTACTCACCCAAATCCGCAACATGTTGGGTTTCACCATCAAAGAGTTTTGGACCCAATCTGTCGGACCCTATCATATGCTTTATTCTTGACTACTAGATCAACCTATCTTCAATCTGACTTCTAGTATGAGTATACACTGTGTATGTTTGAGATATACTTTGTTGCCATCAATGACAACACTTATGAATCCTAGCAGTGTCTCTTGCCAACAACGATATGTTACTAGAAGACATTATAAATCTTATGATAGTTCTTTGAAAACCATGGTGGGCACATCAAGTCAAACATTATATGGCATAGTGCGTATTTAGATTATAGAACTTGTTAAAATTTATCCTGTGAATGGTGAATATGTTCTACCTAGAAAGTGTAGTAATCAATTGGAATGAGTCTTCTTGTTCCTTGTATGTCTTTCTATCATTTCAAATAGTCAAACTCATTGAATTCTATGCTTATAGAGGTACTTGGGTATTGCTCAAATGACACTTATAACCATGTCTCTTTTACTCCTTGAATACATTCATTTGTTCTTGGGAATTGAGTCTAATTAATTTAAGTATTGAGATCTCTTTTTGGAGACTCGAGTTCAAAATTGTGTCTGACATCCAATATGAAATCTTAAGTTATGACTCTCATTCTCACATAGTTGGCTCCTAATGTCAATAAGGTTTCTAAAAACAACGTGGGTTCTAGGTAATAACTCTTAAACTTTGATATGATATACATAGGTTAATAAGGGATCGAAAATATAAGGCAAGGGATAGGATTTTGTGTCAATCATTAGAATAACCCAATATTGCTTTATTGTTCATTTTTAGGATGACATTTTCCATTAGGCCTCCCCAGTACACACCCACAATAACAACAACATTAATGAGAACCTTGACAAAAGTTTTCATGTTATTAAATAGAATTTATGAAATCATGGCTTGTGCCATTCTTTTATCGGTTCTACTAGATTGATTATAATGGGAAAATTCATGCAAAATTAAAATGATCTTTTAGTATCAAGTGAATGGTATAAATTATTATAAACATTGTCAATAGTTGTAGTTACCTAATGTATGCTTTAGCAACATTAGCGTGTGAATTTTCTAATGGAGTAAACCATAAGTTCATCGTATGAAATTTGTCATACACTTATCTCATGTGACTTTTATGATATTTGTTAGCGTTAGACTTTGGATGTAACCATTCAACCATTGTACTGCATACTTTCTCTGATACTAGTGGTTAGTAATCTATTTGATGTATAACTATAGGGTTGTGACTTCTTGTGCATTATGATATTTCTAGTTATGTACTTGAATGCATATAACTAATAAATTGAGTGTAGATTGTGGAGTATTAGAGACTTGGACAAGAACAACTACGTACTCAACTACGGCAAGAATACCACAATAGTAACTCATTTAAGCAAGTAACATTATATGCAATAATTAAGTAGTTTTTATGAATAATGCATGTGTATTGTCTTAGCTTAGTGTCATCTTTAATAAGATAGCGGAAATTACCTTGAACATGTGAGTTAGTTAAATCAGTGAATGAAATATGCTTCTTTTGATCACTATGAGGTCTTGTAACAATATAATGGAATTGGGTTATTTATTAGGTAATAAACCATGTTATGAATAGAATTAAGATTATACATCTTTTGGTGTATTCAGGTTTATAAACATAGATGATGATTTAAATAAAGAATTGTTATCAATAGTTTTTCTTAATGGCTTGAAGATATCATGATGTAGGACTAATATAGCTTATGTCCTCTACTTGAAG
Source organism: Cunninghamia lanceolata (assembly GCA_027924645.1). Taxonomy (NCBI): domain Eukaryota; kingdom Viridiplantae; phylum Streptophyta; class Pinopsida; order Cupressales; family Cupressaceae; genus Cunninghamia; species Cunninghamia lanceolata. The sequence continues at coordinate 8,016,248 of BSBN01000934.1, forward strand.
AAAATTACGTTTATAACCTAGAGTCTAGTTATGTGACAATAGTAACCTCGGAGACTTTTACCTCCTTGAGTTGACTAAATGGAACTAGAGATGTAGGTATGATATAATCATTGCACTTTAAGAATAATTAATTTTCTTCTCTTTAGTAATTGATATATTTCTTAATCCTTGAGGTTGAAGCTCATAGAATTTAGAAATCATAGAGTATTCACTTATGTGCCAAGAATTACAATGTGATTTTTGGGTATTGAATTATTTGTTGATCTTCAAAGTAACATTCCCAATAAGATTAGGAATATCATGAATAGGTCTATTAGGAAACCTTTGATGTAAAAATAGTACATGAATTTGGAGATGGACTTGCCTTAGGTAAACTTGATGTCTTAGGTGGACACCTGATACGGATACTAATTACTAGTGTTGCATGACAAACACCCCTTTTTTGTGGTCGTGATAGTGGAATTAATTCTATCCCTATTTCACCTGAGTGGGTGGCAGCCAATGAAGAACTGTCTGGGGCAGGGAATCACCCTATAAAGGGTTGCATACCCGCTCACAGTTGCATGATGCCCCTAGTACTCAGGTCCCCTAGATATAGGGTGTTCTATAATAAATATCGTGATCTCAACTTTCAATGTAGTGATTCAGAGTCATGTTAACATGATATTGTCTAGCTAGTTTTGTGTAGATGATAATGATACGAATCATTGGAGAAAAAATAAGTTGTCTGAAATGAATGCATGATGTAATGAAGGACTTAAGGTATGTGTTGATCCGTGGTTCCTACATGTTATTTTGCGTAATGTAGTTTCTGTCTTCACTAGATTAAGATTGATGATCCTTTCAGAGCATGATGACTTTATAGAACTAAACTCCATTTGTATTACTTCTATAACATTTATTGAACACTTCTTATAGATTTAATAGTAAAATTGTATGAATCTGCATTTCTACATCTTTTAGATCAAAATTTTTCTATAAAGTTTAAGTTGATTCAATTATTTTGAAGGTATGCTACAAATCCCCTGAACTGATTCAAATTGTAAACTATTTTATTTATCGTGTGTAACTAATCATTTATCTTTATTAGGCATGTATCTTATTTATATTACCTCATACAATATTTAATCTTTTTATTGTGCAAAATCATTAAATCTCTCATACCATTTTTTTTCCTAATCCCCAAACGAGATAATTAAGGGACAGATATAAGCATTGCATCCTTATGAACATAACTCAATCTTGTTTTGCGCAGTTATCTGAAAAAAGTTTTTCTAATTTTTTTCAAAAATGCTTTATTGGTTTCCCTTGTTAATTTGGAATGATTAAAAAGTGGTTAGGGATTTTAGATGATTATCTATAACTCCAATGAGAGTAATGAGAGTGATGAGAATAGGGATTTTATTTGATTGTCTATAATTCCACTAGAGTGATGAGAAAGTGATATTGGTATCAAGAGCTGTGTAAGTATAACGGTGTATTGCTATATGAAAGATCCTCTTTAAACATGAACCAACTTGTTTAACTAGAAAGAAGATGTAACAAAAGATATCTAATTCTCTTTAAAAAAAATAGAAGATATCTAATGGATATCAACCAGACATCACCGGCATCATCATAGAGATATCTAATGGGTATCTTAAGCGCAAATGAATGGTTATTAGAAAGAGTTAGAACTTCCACAGAGATTTTAAATGCCTTTTCGGGAAAGTTAATAACACCTTCCTCATACCTTTCCTCCTCCTAACTAATTTTACCACAGATGCCCTGAGAGAAGGCGTAAATGGGAAAATGAATTTATAAAGACTAAATCCGCGATTAAGTATTTCTCAATAAGAATTGACTACTAAAAATGCACTTCCTAGTAATATTTCAAATCAAAAACATTTTGGGATGCTCATCTTTGTTCAGAGAGCTACACATCTAAAAAGAATCGCCAATAGGTTGATTACTGCCACTTGTTTTCTTAGCTTGCTATCATTGCTTAATATTTAAAACAGAAATACTTAAACATTTTAGTGGTGCATTCTAGATTCGTATAAAATATAAGGGCCCCCAGTGGACCATATTTTCAAATGATGGCAACTGGTTAGGGATTGTAAACTGCACAATTGAAGATGTTTTATTAATGGAATGCACACAACGATGTTCCACATGTTACTTGAAACTCTTAAAATATAATTGATTGCTTTGGCCTTTCGGAGCTAGAAAGAGCCATAAATTAAACATGAGCATTACAATAAAAATATATTGTAACCACTTCCCTTTTGGATGCCAATGTTTGGTTATGAAGATCAACCATCACAAATCTGTCAGCCCCCCTATTTTTTGTCTCTTCATTTAATTTAAAGTCTCTGTATATATGCTAAGGAAAAACATTTTATTGGATGATGAAAACACGTGTATTTACTGCAACTGATAAAAGGAGATATTTGTGCCTGCTCTTTCCGTGGATGTAACCAATTTTGGTGAACCACGTAATTCTTTATGTTTGTTTTGGATGTAACCAATTTTGGTGAATCACCTAATTCTTTGTGTCCATATTTTGTTGTGTCTGAATTTTATTGTCCTCATTTTCTAATTGTTGTTTGGTGACAAATAAATCTTTTTATCTATTTTATTTACTGAACAATCTGTATTAGAGCTGAGAAGAAGGAGAGATGGAGGAGGCAGATAAATGGAGGATTGAAAATTTCTCAAGCCAAAACATCGAGATGTGGAAATTACAATTAGAAACTCTGTTAATTTAGATAAATCTCCTAATCACATTGAAAGGAGAATTTAAAACTGGTACAAATTGGACCGGAAGGCGGTAACTATGATTATTCTCTTGCTATCTAGAAATGTCATGTTTAATGTCTTGATCAAAAAGATAGTGAAATGATTATGGGATTGTTTACTAGACATGTATGAGATGGACTCTACATCAAAAAAGGTATTTCTAATGAAAAAATTGTGCGATCTAAAAAAGAAGGAAGGCAGTAATGTCTCAAACCATTTGAATGAATTCAACACATTTTCAGTCAATCAATTTCTATCAACTTATATTTGCATGATGAGATCAAGGCAATTTTTCTATTGTGTTCATTACTTGATCATTGGGAAAGAGTTGTTATGGTTGTTAGCAACTCGGTATCCAGTAAGAAGAGAAGCATGTTAAAATTTGATGATGTTGTTGGGATTCTTCTTAGTGAGGACATGAGAATCAAAAATCAAGGTACCTCATCACGAGGTAACCAGCAGTAGAGGGAGATCACAAGAACGAGGGAAGAATAGTAGTTGACTATCCTTCTAATAAGTTCCAAGATGTTGACTATGTGAACACTAATGCATTCAAAGAGCTCATGGGCATGTTCCTAGAGCTTGATAGACTTTTGGATGATAAGAAAAGTGCAAGAGGGTATGATTGACCTCAATGAAATTATGGTCTCAACATCAAAAACATTAGTGATCTCAAGGATGCCTTCCTAGACCTAGGAAGGGAGTGTGATGAGTTTCAAGAAATGATAGAGCGTGACTGGAAGTAGGAGGCACAAGAAAGGGTTTTTCAAGAAAGCCTTGCTATGTAGTTTGTATCTCAAGAACAACAGATGAGGCAAGTAGCCCAATTGGTTCCATCCTTTCTCAGCTTTAGGCAACCGCTTTCTTCTACCTAGGTTCGGCCTACAGTAGAGTAGCCTCAACTTCACAAGTTCCAAGGTTTTAAAGCCTCTCTTCCTCCACAAACCCTATTCTTGTGCAAACTCAATTTATCACTCCCTAGGGACAAATTTGCCTAGAACCCTGTCCCCTCCAAGGAATTCAAGAAAAAAATTTAGGCATCTTTCCTTGATACTATTTCAATATTCAAGGGTGGACCAGTTCTCTATTAGGTTAATTGGAAAGATGAGCCAAGGGGGGAGATACCTGCAGCTAGGGAGGACCGATTTGTAAATGATGAACCCTTATGCACCATTAAAATAGAAAATTTAGACCTGTTGCAAGATGAAGTTAAGCCTAGTTTGATAGAGTAGCAGTGCATTGAGCATATTAGGGTTATTACTAATTCAGAGGAATAGTTGAGTCTCTAGATTTTGGCTCATTCCAAGAGTTTTCCCATGCTTTGAACAAGAGGAATGAAAGCAATATTCAAAGGGAACATGGTGAGAAGGTCCAGTTGTAGAGACAACCCAAACAATAAAATCTTGTGGGGTTGCAGTTAGATGGTGAGGGCCATGATAAGTTGTTGAAACATGTAGACAAGTGCGAGAATGAGATTCCATCTCATGAAAAGGAGAATGTAAGTAGCCTCATTCTGGAAGATGCAGAAATTAATGAAACTAGGGTGAATCTTCTCATACCTTTGTGTTTCAAGGAGCTTGAAGACCTCTTTCAGGGTGAGATAGATATTTTCTGCTCAAGATATGACATCAAGCCATCATCACTTGAAGAGGAAATTCATGAGCTACACTCAAAGGATAGATGCATAAGGGAGGAGATTGCTCCAATCACTCCAAAGGCTGATGATGCCACTCTATTTCACAAATTGCTCAATTGCATTGAAGATGAAAATGGCATATAAATGTCAATATTAGTTGCAGTTCTAGAACAAAATGGAGGTAGTGAACATAATGGTGAGTTGCTAGCATGTGGAGAAGAGCAAATAGGCAACCCTATAATGAAAAGTGCAGAGGCTAATAATACATACCTATTTGAGGAGCTCCCGTATTTTATTGAAAACAATACATCTAGAGATTGAATATGGGCAAGAACAAATTAAAGATTTGTTCATGATTATCTAGCAGGGATATCAACTTCTTGATGGGGAGGATTTTTCTATTAACCATGTGTTTGGCTCATTTTCTAAGCCTAATTTAGGAAATCATGAGCATCATGCTCGAAAGGTGGAGGTACCCTTATCTCCAATTGAGATATAAGAGACATAACATTCAAATGAGCAATGGAAGGTTGCAGAATCAAAGCATAAACATAAATGTAGTGGTGATGGCTTGCATACCATTTCCATGGGATGCCCTATCAGGCATTTGGCCTAGCTAGAGACATATTAGAAGGAGTCCCTAATCGTCATTCTTTTTTCAAAGCATGAGGTTGAGCATCAAGAAGGGCTAGATGAACCCATTTATCCACTTCTAGGAAGCTATATTTCTGATCAGTACAGGTAGATGGGTGAGTTTTTCTTTGTCCTTGGGGAAGAATTTCACCATTTGGTTGTATGTACATCCTTTCCCCACTTCTTTTTAACTACATGTATGCATAAGAAACATTGTAAATTGTTAAGAATGGACAACTACTTTCAAGAACCTATTAATGACTTTGTTTGAGGTCATTTCTGTGTTGTTAGCCTAGGATTAGAGTAGGTTTTATTTTAGTTTTAGGTTTACTTTCCCTAAGTGCTCCTGCACAAGCTGCATTGTCATTAGGAGAATGCAGGCCTTGTTCCTTTTTGGTGTTGTTTCAGAGGGCAAGGTTTCAATTGTTTTGACCTATTGCAGCCCCCCTTTGGGACTCCATGCCCAATGGATGCTTAAGGCCATTGGTCCATTTGTTTAGTAGGTAAACATCCCTGACATGTCACCAAAATGTTATCCTATTTTGTTTCCCAACCAAATAGCCCAAATCAATAAAATATTTAAGTGTTTTCCCCTTTAGAGATGCAAGGAAAAACATCCAAAATCGGTTAAGTCCCACAAAAGTTGAGCTTTCCTTGTGTTTTCTATCTTTTTAGAGTTTTGGAGGTCAGAGTTCTATCCTTCATCCTTCCATCGTACATCGCTCTAAACTCCATTCCTTTCCCTTTGAAAATAAAGATAATTGTTTTAACCTTTTGGAAGTCTTAGACTTCATACTTTCCATATTCCCTCTTCCTTTCCTTTTGGAAGACATAAGATGGAAAGCCCAAATCTTGACTCCTGACAAGTGTTAAATTTTCTAAGGCATTCTTCCATTCTATGAAACCTTTTCGGCAGGCCTGCAACAGGCTTGTAGAATGAAGACAGGTGGTAGGTTTCAACAGATTAGCATTAAAAGAACCCAAGTGGAAACAATGTGGCATAACCTGTGACTTTTCAGCCATTCCACAAAATATTCCATCAATGCTTTATTGAAGACCACATAATAGCGGGAAACTACCACATGGACAAAGGACAAGTGATGGGGAGGAAAGCTCGGGGCCCATGTTCTGCTCCTTTTCTCTCAAGATAATACCAAGTGTTTGGAACTTCAGGGATCGGACCTTCCTTCTTCTTCCTTCTCACTGAAGGCAAAAGACAGAAGGCCCGAGCTCTGAACTCTATCAAAACATTCAAAAGATCAGCTTAGTCTTTGACTTTTGGGGCTCAGACTTTCCTTTTTCCTTTTTCCTCATTCCTTAGGAAGGTTAAAGATGGAAGGCCCGAGGCCTGAAGTCCACCAATAATAAAATTCTACTAAGTACAAAGCAGAGCTCAGGGAGTGGTTATTTCTCCTTTCTCCTTTCTCCTTTCTTCTTGGAAGGTGAAACATAGAACACCCGACACTTGATCTCTGACAACTTCTGTGATCTTTAGAAACAAAGGAAACAAAGCATAATTCAGGGTCCGCCATGATCACACATGATGAAATCTTCTTTTCAAGGCAGGAACCCAGTCCAGATAAAAGTCAAACATCCAACTCCAACTAGAAATTGTGCTTGAGCATTTATGATTGAAAAGGGTGGTTCAATCACTCATTTTCAATGCAGATATTTGAAGATATTTGTTCGACCACTTGTTTGAGATATTTTATCTGCATTTATGTCAAGACAATCAGATTTTTTCTCATATAACTTTTGTACAATATCTCTGATAGGCCCATGGGTGCATTCATTATAGTAGGTAATATCACTTCATTGTAAATTATATATAAGCCATGAAATGTAATGTATTTCAGGTTGGTCGTTGATTGAAAAATCACATCTCTTTTCAATTGTAAATGTGCCTCTTTGAGAATGAGAATAAGATTTTTACCTTTTCATGAATTCTTCTTTTCCTATGTAATATTTCTTCTTGATTTTCATTTGTTAATGTTTCTTTCCTCTTGGGTTTCATCTAGTTTACTTTGCCTCTATAGTTTGCTCATGATTTATATATGTTGGTCTGTTGTTTATTGCTATTCTGTGCATAAATGGTTGTTTTGAGGGCATACCTATATTCAAACCTGGTTTATCACCTCCTTTTCATTTTTAGTTCATTTGCCTTCCCCTTTTCCTTAATGGTGCATAGATTAGGCTTAGTCTTAGCAATAGTTGAATCTTATATTCAATGAAGGAACCAACCTCTCTGTAGAGATTTGATCTCCCTGCAGGGTCCCACACTTGGAGATCATCTTAATATTTCATTGGATTCTTGGAACCCTAAAAGCCTCTAACATAGGGTGTAAATCCAAGTGACAATAGTAACAAAAGGAGGCTTGGTGCACATGGCAGGTATGGGTGGGGAGAAAGATGAAGAGGCTAAGATGTAGAAAACTCGAAGCAAAGGAAAATAGAGTAAGGTCAATGAACAAGGTGGTCGTACCTCAAGGATACATGGAAGAAAAAGAAAATCCTTCCAAGAGGAGAAAGATGAACTCTAAGGTTTTGTGAAACTTCATGAGGAATTTTATAAGTAGGAGTTGGCAATGGCTGAGACACTCAAAAATATGTGACTATGCCAGGATGGGTTCTAGAGGGTAGATTGTTTGTTTTTCTATTGTCTATTTGTTGGTAGTTTCTATAAAATTTTGTATATTTGGGTATGTTTCTTTTTTCTTTAGTGTTTTTTGTCTTTGGGATGCTATCTAGTAATGTATAATCTTTAGGGAAAAATCTATCTATAGGGTTTTGGGGCCCCTTCAAAATTTGTTTTACCCCTTTTATGAAAAAGAAAAGGAGCCTTTGTGATTGCTAGAGAAAATAAATTAGGCACTTTGTATGGGCTAGAGGGTTAGACAAAAGTGGGAGCTATAATGGCAGTTGTAGACAGTGGAATAGAGCTTTGGCATAAAAGGCTTAGTCACATGAGAAAGAAAGGTCTTGAGATTTTGCATAGAAAAGATCAACTTCTAGGTCTAAAATCAGTAGATTTAGAGTTGTGTGAACTGTTATCTCTCAAAATCGCACCCTTGTTAAGTTGCAGAACTTAGCATTTTGGAGTAAGATGGGAACACTCCTAGGCTATGGGTCACCTAAATTTGGAGTGGACCTCTAGAGCGGGTTGGTTCCCTTGGCGGATCACCTAATCTAACTGACTTTCTGAGGAAAGGGTTAGGAGGAAAATTGAAAATGAAAATCCTACAACCTAAGGATGATTCACCATAAATTTTAAAAGATTTTGATGACTTTACTCACAACTTCTCAAAAAATTCAACTCTCACAATCTCACTTATACCATCCAAAAGTAATTTGTATGAAGGTTCATAATGCTAAACACAAAATACAACCTGAATTATATAAGACTCTTGCACACCAACCTACGATAACAAGACATAAAAAGGATTCTTTGCTTTGAATCACAATTAACATCAAGTTGATACTACAAGTATGAAACAAGAAAATGAGGAAGGAAAGCTCCGCTATTTATTAAAATTGAAGGACTGTCAAGCTCAAAATCTGAGTACAAAGGTGTTTACAAAACTCTCTAAGATACACAAGAGAGTAAGAAACAATAATCTGAACTAAGAAAAAATGAGTTTTTCTCCTCATATATAAAGCCAAAAAGCTTTCTAAAAATAAGAATGGAAAAAATTTGAGCAAACTCTCTTAAAAAAGGCAACTTCCTAAGCCATTTTCAAGCTCCAAAGAAAAGCCTCCAAAATAGTGCCCAAACTGCCTCTAAACTAAGTGTAATAGCTGTCAAGATTCCCTTATCAAGTGGACCCACCAAAAAGATTCTAAAAATCAGGCTTTACTTGGTTGGAAGATAAAATAGAAAGTCTGGTTTGCCTATCTTTTCTCTATTTCACCCTAAGGAACTCAACCTTAAAAAAGGGAAGATTTTTCTAAATTTTCTTTGCTAACTACACTTAAATAACAATTATTTAAAGCAATTTATAAGGACATTTCTTTAAATAATGATTTACAATGATTTTTTGCAGTTTTAACTCAGACTTTTTCATAAAGGAGGGAAAAGATTTGATTTGATTTCTTGCAAAAATACAAGGCATATATGATTAGTATTAATTTCTTCTCTATTTGGGTACCTTGATTTTCTATAAAAAACATAAAATATTTTAAGGCATTATTGAAGGTTTGACTTACCCTCCAAATGGTTACAAAACACCCTGAGGCATAAGCGTAAGCATGAAATATGTAAAGGTAAAACAAATAATACCCTAAGGGTATTAGTTGAGGCATTTGATTTTTAAATCAATGCAATAAAAATATCACATCAACTTAGGGCTACAATGAAACCCTAAAACAAAACCACTTGAAGCCCTAAATTATCAGGCTCATTTACATTTGACATTTTTTATAAAAAGAGGTTCTGCCTCTGGCCACCATGGGAACTAGGGTTTCAACTGTAACCCTACAATTTCTTGTTGTCTATGAGCACTTTTTTAGAGATTCTTGTAGGGAAACAAGCTAAATACCTTTCTGTCTCAATATTGAACCATACTTTTCATCTCAACACAAGTTTTTGGGCTTTTAGCCATGACCATGATAAAAATTTTGATGCATTATTTTGTTTCTTCACTACCATTTACTCTTCCTCTCTATTCGAGGCCACCATGAGATTGGGATGAGCTCATTTTAGACCATATAAAGGCAAAAAATCTGTGACCTCCATGTATCTGTTCTATGCTACAAGGTAAGATCTTTACCTTTCTGATGGCCGGGTTTATAGATTCATGCCCAAAACCCATTATAGAAAACAAACTTAGAGAGAATTTAGATCTAGTGACAGGAAACACTAGAACAATTCCTTCCTAATGATAGGAAATGAATAGATCCTCTAGATATGGTTAAAGCAATCTAGAACACATAGACAAAAAAAATGGAAAGGCATCGTGAAGACAAGGTGCATGATCAACTTATTCTCACTTCATTTCTTAGTCAAAATACATTCTATTACTTGGCCTATACAAATGACCTTGTAGATTCAGAATTTAACATGCGATAAAAAAAAAGTATTCTAACTTTAATCAAATGACTCTCCTAAAATTTGTTGACCTCAACCTCTATCTCAAACCAATGACTCCTTCATGCTACCGACCTCCTTAGTCGCTCATTATTCTACTTCCATTATCACCTTCCTTGGCCCATATGAAAGGCCTCTGTCGTCCCTTTATATTCTTTGATCTCTGCTAGCCTTCTCCTCAAGTTGCCGCCCTCATGATTTAAATTTTGTTGAAGAGAAAACTGAAAACTGTCACTCCATGAACCCAATGGAATCACCTCCATAATGCTGCCATAGACTACCCACTAATGGAAGAGAAAAACTATCGACCATCAATAATGGTTTAAAAAGAAAAATGGTCGGCACCAGAAATAAAAAATAAGGGGATTTAACAGAAAGTCTTAAATGATCAGCGTCTCACTAGCTGTTTCTAAATACGTTCGAATCACCAAGAAATGGGGATCGCCAGTTGGGTCTACTCTTTAAGGCACGATTTGGGGCTTTTTCCATTCTTTCTAATTGAAGATAATTTCCTAGCCACAACCTCCATAGAATTAGAAGAAATTAAATGATATGAAACCGTCGTCAGAGAAGAATAAAAATGGCCAAGCAAGAATTACTATCATTAAGGCGACATGATTTGCACAATAAAGCCCAAAAACTGAGAATATCTAAAAATGCAATCCAAAATTTATGGGAACAGGATGCCACTGCATCAGACTCCCTAGGTAGAAAATTCATGAGCTCCTGCTCATAAGGTCCATGATTCCATTTTTCTTTTTCCTCGCTTTCCAATTTCTTAATTCTGCACTTCCATACTTGCATTGTTGCCTTCGAAGTTTTGTTGTCTGCATTTGTCAGCTTCTTTCCCCCTGTGCATACTTCCACCTTCAATTCTCTTTATTAACTACAAAGTCCCACCATGTTGTTTCCTCTTCAGGTCATCCCGCAATAATGGATTACACTTTTTGGCCAAACTTGACATTGAAATCAATATTTTCAACTAAATCTTCATGTTCTGACACCTATAGCCTCTAAACCATTAGGAATTTGAAGATGATGCGAAATAGTGATTTGTGAGATTTTGTTTGTAGATTCTAAATATATATTTTTTAAAAAAATTGGAGTTAAATTTTAAATTTTTTTGCATCTCCTTTGATAACTTGTTTTTAAAAGTAAACAACATTTTTTTAAAGTGATGTGTATTCCGTAGCACATAACTTTTTTTCTACAAAGGATAAAATTCTAATTCTTTTTAATTTAGATTGGTAACACCGATATATAGTGTATGTATTTGGTTTCATTATGTTTTGTTGAATTTATATTTTTTAATTAATTTTTGAAGTTAAACCAATTATAATTTAGACATAGGCATATTCTGTAAAACATAACTTTTTCTGTATGTATTGAAATTCAATTTTTTTTCTTTTGTTGAAACAAAGAAATCAATGCCTAGTGCATAGATACTTTTTAGAATTTTTTTTTATTTATTTACTAATTTTCCATGTGTGTAGAATAGAGAACTTGATGTTTGGTGAAAAACATACATTCACAAGAAGTAAAATATAAATATAATAATCAAATTAAATATATTTAAAATTATATATTTTGGGAAGCTTATAATAAAGACTACATACTTACAAAGCATAAATTTTAAATGAATTTGTTTGATCCCTCAAAAGTTAAATCAAAAATGGTTTTTTATCATCATTTTGATAGGTGTAGAGGAGACTCCATTATAGGTATGGTTTAAAACTAGTGGGGTTCTATCCAAGGGGGTTTGAATCTAAGGGGGTTTGATCAAACCCTCTTCAATTAAAATCCTTTAAATAGAACCTTTCAAGGCTTAAATCATTATATTTTCTAAAAATATGTGATTTCCCAGAAAGTGTAACCCATTATTGTGGCAGCACCCCTACGTCATAATCTTCCACTGAAATTTCCCCAAATAAAACAAATTCCTTGTTATCAGTTACTTCTGCAATATCAACTGGAATCATTACATTATTTACCTTTTCATTTATTTGCTCTTTTTCTGCAAACACGTTTAAAACTTCAGCACTTTCGTTCTCCACTGCATCTGCCTTCACTAAGTCTGTATTCTCTCCTTCAAAATACTCTTTCAAACTAAACATTTCCTCTGCCCCTAGATTCTCCTTTGCAACCACAAATTTCTCCTCATCCTCATTACATTTGCCATCATTAATAGGAACAAAATATTTTCCATCATTAGGCTAAGCACCATCTTTTCCCAGATTATCAAAACAATCAAAATATAAACTTACTAGATTCGGAAAATTAAAATTTGCACTAGTTTTTATCACTGGATAATCTTCTCCCTTACCAAAATGTTCACAGTCCTCGTCAACATCCTTCGCATTCTTGTTGTCAACTTATTCTATGTTTGTTGCTAGCTTGCAATCTTTTGCTTCCTTGTTTCCTGCAATCACAACACCATTAGGAAAATAATATTTCTCCAATGCATTCAATCATCTTGAAATATTTTGCAATCTCTCATTGAACTTTCTCCTTTCCACACCACCCCAGTATCTATCCCATGATGGTATAACAATGGGTCTTCTAACTACAATCTTCATCCTCTTCACTATTTTACCAACTCACACTCTGCAACCAATCTTATGTGCCTCCTTATCTACCCTCTGCAATAATTTCCTAGGGTTTACTCGAGACACAACCACTTGACTCTTTTCCCACACCCACTAGTCCTGGTATAGGTTGCCTCACTCTCGACGCTCTACCCATGCACTTAGAACCACCATGCTCTGATACCACTTGATGGGAGAGTTTACAGATTCATACCCAAAACTTGTTATAGAAAACAAACTCAGAGAGATTTTAGATCTAGTGATAGGAAACGCAAGAACAATTTTGATGCAGAGCAGACAGTTGAAGCGAACACTTATCAATTTAGCTGATGTGCCAATATACCAACTTAGCACATGCTTGGTGTGACTTGCTAATACCGGTGGTAATACTCTGATTCACCGTTACGACCGGTCACCATTTGTATCTGCCAAAATGTACATTCTCCACATACATTCAAAACTTAAGCTGATGCTAGTGTCTTCGGCGGGACTCTTGTCATTGGTGGACGCTCATACATTTGGGCCGATGCGCTTTGTCACCCTGATCTGAATCTTGGGCCATGACTTCCATTCAACGCCCTGAAATCCTCTTCAGCTAGATTGCCCTTAACACTCTGAAAGGGAAACGGTTCACCGACGGTCTTTGTCTCACCGACAGCATCTTCAACTCCTTTGATCCAAACCCTAGCACATGGAGATGCTAGGCGATCTATTGTGCACAGCCAAATTTGGTCCTCTACGCCACCGGATCATGAAATAAAACATAAAATTAACAAATATGATACAACGAAGCCATTCCACTGATTTTGATAGAAATCTTATTAGTGGATTGCTTCATATCGACATATTGCAACAATGGGAAAACACAGAGGAATAGAAATCTATAGCTAACAAACTTGCAATTACAGAGAAAAAGAATCGAAAGGACGGAACAAAATGTCTTTATTTCTCTTTGAAACAATGTTCATTCACAATCAACCTCCTCTCTACGATCTGAGATCAATTCCAAGCAGCTGGGAAACACTACTGCCTATTTTTGGCATTATTGCTATTTTTAGCATTATGCGATTACAATCGACAAATCTCACTTGGGACTTACAAAAAGAACCTAGATTTATTCCACTTGGACTCACACATGGCACTAGGCTTTAGAATTGGTCACTTAGACCTTATACAATGCCAAAAGATCAAAATGAAGATGAAATTAATTAAAGTATCTAGGTGCCCTTGCACCATACTCCCAGGGTTAACAGAACTCAAGTCCCTTGAGGAACCAAGTCTAAAATATTAACCCCATGCTTGATGATGTCTTCCTCACTCATCCAGGTTGCATCCTCATCAGGTAAACCATGCCATTTGACCAGATACTACTTGTAGGTTTTATGTTTGGTCTTCTTCTGAACTTTGGTGTCCAAAATATATTCCAGCTGTACTGGCTAACTCAGTTGAAAATTAGAAATCTATTCAGCATCCCCTGCTCCTATCACATTGGAATTTGTAACATTGTCTCCCCTGAATCGAAGCAGTTCTGACACATTGAAAATGGGTGATATTGCTAAACCTGGAGGAAGTTCAATTTTGTATGCATTAGGCCCAAATTTGTGTACAATCTTGCATGGACCTATCTTCTTCATAAGAAGCTTCATGGGCTGCCCCTTTGGAAGTCTTTCCTTCTTCAGATATGCCATTACTAGATCCCCAACTTTGTATTGGACATCCTTTTTCTTCTGATCAACTCTCTCTTTGTATTTCCGTATGTTCTTCTGGATAGTTTCCCTGACAGCATCATGGATATCCTTCATGCTGACTACAAAATCTTCTCTTTGTGCACTCCTTTCCTCCATGTTTTGGAGATCCCTGAGCTCCAAAATTCCCCTAGGATGAATCCCATATATAACTTCAAAAGGGCTCTTTCTTGTGCTCATATTAATAGAATCGTTATATGCAAACTCTGCTTGTGGGATGATCATATCCCATGCTTCTCCATGCTGTTTAGTCAAACACCTCAAAAGATTACCCAGTGATCTATTCACGACCTCAATTTGTCCATCCGTCTAAGGGTGATAGGCTAATGTGAAAGATAATTGAGTGCCCAATTTCTTCCACAATGTGCGCCAAAAATTTCCCACAAACTTGGGATCTCTGTTAGTGACAATATTCAATGGGAAACCATGAATTCAAACTATTTCTTTAAAGAATAGACAAGCAATGTGTGAAGCATCATTGGTACATTTGCATGGCACAAAATGAGCCATTTTACTAAATCTATCAACGACAACAAATACACTGTCGAAACCTTTTTGAGTCCGGGGAAGACCCAAAACAAAATCGATATTGATGCACTCCCATGGCCTTTGCGGAATTCAAAGTGGTTGATAGAGACCTACATTAGATGAAGTCCCTTTGGCTCTCTAGCAAATGTGATAGTTGTCTACAAATTTTCTGACATCTATTTGCATCTTAGGCCAGAAGTAAAACCTTCTCACTTGCTCCAACGTCTTGTCTAGTACAAAATGACCTCCAAGACTACCGCAATGTTTCTCTTTTATAATGTTCTCCCTCATGCAACACCTAGGTACACACAACTAGTTGCCTTTAAATAGTAACCCCTGCTGTAGCAAAAATTCAAAAAAATTAGAATGATAGTATTATGAAAATTGTGAACAAACTACATATATCTCCTTGAAGTCCTCATCATCCTGGTACATATTCTTGAGAGAATCCACTCCCACACTTTGCAACTAGATTTCCTATATAGTGCACACTCTTCTGCTTAGAGAATCTGCCACCTTGTTGGCTTGTCCCTTCTTATGTTTGATGGAAATAGTATACACCTGGAGTTGTTCGACCCACTTCATGTGTCTGTGATTTAGCTTCTCCTGCGAATTCAAAAAGCTAAAAGAATGGTTGTCAGTATAAACAATGAATTCCTTGGGCAAGAGATGATGTCTCCATTTTTTCAATGCTTGAACCATTGCATACACTTCTAGATCATATGTGGAATACTTCCTTTTAGCATCATTCAACTTCTCACTAAAGAAAGCAATAGGTCTACCTTCCTGACTCAAGACAGCACCAATGGCAAGGTTACTAGCATCGCATTCCACAGTAAACAACTTATTAAAATTAGGCAAAACCAAAATGGGTTTCTCTACTATTTTCTATTTGAGAATCTCAAAAGACTCATTAGCTGCTCTATTCCAAACAAACTTACATTTCTATCCTCCTTTTATGGTATCTAGAATGGGTGCACAAATATCACTGAATCCTCTTATGAATTTCCTATAAAAAGTTGCCAACCCATGAAAACTTCTTACATCACTTACTGTTTTAGGTGCTGGCCAAGATAGAATAGCATCTACCTTTTCTAGATCCATTTTCAAATTGCCCTGGGCTATCACAAATCCCAAGGTATGTGAGTTCTTCCTTCATGAAGACAGTCTTCTCCATATTGATCGTCAGTTTCTCCCCATGCATCTTCTTCACCACTTGTTCCAAATGTTACAAATGTTCTTTTGTCCTGCTGAAAACTAGAATATCGTCAAGATAGACAACAACAAATTTGCCAATAAAATCTTTCAATACCTCATTCATTAGATGCATGAAAGTACTGGGAGCATTGGACAGACCAAATGGCATCACTAGCCACTCATAAAGACCTTCATTAGTCTTAAAGGCTATCTTCCATTCCTCCCCCTGTATAATCTTGATCTGATGGTATCCACTCTTGAGATCAATTTTAGAAAAATACTGAGCTCCACCCAAACAATCCATGAGTTCCTCTATTCTGGACATAGGAAACCTATATCTGATGGTGATCTTATTTATGGCTCTCGAATCAGTACATAACCTCCATTTTCCATCCTTCTTGGGAGCTAGAACTGTGGTACAGCACATGGACTAAGACTTTTCCTCACCAGGCCTTTATCTAACAATTCTTGTACTTGTTTAGCAATCTCCTTATTCTGATTAGGTATCATTTTATAAGCTGGTTTATTTCGCAATGTAGATCCTGGGATGAATTCAATCTAATGACTTATGTCTCTCACAGGGGGTAGTATATTGGGCATATCTTCCACCATGATCCCCTTATATTTGTCTAACAATTTTTGTACTTCCTTAGGGATTTTTTCCTTGTTGTTTTCAGACAAATCAGAATTGTCTCTAGGTTTCAAAATCAGAGCATACCCCTGGGTTCCCTCTTCTTTCAAAGTATGGAGAAACACTTTCCCACTCATTAACATGATACTTGAGCCTACATTCTTGTCTACACCCTCTTCTAGTAAAGGATCCATCTTATACTGTCTACCATTCTTAGTGATCACAAAGGAATTTGACTTACCATCATGTTGGGCTTGTACATCATACTGCCAAGGTCTACCAAACAGTAAATGGCATGCATCCATGGGAATTATATCACACAAAAGTTTATCCCCATATTCCCCTATCTAAAATTCTACTCAAGCTTGTTCATCAACCAAGACTTTCTGCCCTTTGTTCAGTCATGACACTTTGTATGGACTCACGTGTGGCAATCTTTTCAAATTCAATTTCTCTACCATTTCTACTAAAACTAAATTTTCAGTGGAGCTAGAATCAACAATTACCTTACACCTTTTGCCAGAAACTTTACACAGAATTTTAAACAGTGTCTATCCTCTACGATGGTTCTTTGTTCTGTGGTACCTTCAACATCATCCTTCTCATCATGATATTCTCTCCGTCTTGTGTTGGAGCTATGCTTCCCATAGGTGAGTTCACACTCTGACAATCTTCTTCTTGAATCAGTTGGCTCCTTCTCTCTCCTCCATGAGAGCTTGAGACTTTCTTCGGACACCTACCTGTTGTGTGCCCAATTTGGTTACAATTGTAACATCTTCCCATGAAGACATTAGGACCTCTGCCTGGTCCACCAAATCTGCCTCTCCCATTGGGTCTCCTTCCTTTGAAACCCTCTCTGGAACCAAATTCTCCACTGTGTTCTTGCTGACTGGACTCCCCTTGAATCTTTTGGAACTGATTTCTACCACCAAAGCTATTTCTACCTTTGTTATGCTAGTCTCCCTTTCTTTTCTACTTCTCTTCTACTCTCAGTGCCACCTGGAAACATTTGTCCATGGTTTCTAGTGTTAAGATGGTAATCTCATCTTGTATACTATACTTCAGGCCATTAATATACCTGGCAACTCTTCCTTTCTCATCCTCAGCATGTCCACACCTTGGAGATAATTTATGAAATTCCTCTATATAGGTGGATACATCCATATCCTTTTGCTTGAGGTTCTGCATTTTCTTGTATATCTGCACCTCATAGTCCACTGGTAGGAACTGAGCCTTGATTCTTTCTACCATCTGACTCCAGGATGAGATCATGCTCTTGCCACTCTTCACCCTTTCTCCCTGGGTGTAGTTCCACCACATGAGTGCAACACCCTTCAATTTTGTCTTTGCAAACATGACTTTTCTATTCTTTGGTACCTCCTTGTACTCGAAATAGTTATTCAGAGCCTCGATCCATTCGATGACTTCCTCAGATGACTCCTTACGAAGTGATTTTATGGCCTTCCAAAAATTGTTTTTGGTCTGCAAATATACTTGTCTATTCTGGGGTTGTTTTCTCTTCCCCATCTTCTTCTTCTTCATCAGAATCCTCGTCTGATTTCCTACCTTTTCTCAAGGTCTTCAACTCAACCTGGAGTGCTTCCTTGACTCCATTCTTGATCATCTCCTCCATCTCCTTGAATTTCTTGACCACTTCGGTGTTCAGTCCCTTTGAAGGCATATC
The DNA here is from genome assembly GCA_027924645.1 of Cunninghamia lanceolata. NCBI lineage: Eukaryota > Viridiplantae > Streptophyta > Pinopsida > Cupressales > Cupressaceae > Cunninghamia > Cunninghamia lanceolata. Next base: position 8,034,751 of record BSBN01000934.1, read on the forward strand.
GCTAGCCCCTTCTCCGCTTTCTCTATCTGACATAAACATTCACAGACAACACCAACACTTGTGCAAACCTTTAACCAAGCTCTAATACCCAAAAATGATGCAGAGCACACAGTGGAAGTGAACACTTATCAATTTAGCTGATGTGCCGATATACCAACTTAGCACATGCTTGGCGTGACTTGCTAATACTGGTGGCAATACTCTGATTCACCATTACAACCGGTCACCATTTGTATCTGTCGAAATGTACATTCTCCATGTACATTCACAACATGCTTTGCGATATGCACTCACAACATACATTTGAAACTTACGCCAATGCTAGTGTCTTCGGCGGGACTCTTGTCATTTGTAGACGCTTATACATTTGGGCCAATGTGCTTTGTCACCTTGATCTGAATCTTGGACCGTGACTTCCGTTCAAGGTCGTGAACTCCTCTTCAGCCAGATTGCCCTTAACACTCTGAAAGGGAAATGGTTCACCAACGGTCTTTGTCTCACTGACAACGTCTTCAACTCCTCTGATCCAAACCCTAGCACATGGAGCTGCTAGGTGATCTGATGTGCACAACCAAATTTGGTCCTCTGCGCCGCTGAATCATGAAATAAAATAGAAAATAAACAAATATGATATAACGAAACCATTCCACTGATTTGGACAGAAATCTTATTAGTCGAATGCTTCATATCGACATATTGCAACAATGGGAAAACACAGAGGAATAGAAATCTATAGCTAACAAACTTGCAATTACAGAGAACATGAATTGAAATGACGTAACATAATGTCTTTATTTCTCTTTAGAACAATGTTCATTCACACTCAACCTCCTCTCTGCCATCTGATTACATTCGATCACAATATCATATGACTGATTACAACTTCAAACCCTAATACCTGATCTTGTTCATTTCCTTGGTTTTTATAGATTCACCCAGAGTAGTACCAAACTGACTCCAAGTGGCTGGGAAACACTACTGCCTATTTTTTGCATTATTGCTGTTTTTAGCATTATGCGATTACAATCGACAAATGTCACTTGGGACTTACAAAAAGAAACTAGATTTATTCCACTTAGACTCACACATGGCACTAGGCTTTACAATTGGTCACTTGGACCTTATACAATGCCAAAACATAAAAATGAACATGAAATTAATTAAAGTATCTAGGTGCCCTACACCAAATTCCTTCTTAATGATAGGAAATGAATATATCTTCTACATATGGTTAAAGGAATCTAGAACACATAGACAGAAAAAAATGGAAAGGCAGCATGAAGACAAGGTGCACGATCAACTTATTCTCATTTCATTTCTTAGTCAAAATACATTCTATTACTCGGCCTATACAAATGACCTTGCAGATTCAAAATTTAACATGTAGTAAAAGAAAACTATTCTAACTTCAGTCAAATGACTCTCCTGAAATTTGTCAACCTCAACCTCTATCTCAGAGCAACGACTCCTTCATATTATCGACCTCCTTAGTCTCTCATTATTCTACTTCCATTATCACCTTCCTTGGCCCATATGAAAGGCCTCTTTCATCCCTTTATATTCTTTGATCTCTATTGGCCTTCTCCTCAAGCTGCCACCCTCATGATTTAAATTTTGCTGAAGAGAAAACTGAAAACTGTTGCTCCATGAACCCAATGGAATCGCCTCCATGACACCACCATAGACTACCCACTAATGGCAGAGAAAAACTGTCAACCAACCATAATGGTTTAAAAATAAAAATGGTCCGTGCTAGAAATAAACAATGAAGGGGATTTAAGACAAAGTCTTAAATGATCAGCCTCTCACTAGTTGTTTCTAAATATGTTTGAATCACCAAGAAATGGGGATCACCGGCTAGGTCTACTCTTTAAGGCACGATTTGGGACTTTTTCCATTCTTTCTAGTTGAAGATAATTTGCTAGCCACAACCTCCACAGAATTAGCAAAAAATAAATGATATGAAACCGTTGTCAGAGAAGAATGAAAATAGCCAAGCAAGAATTATTGTCATTAAGGTGATAGGAGCTACACAATAAAGCCCAAAAACTAAAAATATCTAAAAATGCAATCCAAAATTGATGGGAATGGGATGCCACTACATCACTTTCGAATACTCTATGATTTCTTGTATTTCTCCATTGTGGTGCTCGATATGAGCTTAGAAACTAAAAATAAATGAATTTCTTTTTTTTATTCTGTGAAAGTACTATGAAACCCTCTTTATACTTACAGGTCGCGGCTATACCTCATTTTGAGTCTACAAAAAGATAAGGTTTTTTGTATATGAGGGTCACCATGAAAGCTTAAAGTTTGATCTTTTAATGGCACCATGAAACTTATTGCAAGCAATGGCCACACTTGTTACCTCTACTGCCAATGATAAAAAGCCTTTTTCTGTGTATGCTGTAAAAAATGATAAAATTAACCCATCTTTGTGCTAGGGTTATACTTATGAGCTCGAACACCTTTTATCATCTTACATTTATGATTCCTCCATCAATATTGATATAGGTTTTAATATTTGAAAGGAAAACTTATTTTCTGGCCACGACCATCATAACCACTATAGATAACATCACTTGCTTTAGACACTTTTGTTCTGAGTGAAAAAAATTTGATTCAACCTAAGTATCATTACAAGCTTTTATGAAAAGAACATTGGGTTATGAAACCCTACATGGCTGGCCATTCAAAACTTTGCATATTCTTCATTAATGCTCTTTTGCTAGTGGTTTTCTGAGCCTTCTACAAGTTGTGGCTAAATGTTTATTGTTCATAATCATGATGGGTTTCATTTTATATACACTTTCACTTTATTCTCTACACAACTGATACATCTATACATGACTGCCTTATGGTTGTCTTGTCCTTGTGATGACATGACCTTTTCATTTGCAACTATAGTAGCCTATATATATAGAAGAAAACTATACATATTGTTCTCTAGTAGATATAGATGAACATTGAAACTTATCCTATGAGGTTTTATGCTCATATCATTCTATATGCATTTGATATGTCCTTCATTTGCTCACTGTGATAGTGGCTCATTCACATGTTCTCAGGCTCACTATATTTTCTATATATTGCACCAAATGTGTTCTCATACATACTGTATCCAATAATTATGGTTCCTTCATTTATCTTAGTATTGTATGGACATTTCTGAGCATGGCATCATCTATACTACTCATCAGTTGGATCATTCATGCATTCACATGGCTGAAGCAATATGACTTATGGGATCGATGTCATTCAAGGTTGAATTCACTGTTACCTATTACATACCTTCATGTGCTATCTCTTCACAAATAAGCATTATTTACCATGATCTCCTATAGCTTCTTGATAGCTACACTTTTGGTCTTTTATGGTTGTTTCATGCATCATTGAACAATAACTTCATACTTCATTAACAACAAAATGATAAATACATGTTTCATTGTTGTTCAACTGCTTCCTTGATAAAGAAATGAATGATTCATCTGTGTATTGTCCCTTGTGTACAAATATCACCAGGAAAGTACCTTTTATGTTGGCACTAAATATCATTTGATCAGTACAAGATTGTCGTCCTGAGCATGTGAGCACTTATACTAGTGAAGGTTGGCTTATGTCATGGCCTTCATTTGTATTATTTCTTCATCTATAAGGCTGCATTATGAGATTAGACTACTGCTCCTAAGTACCTTGAATGTATACAAATGATAATGTGATAGTAAATAGATTTAGTAAATTCATGATGTTGATAATGCCTTTACTCAGTTTGACACATTATTGAGCATTCTTGACTAAGCTCAATGCTCATTTATGGTTCTCACTTCATCACTTTCAACTAACAATCATGAATTGGCGATAAGCTTGAAGCTCATGCACTCACTCAATAAGTTACTCTTTCAGTTGAATATGTTCTATTTGAGCACTATGAATATGAATTACTATCTCATCCCCTCTTGAGATTTAGGGGTAGCATACTGGGCTCAACCCTTGTGGGAGCCTACTTTGTACCACATGCTATGATGTCTTCAAATCAACAACATGATTTCACCTATACCTACACAAGAAATAAACATATTAGATTAAAAATAGTGAAGCTCAATGCTCCTGTGATGTTTCATTTTCTAGGCTTTCTTGCATATACATGATTTAATTGTCTTATTTAGTACATCATGAACAATGTGTTATGTTTCTATTGATGAAGCACATAGGAAGAATCATATCTGGAGCTCTAACATCTCTCTCTCCATCACTGTAGGTTCATTCAAAGATCAAGAGAAAGGAGCTAGCTACAATGAAGATCAATTCAAGACTCCCCAACAGGTAATGATAGATATGCCTTGTCTTGTCTACTTCATTACTTTACTTATTTCTTAGATGCATAGTATATTTCCTATGTTTGTATTGATTCAGCTATTCCCATGGCTTGTGTGGGACATTTGATCACTTTTTTCTTTCTAATGAACACAACACAACACTTATGCAATCTTATGTATATCCCCTTTGTAAAATGAATGAAACACTATAATATGAATGAAAGCAATCCCTTACAATTCATGTACTCTCCTTTATGCTTAAAAGCATTTAGTGACAAACTGAAAGCTTCATTTTCTGCTATAACACATGGCATCATGAAATTGAACTCTTTCTTTTCCAATACTTTAAACTATGTAATGGTCAAATATGTTAAGAACTTTTCACTCTAAAATGGGAACAAGTACTTTAGCTCTACCAATTTGAGCTGTAGGTGAAAAATTGGTAACATGAACATTGCATAAAAGACAAACAAAAGAGGACCAAATTCTCTGGCAAGGAACATGAGAAGAAGTCGTGGCTATTGGAATTAGTGCATTCAGATGTCTTTGGTCCCATAGAGGTAACAACAATTGGTGGGTCAAATTATTTTCTCACTTTTTTAGATGATTGCACTAGGAAGGTTTTAGTTTATATGTTCCAAAGAAGGTCTGAAGTCTTTGATATGTTCAAAAATTTCAAAACACTTGTAGAAAACCAAACCAGAAATAAGATTAAGTGTTTAAAAACTGACAATGGCCCAGTGAATATTGTTCAACAGAATTTGATTAGGTTCATCCCATCCCATGCCAAAAATTTAAATTCTCATGTTTATTTAATTCCTTATTTTATCCACTTTTCATTAGTTGTCAAAACCAAATGATTAACCTTCCATAACTATTTACAAATTCGAAAACATTATTAATCAAGATAAATCTTGCATAGGTTCCTAAAGTGTACACATGGGTTGAAGGTATGGCCTTGATTGTACATGCTTGGTACTTTGGGCATGATAAAGATCTTCACAACCCTCTAAAAATTGACATTTAAATCTATCACCATCCACTTTATCCAATGAAAATCTCCACTGTTGATTCCCCTTGAATCTTGGAACTCCCCTTGAGGCTTTTCAGGCCTCCATCCTCTCAATCGATCTCAACGTTATCCTATCCCTTTGTTCACTAATTCAATTTTTTTTAAATAGTACCCTCCACAAGTCATTTTAATATACAACTAAAATGTAATGTTATGCTACTGAGTTGAGCACTAACATTTAATAATAATTTTTCATCACAATCAATCTTAGAGTACAACCACCATGGCTTTGTGTAATGAGGAGACTTGTGAGTGAGAATTTGTGTTTGTTTCATCTTTTTTAGCTAGTTTCCTTAGGCTTAGTTTTGAGGTTTCTATAATTTGTGAATAGAATAGGTTATATTTGATTTATCATTTTTGTATGTATTCACTTTTACATGTACAAAATGTTTAACAAAATTTTATTCTCAAAATATTATCACCTTTATTTCATGGTATACAAGTATGTTGGGCCATTTATACTTTTCATTACATGATAAGTGAGGTAACATGTGTATGGACATGATTTTCTAAATAGGTATAGGGATTATAAATGGAGCTTTATCAAATTTAGATGACAAAACAAGCTCAACAAAGTTGCACATACCTTCCATTGTTGTTACACCATTTTCAATAAGAAATAAATGCATAGTACATTAGACCATAATCAGTTCTTTGAACATATAATTCAAATCCTTGGGTAAGTGCATGGAAATGGGGGACAAAATTGGGGTCAAAAGTGGCCACTTCTTTCCTAAAATTAGGTAAACTTCAACTTGGACGAGTAATTTGAGATGCATGCATTCAAAATTTGAAGATATGACAAGAACAACAATTGTACTACTTTGAATATAGTTTGCAAACTACTAATTAAAATGAAATGGTTAGGATTAAGAGGGTAAAATGTTGTGCACATACAAAAATGTTCCTATTTTCTCACTAAAATATAACATAGTATACAGTGTTGATGCAGAACACACAATGGAAGCGAACACTTATCAACTTAGCCGATGTGCCGATATACCAACTTAGCACATGCTTGGTGTGACTTGCTAATACCAGTGGTAATACTCTAATTCACCATTATGACTGGTCACCATTTGTATCTGCCAAAATGTACATTATCCACATACATTCGCAACATGCTTTGCGATATGCACTTGCAACATACATTCAAAACTTACGCCGAAGCTAGTGTCTTCGGCATGACTCTTGTCATTGCTGGACACTCATACATTTGGGCCGATGCGCTTTGTCACCCCAATCTGAATCTTGGGCCACGACTTCCGTTCAATGCCCTGAACTCCTCTTCAGTTAGATTGCCCTTAACACTCTGAAAGGGAAACAGTTCACCGATGGTCTCTGTCTCACCGACAGCATCTTCAACTCCTCCAATCCAAACCCTAGCACATGGAGATGCTAGGTGATCTACTGTGCACACCCAAACTTCATCCTCTACGCCATCGAATCATGAAATAAAATAGAAATAAACAAGTATGATACAACGAAGCCATTCCACTGATTTCGACAGAAATCTTATTAGTGGAATGCTTCATATCGACATATTGCAACAATGGGAAAACATAGAGGAATAGAAAGCTATAGCTAACAAACTTGCAATTACAGAGAACAGGAATTGAAATGATGAAATAGAATGTCTTTATTTCTCTTTGAAACAATGTCCATTCACACTCAACCTCCTCTCTATGATCTAATTACATTCGATCACAATATCATATGACTGATTACAACTTCAAACCCTAATACTTGATCTTGTTCATTTCCCTGGTTTTTATAGATTTGCCCAGAGTAGTACCAAACTGACTCCAAGCAGCTGGGAGATCAAGTCCAAGCGGTTGGGAAACACTACTACCTATTTTTGGCGTTATTGTTATTTTTAGTATTATGTGATTACAATCAACAAATGTCACTTGGGACTTACAAAAAGAACCTAGATTTATACCACTCAGACTCACACATGGCACTAGGCCTTGCAATTGGTCACTTGGACCTTATACAATGCCAAAACATAAAAATGAACATGAAATTAATTAAAGTATCTAGGTGCCCCTGCACCATACTCCTGGGGTTAATAGAACTCATGTCCCTTGAGGAACCAAGTCTAAAATATTAACCCCATGCTTGATGATGTCTTCCTCACTCATCCAAGTTGCATCCTCATCAGGTAAACCATGCCATTTGACCAAATATTGCTTGTAGGTTTTAAGTCTGGTCTTCTTTTGAACTTTGGTGTCCAAAATACATTTCAGCTGTACTAGCTAACTCGGTGGAAAATCAGAAATCCATTTCGCATTCCCTGCTCCTGTCACATCAGAATCTGTAACATTGTCTCCCCTGAATGGAAACAGTTTTGACACATTGAAAATGGGTGATATTGCTAAAACCTAGAGGAAGTTCAATATCATATGCATTAGGCCCAAATTTGTGTACAATCTTGCATGGACCTATCTTCTTCATAAGAAGCTTTGTGGGCTACCCCTTTGGAAGTTTTTCCTTCTTCAGATATGCCATTACTAGATCCCCAACTTTGTATTGGACATCCTTTTTCTTCTGATCAGCTCTCTCTTTGTATTTCCCTATGTTCTTCTAGATAGTTTCCCTTATAGCATCATGGATATCCTTCATGTTGACTGCAAAATCTTCTCCTTGTCTACTTCTATTATCCATGTTCTGGAGATCCTTGAGCTCCAAAATTCCCTTGGGATGAATCCCATATACAACTTCAAAAGGGCTCTTTCATGTGCTCTTATTAACATAATCGTTATATACAACCTAGGCACACACAACTGGTTGCCTTTAAATAGTAACCCCTGGTGTAGAAAAAATTTAGAAAGATTAGAATGATAGGAATCTAAAAATTATGAACAAACTGCATATATCTCCTTGAAGTCCTGATCATCCTAGTACATATTCTTGAGAGAATCCACTCCAACACTTTGCAACTGGATTTCCTGTATAGTGCACACTCTTCTGCTTAGAGCATCTGCCACCTTGTTGGCTTGTCCCTTCTTATGTTTGATGGAAAAAGTATACACCTGGAGTTGTTTGACCCACTTCATGTGTCTGTGATTTAGCTTCTCCTATGAATTTAGAAAACTCAAAGCATGGTTGTCAGTATAAACAATGAATTCCTTGGGCAAGAGATAATGTCTCCATTTTTTGAATGCTTGAACCATTGCATACAATTCTAGATCATATGTGGAATACTTCCTTTTGGTATCATTCAACTTCTCATTAAAGAAAGCAACAAGTCTACCTTCCTAACTCAAGACAGTGCCAATGGCAAGGTTACTAGCATCACATTCCATAGTAAACAACTTATTAAAATCAAGCAAAACCAAAATGGGTTTCTCCACTATTTTCTGTTTGAGAATCTCAAAAGACTCATCAGCTACTCTATTCCAAACAAACTTACATTTCTCCTCCTTTTATGGTATCCAAAATGGGTGCACAAATATGACTGAATCCTCTTATGAATTTCGTATAAAAAGTTGCCAACCCATGAAAACTTCTTACATCACTTACTGTTTTAGGTGTTGGCCAAGACAGAATAGCATCTACCTTTTTCGGATCTATTTTCAAATTGCCCTAGGATATCACAAATCCAAGGTATGTGAGTTCTTCCTTCATGAAGACATTGTTCTCCATATTGATCATCGGTTTCTCCTATTGCAGCTTCTTCAACACTTGTTCCATATGCTACAAATGTTCTTCTTTTGTCCTGTTGAAAACCATAATATTGTCAAGAGAGAAAACAACAAATTTGCCAATAAAATCTTTCAATACCTCATTCATTAGACATGTGAAAGTACTGGGAGCATTGGACAGACCAAACGGAATCACCTGCCACTCATAAAGACCTTCATTAGTGTTAAAGGCTGTCTTCAATTCATCCCCTTGTCTAATCTTGATCTGATGGTATCCACTCTTGAGATTAATTTTAGAAAAATACCGAGCTCCACCCAAAAAATCTATGAGGTCCTCTATTCTGGGCATAGGAAACCTATATCTGATGGTGATCTTATTTATGGCTCTCGAATCAGTACATAACCTCCATTTTCCATCCTTCTTGGGAGCTAAAACTGTGGGTACAGCACATGGACTAAGACTTTTCCTCACCAAGCCTTTATCCAAGAGTTCTTGTACTTGTTTAGCAATCTCCTCATTCAGATTAGGTGTCATTTTATAAGCTGGTTTATTTGCCAATGTGGATCCTACAATGAAGTCAATCTGATGACTTAGGTCTCTCATAGGGGGTAGTACATTGGGCATATCCTCCACCATGATACCTTTATAGTTGTCTAACAATTCCTACACTTCCTTAGGGACTTTTTCCTTGTTGTTTTTAGACAAATCAGAATTATCTTTAGGTTTCAAAATTAGAGCATACCCCTGGGTTCCCTCTTCTTTCAGAGTATGGAAAAACTCTTTCCCACTCATTAACATGATACTTGAGCCTACATTCTTGTCTACACCCTCTTCTGGTAAAGGATCCATCTTATACTATCTACCATTCTTAGTGATCACAAAGGAATTCGACTTACCATCATGCTGGGCTTGTACATCATACTGCCAAGGTCTACCTAATAGTAAATGGCATGCATCCATGGGAATTATATCACACAAAAGTTTATCCCCATATTCCCCTGTCTGAAATTCTACCCAGGCTTGTTCATTAACCAAGACTTGTTGCCCTTTGCTTAGCCATAACACTTTGTATGGACTCACATGTGGCAATCTTTTCAAATTCAATTTCTCTACCATTTCTACTGAAACTAAATTTTCAGTGGAGCCAGAATCAACAATTACCTTACACCTTTTGCTGGAAACTTTACACAAAGTTCTGAACAGTTTCTTCCTCTGCACTGGTTCTTTGTTCTATGGTACCTTCAGCATCATCCTTCTCATCATGAGATTCTCTCCATCTTGTGCTGGAGCTGTGCTTCCCATAGGTGAGTTCACACTCTGACAATATTCTTCTTAAATTAGCTGGCTCCTTCTCTCTCCTCCATGAGAGCTTGAGGCTTTCTCCAGACACCTGCCTGTTGTGTGCTCAATTTGGTTACAATTGTAACATCTTCCCATGAAGACATTAGGACCTCTGCCTGGTCCAACAAATATGCCTCTCCCATTGGGTCTCCTTCCTCTGAAACCCTCTTTGGAACCAGATTCTCCACTGTGTTCTTGCTGACTGGACTCCCCTTGAATCTTCTAGAACTGATTTCTGCCACCAAAGCTATTTCTGTCCCTAGAATTTCTTCCACCTCTACCTCTATTCTACTGGCCTCCCTTTCTTTTCTACTTCTCTTCTACTCTCAGTGCCACCTGGAAACATTTGTCCACGGTTTCTAGTGTCAAGATGGTAATCTCATCTTGTATACTATACTTCAGGCCATTAATATACCTGGCAACTCTTCCTTTCTCATACTCAGCATGTCCACACCTTAGAGACAATTTATGAAATTCCTCTGTAAAGGTGGATACATCCATATCCTTCTATCTGAGGTTCTACATTTTCCTATATATTTGCACCTCATAATCTGCTGGTAGGAACTGAGCCTTGATCCTTTCTACGATCCGACTCCAGGATGAGATCATGCTCTTCCCACTCTTCACCCTTTCTCCTTGGGTGTAGTTCCACCACGTGAGTGCAGCGCCCTTCAATTTCGTCTTTGCAAACTTGACTCTTCTATTCTCTGGTACCTTCTTGTACTTGAAATAGTTATTCAGAGCCTCAATCCATTCAATGACTTCTTCTGTGTCCATCTTCCCACTAAACATCAAAATCTCCATTTTTGTCTCGAATGACTCCTTACCAAGTGATTTTATGGCCTCCAGAAATTGTTTTTGATCTACAGATATACCTGTATGTTCTGGGGTTGTTTCCTCTTCCCCATCTTCTTCTTCACTAGACTCATCATCTGATTTCCTGCCTTTTTCCAAGGTCTGCAACTCAGCCTGGAGTGCTTCCTTAACTCCATTCTTGATCATCTCCTCCATCTCCTTGAATTTCTTGACCACTTCAGTGGTCATACCCTTTGGAGGCATATCGTTAGCCCCTTCTTCACTTTCTCTATCTGACATAAACATTCATAGACAATGCCAACACTTCTGTAGACCTTTCACTAGCTCTGATGCAAAAATGATGCAGAGTGCACAGTGGAAGCGAACACTTATCAACTTAGCCGATGTGCCAATATACAAACTTAGCACATGCTTGGTGTGACTTGCTAATACTGGTGGTAATACTCTGATTCATCGTTACAACTAGTCACCATTTGTATCCGCATAAATGTACATTCTCCACATACATTCGCAACATGCTTTGCAATATGCACTCGCAACATAAATTTGAAACTTACGCCGATGCTAGTGTCTTCGGCAGGACTCCTGTCATCGGTGGACGCTCATACATTTGGGCCGATGCGTTTTCTCACCCCAATCTGAATCTTGGGCTGCGACTTCCATTCAATGCCTTGAACTCCTCTTCGACCAGATTGCATAAACACTCTGAAAGGGAAACGGTTCACCGATGATCTTTGTCTCACCGATAGTGTCTTCAACTCTTCCGATCCAAACCCTAGCACATGGAGATGCTAGGCGATCTACTATGCACAACCAAATTTGGTCTTTGCGCCACCGAATCATGAAATAAAATAGAAAATAAACAAGTATGATACAACGAAGCCATTCCACTGATTTCAACAGAAATCTTATCAGCGGAATGCTTCATATCAACATATTGCAACAATGGGAAAACACAAAGGAATAGAAATCTACAGCTAACAAACTTGCAATTACAGAGAACATGAATCAAAATGATGAAACAGAATGTCTTTATTTCTCTTTGAAACAATGTTCATTCACACTCAACCTCCTCTCTACAATCTGATTACATTTGATCACAATATCATATGACTGATTACAACTTCAAACCCTAATACCTGATCTTGTTCATTTCCCTAGTTTTTATAGATTTGCCCAGAGTAGTACCAAACTGACTCCAAGCGGCTGGGAAACACCACTGCCTATTTTTGGCATTACTTCTATTTTTAGCATTATGTGATTACAATCGACAAATGTCACTTGGGACTTACAAAAAGAACCTAGATTTATTCCACTCGGACTCACACATGGCACTAGGCCTTACAGTTGGTCACTTAGACCTTATACAACGCCAAAACATCAAAATGAACATGAAATTAATTAAAGTATCTAGGTGCCCCTGCACCAGGTGTGCACCTCCCTATTTTTATTTTTGTATTCAATATTTTAAAAACTAGTTGGCAAAAATATAGCTAAGAGTAAGTATTATAATTTGTGTATTTTTTCATATTTTTTGTGTGAATTTTTTTTGTTACTTTTCAAGTAGATGCATCTTGAAAATTGCATTTATAAGGGTGCAGATCACATAAATTGCACAAAAATAATTGAAAAATGTAAAAATAAGAAATTTAGTGCATAAATAATGAAGCATAGAAAAATCTGTAATCTCGGCATGGAATCTAGTATTTGTACTAGACCTTTCTCGTTCAGGGGGATTTGTGGTTTCTCTTGTGTGTGTCATAAGCAATGTGTTGGTGTGATTAGAACATTGTATAGTTTCCTTTGATTCTTGTAGTTCCTCCTTGTATCTCCTCGAGCTCTTTTTTTAAAGTTTGCATGTCTTTTTCTAACTTGTTCCTTAGGTACATTTCTCTAGTTCTTATTTTCTTTAAAGGGCACAAACTATCATCAATTGAAAATCTTGAGTGAAATAGATGTGATTATAGAAAGATTGACATTTTTTATGCTAATTTTTGTTGACCCTATTCCAAGGGGGGCCATTTTGTCCCCACCTCATTATATGCACTCTACATTCTAGGTGTAAAGTTTTTTTTCCTTTTGTCCTATTTTGAAAGTGATGGTTTGCTCTTTCACAAAAGAGGAAATTTGTTATCAATATCCTTTTCTGGTCCTTTTGTTTCCAAATGTTTGTCTATGTAGGGTCCCCTTCCACTATATCTACCCATAGTTGTTGCTTCATTTTCACCATAACCATTGGAGTTGTAGAAAAAAATTCATTTAACCATTATTGCCTATAGTTGTAACTTGTCTATGATTTGAATTGAGAGCAAAATAAAATGTGTTAAAGATTAATTCAGATGTTCAATTGTATTTATATGACTTCATATATGGCAAATCCTGCATGATTGTGAAATGGTGGAGTAAAAATTGGTAAATCTTGCATGATTATAAAAATAGTGCATATAAATATTGGGTGAATCAAGCCACAATAAAAAACATATGTTATAATTTTCAAGGCAATTATGACCTTAAGATTATCATGTTGTTATCATAGTATTGAAAAATGTTGGTCCTCATACATAGTGAACTTTTAATGCTATTGATGAATACGTTAGTTAATTAAGACATGCCTCCAAAATTTTAGGCAATTCTCACATGTTATTGTGGTGATTTAACATGCCCTTGGTGATTTTGGCCCGAACACTTGCAATGCAATCACCAAATTTGAATTGGCCAATATAAACAATTCACCAATTAGCAAATATTTGTCACTAAAAAAATTGTTGAGCAACATAGTTGAAGAACATAGTTATGCTAATTTTCATAGCGAGAAGGGACTTACAATTTTATAGCCTTGGGTGTTTGATGCAAGAGTATGACATCAAGACTAGCAGATGCTCCATTTTCTACCATGATTTCTCAAGTTCAGAAACCCTAGTGCTAGTTTGGAATTTATATCTTTTGCAGACCCTTGAAGGTAAAAGAGGCATTCAACTTGCTTCAACTAAGAATTTATGGATAGCCACCAAAAGCATGAAGAGGCTAGTAGTTTTAGTGGGAGGTAAGATTCTTAAAACCCATCCTGCAATAGATGCATTATTAAAGAGGTCCATTTTGGTGCTCAAAGAGAGAGTCAACTGAGAATTTTGGTGGAGTCTGACATGGGGAGGAAGATAGAAAGGTGTTTTATGTAAGGGAAGAATGGAAGAAGTTAGCATGTAGGAGGAAGAAAAGAGATGTGCAACATAAACAAAAGAAAAAGAAGATATCTAGATCTCTCCCATAGATATAGAATATGAGACAAGAGGGTGGCATAAATAAGAAACCACATGTAGAAATGGGAGGAGAGAAGGGGACAGCATTTAGGGAAGAGTTCTGATATGAAGGTTGTGTGGTTGGAAGCAACATAAGACATAGAAGAAAGAGGGGGTTCAAATGTGTAGGTGTGTGAAAGGCATTACACATAGGACATCAAACAGGTCATCACAACGGTGTGGCACCGTCATTCAATGAAACATATTGATGAAAGAGAAAACTTGGTGGTGAACTCACACACATCATTGCCAAGGAATATGAGTAGGATGTTATAAGATGCAAATGAGATTTTCAAATCAACAATAGGAGAAAATTTCGTCTATCGTAGTGGAGTACCTCCTCACAAAGAATTTTTTAGTTCCATATATTATAACGGAGGAAATACAAAGTCATTGGTTTGTCATTTTTAATAATTTTTGTGATCTGTTTCAGTCCATCAACTATCACATCTGAATATTTTAATGACTCAATCAAGGGAGTATTTTTTTTTTCTATACAACATTGGTTTTATAAGACACGGTGATGTTCATGGTTTATATGAATCGTGAAAAATAATTGATTATTGAGTTTCTTTACGGTCAACCCTAAAATATAAAACCTTTCTCTCTTCCCCTTTAGGGTGGATTTCTTCCATGCAAAGAAACTTGATGTTCAGTTACGTCACAAAACTGTTCATCGAATTTGACTTGACATTACATGTTGTGTGATCAAATCTGTTGGAGAATTTGTGTAGATAAACTTTTCTACTTTATGGAGAGGATAAGGAAAGTTAGTATTCATACGAATACACTTTATGGACATAAAAAATAAGTGGGGGACTAATTAATAGTAGTTAAATGTTGATATTTCTTTCAGATACATTGTAACTCTTGCCTATATATTCCTCTAGCCAATTAACATATCACCGAAGAGCAAGCCTATCTCCTCAGAAGCTCTTAGCTTTTGAGATATTTTACTTAGGAGGAGAAATATGAGAGAGGTGCTCTTACCTCTCCCTCAAAGGCTCCTAAAATCTATCTTTTCTGATTTTCGGAACCTTTTGAGCGGAGATAAGAGCACCTAATCTCACTTGGATTTGAACTCATTTCTTTTAAAAGTTTTTTAAAAAAAAGACAGGTAATTGTTTGTGAAATTTCTGTTCGTGCTTATAACTTATTTGCTATGGAGTATGTTTCACATCCACTGTTTATTTTATGACGCTCATTGATTACATAACAAACAATTGTAGAGTGCTTTATTTTGTAGACAATGGCTATCTTTTAGTACGCCTGTTCTCTTTCCTTTTGATGTTATGTTTCATTTTTATTTCTTAGCCACTGCCTGTGCATGATTGGACGATATTTACTTACTAAAAATTTTAGTTTTTGAAAAAGCATAACAATTTTTATGTATACATTTGTTTTCAAACTACAAAGTTTAAGCTGATTCAATTATTTTCATGCTACAAATCCTCTTAATTGATTCATTTATATTCAAATTGTAAACTGTTTTATTTATCTTATATAACTAATCATTTACCTTCATTAGGCATCTACCTTATTTATATTACCTCAATCCTCTTAATTGATTCATTTATATTCAAATTGTAAACTGTTTTATTTATCTTATATAACTAATCATTTACCTTCATTAGGCATCTACCTTATTTATATTACCTCATACAATATTTAATCTTTTTATTGTGCAAAATCATTAAATCTCTCAGTACCATTTGTTTTTCCTCCTCTTCAAACGAGATAATTAAGGGACAGATATGGAACATAACTCAATCTTGTTTTACGCAGTTATTTGAATAAAGTTTTGCTAATGTTTTTCAATAATGTTTTATTCGTTCCCCATGTTAATATTGAATGATTAAAATGTGGATATTAAAATGTTAATATTGAATGATTTTGTTTGATTGTCTATAATTCCAATGAGATTGTTCCACTAGAGTGATGAGAAAGTGATATCATCTGCATCATCGTAGAGATATCTCTTGCCGCTCAATACCATATTTTTTTGGGGAGACGGGTTTGGGTTGAAGTATTAGATTGGGGAAATGTTCAACCACCATGCATACAATATTGGGATACTAGAGAAAAATTTGTATTTCGATTGTCTGTTAACTATGACTTTGAGGGAGATTTGTCTCACTTTTCGTATTTTGATTTCTTCTCCATAGAAATGTTTTCACTCTTCCATTTAGAGATGATATCGCTTAAGAGATCGATCTGTATAAGTATTGCAAGTCAAAATATTTTCCTACCATCAGTTTTTAAACTCCTTTTTGGGAGATGCTTTCATATCCCCTGCAAAGGCTCCAAAAACTTCAACAGGGAGATTTTAAACGCCTTATGGGGAGAAGTCATAACACCTTCCTCATACCTTTCCTCCTCCAAAGTAATTTTCCCACAGACGCCCTGAGAGAAGGCGTAACTGAGAAAATGAATTTATAAAGATTAAATGCGCGATAAAGTATTTCTCAATAAGAATTTACTACTAAAAATGCGCTTCAACTAATATTTCAAATCAAAAACATTTTGGGATGCTCACGTTTGTTCAGACAGCTACACATCTAAAAAGAATCGCCAGTACGTTGATTACTGCCACTTGTTTTCTTAGCCTCCTATCATTGCTTAGTATTTAAAACAGAAATACTTAGACATTTTAGTGGTGCGTGCCAGATTCGTATAAAAAATAAAGGCCCCTCAGTGGACCATATTTTCAAATGATGACAGCTGGTTAGGGATTGTAAACTGCACAGTTCAAGATGTTTTAATAATGGAATGTACACAGGGATGTTTCACATGTTACAAGTGAAACTCTTAAAATATAATTGATTGCTTTGGCCTTTCGGAGCTAGAAAGAGCCATAAATTAAACACGAGCATTACAATAAAAATATATTGTAACCACTTCCCTTTTGGACGCCAATTCTTTATGACATTTGACAAGGTATCCATTTTTATTATTCCATCACATCCACCGACTATGGTCCACGTTTTATTAGCTCGCGAAGGAGAACTATAGTAACTATCGATTTTCTGTATTTTCTCTATAGAGAGTCACTAATTGAGTAGTTTGTGACTAATAGTTTTTGTCCTTTTTTTAATATTTGAAAAGTTTAAGATGTATTTAACTTAACCATCGTCCATAACACTTTCTGCCAACTGTACCAACTAACCGTCAGGTACCTAACAAGGCATGTGACCATCTACAAATCTAACCACTAGTCTTTTGTTGTAGCCACTAGGTGTAACAACATATAGTTTCTCATCCACTTGACCACTTTCTTTGTTAATTGTCAGGTTTAAGCAGATTGTCAGATAGGACCCTTTCACCTTAGTTCTTTTTTTTTCAATTGGGTATAACTTTTTCCCAGAGTATCAAATTTTTGCATTCTCATAGGCCTTGGAAAGCTGGCTCAGAGCACTATGCTATGGCATAGTTTTTTAATTTTCTAGATTCTATCTGAATTTTCAGGTATACATATTTGAATTCAGTCTTTCTTTGCAAACTTCAAACAAACATAACTTTCACATACAAAATTAAAATTCAGCAATTTTTTTTCAAATTGCATAGAAAATCGTCGCGAACACTGTGGTGACATTGATTTTTAGTTTTTATTTTGGTAGGATTTGAAATTTGATGCTAATATATTTTTCTTGCAATTAAATGCTTTTCAAAGTCTCAAAATCATGAAACTATTAACGTGTTTATGCAACTATGTTTGTCAAATACCAAATTATAGGTACTAGTTTAATTTCGCACATCTTTTTTCTTAATCAGGAATGTACAAGTGTCTAAATTTTGTCCTTCACACCCACCTATCCTCTCGAGAGGGTATCATCCCATCCACATTTTTGATAAATCCCACCCTTTTTCATAAACCCCATCCTTTGCATCCTCAACATCTATATTTTATTCTTCTTTGAAATGGCCTTGCTTCTTTTTTGCAACATCATCTTAAAGAAGGGAAAAATGTAGACATCTAAAAATTACATAAGTCCTAATTTCTTAATCTTGATCAGTTATTCCCTAAACCATCCTAGGTCCTAATTTTGTATTTTCACATTTTCTTAGGTCCCAATTCAATTTCCCTAGTCTTAGTTCCTTCCCTATACATGACTTAATTAATTTATTAATCAAATAATTCCTTTTTCCTCACATAACTACCTAAAAAATGAGTAAAATATAGAAAATTTATTTTATTGTCCACCTCCCATCTTACAACACTCCCATAAATCTAAAAAATTAATTAAAAATACTTTTAATTCACAACCCTCCATCTTTCAACCACTTAACCAACTCGATATGAGTCATTGATCTATCATTCAATATCCATTATTGATCATCCAACTTGTAAGCCTATAAATGGAGCCTTTAGGAGCCCTTTTTATTAATCAACCATCAAAGCAATGTCATGCTATCATTGTGAGTAACCACATCTATCAACATTCGAGAAAAACTACCCTAATAGTAGAACATGAGTTTATTTGACTGGGATTTATTATTATTTCATTCATTTTTATTGATTCATATGCTTTAACTAAGGTGATAGTTAGATGTGCAATAAGGGTTTAATCTTTAAGGTTTTATTGTTTATTTTGGTTTCACATTTTAATATTCACACACATGCATAATGGCCTTTTTGTGCCTACCTAAGGTTCAATTGCCTTCTCTATCCAAGTTGGACCAAAGAGCCTAGATGTTTGTTTCTACCTCATCCCTATCATACAACACTTTCATCATTCATTAGGCCAACCATGGCTCACAATGATGAGAGTTGTCTCATATATCATTCATATGTGCTTGAAGATCCCTCACAATAAAGTTGTGCTCATTGTAACTCATAGTGGGTCCTAGCCTCTTTGTGTGGTAACTTTTCCCTTGATTATTTTTGGCCTACCACTATTGAACCTCTTTGACCCTATATAGACATTTTATGTAAAGTATACTAAAAATATAAGGCAAGTCAGATAGATTCTAGTGCTCCCTCTTTTGAGCTTTTTCCACCATAGTCTCCTAGCCTCAAATGGTTGCTCATGTTCCTCCTCCCATCACTATAGAAAGCAAAGGAAATGAACCCATACTGGTAGACCCTCTTTCTCCTTCTATTGAGTCTTTAGTATGTACATGATGTAAATAACTTGTGAGGTTATGGAAGCATCATCAATGTGATACTACTAAAGCACTCTCTACTCAGCCCACTATTAACCTTGAGCACCCTCCCCATGAAACCGCCTCCTAACCTTAAGCCTGCTTCTATCCCTAGACCTCTTCTTGATCCTAAGCCTCTTCCTAGCCCCATCCCTACTCCTCCATAGGAGCTAGATGAAAAGAAAGAAACATGAGTACAAGGAGTCCTAGCTGCTTCCACCAAACCATGCCTAATCCCTCTCATTCCAAACAAATCCCCATTCTCTAAGCTACTTAGCATGCTAAATGTTATCATTATCTCAAGCACCACCCTAGCCTCTATTATGCCTTTCATGTGCACCCATCATCAAATCTTCCCCAAGCTTTGCCTTGCTACTATCGACACTGACATACCTAGACCACTACTCAAAATGCAAGGAAAAATGCTACCTAACCCCACCATTCTATAAACCAAAGAATAACCCTCCTTCACAACTATTAATCCCTTCTTTATCAATTCCCCATATTGTGGAGATTCCTCCTCCACTAGTGATTACTGCTCTATGGCTCACACTTTTGTTATTAGCAGTGAGGAGTAGTAGTTAGTTCCATATTTGGACATAGATCCATTGACCTCATATAATTAGCAATGCATGTTTAAGACTATGTCTGATATTCCATCTTTTTCATTGATCATTACAAGATTGTTTACCCTCACTCCATCGATAGATGCCTAGGAGGACACTATTCCTATAGTTGCTCTTCCAAGTCCTATTGATAGTGCTTCTTCTAGTGTTGCTCTTGTTATAGTTCCACCACCTAGTGGTCTTCCTTCCACCCATGGACTACATTGGGAAGATGAATATGACTTGATGGGTCATTAAACCCAAGTGTAGTATCTTCACTCCATTTGTATACATGTCGCTTGCTTGTTTTTCTTCTTATCCTCATCTTGTTTCTTTCTAATAGTTTGTTAGTTTCTCCTAGAGAACCCATGCTACTCTTGTAGGTACATGGATACAAGAGAAAAAAATTTCATCACATTTTTTTGTATATAGCTTCTTCTATTTTTTGTATGCTTTTCTTTTTTGACATTTTGGTGATGATCAAAAGCATTAATACATTTAGGTCTCTTCTATGTTGACCCAAAAAAATATTTGTTTGATTTTTATGTATTATCCCTCCTTTATTCTTGTTGTTATACACATTTGGGGAATGATTGTGATTTTATCCTTGCCCCTTATTGATTATTACTCCTACACACACACAAACCCCAAGCATGTAGATCCACTTGTATACTTTCATGTGATGTTTCTCATTCTTATATGACATTGATTCTTTTCCATGTCACTCCATATGCACAATCTCATGTGTATCATGCCTAAAATTGTTGGCAAGAGACATTGTGTGGCTTCATAAGTGTTGTCATTGATGGCAATAGAGTCTATTCCACACATCTGTAGTACATAATATGCCTATACCAGAAGTTAGAGCAAAGATTGTTTTGGTCCGATGGACAAAAATAGAGTATGCAACATGGTCTGAGAATCAGGTTCAAATCTCTTAGATGGTGTAACTTACTAAGTTGTGGACTTGGACAAGTCAAGAAGGGTATCATGACTATTGTATTCTAGAGGTTTAGCCACTGATGATAAAGCATGAAAAAAATGAGCTTCTGTGTGTTGGGTTCCAGTTTGACAGAGCAGACAGAGGAAGAACTGATAGACAGAGTACTAGACATCAATATGGATGTATAAAAGGTATTGATCAAGCAATTTGTGGCATTATACACTATTGGTCAACATGAGTAATGGCTTCTATGTCTAAGTTTTGATGCGCATCATCAACCAAGCAAGGATTCAGTTGATAGAATAGAAACTTGCAAATATATCAAGTGTTCTTGTTGCCAACTATGAAGTTGTTGGATATCCTTGATGCGGATATATATACTTGATGGATTCAAGCTTGTGGGAGATATATGTGTATGGTGAAGAAAAATAAAATTTAGGAAGAAGTGTGAAAAATAAAGATCTGAATTCAGAATATTACTGAAGAGTGATATTGAGTAGAGGAAGAATGAAATGTGTCAGATCAATATATAGTGCCTAACCAGAACTGAATTCTTGCATGTATGGATGATGTTCATTAGTTCAAACACCTTGTTATCATCTGTAAGCATTTGTAGATAGTGAGTCTCTTGTAGGTAGTGAGCCTCTTGTGAGCAGTGTGCTTAGGCAGTGAGCCCCAATTGGCAAGTGTCAAATTTGTACTCTTTATTCTTTTAATATAAAATACAATCTTGGGTTAGTCACGCCATGGTTTTTCCCTTAATAGGGTTTCCATATAAAAATCCTTGTGTTGCATGTTAATTTCATTTTCAATTCTTATGGTTGCCTTTGCTTTCATGTTTTGATATAGCACTAAGTGTTAAGATAAGAAAAGAAAGTAAAAAGAAGAATTAGAAGATAACTGATTCCACCCCCCCTCCCTTCTCAGTTATCTACATTGTTTACAACAATTGGTATTAGAGCAAAGTTCCTTTGAACAAGCCTAGCAGCTTGAGGAAGATATGGGAATCTCAATGGATGAATATGGTATGAAAAAACAACTTTAGTCTACCCTAGATGATCTTGAACAATCCCACTCTGAAGTCAATAATTTGAGAGAAAGACTCAAGGAAGCTGATGATTTCATAAATGAGCTAAAAGAAAAACTCAAAAATTCTGTGAAAAAGAGAAAGGAACTACTCCAGAAATTAGCAAATAAGAATGAAGCCAATAATATTGATGAGGATCTGAATGAGAAAACTAAGCTATGTGAGAAACTGTCAAAACAAGTCATTATGATAAGACATGAAATGCAATCAGGGGTTATGAAATTCACCCAAGAAATTGAAGAGAAGAGAAAGACTGAAGATAACCTTAAACAATCCCTCAAGGAGAAAACATCTAATCTAATTAAGCATCTTGAATCTAATCTTGAAGAAGCTAGAGACAAAATGGACAGAATAATTAAGCATCTTGAATCTAATCTTGAAGAAGCTAGAGACAATGAAGAACAACTTGAGAGCTAGATAGACACTCTTAAACAAGATCTTCAATTTGCAAATGAATACAAAGAAAAATTCAAGATAAGCTCAGCCCAACTTGAAGTTCTTCTTGAAAGCCAAAATAGGGTAGATGATAAGCATGACTTGGGATATGAGAAAAGTGAAATCTCTAGATCCGGTCAAAAGAACTTTGGATCAGGAAATCAAAGAAACAGGCCTAGAAGACATTCGATAAGGTAACCAAATGCTCAAAGATATCCATCTTTCAATGGATACTACTTAAAATGCAATAAATTCAGACATAAAGTAATCTAGTGTAGAAACAAAATGAATCAAATCAATCCATCCTTCTCTGGTCAACGTTTTAGTTGCAAAAGGCATGGTCAAAAATCTCATGAATGAAGAAATATGGAAATGAACAATTCTTTCAATGGTAGATGCTTTGTATGCAATAGAAAGGGACATATGGCTAATGAGTGTAGATCAAGAGGATGTTATTCAAATAAGCAAAGAAATATTGTGTGTTACAATTGCAATGGATCTGGTCATATAGCCTGATTTTATAGAAGCAGAAATCAAAATAGAAAAGGTCTAGTGGAACATGATCAGAAACAAGATAAAGGCAAAGGTAAAGTAAATGTGGATGAAGTTCAAAGGAGATGAGCAAGATTTGGGTAAAGAAGAGTACAATGAATATTGGAGATGGATCCGCACTAGAATCCAGTGCTGATAATCCTTCCAAAAACTAAAAGGTGAGATTTGGCTCAGCGGGAGCTACAGAGAAAATCCTTTTCCCCCAGCCAGTCAGTAAGTGCCTGAATTTGGCACATTGAATAAACATATGATGTTGCAGATTAAAGGGTTCCTATAAAATCCTCCAAAGAAATTTTAGTTAGAATGTGAGAGGTCTGCATGAAGTTTCACAAAGTTTATGACCACTTGAGTAGATCCAGTTCTGGTAACCATCCAGTATTAACAGAGCAATAAAAATTGATCCAGTATGGTCTACAAATTGAAGAAGGCATTGTATGGACTCAAACAAGCCCCAAGAGCCTGGTATGAAATATTGCACAAACATGTTTTAAAGATTGGATTCAACAAAGGTACTATTGACAGTAATCTGTACTTCAAGATTGATCATGAAAATATCTTGATTGTTGAAGTATGTGTTGACGATATCATTTTTGGAGGAAAAGATAGTATGTTCAAGACTTTTGCAAATCAAATGAAAAGTGAATTTGAGATGTCTATGTTTGGGGAAATGAATTTCTTCTTGGGTCTACAAATCACTCAAACAAAGAAAGGAATCTTCATATCTCAGCCCAAATATGTGAAAGAATTGTTGAAGAAATTTGGGATGGAAGATTCAAAGCCAATGAATACACCCATGGCAACTGGATGTAAGTTGAGTAAATATGATGAATCTCCTAAGACTAATCAAAAAAAGTACAAGTCAATGATTGGAGGACTGCTCTACCTCACTCAAACTAGATCTAATATTATGAATGTTGTTGGTCTTGTTGCCAAATTCTAAGCTGATCCTAGAGAGTCTCATGTCATGGCAATCAAGATAATTCTTAGATATCCCAAGGGAACAGTTGAGTATGGTTTATAGTATCCTAAGGATCATGATTTCTCTCTTCATGCATACACAAATGTTGATTGGGTAGAAGACATGGATTCTTGGAAGTCAAGCCATCCAGAAAAGGGGAAAAGAGAATGAAGACGAAAGCCACAAGGACATATGGGAGCCAAAAGGATGATGAAGAGATAGAATCAAATGAGGAAATCAAGAAAATGAAGAAGAAAAGAACTTCCGGGAAGTCCTCTGATAGTAGGAATGAGGAAGAGAAAATAGAGGAATTTGTTGAGAGACCCACTCTCTCAATTGAAGACATCATTAAGGTAGTTACTATGGGTGGAAACTTGCAGCCAGTAATAGAATTTTATGATGAATACAATGATGCAGACAAGAGAATACTTGAGGAGGCAACTGTCAGGTATTTGAATATCTATAACAAAGCATTCATTGAAATAATTTCATTAATTCCTAAAAGCCTAGAAGAATTATTGGAGCAAAGAAAAGAGAATGCAAAGGCAAAAGACTTCGAGATCTGGGAGAAGATAGTGATACAACTATTTGCTTCTATCACTCCAAAATAAATGGACATGGTTTTCAAGGATTGTAAAGATGATTTCCGGGGCAAGTCCCAAATGAATAAACTCATGCTTGGAGAAACTGATCAAATAGATAATGAAACAAAATAAATTCTCTGAAAAGCCTTGAAGACATTTAATCTTGCTATTGTAGAGGAAACAAATGAAGAGTCTTCTACCATCAATGTTGAAGGATTAAAGGTAATCAACGAAGAATTCTCTGACAAGGATGTCGAAGGATTAAAGAAAATAGATGAAGAGAAATCTGAGGACTTAGACTCCTCTATTCTGGAAGAGGAAGTTCACAAAGTAGTAAACTTTTGTAATGTCACTCCTCTATATCCCACAGTTGCCAAGACAAATCTTCTAGGCACTGGAGAAGAAGGCGAAGGAAGATGAGAAGAGAAGAAGAATCAAAAAAATAGGATAAGGTAAAAGAAGAAGAACATGCAGAAAAGGTTGGTGATGACTTATCCAAACTAGCCAGTCCTAATATCTCTAGAGGAAAGAAGTTTGAATCACCAGCAAGGGACACTATAGAGACAATACAGAATTTCCTAGACAAAGAAATGATGGAGTTGGATGAGCCTGAGTTGATTCAAGGGCCATTAAATTTTGATTCTCTCTCTAATTTAGATAATGAAAGTAGCATCTTTTGCTTAGGCCAAAGCAAAAGAGAAACTTCTAAAATCACACATGGAAGACAATGAACTATTGAATATTGCATCTGGCGTAATAGAGAAGATCATGCCTACATATCAAAAGGATGCATCTGCCTCTCCATCTAGTAACTTGAAAAACTTGGTTAATTTTGTCAATTCTCACTTTAAATCTCTTGAAAAATTGGCAGAAACTAAAGTCTAGAAAGAGTTCTCTGAAAAAAGGTTCAGTGAGGTACAAGGACTAATTAACAATGACAGAAGAACCTTAGACATTGGAATAAAGAGCATTGAAAATGCTCTTAAGGATGGAAGAGATATATATAAGTTTTGTTTATCTTGCCCTGAAGTTTCAAAGGACATCACAAAGAAGATGAAAGAACAAGAAGAAAAGTTGCTAAACCTGTCTCAGAATTTTGATCCTCTTACCATCTCTCTGGTAAATAAAGAATGTCAAGCAGTTGTTATCATAAATGAGATAAAGAAACTAGCTAAGTAGAAGAGGCATCTAATGGACAGAATGGGTGAACTCAGGGGAATAATCCTTCGTAAGTTAGAAGTATTGCATGATGCTTTAACAGATGCTCAAAGTACAACCCAAACTAGTAATCTGACAAATTTCAAGAGGGTAGAAGCATACACATTTTTGTTAAGTGGACACATCTCCATTTTGGATAGAATGAAGAGGAGTTCGGCCATAGAAATTGTACATCTCAAGACAACCTTTGCATATATATTTAAGTATATGTAAGTATAATGTATGATTTTTATATAAATATGTGGCCATGTATATAATACTTTTTTGCACAATTTTGGTATGCGGATTTCACCCTTTTCCATTAATGTCAAAGGGGGAGTGAAGAGTAGTCAAAAATTAAGAATTCAGTAAAGGGGGAGCTCTGATAAAGTAGTGCAAAGAAACAGAGCACAAGCAAAGGGGGAGTTACTGTGACACTTAGCCATTTTCCACTAATTGTTGCCATCAATGCCAAAGGTGGAGATTGTTGGCAAGAGACATTGTGTGGCTTCATAAGTGTTGTCATTGATGGCAACAAAGTCTATTCTACACATCTATAGTACATAATATGCCTATACCGAAAGTCAGGGTGAAAATTGTTTTGGTCCAGTGGACAAAAAATAGTATTCAACATGGTCTGACAATCAGGTCTGGATCTCTAAGATGGTGTAACTCAGTAAGTTGCGGACTTGGACAAGTCAAGAAGGGTATCATGACTATTGTATTCCAGAAGTTTAGCCTCTAGTGATAAAGCATGAAAAATATATGAGCTTTTGTGTGTTGAGTTCTAGTCAGACAAAGCAAACATAGGAAGAACTGATAGACAGAGTACTAGACTTCAATCCAGATGTATAAAAGGTATTGATCAAGCAATTTGTGGTATTATACACTATTGTTCGACATGAGTAATGACTTCTATGTCTATGTTTTTTATGCGTATCATCAACCAAGAAAAGATTCAGCTGACAGAACATAAACTTGCAAATATCTCAAGTGTTCTTGTTACTAACTATGAAGTTGTTGGATATCCTTGATGCGGATATATATACTTGATGGATTCAAACTTGTGTGAGATATATGTGTATGGTGAAGAAAAATAAAATATAGGAAGAAGTGCAAAAAATAAAGAGCTAAATCCAAAATATGACTGAAGAGTGATATTGAGCAGAGGAAGAATGAAATGTGTCAGATCAGTATACAGTGCCTAACCGGAACTAAATTCTTGCATGTATGGATGTTGTTCATTAGTTCAAACACCTTGGTATCATCTGTAAGCATTTGTAGATAGTGAGTCTCTTGTAGGCAGTGAGCCTCTTGTAAGCGGTGTGCTCGGGCAGTGAGCCTCTTGTGAGCGGTGTGCTTGGGAAATGAGCCCTAATTGGCAAGTGCCAAATTTGTACTCTTTATTCTTTTAATAAAGAATACAATCTTGGGTTAGTCACCCCGTGGTTTTTTCCTTAATAGGGTTTCCACATAAAAATCCTTGTGTTGTGTGTTAATTTCATTTTCAGTTCTTATAGTTGCCTTTCCTTTCATGTTTTGATAAAGAACTAAATGTAAAGATAAGAAAAGAAATTAAAAAGAAGAATTATAAGATAACTAATTCACCCCCCCCTCTCAGTTATCTGTATTGTTTACAACAAAACCATCATCTCTTGTGTCTCTCTTCACGATCACCTCTTTCTCATGCATGAATTTAGGAACATATCTATTCCATATGTTCTTCCTAAAGGTATGTCACCTTATCCCCTTATTCTACCTTAAAATAATTGCATACATATGGTTTATAGAATTATTTTAATGGGGGCATACTTTGCACTCTCACATTTGTACCACACACATTGATGTCATGCTACTTATGACATTTGTACACACACTTAAGTGGACTAACCACCTTATTTAAGATTACATGGCCATGCTAGTTGATGTAATATTTGATATTGTATTTAAATGTGAGCCCATAGTGGCACAATGCTAAACTATGTCCTACATTTTTAGCTAGTTTTCATATCTTTTGTGAGTCACCTAGAAATAGACTTTTCTAGTGCTTGTGGTTTAGGAAAATATTATATGGCTCTATTGATGTCTAGATTGACACATGCAACACATGTAAAGTGAATATCACCTTAGCTCTCCTAAAAGGATAATTTATCCGAGAATCAATCTCCTCTAAGGTTCTAGGAGTTGAGTCACAACTATACTTTGCAAACTAAGTGGTCAATGTGGTTTGTTTGTTCAAGGCTCTAGATCCTACTCTATCAATTCATAATAAAATATCAAAAGGTTGAAAGGATATAGAAGAAAATGTAGTGAGTGCTATAAAATCAATCTTTAACCAAACAAAACCTAAGAACTTCAATTAACAGCAATTCTAAGATTAGTTATCAACCCTATCCTTTACATTAGTTTAGTGCAAGATCTAGAGGAATTTAAAGGATAAAGTAGAAATAACATTCAACCACTGCATTGCACTTGCATGTTAAAGTATAAATATATAATTCATTTTAAATATGTATCAATGAAACAAAATATTTTTTCAAGTAATTAGGGAATTAAGAAATTTTTTAAGCACTACACTAGATATGAAGAGATAAAATTGAAGAAATAATAATCATTCTATTGAGTTCTTTGAAATAATAGGTACAAATCTAGAAAGATGCTATACTCAAATTTTGGTTCCTTCGTTTAAAATTGTCTCCTTCTAATATATGAATGATAAAAACAAATGAAAAATCTATTTAAGCTTCAAAATCCTTTACTTCATCTAATATATATTCAACTTCTCTAGACCTTTTGCAAAATAGGTGAGCCATTTATAGACTCAAGAAAATGTAAAAAGATATTTTTTGACTCCAAAAATCCATGCAGTATTCTAAGGCTCCCCATGCAAGGGGGAACAATAATGACACAAATAGGCAAAAGTCTTAGGGAAGGCTCCCTCTAACTGAACCATCAAGGCTCCTACTCCTATGCCTCTGAACGACAATGGAATCTCAATGAGATCTATGGGAACGAGGAACCCTGTTGTGAGGTCGAGAATGAGAAGGACTTGTTGCACTCGAATTAGGACATCAAATCCAAAGAGGAGCCATCTATCGAAGAATGACATTCTCACCCTTAAGAGTGGGATTCTCTACTCTCAAAGAGGTGTTCTCCTTACATCTATGGTGGGCAGGAGCAAAGATATTAGTGTGTCAACTAGATCTAGTAGGCACTCCAGGATCAACAAGAAGTCTGCAATGCATCCAAACTATAAATCTAGAAGAATTATTTCCTATTTTTAGTTTAATATCATGCAAAATATTCTAACAATCTCATGCAAAGTACATGTAAAATTGGGAACCACTTTATAATTGTAGTGGGACTTATTAGAACCTGCAAAATCTTTAGAGTTTAAGGTCATGGCTTTTGAATTTTTTTCCCACATTCTAAATAGTCATGTTTCAATCCTCAAAGTTTTTAGAATCAAAGGTCTAATTTCTGATGATCTGTGGTTGTTAGTTGTATTTTTAAGTTCCTGAGGTGTATTTGCTTCATCGTGTGTCTACCAACCCCTCCACTATTTTAATTGGATAGTGCCTTAATTTATATTGTTTTAAACTATGGTTTTCTTGGCCATTTACTATCAACTATAACACACAATAGACTAAAATAAAGTCTTAACCGACTTAAGAGTTCTAAGATTTTTTAATCCTTTTGGGTTGATTCTAGGATTATGACTTCTCTGACCCCAATACAATGAAATACCAAATATCCTTGTTTCCCAAAATTTGTTATAAACAACATGAATATAATGACCCCTAGTCTACTTTTGACTACTTCCGCATTGATTGAATTCACAATTCGCATATTACATATAAACATAAAATACAAGGTTTTATCATCGCTCATATAAAATCATGATTAATACTATCATTACAATAAGTACTACTGATTAAATTTAACCTTTCAAACTAAAAATGTTTGGGTCAAATGAAATAATAAAATAATATTTTTTACCTAATGGTCTCCTTTTGTCCACTAAATTTAAATATAGAAAGGATATGAATGCATGCACATCATCCTTGCATATAATGAATATACTTGTCATAAACAAAGAATACATAAACCCAAACATATAGTATCTTTAGGTATTTCCTATGATCTAAAACACTTTAGAATAAATGGAACCTATCACTAAGTCTTTGATAGTATACAGTGTCATTTGCATATATAAATATTAGAAATGAAAATCTATCACTGCCTAAACATCAACAAGCTTACTTTCAAGTTTAAATGATAGCCTTTGACAAGTTTAGTCTCAATTTTTAAAAACATCTAGAGACTTGTTATACCACTGAGGTAGTAAAAGAGACTGATTGTTATACTAAGTGTTTAAGAACTCGTAATTTCATAGATCGGTCGATATATGATACATGGTTATCTGACATACAATCTACTATCTATAGACATAGACATAAGTCTACCAAAAATTTGATACATATACATTATCTTAGATCTACTAACTCTACGTTGGCATGATAATGTTTTAACAAAGTTTTTGTGTTCTGAGGATATCAAACAAAAGTGAGAAAAGGATTCTACATAGTAATCTATTGTTTACACTATAATGTTTGACATCAAATAGAAATGATATAAGTCTATCTTGACTTGAGCTCTAAAGTGTCCTACACTTTAAGCATGGTTTCAAAACACAAACAAAGAATATCATTCTCATTCAAAATTATCTATGTTTACTTAGCCACTAAGGTTCTAATCTCACTGGTTATGAATCTCTAAGTATCTACATAATGATATCTATGTAAGCTCCCACAAAATACATATATCACAACAAAATGAAACAATGGTTTTAAAATGAGATCACCTACCTCCACTATGTTTCTTCTTCAACTATCGGTGTCATAAACTCTATATAACTGATGAACGCGATGCTCTCAAAGTTTGTTTCTCCTTTGTAGAGCTTTCTAGAATCACAACACCCTTAATCCCATGGACTCTTTGGATAAGAGCTAAGCTTTTTGTACGAGTAGAGCTCACTCTTCTATTGGTTTCCATGTAGTATCTCGTCTATTTGCTTTTACAAAAGCCTAATAACACTTAGTATTATCATTGTTTCCCATAAAATAACCACTCACCACAATGATATTGCCTTTACAAGGCTCATCTTCTAACTTACCATGGAGATTCTAAAATAGAGCCTATGATTGCTCTTCATGGTGCTAATAGTGTGGTGGTAGAATGACTGGTAATAATGACCACTCCTCACTTTAATTAAGAACTCCCCCATATTGCCAAACCATCATGGAGATAAAAGGGTCGAGTCTCTAAAACTTAACAAGAAGTGGTTGCGATTAAATTTGCAATTATACCACTGTCTTTTAAGAAACTCATTGTCAAGAAAACTATACTTTTTTAACTCAAAATTTTATAACAAATATCGACGATTGTCGAGTCGAACCCAAACTTTTACCAATTGGTCAAACACAACTTACCAAACTCAACAAGGGTTCACTAAATGGTGCAAGCACATGACTTAGATGGCAACAACCTATTCTTTTCCATACATCTATTCACTTCTCTCCGATGATGCTCTCCCTCTATTTCTTGGAGGGTGGAAAACATTTTTCCTAACTACAGCTTACAATTACCAAACTGGGATTAGTATATCATTAGTTGATCCATAAACTTTATGAATAAATAATCATGACATCATATAATCACATGTCTAAATTCTAAACATATAAACATAAACTCATGATATTATTGATTTATCCTGACATTTTTACACAACATCAGATCATTAATCTATACAAAATTATCTACTAATTACATACAAGTAAAAAGTAAAACATAGTCAAAATTAGGGATGTGACATAGCTCCCCCCATAGATTCATTGTCCAAAATAATAATATGATAAAGTGTTTGTTCAACTTTGAAAAGCATAAAAGAAATGAGGAAATCTATGATAAAAATCATGGTAATCTTCCCATGTGGCACTATCCTCTACATACTAGTCCCATTGGACCTTGCACTAAGTAACCTCTTTGTTTCACAAGCGGAGCTTGCAAACATTGAACACCTTGAGAGGCTTGATCATGACCACTCCTAGGTCCAATACTTATAAATCATTCCAATCATGAATTTGATTGTCACCTATTATATACTTTTTCAAATATGAAACGTGAAAAACATTATGCATCATTGCAAGAGCTAGTGGTATAGTGATTCTGTAGGCAACCAAATTGATTACTTTGAGAACTTCAAAGGGTCCTACATAACGAGGAGCTAGTTTGGAAGACTTTTCAAACTTTATGGAACTTTTTTGAGGTTTGACCCTCAATAGAATTTTTTCTTCAACTAAGAATTTCCTTGGTGTATACTTGGCATTAGCCTAAATTTTCTTCTTATCATTTTCTTCTGCCAATCTTTTTCTAATCAACTAGATTTGTTCTTCCATTTCTGACAACATTTCTAGACCAATGCTAATCCTATCTTGTAGCTCATCCTAGTTTATAGGAGTTTGGCATCTTCTTCTGTACAATGATTCAAATGGAGCCATCTTAATAATAAAATGATAGGATTTATTATAAGAAAAATCCACAAGCGGAAGATACTCTTCCCACTTGTATTGTTGATCCATGCAATACATTTGCAACAAATATTCAAGAACTTGATTCACCCTCTCTGTCTAACCATCTATCTCAAGGTGATAAGTCAAGCTTATATTAAGTTGAGTTCCTAGCACTGAGAATAAAGTTTGCCAAAATATTGATGTCATACACACATCTCTATCTGAGATAATCTTCTCAGGAACTCCATACAATCTAAACACTTCTTATACAAACTTGTGAGCTAAAACTGGTCTTCCATGCATTAGATTTCTAGGTATAAAGTGAGCTATCTTGGTGAGTTTGTCCACCACCACTAAAATAGGATCATGTCTATTTCGAGACATTGGGAGACCTTGCACAAAAGCCATGCTAATGACTTGCCACTTGCACTTTGGAATATCATGTGGATATAGAAGTCCTATTGGATGATGAGGCTCAGCCTTCACTCTCTAGCACTCTAGACAACTTTCTACAAATCTAGCAATGCCATTCTTCATTCCTTTCCAGAAAGAAATAGGCTTCACATCGACTAGGAGTTGGGTTACTCCTAGATGACTTGAATATGGTGCAGAATGAATTTCCTTCGACACTTAAGGTTTCTTAATTCTGTAGAGTTTGAAACATACATCCTTCCTCTGTATCTTGAAATCCCATTTGGTTCAAAGTAGAACCCATCACACCTTGAGTCTTGAGGATCTACTATGAGAGCCTACTTAATTTGCTCATAGTACTCATCACCTGCATAATTTTGTATCACTAAATCCTTGAAGTTTGAATGGGTAGGGACAATTGAAGAGATATGCCTCCATCAACTTAGAGCATCCGCTACTTGGTTATCTTTGCCTTTGATATAGCTTATCTCAAAGTCATAGTCAGATATCAATCCCAACCATCTTCTTTGTCGAGCATTTAGATGAGGTTGGGAAAATATATATTTAAGACCTTGATGGTCTAACTTTAACTCAAAAGGCTTTCTTAAAAAGTAGTGCCACCACATTTGCAAAGCATGCACAATAGCTTCAAACTCTAAGTCATGAGGAGCATAATTTTGCTCATATGCTCTTAACTTCCTAGATTCATAGGCTATTAGTCACCCATTCTGCATAAGCACCCCTCTGAAACCTTCTCATGAGGCGTAAGTGATTACAACAAATTGACTTTCTAGATCAGGAACATTCAATATTGGAGTAGTTGTTATCTTCTCTTTTAACTAGTTAAATGCCTCCTGACATTTTTTTCCGACCAGTCAAAATGCTTTCCTTTTCTCTGAAGTGAAACAATTGGGTTTGCAATCTCAGAAAAGTTCAAAACAAACTTACTATAATATCGAGTGAACCCCATGGAACTATGCATTTCCTACACAATCTTTGGCACATGCCACTCTAGAATAGCTTTGATCTTTGTAGGATCTACTAAAATTCCTTTGGCCGATATTATGTGTCCCAAATATTGTATTTCTTTCTCAAAGAAAGTACACTTAGAAAGCTTCCCAAATAACTTATGCTCTCTTAGCCATTGCAGAACTAACCACAGATGCTACAAGTCCTCTTCCTCATTCTTAGAATAAATAAGAATGTCATCAAGAAACACTAGAAAAAATTTATCCAAGCAATCTCCAAAAACACTATTCATCAAATTCATGAATGTAGCAGGGGCATTTGTAAGTCCAAAAGGTAAGACTATGAACTCATAATGTCCATACCTTGTTCTGAAAGCTATCTTTTGAATGTCTTCATCTTTTAATCTGAGCTAATGATATCCTGGTTGTAAATTAATCTTACAGAACACTATTGCACCATGCATCTGATCAAAAATATCATCAATACGAGGTGGAGGTTACTTATTCATTATTGTTGCTTTGTTGAGCGTATGATAGTCTATACAAAAACACAAGGTTCCATCCTTCTTTTTGACAAAGATCACAGGGGCTCCCCAAGGAGAAACACTAGGTCTAATCAACCCTTTAGCAAACAACTCTTGAAGTTGGGTTTTCAATTCCATCAACTCCATAGTAGTCATAGGGTATGGTGCCTTTGAAATTAGCTCAGATCCAGGTATTATGTCAATAGAGAAATCAAAAACTCTCTTCAGAGGTAATCCAAAAAGTTAATCAGGAAAAACATCCTGAAAATCTTGAAGGAAAGGATAGTTCTCCAAATGTACATTTTGTTTACTGGGATCCACTTCAACTTACTCCATTTTGACTACAAAAAGTTGACAACCTTTTCACCTAGCCCTCTTTAGTTGCATAATAGAGATTGATTTGATCTTGACTTCTGTTTGGGTGCCTTGAAAAAGGACTTTGTTTCCTACATTGTGTAGACACTCAACTATTTTTGTAAAATAGTCGACATTGGCCCTATATCTCCCTAGCCAATTTATTCCTAAGATAACATCATAGGAACCTAGGGGAGCTACAAACAAATTCACCTTAATTAAAAAACTACGAATGCCAATCTTGGCTTCAAACATGCATTGTTATACCTAATCTTTAGTCTGGTTAGTATATTCAACTGACCAGGGTTTTAGTAATATATGCAACTCTTCTAGGAAGTTTACTTAATACTCTTGGATATATAAAACTTTATATTGCTCTAGTATCAATTAAAATAGAAATAGGAACTCTAAACAAAGTACATGTCATCTCAACGGGAGTAATTTGGTACTTCACCTACCGATTATCCAATGCCACATGGATTGTATATTGAAAAGTTACTTGTTGGGTAGGTAATGCATTACCACGCTGCTGAACTCCTTGGTTCTTAGTTGGACATTGATTTGCATAATGTTCTCCACCACAAGAGAAACATCCTCCAGGAGGTCCTCACTTCTCAGCTAATTTACTTGAATTATTGTCATTCTTTCAGACATTACCATTGTTCTTCTCATTTTTGGGTCCATCTCTACTATTCCTGAAACCCTTATCACTTTTCTTATTCACATCTTTTTTTTCATTCCTTTTCTTAAAAGGTTGAGAAGTTGGTGACCTATTAAACCTCTTACAATTCTTCTTGCAATAAGCATAAATTGACTTCAATTGTTGCTCTTGTTTGATTTCCTTCTCAAAAACTTGGTCCATAGTGGTAGGACCATAAACATCCACTTCTCCACCTATCTCCAGGCATTCAGACCCATGATGAATTTCCTAATTCTAAACCTCTCATCTTTCTGATATTGTGGCACATACTTCAAGGGATGGGTGAACTTTTCCTAATATTCAGCCACTTACATGTCTTCTTGTTGAAGATTCTGAAAATATGTTAGCTTTTGGTTGAAGAAAAGCTATGGTAACCACCTCTATCAAAATGGGTCATCCCACAATAATGGGTTACACTTTTTGGCCAAACTTGACATTGAAATCAACATTTTGAACTAAATCTTCACTTTCTGACACCTATAGCTGTTAAACCATTAGGAATTTGAAGATGATGTGAACTAGTAATTTGTGAGATTTTGTTTGTAGATTCTAAATATATTTAAAAAAAAAAATTTAGAGTTAAATTGTAAAATTTTTGCATCTCCTTTGATAACTAGTTTTTAATTGTAAACAACATTTTTTAAAGTGATGTGTATATCGTAGCACATAACTTTTTTTCTACAAAGGATAAAATTCTGATTCTTTTTAATATAGATTGGTAACACCAATATATAGGGCATGCATTAGTTTTATAATATTTTGTTGAATATTTTTTTAATTAAGTTTTCAAGTCAAACCAATTATAATTTAGACATAGGTGTATTCCGTAAAACATAACTTTTTTTGTATGTATCGAAATTCAATTTTTTTTCTGTTGTTAAAACAAGGACATCAATACATAGGGCATAGATATTTTTCAGAATTGTTTTGCACTAATTTACTAATTTTCCATGTGTGTAGAATAGAGAACTTGATGTTTGGTGAAAAACCAACATTCACAAGAAATAAAAAATAAATATATTAATCAAATTAAATATATTTAAAATTATACTTTTTGGGGAGCTTATAATAAGGACTACATAATTACAAAACATAATTTTAAATGAATTCATTTGATCCCCCCAAAGTTAAATCAAAGTGGTTTTTTACCATCATTTTGATAGGTGTAGAGGAGACTCCATTATAGGTATGGTTTAAAACTAGAGGGGTTCTATCCAAAGGGGTTTGAATCTAAGGGGGTTTGATCAAACCCTCTTCAATTACAATCCTTTAAATGGAACATTTCAAGGCCTAAATCATTATACTTTCTAAAAATATGTGACTTCAGTAAAAAATAGGATGTTCTAGAAAGTGTAACCCATTATTGTGGAAGCACTCAAATATGACCACAAACTGATCCCAGGTTAAGCTTAGAGAACTTAACCCCAGTTCTATTTTCTTGTTCATCCACCAAGTGGATGCTTCTCCTACCAACTAGTAGGCAGGTCCCATACTACCTTGGTTATCTTAGAGTAATTTTTGATCTTGAAATACTTTTCCATCTCTGTCAACCAATCTTCTATAGCATCACCACGTACTATTCCATCAAACTTGGATGGCATCAGTTTCTTCATGTCTCTTGACAATTTAGAGACAAAT
The DNA here is from genome assembly GCA_027924645.1 of Cunninghamia lanceolata. Lineage (NCBI taxonomy): Eukaryota > Viridiplantae > Streptophyta > Pinopsida > Cupressales > Cupressaceae > Cunninghamia > Cunninghamia lanceolata. The sequence goes on from BSBN01000934.1 coordinate 8,071,910, forward strand.
CTACTTCTCTTCTCTTCTTAATACTTAGTCCTATCAACATCCTCCCTTTTTTGAATACAAATACTGGGTTCATGGACATAATCATCATCCCCTTAATGTGAGTCCTCTTTTCCTCCTTTAGGTATACCTTAGCCTCTCACTTCTTGTTCTAGGTTTCCAAGGCTCTCCTTGGTTTCATTTAGCATGTTCAATATCTGATCTAGCTTAGCCATTGGCTTTTCAAAGGTATTTGACTCTTCTTGACTATTTTCAAGATTTGTTCAAGTTTAAACCATGATAATACTCAATATCACATCTAATATTCATATCAAGTTATAGATTAGAATTCAAAAATAATTTATCTCATTAATTCTAAATTCATCAATAAATCTATTCACAAAACTCAAATTTGTGTAAAACAATCTCATCTTTATTATAGTTTATTTTGGGTATAAATATATCCTTGTTTAGATAGCTAACTAAACAAGACTACATGTCACTATCAGTTAAAGGACATTCCTCAAGTTCTTCTTCCCCATCAGAATCTAGTAGAACAAACTTAGAGGGTAGATGTACATGTAGGTACTCCTCCAACACCCTTTTTCCAAAAACAGGGGCATTACAACCACACCCAAATGGCATGTCGTGACTAGAAGAAGGTTTACTTGGTTTAAGTACATAAGTAGAAACAATAGGTTTCTTGGCCAATTTGTTTCGTTGTTTCCTTTCTAGTGAAATATGCTTAAGAGCATTAGCCAAAGTCTCATAATTTTCTAGCCATGCACCCTCAGCATAGTTAATATGCTCTTTCAATCTAACCTCCTTATTAGATTCTTTCTTAACCTCTATCTTGGGTAAATGCTGGGGAATAGATTTTCTAGCAATTTTCTTGGTTCTTCCCCACACCATTCTAGCATAAAACCACTTTCAAACATTAGCCAATCTACTGAATGTTGACAAGTTTTGTCATAGCGAGCACCTAGGTCCATGTGTTGAACCTAGTAACTTTGATACCATATGTAACATGCCATCTCATATTACTTGGAATTACACACACAATTTACTAAATAAGTAAAAGACCAAGATAGATATGAGTGAAAGATACATATATATATATATATATATATATATATATATATATATATATATATATATATATTATCATTTACATAATTACAAAGAAACAAAAGCATATCTTTTCTGAATACTTTACATTTATAAATATGTTGCAATTGGAAAAGAGAATAACTTTACATCATAAGTCATAACATAAAGTGTACTACATCTAGAATCTTGATATCTATCACTCAAGTCTCTACAAGTCTTCTACTATAGAGGGAGAGAATCATCTGAGTGCTTTACCTCCAACCACAGATTGGTAGTCCCCCACACACATTCCTTCCTAGAAGTGGCCCTACCCTTCACAAAGAGTAGACATAGAGAACCAACAAGTTTCCATCTGAGTCCTAGTTTTGTGTCCTACGTAAGTCAATCGACCATACAACTCTAGACAATCTTCTGGCTAAGTATGATCATTCTGACTAGTCACACCATATAGACACTATGAAACAACTGATGCGTGCAGAGAAAAATGCATCAGTTTGGCCAAATCTATATAAATAGATGTTTGTAATAAACGTAGTCATGTGTTCACATACATCTAACTTGACTTGGAAACTATCTCATCCTACAATTTGACTTGTTTGACTAAAAACACTAGACATGAAATGTCTTGGCTAAACTCAATTCCTAGTCAATCTAACTTAAAATTTAAACCTTAATCTAGGATATTCATGCTATATACAGGTTCAATACTAATTTTAACCCTTTAGAGAGTCCCTAGTTGCATTCTTACAAAATTAGGGTTTATGTCTTCATGTCACTCTACTAATTGACTCAAAGATTAAGCACTCGCTATGCTATATGTCAAATTTTGACTCTATCAAGAAATCTCTTAAACTTATCAAAGTACTACTTAGACTCTTTGTAATTTATACTATTTTCAACTATGGTTTTCTTGACCATTTACTATTGACCATAACATGCAATAGACTAAAACAAAGTCTTAACTGACTTAAGAGTTCTAAGATTTCTAACCCTTCTGGGTTGATTCTATGGTTATGACTTCTCTGACCCCAATACAATGAAATATCAAATATCCTTGTTTCCCAAAATTTGTAATAAAATAACATGAATTTAATGACCCCTAGTATACACTTAACCACTTGGGCATTGATTGAATTCACAATTCTCATATTACATATAAACTCATATAAAATCATGATGAATACTATCATTAGCATAAGTACTATTGATTAAATTTGATCTTTCAAACTAAAAGGGTTTGAGTCAAATGAAATAATAAAATAATGTTTTAAACCTACTGGTCACCTTTCATCCACCAACTTTAAATATAGAAAGGATATGAATTCATGCACATCATCCTTGCATATAATCAATATACTTGTCATAAGAAAAGAATACATATATCTCAATATATTGTATCTTTAGGTATGTTTCCTATGATATAAAACACTTTAGAATAAATGGAACCTATCACTAAGTATTTGATAGTATACAGTGTCATTTGCATATATAAATCTTGGAATTGAAAACCTATCACTACCTAAACTTCAACAAGCTTACTTTTGAAAGGGATCAAGGTACGCAGAATAGGTTCCAACACCAAACTAATGAGGGGATTGTTATGAAATTTTTTAAAAATCTTTATAGCTACAGATATGTGGTACACATTAGCAGAGAGATTAAACAAACATCAAATGCAAGAACAATACCAAAGTCACAAGATATACACGGGGAAAACCCTTTCAAGTGAAAAACCCCACACTCCAAAACCTGCACAATGTATTATCAAATCTAATGTAGATTACAACACATTTGCAATGCAAGTTCTTTTAGGAGTTCCCAAGATGTCAATTCTAGAGCAATTTTGGCAGCATTTCTATACCTGCAAATGAACAATACAACTCCAACTCCAAGCACTTGTATAAATAGAGAAGTACTACAAATGGAGGTAGATTCTAGAGCAAGTCAACACAAGAATCTCCTCCAAATCCATATGGCTCAATTTCCAAGGCCATAAAAAATCTGAATGACACTTGTAAGAGATTCCCTTTCATCCCTTACAACCCCCAAACTTGGCCACCCCAATTTTTTTCAAAAAAGGTATGACAGATGCTCTTACAATGTCATAAAATTTATCATCTATGACAATTCACTTACAACTATAAGAGAATCTATCATAATTGACTATCAGTAGAGGATTCTCTTACAACCTGTCATAGTCAAACTTGGGCACCTATCTTCTCCATGCAAATATGCTTTCTAACACTTGTCACACCTATCATAGAATCTTCTATTTCTACATCTTACATGTCATAGATTATGTCATAGGAATCTGTCATAACTCTTACGTGTCATAGATCTCTTAGAACACCTAAAAGATGCCGACACATGGTAAAAGTCTTTTACAAAAAAGTGGGATGCCTATCTCCTCATATGAGGACAAAAACACATCTAGTTACCTTCCATGTACAATGACACATCATCATTCCAACTCCCACAAAGTGACAAAATAAGATTTACATAGATATTACAATAATAGGCAAAAATAAATATATAATTAAATGTTAAATGCTAGGGAGTTGCAAAGGTTGAGACACCTTAATTCCCAACAAATTTTAAGTTAAAACTATAGCCTTTGACTAGTTTAGTCTCAATTTCTAAAACCATCTAGACTTGTTATACCACTAAGGTATTAAAATAAATTAATTGTTATACAAGGTGTATTCGCTTCATCGTGTGTCTATCAATTCCTCCACCATTTTAACTAGCTAGTACCTTCATTTATATTATAAATTAAACTATGGTTTTCTCGACTATTTATTATTGACCATATCACACAATAGACTAAAACAAAGTCTTAACCGACTTTAGAGTTCAAAGATTTTCTAACCCTTTTCAGTTGATTCTAAGGTTATGACTTCTCTGACCCCAAACAATGAAATATCAAATATCCTTGTTTCCAAAAACTTGTAATAAAATAACATGAATATAATGACCCCTAGTTTACTCTTGACCACTTGGGAATTGATCAAATTTACAATTCTCATATTACGTATAAACACAGAATATGACGATTTATTTTCACTCATATAAAGTCATGATGAATACCATCATTAGCATAAGTACTATTGATTAAATTCAAGCTTTCAAACTAAAATGGTTTGAGTCAAATGAAATAATAAAATAATGTTTTCAACCTAATGGTCTCCTTTCATCTACCAACTTTTTAACTATAGAAAGTATATAAATTCATGCACACCATCCTTGTATATAATGAATATACTTGTCATAAATATAGAATACATATATCTAAATATATACTATCTTTAGATGCTTCCTATGATCTAAAACACTATAATAAATGGAAACTATCACTATGTCTTTGATAGTATACAGTGTCATTTGCATATATAAATCTTGGAAATGAAAACCTATCACTCCCTAAACTTCAACAAGCTTACTTTTAAGTTTAAACTATAGCCTTCGACAAGTTTAGTCCCAATTTTTAAAAATATCTAGACTTCTTATACCATTGAAGTAGTAAGAGAAATTGACTATTATACTAAATGTTTGAGAACTCCTCATATATTCATAGATCAATCAACATATGAAACATGGTTATCTAGCATATAGTCTACTACCTACAGACTTAGACACAAGTCTACCAAAATGTTTATTACATATACATTCTCTTAGATCTACTAACTCTACATCGGCATGATAATCTTCTAACAAAGTTTTTGTGTTCCAAGGATATCAAACATAAGTTAGAAAAGGATTCTACACAGTAATCTACTATTTACATTATACTATTTGATAACAAATAGAAATAATATAACTCTGTCAAGACTCAGGCTCTAAAGTCTCCTGCACACTAAGTGTAGTTTCAAAACACAAACAAAGAATATTATTCTCATTCAAATTTATCTATGTTTACTCAGTCACTGAGGTTCTAATCTTACTGATTATGAATCTCTAAGAATCTACATAATGATATCTATGTAAGCTTCCATAGAATACATATATCACAATATAATGAAACAATGGTTTTAAAATGAAATCACCTACCTCCACTGTGTTTCTGTTGCAAATATGTGCCTAATTGGTGTTTTCATTGATGTCAACATATCCTTGTTGTCATTGGTGTCAACTCTATCCCATTCTAAAAGACCTTTATGTTGAGGATATTGAGAAAATTAGCCTCTCCAAAAGAAACAAATGAGTTACGTATCTCTTTGTAAGAGACAGTGAAGATAGTGTAGTTTAGTAAAGTAGATTGCTCTGCATTATAGTGAGATGAAGATCAGAGTCTACGAACCAAAGGGTGTTGTGAAGGATTGTCTGAAGTTGCCCCAATCAAGATTTGAGAGGTCTACATAGAGAATTGGTAAAGTTATGGCCATCTGAGTAGAACTGGGTTTTGTAGTTGTTTAGAGGTGACAAAGTGACAAAAATCTAGTCTGGATTGATTCGCATTGGAATATTATGATCTATAGATCTAGAGGTGTGTTTGGGATATTGGTGTGTGTCCTCAACTCAAGAGGTTCTTGGTTTGGAGGTCCACAAGCAATACTTCTAGTATGACAGTTATAATAGTTGGTGTTCTAGAGTTCCCAGATGAAGGTGCATGTGTTTCTCATGATCTGAGGTGTTGTAGTTATTCCTATTGATTTCAATGTGCTTGTGGTTGTCTTTGGATCGAGTTCCTATTGTGTTGGTGGTCTACATTGAGGATTGAGCTCGTGGTTGAATATTTTTCCTTCGATGTTGTTGTTCTTTCCAATCTTGGCTAGCCAGATGCTTTACGCATGTTGCAGATGATCTAAGAGAGGTTCTATGAAGTGTGGCATGTTGTTCAAGGAAGATTTGAGTCTTAGCTATGTTTGGTTGACAGTATAGTGATTCAGATTAAGTCAATTGTTATTAGCATCGACCTTGATGTTTATTCCAAGGTTGATGAAGCATAGAAGTATGTGTGGTTGAGTTGTGGAAAATTATCCTTGTGTGAAAATGATAAGATCATAAGAAAGGAAGAAAGGTAGAGCAGAGAAGAAGAAGAACATAAGTGTAAGAGCAGTAAAGAACAAGGAGATAGCAAAGAAGTGTTTGGGGGTAGAGTAGAATCATTGTGCACTTAAATGGAACTATCCTTGGCATGAAGAAGATGTTGTTTTCCAGTTCAATCTTTTTGTGTTAAACATTGTAAATGTTCTTGGAGGTAGTGAGCCTCTTTTGAGCAGTGAGGTTTGGGTAGTGCACCCAAAGGCAAGTGCCTTCCCATTTTATATTCTTTTAATAGAGAATAAATATTGTGGGTTAACCCTCACTGTGGTTTTTCCCTTAACCAAGATTCAACGTAAAAATCTTGGTGTTATGTATGTTGATTTTGTTTCTACTCGTGTGTTGCTGATTCATGCTTTTATGGTTATATCATTAATCTATTAATAAGTGGTAAAGAAGTTTAATTACAGTAAAGGACAAAATTTTATGTGACAACTAATTCACCCCCCTCTCAATTGTCTACCCTAATTTCAACAATTGGTATCAGAGCTGGTTCCTCTAAAAGAAGATTGACCACTTGAGGAGATTCAAGATGTCGACTTACAAGAAGGATAGTCTGAGATTTGATCAAAAAAATTGAACTCTCTTTGGAAGAGTCACATGGAGTGCCACTTACAATGCATGAGTGATGCTTATTGGTTAATAACTAAGCATGAGTATAAGCCTCTGAAGAAAGGCCCTTCAACTCCAGATGAACTCAAAGATGTTGAAAACAATATTTGAGCTAAAGAAGCTTTGCTGAGTGCCCTGACTGATACAAAAATGAGAAACGTCCTAGAATTGAAAACTGCTCATGAAATCTAGAAGTTGGAAACTCTATATGAAGGTGATGAATATGCCAAATGTGCTAAGTTGCAGAGCCTCAAGGGTAGGTATGAAAATTTGAGGATGAGTGAAGATGAAAACATCACTTCCTACATGCAGAAGGTGAATGAACTTATGTGCAGTATTAGGTGTGCTGGTAGAAAACTGGAAGAATTAGAGATTATTGGAAAAGTGTTCAGATCCTTACCTGCTTCATACAAACATAGAGTTGCTTCTATTGAGGAGATCAGAACTATGACAATTGTTACAAGGGATCAGTTGGTTGGCAAGCTTTCAACATTTGAAATGAGTGAGTTTGTTGTTTCTCTTCCTAAATCTGAATCTACATTTAAGGCCAATGTTTTTGGAAAGAAAATATTTGATCCAGGTGAAAGCTCTTCAAGAAGACTAACCAGATTTGAGAAGGCAAGGAAAGATCTTGAAGAAGATGAATCGAAGCTTGAAGAACTTGAAGCTCTTTTTTCCAAAAGACTACCAAGAGGATCTGGTAAGTATAAAGTAAAGTTGCCTTTCAAATGTTTTGCTTGCAATAAAATTGCTCATTTTACCTCAAGATGTCTAGAGAGGGTTTCAAAGCCAAACCCTAATAGACCTAGGGTTCAGAAGAAATGCTACTATGTCCGAGAAGCTACTGAAGGAGTCACTAATGATGAATCTGATAAGGGAAGTACCACAAGAAATGAATGGGTGTTTGTTGACATCAAAGAAGAAGATTTGGTGTCATTGAATCTGCTAGCTCTGTGAATGTGGAAAGAGCCTTGGCTACTCAAGTTGAAGAAAAGGATGAATGGGTAATTAATAGTGGATGCTCTCAACATATGACATGTGATAAGAGTGAGTTTGTAAGTATGGAAAGGTATGACGGTGGAATTTTGAAGTTTGGAGATAATTTAACTAGTAGAACCCATGGTAGAGGATCCATCTCTCTTGATGGTAAGAATAACACTAATGATGTTTTGTGTGTAGAAGGGTTGAAGCATAATCTTCTCGGTGTTGGATAGTTTGTTGACAAGGGATATGATCTCTGATTCAAGGATGGAAAATGTAGAATTTTGGAAATCTCTGGAACTAAGATTGCATCTGGTACATAGACTAGAGGTAACATCTTTCATTTAAGTGGTACTAGTAAAAGTTGTTTGATTGCTCAGATTGATCAAAGTTGGCTATGGCATAGGAGAATGTGTCATGTAAACTTTGACAACATTGTCAAGATAAGTACTACTCAGGCTGTGATAGGTCTTCCAAACCTTGTAAAACTTGCTAATAGCATGTCTAAGGAATGTTAGTTGGGCAAATAGAGTAGAACTCCATTCAAGAGTAAAGAAGAATCTTCAAGTGGATTGTTGGAACTTGTGCATACTAATTTGTATGGTCCTGCAAGGGTTAGGAGTTTGCAAGGAGATAGATACTTTATGTTGTTGATTAATGATCACTCCCAGATGATGTGGGTCACTTTCTTGAGAGAGAAATCAGAGGCTCTTGACAATTTCAAAGTGTTTAAGGCCAGGGTGGAGAATGAGATTATTGTGAAGATAAAGTGTCTGAGAGCTGACAGAGGTGAAGAGTTTACCTCATGTGAGTTTAATACATTTTGTGAAAAGCATGGAATAAGAAGACAATTGTCTGCTCCTAGCACTCCTTAGTAGAATGGAGTTGTAGAAAGAAAGAACCAGACTATTCAAGAGGCTACTAGAACCATAATGATGGAAGCAAATATTCCACATGTCTATTGGAGAGAGGCTATAAATATTGTTGTCTACACTCTTAACTAGGTGCAGATCAAAGGTAATTCTAGTAAAACACCTTATGAACTATGGTTTGGTAATGCTCCTTATGTGAAATATTTTAGAGTTTTTGGTAGTAAATGTTATATCAAAAGAGATGAAGATCTGGGCAAGTTTGATGCAAGATGTGATGAAGGAATATTTCTGGGTTATTTTAATCAAAGCAAGGCATACTGATGCTTTAACAAGAGATTGATCAAGATTGTTGAAAGTGCTAATGTCAAGGTTGATGAAAGCAAGGAAAGACCTTCAAGGTTTTGTGGATATGAATTAGATGATCAAAATGAATGTCCAAATGAAGGAAAGCATGTTTAGTTTACTCTGGAGAATCCAGTGACTGAAGAAGTTAATGCACATGTTGAGGAAAAAGTTCAAGAATTAGAAGTTGAAGAAAATCCCAAAACTCCTAGGTATGTAAGATTGAATCATTCTAAAAATGAGATCATAGGAGATAAAAATAAAGGTGTTCAAACTAGAAGAAGAATTGGTGAAGAACAAGAGGAGTATTGTCTGATTTCAAAGATTGAACGAAAATCAGTGAATGAAGCTTGTAATGATGAAAGTTGGGTAAAAGCAATGGAAAAAGAATTAATATAAATTGAAAAGAATCATACTTGGGATCTTGTTCCTAGACCTAAAATAAAAAATGTAATTGAACCTAAATTAGTATTCCAGAATAAATTGAATGAAGATGGTGAAGCTGTGAGAAACAAAGCAAGATTGGTGTGCAAAGGTTACTCTCAGCTAGAGGGAATTTATTTTGAAGAAACCTTTGCTCTAGTGGCAAGAATTGAAGCAGTCAGATTATTTCTTGCCTTTGCTGCTTACAAAGATTTCAAAGTCTACCAGATGGATGTTAAGTCAACATTCCTGAATGGGGAGTTGGAAGAAGAGCTCTACATTGAGCAACTGGAAGGATTCCATTTGTCTGATCAAGGAGATAAGGTCTGCAGATTGAAGAAAGCACTGTATTGACTTAAGCAAGCCCCAAGAGCCTAGTATGCAAGATTAGATAAGTCTATGCTAAAGTTAGGCTTTAGAAAAGGCACTGCTAATAGTAATTTTTATTTCAAAATTGATTATGAACACTTCTTGATTGTTGAGGTATTTGTTGATGATATGATCTTTGGTAGAAATGAGAGCATGTGTAAAATTTTTGCTAATTAGATGCAAAGTGAATTTGAGATGTCCATGCTTGGTGAAAGGAATTTCTTCTTAGGTCTACAAATCATTCAGTCAAAAAAGGCATCTTCATATCTCAGTCTAAGTATGCGAAAGAGTTGGTGAAAAAGTTTGGAATGGAGGATACAAAACCAGTGAGTACTCCTATGGTAACTGGATGCAAGTTGAGTAAAGATGATGATTCCCCTAAGGTAGATTAGAAAATGTATAGATCAATGTTTGGAGGACTGCTTTATCTGACTCATACCAGACCTGATATTATGAATGCAGTTGGCCTTGTTGCTAGATTTCAAGCTGATCCTAGAGAATCTCATATTGTAGCAGTTAAAAGAATTTTTAGACATCTGAAGGGAACATCTGATTATGGCTTATGGTATCCTAAGGGTGATGATTTCACTCTTCTTGCATATACAGATGCTGATTGGGCAGGAGATGTGGATGATAGGAAGAGTACTAGTGGAGGTGTAATTTTCTTGGGAAAAAGATTGGTTTCTTGGTTGACCAAAAAGTAGGAGGCAATAGCTTTGTCTACTATAGAGGTAGAGTACATAGTAGCAGCAAGTAATTGTACTCAAGTTTAGTGGATGAAGCAAATGTTGAAGGAGATCAAAGTTGTGTTTGAAGAACCTGTTACAATCTTCTGTGATAATTCAAGTGCAATAAACATTTCAAAGAATCTGATGTTGCATTCAAAGACAAAGCATATATCCATCAAGTTTCACTTTTTGAGAGAGAAGGTAAATGAGAACAAAGTCAAATTGGAGTTTGTCTCTTCAAAGGATCATATTGTAGATATCTTCACTAAGCATCTACCTAAGGATACTTTTGAATATCTCAGAGTAATGCTAAGGGTTATTACCCCTCCTATTCAGAACTAAGGTGCACTAATGTGCATTAGTCTGATGGAATTCATAGTCCTTGTGATCTGGATTTGTGTTAAGGAGTTTCTACTCAAGGGGAGTAGTCAGTATGCTAATTCTGGATTAAGAAACAAAAAGAGGAAGAGATGATTGGAAATATGTGCCCTTTGCCATTGATGTCAAAGGGGGAGAGAAGTCATGTGAAAAACTTGGAAGTGAGTAGTTGTTGGTGAAAGGGGGAGCAATGAAGAAATTGGTTACAGGTGTGATAAGAGAAAGTGGGAGAAGTTCTTGTCTTGATCGTTGAAATAGTTTTTTCACATAATATGTTGCCATCAATGACAAAGGGGGAGATTGTTACAAATATGTGCCTAATCGGTGTTTTGATTGATGTCAACATATCCTTGTTGTCATTGGTGTCAACTGTATCCCAGTCTAGAAGACTTGTATGTTGAGGATATTGAGAAACTTAGCCTCTCCAAAAGAAACAAGTGAGTTACATATCTCTCTGTAAGAGACAGTGAAGACAATGCAGTTCAGTGAAGTAGATTGCTCCGCATTCCCAGTGAGATGAAGATCAAAGTCTGTGGACCAAAGGGTGTTGTGAAGGATTCTCTAAAGTTGCCCCAGTCATGATTTGAGAGGTCCATATGGAGAATTGGCAAAGTTATGGCCATCTAAGTAGAACTGGGTTTTGTAGTTGTTCAGAGGTGATAGAGTGATAGAAATTCGGTTTGGATTAATCCACATTGGAATATTATGATTTACAGATCTACAGGTGTGTTTGGGATGTTGGTGTGTGTCCTCAACTCAAGAGGTTCATGGTTTGGAGGTCCAAAAGCAATATTTCTAGTGTGATAGTCATGACAGATGGTGTTCTTGAGTTCCCAGATGAAGGTGAAAGTGTTTTTGGTGATCTGAGGTGGTGCAGTTGTTCCTGTTGATTTCATTGTGCTCGTGGTGGTCTCTGAATCAAGTTCCTGTTGTGTTGGTGGTCTGCATTGAGGATTGAGCTCGTGGTTGAAGATTTGTCCTCGAATGTTTCTATTCTTTCCAGTCTTGACCGACTGGATGCTTTATTCATGTTAGGGATGATCTAAGAGAGGTTGTATAAGTGTGGCATGTTGTTTAAGGAAGATTTGTGTCGCAACTATGTTTGGCTGATAGTATAGTGATTCGCATTAGGTCAGATGTTTATTCCAAGGTTGATGAAGCATATAAGTATGTGTGGTTGAGTTGTGGAAAATTATGCTTGTGCAAAAATGATAAGATCACAAGAAAGGAAGAAAGGTAGAGCAAAGAAGAAGAAGAATAGAAGAGGAAGAGCAGTAAAGAATGAGGAGATAGCGAAGAAGTGTTTTGGGATAGAGTAGAAGTATTGTGCGCTTAAATGGAACTGACCTTGGCATGAAGAAGATGTTCTTTTCCAGTTCAATCTTTCTATGTTAAACATTTTAAATGTTCTTGTAGGCAACATAAGCCTCTTTTGAGAAGTGAGCTCTGGGTAGTGCACCTGAAGGAAAGTGCCTTCCCATTTTATATTCTTTTAATAGAGAATAAATATTGTGGGTTAACCCCCACTGTGGTTTTTCCCTTAACCAGGATTCCGCGTAAAAATCCTGGTGCTATGTATGTTGATTTTGTTTCTGCTCATGTGTTGTTGATTCATGCTTTCATGGTTATATCATTAATCTGTTAATAAGGGGTAAAGAAATTTAATTACTGCAAAGGACAAAAGTTTTTATGACAACTGATTCACTCCCCCTCTCTTTTGTCTACCCTAATTTAAATAGTTTCTTCTTGAACTATCGATGCAGTAAACTCTGTATACTTGATGAACACAATGCTCTCAGAGTTTGTTTCTCCTCTGTAGAGATTTCTAGAATCACATCAACCTTAATCCCGTGGACTCTCTAGATAAGAGTTAAGCTTTCTATGTTGAATAAAGTTCACTCTTCTACTCATTTCCACGTAGTATCTCCTCTCTCTACTTTTAGAAAAGCCTGATAACACTTAGTATTATCATTGATGCCCATATGATAACCACTCACCATGATGATATAGCCTTTAAAATGCTCATCTTCTCCCTTTCCGCGGAGATTCATGCCAAAATAGAGCCTATAATTTCTCTTTATGGTGTTAATAGCGCGGTGGTGGAATGACTAGTAATAATGACCACTCCCCACTTTAATTAAGAATTCCCCCATATTACCAAACCATTGTAGAGATAAAGGGGTCGAGTCTCTAAAACTTAACAAGAAGTGATTGCAATTAAATTTGCAATTATACCACTCTCTTTTAAGAAACTTATTGTCAACAAAACTATAGGTTTTAAACTCAAAAATTCATAGCAAATATATATATATATATATATATATATATATATATATATATATAACAACATAATGTAAATGCATACGAAGTATACTTATGTTTTTTTCAAGTACTCAACAAGATATGAGAATGGGGTCAAGGTATTCTCCCCTTCTCTATCTTTCATAAACACTAAAACAGATGGATTATCATAATGGAAAACTTATTGGAAATCATAGATAATTAAATAGTTTAACCACTAATATATAATTTATTATAATAATAAAAAACTATATTCTTATCACATAAGAATAATAATGACTATTGACCATATCTTATCGATGGTCGTACTATCTAGACTCAGTTTTTTTACAAAACCTATGCTAATGGATCTTGATGATAAATCGATGATTGTCGTGTCAAAATCAAACTTTGACTAACTGGTTGAACACAACTTACCAAACTCGATGGGGGTTCACTAAATGGTGCAAGTACATGACTTAGATGGAAACAACCTATTTTTTTCCATGTGTCTATTCACTTCTCTCCAATGATGCTCTCTCTCTCTTTCTTGGAGGGTGGAAAACCTATTTCCTGATTACAACTTACAATCACCAAATTAGGATTAGTGTATCATTAGTTAATCCATAAACTTTATGAATAAATAGTCATGACATCATATAATCACATGTCTGAATTCTAAACATATAAACATAAAATCATGATATTATTGATTTATCTTGACATTTCCACACAATGTCAAATCATTAATCTATACAAAATTATCTACTAATTACATACAAGTAAAAAGAAAAACATAGTCAAAATTAGGGATGTGACAAGTTTGTTATGGCTTTTGACATGAATAAACTCGTAAAGATAGAAATCCAAGAATTTTTTACCATGAAGCAAGAACTTAATGAGTCAGTTGCCCATTTTGTTACTCGATGGAGACAAGTTCTCTACTCTTCAACAAGTGCTTCAAATATGGTTCATCATGAGTTATGCAATCTATTCCTGCATGCTTTGAACAGGGAGACAAATGAATAAGTTTAAAAACTACCTTATGTGTCTTATGAAGAGGCTTTAGAAAGTGCCTTATGAATTGACAAAGAAGGCATTAATAGTGTCTGAAGAACCTATGGATCAAATAGGTGGTTGATAAATGAGGATACTAGAAATAATGCACCTATTATTAAAATCCTTAAGAATAATAGAAACACAATGATAGATGGGGTAACAGATCAACCGCCAGACAAAAAAGTGAGGGATGATTACAATGGAAGAGACTATTATTCCATGAACATTAACATAATCGATCACCCTCAAAATAATTCATACTATCAAAGGGATAACTATCAATCATGGAATCGAAATGGAAATGGGAACAATGGAAGATATGAAAGGGTCCCCTACGAGTATAATCAATTTTGTTCCTTTCAGAGGACAAGGGAGCATAGCATAGAGTCTTGTAGGGAGTATAATAGGTTCATAGCAAGGTTGCCAAAAGACCAACAATGGTTATTCATAGATACGCTCCTAAATCCACAAGAGATCATGCCGAATAACAACAAAGGACCACCAAGGAAAACACAAGCACCAATAGCTCCACAAAACACATATATGAAAATCTATCAAGACCCATTCCCCGTGTACAGAGACACAAACAACTGGTCAAAACAATGCATTCCAAGGAATAGATGCAAGTATACCTCTGCAACTAGGGATGAAAGGAGAAGCCAGGATGTCAGGACTGGTGGAAATATTGCATGACGAAGAAGAGGAAGAAGAACTCAACAATGAGAAAAAGGAGATGCATGAAAGCATGATCTTAGTAGTGGAATTGATACCGATGCCAATTGGACCCTTTGAAGTAATAAAGGACTTAGAGATTCAAATGTACACACACATCTCATTCATCGACCTCCTCAAAAATTCTCCTTCACACCACTTAACATTACTAAAAGCGATAGGACTAAATTACCTAGATCAAATCATGTTGCCTCCTAGCAAACAAGTCAACCATGTAGATTTCGATGTAAACCCACCAAATTCTAAATTGAAAGATCCAGGGTTTTTTTTTTACTTAAAGAAAATGCCTTCTGAGGCAAAATTAATAAAAAAAGAGATCCCACACTATACTTACAAGTGTTGATGTATGACACATGCATCAAAAGAACATTAATTAATGATGGAGCAATAGTGAATATACATCCATTTTCTCTTTTAGATGAGATGGCTTATGGACACACCAAGATCATTGGGTCTTGAGACACATTAAGTAGATATGAAAACTTAAAGGTTGTGAAGATAGGGAAAATCACACTCCCAATATCATTAGGACTAAAAAATTGTCCCAACCTCATTCTACGTCATTGATAAGGATACATGATATAATCTACTCCTTGGGAGACCTTGGATACATAGAGTGAAAGTTGGGCCATCCACCTTATTCCAAGAAGTTCAATTTGTACACCTTGGGAAGGTATATGTTGCAAAAGGGGATCCAAAGCTTTTCAACGTGATAAATTCTAATATAGGAAACAAGAAAATAGGCATCCCCATTGATTATGAGCTTCCCACAAATAAGATTTATGTTCCTAGTCCTACATCACAATCAACATGTATCAAAAGGATAGAAATTCTAGCAAAGATAGTAAATAATGAAGAAATGAAAGCCTTAGAAAATGAGGCACCGTCGAAATAGAAGGAGGTCATCACTAAAGAAACAACAATGAAAATCATGGAATGGATAGAAAAGGATGAACCCCTTTATGTCCCTTTAGAAATCCTTATGATTAACGTGTACCTAGCCTATAAACTCTTCCCTTGCATAAGAGAGAAACCTCATAGAACCGAAGGACCAATGTTTGAAACAACTACACTAGATCTAAGAAATGCAGACCCACATGCGTTCTTAGACCTTGAGAAAGACTTAATAGAAATTTACACTCCATTGACACCACCAAGCGAGTCACATGTCTTCGAAACACTAGAAGAAAGTGAATCCTATAAACCACTCACGCCATTAGAGGATTCATACAAACCAATGACACCATTGGGGGAAGTAAATTCCATAGACAACGAATCAACCAATGTAGTAGGAAACCTCCCAAGAATGTTCATAGTTTCTCAACCCCAAGAATGACCTACTGCCTCTGCTTCAGTCAAATAAAATGAGCTTGGTGAATGGGAAACACCCTTAGTACAGATCAATATGGTTGAGACTCCCGAATGAAGATGGGGAAAGTGAAGGAGAATTTTAAAAAGAATGGAAAATGGGAGTGATAGTCGGGATAGATGATCCTATTGTCTTTGAGTTTCCAGGAAGTTATGTGGGATACTCCATGGATTTGAGACTTGAGCCCAATAGAAGAACAAGTATAAGCTTTGTTCCTCCTAACGAGAAAAGTAAGCCTCAAACTCCCTTCAAGTTATTCCAGTTTCTCCAAAACATTTAAAATTGGTAGGAAATAAATATTTACATGCAAGACCAATTTGATATGCTTATCCAAAGTTATTAAGATGGGCTGGAGTCTTGTATTGGACTCCCTTACACCAACAATCCTTCCAAGATTTACTTTGTCTCACGTTGCCAAGAGAAGCCTTGGAATTAGGTGTGCTAGAGCCAAATGATATGATGAAACCTTACATAATAGGAGAGATTTTCTTAAGAAGAGGTAGCATAAAGAAAAAGAAAGGAAGACAAAAAATGAAATTTACTAAGGATTGGAAAGGTCCCTACATGTTTAAAGAAGATGTCGGTAACGATGCATATCTCTTGTACACAATGGAAGGTGAGGAATTTGGTGAAACAGTCAATGCCTTTCACCTTAAAAAGTATTATGTCTAAAAAACCATAAAAATCATAAAACACACACACACACACAAAATCAAATATTCCAAAAATACAAAAAATTGTAAAAACTCCAAAAAAAAATTGTTTATTGCATTTCAACATCATTTTGTCCATCTTGCACTTCAGTGAATGACTCACTCTTGTATTATTTTCATTTCAATAAGGAGTCTAAGGTTACCTAGGTGTAGGTGATCCTTTTAGGTTTTGAGATTCCTCTATTTTCACAATCTCCATTCTCCCCCTTTATTCCCAATGATTCTAATTAAAGCCTAGCTCTTAGCTTAACACTAATCCCAGTCTTAATGATTCATGTTGTAGAGTGTAAGAAAAGTTAGTATTCAAATCCACAGTGTACAAAGGAAGCTTGCAAGTAGATCTTCCCAATTCTTCCCTAGTAAAAAGGAAGTCCGATTAGATTTAGAAAAGTTTTGGTGGCACTCAGCCCCTTATCTTTCCTGGACAAAAATGTTAGGAGGATCAAAACTCTAAAGGAAGCAATCTAAAATATGAGTGAATAAAAAAATCAGTGATAAAAACATAAGAGTGATGAGAAAAATGAGAATAGAGAGATCAAATTATTGTGTATCCAAATCTCAAAGCATTCATTTTCATAAAAGTCAAAAATTCAAAATAATAGGAAAATCAAGTGAGGCATTTCAGAAAATACAAAAAAAAAGAAAAAATATTTAAAAAAAGAGTTACAATAAAAAAAGTGATATAGAGAAGATTGTTGAGTGTCTGTACCCTTGGGTGGAGATAAATCTAAGCTCAAAGCTTCAAGGGTGACACTCTAGTAGAGAAAATAAAAGAGAAAGGTACAAAGCACACACACACACTAGCTGAGCAAAGCCAATAGTCCAGTAGTCTTTATGGTCATTTTCTACTTAAGGACCCTAATTCATCCCTATTTTTCCTTTACCCCAAGTCTATCTTGCTTTCCATCTATGATCTATGTCCACTGAACACCAATAAAATTTGTTTCTTGTCTAAGTTGAAAGCTTATCAAAACATCTCATCTAGATAAGGATTAGTGTTTAGCCTTTAGAAAAGCCCAAAATTTAGAAACACCATCTCCTCCTCATTCCCCACATGATTTCTAAATCCCTATCTCACAAACCTAAATAGGTCTCCAACATGAGGATAACCTGCAATCTTCTGGATTGAAAATCATACTAAAGAGCAATCATAATGTTTGTTCCATAATGCATTCATATCAAAATTGGGAAAAGAGTTCCAAAATAATAAAAGTCAGTGTCATAACTCATGGCATTCCATAGAAGTAGAAGTGTATTCTAGCATTGCATTTATTTGTGTATTGCATATTGTCCCTTGCATTCATATATATCCAAAAAAGAACTAACACCATATCATTGTCATCATGTATGCAGTCTTTGAGATAAAGGTCTACATAATGAAAAAGTTCTAAAAATGTCCAAAGTACACAAGAGATAAGCATTCATATGATAGTGGTAACCATGAAGACAATTTTTCATAGACATATCAAAGGTTCAAAATTCTACAAGAGTACAAAGAGCTTAGACAAAATTATCTCAAGAGAAGTAAGGCTCCCCTTGCAAGGGGGCACAATAATGACACAAATAGGCAAAAGTCTTAGGGAAGGCTCCCTCTAACTAAACCATCAAGGCTCCTACTCCTATGCCTCTGAATGGCACTGGAATCTCCATGAGATCTATGGGAACAAGGAACATTGATGTGAGGTCAAGAATGAGAAGGACTTGTTGCACTCGAATCAGGACATCAAATCCAAAGAGGAGCCATCTATTGAAGAATGACATCTCACCCTTAAGAGTGAGATTCTCTACTCTCAAAGAGGTGTTCTCCTTACATCCATGGTAGGTAAGAGTGAAGATATTAGTGTGTCGCCTAGATCAAGAAGGCACTCCAAGATCAACAAGAAGTCTCTCCCATGATATCTACTAGTAAAAGGACCAACCAAATCAAGGGAAGTACCACAAAAGAAGGTCCTTGGTTCCTCAACATTACCTAAAAAATAAAAATAAAGAAGGAATGATGATTCATGATTTTAACGAAGAGGAACAATGTAAAACATGAAAATAAATGTAAACTTACAAGGATCGCTAGACTACCAGATGGGATCAATGTGCCACATCTCATCATCAGAAAGAGGGGGTCTAGGACCTAAAGTCGTAGTCCTTAGTATCTCCTCCTCATCTGAGTCAACCTCCAGGTTGTCTCCAACTGAGTCATCATTTGACTAATCATCTCCCTTAGGATCATAGTCCTCATCAGTAGAGTCAATGTCCTCCAAGACAATGATTTCTTGGGAAGGAACTCCTCTATCTCCCCTCTATACACCTCTCAGGCTCCTAGAAGTTTTGGTAATCAAAACCCCAAAACTCAAATGAGTCCAAAAAATAGCTCTATGACTGACCTCACCCATCTCCTGGACAAATTAGTAGCAAGTAAGAATCATGGGCAAGTCCTCTAGAAAGTCATCTCCAAGCTGCTGAAGAACCTACTCAACCTAGTGAGCCTCGACAAAACCATTACGATCAGAAAGCTTTGTAACGCTACAACAATAGTCTTGAATCTAACTATCATGAGACCAAGTTCCCTCCATATCGACATAAGGGTCAAAAATGATGTTTGCATCAGTGAGAGTAGACACAAATCATAACGAAGTATTAAAGTGGCCCACATGATCCTATCTAGCAGCTCAAAAAAGTAATTAGGAAGTGGAAGCTCCTTCTGATATGGCCTAATGTACTCATAAATCCAAGTCATGATCATAATGCAGTGGTTGAATGCAAGATCCCCATGACGAGCAATGTGATACAAGTCATGATAAACCATAGTGAAGATGTTGGCACCCCATGCAAAAATTGTACCCTACTCAATACACTTAATAATGGGTTCCCAACATCATCTGAGATGAACCGAGGCCTTGTCTCCAAACAACTTCAATGTAATCAACTTAATAACGAACTTCCTCATGAGAGAAATGCAAAGTTGAGGCACTGTAGTGAGTGTCAACCTAATAAGGAAATCTCTTTTGCTCCTTGGGATGACTCACCCCATGATCAAAGCCTAAGATGCCTTATCCTCAATGGACTCACTAGTAATAAGAACAAGCAGGTGTCATCTCATAGGGACTTCTAGGATGTAGTAAACATCATACAAAGTAATGGTCCACTCCCCTGAAACTTGGGGGAACCTAAAGGTGTTCCTATCAGCATCCTAATAGGTCAAGATATCACATCATATGTGAGAGGTATGATGAACAAAAAGAACCTGACAAATCCTTTCTAAGCCTACCCTCTCCAAGACAGCAAGATCTCCAGGAGATAAGGAATGATATATCTCAGAAAACCATAACTTCTCTTGATTTGCATTCCAACGAATGTGCATATCCTACCATCAGAAAAGAACTTTCGATTAGATCCCATCAAACTTATAAAGTTCAAAAAATTATATAACTTGTGAAAATTTCACAAAAAAGGCATATAAAACCTTCAAAATTGCAATAAATTGATAAATTCAGTGTCCAAAATAGACCAAAATGAAGTGTAGTAAATATCAAAAAAATTCAAATTTTAGTCAGAATTGTACTAGTTGGGTCGCACCTTTCATCAGGTCAGATCTCCCTTGGGTGACCTAGATGTACAATAGGATCTCCCCCTTGCAACCTTGTTGAATAGCTAGATCTCCACCGAGTGATCCTATTGCACAACCAAATCTCCCCTGAGTGACTTGGGCTAGCAAAATGGGTGACCCTGTTTCACCTCCCCTCATGGTAAAAATGCTCTAAAAAGTGTAAATTTTGATTGATTTTGACAAACAAAAGATTAATCCTGCTCTAAACAACGAGACAAACACAATGCAGTAGGAAAATTTGACAAAATCAGATACTTTCATAAGATTTTCACAAAAAAAAAACTAGGGTTTATAGAAGGGTTTTTAACTATATTTACGATCACCTCAGAGATATCTTTCCACTGACTACTTGCACAACCAATTCAGTTAGGGTTTCACTCCATTCACTCTAATTTCTCCACTCTTTTCTTCTTTTAGTTTAGTTCATTTTATGCATTTTTAGACTACTTGTTGCTTTTATACATCTTTCATGTTCTCATTTTGCTTGCTTTCATCCCTATAGGTCTTCCCGACAAAGGAAAACAATTAGGCAAACTCAAGGATCTATGGTATGTTTGTCATTTTAGTTTTCATTACTTGTTTTGATATATTTAAATGTCAAACTAATACTAGTTATTGCAGGTACTGTTACAGAAAAATTGACAACAAGTAAGACCGATTTCAGGAATGGTACCTACCCTTCATGTAGACTACCATCTCTAAGGGGGAAAATATGTAAGCACAAAAATCACGCACAGCCTCCATGAGGACCCCATGATGACTCACAATTCTTTCCATGTTCAGTAAGTGTGAAATAATACCCTCTTAGTAGTGATTTTCTTAGTAACATTTGGGTTTTTCCTCCTCTTGTTGTTTGCCCTTTGTCGTATTAATCTTCTCCCCACTTTCAATGCTTTTTGACACTTGTCAATTCTTGTTTCTTATGGTTATGACTTCATCCCTAAGCCTTGTATTCATCTATTTGTTTTGATTTGATCTTTCCCTAGTGTTTTTCATCCATTCCCACCCCTAGGAGCCCTCTAGAGGACCTCCCAAGCCATCTCCAACTTTCAATTTTGGTCAACCAATCCAAATCTTCCCCTATTATTTCAAGATCTCTCCTAGGAGATTTAACTTTTGCAAGTGGAGATTTGGCTTTTGATACCCTCTCGACCAGCTTTTGGAGGTGGTTCACCTCCTTTTCACTTGACTAACAATCCCAAACCCCACTTTCCAACCTAGGATCTCCCCTTTACGGGTTGCTCATGGGTTTCCCCTGAGCGACCTGGACTGGCAAAAAGGGTGACCCATTGGTGCAAGAGCACCAAGAGTTTGGCATTGGCACCCATGTAAATATTTTTGCTTTTCATTTTAGGTGTGATGTTCTTTTTATTTTCTCTAAGAGAATAAGTGGGACCGATGAATACGTGGGACCAATGAATAAGTTAAGTTTGGCACCCATGTTTGAGCCTAGCAGTGAACCGTTGAACCTCATGCTGGAGGTTCAATGGGTTCATTTGGTTCAATGGAATGAACATACATCAATTCGCTCAATAGAGTGAATGTGCATTTGGTTCAATAGAATGGTGACTGACAGTGGCGGTGAGGAGAACCGGTGGGAGGGAGTCAATAGTTGCATATGAGAAGACATCGGTGAGATGGGAGATCGGGAAACTTGCTTAAAGTTAGGCCGATGAATTAAGTCTGGCCGAAAGGTGGAGTTTGTTGTCAGGCTGATCGATGTGAGGAGTGTTATCAAGAGCTGAAGAGAATGTACTACAGATGGTATATATCACAGCAAAGGATTTATGAAGGAGTCAAAGGTGAAGTTGACCATTCATCAGAGAGAGTTGGTGCGTCAGTAGGAGGAGTTTTAAGTTTCTTGATAGTGTATGTGTTACCAATGGAGAATAATGAAACAGAGTTCCACCGAAGTAGTAAGTCTGGCCAATAGATTCATGCCAATGGTTCAATGCTATGTGTAGTCTAACTGTAAGGATTGTATGAACATACAAAGACAAAAGCCAGCCATGGGGAGAACACCAAACAGTTAGTAAAGAAAACCTAACTGAACAGATAGAAAATAAACCTAACTGTTTGATAACTGAAAAAGTTGAATATAATAAAAAGCTGGTTTTTCTTTGTAAAGAGGTTGGAATTTTTTGGAAGGTTGGAGAAAAGACATTGATTGTAAGAAGGAGAACTCTCATAAATACAATATTGATAGTTTGATCTATTTGTGCATTTCTGTAGCATTTTTGCATAATTCGATCTGAAGTACAGTAATTAGTTTTACTTATGTTTTTTTGTTTCTATTTGTACAAAATGTCTCTGTCTTGATGGTCTTACAATTTGTCTATACGGTCATGGAGGGCCATCGAGCAGAGATCTCTTTTCTTGTTTTTCTTTTTGTGGAAATGGTTGAATTGTCAATGAGAGACAACAAGAACTTGTCCTAGGCGAGCTTTACCATAGCCCGGCTAGGTATGCAAGTTGCAGTCTAAGAAGAGGCAGGGGTGAAAACAGAGTAGGAGAAATTGAGTACCAAGCAATTAGAACCCTAGACCCAGAGAGGAGGGATAATAACAAACTCAAGAAGGCTATAAGCCTTGGGAATTGAGAATCTTGGAAGCGGTGAGGACAAAGAAGAATGTTCCACACCAAGAAAGTAGTGTCTATATTGAGAATAATAGACTAGTAGACTGATTAGTTTGAGTTAGGCATTTTGGGTAGAAAATGTTTGAGAGCACTTGAATTGGTAGGGAGACTTGGGGCATGACATAGGTCTTGAAATGTTTCAAACAAGATAGGTTTTCTAAGTCCATAGTCCTCCCCATCAAATTGGTATCAGAGCTAGGTTAAAGATTTGGGCTATTCTTAGATGAGAATAGAAGAAGTTGTATGTCATCACCAAGTTCGAGTGAGTCTGTAGGTTCATCCAAGAAGATGGTGACTAACATAGAATTGGCAAAGAAGGTTGATGAACAAGAAGAGGAGAATAGGCTCCTACATGAAAGATTGGTAGAAATGGAAAGTAAACTGGGTGTAATGATGGAAAAGACTGAAGAAGTCAGTTAGAAAATTAAAAATTCTGAAGGTAAGGGAAAAGGTGTGTCTGTAGAAGATGAAGAGCCCACACCTAATCCTAAGATGGAAGAAGAACCTTTCTTGAAGGCCTTAAAAGCCATGAGTGGTAAGACATTGGAAGGAGTTCCTCTTTTTAGTGGAAAGATGGAACCTAATTTGGTTATGGAATGGATAGAAGGTATAGAAAATCACTTTGAATGTGATGGAGTGACTGAAGCACAAAAGGTGAAGGTGGCTAAATCAAGACTCAGAGGAGTTGCTTTGACATGGTGGAAATTTGTTCAAACTGAAAGAGAAAAAGAAGGCAAGAAACCTATAGCTACTTGGAAAGGTATGGTGGCTAAAGTCAAAGAAATCTACATGCCTGGAGATTATGAAGTCCAGTTGCACAAGAAATGACAAAATTTGAGACAAAGAGAATTAGATGTCAATGCATACACTGAGGAGTTTCAAAAACTATGCCTGAGGTCTAAGGTGATGGAAGATGAAAATGTAAAAGTGGCAAGATATCTCAATGGTTTGAGGTGGTGTATTCAAGAGGAAATCAGCTTATTTAGCCCTACAACAGTGCATCAAAGCTATCATCTAGCACTCAATGTAGAGGAGAAGGGCAAGATGAAACAAGAGTCAAGCAGCAGGTTAAGAGGAAGAGGTAGAGACAACAGAGGAAGGGGAAGTTATGGTGGTAGGAACACTGATCAAAGGCCCCAAGGAGAATGTAAACTCACAGAGCAGAGTGGAGAGACTAGTATTAGAGGAAACTATCGAGGAAGAGGATCTAGTAGAGGAAGATTAGGAGGATCAGGTAGAGGATCCTACTTTGCCACTATGAAATGCTACAATTGTGGTTAATTAGGCCATCCAACATATAGGTGTCCTGATAAGGGCACATCTTCTTCTCAAGGAGTTGATAAAAGAAATCATTATGTACAAGATGATGCTTCAAGAAGCAAATCACCTGAAGTCAGTCTAGCCTCAGAAGTGGGAGAGAACATCATGGTAAGGAGAACTTTGATCAAAGAGCTGGTGAAAGCTGAACCAAGCCAAAGGAAAGCCTTATTCAAAATCAGATGCAAGATTATGAATAAGGTATGTCAAGTAATCATAGACTCAAGGTCTACTGATAACATAGTGTCTGATGAAGCAATTAGAAAATTAAATTTGCAAAGAATACCTCATTCAAATCCATATAGAGTCACATGGTTAAATAAAGATCAGCATGTGATAGTCAATGAGCAAACTTGGGTAGAGTTTGGTATAGGTGGATACAAAGACAAGGTACTCTGTGATATCCTACCCATGGATGCATGTCATCTCTTATTGGGCAGACCATGGCAGTATGACCAAAAGGTCATACATGATGGTGAGAAGAATGCATATTCTTTTCAAAAGATGGTGTCACCTATAAAATTCAGTCATTGGAAGATGAAGAAGTAGGTAAGACTAAAAGTCCTAATGTCTTAATTGTGAGTGGTAAAGAGGTTTTGAACACTCTTAAGGAGGATGGTATTGGTTATGCTATCATAGTGAAACCTAATGAGAAGTGAAAAGACAAAAAGGTAGTGGTCCCAAAAGAGGTACAGACTATACTTGAATAGTACAAGAACATAATTAGTGATGGAACACTAGCAACACTACCTCCACAAAGAACTATTAGCCATCAAATAGATTTGATTCCAGGAGCATCTCTGCCTAACAACGCTCCTTACAAGATGACCCCAGAACAACATAAGGAGATAGCCAGACAAGTACAAGAGTTGCTTGACCAAGGATTGATTAGGAAAAGCATATGTCCTTGTACAGTGCCTACAGTGTTGGCACCAAAGAAAGGAGGGACATGGAGACTATGCACAGACTCCAAAGCTATCAATATGATCACCATAAGGTACATATTTCCAATTCCCAGAATTGAAGATCTTATGGACTATTTAGGAGGGGCTAAATACTTCACCAAGATAGATCTGAAAAGTGGTTATCACCAAATCAAAATCAAGGAAGGTGATGAGTGGAAAACAGCCTTCAAGACCACAAAAGGACTGTATGAATGGCTTGTTATGCCATTTGGTCTATCGAATGCTCCTAGCACATCATGAGACTCATGAATGAAGTCCTCAAAGACTATATGGGTAAATTTGTAGTTGTTTATCTAGATGATATCTTAATTTTTAGTCAAACTAAAGAAGAGCATCTTGAACATGTAAATACTATTTTGAAAAATTTACATGATGAACAACTAACCATAAATTTGGAGAAGTGTGAATTCATGAAGAAGGAATTGGTATACCTTGGTTTTGTGTTGTCTAAAGGAGAAGTGAAGATGGACAAGTCAAAGGTAGAAGCCATATTGAATTGGCCTACTCCCAGAGCAGCAACTGAGGTGAGAAGTTTTCATGGCTTAGCTCAGTTTTATAAAAAATTCATAAAGAATTTCAGTGCTATTTGTGCACCCATGCTTGATACAATCAAAGGTGGGGTTAAAAAAAGGTTTCAATGGACACAAGTAGCTGATAAGAGTTTTGAATTGTTGAAGAAAGCAGTAGCCACACAGCTAGTGTTAGTGTTGCCTAGTTTTGATAAGTTATTCACTTTAGAATGTGATGCTAGCAATATTGCAGTAGGTGCAGTACTCAACCAAGAGAATAGACTAGTAGCCTTTTTCAGTGAGAGGCTAAATGAAGCAAAGAGAAGGTACTGTTCATATGACTTGGAGCTCTATGCTCTAGTCCAAGCACTTAGAAAATGGAGGCATTATCTCCTACCTAAGGAATTTGTTTTATATACAGACAATCAAGCTTTGAGTTTTCTAAACTCATAGGATAAGTTGAGCCATAGGCATATCAAGTGGAAGGAGTACTTGCAGTCTTACACATTCACAATTAAGCATAAGAAGGGACAGCTCAACAAAGTAGCAGATGGTGCTCACAGTGCAAGAGGTGCAATTAAGAAGCATAGGAATCGAAGAGTTCACAGCCCTCTACAAAGAGGATGAAGATTTTACTAAAGCATACAAGGTCTATCAAGACTTTGAAAATCACTTTCATAGTGAATTTGTAGATTACACTTTGCAATAGGGATTGCTATTCAAAGGTTGACAGTTGTGTATACCAAAAGGATCCATGAGAGAAAATCTCATATAGGAGAAGCATAATGGCAGTTTGAGTGGACATTTTGGTCTGAACAAAACATTGGAATTAGTCCAGAGGTTTTACTATTGGCCGAAGATGCACAAAGATGTTAGAAAGTATGTAGAGCAGTGTATCATTTGTCAGAAGGCCAAGGGAACATCTTCAAATGTGGGACTGTATCAACCACTACCCATTCCTTCCAGTCCATGGGACTATGTAAGTATGGATTTTGTAGTTGGTCTACCAAAGACTAAGACTGGTTTTGATAGTATTTTTGTAGTTGTTGATAGATTTAGCAAGATGAGTCATTTCATTCCCTGTAAGGTGACTCATGATGCCAGTCATATAGCTCATTTGTTTTTCAAAGAGGTCATAAGGATTCATGGACTCCCAGCAAGCATCATGTCTAATAGAGATGCTAAGTTCATGGGACATTTCTAGAAAAATCTATGGCAGAGGCTAGGAACAAATCTGTTTTTTGGATCAGCATATCATCCATAGACAAATGGCCAAACAGAAGGGTGAACAGGACATTGGGCAACCTGTTAAGGTGTTTGACAAAAGAATATGGACAGAGTTGGGATCAAGTCATTTATCAGGCAGAATTTGCCTATAATGACAGTGTGAATAGGACTACTGGCAAAAGTCCAGTTGAGATAGTGTATGGAATGCACCCTCTATGTGTATGTGAACTTCGACATCTTAGAGACATGGAATATAGAAGTGGTCATGCAGAGGATTTTGCACAATCTATGAAGGAGATACATGAACAGGTAAAGAAGACATTGATGGAAAATAGCCAGAAAATCAAGGACAGGGTAGATGCACACAGGAAGAATATCCAGTTTGAAGTTGGTGATTTAGTCATGGTTCATTTGAACAAAGCTAGATTGCAGAAAGGGAAGCCAACTAAACTGCAGATGAGATGGATTAGTCCTTGCAGAATTCTGAACAAGTATGGCAAAAATGCCTACAAAATTGATTTACCAGCAGACTTAGCAATTTCACCAATGTTTAATGTTCAGGACCTGGTACCTTATAAAGGTCCTCATTCAGCAGCAGCCAGATCTAGTTCAGAGGCTGAACAGATAGTGAATAATGTGAATTTACCACCTACACTCAAACCACAGGCTGAGAGAATTTTGGATTCTCGAGTACAGAAACACACCAGACATGGCATGTACATGGAGCATCTAATCAAGTGGAAATAGTTGTCTGAAGTAGAAGCTACCTAGGTTGCAGAGTTCAAGTTCAAGAAGCGAGGCATTGATTTTGCCTTGTTGTCACCGAAGGTGATTTGACTTTTTCTGCGTAGGGGGAGTATGGTGTAGGAGCACCAAGAGTTTGGCATTGGCACCCATGTAAATATTTTTTCTTTTCATTTTTGGTGTGATGTTCTTTTTATTTTCTCTAAGAGAATAAGCGGGACCAGTGAATACGCGGGACCGATGAACAAGTTAAGTTTGGTGCCCATGTTTGAGCCTAGCGGTGAACCATTGAACCTCATGCTGGAGGTTCAATGGGTTCATTTGGTTCAATGGAATGAACGTACATCAATTGGCTCAATAGAGTGAACATGCATTTGGTTCAATAGACTGGTGACCGACCGTGGCGGTGAGGAGAACTGGAGGGAGGGAGTCACAGTTGCATATGAGAAGACATTGGTGAGATGGGAGATCAGGAAACTCGCTTAAAGTTAGGCCGATGAATCAAGTCTGGCCAATCCATGTGAGGAGTGTTATTATTGAGAGCTGAGGAGAATGTGCTACCGATGGTATATATCACAGCAAAGGATTTACGAAGGAGTCAAATGTGAAGTTGACCATTCATCGGAGACAGTTAGTGCGTCAGTAGGAGGAGTTTTAAGTTTTCCGGTAGTGTATGTGTTACCAATGGAGAATAATGAAAGAGTTCCACCAAAGTAGTAAGTCTAGCCGATAGATTCATGCCGATGGTTCAATGCTATGTGTAGTCTAACCGTAAGGATTGTATGAACATACAAAGAGAAAAGCCAGCCACGGGGAGAACACCAAATAGTTAGTAAAGAAAACCTAACTGAAGGAATAGAAAACAAACCTAACTGTCTGATAACTGAAAAAGTCAAATAATATAAAAGTTAGTTTTTCTTTGTAAAGAGGTTGGAAGAATTTGGAAGGTTGGAGAACAGACATCGATTGTAAGAAGGAGAACTCTCATAAATACAATATTGACAATTTGATCTATTTGTACATTTCTATAGCATTTTTGTATAATTTGATTTGAAGTATAGTAGTTAGTTTTACTTTTGTTATTTTGTTTTTGTTTTTACAAAATGTCTCTGTCTTGATGTTCTTGCAATTTCTCTATATAGTCATGGAGGGCCATCAAGTAGAGATCTCTTTTCTTGTTTTTCTTTTTGTGGAAATGGTTGAATTGTCAATGAGACACAATAAGAACTTGTCCTAGGTGAGCTTTACCATAGCCCGGCTAGGTATGCAAGTTGCAGTCTAAGAAGAGGCAAGGGTGAAAACAAAGTAGGAGAAATTGAGTACCAAGCAATTAGAACCCTAGACCCAGAGAGGAGGGCTAATAATGGACTCAAGTAGGCTATAAGCCTTGGGAATTGAGAATCTTGGAAGCGGTGAGGACAAAGAAGAATGTTCTTCACCAAGAAAGTAGTGTCTATATTGAGAATAACAGACTAGTAGATCTTTCACCTCTGTAATAGACTGATTAGTTTGAGTTAGGCATTTTGGGTAGAAAATGTCTAAGAGCACTTGAATTGGTAGGGAGACTTGGGGCATGACATAGGTCTTGAAATGTTTCAAACAAGATAGGTTTTCTAAGTCCATAGTCCTCCCCATCACCCATGGGTGACACTGTTGTCTTTTCTAGCCATTAAAAAACTTCAGTTTTGGACTCTAAAAAGCTTCATTTTGACCCTTTTTTCTTCCTGTTTGCATAAGTTTTTAGTCTAAACATAGAGTTAAATATTCCAAGCCTCCAAGCATGTATAATTAGCTCCTTTTTATCTCAACTTGTCAACTCATGCATTCATGCTAACTCCATTTTGGCTTCAGTGATAAGTTATATTGGCTTGTTCACTCCCTAATTAGCCCAGATCACTCCTTGGTCTTCTGAGTTAACTCTCCAATCAAGGGAGTTAACTCTCCATCCTATCCCACCTATCATAGCCTCTTTCAACCTATAAATACCCCCCTCCTTTAGGCACAAAGGGAGGTAATTTCATTTGTGCATCCATTCTTTATAGGTTTTTGCTCTCTAACTAGCATCCATATGCTCATATGAGACATTTGAGCCTTTTATTTTATTGTTGTTTCATCCAAACTTTGCTAAAAGCTTCATATTGCATTGATACGCGGCCCAAATCACAAGCCATAATGCTCATTAGCTCACATTGAGCTCACGTTTCAAGCTTTCAAAATCTCTTTTCCATCCATTCCCAATTGTTGCCAAGAGGATATCCCTGTTTCTACAAGAAGACAAAGAGGTTACTGACACAAGGATTCCTAAGGGTAGTGGAGGCTCACACATCTCATATTCTAGGTTCTTTAGTGCCATTTTACATTTTCATAGTAATTAGCTAATATAAATTTGCTCTTGGGAATAGTAATTTAAAATTGCAATTTCCATGACAGGCTAAATAGGATTTCCATTGTTAGATTAGTTTCCTTTCAAAGTTCTTTAGATTAGTTTTCTTTCAAAGTTCTTTAGCTTAAGTTTATTTCAAAGAAAATTTATTTTCTTAGAGTAATTGATCCAAAAATCTAGAAAACCAAAAAAAACATAGATCAGATTGCATTAGTTAAATACATCCTAGATTACATACATATTTCCATTACTAGATTAAGAAAAGCACTTTGTTTTCATAAAGATTCCAAAAAAAGTACAAAAATATTGTTTTGCACTCATATATGCTTCACATGCATTCAAAAACCAAAAAAAAAATAAAGCATTAGTATCACAACAAGATTGCAAACCCTTGATTCCAACACAAGGTCAAACACAAAGTCAAACCTTAGGTCAACAAACCCTAAGTCAAACCCTAGGTCAAATCAATGTTAACTCCAACCAACTCTCTCTTGGTTTGGGGTCATGAACATACCCTGGGATTAGAGGTGAGTGGGTAAGGGTAATCCCCAAAGAGATTGAGGAAATTCACCTTAGACCACAACATGATCAACAAATGATTCAAAAACAACAACACAGGTTGAGGTTACTCCAAACATAAGTCATCATCCAACAATTTGAAGAACAACTCCAACTGAATAGAAGCATCAACAAGAGCAATTGTCAACCTATGCAACATTGGAATCTTTGGAATCAAAACAGGAGAATAGTGACTAGTGACCCTTTCGATCATATAGTTATTTCAATGACAATAGTCATAGCACATCATATTAGAATCAACACACAAGAAAATCCTTAAGACTAGTTGACCACTCTCCATAAAGTCTAGCTCTCAAGTGAGCAAGACTGCCCCCATGTCTCACCTCCTCTCAACTGGCCACTTCCATGAGAGTAAGAGTGACATGGAGGTTCACCCTGTGGCAAGGAGAAGGGTCCATGTTGTCACCAAAGTTGACTCAACTGCCCCAGGCTACCAAGCTATGTTTTTGAGTGTATAGTTTGGAAATTTGTAATTTATTTCCAATGATGGGGTATTCGATCCATGAGTCCTCCCAAAATCAATGTTGTCTTCCCATCTCTAACTTCCCATGTCAAATGATCAGTTATTATCCATATACATGAAATTAAAAAGTTCCATAATTTTGAACCTTTTATAGGATTTTCCATAGTTAAAATTCCTTCACTTTGTTGGTTCTCCAAATATTTGTTTTGTAGTATTCTTACCCACATCAATTTGGGCTTCGTATACATATTCCAGAGAAGCTTTACCCCTCATACTTTGTTTTGAGTCATCTGATTTCTCAATCCAACTCCACCAAATGTCTTTGGTTTACTAATTCTTTCCCATGCAATTAGAGGGATATTTCTTTCCTTTGACATGCCTTTCTAGAAGATACTCCACATCTTGTGTTCCTTTTTGAGGATCCAAAGACAAGAAAGGAGAAATATGGGTATTGCAGAGATGACAACTTTTAACATCAAAACTCATCCTACCCACAAGAGCCGTTTCCCCTTCCATGAAGCCATTGTTTTCAAAATTTGTTCTACCATAGGATCCATAACATTGAGTACTTGCCTCCTTTGAATAGAGAAAATCCCAAATATTTTCTTGGAAAGAGTCTTTCTTGAATCCCAAAATTCTCGATATTTCCCCTGTTTCTTGAGCTTTGTAAAGAAAAATAAAATTTATGACTTTAAAGTATTAACCTCCTATCCTAAAGGAATAGTATATGTGGTAAGAATTCTCTTCATACTTAGTTCCTTGCTCCTTGTAGCTACTCCATATAACATACTGTCATCTGCAAATTACCAGTGTGTCACCAGTGGCACATTTTGGTTTATTTTCAAAGCTTCCCATTATGCCATATTGGCTACCCATGAGATAGACCTCCCCAAAGAATCCACCATTATGATGAAAATGAAAAGGGATAGAGGATCCCCTTTTCTTAACTCTCTTGACACTCCAAAATATCCTTGAGGACTACCATTAACCAATACTAAAAATCTATTTGAGCCAATGTTTATCAAAACCAAAAGCTTCCATTGTCTTGAAGAGGAACCTCCAATCCACTCTGTCATAGGCCCTTTTAATATCTAATTTTACCCTCATCCCACTTCTTTTAGAATTAGTTAGCGAGTGAATTGTTTCTTGTGATATGATTGTTCCATAAAAAATTGTTCTACCTACAACGAAACCACTTTGTTCCTCTATAATTATGTCTTGCAGCAAAAATTTAACTCTGTTTGCTACATCCTTAGAAAGGATTTGTATACCATGTTACAATGAGATATGTGTCTACAGTCCTCGAAAGACATAGCCTACTCTTTGTTAGGGATTAGAGTTATATATGTGTTATTCAAATCCTTGAGTAGTTTCTTTTTCTTCTTCGATTCCTCCACCGCCTCAAAAACATCCTTACCCACTATGTACCAACACTTGTGAAAAAAGCTCGCTGGAAAGCCATTGGGGTTGGGTCCCTTCTCTGGGTGTAATTACATAACTGTCACTTTGATCTCTTCTTCCATGAATGGTTTTCTAAGATGCATATTATGTTCTTCCTTGATCAGTTTCACAATGCTTTCTAAGATCTTTTTCTATTGACAAAGGTCTCATCTTTCCTAGTTAGTCAATAAGTTCTCAAAAAATCTCACTCCTTGCAAAATGCTCTTTTTATTCTCACACAAGTTGCCATCCTCCAACCTCAATTTAGTGATGTAGTATTTCTATCTCTTGATTCCGGTGGAATTATAGAAGAACTTGGTGTTCCTGTCACCATCCTTCAACCATAACTCCCTAGACTTGTGACACCAAAAAATTTCTTGTTTAGCCAACACTTTTGAATATTTGTTCACCAATTCTATTTTAGCTAAATGTCTTTCCTAGTCCAAACCCTTCACCAAGACTTCATCATTGATTTTCTTCAATTAATCTTCCATTTCAAATTTCTCTCTAAACATATATCCCCAAAATGTTCTCTATTCTAGACTTTCAAATGTTCTTTTAACCATTTGAGCTTAGTGAATAATGAGAACATCTTTGTGCCAACATAACCTTCTTCTCTCCACCATTTTTCAATATTATCAATAAATAAAGGATCTCTCATCCACATGTTTTCAAATTTAAATGGGCATATATCTGGTTTCCTGTCCTCAAAAATATGTAGCTAGATTGGATAGTGATGTAATCTAAATAGAGGAATGATAGAACATTTGCACACTTTATCAAAGGCACCCATATCTCCCTTCCCAAAAATCTATCTAGATGTTCTACAATATTACTAAAGCCTATCATTCTATTAGTCCACATATATCTCCCATTTTCTAGTGGAAATTCCAAAAGATTATTTTCGAATACAAGTTTGTTGAAATCATTTTGAGATTGACTCCTTCTCTAAACACCACCCAATTTATCCTCCCATTCAAAATCACATTGTAATCTCCCCCCAAGATACAATAGAATCCTATCAAAGAAGCCAAAATTTCATCTAACTCATACCATACTCTTTACTTGAGGAAAGATATATTTAGTCCATAAACATTTACTAAAAAGAACTAAAAATTTGTAATGAAACAAGATACTTTACATACCGGCTAGTGTTTGTAACTCCCCACCATTTCCAGGTTCACAAATTGTTTTCTCCATATGTAGCTATACTACCCAAAGCACCAATCGCATTTATGAAAAAGTCATCCCATCCTTTCAATCTAAGTTTGAAAATACAAATACCTTTACCATCTAGTTTTGTTTCTTGAAGTAAAAATATTTTTGAATCTCCTATTTCCATCTAGTGTTTAACCATACACCTTTTGTTAGGAGTGTTTAAGTCCCTAGCATTACATGAAGTGATCTTCATGGCTCCCTGGGAAGGGTAATTCCCTTCCTAGATCTCAGCAACATTTGAGAAATTTTCAACTACCCCTCTGTGTCACCTTCCTCAGCTAATCTCACACTATTTAACTTTTTACCTTTTTTTCTTGCTTTATCCACAATGGGGGTCTCCATAGTACTCATTGTTTATGAAATATCTTGAATCTCCATAGAGTGAAGCTCCTCATATTCTAGTCCTAAGGCTATCTACTCTGATCCTATGTTGTCTTTTTTCCCCAATTCCTCAACATCTATAAGGTTTGGTGTATTTCTTTTTTCTTCCTCATCCTCCATGTCTAGAGCACTAGACACCAAACCTTAATTCTGAATATCTTCCCCTCCATTTTCCTTCTACCCCAATTCTCTATCATCTTTATTTAAACCAAAGAGTTCCAAAGCCAACTCAAAATTTGAGTATTTATCAATCTCCAAATCCTTCCTTTTGTCTTTCTGGGAGAAAAATTCTTCTTCAATTAACCAATCTTCTAGTTCCTCTTTGTTCTTCTCCAATAGGTTACCATTGTTCTGACTATCATTGTAGTATTCACCAATCTTCCCTTTCTCTGAAAGAGATTCATTCTCCCTTTCCCTTGTTTTAGCATTCTCATTTCCATTTGGCTTTCCCTAGATTTCTTCAGAAGTTCCTTCATCCATGCCATCATCTGTTAAGGTCTCCCCTAGTTTTTTATTGGGGAATTTCCTAGTCATAGTTGGTCCCTCCAGTTCCATCTTCTGCTTCCAAACCCCTATATTTGTCTTAATATTTAGAAATTTGGGAATTCCTCTGCTATATTCACATTTACACACATTCGTGCATAAATTGTTGACTCACCATTTTTTGTTGATTCATCTAGTTCCAAAAAGGTTCCTAAATAATCCCCAATCTCCTTAATAATATCTACATTCCAATATTCGATAGGCAAGTTATACACTCTAATCCATCTTGGCATTATTTTGGCTATATATTTCGTTGGATCAAAATTTGCTGCCCAATCTTTGATATAGAAACCAACTCCATACATTTGCCATGGACCCCTATTCATGATGTCTATCTTGATTTTTTTGATTTCACAGCTAACCAGAAAAAACCTTTTCAAAAAATTCCTCACAATAACCTTGTCTCCCCAATTCTCTTTTGACCATGTTTGAATTCTTCCCCACTATTTAATATGGAAAAGAGGTTTTTGGCGGAGTTGTTTGTATGGGGGATTTAGTTTGAATCCTCATTTCCATAAAACATTTCACAGGCTTTTCAACCAAGTGCTTCTCTTATCAAGAGGAGATTCATCTATCAAACTAGGTTGCCACTTGGTTTTCTACTAGGAAATTCAGAAGTTATCAGACAATGCCTCTAATTAATGCTTTTATGCTTTTGAAACCCTAATTTAAGCAAAACATTAAATAAATCTACAAATTACGACCAATGCTACTAGAATCAGGCAAAGGGTGGAGAATCTTAACTCACTATTTTTCACAGTCCAAAAAATGGAAATTTTAGGGAAAATGGTGATGGTGCCCTAGTCCCAGGTACTACTTTTTCTATGGATTCTAGATCTCCTTCTGACACTGATATCTATTGTATCTTCAGCTTTTGGTGATCTGACAATGGAGGACAATGTTGATGGCACCCTAGTCCACTAAAGGATCTTCTGCCAGATGTCGAAAACTCTACAAACCATGATTATCACTATCCAGTCTATTTCTATAGATTCATATGTAGAGGACAATGTTGATGATGCCCTAGTCCAAGTAGGCTCCTCCTTCAAGATCCAGAATCTCCACTGTGTCCTCGTACTCCCTGCAACTCCACTTCTTCCACTTTCGCAACCTGTAACCTGCAATGACAAGGAGTGTGGGAGGGGGTTGTGGTGATTAGAGGCTTGCCTCAGTCAATCCCTAGAGAGACATTCAAGTCTTCCAAACACCGTTGTTAGAGAAAGAGTGTATATCCTTGTTGCATAGAGGCAAAAATCCAAATGATAATGATGATAAAACACAATAGATGTCACATTGATGATGAAGCTCTCATGGATGGAAGATGCTCTTCAATCCCAAGAGGAGAAGATGTAATCCAACCTACAAAAACAAACACAATAACAATGCTATGCTCTACAACACAATGATATCACAAGTATGCCAATAGCTTTTGAAACATAAACATCCTCTAGTTTCTAAATGATAACCTACACATGCTTATATATGCAACTACAAAGGTTCTTGCCAAGAATTTTGTAATTAAAACTTATGATGTCAGCCAAGGAACCAAATAATGGTCACAAACCTGACATTTGAATTTAGGGCAAACCCAAAATAGGGATAGACTAGGGCACTAGCGCCCTTGTCCATGCCGTTATCTTTATTCTGTTATCATTAAATTAGTAGCCCCTAGGTCCTATTTGTCACAAGACCCAAGGATTTTCTCTTCGGGAGTCTGAATTATCATGCAATATGCTCTAAATGCAATCTAAGGACTCGGGAACTAAACCTTAAA
Organism: Cunninghamia lanceolata; assembly: GCA_027924645.1. NCBI lineage: Eukaryota > Viridiplantae > Streptophyta > Pinopsida > Cupressales > Cupressaceae > Cunninghamia > Cunninghamia lanceolata. The sequence continues at coordinate 8,108,675 of BSBN01000934.1, forward strand.
GGAAAAAGCCCCCAAGGGTGCATTTTTCCAACATAACATTTAGCCCCCACTTTAATGTATGTAAAACACAAGGCCAATACATGCATTAAAGTAAGGTCAACAAACACAATAAACACACCAAGCACAGAGAAGACATACCAAACATATTGCAGATAATAATAGGCACACAAAACATGGAGAAGATAGTTATAGTAATGTCAAACATGGAGAATACAACATTGAAGACACAGAGCATAGAGAATACAATGAATGCAGTGATTATTTTCTTTTTGATTTTCTCATATGAAATGCAAAATGAGAGTACAAGGAAAGTAAACAAACAAATCCCAAAAAGTGTAGATGAGTTGTTCACCACCGCTCTTACACTTTTTGAGAATAGACATGCCAAATAAAATCCCAAGGTGTAGAGGAGCTCATCGTCATCGGTCTTGCACTTTGAGAACAAACATGCCATACACACACACACATACTAAAGACATAGAGAGAACACGATAGACAAGTGATGGAGTGAAACTATTGCTAGGTTCATCACCATCTCAGGCACATTACAGGCACACACCGATGATTGCACTTCACCACAACAATCACCAAAAATACACTTAAGGGTTGAGTTAGTCACAGAACCGCTCCCCACCTTGCAATGAGGACTTTTTTAAATGACAGGATAATGCAATCTCTCTAAGAAATACACCATCCCCACCTCGTGATGAGGGCTTACAATAAAAGGATATGCTCGATATCTCACCTCTGCAGAGGGCTTAAATGATTGTGATTTATTTTTGGATTTTTCAAACATGCTTTACTATGATCTAAAGAAGACAACTTACCTTATATATGCCCCCACCTTAAGGTGGTTGATATCACGTAATGATATCAAGCACATTAAGAAAGGAAGAAAACACACAAGGGAACATGGGCTCTTGTAAAGCCCATGCCCCCCCAGAGGTGACATGTACTTTATGATCGCCGAATGTTCCCACAAATACATTCCTGCAAGAAAAGTGTTAGTGTCCAAATAATCATGATAAACAACAATGCATATGATCAACTACATGAAAGAGCCAAGCTAGGCAATAATCATGATAAACAAAGTGCACAGGGCATCAGTATTGTTAAAGTGTTGTTAGCAAGATAAGATAATATCGACATCAACATCAAGATAGAGAAATCAAACAGAGTGATTCCACTAGCCAAGTGTCGGATAATATGTAACAACCCCATCATCATATATGGACTAGGTTCATTTTTTATTACTCGCAAAAGGGACACTAGGTCTGCATCAGTATAATATGTTTTTCATCATCTGCTAGCTAGATTGAAACACTAGAGGAAGGTAAACAATAAATTAGAGAGGAGAACAAGTGCCTTAGGGACAATCACCTAGGAGGGTGCCTCCAAGTCACCAACCACAACACTATGTCTATAAGACATGTAACACACAACAATGAAATCATATGGGAGAAAATATAGAAGAATGATGATACATATAGAAGAAGATCACAAAAGAGGCAGTCTCCTAGTATCCTTGACCTTACAAGAGAATCAAGGTTCATCCTAGAGGGCCTAGCAACACATAACACATTGTGGGGGAAACACAACCCTAAGGTAAAGGGTTAGAGATACTTACCTATAGAGGGGTCCATGCTACAAGTCATCATTGAGGAGGTCATCATCCTCCCAATCCTAAATTGTAGATGAAAGAGGTGTATAAGGTACTAAAGCCCAAATGTTGTTCTTGTTTTCAACTTGTTCATGTTTAAGCTCTTCCCGATTTCTTTCAATGTTAGGTTGAATGTTTTTTTATTGAAGTTCATTTGCGATCCATTGGGCATAAGCCTGTCTTCTCCTCCTGCTTTCTTTTGCAAGTCTATTTCTTCTTGTGTTATTGCTTATTTCATCATTGTTGCATTTTTCTATATTTTCCATAGTAGAGGAGGGAGCACCTTGTTCAAATCTCATTGGTCTTGGTGGAATATTTTGTTGTCGATGAAAGCCTCTTGATCCTTGTAAGGTTGACAGGGGAGGGACCTCAGCATAAATGCCATCTCTCTGTAGATGAGGTGGGTGATGGAACCTTTCCTTATCCACATTTGTCATGCCAAAAATTTCATCAAAGCCAAAATAATCTTATTTTATGCTTCTTTCTTGTTCTTCTCTTATTGGTTGCAAAGGAGACCTGACCACTTGATCTAATTGTTTGGCTTTGTATTTTCTATATTATATGAAAATTCTATCTCTTCATGGCTTAAGATCTATCTTAGGTTGTGGTGAAAAGTAATCAAGAATAAAGTTCTTGTCCTTAGCCGGGGGTTGATAATCATTACAATGGATAGTACAGATTGTTGATAACTGAGAGCGGGGGGGTGAATCAGTTATCCTTAATTCACTTTCAATTCAAACACTTAAATCCACTTTGTTAATCAATAGCATATCAATTAATCATTCATGAAAGCATAAGACATAAACATCAGAGCAGATACACATCAACACATGAAACACCAAGATTTTGACATGGAAAACCTGGTTAAGGGAAAAACCATGGGGTGATTAACCCAAGGATTATTCTCTGTTAGAAGAATAAGAAAAATGGATGGCACATGCCAATTAGGGCTCACTGCCTGAGCACACTACTCACAAGGAGGCACACTACCTAGAAGAGACACATTGTCTACAAGATAACAAGTATTACAAACTTGAACTGGAGATTGACATCTTTACCATGTCTGGATTAGTTCCATTTAAGCCCACAAACTTCTGCTCTACCTTTCACACTTCCTTTCGCTATATCACTCTCATCACCACAATCCACACTTTGAAATGAATTCACAAACCTTTATTTATACAAGGCATTGACTTAGGAACAATCATCTAAGTCGGCAATCATCCACAAGAACATTTGCAAGATAAATAACTCATCCAGTCGGCCAGCCTGAACAAGAACATCTTCATCCGGAAGTATATCTCCAATTCTGGGCTCTAACACTAATGCGGACTGACAACACAACCTCAACATGATCCAAGAACCTTCATAGGATTGCCTGAATGACCAGGTACATCCGCACTTCCTCTACTTGCTAGAATCTCTTCTCTCCTGCCTCCGATGCCTCAAGAACATAGTTTGTCATGACTGTCATAAAAGGAGTAGATTCTTCCGGACCTTCAAACTATATACAAATCAAGATAACACATCACAAGGACATCCCAAACACTCCTTCCAATCTGCAGAATAGGATAATGCACTTCCAGATCTCACCAGACCTTTTAGTAACACTCTGTCACTCTGGACCATCTCCCGAAACCGGTTCTACTTGATCGATCACAACTTCTTCATAACTTCATGTGGACCTCTGAGATCTTGACTGGAACATCTCAAGACTCATATCTACAAACCCTTTAATCTGCATCCTCTGATTCTCAACCTATTGAGTACTTTTGCCTTCTTCTCATCACTGTTCTTCACTGTTTCTGATTGAGACTAATTTTCTCAATATCCTCAGCACACAACTAATCCAATCTGTCTCATTGAGCAATATGAGTATGTTGACATCAATGACAACATTGGTTAACCTCATACTTGCAACAATCTCCCCCTTTGTCATTGATGGCAACATATGATGTGAAAAACCATCAAGACAAGAACTTCTCCTTTCTATCACAGCTCCCCCTATCAGCAACAACTCTTCACATGTCTTCTCTTTCTTTACTGCTCCCCCTTCGATCATCAACCACTTGTTTTTCACATGTCTTCTCTCCCCCTTTGACATCAATGGCAAAGGGCTCATACTTGCAATTCTAACACATCAGAATCATACTAGCTGCTCCCCCTTAGTAGCAGCTCCCCATCATCAATACAGATCACAAGGTATGACTGTGATATCTACTGGACTGATGCACATCAGTGCATCCTAGTTCATCATTGGAGGGGCCATGACCCCTAACTTCTCCCTGAGAAACTAAAAAGAGTCCTGGGAAGAGGTTTAGTAAAAATATCTGCAAGCTGATCCTTGGAGGGCACATACTCCAATCTGACTTCACCCTTGTTTACTTGTTCTCTCAAAAAGTGAAATTTGATAGATATATGCTTAGTCTTAGAATGCAATACTGGATTCTTAGAAATATTTATTGCACTTGAATTATCACAGAAAATTGTGATAGGCTCCTTATATTCTACTTGAATATCTCTTAGCATTTGCTTCATCCACAAAAGTTGAGTGCAACTGCCTGCTACTGCAATGCATTTTGCTTCTGTTGTGGATAGTGATATTGCTTCTTGTTTCTTGTTTAGCCAAGAAACCAACTTTTTTCCCAAAAAGAAGGCTCCTCCACTTGTACTCTTCCTATCATCCACATCACCTACCCAATCTGCATCTGTATATGCATGAAGAGAAAAGTCATGATCTCTGGGATACCATAGGCCATACTCAACTGTTCCTTTCAAGTACCTAAATTTTTTTTGATTGCCATGACATGAGATTCTCTGGGATCATCCTGGAATAATGCCACAAGACCAATAGCCTACATTATATCTAGTCTAGTCTGAGTGAGATATAGTAATCCACCAATCATTGATCTATACTTTGTCTGATCTGTCTTAGGAGAGTCATCATCTTTGCTCAACTTACATCCAGTAGCCATAGGAATGTTCATTGGCTTTGAATCTTCCATTCCAAATTTCTTCAATAGTTTTTTCACATTCTTGGTTTGAGAGATAAAGATTCCTTTCTCTGTCTGAGTAATTTGTAGACCCAAGAAGAAATTCATTTCATCGAGCATTGACATTTCAAACTCACTTTTCATTTGGTTTACAAAGGTTTTACACATACTATCTTTTCCTCCAAAGATGATATCATCAACAAATACTTCAACAATCAAGATGCTTTCATGATCAATTTTGAAATATAGGTTACTATCAGTAGTATCTTTGTTGAAACCAATCTTCCATGCTCTTGGGGCTTGCTTTAGACCATACAGTGCCTTCTTTAATTTGTAGACCATATCACCATGCTCAAATAACTGAAATCCATTCGGTTGTTTAATGTATACTTCTTCTTCTAGGTCACCATTCAGGAAGGCAGATTTGACATCCATCTAATACACTTTGAAATCTTTGAAGGCAGCAAATGCAAGAAATAGTCTGACTGCTTCAATTCTTGCCACCAGAGCAAAGGTTTCCTCAAAGTCAATCCCTTATATTTGAGAGTAGCCTTTGCAGACTAATCTAGCCTTATTTCTAATTACTTCACCAACTTCATTTAGTTTGTTCCAGAAGACCCATTTGGTTCCAATCACATATTTGTTTCTAGGTCTAGAAACAAGATCCCAAGTGTGATTTTTCTCAATTTGCATTAATTCTTCTTCCATTGCTTTTGTCCAATATTCATCATTGCATGCTTCATTTATTGTCTTAGGTTCAATATTTGAAATTAAACAACATTCATCTGAATTTTGAGCAACATTCCTTCTAGTTTGCACACCTTTGCTTTTGTCACCTATGATCTGATCTTCAGAATGGTTCAGTCTTACATACCTTGGAACTTTGGGAGTTTGTTGCACTTGTATTTCTTGATCATGCTCATTCAAACCTGTCTCTTCTTCCTGATTTACCGGATCAGTCTGAATTTGACTTTCAGGAGAGGATGGAGCACCTTGAATCAGAACATCATTCTGATCATCTTCATCATACTCATAAAATCTTGAGGGCTTCTCAATACCTTCATCAACCTTCACATTTGTACTTTCTATCATCTTTCTCAGTCTCTTATTGTAACATTGGTATGCTTTGCTTTGAGTGGAGTAACCCAAGAAAATTCCTTCATCACTTCTAGCATCAAACTTTCCTAGATCTTCATCTCTTTTAATGTAGCACTTGCTACCAAATACTATAAAATATCTCACAGTAGGAGTGATGCCAAACCAAAGTTCATAAGGAGTCTTACTGGTATTGCCTCTGATTTGAACTCAATTGAGAGTGTAGACTGCAGTGCTGACAACTTCTTTCCAAAACATCTGGGGAACATCTGCTTCCATCATCATTGTCCTAGATGCTTCCTGGATGGTCCGGTTCTTTCTCTCAACTACTCCATTCTGCTGTGAAGTCCTAGGAGCAGACAACTGTCTCTTTATACCATGCTTCTCACAAAAGTCTATGAATTCATGGGATGTGAATTCACCACCTCTATCAGACCTTAGACATTTTAGTTTCAATCCAGTTTGATTCTCTACCATAGCCTTGAAGATTTTGAACTTCTCAAAAGCTTCTGATTTCTCTTTCAGAAAGGTAACCCACATCATCTGGGAATGATCATCAATCAGTAACATGAAATATCTCACCTTGCATACTCTTGATTCTTGACAGACCACATAGATCAATATGAAGTAACTCCAATAATCTGGTAGAGGACTGATCCTTGCTTTTGAATGAAACTCTGCTCTATTTACCTAACTGACATTCTTTGCACATATTGTTTGTAGGTTTTCCCAACTTTGGAAGATCTCTTACAACCTGAATATTGCTTATCTTGATGATGTTATCAAAATTTACATGACACATCCTTCTATGCCATAACCAACTCTGATCAACTTGAACAAACAGACAACTTTTATTAGTGCCAACTAGATGGAAGATATTACCTTTAGTTTGAGTACTAGATGTAATCTCAGTTTTGGAGCTTTCAAAGATCTTGCATCTTCCATTCTTGAACCAGAGATCATAGCCTTTGTCCACCAACTGACCAAAACTGAGAAGATTGTGCTTCAATCCTTCAACATATAGTACATTACCAGTTTTGTTCTTTCCATCAAAAGAGATAGTTCCCCTACCTCTAATTCTACCAGCAGAATTGTCACCAAACTTTACCATTCCTCCTTCATACCTTTCCAAATCTAAGAACTTGATCTTTTCACCTGTCATATGGTGAGAGCATCCACTGTCAATAACCCAATCATCCTTTTCTTCAACTTGGGCAGCCAAAGCTCTTTCTACCACCTTATGATTGATAGATATTGGATCTTCTTCCTTGATGGTAATAAACACCCATTCATTTTCAGATTTGTCTCCTATCTCTGATTCATCATCTGTTACTCCTTCATTATCAACTTCTTCATGAACATAATAACAATTCTTTTGGAACCTTTGTTTGTTGGAGTTTGACCTTGTTGATCTTTCTAGACATCTTGATGCAAAGTGACCAATCTTATTGTAGTTGAAGAATTTAAAAGGTAATTTTCCTTCATACTTACCAGATCCTCTTGGCAGTCTTTTTGCAATGAGGGCTTCAAGTTGGGTTGTTTCTGCTTCTTCTTCTTCCATGTCTCTCCCTGCTTGATCATACCATGACAGCTTCCTTGAAGAGTTTTCTCCTGGATAAAATTTTTATTTTCCTTTCACATAGGCACTAGCTTTGAATGCAGATTCAGTCTTGGGGGGATCATCTCCAAACATGGTCATTTCAAATGCAGCCAGTTTGCCAGCCAATTGATCTCTTGTGACAGTTGTATGAGCTCTGAATTCATCAATGGCAACAACCTTGATTTTGTAGGCAGTAGGAAGGGATCTAAGAATTTTGCAAACTATCTCATTTTCATCCAAAACTCCACCAGCATTCCTAATTCCACACACTAGCTCATTTACTCTTGGCATAAAGGTAGTGATAATTTCATCATCTCTCATCTTCAATCTTTCAAATTTCCCTTTGAGATTCTGCAATCTTGCACTCTTAACAAACTCATCTCCTTCATGCAGAAGTTTCAGTTTAATCCAGATCTCATAGGCAATTGGAAGGTCAATAACATTTGAGAGCTCTAAGTTAGTTAATATGCTTAGAAGATCTTCTTTGGTCTGCAGATTGGTTTCAGCATCTGTGATTTCATTTAGAGTTGTCGGACCACCCTGTGGAGGTACATATGGTTTTGTGACCATGGACAAGTATGCTTTTCCCATACACTCCAAGTGACATTTCATGCAACCTTTCCAAAGAGTGAAGTTGGTTCCGTCAAACTTCAGACTGTCCTTCTTGTATGACGACATCCTGGATCTCCTCAAGCGGTTAAGCTCCTTTTAGAGGAACTTCGCTCTGATACCAATTGTTGATAACTGAGAGGGGTGTGAATCATTTATCCTTAATTCGCTTTCAATTCAAACACTAAAATCCACTTTGTTAATCAATAGCATATCAATTAATCATTCATGAAAGCATAAGACATAAACATCAGAGTAGATACACATCAACACATGAAACACCAAGATTTTGACGTGGAATGCCCGGTTAAGGGAAAAACCATGGGGTGATTAACCCAAGGATTATTTTCTGTTAGAAGAATAAGAAAAATGGATGGCACATGCCAATTAGGGCTCACTGCCCAAGCACACTACTCACAAGGAGGCACACTGCCTACAAGAGACACACTGTCTACAAGATAACAAGTATTACAAACTTGAATTAGAGATTGACATCTTTACCATGTCTGGATCAATTCCATTTAAGCCCACAAACTTCTGCTCTGCCTTTTGCACTTCCTTTCACTATATCACTCTCATCACCACAATCCACACTTCAAAATGAATTCACAAACCTTCATTTATACAAGGCATTGACTTAGGAATAATCATCTAAGTCAGCAATCATCCACAAGAACATTCGCAAGATAAATAACTCATCCGCTCGGCCAGCCTGAACAAGAACATCTTCATCCAGAAGTATATCTCCAATTCTGGACTCTAACACTGATGTGGACCGACAACACAACCTCAACATGATCCAAGAACCTTCATAGGCTTGCCTGAATGACCAGGTACATCTGTACTTCCTCTACTTGCTAGAATCTCTTCTCTCTTGCCTCCGGTGCCTCAAGAACATAGTTTGTCATGACTGTCATGAAGGAGTAGATTCTTTCGGACCTTCAAACTATATAAAAATCAAGATAACACATCACAAGGACATCCCAAACAGTCCTTCCAATCCACAGAATAGGGTAATGCACTTTTGAATCTCACCAGACCTTTTAGTAACAATGTCACTCCGGAGCATCTCCCAGAACTGGTTCTACTTGATTGATCACAACTTCTTCATAACTTCATGCGAACCTCTAAGATCGTGACTGGAACATCTCAAGGCTCATATCTACAAACCCTTTAATCTGCATCCTCTAATTCTCAACCTATTGAGTACTTTTGCCTTCTTCTCATTGCTATTCTTCACTGTTTCTGATTGAGACTAATTTTCTCAATATCCTCAGCACACAGCTAATCCAATCCTTCTCATTGAGCAATATGAGTATGTTGACATTAATGACAACACTGGTTAACCTCATACTTGCAACACAGATCTCTCATCGCAAAGGAAATTTTAGACATTTGTGAATGGTAGAAGGAACAACATTCATAGCTTTAAGCCAAGGATGTCCAAATTTTACATGGAAGAGGTTAGATAATGGGATTATATCAAATGATTTATCCACATCATTATCATAGACCGAAACCATTAGAGTTATCTTGCCAATTGGCTTCATTAAAGCTCCATTATGTGTTTTAATTCTCAAATTCGATAGTTCATAAGATTCTTGTACCATGTCATGTTTAAGGAGGAGATCTTCCGTGACCACATTTGTCATCCAATTAGGACCTATGAGTGTTCCATGCATAGGTTGTTCTATTGTCTTTATCATGATATAAAGAGGCCCTTCGATATTTACCTTGTCTTTGTCATGGGGTGTGAATGTTATTTCAAGCTCAGGGGCTCTTCTTTTTAAGTGAGGCCTAGGAAAAAACCTAGCATTATTATTATATTGCGAACCCATTTTTAAGTTTGCAAAGGAGTTCCAAATCAAAATTTCAAGATATTCCAAAACTTATGCAAAAAGCAAATGCAAAAGTGATGTCGAATATTCTCTAAAATGCTTGACTTTTCAACTGTTCTCAATGCAAATGAATGAAAGAAGAGGTGTTGTAAATATTTTCAAGAGAGAAAGAAAATGATATGACTAAAAACAGTCCACTAATGCAAAAATACCTTTCACAATGTACTTTTGAAGCAATTCTAGAGAGTCGATAATTCAAAACCTAGTGAAAATAGGCCAACATATACGATTTTTACCAATTCTCAATGCAAAAGAGTAGGGAAAAGGGTGTTGTAAGTAAAATTATGATGGAAAGCAACTTACAATAGTAATAAAAGCCACCTAATTCCAAAAAATCCATTACAACATGCCTATAGTGCCACTCTAGATCAAACCCTAGTGCAAAGATATCAAAAAAATGCAAATTTTCACAAATTCTCAATGCAAATGCCCAAAAGAAAGGGTGTTGTAAGGAAATTGAGATGAGATAGAAGATAATAACCTTAATGATAGCCAATTAGTTTAGTAAAATCCCTTACAACATGCTTGGAGTGTAAGTCTAACAAGACAATAAGACCAAATCTAGTGAAAAATGCAAGTTTTCAAGCCCTAGACATGAAATTTCGCAAGGAGGCAACTATGATGCAACACTACATTTAGAAATCAGGAATAATGAGTGTTTTAACATGGTAGTAAAATATGAAACAAGATTTTGAGTACAACCCTAGCTCATGCAAAACTAGGTTTTCATGGAAAATGCAAAATTTGAAGCAATTTCTAAAAATCAAGCATACAAACACAATGCAAATGAATTGTAAATGATGAATTTATGTGTTTTGTATTAGATATAATGCAAATAACAGAAATTTATTTAAATTAGATTCCAATTAATTCAATTTTTACAAAAATGCAAGTCTAATATGCTAATTTTTGTAAATTATCCAAATTTTTCAATTCTTTTGTAATTTTCCAAATGCAATAGAATGAATGAATGTAAATCTATGAAACAACAGTCAGCAAGGTGCCAAAACATTCAAAAACATGGGTTCACCAAAATGTTTAATATGGAAAAGAGGTTTTTGGCGGGGTTGTTTGTATGGGGGTTTTAGTTTGGATCCTCCTTTCCACAAAACATTCCAAGGGCTTTTCAACTGAGTGCTTCTCCTATCAAGAGGAGATTCATCTACCAAATTGGGTTGCCACTTGGTTTTCTGTTGGGAAATTCAGAAGTTATCATGCCTCTAATTAATGTTTTTATGTTTTTAAAACCCTAATTTAAGCAAAATAGTAAGTAAATCTACAAATTACGACAAATGCTATTGGAATTAGGCAAAGGGTAGAGAATCTTAACTCACTATTTTTCATAGTCTAGACAACAAAAATGATGGTGACAATGGTGATGGCACCCTAGTCCCAGGTACTACTTTTTCTGTGGATTCCCAATCTCCTTCTTACACTATTTTTTGTTGTATCTTGAATTTTTGGTGATCTGACAGTGGAGGACAATGCTGATGGTGCCCTAGTCCACTAAGGGATCTTCTGCCAAATGTTGGAAATTTTGTAAACCTTGATTATTAGTGTCCAGTCCATTTTTGTAGCTTGGGATGTGGAGGACAATATTGATGGTGCCCTAGTCCAAGCAGGCTCCTCCTTCAGGATCTAGGATCTACACAATGTCCTCATGCTCCCTGCAACTCCACTTCTTCCACTTTCACAACCTGTAACCTGTAATGACAAGGAGTGTGGGAGGGGGTTGTGGTGTTTAGAGGCTTTCCTCAATCAAGCCCCAGAGAGACATTCAAGTTTTTTGAACACTGTTGTCAGATAGAGTGTGTATCCTTGTGGGATAGAGGCAAAAATTCAAACGATAATGATGATAAAACACAATAGATATCACCTTGATGATGAAGCTCTCATGGAAGGAAGATTCTCTTCAATTCCATGAGGAGAAGATGTAATCCAACCTACAAACACAAACACAATAACAATGTTATGCTCTACAACACAATGATATTAGAAGTATGCCAATAGATTTTGAAACATAAACATCCTCTAGTTTCTAAATGATAACCTACACATGCTTATATATGCAGCTACAAAGATTCCTAGGAAGAATTTTATAATTCAAACTTATGATGTTAGCCTGGGGACCAAATAATGGTCACAAACCTGACATTTGAATTTAGGGCAGGCCCAAAATAGGGCTGGACTAGGGTGCTAGCACCCTTGTCAACCCCACTTTCTTTATTCCAGGATCATTAAATTAGCACCTCCTAGGTCCTATTTGTCATAAGACCCAAGGGTTTTATCATTAGGAATCTGAATTATCATGCAAGATGCTCTAAATGCAATCTAAGGACTCAGGAGCTAAACCTTAAAGGATAAAGCCCCCAAGGGTGCATTTTTTTAACATAACACCCACACTGGCCAAAGATTTTCCAATTTGATGAAAAATTCTCTCTTTTAGATCCTTAACTGATTCTTCCAAAGATCTCTTATTTTGTATTTCTAATGATCTCCTTTCCATTATAAGTTTTACTAAAATTCTCTTGGACCCCATTGAAAAAATTGGAGTTTCTGACAATATTCCCTCTTTGTTCTGCAAAATTTCTCTAGAGGGTTTCTTCCTCCATTTCCAAGCCTCAAATAATTCTTTCATTTTCCATTTATTCTATGGTAAAATTCACTAATTTTCCTTCTTACTTTTGTTCAATCCAAATCTATTCCACCCTTATTCCAAACCATCTCTTCTACCAAAATGGTCCTCTTTATTGAAATCTTTGAACACCTGCTCCCATCTTCTCCTTCCATTTACATATTTCCTTTTCGCCACATTCTAGGATGGCAAAAACCAATCATGATTCCTTAACGAAGTCTTTGCTCCTTGCATTTTTTCTTCCTATTTAAAAATATATAGTATCAAAATGGGGAAAAGAATAATCCATGCAGTAAAGTTTCAAGTTATGAATACATAAAAAAAGTGAAGGAAAAAGAAGAAATTTACTATATAAAGTGCAACATCATACTTAACCTTATTTATTAGGTTATTATCAACCAAATTATAGTTTCAATTCTATAAAAAATACATTCAAATAACTTTTTAAATTTTTTATATTTTAAATACAAACATAAAATACACTAATAAATCTACATTTTATTAGTTTACATCGTTTTAAAATTCAAAACATATACGTCATTTTGTAGTTATTCAAGTTAAAAAGTTAGATCAATGTTGGCCATTTCCTTTATAAAAGTGTGACACAACTTTGAACTTTCACCCTAGGTTCTTATTTAGTAGTGGTCCTGACTCTTTCCAAATAGTGCATTAGTATCTCATATCCCCATACAAAGGCACATAACTCCCCACTTGCATTAAACTATGAAAACTTAGTTGTATTATTTATATTTGTTAGCATGTGCCAACTATTAAATTTTGGAATTATGAATGGTTTCTCTAATACATATACATTATCAAGGGTCATGCATATCATTTTACATACCTTTGTATATTCTGAAATATAGATATTTCTTTCTCAGGAATTCTTCACAAGCATGTCCATTTCCTCCCATAGTAGAAGAATACTAGATAAAGTTAGAAGTGTCTCTGTGTCACTTAAGCTATATAAGAGGTTAAGAGCTTTGTCTACTATTAGGTGATGTTCATATAATAATCCAATCAAGGATTGATATTCTACAAAAACTCTTTACACCATCCCACGCAAGGAGATCCATCTAGTATCATCATCCTTAAGAAGCTTGTTTCTTGTAGTTAATCAATCATCAAAATGTTGAAATTCCCTAGACTATTTAGGACATTGAAGTAAGTATGAGTGGAGATTATGGACTAGATCTTCAAATTTTGATACTATAGAAAAATTGCTCACAAATTTAAATGCTAAATTCATTCTCTAGGACATGCAATGAATGGCAATCATATATGCTGAACAAGAAGTTTGTATCTTTACACAAAGACCATTCATATGAACTTACATTATCGAAGCTCAATCCACAACTACACATATCAACATTTTGACAATTACGTAGTCATCAATACCTCAAATTTCATTCAAAAATTTCTTAACTAGTTGAAACAAACTATGTAATGTTGCATTCTCCTTCATTTTAAGAATAGAGAGTAGATGAGGTTACTAGACATGTTTTTCTATAGTATACACATGCATACATATCCAAGAAGTATTAGATACTATTGTAACATCATCTAAGGATAATATAGTACATCTTATTTTTCTACCTCAACCCAACAACTTGCCCATTCCCATGATCCATTATTTACTGACTACTGTGTGTTAGAAAAGTTAGAAATACCTATAAAAGATAAGAAACTATTAAATTTTGGGTAGTCTATCGTAGGACACCCTTGAGTAAAAATATCAAAAGTAACACTCAACTAAATAGTTTTTTCCATTTGTTCTTCTCTCATCATCTTTCTAAATTGAGCTTCAATTAAACCTCCACATGCTATGACTATCTCCTTTTGTTTCAATAAATACATCATATTCTAGGGAATGCTTGACATGAATACATGCTTCCTTTGTTTTCCATCTTATCACTAATTTTTCATTTACATCTATGATTTATTTTTCATAAACTACCCATAAATTTTTATGGTGTTAACTTTTATCTATAAGTTTTTGTCCCTACCATATTTTCAACTACAAATCATACACCTACATTCTATATAAGGTTTGTCTTTGTTGACACTCTCCACTAGTTCAATGAATGGGTAATTTGACACAGAATCAATCTCAAATTTTTTGAACAAATCACTCATACCCATTTTTATTTGGGTTTTCTTTTCCCTTTTCGTGTAAGAACTAAATCTTCCTTATCACTTGTTTAGGATAATTTATTAATATTATCATTCTTTCCATGCTCAAACTTCTTTTGAACATCTTCTACCTTTGTCATACAACTCATTACAATCTTCCTATGAGGTATTCCCTTGTTCATTAATAGATGGTACAAATCTTAATGTTGTATCTTGATCTAATTGGCCACAAACATTGCCAAAGTATGACATTATGCTTCTACATTTTGATGAACTACTTTAACCACAATTAAGAAACTTTCTTCTACTCAACATCTCTAACAAATTAAAAGCTACAAATATGTCCTTGTCTTAAATCTTATACATAACTATCAAAGACTCAACAATAACAATTTTTGTTATCATCTATATTATGTAACAATGAAACTAAATAGTAAATGGACAAAGTCAACAAGAAGCAATAATAGAATATATATCACTAGAGCCTTGATTTATCTATACTTGATATCATTTGTAACAATACAGGCAAACTAACAAATAAATAAATAAATAGGAGAAATCATAAATTATAAGATAATAAAGGAATTACCACTTCCGTTTCACTGACTTGCTAATCCTGTAGTTGTAACTTGTCTATGATTTGAATTGAGAGAAGATTAAATTATTTAAAATATTAACTCAAATTTCAATTGCATTTATATGAATTCATATTTAGTGAATCAAATGTGATTGGAAAATGGTTGAGTAAAAATTTGGCAAATATTGCATGATTCTAAAATAGTCCATACAAATATTGTGGGAATCAAACCAAAATAAAAATATATGTTGTAATTTTGAGGAGATTATGGCCCTAAGATTAACATGATGTTATCATGGCATTGAAAAAATTTGTCCTCATACATGGTGAACTTTTAATGCTATAGGAAAATATGTTGGTTAATTAAGACATGCCTCCAAAATTCTAGGTGATTCTCTATTATAAACCAATATGTTACTATGGGAAAAATATTAATTATAAATGTATAATAATTAAATTTGTGGCGATTTAACATGCACTTGACTGATAAAATGTAAAATCCTAGTGATTTGGTCTCCTAACAGTTGCAATATATTCACCAAAATTGAAGTTCTCAATATGAACAATTTGCCAATTGGCAAAGATTCGCCACTAAAAAATTATTGAGCAACATAGTTCATGAACAAAATTATGCCAATTTTGATAGTGAGTAGGGGCTCACAATTTTGTAACCTTGGGTGTTTGGTGTAGGAGCATCACATAAAGACTAATGAACACCCTATTTTCCACCATGATTTCTCAAGTTTAGAAACCCTTGTGCTAGTTTGGGATTTGAATCTTTTGTTGACCCTTGAGGATGAAGGAGTCATTCAACTTGCTTCAACTAAGAATTTATGCATAGCTAAGAGAAGCACAAAGAGGTTGGTAGTTTTGAAATCCAACAAGGTTACTCTTGTCATTTGATATGTAATTTTTTAAGAAATCAAAGAGGATATTTTAGTGGGAGGTAAGAGTCTTAAAACCCATCCTATAATAGATGCATTATTGTGAAGGCCCATTTTGGTGCTCAAATAGAGACTCAAGAAGGAATTTTAGTCGAGTCTGACATGAGGAAGAAGATACAAGGGGGTCATGTATAAGGGAAGAATGGAAAAAAGTTAGCATGTAGAAGGAGGAAAAAGAGGTGTGTAGCATAAACAAAAAAAGATATCTAGATCTCTCCCCATATAGACAAAATACAAGGCAAGAGAGTGACATAAATAGGACAAACCATGGGAAAAAATGGGAGGTCAGAATGGGACCACATATAAGGAGAAGTATGGATATGAAGGTTGTGTGGTTGGAACCAACATAAGGCATAGAAGAAAGATGGGGTTCTAATGTGTAGTTTGTGAAGGGACAAAGATTTGTACGAATGAAGAGAGGTTTGTCTATTGGTAGATAAAACATGTTAAACAATTTAATGAGTGTGGGAGTTGTGAGAGTCATCACTTGCTATGAGAAGTTTCTAGGTTTTATGTCTAAGAATAAGGGTTGTAGTTCCCTCTTTTGTGGTGATTATGGAAAATGTTAATACTTTTAATTGTTGCAATTCTAGTTAATACACTAAAGAAAACTTTATTTTAACACTAATCATTTTATTGTGTGTGTATATGTGATCAAAATTTATTCCTTGATTTGGTAGTTGTTATCTTGCCTAGGTTGGCTTATGTGTGTTAGAAGCGTACATGTGCATATGTGTATGTGGATGTGTGTTAGTGGGTTTGATGTAGGAGCATCCACGGTCAATGGTAATCTTGCATCACCAAAAATATTGTTAGTTTAATTTTGTTTGTTTTCAATAAGGTTTGTAGGCTTTGGAAAATAATATTTAAATTTGCAACAAATGTATTTTTTTGGGGTATATTAATAAATGTAATTTTGAAGAAGAAATACCCAGGTAATTTGTAAAATCCTCCATTAGTGGTGAGAATCTTTCCTAGGCATCCACTTGGAGATATGCATTAATTTGTATTTTGGTGGGGCTGATTTGGTGGGTGAGATGCCATCATAAAGTGGGTCACCAACTCCTAATTTTAGCAAGAACTTATTTTGTAACCAACATTATGTAAATAATCTTGTAAGTGGTCTTTATGGCCAGGTTGGTGGACCAAACTTCCAGAATTTTATTTTAATAATTTCAAAATTTGTAACTCCAAAATGGGGGGTCATAATTATGAGACCCAATCCTAGTAAAACAAGTATAACTTTCTCATATCTTATCATAATCAAGAAATTAAATATGTTCTACAAATCTTGGAAGGAGTGGCATGAAACCCAGAAACTGTTTTATAAAATTCTAAAATGAGAAAGAGAGACCCAGATGTTGGGGAAGGAGTCTAGAGGTGGAGAAAATTATTTGTTGTAGGTGTTGGATGTGTAATTCTTAGAAGCTCATATTCTTCCATATTTTGTAATGAAATTTTAGATTGAATAAATATTATTGTGTAGATTTCTCTTCCTCTATTTGATGTTCCATTTTATTTTCAAATTGCTTTCAGAGGCTTGTGAAGTGTTGTGTTGCAAATTTTAATGGATTAGTATCTCATTGTTTCATCAATTAGTAAATTAGTATTCCCTCTCTGTATCAATTAGTATTGGAGCTTAGAAGGTCTGGACAAGAGAAGTTTGTGGTTGTGTGTTTTTGTTTGTGCAGGTTGAAGAGAAAACTTGGTTTCCAAAAGACTAGGTAGAGAAAAAAATAAGAGACCTAGGTGAGGCAAAGATAAAGAGAAGCAAGGAGAAACTTGCCTAAAGAGGAGATGGGTTTGTTTAGAAGGTACTTGTAGGTTGGAGGTTCATAAAATAAGAAGAAAGAAAAAAAGAGAAGGAAAGGCAAATGGAAATTTACCAAGAGATCAAGGAGTTGAAGTAAGCCATGGAACAAATGAGAAAAGATATTGAGGAAATAGAAAGAAGAGTAGACCTTGAGATGCAAAGGTGGCATTTACCAATCAAAAAGAGGGTATCATGGCCTATCAAGAAGATTATGCAAAGAAGAAGAAGACAAGTATGGACAACAACAAATGAGGTAGAGGTAAAGTTTGAATCTACTATTCGAGTTGAGCAAGGTAAGTTACAAGTTGAGATGCATGATATTCTAGTTGTGTTTGAAGATGAACAAACCTCTTTGTTTGATGATGAACCAATAGAAGGGCATATTGATGTCGAGATTAATGATATGATTGCTATTGGTAATCAAGTGGTTGATGAAACTATTGCTAATGAACCAGTAGGAAGGGATGATAATGTAGGGGTTAATGATAAGCTTGATATTGAGAATCAAGTTGTTACTGATAATAAATTCGCTGATAAGGAATGGTAGGTCATGATGACTCCATCAAATATGGTTATGGATAGATGAGGCAAAGATTTCATGAATGATATGGATGCAGAGAGGGAATACTAATTTACCAATTGATGCAATAATGAGATACTGATCCATTAAAATCTGCAACACAACACTTCACAAGCCTCTGAAAGCAAGCTAAAAAAAAAGGAACAACAAATAGAAGAAGAGAAATTTGCAAAATAATATTTATTCAATCTAAAATTTCATTACAAAATATGGAAGCATATGAGCTTTTGAGAATTACACATCAAACACATAAAACAAATAATTTTTTCCACCTCTAGACTCCTTCCCCAACATCTGGGTCTCTCTTCTCATTTTTTCCTTTCGGTTCCAATAAAAACCTATCACTTATTCCTTTCACTGCGCTCTCATTTTTCAGAATTTATAAAACATTTTCTAGGTTTTGTGCCTCTCCTTCCAAGATTTCCATAACATGTTCAATTTCTTAATTTTGATAAGATATGATAAATGTATGCTTGTTTTACCGAGACTGGGTCTCATAATTATGACCCCCCATTTTGGAGTTACAAATTTTGAAATTATTAAAATAAAATTCTAGGACTTAGGTCCACCAACCTGGCCATAAAGACCACTTACAAGATTCCTTACATAATGTTGCTTACAAAATAAGTGCTTGCTAAAATTAGGAGTTGGTGACTCACTTTATGACGACATCTCACCCACCAAATCAACCCCACCAAAATACAAATTAATGCATATCTCCAAGTGGATGCCTAGGAAAGATTCTCCCCACTAATGGAGGATTTTACAAATTACTAGGGTATTTCTTCTTCAAAATTGCATTTATTAATATACCCCAAGAAAACACATTTGTTGCAAATTTAAATATTATTCTCCAAAGCCCACAAACCTTATTGAAAACAAACCAAATTAAACTAAGAATATTTTTGGTGATGCAAGATTACCATTGACCATGGATGCCCCTACATCACAATTTAATGTTTTTGGGTTCCTTTTATGATTGGGCATTCATAGTAGGTAACAAGTGTGAAGTCTTTTGTTAAGGCATGTCTTTTCTTGCACGTTATGTTAGGATGTTGGAATTTTTTTTGGGGGAGACCAAATGCGATTGACAGGAAGGAATTTAGTGTTTATCAAGGAGATTAGATTTTATGAGGACCGCTAGGAGGCACAGGGGAAGAGAGCATACTTTCAAACCCTAAAAGACTTTACTTGTTTTTGGGTTTTATCATTTACTGCTCAGACTAGGAAGGCATGCCAAGGGTTTTCTATTGTAGTATACTGGAAGAGTAGTAGATGAGAGGAGGCGCAAGCATGTAAGGAGGATGCTGGTAACTATTGCAGAGTTTGGTGTTCCACCAGCCATTTGCATTTTCTTGTAAGTTTCTAAGCCTTTTCAATAAACTCATTTGAATATATCCTACACTTGTGGCATTCCACGAAGTCCCATTTCTTTGAGGCATTCTGTTAAGGGCACACACAACCTGTCTATGTTGCCACATTTTTCATACATGTATCCTAGAGCATTGCCAACCATAATATCTGACAAATATTCCCCTTGCATTTTTCTTTGATGCATGACCATACCCTGTATTCAATGCTCCCATTTTGGCATAGGTAGGTAGGATGCTAGATAGGTTGTGGAATTTGACTCAACACTTATCAATTGCATCTGCTTGAAATTTTCTAAAGCCTTTTTATAAATCCATTTTGTGCATATCCGGAAATCATTGCATTCCATGACTCGATGTCTCTTTGAAGCTTTTTGTCAAATAGTCCATGTGCATTGTCCATGCTTCTACATTTTGCATACGAATGTACTAGGGTATTTGCAGCTACCAAATCTACCAAAACAAATCCCCTTGCATTATTCCTTCATGGATGTACATATTGTTTAAGGTAAATTTTGTAAGAGGGTTTGATTTGATGGTATATGTGAATCCTCCTTTCACCTTAAACATTCAAGGACTTTAGGTCGAGTAGGAAATCTACTATTAGGCCTATAGTCACTTAGAATGTAGGGAAAATTGGAATTATGTAGATTTGTTGTTCAATTATGTCCAATTATGCTCAAACCCCTAATTATGTAAATTAGGAAGAAAATAGACAAATCACGGAAAGTGCTTGCACATAGAGATACTAAATGATAATCAAATGCATACTAGATATTAAAGTTTAGAAAGTGGAATAGTTGGAGACTAATGAGCTGGTGCCCTAGTCCAATGCCATACTTTTTTTCGAGATCTGGAAACCTTGTCTGTAAAATGTTCTTGTTGTCTCAGAGATTTTCCTTTTATAGGATTTGGAGGACTAATGAGTGGGCACATGAGTCCAAGTCCCTATTTTCTTCTTTGATCTACAATTCCAATAGTCTACACTGCTCTCCTGCAACTCCACTTTTTTTTATCCTTCAACTTGTAACCTGCAATCACAGAAAAATGTGTTGGGGGTTGTGGTGTTTAGAGGCTTGCCTCAATCAAGCCCCAGAGAGACATTCAAGTCTTCCAAGCACCGTTGTCAGAGAAAGAGTGCATATCCCTATAGGATAGAGGCAAAATCCAAATGATAAATGATTGAAAACATAATTGATATCAGCTTGTAGTGAAGATCCCATGGAAGGAAGAAACTCTTGATGCCATGAGGAGATGGCTGCCCAAATCTACAAATACAAACACAATAACAACACAAAGTCTACTCTACAAAACATAATGAATGATCTATACAAGCTCATGAATCCAAATTTCCATCTAGTTTTCAAATGAATGCCTAAACATGCTTATATATGCAACTACAAACATTCCCACCAAGAATTTCGTAATTGAAACTTACCATGTTGTCATAGGACCTAAATAACAGTCACAAATTGACACTTTGAAATTTATCCTAACCTAAAATAGGGCAGGACTAGGGTGCGGGTGCCCAAGTCCACCCCCCTATTTTAGGTAGGGATTTTCATAACTACATCCCCTGAGTCCAAATTGCCATTAAACTTTAGGATTTTCTCATTAGGAAGTTAGATTATCATGAAAAATACTCTAAATGCATAAATAGGATGTGGGAGCTAAGCATTAAGAGAAAAATCCCCAAGGGGACATTTTCTGACGTAACATTTAGTCCCCACTTTAATGTATGTATAAATTCAAGGTCAATACATGTATTAAAGTATGGTCAACAAACCCAGCAAACACACCAAGCACAGAGGAGACATGCCAATCACATAGAAGACAATAACAGGCATGCAAAACATAGAGAATCCAATATTGAAGTCATGCAAAACACAGTGAATATAGTGAATGTAGAGAAGGCATAGATTATTTTCTTTTCTTTTTCATTTTCATATATGAAATGCATATGCAAGTACATGAAAGTAAACACACCACCCATAATGCAGGAGGGACTCATCGCCACCAATCTTTAAATTACATATGGGACAACACACATGCAATACATGCCAAAAAAACCAAGCACTCCATACAAATCCCAAAGCATAGGAGGGACTCATCACCACCGGTCTTTAAGCTATGCTTAGGAACAAACATGCAATACACACACACTTGGAAGACATGGAGAAAACATGACAGAGAAGCAATGGAGTGTTCCTATTTCTAGGCTCAACACCATCTCAGGGACATTACAGGTGCACACTGATGATTGGGCTTTGCCACAACAATTGCTGAAGACATGGTTAAGGGTTAAGTTAGTCACAGAACCACTCCCTGCCTCACGATGAGAACTTTTGAAAATGACAGGATGTGCACTCTCTTTGAGAAATACACCATCCCCACCAAGCAATGAGGACTTAAGGCAGAAAAGGGATGCGATATCCCTACCTCACAATGAGGGCTTAAATGATTGTAATAGATTTCAAATAAATCTCAGAGTGTAGGAGGGACTCATCGCCACCAGTCTTTAAGACTACACCTAAGAACAAGTACATTGCTAATATCTACAACATACATCTTACCTTATATATGCCCCCACCTTAAGGTGGTTGATATCAGGTACCAATATCAAGAATGTTAAGGTAGGAATAAAACACACAAGGGAACACAAGCTCTCGTAAAGCCTATCCCCCCCAGAAGTGACATGTACTTTACGTTCACCAAATGTTCTCACAAACACATTCCTGCAAGAAAAGTGTTAGTGTCCAAATAAACATGATAAACAACAACATCAATGCATATGATTAATCACACAAAGAGCCAAGGTTATACTATGAATTCATAGATTGGGTATAACCATGAGGCTCTACTGCAAAAATCTCAAAACTGAGTGTCACCAAGGTAAGATTCAAAGACAAAAAAAGTGCACGGAGCAGTAGTATTGTTATGGTTTGTAAGAGAGATAAGAGACCATCAAGATCACACATTAAAGTGCATAGAGTGATTGTACTTTCCAAATGTTAGATAATATATATCAACCCCATCGTCGTGTATGGACTTGGTCCATTTTTTGATTTCTCGCTAAAGGGACACTAGGTCCACATCAGTATAATATGTTTTTCATCATCCACCTGCCAGATATAAACACTAGATGAAGGGAAACAATAAATCAAGAGAGGAGAAACAAGTGTCTTAGGGACAGTCATGTAGGAGGGTGCCCCCAAGTCACCAACTGCAATGCTATGTCTGTAAGACACAACACACAACAATGAAAATGGAGGAGAAGCAATATAGAATAATGATGATACAAATAGAAGAAGGGTCACAATAGAGGTGGTCTCCTGGTATCCTCGACCTTACAAGAGAATCAAGGGTCATCCCAAGAGGCCTAAACAACACATAACACATCACGGGGGAAAAACATCATGAGAGATAAAGGGTTAGAAATACTTACTTGGTAGAACATCGAATTAAATTTTAGAGCCTGCGAACCTCTTGGAGAGGTACTCAATCAAGTTTTGTGCAAAGGTCAAGTGGTTCTTATGAGAGTCTTGCTTGTTGTCAGAAAATCCATGTAATGCTTGTTTCTCAAATCCTTGTGTAAGTGAGACCTTTTCTTGCTTGTGAGGGGGAGAACCACTATTATTTCCAACTAATGATAATCATCTGACTCTTTTTCAATTTTTAGTGAGTTTCTTTTTTTCATTTCATCTTCCATAGTAACAAGAATCATCCTGTACTATCTTGATCTTTTGCTTTGTTATAGTTGTTTATATTAGTTGTTCCATTTGTTTTTCTGATGCATTTTGGTTATCTCCTGATCCTTGTAAAGATAACGGAGGAGGAACGTCAGCATAAATTTCATTTTTGCATGGATGAGGTAGGTTAAATCCAACTTTTCCTTATCCATTTCTATTATGCCTACAATGTTATCATATTCCAAATAATCATCATCGTCTACTTCCACTAAGCCCTGTTCCATCATATTTTTATCGGTATGCTTAGGGAAAGGATTAGTAAAGATTTGTAAATTCTGATTCAGCAGAGCAACTGACTTATTTTCATTGTCATTCACACCCGATACCTGTATCACATTCAAGTCAGTGATATCTTGTACTTCATGTTTAAGATGCATACATTGTTTAGTATGATGTCCTTGTGTTCGATGATAATGACAAAAGGCATTAGCATCAAAGTAAGGTCCTTGAGGTTTATTAGGATCCAAAGGCTTAATCGAGGGAAGCTTCATAAGATTATTACTCATGGCTTGAGTCATGATAGAATGATAGGACTCAGATATCAGAGTAAACTTTCTTTGTTGATACGGTGCCTTCTTCGGATTAGTGATAGCATAAACTTGAGAACAATTGTTCAAATTTGGTCCATTAATCTTGATGAAACTCCTATTATTGTTCTTCTTAAATTTGTTTTGCATTGGCCTACCCATGGATTGGCCAACTTGAGCCGATGAGTTTTGGTTTTCATACTGACTAGATGAAAGTTGATAATCACAAAGGGCAGAGCATAAATGTTGAAAGGAGTTATACTTCATTAAGAGAATCTTATCATGGATGTTAGGTTCTAGGTTTCTAAGAAACAGTTTGTAAACATCCTCATCCTTCATCTTATATTGAATTTGTGCATAAAGTGATTGATACCGACTAATAAACTCAGTTAACTTCTCTTTCGAACATTGCTTGCAATGTACCAAATCGATCAAAGAAACTTGAGGTCCAATATTTGCTTCAAAATGTTATAAAAATTGATCAACCAACTATGAAAAGGAGTGTATGGAATTTGGAGGTAATGAGCAAAACCATTCTAAAGCAGTATCCTTGAGATATCATGGGAAAAGTCTTGCTAACAAGTCCTCCTCAAAGTAGAAACCATTACACACAGCTGTGAATTCTGCCACATGACTATTAGGATCACCTTTTCCACCATATTTTTCAAAGAGAGGGGTCTCAAACCTTTTAGGCATAGGACTTCTCAAAATAGCATCAATAGGGGATTATGAGCATGATAAGTTCGTATATTAGGTTGTCAAGAATTTGTCAAATTTGTCACTTTTTGTTGCAAAGTATTCATGCCTTCCAAAAGTTGGTTTAGGATGGCATCATTGGGAGATGCAGTTTGCTGTGAGGAATTAGAACCAAAGTGAGGAGGTGATTGAGCCTAAGTTGTGATATGCAGAGGATGTTAATAGGTCAATGGTGTTTGGACATAGTGATAGGTGGGAAATGGTTGTGAATAGGTAATAGGTGGTTGAGAATACATGGAATGGATGGGTGGTTGAGAATAATTATTCATAGAAGAGGTCTGCTTTGAAACCGAATTCTAATAATTAAATCCCACAGCTTTGTAATTTTGTGAACTAGTTCCATTAGATACTCCAATACCACTGGTAGTATTGCTACAAGAATTTTCATTGGTTGTTAAAATTCTCAATGTGAATGTAGATATTCTAGTGGTTAGTATAAGCGCTGATACTTGCATATGAGACGGTGACAACATGTTGTTAATAACTATTGTCAATTAGGATTGCACACTTAGCAAAGAAAAACTTAGCTATCCTGTTGAAACATGGAAACACTCTAAGGTTGTGGGTGACCTATAGTGAGAATGAATCTCCATATAGGGATAGCTCCCTTGGTAGATCACCTAATCTAAAAGACTTTCTAAAGAAAAGGGTTTAGAAACTTGACTAAAAATGAAATCCTAAACACGAATAGGTGATACACTAGTACTTTACTTATCTACTCACTAATTCAACTCACAATCAGCTTCACAATGTCTTTTATGCTCACAAGTTCACTAAAACAAATGTAACACATAAGTAATTTGCATGAAAGCTTGAAAGCTAGGGGTTTGCATGAAGGAAAAACAAAAGTTTTATCACAACTTCAACCCACTAACCACATTAAACATAATATACAACATGTATTACATGAAACTTCCACATTCAAGATTGCAACAATGAGACATAGAAAAGGATTCGAAATTGAATCACAATTAAACATCAAAGCATTAACTACAAAATGAAGCAGAAACATAAAAGAATTTAACACTGCTACTTTATTGATCTGAAAGGAGTAGAGATTGAGTGCAAAATATTTACAAAGCTCTCTGTAAATGAACAAGAGAGGAATAAATAATATTTGAACTCTCTAAAAACTGAGTCTTTCACCCACTTATAACCTGAAAAAACTCCAATAGTGAGAAGGAAAAAGTTGAGGGAAAAACTTCCCAAAATAGCAACCACAATCCATTTTTTAGCTCAAATGAAAAGCCTCCAAAATAGTTCCCAAATCACCTCCAAACTAAGTGGAAAAGTTGTCCAAATTGTCTAACAAGTGGTCCCACCAAAAAATACTAAAAATCAAGCTTTACTTGGTTGGAAGCTGAAATAGAAACTCCAAATTGTCTAGATTTACCCAATTTTACCCAAAAGAAAACAAATCTAGAAAGAAAGATTCCACTATATTTATTTTTCTTTAACTACATTTAAATAACAATCATTAAAGCAATTTATAAAGATGTTGCTTTAAATAAATATTTTATAATATATGCAATTTTAACTCTGATTTTTTTGATAAAAAGAAGGAAACCTAATTTGTTTTGATTTTGCTAGAAAAAAACAAGGATTATATGATCTCAATGATACATTCTACGTAGGCATTTGATTTTCTAATGAAGATTTAAAGGCTCCTAAGGCTTATCCTCCATTTGTTGCAAAATATCCTAAGGCATAAAGCATGGGCATCATATACAAAGGTGAAATAATAATAACTTAAGGGTATTAGTTGAGGCTTTTAAATTTTAATTCAATGTGATAAAATGCCTATTCGAATTAGAGCACAAAGGAAACCCTAAACACAAAACAAATGAGCCCTTAGGTTTTCAGCCTCATTTTGCACTTTGAGCTTTTGGAGAAGAGGCTCTGCCTCTAGCCACCACCATGGGAGCTAGGGTTTGAGCTTGAAACCCTACTTTTCTTGTTGTTACAATGCTCTTTCCTTGAAGATTTTGTAGGAAAATCCAAGGTATATTCTTCTCTGTCACAAAACCAAACTAGATTTTTCATTTTAAATAGAAATTTTGGCTTTCAAGCCGCGGCCATGGCAAACTTTTTGATGCATTTGTCTTTGTATCTATGTTGTTTATACCTTCTCTATTTTCTGGTCTCCATAGCTGACTGGTTGGAAATAGTTAGAGACAATACATGGATGAAACCTATGGCCCTATGTATATATCTTCTCTCAGAAAACAAAAGCAAGGTAAGTTCCTCTCTTTTGAATATTGTATCATTTCTTGTTTCTCATTGTTAGAAACTCAAATTGAGCTCAATAGAAGGGGATATTAATAGATGTTTTTGCTTTCTATAAAAGAATATAGGATATCTTCTTGTTTTCTCCATTGCAGGCTGTGGCTATGCTTTGTCAACATGCTCATTCCTGAGTGTTTTGCAAGCCGACATAGATCGAAACCCTCCATTTGTCTCTCTACATTTGTCTTTTCTCTATGCAGATTGACATGGGTTTTGATATTTATGAAGAAAATTGCATCCTTGGCCACAGCTCTATAAGAACCCACTTTATATTTTGTTACTTGCATTTTGTCTCAGTTCTGTATGAAGAGAGCTTGATTTGAGCTTGTCCCATGAAAGAGTAATGCAAATCTTATACTCTAGTTACTACTTTATTGGTCTTGACACCCTTCATGGCCGTGACCATTCAAAATCCTGAGTATTGCTTAAACTTGAATATTTCCCATCTATAGACTCTTGAGGCCATTGTTATTGGTTGTAGTTCTCCTTTGAAACATAGAAAATTTGGTCTCTGATAGTGAGTAAAGAATTTGTTGTTCTTCAATGTTAATGACAATCATTGAGAATGTTTTACAACCATTCTTTTATTATTTAGATCTCTTTGATAATGAATTGGTACCTTTGAAAACACTTCTAAGTGCTCTAATCTAATGAAAATGTCATTTCTTTTGATGCTACAGTTACCTTGGTATAGTCATGAGGCCTGTGCATGATTCTTCATTGCTAACATTCTTGTATTCATTTAACAATGATTTCAATACTATTCTACAAGGATAGAATCGTTTGACAGTGACTTATCTACTTGTGAAGATCCTTGTCTAATACTGTAGCATCATAGAATTCTTAAAAGCTTCTTTAATACCCTATAGGACCACTATGCCAGTGAATGCTTCCTCATCTTATACAACCATGTTTGACTATACCAACTTTCTTTATATAGTCCTTGGCCACTCTACACCATTGAATATAACATATGACTATCAATCATCTTTGTTACCTGTTGTCCTATATCTAACAATGTGACTGTCCTACCTTGTTTTACTTCTAAAAAGGTCTTTGATTCTTCATTGATGACTATGACAGTGGTCTATAAATTGTCTCTCAAGTTCACTGTCCCTTCTAAATGATCACTACGCCTATACCTCTCTTTTCATGACTCCTGTAATTATTCTATTGTTGTCCAGCTATTGCTCCATGATGCATCCTTGGCTGTCATGCTCTTGATGTAGTAATAAATGTTGTTCATAATAACAAAGTAGGCACTGTGGTGTCCATTGTTTATATTCTTGTAGATCAAATACATCCATGCACTGTGTATTCACTTGATTGAATTAGTATGTCTTTGCATGATGTCCAGACAATAAAGAGATTTGCTCTTGTATTTTGTCATTGTGAATGGTACTTATGACTGCTCTACCGCATCATCTATCATACAGTCATTCAATTAGGCAATACCATGACAGCATAAGAACTTTGTTTGCAAATGGAACTTCTTCAATGAAAAGATAATGCATTTAATTAGCTCTACATATTTATTTTAGCAACCTTGAATGATCTAATTGCAATTACTTTATGAGTTATTCTTTCAACTAAAAATGTTTTGATTTGAGCAATATGAATATGTTTTTCTACCTCATCCTCTCTTGAGATTCAGGGGTAGCATGTTGGGCTCGACCCTTGTGGGATCCCATTTTTGCACCACATGCTATGATGTCTTTAGAAATGAATCAACAACATAATTCTCCTTGTTGACCTCGTTTTCAACTTGCCAATTTTTAAACTTTTTGTGTCAAATCTAACCGTGCTTTGAACCCTTTCTCCAGAGTCACTTTTCGATTGCAAAACACCAATGTCACGTTTTTCCTGCATGTGTCATTGAGATAATTTATTTCTAAAACATCACAATCTATTTCCCTACATTGAACTTTGCATAACATCATTTCGGAGAAGAGATGCTCATCATTCCACTAAGTTTCTTGGGCACACTTATCTAGTTTGCGGCATTTTATGAAAACACTTAAATATTGAAAATCTATGATAGATGGTACAAAAAATGTTTATGGCAGTGTTTGTGACTCCATTTCACCTAATCTAGCGACTTTTTGGGTCAAAAAGTCTTATGGTTTGAGAGATTTTAAACTTTCAATTTTTAGAAGGGCGGTTGGTAGAAACAATAAAATTGTGGTTTTTGTAAGGGCTAGAGAAAACTTGTTTGGTATAGAGATTTATAATGATAATACGGATAGTGTTGCAAGATTTCATGACAATCTGACATTCCAGTTGTAAGTTATGCACTTTTTGCCATTTCTCGTGCCTGCACAGTTTGCAAGTTGCAAATTTATCACTTATGAATTTGGCTAAGTGGAGAGTTTGCCTTCAAAAGGAAGTTATTTTTGGCCTACTTAGGAAAAAGTGAAAGTTCATGTCAACTTGCACTTTTGTCTAACCTCGCGGCAACTTTCACTTTCTGTCAACTTTGTGTGCACTTTTACTTTTTACAAACCAAAACAAAAGGCATGATTTTCAAGTTTCATAAATAGAAACTCCACTTGAACTTTCGTTGAAGCAAAACAAAGGTGCTCCTTCACATCCATTAAAATCTCCAATAATTAAGTGGATAGTTGTAAAATTAACTTTTTTTTGGCCGCCAATTTCTATTAACTGAAGTTAAAAGGTTTTGAAACTTGTGTAAGTTACCGAGGAAGGTTGTGGAATAATGTAAAAAAAGGTTGATGAATGGAAACAAGTAGTTATTATGACTACTCAAGATCGAGTTGCATGTAGCGGATTTGGTTGGTTTTAGAAATTTTTGAGCAAATGCAACTTGGGAGCGTGAAGTAGCTTCTTTATGTTGTTGTAATTGTTTTAAAACTAATTTGTGAAGGATATCAAGAACCTTTACTAAGCATTCACGTAGATCGGTATGCAAAATGTGAAAGCATATGGAAAGCTCGGTAACTATTTGATAAATCCCTTAAATAAATGTGGTCATATGTACCACGATGGTTGCAGGATATGTGCATAAAGATTCATTGAGGAGGCTATAAAAACTTTTGAGCAAATGCATTTGCAAGTTTCAAACCAGACTTCACAACTTTTGGCATCATCCGTGGATTTGTCAAACATTATCGTTGCAAATGCTTACACTAGGCGGTGAAACCCTTGCCAGCGTCTTCCTTGCATAGAGAGATAGAAGGCACATGGACTGTTTTGCACAATACCTCATTGAAATGCATTATTGCTGAAAAGCCTTCAGAAACTTTCAAGCTAATGTAATTCGCAAATGTAAAGTTAGATTCCACAACTTTTGCCAACTTCCTCTTGGCTTGCAAAAGAATAGAAACTTTGAATAGTGCAATGGACATCCATAACACATAATGGAAGGAGTATTGTTATTAGATATTATAAGTTGCAAAAGCTGTGGTAAACGTGCCTGCATAATGTGTAAGTATTTGATTGAATTTCTTAAGAAAATGTGCTCGAATAGAATGCAACGAGTGCACGATACACACCAAGCATCAAATGGGAGCCTTCGAATGGGTAAAGATGCCCATCTATGCATAACGGAATCAAGATTATATGTCAGATCTTATTGTTGAAAATGACTGGTAGAGCTCGCTATCAAATCACTGCTATCTGAGAAGTTGAGGGTAATGGCTTCTATAAACATGGTGTTTACATTACAAGAAACCCCACAACCATTTATAAAATATTCTCAACCTATGTCTAAATGGGATCTTACGAACAAGGTATTGATATTCATCAAAACGTAATTGAAGGTATGTTTCTGTCACATGTTGTCCTTGCAGCCACCTTGACGGACCTGTATACAAAATGTGGGCGCGTAGACAAAGCACATGGACTATTTGAAAGAATGCATCAATGAATCATTGTCTCATACAGTCAGTTCTTCTTAGTAGCATATTTCTTGAGCCTCCTATATTGGGTGCAAATGCTAGTGTAATTCGATATGCTTGGATAGACATATATGCAAAATGCAGGATCAAATGCAAGGCGCATTGAACTATTTGACACAACGCCTCATGGAGTACAAAGATTGTCAGATATGAATGAAAAAGTTTTTGTTGAAAAGGTCGTGGAAACCTTCTAGGAAATGCAATTTTTATGTGTTGAAACCAAGAACTATTGCAATTATCTTCGTTGCCTATGACAAAAAAATAGAAGGTTTGGAACCGGTTATGGATATTCATCAAAGCAATGTAGTTTCATTTATTGTGATGGTTTCAAGACATTCACAAAGTGGTTGTATCTAAATAACTTTAAAATCTTTCAAGCTAATGCAATTGGCAGGTGTAAAGCAAACTCCGCAACCTTTGCCATCATCCTCCAAACCCGCGGCATGCATTGGAGGAGGATATGGATGCATAGACAATGCATCTGAAATGTTTGACTTAATTCCTCAAAGAAATGTCAGCTATGGTTTGCAATAATAAAAGGATATGGGCAAATGGAATTGAAAAGCATGTATAAACTTTCAAGCAACTACAATTCGCAGGTGCAAAGTTAATTTCTAAAACCCATAGCCAGCCACAGAATGAAATCTTTATCAGATATTATAAGCACTGTGGTAGACTTGTATATAAATTATGGGAGCATACACAAGGTACATGAACTGCATAGTTATGCCTTAGAGAAATGGGTTGCTCTTAACTATCATCCACTTCAACCATCAAAGGAAAATTTTGGCCAATAAAAATAGAACAAATATTTACCACTTTTGATTATGAACGAAGTGTAAAATTGCTATTGGCTATTTGACCATTAAAATGGATGATATTTAAATTAGAGTGAGAGAAATGTGGTGTCACAAACTTAGATGATTGCAAGATTTTCACAAAATGGGTTTGGATTGCAATAATTATAGGGGTTTGAACATCCACCAAAGTATAATTTGAAGTCAATTTCTATTAGAGCTGTGGTTGCAAATACCTTGGTAGACTTGCATGCATAATGTGGAGGGCATTTGATCAACTAAAGGCCATTGGAGCAACATGAATGATGGTTTCATTTCTGATTCTTCCTTTGCTATTCTTGGAGTCTTTATATGTACTGGGTTAGAGTAGCATTGTATCCTTTCAATATGGATGAAATTCAACATAATGAGTACAATATGAATTGTTGTGCAAGGTTTTCTTGCAAAATGGCAACAGAGTCATCATTTGGAGTAAATAGCATATGGCAAAAGCAAATGACACCATTATCACAAATGCTTCTTCCTGCACAGAAAGCAACAAGGATAGTCAGACACTATTGGTAGGGGAGAATCATTTTGGCAACCTGCTTTTCAAACTTTTGACATGATTGAAAGGGGCCTCAATCAACTCATATGTATATGGATTCTATGATGAGTGAAACAATGAAGACCAAGTGGAGCAATTGCTTGCTTCGATGTTTGAGAATTATTAATTAGTGGATGACTCAATATCATCTTAGTCAAAGTAATTGGACTTTGTACTGGCATCATTGCATCAGCTCTAATCCTTGCTCCATGATATACTATCCCCTGAGGTACATTCTATTTTCAGATTGCCATGAGCAAGAGACCGAGAGAATGTATTATAGAACAAAGTTCGTGATAAGAGGCAAGAAAGGGAATCGTATACGCAAAAATGTGTGAATCATTTAATATGCAAGCCTGTCATGTAAGTGAAAAACAAATACACATCAAGGACTCTTCAGCTCTACTTCTCACTAGGGAACAACTAAGAGAGAGAATACCCTTTGAAGTTGATAAGAAATTTACAGAGCGAAGAGGACTTATGGGCACATTGCAATAATTAAGCTTTTTCGTTCTCATGGAATACCTCAGAATTATTTGTATTTCAACATAATGATAACAGTTTTATGTTCTTAATTGGATGGATGGCGAGGTAACTACAAGGGCAAATGGAGAAAATGAAGATGGAGAGTATCTTAGCCAAATCCACAACTCGAAAGTTGTATCTTTGAAAACTACCATTTTAAAAAGTGACTTGTTTCACTTATTGTAATTAAAAATTCAAAATTAGGTTTCTTTTTGAAAAAGGTAGTTACTAGGTAGTTACAAAGTTGGTTATTAGGTGGTTATGAGGGAAAGTCTATATATACTGGACTTCACATTTTAAAGGGTGAGCTCTCTTTAGAGATAACTTTTTCAGGGGGAACTTATGAAACTTCTTGGAACATTTTTAGTCTTACACATTGTATAGTTTACCTTTGGAATTGTATTATTTCAAAAAGATAATGAAGAATGCATTTCAATTCATATGTTCTTGATGTATTTCTAAGTTATGATTTCTAGTTTCTCGTATGTCAAATTGGTAATCTTTCTATGTATTTGTGTAAATCAAAGTTATCCATTAAAGCATGCAATTGGGGTGATGAAACACAATCATGTCTCGGTATCCTGATTTGAAAGAGTCAAGATAAATTATCTCTCCGTATGTTGAGATTTGCCATCTTTCTTCATCATTGTTGCACATATGTCATGAAATTCATCATGGATTTTAGGGAAGTGGTTTCTAACTTTGTGGTGGAACCCCCTCGTACTTTTCAATAAGATTGTGAAACTCCTGTTGGTTTTTGTACGTCTACCAGGAGCATTTCTACATGCCCATTTGTCCTGTTATTTTGCTTTTCTTCCTTTTTGTACTTTCAAGATAAAAGTACACAAAAACCACAAATACCCCCATCATACAAGGGAGCTGCCCCTCTCAAATGCAGAGGAAGATCATTGCTCTGTCATGATCTCTCCAACTGTTGGGACAATTTAGTCACCGCTCAAAGGGCAACAAGTCATTTTCAAGGTTATTTCATAGTGACAAATCTGTTTACCAACATTCCTATACTTGCATAGTAAACAAACATGTTAGATTAAAATAGTGAAGCTTAATGCTCCTATGATGTTTCATTTTTAGCCTTTCTTGCATATATCTAATTTTGTTATTTGATTCAGTACATCATAAACAATGTATTATATTTATGTTGATGGAGCACATAGGAAAACTCATATTTGGAGCTCTAACATCTCTTTCACCATGATACAATCTCATTCAGAGGTCAGGAGAAAAGAGGAGATAGATGCAATGAAGACCAACACCAAGCAACAACAGGCAATGATGGATATATTTTGTCTTGTTTGTTTCATTTCTTCACTTAATCTTCATATGCATAGTATATTCTTTATGATGTGTTGGTTCAGCTATTCCCATGGCTTGTGTGGGATATTTGATCTCTCTTCTTTCTTTCAACACAATACTTATGTAGTCTTGTGTATATCTCATTTGTAAAATGAATTAAACATTGCAATACAAAATGAAATAACTCCTTATCATCCATGAAATCTCTACAAAGTATTAACTGATAAACTGAATGTCTTCTCTTCTGTTATAATAATGGCATCATAAAACTAAACCTTTTCCTTTTCCAAGCACTTTAAACTATGCAAAAACCAACATAGCAGAAAAATATTAAGAACCTTTCATCTTAAAATGAAACAAATGTTTCAACTCTGCCAATTTGAGCTATAGGTGAAAATTTGGTAACATTTCTAGGAATTTCTACTAAATGCTTACCTGCTAAGCATATGGACTAGTTGCCTTAAATATTGGGTATGGAGTTAAACTCTGCTCTTCTTGAATTCAGAAAAGCATGAAACTGTACTGCAAACTACTCCAAATGGCAACAAAAAACCAAACAGAACCAAACTAAAAGAAAACTAAAAGGTCCAGGTGGCCAGAAAACATGTGTAATAGCACTTATTAGAAAACAAAACCGAACTAAAATGAAATGTGCATTGAGCACTTATTAACTTGAAAACTACCCTACCCTAACCAAACAACTGTGAAAGCCTCAAACGAATCCATTTATTGCTTGGTTAAAGTAGCTACCCTTTCTCAACAAAGAACACTGATTTACATTCTTATAATCAGCTAAAACTAGATGAAGCACGAGAAGATACTCAACAAACTACTACAATACTTCATAAAGAATGTAGATAAACTCACACATCCTTTGAATATGACCAACCATGTTGCTGGTTTGAAGTGAATGGATAGGTTGGATCTGCTGCCCCTTTACCGAAACCTCATCAAGTATGCTTGGAGTCTCAATCCTGGAAAGATGCCTAATTGGGCATCCTTTTGAGATGATAAACTAATAATTCTTTTTGTTGGCTTCTCCTTCAAGAATCATTTTTTAAATACAACCTTTTTGATCACTTGATTATGTTAATTACAAACCTTTGTCTTGAAAGGTGCTAAGATATCAATAATGTTAGAACAAAAATTTTCAATGATAATTGAGGATAAATCCTCTTGATGAACAATTTCATCATGCAATGCATGCTCTAACTTATCCTTATGATGACTTTTGAACCTTATACCTTCAACATCTATGATTTGCTACTTTTCTCACTCTACTTGAAAAACTTATTCTTGTGAATCAACCTCTTGACCTTCCAAAATATTATTGCCCTCACTTGATTCTTCCTGAATCTGCACTTTGTTGAAGTAGTTCCCTTCATCTAGCTACTTGAAACTGGGCATTGATGCTAGTTCTATCAAGCATTGCTCATCTTCTGAAAGCTCTATATGTATATTTTCCTTGTTGTCCTCAAACTGATTAGCCTTATATTGTTCAAATGCAAAAGGAAAGAGTTCAAAAACCTACTTTACCTTATTGTCCTCATCATTTACTATCTTGGGCTTTTGGTCGCTACAAAAATTAAGCAGATTGCAAGCTCTCTACAAGCTAAACAATTAGGATCTTGACAATCAAGCATAGAGTTGTCTTGAAAAGGCTGATCATCTTTATCTAGTCCACTTGATTACACTTCAAGGCAAGCTACCTTAGTTTCATTCATGTTAGCCTCTTGATTGTAGTACAAAGGGAGCTCTTGAAATAAACTAGATGCTTCATCTTCATTGTGAATTTGATATGATTTAGTTTCATGTTCACCCTAGTAGTCAGTCCTATCTT
This sequence comes from Cunninghamia lanceolata, assembly GCA_027924645.1. Classification (NCBI taxonomy): domain Eukaryota; kingdom Viridiplantae; phylum Streptophyta; class Pinopsida; order Cupressales; family Cupressaceae; genus Cunninghamia; species Cunninghamia lanceolata. The sequence continues at coordinate 8,144,879 of BSBN01000934.1, forward strand.
CATGCAAAACAAGCTTGCTAGATTCTGAAACAAAATTGTCTCTTTGCTCTTCTAGCTAAATTGAGGCCTCAATCTGATCCATGCCTTTATGAACTAGCAGTACATCATGTTCTATAATATCTTCTGGATATCCCAAATTAGGTGGTAAATTGGGCACATGTATGTTGTCTTCATCATCACCAACAAAAGCAAGCAATTGATCAAACAAAGAAACTAAATCCTCTTCTTTATCTGGTTTATTCTCCATCGAAACATAGGCAATTTGTCTTTGGAATTGAAGACTTTCACCTTTCAATCTCTGTACCCTACTTTCATTCATCTTATAAACAACATTAGAAAACTTTTCAAATGAATCAAAATGCAAAGGATTCAATGTCAAGCTTGAACCAACTTCCTCTACACATGCATTATGCTCATATTTAGCTGGGGGTGCAACACAAACAATAGCGACCTCTTGCTTCACATCTGGTTTGTCTGATTCAGTGGCATCAAAAGGATTACAAGAACCTTCAGCTTCTGAACTAAAACATGGAATTCTGATTAGCTTGGGCTCTACAACCTTTTACTCATGTTCACCACACCAACTTGGAATCTTGATTGGTTTAGATTTTACTACTTTTTCCTCTTCTTGATTTTGGATTGGTATGAGAGGGGTAGCTTTAACAAGGTTTGGAATTTTATAACCAGGATACTTAGTCTAAGAAGGTTTCCGTGGTTGTTTAAAAGTTTGATGACTTGGTTCATGCTTTTCATATGACTAAAACTGATGGTTAATGGACTGGTTTTGAATGTAAATAGGCTCATGAGCAAAATTTGAACTTTTGAAACTTGGAATTTGGAGATTTTGGGGAGTTTCTTGAGTTTCTTGGAGGAAAAAGGGCTCTTCAAGTGGCTGGTTTTGAAGCATAACAAATTAAAATTGTGCCAACCTAGGCTCTTGCAATGGTAAAGGATCTCTAAAACTAGGAATCTTAACCTTAGGATGGTTAAGAGGCTCACTTTGCTTGAAACATGGAAATTTATGCTTGTGAACCTCCTCTTGAACAGGCTAATTTGGGATGAATGGAGTTGTTTGGACCTCATGCCTTTGTGATTGAGAAATCCAAAGGTTGATCTTGTCTTCTTTTGTAGCTAGCTATTGACCAAGATTCTCTTGAAATTTTCTCTTTTGAGCTACCAACTCTTTTGTAAATTGCTTACCTTGTGCCTCTAATTATTGCCTATGAAGTTGGGCTTGATGAGCCAACTCTTCTTGCTCATGGAGATAAGCTTGAGAAGACCATTCTTCTAGATAAAAATCAATCTCTTGCTCCCTCTTAATGGCATCCATCTACTTGTTGAAGTCTAACAAAGCATCTTTAATCATGTCTCTAAGGTCCATAATTTTAGAATTTTGAGGCTGATCAGAAGATTGGGCAAGGATGGATGGGTGGTAAGCATCTTGAGTAAGCTAGTAGCTTGCTGTAATAGGGTTATTTGGACTAAAACCAGCATTGTGGCTTCTTGGGTATGGTTGATAAGAAGGTACTTTAAGAGTATTTTCATAGTATGAGGGTGGGTATACATATTGACTATGCAAATTTGACATTTCTACTCATATGAAGAGCTAGAAATAAGAATAAAAACTTAATTTTTGAAAAATACCAGCACTTGATCTATTAAAACTAGTATATTTTGAGTTAGAGTCACCAGATGTGTTTGAAGAAGTTGCCTCCAAAGGCAGAGATTGCTGGTGCACAAACCAATAACCAACAATGAAATGATGAGCTTTGAACTGTGAGAGTTTAAACAATCCCACTAGGTGTGCCAAAAATTATTGTCAATCAGGATTGCACCCTTAGCAAAGATAAACTTAGCTATCATGTTGAAACATGGAAACACTCTCAGGTTGTGGGTGACCTATAGTGAGAATGAATCTCCAGATAGGGCTAGCTCTCCTAACCTAGATCACCAAATCTAAAAGACTTTCTGAGGAAAAGGGTTTAGAAACTTGACTAAAAATGAAATCCTAAACTCTAACAGATGATACACCATTACTTTACTTATCTACTCACTAATTCGGCTCACAATTAGCTTCACAAAGTCTTTTATCCTCACAATTTCACTAAAACAATGCAATATGTAAGTAATTTACATGAAAGTTTGAAAGCTAGGGGTTTGCATGAAGGACAAACAAAAGTTTTATCACAACTTAAACCGACTAACCAGGTTAAACATAACATACAACCTATATTACACAAAACTTCCACATTCAAGCTTGCAACAATGAGACATAGAAAATGATTCGAAATTGAATTACAATTAAACATCGAAGCATTAACTGCAAAATGAAGCAAAAACACAAAAGAGGAGAACACTACTGCTTTATTGATTTGAAAGGAGTAGAGACTGAGTACAAAATGTTTACAAAGCTCTTTGCAAATGAACAAGAGAGGAAGAAACAATATCTGAACTCTCCAAAAACTAAGTCTTTCTCTCACTTATAACTCAAAAAAACTCCAATAGTGAGAAAGAAAACTCTGAGGGAAAAGCTTCCCAAAATAGTAACCTCAATCCATTTTTGAACTCAAATGAAAAGCCTCCAATCACTTCCAAACTAAGTGGAAAAGTTGTCCAGATTCCCTAACAAGTGGTCCCACCAAAAAACACTAAAAATCAGGCTTTACTTGGTTGGAAACTGAAATAGAAACTCCAAATTGCCTAGCTTTTCCCAATTTTGCCCAAAAGAAAACAAATCTAGAAAGAAAGATTCCCCTATATTTGTTTTTCTTTAACTGCATTTAAATAACAATCATAAAAGGAAATTTATAAGCACATTGCTTTAAATAATTGGTTTACAATATTTTGCTATTTTAACTCTAATTTTTTTAATAAAAAAGAGGGAAACCTAATTTGTTTTGATTTTGCAAAAAAAAACAAGGCTTATATGATCTCAATGATACATTCTACTTGGGCATTTGATTTTCTAATGAAGATTGAAAGGCTCCTAAGGCTTATCCTCCATTTGTTACAAAATATCCTAAGGCATAAAGCCTAGGCATCATATACAAAGGTGAAATAATAATACCATAAGGGTATTAGTTTAGTCATTTAAATTTTAATTTAATGTGATAAAATTCCTATTCGAATTAGGGCACAAAGGAAACCCTAAACACAAAACAAATGAGCCCTAGCTTTTCGGCCTCATTTTGCACTTTGAACTTTTGGAGAAGAGGCTCTGCCCTTGGCTGCCGCCATGGGAGCTAAGGTTTGAGCTCGAAACCCTACTTTTCTTGCTATTACAATGCTCTTTCCTTGAAGATGTTGTAGGAAAATGCAAGCTATATTCCTCCCTGTCACAAAACCAAACCAAATTTTTATTTTAAACACAAGTTATGTCTTTCAAGCTGCAACCATGACAAACTTTTTGATGTATTTGTCTTTGTATCTCTGTTGTTTATACCTTCTCTGCTTTGTGGTCGCCATGTATAACTGGTTGGAAACAATTAGAGATAATACATGGGAAAAACCCATGACCGTATGTATATATCTTCTCTCATAAAACAAAAGTAAGGTAAGTTCCTCTCTTTTTAATACTGTATCATTTCTTATTTCTCATTGTTAGAAACTCAAATTGAGCTCAATAAAAGGGGATATTAATAGATGCTTTTGATTTTTGTAAAAGAATATATGATATCTACTTGTGTTCTCCATTGCAGGCCATGGCCATGCTTTGTATACTTGCTTACTCCTAAGTGTTTTCCAAGCCAACATAGCTTGAAACCCTCCATTTCTCTCTCTGCATTTGTCTTTTCTCTACATAGAATGACATGGGTTTTGATATTTATGAAGAAAATTGCATGCTTGGCCATGGCTATAAGAACCCACTTTATATTTCATTACTTGCATTTTGTCTTGGTTCTATATTAAGAGAGCTCGATTTGAGCTTGTCCCATGAAAGAAGAATGTGAATCTTATACTCTGGTTACTACTTTATGGGTCTTGAAAACCTTCATGGTCGCGGCCATTCAAAATCCTGAGTATTGGTCAAACTTGAAGACTTCCCATCTGTAGACTCTTGAGGCCATTGTTATTGGCTGTACTTCTCCTTTGAGACACAAAAATTTTGGTCTCTGATAGTGAGTAATGAATTTGTTGTTCTTCAATGTTAATGACAATCATTGAGAATGTTTTACAACTATTCCTTTGTTATTTAGAACTCTCTGATAATGAACCAATGCCTTTGAAAACTCTTCTAAGTGCTCTAATGTAATGAAAATATCGTTCCTTTTGATGCTGCAGTTACCTTGGTACAGTCATGAGGCCTTTGCATGATTCTTCATTGCTAACATTTTTGTATTCATTTGACAATGATTTCAATAATATTCTACAAGGATACAATGGTTTGACAATGACTTATCTACTTGTGAAGACATTTGTCTAACACTGTAGCATCATAGATCCCTTAAAATCTTCTTTAACAGCCTACATCACCAATGTGCCAGTGAATGCTTCCTCATCTTATACAACCATGTTTGACTGTTCCAACTTTCTTTATACAATCCTTGGCCACTCTGCACCATTGAATATCACATATGACTGTGAGGCATCTTTTTTACATGTTGTCCTGTATCTGGCAATGTGACTATCCTGCTTTGTTTTACTTCTTAAAAAGTCTTTGATTCTTCATTAATGACTGTAACAATGGTCTATAAATAGTCTCCCAAGCTCACTGTACCTTCTAAATAATCACTGCACTTATACCTCTCTTTTCATGACTCCTGTAGCCATTCTATTGCTGTCCAACTATTGCTCTATGATGCATTCTTGGTTGTCATGCTCTTGATGTGGTAATAAATGCTATTCATAATGACAAAGTAGGCACTGTGGTGTCCATTGTTTATATTCTTGTAGATCAAATACATCCATGCACTGTGTATTAACTTGATGGTATTAGTATGTCTTTGCATGATGTCTAGACAGTAAAGAGACTTGCTCTTGTATTTTATCATTATGAATGGTACTTATGACTACTCTACCTCATCAGCTATCCTATAGTCATTCAATGAGGCAATACCATGATAGCATAAGAACTTTGTTTGCAAATGGAACTTCTTCAATGAAAAGATAATGCATTTAATCAGCTATGCATATTTACTTGAGCAGCCTTGAATGAGTGCATTGCAATTACTTTATGAGTTATTCTTTCAGCTGAAAATATTTTTATTTGAACAATATGAATGTGTTCTCCTATCTCGTCCCCTCTTGAGATTCAGGGCTAGCATGCTAGGCTCGACCCTTGTGGGAGCCCATTTTTGCACCACATGTTATGATGTCTTTAGAAATGAATCAACAACATAATTTCTCCTATACCTCATAGTAAACAAACATGTTAGATTAAAATAGTGAAGCTTAATGCTTCTGTGATGTTTCATTTTCAGGATTTCTTGCATATATTTTATTTTGTTATCTGATTCAGTACATCATAAACAATGTATTATGTTTTTGTTGATGGAGCACATAGGAAAACTCATATCTAGAGCTCTAACATCTCTTTCACCATGATATAGGCTCATTTAGAGGTTGGGAGCAAAGAGTAGCTAGCTGCAATTAAGACCAACACCAAGCACCAATAGGGAATGATGGATATGTTTTGTCTTATTTGCTTGATTTCTTCACTTAATCTCTAGATGCATAGTATATTATTTATCATGTGTTGGTTCATCTATTCCCATGGCTTGTGTGGGATATTTGATCTCTCTTCTTTCTTTCAATATAGTACTTATGCAGTCTTGTGCATATCTCATTTGTAAAATGAATGAAACATTGTAATACAAAATGAAATAACTCCTTATCATCCATGAAATCTCTGCAAAGAATTAAATGATAAATTGAATGTCTTCTCTTTTGTTATTACAATGGAATCATAAAACTGAACATTTTCCTTTTTCAAGCACTTTAAACTATGCAAAAACTAACATACCAAAAAAATGTTAGGAACCTTTCATCTAAAAATGAAATAAATGTTTTAACTCTACCAATTTGAGTTATAGGTGAAAAATTGGTAACAATAAGTTTTGCACATTCAATCACTCGCATGACATTACTTTGCACAATATGCATTAAACATCATATAACATTAATACCATCTTGTCCTTCTTTTATCTATTCTATTACATGGTGAATCATAGGTACAGCTTCTTCTGGTATTCTCTTAGTTCCCACGAATGCTTGAAATTTGGCAAAATCTTTGTCAAGTTTGTTTATTTGTTCATCAGGTACATGTGCAACCACCTCAATAGTGTTGTTGACATCATAAAATACTTGATCTTCCATAGTGGTTGTAGGAGGTATAATAACTTGCAAACTTTGTGTCACTCCTTTTGTTAAGAAGGTATTCAATGGATTTTCAAAGGTCTAAATATTGTTTTCTTCAAGGGGACTAGATCCCATGAGTTTTCTGCTTCTTCTCAAAGGAATGTTTTTATTAGGGTAGTGGGTTATAAGGCTCATGCAAGAGGATGCAACACAAAATGCACAAACTAATAGAACAAACCCTAGGAGTATGATATATTCAAGACCTAAAATGCTTGAATTTTTCAACTTTTTTCAATGCAAATAAGTGAAAGAAAAGGTGTTATAAGGAAATTGAGCAGGGACATAAAATAATATGCCTAATATCAGTCCAATACAGCAATAAAATTCTTCACAACACACCTTTGGTGCAAATCTAAGATGATGACAAGTCAAAACCTAGGGAAAATGCACTAAAATATGGGATTTTTCACAAATTTTCAATGTCAAGACCCAACAAAAGGGGTGTTGTAAGGAATTTTCTGAGGTGAAAAATATTATATCAGTAATATCAGTCACCTAAAACTATAAAATCCATCACAACACACTTGGAGTGCAAATCTAGGTCAAACCCTAGCTCAAATATAGCCAAAATATGTAAATTTTTACCAAATTTCAATGAAAAATCCATCAGAACATGCATACGATGCAAATCTAGAGAGACGATAAGGCCGAATCTAGTAAAAAAGTGAGGTTTTCAAACCCTAGGCATGAAATTTTGTAAGAAAACCACTATGATACAACACTATAGTTATAAATAAGTCCTAATGAGTGTTTTAAAAGGGTAGTATAATCTGAAACATGATTTTGACTACAAACCCTAGCTAATGCAAAACTAGGTTATATGAAAAAATGCACAATTTCAAGCATTTTTTATCAATTTAAACATCAAAATGCAATCTAAATGAATGGTGGATGAACAATTTCAGCATTTTAAATTAGATATGATGGTAATGAAAGAAATTTATTGAAATTAAATGCCAAATAATCTAAATTATATGAAAATGCAAGCTAAAAATGCCAATTTTTTCAAAATTTTCCAACTTTTCAATTTTTTTGTAATTTTTCAAATGCATTAAGATGAAAAATGAAATAAATGAATGAAATGAATACAAATCTGAAGAAAAACATTTAGAAAGGTGAAAAATTCAAAATACCTAGGTTCACCAAAATGTTTAAGGTAAAATTTGTAAGAGGGTTTGATTTGATGGTTTCTGTGAATCCTCCTTTCACCTTAAACATTCAAGGACTTTAGGTCAAGTAGGAAATCTACTATCAGGCCTGCAATCACATAGAATGTAGGTAAAATTGGAATTATGTATATTTGTTGTTTAATTATGCCTAATTATGCTCAAAACCCTAATTATGCAAATTCAAAAGGAAATAGACAAATCACAGAAAATGCTCCCACATAGAGATACTAAATGATAATCAAATGCATACCAGATTTCAAAGTTTGGAAAGTGGAATAGTCTAGGACTAATGAGCGGGTGCCCTAGTCTAATGCCTTACTTTTTGTCCAGATCTAAAAACCTTTTCTACAACTTGTTCCTGTTATCCAAGAGATTTTTCTGTTACAGGATCTGGAGGACTAATGAGCAGGCACCTGAGTCTAGGTCCTTGTTTTCTTCTTTGATCTGCAATTCTGATGATCTGCATTGCTTTCCTGCAACTCCACTTTTTCTTCTCCTGCAACTTTTAACCTACAATCATAGAAAAATAGGTTGGGGGTTGTGGTGCTAAGAGGCTTGCATCAGTCAAGCCTCAAAGAGACATACAAGTCTTCCAAACACCATTATCAGAGAAATAGTGTGTATCTCTGTGGGATAAAGGCAAAATCCAAATTATAAATGATTGAAAACACAATTTATATTGCCTTGTAGCGAAGATCCCATGGAAGGAAGAAGCTCTTCATGCCATGAGGAGATGGCTGCCCAAATCTGCCAATACAAACATAATAACAACATAAAGTCTTCTCTACAAAACACAATGAATGCCTTGGATCACTTCTAGACAAGCTCATGAATCAAAATTTCTATCTAGTTTTCAAATGAATGCCTAAACCAGCTTATATATGCAACTACAAACATTCCCGCCAAGAATTTTGTAATTGAAACTTACCGTGTCGGTATATGACCTAAATAACGGTCACAAACTGACACTTTGAAATTGGTCTTGATCTAAAATAGGGCAGGACTAGGGTGCAGGTGCCCAAGTCCACCCCCCTATATTAGATAGGTTTGTCATAAGTGCATCCCCTAAGTCCAAATTGCCATGGAGCTTCAAGGTTTTTTCATCAGGAAGTTAGATTATCATGAAAAATACTCTAAATGCATAAACAAGACCTGAGAGATAAACCTTAAGAGGGAAAAGCCACCAAAGGGACATTTTCTGACATAACACATACCTTCTTTGAAATCTCCTATTTTAGCATAGGTAGGGAGGACATTGACAAATGTCGTGGAAATTAACTTCACATCTGTCAATTGAATCTGCTTGAAGTTTTCTAAAGCCTTTTTAATAAATCCATTTTGTTCATATTCAACAATCATTGCATTCTATGGGACCATATTTCTTTTAGGTATTTTGTCAAACAGTTCATGTGCCTTGTCTATGACTCCACGTTTTGTAGACAGATCTAACAGGACACTTCCAACTACTACATCTAACAAAAATCCCTCTTCCATTTTATTTTGATGGATGTCCATTCATTATTATTGGAGGTCTGACACTATACATTATTATGGTGGAAGCCTATTTCTCAAATTGATTCATCTAGCATCACCAATAATCCCCACAAAAAAACTATCCCTATTTTAAAATGATGGAAATGTTTCTCATCTCTCACAACAATATCTCTGGCAACAATCTTGGAGATAAGTTTTGTTGCAATGTGGAAATCAGCACGTACTCGTGGCTTCTTAATAACTCTAATAGTTGTTCTTTGGGGCATGCTTAACAAACCAAATTCAATTTTCACTATGGTGGCAGAGAAATAATTCTTCTTCCTATTCTTCCATAGCATTAAGTAAATATCTTGAATCTAAAAAATATGTTGCTACCTTAATCTTCCAATCCAATTTCTTCAACTTTGCATGGATCTCCTTTGTCTATGATGTGATCTGTCTACTACACAACAACATGTAGCATTTTATGTCATTAAATCAAACTGTGGCCGAGGATCTTTTTAATCCTTTTAACATTCATAAATCTCTTTACCCAATTTGAACCTCACCACACTTGTCCACTCCTACATAGATGTATGAGAATATAATTTAACAACATTTTTAGGATCCAAATAAAAAGGCAGTATCACTATAAATACTCATAAGCCTATATTCATATGTTATCTACATGAACCATGAAATCACATCCATACAACCACCACAGATTTAGCTAGTATCTCAAGGATAAAGTTTAGGGTGTCCTCAAGACAGCCAGCACAGGAAAGAAGGTCAACCATGCATAAATAATGATCAACTATAGGTGTAATACAATAAGGGTTACATATATGATTGAAGTATCATTTCTTATAGAGTATCATTCTTTTATATGGATTTTTTTTACTTAATTTACCATCTTAATAGAGTGAGATTTAGATAGCGAATAGTAAGAGAAAAGGCTTAATTTATTATATTTTTGATGTCATAATTTCAGTTGAATAGGATACACGAATTTGATATTATTATAAGAATTTGTTATTTTAATAACACACCTAGCATGGCTTGATGTTATCTACTTTGAACATATAGTTTATTATTGAGTGGTGGCATCATTGGGGAAAATTACCCTTGTTTTATAAATCTTTTATTAAATATAAATTATAGTGAACTTGGGATTATTTGATTTTGGGTTAAGGTAATTTATTATACCTTCAGAACAAAGCTAGTTCAAAGATAGTGTATTGTAGAAGTAAATGTGATAACATGTCTTTATTCCTTGGATCATGTATGAATGCATGACTGTATCATCTAAGTTTTTTCTATCTCGTGGTTGTAGTACTCTGGTCATGTAAGAATGTTGTGTTGAGGATTATAATAGTGGGAGTTTTAATCTCCTTAATCTATTCAGATCAATGTTGGAATCATTGTGAAAATAATTACTAGTCTCTAAAATAAAAGTACTGAGAGAGCGAAGAGTGAAAGTTTTGCTTAATTATGAAGTTTATATATATTAAGGAATTACCTAAGAGAATATGAGTTGAGCTACATAGCTTATCACTTGTTGAGTTAGCATAAAATCTAGTGCAATATCTTGGTTCAGCTTTGTTTATATCATGAGTGTTGTGAGTTTTAATTCTTTTAAATTTATATTGTTGCATTGCTTTATTGTTTATTTTTAGGATGGCTTTTTCCATTAGGCCTCCGTACTACACACCCACAACAACAAACATTAAAGATAACCTTGACAAAAGTTTTCATGTTATTGAATAGAATTTATGAAATCATGGCTTGTGGTATTCTTTTATTAGTTTTACTGGATTGATTATAATCAAAAAATTCATAGAAAATTAAAATGATCTTTTAGTATCAAGCTAATTGTATAAGTTATTGTAAACATTGTCAATAGTTGTTACCTAACGTATGCTTTATTAGCCTTAGTGTGTGAGCTTCTAATGTAGTAAACCATAAGTTCATCTTATGAAATTTGTCATACACTTATTTCATCTTCCATTAGGCCACCCTACTACACACCCACAACAACAAACATTAAAGAGAACCTTGACAAAAGTTTTCATGTTATTGAATAGAATTTATGAAATCATGGCTTGTGACATTCTTTTATTGGTTTTACTGGATTGATTATAATCAGAAAATTCATAGAAAATTAAAATGATCTTTTAGTATCAAGCAAATTGTATAAGTTATTGTAAACATTGTCAATAGTTGTTACCTAATGTATGCTTTATCAGCCTTGCTGTGTGAGTTTCTAATGTAGTAAACCATAAGTTCATCTTATGAAATTTGTCATGCACATATTTCATCTGACTTTTATGATATTGGTTAGTGTTAGACTTTGGATGTAACTGTTCAACCATTGTATTGCATACTCTCTCTAATACTAATGTTTAGTAATCTATTTGATGGGTAACTCTAGGGTTTGTGACTTCTTATGGATTATGATATTTGTAGTTATGTACTTGAATGCATATTACTAATCAATTGAGTGTAGAATGTGAGGTATTAGGAACCTAGATAGGAACAACTACGTCCTCAACTACGGTAAGAATACAATGATAGTAACTCATTTAAGCAATTAAATTTATATTCAATAATTAAATAGTTTATGAATAATGTATGTGTATTATCTTAGCTCAATGTCATCTCTAAGAAGATAGCCAAATTACCTTGAACATGTGAGTTAGCTAAATCGATGAACGAAATATGCTTCTTTTGATCACTATGAGGTCTTGTAACAATATAATGGAATTATGATTATAGATCCTTTAGTGTATTAAAGTTGGTAAATATAGATGATGATTTGAATAAAGAATTGCTATCAATAGTTTTTCTTAGTGGCTTGAATAGATCATTGTGTAGGACTAATATAGCTTACATTTTCTCCTTGAAGAAAATTACGTTTAGAACCAGAGTCTAGTTATGTGATAGTAGTAAGCTCAGAGACCTTTACCTTCTCCATTTGACTAAATGGAACTAGAGATGTAGCTATGCTATAATCATTGCAATTTGAAAATATTTAATCATCTTTTCTTTAGTAATTGATATATTTCTTAACCCTTGAGGTTGAAGCTCATAGAATTTAGAAATCATAGAGTATTCATTTATGTGCCTAGATTTACAATGTGACTTTAGGCTATTGAATTACTATTTGATCCTACAAGTATTATTCCAATTAAGATTAGGAATATCATGAATAGATATATTAGGAAACCTTTTGATGTAAATATAGTACATGAATTTGGAGATAAACTTGTCTTAGGTAAACTTAATTCCTTCAAAGGATAGCTAATAGCGATTCCTCAACACTAGGGTTGAATGACAAACACCCCTTCTAGGTGTTTGTGATAGTGGACTTAATTACATCCTTGTTTCACTAGAGTGGGTGGCAACCAATGAAGAATTGTCTAGGGTGGGGAATTACCCTAGAAATGGTTGCATATCCACTCATAGTTGCATCAAACATAATGCAAGACAGAACTACATATTTGCAAACCCCAATGTTAGTCACATCTGGAGGGGGGCTTGATCCCATGGATGCAGGGTATGTAGACAGTCTGGAAGGTGAAGGATGCCCCTAGTACTTAGGTCCCTTGGATATAGAGTGTTCTTTTATAATTAACATCGTAATCTCAAAATCATAATAGAGCAAGTCATATAATAAGAATCCTTTGGTACTTAGGTTCAAATGAATGGTGAAGCATTCAATTCTTATCTTCTATAAATATCGTGACCTTAACTTTTTTGTATAATGATTCTAAACCAGGTTAACATAAGAATTCCTAGTTAGTTTTGTGCAGACGATAAGAATACACTCACTGGAGGAAAAGCAAGTTGTCAGAAATGAAGGCATGATGTAATGAAGGACTTAAGGTATGTGTGTCCAATTGTTGTTATATGTTATCTTGCATAATGTAATTTCTCTCATAATGTACTTTCTCTCTTCACTAGATTTAAATTTGGTGATCTTTTCAGGACTTGATGATTTTAAAAAACTAAGCTCTAGTTCATCTAACCTCTATAACATTTATTGAGCATTTCTTTGAGTAAAATTTTATGAATATGCATTTGCTGCATCTATTGATCAAAATTTTTCTATTGTCAATATTTTCTGATTCAGAGTTAGTATGATTTTGTTAATAAGGAGTTGGGTCCTAACATATATAATCTTGGATGTTGCCAAAGTTCTTAGGATCAAGGATCATAAAATCATTTTCAATTTGATAGCCTCTAACTTCATCAGTGGTACCATATATAATATTTTCAATTTTTTCCAAGCATCATGGGAATTTGTACATGCTTCAATTTCAAACAAAAGTTCAAGGGAAATAAGGCTACAAAGACATCTAAGAGCTTTTGTATGTTCAAGCATCCATTTTATCTTTTCCTTGTCATCTTTAGGTTTAGTTACCCTTTGTTCAACATATGGAGTATACCCAAGTTGCATTAGGGTATTCCATGCATGTTGATGCTATGTTGCATAATTGTAAGGTGTTAACAATGGAACCTTTGAATGATCCATGTGTGAAGGAAAAGAAGAGCACAAGTAAACATACCAGAAAACAAAACAAGAGACCCCCCCCTTTTCACTCAATCAAGAATCCCCCCAACAAAATATGATTTGGCACTTTATAGATCAGTACATTTACAATGTGAGAGTTGTTTTCCCAAGTTTTACAATGTCCAAAATGGACCAAATACTAAAAACACAAAACATTATCTCAGAGTGAGAACCTCAAAATAGTACCAATGTGTAGGGCTTGCAAAATATCGATTTAAAAAAAAAACCACCTTGATCCGAGGTCATATGTGAAAGTTACATCCATTCAAAGTTCAAAAAAGAAGAAATGTCCTTAAGATCTAATGAGAAAAATAAATTTATAGAGAAAAGGAATCAATTGAGAAAAAAAATGGTCATACCACCTTGAATATCACAAAATTTTACCCCTTTTTATAAAAAATTGCACTAAAAAATACCTTTGTATGACCAAGAACAAGCCATTAGAAGTTCAGGTGAATAAATGAAAACTACAATGGTGAGGGGGAGAAAAAGAAAAAAAAATACTCTACCAAATTTGGTGACACTACCTCCAAGTTTAGCAAAATCTCCAAAAATAGAAAACCTCTACCAAATAAAGGGAATTTGATGCCAAGTGTAAAGAACCTCTACTAGTTTGGAAAATTAGTAGATAAAGATAGACAACACCAAAAATAGTTGTACCCACCAAACATAGGCACAAAATTGACACTAAAGCCAAGATGTCGTGCACATAGACCAAGGTACAGGTCCTGGACAGAAGTGCAGAGGCTGAGGAGGGAGTTGGATTTTTAAAGAAAAGAGGTCATGGGGGCTGAGCCTCTCCCCACACCCCAAGAAGGGGTCATGGCCTATAAAAAGGCACATGAGCTGCAAAGCGGGGATGAAGCCCCTTTAAAATAGGTTGAGGGCTATAAGTGTAGCAGCACTATAAAGTGTAGCACTGCATAATATAATTTTCAATTTTGTCTTCTTTTTTTTAATTGTTAAGGTTTTTGATATTTTTTAATTACAATGTTTTAAAAACAAAAACCTACTATATGTGTGTGTGTGTGTGTGTGTGTGTGTGTGTGTGTGTGTGTGTTTGTGTGTAAGAAATCAAAAATTAAAAATTTTGAAATTTTTTTGTAAAGATGTCACCTTGAACTACATGCACGAACCATATGGGTCCCTGAGCAAAAAAAAGTTGACTCCCCAAACAACTTTCTCTGATTTTGACAAATAGATAGTTGATCTTATAGGTTTCAACCCTTCTAAGCACAATGGAAGGGTCAGATTTGACCTAAACTACTATGAAATGGTGGCTCCTTGTTGGATCTGGCAACAAACCTCTAGCTTAAAACCCTCATAAAAGTGGCTTTTAGTGTCCGATTTGGACAAAACAAAGGGATATTCTAACTTTTCTCGCAGCTCTGAACTCAATGGTGAGCTTAGATTCACTCTAGGAATCTCCCAAAGATACCTACAACACAAATGCACATAGAAAACCCTCCCTTAGAACTAGTATTTCTATCAAGTTTTTATGATTCTCCAAGTCATTATCAGAAGCAAGAGAAGAGCATACTAAACTTTCAAGAGCGACCAATATTTCAAATCCTAGATCTTCTAAATGACTAGTCCTAGGCATTCACCCACTCTAATACCATGCTAGATTTTGAAATGGAAATAGAAATTCAAAATATAGAAAGCTAAAGGCAAGCACAAATAGAAGAACAAAGTGGAGGAAACAAAGAGATCATACCTGAATGGCCTGAATAGATATCTCACAAAATAGAATAGAATGGAGTTCCAAATACAAGCTAGGTAGTGAGTTTATATAGACCAAGGGGAGGGGTGGAGGTGGCAAAATTGACCAATTTAGAGAGACCACCAAATAGTCTAAACATAGTAAATGCAACTCCCTCATAGGACGGTGACACCTTAGATGATCCACTCACCTAATTAAACTCACTTTATTAACCTAAGAAATTTTAATAATATGTGTAGGAAAAACCTTATCAAAAGGAATAAAAACCTACACTAACAAAAATTACCTAAATCCTAATTTCCTAATCTTGATTAATTATTCCCTAAACCATCCTAGGTCCTAATTTGAATTATTTTCACATTTTTCTAGGTCATAATTCAATTTCCCTTGTCTTAGCCCCCTTCCTACACATGACATAATTAATTTATTAACCAAGTCATTTCTTTTTCCTCACATAACTACCTAAAATATGAGTAAAAGAGAAAATTTATTTTATTCTCTACCTCCCATCTTATAACAATCTCCCATAAATCCAAAAAATAATTAAAAATACTTTTAATTCTCAAACCTTCATCTTTCAACCACTTAACCAATTTGATATGAACCATCGATCTATCAGTCAATCTCCACCATTGATCAAACAACTTGTAAGCCTATAAATGGAGCCTTTAAGAGCCCTTTTTATTAATCAACCATCAAAGTAATGCCATGCTATCATTGTGAGCAACCACATCTATCAACATTTGAGAAAAAAATATGCTAAAAGTACGACATGAGTTTATTTGAGTGGGATTTATTATTATTTCATTCATTTTTTTATTGATTCCTATGCTTTAACTGAGGTGATAGTTAGGTGTGCAATAAGGGTGTAGACATCTAATATTTGCCAATGCGTTCTTCATGTCACTACATCACATTTGCATTACTTCCCACTTAGTTATTCAATTTTTGTTCCTCTATATTAAATTAATTAATTCATCCATCTCCATCATATTCCTCCATATTAATTAAATAATTTTAATTATTTAATTAAGCTAATTTCCCTCCATACTTTAATTAAATAAATTCAAATTATTTATTTAATTAAATATTCCATTTCCTTCAAATAAATAATATTTTATATTTTATTTAATTATCCACGTGCAGATGAAATTAAATAATTAGTTTATTTGATTTCCCTATTTTTTCCTCTTACCATAATTTCCTTTCATCAGATTAGTTAATAGAGATCAATCAAATTAGTTCACTCCTCAATCTATTATGTTAACAAATCAATCAATTTAGTCAACTCCTCAATCAAATATATTAGCTCCCTAATTTATGAGAGGACAAGGACACTTGTCACTCTCATTCATTCAAATCCTCTCATCTAATTCCAACCATTGATCTCTCTGATCATTCTCCACCATTGATCTTCATTTTTGAAGATCTATAAATAAAACGTCTTCCATACCTCTCATCCATCTCTCATTTTTGTAAACTTATGTTGTTGTAATTGACTCATTCACTTTGGGAGATCAAAGTTATGTTGTTTTGATTGAGCAATCCACATATCCATGACATGTCAAAGGAGCATATGTATTGGAGTTCTGGTGCATTCTAATACGCTTAATTAGTGAGGTTGAATTTGTGCGTGAAGGAAGGTAAAATTGTGCTTAATTTAATTTCTTTTATTTATCTTTGCATTGCAGATTTTATCCTTCACATTCTGGTATGCCCGATGGGACCAATGTCCCTTTAGTTTATATTTTCTGGAAGAAATTTCATCTATTTTTTGTGTAGGTACATAAATGCACATTTGGCTGCAAATACACACCTGTGGTTTAGGTTAGGATGCATGTGGTTTAGGTCATTGTACTTTTGGTCACTGTCAGCATGTCTACGATTTCTATCTCAGCGCCTATGTTTTTTGATTTGACTCTAACATTTGTGCTATTTTATTGTTTATTTTTAAGTTTTCTAACTAGATTTAGTTTCTATGGCTAGCTAACCCTTAGATCTCTTTGTCCAATCACCTTATATTTGTTTTTACAATATTTGAGATAGATTTTATTGTAGGTTTAGGTACTATTTTGAAAATTATTCTTATGGTTCATAATGACACACCTTTGGTTTTTCTAATAGTTGGTAGATACTAGTTGACTAGATCTGACCCTTAGAAACTTTGGATCATCCCTTATCAGTGAATTTTTCTTTCTGCTAGATCCAATTTTCCTATTTTGGCAGGTTTCTATAACACACTGACGTATGTACGCTTCTAGTCTATAAATGTACACATGTGGTCAATGTCAATGTGCACTTGGTTCTTATCAATGTGCATTTCGTCTCTATCTATGTCTGTGTAAATGTGCCTTTGCTTTCTGTCTATGCAGCTTTGGCCTCTTTTGACATGCCTGTTGTCACTATCGGCACGCCTCTATTGCAAAGGTAAAAACAAGAATCAACATTTGATTTTCTGATTTATTTGTCTCTGTCTGCATGCTTTTGACTATGTTTGTATGCTTTTGGTTAATTTATTGTTTTAGTCTAACAATTAGTGTGGTTTTGAGACTAACTCTTTCGTGTAGCGTGTTTCCTGATTGTCCAATATCATATTTCAAAAACTACTAATAAGTTTGTTACAACCCCATTTGTCAAAGACATTTGTTTTCACTAATTTAGGCATTAAATTAGTTTAGTTGGTTAACGAACTTGTTTACCATGCTTGTGGGGATTTTTAAGATGTATTCTCTGTCCATGCACCTCGTGTGATCTTGGAGATCAGAAATCTTGCACTTTATTTTTGTGTTAGATTAAATCCTAAGGTGGAGCTAACTTGTGTATGCTCTCCCCTTGTGCCTAGTGTGACCCTATGGATCAAAAGCAATTAGTATCTATATTTCCCTTTAGGAGGCCTACTAGGGGATTTCATCACCCCTAGGGATAACCTCAATCATGTATTTTGGCATAGGATATAAATGTTGTGAGAATAAAAAGACTTGCATGCTAGCATGTTCAGTGGGATCCACGTCCCTTTAATTTATCTTTTTTAGAAGAAATTAATTGCATTTTGTGTTGTAGGGACATAAACACACCTTTGGCTACAAAAGCACACCAATGGTTCAAGTCAATGTGCCTATGGTTCAGGTCGGTACACAAATTTCAATTATTGTCAACATGCCTATGGCGTCTGTCTAAGCGCCTATGTTTTCTAATTGACTTTAACTTTAATGTTGTTTCAAGAGTGATTTTTTAGGTTTTCTAATAGTATTTTTTATATGTGGCTAACTAACCCTAAAATCTCTCTATCCAATCACTTGATATTTATTTTTGTAGACTCTAAGATAGATTTTTATTGCAAGTTTAGATACAATTTCAAAAAATGCGCATGTGGTTCATAGTGGTACACCTTTGGTTTCTATGACAATTGGTAGTTTATGTTTGATCAGATCTAACCTTTAGGACCTCTAGATCATCCATTGTTAGTGTATTTTTACTTTCTGTCAGAACTAATTTTTTGTTTTGGTTGGTTTCTGTAACACAGTGACATATGAATGCTTCTGGTTTGTAAACATGCACCTATGGTTAGTATCGACACACCTATGGTTCATGTCAATGTACCCTTGGTCTTTGTCTATGTCTGTGTAAACATGCCTCTAGTTTCTATCTATGCACCTTTAGCGTCTATCAATGCACTTGTGGTCATTGCCGACACGCCTCTATTGCAAAGGTAAAAACAAGTATCGGCATTATATTTTCTGATTTACTCATCTTTTTTTGCATGCTTTTGACTGTGTTTGCATGCTTTTGGTTAATTTACTATGTTTGCATAGTTTTGACATTCCCTCAAACTTTCTAGTTCCTATAGCACATATGCACTATAGCCCTATTAGGATTAGTATTACATTTTGTTTAGTATCTGCTTAGTTTAGACAATAGTTATACTACCAGTTATTTAGTTACAAGTTCTTAACTGCATTTCTCTTTGTATAAATGTTTCTGTAGTTTATCAAATAAATCAATCAATAAATATATTACTTCTCTTTCATATGGTATCAGAGATACTACAATGTGCATTATTCTGCTGCGTAAATTTGATGGGAGAGCAATGTGATCTTTGCTGGGTGCATGTAGTTGGAATGAGATAATGTTTTTTTATTGCTTAGGTATATCTTGTCTAAGTGCCGATTGGGAGGTGGTAAGGAGTAGAAATGTTCATATGGGAGTATATATATATAACACCTGTGTGTATACAGAAATCTCAAGATAACTTGCTATCTCCATTGCAGAATTTGTGGGAATACGTCTTAGATCCATCCTTGGATGTCATTGGGGAAGAGGAGCATATTTCTCAAGATAGTGTCTAACTTTCATAAAGGATAGTGAAGAAGTTGTAGTATTGCCATCAAACCATGTTCATAGTTGAAGACTTCCTAGAGGCAATAGTAACCAATTGAGGAAGATATCTCTACGAAGATTGGCACTAGTGATCCAAGATCTGGATAGTGCATTGTAATTGGTCAACAGATTGGTATGTAAGCTCAATATTATATCTCTGAATTGTAATGTCATTTATCTAATTGAAACTTGTAGAAATTTATAAATCTATTGAGGAGTTAAGGTCGATATCCTTTTAAAATGGACTTTCCTCTAGACAAGTATTCTGGATTCAATTTTCATACTTCAAGAATGAAAATTTAGATGCAACTAATGAATAAAAATTTATGGGAAATAGTGAGTGGAAATGAAAAAGCACCTACAGATGTAAATAAGTTATTAGATTGCAATAGTAGAGATGATAAAGCCAAGGCGATAATTGGTCTTGCTCTTTCTAACATTGATTTGGATAAATCATCAAATCAAATTTGGGA
This sequence comes from Cunninghamia lanceolata, assembly GCA_027924645.1. Taxonomy (NCBI): domain Eukaryota; kingdom Viridiplantae; phylum Streptophyta; class Pinopsida; order Cupressales; family Cupressaceae; genus Cunninghamia; species Cunninghamia lanceolata. Next base: position 8,165,024 of record BSBN01000934.1, read on the forward strand.
TAACTTGAATAAATTGTTTGGAGCAAAAGTAGTCAATGCAAAGTTCTCCCTAAAGCTTCAGTTATTTAGGTTCAAGATGGAACCTAGAATTACAATGTCAAATAATATAAGTAACTTGCAGTCTCTCATTAGATAGCTAGCAGAGCTTAAGGCTATGGTAGATGATGATGATGCTAAGGCCATCTTATTAAACAGCTTGCCTTCAAAATGCAATAATGTTATTTTTACACACAGTCAAATACTTTCACAAATTCTAGAAGGTATGATTTCTGCCCTTCTAGTAAAAGAGAAGAGAACAATAGAAGATTCAAAAGATGATCCTCAGGAGAAAGTATTATTCTCAAGAAGCAATTACAAAAGATCAAAGAAAATCAAATGTTTTTATTGTAAGAAAAAGGGTCACACAACTTGGGATTGTAGAACTCGAGCTAGTGATGTTCTTAAAGGAAATGTCAAAAATGAAAGAAACCTTGCTTGAATTGAGGATTCAACAGATGATGAATGTTTTAAAGATGACACTTCTCCTGGTGTCAATTATACATTAGTGCTATAAGCCTTCACATTATTGGAGGTAGGCGGCATCAGAGGATGGAGGAATTTTCATCATCTCAAGTTAGCTTCTTGCTTTGAGATGACGCTTTGCATGAGAAGCATTTGTCGCTTTACTTTTCCTTGTTGTTGCTGATAGATTTGAAGAATTCATGTTTTGTGAAAGTTATGTTCTAGAGACAAGTTTGGGATTTGGTGTTGAGATCAATATGGATTGTTGTCAAGAGAGCTTTAGAGTATATGATCAAGAATTATACCCTTTTGTGGTCACTAGAAAATGATAGAGATCTATCGTATCTCTTAGGGATTGTTGATGAATAATTCAAGACTCTGTGATTTGAGAGTTCAGGACTAAGATCTCAAGAACATACCTCGAAGATACACCTTTCTAAGGGTCAAGAGACAACTTGATGGAGCCCCACTTGGTTTAGGATTTGTTCTTTTGGGAAAAGATTTTCTATAAAATATGTATTCATATTATGTAATCATCTTTGTTGAGTATATTAGCATTTAGGGGGGGTCCCTTAGTACTATTGCAAGAACAATGTAATGAGGGGGGAATGTTAGCATTAGTATTGCAATTTGTTTTGTATCTACTTAGTTTAGACAGTGCTTATACTACTGGTTATGTAGTTACAACTTCTTAACTGCATTTCTCCCTGTATAAATGTTTATGTAGTTCATCAAATAAATCAATCAATAAATATATTACTTCTCTTTCAATCCCAAGATCCATGATCCTTCTAGATCATTGACTCCTACCAAATAGAAGAATAATTCAAAATTTTAGGTTTCTTTTGCACCTGCACACCTAGTTTCTAAATCCTTGTGTCCTCCCAAAACTTGATAACCTGGTAGAGACCAAAATATTTGGAATTTCACAAATTTGAAAGATTTTATTGCTATAAGTGGACTAATATAATGTTTTCTTATTTTTATAGAAACTTCGTATTCCCAAGAAGTTGGACAAGCTACCCGCAACCATGAAATACCCATATCAATGGGCTCCCAAGGCTTCTGAGTTCACTTCTAACCTATATAGAACATTACAGACATAGACTTAGGCCATGTGAGCCTAGAGTAGTTTAACAAAAATGTCTTTGGAGACAATCCTACTTAGAGGATAAGGATTCTCATAGGATCAAGACTAGCACATGTGGCGGTATTTACTATTGCAGTACAATGTCCTAAACTAATTCTAGCCTATGCACAGGCACATCATCCAATTCATAGGAGGTGTTGTGATTTAGAAGCAAACATAATCTTAGACATCACCCCTACTATGGTCAGAATGACCTTCGACCTTCCACATCATGCACATTTGGGAATGCTCAGAGAGGAACAATCTCAAATAGCCATTGAAGACCATCATGTTGACAATTACAAGCATTTGAATAGGCATTGGCTTCTTAAAGAGAGGAAATCTATGTTGAAAATCCTAAAGATTCTAACTAGGTTTGATTTCTAATCTGAAATTGGGGATATGATCACCTTGCTGAACATAAAGCCTTAGGCAAAGATGATAGTAGGCTATTGTTGATAACAGAGAGGGGGGGTGAATCAATTATCCTAATTATTTCTTCTTTTGAACTTTCTTATTAATCAATGCAGCATTGAATCAAACAAACACACATTACCATGAAATGAGAAACACATGACATAGTATTTTTGACGTGGAAACCCTATTAAGGGAGAAAACCACGGGGTGATTAACCCAAAGATTATTCTCTGTTAGAAGAATAAGGAATTACAAAATGGCACTTCCCAATTAGGGCTCACTACCCGAGCACACTGCTCACAAAGAGGCCCACTGCCTACAAGGAGACACACTATCTACAAAGTGATAAGAATCACAGTCTTGAACTGATTGGAAGCATCTACATATGCTGGAGTTTAGTTCCGGTTAGGCTCAGTACACTGATCTGCTGCACTTCATCTTTCCTCTGTTCTTTATTCTTCTATCTTTTCACATACCGGATCTTTCTTACTGCTTCTGCTCTGCTCTGTATTTATTCGCATACACCTTCACACCATTACTATTTTCACAACTAAATCCATCCTCTATATATATCCGCACTAGTGATTTCATTATCTTTCTAGTCGGCACCCGGAATAATCTATCTTCTCACAAACTCTGTTCTGTCGGCTGAATCCTTGCATATCAAGTAATGCGGATCAAGCATATACTTGTAGATATCATTAATCATGTCGGCCAAACATGATTCATGCCTTCACAACCTTTACCATCAACAATAACACATCCGGAAAATAGTCTGATACTCTGTCAGTCAGTTCTTCCTCTGTTCTCACTGTCTCTCAGGAATCTGGTACTCAACTATTCATATCTTTTTCTTTGTTCATCACCAGAGGCTAAATCCTTGGAATATACTACTCAAGGTAGTCCTCTTGACTTCCCCAAATCTGCACTGTACCAAGACACTTCCTCTGAGAGATCCGGACCAATCTGTCGGACCTTGCCACATGCTCTGTTCTTGTTCACCGGACCACAACAATCTTCATTCTGACTTCCGGTAGAGACACACCATGACTTGTGGATATGTGGGATGACCTTTGTTGCCATCAATGACAACAACCATGAATCCATATAGTGTCTCTTGCCAACAATCTCCCCCTTTGGCATTGATGGCAACACTTAGTGAAAAATGACTAAGTGTTTACACTATGCTCCCCCTTGGCTGATGCTCTATCTTTATATACAATTTCTGGAACTCCTGCTTAGTTGGATTCCTCATTTTTCACTGCTCCTCACTCCCCCTTTGACATCAATGGCAAAGGGTAGGATCCGCACACCAAAATTTTCAAAAATTTTCTATACATAGCCACATATTTACATACTCACATATACTGAAGAATGTCTGCAAAAGATGTCTTCAGTTGGATCAGTTCTGTAGCCCAACTTTGCTTCATTCTATCCAAAATTGAAATGTGACCACTCAACAAAAATGCAACTGCATCTGCCCTTTTTATATCTTTCGGATCACTTGTCTGGGCTGTGATTTGAGCTTCTGCTATGGCCTCATGCATGGCCTCTAGCTTAGGGACAATTAACCCCCTGAGCTCACTCAACCTGCTTATTCTATTTTTCCTTCCCTTCTCCAATTTCTTGATTTCACTCAAGACTGCAATAGTCTGACATTCTTGATTTGTTATAGAGGAAGAAAGAGGATCAAATCTTTGAGACAAGCTGAGTAGTGTGTCCTCTTGCTCTTTTATTTTCTTCTCAATGTCCACTGTTACCTTGGACCAGGAGATACAAAATTTGTATATTTCACCGCCATCCTTAAGAGCATTTTCTAAGCTCTTTATCCCAATGTTCATGTTTCTCCTATCATTAATGATCAAACCCTGAACCTCGGAGAACCTTTTATCCAAAAACTCCTTCCAGACCTTTTCTTCAGCTGATTTTTCTAGAGATTCAAAATGTGTACTAACACTGCTGACTAAGGTTTTGAGATTACCGGAAGAGGAGGCTGTGGGATCCTTCTGAAAAGATGGCATGATCTTTTCCAGCACTCCAGATGCTACCTCCATAAGCTCACAGTCTTCCATGTGAGATTTCAGTAGTTTCTCTTTGACTTTCTCATTTACAAATGAGGCTATTTTCATTGTTTGTACCGGTGACAAAGAGTCAAAATCTAATGGTCCTTTTAGCAGGTCCAGTTCATCAATTTCTATAGTGGCTTTTGTCAAGAATTTTTGAACAGTTTGTGCAGTGTCTCTTACCGGAGACAGATGTTTCTTCTCTTCTGCAGTTTTGTCCTTTGGAATCTTTTCTCCTTCCTTACTCTTACCACTTTCAGTTGTGGTTTTCTCTGTTGGGGTCTTCTCTTTCTCTGCATCCTTGGTGCTATCAACCTCTTTTTCTTTAACTGCTACTTCTTTCTCCTGTAGTTTCTCTTCTTCTTGGGATCCAGAGACTATAGGGGAAACCGGAGGAGAGATGTTAGTCTGTTCAAGGGCCACTTCTTCCGGAGCAGATGATTCCAAGTCCACAGCTATTTTTGCACCTAAGTCCTCTACAACAGGAAGATTAAACCTTTTGAAGGTTTTTCAGAGAATCTCTTCAGTGTCCTTGGCTACCTTGTCGGTCTCACCAAGCATAAGCTGATTCATCCTTGCTTTGCTCCTGAATTCATCCTTGCAGTCTTTGAATACCATGTTCATTGTTTTGTGATCAATTGAAGGATATAGCTGAATATCTATCTGTTCCCTGATCTCAAGGTCTTTTGCCATGGCATTGTTCTTTCTTATCTCTAATTCCATCTCTAGGCTCTTTGGGATTTCAGAGATAATCTCAATAAAAGCTTTATTGTAGATGTTCAAGTACCTTATTATAGCTTCTTGCAGGATCTTTTGATCTGCCTCATTGTAGTCATCATAGAATTCAGCCACCGGTTGAAGGTTCCCATCCATAGTGACTGATTTGACTACACTGTCTAGAGACAGGGTGGGCTTTTCAAAAAATTCTTCTGTCATTTCTTCCTTGTCTCGACCAGTAGAGGGTTTACCGGATCCTTTCCTTTTCTGTTTCTTTATTTCTTTCACTCCCTCATCTGACTCAGTTTCTTCTTCATCCTTTTGGCTTTGATAAGCCCTTGTGGCTTTTGTCTTAGATCTTTTACCAGATGCCTGGACTTCCGGTTTTGAACTTTTGGTTGTGGGAGGTGCAGACCTTTTTTATGATCTGGTCCGGGTGGAAGTTTCAACCGGAGCACTTTCTTTACTTTTCTTTTCTTCCTCAGCCTTTCTCCTCTTTTCCCGGCTGGCATCAAGTGCCTCTTTTGAGATGCCTAGGCCTTGAGTAATATGCTTTAATTCTTTTCTCACCTTCCTCTTTATCTCAGGTTCCCTGAGTTCTACATGGATCTTTACACTCAGCTCCTCAAAGGTTCCAAACCTTTCTACCTTTGGTTCTTTGGGCTGACTTAGCATGTGTTGAACATGCAGCTCCACTATCTGTTCATCCACTTCATACCCCATGGGCATGATCCAGACAGTCCTTGGCTCTACTGCCTCCATTAGACACTGATCAGTGTCCACCATAAAGCACACTGAGTCTTTGTATTTTTCAACAAGAGACTGGGGAATTCTTTCTCTTGCTTGCATCATGCTTTGGAAGTTTTTGAAGTATCCCCATAGGGCTGTATTTCTTGCTTTAGCATCCCCAAGTCCATGCAAATAGTCTCTGATTTGGATGGCAACCGGTTTGTCATTCTGCCATATCCATCCACTGGATCCGGGAAGCTCATTCATGTAGTAAAAGAAGAGACAAAGGATCAGATTGCCATACTTGAAGGAGTTTTTCTTGTCCTTCTTAATCTTCTACAGATTTTCAAAAAGTTGGTTTACAAGAAGCTCACACAAGTCATAGTCTGCATTCTCCTTTAACATTTGATAAGCTGTGTAGATTATAGTTCCCGGTACTGAATTTTCCCTACTGGAGTGATAGATTTTGTAACCAATTATCATAGATGCAAATTTGACATCCGGTTCAGTGATGTCATCAACTGTCATAGCTCTCTTGTCAAACTTGGATCCGGTTGCATCACTAACTGTCTGATTTTTGATAGACTTGAGAACAGGTAATCCACCAGATGAGTGCAGACCGGTTACAGCCCTAATTGCATCTTTGGTAATCTTGAAGGGCTTGTTCAACCATAGGAAGTTGTCATGTACTCTACTTAGTACATACCGGACCCATTCATCTTCTTCAAAACAGGGGAAATGAATGCATTGTGCAAAGTGTTTGTCCCGGATGGCTTTGTACTGAGGTTTGATCTCGAAGGAGTCATCTATCAATTGTTTGTGATAGATATCCATTAGTTTTGATTCTCCAAAGTCTTCAAAATTCGCATGGATGTAAACCCTAATGTCTTCCGTATGCAATACACCATGTGGAACACTAGAGAAGGCTCCTAGTGGATCTACCTCCAAGGATTTGTAAGGATGTTTCTTGAATGTGGGACGAGGTCTATCAGAGATCTTAACTATATTCGGAGTAGCCATTTTTCAAAGATTTGCAGGGAGATATTGAAAATGAAAAATACCTTATGCGCCTTCGGTTATTTGGATTGATTTATGTATGTAGTAACTTCTGTAAGTGATCTTCAGTGAACTTGATGAATTTTGTCGTAGAGCTCCGCTTTTCACTTCTTCTTGGGTGTGGAATGATCAAATGATTATTAAGAAATCCCTTATATCATTTCGCAAACCCTAATATCTGTTTGCAATAAATGCTCCACCTATATTGTTCCGATTTGCCTTATCCGGATAGCTTGGAGTATCCCGGATCAGTTCTGATCTATGAACATCATGCGGATCTTTCAATCATGAATAAATTGAGATGACACATTACAAGAACATCCTGAACATTCTGTCCAATCCGTAGAGCAAAATAATGTACTTCCGGATCTCTCCGGACCCTTTTGTAGTCCTCTGTCATTCCGGAGCATCTCCCGGAATAGGTCTTACTTGATCGATCACAACTTCTTTGCATCTTCATGCGGACCTCTGAAATCTTGTCTGGATCATCTCAGGACTTATATCTTCAAACCCTTTACTCCGCATCTTGTATCACATCCAGCACCACTTGATTGGCTGGGGGAATAGGATTTTCTTTGAGTCTCCCCCTGAGCCAGAGCTCATTTTTAATTTCTGAAAGAAATATCAACACCAGAGTCTGGTGCAGATCCAACCTCTACATTCTCTGAACTTTTCTTCACCCAAATCTTGTTCATCTGATTCCTAACATCATCTGCATTCATCTTTTGTTTACCCTTGTCTTGATTCTGATTATACACCGGACCTCTTTTGTCCTGATTCTTGCTTCTGCAGACTTTAGCATTATGACCAGACCTATTATAGATTTGGCAAATAACATTTCTTTGCATATTTGACTGATAACCTCTTGATCTGCATTGATTAGCCATATGACCTACTCTATTGCATGTAAAACATCTACCATTGAATGATTTATTTACTTGCATATTTCTGCATTCATGAGACTTGTGTCCATACCTTTTGCAGTTAAAGCACTGTCCGGAGAAGGATGGATTAGTTTGATTCATCCTTTTTCTACACTGATTAGCTTTGTGACCAAAGTGATTGCAGCTGTGGCAGTATCCATTGAAAGATGGATATCTTTGAGCATTGGGCTGTCTTACCGGAGGTCTTCTAGGCCTATTCCTTGGATTTTCTGATCCAAAATTCTTTTGACTGGATTCGGAGCTTTCTCCTTTCTCATATCCCAAACCATACTTGTCATCTATCCTCTTTTGACTTCCAAGAAGTACTTCAAGTTGGGCAGAACTTATCTTGAATTTTTCTTTATATTCATTTGCTGTTTGAAGATCTCTTTTGAGAGAGACAATTTGATCCTTGAGTTTTTCTTCATTATCTTTGGCATCTTCAAGATCAGATTCAAGATGTCTGATAATCCTGTCCATCTGGTGGCATTCTTCTAATTTCTCTTTAAGAGATTGTCTTAGATTGTCTTCAGCTTTTCTTTTTTCTTCAATCTCTTGAGTAAACTTGTTGTGATGTTCACAACACGCCCCATTTTGCTCCTTAGCAAAACGAGGACCCCTGCTGATGTCTTGCTTTTTGCTTCTGCTTGTGCTTTTTCTGCTTCCTGGCGGTCTGGTAAAAATGAAGGTCAGGTGCATCATCATCATGAGGTCTGTTTGTCAAGGTTCATATTTTGTTGCTGTGACTTCACATTTTGAAAGAGCTTGAAATTTCATGCAGGTTTGCCTTTTACTTCACTTGAAAATTCGTCCATATGTGGAAGTTATGCACGGTCAAAGTCTTGGTCAAACCTGATATTCGCAGGAGGATCATCATTTTATTTTTTATTCTAAGTCATGTTGACAGGATCATCATGATCTTCGCATTATGCGGCATCATGATATCTTTTAGGAAGGTCATATTATAAACTTGGTTTTGCTGAAGAGCATCATCATCATCATATTTGAACCCCCCCCCCCCCCCCCGATAATATCCTGAGGTTCGAATATCATGATGACATCGGCTTTAAGTCAAGGTAAGTTCCCCCCGTCGAGCGGCCTTTTATCGCGAGCATCATCATGATATCCTTGCATCGCCTGATCTTAAAATATCATGCTGATGGTGTAAGATCACCCTGACTTAACAAAATCACCTTCGGCATATTTGCATGTGCATGCTATAAACCTATCGCAAGGTCATCATCATGATATTTGCTGGACTTTGAAATATGATGATGACGGCTTCTTGATCCTCATCCTGATCTTTCGCAGGATCATTTGCTGAATTCCGCTAAGTAATGAAGACCTCATCATGATATATTCGAAGGAGGATCATCATATTCATATCCTCCTGATATCCGTTTGCCGAAACATCATGATGATCACCCTGTCTATTCAGAAGAGGTGGTCGATATTGCATTTCTTAAACAGCATCATCATATTTTGTAATATCACCCTAGCACATTTATCATGATGACCTTAACTCACCCTTGTGCTTCGAAGGCAATTTATCATGATGACGTCATCATGATAAATCGATGAGGAGGGTCATCATCATCATTTTTTATCCTGTCCTGTTAACAACATCATCATCATGATCTTGTTTGTGTGCCCGATATTTCGCCAAGTCCTCCTGCCGAAAATGCAACCTTTTGAGAACATCCTGATGATCATCATCATCATATTTTTATCCTGATCATGATCATGATCATAACATTTTCCCTTCGGTAGGATTTTTCTCAAACATGACCCGGTTGGCGAAATATCATGATGACGTCATGATTCAAGTTTAACGAAGGCTCCAAATATCATGATGACGTCATCCCGATCTTATAACACAGAAGTAAATATCCTGATGATCAGCATCATCATTTTTTCTTTCAACAGGATATTTTCCAAAAACCCGATCCGTTTGCCAAACATGATGATGATGTCTTCTTCTATGTTCAACAGAAGCTAATATCCTGATCATCAGCATCATCATTTTTTCTTTCAACAGGATATTTTAGAGGACCCGATCAGGTTCACGAAACATGATGATGACGTCCTATTCCAAGTTCGGCATACGCCCCAAATATGATGATCATCTTCATCATGCTGATTTTTTTCGACAGGGTTGCCTTGACCGCGAGAGGATCATATTCACTTCATCATCCTGATCATGCCCTTCAGGTAACCCGATATTGCAACTATCCCCCTGATCTTAACCGGATATGACGATGACGTCATCCTTAGCATTTCAGTGAAGCTCGAATATCATGATGACGTCACCATCATCTTCCTTTCCTTGGCAGCATGATTATTTTCGTTTCCTCCTTTTCTTCTTCAACATGATGATGATGATGTTGTTGTTCTTTTCCCCGAATATGCAGAAGCGAATCATCATGATGACATTCATCTGGACCTTCAGGAGGGAATGCTATTTCCAGAATATCATGATGATGAGGTATATCGACTAACCTGTTTTTTGACGCACCGACAGGGATGATCATGCCGATGGGCAGGAAATGAAGCGGTGGGCATTTTAAAGCATTTTTTTGGCGCCTCTGACATTTTTTCAGTCAGCGATGATTGACCCATCAATTTTGAGCAGCTTGGGCGCATTTTTGACGCGTTTTGAGCAGATTTTGGATCTGATTTCTGCGATCTTGCGCAATCACCTGTATTTAAACGCTTATTTTAATTTTCATGCTGTTTTATGTGATAAATGGAATACTTGTTGCTTGTCTTGTCTTGCAGGCTTGCAGTTGAGGAAGCAGCTGGAAAGTCAATACTGTGACCTCATGGAGGCAGAAGATCAGATCTCAGGAGCAGGAAGATAGAGATGAAATGCAAAAGTCAAAGCCATTCAAGTGAAGAGGAAGGTCGCAGCTGGAGGTATTTCTACAAAAGACAAACAGAAGTTATTGCCCAGCTGCTGGAACTTCTCAGAAGGGGCAATATTTCGCCCAGATTTGACCACAGCTCAGAGATATTTTTGAGAACTGGTTCACCTGCATTTATTGCTGTAACTAGAGGTTTGAACCAGGGGTTTAGTTAGGTTTTTGCTGTAGTGAGGACAATCAGAATGTTATATATTGTGCCTCTCTACACTGTAATACTTTACAACAGGGGCTACACAACAAGGATTTTTAGGGCCTACAATAGAGATTCTAGGAAAATACAGCATGATAGCTTAGCATAGTTTAGAAGTAGAAGAAGGAGGTCGCCTGTTTGTCTGCAGTAAGGTGCGCGTGGAATGTCTGGCTGCCTTACTGTATCTGTAAAGCTTGTAAGTTCTCTGTAGTATGATCAATGAAACTAAGAGTCATTCTTACATTGTAAATCATGTATGGCTATTCATTTCTAATACAATAGAATCTGGAGTTCTGCATCTATCTTCTGAGTGTTCTCCTGCTCTTCTTTGTGTTTTGAAATATCTTCTTTGAGAGCTTGCAATTTTAAATGTATGTTTGTGAAAATGCTCAGGACTTACATTTAAGGTTTTTACTGTGGATTTGATCAGATTACTGTGGTATTTACATAGTGGATAACAGAAACAATTAGATCCTTCTGTAGATTAGATGAAGTGTAGATTAGATCTCTCTAACTTTTCCCAACCCATCTGAAATATTTAGCTGAAAACGCAGAAATCCAAAGGAAATTGTCTCAAATCTGAAGAAGCATGCATAACAGAGCTATAAGTAGACAGTTTTCATAAACAGATCAAGAAGAAAGCTGCAAAAATCCAAGAAAACCCTCTGAAACTTGCAGCCCAGTATCACTTGTATGCAAATGAACAAGATACTTGTTGAAATCTATGACCTCTTTGCATATTCTTAGGCCAGTAAACCACAGAACAAACCTAAACTACGTAAGGCCCCTTGAACATTACAGCTTCACATTGACCAACTGAACTTGACCAACTGAACCATTGTAGACTTGGGATTAGTTGAATCACCAAATGATTCCTTCTTGTCTTTCAAGTATAGTTACAGTTCATGTCATGTGAATTTTAACTTATTGTTATGATTGCATCAAAACAGTCATCAACAGTTTTCTGGCGCTAGAAGGAGGGCCTGCCTGAGTTAGGTTTCATTTCAAACTGGCTAACAACAGTAACAGAGTGACTAGGTCTAGGTCCAGTTCAGGAGATATATTTGTGCAACTACCTGATACAAGGCGAAGTAAGAGCCCTTTAATTTGGAATCCAAAAATATCGCAAGCAGGAAGTTCATCTGGAACACCTCCTGGGTCACCTTTTAACATCCGTAGCATTGTAAGTCCTGACAGATCACTGTTCAGATCTTTAAATCTTGGTTCTGGCACTCTTGGAGGTCTCAATCCTCCTCTAAATCCTAATCCACCAATCAATCCAGGTATTTCTGCAAGTTCAAGTCAAGCTCAAACACCTGCAATGGCTTATTTCGATGTCAATTCTCCCATATTCTTCAATGATTATCATGACATGCCAAAAAATCTAGAAAAGATATGTCCCAAATACCAGTTGCATCAAGACCCAAAAGATCATATTAGAATATTTAAGGAAGCATGTTTTAGGGCTATGTTAGAGCACGAGGATGTTGTGTGTAGGTTGTTTCCTTACACCTTTAATGAGCAGGCCTCTAGCTGGTATATAAACTTACCCAATGGTTACATTTCTTCCTGGGCACTTATGGAAGAAGCATTTCTGTCAAGATTTAGAGGACCCATTGACCCTTGTGCTTTGTATCATAAGCTGGCTGCTATAAAACGAGGTGAGGGAGAGCTAATTGATAATTTCAATGACAGATTTCAAAAGGCCTATTCTAGGCTAGCAGCCCCTTATACCATAGATGATGCTCCCTTGTTGGCTATGTACTATGCTGCTTTGGATCCTTTAACTGCCATGTTTGTCAAAAGGAAACCTGACATAGATTCAATATCCAAAGCCTATAAAGAGGCAGCCTCAGTGAACCAAGAAATGAGACATACAACTTACAGTCCATTTGGAGGAAATTTTGGGGTGCAGAATCAGGCACACCCATGGAATGGAGTCCCTGTATAGCATGCTCCACTAATAAATCTGGTTCCTTCTTATACACCTATGTATAACCCTACTCCAATCCAGGCTATAACTCCTTACACGGCTAGTACTTCCAATAACAGTCAAAATAATGGTCAACCTTTCTTCCAACTTCCTAGGGATGTAACTGTGGCAAAAGCACAAGATGATAGGGAAGACATCAAAGAAATTACTGCACATCTGAAGAGATTAACAACCGAAGTGACACAGCTAAGAAATGAGAATCTCTATGGCAGAAGCAACCAAAACTACAATCCACCTCAAAACTACAACCAAGGCCAAAATCAGAATTATAGTCTCAACCAGAATCAGCAGTACAATCAGAACCAAAACTACAATCAGCATCAAGGCCCCAGTCAGGGGCAACCAATGCAAAATAGGGGGCCAGTGATAGATAATAGGACCTGGGGCAATAATAACAAGAACCAGAATCAACCTAGGCCACCCAAGACATGGAACACTAGGCCCAACAATGGTACTCTGGCTTCTCCTTTCGAGAATACGGATAATCATGGTGCAAAACAAATAACTAACATACAAATGGCCAATACAACACCCAAAAATTGGTGCAGATTTCACAATACCAATGCCCATGTTGAGCATGACTATCCACAGTTCCACTTGGCAGCTAGTATCTTCAACATAGATGTACAGCCTCCTACCTCAGAATTTCTCATTCCTAAGGGTAATGAGGTAGTACCCTCAGAATATGACACAGCATTAGTCTTAGAAACATTTACCTTTGCAACTGCAGAAGAGAGGGAGGATGAATTGCTAGAGGATGAACCATACTATTGTGAAAGTCTTTATCCTGAATCAGCCTTTGTGTTAAATGCTTTTCAGTTTCCTTTTGAATCTGAAAATGAGATATTAAATGAAACAGAGGAGGTGCAGGCCTTTCAACAGACAAATAAAAGCCACACCTACAATTTGAGGAACAACCCTAGGCTGGGAGGACCTTTCACCACTTCCACTCCTCCGAATAACATCAATACACCCCCAGATCAGAATGCTCGCAACAATCCTGCCATACTTAAAGCTAGTCAGCACACAAATAACGGAACAGCAGTGCAAAAGGATCAAACAAGTAAGACAGAAGCAGTAGAGACAACAAGACTAGTGCATTACTTATCAGAGGAAATAAAGAAAATGAAGGTCAGCATGCCTCTAAATGAATTATTGAAGACCCCAGGGATCAGAAATGCTTTTTTAAAATCCCTGGACACATCCATAACAAACATGGTGTCTGCTGATATAACTGTTCCTAGTAGTGATTCACCACCTAAGGAGAAAGGTAAGAAAGTTGAGCAGCCTTCCAACACAAATGTAGTAATACATGCGGATAAGAAGGATACTCAACCTTTCTTGTTAACTGTTAGGTTGTGTGGGAAGAATATACACAATTGCATGGTAGATTCTGGTGCTTCAGCCAACGTAATGCCCTTAGGAATATGTAAAACTCTCGGGCTGACTCCCACCAAATCTGCCAAGGTTGTCACACAATTAGATAAGACCGAGGTTAGTGTGATAGGAGAACTCATGAACATACAGGTGCAGTTAGCTTCAGACCCTAGGGTGAGCCAAATCATTGACATCCAAGTAGTGGATATACCCGTAAATTATGGAATGTTGCTGAGTAGGGATTGGTCCAAGACATTAAACGGATATATGGCTACTGACTTTTCACACATGTGGTTACCATGGAGAGGCATCCCAAACCAGATCAGGATAGAGGCAGAGCCCAGAATGAAACATATGATAACAGAGTATAATCAAACTAATGAAATATTATATGCTGCTGTTGAGCCAGGTGTCTATAGAGTTACCAACAATGGGATGCAGATTGAGGAGGTTATGATGTTGAACAGTAGAAAGAAGTGTGTCAGCAATAGAACAACACTATTCATTGAGTCTGACGGAAACTCTTCAGATGAGGAAAACAATGCAATAGACAGATTTGGTCATGACATTAGACAAGAGGTGGAAGAGTGCATTACATACAATTTCCCAGTCCAATATGTGTATAAGGCTGAAAGTTGGCAAGGAAGTGAGGAGATTATTGGGCGACAGGAGGATGCAGCAGCGGCGGTCATTAAATGTGTAGAGGATACAACGATGGAACCAATGCTAGGAATAAAGGATAATAAGATCTCTCTCCAGGAATCATGTGATGATTGTTGCAGGTTAATAGAAGCAGACTCCACACTGGATGATAACTGTGAGTCATCTGATGAACAATTCTTGAAAGGAGAGGATACAGAGGATCATGGAGCTGCTGTGCATAATCAGACATTGCCCCAGCACCATGTTGAAAATAAAACAGGGGAGTATTCCTATCAATCAAAAGATGTTGTCCCACCTTTACTCTCAAGTGATTTAGAAGTGATTAATTTCTGTATATCAGATGATGATGAAGGTACTTACTTAAGTGCTGATGTGCAGGAAACGAATGAGAACATTGAGAGGTGTGCTAAGTTTGAGGATAAACTGAACATCCAGAATGAAGGAATAAAGGTAGATGAAGATGAAGATATGATACATCTAGAGTCATTCATCTTTCAACTTGAAAAGGGACTAGACATAGAGCTGGGCAATGAAAATGCAGAGCTAAATGAAGAGCCAGCTATCAATGAACAAGTGTGTTCCACAGAGCTAAAGGCACATCAGGTTGTCTCTTTCCTTTCCTTAGTAAACAATGATAAATGCTATTTTGATTATGGAAATTCAAGAGATAAGACATGCATATGGATTAATCATAAACCTGATGAGCAGCCTCAGTTACTAGTTAAGAGCTATTCTGATAAACACAATGAATCTAGAATATCAGAATTTTTTTCAGAATTCAAAGATAAATCTGCTAGGATGAGAACCATCACCAGTACCCTGTTACTCCTGCACAACCTAAAGAAATATGCAAGTAGGGGTGTTCTTGGGTCTATTTCCTGGGTTTCAGTTTGCCTTGGAGAGGCTGGTATATAGTCTGATGGGGTAGTTGTTAGTTGTTTTTTGTGGTCTTCTTTTGCTGTTTTCTTCTTAGGTTAGTTGTTTGTATAGCTTGTTTTTTGCTTTTTGTTTCTGTCTATTTGTACAGTTTTTTCTTTTGCTGTGTTGTTTGTATAGTCTGTTTGCTTGGTCTGTTTGTTGTCTCCTCAGCAGGGATCTTTATTTTACTGTAGAGTATTAGGGAGTAGAACTAGCAACCATTCAAAACAGTATATAATTTAGGATATTCAGGTTAACCATTTGCAATTTACACATAACCTGTCACTGTCAGAATGTAGAGAGTTGTTCATCTTCTAAAGTTTTGTATTCAATAAACGTGATTGAGAATTCGAAGTAGGTTTCTCACGATGACACACCTAAAATCCTTGGGTTTGTTGAACCTACCAGTGTAGATATTAGGTGAAAAATCAGAGGTCACCCTTGCTACCATTACAATTCTCATCTTAATTTCAGCAAGTGTCCACTCCTTGCATCATCATGAAGTTACAAATTGCTATATCTTATGAAATCTTTCAGAATTAGAAAACAAAAAATAAATAAATGAATAAAGCGGATTATACTGAAAATCCAGATTAAGCCATCTAAGTAACTCTACCGGGGCTATGGACGCTCGCTGGCAGTGGGGCTCTACTTAGGAGAATTGTAACGATAACCTTGCCGGGGCTATAGACGCTCGCTGGCAGCAAGGCTCTATCCGGTCGGCTATGAGGGAATATCCTCACCTACGTAGGCTAATGTCAGTCACTGGTTTGTTCAACCGACCTTCAAGATGAGGATAATTAATCACATGCACACAACTAAACTGAAAATGAAAATTCATGCATCTTTATTGAACACTTTGAGTCTCAAGCTGAATAGTAATTTGCAGGAAAGATAGTTGGAAGTTATGAGTTCATTTCACCTAGTTTCCTTGAACACTCTGAATTTAATTGTTTTGTTTTGGTTGCTAGTTGTTGTGATGTTCACAACACGCCCCATTTTGCTCCTTAGCAAAACGAGGACCCCTGCTGATGTCTTGCTTTTTGCTTCTGCTTGTGCTTTTTCTGCTTCCTGGCGGTCTGGTAAAAATGAAGGTCAGGTGCATCATCATCATGATATTGCATAAGATAGGTCATCATCATGAGGTCTGTTTGTCAAGGTTCATATTTTGTTGCTGTGACTTCACATTTTGAAAGAGCTTGAAATTTCATGCAGGTTTGCCTTTTACTTCACTTGAAAATTCGTCCATATGTGGAAGTTATGCACGGTCAAAGTCTTGGTCAAACCTGATATTCGCAGGAGGATCATCATTTTATTTTTTATTCTAAGTCATGTTGACAGGATCATCATGATCTTCGCATTATGCGGCATCATGATATCTTTTAGGAAGGTCATATTATAAACTCGGTTTTGCTGAAGAGCATCATCATCATCATATTTGAACCCCCCCCCCCCCCGATAATATCCTGAGGTTCGAATATCATGATGACATCGGCTTTAAGTCAAGGTAAGTTCCCCCCGTCGAGCGGCCTTTTATCGCGAGCATCATCATGATATCCTTGCATCGCCTGATCTTAAAATATCATGCTGATGGTGTAAGATCACCCTGACTTAACAAAATCACCTTCGGCATATTTGCATGTGCATGCTATAAACCTATCGCAAGGTCATCATCATGATATTTGCTGGACTTCGAAATATGATGATGACGGCTTCTTGATCCTCATCCTGATCTTTCGCAGGATCATTTGCTGAATTCTGCTAAGTAATGAAGACCTCATCATGATATATTCGAAGGAGGATCATCATCTTCATATCCTCCTGATATCCGTTTGCCGAAACATCATGATGATCACCCTGTCTATTCAGAAGAGGTGGTCGATATTGCATTTCTTAAACAGCATCATCATATTTTGCAATATCACCCTAGCACATTTATCATGATAACCTTAACTCACCCTTGTGCTTCGAAGGCAATTTATCATGATGACGTCATCATGATAAATCGATGAGGAGGGTCATCATCATCATTTTTTATCCTGTCCTGTTAACAACATCATCATCATGATCTTGTTTGTGCGCCCGATATTTCGCCAAGTCCTCCTGCCGAAAATGCAACCTTTTGAGAACATCCTGATGATCATCATCATCATATTTTTATCCTGATCATGATCATGATCATAACATTTTCCCTTCGGCAGGATTTTTCTCAAACATGACCCGGTTGGCGAAATATCATGATGACGTCATGATTCAAGTTTAACGAAGGCTCCAAATATCATGATGACGTCATCCTGATCTTATAACACAGAAGTAAATATCCTGATGATCAGCATCATCATTTTTTCTTTCAACAGGATATTTTCCAAAAACCCGATCCGTTTGCCAAACATGATGATGATGTCTTCTTCTATGTTCAACAGAAGCTAATATCCTGATCATCAGCATCATCATTTTTTCTTTCAACAGGATATTTTAGAGGACCCGATCAGGTTCACGAAACATGATGATGACGTCCTATTCCAAGTTCGGCATATGCCCCAAATATGATGATCATCTTCATCATGCTGATTTTTTTTCGACAGGGTTGCCTTGACCGCGAGAGGATCATATTCACTTCATCATCCTGATCATGCCCTTCAGGTAACCCGATATTGCAACTGTCCCCCTGATCTTAACCGGATATGATGATGACGTCATCCTTAGCATTTCAGTGAAGCCTGAATATCATGATGACGTCACCATCATCTTCCTTTCCTTGACAGCATGATTATTTTCGTTTCCTCCTTTTCTTCTTCAACATGATGATGATGATGTTGTTGTTCTTTTCCCCGAATATGCAGAAGCGAATCATCATGATGACAGTCATCTGGACCTTCAGGAGGGAATGCTATTTCCAGAATATCATGATGATGAGGTATATCGACTAACCTTTTTTTTGACGCACCGACAGGGATGATCATGCCGATGGGTGGGAAATGAAGCGGTGGGCATTTTAAAGCATTTTTTTGGTGCCTCTGACATTTTTTCAGTCAGCGATGATTGACCCATCAATTTTGAGCAGCTTGGGTGCATTTTTGACGCATTTTGAGCGGATTTTGGATCTGATTTCCGCGATCTTGCGCAGTCACCTGTATTTAAACGCTTATTTTAATTTTCATGCTGTTTTATGTGATAAATGGAATACTTATTGCTTGTCTTGTCTTGCAGGCTTGCAGTTGAGGAAGCAGCTGGAAAGTCAATACTGTGACCTCATGGAGGCAGAAGATCAGATCTCAGGAGTAGGAAGATAGAGATGAAATGAAAAAGTCAAAGCCATTCAAGTGAAGAGGAAGGTCGCAGCTGGAGGTATTTCTGCAAAAGACAAACAGAAGTTATTGCCCAGCTGCTGGAACTTCTCAGAAGGGGCAATATTTCACCCAGATTTGACCACAGCTCAGAGATATTTTTGAGAACTGGTTCACCTGCATTTATTGCTGTAACTAGAGGTTTGAACCAGGGGTTTAGTTAGGTTTTTGCTATAGTGAGGACAATCAGAATGTTATATATTGTGCCTCTCTACACTGTAATACTTTACAACAGGGGCTACACAACAGGGATTTTTAGGGCCTACAACAGAGATTCTAGGAAAATACAGCATGATAGCTTAGCATAGTTTAGAAGTAGAAGAAGGAGGTCACCTGTTTGTCTGCAGTAAGGTGCGCGTGGAATGTCTGGCTACCTTACTGTATCTGTAAAGCTTGTAAGTTCTCTGTAGTATGATCAATGAAACTAAGAGTCATTCTTACATTGTAAATCATGTATGGCTATTCATTTCTAATACAATAGAATCTGGAGTTCTGCATCTATCTTCTGAGTGTTCTCCTGCTCTTCTTTGTGTTTTGAAATATCTTCTTTGAGAGCTTGCAATTTTAAATGTATGTTTGTGAAAATGCTCAGGACTTACATTTAAGGTTTTTACTGTGGATTTGATCAGATTACTATGGTATTTACATAGTGGATAACAGAAACAATTAGATCCTTCTGTAGATTAGATGAAGTGTAGATTAGATCTCTCTAACTTTTCCCAACCCATCTGAAATATTTAGCTGAAAACGTAGAAATCCAAAGGAAATTGTCTCAAATCTGAAGAAGCATGCATAACAGAGCTATAAGTAGACAGTTTTCATAAATAGATCAAGAAGAAAGCTGCAAAAATCCAAGAAAACCCTCTGAAACTTGCAGCCCAATATCACTTGTATGCAAATGAACAAGATACTTGTTGAAATCTATGACCTCTTTGCATATTCTTAGGCCAGTAAACCACAGAACAAACCTAAACTACGTAAGGCCCCTTGAACATTACAGCTTCACATTGACCAACTGAACTTGACCAACCGAACCATTGTAGACTTGGGATTAGTTGAATCACCAAATGATTCCTTCTTGTCTTTCAAGTATAGTTACAGTTCATGTCATGTGAATTTTAACTTATTGTTATGAGTGCATCAAAACAGTCATCAACAAAACTTTATAGTTCCTGATTCCATTTCATGTCTTAACATAATGACTTCTTTTGATAATTTTTCACATAACTTGGTTTTCTCAGTCAATTCTTCATCTGTATTGCTTTCTTCACTTTGTCTTGCCAATTGTTGGAGCAGCTCCTTTCTCTTTTTCATAGAGAGACTTAATTTGTCCTTTAATTCTCTCATGAATTCATCAGCCTGTTTGAGTCTTTCCTTTAATTCATTGACTTCAGAATTTGACTGTTCAAGATCCTCAAGGGCAATCTTGAGTTGCTCCCTTAAACCATATGCATCCATTTGAACTCCTAGATCTTCCTCAAGCTGTTAGGCTCTATTAGGAGGAACCTTGCTCTGATACCAATTGTTGATAACTGAGAGGGGGGGTGAATCGGTTATCCTAATTATTTCTTCTTTTTAACTTTCTTATTAATCAATGCAGCATTGAATCAAACAAACAAACATTACCATGAAATGAAAAACACATGACACAATATTTTTGACGTGGAAACCCTGTTAAGGGAGAAAACCACGGGGTGATTAACCCAAAGATTATTCTCTGTTAGAAGAATAAGGAATTACAAAATGGCACTTACCAATTAGGGCTCACTGCCCGACCACACTGCTCACAAAGAGGCCCGCTGCCTACAAGGAGACACACTATCTACAAAGTGATAAGAATCACAGTCTTGAACTGATTGGAAGCATCTACATATGCTAGAGTTTAGTTCCGGTTAGGCTCAGTACACTGATCTGCTGCACTTCATCTTTCCTCTGTTCTTTATTCTTCTATCTTTTCACATACCGGATCTTTCTTACTACTTCTGCTCTGCTCTGTATTTATTCGCATACACCTTCACACCATTACTATTTTCACAACTAAATCCATCCTCTATATATATCCGCACTAGTGATTTCATTATCTTTCTAGTCGGCACCCGGAATAATCTATCTTCTCACAAACTCTGTTCTGTCGGCTGAATCTTTGCATATCAAGTAATGCAGATCAAGCATATACTTGTAGATATCATTAATCATGTCGGCCAAACATGATTCATGCCTTCACAACCTTTACCATCAACAGTAACACATCCAGAAAATAGTCTGATACTCTGTCAGTCAGTTCTTCCTCTGTTCTCACTGTCTCTCAGGAATCTGGTACTCAACTATTCATATCTTTTTCTTTGTTCATCACCGGAGGCTAAATCCTTGGAATATACTACTCAAGGTAGTCCTCTTGACTTCCCCAAATCCGTACTGCACCAAGACACTTCCTCTGAGAGATCTGGACCAATCTGTCGGACCTTGCCACATGCTCTGTTCTTGTTCACCGGACCACAACAATCTTCATTTTGACTTCCGGTAGAGACACACCATGACTTGCAGATATGTGGGATGACCTTTGTTGCCATCAATGACAACAACCATGAATCCATATAGTGTCTCTTGCCAACAGCTTTACCATCTATGGATGTTTTAATACATCAATATAATTCTCAAGAATGAGAATTGTCTTGATTGGGGGAAGATTATATCTAAAAATTTGCATGCCCAACTCACCACAGTCACCAACACCAAGAAGTTCTATATGAATTCTTACATAACTTATCTCTTAGCTACACCAACTAATGTTATTGGATTGGTTACAAAAAAGAGTAAGAGGTGATGTTCCAGTGAAAAGTAAGATCTAGGAATTCTATCCTCAACTAGAGCTTAAAGAAGCTCAGAAACATTTCAAGAGAGTAAATTATACTTTTCCTTATGTGATTATTAGAAAATTAACAAGAGACATTGGTGCAAGGATGTCAGTTTAGGTAATAGACTTGGTAACGGGATGGGGATAACGATTTATCTAGTTCCAAAGGTCCACTTATGTAAGAATATGAGGATTTGACAAAACCACTTACCTCCTATTGAGATATGGCAATGATAAGGTGATCTTGATGGAATTTTATAGGCAGATGCTTGAGGTTCATTTGAAACTATTAGGAAAAAAAAGTAAGTGTACACTAACCATTTAACTTGGGTTTCTATTCATGCCCTACTATCAATGCTAGAAAGGCATCTAATGAGGAACTAGAGGCACTAAGCCTCAAAGTATATATGCCATGAAAGAATTTTGATCCATCTGGTAGGATTAAGAAGTTGTTTAGTACCACCATGAATGGTCATGAGCCGTCTTTAGAGGATTTATGAACAAATTACTTCTAAACATGAATTTTAAGTGAGGAAGAATGTTTATTGCAGATTGACTACTTACCAAATGAAAGCCTTCAAAATTAAGGGGGATGTTCTTGAAGAACTATCAGAAGATGGTAATATACTGAATACAAGCTATGACTTGAAAAATGTAGATAATGATCCTCTTCCTAATATAAATTGGTCTTTGAAAGAAAACTTATCCATTGAATTCATTAGCGAAAAAGTTATAGATTTTACCCATTCTTGGCTGGATACAAGAATTACCTAATTGAGCAAGACCAAGAATTGAAGAGCCAACTTCATCTACAACTAGAGTATTTAAGAAAGGTGAGAAATATCCTAGCACAACTAGAATGAGAGGATCCATTGGCATTGCCACAACACAGAAAGTAGTAGGAAAAGTTCAAGAATCCTATCATAGAGAAAAAAATATTTACGATGCTGTAGACATGGGTGTGGCAGCTAGTTTAGGTGTGACTCCAATGACACAAGTCCTCCCAACTAGGGCAGCATTGGTTCAATTTCCAAGTCAATGGGAAGAACAAGAATAACAAGTTGTTGAAAAGCCTATGAAAGAGGTAACTAGACCACCAATGCATGTAGTTGCACCTCCTTCTTCAACACAAGTAGAAGGAGCTATAGTAGAAGCACGAAAAGAAGAGAGGGTTGAAAAAATAGTAGATGAAAAAGTTCAAATAATGCATGCTCCACCAATTTCCCCTATCATTAATATTCCTAAAGATTCTCTAGAGAATCATGCCACTCCTCCATAGCATGATCAAGAACAAGAAATCCTGGAGCAAGAAGAGGCAAGAGTGTTGGAATTTGGTTAGACAACTGAGAGGGTGGGGTGAATCAGTTGTTGACAACTTTAACCTTTTCTGCTTTTAATCTTCTTTCACAACTTACAAATAGATTAATGATGTAAACATTGAAGCATAAATTAACAACACATGAGCAGAAACAAAATGAACACACATAACAATAGAATTTTTATGTGAAAACCCGGTTAAGGGAAAACCACAGTGGGGGTTAACCCACAAGATTTGTACCCTATTAAAAGTACTTAAAAAAATGGGAAGGCACTTGCCTTTGGGTGCACTACCCAGAGCTCACTGCTCAAAGAGACTCACTGCCTACAAGAGGTTCACTGCCTACAAGATTTTATGTTTAATACAGAAAGAGTGAACTGAGAAATAGTATCTTCATCATGCTTGGTTTAGTCCCATTAAAAGCTCACAAAACATCTGCTCTGCCCCAAAACACTTCTTCACGAACTCTTCATCCTTTACTGCTCTTGTTCTTATGCTTCTTCTCTTCGCTTCTCTGCCTATGTACCTTTCTTAGGATTTTATCATTTTCGCACAAGGACAACTTTCCAAAACTCATCCACAAGTATTTATACACTTCATCAACCTTGGAATGAACATCAAGGTCAGCTTGACTCAATGCGAATCACTGTACTATCAGTCAAACTTAGCTGGGACTTGAATCTTCTTAATAAAAATTCTATGCTCTAGAGAATTGCTTTTTGATCATCTGCAACACACTTGAATCATCTAGTCGGCCAAGACTAGGAAGAACAACAACACCAAGGAAGAAATATTCAATGCGGACCTCCAACATTGTAGGCACACAATCTAGAGACCTCCACGAGTACATTGAATTCAACAATAATATCTACACTACTCCAAATCATTAGAATCACTTGCATCTTCATCTGGTACCTCAAGAACACTATCTGTCATGACTGTCACACTAGAAAGATTTCTTGAGGACCTCCAAACCATGAACCACTTGAGATGAGGATACACACTAACTTCCCAAACATGCCTTTAGATCTGTAGATCATAAGTTTTCATTGTGGAGCAATCCAAACCAATTTCTTGTCACTATATCTCTTCTGAACACTACAAAACCTGGTTCTACTCAGATGGCCATAGCTTCTTCAAATCTTCATGCAGGCCTCTCAAATCTTAACTTCCAGAGCTACTTCAGAGAATCCTCTACACAACCATATGGTTCATATACTTTGATCTTCATTCCTATGGAAATGCAGAGCATTCTACTTCACTGATCTGCATTGTTTCCCCTGTTCTAACAAAGGGATATGTTGACATCAATGACAACACATCATAGGCATATATTTGCAACAATCTCCCCCTTTGTCATTGATGGAAACATATGATGTGAAAAATAGATTCAACCATTAAGAAAAGGATTTCTCCCCCTTTCTCTTATCACTTCTGCAACCACTTTCTTCACTGCTCCCCCTTTCATCAGTAACTAGTTTTTCACATGACTTCTCTCCCCCTTTGACATCAATGGCAAAGAGCACATATTTGCCATCTTTTTCTGCCCCTTTTTGTTTCAGACTAATCTCCAAAATTTGCATACTGACTACTCCCCCTATGTAGTATCTCTTTAACATCAATTCAAATCACAAGATATGACTATGAATTCCACTAGACTGATGCATACTAGTGCATCTTAGTTCTGAACAAGAGGGGTAATAACCCCTAGCTTCCCTATGAGATACTCAAAAGTATCCTTAGGCAAAGGCTTGGTGAATATATCTGCAATCTGATCCTTTGATGAGACAAATTCCAATCTGAATTCATTCTCACTTACCTTCTCTCTCAACAAGTGAAACTTGATGGATATGCACTTTGTCTTTGAATGCAACACTAGATTCTTTGAGATGTTTGTTGCACTTGAATTATCACATAAGATTGTAACAGGCTCTTCAAACATGATTCTGATATCCTTCAACATTTTCTTCATCCACAAGACTTGAGTACAATTGCTTGTTGCTGCTATATACTCTGCCTCTATATTAGATAGAGATATTACCTCCTACTTTTTGCTCAACCAAGAAACCAATCTCCTTCCCAAGAAGAATGCACCACCACTAGTACTTTTTCTGTCATTCACATCTCCTGCCCAATCAACATCTATATATGTATGAAGAGTGAAGTCATTATCCTTTGGATACCATAAGCCATAATTAGATGTTCCCTTTAGATATCTAAAAAATCGTTTGACTACTACAACATGGGATTCCTTAGGATCAGCTTGAAATCTAGCTGCATTCATAATGTCAGGTCTGGTTTGAGTCAGATAAAGTAGTCCTCCAATCATTGATCTATACCTTTTCTGATCTACCTTAGGTGAATCATCATCTTTACTCAACTTGCATCTAGTTACCATACGAGTACTTACTGGTTTTGAGTCCTCCATTCCAAACTTTTTCAACAATTCTCTCACATACTTAGACTGAGATATGAAGATACCTTAATTTGACTAAGTGATTTGCAAACCTAAGAAGAAATTCATTTCACCAAACATGCACATCTCAAATTCACTTTGCATGTAATTAGCAAATTTCTTACACATGATACTTCCATTTCCACTAAAAATGATATCATCAACAAATACCTCAACAATTAAGATGTGCTCATGATCAATCTTGAAATAAATATTATTGTTAGCTATGCCTTTGCTAAATCCTAGCTTTAGTAGATACTTATATAATCTTGCATACCAAGCTCTTAGGGCTTGTTTAAGTCCATACAAAGCTTTCCTCAATCTGTAGACCATATCTTTTTTATCAGACAACTAGAATCCTTCTGATTGCTCAATGTAGGCTTCTTCCTCTAACTCTCCATTTAGGAATGTTGACTTGACATCCATCTGGTAAACTTTGAAATCTTTGAAAGCAAAAAATGCAAGAAATAATCTGACTACTTCAATTCTTTCCACTGAAGAAAATGTTTCTTCAAAATCAATTCCCTCTACTTGAGAATATCCTTTGCATACCAATCTTGTTTTGTTTCTCACAACTTCACCATCTTCATTCAGTTTATTTCGGAAGACCCATTTGGTTCCAATTACATTTTTGTTTTCATGTCTAGGAACAAGATCCCAAGTATGATTCTTTTCAATTTGCATTAATTCTTCTTCCATTGCTTTTACCCAATTTTCATCATTATAAGCTTCATTTATTATTTTTGGTTCAATCTTTGAAATCAAATAATACTCTATAATTTTATCTTTAGAATGATTCAACCTTACATACCTGGGGGTTTTGGGAGTTTCTTGAACTTCTGATTCTTGAGCTCGTTCCTCAACATCTGCGCTAACTTCTTGAGTCACTAATTTTCTGGATCAATCTGGATCTGAGCATGGGTTTGAACTTGCTTTCCTCAACTTTGACTTTCATCTTGATCATCTGAATCATATCCACAAGGACTAGAAGGTCATTCTTTGCTCTCATCATCCTTGACATTAGTACTTTCAACAATATTTTTCAATCTTTTTTGGAAGCACTAGTATGCCTTGCTTTGAGTAGAGTAACCCAGAAATATTCCTTCATCACTTCTTGCATGAAACGTACCTAGATCCTCATCTCTTTTGATATAGTATTTACTACCAAAAACTTTGAAATATTTCACAGCAGGAGGATGAACAAACCATAGTTCATAAGGTGTCTTACTAGAATTGCCTTTGATCTACACCCAGTTAAGAGTGCAGACAATAGTACTCACAGCTTCTCTCTAATAGACTTATGGAACATTTGCTTCCATCATCATGGTCCTAACAGCTTCTTGAATGGTTCAGTTCTTTCTTTCCACAACTCCATTCTGCTAAGGAGTCCTAGGAGTAGATAACTATCTTTTTATTCCATACTTTTCACAGAATGTATCAAACTCACCAGAGGTAAACTCTCCACCTCTGTCGAATCTTAGACACTTCATCTTCACACTAATCTCATTCTCCACCATAACCTTGAACACCTTGAATTTGTCAAAAGCTTCTAATTTTTCTTTCAAGAAAGTTACCCACATCATCCGGGAGTAAGCATCAATTAGCAACATAAAATATATGTTTCCTTCCACACTTCTAATTCTAGCAGGACCACATAGATTACTATGCACCAGTTCCAATGGTCCACTTGAAAATTGTTCTTTACTCTTGAATGAAGTTCTATTCTATTTACCCAATTGACATTCTCTACAAATGCTATCAGTAGGTTTCACAAGTTTTGGAAGATCTCTCACAACTTGAGCAGAACTTATCTTGACAATATTATCAAAATTCACATGACACATTCTCCTATGCCATAACCAACTCTGATCAATCTAAGCAATCAAACAATTTTTTCTAGTACCACTTAAATGAAATATGTTACCTTTAGTTTGTGTAGCTAATGCAATCACAATTCCAGAGCTTGCTAAGATTTTGCATTTTCCATCATTGAATCAGAGATCATACCCTTTCTCAACTAATTGTCCAACAATGAGAAGATTATGCTTCAATCATTCTACATACAGAACATCATTAGTGTTATTCTTATCATCAAAAGAGATGGATCCTCTACCACGAATTCTACCAGTTGAATTGTCTCCAAACTTCACAATTCCACCTTTATATCTTTCCAAACTTATGCAATTATTTTTGTCACCAGTCATATGATGAGAACATCCACTATCAATCACCCATTCATCTTTTTTTTCAATCTGAGCAAGCAACGTACTTTCCACATTCACACAGCTAGTAGATTCAATAGACACCGGATTTTCTTCTTTGATGGTAATGAACACCCATTCATTTCCTAAGTTACTTCCCATATCAAATTCATCATCAATGACACCTTCTTCAGCTTCTTGGACATAATAACATTTTTTCTGAGGCCTTGATCTATTAGGGTTTGGCTTTGAAACACTCTCCAGACACCTTGAGGCAAAATGACCAATCTTATTACAAGCAAAACATTTGAAAGGCAACTTTCTTTCATACTTACCGGATCCTCTTGGAAATCTTTTAGCAATAAGGGATTCAAGTTCTGCAACCTCAATTTCATCATCTTCAAGATCCTTCCTTGCCTTCTCAAATATGTTTGATCTTCTTGAAGAGCTGTCACTTGGATCATATCTTTGTTTTCCATATACACTGGCCTTAAATGTAGATTTAGACTTACGAAGAGAATCATCAAACTCACTCATTTCAAATATTCAAATCTTACCAACCAACTAATCCCTTGTAATAGTTGTCACAGTCCTAATCTCTTCAATGGCAGCAACTTTATGCTTGTATGATGCAGGTAAGGATCTGAGCACTTTGGCAACAATCTCTAATTCTTCCAATATTCTACTAGCACTCTTGATACCGGTCACAAGTTCATTCACTTTTTGCATGTAGGAAGTAATATTTTCATCTTCACTCATCATCAACCTTTCGTATTTACCCTTCAGGCTCTATAGCTTGGTACATTTGACATATTTATCACCTTCATACAAAGTTTCCAACTTTTTCTAGATTTCATGAGCAGTTTTCAATTCTAGGACATTTGTCATTTCTGTATCAGTCAGGGCACTGAACAATGCTTCTTTAGCTTGAATATTGTATTCAGCTTCCTTGAGTTTGTCTAGAGTTGAAGGGCCATTCTTTGAAATCTTATACTCATCCTTAGTTATCAACCAAAAGGCATCACCCATACATTTCAAATGACACTACATGCACACCTTCCAAAGGGAATAATTTGTTCCATCAAATCTTAGACTTTCCTTCTTGTAAGTTAGCATCTTGGATCTCCTCAAGTGGTCAAGATTCTTTTAGGGGAACTGGCTCTGACACCAATTGTTGGAATTAGCTTAGACAACTAAGAAGGGGGGTGAATAAGTTGTCCACAACTTTATCCTTTTCTGCTTTTAATCTTTTTTCACAACTTACAAATAGATTAATGATATAAACATTGAAGCATAAATTAACAACACATGAGCAGAAACAAAATGAACACACATAACACCATAATTTTTATATGGAAACCTAGTTAAGGGAAAACCACGGTGGGGGTTAACCCACAAGATTCGTACCATGTTAAAAGTACTTAAAAGAAATGGGAAGGCACTTGCCTTCGGGTGCATTGCCTAGAGCTCACTGCTCAAAGAGACTCACTGCCTACAAGATTTTATGTTTAATACAGAAAGAGTGAACTAAGAAATAGCATCTTCATCATGCCTAGCTTAGTCCCATTAAAAGCTCACAAAACTTCTGCTCTGCCCCAAAATACTTCTTCACTAACTCTTCATCGTTTACTGCTCTTGTTCTTCTGCTTCTTCTCTTGTCTACTCTGCCTTTGTACCTTTCTTAGGATTTTATCATTTTCACACAAGGACAACTTTCCACAACTCATCCACAAGTATTTATACTCTTCATCAACCTTGGAATGAACATCAAGGTCAGCTTGACTCAATGCAGATTGAACTATTTTATTGGCCAAACATAGCTAGGACACTAATCTTCTTAATAAACAGCTACACTCTAGAGAATTTCTTTTAGATCATCCGCAACATGATTGAATCATTCGGTCAACCAAGACTAGGAAGAATAGCAACACCAAGGAAGAAATCTTTAATCAATGAACTCAATCTTCAATGTGGACCTCCAACACAATAGGCACAAAATTCAGAGACCTCCACAAGCACATTAAATTCAAGAATAACATCCGCACTACTCCAAATCATCATAATCACTTGCATCTTCATCTAGTACCTCAAGAACACTATCTGTCATGACTGTCACACTAGAAAGATTGCTTGTGGACCTCCAAACCATGAACCACTTGAGTTGAGGATACACAGTGACTTCCCAAACATGCCTCTAGATCCGTAGATCATAAGTTTTCATTGCGGAGCAATACAGACCAATTTCCTATCACTTTATCTCTTCTAAACACTGCAAAACCTGGTTCTACTCAGATGGCCATAGCTTCTTCAAATCTTCATGCGGACCTCTCAAAATCTCAACTGGAGCTACTTCAGACCTTCCTCTACATAGCCATATGGTCTGCATACTGTGATCTTCATTCCTCTGGAAATGCGGAGCAATCTACTTCACTAATCTACACTGTTTCCCCTATTTCTGACAAAGGGATATGTTAACATCAATGACAACACATCATAAGCACATATCTGCAACAAAGAGGACATCAATAAAATCTTCAAGATTCACAGAGCCATTGGTTTAAATTTTGGTTCATAAGAAAGAAACTAATTAGATTGAGATTAATAAGAAAACTCCAACCTCTCAAAAGGATCAAGAAGAAATAATAATAGAGGATGTACATGGAGAGGAAGATGCAAATGAAGAAATGGAGCAAGATTAGACTCACCTCATCCCATCAAAGACTACCTCTATGGAACAATCACAACAAGAAAATCAAATGGTAAAAGAGGGTAGAGAGGAGGAAGTCTTGACTATAAATGAACAAGAGGAGTTAATAAATACCATTGAAAAGGAGACAAAGTTTATTGATACACATTTATTAATGTCTCCATAACAGAAGAGGATCTACATAAAGAAGAATTTTATAAGGAAATTCTTGAACAAGAGGGAGAAAATCTAGAAGTGGAAGAAACCTTAGACCAAGAAACCCTTAATCAAGAAGAACAAGATAAAGAGAAAGAATCAAAACAAGAAGAAGATCAAGCTCACATGAGTGTTAAAATTTGTAAACCAGATTATAACCTAGAATCAATTGAAAGAGTTAGAAACATAAATTGTAAATGCAAAAAATAATAACAGCGATACCATGAGATTGATGTGAAATGCTCGAATGGCAAAATAGAATCAGATAACTATCTCTAATATCGAATGAAAATACAAGGTAGGTTGCATTCTTATATAGACCAGAGAGAGGGAGGAGGTGGCAACACCGACCAATGAGGAGAAACCATCTATTAGACTAAAGATAGCAAAGTATTTTCCCAAGATAGCTAATTGATGCTCACATGTAGGAAGGTGACACCTCGCAACCACTCACATAATAAGACATGCTTTATTAACCTAAGCAAGCTTAAATAAATATGTAGGAAAAACCTTATAATAAGAAATAAAAAACCTACACTAACACCCCCCTTAAGCGTAGCTTAGGTGGGTAAAGAGATGGGTCCCGACAAATCAAGCCTAATGAGGTACCCATGTACAATGAATTCCCCCCCAAAAGAGAAGTAGCCCCCCTCAAAAGAGAGTACACCCCCTTGAATAAAGAGAGAAAGAAGGAGCTAAGAAGCCCCCTAAAAGGAGGACACCTACCACACCCCAAGCAAAGCTCGCAAATGAATGAACTTGCTCTTAGTGAAGGGTTTGGTGAAGATGTCAGCTATCTGATCCGATGTCAGACAATACTGAAGATCAAGAACCTGCTCATAAATCAGCTCATGAATGTAGTGCATGTGAATCTCAATGTGTTTGGTCCGCTGATGATGGACCAGATTGCGAGAGATCTAAATAGCACTCTAGTTGTCACAAAAGATGACCGTAGGCTTCCTGAAGGAAATACCAAACTCAGTGAGAATGTGTTGAAGCCAAATGGCTTCAATAGTAGCATTAACTGCTCCTCAATACTCAGCCTCTATAGATGAAAGAGCAATAGCAGACTACTTCTTGCTCGACCAAGAAATCAGACCAGAACCAAGAGAGAAGTAATACCCTGAAGTAGACTTGTGATCCTGAGAATCACCTACCCAATCTGAATCTGTGTATCCCACCAAGTCAATATCCATGCCTACTACATAATGAATCCCATAACTATGAGTCCCTTGTACATAGTGAAGAATCCTCTTAGCTGCTTTCCAATGCAGCTCATGTGGCTCTTGCATGAACCTGGAGACCAGGCCCACGGCATATGAAATATCAGGCCTCATGTGAGTCAAGTATATGAGACTCCCAACCAATTGGTGATACAAGGTAGCATCTACCAAAGGTGAAGAACAAGAAGCCTCAAGTTTGACTCCTGACAGAAAGGGAGTCAGTGCAGGCTTATAGTCAGCGATGTGAAATCTGGAGAGCATATCAAGAACATACTTGGGCTAAGAAAGAAAGGTACCAGCTGAAGACTGTGTAATCTCAATGCCTAAGAAATAGTGAAGAAGACCCAAGTCAGACATTAGAAAATGATCATGAAGGGTAGTTTTCACTACCTTGATGGTGGATGAGGAACTCCCTCTAATCAGCAAGTCATCAACATAGAGAACAAGGAAAGTGAGAGTATCATCATGTTGTAAAATGTAGACGTTCAGATCATAATGGCACCGAGTGAACCCAACTAATAGAAGAAAGGAGTCAATCTTGGCATACCAGGCTCAAGGGGCCTGTTTAAGGCCATAGAGAAACTTTCGAAGTCGGCAGACAAGTGAAGGATCCTAGATGAACCCCTGTGGCTGCTCCATATATATCTCCTCCTAAAGGTCACCATGAAGAAAAGCACTCTTCACATCCATCTGATGAACTTCCCAGTGATGGGCTGTAGCAATGGCAAGGACAAGTCAGATTGAATTCATCTTGGCAACCGGTGCAAAAGTCTCAAAGTAGTCAATCCCAGGAACTTGGGAGAATCCTTTTGTGACCAAGCGAGCCTTATGTTTA
Source organism: Cunninghamia lanceolata (assembly GCA_027924645.1). Lineage (NCBI taxonomy): Eukaryota > Viridiplantae > Streptophyta > Pinopsida > Cupressales > Cupressaceae > Cunninghamia > Cunninghamia lanceolata. Next base: position 8,197,759 of record BSBN01000934.1, read on the forward strand.
TCGACCGACCCATCTATAGCAAATTTTGTTTGATAGACCCACTTGCATCGAACAAGTTTTCTTCCCTTAGGAAGTGGGACTAAATCCCATGTATGGTTCCTTTCCAAGGAACTAAACTCTTCCTGCATAGCAACATCCCACTCGGGGACACCAGAAGCTTCCTTGAAGGACTGTGGATTAGAAGCTGAAGCAAAGAAGAGATGAGGAGCCTGCTCAAACTATGACCTTGTTCTTCTCACATCTGAAGGATCACCAACCTAATCACCTGCTGACTCCAAAGTTTGACGATCCCAAAGAGGCCCAGTGGCAGGAGAATCTAGAGGAGAATCAACATCCTCTGAATGATGACTAAGAGAGGAGGAAGATGAACCCTCATCATCGCCATCTGAAGTGGAGGAAGAAGACTCCTCAAAAGGATTAAGGTCCTCAGAAGAACTATCATCATGAAGTCGCAGTGTCTCCATGGGAATGAAATATGGAGAAATGGTAGAAGAAGTATCCTCCTTAAACCGAACATTCCTCTCAATAAAGAGCTCATGTGTGGTAGGATGGAGTAGCCTATAGCCGTTGACACCATCTAGATAGCAAACAAATATGCAAGGCCTACTTTGCGGATCCATAGCCTTGCATTTCTCTGTTGGAATGTCGGCCCATGTAGGAGACCCAAATACTCGGAAGTGCTTGACTGTGGGTTTCCAACCAGTCCAAGCTTGAAAAGGAGTTACCCCCTTCAAAGCTCGGTGAGGAACCTGATTCTAGATATAACACGCACAGTTGATGGCCTCTACCCAATACTGAGGTGCCAATGATTTGGAGTGAATCATGCAATTGGCCATTTCCTTCAATGACTGATTCTTTCATTCTACAACTCCATTTTGCTGTGGACTATAGGGAACTGTGTGCTGAAGATCAATGCCCTCTGAGGCACAAAACTACTCAAACCTTTGGTTGACATATTCCTTGCCATTATCGGTGTGCAGAATCTTGACATCCTTCCCAGATTATTTCTCTACAAAAGCTTTAAAGTCCTCAAAAGACTCAAAGACTTTAGAGTTTTGTTTGAGAAAGTATACAAAGGCGTATCGGGAAAGATCATCAATGAAGGTCAATACATATCTAGCTCTGCTAAATGAAGGATGTTGAAATGGACCAACCAATCACTGTGTACTAACTCCAAGATCTCTGTGGCTCTCCGTGCTTTGCCTTTGTCAAATTTTTCTTCAGGATGCTTGCCAAGAATACAACCTTGACAAACTCCATCAGATAATCGAATAGAAGGCAACCATGTAACCATGTCATGCTGACTGAGCTGCTACAAGTAGCGATAGTTCAAGTGGCCAAATCACTGATGCTACAAATGGCTCACCTCATCTAAGTGAGTGAGCAATGCAAGTGAAGGAGAATCAGGAACAAAATGAGAAAAGTGATAGAGCCAAGAATGGTTATCAACTTTTCCTACAGCAACTGTAGACCCACTGTGCAGATCACTGATAACCACTGAGTCAGGTGTAAATTCAACTCTCTTGCCGGAACCTATATGGGTGATCTGGTAGACAGCTAGGAGATTAGTTGACAAAGAAGGCACACAAAGAACATCATGGAATGTCCCATCACCAACATCAATAGACCCTCTCCCAAGAACTTCCTCTGGTGTATCATTACCCATAAGAATATTAGGCATAGAACATGACTCCAAGGATGAGAAACTTTCCTTTTTATTGGCCATGTGGTGAGAAGCACCTGAGTCAATTACCCAACTATTTGGTAGTGTGACAACTGCAACAAGGGCCTTGCCCTTCCCCTTACTTATTTTCATGTCATTTGAAGATTGTGAAGAATCTTCTTTAGCTGAATCTGGCACTTTGATATTATTCTTCTCAAGAAGATAAGTGAGATGAGCTATTTGCTTTTTCAAACACTTATGCTCATCATGACCAAGTTTCTTACAAAAGGCACACTTTGTCTTCTCCTTTTTAGACATGTTGTCTTTAGAGGAAGACTCAGGAGCTGCACTATTTGCAGCTTGTTTTGGACCTTGTTTTTTCTCTCCTTGATCCTTTTGTTTCTTATTTTTCTTTCCATTGCCTTTCTGATCTTTAGTGCCCTGATTTGTAGCCAAGGCATGAGACTTAGAAGGCTTAATAGTGCCCATGTGAACTAATTTATCCTGTTCTTTAGTGAGTTCATCAGCAAATTCATCTAAACAAGACATTTTGTAGGTAGTCCCAAGAGCACTTTTGGTGGCATAAAATGTAGAAACAAACACTAAGTAGTTAGGACCAAGATTAGAAAGAATACTTAAGATCAATTGTGGATCTTTCTTTTCAATCCCACATTGTTTCAACTATAATCTAATGGCCTTTAGCTTTGTGAAGAAGTCTTGTATTGTATCAAAATTACATGGATTTAACCCTATTAGTTCATTCTCTAATTGATGTCCCCTTAATTCATCTTGTTTACCAAAGAGATTTTCTAAAGTAGTCCATACATCATTTAGTGTTGTAGCAGATTCAACATGAAAAAGAAGATCAGGAGATACAGACATGCATAGAGTTCCAAAAGCTTCATCTAGCTTGTTATGAAATTTAGGCCTTTCTGCAATTAAGGTTGGTTCAATTTCTAGACCCATTGTTACTCTATATAGTCCTGACTTCTTAAGTTGGATAGTCATCTTGGACTTCCACTCATAGTAGTTGTAGGGTGTTAGAATAGGCACTGTTAATTGATCCATCTCAATGTAGAATTAGATTGTTGTTGTTGTTGTTGTTGTGAGGAAAGAAAAGATGCAAGAATACACAAGACACCCCCCCTTTTCCACTCAATCAAAGAACCCTCCCAAAGAAAATTTGATTTGGTACTTTATATTTAGTGCGTTTACAATTTCCACCAGCAAGAAATACTGAGTGGACTTGATCTCAATGCTATTACAGATCCTTAAAAAGAGCATATGGTGAAACTAATACTTAGGGCAAATGCCTAGTAAAATAAATAGCACCACTGCAAACTACATGAAAAAAATTGACTTTCAAAAAAAGAATCACCTCAATCCGAGGTTTTATGCAAAAGTTCTGCCTCTTCAGAATTCCCAAAACAAGGACTACGCAGTGTCCTGACTAAGAATCTGTAATTTCTGAAAAATCTCTACACTAAAATAAAAAAAGACTATACTAGTACATAGAGCACAAAAAAATAGCCAAGATCAAAAATAATTTCGTGAGAAATGGAGTCCATATGAGCAAGAACGAAGCATTTGAAAACTGTATTCAAATCTACAACTACTAATGGAGAGGGGGTCTTCTGTAGCTTTTCAAGTTTGTTTCTGTAAAATATACAGTCCACATGCAAAAACTAAAAGATACCTAGATGGTTTTTTTGAGCTACGAACAAAACTCAGAAGGTGTTTTTCTTGCTGATGTACAGAAGATGTAGATCTAGTGTAAAATAGATGCCTTTAGCCACAAAAAAGACCCCATCAACCAAAAAATGGCATGCAAAGGTAGAATCAGCCACCTAAGTCAAGCAAAGGCATGCTGCAACCTGCAATACTGATTAAAACACCAAATATGCAAGCCGATTAATAGATTTGAGCAAATCAAGATTTACCAAATCTTCATAAATCCTTTATGATTCTCCAGATCGTTCAAAAAATTCAAGAGAAGAGCATACGGGATTTCACAAGATCTCTACAAAGAATCTAACCTTACAAAACTTCCTTTGATACCATGTTAAATTTTGCCATCACACCAAAAGCATGTACTTGGTGGAGACGGATCACATCATCAATATAGTTGCTATGCCAACACCCCCCCACACGATAGCATCGGATACAACCATGTACCATGTGGGATTCGTACCCACTATGTACCACATTGATAAGCCTAGCTTACGTGGATGAAGGGTCAAGGGCTCAAGGGACTCGAACCAATGACTTGCACTCTGATATCATGTTAAAATCCGTAAAACAAATTATAACCCAGAATCAATTGAAAGAGTTAGAAACATAAACTGTAAATGCAAAAAACAATAACAGTGATACCATGAGATTGATGTGAAATGCTTGAATGGCAAAATAGCATCAGATAACTATCTCTAATATTGAATGAAAATACAAGCTAGGTAGCATGCTTACATAGACTAGAGAGAGGGAGGAGGTGGCAACACCGACCAATGAGGAGCATCCATCTATCGGACTAAAGAGAGCAAAGTATCTTCCCAAGATAGCTAATGGATGCTCACATGTAGGAAGGTGACACCTCACAACCACTCACATAATAAGACATGCTTTATTAACCTAAGCAAGCTTAAATAAATGTGTAGGAAAAACCTTATAATAAGGAATAAAAAACCTACACTAACAATGAGGACCCTATTGTCCCCACATGCCTCAAGATAGACTTGGAGAACATATAGAAAGTAGTGGTGAAGCTACTATGTCTACAAGCCATTGTGATCCAGGTGTAGAAGGGGAAAATCCAAAATAAATCAAGAACCCTCTCCACCATAAGGACATATGAACTTGGGGAATGACTTGTAGAAATAACCACATGCTTGGTGGACAAATATGACATAGATCTATCTATCTTTGACTATCAAATATTTAGGGAGAATTTGGGAAACAAACAAGGATGAAAGAGAATTGGAGATAGTTATCTCTCGAATGCACAAGGAAAAACAAACTTAAGAAGAATTGAAGCTACAACTAAAGAAAATAAAGACATTTATTAAGGAGCTCCTCACTCCCATTTCTCAACAACAAATAATGTCTTAAAATACCCCAATTTGATGATAAAACAAGACATTGATTCTTTATAGTTAATAAAGAAAATGTCAATTGACCAGTGGGTCTTTCAATTCTTGGTCAAGGATAATAAGGTCTTGGACTAGAATTGTGAATATTATAAACAAGCTTTTCAATTAGAGAAATAGATTAATTATTTCATGGACAACTTCAAGGCTGAAGAGATTAAGAATGAACAAAATCTCAAGATTCTAAAAGAATTGAATAAAATGAGTCCAACAGAGTTGAAAGTTAAAGACATCCTTTAGGATGAGGGACCTAATTTTGTAATTAAGTGTACAAATATATTGAATTTGAAGATAGATATAATGATAGAGTACAAACCCATGATTTTAAAGGTTCAAAAGGATATGTTTCAAGCTCTAGGGAATTTTGAGGAAGTTGTAAATGATGTTATAGATCCTAAATTGTACTTGGAAGATAAGTGTAGATTGGATAGATTAGCCATAATAAAGGAAGTACTGAGGAAGAAAATAGAAGAAATTTTGAAAAGGCTAGTCTCGATAAACGCATGGAGACAAAGTCCAAGTTTAGGGTAATAGAAAAGGATTTTCAATTATTGAGAACCAAAATAGATTTTACTCAAAGGATTTTTGAAGAAAGTAAATTCAGACTTCAGTGGGTAGATGGACATGATGAAGACTACCTCGATAAATGTTTTGGAGACTTTTCAGATTATAAATAGAGATGAGGCACCATGGGGTCTTCTATTTTAGGAATTTCAAATTGAACGTTATTTTTGGCATGCTAATATTTAATTAAATTTATTATTTCAGGTGATGTAAAAGGGTCCCACTAAAATTATAAAGTGGTTCCCAGTTTTGAATGAGCATTTACCTTGCATGAGTTTGTTAGAATGTTTGCTTGACCTTATTCCAAAATTAGAAAAATTAGTCTCCAATTTTCTAGTCCGCATGTATGTAGTGAAAATGGGATAATTGCATAGATATTTTCAAGAATAGTTAGCTTTAGTTGTAAAGTTAGCTTATTAGTTTCTTGGATCTATAAAAGGCTAGTGGGGTGCTGCCACAATAATGGGTTACACTTTCTGGGACATCCTGATTTTTGTTGAAATCACATATTTTTAGAAAATATAATGATTTAAGCCTTTAAAGGTTCCATTTAAAGGATTTTATTTAAAGAGGTTTGATAAAACCCTCTTAGATTCAAACCCCCTCAGATAAAACCCTACTAATTTTAAACCATACCTATAATGGAGTCTCCGCTACACCTATCAAAATGCTGATAAAAAACCACTTTTGATTTCCTTTTTGGGGGATCAAATGAATTCATTTAAAATTTATGTTTTGTAATTATGTAGTCCTTATTATAAGATTCTCAAAAAGTATAATTTTAAATATATATAATTTGATTATTATATTTTTTTATTTCTTGTGAATGTAGAATTTTCACCGAACATCAAGGTCTTTGTTCTACACACATTGAAAATTAGTAAATTAGTGAAACAAATTCTAAAAAATATCTATGCCCTAGGTATTCATGTCCTTGTTTCAACAAAAACAAACAAAATTGAATTTTGACACATACATAAAAAGTTATGTTTTACGGAATATGCCTATGTCTAAATTATATTTAGTTCGACTTCAAAACTTAATTATAAATAAATATTCTACAAAGCATTATAAAACCAAATGCATGCCCTATATATCGGTGTTACCAATCAAATTTAGAAGAATCAAAATTTTATCCTTTGTAGAAATAAACTTATGTGCTATAGAATACACATCACTTTAAAAAATTGTTGTTAACTATTAAAAACTAGTTATCAAAGGAGAGACAAAAAAATTACAATTTAACTCCAACTTTTAATATATATATATATTTAGAATCTACAAAGAAAATCTCACAAATCACTAGTTTGCATCATCTTCAAATTCCTAACAGTTTAGCCGCTATAGGTGTCAAAAAGCAAAGATTTAGTTCAAAATGTTAATTTCAATGCCAAGTTTGGCCAAAAAGTGTAACCCATTATTGTGGGATGACTCAGTGCCTATCTTGTAACAGGGCCCACTGGTCCAATAGTTTTAGATATTTTTTGCATTCTAGTTAATTTGCATAAGTTAGATTTGGTGTTCAGTAGTTAGAAGGAAACTATTTGAAGGAAACAACCAAATGATAGTGTAGCACCTTGTTGGATTTATACCTAATGTTTCAAGAAAATAAATAGAATGGTTCTTGTTTCTTCATATCTATTTGCTCATTTATCGTGTAGTGCCTAAACTCTTTCTTGATTAATTGATTACTTGGGAAAATATTGTGTTTCATTGGTAAATATTGAAAAGGGAATTATGGATTTATACTTTAACTTGTGTGTGTAATACAATGTTTGAATGTTATTTTTTCTTTATCATTTAAATTTTGTCATAATCTTGCACTATTAATATAAAGGACAGGGTTGATAACTAATATTGCATTACAGTTAATTAAAGTTCTCAAGTTTTCATTGGTTAGAGATTTAATTGAGAGTGCTCACTATATTTATTGCTTTACCTTGAACCTTTTTTGTCCTTTTTTACAAATTGTTAGAGTAGGATCTAGATTGAGCATAATCTAGTTTGACCAAAGTTAAATTAGGGCCCTTGAACACACATACCACACTGACCACTTAGTATGCACGGTATAGTTGTAACCCAACTCCTTAGACCTTGGAGGTAATTGAATCTAGGATCAATTGTCTTTTTGAGAGGGGTAACATGATCTTCACCCTAACTATGTTGCATGTGTCAATATGGCCTTCAACAAGTCATCATCCATTACAACTGATTTATAGTGATTTATGTGAATCGAGTTATCCTTTACTTTTAGGCAATAGGTACCTTCTCACTTTTATTGATGATGACAACAAACAAGTATAGGTCTATTTTCTTGAAAGGAAAAGTCACATATTTGAGGTTTTTCAAAAGTATGAGGCATTAGTTGAAAACTAGAGTGGAAAAAGAATTAAATTCCTTATGATGGATAATGGGGGTAAATATTGAAATTATGCATTTGAATCATTTTGTGAAAATTTTGGTATTAAGGTGCAAAGAACAATTCCATATACCTCTCAACAAAATGAGATGTTTGAAGAGATGAATAGAAGTCTTTTATAAATGGATCATTGTATGTTATATTTTAAAAGTTTGCATAATAAATTTTAAGGTTCGGTTGTTTCTTGTGCTATACACATTGTGAATAGAATCCTCACTAGATCTGTCATACATGTCATCCCTAAAGAAGCATGGAGTGGAAGGAAGTCCCACAATAGTTATTATAAAGTATTTGGGTGTATTTCTAGAGCACACATCCCTAATGAAAAGAGGAAAATGTTAGATCCAAAGAGTCATAAAATGTTTGTTTATGGGTTATAGTGAAGAATGAAAGGCTTACACATTAGATCATTTGGCAACAAAAAATCCTTTATTAGTAGAGATGTAAAGTTTGATAAAAATTCACAACTTACAACCACTTCTTCTCAATCTTAAACAACAAATACTTTCCATATTTTAGAGATTTTGCAAACAAATGGAGACTATATTGATGAGGTTGAGGTGTGTACTACTACAATTGAAGATAATATTATTGAATATAAATAACTAATGCTTGCACAACCACTCCTTATTTTATGGTAGTGATCTAATAAAGATCTTTTAGCAAGATAGAAGACAAAGAGTGTTGAATAGATATATAGCCAAGGATCCAAGATCCAAGGAAGGAATGGTAGTGCTCTCATGGCCATAACCCTATAGATAAATGATGCAATCTCATATGAGTAAGCTAGAGGGAAGACAAAATGGGAGTAAGCCATGAAAGAAGAATTTGATGCATTGCTCAAGAACAAAACTTGGGAATTTGTGCCCCTCCCCAAAGCTAAGATTGTTATTGGTTGCAAATGGGTTTACATAACAAAATTCAAATTAGATGGTACTATAAAAAAATTCAAAGCTAGATTGGTTTCTAAGAGATTCAATCAAAAGGAGCATGTTGATTATGAAGAAATATTTCCTTCTATTGTTAAAATGAAAACAGTTAGAATTTTTTTTATTATGGTCCTAGTCTTGAGAGGCATATTCATCAAATGAATGTTAAGAATGCTTACTTAAATAGAGATTTATATGAAGAAATATATATGGATCAAGCACTAGGTTTTGTAGATAAAAATATGCTAACATTGTTTGTAAAATAAAGAAGTCACTTTATGGCCTTAAGCAAGCACCAAGAGTAGGGAATGAGAAGATTGGTAGGTACTTTTAGCTTCATGTGTTTAAATAATGTAAATCAGATTTGAATCTTTATGTGGAAAAAGTCTAAGATGACATTATTCTTTTTGTAGTTTATGTAGACAATTCACTCATTGTTGGACTAAATATTGGGCTAATCAATTATTTAAAATCAAATTTTATAGGTCATTTCATAGGAGTGATTTGGGTGAACTAAACTATTCTCATGGTTTACAATTTTGTAGGCTACATAATAGACTATTCATCTCACAATCAAAATATGTTATGGATTTTTTATAAAAGTCTAACATGCTTGAATGCAAGCTAGCCTATACTCCTTTTCAATTTGGAGTCAAGCTTACTAAAAAATGTACTTCAAAGAGGGTAGATGCCTCTTTATACAAACAACTTGTTGGAAGCTTGGTTTATCTAATTCATTATTGACCAAACATTTATTTTGTAGTCAATCTAGTATCTAGATTTATGGGGGCACCTATAGAAAGTCATTTGTGATACATTTGTAGAACAATACACTATGGCTAGAAGTAGGACTTAAGTTCTTTGATTGGACTTATAGATTCAAATTGGGCAGTGATATAAATGACAAAAATTCTTTGCAGGTTATATTTTTTTCTTTGGATCAAACCCTGTTAAATGGAGTACCACAAAAGAAACAACTACATCATTGTCTTCATGTGAATAAAAATATAAAGCAATAGAAGAAACAAGAAAGGAAGTAGTTTGGATTCGAAATATTTTATCTGATCTTGGTCTTCCACAATGTTTTACTACTACTTTGTATTGTGACAATCAAAGTACCATATAACTTGCAAACAATCCACTTTTCCATACTAAACAAAGCATATTCAGATTGATGTTCACTATTCGAGATTTTGTTCAAGCAACTATTGTCAATCTACAATTTTGTCCAAGTGAACAAAAAAAAAGATGATGTATTTACTAAGAGTATGATTGAAGACAAATTTTTGAAATTGGGAGGAATGCTTGGCATTTTAGAGGTGATGTTCATTAAGGGGGGATAGTGGTATAATGTTCCCCTCTCCTTTGTATCTGTTTTGTATTGTTCTAGCCAATTTTAAGGGGAATGTTTGGAAAATAAGATTGTCTAGATTATTCCATAGAACAGTCCAAAATAATAGAACTTTCTAAGATAGAACAAGTTAGAAATTAAAACATTCCAAATTGAAGAATCCTCTAAAAATTGGGAGTTTTCAGATTTTATCCTATAAGCTAAAACTTTAAATATATAATTTTGAACAATAATACAAACATTGGATTGAATGTGACGGAAACTAGATTAATATAATATTTTGTTTGCAGCCGCTGTTATTTTAATTATTGTTTTGGGCCTGCTTTTACATTTAGTTGAACTTAATTGCATTTAGTTCCAGTGGTAATCTATGATTCAATGAAAAATATTGATGAAAGGGAGAACTTGGTGGTGAATTCATACATGTCATTGTCAAGGAACATTATAGAAAATAATCAAATATTTTGTTTCTTCAATGAATATGGAGATATACGATGAAAATGAGATTTCCAAATCAACCTCAGGGAAAATCAATTTCGTCTATCGTATTTGAATACCTCACAAAGAATTGTTAGTTCCATATATTTTAACAGAAGAAATACCAACGCATTGGTTTGTCATTTTTAATAATTCCTATAAAGTGTTTCAGTCCAGGAACTATCAGATCTGAATATTTTACTTGCTAAGATTAAGAGAATATTTTCTTTTCTATACACCATTGGTTTAATAAGACACGGTGATGTTTATTGTTCATACATGAATCATGACAAAGAATTGATTTTTCAGTTTCTTTTCAGTCAATCCTAAAGTATTAAACCTTATCTCTTACAGCCTTTTATGGTAGATTTCTTCCAGTCCAAAGACACTTCCTGTTCAGTTACATCACAAAACTGTTCATCGAATATGACTTGACATTAAATAAGTCAATTCTAGAAAACATTTTATGTCATCAAATCTATAGGAGAATTTATGTAGATAAACTTGTCTTCTACTTTATCTATAGGATAAAAAAAAGTTGGTATCCATGTGAAGACAGTTTACAGATATAAAGAATTTATGTAGATAAACTTGTCTTCTACTTTATCTAGAGGATAAAAAAAAGTTGGTAGCCATGTGAAGATAGTTTACAGATATAAAACATAAATGGGGACCAGTAAATAGTGGTTAAATGTTGATATTTCATTCTGATACATTGTAACTCTTGCCTATATATTTCTATAGCCAATTAACATTTCACAGAAGAGCCAGCCTATCTCCTCAGAAGCTCTAAGCTTTTGAGACCTATTACTTAGAGGAAAATATGAGAGCGATGCTACTACCTCTCCCTCAAAGGCTCCCAAAATCTCTGTTTTCTCTGATTTTGGAACCTTCTGAGGGGGAGATAGGAGCACTTTATCTCACTTGGATTTAAAGCCATCGTATTGAGTACTCATTTCGTTTAAACGTTTTTACACAAAGAGGGCAGGTAATAGTTTGTGAAATATCTATTCGTACTAACTAGCTATCTTTTGTTACTACTGTTGTCTTTCCTATTTGATGTTATGTTTTATTTTTATTTCTTAGACAGTGCTTCTGCATGTTTGGATCATATTTACTTATTCAAAATTAATTTTTAGAAAAACATAACAATTTCTCGGTATACATTTCTCTTTTTAAACTACAAAGTTTAAGCTGATTCAATTATCTTCAAGCTACAACGGACTCATTTATATTCAAACTGTAATATTTTTTATTTATCTCCTATAGCTAATCATTTATCTTCAGTACGGATGTATCTTATGTATCTTACCCCATACACTACTTCATCCTTTTATTGTGCATCATCATTAAATCTTTCACACTATTTTTTCCCCCTCCTTAAACGAGATAATCAAGGGACAGATTTAAGCTTCTCATCCTTATGATTCATGAACATAACTCAATCTTCTTTTGTGGAGTTATTTGACTGAAGTTTTTTCTAATGTCATTCCTGCCACTAGTGTTAATTACTCTGCTATTCATTCCCGGCCTTCTCTCCGCCCGAAAAGTCTCTTTGTTTCCTTGTGCAGGTTCTCGGGAGATATGGAGGGCAAAGCTTCTAATTACAGGATTTACCCCCATCCTCAAGCTTGGGAACCGACCATCATAGGTAGTGTCAGTATTGTTGATCTCAATCACATTTTCAATATAGATTGCATGCTATCCCAGTTTGCAATTCAAAGTATCTGCAATCAGTGATGGCTCCCCTGATCGCGAATTGAAGTGGTTCCAGCTCCAGATGCCGTTCCAAGATGAAGAGCCCACGTCGGAGGCGAGTGAAGTGGCTGGCCCAACGAGGTCGGGTGATGTTTAGGCGCTGTGTTTTTATGTTTCCTTTGAAGTTTCTCTGGTCTTTTTGGTTAGTCATTTTATGCTGCTACGTTTAAACTATGGTGAAGCCGTGAGTTCTTGCCGGCTCTCTAGGTTTTTGGTTTCGGGTTTTCGTAACCTTTTTTGTATCTGAATTTTAAAGCGTTTAATATATAGTCTGAGGGTCGCCCCTCTTAAAGTTTTTCAAAAATGTTTTTCGAAAGTTTTTCAAAAATGTTTTCTCAGCTTGCTACCACTGGTTAATATTTAAAACAGAAATAGTTAAACATTTTAGTTGTGCGTGCCAAATTCGTATAAAATGCTTAGGGATTGCAAACTGCACAGTTCAAGATGCTTTAATAATGGTATGTACACAACGACGTTACACGTCACTTGAAACTCTTAAAATATAACTGATTGCTTTGGCCTTTCGGAGCTAGAAAGAGCCATAAAATAAACACTAGCATTACAATAAAATTATATTGTAACCACCCATTCTTTATGACATTTGATATATACAGCCTTGACTATCCTTTTTTATTATTCCATCATATCTACTTACAATGGTCCATGCTTTATTAGCCCATGAAGGAGAACTATAGTAACTGTTCAATTTTTGTATTTTCTCTATAGCGAGTCGATAATTGAGTACTTTATGACTAATAGTATTTTTTTTTTTGGAGTTAAGTTTTTATTTTAATATTTGAAAAGATTAAGATGTATGTAACTATTCAATTATTGTATTTAATTGAGTACTTTATGACTAATTTTTTTTTTTTTTTTTTGGAGTTAAGTTTTTATTTTAATATTTGAAAAGATTAAGATGTACTATAAAAACTTGAAAAGATTAAGACGTATTTAACTTGACCATCGTCCATAACACTTTATGCCCACTGTACTCATTCGCAGTTATATTAACCACCAAGAACCTAACAATGTATGTGACAACAAATAAACCTCTCCACTAGTCTTTTATTGTAATTGCTAGGTGTAACAACCTATAGTTTCTCATTCATGTGACCACTTTCTCTACTAATTCCCAAGGTTAAGCAGATTGCCAGATAGGACCCCTTTCACCTTTAAAGCCAAAATAACTCTCTTTTTTTTTCAATCGGGTATAACTTTTTGTTAGAGTATCAAATTTTTGCATTCTTGTAGGCGGTGGAAAGCTGGCTCGGAGTGCTACGTTGTGGCATAGGTCAATCTTCTAGATTATATCTAGATTTTCAAGTATACCTGTTTGAACTTGATCTTTTTTTTACAAACTTCAAACAAGAATAATTTTCATGTACAAAAACAAAATTCAGCAATTTTTTTTCAAATTGCATAGAAAATCATAAGGAATGTTGCCATGATATCAATTTCTCTATGTTGACTTCTATTTTTTATTTCCATAGGATTTCAAATTTGATACTAATACATTTTTCCTATAATTAAATGCTTATCAAAGACTCAAAATCTTGAAACTACTAACGTGTTTGTGCAGCTATATTTGTCAAATACCGAATTCTAAGTACTAGTTTAGTTTCACACATTTTTTCTTAATAAAACATGAACAAGTGTGTATATTTTGTCATTCACACCCACCTATCCTCTCGAGGGGGCATCATCCCATTCTCTTTTGTAACCCTCATCTTTTTTCATAAACCCCATCCTTTTCATCCTTAACATTATCAGCATATATCTTATCCTTCATTGAAATGGCATTCCTTCTTTTAGTTGCAACGTCATCTCAAAGAGCCTGAGAAAAATGTAGACACCTAAACATTATCTAAGTCCTAATTCCTTGATCCTGATCAATTATTTCCTAAACCAGATTCATTCCTGATTTATTATTTTCTCATTTTCCTAGGTCCTAATTCACTTTCCCTAGTCTTAGTCCCCTTCCTACATATGACTTAATTGATTTATTAATTAAATCATTCCTTTTTCCTCATGTAGTTACCTAATAAATGAGCAAAAGAAATAGAAAATTTATTTTATTCTTCACCTCCCATCTTATAACCATCTCCAATAAATCTAAAAAATTAATTAAAAATATTTTTAATTCTCAACTCTCCATCCTTTAACCACTTAACCAACTTGATCTAAGCCATCAATCTATCAACCAATCTCCACAATCAATCATTCAACCTGCAAGCCTATAAATGGACCCTTTACAAGCCATTTTATCAATCAACCATCAGATTAATGTCATGTTGTCATTGTGAGTGACCACATCTATCAACATTTAAGAAAAACTACCCTCGCGGTACAAAATGAGTTGATTTGAGTGGGATTTATTGTTATTTCATTCAATTTTATTAATTCTTATGTTTTAATTGAGATGATAGTTAGGTGCAAAATATGGGTTTAATCTTTAAGGTTTTATTCTTTATTTTGGATTTACATTTTACTATTTACACACACACATAATAGCATTTATATGCCTATCTAAGGTTTGGTCACCCTCTCTATCCAAGTTGGACCAAAGAGCCTAGATGTTTGTTTCTTCCTCATCCCTACCTTAGACCACTTTCATCATTCAATGGGGCAACCATGGCTCACAATGATGAGAGTTATTGCATCTATCAGTCATATGTGGTTGAAGTTCCCTCACAATATAGTTATGTTCATTGTCACTCATAGTGGGTCCTAGCCTCTTTGCATGGTAACTTAAATTACCTTAATCATTTTTGGCCTGCCACTATTGAACCTCTTTGACCCTATATAGACTTTTTATTTAAAGTATACAAAAAATACAAGGCAAGTTAGATAGATTCTAGTGCTCCTTCTTCTAAGCTTGTTCCAACCATCATCTCCTAGACTCAAATGGTTGCTCATGTTCCTCCTCCTATCACTCCAACAACAAAAGGAAAGGAACCCATACTGGTAGACCCTATTGCTCCATCTGTTGAGACTTTAGCATGTACATGATGTAAAAAACTTGAGGTTATGCAAGTATCATTGGTGTGCTACTACTAAAGCACTCTTTACTCAAACCACTACTAACCTTGAGCACCTTCCCCATCCTACCACCTCCTAACCTTAAGCATGCTTTTGTCCCTAAACCTCTTTTTGATCCCAAGCCTCTTCATAGCTACAACCCTCCTCCTACATAGAAGCTAGATGGAAAGAAAGAAAAATGAGTATATGTAGTCGTAGCTCTTTCTACCAAACAACCCCTCATCCCTCTCATTCCAAACTAGACCCTTTTCGCTAAGATACTTAGCATGCTAAATGTTGGAATTATCTCAACCACCACCCTAGCCTCTCTTATTCATTTCATGTGCACCCATCATCATATCTTCCCCAAGCTCTACCTTGCTACTTTCAACATTGGCATCCCTAGACCACTACCAAAATGCAAAACAAAATGCTACCTAACCCCACTATTAGTTAGACCAATAATAACCTTCCTTCACCACCACTAATATCTTCTTTATCAATTCCCCCTATTGTGGAGGCTCCTCCTCTACTGGTGGCTATCGCTCTCATGGATCACTCTTTTATTATTAGTAGTGAGAAGTAGCAGTTGGATCCATATTTGGATATAGAACCATTAACATATTCTACTTAGCAACACATGTTTGAGATTATATCTAATATTCCATCTTTTTCATTATTGTTGACCCTCACTCCATGGATAGATACCTAGGAGGACACTATTCTTATAGTTGCTCTTCCACATTCCATTGGTACTACTTCTTATAGTATTGACCTTGTTGTAGTTCAATTACCTAGTGGTCTTCCTTCCCCCCGTGGACTAGATTGAGATTCTGAAGATGACTTGATGGATCATTAACCCCAAGTGTAGTATCTTCACTCCACTTATATATATGTTGCTTTCTTGTTTGTCTTCTTATCCACATCTTTTTTTCCTAATTTTTTGTTAGTTCCTCTTGGAGGACCCATGGTACTCTTGTAGGTACATGGATACAAGAGAAACAAATGTCATCTCTTTTGTATCAAGCTTCTTCTACTTGTATGCTTTGCTTTTGTGACATTTTGGTGATGATGAAAATCATTAAAACATTTAGGTCTCTTCCACATTGACCCAAAAATTGTCATTTGTTTGATTCTTATGTATTATCCCTCCTTTATTCATGGCATTCTATACTCTTGGGGGATGATCATGATTTTACCCTTGTCCCTTGGTCACACACACACACACACACACACACACACACACACACCCTAAGCATGTAGATCCCTTTGTGTTCTTTCATGTGATGTTTCTCATTCTTAAATGGCATTACTTCTTTTCCATGTCATTCCATGTGTACAATCTCATGTGTACCATGCCTAAAACATCATCTCTTGTGAATGTAGAATGTCATGATGAATAGGACTCTTTTAATTGCTTTAAAAAGGAAGGCTTAATGTGAAAAGTAATGTACTAGAGACAACTATTTCCTTATAGATGAACAATACCATCAAATTTATATAATGTATTCATTTTGGAGAAGACAATTCTGAGGAGTACAATAATAGTCCATTACCATAGTTACTAGTAGTTGTTATTGGACAATAACATAGGATACAAAATTTAGTTTTGTAAGTCGAAGTATAAACATAAGATCAGTAAATGAGTTTGAAAATATGAGTCCCCTATGTTTGGAATTTATATATTAGTAAATCATGTATGATATGGTTGATATCCCATCATGATGTAACTTTCCAATTATGAACAGTTCCATATTATTATACAATTAAATAATATTTGATATCATTGAATCATATTATAGCAGGACATCATTTGGAGCTAAGTCAACACTTTGCATATATGTTGCATTGTAAAGATGGTGTCCCTAGGTGGATGCTCTATAGTATGGTCTTGCTATATTATGAACCTAGTTGGGTTTCCCTACCCATTTTTAAGCATTATTAAATTGATGGGAATTATTAAAAGGAACCTTGTTAGGTTATGAAATTGTAATCAATGAAACTCTATGAGCTATGGCCTTATTTTAGAAGGGGTATTGATAAATGGTAGTTTGTTACATTGTTTGGTTTTAGTCCTTGCTATGGTTTTCCATCCATTGTATTCTTCTATTTTCTTTTCCATGAGGAAGTTATTTGAGTGCTTATGAAACCTTGAGGGTAGAAACCTATGTGGGTAACCCTTGAGAGCTACATGTGACTTCAATCCCATTTGGAAGTGCGTATGTAGGCAGTTCTTGGGCGAAGGATGCCCCTAGGCCTCAAGTCCATAGGAGAGTGGTTTATGAAATACTCTGAGGTATGGGGTTTTCCTACACTTGATGAACCTTCCCTCTTCAGTATGTTTCAGCTTGAGGCTGAAACTACATCAAATGGATATGATCTCACCTTTTAATTAGTAAGTCCCACTATACAATCTTGAGCCAGTAAAAGACTCTCTATTAGCACTAAGCTCACTTACTTTGAGTTTGTTGGGTTAGGTTCTCTAAATCTACCCCAATCATGGATGAAATTTTAGAATTGCCACCTTCATAGTTTATCTCTGATGGGAATGTAGAAGGGTGACTTTAGACTTGTCTAGACTAAAATAATCAAAGTTTTGTGTATTGAATACTATGGGAAAATAATGGTGAGAATTACCACGTATGGTGTTAAGCCTTAACACATGGCTGGTGGATATTAGAATCCTAAGATTGTGATTGGTGTTATGAAGACATTAGGTACTTATAAATAGAAGATTGTCTAATATTACCAATGTAAGTTTGATTTCTATATAATGCATACTATGTTTCCAAGTAACAATTAAATGTATGGAGTGGCCATTGATATTAATTTTTGTTTGTTTATGTTTATGCATATGTGACTAGATAGAATCTAGCTCATGTGGGTCCAATATGTTTATTGAGTGTTGACCCATAATTTAGACCCTTGGACATAAAAGACTTGGTGTATTAGTCTATGGACCTCTATGTGGATTGTAACCAAGTAAACTTGACTAGTGTAGGTGACTCCTTGTGATATTCTTATTGTGTGTGTAGTTGGCTATAAGATAACCCCACATGTTGGAATTGAGTCTGATACAGGTGTGGATAGATGGCTATCACTAGTACTGTGCAAGTGTCAGATGCCAGGTGCTATCCACCGTATCTTAGGATGAGCTGATTGTCACTAGTAGCATAGAGGTGACAAATACTAGGAGCCATCTAGGTTATGATACAGGTGTAGTTTAGCTGGTTGTGACTAGTACCATGCAAGTGACAGATACCAAGTGTTATCTATCATATCTTAGGGTTAGCAAGATGTCACCAATAGAAAGGAGGTGATGAATGCCAAGAGATACCCTTTGGTATGATAGGGCTTAGTTGGCTTTCCCAAGTACCATGCAAGTGATAGATTCCAAGAGCTACATCATACCAATTTGGACCAAATTTTTCTAGTGGTTTGGAGGCAATAGATGTCAAGATCCACCGACTCATATGGTTTGGCAAGATGTGGAAATCTTATTAATGGCCACATGTGATGTATGATGTTACACCTACTCCTTAGCCAATGATGACAATAAGTAATATGGGATGCTTGCTTGTCACTATAGTTGGTTGTGAATATGTATGCTATAACACCTACTTTAGTATGGTATGCTTTCTTGTCATTACAGTTGGCTTTGAATCAAGAAAAAGGATGGGATCCACGGTGTAGCATGAGATGCACCAATATTCCTTTTTCTCATTAGGAGGTATTCATGAGCTTATGTGCTAGTGCACTAGGTAATGGGAAGATGCATCTAGTAGGTTGCATGTAGTTCCTCTTACTGGTTGGTCACTATGTATGTGTTAGTCAATCCCTATGTGCATATGTATTATGGACCTTATGTGTTGTGTATTGTCGCACTTGAGTCCTTGCTAGTGATGACCGCAAGTAGTATGGGATACTTGTTTGTCATCATAGTTGCTTGAAAATCAGGAAAAAATCATGGAACCCATGGTGTACCATTAGATGTACCAACTTTCCTAGTTTTGGTTGGGATATATATTTGAGGACTTATGAGCTAGTAAATCAAGAAAAGGAAGGAATGCTTACGATATGGTCACAACCTTTCCTTTTTCTACATGGTCACTATGTGTACCCATGATGTGTGTATGTTCAAATCACCTTGTGTATATATGTTGTCTACATGAGCTAAACACATTGTGTATATGTGAATTAGGACCAAATTGTGCATATGTGATTCCTACACAAGCTATTTGCATCGTGTGTATGTGATATAGGTGTGAATTAATCACACTGGGTATATGTGTTGTAAGCATGAGATAGTCACTTTGGTTGTCTATGACACATGTATGAGGTATTCACTCTATGTTTATGTGGTATGCAAGAGCTAGTCACTTTGTGTATATGTGACACATGCGTGAGTTATTCACATTGTGAAAATGGGTTGTACCCTTGATCTAGTCACACTGTGTATGTGTGACCCATGTGATAGATAGTCACATTGTGTACATGTGATGTATGCTTGAGCTAGTCACTATGTCTGAACAAGTAACGTTTATATGAGTTCGTCACTATGTGGTTTTATGTGTTATCATACATTGATGTTGGTAGTGAACTAACATTTGATTTGATTGTATTTCCTATTATTCTATTGCATATGAATTAAATTGAAAACATATGATTTACTTAAAAGCTATGATTTAAGAGTGAGATTAGAGATCTCATATCAATGGAGAGGATGAAGCCTCTCTATTATTGGAGCTTCTAATTCCCATGAGGTGATATGTAGGTAGGGCCAAGGTTTAGGTTTGGGTCTAGGGATGACATTGACCCTGGGAGCTTACCATACTCTAGTACGAGTATAGGAGTTTTGGCGTAGAGTTGATGTTGTGACTATAGTTGGTAAGTCTCTATAGTTGGCACTTCTAAATTAGATAGAAGATGCTTGGAGAATTAAGTTAGTACTTAATGTGTACAAAAGAAAAATTAGTAGTAACTAGGTTATTACAAAATGCTTGGCATGTTAGAGGTAAACATTAAGGGATAGTGGTATAATGCTCCCCTCTCCTTTGTATCTTCTTTGTGTTGTTCTAGCCAATCTTAAGTGGGATGTTAGGAAAATTAGAGTGTCTAGATTATTCCATAGAATAGTCCAAATTAAGAACTTTCTAGGATAGAACAATGCAGAAATTATAACATTCTAGATTGAAGAATCCTCTAGAAATTGGGAGTTTTTAGATTTTATCTTGTAAGCAAAAATTTTAAATATGTAATTGTGCACAATAGTGCATAGCATTGGATTGAATGTAATGAAAACTAGATTAATATAATATTTTTCTTCATCCATTTAACTTTGTTTTATACCCTATTTTGCCTTTTGCAGCCCCTGTTATATTTTTAATTGTTGTTTTGGACCTGTTTATACATTTACTTGAACTTAATTGTATTAAAATAGTTCCAGTAGTAATCTATGACTCAATGAAAAATATTGGTGAAAGGGAGAACTTGGTGGTGAATTCATACATGCCATTATCAAGGAACATTTTTGAAAATAATCAGATATTTTGTTTCTTCAATGAATATGGAGTTATACGATGAAAATGAGATTTCCAAATCAACCTCAGGGAAAATCAATTTCGTCCATCGTATTTGAATGCCTCACAAACAACTGTTAGTTCCATATATTTTAACGGAAGAAATACCAACGCATTGGTCTGTCATTTTTAATAATTCTTATAAAGTGTTTCAGTCCAGGACCTATTAGATCTGAATATTTTAGTGACTGAATCAAGGGAATATTTTATTTTCTACACACCATTGGTTTAATAAGACACGGTGATGTTTATGGTTCATATGAATCGTGAAAAAGAATTGATTATTCAGTTTCTTTTTAGTCAATCCTAAAATATAAAATCTTCTCTCTTACGGCCCTTCATGGTAGATTTCTTCCAGTGCAAAGAAACTTGTTCAGTTACATTACAAAACTGTTCATCGAATATGACTTGACATTAAAAAGCCGACTCTAAAAAACATGTTCTGTCATCAAATCAATTGGAGAATTTTTGTAGATAAACTCGTCTTCTACTTTATAGGTAAGATAAAGAAAGTCGGTATCCATGTGAAGACAGTGTATAGAAATAAAACATAAGTAGGGACCAATAAATAGTAGTTAAATGTTGATATTTCATTCTGATACATTGTAACTCTTGCCTATATATAGCTCTAGCCAATTAACATATCACAGAAGAGCCAGCCTATCTCATCAGAAGCTCTTAGCTTTTGAGACCTATTACTTAGGAGGAGGAAAAATATGAGAGAGATGCTACTACCTCTCCCTCAAAGGCTCCCAAATTCTCTGTTTGCTGTGATTTTGGGAACATTGAGGGGGAGATAGGAGGACTTTATCTCACTTGGATTTAAACCCATTATATTGTATTGACTAGTCATTTCGTTTAAAGGGTTTCACACAAAGAGGGCAGGTAATAGTTTGTGAAATTTCTGTTCCTACTAACTTATTTGCTTACCTAGGGACAATTGTAGAATGCATTGTTTTGTATAACTATACAATACCTATCTTTTGTTACTACTGTTGTCTTTCCTATTTGATGTTATGTTTCATTTTTATTTCTTAGACAGTGCCTGTGCATGATTGGACGATATTTACTTATTGAGATATGCACTTATACACAATACATTAGGATATTCACAAAATGTTCAGTGTTTGAGCTTGAGGGGAAAAAATTATATTCAGATTGTCTGTTAACTCTGACTTTGAGGGAGGTTTGTCTCCCTTTTGTATTTTCTTTTGTATTTTGATTTGTCTTGCAAAGAAATGTTTTTCTCTCTTCCATTCAGAGATGGCATCTCTTAAAAGAAATCAAACTCTATAAGTATTGCATGTTTAAATATTTTTTTACCATTAGTTTTGGATCCCTTCGGCATAATATTTCCTTGAGTGACAGTCTCCCACAAGAGATCCCCTACTGTTGGGAAATCTCTAGTTTAGCGTATTCTTTTACCACACTGACATTAGAAGAACAGGAAAAGGTTATACCATGAGTTACTAATATTTGTAAAACACCACAGTCTAACCCTAGCCAGTTTTAGGTTATGTATCTGATAATTTTCATTAGAAATTTGATTGATCAAACCCATCGATACAGGTTTACAAAACATTAAAGCAATGGCAGATAAACATTAACTAGAAGCACAGCTGAAGAGAGAATTTCAACTTTAAAAACTTACCAAACGCATTCAGATTTCGACCTTTGATGTTTCAAAGATTACTCAAAGAAAATAAACAAGGACACGGATCACAAGGAAAGGCATAAGGCTAGTGGACAAAATGACATTTCTAATGGGCACTTTGAACGCAAATGAATGTTTATCAGAAAGAGTTAGCTGCTGGATGTAAGAGAAGATGCTTTCATATCCCCTTCAAAGGCTCCGAAAACTTCCACAGAAAGAGATTTTGGACGCCTTAGAGGATAGTTAATAGCATCTCCTTCATACGTTTCCTCCTCCATACTAATTTTGCCACAGACGCCCTGAGAGAAGGCGTATCTGAGAAAATGAATTCATAAAAGATTAAATGTGCGATTAATGAGAATTTCTCCATAAGAATTTACTACTAAAAATGCGCTTCCTACAAATATTTCAAATCAAAAACATTTTGGGATGCCCAGTTTTGTGCGGACAGCAACACATCTAAGAAAGAATCGCCCGTAGGTTGATTGCTAGGTACCACTTTTATTCTCAGCTTGCTATCATTGTTTAGTATTTAAAACAGAAATAGTTGAACATTTTAGTGGTGCGTGCCATATTTATATATAAAAATAATGGCCCAAGTGGACCACATTTTCAAATGATAGCAACTTGTTAGAGATAGTAAACTGCACAGTTTGAAGATTTATCTGTTTAACAATGGAATGTACAAAACAATATTCCATATGTTATTCGAACCACTTAAAATTCAAGTGATTTTGCTTTGGCCTTTGGTATAGCCATAAATTAAACAAGAAAAACTAATAAGATAAAGCGTGACGTCTGTACCATCATTATAACCACAATTCTCTTTTGGACGCCCATGGTTTTTTTTAAGGACATTTGAAATATTCAGTCTGGCTATCCCTTTTCTGTTATTCCACCATATCTACCATCTAGAATATGTAGTCCACGTCTTATAAGCTCATGAAGGAGAACATTGTAATTGTTCTCTTTTTTTTTTCCCTTATATATCTCTATGCATATGAATGAATTGGTATATATATATATATAAGTGTTTAATATTATTTGTATAAAAAGAGTATATTATACATATTCATAAAAAAAGAGATGAGTGGAAGAAGTCATACCTTAAAGTCTAAGCAGGGCCATGTTTGAACCAACATACTAAAGAGAAAACAAAGTCAGAAAGTCATTGAGTGTGTTGATAAGTGATGCTCAAGAAATCATGCAACTTCAAGTTAACTAGAATGCAGCTATTTTTAAAGAGAGTGTTGTAATTTTTTATTTGATCGCTCAGTATGAGTACTACATGCATTAGAATTTAAATATGCTTATTTTAGAAATGATCTAAGCTTGTTTTGTTAGCTATTTTGCTTAATTGTAAGTTGCATGCTATATGCATGATCAGTGATCACAATTATTTTTGGTATGTGTTATTTTTAGTTGCAAAAACTCTCTAAAAACAGTCGTTGAATTATTCTTTTATGTGTGTAAAGTAGCAAAAAAATAGTGTAAAACGCTGTAATTTTTAACAAGTAATATTTAGATTCAGCCACTCAAATTCAAAGTTGTCTAAGGAGTTCCTTATTTCTATCCTATGTTGTTCACTTTGATAATATGTGCTAATTTATATTTTATTATTGAGTGTGAGCTTTATATTTTTGTTAAGTGGTGTTTTTTAATTTTTTTTGTGGTTCCAATTAGGGACATGGCATGTTTTAGAATCTTCATTTGGTATCAAAGCATGTTATTTTATTTGTGGTTATAGATTTTGCGGTTGAGATATTTCTAACAAATGATCATGTCAAACACTAACTCTTTGCCCATTCCTAAATTTAATGGAAATGATTATGATTATTTGTGCATCAAGATGATGACTTTTTTGAGAGGAAAAGACTTATGGGAGATTGTAGTGATCAGTTATGAAGAGCCAGCTGATTGGACCACCCTTGTAGCTAGTGATATAACTAAGACAGAGGATAAAAAGAAGAATGATCAAGATTTATTCCATATTCAAATAGCTCTAAATAAGAGCCTATTTGTGAGAATTATAGGTCCAAAGATAGCCAAGGATGTCTGGAAGACTCTACAAGAAGCTTACCAAGGTAGCGATAAGGTCAAAAATGTTAAACTCTAGACATTAAAAAGATATTTTAAGAATTTGAAGATGGAATAAGATGAGAGTGTGAGTGATTATTGTGTAAGGATAAAGGATATGGTCAATAAGATGGCTACTTTTGGTGAAATTATGGACAAAGACATTGTGGTTAAAAATATATTGTTGTCTCTAACACCAAGGTGGAATCATGTTGCAATAATCATTGAGGAGAGCAAAACTTTAACTAATCTCAATTTTGATCCTTTAATTGGATTTCTTATGTCTCATGAAGAGAGACTTAGAGACACATTTGGAGAAAGTGATGAGAAAATTTTCTCCTCAAAATTGTAGATCACATAGAATGAAGATGCCAACAATAAAAGAAACCAAGGACAAGGAAAAGAAAAGAATCAACATTATTCAAGAGGAAATAGAGCAGGTAGAGGTACATTTGATAAGAGAAATATTTAGCGTTATCATTGGAACAGGCATGGTCACTTTGAAAGGGATTGTAGGTGGAAAGATGGTAATGAAAGATGAAGTTTTAATTACGCTCATGATGGTGAAGAAGCTTCTCTTAGTAATCTATTCTTATCATATGACAAAGTTGAAAATAATCCTAAAGATGTTTGGTATTTATATTCAAGTTGTTCTAACCACGTGTCAGGGAATAATGATCTTTTTTCCACAATGAATAAAGTTACAAATCCAAAATTAAGCTTGGTGATGACAAGTCCTTGGAGGTTGTAGTAAAAGGAGATACGAAGGTGAATACCACATAAAGTAAGAAATGTGTGAATGATATTTATTACACTCCATCGTTAAAGCATAATTTATTGAGTATTGGACAATTATGTGAAAATAATTACAAAGTGGTGTTCTATAATAAGCAATGTATAATCTCTAACAAGAATCATGCAACAGGGTTGTTATAGTTGTGCCTATAAAAAAGAATAGGATGTTCCCATTGAATGTTGAATGTTGAAGAACATAGTAGTAGTCTTGCCAATATGGCATATGAAGACAAAAGTTGGTTGTGGCATTTTAGGTATGGACATTTAAATTTTCATAGTTTGAAGCTTGTAACATCAAAAAAAAAGTTTATGGTTTGCCTAAGGTTGAAGAGAACAAGGAGGTTTGTGAAGGATGTGCTAAAGGCAAACATGCAAGAGAGAAATTTTCAAAAGGCAATGTAGGAGGTCCCATTATCCACTTCATCTTGTCCATTCCGATATTTATGGTCCTATTCAAACAAAATGTTTGCATAAGTTATCATAATTCATTACATTATTATGATTATTCATGAAAGAGTTGGGTTTATATTTTTAAGGACAAAGATGAGGCCTTTGATACATTTAAGAGGTTTAAAGACCTTGTGGAGAATTAAAGTAGTTACAAAATAAAGTGCCTGAGGACTGATTATGGAGGAGAATTTTTTTCAAGATTTTTCATAGACTATTGTAGTATGAATGGTATCAAAAGATAGCACACCACTATGTACACAACTCAATGAAATGTTGTAGTTGAAAGGAAGAATCCTATAGTGGTTGAAATTGCTTGAAGTATGTTATAAACAAAAGGATTGAGTAACTCATTTTGGGGAGATATAGTTTCTACAATAGTGTATATTGTCATTCAAAGTCCCACTAGTGCACATTACAAGATGACTTGTTATGAATCCCTGTATGAAAAGAGTTGAATGTTAATCATTTGAAAGTTTCTGGTTTTCTAGCTTATGTTCATGTTGTTTATCAAAAAAGATAGAAGTTAGATTGAAAGAGTGAATCATGCATTCTTGTTGGGTACAGTGAACAAAACAAACCTTATAGATTGTATAATCATCTCAATAATGACATTGTTGTGTCAAGAGATGTGATTTTTGATAAGGGGGAGTGCATTGTCATTAAAAAGATAATGTTGATAGGTCTAAATCTATATATAATATTGGTATTGTTGATGATATTGTTAATGAGAAACACACTAATATTTCAGTTCCAAGCACTAAAAATCAACCAACTAGCTTATCTTCTAATTTTAGTGCATGTCCAAATTCAAGTCCAAGTTCTATAAAGAAAAATAAAAAGCCTAAGTGATACAACAACATCCCAATCCAACAAGCAATCAACATCAATAAAAAAAAGTGTAGCTTTAATATTTTAGTTTTGTTTTTTTGTATGGACTTCCAATGGCATTTCTTAGCATTGGTTTCACTTATATCAATCGCATCAAGCAAAGTTGATCATTTGATTCTGTGTTCCTCCAATGGCTTTCGTTGATTAGTTGTGGCAACTAATGCTTCTTCAGTTCAATTTGGTGCCTTGATGGTTAGTTGCACAAGTTTAGTGGTGTTGGAGTACAATACCACTGAGAGGGGGGGTGAATCAGTGGTATACTAATTTTAACAACACCTTAAGAACTTGAAAAATGACAATAGCTTTGGCATGGCAGACTAATGTCAAGAATGCATTAGCAATATTATGAAACAAACAAGAACATCAAACATAATCATGTAACTTGTATAATTTTGATTGACCATAATGAGAATGAATAAAGGATATCATTTCAAACAAAAATATATGATGAATATGCATTCATGTAGATCAAATTGACTTAGAATAACTATAGAACTGAATGACACATGAGTGAAAGAACATGAGGATAAAACACATCAGTGATAGCAACAACCCATAACACAAGTATTGTCCTAAGTGGAAACTCTCTGGGGCAGAAAACCACTTGAAAAATGCCTCACTAGCTTATCGAAAGGAATCTCACTGATTACAGGCCTCACTTGCTTTTTATCTTGCCTCACTGGCAACAATGTTTAGAAGCACCAACTTTAAGGAGCACCAACCCCTAATACATTTAGAAGCACCAACTTCAAGGAGTACCAACCCCTAACATAGCCTTGTAGGAGAACCCATTCTCTACATACAGAAAGATAAATACAAATATAGAGGGTTACTCTGTTTCTCTTTGTATCAGACTGACATAACCTCTACAATGCATGCACGCACACTTGCACATTACATTGTTCATATTATATCAGGTTTTATACACAACATATTACATTATGTCCAAGTCATTCTGTCTCTCTACAGATAGTTGGAGAGTCATAACTATAAACTAAAACTAATTGGTAATTCTCAGCTGACCAAAAAGTTATGTCAAAGAACTTGTTTTAACTACTTCCTTAATCATAATGTAGTATTCAAAACCTTTCTATAAAGAAGCCCTTGTTAAACAATACCTAACTATAACTGAACACGTAACCATAGTCAACTGATGTTTCAACTATTTAAAACTATTTGTAACTATTTGCACTAGAATTTCAAATGCCTGTAAAAGAAAAAAACCTTTTACACAATTAACAATTTATGCCTGAATACATATGAAAATCTAGCTTTATCCATAGAAGAATTTATTCACAACAACAACAAAACTATTAGAGAAACCCTCGAAAGAAGAGATGTTTTCAATTTGAAACCCCAAACACAACTTTTGTGGGTATCCATTCAACAAAAAAATAGAAGTTCTTTTATATCTTCAAACACCCACAGAGTTAAAAACCTTAACATGCCATTTTTATCAAATGCAAAAACTTTAGATATAGAAACCCTTGATCAGTAATAACAAAGATCAAATGTGAAAATAAAAACCCTAGGCACCATTGATGAGAAGAGGAGAAACCCTTTAAACAATCTTTGAAGACTCAGAGAATACTTGCCAAAGAAGAGAGAACAAATAAGATGTTTACCAGAGTAGTTGAGCTTTGTCACATCAACAATACAATCACTTCTAAAGATTCTCAATCTAACCTCCATGATTACCATCATTGAATCAACAGGATCCCAATCAAAGATACTCAACCAGAGTTCCATGAAACCTCATGATGTTTTTGCCATGTGAAACCCTACTTTCTGCCACCGAAGACCAAACAAAGAATATGAAAAATGAGTACTTAACCCTAACTTTTGATAGAAAATGTCTAGGCAATTGGTGCCCTCGGTAAGTCTCAAAGATTTGGTGAAAAACATTCATTTTTGTCATGCCAAACTTTGTATTAACCTGTTTAGGAGGTAAAAACACTAAAGCATGCTAATAAAAACAACTTTGTAACCTTTGCAACATTTGATTTACCCATTAGGAGATCAAAATAAATAATATACCAAGGTCAACACTTTGAATCATAACATAAAAATTGCATGCCTTAGTTCTCATAGGATATTACATATCTTTGAATTCCTTTACCACAACGCTCATGATATTAAATATTTGTGCCAGTTTGAACATGATCAAAATATTCCATATCATATTAACATGGTAACATGATCAAGAGAACCAATGTCAATGAAGGATGCCAAACCGAACATGAACCCACATAAGGTGCCAACCAACCACATAATTGATTACAAGGTCAATATGTTTGTTATCATAATGTCATTGTGCCAAAGACCAACCACTATGAATACCAACTGACATATGTCATAGTTATGAAGATCAACTACCACAAGAGAGAGATAAATATAAATGCCACTATCACCTGAACAACTGTAGATCTATGCCATCACTATGATAACACTGTGTATTTGTTATCAAGACACTATTACCAGATCGTGTGGGTATAGTAGCAGCTGAACTCATGCCAACAGAAAAAGATAACAACCAAGATCTAATCCTTCTAACAAGATCATCCAAAACCACTATCAATCCAATGCCACTGTATTGACAACTCAATGTGCACTATCAAAACTCATTGATGCAAGTATAACATCATACCACCAATGTCAAGAGAAAAAGTAATACAAGGATTATGAGGTTTGTCATCAATAAATCACTTTGCCATCTTGAACATCATGAAACAAGATAACATCCATGTATGTGAACCTGAGCCATAGAGCCATACATATTGAGATATAGGGATACTTAGAGATACTGAGAGACCATGATCAAGATAAATATACTGTGTGAAATGCCATACTATCAAGATACAGATACTACGTGTCAAGGTACCATACATTTCAAGGTCAATGTATCCAACCACATCCTATCCAACTAAGAGAGATTGTGTCTTTGACATCAAGGACAACAACTGAGGACAATAAACTCCCCCTTTGTCCATGATGGCAAAACACAACTCTCTCTACCCCTTTTTGACATCAAAGGCAAAGGAGGAAGGAAAGTGTACCATTGCCTCCATAAATCTAAAAATAATAAATGCCTGTAATGAGATAAAAATAAGCAAAAATGTAAAACCATACCAGTCATACCAAGACTATTCCATGATTGAGAAGTATCCAGAACTTTTGAAACAAAAATGAGATGTCAGTGCCATAATGAAATACTAGCAACATGATAATCATAAAGAGCATGTAGCAAGGATAGACAACAACTAAGGATGCTGATAGAAATAACATTGTCACCAATAGCCAAGCACCATATCAATGATCAACCACCAGAAGAACAACTGAGTATAGCCAAGTACCAAATAGCAGAAATATAATAAGAAGGCTGGTAATCACTTATCATATTACACAACAAAGATAGATAATATGCAAAGAAGCTCCCCCTATCTGAATGCACAAGGGTAACAATTAAAAAACACTGTCAGATCCCTTAATCATTGATAACAAATAATCTGTAGCACCAAAAATATCACTACCACCTCCAAAAGAAAAACCTGTCATAACATGCAGAGCATGAACCTTGTAGATTAAGAACATTTTCAAGAGTATAAGCAACTCCACTTTTAAGAGTACTTTTCATAGCATGAGTATTAGAGCATGAGCAACCAGTGAGCAATCAACACTGTCAGAACATTACCAAAGAGACAAAACACAATACACTTCACTATCAAAGATAGGGCAATCAAAACAAGGAACAACATGGACTATGGAGTGTGCATTGTCAATAGTTTATGAAAGTCCATTGCTTCAATATTATGTTCTATGATGTAGAATGTTACTTGAACCTTCTTTATAATTGAAGTGATATTAGATCATAGTCTTCTTCTTTTCTATGGTTTTTGTACTTGAATAGTCTTCTATAGCACTATCAACAACTATAACACTGGCACATACTATCACACAGAGATAGAAAACAAAGCACTAAACACATTGTTCAAATTGTCTTATTCAAACCACATACTGTTCTACATAGTCTTACATTGGAATTGTACACTGTCTGAAACTGTCTTGCATCAATTTGTATCAACTAGATCAATATGATGATATGATGTTCCAACAACATCTCTGACCTCAACACTCTGTAAACAACATTAACACCAATCATGTGACCAACATGTGATCTCAATGACAAACATCATCTTCATTACTCCAGACTCCACCTTTTGTGACCAAAACATCATAAAACACAACTTCCTTACTATTCAAAGCTCACTACAATAAATCAAAAGACAAATGTGCTTGATCAACTATCACTTGCTCTGTCAACACTGACATAAGTTTTACTTGACAAATTATTCATTGTTCAAACAAATATTTCAAGCAAAGTTTATCCAGTAATCACTGTTACTATTGAAATGACTTGAGCATGAACACATCTCTTTTCCTTTGATGAAGCAACTAAACCAAATAGTAATCACCATTACTGCACCTCAACAAAAAATCATGACAAGGCTAAAAACACTACTATTGTATATACTTTTCTAGTATATATATCAAATTAGGGATATCAGATAAATACAATGTACACCTCTTAATTACATACAAATCTCATGTGTTTACTTAAGTTTCTTGTGCAATATGCACAAGATTAGGTTCTTTTTGTTTTTGTTCAGATTTTCTTCTCCAAACCTTAATGGATTCTTTCTTTTGCTTGTCCAAAGTACTTACTATTTTGTAATATCTAACTGACCTTATAGGATTACTCCAGAAATAATGTGATTTATGTCCAACACTATTGTACTTGTAACAAATGATATTGCCAGAAGAATAATAATATTTGGTTCTTGATTTTCTATAATCATATCTTGCATGCATCTAGCAGTCTCTTCTCATATGTCCAACCTTATTACAGTTATAGAAAACAACATTGTAGTTTTGATTTGACAAACAATAATAACTACAATTCCTAGCTCTATTACCATACTTATGATAGACATAGCAATAACCATGTAATTGAGAATAGTTAAACCTGACCAAATGATATTGTTTGGTAGACATGGGTCTTGAAAAACTATTAGTTCTTCTTCTCGCAACATCAGTAGTTTTATCCTTTGGTTTCTTCTTGTCATCATCAGAAAAAGCAGAATGATAATTCAGATCTATCTTCTGCCTAGGAGTCTGCCTAACCTTGAAACTCTTCCCATCTACTATTGCAAAAACTATTTCCCTTTTAACTTCATCTTTAACAACAAAGCTTTCCCCTTTTGCATATCCTAAGCCAAAATGATTCTTGTAGTTTTTCTGGCTATTCAATATGCCATCTAAAGTATTTGTGCTTTTCACAAACTTCTATATTTTGACAACTTCTAGACTTTTCTTTAGATTGACAACTTCACTGTCAAGTCTCAGACATTCAATTCTTTTCACCTCAAGATCAAAATTTGTTACATCTATTATTTTTTTGCTTTCCTCAATTTCAATTTTTAGACTAATAATCAATTTATCAGATTCATTAACATGACTTTTTAGTTCTGCAATTTGATTTCAGCATTTTCCAACTCTAAAGAAACATTGTCAAAATCTGAACATACCTTGTCCTTGAATTCGTTTTCTTGTTGAAGCTAGTCTTTTAGTCTCCTATTTTCTTCATTAAGTTGTTTGATTGTATCTAGGGCACACATAAGTTCTCCTTCAACATCAACTTGATAATCATCTTTATCAAACTGTTGTCCATCTTCATCCTCAAAGAAATGTTCTTCAGCATCATCAATTTCAACTACAAAATCATCAAGTTCTTGTCTACTAATATTCACATTGTCAAGACTCGTAACATCAGGACTGATCTCTTTATGACATTTTGTATCGACATTCATGGTTGACTCATGAAACAACTCATTGCAGGACTTAACTGAGGCTCACTTTTCAACTTTTTGATTAGCATTTTTCTTTTCTCTATTTGAGGCCTTAATTTTTCTACCCTTTCCCATGGTACTCCACTATCAGGACCTACCCAAGTCAATTAGACTTGAAATAGGGAACCTACACTCTGATACCACTTGTTGGAGTACAATACCACTGAGAGGGGGGATGAATTAGTGGTATACTAATTTTAACAACACCGTAAGAAATTGAAAAATCACAACTTTGGCATGGAAAACTAATGTCAAGAATGCATCAACAATATTATGAAACAAACAAGAACATCAAACTTAGGAGTAAAGATGTTTGTATATTAGACACTCAATTATGTAACTTGTATAATTCTGATTGACCATAATGAGAATGAATAGAGGATATCATTTCAAACAAAAATATATGATGAATATGCTTTCATGTAGATCAAGTCGGCTTAGAATAACTATAAAATTTAATGACAGATGATGAGTGAAAGAACATGAGGATAAAACACATCAGTGATAGCAACAACCCATAACACAAATATTGTCCTAAGTGGAAATCCTCTGGGGCAGACAACCACTCAAAAAATGCCTCATTGACTTATCAAAAGGAATCTCACTGATTACAGGCCTCACTAGATTTTTATCCCGCCTCACTGGAAACAATGTTCAAAAGCACCAACTTCAAGGAGAACCAACCCCTAATACATTTAGAAGCACCAACTTCAACTAGCACCAACCCCTAACACAGCCTTGCAAGAGCACCCACTCTCTGCATGTAGAAAAGATAAATAAAAATATAGAGGGTTACTTTGTTTCTCTTTGTACCAAACTGACATAACCTCAACAATGCATGCAAACACACTTGCACATTACATCATTCATATTACATCAGGTTTTATACACAAGATATTACATTCAGTCCAGGTCATTCTGTCTCTCTACAGATAGTTAGAGTCATAATTGTAAATTGAAACTAATTGGTAGTTCTCAACTGATCAGAAAGTTATGTCAACTTGTTTTAACTACTTCTTTAATCATAATATAATATTCAAAACCTTTATGCAAAGAAGCCCTTGTTAAACAATACAAGAATATAACTAAACACGTAACCATAGTCAACAAATGTTTCAACTTTTTAAAATTGTTTGTAACTGTTTGCACCAGAATTTCAAATGCCCTTAAAAGAAAAAAACCTTTTACACAGTTAAGAATTTCTACCTAAATACATATGAAAATATGCCTTTATCCATAGAAGAAGTTATTCACCATAGTAACAAAACTATTAGAGAAACCCTCGACAGAAGAGATTTTTTCAATTTGAAACCCCAAACACAATTTTTGTGGGTATCCATTCAACAAAAAAACAAAAGTTCCTTTATATCTTCAAAGATGCATAGAGTTAAAATCCTTAACATGCCATTTTTATCGAATGCAAAAACTTTAAATATAGAAACCCTTGACCAGCAATAACAAAGATCAAATGTGAAAATCAAAAGCCTAGGCACCATTGATGAGAAGAGAAGAAAACCTTTAAACAATCTTTGAAGACTCAGAGAATCCTTGCCAAAGAAGAGAGAACAAATAAGATGTTTACCATAGTAACTGAGCTTTGTCACATCAACAATACAACGACCTCTAAAGATTCTCAATCCAACCTCCATGATTACCAGCATTGAACCAATAGGATCCTAATCGGAGATACTCAACCAGAGTTCCATGAAACCTCATGATGTTCTTGCCATGTGAAACCCTACTTTTTGTCACCAAAGACCAAACAAAAAATATGTAAAATGAGTTCTTAACCCTAAGTTTTTCCAAAAAATGTCTGAGCAATTGATGCCCTCGATAAGTCTCAAAGATCTGGTGAAAAACATTCATTTTTGTCTTGCCAAACTTTGCATTTACCTGTTCAGGAGGTAAAAACACTAAACCATACCAATAAAAACAACTTTGTAACCTTCACAACATTTGATATACCCATTAGGAGATAACAATAAATGAGATACCGTGGTCACCATTTTGAATCATAACATAAAAATTGCATGCCTTAGTTCTCATAGGATATTACATATCTTTAAACGCCTTTACCACAATGCTCATGATATTAAATATTTGTGCCAAACTGAACATGATCAAAGTATGCCAAACCATAATAACATGATAACATGATCAAGAGAACCAATGCCAATGAAGGATGCCAAACTAAACATGAACCCACATGAGGTGCCAACCAACCACATAATTGATTACAAGGTCAATATGTTTGTTATCATAATGTCATAGTACTAAAGACCAACCACTGTGAATACCAACTGACATATGTCATAGTTATGAAGATTAATTGCCACAAGAGAGATAAATATAAATGCCACTATCACCTAAACAACTGTAGATCTGTGCCATTACTATGATAACACTGTATATTTGTCATCAAGACACTATTACTAGATCATGTGAGTATAGTGCTAGCTGAACTCATGCCAATAAAGAAAGATAACAACCAAGATCTAATCCTTCTGACAAGATCATCCAAAACCACTATCAATCCAATGCCACTATACTAACAACTCAATGTGCACTATCAAAACTCATTAATGCAAGTATAACATCATACCACCAATGTCAAGAGCAAAAGTAATACAAGGATTATGAGGTTTGTCATCAGTAAATCACTTTGCCAGCTTGAATGTCATGAAATAAGATAACATCCATATATGTGAACCAGAGCCACATAGCCATACACATTGAGATATAGAGATACTGAGAGACCATGATCAAGATAAACATATTGTGTGAAATGCCCCACCGTCAAGATACAGATACTGTGTGTCAAGGTACCATACATTTCAAGGTCATTGTATCCAACCACATCACATCTAACTAAGAGATATTGTGTCTTTGACATCAAGGACAACAAATGAAGACAACAAGTGGCAGGGCACTTTGTTGTCATTTGTTTGATGAAATGTCATGTAATGGTGAATGTCCAGGCTCTTCGTGAGTTTGCAGATTTGTATAAAGGAAATCTATTAAAAAGAGTTCTATGCATGACAATTTTGTGAGAGATCATAGCAAGCCTTCTTCATCTTCTAAAGTTTCTTTCCTAAGGAGGCTATCAACAACCATTACATGAAAACTCTACGTATGTTAGTGACTTAGAGGGCTATCTCTTTTAATGGAATCTGAGAAGGGAACAAATGTTGTAACCTAAAGATTAGTTACTATGGATGAAATTAAACTTTGAACAAATCCTAGCATGTTTCCACTTCTTTCAAAGCTATCTCCTCCACTAGTCATCAAACTGGGCCCTCACAGAAAATGTTAGAATCAAACGCTGTAGTAAATTCAAACATTGACTATACATCAGCTACAATCTAGTAAAGCATCTAGATTTTTTTTTTTAAATAGAGAAAGGTGGGGAGCTACCCAGAGATTAATATAGATTTAAAAATATTACATAAGATTGTGGTAGAAGTGAAGTCCAGTAATAGTAAATCAAAAGCAAGCCATTACGAATGAAAAGACATGGAAAAAATGGGAAAGCAAAGAAAATGTCACCCGGGTGAAAATTGAAAGCGGGCTACAGACTACATACCAAAAAACCAGCCTTCAACCAAAAGAAACCCCAAACCCACATCAAGAGTTACACTGAAACACCAAAACCACCACCACCACCCCAAGACTCAAGCCGTTGACAGGGCTAGTGGGAAGCTCTGCTCATCCAGCTCCATAGAAGCCAAAGACTATGCACCATCATTAGGATCCTCTAGAGCATATCAAGGCATACCTGGAGCTAGATCTAAAGCATGGATCATAAGAAAATGGATTGTCGTAAACACGTCCTTGATCCTCTCTGATTTTCTCCTGTAAACATAAAATAGTAAGACTGCAACACTGCATCAATTTCATTGCTACACAGGGATTTAAGGCTACCCTGTAGAGCCCTATACACTGTTTGCTATGGGGGAGAGGAACGCATAGCAGTAAGATTGAAAAGGCTACCGATTAGAGCATCACCCTGATCCATTCTGTAAGAAGACACAGTTGCTTCCCACCACTCAACAGTATAGACATTTTTGAAGAACAATCCTGCTGCTAAGGCATGTACATATTCACCATCCATAACTAGGTCCGTAATGTTTGAAAGAAGCTGTGAAACCACATCTGAGAAATTGAGCACCCACCCCTCATACCCCCTTATCCATGCATGGCCGACAATGTTTCTAACTATAAATTGAGTGAGGTTGCTGTCCGAGTCGAGCAGAACCATCAATTATGCTGCCTTAACTCTCCCACGAATCTCTGGTTCCCACTCAAGCGCTGGGAAGAATAATCTTTGGTGAAGGTGTGTATCAGCCATGGGATGAACCTTGAATAAGGAAGGAATCAAAAGCCAGAAGGGAAGCACATCTAAATAAGCAATAGTGAAAAGAGAGATATCATCTGAAGCAGAGTGGCAAGGACCCTAACATAGGCTAAGAACACCATAAGTAGAAAGAATATCTTCCCAAATCTGACAAAGCAGACAAAAGATGGCGAAGGACTTCAAAAATGTCATCACTAGAGATAGTCCTAATGGCAAGAAAAGAAGTACACTATCCAAGGGATAAGGCTAGATAAAACATGCAACGTGTCCTCTGCTGAAGCCCCCAGACAGAAGAGATGAATCTGTTGCGCCACCAAATGAAAATCTAAATGGCATTTCATTTAGGGCTTGTCACCTCCCTTTACTAAGAAATTTAAATGGGACAGAATCACAATCTCCACTTGCCTCCAATTACTCCTGATCTGCTATAGACTGACTTGATTCACAAATCCAATTTATTAACTTGAAGATTTTACATCTAGTAGATCTCGAGTTCAAATGGCCAGCTGAAGTCCATGGGAGATAAGACAAATATATACAGGTTGTTTGAGGAGTGCTTCCATTCTTGGCTGCTCTTTTTCTCTTATTCTTACCCAGAGCTTGAAATGTGAAACAATATAATAGCACATAGGCCACTATTTTTTTGACAAAACTTGTCCAAGAAGTACAAAGGCTGTGAGTAGTCAAAATCATTGCCAAAATACTTCTGAAGGAATAGCAAGTCCACAACCTATTTGGAAGAAAAGACATAAATTCTTCTATGTAAAATCAACTTCTATTAAGAGAATTACTTGACAAGGTATGCCAGTTGTTTGAAATATCACATGTTTGAAATATCTCCATGGGTTGTGCATATTTGGACAATGAAATTGAACTATTTGTTAAAATGCCTCAAAGAAATATGGTCCCATGCTTTGAACACCAAAACTACATTAGGGTAAAAGCACAAAGTTGTGTCACACTTTGGGCCAACAAAATAATTTAGAGCAAGCCGTTTTTAGGTGAGTCTATTTGGGGGCAAGATAGTTTTGCCCGAATACATGTAGCTACTGTGTGAGGCATATGTGGCAAGCTATTTTCGGGCGAGTCTATTTGGGGGCGAGATGGTTTCGCCTGAAATCATCTAGTTAAAAATAAGAAAAGAAATGAAATCATGCAGTTAAAAACAAAAAAAATGATTTCGCCCCCAAATGATTTTGCCCCCAAATACTTTCGCCTGAAACTGTCTATGTGGCATCTTACTTGGCAGCCACCTCCTCATTTTCTAGGGTTTTCTGAAATTCTCAACTTAAACTAAATATTTCTTCAATCAGAATGGATTATTTCAAAAATAAAAAAATACCCTTTTGCAGAGCTCTGAGTCTAGAATCCAAATATGATTTTTTTTAATATTTTGATTAGTTTTAATTTTTTTTTAAATTATTGCAAGTAGGTTGTGAAAATAAAAGATGACACTAATTGGAAATTTAAAAAATATATTAAAACACATCCAAAAATTTTCAAAATTATATGGTGCACTAGAGGAAAGAGTCTTCTCCAAGAGGGTATAATTGGTTTTGTGAAAATGGTAAAAAAAAATACGAAAGTTGATGTGGAATGACAACTATTAGATTCTATAAAGTTTGACTTTAAAACGATATTACAAAGAAAATATGCATTGAAAAGTGATTTTTTATCTCCATGCACTAGATATTGAACTCCTCTATTTGGGAAAAAAAATTAGGGAAAAATAATATTGTTTGCTCTTTTTTTTGTGACGTGGACTCAAAGTCACTTTTTCTGAAATTTTCAGCAATTCAAAATTTGCTGTTAAATTTATAAAAAAATTGTCAAAGTAATTTTTTTAAAGTTTTGAAAAATTACAAGCATAAAATTCATCAAGAGATCTACATTTCATTAGTTTATATCATTTTGAAATTCAAAACATAAATGCCACTTTTATGAGGTTGAAGTTCACAAATTTTTTTGTTGTTGGCTGATTCCTTTATAAAGTGTGACACAAGTTTGTGCTTTTACCCATTAAGAAAGACATTGGAAAATAAAAACAACCATTGTAGAATAGAAGAAAGCAAGAAAAAGAAAGCAACTCGAACAAAAAAAGGGGCCATAGCCTGGGAGATCAAGGGCCAATTCAAATTAAATATTTGAATTGGTGATGTCTCTTCATCTCCTTGAGTGTGGAAACTAATAACTATACAAAATGAATGCAAACAAGGGAAGATAGGTTGGTTTCTTGGGGGAATGAGCAGAGCATTTGAACAGGACTATGTAGCAGTACAGTTTGGAGGCATAATAGTCAAAGAGTGACTGCCTAGGCAGAGTATGTATGCAATGTGTGTAGGGAGGAGTTGGCCAAGGTGTGGAGATGTGGAAAGACTTGGTATAACCTGAGTTTGAGGAGGTATAAATGCAGATTTGAAAAAAAGGAATATAGGTTTTCAAGAGCCATGAAGTTGCCAATGAATGTCGATAGGAGAGTGCCTCACGTAAACAACCAGTGATTTGTAACTCACTCGCTGTACGGATGGTTGACCAGGAGCTGCCGTCGACACAAACTAATACCTCATTCTACTAGAAATTTCAACCTGCACTCCATTTCGACAGTCTGTACTCCATTTTCGACTAGGAATGGTGTGTCGTACGAACGTCGACCAGCTGGTCACTTATAATGCACCAGCTGGTTAAGACGTTCCATAGGAGAGAGGCCATTTAAAGGCAATGAATTCATAAACGCTGTTGTAGATTTTGATGATGTTGTAATATGGTTGCAGATTTGTTTTATTATTAAAGTAATTAAAATTAGAGAAACTTTAGTTATTTATAATCTTTGATTTGTGTGAATTTTGTGAAGTAGTGTGAGTATGTGTTTGAGGAGCAAGAGGTTTTCCCTCTACATCATATGGTATCAAAGCCATAGTTCCTAAGAGCATATGTAGAGCACCGAATGATAGGTAGCATACGTCAGGACCTGTGGGTGCAAATTGAAGCGGTGAGAATGTCTGAGGAGTTTGAAAGGCTTGGCGCAGGTGTGGAGGAGTCCTACAATAGCAAGAGTTGAGAGAAGACATTGAAGCCACAAAAATATTGAGAGTGTGATGTGGATTGTAGATTGAGATGAGACTACAACAACAAATGAAATGGGTATAGTCATAAGGAAGAATCCCATGATTTGGGAGGCATGGAGATGATCCAAGAAAGTAATACATGGAGGATGATTGTGGATATAAATAAGTGATTGGATAGGTTGAGCAAAAGATGGGATGAGCTAGATAAATTGGAGGCACAGTTAAGTGGACAAGAAGACATGAGAAAAGAGGATGAAGATAGAGTGAATAACGAAGAGCCTGCAGTAGAGGTAGTCAAAGAGGAGAAAAATGAAGATGCAATGATCGATTGTGAAGAGGTTGTAGTGAAGGATGAGGAAGAAGATTATTTGTTATCATAGATTTGGGCACTGGAGAATGAATGGTTGGAAGAGATTGCAGCAATTGAAAGTGAGACTTGACAAGCATCACAACAAATAAAGTAGAAGTTAATGATGCAACTGATGGTGAATTTGTTGCAGCGAATGAAGAGGTAAACCTTGTTGCATTTTGTGATGATGTTGTTGTATTTCCATTTGAGGTAGTCAGGGTTGAAGAGTGTAGAGAAGAACCCATGGAAATCTTCAATTTCAATAAGGTATTCAATGAAGATTTGTATATTGTAGGCTATGATATGAGTGACATGAGACCTAGTGGGCTAGATCCCACAAATGAGAGGAGAGGAGAAATAATTTGGTGGAGGAGGATGGTACATGGTAGATGCAAATCCACGAGAGGAGAGAAGAGTAGTCAATGGAGTTGTGGGATGAAGATGATAGTTGTTCTGGCATGGTGCTAGAAGAGCAGGAAGAAGTAATTTGGTGCACATCCCACAGCAATGGAGTTTGCTGCAAATTGCTTAAAATCTGAAAGGGTTATTCTATCACTCAACTCCACTTTTTTGAGTGTATGTTCACAAAATTTCTACCCAGTATGTCATATGCAGGAGCATCCCAGGTGAACAAACAATCAACATAAACAAAAAAAAGTGTAGGCTCAATTTTTTAGTTTTGTTTGTTTGTTTGGACTTCTAATGGAATTTCATGGAAATGGTTTCGCTTGTGTGATTCACATCAATAGAAGTCGATCGTTCGACTATGCATTCCTCCGATGGCTTTCGTTGATCAATTGTCGTAACTAATGCTTCCTTAGTTCAATTTGGTGACTTGATGTTAGTTGCAAAAGTTTAGTGGTAGGGCACTTTGTTGTCATTTGTTTGATGAAATGTCCTATAATGGAAAATATATGGGCTCCTCATGAGTTTGTAGATTTGTGGAAGGGAAATCTATTAAAAAGAGCTCTATGCATGACAATTTTATGAGAGATCATACCAAGCCTTCTTCATATTCTAAAGCTTCTTTCCCATGGAGAGATCAATAGCCATTGCATGAAAACTCTACATATTATGGTGACTTAGAGGGTTATGTCTTTTGAAGGAATATGAGAAGAGTACATATGTTTTAACCTAAAGATTAGTTACTATGGATGAAATTAAACTTCGAACAAATCCTAGCATGTTTCTGCCACTTTCAAAGCCACCTCCTCCACTGGTCATCAAACTAGGCCCTCACAAAAAATGTTAGACTCAAACATTGCAGTAAATTCAAACACACTGACAATACATCAACTACAATATGGTAAAGCATCTAGCTATTTGCCTATTTATGAACTTGAATATTTTTCATCTGGTGGATCTCAAGTTCAAATGGTCAGCTAAAGTTTGTGGGAGATAAGACAAATACATATAGGTTGTTTGAGGAGAGATTCCATTCTTAGACACACTTTTTATCTTAGTCTTACTCGGAGCTTGAAATGTGAAACAATATAATAGCACATAGTTTTCTATTTGTTTGACAAAATTCATCAAAGAATCACAAAGGTCGCAAATAGTCAAAACCATTGCCAAAATACTTCTGAAGGAACCACAAGTCCGCAACCTATTTGGAAGAAAAGACATAAATTGTTCTACGTAAAAGCAACTTCTATTAGGAGAATAACATTATAAGGTATGCCAATTGTTTGAAATATCACATGTTTGAAATATTTCCATGGGTTGTCCATATTTGGACAAAGAACTTAAACCATTTGTTAAAATGCCTCAAAGAAATATGCTCCCATGGTTCCAGTGCCAAAACTATGTGAACAAAGAGATTGGAAAATTTTAAAAAATCCATGGTAGAATAGAAGAAAGCAAGAAAAAGAAGGTGACTTGAAGAAAAAAAAGAGGTCACAACTTGGGAGATCAAGGGCCAATTCAAATAAAATATTTGAATTGGTGATGTCTCTTCATCTCCTTGAGTATGGAAACCAATAATTGTATATAATGAATGTGTTTTGGAGAGAAAATGAGGGTGATGGTTGTTAGTTGTTGTTTTAATGGTTTATGTGTAAACCTCCTTTCCCAACAAACATTTCAAGGGCTTATCAACTGAGTTGAATCTCGACTAAACGAGAGAAATCACCTATTAGGTTGGGCTACCACTTGGGAAGCTGTGGACTCTTGGATGTATCAAATAATGTCTCTATCTAATGTTCAATTATGGTTAGAAACCCTAGTTATGTGAATCAGTAAGCAAATTATCAAATTACGGCAAATCCTTTTGGACTTAGGCAAAGGATAGGCATATCTAACTTACTATTTTTCAAAGTTTGGAAGATAAAAAAGTCTGGGACATGGGGAGTAGCACCCAAGTCTAAGGTACCTATTTCTCTGTGGGATCCTGATCTCCTTCCGACACCGATCTGCATTGTAATTTTAGTTTCTGGAAATTCCACTATGGAGGACATGGGAACTAGTGCCCTAGTCCAAGAAAAGCACCAGTGTCTTGCTTCTTTTCAAATCATGAATCCTTTATGTCTTCTACTCCTTCCTACAACTCCACTCCATGGGACTTGGCATCTATAACTTGTAATAACAAGGAGCGTGGGAGGGGGTTGTGGTGTTTAGAGGCTTGCCTCGATCAAGCCCTGGAGAGACCTTCAAGTCTTCCAAACACCATTATTAGATTAGAGTGTGTATCCCTGTGGGATGGAGGCAAAAATCCAAATTGTAAATGATTGAAAACACAATAGATATCACCTTGTAGTGAAGATCTCATGGAAGGAAGATTCTCTTCATGCGACAAGGAGATGGATGTCAAATCTACAAACACAAACACAGTAACAACAAAGTGCTGCTCTGCAACACACTGAGTGCTTTGAATCACTTTCAGAAAATCACAATGCTTATTAAATTTTCATCTAATGTCCATCTAGTTTGCAAATGAAACCTAATCTTTCTTATATATGCAACTAAAAAGATTCTCACTAAGAATTTTGTAATTCAAACTTTAGATGTTAGCATAGGACCTAATTAATGGTCACTAAACTAACATTTGAAATTAGGGTAGACCCAAAATAGGGCTAGACTAGGGAACTAGTGCCCAAGTCCACCCTGCCATTTTTGTTTAGTGATCATTAAAGTGTAGCCCCCTAGGTCCTATTTGTCACAAGACCCAAGGGTTTTCTCATCGGGAGTCAGAAATAACATGCAAGATTCTCTAAATGCAATTACAGGACCCAGGAGCTAAACATTAATAGGAAAAAGCTCCCAAGGTTACTTTTTGCAACATAACATTTAGATATCACTTTAATGTATATATAAATGCAAGGCCAACACATTCATTAAAGTACGGTCAACAAACATAGCAAACAAGCCAAGCACAAAGAAGACACACCAAACATATTAAAAATAGTAACAAGCACACAAAACATGGAGAAGATAGTTATAGTCATGCAAAACATAGAGAAGATAGCAATGAAGATACACAAAACACTATGAATACAATGAATGCAGTGAAGACAATGATGGTTTTCTTTTCTTTTTCTCATATATGAAATACAGGATGCAAGTACAGGAAACGTAAACACAACTGAAAATGTAGGAGGGACTCATCACCATTAGTCTTTAGACTACACATGGGGCAACAAACACACAAAACAAATCTCAGACTGCAGGAAGGACTCATCGCCACTAGTCATTCAACTGTACTTGAGAAAAAACATGCCATACAAATCAAGCACACCAAACAAATCCCAAAGCATAGGAGGGGCTCATTGCCATCAATCTTTAGACTGTGCTTGGGATCAAAAATACCATACACACATGGAAGACACAAAGAAAACATGGTAGACAATCAATGTAGTGTACGTATTTCTAGGTTCATCACCATCTCAGGCACATTATAGGCACACACCAACAATTGGGCTTTGCCACAACAATCATCGAAGAGATGCTTAAGGGTTAGGTTAGTCATAGAATCGCTCCCTGCTTGCTCAAAGAACTTTTGAAAATGATTGGATTGTACGCTCTCCTCGAGAAATACACCATCCCTACCTTGCATGGATGGCTTAAGATAA
Organism: Cunninghamia lanceolata; assembly: GCA_027924645.1. Taxonomy (NCBI): domain Eukaryota; kingdom Viridiplantae; phylum Streptophyta; class Pinopsida; order Cupressales; family Cupressaceae; genus Cunninghamia; species Cunninghamia lanceolata. The sequence continues at coordinate 8,242,264 of BSBN01000934.1, forward strand.
AAAGGATATGTATGATATCCCACCTCCGCAAAGGGCTTAAGTGATTGCAATAGATTCAAGATTCAGAAACACACATTGCTAGGATCTACAATAGACAACTTACCTTATATATGCCCCCACCTTAAGGTGGTTGATGTCATATACTGATATCAAGCATGTTAAGGTAGTAACAAAACACACAAGGGAATACGAGCTCTCGCAAAGCCCATGCCACCGAAGGTGACATGTACTTTACGATCACCAAATGTTTCCACAAACACATTCCTGCAAGAAAAGTGTTAGTGTCCATATTGTTACCAATTTTTCACCTATAGCTCAAACTAGCAGAGCTGATACATTTTTCTATCTTAAGATGAAATATATTTAACATTTTCTTCTATAATGTTTTTACATAGTTAAGGTGCTTGAAAGGTTCAGTTTTATCATTGTTATAATAGAGGAAAAAGATTCAGTTCATCATTCATTGCATTACAGAGTTTTCATGAGAGATATAAATTATTTCATTTCACATTACAATGATTATTCATTTGACAAATGAGATATATACAAATGGAATAAACATTGCATTGAATGAAAGCAAGACTGATCAAATGTCCCACACAAGCCATGGGAATAGTTGAACTGGTACATCAAAAAGAATATAATATGCATCTATAAAAGATAAAAAAATGAAGCAAATAAGATAGGCATATATATCATTGCCTATTGAAGTGGTGGGTTGATCCTTGTTGTAGTTGATCCCTCTTTCTCTTGACCTTTCGAAAGAACTTGCAGTGTTGGAGAGAGTTTTGTTGAGCTCCAGATATGGTTATCTTATGTACTTCAACAAGCAGAGACATAATAGATTCTTTGTGATGTACAAAATCAGTTGATCAAATCATCCATATGCTAGAGAGTCTAAAGAAATGAACATCACTGATCTTCATTGTTTTAAACTAACATGCTTGTTTCCTATGCAGGTATAGAAGAAGTTATGTTGCTTTTTTGAAGACAATTTCAGCATGTGGTGCAAAGTGGGCTCCCACAAGGGTAGAGTCCACCATGCTATCCCTGAATCTCAAGAGGTATGGAACAAGAATTCATGTTCTTATTATTCAAATAGAATACATTCAACTAAAGGAAGCCTACATCAAATCAGTGCATGAGCTTCAATCTCAATGCCCACCCATGATTGTCAGTTCAGGGTGGTTTGAAGTGAGAACCATTGATGAACATTCAGTTTTTCAAGACTGCCTTGTTCATACATAGCTGAAGGAGACTTCATAGTTTTCCTTTTGTTTCTTCATATATATCAATGTCAATTCCAAGCATGTGGATAGTTCATAAGATCATGCCAAGTGTATATAGAGTAGATAGACAAAAGTGCCTTAATGATAAAAATGTATGTAGTTGTCATTAATGATAATTAGAGAGTGAAGTTTTTCTTTAGAGTATCAAGAGAGCTCCATTTTATAAACGTGAAAATGGTAGTACTTATTAAGTCTCAACATTCATATTCATCTACAGGAAGTACCAAAAGGAACAACATGAGTTTTGTCATTAAAGAGTGCAGTAGAAATAGAAAAGATGAGATTGCAATCTTTCTTTAATGATACCATATCCCATTGTATTTTTTGCAAACGGAAAGACAAATGAAATGCAAAGGAATAGTAAGGTTTTGTTTCTACAGTGTAGGACAAAATGGATAGTAATGGTTCTTCATGCATTCTATCCTTATAGTAATCATCATGTTGCCATAGGATAATAGAGAGAATTCAAACAAAGTGCCAGATACAAAGGTCATAGAAGGGTTCGGACCCACAAGAGTTTGAGTTCAAAAAATGCTTTTCAAAAAAAGAAACAGTGATCAAGCCACAACCTAATATACCAAAAGAAAAGATTTTTTTTGCATTTTCAGTTAATAGAGAGCAATGTAGTTTTATACAAAAAATGATTAAATTAAACCTAGTTCATTGTTCTCAAGTGTTGCTACCAGAGAGTTTTATTGTTTTACAAACCCATATCATACTTTGCATGGTGAAGATCATATACAAAGGAGATACATGGTTCAAACCCACAATGGTTTATTAAAGCTCAAAAAATGATAAAGAAATGGAATTGGTAAATATACAGCCATGGCTCAGTGCAGTGCCAGTTAGAAATGAAATATACAACCATGAAACAACCATAGACATGAGGGGTTTCAAAACCCGAAGATGGCAACCAAAAGATTCTTTTACAAACCCTTATCATAGTATATGCACCAAGATCAAATACAACAAAAGATATCAGGGTTCAAGCTTATGAGGGTTTGATGAACCTAGAAATGTGAAGTATAATATCATCATAAGCTGCGACCAGAAGGAGCCTTCTTTCTCACAGCTGAATCAAATCCACTTGGGGTTTCATATTGAAATAATAGTCACAAAAGGTAGATATAAATTTTGGATAGTTTTAATAAAAATGCATAGAAATAGATATATGGCCACGGCCTCTCAAGTACAGATAATATACATAAACCTTTGCAGAGTGCAAGATATTACCAGGTTCAACCAAGAGAAAGCTACAAAAATGAAGGGATGAATAGGTCGACAAACTCACCTTTGTTCTGAGTGGAGATGAATGCATGAAGCCATGGGTTTTAACCCATATTATTTCTTTTATATTGCCTTCAGTAGAACTCAGAGATATCATTCATGGCGGTCCAAAATAAAGAGACAGAGTGTGTCAATGAAGAAGACAAACATAGAACAAAAAGATGCATCATAAAACGTGATATGGTTGTGGCTTTAAGGCTGATTTTTGCCTCAGGAATGAAAGAAAAATGGATCAAATATATGCAGAAGGTCTTACCTTTCACATTCAGAGAGAAATCATCAAAAAATCCTTTAGAAGATGCAGAAAATGAGGGTTTTTCATTCAAACCCTAACCCCATTGGCAATAGGAGCAGAGCTAAATTTCCAAAAGGTTGCAAAGTGAAATGAGCCCGAGAATCTAGGGAATTTAATGGTTTTGTTTTAGGGTTACCTTTTGCCCTAAGTTTGAATGTGATTTTTATCACATTGAATTGCATTTGCCATGCCATGAGTAATACCCATTGTGGTATTGTGGACCACTTTACAAATGCCTAGTCCTGATAACATAGAGTGTTATGAATTTGGTCCCTTTGCATGTTCTAATCCTAGGCTTTATGCCTTAAGGCTATTTGATCACCTTTGCACATACATTGCTAGAGAGTTCATTCAATCCCTTTTGAGGATAAACACATAGGTCATATGCCTTAGAGACTATTTTTGCAGATCAAATGGAGGATAAGCTTTAGAGGCTTTTTATTTTTCAAAACCATGTAGTATGCCTTCATATTTTAATGATTTTTATAGAAAATGAAAGGTCCATAGAATGTATTATACTTCCTGAAATGTTAAATCTAAAGCCTTCTATTTTTTTTTACAAAAAACCAAATCAAGATCAAATCGAGAAAAAATAGGAAATAAAACTGCAAATCCTTGTAAAACAATATTTAAAGCAATATCTTATAAATTACTTTTAAATATTTGTTATTTATGCAGTTAAAGTAGAGAAAATCTAGGCATAATCTTTCCTTTGGATTTGATTTTTCCTTGGGCGAGTTGGAAAAAGCCAAGTAGTTGGGAGTTTCTTTTTTCAGTTTCTATTTAGATAAGGCCTAATTTTTTGCATCTTTTTGGTGGGACCAAATGATAAGAGAATCTTGATAGCTATTTCACTCAGTTTAGAGGCATTTTGCACACAATTTTGGAGGTTTTTCTTTGGAGCTCAAAAATGACTTAGAAAGTTGCCTTTTTGAGAGTTTTGCTATGTTGTCTTTCCATTCTCATTTTTAGAAAGCCTTTTTGGCTATATAAGGGGGAGAAATACTTAGTTTTTCTCAGTTCAGATTGCTTCTTACTTTCTAGCCTATTGGCAGAGAGCTTTGTAATCAGAGTTTTCTTTTGTGTACTCTTTTCAGTTCAATATAGCAAAGCATTCCTACTTCATCTCTATTGCCTCATAATTATAGTTTTGATTTGATGTTTCATTGTGATCATAATGTTATGCCCTTTGTTATGTCTTATTGCTGTAAAACTATGTGTAGATATTTCGTATGATTCTGGTTGTGTGTTGTGTTCAGATTGAACCTTCATGCAAATCACTTTTGAATTGTATGTCCTAGGTGAGGTTGTGCAAGTTTAATGCTTAAGGAACTGTTTGTGGGTGAAAGTATTGAGATAGATTAGAGTTTAGGAGCATTATCTGTTAAAGTTTAAGATCCCATTTTAGATTATCCTCTCACCCTTTTCCTCAGCAAATCACTTAGATTAGAAAATTCATTAGGAGAACCAACTCACTCTAGAGGTTCACTGCAAATTTTAGGCAACCCATAGGCCTATGAGTGTTCCCATGTGTCAACAGGTAGCTAGGTTGGTATTTTAGCATAGGGTGCATACTTCGTTGATAACACATAGAATCATGATAAAAAAATGCATATGATCAATCACATAGAGAATTGAGGAATGAAACATTCAAGATAGACAAAGTGCATGGAGGAGTAGTATTGTTATGTTTTTTAAATGTGATAAGACAACATCAAGATAACATGGATTGATTCTACTAGCCAAGTGTTAGATAATATATATCAACCCCATCATCATATATGGACTTGGTCCATTTTTTGATTTCTCGCTAAAGGGACACTAGATCTACATCAGTATAATATGTTTTTCATCATCCACCCTGGATAGAACCATTAGAGGAAGGGAAACAATAAAGCAAGAGAGGAGAAACAAGTGCCTTAGGGACAATCACATAGGAGGGTGCTCCCATGTCACCAACCACAATGCTATGTCCATAAGACACAACACATAATGATGAAAATCAAGGAGAAGAAATATAGAAGAATGATGATATAAATAGAAGAATGGTCACAATAGAGGTGGTCTCCCAATATCCTAGACCTTACAAAAGAGTCAAGGGTCATACCAGGAGGCCTAAACAACACTTAACACATCACACAAGAAACACAAGACAAAGGTAAAAGGGTTATAACTACTTACCTGTAGTGAAAAACAAACTAAGGGTTGTCATCAAGCAAATCATCATCTTCCCAATCTTGGATGCTAGAGGAAAGAGGTGTGTAAGGTACCATAGCCCAACTTTTGTTCTTATCTTCTAATTCCTTAGTTTTAAGTTTTTCTATGTTTGTTTCAATGTTAGGTTGGATGTTTTCTTGTTGAGCGACAAATAATTGGGCAAAATATTGTCTTCACCTCCTCCTTTCTTTTGCTTGTCTATTTCTTCTTGTTTTAGTACTTACTTATTGAAAGGCATCATCATGTTTTTCTATAGGGTTTTGCACATTATAGGAGGAAGCACCATGTTCAAATTTCATTGGTCTCAATGGAATGTTTTGTTTTTGATGAATGGCCCCCAATCCTTGTAAGGATTTCAGAGGAGGAACCTTAACGTAGATACCATCTCTCCGTGGATGAGGTGAGTTATGAAACTTTTCCTTATCCACATATATCACACCAATTATCTCACCATATCCATAGTATTTTTGTATTCATTTTCCTTTTTCTCTAAGGGGATCCTCAAACACATGTTGTTCATCCCTCATTATATGTCAACGAGGCCTAGCCACTCTAGCTAGTTGTTTTGCTTTGTATCATTTGTAGTTTAAGGAAGATTGGTCTCTTCGTGGCTTAGGTTCCATTTCAAGTTACAGCCAAAAGTAATCAAGGGTGAAATTCTTTTTCTTAGCTAGAGGTTGGTATGTGTTATGATGAACAGTGTGGATCTCTCCATGTAAAGGAAATTTTAGGCATTTATGAATAGTTGAAGGGACGACATTCATAGCCTTAAGCCATGGGTGTCGTAGTTTTACATGAAATAGGTTGGATAAAGGAATAACATCAAATAAATGACCCATGGCTTTGTCATAAACTGAGACTAGCATTTTTACCAATCCAATGTTTTCATCAAAGATCCATTATGCGTTTTAATTCTCAAATCCGACAGGTCATAATAGTTTTGTGTCAAATCATGTTTAAGAAGGAAATCTTCTATAACCACATTTGCCATGCAATTAGGGTCTGTAACTGTTCCATGCACAAGTATTTTCATTGTAAAATATAGAGGTCATTTAGTATCTACCATTTCTTTGTCATGAGGTGTAAGTGTTATTTCAAGTTCAGGGGATCATCTTTTCAAATGTGTCCTAGGAGGAAGCCTAGCAATATTGTTGTATTGAGAAACAATGTGTATTTTTTTGAATGAAAGCCAAATCAAATTTCAAAATGTTTTCAAAACTTATGCAAGAGCAAATGCAAAAGTATGTATGAATATGACCTAAAATGCTTAATTTTTCAACTTTTTTAATTGCAAATAAGTGAAACAAGAGGTGTTGTAAGAAAATTGATCAAGGGAAGTGAATAATATGTCTAATATCAATTTAATAAAGAAATAATATCCTTCACAACACACTTTTGATACAAATCTAGAGTGATGACAAGTCAAAACCTAGTGAAATGTGCTAAAATATGTAATTTTTAAACAATTTTCCATGCAAAGGCCTAGTAAAAGGGGTGTTGTAAAGAATTTTAGAAGGTGAAATAGATTATAACAGTAATATAAGTCACCTAAAGCCATAAAATCCATCACGATATGCTTGGAGTGCAAATCTAAGTCAAACCCTAGAGAAATTATAGTCAAAATATGCAATTTTTTGCAAATTTTCAATGTGAAGGACTAATAAAATAGGGTGTTGTAAAGAATTTGATGAGAGAAATCTTATAATATCCCTAGTAAGAGCCAATTAGTGCATAAAATTTCCTTACAACATGTCTATGGTGCAAATATAGAGAGACGATAAGGCCAAAATCTAGTTACAAAGCAAGGTTTTTAAACCTTAGGCATCAAATTTTGCAAGCAAACCACTATGATGAAACATTAGAGTGAGAAATAAATCCTAATGAGTGTTTGAAAATTGTAGTAAAATATGAAACAAGATTTTGACTACAAACCCTAGTTAATGCAAAACTAGGTTTTCATGAAAAATGCACCATTTCAAGCAATTTTTGTCAAATTAAGCACAAAAATACAATGAAAATGTATTCTAAATGATGAATTTCTGCAATTTAAATAAGATCTAATGAAAATGTTAGAAATTTAATGAATTGAATGCCAAATAATTTAAATAATGCTAAAATGCAAGCCTAAAATGCCATTTTTTTCAAATTTTTCAATTCTTTTAATAATTTTTCGAATGTAATAAGATGAATGAATGTAAATCTATAAAAAAAAACTCAGAAAGGTGCCAAAAAGTTCAAAAACACAAATTCACCAAATTTTTTTGGAAGGAAAATGAGGGTGATGGTTGTTAGTTGTTGTTTTAATGGTTTATGTGTAAGCCTCCTTTCCCAACAAATATTCCAAGGGCTTATTAACTGAGTTGAATCTCCACTAAGTGAGAGCAATCACCTATTAGGTTGGGCTGCCAGTTGGGAAGTTGTGGACTCTTGGATGTATCAAACAATGTCTCTATCTAATGTTTAATTTGTTAGCATAATACATCATTGTATTACATTGTTATGGTTCCGTTGGTTCAATTTCAACTGTCAGTTTCATATGACCATATAACTATTGTAACTATTGTAATTGTCAACTCCCTCATAATTTATATACATAAATGTATCTACATTTCATCATCAATTCAATAAAGATGTTACTACCTCTTCATATGGTATTAGAGCCACGGTGAAAATTGTGGAAGGAGATTGAGGAGTCTTGAATGATATTCTTCCCTGCTATGTATGCAACATGGTATTGGTGCTGCTTACAAAGGAAAAAATGATCAGACAATGCATTATGAAGCCATTTTGTTGAATAAAATCACGGTTTGTTGTTTCATCACCCTTACAGTGAGTGCATACACATTTTTTTGAAAGTTATATTTGAACCCGTTTCACCGGTGAGATCTGAATGTGAAGATGTCAATTAATTCCCTATATGCCATATCTTCTATTTGTAGTAAACCTTTCCTCTGAAAGTTATAAATCATATTTGCAAACTGTGGTAATCTGCTGGATTTTCCATATTTCATATATTCATTGCTTTGGAAGTTTCTACACAGACAGTCTAAACTAAGCAATATCAAATGGAAGCCTGTAATGGTACAGGAAGTCCGGATCTATGTAACAGAGGTGTCTAAACCATTTGATTAAGTGTGTTTCTGTGTAAGAAGAATGTGGAAGATATCTCCAATTTGTGTTGGGCTGATCTGATTGAGACATTCAAATGTCATTTCAAAATCTGTAAGCATTGCATACGAATGTTTTTGGTGGGTGAAGTTTTAGGTTTTTGTCTATTTTTAAAAGAAGTTTGTTAGAATATAGAGCTAGTTACTTTGAAGGATGAGAGTTATTGTTCAGAATTTAGAGATATACTGGCATCATAAAAATTATACTTATTAAAGGTAGTGAAATTATTTTCTCTTAAAGGTATAAGGTTTTATTAGTGTGGGAGTTTTGACATACATTTGAATTCAGGTTGTTTATGATTTCAATTTCATTTTAAGATGAGCGTCAAAATCATATCTCAAAAGTGATAATGTAGATGAGTTGGAGGAGCAATAAGGGATTTGATAAGAAGTTTGACTACTTTGTAAGAGGAACTTATTATTTGAAAATTTGATGCATCCTAGAAACTATATCGGAGATATTTATTTGTGTAGTCAGTGAAATCATAGATCATATTTTTAGTTGCATTTAAATTATTGTATTTTGGTAGACAAGATGTTTTTGTAAGGAGATATAAGGATGTTTTTGTAAGGGTACACTATCAGTTGAATCCAACATCTAGTTTCTTATCTTTTAATATGGCCACACTTGTATCAAATAATGTTTGTACTCTCGAGGTTGTGCATGTTACACCTAATAGAGCTTCCAAGGCCTTTAAACAATCATCCAAGACATTCGTTGGTTAAAGTGTAACATGGTCATATTGGAGGTAAGCAGGATCGAAGAATTGAGGATTTTCCATCATCTCAAGTTAGCTTCTCACTTTGAGATGATGCTTTGCATGAGAAGCATTTTTGGTTTTGGTTGTTTTGCTTTTCCTTATTGATGCTGATGGATTTGAAGAATGTATGTTTTGTGAAAATTTTGTTTTAGAAACAGGTTTGGGATTTGGTATTGAGCTCAATATGGATTGTTGTCCAATGAGCTTCAAAGAGTATATGATCAAGAATTATACCCTTTCACGGTCACTAGACAATGGCAAAGATCTATCGTATCTCTTAGGGTTCATTGTCAAATAAGTCAAGACTCTATGATTTGAGAGTTTGGGACTAAAGAGCTCAAGAACATGGCTAGAAGCTACGCCTTTCTGAGGGTAGACGAGATAGCATGATGGAGCCCTACTTGGTTCAAGATTTGTTCTTTGGGAGAAGATCTTCTATAAAATATGTATTCATATTATGTAATTAGCTTTGGTGAGTATTTGATCATTTAGGGGGGGTCCCTTGGTATTATTGTAGGAACAATGTAATAAGGGGGGAATGTTAGCATAATACATCATTGTATTACATTGTCATGGTTCAGTCGATTTAGTTTCAACTGTCAGTTTCATATAACCGTATATAACTAAATTGTAATTGGCAACTCCCTCATAGTTTATATACATAGATGTATCTGTATTTCATCATCGAATCAATAAAGATGTTACTACCTCTTCATAATTATTCTTAGAAACCCTAATTATGCGAATCAGTAAGAAAATTATCAAATTACAGAAAATCCTTTTATACTGAGGAAAAGGATAGGGATATTTAACTTACTATTTTTTAGAGTTTAGAAGATGGAAAAGTCTGGGACATGGGGACTAGCACCCAAGTCCAAAGTACTTGTTTCTTTGTGGGATCTTGATCTCCTTTCGACACTGATCTACACTACAATTTTAGTTTCCTGAAATTCCATTACAGAGGACACAGGGACTAGTACCTTAGTCCAGGAAAAGCACTAGTATCTTACTTCTTTTTAGATCTTGAATCCTATGTGTTTGCTACTCCTTCCTACAACTCCACTCAATGGGACTCGACACCTATAACCTACAATGAGAAGGAGTGTGGGAGGAGGCTTTGGTGTTTAGAAGCTTGCCTCGGTCAAGCCCCGGAGGGACATTCAAGTCTTCCAAACACCATTGTCAGATGAGAGTGCATATCTCGGTAGGATAGAGGCAAACATCCAAATCATAAATGATTGAATACACAATAGATATCACCTTGGAGTGAAGATCTCATGGAAGAAAGATGTTTTTCATGCCATGAGGAGATGGATGTCAAATTTGCAAACACAAACATAATAACAACAAAGTATTTCTCTATAACACAATGAATGCCTCAAATCACCTTCACAAAATTACAATGCTTATCAAATTTCCATCTAATGTCCATCTAATTTGTAAATGAAACCTAATCATGCTTATCTATGCAACTACAAATATTCTCTCTAAGAATTTTGTAATTCAAACTTTAGATGCAAGCATAGGACCTAATTAATGGTCACTAAACTGACATTTGAAATTAGGGAAGACCTAAAATAGGGCTGGACTAGGGCGCTAGTGCCCAATTCCACCCTACCATTTCTACTTAGTGATCATTAAAGTATAGTCCCCTAGGTCCTATTTCTCACAAGACCTCAGGGTTTTCTCATCGGGAGTCAGAAATAAGATGCAAGATGCTCTAAATGCAATTACAAGACGTAAGAGCCAAACCTTGATAGGAAAAATTCCACAAGGTTAATTTTTCCGAAATAACAGGATGCAAACAAGGGAAGAGAGGTTGGTTTCTTAGGGGAATGAGCAAAGCATTTGTTGTGGACTCTATAGCAGTGCAGTTTGGAGGCACAATAGTCAAAGAGTGACTACCTAGGTAGAGTATGTATGCAATGTGTGCAAGGAGGAGTTAGCCAAGGTGTGAAGATGTGGAAAGACTTGGTATATCCTAAGTTTGAGGAGGTATAAATGCATACTTGAAATAATGAAATTCATGTTTTGAAGAGCCATGAAGTTTCCAATGAATGCCAATAGGAGAGAGGCCATTGAAAGGCCATGAATTTGTAAACATTGTTGTAGATTTTGATGATGATGTAATTATGGTTCCAGATTTGGTTTATAATTAAAGTAATTAAAATTAGAGAAACTTTAGTTGCTTGCAATCTTTGGTTTGTGTGAATTTTGTGAAGTAGTGTGAGTATGTGTTTGAGGAGCAAGGGGTTTTCCCTCTACATCACTAACTAACATTTATCAAAGAAGTATAAGACAAGCACATCAAGAGAATCTGCTAGGTGAGACAGTAAATTTTTCTTTACATTCACAAGTTGATTTTGAACCATTGAAGCTTATAGAGCTTCCACATGAGAGGAAAAAGATTGGTACTATGTGGGTCTATTGGACTAAGTACAATAATGATAGTAGTGTTGAAAGACACAAGGAATGGTTACTTATAAAAGGCTCCACATAGAGTTATTCTAATTGGGAAGGTAATCATTTTTCACTTGGTTCGAGTTTAGTTAATGGAGCATAAAAAAGCAAAAATATAGTTTTTGAAACTCCAAGATTATTATAATACCAACCTATGTTGACTCTTTCCATCCTGTTCTATTGTTAATTATTATGTGTTGATCATGTTATTAGATCATTATGAGATACACTATGTTGAGTGTTTCTATAGTGTATTGTGTGATTCTTGTGATTCTGTGTCATTGCACCAAACTTGTCGAAGAGGTTGTTTCCATTGAGACATTATGATGTTGTAGTCTAGATTCTTTGTGGAGATATTTTGTATAACCATCAAGGTGTTTACAATGAGGTTCTGTTATGACATTGATATACATTGGTGTTTCAGCTTCACTATTTTCATTTAACTTCAATATGCTAGGTGGATAGACCTAGTTCCTTCAGTATTATGTTGTACATGATTACTTAGACTTTGGTCTTATTGCATTAATGGATGATTTAATTTAAATATGACTATTAAATAGCTATGATTTAATTATGTAATTTTATCATTTGCTTCAACTGTGGTCATGTATTGGGCAGATGTGCATAATGTTTGAATTAAGTGTGTAGGAAAATTATGGGTGTTTGACCAATGAGTGCAATGCGAAGAATGTCAATATTGGATGCTTGGGCATCTCACTTTGTCCTTGTGTTGTCCTATGAAAACCTTATCCAAATTGATTTGTGATTCTCAATCTCCTTGTGATAGACCCATGAATTTGTCTTCTTGGGTGTGTTTATTTATTTCCTATGCAATTATTTGTTTTCTTGGTATGTGGGAAATGATTTAAGGTTCCTTGGAAATTGTTAATTTATTATATATTTCCCTAGTGTAGAGGAAAAACATTTAATTGATTTATTTGGTTGTGGAAATATTTGATTCCAAAAGTCCATTGCATTTTATTTTAATGCATTTTGGAAATATTATATATGGGAGAAATGCATTCTAATTTGACTATTAGGATTATTTTCTATGAGTTGGAATTATTCTCTTAGGATAGGAATGTTTTTGATAATATAAGGTGGCTAAACAAGGGGCTGAACCCTTACAAAAAGCAGAGAGGCCACGAAGGCAACAAGCACAAAAAGTGCCTTAAAATAGATACATCAAATACTGTTTTCCCAGCATAAACAACAAAACCAACCGCTATAAACTAAGATAGTAATTATAAAGTAGCAGAGTATCATCAATATAAAACCAGAGTCTAAGGAGGCAGATTCTCTCCTTACTTACCCATAGATTTAATAATGTCATCCAATTTCTTAGCAAGATCATCATTGTCAGCAGTAACAGTAACCCCCAGGTTTTGTAGCACAGAAACATTGAGGAAAATAGAATTCCTGAGCACGGTGGAAAGATTATGTTACAGTTTCTCAATGTGAGCCCGCAGAACCACGATTTTAGCTCCCAAGCCAGCATCAGTGTCCCTATCATCGTCAGCTTCTTCCACAAACATCTCGCCTGCTTTGCCAGCACTGTTAGCAGTATCAGTAGTATCCTCAGTAGTAGCCTTCATTACATGTGTCTCCTACTTACCATCAGTATCCTTAGAGATTTCCTAGACATCCATATCTTTATCCTCATCCTCCTGGGAGGATTCCTCAGAAGTGCTCTCAGAATAATCAATAAGTTTCGCTTTTTGAGCAGGTTTACCAGCTATTCACCCCGACCCCTGAACTCAAGAGGAGAAACCATCCTTAATAACCTTAGCAGAAGAATGAGACTTGCTACTATGTCCCACAAGGGTCCTACTAGGATTTTTAGGGGTCCCTACCACAGCCCCCCCAATGCCCATTCCACCAGCATGAGTCTTCCTCTTTTTGCCCTTCGAACTGATAGTAGAACTCAGAGTATCAATAGGAATCTCCTCAGGAGTAGATAAGGAAATGTCTTTAGTCTTAGTAGGAATAGGGGAAGGGCATGGTTCTTCAACACCATGAAGATCGTTAGGGTTAGAAGATAATTCCCCACTGTTGGTTTGAATGGCCTTCGCAGGCTCTAGGGCAAGATGGTGGTTATAAAGACAAAGGATAAGGCCCTGATGTAGGGGGATGGGTATCTTAGCAGGTTTCTTATCTAGTTTAGATCAAACCCTAAGGACAGAGTGCTCCAAGGAAGAAACCAGATAAAAAGGAAAGGTAATATGAGCATTGCGATGAAAATAATTCAAAAGGGGGGATGATAGTTGTAAAACCTGGTGAAGCACCCCTCCAGGGTGAAATACTTTATGAGGAGAAAACACACACCATCCCAAGGCTCGGGTAGCTTGGCTCTGTCAAATCGCCCCTGATAAGGGACTAAACCTTCGCCATCTCCAAGAAAGAGCTTCTGACTGGAAAGGTCCACAATTTTAGTTTTTCTTTGCAATTTAATCCCCTGAGTAGACATACCAATGGCCATGGCAATCACACTTTCAAAAATTTCAAAACTTATTCTGCCCACAGAAACATGCCGCTTCTACCAAGACCTAGCAAACTGTTCGGATAAATTCTCATTATACCCATTGAGCTGCTCCAAATAGGGACTAATCCCACCCTCTTTGCAATAATGCCATACCACCAAGTTGTCTTTGAACTCACAGCAAGAGACTGGTTCGGTTCTGATTCTATCGCCACCCATGGCAGAAATACAGAGCAGTTCACAAAAACCCCAAATCTCCCCAGTCGTGTTTATGGTAACATTATTCCCTTGATCAAAGCTAAAGATGCTAGTGATAAACCAGCATGCATTATCATAAATATGGGGAACATTACAAAGATGTCTCATGCCCATCCCATGCTTAATCATAATTACATGGCAAGCACCATAATGATCAAGCAGCCCGGGAGCCTTATGAACGCAAGGAGCGGACATGACAAGTAAGAAGGTACAAGAGGACCAATACTTCAAGAGGCATGTCAGCACCCTCCCAAAGAACTGACAAAGTGAGTTGTCTTGCCAATATATCTAACTCATCCTTAACCAGTTGCCTCCTTAAGAATGAGACCCTTAAGATTTAAAGGGATATGATTAAATTGGCGCCAACAATGCTAGTTTGAATATCTTTGTCCGAGTTTGGCACCGGCATCAGCAACACCATTACCCTCGCGGTAAATATGGGAGATATCCATATTGGGAATCTTTTGCAGGAGAATTTGTATATCCCTAATAATATCTTTCAACTTAATGGCAATAGTCGATACATTGTTAACTGCATCAATAACCATTTTAGAGTCCCCCTGGATATTCAAGTTCCTGATGCCAAGGGATGTAGCCAATTTAATCCCCCATAGAAGAGCAGTAGCTTCAGCGTAGTTATTGCTTTGACAACCCAGACCGCCAACATAGACAGCGTAGTTATTGCTTTGACAGGAATGTTGCAATTTTGTGGAAAAAGGAATTATTTATATTATAGTTGATATATTTAATTGTTGGTGCTTGGATATATAGTTTAATTTCCATTTGATACAAATAACTAATTTGAGGATAATTGTTTTATGGAAAGAATGAAAAAGTTTAGTAGATTTTCTTAAAGAAAGTTTATTTAATTTTTGAATTATTTTATATATGAAAAGTTTTTGTTTTACTTTTCATTATGCATTCTCTAGGGGAAAGCAAAAAAGGAGAAAATGAATATTTTTCAAACCCCTTGTTGGAAAAAAATGAATTGGATATGCTTGGAGATCACTTGGCTGGATTGATTTGCTAGTAAAGGGAAAAATAATCATTGCGTCATTACCTTAAATTGATTGAGGTACTTCTCCATTTAATTTTTTATTTAAATTTTTATTTAACTTTTATTGTTGTAGGAAAATAAGTTTTTGAAGGGGCAGGGCCCTAACTCGATTGGCTAAAAATTCCTGTCAAGGTCCAGTCTCCCCCAGTCCCCATGGTACCAGAGGGCATGTCATGCCAGGTCACGTTTACCCTAACCCCTAAAAAAAATTTTGAAAATTGATTTTCCTATGCAAACCCTAGAAAATTTTTCTAAAAGTGCAATTTGAGTTTAAAAGTGTGTTGTTGGGTAGAGTTGGCATAAGATTGTAGTTTACATTTTTAGTTTTTGTATTTCTTGGAAAACATGAAAATTATTTGAATTTCTCTATTTTACCCTATCAAATATTGTTGGAAAATTCATGTGATGTGAAAAGTATGATGTTAGTATTTGTAGATTTTGGAATTTTGATGTTTTGGAAAAAAATAAGATATTGGGTAAGAATTTGGGAAGGATGCTACAAGATTTGTGAAAATATTTTAATTTTATTTTAGTGAAATTTTAATTTTCTAAAAAGTGCATGTTATGTGGAATGGTGTATTATCCCATAGATTTAATTTTGTATGTGAATTAGAAAGCAGGTTTTCTTGGAAAATTGTTCCTTTCCTATTCTCAAGCTCCTTGAAAAGTTGATCCATGAATTGTATAGGATAGGGGATATCCATAGGAGGATTGGGGTGGCCAACTCCCAAGTAAGTGTGTGCGCGCCTTGCAAGAGACTCGTTACATGAGGTAAGTGTGTGTGCCATCTTACCTTCAATAATTTGTATTAGGGAAAGGTCAAAAAATCAACATTAGTTGAGTGCCAACACCTTATGAAACATTTGATATTCATTGGAGATGCCAATGACTATATTTTATAGGATCAATGGATTAGTTTGAGGATTAGAGAGGGAAAATGAATAGGAATAGAGAGAAAACCAAGGAATTTAAATAGAGATGGATGAAAATGTAGTTAATATAAGTGAAAAGGAAAAATGATGTGTTTTTCTTTTGTGGGCTAATTTAGATTAATTAATTAAATGCAACAATTAGGTACAATTAGTTTAAAATATAATATTCGTTAAAGTGAAGTAGATTATATCAAGTAATATAAAAAAAAGAGTACAATCATGTCATAAATAGTAATAAATGAAGAGAGACTCTGGTTAGCTTTGTGAACTAAGAACTTGTATTGATTGATGATGAGAGAGTTAGATTAGAATTTGTGACCAAAGATAGTCATATATATGAATTAGAATCAAAATATTCTTCCCTACTCCATGTTGGGTTAACTTCACCATTATTGATCTAGTTTTCAGCTGCAAACTCATTTTGTACTTGAAAACTTAAATTTTTATGATCTATGAATTCTATTCTATCAACTCTCATAAATGGAATGACTAGAGAATAATAATCTTTGGCACACTTTCATAGTTCTTTATTTCAAGATTGTGGTATTAAATACCTTTACAATAACAAGCTTCAAACATGCATATGAATTCTAGAATGGTTGCTAGGTTATTCACATACCTTG
The DNA here is from genome assembly GCA_027924645.1 of Cunninghamia lanceolata. NCBI lineage: Eukaryota > Viridiplantae > Streptophyta > Pinopsida > Cupressales > Cupressaceae > Cunninghamia > Cunninghamia lanceolata. The sequence continues at coordinate 8,259,089 of BSBN01000934.1, forward strand.
GGATGAGTAAATGCAAGTGATTGTCTCTAAATGTCCTTATATTGAGAGATGTACTTGATATGGATTCTAGATGATGTTCTTAGATATTCTTCATGTTTAGAATGAATGCAACGAATGTCTTTTTATACATGGACTTAACAGAAAATAGTAAATATTTTTTTCAAAGTTAGCGTAGGACCAAAGTGTAAGATGGGGTTAGTCAACTAAAATGTTCATTTTTTATATTTTGCACTAAAGAAGATCATGCTTGTGATTGTTAAGATGACCTTGCAACCACATATAGAATTTTAGTCACACAATCATGTTGGATTAATGCCTAGTAGGATTAGATTACAGATTATGATGGAATTAATGATCAAAATCAAATAGATAAGCCAATTGGACCACTATTTCATGCACATAACATTAGGGATAAATAATAAGCATAGGGCTAGGTGAAACCAAGACTAGCTTCATAAGCCCAACTATACACCAGAAATCCACCATTTGTAGCTATATAAATGTAACAAAATTATATGAAAAAAGCATCAAAAATACATTTTTCACCATTACAACAAAAAATATTGACTCACAAACTTAATAAGAAGTGAAGTCTTTCCAAAAACATTGAACTATATGAAATATTATTTCATAAACTTAGCTCAAGATAATGTATTTCTATGGCTTGCTCTCCATCAATATTGAATACAGATAATGCTTATAGACATTTAATTAACTTTAGGTAGTTTTTCTAGGGCTTTTCTTCCGTCATATTATATTTCCTTGGATTTTGTTTTATAGGTGAATGGAGGTTTTAATGGTCTGTCAACTCATGTCACACAAAATGAGGGGCTTCATATCACAAAAAGAATATATGTACCTTTATTATTCTCCTCTTCCCTTTCTATTTTCATATATACTTATCCTTGCTAATTTTGAAAGAGTTTTCTTACTCCTAATATCCTCACAATGGGTGAGTAGAGAGACTCAACATTCTTAGCAATGCATACACTCCGAACAAACCACTCTCAAACCAAAACATAGATGTTATTTGGGCTCGTAGATGTAATATGTCATTGAAAGTTCAACTAATTTGCTACCAGTAGTTTTGGATCCCCTTGGCGTAATATTCACTCCGGTGACAATCTCCCGCAGGACGTTCCCTACTCTTGGGAGATCTCTAACGTTGAATCGTTTAGCAGAGTCTTTTCCTACACCTGATACTGCAAGAACATCAAAATAATAGATTAGTTACTATTACCTATATTTGATCACAGTCTAACCCTAGACACTTTTTAGGTTATGTACTTGATAATTGTCATTAGAAATTTGATTGATCAAACCCATTGATACAGATTCACGTAACATTAGAGCAATGGCAGATAAACATGGGGGCAACTAATGATATAATTTTTATCTTCAAAAAAATATGCAATTAACAGACTCAGATTTCGACCTTTGATGTTTCAAGGGTTACTCGAAGAAAGTGAATGAGGACACAGAAGACTACTGGACAAAATCCCATTTCTCATGGTCAACTTAAATGCAAACGAATGATTATCAGAAAGAGTTATCTGCTGGAAGTAAGACTAGGTGCTTTTATATCCCCCTCAAAGGCTCCAAAACATCCACAGACAGACATAGATTTTTGGACGCCTTTGGGGGAGAGCTAAGAACACCTCCCTCATGCATTTCCTCCTCCAAACTAATTTTCCCACAAACTAAAGTAAGTGAGAAAATGAATTTATAGAGATTAAATGGTCGATTGATGAGTATTTGTCAATAAGAATTTACTACTAAAAATGCGGTTCCCACTAATATTTGAAATCAAAACCATTTTGGGATGCCCACTCTCTTGCAGACAACTCCACATCTAAAAGGAATCGCCCTTAGTTTGATTACTAGCACTTGTTTTGTCAGCTTGCAATCATTGTTTAGTATTTAAACTATAAATGATTAAACATTTTAGTAGTGCGTCCCATATATATATGGTTAATAAGGGCCCAAGTGGACCATAATTTCAAAATATGGCAACTGGTTAGAGATAGTAAACTGCAGAGTTGAAGATTTATCTGTTTAACAATGGAAAGCACACAAAAATATTCCACATGTTACTCGAAGCACTTAAAATATAAGTTATTGCTTTGGCCTTTCCGAGTCACAAAGGGCCAAATGTAAACTTGGAAAACAAAATCTAGAATATTCAACCATACATAGCGTAGAATTTGTGGTCCAGTGAGAACATTACCAAAAAAAAAAACAGATCATAACCACATTACCATGATTTTGGGGGGGAGCATCACCACGTCTCTTCAACTTGGACATTTGAAAAATTTATTGTCTGAGGTATTGTTTTTTATATTTCCACTAAATCTACCAATACATTTGTGGTCCAGGGCTTATTATACCGAGAGCCGTAGTTCCTACAGTAGTAGTATTTACTGAGGAGCCGCATCTAATGGGGTGTTCATGTCCATGAATGAATAGTGGAAGGAAAAAGTATTTAGAGTCGACATTTATTTTTTAAATATAAAGCTTCTGACTTTAAAGTAAACTAGTATACATATATTTAAAAGATATATCTAAAGTATGCCGAAAGATATCCTTCTCGAGGCACCTATTTTTTAATCAATTTCCTTCACATAGGTGGAAATAGGCACCTCAAGAAGGATATCTCTCAGCGTACTTTAGATATATTTTTAAAATATAGGTATACTAGTAGCATCCGGAGTGGCAAGCCTAATTCTAATTATATTATATATCTTAAGAATTATTATAATGATATAATATAATAATATAATATAGCTTAGATATATTATTATAATTTTAAACATTAACACTAACCCTAATTATACCCCTTACCCTAACTATATTTCTAACCCTAATTCTAACTTGAATTTGAACCCTAACCCTAACCCTAATTCTAACTTGAATTTGAACACTAACCGTAACCTTAAGTATATCCCTAACTTTAATTATAAACAAAACTCAAATTTCATCCATAACGCTATTTCCAATCATAATTGTAACCCTAACAAAAGATCTATCTCTAACCCTAACCATATTTCTAACCATAATTCTAACCCTAACTCTAATATTAATCCTAATTCTAACCTTAACCCTAACCCTCACCCCAATAGTAATGCTAACCCTAACCATATTTTTTACCCTAATTCTAACATGAACCTAAACCCTAACCCTAATTGTAGCTAGGTAACTTATATTTTGAACCCAAATTGTAACTATAACCCTAACCCAAACCTTAATCCTAACAATACTATTAACCCTAATTGTAACCTTAATGCTAACCCTTATTCTATCCCTAATCCTAATTCTAACCATAAACCTACCCTAATTCTAATCATTGTTCTAACCCTAGGTCTTGCCCTAACTCTAATACTAACCCTAACCCTAATTCAAACCCTAATTGTATTTGTAATCATAACCCTAACTATATTTCTAACCCTGATTCTAACTTTAATTTTAACCCTAACCCTAACCCTAATTCTAACTTGAATTTGAACCCTAACCCTAACCTTAATTATATCCCTAACTTTAATTCTAAACAAAATTCAAATTTCATCCATAATGCTAGTTCTAATCATAATTGTAAGTCTAACCATAGATCTATCTCTAACCCTAACCATATTTCTAACCATAATTCTAACCATAACTCTAATATTAACTCTAATTTTAACCTTAACCCTAACCCTCACTCCAATAGTAACGCTAACCCTAACCATATTTTTTAACCCTAATTCTAACTTGAACCTGAACCCTAACCCTAATTATCTAGCTAGGTAACTTATATTTTGAACCCAAATTGTAACTATAACCCTAACCCTAACCTTAATCTTAACAATAATGTTAACCCTAATTCTAACCCTAATGCTAACCCTAACCCTAATTCTAATCATAATTCTGACCCTAGGTCTTGCCCTAACTCTAATACTAACCCTAACCCTAATCTAAACCCTAATTCAAACCCTAATTGTATTTTTAATCATAACCCTAACCTTAATCCTAACAATAATGCTAACCCTAACTCTAATTCTAACCATAATTCTTACACTAGCTGTAATTGTAACCGTAATCATAACCATATTTCTAACTGTAATTCTAACCCTAATTGTGGCCCTAACTCTAATACTAACCTAAACCTTAACCCTAACCCTAATTTTAACCCTTAAATCTAATTCTAAATGTAATCATAACCCTAATTCTAACCATAAACGTATCCTAATTCTAATCATAATTCTAATACTAACCCTAAACAACATTATTTTAACCCTATGCTTAACCTTTGTCTTATAATGGAGAGTTATAGATTTTGTCTTTCTTTGGTATGGATATAACAATATAGCATTGTCTCATGTTTCTCTTATGGAGAGTTTTGTAAAATAAGTTAACTTGAATGTTGTGGAAAAGCTATATATTGTATTAAATTGGTTTATATTCTCATTTAAGGTTACTTAGATGATCAAGATTCACAATATTTTTCCATTAATATTAAATATTATATTTTTTTAATATTTGTGTTTTAAATGACTTAAATGATTATCTGGTAAGAATAGTTAGTCTAAGCCCTCAGCTATAACAAAAGAAATAACTATATGCTATAAAAGATCATAGGATTCATTCATCTATTCAATCCTTGACTATTTATATAGTTAAAGATGTAATTTTTCATTTGTTATTAAAAAAATATTGATTATTTTTACATTTTATTGCTTTTTAAATATTTTTAAAGATATATATATTTTTTTACAATGCCCTTTGACTTTTAATTTTCAAATTAAAATATATTATGACTATGCGTTCCTTTTTTTTAACCATTCTTTTCCTTTCTTGTCTTAACTAAAAATACAAATTATTTTTTATAATATTTTTAAAAAATATATATTATTATTTTTCTTTTTTTTTTAAATTATAATATTTTATTTCTTTGTTTTTATTTAGTTAGATCTAAACTTTTAATTTTTAAACTGAATAGGATTTCTGATATGCTTTCTTTTAATTATAACCATTGTTTATTCTTTGTTGTCCTATTATATATTTTTCATCTTTTTTATTTTTAAAAATTATGATTTTTTTTTCTTTTTCTTATATTTAACAATTTGTATTTCCTTTTGTCATTTTTAATTTTCAATGTGATTACAAATTTAGGATTATAAGTTGGTTTTGACATTAGCCATATTTTTATCTCAGTTCATGAAAATATTTATGTGAGTTTATTTGTAAAATTAAATCTTACCTTATTTGCTTATTTCTTTTTAGGAAACTACTTACACTAAATTAGAAAAAAATCTAAGTATAATTAAGACATATTTCTAAGCATTTTTTTGTATTCTATTTACTAAATTCATGTTTTCATTATTCTTTTGCAGATTAATGGAGTTTTGATATTTTAGATTTCTCTAAGATCTAATAAATTTCCTTCTTTCCTATTCCTCTTCTCATTTCTTGCTTTTCTCATTTCCTTGGTGGTATCTCTAAATTGAAAGCCATTTTCCTACTCCTTTCTCATGAGTTTGCTACTTCAAACCTTTTCTTTTCTTTTAATTTAATTATTTCCTTGGCAATTTCAACCAAGTTTATTTTTATTTATTATAAATTGTTAGATTTGGGTGTTGCATGTTGTAGGCCATTGGATACTTTGTGTTGACATCTCAGAACATGCAGGTATTACAACTAAAGAAAGATATTTTTCCAGATATATTATTATAATATATTATATATTTTTTACTTAAGAAAGAATTAAAATTTTATAATAAATGTTATTTGTTTTAAATCATGGCTTCAAATTTCAAATTCTTAACATAAATTAAGTACTTTAAAAAAAATTATTCATCACTACAAATCTATATTAAAATAAATATAATAGAAAAATGTCATTTTTTAAAATCAGGTTGACTACAAATTAGGGGTCCACTAAATACCAATTTAGAAAATTAATAAAACTTCCCTAAAGAAAATAAGGGCATATAAAATCATTTCTTTACACTACTTTTTCATTTCATTTCAATTTGTTTTTGCTACACAATTTTTCTGAATTAAAACCAAGAGATATAATCATATATGCAGGCTTACCTTCATATATGTGTAGCAAATATGTGTCTGAGATAACCTTGAATGCAAAAGAAAACAACTCTATAGACAACTTTTTACCCAAAAAAAATGCATGTATATAAGGCTGCATATACACTAAAGCATCAAGGGAAGGATTTTTTCCTTTTTAAATCAGATATTTTAATTGGAATACGTTGGTACATGCATGAAACTCCTCATTTATAACTATATCGCTGCTCCCATTCTCTTTTGCCTATGTACATGTATTTGGGCTCTCTCCTTTGAGTTTACTAATCTGAAATTTTATTTTGAATATCTTGGACTGTCCTCAAGAGAATGAAGATATCAATTTAATTTTTTAAAAAAATTAATGTTTTTGAATTTTATGATTTTTATTTACAAGAAATTGTTTACGGGAATCAGCTCTTTTCTATCGCTGTAGAACGCCTCTTGGCATAATAAAATAGCTTTTATAATAAAATAAAATAAAAACACCAAAGTTTTTAAATAGGCAGTAAATAAAATAGCTCTATAATAAAATAAAATAAAGGTTTTTAAGGATGCTTCTATTTTCTTGTAAATTAAATAATGATCTTTTTTGTTTGGCACCTATTTCTTCCTTTGAAAGACTCTTTCTTGTAGTGATGTAATATTATCCTATTGCAATCTCATGTTCTCTCTTGATTGACTATGAAGATAGGAAGTTTTGAGTTTGTTAGCCATCCCTCTATTTGGCCACAAATATGAAGCTATGAAGTTTTGAGTTAGCAGTCCTTCTATTTGGTCTTTGTCGCATTTTATGTACTATGGGAACTTTTGTAATCTTAGTTTTTGGCCTTTTTTTTATTAATAGATTTTTAAGTTTACCAAAAAGAAAAAGTAGAGAAACAAATTTTTTTATATGTAATGAATAAAATAATTTTAAAATAAAAATAAATTAATATTTATTTGTAAAAATAATATTAGTTCAATGTCATTTAATAATAAAATAGCTCTTAAGTGATATATAAAGTAATTAAATAATTTGTTTTCATTTAAAAAAAATAAAAATACAAATAAAATTTATGACCTATTTTTTTATTATATTTATGACATAAGTGACATGTTTTACATAGATTTATCTAAGATAGGTATACTAGTTATTCTGTTGGATACATTTATGCATAACTCAATAAAGATTGATCATAATCAAAGTCTCTTTAGAATGCTTAATAACTTTTTTTACAAATAACATCACCAACTACTTTTAACGTAGATGGTGGACTTTTATTTTAGTATTGAATGATAATATTTAAAGTGTATTTATACATTATTTATATATAATAGATAAATAATTTTAATTTTTAAAATAATATGAAAGGTATGGTGTATTGGTTAAGTCATGGTATAGTTAAATAGTAGTTATTAAGGTTCAAACTTTCATCAAGTTAGTGAACTTGTGAATAGTGAGACCTTCGCAAGCTATTGTGTTTATGTCTTTGATTAAAACATTTTATCTAATATAAGATAATTAAATATTTCCAATGTGTTGACTTGTTTAAGCACCTGAAGAATTTATAATTTTTTTTATAGCAATGAAAATAATATGAGATTCAATTTTAACATGTAAAGTATAGTATACTTTAGATATTTCCAATTTTTACTAGTTGTATCATGAAAGGAAGTAAACTATAACCAATCTAAGCTAGGGTAAAGTAATATGATTAACATAAGTAAGCATCTAACCCTAATTTATAAAGGTGGGGTAGTGATTGATATAAAAACAAGAATTTTAAATTGACAAATAGGGATTAGGAATTAATTTCATGAATATTTTTGTTGTAGATTATTCAAGATACGATGCCAAACTTTGCTCACTAATAAGATTAGTGACTACTAAAAATGACTACATATTATATATTTTTTTGGGTTGTGGGTGGAATATACTCCAATAAACGTGATCTCCACAGCTTCATATATGAATATGTCGAGTGGATTTGATTTATGCCTACGAAAAGGAACTACACACTTCTAAACATCAAGAATTCTTTTCCTCACACTTTCGATCTATGTTTGACGAGTAGGTAGCAGATGTATGTTTGACAAGTAGGTAGTGTTGATGTATACCTTTCAAAAGTTGTTAAGTGAGAGAATTCTCCTTTATTGAAACCCCTATATCTAGTTTAATAGGATTATAAAAAGATTGAAGACACAAGAAACTACTCAATATTATTAATAGGTTTATAAAAAGATTGAACCCCTATATCTAGTTTAATAGGTTTATAAAAAGATTGAAGACACAAGAAACTACTCAATATTATTAATAGGTTTATAAAAAGATTGAAGACACAAGAAACTATTCAATATGCTCTAATATGTTGAACTAATTGTGGATGTTGATGTAAGCTAATGATCAATTAACATTATATCTTTAATTGATCAAATAATTATCCTTTAATGCTTTCTAGTTTTCTATCTATGAAATTGAATTAGAGTATATCATTTTGTACAACACCCTAGTACACAAACAAATACATTTGATGCTTAAGTTAACAAGAAATATCTAGTAGGATGGATTGTCATATTGGGCCCATATTTGAATTTGAATTTAAAATTCATGGGGCTGATTTTATTCGTGTAGATTTGACCTAGAGAAAGAAATGGATAAACTAAAGATTAGGATTGACCATGTTGACACCCATATTCTAGGCTTGTGCAATGTTTTGGTACTCTTTTATGTTGATAATCAATTTGAGAAATTATAGTTAGAGCTTTGTGTGTTCCTAATAGCTCATGGTCTATGAATTCCACCCTTAAGTCTTGTTATTTATCCCTATTTTAATTATAATGGTCATGCTTTTCTAAGCTCTTGTTTATTGTTTATGTATAACATGTTTAACTAAGATATATTTTAGAGGATTTTGTAATAGTTCTCTAGGTTTGCATTTGCTAACTTATTATATTTTTAATTAGTTGAATCATAGTTATTGTAAAACCTTCCCAAAATCTTATTAGCACAACATTTGGGCTACCATAATTTAGACCAAATTTTCTCTATTTCTTAATAGTATTTTATTGGAACACTTTGCAAGACTAACACTACTTAATAAAAATAATCTAGGGTGATTGCAAGGTAATGTGGTATAAAATGACCAAAAAGTAATTTTTTTTCTTGAAAATCAGAATTTGATGTTCTTGGGTAAAGATTTGGAGCACTTCTAGATAGAATATTAACATCATGTAAAAGCATGAAATGTAGGACTTTTTTTCTATTCTAATGCCTAGATGACAAAAGTTGGTTAAACAAATGATCTATAAAAGTGGCTTGTTTATAGAAAACTATGCAGGAGGCCAAAACACACACATCTACAACCCAACTAAATGATAGTAAATGAAACTATTTTTAATAATACTTTCACATATAGATGGATACAATATTGAAGTTTGGTTTAGATATATTTTTACAGAACATTATCAAATATTTTTTAACTAATTATTTAGAAGGATTTTAAGGCTTAAATTTGTGCACATCCCACATGATTTTTGTAACATAATAATTTTTAGTGTGTAATAATGATGTCTAGATTAACTTTATATATAATCTTTAACCCAACTAAAAGATAGTAAATGAAATTATTTTTAATAATACTTTCACATATAGATGCATACAATGTTGAAGTTTGGTTTAGATATATTTTACAGAACATTATCAAATATTTCTTAACTAATTATTTAGAAGGATTTTAAGGCTTAAATTTGTGCACATCCCACATGATTTTTGTAACATAATAATTTTCAGTGTGTAGATAATGATGTCTAGATTAACTTTATATATAATCTTTAAAAAAAATTAGAATGGAAAATTACTAGTATACATATATTTAAAAAATATATCTAAAGTACACCGAAAGATATCCTTCTCGAGGTGCCTATTTTTTGAGTGGCAAGCCTAATTCTAACTATATAATATATCTTAAGAATTATTATAATTATATAATATAATATAATATAGCTTAGATATATTATTATAATTCTAAACATAACACTAACCCTAATTATACCCCTTACCCTAACTATATTTCTTACCCTAATTCTAACTTCAATTTGAACCCTAACCCTAACCCTAATTTTAACTTGAATTTGAACACTAACCCTAACCTTAAGTATATCCCTAACTTTAATTATAAACAAAACACAAATTTCATCCATAATACTATTTCCAATCATAATTGTAACCCTAACCATAGATCTATCCCTAACCCTAACCATATTACTAACCATAATTCTAACCTTAACCCTAACCCTCACCCCAATAGTAATGCTAACCCTAACCATATGTTTTACCCTAATTCTAACTTGATCCTAAACCCTAACCCTAATTGTAGCTAGGTAACTTATATTTTGAACCCAAATTGTAACTATAACCCTAACCCAAATCTTAATCCTAACAATACTATTAACCCTAATTGTAACCTTAATGCTAATCCTTATTCTATCTGTAACCCTAATTCTAACCATAAACCTACCCTAATTCTAATCATTGTTCTAACCCTAGGTCTTGCCCTAACTCTAATACTAACCCTAGCCCTAATTCAAACCCTAATTGTATTTGTAATCATAACCCTACCTATATTTCTAACCCTAATTCTAAGATTAATTTTAACCCTAACACTAACCCTAATTCTAACTTGAATTTGAACCCTAAACCTTAATTATATCCCTAACTCTAACTCTAAACAAAACCCAAATTTCATCTCTAATGCTAATCCCAATAGTAATTGCAACCCCAACCATAATTCTATCTCTTACCCTAACCATCTTTCTAACCACAATTCTAACTCTAACTCTAATATTAATCCTAATTCTAACCCTAACCCTAACCCTTACCTTAATAGTAATGCTAACCCTAACCATATGTCTAACCATAATTCTAATTTGAACTTGAACCCTAACCCTAATTGTAGCCCTAAATTATATAGCCCTAAATTATATTTTGAACCCAAATTGTAACTATAACCCTAACCCTAACCTTAATCCTAACAATAATGTTAACCCTAATTCTAACCATAATGCTAACCCGAATTCTATCCCTAACCCTAATTCTAGCCATAAACCTACCCTAATTCTAATAATAATTCTAACCCTAGGTCTTTCCCTAACTCTAATACTAACCCTAACCCTAATTTAAACCCTAATTGTATTTGTAATCATAACCCTAACTATATTTCTAACCTTAATTCTAACTTTAATTTTAACCCTAACCCTAACCCTAATTCTAACTTGAATTTGAACCCTAACCCTAACCTTAATTATGTCCCTAACTTTAATTCTAAACAAAACTCAAATTTCATCCGTAACACTAGTTCTAATGATAATTGTAAGCCTAACCATAGATCTATCTCTAACCCTAACCATATTTCTAACCATAACTCTAACCATAACTCTAATATTAACCCTAATTCTAACCTTAACCCTAACCATCACTCCAATAGTAACACTAACCCTAACCATATTTTTTGCCCTAATTCTAACTTGAACCTAAACCCTAACCCTAATTATCTAGCTAGGTAACTTATATTTTGAACCTAAATTGTAACTATAACCCTAACCCTAATGTTAATCTTAACAATAATGTTAATCCTAATTCTAACCCTAATGCTAACCCTAACACTAATTATAATCATAATTCTAACCCTAGGTCTTGCCCTAACTCTAATACTAACCCTAACCCTAATCTAAACCCTAACTCAAACCCAAATTATATTTTTAACTATAACCCTAACCTTAATCCTAACACTAATGCTAACACTAAATCTAATTCTAACCATAATTCTAACACTAACTGTAATTGTAAGCCTAATCATAACCATATTTCTAACTATAATTTTAACCCTAATTGTGGCCCTAACTCTAATACTAACTTGAACCTTAACCCTAAACCTAATTTTAACCCTTAACTCTAATTCTAAATGTAGTCATAACCCTAATTCTATCCCTAACCCTAATTCTAACCATAAACGTACCCTAATTCTAATCATAATTCTAATACTAACCCTAAACAACATTATTTTAACCCTATGATTAACTTTTGTCTTATAATGGAGAGTTATAGATTTTGTATTTCTTTGGTATGGATATAACAATATAGCATTGTCTCATGTTTCTCTTATGGAGAGTTTTGTAAAATAAGTTAAGTTGAATGTTGTGGAAAAGCTATATATTGTATTAAATTGTTTCATATTCTCATTCAGGGTTACTTACATGATCAAGATTCACAATACTTTTCCATTTATATTAAATATTATATTTTTTAAATATTTGTGTTTTAAATGATTTAAATGATTATCTGGTAAGAATAGTTAGTCTAAGCCCTTAACTATAAAAAAAGAAATAACTACATGCTATAGAAGATCATAGGATTCATTCATCTATTCAATCCTTAAATATTTATATTGTTCAAGATGTAATTTTTCATTTGTTAGTTTTGCATTTTATTGCTTTTTAAATATTTTTAAAGATATTCTTTTTTCATTTTTTCATTTTTTATTTTAAAATGCTCTTTGATTTTTATTTTTCAAATTAAAATATATTTTGACTATGCTTTCCTTTTTTTTAACCATTGTTTTCCTTTCTTGTCTTAGCTAAAAATACAAATTATTTTTTAAAAAGATATATTATTATTTTTTGAAAATATATATTATCATTTTTCATTTTTTAAAATTATATTTTTTATTTCTTTGTTTTTATGTAGTTACACTAATTTAAGAGATATATAGATTTTTTATCCTACTAAAACTAAAAAAAATTGATTTTCCCCTCTCTAAACTTTTAATTTTTAAATTGAATAGGATTTCTGATATGCTTTCTTTTAATTGTAACCATTGTTTATTCTTTCTTATCCTATTATATATTTTTCATCTTTTTTATTTTTGAAAATTATGAATTTTTATTTCTTTTTCTTATATTTAACAATTTTTATTTCCTTTTGTCATTTTTAATTTTCAATGTGATTATGAATTTAGGATTATGAGTTTGTTTTGACATGCTTTCTTTTATTTTTAGCCATGTTTTTCTCTTAACTTTATTCTTTTCTATCTACTAAATTCATTATTCTTTTGCAGATTAATAGAGTTTTGGTATTTTAGATTTCTCTAAGATCTAATAAATTTTTCATTATTCTTTTACACATTAATGAAGTTTTGATCTTTTAGATTTCTCTAAGATCTAATAAATTTTTCATTATCCTTTTGCAGATTAATGGAGTTTTGATATTTTAGATTTCTCTAAGATCTAATAAATTTCCTTCTTTTCTATTCCTCTTCTCATTTCTTTCTTTTGTCATTTCCTTGGTGGTAGATCTGACAGGAAGAATTGAAAGCCATTTTCCACCACTCCTTTCTCATGGGTTTGCTATTTTAAACCTTTTTTTTTCTTTTAATAGTTTAATTATTTCCTTGGCAATTTCAACCAAGTTTATTTTTATTTATTATAAATTGGTGGATTTGGGTGTTGCATGTTGCAGGCCATTGGATACTTTGTGTTGACATCTCAGAACATGCAAGTATTGCAAATGAAGAAACATATTTTTCTAGATGTATTACTATAATATATTATATATATTTTACTTAAGAAAGAATTAAAATTTTATAATAAATGTTATTTGTTTTAAATCATGGCTTCAAATTTCAAATTCTTAACATAAATTGAGTACTTTAAAAATATTTTGTTCATCACTACAAATCTATATTAAAATAAATATAATAGAAACATGCCATTTTTTAAAATCAGGTTGACTACAAATTAGGGGTCCACTAAATACCAATTTAGAAAATTAATCAAACATCCCTAAAGAAAATAAGGGCATATAAAATCATTTCTTTACACTACTTTTTGATTTCATTTCAATTTATTTTTTCTACACAATTTTTCTGAATTAAAACCAAGAGATATAATCATATATGAATGCTTACCTTCATATATGTGTAGCAAATATGTGTCTAGGATAACCTTGAATGCAAAAAAAACAAATTTTCTACCCAAAAAAATGCATGTATATAAGGCTGCATATACACTAAAGCATCAAGGGAAGAATTTTTTCCTATTTAAATTAGATATTTTAATTGGAATACATTGGTAAATGCATGAAACTCCTCATTTATAACTATATCGCTCCTCCCATTCTCTTTTGCCTATGCACATGTATCTGAGCTCTCTCCTTCGAGTTTACTAATTTTTATTCTGAATATCTCTGGACTATCCTCAAGAGAATGAAGATATCAATTTTTTTATACATGGCCTCTCTCCTTTAATTACGCGGCTCCTATAGTTAGTGAGATATGACAAATGGGTCCTGCCATTATGAGGCTATGGGCATGTGGTAGGGAGAGAGTGAGCATTAGTTATTTGAGCCTTCTTTTATTAATTAGTGTGAGAAGATTTTTTTTCAATTTAATTTAAATTTTTTTTTAATGTTTTTGAATTTTATAATTTTTATTTACAAAAAATTGTTTACGGGAATCAGCTCTTTTCTACTACTGTAGGACACCTCTCGGCATAATTAAAAATGGTAATATTTGTTATTTCAAATTTATAAGACTTTATATTTAAAAATTAATAAATAAATTAAAAAATAAATTTAAAGTTTAAAAATTATATATTTCAAAACTAGCCATTCTCATATATAATAAGAATTAATTTTATAAAAATATGTTGAAAATAATGTTTTTTCCCATAATGCTGAAATCAATATATTCAAAAACTAAATATCCATTTGTAATGGATACCTGTTAAATATAGATATATGTTCATTAGACACCTATATTTAGGAGAATATAATACAAGCAGAGTACTTTACTATTTTCTCTTATCAAAAACTAACAATGATTGTAAATGTGATTTTTTTAATTTAAATTTGTCTCCTTGAAGAATTATTTTATTAATTTCTTACATGTTTTCTTCGAGTACCATTGGTAGAAGGAATATTGAAGCATTTGAGGATTACTTTCGAAAGGGTTTCAATTATAAGTACCATTTTTAAAAAGGATATTAACAAATAAGTACCATTTTAAAAGGAATCAAGCACAAGCACCATTTTTATAAGGGATCTTCAAGCATAATCACCATTTTTTGAAATATTTCAATCCCAATTTTAAAAAAAAAACATTTTTAAACACCATGTTTATAATATATATTCAAAAAATAATCTAGATATATTTATACTTGAAAGAGATTGGAGTGAGTTTGGAGTGGATCTATTGGCCATTTAATTGCTGAATTTGATCAAGATTTGTTGGTAATTACGGGATCAAATAGACATAAATGTTGGTGTGAAGATATAATTCACACATGTTAAGTTGACTTTGTGAGTCTTCTAGATGTCTAGGTGTTTCTAGTTGTGTGTTGAGTTGTTGATAGTTGGAGTGAGTTGTCTTATCCTCCACATGTGCAATTAGTTATCAACCTCTAATTGGCACATGTTGTTGGAATATCTCCACCTTTCACTCCACCCTTCTAGCTCTCACCTTGCCTTTATAAGAAAGGCTCTCTCATTGTATTTCATACTATATACAACATATGACAGTCTAATATAGTTGCTCCATTGTTTTAGCATCTTCTCTTATCATCTCTGTGTGGAAGGTTGTCTTGATTGCAGGTGATCCTAGCTTGCTAAGTCACATTGACTCTTACATGGTATCAGAGCCTTGACTGCAATTTCCTTCTCTCATTGGAGAGGTTTTGCTTGGAGTTGTGTGTTAGGAGCATCTTGGAGTGAAACCGACATCATGGTTGTGATCAGGAGGCCCAAATCTCTATAGATCAGCTATTCATTCACTAGATTTTGTCATCAAAAAATTTTGGCAATTTTTTTTTTCCCTGGTTACCCTTGGCGAATCTGTATGGCCCTATCATCAGCGAGTGTCAGTGTCGTACTTCTGTGAAATTGTCTACATCACCGTCGGGTATAAAAAATTTGTTCATTGGTTAATATTTTCTTCATGTTATGCGGACTGTATTGTTTTCAAAATTGATTTTCTGCGAATTGTGTTAAGTTTTTTTTGAAAAGCAAAAAAATTTGGGTACCGACAGGACCCTGCGTAGGACCTGTCAGCCCCGTACTTTGCTGACATAGGCTTGCAGTAGGGGTTTAAGCCCGATCCACAGCCAAGGGTTTGGTGGTGGGGAAAACCCCCACCGGATCCCGTTTCATTGGCCTTGGTGGCCATTTAAAACAAAAAAATCTTTTCTTTATAAAATTTGCAGATCTCTACAGTTAACTGCAGTCTTTCAGATCTTCGACAACAACCTTCAAATATCTGCGGCAGTTTAATTTTTTGTTGTAGATCCATTCCATTCGGTGGTCCTGTGGCATTTTACCAGCACAATCGATGGCCATATCCAATTTTCATTAGTCAGCATTCTATTGTTACAGTCGGCACTCGAAGATTTTGGTGATCTTGATCTATTTGTTGGCAGTTTTTTACACTGTGTGTGCACTATTACCAGCATCATTTTTGCATCAGTAGCAGTTTTCATTCCACACTGGTGGGCATTTTGCTCCACGGTGGATCTAAACTTGTCAGGTGTATTTGGTTCGACAGAAATTTCATTTGTTTTAGATCAGCGACAGTCATCGATTTACTCTTTGGCAGTGATCTTTGCTTTGTCTAAGCCTTATATCGGTGGGGAGATCCAATTCAAGGTGGCCATATTTATGTTATAATCAAAGTCATATGTCAGTGACTGGAAATCTACAAAACTCCAGTGGGGTTTAAATAAAATTCGCAGTTGGCATTTATCAATACTGCAGGACGGCGACATCATTTTCTTGGTCAAATGTGCATCTAGAGTGCTTGATAGACAATACATCTCCTTTAAGATCTCCAGCAACAGCTTAAACCACCATTCAGCAGTCTTCTCCCCAGCGTTGGCATCTTCTCGTCAGCAGATCCCAAGCCTTCGACGGTCTTAGATCAACTTTTGGCAGTTTTTTGATCCAATTCAACAACAGTTGTTGTTTGATTTGGCACGTAGTTTGTCGGTGGATCCCATCAGTATATTCCTTATCAAATCATGCTCGACAGTCTTTTAAAGCTCATAGTGTTTGGCAGGCCCTTGGAACTGGCCACAGTGACTCTGAACACATTTAGAATTCGACATTAACTCCATAGTCGTTGGTTATTCCTTTCGGTGTATTCCTAGCCCATGAGTGGTTTCCACTTAACCAAGGTGGTTTCACCTATTTTCTATGGTTTTGCAAGGTTAGCCAAAGGTTTTTTGATAAAGAGTGGTGGTTTCGACATTGAGATCAACTATTTTCCCCAACCAAGGTGTTTTTCATCCAAACAGCTGTTTTGTTTTTTGCTGGAGCTATTTTTTCACACAAACTGGTGGTTTGCTGACGAAAGAGCATATTCTATTAATTGCAGAGAATATTCCATCGATAGAGGGCCTATTTTGCCCTCAAAGCCCTAAAATAGGGCTTTTTTTCATTTTTGCATAACTTTTGCCCACGGTGTCGAAATCGGGCAAACGAGATATCAACGGAAAGCTGACAGAGAGCTCTTCATAGTGGTTGGAGAATTTTTATCTGATTTTGCTGTTTGACAGAAAATATTGCAGGTTGAAGACAAATCTTCCTTTTGGCTCCTGAGCTCATAACTTTTTGCCACGATCTCTGTTTTTCGTGATTCTTGTGGCATCGAAAAGGTATTGACGAGCTCTACATAGCCATTTATGCACTTTTCTCAGTTTTTGCTCCAAGTTAATTTAATTACATTTGTAAATTTTTTGGCATCTGAGTGATATCTTGAACATTTTGATACTTGAGGAGGTGAAATTTGTTTTGAGAGGATTTGTTTGCTGTAATACATCATTGTGAGTGATTGTAATCTCACTTGAATCTCTTTTTTAAGAGATTTTGGTTATTTTCCTAATTTTGGTCCCTTGAGGACAATTGTAAAAACGCACTAAGTATAAAGTGCCACAACAAAATTGGGGGGGCTCTCTTGCATAGTAAAGGGGTGTTGTTGTGTTTTTGTCTTGCTTTTTCATCATGGATGTGCCTAAATTTCCACTTTTAACTCCATATAATTATATTGAATGGAAAAAAAACATGGAGTTTGTGTTGTATAAACAAAAGTTACACAAAATAACTTTAGGCACAGATCCTGAACCCATGGGTGCTACTGAGAGAAGAAAATGGTTAGATAGAAGAGATGAGGCTTTTGGCACACTTTGTCTTGCTATTTCTCCAGATTTGAGATTTCATGTTGAGTCTTGTACTACACCAAACGAGATATGGACAACACTGGACAATCTATTTGGCAAGCAAAGTAAAATAAGAAGGTTCAAATTGGAAAATGAGATAATTGCACTTAATCCTCAAGACTTTGAACAAATCAAAGACTTCTTCACCAAATTTAAGTCTCTCAGGTTGCAACTCAAACAAAGTGTTCTTGAGAAAGAAGTTGAACAATTGATTCTATCTATTCTTGCAAAATTGGGTCCTGTATATTCAGTTTATGTTTCTACCTTTTATGCTACAATGGATGGCTTTGGTACTAAGTTTACTATGCCTTCACTTGAGGAGTTTGCTGCACAACTCACAAGAGAACAAGCCAAGTTACTACATATGGGCACATTGAAGTCACCTAGAAAATAGGCTCTAGTTGCAACACAAAGCACAAAAGATCCTAAGGCTTCACATAATAAGGAAAAGAAACACAAGGATTCACAGTCTAATAAGCAAGAGAAAGAATCAAAGAAAACCCCTAACTCTTCTTCCAAAGAGGAGTCAAATAAGAAGAAGAAGCCAAAGTGTTCTTATTGCAAGAAATTGGGTCATGATGAAACTAAGTGTTATGAGAAAAAGTTTGAAGAGATGTCACAACTTCTTCAAAAACATAACATTGAGTATTCTCCATCAACAACAGTTTTACCCAAGTCTTCTTCTTCGCCACAATCATCATCTACATCTACAGGAACAACAAGATTTGCTAATTGGTCAGACAAAGGAAAAAGACAGGCACTCTTTGCATCAACAAGTCTAAAGTTAGAGAGATGGCTTCTTGATTCTAGATCTTCTCATCATATGGCATCTTCATAGGGGATGTTCTCTTCATTTCAGTCATGTACTTTGCCACCTATTTTGATGGGTAACAATACATACATGCATGCAAGTGGTAAAGGAACAATTGATGTTGGTGACTTGTGTACATTCAACAATGTATTGTGTGTACCTTCACTGACAACCAATCTCCTTCCCATCTACCAGATTACTCATTGTGGTGCAGGGAAGACAATTGAGTTCACTCCTAATTCAATGATCATTCAAGACTTGGAGAGTAGAGATATCATTGCTATTGGGATGGCTGATCATGCAGCTCACTTGTACACCTTCTCCCATTTTGTTTCTAATGATGATGTAGATCCATTGTTTGATATTCACACTCATGCAGCAAGTGTGAATCATGTTTCTAAGGAGAAGTTTGGTCACTTGAACCTTGGTGTTCTTGCATCTACTTCGGTTCCTGAGACTAGTTTTGAGCTTCCTCCTCCTCCTGCTTCTTCAAAGATTGGCATTGACATAGCTTCATCCACTTCAGTTGAGTGGGATATTGTTTGTCTTCTAGATTCAGGTTTTTGGGATGAGTACTTGATAGGTATTTCAGACTTGTTTCGTGCATCCTATCTTGATGACTTGGAGGACATCATTGATGACATTCATCTCCTCTTTGAAGGAGTTGATTCTTCTACTTCGGATGCGCAGGCATCATCTTCTCCTCTTCACTTGTCACAATTTGGCACTGAGTTGGAGTATCTTGAGCATCATTCAGAGGATTCTTCATCTTTGGAGATTGATGATCTTGAGTTTTCATCTTGTCTTGGATTGTCGCATGTAGCACCTGATCATGTGGCATCTTTTGGTTCTGACATATGGACACTTGAGCACTCTTCAGAGACATCATACATCATGAGGCTTTTTCCCTCATACCTTGAGATGGAGTTTCTTCATCCGTCTTTGGATTTGTTTCTTCCTAAGGGGAAGAATGTTGTTTGCAAGCTTTGGATTCTCTTCAGCATTCTTCTTTGGGCATTCACCATTGGCACAAGGGCTACTTCATTGTGGGAGGGACCTATAGTCTCACATTTGCTCTCCTATGGGGGGGTAATTGATTGTATATATGTGTTGGATGTATTCCTTGGAGGGTCTTGAGTCCTCCTTCCATCACATCTTTCATTTGTTTTCTGCATTCTCACTTTTTGGAGAGGAGTTTTGTCCCATGTGGTTTTCTCCTTTTCTCCACTTGAAATTTGTTGTACATGGGTACCTAACATGGCCTAGTCGCCGGGACCCATCCATCATTGCATCTTGTTTTAGTCAACTACTCCCTAAGTTGCACTTAAGGGGGGTGTTGGTGTGAGCATATAATTCACACATATTAAGTTGACTTTGTGAGTCTTCTAGATGTCTAGGTGTTTCTAGTTGTGTGTTGAGTTGTTGATAGTTGGAGTGAGTTGTCTTATCCTCCACATGTACAATTAGTTATCATCCTCTAATTGGCACATGTTGTTGGAATATCTCCACCTTTCACTCCACCCTTCTAGCTCTCACCTTGCGTTTATAAGAAAGGCTCTCTCATTGTATTTCATACTATATACAGCATATGACAGTCTAATATAGTTGCTCCATTGTTTTAGCATCTTCTCTTGTCGTCTCTGTGTGGAAGGTTGTCTTGATTGCAGGTGATCCTGGCTTGCTGAGTCACATTGACTCTTACAATAAATACAAAATGGAAGATATTGACACTTCAAGGAATGGAACCACATTAAGAGGAGGAAAAATAATAAATATATTGGATAGATAAGATCCAACAAATCAAGAATGTTGAAGAATCTGATTTCACAATGATTATGGAAGAGACAAGAATTAAGAAGGAAAACATTAGAGAGGCAAACATGGAAGAGGAAAATATTAAAAACGAGAATATGAAAATGGAAAATGTGGAATTAAGTCAACTTATATCTTCAAATGCAATCATTGAGGAAATTAACACTAGTTTGTTAAAGGAATCTTGATATAGTGATGTTGAGATAAATCATATGACAAACAACATGTTGATGCATAAATTTGTGGGTGTAATCCAGTAGCAACATGGGAAACTATGAGGTGTGGGAATGCTCCTCAGAGTGACCT
The DNA here is from genome assembly GCA_027924645.1 of Cunninghamia lanceolata. NCBI lineage: Eukaryota > Viridiplantae > Streptophyta > Pinopsida > Cupressales > Cupressaceae > Cunninghamia > Cunninghamia lanceolata. The sequence continues at coordinate 8,280,312 of BSBN01000934.1, forward strand.
CTAGATTTTAGGGAAGCTGGCTCTTCTGTTCTTCAATGGGGTTTGAGAAAAAGTTAGAGAGAAAACCATATTGCAGAAAATAAATGCCTAACCTATGGTGATCTGCCGGATTTGAAACAATTATTTGCATGATTAAAACTCAGTTTTAAGAAATAGATTAAATGGAGGCAGAGAAATAGAGAAATCTAAAATAAGAAATAGAGATATCCAATATGCATAGAACACATCTCTTCATTTGAATAACCAGTTATAGAGGCAAAAGTTGCTGCACACAATGACTGTTACATTCTCATAAAGAAATAACTGCAAAGGTGAAAAGAAAGAAATCTGAGTCTGCTGCTCCAACTCTCTGATCTATAGAAATATAGAACTCTGAATGTGTCTCTAGAACTCCTCTTAAATGTGACCTGGATCTGCCCATTTATAACCCCAAAAATCCAACAAAATCTCAACGGCCTCCGCATAATCCAGCACCAAATCTGGCAACAAATCCGTTATTTGAAACTAAACTGCTATTTCTATTTTGCCCATGGCTGAAAAAACATCTCTATGTCATGAAGAAAACTACTTGCCGTTTCTCTTCTTATTTCCTGTAGCTTGCTCATGAAATGAAATATTGCTGCTCATATTTTAGGGTTTCACCTTTTCACTTTACCCGTGGAAGAAAGAGTAATATAAGTGTCTTTAAGAAAATTTTCCTTATACTGTAGTATGTGTCATAATTTAAATAAAGATTTTAATCTTTATTTACCTCTCTCGTAACTTTAATTAAAGCTGAGATAAAACCTATTAATGATAAAGCATTTGAACTTTATTAGGGGCCCACCACCAAATGTATCTAATAAGAAACTTTTATTAATTAAGACTCATCTCTTATAAAATCTCATGACACATTATGCATTTAATTAAATGAAATGAAGCATTTAATTTCCCTATGCGTGGGTTGCACCATGTGGCCCCTTCCATTTCATTCTTGATTTCCTCTTCATTGCTACAGCCACGTGCCTTCTTCTGCATAAATTTGAGTTTCTTCAATTTGTTGCAGGTGCCGACAAGTGGTGCATTCTGCATCATTTTATTTCTTTTCATTAAAAATAAAGTTGCTCACATTAAATCTTTGGGGCTTTCACCATTTATTCCCATGACTTTATTCCATGAGGGACCCACTATATGTCACATGTTTCAACTTAATAAAGATTTCAATCTTTATTTAATTCTACCTTCCTTAAAAACTCCCATGAATCATATGTAATCAAAAGAAATATTTAATTCTCCTTTGCTTGGGCTTAACCACATGGCCTCCTCCGCATCAATTTAAGTTGTAACAACTTTTACTCCACATCCTACATGTGGAAGGCTCCGCATCATTTTATTTCCTTTTTTAAGCTGCTCGAGTGCTTCCATCTGGCAACCTCCGCATCCTTCTAAGTTCCTTTCTTCATTGCTACAGGTGCCATTGATCTTGTTTTGATCGTATGGCTGAGGCTTTTGTGAAACTCTGTGCCTCTGCTTTAGAAACCCTACTTACTCTATTCCAATGGTGTATCTTAATAGTAATAAAGCTGTGACTTGATGTTATTTGCATTTTGATACGAGCTATGTCTCATATCATTGTGAATGGTTGCAGCAGAAACTAAACCGATCCATACCAATTAGATGAGCCTTCCTCATATGACTGTGCCTTGAAAGAATCTCTTAATGGAACAATTCAAATAAGCTAAGGCCACTCATTGATTGAGTTGGCAGCATTCCACCAAACCTATGTTGAAACTGGCGATTTCCTTCTAACCTGAAGTTGCTCCTTATCTTTGAAGGAAGATATCATATGAAGTTAAAAGCTTATTACATCCGCAATAATAGTGGCTTCAAATTAGAAATGGCGTGTGCTTAGTGGAGCCGAGCCACTTACTTATTATTTGTATCCTAACTCAATAGTTTCACCCTATTTGGGAGCAATGCCACATTCAATCTATATGCAATACCTTTCTTTTATTACTTGGAATAGGACCACATGAGCTGTTTAAGAGGCTAAAACTATTAGTCAGTGATGTGCCTTCTTATAAACTGATATCTTATTACTCGATACATCATTATGTGTTGAATTTCTCTAGTTGATGCTCAATCAAGTTGTGTCTCATTTTGAAAAGCCAAATCATGGAGTGAATGCATCCTTTATGTGTTTACCTTAAAGGCATATGTTTCTCTATTTGTATTGACCTGTGCTTTATATATTGTGCATTGGTAGCATCATATAATGAGCATCTTAACACAATGTATGTCTTTGAATCAGTTCCCATATAGACAGCCATATTAACAAACTGGCATTGAATATGACTGAGCATTACTAAACTAAAACAAATAGACACAGATCTGTCTTTAATTTGAAAAAGTTTTGAAATGGTGCAAAATTTTGTCACCACAACATAATTGATTTTAATAACATAAATAATGATTTAAACATGAATTTAGAGAACATCAAACATGTATACCATAATTTAAATATTAATATAGACAAAATCCTCATAGTTTCAATTGTTGGTCTTGGCTTTGTTGGAGATTACAATGGCATGGCCATTTGCCTTAGATGTGTTGTTTGAACACTTCTATGACTAGACGTCATTGTTTAAAAACTCCTTGTTTTCTTTCTTGTGGGAAATATGTTTTCTATTCTCATTTGGTACATTTGGTTAGAAAGGAATCATAGGATTTTTAGGAAGTCATTCCTTACAATTGACCAAGTTATCTCTAAGATGGATACACTGATATCTGAAATAGTTATGGTAGTGGTTATTGTGAAGCATGAAATATTGCATGCAAAGAATAACCAGAGAAAGTAAATCAAACAAAATATTATAACTTCCTTCGAATACACATTTACCTTACTAATTGAACATATTGAAGTACACCTAAGCTTTGATGGATCTGCTCCTTTGATTCAAGTGTGTATGTGGATTGTTTAACTTAATAGCATAATGTTGATAATTGAAAATGGAGGAATCAATGCAACAACATAAATTTGCATAAGTTGAAGTCCTTCATTTGGTTTGGAGAAGGGATTATTTCTTAATTTTTCATGATAGAGAAATAAGGATTTGATTTTGGAGATAAAGATTTGTTTTTTTTCTTTATTTGACAAAAGAGGAAATAAATTAGGTAGAAGATAAGATTTGAAAGAGGGAAGGGATTTGATTTTTATATAAAAAAGGAAATAAATCTGAAAGAAGGCAAGATAGGATATGAAAGGATTATCTAATTAATTTAATTAATTAGATACACACATGAGTTTAAAAAAGGAAAGAAATTAAGAATAAGGTGTTATTAGAATTTATTAATTAAATAAAGATTTGATTTATTTAACTAATATTGGATTGTGATTTCCCAATAATGGGATAGCACATTAAGTATTCATTATGACATGAGGTGGCGAGCTGGTTGGCATGCATGATTAGATAGATGTCAGGTTTCTATTATTTCAAGGAGTGGCGTGCTGTTGAAGACAAGGTGGCTTCTTGATATGCAGTCATCCTTTTTTCACCTTTGAATTTTTCTTTTTTCCTATGGTAGTTGTTGTTGTCTGAGTTTCTAGTGTTTGAGATGGATGAAGGAATGGCTGAAGGTTTTGGCTCTAGGGGAAGGTACAGGCAAGTCCCCCACTTTGGAGGCAATAAGTTTGTTGGGTGGCATATGAAGAGGAAGTACACCTCGTGTTGCAAAATGAAGAAAATTCAGGTGGAGGCTTCTATGGAAGGTTGTTTGAAGGACATAGAAAAGGAGATCAAGAACCCTATCCTATGTGAATGGTTGTTTCATCTGCTCAAAGTTGCAAAGGAAGTTGACGAACAAGAGGGGATTAATGTTAAAGAGGCCATGGGTCTCTTATTACGCAACCTAGGGACTTCCTGATGCCGATGGAATATTTTTGGAGCCACCCAGTCAATTATGGTGGCAAGCATGCTGTTAGTAGCTGCTGCGTCAGTTCACTCATGAGGACCTGGTCGAGTCTTCCAACTAGATAGGAGAAAACCATGAAATTTTAGTGGGGCATCTGCATAACATTCTGATAAACATCTTGGATACCAGAAGGTTAGCTGAAGGTGTGGTAGCTAAGCTTGAGGTAAATGTCCCAGTGTGGGCTAAGTTGTTATACACCTATGCATGTGATGAAGAGGGCATTGTGGATCTAGAGGGAGAAAAAGATAAGTAGGTTGGATACTGGTATTTTAGTTTTTGTTTTAGTTTAACTGGCATGCTACTTTTCTTGGTGTAATCTTTCTATGGATGGAGAGTGGGTCATGGTAATTTTCCACTCTCCATTAGATTATTGTATATTTCAAGTAGATAGACAGTATTGTTTCTCCATGTTTTAGACTTGTTACAAACATAAGGGGTTGGCCCTATTTTTAATGGGTCCTTGGTCCCTAACTAGGGTTTTTATATAAAAAAAAATATTGGATTGTGATTTAAATAATTCAATAATTATAAATTATTTAATCAATATTAGATAAAAGAAAGGATTAATTAAATAATTAATAATTATTCAATTAATGTGGAAGAATAAGGTAGAGTGGTTTTCATAATGATAGATGAAATTAATCAAATAATTAAGAATTATTTAATTAATGCAAAGGTATGGCAAATGAATAACTAAGTTGGGAAGTGAGTTGAATTTTAGGTGTCTCTATTTTTCTCCTCTTTGAGATGGTGTTGTGAAGTAACATCATTTCAAAGAAGTTTAAAACATAGTGTTGTGTTTGATAGAAGAAGACTTTGGTTTAGAAGAATATGATTGGATTATAAATTATAATGCCCTAGTTAGGTAGAAGAAGTACTTAGTAGATTAATTAGTGGGTTGAATGGTAGCCCCTCAAGAGGATAACTAAGTTGGAATAATATGGGTGTGCTCTCAAAATAAATGGATGTGAAGAAAAGGTTAGATAAAAGATGCAAAATTGGTGGAAGAAGAAAAATAGAGAAAATGAAGAAGATAAAAAGATGGATGCAAGAATGATAAATTTACTATGATGATTAGTTATGCTAACTTGAGTTGAGCAATCATTTATTTAATATAGCAATGGATGTTATGCACTAGGGTATAGAAGACCAATGTGACAATGTATCCAGTACATAGGACTAACAACAAACAAGGTCACAAACAAACATATACTATTGGCCACCATGATATGGAAGACCATGATGTCATAGTGATAGTATGTTGTAAGGACTGATACAAATGCAAGATAAAAACAATAATACACACAAACAAGAAAGCAAGCCTGAACAAATGATAAAAGGATAAACAAGGTTGTTGCCCTTATCAAGCAGAAAATAGATGATGGATGGGTTGATTGGATAGTGTTGTTATCCATGCAAATCAACATGAAGATTTATTGATAAGGATGGATCTCTATACTTAAGTTAGACAGTCCTTAAGCAAGAGTTGATTGGATTGGATTAATGATGATGATGATCAAGTTTACAACAAGGTTGGGAACAAAACCTTTGGATACTTTTGGATGATTAGAGAGTTTTCTTGGGTAGATTGGTGTGGATTAAAGATGTCTACATTTAGATTTATTTCTTGGATTTTTGGTATATTTGATTTTTTTTGGATTTTGGGATATTTTGATTTTTTTGGATTTTTTTTTTCATTTTATGGGATGGCATTGGATTGCAGATTGGATATACTTTTTTCTAGATACTAATTATAAGGGAAAACCAAGTCAAAAGGAAAGGATGAAAGGAGAAATGTGTAACATCCCAACTGGAATATTAAATATCCTAAAACATAGTTAATCAAAAACTCAACACAAGTATTTTTTAACTAGAATCTAAAGATATTACATTTGCAATTTCAAGTACAATACATATATTTAGTAGAATGGTGGCTTCACATGTGACCAACAAAATTCTACGAATAACAATTGGTCGTATTTCTTATGACTTAAAATTCTACCAATATCATATACAAAATATTCAATGTATTCTTGCTCACAAGTCTTCAGTAGTCAACTACAGGAGAGAGAGCATCACCCTATTACTTTTCCTCCAACCATAGACTAACGGTCCCCCACACACCTTCCTTTTGGAAGTGACCCTTCCCTTCATGAGGCTATTAGATAATGAGAACCAATTGATTCTTTATGGGCCATCTGAGAACTAATGATGTGTCCTAGCTAATACAATTGGGTTTACAACTCTAATCTAGCTCTAGCTATATATGACCTAGTCTAATTGTTCAACTATCTGGTACACTGTGAGCCAATAATGAAAGCAATGACTTTTGCATTACTTTGGCCAAAGTTTCATATAAATATATAGTCATATGTTCAGTCACTCTTTTCTTGACTTGGAGACAACACTCTTATTTCTCAATTTATATCATATAAATTAAATAATTCTTTTCAACTTGATTATACCATATTGGTCATAAAGTTGTATCAATATCCTTATGTACTAGTCATTTTGACAACTCTAAGGTTAGAACTTAGGTGACTATAAAACATACATTGAGTCCCTTTTTGCATCCTTGCAATCATGAGTCTATGACATCATGTCATCTACTCAATGACATGTCTACCTAATCTCATGCAGACTGTATTCTTCTACATATACAAGATTAAAACACTTAAGTCAAAGGATTTTATGATTAAAGACTCTATCTATCTTAATCTAAGAACATAATCATTCGACTCATAATCTATCAAAGTTTAACTATAATTTTGTATACCAATGAATTGAACATAATATCAAATAATCTATAGCATAAATTTCTATTGTCATAGTGAATATATCTATTGACAATCATGTGGCTATCCTTAGCCTAAAATGGGATTGCAGATCATTTGTCTATAAAACTAAACTATATATATTAAATAACCTTAGAATAGCTTCTAAAACAACTCATTCTTCATTATATACTTTCACAAGTACAACCTTCTCTTGGGTCTCTCTCACTTAAGTTCCATTGTCTCAATAATAAAGTTTCTTGGCATAATCATACATCACTTAAGCACAATTGACCTCTTAAAAAGGCTTGGTTGACCTCTCTTCCAACTCAGTCTACTTCTACTTGAGACACAATCAGCCTATGAACATTACACTTGGCTAATTAATATCACATTCGGCCTAAGAATAATACATTCGGTCTATGATTACACATATGGCTTAATAATAACATATTTGACCTATTGCCAACACATATGACCTATTATTAACATATTCGGCCTATTGTCAACACATATGGCGTCTTATTAATATATTTCACCTTCCATACTTAACATTGTTAGCCAATACTTAAACATATTCACCCTACATAAGCACATAGTTGGCTTCTATGAGCACACAATTGGCTTCTATGAGCACAAAGTTGGCTTCTATGAGTACACAGTCAGCTTCTATGAGTACACAGTCAGCTTCTATGAGTACACAATTAGCCTATATAAGCACACAATCATCTTCTATTTTTTTAAACACTCATAGTCTCAAAGACAAACAATGGTTTATCATTAAAACATTGTATATCTATGTATACATCATTGTTAATCTATAAAAGTATACCACAATTGGTTTGTAAATCAAGATCGATCTGTATAAAGTTATGTATATATAGCATAGTTGATAAGATTAATAAATAGTCAATCTAGGACTGCATCACAAAGTAACCTTGTTTAGTTTCAAGGGAATTTAGGGCCAATATATCTATTTCTATACGTAGCCTAACAAGCTTCTTTAACAATGCAGAGGAATAGGTATCTAAAATGTAGCCGTAAGGCTCACTTGCATAAAGGTAACATCTATATATGTTTACTTGAGCACAGAGTAAGACCGCCTTCAATACATAAGATAAACACTATTATATTTCCCTGTAATGCTTACTGTTCTATATGAAGATAAAGTTATCTTGCATTCTTTATCATAGTCTTTAAATAATGATAGACTTACCTGAATGACAACTTCTGACTGTGCCTTTTTCAAAACTCTTGTTTTCTTGTCCACTCCTAATAGCTATCGAGCTCCCTTCTATTCTCCTCCATCTTTTACTCTTGGTTTCCCCTTCCTATTAACCCCCTCTTGTACACTTAATAGCTCTCAATGGATAACAGTGGCATCACCATAATTCTCTCTTCCACTCCCGTGAGCTTATCAAGTAGGGATAAGTGGAGAATATCAAGAAAGTCTAGAGCGACTACTCATTCCCCTCACTCTCCAAGAATAAAGGGGATACAATATGAAGGAATAAAAAGAGACTTAATACCTCCATAACATGATATTAACTAAAATTAATATTATTAATAATAAAAATAATAATAATAGTAAACATAACACACTTATCTAATAGATGTCATCACTACGGACTGTCCAACACTGGCCATGCTTAATCATAAACACAATTATCGATGGAGAATTCTCTCACATCTATTATGATCTTGATGACAAAATTAATTAGGTTTAGTCAATTTATAAATGTTGACTTCATATCCAAAAGCATACACAAAGTTCTACCTAATGATGAAAAAGGATTTAACCTTCATCTTAATGATGACCTCAATAGACAAGAACAACATGATCTCTCTACCTAATGTGTGTGTGTGTTTTAGATGGCATAAGAATTGTTGCATTCACATGATCTAGTATCCTCTCCATGGTGATACTCTCTCTCCTCTTATCGAAGGGGCAAAACAACACTGTTCCTACATCCACCTTAGTTACATGATGGTAGTTAGTCTATTTCATCGTTTTAACCATAGGTTCAATAATGACATGATAAACAATTATTTCTTGCATATAAACTAATATAAAGAAAAAATGCATTTTCCATTATAACTATAATCATAATACTTTCTCTGAATAACTATTTGTCTTCATGAAATAATGAAAATAAATACATTCATTTTAAATAAGTGGCGTCACATATCTCCCCCCTTAGAGATCATTGTCCTCAATTATTATGTCCAAGACAAAATAAATACTTCAAACATGTTCTTATACATTATGCTGTATAAAAAAGATGTGGGAATTTTTGATAAATATCATTATAATCCTCCCAAGTAGCAATTTCCTCTGAATATTGGTCCCATTGGATCTTGCACTAGGTAGCCTCTCTGTTACGCAAGTAAAGCTAGCATACCTCAAGCACTTTTAGAGGCTTGATCTTGACCACTCCTAGGTCCTATACCTGAAGAGAATTCCAATTAAGTATATGATTAGATCATGATATATGTTTCTTCAAATATGACACATGAAAAACATCATGCAATCTAGAAAGGGTTGGTGGTAGATCTATCATGTAAGAAACTAGATTAACCACTTCTAGGACTTAAAAAGCTCCAACATATCTATGTGATAGTTTAGAAGACTTCCCAAACTTAATTGGGCTTTTATGTGGTTTGAATATTAAGAGCCAAACTTATTAGGAAGCAGAATGAAATTTAGAGCTGAATCTTGTTGCTACAGTCTAACCTACAATCTAAATCTTAGCATACCCTAGTGCAAAAACTTGTCACTAAGCCTTAAAGATTTAAATGTTCCAATATTCCTTCTTGTGATGTGTATGAGAAATTAGATTTTTGATGGATAGATAATTTCTTTGAGTGCACAACAATGGATGTCTACTCACCTATGCCTAGGTTTGATGCATTGGACCTTTCTCAAGGGGAATCACATGTCCAATAGTTTTTTGAATTTATGGAGAGATTTCATTTTCAAGATGAGGACATGTGGATGAGGTTCTTTGCTAAGTCTCTAGATAAGGATTCAAATAAATAGTTGTGTAGTTTTCTAGACTACCATTTTGCTTCTTGGGACAATTTGATTCATCCCTTTGAGGAGTGGTGTACACTTCGTGTGGCTCCTTCTTATTCTTTGTATGCCCATGAACTTGAAAATATCAGAAGGTAGGAGGGGGGATCTTGCAGGGACCTCAGTCATCAGGTTGAATTTGCTTTAGAAAAAATGCAGATGTTCTTAGGCCTTCTATTTTAACTTGCATTCATATATTTTTCAAGAATATGATATTGGTTCAAGTGTGGTAGTGGAGGATTTGAAGAAGGAAACCTTGCTATAGGCTTATCAATGTCTTGAATTCCTTGAAAAAATTAGAAATGTATATATAGAAAGTTGTTGTCCTAAAAGGAAAATGTTGTAAGAGATGAATCATCTACTATGGATAGCAATACGGTTGGTCATGTTGAGTGTGTTTTCAAAAGAGTGGAGCCATGTGAGGTAGCCCCATATGATAGTTGTGTTGAAAGTGAAGATAGTGTGGATACCCATCTTCAATCAGATAGATCATCCATTGCAGATGATGGTGATATTGTTTTGCCTTATGATTCCCAACCTAAACTTGAAAATGACAATGATGTGTCTACACCTAATGATAACCAATCTAAGATAGATAATGGTATAGACAATAGACTTCATTATGGGAATTATGTAAAAATTGGTGGTGTTAGTGTTGGCATTGCCTCCTAGGATTAGTTTGACAATGTGGTTGGGCAGGTGGATGTATGTGACGTAGCATCTTGTGACAATAATGTAGAGGTCTAGGGAACCATGCACACTTATTTGCATTTGGATGGGTCAATCCTTGGAAATGATAATAGTGATGATTTTTATTTAATGAACATTTAGGTTTTGTCTCTGATGATAGTGATGAGACTAATAGTGTAGAGGATGATTGCATGGAGGTTGGGGCACTATATACTTCAAGTGACATTTCTTATGATTGTCCTCCCTTTACTATTATCTATGCACTGACTAGTTTTAGTTGGATGATTCAAAAAATTTGACATTAGTATTTTTGATCTCCATGGTGCATGCTTGAGTGCTAACTCAGTTATGTAGGCTTTAGGTTGTGCTAGTTGTTTTGATGTCGAGAAAGGTAGTCTTATGTTTGTTTGCAGTAAAATTTGTGATGCAACAAGTTGCATTGATGAGATTGAAATGAAGAGGAAGTGGGATGGATGCAATGCATCATTTGAGATGCCTTAGTATGATTCCTATGTTGATTATGATGATGAAGATATGGATCAAATTTATGATCCAAATGTGGAACAAGATATCACCATGTGTGATAATTGTGTATGCTCGTCATTGAGTGTCCAAGAGTTTGATGTAAATAGTGTTGACTATGAAGTTTTCCTTTGTGATAAAGATGTATCTTCTACTACTTTGGATAATGGTGATGTTCCTAAACTTGAGTTGTTCAAGTGGTTCTAGCATACAGGTGAGGATGATGATGAGTTAGAGTGTGCCTATGAGCATCAAAATCATAATCTTGTTACTCAACATAATTGTTTCCTGACTTTAAGACTTTCCAGTTTGTAGTACAAGAGGATGTGGCCTTTTGTGTTGATCATGGTGTTGTTAAGAATTATTTTTAGATGTGTATGAGTTTGAGACTTTCAATTTTCATCTTGACTCATTTTAGGGTGCTAGCAATCCAATGGATGTGGCTTGTTTTGGATGTGGGGGTCTCTTCTTCCCCATGCATCTTGATGGGATTGTTGACCCTGTTTGGTAGGAGGAAGAGCTTCATGTTTAGTTCTAGTATGGTCCTCTTGGCCTTAGCATCTAGCATGTGTATTCATGAAAGGTGTTTGTATTGCTGCTATGGGGTGATCAATGCAGCCATGGTTTTATACAAATCAACTCTTTCAATAGGCTTGTGTTTGACAGGGACTAGTTGCATGCATTAGTTTTTCCATGGCCTGGTGCCATGGATCTCTTCTATAGCGTTTAACAGGCTTCAAATGCTTGAGATGTGTTGTAGCATTACATTCTTTCTCCTTGTACCTCCATGTCACTCGCTATAAATTTCTTGTACATATTCTTTGTACTATTGTTTTTCCTTATACGAACATTCCTTGTGTGCTTTCCCCAACTTTCCCTCCTCCTTTTGCTATTTTTCTCTGGTCCCAGAGATAACTAGATTCTCGCCATGCCTGCAAGAAGCACATATCCCCAACTAGAACCAATATTGGTGCCCAACCCATTGAAATCCAAAAGCATTCTAGTTCTTTCTCAAATCCATCAATATCCCCTTGTTGACCCTCTCGTTGCCTTAGCCTATTTTTGCAATTGATTATATCCAATCTAAGATAGTTTAAATTGGAGCCTATCCTCAGTAAAATTTCCTAAAATATCCTTAAAGCCCTAAGTGTTCCCTTCCCCCTTTGAAAATCCTAAAAATGACTAAGTTTATATGTTTTAGATTTAGTTTCGGTTGTTCAGTGAAAATTCAAACTACTGAATTAGTTTGGTGGTTCAACTTTTCACCAAACCACCATAATTGTGAAGTATGAAGGAGAGAAGAAGTGACAAAGATTACTTTCAACATTTTAGTGGAAAACCAAACCATCAAACTAGTTCATCGGTTCGGCCTTTCACTGAAACAATGTGGAAAATCAAAGAGGACAATGAAGAAAGAAAAGGAACTTTTCGATAGTTTGGTGAAAGCTGAACCACTAAACTAGTTTGGTGGTTCAACTTTTCACTAAAATATTGAAAAGGAAAGGAAAAGAAAGATGAAAATGAATACTAGGCCAGTGTGGTTCATGAATTTGAGAAAGCTTCAAAACACATAAAATAAGGTAAAGGATGGTGAAAAGAAATAAAAAAGAGAAAGGTTTCAGCAAGTTCACAAGTTCATGAACTTGCTAAAATGCTGAAATAGTTTGAGGTTTCCCTAGTTCACTGAAAGAAACAATTAAGAACCAAGACAAGGAAGAGACAAAACATGGGATGGTTCTCAAGTTTTAAACAATGTTAAAATGCTGAAAACCAAAGAAAAGAAGAAAAGAAAGATGAGTAAAGGAGAGCCAAGTAAATTTTTGATAGTTTGGCAAGTTTTTGAACTTGCAAACCTACAGAAAATGTTCGTTGAACTTAGAGCGCCAAAAGCTAAATTTCTAAAACTATTTTAGTGTTGTAAAAGATTGTTGAACACTTTCCTCACTTATCAATTAAAGAAGCACACCTGCATACCTACCTAAAAACCATTAATTCCCAGTTGAGTAGGTTGAGGCTAGATAAAGAATTGAATGTGAATGTACCTATTGGTACATAGGTTTCTCATGCCCTAGGACTATTGCAGGTCTCTTTTTGAGAAAACTAGTGTACAAAGGCATGGATAGACACTCTAAATCTGTAGGTTTCTCAAGTACAACACCCATGGATGTGATGCAAGAATTATGATCACCTTGCCAAACATGTTGACCAATCAAACACCCATGTCCAAGTGAAAGAGAAAGTGTAATTCTATATATGCCTATTTGTAATATGTATTTTTGGTTGGTCACTGAACCAATTTCATGATTGTATGTGTCTCAACAGTGTTCTAGGGCATCAACAGATACAGTTCGATTTGTAAAGGGGTAATATACATTGTACAAAGCATAGGAAGGTGATCCAAAGATAGATTTATGTAATAGATGTCTCCCAATAGTTTTGAAGTATTTGGGAGAGTGTTTGAACCTAGTTACTCATCCTCTCTTACCGCATTTGCTAGTATGAATGGAATAGAAGTTAGAGAAGTATGTGAAAGTGTGTTAATTCATTGTAATGATTTGTCATGCTCTTCCTTTTGTTCCATGTGTGATATTTGTAGTTCTATTTGGATTACTAAGAATGTCCATTGCTTGAGATGAGATATATGCATTGTATGAAGATGCACATAAGTTTCCATTTATGTTTTCATTTTTGCATCTCTTTCCCCTCTGTAAATTCATGACTCTATTGCCCAATGGAGTAGGCACCTGTTTAACTAGTGAAGGGCCAACAAACTTTTAAAATTATTTAATATATATCTCTCTCTCCTAAATCTTGCATGTTATTCCCTCTTGCCTCTATGTAAGAAATGTTAAATAGACTTATCTGCTAGGGAAATACAATATAGCTATCATCTTAAGGTGCAGGGTAAGAGTGAAGTTTCCAACTACTACTTTGAAGTCTTAGGTCTGTATGTATCCAATGTCAACATGAGTCTGGTGACATATTTTTGGATTCATAACACATTAGGTATGGCTGCTTAAGGGCCTTGAGATGCATTGTATTATTTCTCTTTAATTGTCTTGTGTTTAAGACCTTAGGGAAGACCCCCCTTAGACTAATAGAGTCTAAATATGAAGGTGAGTTTATCCAGTCACAGAAAATGGTCCATTCATGTCACTATCTGATCATAAGTCTTTCCCATTACCTAAGCATGACATATCCCTAGCCTTACGTTTTAGTGTTGAGTCTTTAGGATTTCTGGAGCTGCATGTTTGAGAAGCAATAGGTTTAATCAAGGGTGCTTTAATTGAATCATCTTCTATCAATTTAAGTCTTACCTATTGGAGTACAAATAACACTGAGAGGGGGGGGGGGGGTTGAATCGGTGTTGTAGATAAAAATAATGTAACGCCCCACCATGAAACACTAGAGAACAACACAATTACACTAAACAAATCAGACAATTTTTTTTTTTATACAAGGAATAACAAGGTAACATTTAACTTATCTATACTAAGTAACATTCTCCCAGGTTCCATGGCTGCATTACTGACAAAACTACTATCATGTTCTCTCACACATCACACATTAACTTGACAACAATAATTCATTCTAAATTTATTACATTAATTGAATAACCTTATACATTTCCATGACATCAAATAAATAATCATCCATAACAAATACAACTACAGTTTTTTCATACATATGAGGATACAACATAATATTGTTTACATCACCAACTTTCGATTACAAAGAATTACAAACATTATTAATAACCTGATACACAGGATAGTACATGAGCATAAATAACTGTCTTCATACACTGGTACATGTTCTGAATCTGCTATAGGAGTTACAACCTTCTTGCACACGAATAATGGCAAGGAAAAAAAAAACCAATGGAGATAAAGCACATCCACCCGACCATGTGGAACCCTGAGGTCCACCCCCCGTGCTAGGAGATAACATAAGGTCCCACAACATCATACAGTTAGGTAGACAAGTGCCTAATAGGAACAAGGACTAAGCCTAACACCATCACAACACATGACCACATCACAAACAACTCAATATCACTTCCAGAGGCAACACACGACAAATGGGGAGAATACGACTAGGGAATGCTAGGCTGCAGTAGGGAGAGTGTCATCGCACGGTCCTAACATGGGTTATCCTGACAGCCTCTCACTAGGCGCCGACCCCATAGGGTGACTCATGCGGTATCAACCTTCCTTTCGTGAGGACAAGGAAGTTGATCTTGCCGACCAGGCCTTCTCTACCCATCCTTAGTCTAAATGAGCACTACAGGCATGGGAGAGGAAATCCAATTATCTTGTTAATGTGTATTTTACCCTTTTTCCCCCCAGTTTATTTTTAGGTTTTCACTTAATTAACAACTTTCAATGGGTTATCCTGACAGCCACTTTGGGCGCCGGCCCCACATTGAAAGCCACTCCCCTACCTGCATCTAGAAACCTGAACCATCAAGCAAGACAATCACTTTCATACTGATAAGTATACATAAACAATGCAAGGCATTTCCCTTCTTGCATACAAAACATAGTCACGATAACCAACCTTTAGATCATTGTCCAAAAACTTCCAATCATCAATCGCAATAATCATAACACATATCCAGAGCAAGGTATGGGTCATCTTGCTCTTCCAATCATAGATATGAACCAAAATAGTTTCTCATTACAATGACAAGATCTCCCCATTTCCATACTAATCACAAGCTTGATATCAACACATACATGAAGGAAATTTAAACCCATTGAAATAAATTCATGACACAATATGTACATCATCTTACATTATTGTTTACCAAGACCCACATACACAGACAAGAGACATCATGTTCTTACAACATCTTCATTCCAAGACAACTACTAATAGAATACATACGAACAAATCCTATTACCTTATGCCTCTGGAATCTAAACTTGACAATTTACACAAAGACCCACTCTCATGAAAATTTTGCTTGCAATAAGAGATTTCAACTAATCAACTCACTGACAACATAAATTTTTATTACAAAAGCAATTCAATCTCTTAGTCATTCAGTTACCTATAGGTTTCACTTATGAGGCTAAAATTTTCAAGTACATTGTTGTTTCACCTAACTCCAAGCTTTCAACCCAACTTCAACTTAACAAAAGCCTTCTGAAAAGATCTTTACCAAACCAATCAACCTAGATTAAATTTCATCCACACTAATTATTTAATCATATCAAATTACATTTAATCATATTAACAACCAAATAAAAGTAATATCTCCACAAGAATTCATATATCTTCGATCTAGTTTAATAAATATTAATTCTATCTGATATAATAAATCAGTCATCAATTACATATAAACATAACCTTCAAGCTAACAAATGCATGGGTAATATTAGTTACAAAATTCTTATAAATCAATTACTTCTTACAATGACTATACCTCTAATTCCAACCTACCATTCCAATTCCCAATCTTAACAAATCATTATCAAAAAATCTTAATAAATTCAATAACAATTTAAATTAAATTTACTAACAACTGAATAATACATGCATCAAACATAATTTATCTATCTTGAGCATATGCATTATAATTATCTTAATAAATTATTCCAATGTAATAAAAACAATCATTATATAGCTCTTTAATTGGAAAGATCATGATATCAAACCCTAAACTGATGGGACACAAGGTTTTGGCATACCTACATGCATGCAGAACTAATTTCCCACAGTGTGACACTGAACTTGGTGTACAGATTTGAACTGTAAGTCATGTGAATGATTTAGCAGTAAAATTGACTATTGAAATGTGTTTGAAGATACTAATGATCATCAATGACGTCCCTTCAGCAACCTACTTCTCTTCCTCACGTATCACAGTATAACCTAAGGCAATTTTCGTTCTTCCTAAATGAATTAAATATGCACATTTGAAATAGACTTCAGATCCATAATGTAACCGTATGGCTATGCCTTGAGGTCAATTCACCAATGACTATAATACATTCATAAAAGAATATTAAACTTATATACATCAACTATTCTAAATCTAGATATAGATTAAAGAATTACTCATGCAAATCTCGATATACTCAGACTAATATGCTGAGATAAATTAATCAGAAAAGAGGTTATAGTTTCTGGCATCTCAGGGTATAATACTTATTAAATGCAAATAGAATTTAATATAAATATGGTAGACACAAACATACAGTTATGTGAATAACTAATGCTGATTTATGGCTGACAAAACTTAGGGTTTGAGAATAAATATCGCCATTATATGGCATGCATTAGCTCAAGGATACAGGAATATCTATCGCCAACATATGGCAACATAATCGTTAAGATATACGTATACCTATTGCTAATATATGACAGACATAAAAATATATGCAGATCTAATTATAATTTATGGGAAGATGCAACCCTAAATCTTAATGAAGATCAATTACCAGCTTGGCCGGCCCTAAGCATCTTTTATGGGCAGACTTACAAATATTAGGCACCCGAAAACTATGCTGAGGAAAGAAAAAGATTTTGAAATCTTTTGAAATGGCAAGGTAAATCCTATTCCCTGCCCCATGCCTACGTCCATTCCACATGCGTCAAAATGGAAGCTTTGGAAGGTCGCATGGACATCCACCAAGGGGTAAAGAAGATGGTTTACAGACAAATAGAGCTGGACATTCACATGAGCATTCCTATTGCACTTCAGCTTTAAACGATTCATATGAGTACATGGTTGACAATAACTCAATGAAAGTGACATGTAGTCGGTGCCACCCAAAAGATCACAAGTTTGACTACTCTGTAGGCTGGACAAACATGTGCATTTGACAAACAATAAAAGATTTCAACTTTCAAATATGAAAGCAAGTTATACAACACATTCATCCAAATACTTGTCCGTACACAAGATCATAAAACCACAGGCCTCACTGCATAAATATCCAGGTAGATATTCTAATTGTTTCAAGTCAAGAATCATATCAAGAACATTCACTTAAAACATTGTTTTGCCAGCTTTTTATTAAGTTGCTTCAAGTTTGATATTTCAAATGCCAAAATGACATTGCATCTAATTTTGATGTAAATCAAACCTTACTGCAATCTCGCCACAATGAGCCTGCCATTTCATTCAACCAAGAGATATAATTATCTAGTGTTCCTTTCATATATCGTAACATGAGCATCAAGTTCCATCGTCCTTCATATATAAGAGTACATCATATCACTCATATTTCTCTTGCAGAGATGCTGAGACAATGGGACTAGGAAAACGTATGATTCCAATGCAGATGAAATCATGTGAATTATCTACTATTAAACACTCGAATACACATTAGATGCTATTTTAATTTCATATGATGAACTTCATCTTTAACCGTCTTCCTTCGCTAATTTTGGAACCCTAGAACTGTCTACCATTATCCACCACACTGATGACGGAAAAAGATATATTATTTACTGTGCAAGGTCAAATGGTATGGTATAAACGAAGCTATACAGTTTGCCCATTTCTTACTATGAAATCTGGGTTCTTGCCGCTCATAAGGTACTCTATTTTGGTAGAATAATACCTCCAGTCAAGATAATGCAAAAATAGATCCAAGGCTTGATCATTAAACCCTAGAATTTGGTAATTTTCCTATGATTTACTATGAGCTTGGTCTAGGAGGTTCAGAACTGTGTGCAGGGATCTTCTTAGTCTAAAAACACAGTCTTGACAAAAAACCTAAAATCGCAACCCTTATGTATTCTCCCTCAACGGCAAATAAGGTTTCCCCATGTAAGTTTGACGGCTACAAACAAAACATCTCAGCCTTCGATTTCACCTTTATATGAAACTAAGCAGTTCCTGCCAGATCTGATAGGAGACAAATCTAATTCTATGCTTCACAAATGAAGTTAATGTCTCGCATGCAAATTTGGCGTCTAACTTGGCCGTAACCTAACCTATGCCGTAACGATTATGTTACTGGTCCGAAATCCTACTAGGTCTGGATCAATTAAAAACCTTGAGCTGCATAAAGGGAACTAAGCTCTTATTTGTATACATAACCTAAAATCACAACCTTTGCCTTTCCGTAAAAGATCTTCCTCAAATCCCGACTGACCCAGGTTTTAACAAACCAAGCGATTTACTCTGCTAAACAAAATTAAAATAAATTTTCATTCCTACAATAACAAATTTAAATAAACTATTTTCTGAACTAGACCCTCCGACTCTTTATCAAAATTTTCCATTATAACAATTCCATCTTGACCTACGAATCCAATAACTAGGTTGCGCACACACATATACATAACAAAAATCCCATGCTGTTGCGCTTATCAAATTCAATGTAAATAAATCTTCAAAAACTTAGGGACACTGGTGATCAAATCATATTTTAATCGCACGGTTGCAATGTCAAGATCTCTAAAAACAGTTATCACAAAACCAAAACAAGAGCAAAATCGGGAGCAAATAAATATAAATTTGTATTCTACTGCAATAAATAATCAGAACACATACCTGGTTTGATATTATTCCTCTTCATGCGATTGCCCAAACCCTCTGAATTAATCACATGGAAATAGCGATCGATGCGAAGCGAACACTGACATTTGAATTTATAAGATTGCTGATTTGCTTGCAACAATGGGGAAAATGTGCTTCCTTTGCTGCGGCCAAAATAGAAAAGATGCAACCTGGATTTGATGCCGAAACCTCTCCGGCTGCAACCTAAACCAATCTCCCTTGCTTGTTGTTCCTTCTCCTCCATTCCTCCCCCTTTCCTCCCGAGAGTGAGAGAGAGAGATATCTCCCTTATTTCCAGATTTTTCCCACCTTTGTAGAAGGCTTGGTGCATGATCCAATGCCAACTATAACAACTATTAATTAAATTTTATCTCCTTACAGCTCTTAGTTTAATTTTCAACTAAACACTATAATATTTTATTTTAGTATTATACTATAGATATATATTTATCATATATGTTATAATTATTTATACCTTATTTGTATAACCTTTGAACCAAGACACAAATTAATTTATGTATTTTATTTAGTATAACCTGAGTAATAATCTGACCCCTTTTTACAAACATAACTATGAGAAATATTGTTCCCCAAACTAAAATAAATATTGCGAAATCATAATAAAATATTAAGATACTAAAACTTATTTACATCTATAATTACCCCAAAAAAAAACTCAATTTAATAACAGTAATTCACATTCAAACAACTTAGGATAATTACCTTGAGCTAGGTAATTATCAGTTATCATTTTAACCTTATTTAATATTAATAATGATAATTGATGTAATCCTGTTAAGTATTATAGTGGATCAAATAATAGCATGACTATAAAACGCAATCTAGGCATACAACATAACCCACTGAGTAGGATAGTCGTTAAAAGCCGAATCAAACATGTTCACAAGCTAGGCCAAAACACACTTAACCAAACAAGCTCCATCAAATATACCTCAATTGCAAGACCTGACATACTGACAGAACTGAAAATTTAACTAGACATGTCATGCATCAAGAATATAGGATGATGACTTGGGATGTGGGACCTTAAGTTATCTCCAGACCAACTTATCCATTGGGTTCAAGGAATGCTCAGACCTGTTATTTCAGGTGGAGTCAATGCCAGATACCTGCAACCTGCAGCAAATGACACAGTTAAGCATATATATAAATGCACAAAAGCTATCACTAGGTGAAAAAGGAATCACAATATCACAGGGCACTCGCAAGCAAGTGATGTGACATCGTCCTCTCCACATCATATCAATCTAGATTAGATGACACGTGATCATAACCACTCGAATCTACCTCATTATCTTAATAGAACCATACACTAAACATATAGGTGCATGACATTGAATAAGTCCCAGAAGCATCATCATAACAAATAAATCAAATAGAATCAGTCCATGAGATCCATAACAATTGTAGTAAGATCGACATCTTGATCATTGGAATGCAAAACAATGTCAAAGCCTGCATTATCAATGTTAGAATAGAGGTTGTCAATAAAACACATTAACTATCATATGAAACCTCACATGGATGAAACATCTATCTATATTGTACAACATCAATTGTAAACTTTACCAATAATTATTCATGTTATTTTACCTTCATCCTCATGCGCCTTGATCAGTTCACCTGTACATCCAAGGTGAGAACGGAGGGGCACTACATCCTCCCCCCCTAAAACTTGACTTACTCCTGGAAGTCACAGACTAGGGTGGAAACATAACACATTAGTATTACAATTTTCTATTGCCAACATATGCATTCACATTAAGCAATTGTTCCCAAGCCAAACACAATCGTTCAATACAGGCATAAAAGACATCAATTCCTTACCTTTAAGGTGTATCATGTGATCTACTTACATCCATTCACACGTATTTTGAAAATTTCATTCGACTCAAGGATCTGTGTTTACATATTATCAAGGAAAATTACATCTCATTTCTTATTTCCACCATGGTTCTGACTAATTACCTGCATTCAAGTACAATTCTCTGCAGAATCCTCCCTTGTACACACTATCAGAGGTTCGACATGAACATGATAGAAACAACACTTGACACAGTACAGGGCTAACAAACAAACACTCGGAATAGCCACCATCAAAGTTTTAAAGGAGGTAAAAAAAAAAACCAAGTGGGAAAATAACCAAATCAAATCTTAAGTCACAAAACACCGGCAATTTCCAACAATAACTCAAGTATAGAGAAAAGAGTTTTAGTGACCATTCCTGACATAAGAAATTTCAAAGAAAATAAATTCACTGTTAGCCCCTAACAACACATGAAACAACCATCAGAATTCTCAAATTACCCAAATTGCAAACAAACCCACATCACAAAGTTACTAATTTTGGCCACATAAAGGGGGTATCTGCTACACAACACCCAAGGACATAGGGTCCAGAATGCGTTAGAGAATGTACAACAACACAGATAATTATGTTATCTACATCCTCATACCTAAACAACTTTTATACAAGGATTTAAGGAAAACAATTCGTTATTTATTTACAACAATTTCTACCTTACATGTGATACAATTTCTTTATGTGAGAAAGAATAGATAATATTGCACACATGAACATACTTAATCAAGGCTACATTTTACTTTAAGTATCACATTTATATGAGATGGTCTAACACAAGCTCCAATTTGATCTCCTGCATTTGGTTTTTACATACTTATACAATGATAACCTTCATTATCCACAAAAGAACTTCCACATGAAGTCATGGCCACCAAAATAAAATAGATGTCGAACTACAACTATACCACTTAACCACATATCTTGTAATGCATGATGCCTCCAAATCATTCCAATACTTACACAAATAATATCATTAACATAAATATACTATGGCGCTTCCCCGCCCTAAACATAACCTCCCAAGGTATAGTTATTTAGCAAACCAGGGAAAACAAAGAACCATTGTACTTTTGCAATACTTCACTAGAGGGGATAAATTCCACTCTCTTGATTCCATGCACTAAAAGTAACCGTGCTTCTAGCTTCTAAAGCACCAAAGACCACAAGAGGAACTGGAGGCCTCAACAATCGGCAAGCACTAGTGTTCAGGGAATACATATTGTTAGATATATCATCACATTTTTGCATAATAGACATACAAGTAGAACAAAGCATAAAGGATTTATTTCTTCTACAGTCAACCACAAATCTGTAAGCTTATCATCTTTCTAATACCATACTAAGGCTCTTAGGTGAGAGGTGCTATTACTAACTCACCATAAGGAGAAAAAAATGTCTAACCTAGAACAATGACAAGAATCCAGAGATCCCAGTGTTGTAAACTTGGCTCTGATACCAGATGTAACGCCCCACCATGAAACACTAGAGAACAACACAATTACACTAAACAAATCGGACAATTTTATTTTTAATACAAGGAATAACAAGGTAACATTTAACTTATCTATACTAAGTAACATTCTCCCAGGTTCCATGGCTGCATTACTGACAAAACTACTATCATGTTCTCTCACACATCACACATTAACTTGACAACAATAATTCATTCTAAATTTATTACATTAATTGAATAACCTTATACATTTCCATGACATCAAATAAATAATCATCCATAACAAATACAACTACAGTTTTTTCATACATATGAGGATACAACATAATATTGTTTACATCACCAACTTTCGATTACAAAGAATTACAAACATTATTAATAACCTGATACACAGGATAGTACATGAGCATAAATAATTATCTTCATACACTGGTACATGATCTGAATCTGCTATAGGAGTTACAACCTTCTTGCACACGAATAATGGCAAGGAAAAAAAAACCAATGGAGATAAAGCACATCCACCTGACCATGTGGAACCCTGAGGTCCACCCCCCGTGCTAGGAGATAACATAAGGTCCCACAACATCATACAGTTAGGTAGACAAGTGCCTAATAGGAACAAGGACTAAGCCTAACACCATCACAACACATGACCACATCACAAACAACTCAATATCACTTCCAGAGGCAACACACGACAAATGGGGAGAATATGACTAGGGAATGCTAGGCTGCAGTAGGGAGAGTGTCATCGCACGGTCCTAACATGGGTTATCTTGACAGCCTCTCACTAGGCGCCGGCCCCCATCTATGGTTATCCTGACAGCCTCTCACTAGGCGCCAGCCCCATAGGGTGACTCATGCGGTATCAACCTTCCTTTCGTGAGGACAAGGAAGTTGATCTTGCCGACCAGGCCTTCTCTACCCATCCTTAGTCTAAACGAGCACTACAGGCATGGGAGAGGAAATCCAATTATCTTGTTAATGTGTATTTTATCCTTCTTCCCCCTAGTTTATTTTTAGGTTTTCACTTAATTAACAACTTTCAATGGGTTATCCTGACAGCCACTTTGGGCACCGGCCCCACATTGAAAGCCACTCCCCTACCTGCATCTAGAAACCTGAACCATCAAGCAAGACAATCACTTTCATACTGATAAGTATACATAAACAATGCAAGGCATTTCCCTTCTTACATACAAAACATAGTCACGATAACCAACCTTTAGATCATTGTCCAAAAACTTCCAGTCATCAATCGCAATAATCATAACACATATCCAGAGCAAGGTATGGGTCATCTTGCTCTTCCAATCACAGATATGAACCAAAATAGTTTCTCATTACAATGACAAGATCTCCCCATTTCCATACTAATCACAAGCTTGATATCAACACATACATGAAGGAAATTTAAACCCATTGAAATAAATTCATGACACAATATGTACATCATCTTACATTATTGTTTACCAAGACCCACATACACAGACAAGAGACATCATGTTCTTACAACATCTTCATTCCAAGACAACTACTAATAGAATACATACGAACAAATCCTATTACCTTATGCCTCTGGAATCTAAACTTGACAATTTACACAAAGACCCACTCTCATGAAAATTTTGCTTGCAATAAGAGATTTCAACTAATCAACTCACTGACAACATAAATTTTTATTACAAAAGCAATTCAATCTCTTAGTCATTCAGTTACCTATAGGTTTCACTTATGAGGCTAAAATTTTCAAGTACATTGTTGTTTCACCTAACTCCAAGCTTTCAACCCAACTTCAACTTAACAAAAGCCTTCTGAAAAGATCTTTACCAAACCAATCAACCTAGATTAAATTTCATCCACACTAATTATTTAATCATATCAAATTACATTTAATCATATTAACAACCAAATACAAGTAATATCTCCACAAGAATTCATATATCTTCGATCTAGTTTAATAAATATTAATTCTATCTGATATAATAAATCAGTCATCAATTACATATAAACATAACCTTCAAGCTAACAAATGCATAGGTAATATTAGTTACAAAATTCTTATAAATCAATTACTTCTTACAATGATTATACCTCTTATTCCAACCTACCATTCCAATTCCCAATCTTAACAAATCATTATCAAGAAATCTTAATAAATTCAATAACAATTTAAATTAAATTTATTAACAACTGAATAATACATGCATCAAACATAATTTATCTATCTTGAGCATATGCATTATAATTATCTTAATAAATTATTCCAATGTAATAAAAACAATCATTATCTAGCTCTTTAATTGGAAAGATCATGATATCAAACCCTAAACTGATGGGACACAAGGTTTTGGCATACCTAAATGCATGCAGAACTAATTTCCCACAGTGTGACACTGAACTTGGTGCACAGATTTAAACTGTAAGTCATGTGAATGATTTAGCGGTAAAATTGACAATTGAAATGTGTTTGAAGATACTAATGATCATCAATGACGTCCCTTCAGCAACCTACTTCTCTTCTTCACATATCACAGTATAACCTAAGGCAATTTTTGTTCTTCCTAAATGAATTAAATATGCACATTCGAAATAGACTTCAGATCCACAATGTAACCGTATGGCTATGCCTTGAGGTCAATTCACCAATGACTATAATACGTTCATAAAAGAATATTAAACTTATATACATCAACTATTCTAAATCTAGATATAGATTAAAGAATTACACATGTAAATCTCGATATACTCAGACTAACATGCTGAGATAAATTAATCAGAAAAGAGGTTATACTTTCTGGCATCTCAGGGTATAATACTTATTAAATGCAAATAGAATTTAATATAAATATGGTAGACACAAACATATAGTTATGTGAATAACTAATGCCGATTTATGGCTGACAAAACTTAGGGTTTGAGAATAAATATCGCCATTATATGGCATGCATTAGCTCAAGGATACAGGAATATCTATCGCCAACATATGGCAACATAATCGTTAAGATATACGTATACCTATTGCTAATATATGACAGACATAAAAATATATGCAGATCTAATTCTAATTTATGGGAAGATGCAACCCTAAATCTTAATGAAGATCAATTACCAGCTTGGCCGGCCCTAAGCGTCTTTTATGGGCAGACTTACAAATATTAGGCACCCGAAAACTATGCTGAGGAAAGAAAAAGATTTTGAAAGATTTTGAAATTGCAAGGTAAATCCTATTCCCTGCCCCATGCCTGTGTCCATTCCACATGCGTCAAAATGGAAGCTTTGGAAGGTCGCATGGACATCCACCGAGGGGTAAAGAAGATGGTTTACAGACAAATAGAGCTGGACATTCACATGAGCATTCCTATTGCACTTCAGCTTTAAACGATTCATATGAGTACATGGTTGACAATAACTCAACGAAAGTGACATGTAGTCGGTGCCACCCAAAAGATCACAAGTTTGACTACTCTGCAGGCTGGATAAACGTGTGCATTTGACAAACAATAAAAGATTTCAACTTTCAAATATGAAAGCAAGTTATACAACACATTCATCCAAATACTTGTCCGTACACAAGATCATAAAACCACAAGCCTCACTACATAAATATCCAGGTAGATATTCTAATTGTTTCAAGTCAAGAATCATATCAAGAACATTCACTTAAAACATTGTTTTGCCAGCTTTTTATTAAGTTGCTTCAAGTTTGATATTTCAAATGCCAAAATGACATCGCATCTAATTTTGATGTAAATCAAACCTTACTGCAATCTCGCCACAATGAGCCTGCCATTTCATTCAACCAAGAGATATAATTATCTAGTGTTCCTTTCATATATCATAACATGAGCATCAAGTTCCATCGTCCTTCATATATAAGAGTACATCATATCACTCATATTTCTCTTGCAGAGATGCTGAGACAATGGGACTAGGAAAATGTATGATTCCAATGCAGATGAAATCATGTGAATTATCTACTATTAAACACTCGAATACACATTAGATGCTATTTTAATTTCATATGATGAACTTCATCTTTAACTGTCTTCCTTCACTAATTTTGGAACCCTAGAACTGTCTACCATTATCCACCACACTGATGACGGAAAAAGATATATTATTTACCATGCAGGGTCAAACGGTATGGTATAAACGAAGCTATACAGTTTGCCCATTTCTTACTATGAAATCTAGGTTCCTGTCGCTCATAAGGTACTCTATTTTGGTAGAATAATACCTCCAGTCAAGATAATGCGAAAATAGATCCAAGGCTTGATCATTAAACCCTGGAATTTGGTAATTTTCCTATGATTTACTATGAGCTTGGTGTAGGAGGTTCAGAACTGTGTGCAGGGATCTTCTTAGTCTAAAAACACAGTCTTGACAAAAAACCTAAAATCACAACCCTTATGTATTCTCCCTTAATGGCAAATAAGGTTTCCCCATGTAAGTTTGACGGCTACAAACAAAACATCTCAGCCTTCGATTTCACCTTTATATGAAACTAAGCAGGTCCTGCCAGATCTGATAGGAGACAAATCTAATTCCATGCTTCACATATGAAGTTAATGTCTCGCATGCAAATTTGGCGTTTAACTTGGCCATAACCTAACCTATGCCGTAACGATTATGTTACTGGTCCCAAATCCTACTAGGTCTGGATCAATTAAAAACCTTGAGCTGCAGAAAGGGAACTAAGCTCTTATTTGTATACATAACCTAAAATCACAACCTTTGCCTTTCCGTAAAAGATCTTCCTCAAATCTCGACTGACCCAGGTTTTAACAAACCAAGCGATTTACTCTGCTAAACAAAATTAAAATAAATTTTCATTCCTACAATAACAGATTTAAATAAACTATTTTCTGAACTAGACCCTCCGACTCTTTATCAAAATTTTCCATTATAACAATTCCATCTTGACCTACGAATCCAATAACTAGGTTGCGCACACACATATACATAACAAAAACCCCGTGCCCTTGCCCTTATCGAATTCAATGTAAATAAATCTTCAAAAACTTAGGGACACGGGCAATCAAATCATATTTTAATCGCACGGTTGCAATGTCAAGATCTCTAAAAATAGTTATCACAAAACCAAAACAAGAGCAAAATCGGGAGCAAATAAATATAAATCTGTATTCTACTGCAATAAATAATCAAAAAGCATACCTGGTTTGATATTATTCCTCTTCATGTGATTGCCCAAACCCTCTGAATTAATCACACGGAAATAGCGATCGATGCGAAGTGAACACTAACGTTTGAATTTATAAGATTGCTGATTTGCTTGCAACAATGGGGAAAATGTGCTTCCTTTGCTGTGGCCAAAATAGAAAAGATGCAACCTAGATTTGATGCCGAAACTTCTCCGGCTACAACCTAAACCAATCTCCCCTGCTTGTTGTTCCTTCTCCTCCATTCCTCCCCCTTTCCTCCCGAGAGCGAGAGAGAGAGAGAGAGAGAGAGAGATCTCCCTTATTTCCAGATTTTTCCCACCTTTGTAGAAGGCTTGGCGCATGATCCAATGCCAACTATAACAACTATTAATTAAATTTTATCTCCTTATAGCTCATAGTTTAATTTTCAACTAAACACTATAATATTTTATTTTAGTATTATACTATAGATATATATTTATCATATATGTTATAATTATTTATACCTTATTTGTATAACCTTTGAACCAAGACACAAATTAATTTATGTATTTTATTTAGTATAACCTGAGTAATAATCTGACCCCTTTTTACAAACATAACTATGAGAAATATTGTTCCCCAAACTAAAATAAATATTGTGAAATCATAATAAAATATTAAGATACTAAAACTTATTTACATCTATAATTACCCCAAAAAAAAACTCAATTTAATAACAGTAATTCACATTCAAACAACTTAGGATAATTACCTTGAGCTAGGTAATTATCAGTTATCATTTTAACCTTATTTAATATTAATAATGATAATTGATGTAATCCTGTTAAGTATTATAGTGGATCAAATAATAGCATGACTATAAAATGCAATCTAGGCATACAACATAACCCACTAAGTAGGACAGCCATTAAAAGCTGAATCAAACATGTTCACAAGCTAGGCCAAAACACACTTAACCAAACAAGCTCCATCAAATATACCTCAATTGCAAGACCTGACATACTGACAGAACTGACAATTTAACTAGACATGTCATGCATCAAGAATATAGGATGATGACTTGGGATGTGGGACCTTAAGTTATCTCTGGAACAACTTATCCATTGGGTTCAAGGCACGCTCAGACCTGTTATTTCAGGTGAAGTCGATGCCAGATACCTGCAACCTGCAACAAATGACACAGTTAAGCATATATATAAATGCACAAAATCTATCACTAGGTGAAAAAGGAATCACAATATCACAGGGCACTCACAAGCAAGTGATGCGACATCATCCTCTCCACATCATATCAATCTAGATTAGATGACACGTGATCATAACCACTCGAATCTACCTCATTATCTGAACAGAACCATACACTAAACATATAGGTGCATGACATTGAATAAGTCCCAGAAGCATCATCATAACAAATAAATCAAATAGAATCAGTCCATGAGATCTATAACAATTGTAGTAAGATCGACATCTTGATCATTGGAATGCAAAACAATGTCAAAGCCTGCATTATCAATGTCGCAATAGAGGTTGTCAATAAAACACATTAACTATCATATGAAACCTCACATGGATGAAACATCTATCTATATTGTACAACATCAATTGTATACTTTACCAATAATTATTCCTATTATTTTACCTTCATCCTCATGCGCCTTGATCAGTTCACCTGTACATCCAAGGTGAGAACGCAGGGGCACTACAAATAATTTAGTTGACTTCTTATCAAAACTTGAAAAATAGAAAGTAATGATGCCAATTTAATGCAAGAAACCAAATACTATACAATAAAGGACAGGTTATTCAAGTATGAAGAACAAATATACCATGCATCAAATGAGACCATAACACAAAGATTTTATGAGTGGAAAACACTCATGGGGTAGAAAAACCACTTAATAAATGTCTCACTAGCTTAATCAAAATGTGTTTTACTAGCAAATACCAATGCCTCACTAGCTAATTGTGCCTCACTGGCTATATGAACTTCACTAGCTATATGTGCCTCATTGGCTATATGAGCCTCACTAGCTATATGTGCCTCAATGGCTTTTTATACAATCTACCTCACTGACATAATACATTCTCATGAATATAGTGGAGAATTTGATAACAATACAAAGGGTTGCTCTGTTTCTCTACAATGCAGATCTTGACTATCTCATTTATTTGACTTATGAATTCATAACAATAACTGTTCACATCAACTCAGAAATGTTCTTGCATTAAAGCACACAATTATCATCTCAATGATAGTGCAAACACAATATCATCAATACCACACCAGGTGTTTACATCTTATGACTTCTATACTTTCTTACATCTCGTCATTCTTTTCATCAAATAGTTTAAACTTGTAACAAAAGTTGTTCAACTATCTATAGTAGTTTTTAAATGAATCAAATAACTGTCAAGGTCAAGTGGTTGAATAGACCCATTTATAAGTATGTAAAACCTTTCACAACGCCTTTGAAGATATTACAATAATCAATCTTTAAAGTAATTCATATATTTTCCAAATTGATTAATGTAACCAGAGAAAATGAGAAATCCCTTTCCAAACTGTAGTTAACCAAAATTAACCATATCTGATGCAAGTTAAACAGAGAATTACCAAACTGCTTTCAAGATCATTGTAAGAAACCCTAGTGTCGATTCATGTGAGTGTGACCTTCTCAAACCCTAACCAAATCAAAGAAAGGGTTTATCAACTATTTGCAAACCCTAATCATAACTTCCACTATTTACAAGAAGTCTCAAAATAAATTGTTTGTTGTTCTTCAACTCATAACTAT
This sequence comes from Cunninghamia lanceolata, assembly GCA_027924645.1. NCBI lineage: Eukaryota > Viridiplantae > Streptophyta > Pinopsida > Cupressales > Cupressaceae > Cunninghamia > Cunninghamia lanceolata. The sequence continues at coordinate 8,311,150 of BSBN01000934.1, forward strand.
TTTTTCAACAAAAAGGATAAGCGAAGTATATGAAAAAACAAATCCCAACTTGAAGTCAAAGACATTATAACTAAAACCCAAGCTCAGAAACCCATATGAATTTCAAAGTAAAACTTCCATATGACACCACAAAAGGAAAGGTATCACCTAAAGATGCCGACAACTAAAAAATTTGCTATCACTTTGAGTTCTGAGAGACCAAAAATAATTGTCAAGCTCACCTCAATCTTTTTCTACTGCTCACTATAGCTAAGCATTGTCAAATCATAGAAAAATCTGCACCATGATTACAAGATCTTAACTTTTTGGAAGCTGTTATAACCCTAGGTCTAGAGACTTCATGTCTCAAAGTTTGACAATTGAAAATGAACTCAAAACAAACTTTTTCCAATGTATACACTGTCCACCGAGAGATCCAATATGTCCTAAAAGGGTTAGTAACAATGAAGCATTAACACAAAATTTTCACCTATTAAACATGCCTAAGACCTGCTTGGCAAGTTATTAACTTGAGTGACCTAAAATACCTTTGTTTATAATGATTTTTCAAATCAAAAATAATTTAATCTTTCATAAATCAAATAGCCATATGATGCCTTCTTTGAACTTTAGAGTTAGATAAAATAATAACGTCTTACATACTAGAGATGACATTGGGAGATAAAGAAATGAGATCATATCAATGATGTCACATGAAATAAAGCAAGTATAACCTTTGCTTTGTATCCCTTTGACATCAATCAATATTTTGAAGTTAACTAAAACAAGAACCTTTTCATATCAATTATGACCTTGATGACTAATGTTTGCATATTGGATCAAGTGAAGATAATCAAGTGCCTTATTCAACTTAGATGAAACAAGATTATGCCCTTGCACTATCACATGACACAAAAGATGTCATAAAGCCAATTGTAACAAAGAGCATGAATGTTGTGTTTTTGATTAATGTGACAATAATGGTCAGACACAATATCAAGCAATATGAAGTCTTCTATCCAACTGGTCAAGAGAATAATATGAGCAAACCCTTGATTTAAAATTCATAATGACATGAAGACCACTCTAAAAATGACCTCCAATCCAATGTGAACAACCTCTAATCACCTATGAATATGTCTTAGATAGATAACTCCTCATCAATGAACAACATGAACCCAAGACAACATTCATGCATGGTATACATGATTAACCCTGATCCTCAAACATGAATAGCATCATATCTTAGAATTAGCATGGAATGTATATCATCTTACCTCAACAAATGAACAACTCTATCATGCCATCAAGACACACTGCAGATAAAGACATCAAAGTGCACAATAACATGAAATACATGAAGCAATTCAAAACAACATATAAGCCTAAGTCCTAATCCATGATCAATACATAATCAACTCCAAAACTACATGAAGTCTTGTCATGCATGGACCATGAGTAATACCTTGAGATTCTAAAACTTATCAATGACAAACACATTGTATATCCTTAAAGCATCAACCTTTGCTTTACCAAACATGTGAAGACTCAAAGTAAGACATCTCCTTATAGCTAACTCAAAGAAAGACATCTCCTTACATCTCATCCATCATAACTCAAACAAGCCATCAATTACAGCTGTGAAGCAACTCCTCCTACACCTACTTGACACTTTTGTCATCAATGACAAGCTTCCATCAATCTCCCCCTTTTTCATTAATGGCAAAACTCATGCTTCCTCTCTCACTCCCCCTTTTTGTCATCAAGTGACAAAGAGATAACACTGTACATGAAACTCTCCATGTCAAGAAAATAATAGTAGATGTTAAACAATATAAGAATGAGATCAAATCCAAAGGATGGTATCAGCTATTCTCTATCCTCTATTGTGAGCCAGACTATCCCCTTCTAATAAAGCATTAGTATAGTAGCTTATAAATCTTTTGAACTTCTTCTTTGTCATGGAAGATTAAGTGCCATGCTAAAAAATATGCATATAGTTCACATGAAAGTCAACAAATCTCAAGCACCAAAAACACTAACAGAGATAAAAACAAAGGATCTCAGTGAACACGCATCAACCACTGTGAACAACCACATTTTACTGTAATAGACTCCATACCTTGTTCCAATGCCTATTTATTGACATCAAGACTTGTCATTGAGTTCAAGTACTACAAAATTGATGGATAAATGTATTTGACTATCTTTTGAAACTACAACTTTTTAAGAAACTCTCACATAGTTCCATGATGGCAACAAGACTAATCAAAAAGAATATATGAGACTGTTAGTAGTAGACAGACTAGGTATGACTGCATCCTTCATTGGTTTTGCATGAAGACCATTCATTGTCACTGTCTTTTAATCACCATTACCAAATTATCAAGATCATTGTTCCAAGAAATGAAATTAAGGTTTGAAAAGTAGTTCTACTTTGAAGTAATCATTAGCAATGCATAAATTATATCCACTGTGCTATAAACAAGACAATCACTATTCTTGCATCATGTATTTTCAAAACACATTATAATGCTCTGTGAAAGATCACCATCAATGAACCAAAGTACAATGACTCTGTCATACACCTATTAGCATTCCAAGAAACCACTGATCATACCAACATCACCGTCTAATATAGGACAACATTCTTTCATGATAGCAAGATCTTTGTTCCATATCACTATCCAAACATAGTAAAATCACTTGTAAACACTGATCACTGTCATCATCAAACAATGTCAAATTATTAACCACAAATTTAGTATCGAAGCACCAAAGACACAACAATGTAGCCATGATCAAAGGAATGAAGGAAACAGGAATTTATGACTGTTAGAACATGATTAGATGACATCAAACATCACTATAAGATCATCAAGGCAGGAAAACATGAAAACTGATCAGATCATCACTATATAAGGCATTAAGGATCACTGTAACAACATCAAAGATCACTGTAAGAGAACTTGACAGTCAAGAACAATGTCAACACTTAAGCAACTCATGATCATCATAACAAAATGACTACAACACATGTAGGGATCTCCGAGTTCTAAAGTGTGAGAACTACATTGCAAGAAGAACACTGTCACTAGTATAATGCAATCAATCAAAGCAAATATTTATCATTGTATGTTTACTGCTAATATAGATCTATCCTTAATACTCAAGATACCATACCATAGCATCGGTGGACTATGAGTAGAAAACCAAACATGACCAACCTATAAACAACATTGTTAACACCATTCCAACTATAGACTGAGATGTGATGATAAATACTGTATATTGTTCAAAGATCTCAAGAAGAACACACTGAAGTCATTGCCACCAAAGGAAATCATACAACTTTGTCAAGTTCTTTATAAGTCTCTACCATCAAACAATTCTAGATGCAAAAACAAGCACATCACTCTCATGACAACCTAAGATCATCATAATGAAGCATTGTTATATCAATTCAAAGCAAGGAACCAAGTCATGAGACAAAGAAACCTCTATTGTTTATTGTTTAAGGGGTTTGAAAGATACGTTACAAATCAATTCCCACTTGTTTCAAGCTACTCTTTATGCACTCATGGATATTTCTTGTACAACATGCACAATCTTAGACCCTTCCTTCTCTTGTTTTTTCTTTCTTCTCCAAACTAACATGGAAACTTTGTTTTTCTTGCCCAAGGTATTTACTTGATTTTGCTTGAACATGTAACCTCTAGATGAATTTATCAACCTTCCTTTACACCATTATGCTTTGTGCCCAAACATATTGCATCTATAACACAAAATATTGTAGTCTTGACTAAGAGAAAAGTAGTTTCTTCTAGGTGATCTAAGAGAACTTATATAATCATATCTTTCATGCACCCAACAATTTCTTGCTAGATGGCCAACTTTATTACAGTTATAACACATATAGTTATAATCCTGATCTGACAAACTATAAAATCATTTCTTCTTATTCCAACCAAAACCATTTCTTTCACAATCTCTAGCCCTATGACCATAAACATGGCATGAATAGCAATAACCATTGAACTAAGAATAGTTATACCTGACTGAATGGTATTGCCTGGTAGATGAAGGTCTTGAGTGTCTATTTGTACTACTTCTATCGGCAACTTTATATTTTTCTTTCTTCTTGGCTTCATCCTTAAGAGCCTTAGAATAAGAATTCAGGTCTATCTTCTTCCTAGGAGCATCTCTTGTCTTGGAACATTCTCCTTTCACATAACCCAAAGTAGTAGTGTCCCTATAATACTTTTGCTTGCTCAACATGTCATTCAGGTAGTCAGTACTCTTTTCAAATTGAAGACTCTTGTGCAATTTAGAAGATACCTTTTCTAGTTCCTTTATCAAAGAAACTATTTCTTTCTCTAGCTTTAAGCATTCACTAGTCTTAACTTCAAGATCAGATTTGTAAAGTCAACCACTCTTTTGGCTTCTTCTACTTCTATTTTTAGACTAATAATCAATTTATTAGATTCATCAACTTGACACTTTAAGTTAATAATCTAATTTCTTACCTCGTCAAACTCTAAAGAAACTTTTACCAAATCTGAACATACCTTGTCTTTTGAATCCTTTTCTTGTTGAAGATGACCTTCCAATCTCTTATTCTCTTTTCTGAGTTTCTTGATTATATCCAGGGCACACAAAAGTTCACCTTCAACATCTACTTCACATTTATCTTCATCTAACTCCTGTCCATCTTCATTCACAAAGAGATCTCCTTCTACATCATCAATCTTAACAACAAAGTCATTTTATTTACCACACATTGTGTCAACTTTCAAGGGTGACTCATGTAACAACTTATTGTTTGACTTGACTGGAACTTGTTTTACAACCTTTCTTTGTTTGGCATCTTTCTTTTCTCTATTTCTTTTACACTTTCCCATGGTACTTCACTATCATGACCTACACAAGCTTGTTAGACTTCTATAGGGAACCTATGCTCTGATACCACTTGTTGGAGTATAGACAACACTGAGGGGGGGGGGGGTGAATTAGTGTTGTAGATAAAAACAATTCAAATGACTTCGTATCAAAACTTGAAAAATAGAAAGTAATGATGCTGATGTAATGCAAGAAACCAAATACTGTACAATAAAGGATAGATTATTCAAGTATGAAGAACAAATTTACTATACATCAATGATACCATAACACAAAGATTTTAGGAGTGGAAAATCCTCATGGTGCAAAAAAACCACTTAGTAAATGCCTCATTGACTTAATCAAAATATGCTTCACTAGCAAATACGGAAGCTTCACTAGCTAATTGTGCCTCACTGGCTATATGAACCTCACTGGCTATATGTGTCTCACTGGCTATATGAGCCTCACTAGCTATATGTGCCTCACTATATTTTTATACAATCTGCCTCACTGGCATAATACATTCTAATGAATACAATGGATAATTTGAAAACAATACAAAGGACTTCTCTATTTCTCTACAATGTAGATCCTGACTGTCTCATTTATTTGAGACTTAACAATTCATAACAATAATTGTGCACATTAACTTGAAGCAATGTTCTTACATTAAAGCACATTGTTGTCATCTCAATGATAGTGTAAACACAATATCATCAATACCACACCAGGTGTTCACATCTTATGCCTTTTACAATTTTTTACATCCTGTCATTCCTTTCATCAAATAGTTTAAACTTGTAACATAAGTTGTTCAACTATTTATGGCAGTTTTCAAATGAATCAAATAACTATCAAGGTCAAGTGTTCGAATAGACCCATTTAGAAGTATGTAAAACCTTTCACAATGCCTTTGACGATATTACAATAATCAATCTTTAAAGGAATTCATATATTTTCCAAACTGATTAATGTAACTAGAGAGAATGAGAAATCCATTTCCAAACTGTAGTTAACCAAACTTAACCATATCTAATGCAAGTTAAATAGAGAATTGTCAAACCACCTTAAAGATCATTGCAAGAAACCCTAACCAAATCAAAGAAAGGGTTTATCAACTCTTTGCAAACCCCAATCATAACTTCCACTGTTTACCAGAAGTCTCAAAATAAACTATTTTCCATTCTTCAACTCATAACTATTTTTCAACAAAAACAATAAGTGAAGTATATGAAACAACAAACCCCAACTCAAAGTCAAAGACTTCATAACTGAAACCTAAGCTCAGAAAACCATATAAATTTTGAAGTAAAACATCCATATCAAAATACAAAAGGAAAGGTATCACCTGAAGATGCCGACAACTGAAAAATTTTGTTGTGACATTGGGTTTTGAGAGACCAAAAAGTAACTATCAATCTCACCTCTATCTTTTTCTACTACTCACTGTAGCTAAGCATTGTCAAATCACAGAAAAATCTGCACCATGATTACAAGATCTTCAACCTTTTGGAAACTGTTATAACCCTAGGTCAAGAGACTTCATGTCTCAAAGTTCAACCATGGAAAATGAACTCAAAAGAACTTTTTTCCATGTATGCACTGTCCACCGAGAGATCTAGTATGCCCTAAAAGGGCTGGTAACAATGAACCATTAACACAAAATTTTTACCTGTTAAACATGCCTGACACCTACTTGGCAGGTTATTAACTTGAGTGACCCAAAATGCCTTTGTTTATAATGATTTTTCAAACCAAAAACAATTTAATCTTTCATAAATCAAATAGCCATATGATGCCTTCTTCTAACTTTGGAGTTAGATAAAATAATAACCTCCTACATACTATAGATGACATTGGGAGATAAACAAATGAGATCATATCAATGATGCCATGTGAAATAAAGCAAGTATAACCTTTTGTTTGTATCCCTTTGAGATTAATCAATCTTTTGAAGTTAACTGAAACAAGAACCTTTTCATATCAATGATGACCTTGATTACTAATGTTTACATATTGGATCAAGTGAAGATAATCAAGTGCCTTATTCAACTTAGATGAAACAAGATTATGGCCTTGCACTATCACATGACATATAAGATGCCATAAATCCAATTGTAACAAAGAGCATGAATGCTATGTTTTTTATCAATGTGACAATAATGGTCAGGCATAATATTGACCAATATGAAATTTTCTATCCAACTGGTTAGGAGAATGATATGAGCAAACCCTTGATTTAGAATTCATAATGACATGAAGACCACTCTGGAATTGACCTCCAATCACCTGTGAACAACCTCTAATGACTTGTGAACATGTCTTAGATAGCAAACTCCTCTTCAATGAACAACATGAACTCAAGACAACATACATGCACGGTATACAACATTAACCTTGATCCTCAAACATGAATAGCATCATATCTTAGAATTAGCATGGCATGCATATCATCTTACCTCAACAAATGAAAAACTCTATCATGTCATCAAGACACACTGTAGATAAAGACATCAAGGTGAGCAATAACATGAAATACATGAAGCAATTCCAAACAACATATGAGCTTGAGTCCTAATGCATGATCAATACATAATCAACTCCGAAACTCCATGAAGTCCTGTCATGCATGGACCATGAGTAATACCTTTAGATTCTCAATCCTATCAATGACAAACACATTGTATATCCTTAAAGCTTCAACCTTTGCTTTATCAAACATGTGAAGACTCAAAGCAAGACATCTCCTTATAGCTCATCCATCATAACTTGAACAAGGCATCTCCTGAAACTATGAAGCAACTCCTCCTGCACTAATTGACACCTTTTTGTCACCAATGACAAGTTGCCATCATTACCACTAGGCATCACATGGCACTATGGTTGTGTTGACTAGGTTTGGTCAAACCTTTGTATTTTGGGGCATGATTGGTTTTGACATTTCTTCATTTTTACACAAAATTAAGACTCGTGTACTTTCACCTCTTCTATGCATTTATTGATAGTGATATGTAGTCAACTAGAAGATGCCCTTACATACATGTTCCTAGTTTCTCAACATGTCATGTTTGGAATCCAAGCTAATTAGATAACGACTATATCTTGAAAAAGAATAATAAGATTTGAATTTTTGAATAGGAAGACTAATTTGTGTTATAAGACCTAATCCATAGATTGGACTACACATGACATAATCTCTAGAGATAAAAAGGATAAACTAGTTATTATTTGAGACCACAAACACTTGTATTAATGCTTGACTAATAAGTTCAAATATAAGTATGAATAAATACAATAAATAAATTAAATTGAAAATTAGAATAATACACTCACAACATTTATATAAAATAAACTAAAACATAATTATAAGTACAAAAGGTGTATACTGTTATCTCTTACATAAACAATAAATTGATAAAATCAACTTAAAAGTTACTAAAATTGATAATCAATATAATAATGATGGTAGTTTCAATTTCTAGGAGTACAATTAGTACTCCAAGGATTCGAACAGTCATTCACACTCATTGGCCTCGTGTTTCATATGTAAATGAGGATTTCCATTGTGTTTGAGATTTAAATGAGGATTTCCACGGTAGGGATGCTCTTTTTCATTAGTCTTATATAATTTTTATTATTTTCTCTTTCATCTAGAATATTAGGTTAAACATGTTTGACTAACAATCAACATTATATCTTTTCACTATTATATTGTAATTATAATAGTATAACTTTATTTTATTTAATATGTTATATTTTTTTAATGGTCAAACAGTTAATAATAATTTTCAATCTTATTCCTATCAAAAGGTGGTAAATAGTTGTTCTATTTTTTCTAGTAAAATATATCTTTAACCATTAAATTAAATGATATTTAAGAATAACCATTAAACTATTTAATATCACTATAATACTCTTTTGTACATTGAAACAAGCATGATGATACTATTGTTAACATGCTAATTAAATAATTAAATACATGGCAATAAGTATTGATTCAATTTAACATATGAGTTGAACTATTTTAGCTGACAACACCACTCTTATACTAAATTATTTTGCACATAGTAAATTTGTAAAAGTAGTACTTTATTTTATTTACATATTATGTTTCCTAGTGCTCAAGCAATTAATAGTAATTTTACACCTCATTCCTACAAAAATATGGTAAATAGTTATGTTATTTATTATTCAAAATTTACTTTTTATCATTAATGTAAATGATATTTAAAAATAGCCATAGCACTTCTTAATATTAATCTAATAAATTTATTGGGAAAAGCATAATAATACTATGACTAATATATTAATTAGATATATGGCAATCTCAAATTTCTTTGGCATAAGACTTCAAATATTGGTTTCTTAAATATAGAAATAGCAGAAATGAAACATGCAATGCAATGTTTTTTTTTAACCAGAAAAAAGTGTAGCACAACCATAGATTGAAATAGTTTAAAAATATTACAAAAGATGGTGGCCGAAGCCAAGTCTAGACTTAGACAAAACAGCAGTAAAAACATAACAGTCCATAACCATAGATATAAACTAAGAAACAGGAAAGTTACTAGCTCCTGCAAATAATATAACACTAATGGATCATAGTTGCTTTTAACCCCTCCTCAGTGGCATCAAAAACCTTCTCCTGCAATATGTTCTACTGCATTTTTTTCTAAGGTTTCAGAAGCCATTGAGGGAGAGGTAAGAACAACTTCATCCAGTAATAAGCTTCTAGGATAGCCTTCTCATGGCCCAAGTAAGGGTGATGAAACAATATGAGAAGCCATGTTTATCTTCCAGACTTCAGTGTTAAATCTCAATATTGGTAGACGAGATTGCCAATATCTAAAGCATTTGAGGTAGAATATATAAAGAATTTGAGAGGCGGTGGGCAATAAAAACATTATTCTATGGACGCAGTCAATATCAGCCATTAAATGTGATTGTGATACTGATTTTAATGCCCTTTCTTTTATATATATATATATATCAGATAAGAAAGAACTTTAAGGATAAAAAGCTTTTGGGATCTGCTTCTTTCCAGATTTACAAAAAATAAAATCTCTGCACAGATAAAATAATGAGAGTATCCGAATAATAATAGTATTGCGAAAGATTTTACTAATTAAAGTGGCTTGTCTAAATGTCTGTTCCATCCCACACAAATCATAAATTTTGATATGCATGCTCCAATAATTCCCCTGGACCACCGAGACAAGTTAACTTACATAATTTGAATCTATGCAATCCCTGTTACATTGAATCACAGATAATCTTTGGAATATTGCATAAAGAACTGAGCCACTGAGAAGACACAAATGGAAATGTGATCTCACTTAGTGTACGTGAGTTCTATTTGCGTAAGCTTGTCCTTTACTTTAATGAGAGGCTAGTTACATTGAGCCACTGTACAGTAATAAGATTAAGAGGAAACCACTTTACAGTAATATGATTCCAACTACGTATCAAGAAATTCCATTTACAATTAATGGACAGCTCAAAGGGATATGTATGTCAAATTATAAAACTCATTGTGTGTCATTTCTAGTAATTTTTGTGTTAAAAAAATGTGGATTTGAGCTTTGTTTGGGGATTTGGTCCTTGTTTGTAGTTGCACTTCTAAATAGTTGGAAATAAATCACCTTGGATGTTTCAACCCATGTCTAAAAGCTAGTAGTATTGATGAACAACTCTGAGAGTTTTCTACATGAGGATCTCTCCTTAGTCAAAACCTTCAAACATAATTAAAGGTGTTACAATGATCTTAGTATTGATACTATACTAATACAATGTATAAATTATAATATCATAAGATTATTCTTTACACCTCCTTGATGTAAAACCTTGATGTGCTAGGTGCTTCTTGAATGATCATAATGAATTAGGGTTTGTGTTGTTTTACAACACCTTAGTGTAGAATTTAATCATTTTCACATTTAAGTCTGTAGCTAATGAATAGTATGAATGGAGTTGACTTGGACCTAGAATTAAATCTGAACTTATGAATCAAGGGATCATTTTCATGTCATGATCATGAACAAAGTTTAGTTATATGTAGCCTTTAAATCTGACCAAAGTAAGGGAATGCCGAAATTATAAGCTAACACTAGACTCTAGAAATGTGTAAAGGTAGGATCAAGTTAGGTTAATGTTAACTATAAAATATCAAATATAAATATATCACTTGTATGCTAATTATTACATTTGGGACAAGTAGGTCAAAGTAAGTTCAAAATAGAGGGTAAAAGTGCAAGGTTTGTGTAAACCTCACCCAGGTGTGATTCGTACCATGTCCTGATTTCTTATTAATGTATTTGGTATAGTATGTTCTACGACATATTTGTTGAATGGTTTATATTTGTAGATTCATGCCTTGGATTACTAACATTAGATATCTATGACTTATTTGTGCCAACTCATACTTGGTTTTGATCATTTGTTCATGATATCATCAAAACAAACACATATATATGTATATGTATATATATGTGTGTATAAATTTGTGTGTGTAGGTATATAGATATATACAAATACATACATATGTACATATCTATACATTTATGTTGAATGATCTATCTTTGTTTATGCATCCACTGGATTAATGAGATGAGATGTTTAAGATTTCATATGAGTTAACCCATAATTGATATCAAGATATTTTTTTCATGATCTCATCCATGTATATATTGTTAGGAAAGGTGTCCAAACCTCACATCCTAATGTTAGGGCTCTAGACGTTCAGTTTAGCCCCAAAAAATGTCAAAATGGGCCTTAATAGGAGCAAGCTAGTTATAGTGATATAGATCTCTCTAAGACCTACAATTTCAGAAAATGTGCTCAATCAATTTCTTAGATGAAAAGATATGTCCTTTGAAACTTGGACCTCCACATCATAAATGTTAAGAGCATTTATGACATACATGAGAGCTATAAGAGGTAGCTACACTTGTTTACCAATATATGACATAACATAAGGCATCTTTGAATTCAAATAATGGAGCCAAAATGGAATGCCCAAGTTGTTGATTGGAATATGATGACCCTATGCTAGGTGCAAGGGATATGCTATTTTAGCCTATAGATTGATCTTGGGATTTGGGCATGGTTTTTTAGCTAAGGATTTGGGTAGTTTTATCTCATGGTTTCTTAATTACGATTTGATGGTTTTAGATATTGCTTCTCCTATATATTGTGTTCTTGAGATGGAGTATATATAGTGAGTTTTATATGTATTATTACATTGCAAAAATTATCCCAAATCTCTTGGTGATACTCACATACATGCCTAGAGTTTGCAGGTGTATTATACCCATTAGGCACAAAATAATACATTGAATTGATTTTGAGAGTGGGTTTTTCTCCCAAAAGGATACTACCCACATAAATCATTGTGTTATAATATATTTCTTTGGTTTTTATTTCCCTATAAATATATGACTAATTTACTTTTGTACACACCTCCTCTTGTAGATTAGTTTAGGAAGCATATTTTTCACCTTGTAATGTCCCCTTCTAGCAAGCCAAAATTTTCGCACCCTTGCAAAACAATTTCAACTTACCAAAAGAGAACATTAGTATTCCATTTTCATTTCATTTCATCATATTAACAATATAATCATTATTCATATATGTATGGAGATTTACGTTATTTCTACACTCCTATTTATTCTCATATTCTTATACCTATTCTATATGCATACTTATATTGTATATACATCATTGATGGTAATATATTCCAATTATTATTCATATATTTATATTTATATTATTCTTCTACAAAATTTATATCATTCCTATTTACTTTCACTCATGAGACAATTAACTAATACATAATTTTACTTCTAAGTAATACTTAATTTTACTTCTAATCATAATTCATTTACTTCTATATTCTTGTTCTTTCATGGAACCTCAATTTATTCTTATTTATAGCCTCATACTAGGCTTCATTGATAATTCATTTTATGTTTATTTGTGACATATAAATGGTTTCATTGCCTTAGATTCACATTATTATCATATAGTTTATATCATTCATATTTACTTTCAAGCATGAGACAATTAACCAATACCTTATTTCACTACTAATCATAATTCATTTATTTCTGCCATAATTATATTATTCTAGCATTATATTTCTCATTCATAATCATGAAATGCTATTTACCTATTGACATATCTTTATTTATTTAATTTCATTCCTTTCTAAATTCATTATTTACCTTATACAATATATACTGAAATATTACTAACATATATTATACTATATATTTAATTACTTAATGAACATCGTACCTGTGATAGTTGCAGACTTACCTTGGTTGCCCCCGTGTCTTCCTTGTGATATCTTCTTGCTGCATATTTATGAATTCTAATGTTGCTTTTTTATTTCCTTTATTGACTTCATAGCTATTTATTTATTTCTTTTTATTACTTCTTTCTTCCTATCCTTTACTTCTATCTCACAACCTACCTTTATTTATTTCCCTTTCAAGGGATATGTTCGAAGAGGTATGTCTCTTATTATTTTTATTATTTTATATTAATGGTAAAACTAGTTCTAACCTTACCTAACTCCATTATCATAAGAGGATAGGTTAAAAGATGTTTATTTATTTTATTTATATTTATTTTATTTATATTTACATTATATCATTTATATCATAATAAATGATATATGATTTATATTATATTATTTATATTTATACTATAAAGTAAGATAATTATAGGAATATTCGTATTTATATTATTAGATATATTTATAATATATTATTTATTAATATGATTGCTGCACTTATAAATATCCTTCTTCCTTACATATTAAGGAGTGATTAATTTGAATTATATATATATATATATATATATATATATATATATATATATATATATATATATATATATATATATATGTATATATATATGTATATATATATATGTATATATATATATATATATGTATATATATATGTATATATACTATTATATATATATAGCATATTACTTATATATTATACTATATATTATATTATATAGTATATTATTTAAAGTATATTATAAATATATATTAAAGTATATTATTTATATAGTATAAATAAATACAATTTGTTATTAAGTACCGGGAGCTCTTTTATCTTGTTTTATTCACAAGCATATATCTTGGGATAATATTTTTGTCTTAGTAGACTATTATCTTTATATGTTACTTTACCTTATTCTAAATTATTTTACTTTCAAGTTTTAATGGATAAGACTCTTCATATTTGTAATATTTATTTTATATATAATAATATATCTTATTAATTATTCATATAAATATTATATTAAAGTATTTATATTTATAATATATCTAGTTAATTTATATATTTCATATATTTATAATATTTAAATATTTATATTTATAAAATATTTAATTATATCAGATTAATAATATTATTTAAATAATACATATTAATAATATATTTTAAATACATATATTATATATTCTATTTTAACTAAACAATTCAATTATAAATCATTATAGGGACTTGACTACTATTATAATATATATATTCCATAAACTAAATTTGCATTAAGGCATTTCTATTTAAAAAAAATGTTTTAATGACTACTAATATTATTTTAATGCCATGATTAACCAGTAGCATCAAATGAACAATCCAAACCAAATAACAAAATGTCAAACCTACCTGACACAACCAAAGTGAAAACGGAGGGGCACTACATCCTCCCCCCCTAAAACTTGACTTACTCCTGGAAGTCGCAGCTAAGGTAGAAACATTACAAGTTAGTAACAACATTAAAGTTGATTCATTTCATACAATAATACACACTAAAATATAAACTTATATACTCCATTTCAAAAATAATCTACACAATCAAAGCTTGCAATTTCAAAAGTGGTTTCATAATGCATAAACCACTCCCAATCCTTATAAGTTAGCATCGACACCCAACCGGTTTCTTCAAAACAAGGAAAACATTGCACCTTTTTATTCCTAACTTGTAAAAATTATCATATCATAAACATATGAAGCATTCTATTTCAAATACACCACCATTGTAATTTCTATACCAATCTGCTGTTAAGCAAACCATAGGTCAGAATGCTACATTTTCACAAAATATCAACATATTCATACACCTAAAACACACATTTTTCACTAAATCTCATAGCATTTTCAACAAGGTCATGAATTTCTTTCACCTTTTGAAGCATGGAAACACACTTTATCATTTCATAAATCCATTTTCATGATTTACCATATATTCTTCACATACACACAAATTAACATTACTGGGATTCACATCACAAGGCTACACAAGGGTTCATCTAGATACTGGAAACAACATACTAATCCATGATACATAATCCATGAGCCAAGAGCCAAAATCCATCTCACATAATCTATACCTCACACGTAGTGGCTTGATGGTGTTAGGCCACACACACATGGTGAGACCATCCAAACAAGACCATAATGACCTATCTCTTGTTGTATAAGGTAGTTAGCCTCCAAGAGATAGTCATCACACATAGGTGGGTAGTGAGTCCTAGCTGTGTAACAGCCTCACATACCCCCATCCTCAAGGTTCCCTGCATCTGCTTCCTCATATACACTCATCAAGTAAGCCTCATATGTCCTTGGAGAGGAATCACAATATGACACATGGCTGACATCGAAAACAATAAGGAAAAACTAGTTTAGCCACCAATGTCATAAAGAAAGATCAAATAAAAATTCAATTTCAACAATAAAGAAATAAATGTGCACAATTTCAACACTAAATCAAATGTAACCATGATGGCTACATGCAAATAAGATCACAAGGTGTGGCTAAACCATCACAATTAAATATAAACAAAGTGTCAGCCTTCACAATCAATAGAAAATCATCAACAAGCATAAAGAAAGTCCACAATCTTCAAAATTGCACTATACAACACTGCGTGACTAGATACTAGCCACCAAACAAGGAAGGAGGGAACAATGTCAGGCTATAGCAGTAGCCCTCATGTGGTGCGGAGTGAGCACGCCATCCACATGGCTCAAGGTGTACTCCTCAGATACACCCTACATCGCGTCATCACGCGGCATGGACTAACCAAGTGGCCCACACACTCCTTGGCTGCCCGCATGGGACGTGCACCTCAGCCACATCCTGCATTGCATCTCAATGTAGCATGGTCATACGCCAGCTGGAGAAGGCACGTACTGGCTGTATGCCGCATGGCAGTGTGTCTGTGGCTTCGCGGAAGTAGGCACGCGCAGAACACACCCCGCATAGTGATACCTCGTGGAAAAGGCACACGTAGGTACTCACCATAGCCAGAGGTATACATGGCTAGGACCTACCCATATGCTAACTGACCCAACACTGTCGAAAGCAAACATGGGTATCCCTCTACAAGTGTGCAAGGCCCCATTACACTCATCACACAAGTAGGCTATGACACAATCTCATAGTGCACCTTCATGTGGCTATGCACGTGGCATCGTGTCCTCGAGCCCAGCTTGCTACCATCAGCAACACGGCATCATGACCAACACTGTGTCAGAACATCAGTGGGGTCTGGCATCATACCTATTGCATCATGTCGGAACATGTATAGATATGGAATTTGTCTCAACATGGGTAACAAATCTCCCTCGACATGCTGGACCTCAAATATACATGGGGCACATGGTCTCACTTGGGTTATCCATGCAGGTCCTAAACCCTGGTCCCAAATGACGACTCATGTCATCGCATAGTTCCAGTTGGGTTATCCTTGCAGGTCCTAGACCCCGGCCCCCAACTGACAACTCATGTGGCATATCATACCTTTCGTGAAGACAAGATAAATGATCCTCTAAGAAATACCATCTAGATGCTCAGAAACTGTGGGGGTTAGGCTAACACATATGAATCAAGTACACTGATCCATCATAAGGGAAAGTAGTGAGTACGTTTCCTCAGGTTTGGTTGAGCGAGGGACCGCTATGCGCCATCATAAGCGTACGCTGTACACTCCGCCCAAGGAACTTTGTGGTTGCTACTACCCCTTCATAGATTGAGGGACTAGTGAACCAAAAGAAGAGAATCTATGAATCTAACTTTTGGCTACTCTTTTATATATATTTTTTCAACCACGCAAGGGTTGGCCCTCAATCAGGTAACAAACATACAAACACACATAATGGTATGGTTGATTCCACACCTAAAATACACATTTCCCCATGGATGGGTACCTAGTATCACCATCTCAAGGGCACACAAAGCAAGTACGGGGTATTCACAACACTTAACCAATGCACAGTTACTAGTTTCACACTTTTACATGGGAAGATTACTTTTATATACACAATTCCATTACTACCAATATGATTCCTATTTGCAAAATCATAACATTACTTGTTATCCACTTACCTATTCCAGTTTCCTTCCACTCTACTTTTCTGTGTATAAAACGATGCTAAATCTCAATCTCATGATCATCTATCCAATACATCAATCTAGGTGTATAGATCAGGCATAGTATCCTACTCAGGAGTTTCCTACCACTTGCATAAAAAGTACTACTATAGCTAAACATGGGCAACAACATTAATCCAGAGGTCCCAGTGCTGAAACTTGGCTCTGATACCAAATGTAATGTCCCCTTCTAGCAAGCCAAAATTTTTGCACCCTTGCAAAACAATTTCAACTTACCAAAAGAGAACATTAGTATTCCATTTTCATTTCATTTCATCATATTAACAATATAATCATTATTCATCCATATTCAAGTTGTATATTCATGTCCTTATATAATGTTTCCAACTTATCAATTGTTCATACACGTAATTGTCTAAGGATTTTAGCTATCACATTCATTGAGTTACAACATTCATTTCATTGTATTCAATTTAAGAATGTTCACATCTATATCCATATTCCATTCATATATGTATGGAGATTTACCTTATTTCTACACTCCTATTTATTCTCATATTCTTATACCTATTCTATATGCATACTTATATAGAGAATGTATATACATCATTGATGGTAATATATTCCAATTATTATTCATTTATTTATATTTATATTATTCTTCTACAAAATTTATATCATTCCTATTTACTTTCACTCATGAGACAATTAACTAATACTTAATTTTACTTCTAAGTAATACTTAATTTTACTTCTAATCATAATTCATTTACTTCTATATTCTTGTTCTTTCATGGAACCTCAATTTATTCTTATTTATAGCCTCATACTAGGCTTCATTGATAATTCATTTTATGCTTATTTGTGACATATTAATGGTTTCATTGCCTTAGATTCACATTATTATGATATAGTTTATATCATTCATATTTACTTTCAAGCATGAGACAATTAACCAATACCTTATTTCACTACTAATCATAATTCATTTATTTCTACCATAATTATACTATTCTAGCATTATATTTCTCATTCATAATCATGAAATGCTATTTACCTATCGACATATCTCTATTTATTTAATTTCATTCCTTTCTAAATTCATTATTTACCTTATACAATATATACTAAAATATTACTAACATATATTATACTATATATTTAATTACTTAATGAACATCGTACCTATGATAGTTGCAGACTTACCTTGGCTACCCCCATGTCTTCCTTGTGATATCTTCTTGCTGCATATTTGATGAATTCTAATGTTGCTTTTTTATTGCCTTTATTGACTTCATAGCTATTTATTTATTTCTTTTTATTACTTCTTTCTTCCTATCCTTTCCTTCTATCTCGCAACCTTTATTTATTTCCCTTTGAAGGGATACGTTCGAAGAGGTATGCCTCTTATTATTTTTATTACTTTATATTAATTCCCTTTTATGGTAAAACTAGTTCTAACCATACCTAACTCCGTTATCATAAGAGGATAGGTTAAAAGATGTTTATTTATTTTATTTATATTTACATTATATCATTTATATTATAATAAATGATATATGATATATTTTATATTATTTATACTATATCATTTATATCATAATAAATGATATATGATTTATATTATATTATTTGTATTTATACTATAATGTAAGATAATTATAAGAATATTCGTATTTATATTATTAGATATATTTATAATATATTATTTATTAATGTGATTGCTGCACTTATAAATATCCTCCTTCCTTACATATTAAGTAGTGATTAATTTGAATTATATATATATATATATATATATATATATATATATATATATATATATATATATATATATATATATATATATATATATATATATATATAATATTATTTATATAATATACTATATATTATATTATATAGTATATTATTTAATGTATATTATAAATATATATTAAAGTATATTATTTATATAGTATAAATAAATACATTTGTTATTAAGTACTGGGAGCTCTTTTATCTTGTTTTATTCACAAGCATATATCTTGGGATAATATTTTTGTCTTAGTAGACTATTATCTTTATATGTTACTTTGCCTTATTCTAAATTATTTTACTTTCAAGTTTTAATGGATAAGACTCTTCATTAATATTTGTAATATTTATTTTATATATAATAATATATCTTATTAATTATTCATATAAATATTATATTAAAGTATTTATATTTATAATATATCTAGTTAATTTATATATTTCATATATTTATAATATTTAAATATTTATATTTATAAAATATTTAATTATATCAGATTAATAATATTATTTAAATAATACATATTAATAATATAATTTAAATAAATATATTATATATTCTATTTTAACTAAACAATTCAATTATAAATCATTATAGGGACTTGACTACTATTATAATATATATATTCCATAAACTAAATTTGCATAAAGGTATTTCTATTTTAATTTTTTTTTTTAATGACTACTAATATTATTTTAATGCCATGATTAACCAGTAGCATCAAATGAACAATCCAAACCAAATAACCAAATGTCAAACCTACCTGACACAACCAAAGTGAAAATGGAGGGGCACTACACACCTATTATTCTACTCACTTGGTATTAAATAATGATCACCTTAGTTCATATCTATTAAAGACAAGGTTTTTTGTATTAATATTGGATTGGCTTGGAGATTGCTTGAAAGGAATTATTCTTTCAAAAAATGGAAAGAACATCAAGTATAAAGAATGGGAGATTTATAGGCATTCAATTTTAGGTGTGGAAGATCAAAATGGAGGATATGGTCATAAACAATGATCTATGACCTATTGTGTCTAGATCTAAACCCACTACAATGTCACAAGTCAACCTGGGTCTATTGTATCAAAAGGTGAAGGGTCTCACTACACTTTTCTTGGAAGATTGTGTTTTATCAAATGCACATGAAGAAGCTATGATGCAAGCTCTTTGGAAGAAGTTCAGAGACTTGTACAAGGTTAAATCCCTAGTTGAGAAACTTTTCTTGAGAAATAAGTTCTACACCTTAAGAATGGATTGTGGTAGTTTTATGACTAAACATTTAAATGCATTAAACATGATTGTGACCTAGTTGCACTCTTTTGGAACGGAAATTGGTGATCATTGAATGACACTTTTGTGTTCTTTTCCAAACTCATGGGATCACTTGGTAATGAAAATTGGGAACACTACCTCATAACACAAAATGGATGAGGTAGTCGCTACATTTCTCTTAGAGAAGACATGCTAGCAAGATTCTGAATCTACTAATGAGGCCCTAGTCATTCATGGAGAACTAAAGAAGAAAGAAAAGAAAAAGGACAAAAAGAAAGAAAATTCTAGATCCAAATCCCATTGGAGATCCAAATCTCCAAGAAAGTCCAAGACTTTAGTGAGTCAAAAATTCCAAGCCTAAGGGTTGGAATTGTGGTAAGCCTAGGCACTATTGTAGATATTATAAAGAGGAGAAGAAGATAAATAAAAAATTATTCAAATGATGAGTTTGAACAATTTTCTTAAGATGATGCAAATTCCTTGGTTATAGAGCTGGCAACTCATGCACTAAAAGGCATATGGTTGATGGGTAAAAGCACAAACTTGTGTCACACTTTTATAAAGGAAATAACCAACACTGATCTAACTTTTTAACTTGAATCACTACAAAGTGACATATATGTTATGAATATTAAAACTAGGTAAACTAATAAAATATAGATTTTTTAGTGTATTTTATGTTTCTATTTTGAAAAAAATTCAAAAAATTATTTAAATGTAGTATTTTATAAATTTGACACTATAATTTAGTTGTTGATAAAATGCTGAAAAATAAGGTTGAATGGGACGTCACACTTTATATAGTAAATTTCATTTATTTTCCTTCTATATCTTTCTGTGTATTCATAGCTCAAAACTTTTTAGTACATGGATTATTTTCTTCTCTAGTTTAATAACTATGCATTTTTCAATAAATCTTGGAAGTTGTGTGTAATGAAAACACATCTACTTCAATGGTACGTCAACTTTTGTCTTCATTATTTATCTAAAATAGAAAAAAATTATGTCATCTTGACAAGGAATCTCTCCTCTAGTGCTTCATAGTTTTTTCAAAATTTTTTGAAAACTTTACTATTTTCTCTTAAGTCGACAATCGTCACCATATTTTGGTGTTAATGAGCTACTTTTAGTAGAAATAAAAAATAAAATATCAACACTAATTGAAATATTTAAAATTTTATATTTTCACAAAGCAGATTGATTGATCTACAAAAGGGTATTTTTAGATTCTTTTAAAATGATTATTTGCATGAGTAGGATTTGTTAGAGCACCAATTTTTTCAAATAATTTCATTTTTTTGATAAATGAGACCCAAAGTGATACTACATATGTTTTTAGTTGATGGTTCCATTGGAAAAGTTGTGGCCTAGATCTAATTTAGCTAGAATGAATCTAGATAGAACATAAATTTCACCAAAATTGACTTTTAGTTGGAAATACTTAAATTCATTTATGCTAATAAGTTGGCCCAAAGTGTGACACATCTTTGAACTTTTACCTGAATAGAGTTTGGAGAATCCTTCTATATGACCTCCCATTAGAGGTGGCTCTTTAAATATGAAAAATATGATGGAAGGAAAATTTTCCTCTGTGACAACTCTCACTTTACTATAGTTCATTATGGTAGAGTCCATATTTAATTCCTAGATGGATGAATGAAGGGGATGAATGGTGTGTTGTACGTCACTAGTTTTACATGATACTGATTATAAATTATGAAAGTGTGTTGGTTCTTTTGTCTTTTGGAGCATGTAATATAGTGCGAGGAGTTATGGTGCTTTCTAAGGGTGCTCATGTGAGAAATCTATTTCAACAAGATGCATGGACTGTCTAGTGTAATACTAATTATATTCCTGTAGTGAAGATATTTGTAGAATCTACATATTCATCATTAGAACTAGCACAAAGAGGAGTTTATGTCTACTTTAGATGAAGATACTTTCTAGATACCAAAGTGACCTCTTACTCATGAAAGCAAGTTACCTAAAGAGAAAACAATTATATGGCACCAAAGAATGGGTCATATAGGTGAGAAGTGTCTAAGGACCTTGACAAATATAGATATCTTTGAGGAATTGAATGATTGTGCTCTTCAATTTAATTTTTGCGAACATTATAAATATGGTAAACAAATTTGTGTTTGATTTTATTCCACTTGTCACAAATCTTTTAGGGTTTTGGACTTGATTCATTAAAATGTATTTAGTGGACATATCCATGATTGAAGAGAATTGTTCATCAACATGATGACTTGTTTTGATATCAATTGGACATCACACCATTTTTTTTTTGTTATGGCTTGGTTTGAGGAATTAGAATTACACTATCGAACTACACATTATAAGGAGTTTAGAACTTGACACCACTATGTGGCTGATGTAGATCACAAAGTTAGATGTAGAGATGGATATTATAGGAGATCCATGAAAAACTAATGAGAGGTGAAAGGGACCCAGAGTGTGAGGATATACATGTAGTTAAAGATATAGTATAGGGAATAGAAGTACTATTAATCACCACTAGGTTGTAGCCTAACATATATGCCCTTGTGATATATTGTAATCTTGTTTCAATTTTAATAAAATAATGAGAAATATTTTGGAGGATGGTTTTTCTCTCTTTGAGAGTTTTCCTAGGGTATATCTTATGTTGTTTTATTGAAAGTTATTGTTGTTTGAATATTTTGTCTATTTTGGTTGTAGAGCCAGATCTGTGATTGCATAACAAACACCTATCAAACTACAAACATTTAAAATGAATTAATTAGAAATTTCATAGCATATTTCAATAGTCAGAAGTATTAATTTGATTACAAAGAATAAAGAAAGAAATGTTATGTTTTTTAATGATTAATTATATTCATTCCTTACATTTTTCCCATTCGAATGACATTCAAAGCAAGAAGAAAAAAGAAGTGCGTAGTTCTCCTTTTATAGTTAAATTCATTATTCTACTTCAAAGTAGTTTCCTCTCTACATGCATGCAAGGACACAAAATTAGAAAAATACACAAAAACATAGGGTTTAACTTAAATTAAATTGATTTTAAATTACTCATTTGCATTAATTTTTTGTATTTAGAAAAATCCTAAACATTTATTGCAAACATGAAAATGAGACAACAAACTCATGGCACATTTTTTATTTGAACTAAGAAAGCTCCCAAACTTAGTCAAACTTTTAATAATCAAACATCAACAAACACATGCATAAAAAACTCATCCACAAATCAAAACTAGTAGAAAAACATACAAAGTAAAGCTTCAATGAGGTTTTAGTTATATTTTCTCTCTTAATCACATTTGGCATATTATGTTGATGTGTTTAGGCATAATAAAGGATTGGGTGAAAACTACTTTGAAGGATTTAAGGTCAAATTTATCAACTATTAAAGCCACTAAGGAAGAACAAACATAAAGTCTATATTACATCCTATAGGAAAACAAGATATTATGGGCACACAAGATCACTCATGTAAATGAAACCCTCAAGAAAGATATTATCCATCTTGATGCACACTCTATAATTGTACAACAAAACCTTCATGAAGTCTACTGAGAAGTTAGCACCATACAAATCACAACCAACACCCATTCCACCACTCATACACAAAATTCAAACATCCTCACCATTCATGAGATAGTAGTTCATTATGAAGAAGTGAGCCCACCTCATTCCTGACCTTTACACCTATTGTTGCCTCACAACCAATAGTAGCATGTTTTTATTTGGCCATGATGAACTATAGGTGTTCCCACCATTAATTAGCCATGCATACCAAGGGTGATTCAAATTGAGTGAACATGGACTTATGCACTAGATTATCTCAATCTACAAGGGGGTCTCTTATTTTGTTTGTGGGGAAATGCACTAAAACAATTGGCTACTCCCATCTATAATATGAAGTGGGTTTAATCGAAGCTGGTTTAGTTGAATCATCTTTGGTCAAGCCAAGTCCTACCACTAGGCATTACATGGTATTATGGGTGTGCTAACTAGGTTTGATCAAACCTTTTTTAATTTTTGGGCATGATTGGATTTGATATTTCTTCATTCTAACACAAAAGTAGGAAACATGTACTTTCACACCTTTAATATGTTTCTTGATAGTGATACTTATTGAACTAGAGGACACTCTTACATATGTGGTCCTAGTTTCTCAACTTGTCATGTTTGGCATCCAATCTAATGGGTTAACAACTATATCTTGAAAAAGGGTCATAAGATTTTAATTTCCAAATAGGAAGACTAGTTTGTGTTACAAGGCCTAGTCCAAATAATATGCTACACATGACTTAATCTCTAGATAAGAAGAGATTAATTATTAGTTCATACCATGGTTAACAAGTTAAAATATAAGTAAATACACTAAATAAATTAAATTGAAAACTAGGACAATATATTCACAACATTTATATAAAATAGAGTAAAAGATAAGTATAAGTATAAAGGGTGTGCACTTCTATTTGTTACATAAACAATAAATTGATAAAATCAACCTAAAAATTACTAAAATTGATGAAGTAATTAGATAATCAATATATTAATATATTAATGATGGTAATTTCAATGTCTAAGAATACAATTAGTACTCTAGGACTACAATGGACAATCATTCACCCTAATTGGCCTTGTGTTATCGAAATCAGTATTTCTGTGTTAGGGATACTCTTTCACTAGTGGTTTTTTTAATATCTTATATAATTTCTATTATTCTTGGTTTCATCTAGAATTTTAGGCTAAAGATGATTGATTAAGAAAACATTTCATTTTTAAATTATTATATGTTTATTTATAATAGTACAATTTTATTTTATTTAATATATTATATTTTTGAATGGTAAAATAGTAAAACTTTGTTTTATTTAATATATTATATTCTTCAATGGTTAAATAGTCAATAGTAATTTTAAACTTGATTCTTATGAAAGACTTGTAAATAGTTATCCTATATTTATTGGAAAAATTTATCTTTGACCATTGAACTAAATGATTTTTAAAAATAACCATAAAACTATTTGACATTAGTATAATAAACTCTTTTGTATATTGAAAAACAATGATGATACTATGACTAACATGTTAATTAAATATATGGCAATGCCTATTGATTCAGTTTAGTATATGGCAATGCCTATTGATTCTCGGATGTCAATCTCCTTTCATGAGAATGAATCTCCAGAGTGAGCTGGTTCTCTTATAATTCCTAAACTAATGATTTGAGGGGAAAAAGGATAGAAGGATGTAATTGAAATGCAAACTAACTCTAGAATCTAAACTTGATGAATTTCTATCACTCACAAACATATCCTCTAACCTGAATCCTCACAATTCCACCGATAGTTTATTCCTTAGGTAATTTGCAACAAGGTTTGGATCAAATACAAACTACAACTAGGAAAAAACTAAGTTTCAATAGCATTGAGACATAATAAAGGATAGAAAAAGTCACAATATAACATCAGATCAAGACTGCAAAATATGTGAAACAGGATGATTTTCTATTAGAATTGGAAGGAGTATAATGCATGAAAATAAAATATGAAGCCAACTGCCTATATACAACTCTTCCTATGAACAAGAGAGAAGAAACTGATACTAACTGACTGAGAAAAATTAACACTTTTCTCCTATAAATGCCTTTAAAAGATCTCCTTGGAAGAAAGCTAAAAAAGCTCCTAAAATAGACATGCAAATCCATTTTTGGAATCCATCAAAAAGCCTCCAAAAATCCCCTTAAACTACTTCCAAACTGCAAATAAAAGCTGCCAACTTGATGTCCTAGGTGGCCCCACCAAATCTACATTAAAACAGATCCAATCTGCCTCATAAAAGAACATATTATGTCATCTTTTGCCCAATTCTGCCCAAGAAGAAAGTAAAGTGCTTTAACAGCCTAAAAATAGTTAAACTTTAAAAGCAATTTATAATTTTATTGCTTTGAAGTAAACTTTACAATATGTTTGTAGTTTTATTCTTTTATTCTCCCAATCTAGCCTATGTAAAATATTGTTTTTTCTTATAAAAAATCATAAAAGTAATATCAAAGAATTATATGATATCTGCAAAGAATAAAAACTCCTGATTGGCTTGTCTTCATGTGACTTGGCATCCACATGGCATATACATCTCTCCATGATGGTAATTTTCAACTATTTTCAAGGCATGATATTCTCTCTCCAAGGTGTATCCATATGACACATTTAACATACATCATGATGTTGGCTCAACATATCATAATGGCATAAAAGATTTGAGAGAACATGTGCTTGACCTCCTCTAACCTCATGAGCCTAAACAACATGTGATAAACACTTAATACCATGGGGGGTACTAGTTTGAATCTCCAAAAGATTAAAAAATGTGATGAAAAGTGCTCATATCACTTAGGGTTCGAAAAAAACCCTTAGAACAAAATACCCTAGCCCGCACTTATTGGGCTTATTTGCAACACACATTTTTTGAAGAAAGTGGCTCTGTGGCAACCATGGAAACCCTAGAGTTTCAAACATGAAAACTTGGAACGTCCTTGCACTATTGAGTGCGGTTTGGGTTGATTCTTGGCAAATTTTGAAGGTAAAGACCCTCGTTCATGCATATGTGATTCTTTTCTCTACGAGTTCTTTCCTTTCTGAGGTAAAAATGGTTTCAATAGTTGTGGCTTCTATATACATTTCTAATAAATTTGTTTACATTTTGTTCACTATCCCTTCTATCTGTGTATGGTTTCATGGATGATATGCTTAGTTTATATTATGTCTAAACCTTGCATGAAGATCTGAAGGTTACTGGATGAGAGATATGGTTGCCTCGGTCACTGTGTAATTTCTAGATATTTTAGATTGTCTGCTTTGACCCACAGCCACGCATATGATTGTTCTTGCATTACTTAAGGTTTAAAAAATATTTTACCTTGTTTAAAGCCATAGAGCTCAAACCCTAATGAAAACATTGTCCTTTGATGAAACATAAGGTTGAAACCCTAACGGCCTATGGCCATATTTATGCTCAACTTTCACACTTGACAACCTGTAGATGACTACCACAAACACATTTCAACCTTGATATTATTGCACTCTATATATGGGTTTTTCATCCTTGACCTGTAGGAGTAGTCTATCTTCTTTCATGATGAACTCTGTGGCTTTCAACTCTATATTAATTTCTAAACATAATCTCTTCTTTGTCTCTTTATCTGCATATGATATATTATCTTGACACTTAGAGGCTTCTTTGTTTGTTTTTGATGTTATTTGTGAAGAATTGTATCAGGCTATCTCTCCTTCTTGTAGCTCATTACCATGCAATCTCTTTGTGTGATAAATGAAAGACTGTCTTGGATTTGATGCATCAAAGGCTTGAATACAATTTTGAGCATGTGTAACTCTGTAGCTTTGACTTTTGATGCATATTATGTTAAGCTATAGCTTCATTGTCATTTGTATCTAGCATAATCATTTTATTTTCTTTCATACATAAAAGCTCATGTAGCTACACATGATTAGCATATAGCTCTTCAATGAATATTTTAGTCCTTGTCCATGAGGTATTATGGCTATGCTCTGTGTTTATTTATCTTAGCTGCTCCATTGTGATCTCAATTATGAAATGAGGAGGCATACTTCGTGTTATTTTTGAATACACCTGTACATGACATATGATCATAACACTCTCCTGCTATGTCACTCATCAAGGGTCGATACTCTTATCATTTCACAACCATTGCTCTATACATGAATACACTCAGCATATACAACCTGATTCATTTCTACTTGAAGCACAACTAACATCATAGCCTCTCACAGGTATCACTAATCTTGACAGCATATACAAACTCATACCATTACAACATGACACCTTTTGATAACATCACTTGTTCCTTTTTTCTCTTGATGACCCTCTGACACCTGGAAGGATTGTAAATGCATAGCTGTTGTATTGTGACTGGCTGCTACATTGTATACTTTTACATGGTGATAATGATATTTGACTTGCATCTCCTATATTATTGTAACATATGGCATGACACAAAATCATAAAGGCTTGTCATACCTGATCAAGGCACTATGGATTAAGTGGTCTCCTTGTATTAGCATTACTTCTTTGAAATTTTACAAAGACATAATGGGGCATATGATCTGGCTGTCTTGTATGTAAATGGCAGTCCCTTATCATTGAAACATTGACCTTCTCTATATGAATATGTACTTATGAGTCTTTGATATACCATTCTGGGACTATTCCAATATTAATGTTATGAGTGTCCTTGTACTCTTCTACTACCAGATCTACAATACTAGCATGTTTCTTACATAGATATGCATTGAATGTAGAATTTGATACACACTGTTATGATGCTTAACTTATCAATAGCAAAATGTGAAGCATAATTAGATATATTTCATCATTTAAAAGGCAAGTTATGTAATTTGAATTCTAAATTTGATTTTACCACTCCACTTAAATGAGAAAGTATGATGGTTGGTACTCACCTATCCTTGCAAACTTGCTTACTGGTTTTTAATGGATACTCCTATTGGATTATTGATCATGGATGAGTAAGAAATCCTCAAATAGGCAACACTTGTGAACACTTATTCTTTTATCAGTCTGGTGATTATATATGCATTAGGTACTCCTGATCATTATAATGCCTGAGAATGTCATTTTCATGACAGTTGGAGCAATGACATAAGCTGTTATATGCATTAAATGTTGTCCTCCATCAGTTTAGGTCATGTTCTTGGTTACATTTCATACCTTGAAGTGAAATCATGGTCATGTCTTGAAATGGGACTGATGCATATGATTGTTCTTGCTATTCCTTTATCTTGTCATGTGAATGTGATCAATGATCTTCATCTTTCTATTCATCCCTTCTGAGATCAAGGGGTAGCAACATACTGGGCTCAACCCTTGTGGGAGCCTATTTGACACCACATGCTAAATGTGATTGATCAACTTCATGATTTGTCTTATACCTGCACATGAAACAATTAGATTAGAATAAAACAATGGTGCTCTATGTTTGCTTCTCTTCAGTTCCCTCTACATATGGATATTTCTCATTCAATAAATGCATTATAACTAAAGTATTATGCCTTTTCTAATAGATGAAGGATTTTCATAACCGGAGCTTCTAACGGGACCCTTCCCACATTTTTTCAGGTACATGCCGAGGTTGGGAGAAGGACTGGAGTCTACTCTGAAGATCAACCAAAATGATGCAATGATGGCTGTCTTTCCCTCCTCCTTCATTAGATGCATAGTATTTTGTTTATATTTGCATGAGTTCTTCTATAACCCATGGCTTGTGCAGGACATCCGATATGTCTTAGTTTCCTTCAATGCAATGTTTATTCCTTTATGTATTCAAACTTGTAAATGAATAACCATTTTGATGAATGAATACTTATCTCATTTTACTATTCTGCAATGCAATGAATGATTTGAAACTTTTCTTTCCTTCCTAAACAACTGAACTGCATTTGTCATATTAACTAGATTCAACTATCACACAAAAGAAGTAAATCAAACCTCATTCAAAAATGATAAATATTAAATATGCTTAGCCAATTTTTGAGTTGTGGTAAAAAAAGGTAACATTTCTGGTGACTTTTGCTATATGCTTACCTGCTAAGCATCTGACCAGTTGCCTTGATAGCCATTAGGCATTGAGTCATACTCTATCCTTCTTAGAAATTTAGAAAACATTGTAATTGAGCTCTCCAACAGTTCAAATAGCAAAAGAAAACTGAAAACAACTCTACTGAAAGCAAACTAACAGGCCCTGATGACCAAAAATAATGTGCAGTAGCATTTAGGGAAACCAAACTGACTGAAATAAATGTGTGGGAAGCACTTATTGACTAAGAACACTAACTCTAAGCTACTCTTACTAACCTACATAGCTGATCAAACAAAACCATCCACTATTTGAGTGAAATAACTCCCCATCCTAACCAACCGAGGATGCTTCTCATGCTCACAAACTGGCAATAAGGAGTGAAATACAAGGACACTCCTTACAAATTGATGTACCACATCAGAAAAATTACAACCAAAGATTTGAATCCCTTGATTGTGTTCAATCATACCTCCAGTTTGCCATGAATGAGCAAGCTAGTTTTGCTATTCCAGAACTGCAATCTCATCCTTAGGAGAACTGAAAATGCTTTGAACCTTGCTAGTTACTTCATTGGCCAAATCCCTAATAGGGCAACCTCTTGTAAGGATGTAGCCTAAATTTTCATTGCTAATTTTAGTCTCATTGGCTGCCTCCTCAAACACAACTGCTTCTTGCCTTGGCTGAGACATGA
The DNA here is from genome assembly GCA_027924645.1 of Cunninghamia lanceolata. Lineage (NCBI taxonomy): Eukaryota > Viridiplantae > Streptophyta > Pinopsida > Cupressales > Cupressaceae > Cunninghamia > Cunninghamia lanceolata. The sequence goes on from BSBN01000934.1 coordinate 8,341,818, forward strand.
CTTCAACCTTATGTTCCTCCACAAACAAGATGTCCTGATGTGATTGCTCTTGGAACAGTCCTTGGTCCAAATGGCCTTCATCGTACCTTGTTAGTTTGTCTACATTTCCTCTATCAATGCTAACTAACAAAGGAAGGTCAGCAAATAGAGCAGTCGAAACCTGAGTTCCAACACCCTCCTTTACCTCTCCATCTTATTGCTCCATACATTCCCCCCTAAAAGATGAATGTTTGACATCTAAATTTGAAACAAAAAGCTCAAGATCATCCCAGAACATGTCTTATTCACATTCCTCTTGAATTTTTTATGAAAGAGGACTAGTTTTTACCACATGATAGCACTCAGTCAACTATGTAAGTTGCCTGCTAGGCTCTCTTTCAAGCTCTTCTACATGATCCAAAACTTCAGCTTCAATCAGTAGCTCACTAGATGGTTGAGGATCCTCATGCTGCTGTGAAACTACTACCTCTAGTATGGGCATGTTCTCTTCCTCTAGTTCAACAAAACTAGGTAACTGATCAAACAAGATTACTAGATCTTCTTCATGATCTAGTGCCTTCTCAGATGAGACTTGGGCTTCCAGTCTTTGCAATTGAAGGCTTTCACCCTATGACTTCTGCATCCTACTTTCATGCATCTTATGAATAGCTTTAGAAGAAATTCAAATGAATCAAAATTCAAAGGGGTCAATATCATATTTGAATCTACTTGTAGCAGTTAATTTTCTACAAAAAATTTAACATCTTTTCCAACACAAGGAAGTTCTATGGTGCAAAAATTAGAAGGTTCATTAGGAGTCTTTTTTGGCTTGATCTTCTGCTGCTCTAACCAATACTGCTCCAAAGCTACTTGTAGTAAATTTACCGGCCTATCTCTATTCTATTTGTCAACAGACTAATCTCAAATGCTGACAGGCTCCTTAGCAAAATTAGATCCTCTAAGACTTGGGATTCTAATTTTCTAAGGAGTCTATTTGCATTCAAGATCTCCTACTTGGTAGGAAGAGGATTCTTTAGGTGGCCTGAAACTCAGAGTTTCTACTTTAGTGGTATTAAGAGGCTTATCTTGTCTGACACTTGGGATGTTATACTCATGTGCCTTTTAATGAGTAGGTTGTTCTACGAGAGTAGGGGCTACTTGAGCTCGAGAAAGCAAGAGCTTTGTTTGTTCAATTGCCTCTTTTTCCAGATTCTCTTCAAATTGTCTCTTTTGAGTCTCCCACTCCTCATCAGAAACAAAGACCTCCCAAGGTGACTGCTCTGGATGTTGAAGGTAAACTTGATGATTCAACTCTTGCAGCTACAAATCAGGCTCTTCATACTATCTTGGTTGAAATCTCCCTCCTTGCTGGTATTGACAACCTTTTATACTTGCAATTTGCTGCTTATACTGTGCTTTTTGTGCCTCCAACTCCTACTCATGTAGATATGCTTGGTAAGCCAATTCCTCCTGGTGTTGTTTATACTCTCGTTCCCTCTCAATATCTTCCATATGCCTATTAAAATCTAACAGAATGTTTGTTGCCATGTCATTAATTGTATCCAGGTGGTAAGGAAATTGACCAAGGGTGGGTGGGTGGCAATTATAGTGTGCATACTTGCTTTAAAGGGCCATAGAATTGGAAATAGTAGCTTGATTGGCCTAATATGGCTGATAGGGAGCCCTATGAATGACATTTTCATAGTATGGTAGTGGATATTCATACTGCTTATGAAAATCTAACATTTCTACTCATATGTAAGCTAGAAAATGGAATGGAACGGTAATTTTATAACATACCAGCACTTGATCATACCGGAACTAGTAGATTAGAACTTAGAGTCACCAGGTATACTTACAAGAAGCCTCCAAAGGCTAGAACACTACTACATATACTAGGACAACAGTTTGAAGATTAAAAACAACTTCTCTGAAAATGCTTTCAGAGCACTGGGCGTGCCAAAAACTGTTGTCAATTCAAGTATGCACCCTTGTTGAGTTTGTGAGAATTTAACTACCTGTTGAAACATGGAATCATTCTCTGATGTGGGTCTCCTTTCATGAGAACGAATCCCCATAGTGAGCTGGTTCTCTTATAATTCCTAAACTAATTACTTGAGGGGAAAAATGATAGAAGGATGTAATTGAAATGCAAACTAACTCTAAAATCTAAACTTGATGAATTTCTATCACTTACAAACAAATCTTTTAACTTGAATCCTCACAATTCCACTAATAGTTTATTCCTTAAGTAATTTGCAAAAAGGTTTGGATCAAACACAAATTGCAATAGGAAAAAACTAAGTTTTAACAACATTGAGACATAATAAAGGATAGAAAAAGTCACAATATAACATCAAATCAACACTGTAAAATATGTGAAATGGGATGATTTACTATTAGAACTAGAAGGAGTACAATGCATGAAAATAAAATATCAGCCAACTGCCTATATACAACTCTGCCTGTAAAGAAGAGAGAAGAAACTAATGCTAACTGACTAAGAAAAATTAATACTTTTCTCCTATAAATGTCTCTAAAAGATCTCCTCAGAAGAAAGCTGAAAAAGCTCCTAAAAATAGACACACAAATCCATTTTCAAAATCCATAAAAAATCCTCCAAAAACTCCTCAAAGTGCCTCCAAACTACAAATAAAAGCTGACAACTTGATGTCCTAGATGGCCCCACCAAATCTGCATTAAAATAAATCCAATCTGCCTCATAAAAGTACATATTATGCTGTCTTTTGCCTAATTCTATCCAAGAAGAAAGTAAAATGCTTTAACTGCCTAAAAATAGTTAAACTTTAAAAGCAATTTATAATTTTATTGCTTTAAAGTAAACTTTACAATATGTTTGTAGTTTTATTCTTTTTTTTCCCAATCTAGCCTATGCAAAATATTGATTTTTCTTATAAAAAATCATAAAAATAATATCAAAGAATTATATGATATCTGCAAAGAATAAAAACTCCTAATTGACTTGTATTTATGTGACTTGGCATCCACGTGGCATATACATCTCTCCATGATGGTAATTTGCAACTATTTTCAAGGCATGATATTCTCTCTCCAAGGTGTATCCATATGACATATTTGACATGCATCGTGATGTTGGCTCAACATATCATAATGGCATAAAAGATTTGAGAGAACATGTGCTTGACCTCCTCTAAGCTCATGAGCCTAGACATCATGTGATCAACACTTAGTACCATGAGGGGTATTAGTTTGAAGTTCCAAAAGATAAAAAAATGTGATGAGAAGTGCTCATATCACTTAGGGCTCAAAAGAAACCCTAAGAACAGAATACCATAGTCTGCTTTATCGGGCTTATTTGCAAAACGTATTTTTTGAAGAAAGTGGCTCTGTGGTGGCCATGGAAACCCTAGGGTTTCAAACATGAAAACTTGGAACCTCTTGGCACTATTGAGCGTAGTTCTAGTCTATTCTTGGAAGATTTCAAAGGTAAAGACCCTCATTCAGGCATATGTGATTCTTTTCTCTATGATTTCTTTTCTTTTTGAGGTAAAAATGGTTTCAATAGCCACGATTTTTGTATACCTTTTTGATAAATTTGTTTACATTTTGTTCACTATCCCTTACATCTATGAATGGTTTCATGGATGAGGTGCTCAATTTATATTATGTTTGAACCATGCATGAAGATCTCAAGGTTACTCAATGAGAGATATGGTTGCCTCAGCCACTATGTGATTTCTCGATATTTCAAACTGTCTCCTTTGACCCATAGCCACGCATATGATTGTTTTTCCATTACTTAGGGTTTCAAAAAGATTTTACCTTCTTCAAAGCCATAGAGATCAAACCCTAATGAAAACATTGTCCTTGGATGAAAAATAGGGTTGAAACCCTAATGACCTATGGCCAGATGTATGCTCAATTTTCACACCTTACAACCTATAGATGACTACCACAAACACATTTGAACCTTGATATTACTACACTCTGTATATGGGGTTTTCATCCTCGGCCTGTATGAGTAGTCTATCTTCTTTCATGATGAACTTTGTGGCTTTCAACTCTATATAAATCTGAACATAATCTCTTCTTTGTCTCTTTATCTGCATATGATATATTATCTTGACACATGGAGGCTTCTTTGTTTGTTTTTTATGTTACTTGTGAAGAACTGTATCAAGATTTCTCTCCTTCCTATAGCTCATTACCCTGCAATCACTTTGTGTCTGATAAATGAAAGATTGTCTTGGATTTGATGCATCAAAGGCTTGAATACAATTCTTAGCATGTGTAACTTTGTAGCTTTGACTTCTAATGCATATTATGTTAAGCTTTAACTTCATTATCAGTTGTATCTGGCATAATCATTTATTTTCTTTCATACATAAAATCTCATGTAGCTACACATGATTAGCATATAGATCTTCAATGAATATTCTAGTTCTTCTTCATGAGGTATTATGGCTATGCTCTATCTTTATTTGTCTTAGCTACTCCATTGTGATCTCAATTATGAAATTAGGAGGTATATTTTGTGTTATTCTTGAATACACCTGTATATGACATATGATCATAACACTCTCCCCCTATGTCACTCATCAAGGGTTGATACTCTTATCGTTTCGCAACCATTGCTCTATACATGCATACACAACATATACAACTTGATTCATTTCTCCTTGAAGCACAACTGACATCATAGCCTCTCATAGGTATCACTGATATTGACAACATATACAAACTCATACCATTACAACATGACACCTTTTGATAACATCACTTGTTCCTTTTTTCTGTTGATGACCCTCTGACACTTGGAAGCATTGTAAACACATAGTTGTTGTATTGTGATTGGCTGCTACATTGTATACTTTTGCATGGTAATAATGATATTTGACTTGCATCTCCTATACTATTTTAACATATGGCATGGCACAAAACGATAAAGGCTTGTCATAGATGATCAAGCAATATGGATTAAGTGGTCTCTTTGTATCATCATTACATCTTTGAAATTTTACAAAGACATAATGGGCCATCTGATCTAGTTGTCTTGTATGTAAATGATAGTCCCTTATCATTGAAACATTGGCCTTCTCTATATGAATATGTACTTATGAGTCTTTGTTGTACCTTTCTGGGACTATTCCAATGTTAATTTTATGAATGTCCTTGTACTCTTCTACTACCAGATCTGCAATACTAGCATGTTTCTTACACAGATATGCATTGAATGTAGCATGTGATACACATTGTTCTGATGCTCAACTTATCAGTATTAAAATGTGAAGCATAATTGGACATATTTCATCATTTAAAAGGCAGCTTAGGCAATTTGAATTCTAAATTTGATTTTGCCACTCCACTTAAATGAGAAAGTATGATGCTTGGTACTCACCTGTCCTTGCAAACTTGCTTATTGGTTTATAATGGATACTCCTATTGGATTATTGATCATGGATGAGTAAGCAATCCTCAAATAGGCAACACTTGTGAACACTTATTCTTTTATTAGTCTGATGATTATATATGCATTATGTACTCCTGATCATTATTATGCCTGAGAATGTCATTTTCATGATAGTTGGAGCAATGACATAAGCTGTTATCTGCATTAAATGTTGTCCTCCATTAGTTCAGGTCATGTTCTTGGTTGCATTTCATACCTTGAAGTGAAATCACGGTCATGTCTTGAAATGGGACTGATTCATATGATTGTTCTTGCTATTCCTTCAACTTGTCATGTGAATGTGATCAATGATCTTCATCTTTCTATTCATCCCTTATGAGATCAAGGGGCAGCAGCATGCTGGGCTCAACCCTTGTGGGAGCCCATTTAACACCAAATGTTGAATGTGATCAATTAGCTTCATGATTTGCCTTATACCTGCACATGAAACAAACAGATTAGAATAAAACAATGATGCTCTATGTTTGCTTGTCTTTAGTTCCTTCTGCATATGGATGTTGCTCATTCAATCAATGCATTATAACTAAAGTATTATGCCTCTTCTGATAGATGAAGGATTTTCATAACCAGAGCTTCTTATGGGACCCTTCCCACATTTTTTAGGTACATGCCAAGGTCAGTAGTAAGACTAGAGGCTAGTATGAAGATCAACCAAAATGAGGCAGTGATGGCTATGTCTTTCCCTCCTCCTTCATTAGATGCATAGTATTTTGTTTATATTTGTATAAGTTCATCTATAACCCACGGCTTGTGTGGGACATCCGATATTTCTTAGATTCCTTCAATCCAATGTGTATTCCTTTATGTATTCAAACTTCTAAATGAATAACCATTGTGATGAATGAATACTTATCTCATTTTACTATTGTACAATGCAATGAATGATTTGAAACTTTTCTTTCCTTCATGAACAACTAAACTACATTTGTCATAATAACTATGCAACTATCACACAACAAAAGTAAATCAAACCTCATTCAAAAATGATAACTATTAAATCTGCTCAGCCAATTTTTGAGCTATGGTCAAAAAATGGTAACAGTGACTAAATCTTGGAAATAGTTTTATTTTGCTAGATTTTTTGTTAACATTGCTGTTGACAAAGATCTCCCTTCTTGTGTTACTCTTTCATCAAAACTTGGTATTTGGAAGCAACAATTTTTTTATGAGGAATATCAAGGGATCTGCTTCAACTTCTTTAAAATAGGTCATGCTTCTGTTGTTTGTAGATCTAGAAAAGGATGAAATCCCAAGTATATTCAGCAGGAGCCTCCCTCTCCAATTGAGAAGGCTACCAATTATTTGGAAATGCATGAGAGACATGATAGCACTCTCTTAGACAATACCTCAGAGGATGATAATAGTTGTATGATGACTATGGTGCTTCGTAGCTCATCTGCAAACAAGGAAAATATCATAGAAACAACTTCAGGTTGTACTCCTTCTAATGGGATCACTAGTGTTCAAGAGATTGGAAAAGAGAAGACTATGGGCATTGAGACCTCTCCCAAAATGTAACGAACCATTCTCGAGGACAAGCCTATGCTTGAGAACTCCTTGATGAAGTTTAGCTTTAAGCCAGCATGAGTGGATCTTTTTATCTGTTCGTGGGCACTATCCATGTCAGGTTCTTCTCACCGTGCTATTCAGGGGGTGATTTTGGTTAGGTGTTGTTTGTTATTCTTTGGTGTTTGTTTTGTTGTTCCTTGTGGCCTACAACCTATTTCTTTGTCCGTGTTGTTTGTTGTCCCATCTGGTTGGCTGTTCAAGGTTGTGGGCCCTTTTAAAAACCCATCGGTTCAAAGGTCTGATTAATATCAATTACCATAGTCAAAACAACTATATTTTGAAAAAGGGTCATAAGATTTGAATGTCCAAATAGGAAGACTAGTTTGTGTTATAAGGCCTAGTCCAAAGACTGGGCTACACATGACATAATCTCTAGAGAAGAAAAGGATGAGATTGACTCTTAGTTTAGACCAAGGCTAATAAATTCAAGTATAAGTATCAGTATCAGTATCAATAAATACACTAAATAAATTAAATTGGAAATTAGCACAATATATTCACAAACATTTATATAAAATAGAGTAAACATAACTATAAGTAAAAAGGGTGAGCACTTTTATCTCTTAAATAAACAATAAAATCAGCCTAAAAGTAACTAAAATTGCTGAGATAATTAGATAATCATAATATTAACGATGGTAATTTTAATTTCTAGGACTACAATGTAGAATCATTCACACTCATTGGCCTTGTGTTTGGTATCATTCACACTCATTGGCCTTCTATTTGATATCTAAATGAGAATTTCTATAGTAGGGATGCTCTATCACTAGTGGTATTTTTAATAACTTATATGTATTTTATTGTTCTCCATTTCATCTAGAGTTTTAGGATAAACATGTTTGACTAAGAATCAACATTACACATTTTAATTATTATATTTTTATTTACAATAGTACAACTTTATTTTATTTAATATATTATAATTTTCAATGGTCAAGCAATACAATTTTGTTTTATTTAATATATTATATTCTTCATAGTCAATAGTAATTTTAGACCATATTCCTATAAAAAAGTGGTAAATAGTTATCCTATTTTTATTGGAAAAATATATCTTTGACCATTGAACAAAATGATGTTTAAGAATAGCCATAAAACTGTTTGAAATCAACTCTTTTATATATTGAAACAAGAATGATGATATTATGGCTAACATGTTAATTAAATACATGACAATGCGTATTGATTCAGTTTAGCATATGAGCTGAAGTATTTTAGCTCGACAACACCACTCATATACAACATTTTTTTACACACTAAATCTATAAATATAGTACTTTATTTTATTTGAATATTATTTTTTGAGAGGTTAATCAAACAATTAATAGTAAATTTTGAGCTCATTCCTAAAAAATATGGCAAATGTTATCCTATTTTTATTGGTCAAATTTTACTTTTAACCATTAAGATGAATGATGTTTAAAAAAACATAACACTTCTTAATATCAATCTAATAACTTATTGAAACAAGTATAATAATACTATTAATAATATGTTTATTGGATATATGACAATGCCAAATTTCTTTTTTATCATGTAAAGAGGCATAAGACTTCAAATATTGGTTTTCCTTAAATGTAGAAATAGCAGAAATTAAACATGGAATGCAATGTGACTAGCTCCTAAAAATAATATAACCCTAATGGATCATAGTTGCTTTTAAACCCTCCTTAATGGCAAGTTATTCTACAACATTTTTTTAAGACTAAAGTTTCAAAAGCCATTGAGGGAGAGGTAAGAACAACTTCATCCAGTAATAAGCTTCTATCATAGCCTTCTCACGGCCCAAGTAAGATTGATTAAACAATATGAGAAGCCATGTTTAACTTCCAGACTTTAGAGTTAGGTGCAATATTGGTAGACATACGATTGCCAGTAAATAAAGCATCTGAGGTAGAATATATAAAAAATTTGAGGGGTGCTGGGCAATAAAAAAATTATTCTTTGGACAGAGTCAATATGAGCCATGAAATGCGATTGTGATACCAAGTTTAATAGCAGATAAGAAGGAACCTTTTGAGGATAAAAAGCATTTGAGATCTGCTTACTTTCCAGATTTACAAAAATCAAAATCCATGCACAAATAAAATAATGAAAGTATCCAAATCATAAGAGTATTGAGAAACATTGTACTAATTAAAGTGGCATGTCTAAATGTCTGTTCCATCCCACACAAATCATAAATTTTGATATGCATGCTCCTGGACCACCGACGCAAGTTAACTTAGATCATTTCAATCTATGCAATCCATGTTACATTGAATCATAGATAATCTTTGGAATATTGCATAAAGAACCGAGGCATTGAGAAGACACAAATGGAAAAGTGGGCTCACTTAATGTATGGGAGTTGTATTTGGGTAAGCTCGTCCTTTACTTTAATGAGAGGCTAGTTACAGTTGAGAGCCTTTTTGGATTTCAAAGATTAAGTGGAAACCACTTTACAGCAATAAGATTCCAACTAGACATCTAGCAATTCCCATTTACAATTAATGGACAGCTCAAGCCAGGCACAAAGGACAATTCTGAACTCTCGCACAAAGGCCGTTAAGGGCCCATTACCATTTACATGGCATAAGTTCTACACGTATTCATAAACATCATTTTACTTATTTAGAGAGAGAGAATAATGGAGTGTTAGAGTTGAAAGCAAATAAAGTAAGACCTTCTAAATAATCTATGTAACTAAATTAACTAATTAATTTTAGATGTGTGTGTGCACTAGAATTAAGAGTGTATTGTTAGAGTTGAAAGCAAATAGAGTAAAACCTTCTAAATAATTTATGTAACTAAATTAATTAATTAATTTTAGATGTGTGTGCACTAAAATTAAGAGTGTATTGTAGTGTATTTTGTGATAGATGGTTCCCAGTGATTTATCCATGTAAAGTTATGTACAATTTTTTTTTAGTATTTGTATGTCAAATAATAAAACTTACCATGTGTCATTTTTTTTAATTTTTCGGTTGCAAAAATAATATCTACAGTTGTGGATTTGATCTTTGTTTGTGGATTCGGCCCTTGTTTGCAATTTCACTTCTAGTTAGTTGGAATTTAATCATCTTGGGTGTTTCAACCTATCTAAAAATGAGTAGTATTGATGGACAACTTTGATAGTTTTCTATATAACTATCTCTCTTTTGTCAGAACCCTCAAATAGATTTAAAAGTGTTACAATGATCAAACATACGTCAAGCAATTATGCAATATGCCAATTCAATGTTGATGTCATATTTTTTGGGTCTTAAAAATGCTGGTTTTAGACCACAAGAGGGTGCCAATCTCTTGATATGCTTTTGGTCAACAAGACATGGTTTACATAATTGGAAACCCCCTACTCTTTAGGTTGTGCTAGACCTAGGCAGGTGTATCTAAATTATAAGGTAGATTTAAAGTCTAAGTGGGTTATGACTTGGGCAATTTTACTCACTTATGGCACACAGATGTGAGACAATTACAGGGCTTGCTAACTAACTCTTAATAAAAGATTGATGTGGGAAGGATGTGAATTAAATTTATATAAAGAGTTCTAAAATTGATCAGTGCCTAATCTATTGGGTGGATGAAGTCAATGGAGAGATGATGATTATGGAGACAAGGGGGTAGGATTGGCAAATTTATTTCTCATCTTAACTCTAATAGTTGGGTACTTTTAAATGTCTGTATCTTATACAGACGTGCAAGTATGCTAGTTATTTGAATTCTTCTTAATGATCCTAGTGATATCTCCTTATGTTACTGTGAAGTTGTGAAAGGATTTCAATTCAAATGTGAGTAGAAGCCAATTAAGATGATCTATTTAAAAGGATTTTAATCCACACATAGGAACCAATCAAATTATATTGCTCAAAAGGTAATTTAATCCTTATGTACATAGAAACCAATCAGTAGAATCACACAACTACAACAAATGTGTATTGACAAATCGAATGTATTTTCACACTTAATTTGAATAACATAAACAACCACTTTGGAGACAACCAAATAACATATGAGCAAAATAAATCCACACAACTACTTAACACTGAAATAGATCACCATATAAGATCAGTCTCCTCCATTATATTGTTTCAGATAATATATAGTAATTGCATAAGCCTTTTGAAGGATGAAAATGGATGGGTGGGATGGATGCAATCTATCTTCTTACTAATGCCCTACCTAAAAATGAAAAATGGTAATCCCCCACTTCTATGGGTCTTGGTCAATCCTTTTATAAGTGAGAGGTAACAAGCTACGGACCCTTTTCAAAAAGTCACACCTTTTAGTAACTAAAAATAACTAAGATAGAACAATAGATGAGTTGACCACTCCGTTAATCTCCCAGTAGAAGCTCATGACCATCAAAGGCTTGTTCAAAACTTCTACTCTTTGATCTAGTGCTTGTCATGATGCCAATTGACTACTCTTCGCTGAGATACCTCCTCCACTATATCGGATGTGTTCATGGTTTGGCTGATGAATAAGTTGACTTCAGAGAGGCGATGAATGTATCCCTGTTCAACATGAGCATCAGCATTGATTATCCTCTCTTTCATGTCGTATTCCATGTACATAATTTTTTCAATCTGTTTACTAGCTTTTTGCATAATCATGGCTTCATCCTTAATTTCTTGTAGTATGGAAGTCAACAGTTCAATAAATTCATTTTTCCAACCTTAATAACTTTTGAGATTTCTAGTATCATCGTGAAGTGAGGGAGTCAGATCAAAACATTCAAGCTCTTCTTCAAGCTCATCATGATATTTATTATGTGACTCCATTAATTCATTATATGTCTGCAACACTTGCCCTGACAAAGATTTCTTCTCTGATAACTCCTCATTCTTCTCAGTCATTCTCCCCCACAATCGTTTGTTCTCAGTTAATGCTGAGTGCATTTGTTTGAATAATTTCCACTTTTTATCAGCACATTTCATCATTTGGTCAAACCTTACCTTGATTATTTTAGATACAGTATTGAATTTGAGAACTTTCATCTCCTTTTCCAATTTTTCATATCTCTCAACCAATGCATTTAAAACTCTTTTATCTTTATCAATTCCTAGAGAATATAATTCTGTGCCAGATGAGGTAGGTGTTCTCTCTTTCAGGCGTGCTAGTTCTTTTGTTAATTTTTCATTTTCTTTGACCAATCTTTCAATTTGTGCTTTAGTAAATTTTGATACATTGACATTTAGTTCTGTTATTTCCATGGGATTGGTATCCCCTACCCTTTGGACCAAAAGGTGACCAAACACTTGTTTTGGGTCATTAATGGCAATTGGTCTTTTATCTAGAGGATATAGTGACCAAACAAGTAAAGTGGCTTCATCTGGGTTATACCCTAATCCTGAATATACCTTGTCACTTGCCTCACCTGTTAGGTTCATTGTCTTGTGAGTTCTTTTCTTAAAACTATCAAATACTATTGCGGAACTCATGTCCCATCCTGGTAGAAGTGATACTTTAGCATTCTAAAGTAATTCCCTTCATTTTTCAGGAGTGATTGACTCTGTTTCCTTGCTTATTTCATTCTTCAATTCATTAAGAACAACAACCTCTTGTTTAGGAGTGGCAACCTACATCTTATGTCTTATTTTCTTTCCTTTGTATTCATAAACAAATGATTTGAACTCAGCAGTTTTAACAAAGTCACTATCAGAAGTAAATTTTCTTGCAGCCAAGACCCTAACATCATCTAATAATTCTTGTGATTCTTCAAATTATATAACATTTAACTCTTGAGGGGGTTCATACTTCTTTACTACCAGTGGATTTATTGCTTGTATTGATTCACTTTCCTCATCACCTTCTTCCCCTTCACTTATTTTAGTATCTACAGAAAAGCCCACTTCATGAGTGGGTTGTGATAAAACATAGTCTATAGATTGTATGTTCTCTGCTTGTGTTCCTAAATAAGCCATATGAGGTGTATCAAAAACAAATGAAGGCACATTTTCAACCAATTCATTCACATGTGCAATAAGTTTCTCAACTCTTTCCAGAGGATCCTATATCTCACTGGAGGATTTTGAGTAAAAAGGAATATTCTTCTTCTTCCATTCTTCTACAAGTAGAATTTTGTTATATGTGTCCATTTTATTCATTGTGGTAGCCTCGTCACATTTTCTGATCACATCTTCATTTAAGAACAAATGTTCATATCCTGATAACCCATGTGACACCCTTGCTCTGTGAATAAAACCCTCTGCATCAAAATTCTTTCTTTCATAACCTAAGGGGAGAAAATATTGTGCTGACTTAGCCTCAATTTCTTCATATCCTTCATTAGTAACCACTATGACATCCTCAAAACACAGGGTGCTAGGCATAATTAACTGTTTATTGTGTCCCTTGAGGTGTTTGATATGTGATTTAACCAATTGTCTCACAATTTCTAGATAAGCCACTCTATCAGGGACTACCCTTGGTAACAAATGTGGATTTCTGTCAAACCCATAAACCCTAATCACTATGCAGTCAGAGAAAGCATACCAGTCCCCCAGTTATGATTTACTTTACTATTAGAATTATTTCCCTTTGGTCTCAAAAATCATTGCACTTATAGGGATAAGTTATAAGTACATGCATATCCTAATAATTTCATCAATGGCTTAACAAAATATTCCTCAAAATAAAGAGAGTGAGATCAGCCAAATCTGTTGTCCCACAATGAAGTCCACAATTGCACAGGTTTATCATCTCCATTTTTGAAGGTATCCTTTATCCTCAATTCTATACTTCAAAGTCTTCTACCATGTCCTTCATATAAAACTAAATGCATCAATAAAGAGTAATGTTTGAAAATGATATACTCACTGTTGTTCTTGATTTTTTAAAGTCCTTAATTCAGGGCATTAGCCAAATAGCCTGCATAATCATAATGACTTGCATTCTTGCTATGTATGTCTGCAGCCAAAACCATCGGGACAATAGACATAAGAGGGGGAACTTCTACCCCTAAAACTTGACCAGTTGAATAGTAGGTGTATCTAAAGTACTCCTCAAACATATCTTCATTATAAGGGGTATTCTTACTGTCAGAAAAGTTTCTTAATTGGCCATGTTCATCTCTAGGCCTATGTAGGGCTAGCTTCCATCTTTTATAGCTAGTGTCCATATCCTTATATTCTATCAGCAAATCTCAGATTGTGAATTGTAAGTCCAAGAACACTAAAGCTGGAACACTTTTGAAATGAGGTCCTTGGAAATGATGAGTAAGTCAGTTCCATCATGCAACAGAATAGTCCTTTTCTTGGGGTCATAGTTTTTGGCAAGGGCTTTAACTAATTCTACATTGATGAACACATTGGGCACCACTCCTCTTCCCATGTTGAGTCTCCATGAGTTGCAGACTGGGGAGAACCTATATTGTTTTCTATAATGATAGATGAAAAGCTTATATCTCCGATGTGGCATCCAAATGTCTCTTAGGCCCTTATGTTTATCCAATAACTAATCCATTGAAGGATTCATTTGTGCACTTCTTTTGAGTCTTGGACCAGACCTAGGACACTGGTCTATCAAGTCTTGATTCAAACATCTTTTTACAATCTTCTATTTTTTAGTTTTAGGTTCTTCTGGGTGTTCTTCCATTGTTTAAACACTTTAAACTTTTACAAAAAGTAGTTTCTCAGTTGGGTAGGTATACTTACTTGAATTTTTCTTTCACCAAATCTTCGTTGTGTAAGAGCTCCAATGTTTATCAGCCTCTATTCCTAGCAATCTCTCCTTGTTCAGCAATGACTGAATTAATCATTTGGTAGTATAGTTTCTTTCAATTCTACTTGATAAATGCACCATCTATTTTAGTCATGTCATTGATAGGAGCATTTATTTCAAATATTGCAGTGATGCCTCAGTGTATCATACTAGTTGGTGACAATCATCATCGTTGTATCACTGAGACTATAGCTCTGCTTCCACCAACATGTCCCTTTCCTATTCATTAATACTTTTCTTTTCGGTCTATCGGTGAGACACCAGATCTTGTTCCCCTAATATAAACTATTTGCACCAATATATGTTGGTTGTTAAGTAATGCATAGTTATATCATATTATTGGTGGGATATACTCATTCATCCCACTGATACTTATGTGCTACAACAATGTTCTTACCATTGTAAGTTTAATCGGTCCATCGGGGGAGCATCTTAGGTGTTGGCCCAATAGGTAAGTGTTAGACTGATATGAGGATGTGAACAACTATCATCAGGCTGTCGGTGAGACTCTGATGAGGGTTCCACCAATAGAACATTGTTATAACAATGGTACTTAATAAAAAATATGGGATTATAAATGCAATTTTGGCAATGTGATATGGATCTTGTCACAAAACTTTTGGCAATTCATACTGATTACAAGATTGGAAAATGGCTATTTTTTGTGGTATAAAAAAGGATAGGTATGTGGAGGCTATCCAAAAATGTGATTTTTTTCAGTTCTAACAGTGGCCCTGATTGGGGATGAATGAGCATGAGATCATTGCAAGAATCTAGAAAGATCTCTAGGAGGCAGACCATGAATGGGAAATGGAATGATATGAAAACCTAAAATTACTGTTCATGGAAGATATATTGTAAAAAGGCAATTTTGAGAATTTTTCATGCACTGGCAATTCTCAACCTTTTCCTAGACTACTGTGCACATAATTTTAAGAAA
The DNA here is from genome assembly GCA_027924645.1 of Cunninghamia lanceolata. Taxonomy (NCBI): domain Eukaryota; kingdom Viridiplantae; phylum Streptophyta; class Pinopsida; order Cupressales; family Cupressaceae; genus Cunninghamia; species Cunninghamia lanceolata. The sequence goes on from BSBN01000934.1 coordinate 8,357,465, forward strand.
AGAAATGTTTCAAGAATTGTCCATGCACTGGTAATTCCTGATCATCTCCTAACATATTTTGCAGATAATATGAATCTTCTCCTTCACCAGTAATAACAAAAGGCCCAATTCAAAGAGCTTCAAACTTTCCATGTTTCCCTTTATCCTCGCACCTTGCATTCCACAATAGGACCATATCATTTTCAATGAATTTTCTCTTTTGTCCTTTTATCAAATAAATACTTCATTTGTGATTGCATCTTAGTATACTATTCTTGGGCCAATGTTCTAATCTCATCTAATTTTGCCAATTATTCCATTCTTTCTTTCATAGGTTTAGGAACATCCAGATCCTCTTGAAGTACAAATTTGTATATAGGTAATAGGTTCGGCATGGACATTCTAGCCTATGCTCCATAAACTAACTCAAAACGTGACTTACCAGTTGATTTCTTTACAGTGATTCTATCTGCCCGTACTACCATCCTCAATTTAGAATCCCATGCCTTCTTATTTCTTTCCAAGATCCTTTTAATAATTTTTAGGATACTCTTATTACTTGACTCGGCCTGTCCATTCGTTTATGGATGGTATGGTGAGGTATATGAAATTACAATACCATATGATTCACAAAATTTTCTAAATTCATCTAATCTAAAACACATTCCATTGTCTGTGATTATCCTGGTAGGTGTTCCAAACCTTGTAATGATGTTATCCATCAAGAAATTAATTACAACCTTGCTAGTGGCTCGTTTAGTTGGGATAGCTTCTATCTAATTCATGAAGTAATCAGTTGCTACCAATATCCACTTATGACCTTCACTAGATTTTTCTAATATTTCTCCAATAAAATTGATTCCCCATTGGTAAAAAAGAGCCTCAACTTGCATTGGCTTGAGTGGTAGTGCTCCTTGATATTTCATCTTTCCTGAGAAATTCTACCATGCTTCACACTTCCTTACATACATGAAAGCATCATTGAAAACTTTGAGCCTGTAATAACCAGCTCTTAAAATTTTATGGGCAGTAGTTTTGCTGGAAAAGTGTTCTCCACAGAGTCCTTCATGCATTTCTTTCAATATTCTTTTTGCCTGGGATTCATCCAAACATAGTAGTAGTACCCCATCTTTATTCTTCCAATATAAATCACTATCTATGAAAACGTATTTAGAGGCATGTAGTTTCAAAGTTCTCTTTTGATTGTCATTCAAATGTTTAGGACATTTTTGATTTTTCAAGTAATACATTATGTTAGTGTACCAAGTTGTTTTTTCAATGCTTGCAATCATGGTCTCTTCTTTTCCCACATTGTGAAATTGAGAAGCCTCTAGATTTGATTCAGCCATTAGTTTAGCTAAACCCTGTCCTCTCACTAATTTGGTGATTTGGATCTCTATGTTAAACTCCTGGATTCTATTGATCCATCTACATCTTCTCCCAGTAACTTCTGCTTGTTCAAACACATCTTTAACCACAACATTAGGAACATATCCAACCACTTTTACCCCTATCAGGTAAGGTTTGAAAACTTTCACTACTTTCACCAAAGCATATGCCTATTTCTCTATAATATCATAGTTCAATTCCGGTCCTTAGAGGGATTTACTAAAAAATGATATAGGTTGTTCCTATCCCTCATCGTTCTTTTGTAGCATTACTATGACAATAGTATGGTATGATGCAAATACGAGGACTTGAAATAGCTTACTAAAATTAGGGGATTTCAATATTGGGGCCTCCTTAATCACTCTCTTTATGGATACAAATGCATCTAGTGCATCTGTAGACCAAACTATCTTAGTCTCCTTCAACATTTTTGAAATGGGTTTGACAATTTCAGCCAAGTTTGGGATAAATCTTCTTACAAAATTTATTTGCCTAAATAAGCATTGGATGGCTTTAACTATTTTAGGTATAGGAATCTTTTCTATGGCTTTCACTCTTTCTGAATCGATTTTAACCCCATCTTTGGACACTATATGCCCTAGTAATTTTCCCTCTATCACTGCAAAATGACAATATTTTGGATTCAAAGAAATACCATATTCTAAAGCTTTGACAAATATCTTTTCAAGATGATCAACATGATATTCTACTTTCTTGTAGTATGTAGTGAGGTAATCTTGATAAACCACCATTATAACATTCATTAGTTCAGCAAAAGCAACATCCATAGCTCTTTGGAAAGTTGTACCAGCATTTGTAAGTCCAAATGGAATTATAACATATACATATGTACCCCAAGGAGTAGTGAATGTAGTTTTATATTATTCTAATTATTTTACTTTCATCTAACTATAACCCAAAAATCCATCCATCATAGATAACAACTCACATCTTGTGACTCTGCATAATTACCTCCATATTTGGAAGTGGATAGTTGTCTTTAAGGGATGAGATATTTAGATTTCCAAAATCTACACATAACCTTATGTCACCATTATTTTTTCTAACTGGTACCAAGTTGGAGACCCATGTAGAATGTCTAATAGGCTCAATGATACCTCCCTCCCCGAGCTTCATAAGTTCTTCATGCATTTTGGGTTGTAAGGTTGGGTTTATTGGTCTATGTTTTTGTCTAAAAGGTTTTGCATCAAGTTTGAGTGGGATCTCATGTTGAAACAAATTTTCTCTATATGCCTTGAGATCATCATAAGACCAAGCAAAGACACTTATATTTCCTTAATAAGGCTATCAGCATCTTCCTAATTGTTGGGCTTATCCTCTTCCCAATGTATACCCTTTTTGGTGCCAATTCAATGCCCAAGATAATTTCTTTGAGGTCTTCCTTTTTTACTAGTGTCTATTTCATAAGAGCTTGGTCATGTCCATAAAACATCCTTTCTAGTGCTACAAGCCCCTTAAGAATTTTGTTAGTCTTAAGCTGGATAATTTCTTTACCAAAAAAAGTTTGCTTGCCATCTACTTCTTCCACAAATGCATTAAAATCAATTTCTTGAGCCTCATATTGATCAACACAATGTAAGAATTTAATCAGATCCGTGTCATCATTGAAAACTTCCCAATCATAGATATTGTCTAGGATTGGAGGTCTAGTTTTAAACTCAACTTCAGTAATGCATGCCAATGTGACATCATCCATTTTCAAGGCTATATTTGCTAGGAAGTTTGCCATTATATTTTTTGATCTGTCTACCTAGTTAATGGAGAAAGCATCAAACAATTCAATATCATCCTAGATAGTATTTTTATAATGTTTTAATCTTTTGTTCCTTGATGAATGCTTCCCTTTGACCTAAGATATAATCAATTCTGAATCCCCATACACATCATGGCACTTTATTTTGTGCTTTATAGCAATGTTCAGGCTAATGAGCAAAGCTTCATATTCTGCTATGTTGTTAGTACACTCAAATGTTAGCATGAATGAATACTTGAAAGTTTTACCAGGTGGTGAGATAAATAATACTCCTGCTCCATTACTGGCCTTGCTACACATACCATCAAAGTACATTTTCCACACACCAAATCCATCAAGTTGGGTCTCTTGATGTATGGGCTTAGTGTTCTATAATTCCGGTTGACCCTTTTCAATTCTGAATGCACCAAGCTTTGTATCATAGAAAAAATTTACTTGATTCTGATCAATTTATTATATGATATTCTCATATCTTTGTTCTCTACAAAGATTAATTTCTTTCCCTCCCACTGGTATAATGGCATAGGATGGATCCAACTAGACATTTCCTTTGGCTATTGCAGTCCATTGTCTGGATCGTAACATTCCATAGTAGGGTGGGATGTCCATTATAGTGATGTCAATGTTATATGCTACTTTAGGGTAGGCAGCTAACCTTATCTCTACATCCTTCATAATACCCATGGCTAGGATGGATCTGTTGTCCATTGCATAACATTTTCCATAGGTGGTGTCAACCCACATTCATAACTCCTTCATGACTGCTATTGGCATGATGTTCATAGCTGCCCCAGAATTAATCATACAATTTCTCACCAGCATGTTTTTAATTAGTAAGGTACTGTAAAAAGGATCTACCTAAGAGGGATTCCTTGTTAAAGTGTCACCCAAATATAGTTCTAGAGTTTTAACAGTCTCTTGTCAAACATTGTTTATTTTAACTTTAGGTTCTTGCTTCTTTTTTGATACATCTGAAATCATCTTGACCACTATATTACTATATTGATCTACCTTCACCATTTCAAGCAGTGATACTAATATTTTGACTTGGGATACTTCTTGGGCTATGTCAAACGAGGGAGTCATTGTTTGATCAGCTTTTTCTATTTTGTTATAGCCCTTTTCTTCAGCTAGTATTTTATCTTTTATATTACTTTTTTCAGTCTTAGCTGGCTCTTTAGATGTATTTTTTATATTGTCCTTATTATGACTCTAGTCTTTTATGAACATTGTTCTAGGTGTTCCTTGATTTGCATTGACTATTCTATTTCTCATAATATAATTACTTTTTGTCTGTGCCACTGTAGCCATTGTAAGAGCCTTTCTTTCTTCTTCGGTTGGTTTCCTCCATTGGTTTTGTAGTGGCCCACTATGATAACAAAAATTTTCCTTACAATTATCTTCTTAATCTAAAAACACCTGCTCTCTCCCTATATTGACATTATATCTCTGATTTGTCACATCATATTCATATCCATCCTCTTCTGTGGATGAATATTCTTCATCAATCTAATGGGGTCTGAGTTCAAGCATGTTTATGGTATGGTTGTCTCTTTCCCACCAATAGGATGTTCCTTCTTCCTATATTGATTGTCCCACCACACAATAATCAGGTGAATGAGGTAGATTACACACTAAGCACCATGGATTATTCTCCACTACATGTGTTCCATTTCTTTTGAGAGGATCAGGAGTATCTTTCCCATAATTCTTCTTTCTATTATTTTCTAAAGGTCTTCCCTCTTTCCAATTGGCATTAAAGGGCATATCATGTAACCTTGGTCTTTCATTCCTATACTGGTATTCATTCTTATTTTGGGGGTTGTTAGATTGTTGGGGTATTATAAGGTTATCACTTTTGCTAGTCATCCATGCAGCCTCCTTATTATTTTCAATATTGAGAGCTGCCTTTTGTGCCTCTGTCAAGGTCATGGAAGCCTTATTCCTAAGTTCATACCTAGTTTTCAAATCAAAATCCTTTAGATAGATACTCAGAGCTGCCAAATCAATCAATTTGGATCCATGTGGTATTTTATTGTGTAATTTGGAGAATCTTTGATTTAAGTCACATACTGACTCATTCTAGTATTTATGGATGCTTATTAGCTCATGCAGGGCAAATTCAAGAGCATACTGATTTCTATATTGTTTATTGAATTGGTCATGGAAGTCTTCTATAGAATAAATTGAGGCATCTGGTAAACCATTAAACTGATCCCCTGCGTCTTCAGTTAGGGACATCATGAATAATCTTATGTTTACATCCTCGTGCTCCATACCAATGTCCTATATAAAGGTATTGAAATTCCTAATGTGCTCTTTGTTGGCAAGAGACACTGTGTGGATTCATTAGTGTTGTCATTGATGGAAACAAATTCCATCTCACATATCCACAGGACATGGTGTGTCTTTACCAGAAGCTAGATTGAAGAAGTTTTGTGGTTTGGTAAGCAAGAACAGAGCAGACAACAAGGTCTGATAGTCAGGTCCAGATCCCTCAGAGGAAGTATCTCAGTAAAGTGTGGATTTGGGGAAGTCAAGAGGAGTACCTTAACTGATATATTCCAAGGACTTAGCCTCTGGTGATAGAAGAGTGAATAGATATGAGCACTTGAGTGTTGGGTTCTTGATTGGCAGAGTAGACAGAGGAAGATCTAATTAGAAGAGCATCGGACCTAAATCCAGATGTGATATTGATGGTGATTAAGTTTCCTAAGGTATCACTCATGATTGGCCAACATAATTGATGACTTCTATAAGCATCTCTTTGATCCGCATTACTTGGTATGCAAAGATTCAACTGACATATCAGAGTTTAGGAAAATATTGAGTATTCCGGATGGCAACTAGAAAGTGGATGAAATATTTGGTGCAGATATATATACCAGATGGATTTAGATATGAAGGTGTGTGGTGTGTGGTGAGAAGAAAAGAAGAAGAGCAGTGTGAAGGCAGTAAGATAGGTCCAGAATGTAACAGGACAATAGTACCTAAGGAGAGTAAGAATGAAGTGCAGCGGATCAGTATATTGGGCTTAACCGGAACTAAACCTCAACATATATGGATGCTTCTCATCAATTCAAATATCTAGGTTTCCTTGTATAAACTATTGTAGGCAATGAGCCTCTTGTGAGCAGTGTGCTCAGGCAGTGAGCCCTAATTGGCAAGTGCCATTTTGTAGTATCTTATTCTTCTAATAGAGAATACAATCTTGGGTTAATCACCCCATGGTTTTTCCCCTAACAGGGTTTTCCACGTCAAAATCATTGTGTCATGTGTATTGATGTTATTTCCATTCCATGGTTATGTTTGCTTATTTGATTTGATGCTGCACTAATTGATAAGGAAATTCAAAACGCTGAAATAATTAAGATAACTGATTCACCCCCCTTTCAGTTATCAACAATTGGTATCAGAGCCAAGTTCCTCCAAACAGAGCCTAATAGCTTGAGGAAGATCTGGGAACTCAAATGGATGTGTATGGTATGAGGGAACAACTTTAGTCTGCTCTAGATGATCTTGAGCAATCAAACTTTGAAGTCAATGAATTGAAGGAAAGACTCAAATAGGCTGATGATTTTATAAACGAACTAAAAGGGAAACTGAGTATCTCTATGAAAAAGAGAAAAGATCTACTTCAATAATTGGCAAGTCAAAGTGAAGACAATGGTACAAACAAAGATCTGAAGGAGAAAACCAAGTTATGTGAAAAGTTATCAAAAGAGGTCATTATGGTAAGACATGAAATGGAATCAGGAGTTATGAAATTCACCAAAGAAATTGAAGAGAGAAAAAAAATGAAGATGATCTAAGACAATCTCTCAAGGAGAATTCAGAAGACTGCCAGAAAATGGATAGAATAATCAGGCATCTAGAATCTGATCTTGAAGAAGCTAGAGATAATGAAAAACAACTTGAGAATCAGATTGACACTCTTAAAATGGATCTTCAAACAACAAATGAATACAAAGAGAAATTCAAGATAAGCTCTGCTCAACTTTAAGTTCTTCTTCAAAGTCAAAAGAGGGTGGATGACAAGCAAGGCTTGGGGTATGAAAAAGGTGAAAGCTCCAGATCTGGTCAAAAGAACTCAAGATCAGAACATCTAAGAAACAGACCTAGAAGACCTCTGATAAGACAACCGAATGCTCAAAGATATCCATCTTTCAATAGATACTGCCACAACTACAACAACTTTGGTCACAAAACAAATCAATGCAGAAAAAGAATGAATCAGACTAATACATCCTTCTCCGGACAATGCTTCAATTGCAAAAGGTATGGTCACAAATCCCATGAGTGTAGAAACATACAAATAAACAATTCAGTCAATGGTAGATGCTTTGCATGCAATAGAATAGGACATATGGCTAATCAGTGTAGATCAAGAGGATATCAGTCAAATATGCAAAGCAATGTTGTTTGCTACAATTGCAATAGATTCAGTCATATTGCCAAATTCTGTAGAAGTAAGAATCAAGACAAAAGGGGTCCGGAATAGCATAATCATAACTAAGACAAAGGAAAAGGAAAAGTGAACACAGATGAAATTCAAAAGGAGATAAATAAGATTTGGGTGAAGAGAAGCACAGAGAATGTTGGGGATGGATCCGCACTAGAATTTGGTGCTGATAATCCTTCTAGAAATTGAATAGATGAGCTCTGGCTTAGGGGGAGACACTAAGAAAAACCAATTCCCCTTGCCAGTCAATTGGTGCCTAAAATTGGCACATGAGAAGTTGCGGATAAAAAGGTTCTTAAGAGAAACATCTAAAGTAGGTTTGGTAAAGGTATGAAAGATCCGCAAGAAGATTTGAAGAGTCTAATCCACCAAGATTGATCCGGTTCAATAGTCATCCGGTAAAAATAGGATTCTCACAATTAGATTTGGCTTGATTAAAAAATTATGGAATCTTGATCTACAGATAGATCAAATGATTAGGGAAAGGAAGATAGATTGTCAGTATTCACCAAGAACAACTCTAAGTGTATCTCAGTGATCTGGAAAAAGATCTGTCTCAGAATAAGAAGAACAAGGCAACTAGAATGACTTAAGTTGCACATTTATTGCAGCATCAAATTAGGGCTTTCCCAGAAATAAAAGGGTTCATTCATTTGTCATTTGCACATTTGCATTCAAGAAGAAAAGAAAAGGAACTTTGCAACAAATTGTTTCAAATTCTCAAGATCAACCATTGAAGTTGACTCATCTAGCAAATTAATCTAGCTCATTCAGCGAACCCTAGAAACGTAAAGGTATTTTCCATTGCTGAATATCTCTCTATAAATATTTGAAGATGGGTACTCCAAATGTTGTAAAGATTTCTGATAGGCCTCACCCTAAATTCAAGAAACATCCCTAAAAATCTTTAGAAGTGGATCCCTTAGGTGCATTTTCTAGCACTCTGCATGGGGTGTTACATGTTGAAGACATTAGGGCATATATTCATGCAAACATTCAGGAATTCAAAGACTCCAAACTAATGGATATTTACCATAAGGAACTGATAGATGACTCATTTGATCTCAAACCCCAATACAAGGTCATCAGGGATAAACATTTTAGTCAGTGTATTCATTTCCCCTGCTTTACTGAAGATGAATGGGTCTAGTATGTGTTAAGAAGAATACATGACAACTTCATGTGGTTGAACAGGCTGTTTAAGATCACTAAGGATGCCATTAGGGCAGTTACCAGATTGCACTCATTCGGTGGGATACCTACTCTCAAATTTGTCAAGAATCAGATAGTGAGTGAGGCTACCGGATCAAGGTTTGACAAGAGAGCGATGACAATAGAAGATATCACTGATCCGGATATCAAGTTTGCCTCCATGGTCATCAGTTATAAGATATATCACTCTAGCAAGGAAAATTCAGTACCTAGAACTACAATTTACACTGCTTATGAAATGTTAAGAAAAGATGTTGATTATGACCTTTGTGAGCTCCTTCTAAACCAACTTTTGGAGAACCTATAGAAGATAAAGAAGGATAAGAAGAATTCCTTCAAATATGGTGGCCTGATACTCTATCAATTCTTCTACTACATGAATGAGCTACTCGCATCCAATGAGTGGATATGGTAAAATGATAGACTAGTAGCAATTCAAATCAGAGACTATCTACATGAAATTGGTGATGCCAATGCTCAGAATACAATGTACTCTGGGGGTATTTTAAGAACTTTCAGAACATGATGCAAGCTAGAGAGAGAATTCCCCAATCCCTAGTTGAAAAGTATAAGGATACAATATGCTTTATGGTAGAAATTGATCAATGCCTAATGGAGGCAGTGGAACCAAGGGTAGTCTGGATCATGCCAATGGGGTATGAAGTAGATGAGAAAATAGTAGAGCTACATGTTCAACACATGCTCAGTCAACCCAAGGATCTTAAGGCATAAAGGTTTGGAACCTTTGAATAGCTGAGTGTGAGGATTCATGTAGAGTTAAGGCAATCAGAGATGAAGAGAAAAGTGAGAAAAGAAGTAGAGAATGTTGTTAAAAGGTATGGCATCTCAAAAGAGGCACTTGATGTAAATAGCGACAAGATGGAAAGGGCAGAAAAAGAAAGTGCTCTGGTAGAAGCCTCCTCCCAGACTAGATCCTCTAAGAGCTCTGTATCTGCCACTGCTAAAAGCTCAAAGGCATCAAAACTGGAAGCAAAATCATCCGGTAAAGGTGAAAAGAGAACAAAGACAAAGGCAACAAGGTCTTACATCAGTCAGAAAGATGATGAAGAGATAGAATCTGATGAAGAGATCAAGAAGATGATGATGAAGAAGAAAGTATCTAGTGAAACCAAGGAGGCAGAGGCAAAAGAGTTCATTGAAAGGCCCACTCTATCATTAGATGATATAGTTAAAGTAGTTACTATGGATGGAAACCTATAACCAATAACAGAATTCTATGATGCATATAATGATGCAGATAGAAAGATCTTGGAGGAAGCCACAATTAAGTACTTGAGCATATACAATAAAGCATTTATTGAAATAATTTCTCTAATTCCTAAAAGTTTAGAGAAGGAACTTGAAATGAGAAAAGAAAATGCCAAGGCTAAGGACTTAGAGATTAGAGAATAGATAGCTATTCAACTCTATCCATCAATTACTCCAAAACAAATCAATATGATTTTCAAAGCTTGCAAGGACGAGTTCTAGAGTAAGGCTAGAATGAATTAGCTCATGCTTGGAGAAATTGATAAAGTGGCAAAAGAAATAGAAGAAATCCTTCGAAAAGCCTATAAAAGATTCAATATTCCTATTGTAGAGGATTTAAGTGATGATCCCTTGGGAATGGATAACAAAGAAGAATCTACTGAGACTTTAGCAGAAGAGGTAAAAAAGACAGATAAAGAGAAAGATAAAGACTTAGAATCCTCTACTCCAGAAGAGGAAGTCCATGAACAAGTAAACATCTCTCATCCGGTTTCCCCTGCTAACTCTAGATCTAAAGAAGAAGAAAGAGTAGAAGAGAAGATCAATCAAGAAGTAGAGGAGAAGGAAAAAGAAGATGACAGTAGTAAGGGTGCAGAAGGAGAGAAAGCTCCAACAGAAAAGACTACAGATGATAGTGGTAAGGCTGTAAAAGGGGACAAAATTCTGTCACCGGCAAGAGACACAGCAGAAGCAGTTGAAGAATTCTTAACCAAGGAAATGATGAAATTTGATGAACTAGAACTTCTTCAAGGACCATCCAATTTTGACTCCCTCTCCTCGGTTGAAACCATGAAGCTAGCATCTTTAACTTCAACAAAGGAAAAAGAAAAACTTCTGAAGTCTCACATGGAAGATTGCAAGCTCATAGAAACTGCATCCGGTGTTTTGGAGAAGATCATGCCATCTTTTCAAATGGATCCCTTAGCCTCTTCATCTGGTAATCTCAAATCTCTAGTTAATAGTGTTAGCACTCATTTTGATTCCTTACAGAAGTCAGTAGAAGTTAAAGTTCGGAAGGAGTTTTTGGTAAAAAGATTATCAGAGGTACAAGGGTTAATATCAAATGATAGGAGAGTTATGGATATCAGAATAAAGAACCTAGAAAATGCTCTCAAAGATAGTGGATATATATATAAATTTTGTTTATCTTGGCCTAAAGTGACCAAGGACATTAAGAAGAAAGCAAAAGAGCAAGAGGATAAACTATTAAGTTTATCTCAAAGTTTTGATCCTCTATCCTCCTCCATAGTAAATCAGGAGTGTCAGACTATTGCAGTCATAAATGAAATAAAGACACTTGAGAAGGAGAAGAAAAATAGAATAAATAGGTTGAGTGAACTTGGAGGGATCATTATCCCCAAGTTAGAGGTCATGCATGAAGCCCTAACTGATGCTTAGGCCACAGCCCGGACCAATGATCCGACAGATCTCAAGAAGGCATAAGCTTTTGCATTCTTGTTGAGTGGTCACATCTCAATTTTGGACAGGATGAAGCTAAGTTGGGTATTAGAACTTGTACAATTGAAAAACACTTTTGCAGATATACTAAGTATATGTAAAGTATAACTGGATAATATACTTATGCGATTAAGTATAGATTGAGTTTTGCAAATTTTGGTGTGCGGACCCCACCCTTTGCCATTGATGTCAAAGGGGGAGTGAGGAGCAGTGAAAAATGAGTAATCCAGCTAAGGGGGAGCTCCAGAAAATGCTCATAAGTATAGAGCATTAGCCAAAGGGGAGTATAGTGTGACACTTAGTCATTTTTCACTAAGTGTTGCCATCAATGCGAAAGGGGGAGATTGTTGGCAAGAGACACTGTGTGGATTCATTAGTGTTTTCATTGATGGCAACAAAGTCCATCCAACACATCTGCAAGACATGGTGTGTCTTTACCAGAAGTCAGATTGAAGAAGTGTTGTGGTCCGGTAAGCAAGAACAGATTAGATAGCAAGGTCTGACAGTCAGGTCTGGATCTCTCAGAGGAAGTATCTTAGTAAAGTGCAGATTTGGGGAAGTCAAGCGGAGTACCTTGACTGATATATTCCAAGGACTTAGCCTCCGATGATAGAAGAGTGAATAGATATGAGCACTTCAAGAGTGTTGGGTTCCTAATTGGTAGAGTAGACATAGGAAGACCTAACCGGCAGAGCATCAGACCTAAATCTGGATGTGATATTGATGGTGATTAAGTTTCCTAAGGTATCACTCATGATTGGCTAACATAATTGATGACTTCTATAAGCATCTCTTTGATCTGCATTACTTGGTATGGAAAGATTCAGCTGACAGATCAGAGTTTGGGAAAATATTGAGTATTCTGGATGCCGACTAGAAAGTGGATGAAATCTTTGGTGCGGATATATATACCAGATGGATTTAGATATGAAGGTGTGTGGTGTGTGGTGCGAAGAAAAGTAGAAGAGCAGTGTGAAGGCAATAAGACAGGTCTAGAATGTAACATGACAAAAACACCTAAGGAGAGTAGGAATGAAGTGCAGTAGATCAGTATATTGGGATTAACTAGAACTAAACCTCAGCATATGTGGATGCTTCTCATCAGTTCAAGTATCTAGTTTGCCTTATATAATCTATTGTAGGCAGTGAGCCTCTTGTGAGTAGTGTGCTCAGGTAGTGAGCCCTAATTGGTAAGTGCCATTTTGTACTATCTTATTCTTCTAACAAAGAATACAATCTTGGGTTAATAACCCCGTGGTTTTTCCCCTAATAGGGTTTTCCACGTCAAAATCATTGTGTCATGTGTATTGATGTTATTTCCATTTCATGGTTATGTTTGCTTATTTGATTTGATGTTGCACTAATTGATAAGGAAATTCAAAAAGATGAAATAATTAAGATAACTAATTCACCCCCCCTCTCAGTTATCAACACTCTTCAGCTGATATCCCATTATTCCCAGTGAATTTGGGGACCATATTTCTCTAGTTGCTGTCTATAGGGTATGGATATAACTGATATCCTGTTAAATTAAATTGCCTACACACACTCATGAGGTTTTTGGGGGCATATTCATAGGTGGTGGATTGGGGTAATATTGGTATCCATATGGAGGCTAATGGTAAGCATTTTGCTATATGTGTTTCTAATGGTGTATATTCTGAGGTGGTATATGTTGCTGACGTTGTGGGACACCATGATGACCTAGTGGTGGGTGATATTGAGAAATACTACCAGTATTTTGGGGGTTGGGGTCTTTGTGATGACGTACTATGTTAAGCCTATTGTCTTGAATTACCTTCTGCATTATAGGGCATTTTTGAAGTACCTAGAGTAGTTGTATTCTGAGATATCCCATGCGAATTGACATTACTACCTTGTTTGTGTGGAGGGACATATCTTGGAGGCTTTTCTATTTGGATTTTTAATTGTGCCATTTACCAGTTTATCTCATGGCTTTCTTGTATCATCTGTTGTCTTCTCCTAAGCTATTGTCTTTGCCACTGCAAATGTATTTCAATCTTTTGGTTACTCATAACATCAAAATCAACAATATGGTCTACAAATTCCTCCTGGTTTTCTTCTCACTATTGTGATAGAAATCCCTTATCATATTCTTCCTATTTCTACATCCTTCCTTCCTTCATCCTTCCCTCAAATTCAATTGCTTCTAGAGAATCTGTCCTATAACTAAGGATGTTATAATTTGTATTAATTTTTTCAGGTGTTGAGGGATTTCTGCCATCATTGTACACTAGGGGGTTGAATATTGTAAAGGGTTGTTCTGATGTGTTTACATTGTCTTTAGGTTGTTTGGGTACTGCTTAACCCCTATTTGTTTTGTTCATTCCACGAGCAGGTCCATGCTTGTCCGTCCACTTGACACTATTTTTCTTGAGACTTTCTTGATGCATAGATCTCCTTCCATTCATATTTGATGATATAATATATCTCTGATGTCTATCATCTATCCTTTCTGATATGATATCTATTTCATCAGTCATAAAAATTTTACTGTCGTCACCTACTTTTTTGTAGGTAGGAAAATGATTGCAGTTCTTCCCAGCAGAGTCTTATATATATTATGGTGCTTTGAGATAACTCTATGATGGAAAGATGAAGTTCAAATGGGCTTATTCCCTAGCAGAGTCACCAATTTTTTGGGTCTAAAAATGTTGGTTTTAGACCACAAGAGGGTGCCAATCTCTCGATACTTTTTTGGTTAACAAGACAGGGTTTATGTAATTGGAAACCCCCTACTCTTTAGGTTTTGCTAGACCTAGGCGGGTGTACCTAAATGATAAGGTAGATTTAAAGTCTAAGTGGGTTATGACTTGGGCAATTTTACTCACTTATGGCACACAGATGTGAGATAATTGCAAGGCTTGCTAACTAACTCCTAATAAAAGCTTGAAGTAGGAAGGATGTGAATTAAATTTATATAAAGAGTTATAAAATTGATCAGTGCCTAATCTATTGGGTGGATGGAGTCAATGGAGAGGTGATGATTATGGAGACAGGGATGTAGGATTAGGAAATTTATTTCTTAGGTTAACTCTAATAGTTGGGCACTTTTAAATGTTTGTACCTTATACAGACATGCAAGTATACCATGTATTTGAACTCTTCTTAATGATCCTAGTGATATCTCATTATGTTACTGTGAAGTTGTGAAAAGATTTTAATTCAAATATGAGGAGAAGCCAATGAAAGATGATTTATTTAAAAGGATTTTAATCTACACACAGGAACTAATCAAATTAGATTGCTCAAAAGGTAATTTAATCCTTCTGCACACAGAAACCAATCACCAGTATCACACAACTATAAAAAATGTGTTTACAAATCAAATGTATTTTTACTCTTAATTTGAATAACATAAACATACACTTTGGAGATAGCTAAAGAACATATGGTCGTAAAATACATCCACACAACTGTTGAACACTGAAATAGATCACCATATAAGATCAGACTGCTCTAGTATATTGTTTCAAATAATATACAGTAATTGCATAAGTCTTCTGAAGTATTAAAATGGATGGGTGGGATGGATGTAATCTATCTTCTTACTAATGCTCTACCTAAAAATGAAAAATGGTAATCCCCCACTTCTATGGGTCTTGATCTCTTCTTTTATAAGTGAGAGGCAACAAGCTACAGACCCCTTTCAAAAAGTCACACCTTTTAGTAACTAAAAATAACTAAGACAGAACAATAGATGAGTTGACCACTCTATTAATCTCCCACTAGAAGCCTATGACCATCAAAGGCTTGTTCAAATCTTCTACTCTTTGATCTAGTTCTCGTCATGTTCCAACTGATTACTTTTCACTGAGATACCTCCTCCACTGTATCAGATGTGTTCATGGTTCAGCTGATGAATAAGTTGACTACAGAGAGGTGATGAATGTATTCCTATTTAGTGTGAGTGTCAACATTGATTATCCTCTCTTTCATGTCATATTCCATGTACATGATTTTTTCAATTTGTTTATGGGATTTTTGTATAATCATGGCTTCATGCTTGATTTCCTATAGTGCGGCAGTCAACAGTTTAGTAAATTAATTTTTCCAACATTCATAACTTTTGAGATTTCCAATATCATCGTCAAGTGAGGGAGTCAGATCAAAACATTCAAGCTCTTCTTCAAGCTTGTCATGATATTTATTATGTGACTCCATTAATTCATTATATGTCTACAACACTTGCCCTACCAAATCTTTCTTCTCTGATATAACTCCTCCTTCTTAGGCATTCTCCCCCACAATCATGTGTTCTCAGTCAATGTTGAGTGCATTTGAATTGAATAATTTCCAATATTTATCAGTACATTTCATTATTTTGTCAAACCTTACCTTGATTATTTTAGATACGGTATTGAATTTAGGAACTTTCATCTCCTTTTCCAGTTTTTCATATTTCTCCTCTAATTTTGAATTACATTT
This sequence comes from Cunninghamia lanceolata, assembly GCA_027924645.1. NCBI lineage: Eukaryota > Viridiplantae > Streptophyta > Pinopsida > Cupressales > Cupressaceae > Cunninghamia > Cunninghamia lanceolata. The sequence goes on from BSBN01000934.1 coordinate 8,373,457, forward strand.
TTTCCAATAGGTTACATAAGCCAATGCATTAAAAAATCTTTTATCTTTCTCGATTCATGGAGAATATAATTATGTGGTAGATGAGGTATGTTTTCTCTCTTTCAAGTGTGCTAGTTCTTTTGTTAATTTGTCATTTTATTTGACCAATCATTCAATTTGTGCTTTAGTAAATTTTACTACATTGACATTAAGTTCTGTTGTTTCCATGGGATTGGTATCCCCTACCCTTTGAACAAAAAGGTGACCAAACACTTGTTTTATGTCATGGATGGTGTTTGGTCTTCTATCTAGAGGATATAGTGACCAAACAAGTAAGGTGGCTTCATCTGGGTTATACCCTGATCCTGAATATACCTTGTCACTGGCCTCACCTATTAGGTTCACTGTCTTGTCAACTCTTTTCCTAAAACTATCAAATACTATTGCACAACTCATGTCCTATCTTGGCAGAAATGATACTTTAGCCTCCTAAAGTAATTCCCTTCCTCTTTTAGGAGTGATTGACTCTATTTCCTTTCTTATTTCATTCTTCAGTTCATTAAGAGCAGTAACGTCTTGTTCAGAAGGGAAACCTACATCTTCTATCTTATTTTCTTTCCTTTGTATTCATAAACAAATGATTTGAACTCAACAATTTTAACAAAGTCACTATTAGAAGTAAATTTTCTTGCAGCGAACCCCGAAGGGTAAGAACCAAAAGCAAACAAGGTAATTTTTTTTTGACATAGATAGATAACATACACAAGAAATGATTGTTGATTTAATATGTCAACAACATTCATTTTAAACACTAAATCAAATGTTCCTAATCTCATATCTAATATAAACATGAATTTAAAAGCATCATAGAACAAGTGGATCTAATACCCACACCAGAATCCATAAACCAAATAGGAACCATCTCATTTCTTCACATTAACTTGCATGATTACATATTTTCTCTTAAGAGAGTACAATTACATAAAAGAATATATAGTGCAATAGCATAGCCGTGAATATGATACAATAACTGAAAGAGTAACAGAGAGAGAGAACATCTCCAACTGGTACTCCAAAACCTATACACTAGTCTCTAATGGAGGATGGCAACACCTCCCAACCATGTGGACTCATAAGAGACCACCCCACCATGCTCAGAGGTAGTCACAAGGCCAAGATAGAAGTAACTAAGTAAGGGTATACATGATGGCCAACACTCACATCAATCACGGAGTAGATAGAAAATAATGCATAAAGCCAAAGTCATAACATATCTAGATGCTCATCAAATACAATGTTGGGTGCTACTCATGACTGCAAAGGTACAAGACACTACGATGTAGATCAGATGTAGTGTCAACATGTGTGCACAAAGGGATGACACCACATGGAAACCAGTGCACTTCTCCTATAGACGAGGAGACTCAATCAGGCCTGAATCAATTCCTCACAGACAGATAACTTGACGCCCTGCAGACAGATAGGCCTTCTCGTGTGCATCCTTAGCCTTTACAAGAGCTCAAGGCCATGCACAAGGACTCATTATCCTAGACCTAATCTCGTCTCATTTAACCAAATGAGGCATAAAAAACTCAATTAAACAATCCAATAAAGAATAGGTGACATGGTGAGTGTCCCATCTGCATTCCCAAAGTATTTGGAATAGCCATAGAGGGCAGGCAATGTGTCAGAAGGACACCACATCGAACTCAACAAAATGTGATAGTAAATATTAAATACAAAATTGCAAAAATGTGCTCTACAAGCCAAAATCCTTCGATGACAGTGAAATTTCCATACATCAATCTTTAACTACACTAAGGAGTCTAATTTAACGTTAAGTTTAATATCCAAATACTGATGTCTGAAATACATATAGACTATATTCCTAAGATGTTCATGACAATTAAGGAAGACAGTGTCCTCATTACAAAAATGTTGAGAGAAGTTGACAGTGTGATTTATTGAAAATAGCCCTTTGTCAGTTATATTAGTTGTGTAATAACTCCAGTGACCCCAATTGGTCATGATTCACAAAGGACACATGAAAATTTTAAGAAAAGCATAGAAAATGGGATTGCAAGTCTAGTCCCATAGTATAAAATTCTTGAGGCTGGGCTATAATTTTTTTTTTAGGTGATAATATTTATAAATTTTATAACTACAAGTTTTTATTTCAAAGAAAGTTTAAAAAAAATTAGACTATTTGTAAGCTGACACTTAGCAAAAGACTTTCCTACATAATAGGAGCAAGCGTGGGAAACTCCAGACTCTTTTTTTTTCACCTGCTCAAAGTTTCTTCCTAAATACTTGCCCACTCCTCATTTTCATGGATAGACTAAAGTTTCCAGTCTTTATCAATTTCATTTTTCCAGTTCCCAGAGCCACTTGCTCATTCAAAATAGGATGGCTAGCCCTTGCATTTGAAACATACCTTACAAAACCAAACAAAAAAAGATTCAAATAGAAACCCCAAAGCCTGAACAAAGACTCAGTAGCACCAAACTACTAGTACAAGAGAAACCAAAAGTGAGGACATTTCAAGGTACAGGGTATTGCATGTCTTGCCTTTAGTAAATATGGTACTCACCAACACCATGTGGCTGAGCAAATAACTACTTTATCATTAAAATTTAAAACACATAAAACACATAATGAGAACCTAATTTTTATTAATACAAAACCTTGACACGTTTACCTTGTCACTCTTACAGACAAATAACAAAGAACCTTTGACATCCCTATCAAAATAACAACAAACCACATGAATTAAGAGAAAAATCAAATCCTACTCTTTAAAATTCAAATAAAGGAAAGTCAGGCCTTCTCCATTCAACTAAAGATGAAAAGACTCCATAGTCAACTATGTTTAGGAATCCATTGTCTAAGGGGCCAAAGCTAATGGTGTCATGGTTTAAAGCCACCTAGAGAAATAACACAACTCATAACTCTAGAACATGTGGCTAGGTTTCAGCTTAACATTTGAGTGTGATCTTTTTTTTTTAAACCCTTGTCATAAAATGAATAGTCTACATGTGAAATAAAATAAATTCAAGGACAAAGGTAATGTAAATATCTTGCATCAAAATAAATCTTGGCATATTTTAAAATTGTAGTACCGGTTTTAAGATTTCTATGGATAAGGAAATTGTGGCGAACAGAGTTTAGTTTCTATGCTAGAAATACAAAGGACTGATGCACCTACCTTTTTAATTGCACTCCACTTCAAAAAAGTGACTTCCTCTGGTAATTGGGACTGCAAAAGAAGGGGTGATTGTCCTCCAACATGAATGGCCAACATCCTGCTACCAACTGCCAAGAAAATGGAGACCACTGTCTACTATCCCCTCTCCTTTTCCTCAGATCTACCAATTTTATGTTTGCCTCCTCATGCTATCCCTTGTATTCAGTTGTCCCTAAATCGTGGTTTGCTAAACAACCTGTCCCTCTTTTGAAGCGATCCCCCTTCATAACTCCTCTATCCTCTTTTCATCTGCCCTCGCAGATATTTTTCTCCATCATTAAACTCATACACCAACTTTTTCCTATCCATCTCTCGAAAAGGCAAGAGTAAGAATTTGAAAATAAAATAATGACTTCGATTTCATATTGGCTTATATTTGATATGTCAACCAACCATGTTTAAGAGCCATAGAATGGCATGTGAGAGGAATTGAAAATAATATAAAAAAAATCTAACTTCCTTAAGCTAATGAGGACCACAGGGAGGGTTGTTACATCCTACCCCCTAGGACTAGGCTTACTCTTTGAAGACTGCAAATGCTAAGATGCAACCAAAGCACACACTAGTCCATGAAACTTCATACAATTATAAAAATAGGTTATCGTATGCACAAATACATGCAATCAGTCCCAGAACAAGGGTAAGGAAAAGGTAAGGCACTCATTCCTACAAAATATACATTACCATAAAATATATTTTTCCAATCAAAATAAAGAATGATGCCAAGGAAACCACATCAAACAATCAACATAAACCAAGGAGAAATCCCTCAACCACCGCACTGACAACCTACACATGACCATAAGGGCAATCCAGACATTATTGTTAGGTAACTGGATGATAAGACAACACGGGAATACTGCACTAGCAGGGTACAGTGGACAAAGTAGGGAATAGGGCCTATGACTATCTCCAGTAACCACCATCGGGGATAATAAGAGTACACTCAAGCCTGTGAGTCTAGGCGAAGTTGATACCCGATACTTGTATCACTCTGATCACACGTCAAAGCACTTGTGCATATAACATACATCATAGCCAAAGCAACAGTAAGCATGTAATCCAGCGTGATAACCAATCATGTCAACATCATAATAATATCAGAATCCATCAGGGAAAAGTAACAACCATCAATTTGCACATATATACCAACATAAACCACACAATTTTCTCATAAATTGCAGCAAAATGTACTTTTTAATATACAAAATTTCTAGTTCTCTAAATTTGATATGCAACTATATGTAAAATGGAGCACACATACTCACATATACATAATTTCAACCTTTGATTTCATAGCATGAATGACATATCTTTACATATAATGCAATAGTTTGTTACTTTTTAGGGCATAATGATGTAAATTTTGTTCTCTTCTATATTTGATATGCAACTACATACATGACAATTGTACCACCTACATATACGTACATACTAATTCACATCACAAGGCTACATAGGGGTTCACATAGATGTCATAGTACCATCCATATCCAAAGTAAGCATGAGTCCATAACCAATAACCATGTCCAAAATCCATATCCATGTGTCTTGATGGCATTGACCCACCTAGTGAGCCATCCATACAAGCCACAATGACATATCTCTTGTTGGTTTAAGGGTTTTAGCCTCCAAGAGATAGTCAAACAATAGGAAAGCAGCGAATTATAGCTTAGAATAGCTCACACATATCCCCATCCTTAAGGTTTTCCCTATGTCTACTTCCTCGTATACACTCAAACAGGTGTATCTCACCATACCCAATGACAACACAAGACCAATATTCAAAATAGAAAAGTCAATTAGTTTAGCCACCAAGAATGTAAATAAAGAGAAATAAATCTCAATTCCAACAATACAAGCAAGATAAACTAAAGTGCTAGTCGACACAAGAAAAATAAAAGTCACCAATAACTAAAAAGAAGATTCATAATCTTCAAAATATATACATCACAAAACTACATGACTATCGCTAGTCACCACATGAGGAAGGAGGCAAACAAGCATTACTGTCTCAATAGTCCTTCATGTGGGTGTGACCAACTCATGCAACTTGCACATGGAAAGGTATTGTGCTGGCCACCTAGGTCACTTACCTCATGCGGTGCAACCACACATGGTATACACCAAGTGAAAAAAGCATGTAGTGGCCATATACCACATGACAATGTCCTACTCATAGGAACAGCCTACATAGTGTGTAACCACAGAGAAAGCATGTGCGGCAACACACTGAGCCAGGAGTGCACATGGCTAGATGCCACTCGCATGCCAACCGATCAGATTTAAGGCCCTCTTGAGGGAACCCTCTACTCTATGTGAGCAACCACTCCTCTCAGCACAAGTAGGAACACCACATATATACTACACCTTCACACATCTAGGTGCATGGCATCCTATCCTCGATCTCACCTAACTACCATCAGCGACACAACATCCTCACTAACACTGTGTCAGAACACCAGTGGGGGGTGGCATCATATCTAAAATAATCACATTAGGGTAAGATCATAGCTGTCATAGGTGCTCATATCATAAACTAATATCATCCTCAAGAACTGGGGGGATTAGGATAACACTGTATGAACCAAGTATCTAGTCCATTAATAAGGGAAACTAGTGAGTACTTTCCCAGGAGGTTGAAACAATTGCCATTGTTTCATGCCGCCATTATATATATGCCATGCAATTCCCTCCAAGGAACTTTGTGTCTACTACTACACTCCACATATTGACCTATCAACAACCCTCAGGTTGGCAGTCAATAGGTTGACAACAAGTAACCATATAGGTGGTATGGTTTTCTCTCATACACCTGATCTAAACATACCTAAACCATGGATGGGTACACATTATCGCCATCTCATGGGCACACATCTCAAGCATTGGTTAATCACAACACTCAATAGGAATACATCAATGAATGATCACAACAAGGATAATACAATCACGATTTCTCTTACCTAGGCATAACCATAGCCCACACATGACTAAGCAACATGATGCAAAAAATACAACTATACCCAAAAATAAGTATTCCCAAACATCCATACCAATTTTCTCTTTCCACAAGGGCAACTCATTTACCCATAACATCACAATTTCACTTTGCATTTCTATCATCATAACACAATAGTGTATGAACATGTATAGCATCATCACTATCAATTTTACATCAACTCATAAACATAAGTAACATTTCACAAATAAAATCAGATGCTCATAATCATAATGAAATGGGTTTGCTTAAGGAACTCTAATCCATTCCTCATATTCACAACCATACATATAATCTTAAGTAACCATGGCTATGTCAAGGCATACAATAGCTCATCAAGCAAGATATGCAACATTCCTACTACCATACATGCATTATTATTAGTTTGCATTAAATACAAGAATTCACTTATAAGATCTCATTCAATTCCACAATGAAAGGGAGAAGATCATTTTTCAACAACAAGATATATCAACTAAGCAATTATCATTCTCATGTAAACTTGTTAAGTAAGAAGGCACTAATAAGCATGTAATCAATTTCAATGCATAACCATAACAAATATGAGGTCTCCTTGACTAATTCTTTTACTTATTGCAACTTTAACATATGAATTAAATCCATAAGGCATCAATCTAACATCTTACAAACTAACAGAAAATCTTTGTACACACCACATCCACAACTTTGAGAGCGCTCTCTGCTTTCAATGGCTGTTTAGGGTTTTTTAGGGTTTTAGCTTTGAGTACTTTTGGTATCAATGGAGGCTGCTACCTTGGGCAGTGCCTCTGGGGCTACGAACCTGATGGAGGACGATCCTTCCAACAGAAGGAAGAGAGCGTTAACAGGGGAAAAGATGGGTTCTTCTAAATGCATGTTGGGACTTCCTATCAAAAACATTTCTGCAAAAGGTACACCTCTGGATATTTCAGATGTTTTGATTGAAGAAATCATGGTGACCATGGATCTTGCTCTGGTAGGTAAGTTCTTTTCCTTCCGTCCCAATATTGAGATGGTCCGAAAATGGGTGACCTCTCAATGGATAATCAAAGGTAGTGTTTCGGTTATTGCTATGGCAAGAGGGTTATTCCTATTTAAATTCATGAATAGGGAGGATATGATAGCTACTCTTGCTAGGGGACCCTGGCTTTATGGATCACATTCACTTGCTTTGTGCCCTTGGAAACCTGGGTTTGACCCTAGCTCAGACCTCAATAAGTCTGCTCTTATTTGGGTTAGATTACCAGGGTTTCCCTTGGAATTCTAGGATGAAAAAATATTTACCGCTATTGGTAACTCCTTTGGCTAGTATGTTACTATGGATCATACTACCTGTACTCAATCCCTTTGTGTTTATGCTTGGTTTTGTGTCAATGTGGAGATCAACCAAACCCTCCGAATGTCCATCGAGTTAAACTCTAAATATGGGATTTGGACCTAGCCAATCCTTTATGAAAATGCTACCACTTTCTATCAGATATGCAAGAAGAAGGGCCATATAATGACCTAATGTAAAGCAAAGCAAATGGGCAAGAAGACTGACCCCCATAATGAGGTTGAGGATCATTCACAAAAAACTTACCCCTGACAATCAGGGAATGGGGGGTAATGTGGAAAATGCTTTCCCAGATGATAATACTGAGCAGGCTATGGAAAAATATTGTCAGATGGCTTTGGGTAATGGGGATAATGCTTACCTAGATGATAATACTGAGAAGGTTCTAGACAAAGCTTGTCAGAATGATGTTTTAGATACAGTTAATTATATGGATCAACAGACCACCAATGGGTTTGAGGAGGGTGAAATACGGGACCAATTGATAGATGGGGATGTTGAAGAAGGTAAAGTTTTGAGGGATGATCTACAGGTTCTTCCTAAAGAGACAACAGATACTGAAGGAGCAATAGCTTTTGAGTCAACCCAAGATAATGCTCTAGAAATGGGTGATCAATCAGCTAATCCTTCATTGACAGTGGAGATCGGTCCAAGTGGTAGTGGTAATGAACAAGAGGAATGGATTACCCCTAAGAAAAAGACTCGTAAAGGTAAAAAGATTGCTGATGTTGGCACTGACTCCAAACAAGGGAGACCGACCCTATGGGAAACACGGCAAAGAGAGATTGCCAGGGAAATTGCCAGTGGTAAGCAAAAAACACTGGAGGTCAATTCCCTCAAACCTTCTAAATGAAGATTTTATCCTATAATATGAGGGGTTTCAACAGCCCCACCAAACAGTTTGAAGTTAAAAACTATGTTTTAGATAATAAATTAGATATCTTGCTTCTTCAGGAGGTCAAGATGAATGAGGAGAGATTTAAGAAGATAGTTGATTACATATGGTCTAAGGCTGAGTTTTGCATTAGTTTGGCTATAGGGGCTTCTAGTGGAATTGTTACAATGTGGAACAGTGCTAAAATTCAGGGTTCTCTTGTGGCTTCTAGCAAGCATTTTCTAGCCATCAACTTCTTCTTGCCTTCATTCAATTAGTATTTAATCAATATTTATGCTCCTAATACTACAGTTCTGAGGCAATCTTTGTGGACTGATTTGAGTAGCATTATGACCAATTCCCCACAATCTAGATGGATGTTGGCTGGTGACTTCAACACTCCATTATATCCCTCTGAGAAATCTGGTGGGATCCTTGATTACTCTGACGACATGTTTGACTTTGTAGAATTTATTAATGTTTGGGGATTGCTAGATGTGGCGTTGCAAAATCAGATTTTTACCTGGTCTAACAGACGATGAGGCGACCATATGATCCAGGTTAAATTAGATAGGGTTCTTATTTCAAGTAACTAGGATAATCATCATAATATGCATTTGTAGGCTTTTCCTAGAACCATATCTGATCACTGCCCTATCTTCCTTCATTGGCAAGATCAATGCCAATAGGGCCCTTTCCCTTTCTGCTTTGAAGCAATGTGCATTAAGCATAAAGACTTCAGACAACTTGTGACTCAATGGTGGCAAATTCTTATCTAGGGTACTCCTATGTTTAGACTGGTTAAAAAGCTTATGCATATCAAATAGGAGGTTCATGGATGGAATAGATACAGTTTTGGTCACGTGTTTTGTCAAAAGAAAAATATAACTGGAAACCTAGTGGATATTAAGTAGTGGATTGCTCAAGGAGATGTTTTAGAAGACACTACTAAGGAAGAACATGATCTAATTTTGGACTGGAGGAATCTTATGTGTCGAGAAGAGGTCTTTTGGAAACAGAAGTCCAGAATTGAGTGGCTTAAAGAGGGAGATAGGAATACATCTTTTTTCCATATTTCTGCCATGAAACATAGGAAGGCTAACTCCATCACAAAATTATGTTTGGGAAATGACAATGTTATCACTGAGGATAATGAGATTGGAGAACAAGCTATGATATTCTTTCAAAATTTGTTGACTAAACAAGCTAATATTGTTCACAATGGCAGGACTATGAATCAATTCATTGGCAAAATTCCCTATCTGATAACTGAGGAAGATAACCTAGAAATGCTAAGGCCTATATCTGAGGAGAAGGTTAGTGCTATTTTATTCTCTATGGGTCCCTTCAAAGCTCCGGGTCCGGATGGCTTCCCTCCTATTTTTTTCCAGGAATATTGGGATATTGTGGGGGCCGATCTTACCGTTGCGGTTTGTGATTTCTTCAAAACTGGTAAACTTTTAAAACAGCTCAATAATACCTTTATTGTCCTTGTTCCTAAAAAGCTAAAACCCACCAATCTTTCTGAATTCAGACCTATTAGCCTGTGTAATACTGTCTATAAGCTTTGCACCAAAGTCCTTGTCATGAGAATTCAACCTTTTTTAGATAAAATTATTTCCCCTTCTCAAAAAGGTTTTGTCCCAGGTCGTCAAATTCTAGATGCTGTGATCTCCACTCATGAAACTATTCATTCCATGGATAAGAGTAGAATACCTGGCATGGCTCTTAAGTTGGATATCTCTAAAGCCTACAATAGGGTCTCATGGACTTTTCTGTTTCAAGTTATTAGGAAATTTGGGTTTAATGAAAAAATATATCTCCTCATTTGGATGGCCATTTCTTCCGCCAAATTTTTAGTCCTAGTTAATGGGGTCTCTAGGGGTTTTTTCTCTTCCTCGAGAGGACTCTGCCTGGGGGATCTTCTTTCCCCTTACTTGTTTATCATAATGGCGGAGGCACTCAGGAGATACCTTCAAGCTAATGTCACTTCTAAGCATCTTGTGGGCATCAAACCTGCTTCCTCCCTTGCCCCTATGTCTGTGCAACAATTTGTTGATGATACCATTCTTTTCAGCATCTCTTCTGTGCTTGAAGCTCAAAGATGGAAGAATATTTTAAACCTTTATGCCATAGCTTCTGGGCAAAGCATAAATTTCCAAAAGAGTAATGTATATTTTTTTAATACTCCTAATGATCTCTGACAAAAAATCATTAATATCCTGGACTGTGCTGAAGATGATCTTCCTGCTATCTATCTGGGTCTTCCCTTTACGGTTAAAGCAGTGTCTCAAAGTTTCTGGAACAGTATATTGGAAAGAACTCATTGGAAATTGATTGGTTGGAAAGGGAAATTACTCAGTAGTGCTAGCAAATTACAGCTTCTTCGGGCCTCCTTGCAAGGTATACCCACTTATTTCCTATCTCTTTTTAAAATTCCTACTTCTTTTGCTGACAAGCTAGAACAAATTCAAAGAAAATTTTTATGGACAGGAGTAGAAGATAAATAGAGAATGTCCTTGGTCAGCTGGGGAAAAGTGTGTCTCCCTAAATCCCATGGAGGTCTCAATATTAGATCCATACGCAACATGAATAAAGCCCTTCTCTCAAAAATCAATTAGAACCTTATTCATCAACATAAAGATTGGGGGGAAATCATGCAAGCAAAATATCTGCATGTCGCTGACTAGACCAACTTCCTCCAATAGAAAGGTTTACCTCAAGGATCTATTATATGGAATAAAATGCTAAAATCCATAAGCCTTCTTACGCAAGGGATTAGATGGAAATTGGGTAATGGTATGTCTATTAAGTTCTGGATTGATATTTGGATAAAAGATAAGGCTCTCATTACTCAAAGGGAATTATGGTGAAATTTGTAGCATTGCTACTCAGTTTTTTGGTGATAAAGTTAGAGATTACATGTTAAATAATAATGGCAATAGGAGCTAGAAAAATTTATTGGACTACTGCACACATCACCCTGATCTCACTTCTAGAGTTCGAGTTGTTCAACAGTTGATTCAGGGAGTCAGAATCCCTCTCTTCCCTCGTGAGGATGAGCAGTATTGGTGGCTGGATAAGAATGGACGTTTCTCTGTTAAGTCTGCCTATCATTTATTGGTTCCTGAGGTTCATAGAAAGGAGATATGGAGAAAAGTTTGGAACCACAAACTTGTACCGAAAATCAACATATTTTTGTGGGCTTCTGTTCATAGCAAAATTCTGACCCAAGACAACTTATAGAAGAGAGGTTTTACCTTGGTCAATAGATGCTATCTATACTGTGATAAGGAGGAAACTGTTTCTGATCTATTCCTTCACTGCGATTTTGCTAGGGAAATCTGGAACTTAATCCTAAGTAATTTTGGTATTCAGTGGGTCTGTAATTAAGATATTACGGAAGTTATTAACAGCTGGTATCCGCCCTTTTCTCATCCCTGGCTTGTTGAGTTATGGAATCAAACTCTGCCATGTTTGAGCTGGACTTTGTGGAAAGAGCGCAATCATAGGATTTTTAGGGATACTGCTAGAGATGCCTCTCAGGTTTCTCACACTTTTATTAAGACTCTTATGGAAAGTGTCACTAATGCCCATATCCGAATTGCGGAGAAACCTCTGACTCATGAAGAGGAACAAATTGTGGCAAATTGGAAGATTCTCAATCATATTCATGTTCATAACAATGCCAAATTGTTGCAGAGGATTAATACTAGATGGAGTCCTCCGAATCCTAACTGGCTAAAACTTAACTTTGATGGGGCTTCTAAGATGGATGGTACAGCTAGTGGAGGAGGGATCATAAGAGATGACAAAGGGTGGATGGTTGCTATCTATGCTGGCAGTCTGGGCTATCAAAGCAATAACTATGCTGAAGCTACTACTCTTCTATGGGGGATTAAATTTGCTATATCCCTTGGTATCAAGAATTTGTATATCTAGGGGGACTCTAAAACGGTTATTGATGTAGTTAACAATGTGTCAACTATTGGCATTAAGTTGAAAGATATTATTAGGGATATACAAATTCTCCTGCACAAGATTCCCAGTGTGGACATCTCACATATTTACCATGAGGGTAATGGTGTTACAGATGCATGTGCCGAACTTGGACGACGGTATTCAAATTGGTGTTGTTGGCGCCAGATTGATCATATCCCTTTAAATCTTAAGGCTCTCATTCTAAAGGAAGTGACAGATTAAGGATGAGTCAGATTTATTGGAAAGATAGCTCACTTTGTCAGCTCTTTGGGAGGGGCTGACGTGCCTCTTGAAGTATGGGTTTTTTTGTACCTTCTTAATTGTCATTTCTGCTCCTTTCTTTTATAAGGCTAGCGGGCTTCTTGATCATTATGGTGTGTTCCATGTAATAATGATTAAGCATGGGATGAGTAAGTGTCATCTTTGTAAGGTTTCCCATATTTATGATAATGCGTGTTGTTTTATCACCAGCATCATTAGCCTTGATCAAGGGAGTAATGTTACCGTAAATATGACTGGGGGGATTTGGGGTTTTTGTGAACTGCTCTATAATTCTGACATGGGTGGCGATAGAATCAGAACTAAACCTGTCTCTTGCTGTGAGTTCAAAGAGAACCTGGTGGTCTGGCATTATTGCAAAGACGGTGGGATTAGTCCCTATTTGGAGCGGCTCAACAGGTATAATAAAAATTTATCTTAATAGTTTGCTAGGTCTTGGCAGAACCAGCGTCTTTCTATGGGCGGAATTAGTTTTGAAATTTTAGAAAGTGTGATTGCTATGGCCACTGGTATGTCTACTCAGGGGATTAAACTACAAAGGAAAACTAAAATTGTGGACCTTTCCAATTAGAAGCTCTTTCTTGGAGATGGTGAAGAATTAGTCCCCTATCAGGGGGGATTTGACAAAGCCAAGCTGCCTGAGCCTTGGGACAGTGTGTGTTTTCTCCTCATGAAGTATTTCACCCTAGAAGGGCACTTCACCAAGTTCTACAACTATCATCTCCCCCTTTTGAATCATTTTTGACGCAATGCTCATATTAGCTTTCCTTTTTATCTGCTTTCTTCCCTTAAGCATTCTGTCCTTAGGGTTAGAGCTAAATTGGCTAAGAACCCTACTAAGAAACCCATCCCTCTTCATTAGGGCCTTATCCTCTGTCTTTATAACCACCATCTTGCCCTAGAACCATCTAAGGCCATTCAAACCAACAGTGGGGAACTATCTTCTAACCCTAAGGATATTCCTAGTGTTGAAGAAGCATGCCCTTCCCCTGTTCCTACTAAGACAAAAGAAGTTTCTTTTTCTACTCCTGAGGAGATTCCCGTTGATACTCTGGGTTCTACTGTCAGTACGAAGGGCAAAAAGAGGAAGACACATGCTGGTGAAATGGGCACTGGGGGGGCTGCGGTAGAGACCCCAAAAAATCCTTGTAGGACCCCTGTGGGACAAGGTCGCAAGTCTCATTTGTTTGCTAAGGTTAATAAGGATAGTTTCTCTGCAGGAGTTAGGTGGTCAGGGCGAATTGCTGGCAAACCTGCTCTAAAAGCAAAACTTATTGATTATTCTAAGAGTGCTTCTGATGAATCCACCCAGGGGGATGAGACTAAGGATATGGATGTTTAGGAAATCTCTGAGGATGCTGATGGTAAGCAGGAGACTCAAGAAATGGGGGCTACCACTGAGGATACTACTGATTCTGCTGAAAATGCTAGCAAAGTGGGAGAGATGTTGGTGGAAGAAGCTGATGATGAAATGGACACTGATGCTAGCCTGGGAGCTAAAATTGTGGTTCTGAGGGCTTGCATTGAGAAACTGGAACAAAATCTTTCCACTGTGCTTAGGAATTCTATTTTCCTCAATATTTCTGTGCTGCAAAACCTGGGGGTTACTGTTACTGCTGACAATGATGATCTTGCTAGGAAATTAGATGACATTATTAAATCTATGGTTAAGTAAGGAGAGGATCTGCCTCCTTAGTTTTTGGTTTTATATAGATGATACTCTACTACTCTGTATTTACTATCTTAGTTTATAGCAGCTGGTTTTACTGTTTATGCTGGGAAAATAGTATTTGATGTATCTGGTTTAAGGCACTTTTTGTGCTTGTTGCCTTTGTGGCCTCTCTACTTTTTGTAAGGGTTCAGCACCTCTCTTATAGATGAAGAGACTCAATCAGGCCCCCGTAGATGGATAACTCAATGTCCTACAGATGGATAGGCCTTCTCGTGTGCATCCTTAGCCTTTACAAGTGCTCAAGGCCATGCACGAGGACTCATTATCCTAGACCTCATCTCATCTCATTTAACCAAATGAGGCATACAAAACTAAATTAAACAATCTAATAAAGAATAGGTGACACGATGAGTGTTCCATCTGCATCCCCAAAGTATTTGGAATAGCCATAGAGGGCAGGCAGCATGTCTCAAGGACACCACATCTAACTCAACACAATGTGATAATAAATATTAAATACAAAATTGCAAAAATGTGCTCTACAAGCTAAAATCTTTCGATGATAGTGAAATTTTCATACATCAATCTTTAACTACACCAAGGAGTATAATTTAAAGTTAAGTTTAATATCCAAATATTGATATCTAAAATACATATAGACTATATTACTAATATGTTCATGAAAATTAAGGAAGACAGTGTCCTCATTACAAAAATGTTGAGAGAAGTTGACGGTGTGATTTATTGAAAATAGCCATTTTTCAGTTAGATCAGTTGTGTAATAACTCTAGTGACCCCAATCGGTCAAGATTCACAAAGGACACATGAAAATTCTAAGAAAAACATGGCAAATGGGATTGCAAGTCTAGTCCCATAGTATAAAATTCTTGAGGTTGGGCTGTAAATTTTTTTTGAGGAGATAATATTTATAAATTTTGTAACTGCAAGTTTATATTTCAAAGAATGTTTAAATAAACTTAGACTTTTTGTAAGCTGCCACTTAGCAAAAGAGTTTCCTACATAACAGGAGCAAGCATGGGAAACTCGAGATTCCTCTTTTTTTTTTCACCCACTCAATGTTTCTTCCTAAATACTTGCCCACTCCTCATTTTAAGGGATAGACTAAAGTTTTCGTTCTTTATCAATTTCATTTTTCTAGTTCCTAGAGCCACTTGCTCATTGAAAATAGGATCTCTAGCCCTTCCATTTGAAACATACCATACAAAACCAAACAAAAAAAAATTCAAATAGCAACCCCAAAGCCTAAACACAGACTCAGTAGCACCAAACTGCTAGTACAAGAGAAACCAAAAGCAAGGACATTTCAAGGTACAGGTCATTACATGTCTTGCCTCCAGCAAATATGGTACTCACCACCACCATGTGGCCGAGCAGATTTAAACTACTTTATCATTAAAATTTAAAACACATAAAGCACATAATGAGAACCTAATTTTTATCAATACCAAACCTTGACATGTTTACCTTGTCACTCTTGTAGACAATAACAAAGAACCTTTCACATTCCTATCGAAATAACAACAAACCACATGAATTGAGATAAAAATCTAATCCTACTCTTTAAAATTCAAATAAAGGAAAGTTAGGCCTTCCCCATTCAACTAAAGATGAAAAGTACTCCATATTCAACTATGTTTGGCAATCCATTGTCTAAGGGGCCGAAGCTAATGGTGTCATGGTTTAAAGCCACCCAGAGCAATAACACAGCTCATAACTCTAGCACATGTGGCTAGGTTTCGGTGTAACATTTGAGTGTGATCTTTTTCTTTTTAAACCCTTGTCATAAAATGAATAATCTGCATGTTAAATAAAATAAATTCAAGGACAAAGGCAATTTAAATATCTTGCATTGAAATAAATCTTAGCATATTTTAAAATCGCATTACTGGGTTTTAGATTTCTATGGATAAGGAAATTGCAGAAAATAGAGTTTAGTTTCAATGCTAGAAAAACAAAGGACTAATGCACCTACCTTTTTAATCGCACTCCACTTCAAAAAGGTGACTTCCTCTTATAATTGGGAGTACAGAAGAAGGGGCGATTGTCCTCCAACATCAACAGCCAGCATCCTACTGCCAACTACCAAGAAAATGGAGGCCACCATCCACTCTCCCCTCTCCTTTTCATCAGATCTAGCAATTTAATGTTTGCCTCCTCTCCTCATGCTATCCCCTGTATTCGGTTGTCCCCAAATCCTGGTTTGCAAAATAGCCCATCCCTCTTTTCAAGCGATTGCCCTTCATAACTCCTCTTCGTCTTTTCATCTGCTCCCACAGATATTTTCTCCATCATTAAACTCATACAACAACTTTCTCCTATCCAGCACTTGAAAAGGCAAGAGGAAGAATTCAAAAATAAAATAATGACTTAGATTTTGTATTGGCTTCTATTTGATATGTCAACCAACCCTATTTAAGAGCCATCGAATGACATGTGAGAGGAGTTGAAAATAATATAAAAAAATATTACTTCCTTAAGTCAACGAGGAACACAAGGAGGGTAGTTACATGCTAATTAGATACATGGCAATGAGTATTGATTCAATTTAACATATGAGATGAACTATTTTAGTTGACAACACCACTCTTATACAACATTATTTTGCACATAGTAAATTTGTAAAAGTATACTTTATTTTAATATTATATTTTCTAGTGCTCAAGCAATTAATAGTAATTTTACACCTCATTCTTATAAAACTATGATAAATAGTTATGTTATTTTTATTAGTCAAAATCAACTTTTTACCATTAAAGTGAATGATGTTTAAAAATAACCATAACACTTCTTAATAGTAGTCTAATAAACTTATTGGGAACAGCATAGTAATACTATGACTAATATGTTAATTAGATATATGGCAATCTCAAATTTCTTTTCTATCATGTAAATAGGCATAAGACTTCAAATATTGTTTTTAAAATTTTTTAAATGTAGAAATAGTAGAAATGAAACATGCAATGCAATGTTACTAACTCCTCCAAACAATATAAAAATAATGGATCATAGTTGCTTTTAACCCCTCCTCAGTGGCATCAAAAACCTTCTCCTGCAATATGTTCTACTACAAATTTTTTTAAAACTAAGGTTATAGAAGCCATTGAGGGAGAGGTAAGAACAACTTCATCCAGTAATATGCTTCTAGCAAAGCCTTCTCATGGCCCAAGTAAGGTTGATGAAAAAATATGAGAAGCCATGTTTAACTTCTAGATTTTAGAGTTAAAGCTCAATATAGGTACACAAGATTGCCAATATCTAAAGTATTTGAGGTAGAATATATAAAGAATTTGATGGGCGGTGGTCAATAAAAATATTGTTCTTTGGACGCAGTTAATATCAGCTATTAAATGTGATTGTGATACTAATTTTAATGCCCTTTCATTCACAGGCATAGAGAGAGAGAGAGAGCAAATAAGAAGGAACTTTTAAGGATAAAAAAACATTTTGGGATCTACTTACTTTCCAGATTTACAAAAATCAAAATCTCTGCATAGATAAAATAATGAGAGTATCCAAATAATAAAAGTATTGTGAAAGATTTTACTAATTAAAGTGTCATGACTAAATGTCGGTTCCATCCCACACAAATCAAAAATTTTGATATGCATGCTCCAATAATTCCCTTGGACCACCGAGATAAGTTAACTTACATAATTTGAATCTCTACAATCCCTGTTACATTGAATCACAGATAATGTTTGGAATATTGTATAAAGAACTGAGCCACTGAGAAGAGACAAATGGAAATGTGGTCTCACTTAGTGTATGAGAGTTCCATTTGGGTAATCTTGTCCTTCACTTTAATGAGAGGCTAGTTACACTTGAGAGCCACTTTACAGTAATAAGATTCCAACTACATATCGAGCAATTCCCATTTACAATTAATGGACAACTCAAACAGATATGTATGTCAAATTATAAAACTCATTGTGTGTTATTTCTAGTAATTTTTGTGCTACAAAAATGATACCTACAGTTGTGGATTTGAGCTTTGTTTGTGGATTTTGCTCTTGTTTCTAGTTGCACTTCTATTTAGTTGGAATTTAATCATCTTGGGTGTTTCAACCCATGTCTAAAATCTAACAGTATTAATGAACAATTTTGAGAGTTTTCTACATGAGGATCTCTCCTTAGTCAAAACCCTCAAACATATATATTAGAATGGTCTCAGTGTTGATACCATACTAATTCAATGTATAAACTAAAGTATCATTAAATTTTTCCTTACATCGCCTTGACCTAAAATCTTGATGTGCTAGGCGCTTCTTGAATGATCATAATGAATTAAGGTTTGTCTTGTTATACAACACCTTACTATAGTAATGAATAGTAGGAATGGATTTGACTTGGATCTAGAATTAAATCTGAACTTATGAATAAAGGGTTCATTTTCATGCCATGGACTTAACCAAGTTTAGTTATATGTAGCCTGTAGATCTGACCAAAGTAAGGGAATATTGAAATTATAAGCTAACACTAGACTCTAGGAATGTGTAAAGGTAGGATAAAGTCAGGTTAATGTTAACTATCAAATATAAAATATAAATATATCACTTGTATGCTAATTATTACATTTGGGATAAGTATGTCAAACTAAGTTCAAAATAGAGGGTAAAAGTGCAAAGTTTGTGTAAACCTCAGCCCCTTGTGATGCCTACCATGTCCTAATTTCTTAATAATGTATTTGGTGTAGTATGTTCTAAGAAGTATTTGTTGAATGGTTTATTTTTGTAGATTCATGCCTTGGATAACTAAAATGAGATATCTATGACTTACTTTTTCTAAATCATCCTTGGTATTGATCATTTGTTCATGATATCATCAACACACACACAGAGATATGTATATGTATATATGTGTGTATAAATTGTATGTGTGTGTATGTATATAGATATATACAAATACATACATATGTACATATATATACATTTATGTTGAATGATCTATCCTTGTAATATATGCATCCATTGGATTAATCAGATGAGATGTTTAAGATTTCATATGGGTTAACCCATACTTGGTATTGATAATTTTTTCATGGTCTCATCCATGTATATATTGTTAGGAAAGGTGTCTAAACCTTACATCCTAATGTTAAGAACAAAAAATACAATTTTTAGGGCTCTAGAGGTTCAGTTTAGCCCCAAAATATGCCAAAATGGGCCTTAATAGGAGCAAGCTAGTTATAGTGATATAGATCTTTTTAAGACCTACAATTTTAGAAAATGTGCTCAATCAATTTATTAGATAAAAAGTTATGTACTTTGAATCTTGGGCCTCCACATCATAAATGTAAGAGCATTTACGACATACATGAGAGCTATAAGAGGTAGCCATACTTGTTGACCAATATATGACACAACATAAGGCATCTTTGAATGTAGATAATGGACCCCAAATGGAGTGCCCAAGTTCTTGAGTAGAATATGATGACCCTGTTATCGTATTACATTGTTGGTTACTAGGTTGTTCAATTGGTTTAGTTTGTTGTTTATAACTGCAATTCCCTCATAACTCCAATTCCCTCAGAATTTATATACGCTATTTTGTATCTAGAAATCATCGAATGAATAATAAAGAATTTTACTCTTTCTCATATTTGGTATCAGAGCATCGATAGTTATGTTTCTGTGAATAGCATCTGATACACTAGGGCGTGCATAAGGCTGCAACAAACTTGCTCCGCTGCTCGTACAGGCCTAGTCCAATGCCAAGGCATTTCAATCTACCATGAATATTACTGTGGAGATAACATATAATCTGGTGGATGCAGGACAACGTAAAATTTAGTGGACACAGGCAGTAGGATAGAAGGAGATGGATTTTTGTTGAGGTGTGTAGGAAATAGCCTTGGAACGAAGCATCAAGTTTGGAGGCCTTTGCAAGGAGATTAAAGTCATTCTCATTGCCGTTGTACTCTTTGTTGTAGCAGTTGTTGTCTGGACTAAAGTTTCTCTATCCAAGCCATTTGTAGCACTCTCCATAAGGCATTTGAATGAGGAAGACATAGTCTATAAAATATGGCAATCATTGTTATGTATTGAAGTGTGTATTTACGTTTGAGTAAGAAGTCAATTTTTTGGAGTATTATCTAAATGGAGATTCCATTAAGCAAGATTTTGGTTTCAATTTTCATACAAGAATGAAAATTCAAATGCAACTAATGAATAAAAATTTATGGGCAATAGTAAGTGGAAAGGAAAAAGCACCTATAGATGCAAATAAGTTATTAGATTGGAGTAGTAGAGATGATAAAACCAAGGCTATAATTGGTCTTGCTCTTTCTAACACCGAATTGCACCATATTGATTTGGATAAATCATCAGCCAAAATTTGGGATAATCTAAATAAATTGTTTGGAGCAAAATCTGTTAATGCAAAGTTTTCTCTAAAACTTCAATTATTTCGGTTTAAGAAGGAGGATGGAATCACAATGTCAAATCATATAAGTAACTTGCAGTCTCTCATTAGATAGCTAGCAGTGGTTAAGGTTATAGTAGATGATGATGATGCTAAGGCCATGCTATTAAATAGTTTGCCTTCAAAATACAACAATGTTGTTTCTACACTAATTCAAATACCTTCACAAACTCTAGAAGGTATGATTTTTGCTCTTCTATAGGAAGAGAAGAGAACAACAGAAGATTTAGAAGATGATCCTCAGGAGAAAGCATTATTTTCAAGAAGTAATTACAAGAGATCAGAGAGAATCAAATGTTTTTATTGTAAGAAAAATGATCACATAGCTTGGGATTGTATAACTCGAGCTAGTGATGTTCTTAAAGGAAAACTTAAAAATGAAGGAAATCTTGCCTGCATTGAAGATGATAAAGATCCACCAGATATTGAGGATGAGGATCCACCAGATGGTGCTATTAATTTCTATGGATATGCTCTTTAAGCAGGGTCATATTGGAGGCAGGCGACATCAAAGGATGGAGGACTTTCCATCATCTCAAGTTAGCTTCTTGCTTTGAGATGATGCTTTGCATGAGAAGCATTTTTGGTTTTGGTTGTTTTGTTTTTCTTTGTTGATGTTGACGGAGCTGATAGATTTGAAGAAAGTATGTTTTATGAAGATTTTGTTTTGGAGACAGGTTTGGGATTTGGTGTTGAGCTCAATATGGATTGTTTTCCAGCGAGCTTCAAAGAGTATATGATCTTGAATTATACCCTTTCGCGGTCACTAGACAACATGGCAGAGATCTGTCGTATCTCTTAGGGTCCATTGTCGAATAATTCAAGACTCTATGATTTGAGAGCTTGGGATTAAAGAGCTCAAGAACATAACTCGAAGCTACGCCTTTCTGAGGGTAGACAAGATAGCATGATGGAGCCTCGCTTGGTTTAGGATTTGTTCTTTGGGAGAAGATCTTCTATAAAATATGTATTCATATTATGTAATCAGCTTTGTTGAGTATTTTAGCATTAAGGGGGGGTCACTTGGTACTATTGCAGGAACAATGTAATAAGGGGGGAATGTTAGCATATTACATTGTTGGTTACTAGGTTGTTCAGTTGGTTCAGTTCGTTGTTTATAACTGCAATTCCCTCATAACTACAATTCCTTCATAATTGTAATTCCCTTAGAATTTATATATGCTATTTTGTATCCGCAAATCATCGAATGAATAATAAAGCATTTTACTCTTTCTCAGACCCTATGCTAGGTGCAAGGGATATGCTATTTTTAGCCTATAGACTGATCTTGGGATTTGGGGATTAGATTTTTAGCTAAGGATTTGGGTAGTTTTATCTCATGGTTTCTTAATTACCATTTGATGGTTATAGATATTGCTTATCCTATATATTGTGTTCTTGAAATGGAGTATATATAGTGAGTTTTATATGTATTATTATGTTGTGAGAATTATCACAAATATCTTGGTGATACTCAAATAAATGCCCATACTTTGCAAGTGTATTGTACCCATTAGGCACAAAATAATACATTGAACTGATTTTGAGAGTGGGGTTTTCTCCCAAAAGGATATTACCCACATAAATCATTGTGTTATAATATATTTCTTTTTTTTAATTTCCTTGTAAATATATGACTAATTTACTTTTGTACATACCTCCTCTTGTAGATTAGTGTAGGAAGCATATTTTTCACCTATTATTCTACTTATTTGGTATTAAAGAATGATCACCTTGGTCCCTATCTATTGAAGACAAGGTTTTTTGTATTAATCTTCAATTAGCTTGGAGCTTTCTTAAAAGCAATCCTTCTTTCAAAAAATGGAATGAACATCAACAATAAAGATGGAGAGATTTACAGGCATTGAATTTTAGGTGTGGAAGATCAAAATGGAGGATATGGTCATAAACAAAGATCTATGATCTATTGTATCTAGATCTAAACCCACTACAATGTCACAAGTCAACTTGGGTCTATTAGATTGAAAGGTGAAGAGTCTCACTACACTTTTCTTGGAAGATTATATTTTATCAAATGCACATGAAGAAGCTATGATACAAGCTCTTTGGAATAAGTTGGGAGACTTGTACAAGGCTAAATCCCTAGTTGAGAAACTTTTCTTAAGAAATGAGTTGTACACCTTAAGAATGGATTATGGTAGTTTGATGAATAAACATTTAAATGCATTAAACATTATTGTGACCTAGTTCCACTCTTTTGGAGTGAAAATGGAGGATCATTGAATGACACTTTTGTGTTCTTTTCCAAACTCATGGGATCACTTGGTAATAAAAATTGGGAACACTACCTCAAAACACAAAATGGATGAGGCAATCACTACATTTCTCTTAGAGGAGACATGGTAGCAATCTTCTATATCTACAAATGAGGGCCTAGTTGTTCATGGAGGACAAAAGAAGAACGAAAAGAAAAAGGACAAGAAGAAAGAAAATTCTAGATCCAAATCCCATAGGAGATTCAATTATCCAAGAAAGTCCAAGACTCTAGTGGGTCAAAAATTCCAAGACTATGTGTTAGAATTGTGGCAAGCCTGGGCACTATTGTATATATTATAAAGAGGAGAAGAAGAAAAATAAAAAATGATTCAAATGATGAGTTTGAACAATTTTCACAAGATGATGCAAATTCCTTGTTTATGGAGTTGGCAACTCATCTACTAAAAGGCATATGGTTGATAGAGTTTGAAGCATCCTTCTATATGACCTCCAATTAAAGGTGGCTTTTTAAATATGAAGAATATGATAGAAGGAAAATTTACCTCAGTGACAACTCTCACTTGACTATCATTCATTGTGGTAGAGTCCATATTTAATTTCTACATGGATGACTGAAGGGGATCAATGGTGTGTTCCACATCACTAGTTTGGAATGAAACTCATTATCAATTAGGAAAGTGTGTTGGTTCTTTTGTCTTGTGGAGCATGTAAGATGGTACGAGGAGCTATGGTGCTTTCAAAGGGTGCTCATGTGGGAACTCTATTTCAAAAATATGCATGGACTATATAGTGTAATACTTATTATATTCCTACAGTGAAGATATTTGTAGAATCTACATGTTCATCATTAGAACTAGTAACAAAGAGGAGTTTTGTGTCTACTTTAGATGAAGATACTTTCTAGATACGAAAGTGATCTCTTTCTCATGAAAGCAAGTTACCTATAGAGAAAACAATTATATGGCACCAGAGAATGGGCCATATAGGTGAGAAGTGTCTAAGGACCTTGACAAATATAAATATCTTTGAGGAATTGAAAGATTGTGCTCTTCAAATTAATTTTGTGAACATTATAAATATGGTAAACAAATTTGTGTTTAATTTTATTCCACTTGTCACAAATATTTTATCATTTTGGATTTGATTCATTCAAATGTATTTATTGTACATATCCATGATTGAAGATAATTGAATCAACACATTGCCTTGTTTGGATATTAGACTAGTAGATAGTCACATTTACATAATGACTTTTGGAGCCCAAATAATTGGAGTTTGTGAAAATCAAGGACATATGAAATCTTATTGGGTCCATGGGAAATGACATTGGACATCACACCATTTTATTCTTTGTTGTTGTGGCTTGGTTTGAGGAATTAACGTTACACTATCCAGCTACACATTATAAGGAGTTTAGAACTTGACACCAATATGTGGCCAATGTAGATCACAAAGTATGTAGAGATGGATACTTATAGGAGATCCATAAAAAATTAATGAGACGAGAAAGGGACCGAGAGTGCAAAGTATTAAAATGGATGAGCAAGAATACATTTGGTCAAACCATCTTTGCACAATAAAATAAAAACTATAGAATAATATATTATTGTCTTTTAGATGATTTTACAATGCAGTACATTAGCTTTTTAAAGCCTTGTTATTCCCATATATAACTTCTTACGGGAAAGTAACTTCCCAAAACCTAACTTATAAACTAACATTTATTTAGGTAACAATGTAATACCATTGTGACTATTATGCCAACATTCCCCCCCTTATTACATTGTTGCTTTAATAGTACCAAGGGACCCCCTCCTTAATGCTAAAATACTCAACAAAGCTGATTACATAGTATGAATACATATTTTATAGAATATCTTCTCCCAAAGAACAAATCCTGAACTAAGCGGGGCTCCATCAAGCTGTCTTGTCTACCCTCAGAAAGGCATAGCTTTGAGCTATGTTTGTGAGCTCTTTAGTCCCAAGCTCTCAAATCACAGAGTCTTAAATTATTCGACAATGAACCCTAAGAGATATGACAGATCTTTGGCATTGTCTAGTGATCGTGAAAGGGTATAATGCAAGATCATATACTCTTTGAAGCTCACTGAACAACAATCCATATTGAGCTCAACACCAAATCCCAAACCTGTCTTCAAAACAAAATCTTCACAAAACATACATTCTTCAAATTTGTCAGCTCCGTCAGCATCAAAAAGGAAAAGCAAAACAACCAAAACCAAAAATGCTTCTCATGCAAAACATCATCTCAAAGTGAGAAGCTAACTTGAGATGATGGAAAATCCTCCATCCTCCGATGCCACCTACCTCCAATATGATATGCTTATACTCTATCCATTTTCTTTAGTCTCTTCAATAGCACAAGCATGCAAGTCTCTCAAATTTCTATCAATGATAGCATGGATGGCATCAGAACCACAAACATAATGTGTGGCCATTTTCAAATGTTAAAACATTATCTTACCACAAAAATTAAATTTACCTCCAAATTAATCTTTTTAAATACTTCCCCTTATTTCTCCTAATTCCTCAAAAATATAATATTTTAAATACACTTTCCTTAATACTTATGTCTCCCATTTAAAAACTTTTCTCCAAAAGAAATTGTAAATTTCTTCCTTAAAACTTTTTAACTTTCTTCAAACAAAATTGTTTTACTCTAGGTGAAAATTTTTCAATGTTTGTTTTAAACTTCATGAAACATAAACTTATAAATCCTTCTTTAAGTTCTCATATATGTCTTTTACCCCTCAACACATCTTTTTCTTTTTCACATTGGCTCACATTTCATAAAGCATAACATTAATAAATTTTAGTCAATTTTTAAACTCACCCAGGGAATGTCTTCTATATGCTGCAATAGAAGTATTCACCAGACATTGTTTCATTCTTTCATATGGGTAGACACTTTAGCCACTTTCACCAAACTTTTGTGCTTGGCATTCATGTAAATAAACTTATTTTAACTCCTTGCTTAGTCTTTCAAAATGCCTCAGAATGAATGCTAGATGCCTTTGACAAATGCCTCATCAAATCTTCAACACTTCAGAGGAATGTTTAATGCTTGACAATAGTTAATGCAGCAATAAAAAAAAATTATGTTTAAATCTTAAAATTGTAGTGGCCAGCATCAAAATTCAACACTCCATGATTTTAAAAACAATGGCACAACTCAGTCAAATTTAGCAGATTCAGATGCCAAACTTGTGCTTTAAACTGCTCATGAAATATTCTCAAATTCTTTAAAACATTTCTAGATTTTATATTCCCATTCTTCTACTTTCCAAAACATTTTGAATGTTCAAATTTCATTGAGAAATGAAAAAGATATCAATTTTTTACTAAACTGTTATCAAAACAACAGACCAATAGATAATTAAAATACCTCTTTCATATTATTCACGCCTTTGCTCCATGCCTTACACCCAAAAAGCTTCATGAAATAGAGGATCTTCAAGCCCCATTTTAATTCCAGTGAAAATCTTCTTCCAAATCTACCATCACCTAATTAAAAATATTCTTGACAACACAATCTCAACACACAGGCACATGAATCAACAATGCTCTGATACCATATTAAAATGGTTGAGCAAGAATACATCTGGTCAAACCATCTTTGCATAGTAAAATAAAAACTATAGAATAATATATTATTGTCTTTTAGATGATTTTACAATGCAGTACATTGGCTTTTTAAAGCCTTGTTATTCCCATATATAACTTCTTACGGGAAAGTAACTTCCCAAAACCTAACTTATAAACTAACATTTATTTAGGTAACAATGTAATACCATTGTGACTATTATGCCAACACAAAGATAGACATGTAGTTAAAGATATATGGTAGGGAATAGAAATACTATTAACCACCACTAGGTTGTAGCTTAACATATATGCCCTTGTGATATATTGTAATCTTGTTTAGGTTTAAATAAAATAATGAGAACTATTTTGGAGGATGGTTTTTCCCTCTTTGAGAGTTTTCCAAGCGTATATCTTCTCTTGTTTTATTGAAAGTTATTGTTTGTTTGAATATTTTGTCTATTTTGGTTGTAGAGCTAGATAGCCCTTCATTGGACCCTACTACTGTGATTCCATAACAAACACCTATCAAATTGCAACCATTTACAATGAATTAATTAGAAATTTCATAGCATATTTCAATAGTCAGAAGTATTAATTTGATTTCAAAGAAGAAAGAAAGAATCATTATGTTTTTCAATGATTAACTGTATTCATTCCTCACATGTTTCCCATTCGAATGACATTCAAAGAAAGAAGAGAAAAGAAGTGCATAGTTCTCCTTTTAAAATTAAATTCATTATTTTAATTCAAAGTAGTTTCCTCTCTTCATGCGTGCAAGGACACAAAATTAGAAAAATACACAAAAACATAGGATTGAGATTAAATTCATTTGAGCACAAAAGATTCAAAATTAAATTGATTTTAAATTACTCATTTGCATTATAGTTTTTGTATTTAGAAAATTCATAAACATTTATTGCAAACATGAAAATAAAACAACAAACTCATAGCATATTTTTATTTGAGCTCAAAAAGATCCCAAACTTAGGACCAAACTTTCAATAATCAAACATCAACAAACACGTGCATAAAAAAACTCATCCACAAATCAAAACTAGTAAAAAAACATACGAAGTAAAGCTTCAAAGAGGTTTCTAGTTAAATTTTGTCTCTTAATCACATTTAGTATATTATGCTGATGTGTTTAGGCATAATAAAGGATTGGGTGAAAACTACTTTGAGGGATTTAACGTCAAATTTAGCAACTCTTAAAGCCATTAAGGAAGAACAAACTCAAATTATATAGTAAATCTTATAGGAAAACAAGATATTATGAACACATGAGATCACTCATCTAAATGAAACCCTCAAGAAAGAGATTGTCCATCTAGATACTCATTCTATAGTTGTACAACAAAACCTTCATGGTCTCTATTGAGAAGTTGGAACCCTACAAATCACAACCAATACCCATGCCACCAATCATACACAAAATCCAAACATCCTCACAATTCATGAGATAGTTGTTCCTTGTGAAGAAGTTAGCCCACCTCATTCCCCGCCTTTAAACCTATTGTTGCCTCACGAATAGTAGTAGTATGTTTTTATTTGGCCATGATGAACTATAGCATTCCCAGCATTAATTAGGCATCCATACTAGTGCAGGAGCACCTTGAGATCTATGAATCAGGAAGATTCTATGCATATTCTGTTCTATCCAAAGTATCATGTCTGTAAGGCCTTAGAGCCATATTGAATTATAATTGGCTGAGTAACGGCATAACGTTGAGTCTATATACATGTCATTAAAGATTATAAACGAACTGAGTGGATGTAACCAAATGCCAGAGGTTGTTGTAGGGTGATTCGCCTTCCACATTGTGTAACTGTCGACATGAGTCTATATAGTTAGTCTGTGTTTGCAAGGAGACACAGAGAGGGAGATAACAAATAGACATAGAGGTAGAGAAGATTGATGTATATTTATTCTGAGAAGAAGCAATAAAAGACTTCTATTTGGTTTAATTGCAGAGATGTAGATCAGAAGCATTCCACTAGTTGAGATTTCTTTGAAATCAGTGGAATGACTTCCTTAGGAGTAGATCATTTCTCAATCTGTTGAGATTTTGTTGTTTCTGTATATTTGTTTGTGTGTTCACATAGTTACAGAGTTGTAGAAGTGGCATCGGTGTAACATAGCCCTCAGGGAAGCTTTT
Source organism: Cunninghamia lanceolata (assembly GCA_027924645.1). Classification (NCBI taxonomy): domain Eukaryota; kingdom Viridiplantae; phylum Streptophyta; class Pinopsida; order Cupressales; family Cupressaceae; genus Cunninghamia; species Cunninghamia lanceolata. The sequence continues at coordinate 8,402,261 of BSBN01000934.1, forward strand.
GGAAGTCACACCAATCAATGGTGTTGGACCGATAGGAGGCATATAGTTGAAGAATGAAGAAAGTCTCATTGAAGAAACACATATCGGCCCATGGGGATAACAAGCAAGGAGTTGCCGATAGGCAAAGTGTTGCCGATAATTGAAGGTCAATGTTGACGTTAAGAGGAGCTCCATCGGCACATCAGGTAGGGCTTGCAAACATTCTCCAATGAAGGAAGTCTCCCCAAAGATAATCCCATCAGCACATTAGAAGAGCAGTTGAGAGCTTCACCGATGAATGGAGTCACATTGACATCCATCGGTGTATTGGAAGATGGAGGAAATGTCCCACCGAAGACTTGAGTCTCACCAATGAGTGCGATTTGAAGGAGCCATCAGAGTGATTGGTGCATCAGCAGAAAAGTCTTTGGGTTGGCCGATGGTATGTAGTCTCGCCGAAGACAAAGCATTGTGTTGAGCTATCGAGGAGAGATGTGAGCTTAGCAGAAGAGTTTTTGAGTGTGCTGACGATATTAATTCCTACCGATAGTGAAGAGTGTGAGTGTGTTCTGGTATTGTGTGGACCTAGCGAAGGGTATTTAAAGCTGATTAAGCAATAATCTCTCTGTAGTATGGGTTTGATGGGTATTCACCCTTATAATGAAGCATTTCTTTTGTGCACTCTACATCAGATTGGTATCAGAGCTGGCGAAAGGTCTAGGTAGTTGTGTTTTTTATTTCTGTTGTTGAGAAGGCAGGTGAAGAGTTGAAGGAAAACTGAGGAGTTGAAGAAAAATGTTTGGTTGGTGACCATCTAGACAACAGAGATCATTGAAAGCATTTTGAAGGCTAACTGTAGTTGTTAGACTGTTGCAGATGCTCATGCCATCTAGTTGCGAGAACGAATAGAATTCCTGTAGTGTGTGGGCAGATGATGATGAGGTTTGCCAAGACCATTCACTAATAGAGATTTGGCTGGAAGAGGGTGCAGAGTGAGGCCACTGTGAGAGAGAGTGGTAGGACATCTCTAGGATCTACTGTTGGACGAAAGGAATGGGTCTGTGAAGTAGTGTGTAGGATGGACATCTGTTTAAGCATTGTGTTGTCATTGAAGCTTTGATCAGTCTAAGATTACTCCATTGCTAGGAGTAGGAGGAGCCTGAAGATACTCTGAAATGTTGATGGTAGTTTGTCATTGTTGGTTGGTTGGTCATTGTTCCATTGATGTGAAGATTTGAAGCCTGAAGCTAAAGAGATAGAGTGAAAGATGAAGCCAGACAGAGATGCAGAAAAAAGTAGTTTTGTTTTGCAGGTACATTACCAAGGGACTTGGAAATATTTGTTGGTTGGTTGTATGGTACAGGAGCACCTCAAAATCTATGAATCAGGAGGATTCCATGCATATTCTATTCTATCCAAAGTATCATGTCTGTAAGGCTTTAGTGCCATATTGAATCATAGTTGGTTGAGTAATGGCATAACGTTGAGTCTTTATACATGTCATTAAATATTATAAATGAACTGAGTGGATTTAACCGAATGGAAAAGATGGTTGTAGGAGTATATTTGTTGTTTCTGTATATTTGTTCATGTGGTCATGTAGTTGCAGAGTTGTAGAAGTGGCCTTCCTATAACAAAGCCCTCGGGGAAACTTTTGGAAGTCACACTGATCAATGGTGTTGGACCGATAGGAGGCGTATCAGTGAAGAATGAAGAAAGTTTCACTGAAGAAACACATATCGGCCCATCGAGATAACAAGCAAGGAGTTTTCCAATCGACACATCAGCTAGGGCTTGTAAACATTCACCAATGAAGGAAGTCTCCCCGAAGATAATCCCATTGATGCATCGGAAGAGAAGTTGAGAGCGTCGCTAATGAAGGGAGTCACACTGACATCCATTAGTGTATCAGAAGATAAAGGAAATGTCCCACTGATGACTTGAGTCTCACCGATGAGTGTGGTTTCAAGGAGCCATCAGAGTGATCGGTGTGTTGGTGGAAAAGTCTATGGGTTGCCTGATGGTATGTAGTCTCACCAAAGACAAAGCATTGTGTTGATCTATCGGGGAGAGATGTGAGATCGGCAGAAGAGTTTTTGAGTGTGCCAACGGTAATAAGTCCTACTGATAGTGAAGAGTGTGAGTGTGTTCTAGTATTGTGAGGACCTAGCAAAGGGTATTTAAATTTGATTAAGCAATAATCTCTCTGTACTATAGGTTTGATGGGTATTCACCCCTGTAATGAAGTGTTTCGTCTGTGCGCTCTACATCACATACCAAGGGTGAGTCAAATTGGGTGAACATGGACTTATGCACTAGATTCTCTTAATCTACAAGGGGGTCACTTATTTCATTTGTTGGGAAATGCACTAAATCAATTGGCTACTCCCAGCTATAATATGTAGTGAGTTTAATCAAAGGTGGTTTAGTTGAATCATCTTTAGTCAATCCAAGTCCTAACACTAAGTATTACATGGTATTATGGGTTTGTTGACTAGGTTTGATGAAAGCTTTTTATTTTTGGGCATGATTAGATTTGGCATTTCTTTATTCTAACACAAAAGTAGGGCTCATGTACTTTCACACCTTTAATGTGTTTCTCGATAGTGATACTTACTAAACTAGAGGACACTCTTACATATGTGGTCCTAGACGTTCAACTTGAAATGTTTGGCATCCAAGCTAATGAGTTAACAACTATATCTTTAAAAAGGGTCATAATATTTTAATTTCCAAATAGGAAGACTATTTTGTGTTACAAGGCCTAGTCCAAATACTGTGCTACACATGACTTAATCTCTAGATAAGAAAAGGATGAGATTGGTTATTAGTTCAAACCATTTCTAATAAGTTCAAGTATAAGTATAAGTAAATACACTAAATAAATTAAATTGAAAATTAGGACAATATATTCACAACATTTATATAAATTAGAGTAAAACATAACTATAAGTATAAAGGGTGTGCACTTTTATTTGTTACATAAACTATAAATTGATAAAATCAAACTAAAAGTTACTAAAATTGATGAATTAATTAGATAATCAATATATTAATGATGGTAATTTGAATTTCTAAGAGTACAATTAGTACTCCAACGACTACAATAGACAATCATTCACACTCATTGGCCATGTGTTATCTAAATCAATATTTCTATAGTAGGGATGCTTTTTCACTATGTTTTTTTTTTTTGATAAATCAGGGGTGATATATTCACCTATATTATATTAATAAAAAGATTACATCAACAAATGGGATAAGCCAGTTTAAGAGAACTGGACAGATACAAAATGCCATAGTTCAACAACAAAGGTCATACATAACAAAAAGGCCACTATTACATATTAACATATACAAGAACAACATAAAATTAGTCATCACTACTACCAGATGAACTTGTAGCTTCAGAAGGCCCCAGATCAACAATTGATGAAGGAGAATGAAGAAGATGTTCTTCTTGAGCATTCTTTAAGAGGTAGTGAACAACATTGAAGAAGTTGAGTACCATTAAATAAGACCCCAGCCCCAATTTGTCCTTAAGAGTAAGCAGAGAATTCCAAGTAGACTCCATATCATCCAACAACAGACCCCTTCGAATGGTTTGAAATGCCAACATCTTGACAAGAGAATTAAGAAGTTCATCTTTTCCAAAAAGACCACCTAGTGGTATATAGTTTGCATCCATAGAATAGGAATCCAAAGAAGATTCCAACTCTGAGAAAGAGAACACCATTAGCTGGAGATAATGCAAAGCCAAAAAAAGAACCAGATCTTTCTTGAAAAGAACATCCATTACATGAGAAAGGAACACAAAAGCCACTTGAGAAAAGAGCGCAGATGAATTATCTCTTAACAAATAATTACCAATCACAAACCTAATAGATTCATCGATAGGAGACATAAAACCACAAAAACTTTAGCCAATTTCTCACTATCAAAGGGGTGAGAGTCCATGGTCTTCTCCCAGAATAGCCTCGAAAGTGAAATCCTCCAATTGGAAGCCATCAAACCACAATAGTAACAACCAAGAGTGATGAGCAAAAAGAAAGCAAAATGAAAGATGAAGAAAACCATTTGGAAATTACAAAACATTAGCATCCCAATCATGCTAGAAGACATCTCCCTAATAACATCAAATTATTACAAATGCATCAAAATCTTGTAGAGGATGCATCAGCAAAATAGAGCATGTTTCATAGCAGATGGGAGATGTGAACTAACATTCCACACAGGCAACTCATAGATGGAGTCCAAATGTATAACAGAGATGAGATAAGAGCAAACTGAAACTTTAGAAGTAGAACCAATAATTATATTAAGTACTCACAAAACAAGAAACTGTTAGTAAAAAAAAGATGAGATGTCCTCAAGGGAATCTCAACCTCAAGCACACATGTGCATTGGGGAATCATAAAAGACTAGCACGAATAGAAAGGACAATACAACCATCAACATACACCTCATCCAAAAAAGCAACATGAACCAATCCATCTCACTAAACCAAGTCAGAAAACTCCACATTACAAACCCAGGTGGACTCAACCAAGATTCTGACACCAAGGAATTAAGGGTGGGAAGAATCTAAATTTGAAATCTCAATCAGCTTTGAATCACACTAATCATGTAGAGAAGCACTAGCGATGCCACAAGAATTATCAATTGCCTAGTTGGCTAATTTGTCTACTAACTTGATAGCCTCCTGGAAGCAATGACTGCACTAATGACTGCACTCAAAATAGTGCAAATTGACCACCATTTCCCACGCTAGTTCCATCAGATATTTGAGATGCCAAGAAAATAATTCCCTCTTTTTTAAAGCATTTATAATCACCATTGAATCACCTTCAATAGCGAGTATTTTAAATCCAAAATCACAAGCGAAGGAAAGACCACGGAAAATAGCTTAAATTTCTACTTCATTGTTAGTACCCACAAGAAGACATTTGGAAGCTACCAATAAAACTTTCACAGAAGCAGTGATTTTTTTAGTGGCTAATAGTTTAAATTGGGGATTCAAAATTTGGCTAATAGTACAAGCTATAAGGCAACCTGAATCACCACATTTTTACAAAATTTTATTTTAGTCTTGGTTAAATCGCCAGAACATTTATTTTATTAAACTTTTAAACTCAAAAAGTCGCCACAATATTTGATACCTAATTAGACTAGATTCACATAAATTTTATAAGTTATAGTAGAAAATGACTTTTTTTGCTAATAATATTATATAATTATTTATTACTTTAGGGCTATATCACTAATTTTTCATCACCACTATTCATTTTATTTATAATCTAATGGTTGGGGTTGTATTCCATTGGTTAAAATGTACCCAGAGAGCTGCAATGCCCATCAAGCCTAACTAGGATGTTGATCTCAACTTATAATCTAATGGCTAGGGCTAAATTCTATGATCCAAAATGTACTCACAGAGATCCAATTCTCATGAGACCTGAAATTGCATTTGGGTAATTGATCTCCATTGAGATCAATGACCCAAATGCAATTTTTTGCCCCATGGGCATTGGAGCTCGATGGGTACATTTTGGCCTATGGAATAGAACCCAAATGATGAAATTATAAATAAAATCAATGGTCTTGAAAATCATTTAGATCTGATTTAAAATATTCAATGTTTCATTTAAAGTATTAAGGAATTATAGACATGATCGCTACACCTTAAACTAGTCAATCACTGCCACCCTCAGGCCCATACTTTTCCATAGGAATTTACTTTTTAGAAAAAAGGAAGGATTCACCATGGTAATTAATGTATTTTCACTTTTTTTGTCAAGATTCACCAGTATTTTCTACAAATTTCTAGTGATTTGAAAAAATTCGCTAATAAAATTAATATTTTTTTCAAAAAAAGGAAAGATTTGCCAATAGAAATTAATATTTTTTTTCCAAAAAATGAAGGATTTACCAGGATTTTATATCTTTTTTCAAGAGGGGCTTCTTAAAGTTATCACTGCCCAAAAGGATCTCAGAAAACACATTCAACACCCAAAGCCCCCGGGTTACCCCTAGAGGCACTGTCAAAATTAAGTTTTATGAGAGAATCTGAGGGTGGAACCCAGCTAGCATCTTTTCTATTAGGTATAAGAGAGATAAAAAAGACCTATCAACAGGAGGAGGCTTTAACAAAGACCATCTATTAAGTCTTGATTGATCCCACGAGGAGAAGTAATAATTTGTATGAGAGAAGCCAATAACAGAAGACATCACCCTTTTAGATATGGTTACCACCACCTTATTAATAATGTAAAAAAATGAGTTGGACCTCTTCTTAAAATTCCTTGAATTTCTCTCTCTCCAGACATGCCAGATGACCACGAAGGAATAATATTCCACAAATAGGCAAAAGTTGAGGAAGAATACAAGATAGGCCAACTCTCAAACAACTGAGTTACAGAATAAGGAAAAGTCCACCTCCAATTAAGTTTAGAGAAAATCCAAGACCAAGTCCCATAGGAGAAATCACAATGAAGAAAAAGGTGATGAACAAATTCAAGGTCATCACAAAAGGAGCAGCTAGGATTAAGTACCATTCCAAATTTAATCAATTCGTCCCTGGTAAGAATTCTATTATGAAGGGCAAACTAGGCAAAAGCCCCTACTTTAGGAAGAACATTGTCATGCCAACAAAGATTAAGAAGCTATTTTTGAGACTGACTCTTAGATAAACTATGGTAACTAGATTTAACTTAATAGGAACCATATTTATCTCCTAACTAGATCAACTCACCATCTTTGTTTGAGACAAGAACTTTTCTTTTGGCAAGAATTTCCCTCAAAATAACCTTCTGAGACTTAGGAAAGGAGAAAAGATCAAAATGTTTCTAGTGGACTATCAAAGAAGAGGGATCTCTATCAAAAATTTTGTAATTAGTTACTTTAGATCGCTAATTTTCTAAAGGGAAAAGCTTGGCATCTAACAAATCTGGTCTAGAGTCTAGTTTTTCACAACCATTCCAAGAGTCTAACAAAAAGTTTGCCTTCCTACTGTTTCTGATCACCCAAGAAAGCTTAGAAGTAATAAGTGATTTGCAAGAAATGATAAAATTCCACATGGGGAAAATAGATGGGGATTAAGAATAGTAAAGATTCTACAACTATCCAAGGAGTCCAAAGATTTAGATTGGAGCAATTTACACAATTTCGCTTCAGGATTAGCATATATTTTCTAGGCTAATTTTACACCTAAAGAAAGATTCTACAGAGGTAGACTTCTAATTCCTGAACCACCTGAATCTTTAAGAAAACAAACCTTTTTCTAGGTAATTAAAGGCAATTTTCTGGTCATACCTCTTCCATTCCAAAGAAAGTTTCTAAGTACCTTCTTGACTTTTTCAAGCACATTCCAAGGCATAGGAAATTGATTCATCATATAGATGGGTATAGCTGAAAGGATTGCTTTAATCAATAGGATCCTACCAGAGAATGAGAGCCATTTACACTTCTAGCTTGCCAATTTTGCACTAATTGAAGAAAAAATTCTGTCGCAAAATTCTACTTTATTCTAACCAAAAAAGAGTGGAATACCCAAATAAGTACTTGGAAGACATTCCCTTTTCAAACCAAGCAACTTGGAAATCCTGCGCATAATCAAAAGTGGAGTATTAATGAAAAAGATTTTTGATTTATTGAAATTTATTGCTTGTCTAGAAACCAAACAATATCTCTCGATGGTTGTTTTAATGATCTTAGCTTTAGTAAAAGTAGATTCTCCAAATAAAAGAGTATCATCTGCAAATAGATAATGAGTAATAGGATCTACTTCATTTACTACCCTTATCCCTTTCCAAAGTCCTTAGAGGTGCATAGAAATAATATTCCTACTCAAGGTTTCAACTAGAATAATGAACAGAAAGGGAGACAAAGGATCCCCTTGTCTCAGACCTTGAGAAGAATTAAAATAGCCCACTAGAGAACCATTAACCAAGACTGAAAATCTAGCTGTAGACAAACACTCCAAAATGAGTTTGCACCATTTCTTACAGAAACCAAATCTTTCCATAACTTTTAATAGAAAGCCCCAATTCACACTATCATAGGCCTTTAACATATCAAATTTTAAAGCCACAACCTAGATTTTCTTTGTGTTAATTGATCGAATGACTTCATGAGAAATTAAAATCCCTTCTAAGGTCTCCTTCCCAGGAACAAATCCTCCTTGCTCTGCAGAAATTATATTTGGAATAAGTACACTTAATCTAGAAGCAAGTTCTTTTGTAAGGAACTTATAGATTGTTTTACATAGTGATATGGGCTAAAGTCTTTAGAAGAGGACACATTATCAACTTTATGTATCAAGGTAATAAAGGTATTGTTGACTTCTTTCAAAAAAATTCTTTCTCTCCTAGCTTCCTCAATAGCTCTCCAAACATCCTCCCTAAGAAAATCCCAACATTTTTAAAAAAAGAGGGGGGAAAGCCATCTGGACGTGGAGCTTTATCCCCTTCCATTGAGAAAATAACTACTCTAATTTCATCCAAGGTAAAAGGGCTAGTGAGGGTCAGATTATGAGATTCAAAAATTAGACAAGGAATGCTATCTAGGATTTTTAGCTCAACTTCTTTATCAAGTAAAGAATCACCTAAAGAGATTAAAATATTCTAGAAAAACTTCATAGCTTCACTTTTGATATCAACTAAGTTAGAAAAAACAACATTATTTGAATCCTTAATCTTAGAAATCTAATTATAACTCCTTCTTCCCTTTACTGAAGCATGAAAGAATTTTGATTTTTTATCACCATCCTTGAGCCATAACTCCCTAGATTTCTATTTCCAAATGATTTCCTCCCTAGCTTGAAATTCCTTAAGTCTCTTGATCAAATCCTTTTCCTTCAAAAAGACTCCTAATTCATACCCTCTAAAATAACTTTGTTGTTTAATACCCTCAATTCTTTTTCAATAACCTCCTTCTCTTGAAAGATATTCCCAAAAGCTGTATCATTCCAAATTTTTATTTTACGTTTTAGAAATTTTAATTTCTTGGATAATTTATATAAATGAGATCCATATTCCAAAGGAGCTTCTAACCACTAGTTTTGAAGACAACCAATAAAAGAATCATCTCGAAACGACATGCTTTCAAACTTGAAAGGACACCTATTTGGGGCCCTATCTTCAAAAAGACAACATTCAATAGGGTAATGATCAAATCCTGAAATAGGAATAATTCTACTTACATAACCAACATTAGATTGAAGCCATGAGAAACCTATCAAAAACCTATCTAATCTCTCTACAATAAGTGAAAAGTGTGATCTTGTATTTGACCAAGTAAAAACCTCATCCTATCCCAGCTTTTTCTCTGACTTATAGATAGCATTCAAATCTCCCCCAAACAACACAAGCTCATCTATAAGAGGCTTAAACAAAGAAGAAAGAGACCACCATAGAGATTTCTTAAGGACTGGATTTGCAGGACCATAAATGTTAAAAAGATAGAAATGAAGGTCAGAGTGAAGACTTCAACATTTACCCAACATCCATGAGATGTCCATTACCACTTTTTCAAACTTAACTTTCTTAGTTGACCAAAGAATGGAAAGACCTCCAGTGGAACCAAAGGCATCCACAAAATAACTCTACTAGAATCCTCAAGACCCAAAAACATCCTTAAAAAGATCACCATTAACCCTAGTTTCTTGTAATAACTCGATATCATCTTTACAACCCCCTAATTGTTGCTTAATTAAGTGCCTTCCATTAGGGGCATTTAAGCCCCTAACATTCTAGGATATAATCTTCATTGGGACTTAGGAGAACCACCAACCCTCCTAGAGGAAGATCTCATATTTCTGTCCAAAGTTGATCAAACCCCTACAACAACCTCTTCCTAGGTTTTTGAGAACTTAGGATTTCTACCTCTTTGTTTCTTTGGATTATTTAATGAGTCTTTAAATTTTCCTAGAGCCTCAGATTGGGAAATAGAGAAATTCTCATTATCATGATTTTCAAGATCCACTACCAAGATTTCATCCACAACTTCCTCAATGAAGGCCTCACTTGTTGGAATTAGACTAGACAACTGAGAAGGGGGGGTGAATCAGTTGTCACACAATTACCAGATTAATGATGTAAACAATAAAGCATAGATCGACAACATAAGAGAAGAAACATAATCAAAACACCTAACACCAATATTTTGACATGGAAACCGGGTTAAGGGAAAAACATGGTGGGGGTTAACCCACAAAGATTTGTACCTTGTTAAAAGTACTTTAGAAAAATAGAACGCACATGCCTTCAGGTGCACTACCCAGAGCTCACTGCCCAAAAGGGAGGCTCACTACCTACAGAATTTATTTAGCACATAATGAATTAATTGAGAAATAGCATCTACTTCATGCCTGGTTTAGTTTCAGTGAATGCTTAAAGACTTCTCCTTTGCCCTGAATTCTTCTTTACCAACTTCACACTCTATACTACTCTTGCTCCTTTTCTTCTCTACTCTACTTCTGATCCTTTATTCAAATTTGATTTGTTTTGCACAAGGATGATATTTGACAACTCTTCAACGAGTATTAATACACTTCATCCATCTTGGAATGATCAACAAGGTCAGCCAAGCTTAACTCAGATCTTTACACTGTCAGCCAATCATAACTAAGACTTTAATCTTCCTCTATTAAAATGCCAGCTTCATAAAATGATCTTTAGGTCATCCATAGCACGCTAGGAACATTCGGTCAGCCAAGACTGGAAAGAACAACAACAACTAAGAGAAAAACTTCAATCACAAGCTCCTATGTCAATGTGGACCTCCAACACAATAGCCACACAATCCAGAGACCACCACAAGAATAATTAGGTCAACAGGAGTAGGTACACCACTTTGTATCATCAGAATCACTCGTATCTTCACACTAAACCTCAAGAACACACACTGCCATGACTGTCAAACTAAAAAGATTGCTTTCGGACCTCCAAACCACGAACCACTCGAGTTGAGAGAACACACCAACATCCTAGACATGCCTCTAGATCTGCAGATCACAATATACTTATCTCATAAACTAATACATCCTCAATTTTGTCATCAATAGAATTTAACATCTCAATAATAGGTTGCTCAAAATTAGTCAAAAGATTTGAATTAGCTAACAAAGATTCTACATCTTTCTTAGTAATTTATCCCTCCTCAATCTCTACCTCAGGTTCAAGATCTAAAAATTTAGCATGGAGGTCTTGTGAATCTAAAATTGGATTATCTATCACCAGATCTTCCAACTTAGGAAACTCATTTATTTCAAAGGGACTACCAAATGCCAAATAATCTAATACATTCATGTTATTATGTGTCTCAAAGGTAGAAGGAACCTGCCCCAAAATAACATCCTCAGAATGTGAAACATTTAGTGTCCCATTGCTCTCTGAATTAGGAAAAACTTGATCCTTCTTCCATTCCCAACTATGATGACCAAACGCCTTACAGTAAATACAAAATGGATCTGTCTTCTCAACATAAATTTCTTGATGCCACACACCCTCTGCTGATATGAGATTAACAGAACTTGGAATCCTCCTATTAGAATTAGCTAGGGTACACATATGAACAAAAAATCCCGTCTCACTTTTCTCAAAATTCTCATCAACATGAAGAAAAGATCTTAAGAAATCACTCTGTAAAACCTTGATATCCCAATACTCCTTAGGTAAATTAATTTGCCAAATCCAAATAGGAATAGATTTAATCTATTCAGTATTAGAGTCAAAATTTGGCTTCCAATTAATCACAAACAAATTGTCCACTTTAAAAGACTAGATCCTAGATTTCATAATGTTGTTTTTAGATTCCTCATTGGGAAAAAAAAACAATGAAAAAGCCTTTTGCAAGAAAGCACACCTCCTGCACATCTATCCAATTGTCCCTAACCCATCCAATTATTTCTGATCTAGATAATCTGATCTATTCCAAAACTTTGCAATGATTGCTGAATTCTTCAAACACTGAACTCTTTTAGAAATAGGAAAGTTTAACAGATCAACAGATGGGCTGAGATTTAGGTTGTTCTTTTCCAATGAAAGCTTAGATTTGTTTAGAAAAGTGATAAAATGTTTAGAAGAGGTAGAAAATTGAGAAAAGTAATTAGATTTTGGAAAATCTTGGGATTTTTTAATGAAGTTTCTGGTTTACCTGAACTCCCCATAATATAGATCCCTCGACTTCCTAAAAAAATGTAGAATGGATATTACAAGAGTTACTTACAAGATTCTAATGGTATGATCTTTTTCTATCATGAACATCTCTTTGATCCCAATGGTGATTCAAAATATCAGCTCAAAAATCTTCTTCTCCCTTTCTAGTTCGATGGCTCCAAGATTGCTAATTTTTTTGAAAACTGTGATGCCCGTTTTCACTAGGTTTTTTTAATATCTTATATAATTTCTGTTATTCTCCATTTCATCTAGAATTTTATGCTAAATATGTTTGATTAAGAATCAACATTTCATTTTTAAATTATTATATATTTTAATTTGATGATGCTCCTTGACTAGGATTGCACTCTAATGCAGTTCTTAGTGAGAAACATCATGGCACACGCATGGATTAGAGGCTATACAGGACGGATTCTGAATTATTCAAATATAGTTTTACAACTCTTGTCCAACATAATGGACTTGGTTCTAGATGGTGAATACTTTCATGCCCTTAACTCTGGTTTGTTGTACAATAATATTTATACAGTTGATAGATGGGAGACGACTGTGGAGGATTATAGTATGGAACAAGGTGATGCTTTGATAGGAGGTCTTTGTAATCTTCAAACTCTATGTACCTCCATCCCTCAATAGCCTATATATAGGGATCTTTAGTCTAGCCTCAAGTCTCTCAGCTGCTATGAAATTGATAATGAATTAGGGTCCTACAGCTTCCTCTTTTCAAAGAAAAGAGCCCAACGCATCAAGGATGTCTTCACGGCTGTAAGGTTTCTCAGGTTCCACATCCCTGACATAGCATCACATATTCCTAGGAACTCTCTTGAAGCCCCAAAGGAGGAGGAGGAGATTGAAACAGGAGTAGCTGTAGAAGCTAGAGCAGTGGCAGAGTTAGAGATGCAAAATCTATGGACTTCTAGCCCTGTAGCCTGATCATAGTTGGGGTATTCTTTTTGGATGGTTAGTGGTTGCTCTGTGGTCCTATTTTTATTCCTTTTTGGTTGATGATGGCTTTTTTATTAGAGGCTGGTTCAATTTTTTTGTGTTATGGTGGTGTCCTTTTTATCTCCGAGATGTTGGTCATGGCCTTGGTGGTGGGTGGTGCTCTCTACGTCAGGTGGTTGTGGTGGGAGTTAGATTTAGCTTTTTTGGAATTGGGTCCCTTTATTGTTTTCTAACATGCTCATGGTTATTTTTGAACAAGTCTAGATCTTATAGATATATCTACTCTTTTCAAGACCACGCTCTGTAATTTTTTGTTGTTCTCTCTCAGACTTCATCTTCTGAAGCTTTGTGTAAAACCTTATATTTTAATATATGGGTGCCTATCACCTTTTTCTATTTAAAAAAAAATAGTATAACTTTATTTTATTTAATATATTATATTCTTGAATGGTCAAATAGTAGAACTTTATTTTATTTAATATATTATATTTTTGAATGGTCAAATAGTCAATAGTGTTAGATCTAGGGCACACAACTGAGAGGGGGGGTAAATCAGTTGTACAAAAACTTGCTTTTACTTCAAACACTTGATTCTTCTTTGTTATTTAATAGCATATCAATTAACCATTCATGAAAGCATAAAGCATAAACACCAGAGTAGATAAACATCAACACAATAGACACCAAGATTTTGATGTGGACAACCCGATCAAGGGAAAAACCACAGGGTGATTAACCCAAGGATTATTCTCTGTTAGAAGAATAAGAAAAATGGATGGCACATGCCAATCAGGGCTCACTGCCCCAGCACACTACTCACAAGAGGCACACTGCCTACAAGAGACACACTGTCTATAAAGTAACAAGTATTACAATCTTGAACTGGAGAATGACATCTTTACCATGCCTGGATCAGTTCCATTTAAGCCCAAAAACTCCTGCTCTGCCTTTCGAACTTCCTTTCACTATATCACACTCATCCCCACAAGACATACTTCAAAATGAATTCACAAACCCTTATTTATACAAGGCATCAACTTAGGAACAATCATCTAAGTCAGCAAACACCTACAAGATCATTCACAACACGTGTAATACATCCAGTCAGCCAGTCTTAAGAAGAACACCAAAATCTGTGGTTATTCTTCGAATGCAAACTCTAACTTCAATGCAGACTACCAAATAAGAATAGAAAATGATCCAAAGATCACCAAAACCTTTCCTGAGTCATCAAGAATATCCACACTTTATCAGCTTACTCGAATTCTTCTGTTCTTCATCCAGAACTTCAAGAACATAGTCTGTCATCACTGTCATAATGAAACAGGTTCTTTTAGACCTCCAAATCATTCACAAATCTAGTTGTCACTTCACACTGACTTCTTCAACACTCCCTCCAATCCGCAGAATGAGATAATGTAATTTTGGATCTCACCAGACCAATCTGTGACACTCTGTCTCCACTGAACACCTGCCGGAACTAGTTCTACACAACCAGCCATAACTTCTTCAGATCTTTATGCGGACCTCTAAAATCTTAACTGGAACATCTCATGAGTCATATCTATAAACCCTTTAAACTGTATCCTCTGATCCTCAACCTATTGAGTGCTTTTGCCTTCTTCTCATCACTATTCTTCACTATTCCTGATAGAGACTAATTTCCTCAATAATCTCAGCACACAGCTCATCCAATCCTTCTTATCAATGCAATATGAGTATGTTGACATCAATGACAACACTGGTTAACCTCATACTTGCAACAATCTCCCCCTTTGTCATTGATGGCAACATATGATGTGAAAAACCATCAGGACAAGAACTTCTCCTTTCTGTCACAGCTCCCCCTATCAGCAACAACTCTTCACATGTCTTCTTTTCCTTTACTGCTCCCCCTTTGATCATCAACCACTTGTTTTTCACATGTCTTCTCTCCCCATTTGACATCAATGGGAAAGGGCTCATACTTGCAATTCTAACACATCAGAATCATACCAGCTACTCCCCCTTAGTAGCAGCTCCCCATCATCAATCCAGATCACAAGATATGACTGTGATATCCACCAGACTGATGCACGTTAGTGCAACCTAGTTCATCACTGGAGGGGCCATGACCCCTAACTTCTCCCTGAGATACTCAAAAGAGTCCTTGGGAAGAGGTTTAGTAAAAATATCTACAAGCTAATCCTTGGAGGGCACATACTCCAATCTGACTTCACCCTTGTTCACTTGTTCTCTCAAAAAGTGAAATTTGATAGATATATGCTTGGTCTTAGAATGCAATACCAAATTCTTAGAAATATTTATTGCACTTGAATTATCACAAAAAATTGTGATAGGCTCCTCATATTCTACTTGAATATCTCTTAGCATTTGCTTCATCCACAAAAGTTGAGTGCAACTACCTGCTGCCACAATGTATTCTGCTTCTATTGTAGACAGGGATATTGCTTCTTGTTTCTTGCTTAGCCAAGAAACCAACCTTTTTCCCAAAAAGAATGCTCCTCCACTTGTACTCTTCCTATCATCCACATCTCCTACCCAATTTGCATTTGTATATGCATGAAGAGAAAAGTCATGATCTCCGGGATACCATAGGCCATACTCAACTATTCCTTTCAAGTACCTAAAAATTCTTTTGATTTCCATGACATGAGATTCTCTGGGATCAACCTAGAATCTTGCCACAAGACCAACAACCTACATTATATCTGGTCTAGTATGAGTGAGATACAGTAATTCTCCAATCATTGATCTGTACTTTGTCTGATCTATCTTAGGAGAGTCATCATCTTTTCTCAACTTACATCTGGTAGCCATAGGAGTGTTCATTGGCTTTGAATCTTCCATTGCAAATTTCTTCAATAGTTCTTTCACATATTTGGTCTGAGAGATAAAGATTCCTTTCTCTGTCTGAGTAATTTACAGACCCAAGAAGAAATTCATTTCACCGAGCATTGACATTTCAAACTCACTTTTCATTTGGTTTGCAAAGGTTTTACACATACTGTCTCTTCCTCCAAAGATGATATCAACAACAAATACTTTAACAATCAAGATGTTTTCATGATCAATTTTGAAATATAGGTTACTATCAGCAGTACCTTTGTTGAAACCAATCTTTAAAAGATGTTTGTCCAGCCTCTCATACCATGCTCTTGGGGCTTGCTTTAGACCATACAGTGCCTTCTTTAATTTGCAGACCATACCACCATGCTTAGATAACTAAAATCCATCTGGTTGTTCAATGTACACCTCTTCTTCTAGGTCACCATTCAAGAAAGCAGATTTGACATCCATTTGATACACTTTGAAATCTTTGAAGGTAGCAAATGCAAGAAATAGTCTGATTGCTTCAATTCTTGCCACCGGAGCAAAGGTTTCCTCAAAATCAATCCCTACTATTTGAGAGTAGCCTTTACAGACTAATCTGGCTTTATTTCTGATTGCTTCACCAACTTCATTTAGTTTGTTCTGGAAGACCCATTTGGTTCCAATCACATTCTTGTTACTAGGTCTAGAAATAAGATCCCAAGTGTGATTTTTCTCAATTTACATCAACTCTTCCTCCATTTCTTTGGTCCAATTTTCATCATTACAGGCTTCATTTATTGTCTTAGGTTCAATCTTTGAGATCAGACAACATTCATCCAGATTTTGAGCAACATTCCTTCTAGTTTGCACACCTTTGCTTTTGTCACCTATGATCTAATCTTCAGAGTGGTTCAATCTTACATACCTTAGAACTTTGGGAGTTTCTTGCACATCTGCTTCTTGATCAGGCTCATCTAGACCTATCTCTTCTTCTTGATTTACCGGATCAGTCTGAATCTGACCTTCAGGAGAGGATTGAGTTCCTTGAATCAGAACACCATTCTGATCATCTTCGTCATACTCAAAAAAACTTGAGGGTTTTTCAATACCTTCATCAACCTTCACATTTGTACTTTCTATCATCTTTCTCAGTCTCTTATTGTAACACCGATATACTTTGCTTTGAGTGGAGTAACCCAAGAAAATTCCTTCATCACTTCTAGCATCAAACTTTCCTAGATCTTCATCTCTTTTAATGTAACATTTGCTACCAAATACTCTGAAATATCTCATAGTAGGAGTGATGCCAAACCAAAGTTTATAGGGAGTCTTACCGGTATTACTTCTGATTTCAACTCGATTGAGAGTGTAGACTGCAGTGCTGATAGCTTCTCTCCAAAACATCTGAGGAACATTTGCTTCCATCATCATTGTCCTGGATGCTTCCTGGATGGTTCAGTTCTTTCTCTCAACTACTCCATTCTACTGTTGAGTCCTAGGAGCAGACAACTGTCTCTTTATACCATGCTTCTCACAAAAGTCTATGAATTCACTGGATGTGAATTCACCACCTCTATCAGACCTCAGACATTTCAGTTTTAATCCATTTGATTCTCTACCATAGCCTTGAAGATTTTGAACTTCTTAAAAGCTTCTGATTTCTCTTTCAGAAAGGTAACCCATATCATCTAGGAATGGTCATCAATTAGTAACATGAAATATCTATCACCTTGCATACTATTGATTCTTGTCGGACCACATAGATCAGTATGAACTAATTCCAATAATCCGGTAGAGGACTGATCCTTGCTTTTGAATGAGACTCTGCTTTGTTTACCTAGCTGACATTCTTTGCACAAACTATTTGTAGGTTTTACCAACTTTGGAAGATCTCTTACAGCCTGAGTATTGCTTATCTTGATGATGTTATCAAAATTTACATGACATCCTTCTATGCCATAACCTATTGATAACTGAGAGGGGGGGGGGGCTGAATCAGTTATCCTAATTATTTCCCTTATTGAACTTTCTTTTTAATTGATGCAGCATAGAATCAAACACAAAAACATTAATCATGAAATAAGAAACACATGACACAGTATTTTTGACGTGGAAACCCTGTTAAGGGAGAAAACCACGGGGTGATTAACCCAAAATTATTCTCTGTTAGAAGAATAGGAAATTACAAAATGGCACTTGCCAATTAGGGCTCACTGCCCGAGCACACTGCTCACAAGAGGCCCACTGCCTACAAGAAGACACACTGTCTACAAAGTGATAAAAATCACAGTCTTGAACTGATTGGAAGCATCTGCATATGCTGGAGTTCAGTTCCGGTTAGGCTCAGTACACTGATCTGCTGCACTTCATCTTTCCTCTGTTCTTTATTCTGCTATCTTTCACATACCGGATCCTTTTTGCTACTTCTGCTCTGTTATGGACTTCTTCGCATATATCTTCACACCATCACACCCTTCATAACTAAATCCATCCTCTATATATATCCGCACAAGTAATTTCATCACCTTTCTAGTCGGCATCCGGAACAGTCTAGTTTCTTACAAACTCTTGTTCTGTCGGCTGAATCCTTCCTCACCAAGCAATGCGGATCAAGCATATACTTGTAGATATCATTAATCATGTCGGCCAAACATGATTAATGCCTTCACAACCTCTATCATCAATAGTAACACATCCGGAAAGTAGTCTGATACTCTGTCAGTTAGTTCTTCCTCTGTTTTCACTGTCTCTCAGGAATCCGGTACTCAACTATTCATATCTTTTTCCTTGTCCATCACCGGAGGCTAAATCCTTGGAATATACCACTCAAGGTAGTCCTCTTGACTTCCCCAAATCCGCACTGCACCAAGACACTTCCTCTGAGAGATCCGGACCAATCTGTCGGACCTTGCCACATGCTCTGTTCTTGTTCATCGGACCACAACATTCTTTATTCTGACTTCCGGTAGAGACACATCATGACTTCCGGATATGTGGGATGACCTTTGTTGCCATCAATGACAACAACCATGAATCCATATAGTGTCTCTTGCCAACATAACCAACTCTGATCAACTTGAACAAACAGACAACTTTTATTAGTACCAACTAGATGGAAGATATTACCTTTTGTTTGAGTACTGGATGCAATCTCAGTCCCAGAGCTTTCAAAGATCCTGCATCTTCCATTCTTGAACCAGAGATCATAGCCTTTGTCCACCAACTGACCAACACTAAGAAGATTGTGCTTCAATCCTTCAACATACAATACATTACCAGTTTTGTTCTTTCCATCAAAAGAGATAGTTCCCCTACCTCTGACTTTACCAGTAGAATTGTCACCAAATTTTACCATTCCTCCTTCATACCTTTCTAAATCTAAAAACTTGCTCTTGTCACCTGTCATATGGTGAGAGCATCCACTGTCAATAACCCAATCATCCTTTTCTTCAACTTGGGCAGCCAAAGCTCTTTCTATAACCTTATGATTGATAGATTTAGGGGATATTGGATCTTCTTCCTTGATGGCAATGAACACCCATTCATTTATGGATTTGTCTCCTATCTCTGATTCATCATCTATTACTCCTTCATTATCAGCTTCTTCATGAACATAATAACAATTCTTTTGGAACCTTTGTCTGTTAGAATTTGATCTTGTGGATCTTTCCAGACATCTTGAGGCAAAGTGACCAATCTTATTGCAGTTGAAGCACTTAAAGGGTAATTTTCCTTCATACTCACCAGATCCTCTTGGTAGTCTTTTTGCAATGAGGGCTTCAAGTTGAGCTGTTTCTGTTTCTTCCTCTTCCATGTCTTTTCTTGCTTGATCATACCATGACAGCTTCCTTGAAGAGTTTTCTCCCAGATCAAATCTTTGTTTGCCTTTCACATAGGCACTGGCTTTGAATGCAGATTCAGTCTTGGGGGGATCATCTCCAAACTCGGTCATTTCAAATGCAGCTAGTTTGCTAGCCAATTGGTCTCTTGTGACAGTTGTACAGGCTTTGAATTCATCAATGGTAGTAACCTTGATTTTGTAGGTAGTAGGAAGGGATCTGAGAATTTTGCAAACAATCTCATTTTCATCCAAAACTCCACCAGCATTCCTAATTCCACACACCAGCTCATTTACTCTTGGCATAAAGGTAGTGATATTTTCATCATCTCTCATCTTCAATCTTTCAAATTTCCCTTTGAGACTCTGCAACCTTGCACTCTTAACATACTCATCTCCTTCATGCAGAAGTTCCAGTTTAATCCAGATCTCATAGGCAGTTGGTAGGTCAATAACATTTGAGAGCTCTAAGTCAGTTAATGCACTTAGAAGAGCCTCTTTAGTCCGCAGATTATTTTCAGCATTTGTGATTTCATTTAGAGTTGTTGGATCACCCTTTGGAGGTACATATGCTTTTGTGACCATGGACAAGTAAGCTTTTCCCATGCATTCCAAGTGACATTTCATGCGACCTATTGATGTTTGTTTTTTGACAAGTCAACAATAGAGTAAAACACTAGAGTATCCCACTCTCTCTTGAATAAAGCTCTTCAAAGGCTGAACTATGTGATCCAGTGAAGTAACTCCAAGGTTCCTTATTTATGATTTATGATGCGTTAACCCAGTGATTACATGTGATCTTGCTGATAATCACAAAGGGACTTATGCAGACTTCTCCATACACTTAGCTTATTTCTCCTTTTCAGTGTGGATGATATATATACAAGACTTCAATAATGAAGAAAATGAAAAAAAATAAGGGTTTTAGGAAAAACTAATCTAACGTCAATGAGGCAATGATGATGCTTGAATAGACAAACTCCTAAATTAACCTAACTCCACTTCGCCAAGGATGCCTACAACTACATGAAGTTGGTGTAATCTCCTAAGGTTACGCAAATGGTTTTCAAATCATGAAGACTTATATGAGCACCCATTGAATGGCGTAGCTCGAACAAGCATCCACAAACAAACTTATACAAATAAGGCTCAAACTAGCTTTACACAACACTTCACCGGCGATGAGTGTTAAAAGCATGAGCTAGGAGTTGATCAAATATCCAATACAACATACATTACAACAGAGAACTTCTAATCTATTTCTAATCTACTTTGAAACATCTCTCCACTTTATGAAAGTACAAGAAACCATGTGATTTCACAAGATAACACTTAAACACCAAGTGAACTCCAATGTTCTTTGCATTAATCTTGAGCAATATTTACAACAATCTCAAGTCCTCTCAGGAAATTTTGAGAGTCTCTCTTATTCTATTGTTACTTGCCTACTGACTACTCTCTTAACTACTCCATTACAAATGAGGCAACAAGGCCTTTATATAGAGCTCCAAATTACAATGAATGGCTAAGATCAATTCGATAGCCAAGGGTCTAGATCGTGTCACCTCATAGGTAGTTACAACAAACTGCTATTTTTAGCACAAAAGAGAGAGGCAATGAAGGCACATTTTCCAATGTGATAAGGTAAGATGAAATCATTTAAAACATCTCCCACATAGGAATCCCTTTGGCTTCTTTCATTAAATGATACATTTAATGCCATTGAAATGATTGTGGCTGATTGTAATGACGTGTACATGCCACATAGGTGCCACCTTAGCAACTTTGATGGAATCCCAACTTGCATCATCTTGTATGTGATGTCTTCGATGTGATTACTCTTGAACTTGTATGCTTAGGAATACATCTTGTAAATCTTGCCTTGTTTTTTGAATTGTAAACTTGATGTATGATACTTGTTACTCATTTGATTGACTTTGTAATACTTTTTTCTTCTTATAGGATGTAGGTATGAATGATCTTTTTCGATGCTTCTTGATGAGTGCGGTAGGAGATGATGATGATAATGCTTCCTTCATGTATTGGAGTAGGAGATCTCTCTTGGACTTGAAGTTTCAAGAGGAACATGAAGTTGAATAGATGAATGCCCTTGCTTGATTTGAGGATGAAGTGCTTCCTGACTTCTCAAAGAGACTTGAAGCTTGATGAGTCTTGAAATTTGAAGTATGATCTTTCATGATGTCATTGATGAAGCGGACTTGAGATATGATCCTTTAGAATAGTGTTACTCCCTCCTCTACAACTTGAAGGTGACTTCAGATGCTTGTCCTTTGGATGGATGTTTTCTTGTCTTCACTTCTAGCATGAAGGTGATTCCAGTCCTTAGCTCCTTTGATCATTCCTTAACTTCATCCCTATTTCTGCAACACAAATAAAGAAATAGCATTAATTCCTTGATAATACTTGATTTATAACATATAAAAATCACTTCATGCATTTCCAAGATAAGTGCATTAGATGCCAAATTAGATCTTTGCTTAAAATTTCACTCGAGACCACTATTTTTAATCCTTAAGGAGAGCACATTAGTTAGCAATTTCATCTTCCGGTTAGAATTTCATCTCAAACGATCAATAAAGACCTCCCTATCTAGGTGCATTGGTTAAGGATTTTGTATCCTCCTTGAAAAAGTCTTTGAAATTTGTATTGAACCCTTTCCTTCCTCAAACACATTAGATAAGATTTTTGAAATCTCCTTCAAAGTGTATCAAAGCCTTCCCACATGTGGTGTAGTGGTTGAGAGGTTTCATTTCTTCTTGATCTTTTCTTACAAACCTGAATTCTTCTCCTCCTTCTAGGCGCATTGGATGGGGACTTCAAGATCTTCCTAAAAATGTATATTATATTCTTGCAAATTAGTCTTGAATCACTTCTAACTTGGTCTCTTTGGTTGAGGGTTTTGAAATCCCCTTGTATTGAGTGCATTGGATCAAGGGTGTTGAATCTTCCTTAAAACCTTACCCTCTCCCTCACTTTTGGTGCACTGGTTGAGGTGTAAGAGATCTCCCTTGTAGGTTTAGCGCATTGGATGCCTTTTTTGATTGCTTCTTGTTTTTAACTTTAAAATGAACTTCTTTCCTCTGTCATGTTGGATGAGGGTTGTGATATCCTCTGGAAACATTATAAAACCTGCACTTAACACTTAGAACCTGCCTCTCCATCTTGGCGCATTGCTTCAAGATTTCAAATCCTCTAGAAAGGTGTTGAGCACATTAGATCAAGGTTGTTGAATTCCCCTTTGATTTGCCTCTAAAATCTTGGACTAGACCACCCTATCTAGTGGCGCATTGGTTGAGGTCTTCAAGATCCTCTAGAAACAATATGAAATTTACACTTTGACCCTTAGAAACTGCCTATCATCCATCTTGGCGCATTGGTTAGCCCTTTAGAATTCTTCTACCTTATCCCTCCACAAGGGTGCAATATTTGAAATATTCTAAAACTAGCACAATGGATCATAAGTTGGTGCAATGGATAAGGGTCAAGAGATCTCCTTTTACATGTGGCGGCTTACATCAAAGTCTTGAAATCTTCCCTCATCTCCCTTTGGTGCATCACTTCAAGGATTCAATTTCCTATTCTTTTGGTGCATCACTTCAAGGATTCGATTTCCTCTTCTTTTGGCGCATCACTTCAAGGATTCGATTTCCTCTTCTTTTCCTTTCAAAACTCAACTTTACTCTCATCTACAAGGTGGCGCAATGGATCAACGTTTCAATTTCCTCTTGAAATTCACTCTGAGACTTGACTTTGTATTCCTCTTGAAGTGGTCGTAGTGGATTGAGAGTTGAAAGACTTCTGAGTGTTGGCACATTAGATCAAGAAGGAGAATTCCTCTGGATTTTTGCATTGGATAGGCATTTCAAAATCCTCTTGAACTTGCTTTGATCCAACTTTTTCATTCTTAAGGGGCTAGCGCATTAGATGAAGAAGGGGAATTCCTCATCAAAATGGCACTTGAAACTTGAAACTCTCCTCATACAACATGGGCGCATTGCTTCAAGGTGTTAAGATCCTCTAAAATTCCACTCATTTTGGTGCATCACTTCAAGGTGTGGAATCCTCTAGTAAGTATGCCTTAAAACTTGAAAGGAATCATCTCATTCTTGGGCACATTGGATCAAGGGATTGAGATCCTCTGAACTCTTAATGTAACAATTCCAACCAAAACCCCTCCTTCACCTTAGGTCGCATTAGATGATGATTTGAAAATCCTCTCGATTTTCGCATTAGTTGAAGATTTGAAATCCTCTAGAAACATCAAAAAACTTTACACTTTGACACTTAGAATTTTCCCTTCCCTCTTGGCGCAATGGATGGGGTGCAAGAGATCCTCTTGACTAGCGCATTGGTTGAGGTGTTCAAGATCCTCTATAATTTTAACTTTTTTGCCTCACTTTACCTTCCAAAATGACACTTTGGTTTGGGCGCATTGGATCAAGCGCAAGAGATCCACATCTTGTTCTCTAATTGAAAGCACCTTTCATCACGATTTTGCACCACTTTGATATCCTGTCGCATTGGATCAACATTTTGAATCCTCTGGAGTAGTTAGGCATTTTTTAGGGTCCTTGAGGGTAAAGGTATATTGAAAAATATATTTAAGTATAAGTTGAGATAGGTCTCGAATCCACCGGATTTAACATGCAAAATATAGAATTTGGAGGATTCACCAGATTTTAGACTTAGTCATTTTTTTCAAAATTTCAGGCTCCCAGACTTAGTCTTTCCAAGATCTCAAACATACATCAGGAAGGGTCTCTTTGTTCATTACTTGGATGAAATTTAATCAAGATTCTTGATTTTCCAGATGAGACCTCCAGTTATGAAGCAAAAATCTTCTAAGAGAGGAAATCATTATTGGATTGGCAGAGGAAATGGACCTAAGACATCATCTAAGATCTCATGCAAAACATCGGAGCTAAAAAAAAAAAGGAGTTCCCCATTTGCAATGGGGCGATGTGTGATTTGGTCACAACACGACCTTTCCAAAGAGAGAAGTTGGTTCCATCAAACTTCAGACTATCCTTCTTGTATGATGACATCCTAGATCTCCTCAAGTGGTTAAGCTCCTTTTTAGAGGAACTTGGCTCTGATACCAATTGTTAGATCTAGGGCACACAACTTAGAGGAGGGGTGAATCAGTTGTACAAAAACTTGCTTTTACTTCAGACACTTGATTCTTCTTTGTTATTTAATAGCATATCAATTAACCATTCATGAAAGCATAAAGCATAAACACCAAAGCAGATAAACATCAACACATTAGACACCAAGATTTTGACGTGGAAACCCCGGTCAAGGGAAAAACCACGGGGTGATTAACCCAATGATTATTCTCTGTTAGAGGAATAAGAAAAATGGATGGCACATGCCAATTAGGGCTCACTTCCTAAGCACACTGCTCACAAGAGGCACACTGTCTACAAAGTAACAAGTATTACAAACTTGAACTGGAGAATGACATCTTTACCATGCCTGGATCAGTTCCATTTAAGCCCAAAAACTCCTGCTCTGCCTTTTGCACTTCCCTTCGCTATATCACACTCATCCCCACAAGACATACTTCAAAATGAATTCACAAACCCTTATTTATACAAGGCATCGACTTAGGAACAATCATCTAAGTCGGCAAACACCTACAAGATCATTCGCAAGACGTGTAATACATCCGGTTGGCCAATCTTAAGAAGAACACCAAAATCTATGGTTATTCTTAGAATGCAAACTCTAAATTCAATGCGGACCACCAATAAGAATAGAACATGATCCAAAGATCACCAAAACCTTTCCTGAGTCATCAAGAATATCCGCACTTTATCAGCTTACTCGAATTCTTCTGTTCTTCATCTGAAACTTCAAGAACATAGTCTATCATCACTATCATAATGAAAAAGGTTATTTCAAACCTCCAAATCATTCACAAATCTAGTTTTCACTTCACACTAACTTCTTCAACACTCCTTCTAATCCGCAGAATGAGATAATGTAATTCCAGATCTCACTGGACCAATCTATGACACTCTGTCTCCACTGAACACCTACCGGAACCGGTTCTACACAAGCAGCCATAACTTCTTCAGATCTTTATGCAGACCTCTAAAATCTTAACTGGAACATCTCAAGACTCATATCTACAAACCCTTTAAACCGCATCCTCTAATCCTCAACCTATTGAGTACTTTTGCCTTCTTCTCATCACTGTTCTTCACTGTTCCTGATGGAGACTAATTTTCTCAATAATCTCAGCACATAGCTCATCCAATCCTTCTTATCAATGCAATATGAGTATGTTGACATCAATGACAACACTGGTTAACCTCATACTTGCAACAAATAGTAATTTTAAACCCCATTCCTATGAAAGACCTGGTAAATAGTTATCCTATTTTTATTTAAAAAATATATGTTTGACCATTGAATTAAATGATTTTTAAGAATAGCCATAAAACTATTTGATCTTAGTATAATAAACTCTTTTGTATATTGAAAAACAATGATGATACTATGGCTAACATGTCAATTGAATACATGGCAATGCCTATTGATTCAGTTTAGCATATGAGCTTAAGCATTTTACCTTGATAACACCACTCATATACAATATTTTTTGCACACAGTAAATTTGTAAAAATAGTTTATTTTATTTAAATATATATTTTTAGTGGTCAAACCACTAATAGTAAATTCTCAGTTCATTCCTAAAAAAATATAGTAAACAGTTATTCTATTTTTATTGGTTAAAATTTACTTTTGCTCAATGAATGATGTTTAAAAAGCCATAACACTCCTTGATATCAGTCTAATAAACTTATTGAAACATGCATAATAATACTATGGATGATATGTTAATTATATATATGGCAATCCCAAATTTCTTTTCTATCATGTAAAGAGGCATTAAGACTTCAAATATATATATTTTTTAAATTTAGAAGTAACAGAAATTAAACATGGAATGCAATGTTACTAGCTCCTGCAGATAATATAACACTAATGGATCATAGTTGCTTTTAACCCCTCCTTAATGGCATCAGAAACCTTCTCCTGCAAGATATTCTACTACAATTTTTTTTAAGACTAAGGTTCCAGAAGATATTGAGGGAGAGGTAAGAACAACTTCATCCAGTAATAAGCTTCTAGCATAGCCTTCTCACGGCCCAACTAAGGTTGATAAAACAATATGAGAAGCCATGTTTAACTTCCAAACTTTAGAGTTAACCGCAATATTGGTAGATAAGCGATTGTCAGTATATAAAGCATTTGAGGTAGAATATATAAAGAGTTTGAGGAGTGGTGGATAGTAAAATATTATTCTTTCGATGCAGTCAATATCAACAATTAAATGTGATTCTGGTACTGAGTTCAGTGTGGTCTCATTGGCAAACATGCATATATATATCAAAATCTGGCAATATAAATAGTAGATAAGAATGAACTTTTAGGGATAAAAAGAATTTGAGATCTGCTTACATTTCAAATTTTAAAAAAAAATCAAAATCCATGCACACACAAAATAATGAAACTATCCAAATCATAATAGTATTGTGAAAAATTGTGCTAATTAAAGTGACATATCTAAATATTCATTCATCCAATAACTCTCCTGGACCACCGAGACAAGTTAACTTACATTATTTGACTCTATGCAATCCATGTTACATTGAATCACATATAATCTTCGGAATATTGTATACACAACTGAGGCATTGAGAAGACACAAATGGAAAAGTGGTCTCACTTAATTTATGGGACTTCTTTTTGGGTAAGCTTGTCCTTTACTTTAATGAGGGGTTAGTTACAGTTGAGAACCTTTTTGGATTTCAAAGATTAAGTGGAAACAACTTTAGAGTAATAAGATTCCAACTAGACATTGAGCAATTCCCATTTACAATTAATGGACAGCTCACATGGCATACGTTGTACACATATTCATAAACATCATTTTATTTTATTTATTTACAGGGAAAAATGGAGTCTTAGAGTTGAAAGAAAATAAAGTAATAACTTCTAAATAATCAATATATATATATATATATATATATATATATATATATATATATATATATATATATATATATATATATAAAACAGAGTATATTGTTCTAAGATTCAATGCAGTGTATTTCTTGATAGATGGCTCCTAGTAATTTATTCATGTAAGTTTATGTACAAATTTTTGTTAGTATATGTATGTCAAATTACAAAACTAATTTTGTGTCATTTTTATTATTTTTTGCTCTATAAAAATCATATCTCCAGTTGTGGATTTGATCTTTGTTTGTGGATTTGGCCTTTGTTTGCAATTGTAGTTCTAGTTAGTTGGAATTTAATCATCTTGGGTGTTTCAACCTATATCTAAAATAAGCACTATTGATGGACAAATTTGATAGCTTTCTACATCAAGATCGTTCTTTTGTCAAATCCCTAAAATAGATTTAACAATTTTACAATAATCAAACACATGTCAAGCAATCATGCAATATGCCTAATTAATGTTGAAATTATATACTAACTCTAGACTCTAAGAATGTCTAAAGGTAGGATCAATTTAGATTAAGGTTAACTGTCAAATATTAAACATAAACATGTCACTTTTTATGCTAATTACTACATTTGAGACATATAGATAAAACTAAGTCCAAAATAGAAGGGAAAAGTACAACATTTATGTAAACTTCACCCATGTGTGATTCTTGTCCTATCCTAATTTATTATTAATACTTGTGCTATATTTGTCACATCCCATTTTTGAACTGTAGTTTTAGGCAAATTTTATTACTTTAGTTTGGTTCGGTATATTATATGTTTATAAGTACCTAGTCACCATGAATTTCAAATAATAATATTTATATTAAATGATAGCATGTTTTATTATTCTGTAGTGATCATATAATCATTATGTGTAGATATTTGCTTTATAGATGTATTTTGATAAGAATACTAATCCTTATATAGGAAATCAATGATTTACGTGGTTAAATTGATAATTAACATT
This sequence comes from Cunninghamia lanceolata, assembly GCA_027924645.1. Classification (NCBI taxonomy): domain Eukaryota; kingdom Viridiplantae; phylum Streptophyta; class Pinopsida; order Cupressales; family Cupressaceae; genus Cunninghamia; species Cunninghamia lanceolata. Next base: position 8,431,032 of record BSBN01000934.1, read on the forward strand.
TATGACATGATTATGATGAATCGGTGGATTCCATGGTAAGTATTATATTGTAATGATTTTTCTATGAAGAATATTTATTGGTGAATAATCTTTGACTAACTAGTTTTCCAGTGATCATGAGGTGAATGTACCACAAATTTACAAAGAGGGAGAGTATCATTGGGGGAGGGTGACATCAATATGAAGTCATAGAATTGTTCCATAATTCTGAAAACATCCACCAAGTCCACTCTTCCACAAGTAAAAGATACAGATGTTATGTTTGTTGATGTGTAGCCTTATGCATAGGGTTTAATGTCGCTTTCATGGCTATTGATGTTGATTGATTTATCACAAGTTTTCTTTCTACTAAAGTGTTCTGAAGGTATGTAAAGTAAGTATTGCATGGGTTATTTTGTTTTGGTTAATTATAGTAAGGAGTTTGATTGTTTGGAGTTAAAATGTTTTCTTTTGAAAATAAATAAATATTAGTTTAAATAGTTATTTATCCAACTTTTGAATTTATTGTAATCATGGGAAATAACTGGAAAAGAGAGGATTGTAAGCATGGAAAGTTAATATGGAGTTGTTAGTCATAATGGCCACCACTTTTACCCTATTTCCCTCTGAAGAATTACTCTTCCTAACGAACTAGAAGTGGAGTACGAAGTGCATGAGTTCTACTAAGTGCCCTCTACTTAAATATCATCCACTTCAATGGTCAAGCAATCAATAACAATTTTACACTTCATTCATAATAAAAGTGTTAAATATTTGTCCTATCTTTATTGGCCAAAAATGATCTTTTACTATTGAAGTGGATGATATTTAAGAATAACCTTTCAAGTGAAAGAGGAAATTTTGGGCACTGATTGACTACCCAAAATGGAGGGAGGTTTTGGGAGATTAGTGAAAGAATATAGGGCATGGAGGGGACAAACACACAGAGTGCAGAGATTACAATGTTTTGAAGGAAAAAAGGAGTGGAGAAAAATAGTAGTCATATATAGCTACAAATAGTATTCAAATGATATTTTTCATTGAGAATGAGAATGGAATTTTGTTATCATTAGTGATTATGTTGGTTGTGAATTTACATCACTGTGATTCATAGGAAGATATTTTTATTAGTGATAAGAGAATTGAAGCAATGCAATGACTTATTCGATTATCAAACTGGCAGACAGTCACAATTGCATGATGACTTTTGGAGCCCAAATAATTGGAGTTTGTGACAATCAAGGAGGACATTTGTGTAGGATATTTAAATCCCAGACACAAATAAAATGAGGAAAAAAAACAAACAGAATGACTAGAGATACATAGATGTGCAAGCAAACTTCTTGTTTATTCTATTAGATTAGAAAAATAACAATTATAAATTGAGTCCTAAAGTTAAACAACAAACTAATGATAATACACTTGATTGCAGCAATCTGGAGCTGTACACAAAACTGCAACTATTTGGAGCTATCTACTGCTCCCTACCCATGCTCATCGAACTTCTTGAACTATTGTTCAGCACAAAAACATTCTCTGCTGCTACTGCTTCTACAACTTCTTCTGTTGTTTCTCTGTCTATCTTGCCACTATGAAACATTCCTTCCTTTTTGTCATATCTATGTCACCAAAAATGAAACTCCCGCTCAAAATTCAAATTCACCTACTGACAGTAATGAAACTGGCCACCAATGAATTCTGTCTGTAGTGCCAAATGAATGGCATTAAATCCTTGGTCAGTGCAGTAGGAGAGAGATCCTGAGATCTCTGATGGGGTAGTTGGTAGGTGGAGTATGTGCTCCAGATTTGAATTTCCAACACTCCCCCTAAATTTGGAGCCACAAACCTCTTTTATTCTGTGTCTCTAGAGCTGTCTGGAGCTTTCTTTCCAGAACTGAAACTGGAGATATCCACAATGCCTAAGTTGTCTCTTAGACATTCAAAGTTCTCCTTGCTTAATGGTTTGGTAAAAATGTCTACAAGCTGCTGCTTAGACCTACAAAATTTCATTTTGATTTCACCATTCTCAACTAATTCTCTTATGAAATGATACCTGATTTCAATGTGCTTGCTTCTTCCATGAAAAAATGGATTCTTTGTCAAAGCAATTGATGAAATATTGTCACAAAATATAGTTGTTCCATCCTTTTATTCTTCCTTCAAATTTGCTAGGATCCTCCTTAGCCAAATAGCTTGACATGCTGCTGCATTTGCTACTATATACTTAGCCTCAGCTGTAGATAGGGAAACTATGTTCTATTTCTTAGAAGCCCATGAAATGACTCCCAATCCCAAGTGAAACACATTTCTAGATGTACTTTTTCTATCATCTACACTCCCTGCCCAATCACTATCTATGTAACCAACCAGCCCAAAAACATTTGTTGCATTATATAAAATGCCATATCCTTTGGTTCCATTCACATATCTCAAGATTCTTTTTACCCTCTTGGAAATGTGACTCTTTTGGAGTCTCCATAAATCTAGAAATCAGACTTACACTACTCATTATATCAGGCCTAATAGCAGTTAATTACATCAAACTTCAAACCATACTCTTGTAGAGAGTTGGGTTCACTTTATTTCTATTGTCCTCCTTGCTCAATTTTAGACCTGTAGCTATTGGTGTGGCAGTAGGCTTGTTGTCTTGCATCCTAAACATTTTCAGAATCTCTACTACATAGTTCGCTTGAGAGATAAATATACCATCATGCATTTGTTTTACTTCTATGCCTAGTAAATACCTCAAGAGACCCAAGTCTATCATTTTGAATTCTCTTTTCATGGCCTCTTTAACATTAGTAATGAGGAAATCATCAACATACAAGACAACAATTAAAATCTTACCATTGGTTGTCTTGATGTAAAGAGTGGGCTCACCATCACTTTTGCTAAAGCCATTATTCAACAAATATGAGTCAATTCTATTGTACCATGCTTGTGGTGCTTGCTTTAGCCCATAAAGAGCTTTCTTTAACCTATATACCTTGTTTTCTTGACTTGAAACTTCATAACTAGGTGGCTGCTCCACATACACTTCCTCTTTCAACACTCCATTCAAGAAGGTAGACTTCACATCCATTTGATACACCTTCCATTTATGTTGGGTTGCAATTTCTATAACTACCTGCACGGTTTCCATCCTTGCAATAGGAGCATATTTCTCATCATAATATGTCCCAAACTATTGTTTGTATGCCTTGACAACTAATCTTGCCTTATGCCTTTCTATTCTTCCATTGACATTGCTCTTGGTCTTATAGACCCATTTCACTCCAATGACTTGTATGTTGGGAGATAAATCGGTTAGCTCCCATGTTCTATTCCTCTCTATTACACCTATCTCCTCATCCATGGCTTCACACCACTTCTTTTATTTCATAGCATCCTCAAAATAAATTGGATCACTATGAGAAAATAATGCAAAATTCATACTTTCATCAAACTCTTCATCATACCCTTCATTTTGGTAGATCTCTCTTAGACTTTTGGTCCTTCTTGGCAATAGGGAGGTGAGAGTGGGTTTGAACTCTCACTACTATTGCTGCTATGTTGTGCAAATCCTATTTGGAGATGTCTAGAGCTCTCTGTCTATGTTAGGAGTGGTCCGAAGCTATTTGAAACTCTGTGTATAGATCTCTATGCCTTCCTGTGATATGTCCTTTGAAACTTGGGCCTCCACATCATAAATGTTAAGAGCATTTATGACATACATGAGAGCTATAAGAGGTAGCTACACTTGTTTACCAATATATGACATAACATAAGGCATCTTTGAATTCAAATAATGGAGCCAAAATGGAATGCCCAAGTTGTTGATTGGAATATGATGACCCTATGCTAGGTGCAAGGGATATGCTATTTTAGCCCATAGATTGATCTTGGGATTTGGGTAGTTTTATCTCATGGTTTCTTAATTACTATTTGATGGTTTTAGATATTGCTTCTCCTATATATTGTGTTGTTGAGATGAAGTATATATAGTGAGTTTTATATGTATAATTACATTGCAAAAATTATCCCAAATCTCTTGGTGATACTCACATACATGCCTAGAGTTTGCAAGTGTATTATACCCATTAGGCACAAAATAATACATTGAATTGATTTTGAGAGTGGGTTTTTCTTCCAAAAGGATACTACCCACATAAATCATTGTGTTATAATATATTTCTTTGGTTTTTATTTCCTTGTAAATATATGACTAATTTACTTTTGTGCACACCTCCTCTTGTAGATTAGTTTAGGAAGCATATTTTTCACCTATTATTCTACTCACTTGGTATTAAATAATGATCACCTTACTTCCTATCTATTAAAGACAAGGTTTTTTCTATTAATATTGGATTGGCTTGGAGATTGCTTGAAAGGAATTATTCTTTCAAAAAATGGAAAGAACATCAAGTATAAAGAATGGGAGATTTATAGGCATTCAATTTTAGGTGTGGAAGATCAAAATGGAGGATATGGTCATAAACAATGATCTATGATCTATTGTGTCTCGATCTAAACCCACTACAATGTCACAAGTCAACCTCGGTCTATTGTATCAAAAGGTGAAGGGTCTCACTACACTTTTCTTGGAAGATTGTGTTTTATCAAATGCACATGAAGAAGCTATGATGCAAGCTCTTTGGAAGAAGTTCGGAGACTTGTACAAGGTTAAATCCCTAGTTGAGAAACTTTTCTTGAGAAATAAGTTGTACACCTTAAGAATGGATTGTGGTAGTTTTATGACTAAACATTTAAATGCATTAAACATGATTGTGACCTAGTTGCACTCTTTTGGAATGGAAATTGGTGATCATTGAATGACACTTTTCTGTTCTTTTCCAAACTCATGGGATCACTTGGTAATGAAAATTGGGAACACTACCTCAAAACACAAAATGGATGAGGTAGTTGCTACATTTCTCTTAGAGAAGACATGCTAGCAAGATTTTGAATCTACTAATGAGGCCCTAGTCGTTCATGGAGAACTAAAGAAGAAAGAAAAGAAAAAGGACAAGAAGAAAGAAAATTCTAGATCCAAACCCCATTGGAGATCCAAATCTCCAAGAAAGTCCAAGACTTTAGTGGATAAAAAATTCCAAGCCTAAGGGTTGGAATTGTGGTAAGCCTGGGCACTATTGTAGATATTATAAAGAGGAGAAGAAAATAAATAAAAAATGATTCAAATGATGAGTTTGAACAATTTTCTCAAGATGATGCAAATTCCTTGATTATAGAGCTGGCAACTCATGCACTAAAAGGCATATGGTTGATGGGTAAAAGCACAAACTTGTGTCACACTTTTATAAAGAAAATAACCAACACTGATCTAACTTTTTAACTTGAATCACTACAAAGTGACATATATGTTATGAATATTAAAACTAGGTAAACTAATAAAATATAGATTTTTTAGTGTATTGTATGTTTCTATTTTGAAAAAAATTCAAAAAATTATTTAAATGTAGTATTTTATAAATTTGACACTATAATTTAGTTGTTGATAAAATGCTAAAAAATAAGGTTGAATGGGACGTCACACTTTATATAGTAAATTTCATTTATTTTCCTTCTATATCTTTTTGTGTATTCATAGCTCAAAACTTTTTAGTACACAGATTATTTTCTTCTCCAGTTTAATAACTATGTATTTTTTAATAAATCTTGGAAGTTGTGTGTAATGAAAACACATCTACTTCAATGGTACGTCAACTTTTGTCTTCATTATTTATCTAAAATAGGAAAAAATTATGTCATCTTGACAAGGAATCTCTCCTCTAGTGCTTCATAGTTTTTTCAAATTTATTTGAAAACTTTACTATTTTCTCTTAAGTGGACAATCGTCACCATATTTTCGTGTTGATGAGCTACTTTTAGTAGAAATAAAAAATAAAATATCAACGCTAATTGAAATGTTTAAAATTTTATATTTTCACAAAGTAGATTGATTGATCTACAAAAGGGTATTTTTAGATTCTTTTAAAATGATTATTTGCACGAGTAGGAGTTGTTAGAGCACCAATTTTTTCAAATAATTTCATTTTTTCAATAAATGAGACCCAAAGTGATACTACATATGTTTTTAGTCGATGGTTCCAGTTGGAAAAGTTGTGGCCTAGATCTAATTTAGCTAGAATGAATCTAGATAAAACATAAATTTCACCAAAATTGACTTTTAGTTGGAAATACTTAAATTCATTTATGCTAATAAGTTGGCCCAAAGTGTGACACATCTTTGAACTTTTACCTTAATAGAGTTTGGAGAATCCTTCTATATGACCTCCCATTAGAGGTGGCTCTTTAAATATGAAAAATATGATGGAAGGAAAATTTGCCTCAGTGACAACTCTCACTTTACTATAGTTCATTGTGGTAGAGTCCATATTTAATTCCTAGATGGATCAATGAAGGGGATGAATGGTGTGTTGTATGTCACTGGTTTGGCCTGAAACTCATTATAAATTAGGAAGTGTGTTGGTTCTTTTGTCTTTTGGAGCATGTAAGATAGTGCGAGGAGTTATGGTGCTTTCTAAGGGTGCTCATGTGAGAAATCTATTTCAACAAGATGCATGGACTATCTAGTGTAATAATAATTATATTCCTGTAGTTAAGATATTTGTAGAATCTACATGTTCATCATTAGAACTAGCACAGAGAGGAGTTTATGTCTACTTTAGATGAAGATACTTTCTAGATACCAAAGTGACCTCTTACTCATGAAAGCAAGTTACCTAAAGAGAAAACAATTATATGACACCAAAGAATGGGTCATATAGGTGAGAAGTGTCTAAGGACCTTGACAAATATAGATATCTTTGAGGAATTGAATGATTGTGCTCTTCAATTTAATTTTTGCGAACATTATAAATATGGTAAACAAATTTGTGTTTGATTTTATTCCACTTGTCACAAATCTTTTAGGGTTTTGGACTTGATTCATTAAAATGTATTTAGTGGACATATCCATGATTGAAGAGAATTGAATCAACACGATGACTTGTTTCGATATCAATTGGACATCACACCATTTTATTTTATTTTGTTATGGCTTGGTTTGAGGAATTAGAATTACACTATCGAACTACACATTATAAGGAGTTTAGAACTTGACACCACTATGTGGCTGATGTAGATCACAAACTTAGATGTAGAGATGGATATTATAGGAGATCCATAAAAAACTAATGAGAGGTGAAAGGGACCCAGAGTGTGAGGATATACATGTAGTTAAAGATATAGTATAGGGAATAGAAGTACTATTAACCACCACTAGGTTGTAGCCTAACATATATGCCCTTGTGATATATTGTAATCTTGTTTCAATTTTAATAAAATAATGAGAAATATTTTGGAGGATGGTTTTTCTCTCTTTGAGAGTTTTCCTAGGGTATATCTTATGTTGTTTTATTGAAAGTTATTGTTGTTTGAATATTTTGTCTATTTTGGTTGTAGAGCTAGATAGTCCTTCATTAGACCCTCCTACTGTGATTGCATAACAAACACCTATCAAACTACAAACATTTACAATGAATTAATTAGAAATTTCATAGCATATTTCAATAGTCAGAAGTATTAATTTGATTACAAAGAATAAAGAAAGAAATGTTATGTTTTTTAATGATTAATTATATTCATTCCTTACATTTTTCCCATTCGAATGACATTCAAAGCAAGAAGAAAAAAGAAGTGCATAGTTCTCCTTTTATAATTAAATTCATTATTTTACTTCAAAGTAGTTTCCTCTCTACATGCATGCAAGGACACAAAATTAGAAAAATACACGAAAATATAGGGTTTAACTTAAATTAAATTGATTTTAAATTACTCATTTGCATTAATTTTTTGTATTTAGAAAAATCCTAAACATTTATTGCAAACATGAAAATAAGACAACAAACTTATTGCACATTTTTTATTTGAACTAAGAAAGCTCCCAAACTTAGTCAAACTTTTAATAATCAAACATCAACAAACACATGCATAAAAAACTCATCCACAAATCAAAACTAGTAGAAAAACATACAAAGTAAAGCTTCAATGAGGTTTTAGTTATATTTTCTTTCTTAATCACATTTGGCATATTACGCTGATGTGTTTAGGCATAATAAAGGATTGGGTGAAAACTACTTTGAAGGATTTAAGGTCAAATTTATCAACTCTTAAAGCCACTAAGGAAGAACAAACATAAAGTTTATATTAAATCCTATAGGAAAACAAGATATTATGAGCACACAAGGTCACTCATGTAAATGAAACCCTCAAGCAAGATATTATCCATCTTGATGCACACTCTATAATTGTACAACAAAACCTTCATGAAGTCTACTGAGAAGTTAGCACCCTACAAATCACAACCAACACCCATTCCACCACTCATACACAAAATTCAAACATCCTCACCATTCATGAGATAGTAGTTCGTTATGAAGAAGTTAGCCCACCTCATTCCTCACCTTTACACCTATTGTTGCCTCACAAACAATAGTAGCATGTTTTTATTTGGCCATGATAAACTATAGGTGTTCCCACCATTAATTAGCCATGCATACCAAGGGTGATTCAAATTGGGTGAACATGGACTTATGCACTAGATTATCTCAATCTACAAGGGGGTCTCTTATTTTGTTTGTGGGGAAATGCACTAAAACAATTGGCTACTCCCATCTATAATATGAAGTGGGTTTAATCGAAGCTGGTTTAGTTGAATCATCTTTGGTCAAGCCAAGTCCTACCACTAGGCATTACATGGTATTATGGGTGTGCTAACTAGGTTTGATCAAACCTTTTTTTATTTTTGGGCATGATTGGATTTGACATTTCTTCATTCTAACACAAAAGTAGGAAACATGTACTTTCACACCTTTAATGTGTTTCTTGATAGTGATACTTACTGAACTAGAGGACACTCTTACATATGTGGTCCTAGTTTCTCAACTTGTCATGTTTGGCATCCAATCTAATGGGTTAACAACTATATCTTGAAAAAGGTCATAAGATTTTAATTTCCAAATAGGAAGACTAGTTTGTGTTACAAGGCCTAGTCCAAATAATATGCTACACATGACTTAATCTCTAGATAAGAAAAGGATGAGATTGATTATTAGTTCATACCATGGTTAACAAGTTAAAGTATAAGTAAATACACTAAATAAATTAAATTGAAAACTAGGACAATATATTCACAACGTTTATATAAAATAGATTAAAAGATAACTACAAGTATAAAGGGTGTGCACTTCTATTTGTTACATAAACAATAAATTGATAAAATCAACCTAAAAATTACTAAAATTGATGAAGTAATTAGATAATCAATATATTAATATATTAATGATGGTAATTTCAATTTCTAAGAGTACAATTAGTACTCTAGGACTACAATGGACAATCATTCACCCTAATTGGCCTTGTGTTATCGAAATCAGTATTTCTGTGTTAGGGATACTCTTTCACTAGTGGTTTTTTTAATATCTTATATAATTTCTATTATTCTCCGTTTCATCTAGAATTTTAGGCTAAACATGATTGATTAAGAATAACATTTCATTTTTAAATTATTATATGTTTAATTATAATAGTATAATTATATTTTATTTAATATATTATATTTTTGAATGGTAAAATAGTAAAACTTTGTTTTATTTAATATATTATATTCTTCAATGGTTAAATAGTCAATAGTAATTTTAAACTTGATTTCTATGAAAGACTTGTAAATAGTTATCCTATATTTATTGGAAAAATATATCTTTGACCATTGAACTAGATGATTTTTAAAAATAACCATAAAACTATTTGATATTAGTATAATAAACTCTTTTGTATATTGAAAAACAATCATGATACTATGACTAACATGTTAATTAAATATATGGCAATGCCTATTGATTCAGTTTAGTATATGAGCTTAAACAGCACCACTCATATACAATATTTTTTGCACACAGTAAATTTGTAAAAATAGTTTATTTTATTTAAATGTTATATTTTTTAGTGGTCAAACAATTAACAGTAAATTTTCAGTTCATTCCTACAAAACTATGGTAAATAGTTATCTTATCTTTATTGGTTAAAATTTACTTTCGCCAATTAAAATGAATGACGTTTAAAAAGTCATAACACTCCTTAATATCATTCTAATAAACTTATTGAGACCAGCATAATAATACTATGAATGATATGATAATTTGATATGTGACAATCCAAAAATTCTTTTCTATCATGTAAAGAGGCATTAAGACTTCAAATATTGCTTTTTTCATTTTTAATTTAGAAATAGCAGAAATTAAACATGGATTGCAATGTTACCAGCTCCTGCAGATAATATAACACTAATGGATCATAGTTGCTTTTAACCCCTCCTCAATGGCATCAAAAATCTTCTCCTCCAAGATATTTTACTGCATTTTTTTAAGACAAACGTATCAGAAGCCATTGAGGGAGAGGTACGAACAACTTCATCCAGTAATAAACTTCTAGCATAGCCTTCTCACGGCCCAAGTAAGGTTGATAAAACAATACGAGAAGCCATGTTTAACTTCCAGACTTTAGAGTTAACCGCAATATTGGTAGACAAGCGATTGCCAGTATACGAAGCATTTGAGGTAGAATATATAAAGAGTTTGAGGGGTGGTGTAAAATATTATTCTTTGGACGCAGTCAATATCAGCAATTAAATGTGATTACGATACTGAGTTCAGTGCGCTCTCATTGGCAGACATGCATATATATATCAAAATCTGGTAATATAAATAGCAAATAAGATAGAACATTTAGGGATAAAAAGAATTTGAGATCTGCTTACATTTCAGATTTTTTTTTTTAAAAAAAAAATCATTGCCAAAAATTGTACGAATTAAAGTGACATGTCTAAATATGCATTCATCCAATAACTCTCCGGGACCACTGAGACAAGTTAACTTACATTATTTGAATCTATGCAATCCGTGTTACATTGAATCACATATAATCTTTGGAATATCGTATACACAACTGAGGCATTGAGAAGACAAAAATGGAAAAGTGGTCTCACTTAATGTATGGGAGTTCTATTTGGGTAAGCTTGTCGTTTCCTTTAATGAGAGGTTAGTTACAGTTGAGAGCCTTTTTGGATTTCAAATATTAAGTGGAAACAACTTTACAGTAATAAGATTCCAACTAGACATTGAGCAATTCCCATTTACAATTAATGGACAGCTCACATGGCATACGTTGTACACGTATTCATAAACATCATTTTATTTATTTAGAGACAAAAATGGAGTCTTAAGAGTTGAAAGAAAATAAAGTAATAACTTCTAAATAATCTATATATATATATATATATATATATCTATATAATAGATTATATTGTTTTAAGAGTCAATGCAGTGTATTTTGTGATAGATGGCTCTTAGCAATTTATCAATGTAAGTTTATGTACAAAATTTTGTTAGTATATATGTATGTCAAATTACAAAACTAATTTTGTGTCATTTTTATTATTTTTTGCTTTATAAAAATTATATCTTTAGTTGTGGATTTGATCTTTGTTTGTGGATTTGGCCTTTGTTTGCAATTGCACTTCTAATTAGTTGGAATTTAATCATTTTGGGTGTTTCAACCTATATCTAAAATGAGCACTATCATGGACAACTTTGATAGTTTTCTACATCAAGATCGTTCTTTTGTCAAATCCTTCAAATAGATTTAACAATGCTACAATAATCAAACACATGCCAAACAATCATGCAATATGCCTAATTAATGTTGAAATTATATACTAACTTTAGACTTTAAGAATGTCTAAAGGTAGGATCAATTTAGGTTAAGGTTAACTGTCAAATATTAAAAATAAACATGTCACTTTTTATTCTAATTACTACATTTGAGACAGATAGATAAAACTAAGTCCAAAATAGAAGGGAAAAGTACAATGTTTATGTAAACTTCACCTATGTGTGATTCTTGTCCTATCCTAATTTCTTATTAATACTTGTGCTATATTTGTCACACCCCATTTTTGAACTGTACTTTTAGACAAATTTTATTACTTTAATTTGGTTAAGTATATTATATGCTTATAAGTACCTAGTCACTATGTATTTCAAATAATAATATTTATATTAAATGATAGCATGTTTTATTATTATGTAGTGATCATATAATCATTATGTGCAGATATTTGCTTTATAGATGTATTTTGATAAGAATACTAATCCTTATATTGGAAATCAATGATTTATGTGGTTAAATTGATAATTAACATTTATGACATGATTATGATGAATCGGTGGATTCCATTATAAATATATTATAAGTATTATATTGTAATGATTTTTCTATGAAGATTATTGATTTGGTGAATAATCTTTGACTCTAGTGGTCATGAGGTGAATGCACCACAAGTTTACAACCCTCTAGTTTGAACAGGGAGAGTATCATTGGGGGAGGGTGACATCAATACGAAATCGTAGAATTGTCCCATAATGCTGAAAACATCCACACAGTGCACTCTTCCACAAGTAAAAGCTAGAGATGTTATGATTGTTGACTTGTAGCCTTATGCATAGGGTTTAATGTCTCTTTCATGGCTATTGATGTTGATTGATTTAGCACAAGTTATCTTTCTACAGAAGTGTTCTGAAGGTATCTAAAGTAAGTATTGCATGGGTTATTTTGTTTTGGTTAATTATAGTAAGGAGTTTGATTGTTTGGAGTTAAAATGTTTTCTTTTGAAAATAAATAAACATTAGTTTAAATCATTATTTATCCAATTTTTGAATTTATTGTAATCATGGGAAATAACTGGAAAAGAGAGGATTGTCAGCGTGGGAAGTTAATATGAAGTTGTTCATCATAATGGCCACCACTTTTGCCCTATTTCTCTCTGAAAAATTACTCTTCCTAATGAACTGGAAAGTGGAGTGCAAAGTGCATGAGTTTTATTATAGTGTTTCAAGTGCTTTCTACTTAAATATCATCCATTTTAATGGTCAAACAATCAATAACAATTTTACATTTCATTCATAATAAAAATTGTTAAATATTGTTAAATATTCGTCCTATTTTTATTGGTCAAAATTGATTTTTAGCTGTTGAAGTGGATAATATTTCAGAATAACCTTTCATTTGAAAGAGGAAATTTTGAGCGCTGATTGACTACCCAAAATGGATGGAGGTTAAGGGAGATTAGTGAAAGAATATAGGGCATGGAGAGGACAAACACAGAGTGCAGAGATTACAGTGTTTGGAAGGAACAAAGGAGTGAAGAAAAATAGTACTCATATATAGCTACAAATAGTATTCAAACGATATTTTTCATTGAGAATGAGAATGGAATTTTGTTATCATTAGTGATTATGTTGGTTGTGAATTTACATCACTGTGATTCATAGGAAGATATTTTTGTTAGTGACAAGAGAACTGAAGCAATGCAATGACTTATTGGATTATCAAACTAGCAGACAGTCACAATTGCATGATGACTTTTGGAGCCCAAATAATTGGAATTTGTGACAATCAAGGAGGATATATGAAATCTTATTGGTTACATGGGAAATGACATTGGACATCACACCATTTTATTTGTTGTTGTGATGGCTTGGATTGAGGAATTAGCCTTGCACTGGCTGACTACACATTGTAAGGAGTTTAGAACTTGGCACCACTATGTAGCTGATGTAGATCACAAAGTAGGTAGAGATGGATACTTAGAGGAGATGCATAAAAAAATTAACGGGAGGAGAAAGGGATCAGAGTACGAGGATAGACATGGAGTTTAGGATAGAGTTTAGGGAATCAAAATTCTATTAACTATCACTGGGTTGCGGATTAACATATATGCCCTTGTAATAGATTTAATCTTGTTTTGGTTTTAATAAAATAATGATAAATAAAACACCTATCTTTGCAAACATTTACAATGAAATAATTCGAACATTCATAGCATATTTCAATAGGGAGAAGTATTAATCTGATTAAAAGAAGAAAGAAAGAAACATTAAAATTTTCAATGATTAATTGCATTCATTCCTTACATGTTTATCATTCGAATAACATTCGAAGAAAGAGGAGAAAAGAGGTGTATAGTTTTCCTTTTTATAATTAAATTCATGATTTTACTTCAAAGTACTTTCCTCTCTACGTGCATTCAAGCACGTAAAATTAGAGAAATACACAAAAACAGAGGACTTAGATTAAATTCATTTGAGCAGAAAAGATTCAAATTAAATTGATTTTAAATTACTCATTTACATTATGATTTTTGTATTTATAAAAATCATAAATATTTATTGCAAACATGAAAATAAAACAACAAACTCATAGCACATTTTTATGTAAGCTCAAGAAACTCCCAAACTTAGTCAAACTTTGGATAATCAAACATCAACAAAAGCATCTATTAAAAAACTCATCCAAAAATCAAAACTAGTAGAAAACATACAAACTAAAGCTTTAAAGAGGTTTCTAGTTATAATTTCTCTTTTAATCACATTTGACATATTATACTTACATGTGTTTAGGCATAATAAAGGATTGGGTGAAAACTACTTTGAGGGAATTGGGGTCAAATTTAGTGACTCTTCAATCCATTAAAGAAGAACAATCTTAAAGTCTATAGTAAATCATATAGGAAAACAAGATATTATGAGCACATGAGATCACTCATCTAAATGAAACCCTCAAGCAAGAGATTGTCCATCTTGATGCTCACTCTATAATTATTATACAAAACCTTGATGAAGTCCATTGATATGTTGGCACCCTACAAATCACAACCAAAACCCATGCCACCAGTCATACACAAAATCTAAACATCCTCACCATTCATGAGATAGTTCCTTGTGAAAAAGTTAGCCCACCTCATTCCCCACCTTTACACCTATTGTTTCCTCACAAATAGTAGTATTATGTTTTTATTTGTCCATGATGAACTACAAGTGTTCCCACCATTAATGAGCCATGCATAGTAAGGATGAGTCAATTTTGGTGAAGATTCTCTCAATCTACAAGGGGGTCTCTTAATTTGTTTGTGGGGGAAAGTGCTAAAATAATTGGCTACTCCCATCTATAATATGAAGTGGGTTTAATTAAAGGTGGCTTAGTTGAATCTTCTTTGGTGAAGCCAAGTCCTACAACTAGGCACTACATGGTAATATGGGTGTGCTGACTAGGTTCGATCAAACCTATGTATTTTTGGGCATGCATGGATTTGGCATTTCTTCATTTTAACACAAAGTAGGACTCATGTACTCTCACATCTTTTTTGTATTTCTTGATAGTGATACTTATTGAATTAGAGGAGGCCCTTACATATGTGCTCCTAGTTGCTCAACTTGTCATGTTTGGCATCCAGGCTAATGAGATAACAACTATATTTTGAAATAATAACATAGTAAATAAATGTGAACAAAAAAAATGAGCGTAGGTTGAAATGGAAATGGGCATGGGAGGAACCCTAAATAGGGTGAGAAGGATTGAGGATCACTCCAAGGCAAAATCAACATTGAAGGAGCCAGTGGTGAAGAGGATGAAGGAGCAGGAAGTGATGAGGAGGATGGTTATGCAAACACTGTTTGGAACCTTCCATCTAAGGAAGATGTTGACATTCACTTATTGGAGCTCTAGTTGGATGCCCAGAGCTCTGTAGCTCATGCATGGTTGAAATCCCTTGGCTAAAATGTTGTTGGGGAGGGTGATCTCAGAAAAGCACTAAGGAGAGGCTTCCTCTCCTCCTAGCATGGATCTGACGGCAATAGGAAGAATTCCCTTGTTGCAGGTATTGCCCCTTTGGTTTCAAGGGAGTCTGAAAATGGGGTTATGTGCCAAAAAGCCCTTGAACTAGGGAGATCGAGGGTACCTTATCTTGTCCAAGTGGCTGAAATTTCTGAGCTGACACTGGACTCCCAACTAGATGGATTTTTAGGAGACGAGTCCTTTGTTGATTCTATGGAAGCTGTTGTGGGGCTAGGGTTGTCGCCGACCGAAGGAGTTGGGCTCTCTACCCTATCTAAGCCAAGGGACACTAGCACTCATCACATAAACCCTTATTTGTCGAAATACTCTAGTATTCTAGGTCAAGGTTGGAAGATCTTTATCCCTGATTATGTGATGGATAGATCCTACTCTTTATGGAAGAATGCCCTGGTGGGAAAAATTCTAGGAAATAGACCCAATGTTGAAAACATCAGGCACTGGGTTAAAGGGAAATGGAGATTGAAATGTTATGTGGAGATTATGGTGATGAGAAAGGGGTTCTTCCTCTTTTCTTTCTCACTCTTGGAAGATAGTTTACATATCCTTGAGGGGGGTCCCTAGTTATTTGGAAGCTCCTTTCTTTTCCTTAAGAATTGGGAGACTAGCTTGCACCTTGAGAAGGATCAGATTGACAGTGTTCTAGTCTGGGTCAGACTCTACTATTTATCTTTAGGGTATTGGGATGACGATGTTTGGACTGCTATTGCTAGTTCCTTAAGTAAGTTCATTGCTCCGGACAAGGTGACTTTTGTCAATTCAAGTATGCACCCTTGTTAAGTTTGAAAAAAATTAACTACCTGTTGAAACATGGAATCATTCTCGGATGTCGATCTCCTTTCATGAGAATGAATCTCCAGAGTGAGCTGGTTCTCTTATAATTCCTAAACTAATGACTTGAGGGGAAAAAGGATAGAAGGATGTAATTGAAATGCAAACTAACTCTAGAATCTAAACTTGATGAATTTCTATCACTCACAAACATATCCTCTAACCTAAATCCTCACAATTCCACCGATAGTTTATTCCTTAGGTAATTTGCAACAAGGTTTGGATCAAACCCAAACTACAACTAGGAAAAAACTAAGTTTCAATAGCATTGAGACATAATAAAGGACAGAAAAAGTCACAATATAACATCAGATCAAGACTGCAAAATATGTGAAACAGGATGATTTTCTATTAGAACTGGAAGGAGTATAATGCATGAAAATAAAAAATGAGCCAACTGCCTATATACAACTCTTCCTGTGAACAAGAGAGAAGAAACTGATGCTAACTTACTGAGAAAAATTAACACTTTTCTCCTATAAATGCCTCTAAAAGATCTCCTTAGAAGAAAGCTAAAAAAGCTCGTAAAAATAGACATGCAAATCCATTTTTGGAATCCTTCAAAAAGCCTCCAAAAATCCCCTCAAACTACTTCCAAACTGCAAATAAAAGCTTCCAACTTGATGTCCTAGGTGGCCCCACCAAATCTACATTAAAATAGATCCAATCTGCCTCATAAAAGAACATATTATGTCATCTATTGCCCAATTCCGCCCAAGAAGAAAGCAAAGTGCTTTAACTGCCTAAAAATAGTTAAACTTTAAAAGCAATTTATAATTTTATTCCTTTGAAGTAAACTTTACAATATGTTTGTAGTTTTATTCTTTTATTCTCCCAATCTAGCCTATGTAAAATATTGTTTTTTCTTATAAAAAATCATAAAAATAATATCAAAGAATTATATGATATCTGTAAAGAATAAAAAATTCTGATTGGCTTGTCTTCATGTGACTTGGCATCCACGTGGCATATACATCTCTCCATGATGGTAATTTTCAACTATTTTCAAGGCATAATATTTTCTCTCCAAGGTGTATCCATATGACACATTTAACATACATCATGGTGTTGGCTCAACATATCATAATGGCATAAAAGATTCGAGAGAACATGTGCTCGACCTCCTCTAACCTCATGAGCCTAAACAACATGTGATAAACACTTAATACCATGGGGGATACTAGTTTGAATCTCCAAAAGATAAAAAAAATATGATGAAAAGTGCTCATATCACTTAGGATTCGAAAGAAACCCTAAGAACAAAATACCCTAGCCCGCACTTATTGGGCTTATTTGCAACACACATTTTTTGAAGAAAGTGGCTATGTGGCAACCATGGAAACCCTGTAGTTTCAAACATGAAAACTTGGAACTTCCTTGCACTATTGAGTGTGGTTTGGGTTGATTCATGGCAAATTTCAAAGGTAAAGACCCTCATTCAGGCATATGTGATTCTTTTCTCTGTGAGTTCTTTCCTTTCTGAGGTAAAAATGGTTTCAATAGTCGTGGCTTCTATATACCTTTCTAATAAATTTGTTTACATTTTGTTCACTATCCCTTCTATCTGTGTATGGTTTCATGGATGATATGCTTAGTTTATATTATGTCTAAACCTTGCATGAAGATCTGAAGGTTACTCGATGAGAGATATGGTTGCCTCAACCACTATGTAATTTCTAGATATTTTAGATTGTCTGCTTTGACCCACAGCCACACATATGATTGTTCTTGCATTACTTAAGGTTTCAAAAATATTTTACCTTGTTTAAAGCCATAGAGCTCAAACCCTAATGAAAACATTGTCCTTTGATGAAACATAAGGTTGAAACCCTAACAGCCTATGGCCATATTTATGCTCAACTTTCACACTTGACAACCTGTAGATGACTACCACAAACACATTTCAACCTTGATATTATTGCACTCTGTATATGGGGTTTTCATCCTCGACCTGTAGGAGTAGTCTATCTTCTTTCATGATGAACTCTGTGGCTTTCAACTCTATATTAATTTCTAAACATAATCTCTTCTTTGTCTCTTTATCTGCATATGATATATTATCTTGACACCTAGAGGCTTCTTTGTTTGTTTTTGATATTATTTGTGAAGAACTATATCAGGCTTTCTCTCCTTCTTGTAGCTCATTACCATACAATCTCTTTGTGTGATAAATGAAAGACTGTCTTAGATTTGATGCATCAAAGGCTTGAATACAATTTTGAGCATGTGTAACTCTGTAGCTTTGACTTTTGATGCATATTATGTTAAGCTATAGCTTCATTGTCATTTTTATCTAGCATATTCATTTTATTTTCTTTCATGCATAAAAGCTCATGTAGCTACACATGATTAGCATATAGCTCTTCAATGAATATTTTAGTCCTTGTCCATGAGGTATTATGGCTATGCTCTGTGTTTATTTTTCTTAGCTACTCCATTGTGATCTCAATTATGAAATGAGGAGGCATACGTTGTGTTATTCTTGAATACACCTGTACATGACATATGATCATAACACTCTCCTGCTATGTCACTCATCAAGGGTCGATACTCTTATCATTTCACAACCATTGCTCTATACATGAATACACTCAACATATACAACCTGATTCATTTCTACTTGAAGCACAACTAACATCATAGCCTCTCACAGGTATCACTAATCTTGACAGCATATACAAACTCATACCATTACAACATGACACCTTTTGATAACATCACTTGTTCCTTTTTTCTCTTGATGACCCTCTGACACCTGGAAGGATTGTAAATGCATAGCTATTGTATTGTGATTAGCTGCTACATTGTATACTTTTGCATGGTGATAATGATATTTGACTTGCATCTCCTATATTACTGTAACATATGGCATGACACAAAATCATAAAGGCTTGTCATACCTGATCAAGGCACTATGGATTAAGTGGTCTCCTTGTATTAGCATTACTTCTTTGAAATTTTACAAAGACACAATGGGCCATATGATCTGGTTGTCTTGTATGTAAATGGTAGTCCCTTATCATTGAAACATTGACCTTCTCTATATGAATATGTACTTATGAGTCTTTGATATATGTTTCTGGGACTATTCCAATATTAATGTTATGAGTGTCCTTGTACTCTTCTACTACCAGATCTGCAATACTAGCATGTTTCTTACATAGATATGCATTGAATGTAGAATGTGATACACATTGTTCTGATGCTCAACTTATCAGTAGCAAAATGTGAAGCATAATTAGACATATTTCATCATTTAAAAGGCAAGTTATGTAATTTGAATTCTAAATTTGATTTTACTACTCCACTTAAATGAGAAAGTATGATGGTTGGTACTCACCTATCCTTGCAAACTTGCTTACTGGTTTTTAAGGGATACTCCTATTGGATTATTGATCATGGATAAGTAAGAAATCCTCAAATAGGCAACACTTGTGAACACTTATTCTTTTATCAGTCTGGTGATTATATATGCATTATGTACTCCTGATCATTATCATGCCTGAGAATGTCATTTTCATGACAGTTGGAGCAATGACATAAGTTGTTATATGCATTAAATGTTGTCCGCCATCAGTTTAGGTCATGTTCTTGGTTACATTTCATACCTTGAAGTGAAATCAGGGTCATGTCTTGAAATGGGACTGATGCATATGATTGTTCTTGTTATTCATTTATCTTGTCATGTGAATGTGATCAATGATCTTCATCTTTCTATTCATCCCTTGTGAGATCAAGGGGTAGCAACATACTAGGCTCAACGCTTGTGGGAGCCTATTTGACACCACATGCTAAATGTGATCAATCAACTTCATGATTTGTCTTATACCTGCACATGAAACAAATAGATTAGAATAAAAGAATGGTGCTCTATGTTTGCTTCTCTTCAATTCCTTCTAGATATGGATATTTCTCATTCAATCAATACATTATAACTAAAGTATTATGCATCTTCTTATAGATGAAGGATTTTCATAACCAGAGCTTCTAACGGGACCCTTCCCACATTTTTTTAGGTACATGCCGAGGTTGGGAGAAGGACTGGAGGCTACTCTGAAGATCAACCAAAACGATGCAATGATGGCTGTCTTTCCCTCCTCCTTCATTAGATGCATAGTATTTTGTTTATATTTGCATGAGTTCAGCTATAACCCACGGCTTGTGCAGGACATCCGATATGTCTTAGTTTCCTTCAATGCAATGTTTATTCCTTTATGTATTCAAACTTGTAAATGAATAACCATTTTGATGAATGAATAGTTATCTCATTTTACTATTTTGCAATGCAATGAATGATTTGAAACTTTTCTTTCCTTCCTAACCAAGTAAACTGCATTTGTCATATTAACTATGCAACTATCACACAAAAGAAGTAAATCAAACCTCATTCAAAAATGATAAATATTAAATATGCTCAGCCAATTTTTGAACTGTGGTAAAAAAAGGTAACATTTCTGGTGACTTTTGCGATATGCTTGCCTGCTAAGCATCTGACCAGTTGCCTTGATATCCATTGGGCATTGAGTCATACTCTATCCTTCTTAGAAATTCAGAAAACATTGTAATTGAGCTCTCCAATAGTTCAAATAGCAAAAGAAAACTGAAAACAACTCTACTAAAAGTAAACTAACAGGCCCTGATGACCAAAAATAATGTACAGCAGCATTTAGGGAAACCAAACTAACTAAAATAAATGTGTGGGAAGCACTTATTGACTGAGAACACTAACTCTAAGCTACTCTAACTAGCCTACTTAGCTGATCAAACAAAACCATTCACTATTTGAGTGAAATAACTCCCCATCCTGACCAACTGAGGATGCTTCTCATGCTCACAAACTGGCAATAAGGAGTGAAATACAAGGACACTCCTTACAAATTGATGTACCACATCAGAACAATTACAACCAAAGATTTGAATCCATTGATTCTGTTCAATCATACCTCTAGTTTGCCATGAATGAGCAAGCTAGTTTTGCTATTCTAGAACTGCAATCTCATCCTTAGTAGAACTGAAAATGCTTTTAACCTTGCTAGTTACTCCATTGGCCAAATCCCTAATAGGGCAACCTCTTGTAAGGATGTAGCCTAAATTTTCATTGCTAATTTTAGTCTCATTGGCAGCCTCTTCAAACATAACTGCTTCTTGCCTTGGCTGAGACACGACTTCAACCTTATGTTCCTCCACAAACAAGCTATCCTAATGTGATTTCTCTTGGAACAGTCCTTGGTCCAAATGGCCTTCATCGCACCTTGTTAGTTTGTCTACATTTCCTCTATCAATGCTAACTAACAAAGGAAGGTTAGCAAATAGAGCAGTCAAAACCTGAGTTCTAACACTCTCCTTTACCTCTCCACCTTATTGCTCCATACATTCCCCCCTAAAAGATGAATGTTTGACATCTAAATTTGAAACAAAAAGCTCAAGATCATCCTAGAACATGTCTTATTCACATTCCTCTTGAATTTTTTATGAAAGAGGACTAGTTTTTACCACATGATAGCACTCAGTCAACTATGTAAGTTGCATGCTAGGCTCTCTTTCAAGCTCTTCTACATGATCCAAAACTTTAGCTTCAATCAGCAGCTCACCAAATGGTTGAGGATCCTCATGCTGCTGCGAAACTACTACCTCTAGTATGGGCATGTTCTCTTCCTCTAGTTCAAGAAAACTAGGTAACTAATCAAACAAGATTACTAGATCTTCTTCATGATCTAGTGCCTTCTCAGATGAGACTTGGGCTTCCAGTCTTTGCAATTGAAGGCTTTCACCCTATGACTTTTGCATCCTACTTTCATGCATCTTATGAATAGCTTTAGAAGAAATTCAAATGAATCAAAATTCAAAGGGGTTAGTATAAAATTTGAATCTACTTGTAGCAGTTAATTTTCTACAAAAAAATTAACATCTTTTCCAACACAAGGAAGTTCTACGGTGCAAAAATTAGAAGGTTCATTAGGAGTCTTTTTTGGCCTGATCTTCTGCTGCTCTAACCAATACTACTCCAAAGCTACTTGTAGTAAATTTAGCGGCCTATCTCTATTCTATTTGTCAACAGACTAATCTCAAATGCTGACAGGCTCCTCAGCAAAATTAGATCCTCTGAGACTTGAGATTCTAATTTTCTGAGGAGTCTATTTGCATTCAAGATCTCCTACTTGGTAGGAAGAGGATTCTTCAGGTGGCCTGAAACTCAGAGTTTGCACTTGAGTGGTATTAAGAGGCTTATCTTGTCTGACACTTGGGATGTTATACTCATGTGCCTTTTATTGAGTAGGTTGTTCTACGAGAGCAGGGGCTACTTGAGCTCGAGAAAGCAAGAGCTTTGTTTGTTCAACTACCTCTTTTTCCAGATTCTCTTCAAATTGTCTCTTTTGAGTCTCCCACTCCTTATCAGAAATAAAGACCCCCCAGGGTGACTGCTCTGGATGTTGAAGGTAAACTTGATGATTCAACTCTTGCAGCTGCAAATCAGGCTCTTCATACTATCTTGGTTGAAATCCCCCTCCTTGCTGGTATTGACAACCTTTTATACTTGCAATTTGCTGCTTAAATTGTGCTTTTTGTGCCTCCAACTCCTACTCATGCAGATATGCTAGGTAAGCAAATTCCTCCTGGTGTTGTTTATACTCTCATTCCCTCTCGATATCTTCCATATGCCTATTAAAGTCTAACAGAATATCTGTTGCCATGTCATTAATTGTATACAGGTGGTAAGGAAATTGACCAAGGGTGGGTGGGTGGCAATTATAGTGTGCATACTCGCTTTGCAGGGCCATAGAATTGGAAATAGTAGCTTGATTGGCTTGATATGGCTGATAGGGAGCCCTATGAATGACATTTTCATAGTATGGTAGTGGATATTCATACTACCTATGAAAATCTGACATTTCTACTCATATGTAAGCTAGAAAATGGAATGGAAAGGTAATTTTATAACATACCAGTACTTGATCATACCGGAACCA
This sequence comes from Cunninghamia lanceolata, assembly GCA_027924645.1. NCBI lineage: Eukaryota > Viridiplantae > Streptophyta > Pinopsida > Cupressales > Cupressaceae > Cunninghamia > Cunninghamia lanceolata. The sequence continues at coordinate 8,454,536 of BSBN01000934.1, forward strand.
GTAGATTAGAACTTAGAGTCACCAGGTATACTTACAAGAAGCCTCCAAAGGCTAGAACACTACTGCATATACTAGGACAACAGTTTGAAGATTAAAAAAAACTTCTCTGAAAATGCTTTCAGAGTCCCACTGGGCATGCCAAAAACTGTTGTCAATTCAAGTATGCACCCTTGTTAAGTTTGTGAGAACTTAACTACCTATTGAAACATGGAATCATTCTCAGATGTGGGTCTCCTTTCATGAGAATGAATCCCCATAGTGAGCTGGTTCTCTTATAATTCCTAAACTAATGACTTGAGGGGAAAAATGATAGAATGATGTAATTGAAATGCAAACTAACTCTAAAATCTAAACTTAATGAATTTCTATGACTCACAAACAAATCTTTTAACTTGAATCCTCACAATTGCACTGATAGTTTATTCCTTAAGTAATTTGCAAAAAGGTTTGGATCAAACACAAATTACAATAGGAAAAAACTAAGTTTTAACAACATTGAGACATAATAAAGGACATAAAAAGTCACAATATAACATCAGATCAAGACTGCAAAATATGTGAAATGGGATGATTTGCTATTAGAAATGGAAGGAGTACAATGCATGAAAATAAAATATGAGCCAATTGCCTATATACAACTTTGCCTGTAAAGAAGAGAGAAGAAACTAATGCTAACTGACTAAGAAAAATTAATACTCTTCTCCTATAAATGTCTCTAAAAGATCTCCTCAGAAGAAAGCTAAAAAAGCTCCTAAAAATAGACATGCAAATCCATTTTTAGAATCCATAAAAATCCTCCAAAAACCCCTCAAAGTGCCTCCAAACTAGAAATAAACGCTGACAACTTGATGTCCTAGGTGGCCCCACCAAATCTGCATTAAAACAAATCCAATCTACCTCATAAAAGTACATATTATGTTATCTTTTGCCCAATTCTATCCAAGAAGAAAGTAAAATGCTTTAACTGCCTAAAAATAGTTAAACTTTAAAAGCAATTTATATATTTATTGCTTTAAAGTAAACTTTACAATGTGTTTGTAGTTTTATTCTTTCTTTTTCCCAATCTAGCCTATGCAAAATATTGATTTTTCTTATAAAAAATCATAAAAATAATATCAAAGAATTATATTATATCTGCAAAGAATAAAAACTCCTGATTGACTTGTATTTATGTGATTTGGCATCCACGTGGCATATACATCTCTCCATGATGGTAATTTGCAACTATTTTCAAGGCATGATATTCTCTCTCCAAGATGTATCCATATGACATATTTGACATACATCGTGATGTTGGCTCAACATATCATAATGGCATAAAAGATTCGAGAGAACATGTGCTCGACCTCCTCTAAGCTCATGAGCCTAGACATCATGTGATCAACACTTAATACCATGAGGGGTATTAGTTTGAACTTCCAAAAGATTAAAAAATGTGATGAGAAGTGCTCATATCACTTAGGGCTCAAAAGAAACCCTAAGAATAAAATACCATAGTCCGCCTTATCGGGCTTATTTGCAAAACACATTTTTTGAAGAAAGTAGCTTTGTGGTGGCCATGGAAACCCTAGGGTTTCAAACATGAAAACTTGGAACCTCCTGGCACTATTGAGCACAGTTCTAATCTGTTCTTGGAAGATTTCAAATGGAAAGACCCTCATTCGGCATATGTGATTCTTTTCTCTGTGATTTCTTTTCTTTTTGAGGTAAAAATGGTTTCAATAGCCATGATTTTTGTATACCTTTCTGATAAATTTGTTTAGATTTTGTTCACTATCCCTTCTATCTATGAATGGTTTCATGAATGAGGTGCTCAATTTATATTATGTCTGAACCATGCATGAAGATCTCAAGGTTACTCGATGAGAGTAATGGTTGCCTCAGCCACTGTGTGATTTCTCGATATTTCAGACTGTCTCCTTTGACCCACAGCCATGCATATGATTGTTCTTCCATTACTTATGGTTTCAAAAATATTTTACCTTCTTCAAAGCCATAGAGATCAAACCCTAATGAAAACATTGTCCTTGGACGAAAAATAGGGTTAAAACCCTAATGACCTATGGCCATATGTATGCTCAACTTTCACACCTTACAACCTATAGATGACTACCACAAACACATTTCAACCTTGATATTATTGCACTCTGTATATGGGGTTTTCATCCTCGGCCTGTATGAGTAGTCTATCTTCTTTCATGATGAACTCTGTGGCTTTCAACTCTATATAAATCTGAACATAATCTCTTCATTGTCTCTTTATCTACATATGATATATTATCTTGACACATGGAGGCTTCTTTGTTTATTTTTGATGTTACTTGTAAAGAATTGTATCAAGATTTCTCTCCTTCCTATAGCTCATTACCATGCAATCACTTTGTGTCTGATAAATGAAAGATTGTCTTGGATTTGATGCATCAAAGGCTCGAATACAATTCTGAGCATGCGTAACTTTGTAGCTTTGACTTCTAATGTATATTATGTTAAGCTTTAACTTCATTATCAGTTGTATCTGGAACAATCATGTTATTTTCTTTCATACATAAAATCTCATGTAGCTACACATGATTAGCATATAGATCTTCAATGAATATTCCAGTTCTTCTTCATGAGGTATTATGGCTATGCTCTATCTTTATTTGTCTTAGCTACTCCATTGTGATCTCAATTATGAAATGAGAAGGTATACTTTGTGTTATTCTTGAATACACCTGTATATGACATATGATCATAACACTCTCCCCCTATGTCACTCATCAAGGGTCGATACTCTTATCGTTTGAAAAGCATTGCTCTATACATGCATACACAACATATACAACCTGATTCATTTCTCCTTGAAGCACAACTAACATCATAGCCTCTCATAGGTATCACTAATATTGATAACATATACAAACTCATACCATTACAACATGACACCTTTTGATAACATCACTTGTTCCTTTTTTCTGTTGATGACCCTCTGACACTTGGAAGCATTGTAAACACATAGTTGTTGTATTGTGACTGGCTGCTACATTGTATACTTTTGCATGGTAATAATGATATTTGACTTGCATCTCCTATACTATTTTAACATATGGCATGGCACAAAAGCATAAAGGCTTGTCATAGATGATCAAGCAATATGGATTAAGTGGTCTCTTTGTATCATCATTACATCTTTGAAATTTTACAAAGACATAATGGGCCATCTGATCTGGTTGTCTTGTATGTAAATGACAGTCCCTTATCATTGAAACATTGGCCTTCTTTATATGAATATGTACTTATGAGTCTTTGTTGTACCTTTCTGGGACTGTTCCAATGTTAATTTTATGAATGTCCTTGTACTCTTCTACTACTAGATCTGCAATACCAGCATGTTTCTTACATAGATATGCATTGAATGTAGCATGTGATACACATTGTTTTGATGCTCAACTTATCAGTATTAAAATGTGAAGCATAATTCTACATATTTCATCATTTAAAAGGCAGCTTAGGTAATTTGAATTCTAAATTTGATTTTGCCACTCCACTTAAATGAGAAAGTATGATGCTTGGTACTCACCTGTCCTTTCAAACTTGCTTACTAGTTTATAATGGATACTCCTATTGGATTATTGATCATGGATGAGTAAGCAATCCTCAAATAGGCAACACTTGTGAACGCTTATTCTTTTATTAGTCTGATGATTATATATGCATTATGTACTCCTGATCATTATTATGCCTGAGAATGTCATTTTCATGATAGTTGGAGCAATGACATAAGCTATTATATGCATTAAATGTTGTCCTCCATTAGTTCAGGTCATGTTCTTGGTTGCATTTCATACCTTGAAGTGAAATCATGGTCATGTCTTGAAATGGGACTGATTCATATGATTGTTCTTGCTATTCCTTCAACTTGTCATGTGAATGTGATCAATGATCTTCATCTTTCTATTCATCCCTTATGAGATTAAGGGGCAGCAACATGCTGGGCTCAACCCTTGTGGGAGCCCATTTAACACCACATGTTGAATGTGATCAATTAGCTTCCTGATTTACCTTATACCTGCACATGAAACAAATAGATTAGAATAAAACAATGACGCTCTATGTTTGCTTGTCTTCAGTTCCTTGTACATATGGATGTTGCTCATTCAATCAATGCATTATAACTAAAGTATTATGCCTCTTCTGATAGATGAATGATTTTCATAACCAAAGCTTCTTATGGGACCCTTCCCACATTTTTTAGGTACATGCCAAGGTCAGGAGCAAGACTAGAGGCTAGTATGAAGATCAACCAAAATGAGGCAGTGATGGCTATGTCTTTCCCTCCTCCTCCATTAGATGCATTGTATTTTGTTTATATTTGCATAAGTTCATCTATAACCCACGGCTTGTGTAGGACATCCGATATTTCTTAGATTCGTTCAATCCAATGTTTATTCCTTTATGTATTCAAACTTCTAAATGAATAACCATCGTGATGAATGAATACTTATCTCATTTTACTGTTCTACAATGCAATGAATGATTTGAAACTTTTCTTTCCTTCATGAACAACTAAACTACATTTGTCATAATAACTATGCAACTATCACACAACAAAAGTAAATCAAACCTCATTTAAAAATGATAAATATTAAATCTGCTCAGCCAATTTTTGAGCTATGGTCAAAAAATGGTAATAGTGACTAAATCTTGGAAATAGTTTTATTTTGCTAGATTTTTTGTTAACATTGCTGTTGACAAAGATCTCCCTTCTTGTGTTACTCTTTCATTGAAGCTTGGTATTTGGAAGCAACAATTTTTTTATGAGGAATATCAAGGGATCTGCTTCAACTTCTTTAAAATAGGTCATGCTTCTATTGTTTGTAGATCTGGAAAAGGATGAAATCCCAAGTATATTTAGCAAGAGCCTCCCTCTCTGATTGAGGAGACTACCAATTATTTGGAAATGCATGAGAGACATGATAGCACTCTCTTAGACAATGCCTCAGAGGATGATAACAGTTGTATGATGACTATGGTGCATCATAACTCATCTGCAAACAAGGAAAATATCATAGAAACAACTTCAAGTTGTACTCCTTCTAATGGGATTACTAGCATTCAAGAGATTGGAAAAGAGAAGACTATGGGCATTGAGACCTCTCCCAAAATGTAACAAACCATTCTCGAGGACAAGCCTATGGTTGAGAACTCCTTGATGAAGTTTAGCTTTAAGCCACCATGAGTGGATTTTTTTATCTGTTCGTGGGCACTATCCATGTCAAGTTCTTCTCACCGTGCTATTCAAGGGGTGATGTTGGTTAGGTGTTGCTTGTTATTCTTTCGTGTTTGTTTTGTTGTTCCTTGTGGCCTACAACCTATTTCTTTGTCTGTGTTGTTTGTTGTCCCATCTAGTTGGCTATTCAAGGGTTTGGGCCCTTTCAAACACATATCGGTTCAAAGGTCTGATTAATAGCATTTACCATAGTCAAAACAACTATATTTTGAAAAAGGGTCCTAAGATTTGAATGTCCAAATAGGAAGACTAGTTTGTGTTATAAGGCCTAGTCCAAAGACTGGGCTACAAATGACATAATCTCTAGAGAAGAAAAGGATGAGATTGACTATTAGTTCAGACCAAGGCTAATAAATTCAAGTATAAGTATCAGTATCATTATTAATAAATACACTAAATAAATTAAATTGGAAATTAGCACAATATATTCACAAACCTTTATATAAAATAGAGTAAACATAACTATAAGTAAAAAGGGTGAGCACTTTTATCTCTTACATAAACAATAAAATCAACCTAAAAGTTACTAAAATTGCTGAGATAATTAGATAATCATAATATTAACAATGGTAATTTTAATTTCTAGGACTACAATGTAGAATCATTCACACTCATTGGCCTTGTGTTTGATATCATTCACACTCATTGGCCTTCTATTTGATATCTAAATGAGAATTTCTATAGTAGGAATGCTCTTTCACTAGTGGTATTTTTAATATCTTATATGTTTTTTATTATTCTCCATTTCATCTAGAGTTTTAGGCTAAACATGTTTGACTAAGAATCAACAATACACATTTTAATTATTATATTTTTATTTACAATAGTACAACTTTATTTTATTTAATATATTATAATCTTCAATGGTCAAGCAATACAATTTTGTTTTATTTAATATATTATATTCTTCATAGTCAATAGTAATTTTAGACCCTATTCCTATAAAAAAGTGGTAAATAGTTATCCTATTTTTATTGGAAAAATATATCTTTGACCATTGAACAAAATGATGTTTAAGAATAGCCATAAAACTGTTTGAAATCAACTCTTTTATTTATTGAAACAAGAATGATGATATTATGGCTAACATGTTAATTAAATACATGACAATGCGTATTGATTCAGTTTAGCATATGAGCTGAAGTATTTTAGCTCGACAACACCACTCATATACAACATTTTTTTACACACTAAATCTATAAATATAGTACTTTATTTTATTTGAATATTATTTTTTGAGAGGTTAATCAGACAATTAATAGTAAATTCTGAGCTCATTCCTAAAAAATATGGCAAATGTTATCCTATTTTTATTGGTCAAATTTTACTTTTAACCATTAAGATGAATGATGTTTAAAAAAACATAACACTTCTTAATATCAATCTAATAACTTATTGAAACAAGTATAACAATACTATTAATAATATGTTTATTAGATATATGTCAATGCCAATTTTTTTTTTATCATGTAAAGAGGCATAAGACTTCAAATATTGGTTTTCCTTAAATGTAGAAATAACAGAAATTAAACATGGAATGCAATGTGACTAGCTCCTAAAAATAATATAACCCTAATGGATCATAGTTGCTTTTAACCCCTCCTTAATGGCATCAAAAACCTTCTCCTGCAAGATATTCTACAACATTTTTTTAAGACTAAAGTTTCAAAAGCCATTGAGGGAGAGGTAAGAACAACTTCATCGAGTAATAAGCTTCTATCATAGCCTTCTCACGGCCCAAGTAAGATTGATTAAACAATATGAGAAGCCATGTTTAACTTCCAGACTTTAGAGTTAGGTGCAATATTGGTAGACATACGATTGCCAGTAAATAAAGCATCTAAGGTAGAATATATAAAAAATTTGAGGGGTGCTGAGCAATAAAAAAATTATTCTTTGGACAGAGTCAATATGAACCATGAAATGCGACTGTGATACTGAGTTTAATAGCAGACAAGAAGGAACCTTTTGAGGATAAAAAGCATTTGAGATCTGCTTACTTTCCCGATTTACAAAAATCAAAAGCCGTGCACAAATAAAATAATAAAAGTATCCAAATCATAATAGTATTGAGAAACATTGTACTAATTAAAGTGGCATGTCTAAATGTCTGTTCCATCCCACACAAATCATAAATTTTGATATGCATGCTCCTGGACCACCGACGCAAGTTAACTCAGATCATTTCAATCTATGCAATCCATGTTACATTGAATCACAGATAATCTTTTGAATATTGCATAAAGAACCGAGGCATTGAGAAGACACAAATGGAAAAGTGGGCTCACTTAATGTACGGGAGTTGTATTTGGGTAAGCTCGTCCTTTACTTTAATGAGAGGCTAGTTATAGTTGAGAGCCTTTTTGGATTTCAAAGATTAAGTGGAAACCACTTTACAGTAATAAGATTCCAACTAGACATCTAGCAATTCCCATTTACAATTAATGGACAGCTCAAGCCAGGCACAAGGGACAATTCTGAACTCTCGCACAAAGGCCGTTAAGGGCCCATTACCATTTACATGGCATAAGTTCTACACATATTCATAAACATCATTTTACTTATTTAGAGAGAGAGAATAATGGAGTGTTAGAGTTGAAAGCAAATAAAGTAAGACCTTCTAAATAATCTATGTAACTAAATTAACTAATTAATTTTAGATGTGTGTGTGCACTAGAATTAAGAGTGTATTGTTAGAGTTGAAAGCAAATAAAGTAAAACCTTCTAAATAAATAATTTATGTAACTAAATTAATTAATTAATTTTAGATGTGTGTGTGCACTAAAATTAAGAGTGTATTGTAGTGTATTTTGTGATAGATGGTTCCCAGTGATTTATCCATGTAAAGTTGATGTACAAATTTTTTTAGTATTTGTATGTCAAATAATAAAACTTATCATGTGTCATTTTTTTTTAATTTTTTGGTTACAAAAATGATATCTACAGTTGTGGATTTGATCTTTGTTTGTGGATTCAGCCCTTGTTTGCAATTTCACTTCTAGTTAGTTGGAATTTAATCATCTTGGGTGTTTCAACCTATCTAAAAATGAGTAGTATTGATGGACAACTTTGATAGTTTTCTACATAACAATCTCTCTTTTGTCAGAACCCTCAAATAGATTTAAAAGTGTTACAATGATCAAACATACGCCAAGCAATTATGCAATATGCCAATTCAATGTTGATGTCATATTTTTTGGGTCTTAAAAATGCTAGTTTTAGACCACAAGAGGGTGCCAATCTCTTGATACGCTTTTGGTCAACAAGACATGGTTTACATAATTGGAAACCCCCTACTCTTTAGGTTGTGCTAGACCTAGGCAGGTGTACCTAAATTATAACGTAGATTTAAAGTCTAAGTGGGTTATGACATGGGCAATTTTACTCACTTATGGCACACAGACGTGAGACAATTGTAGGGCTTGCTAACTAACTCTTAAAAAAAGCTTGAAGTGGGAAGGATGTGAATTAAATTTATATAAAGAGTTCTAAAATTGATCAGTACCTAATCTATTGGGTGGATGAAGTCAATGGAGAGATGATGATTATGGAGACAAGGGTGTAGGATTGGCAAATTTCTTTCTCATCTTAACTCTAATAGTTGGGCACTTTTAAATGTCTGTATCTTATACAGACATGCAAGTATGCTACTTATTTGAATTCTTCTTAATGATCCTAGTGATATTTCCTTATGTTACTATGAAGTTGTGAAAGGATTTTAATTCAAATGTGAGTAGAAGCCAATTAAGATGATCTATTTAAAAGGATTTTAATCCACACATAGGAACCAATCAAATTATATTGCTCAAAAGGTAATTTAATCCTTCTGCACATAGAAACCAATCAGTAGAATCACACAACTACAACAAATGTGTATTGACAAATTGAATGTATTTTCACACTTAATTTGAATAACATAAACAACCACTTTGGAGACAGCCAAATAACATATGAGCAAAATAAATCCACACAACTACTTAACACTAAAATAGATCACCATATAAGATCAGTCTGCTCCATTATATTGTTTTAGATAATATATAGTAATTGCATAAGCCTTTTGAAGGATGAAAATGGATGGGTGGGATGGATGCAATCTATCTTCTTACTAATGCCCTACCTAAAAATGAAAAATGGTAATCCCCCACTTCTATGGGTCTTGGTCAATCCTTTTATAAGTGAGAGGCAACAAGCTACGGACCCTTTTCAAAAAGTCACACCTTTTAGTAACTAAAAATAACTAAGATAGAACAATAGATGAGTTGACCACTCCGTTAATCTCCCAGTAGAAGCCCGTGACCATCAAAGACTTGTTCAAAACTTCTACTCTTTGATCTAGTGCTTGTCATGATGCCAATTGATTACTTTTTTCTGAGATACCTCCTCCACTATATCGGATGTGTTCATGGTTTGGATGATGAATAAGTTGACTGCAGAGAGGCAATGAATGTATCCCTATTCAACGTGAGCATCAGCATTGATTATCCTCTCTTTCATGTCGTATCCCATGTACATGATTTTTTCAATCTGTTTATTGGCTTTTTGCATAATCATGGCTTCATCCTCAATTTCTTGTAGTATGGAAATCAACAGTTCAGTAAATTCATTTTTCCAACCTTAATAACTTTTGAGATTTCTAGTATCATCGTGAAGTGAGGGAGTCAGATCAAAACATTCAAGCTCTTCTTCAAGCTCATCATGATATTTATTATGTGACTCCATTAATTCATTATATGTCTGCAACACTTGCCCTGACAAAGATTTCTTCTCTGATAACTCCTCATTCTTCTCAGTCATTCTCCCCCACAATCATTTGTTCTCAATCAATACTAAGTGCATTTGTTTGAATAATTTTCACTTTTTATCAGCGCATTTCATCATTTGGTCAAACCTTACCTTGATTATTTCGGATACAGTATTGAATTTGAGAACCTTCATCTCCTTTTCCAATTTTTCATATCTCTCCTCTAATTTTGAATTACATTTTTTCCAAAATGCTACATCAGCTAATGCATTTAAAACTCTTTTATCTTTATCGATTCATAGAGAATATAATTCTGTGGCAGATGAGGTAGGTGTTCTCTCTTTCAGGTGTGCTAGTTCTTTTGTTAATTTTTCATTTTCTTTGACCAATATTTCAATTTGTGCTTTAGTAAATTTTGCTACATTGACATTTAGTTCTGTTATTTCCATGGGATTGGTATCCCCTACCCTTTGGACCAAAAGGTGACCAAACACTTGTTTTGGGTCATTGATGGCAATTGGTCTTTTATCTAAAGGATATAGTGACCAAACAAGTAAAGTGGCTTCATCTAGGTTATACCCTAATCCTCAATATACCTTGTCGCTTGCCTCACCTATTAGGTTCACTATCTTGTCAGTTCATTTCTTAAAACTATCATATACTATAGTAGAAATCATGTCCCATCATGGCAGAAGTGATACTTTAGCCTTCTAAAGTAATTCCCTTCGTCTTTTAGGAGTGATTGACTCTATTTCCTTGCTTATTTCATTCTTCAATTCATTAAGAACAACAACCTCTTGTTTAGGAGTGGCAACCTACATCTTATGTCTTATTTTCTTTCCTTTGTATTCATAAACAAATGATTTGAACTCAACAATTTTAACAAAGTCACTATCAGAAGTAAATTTTCTTGCAGCCAAGACCCTAACATCATCTAATAATTCTTGTGACGCTTCAAATTATATAACATTTAACTCTTGAGGGGGTTCATACTTCTTTACTACCAGTGGATTTATTGGTTGCACTGATTCACTTTCCTCATCACCTTCTTCCCCTTCACTTATTTTAGTATCTATAGAAAAGCCCACTTCATGAGTGGGTTGTGATAGAACATAGTCTATAGGTTGTATGTTCTCTGCTTGTGTTCCTAAATAAGCCATATGAGGTGTATCAAAAACAAATGAAGGCACATTTTCAACCAATTCATCCACATGTGCAATAAGTTTCTCAACTCTTTCCAGAGGATCCTATATCTCACTGGAGGATTTTGAGTAAAAAGGAATATTCTTCTTCTTTCATTCTTCTACAAGTAGAATTTTGTTATATGTGTCCATTCTATTCATTGTGGTAGCCTCGTCACATTTTCTGATCACATCTTCATTTGAGAACAAACGTTCATATCCTGATAACCCCTGTGACACCCTTGCTCTGTGAATAAAAACCTCTGCATCAAAATTCTTTCTTTCACGACCCAAGGGGAGAATATATTGTGCTGACTTAGCCTCAATTTCTTCATATCCTTCATTAGTGACCACTATGAAATCCTCAAAACACAGGGTGCTAGGCATAATTAACTGTTTATTGTGTCCCTTGAGGTGTTTGATATGTGATTTAACCAATTGTCTCACAATTTCTAGATAAGCCACTCTATTAGGGACTACCCTTGGTAACAAATGTGGATTTCTGTCAAACCCATAAATCCTAATCACTGTGCAGTCAAAGAAAGCATACCGGTCCCCCCAGTTATGATTTACTTTACTATTAGAATTATTTCCCTTTGGTCTCAAAAATCATTGCACTTATAGGGATAAGTTATAAGTACATACGTATCCTAATAATTTCATCAATGGCTTAACAAAATATTCCTCAAAATAAAGATAGTGAGATCAGCCAAATCTATTGTCCCACAATGAAGTCCACACTTGCACAAGTTTATCATCTCCATTTTTGAAGATATCCTTTATCCTCAACTCTTCACTCCAAAGTCTTCTACCATGTCCTTCATATAAAACTAAATGCATTAATAAAGAGTAATGTTTGAAAATGATATACTCACTGTTGTTCTTGATTTTTTAAAGTACTTGATTCAGGGCATTAGCCAAATAGCCTGCATAATCATAATGACTTGCATTCTTGCTATGTATGTCTACGGCCAAAACCATCGAGGCAATAGACATAAGAGGGGGAACTTCTACCGCTAAAACTTGACCAGTTGAATAGTAGGTGTATCTAAAGTACTCCTCAAACATATCTTCATGATAAGGGGTATTCTTAGTGTTAGAAAAGTTTCTTAATTGGCCATGTTCATCTCTAGGCCTATGTAGGGCTAGCTTCCATCTTTTAAAGCTAGTGTCCATATCCTTATATTCTATTAGCAAATCTCAGATTGTGAATTGTAAGTCCAGAGAACACTAAAGCTGGAATACTTTTGAAATGAGGTCCTTGGAAATGATGAGTAAGTCAGTTCCATCATGCGACAGAATAGTCCTTTTCTTGGGGTCATAGTTTCTAGCAAGGGCTTTAACTAATTCTACATTGATGAACACATTGGGCACCACTCCTCTTCCCATGTTGAGTCTCCATGAGTTGCAGACTGGGGAGAACCTATATTGTTTTCTATAATGATACATGAAAAGCTTATATCTCCGATGTGGCATCCAAATGTCCCTTAGGCCCTTATGTTTATCCAATAACTAATCCATTGAAGGATTCATTTGTGCACTTCTTTTGGGTCTTGGACCAGACCTAGGACACTGGTCTATCAAGTCTTGATTCAAACCTCTTTTTACAATCTTCTTTTTTTTAGTTTTAGGTTCTTCTGGGTGTTCTTCCATTGTTTAAACACTTTACACTTTTGCAAAAAGTAGTTTCTCAGTTGGGTAGGTATACTTACTTGAATTTTTCTTTCACCAATTCTTCGTTGTGCAAGAGCTCCAACCTTATCAGCCTTTGTTCCTAGCAATCTCTCCTGGTTCAACAATGACTGAATTAATCATTCGGCAGTATAGTTTCTTTCAATTCTACTTGATAAATGCACCATCTATTTTAGTCATGTCATCGATAGGAGTATTTATTTCAAATATTACAGCGATGCCTTGGCGCACCATACTAGTTGGTGATAATCATCATAATTGTATCGCTGAGACTATAGCACTACTTCCACCAACATGTACCTTTCCTATCGATTAATACTTTTCTTTTCGGTCTATCGGTGAGACACCAGATCTCGTTCCCCTGATATAAACTATTTGCACCAATATATGTTGGTTGTTAAGTAATGCATAGTTATATCGGGTTATTGGTGGGATATACTCATTTGTCCCACTGATACTTATGTGCTACAACAATGTTCTTACCATTGTAAGTTTAATCGGTCCATCGGGGGAGCATCTTAGGAGTTGGCCCAGTAGGTAACTATTAGACCGATATGAGGATGTGAACAACTATCATCAAGCCATTGGTGAGACTCTGATGAGGGTTTCACCAATAGAACATTGTTATACCAATGGTACTTAGTAAAAATTATGGGATTATAAATGCAATTTTGGCAATGTGATATGGATCTTGTCACAAAAATTTTGGCAATTCATAGTGATTACAAGATTGCAAAATGGCTATTTTTTGTGGTATAAAAAAGGATAGGTATGTGGAGGCTATCCAAAATGTGATTTTTTTTTAAATTCTAATAGTGGCTCTGATTGGGGATGAATGAGCATGAGATCATTGCAAGAATCTAGAAAGATCTCCAGGAGGTAGACCATGAATGAGAAATGGAATGATATGAAAACCTAAAACTACTGTGCATAGAAGATATATTGTAAAAAGGCAATTTTGAGAATTTTTCATGCACTAGCAATTCTCAACCTTTTCCTAGACTACTGTGCACGGAATGTTAAGAAAAGAAATGTTTCAAGAATTGTCCATGCACTGGCAATTCCTGATCTTCTCCTAACATATTTTGTAGCTAATATGAATCTTCTCCTTCGCCAGTAATAACAAAAGGCCCAATTCAAAGAGCTTCAAACTTTCCATGTTTCCCTTTATCCTGATACCTTGCATTCCATAATAGGACCATATCATTTTCAATGAATTTTCTCTTTTGTCCTTTTATCAAATAAATACTTCATTTGTGATTGCATCTTAGTATACTATTCTTGGGCCAATGTTCTAATCTCATCTAATTCTGCCCACTATTCCATTCTTTCTTTCATAGGTTTAGGAACATCTAGATCCTCTTGAGGTATAAATTTGTATATAGGTAATAGGTTCTACATGGGCATTCTAGCCTATGCTCAATAAACTAACTCAAAAGGTGACTTACCAGTTGATTTCTTTATAATGATTCTATCTGCACATACTACCATCCTCAATTTAGAATCCCATGCCTTCTTATTTGTTTCCAAGATCCTTTTAATAAATTTTAGGATACTCTTATTACTTGACTCGGCCTGTCCATTCATTTATGGATGGTATGGTGAGGCATATGAAATTACAATACCATATGTTTCAAAAAAATTTCTAAATTCATCTAATCTGAAACACATTCCATTGTCCGTGATTATCCTGGTAGGTGTTCCAAACCTTGTAATGATGTTATCCATCAACAAATTAATTACAACCTTGCTGGTGGCTCATTTAGTTGGGATGGCTTCTATCTATTTCGTGAAGTAATCAGTTGCTACCAATATCCACTTATGACCTCCACTAGATTTTTCTAATATTTCTCTAATAAAATTGATTTCCCATTGGTAAAAAAGAGCCTCAACTTGCATTGGCTTGAGTGGCAGTGCTCCTTGATATTTCATCTTTCCTGAGAAATTCTAACATGCTTCACACTTCCTTACATACATGAAAGCATCATTGAAAACTTTCAGCCAGTAATAACCAACTCTTAAAATTTTATGGGCAGTAGTTTTGCTGGAAAAGTGTTTTCCACAGAGTCCTTCATGCATTTCTTTCAATACTCTTTTTGCCTGGGATTCATCCAAACATAGTAGTAGTACCCCATCTCTATTCTTCCAATATAAATCACCATCTATGAAAACATATTTAGAGGCATGTAGTTTCAATGTTCTCTTTTGATTGTCATTCAAATGTTTAGGACATGTCTGATTTTTCAAGTAATACATTATGTTAGTGTACCAAGTTGTTTTTTCAATGCTTGCAATCACGGTCTCTTCTTTTCCCACATTGTGAAATTGACAAGCCTCTAGATTTGATTTAGGCATTAGTTTGGCTAAACCCTGTCCTCTCACTAATTTGGTGATTTGGATCTCTATGTTAAACTCTTGGATTCTATTGATCCATCTACATCTTCTCCCAGTAACTACTTCTTCTACAAACACCTCTTTAACCACAACATTAAGAACATATCCAACCACTTTTACCCCTACCAGGTAAGGTTTGAAAACTTTCACTACTTTCACCAAAGCATATGCCTATTTCTCTATAATATCATAGTTCAATTCCGGTCCTTGGAGGGATTTACTAAAAAATGATATAGGTTGTTCCTATCCCTCATCGTTCTTTTGTAGCATTACTATGACAATATTATGGTATGATGCAAATACGAAGACTTGAAATAGCTTACCAAAATAAGGCGATTTCAATATTGGGGCCTCCTTAATCACTCTCTTTATGGATACAAATGCATCTAGTGCATCTGTAGACCAAACTATCTTAGTTTCCTTCAACATTTTTGAAATAGGTTTGACAATTTCAGCCAAGTTTGGGACAAGTCTTCTTACAAAATTTATTTGCCTAAATAAGGATTGGATGGCTTTAACTATTATAGGAATAGGAATCTTTTCTATGGCTTTCAATCTTTCTGAATCAATTTTAACGCCATATTTGGACACTATATGCCCTAGTAATTTTCCCTCTGTCACTGCAAAATGACAATTTTTTGGATTCAAAGAAATACCATATTCTAAAGCTTTGACAAATATCTTTTCAAGATGATCAACATGATCTTTTGCTTTCTTGGAGTATGTAGTGAGGTCATCTTGATAAACCACCATTATAACATTAATTAGGTCAGCAAAAGCAACATCCATAGCTCTTTGGAAAGTTGTACCAGCATTTGTAAGTCCAAATGGCATTATAACATATACATATGTACCCCAAGGAGTAGTGAATGTAGTTTTATATTGTTTTGATTATTTTAATTTCATCTAATTATAACCCAAAAATCCATCCATCATAGATAATAGCTCACATCCTATGACTCTGTGCATAATTGCCTCCATATTTAGAAGTGGATAGTTGTCTTTAAGGGATGAGATATTTAGATTTCTAAAATCTACACATAACCTTATGTCACCATTGTTTTTTTCTAACTGGTACCAAGTTGGAGACCCACATGTTGTCATGTATTCCAGCATTGCCCCATGAGGCTGGGGACACCCCCCGTTGCTTTGCGGTTGATTTTCCTAGCAAGGAAGGAGTGTGAGATGTTTCAAACTTAGCATCCAAAGGAGGAGAGGATTTATCTTGATGTGTTGCTTGGTATTGTTATCTTTTGTCATTCGTGGGTACCTTGGATGCCTGCTCACGAGAATGACTCTTCTTCATTATGGTGCATAGTGTTCCGAGTTATATGTAAGTCATCCAAACCTCCGCTTAGGCAGGCATCTTGAAGTGCTTTGCAAATGTGAAAATAGATATCATGCAGCATGATGGTAAACCTCTGCTTAGGTGGGCATCTTGAAGTGCTTTGCAAATGTGAAAATAGATATCATGCATCATGGTAGTAAATGTCCGCTTAGGCGGTCTTCTTGCTATGCTTTGCACACTCAAACATTAGATGTTATGCATATGCACATCATGAGTCTGCCTAGGCTAGCGTAGATGCCCTTCATTATGGAGACTGTGCAAATGTATTTGCAACATGTGGCATTTTTCTCTACTTTGGTGGTATCTTGCAGATTTTACTACGTTGATTTCACATTGAAGATCAAAGGATTCACTCAGGCACTGGTCAAAAAATTGATTTGTGAGATATCTCAAGCGATATATTGGGCACCTGAGTATCTGCTAGAATGCAGTAAGGATCAATAAATTCATCCAGATGCATATCTTTAATGATTGTATTTTTTATTAATTGAAAAGTGCGTATTCGTGAAGTTTCAAAAGGGAGTTTTCTCATGCATAACATGCTGAGATTTTCATATATCCTCTAGACTGCATATATGGCAATACTCATCGTATAGTGGATATGAAAATCAGACTCGAGCATGCATTGGTTGTGGTAGTTGAAAGTGAATTCATATCTTGGAATCGTAAGTTTTAATCTTAGTCTCAGGTTGTAAATTTGAGACATATCCCATGGCATCTATGAAACAGAGACTTGAACAAGCATCGCTTAATGCACTCAAGGAAAGATTTCTAGGTCTGTAATAGAAATCATTGTTTACATAAGCTTGTGAATTACTCCATACACTTGGAGTCTGGCTTCCCCATTGTAATCATTTACGTAAATTTCACTCTGGGATCTTCACGAAATCATCAAGGTAAGAACAGGCATCTGCATGATATAATCCCTCAAGCTTTGATTCACATTACCCTTAGCAAATCACGTATGCAGTCTCGCATCCTTATTCATAGCTATCATTGGAAAAAATGTTTTTAGGTGCAAACTTTGGCAGAGGATGAGTTGAAGTTAAACTGTCGATTGAAGTTGTCAGGGGGCTAGTCATTTTTTTTTAGAGTTTACATTGTTGTTTGTTTCTTGAAAATGGGGCAGGGTGATTTAAAATAGCATATTTGATTTGTCCCGCATGTATAGTATGGTGAGATTTGCCTTTCGGGCTTGTCTTTTATGCATTATTCTAGCAAACTAATGTTTGAAATTCGTGCAGGTGAGCGATGATCACAAAGGACAGACAGGCGTTGATGAGGAGTGACATGAAGGGAACGTGGCCAGAAACAAAAATCACGTCAAAATGGTGAAACCTTGGTGACACTAATCTCGGGAAGACCAACATGGAGGAAGTTTGACAAAATTCACACAAACCCAATCCATCAGATCTAATCAGGCGAATGTTGAAGAATGGGATTGTGCAAGCTGCTTGTTTCCCACCAGCCATGTTATGTCCAGACCTGATGCTAGAATGTGCCAAGCATTATTATCCTAAAAAGAGATGCATTGTGACCAGAGAGGGCAAAGTGCTGGCTTATCTGAGAAAGGAGGCAATCGCAGAAGCTTTTGACATTCCCTCATATAAAACTACCACATTCTGCGACAAGGAGACTGCTTTGCAACTTTATCTGGCTGGACTTGAGAAGTGTATGGAGGTGATAAACAGTAAATGGTTGACACAATCAAGACTGCAAGTAAGAAGAGTACCTAAAAAACTTCACAAGTCTGACTTTCATCAAGAAATCAACTATATGGTTGTGTTTTTGAACTGCATCATGGGCTGCCCAGAATCAGCAAATTTCAAGTCCTGGATGTTCTTCTTCATTGAAGAAATTATAAGTGGAAAAAGAATGATAGATTGGGCTAAAATGATCAGCAGCAACATCGATGATCAATTGAAGGGTTTGTAGGAAACGAAAACATTTTACATGAGCTCATATATTATATATATGCTTGCCAAAAGCGAGAGATATCTAGGATTGAACTGCAAGGGGAGAGTTGGAAATGGAGAAGGACAATTCAAGGTTTATGATTGCTATCCTCAGCTACACTTGCAGGCTATATCCCATTACAGAAGGTTTAATGATGCCTTTTCCATGCACATTGTTAGATTGTTACAAGGTAGCACATGCAAGAGATTGTCGAAGGAGGCCATGAACTTCATCACAAAATGTAGAAAGTGGTTTATTCAGTTTCCAAGATTCACATACATCTGTGTGGAGGGCTTCTCGTCATTGCCTTATAGATTGCTTAGATACCCCATTGACAGAATGGTGTTACTGGAGGTTACAAGACAACTGGTTGCATTCGACAAAGTTTAGAGAAAGAGGAAAAAGACCACAACAAAGTTTCCAATTAGCATCAGGAGGCTTGAGACTTGCATGTTATTGTAAGCAGCTGAAAATTCAGAGATAGAGCTGCAGGCTTACAATTTAGTGTGCCACAATGATGCATGTGGAAACTTTGATCCATTTGGCATAGTCAGATAGAAATTTGGGAGCAAATATGAGCATAGGCCACAGCTCGAGGATCACTAGATAGATGCACATGATGGCTTAGAAGTAAGAAAGAAAGGTTGCTACCGATTGTCTTTGGATTTGGTCAGAGCAACAAGAGTAATCAACATTTCGGATCAGCTTGAAGAAAATCACAAAAGACTTTCACAAAGTTCATATGAAGAGAAGAGGGACAGGCCCTTCACCATCAATTGGTCATAATAGGAAGTGACACGCAATGATGATTATCAATTGTAGCACATACCAGAAAATATGTGGACTTCTAAATTCGAAGGCTCCAGGAGAAGAATGTCTAATTCACTTACAACTTGATGGGAGGAGTTAGTGCACATCAGTCCAAGGATTCTTCAAATAGTGAGTCAAGCAGTGACTCCAGTGATTCTGGTGATTCGGAGGGTGAAGGTGCTGATCCACATGAGGATATTCAGCAAGAAGGTAAAGGTTGATGATTAGAAGGCAGCTAGTGCATCTTCAAGACAAGAGTGCAATAGTATAATAAACATTGAGGAGGATGAAGTGAGACAAGATGAACAAGTAGCCTTAGAGGTACAAACTAACCAGGGCATCGAGCTAGGTAATCATATTGATGAGGTCCTATCAGGATCATCTAGGGAGCAAGAAGTGGCTAAAAATAAAAATGACAAGGAGTTGTATGAGTTTGATGAGGAGGCTCTTCCTATTGTTCAGCAGAAGGGAGTTCAGGAAGAAAATCAGGAGGACTTGTCTGACTTACCAGAGTGGCTAAGAGATCGGGTCAAGGAGAGGTCTATTTTTTAAAGGGAACCCATCCTAAGTTTGGAAGACTTGCTGAGCAGGGGCAAACCTGACAATGGAAAGCAGAAAATTACTAAATTCTCGAAGATCACAAGAGGCAGCTTGGGGTCAAGGCAAGTGCATATTGCTGTCCCAAGAATCAGCTAAGAAGTAGATGATGGTGTTTCAAGTGCATATGACATCAATACTTTTGATTTGGGACCAGCCACAGCAGAAAAGGAGATAAAAGAGTTGGAAGATTTAGTTGCAGTCATCAAAGAAAGACTGCGAAAAGAACAAGAACAGAGGATTCAGTTAGAGAAGGATAACCTTGCATTTCAACATTATATTCAGTAGCTAATGAGGCCAGTAAGCCAGGACAAAGAGATGGTTGCACCACCTGCGTTGCTTTCACAGGAGTTTGTGGCACATTTGGAAGAAATGAGGTCCTCATCTCAATTATTGCTGGATTGGGCAGTAGATTCCAAGATCGAAGCTGACGGGTTCATTAATGAAATTATGAAGTTATACAAGGAGGCTTCTTCAATATTTGACAGAGTTCAAAATATGCTGATTACTTGTGTAGAATTCAGAAATGTAAGAGAGAAAGTTATGCCTTAGTTGAAAAGGCTGATTTATACTCCAAATGCCACATTGTTGGATGAAGGAGTGGTTGAACAAGGTTCAACATACAATTTCAATTCTTGGTATTGTGCACTCAACATAAAGGAACAAGTTCTGGGAAGGATTGAGAGGGATTGCACTCGAACAAGGGAAGTACTTCGGGAAATGCAAAACAAAATACTTGTTTTTGTAAACAAGGTAGTTGATTCCAATGGAGAGATTGATGAATACTTACTAAAAGACAAGATGCATGCAAAGTATTTTTAGTATACACAGGCTATTTCCAAGGAGTTGTTGGATAATATTTGCGCACTTTCCACTTTCATGGGCATGATTCAGACACCCATGGCTGGTTGGGAGACGACAATTGCCAAATGCACAGAGGAGCTGCAAATCATGGAATGCACCATTCAAACTCTACCAAGTGTCCCTATGGAGGAGCTTACACATGTCATGACTAGATTTGTGGAGTTCACCACAAATAGGAGAGGTCATAAATGAGGGTACTCCACTTAGTGGGTAGATCATAAATGCACAGTTTAATTTTAGTAAATTTTGTAACCACTGGCCTATGTGGCACAATAAGGGCCCTCGATTTCAAGTTTTAATCTTTGCCATCCATTGAATTTTGAGGCTATATAAGCCCATTTTTCTCATTTGTAAGGGGGGAATGCTCTGAGAAATTGTTGCTCAAAACTCTGCTGAAATAAATACAAATTCATTGCTGAAATTTTCATGGTGATTTGTATTGTTTCAAATGAATGCATGGTTTCTAAGTGTTCACTCATGGAATAAGATCCATTTAGTTTGTTTTCAGTAATTTAGTTTTATGTTTTATGGAAGTTGTTGTTGCTGATTCATGTTTGGTGTCTCCATAGTTCATACCATTTATAATTTGTCGATAGCAGATTGTAGTGCATGGTTAGTCTAAACATCATCTGAGCTTAACTTCAATTACTTTGTGTATGGAAGTAATCTGAAAATCTTACTTTCCCCTTAGAAGATAGCACCACTTTTGTGTAGTTGTTACCTTATGGCAAAGCAAAGTGTGGTTGAGATTCTGGTGAATCAGTGGTGATTGCTTTCATTTAGTTTAGAGTCTTCTAAACCCATTTCCTTTTGCATTTTCTTTAAAATCTTGTTAGATTTAGATTCAAGAGCTTCCATTGTCATATTTTAAGTTATCGAATTGGTAGACCTTCAAAGAAGCTGTGTTACATGTTATCCAAGAGAAACAAGTTTCCTATTATTGAGCATTTACGTAAGTCCCTTTGTGTCAAACAGTAATTCACATCCTACTACTAAGTTATCCCAAGTCACAACACAAAAAGTAACTAATCAAGAACGTTGGAGTCTACTCATTTGATCACTTAGCTTAGCATTTGAGGGATTTTGTTCAAGAGAGGATAGAGTACACCAATATTTTATTCTGCATTGTATGTGCAAGGAAAACACATCAACAGAATTGGCGCTAGAAGGAGGGGCTCTTTTTGAATACAAAGTTAGACACACTGGAGCGTATTGTTTCTTTTTCACCTGAAAAACACCAGAGGATTCTAAGGTCTACACCGCAAACTTCAAAAGAGTTGGTTGAGTTGGATTTGAATTCCAAAGCCAAGTGCAATAAGAAGACAAATTCATCAAGTGAAGGATCACCTAGCGTAAGGGTCATCATAGATTTGTTTCAAACTCCACCACAAAATACAAGAATTGGTCAACCAAGTAACACACAAGGAGTTACTCAAATAGTTCCGGTGCAACAAGCAAACATTCCAATGGCTTGGCTTCCAGCAAATGCTTCTCCTCTTGCTGCTTTCACAAATTACCATGAAATGCCCAAGAGTCCTGAACAATTCATCTCCAAATTTCAGGTCAGTGATGTGAACAGGACAGCAGAGGAACATATTAAGATTTTCAAGGATACTCTTCGAAATAGAAGAATTGAGCATGAGGATGTAGCATTTAGATTGTTTCCTTATTCACTGGGTGAAGATGCATACTTTTGGTACATTCATCTACCTGCAGGTTCCATTAATAGTTGGCAAATACTAAAAAACACCTTTCTGGAAAAGTTTAGGATTCCCATCACTCCATCAGAGCTCTAAAAATAGTTTGTTGATGTCAAGAGGCAAGAACATGAACCTATTAGTTCTTTCAATAATCGTTTCCATAAGGCTTATACAAGGTTGCAAGCTCCGTATAATGTTGATGATGCAATGGCAAGTGAAGTATATTATGCAGCACTAGACCACCTTACTTCCATGTTT
Organism: Cunninghamia lanceolata; assembly: GCA_027924645.1. NCBI lineage: Eukaryota > Viridiplantae > Streptophyta > Pinopsida > Cupressales > Cupressaceae > Cunninghamia > Cunninghamia lanceolata. The sequence continues at coordinate 8,477,349 of BSBN01000934.1, forward strand.
GTGAAGATAGAAACTACACCTCTAACTACTTTAACAGAGGCCTATGCTGAGGCTGTCAAAGTGAATACTGACTTGGGCATGAACAATCAAGGGCCACTTAATCATATAGGCCATCCAGCTATGCCAAATCAGATTCAAGGAATCAACCAAGCTTTGACATAGCATACTCCTGTAATGAATCCAATTCTGGCACCTAGCAATCAGATGGTGTTGCATCCAGGAGCACCCATTTCACAAACTTCACCAGCGCAACCTGTGTACTTACAAGGGTCTTCATCCTCTACAAGGAGTCAAAAAGAGAAGGATGAAATGAAAGAGTTAATCGATCAAGTGAAGATACCCATCTGAGAAATCAAAATAATCATTTACAAAATATGCAAAGGAGTTTTCAAGGAAATCAGAGGGATCAGGGAAATCACAATGGATATCAAAGAAATCAGAGAGACCAAGGAAATTATCAAGGTTATAATCAAGGATTCTAAGGAACAAATCAATGATTCCAAAGACAAAACAAAACATGGAATACGTCTCCAAACAATGGGAATGTTCCCTCTCCATTGGAAAATAATTCAAATTCAGATTCTAGACCAGTAGACAAGGTGTTCTTAGATGAGGCAGCTTTATCAAGTTGGTGTCAATTGCTTAACACAAATCAGTATTCTGAGTTGCAGTGTATAGAGTTCAGAATAGCTACTGATATATTTCAAAAGGAGATGCAAAACATGTAAGCTCAAGATGCTCCTCAAGCAATGACAGGATATGAGATTGTTCCTACAACAAGGTATGATCAAGCCTTGATCATTAAAGACTTCACATTTCCTCCTGTGATGGATTATGATCCAATGGAATACAATGGAAGGTTCCCTCTAGCATCTACAAATGGACCAATTGAAAATTTAGATTATTACTCTCCATTCAGTAATGACTTTCAAGCTGAAGCATCAGGGGAAGTACAAGCATTTCAACAATTAGCTGGGAATCCACCCCTAAAAGTCTATCAAAGAAATCATCGAGTACAGGATCCATTAACCTCTTCAGTTCCTCTAAACAATTTTCAAACTCCACCAAATCCAAATGCTAGTAATAATCCAAATTTTCCAAAGGATTCACCAGAGTATAGACAAAGGGATGCTACTCAAAGAACCACTCCAATGTGAGAAGTTTAGCCACAAGACAATCCACAAGGAGCTAATCTTTTATGAGATGGCGCTATGACAAATGATGGATTGAAATGGCTAAGTTTAATTGTTACTAGAGAATTCAAGAAAGTGAAAGTGAGCATGCCTTTGATTGAAATGATGAGAATCCCTGAGATTAGAAACACAATTTTAAACAGCTTAAATGATACATCTATTCCAAGGAATGCTACGGTAGGCCCTTCTAACTCATCCCATGTTCAGAATGCACATGTTGTGGAAAGTGTGCCAGAGGGTGTTTCTCCATATATGAACTCAGAATGTATAGCCCAAGACCCTGCAAGGGATATAAAAGAAGGAAGTATGAAGGATATAAAAGAGGAAGTATTGTTAAAAGTGAAAAGATCATAAAAAATGAAAGGATTGCAAAAGATCAAATCTCACGGTCAAATGATGTGGAAAAGAATGCACATTCCAAGTTACCAGATGAAAAGTCTATAGTTTCTATCAAGGAAGAGATGAGCCTGCCCCATTCCTATTATCCGTCTGTGTCTTTGGGAAAATGTTACATAATTGTTTGATGGATTTAGGGGCATCAAGCAACGTAATGCCACTCACCATATGTAAAAGATTGGGTTTGATTCCTACCCTGACCACAAAGAAAGTTACACAACTGGATAAGATAGAGGTGCCTATGGTTGGAGAATTGAATAATATAGACATGCAGTTGTCATCTGATCCAAGAATCCAAAGCTACATTGATATATCAGTTGTTGATATCCTAGGCGGATATGGCATGCTCCTGAGTAGAGATTGGTCAAGAAGATTGAATGGGTATGTAGCTACCAATTTCTCACACATGTGGCTACCATGGAAAGGAATTCCAAATCAAATAAGAATTGATAGTACTCCAAGATTGAAACTGATGATCACAGAATATGGTGAAGACAATGAGGTCCTATTCCTAGGAATTGATCTTGTAAATTATAGGCCAAATACGAAAGAAGTCCTCATGCTACAAGGTTCAAGATTGAAAGAAGATGAAGGTCAGAAATCTTTTGATGAAACTAAAATTTTGCTTGATCACAATTATGAGTCCACTTCTGATGAAGGAGATGGTACACTTGAAAATTTCCAAAATTTCGTACTCAAGAATGTTCAGCAAGCAAATGTCAAAGATCTATTATTACCTAACTGGTGCCAGATACACAGTGCTTTTCATTCTGAGTTTCCCTGTGCTATGTGTAAAGTTGCCTTAGAACAAGTATACAGGAGAGTCCCTCAGGCTGTAAAACTAGAAATTCTAGAAGTAAAGAAGAAAGATAACCTTGTCAAATTACCCACCAAAACTGAAATAATTGAAAAATCTGAAAAAAGTGACGATCAACCGAAGAAGAATCCAATTTCATTGAGGAATCCCAAGAAGAGTAAGGAAAAAGAAAATCCAAACAAAGTTTCAATTGATCAAGAAGGAAATCAAGTATGGACTTTGCATTTTGATGGGTCCAAGTCGAAACAAGGAGCTGGTGCTGGGTTCGAGTTAATCAATCCATTAGGCAAATCATTCTTGGATGTGCATAGACTACAATTTCCATGTACAGATAATGTTGCAGAGTATGAATCATTAGTTCATGGGTTATTGATGGCTATCAAGAAAGGAGCTAAGATTCTACATGTTTACAGAGATTTTGAGGTAATTGTCAAGCAAATAAGAAAGAAGTATGTTTGTCATGATAAGAGATTAAAGAGGTATAGAAATAGTGTTTGGGATTTGATTGAAAATTTTGATGCATTCAACATCAAACCAGTTTACAGATCGAAGAATCAAGTTGCTAATTCCCTAGCATAGGCTGCAAGTTCACTTACACCACTTGCCATGAATGGGTTAAAGAAGTTCACCGTAGAGCTAGTCTCAGTACCATCAGTTCCTAATAATGTTACAAATTTTCAGGTGTTCAATGATGATAAACACATATTGGATTTCATCACAAATTCTAGGGTTTTTGAAGCTCAAATCATAGATGAAGAAGATTTGGAACAAGCAGAATTTGATGCAGAGGGTATCTTGAACCTAAAAAATAACACAATACCACAAGGGATGGTTGAGTTAGAAAGACTCTTTGATTCAGATCAATTGAGTGCATTAAGAGATCATAAGATTCAAGGAGATAAATGTGAACCTATCAATATGCGAATAAGTAATGAAGAGAAGAATGTGTTAATAGGAAAGGTGTGCAGACCTGAAGAGAAAGAAGGTATACTCAAATGCATGAAAGAATTTTCAGACATTATAGCATGGAGCTATGATGATTTAAAGACTTATGATACCTCAATCATTACACATACCATTCCTCTGAAACCCAACAGTAAGCCATTCAGACAAAGACAGAGACCTGTCAATCCACTTTTAGAACCACTGATATACAAAGAAGTAAAGAAGATGCTGAACGTAAGGATAATATTTCCAGTAAGACACTCAACGTGGGTTGCCAATCTTGTTCCTGTTCATTAAAAAAATGGAGAAATAAGATTGTGTGTGGATTTCAGGAATTTGAATAGAGCATCTGAAAAGGACAATTATCCACTACCTTCATTGGATGAAGTTTTGCAAATTGTAAATGGTTCCCAGATGATGTCTTTCCTAGACGGATATTCAGGGTACAACCAAGTGATGGTGGAACCAGAAGACCGATTGAAGACTACATTCACTTGCAAGCAGGGAAATTATGCATATAGGCGAATGCCATTTGGACTGATTAATGTCTTGACAACCTTTCAAAGAGCTATGGACATTGCTTTTTATGATTTGATTGGAAAATGTATAATTATATACATGGATGAACTCACAGTTTTCTCTCGCAGAAGGGAAGATCACATAGAGGATTTGAGGAAAGTATTTCAAAGATGTAGAAAACATGGAATCTCATTGAATCCAAAAAAGTGTATGTTTGGAGTAACAGAAGGCAAATTGTTGGGACATGTGATTTCAGAGAAGGGAATTTCAATAGATCCAAGCAGAATAGAAGCTATTTCCAGGATTGATATGCCTGCAAGTAAGAAGGAGCTGAAATCATTCTTCGGGAAGATAAACTTCGTCAGGAAGTTCATTACAGGATTTGCAGAGATCGTTAAGCCATTGAATGACATGTTGAAGAAAGATGCGAAGATAGAGTGGACAATTTCTGCAAGAGAGGCATTTGAAGAAATCAAACAAGCTATTGTTGATGCTCCTGTTTTGATAAGCCCAGACTACACAAGGCTATTTTATCTATATTTTTTTGCTTCAAAGCATACTTGTGCAACAACTCTCACCCAGAGGAATGAAGAAAAAGATGAACACCCAATAGCTTTCATGAGCACACCATTAAAAGATGTTGAACTGAGATATCTGAATGTGGAAAAGCAAGCTTATGCACTGGTCAAAGCAATTAAGAAATTTAGACATTACATTTTGAGAAGTAAAATATATGCTATTGTTCCAGATGTGGCAGTCAAGACCCTGCTTATGCAGAATGAGTTGGGAGAAAGAAGAGGGAAGTGGGTCGCCACTATTCAAGAATATGATATTGAAATACAACCAATGAAGCTTGTTCGAGGACAAGGACTCACTCAAACAATTGCAAATGATGGACCAGGATTGGTGCAACAAGTTTATACTCTTGAGGATGTATCACTTGATGAGTGGTACAATGACATTATATAGTGTCTGCTAAATCAGAAGTGTCTGGCACATATGAATTCAACCCAGAAGAGAGCTTTGAGAATAAAAAGTCAGCATTTTATGCTCGAAGGATCAGTCCTGTTCTGAAAGAATCATGAAGGGATATACTTGAGATGCCTAGGAAAGGATGAAGCAGGTCAAATAATGGAACACTTCCACAGCAAATTTGGAACATGTCATGGGGGTGGTTTAGCTACAGCACACCAGATTCTGAGGGTAGGCTATTATTGGCCCACTTTGTTTCATGATGCATATGACCATGTCAAGAGATGTCACACATACCAGGTAGTTGCTTTGAGGGAAAGAAATCCAGCCATGCCACGTCAACCGGTGATCGAAGTAAGACCTTTTGCTCAATGGGGTTTGGACTTTATTGGTATGATTAACCCACCTTCCTTGGCACAAAATAGGTATATTATGACCGCTACTGATTACTATACTAGGTGGTCTGAGGCTCATTCTTTAAAATTTTGTACTTCTGATGTTGTGATTAAATTTTTTGAAGAAAATATTATCACTAGGTTTGGATGTCCACATGCACTTGTTTGTGATAATGGTCCTGCTTTTACTTCACTAAAATTTTCTAACTAGGCTTTTGAATATGGCATTACACTAAAATTTTCATCAAACTATTACTCGCAGGGAAATGGCCTAGCAAAATCCACCAACAAAAACTTGCTAGGTGCAATTAAGAAACTATTGGACAAAAACCTGAGAGATTGGCATACACAACTTAAGTTTGCTCTTTGGGTAGACAGGACAAGAATAAAGAGTTCCCTGGGTACATCCCCTTATCATCTAGTTTATGGCCAAGATCCTGTATTCCCAATCCAACTGAGAATTCCTACACTACAATTTATGCAAGATTACATGGAAGAAAATGACAGAGTCCAAACTAGGTTGTCACAACCACTCCACTTAGAAGAAAAATGAGACATGGCACTTGAAAATTTTGCAAAACATCAAGGAGTTGTGAAGAGATGGTTTGATAGACAAGTAAAGATCAAGTCTTTTCATATTTCTGATTTGGTTCTATACTGGGACAAAGCTAAAGAGAGAGAGGGTGGACATGGTAAATTTGATAATCTTTGGAAGGGCCCTTGCTAGATTGCCAAAATTTTGGGAGAAAATGCTTTCAAACTGAAAACACTCACTAGAGAATCTGTTCCATTGCCTGTCAATGGACAATTCTTAAAGCATTATTTCCAACCCTAAGTTCCTTTGGGGACCTATTTGTACATAGTTAGGATAGTTGTTTCTTGCTTTCGTAGGTTGGTTTTAGGGTAGGTTTGCTTCATTTTGAACTTGTCTGCTTTTGCTGCAGTTTTTGGCTTTCCCCGGGGTCCCATTTTCAGGGTGGTATTTTCAATAAGAGCACTTCTGGTTGACTTTATAAGGTAATGCTAAGTATATTTTAAGAATAAATATTCATGAGATTCTTTGAGTCAGAAGGTAATTCTCTTTAGTCTATCTATTTGTTAAGATCTGTACTTGACTCGAGAAGGGAATCATGCTTTGTATGACATGAAGGTCTTTGATTATATGTTTAAAATGTTTAATCTTTAAGTGAATACTTTTTGTTTTCTTTTGATAAGCTTGTGTCAGATGGATAGATTCATTGTGGACTCCATTGTTGGCGTTCGATAGCATGTTTCTTACTCTGGGAGGATAAATTGACTGTTTAGGGCAACTTGAATTGTTTTGAGATCTTATATCTTTTCACTTTTAAAATCTAGAAGTACCTAAGTAAATCTTTGTGATCTCACATTAAGTGAAAAATCTAAAGGTCCACCTTTTCTTCCATCGTAAGTCCACACCCAACTAGCTGAGTTATCACGTAGCAGTACTACATTGTACTCTACCAAGCAAAAAGCATATTGAAAATCAAAAGAAAAGAAAAAGAAATGAAAGAAAATCACAAATCACACACTATAACTCATGTTAGATGGACATTCGAGTAATCTTTACCAGGGCTATGGACGCTTGACTGGCTGTAGAGCTCTACTCGAGTGGAATTACGAGACAAACCTGTCGGGGCTATAGACGCTCGCTGGCAGTGGGGCCATGTCCAGGTAGTTCATGAGGTGTGTACTAATCACATAGCTTAATGCGGAGGAACTAAGGTGATCTTGAGTGTTGATGGATGGAAATGAACCCAATTGCACACACTTAGATCTTCAAGATGAAAATGGTTGTCTTAAGCTTTTGATTTTGACTCCTTGATTAAGCTTTCATGTTTATCTTACCTGATATGTGGGTGTACACAAGGATTTTGAAGTTTTGATTCTTGCTTATCTTTAGAACACATGAAGAAGTTTTAAATAAAATTTTTACTCTATGCAACAACAGAGATGAAATGTCATGATACAATTTATGACTATTTTCTCCTTTTGAGTTCGTCTCTTAGCTAATGGATGGACTTGATGGGGTTATTTGATGATTTAGGGTTTTGAGTGAATCTTTTTTCATGAAATGTTCAAGAACATTTCTCTTGTGGAGTCGCCAGATGTTGTCATGTATTCCAGCATCGCCCCATCAGGCTGGGGACCCCTCCTATTGCTTTGCAGTTGATTTTCCCAGCAAGCAAGGAGTGTGAGATGTTTCAAAATTAGCATCTAAAGGAGGAGAGTATTTATCTTGATGTGTTGCATGGTATTGTTATCTTTTGTCATTCATGGGTACCTTGGATGCCTGCTCACGAGAATGACTCTTCTTCATTATGGTGCATAGTGTTCTGAGTTATAAGTAAGTCATCCAAACCTCCGCTTAGGCGGGCATCTTGAAGTGCTTTGCAAATGTGAAAATAGATATCATGCAGCATGATGGTAAACCTCCACTGAGGCGGGCATCTTGAAGTGCTTTGCAAATGTGAAAATAGATATCACGCAGCATGGTAGTAAATGTCTGCTTAGGCAGTCTTCTTGCCATGCTTTGCACACTCAAACACTAGATGTTATGCATATGCACATCATGTGTCCACCTAGGCCCATGTAGATGCCCTTCATTATGGAGACTGTGCAAATGCATTTGCAACGCATGGCATTTTTCTCTACTTCAGTGGTATCTTGCAAATTTTACTATGTTGATTTCACATTGAAGATCAAAGGATTTGCTTAGGCACTGGTCAAAAAATTGATTTGCGAGATATCTCAAGTGATATATTGGGCACCTGAGTATCTGCCAAAATGCAGTAATGATCAATAAATTCATCTAGATGCATATCTTTAATGATTATATTTTTCATTAATTGAAAAGTGCTTATTCGTGAAGTTTCAGAAGGGAGTTTTCTCATGCATAACATGTCGAGATTTTTGTATATCCTCTAGACTGCATATATGGCAATACTCATCGTATAGTGGATATGAAAATCAGACTCGAGCATGCATTGGTTGTGGTAGTTGAAAGTGAATTCATATCTTGGAATCGTAAGTTTTAATCTTAGTCTCAGGTTGTAAATTTGAGACATATTCCATGGCATCTATGAAATAGAGACTTGAACAAGCATCGCTTAACGCACTCAAGTAAAGATTTCTAGGTCTGCAATAGAAATTGTTGTTTACATAAGCTTGTGAATTACTCCATACACTTGGAGTCTGGCTTCCCCATTGTAATCATTTACATAAATTTGACTCTGGGATCTTCACAGAATCATCAAGGTAAGAACAGGCATCTACATGATAGAATCCCTCAGGCTTTGATTTAGATTACCCTCAGCAAATTACGTATGTAGTCTCACATCCTTATTCATAGCTATCATTGGCAAAAATGTTTTTAGGCGCAAACTTTGGCGAAGGATGAGTTGAAGTTAAATTGTCGATTGAAGTTGTCAGGGGGCTGGTCATTTTTTTTTAGAGTTCGCATTGTTGTTTGTTTCTTGAAAATGGGGCAAGGTGATTTAAAATAGCATATTTGATTTGTCCCGCATGTATAGTATGGTGAGATTTACCTTTTAGGCTTGTCTTTTATGCGTTATTCTAGCAAACTAATGTCTAAAATTCATGTAGGTGAGCGATGAGCGCAAAGGACAGACATGCACTGATGAGGAGTGACATGAAGGGAACGTGGCCAGAAACAAAAATCATGTCAAAATGGTGACACCTTGGTGACACTAATCTTAGGAAGACCAACATGGAGGAAGTTCGACAAAATTTGCACAAACTCAATCCATCGGATCTAATTACGCGAATGTTGAAGAATGGGATTGTGCAAGCTGCTTATTTCCCACCAGCAATGTTGTGTTTAGACCTGATGCTAGAATACACCAAGCATTATGATCCTGAAAAGAGATGCATTACGAACAGAGAGGGCAAAGTGATGGATTATCTGAGAAAGGAAGCAATCGTAGAAGCTTTTGACATTCCCTCATATAAAACTACAACATTCTACGACAAGGAGACTGCTTTGCAACTTTATCTGGCTAGACCTGAGAAGTGTATGGAGGTGATAAATAGCAAATGGTTGACACAATCAAGACCGCAAGTAAGCAGAGTGCCTAAAAAACTTCACAAGTCTGACTTTCATCAAGAAATCAACTATATGGTTATGCTTTTGAAACGCATCATGGGTTGCCTAGAATCGGCAAATTTCGAGCCCTAGATGTTCTTCTTCATTGAAGAAATTATAAGTGGAAAAAGAATGATAGATTGGGCTGAAATGATCAGCAGCAACATCGATGATCAATTGAAGGGTTTGCAGGAAATGAAAACATTTTACATGAGCTCATATATTATATATATGCTTGCCAGAAGCGAGAGATATCCAGGATTGAATTGCAAGGGGAGAGTTGGAAATGGAGAAGGATAATTCAAGGTTTATGATTGCTATCCTCAGCTACACTTGCAGGCTATATCCTATTACAAAAGGTTTAATGATGCCTTTTCCATGCACATTGTTAGATTGTTACAAGGCAGCACATGCAGGAGATTGTTGAAGGAGGCCATGAACTTCGTTGCAAAATACGGAAAGTGGTTTATTCAGTTTCCAAGATTCACATACATCCGTGTGGAGGGCTTCTCATCATTGCCTTACAGATTGCCTAGATACCCCACTGATAGAATGGTGTTACTGGAGGTTACAAGACAACTGGTTACATTCGACAAAGTTCAAAGAAAGAGGAAAAAGACCACAACAAAGTTTCCAATCAGCATCGGGAGGCTTGAGACTTGCATGTCATTGCAAGCAGCTAAAAATTCAGAGATAGAGCTGCAGGCTTACAATTTAGTGTGCCACAATGATGCACGCAGAAAGTTTGATCCATTTGGCATAGTCAAACAGAAATTTTGGAGCAAATATGAGCATAGGCCACAGCTCGAGGATCACTGTATAGATGCACATGATGACTTAGAAGTAAGAAAGAAAGGTTGCTACCAATTATCTTTGGATTTGGTTAGAGCAACAAGAGTAATCAACATTCTGGATCAGCTTGAAGAAAATCACAAAAGACTTTCACAAAGTTTGTATGAAGAGAAGAGGGACAGGCCCTTCACCATCAATTGGTCAGAACAGGAAGTGACACGCAATGATGATTTGATGATGCTAATTGTAGCACATACCAAAAAATATGTGGACTTCCAAATTCGAAGGCTCCAGGAGAAGAATGTCCAATTCACTTACAACTTGATGGGAGGAGTTAGTGCGCATCAGTCCAAGGATTCTTCAAGTAGTGAGTCAAGTAGTGACTCCAGTGATTCTGGTGATTTGGAGGGTGAAGGTGCTGATCCATAGGAGGATATTTAGCCAAGTAAGAAGGCAAAGGTTGATGATCAGAAGGCAGCTAGTGCATCTTCAAGACAAGAGTGGAATAGTATAATAAACATTGAGGAGGATGAAGTGAGACAAGATGAACAAGTAGCCTTCGAGGTACAAACTAACCAGGGCAATCGAGCCAGGTAATCATATTGATGATGTCCTATCAGGATCATCTAGGGAGCAAGAAGTGGGCATGATACAAGTAGTGGCTGAAAATAAAAATGACAAGGAGTTGTATGAGTTTGATGAGGAGGCTCTTCCTACTATTCAGCAGAAGGGAGTTCAGGAAGAAAATTAGGAGTTGTCTGACTTACCAGAGTGGCTAAGAGATTGGGTCAAGGAAAGGTCTGTTATTGAAAGGGAACCCATCCTAAGTTTGGAAGACTTGCTAAGCAGGGCCAAACCTGACAATGGAAAGAAGAAAATTACTAAATTCTCAAAGATCACAAGAGGCATCTCGAGGTCAAGGCAAGTGCATATTGCTGTCCCAAGAATCATCAAAGAAGCAGATGATGGTGTTCCAAGTGCATATGACATCAATACTTTTGATTTGCGACCAGTTATACAAGGAGGCTTCTTCAATATTTGACAGAGTTCAAAATATGTTGATTACTTGTGCAGAATTCAGAAATGTAAGAGAGGAAGTTATGCCTCAGTTGAAAATGCTAATTTATACTCCAAATGCCACATTGTTGGATGAAGGAGTGGTTGAACAAGGTTCAACATACAATTTCAATTCTTGGTATTGTGCACTCAGCATAAAGGAACAAGTTCTGGGAAGGATTGAGAGCGATTGCACTTGAACAAGGGAAGTACTTCGGGAAATGCAAAACAAAATACTTGTTTTTGTAAACAAGGTAGTTGATTCCAATGGATAGATTGATGAATACTTACTGAAAGACAAGATGCATGCAAAGTATTTTCAGTATACATAGGCTATTTCCAAGGAGTTGTTGGATAATATTTGCATACTTTCCACTTTCATGGGCATGATTCAGACACCCATGGCTGGTTGCGAGACGACAGTTGCCAAATGCACAGAGGAGCTGCAAATCATGGAATGCACCATTCAAACTCTGCCAAGTGTCCCTATGAAGGAGGTTACACATGTCATGACTAGATTTGTGGAGTTCACCACAAAAAGGAGAGGTCATAAATGAGGGTACTCCACTTAGTGGGTACATCATAAATGCAAGGTTTAATTTTAGTAAATTTTGTAACCACTTGCCTATGTGGCACAATAAGGGCCCTCAATTTCAACTTTTAATCTTTACCATCCATTGAATTTTGAGGCCTATATAAGCCCATTTTTCTCTCATTTGTAAGTGGAATGCTCTAAGAAATTGTTGCTCAAAACTCTGCTGAAATAAGTACAAATTCATTGCTGAAATTTTCATGGTGATTTGTGTTGTTTCAAATGAATGCATGGTTTCTAAGTGTTCACTCATGGAATAAGATCCGTTTAGTTTGTTTTCAGCAATTTAGTTTTATGTTTTGTGGAAGTTGTTGTTGATTCATGTTTGGTGTCTCCATAGTTCATACCAGTTATAATTTGTCGATGGAAGATTGTAGTGCATGGTTAGTCTAAACATCATCTGAGCTTAACTTCAATTACTTTGTGTATGGAAGTAATCTAAAAATCTTACTTTCCCCTTAGAAGATAGCACCACTTTTGTGTAGTTGTTACCTTATGGCGAAGCAAAGTGTGGTTGAGATTCCGGTGAATCAGTGGTGATTGCTTGCATTTAGTTTAGAGTCTTCTAAACCCATTTCCTTTTGCATTTTCTTTAAAATCTTGTTAGATTTAGATTCAAGAGCTTTCATTGTCATATCTTAAGTTATCAAATTGGTAGACCTTCAAAGAAGCTGTGTTACATGTTATCCAAGAGAAACAAGTTTCCTATTATTGAGCATTTACGTAAGTCCCTTTGTGTCAAACAGTAATTCGCATCCTACTGCTAAGTTATCCCAAGTCACAACAAAAAAAGTAACTAATCAAGAACCTTGGAGTCTACTCATCTGATCAGTTAGCTTAGCATTTGAGGGATTTTGTTCAAGAGAGGATAGAGTACACCAGTATTTTATTCTGCATTGTGTGTGCAAGGAAAACACATCAACACCATGTAGAATGTCTAATAGGCTTAATGATACCTCCCTCCCTGAGCTTCATAAGTTCTTCATGCGTTTTGGGTTGTAAGGTTGGGTTTATTGGTCTATGTTTTTGTCTAAAAGGTTTTGCATCAAGTTTGAGTGGGATCTCCTGTTGAAACAAATTTTCTCTGTATGCCTTGAGATCATCATAAGACCAAGCAAAGACTCGCTTATATTTCCTTAATAAGGCTATCAACATCTTCCTAATTGTTGGGCTTATCCTCTTCCCAATGTATACCCTTTTTGGTGCCAATTCAATGCCCAAGTTAATTTCTACAAGGTCTTCCTTTTTTACTAGTGTCTATTTCATAAGAGCTTGGTCATGTCCATAAAACATCCTTTCTAGTGCTACAAGCCCCTTAATAATTTTGTTAGTCTTAAGCTGGAGAATTTTTTTACCAAACAAAGTTTGCTTGCCATCTATTTCTTCCACAAATGCATTAAAATCAATTTCTTGAGCCTCATATTGATCAACACAAGGTAAGAATTTAATCAGATCCGTGTCATCATTGAAAACTTCCCAATCATAGATATTGTCTAGGATTGGAGGTCTAGTTTTAAACTCAACTTCAGTAATGCTTGTCAATGTGACATCATCCATTTTCAAGGCTATATTTGCTAGGAAGTTTGCCATTAAATTTTTTGATCTGTCTACCCAGTTAATGGAGAAAGCATCAAACAATTCAATATCATCCCAGATAGTATTTCTATATTGTTTTAATCTTTTGTTCTTTGATGAATACTTCCCTCTGACCTAAGATATAATCAATTCTGAATCCCCATACACATCATGGCACTTTATTTTGTGCTTTATGGCAATGTTCAGGCCAATGAGCAAAGCTTCATATTCTGCTATGTTGTTAGTACACTCAAATGTTAGCATGAATGAATACTTGAAAGTTTTACCAGTTGGTGAGATAAATAATACTCCTGCTCCATTACCGGCCTTGCTACACATACCATCAAAGTACATTTTCCACACACCAAATCCATCAAGTTGGGTCTCTTGATGTATGGGCTTAGTGTTCTATAATTTTGGTTGACCCTTTTCAATTCTGAATGCACCAAGCTTTGTATCATAGAAAAAATTTACTTGATTCTGATCAATGTATTCTATGATATTCTCATATCTTTGTTCTCTACAAAGATTAATTTCTTTCCCTCCCACTAGTATAATGGCATAGGATGGATCCAACTGGACATTTCCTTTGGCTATTGCAGTCCATTGTCTGGATAGTAACATTCCATAGTAGGGTAGGATGTCCACTATAGTGATGCCAATCTTATATGCTGCTTTAGGGTAGGCATCTAACCTTATCTCTACATCCTTCATAATACCCATGGCTAGGATGGATCTGTTGCCCATTGCATAACATTTTCCATAGGTGGTGTCAACCCACATTCCTAACTCCTTCATGACTGCTATTGGCATGATGTTCATAGCTGCCCCAGAATCAATAATACAATTTCTCACCAGCATGTTTTTAATCAGTAAGGTAGTGTAAAAAGGATCTACCTGAGAGGGATTCCTTGTTAAAGTGTCACCCAAATATAGTTCTGGAGTTTTAATAGTCTCTTGTCAAACATTGTTTATTTTAACTTCAGGTTCTTGCTTCTTTTTTGATACATCTGAAATCATCTTGACCACTATATTACTATATTGATCTACCTTCACCAATTCAAGCAGTGATACTAATATTTTGACTTGGGATACTTCTTGGGCTATGTCAAATGAGGGAATCATTGTTTGATCAGATTTTTCTATTTTGTTATAGCCCTTTTCTTTAGCTAGTATTTTATCTTTTATATTACTTTGTTCAGTCTTAGCTGGCTCTTTAGATGTATTTTTTATATTGTCCTTTTTATGACTCTGGTCTTTTATGAACACAGTTCTAGGTGTTCCTTGTTTTGCATTGACTATTCTATTTCTCATATTATAATTACTTTTTGTCTGTGCCACTGTAGCCATTGTAAGAGCCTTTCTTTCTTCTTCGATTGGTTTCCTCCATTGGTTTTGTAGTGGCCCACTATGATCACAAACATTTTCCTTACAATTATCTTCTTGATCTCAAAACCCCTGCTCTCTCCCCATATTGACATTATATCTCTAATTTGTCACATCATATTCATATCCATCCTCTTCTGTGGATGAATATTCTTCATCAATCTGATGGGGTTTGAGTTCAAGCATGTTTATGGTATGGTTGTCTCTTTCCTACCAATAGGATGTTCCTTCTTCCTGTATTGATTGTCCCACCACACAATAATTAGGTGAATGAGGTAGGTTACACACTAAGCACCATGGATTATTCTCCACTACATGTGTTCCATTTCTTTTGAGAGGATCAGGAGTATCTTTCCCATAATTCTTCTTTCTATTATTTTCTAAAGGTCTTCCCTCTTTCCAATTGGTATTAGAGGGCATATCATGTAACATTGGTCTTTCATTCCTATACTGGTATTCATTCTTATTTTGGGGGTTGTTAGATTATTGGGGTATTATAAGGTTATCACTTTTGCTAGTCATCCATGCAGCCTCCTTATTATTTTCAATACTTATAGCTGCCTTTTGTACCTCTGTCAAGGTCGTGGAAGCCTTATTCCTAAGTTCATACCTAGTTTTCAAATCAAAAGCCTTTAGATAGATAATCAGAGCTGCCAAATCAATCAATTTGGATCCATGTGGTATTTTATTGTGTAATTTGGAGAATCTTTGATTTAAGTCATAGACTGACTCATTCTAGTATTTATGGATGGTTATTAGCTCATGCAGGGAAAATTCAGGGGCATACTGATTTCTATATTGGTCTTTGAATTGGTCATGGAAGTCTTCTATAGAATAAATTGAGGCATCTGGTAAACCATTAAACCAATCCCTTGCGTCTTTAGTTAGGGACATCATGAATAATCTCATGTTTACATCCTCGTGCTCCATACCAATGTCCTATATAAAGGTATTGAAATTCCTAATATTCTCTTTGTTGGAAAGAGACACTGTGTGGATTCATTAGTGTTGTCATTGATGGAAACAAAGTCCATCCCACACATCTGTAGGACTTGGTGTGTCTTTACCGGAAGTCAGATTGAAGAAGTGTTGTGGTTTGGTAAGAAAGAACAAAGTAGACAATAAGGTTTGACAGTCAGGTCCAGATCTCTCAGAGGAAGTATCTCAGTAAAGTGCAGATTTGGGGAAGTCAAGAGGAGTACCTTGACTTATATATTCCAAGGACTTAGCCTCCAGTGATAGAAGAGTGAATAGATATGAGCACTTGAGTGTTGGGTTCTTGATTGGCAGAGTAGACAGAGGAAGACCTAACTGGAAGAGCATCGGACCTAAATACAAATGTGATATTGATGGTGATTAAGTTTCTTAAGGTATCACTCATGATTGGCCAACATAATTGATGACTTCTATAAGCATCTCTGTGATCCGCATTACTTGGTATGCAAAGATTCAACCGACAGATCAGAGTTTGGGAAAATATTGAGATGCCGACTAGAAAGTGGATGAAATATTTGGTGCGGATATATATACCAAATGGATTTAGATATGAAGGTGTGTGGTGCGTGATGTGAAGAAAAGAAGAAGAGTAGTGTGAAGGCAGTAAGACAGGTTCAGAATGCAACAGGACAGCAGTACCTAAGGAGAGTAAGAATGAAGTGCAGCAGATCAGTATATTGGGCTTAACTGGAACTGAACCTCAACATATATGGATGCTTCTCATCAGTTTAAATATCTATTTTTCCTTGTATAAACTATTGTAGGCAATAAGCCTCTTGTGAGCAGTGTGGTCGAGCAGTGAGCCCTAATTGGCAAGTGCCATTTTGTACTATTTTATTCTTCTAATAGAGAATACAATCTTGGGTTAATCACCACGTGGTTTTTCCCCTAATAGGGTTTTCCACGTCAAAATCATTGTGTCATGTGTATTGATGTTATTTCCATTCCATGGTTATGTTTTCTTATTTGATTTGATGTTGCACTAAATGATAAGGAAATTCAAAAAGCTGACATAATTAAGATAACTGATTCACCCCCCCTCGTAGTTATCAATAATTGGTATCAGAGCCAAGTTCCTCCAAATAGAGCCTAATAGCTTGAGGAAGATCTAGGAACTCAAATGGATGTGTATGGTATGAGGGAACAACTTCAGTTTGCCCTAGATGACCTTGAACAATCAAACTTTGAAGTCAATGAATTGAAGGAAAGACTCAAACAGGTTGATGATTTTATAAATGAACTAAAAGGGAAACTGAGTATCTCTATGAAAAAGAGAAAAGATCTACTTCAACAATTGGCAAGTCAAAGTGAAGACAATGGTACAAATGAAGATCTGAAGGAGAAAACCAAGTTATGTGAAAAGTTATCAAAAGAGGTCATTATGGTAGGACATGAAATGGAATCAGGAGTTATGAAATTCACCCAAGAAATTGAAGAGAAAAGAAAAAATGAAGATGATCTAAGACAATCTCTCAAGGAGAAATTAGAAGACTGCAACAAAATGGATAGACTAATCAGGCATCTAGAATCTAATCTTGAAGAAGCTAGAGCTAATGAAGAACAACTTGAGAATTAGATTGACACTCTTAAAAGGGATCTTCAAACAACAAATGAATACAAAGAGAAATTCAAGATAAGCTCTGCTCAACTTGAAGTTCTTCAAAGCCAAAAGAGGGTGGATGACAAGCAAGGCTTGGGGTATGAAAAATGTGAAAGCTCCAGATCTAGTCAAAAGAAATTAAGATCAGAACATCCAAGAAAGAGACCTAGAAGACCTCTGGTAAGACAACCAAATGCTCAAAGATATCCATCTTTCAATAGATACTGCCACAACTACAACAACTTTGGTCACAAAACAAATCAATGCAGAAAAAGAATGAATTAGACTAATACATCCTTCTCCAGACAATGCTTCAATTGCAAAAGGTATGGTCACAAATCCCATGAGTGTAGAAACATACAAATAAACAATTCATTCAATGGTAGATGATTTGCATGCAATAGAATGGGACATATGGTTAATCAGTGTAGATCAAGAGGATATCAGTCAAATATGCAAAGCAATGTTGTTTGCTACAATTGTAATAGATCTGGTCATATTGCCAAATTCTGTAGAAGTAAGAATCAAGACAAAAGGGGTCTGGAATAGCATAATCATAACCAAGACAAAGGAAAAGGAAAAGTGAATGCAGATGAAATTCAAAAGGAGATGAATAAGATTTGGGTGAAGAGAAGCATAGAGAATGTTGGGGATGGATCCATACCAGAATCTGGTGCTGATAGTGCTTCTAGAAATTGAATAGATGAGATCTGGCTCAGGGGGAGACACTAAGAAAAACTGATTCCCCCTACCAGTCAATTGGTGCCTAAAATTGGCACATGAGAAGTTGCGGATAAAAAGGTTCTTAAGAGAAACATCTAAAGTAGGTTTGGTAAAGGTATGAAAGATCCGCAAGAAGATTTGAAGAGTTTAATCCACCAAGATTGATCTGGTTCAACAGTCATTCGGTAAAAATAAGATTCTCACAATTAGATCTAGCTTGATTAAAAAATTATGGAATCTTGATCTATGGATAGATCAAATGATTAGGGAAAGGAAGATAGATTGTCAGTATTCACCAAGAATAACTCTAAGTGTATCTCAGTGATCCAAAAAAGATCTGTCTTAGAATAAGAAGAACAAGGGAACTAGAATGACTTAAGTTGCACATTTATTACAACGTGAAATTAGGACTTTCTCAGAAATAAAAGGGTTCATTCATTCATCATTTGCACATTTGCATTCAAGAAGAAAAGAAAAGGAACTTTGCAACAAATTGTTTCAAATTCTCAAGATCAACCATTGAAGTCGACTCATCTAGAAAATTAATCCGGCTCATTCAGTGAACCCTAGAAACGCAAAGGTATTTTCCATTGCTGAATATCTCTTTATAAATCTTTGAAGATGGGTACTCCAAATGTTGTAAAGATTTATGATAGGCCTCACCCTAAATTCAAGAAACATCCCTAAAAATCTTTAGAAGTGGATCCCTTAGGTGCATTTTCTAGCACTCTGCATGGGGTTTTACATGTTGAAGACATTAGGGCATATATTCATGCAAACATTTAGGAATTCAGAGACTCCAAACTAATGGATATTTACCATAAGGAACTGATAGATGACTCATTTGATCTCAAACCCCAATACAAGGTCATCAGGGATAAACATTTTAGTCAGTGTATTCATTTCCCCTACTTTACTGAAGATGAATGGGTCTAGTATGTGTTAAGCAGACTACATGACAACTTCATGTGGTTGAACAGGCTGTTTAATTTCACTAAGGATGCCATTAGGGTAGTTACCAGATTGCACTCATCTGGTGGGATACCTGCTCTCAAATCTGTCAAGAATCAGATAGTGAGTGAGGCTACCGGATCAAGGTTTGACAAGAGAGCGATGACAATAGAAGATATCACTGATCCGGATATCAAGTTTGCCTCCATGGTCATTGGTTATAAGATATATCACTCTAGCAAGAAAAATTTAGTACCCGGAACTGCAATTTACACTGCTTATGAAATGTTAAGAAAAGATGTTGATTATGACCTTTGTGAGCTCCTTCTAAACCAACTTTTGGACAACCTGTAGAAGATAAAGAAGGATAAGAAGAATTCCTTCAAATATGGTGGCCTGATACTCTGTCTATTCTTCTACTACATGAATGAGTTACCCGCATCCAATGGGTGGATATGGCAAAATGACAGACTAGTAGCAATTCAAATTAGAGACTATCTACATGAAATTGGTGATGCCAATGCTCAGAATACAACACTTTGGGGGTACTTTAAGAACTTCTAGAACATGATGCAAGCTAGAGAGAGAATTCCCCAATCCCTAGTTGAAAAGTATAAGGATACAATATGCTTTATGGTAGAAATTGATCAATGCCTAATGGAGGCAGTGGAACCAAGGGTAGTCTAGATCATGCCAATGGGGTATGATGTAGATGAGAAAATAGTAGAGCTACATGTTCAACACATGCTCAGTCAACCCAAGGATCCTAAGGTAGAAAGGTTTGGAACCTTTGAATAGCTGAGTGTGAGGATTCATGTGGAGTTAAGGCAATCGGAGATGAAGAGAAAAGTGAGAAAAGAAGTAGAGAATGTTGTTAAAAGGTATGGCATCTCAAAAGAGGCACTTGATGCAAATAGGGACAAGATGGAAAGGGCAGAAAAAGAAAGTGCTCCAGTAGAAGCCTCCTCCCAGACCTGATCCTCTAAGAGCTCTGCATCCGCCACTGCTAAAAGCTCAAAGGCATCAAAACCGGAAGTAAAATCATTCGGTAAAGGTGAAAAGAGAACAAAGACAAAGGCAACAAGGTCTTACATCAGTCAGAAAGATGATGAAGAGACATAATCTAATGAAGAGATCAAGAAGATGAAGAAGAAGAAGAAAGTATCCAGTGAAACCAAGGAGGCAGAGGTAGAAGAGTTTGTTGAAAGGCCCACTCTGTCATTAGATGATGTAGTTAAAGTAGCTACTGTGGATGGAAACCTGTAACCAATAACAAAATTCTATGATGCATATAATGATGTAGATAGAAAGATCTTGGAGGAAGCCACAATTAAGTACTTGAACATATACAATAAAGCATTTATTGAAATAATTTCTCTAATTCCTAAAACTTTAGAGAAGGAACTTGAATTGAGAAAAGAAAATGCCAAGGCTAAGGACTTAGAGATTAGAGAACAGATAGCTATTCAACTCTATCCATCAATTACTCCAAAACAAATGGATATGATTTTCAAAGATTGCAAGGACGAGTTCTAGAGTAAGGATAGAATGAATTAGCTCATGCTTGGAGAAACTGATAAAGTGGCAAAAGAAACAGAAGAAATCCTCTGGAAAGCCTATAAAAGATTCAATATTCTTGTTGTAGAGGATTTAAGTGATGATCCCTCAGGAATGGATAACAAAGAAGAATCTACTGAGACTTTAGCAGAAGAGGTAAAGTAGATAGATAAAGACTTAGAATCCTCTGCTCTGGAAGAGGAAGTCCATGAACAAGTAAAAATCTCTCATCCAGTTTCCCCTGCTAATTCTGGATCTAAAGAAGAAGAAAGAGTAGAAGAGAAGATCAGTCAAGAAGTAGAGGAGAAGGAAAAAGAAGATGAAAGTAGTAAGGGTGCAGAAGGAGAGAAAGCTCCAACAGAAAAGACTACAGATGATAGTGGTAAGGCTGCAAAAGGGGACAAAACCCTATCACCGGCAAGAGATACAGCAGAAGTAGTCGAAGAATTCTTAACCAAGGAGATGATGAAATTTGATGAACCGGAACTTCTTCAAGGACCGTCCAATTTTGACTCCCTCTCCTCGGTTCAAACCATGAAGCTAGCATCTTTTACTTTAGCAAAGGAAAAAGAAAAACTTCTGAAGTCTCACATGGAAGATTGCAATCTCATAGAAACTGCATCCGGCGTTTTGGAGAAGATCATGCCATCTTTTCAGAAGGATCCCTTAGCCTCTTCATCTGGTAATCTCAAATCTCTAGTTAATAGTGTTAGCACTCATTTTGATTCCTTAGAGAAGTCAGTAGAAGTTAAAGTTAGGAAGGAGTTTTTGGTAAAAAGATTATCAGAGGTACAAGGGTTAATATCAAATGATAGGAGAGTTTTGGATATCGGAATAAAGAACCCAGAAAATGCTCTCAAAGATAGTGGATATATATATAAATTTTGTTTATCCTGGCCTAAAGTGAACAAGGACATTAAGAAGAAAGCAAAAGAGCAAGAGGATAAACTATTAAGTTTATCTCAAAGTTTTGATCCTCTATCCTCCTCCATAGTAAATCAGGAGTGTTAGACTATTGTAGTCATAAATGAAATAAAGACACTTGAGAAGGAGAAGAAAAATAGAATAAATAGGTTGAGTGAACTTAGAGGGATCATTATCCCCAAGTTAGAGGCCATGCATGAAGCCCTAACTGATGCTTAGGCCACAGCCCGGACCAATGATCCAATAGATCTCAAGAAGGCATAAGCTTTTGCATTCTTGTTGAGTGGTCACATCTCAATTTTGGACAGGATGAAGCTGAGTTGGGCATTAGAACATGTACAATTGAAAAACACTTTTGCAGATATAGTAAAGTATATGTAAAGTATAACCAGATAATATACTTATGTGATTAAGTATAGATTGAGTTTTGCAAATTTTGGTGTGCGGACCCCACCCTTTGCCATTGATGTCAAAGGGGGAGTGAGGAGCAGTGAAAAATGAAGAATCCAGCTAAGGGGGAGCTCCAGGAAATGCTCATAAGAATAAAGCATTAGCCAAAGGGGAGTATAGTGTGACACTTAGTCATTTTTCACTAAGTGTTGCCATCAATGCCAAAGGGGGAGATTGTTGGCAAGAGACACTGTGTGGATTCATTAGTGTTTTCATTGATGGCAACAAAGTCCATCCCACACATATGCAGGACATGGTGTGTCTTTACCAAAAGTCAGATTGAAGAAGTGTTGTGGTCCGGTAAGCAAGAACAGATTAGACAGTAAGGTCCGACAGTTAGGTCCAGATCTCTCAGAGGAAGTATCTTAGTAAAGTGCATATTTGGGGAAGTCAAGAGGAGTACCTTGACTGATATATTCTAAGGACTTAGCCTCTGATGATAGAAGACTAAATAGATATGAGCACTTCAAGAGTGTTGGGTTCCTGATTAGCAGAGTAGACAGAGGAAGACCTAACTGGCAGAGCATCCAACCTAAATCTAGATGTGAATTAATGGTGATTAAGTTTCCTAAGGTATTA
This sequence comes from Cunninghamia lanceolata, assembly GCA_027924645.1. Classification (NCBI taxonomy): domain Eukaryota; kingdom Viridiplantae; phylum Streptophyta; class Pinopsida; order Cupressales; family Cupressaceae; genus Cunninghamia; species Cunninghamia lanceolata. The sequence goes on from BSBN01000934.1 coordinate 8,499,890, forward strand.
CTCATGATTGGCCGACATAATTGATGACTTCTATAAGCATCTCTTTGATCCGCATTACTTGGTATGCAAAGATTCAGCCGACAAATCAGAATTTGGGAAAATATTGAGCATTCCGGATGCCGACTAGAAAGTGGATGAAATCTTTGGTGCAGATATATATACCAGATGGATTTAGATATGAAGGTGTGTGGTGTGTGGTGTGAAGAAAAGTAGAAGAGCAGTGTGAAGGTAGTAAGATAGGTCTGGAATGTAACATGACAAAGACACCTAAGGAGAGTAAGAATGAAGTGCAGCAGATCAGTATATTGGGCTTAACTGGAATTGAACCTCAGCATATGTGGATGCTTCTCATCAGTTCAAGTATCTAGTTTGCCTTATATAATCTATTGTAGGAAGTGAGCCTCTTGTGAGCAGTGTGCTCAAGCAGTGAGCCCTAATTGGTAAGTGCCATTTTGTACTATCTTATTCTTCTAACAGAGAATACAATCTTGGGTTAATAACCCCGTGATTTTTCCCCTAACAGGGTTTTCCACGTCAAAATCATTGTGTCATGTGTATTGATGTTATTTCCATTTCATGGTTATGTTTGCTTATTTGATTTGATGCTGTACTAATTGATAAGGAAATTCAGAAAGCTGAAATAATTAAGATAACTGATTCACCCCCCCTCTCAGTTATCAACACTCTTCAGCTGATATCCCATTATTCCCAGTGAATTTGGGGACCATATTTCCCTAGTTGCTGTCTATAGGGTATGGATATAATTGATATCCTGTTAAATCAAATTGCCTACACACACTCGTGAGGTTTTTGGGGGCACATTCATAGGTGGTGGATTGGGGTAATATTGGTATCCATATGGAGGCTAATGGTAAGCATTTTGCTATATGTGTTGGTGAGGGTGTACATTCTGAGGTGGTATATGTTGCTAATGTTGTAGGACACCATGATGACCTAGTGGTGGTGATATTGAGAAATACTGCCAGTATTTTGGGGGTTGGGGTCTTTGTGATGACGTACTATGTTAAGCCTATTGTCTTGAATTACCTTCTACATTACAGGGCATTTTTGAAGTACCTAGAGCAGTTGTATTCTGAGATATCCCATGTGAATTGACATTACTACCTTGTTTGTGTGGAGGGACATATCTTGGATGTTTTTCTATTTGGATTTTTAATTGTGCCTTTTTCCAGTTTATCTCATGGCTTTCCTGTATCATCTGTTGTCTTCTCCTAGGCTATTGTCTTTGCCACTACAAATGTATTTCAATCTCTTGATTACTCATAACATCAAAATCAACAATATGGTCTATAGATCCCTCCTGGTTTTCTTCTCACTATTGTGATAGAAATCCCTTATCATATTCTTCCTATTTCTGCATCCTTCCTTCCTTCATCCTTCCCTCAAATTCAGTTGCTTATGGAGAATCTGTCCTGTAACTAAGGATGTTATAATTTGTATTAATTTTTTTAGGTGTTGAGGGATTTCTGCCATCATTGTACACTAGGGAGTTGAATATTGTAAAGGGTTGTTTTGATGTGTTTACATTGTCTTTAGGTTGTTTGGGTATTGCTTAACCCCTATTTGTTTTGTTCATTCCATGAGGAGGTCCATGCTTGTTTGTCCACTTGACATTGTTTTTCTTGAGACTTTCTTGATGCATAGATCTTCTTCCATTCATGTTGGATGATATAATATATCTCTGATGTCTATCATCTATCCTTTCTGATATGATATCTATTTCATCAGTCCTAAAAATTTTAGTGTCATCACCTACTTTTTTGTAAGTAGGAAAATGATTGCAGTTCTTCCCAGCAGAGTCTTAAATATATTATGGTGCTTTGAGATAACTCTATGATGGAAAGATGAAGTTCAAATGGGCTTATTCCCTAGCAGAGTCGCCAATTTTTTGGGTCTAAAAATGTTGGTTTTAGACCACAAGAGGGTGCCAATCTCTCGATACTTTTTTGGTTAACAAGACAGGGTTTATGTAATTGGAAACCCCCTACTCTTTAGGTTTTGCTAGACCTAGGTGGGTGTACCTAAATGATAAGGTAGATTTAAAGTCTAAGTGGGTTATGACTTGGGCAATTTTACTCACTTATGGCACACAGATGTGAGATAATTGCAAGGCTTGCTAACTAACTCCTAATAAAAGCTTGAAGTAGGAAGGATGTGAATTAAATTTATATAAAGAGTTCTAAAATTGATCAGTGCCTAATCTATTGGGTGGATGGAGTCAATGGAGAGATGATGATTATGGAGATAGGGGTGTAGGATTAGCAAATTTATTTCTTAGGTTAACTCTAATAGTTGGGCACTTTTAAATGTTTGTACCTTATACAGACATGCAAGTATGCCGGTTATTTGAACTCTTCTTAATGATCCTAGTGATATCTCATTATGTTACTGTGAAGTTGTGAAAGGATTTTAATTCAAATATGAGGAGAAGCCAATGAAAGATGATCTATTTAAAAGGATTTTAATCTACACACAGGAACCAATCAAATTAGATTGCTCAAAAGGTAATTTAATCCTTCTGCACACATAAACCAATCAACAATATCACACAACTATAAAACATGTGTTTTCAAATCAAATGTATTTTTACACTTAATTTGAATAACATAAACATCCACTTTGGAGACAGCTAAATAACATATGGTCATAAAATACACCCACACAACTGTTGAACACTGAAATAGATCACCATATAAGATCAGACTACTCTAGTATATTGTTTCAGATAATATACAGTAATTGCATAAGTCTTCTGAAGTATTAAAATGGATGGATGGGATGGATGCAATCTATCTTCTTACTAATGCCCTACCTAAAAATGAAAAATGGTAATCCCCCACTTCTATGGGTCTTGGTCTCTTCTTTTATAAGTGAGAGGCAACAAGCTACGAACCCCTTTCAAAAAGTCACACCTTTTAGTAACTAAAAATAACTAAGATAGAACAATAGATGAGTTGACCACTCTATTAATCTCCCACTAGAAGCCTATGACCATCAAAGGCTTGTTCAAATCTTCTACTCTTTGATCTAGTTCTCATCATGTTCCAACTGATTACTTTTCACTGAGATACCTCCTCCACTGTATCAGATGTGTTCATGGTTCAGCTGATGAACAAGTTGACTACAGAGAGGTAATGAATGTATCCCTATTTAGTGTGAGTGTCAACATTGATTATCCTCTCTTTCATGTCGTATTCCATGTACATGATTTTTTCAATTTGTTTATGGGATTTTTGTATAATCATGGCTTCATCCTTGATTTCCTATAGTGCGGCAGTCAACAGTTTAGTAAATTAATTTTTCCAACATTCATAAATTTTAAGATTTCCAATATCATCGTGAAGTGAGGGAGTCAGATCAAAACATTCAAGCTCTTCTTCAAGCTTGTCATGATATTTATTATGTGACTCCATTAATTCATTATATGTCTACAACACTTGCCCTACCAAATCTTTCTTCTCTGATATAACTCCTCCTTCTTAGGCATTCTCCCCCACAATTATGTGTTCTCAGTCAATGTTGAGTGCATTTGAATTGAATAATTTCCAATATTTATCAGCACATTTCATTATTTTGTCAAACCTTACCTTGATTATTTTAGATACGGTATTGAATTTGGGAAATTTCATCTCTTTTTCCAATTTTTCATATTTCTCCTCTAATTTTGAATTACATTTTTTCCAACAGGTTACATAAACCAATGCATTAAAAATCTTTTATCTTTCTCGATTCGTGGAGAATATAATTATGTGGCAGATGAGGTATGTTTTCTCTCTTTCAAGTGTGCTAGTTCTTTTGTTAATTTGTCATTTTCTTTGACCAATCTTTCAATTTGTGCTTTAGTAAATTTTACTACATTGACATTAAGTTTTGTTGTTTCCATGGGATTGGTATCCCCTACCCTTTGGACAAAAAGGTGACCAAACACTTGTTTTATGTCATGGATGGTGTCTGGTCTTCTATCTAGAGGATAGAGTGACCAAACAAGTAAGGTGGCTTCATCTGGGTTATACCCTAATCCTTAATATACCTTGTCACTAGCCTCACCTGTTAGGTTCACTGTCTTGTCAACTCTTTTCTTAAAACTATCAAATACTATGGCACAACTCATGTCCCATCCTGGCAGAAATGATACTTTAGCCTCCTCAAGTAATTCCCTTCCTCTTTTAAGAGTAATTGACTCTATTTCCTTTCTTATTTCATTCTTTAGTTCATTAAGAGCAGCAACGTCTTGTTCAGAAGTGGAAACCTACATCTTCTGTCTTATTTTATTTCCTTTGTATTCATAAACAAATGATTTGAACTCAACAATTTTAACAAAGTCACTATTAGAAGTAAATTTTCTTGCAGCGAACCCCGAAGGGTTAGAACCAAAAGCAGACAAGGTAATTTTTTTTTGACATAGATAGATAACATACACAAGAAACGATTGTTGATTTAATATGTCAACAACATTCATTTTAAACACTAAATCAAATGTTCCTAATCTCATATCTAATATAAACATGAATTTAAAAGCATCATAGAACAAGTGGATCTGATACCCACACCAGAATCCATAAACCAAATAGGAACCATCTCATTTCTTCTCATTAACTTGCATGATTACATATTTTCTCTTAAGAGAGTACAATTACATAAAAGAATACATAGTGCAATAGCATAGCCATGAATATGATACAATAACTGAAAGAGTACAATAACTGAAAGAGTAACAGAGAGAGAGAACATCTCCAACTGGTACTCCAAAACTTGTACACTGGTCTCTAATGGAGGATCGCAACACCTCCCAACCATGTGGACTCATAAGAGACCACCCCACCATGCTTGGAGGTAGTCACAAGGCCAAGATAGAAGTAGCTAAGTAAGGGTATACTTGATGGCCAACACTCACATCAATCACAGAGTAGACAGAAAATAATGCATAAAGCCAAAGTCATAACATATCTAGATGCTCATCAAATACAATGTCGGATGCTACTCACAACTACAAAGGTACAAGACACTAGGGTGTAGATCAGATGGAGTGTCAACATGTGTGCACAAAGGGATGACACCACATGGAAACTAGTACACTTCTCCTATAGACAAGGAGACTCAATCAAGCCCGAATCAATTCCCTGCAGATGGATAACTTGATGCCCTATAGACGGATAGGCCTTCTCGTGTGCATCCTTAGCCTTTACAAGAGCTCAAGGCCATGCACAAGGATTCATTATCCTAGACCTAATCTCGTCTCGTTTAACCAAATGAGGCATAAAAAACTCAATTAAACAATCCAATAAAGAATAGGTGACATGGTGAGTGTCCCATCTGCATTCCCAAAGTATTCAGAATAGCCATAGAGGGTAGGCAACGTGTCCCAAGGACACCACATCGAACTCAACAAAATGTGATAGTAAATATTAAATACAAAATTGCAAAAATGTGCTCTACAAGCCAAAATCTTTCGATGATAGTGAAATTTCCATACATCAATCTTTAACTACACTAAGGAGTCTAATTTAACATTAAGTTTAATATCCAAATACTGATGTCTAAAATACATATAGACTATATTACTAAGATGTTCGTGACAATTAAGGAAGATAGTGTCCTCATTACAAAAATGTTGAGAGAAATTGATAGTGTGATTTATTGAAAATAGCCCTTTGTCAGTTATATTAGTTGGGTAATAACTCCAGTGACCCCAATCGATCATGATTCACAAAGGACACATGAAAATTTTAAGAAAAGCACAAAAAATGGGATTGCAAGTCTAGTCCCATAGTATAAAATTCTTGAGGCTAGGCTGTAAATTTTTTTTAGGTGATAATATTTATAAATTTTATAACTGCAAGTTTTTATTTCAAAGAAAGTTTAAATAAACTTAGACTATTTGTAAGCTGACACTTAGCAAAAGACTTTCCTACATAATAGGAGCAAGTGTGGGAAACTCCAGACTCTTTTTTTTTCACCTGCTCAAAGTTTCTTCCTAAATACTTGCCCACTCCTCATTTTCATGGATAGACTAAAGTTTCCAGTCTTTATCAATTTCATTTTTCCAGTTCCCAGAGCCACTTGCTCATTCAAAATAGGATGGCTAGCCCTTGGATTTGAAACATACCTTAGAAAACCAAACAAAGAAAGATTCAAATAGAAACCCCAAAAGCTGAACAAAGACTCAGTAGCACCAAACTGCTAGTACAAGAGAAACCAAAAGTGAGGACATTTCAAGGTACAGGGTATTGCATGTCTTGCCTTAGTAAATATGGTACTCACCACCACCATGTGGCCGAGTAGATAACTACTTTATCATTAAAATTTAGAACACATAAAACACATAATGAGAACCTAATTTTTATTAATACAAAACCTTGACATGTTTACCTTGTCACTCTTACAGACAAATAACAAAGAACCTTTAACATCCCTATCAAAATAACAACAAACCACATGAATTGAGAGAAAAATCAAATCCTACTCTTTAAAATTCAAATAAAGGAATGTCCGGCCTTCTCCATTCAACTAAAGATGAAAAGTACTCCATAGTCAACTATGTTTAGGAATCCATTGTCTAAGGGGCCGAAGCTAATGGTGTCATGGTTTAAAGCCACCCAGAGAAATAACACAACTCATAACTCTAGAACATGTGGCTAGGTTTCAGCTTAACATTTGAGTGTGATCTTTTTTTTTAAACCCTTGTCATAAAATGAATAGTCTACATGTGAAATAAAATAAATTCAAGGACAAAGGCAATGTAAATATCTTGCATCAAAATAAATTTTGGCATATTTTAAAATTGTAGTACCAATTTTCAGATTTCTATGGATAAGGAAATTGCAGCAAACAGAGTTTAGTTTCTATGCTAGAAATACAAAGGACTGATGCACCTACCTTTTTAATTGCACTACACTTCAAAAAAGTGGCTTCCTCTGGTAATTGGGATTGCAAAAGAAGGGGTGATTGTCCTCCAATATGAATGGCCAACATCCTACTACCAATTGCCAAGAAAATGGAGACCACTGTCTGCTATCCCCTCTCCTTTTCCTCAGATCTACCAATTTTATGTTTGCCTCCTCATGCTATCCCTTGTATTCAGTTGTCCCTAAATCGTGGTTTGCTAAACAACCTATCCCTCTTTTCAAGTGATCCCCCTTCATAACTCCTCTATCCTCTTTTCATCTGCCCTCGCAGATATTTTTCTCCATCATTAAACTCATACACCAACTTTTTCCTATCCATCTCTCGAAAAGGCAAGAGTAAGAATTTGAAAATAAAATAATGACTTTGATTTCATATTGGCTTATATTTGATATGTCAACCAACCATGTTTAAGAGCCATCGAATGGCATGTGAGAGGAATTGAAAATAATATAAAAAAAATCTAAATTCCTCAAGTTAACGAGGACCACAGAGAGGGTTGTTACATCCTACTCCCTAGGACTAGGCTTACTCTTTGAAGCCTGCAAACGCTAAGATGCAACCAAAGCACACACTAGTCCATGAAACTTGATACAATTATAAAATCAGGTTATCACATGCACAAATACATGCAATCAGTCCCAGAACATGAGTAAGGAAAAGGTAAGGCACTCAATCCTACAAAATATACATTAGCATAAAATATGTTTTTCCAATCAAAATAAAGAATGATGCCAAGGAAACCACATCAAACAATCAATGGAAACCAAGGAGAAAGCCCTCAACCACCGTACTGACAACCTACACATGACCATAAGGGCAATCCAGACATTATTGTTAGGTAACTAGATGATAGGACAACACGAGAATACTGCACTAGCAAGGTATAGTGGACAGGGTAGAGAATAGGGCCTATGACTATCTCTAGTAACCACCATCAGGGATAATAAGAGTACACTCAAGCCTGTGAGTCTAGGCAGAGTCGATACCTGATACCTACATCACTCTGATCACACGTCAAAGCACTTGTGCATATAACATACATCATAGCCAAAGCAACAATAAGAATGTAATCCTGCATGATAACCAATCATGTCAACATCATAATAATATTAGAATCCATCAGGGAAAAGTAACAACCATCAATTTACACATATATACCAACATAAACCACACAATTTTCTCATAAATTGAAGCAAAATGTACATTTTAATATACAAAATTTCTAGTTCTCTAAATTTGATACAACTATATATAAAATGGAGCACACATACTCACATATACATAATTTCAACCTTTGATTTCATAGCGTGAATGACAAATGTTTACATATAATGCAATAGTTTGTCACTTTTCAGGGCATAATGATGTAAATTTTGTTCTCTTCTATATTTGATATGCAACTACATACATGACAATTGTACCACCTACATATACATACATACTCATTCACATCACAAGGCTACATAGGGGTTCACGTAGATGTCATAGTACCATCCATATCCAAAGTAAGCATGAGTCCATAACCAATAACCATGTCCAAAATCCATATCCATGTGTCTTGATGGCATTGACCCACCTACTGAGCCATCCATACAAGCCACAATGACATATCTCTTGTTGGTGTAAGGGTTTTAGCCTCCAAGAGATAGTCAAACAATATGAAAGTAGCGAATTATAGCTTAGAACAGCTCACACATACCCCCATCCTTAAGGTTTTCCCTATGTCTACTTCCTCGTATACACTCAAATGGGTGTATCTCACCATACCCGATGAGAAATCACATCACAACACAAGACCAATATTCAAAATAGAAAAGTCAATTAGTTTAGCCACCAAGAATGTAAATAAAGAGAAATAAATCTCAATTCCAACAATAAGATAGGAAAAATGTGCATAATTTCAACAATTAATCAAATATAACTGCAAGAGTTATATGCCAGAAAATCTACCATGGCTAAACCAATACAAGCAAGATAAAGTAAAGTACTGGTCCACACAAGAAAAATAAAAGTCACCAATACCTAAAAAGAAGATTCATAATCTTCAAAATATACACATCAGAAAACTACGGGACTATCGCTAGTCACCACATGAGGAAGGAGGAAAACAAGCATTACTATCTCAATAGTCCTTCATGTGGGTGCAGCCAACTCATGCAACTTGCACATGGAAAGGTATTGTGCTGGCCACCTAGGTCACATACCTCATGCGGCACAACCACGCATGGTATACACCAAGTGGAAAAAGCACATAGTGGCCGTATACCACATGGCAATGTCCTACTCATAGGAACAACCTACATAGTGTGTAACCATAGAGAAAGCATGTGCGGCAACACACCGAGCTAGGAGTGCACATGGCTAGATTCCACTCGCATGCCAACTGATCAGATTTGAGGCCCTCTTGAGGGAACCCTCTACTCTATGTGAGCAACCACTCCTCTCAGCACAAGTAGGAACACCACATATATACTACACCTTCACACATCTAGGTACATGGCATCCCGTCCTCGAGCTCACCTAACTACCATCAGCGACACAACATCCTCACTAACACTGTGTCGGAACACCAATGGGGGGTGGCATCATATCTAAAACAATCACATTAGGGTAAGATCATAGCTATCATAGGTGCTCATATCATAAACTAATATCATCCTCAAGAACTAGGGGGATTAGAATAACACTGTATGAACCAAGTATCTGGTCCATTAATAAGGGAAAGTAGTGAGTACTTTCGCAGGAGGTTGAAACAATTGCCATTATTTCGTGCCACCATTATATATATGCCATACAATTCCCTCCCAAGGAACTTTGTGTCTACTACTACACTCCACATATTGACCTATCAACAACCCTCAGGTTGGTAGTCAATAGGTTGACAACAAGTAACCATATAGGTGGTATGGTTTTCTCCCATACACCTAATCTAAACATACCTAAACCATCAATGGGTACACATTATCGCCATCTCATGGGCACACATCTCAAGCATTGGTTAATCACAACACTCAATAGGAATACATGAATGAATGATCACAACAAGGATAATATAATCACGATTTCTCTTACCTAGGCATAACCATAGCCCACACATGACTAAGCAACATGATGCAAAAAATACAACTATACCCAAAAATAAGTATTCCCAAACATCCATACCAATTTTCTCTTTCCACAAGGGCAACTCATTTTCCTATAACATCACAATTTCACTTTGCATTTCTATCATCATAACACAATAGTGTATGAACATGTATAGCATCACTATCAATTTTACATCAATTCATAAACATAAGTAACATTTCACAAATAAAATCAAATGCTCATAATCATAATGAAATGGGTTTGTTTAAGGAACTCTAATCCATTCCTCATATTCACAACCATACATATAATCTTAAGTAACCATGGCTATGTCAAGGCATACAATAGCTCATCAAGCAAGATATGCAACATTCCTACTACCATACATGCATTATTATTAGTTTGCATTAAATACAAGAATTCACCTATAAGATCTCATTCAATTCCACAATGAAAGGGAGAAGACCATTTTTCAACAACAAGATATATCCACTAAGCAATTACCATTCTCATGTAAACTTGTTAAGTAAGAAGGCACTAATAAGCATGTAATCAGTTTCAATGCATAACCATAACAAATATGAGGTCTCCTTGACTAATTCTTTTACTTATTGCAACTTTAACATACTAATTAAATCCATAAGCCATCAATCTAACATCTTGCCAACTAACAGAAAATCTTTGTACACACCACATCCACAAATTTGAGAGTGCTCTCTGCTTTCCATGGTTGTTTAGGGTTTTTTAGGGTTTTAGCTCTGAGTGGTTTTGGTGTCAATGGAGGCTGCTGCCTTAGGCAGTGCCTTTGGGACTACAAACCTGATGGAGGGTGATCCTTCCAACGGATGGAAGAGAGCGTTAATAGGGGAAAAGATGGGTTCTTCTAAATGCATGTTGGGACTTCCTGTCAAAAAAGTTTCTATAGAAGGTATAGCTCTAGATATTCTGGATGTTTTGATTGAAGAAATTGTGGCAACCATGGATCTTGCTCTGGTAGGTAAGTTCTTTTCCTTCCATTCCAATATTGAGATGGTCTAAAAATGGGTGATCTCTCGGTGGAGAATCAAAGGTAGTGTTTCGGTTATTGCTATGGCAAGAGGGTTATTCCTATTTAAATTCATGAATAGGGAGGATATGATAGCTACTCTTGCTGGGGGACCCTGGCTTTATGGATCACATTCGCTTGCTTTGTGCCCTTGGAAACCTGGATTTGACCCTAGCTCGGACCTCAATAAGTCTGCTCTTGTTTGGGTTAGATTACCAGGGTTTCCCTTGGAATTCTGGGATGAAAAAATATTTACTGCTATTGGCAACTCCTTTGGCCAGTATGTTACTATGGATAATACTACCCATACTCAATCCCGTTGTGTTTATGCTCGGTTTTGTGTCAATGTGGAGATCAACCAAACCCTCCCAATGTCCATCGAATTAAACTCTAAATATGGGATTTGGACCCAGCCAATCCTTTATGAAAATGCTACCACTTTCTGTCAGATATGCAAGAAGAAGGGCCATATAATGACCCAATGTAAAGCAAGGCAAATGGGCAAGAAGACTGACCCCCATAATGAGGTTGAGGATCATTCACAAAAAACTGTTACCCCTGACAATCAGGGAATGGGGGTAATGTGGAAAATGCTTTCCCAAATGATAATACTGAGTAGGCTATGGAAAAAGATTGTCAGACGGCTTCGAGTAATGGGGATAATGCTTACCTAGATGATAATACTGAGAAGGTTCTAGACAAAGCTTGTCAGAAAGATGTTTTAGATACAGTTAATTATATGGATCAACATACCACCAATGGGTTTGAGGAGGGTGAAATATGGGACCAATTGATAGATGGGGATGTTGAAGAAGGTAAAGTTTTGTGGGATGATCCGTAGGTTCTTTCTAAAGAGACAACAGATACTGAAGGAGCAATAGCTTTTGAGTCAACCAAGGATAATGCTCTGGAAATAGGTGATCAATCAGCTAATCCTTCATTGACAGTGGAAATCAGTCCAAGTGGTAGTGGTAATGAACAAGAGGAATGGATTACCCCTAAGAAAAAGACTCATAAAGGTAAAAAGAATGCTGATGTTGGCACTGACTCCAAACAAGGGAGATTGACCCTACGGGAAACATGGCAAAGAGAGATTGTCAGGGAAATTGCCAGTGGTAAGCAAAAAACACTTGAGGACAATTCCCTCAAACCTTCTAAATGAGGATTTTATCCTGGAATCTGAGGGGTTTTAATAGCCCCACCAAATAGTTTGAGGTTAAAAACTGGGTTTTTGATAATAAATTAGATATCTTGCTTCTTCAGGAGGTCAAGATGAATGAGGAGACCTTTAAGAAGATAGCTGATTACATATGGCCAAGGCTGAGTTTTGCATTAGTCCAGCTATAGGGGCTTCTGGTGGGATTGTTACAATGTGGAACAGTGCTAAAATTTAGGGTTCTCTTGTGGCTTCTAGCAAGCATTTTCTGGTCATCAACTTCTCCTTGCCTTCATTCAATTGGTATTTAATCAATATTTATGCTCCTAATACTAGAGTTCTGAGGCAATCTTTGTGGACTGATTTGAGTAGCATTATGACCAATTCCCTGCGATCTAGATGGATGCTGGCTGGTGACTTCAACACTCCATTATATCCCTTTGAGAAATCTGGTGGGATCCTTGATTACTTTGACAGCATGTTTGACTTTGCGAAATTTATTAATGTTTGGGGATTGCTAGATGTGGAGCTGCAAATTCAGATTTTTACCTGGTCTAATAGACGACGAAATGACCATATGATCCAGGTTAAATTAGATAGGGTTCTTATTTCAAGTAACTGCGATAATCATCATAATATGCATTTGCAGGCTTTTCCTAGAACCATATCTGATCACTACCCTATCTTCCTTCATTGGCAAGATCAATGCCAATGGGGCCCTTTCCCTTTCCACTTTGAAGCAATGTGGATTAAGCATAAAGACTTCAGACAACTTGTGACTCAATGGTGGCAAATTCCTATCCAGTGTACTCCTATGTTCAGACTGGTTAAAAAGCTTATGCATATCAAACAGGAGGTTCATGGATGGAATAGATACAGTTTTGGTCATGTGTTTTGTCAGAAGAAAAATATAACTGGAAAACTAGCGGATATTCAACAGCGGATTGCTCAAGGAGATGTTTCAGAAGACACTACTAAGGAAGAATATGATCTGATTTCAGATTAGAGGAATCTTATGTGCCGAGAAGAGGTCTTTTGGAAATAGAAGTCTAGAATTCAATGGCTTAAAGAGGGAGATAGGAATACAGCTTTTTTCCATATTTCTGCCATGAAACATAGGAAGGCTAACTCCATCACAAAATTATGTTTGGGAAATGACAATGTTATCAATGAGGATAATGAGATTGGAGAACAAGCTATGATATTCTTTTAGAATTTGTTGACTGAACAAGCTAATGTTGTTCACAATGGCAGGACTATGAATCAATTCATTGACAAAATTCCCTATCTGATAACTGAGGAAGATAACCTAGAAATGCTAAGGCCTATATCTGAGGAGGAGGTTCATACTGTTTTATTCCCTATGGGTCCCTTCAAAGCTCTGGGTCTGGACAGCTTCCCTCCTATTTTTTTCTAGGAATATTGGGATATTGTGGGGGCTGATCTTACCACTGTGGTTCGTGATTTCTTCAAAACTGGTAAACTTTTAAAATAGCTCAATAATACATTTATTGTCCTTGTTCCTAAAAAGCTGAAACCCACCAATCTTTTTGAATTCAGACCTATTAGCCTATGTAATACTATCTATAAGCTTTGCACCAAAGTCCTTGTCATGAGAATTCAACCTTTTTTAGATGAAATTATTTCCCCTTCTCAAAAAGGTTTTGTCCCAGGTCGTCAAATTCTAGATGCTGTGATCTCCACTCATGAAACTATTCATTCCATGGATAAGAGTAGAATACCTAGCATGGCTCTTAAGTTGGATATCTCTAAAGCCTACAATAGGGTCTCATGGACTTTTCTGTTTCAAGTTATTAGGAAATTTGGGTTTAATAAAAAAATATATCTCCTCATTTCGATGGCTATTTCTTCTGCCAAATTTTCTGTCCCGGTTAATGGGGCCTTTAGGGGTTTTTTCTCTTCCTCAAGAGGACTCTGTAAGGGGGATCCTCTTTCCCCTTACTTGTTTATCATAATGGCGGAGGCACTCGGGAGATACATTCAAGCTAATGTCACTTCTAAGCATCTTGTGGTTATCAAACCTACTTCCTCCCTTGCCCCTATGTCTGTGCAGCAATTTGTTGATGATACCATTCTTTTCAGCATCTCTTCTATGCTTGAAGCTTGCAAATGGAAGAATATTTTAAACCTTTATGCCATAGCTTCTGGGAAAAGAATAAATTTCCAAAAGAGTAATGTATATTTTTTTAATACTCCTAATGATCTCCAGCAAAAAATCATTAATATCCTAGACTGTGCTAAAGATGATCTTCCTGCTATCTATCTGTGATAAAGGGGGTAAGTCACAAAACACACAATAACAGATATTGAACACAACAAATAGAACTTTCTTTTATTGAACTGGGCAACTCATTACATTATAGAAGCTCAATTACAATCAGAGGATGAATCCTCTACTGGCTGCAACACATCACAGCTTTCCCAACCTCAAGACTCTAGAATCTTCAGCCTTCTATAACCCCAAATCAGCTAGGGTTTCTGTTTTCCCACCTATTCTTGGCTCTACACTAGCCCCCTTCCCTCTACTACTACCTAGGATTCCTAAAATAGTCATAAATAGCACTTCTTGGCGGCCTCCAGCCAAATTTTGAAATTTGCAACTCCCTCCAAAAGTAGGTCAACTTTCGGGAAGCATAACTTTCCATCCGGGTGTCCGATTGATGAACTGTTTTAAGCACCAGAAAGCTCATGATGTGAACTATCATGCCAGAAATCCATAAACAGATTTCCTTCAACTTTTTAGGAAGTTATGAGAAGTTTTAGTGCCTCATATCTCATTCTAGAAATTTTTTAGGGGCTTTTCAGAAAACAAAAACTTTAATATCTTTCAGCTCACAAATGATCTTTACCTGATTCCTTCGCCAAAGGTCTTATATTTCCGTTGTGTAACTTTTTGGAAGTTTTTGCTTCATTACGTGCCCAAATGCAAACTTTCTAAAAATAGCAGGTACACTTTCTTAAATAGGCAGGTTGCTATTTTTAGCAGTTTTGGAAAAACTGAAAGTCCTACATTATTATTCTAGATATTATGGAACCAAAAACACTAATTATGGGAAGAAATGAGAACAACTACAATGGTTTTGAATTAACTTCTTTTTAGGTGATGCAAGATTGCCCTTACACCTCTGGATGCTCCTACATGAATCTGGGTCTTCCCTTTACGGTTAAAGAGGTGTCTCAAAGTTTCTGGAACAGTATATTGGAAAGAACTCAACAGAAATTGATTGGCTGGAAAGGGAAATTACTCAGTAGTGCCAGCAAACTACAGCTTCTTTGGGCCTCCCTGCAAGGTATACCCACTTATTACCTGTCTCTTTTTAAAATTCCTACTTCTTTTGCTGACAAGCTGGAATAGATTCAAAGAAAATTTTTATGGACAGGAGTAGAAGATAAATAGAGAATGTCCTTGGCCAACTGGGAAAAAGTGTGTCTCCCTAAATCCCATGGAGGTCTTAATAATAGATCCATATGCAATATGAATAAAGCCCTTCTCTCAAAAATCAATTGGAACCTGATTCATCAACATAAAGATTGGGGGGAAATCATGCAAGCAAAATATCTGCATGTCACTAACTGGTCCAACTTCCTCCAACAAAAGGTTTATCTCAGGGATCTGTTATATGGAATAAAATGCTAAAATCTAGAAGCCTTCTTACGCAAGGGATTAGATTGAAATTGGGTAATGGAATGTCTATTAAGTTCTGGATTGATATTTGGATAAAAGATAAGGCTCTCATTACTTAGGGGGATTATGGTGAAATTGCTGGCATTGCTACTCAGTTTTTTGGTGATAAAGTCAGCGATTACATGTTAAATAATAATGGCAACAAGAGCTAGATAAATTTATTGGACTGCTGCACACATCACCCTGATCTCGCTTCTAGAGTTTGAGCTATTCAACAGTTGATTTAGGGAGTCAGAATCCCTCTCTTCCCTTGTGAGGATGAGCAGTTTTGGTGGCCGGATAAGAATGAACATTTCTTTATTAAGTCTGCCTATCATTTATTGGTTCCTGAGGTTCATAGAAAGGAGATATGGAGAAAAGTTTGGAACCACAAACTTGTACCGAAAATCAATATGTTTTGGTGGGCTTCTGTTCATAACAAAATTTTGACCTAAGACAACATATAGAAGAGAGGTTTTACCTTGGTCAATAGATGCTATCTATGCTGTGATAAGGAGGAAGCTATTTCTGATCTATTCCTTCACTGCGGTTTTGCTAGGGAAATCTGGAATTTAATCCTAAGTAATTTTGGTATTCAGTCGGCCTATAATTCTGATATTACGAAAGTTATTAATAGCTGGTATCTACCCTTTTCTCATCCCTGGCTTGTTGAGTTATGGAATCAAACTCTACTGTGTTTGAGCTAGACTTTGTGGAAAGAGTGCAATCATAGGATATTTACGGATACTGCTAGAGATGCCTCTTAGGTTTCTCACACTTTTATTAAGACTCTTATGGAAAGTGTCACTAATGCCCATATCTAAATTGTGGAGAAACCTCTGACTCATGAAGAGGAACAAATTGTAGCGAATTGGAAGATTCTCAATCATATTCCTATTCATAACAATGCCAAATTGTTGCAGAGGCTTAATACTAGATGGAGTCCTCCGAATCCTAACTGGCTGAAACTTAACTTTGATGGGGCTTCTAAGATGGATGGTACAACTAGTGGGGGAGGGATCATAAGAGATGAGAAAGGGTGGATGGTTACTGTCTATGCTGGCAGTCTGGGCTATCAAAGCAATAACTATGCTGAAGCTACTGCTCTTCTATGGGGGATTAAATTGGCTATATCCCTTAGTATTAGGAATTTGTATATCTAGGGGGACTCTAAAATGGTTATTGATGCAGTTAACAATGTGTTGACTGTTGGCATTAAGTTGAAAGATATTATTAGGGATATATAGATTCTCCTGTAGAAGATTCCCAGTGTGGACATCTCACATATTTACCGCGAGGGTAATGGTGTTGCAGATGCCTGTGCCGAACTTGGACAATAGTATTCAAATTGGCGTTGTTGGCACCAAATTGATCATATCCCTTTAAATCTTAAGGCTTTCATTCTAAAGGAAGTAACGGGTTAAGGATGAGTCAGATTTATTGAAAAGACAACTCACTTTGTCAGCTCTTTGGGAGGGGGCTGACATGCCTCTTGAAGTACGAGTTTTTTTGTACCTTCTTAATTGTCATTTCCACTCCTTTCTTTTATAAGGCTAGTGGGCTGCTTGATCATTATGGCGTGTTTCGTGTAATTATGATTAAGCATGGGATGAGTAAGCGTCATCTTTGTAAGGTTTCCCATATTTATGATAATGCATGCTGTTTTATCACCAGCATCATTAGCCTTGATCAAGGAAGTAATGTTACCATAAATATGACTGGGGAGATTTGGGGTTTTTGTGAACTGCTCTGTAATTCTGACATGGGTGGCGATAGAATCAGAACTGAACCCATCTCTTGCTGTGAGTTCAAAGACAACCTGGTGGTCTAACACTATTGCAAAGAGGGCGGGATTAGTCCCTATTTGGAGCGGCTCAACAGGTATAATGAAAATTTATCTAAACAGTATGCTAGGTCTTAGTAGAACCGGCATGCTTCTGTGGGCGGAGTTAGTTTTGAAATTTCAAAAAGTGTGATTGCTATGGCCACTGGTATGTGTTGATGACTGTTTTGATGCAATCATAACAATAAGTTAAAATTCACATATAATGAACTGAAACTATACTTGAAAGATAAGAAGGAATCATTTGAGATTCAACTAATCCCAAGTCTACAATGGTTCGGTTGGTCAAGTTCAGTTGGTCAATGTGAAGCTGTAATGTTCAAGGGGCCTTACGTAGTTTAGGTTTGTTTGATGGCTTACTGGACTAAGAATATGCAAAAAGGTCATAGATTTCAACAAGAATTCTGTTCATTTACATACAAGTGTTACCGGGCTGCACGTTTTAGATGGTTTTCTTGAATTTTTGCAGCTTTCTTCTTTATCTATTTATGAAAACTGTCTACTTATAGCTCTGTTATACATGCTTCTTCAAATTTGAGACAATTTCCTTTAGATTTCTACGTTTTCAGCTAAATATTTCAGATGGGTTGGGAAAAGTTAGAAAGATCTAATCTATACCTCATTTAATCTACCAAAGGATCTAATTGTTTCTGTTATGCACTATGTAAATACCACAGTAATTTGATCAAATCCACAGTAAAAACCTTAAATGTAAGTCCTGAGCATTTTCACAAACATACATTTAAAATTGCAAGCTCTCAAAGAAAATATTTCAAAACACAAAGAAGAGCAGGAGAACACTCAGAAGATAGATGCAGAACTCCAGATTCTATTGTATCAGAAATGAATAGTCATATATGATTTACAATGTAGGAATGACTCTTAGTTTCATTGATCATACTACAGAGAACTTACAAGCTTTACAGATACAGTAAGGCAACCAGACATTCCACGCACACCTTACTGCAGACAAACAGGCGACCTCCTTCTTCTACCTCTAAACTATTCTAACTTGCTGTATGTTAAAAAAGAAATCCTGTGTAGCCACTGTTGTTTTTCTAAAATCCCTATTGTAGGCCCTAAAATCCCTGTTGTAGGCCCTAAAATCCCTGTTGTAAAGTATTACAGTGTAGAGAGGCACAATATAAAGACATTCTGATTGTCCTCACTACAGCAAAAACCTAACTGAACCCCTGGTTCAAACCCTTGGTTACAGCAATAAATGCAGGTGAACCAGCTCCCAAAAATATCTCTGAGCAGTGTCAAATCTGGGCGAAATATTGCCCCTTCTGAGAAGTTTCGGCAGCTGGGTAATAACTTCTGTTTGTCTGTTGCAGTAATGCCTTCAGCTGCAACCTTGTTCTTTACTTGAATGGCCTTGACTTTTCGCATTTCATCCTTATCTTCTTGCTCCTGAGATCAGATTTCCCTCCTCCATGAGGTCACTGTGTTGACTTTCCAGCTGCTTCCTCAACTGCAAGCCTGCAAGACAAGACAAGCAATAAGTATTTCATTTATCACATAAACAGCATGAAATTAAAATAACCGTTTAAACCCAGGTGACTGCGCAAGATTGTGGAAATCGGATCTAGAATACTCTCAAAACGTGTCCAAAATGCGCTCAGACTGCTCAAGATTCATCGGGTCAACTATCGCTGACCGGGAAAATGCCACAGGCGCCAAAAAAAACACTTTAAAATTCCACCGCTTCATTTCCCGCCCATCGGCATGACTATCGCTATCAGTGCGTCAAAAAAACATGTTGGTCGATTTTCACTTCATCATCATGATATTCTGGAAATATGATGCTCTCCCTTCCGAAGGTCCAGATGACGTCATCATGATATTTCGCTTCTGCGTATTGGAGAAAAGAACAACATCATCATCATCATCATGTTGAAGGAGAAAAGGAGGATATGAAATATGATCTTGCTGCTGCTGAGGAAAAGAAAATGATGGTGACGTCATCGTCATAATCGGGCTTCATTAAAGTGTAAAAAATGACGTCATCATCATGCTCAGTTAAGA
This sequence comes from Cunninghamia lanceolata, assembly GCA_027924645.1. Taxonomy (NCBI): domain Eukaryota; kingdom Viridiplantae; phylum Streptophyta; class Pinopsida; order Cupressales; family Cupressaceae; genus Cunninghamia; species Cunninghamia lanceolata. The sequence continues at coordinate 8,519,661 of BSBN01000934.1, forward strand.
TCAGGGGGATAATTATGATATCGGGTCACCTAAGGAGCATGATCAGGATGATGAATGCAATATGACCCTTTTTAGCCAAGGCAACCCTCTCGAAAGATCAGGATGATGATGATCATCATCAGGATATTTGCTTTTATCGAACTTAGAATAAGACATCATCATCATATTCGGGAACCGGATCATGCTTTTGGAAAATATCCTGCCGAAGGAAAAATGTGATGATGATGATCATCAGGATATTAGCTTCTTCGAACTTAGAATAAGACATCATCATCATATTCGGGAACCGGATCATGCTTTTGGAAAATATCCTGCCGAAGGGAAAATGTGATGATGATGATCATCAGGATATTAGCTTCTTCGTTTATCAGATCGGGATGATGTCATCATGATATCCGGAGCCTTCGTTAAACTTAGAACATGACGTCATCATGATATTTCGCTAACCGGATCATGTTTTAGAAAATATCCTGCCAAAGGGAAAATGTGATGATGATGATCATCAGGATATTTGCAAAAGGTCTTACTTCATCGGCAGGAGGACTCTACGAAATATCAGGTGGACAAACAAGATCATGATGATCTTGACGATATGACAGGATAAAAAAATGATGATGATCCTCCTCATCGATTTATCATGATGACGTAATCATCATATTTCATTTTCGGAGCACAAGGATGAGTTGAGGTCATCATGATATTTGCGCTAGGGTGATATTGTAAAATATGATCATGCTGTTGAGGAATGGAATATCACCTTCTTCTTAAAAGATAGGGTGATCATGCTGATATTGCAAAAAGGAGATCAGGAGGATATGAATATGATGATCCTCTATATCGAATTATGATGATGATGTCTCCATCACTTAGCGAATTTCTGCGAATGACCCTCGTGAAAGATCGGGATGATGATCATGATCATGCAAAAGGAGATCAGAGGATATAAAGTCGTCATCATCATCTTAGCGAACTTCAGCAAATATCATGATGACCCTCTGATAGGTTTTTATCATGCGCATGCAAATACGCCGAAGGTGGATTTTCTAAGTCAGGGTGATCTGATATTATCAGCATGATATTATAAGATCAGGCGATGCAAAAATATCATGATGATGCTCGCGATACAAAGACCGCTCAATGGGGAAACTTATCGTGACTTAAAGTTGACGTCATCATGATATCCGGATATTTGAACCTCAGGATATTATCGGGGGGGCATTTCAAATATGATGATGATGATGCTCTTCATACAGCAAAACCAAGTTTATAAAATATGACCCTCTAAAAAAGAAATCATGATGCGCATAAGGCCTTTTGACGGGTAAAGGGCACTACCACCTAAGATTGACGTCCGGATATTGCGACTGCATGATTTTTATCGGGTGATAGACCAAGATCATGATGATGCTGTCAACATAAAAAAATATGATGATCACTTGTGATTATCAGGTTTGACCAAAACTTTGACTGTGCATAACTTTCACATATGGATGAATTTTCAAGTGAAGTAAAAGGCAAACCTGCATGGAATTTCAAGCTCTTTCTAAATATGAGGTCACAGAAACAAAATATGAACTTTGACAAACTGACCTCATGATGATGACCTACCTCATCCTACTATCATGATGATGATGCACCTGACCTTCATTTTTACCAAACTGCCAGAAAGCAGAAAAACACAAGCAGAAGCAAAAAGCAAACATCAACAGGGGTCCTCGTTTTGCTAAGGAGCAAAATGGGGCGTGTTGTGAACATCACAACAACTAGCAACCAAAACAAAACAATTAAATTCAGAGTGTTCAAGGAAACTAGATGAAATGAACTCATAACTTCTAAACTATCTTTCCTGCAAATTACTATTCAGCTTGAGACTCAAAGTATTCAATAAAGATGCATGAATTTTCATTTTCAGTTTAGTTGTGTGCATGTGATTAATTATCCTCATCTTGAAGATCAGTTGAACAAACCAGTGACTGACATTAGCCTACGTAGGTGAGGATATTCCCTCATAGCCGACCGGATAGAGCCTTGCTGCCAGCGAGCGTCTATAGCCCCGGCAAGGTTATCGTTACAATTCTCCTAAGTAGAGCCCCACTGCCAGCGAGCGTCCATAGCCCCGGTAGAGTTACTTAGATGGCTTAATCTGGATTTTCAGTATAATCCGCTTTATTCATTTATTTATTTTTTGTTTTCTAATTTTGAAAGATTTCATAAGATATAGCAATTTGTAACTTCATGATGTAAGGAGTGGACACTTACTAAAATTAATGAGAATTGTAATGGTAGCAAGGGTGACCTCTGATTTTTCACCTAATATCTACACTGGTATGTTCAACAAACCCAAGGATTTTAGGTGTGTCATCGTGAGAAACCTGCTTCGAATTCTCAATCACATTTATTGAATACAAAACTTCAGAAGATGAACAACTCTCTACATTCATGACAGTGACAAATTATGTGTAAATTGCAAATGGTTAACCTGAATATCCTAAATTTTATACTGTTTTGAATGGTTGCTAGTTTTGCTCCTTAATACTCTACAATAAAATAAAGATCCCTGCTGAGGAGACAACAAACAAACCAAACAAACAGGATGTACAAACAACACAACAAAAGAAAAAAATGTACAAACAGAAAGAAACAAAAGCAAAAAATAAACAGAAGACAAACTATACAAACAGCCAACCCAAAAGAAAACAGCAGAAGAAGAACTGTACATTATCTACAGCACTTTACATTAAGAAAAAGGGACTGCCCCCCCTTTTTACCTCAAGCCTGGAAGTAGTGTTTCAAATGCTAGCCATTAACTGGTAATGGCACATCTTCTCCAGTCAAGGTCTTAAGTCTAAAGGTGTTATCTCCTATTATTTCTGAGACTTGTAATGGACCCAGCCATAATTTATCGAATTTTCCATGGCTTCCTTTCTTTTCATGTGCTTTGTCCCAGCACAACAGTAAGTTTGATATCCTAAATGTTTTGACTCTTGCCCTTTTGTCAAACCACCTCTTAACAACCGCTTGGTGTTTGGCAAACTTCTCGAGGGCTTGACCTCTTTTCTCCTCTAGTTGTAACATTTGCACTATTCTGGCTTCCCTATGGTTATCAAAGCCTAGATATTCATTGGCAAACTTCCAGGTTGGTATTCTCAGATTAACCGGAAGTATGGGATCAGTCCCATAAACTAAGTGATAAGGTGTGCTACCTAAAGCTATTTTAAACTTGGTCCTGTCTACCCATAATGCATATCTTAAAAGGGTATTCCACTCTCTAGGACTTTTGGCAATTAACCTCTTGATGATGTCTAATAAAATTTTGTTTGTTGATTCAGCCAGTCCATTACCTTGAGGCTAATAATTCGAAGAAAACCTTAGAATAATCCCATATTCAAATGCCCATTTAGAAAATTTTAAAGAAGAGAAAGCAGGGCCGTTATCACATACCAATGAGGGCGTTCCAAACCTGGTGATAATGTTTTCTTCAAGGAACTTGATAACTACCTCAGTTGTGGAAAACTTGCAGCAAGTGGCCTCAGTCCACCTTGTACAATAGTCTGTTACCGTCAATATAAATTTGTGTCCTGCAGAAGATGGGGGATTGATGACTCCGATAAAATCCAAGCCCCATTGTGCAAACGGTCTGGACTCGATCACAGGCTGCAGTGGATTGGCCAGATTTCTCCCTTTGTCTGCTGCAGTCTGACAGGTGTGGCAACCTCTGATGTGACTCTTAGTATCTTTGAATATAGTGGGCCAGTAATAGCCCGCTCTCAGTATTTTGTGTGTTGTAGCTAAATGGGAACCATGGTCGGTTCCGTACTTGTCATGTAGTTCTGTCAACACTCTATCAGCTTCAGTTCTGTTTATGCATCTCAGATAAATTCCATCATGGTTCTTCCTGAATAGAAGACCTCCTTGCACCATATAATTTTGTGCCTTAATCTTCAAAGCTCTCCTCTGAGAAGCCTTCATCTTGCTTGGGTACTTTCCAGCTATCAGGAAGGTGCTTAAATCATCGTACCAGCCTGATGCGTCTTGGGAATTCAATACATATTGCTGTTTTATCAGATTTGGATCCATGTTTGCTATTGTCTGCACCAACACCTGCCCTCTGACTAGCTTTGCGGGAATGATCTCCATGTCGAATTCTTGCAGTGTGGTGATCCATTTGGCTCTCTTTTCTCCGGGCTCGTTTTGCATCAGCAACATTTTTACTGCTGTGTCTGGTACTATGGCTTTAATCTGGCTGCACAGAATGTAGTGTCTAAATTTTTTCACAGCTTTCACTAATGCGAATGCCTATCTTTCGATATCTAGATATCTCAGCTGTGCATCCTTCAGAGGCGCACTCATAAATGCTATGGGCCTCTCTTCATTATTTTCACCTTTCTGTGTCAAGGCAGCCGTGACAGAATGAGAAGATGCAAAGGAGTAGATGTAAAATGGGTTTGTGTAGTCTGGACTTGCCAATACAGGAGCATTAGAAATTGCCTCCTTGATATCCTCAAATGCGGCTTTGGCCACTGGCATCCATTCCATCTGTGCATCTTTCTTTAACATGGCATTCAACGGCTGCACAATCTCTGCAAAACCTGTTATAAACTTCCGAACAAAGTTAATTTTACCAAAAAATGATTTCAATTCTTTCCTATTGTTTGGTATTTGCAAATTTTTTATGGATTCTATTCTATCCGGATCAATTGAATTTCTATTTTCAGAAATGACATGGCCTAATAATTTACCTTCAGTTACGCCAAATATACATTTCTTAGGATTAAGGGAAATCCCATACCTTTCACATTGCTGGAGTACTTTTCTGAGGTCCTCAGCGTGGGTGGATGCATCCTTGGAATATACAGTTAAATCATCCATATACACAACAATGCATTTACCTGATAATCCACGAAAAGCAACGTCCATGGCCCTCTGAAAAGTGGCACCTGCATTAATTAAACCAAAAGGCATTCTTCTATACGCATAATTTCCCCATTTGCAAGTGAAGGTGGTTTTTAGTCTATCCTCTCTGTAAATTAAAACCTGGTTATAACCTGAAAAACCATCTAAAAAAGACATCATCTTTGCGCCATTTACTGCTTGCAGTACTTCATCTATTGGGGGCAAAGGATAATTATCCTTTTCAGAAGCCTTGTTTAAATTTCTAAAGTCTACGCACAACCTGATGTCTCCGTTTTTCTTCCTCACTGGTACTAAGTTAGCTACCCAGACAGAATGTCTGACTGGGAAAATTATTCCAGCGGACAGTAGTTTTTTAACTTCCTCAAATATTAAAGGCTCTAGAATGGCATTTACAGGCCTCTGTTTCTACCTAAACGGTTTGACTTCTTTTCTTAAAGGTATTACGTGAGTTATGATGGACTCATCAAATGTTTTCAAGTCTTCATAAGTCCATGCTATGACATGTTTATATTCTTTCAGAATGTCCAGAACCTCTTTTCTAATTTTCTCAGAGCAAGCTTTCCCAATTAGTACATTTTGTGGATTTAGCTCAATCCCTAAGTTATGTAAATCACACTTACCCCCTTCTGTTTTGGGTAAGTCTTTCTGTCTTATTATTCCGTCGAAGTCAAAGATGTGTTCTAATTCAATTACTCCTTTTGCCAAGAAGTTGCTCTTTAAGTTGATCATATCTTCTTCGTCCCATGTTACTTCAGGCCTTTCTTGTTCATCAATAATTTGGGCCTCAAATGCCTCATTCCAAGTCAGAAAATTAATAATTTGCTGATCCTCTCCAAATACCTGAAAGTGTGTAACATTGTCTGGTATACTGGGCACGTTAACTAGCTCAACAGCAAATCGTCTTAATCCTGACAGTGTCAATGGTTCTAATGTACTAGCAGCAACTGCTAACGCATCTGGCCTGTGGTTCAGCTCTCTAGGAATATGCTCTATGTTAAAAGCATCAAATGAATCCATTAAACTCCAAACTCTATGTCTGTAACTAATCATCTTCTTATAATTGCAGGCATATAACTTCCTCACTTGTCTGACTACTAATTCAGAGTCTGAAAATACTCTGATGGTTTTTACCCCTTTCTTGATGGCCATGACAAGTCCTAAAATTAGGGCCTCATATTCAGCAATATTGTTAGTGCAGGAAAATTGTAATCTATATGCTGCCAAATGTGATTTACCTTGAGGATTTATGAGTTCAATACCTGCACCTGCGCCCTGTTTTGATTTGGACCCATCACATTTTAACGTCCACATGCCATCTTTATTTTTCTGATCTTTTACCTTGGCATACTTTGTCCCTTTTATTGCCTGTGGGGTGTTGTCTTGTTTATTCATAGGTTTTTTCATTTGGTTATCTTGCATATGTGTGTTTTTAGCTTGCAACTTAGAAAGGTAACTACCCTTGTCCTCTATTTCCTTTCCTAAATCTGGAATCAAGGCCTCTATATTATTCTGAACATATCTTTGTGCTGGATCAGGATTCTCATTTTTCTCTTGTGACTCTACCCTCCCTATGCACTTTTTGTATTCATATTCAATGATGTCTTTGCATATTTCACAATTCTCCTCAGAATGTTGCCTATCATGGACTCTACACCTATTTTTATATAACTTACATTGGACTGGGAGATTGTGTGTAATGCACTCTTCCACCTCTCATCTAATGGCATGACCAAATTTGTCTATTGCATTGTTTTCTTCATCTGAAGAATTTCCGTCAGACTCAATGAATAGTGCCGTTCTATTGCTGACACACTTCTTTTTAATGTTTAACATCATAATCTCTTCAATCTGCATCCCATTGTTGGTAATTCTATAGACACCTGGTTCAACAGCAGCATATAATATTTCATTAGTTCGATTATACTCTGTTATCATATGTTTCATTCTGGGCTCTGCCCCTATTCTGATCTGGTTTGGGATACCTCTCCACGGTAACCACATGTGTGAAAAGTCAGTAGCCATATATCCGTTTAATGTCTTGGACCAATCCCTACTTAGCAACATTCCATAATTTACGGGTATATCCACTACTTGAATGTCAATGATTTGGCTTACCCTAGGGTCTGAAGCTAACTGCACTTGTATGTTCATGAGTTCTCCTATCACGCTAACCTCGGTCTTATCTAATTGCGTGACAACCTTGGCAAATTTGGTGGGAGTCAGCCCGAGAGTTTTACATATTCCTAAGGGCATTATGTTGGCTGAAGCACCAGAATCTACCATGCAATTGTGTATATTCTTCCCACACAACCTAACAGTTAACAAGAAAGGTTGAGTATCCCTCTTATCCGCATGTATTACTACATTTGTATTGGAAGGCTGCTCAACTTTCTTACCTTTCTCCTTAGGTGGTGAATCACTATTAGGAACAGTTATATCACCAGACACCTTGTTTGTTATGGATGTATCCAGGGATTTTAAAAAAGCATTTCTGATCCCTGGGGTCTTCAATAATTCATTTAGAGGTATACTGACCTTAATTTTCTTTATTTCCTCTGATAAGTAATTCATTAATCTTGTTGTCTCTATTGCTTCTGCCTTACTTGTTTGATCCTTTTGCACTGTTGTTCCATTATTTGTGTGCTGACTAGCTTTAAGTATGGCAGGATTGTTGCTAGCATTCTGATCTGGGGGTGTATTGATGTTATTCGGGGGAGTGGAAGTGGTGAAAGGTCCTCCCGGCCTAGGGTTGTTCCTCAAATTGTAGGTGTGGCTTTTATTTGTTTGTTGAAAGGCCTGTACCTCCTCTGTTTCATTTAATATCTCATTTTCAGATTCAAAAGGAAACTGAAAAACATTTAACACAAAGGCTGATTCAGGATAAAGACTTTCACAACAGTATGGTTCATCCTCTAGCAATTCATCCTCTTTGTCTTCTGCGGTTGTAAAGGTAAACGTTTCTAAGACTAATGCTGTGTCATATTCTGAGGGTATTACCTCATTACCCTTAGGAATAAGAAATTCAGAGGTAGGAGGCTGTACATCTACGTTGAAAATACTAGCTGCCAAGTGGAACTGTGGACAGTCGTGCTCAGCATGGGCATTAGTATTGTGAAATCTGCACCAATTTTTGGGTGCTGTACTGGCCATTTGTATGCTAGTTGTTTGTTTTGCACCATGATTATCTGTATTCTCAAAAGGAGAAGCCAGAGTATCGTTGTTGGGCCCAGTGTTCCATGTCTTGGGTGGCCTAGGTTGATTCTGATTTTTGTTATTATTGCCCCAGGTCCTATTATCTATCACTGGCCCCCTATTTTGCATTGGTTGCCCCTGACTGGGGCCTTGATGCTGATTGTAGTTTTGGTTCTGATTGTACTGCTGATTTTGATTGAGACTATAATTCTGATTTTGGCCTTGGTTGTGATTTTGATGTGGATTGTAGTTTTGGTTGCTTCTTCCATAGAGGTTCTCGTTTCTTAGCTGTGTCACCTCGGTTGTTAATCTTTTCAAATGTGCAGTAATCTCTTTGATTTCTTCCCTATCCTCTTGTGCTTTTGCCACAGTTACATCCCTAGGAAGTTGGAAGAAAGGCTGACCATTATTTTAACTATTATTGGAAGTACTAGCCGTGTAAGGAGTTATAGCTTGGATTGGAGTAGGATTATACACAGGTGTGTAAGAAGGAACCGGGTTTACTAGTGGAGCATGCTGGACAGGGACTCCATTCCATGGGTGTGCCTGATTCTGCACCCCAAAATTTCCTCCAAATGGACTGTAAGTTGTATGTCTCATTTCTTGGTTCACTAAGGCTGCCTCTTTATAGGCTTTGGATATTGAATCTATGTCAGGTTTTCTTTTGACAAACATGGTAGTTAAAGGATCCAAGGCAGCATAGTACATAGCCAACAAGGGAGCATCATCTATGGTATAAGGGGCTACTAGCCTAGAATAGGCCTTTTGAAATCTGTCATTGAAATTATCAATTAGCTCTCCCTCACCTCGTTTTATAGCAGCCAATTTATGATACAAAGCGCAAGGGTCAATGGGTCCTCTAAATCTTGACAGAAATGCTTCTTCCATAAGTGCCCAAGAAGAAATGTAACCATTGGGTAAGTTTACGTACCAGCTAGAGGCCTGCTCATTAAAGGTGTAAGGAAACAATCTACACACAACATCCTCGTGCTCTAACATAGCCCTAAAACATGCTTCCTTAAATATTCTAATATGATCTTCTGGGTCTTGATGCAACTGGTATTTGGGACATATCTTTTCTGGATTTTTTGGCATGTCATGATAATCATTGAAGAATATGGGAGAATTGACATCGAAATAAGCCATTGTAGGTGGTTGAGCTTGACTTGAACTTGCAGAAATACCTGGATTGATTGGTGGATTAGGATTTAGAGGAGGATTGAGACCTCCAGGAGTGCCTGAACCAAGATTTAAAGATCTGAACAGTGACCTATCAGGACTTACAATACTATGGATGTTAAAAGGTGACCCAGGAGGTGTTCCAGATGAACTTCCTGCTTGCGATATTTTTGGATTCCAAATTAAAGGGCTTTTACTTCGCCTTGTATCAGGTAGTTGCACAAATATATCTCCTGAACTGGACCTAGACCTAGTCACTCTATTACTATCGTTAGCCAGTTCGAAATGAAACCTAACTCAGGAAGGCCCTCCTTCTAGCGCCAGAAAACTGTTGATGACTGTTTTGATGCAATCATAACAATAAGTTAAAATTCACATATAATGAACTGAAACTATACTTGAAAGATAAGAAGGAATCATTTGAGATTCAACTAATCCCAAGTCTACAATGGTTCGGTTGGTCAAGTTCAGTTGGTCAATGTGAAGCTGTAATGTTCAAGGGGCCTTACGTAGTTTAGGTTTGTTTGATGGCTTAGTGGACTAAGAATATGCAAAAAGGTCATAGATTTCAACAAGTATTCTGTTCATTTACATACAAGTGTTACCGGGCTGCAAGTTTTAGATGGTTTTCTTGAATTTTTGTAGCTTTCTTCTTTATCTATTTATGAAAACTGTCTACTTATAGCTCTGTTATACATGCTTCTTCAAATTTGAGACAATTTCCTTTAGATTTCTACGTTTTCAGCTAAATATTTCAGATGGGTTGGGAAAAGTGAGAAAGATCTAATCTATACCTCATTTAATCTACCAAAGGATCTAATTGTTCTGTTATGCACTATGTAAATACCACAGTAATTTGATCAAATCCACAGTAAAAACCTTAAATGTAAGTCCTGAGCATTTTCACAAACATACATTTAAAATTGCAAGCTCTCAAAGAAAATATTTCGAAACACAAAGAAGAGCAGGAGAACACTCAGAAGATAGATGCAGAACTCCAGATTCTATTGTATCAGAAATGAATAGTCATATATGATTTACAATGTAGGAATGACTCTTAGTTTCATTGATCATACTACAGAGAACTTACAAGCTTTACAGATACAGTAAGGTAGCCAGACATTCCACGCGCACCTTACTGCAGACAAACAGGCGACCTCCTTCTTCTACCTCTAAACTATTCTAACTTGCTGTATGTTAAAAAAGAAATCCTGTGTAGCCACTGTTGTTTTTCTAAAATCCCTGTTGTAGGCCCTAAAATCCCTGTTGTAGGCCCTAAAATCCCTGTTGTAAAGTATTACAGTGTAGAGAGGCACAATATAAAGACATTCTGATTGTCCTCACTACAGCAAAAACCTAACTGAACCCCTGGTTCAAACCCTTGGTTACAGCAATAAATGCAGGTGAACCAGCTCCCAAAAATATCTCTGAGCAGTGTCAAATCTGGGTGAAATATTGCCCCTTCTGAGAAGTTCTGGCAACTGGGTAATAACTTTTGTTTGTCTGTTGCAGTAATGCCTTCAGCTGCAACCTTGTTCTTTACTTGAATGGCCTTGACTTTTTGCATTTCATCCTTATCTTCTTGCTCCTGAGATCAGATTTCCCTCCTCCATGAGGTCACTATGTTGACTTTCCAGCTGCTTCCTCAACTGCAAGCCTGCAAGACAAGACAAGCAATAAGTATTTCATTTATCACATAAATAGCATGAAATTAAAATAACCGTTTAAACCCAAGTGACTGCGCAAGATTGAGGAAAACGGATCCAGAATACTCTCAAAACGCGTCCAAAATGCGCTCAGACTGCTCAAGATTCATCGGGTCAACTATCGCTGACTGGGAAAATGCCACAGGCGCCAAAAAAACACTTTAAAATTCCACCGCTTCATTTCCCGCCCATCGGCATGACTATCGCTATCGGCGCGTCAAAAAAACATGTTGGTCAATTTTCACTTCATCATCATGATATTCTAGAAATATGATGCTCTCCCTTCCGAAGGTCCAGATGACGTCATCATGATATTTCGCTTCTGCGTATTGGAGAAAAGAACAACATCATCATCATCATCATGTTGAAGGAGAAAAGGAGGATATGGAATATGATCCTGCTGCTGCTGAGGAAAAGAAAATGATGGTGACGTCATCATCATAATCGGGCTTCATTAAAGTGCAAAAAATGACGTCATCATCATGCTCATTAAGATCAGGGGGATAATTATGATATCGGGTCACCTAAGGAGCATGATCAGGATGATGAATGCAATATGACCCTTTTTAGCCAAGGCAACCCTCTCGAAAGATCAGGATGATGATGATCATCATCAGGATATTTGCTTTTGTCGAACTTAGAATAAGACATCATCATCATATTCGGAAACCGAATTGTGCTTTTGGAAAATATCCTGCCGAAGGGAAAATGTGATGATGATGATCATCAGGATATTAGCTTCTTCAAACTTAGAATAAGACATCATCATCATATTCGGGAACCGGATCGTGCTTTTGGAAAATATCCTGCCGAAGGGAAAATGTGATGATGATGATCATCAGGATATTAGCTTCTTCGTTTATCAGATCGGGATGACATCATCATGATATCCGGAGCCTTCGTTAAACTTAGAACATGACGTCATCATGATATTTCGCTAACTGGATCATGTTTTAGAAAATATCCTGCCGAAGGGAAAATGTGATGATGATGATCATCAGGATATTTGCAAAAGGTCTTACTTCATCGGCAGGAGGACTCTACGAAATATCAGGTGGACAAACAAGATCATGATGATCTTGACGATATGACAGGATAAAAAAATGATGATGATCCTCCTCATCGATTTATCATGATGACGTAATCATCATATTTCATTTTCGGAGCACAAGGATGAGTTGAGGTCATCATGATATTTGCGCTAGGGTGATATTGTAAAATATGATCATGCTGTTGAGGAATGGAATATCACCTTCTTCTTAAAAGATAGGGTGATCATGCTGATATCGCAAAAAGGAGATCCGGAGTATATGAATATGATGATCCTCTATATCGAATTATGATGATGATGTCTCCATCGCTTAGCGAATTTCCGCGAATGACCCTCGTGAAAGATCAGGATGATGATCATGATCATGCAAAAGGAGATCAGAGGATATAAAGTCGTCATCATCATCTTAGCGAACTTCAACAAATATCATGATGACCCTCCGATAGGTTTTTATCATGCGCATGCAAATACGCCGAAGGTGGATTTTCTAAGTCAGGGTGATCTGATATTATCAGCATGATATTATAAGATCAGGGGATGCAAAAATATCATGATGATGCTCGCGATACAAAGACCGCTCGACAGGGAAACTTATCGTGACTTAAAGTTGACGTCATCATGATATCCGGATATTTGAACCTCAGGATATTATCGGGGGGGCATTTCAAATATGATGATGATGATGCTCTTCATACAGCAAAACCAAGTTTATAAAATATGACCCTCCTAAAAGAAATCATGATGCGCATAAGGCCTTTTGACGGGTAAAGGGCACTACCACCTAAGATTGACGTTCGGATATTGTGACTGCATGATTTTTATCGGGTGATAGACCAAGATCATGATGATGCTGTCAACATAAAAAAATATGATGATCACTTGCGATTATCAAGTTTGACCAAAACTTTGACTGTGCATAACTTTCACATATGGACGAATTTTCAAGTGAAGTAAAAGGCAAACCTGCATGGAATTTCAAGCTCTTTCTAAATATGAGGTCACAAAAACAAAATATGAACTTTGACAAACTGACCTCATGATGATGACCTACCTCATCCTACTATCATGATGATGATGCACCTGACCTTCATTTTTACCAAACCGCCCGAAAGCAGAAAAACACAAGCAGAAGCAAAAAGCAAACATCAGCAGGGGTCCTCGTTTTGCTAAGGAGCAAAATGGGGCGTGTTGTGAACATCACAACAGTATGTCTACTCAGGGGATTAAACTGCAAAGGAAAACTAAAATTGTAGACCTTTCCAGTCAGAAGCTCTTTCTTGGAGATGGTGAAGAATTAGTCCCCTATCAGGGGGGATTTGATAGAGCCAAGCTGCCCGAGCCTTGGGACGGTGTGTGTTTTCTCCTCATGAAGTATTTCACCCTGGAGGGGTGCTTCACCAGGTTCTACAACTATCATCTCCCCCTTTTGAATTATTTTCGATGCAATGCTCATATTAGCTTTCCTTTTTATCTACTTTCTTCCCTTGAGCATTATGTCCTTAGGGTCAGAGATAAATTGGCTATGAACCCTGCTAAGAAACCCATCCCTCTTCATCAGGGTCGTATCCTCTGTCTTTATAACCACCATCTTGCCCTAGAACCATCTAAGGCCATTCAAACCAATAATGGGGAACTATCTTCTAACCCTAAGGATATTCCTGGTGTTGAAGAACCATGCCCTTCCCCTGTTCCTACTAAGACAAAAGAAGGTTCTTTTTCTACTCCTAAGGAGATTCCCGTTGATACTCTAGATTCTACTATCAGTATGAAGGGAAAAAAGAGGAAGACACATGCTGGTGAAATGGGCACTGGGGGGGCTGCAGTAGGGACCCCAAAAAATCCTTGTAGAACCCCTGTGGGACAAGGTAGCAAGTCTCATTTGTCTGCTAAGGTTATTAAGGATGGTTTCTTCTCAGGGGTTAGGCGGTCGGGGCAAATTGCTGGCAAACCTGCTCTAAAAGCAAAACTTATTGATTATTCTGAGAGCGCTTCTGATGAATCCACCCAGGGGGATAAGGTTAAGGATATGCATGTTTAGGAAATCTCTGAGGATGCTGATGGTAAGCAGGAGACTCAAGAAATGGGGGTGACCACTGAGGATGCTGCTGATTCTGCTGAAAATGCTAGCAAAGCGGGAGAGATGTTGGTGGAAGAAGTCGATGATGAAATGGACACTAATGCTAGCCTTGGAGCTGAAATTGTGGTTTTGAGGGTTCGCATTGAGAAACTAGAACATAATCTTTCCACTGTGCTCAGGAATTCTATTTTCCTCAATATTTCTATGCTACAAAACCTGGGGGTTACTGTTACTGCTGATAATGATGATCTTGCTAGGAAATTGGATGACATTATTAAATCTATGGTTAAGTAAGGAGAGAATCTGCCTCCTTAGTTTTTGCTTTTATATAGATGATACTCTGCTACTCTGTATTTACTATCTTAGTTTATAGCGGCTGGTTTTGCTGTTTATGCTGGGAAAACAATATTTGATGTATCTGGTTTAAGGCACTTTTTGTGCTTGTTGCCTTTGTGGCCTCTCTACTTTTTGTAAGGGTTCGGCCCCTTGTTTAGTCACCTTATATTATCAAAAACATCTTGAAAACTATTGACAACTACGAAGAGAAGAGAAAGATTGGTTTCATCTCAAGTCAAGACATTACATGCCATATAATTATCATTATACAAACATGCAAATTCTACTAAGGGAAAGTTCAAGGCACCATTCGTATTCCAATGACTTCATATGTTATCAAGGGTGATAAATGGTAGCAACTCAAGCACATTAAGAGGTTATAAGAAAAATCAGCAATCATCCAACACTTACAAGAGACCATGGAGCAATCAAACTAATATGTCGACATCCGCAAACAGCTACATCCTATCATCCTTTACATATATAATACAAGAAAGAATTACAAGAGCAATTCATGATCAATTAGGGTCATCTCATTCACTAGCAGCATAAAGGAAGACACAAGAACACCATATCCAAGAAAGGGTAATTAGGCAACCCAAGTTACCTCCAACCCATGAACATACAAGGTAGAACATTCCTACCGTCGTCTTATAACATGGAAGAGTGATCACTCTTAACCATGGGAAACTCTTAACAAAGGTTAACACTCTAGTCCCATTCAGTAATGTAAGGCCAAGTGGTGCAGGAGCACCAAGAGTTTGGCACCCATGTATATATTTTTGCATTTTTTATGTGAAGTCCTTTTTGATTTTCTAAGGGAAGGAAAGGGACCGATGAATAAATGAGACCGATGTATGAGCCTAGTGTTGAACCATTGAACCTCATGCTGGAGGTTCAATGGGTTCATTTGGTTCAATAGAGTGGTAACTAACAGTGGTGGTGAGGAGAACTGGCGGTAGGGAGTCAAATCTTATATATAGAAAGTGGAAGCATATCGGTGTATCAGGAGAGAGGAATAAATTCCTGCCGACATTTAATGTCTCACCGACAAGGAAGTTTAGAAGTGCCGACGATAGTAATGTCTTTTGCTGACGGTTCAATGCTACCGATGGTTCAATGCTATGTGCGTGAGGATTGTATGAATATACAAAAACAAAAGCCAGCCACAGGAAGAACACAAAATAGTTAGTAAAGAAAACCTAACCGAACGGACAGAAAACAAACCTAACTGTTCGATAACAGAAAAAGATGAACAATATAAAAAACTATTTTTGCTTTGTGAGTCAGTTGGAAGTTGGAAAGTTGGAAGGTTGGAAGGTTGGAAGTTTGGAGAGCAGACATTGAATGTAAAAAGGAGAACTCTTATGATAAAAATATTGACAGTTTGATCTATTTGAGTATTTCTGTAGAATTCTTGCATAATTCAATCTGAAGTACAGTAGTTAATTTTATTTCTGTTATTTTGTTTCTGTTTGTACAAAATGTCTCTATCTTGATGTCCCTGTAATTCCTCTGTACAGTCATGGAGGGCCATCAAGCAGAGATCTTAATTTTTGTTTTTCCTTTCATGGAAATGGTTGGATTGTCAATGAGAGACAGTAGGAATTTGTCCTAGGCGAGCTTTACCATAGCTTGGCTAGCTATGCAAGTTGCAGTCTAAGAAAAGGCAGGGGTGAAAATTGAATAGGAGGAATTGAGTACCAAGCAATTAGAACCCTAGACCCAGAGAGGAGGGCTAATAATAGGCTCAAGAAGGCTATACGCCTTGGGAATTGAGAATCTTGGAAATAGTGAGGACAAAGAAGAATGCCCCACACCAAGAAAGTAGTGTCTATATTGAGAACAATAGACTAGTAGGCTCTTCACCTTTGTATTAGACTGATTAGTTTGAATTAGGCATTTTGGGTAGAAAATGTCTAAGAGCACTTGAATTGGTAGGGAGACTTGGGGTATGATGTAGGTCTTGAAGTGTTTCAAACAAGATAGGTTTTCTACATCCATAGTCTACCCTATCAAATTGGTATCAGAGCAGGTTAAAGATTTGGGCTATTCTTAGATTGGAATAGAAGAAGTTGTATGTCATCACCAAGTTTGAGTGAATCTGTAGGCTCGTCCAAGAAGATGGTGACTAATGCAGAATTGGCAAAGAAAGTTGATGAACAAGAAGAGGAGAATAGGCTCCTATAGGAAAGATTGGCAGAAATGGAAAGTAAACTGGGTGTAATGATGGAAAAGACTGAAGAAGTCAGTCAGAAAATTAAATATTTTTAAGGTAAGGAAAAAGGTGTGTCTATAGAAGATGAAGAACCCACACCTGATCCTAAGATGGAAGAAGAACCTTTCTTGAAGGCCTTAAAATCCATGAGTGGTAAGACATTGGAAGGAGTTCCTCTTTTTAGTGGAAAGATGGAACTTGATTTGGCTATGGAATGGATAGAAGGTATAGAAAGTCACTTTGAATGTGATCGAGTGACTAAAGCACAAAAGGTGAAGGTGGCTAAATCAAGACTCAGAGGAGCTACCTTGACATGGTGGAAATTTGTTCAAACAGAAAGAGAAAAAGAAGGCAAGAAACTTATAGCTACTTGGAAAGGTATGGTGGCTAAAATCACAGAAGTCTACATGCCTAGGGATTATGAAGTCCAGTTGTACAAGAAACAACAAAATTTGAGACAGAGAATTAGATGTCAATGCATACACTGAGGAGTTTCAAAAACTATGGTTGAGGTCTAAGGTGATGGAAGATGAAAACGTAAAAACAAAAAGATATCTCAATGGTTTGAGGTGGAGTATTCAAGAGGAAATCAGCTTATTCAGTCCTACAATAGTGCATCAATGCTATCAGCTAGCACTCAAGGTAGAGGAGAAGGGAAAGAATAAATAAGAGTCAAGAAGCAGATTAAGAGGAAGAGGTAGAGACATCAGAGGAAGAGGAAATTATGGTGGTAGGAATATTGATCAAAGGACCCAAGGAGAATCCAAACTCACAAAGCAGAGTGGGGAGACTAGTAGTAGAGGAAACTACCGAGGAAGGGGATCTAGTAGAGGAAGATCAGGAGGATCAGGTAGAGGATCCTACTTTGCCACTAAGAAATGCTACAATTGTGGTCAATTAGGCCACCCAGCATATAGGTGTCCTGATAAGGGAACATCTTCTTCTCAAGGAGTTGATAAAAGAAATCATTATGTACAAGATGATACTTCAACCAGCAAATCACCTGAAGTCAGTCTAACCTTAGAAATGGGAGAGAACATCATGGTAAGGAGAACTTTGATCAAAGGACTAGTGAAAGCTGAACCAAGTCAAAGGAGAGCTTTATTAAGAATCAGATGCAAGATTATGAATAAGGTATGTCAAATAATCATAGACTTAGGGTCTACTGATAACATAGTGTTTGATGAAGCAGTTAGAAAATTAAATTTGCAAAGAATACCTCATTCAAATCCATATAGTCACATGGTTAAATAAAGGTCAGCATTTGATAGTCAATGAGCAAACTTGGGTAGAGTTTGGTATAGGTGGATATAAAGACAAGGTACTCTATGATATCCTACCCATGGATGTCATCTCCTATTGGGTAGACCATGGCAGTATGACCAAAAAGCCATACATGATGGTGAGAAGAATGCATATTCTTTTCAAAAAGATAGTGTCACCTATAAAATTCAGTCATTGGAAGATGAAGAAGTAGGTAAGACTAAAAGTCCTAATGTCTTAATTGTGAGTGGTAAAGAGTTTTTTAACACTCTTAAGGAGGATGGTATTGGTTATGCTATCATAGTGAAACCTAAGGAGGAGCAAAAAGACAAAAAGGTAGTGGTCCCAAAAGAGATGAAGACTATACTGGAACAACATAAGGACATAATTAGTGAAGGAACACCAGAAAACTACCTCCACAAAGAACTATTAGCCATCAGATAGACCTAATTCTAGGAGCATCTCTACCTAACAAAGATCCTTATAAAATGACTCCAGAACACCATAAGGAGATAGCTGGACAAGTACAAGAATTGATTGACCAGGGATTGATTAGGAAAAGCATAAGTCCTTGTGTAGTACCTATAGTGTTGGCACCAAAGAAAGGAGGAACATGGAGATTATGCACAGACTCCAAAGCTATAAATAAGATCACCATAAGGTACAGTTTTCCAATTCCTAGAATTGAAGATCTTATGGACTATTTAGGAGGGGCTAAATACTTCACCAAGATAGATCTGAAAAGTGGTTATCACCAGATCAGAATCAAGAAGGGTGATGAGTGGAAAATAGCCTTCAAGACCACTGAAGGATTGTATGAATGGCTTGTTATGCCATTTGGTCTATCGAATGCTCCCAACACATTCATGAGACTCATGAATGAAGTCTTCAAAGACTATATGGGTAAAATTGTAGTTGTTTATCTAGATGATATCTTAATTTTTAGTCAAACTAAAGAAGAGATCTTGAACATGTAAATACTGTTTTGAAAAAGTTACATGATGAACAACTAACCATAAATTTGGAGAAGTGTGAATTCATGAAGTAGGAATTGGTATACCTTTGTTTTGTGTTGTCCAAAGGAGAAGTTAAGATGGACAAGTCAAAGGTAGAAGCCATATTGAATTGGCCTACTCCCAGAGCAGCAACTAAGGCGAGAAGTTTTCGTGGCTTAGCTCAGTTTTATAGAAAATTCATAAAGAATTTCAGTGCTATTTGTGTACCCATGCTTGATACAATCAAAGGTGGGGTAAAAACAAAGTTTTAATGGACACACGAAGCTGATAAGAGTTTTGAATTGTTGAAGAAAGAAGTAGCCACACAGCCAATGTTAGTGCTGCCTAGTTTTGATAAGTTATTCACTTTAGAATGTGATGCTAGCAATATTGTAGTAGGTGCAGTACTCATCCAAGAGAATAGACCAGTAGCCTTTTTTAGTGAGAGGAAAAATGAAGCAAAGAGCAGATACTCTTCATATGACTTGGAGCTCTATGCTCTAGTCCAGGCATTTAGAAAATGGAGGCATTATCTCCTACCTAAGGAATTTGTTGTATATACAGATAATCAAGCTATGAGTTTTCTGAACTCACAAGATAAGTTGATCCATAGACATATCAAGTGGATGGAGTACTTGCAATCTTACACATTCACAATTAAGTATAAGAAGGGACAGCTCAACAAAGTAGCAGATGCTTTAAGCAGGAGGCTACTCACAATACAAGAGGTACAATTAAGAAGCATAGGAATGAAAGAGTTCATAGCCCTCTACAAGGAAGACGAAGATTTTGCTGAAGCATACAAGGTCTGTCAAGACATTGAAAATCACTTTCATAGTGAATTTGCAGATTACACTGTGCAACAGTGATTGTTGTTCAAAGGTGGACAGTTGTGTGTACCAAAAGGATCCATGAGAGAAAATCTCATACAGGAGAAGCATAATGGTAGTTTGAGTGGACATTTTGGTCTGAACAAAACATTGGAATTAGTCCAAAGGTTCTACTATTGGCCGAAGATGCACAAAGATGTCAGAAAGTATGTAGAGTAGTGTATCGTTTATCTGAAAGCCAAGGGAACTTCTTCAAATGCAGGACTGTATCAGCCACTACCCATTCCTTCCAGACCATGGGAGTGTGTAAGTATGGATTTTGTAGTTGGTCTACCAAAGACTAAGACTGGTTTTGATAGTATTTTTGTAGTTGTTGATAGATTTAGCAAGATGAGTCATTTCATTCCTTGTAAGGTGACTCATGATGCCAGTCATATCGCTCATTTGTTTTTCAAAGAGGTCATAAGGATTCATGGACTTCCAGCAAGCATTGTGTCTGATAGAGATGCTAAGTTCATGGAACATTTCTGGAAAACTCTATGGCAGAGGTTAGGAACAAACCTGTCTTTTGGATCAACATATCATCCATAGACAAATAGCCAAACATAAGTGGTGAACATGACATTAGGCAACCTATTAAGGTGTTTGATAAAAGAATATGGACAGAGTTGGGACCAGATCATTTATCAGGCAGAATTTGCCTATAATGACGGTGTGAATAGAACTACTGGCAAAAGTCCATTTGAGATAGTGTATGGAATGCACCCTCGAGGTGTATGTGAACTCCGACATCTTGGAGACATGGAATATAGAAGTGGTCATGCAGAGGATTTTGCACAATCTATGAAGGAGATACATGAACAAGTAAAGAAGACAATGCAGGAAAATACCCAGAAAGTCAAGGATAGGGTAGATGCACATAGGAAGGATGTCTAGTTTTAAGTTGGTGATTTAGTCATGGTTCATTTGAACAAAGCCAGATTGCAGAAAGGGATGCCAACTAAACTGCAGATGAGATGGATTGGTCCTTGCAGAATTCTGGACAAGTATGGCAAAAAATCCTATAGGATTGATTTGCCAGCAGACTTGGCAATTTTACCAGTATTCAATGTTCAGGACCTAGTACCCTATAAGGTTCCTCATTCAACAGTAGCAGGATCTAGTTTAGAGACTAAATAGATAGTGAGTGATGTGACTTTGCCACCTACACTCAAACCACAGGCTGAGAGAATTCTAGATTCTCGAGTACAGAAACAGACCAGACATGGTGTGTACATGGAGCATCTAATCAAGTGGAAATAGTTGCCTGAAATAGAGGCTACCTAGGTTGCAGAATCTAAGTTCAAGAAGCGGGGCATTGATTTTTCCTTATTGTCACCGGAGGTGACTTGACTTTTTCCACGTAGGGGGAGTATGGTGCAAGAGCATGAAGAGTTTGGTGCCTGCCCATGTATATATTTTTGCATTTTTGGTGTGAAGTCCTTTTTGATTTTCTAAGGGAAGGAGCAGGACCGATGTATGAGCCTAGTGTTGAACCGTTGAACCTCATGCTAGAAGTTCAATGGGTTCATTTGGTTCAATGGTGTCAACAGGTTCATTTGGTTCAATAGAGTGGTAACCGACAATGGCGGTGAGGAGAACCGGCGGTAGGGAGTCAAATCTTATATTTACAAAGTGGAAGCATATTGGTGTATCAGGAGAGAGGAATAAAGTCCCGCCGACATTTGACATCTCACCGACAAGGAAGTTTAGAAGTGCTGACAATAGTGATGTCTTTTGCTAACGGTTCAATTCTATGTGCATGAGGATTGTATGAATATACAAAAACAAAAGCCAGCCGCGTGGAGAACACAAAATAGGTAGTAAAGAAAACCTAATCGAATGGACAGAAAACAAACCTAACTGTCCAATAACAGAAAAAGATGAACAATATAAAAACTATTTTTGTTTTGTGAGTCAGTTGGAAGTTGGAACGTTGGAAGGTTGGAAGGTTGGAAGTTTGGAGAGTAGACATTGAATGTAAAAAGGAGAACTCTTATAATAAAAATATTGACAGTTTGATCTATTCGAGTATTTCTGTAGAATTCTTGCATAGTTTGATCTGAAGTACAGTAGTTAATTTTATTTTTGTTATTTTGTTTTTGTTTGTACAAAATGTATCTGTCTTGATGTCCCTGTAATTCCTCTGTACGGTCATGGAGGGCTATCAAGCAGAGATCTTAATTCTTGTTTTTCCTTTTGTGGAAATGGTTGGATTGTCAATGAGAGACAATAGGAATTTGTCCTAGGCGAGCTTTACCATAGCCCGGCTAGGTATGCAAGTTGCAATCTAAGAAAAGGTAGGGGTGAAAATAGAATATTAGGAATTGAGTCCCAAGCAATTAGAACCCTAGACCCAGAGATGAGGGCTAATAATGGGCTCAAGAAGGCTATACGCCTTGGTAATTGAGAATCTTGGAAACAGTGAGGACAAAGAAGAATGCCCCACACCAAGAAAGTAGTGTCTGTATTGAGAACAACAAACTAGTAGGCTCTTCACCTCTTTATTAGACTAATTAGTTTGAATTAGGCATTTTGGGTAGAAAATGTCTGAGAGCACTTGAATTGGTAGGGAGACTTGGGGTATGACATAGGTCTTGAAGTGTTTCAAACAAGATAGGTTTTCTATGTCCATAGTCTACCCTATCACCAAGGAAGCTATTTCCTACACGATTTCTAAGAATGAGGTTGTAACTTAACCCACTAATGCCATGCTAAGGCATGAAAGAAATTAAGACTATGAAAAAAATAATATAACAAGCTCACGCCACACATGCCAAACACAACAAAACATAGAAGGCTCAAGTACACTAGAGTTCCCAATGTGTGAACATGGGCTCTGATACCAGATGTGACATCCTACCCTGCAAACCCTGAAGGATAAGGGCCAAAAGATGACAAGATAATTTTTTTTGACATAAATAGATAACATACACAAGAAATGGTTGCCGATTTGATATTTCGATAACATTCATTTTAAACACAAAATCAAATGTTCCTAATCCCATATCTAATATAAACATGAATCCAAAAGTATCATAGAACAAGCAGATCTGATACCCACACCAGAATCCATAAACCAAATAGGAAACATCTTATTTCTTCTCATTAACTTGCATGATTACATCTTTTCTCTTAAAAGAGTACAATTATATAATAGAAATACAGTGCAATGGCATAGCCATAAATATGATACAATAACTAAAAGAGTACAATAATTGAAAGAGTAATGGAGAGAGAGAGCATCTCCAACTAGTACTCCAAACCTGTACACCAGACCCCAGTGGCAGTGGAAAGGCCTCCCAACCACGTGGACTCATAAGAGACCACCCCATCATGCTCAGAGGTAGTCACAAGGCTCAGATAGAAGTAACTAAGGGTATACATGATGGCCAACACTCACATCAATCACGGAGTAGAAACAGAAAATAATGCATAAAGAAAAAGTCATAACATATCTAGGTGCTCATCAAATACAATGTTGGGTGCTACTCACGACTACAAAGGTACAAGACACTAGGGTACAAATTGGATGGAGTGTCAACATGTGTGCACAAAGGGATAGCACCACATGGAAACAAGTGCACCTCTCCTATAGATGAAGAGACTCAATCAGGCCTGAATCAATGCCCCATAGATGGATAACTCGACGTCCTACAGATGGATAGGCCTTCTCGTGTGCATCCTTAGCCTTTACAAGTGCTCAAGGCCATGCACAAGGACTCATTATCCTAGACCTCATCTCGTCTCATTTAACCAAATGAGGCATACAAAACTGAATTAAACAATCCAATAAAGAATAGGTGACATGATGAGTGTCCCATCTACATCCCAAAAGTATTTGGAATAGCCATAGAGGGCAGGCAGTATGTCTCAAGGACACCACATCTAACTCAACACAATGTGATAATAAATATTAAATACAAAATTGCAAAAATGTGCTCTACAAGCCAAAATCTTTCGATGATAGTGAAATTTTCATACATCAGTCTTTAACTACACCAAGGAGTATAATTTAAAGTTAAATTTAATATCCAAATATTGATATTTGAAATACATATAGACTATATTACTAATATGTTCATGAAAATTAAGGAAGACAGTGTCCTCATTACAAAAATGTTGAGAGAAGTTGACAGTGTGATTTATTGAAAATAGCCATTTTTTAGTTAGATCAGTTGTGTAATAACTCTAGTGACCCCAATCGGTCAAGATTCACAAAGGACACACAAAAATTCTAAGAAAAACATAGCAAATGGGATTGCAAGTCTTGTCCCATAGTATAAAATTGTTGAGGTTGGGCTGTAAATTTTTTTTTGAGGAGATAATATTTATAAATTTTGTAACTGCAAGTTTATATTTCAAAGAATGTTTAAATAAACTTAGACTATTTGTAAGCTACCAGTTATCAAAAGAGTTTCCTACATAACAGGAGCAAGCATGGGAAACTAGAGATTCCTCTTTTTTTTTTACCCACTCAAAGTTTCTTCCTAAATACTTGCCCACTCCTCATTTTAAGGGATAGACTAAAGTTTCCGTTCTTTATCAATTTCATTTTTCTAGTTCCTAGAGCCACTTGCTCATTGAAAATAGGATCTCTAGCCCTTCCATTTGAAACATACCATACAAAACCAAACAAAAAAACATTCAAATACCAACCCCAAAGCCTAAACACAGACTCAGTAGCACCAAACTGCTAGTACAAGAGAAACCAAAAGTGAGGACTTTTCAAGGTACAGGGCATTACATGTCTTGCCTCCAGCAAATATGGTACTCACCACCACCATGTGGCTGAGCAGATTTAAACTACTTTATCATTAAAATTTAAAACACATAAAGCACATAATGAGAACCTAATTTTTATCAATACCAAACCTTGACACGTTTACCTTGTCACTCTTGTAGACAATAACAAAGAACCTTGCACATCCCTATCAAAATAACAACAAACCACATGAATTGAGATGAACATCTAATCCTACTGTTTAAAATTCAAATAAAGGAAAGTTAGGCCTTCCCCATTCAACTAAAGATGAAAAGTACTCCATATTCAACTATGTTTGGGAATCCATTGTCTAAGGGGCCGAAGCTAACGGTGTCATGGTTTAAAGCCACCCAGAGCAATAACATAGCTCATAACTCTAGCACATGTGGCTAGGTTTCGGTGTAACATTTGAGTGTGATCTTTTTCTTTTTAAACCCTTGTCATAAAATGAATAATCTGCATGTTAAATAAAATAAACTCAAGGACAGAGGCAATTTAAATATCTTGCATCGAAATAAATCTTAGCATATTTTAAAATCGCATTACTAGGTATTAGATTTCTAAGGATAAGGAAATTACAGAAAATAGAGTTTAGTTTCTATGCTGGAAAAACAAAGGACTGATGCACCTACCTTTTTAATTGCACTCCACTTCAAAAAAGTGACTTCCTCTTGTAATTGGGACTATAGAAGAAGGGGCGATTGTCCTCCAACATCAATGGCCAGCATCCTACTACCAACTACCAAGAAAATGGAGGCCACCATCCACTCTCCCCTCTCCTTTTCATCAGATCTAGCAATTTAATGTTTGCCTCCTCTCCTCATGCTATCCCTTGTATTCGGTTATCCCCAAATCCTGGTCTGCAAAATAGCCCATCCCTCTTTTCAAGCGATCACCCTTCATAACTCCTCTGTCATCTTTTCATCTGCCCCCGCAGATATTTTCTCCATCATTAAACTCATACACCAACTTTCTCCTATCCAGCTCTTGAAAAGGCAAGAGGAAGAATTTGAAAATAAAATAATGACTTAGATTTCATATTGGCTTCTATTTGATATGTCAACCAACCATGTTTAAGAGCCATCGAATGACATGTGAGAGGAGTTGAAAATAATATAAAAAAATATTACTTCCTTAAGTCAACAAGGAACACAGGGAGGGTAGTTACATGCTAATTAAATACATGGCAATGAGTATTGATTCAATTTAACATATGAGATGAACTATTTTAGTTGACAACACCACTCTTATACAACATTATTTTGCACATAGTAAATTTGTAAAAGTATACTTTATTTTAATATTATATTTTCTAGTGCTCAAGCAATTAATAGTAATGTTACCCCTCATTCTTATAAAAATATGATAAATAGTTATGTTATTTTTATTAGTCAAAATTAACTTTTTACCATTAAAGTGAATGATGTTTAAAAATAACCATAACACTTCTTAATAGCGGTCTAATAAACTTATTGGGAAAAGCATAGTAATACTATGACTAATATGTTAATTAGATATATGGCAATCTCAAATTTCTTTTCTATCATGTAAATAGGCATAAGACTTCAAATATTGTTTTTAAAGTTTTTTAGAATGTAGAAATAGCAGAAATGAAACATGCAATGCAATGTTACTAGCTCCTCCAAACAATATAAAAATAATGGATCATAGTTGCTTTTAACCCCTCCTCAGTGACATCAAAAACCTTCTCCTGCAATATGTTCTACTACAAATTTTTTTAAAACTAAGGTTACAGAAGACATTGAGGGAGAGGTAAGAACAACTTCATCTAGTAATGTGCTTCTAGCAAAGCCTTCTCATGGCCCAAGTAAGGTTGATGAAACAATATGAGAACCCATGTTTAACTTCTAGACTTCAGAGTTAAAGCTCAATATAGGTACACAAGATTGCCAATATCTAAAGCATTTGAGGTAGAATATATAAAGAATTTGATGGGCGGTGGTCAATAAAAATATTGTTCTTTGGACGCAGTCAATATCAGCTATTAAATGTGATTGTGATACTGATTTTAATGCCCTTTCATTCACAGGCATAGAGAGAGAGAGAGCGCAGATAAGAAGGAACTTTTAAGGATAAAAAAACATTTTGGGATCTACTTACTTTCCAAATTTACAAAAATCAAAATCTCTGCACAAATAAAATAATGAGAGTATCCAAATAATAATAGTATTGCGAAAGATTTTACTAATTAAAGTGTCATGACTAAATGTCTGTTCCATCCCACACAAATCAAAAATTTTGATATGCATGCTCCAATAATTCCCCTGGACCACCGAGATAAGTTAACTTACATAATTTGAATCTATACAATCCCTGTTACATTGAATCACAGATAATTTTTGGAATATTGTATAAAGAACTGAGCCATTGAGAAGAGACAAATGGAAATGTGGTCTCACTTAGTGTACGGGAGTTCCATTTGGGTAAGCTTGTCCTTCACTTTAATGAGAGGCTAGTTACACTTGAGAGCCACTTTACAGTAATAAGATTAAGTGGAAACCACTTTACAGTAATAAGATTCCAACTACATATCGAGCAATTCCCATTTACAATTAATGGACAGCTCAAATGGATATGTATGTCAAATTATAAAACTCATTGTGTGTTATTTCTAGTACTTTTTGTGCTACAAAAATGATACCTACAGTTGTGGATTTGAGCTTTGTTTGTGGATTTTGCTCTTGTTTGTAGTTGCACTTCTATTTAGTTAGAATTTAATCATCTTGGGTGTTTCAACCCATGTCTAAAATCTAACAGTATTGATGAACAATTTTGAGAGTTTTCTACACGAGGATCTCTCCTTAGTCAAAACCCTCAAACATATATATTAGAATGATCTCAGTGTTGATACCATACTAATTCAATGTATAAATTAAAATATCATAAAATTTTTCCTTACATCGCCTTGACCTAAAATCTTGATGTGCTAGGCACTTCTTGAATGATCATAATGAATTAAGGTTTGTCTTGTTATACAACATCTTACTGTAGTAATGAATAGTAGGAATGGATTTGACTCGGATCTAGAATTAAATCTGAACTTATGAATAAAGGGATCATTTTCATGCCATGAACTTAACTAAGTTTGGTTATATGTAGCCTGTAGATCTGACCAAATTAAGGGAATATTGAAATTATAAGCTAACACTAGACTCTAGGAATGTGTAAAGGTAGGATAAAGTTAGGTTAATGTTAACTATCAAATATAAAATATAAATATATCACTTGTATGCTAATTATTACATTTGGGATAAGTAGGTCAAACTAAGTTCAAAATAGAGGGTAAAAGTGCAAAGTTTGTGTAAACCTTAGCCCCTTGTGATGCCTACCATGTCCTGATTTCTTAATAATGTATTTGGTGTAGTATGCTCTAAGAAGTATTTGTTGAATGGTTTATTTTTGCAGATTCATGCCTTGGATAACTAAAATGAGATATCTATGACTTATTTTTTCTAACTCATACTTGGTATTGATCATTTGTTCATGATATCATCAACACACACACAGATATATGTATATGTATATATGTGTGTATAAATTGTATGTGTGTGTACATATATAGATATATACAAATACATACATATGTACATATATATACATTTATGTTGAATGATCTATCCTTTTAATATATGCATCCATTGGATTAATCAGATGAGATGTTTAAGATTTCATATGGGTTAACCCATACTTGGTATTGATAATTTTTTCATGGTCTCATCCATGTATATATTGTTAGGAAAGGTGTCTGAACCTTACATCCTAATGTTAAGAACAAAAAATACAATTTTTAGGGCTCTAGAGGTTCAGTTTAGCCCCAAAATATGCCAAAATGGGCCTTAATAGGAGCAAGCTAGTTATAGTGATATAGATCTTTTTAAGACCTACAATTTCAGAAAATGTGATCAATCAATTTATTAGATAAAAAGTTATGTACTTTGAATCTTGGGCCTCCACATCATAAATGTAAGAGCATTTACGACATACATGAGAGCTATAAGAGGTAGCTATACTTGTTGACCAATATATGACACAACGTAAGGCATCTTTGAATGTAGATAATGGAGCCCAAATGGAGTGCCCAAGTTCTTGAGTAGAATATGATGACCCTATTATCATATTACATTGTTGGTTACTAGGTTGTTCAGTTGGTTCAGTTCATTGTTTATAACTGCAATTCCCTTAGAATTTAAATACGTTGTTTTGTATCTATAAATCATTGAATGAATAATAAAGAATTTTACTCTTTCTCATATTTGGTATCAGAGTGTCGATAGTTATGTTTCTGTGAACAGCGTCTAATACACTAGGGCATGCATAAGCCTGCAACGAACTTGGTCCGCTGCTCCTGCAGGCCTAGTCCAATGCCAAGGCATTTCAATCTACCATGAATATTACAGTGGAGATAATGTATAATCTGGTGGATGCAAGACAACATAAAATCTAGTGGACACAGGCAGTAGGATAGAAGGAGATGGATTTTTATTGAGGTGTGCAGGAAATAGCCTTGGAAGGAAGCATTGAGTTTGGAGGCCTTTGCAGGGAGATTAAAGTCATTCTCATTGCCGTTGTGCTCTCTATTGTAGCGGTTGTTGCCTAGACTAAAGTTTCTCTATCCAAGCCATTTGTAGCACTCTCCATAAGGCATTTGAATGAGGAAGACATAGTCTACAAAATATGGCAATCATTGGTATGTATTGAAGTGTGTATTTAAGTTTGAGTAAGAAGTCAATTTTTTGGAGTATTATCTAAATGGAGATTCCATTAGACAAGTATTTTGGTTTCAATTTTCATACTTGGAGAATGAAAATTCAAATGCAACTAATGAATAAAAATTTATGGGCAATAGTAAGTGGAAAGGAAAAAACACCTACAGATGCAAATAAGTTATTAGATTGGAGTAGTAGAGATGATAAAGTCAAGGCTATAATTGGTCTTTCTCTTTCTGACATCGAATTGCACCATATTGATTTGGATAAATCATCAGCCAAAATTTGGGATAATCTAAATAAATTGTTTGGAGCAAAATCTGTTAATGCAAAGTTTTCTCTAAAACTTCAATTATTTCGGTTTAAGATGGAAGATGGAACCACAATGTCAAATCATATAAGTAACTTGTAGTCTCTCATTAGACAGCTAGCAAAGGTTAAGGTTACAGTAGATGATGATGATGCTAAGGCCATGCTATTAAATAGTTTGCCTTCAAAATACAAAAATGTTTTTTCTACAGTCATTCAAATACCTTCACAAACTCTAGAAGGTATGATTTTTGCTCTTCTATAGGAAGAGAAGAGAACAACAGAAGATTCAGAAGATGGTCCTCAGGAGAAAGCATTATTTTCAAGAAGCAATTACAAGAAATCAGAGAGAATCAAATGTTTTTATTGTAAGAAAAATGATCACATAGCATGGGATTGTAGAACTCGAGCTAGTGATGTTCTTAAAGGAAAACTTAAAAGGAAGGAAATCTTGCCTGCATTGAAGATGATAAGGATCCACTAGATATTGAGGATGAGGATCCACCAGATGGTGCTATTAATTTCTGTGGATATGCTCTTTAAGCAGGGTCATATTGGAGGCGGGCGGCATCAGAGGATGGAGGACTTTCCATCATCTCAAGTTAGCTTCTCGCTTTGAGATGATGCTTTGCATGAGAAGCATTTTTGGTTTTGGTTGTTTTGTTTTTCTTTGTTGATGCTGATGGAGCTGATAGTTTTGAAGAAAGTATGTTTTATAAAGATTTTGTTTTAGAGACAGGTTTGGGATTTGGTGTTGAGCTCAATATGGATTATTTTCCAGTGAGCTTCAAAGAGTATATGATCTTGAATTATACCCTTTCGCGGTCACTAGACAACATGGGAGAGATCTGTCGTATCTGTTAGGGTCCATTGTCGAATAATTCAAGACTCTATGATTTGAGAGCTTGGGATTAAAGAGCTCAAGAACATAGCTCGAAGCTACGCCTTTCCGAGGGTAGACAAGATAGCATGATGGAGCCTCGCTTGGTTTAGGATTTGTTCTTTGGGAGAAGATCTTCTATAAAATATGTATTCATATTATGTAATCAGCTTTGTTGAGTATTTTAGCATTAAGGGGGGGTCACTCGGTACTATTGTAGGAACAATGTAATAAGGGGGGGAATGTTAGCATATTACATTGTTGGTTACTAGGTTGTTCAGTTGGTTCAGTTCATTGTTTATAACTGTAATTCCCTCATAACTGCAATTCCCTCATAACTGTAATTCCCTCAGAATTTATATATGTTGTTTTGTATCTACAAATCATCAAATGAATAATAAAGCATTTTACTCTTTCTCAAACCCTATGCTAGGTACAAGGGATATGCTATTTTTAGCCTATAAACTGATCTTGGGATTTGGGGATTAGATTTTTAGCTAAGGATTTGGGTAGTTTAATCTCATGGTTTCTTAATTACCATTTGATGGTTCTAGATATTGCTTATCCTATATATTGTGTTCTTGAGATGGAGTATATATAGTTAGTTTTATATGTATTATTATGTTGCGAGAATTATCACAAATGTCTTGGTGATACTCAAATAAATGCCTAGACTTTGCAAGTGTATTGTACCCATTAGGCACAAAATAATACATTGAATTGATTTTGAGAGTGGGGTTTTCTCCCAAAAGGATATTACCCACATAAATCATTGTGTTATAATATATATTTTTTTAATTTCCTTGTAAATATATTACTAATTTACTTTTGTACATGCCTCCTCTTGTAGATTAGTGTAGGAAGCATATTTTTCACCTATTATTCTACTTATTTGGTATTAAAGAATGATCACCTTGGTCCCTATCTATTCAAGACAAGGTTTTTTGTATTAATCTTCAATTAGCTTGGAGCTTTCTTGAAAGCAATTCTTCTTTCAAAAAATGGAATGAACATCAACAATAAAGATGGAGAGATTTACAGGGATTGAATTTTAGGTGTGGAAGATCAAAATGGAGGATATGGTCAGAAACAAAGATCTATGATCTATTGTATCTAGATCTAAACCCACTACAATGTCACAAGTCAACTTGGGTCTATTAGATTGAAAGGTGAAGAGTCTCACTACACTTTTCTTGGAAGATTATATTTTATCAAATGCACATGAAGAAGCTATGATACAAGCTCTTTGGAAGAAGTTGGGAGACTTGTACAAGGATAAATCCCTAGTTGAGAAACTTTTCTTAAGAAATAAGTTGTACACCTTAAAAATGGATTTTGGTAGTTTTATGACTAAACATTTAAATGCATTAAACATTATTGTGACCTAGTTCCACTCTTTTGGAGTGAAAATGGAGGATCATTGAATGACACTTTTGTGGTCTTTTCCAAACTCATGGGATCACTTGGTAATAAAAATTGGGAACACTACCTCAAAACACAAAATGGATGAGGCAATCACTACATTTCTCTTAGAGGAGACATGGTAGCAATCTTCTATATCTACAAATGAGGGCCTAGTTGTTCATAGAGGACAAAAGAAGAATGAAAAGAAAAAGGACAAGAAGAAAGAAAATTCTAGATCCAAATCCCATAGGAGATCCAAATATCCTTTAAAGTCCAAGACTCTAGTGGGTCAAAAATTCCAAGACTAAGTGTTAGAATTGTGGCAAGCCTGGGCACTATTGTATATATTATAAAGTGGAGAAGAAGAAAAATAAAAAACTATTCAAATGATGAGTTTGAACAATTTTCACATGATGATGCAAATTCCTTGTTTATAGAGTTGGTAACTCATCTACTAAAAGGCATATGGTTGATAGAGTTTGAAGTATCCTTCTATATGACCTTGAATTAAAGGTGGCTTTTTAAATATGAAGAATATGATGGAAGGAATATTTACCTCAGTGACAACTCTCACTTGACTATCATTCATTGTGGTAGAGTCCATATTTAATTCCTAGATGGGTGACTAAAGGGGATCAATGGTGTGTTCCACATCACTAGTTTGGAATGAAACTCATTATCAATTAGGAAAGTGTTTTGGTTCTTTTGTCTTGTGGAGCATGTAAGATGGTGCGAGGAGCTATGGTGCTTTCAAAGGGTGCTCATGTGGGAACTCTATTTCAAAAATATGCATGGACTATATAGTGTAATACTTATTATATTCCTACAATGAAGATATTTGTAGAATCTACATGTTCATCATTAGAACTAGTAACAAAGAGGAGTTTTGTGTCTACTTTAGATGAAGATACTTTCTAGATATGAAAGTGATCTCTTTCTCATGAAAGCAAGTTACCTATAGAGAAAACAATTATATGGCACCAGAGAATGGGCCATATAGGTGAGAAGTGTCTAAGGACCTTGACAAATATAAATATCTTTAAGGAATTGAAAGATTGTGCTCTTCAAATTAATTTTGTGAACATTATAAATATGGTAAACAAATTTGTGTTTAATTTTATTCCACTTGTCACAAATATTTTAGCATTTTGGATTTGATTCATTCAAATATATTTATTGGACATATCCATGATTGAAGATAATTGAATCAACACATTGCCTTGTTTGGATATTAGACTGGTAGATAGTCACATTTGCATAATGACTTTTGGAGCCCAAGTAATTGGAGTTTGTGAAAATCAAGGAGGACATATGAAATCTTATTGGGTCCATGGGAAATGACATTGGACATCACACCATTTTATTCTTTGTTGTTGTGGCTTGGTTTGAGGAATTAACATTACACTATCCAGCTACACATTATAAGGAGTTTAGAACTTGACACCAGTATGTGGCTAATGTAGATCACAAAGTATGTAGAGATGGATACTTATAGGAGATCCATAAAAAATTAATGAGACAAGAAAGAGACCGAGAGTGCAAAGCATTAAAATGGGTGAGCAAGAATACATTTGGTCAAACCATCTTTGCACAATAAAATAAAAACTATAGAATAATATATTATTGTCTTTTAGATGATTTTACAATGCAGTACATTAGCTTTTTAAAGCCTTGTTATTCCCATATATAACTTCTTACGGGAAAGTAACTTCACAAAACCTAACTTATAAACTAACATTTATTTAGGTAACAATGTAATACCATTGTGACTATTATGCCAACATTCCCCCCCTTATTACATTGTTCCTATAATAGTACCAAGGGACCCCCTCCTTAATGCTAAAATACTCAACGAAGCTGATTACATAGTATGAATACATATTTTATAGAAGATCTTCTCCCAAAGAACAAATCTTGAACCAAGCCGGGCTCCATCAGGCTGTCTTGTCTACCCTCAGAAAGGCATAGCTTTGAGCTGTGTTCGTGAGCTCTTTAGTCCCAAGCTCTCAAATCACAGAGTCTTAAATTATTTGACAATGAACCCTAAGAGATATGACAGATCTTTGGCATTGTCTAGTGATCGTGAAAGGGTATAATGCAAGATCATATACTCTTTGAAGCTCACTGGACAACAATCCATATTGAGATCAACACCAAATCCCAAACCTGTCTTCAAAACAAAATCTTCACAAAACATACATTCTTCAAATTTGTCAGCTTCGTCAGCATCAAAAAAGAAAAGCAAAACAACCAAAACCAAAAATGCTTCTCATGCAAAACATCATCTCAAAGTGAGAAGCTAACTTGAGATGATGGAAAATCCTCCATCCTCTGATGCCACCTACCTCCAATATGATATGCTTATACTCTATGCATTTGCTTTAGTCTCTTCAATAGCACAAGCATGCAAGTCTCTCAAATTTCTATCAATGATAGCATGGATGGCATCAGAACCACAAACATAATGTGTGGCCATTTTCAAATGTTAAAACCTTATCTTACCAGAAAAATTAAATTTACCTCCAAATTAATCTTTTTAAATACTTCCCCTTATTTCTCCTAATTCCTCAAAATTAAATATTTTAAATACACTTTCCTTAATACTTATGTCTCGCTTTTAAAAACTTTTCTCCAAAAGAAATTGTAAATTTCTTCCTTAAAACTTTTTAACTTTCTTCAAACAAAATTGTTTTACTCTAGGTGAAAACTTTTCAATGTTTGTTTTAAACTTCATGACAAATAAACTTATAAATACTTCTTTAAGTTCTCATATATGTCTTTTACCCCTCAACACATCTTTTTCTTTTTCACATTGGCTCACATTTCATAAAGCATAACATTAATAAATTTCAGTCAATTTTTAAACTCACCCAGGGAATGTCTTCTATATGCTACAATAGAAGTATTCACCAAACATTGTTTCATTCTTTCATATGGGTAGACACTTTAGCCACTTTCACCAGACTTTTGTGCTTGGCATTCATGTAAATAAACTTATTTTAACTCCTTGCGTAGTCTTTCAAAATGCCTCAGAATGAATGCTAGATGCCTTTGACAAATGCCTCATCAAATCTTCAATGCTTCAGAGGAATGTTTAATGCTTGACAATAGTTAATGCAGCAATAAAAAAAATTATGTTTAAATCTGAAAATTGTAGCGGCCAGCATCGAAATTCAACACTCCATGATTTTAAAAACAATGGCACAACTCAGTCAAATTTAGCAGATTCAGATGCCAAACTTGTGCTTTAAACTACTCATGAAATATTGTCAAATTCTTTAAAACATATCTGGATTTTATGTTCCTATTCTTCTACTTTCCAAAACATTTTGAATGTTGAAATTTCATTGAGAAATGAAAAAGATATCAATTTTTTACTGAACTGTTATCAAAAAAACATACCAATAGATAATTAAAATACCTCTTTCATATTATTCACGCCTTTGCTCCATGCCTTACACCCAGAAAGCTTCATGAAATAGAAGATCTTCAAGCCCCATTTAATTCCAGTGAAAATCTTCTTCCAAATCTACCATCACCTAATTAAAAATATTCTTGACAACGCAATCTCAACACACAGCCACATGAATCAACAATGCTCTGATACCATATTAAAATGGCTAAGCAAGAATACATCTAGTCAAACCATCTTTGCATAGTAAAATAAAAACTATAGAATAATATATTATTATCTTTTAGATGATTTTACAATGCAGTACATTGGCTTTTTAAAGCCTTGTTATTCCCATATATAACTTCTTACGGGAAAGTAACTTCCCAAAACCTAACTTATAAACTAACATTTATTTAGGTAACAATGTAATACCATTGTGACTATTATGCCAACACAAAGATAGACATGTAGTTAAAGATATATGGTAGGGAATAGAAATACTATTAACCACCACTAGGTTGTAGCTTAACATATATGCCCTTGTGATATATTGTAATCTTGTTTAGGTTTAAATAAAATAATGAGAAATATTTTGGAGGATGGTTTTTCCCTCTTTGAGAGTTTTCCAAGTGTATATCTTCTATTGTTTTATTGAAAATTATTGTTTGTATGAATATTTTGTCTATTTTGGTTCTAGAGCCAGATAGCCCTTCATTGGACCCTACTACTGTGATTCCATAACAAACACCTATCAAATTGCAACCATTTACAATGAATTAATTAGAAATTTCATAGCATATTTCAATAGTTAGAAGTATTAATTTGATTTCAAAGAAGAAAGAAAGAATCATTATGTTTTTCAATGATTAACTGTATTCATTCCTCACATGTTTCCCATTCGAATGACATTCAAAGAAAGAAGAGAAAAGAAGTGCATAGTTCTCCTTTTAAAATTAAATTCATTATTTTACTTCAAAGTAGTTTCCTCTCTTCATGCGTGTAAGGACACAAAATTAGAAAAATACACAAAAACATAGGATTGAGATTAAATTCATTTGAGCACAAAAGATTCAAAATTAAATTGATTTTAAATTACTCATTTGCATTATAGTTTTTTTATTTAGAAAATTCATAAACATTTATTGCAAACATGAAAATAAAACAACAAACTCATAGCATATTTTTATTTGAGCTCAAAAAGATCCCAAACCTAGGACCAAACTTTCAATAATCATACATCAACAAACACATGCATAAAAAAACTCATCCACAAATCAAAACTAGTACAAAAACATACAAACTAAAGCTTCAAAGAGGTTTCTAGTTAAATTTTCTCTCTTAATCACATTTAGTATATTATGCTGATGTGTTTAGGCATAATAAAGGATTGGGTGAAAACTACTTTGAGGGATTTAAGGTCAAATTTAGCAACTCTTAAAGCCATTAAGGAAGAACAAACTCAAATTATATAGTAAATCTTATAGGAAAACAAGATATTATGAACACATGAGATCACTCATCTAAATGAAACCCTCAAGCAAGAGATTGTCCATCTAGATACTCATTCTATAGTTGTACAACAAAACCTTGATGGTCTCTATTGAAAAGTTGGCATCCTACAAATCACAACCATTACCCATGCCACCAGTCATACACAAAATCCAAACATCCTCACAATTCATGAGATAGTTGTTCCTTGTGAAGAAGTTAGCCCACCTCATTCCCCGCCTTTAAACCTATTGTTGCCTCATGAATAGTAGTAGTATGTTTTTATTTGGCCATGATGAACTATAGGCATTCCCAGCATTAATTAGGCATCCATACTGGTGCAGGAGCACCTTGAGATCTATGAATCAGGAAGATTCCATGCATATTCTACTCTATCCAAAGTATCATGTCTGTAAGGCCTTAGAGCCATATTGAATTATAGTTGGCCGAGTAACGGCATAACGTTGAGTCTATATACATGTCATTAAAGATTATAAATGAACTGAGTGGATGTAACCAAATGGCAGAGGTTGTTGTAGGGTGATTCGCCTTCCATATTGAGTAACTGCCGACATGAGTCTATATAGTCAGTCTGTGTTTGCTAAGAGACACAGAGAGGGAGAAAACAAATAGACACATAGGTAGAGAAGATTGATGTATATTTATTCTGAGAAGAAGTAATAAAAGACTTCTGTCTGGTTTAATTGCATAGATGTAGATCAGAAGCATTCCACTAGTTGAGATTTCTTTGAAATCAGTGGAATGACTTCCTTAGGTGTAGATCATTTCTCCTTTTGTTGAGATTTTGTTGTTTCTCTATATTTGTTCATGTGTTCACATAGTTGCAGAGTTGTAGAAGTGGCATCGGTGTAACACGGCCCTCAGGGAAGCTTTTGGAAGTCACGCCGAAGAACGAAGAAAGTCTCATCGAAGAAACACATATCGGCCCATGGGGATAACAAGCAAGGAGTTGCCAATAGGCAAAGTGTTGTCGATAACTGAAGGTCAATGTCGACGTCAAGAGGAGGTCCATCGGCACATCACCCAAGGCTTGTAAATATTCTCCAATGAAGGAAGTCTCCCTGAAGATAATCCCATCAGCACATCGAAAGAGCAGTTGAGAGCTTCGCCAATGAATGGAGTCACATCGACATCCATTGGTGTATCAGAAGATGAAGGAAATGTCTTGCTGATGACTTGAGTCTCACCGACGAGTGCGGTTTGAAGGAGCCATCGGAGTGATTGGTGCGTCAGTAGAAAAGTCTTTGGGTTGGCCGATGGTATGTAGTCTCACCGAAGACAAAGCATTGAGTTGAGCTATCAAGGAGAGATGTGAGATCAGAAGAAGAGTTTTTGAGTGTGCCGACAGTATTAATTCCTACCAATAGTGAAGAGTGTGAGTGTGTTCCAGTATTGTGTGGACCTAGCAAAGGGTATTTAAAGCTAATTAAGCAATAATCTCTCTGTAGTATGGGTTTCATGGGTATTCACCCCTGTAATGAAGCGTTTCTTTTGTGCACTCTGCATCAGATTGGTATCAAAGCTGGCAAAAGGTCTAGGTAGTTGTGTTTTTTATTTTTGTCACTGAGAAGGCAAGTGAAGAGTTGAAGGAATACTGAGGAGTTGAAGAAAAATGTTTGGTTGGTGACCATCTAGACAACAGAGATCATTGAAAGCATTTTGAAGGCTAACTGTAGTTGTTAGACTGTTGCAGATGCTCATGCCATCTAGTTGCGAGAAGGAATAGAATTCTTGTAGTGTGTGGGTAGACGATGATGAGGTCTGCCAAGACCATTCACCAATAGAGATTTGGCTAGAAGAGGGTGTAGAGTGAGGCCACTGTGAGAGAGAGTGGTAGGACATCTCCAGGATCCACTATTGGACGAAAGGAATGGGTCTGTGAAGCAGCGTGCAGGATTGACATCTGTTTAAGAATTGTGTTGTCATTGAAGCTTTGATCAGTCTAAGATTACTCCATTGCTAGGAGTAGGAGGAGCCTGAAGATACTCTGAAATGTTGATGGTAGTTGTCATTGTTGGTTGGTTGGTCATTGTTCCATTGATGTGAAGATTTGAAGATTGAAGCTGAAGAGATAGAGTGAAAGATGAAGCCAGACAGAGATGCAGAAAAAAGTAGTTTTGTTTTGCAGGTACATTACCAAGGGACTTGGAAATCTTTGTTGGTTGGTTGTATGGTGCAGGAGCACCTCAAAATCTATGAATCAAGAGGATTCCATGCATATTCTATTCTATCCAAAGTATCATGTCTATAAGGTCTCAGCACCATATTGAATCATAGTTGGTCGAGTTACAACATAACGTTGATTCTGTATACGTGTCATTAAATATTATAAATGAACTGAGTGGATGTATCCGAATGGCAAAGGTGGTTGTAGGGCAATTCGCCTTCCACATTGTGTAACTTCTGACATGAGTCTATATAGTCGGTCTATGTTTATTAAGAGACAAAGAGAGGGAGAGAAAAAATAGACACAGAGGTAGAGAAGATTGATGTATATTTATTCTGAGAAGAAGCAATAAAAGAGTTATGTTTGGTTTAACTGTAGAGATGTAGATCAGAAGCATTCCATTGGTTGAGATTTCTTTGAAATCAGTGGAATGACTTCCTTAGGAGTAGATCATTTCTCATTCTATTGAGATATTGTTGTTTCTATATATTTGTTCGTGTGGTCGCGTAGTTGCAGAGTTGTAGAAGTGGCCTTGGTGTAACAAAGCCTTTGGGGAAACTTTTGGAAGTCACACCAATCTATGGTGTTGGACCGATAGGAGGCGTATTGGCAAAGAATGAAGAAAGTCTCACCGAAGAAACACATATCGGCCCATCAGGATAACAAGCAAGGAGTTCACCGATCGGCACATCGGCCAGGGCTTGTAAACATTCATTGATGAAGGAAGTCTCCCTAAAGATGATCCCATCAGTGCATCAGAAGAGAAGTTGAGAGCGTCACCAATGAAGGGAGTCACACTGACATCCATTAGTCTATCAGAAGATGAAGGAAATCTCCCACCGATGACTTGAGCCTCACCAATGATTGTGGTTCAAAGGAACCATCAAAGTGATTGGTGTGTCGGTGGAAAAGTCTTTGGGTTGCCCGATGTTATGTAGTCTCGCCAAAGACAAAGCATTGTGTTGATCTATTGAGGAGAGATGTGAGATCGGCGGAAGAGTTTTTGAGTGTGCCAACGGTATTAAGTCCTACTGATAGTGAAGAGTGTGAGTGTGTTCTGGTATTGTGAGGACCTAGCAAAGGGTATTTAAATTTGATGAAGCAATAATCTCTCTGTACTATAGGTTTGATGGGTATTCACCCCTGTAATGAAGTGTTTCATTTGTATGCTCTGCATCACATACCAAGGGTGAGTCAAATTGGGTGAACATGGACTTATGCACTAGATTCTCTCAATCTACAAGGGGGTCTCTTATTTCATTTGTTGGGAAATGCACTAAATCAATTGGCTACTCCCATCTATAATATGAAGTGAGTTTAATCAAAGGTGGTTTAGTTGAATCATCTTTAGCCAAGCCAAGTCCTAACACTAAGTATTACATGGTATTATGGGTTTGTTGACTAGGTTTGATCAAAGCTTTTTATTTTTGGGCATGATTGGATTTGGCATTTCTTCATTCTAACACAAAAGTAGGGCTCATGTACTTTCACACCTTTAATTTGTTTCTCGATAGTGATACTTACTAAACTAGAGGACACTCTTACATATGTGGTCCTAGATGTTCAACTTCAAATGTTTGGCATCCAAGCTAATGAGTTAACAACTATATCTTTAAAAAGGGTCATAATATTTTAATTTCCAAATAGGAAGACTAGTTTGTGTTACAAGGCCTAGTCCAAATACTGTGCTACACATGACTTAATCTCTAGATAAGAAAAGGATGAGATTGGTTATTAGTTCAAACCATTTCTAATAAGTTCAAGTATAAGTATAAGTAAATACACTAAATAAATTAAATTGAAAATTAGGACAATATATTCACAACATTTATATAAATTAGAGTAAAACATAACTATAAGTATAAAGGGTGTGCACTTTTATTTGTTACATAAACTATAAATTGATAAAATCAAACTAAAAGTTACTAAAATTGATGAATTAATTAGATAATCAATATATTAATGATGGTAATTTGAATTTCTAAGAGTACAATTAGTACTCCAAGGACTACAATAGACAATCATTCACACTCATTGGCCATGTGTTATCTAAATCAATATTTCTATAGTAGGGATGCTTTTTCACTAGGTTTTTTGTTTTTTTATAAATTAGGGGTGATATATTCACCTATATTATATTAATAAAAAGATTACATCAACAAGTGGGATAAGCCAGTTTAAGAGAACTAGATAGAAACAAAATGCCATAGTTCAACAACAAAGGTCATACATAACAAAAAGGCCACTATTACATATTAACATATACAAGAAGAACAACATAAACTTAGTCATCACTACTACTAGATGAACTTGCACCTTCAGAAGGCCCCGGATCAACAACTGATGAAGGAGAATGAAGAAGATGTTCTTCTTGAGCATGCTTTAAGAGGTAGTGAACAAAATTGAAGAAGTTGAGTACCTTTAAATAAGACCCCAGCCCCAATTTGTCGTTAAGAGTAAGCAAAGAATTCCAAGTAGACTCCATATCATCCAACAACAGACCCCTTCGAATGGTTTGAAATGCCAACATCCTGACAAGAGAATTAAGAAGTTCATCTTTTCCAAAAAGACCACCTAGTGGTATATAGTTTGCATCCACAGAATAGGAATCCAAAGAAGATTCCAACTCTGAGAAAGAGAACACCATCAGCTGGAGATAATGCGAAGCCAAAAAAAGAACCAGATCTTTATTGAAAAGAACATTCATTACATGAGAAAGGAACACAAAAGCCACTTGAGAAAAGACCGCAGATGAATTATCTCTTAACCAAGAATTACCAATCACAAACCTAATAGATTCATCGATAGGAGACATAAAACAACAAAAACTTTAGCCAATTTCTCACTATCAAAGGGGTGAGAGTCCATGGTCTTCTCCCAGAATAGCCCTAAAAGCAAAATCCTCCAATTGGAAGCCATCAAACCACAACAATAACAACCAAGAGTGATGAGCAAAAAGAAAGCAAAATGAAAGATGAAGAAAACCATTTGGAAATTACAAAACATTAGCATCCCAATCATGCCAGAGGACATCTCCCTAATAACATCAAATTATTACAAATGCATCGAAATCTCAGCCTCAAGCACACATGTGCATTGGGGGATCATAAAAGACTAGCACGAATAGAAAGGACAATGCAACCATCAACATACGGCTCATCCAAAAAAGAAACATGAACCAATCCATCTCACTAAACCAAGTCAGAAAACTCCACACTACAAACCCAGGTAGACTCAACCAAGATTCTAACACCAAGGAATTAAGAGTGGGAAGAATCTAAATTTGAAATCTCAATCAGCTTTGAATCACACTAATCATGTAGAGAAGCACTAACCATGTCACAAGAATTATCAATTGCCCAATTGGCTAATTTGTCTACTAACTTGATAGCCTCCTAGAAGCAATGACTACACCAATGACTGCACTCAAAATAGTGCAAATTGACCACCATTTCCCACGCTGGTTCCATCAGATATTTGAGATGCCAAGAAAATAATTCTCTCTTTTTTAAAGAATTTATAATCACCATTTTGTCACCTTCAATAGCAAGTATTTTAAATCCAAAATCATGAGCGAAGGAAAGACCAAGGAAAATAGCTTGAATTTCTACTTCATTGTTAGTACCCACAAGAAGACATTTGGAAGCTGCCAATAAAACTTTCCCAGAAGCAGTGATTTTTTTAGTGGCTAATAGTACAAGCTATAAGGCAACCTGAATCACCACATTTTTACAAAATTTTATTTTAGTTTTGGTTAAATCGCAGGAACATTTATTTTATTAAACTTTTAAACTCAAAAAGTTGCCACAATATTCGATACCTAATTAGACTAGATTCACATAAATTTTATAAGTTATAGTAGAAAATGACATTTTTTTGCTAATAATATTATATAATTATTTATTACTTTAGGGCTATATCGCTAATTTTTAATCACCACTATTGATTTTATTTATAATCTAATGGTTGGGGTTGTATTCCATGGGTTAAAATGTACCCAGAGAGCTGCAATGCCCATCAAGCCTAACTAGGATGTTGAGCTTAATTTATAATCTAATGGCTAGGGTTAAATTCTATGATCCAAAATGTACTCACAGAGATCCAATTCTCATGAGACTTGAAATTGCATTTGGGTAATTGATCTCCATTGAGATCAATGACCCAAATGCAATTTTTTGCCCCATGGGCATTGGAGCTCGATGGGTACATTTTGGCCTATGGAATAGAACCCAAACGATAAGATTATAAATAAAATCAATGGTGTTGAAAATAATTTAGATCTGATTTAAAATATTCAATGTTTGATTTAAAGTATTAAGGAATTAAGGAATTATAGACATGATCGCTACACCTTAAACTAGTCAATCACTGCCACCCTCAGGCCCTTACTTTTCCATAGGAATTTACTTTTTAGAAAAAAGGAAGGATTCACCATGGTAATTAATGTATTTTCTTTTTTTTTTGTCAAGATTCACTAGTATTTTCTACAAATTTCTAGTGATTTGAAAAAATCCGCCAATAAAATTAATATTTTTTTCAAACAAAGGAAAGATTTGCCAATAGAAATTAATATTTTTTTTCCAAAAAATAAAGGATTTCCCAGGATTTTATATCTTTTTTCAAGAGGGGTTTCTTAAAGTTATCACTGCCCAGAAGGATCTCAGAAAACACTTTAAACACCCAAAGCCCCCGGGTTACCCCTAGAGGTACTGTCAAAATTTAGTTTTATGAGAGAATCTAACAGTGGAACCCAGCTAGCATCTTTTCTATCAGGTTTAAGAGAGATAAAAAAAGACCTATCAATAGGAGGAGGCTTTAATAAAGACCATCTATTAAGTCCTGATTGATCCCACGAGAAGAAGTAATAATTTGTATGAGATAAGCCAATAATAGAAGACATCACCCTTTTAGTTATGGTTACCACCACCTTATTAATAATGTACAAAAAAGAGTTGGACCTCTTCTTAAAATTCCTTGAATTTCTCTCTCTCTAGATGTGCCAGATGACCATCGAAGGAATAACATTCCACAAACAGGCAAAAGTTGAGGAAGAATACAAGATAGGCCAACTCTCAAACAACTGAGTTATAGAATAAGGAAAAGCCCACCTCTAATTAAGTTTAGAGAAAATCCAAGGCCAAGTCCTATAGGAGAAATCACAATGAAGAAAAAGGTGATGAACAATTTCAAGGTCATCACAAAATGAGCAGCTAGGATCAAGTACCATTCCAAATTTAATCAATCCATCCCTGGTAAGAATTCTATTATGAAGGGAAAACTAGGCAAAAACCCCTACTTTAGGAAGAACATTGTCATACCAACAAAGATTAAGAAGCTATTTTTGAGACTGACTCTTAGATAAACTATGGTAACCAGATTTAACTAAATAGGAACTAGATTTATCTCCTAACCAGATAAACTCATCATCTTTGTTTGAGACAAGAACTTTTCTTTTCGCAATAATTTCCTTCAAAATAACCTTCTGAGACTTAGGAAAGGAGAAAAGATCAAAATCTTTCCAGTGGACTATCAAAGAAGAGGGATCTCTATCAAAAATTTTGTAATCAGTTACTTTAGATCACTAATTTTCTAAAGGGAAAAGCTTGGCATCTAACAAATTTGGTCTAGAGTCTAGTTTTTCACAACCATTCCAAGAGTCTAACCAAAAGTTTGTCTTCCTGCCATTTCTGATCACCCAAGAAAGCTTAGAAGTAATAAGTGATTTGCAAGAAATGATAAAATTCCACATGGGGAAACTAGATGGGGATTAAGAATAGTAAAAATTCTACAACTATCCAAGGAGTCCAAAGATTTAGATTGGAGCAATTTACACAATTTCGCTTCAGGATTAGCATATATTTTGTAGGCTAATTTTACACCTAAAGCAAGATTCTGCAGAGGTAGATTTCTAATTCCTGAACCACCTGAATCTTTAAGAAAACAAACCTTTTTCTAGGTAATTAAAGGCAATTTTCTGGTCATACCTCTTCCATTCCAGAGAAAGTTTCTGAGTACCTTCTTGACTTT
This sequence comes from Cunninghamia lanceolata, assembly GCA_027924645.1. Classification (NCBI taxonomy): domain Eukaryota; kingdom Viridiplantae; phylum Streptophyta; class Pinopsida; order Cupressales; family Cupressaceae; genus Cunninghamia; species Cunninghamia lanceolata. The sequence goes on from BSBN01000934.1 coordinate 8,564,643, forward strand.
TTCAAGCACATTCTGAGGCATAGGAAACTGATTCATCATATAGATGGGTATAGCTAAAAGGATCGCTTTAATCAATAGGATCCTACCAGAGAATGAGAGCCATTGACACTTCTAGCTTGACAATTTTGCACTAATTGAAGAAAAAATTCTATCCCAAAATTTTACTTTATTCTGACCAAAAAAGAGTGGAATACCCAAATAAGTACTTGGAAGACATTCCCTTTTCAAACCAAGCAACTTGGAAATCTTGTGCATAATCAAAAGTGGAGTATTAATAAAAAAGATTTTTGATTCATTGAAATTTATAGTTTGTCCAGAAACCAAACAATGTCTCTGGATGGTTGTTTTAATGATCTTAGCTTCAGTAAAAGTAGATTCTCCAAATAAAAGAGTATCATCTGTAAATAGATAATGAGTAATAGGATCTAATTCATTTACTACCCTTATCCCTTTCCAAAGTCCTTGGAGGTGCATAGAAATAATATTCCTACTCAAGGCTTCAACTAGAATAATGAACAGAAAGGGAGACAAAGGATCCCCTTGTCTCAGACCTTGAGAAGAATTAAAATAGCCCACTAGAGAACCATTAACCAAGAATGAAAATCTAGCTGTAGGCAAACACTCCAAAATGAGTTTGCACCATTTCTTATAGAAACCAAATCTTTCCATAACTTTTAATAAAAATCCCCAATTCACTCTATCATAGGCCTTTAACATATAAACTTTTAAAGCCACAACCTAGATTTTCTTTGTGTTAATTGAACGAATGACTTCATGAGAAATTAAAATCCCTTCTAAGGTCTCCTTCCCAGGAACAAATCCTCCTTGCTCTATAGAAATTATATTTGGAATAAGTACATTTAATCTAGAAGCCAGTTCTTTTGTAAGGATCTTATAGATTGTGTTACATAGTGATATGGGCTAACATCTTTATAAGAGGACACATTATCAGCTTTATGTATCAAGGTAATAAAGGTATTGTTGAGTTCTTTCAAAAAAATTCTTTCTCTCCTAGCTTCCTCAATAGCTCTCTAAACATCATCCCTAAGAAAATCCCAACATTTCTAAAAAAAGAGGGGGGAAAGCCATCTGGACATGGAGCTTTATCCCCTTCCATTGAGAAAATAACTACTCTAATTTCATCCAAGGTAAAAGGGCTAATGAGGGTCAGATTATGAGATTCAGAAATTAGACAAGGAATGCTATCTAGGATTTTCAGCTCAACTTCCTTATCAACTAAAGAATCCCCTGAAGAGATTAAAAGATTATAGAAAAACTTCAGAGCTTCACTTTTGATATCAACTAAGTTAGAAAAAACAACATTATTTGAATCCTTAATCTTAGAAATCTGATTATAACTCCTTCTTCCCTTTACTGAAGCATGAAAGAATTTTGATTTTTTATCACCATCCTTGAGCCATAACTCCCTAGATTTCTATTTCCAAACAATTTCCTCCCTAGCTTGAAATTCCTTAAGTCTCTTGATCAAATCCTTTTCCTTCAAAAAAGACTCCTAATTCATACCCTCTAAAATAACTTTGTTGTTTAATACCCTCAATTCTTTTTCAATAACCTCCTTCTCTTGAAAGATATTCCCAAAAGCTGTATCATTCCAAATTTTTATTTTACTTTTTAGAAAATTTAATTTCTTGGATAATTTATATAAGTGAGACCCATATTCCAAAGGAGCTTCTAACCACTAGTTTTGAAGACAACCAATAAAAGAATCATCTCGAAATCACATGCTTTCAAACTTGAAAGGACACCTATCTGGGGCACTATCTTCAAAAAGACAACATTCAATAGGGTAATGATCAAATCCTGAAATAGGAATAATTCTACTTACATAACCAACATTAGATTGAAGCCATGAGAAACCTATCAAAAACCTATCCAATCTCTCTATAATAAGTGAAAAGTGTGATCTTCTATTTGACCAAGTAAAAACCTCATTCTATCCCAACTTTTTCTCTGACTTATAGATAGCATTCAAATCTCCCCCAAAGAACACAAGCTCATCTATAAGAGGCTTAAACAAAGAAGAAAGAGACCACTATAGAGATTTCTTAAGGACTGGATTTGCAGGACCATAAATGTTAAAAAGATAGAAATGAAGGTCAGAGTGAAGACTTCAACATTTACCCAACATCCATGAGATGCCCATTACCACTTTTTCAAACTTAACTTTCTTAGTTGACCAAAGAATGGAAAGACCACCAGCAGAACCCAAGGCATCCACAAAATAACTCTGCTAGAATCCTCAAGACCCAAAAACATCCTTAAAAAGATCACCATTAACCTTAGTTTCTTGTAATAACTCGATATCATCTTTACAACCCCCTAATTGATGCTTAATTAAGTGCCTTCCATTAGGGGCATTTAAGCCCCTAACATTCTAGGATATAATCTTCATTGGGACTCAGAAGAACCACTAACCCTCCTAGAGGAAGATCTCATATTTCTGTCCAAAGTTGATCAAACCCCTACAACAACCTCTTCCTGGGTTTTTGAGAACTTAGGATTTCTACCTCTTTGTTTCTTTGGATTATTTAATGAGTCTTCAAGTTTTCTTAAAGCCTCAGATTGGGAAATAGAGAAATTCTCATTATCATGATTTTCAAGATCCACTGCCAAGATTTCATCCACAACTTTCTCAATGAAGGCCTCACTTGTTGGAATTAGACTGGACAACTGAGAAGGGGGGGTGAATCAGTTGTCACACAATATAAACTTTTTCCGCTTTTAACCTCCTTTATTAACTTGTTACCAGATTAATGATGTAAACAATAAAGCATAGATCAACAACATAAGAGAAGAAACATAATCAAAACACCTGACACCAAGGGTTTTACATGGAAACCAGGTTAAAGGAAAAACATGGTGGGGGTTAACCCACAAAGATTTGTACCCTGTTAAAAGTACTTTAGAAAAATAGAATGCACATGCCTTTGGGTGCACTGCCCAGAGCTCACTACTCAAAAGGGGGGCTCACTGCCTACAAAATTTATTTAGCACATAATGAATTAATTGAGAAATAGCATCTACTTCATGCCTGGTTCAGTTTCAGTGAATGCTTAAAGACTTCTCATTTGCCCCAAATTCTTCTTTACCAACTTCACACTCTATACTACTCTCGCTCCTTTTCTTCTCTACTCTACTTTTGATCCTTTATTCAAATTTGATTTGTTTTGCACAAGGATGATATTTGACAACTCTTCAACGAGTATTAATAAACTTCATCCATCTTGGAATGATCAACAAGGTCAGCCAAACTTAACTAAGATATTTACACTGTTGGCCAATCATAACTAAGACTTGAATCTTCCTCTATTAACACGCCAACTTCATAAAATAATCTTTAGGTCATCCATAGCATGCTAGGAACATTCGGTCAGCCAAGACTGGGAAGAATAACAACAACTAAGAGAAAAACTTCAATCACAAGCTCCTATGTCAATGTGGACCTCCAACACAATAGCCACACAATCCAGAGACCACCACAAGAATAATTAAGTCAACAAGAATAGGTACACCACTTTGTATCATCAGAATCACTCGTATCTTCACACTAAACCTTAAGAACACACACTGCCATGATTGTCAAACTAAAAAGATTGCTTCCAGACCTCCAAACCACAAACCACTCGAGTTGAGAGAACACACCAACATCCTAGACATGCCTCTACATCTGCAGATCACAATATACTCATACTGGACCAATCCAGACCAACTCCTTGCCACTATGTCATTATAGAACAACTGCAGAAACATGTTTTACTCAGAGGGCCATAACTTCCCAAATATTCATGCAAACCTCTCAAATATCAGCTGGAGCAACAATAGACAACCCTATACATGTGCTTTAATCTGCATACTCTGATCTTCACCTTACTAGAAGTACTAATCATGCCTCTACACTGTCTGCACTATTGCTGACAAAAAGATATGTTGACATCAATGACAACACATCAGGCACATATTTGCAACATCACCTACTTTTCTCATAACATCTTCTGCAAGGGAATCTAACACATATTCATTTGAATGATCTCGTGAACCAAGCTTAGTAATAACTAAATCAATCTTATTACTTATCTCAAAAAGTAATACATCCTCAATTTTGTCATCAATAGAATTTAACATCTCAATAATAGATTTCTCAAAATTAGTCAAAAGATTTGAATTAGCTAACAAAGATTCTACATCTTTCTTAGTAATTTATCCCTCCTCAATCTCTACCTCAGGTTCAGGAACTAAAAATTTAGCATGGAGGTCTTGTGAATCTGAAATTGGATTATCTATCACTAGATCTTCCAACTTAGGAAACTCATTCATTTCAAAGGGACTACCAAATGCCAAATAATCTAAGACATTCATGTTATTAGGCATCTTAGAGGTAGAAGGAACCTGCCCCAAAAGAACATCCTTAGAATGTGAAACATTCAGTGTCCCATTGCTCTCTGAATTAGGAAAAACTTGATCCTTCCTGCATTCACAACTATGATGACCAAATGCCTTACAGTAAATACAAAATGGATCTATCCTCTCAACATAAATTTCTTGATGCCACACACCCTCTGCTGATATGATATTAACAGAACTTGGAATCCTCCTATTAGAATCAGCTAGGATACACATATGAACAAAAAATCCCGTCTCACTTTTCTCAAAATTCTCATCAACATGAAGAAAAGATCTTAAGAAATCACTCTATAATACCTTGATATCCCAATACTCCTTAGTTAAATTAATTAGCCAAATCCAAAAAGGAATAGATTTAATCTATTTAGTATTAGAGTCAAAATTTGGCTTCCAATTAATCACAAACAAACTGTCCACTTTAAAAGACTAGATCCTAGATTTCATAATGTTGTTTTTAGATTCCTCATTGGAAAAAAAAAAATGAAAAAGCCTTTCGCAAGAAAGCAAACCTCTTGCACATCTATCCAATTGTCCCTAACCCATCCAATTATTTCTGATCTAGATAATCTGATCTATTCCAAAACTTTGCAATGATTGCTGAATTCTTCAAACACTGAACTCTTTTAGAAATAGGAAAGTTTAACAGATCAACAAACGGGCTGAGATCTAGGTTTTTCTTTTCCAATGAAAGCCTAGATTTGTTCGGCGAAGTGATAAAATCTTTAGAAGAGGTAGAAACTTGAGAAAAGTCATTAGATTTTGGAAAATCTTGGGATTTTTTAATGAAGTTTTTGGTTTACCTGAACCCCCCATAATACAGATCCCTTGACTTCCTAAAAAAATGTAGAATGGATATTAGAAGAGTTACTTATAGGATTCTAATTGTATAATATTTTTCTATCATGAACATCTCTTCGATCCCAATGGTGATTCAAAATATCAGCTCGAAAATCTTCTTCTCCCTTTCTGGTTCGATGGCTCCAAGATTGCTAATTTTTTTTAAAATTTTGATGCCCCTTTTCACTAGGTTTTTTTAATATCTTATATATTTTCTGTTATTCTCCATTTCATCTAGAATTTTATGCTAAACATGTTTGATTAAGAATCAACATTTCATTTTTAAATTATTATATTTTTTAATTTGATGATGCTCCTTGACTAGGATTGCACTCTAATGCAGTTCTAAGTGAGAAACATCATGGGACACGCATGGATTAGAGGCTATACTGGACAGATTCTGAATTATTCAAATATAGTTTGACAACTACTATCGAACATAATGGACTTGGTTCTAGATGGTGAATACGTTCATGCCCTTGACTCTGGTTTGTTCTACAACAATATTTATACAGTTGATAGATGGGAGATGACTGCGGAGGATTATATTATGGAGCAGGGTGACGCTCTGATAGGAGGTCTTTGTAATCTTCAAACTTTATGTACCACCATCCCTCAGTAGCCTATCTATAGGGATCTTCAGTCTAGCCTCAAGTCTCTCAGCTGCTCTGAAATTGATAATGAATTAGGGTCCTACAGCTTCCACTTTTCAAAGGAAAGAGCCCAACGCATCAAGGACGTCTTCACGACCGTAAGGTTTCTCAGGTTCCACATCCCTGACATGGTACTGCATATTCCCAGGAACTCCCTTGAAGCCCCAAAGGAGGAGGTTGAAACAGGAGTAGCTGTAGAAGCTGGAGCAGTGGCAGAGTTAGAGATGCAAAATATACTAACTTCTAGCCCTGTACCTGATTGTAGTTGGGGTATTCTTTTTGGATGGTTAGTGGTTGTTCTGTGGTCCTGTTTTTATTCCTTTTTGGTTGATGATGGCTTTTTTATCAAAGGTTGGTTCAATTTTTCCGTGTTATGGTGGCGTCCTTTTTATCTCCTAGATGTTGATCATGGCCTTGGTGGTGGGTGGTGCTCTCTATGTTAGGTGGTTGTGGTGGGAGTTAGATTTAGCTTTTTTGGAATTAGGTCCCTTTATTGTTTTCCAACATGCTCATGGTTATTTTTGAACAAGTCTAGATCCTATAGATATATCTTCTCTTTTCAAGACCATGCTCTGTAATTTTTTGTTGTTCTCTCTCATACTTCATCTTCTGAAGCTTTGTTTAAAAACTTATATTTTAATATATGGGTGCCTATCGCCTTTTTCTATTTAAAAAAAATTAGTATAACTTTATTTTATTTAATATATTATATTCTTGAATGGTCAAATAGTACAACTTTATTTTATTTAATATATTATATTTTTGAATGGTCAAATAGTCAATAGTGTTAGATCTAGGGCACACAACTAAGAGGGGGGGTGAATCAGTTGTACAAAAACTTGCTTTTACTTCAGACACCTGATTCTTCTTTGTTATTTAATAGCATATCAATTAACCATTCATGAAAGCATAAAGCATAAACACTAGAGTAGATAAACATCAACACATTAGACACCAAGATTTTGACGTGGAAAACCTGGTCAAGGGAAAAACCATGGGGTGATTAACCCAAGGATTATTCTCTGTTAGAAGAATAAGAAAAATGGATGGCACATGGCAATTAGGGCTCACTGCCTAAGCACATTGCTCACAAGAGGCACACTACCTACAAGAGACACACTGTCTACAAAGTAACAAGTATTACAAACTTGAACTGGAGAATGACATCTTTACCATTCCTGGATTAGTTCTATTTAAGCCCAAAAACTCCTGCTCTACCTTTCACACTTCCCTTCGCTATATCACACTCATCCCCACAAGACATACTTCAAATGAATTCACAAACCCTTATTTCTACAAGGCATTGACTTAGGAACAATCATCTATGTCGGCAAACACCTACAAGATCATTCGCAAGACGTGTAATACATCAGGTTGGCTAGTCTTAAGAAGAACACCAAAATCTGTGGTTATTCTTTGAATACAAACTCTAACTTCAATGCGGACTAACAATAAGAATAGAACATGATCCAAAGATCACCAAAACCTTTCCTGAGTCATCAAGAATATCTGCACTTTATCAGCTTACTCGAACTCTTTTGTTCTTCATCCGGAACTTCAAGAACACAGTCTGTCATCACTGTCATAATGAAAAAGGTTCTTCTAGACCTCCAAATCATTCACAAATCTAGTTGTCACTTCACACTAACTTCTTCAACACTCCTTCCAATCTGCAGAATGAGATAATGTAATTATGGATCTCACCGGACCAATCTATGACACTTTGTCTCCACTGAACACCTGTCGGAACCGGTTCTACACAAGCAGCCATAACTTCTTCAGATATATATGTGGACCTCTTAAATATTAATTGGAACATCTCAAGACTCATATCTACAAACCCTTTTAATTGCATCCTCTGATCCTCAACCTATTGAGTACTTTTGCCTTCTTCTCATCACTGTTCTTCACTGTTCCTGGTGGAGACTAATTTCCTCAATAATCTCAGCACACAGCTCATCCAATCCTTCTTATTAATGCAATATGAGTATGTTGACATCAATGACAACACTGGTTAACCTCATACTTGTAACAAATAGCAATTTTAAACCCCATTCCTATGAAAGACCTGGTAAATAGTTATCCTATTTTTATTTAAAAAATATATGTTTGACCATTGAATTAAATGATTTTTAAGAATAGCCATAAAACTATTTGATATTAGTATAATAAACTCTTTTGTATATTGAAAAACAATGATGATACTATGGCTAACATGTCAATTGAATACATGGCAATGCCTATTGATTCAGTTTAGCATATGAGCTTAAGCATTTTAGCTTGATAACACCACTCATATACAATATTTCTTGCACACAATAAATTTGTAAAAATAGTTTATTTTATTTAAATATATTTTCTAGTGGTCAAACCACTAAGTAAATTCTCAGTTCATTCCTAAAAAAATATAGTAAATAATTATTCTATTTTTATTGGTTAAAATTTACTTTTGCTCAATGAATGATGTTTAAAAAGCCATAACACTCCTTGATATCAGTCTAATAAACTTATTGAAACTAGCATAATAATACTATGGATGATATGTTAATTAGATATGTGGCAATCCCATATTTCTTTTCTATCATGTAAAGAGACATTAAGACTTCAAATATATATATTTTTTAAATTTAGAAATAACATAAATTAAACATGGAATGCAATGTTACTAGCTCCTGCAGATAATATAACACTAATGGATCATAGTTGCTTTTAACCCCTCCTCAATGGCATCAAAAACCTTCTCCTGCAAGATATTCTACTACATTTTTTTTGAAGACTAAGGTTTCACAAGACATTGAGGGAGAGGTAAGAACAACTTCATCCAGTAATAAGCTTCTAGCATAGCCTTCTCACGGCCCAAGTAAGGTTGATAAAACAATACGAGAAGCCATGTTTAACTTTCAGACTTTAGAGTTAACTGCAATATTGGTAAACAAGCGATTGTCAGTATATAAAGCATTTGAGGTAGAATATATAAAGTGTTTGAGGAGTGGTGGATAGTAAAATATTATTCTTTCGATGTAGTCAATATCAGCAATTAAATGTGATTCTGATACTGAGTTCAGTGCAGTCTCATTGGTAGACATGCATATATATATCAAAATCTGGCAATATAAATAGCAGATAAGAAAGAACTTTTAGGGATAAAAAGAATTTGAGATCTGCTTACATTTCAGATTTTTAAAAAAAATTCAAAATCCATGCACACACAAAATAATGAAACTATCCAAATCATAATAGTATTGCGAAAAATTGTACTAATTAAAGTGACATATCTAAATATTCATTCATCCAATAACTCTCCTGGACCACCGAGACAAGTTAACTTACATTATTTGACTCTATGCAATCCATGTTACATTAAATCACATATAATCTTCAGAATATTGTATACACAACTGAGGCATTGAGAAGACACAAATGGAAAAGTGGTTTCACTTAATTTATGGGAAATCTTTTTGGGTAATCTTGTCCTTTACTTTAATGAGGGCTTAGTTACAGTTGAGAACCTTTTTGGATTTCAAAGATTAAGTGGAAACAACTTTAGAGTAATAAGATTCCAACTAGACATTAGGCAATTCCCATTTACAATTAATGGACAGCTCACATGGCATACATTGTACACGTATTCATAAACATCATTTTATTTTATTTATTTAGAGGGAAAAATGGAGTCTTAGAGTTGAAAGAAAATAAATTAATAACTTCTAAATAATCAAAAGTTATATATATATATATAACAGAGTATATTGTTCTAAGATTCAATGTAGTGTATTTCTTGATAGATGGCTCCTAGTAATTTATTCATGTAAGTTTATGTACAAAATTTTGTTTGTATATGTATGTCAAATTACAAAACTAATTTTGTGTCATTTTTATTATTTTTTGCTCTATAAAAATCATATCTCCAGTTGTGGATTTGATCTTTGTTTGTGGATTTGGCCTTTGTTTGCAATTGCAGTTCTAGTTAGTTGGAATTTAATCATCTTGGGTGTTTCAACCTATATCTAAAATAAGCACTATTGATGGACAACTTTCATAGCTTTCTACATCAAGATCATTCTTTTGTCAAATCCCTGAAATAGATTTAACAATGTTACAATAATCAAACACATGTCAAGCAATCATGCAATATGCCTAATTAATGTTGAAATTATATACTAACTCTAGACTCTAAGAATGTCTAAAGGTAGGATCAATTTAGATTAAGGTTAATTGTCAAATATTAAACATAAACATGTCACTTTTTATGCTAATTACTACATTTGAGACATATAGATATGAGACATATAGATAAAACTAAGTCCAAAATAGAAGGGAAAAGTACAATGTTTATGTAAACTTCACCCATGTGTGATTCTTGTCCTATCCTAATTTATTATTAATACTTGTGCTATATTTGTCACATCCCATTTTTGAACTGTAGTTTTAGGCAAATTTTATTACTTTAGTTTGGTTCAGTATATTATATGTTTAGAAGTACCTAGTCACCATGAATTTCAAATAATAATATTTATATTAAATGATAGCATGTTTTATTATTCTGTAGTGATCATATAATCATTATGTGTAGATATTTGCTTTATAGATGTATTTTGATAAGAATACTAATCCTTATATTGGAAATCAATGATTTACATGGTTAAATTGATAATTAACATTTATGACATGATTATGATGAATTGGTGGATTCCATGGTAAGTATTATATTGTAATGATTTTTCTATGAAGAATATTTATTTGGTGAATAATCTTTGACTAACTAGTTTTCTAGTGATCATGAGGTGAATGCACCACAAGTTTACAAAGAGGGAGAGTATCATTGGGGGAGGGTGACATCAATATGAAGTCGTAGAATTGTTCCATAATGCTGAAAACATCCACCAAGTCCACTCTTCCACAAGTAAAAGATATAGATGTTATGTTCGTTGATGTGTAGCCTTATGCATAGGGTTTAATGTCTCTTTCATGGCTATTGATGTTGATTGATTTATCACAAGTTTTCTTTCTACTGAAGTGTTCTGAAGGTATGTAAAGTAAGTATTGCATGTGTTATTTTGTTTTGGTTAATTATAGTAAGGAGTTTGATTGTTTGGAGTTAAAATGTTTTCTTTTGAAAATAAATAAATATTAGTTTAAATAGTTATTTATCCAACTTTTGAATTTATTTTAATCGTGGGAAATAACTGGAAAAGAGAGGATTGTAAGCATGGAAAGTTAATATGGAGTTGTTGGTCATAATGGCGACCAATTTTGCCCTATTTCCCTCTAAAGAATTACTCTTCCTAACGAACTGGAAAGTGGAGTGCAAAGTGCATGAGTTCTACCAAGTGCCCTCTACTTAAATATCATCCACTTCAATGGTCAAACAATCAATAATAATTTTACACTTCATTCCTAATAAAAAGTGTTAAATATTTGTCCTATCTTTATTGGCCAAAAATGATCTTTGACTGTTGAAGTGGATGATATTTAAGAATAACCTTTCAAGTGAAAGAGGAAATTTTGGGCACTGATTGACTACCCAAAATGGAGGGAGGTTTTGGGAGATTCGTGAAAGAATATAGGGCATGGAGGGGACAAACACATAGAGTACAAAGATTACAATGTTTGGAACGACAAAAGGAGTGGAGAAAAATAGTAGTCATATATAGCTACAAATAGTATTCAAATGATATTTTTCATTGAGAGTGAGAATGGAATTTTGTTATCATTAGTGATTATGTTGGTTGTGAATTCACATCACTATGATTCATAGGAAGATATTTTTATTAGTGATAAGAGAATTGAAGCAATGTAATAACTTATTTGATTATCAAACTGGCAGATAGTCACAATTGCATGATGACTTTTGGAGCCCAAATAATTGGAGTTTGTGACAATCAAGGAGGACATATGTGTAGGATATTTAAATCCTAGACACAAATAAAATGTGGAAAAACAACAAACAGAATGACTAGAGATACATAGATGTGCAAGCAAACTTCTTGTTTGTTCTATTAGATCAGAAAAATAACAATTATAAATTGAGTCCTAAAGTTAAACAAAAAACTAATGATAATAAACTTGATTGCAGCAATATGGAGCTACACACAAAACTGCAACTATTTGGAGCTATCTACTGCTCCCTGCCCACACTCATCAAACTTCTCGAACTATTGTTCAGCACAAAAACATTCTCTGCTGCTGTTGCTTCTACAACTTCTTCTGTTGTTTCTCTATCTATCTTGCCACTATGAAACATTCCCTCCTTTTTGTCATATCTATGTCACCAAAAATGAAACTCCCGCTCAAAATTCAAATTCATCTACCAGCAATAATGAAAGTAGACATGAATGAATTATGTCTGTAGTGCCAAATGAATGGCATTAAATCCTTGGTTAGTGCAGTAGGAGAGAGATCCTAAGATCTCTGACGGGGTAGTTGGTAGGTGGAGTACATGCTCCAGATTTGAATTTCCAACACTCCCCCTAAATTTGGAGCCACAAACCTCTTTTATTCTATGTCTCTAGAGCTGTCTGGAGCTTTCTTTCCAGAACTGAAACTAGAGCTATCCACAATGCCTAAGTTGTCTCTTAAACATTCAAAGTTCTCCTTACTTAATGGTTTGGTAAAAATGTCTGCAAGCTGCTGCTTAGACCTACAAAATTTCATTTTGATTTCACCATTCTCAACTAATTCTCTTGTGAAATGATACTTGATTTCAATGTGCTTGCTTCTTCCATGAAAAAATGGATTCTTTGTCAAAGCAATTGATGAAATATTGTCACAAAATATAGTTGTTCCATCCTTTTATTCTTCCTTCAAATTTGCTAGGATCCTCCTTGGCCAAATAGCTTGACATGCTGCTGCATTTGCTACTATATACTCAGCCTTAGCTGTAGATAGAGAAACTACATTCTATTTCTTGGAAGCCCATGAAATGACTCCCGATCCCAAGTGAAACACATTTCCAGATGTACTTTTTCTATCATCTACAATCCCTGCCCAACCACTATCTATGTAACCAACCAGCCCAAAAACATTTGTTACATTATATAAAATGCCATATCCTTTGGTTCCATTCACATATCTCAAGATTCTTTTACCCTCTTGCCAATGTGACTCTTTTGGAGTCTCCATAAATCTAGAAATCAAACTTACACTACGCATTATATCAGGCGTAATAGCAGTTAATTACATCAAACTTCTAACCATACTCTTGTAGAGAGTTGGGTTCACTTTATTTCTATTGTCCTCCTTGCTCAATTTTAGACCTGTCGCTGTTGGTGTGGCAGTAGGCTTGTTGTCTTGCATCCTAAACCTTTTCAGAATCTCTGCTACATACTTCGCTTGAGAGATAAATATACCATCATGCATTTGTTTTACTTCTATGCCTAGTAAATACCTCAAGAGATCCAAGTCTGTCATTTTGAATTCTCTTTTCATGGCCTCTTTAAGAGGAGTAATGATGAAATCATCATCTCCAATAAAAACTAAATCATCAACATACAAGACAACAATTAAAATCTTACCATTAGTTGTCTTGATGTAAAGAGTGGGCTCACCATCACTTTTGCTAAATCCATTATTCAACAAATATGAGTCAATCCTATTGTACCATGCTTGTGGTGCTTGCTTCAGCCCATAAAGAGCTTTCTTTAGCCTATATACCTTGTTTTCTTGACTTGAAACTTCATAACCAGGTGGCTGCTCCACATACACTTCCTCTTTCAACACTCCATTCAAGAAGGTAGACTTCACATCCATTTGATACACCTTCCATTTATGTTGGGTTGCAATTACTATAACTGCCCGCACGGTTTCCATCCTTGCAATAGGAGCATTTTTCTCATCATAATCTCTCCCAAACTATTGTTTGTACGCCTTGACAACTAATCTTGCCTTATGCCTTTCTATTCTTCCATTGACATTGCTCTTGGACTTATAGACCCATTTCACTCCAATGACTTGTATGTTGGGAGATAAATTGGTTAGCTCCCATGTTCTATTCCTTTTCATTACACCTATCTCCTCGTCCATGGCTTCACACCACTTCTTTTCTTTCATAGCATCCTCAAAATAAATTGGATCACTATGAGAAAATAATGCAAAATTCATACTTTCATCAAACTCTTGATCATACCTTTCATTTTGGTAGATCTCTCTTAGACTCTTGGTCCTTCTTGGCAATAGGGAGGTGAGAGTGGGTTTGAACTCTCACTATTGTTGCTACTATGTTGTGCAAATCCTATTTGGAGATGTCTAGAGCTCTCTGTCTATGTTAGGAGTGGTCTGAAGCTATTCAAAACTCTATGTATAGATCTCTATGCCTTCCTGGGGTCTGTGTCAGGAGCTCTCTGGAGCTATCGAAATCTCTCTGGAGTTGTCAAGAGTTGTTCGTACTCCTTTTCTTCAACAATTGGTGTTGTCAGGAGCTGTCTGAATCTATCCATATCTATCAAGCCATCCCATGACTCATTCTCCAAGAACTCCACATCTCTACTAAGAATTGTTTTCTTCGTAACGAGGTTATACAACCTATAGGCTTTAGACTCTTCACTATAGCCCATGAAGATGTAGCTCTCACCCTTGTCATCCAACATTTGCCTCTTCTCTTTTGGCATGAGTGGATATGGCACACACCCAAACACTCTCAAGTGCTCAACCATCCACTTGTATTTCATCCATGCTTCATGTGGAATCTTGTCACGAATTGCCTTTGTAGGACTTCTATTTATCAAATATATCACTGTTGCTAGAGGTTCACCCCAATATTCATTTGGGAGTCTCTTGGCTTTAAGCATACTTCTTGCCATTTCCACAATGGTTTTGTTTTTGCTCTTAGCCACTCCATTTTGCTATGGAGTATAGGCTGTTGTTAGCTCCTTCTTAATGCCATGTTACTTGCAAAAATTCGCAAATTGATTTGACGTATACTCTCCCCCTCTATCTGACCTTAGGACCTTGAAGAAATGTCCACTGTCCTTTTCATCGTGGGCCTTAAACACTTTAAACTTGTCAAATGCTTCAAATTTATGTTGTAAGAAATAAACCCATGTCTTATGGTTGTAGTCATCTATGAAGGTCATAAAATATTGGCTCTTACCAATAGAAATTTTTTGCATAGGGCCATACAAATTAGTGTGCTCCAGCTCCAATGGTGCTCTTGCCCTTCTAGAATGCCCTAATTGAAAGGATAGCATGTGTTTCTTTCCTAAAATGTAGTCTTCACATTTACCACAAGGCTCTCCAATGGTTAGCAAACCGCTAACCATATCCTTCTTTGACAAAAGATTTAAACCAGCATAACCTAAGTGTCCATACCTGAGATGCCAAAGATTGGAGGGGTCTTGAATGTCTGGCTTGAAGGATGACTATTGAGCCACTACTATAGACACCATCTGGTAGATTCTAGAGCCATTTGGAACTTGCCAGGTACAGTTGCGGACTAAGTGTAGAAACACATTTCTAACCTCAAGGGAAACACTCTATTCTTTGTCATTGGTATTGTTGTAGGTATCTTCTTGGTTCCATCCTTCTCATAAATGATGCATTCACCCTTTTTGATTAGCACTTTGTAGCCTTTTTGGATCAATTGTCCAATACTCATGAGATTGTGCTTTATACCAGGGGCAAAATATACATTTTCAATCTCCTTTCTCTCACCTTGACTAGTGTGAAACATAATAGACCCCTTTCCCACAATTGGAACCATTTCATTATTTCCCATTTTTATCTCAGACTTGACAATTTTATCAATGAAAGAAAATAAACTCTCATTACCACTCATGTGGTTGCTACAACCACTGTCTAAAAACCATACCTCATCACTGCCTTACTCAGTAATGTTGCACATGATAAAGGCCTTTGTCTGATTACTTTTAGCCACATTTTCATCAGCCACATTTGTACTTTACTTGGACTGATCATGTTCCTTTTTCTAGCACTCACTTGCATAATGACCAAACTTATGGAAATAATAACATTCAGCATTGCTCTTGTCAAACTTCTGACTTGAGTTGTTCTTCTTGACTTTTCCAGAGCTAGACTAAGAACTACTTGCTCCCTCTGGCTATTTTTTCATCTTGAGCTATCTTCTCCAGTACTTGCACGTCTAGATCTGCCTCTACCTCTGCCTCTTAAGCTTCGTCTGGAGTTTTTTCTACCTCTCCCCTTGCCTCTTGAGTTGGCTTGAGCTTTGAAATCTTTCTCATGGGAAGAATTTGCAGACCTATTTAGGCGCTACTCATGGGTTAGTAGAGAACCCATCAGCTCATCAAGTGCCATTTTTGAGAGATCTTTGGTCTCTTCTATAGTAATAACTATTAGATCAAATCTAGGGGGAAGACTTCTAAGGATTTTCTCTATAATCCTTTTCTCATCCATAGTTTCTCCATTTATCCTTAGTTGATTAACCAAAGTGGAAACCCTTGTGTGTAAATCTGAAATGGACTCACTGTCCTTCATCTGTAGGGTCTCAAAATCTCTACTAAATAGCTGGAGTTTCCCTGATCTTACTTTGTTAGTTCCCTTGTAACTGCTTTGCAATATTTTCCATGAGTCTTTTGCATAGTTAGCTACTGCTATTCTAGGGAAAATAGTCTCTGTCAAGGCTACCTCAATCAAACTGACAGCTTTTGCATCTTTCCTCCTTGTCTCCTTTAGCTGGGTCTTCTGGTTATTTGTGAGGGTTGCATATGTAGTTGGGTCAGTTACATCATGGAACCCATTGATCACAAGCTCTCATAAGTCATTTACAACCATTATGTTCTTCATTTTCCTTGCCCAAACATCATAGTTTTGTCCATTAAATTGTGGTGGCTGCTGCCAACTCTTACTCTCTTCTCCAGCCATGTCTTTTATCAAACAGACTTAAACACCCAGAAAAAACAAATGTCCAACTCACTCAAGACTTAGGACCTTCTTTCTCTAATACCAATATATAGGATATTTAAATCCCAGACATAAATAAAATGCGGAAAAACAACAAATAGAATGACTGAAGATACACAACTATGCAAGAAAACTTCTTGTTTGTTTTATTAGATCAGAAAAATAACAATTACAAATTGATTCCTAAACTTAAACAACAAGCTAATGATAATACACTTTATTTGTAGCAATCTGGAGCTGCACACAAAACCACAACTATCTAGAGCTATCTACTACTCCCTGCACACACTCAAGGAACTTCTAGAACTGTTGTTCAGCACATAAACATTCTCTGTTGCTATTGCTTCTACAACTTCTTCTTCTGTTTCTTTGTTTATCTTGCCACTATCTAGCATTCCCTCCATTTTATCGTATCTATCTCACCAAAAATGAAACTCCTGCTCAAAATTCAAATTCACCTACCAACAGTAATGAAACAAGACACTGATGAATTCTGTCTATAGTGCCAAATGAATGGCATTACCTCCTTGGTTAGTGCGCCAAGAGAGAGATCCCGAGGAGATCTCTGATGGGGTAGTTGGTAGGTGGAGTACGTGCTCTAGATTTGAATTTCCAACAATATGAAATCTTATTGGTTACATGGGAAATGACATTGGACATCACACCATTTTATTTGTTGTTGTGATGGCTTGGATTCAGGAATTAGCCTTGCACTGGCTGACTACACATTGTAAAGAGTTTAGAATTTGGCAACATTATGTAGCTGATGTAGATGACAAAGTAGGTAGAGATGGATAGTTATAGGAGATCCATAAAAAATTAATGGGAGGAGAAAGTGATTAGAGTATGAGGATAGACATGGAGTTTATGATAGAGTTCAAGGAATCAAAATTCTATTAACTATCACTGGGTTGTGGGTTAACATATATGCCCTCGTAATAGATTTATTCTTCTTTTGGTTGTAATAAAATAATGATAAATAAAATACCTATATTTGCAAACATTTACAATGATATAATTACAACATTCATAGCATATTTCAATAGGGAGATGTATTAATCTGATTAAAACAAGAAAGAAAGAAACATTAAAATTTTCAATGATTAATTGCATTCATTCCTTACATGTTTATCATTTGAATAACATTCAAAGAAAGAAGAGAAAAGAGGTGCATATTTTTTCTTATTTTAATTAAATTCATTATTTTACTTCAAAGTACTTTCCTCTCTACATGGATTCAAGCACACAAAATTAGAGAAATACACAAAAATAGAGGACTTAGATTAAATTTATTTGAGCACAAAAGATTCAAATTAAATTGATTTTAAATTACTCATTTACATTATGATTTTTGTATTTATAAAAATCATAAAGATTTATTGCAAACATGAAAATAAAACAACAAACTCATAGAACATTTTTATGTAAGCTCAAGAAGCTCCCAAACTTAGTCAAATATTTGATAATCAAACATCACAAAAACATCTATTAAAAAACTCATCCAAAAATCAAACCTCGTAGAAAACATAAAAACTAAAGCTTCAAAGAGGTTTCTTGTTATAACTTCTCTTTTAATCACATTTGGCATATTATACTTACATGTGTTTAGGCATAGTAAAGGATTGTGTGAAAACTACTTTGAGGGAATTGAGGTCAAATTTAGTGACTCTTGATTCCATTAAGGAAGAACAATCTTAAAGTCTATAGTAAGTCATATAGGAAAACAAGATATTACAAGCACATGAGATCACTCATCTAAATGAAACCCTCAAGCAAGAGATTGTCCATCTTGATCCTCACTCTATAATTATTATAAACAACCTTGATGAAGTCCACTGATACGTTGGCACCCTACAAATCACAACCAACACCCATGCCACCAGTCATACACAAAATCTAAACATCCTCACCAATCATAAGATAGTAGTTCCTTGTGAAAAAGTTAGCCCACCTCATTCCCAACCCTTACACCTATTATTTCCTCACAAACAATAGTATTATGCTTTTATTTTTCCTTGATGAACTACAAGTGTTCCCACCATTAATTAGCCATGCATAGTAAGGGTGAGTCAATTTTGGTGAACATGACCTTATGCACTAGATTCTCTCAATCTACAAGGGGGTCTCTTAATTTGTTTGCAGGGGAAAGCGCTAAAATAATTGGCTACTCCCATCTATAATATGAAGTGGGTTTAATTAAAGGTGGCTTAGTTGAATCTTCTTTGGTGAAGCCAAGTCCTATAGCTAGGCACTACATGGTACTATGGGTGTGTTGACTAGGTTCAATCAAACCTATGTATTTTTTAACATTGATGGATTTGGCATTTCTTCATTCTAACACAAAGTAGGACTCAAGTACTTTAGCACTTTTTATGTATTTCTTGATAGTGATACTTATTGAACTAGAGGAGGGCCTTACATATGTGCTCCTAGTTGCTCAACTTGTCATGTTTGGCATCCAAGCTAATGAGATCACAACCACATTTTGAAATAATAACATAGAAAAAAATGTGAGCGAAAAAAATGAGCGTGGGTGGAAATGTAAATGGGCATGGGAGGAACCCTAAATAGGGTGAGAGGGGTCAAGGATCACTCCAAGGCAGAAGCAGGATTGAAGGAGCTAGCGGTGAAGAGGATGAAGGAGCAGGAAATGATGAGGGGGATGGTGATGCATACATTGTTTGGAACCTTCCATCTGAGGAAGATGTTGACATTCACTTATTGGAGCTCTAGTTGGATACCCAGAGCTTTGTAGCTCATGTGTGGTTGAAATCCCTTGGCCAAAATGTTGTTGGGGAGGACGATCTCAGCAAGGTACTAAGGAGAGGCTTCCTCTCCTCCTAGCATGGATTTGACGACAACAGGAAGAATTCCCATGTTGTAGGTATTGCCCCTTTGGTTTCAAGGGAGTCTAAAAATGGGGTTATGGGCCAAAAACGCCTTGAACCACGGAGCTCGAGGGTACCTTCTCTTGCCCAAGTGGCTGAAAATTTTGAGCCAACATTGGAGTCCCAAGTGGATGGCTTTTAAGGAGATGAGTCCTCTACTAATTCTATGGAAGCTGTTGTGGGGGTAGGGTTGTCGCCAACCTAAGGTGTTGGGCTCTCTGCCCTATCTAAGCCATGGGACATTGGCGCTCATCACCTAAACCCTTCTTTGCCTAAAAACTCTAGTATTCTAGGTCAAGGTTGGAAGATCTTTATCCCTGATTATCTAATGGATAGATCCTACTCTTTATGGAAGAATGCCCTGGTGGGGAAAATTTTTGGAAATAGACCCAATGTTGACAACATCAAAAACTGGTTTAAAGGGAAATAGAGATTGAGAGGTTATGTGGAGATTATGGTGATGAGGAAGTGCTTCTTCCTCTTTTCTTTCTCACTCCTAGAAGATAGTTTGCATATTCTTGAGGGGGGGCCCTGGTTATTTGGAAGCTCCTTTCTTTTCCTTAAGAATTGGGAGACTAGCTTACACCTTAGGAATGATCAAATTGGTAGTGTTTTGGTTTGGGTCAGAATCCCCTATTTACCTTTAGGGTATTGGGATGAGGATGTTTGGACCACTATTGTTAGTTCCTTATGTAAGTTCACTGCTGCGGATGAGGTGACTAAATCTAGGAAATAGTTTTATTTTGCTAGATTTTGTCTTAACATTGTTGTTTCCAAAGATCGCCCTTCTTCTATTACTCTTTCATCAAAGCTTGGTATTTGGAAGCAACAAATTTGTTATGAGGAATCTCAAAGGATCTGCTTTAACTTCTTTAAAATAGGTCATGCTTCTGTTGTTTGTAGATTTGGAAAAGGATGGAATCCCAAGCATCTATAGCAAGAACCTCTCTCTCCAATTGAGGAGGCTACCAGTTATTTGGAAATGCATGAGAGACATGATAGACCTCTCTTAGACAATACCTCAGAGGATGATAAGAGTTGTATGATGACAATGGCACTTCACAGCTCATCTACAAACAAGGAAACTATCACAGAAACAACTTCAGGTTGTACTCCTTCTAATGGGATCACTAGCATTTAGGAGATTCGAAAAAAGAAGACTATGGGAATTGAGACCTCTCCCAAAAGGCAATGAAACATTCCTAAGGACAAGGTTATGGGTGAGAATTCCATGATGAAGTTTAGCTTTAATCCACTATGAGTGGACTTTTTTATTTGTTCGCGGGCATTGTCAATGTCAGGTTCTTCTCACCCTGCTCTTTGGGGGGTGATGTTGGTTAGGTGCTACTTTTTGTTCTTTGGTGTCTGTTTTGTTGTTCCTTGTGGCCTATGAACTAATTCTTTGTCTATGTTGTTTTTTGTCCTATCTAGATGACTATTCAAGGGTTTGGGCCCTTTCAAAAACCCATCAATTTAGAGGTCCAATTAAAAGCATTTACCATAGTCAAAACAACTATATTTTTAAAAAGGGTCATAAGACTTGAATTTCCAAATAGGAATTCTAGTTTGTGTTATAAGGCCTAGTCCAAAGACTGGGCTACACATGACATAATCTCTAGAGAAGAAAAGGATGAGATTGGCTATTAGTTTAGACCAAGGCTAATAAATTCAAGTATAAGTATTAGTATCAATAAATACACTAAATAAATTAAATTGAAAATTAGCACAATATATTCACAACATTTATATAAAATAGAGTTAAACATAACTATAAGTAAAAAGGGTGAGCACTTTTATCTCTTACATAAACAATAAAATCAACCTAAAAGTTACTAAAATTGTTGAGATAATTAGATAATCATAATATTAACCATGGTAATTTTAATTTCTAAGACTACAATGTACAATCATTTACACTCATTGGCCTTGTGTTTGATATCTAAATGAAAATTTCTACAGTAGGGATGCTCTTTCACTAGTGGTATTTTTAATATCTTATATAATTTTTATTATTCTCCATTTCATCTAGAGTTTTAGGCTAAACATGTTTGACTAAGAATGAACATTAAACATTTTAATTATTATATCTTTATTTAAAATAGTACAAATTTATTTTATTTAATATATTATATTCTTTATAGTCAATAATAATTTTAGACCCTATCCCTACAAAAATTTGGTAAATAGTTATCCTATTTTTATTGGAAAAATATATCTTTGACCATTGAACAAAATGATGATTAAGAATAGCCATAAAACTATTTGAAATCAACTCTTTTATATATTGAAACAAGAATGATGATACTATGGCTAACATGTTAATTAAATACATGACAATGTGTATTGATTCAGTTTAGCATATGAACTGAATTATTTTAGCTTGACAACACCACTCATATACAACATTTTTTTACACACTAAATCTGTAAAAATAGTACTTTATTTTATTTGAATATTATATTTTGAGTGGTTAAACAAACAATTAATAGTAAATTCTCAATTCATTCCTACAAAAATATGGCAAATGTTATCCTATTTTTATTGGTCAAATTTTACTTTTGACCATTAAGATGAATGATGTTTAAAAAACCATAACACTTCTTACTATCAATCTAATAACTTATTGAAACAAGTATAATAATATTAGGAATAATATGTTTATTAGATATATGGCAATGCCAAATTTCTTTTTATCATGTAAAGAGGCATAAGACTTCAAATATTGGTTTTCCTCAAATGTAGAAAAATCAGAAATTAAACATGGAATGCAATGTGACTAGCTCCTGCAAATAATATAACCCTAATGGATCATAGTTTCTTTTAACCCCTCCTCAATGGCATCAAAAACCTTCTCCTGCAAGATATTCTACAACATTTTTTTGAAGACTAAAGTTTCAGAAGCCATTGACGGAGAGGTAAAAACAACTTCATCCAGTAATAAGCTTTTCATCCAGTAATAAGCTTCTATCATAACCTTCTCATGGCCCAAGTAAGATTGATAAAACGATATGAGAAGCCATGTTTAACTTCTAGACTTTAGAGTTAGGTGCAATATTGGTAGACGTACGATTACTAGTAAATAAAGCATTTGAGGTAGAATATATAAAAAATCTGAGGGGTGCTGGGCAATAAAAAAAGTATTCTTTGGACGCAGTCAATATGAGTCATGAAATGTGATTGTGATACTGAGTTTAATAGTAGATAAGAAGGAACCTTTTAAGGATAAAAAGCATTTGAGATCTGCTTAATTTCCAGATTTACAAAAATCAAAATCCGTGCACAAATATAATAATTAAAGTATCCAAATCATAATAGTATTGAGAAACATTGTACTAATTAAAGTGGCATGTCTAAATGTCTATTCCACCCCACACAAATCAAAAATTTTGATATGCATGCTCCTGGAGCACCGACACAAGTTAACTTAGATCATTTCAATCTATGCAATCCATGTTACATTGAATCATAGATAATCTTTGGAATATTGCATAAAGAACTGAGGAATTGAGAAGACACAAATGGAAAAGTGGGCTCACTTAATGTACGGGAGTTGTATTTGGGTAAGTTCATCCTTTACTTTAATGAGAGGCTAGTTACAGTTGAGAGCCTTTTTGGATTTCAAAGATTAAGTGGAAACCACTTTACAGTACTAAGATTCCAACTCGACATCGAGCAATTCCCATTTACAATTAATGGACAGCAAAAGGCAGGCACAAGTAAGGGACAGTTCTAAACTCTCGCACAATGGCCGTTAAGGGCCCTTTACCTTATACATGGCATAAGTTCTACACGTATTCATAAACATCATTTTATTTATTTAGAGATAGAATAATGGAGTGTTAGAGGTGAAAGAAAATAAACTAAAACCTTCTAACTAATCTATGAAACTAAATTAACTAATTAATAATTAATTTTAGAAATATGAGTGTTTATATATATATATGAACTAAAATTAAGAGTGTATTGTTCTAAGATTCACTATAGTGTATTTTGTGATAGATGTTTCCTAGTGATTTATCCATGTAAAGTTTATGTACAAAATTTTGTTAGTATTTGTATGTCAAATAATAAAATATATTGTGTGTCATTTTTATTAATTTTTGGGTTACAAAAATGATATCTATAGTTTTGGATTTGACCTTTGTTTGTGGATATGGCCCTTGTTTGCAATTGCACTTCTAGTTAGTTAAAATTTAATCATCTTGGGTGTTTTAACCTATATCTAAAAATGAGTAGTATTGATGGACAACTTTAATAGTTTTCTACATTAGGATCTCTCTTTTGTCAAAACTCAAATAGATTTAAAGGTGTTACAATGATCAAACACATGTGAAGTAGTCATGCAATATACCTAATCAATGTTGATGTCATATTAATGCAATGTACAAATTTTAATATCATAAGACTATTCCTTATCTTTCCTTGACCTAAAACCTTGATGTGCTAGATGCTTCTTCAATGATCATAATGAATTAGGGTTTGAGTTGTTATACAACAATGCCTTTAGGCATTTTCATGTTTAAGTTAGTAGGTAATAAATAGTAGGAATGGAGTTGATATGGACCTAGATATAAATTTGAATTTATGAATCAAGCGATCACTTTTTCATGTCATGAATTTGCACTCTAGAATCTAAGAATGTCTAAAGACCTAGGATCAAGTTAGGTTAATGTTAATTGTCAAATATTAAACATAAACATATCACTTGCATGCTAATTACTACATTTCAAATAGATCAAACTAACTCCAAAATAGAGGGGGAAAGTATGTAAACTTCACCAATGTATGAGTCATGCCCTATCTTAATTTCTTATTAATATTTATGCTATAGTTGTCACCCCATTTTTGGATTGTACTTTCAAACAAGTTTTATTACTTTAATTTGGTTAAGTATAATATATGCTTATAAGTACCTAGTCACCATGTATTTCAGCTAATAACATTTCAAATAAATGATAGCATGTTTTATTATTATTATTATTTAGTAATTGCAGGGGTATCCCTACGACCCAGCTGAGCAGCCAAACCAGCCTTACCTTAGGCTTCGAGCCACCCACAAGTTACGTGCATCAAGTGAGTCTGGGCCTCGGAGTCAAACCCAAGACTCAGGCCAACTCTGCTACCTGTGATAGTATGTTTTATTATTATGTAGTGATCATATAATCATTAAGTGTAGATATTTGCTTTCTAGATGTATTTTGATAAGAATATTAATCCTTATATTTGAAATCGATGATTTATGTGGTTAAATTGGTATTATGTTAACATTTATGAGATTATGCAGAATTAGTGAATTTCGTGATTGGTATTATATTGTAATGACTTTTAAATGAAGATTATTGATTTGGTGAATAATCTTCGACTAACTAAAATTTTTCAGTGGCCATGAGGTGAATGTAGGACAAGTCTATCCCCCTCTCATTTAAAGAGGTAGAGTATCATCGGGGAGAGGGTGATTAAGGCAAAGTGGTACAATTGTACCATAATATTTTTGATAATATAAGGCGGCTAAAATGAGGGGCTGAACCCTTACAAAACAACAAAAAGAAACCCCAGAGGCATCAGCACAAAAGAGCCTCAAAATAGTTATAGCATAATTTGCTTACCCAGCATAAACAACATAGATAGCAACACCAGACTAAAGATAGTATATATGAAGTAACAGAGTATCACCAGCATAAAAGAAACAAGAACTAAGGAGGAAGATTCTCTCCTTGTTTAACCATTGATTCAATGAAGTCATCCAACTTTTTAGAGTTCTCATCAGTGTCAACAGTAATGGTAGTCCCAAGATCCTACAGCACAGAAATATTAAGTAAAATAGTATGCCTAAGCATAGTACCATAATGTTGAAAACATCAACACAGTCCACTATTCTACAAGTAAAAAGTAGAGATGTTATGTTGGGTTTCGATTTCATCATTGTCTTAATGGTCAGTAAATGTCACTTTGCATTTTGTTAGTATCGTAGTTAGAGTATCCTTATGCATACATCGATGTCATAGTTGTAATTGTCATTCTATTCACCATTGTTGCATCTACACTAGATGGTATGGCTTAACACCTCTTTCATAGTCATTGATGTCGATTGACTTAGCCCAAGTTGTCTTTCTACTAAAGTGTTCTAGAGTCATTTTGGTATCTAAAGTAAGTATTGCATGGGTTATTTTGTTGTTAATTATAGTAAGGAGTTTGATTGTTTGGAGTTAAAATGTTTTCTTTTGAAAATAAATAAATATTAGTTTAAATTATTATTTATCCCACATTTGAATTTATTGTAATCATGGGAAATAAATGCAAAATATAGGACTGTTGGCATGGGAAGTTAATCTGGAATTGCTGGCCATATTGGCCGTCAGTTTTTCTCTATTTCCCTATGAAGAATTACTCTTCCGAGTGAACTAGGAAGTGGAGTGGGAAGTGCATGAGTTTTACTAGTGCTTCAAGTTAAAGAGAAAATTTTGGGGTTTGATTGATCACCCAAAATGGAGGGAGCTTTTCAGAGATTAGTGAAAGAATTCAGTGTATGGAGGGGACAAACACATAGAGGGCATAAATTACATAGTTTGGAGGGGAAAAAGGAGTGGAGAAAAATTGGAGCAATCATATATAGGTATGTATAGTATTTAAATCATCTTTTTCATTGAGAATGAGAATGGAATTTGATTATCATTAGTGATTATGTTGGTTGTGAATTTACATCCCTATACTTGATAGGAAGCTATTTTTATTTGGTACCCTTTTTAGCTTCTTGAAAGAGTATTATTGGTTATATATTTATGTGAAACATCTTAGTTTGACTAGATTTAATTTATTTCCCCTACCATAGTCGAGTGGAGAGTCTAGGTAACTAAAAAATTTCTATTGTTGAAATCCCCTATACATATTTAGGAATTTATTAGTGATATTTATTTTTTATAGTGGAAATTATCCCATTGTCCTTTCAATTTAAACAAATTGATGCTAAGCTTGTGAACTATTAAAGGCTGAATTATTTTAGTGTACTTGCTGAGTCATTTATTGTTGAGGTAGGGCAATCGACTTAGATACCTAAGCAACCTAAACTCCACCTAAATCTTTTAGGATTTCACATTTGTAGAATTCTCTTCAAAGTGCTTCTATTTTAATGCGTAGGTATATCCTTTTGTTGGAAAATAATACCATTATTGTTTGGTATATGAAGTCAAATGGCCTTCTTGTTCAGACCCCCGTGCCTCTTCACTATCCTTATTGAAGGAATGTTATTATTCAAACTTAGACATGTAAAGTTCTTCCTTATAAAAAGAGATATGATGTAGCATATGCATGAGTGTAAAAATAGAGATTAATAAAAGATTATCCCCTGATTTTGATAGTGGACATAGCCATCTTGGTGAACCACTTTAAAATTTATGTGTTCTTTGTCTCTATGGTTGTCTTTCAATCTATCTTTATTTTTCTACAATCTTCTTTTTTATTTGCTTTGCATTATTTTGATCAACAATTGGTATCAAAACTTGGTGGAGAAGCTCAACAAAGAAGCTGATAGGAAATTGGTGAAGAATTTCTAGAATCATGGACAAAGCAGACAAATGAAAGATTGAGAAGTTCTCGGGGCAGAACTTTGGGCTATGGAAGGTTCAAATAGAATTATTGCTGATGAAGGAGGATATCTCACTCACATTGGTTGGAAAAACCAAGGGAAAAGGTTTAATGTCAGACAAAGATTGTGAGAAAATGGATATGAAAGCAAGGGAAACCATTTTTCTTTTATTGTATAGCAATGTGTTATTCAATGTTTCAGCTGAGAAGACAACGAAGGAGCTATGGGATAAACTTTTAGATATGTATGAGATGGCATCAACATTAAACAATGTATTCATCATGAAGAAGTTATACAATTTTAAAATGAGAGAAGGTGTGATCATGTCAAATCATCTCAATGAATTCAATACCTTAGTCACTCAATTGATTTTAGTGGGTATCAAATTAGATGATGAAATAAAAGCAATTCTATTGTTATCTTCTGTATTGAACAACTGGGAAGGGGTTGTGATGGCTGTAGCACTTTGGTGGCTACCAAAAGTAAGCTAAATTTTGGTGATGTTACAACCACACTTCTCAGTGAAGACATGAGGAGAAAGAATCAAGAGCCCTCATATAGTGATGCTTTAACTTCTATAAGCACTGGCAATAGAGAAAGAAGTCAACAAAGAGGAAGAAATAATAATCGAAGAAGATCTAAATCTGCTCCAAGATTAAAGTCTAGAGGCAGAAATGGTGCTTGTTGGTTTTGTGGCCCTAGTCACACAAAAAGGAATTATTGGAACTACAATAAGGCACAAGATAAGGTGAGCAATAATGAAGTAAACACTACATATGATAAAGATGATGGTGTTTTGGTCTTATCAATGAGTTACACTACTACAGACTCGTGGGTCCTCAATTTCGAGGTGACTCTAAACATGCTACTCCATGCCGAGGTACTTTCATAAACTACCAAGAAGGTAAGTTTGGTAGAGTTTTTATTGGAGATAATAAAGAATGTGAAATTGTAGGAAGAGGTGATGTAATGTTGTCTTTGAAAAATGGAAATAATTGGATCTTGAAAGATGTGAGGCATATTCCTACTTTAAAATGAAATTTAATATCAGTGAGCCAGCTTTATGCTCAAGGGTGTGATGTCAAATTTTCTTTAGATACTTGGAAAGTAAAAAATGGTGTATTGGTACTTGCAAAATGCTACAAATTGGGTAATCTTTATGTGTTATAATTTCATGGTGAAGTGGGAGTTGCCATGCCGGTTGTGGACAATAGTTCAAAAAATTGGCATAAGAAGCTCAGACATATGAGCCTAAAGGGACTTGAAGTCATGATTCAAATCAATCAACTACCAGGACTCACATTAGTTGATTTGGAGTTGTGAGCATTGCCTTTATGGCAAACAAACTCGGACCAACTTCTTGAAGATTAGTCATGACAGCAAATCCATACCATTGGAGCTTGTTCATTCTAATGTTTTTTAGCCCCACAGAGATGACCTCTATCAAAGGTGCTACTTATTTTGTTACATTCCTTGATGATTGCACTCTCAAAGTTTATATGATGCATAGAAAATCAAAGGTGTTTTCAAAATTTAAAACTTTCAAGGCCATTATTGAAAATCTGATTGGGCATAAAATCAAAAGTCTTAAAACTGATAATAGGGAAAGTTTTGATCCTTAGAATTTGACACTTTTTGTGCAGATCATGATATTCATTAGATTAAGTTCATTCCTTTCATCCCTCAGGAAAATGGTGCAACTGAGGGGTTGAATATAATTTTTCTTGAGAGAGCTCATTGCATGTTCTCAAATGCTGGATTGGGAAAAGAGTTTTGGGCAGAGGCTTGTAATACAATAGTGTATCTGATTAATCAAACTGCTTCATCTCAATTGGATTTTGACATTCTAGAGGAGAGATGGCTTAGGAAACACATTTCTTACAATCATTTGTGTGTGTTTGGCTATGAGCCATCTATACATATTTCTAAGGAGCAGTGAACGAAACTCGATCCCAAATCACATAGGTGTATATTCATAAGTTATGGTGAGGACCAGTTTGGTTTCAGGCTTTGGGATCCAAGTGCCTAGAAATTTATTCGTAGTCGAGATGTTATTTTTAATGAGAAAGTTTTCCCATGTTTGCAAAAATAGAGCACTTCTTCAAATGAGCATATAAAGGTAGATATTTTTGACAATGGCAAGTAACATGGCAATTCACAGCCACCAAGTCTTAGTTTTTAGCCTTCAAACATTGTTACACAGTCATCATGTGGACCAATATCTTTACAAACTAATGCACAACCTTTCAATATCAATGTGCTACCTCCTCAAGGCCTTGCACAACTCTCACAAGGTAATCTACAACCTTTATTTGTTAATATGCAGCCAACTAGCATTGACAGCACACATAATACTTGTGCATAGCCTCAAAATCTTCCAATGCAGCCTTCCTTATTTCCTTCACTATCTTTTTCTCTCCCCATGCAGCAAGCATTAGATACAACACAATCTTTACTTCACTCAAATCCAATGCAGTTGTTTGACATTTCAATGTAGCCAAAAGATATTCCCTCTGTCCATGCCAGTTTATTTGGTCCCTCACCATCGCATGAGGCTCATGTGCACATGCACGAGAACTTGTACGAAGTGGGAGATTTAAATACCAAGCATAATTTAATATCTAGCACCTCTATTTACACTGATAGTTAGCTAGTAAATAATCAAATAGGGGCAGGTAATTTGCAAGAAACTGGAAGTATACAGAGGAAAATATTGGAGACAGAGTGCATCAATAGGGGAGTTTTGATGTGCAAAGGTAGAGTATTGGAAGAAATCTACAATCTGATATAGATGATGTCTAAAATCAATTCTAGAGACTATGTCTAGATAATACATTGCAGCAATAGGTTCCTCAATTAAGGAGGTCTACCCATAAGAAAATGAGTCCCTCCAAATTTGATGATTATGAGTTATTTCTCTCTGATCAGTTAGAGGTTACAACCTTCAAACATGCTTGCAAAGATGAAAACTCAATGAAATGGATGGAGGCTATGTAGGATGAAATGTAGTCTTTGATGGTGAATGATACATGGAATTTGATTACCCTTCCACCAAATCAAAAACCACTCAAGAATAAATGGGTGTATCAACTGAAAGAAGAAGATGGAAGTAGTAAATGCTACAAGGCCAGATTGGTTGTGAAGGATTTTGATTAGCTGAAAAGGAGATTGATTTTAATGAAATTTTTTAGCTAGTTGTGAAGATGACAACAATTCGAGTAGTGTTGGGCTTGGCAGCTGTTTGGGATCTTGAGCTTGAGTAGCTTGACATCAAAATGATGTTTCTTCATGGCGATATTGATGAAGAGTTGTATATGGAGAAGCCTGAAGGCTTTGCTAAACATGATTAGGAGCATCTATATTGTTGGGTATATGAAGTCCAGCGGACTTCTTGTTCAGACTCCTGTGCCTCTTCACATTCCTTCTTGAAGTAATGTTATTATTAAAACTTGGAATTGTAAAGTTCTTCCTTATAAAGAGAGATATGTTGTAGCATATGCATGACTATAAAAACAAAGATCAATTAAATATTTTCCCCTACTTTTAATAGTGGGCATAGCCATCTTGGTGAACCACTTTAAAATTTCTATGTTCTTTGTCTATATGATTGTGTCTTTCAATCTGTCTTTATTTTTCTACAATCTTCTTTTTTATTTTCTCTGCATTATTTTGATCAACAATTATTACTATGTTTGGCCTACACTTAAATTTTAATCTTATTCTAGTTTAAACCTTGCTTGAGGAAATCCTATCAAATCATTGTAACCTAGGCTCTATTTTGAGTAAACATTTTGGAAAAAAATAATCTATTTGTGGCCATGTTGTTTAGCCTATGTTTGAGTGAAGTTCATGGAAAAAAAGGAAAATAGAACTTTTTTTGTGTATGTATGTATGTATAATCACATGCAATTATATTTCCTTGAAGCTATTTCTAGAAGAGAGACTTTTGACTTCAACTATGTTTACACCGTGCTTTTTATCACTATTGATTTTTATTATGTATCTATCCTTTTTTATTTTTAATCGAGACTAGAATTCTCTATAAAATAGTGTTGTTTGTAAATTTTTATATTACATCTGAGATGATTTGATTTCCTTTAAAACAAGAAAAGTTGTTATTTAGTTCAAGGTGATTTATGGTTTGAATCAATGACTTGTGTCTTTTAAGGAAAGGTGTTGTTTTCATCTGTTTTATAAAAATCAATTTGGTTCTTATCTATCAATTGTTGGTTATTATTATAAAGACTTTACAGTTCAACATTGTTACTTATACATAAAATCAGGAGGGGCGATATTTAATTGTGAGCTCATTTTGACTTTAATCAAGACAAGAGAGTATCTACCATTTGGATAGGGATATGTTTGCATTATCTAAGTTATGATAGCTATATACAATGCTCAAAACCTTGGAAGCCATGGGCTCACTATTTAGTAATAGAAAACATGTATGATCCTATCCTTGAGAGTAGGATAACTATACTTAGATTAAGATATACTCAAATAAAAATAGCATAACGTACCTCTATATAGATAGTATTTACATTATTTACCATGAACATGTAAATCATTCATGAAAGGATTTCTTTCAGTCATAATATCAATTATTTAATAATTGAGCATCAAGGTAATAGAACTGTATTTGTTGTCAATGATTTATGTTAATAGAAATGAATTTATATATATTTGATTGTACAAATCCTACATTTAAATATATCTTGTTGTAAATAGTGATAAATACAACTAAGATAAAGAATGTTGCATTTACTAGTTGTTTCTCATTGAGTCAAGCTGAGATAGTAGTGTGTGAACATATGAACCACATATCCATATAGGAATGTGATTTTTCATAAATGCTTTGGCCAAAGAAATGCAATTATTACACGCATTATAAGTTCACAGTACTGTTAGGGTTGCATGTAAGTATTTTTTTCATACTTAGCTAGAGGGTATCTAAGGTCGTATGGTAGATTGCATGTAATGGTGTCAGTACTATGGGCATGCGGATGGAAATGGAGGACGCAAAGGGGGTCAAAAGTGACCACATTTTTTCTAAAATTAGTAAAAACTAATTTGGGATGAGATATTGAAGATAGCCATGTTCAAAATTAGAAGATGTGATAAGAACAAGATTTATACTACTCAAAATCTAGTTTCTAAACTACTATTTTTTCTATAAATGTTGGAGATTAAGAGGTTCAAATAGGGGGGCACACAAAGTGCTCCTATTTTCTCAGAAAAATATAACATAGCATTTCATGTGCTACCCCTAAAATGTTGAATTTTTTTAAGTATTTCACAAATCACTTAAGTGGAAAATTATCTAACATCATGTAGTTTATGCTTAATAACCTAATTTTTCTATTAATTTTTGAATGAATATATGATTTTTTATAAATTTTTTAAGTAGACACACCCTGAAAAATAAAAATTTGAGAAAGCTCCATCCTAATTTTTTCAAAACTAATGAAAAATCATTATTTTCAATGTGTATGTAATTGAGTCTAGAATCTAAAAATGTAATTTATTTCAAATTTTGATGAACGTGTAAAAATGACACCAAAAATACTAGATCTAGGTTTTCTATAGAAAAAGAAAACATTAGAAAAAGAAATTGAAGATGGAAACCTTAATGTTATCATATTTTAAAAAAATTTACATGGTTAGAAAGATAATAAAAATTTCAAGTTATCCTAGCATTTTTTTCATATTAACATTGAAAACCGTGCAAACCTAATGGACAACATGCTCAGGATTTAGTTAATTTTCTAAGTTTAGTTGAAAACACATCTTTGACATCCAAATAGTACGTTTAACCTTTTGGGTTGGATACTTGAGGGAAATCCAACCCTTAGGGTTAGAATTTTCCAAAGAAAAAAAAATGTACTTGTGTTTTATATTGGTTAAAATGCTGACTAACAACCTACAAAAAGATATATCATGTGATTTTGGCCCACATACTCCAGTTATTCCCCTGTTCTACACTTTTTCTGATATACAAAGACACTTTTCATGCTTTTGAGGATCTAGAATGATTGGTTGACAAAATTAGTTCACTTTTTGTTATTGTATCGATATAGAAGATTCTAATTACATGTTTTTAAATCAAATTTGATATTGAAAATCCTTATTTTCATGTTTTAACAAATTGAAATATTTGATTGACAAAATTAACTAACTGTTTGTCTTACATTGACAAAAAAATATTCCAATTGCATGTTTTGTATGTAAATTTGATAAATTGTCAGTTTTTTTTTGTGTTTTTTGACCTTTTTTTAGATTGATATAAAATCCAATATCATGCCTAGGAAATGACTAAAAACTCAAACATTAGAGGAACATGAAGCTAAGAATGCAAAGAAAAGAGAACAAATGAGATAACTTCATGAAAATAAGAAATTGAACTCCATAAATGAAGATCAATTATCTTTACTAATTGAATTGGATCATGAAGCATCCAAGAGGGAGAAGGATTTGGAGAAACAAATGGAACAAATGCAAAAACTATGTGCAAGTAAGAAATTGAATGTGGGAGTTGAAGGTATGCCATCTTTTCCATGTCAATTTGATATTGTAGAAAATGTTCAATCACTGATTAAAATTGATGATGCATTTTCAAATATGAATATAGATGTTACACTAATTGATCAAGTGTTGAATGAGAAAAATCTATCTAATGATTCAAGTTTTTCATTGAGAACACCTCCTAGAATTTCACATAAAAATCCTATATTTTTTTATTGAAATTGATGAGAATATTCTAAAATGAATGTCAGATAGGATTATTAAATGTACTTGTAGAAGAAATTTGAATAAAATATGGAACATGTTTTTTGAAAACATAAATGAAACCAAAAGATGTCAATTGTTTGTTGAAATGATGAATTTTTTTAAGTTTAGGCCAATCATGAAGATTCTTGGTCTAACATAAAATAGCAATAGTGAAAAATCTAAAACTAATCAATGCATATCAAAGCATTGGTTCAACCTCATGCACCAAAAAAAGTAATGCTACGTGGCATGTCATTACATCAACTATAGTGAGTGTTGATGCATAAATTTGTGGGTCTAATCCAGCAACAACACGGGAAGTTTCTGAGATGTGGGATTGACCCCAGAAATAACCTCCAGATTTTAAGGAAGCTAGCTCTTATGTTTTCCAAAGGGGGTCTGAGAAAAGAGAGGAGGAATAAATAGGATTACAAATACAATGAAATAAAATCTAAACCTATGCCGATGCACCATATTTTAAAACTCAACCCATAGCACAGTGTCAAACGTTGAAAGATTAACTAGAAATTAAAGAGCAGAGATACATGATTAACTACCTAATTTGTAAATAGATTCAACAAAGGAAAAAGAAACAAGAAATATAAATTGACTTAGATATGTACAGAACAATGTCTCTTATTATTTGAATGGTAATAGGTTAGAGACGCTGAAGATTTACTACACAAAATAACATATTACATTCTCCTTTGAAAATACATTGCTAAGGCAAAGAATAAAACATTTGTTGCTGGCTACTCTAAAAATCTCTGATCTATAGAACTATGGAACTATTTGAAGAACTAACCCAGATATGCATTTTATAACCAAAACCCCAGAGGAAAATATCTTCAACAGCCTAAGAAATCTCAACTGAAAACTCATGAAATCTGGCACAAAATCTAGCAACTAAACTGGCTGTCCCATAACTGATAACTAATTCCTCTTCATGGCTGAAAAATGCATCTCTATCTCTATTTACCAGTGTGAGAAAAACCCATGCCGCTCCCTTTGCTTCTCGTGAAAAGTGAATGGCTGCAATTATTTTTAGGGTTGCATCTCTGTTTGTTTCCCATGAGGAAAGAGTCATATAAGAGTTTCACCTTTTACTAGAGGGACCCACCATATATTTAATAAGAAACTTGTTATAAATTACTTAAAATATATATTTACTCCTGTGAGCTATGAAAACTAAGAAACTCTTGTATTTAATAAGTATTTAACTTATTAAAGGAGGGACACATATGTTTTACTCTATATAAAAGACTCAGTTTCCTTATAAAATAAAATGACTTCACATGACTTTTCTTTTAATGCATTTATGAAAATGAAAAATATTTTATTTTTCTCCCTTTGGGCTCAACCGCGTGGCTCTCTTCATAGCCTACTTTTGGCTCTCTTCACTGCTTCAACCACTTGTTAGCCTCTGATGGTTTTTGAGTTGTTGTTCTTTTCTTCTATTCTTGACACGTGGTTTCATCTGAGCCATCTTTTCTAACTTCCCGAAGCTGTTGATTCTTTTATCTTCATCTACAGTTATTGTGTGATTCCCATGTCTCTACTTGGAAAATCCTATCTCTATGTAGATCGATCCTCTTATGCATTAGCTGCACCTTCTTTCATATTGAACTACCTTCATCTTGAGTGACTTGATATATATTAGCTGCACTTTTCGATGCCACGGTGAGCACCTTATTTCTGCATCATAATTGATGATTAGTAGGCTACCATTGTTGAAGCAATGCCTTTCTTTAATATTCCCATGCCTAACTTCTTTGTTACATTCTTATTCAAGACAACACCATGTATTATATACTCTAAGACTTCATTTTGATGGTGCCTTCACATCTAACTCATGCTATGGTGAGTGCCACTCTTTACTGATGCTTGCATCGTTTGCATAGGAAGTGGCATTCACTATTGCTAATTGATGATCCATGAGACAAAAGAGATAGCGGCGATTGTGATGCCACATTGAGATTTTGGATATGATCACACTTCCTCATGGACTGCGACTCTTTGGGACTTGGTTGTTCATATAGGTAAGCTGAATCATGTATATAATCAGAGGTCATTGTGGCTTATTCAAACCTTTATGCTGCAATGTTTTGAAAGGTTGATACATTGATTTGGAGGTGATGGGCTATATCTTTCGATGCTAGTAACCTTCCTTTGATGACGGCTTTGTCATAATTTTCTTGGAATCAGGGCTGCACCACTTTACAATATAAATGTGTCATGACTTTGTTGCCATGTTCCTTAGGTAGATTCTAACATTGTATACCCTGTGACAAGTTCATATGCTGATGCTACTTGGTAAACAATGCTTGTCCCCTTTTGGCTTGCCTTCATAACTTGCAACACCAATTCTGAATAATGTCACTTTCCTTGTTTGAAGGTCAAGCTATTTGTATACAGACTCTTTGCATCTTGACCAGAGACAAAACTTATATGAAATTTTATTAGAGTTGTCTTAAACCTTCTCAAAAATTCATTGAATGAAACTTCATAGAAATCGAATGTTTTGGAATGGAGTGAAAAAATTCTCAACATTTCCTGGTGACTTGTTGGGAAAGTGAGCCTGCTCAATGAGAACCCAGAAAAAATAGTGCCTTGTCCATTGGGCAATAGAGTCACATTACTCTAGAACTAAAATTTCCACAACACTGAAACATCTATGCAACTAGACTAAAACACAAGTACCTAGAAATACATGAAACTAAAACTTCTGAATAGTGAAATACTCTGTAACTAAAATTAAGTGAAATTGATCACTAAATTAGAGGTGCTAATACATGGCTAAACCATAGAACTGAGGCATAGAACTAACCCTATCTTCATAGTAGTAAAAACTTATTGAAAGAAAACTAACCAAAATTGAAACTAATGCTACTACTGTAGCTTATTGAGCATCTGACATCAAACTACTCATATATGGGATGCATAGGAATATGTCCATTCACTAGGATAGCAAAGTAACTACCACATCAAACTAAAAATGAACCAGACAAGCTGTATGAAGAAATATAACAAGATTTTGTACCTTTTTACATCTCTGCACTTTGGAGAGTCTTTCTTTGCTTCAAAACACCAGTCACACTGACCTACATGTTGATCTTGCTTCAGCGGATGGTGGGAAGGCAGAATAAATCTTTGAAGCTCATTCCTCTATTTGCATTTGGAAACTTCTGCTGACATAACTTTTTTAGTGACCTTTTTGCAGGCTCTTCAGCAGGTCCATTACCTATGATAGCATGAAAATCAAGTTGACAGGTGATAGAACTGCCCAGAATAGTCTTGAATCTGATAGGAATCCCTTCATGCAAGAAGAAGGATTTGTAATTTGGCAATTCTTTACTTGTGTAAATGTCACTTTGGATCTCATCATCATGAATCTTTCTTTTCATCTATGGACCTTCATCAAGAAGAATAGAGTACCCATTTTCAAAAATAGAAAATAAATCAAATCTTGCATCATCTTCTATTTCAGAACATTCTCCATGATCACCCTCAATAGGCTTTGTGAATGAACCATGCACTTGCTGAATTGTAGGATCTTCTACATCAAGAAGCTGGTATCCTTGTTGCAAGATCAAGACTAAATCCTCATCCTACTCCAAAAGTTACTCATGCATCTCTATGCTATCTTCTTTCATATGTGAAAACTCATGAATGAAATAAAGACAATCACCCCTTGTAGATTCTGGTATAATGTTATTTGCAACCTCCTCAAAATGGGATGCAGACTACCGCTAATGAGGTTAGGGTTTGAACTTGAGACCCTCAATTTTCTAGCATTTTCTGATGGATTTCGATGGAATTTGTTGGGAAATTTGATAGGAAATTATGTGGTAAGACCCTTCTTCATACTTTTGATCCATTTTTCTTCATTTCTGAGGCAAAACCTGTTTCTATGGCTACGATTGTGCTTGCATCTATGATGCATTTTTTGTTCTCTATTTGTCTTCTTGTCGATATACTCTTGTCTCTATTATGAGGAGTCACCATGAATAATATTTCTGAGCTTGTTTGAAAGCAAAATTAAAGAAAAAATAAGGAAATCCCACGACTCTATGGACAAGTCTTTACTCAAAAACAAAGGTAAGATCATCAACTTGTTTATCTACTCATTTTCTATAGCTTTGTCTTGGTCAAACATGATTTATATCTTGTGTTCTGTGAAATATTTTATGTTAAAATCTTCTACATATTACCTCCTTATTAGGGGCTGTGGCCATATCTAGTATATTACACATTTCTAGGTATTCTTCAAACTTGCATAAGCTTGAAAGTTCTCTTTTTCCTCTGTATTTCAGATCTTTATACAAAACCCCCATGTGGGTTTAATATGTTGTGAAGAAAAAGGTTCACTCTGACTACGGCTTTCATGGTACAAACTACTTTTTTGTTTATTTTCCTGTATATTTGAAAAACTCCCAAAAGTTCTTCCATTTTTTGAACTTTATCAAACCCTCATATGCCTGAAATTTAAAGTCTCTTCTGTATCTAAAATTTGTTCATAGATTATGATAAGGGTTTGTAAAAAAACAACTCCCAGGTAGCCAGTCTTTGAGAACACAAACTGGGTTTTCTCCATTTTCTGTATATTGAAGAGAATAAAATCACACTTTCTACATTTCTAAAAATGCAAAAGATAAACCTTTTACTGGGCCGAACTAGCTATATTCTCCTGTAGAGGAAATCTCTCTATACAAAAAGCATGTGGGTTTTGACAAAAAATGTTGTCTCTGACCACAACTATGAGAACTCATAACACACATTTAACTTGCATTCTATCTCTGTAGAAGTATAAGTATTACTTCTTAAACAAGAATGTATGATGAACCATTGTCTCCATTTGATCTTTACTATAGCTACAAGATATTTATGTTCTTTTACACTTCACTTATCTTTTTGAATTGTAAGAAATACTTATTTGATGAAATCAATCATGAGAAAAGGATTATCGGGTTCATTCCCTTTGCTGCTCAATTTTTACTTTGTAATGATAGTACACTTGTTTTTCTCTTTTATACTTCCTATAGATGAACATGACCACTAACACTCCATCCTTTTTTGCAATGGTAAAGTGTATATTAATGTTTTAGCTCATATAGTTATACACCTGTGTGCTCCACTTGATGACTAATCTACCTTTTCTGTATACACTTGGTGATCACACTCAATCTATCATATGGCATATATTTGCTGTCTAGTTCACTATATTAAATCAAATGCATACTCATTCATACCATTTTAAATGGTTGTATTTCATTTTACTTCACTATAGCATGGCATGGACATTCAGTGTATAACTTGCAATTGCATCTTCATGGCATCAATTTAACTTTGATGATGCATTATTTTACCTTCATGTCTGAGAAAATGTATTTGCAATACATAGAAGGCATGGGCATCCTTATGATGCAGTCACCCTATTCCTTATACCTATAGCAAACAATTACTCAATCACATGTATATCCTTTAATGTTGTTCTATCTTTTTCTCTACATACACTTGACTTATCTGATGAACTATCCGCATGCTTGGACTTGACATTGATATATATGAAGAAACAAAATGAAAACTATGAAGTCTCGTTCTGCTATGTATGAACAAGGAAGTCTTGAAAAATCTCAATGTTCATCAATGGTTCTCACGTCAAACAAGCCTGAACTAACAATCATGGGTGGGCATTGAGCTTGAAGCTCATGCATTGATTTCATGTAGTCTTCCTTCAGTTGAATGTATTCTATTTGAACAATATGAATAGATGAATTCATGTTTCAATCCTCTCTTGGAGATTTAGGGGCAGCATGCTGGGCTCAACCCTCGTGGGAGCCCACTTTGTACCACATGTTGAAATGTCTTCAAACTAGAAACATAACTTATTCTATACTTGCACAGGAAACAAACATGTTAGTTTAAAATAGTGAAGCTCAATGATGTTTCATCTTAGGCTCTCTTGCATATGACTGATTTGATCATCTGATTCAATGCATCATAAGGAATGTATTATGTCTCTATTTGATGAAGTAGATAGGATAAATCATATCTTGAGCTCTAACATATCTTTCACCATCATGATGCAGGGTCATCTAGAGACCAGGAGCAAAGACTAGCTAGAATGAAGATCAACTTCAAGACCTCTAGAGGCAATGATAGATATGCCTTGTCCTATTTGCTTCATTTTTTCATTTATTCTTTAGATGCATGATATATTCTTCCTGATGTATTGGTTCAACTATACCCATGACTTGTGTGGGACATTTGATCTTTTTTTCTTTCATTCAATGCAATGTTTATTCAATTTGTGTATATCTCATTTGTCACATGAATAATAATTGTAATGTGAAATGAAATAAATTTTATCTCTCATGAAAACTCTAGAAGGCAATGAATGATGAATTGAATTTCTTTCCTCTGTTATAATAATGATAAAACTGAACCTTTCAAGCACCTTAAACTATACAAAACATTATAGTAGAAAATGTAAAATATCTTTCATCTTAAGATAGAATAAATGTATCAACTCTGCCAATTTAAGCTATGGGTGAAAAAATGGTAACAATTTTGGTGACTTCTACTACATGCTTTCCTGCTAAGCATCGAGACCAATAGCCTTAACTATCCATTGGCCATGGAGTCAAACTCTACTCATCTCAAACTTAGAAAACATGGAACTACACTTCAAAATACTCCAAATAGTGGTAGAAAACCAAATGAAACCAAACTAAAAGCAAACTAAAAGGCCCTAGTGGCCAAAAAACATGTGCAGCAACACTTAGGGAAACAAAAATAACTAAAAGGGAATGTGCATGAGGCACTTATTTAACTAAAAACACTAACTCTAACCTACTCTAACCAGCCAAAGAAGCTGGTCAAACAAACCCATTTACTAGTTGGGTAAAGTAATTGCCCCTCCTTTACAATCTACAATACTCCATAAGCTTGTGAGTCAACCAAAAGAGGTGGAAAACAATTAAATCTCTAGCAAACTGTTGCAACACCTTTTTGAGAAGGAAAATGAAGTCACTTACCCACCTAACTTGTTTGCGAACTGATCAAGTGAGCAAGTAGATTGGTTGTGCTCATCTTGATACCCTCCTTGATGATCCAGATCAGTGTCACTATGAGGCTTCTCCTTTTTGTTGACTTCTAACCTAGCCAGATGCCTAGTAGGACATCCACTCGAAATCTTTGGGCTAGAGAGAAAGCAATTTGAATGAATGGAAATAACAACATCACCCTCATTTTGCATGATAGTTTCCCATGTTGCTTCTTCCTCCATAGTCAAAGGGCCATCCTCCTTCGTTAGGGTAGCTAATAGCTTATCAAGGCTATCAACTCTTGAAAGGCACCTAGTAAGAGTTGGGCTAGGATAAAAATATTCATTATTACTTAAGGAGGTACACTCTGAGATAGGAGTCGCTTCTTCAACGGGTGAAGGCAAGTGTTTAAATAATGAGCTAGCCTCTTTATACGAACCATCAATTGGCACATCATCTTCAAGTTCCTCTATGCAACAGAAAGGCAGCTCCTCCAACTAGTCAAGATCAGGCTGCTGGTTAGGCTACTCCATAACTAGTGACTCATTCAAGAATACAACCACTTCCACCTCTTGCCTTTGTTGTTCAAAATAACCCTCCTCCAAGGATGCTGACATAACATCTAAGTGTGAGCATAAAAGCTCAATTTCAGCTTGAAATAGATCCTCCTCAAGTTCTTGATTATTCAAATCAGGGCTTCTTTCACATATCTATTCTTGGATCAACACCTTATCTAAATGGTCCTCATTACTATGGTGGTAAGAACTTGGCATAGCCATGCCATTTTCACTTTCATACTCAAAGTTAGGAAGATCATCAAATAGATTAACTAGGAACTGAGGCTCAACACCAATTTCTTGCATATTATCTAAGTTTGTAATAGAGACCTTAAGATCATTCCAAAGCAAATTTTCTCCATAGCTTTCCTCATTTTTTGATAAAAAGGGGATGCACTTTACCTCAGGATAACCTTCACTAAGCCTATTGGCCTTCAAAACAAGCTCATCTTTATTCCCTTCCTCTTGATCCAAGGTTCTATTATCACATTGATGATCTTGACTTAGCAACTCACCATATTGTTGAGGATCCTCCTGGTGTTCTGAAACTATTGTCCTTGGTATGAGCATGCTTTCCTCATCTAGCTCAACGAAACCAGGTAACTAATCAAACAAAGAAGTTGATTCTTCCTCCTCATGTGGTGCTTTCTCCAATAAAACTTGGGCATTCTGTCTTTGCAACTGAAGACTTTCATGTTGTGATCTCTGTACTCTACTTTTGTTCATCTTATAAACAACATTAGAAAACTTTTCAAATGAATCAAAAATCAAAGGATTCAGTGTCAATCCTAAGCCAACCTCTACACATGCATTATACTCATGTTCGGCAAGGAATGTAACAAAAACAACAACAACCTCTTGCTTCACATCTAGTTGTGCTGGTTGATCTTCTAAAATATTTTCATCATCTTCCACAAAATAAGAAAGCTCTTTAGTGTAAACATTGAAAGATTCATCAAGAGAAGTCTTTTCTTGTTTGATCTTTTTCTTCTCTAACTGATATTGCTCCATAGCTATATGCACTAAATTTACATTCCTAGCTTCATTCATGGTGAATGAGTCATTTTGTAAGACAATAGGTCCATCCTTATCAAGGAAAATAGTGATAGGACAATCAAATTTATATAGTTGGGAAACTTGGGGAGGTTCTTGGATTTCTTGTGGGGAAAAATGTTTCTCAAGGGGTTAATCTGCAACTATACTAGGCTAAATATAATTAGTTTTCTCAACTTGCAAGGGATGGAGGTTTCTGAAACTTCGTATTTCAAGATTAAGATGTTGTCTTGAGGAATCAAGGACTTTATTCTTCCTAAAACTCAAAATCTCAACTTTAGGAACATTACGAGGCTCATTCTATCTAAAACTTGGAAACTTATACTTACAAACCTCCTCTCAAATAGGCTATTCTGGAATGGTAGGATCTACTTTAACTTGATGCCTATGTGTTTGAGTGAGCAAAAGTCTCATCAGCTCCTCTTTTGCAAGCATCTCCATCTCACACTGTGTCCTTTGTGCCTCCAACTCCTGCTCGTGAAGATAGACTTGATAAGCCAGTTCCTCCTATTGCATGTTGTACTCATCCAGCCACTTAATCTCCTCTACCTACTTTGTGAAGTTTAACAAAGTATCTCTAACCATGTGTCTTAGTTCCATAATTTCAAAATTTTTAAGCTGATTGGAAGATTGGGCAAGGGTGGGTGGGTGGTAAGCATCTTGAGTAAGTTGGTAGCTTGCTGTAATAGGATTATTTGGACTAAAATCGGCATTGTGGCTACTTGGGTATGGTTGATAAGAAGGTTGGTTGACATTATTTTCATAGTATGGGGGTGGGTATACATATTGACTATGAAAAATGGACATTTCTACTCATATGAAGAGCCACAAATAAGAATAAATGCTTGTTTTTTAAAACACACTAGCACTTGATCTATTAAAACCACTAGATCTTGATTCAAAGTCACCAGATGTGTTTGAAGAACTTGCCTCCAAAGGCAGAGATCACTAACATACACACCAAATATCAACGATATATGAATATACTATTGGACTAAAATAGTCCAATCAGTCCCACCGGGCATGCCAAAAATTGTTATCAACGAAGTATACACCCTATGCTAAGCTACCAACTTAGCTACCTGTTGACACATGGGAACACTCCTAGGCCTGTGGGTTGCCTAAAATTTGGAGGGAACCTCCAGAGTGAGCTAGTTCTCCTAAAGAATTTTCTAATCTAAATGATTTGTTGAGGAATAGGGTGAGAGGATAATCTAAAAGGCAATTCTAAAATCTAAGGATGTTTAAATAGAAATCTAACTTATTTAATGCTTTCACTCACAATTGAACTCTTAAGACATTTACTTTCACAATCCCACTTGAAACATGCAATACATGAATAATTTGTATGAAGGCTTGCAATTAAACTTAGCATACAACATGCATTACACGAGACTTCTACACATAAGTTTGCAATAATGAGACATAACAAAGGATTTGACTATTATGATCACAATGAAACATCAAACCAACACTATAATATGAGACAAAAATGAATGGGAAAGGAACTCTGTTTTCTTATTTCTCTGAAAGGAGTATGCTAAATGACACTGAGTACAAAATTTTCTAATACTCTCTACAAGTGAGCAAGAGAGAAAGAAATAGAATAATTAGAACTGAGAAAAACAAAGTTTTTGTCTCAAATATATCCTCTAATTTTCCAAGATGGAAAAATAGGAAAACTACCCAAAAATCACTCTAAAAGCCTACCCAAATAATTTTTAGAATCCTCTGAAAAGCTGTCAAAAAGCCCTCTAAAATATCTCCAAACTGAAAATAGAAGATGCCAAAATGATGCCTCAAGTGGTCCCACCAAAATCCACTCAAAATTAGGCTTTACCTAATCAAAAAAAGCTCCAAAATGTCCAGATTTGTCCAATCTCATCTAGAAGAAAAATCAAATCCAAAGGAAAGATTATAGCTAGATTTTCTCTACTTTAACTACATAAATAACAAATATTTAAAAGCATTTTATAAGATATTTCTTTAAATATTGTTTTACAAGGATTTGCAGTTTTATCTTTTTTTTTTATTTGATCTTGATTTGATTTTTACCAAAAAATAAAATACAAGGCTTATGTGGCACTTTGCCAAGTATTTACATTCTATGACATTTGATTTTCTATAAAAGTCATAAAATATGAAGGCATATTAAATGGTTCTGGGAAATAAAAAGCCTCGAAGGCTTACCCTCCATCTGGTTTTGCAAAAATATCCCTAAGGTATA
Source organism: Cunninghamia lanceolata (assembly GCA_027924645.1). Classification (NCBI taxonomy): domain Eukaryota; kingdom Viridiplantae; phylum Streptophyta; class Pinopsida; order Cupressales; family Cupressaceae; genus Cunninghamia; species Cunninghamia lanceolata. The sequence goes on from BSBN01000934.1 coordinate 8,609,551, forward strand.
TGGGCTTTTTGTTTTTATCTTCAAAATGGACTAATATTCTTCAAGACATAAATCCTTGGCATTGAATATGTAGAAACGACCTTAGGCATTAACCATTCTAAGTCATGATACTAGGTGATGGGTATTAGTGAACAACAATACCATGATGGGTACTACTCAAGGATTTTGGAAATGAATTTGATGTGATAAAATCACATTCAAACTTAGGGGTTCAAAGTAAACCCTAAAACAAAACCATAGAATGCACTAGTTTCTCGGTCTCATTTAATTTTGCAACTTCTGTGGAAAAAATGGCTCTCTGCTACTGCCACGAATGAGGTTAGGGTTTAACTTCAAAACCCTCAATTTTCTGGTATTTTCTGATGGATTTTGATGGAATTTTTTAGGGAATTCGACAAGAAATCATGTGGTAAGACCCTTATGCATACATTTGATCCATTTTTCTTCATTTCTAAGGAAAAACTAGTTTCTATGGCAGTGACTATGCTTGCATCTCTAATCCATTTTTTGTTCTCTATTTGTCTTATTTGTCGATATACTCTTGTCTCTATTTTGAGGAGCTACCATGAATAATATTTTTGAGCTTGTTTGAAAGCAAAATGAAAGAAAAAATAAGGAAATCACATGGATCTATGGACATGTCTCTATTTAGAAACAAAGGTAAGCTCATCAACTTGTTTATCTACTCATTTTTTGTAGCTTTCTCTTGGTCAAACATGATTTATATCTTGTGTTCTGTGAAATATTTTATGCAAAAATCTTTCGCATATTACCTCCTTATTGGAGGTCACGACAATATCTGGTATATTACACATTTCTAGGTATTCTACAAACCTACATAAGTTTGAAAGTTCTCTTTTTCCTCTGCATTTGATATCTTTATACAAAACCCCCATGTGGGTTTAATCTGCTATGAAGAAAAAGGTTCACTCTGACTATGACTTTGATGGTACAAACTACTTTTTTGTTTATTTTCTTGTATATTTGAAAAACTCCCAAAAGTTCTTCCATTTTTTGAACTTTATCAAACCCTCATAAGCCTAAAATTCACAGTCTCTTCTATATCTGAAATTTGTTCATTTATTATGATAAGGGTTTGTAAAAACACAACTTTGAGGCAACTAGTCTTTGAGAACACGAACTAGGTTTTCTCCATTTTCTATATATTGAAGATAATAAAATCACACTTTCTTCATGTCTAAGAATTCAAAAGATAAACCTTTTACTGGGCCGAACCAGCTATATTCTCGTATAGATGAAATCTATCTATACAAAAGGCATGTGGGTTTTGACAAAAAATACAGTCTCTGACTACAACTATGAGAACTCATAACACACCTTTAATTTGCATTTTGTCTCTGTAAAAGCATAAGGATTACTTCATGAACAAGAATGTATGGTGAACTATTGTCTCCATTTGATCTTTACTATAGCTACAAGATATTTTTGCTCTTTAACACTTCACTTATCTTTCTAATATGCAAGAAATACTTATTTGATGAAATCAATCATGAGAAAAGGATTATAGGGTTCATTCCCTTTGCTGCTCCATTTTTACTTTGTAATGATAATACACATGTTGTTCCCTTTTGTACTTCATGTAGATGAACATGACCACTGACACTCCATCCTTTTTTACAATGATAAAGTGTATATTAATGTTTTAACTAATATAGTTATACACCTGTGTGCTCCACTTGATGACTAATCAACCTGTTCTGTATACATTCGGTGATCACACTCAATCTATCTTATGGCATATATTTGCTTTCCAATTCATTGTATTCCATCAAATGCATTCTCATTCATACCATTTTGAATGTCTTACATAACTCTTTTTACTTCACTGTAGCATGGCATGGACATTCAATGTATAACTTGCAACTGCATCCTCATGGCATCAATTTAACTTTGATGATGCATTCTTTTACCTTCATGGTTGAGAAAATTTATTTGCAATACATAGAAGGCATCGTCATCCTATGATGCAGTCACACTATTCCTTATACCTATAGAAAATAGTTACTCAATCACATGTATATCCTTTAATGTTGTTCTCTCTTTTGCTCTGCATACACTTGAATTATTTCATGAACTATCCACATATCCACATGGTTGGACTTGACATTGATATATATGAAGAAACAAAAGGAAAACTATTAAGTCTCCTTCTGCTATGTATGAAAAAGGTAGTCTCGAAAAATCTTAATGTTCATCAATGGTTTTCACTTCAAACCACCCTGAACTAAAAATCATGGGTGGGCATTGAGCTTGAAGCTCATGCACTGATTTGATGTAGTCTTCCATCAGTTGAATGTATTCTATTTGAACAATATTAATATGAATTTTTGTTTCAATCACCTCTTGGAGATTTAAGGGTAGCATGCTGGGCTCAACCCTCGTGGGAGACCACTTTGAACTACATGCTGAAATGTCTTCAAACCTGTTAGTGTTTTCCCAGACTGGATGCTTATTCCCAGATTTCCCGACAAGGTAGCCATCAATGATCAACAAGATCTCTGGGCCAGGGGCCAACAGTGTAGGAGATACACTCTATATTTTATCTCCTCTTCTTCTTCAAGCTCTGCAAAACCTAGGGGGGTATTCCCTACTCAACATCCATGAGGATATACATACAAGGCTGGGATGCTGATAGAAAGCAGATAAGTCCTCCTGTAAGTAGACCAAAACTGTAAGATAAGAGCAAAGGGGCTAGCTTTGGGCCTATTTGCAGTTGTAGACAGAGGACTGAGGATCCTAAAACAAATTCTAATGTCCTAATGGTTGTTTTAGAGTTTGGTTTTGATTTTAAGTTTGGATGCAAAGCTGGACATGGTTGTAACACAAACACAAAGCAAGATTGGTGCCTATCCAGGGCCTAGAGTCAGTAGACATACACCTGTGAATGATATGCATGAATAAATAAAACTGGATTTCAGGGGGATGCATATCATACCTGCCTTACAGATATCTCCCAATATAGAGTGTTAAGCTATCTATACTTATGGCATCCCTACTGCAGTATACCCTTCCCAATGTTCAATCTAAGAATAATTTACTCTACCCCTTGAGCAGAAGTTAAGAGATCAGACATTCAACACATGAATTCTATGTTCTAGAGTCTCAAACATTGCTTAAATATCCAGAATCAGAAGAAAGATACATGCAATATTGGAGACAGAATTAACAAAACACATGCTACCATAGCATTTCTCATATAAAATTAACCATGAAATCAGTGGATTCATGCAAAAACGTACAACAAGAGATATATAAACTCACAGGTTTTACTGTATAGAGCAACCAAATCAGCTGTATTGTATTACAGAGCCAAATGTTCAACTTTCAACAACAACAAATGATGGTAACACAGTCTGCTTATATCATCCAGAAAATGTACCACAGTAATTAATTACAAGGCTTTTACAAAAATCTGCCAGATACAGATCCTTCAAAGGAATGGCACTCAGAATTTATTACTATAAAGACAGAAAGTAGACAATGGTGGCCTTGAGCCCTGTGCCACCATCTGGAAGTCCTCATGCCAAAAATTGGGCACATGACTGTTCAACAACTCACCCATGCCCCTACTACAGTCGCCATTGATGGCTCAACCACCCGCGGCTGCTTGAAAACTGTCGCAGCACTTCAAAAAAGAAATTTCTGCCAAAATGCGTTTACCACAGGTTCAAAAAAATGTAGGGAGATTAATCCCACATTGGTGCCGCGGAGACAACTTTATCATTTTAAAAACACAGCTGCATGTATAACAAATGTTGAGTGCTTTTGCCACGCTCGATGCATAAGCCTTTATCCAAAGCCTATCGCCAAGACCCGAGCCATCGGCACACTCCCAAATCCTCCTGCCGACATGAATAGTCTCTCCGATGCCTATCACAATTCCCTGTCAGCTAGACTACTACCATCGGACTAGCCAAAAGCTTCCTTGGCCGATAGACCAACTCTCCCCGATGACCAAGCAAAACACACTTGTCGCCAAGATATAGACCATCGGCCAAGCATTCCACAGCTCACCCGATCTACCAAGTCTCTCCGATGGCCATCAAAACACACCCTCGTCAGCCAGAGACAGACCATCGACACAACAAAAATCACGCTTGCCGACAACACAACTCACGCCGATAGTCACCTTCAAAACCTTCGTCAGTGAGAATACCTCCGTCAGGCTGACCAAAACTTCCTTCACCAATTGCACATGTTACACCGATGAACACAACGCCCAAATCCTCATCGGCCAGAGAAACAATATCGGTAGAGGTCAAAACCCCTCTGTTGATAGCAATAGTCTCGCCAACAGTCCACTCCATATTCCCCTGTCGGTGTGACCAGCACCGATGACTCCTCATCACCCCAACACTCTCCATCGGCGGATAATCCAACTGCTAGCTTGATAGCCCATGTCACACCGAAAACACTCCCTTCGGCCAGACCATCGGGGTGACCTCCCTCTATCAGTGAACCACAAAATACACTAGCCGATAATACAAGTCTTGGCGATGAACACACAAATTATCCTCGTTGGCGAGACCCACGCTGATGACATCGCATCGGCCAAACATCCACTGTCGGCCGAACAAGAAACTGCTTCGCTGATAGCATAAAACACACCGATGGCACCATCGGTAAGAACAAACCCATCGGGGAACTAGAAAAAACCCTCGCCGATAGGCCAAACTCTTGCCGATGGACAAGAAGACATAGGGTTTAAATGAAGAAAACCTCCAACATGCAAAAACAACCTCTAGGTCAAAAATAAGTACCAACACTGGCTCCGAATGGGGACGTGCAGGTGAAAAACCTGCAGCGAGAACCAGATCTCTGGGCAGACCAGGAAAAAAACCAAAAAAGCATGAACTATACAAGACATCTACACTATATACATATTTTTACAAATGTGCATAGGGACAAGTCATCTATGTAAAATAGAACTTAAGGAATTGGCCATGCACAGGCAATTCCAAAACTTCACCATCCAAGGCCTGGAGGAAATAAGAGTCCTCCCCATGAGTGCTGCAAATCTGATATGGGCCCATCCATAAGGGTTTGAATTTACCATGTTTACCCTTTTCTTGACCTTTTGCATTCCATATGAGCACCAGATCATTGACTTGAAACTTCCTTTTTGTAGCTTTCCTATCAAACTGATATTTCATATCTTGTTGTCTCTTGAGGTTAATATGGTGTGCTTTCCTTCTATTCTCATCCAATGCAACCAGCTGATTCACTCTTTCTGTCATGGAGTCTTCAATCTCCTCATCATTTTCCTAGATGAATCTGTAAACTGGTAGGAGATTGTTTATGGGCAATCTGGCTGATGCACCATATACTAGCTCAAAGGGTGACATTCCAATAGCCTTTTTTACTATCACCCTGTCAACCCATATTGCTAACTTTAATTTTGAGTCCCAAGCTCTCTTGTTCTTGTCCAGTATCCTCTTGATAATTTTCATGATGCTTTTATTGCTTGATTCTGCTTGACCATTTTCCTTGTGGGTGGTATGGTGATGCATATGATAGATTTATCCCATACCTATTGCAAAAATCAACAAAATCACCTGATCTAAAGCACATAGCATTATCAGTGACTATCTTGAATGGTACTCCAAACCTAATGATAACATTTTCCAGTATGAAATCCATCACCACCTTACTTGTAGCTCTCTTAGTTGGAATGGCCTCAATCCATTTGGTAAAGTAATCAATTGCCACTAAAATCCAACTGTGTCCCCCACTTGACTTGTCTGCAATTTCCCCTATGAAGTCAATTCCCCATTGCTAAAATGGAGCAACACAGTTATAGTTCTGAGGGGTAAAGCACCATCATATCTCAATTTTCCTGAGAATCTTTGGCAAGGGTCACACTTCCTTACTAACCTTTGTGCATCTGAAAAGAGAGTGGGCGACCAATATCCTACTCTGAGAGTCTTATGAGCTGTTGTTTGGGCAGTATAATGTCCACCACACAATCCTTTATGCATATCAATCAAAACATTGTTAGCCATATCCTCATCCACACATCTCATCAGCACACCATCAGGGTTTTTCCAGTATAGCTCACCTTGAACAATAACATACCTGATTGCATGTAACTTTAAAGTCCTCTTTTGACTATCACTAAAATGGGAAGGACAATTTAGATTTTGCAAGTAGTAGATAATATCCTTGTACCATTCAGATCTTGATACATTTACACTCTCATTTTGGACTGCATTAACTTGGCATGCTTCCAAGTTTGACTGTGTCATCATCTTGGCTAATCCTTGTCCTCTTACCAACTTGGTAATTTGTATGTCTATGTTGAACTCTTGCAGTTTGTTTATCCATCTGCACCTTCTTCCGGTCACCTCCTGTTGAGTGAATATGTCTTTGACTACTGCATGGGGTACATATGCAATTATATGTGATCCTACCAGGTATGGTCTGAAACTTTTGATGGCTCTGACTAGTGCATATGCCTGTTTCTCCATAATATCATACTTCAACTCAGAAGCCTGCAAGGACATACTAAAGAAAGTTATGGGCTGTTCAAAACCATCTTCATTTTTCTGTAGCAAACACACAGCAACAGTGTGAAAGGAAGCAAATGAAAATACTTGGAATGGCCTAGAAAAATCAGGAGATTTAAGAATAGGGGCCATCTTGATTACCTTTTTGATACTCTGAAATGATTCTATTGCTTCACTTTCCCAGTTGACAGTTGCATCCTTCTTCATCATCTTGGAAATATTCCTTGTGGTTTTTGCAAAGTTGGGAACAAATCTCCTAACAAAATTTATCTGTCCAAAGAAGGACTGAACTCCTTTTACAGTTTTTGGCATTTGAATTCTGTCAATAGCAGCCACTCTCTCTGGATCTATCCTAACTCCATCCTTGGAAACAATGTGTCCCAGGAGCTTTCCTTCAACTACCCCAAAGGCACACTTCTTTGGATTTAAAGAAATACCATACTCTAGTGCTCTTATGAAAATCTACTCTAGATGCAAACAATGCTGCTCTTCCTTCTTTGAATATGCAGTCAAGTCATCCTGATATACAGCCAGGATTGAATCAATCAACCCTGCAAAAGCAACATCCATTGCTCTTTGAAATGTAGCACCTGCATTTGTTAATCCGAATGGCATTCTAACATATACATAAGTTCCCCATGGAGTGGTGAAGGCAGTCTTATACTATTCTGATTCCTTTACCTTCACCTAATTATAACCTGAAAATCCATCCATCATGGATAAGAGTTCACAACCAGTCACTCTCTGCAACATAGCTTCCATATTAGGCAGTGGATAGTTATCCTTTAAAGAGGATACATTCAAGTTCCTGAAATCAACACAAAGCCTAATATCACCATTCTTTTTTCTGACTGGGACAAGGTTAGACACCCAAGTTGAATGTTTGATTGGCACAATTATTCCAGCTTCCCTAAGCTTTTTAAGCTCTTCTTGCATCTTTGGAGCTAAGGTAGGATTAATAGGTCTTTGCCTTTGTCTAAATGGCTTAGCTCTAGGATTCAATGGGATCTCATGCTGGAATAAATCTTCCCTATAGGCTTTTAGGTCCTCATATGACCAAGCAAAACATGTTTATACCTTTTTAGTAATGTAATCAGCATACTCCTGATGTGTGGTTTGAGCTGTTTACCAATGTATACCTTCTTGGGGGCCTGAGATGTCCCAAATTTATCTCTTCTAAATCTTCCTTATTTGTGGGAGATGTCCTTGTGACCAATTTGTCTCTACTGTCAAAAGCTCTTTCCAAAGCTACTAACCCTCTAAAGATTTTATTAGTCTTCAATTGAATTATCTCTTTTCCCACAAGAGTTTCTTTTCAATCTATAGTTTGTACAAAAGCTTGGAAATCAATTTCTTGATTCTCATATTCATCTATGCAGTGCAAAAATTTTAACAAATCCATATCATCATTAAACACTTGCCAACTGCATATATTTTCTAGTACTGCAGGCCTGATTTTAACTTCTACATTTGTAACATCTGACAGAGTGATGTCATCTAGCCTTATTGCAACATTAGCTAAGAAATCAGCCATAACATTCTTTGATCTCTCTACCCAGCCTATTGAAAATGCATCAAATAGTTCAATGGTATCCCAAACAGCATGCTTGTATTGTTTCAATCTTTTGTTTTTTGAAGCATACCTATCTCTAATTTGGGATACAATCAGCTCAGAATCCCCAAATACTCTTAGCATTTTGATTCCATGTTTGAGAGCTATATTTAGGCCTAAGATTAAAGCCTCATATTCTGCAATGTTGTTTGTGCAAACAAACCTTAGCAAGAAAGAAAATTTGAGGAGCTTACCAGTTGGAGACAGGAAAACAACTCCAGCTCCAGAGCCTTCTTTTGCACAAGCTTCATCAAAATACATGGTCCACAGACCCTGCTGGTCTAGCTCTTTAATACAGACATTTTTCTCTTTATCTTCCCTATCATCCGAGACAACCTTGAAATTATCACAGTCAGTGTTTACAAAGCATATCTGTTCCTCTGCTTCTTGGTCTTCCACTGTCTCTGATGATCCTTGTTCTCTGATTAGCTTAACATCCCTGTCATTCATTGGAATCATGGCATATGACAGGTCCAGCTACATACTTCCACCAATTAGTGCAGCCCGTCTTCTTGACAGCAACATACCATACTATGGCTTGATGTCAACCACTGTTATATTCATTTTATATCTCTTTTCAGGAAATGCTGCCAGTTTGAAATCTACATCCTTCATGATTCAAATAACTGGTACCTCTCTGGCATCCATAGCGTAACATTTTCCACATGCCTTGTCGAATCCAGCTTGTTGCATGACGGCTAAAGGCATGACATTTGTAGATGCTCCAGAGTCAAGCATACAATTTCTGATTATTTTTCCATTTATAACCAGGGATACATAAAATGGTTCCACTTGTGAAGGACACTTTGTCATAGTCACTCCTAAATAGACTTCAGGAGCCTCATCTTCTTCATTACACATGACATGCTTCTCACCCTGGATCTGAACATTTTGTTTAGCTTGAAAAGGCACCCCTGAAATTAGGGATATTGTCCTATTCTTGATCTCTTCAACCTTCATCAGTTCCATAAGTGGAATAGAGACTTTTACCTGGGAGAGGACTTGAGCTATATCAAATGGAGCATAATTTTGTATAACAGTTGTAGCTTGCTCCACAATCTTGTTTTTATCCTGAACTGATTTAGCTTTTACTTTCATAGTTCTCTGATCATCATTCTTGTCTTGGGAACCTTTACTTTGATCTTCAGCCTGAGGGATTCTATTTTCTGGTCCTTGGGATTCATGACCTGTTCTATGTCTAAAATTCTGTTTATTATTACCCCACTGCCTTTTTTGTGGTTCAATTCCTTTATGACCATGCACTGGCTGACCTGCAGAAACATCTTCTGGTTGACGCAAGCTGCTTATCTGAGCTTTACCTCTGAGATTGTAGTTACTCTTGACTTGGGCAACTGCTGCAACTGTGAAGGCCCTAATTTCCTCATCAGAAGGTTGTTGTAAGTTACTCAGAAAATTATGCGAGCTCTGAGCATACACATAGCTCTCTTCATTACCTTCATCATAAAAGTCCTGTTGACAGGCCTGAATTCCATCATCTGTACTCTCATCAGCATCATAAATGGGGTATCCATTGTTTGTGGACATCATATTAACATCATCATCTTGCACATAATGTGGCTCATTGCATTCATTACAAGATGTAGTATTATCACACAAGGACTGAGCAATCATACACTGTGACTGTGAATGTGGCATCTGACAAATTATACACCATGGAGTATCATCAACAATATTTACAGCTTTCTTTAGAGGATCAGGAGTTTCTTTGACATGTTGAGTCCTCTGATTTGTGTTGTTATGTGGGAATATAGGCTTACCATTATGCCAATTGGTATTATAAGGCATATCATGCAATGATGGCCTCTTTTCCTGCCTTTGATAGACTTGACTATTAGGACCTATCCCTTTTTCACTTCTAGCTAGTTTGTAGCTTAGGTCCTTAACAACATTTGCCAATTTGTCTATCTTATCTTCAGGGGCAGATGTATTACCTTGAGTGTTCTGAGGCTTGTTTGGATCCTACAGAATTTTCACATCATCCCTTCTGTTAGTCTTGCCTGATGCTTTCCTGTTGTTCTCAATATTTACTATAATTCTGAAAGCATCCCTGATAGTAGCAGGACTTTTATCTTTTAATCCATATGCAGTTTTTGCATCAAAGGCATTGATATACAATATTATGCACATAGGTTCATTTGGCCTCATGTGTTGTGGCAATTTGTATAACACTTTAGTAAATCTTGCATTAAAATCTGCAACCTACTCATTTGACCCTTTAGTGATACTGGTAAACTCATTTACAAAAAAGCTAGGGTCAGTTTTGTCACCATATTGCTCCTTGAACATCCTTTTAAAATCATCCCATGATGAAATACTCCGGTCAGGCAGATTCTTATACCATTCCCTTGCCTCATCTACTAAACATTGCATGAATGACTTCATGAAAACATCCTCATGTTCAACCTCAAAGTTATCCATGACATTTTGAAAGGCCTTTAGATGATCTTCTCCTAACACTGTGTTGTTTCCTAAAAATTTAGGCACTTGCAGCCTCAGATGCTTATCAATGGGGTTAGGATACCTAGGAATACCATCAAATACCAGCTATCTGAATCTATCTAACTGCATGGGCTGTCTGTCAAACTGATTAATATTAATATTTCTGTTTGCATTCTGGTTTCTTACATTGTTTAGTGGTATCCTAGCATCATTCACATTTTGTCTCTCATCATTATGCAGATGTTGCACTTCATTTCTCTGTTGATGTATCTACACATTTGCATTCTCAAGGGTAGGAATTGAATTATTTTGGGCAGTCCTTAAAGCTTGCACTTTCTGCCTCAGGTCATCTCTGATTTTTATTGCCTGCTGATATTCGAACTCGGCCCTTAAGCTCCTAATTTCATCAGCTAGTTCTTCCTTGCTAGGCCTAGAGGAGGATGGTTTTACCATATTCTGATCTTCATCTTCATCATCCCTCAGAGACTCTGCCTCTTCAAACCTTTCACTAGGGTCTAGAAATGGGCGTTCTTGGAACACCTCTAACCTCATTCTCACGCTACCACCCTGTTGCCTCTCATATGCACCCTAAATATCAGCTTCTGCATTTGAAAAGTAAGGCACATGCTGTCCTGATGGCCTAGGGTTATCTTGTATATCATCATTTTTTCTGGGGGAACCCTCATGGCTGACTGAGACAACTCCCTTTCTTCTGTACATCATTCTTCTTGTTACTGGTAACTCTTCAAATAAAGGATTTTGTTGGGATCTTCTCCCCTGCATATAAGTTTTACTTTGACCGGTTGGGAGATTACTTCGGAGTCGCCACCTATTACTAGGAACTGTTTTCTTTTGTAAATCAGGGTTTTTCACAAATCCCTAGTAGAGTCACCAATTTCTGTTGGTGACTCGGATGGGCACACAGATATTTCACTAGGGAGGACAAAAATAACAATTTTCAAATCACCATCCCTAGCAGAGTCACCAATTTCTGTTGGTGTTTTCCCAGACTGGATGCTTATTCCCAAATTTCCCTACAAGGTAGCCATCAATGATCAACAGGATCTCTGGGCCAGGGGCCAACAGTGTAGGAGATACACTCTATATTTTATCTCCTCTTCTTCTTCAGGCTCTGCAAAACCTAGGGGGGTATTCCCTACTCAACATCCATGAGGATATACATACAAGGCTGGGATGCTGACAGAAAGCAGATAAGTCCTCCTGTAAGTAGACCAAAACTGTAAGATAAGAGCAAAGGGGCTAGCTTTGGGCCTATTTGCAGTTGTAGACAAAGGACTGAGGATCCTAAAACTAATTCTAATGTCCTAATGGTTGTTTTAGAGTTTGGTTTTGATTTTAAGTTTGGATGCAAAGCTGGACATGGTTGTAACACAAACACAAAGCAAGATTGGTGCCTATCCAGGGCCTGGAGTCAGTAGACATACACTTGTGAATGATATGCATGAACAACTAAAACTGGATTTCAGGGGGATACATATGATACCTACCTTACAGATATCTCCCAATATAGAGTGTTAAGCTATCTATACTTATGGCATCCCTACTGCAGTATACCCTTCCCAATGTTCAATCTGAGAACAATTTAATCTACCCCTTGAGCAGAAGTTAAGAGATCAGACATTCAACACAGGAATTCTATGTTCTAGAGTCTCAAACATTACTTAAATATCCAGATTCAGAAGAAAGATACATGTAATACTGGAGACAGAATTAACAAAACACATGCTAACATAGCATTTCTCATATAAAATTAACCATGAAATCAGTGGATTCATGCAAAAACGTACAACAAGAGATACATAAACTCACAGGCTTTGCTGTACAGAGCAACCAAATCAGCTATATTATATTATAGAATGAAATGTTCAACTTTCAACAACAACAAATGATGGTAACACAGTCTGCTTATACCAGCCAGAAAATGTACCACAGTAATTAATTACAAGGCTTTTACAAAAATCTGCCAGATACAGATCCTTCAAAGGAATGGCACTCAGAATTTATTGCTGCAGAGACAGAAAGTAGACAATGGTGGCCTTGAGCCCTGTGCCACCATCTGGAAGTCCTCATGCCAAAAATCAGGTACATGACTGTTCAACAACTCGTCCATACCCCTGCTACAGTCGCCATTGATGGCTCAATCACCTGCGGCCGCTTGAAAACCGTCGCAGCACTTCAAAAAAGAAATTCCCGCCAAAACGTGTTTACCACAGGTTCAAAAAAATGTAGGGAGATTAATCCCACATTGGTGCCGCGGAGACAACTTTATCATTTTAAAAACATGGCTGCATGTATAACAAATGTCGAGCGCTTTTGCCGCGCTCGATGCATAAGCCGTTGTCCAAAGCCTATCGCCAAGACCCGAGCCATCGGTACACTCCCAAATCCTCCTGCCGACATCAATAGTCTCTCCGATGCCTATCGCAATTCCCTGTCAGCTAGACTACTACCATCAGACTAGCCAAAAGCTTCCCTAGCTGATAGACCAACTCTCCTCGATGACTAAGAAAAACACACTTGTCACCAAGATATAGACCATCGGCCAAGCATTCCACAGCTCACTCGATCTACCAAGTCTCTCTGATGGCCATCAAAACACACCCTCATCGGCCAGAGGCAGACCATCAACACAACAAAAATCACGCTTGCCGACAACACAACTCACGCCGATAGTCACCTTCAAAACCTTCGTCGGTGAGAATACCTCCGTCAAGCTAACCAAAACTTCCTTCACCGATCGCACACATTACAGCGATGAACACAACATCCAAATCCTCATCGGCTAGAGAAACAATATCGACAGAGGTCAAAACCCCTCTGTCGATAGCAATAGTCTTGCCGACGGTCCACTCCATATTCCCCTGTCAGTGTGACCTACACCGATTACTCCTCATCGGCCCAACACTCTCCATCGGCGGATACTCCAACTGCTAGCCCGATAGCCCATGTCACACCGAAAACACTCCCTTCGGCTAGACCATCGGGGTGACCTCCCTCTATCGGCGAACCACAAAATACACTAGCCGATAATACAAGTCTTGGCGATGAACACACAAATTATCCTCGTCGGCGAGACCCACGCCGATGACATCGCATCGGCCAAACATCCACTGTCAGCTGAACAAGAAACTGCTTCGCCGATAGCATAAAACACACTGATGGCACCATCGGTAAGAACAAACCCGTCGGGGAACCAGAAAAAACCCTCGCCGATAGGCCAAACTCTTGCCGATGGACAAGAAGACCTAGGGTTTAAATGAAGAAAACCTCCAACATGCAGAAACAACATCCAGGTAAAAAATAAGTACCAACAAAACCCGCAACATAACTTCTTCTGAATCTACATAGGAAACAAACATGGTAGTTTAAAATAGTGAAGCTCAATGATGTTTCATCTTCAGGTTCTCTTGCATATGAATGATTTGATCATTTGATTCAGTGCATCATAAGGAATGTATTATTTCTCTATTTGATGAAGTAGATAAGATAAATCACATCTTGAGCTCTAACATATCTTTCACCATCATGATGCAAGTTCATCTAGAGATTAGGAGAAAAGACTAGGTTCAATGAAGATCAACTTCAAGACCTCTACAGGCAATGATAGATATGCCTTGTCTTATTTACTTCATTTTTTCACTTATTCTTTAGATGCATGATATATTTTTCCTGATGTATTGGTTCATCTATACCCATGGCTTGTGTAGGACATTTGATCTTTATTTCTTTCATTCAATGCAATGTTTATTCAATTTGTGTATATCTCATTTGTCAAATGAATAATCATTGTAATGTGAAATGAAATAACTTGTATCTCTCATGAAAACTCTACAAGGTAATGAATGATGAACTGAATTTCTTTCCTCTGTTATAAAAATGATACAATTGAATCTTTCAAGCACCTTAAACTATGCAAAACATTATAGAAGAAAATGTTGAAAATCTTTCATCTTAAGATAGAATTAATGTATCAGCTATGCTAATTTAAACTGTAGGTGAAAAATAGGTAACACATCCAAATAGCTCTCAGCTCTTCACTCTCAGAGCTGCCTTTGATCCTCATTCTAAAAAAAACAAAAGTATAAGAATATAGTCTACTTCACTAATGACAATGAACATAACCTATACTACCGACTACACTGTTCATAGTGATCACAACATAAACTATCGATTTCACTGTTCGTTGTGATCTCAATATAAATTGTCAATTTCACTATTTACAATGATCATGATAGAAATATTTTTATATTCATAATATAATAAAATATATACATATATAATAACTACTCATCTCACAGTAATGTGATATGGAGATATAATGATATCAAATACTCACAATATTGAGATATTATAATGACTATGTTGTTCATTATTATGATATAATGGGATATACATATATGCTTATGTTTTAGATATCATAACATAGTGATATGCTATGATATCATTTCATAACACAATAATAAGTAGTCTACAAGATGATGATCAATCATGAACTCTTTAAAATCATGAAAACATAAATTCTTAAAAAAGAGAGAACCTGTGAGCTTGTCCTTGTTCCTATATGCACCTCAAAATGTTATGGATTCCTTCTCTATCTCTCGATGCACTTCTCTATGTGTATTTCCAAAGAACTCCCCAAGATAATTAATAGAACACCCCCTCTCAAACTCAACCCACTACCATAGTAATAATGCTAGTCTTTACTTCCATGACCGCATGCAAATCAAGAGAGGTAATGGTCATTAGAGACCATCATAAGTTGGGTCAAAAGATTCTCCACTCACAATAATAGTTTGAGGGAAAATAAGGTCAAAGGATCACATATCACAACAAAATATAAACACATCTCTCAACCTCCTTTTTATTTAGAGGTCTTCAACCTAATATAAAAGGTCTCAATGATTATCAAACATAACATTTATATAATGTCAGAAAGAAACATACACTTGTAATGAATAACTTACATTATTTTTTTCATTTACAAGATAAGATTTGAGAATGAGGTTGAGGTATTCTCCATCTTTGTATCACATACTCAATAAAATAGACAAACATGGATAACCTGATAGCATATAATATAAAGAAATTCCAATCAGTAATTACCAAAGGAAAGATAGCTAGCTACTAGCACATATATAGACTAAATTAGAGAAATATCATGTTGATGGTCGAATCATCCCTTCTAGGTTTACAACAAAATCCATACTTAAGGAATTGATGTCAAATCAACTATTGTCGAAACAAAACTAACTAAGACCAAAAAGTCAAAAACAACTTACCAGACTTATCCAAGTTCACTAACTGAGCAACACTAGACTTAGATGGCAATATTTGTTCTTTCCATATGTCTATTCACTTCTCTTCGATGATACTCTTCCACACATTCTTAGAGGGTGGAAAAACTTGTTTCTTGTCTACAACTCCTAATCACCAAACTGAGATTAGTGTATCATTATTTAATCCATATACCTCATAAATAAATAGTCACGATAACATATAATCACATATCTAAATTCTATGAATATCTATTCAACTAATGAAATCATTGATTTATCAAGACATTTTCACTCAACATCAAATCGCTAAATCATGCAAAATTAACTACTAACTAAATCCAAGTAAAAAGTAAAACATAGTCAAAATTTAGGGATGTGACATTTCTATTTATTATATTCACCTAACAAGTGGAATTCTAAAACTATACTCTAATAGCTTTTTTAAAATTCCCATGCTATGCTCTCAAAGACAGGTCTTGTTAAATAAACATAAAAGAATTCTTCCTCACCTAGAGAAAATTAATTGTCAAATCAGCAAGCTCCATTGCATCCAGAATAAAGAACCCTAAGAGTCTTCACATTCTACAATAGACTCATTTGGTGCAATAAGGAGGTATATCTTCAACAGGATACACTCACTTTCTATCACTTTCCAACTTTATGTTTCTTTCATGTATTCATGGCTATTCTTTTGTAAGAAAACATTAGATTGGATTGACATTCTAGCATGTTGATTTTTCTATTTAACTCTAAGCTTTTGTATGTGGTAATCTTTGATAGTATGTCTATTGTCCTCTTGTCTTTGATAGTTGCTTCTTTGTTATTGTTTGGGATTTCTATTCAACTTCTGTGCAGCCATTCAGAATTAATCTACAGTCAAGCATTAACTACACCAACCTCCTCCATAAAAAATTTTGGATCCTCTTCTACTGCCATGTTCGAAGGTTAATGTTGTGCAACAGTTATTTGTTCTACTAGAAATTAATAGAGGTGGTTGAGTTTGAAATGTGTTTGAACACCATTTTTTTGGTGACACAATAAAAGACAAAAGAGAAAAAATAGAATATGACAGTTACAAGAAAAAGAATGTAAGAAAAAAAAAAAGAGAAGAGAATATACAACATAGACAATAGCCTTGGAGAAGGGGAAAATCATTGGTGAAACATAAAAAATAGAGCAGCATCTTTGTATCAGGGTTTTGTAAAGTTTTTTTATTGTAATTTTTGAATGCAAATATGAATATAAATTTTTAGTTGTTTTTTTCAACTTTACTCTCTCTTTCTCCTTTTCTATTTTGTGGCTTTCTCCTTCTTTATCCAGCATTGTTGTAGCTTTCTGGGTAGCAGTCCCCCTACCAACAAGTGGTATCAGTGCCCTATGTTTTTGGGCAGTCAAAAATAGAGGCATATTTTTGTGGGTATGGAGGAAAAGCCCTAGATTTCCAAGACACTAACAATCTTCTTCAAATTCAAAAGAATGATAGAAGGCGATAGCAAGGGTTGGCAGCAGGCATCAAATTTTGATGAGAAAAATTATGTCATTTGGACGAAGAAAATGAAAATAATTGTTATCACCTAGGATTGCACCAAGGGTTGGCAGCAGGCATCAAATTTTGATGAGAAAAATTATGTCATTTGGGCGAAGAAAATGAAAATAATTGTTATCACCTAGGATTGCACCAATGATGCAAAGCTGTGAAAGCTCAGCAATCCTATGTAACATGGGAATACCTTCAGGTTGTGGGTTCCCTATGGTGAAGGTAGACCTCGAGATTGTGGGTTGGTTCCCTTGTGATTGATCTAATGGTAAACTAACTTTACAGGAAAAATGATAGAAAGAATTGCAATGGAACAATAGACTGAATTTGAAATTATGGTGATGCACCTATATGATGATAAAACTTGTAGAATAATTCACAACTATTCTCAAAGACACTAGTTACACAATTCAAAAATTAAGACTTAATCATAAAAGTGTTTCTAAAGCAGGCCAAACAGTTTGTTCTTTTAAGAGAAAAATAAATTTTCACAGTTTTAAGACCAAGATGAAAACAAGCACAACTTGAGACCTGTGATGGATGCACAATAATGAATGAGACAAACTTAAAGGATTTAATGGTTAAAACACAATAATTTCATTAAATCATTTAGAAAGGCACTTGCATATTTTTAAAAAGACAAATTTTGATATTCTAAATGAAAATAGAAGGAAAAAGCACTACATAAGACCAAAACAATGAACATGTAACCTACTGTACCTTATAGATCTAAAAATGAGTTACAGAACATTCCTCTTCTTTGCAATGTGTGAGAAAAAAGAAGGCAAGAACTTAGAAAAAAACTTAAGTTTTTCTCCAATATATCAAAAATGAACCCTCAAGTGCATGGAAAAAGCACTGCAGTCCAACTGCACTCTAAAATTAACCCCTCCAAATTAATTCATGAGAAAAAAGAGAAAATCCTATAAATGAGGCCTCATAACTAATCCAAATTGAGCAAAAACAACTCCAAACTACCTCTCACATCCAGTTTGACCATGTGGAACTCCAAACTCCTCCTAGTTTGATGAAAAATCAAGCAAAAGGCTCTAAAATACCTTAGTTAACCCCACATCCTAATTTTGTATGATTTTGGGATGAAGAAAACAATGTGAACAAATACTAAAGTAATCATCATGATTTGATTTACTATTTGTTATGATTTTGTCTATTTTTGACTTTTAGAACTTTATGATAAATAATACAGTAATTTATAATTTATTACTTTATTATTTTCAATGGTTAAAAAATAATAACTCTCCTTATAACTCCCCTTTGACTTGCAAAATCTCTTCATGTATCCTATGATAATGCCAATAAAACACACTCTCCTCACATGCAAAAATCAAAATACATTATCATATGTGAGATATGATCAATAAAAGTCATGGATTAATCCCTTATATCTCCCATGCCACCATGCATTAACATAGGACCTCATGTCCAATCCATGCACAAGTCAAAACAAGTCATAATTCTATATCACTTGCTCATACAAATCATTGCATCCTTATGACTCCCATGTCATCATGATATTTCCATGCATAAATGACCCTAGCATCATTATCTCATTGACTTTATCATTTCAAACCTTAAGAAAATAAAAAATAAATAATAACAGTCTCACAGGCTCTCCTTGCATCATTAGGTTTTATGATTCAAAAGCCCCTCACCACGAGCAACATTAGCTTGGAGTTTGATTTTTGATATAAAAAAGTGAAAAAAAACATCACAAGGGGGCGAACCACCATTGGAGTTTGTGCATGCATATCCAAAAGCAAAAGTCTTGCCCTAATTGGGCTCATTATGCATTTCACACTTCTTTCATCTTCATGGTACTTCCACAAACTAGGGTGTCAAACTACTCTTGGAGGCTTTCTAGAGGCTTTAACTATCATTTCTAAGATATCTTCATCACCATTCTCATCCAAGTAAGCTTCTTTTCTACATATCTTTGTGTTCCTACAAGATAAAATGGTGGTAAAACAACAATACTTGCTACTACCTATAGCTACCTCTTTTTTGGATTTGGTTTAGTAACATGATGATGAAAGAAAGCATCTTTTTGTTTCTACATCTACTCCATATTTTCTCTGATTTGATACAACAAACAATGGAAGAAATAACATTTTTGTACTAGTTTTCTTATAGTTCACTGTATCTTATCTCTATATACATTTCCTCTCCTTTCTCCGCTTTCATGGTTAGTGTTGAGTCTTTGAAAACTCTTGGAAATGAGGACTTGCAGCTCAAGTCTCCTTATGTGCTTTGCTCTCTGTATTCTAGAAAATGAAATTGAAATGGTAAAAGAGCCTTGTCTATTGCTTCATTATAGGTAAACCCTAGTAGGGTTTGATAAACAATACTCTCTATTTTTCCTTCTTTGCTGTCGCAAAAAGATATCACTATTTTTTAGCATTATGTTCACTCTTCTCTACACTATCTTTGCTCAGGCTTTCATGGGTATGAAGTGATGAAATGGTTTTCTCTCTTACTTATGACAAAACCCTTTTAGGGTTTCACCTACACTACACTCCTCAAGCTGTGTTTTTTGTTATCTGAAAGAAGATAGTGGCACCTGCATTTCTTTTGGTCTTTGTAGACAAACAAATGAATATATATTTCTATGTATTTTGCAAGTAAAAATGAAGTAAATATATTCTCTATTTGAGAAACCCTAGTGGGGTTTGTTGGATATTCTCTTTCTGTGTTTTTCTATAAACCCCGCTAGGGTTTCACCTCCCTTTACACTCTACTCCACTCACTAGCATTTGAATGTTTGTGATAGTCATCTCTGGACTCTAAGGCATGTTGACTGTCTTTTCACTTCAGCAAAGGTTGTCTTTTTCATTATAGGTTGTTCATACTTATCAAAATGACTTTGGCTGTACTTTTATCATCTGTCCTCATATGACTATGTATACATTTGCAAGTGTATACTCTCCATTGATAAGATAGTTCTTGTCTCTATACTTGTTACCTCCATGATGACAACCCTTTCATCTAATGTCTTGTTGTCATTGTCTCATGTTATTTGGTCATAAACCTCTAGGTGCACTATCAAAATTTTGCATGGCTAGTATCATCGTTGTGTTCAATGCCAATTCTACCATCTGCATACCCTATACATTGTGCTCTTCCATTCATGCTTAGCTACCCTTATGACTGTAGGTTGCTCCTTAAGATTGTTTGCATCTCTTAGTGACTATCCATCCTTCTTGTCTCTTCATCTCTATCATGGCACTGATGATTGTCTAGATGATGCTTTCTCCTTTACATGTGTGTAATGAATCCCTCACACATTTTCATGACTACCTCAGTGTCTTCATGTGTGAACTGACTTTATGACCCATTGAGGCAAGAATGCTTATGCTACTTATGATGACTGTGTTATTAAATGTGTTTTAAATCTCTCATTATATCTACAAAGGACCTCGTACATTCTATATGATTGCTCATGTATGGTGACTATCAAGCACCTCCTATATTACTATTGTATCTCAAGCTCCTGTGGCATATGCATGATGCTCTGCTCTTGCATTCTTGCTTGATTGCTGCTCCTTATTGCAATTACTACAACTTTATGATGGATATGTCTTTTGATTTGAATGATGACTGATGTCCTTTGTACAAGACTATTGTACCTGAACTGAAGTTGATTGTAATATGACAAAAGGCTATTCATAAGCATGCTAGGTTCAACCCTTGTGCGAGCCACATTTTCTCCGCATGCTATTTCAGTGATTGATCTTGATATATTTCACCTATACTTGCATAATAAACAAACAAGTTAGAACATAAAACATACCTTGGGTTACATGATATGATGCTTCTTATGTGGATTTATCTTTCTAGTTTGGCACTTACATCTCATGTTTAGCTATTCCTTCTACTTTTCTTTTGTATCTATGATAACTGAACATATGAAATTGATGTTTCATGAAGATAAACTATATATCTGTTACATCTGTATATGAGAAGAATTTGAACCCCGAGCTTTAACAATTCTCTCATGCAGGTATCTTTGGAGCTCATCAGATGGAGGGAGCTGAAGATGGACCTGGTCAACCTTGGGATTCATCATTCGTAGGAAATGAGGGGTCCCTATTCTCCTCATATGCTATTTTCATTGTTTCAGATGTATAGTTTAGTTTCATATTGCATCTTTCAATTATTGCATCTTTTGAATAGAATTAACTATTTCATATTATGTAATGACTTCTATGTACTTTTCTTTATGAAACAATTACATAGCATGAAAATAACATAACTTAATTTAAAACACATGTTTAAATATGATGAATTGACAGTTTATAAATACCTCCTTCATGAAACTACACTGAAATGTACCAAATGAACAACAGTATCATAGCTGAAATATGATCTCAACTAGATACCTGTTATCTTCCGAATGCCTATTATCTTGTGTTTTCTCATTTTCACTTACCAGGATGGTGTAACAACCCAGTTTGAGCTGCTACATGATCTTGATACATGATCATGAAATAGCTCTTTTACCAAGAAATCAGACATTGACTGGATGATCCTGTTTATAAAAATTTTCTGACCCCACTTTTTCAAAAACTATTGTTAGGTCTTACAAAATTAGGGTGCAAACATAATTTAGTAACAATAATATTAGTGGAAAACAATTAATGGGAGTTGGTCACCAATGGATTCATGGATATTATAGACCAAAGTGCTTATGTAGCCCTATCAATTGCCCAAAAGACTTAGTTAAAAGAAATAAGAATGAAGGATGCAAAAGCCCTCAATCTGATTGAGGTAGCCTTGATTGAGGTTAGTTTCCCCAAAATAGTAGTAGCTAATTATGCAAAGTAGGCAAGGGAGATTCTTCAAAACTTTTGTAAATGCACTGACAAGGTGAGGTTGGTTAAACTACAACTATTCCAAAGAGATTTTGAGACCGTACAAATGAAGAATGGCAAGTCTATTTTAGACTTCTACACCAAGGTTTCTACCTTGATAAATTAGTTGAGGATTAATGGAGAAACAAGAGAAGATCAAAGCATTATAGTGAAATCCATAGGAGTGTACCTTCTAGATTTGATCCCATTATCATTGCCATAGAAGAGACCAAGGGCCTATCCAAAATGATGGTGGATGAGTTGATGGGTTCACTACAAACCTATGAGAAATGGTTAAACAAATTTGCTCCTTCCCTAGAGCAAGCCTTCAAGGCTCAAGCCAATGTAAGAGGTAGAGTAAGAAGAAACTCTAGAAGACGAGGCTCAAACAACCAAGAGGAGGCAAGCACCTCATAGCCAACCTTCCAAGATAAGTAGAAGAACATCAGTTGAAATCAGAGGTATGATAAAAGAAACACACAATTTTATTGTTGTCACAAATTTGGTCATTATGCTAGTGAATGTAGGAAGAAACAACATGACCAAGGGAGTCAAAATGCTAATGTAGCGAATGTGTAACGCCCACACTATACACACACCTAAAACTATGTAGAATGACTAGTAATTAATTTTTTTTTTTAATTGACAATCATGTACCGATTTAAATATAAGACTTTATCCTACAAATTGAGTCTTAATTAACATATGAAATTATTAGTAGAGTCCACTCTAACACCTCGAGAACTAATTTCAATGAACTGAATTCATTTCCATACCAAGGAGGATTCATTAAATAACTTGGAGGTTGGATGCAATAAAAAGAGTATAGATTGATCATTCTCATGAAATACATCATAGTTATGCCTTCACTTTACCGAAAAACCGAACATTGCATCATTGCATTATATTTATATAATTTAATAGGAAAATAAATTTATAAATTATATTTCCCAACTGAAGAAAGAAATAAAACAACTCTTTTAATTTTACTTCAACAATAAATTTCATAATGGTCAAAAGATAGATTAAAAAGGTCTTCAAAACTAGTTATGCAAGTATGTAAAAAAAAAAAAACACACAAGATTTGCATTAAGCGTAGCCGCTAACTTTATTTTATTAATTCTAATAAAGTATAAGTAAAACCTAATTTTAACTAGTTCTAGAGATGGGAGAGTTGAACTTAAATAAGAATTTTAATATATTGCTTTAGCAAGGCCGAAGTGGCAACATAGGTGGAATAAAATAATTGTTTCCCTAGACTAAAATTCATTTTATTAATTCTAACAACAAAATAAATTGCAGCTTAACTACAACTAACTTTCAAAGAAGGGAATTTAATTTAATTGTAAACTTAACATCATTTTGGGCATGGCTGAAAGGCAAC
Source organism: Cunninghamia lanceolata (assembly GCA_027924645.1). Classification (NCBI taxonomy): domain Eukaryota; kingdom Viridiplantae; phylum Streptophyta; class Pinopsida; order Cupressales; family Cupressaceae; genus Cunninghamia; species Cunninghamia lanceolata. The sequence goes on from BSBN01000934.1 coordinate 8,633,236, forward strand.
GTAACTAACATAGAAGAAAGTAATTATTTGTTATAAAGGGAGGTTAAAAACAAGGGTAACTATTAACAACTACAACTAATGACGTTTTAAATTTCCATACCAATCTAATAAATAAACCTTCCTTGAGGATTAAAGTGTTAATAAAGAAAAGAACAACCTAAATAAGGTAAGTTATAATAGAGTCATCTAAGTTACACTATTAATGACTAAAATACTCTTCAATTTCCAAGAACCCTAGGTCGAGCTGGATTTTAACTATTAACAGCCCTTCTTGCCTAGATTTATACTCTTATCCATGCATATCCAGATTGCTTGTAGAAATTGGATATTTCTATTTATATAAAAATCAGTCACATTGTTTAATTCCATACATCTATTGCACTCTTATCCCTACTGTAGGTCATAGCACTGTTACACGTCAGTTACTAGGTTTCAGCAATTACTAATTTACAAGAACCAGCATTGTGATATGCACCTTTGCTGTTTATGTTCAAGGACTTTGTTTCTTTGTTTAGCTGCTCATAATTTGACTGTACAACAGTCTTATTCCTAGGTTTCAGCAATTACTAATTTACAAGAACCAGCTTTGTGATATGCACCTTTGCTGTTTATTTTCAAGGTCTTTGTTTCTTTGTTTAGCTGCTCATAAATTGACTGTACAGCGGTCTTATTCCTGCTATTGTTTTGTAGACAACAATTCTATTTTATGGAAATTTTCTGGTTTTGTTTTCAATGAAAAAAATATATATATATATTCTCTTCTAAAATTGATTGCATTCAAAAAAAAAATGACACCATGTTCTTTTCTAATATACAAATAACAACCACAATTAGATTGTTTGAGACATTTTACAACAGCTATAAATTTTCATTTTATTTTTTTTCATTTATGCACACAAGCATGGAATTGTCTCACACCGTAAAATTCTGTCAGAAAATTTTCTAAGTTCGTCGATTGTTCATTCCTTGAATATTCTATGGGTGCAAGAGATAATAGATAGTTAGATTTATAAATAACATCATATATCAATGATGTAGAAAAAGAGTAAGTAGCAGCGTGGATTCCAAAAAATTGTTTTCTCTTAAAACAAATTTTAATAGCTAGAATTAATTAATCTCCAAATCAATAGAGGAAGAGGATGAGGATTCTCATTCAAGGGATGAGATTTGTTTTCCTTTTTGAACTAACCCTAAAGCTATTCTCCACAAAGAAACCCTAAATGGCTCCCATTTCATTCATATTTTCCTCTCTTTGTTCCATACAGCCTCACGCCTTTCTGTTGCAGGGCCATGGCTGCCAGACAAGGGACAAAAGACGACATGGAAAACAGCCAGATGCAAGTAACCATTCTCTGCATCCTCTGTTGATGTAAAGTAATTTACTTTGTCTATTTTCTACTTGGAGGCTTCCACTACACCTGTATGTTTTTTTTTTCCTGGGTAACATTTATATATTTATTTTTCTTCTTGCAGGTTGAAGTTAGACCAGTAAATTTCTATTAAGGATGCCTAAGGAAAGATTTTGTGTGTAGAATGGTGATACACTGAGTAGAAAGGGAAGATGGAATCTCCATGCTAGGGATTGGCCTCCATGGTCGAGCCCTGTTATTTACCGTTGCCCTTCTCATCTGTTTTCTTTTGCGTTATGAATTTTTTGAATGCTTCCCAGACACTTTTAGATGTTTGGATGGCCAGCACCTGCCATGCCTAGCTAGGGCCCAGTCAACAGGAATGGCCTCTATCAAGAACATCACCAAAAGGGTTGTTTCAAGACATGCATTAATATGGGGTTTTCACCATACTGTCCTTAGGTCTATATTAAATCTATGATCTCTCTATCACAACCTACTATAAAAGTAAAATATTAAAACACAAGAAATGTCATGTATTCATCTATATGGAAGATGCAAAATATATCTAACAGAATTTAGCTAGAATATAAACCCAACCAGCTATATGTAGTTGATTTAATAAACGTAAGAGTTTTATATTGTCTCATTTTTTTTTTCAACTCAATACATTTAGTGTAGCATAACTTCCTTAAACTCGCTCAGTCTTATAATGATGGCAAAGGTGTTTACCATACAACACAGGGCACATAGAGTCAGTGACATAAATAAAAGCTTCAACTAGGTATCTTTTTTTTTTTAATTTTAACTTTTATTTAGCAAACCAATCAAAATGAATAGTACTGTCCCACTTCTAGAAACTTATTATTTTGTCCATGATCTACAGAATGTTATTTACTACCTACAACAACTGATAAATTCTTGATTTGCAGATGATATTAAAGGTCGAAATCAACCAAATAAAAGAAAATAGAGAGCAGTAGAGAAATATATGTGTTATCATACACATCCAGTACAAAATATTTTAATCCTCTTCCTTATGCATTACTTATATACTAAATTTCTTTTCTGTAGGGATGTATGACTTCTTCAATAGCTCCTCAAGATAGCATGCCATCACAAACAGTGTTCCCCTCCACCACTTGCAAAAGACCTGCAACAAGACTTAAACTCTTTTGTACAGCCAGTGGAGGCTCATCTCCCAGCCTAGGGCAGTAACTGCCCACCCCCGAGCTTGGGGAAAACACATGGGGACCCAGGGAGGAACACAACACAATCACACAAAACCCAGTTACCCAATCACTTTTAATACAATGACTCAACATTTAAACTACACATTAGTGATCTCATAGCACACAACACATGCTAAATAGGAGAAGAGTCATTGCATGACACCATACTCACAACCAGACCACATTTTATTTAATTTATTTCTAGCATAAAATTTGAACAATAACCAACATTTAAGCTTCAATTTTATTAGTTTTAAGAATAGTATCTACTTGGTCACTTGCACGGTTCTGAGTACACAATTAACATTTCTTCCTCCTAATTTCTCCTTCCAACAACCTAGCAGATGGATACTTTACTGCCCAAGATCATACGTAATTACAATATCTAGATAATTAGGATCTTTGTTCGAAAATTATAGCAGATGGTAAAAACCCCAAAAGCCGTAGAGAGTAATCCCCCTTCCTCTAAAGGAGAGGATAAATAATACTCTTTCAAAACACCTCTCTTGTTGAGAGGAAAACACTTGTCCTTTTGATAGGGACACTTGTTCTTTTATATCCTAACACAACACAACTAGGTCTTGATGAGTCATTAGCTCTCCCTCTTGATTTTTGTCACCCTTTTAGGGTGAAATTTATGGATTTTCAAAACTAAATTTTTTTGTCACTTTTGCCCTCCAAATTTCACCTAGACCATAGTCTTAGGTTAAGAGTTTAATTTTTTCTATGATTAAAGTGCCTTTTGATTTATCTTACACTTTTTTTTTATAGGAGCTTGAAATAAACTAAATTAACTTCAAGTTACTCAACACATAGCAAAACATGATACAACACATGGAAACCCCATAAAATATGATAACACATACACAAGACGACACACAAGACAAATCACAAACACAAGAAGACACACAAGATAGATCACAACATATGACAACTCATTTCACAACACAAGGGACCTGAGTCTCTCCAAATAGGCTAAGTCGTAGGGCCCCCATATTGTTTTCCCCGTGTCCACTGGTTACCAAATATCTGCACACTCATTCCAATGTCAGTAGTTATCATGAATATCATAGCCGAAGCATTAATAAACAACATCAATATATGTATTGTATATTCACAAAATTTCTATATTAGAAAAGTAGGAATATTATATTTAATGCTTGAGAACATTTCATAGGATAAAACTAAAACTCTCACATAGGACCAAATTCTTAGCATCCCGTCATGAACTAAATCTCTACACAAGATATCATCATAAAAAATCAGATCATATCAATGTTAATCCTTCCACAGCTCTGTTTACAACATATGCCTATACCATTAAACGTTATTGCATAAAGGAAGGTGAAATCACATGAGTAGTTATATAAGCATATATCATAAACTATATCATCCATAACCAAACTTAACCACATCACAAATTTAGTCATTAATAGGAATCATAAGATCCACATCACGTAATAAGTCATACAAGGAAGCTATACAAAAGTCAACTCATACAATCCTAGATCAGCACAAAATAATATGGTTAGTTGTTACTGACAGTGGGTTTCATATCATAGTATTATAATTTGATAACTCTGGAGATAACAAAAAGCTTAAACATATAGTATTCATACACTATAGTCACATAACCTCCAATAGATGTCATCACGTAAAGAACAAGTTTGTAATATTCTCCAAGCATGTCTTACCATAACCATTATTACTAGGGAGACTACCAGTGGGTCTACACATGACCTTACATTCTCCCCCCCCTTGCATAGACTTCCTCCTGGAAGTCCCTAAGAGAAGAGGCTAATCAAATTAAATTAAATTAACAAATAATTTTACCTCATCATATAACTATAAGAAACCATATTATATCAAGTCATATTAATGCAAATTATTCAGAAAACTTATTTTGAATAGCTAAGCATATCCTTAATTCATTACTACCGTCATGAAGAAATAAATTTATATCTAAGGAATAGAATCGATTCACATATATTGGTCAAGTCAGAAGTTTTAACATTTTATTCTCAACAAGACTTAGTGAGTCACTTAACACAAAACACAATTCCACATATAACACTTCATCTAAAATTTAGAGTCTTTTTCACATCACATACCTCTCCTACATGAATCACATGACAGAAACCATACTCACAGGTAACAACCTATATACTTGATCATGAAGACAACACATGACTCTCACCACAAGGGTCAACAAGAAAAGGGGTATTACGAGGGGGACAACACTAATAAACCACTGAACAATCCATAGAGTCATAGAGCTGAATCATCAATAAGTGAATAACCATGCCATGTAGTAACCGCTGTGCCAATATCCAGAGTAGTGTAACATCATATGCCCTCACCTCAAGAGGGAACACAATATCATCCATAGTATCGAATAATAATGAATAATCATACCATGTAGAATACCACTGTGCCAAGTAGCAGATCGTGAAGGATGTTCTCAGGGTCCTCTCTAGGAGCCCGATCGAACATAACTTAGTATGTACAAGATTCCCCAGGCCATCTACTCCCCTAAACAACCTGCCAGTGATTCCTCTAGGATATGACAGTATACCATAGTCACAACACTCCACACATACCAACAGTTGCAACATTAAAGTACCTCAAACGATAAAATTAAAGAAGTAAAGCAACTCATAAATTAAAGCTCAATAAAGTAGAAGAAAACAATAATAATGAATCATAAAAGAAGTAGAGATCAAATAACAATCATTGAATTATCCCAAGCTAATCCTTGAACATGTCCTTGAGGCAAAAGGACTAACTCAGACATAAAAATGGCCAATTAGCCCAAAGTAACAAAACACTTCTGGTTTACAAGCAAAATATTCAACACATAAATAAATATTCCAACAATCTTTTAGAAACTTACACAATACAAACACCATGTGACCTTACAACAAGGTCACCTAAGGGGAGGAGGGGAATCTTATTGTGGTCTCTAACCACATAAGATAATAGCATGCAATGTCATGGTGGTCTCATACCACATAATAATTTGGTGGTTCTCAAACCACAGAATAGTATGGTGGTTCTCTAACCACAGAATAGTATAATGGCCACAAAATAGTATGGTGGTTCTCTAACCACAGAATAGTATGGTGGTTCTCTAACCACATAATGATCAATGGAAAATTTACTATATCATAATAAGTGTGTCCCACAAAAATCTGGAATAGTCTGATCATATATATCTACCTGAAGAATCCACATGAATAGGCACCTGCCATCATGCCAAGGTCCACTATCATATGCCACAAATGAGTCATCTGTAGGATCTGACATCTACCTCACAAGAGAAAACCCACAAGCCTACATGGTTATCATGTATCACAAGTTTGAGCTATCACATATGTATAAGGTCGTCTGTAAATATTCCAAGTAAAGAACAATACACCTCATACTTTTACTGATAGCCACATCAAAATTCATATCATCCTTGTAACAAGGCATCATTCACTATTATCTCACTATATGCAACTGTCATTTCATTGTGCTGCCATCCCAAATACCATGTCACACTTATCCTAATTCATCTCTCTGAACATCCTAATAGCACATAATGTCTCACTACCCAAAGTTACCAATCCTTTTTTTTGTTTGCAACCATTATCAAATCTCAAAATCAAATGCAATAACACTGTCTGTATCCAATATAGTGTTAGTACCTCCTCACTGATAGTAGCTTTCCAAGTACTAGAATTCCACAATGACATCCACAATGACATCAATATAAACTGCCAAGTGTTTATAGCTAGAACTGAGTATAGGCTCAAGGCACATTAAAGTCCATCCTCAACCCAGGGAACAATAGAAAGAAAGGGGTCTATAACACAAACCAACCAATGTGGTTTAATTGGGGAAGAAGAGGGAATGTACACCAAAGTGGTCATGAGGGAATGCCCTTAAATAGGGGTGACACTAAAAATCTCATCATATAAGAACACAAAGGGTGACTCACAAATATCCATCAAGCACACTTCAATGCATATTATTATAATTATTTTTTAATATTTCTCTGCTAAGTCATAATGGATATTTACACACATATACAATTATCACAAGGGCATGCTTAAATGGATCATACATTATGTCCACTAAACTCTCCTTCCCAAGTTGGATATCCTATATCACATACTTTGACATACAATCACAATATTTACAAAAATTCTCACATCAGAACAAATGTTAAATTCCACATACATAGCACATTATACCACATGAAAATTCATCTCACTTATTACACTTACTACTAGGTTCATTCATTAAATAGTGAAATATATCTAATGATTTCTATAACAACCTCATTTTGCAATAAATATATCATTTTCAATTGCACAAAACATCAGCTAACCCCCAAATTTTGCCTTGTAATTATAATTCATTGTCATACCATGCACTACATTTCCTATGCTCCTCTAGGTCTTACTCATTTAATTTAACTTGAATGCTATGGCATTTAAATCCATATATGGTGCATGATTGTTTACTTCATTCTCTTTTAGTTTTATCTCTTTTTTTCTAGCATGAATATAAGTTTGCTACCCTTCCAAGTTTTAGCTATGTCTTCATGCAACCTATTATTCTAGATCAAATGCAAGGATGACCTCAAATGAACTATGTATTATTGGGCATTCCTAATTGATCAACACACAACACATAATATACTTTTACAACACAAGGAGTGCATACATTCTTAGGAGTAATATAAACAATTTATTTGATACAACATGTGATAAAAGTTTTCACATTTTTGAGTATTAAATCTAATTTATCTAATGTATATTAAAATTTCTTTTCACATTTAGATTCACCAATAAGAATATAAGTAAACACACATGTAAAAGCATTTTTTTTTTCTAAGTATGATTTGAATCTTATCCAATTCAACTCACACAACAAAATTGCATAAGAAGTTATTACACTTAAACACTCAAAAAAGTAGGAATTTCATAACATAATGTTGACCAAATTTTCAACAACCTATTCTTTCCACTTCTCTCTACTAAATTTTCTTTCTCTCTACTAAATTTTCCTTTCTCTCTACTAAGCCATAATGTGTAAGGTAATCACATCCCATGAAATTTTTCAATCCACTTTTACAAAAGAGAGTTAAATATTCACATAATTCCTATTTGTTTTGAAACTTAAGTCTCATTTGAACATAATATGAAGATTCCATAATTCAATGCAACTAGACATCACAATTTATATTATCAAACATCAAGGGAATTTACTAGACATCACAATTTATATTATCAAACATCAAGGAAATTTATTAAGAAGATTACATGTAGGGGTTCATAAGGAACCTATGTTTAATTCATTATTTTGAGTTTATTAGGAGACATAGAAGGCTCAATTTACCATGATCAAGGTCTAATATAGGCTAATCTATAAAAATGTCCTAAAAACCATAATCATAGCTTAAGCAAGGACATATCATCATCCTAGTCAATCGTTTGGGGAAAGAAAAACTATTAGTTTTTAAGACTGGCACACATGAAGGGTTAGACTGATTAAGAACTTCCCAAAGTTCCCAGTGTTGCAAAACTCTCGCTCTGATACCTATGTAATGCCCACACTATACACACACCTAAAACTATGTAGAATGACTAGTAATTAATTTTTTTTTTTTGAATTGACAATCATGTACCGATTTAAATATAAGACTTTATCCTACAAATTGAGTCTTAATTAAGATATGAAATTATTAGTAGAGTCCACTCTAACACCTCGAGAACTAATTTCAATGAACTGAATTCATTTCCATACCAAGGAGGATTCATTAAATAACTTGGAGGTTGGACGCAATAAAAAGAGTATAGATTGATCATTCTCATGAAATACATCATAGTTATGCCTTCACTTTACCGAAAAACCCAACATTGCATCATTGCATTATATTTATATAAATTAATAGGAAAATAAATTTATAAATTATATTTCCCAACTGAAGAAAGAAATAAAACAACTCTTTTAATTTTACTTCAACAATAAATTTCATAATGGTCAAAAGATAGATTAAAAAGGTCTTCCAAAACTAGTTATGCAAGTATGTAAAAAAAAAAAAAACACAAGATTTGCATTAAACGTAGCCGCTAACTTTATTTTATTAATTCTAATAAAGTATAAGTAAAACCTAATTTTAACTAGTTCTAGAGATGGGAGAGTTGAACTTAAATAAGAATTTTAATATATTGCTTTAGCAAGGCCGAAGTGGCAACATAGGTGGAATAAAATAATTGTTTCCATAGACTAAAATTCATTTTATTAATTCTAACAACAAAATAAATTGCAGCTTAACTACAACTAACTTTCAAAGAAGGGAATTTAATTTAATTGTAAACTTAACATCATTTTGGGCATGGCTGAAAGGCAATGTAACTAACATAGAAGAAAGTAATTATTTGTTATAAAGGGAGGTTAAAAACAAGGGTAACTATTAACAACTACAACTAATGACGTTTTAAATTTCCATACCAATCTAATAAATAAACCTTCCTTGAGGATTAAAGTGTTAATAAAGAAAAGAACAACCTAAATAAGGTAAGTTAAAATAGAGTCATCTAACTTACACTATTAATGACTAAAATACTCTTCAATTTCCAAGAACCCTAGGTGGAGCTGGATTTTAACTATTAACAGCCCTTCTTGCCTAGATTTATACTCTTATCCATGCATATCCAGATTGCTTGTAGAAATTGGATATTTCTATTTATATAAAAATCAGTCACATTGTTTAATTCCATACATCTATTGCACTCTTATCCCTACTGTAGGTCATAGCACTGTTACACGTCAGTTACTAGGTTTCAGCAATTACTAATTTACAAGAACCAGCATTGTGATATGCACCTTTGTTGTTTATGTTCAAGGACTTTGTTTCTTTGTTTAGCTGCTCATAATTTGACTGTACAGCAGTCTTATTCCTAGGTTTCAGCAATTACTAATTTACAAGAACCAGCTTTGTGATATGCACCTTTGTTGTTTATTTTCAAGGTCTTTGTTTCTTTGTTTAGCTGCTCATAAATTGACTGTACAGCTGTCTTATTCCTGCTATTGTTTTGTAGACAACAATTCTATTTTATTGAAATTTTCTGGTTTTGTTTTCAATGAAGAAAATATATATATATATTCTCTTCTAAAATTGATGGCATTCAAAAAAAAAATGACACCATGTTCTTTTCTAATACAAATAACAACCACAATTAGATTGTTTGAGACATTTTGCAATAGCTATAAATTTTCATTTTTTTTTTCATTTATGCACACAAGCATGGAATTGTCTCACACCGTAAAATTCTGTCAGAAAATTTTCTAAGTTCGTCGATCGTTCATTCCTTGAATATTCTATGGGTGCAAGAGATAATAGATAGTTAGATTTATAAATAACATCATATATCAATGATGTAGAAAAAGAATAAGTAGCAGCGTGGATTCCAATAAATTGTTTTCTCTTAAAACAAATTTTAATAGCTAGAATTAATTAATCTCCAAATCAATAGAGGAAGAGGATGAGGATTCTCATTCAAGGGATGAGATTTGTTTTCCTTTTTGAACTAACCCTAAAGCTATTCTCCACAAAGAAACCCTAAATGGCTCCCATTTCATTCATATTTTCCTCTCTCTGTTCCATACAGCCTCACGCCTTTCTGTTGCAGGGCCATGGCTGCCAGACAGGGGACAAAAGAGGACATGGAAAACAGCCAAATGCAAGTAACCATTCTCTGCATCCTCTGTTGATGTAAAGTAATTTACTTTGTCTATTTTCTACTTGGAGGCTTCCACTACACCTGTATGTTTTTTTTTTCTTGGGTAACATTTATATATTTATTTTTCTTCTTGCAGGTTGAAGTTAGACCAGTAAATTTCTATTAAGGATGCCTAAGGAAAGATTTTGTGTGTAGAATGGTGATACACTGAGTAGAAAGGGAAGATGGAATCTCCATGCTAGGGATTGGCCTCCATGGTCGAGCCCTGTTATTTACCGTTGCCCTTCTCATCTGTTTTCTTTTGCGTTATGAGTTTTTTGAATGCTTCCCAGACACTTTTAGATGTTTGGATGGCCAACACCTGCCATGCCTAGCTAGGGCCCAGTCAGCAGGAATGGCCTCTATCAAGAACATCCCCAAAAGGGTTGTTTCAAGACATGCATTAATATGGGGTTTTCACCATACTGTCCTTAGGTCTATATTAAATCTATGATCTCTCTATCACAACCTACTATAAAAGTAAAATATTAAAACACAAGAAATGTCATGTATTCATCTATATGGAAGATGCAAAAATATATCTAACAGAATTTAGCTAGAATATAAACCCAACCAGCTATATGTAGTTGATTTAATAAACGTAAGAGTTTTATATTGTCTCATTTTTTTTTTCAACTCAATACATTTAGTGTAGCATAACTTCCTTAAACTCCCTCAGTCTTATAATGATGGCAAAGGTGTTTTGCCATACAACACAGGGCACATAGAGTCAGTGACATAAATAAAAGCTTCAACCAGGTATCTTTTTTTTTTTAATTTTAACTTTTATTTAGCCAATCAATCAAAATAAATAGTACTGTCCCACTTCTAGAAACTTATTATTTTTGTCCATGATCTACAGAATGTTATTTACTACCTACAACAACTGATAAATTCTTGATTTGCAGATGATATTAAAGGTCGAAATCAACCAAATAAAAGAAAATAGAGAGCAGTAGAGAAATATATGTGTTATCATACACATCCAGTACAAAATATTTTAATCCTCTTCCTTATGCATTACTTATATACTAAATTTGTTTTCTGTAGGGATGTATGACTTCTTCAATAGCTCCTCAAGATAGCATGCCATGACAAACAGTGTTCCCCTCCACCACTTGCAAAAGACCTGCAACAAGACGTAAACTCTTTTGTGCAGCCAGTGGAGGCTCACCTCCCAGCCTAGGGCATTAAATGCCCACCCCCGAGCTTGGGGAAAACACATGGGGACCCAGGGAGGAACACAACACAATCACACAGAACCCAGTTACCCAATCCCTTGTAATACAATGACTCAACATTTAAACTACACATTAGTGATCTCATAGCACACAACACATGCTAAACAGGAGAAGAGTCATTGCATGACACCATACTCACAACCAGACCACATTTTATTTAATTTATTTCTAGCATAAAATTTGAACAATAACCAACATTTAAGCTTCAATTTTCTTAGTTTTAAGAATAGTATCTACCTGGTCACTTGCACGGTTCTGAGTACACAATTAACATTTCTTCCTCCTGATTTCTCCTTCCAACAACCTAGCAGATGGATGCTTTACCGCCCAAGATCATACATAATTACAATAGCTGGATAATTAGGATCTCTGTTCCAAAATTATAGCAGATGGTAAAAACCCCAAAAGCCGTAGAGAAAGTAATCCCCCTTCCTCTAAAAGAGAGGATAAATAATACTCTTTCAAAACACCTCTCTTGTTGAGAGGAAAACACTTGTGCTTTTGATAGGGACACTTGTTCTTTTATATCCTTACACAACACAACTAGGTCTTGATGAGTCATTAGCTCCCCCTCTTGATTTTCGTCACCTTTTAGGGTGAAATTTATGGATTTTCAAAACTAAATTTTTTTTGTCACTTTTGCCCTCCAAATTTCACCTAGACCATAGTCTTAGGTTAAGAGTTTTATTTTTTCTATGATTAAAGTGCCTTTTGATTTATCTTACACTTTTTTTTTTATAGGAGCTTGAAATAAACTAAATTAACTTCAAGTTACTCAACACAAAGCAAAACATGATACAACACATGGAAACCCCATAAAATATGATAACACATACACAAGACGACACACAAGACAAATCACAAACACAAGAAGACTCACAAGACAGATCACAACATATGACAACTCATTTCACAACACAAGGGACCTGAGTCTCTCCAAATAGGCTAAGTCGTAGGGCCCCCATATTGTTTTCCCCGTGTCCACTGGTTAGCAAATATTTGCACACTCATTCTAATGTCAGTAGTTATCATGAATATCATAGCCGAAGCATTAATAAACAACATCAATATATGTATTGTATATTCACAAAATTTCTATATTAGAAAAGTAGGAATATTATATTTAATGCTTGAGAACATTTCATAGTATAAAACTAAAACTCTCACATAGGACCAAATTCTTAGCATCCCGTCATGAACTAAATCTCTACACAAGATATCATCATAAAACATCAGATCATATCAATGTTAATCCTTCCACAGCTCTGTTTACAATATATGCCTATACCATTAAACGTTATTGCATAAAGGAAGGTGAAATCACATGAGTAGTTATATAAGCATATATCATAAACTATATCAACCATAACCAAACTTAACCACATCACAAATTTAGTCATTAATAGGAATCATAAGATCCACATCACGTAATAAGTCATACAAGGAAGCTATACAAAAGTCAACTCATACAATCCTAGATCAGCACAAAATAATATGGTTAGTTGTTACTGACAGTGGGTTTCATATCATAGTATTATAATTTGATAACTCTGGAGATAACTCAAGCATAAACATATAGTATTCATACACTATAGTCACATAACCTCCAATAGATGTCATCACGTAAAGAACAAGTTTGTAATATTCTCCAAGCATGTCTTACCATAACCATTATAACTAGGGAGACTACCAGTGGGTCTACACATGACCTTACATTCTCCCCCCCTTGCATAGACTTCCTCCTGGAAGTCCCTAAGAGAAGAGGCTAATCAAATTAAATTAAATTAACAAATAATTTTACCTCATCATATAACTATAAGAAACCATATTATATCAAGTCATATTAATGCAAATTATTTAGAAAACTTATTTTGAATAGCTAAGCATATCCTTAATTCATTACTACCATCATGAAGAAATAAATTTATATCTAAGGAATAGAATCGATTCACATATATTGGTCAAGTCAGAAGTTTTAATATTTTATTCTCAACAAGACTTAGTGAGTAACTTAACACAAAACACAATTCCACATATAACACTTCATCTAAATTTTAGAGTCTTTTTCACATCACATACCTCTCCTACATGAATCACATGACAGAAACCATACTCACAGGTAACAACCTATATACTTGATCACGAAGACAACACATGACTCTCACCACAAGGGTCAACAAGAAAAGGGGTATTACGAGGAGGACAACACTAATAAACCACTGAGCAATCCATAGAGTCATAGAGCTGAATCATCAATAAGTGAATAACCATGCCATGTAGTAACCGCTGTGCCAATATCCAGAGTAGTGTAACATCATATGCCCTCACCTCAAGAGGGAACACAATATCATCCATAGTATCGAATAATAATGAATAATCATACCATGTAGAATACCACTGTGCCAAGTAGCAGATCGTGAAGGATGGTCTCAGGGTCCTCTCTAGGAGCCCGATCGAACATAACTTAGTATGTACAAGATTCCCCAGGCCATCTACTCCCCTAAACAACCTACCAGTGATTCCTCTAGGATATGACAGTATACCATAGTCACAACACTCCACACATACCAACAGTTGTAACATTAAAGTACCTTAAACGAGAAAATTAAAGAAGTAAAGCAACTCATAAATTAAAGCTCAATAAAGTAGAAGAAAACAATAATAATGAATCATAAAAGAAGTAGAGATCAAATAACAATCATTGAATTATCCCAAGCTAATCCTCGAATATGTCCTTGAGGCAAAAGGACTAACTCAGACATAAAAATGGCCAATTAGCCCAAAGTAACAAAACACTTCTGGTTTACAAGCAAAATATTCAACACATAAATAAATATTCCAACAATCTTTTAGAAACTTACACAATACAAACACCATGTGACCTTCCAAGAAGGTCACCTAAGGGGAGGAGGGGAATCTTACTGTGGTCTCTAACCACATAAGATAATAGCATGCAATGTCATGGTGGTCTCATACCACATAATAATTTGGTGGTTCTCAAACCACAGAATAGTATGGTGGCCATAAAATAGTATGGTGGTTCTCTAACCACAGAATAGTATAATGGCCACAAAATAGTATGGCTCTAACCACAGAATAGTATGGTGGTTCTCTAACCACATAATGATCAATGGAAAATTTACTATATCATAATAAGTGTGTCCCACAAAAATCTGGAATAGTCTGATCATATATATCTACCTGAAGAATCCACATGAATAGGCACCTGCCATCATGCCAAGGTCCACTATCATATGCCACAAATGAGTCATCTCTAGGATCTGACATCTACCTCACAAGAGAAAACCCACAAGCCTGCATGGTTATCATGTATCACGAGTCTGAGCTATCACATATGTATAAGGTCGTCTATAAATATTCCAAGTAAAGAACAATACACCTCATACTTTTACTGATGGCCACATCAAAATTCATATCATCCTTGTAACAAGGCATCATTCACTATTATCTCACTATATGCAACTGTCATTTCATCGTGCTGCCATCCCAAATACCATGTCACACTTATCCTAATTCATCTCTCTGAACATCTTAATAGCACATAATGTCTCACTACCCAAAGTTACCAATCGTTTTTTTGTTTGCAACCATTATCAAATCTCAAAATCAAATGCAATAACACTGTCTGTATCCAATATAGTATTAGTACCTCCTCACTGATAGTAGCTTTCCAAGTACTAGACATCCACAATGACATCAATATAAACTGCCAAGTGTTTATAGCTAGAACTGATTATAGGCTCAAGGCACATTAAGGTCCATCCTCAACCCAGGGAACAATAGAAAGAAAGGGGTCTATAACACAAACCAACCAATGTGGTTTAATTGGGGAAGAAGAGGGAATGTACACCAAAGTGGTCATGAGGGAATGCCCTTAAATAGGGGTGACACTAAAAATCTCATCATATAAGAACACAAAGGGTGACTCACAAATATCCATAAAACACACTTCAATGCATATTATTATAATTATTTTTTAATATTTCTCTGCTAAGTCATAAGGGATATTTACACACATATACAATTATCACAAGGGCATGCTTAAATGGATCATACATTATGTCCACTAAACTCTCCTTCCCAAGTTGGATATCCTATATCACATACTTTGACATACAATCACAATATTTACAAAAATTCTCACATCAGAACAAATGTTAAATTCCACATACATAGCACATTATACCACATGAAAATTCATCTCACTTATTACACTTACTACTAGTTTCATTCATTAAATAGTGAAATATATCTAATGATTTCTATAACAACCTCATTTTGCAATAAATATATCATTTTCAATTGCACAAAACATCAACTAACCCCCAAATTTTGCCTTGTAATTATAATTCATTGTCATACCATGCACTACATTTCCTATGCTCCTCTAGGTCTTACTCATTTAATTTAACTTGAATGCTATGGCATTTAAATCCATATATGGTGCGTGATTGTTTACTTCATTCTCTTTTAGTTTTATCTCTTTTTTTCTCGCATGAATATAAGTTTGCTACCCTTCCAAGTTTTAGCTATGTCTTCATGCAACCTATTATTCTAGATCAAATGCAAGGATGACCTCAAATGAACTATGTATTATTGGGCATTCCTAATTGATCAACAGACAACACATAATATACTTTTACAACACATGGAGTGCATACATTCTTAGGAGTAATATAAACAATTTATTTGATACAACATGTGATAAAAGTTTTCACATTTTTGAGTATTAAATCTAATTTATCTAATGTATATTAAAATTTCTTTTCACGTTTAGATTTCATCTATAAGAATATAAGTAAACACACATGTAAAAGCATTTTTTTTTTCTAAGTATGATTTGAATCTTATCCAATTCAACTCACACAACAAAATTGCATAAGAAGTTATTACACTTAAACACTCAAAAAAGTAGGAATTTCATAACATAATGTTGACCAAATTTTCAACAACCTATTCTTTCCACTTCTCTCTACTAAATTTTCTTTCTCTCTACTAAATTTTCCTTTCTCTCTACTAAGCCATAATGTGTAAGGTAATCACATCCCATGAAATTTTTCAATCCACTTTTACAAAAGAGAGTTAAATATTCACATAATTCCTATTTGTTTTGAAACTTAAGTCTCGTTTGAACATAATATGAAGATTCCATAATTCAATGCAACTAGACATCACAATTTATATTATCAAACATCAAGGGAATTTACTAGACATCACAATTTATATTATCAAACATCAAGGGAATTTATTAAGAAGATTACATGTAGGGGTTCATAAGGAAACTATGTTTAATTCATTATTTTGAGTTTATTAGGAGACATAGAAGGCTCAATTTACCATGATCAAGGTCTAATATAGGCTAATCTATAAAAATGTCCTGAAAACCATAATCATAGCTTAAGCAAGGACATATCATCATCCTAGTCAATCATTTGGGGAAAGAAAAACTATTAGTTTTTAAGACTGGCACACATGAAGGGTTAGACTGATTAAGAACTTCCCAAAGTTCCTAGTGTTGCAAAACTCTCGCTCTGATACCTATGTAACACCCACACTATACACACACCTAAAACTATGTAGAATGACTAGTAATTAAATTTTTTTTTTTTTGAATTGACAATCATGTACTGATTTAAATATAAGACTTTATCCTACAAATTGAGTCTTAATTAAGATATGAAATTATTAGTAGAGTCCACTCTAACACCTCGAGAACTAATTTCAATGAACTGAATTCATTTCCATACCAAGGAGGATTCATTAAATAACTTGGAGGTTGGACGCAATAAAAAGAGTATAGATTGATCATTCTCATGAAATGCATCATAGTTATGCCTTCACTTTACCGAAAAACCCAACATTGCATCATTGCATTATATTTATATAAATTAATAGGAAAATAAATTTATAAATTATATTTCCCAACTGAAGAAAGAAATAAAACAACTCTTTTAATTTTACTTCAACAATAAATTTCATAATGGTCAAAAGATAGATTAAAAAGGTCTTCCAAAACTAGTTATGCAAGTATGTAAAAAAAAAAAAAAAAACACAAGATTTGCATTAAACGTAGCCGCTAACTTTATTTTATTAATTCTAATAAAGTATAAGTAAAACCTAATTTTAACTAGTTCTAGAGATGGGAGAGTTGAACTTAAATAAGAATTTTAATATATTGCTTTAGCAAGGCCGAAGTGGCAACATAGGTGGAATAAAATAATTGTTTCCATAGACTAAAATTCATTTTATTAATTCTAACAACAAAATAAATTGCAGCTTAACTACAACTAACTTTCAAAGAAGGGAATTTAATTTAATTGTAAACTTAACATCATTTTGGGCATGGCTGAAAGGCAATGTAACTAACATAGAAGAAAGTAATTATTTGTTATAAAGGGAGGTTAAAAACAAGGGTAACTATTAACAACTACAACTAATGACGTTTTAAATTTCCATACCAATCTAATAAATAAACCTTCCTTGAGAATTAAAGTGTTAATAAAGAAAAGAACAACCTAAATAAGGTAAGTTATAATAGAGTCATCTAACTTACACTATTAATGACTAAAATACTCTTCAATTTCCAAGAACCCTAGGTGGAGCTGGATTTTAACTATTAACAGCCCTTCTTGCCTAGATTTATACTCTTATCCATGCATATCCAGATTGCTTGTAGAAATTGGATATTTCTATTTATATAAAAATCAGTCACATTGTTTAATTCCATACATCTATTGCACTCTTATCCCTACTGTAGGTCATAGCACTGTTACACGTCAGTTACTAGGTTTCAGCAATTACTAATTTACAAGAACCAGCATTGTGATATGCACCTTTGTTGTTTATGTTCAAGGACTTTGTTTCTTTGTTTAGCTGCTCATAATTTGACTGTACAACAGTCTTATTCCTAGGTTTCAGCAATTACTAATTTACAAGAACCAGCTTTGTGATATGCACCTTTGTTGTTTATTTTCAAGGTCTTTGTTTCTTTGTTTAGCTGCTTATAAATTGACTGTACAGCGGTCTTATTCCTGCTATTGTTTTGTAGACAACAATTCTATTTTATTGAAATTTTCTGGTTTTGTTTTCAATGAAGAAAAAATATATATATATATATATATTCTCTTCTAAAATTGATTGCATTCAAAAAAAAAATGACACCATGTTCTTTTCTAATACAAATAAGAACCACAATTAGATTGTTTGAGACATTTTGCAATAGCTATAAATTTTCATTTTTTTTTTCATTTATGCACACAAGCATGGAATTGTCTCACACCGTAAAATTCTGTCAGAAAATTTTCTAAGTTCGTCGATTGTTCATTCCTTGAATATTCTATGGGTGCAAGAGATAATAGATAGTTAGATTTATAAATAACATCATATATCAATGATGTAGAAAAAGAATAAGTAGCAGCGTGGATTCCAATAAATTGTTTTCTCTTAAAACAAATTTTAATAGCTAGAATTAATTAATCTCCAAATCAATAGAGGAAGAGGATGAGGATTCTCATTCAAGGGATGAGATTTGTTTTCCTTTTTGAACTAACCCTAAAGCTATTCTCCACAAAGAAACCCTAAATGGCTCCCATTTCATTCATATTTTCCTCTCTCTATTCCATACAGCCTCACGCCTTTCTGTTGCAGGACCATGGCTGCCAGACAGGGGACAAAAGAGGACATGGAAAACAGCCAGATGCAAGTAACCATTCTCTGCATCCTCTGTTGATGTAAAGTAATTTACTTTGTCTATTTTCTACTTGGAGGCTTCCACTACACCTGTATGTTTTTTTTTTTCCTAGGTAACATTTATATATTTATTTTTCTTCTTGCAGGTTTAAGTTAGACCAGTAAATTTCTATTAAGTATGCCTAAGGAAAGATTTTGTGTGTAGAATGGTGATACACTGAGTAGAAAGGGAAGATGGAATCTCCATGCTAGGGATTGGCCTCCATGGTCGAGCCCTGTTATTTACCGTTGCCCTTCTCATCTGTTTTCTTTTGCGTTATGAATTTTTTGAATGCTTCCCAGACACTTTTAGATGTTTGGATGGCTAGCACCTGCCATGCCTAGCTAGGGCCCAGTCAGCAGGAATGGCCTCTATCAAGAACATCCCCAAAAGGGTTGTTTCAAGACATGCATTAATATGGGGTTTTCACCATACTGTCCTTAGGTCTATATTAAATCTATGATCTCTCTATCACAACCTACTATAAAAGTAAAATATTAAAACACAAGAAATGTCATGTATTCATCTATATGGAAGATGCAAAATATATCTAACAGAATTTAGCTAGAATATAAACCCAACCAGCTATATGTAGTTGATTTAATAAACGTAAGAGTTTTATATTGTCTCATTTTTTTTTTCAACTCAATACATTTAGTGTAGCACAACTTCCTTAAACTCCCTCAGTCTTATAATGATGGCAAAGGTGTTTACCATACAACACAGAGCACATAGAGTCATTGACATAAATAAAAGCTTCAACCAGGTATCTTTTTTTTTTTTAAATTTTAACTTTTATTTAGCCAATCAATCAAAATAAATAGTACTGTCCCACTTCTAGAAACTTATTATTTTGTCCATGATCTACAGAATGTTATTTACTACCTACAACAACTGATAAATTCTTGATTTGCAGATGATATTAAAGGTCGAAATCAACCAAATAAAAGAAAATAGAGAGCAGTAGAGAAATATATGTGTTATCATACACATCCAATACAAAATATTTTAATCCTCTTCCTTATACATTACTTATATACTAAATTTCTTTTCTGTAGGGATGTATGACTTCTTCAATAGCTCCTCAAGATAGCATGCCATCACAAACAGTGTTCCCCTCCACCACTTGCAAAAGACCTGCAACAAGACGTAAACTCTTTTGTGCAGCCAGTGGAGGCTCACCTCCCAGCCTAGGGCAGTAACTGCCCACCCCCGAGCTTGGGGAAAACACATGGGGACCCAGGGAGGAACACAACACAATCACACAGAACCCAGTTACCCAATCCCTTGTAATACAATGACTCAACATTTAAACTACACATTAGTGATCTCATAGCACACAACACATGCTAAACAGGAGAAGAGTCATTGCATGACACCATACTCACAACCTGACCACATTTTATTTAATTTATTTCTAGCATAAAATTTGAACAATAACCAACATTTAAGCTTCAATTTTCTTAGTTTTAAGAATAGTATCTACCTGGTCACTTGCACGGTTCTGAGTACACAATTAACATTTCTTCCTCCTGATTTCTCCTTCCAACAACCTAGCAGATGGATGCTTTACCGCCCAAGATCATACATAATTACAATAGCTGGATAATTAGGATCTCTGTTCCAAAATTATAGCAGATGGTAAAAACCCCAAAAGCCGTAGAGAAAGTAATCCCCCTTCCTCTAAAAGAGAGGATAAATAATACTCTTTCAAAACACCTCTCTTGTTGAGAGGAAAACACTTGTCCTTTTGATAGGGACACTTGTTCTTTTATATCCTTGCACAACACAACTAGGTCTTGATGAGTCATTAGCTCCCCCTCTTGATTTTCATCACCTTTTAGGGTGAAATTTATGGATTTTCAAAACTAAATTTTTTTTGTCACTTTTGCCCTCTAAATTTCACCTAGACCATAGTCTTAGGTTAAGAGTTTTATTTTTTCTATGATTAAAGTGCCTTTTGATTTATCTTACACTTTTTTTTTTATAGGAGCTTGAAATAAACTAAATTAACTTCAAGTTACTCAACACATAGCAAAACATGATACAACACATGGAAACCCCATAAAATATGATAACATATACACAAGACGACACACAAGACAAATCACAAACACAAGAAGACACACAAGACAGATCACAACACAAGGGACCTGAGTCTCTCCAAATAGGCTAAGTCGTAGGGCCCCCATATTGTTTTCCCCGTGTCCACTGGTTAGCAAATATCTGCACACTCATTCTGATGTCAGTAGTTATCATGAATATCATAGCCAAAGCATTAATAAACAACATCAATATATGTATTGTATATTCACAAAATTTCTATATTAGAAAAGTAGGAATATTATATTTAATGCTTGAGAACATTTCATAGGATAAAACTAAAACTCTCACATAGGACCAAATTCTTAGCATCCCGTCATGAACTAAATCTCTACACAAGATATCATCATAAAACATCAGATCATATCAATGTTAATCCTTCCATAGCTCTGTTTACAACATATGCCTATACCATTAAACGTTATTGCATAAAGGAAGGTGAAATCACATGAGTAGTTATATAAGCATATATCATAAACTATATCAACCATAACCAAACTTAACCACATCACAAATTTAGTCATTAATAGGAATCATAAGATCCACATCATGTAATAAGTCATACAAGGAAGCTATACAAAAGTCAACTCATACAATCCTAGATCAGCACAAAATAATATGGTTAGTTGTTACTGACAGTGGGTTTCATATCATAGTATTATAATTTGATAACTCTGGAGATAACTCAAGCATAAACATATAGTATTCATACACTATAGTCACATAACCTCCAATAGATGTCATCACGTAAAGAACAAGTTTGTAATATTCTCCAAGCATGTCTTACCATAACCATTATTACTAGGGAGACTACCAGTGGGTCTACACATGACCTTATAGAACGAGAACAAAGATGAAAAATGAAAAATAGTCAAATGTATTTATTGTATGCAACCTTTCTGAGTGGAGTAGTGATGAAGTATGGTATTTAGGTAGCGCTTGCAACAACCACATGAGTAGTAATAAAAATTTCTTTGCCTCCATAGATAACAACATTGTTGGTGTATAACTCCATGAGTTAACACTAACTCAATCATAGTTAAGCGGCTTATAGCACATGCCAATTAGCATTTTCAACTTGGTGAGTCATTTGTAATAGGTGTCAATAGACTTGACACCACCTCTATTTCCTAGGGTAGTTAAGCTATTCTCCTGCTTTGAATATCACCACCTATCTTTGTTTCGTGGAGAGTTGGGTATGCAACCTCTACTATTTATACATGTTATTTGTTAATACAAATTGTTCGTTCTCACTTGTAATCTCATGTTTGATAGTCTTTCTCACATGATATCAGAGCACTGTGGTCAGCATCAAATCTTGTTTGCTCATTGTGCGAATTGGGTTTGCATCTCTATGTTTTTTCTTAGTTTCGGTTGTTTTTCTATTTAACATTTTTATGTGTATCTTATTGCTTCAAAAACCCACATAGGGCAGTGTGGTTTCTCACTTGCAAGTGCCACATAGGCCGCATAGGCCAAAATCATTTGAAGGCTCACAGACAATGTCAGGAGACAGGCCACATAGGCTATTTTTTAAAGCATCGACAATGGCTCAAAAGGCCAGACTAGAGAGAATCCTCAGTGACCATAAAAGGTCAATAATTTATTGCATTCATAGAGGCCACCCAAGGCCGACAGTGCATAGCATTTGCCAGGTGACAAAGACTGACAAGGGATGCCACATGCAGCACCATCCTTAGTAAAGTCCACAGCCATCGAAGGAATCTAGTGGCCATACAGGCCAGCAACATCATAGTCCAAAAATGACCCTTTCTTAGTGAATATGTGGCTTTCAAATAATCACACATGGTGGTCACCACCGCAACACCCTGCATTTCTATGGTCAGTGCTTTATGCGTTCAATGGCCACCCCATTGACTGTTGAATGACACAATCAAATGCCCTTTGAGGGCCCCACCCACAACACTGATCAAGAAGGAGGGAAAGCTATTTGAAAAAGATTTTTTTATTCTGATGGTTGTCAAGTTTAATGCCATTTACTGTGGCACTATTCATTTGTATTTTGTATTGAAATGTTGATGTAAGAAACTAGGGGGTGAAATCATCAATGGCAAAAAGCTAAGAGGGGGGGCAAAATTTTAAGAGCTTAGCCCTTGGTCACATGGGAAAATAAGCTCTTGGTCACGATCCACCATAGGGGGCTTAAATTTCTCCCTCTCACACAAGTTTTTTTTCCTTCACTCTTTGTATCTAATTTTTTTCCAAACACATTGGAAAATTATTTTCTGGAGGTGTATTTTTTTTGGCATATGCAAAAATTTTGAAGGGCCCTAACTTTCGCAAATTGACTCAAAATTGAGTCGTTCCTTTGCAAAGGTGGCTCTTTTTTCATCCTCTATCCAACAAAGTTGATATCGCACTATCATTATAAAGTGCCTGATCATACTTTTGTAGGGAGATGATAAGCACTCATTCCATTAATTGTGCAATTCAGGGGGATATCATTGTGTCATCATTTTTCACTATGCACTAACTTTATCAAGTGCCACATTAAGGGGGGAATTAAGAAAAATCACGCACTCAACTTATAAAGTGCCACTTCACAAAGTTCAATTAGGGATCTAACTAATCTAGGTTGCCTAATTGTGTTGATTTCTATTGTCTAGTGGAATTAACTTATTCTAATAATGGGATATGAAACTCACTCTTCTATAATCAACTTAAATAAGGGAAACTATAAGTTCTGGTGTGAAGGAATCCTAAAATACCTTAGGTTCCATAATCTCATACCCCATTTGTATGGACTTGTCCTTGAACCTAGTAAACAATCTCAGAAGGCTAAGTGGTTTAATCATCTTGATAATATTTGTGGACTAATTAGTTTACATATTCCAGAAGCTGCTTTGTATGCCATCATCGATATTGACTCTCCACATCCATTATGGAGCAAAATTTGGGAGACATATGGAGACTCAAATGTTTCTCCACTCCCACATGATCCTGCATTGATCACAACTCACATCCCTCATCATGATACATAAATAGAATGTTCCAATGACATAGCAGAAGTCATCACTCCTACTGTTGCTTCAACAGATTCTAGAGTCACTTCTTTGAAATCTTCTAGTGCTTCTTCACAACAGGAAATCAGTCTTCCTAGCATTGTTAATTGGGAGACATTTCTACCTGAAATCTTTTCTCTATTTTTAGAGTCTCACATTATTGACATGGAAGCACACTTTGAGGACATCAGTGTTCTCTTTGATGATGGTTTTGATGAAGTTGCATCAACATTGTCCACTTCAGATATTCATGCTCTACATCATCCTACACATGGTTCTAGATTGTCATCATTCTCATCTATTGGACATGCACCTAATTTGATTATGGCATCCTCTGGCATTGACATGGGGACACCTGAGCACTCTTCGAAGGAATCAAAATGGGCACCATCATCCTTGGATCATCTTCAACATGATTCAAGATCATACATACATCTTCTCATGTGGGAAGATATCCTGCATCTTCAGGTGGTTTCATTTCTTCCCAAGGGAAGGAACATTGTTTGGTGTTCTTAGATCTACATCTAGATCCTTTGTTGACTATTCAATATCACTATAGCAAGAAATGTATTATGGGTGGGGTCTCATAGACCTTCTATCATTTTCTCTCCTATGGGGGGAATCTTCTAGGGAGGCCATCTAAGCCTTCATTTTGTTTTCTCTTTGTTTTCTCTCTTTTGGAGGAAAGTGTTTTCCCATAGGGTTTTCCTTCTTTCTCCATTTTCTGAGAGGTACATTTGTAAATGAGTACCTAAAATGGTGCACTACCAGGACTCATCATTCATAAACTCACCTAAGCTATGCTAAAGGGAGGTGTTGGTGTATAACTCCATGAGTTTACACTAACTCAATCATAGTTAGGTGACTTATAGCACATACCAATTAACATTTTCAACTTGGTGAGTCATTTGTAATAGGTGTCAATAGACTTGACACATCGCCTCTATTTCCTAGGGTAGTTAAGCTATTCTCTTGCTTTGAATATCGCCACCTATCTTTGTTTCGTGGAGTGTTGGGTATGCAACCTTTACTATTTATACCTGATATTTGTTAATACAAATTGTTCATTCTCACTTGTAATCTCTTGTTTGATAGTCTTTCCATGATCTTGGTTCTCACAAACATAAAGATTGAAATAAAGATGGGGAATAATGAAAAAGTTCCCATCATGGGAAAACGAACAATCAACATCCAAACTAAACATGGCAAGAGGAGGAAGATCTAGGATTTTTATTATTCCCCAAGCATAAAAGATAGCCTATTGGGTATTGGACAGATGGTCCAAAATGGTTAGAGAATCCTAATGGAGAATAGAGAGTGCATGATCTTTGATAAAGGAGGTAAAAAAAATGATTACAACAGTGCAGATGATAAGAAACATTATGTTTCCTCTTAGAATGCGTATTGAGTCTATGGCGCTATCTCTGGCATTAACTTTGGGATGGTCTTCAGCACTATTTGAGGTGCTCATAACAGTGACACAATAATTTGCATTTAGTACTGTTGTCCTCAAATTCAGCTATGCTCATTTTTGTAGACAACCCCCAAGAAACTTGTCCATTTCGTGAATGTACACTCTAAGCTCACGAATTGAGACAAGATTCCCCTGATCTCGTGAAAAGTCATTTGACATTCTAGACGGGTTTATGACGTTCCTTTGAAATCAATTTTTTGATATGTGCAAAGATCGTAAGTTGTAAATCAGTAAAAAAATGTCAATTTTTAGTCATTTTCAAGTGTTAGAAAAATTTTTATTTTTGGCATGTAAAGGCAGTTATTTCAGCCGCCCTTACATGCTGAAGTTTGAACATATGTAAAAGCGGTTATAATAATCGCTATTGCATGTTTAAAAGTTTGTTTAATCATATGTAAAAGCGGTTATAAACACCACTATTACATATAATTGAATTTTTGTTTTGTTTTATATCAGAGCGGTCAAATCTCCTGCCACTACATTGTCTTGCACACCTAGCTTGTCTGAGTGGCCGAAATGCCCGCCCATTCAAGATCTTTAGAATCTTGAATGCCGAGTGCCATTAATGGCCACTCATGCCATTCATTAAAGCTAGTTTAAGAGCGTTAAATATGTCTTTTTGATTGACTTTAGTCATTTCATTCCTCCAAACTATTCTCGAGACTCCTCCAACATTGTTCGATCGCGCCACTGAAGGAGTTTGACCCAATCTACCACTATCGAACCTAGGGCTTCGAACCTTGGACAGGTAAGTGTGCTAAATGTCTTTCTAGAGTTTCGCTCAATGATTGTCAGTAGCTTTGTTGTTTCAAATCTATCATTTGTGATGCTTTGTTTCTGTTTTAGATTGTCATTTTTCATTTTGGTCTTTTCCGTGCCCTAGGTTTTTAGGATTAGTATGTGTCATCAATTGTTTGTTCGAACCCAAGGTTTTAGGTTGATGCATGACCTAAAAATGAAAACATCTTTCAGATGTTTCCTAGCATTCAAAATCATGACAGCCAAATTTGCCGCTTAGATCCTTCCAAACTTTGCAACTTCCGTTATGTGCAATGTCAGCAGATTTTTCAGCCCTTACACAGAAGACTGCGAAATACCCTATGTAGTGTCAGCTTTTATCACCGAACAAACACTACAAAAACCGGTGTCAATCTCACATGCGGTGTCAGTGGGAATCACCACTCAAGTATCTTCAACCTCAAGTTCTAGTTTACATGTAATAGCGGCTGATACACTCGCTCAAGCGTTTGAAGTTTCATGCAATAGCAGTCATTCTGACCGCTCGTGCATGTTAAACCAAAACTTTCAAAATACATGCAATAACAGCATTTTCACCTGCTCTTACACCTGATAACTCTCCCAACCTACAATGGCGGTGAAATCACCTGCTTAAGCACATTTTCCTAATTTTTTCCCAACACTGGGAAAATTCACCTTTCAAAACTAAAAGCCTGCTTTTGCCTTCGCCTAGATTTGTGCACTCAAGCCCTTCAAACACATGCTTTCCTGTCCATGATTGTCAAAACATAGTTGACCCAGTTTATCCAATTTTTCCCGTAACTGCGAGATCATGGCCTTTTGCAGTTCTCAATCAATGTTCATGGTGTTCAAATTCATAGTTCTCTCCAGAGCTCATGTCAGAATCATCTCCATCAGAGGGCAGAGTCATGAAGTACAAGTACCAGGGTGTCTTCCCGGTAACGGCAGTGCAATCAAACGTTGATGAAATCAGAGACACAGAAATTAGGCATGTGGACTTGGCCAAGTTTGTAGATAGAACTAAACAAGCAAATCCCTCCAAGCCTATGTAGAAAATCATTGATGGTAGTATTCATTTGGTTGCGTCATTTCCAGTAAGTGCACATAATCCTAAATTTGTTCTACAAGTGGCCAGCCATTACAATAGGGACACTAGAGCTGTGACAGACTCACAGGGAAATGTAATCATATGATTGGATGCAAAATTCATGGACAAAATCTTCATGTGTCCACCAATTGAAAATGTTGGGCAGATTGATTTTGCTTAGGGTCAACAAGACTATGATAATGACATGGAATCTACTAGGAGGTATATAAACAGCAAATGGTTAAAGATTTCTAGGGGAAATTTGACTAGATGGCCTAAGGACCTTCACAGGAGTGATTTTGTGGAGGAAGTGTGTGATTTGATTACTCTCTTGAGTCACATCAGAGGACTCCCTTCCACTTCCAAATTCCAAGACTGGATGTACACTTACATCAAAGTGATTCTACGGGGTAATTAGAAGATATTTTGGGGTGAACAAATCAGCAATGCTTTGCATGAGCAACTAGTAAGAGTCAATACTACCTTCAAATTTTACATGACCTCTTATCTTGTCTATGCTGCTGCAAGCATGAGGAACTTTCTAGGTTTAACCCAAGTAGGAGACATGAGATTGGTCCCAGTGTATGAATACTACCCTCAAATCACTCTGAAGGGGTCAATTCATCATTTTAGAAGAGTCAATGATGCTTTCTTCTTAGTTTTCATGTGCTTGTGGGAAGGTGAACTAGTTCAAAGAAGAGTTTCTGATGAAGCTTGGCAGGTTGTAAATTCTTTTGGTTGCTTATTCTTACAATTTTCCACCTTCACATATCTTCGGGTAGGATACTATCCTGGTTACCCTTACATGATGCCACAGTATCCCAATGATCGCATTGTTCTTATGGAGCTTTGCAGATAACTGATTGTGGTACACAACAAATAGATGGAGCTGAAGAAGTCAAGGATAAAGTCTCCCATTGAAATTGGGAGGTACTTGGTTCAATCTTCCAACAAAG
This sequence comes from Cunninghamia lanceolata, assembly GCA_027924645.1. Taxonomy (NCBI): domain Eukaryota; kingdom Viridiplantae; phylum Streptophyta; class Pinopsida; order Cupressales; family Cupressaceae; genus Cunninghamia; species Cunninghamia lanceolata. The sequence continues at coordinate 8,661,985 of BSBN01000934.1, forward strand.
CGAAGATAATTGACTCCAAGTTACAGTTGGTCACCATGAAAACCTACAAGAAAAGAAATCATTTTGACTTCAGAAGGGTTCAAGATAAAATCAAGAGGAAGTCAACTTTTCATGTGCCAATGGTCGAAGATATATGGGTAGATCTCAGGACTGAAAATGAGATTAGAAAACTAGATTTCTGTAGACTTCATCTAAGTCTAATTGAAGAACTAGGACTCGCTGATATTCTAGATGGAATGGAGGATGATGGGGATGTCCTAGATCACAAATATGAGGTCAAAAATGTTGTGGCTTCACCTCTCCCAGAGGTGAAATAGTCAGTCAAAGAGGAGACATCTATCAAGAAAAGATTCCAACCAATGCTAGAAAACACCAACTTGTGGTTAAGAAGTAAGGGAATCAAGTTGAAAGAATTCCTTACAGGGTCTGAAGAAGAAACACAGGATCAAACAGGTAAGAAGGAAATAGAAAATGGACAAAGCTAAAGCTAAGCTGGACAATCTGGTAGATCTACTTTCACAAGAGCTGCAAGATCAAGAAGAGAGCCTAGAAGAGTGGATAGACATGAAGAAGATCAAGATAAAGAATCTAATCACCATTGGGGTCATCACCAATAGGGAATCATATCTTAAGACTAAGGAGACTCTAGCTCATTGTATTTTCATAATAAAGAGTCTACTTGAAGATCTGTGCCAAGCTCGAGAAGCCAGTGAAGATAGTGATGTCACACTCCTACACCGGCTAGAAGAACTTCCTTGCACCTTGACAAGGGAAGATCATAGTTTCCTCATAGCATAGGAAATGATAAGTTCTTTTGAATAAATGGTACAAAAGAAATTTGAAGAGGAAGCTCCCTCAGTGCTCTCAATGGATAACCTGTATGATCAACATTCAACTCTAAAAAACTTGAAGGATAATTTAGACAAGCATGAAAAGGCAATAAAGCGGTGAAAGATTCAATTCTTTGAGCTCGCACAATTTCTAAAAACACAGCAAAACCAGAGGCATGCAAGATGTCAGATGTTCAAACTATGTACCAGAACTTCCTGAAGAAAAAAGATGGAGGAAGCTAGTACCTTAGCTTATTTTCCCTGAATGATATGTAAATTGAATTTTGTTTTGGAGACCTACACGTGTAATTTTCCAAAATGTAATTACATGTGAAACAAGAGAAGTCTTAAGTCAAATAGGACTCTGTTGTTGAATAAGTCAAAGTAGTTGTAGATTTCCTAAATTTTGTCAAGGTCTTTCCCTATAAATAAAGGGGGCCTCTTTTGTAAATATTATCTTTTGTCTATTGCAAGAAAACTCTGGCGAATTGAGAAGCAAATCAAGACTTTGTGCTTTTTGTGAAAATCAATTTTCAAATATTTATCAATACAAGAAAGCAAGTTCAATTCGAATCTTTGTCTTGGGATTATATGTGTTGTGATAGTTTTGTTCTTACGTCTTGCTATCATAATCTTATTTGATAATAATTGAAGTGTGGAGTTTGTTTCAAGTGATTGAAGAGCGCTCTTAATTTGATTCTGATAGACTTTGTGTTATCAAATCATTTGTGGGTTATATGTTCATGTTTGTGAGAATACAATAGTTTGGAGACTTTGTGCTGCAAGTTGTTATATTTGATTTACTTTTATCATCTTGAAGAGGAGTGAAGACTTTGGGCTGCATTCTACTTCAAACAGTTTCATTTACAAGTAGTAAGTGAGGTAACAGAAAACTTTGTGTTTCTGTGATTTTGTGATAATTTATAAGTCTTCTATCAAAAGTTTGAAGTATAAACATCTATTCTGAAAAAAGAGAATGAGATGAGATGGAACCACCACAAACATAGTTTTTAGTGTACATAAATTTTATAAGTTGTTTGGTTTGCAAAAGTCAAGTAATTAGAGGGAACCTCCCCTTGCTGAGAGGAGAGACTGTGTCTCATCATAGCTATGGCTGATATACCCATTTTTCCGTTAGTGAGTTGACAACAAAATATTCACCCAATAGTTTTTTGGTGACTTTGCTTGGGAAAGGAACGCGCAACTTGAAGCCTCACGCACCAAGTTGAAGCATTTTTAGTTCTTTTCCATTTTCTTGCAAAATTGTGTTTAGCATACTACATTCTGGTAGATTCCTGGTACACCAGAAGCAAGAGGGCTGGTATTATTGATCCTGCATTTGAATTGATGTAGCAGAATAATTTTGGATTCTTAACTCCATGACCTCGTCTTCTGCGCACCAAGAGTTTTCCCCCTACAAACACCAGGTCTCCAATACCAGGTGAAGTTTCTAGTGCCGGTGCTAACAGAGTTTTGTCTGTTCATATGACACCAAGGTTTGTTATACCACCTTTTAATTAGCGTGTCATGGCAGCCCAAGGCCCTTGGGCTAATACCTTTGGTCCTCTAAATTTGACCCCACCATTGCATGAACTACCTCATAGTTCAAAAAAGAATTTCCCCAAATTCTATGGTGACGGGAAAGTTCATCCTAATGAGCACATTTAGGCTTTCTATATAGCCTGTGGTATGATAGGTGTCAAACATGAAGATGTTGCTGTATGACTCTTTGTAGAGACACTACAAGGTGCTACTGCAGACTGGTTTTACCATGTTCGAGCTCAGACCATAATGAGCTGGGCTACTCTCGAAACCAAGTTTGAAGCTAGGTTTAAACCTATGGAAGATGCTCATGCATTGTTGGCACAACTGACACAGATGAAAAAGGAACCTCATCAACCAATGCGAGATTTCATCGCTAAGTTCAACAAATTGAGAAACAGGATTCCCACCACCGCTGAGCCAACAGCGGAGAACCTTAAATGTTTCTTTATCAATACACAACTTCCGGAGGTGAGTTTTCTATTGAGGTGAGCTACTCCTACTGATCTTGCTGCAGCTCAGATTCTGGCAACTGAAGTGGAAGACAATCTTATCCTTGTGGGTAAGATAAGAAGGGATTCTAATAGAAATAAAAGTTCCTCTTCTACTGAGAATGCTTCCACAAGCACCACTGACCCCATGGTGCAAAAGCTAGCAAATGAATTGCTAGCTCTAAAGAGACAAATGTCCCAAGGTATGTCTGCACCTCCTTCTTACCAAGATATACCAAGGAGGACATTTCCAAATAATTCATATCAAGGCAATGCTGCTAGGAATCAAGGACAACACAACCATCTTCCACCTACACAAGGAAAGCTTGCCATTGAGGTGGCACCGGTCAACTCTGTTGTTGGCTATTATGAAGCTGAAAATGAACTTTCTTTCCAACCTGAGTTGGATTATGAAAATGGTGCTAATCTCTTCATAGAAGGAGAAGAAGAGTTAGCTGGTGACTCTACCATCAGCTTTTTGAACTATCAGGATGAAGCTGAAAAAGGAGAAATGTGTGAAGGAGCATATGTTGTTTTCACTAGGTCTCAAAATCAGTCAGCTCTCTAAGCTGATAAAGGGAAGGTGAGAGAAGAATCTCAACCAGTGATTTCAATCGCTAAACGGGGGACTGCACTACCTTTCCAATCAAAAGACCTAGTGGTCAATAAACAAGTAAGTGCTTCTAATGAATTTGTACCTTCCACTTCTACTTCTCAGACTAGTGCTATCTCTACCAAAAATTAGAATGATGGTTTTTCTTCCTCCGTATCTAATTCTTTTCAGCAGTTCGATATAACAGATCATGCTAGGAGAACTTAGATACAAACGTCTAAAGTTGAGTATTTACAGGCTAATCCTGAACAATTTGATAGATTAGCCAAATACGTCAAAAATAAGACTATCCCTGTAGGACAAGAGTTTCCCAAAGCTACTCATGACTCCCCCAAAAACAAGCCTATCCAAAATAATCTTGTCATTACTCCCCTTGAAGCCTCTAGAAAAATTGAACCTTTCGATGTTTCCCTATTAGTAAATGGTCATAAATTGAGCAATTGCGTAATAGATTCTGGAGCCTCTGACAATGTTATGCCTGCTAAGGTAGTAGACGCCCTTGGCCTCACCTTAACTAAAACTTTTGGGAGGTGTTTCTCTATGGAGAATAAGCAAGTTCCACTTTTGGGTCAAATCAAAGATGCCCAATTTGCATTTGTAGCTTTTCCAGATAAGAGAATCAAGATGACATTCCTGGTAGCTGACGTTCCATCGTCATATGGTATTCTTCTTGGGCGTAATTTCTGGAAGGATGTAGGTGGGGAGTTGAACATGGATTTGTCTGAAGCAAGGATACCTATTAAAGGTGTCATGTAGAAGCTGCTTCCTAAGAAGGAGGCGAAATACATTGTTACCCAAACATCAAATCCCAAAGCTCAAATTTTGTTTGAGTCCTTGAGAATGGGTAACTATTTCTTGTCTACAGAAGATGGTTCCAGTTCATCAGATGAGAATATATCGGGTGATAGCTTGGATATGTCAGATGGAGACTCAGAAGAGTTTTTAGATGAAAGTTCAGGTGACAGAATAGTAATACTAGATTCTTCCCTCACTAACGAAGAGGAGTCTTCTGACCAAAGAAAGTCCAAGAAATCAAATTCTGATGAAGTCCAGATTTTAAAGTTTGATGGCAACTGTTCTTTTACCACTTCTGGAGCAAGAGTGGTCTTGATATCGCCACAAGGTGATATCTTACATTTTTCATACAAGTTACAATTTGACAATACCAATAACACCGCCAAATATGAGTCCTTATTGCTTGGATTGGAAGCTGCTCATGCTAGAGGTGTTAAAATCCTTCATGCTCAAGGGGACGCTGAATTGCTGATTTGTCAAGTAAGAAATTTGTACCAAACTAAAAATTAAAGACTGAGATACTATCGCAATCGTGTATGGGATTGCATTGAAGGTTTTGATGCTTTCAACATTTCTGCAGTGCCAAGAGAGTTCAATGATTGTGTAGATTCATTGGCTATTTCTGCCACTCTCATGGTGTCTCATAAGGATTTCAAAGGAAACAAGTACACTATTGAGCTGGTCTTTTGACCAAGTGTACTATATAATGCTAACCATTGGCAGGTGTTCAATGGTGATAACCAAATCATTGCTTTCCTAGAAAAGATGGATAGTTTTGATGAGCTTTACTTTGAAGGAAGTGAATCACCACCGTGGGAATATGTTTCAGAGATAGACTCACAAACCAGCGAAGAATTTCTGCAATTGAAAGGAAATAAAATCCCAAAAGGTTTGGTTTCCCTTGAGAAACTCTTTGATAGACATGACAGGTATATCAAGCAGCAGCAACAACAATAGGATTCAAGTTCCTCTATGGAATTTAAGCAGGTCAATTTGGGTTCGGAAGCAGATCCTAAGATGGTCAACATTGGAAAATGTTGCACTGCTAATGAAAGATTCAAATTCATTACCCTCCTTTGCCATTACATTGATGTTTTGGCTTATCCTATGATGACCTGAATTCTTTCAAGCCTAAGGAGGTTCAATACGAAATTCCCCTCAAAGCTAGATCATTACCTCACAAACAGAAGCAGAGGCAATACAATCCAAAGATATCAGGTATGATTCTTTCTGAAATTTAGAGGATGTTGAATGCAAGGATAATTTTTCCAATTCATCATTCCACATGGATCGCAAACATAGTACCTGTAAGGAAGAAGAACAGAGAAATCCATATCTGTGTTGATTTCAGGAATCTCAACCAGTCTTCCTTGAAAGATAACTACCCTTTTCCCATCATGGACCAAGTGTTGCAAATAGTGACTGGTTCAGAAATGTTGTCTATGTTAGATGGTTTTTTAGGGTATAACCAAGTGGAGTTCAATGAAGATGATCAATTCAAAACTGCTTTCACCACACCATGGGGCACATTTGCACATCACAGAATGCCTTTTGGCCTGATCAATGCTGGCGCCACATTTCAGAGAGCAATGGATCTTGCCTTTAGAGATGAGATGTGTTGATAACTGAGAGGGGGGGGTGAATCAGTTATCCTATTTATTTTCTTTTTGAACTTTCTTATTAATTAATGCAGCATTGAATCAAACACAAAAACATTACCATGAAATAAGAAACACATGACACAGTATTTTTGATGTGGAAACCCTATTAAGGGAGAAAACCACGGGGTGATTAACCCAAAGATTATTCTCTGTTAGAAGAATAGGGAATTACAAAAATGGTACTTGCCAATTAGGGCTCACTGCCCGAGCACACTGCTCACAAAGAGGCCCACTGCCTACAAGGAGACACACTGTCTACAAAGTGATAAGAATCACAGTCTTGAACTGATTGGAAGCATCTACATATGCTGGTGTTCAATTCCGGTTTAGGCTCAGTACACTAATCTGCTGCACTTCATCTTTCCTCTGTTCTTTATTCTGCTATCCTTTCACATACCGGATCTTTCTTACTACTTCTGCTCTGTTATGCACTTATTCACATATGCCTTCACACACTCACACATTTCACAACTAAATCCATCCTCTATATATATCCGCACAAGTAATTTCATCACCTTTCTAGTCGGCATCCGGAACAGTCTAGTTTCTTACAAACTCTGTTCTGTCGGCTGAATCCTTGCTCACCAAGTAATGCGGATCAAGCATATACTTGTAGATATCATTAATCATGTCGGCCAAACATGATTCATGCCTTCACAACCTTTACCATCAACAGTAACACATCCGGAAAATAGTTTGATACTCTGTCAATCAGTTCTTCCTCTGTTCTCACTGTCTCTTAGGAATCCGGTACTCAACTATTCATATCTTTTTCTTTGTTCATCACCGGAGGCTAAATCCTTGGAATATACTACTCAAGGTAGTCCTCTTGACTTCCCCAAATCCGCACTGGACCAAGACACTTCCTCTGAGAGATCCGGACCAATCTGTCGGACCTTGCCACATGCTCTGTTCTTGTTCACCGGACCACAACAATCTTTATTCTGACTTCTGGTAGAGACACACCATGACTTGCGGATATGTGGGATGACCTTTGTTGCCATCAATGACAACAACCATGAATCCATATAGTGTCTCTTGCCAACAATCTCCCCCTTTGGCATTGATGGCAACACTTAGTGAAAAATGACTAAGTGTTTACACTATGCTCCCCCTTTGCTGATGCTTTGTCTTTATATACAATTTCCGGAACTCCCCCTTAGTTGGATTCCTCATTTTTCACTGCTCCTCACTCCCCCTTTGACATCAATGGCAAAGGGTAGGGTCTGCACACCAAATTTTTCAAAAATTTTCTATACATAGCCGCATATTTACATACTCACATATACTGAAGAATGTCTGCAAAGGATGTCTTCAATTGGATCAGTTCTGTAGCCCAACTTTGCTTCATTCTATCCAAAATTGAAATGTGACCACTCAACAAAAATGCAAAAGCTTCTGCCCTTTTGAGATCTGTTGGATCATTAGTTTGGGCGGTGGTCTGAGCATCACTGATGGCCTCATGCATAGTTTCTAACTTAGGGATTATAATCCTTCTAAGTTCTCCCATCCAGTTAGTGATATTCTTTCTTTCCTTCTCAAGGTTCTTTATTTCACTCAAGACTGCAATAGTCTGACATTCTTGATTTACTATGGAGGAAGAGAGAGGATCAAAACTTTGAGATAAACTTTGTAGTTTGTCCCGTTCCTCTTTTATTTTCTTATCAATTTCTGCTGTTGCCTTTGACCAGGATATACAAAATTTGTAAATGTCACCGCCATCCTTAAGAGCATTTTCTAAGCTCTTTATTCCGATACTCATATTTCTCCTATTGTTAGAGATTAATCCTAATACTTCTAAAAATCTTTTATCCAAAAATTCCTTCCCGACCTTTTCTTCAGCTGATTTCTCTAGAGAATCAAAATGTGTATCAACACTGCTGACTAAGGTTTTTAGATTACCGGAAGAGGAGGCTGCCGGATCTATCTGGACCGATGGCATAATCTTCTCAAGCACTCCGGAGGCAGCCTCTATCAACTCACGGTCTTCCATATGAGACTTTAGGAGCTTTTCATTTGCCTTAGCATTTGCAAATGAGGCTATCTTCATTGTCTGCACCGGAGAGAGGGAATCAAAGTTGAATGGGCCTTGTAGTAGCTCCGGTTCATCGATCTCTATTGTTTCTTTGCTCAAAAATTGTTGAACATTTTGTGCAGTGTCTCTTGCCGGAGACAGATGTTTCTTTTCTTCTGCAGTCTTGGAACTATCCTTTGGGATTTTCTCTCCTTCCACATTCTTACCGCTATCAGTCATGGTCTTCTTTACTAGAGTCTTCTCTTTCTCTGCACCCCTGGTACTGTCAACCTCTGTATCTTTCACCACTGCTTCCTTCTCCTGTAATTTCTCTTCTTCTTTGGATCCAGAGACTATAGGGGAAACCGGAGGAGAGATGCTAGCCTGTTCATAGGCCACTTCTTCTGGAGCAGATGGTTCCAAGTCCACAGCTGTTTCTGCACCTAAGTCCTCTACAACAGGAAGATTGAAACTTTTGAAGGCTTTCCGGAGGATCTCTTCTGTCTCTTTGGCCACCTTGTCAGTCTCACCAAGCATGAGTTGATTCATCCTGGCTTTACTTCTGAACTCATCTTTGCAATCTTTGAATATTATGTTCATTGTCTTGGGATCAATTTGAGGATATAGCTGAATAGCTATCTGCTCCCGGATCTCAAGATCTTTTGCATGAGCATTATTCTTTCTTATTTCTAATTCCTTTTCTAGGCTTTTAGGAATTTCAGAAATAATCTCAATAAAAGCTTTATTGTAGATGTTCAAGTACCTTATTATGGCTTCTTGCAGGATCTTTTGATCTGCCTCATTGTAGTCATCATAGAATTCAGCCACCGGTTGAAGGTTCCCATCCACAGTGACTGATTTGACTACACTGTCTAGAGACAGGGTGGGCTTTTCAGAAAATTCTTCTGTCATTTCTTCCTTGTCTCGGCCAGAAGATGATTTACCAGATCCTTTCTTTTTCTGTTTCTTTATTTCTTTCACTCCCTCATCTGACTCAGTTTCTTCTTCATCCTTTTGGCTTTGATAAGCTCTTGAGGCTTTTGTCTTGGATCTCTTACCGGATCCCTGGACTTCCGGTTTTGAGCTTTTGGTTTTGATAGGTGTGGATCCTTTTGATGATCTGGTCCGGGTTGAGGATTCCACTAGAGCACTTTTCTTGCTTTTCTTTTCTGCCTCTTTCTTTTCTTCCTCAGATTTTTTTCTCTTTTCTCGGCTAGCATCAAGTGCCTCTTTTGAGATGCCTAGGCCTTGAGCAATGTGCTCTACTTCTTTTCTCACCTTTCTCTTTATCTTAGGTTCCCTGAGTTCTACATGTATCTTTACACTCAGCTCCTCAAAGGTTCCAAACCTTTCTGCCTTAGGATCTTTGGGCTGACTTAGCATGTGTTGAACATGCAGCTCCACTATCTGTTCATCCACTTCATACCCCATGGGCATGATCCATACAGTTCTTGGTTCCACTGCCTCTATTAGGCACTGATCAGTGTCCACCATAAAGCACACAGAGTCTTTGTATTTTTCAACAAGAGACTGGGGAATTCTCTCTCTTGCTTGCATAATGCTTTGGAAGTTTTTGAAGTATCCCCATAGGGCTGTAGTTCTTGCTTTGGCATCCCCAAGCCCATGTAGATAGTCTCTTATTTGTACTGCAACAGGTTTGTCATTCTGCCATGCCCATCCACTTGATCCAGGCAGCTCATTCATGAAGTAGAAGAATAGACATAATATAAGAGTACCATACTTGAAGGAATTCTTCTTGTCCTTCTTGATTTTCTGTATATTTTCCATTAATTGGCTTAAGACCAGTTCGCAGAGATCATATTCTGCATTCTTCCTTAGCATTTCATAGGCAGTATATACTGCAGTTTCGGATACAGAATTCTCCCTGCTAGAGTGATAGATCTTGTATCCTATTATCGTGGATGCATACTTGATATCCGGATCTGAAATATCTTCAATGGTCATTGCCCTCTTATCGAATTTTGATCCAGTGGCCTCAGTTACAATGTTGTTCTTGATAGATTTGAGGATAGGTATCCCTCCGGAAGAGTATAGACCAGTTACTGCTCTAATTGCCTCTTTTGTGATCTTGTAGGGTCTATCCAGCCATAGGAAGTTGTCATGCATCCTGCTCAGTACATACCGGACCCATTCATCTTCTTCAAAGCAGGGGAAATGAATGAATTGATCAAATTGTTTCTTCTGGATACCCTTATACTTTGGTTTAAGCTCAAAAGCATTGTCTATCAGTTGTTTGTGATAGAGATCTCTCAATTTGAATTTCCCAAATTCCTCAATGCTTGCATGTATGTAAACCCTAATGTCTTCTGTGTGTAAAACTCCGTGAGGAACACTGGAAAATGCTCCTAAGGGATCTACCTCCAATGACTTGTATGGATGTTTGTTAAATTCAGGTCGGGGCCTATCTGAGATTTTTACTATATTTGGAGTAGCCATTTCTTCAAAAGATTTGTAGCAAGATATCGAAAGTGGAAAATACCTTTTACGTCTTCGGTTGCACGGAGTAGCTGGATTGATTTCTTTATGTAATGACTTCGGCAGGAGATCTTCGGTAAACTTGATGAATTTTGTTGCAGAGCTCCGCTTTTCTCTTCTTCTTGGATGTGGAATGATCAAATGATTGTTGAGAAATCCCTTATATCATTTTGCAAACCCTAATATCTATTTGCAATAAATGCTTCACCTATATTATTCCGGTTTGCCTTGTCTGGATAGCTTGGAGTATCCTGGATCAGTCCTGATCTATGAACATCATGCGGATCTTTCAATTATGAATAAATCAAGATAACACATCACAAGGACATCCCAAACACTCTGTCCAATCCGCAGAATAAGATAATGCACTTCCGGATCTCTCCGGACCCTTTTGTAATCCTCTGTCATTCCGGAGCATCTCCCGAAACAGGTCTTACTTGATCGATCACAGCTTCTTCACATCTCCATGCGGACCTCTAAAATATTATCTGGATCATCTCAAGACTTATATCTTTAAACCCTTTACTCCGCATCTTGTGCCACATCAGGCACCACTTGATTGGCTGGGGGAACAGGATTTTCTTTGAGTCTCCCCCTGAGCCAGAGCTCACTTTTTAATTTTCGAAAGAAATATCAACACCAGAGTCTGGTGCGGATCCAACCTCTACATTCTCTGAACTTTTCTTCACCCAAATCTTGCTCATCTGATTCCTAACTTCATCCACATTCATCTTTTGTTTACCCTTGTCTTGATTCTGATTATACACCGGACCTCTTTTGTCCTGATTCTTGCTTCTGCAGATTTTAGCATTATGACCGGACCTATTACAGATTTGGCAAATAACATTTCTTTGTATATTTGACTGATAACCTCTTGATCTGCATTGATTAGCCATATGACCTACTCTATTGCATGTAAAGCATCTACCTTTGAATGAATTGTTTACTTGCATATTTCTGCATTCATGGGATTTGTGTCCATACTTTTTGCAGTTAAAGCACTGTCCGGAGAAGGATGAATTAATCTGATTCATTCTCTTTCTGCACTGATTAGCTTTGTGACCAAAGTGGTTGCAGCTGTGGCAGTATCCATTGAAAGATGGATATCTTTGAGCATTGGGCTGTCTTACCAGAGGTCTTCTAGGCCTATTCCTTGGATTTTCTGATCCAAAATTCTTTTGACCGGATCCGGAGCTTTCTCCTTTCTCATATCCCAAACCATACTTGTCATCTGTCCTCTTTTGACTTCCAAGAAGTACTTCAAGTTGGGCAAAACTTATCTTGAATTTTTCTTTATATTCATTTGTTGTTTGAAGATCTCTTTTGAGAGAGGCAATTTGATCCTCAAGTTTTTCTTCATTATCTTTGGCATCTTCAAGATTAGATTCAAGATGTCTGATAATCCTGTCCATCTGGTGGCATTCTTCTGATTTTTCTTTAAGAGATTGTCTTAGATTGTCTTCAGCTTTTCTTTTTTCTTCAATCTCTTGAGTAAACTTTATAGTTCTTGATTCCATTTCATGTCTTAACATAATGACTTCTTTTGATAACTTTTCACATAACTTGGTTTGCTTAGTCAATTCTTCATTTGTATTGCTTTCTTCACTATGTCTTGCCAATTGTTGGAGCAGCTCCTTTCTCTTTTTCATAGAGAGACTTAATTTGTCTTTTAATTCTCTCATGAATTCATCAGCCTGTTTGAGTCTTTCCTTTAATTCATTGACTTCAGAATTTGACTGTTCAAGATCCTCAAGGGCAGTCTTGAGTTGCTCCCTTAGACCATATGCATCCATTTGAACTCCCAGATCTTCCTCAAGCTGTCAGGCTCTATTAGGAGGAACTTAGCTCTAATACCAATTGTTGATAACTGAGAGGGGGGGTGAATCAGTTATCCTAATTATTTCTTCTTTTGAACTTTCTTATTAATTAATGCAGCATTGAATCAAACACAAAAACATTACCATGAAATAAGAAACACATGACACAGTATTTTTGACATGGAAACCCTGTTAAGGGAGAAAACCACGGGGTGATTAACCCAAAGATTATTCTCTGTTAGAAGAATAGGGAATTACAAAAATGGCACTTGCCAATTAGGGCTCACTGCCCGAGCACACTGCTCACAAAGAGGCCCACTGGCTACAAGGAGACACACTGTCTACAAAGTGATAAGAATCACAGTCTTGAACTGATTGGAAGCATCTACATATGCTGGTGTTCAGTTCCGGTTTAGGCTCAGTACACTGATCTGCTGCACTTCATCTTTCCTCTATTCTTTATTCTGCTATCCTTTCACATACCGGATCTTTCTTACTACTTCTGCTCTGTTCTGCACTTATTCGCATATGCCTTCACACACTCACACATTTCACAACTAAATCCATCCTCTATATATATCCGCACAAGTAATTTCATCACCTTTCTAGTCGGCATCCGGAACAGTCTAGTTTCTTACAAACTCTGTTCTGTCGGCTGAATCCTTGCTCACCAAGCAATGCGGATCAAGCATATACTTGTAGATATCATTAATCATGTTGGCCAAACATGATTCATGCCTTCACAACCTTTACCATCAACAGTAACACATCCAGAAAATAGTCTGATACTCTGTCAGTCAGTTCTTCCTCTGTTCTCACTGTCTCTCAGGAATCCGGTACTCAACTATTCATATCTTTTTCTTTCTTCATCACCAGAGGCTAAATCCTTGGAATATACTGCTCAAGGTAGTCCTCTTGACTTCCCCAAATCCACACTGGACAAAGACACTTCCTCTGAGAGATCCAGACCAATCTGTCGGACCTTGCCACATGCTCTATTCTTGTTCACCAGACCACAACAATCTTTATTCTGACTTCCGGTAGAGACACACCATGACTTGCGGATATGTGGGATGACCTTTGTTGCCATCAATGACAACAACCATGAATCCATATAGTGTCTCTTGCCAACAAGATGGGCAAGTTCATCATTGTGTATCTCGATGACTTGACCATTTTCTCCAAAAACCATCATGATCATGCGCATCATTTATGACAAGTGCTGGAGCGCTGTCGGCAAAATGGTATTTCCCTCAATCCCAACTATTGGCCCACAAGATTCTGCAAGCTTGATACTATTGGCCCACACTATTCCAAGATGCGTACACTTGGGTACACAGGTGTTAGTTATGCCAACAGTTTGTTGGGAAACCAAAATTGGCAGCCTTACCTCTAAAACCAGTGGTGATTGAGGAGCCTTTTCAGCAATGGGGTATTGACTTCATTGGTGCAGTGAACCCATCATCAAGTGTAGGACATAACTATGTTCTCACCGCAACAGACTATTTTACCAAATGGGTGGAAGCTATTCCAGTCAAACATGCTACTTCTGAAGTGGTATGCAGTTTTCTTAAGGAGAACATTATTTCCAGGTTTGGAATTCCAAACAAGATTGTAGCAGACAATGCTACTTGTTTTTCCTCTCATGAGATTACTGAATTTTGCTACGAGCATGGGATCATTCTTTCCCATTCTTTAGACTATTATCCGCAAGGGAATGGTCAAGCAGAATCAAGCAATAAGAATCTGGTCACTATCATCAGGAAACTAGTAGATGAGAATCAGAGAACCTAGCATAAGGCATTGTTTGATGCTTTATGGGCAGATAGAATTACCCCCAAAAGGGCGATAGGCATGTCGCCATTTTAGCTTCTATATGGCCTGAATGCGGAGATACCAATTACCTTAGAATTGCTAGCGTTGAAGTTGGTAAAGGCATTGGAAGATAGAACTTATGATAGTTCTATTGATAAAAGGATCATGTATTTGACTGAACTTGAGGAGCAACGCACTATGGTGGTGGACCATATTGCTGAGCACCAAAATCAAGTAAAGAAACTCTTCAACAAGAAGACAAAGGCTTGTGAGTTTCAGATTGGAGATCAAGTCTTGTTGTGGGACAAGAGGAGAGAACCAAAAGGGATGCATGGGAAATTTGATTCCTTATGGAGAGGTCCGTTCACCATTCATCAATTCTGTGGTGAAAACAGTTTCTTGCTAGAGTATCAGGATGGAACACCATTCTCGTTGCCTCAAAGTGGACAACATCTTAAGCACTTCAATCTCTGAAATATCAGATAAGTTAAATTGTACATTTGTATAGTTTTGTGTTTTATTTTTGCGTTTTCGTTTAGTCTTTTGTGTCTTTTTCTTTTTAGCTTGATTCTATAGCCCAATGGCATGGATGAAGGCACTAAGAGACTAGATTCTACTTCCTTCAATTATTTCAAAGTTTGATCAAAGGAATTTCCCCAGTTACAGTTAGCTATTGTTCTCAAAATCAGCTACGCTCGTTTTTGTAGACAACCCCCACGAAACTTGTCTGTTTCGTGAATCTACACTCTAAGCTCGCGAATCGAGACAAGATTCCCCTAATCTTGTGAGAAGTCGTTTGACATTCTAAATGGGTTTATGACGTTCCTCTGAAATTAGTTTTTCAATATGTGTGAAGATTGTAGGTTGTAAATTAGTAAAAACTGTCAATTTTTAGTCATTTTCAGGTGTTAGAAAATTTTTTATTTTTAGAATGTAAAGGCAGTTATTTCAGCCGCCCTTACAAGCTGAAGTTTGAATATATGTAAAAGCGGTTATAATAACCACTATTGCATGTTTAAAAGTTTGTTTAATCATATGTAAAAGTGGTTATAAACACTGCTATTACATATAATTGAATTTTTGTTTTGTTTTATGTCGGAGCGGTCAAATCTCTCGCCGCTGCATTGTCTTGCACACCTAGCTTGTCTGAGCAGCTGAAATGCCCGCCCATTCAAGATCTTTAGAATCTTGGATGCTGAGTGCCATTAATGGCCACTCGTGCCATTCATTAAAGCTGGTTTTGGAGCGTTAAATATGTCTTTTTGATTAACTTTAGTCATTTCATTCCTCTGAACTATTCTACGGACTCCTCCAACATTGTTCGATCGCGCCATTGAAGGAGTTCAACCTAATCTACCACTACCAAACCTAGGGCTTCGAACCTTAGATAGGTAAGTGTGCTAAATGTCTTTCTAGAGTTTCACTAAATGATTGTCAATATTTTCATTGTTTTAAATCTATCATTTGTGATGCTTCGTTTCTGTTTTAGATTGTCATTTTTCATTTTGATTTTTTCCGTGCCCTAGGTTTTTAGGATTAGTATGTGTCGTCAATTGTTTGTTTGAACCCTAGGTTTTAGTTTGATGCATGACCTAAAAATGAAAACATCTTTCAGATGTTTCCTAGCATTCAAAATCATGATGGCCAAATTCACCGCTTAGACCCTTCCAAACTTTGCAACTTCCATTATGTGCAATGTCGGCAGATTTTTATGCCCTTACATAGAGGACTAGGAAATACCCTATGCAGTGTCAGCTTTTATCGCCAACCAAACACTGCAAAAACCGGTGTCAATCTCACATGCGGTGTCGGTGGGAATCGCCACTCAAGTATCTTCAACCTTAAGTTCTGGTTGACATGTAATAGCGGCTGATACACCCACTCAACCGTTTGAAGTTTCATGCAATAGCGGTCATTCTGACCGCTCGTGCATGTTAAACCAAAACTTTCAAAATACATGCAATAGTGGCATTTTCACCCACTCTTACACCTGATAACTCTCCCAACCTGCAATGGCGGTGAAATCACCCACTTAAGCACATTTTCCTAATTTTTTCCCAACACTGGGAAAATTCACCTTTCAAAACTAAAAGCATGCTTTCGCCTTCGCCTTGATTTGCGCACTCAAGCCCTTCAAACGCATGTTTTCCTGTCCATGATCGTCAAAATGCAGTTGACCCAGGTTATCCAATTTTTCCCCTAACTGCGAGATCATGGCCTTTTGCAGTTCTTAGTCAATGTTCGTGGTGTTCAAATTCACAGTTCTGTCCAGATCTCATGTCAGAATCATCTCCATCAAAGTCTAGAGTCATGAAGTACAAGTACCAGGGTGTCTTCCCAGTAATGGTAGTGCAGTCAAATGTTGATGAAATCAGAGACATAGAAATTGGGCATGTGGACTTGGTCGAGTTCATAGATAGAACTAAACAAGCAAATCCCTCCAAGCCTAAGTAGAAAATCATTGACAGCAGTATTCATTTGGTTGCGTCATTTCCAGTCAGTGCACAGAATCTCGAATTTGTTCTACAAGTGGCCAGCCATTACAACAGGGACACTAGAGCTGTGACAAACTCATAGGGAAATGTAATCATGAGATTGGATGCAGAATTCATGGACAAAATCTTCATGTGTCCACCAATTGAAAACGTTGGGCGGATTGATTTTGCTCAGGGTCAACAAGACTATGATAATGACGTGGAATCTGCTAGGAGGTATATAAATAGCAAATGGTTAAAGATTCGTAGGGGAAATTTGACCAGATGGCCAAAGGACCTTCACAGGAGTGATTTTGTGGAGGAAGTGTGTGATTTGATTACTCTCTTGAGTCACATCAAAGGACTCCCTTCCACTTCCAAATTCCAAGACTGGATGTACACTTACATCAAAGTGATTCTACGAGGTAATCAAAAGATATTCTGGGGTGAACAGATCAGCAATGCTTTCACGAGCAACTGGTAAGAGTCAATACTACCTTCAAATTTTACATGACCTCTTATCTAGGTTTAACCCAAGTAGGAGATAGGAGATTGGTCCCAGTGTATGAATACTACCCTCAAATCACTCTGAAGGGATCAATTCATCATTTCAGAAGAGTCAATGATGCTTTCTTCTTAGTTTTCATGTGCTTGTGGGATGGTGAACTGGTTCAAAGAAGAGTTTCTGATGAAGCTTGGCAGGTTATAAATTCTTTTGGTTGCTTATTCTTGCAATTTTCCACCTTCACATATCTTCAGGTAGGATACTATCCTGGTTACCCTTACATGCTACCACGATATCCCAGTGATCGCATTGTTCTTATGGAGCTTTGCAGACAACTGATTGTTATACAAAACAAACAGATGGAGCTGATGAAGTCAGGGATAAAGTTTCCCATTGAAATTGGGAGGTACTCAGTTCAATCTTCCAACAAAGCGAAGATAATTCACTCTGAGTTATAGTTGGTCACCATGAAAACCTACAAGAAAATAAATCATTTTGACTTTGGAAGGGTTCAAGATAAAATCAAGAGGAAGTCAACTTTTCATGTGCCAATGGTCGAAGATATATGGGCGGATCTCAGGACTCAAAATGAGATTAGAAAACTAGATTTCTGCAAACTTCATCTAAGTCAAATTGAAGAACTAGGACTTGCTGATATTCTAGATGGAATGGAGGATGATGGGGATGTCCTAGATCACAAATATGAGGCAGAAAATGTTGAGGTTTCACCTCTCCTAGAGGTGAAATGGTCAGTCAAAGAGGAGACATCTATCAGGAAAAGATTCCAACCAATGTTGGCAAACACCAACTTGTGGTTAAGAAGTAAGGGAATCAAGTTGAAAGAATTCCTTACAGGATCTGAAGAAGAAACACATGATCAAACAGGTAAGAAGGAAAGAGAAAATGGACAAAGCTAAAGCTGAGCTGGACAATCTGGTAGATCTACTTTCACAAGAGCTGCAAGATCAAGAAGAGAGCCTAGAAGAGTGGATAGACATGAAGAAGATCAAGATAAAGAATCTGATCACCATTGGGGTCATCACCAACAGGGAATCATATCTTAAGACTAAGGAGACTCTAGCTCATCATATTTTCATAATAAGGAGTCTACTTGAAGATCTGTGCCAAGCTTGAGAAGCCAGTGAAGATAGTGATATCACACTCCTACACCAGCTAGAAGAACTTCCTTGCACCTTGACAAGGGAAGATCATAGTTTCCTCACAGCACAGGAAATGATAAGTTCTTTTGAAGAAATGGTACAAAAGAAATTTGAAGAGGAAGCTCCCTCAGTGCTCTCAATGGATAACCTGTAAATCAACATTCGAATCTAGAGAACCTGAAGGATAATTTAGACAAGCATGAAAAGGTGGTAAAGGTGGTGAAAGATTCAATTCTCTGAGCTCGCACCATTTCTGAAAACACAGTGAAACCAGATGCATGCGAGATGTCAGTCGTTCAAACTATGTACCAGAACTTCCTGAAGAAAAAAGATGGAGGAAGCTAGTGCCTTAGCTTATTTTTCCTGAATGATATGTAAATTGAATTTTTTTTTGGACACCTACACGTGTAATTTTCCAAAATGTAGTTACATGTGAAACAAGAGAAGTCCTAAGTCAAATAGGACTCTCTTGTTGAATAAGTCAAAGTAGTTGTAGATTTCCTAAATTTTTTCAAGGCCTTTCCCTATAAATAAAGGGGGCCTCATTTGTAAATATTATCTTTTGTCTATTGCAAGAAAACTCTGGCGAATTGAGAAGCAAATCAAGACTTTGTGCTTTTTGTGAAAATCAATATTCAAATACTTATCAATACAAGAAAGCAAGTTCAATTGTAATCTTTGTCTTGGGATTATTTGTGTTGTGATAGTTTTGTTCTTATGTCTTGCTATCATAATCTTATTTGATAATAATTGAAGTGTGGAGTTTGTTTCAAGTGATTGAAGAGCGCTCTTAATTTGATTCTGATAGACTTTGTGTTATCAAATCATTTGTGGGTTATATGTTCATGTTTGTGAGAATACAATAGTTTGGAGACTTTGTGCTGCAAGTTGTTATATTCGATTTACTTTTATCATCTTGAAGAGGAGTGAAGACTTCGGGCTGCATTCTACTTCAAATAGTTTCGTTTACAAATAGTAAGTGAGGTAACAGTAAACTTTGTGTTTCTGTGATTTTGTGATAATTTATAAGTCTTCTATCAAAAGTTTGAAGTATAAACATCTATCCTGAAAAAAGAGAATGAGATGAGATGTAACCACCACAAACATAGTTTTTAGTGTACATAAATTTTATAAGTTGTTTGGTTTGCAAAAGTCAAGTAATTAGAGGGAACCTCCCCTTGCTGAGAGAAGAGACTGTGTCTTATCATAGCTGTGGCTGATATACCCATTTTGTCGTTAGTGAGTTAATGACAAAATATTCACCCAACAGTTTTTTGGCAACTCTGTTGGGGAAAGGAATGTGCAACTTTAAGCCTCAAGCTCTGAGTTGAAGCATTTTCAGTTCTTTTCTATTTTCTTGCAAAATTGTGTTTAGCATACTACATTCTGGCAGATTCCCAGTACACCAGAAGCAAGAGGGCTCAGGGTATTATTGATCCTGCATTTGAATTGATGCAGCAGAATAATTTTGGATTCTTAACTCCACGACTTCATCTTCAGCGCACCCGGCATTTTCCCCCTACGAACACTAGGTCTCGAAGACCAGGTGAAGTTTCTAGTGCTGGTGCTAACATAGTTTTGTCTATTCATATGACACCAAGGTTTGTTATACCAGCTTTCAATTAGTGCGTCATGGCAGCCCAAGGCACTTGGGGTAATACCTTTGGTCCTCTAAATTTGACCCCACCATTGCATGAACTACCTCGTAGTTCAAGAAAGAATTTCCCCAAATTCTATGGTGACGGGAAAGTTCATCCTGATAAGCACATTGTGGCTTTCTGTATAGCCTATGGTGTGATAGGTATTGAACACGAAGATGTTGCTATACGACTCTTTGTAGAGACACTACAAGGTGCTGTTGCAGACTGGTTTTACCACCTTCGAGCTCAGACCATAATGAGCTGGGCTACTCTCAAAACCATGTTCGAAGCTAGGTTTAAACCTGCGGAAGATGCTCATGCATTGTTGGCACAACTGACACAGATGAAAAAGGAACCTCATGAATCAATGCAAAATTTCATCGCTAAGTTCATCAAATTGAGAAACAGGATTCCCACTACTGTTGAGCCAATAGTGGAAAACCTTAAATGTTTCTTTATTAATACACAACTTCCGAAGGTGAGTTTTCTATTGAGGCAAGCTTCTCCTACTAATCTTGCTGCAGCTCAGATTCTGGCAACTGAAGTGGAAGATGATCTTATCCTTGCAGGTAAGATAAGAAGGGATTCTAATAGAAATAAAAGTTCCTCTTCTACTGAGAATGCTTCCACAAGCACCACTGACCCCATGGTACAAAAGCTAGCAAATGAATTGCTAGCTCTAAAGAGACAAATGTCCCAAGGTATGTCTGCGCCTCCTTCTTACCAAGATATACCAAGGAGGACATTTCCAAATAATTCATATCAAGGCAATGCTACTAGGAATCAAGGACAACACAACTGTCTTCCGCCTACACAAGGGAAGCTTGCCATTGAGGCGGCGCCGGTCAACTCTGTTGTTGGCTATTATGAAGCTGAAAATGAACTTTCTTTCCAACCTGAGTTGGATTATGAAAATGATGCTAATCTCTTCATAGAAGGAGAAGAAGAGTTAGCTGGTGACTCTACCATCAACTTTCTGAACTATCAGGATGAAGCTGAAAAAGGAGAAGTGTGTGAAGGAGCATATGCTGTTTTCACTAGGTCTGAAAATCAGTCAGCTCTCTAAGCTGATAAAGGGAAGGCAAGAGAAGAATCTCAACCGGTGATTTCAATCGCTAAATGGGGGACTCCGCTACCTTTCCAATCAAAAGACCCGGTGTTCAATAAACAAGTAAGTGCTTCTAATGAATTTGTACCTTCCACTTCTACTCAGACTAGTGCTATCTCTACCAAAAATCAGAATGACAATTTTTCTTCCTCCATATCTAATTCTTTTCAGTAGTTTGATATAATTGATCATGCTAGGAGAACTAAGATACAAATGTCTGAAGTTGAGTATTTACAGGCTAATCCTGAACAATTTGATAGATTAGCCAAATACGTCAAAAATAAGACCATCCCTGTAGGACAAGAGTTTCCCAAAGCTACTCATGACTCCCCCAAAAACAAGCCTATCCAAAATAATCTTGTCACTACTCCCCTTTAAGCCTCTAGAAAAATTGAACCTTTCTATGTTTCCCTGTTAGTAAATGGTCATAAATTGAGGAATTGCATAATAGATTCCGGAGCCTCTGACAATGTTATGCCTGCTAAGGTAGCAGACGCCCTTGGCCTCACCTTAACCAAAACTTTTGGGAGGTGTTTCTCTATGGAGAATAAGCAAGTTCCACTTTTGGGTCAAATCAAAGACGCCCAATTTGCATTTGTAGCTTTTCTAGATAAGAGAATCAAGATGACAGTCCTGGTAGCTGATGTTCCAGCTTCATAGGGCATTCTTCTTGGGCGTAATTTCTGCAAGGATGTAGGTGGGGAGTTGAACATGGATTTGTTTGAAGCAAGGATACCTATTAAAGGTGTCATGCAGAACCTGGTTCCTGAGAAGGAGGAAAAATACATTGTTACCCAAACATCAAATCCCAAAGCTCAAATTTTGTTTGAGTCCTCAGGAATGGGAAACTATTTCCTGTCTACAGAAGATGGTTCCAGTTCATCAGATGAGAATATATCAGGTGATAGCTCGGATATGTCAGATGGAGACTCAGGAGAGTTTTCAGATAGAAGTTCAGGTGAGGGTATAGTAATACTAGATTCTTCCCTCACTGACGAAGAGGAGTCTTCAGACCAAATAAAGTCCAAGAAATCAAATTCTAATGAAGTCTGGATTTTAGAGTTTGATGGTAGCTATTCTTCTACTAGTTCTGGAGCCAGAGTGGTCTTGATATCGCCACAAGGTGATATCTTACCTTTTTCATACAAGTTACAATTTGACAATACCAATAACACCGCCAAATACGAGTCCTTATTGCTTGGATTGGAAGCTGCTCGTGCTAGAGGTGTTAAAATCCTTCATGCTCAAGGGGACACCGAATTGGTGATTTGTCATGTAAGAAATTTGTACCAAACTAAAAATGAAAGACTGAGACACTATCACAGTCACGTATGGGATTGCATTGAAGGTTTTGATGTTTTCAACATTTCTACAGTGCCAAGAGAGTTCAATGATCGTGCAGATTCATTGGCTATTTCCGCCACTCTCATGGTGCCTCATAAGGATTTCAAAGGAAACAAGTACACTATTGAGCTGGTCTTTTGACCAAGTGTACCTAATAACGCTGACCATTGGCAGGTGTTCAATGGTGATAACCAAATCATTGCTTTCCTAGAAAAGATGGATAGTTTTGATGAGCTTTACTTTGAAGGAAGTGAATCGCCACCGCGGGAATATGTTTCAGAGATAGACTCACAAACCGGCGAAGAATTTCTACAATTGAAAGGAAATAAAATCCCAAAAGGTTTAGTTTCCCTTGAGAAACTCTTTGATAAACATGACAGGTATATCAAGTAGCAGCAACAACAATAGGATTCAAGTTCCTCTATGGAATTTGAGCAGGTCAATTTGGGTTCAGAAGCAGATCCTAAGATGGTCAACATTGGAAAATGTTGCACTGCTGATGAAAGATTCAAATTCATTACCCTCCTTCGCCATTACATTGATGTTTTGGCTTACTCCTATGATGACCTAAAGTCTTTCAGGCCTAAGGAGGATCAACATGAAATTTCCCTCAAAGTTGGATCGTTGCCTCACAAGCAGAAGCAGAGGCAATACAATCCAAAGATGTCAGGTACGATTCTTTCTGAAATTCAGAGGATGTTGAATGCAAGGATAATTTTTCCAATTCATCATTCCACATGGATCGCAAACATAGTACCTGTAAGGAAGAAGAATGGAGAAGTCTGTATCTGAGTTGATTTCAGGAATCTCAACCAGTCTTCCTTGAAAGATAACTACCCTTTGCCCATCATGGACCAAGTGTTGCAAACAGTGACTGGTTCAAAAATGTTATCTATGTTAGATGGTTTTTCGAGGTATAACCTAGTGGAGGTCAATGAAGCTGATTAGTTCAAAACTGCTTTCACCAAACCATGGGGCACATTTACATATCGCAGAATGCCTTTTGGTTTGATCAATGCTAGTGCCACATTTTAGAGAGCGATGGATCTTGCCTTTAGAGATGAGATGGGGAAGTTCATCATGGTGTATCTCGATGACTTGACTATTTTCTCCAAAAACTGTCATCATCATGCGCATCATTTACGACAAGTGCTAAATGGTATTTCCCTCAATCCCAACTATTGGCCCACAAGATTTTGTGAGCCCAATACTATTGGCCCACACTATTCCAAGATGTGTACAATTGGGTACGCAGGTGTGAGTTATGCCAACAGTTTGTTGGGAAACCAAAATTGGCAGCCTTACCTCTAAAACCAGTGGTGATTGAGGAGCCTTTTCAGCAATGGGGTATTGACTTCATTGGTACAGTGAACCCATCATCAAGTGCAGGACATAACTATGTTCTCACTGCAACAGACTATTTTACCAAATGGGTGGAAGCTATTCCAGTCAAACATGCTACTTCTGAAGTGGTATGTAGTTTTCTTAAGGAGAACATTATTTCTAGGTTTGGAATTCCAAACGAGATTGTAGCAGACAATTCTACTTGTTTTTCCTCTCATGAGATTACTGAATTTTGCTATGAGCATGGGATCATTCTTTCCCATTCTTCAGACTATTATCCACGAGGGAATGGTCAAACAGAATCAAGCAATAAGAATCTGGTCACTATCATCAGGAAACTGGTAGATGAGAATCAGAGAACCTGGCATAAGGCATTGTTTGATGCTTTATGGGTAGATAGAATTACCCCCAAAAGGGCAATAGGCATGTTGCCATTTCAGCTTCTATATGGCCTGAATGCGAAGATACCAATTACCTTAGAATTGCCAGCATTGAAGTTGGTAAAGGCATTGGAAGATAGAACTTTTGATAGTTTTATTGATAAAAGGATCATGTATTTGACTGAACTTGAGGAGCAACGCACTATGGTGGTGGACCGTATTGCTAAGCACCAAAATCAAGTATAGAAACTCTTCGACAAGAAGACAAAGGCTCATGAGTTTCAGATTGGAGATCAAGTCTTGTTGTGGGACAAGAGGAGAGAACCAAAAGGGATGCATGGGAAATTTGATTCCTTGTGGAGAGGTCCATTCACCATTCATCAATTCTGTGGTGAAAATAGTTTCTTGCTGGAGTATCAGGATGGAACACCATTCTTGTTGCCTCACAGTGGACAACATTTGAAGCACTTCAATCTCGGAAGTATCAGATAAGTTAAATTGTACATTTGTAAAGTTTTGTGTTTTATTTTTACGCTTTCGTTTAGTCTTTTGTGTCTTTTTCTTTTTAGCTTGACTCTATAGCCCAATGGCATGGATGAAGGTATTTAGAGACTAGATTCTACTTCCTTCAATCATTTCAAAGTTGGATCAAAGGAATTTCCCCAGTTAGAGCCAGCTGTTGTTCTCAAAATCAGCTACGCTCGTTTTTGTAGACAACCCCCACAAAAATTGTCCGTTTCGTGAATCTACACTCTAAGGTCACGAATCGAGACAAGATTCCCCTGATCTCGTGCGAAGTTGTTTGACATTCTAGATGGGTTTATGACGTTCCTTTGAAATTAGTTTTTTGATATGTGTGAAGATCGTAAGTTGTAAATCAATAAAAAATGTCAACTTTTAGTCATTTTCAGGTGTTAGAAATTTTTTTATTTTTGGCATGTAAAGGCAGTTATTTCAACTGCCCTTACATGCTGAAGTTTGAACATATGTAAAAGTGATTATAATAACCGCTATTGCATGTTTAAAAGTTTGTTTAATCATATGTAAAAGCGGTTATAAACACCGCTATTACATATAATTGAATTTTTGTTTTGTTTTATGTCGGAGCGGTCAAATCTCCCACCGCTGCATTGTCTTGCACACCTAGCTTGTCTGAGTGGCTGAAATGCCCACCCATTCAAGATCTTCAAAATCTTGAACGCTGAGTGCCATTAATGGCCACTCATGTCATTCATTAACGCTGGTTTTGGAGCTAAATATGTCTTTTTGATTGACTTTAGTCATTTCATTCCTCTGAACTATTCTCCAGACTCCTCCAACATTGTTCAATCGCACCATTGAAGGAGTTCGACCCAATCTACCACTACCGAACCTAGGGCTTCGAACGTTAGATAGGTAAGTGTGCTAAATATCTTTCTAGAGTTTCACTAAATGATTGTCAGTATTTTCATTGTTTCAAATCTATCATTTGTGATGGTTCGTTTCTATTTTAGATTGTCATTTTTCGTTTTGGTCTTTTTTGTGCCCTAGGTTTTCAGGATTAGTATGTGTCGTCAATTGTTTGTTTGAACCCTAGGTTTTAGGTTGATGCATGACCTAAAAATAAACACATCTTTCAAATGTTTCCTAGCATTCAAAATCATGACGGCCAAATTCACCGCTTAGACCCTTCCAAACTTTGCAACTTCCGTTATGTGCAATGTCGAGGGATTTTTCTGCCCTTACATAGAGGACTGCAAAATATCCTATGCAGTGTCAGCTTTTATCACCAACCAAACACTAAAAAACTAGTGCCAATCTCACATGCGGTGTCGGTGGGAATCGCCGCTCATGTATCTTCAACCTCAAGTTCTGGTTTACATGTAATAGAGGCCGATACACCTGCTCAAGTATTTGAAGTTTCATGCAATAGCAGTCATTCTAACCACTTGTGCATGTTAAACCAAAACTTTCAAAATACATGCAATAGTAGCGTTTTCACCCGCTCTTACACCTGATAACTCTCCCAACCTACAATGGCGGTGAAATCACCCGCTTAAGCACATTTTCCTAATTTTTTCCCAACACTGAGAAAATTCACCTTTCAAAACTAAAAGCCAACTTTCACCTTCACCTTGATTTGCGCACTCAAGCCCTTCAAACACATGCTTTCTTGTCCATGATCGTCAAAACGCAGTTGACCCAAGTTATCTAATTTTTCCCCTAACTACGAGATCATGGCCTTTTACAGTTCTTAATCAACGTTCGTGGTGTTCAAATTCATAGTTCTCTCTAGAGCTCATGTTAGAATCATCTCCATCAAAGGCCAGAGTCATGAAGTACAAGTACCAGGGTGTCTTCTAGGTAATGGCAGTGCAGTCAAAAATTGATGAAATCATAGACACAGAATTTGGGCATGTGGACTTGGTCAAGTTTGTAGATAGAACTAAACAAGCAAATCCCTCCAAGCTTATGCAGAAAATCATTGACAACAGTATTCATTTGGTTGCTTCATTTCTAGTCAGTGCACACAATTCTAAATTTGTTCTACAAGTGGCCAGCCATTACAACAGGGACACAAGAGCTGTGACAGACTCACAAGGAAATGTAATCATGAGATTGGATGCAGAATTCATGGACAAAATCTTCATGTGTCCACCAATTGAAAACGTTGGGTGGATTGATTTTGCTCAGGGTTAACAAGACTATGATAATGACGTGGAATCTGCTAGGAGGTATATAAACAGCAAATGGTTAAAGATTCCTAGGGGAAATTTGACCAGATGGCCAAAGGACCTTCACAGGAGTGATTTTGTGGAGGAAGTGTGTGATTTGATTACTCTCTTAAGTCACATCAGAGGACTCCCTTCCGCTTCCAAATTCCAAGACTGGATGTACACTTACATCAAAGTGATTCTACAGGGTAATCAGAAGATATTCTAGGGTGAATAGATTAGCAATGCTTTGCATGAGCAACTGGTAAGAGTTAATACTACCTTCAAATTTTACATGACCTCTTATCTTGTCTATGTTGCTGCAAGCATGAGGAACTTTCCAGGTTTAACCCAAGTAGGAGACAGGAGATTGGTCCCAGTGTATGAATACTACCCTCAAATCACTCTGAAGGGGTCAATTCATCATTTTAGAAGAGTCAATGATGCTTTCTTCTCAGTTTTCATGTGCTTGTGGGATGGTGAATTGGTTCAAAGAAGAGTTTCTGATGAAGCTTGGCAGGTTGTAAATTATTTTGGTTCCTTATTCTTGCAATTTTTCACCTTCACATATCTTCGGGTAGGATACTATCCTGGTTACCCTTACATGCTGCCACGGTATCCCAGTGATTGCATTGTTCTTATGGAGCTTTGCAGACAACTCACTGTGGTACACAACAAACAGATGGAGCTTAAGAAGTCAGGGATAAAGTTTCTCATTGAAATTGGGAGGTACTCGGTTCAATTTGCCAACAAAGCGAAGATAATTGACTCCGAGTTACAGTTGGTCACCATGAAAACCTACAAGAAAAGAAATCATTTTGACTTCAGAAGGGTTCAAGATAAAATCAAGAGGAAGTCAACTTTTCATGTGCCAATGGTCGAAGATATATGGACAGATCTTAGGACTCAAAATGAGATTATAAAACTTGATTTCTGCAGACTTCATCTAAGTCAAATTGAAGAACTAGGATTGCTGATATTCCAGATGGAATGGAGGATGATGGGGATGTCCTAGATCACAAATATGAGGCAGAAAATGTTGAGGCTTCACCTCTCCTAGAGATGAAATGGTTAGTCAAAGAGGAGACATCTGTCAGGAAAAGATTCCAACCAATGCTGGCAAACACCAACTTGTGGTTAAGAAGTAAGGGAATCAAGTTGAAAGAATTCCTTACAGGGTCTGAAGAAGAAACACACAATCAAATAGGTAAGAAGGAAAGAGAAAATGGACAAAGCTAAAGCTAAGGTGGATAATCTGGTAGATCTACTTTCACAAGAGCTGCAAGATCAAGAAGAGAGCCTAGAAGAGTGGATAGACATGAAGAAGATCAAGGTAAAGAATCTGATCACCATTGGGGTCATCACCAACAGGGAATCATATCTTAAGACTAAGGAGACTCTAGCTCATCGTATTTTCATAATAAGGAGTCTACTTGAAGATCTGTGCCAAGCTCGAGAAGCCAGTGAAGATAGTGATGTCACACTCCTACACCGGCTAGAAGAAATTCCTTGAACCTTGACAAGGGAAGATCATAGTTTCCTCACAGCACAGGAAATGATAAGTTCTTTTGAAGAAATGGTACAAAAGAAATTTAAAGAGGAAGCTCCCTCAGTGCTCTCAATGGATAACCTGTATCATCAACATTTGACTCTGGAGAACCTAAAGGATAATTTAGACAAGCATGAAAAGGCGGTAAAGGAGGTGAAAGATTCAATTCTCCGAGCTTGCACCATTTCTGAAAACCTAGCGAAACCAGATGCATGTGAGATGTCAGTCGTTCAAACTATGTACCAGAACTTCCTGAAGAAAAAAGATGGAGGAAGCTAGTGCCTTAGCTTATTTTTTCTGAATGATATGTAAATTGAATTTTGTTTTGGACACCTACACGTGTAATTTTCCAAAATGTAATTACATGTGAAACAAGAGAAGTCCTAAGTCAAATAGGACTCTCTTGTTGAATAAGTCAAAATAATTGTAGATTTCCTAAATTTTCTCAAGGTCTTTCCCTATAAATAAAGGGGGCCTCATTTGTAAATATTATCTTTTGTCTATTGCAAGAAAACTCTGGCGAATTGAGAAGCAAATCAAGACTTTGTGCTTTTTGTGAAAATCAATATTCAAATATTTATCAATACAAGAAAGCAAGTTCAATTCCAATCTTTGTCTTGGGATTATTTGTGTTGTGATAGTTTTGTTCTTACGTCTTGCTATCATAATCTTATTTGATAATAATTGAAGTGTGGAGTTTGTTTCAAGTGATTGAAGAGCACTCTTAATTTGATTCTGATAGACTTTGTGTTATCAAATCATTTGTGGGTTATATGTTCATGTTTGTGAGAATACAATAGTTTGGAGACTTTGTGCTGCAAGTTGTTATATTTGATTTACTTTATCATCTTGAAGAGGAGTGAAGACTTTGGGCTGCATTCTACTTCAAATAGTTCCATTTACAACTAGTAAGTGAGGTAACAGAAAACTTTGTGTTTCTATGATTTTGTGATAATTTATAAGTCTTCTATCAAAAGTTTGAAGTATAAACATCTATTCTTAAAAAAGAGAATGAGATGAGATGGAACCACCACAAATATAGTTTTTAGTGTACATAAATTTTTTAATTTGTTTGGTTTGCAAAAGTCAAGTAATTAGAGGGAACCTCCCCTTGCTGAGAGGAGAGACTGTGTCTCATCATAGCTGTGGCTGATATACCCATTTTACCATTAGTGAGTTAATGACAAAATATTCACCCAACAAGTACAATCATCAAAGACCTGTCTAAAATTTGGCATTTGAGGTATGGGCACTTATGTTTTTCTAGTTTGAGTTTATTGTCCAAGAAAGGCATGATTAGAGGGCTACCGACTATTGTAGAGCCCAATGGGAAATGTGAAGCCTGCATACTAGGAAAGTAGCATAAGCAACCCTTTCAATCAGGGTATTCTAGGAGAGAAAAAGAACCATTGGTGTTGATGCACTTTGATTTGTGTGGGCCTATGAAAACCCACACCTTGGCTGGAAATACTTATTTCATGATGTTTGTAGATGATTAAAGCTAAAAAATCTAGGTTTATTTATTAAAAAAATAAATCAGAAGCCTTCAAGAAATTCATATGGTTTAAGGCCTTAGCTGAAAATCAAAGCAACCACTATATTGAAGTCCTCAAAATGAATAGAGGGGGAGAGTACATCTCTAAAAAAAATTAAATTATGTAGGAATGAAGGCATAGAAAAATATTTTATAGCTAGGTATACTCTATACTAAAATGAAGTGGCTAAAAGGAAAAAACAACACCATCTAAGAGATGGTAGCAAGCATGTTGAAAGAAAAACTACTATCACGTGGGGTGAAGCTATAGCAACATTAGTTCACCTATTGAATAGGTTCTCCACAAAGGCTATTCGGGACAAGATTCCAAATGAAGTGTGGACAAACATAAAATGGGGCATGAAACATATTAGAATCCTTAGGTGTGTGGCATATGCATTTGTGTCAAAGGAGAAGAGGTATAAATTTGATGACAAAGGTGAAAAGTGCATTTTCATAGACTATAATGAAGAGTCAAAAGCTTACAAATTGTATAATCCCATCACCAAGAAAGTTGTGATCAACAGGGACATTAAATTTATTAAGAATGAATCAAGGGATGGAACAATAGACAACCCGATGGGTATTTCAGTCATAATACCCACTAAAGATGAAGAAACTTATGAGGACAACTCTAGAGGAGCTCTAGAGGGTAGAAGCTCAAAAAGAAACTATTGTAGAGCTTTGGAAAATAATAGCTCTGAAGGAGTTCAGTTGAGAAACAACTTCAAAGGAGCTTTGGAGATCAATAGCTCCAAAACCTTTTAGCAAAGTGAACACTTCGACACTCATTATTCTTCATCAACCCATCAATCTAGAATCTCTAGAGGTAATTCAGATCCTACACTCACCTCATTGATGCCATGAAGGACAAGGAGTGTAAGAGAAATTTATGACAACAGAAGATATATTGATTTTGATGAAAATATGAATTTTGCTTAGTTTTCTCATAGTGGTCCAATGCATTTTGAGGAAGACATGAAAGAGAAGTGGTGTTACACTATGAATGAATAGTTGGATGTTATAGAGAGGAATGAAACATGGGAGCTAACTGATTTACCCAAGGGTAAACAAGTGATTGTAGTTAAGTGGGTCTATAAGACCAAAAGTATTGTAGAGTAAGATTGAAAGATATAAAGGAAGGCTAGTTGATAAGGGATACAAACAATAGTCTAGAAGAGATTATAATGAGACATTTGCACCAGTTGCAAGGCTAGAAATAGTGTAGGTAGTCTTAGCAATAGCGACCCAACACAAATGGAAGGTGTATCAAATGGACATGAAGTCAACCTTCTTAAATGGAGTTTTGAAAGAAGAAGTGTATGTGGACAACTACCTGGCTATGAAGTCCCATGCCAAGAAGACAAAGTATACATGCTCCGAAAATCCCTCTATAGGTTGAAACAAGCACCTCTGGCATGGTGTAGAAGAATAACTCATATCTACTAAGCAATGGCTTTAGCAAAAGCAGTAGTGAGCCCACACTCTACTTCAAAGAAACTCATAGTGAGATTTTGAATATTGTTTTGTATGTAGATTATATGATTTTTACGAGAAATAGTGACCTTTTCATTGTTGATTTCAAAAAGGTAATGAAAAGAGAGTTTGAAATAGCAGAATTAAGTTTACTAAAATATTTTCTAGGCATTGAGGTCCAACAAACACAACATGGCATATTTATTTCATAAACTAACCATGCCACACAAATTTTGAAGACATTTAAAATGTAGAATAACAAGTTTACCCCAACATCAATAGGTACATGTCTAAAATTAAGCAAAGAGGACAACAATAACGAAGTAAACCCAACCCTCTACAAAAGAATGGTTGGAACCTTGATGTACTTGACAGCTAGTAAGCCTAATTTGATGTATGCAGTAAGCTAGATTTCTAGGTTCATGGAGAGACCTAAGGACACACACTAGCAATTAGGAAAGAGAATCCTAAAATATGTCAATAGCACCAAAGGTTTTGGCATTTTGTATATTACATCCAATGAGATTAAACTAGCTAGTTACATGGCTAGTGATTGGGCAAGTATTGTAATGACACGAAAATCACATTGGGATATGTATTCCATATGGGTTCAAACACAATTTCATGGGTGTTTGATAAGTGGCCCATTATCTATCTCTACAACAAAAGCTAAGTACATAGTAGCAAATGCAGTAGCATGTCAGGCTATTTGGCTAAGAAGAATCCTCGTAGACTTGAATTAGTAGCAAGAAGATGGTACAACCATACATTGTGACAATGCTTATTCAGTAGCCCTAATAAAGAATCTAGTCTTTGACATATGAAGCAATTGCATTGAGATCTGTTATCACTTCATAAGAGAGTTGGTATACAATGGAGAGATTGAACTTCAATATTGCAGATCTGAGGAGCTGCTCACTAATATTTTCACGAAGGCATTGTCAAAAGATTCCTTTGAATGCCTAAGAGATAGGCTTAGTATCATAGACAACTCTAGAAGTGTGTAGCTCTAGAAAGAAGACAACTTCGAAGGTTCATCTCTGGAAAGACAGTCTCATAAAAGCTCTGGAAGTGCTCCGGAGATATAGTACAACACCAGATTAAAAGATAGAAACTCTCTAGAGGTGGTCTAAAAGGATAGAAAAAGCTCTAGAGATCAACTCCAGCTAGGTGACTATAGTAGTTTAGATCTGTAGAGCAACTCCAGAAAGAAAATTGTCGAAAGACACATGTGACTCTAGATTAATGGAGAGTTATGGAATCAATTTGCAGTTAGACAATAACTGAACCAACCCCCTATGTGAGAATTTTTGGATCCCCTTCTTCATCCTATCAAAAGGCTACTATTGTGCAATAGTTATTTGGCTTGCCAAAAATTAATATAGGTAGGTGAGTTTGAAATGTATTTGAGCACCAATTTTTGAGTGAGACAATAAAAGACAAAAAGAGAAAAAATAGAATATGAGAATTAGAAGAAAAATAAGGTAATAAAAATTAATGACAGCAGAGAATAGGGAGAATGGTTTGAACAACAGATCTAGAGAAGGGGCAAATCATTGATGAAATAGTAAAAACAAAGCAGGAGCTCTACATCAAGTTTTTATAAAGGTTTTTTTGTAATTTTTGAATGCAAATACGAATATAAATTTCTGGTTGTTTGCTTCAACTCTAGTCTCTCTAAGTTCTCCTTTTTTGTTTTATGTTTTTCTCCTTCTCTACCCAACATTGATGTAGCTCTCTGGGCAGTTGCCCCCTACCAACACAACCTCACTATTGTATTTTATGTAATTCTTATGTAATATCCTTCTGCTTTGTTCAATATTAAAAAAACTTATCAAGAAACATTATAGAATATAATTTTGTTTCTTGCATCGTATTTTAACTGAGGATATATCAAAACATTATTTTAACCGAGGAACTATGAGATCTAAATATTTTAATCACTGAATTAATGGAGTATTTTCTTGTCTACACAACATTGGTTTAATAAAACATGGTGATGTTTACGGTTCCTATTGTTGGGTTCGGTGAAGCCCAAATTGGCAAGTTTCTCACATATTTGAAAAGGATGTCTTTTGCAACCAACTTCTTTTCACATGTATTGTCAAAATTAGAAGTTTCCCTTTTTGATGGATTTTTCCATTTATTGGAGATGAGACTGATTTATAAATAGTTGGTTGCTGCTTCAATATATATGGTATTCAGAATTAATAAAAGAGATTTTCCCTATAAGTGCATTTAGCCATTATTGGGCAAACCACTATAAATCTTGTGTTCTTCTGTGTCTTCTAAATCTTTTAATTTCTATTCTTATTTTCAGCAATTTTATTTTCATTTGCTTTTGCAATTTTCATCAATAATTGGTATCAGAGCTTGGTGAAGAAGCTCAGTGGTGAAGCGGTTCCTTAGAGATCATTGAAGAATTTTCAAAGCTATGGACGAAGCACATATGGAAGAGAGTCCCAACTGGGATGATTGGGTTCAAGCTCTCATGTCTATATGCCATGGCCATGAAGAGAGTCATAATGAAGTGGGAGCTATTCATCAGATGTTTTTGGATGAATTAAATGATGAAGCTAATTCTATTATTGAAGAGTTTCTTGGTATGTTGGAACTTGGTAGTAACATGGATGAGACGCAAGAAATGAAAAGTGTTGTGGCTCAGTCTAGAGAAGAGGAAGAGGTAGAAGAAATATTTTATTTTGCTGATAATGAAGTTTCTCTTTTCAAGTTGTAGCAGGAGGTCATAAATTCAAACATAACGTGTTTAAGGAATGGTTTGTCTATAAAGAAAAAGGTTAGATTTAATTTGCCAATTGAAATAGATGATTTGGCTACTGAAATCTTAATGAGTGGTAGTGGTTATGGAATCCACATGAGTTTTGGGGGCTTTGGCACAGGATAGGCCAGAGTGGCTCCAAGGTTGTCAACGCATGAGCACATGATGGTGCCCACGGGCCCACATAGGAGGAGTGTTGCAAAGGCAGAGGGTTATGGCATCAGGTGGCTTGGTAGTTGTGATGTTGATTCCCTAAGCCCTACCCAGGCAAGATCTATGTGGGAAGGGGCCCCAGTTGATCGCTCTATGAAGGGATCTTTGTCTATCCTTGTGCCTGAGGAGACTAGACCAGCAGAGTTAGTGTAGTAGCAAGTTAGGGTTAGAAGAGACCTGGCAAAGAATACTGGTAATGTCATATGCAAGAACAATGAGGTTGAATCCCATTTGATGGAAATGGGGGAAGATATTTTTTATTTAGAATCCTTGGTTGAGGAATTTCCCAATCATGGAATGCATGATCTACTGGGGCCTCGAGGGTGGAATGTTGTGTTAGATGCAAAGGTTTTGTCTGGCGGCTTGCGCAGTAAAAATTACTGCAAAGCTATCGAAGGAAGTGAATGTAGTTTTGAGCAGATGATAGCATCAGAAACCGTAGGTACTACAACCATCGTTACGTTAGTAGGGATGCTTCTTGGGACATTTTGTCATGCAAAGGTGTGGCCATTCCATTATTGATCGATCATAAGCCTGATCAACCAAATGAAATTTCACGAATTGAGTCTACCAGTGACCACGTTATTTCTAGAATAGTCCACGTGCTTTTGGCATCCTGGCCATGTCCATGGCTATAGGTGACAAGTACTTGAAACCCTCAATTATATCTGAGCTAGATATAATGATAACAGATCAGAAAGATGAAGATGAGTGCTTGATTCTGACATATGAGAGACTTTGGGAAGTTCTTTCCAATGAATTGGCATGTGACAAAGGAGAGTTGGAGAACATCTTCAGCTACTTTGGCAATGTTTTGGAAGTCTAGGTAATGTTAGACAGAGAAACTAGTTGCCCTTGTGGCTTTGGATTTGTAACTCTCTTTGATCTGGGAGCCATGGAAGATGCCATTGATAAGTTGCATGGGAGAGACTTAAATGGGAAGAACATTTCTATTAGCAAAGCTCAACCTAAGGCAGCACCAGATTCTGATTATGGCTATGGTGTTGGGTACAGAGGTGACTATGGTTACAAAGCACTAGGACAATCTGATTGTTTCAAGTGTGGTCATCCTGGGCATTGGGCAAGAGAGTATACTGCTAGTGGTGATGATGCCTGACATGGGTGTGGTGTAGAATGTGGGAAGTTGTCTAATGGGAAGAAGAAATAGGTGGAGATGTTTACAATGGTGGATTGTTGGGGTTATAATATGACCAGATCATTTCTAGGTGTTACAATTGATTGGGAATCTTGTAAATGATTTATACAGAGTGCCCTTGAATAGAGGTTAAAGCCCTATAATACGGGCTTGTTTTTAAAGTGACGATACAAGTGGAAATGTAAGGGATATCTCTGAGAAGCTATTTGGTCTTCAAGTGGGAGATTGTTGGGTTCGATGAAGTCCAAATTGGCAAGTTTAATTGTTGGGTTCGGTGAAGCCCAAATTGGCAAGTTTCTCTCAAATATTTGAAAAGGATGCCTTTTGCAACTGACTTCTTTTCACATGTATTCGCAAAATTAGAAGTTGCTCTTTTTGATGGGTTTTTCCATTTATTGGAGATGAGACTGATTTATAAATAGTTGGCTGCTGCTTCAATATATATGGTATTCATAATTAATAAAAGAGATATTCCCTGAAAGTGGACATAGCCATTATTGGGCAAACCATTGTAAATCTTGTCTTCTTCTATGTCTTTTAAATCTTTTAATTTCTATTCTTATTTTCTGCAATTTTCTGTTCATTTGCTTTTGTAATTTTTATCAACATCTATGAATGGTAAAAAATAATTGATTATTTAGTTTCTTTTCAGTAAATTATAAAATATAAAACTTCTCTCTTATGGCCCTTTATGGTATATTTATTCCATGCAAAGAATCATCCTGTTCACAAAACAGTTCATCAAATTTGACTTGACACTAGAAAAGCATGAAATCTATTGGAGATTTTTTGTAGATAAACTTGTCTTCTACTTTAATTTGAGGATAAAGAAAGTTTGTATCCGAACTAACAACAATTATCATATGTACCAGTCCAAAACATGTCCAGCAGCCTTGTTTGACATTTTTGTAATGCCCATTGGGCTTATTTATTTTGTAGTTGTATTTCTTGACTTTTAGGTTTAGCATTTAGTTTTGTGGTTGAGTTGTTGGCATTGTGGTTGTATGCCATAACTCACTTGTGTTTCTCCATCTCTAAGGCAATTTGGGCTTATGTATGTTTGTTGTTTTGTGATCAACAGATCACTAGTTTGTTCTCATTTGCCTTCATTTGGTATCAGAACCATCTGAATGAGAGATCTTGAATCCTTGTGACTATTTTTAAGACTGTGAACAAAGGAGTAGCTATGTCCAAAAGGCAAAGAGGTGTGTTGTGTGAAGACGCTGATGTGTGCAGCAAAGAACATTCAAAGGAGTGAAGACCTACAAGCGGTGGAAAGAACACAACTATATCCCCGTGGGAGGAGGCATGCAGTCCATGGTAAAGGAAGCATTCAAAGGAGATTTACAGGGGTTGTTTGAAAGCTGGAGAATGGCATGAGAATGCCTTGTGAAAATTTAAGAGATTTTGCATCTTTTTAAAATTGTTGACCTTGTTTTATTCTTTTTGAAGTTCTCTATTTTAAGAGATTTAAAAGTCTCTTTTCAAGGCCACATGAAAGTTTTTCTTTAAAACAAATTTTATGCCTTATGTTTTATGCCTTATCTCTTAAAGAGCCCATGTGAAAAGTCCTCTTTTAAATTAAGAGGGTAAAAGTCTTTAACTCCATATTTTAAGAGAATTGAAAGTCTCTTTTTAAGCCAAGTAAGGAAAAGAAGTAGTTTTTAAAAGAAGTAAGGAAAAGCCTTTTTTATTGAAAAGAAAGAGTTTTAAAAGGTTTCAGAAATTATAAGAAAAAACAAAAAGGTGCATAGAATGTTTTATAAAAAAATGACATGTAATTATGGGAATGGAATTTTTTAGGAGGGTTTAACATTGAACCTTTTGAAGTCTTTCTTGTAAAAGTGATAAAGGAATTGTTTGTAATTAAGTGCATTTTTGGTTGAAACCGACACTTACTCCAAAGACAAAAATAATATAAAAATCCTTTTGGTGTGGGTCCTATTTGAAAGGATAAGGAGAGTATTCATTTGTAGAGATCTCTCTAGATTTTTTGTGTTGAGCCTTTGGGTTACTGTGCATATTCCCCGTATGGCAAATATGGTAGGAAATGTTATGTCTAACATGTTAATTCCTGTGTTTGAAGGGGACAATTTCACATATTAGTGTACTAGAATGCAAACCCTACTTAAATCTAAATATTTGTGGGAAATTGTACAAATAGGGTATGTAGAACTAGATACAACTACGTTTAATGCATTAAATGATCAACAAAAGAGGGAATACAAAGCAAATGTAAAGAAGGATAATGAAGCCTTATTTTTGGTTCAAGGCGCAATCAATCAGGCTATTTTTCCTAGGATAAGTTGTGCTAGTAATTCTAAGCAATCATGGCACATTCTTAATAATGCTTATCAAGGTGCACAAACTGCAAAACTACAGACAGTGAGGAAATTTTTTGAAAATGTAAAAATGGTCAATAGTGAAAGTGTAAATGAATTTCTAACAAAGGTAGAAGGCCTAGTTAGTCAAATGAAAGTTCTAGGAGAAATTGTGGATGACAAGCATGTCATTGAGAAAATTTTAAGGAGTTTAGTTCCTAAATTTGATGGTGTAGTTTCTAC
This sequence comes from Cunninghamia lanceolata, assembly GCA_027924645.1. Classification (NCBI taxonomy): domain Eukaryota; kingdom Viridiplantae; phylum Streptophyta; class Pinopsida; order Cupressales; family Cupressaceae; genus Cunninghamia; species Cunninghamia lanceolata. Next base: position 8,699,978 of record BSBN01000934.1, read on the forward strand.
AATTGATATTTCCAAAGATCTAACACCTATGCAAATAGATGAACTAAGTGGAATATTGTTAATTGCTGAAGAAAGAATGAAAAGTAATGAGGAAGGTCTAGAACAAGCATTTGCCTCTAAAGTAAGCATAAGAGGTAAAAGAAACATGTTTTCCAGGAATCAAAATAAAAATGAATACAAAGCTGAATCTAGCAATTCTAGAGGAAGAGATAATAGTTTCAGAGGAAGAAGTAGCAACTTTAGAGGAACAGGAAGAGGAAGAAGTAGAAATAATGGGGGAGATAAAAAGAATGTCCAATGCTTTCATTGCAACAAGTTTGGGCACTATACATCAAAATGTTGGAGTAAACAAGGTGAAGCAGAAAAGAGAAATGCTCACAATACTATTGAAGATAAGCAAAATTTGTTTATTTCTTGTTTCAATACAAATGTTAGTGAGAATAATGTATGGTACATTGATTCTAGATGTTCATCGCATATGACATCTAATGACAAATTTGTTTATCAATCTAAATGAAAACCATCATAGTATAGTGGTATTAGGAGATAATCAATCTCATGGAACCAAAGGTGAGGGTACTATTGCAGTTGCAATAGAATATGGTGAGGTAAAACATATCAATAAAACATTGTTGGTTCTAGATCTCAAAAAGAATTTATTGTCTATTGGACAAATGTTAGAGCAAAATTATCAGGTGACCTTTGATGAAAAAGAGTGTATAATAAGAGATAAGTTAAAAAGAAATGTAGTTGTTGCAAGAGCAAAGATGACAGATGATAGGATGTTTCTTCTCCATTTCACCCAAGGAAACCAAGCATTAAGGTCTAGTGAAATGAATGAAAGTAGAATTTGGCATCAAAGATATGCCCACCTCAGCTTTAGTGGGTTAATTTTACTCAAGAGATTTAAAATGGTTGAGGGTCTACCATTAATTGAAAATATAAAAGAAGTGTGTGAAGAATGTGTTGTTGGTAAACAACATAGAGCTAGCTTTCCAATAGGTAAATCTAATAGAGCTAAGCATCATCTTGAGATAATCCATATGGATTTGTGTGGTCCTATGGAAACACCTTCTTTAAATAAATCAAAGTATTTTCTAACCTTCATTGATGACTATTCAAGTAAAACTTGGGTATATTATTTAGTTTCAAAATTAGAAGTGTTTGACAAGTTTGTAGAATTCAAGAGGTTGGTTGAAAAACAAAGTGGTAAGTACATCAAAGTGATAAGGTCAGATAATGGAGGTGAGTACAAATCAAATCAGTTTCTAGATTTTTGTAGAAATCATGGAATCAAGATAGAGTTCACTACTTCTTACACTCCACAACAAAATAGAGTTGCTGAAACAAAGAATAGAACCATTGTTGAAATGGGAAGGAGTATGATGAAAGAGAAGAATTTAGATAAGATGTTTTGAGCAGAAGTAGTTTGCACAACTGTATATCTTCTCAATAGGAATCCTACAAAAGCAATTAAGGGGATGACTCCTGAACAAGCATGGTCTGGGGTAAAGCCAAGTGTTGAACATTTGAGAGTATTTGGGTGTGTTGCTTATGCACACATACCAAAGGAAAAAAGGTCTAAGCTAGATGATAAAGGCCTAAAATGTATTTTTATTGGGTATGGATCAGAAAATAAAGCATATAGATTGTATGACCCAATAGGAAAGAAACTTGTTATAAGTAGAGATGTGATTTTCAATGAAGGAGCAGAATATACCAAGGAAAATGAAACAAAGGGAAAAGAGATAATGATTGATGAAGTTGAAGAAGAAGAAGAAAATGAACCTGAGCCTTCTAGTATAGAAACAAGAAAGTATCAAAAATATCAAAGGAGGACATAAAAGAATCATCCATCAACTCTTATGTTGGATTCAAACTTTGAGAAAATGACAACAAGATCACAAGCAAAAGTGAATTATGCTTTGATAACTCAAATCATGGAAAGTAATGAGCCACAAACATTTGAACAAGATCAAGAAAAAGAAGAGTGGGTTGAAGCAATGAATAGTGAGATAGAAACAATTGAAAGGAATGACACATGGGATTTGGTTCAACTACCTCCTGGTAAGGAAATTATTGGTACAAGATGGGTGTATTAAACTAAGTATAAATCCAATGGAAGCATTGATAAACATAAGGCTAGATTGGTAGCCAAAGGATATACTCAATAGGAAGGTATTGATTACACTGAAACATTTGCACCTGTAACATGAATGGATACTATCAGATTGGTTTTGGCTTTGGCATCTTAGCAGAGTTGGATAGTTTAACAAATGGATGTAAAGAGTGCTTTTTTGAATGGATATATTGATGAGGAAGTGTATGTTTCTCAACCTAGAGGTTTTGAAATACCTTCTAAAGAACATTATGTTTACAGATTAAAGAAGGCCTTGTATGGTCTTAAGCAGGCACCAAGAGCATGGTATTCAAGGATAGACTCATACCTACAGCAGAAAGGTTTCTTAAGAAGTCAATCAGATCTAAATCTTTATATAAGGATCTCAGCTAAGGATATTTTTTTCTTAGTTCTCTATGTTGATGATCTTATCTACACTGGGAATAATTTAGATTTGTTTGTAGAGTTTAGAGCAGCTATGGTTGTTGAATTTGAGATGATAGATTTGGGACAGATGTACGATTTTCTTGGTATAGAAGTATGGCAAAACAAAGGTGAAATATTTATGTCTCAGAAAAAATATGCTTCAGACATCCTACAGAAATTTTAGATGAATAGTTGCAAACCAGTTGTAACACCCATTGAAGTTGGACTTAAGTTGTCTAACTTGGATGTGTCAGATCGAGTGGACCCCACTATATACAGGCAGTTTATTGGTAGTTTGATCTACTTAACTACTACTAGACCAAATATCACATATGCAGTGAGCTTAGTATCTAGGTTCATGTCTAAACCTAAGTAAACACATTGGAGTGCAGCTAAGAGGATTCTTAGATATGTCAGAGGGACATTGAGTTATGGTCTTAGATTTCAGCATTCAGAGGATAGTAAGTTGATTGGCTATACAGATTCAGATTGGGTAGGTTCCATAGATGATCGAAAGTCTTCTTCTGGTTATACTTTTAGTCTTGGTTCTGTAGTATTTTCTTGGAAGTCCAAAAAATAGCTGACTGTATCACTTTCTACAATAGAGGCAGAGTATAAAGATACAACATTTGAAGCATGCCAAACAGTGTGGTTGAGATGACTATTGGAGGATTTACACCAGATACAAAATGGACCTACTTTGTTGTATTGTGACAACAAAAGTACTATACAAATGACTAACACTCCAGTGTTTCATAGCAGGACCAAACATATTGAGATTCAACATCACTTCATCAGAGAGTTGGTTCAATAGAGATTGATCGAGATTGTGTATTGTAGTACAAATGATCAGATTGCAGAAATCTTCATGAAGGCTCTAGCTCATGAAAGGTTTGAGACACTTAGAGATCTACTCCATGTTCTTCCCAATGTTCATTATGGGGGAGAATGACAGCAATTATTATATGCACTAGTCTAAAACATGTGCAGGAGCCTTGTTTGACATTTTTTGTAATGTCCATTGGGCTTATTTATTTTGTAGTTGTATTTCTTGAATTTCAGGTTCAACATTTAGTTTTGTGGTTGAGTTTTTGGCATTGTGGTTGTGTGCCATAACTCACTTATGTTTCTCCATCTCTATATATTGATGCCCTGACTCTTCATCTCTAAGGTAATTTGGGTTGTTGTATATTTGTTGTTTTGTGATCAGCAAATCACTAGTTTGTTCTCATTTGCCTTCACAAATGAAGTGGGGAATCGAAGTGAGGAATCAATTAATAGTAGCATTGACATTTCATTCAGATACATTGCAACTCTTGCCTATATATTCTCTACCAAATTAACATATCACAGACAAGCCAGCCTATCTCATTGAAAGCTTTTTGCTTTTGAGATCAAGTAGTTAGGATGAGAAAAAAAATGAGAGATGTACTACTACCTCTCCATCAAAGGCTCCCAAAATCCCTATTTTCTGCGATTTTTGAAATCTTCTGAGGAGAAATAAGAGCGCTTAATCTCACTTGGATTTAAACCCATTGTATCGGGTACTCATTTTCTTTAATAGTTTTCACACAAAGAGAAAAGGTAATGGTAGCTGAAATTTCTATTCCTGCTTATTTATTTGTTTTTTTTCTATGGAGTATGCTTCACATCCACTCTTTATTTTATGACGCTCATAAGAATTTGATTACAATTGTAGAATGCTTTAATTTGTATACAATGGCTATCTTTCATTTAAAAAAAAAAAAACAGAAAAAGGTGTGACAACACCCATAGATTAGAGATGATAAAAATGTTACAGATAAAAACTTCTTAGCCGGGTTCAAGAGTGAAAACAACAAAAGAGGTCCTTGAAAGACTAGATAAATAGAAAAATTAAACAAGAGAACCATCCCCCTTATACATGGGAATGCTTTTACCCACAACAGTATTGTCTGAGCACTGCACCGATGAAAGAGGTTTTGCCGACGTAAGCCTTCAACAATTCATTGGAATAAACAAGGCAATCGGGGAGAGGACTTAAGGCAAGCCCGACAGCGGTAGTCTTTCGTTACTACTGTTCTCTTTCTCTTTGATGTTTCTCTAGCATAGATGTTATGTTCTATTTTTATTTCTGAGACAGTTCCTGCCCATGATTGGACGATATTTACTTATTCAAAATTATTTTAGAAAAAAAAATAACAATTTCTCTTTCTACATTTGTCTTCAAACAACATGCAACAAATCCTCTTAGCTGAATCATTTATATTCAAACAGTAAACTTATTTATTTATCTTGTAGAACTAATCATTTATCTTCATTACGAGGATATCTTATTTATAGTACCTCAGAAAAGATTTCATCCTTTTATTGTGCAACACCATTAAATCTCTCATCCCATTTTCACCTCCTTAAAGGAGATATAAGCATCTCATCCTTATGAACATAACTCAATCTTGTTTTGCGTATTTATTTGACTAATCTTTTTCAAAAATGTTTCATTTGTTTCCCGTGTGAACGTTGAATGGTTACAATCTGGATAGGGACTTTATTTGATTCTCCATAATTCTAATGACATTGTTGCACTTCATTGATGCGAAATTGATATTGGTATTGAGAGCTGTATAAGTATTTGGGTGTATTGAAGTTCGTATTGATTCCTATCCTGCCTTCTAAGGCTCTTTGAAAGATCCTCTACTTCTATCCTCTTTAAACATAAATTTTAAATATAATTTGAGTTGTTTAGTTTGAAATAATATTGTTAAATCTTTTCTATGGATCAGCTAAGACTTGAATCTAAGATCACTGAGCTGCTGGTCTATCTATGACCAGTCCATCTATGGTCCAAGTGTCCCTCATTCTCCAACACTCCCCTTCAACCATATTAACTTGTCCATGAAAAACATTTAGCATGGTATGAGATGTTGAGGTGCTACTGACCCACTTGTGACCAATCCATCCAAGCGTATCTCATTTTTTAACCAGACATCATTTGAATCATTGTAGAGACATCTCTTGCCACTCTATAAATTATATTTTTTAAAGTCTTGCCTACAATAATAACATGGTTATAAATTATGTAACCACAATAACCATTAGGATTTGCACAAAATGTTCACTATATGAGCTTTGAGGGAAAGTTTTTATAGTCTGATTGTCTATTAACTATGACAATAAGGGAGGTTTGTCTCAGTTGTGTATTTCGATTTGTCTTCAAAGTAATGTTCTTCACTCTTCCATTCAGAGATGATATTTTTTAAGACATCAAACTCTATAAGTATTGTAAGTTCAAATATTTTCATACCATTAGTTTTGGATCCCCTTGGTAACAATCTCCCACAAGACATCCAATACTCTTGGAAAATCTCTAACGTTGAATGATTTAGCATATTATTTTACCACACCGACATTAAAAGAACATCAAAAAAATATACCGTTAGTTACTAATGTCTGTACCAAAAATAACAGTCTAACCCTAACCAGTTTTAGGTTATGTATCTCATAATTTTCATTACAAATTTTATTGGTATAACCAATTCATACAGTTTTACAAAACATTAAAGCAATTGCAGATAAAAATTCACTGGAAGCAGATAAAGAGAATTTTATCTTTTAAAGAATTCCCTTTAATGTTTCGAAGATTTCTCAAAATGAATGATGACAGAGATCACAACGAAATACATAAGGCTACGGGACAAAATGCTATTTCTAATGGGCACCGTAAACGCAAATGAATGTTTATCAGAAAGAGTTAGGTGCTGGATGTAAGACGAGATGCTTTCATATCCCCTTCAAGGGCACCAAAAATTTTCACCGTAAGGGATTTTGGACGCCTTCTGGTGAGAGTTAATAACGCCTCCCTCATACCTTTCTTCCTCCAAACTAATTTTCCCACAGACGCCATGAGAGAAGGTGTAACTGAAAAAATGAATTTATGAAGAAATAATGCGCGATTAATTAGTATTTCTCCCCAAGAATTTACTACCAAAAATGCGCTTCCTACTAATATTTGAAATCAATAATATTTTGGGATGCCCAATTTTGTGCAGATAGCTACACATCTAAAAATAATCACCCGTAGGATGATTGCTTCCACTAGTTTTCTCAGCTAGCTTTTATTGTTTAGTATTTAAAACAGAAATAGTAGTGGTGCGTGCCGTATTCATATTAAAAGAAGGGCCCAAGTGGACCATATTTTCCAATGATTGCAGCTGGTTAGAGATATTACACTGCACAGTTGAAAAGTTATCTGTTTAACAATGCAATGTACACAATAATATTCCACATGTTACTCGTAGCACTTAAAATATAATTGATTGCTTTGGCCTTTCAGAGTTAGAAAGAGCCACAAATTAAACACGACATGACAATAAAAATATATTATAACCACAATTCACTTTTGGTCATTTGGAATGTTCAGTCTTAGGTGTCTTTTTTTATTATTCCACTATATCTACTATATAGAGGTGGTCCACGTCTTATTACATCACGGAGAATTATCGTAATTGTTCAATTTTCATATGTTTATAGAGAGTGAATAATGAAGTAGTTTAGTCTTCTGTTTAGTTACTTTTTCTTATTATTTGAATAGGTTAAGATGAAAATTTTTAATGGAGAAACACTTAAATAATAGTATATTTGTATTGTTATTGGTCCTTCCAAATTGGTTGGAATATTTTGAGGTACAATAAGATTATTTTATTTGATGTCTTGTCTAAAAAAATTTCAATATTAAATTCGTATTGTCTTTGTATCATGGTTTGTGGGCAGCTATAGTGTCATTTATACTTTGCATTGCATGATGAACGATGATGCAATAGCATAATTGAGGACAACTAGCAGTAGTCATTTCTTCTAGGGATTTTTTTTTCAAAGTTTAAAATTGTCTCTTGTTTGGAGAGAGTCATTCTACATCCTTGTAGTCACATTTACACCCAACTAAAGGGATGGTATGAAGATTAGCTAAATTTGAATTTGCGGAAGATAGCCTATGAGTAAATTTTATATGCTTGGTGCTGAAAAAAAGGATTTTGGAAGAATGGAGAAGGAAAAAAATGATGTTGAATTGCCTTTCAGTAGGTGTGGTATTTTGGGAGACCCATTCTTAGTGCTAGAATGAGACAAAGAGAGGATTTTAAATGAGTACTTTGTTCACCCAACAATCTTGACTAGCCTTGGTGCTCAAGGTAGGAAGGCCATAGATTTTGTGAGATGGAATATTTATTTGGAAAGGATAATTTTGGGTTATTTTGGAGTCATTCTTATTTATTATAGCTACATCAATGGCACTAGGTGCATGTGGGAAGGACCACAATGATCCAAGGATGTTCTACAACTATAGAAATGGATTGACAACATTAAGTGCAATCATTTTTGACACCCAAAGTAGATTTGGGTGAGATTCTAGAAAGTTTGAGGGAAATCTTAGAAGATTTTGAAAGAAAAAATATGGATGTGTGAGTAGACAACAAGTATGGGATAAGAAGAAGAAACAAGAGGAGGCTATAAACTAGGAGAAGAGAGAGAGAGGAGATTAAAAGACACACAAGATAATGAGAAAAGGAAGATAGAATAGTAGTGGTAGGATGTGTGACTAAGAAAATAGAAGGAAGGTTAATTCAATGTACCCATGTACATTTATCAATAGAAAAATGATTTGTAAAGCCCATATTTTTAGTTTAATGGAGAAGAATACTTATTTGATGTTGCTCAATGTTAGGTGAATGTGGTTTTCTTCATTTGTGCATATGATTCTTTGACCACTATAATCTCTTTTTTGTTTTCTTATATTGGAGGGTGATTCCTTGCCCTTATGTTTTGAGAAGAGTGTATCTATGTGTATAGATGTATATGTGTGTGTGGGTTGTTTGTAGAAATAGGGCTAAGTGTGTAGTCCTAATAAAAAGGTTGCCGATAAAATTGTAGTGGTGGTTGGGGGACAATTGGAATTGGCTTAAGTGGATGTAGGACTCCTTGCAGCAAGGGTGAAATAAGGTGTCACTATGCAGTGGTGCTATTAGCATGGTATTAGAGCACAACTACAACTGTAGGAAAAGGTGTATTGTTAAATTTAAAATTTGTCAATGTTTAGCAAGGTGGTGGTTCGTGCAAAGAATGGAGCATGTGTCCTTGTAGCAAACAAAGCTACAGTTGGGAGAGTTACAAAAATAAGGAGTGAGTTAGGCCAATAAAATGTCATCAAGAAGAATGGTAGTAGAGTCTATTGTAGCAATAAGAGAAGTAGGGAAGATTGATGAAGTGATAAAAGCTATAGGTGAAGCACAAAAGAGAATCAATGTCATCAAAGGTGGAAAAGGAGAAGGTCATGTTTATAAAAGAGTAGATAGTGGCAATAAGTACAAAAAAAGAGTTGGAACAATATATACATAAAGGGGAAGTTTGAGGCTAGGATAAAATCATTGGGGGAGATTGAGGAAAGATTAGAAGCCTTAGAGAATTAAGAGAGAAGAAGCCATGGATTTGCATGAGTTGTCCGACCAAAAGGGACAAAGAGGAAAAATCAAAGATGATAAAAGAAGATAGAGGAGATTTCCTTGAGAGGCATTGAGTAGGTAGGAATGCCATGTGAGTAGCTCGTGAAAGGAAAGATGGACCATGAGCAGCCCAAGGAAGACCTCATACATAGAAAGATAGAGAAGAAGAAAATCTTTATAGATGAAGACAAGGAATAGGATGCAAACTATATTCTACAAAAGTTGTTACAAAGCTATGAAGAAGGAAGATGCATCCCATAAGTTGCAAATGGCTAAGAGGACAACCATGGTGGAGACAAGTAGAAAGGGAAAGAACAAGCCTTGTGCTTTTGTTAAAAAATTTGTGTTTGGAGATTTAGAGGATAGTAGTGATGAAGAAGGGCATGAAGATATCCTCATGATAGAGGATGAGGCTACAATATAGCCATTACAAGAAGAGGAAGGCATGAAGGTGATAGTGTGTGCATGTGAAGTTGGAGAAATTCTTGACAAGAAAGAATGGAGCATTGCAACCATGTAGGAGTATGAAAAGGACATAGTAGATAAAGAAATTCCACAAAGTGATAGTCTTAGCCAAGGAAGCTTGCCACTTGAGGAGAAAGGTAGGCAGAGGTGCCATGAGAAAGGCTGAATGAAAGAATGTAGCCAAGAATTTATAAGTGGGAGATAGAGAGCTCCCATGATGTTGCAAGTAAATGTAGCAAATGAGTAGTCCACGTATAAGACTACAAGGGTGAAAGAAGAAGTCACCAAGGAGATGGAAGTAGAGGTAGTTAGGGTGCTACAAGTGAGTGCAGCAAGGGAGTGTAAGAAGAGTTGTACTATCCTCATTTCTGGCATGATTACCTAAGGAGGAGAGAGTTAGCCTACTCACCATTCTCATAGGGTAATTCATGTGGTAAGGGAATGACAGAGTTGAAGCTTGGAGAAGGGAATGTTGTTTTTTTACGACTTCAACTATTTTTCTATGGTGAAATGAAGTTTGGAGATGACTTTTGTATTTTTGTGGTATTTGTGGAAAAGTCAAAAATAATAAAATAATTAGCCAAGGAGAAAAGTGACCCAATGGGAGAAGGAAAAATTGATTAAAAATATGGAAAAATGGAAATTAAGGCAAATGCCAAATATATAATACTTAATTTATTAAAATATTATATTTTTAGCCAAAAGGTGGCTTCTCAAGTTGAAAAAGTGAAAATAAAAAAATATTATTTTTTTCTCTCTCCAAGTTGGTAGCCCAAATTGTGGAAATTAAAAATAAATAAAAATAAAAATATTTTCTTATGATGGTGGACTCCAAAATGCATTAAAATATATTTTATATGGGTGCCCAAGTGAGAAAAAATAAAAGGAGGTGTTTGGAGGTCATTTGCATCATTCATGTTATTGGCATTTTGGCATTTTGGAGATTTCTCTTGGCTACAACTTCATTTCAGCTTGTTCTAAGGACAAAAACATTAGATCTTGGTGGTTTGGATGAAAACCCATCCTTCATTGAGAGATGGATCCATTCAGGATTTTTGAGCTTATTTGTATGTTTATTTGAAGATTTGGAGCTTCAACCAACTAGGGTCTGAAAGCTTGGAATGATATATCAGCCAGGGTTTGGAGTTTATTGCAGGTTGAAGGCATTGTGATTCAGATTTCGAGGTCTAATTGGCATATTTCTTTCATTTTCATCCATGTATAGGGTTTACAAGTGCTTGGCTACATTAAATAAGCTTCATTGGTGGAGGATTTCATTTGTCTACAATAAGATTTGCAGATCAGCCATCAGTATTTTTATATCAGATTGCATATTTGAGGATATGAGGGTGTTTTATGATCTATTGTTGCACTTAAACCCTATCGACCTCATCCTTGGTGAAGCATTAGACTTTAGAGCTCTCATTTCTAATTTCTAGGGCACAATTGCTAGGGATTGTAATCAAAAATTTATATCAGTCATTGCAGTAGGTTATGGACAACTATATTCAGTCACAATTGCTATTGTTCATTCACCCTCATTGGCCGCTATACTTGGGAGATATTGTTGCATGTTTATGAAAGGTTTGTTGATCCATTTGAACATGATTGTAGACATATACAAATCTGATTTTGTAATCAGTTAAGATTGTATGTAATGAACTTCATCTTATGAATGTAATTGGCATGATATCATCATCTGGGTATGTCAATGAAGATACTTATTTCAAATCTTTAATTTGAAATTGCATAGCTATTCATTCCTTTCATGTTCTAAGGTCTTATTTAAAATTTCAATCATATATTTTGTGTATTTTCCATGCTATTATTTTTCTATTTCATTACTATATCATGGCAAAAACCTACATGCATTGAAAAAACCAAAACAAATTCAAAAAATCAAAACAACAATGTGAAGAACGTGACAGAATTGGTAGGGGTTTTTATAGTGGTATCAAAGCTTGGATCTTGCCAGCCTATTGGGTTTAGAGTGTTTATATGTAGCCACACAAAGTTGTTCCTCACATGTATTACACTAGAAGAAGAGTAGGCCAGCAAGATGATCAAGAGGAAGAGACTCCAATTATAGGGATAAATTAGGTTGATATGGATCCAGATAGAAGAATTGGGAGTCCTCCACGGGATGATAGGAATGTTGGTGATTTTCTAAGGGAGATAGCTAGAGGACAGCAAGATCTGGCAGTAGAGCAACAACAATTGACCAATGCTTTGACTCAAATGATATGAATGATGCTAATACAAATGATGAATAGAGGCAATGAGAGAGCTATTCCATCCCCTACAAGTGAAGGTAGTGTTATAGGTGCACCTCGTGTTGGGAGAACATGTATTACTACAATAGATAGACCATTGTAGCCTACATTTCTTCCAAGAGAAGAAGAAGAGGAAGAGGCTATTGATGATGGGGAAGAACAACCATTAGTGGATTAATTGGTTTCTATACATGATGAATATGTAGCACTTCCTAATGACATTAAAGAGCATCTAAACTTCAATCAATACTTGAATCAAAGGAAGGATAGAAGAAAGACAATGGTAGAAAAATGATCTAGAAGGAAAACAAGTCAACACAAAGAGTTCAAGGAAGCAATGAACAAGGTACCTCTACCTAACTTTGATGGCAGCGGTAAGACAAGTGCTAGAGTTTGGGTTCACAAGCTAGATACATTCCTCACACTCAAACCAATGAGAGAAGACATGGCTATAGAGTTTGCTACTATGCATCTAGAGGGAGTAACATATGATTGGTGGCATCATGGACTTGTTCCACAAAACAATGCAATGATCAATTCTTATGAGGAGTTTATATGTAAACTCATTGCTAGGTTTGATAGGAAGGATGTGGAGGTCTACTACAAGGATTTGGCATAAATGAGACAGGTTGTTCATGTGGATTCCTACATCAATAAGTTCCAAAAGGTTGTTGTTGTGGTTCCCATTAAATCAGAAAAGAGAATGACAATGTTGTTTTCACTTGACTTAGACACCACTCCTACAACATTTCAAACACAAAGAAAAGTTTGAAAGGCTATAATTCAAATTAGAAAAAATTAATCATCCTAAGTACACACCTCCTAGGATAGACAATGAGGTGAAGAATGAGTTAAGGAGGAAGGAAATTTTCATTTCTTGTAAGGAGCCTTAGGAAAAGCAAGACACATCTTATTGAGGTCAATTCTGATGTGGAGAGTGAGACTATTGAGGATACTAGCTCGAACAGTGATGCAGATCATATGGAGCAACCACCTCAATTAGACCTTGAGGCTAATGATATAGGTGATACAGGTCATGTTACTATTGCATCAATTTCAGGAGTGCCTAGGCATCTTCCCTTTTGTTTGATAGGATTCCTTAAGAGATAATAGGTCACTTGTTTTATTAATAGGGGAGCTACTCACAAGTTCATAGAGGATGGATTGGTTTTGAAGAGGGGTTTACAGACCAAGAAATTTGTAGGATTTAGTGTGATAGTTGCAGATGGCTTTACCATGAGTTGCACTAAGAGGGTACCCCAGCTCAGCATTCAGATGGGTGACTATACTTTCATTGATGATTTCTACATGGTTGGACTTGGTGAGATTGACATTATTTTGGGAGTCCAGTGGTTATAGTCAGTTGGCAAATACATCAGGATTTCCAAAAGATGGAGTTGGAGTTTATGTCAAATGGGAAGAAGATTGTGTTGAAAGTGCTTTTAGATGGAGGACCTAGGGTTGTTTTAGTGAGGAGGATGGAGACATTGTTTAGATATGGTGATGTTGCATGGGCAGCCCAGTGTTTTGTATCTTCCAAATATTCTTCTCATCATCAACAATATCATGTAGATGTCCAGCCAGTGCTTGACAAGCACATCATGGTGTTTGGAGATATCCCTTTTGGTAGGCCACTAGATTGTGGATTTGAGCATGTGATTGAGCTTGAGGAGGGCTCCAAGCCCATTATTGCTACACCTTATCATCATTGGTGGCATTTCAAGGAGGAAATTGAGAAGATGATTAAGGAGTTGCTTTATATTGGACACATTAGACCTAGTTCTAGTCCATTTGCTTTTTCAGTTATTTTGGTGAAGAAAAAGGATGGTACCATGTAGATGTGTATTGACTATAAAGCCTCGAATAAGAAGACAATAAAAAAATAGGTATCCCATTCCCAAGATCAATGAGTTGGTTGATGAGTTACATGGGGCCATGTACTTCTCTAAGATTGATCTTTGTTCAGGGTATTATCAGATTTGTGTCTGTGACGAGGATATTCATAAGACAACATTCCAATGCCACTATGGCTACTATGAGTTCTTGGTTATGCCATTTGGTCTTACTAACACTCCTAAGATACATTTTAGTCATTCATGAATGACACTTTTAATAAATAGTTGCGTAAGTTTGTGTTGGTATTCTTTAATGACATCTTGATTTATAGTAAGTCATGGGAGGGGCATCTTTAGCATCTTGATGAGGTACTTGGTATTATGAAGGCATAGTCATTATATGCTAAGGATTACAAATGTGATTTTGGGATGATTGAGATCCTCTACTTGGGACATGTGATCAGTGCTGATGGAGTTAGAGTTCATCAAGAGAAGATTCAAGCTATTTAGGATTGGCCCACTCCTAGGAACATTTCAGATTTGAGAGGTTTCTTGGGCTTATGAACTACTAAATGAGGTTTGTTAAGGGGTTTTCATAGTTGGCACCACCAGTTATGAATCTCACTAAGAAAGGGGCATTTAGATGGTCAAATGAGGTTCATATTACATTTGACAGGCTCAAGGAGGTGATGAGTATTTGTCGAGTGTTGGCATTACCAAATTATATGTAGTCCTTTGTGTTGGAGTGTGATGCATCAGGAGAGGGCATTGGATCTAGGTTGATATAGAATAGACATCCCATTGCATATGAGAGCAAGAAATTGAGGGATACATATTGGATTTATTCCACCTACGACAAGGAGATTCTTGCCATCATGCATGCATTGGAAAAGTTTCATCAATACTTGGTGGGTGTGAAATTTGTGGTTAGGATGGACCATAATAGCTTGAAATACTTCTTAGAGAAAAAGGGTTTAAATGAGTGACAAAAAAATGGCTGAGTAAGATCCAGGCCTATGATTTTGACAATGAGTATGTGAAGGGAAAGAATAACATTGTTGTTGATTCACTTTCTAGGAGGCCTCCTATTTCTTCTATGACTGAGATTTTAGCTGATTGGAAATCTCAACTTTTAGTTGAGTATTCCAAGAACACATTTACATGCAATCTCATGGATGGTATGATTCATGATTATAGATATATGATGGTAGATGATGTGATTTATTAAAAGGACATAATTTATCTAGTACTTGAATCTAACTTGAAGTAGAATATTATGAGATCCATCCATGACACACCTCTAGCAGGGCATCCATGGTTTTTCAAAACCTATAGACAAATTAGAGAGAGATTCTCATGGATGGGTCTCAAGGATGATATTTTGTAGCATGTTAGAGAGTGTATGACTTGTCAGTAGAACAAGTCAGAGCATACTTTCCCAGCAGATTTACTTCAGCCATTGCCTATTCCAAAGTAGAAGTGGGAAAGTATTTTAATGGATTTCATTACAGGTCTACTGAGAGTCTAGGGCAGGGATTGCATATTTGTGGTAGTTGACTGGTTGACCAAATATGTACACTTATTTTCTATACCATCAGATTATTCATCACTGTAGGTTGCAGATTTATTTTTTTATAGAGGTGTTTAGATTGCATGGGCTCCCTAAGACCATTGTCAATGATCGAGACAACGGGTTTCTCAGTGTGTTCTAGTAGTAGTTATTCTGATTAGCTAGTATAGAGTTGACACCAAGCACTAGCTACCACCTACAGATAGATGTAAATATGGAGATAATGAATCAGTGGGTAGAGGGGTATCTATGCAATTATGTTGCGGGGCAACAATATGCTTGGATTAGGTGGCTACATTTGGGTGACTATTGTTACAATACCACCTATCACATGTCGATTGGCATGTCACCATTTAGGGCCTTGTATAGTTGTGATGCTTTTTTTTTCATAGACTTGACCTTTGATGATAGTAGAGCTCCCAAAGCTAAGGAGTTGATGCAAGATAGTCAAGATATCTTTAAGGCACTTAAGGATAATATTCAATAGGCCCAAAATTAGCATAAGGTGTATGCTAATAGACAGAGTTGAGAGGACTTTTGAGGTTGGTGATTTGGTATTTTTGTGCCTTCAGTCGTATAGATAATCTACATTGAAGAAGAGTGGTGTATAAAAAAAGAAGCCCAGGGTCTATGGTCCCTACAGGATTGTGAGGAGATTTGGAGAGATAGCATATGAGCTTGAGTTACCAATGAATAGCATGATTCATAATATCTTTCATGTGTCATGCCTCAAGAAGGCACTTAGACAACATGTTGTTTCTTCTCCAGATCTTCCACCTCTTGATGAAGAGGGTAGTTTGATATTGGTTCCTGATAAGTTATCTTGGATATGAGGGAGCATTAGTTAAGGAATAGGGTGATCCTTGAATATTTGGTGAGATGGGAAGATTTACCATTGGAGGATGCTACTTAGGAAGGAGAGAATATTTTGCAGCATCCTAATTTGTGATTTCTTGAGGGCAAACAATCTTGGGAAGGGAGGACTGTAATGTCCCCATTTCTAACATGATCACCTAATAAGGAGAGAGTCGGCCTATTCACCATTCCTGTAGGATAATTCACATTGCAATAGAATGACAGAGTTGAATCTTGGAGAAGGGAATGTTGTTTTTTTATGGATTCAACTATTTTTCTATGGAAAAATGAAGTTGGGAGATGACTTTTGTATTTTTGTGGTATTTGCGGAAAAGTCAAAAATAATAAAATAATTAGCCAAGGAGAAAAGGGACCCAATGGGAGAAGGAAAAATTGATAAAAAATAATACGGAAAAATAGAAATTAAGGAAAATGAAAAATATATAATAATATATTTATTAAAATATAATATTTTTAGCCAAAAAGTGGCCACTCAAGTTGAAAAAGTGAAAATAATAAATATTATTATTTTATTATTATTATCTCTCCCTAAGTTGGTTGTCCAAATTGTGGAAATTAAAAATAAAAATATTTTCTTATGACAGTGGACTCCAAAATGCATTAAAATATATTTTAAATGGGTGCCCAAGTGAGAAAAAATAAAAGAAGGTGTTTGGAGGTCATTTCAATCATTCGTGTTATTGGCATTTTTGCATTTTAGAGATTTCTCTTGGCTGCAGCTTCATTTCAGTTTGTTCTAAGGATGAAAACCCTTAGAACTTAGTGGTTTGGATGAAAAGACATCCCACATTGAGAGATGGATCCATTCAAGATTTGTAATTTATTTGATTTACATGTTTATTTGATGATTTGGAGCTTCAACCAGCTAGGGTATGAAAGAGGAATGATAAATCAGCTAGGGTTTGGAGTTTATTGCAGGTTGAAGGTATTGTGATTCATATTTGGAGGTCTAATTGGTATATTCACTTCATTTTCGTACATGGCTAGAGTTTGGAAGTGTTTGGCTACATTATAGAGGCTTCATTAGTGGAGGATTTCATTTGTCTACACTCAGATTTGCAAATCAGACATCAATATTTTTATATCAGATTGCATATTTGAGGATTTGAGGGCTTTTAATGATCTATTGTTGCACTTAAACCCTATCAACCTCATCCTTGCTAAAGTGCTAGACTTTGGAGGTCTTATTGGTAATTTCTATGGCACAATTCTAGGATTTGTAATTAGAAATTTATATCAGTCATTGTAGCAGGCTTTTGGAATTGAGCTATAGTTGAATGTTCCATGAAAGAGGTTGTAGAATCAACCTTAAGGAAGAGACTAATAGCATTTCCTAGGGTCTCATAGATTATGAGGAGTGATGGATAACAAAGGCAGAAAGTTATTTTGAAGAGGAACGATTATCCTTGTAAAGAGATTTGTTAATCTTCCATTTAGAAGATAAGGGTGCGAATTACTTTATGGAAACACTCATAAAGGAGTATATTATGTGGTGTGAGATGTGATCTAATTAAGATATGTTTTGTAAAGAGGCAGCAAATGGTTTAAGAAAATTAAGATCTATCTTTTGTGAGGTAAACTATTAATAAAAGGCAGCGGTTAACATTATGAAGTGATACATATATGAAAAGACAACAATTTGTTGGATTAAGGCAGCGATCCATCTTAGAAATGTAGTGATTATAATAAAGGCAGTAATTATATTTAAGGGAAGCAATTATCATTCATAACTAGCAATGATCAAGGGTTAAAAAGAACAACAATTGTTTAAAGGTAGTGATCGTTTGAAGTCATTGCTCTTCATAAAATACATATCCATTCGCAAAATTTATATTAATTCACAAGAGACATAACCTTTGATCGATATATAAAAGGTGGTAGAAGTTGGTTTCAAAAAGGGGGAGATGGATCAATCAATCATCGATCATTGGATGTTTGAATATTACAGCAGACATTTGATCTGTAGAATTATATCTATTTATTTAGTCATATAGACTATTAAGGATAGCAAAGGGATACACTACAAATTCTGAACTAAACTAGAAGTTCAATAAGAATCATTATTGAATATATAGGTCAGATCATTATTGATTGTCAACTATCTTTACTTATTACATATCACTATCATATATAGAATACATAAAATATTTGCAATAAACTGTCAACATGGACAAGAAGGAACTATGCACTATGGGAGAGAACATCTAACGGCACCCTTTACATTGACAGGTAGGGAGAGAGCAGCTAGTAGGGCACCCTACTGTCATGTGAAAGGGAGAGAATGGCTATGGGAACCCAAGGGCAGAATTCTCCTCCTAATCTCCATGTTGAGGGTTTATTGACAAATTCAAGTTCACTAGTCAAAGAAGAATGGTGAGGGGACTTCTTGAAGGGAGAACTATTGACTGAAGGCACCCTGCCATGCCTCCCTATACCACCCTCTTCTATGACTAAATTTTGTAAACAAACTGGGTTAGTTGCATGGTAATCTCTCTATATTGATATTGTTTATGAATTCAAAGGAAATGTAATCTTGTCTAACCCTAATGATTAAAGATGTATATATCTATATATTTTGTATATTTTTTCCTATGTTATGACTGTAGAATGCAGAGTCCAAGAATTATGTAATTTAAAAGATATTCTATGTGGTAAATCATAAACCCCAATCCTAACTTGTGGCATTTGAATTTCTAGGCAATTTAGTCAAGGGACATTACAAACATCATTGGATTATACGTCTATTTATCTATTGATAACTAACATGTTTGTAGGAGCAAAGTTAGGCTTATCTTGCTTCAAACATTCAATTCGTAAGTTACAACCCTAACTATGTTAAATTTGTAATTCTAGGGCAAGATTTATGGCAAACCCAAAAGGGGACATTACAACAAGATCATATAATCTTTTCAATAAAAGTGGTAGACCCAAAATCCTGAGAAACAATGGTTGTTCAAAGCATCTAGAAGACTAGATCCGTGTTCAGACACAAGTTTCTGGGTTGGTTACAGCATTAAGCAATTAATATAAGATTGCACATAGCAAAGTGATTGCTACCTGCGCCCTACTGGAGGTCGGTGCATAAGGTGATCATTAGGCGATTATGTTGCCAACGCAAGAGCTCCAAGTGTATCCATGATTAAGTTCACCCAAAGAAGTTGTACACACATAGGTTGGGGTCTAGTAATGAGAACAAATGAATAACAGTCAGCAAAATGTGAAATCAAGACAACAATTGAAAACTTGGCACTAACCTATACAGCATTCAAAGGAACATTTCCATATGAAATAGCAGCAACAAAATTAATTGCAAGAGTTGCAACATTTACGGTAAGTTGAAACTGAATAAATTTTTGAATGTTTGCATAAATTGACCGCCCCTAGCGAACAACCTGAAAATATGGATAGAAAACTGTAAGTTATATGTCACTTGTGGAATCAACCATGTAACCATTGAGATGTAAATTACATATAAATACACATCTCTAGAAAACCTTTACAACAGGTTTCCTATGGTCCCCATTTCTAACATGATCACCTAATAACGAGAGAGTCAGCCTATTCACCATTCCTGTAGGATAATTCACATAGTAACAAAATGACAGAGTTGAATCTTGGAGAAGGGAATGTTGTTTTTTTATGGATTCAACTATTTTCTATGGAAAAATGAAGTTGGGAGATGACTTTTGTATTTTTGTGGTATTTGTGGAAAAGTAAAAAATAATAAAATAATTAGCCAAGGAGAAAAGGGACCCAATGGGAGAGGAAAAATTGATAAAAAATAATACAGAAAAATAGAAATTAAGGAAAATGAAAAATATATAATATTATATGTATTAAAATATAATATTTTTAGCCAAAAAGTGGCCACTCAAGTTGAAAAAGTGAAAATAATAAAATATTATTATTTTTGTATTATTATCTCTCTAAGTTGGTTGTCCCAATTGTGGAAATTAAAAATAAAAATATTTTCTTATGACACTGGACTCCAAAATGCATTAAAATATATTTTAAATGGGTGCCCAACTGAGAAAAAATAAAAGAAGGTGTTTGGAGGTCATTTGCATCATTCGTGTTATTGGCATTTTGGCATTTTAGAGATTTCTCTTGGCTGCAGCTTCATTTCAGCTTGTTCTAAGGATGAAAACCCTTAGAACTTAGTGCTTTGGATGAAAAGACATCCCACATTGAGAGATGGATCCATTCAAGATTCGTAATTGAGCTGATTTACATTTTTATTTGATGATTTGGAGCTTCAACCAGCTAGGGTATGAAAGAGGAATGATAAATCAGCTAGGGTTTGGAGTTTATTGCAGGTTGAAGGTATTGTGATTCATATTTGGAGGTCTAATTGGTATATTTACTTCATTTTCGTACATGGCTAGAGTTTGGAAGTGTTTGGCTACATTATAGAGGCTTCATTAGTGGAGGATTTCATTTGTCTACACTCAGATTTGCAAATCAGCCATCAATATTTTTATATCAGATTGCATATTTGAGGATTTGAGGGCGTTTAGTGATCTATTGTTGCTCTTAAACCCTATTGACCTCATCCTTGCTAAAGTGCTAGACTTTGGAGGTCTCATTGGTAATTTCTAGGGCACAATTCTAGGATTTGTAATTAGAAATTTATATTAGTCATTGTAGCAGGTTTTGGACAACTATACTTAGACACAATTTCTATTGTTCACTCACACTCAGTGGCCGCTATACTTTGGAGTTATTGTTGCATGTTTGTGAAAGGTTTGTTGATTGATTAGAGCATAATTGTATACATTTGCAAGTCTAATTTTGTAATTAGTCAAGACTATATGTAATCAACTTCATCTTATGAAAGTAATTGGCATGATATCATCATCCAGGTATGTCAATGAAGATACTTATTTCAAATCTTTAATTTGAAATTGCACAACTAGCTAATCCTTTCATGTTCTAAGGTCTGATTTGAAGTTTCCTTCATATATGTTGTGTATTTTCGATATTATTATGTTTCTATTTTATTACTATATCATGGTAAAACCCTACATGCATTGAAAGAACAAGAACACAAGAAAAACTACACAAAAACAAATTCAAAAAATTAGAACAACAGTGTGAAAAATAGGACAGAATTGGTAGGGGTTCTTACAAGAGTGTTGCACATAAGTCACTACAAGTTAGTGCAGAAGGAGAGAAAATCCCAAGTGTGATTTTCTATCAGATATCCCATCTCTTCTTTCATGGCATCCATCCATTTTTTACTATCTTTGTCATTATAGGCTTCTCTGAATGTGGTTGGTTCAACTTGATCAGAAATTAGCAAATGTTGATGAAAATCATCATATTTTAAAGGAGGTCAGTGCTCCCTGGTGAACCTCCCCAACTAAAGAAATGATTCCTAAGAAATACTCTGCTCATGATTTTCTATCCTTCACTATTTCCCTATCCTTCAATGTGAGTATGAGTTTGAAATTTAGGTGAATTTATGCTAGGCAGTTGTTGCATATTGATGGGTGACTAAAGTAAATGATGTCAAAGACGTCTTATATGTTGTGGCAGAGGTAAGGAATAAGGAAGTATATTTCCAAGTAAACCACCTTGTGGATAAGATGCCATACCTGAAGAAATGCACGATAGGTTTGAAGAATTATCTCAGGCTAAGCTATTTTCATGATATAGCCATAGATTATGAGAAGCGCTTGGTTGATTATGAGAATGGTCCACTATAGATGTATATGTTGGGTAGGATTTGGATGGATATTTCTCATATGTGGGGTAGAATTTGAACACCCCTACACCTATGTTGAAGTATTGGGAATGTTAGGCACCTATGCTTGATATGTGTACGGTGGTGTACTTCGAATGTTTGGAATCATATTAATAGGTAGATCTTGAAGTGTGACTTGCAGAGGATTATACACATCACTCCCACTTGTGATGTCTTGAAGAGGAACATGCTCTTTCACTAGCATCCCCTGTTCTACTAAATAGGGCATTATTTTTTCATTAAAAATCACATCTCTGGTGCGAGTGACCTACTTTGAGACAGGATCCCATAGCCGATAACCATACTTCTCATCTCTATAAGCAATGAAGATACATCGTTTAGATTTTACATCTAAATTTGTCTTTTTCCTATGGGATGTGAATGAAAGCTCCACACCCAAATACTCGTAGATGACTGTAGGAGATCCTCTTTCCCAACCACTTCTCTTCTAGAATTTTAAAATCCAACTGAGAGGATGGAGCGCAATTAATCAAATACATTTTTGTATTAACTACCTCTGCCCAAAATTATTTTCCCAAACATGCATTAGAGAGCACGCTGCAAGCTCTCTCAAAAAATGTTCTATTCAACCTCTCTGCTACACCATTTTCTTGAGGTGTGAAAGGAAGAATTTTGATCCTCTTAATGCCATTTTCTACATAGAATTGATCAAACTCTATCAAATAAAATTCACGGTAACCGTTTTTAGTTTTTAAACACTTGATTTTATTTCTAGCTTGGTTTTCAACAAGTGGTTTAAAATTCTTAAACATGCTAAAACTTCCAATTTTCTTTTCAGCATATAAACCCAAACCCTCCTAGTGTAATCATCTAGAAAAGTAACAAAATAATTAGACCCACCAATTGATGTTACCCTCATGGATCCAAAGACATCTGAATGCACTAGCTCTAATGGGCATGCTTTCTTCTCATGTTCTTTGGTGGAGAACATGGTCCTCTTTTGTTTTCCATATATACAATGTTCACATAACTCTAAATCAATCAATTTTAGTGTTGGGAGCTGATCCCTTTTGTGCAAAATCTCAAGGCCTTGCTTGCTCATGATCAAGCCTTTTGTGCCAAACTTTGGTGTCATTGTCCACAATTGCCATTGCAGCTCCCACTTGAGTTTGACTCTCCAACACATACAAGGTACCTAATTTGCATCCTCTAGCAATTACCAATGCTCCTTTTGTTACTTTCCACATGGTTGATTCAAAAGTGATGATACAACCTTGAGTATCCAATTATCCAACTGAAATCAAAATCTTTTTGAGTTAATGAACATGTCAAACATCTTGTAGCAGCCAAATATTTCCATTTTTCAATTTTAATAAAACATCACCTTTGCCAACACTATTATAAGGTTCATCATCACCAAGATAAACCTTACCAAAATTAATTTCATGATAGCTATTGAAGAACTCCTAGCATGATGTGGCATGAAAGGATGCTCTAGAATCAAGAACCCAAACATCTTCTATAGCTTCTCTAATAGATAGGACAAGAGCTCCCCCATCTTCTTCATATGTCGCATTTACATCATGTTCTTTGAAATGATTTTTAGTCTTCTTGAATGACCAACAATGTTTCTTTATGTGGCCTTCCTTGCAACAATACCAACAACTTAAAAAACTTAAATGAATGGGATGAATGGGAGTGCTAAGCATGAAACCTCCATTTTGAATCATGATGAACAAGGGACTATTTGTTCACCTCTTTTGGTCACCAAGTCAGTTGGGGGTGGCTCTGACCTCGGCTTTCTAGGAAAAAATGTGCTTGGTGAGGATGGACTAGGGCATGATCCTGTCAATGCTGGTATGGAGGTTCCATCTCTCATAGAATAGGTTAATGGTGCTGGTTTGGGTGTCTGCAACACTCCAGTCAGGGAGGATGTTGTTGGCAGGTCTATTGAGGGGCTTTAGGTCCCTAGGGGCCCTAGGAAAACCTTTTCTGTAGCTGTGTCTAGTTTAGGTGCTTCATATCACTCACCATAGCTTGGCTCTCGGCATATCCCTTGTGTCTGAGAGTCTCCTACTATGGTGTGTGGCTCAGAGGTTACTGAAAATGAAGAATTCTACCACAATAGAGGAGTGATGTGTAGCTTTAATAGATTATGGCCCTGTCTGTCCAATCTCCTTTTTTTGGGTCATGGAATCGTGGAAGCCACTTGTTGAAGGTAAGATTGAGTTGTTTCCTAGTGCAAGAGGATTCTTTATTATGACATTTGCTTCTTCAGAGCAATGAGACTTAGTGCTTGATGGTAGGGTTTGGTTGTGGGGGGACCATTCCCTCTCCATCAAGCCCTGGAATCTTTCCTTCAATCCCCTAACTGAGCCGCTTAACATCAAACCTATTTGGGCTTGTCTTCCAAATCTCCCTCTATTTTTTAGAGCATTCTTGCTATGAGACCATAGGAAATGCTATTAGTCTCTTCCTTAAGGTTGATTCTACAACATCTTTCATGGAACATTCAACTATAGCTTGCATCCTTGTGGATATCGACATTTCTAAACCTCTTCATGTGGATGTGTTCTTGATAGTAGGGAAAAGGCCCTAGAAACAACTTTGGGATTATGAGGGCATCCCTTTTAGATGCCAAAAGTGTTTTTCTACTGGTCATTTGGCCTCTAGTTGCCCTCTCTTATGATGCAAGAGAGCTTCAACTTGGTGGAAGGATGCTCTCCTAGGTCACGCGACTGTCAATGCTTCCCAAGAGGTATGTTTGTCTCAGGGGGATGATTCCTTTGAGGAGGTTGTGCTCCCTTTTGGGGCTGCTTCTAAGAGGATGGTGATGGCTACTGCTGCAAATTCCTCGCATTCACTGAACTCTTTGATTTACTCATTGGCCAATTTGGAGGCTCCTCCTATTCTGGCTAGGACTTTGTCTTCTATTCTAGATTCTTCTTTGGTCTTGCCTTCTTCAGGCTTGGCTTCCCTACGTGCGTATTCTTTGATGTCTGCTAGAGTTTTCTGTGAGCCCTCTTTGTTCATGGCTTCGAGAGAGGCTCCCCTCTCTCCTCAATCTGTTGATGCTGGTTCTAAGCCCTCTTGGATAGTGGTCCAACATAGGAAAAAAGGTCCTTTGCTCTCTAGTGGGAAGGGATTTATATTTTCTAGGTCAGGATTTGGGGTGGTGTAGATCCTTGTTGTTTTCTCTTCAACTAGGCTATTGTGCCTATGCTATCGATCTGTTGTTCTTGGTCTACTGCATCTAGGATCTAGTTCTTTTAGCTGTTGGTTTTTTGTAGCTTAGCTCATGTTGTTTTGTTTTGTTTCTGCCCTTGGGGCCTTGTTGGTAAGGGTTCAACCCCTTATCAGCTACATATCTTTATCAAAAACAATACCAGTAACTTATATTTTTGCCCCTTGATTTTGATCTTTTACTGGACTTTGATCTTCTCCTATAGTTATTTCTTTCTGTTTCTTGTGATCTCCCCTACTGCCAGTTATGATGAGGTTCATTGATTTTTTCTTAACATGTCCTCACTGAGAAAAATCTCTACAACATCATAATAATGAAGAACACTTCCTTTGTTGTCGGATGTCGAGTTACTAATTGCCATGACAACTCCTTCCCAACTATTGGGTAGAGAACACAAAAGTAATATGGCTTTGATTTCATCTTCCCAACTAATATTGACATAAATTAATTGGCTGATCAAAGAATTGAATTAAATCAAATGGTTAGAAACATTACCACCTTCTTTCACCTTCAAATTATATATTTTTTTCATGAGGAAAACTTTGTTGGATGGAGAAGCCATTTCACACATGTCAGACAATTTGTCCCATAAACCCTTTGTTGTCTTCTTGGATGCAAGACTGAACAAAACATTGCTAGAAAGAGAGAGAATGATGGTAGACACTATTTTCTTGTCCAATATGTCCCAATCTTTGTCAGACATCGTAGCTGGTTTCTTGGACTTTCCCTCTAACATGATGGAGAGGTCTTTTTGAATCAACAAAGCTTCTAGTTGTACCTTCCACATGCCAAAATTTTGGCCCAAAAATTTCTCAATTCTCTATTTATCTGCATCCTCCATCTCTTCACAATTTGCCTCAGCTCTGATACAAAGTGTTAAATAAATTGAGTAGATAAATAAACAATAAACAAGCAGAAGAAAAACAACTTAAAACAGCAAGTTATGTGGTTCACCAAAATTGGCTACGTCTAGGGGAATAGCAAGGAATCTCTTATTATTCACAGCAAAATGGTTTCATCAATCTTTTACAAGTGAATAAATCACAAATATATATATAGAGCTCTTCAAGGCAAATGAAGAGTCTGAAGAGATAAGGGAGTTGGAAGGTCGATGATGGTTAGACTTCACAACCAAACATTTTCTTGCCTACACAACATTGGTCTAATAGGACATAGTGATGTTTACAGTTCATAGTGAAAATGAATTGATTATTTAGTTTCTTTTCAGTGAATCCTAAACTATAAAACTTATCTCTTAGCGCCTTTTATGGTATATTTATTCCATGCAAAGAATCATCTTGCTCACAAAATAGTTGAATCATCTTGCTCACAAAATAGTTCATCAAATTTGATTCGATACCAGAAAAGCATAAAATCTATTGGAGAATTTTGTAGATAAACTTGTCTTCTACTTTAATTTGAGGATAAATAAAGTTTGTATCCATATGAAGTGGGAACCAATTAATAGCGTTTGACATTTCATTAAGATACATCGCAACTCTTGCCTATATATTCTCTAGCCAATTAACATATTACAGGCAAGCTAGCCTATCTCATTGAAAGTTTTTTGCTTTTGAGATCAATTAGTTAGGAGGAAATATATGAGAGAGGTGCTACTACCTCTCCCTCAAAGGCTCCCAAAATCCCTATTTTCTGTGATTTTCAGAACCTTCTGAGGGGAGATAAGAGCACTTAATCTCACTTGCACTTAAACCCATTGTTGAGTACTCATTTCCTTTAATGGTTTTCACACAAAGAGGAAAGGTAATAGTAGGTGAAATTTCTGCTCCTACCTATTTATTTGTTTTTGTTTTTTCCTATGGAGTATGTTTGACATCCGCTCTTTATTTAATTATGCTCATAAGAATTTTATTACAATTGTAGAATGGTTTAATTTGTGTACAATGGCAATCTCTTGTTACAATTGTTCTCTTTCCTTTTGATGTTTCTCTAGCATAGATGTTATGTTCTATTTTTATTTCTGAGACAGTGCCTTTGCATGATTGGACGATATTTACTTATTCATAATTATTTTTAGAAAAAACATAATAAATTCTCTTTCTACATTTGTCTTGAAACTACAAGCAACAAATCCTCGTAGCTGAATCATTTTTATTCAAATAGTAGACTTATTTATTATTTATCTTGTAGAACTAATCATTTATATTCTTTACAAGGATATCTTATTTATAGTACCTCATGCATGTTTCCATCCTTTTATTGTGCAACATCATTAAATCTCTCATGCCATTTTCTCCTCCTTAAACGAGATATAAGCATCTCATCCTTATGAACATAACTCAATCTTGTTTTGCGTAGTTATTTGACTAATGTTTTTCAAAACTATTTCATTTCTTTCCCGATTGAACTTTGAAATAACTTTGAATGGTTACAATGTGGATATGGACATTATTTGATTCTCCATAATTCTAATGACATTGTTCAACTCCATTATTGTGAAAGTGATATTGGTATGAGAGCTATATAAGTATTAGGGTGTATTAAAGTTCGTATTGATTTGCATCCTCCCTTCTAGCCCTCTTTAAAAGATCCTCTACTTCTATCCTCTTTAAATATAGTTTAAGTTGTTTAGTTTGAAATTATATTGTTAAATCTTTTTTATTGATCAGCTAAAGACTTGAATCTGAGATCATTAGTTTGTTGTTGGGATGTTCTATGACTGAGCTACTTGTATATTTGTGATCGGTCCATCTATGGTCCAGGTGTGGCTCATTCTCCAGACACTCCCCTTTAGTTACACTACCAGTGCTTGGAGCTCTTAACTAGTCCATGAAAAATGTTTATCA
Source organism: Cunninghamia lanceolata (assembly GCA_027924645.1). Classification (NCBI taxonomy): domain Eukaryota; kingdom Viridiplantae; phylum Streptophyta; class Pinopsida; order Cupressales; family Cupressaceae; genus Cunninghamia; species Cunninghamia lanceolata. The sequence goes on from BSBN01000934.1 coordinate 8,727,773, forward strand.
TGGTGTGAGGGGTTGAGGTGCTCTACCACTGAACTACTGACCCGCTTGTGACCGGTCCATCCACTTGTGACCAGTCCATCTAAACGTGACTCATTTTTTAACTAGATATCATTTGAATCAATGTAGGGACATCTCTTGCCACTAAATAACTTCTATTTTTTAAAGTTTTGTCTATAGTAATAACATGGTTATAAATTATGTAATCCCAATAACCATTAGGATTTACACAAAATGTTCACTATAGGAGCTTGATAGAAAAATTTTATTTTTTGATTGTCTATTAACTATGCCTTTGAGGGAGGTTTGTCTTAATTTTGTATTTTGATTTGTCTTCCAACGTAATGTTCTTCACTCTTCCATTCAGAGATGATATTTCTTAAAACATCAAACTCCATAACTAACAATCTCCCATAAGACATCCCATAGTTTGACTATTTTTTATTTTTTTTATTTCTATCTCTCCTTCACAAACTGCAAACAATTATTCTTGTTGACTGTCATTGCACATTGCCGAAGGATCTATGCCAGTGTTAAAGAAACCTGGCCTTTAACTTGACAAGTTTTACAAAACATTAAAGTAGTTGCAGATAAAAATTCACTGGAAGCACAGCTAAACAGAGAATTTTATCTTTTTAAAAATTACCTAACACATTCGGGCTTCGACCTTTCATGTTTCAAAGATTTCTCAAAATGAATGATGACAGAGATCACAACAAAATACATAAGGCCACGGGACAAAATGCACCTTAAACTCAAATGAATGTTTATCAGAAAGAATTAGGTGTTGGATGTAAGGGGAGATGCTTTTGTTGGAAATTTAATCTTCCATCAGTGTTCATTTAATGCTGTCATCCCCCACGTCAGGATTGGGATCCTCAAATCTCCCCAACACCGTTGGCTCTGGGCAATTAATTCCGATAGGTAAGTTTGAATTTGAAGTTTGTTTGAGTGCCCATTTTTTGGGCATGTGGAATGAGACAAAAAGGAGGGAAAGGTTAGTTATCAGAGATAGATAGAATGTAAGAAACATGAATACTACAGTAGCAGAGGAATGTGAAGAAGTATCATAGTAGAGAATGACAGAACAACATAAATAGGAATGTTGCAGCAGTAACAGTAAGACAACTACGGAGTTCATACAGGCAGCTCCGGATATAGTTTGTAGCTCCAATGACTGGAGCAAATTAGGGAAAACAAAGAAGCAGCTCTAACTGTAGCTCTGCATTGTAAATTGTAAGAAGTTTTGTATGTAACCTCAAAAGGAATATATAGAAATAAATATTGTTGTCGTTGTGTTTATCTTCTCTATTTCTGTATTTGTTTTTCTTGGTGGTTAGTCTGTCTACCTCCCCTGCTCTCCCCCTACTTCCGCCAACAAGTGGTATCAGATCCCCATTTTTTTGGCCAGTTACAGTTTGTGGGTATTTTACATAAGCCCTAGGTTGTCTAGGCATTATCAACCTTCTTAGATTTGAGAAGCATGGCAGGTGGGGACAGCAAAGGATGGCAGTAGCCACCTATTTTTGATGGGAAAAACTATGATATTTGGTCTAAGAAGATGAAGACCATTCTGGTTGCAAATGACCTATGGGATTTGGTCACAAATGGGTTCACAGACATCACAGACCCAGCAGCCTATGCAACCCTTTCTAATGCTCAAAGAAACTAGTTGAAGAAAACCAGAATGAAGGATACAAAAGCCCTCAGTCTGATTGAGGTAGCCTTGATAGAGGCTATCTTCCCCCGCATTGCAACAACAAACTACTCAAAGTAGGCATGGGATATATTGAAGAACAACTATAAGGGAACTGACAAAGTAAGATCAGTCAAGCTCTAGTTGTTTAGAAGAGATTTTGAGACCCTTCAGATGAAGGAGAGTGAGTCTATTTCTGACTTTCACACCAGGGTTTCTACCATGCTAAATTAGCTAAGAATAAATGGAGAAACCATGGATGATGAAAGGATTGTTGAAAAATCCTAAGGAGTCTACCCTCTAGATTTGACCCTATTGTCATAACCATTGAAGAGACAAATGATCTATCCAAGATGACAGTGGATGAGTTGATGGGCTCTCTACAAAGCCATGAGAAGTGGTTGAATAGATCTGCTCCTTCCATTGAGCAAGCCTTCAAGGCTCAGACCAATGCAAGTGGTAGGGGAAGAGGAAGAAACAACAGAGGTAAAGGTCAAAGAGGTAGAGGAAGAAGCAACTCCAGAAGAGAAGTTTCATACAGCCAAGAAGAGGCAAGCACCTCACATCCAAACTATCAAGAAAAGAAGAAGAACAATAGATCTGATCAAAGGTATGACAAAAGTAATATTCAATGCTATTACTGTCATAAGTTTGGTCATTATCCTAGTGAGTGCAAAAAGAAACAACATGACCATGGAGGTCATAATGCTAATGTAGCAAATGAAAATAAGGCTAAAAATGAGAATCAGTCTAAGGTGTTTATTGTGTGCAACCTTGCTAAGAAGAGTAGCCCCGAAGTCTGGTATTTGGACAGCGGGTGTAGCAACCACATGAGTGGTAATAAAAAATTGTTTGCCTCCATTGACAGAAGTGTCAAATCTGAAATCATGATGGGGAACAGTCAAAAGGTTCCTATCATAGGAAGAGGCATCATCATAGTCCTTAGCAAGCAAGGTGAGAAAATGCAGATCCAGGATGTATATTATGCCCCCGGCATAAAACATAACCTACTGAGCATTGGACAGATGGTCCAAAATGGTTACAGAATCCTGATGGAAAATGGAGGGTGCACAATATTCGATAAAAGAGGCAGTAAGAAAGTCATTGCAGCAGTATAGATGACAAGAAACAGAATGTTTCCTCTGTCACTTACTCCGGCACCATCTTCAGTGCTAACTTCGGTGCTATCTTTGGCATAGTTTCCAGCACTATCTCCGGCGCTCACAGTAGTTGGATAGCAAACAACCTTCGGGATAGTCATCAAAGACCCATCCAAATTGTGGCATTTGAGGTATGGGCACTTAAGCTTTTCCAATTTGAGTTTACTATCTAGGAAAGGCATGGTTAGAGGGCTACCAAACATTGTAGAGCCCGATGGAAAATGTGAAGCCTACATTTTAGGAAAGCAGCACAGGCAACCCTTTCAATCAGGGTATTCTAGAAGGGCAAGAGCACCATTGGAGTTGGTGCATTCAGATTTATGTGGCCCTATGAAGACTCCCACATTAGGTGGGAATGTATATTTCATGACCTTCATTGATGATTACAACAGAAAGATTTGGATTTATTTTTAAAAAAATAAATTAGAGGCCTTTGAGAAGTTTAAGGAGTTTAAGGCATCAGCTAAAAAGAAAAGTGACCGCTATATCAAGGCCCTAAGAACAGATAGAGGGGGAGAGTATATCCGTAAATAATTTCTAAATTTCTACAGGAATGAAAGCATTCATAGACAATTCACAACAAGGTATACTCCACAACAAAATGGAGTTGTTGAAAGGAAAAATAGAACCATCACAGAGATGGTAGTAAGCATGTTGAAGGCAAAGGGACTGTCAAATGATTATTGGAGTGAAGATGTAGCAACAATGGTCTACCTATTGAATAGGTGACCTACAAAGGCCATTCATGATAGGATTCCATAAGAGGCATGGACAAATAGAAAATGGAGTGTTGAGCACCTAAGAATCTTTAGGTGTGTGGCATATGCATTTGTGCCTAAAGAGAAGAGGTAGAAATTTGATGATAAAGGTGAGAAATATATCTTCATAGGCTATAGTGAAGAATCACAAGCCTATAGACTGTATAATCCCATGACCAAAAAGGTTGCGATCAGCAGGGATGTTGAATTCATTGAGAATGAAGCATGGGATGGAACGGTGGATAGCACCACGGGTATTTCAGTCACAATACCCCTTGAAGATGAAGAAGCTCTAGAGGACAGCAACTCTAGAGGAGCTATGGAGAGCAGCAGCTTGGATAGAAACTACCGTAGAGCATTGGAGAACATTAGCAACTCTAGAAATGTTCAGCAAAGCAGCTCTAGAGGTAGACAACAGCATTACAGCTCTGGAGATCAGCAGCTTTAGAGGTCTGCAACTCTGGAGATTAGCAGCTCCAGAGGTCATTATAACAGCAGCTCTGGAGGTCATCAGCATAGCAGCTATGGAGGTTAGAACAACAGCTCTGGAGGTTGTCAAAACTGCAGCTTCGAAGGTCACAATAGTAGCTCCAGAGGTCACAACAGTAGCAGCTCTGGAGGTAACTCAGACCCCACACTCGCATCAATGATTCCACAGAGGACAAGGAGTGTGAAGGATATTTATGACAGCACAAGTTATGCTGATGATGATGAAGATTTAAATTTTGCATTGTTTTCTTCTAGTGATCCAATCTACTTTGAAGAAGTTGTGAAAGAAGAGAAATGGTGTGAGGCCATGGCTGAAGAATTAGATGCCATAGAGAGAAATGACACATGGCACCTAACTAATTTACCCAAAGGTAAACAAGTGATTAGAGTTAATTGGGTCTATAAGACCAAGTCTACTGCTGAAGGAAAGATAGAAAGACATAAGGCAAGGCTAGTTGTCAAACAATAGCCTATAAGAGATTATGATGAGACATATGCACCAGTTGCAAGGTTGGAAACAGTTTAGGCAGTCATAGCAATTGCATCCCAACACAAGTGGAAGGTGTTTTAGATGGATGTAAAGTCAGCCTTGTTGAATGGAGTGCTAAAAGAGAAAGTGTATGTAGAGCAGCCACCTAGCTATGAAGTCAAAGGGTACAAACAACAGTCTGGAAGAGATTATGATGAGACATATGCACCAGTTGCAAGGTTGGAAATAGTTTGGGCAGTCATAGCAATTGCAGCCCAACACAAGTGGAAGGTGTTTCAGACGGATGTAAAGTCAGCCTTGTTGTCAAAGGGTACAAACAATAGCCTGGAAGAGATTATGATGAGACATATGCACCAGTTGCAAGGTTGGAAATAGTTTGGGTAGTCATAGCAATTGTAGCCCAACACAAGTGGAAGGTGTTTCAGATGGATGTAATGTCAACCTTGTTGAATGGAGTGCTGAAAGAGGAAGTATACGTGGAGTAGCCACCTGGCTATGAAGTCCTAGGGCAAGAGGATAAAGTATATAGGCTCTGAAAAACCCTTTATGGGCTAAAACAAGCACCCAGGGCATGGTACAGTAGGATTGACTCATATCTAGTGAGCAATGGCTTTAGCAAAAGTAGCAGTGAGCCCACTCTCTACATCAAAGCAACTGAAGGTAAAAATTTTGATTGTTGTTTTATATATAGATGATCTAATTTTTACTAGCAATAATGATCTTTTCATTGCTGATTTCAAAGAGGCAATGAAGAATGAGTTTGAGATGACAGACTTAGGTCTACTAAAGTTTTTCCTCGGCATTAAGGTCAAACAAACAGAGCATGGCATATTTATTTCACAAACTAACTATGTCAAACAGATTGTGAAAAAATTTAAGATGGAGAATAGTAAACCTGCCCCTACACCTACAGCCACAGGTCTGAAGTTGAGTAAAGAGGACAGCAGCAAGGAAGTAAACCCAACCCTCCACAAGAGCATGGTTGGAAGCCTCATGTACTTGACAACAACTAGACCTGATTTGATGTATGTTGTAAGCCTGATTTCTAGGTTCATGGAGAAGCCTAAGGACACACATTGGTAAGAAAGAAAGAGGATCTTGAGGTATGTGAATGGCACAACAGGTTATGGCATCTTCTATGATGTTTCTAATGAGTTTGAGTTGGTTGGTTTCATAGATAGTGATTGGGCAGGAAATGTAGATGACCGGAAGAGCACATCTGACTATGTATTTCATATGGGTTCAGTCGTGATATCATGGGCATCCAAGAAGCAGTCCATTGTCTCTCTCTCTCTATAGCAGAAGCTTAGTATATTACAGTAAATGTAGCTGCATGTCAGTCTATTTCATTGAGAAGGATCCTTGCAGACTTGTATGAGTAGCAAGAAGATGGTACAACCATTCATTGTGACAATGTTTCATCAATAGCCCTGACAAAGAATCCAGTCTTCCACGGATGAAGCAAGCACATTGAGATCCATTATCACTTCATAAGGGACTTGGTAGAATGAGGAGAGATTGAGTTACAGTATTGCAGATCCAAGTAGCAGCTTGCTGATATTTTCACAAAAGCACTACCAAAAGATTCTTTTGAACACCTAAGAGATAGGCTAGGCATTGTTGACAACTCCGAAGGTATGTAGCTCTAGAAAGAGGACAACTCCGGAGGTGTGTAGTCCTACATAGAAGGCAGCTCCGGAGGTTCAGATTCGAAAAGACAGCAGGGGAACTCCAGAGGTTCAACTCAGGAATGTATGTGCAGCTCTGAAGGAAGTTAGCTCTGGAGATGCTCTGGAGACGCAGAAACAAGAAGTCTTCTCCGGAGATCCAGACAGGGTACTCCCGAGATGCAGAGAGCAGCTCCAGAGATAATACAAAGTGGTAGAAAGAGCTCCAGAGATCTACTCCGGAAAGGCAAAGGCAAAAGTAAATCTCCAGATATCAGTTCTAGAAAGAAAGTTGTTGGTTAACATCTAACTTCAGATTAAGGGGGAGTGTTGAAAATTTAATCTTTCGTCAGTGTTCATTTAATGCTGTCAGCCCCTGCATTAGGATTGGGATCCCCTCAAATCTCCCTAGCACCATTGGCTTGCCTAGCAATTAATCCCGGTAGGTAAGTTTGAATTTGAAGTTTGTTTAAGTGCCCATTTTTTGGGCATGTGGAATGAGACAAAAAGGAGGGAAAGGTTAGTTATTAGAGATAGACAGAATGCAAGAAAGGTGAATCTTGTAGCAGTAGAGGAATGTTGTAGCAGCAACAGTAAGATAGCTACGGAGTTCGCACAGGTAGCTCCGGATACAGTTTGCAGCTCCAGTGATTGGAGCAAATCAGGGAAAATAGAGTAGCAGCTCTGACTGTAGCTCTGCATTGTAAATTGTAAGAAGTTTTGTATGGAACCTCAAAAGGAATATATAGAAAGAAATATTGTTATCATTGCCTTTGTCTTCTCTATTTCTATATTGGTTTTCTTGGTGGTTAGTCCGTCTGCCTCCCCTGTACTTCCCATGCTCCTGCCAACAACTTTCATATCCCCTTCAAGGGCACCAAAAAATTTCACCGTAAGTACTTTGGACGCCTTTCGGTGAGAGTTAATAACACATCCCTCATACCTTTCTTCCTCCAAACTAATTTTTCCACAGACACCATGAGAAAATGAATTTATGAAAATTAAATGCGCGATTAATGAGTATTTCTCATGAAGAATTTACTACCAAAAATGCGCTTCCTACTAATATTTGAAATCAATAACATTTTGGGATGCCAAATTTTGTGCAGACAGCTACACATCTAAAAACAATCACGCATAGGTTGATTTCTACCACTAGTTTTCTTAGCTAGCTTAGTATTTAAAACACAAAAATAGTGGTATATGCCATATTCATAATAAAAGAAGGGCCCAAGTGGACCATATTTTCCAATGATGGCAGCTGGTTAGAGATATTACACTGCACAGTTGAAAAGTTATCTGTTTAACAATGCAATGTACACAATAATATTCCACATGTTACTTGAAGCACTTCAAATATAATTGATTTCTTTGGCCCTCCAGAGTTAGAACGAGACATAAATTAAACACGGACATTACAATATAAATATATTATAACCAGAATTCCCTTTTGGTCATTTCAAATGTTCAGTCTTAGGTATGCTTTTTTATTATTCCACTATATCTACTATATAGAAATGGTCCACGTCTTATTACATCATGGAGGAGGATTGTAGTAATTGTTCAATATTCATTTGTTTATAGAGAGTGAATAAATTAATAGTTTAGTCTTCTATTTTCTTAGTTTTTTTTATTATATTAATATTTTAATAGGTTTTAAGACGAAATTTTTAATGGAGAAACACTTAAATAATAGTATTTTTGCATTGTTATTGGCCTTTGCAAATTGTTCAGAATATTTTGAGGTACAATAAGATTATTTTATTTGATATCTTGTCTGACAAAATTTCAATTTCTTTTAGGATTTTTTTTATCAAAATTTAAAACCACCTCTTTTTTGGAGAGGGTTGTTATATTGAACCACCTCTTTTTTGGAGAGGGTTGTTATATGTCCTTGCAGTCACATTTATGCCCAACTACTGGGAAGGTATGAAGATTAGCTAAATTTGAATTTGCCTAGATATCTTATGAGTAAATGTCATATGCTTCATGCTCAAAAAAAAGGATTTTGGGTGGCATTTTGAAAGAATGGAGCAGGAAAAAGTGAAGTTGAACTGCCCTTTGGTAGGGGTGGCATTTTAGGATACCCATTTTCAATGCTTGAATCAGACAAAGAGAGGATTTTGATTGAGTGATTTCTTCACCCAACATTTTTTACTACCCTTGGTGCTTAAGGTAGGAAGGTTGAAGATTTAGTGAGATGGAATATTTGTTTGGAAAGGACAATTTTGGGTTATTTTGTAGGCATTCTTATTAATTATGGCTACATCAATGGTACTAGTGTGGGAAGGATCACCATTACCCAAGGATGATCTAGAACCATAGAAAGGGATGGCCAACATTAAGTGCAATCATTTTTTCGCACCCAAACTAGATTTGGGTGAGATTATAGAAAGTTTGAGGGGAAGCTTAGAAGGTTTTCAAAGAGAAAATATCTATGTGTGAGTACATATGGAGTGTGGCATAGGAAGAAGAGAGAAGGGAAGGCTATGAACTAGGAAAAGAAAGATGAGATTGGTAGTGCATATTTTATCTCATGCATTATTTACATGAACATAGGATAATTCCACATGGCATTAAGCCTACTTAAGTGTCCTAGTTAGTGAGAGTTCACTCACCATTACATGCGAGTCTTGAGGAAGTTAACTCACCATTACTCTTAGTCAGTGGTAGTTGTGTGGAATTATCTTCTCCATCATTTTCTACACCTCTCTCCTATAAATCTACATCACATTCGTGGGTATATGTATTGTGGTTACTTATTCAATTGATTTCATCTCTTCTTGTTTGTATTGCATACTTTTGTTTCTATAACTCATGTGATTGTTCATATCTTGTAGTTTGAGCAATGTCAAAATTCTACTAGTAGATCTTAGTTCTCACATGGTATTAGACCTAATCTTGTTTGATTGGCAATTTAGTAATTTTCATAGTTAATTTCAAAAAATTATTTGCATAAAATCATTGTTGTCTGTGTGTTCCTACATGATGGGCGCAAAGGGAGTTTTCTTCTATTTTTACAAACCCTGAACCACCATTTATAGAGAGTGATTCATCCATAGTAGAAATGAATCAAGGTGTAAAGTGGGAGAGAGGCTAGATTTAGGGTCATTCTGGGTGAGAAAGGGGAAGAGAGGTGCATTTTTCCCTCATAGAGGGCATGTAAGGAAAACTAGGCATTGCCCTATCTAGAAATCTCATGCCCTATTTGAGGAGTTGTGGCCTATTCAAAGGACCATGCCCTATCTTGAAGGCCCACGACATATATAAAAGCTTGTAAAGAACTAGAGCAAGGACAATCCATCCCCAACATCTTTTGCCCCTATGTCGTGGGACACTCAACAAAAGAAAGCATCCAATAGGGAGTCAAATTATAGAGCAGAAAAGGGAACACTATTCATCTCCAAAAAGTTAGAATTGTTGAGCTCAGTACTCACCATGATATTTCATCATCAAAGCGAGGGGGGACCCACCAAAATTCTTAGCCCCTGAGTCATATGGTGTGGTCACACCCTACTAAGGAGGACTTAACTCCAACCTCTCTCTCCTTTTTATTTCTCATCTAAAGACAAATTTTTAAAAAATTAAGTGCAAATCTACGCAATATAAGAAAAATCATAAAATTGTTGTAACTTTTGACTGGCAACTCGAAATTGAGTTCTATTTTTTGTGAAAGTGAATAATTTTTCTAGCCTAATCCATTGGAAACATTTTCACACTATCATTATAAAGTGTCATTTTTTATTCCAATTGGACATGCCTATACAGTAAAATTATAAAGTGCTAAATTCAGGCAGGCTCCTTTGTGTTGTGTCTTGTACACTTCCACACTTCCTTCTAAATTTTTGATTTGGGGAGAAAAATTGAGCAATTTTCTAGGGGATTGTTCATATATGCACTCAACTTATAAAGTGTCCTTTTATGTATCATTCTTGGGAGGATTATACAAGCATTTTGTAATCAATGAACTCACATAAAGTTCCAAATTTTCTAAGGAAGTAACCTATCTAAGTCAATAATGGGGATAACAAATCAAGGTCTGTCATTACTTTGAATAAAGGGAAGTACAAGGCTTGACGCGATGGCATCTTCAAGCACTGCCAATGGATACATTTACTGCCACATTTGTATGGGCTTATTCCTAAACTAAGTACATATTGTAAGAAGTCTATATGGGGAAATAGAAATGATCACATCTTAGGATTAATTGGTTTAAGTGTTGAGAATCACACATCATGGGATCTATCATACATTCATTGTCCTCGTACTCTATGGACTACACTATGGGAAATGTATGTAGATCCCAATGAACCTCCATTCCTAGATGATCTTGTTATGGACATACTTCCTTCCATTGATGATATTGATAATCCTTTGTATGATGATGATTTTGAAGAGGAACTTGCTTATTGGGAAATTCATGAATGTGTTCATAACATAGAGACATCTCCTCTTGCTTCTCCTCTTTTTACACCTCTACCATTGGTAGCTATTATGCCACCTCCACCTACCACTTTGACAAAGATCTTGGATTCTCCACATGCTACTTCACATTCTCTCCATCAAGTTCACACTTGTCCTCTTGATCATCGAGATATCATCGTATCAGACCTCCATTATTTATTTGTAGAATCTCTCATTCTCAATATTGATGAGGGCTTTGAGGACATATGTCTTCTCTTCAATGACAACTCCCATCGAGTTAGACTAACTCTTGGTTTGGATCCTCTATATCTTCCACTTCATGCTACTATCTTGACACATCCTAATTCACATTGGCTTAGAACACACACTTCAGTGGTCACTGTTCTCAAATCTTGCATGGCACACTCATAGTTCAACATTAGCTTTGAGAAACATGAGTAATTTTGAGAACAATACATCTTGATTTATTTATACATTCCACTTGAGTGGGAATTCAGTAGTTTGGTAGCTTGAGGTTTCTATCTTCTGAAAGGAAGAGGCATCATTTGTTGCATATGGATCTACTATAGCATTCACCATATTCTATGTCAACTTTCTTTGTTTTCTTTGTGGATGCACACATGGACCCTATCTTGCAAGGATTTTCGGACTATAATCTTCAGGGGTGTTCTTCTAGTCCTCTTCTCTTTCTTTTCTCTCTTTTGGATGGGATTTTTTCCCACTAGGATTTTTTCCTTTCTCTACCTTATGAGAGATTGCATTGTACTTGGGTACCTTATTAGGCCTAGTTGTCGAGACCCAATTTTTACTTTGTGCCCACCTAAGCTATGCTTAAGTGAGGGTCTTAGTTTATATTTAATCTCATACATTATTTACATGCACATGGATAATTCATATATAATTTCATGCATTGTTCACATGCATGCGAGTTAATTCCACGTGGCATTAAGCCTACTTAGGTGTTCTAGTTAGTGAAAGTTCACTCAACATTGCATGTGAGTCTTTAGGAAGTTAACTCACCACTACTCTTAGTGAGATGTAGTTATGTGGAGTTATCTTCTCCATCATTTTCTCTACTTCTCTCCTGTAAATGTACATCATGGTTCATGGGTAAATATATTGTGGAAAATTATTTGATTTCTTTCATCTCTTCTTGTTTGTATTGCATAGTTTCATTTTTATAACTTGTAGGGCATGTGATTATTCATCTCTCATGGATCGAACAATGTCGACATTCTTCTAGTAAATCTTATCCCTCACAAGATAAAAAAGCACACAACAAAAAGAGAAAAGGAACAAAGAATGGTAGCAGAAGGCCGTGTGATTGAGAAAATAAAGGGAAAGTTAACTTAATACTCATGTATGTTTATCAATAGGAAAATGATTTGTAAAGCCCCTATTTTTAGTTTAATGGAAAACAATAAGTTATTTGATGTTGTTGAAAGTTACGTGAATATGGTTTTCTTCATTTGTGTATAATATTCTTTGACCACTATAATCTCTTATTTATTTTCTTACATTGGAAGGTGATTCCTTTCCCTTATGTTTAGGAATAGTGTGTATCTATGTGTATAGATGTGTGTGTGTGGGTTGTTTATAGAAATAAGGTTGAGTGTGCAATCCTAACAAAATGTCACTTGTAACAATTGTACTTATGGTTGAGGGCCAATTGAAATTAGTTTAAGTGGTTACAAGACTTCTTGCAACAAAGGTCAAATAGGGTGTCCCTAAGGAGTGTAGCCATCAGCATGGTATCAGAGTAAAACTACAACTCTGAGTAAAAGGTGTATTGTGAGGCTTAAAGTTCATCAAAGTTTAGTGTAGCAAAGAATGGAGCATGTGTCCCTATAGAAAACAAGGTTATATCTAGGAGAGTTGTAAGAATAAAGAGTGAGTTAGGCCAACAAGATATCATCAAGAAGAAGGGTAGTAGAGTTTATTGTAGCAACAAGAGATGTAGGGAAGATTGATGAAGTGATGAAATTTATAAGAGATGCATAGAAGATAATGGATTTTCTCAGAGGTGGAAAAAGAGGTCATGCTCATAACATGGTAGATAATGATAGTGAGGATGAAAAATAGTTGGAGTAGTAGTTACATAAAGAAGAAGTTTGAGTTTATGATTGAATCCTTAAGGGAGACTAAGAAAATATTGGAAGCCTTAAGGAATGAAGAGAGAAGAAGCCACAAAGTTGCATGAGTTGTAACACAAAACGGAGAAAAGATGAAAACTAAAAGATGATAAAATAAGATGGATGATATTTCATTGAGAGACATTGAGTAGGTAGGAATTCCATGTGAGCAGGCCATGAAAGGAAAGATGGGTCATGAGCATTACAACCTAAAGATCTCATACACAACAAGGTAGAGGAGAAGAGAATCCTTAACGACGAAGAAAAGTAAGAGGATGCAACCTACATGCTAAAAAAGTTGTTACAATATCTATGAAGGAGGAGGATGTAACCCATAAGATGCAAATGGCTAACAAGATAGCCATGGTGGAGACAAGTAGAAAGGGAAAGAAAAAATCCTATGCTCTTATTAACAAATTTGTGTTTGTATATTTAGAGGATAGTATCCATGAAGAACGAGATGAAGATATCCTCATGATAGAGGATGAGGCTACAATAGAGGCATTACAAGAAGAGGAAGGCATGAAGGTGCTAGTGCATGCATGTGAAGTTGGAGAAAAGATTGAGAGGGAATAATGGAGCATTGCAACCATGGAGGAGTAAGAAAAGGAGGTAGTAGCTAAATAAATGCTACAACATGGTGGTTTCAGTCAAAGAATCTTGATACTTGAGGAGAAAGGTGAGAGAAGATGCCATGAAAAAGGCACGGTGAAAGAATGTATCCAAGAGGTTGTAATTGGGAGTGAGATGGCTTCCAAAATGCTGCAAGTAAATATAGCAAAGGATTAGTTCATGTATAAGACTACAAGGGAAAAATAAGAAGTCACCAAGGAGATACAAGTAGAGGAAGTTTAGGTTCTATGAGTGAGTGTAGCAAGGGAGTGTAGGAAGAGTGTTGCACACAACTTGCTACAAGGTAGTGCAACAAGATAGAATAATGATTATGTGTGAAAGAATCTACAAGTAAGTACAAAAGACAAAAGGTGCACGCATGAAGCTGTAAGTGGAGTTGAGATAGTTCTAGAGAACCTACAAGTAACTATAGCAAAGGGAGTTGATTGTGTAGGTAAGTATGATGATAGTGGTGACTTCATAGTATTACAAGTTAGAGAAGTCAGTGACAATAAAATGATGATAATAGTGGATCCAGTCAAGGAAACTAAGTAGAATGCTATAGGAGAGATCTGTTAAAATTAGAAATAATAAGAAACAAGATGATTCCTATAAGTGTGAATTCAATCGAGGAGAGAATGCATGATGTTGCATCTGAGGTCTTTCAAGTAGACATAGTCTATGATAGCAGAGGAGTGCTACAAATAAAGGTAGTGTGACAATAGTATGATGTTACAAGTAGACATGACAAGTGATGGTAGTAATGAGCCTTCCAAAGTGAAGGATTTGATGGAGACATGTGCCTAGGAGAACTTGGGGAAGGATAAAATGGAAATGTAGATTCTTTGTTTGACAAAGGAAATCCTATGGGTCAAAAAATACAATGAGGAGAACCTTGAAGATGTAGTAATTTCATAAGAGCCACATATTGAACAATAGGTACTCAACTTGAAGGACACTGATGGGTGTAGTGATGTAGGAAAGATTGTTGGTAAGAAGGGAGATCTAATGAACATGTTATTTGAGTTTATAATGCATTCAAAATTATGTCTAGGAGATAAATTATAGATAAGGATGAAGAGTTATGGTTTGGGCTAATAAATTGAGATGTGGAATAGGAATGCATACAAATAGAGATGGCGAATTAAAGAGAGAGGAAGAATGTATCCTTATAAATCCACCATGAGCTAGAGATTCATGCTAAAAGTGTCATTGGAACAACAATAGATGAGTTTGTTACCATTTTTCACTTACAGATCAAACTGGTAGAGTTGTTTCAGTAAGTTCATTTTAAAGTGAAGGTTTTAAGATTTTCTATTATAAGTCATTTGCATAGTTGGATGATTTAGTGATATTGCAGTTCAATTATTCAACAAAAGGAAAATGATTGCAGATAATCATTCATTTGCAAAAGGAGATAAGTTGTTTCATTTCACTACCATGTTTATTTGTTTTACAAGTGAAGTACATAAAAGAAATAAACATTGCATTGAATGAAAGATTGATAGATCAAATGTCCCACACAAGCTATGGGAATAGCTGAACAAATGTGAATATAAGAAAAATACTATGCATCTAAGGATAGAAGAGGGGAGGTTCATAGCCATCATTGAATTTAGTGTCTTCAGTCTCTGAGGTTACCTTTTGTCCTTGCCCTTGATCTCTGATAAGAACCTGCAAAAAATTGGTAAAAGAGCTATTAGAGCTTCGGTTACGAGTTCTCAATGTGTCTATTAGAAGAGGCATAATACATTGCCTATAATGGACTAGATCAAATGAACATCAGTCACAAGTAGGAGGAACTGAAAGAGAAACAATCATTGAACTTCATTGTTTTTATCTAATTTTTTTGTTTCATGTGCAAGTATAGGATAAGTCATGTAGCTAATTGACGACAAAACAACATGTGGTGTAAAATGAGGCTCCCACAAGGGTTGAGCCAAGTATACTTCCCCCTAAGTCTCAAAGGGGATGGAATGGATAGAGATCGTTACTCTTATGCACTAGTTTTGAGAACAAAATATACTCATGAATGTAGTTCAACAATGAAGTGAAACCATAAGGATGAACTAAACTCATGTAGGACAACATTCAATGCATAAGATCAGTTGTTATTATTGCTTCAAATGCCATGGAAGAAGTGAAAGTCATAGCCACATGATAGCATGAGAATAAATATCAGATATATGCATTATGGAACAAACAGAAGAGTGCACAAGGGCAGCCATAATGATATAAATTGCAAGATATACATAGTGCATATTGCATTGACAGTCAACATGCAGCTGCAAGTGGTGTCTATATGTTACTCATGCTAGTAAAATGAAAGAGATTTAATAATTCATTCGGTATGTATATTCATTTACATTTGATATGATGTATTGAATTAAGAGCCAAGAGTCAATGCCATGAGACAAATTTAATTGGAGCATCAAGTATATGCATATCAAAAGTAAACACATACAAATCATCACAGTTTTTCTTTCATATAATTGGACCATTTCAGAGAGAATGAAGTATAAGATTGAATATTGAATGCCAATACAATATAACATAGATAAAAGGTATTGTCATATGCATAGTGAGATAGTCAGCTCAACTGAAGGTAGTCAATACAATGTTATGCTACCAACCTGTCATTTATGATATATGCAGAGTTCAAGGATACATTTCAAAGAAATGATGGTAATAGTAAGTGCTACAACTACTCATTAAAGCATCACATATGTGATTTTATCAGAATATGAGTGCATTCAATATGTTACAATGACATAGATTTCTAGATTAGATCACCTGTTACAGATTGAAAAAAACATTGCCAAGCATATGAAGAGATCAAGATGCACCTCACCAAAAATGGTGCTAATAATGAAGCTTCGACATCCATAATCATCTATAGGAAGTGAATACATTATCATCATAGTTGTACCAAGTCAATAGGAAAAAGAGCATCTACAGGAGTAATAGGTGAATTTGAAATGGTTTTGTATATACAGAAAATGACAATTGAAATTTAGTATATGTGGTCCATGTCCCAGCAAGAACATCATTATTTTGACTAAATGAAAGGCAATAGGTTCATATACAGGTGCACAGAGCAGAGACAATGCCAGTCTATATGACCAAGATGATACTCAGGAAAGAGTGAAGAACTAAATGTTATAGCCTCGGCCATCACAAAATGCTCAGAATATAAAGTCGAGCCACGACCTTTCATGAAGGAATAAACACAGAAAGAGAAGTAAAGAAACCTCTACCATTTAAAATGGTTTGTATGCCACCGTATTTGATATATTTTAGTGCAAATAGACTAAAAGTATATATGCCATGTTACACTGGAATATGAGAATACAATTTGAATGATACAGGAAAAGGTACAAATGAAATAGTAGTAACAAGAAATGATCTTGCATAAGTGCCAAAGGAAGGCCCATGGCTAGTGCCTACCAAGCAAAATATAGGAAATTTCAAATGATCTCACTGTATGTGAATTTTCAAACTATTTTGCCTTGTATGTAGAAATGAGGGCTTTGAGATACTCAGAGAAAGGAGAAAACCATACATAGACTAGCATGGCCAAAGCAAGGAGAAACCAT
Organism: Cunninghamia lanceolata; assembly: GCA_027924645.1. Classification (NCBI taxonomy): domain Eukaryota; kingdom Viridiplantae; phylum Streptophyta; class Pinopsida; order Cupressales; family Cupressaceae; genus Cunninghamia; species Cunninghamia lanceolata. Next base: position 8,744,795 of record BSBN01000934.1, read on the forward strand.
TTAAAATTTCAAGCGATAGGTAAAAAAAAATGAAAGATATGCAGTGTAGAGCCACGGCCTCATAGGAGAAAACCCTCATAAAGGAAAAGATTTCAATACATTTTCTTCTGCCCAAATTTCAAAACTCTATTGGTATATACAGGGAAGCTACAAATTTGAAAGAAAATGATTTTCTTTTCAGTCCATTCAAACACAGCCACAACTCAGGGATGATAAGAAGAGCATATTTCCATCAATGGCTAGTCAGAGAATAATCCACCAAGGGTTTTAAACTTTCATTCATAGACACAAAACCATGCTGAGGATTCAAGCCCATGAGAAGATGTAAACATTGCACAGAGATGTCATTATGCTAGTCATGACTAAATATACAATGTTTCTTCAACATATCAAAACCCATTTCATTTTACATTGAATAAGCACGGTTACAGGAAGTAAAGAGTAGGGTTTCAAACTTTGCAGGCTCGAGAGACATGAAATATTTCTCAAATATACCAAGTATGGCCGTGGAATTCATGGTCTTAGCAGAAAAAATATAGAAAATGCATGATGTTTCGTAGTTCCTGAGCCACGCCTGGCAAATATCAATGGAGAATAAGAAACGATAATAAAGACATAGGGTTCAAAAGGTGAAAAGCTTACCTTTCTTCATTTTCTAAGTGAAGAGAGACCAAGTATGGCCGTAGGTTTTTTACCTGGTAGGGTTTCAATTAAACTCCATCTCATGATGGCCCGTGCACAAAAGATGTCAACACAAGACATACAAAAAAACAAAAATGCATTAGGAGACTAGTAGGGATGTGGCTTGGAAAGCCATTTTCAGCTCAGAAAAATGAAGGAAACATCAGAATATGAGTTGCATTTGCATTAGGCAGAGTCTTACCTTCATTTTCTATGAGAAATCCACGAAAATCATGCTCCGAGATGCCTGGAAGTCAAAGATTCTCAAGGTGAAACCCTATGGTTTCATGGTGGCTACAAGCAGAGCCCCATTTTAGCAAAAGATGAAAAGTGAAATGAGCCTGAAAGAATAGGGAAGAAGTGTTTTGTCATTAGTGTTTTGATGGAGCCCTAACTTTAGTGTGATTTTTATCACATTCGTTTTAATTTTCAAAATTGTGACTAATACCCCCAAGGGTATTAAGATCTTGAGTCATTTTGACTTTAGAATAGATATGCATAAGATCCCTTAACCACTTAGGGGTAAACCATTGATAAATGCCCATGGTCACCTTGAATACACTATGCCTAGGGATTTATGCCTTAAAACCCATTGATCACTTTTGCATATAGTTCACATGCCCTTTGATTTTTCTTTTGCAGATCAAATAGAATATAAACCTCATAGGCTTTATTTTTTGTAAAAAACTATAATATGCCTAGGAGTATTTTTGTGATTTTTTGTAGAAAAATCAATTGATATGTATTGTATATACTTGGTGAAATTATAATCCATGTCTCATTATTTTTGGCAAAAATCAAATCAAATAGGGCTGTAAAATAAAACTACAAACATTGTAAAGTTTTGTTTCAAAGCAATATTTTATGAATTGCTTTAAAATCAAAACTATTTTTATGCAGTTTAAAGAAAAGTAAATCTAGATCAAACCATATCTTTTATATTTGCTTTCTTTGGGGACAGAATGGACACAAAAATAGAGTTTTCAAGGATACAGAAAGAAGATTTTGGTGGGACCACCTAAGAGGACACCTTGGTAGCTTTTATTTTTCAGTTTGGTGGCAGTTTGAAGGCTTTATTTTTGGCTTTTCTGAGGAGCATGAAAATGGATTCCTACATGTATTTTTAGGATCTTTATCAGAGAGATTTTTTGGTAGGGAATTTATAGGAGAAAAACTTAGTTTTTTCTTAGTCATTTGATACCATTGGTTTCTTCTCTCATGAGCACATAGAGAGTTTGTATATAGGCAGTTGACTCAGTTAGTTTATTTTGCATTGTACTCCTTCCAGTTCAATATAATAGGTTTCCCTATTTTCATATACTAGTCTATTTTGCAGTTTTGATCTGATGTCTCATTATGGCAGTGTTATGTCATTTGTTATGTCTCTTTTTTGTGAAATGGCATGTTGATCCTATTTGTAATTTGTGTTCAATCTTAACCTTATTATAAATTATTTTTGGATCAAATCTCATAGGTGGGGTAGTGGAAGTTTATGTTTGAAGGGTTTTTTGTAAGTAAAAGTATTTCATTTAGATTAAAATTTAGAGTTTAGAGTTTCATTTCAGTTCTTCTTCTCCCTTTTCCCCTAGAAATCAATTAGATTAGAAAAATCATTAGGAGAACCAACTCACTTTGGAGATTCACTCTCATCATAGATCACCCACAATCTAATAGTGTTTCCATGTGTCAACATATAGCTAAGTCTTATGTGCATATCCGATTGATAACAGAGTTATCAAATGATGATGAGGAGAGGATAAACATAGATTCTAAAAGGGTTTCCACAAAATAAGGAGGAATTTCAGAGTGAATAAATTTTTTGGAAGATACACAACAATTATATGATAGGGCAAAAGTGTGTTAAAGATAGAGGTAGAGGAAAGGAGTTTAATCTTTTGACTATTGGTAAGGTCATATAAGATGAGGTGTTTATATTTTTTTATAACAAGGGAGAGCAAGACAATCCATGATCATGGAGGATAAAAAGTATGCTAGATATATGGAGATTTAGTTGCATATTTTGTGGGAGGATGAGAAGAATAAATGGGTTATATTGAAGGCACAAAGGTGGAAGAAGCATATGGGAGTTATGTTGCAAATTTACTTGTATCAATAAGGTTGTTGACCTGCAACAACATATAACTTTAGCAATGAGAAGGGCTGACAAATTTCGTAACCTTGGGAGTATTATACAAGGGCATCATGGAGGACAATTGGTAGTAACAATTTCTTCTAGGAGTTTTTTTCAAAATTTAAAATTGCCAGTTGTTTGGAGAACCATTCTACATCCTTGCATTCACATTTATGTCTAGCCAAAGGGAAGATACAAAGATTAGCTAAGTTTGAATTTTATCAAACAACCTATGACTAAATGCTTTATGCTTAGTGCTCCAAAAAAAGATTTTAGGTTGGATTTTGTAAGAATGGAGTGAGAAAAATTCAAGTTGAACCACCCTTTTGTAGGTGTGGAATTTTAGGAGACCCATTTTTGGTGCTCAAATTAGAGAGAGGATTTTAATTGAGAGTGTTGTTTAGCCAACATTGTTTACTAGCCTTGGTTCTCAAGGTAGGAAGGTTGTAGATTTAGTGAGAGGAATATTTTCTTGGAAAGGATAATTTTGGGTTGTTTTGGAGCTGTTTCTATCTATTAGATCTTAATCAATGGTACTAGGCATGTGGGAAGGACCATCTTGATCCAAGGATGATTTGTAGTTATAGAAAGGGATGGCTATCATTTAGTGTAGTCATTTTGTAGAATTGAAACTAGATTTGGGTGAGATTCTAGAAAGTTTGAGGGTAATATTATAAGGTTATGAAAGAGAAATTATGGATGTGTGAGTAGATAAAGAGTATGGCATAAGAAGAATAGAGAAGGGGAGATTATACACTAGTAAAAGAGAGGAGATTTAAAGGCACACCTCTAATTTCATTCAAATATTTCTTAACTAGTTCAAATAGGCTGTGTAATGGTACATTCTCTATAATTTTAAGAATAGAAAGTAGATGAGGTTGGTAGGTGCATGATTTTCTATAGTATACAAATGCATACACACCCAAGAAGTATTATCTACTATTGTAACTTCATCTAAGGATAATGCAACAAAATTTAACTTTTATTATTTTCTATACCTCATATTTTTCTATCTTAGCACAATAACTTACCCATTCCTATTCACTATTTATTGATCAATGTGTGTTAGGAAAATTAGAAATGTCTATAAAAGATTAAGAAACTATATATTTTGGGTAGTTTATCAACGGATTCCCTCTAGTAAAATATGAAAAGAAACACTCAAGTAATTTTTTTTTTCATTTGTGCTTGTTTCAACATATTTCCAAAAAGATATTTGATTGAATCTCCAGATGCTACAACTTTCTCCTTTCTTTCAATAGATGAATCATATTCTAGGGCATGCTTGACATGAAGACATGCTTCTTTTTTTTTCTCATCTTATCAATGATTTTTCTTCTACATCTATGATTTATTTTTCATAACTTTACCAACACATTTCTCTATGGTGTCAAGTTTTATCTATAACTTCTTGTCCTTACTATATTTCCAACTACAAATTGTACACCTACGTTTAATAGCAGGTTCATCTTTGTTTAAATTCTCCATTAGTTTAATGAATGGGAACTTTGACACCCAATCAATTTCAAAATTTCTTAACAAGTCCCACTCATGTCCCCTTTTTACTTGGCTTTTCTTTTCCCCTTCTATCAAAGTACTAAATTTTCATTATCACTTGTTGAGGTTAATTCATTAATATTATCAGTATTTCTACCCTTAGACTCCTCTAGAACATCCTCCAACATTATCATCCAACTTATTACAATATTCCTCTTGATAACATAGAGACATCTCCTCTTGCTTCTCCTCTTGCTTCTCCTCTTTCTACACCTCTAGAATTGGTAGCTATTCTGCCACCTCCACTTGCCACTTTGACAAAGATCTTGGATTCTCCATATGATACTTCACATTCTGTCTAGCAAGTTCACACTTGTCCTCTTGATTATCAAGATATCATCTTATCAGACCTCCATCATTTATTTGTAGAATCTCTCATTCTCAATCTTGATGAGGGCATTGAAGACATATGTCTTCTCTTTGATGACAACTCCCAACGAGTTGGATTAACTTTTGGTTTGGATCCTCTTATTCTACCTCTATAACTTCATGCTACTATATTGACACATCCTAATTCAAATTAGCTCATAACTCACACTTCAGTGGTCACTCTTCTCGAATCTTGATTGGCACACCCATAGTTCAAGATCAGCTTTGAGAAACATGAGTAGTTTTAAGAACTATACGTCCTAATTCCTTCATACATTCCACTTGAGTGGGAATTCAGTAGTTTGGTAGCTCAAGGTTTCTATCTTCTAAAAGGAAGAGTCATAATTTGTTGCATATGGATCTATGATAGCATTCACCATGTGACATTCTATGTCAAATTTCTCTGTTCTCTTTGTGGATGCACACGTGAACCCTATCTTGCAAGGATTTTAGGACTATCATCTTTATGGGTGTCCTTCTAGTCCTCTTCTCTTTCTTTTCTCTCTTTTGGAGGGGATCTTTTCCTACTAGGATTTCTTCCTTTCTCTGCCTTATGAGAGATTGCATTGTACTTGGGTACCTCATTAGGCATAGTTACCGAGACCCAATTTTTACTCTATGCCCACCTAAGCTATGCTTAAACGAGGGTGTTAGTGTATATTTAATCTCATGCATTATTTACATGCACATGGATAATTCATATATAATTTCATGCATTGCTTACATGCATGTGAGTTAATTCCACATGACATTAAGTCTACTTAGGTGTTCTAGTTAGTGAAACTTCACTCACCATTGCATGTGGGTCTTCGGGAAGTTAAGTCACCACTACTCTGATCCAGCTATAGTTATGCAGAGTTATCTTCTCCATCATTTTCTTTGCTTCTCTCCTATAAATGTACATCATGGTTCAAGGGTAAATATATTATGGAAAATTATTTGATTTCTTTCATCTCGTCTTGTTTGTATTGCATAGTTTCATTTTTATAACTTGTAGGGCATGCAATTGTTCATCTCTCATGGCTTGGATAGTGCCAACATTCTACTAGTAAATATCGGCCCTCATAAGATTAAAAGGCACATAACAAAAAGAGAAAATGAACAAAGAATGGTAGTGGAAGGCCATGTGACTCAAAAAATAAAAGGAAGCTTAACTTCATACCCATGTACATTTATCAATAGGAAAATGATTTGTAAAGCCCCTATTTATAGTTTAATGGAGAAGAATACTATTTTATGTTGTTTATTGTTAGGTGAATATGATTTTCTTCATTTGTGTATATCAGTCTTTGACCCCTATAATCTCTTATTTATTCTTTTACGTTGAAGGGTGATTCGTTTCCCTTATGTTTAGGAATAGTGTGTATCTATGTGTATAGATGTATTGGTGTGTGGGGGTGGGGGTTGTTTATAGAAATAGGGTTGAGTGTGCAGTCCTAACAAAAGGTCACTTGTAACAATTATACTTGTGGTTGATGGTTAATTGAAATTGGTTTAAGTGGTTATAGGATTGCTTGCAACAAAGATCAAATAGGGTGTCCCTATGGAGTGTAGCCATCAACATGGTATTAGAGAAAAACTACAACTCTACTAAAAGGTGTACTGTGAGATTTAAAGTTCATCAAAGTTTAGCAAGGTGGGGGTTCATGCAAAGAATAGAGCAAGTGTTCCTATAGAAAAGAAGGTTGTATCTAGGAGACTTGTAAGAATAAAGAGTGAGTTATGCCAACAAAATATCATCAAGAAGAAAGGTAGTAGAGTTTATTGTAGTAACAAGATATGTAGGGAAGATTGATGAAGTAATGAAATTTATAAGGGAAGCATAGAAGATAATGGATTTCCTCAAAGGTGGAAAAAATGGTCATGCTCATAACATGATAGATAATGACAGTGAGGATGAAAAATAATTGGGGTAGTAGTTATATAAAGAAGTTTGAGTTTATGATTAAATCCTTCAGGGAGACTAAGAAAATATTGGAAGCCTTAGGGAATGAAGAGAGAAGAAGCCATAGAGATGAATAAGTTGTACCACAAAATGGGGAAAGGAGGAAAACTAAAAGATGATAAAAGAAGATGGATGATATTTCCTTGAGAGTCATTGGGTAGGTAGGAATTCCATGTGAGTAGGCCATGAAAGTAAAGATGGGTCATGAGCATCCCAACTTGAAGATCTCATACACAACAAGGTAGAGGAGAAGTGAATCCTTATGGATTAAGACAAGGAAGAGGACGCAGCCTACATGCTAAAAAAGTTGGTAGAATATCTATGAAGGAGGAGGATGTAACCCATAAGATGCAAATGGCTAACAAGATAGCCATGGTGGAGACAAGTAGAAAGGGAAAGAGAAACTCCTATGCTTTTGTTAACAAATTTGGGTTTGTAGATTTAGATGATAGTACCAATGAAGAATGGGATGAAGATATCCTCATGATAGAGGATGAGTCTACAATAGAGGCATTGCAAGAAGAGGAAGGCAGGAAGGTGCTAGTGCATGTATGTGAAATTGGAGAAAAGATTGAGAGGGAAGAATGGAGCATTGCAACCATTGATGAGTATGAAAAGGAAGTAGAAGCTAAAGAAATGCTAAAAAATGGTGGTCTCAGTCAAAGAATCTTGGTACTTGAGGAAAAAGTTGAGCGAAGGTGCCATGAGAAATGCACGATGAAAGAATGTAGCCAAGCGGTTGTAAGTGGGAGTGAGAGGGCTCTCAAGATGTTGCAAGTTAATATAGCAAAGGATTAGTTCATGTATAAGACTACAAGGGTGAAAGAAGAAGTCACCAAGGAGATACAATGAGAGTAAGTTTAGGTTCTACAATTGAGTGTAACAATGGAGTGCAGGAAGAGTGTTGCGCACATGTTTCTACAAGTTAGTGTAAACAGTGAGCATAATGATGATTCTATGTGGAAGAAGCTACAAGTAAGTGCAAAAGTTATAAGGTGCAGGCATGAAGCTATAAGTGGACTTGAGATAGTTCTAGAGATGATACAGGTAACTATAGCAAAGTGAGTTGACTATGTAGGTAAATATGTTTATAGGGGTGTCTTCATAGTATTGAAAGTTAGAGTAGTGAGTGACAAGAAAATGGTGATGATAGTGGATCTAGTCAAGGAATGTGAGTAGAATGCAATAGGAAAGATCTTAAAATTAGAGACAATAAGAAACAAGGTCCTATAGGTGTGGACGCAATGGAGGAGAGAATGCATGATGTTGCATCTGAGGTCTTGCAAGTAGGAATGGACTATGATAGCAGAGGAGTGCTACAAATAAATGTAGAGTGTGACAATAGTATGATGTTACAAGTAGACATGACAAGTGATTGTAGAAATGAACCTCCCAAAGTGGAAGATTTCATGGAGACATGTGCCAAGGAGAAATTGGGGAAGGCTAAAATGGAAATGTAGATTGTCGATATGACAAATGAAAGCCTATGGGTCAAAAAATACAATGAGGAGAACCATGAAGATGTAGTAATTTCATAAGAGGCACATATTGAATAATAGGTACTCAACTTGGATGACACTAATGGGTGTAGTGATGTAGCAAAGATTGTTGGTAAGAAGGGAGATCTAATGAACATGTTATTTGATTTTATAATGTATTCAAAAATAAGTCTAGGAGATAACTTTATAGACAAGGATGAAGAGTTATTGTTTGGGCTAATAAATTGAGATGTGGAATATGAATTCATACAAATAGAGATGGTGAATAAAACAGAGAGGAAGAATGTATCCTTATCAATCCACCATGAGCTAGAGATTCATGCTGAAAGTGTCATTGCAACAACAATACTTGAGTTATCAGATGATGATGAGGATAGGGAAAACATAGATTCTCAAGCTGTTTCCATAAAATGAGTAGGAATTTCATAGTGAATAACTTGTTTAGTAGATGCACAACAATTATATGATAGGGGAAAAGTGTTTTAAGGATAGAGGTAGAGGAAAGGAGTTTAATCGTTTGACTAATGGTATGGTCATATAAGATGAGGTGTTTATATTGTATATACTGCAGGGGAGAGCAAGATGATCCATGATCATGGAGGACAAAAATTATGCTAGATATATGGAGATTTAATTGCATATTGGGTGGGAGGATGAGGTGAATAAACGGGTTATATTGAAGGTGGAAGAACCATATGGGAGTATCATGCAAGGGCATCATGGAGGACAATTGGAGGTAGCAATTTCTTCTAGGAGTTTTTTGCAAAATTTAAAATTTCCAGTTGTTTAGAGAACCATTCTACATCCTTGTATTGACATTTATGCCTAGCCAAAGGGAAGATACAAAGATTAGCTAAGTTTGAATTTTCTTAAACAACCTATGACTAGATGTTTTATGATTGGTGCTCCAAAAAAGGATTTTAGGTGGGATTTTGGAAGAAGGGACTGTGAAAACTTGAAGTTGAACCCCCTTTTGTAGGTGTGGAATTTTAGGAGACCTATTTTTGGTGCTCAAATTAGAGAGAGGATTTTGATTGAGTGTTTTGTTTAACTAACATTCTTTACTAGCCTTGGTGCTCCAGGTAGGAAGGTTGTAGATTTAGTGAGAGGAATATTTGTTTGGAAAGGATAATTTTGGGTTCTTTTGGAGCCGTTCCTATTTTTAGAGCTGAATCAATGGTACTAGGCATGTGGGAAGGACCGTCTTGATCTAAGGATGATTTTTAGTTGCAGAAAGGAATGGTTAGCATTTAGTGTAGTCATTTTGTAGAGCTGAAACTAGATTTGGGTTAGATTGTAGAAAGTTTGAGGGTAAGATTATAAGGTTTTGAAAGAGAAAATATAGATGTGTGAGCAGATAAGTAGTATGGCACAAGAAGAATAGAGAAGGGGATGTTGTACACTTGGAAAAGAGAGGAGATGTAAAGGCACAACTCTAATTTCATTCAAATATTTCTTAACTAGTTGAAATAGGCCGTGTAATGGTACATTCTCCTTAATTTTTAGAATAGAGAGTAGATGAGGTTGGTATATGCATGATCTTCTATAGTAGACAAATGCATACATACCCAAGAAGTATTATCTACTACTGTAACTTCATCTAAGGATAATGCAACAAAATTTAACTTTTATTTTTTTCTATACCTCATATTTTTCTATCTCAGCACAACAACTTACCTATTCCTATTCATTGTTTATTGGTCAATGTGTGTTAGGAAATTTAGAAATACCTATAAAAGATTTAAAAACTATATATTTTGGGTAGTTTATCTGAGGATTCATTCTAGTAAAATATGAAAAGAAACACTCAAATAAATAGTTTTTTCCATTTGTGTTTGTTTCATCATATTTCCAAAAAGAGATTTTATTGAACCTCCACATGCTACGACTTTCTCCTTTCTTTCAATAAATGCATCATATTCTAGGACATGCTTGACATGAAGACATTATTCTATTTTTCTCATCTTATCAATAATTTTTCTTCTCTATCCTTACTATATTTCCAACTACAAATTGTACACCTACATTTTATAGCAAGTTCATCTTTTTTTATATTCTTCATTAGTTCAATGAATGGGTACTTTGACACCCAATTAATCTCAAAATTTTTTAACAAGTCCCACTCGTGCCTCCTTTTTAATTGGATTTTCTTTTCCCCTTTTGTGCAAGTACTACATTTTCATTGATCATTTGTTGAGGTTAATTTATTAATATTATCATTATTTCTACCCTTACACTCCTCTAGAACATCCTCTAACATTATCATCCAACTTATTATAGTCTTCCCTTGTTCATTAATAGATGGTACAAATCATCGTCTTATATCTTGATATAATGGACCACAAACATTACTAAAGTATGACATTATGTTTCTACATTTTGATGAGCTCCCTTTACCACAAACATGAAACTTGCTCCTACTAAACATCTCTCACAAATTAAAATCTACAAAGAATGTCCTTGTCTTTAATCTTAGACATAACTATCAAAGACTCAACACTAATAGTTTTTGGTATCTTCTATATTATATAACAATGAAACTAAATAGTAAATAGACAAAATCAATAAGAAATAAGCATATAATATATATATTCCTAAGGCCTAGATGTCTCCCTACTCAATATCATCTATAAAAATAAAACCAAAGTAATAAATAGATAAATAAATAGGAGAAATCATATATTCTAAGACAATAAAGAAATTATCACTTTCCTTTCACTCACTCACTAATGCCTATAGTTGTAACTAGTTTATGATTTGATTTAAAAAAAGAATAAAATATGTATATATGAATTCATATTTGGTGAATCCCATGTGATTGTAAAATGAGAGAGTAAAATTTGGAAAATCTTCCATGATTGTAAAATAGTCCATATAAATATTACATGGATTAGATCACAATAAAAAATATATGTTGCAATATTTAAGACCTAATTATGTACCTAAGATTAGCATGTCACTATCATGGTATTGAATAATTGGTTCTCACACATGGTGAACTTTTAATGCTATTGGTGAATATGTTGGCTAATTAAGACTTTCCTCCAAAATTCCAAGTGAATCCCCATTATAAACACATAGGTTATTGTGGTGAAAATATTAATTATAAATGTCTCAAAAATAAATTGGTGGTGATTTAACATGCATCTGACAAATAAAACATAAAATCCTAGTAATTTGGGCCCCTAAAAGTTGCAATATATTTAGCAAATTCAAACTAGCCAATATGAACAATTAATCAATTGGAAAAGATTCACCACTAAAAAAATCATTGAGCAACATAGTTCATGAATATAGTTATGCAAATTTTGATAGAGATCATGGGCTCACAAATTTGTAACCTTGGGTGTTTGATGTAGGAGCATCACATCAAGACTAATGGATACCTCATTTTCTACCATGATTTCTCAAGTTTAGAAACCCTAGAACTAGTTTGGAATTTGAATCTTTTGATAACCCTTGAGGGTGAAGTAGTCATTTAACTTGCTTCAACTAATCATTTATGCACAACGAAGAGAAGCATTAAGAGGATTGTAGTTTTGACATCCAACAAGGTTGCTCCTACATTATATATGTCAATTTTTGGAAATCAAAGAGGAGATTTTAGTGGGAGGTAAGAGTCTTAAAACCCATATTGCAATAGATGAACTATTATGAAAGTATAATTTGGTGTTCAAATAGAGACTCAACTAGGAATTTTGGTGGATTGTAACATTGGGAAAAGATAGAAGGGTGTTCTATGTAAGGGAAGAGTGTAAGAAGTTAGCATGTAGGAGGAAGGAAAATAGGTGTGCAACAATAACAAAAAAAAATTCTATATGTCTCCCCATGTATATAGAATAAGATACAAGAGGGCGACATAAATAGGAGAAACCACAGGTAGAAATTGGAGGAGATAATTGAATCAAACATATGGAGAAGTTTTGATATGAAGGCTATATGTTGGAAGAAACATAAGGTACAGAACAAAGAGAGGGTTTGAATGTCTAGCTATGTGAAGGGCCAAGGATTAATATGAATGAAAGGGGTTTGTTTTTTTGTAGAGGACACATGTTGAAGACTTCAGTAAGTGTGAGAGTTGTGAGAGTTGTCCCTTGCTATGAGAAGCTACTAGGTTTCATGTCTAAGAATAGGGGGTGTAGTTCCCTCTTTTGTGGTGATTATAAAAAATATTAATACATATTTTTGTTGTAATTATAGTTAATACACTGAAGAAAGCTTTATTTTAACACTACTCATTTTATTGTGTGTGTATATGTGATCAAGATTTTTTCCTTGATTTGGTGGTTGTTATCTTGCCTAGGTTGGCTTATGTGTGTTAGAAGCATATACATGTGCATGTGTTTGTGGATGTCTATTATTGTGTTGTCTACAAAAACATGGCAGTGTGTAGAGATTGAGTGAAGTCACTTGCAACATCTGTTATGTTGGGTGTGAGTTGTAGAAGCTAGCTTGAGCAGTTATAGGACTACCTGCATCAAGTAAGACTTGATTGTTTGGAAGGCTACATGTATTTCTTTTGGCAATGAAGCGTCCTTGAACTTGGTTATCAGGGGTTCTATTTCCGAGTTTTGAGTTCAAATAGGGTAGCATAGGGGTGTGGTAGCATCACTCAATACAAAATATTCATGAAAGGGAGAACTTGGTGGTGAATTTCCACACATCATTAGCAAGGAACATTATAGAAAATAGTAAGAAAATATTTTTTCTCCTATGCTTAAGATGTTATAAGATGGAAATGATATTTTCAAATCAATAATAGCGAAAAAATTGCATCCATCATATTGGAATACCTCCTCACAAACAAATTGTTAGTTCCATATATTATAATGGAGGAAATACCAAGGCTATCTGTGTGCTTGGAGGAGTAGTTTATCATCTGGGTACTAGAGTTCATTCTGGACAAAGCTATTTCTAGGATAGAAAAATCTTTATTGGATAAATTCTTTGGAATAAGACCAAAAATTGATGTCTTCAGATCATGGTCTAGAAGAAAATGGGTGTCATATAGCTATTTCAAAATTGGTGTAATGTCTAAGGGAGTCTTTTTGATCTCCTTCTCAAACCTAAGAGATCATGAAAAAACCCTTTTAGGGGGGCCATTGTTTATGGGTAGAAAAGAGATTTTTCATATGAAATGGATGGCAAGTTTTGATCTAGAGAAGTGTATTTACAATATTTTGATATGGGTGAAGCTCCCAAGCTTTCCCTTGGAATATTGAGAGGAGGAGGTTATGGCAGGTATTACTACAAGCATCGATCAACTCATACGTATAGATCAAAGTACACTTTCAAGGAGGCATTTGCTTTATGCCAAATTTTGTGTCCTTAATGATTTGGGGAAGAAGCTTCTATCTTTTGTCTCCTTGTCTTCAAAATTTGGTATTTGGATTCAACATATTGACTATGAGAACTCTTTGGTCTTGTGTTGTATCTGCATTCAATAACTAGTCACTCTTCCAATGGTTGTATGGCCAATAGTTTGGATAATAGGACATATGGATATGTAAAGAAATATGATAAAGCACTATCCAATAAGGATCATGTCTCTCCCATGCAAGAGGAAGAGGCCAGGCTTGTTGTGCTTGGTGAAAATTGTTAGCATAATACATTGTTCGGTGTTTAGTCTATCTATTCAGTTGGTTCTATTTTATAATTGTCTTCATTCAGTTTTAACTGTCCAATGGTTATGCTGTTACAGAACTATATTATGTTGTTGCAGAACTATATTGACACAGTATTTAACTATGTTTTGTATCTGTATTTGTAATTCAATCAAATAAACAAAGCATTCAATGCCTCTTCATATGGTATCAGAGCGTTGGTGATCTGACCTGCGTGAGGATCTTGTGCATCGAAGTTTGAAGGAAGTGGTTACCATTATGGAAGGAGAGTGATTTTGCAATGTTTGAAGGTTATTTAAAAATGAGGCCGCATTGAATAGAAAGTCGGGGATTGTGTGGAAGGATGCAAAGTATTATTCATTGACGCCAGAGGATTTTGTTTCTTGCTGTACTGGAAATAGAAGACATTGTAATCAATTTGGATTCGGGAATGGCCATGAGACCAACGTGATAAGAAGGAGATCAAAGCTATGGCCATGAGACCAACGTGATAAGGAGGAGATCAAGGTTTTATGCAATTTGGGAGTCATTTAAAACCACTGAATATGAATGTGTGAAGAAGTTTGAAAATAAAAAATGATATGATTGAATGTCAAGAAAGGTGTGATCAGAGTTTTTATTTTGGAGTCATGTGTTGATTTATTGATGAGCATTTTCAAAAGCCCTATATTATTCATTAAGAGATCATGGAGAAGAAGGTTGTCTATGGAGAAAATTACTGCGCATGATAACAACATTGAAGGGAGTTTAAATGTCAATGCTGTTCACGTTGATGTTGTGAAGAATAGAGTTTGTATTAATTTGTTGGGGCAGTGATAGACCAAATGCATCTTAGAGGATGTTCATTCAAATGATGCATTCAGAGGTGACATACGTATGAAAAGAGACAGGTATATTTATAAACTTCCTATATATTTTATGAAGGTTAAAAACCACCTCTTAAAAGTTTTTATGTATTCCTTTGGAGAAAGTTAAAAGAAGTTTTAAAAAGGAAGAGATTTGTTTTAAAGGAGATATTCTTTTATGTTTTAAAAGAGATTCTTTTTCTACATGAAAAAGTGGAGAGAAAAGTCTTAAAAGATATTTAATAAGAAAAGGGAGACATAGGTATTAAGGAAAGGGCATTTACAATATTTACTTTTGAGGAATTGGGAGAAATAAGGGGAAGTATTTAAAAAGCTTAATTTGGAAGTAAATTTAAATTTTACATTTTTGTGGTAAGATAAAGTTTTTAACATTTGAAAATGGCCACACATTATGTTTATGGTTCCGATGCCATCCATGCTATCACTGATAGAAATTTGATAGACACACATGCTTGTGTTATCGGAGAAATTAATATGACATTGAATGGATAAAGTGTAACAAGGTCAAATTGGAGGCAGGCGGCATCGGAGGATGGAGGATTTTCCATCATCTCAAGTTAGCTTCTCGCTTTGAGATGATGCTTTGCATGAGAAGCGTTTTTGGTTTTGGTTGTTTTGTTTTTCTTTGTTGTTGCTGACAGAGCTGACAGATTTGGAGAATGTATGTTTTGTGAAGATTTTGTTTTGGAGACAGGTTTGGGGTTTGGTGTTGACCTCAATATGGATTGTTGTCTAGTGAGCTTCAAAGAGTATATGATCTTGAATTATACCCTTTCGCGGTCACTGGACAACATGGCAGAGATCTGTCGTATCTCTTAGGGGCCATTGTCGAATAATTCAAGACTCTGTGATTTGAGAGCTTGGGACTAAAGAGCTCAAGAACATAGCTCGAAGCGACGCCTTTCTGAGGGTAGATGAGACAGCATGATGGAGCCTTGCTTGGTTCAGGATTTGTTCTTTGGGAGAAGATCTTCTATAAAATATGTATTCATATTATGTAATTAGCTTTGTTGAGTAATTTTAGCATTAAAGGGGGGTACTTTGATACTATTGCAGGAACAATGTAATAAGGGGGGAATGTTAGCGTAATACATTGTTCAGTGTTTAGTCTAGTTGTTCAACTGGTTCTGTTTTATAACTGTCTTCATTCAGTTTTAACTATCCGATGGTTATGCTGTTACAGAACTATATTATGCTGTTGCAGAACTATATCGACACAGTATTTAACTGTGTTTTGTATCTGCATTTGTAATCCAATCAAATAAACAAAGCATTCAATGCCTCTTCAAAAATAACAGCAAGTTTTTGACTGGAAAAATGTCTAAAAAGAATTTGTTAAACATGTTGGAATAGCCAAGGATTCTTTGCAATAGTTGATATTCACTCTCACAATATGGAAATCGACAAATAGAGATAATAAATCAATGATCTATTGATGAACCTAATTTGAGCATAAACATATATTAATCTCACTTGATAATTTACATAGGAATTCCTTATTATATAGGCATGGATGAGGCAATCCACGTTGCATGTGGATTGAAAAGTGCCCCATGATCGTAGACAAGTGCCCTATAGGTGACAAGTGTTGGATGACTATAAAATGTCTTTTGAGTGAGATCGAAAGTCTTCCAACCTCAAAAGGTATGCACATGAGGTTTACCAAAAAACTAGGTAACCTCTAAAGGCCTAAAACTTTGCACATTTAGTTAGACAAGATGTTGTCTAACCTCATCAACCTAAGTACACTTAAGCTATAGTGAATAGATAAATTATTCACTCTAACACCCCCCTTAAGTTATACTTGGGGAGATCATAACAGTACAAGAGATACATAAATATGGGTCCTAAATACTAGGCCATGTTAGGAGGCCATGTTAGGTAGCCATGTACAAAGTTTCTCATAAAGTGGAGTAAAGGAGAAAAACCTATGGGAACAAAACTGCTCTACAAAAGGAGAAACAAAATGGATGAGAAGAAAAACAAGTGAATATGAAGGAGGACTTATATCATGACCTTGCTAGGATAACTTCTATCACATGTGTACAATAAATTTTGCCAAAATAGTGGATACAAAGAGAGACCTGGAAGGCCCCCATAAGATATGCTATAGTGCTTGTAGATGTTCGATGAAGTATGTTGAAGCTGCTATGTGAATGTCAAACAATGTTTCTCCCCTTAGCAAGAAAGAGAACTACAAATAGGTTCAATGAATCTTCCCATGGAAGAAGAAGATGATAAATCTTTGGATGTTGCACAAAATCCAAAGATAAGTATGAAGCCTTCACAAAATGATGATGGGCCTCTATGATAGTACTGAAATTTTCTAAAACCTGCTCCATAAGAACTGATGCTAAGGATGAAGATGGATGAACAATAGCATCAAGATAGTTGTCATCAAAAGTGTCTAACAAATATGCATAGTGAGAATCATCAAACAAACATGAAATCTCTACCAAGTGCTCATCCCAAAAAATTGGTGTTGGAAGACTGATGGAAGTAGCCGACTGATGGAAGTAGTTGACTGATGGAAGTATGTGGGAAGCAAAGATGTAGGTTCATAAGGAGATGCGATCTTAGGAAGAACTAATGTTCAAATATCCATATTGAATCTCCTTAACCAAGTGTAATACATGAAGATCATCATGCAAGTTAGCAATATGTGAAGAACCAAAGCAATGAAAAGAGTATAAGTGAGACCCATGATTTTCTTTTCCCATTGCAACAATGTCTCTACTCTACAACTCCCTTATGATCACTGAATTAGGCATGAATTCAACTATTTTCCCTATCCCACTATGAGTGATTTGATAAATAGAAAGGAGATTATGGATAAAGAAGGGACATAAAAAATATCATTGATTGTGCCTTCACCAATTTCTATAGTACCTTTTCAAAATGTTGTCATGTAGGTGTTATTTCCCATGAGAATAGGTGGATATGAACCTAGTTCATAGGTGGAAAACACATCTTTTGAATTTTCCATGTGATGGGAAGCCCTTGAATCTAGAAGCCACTTAGGTGATGCGATATTAGTAAAGGAAACCAATGCTATCCCTTCATTCTTATTCACATTTGAAGATGATGGAGAGGAAGAGCCACCTGAGGAGCTGATTTTATTCTTCTTAGTAAGAAGTTCTAACTCATCTATTCAGAGTTTGAGGTTATCTCTTTCCTTTTCAAAATAACAGTGTTCTTCATGCCGCCCAAGTTTGTTACAATTACTACAAGTGGGCCTTTCCTTAGAATTTTTCCCTATGGATGGGGTAGTTTCTTCATTTTGAGGTTTATATCTTGATCCCTTAGATAGGTCCTTGTTTGCTTTCTTCACCTTAGGAGTTGAATTATTTTCACCACTAGCAACTAGAGCATGATTTGACGAAGACTTGAGTGTGCCCATTTGAATTATTTTATCTTGCTCCTATGTTAGAGAAATAATAAACTCAACAAGTGAAGGCATAGTGAAGTGACTTCCTAATGAGCGTTGTGTGGCATAAAAAGTTGAAACAAACACTAAATAATCTGGGCCTAACTTTGATAAGACACTGAGGATCAATTGATCATCTTCTTTTTCAATCTTACATATCTTCAATTTTGACCTTAATGAGTTTAACTTGGTGAAGAAATGATGGAGACATTAATTCATTCTCCAAGTGATGACCCCTCATTATATCTTGCTTGCCAAACAATGTTTCTAATGTTGTTAAGACTTCATTAGGTGTTTTAGCATCATTGACATGAAATAATAGGTCTGGAGAAATGCCCATACAAATAATGTCATAGGCTTCATCAAGTCTATTGAACCACTTCCTCTTTTGAGAAGCTACAGTAGGTTCAGGTTCCAATCCTGTAGCTACTGTATGTATACCCTTTTGCTTAAGTTGTAAATCCATTGCATGTTTCCATGAATGATAATTAAAAGGAGTTAATAGGTTAGCCATTGCAAAAAAGAAGGCAACCCGCCTGACACTATGAAATTTGTCCCACTAATTAGGCAACCCCCCCTGACACTATGAATTTTTTTTTTTCAGCATCTAGAGATGGTGGAAAACTAACCAAAAAGAAACATATGAGTTTAAATTATCTGAAGGGGGTTGTCCAAGGTCCTCTAAATCGATATTGTTGTCTCGCAGTTTTAAATTGTTTACTCTTTAGCTGCTGTTTCTTGTTGCAGCTGTACTGCTGTCTCGCCACGGACTAATGTTTTACTACTTGTGAGAGTGTGCCACGTTCCCTTCAAAACCTTTCTTTAGCCCTTTTAATAAAAAAATATTGGAAATACCAAGGCATTGTTTTGTCATTTATAATAATTTTTATAATCTGTTTCACTCTAGCAACTATCGCATCGAATATTTTAATGACTTAATCAACGGAGTATTTTCTTTTCTATACAACATTGGTTTGATAAGATACGGCGATGTTTATTGTTCATATGAATCGTGAAAAATAATTGATTATTCAGTTTTTTTACGGTCAACACTAAAATATATAACCTTATCTCTTCTGACCCTTTATGGTAGATTTCTTCCATGCAAAGAAACTTGCTGTTCAGTTGCATCAGAAAACTGTTCATCGAATTTGGCTTGACATTACATAAGTCGACACTAGAGAACATGTTGTGTCATCATATCTGTTGGAGAATTTGTGTAGATAAACTTGTCTTCTACTTTATGTAGAGGATAAGGAAAGTTGGTATCCATACGAAGGCACTTTATAGATATAAAACAAAAGTGGGGACGAATTAATAGTAGTTAAATGTTAGATATTTCTTTCAGATACAGTGTAACTTTTGCCTATATATTCCTCTAGCCAATTAACACATCACCGAAGAGCCAGCCTATCTCATAATGGGAAATTTTACATAGGAGCAGAAAATTGAGAGAGGTGCTCCTACCTCTCCCTTAAAGGCTCCCAAAATCTTTTTTTGATTTTGGGAACCTCTTGAACGGAGGAAAGAGCATTTAATCTTACATAGATTTGAAGCCATTTCCTTTAAAAGTTTTCACACAAAGAGTGCAGGTAATTGTTTGTAAATCTCTGTTTGTACTAATTTATTTGCTATGGAGTATGTTTCACATCCACTCTTTATTTTATGACGCTCATAAAAATTTGATTATATAACGAACAATTGTAGAATGCTTTATTTTGTATACAATGGCTATCTCTTAGTACTACTGTTCTCTTACCTTTTGATGTTTCTCTAACATCTATGTTACCATTTTTATTTCGTAGACAGTGTCTGTGCATAATTGGACCATGTTTACTTAGTCAAAATTATTTATTTAGAAAAAACATATCATTTTCTATGTATACATTTGTTTTCAAACTATTCAATTATTTTCAAGGTACAAATCCTTTCAGCAGATTCATTAATATTCAAATTGTAAACTATTTTATTTATCTTGTATGACTAATCATTTATATTAATTAGGTATGTATCTTATTTATATTACCTCATAAATATTTAATTTCTTTTATTGTGCAAAATCATTAAATCTCTCATACCATTTTTTTTTCTCCTCCTCAAAAGAGATAATTAAGGGACAGATATAAGCATCCCATCTTTATGAACATAATTCAATCTTTCTTTTCTTTTTTCAAGAAAAGAGGTCGAGTAAGCCCCGTATACCATGTATTAAAATAAAAAAGAGAGTACAACCGCACAGCGGCCATGAAAGGTTGCAGAAATATTTACATCCCAGCAAAAAAAATTCCCAAAAGGCAATAAGAGAAGCCCAGGAAAAGAGAAAGACCAAACCAAAAACAAACCAAAGATGGCGGAAGGCCGAGCGAACAAGCGAGTCATGGTGGTGAGGAAGCAGAGTCTTCCTTATCGGAGGGAGGTGCAGCAGGAGCCAAACAGAACAGTGGCAATGATTACAAATGAATTGTATAGCCGTGGCTTTCCCTTCCAGACCAAGGGAGATGGAGATTAGTTTTGAAAAACATTAGAAGAAGATCATTTTGCGCAGTTATTTGAATAAAGTTTTTCTAATGTTTTTCAAAAATGTTTTATTCGTTTCCCAAGATAATATTGAACGATTAAAATGTGGACAGGGATTTTATTTGATTGTCTATAATTCTAATGAGATTGTTCCACTAGAGTGATAAGAAAGTAATATTGGTATCAAAAGCTATGTAAGTATTACGGTGTATTGTTATCTGAAATGAACAGAGTTGTTTAGCTAGAAATGATATCAACCAGACATCATCTGCATCATATCTCTTGTTCCACTAGAGTGATAAGAAAGTAATATTGGTATCAAAAGCTATGTAAGTATTACGGTGTATTGTTATCTGAAATGAACAGAGTTGTTTAACCAGAAATGATATCTCTTGCCGCTCGATACCATTTTTTTGGGGAGGCAGGTTTGGGTTGCGCGAAATTTCTCTCGCTTTTGTATTTTGATTTGTTCTCCAAAGAAATGTTTTTCACTATTCTTTTCAGAGATGATATCGTTTAAGAGATCAATCTGTATAAGTATTGCAAGTTAAAATATTTTCCAACCATTAGGTTTTGTATGGTCCCCTCAGAGTAATATTTCATCGAGTGACAATCTCCTACAAGATCGATCCCCCACTCTAGGGGAATCTCTAATATTTAATCGTGTAGCATATTCTTTCACCATACTGACAATACAAGAACATACCATTAGTTACTAATATCTGTAAAAGAACACAGTCTAACCCTAGCTAGTTTTAGGTTACGTATCTGATAACTTTGAATAGAAACTTGATTGATCAAACCCATTCATACAGGTTTACAAAACGTAAAAGCAATGGCAGATAAACATTGCCCAACACATTCAGATTTCGGCCATTGAAGTTTCAAAGATTACTCACGCTAAATAAGGACACAAATCTCAAGGAAATACGTAAAGGTACTTGACAAAATGTAATATCTAATAGGTATCTGAAGCGCAAATGAATGGTTATCAGAAAGAGTTAGTTGCTAGATGTAACAGAAGATGCTTTCATATTCCCTGCAAAGGCTCCAAAAACTTCCACTGAGAGATTTTAAACGCCTTTTCGGGAGAGTTTATAACACTTTCCTCCAAACTAATTTTCCCACATACGCCCTCAGAGAAGGCGTAACTGACAAAATGAATTTATATAGATTACATGCGCGATTAAGTATTTCTCAATAAGAATTTACTAATAAAAATGCGCTTCCCAGTAATATGTCAAATCGAAAACATTTTGGGATGCTCACTTTTGTTCAGACAGCTACACATCTAAAAAGAATCGCCAGTAGGTTGATTACTGCCATTTATTTTAGTGGTGCGTGCTAGACTCGTATAAAAAGTAAGGGCCCCCCAGTGTACCATATCTGCAAATGATGGCAGCTGGTTAGGGATTGTAAACTGCACAGTTGAAGATGTTTTAATAATGGAATCTACACAACGATGTTCCACAAGTTACTTGAAACTCTTAAAATATAATTGATTGCTTTGGCCTTTCGGAGCTAAAAAGAGCCATAAATTAAACACAAGCATTACAATAAAAATATAAAGTAACCACTTCCCTTTTGGACGCCCATGTTCGGTTGTGAAGATCAACCGTCGCAAATCTGTCAGCTCCCCTGTTTTTGTTTTTTTTTGCCTCTTCATCTGATGTAAAGTCTTTGTATATATGCTAGGGTAAAATATTTTATCGGATGATGAAAACGTGTGTATTTACTGCTGCTAATAAAAGGAGATATCTGTGTCTGCTTTTTCTGTGGAGTGAACCATGTAATTCTTTGTGTTTGCTTTTTCTGTGGATGTAACTAATTTTGGTGAACCTCGTAATTCTTTGTCTATTTTGTTGTGTCTGAATTTTATTGTCTTTGTTTTCTAATTGTTCTTTTGTGACAAATAAATCCTTTTATCTGTTTTATTTACTGAACAATTGGTATCAGAGCTCAGGAGAATTGAGGAGAGATGGAGGTAGATAAGTTGAGGATAGAAAAATTCTCAGGCTAAAACATCCGGATGTGGAAGCTGCAATTAGAAACTCTATTAATTTAGAAAGATCTCCTAGTCACATTGAAAGGAAAATTGAAAAAGTCTGTTGCAATGTCCGATGGTACAAATTGGACTAGAAGGCAATAGCTACGATTATTTTCTCACTATCTAGCAATGTCCTTGTTTAATATCTCAATCAAAAATATATTATGGGATTGTTTATTACACATGTATGAGATAGCCTCTACATCAAAAAAGGTATACCTAATGAAGAAATTGTACAATATAAAAATGAAGGAAGGTGGTAATGTCTCAAACAATTTGAATGAATTCAACACATTAATTAGTAAATCAATTTCTGTCAACTTAAATTTGGATGATGACATCAAGGCAAATTTTCTATTATGTTCTTTACTTGATAGCTAGGAAGGAGTTGTTATGGTTGTTAGCAACTCGCTTTCTGGTAAGAAGAGAAGCATGTTAAAATTCAATGATGTTGTTGGGATTCTTCTTAGTGATGATATGAGAAGGAAAAATCAAGGTACCTCATCAAGAGATGCTTTGGTAACCAGTAGCAGAGGGAGATCACAAGATTGTGGGAAGAATAATCATAGAAGGTCAAAGTCCAATAGAAGATCAAAATCTAGAGGCAGAAATAGTAGTTGTTGGTATTGTGGTAAGGAAGGCCAAATGAAGAGAAATTGATGGTGTTGATGTGTTTTCCTTGCACATACAACGCAGGATAAAATATTGGTGTACTCTATCCTCTCTTGAACAAAATCCCTCAAATGCTAAGCTAAGTGATCAGATGAGTAGACTCCAAGGTTCTTGATTAGTTACTTTTTGTGTTGCGACTTTGGATAACTTAGCAGTAGGATGCGAATTACTGTTTGACACAAAGGGACTTACGTAAATGTTCAACAATAGGAAACTTGTTTCTCTTGGATAACATGTAACACAGCTTCTTTGAAGGTCTACCAATTTGATAACTTAAGATATGACAATGGAAGCTCTTGAATCTAAATCTAACAAGATTTTAAAGAAAATGCAAAAGGAAATGAGTTTAGAAGGCTCTAATCTAAATGCAAGCAATCACCGCTGATTCACCGGAATCTCAACCACACTTTGCTTCGCCGTAAGGAAACAACTACACAAAAGTGGTGCTATCTTCTAAAGGTAAAGTAAGATTTTCAGATTAAGCTCAGATGATGTTCAGACTAACCATGCACTACAATCTGCCATCGACAAATTATAAATGGTATGAACTATGCAGACGCCAAACATGAATCAGTAACAACAACTTCCATAAAACATAAAACTAAATTACTGAAAACAAACTAAACAGATCTTATTCTATGAGTGAACACTTAGAAACCATGCATTCATTTGAAACAACACAAATCACCATGAAAATTTCAGCAATGAATTTGTATTTATTTCAGCAGAGTCTTGAGCAACAATTTCTCAGAGCATTCCCCCCTTACAAATGAGAGAAAAAATGGGTTTATATAGGCCCCAAAACTCAATGGATGGCCAAGATTAAAACTTTAAATCGAGGGCCCAAATTATGCCACACAGCAAGTGGTTACAAAATTTACTAAAATTGGACCTTGCATTAATGATGCACCAACTAAGTGGAATACCCTCATTTATGACCTTTCCTTTTTGCGGTAAACTCCACAAATCTAGCGATGACACATGTAACCTCCTCCATAGGTACACTTGGCAGAGTCTGAATGGTGCCCTCTATGATTTGCAGCTCCTCTGCACATTTGACAACTGTCATTTCCCTACTAGCCATGGATGTCTGAAACGTGCCCATGAAAGTGGAAAGTGTGCAAATTTCATCCAACAGCTCCCTCAAAATAGCCTGAGTATGCCAAAAATACCTTGCATGCATCTTGTCTTTCAGCAAGTATTCATCAATCTCTCCATTGGAATCAACTACCCTGCTTACGAAAACAAGTATTTTGTTTTGCATTTCCTGAAGTACCTCTCTTGTTTGAGTGCAGTCACTCTCAACCTTTCCCAGAACCTACTCCTTTATGCTGAGTGCATAATACCAAGAATGGAAATTATATGTTGGACCCCGCTCAATCACCCCTTCAGCCAACAATGTGGCATTTGGAGTATAAATCAGCCTTTTCAACTAAGGCATAACTTCTTCCCTTACATTTCTGAATTGTGCACAAGTAATTAGAATATTCTAAACTCTGTCAAATGTTGAAGCAGCCTCCTTGTACAACTTCACAATCTCATCCACGAACCTATTAGCCTTGATCTTGAAATTTGCTACCCAGTCCTGCAATATTTGAGAAGAGGACCTCATTTCTTCCAAATGAACCACAGACTCCTGTAAGAGCAATGCCGGTGGTGCAACCTGTTGTGACATAATCTCAACATCGCCCCATTGTCAATGGAGACCCCTCTTCATTTTGGCTTTGAGACTATTTTGGTTTCGGTGGGAGGTTTGTAGAGATGTTGGAATCTAAGTGTATTCTATGTTTGAGAGATTGCTTGTCTTGAATGGAGTGTTGTCATAAAATTCTTGCAGGGTGGATCAAAGTTCCCGTCAAGTCCCAAATCTCCGCTCCAATCTTGGTTCACGTCCATAAGAGGTCAAAAGGTCTGCTTCAAAGTATATGCTCAAAGATCAATATTTATGCATAACACATTTAAGTATCCAATCAGGTGGACTTTTTTTTGGTCTTTTGTAATGTTTATTTTTTTTAAGTGTCCCGGTTGGCTTCTAATGTCCACTCAGGCAGACCTTTTGATGCCCTTTACATACCTTTTCACTATCTTAAAGCAAGGCAACCTCAGAGGTCCGCTTAGGCAGACATTTTGGGTCTCCATGTAGTGCATAAAGGATGTTTTGAATATTCCATACCGAGGCAAATAATCTGCTCACACTTTATCAAACACGATAATGATATTTATGTTTTGCCTTGAGCATCAAAATGACCACTGTAGGCGGATGTCTGTGGGTCCATTGTAATTTCATATACATTTCAAGGCACATATTCATGATGTATCGTGGGACGAACCTTTGAGATTCTTCTACAATTTGTATGCTTTGCACGTTGAAATAATAAGTCCGCCAAGAGGTGCTGGTCAACGACGAATTTGCAAGATGTGAAGTGTGTGGAAGATTGTCCGCGTTTGGTCCCTCATTCCTCTCAGCAGTTGCTATTTCCAGTGGAATCATTCAAAGTGAACAAAGTAGGAAGATATGCTTTGTCTAAGAATACCTTTTCTCATTGAAAACAATTAAGACACAGATTCATTACATAGGTTGGCACCTTACGCGTATGGCATTTGAGGTATCTATTGAATGCATTGACAGATTTTCACAGGTTTGAGTTTATGATGCTGAGTGGTGGAGACTATTATTAGCAAGTGGTGATAATGCATTTTCTAATTTTAACAGCATCAGGTTCCAATATATAATAGTGTTGTGTAAGTATGAGAGCATTCAAAATGGTTTAAACTTGCAGAGTCACATTGGAGGCCCACCTAAGCCGATATCATTGGTCATCAGGCAGTATGTAAGGAGTTTTACATGATGCAAAGGGCTGTGTCAAAGTCCGTCTGCACGGACATTATCAATCATCATGTATGGCGTAGAGATGTTTGAGTATTGCAAGTCACATCTAAATGTTTGCTCATCCCATGAGTTTCACTCCGGGCGGACTTTATTTAGCTAATGACATTATTTGTATTACACCTTGAGCACCAAAATGCCCGCATTTGGCAAACTTTCCACGATCTCTTTACAAGTGAGCGTACTCATTTCAAATGTCCGCTACACAGTACCTATCTTTCATTTTGCAAAGTCTAAATTTGAGCTATGCATTGCCAACTTAGATGTCCGCTCATGCACTCGAAATGTTGATAGTTCCTTCAAATCACTTTCATTCTAAATATAAAACATTTGAGGATTTGCTAAAATACGCAATTTGAAGAGTGTAATAATTGGGACGTTATGCATCTCCCAAAATGAACTCTCTATGCATGCAGCGTGAGGTCCGCTGACTTATATTTGATGATTTATTGTTATGCAGGCTATTCTGAGTAATTTTTTAGACTGTGGTGTTACAAATTTGAGTGTTACGCATTATAGTTGGAGAGGGATCATTAAGTGTCTATTTGAGGGTCTAGCTGTGGTATCAATGAGTCGAATCTGAAGGGTCCACATGTTAGACCAAAGCCACAGTTACTATATTCAAATTCATGTGCATAGTGGTTGATATGACTTAAGTCCATTCTGAAAAGAGAGTCGTGCACCATTGCTCGCAAGTGAGTACTAGTCTGGCGTGTCTGGGGAAGATTTAAATCTTCACTTGGGCACTCACAATGCACTAAGTATTGCAAGTGCTCGTGTGGGCGTATGTCTTCTTTGAAAGTTTTTTGAGATGTTGTTTTAAAGTATATCATCACCGGTAATAAGAACGCGAGGTTGGGGGTTTTTGAGATGTTGGTCGCATCATTCTTTTTTTTTTTGAAATTTGCATTTTTGGGCTTTCTTGAAATAAAGCAGGGAAATTTTAAAATTTACATATTCTTTTATCCCATGCGGTGAGTTTGTCTTATATGCTTGTCTTTTATGCATTATTCTATCAAACTAATGTCTAGGTATTTGTGCAGGTGAGCAATGAGCGCAAAGGACAGAGGCAGGCAATCATAAAGAGAACTGACTTAGAAAGGGAATACAAACAGAAGATCATATGCAAAAGGCAAATCCAAAAGCAAGTTCTAAGAGCAGATCTTGGTGTTGATTTACAGGAGCTAGGAGATCATTCCAAGGAGAAGATACCATCGAAGGTATACATGGAGGAAAACCCATTCTAGATATTCCAATTCCAAATATTTTACTGTAGCATATGGAGAAAGTCATACATCAAGGACATCGCCTGAAGAGAGAAGGTCCAGTTCTACACTTGCAGAAGTCATCCATTTCATGTGCCCGACAAAGAGGGACATCCATCATGAAGTCCACTTTAAAGAGTCATGAACAAAGACATATCCTACTTCCTGCAAGAATCAGAATGAAGACTTCCTACACAAGAAGACAGAAAGTTATGAACAAGAGAAATGAGCAGGTTCATTCAAAAGCACAGTTACATGATTGACAACCAAGGGAAATTCCAAATTTTCCCAAGTTTTCCAAGTTCGAAGTAGCCAAGTTCTAGGGCTGAAAATTCAGATTCGAAGACTACTACAAAAGATGACAAATTTTGGGAAAATATTCCGAGCAATATGAACACAAAGAAAATCAAACCAGTTTGTTTGATGCTGAGGTGGCACATGGGCAACATTGATCCAATCAGAGTCTGCCACATCATCCATCTGCATTCAATGTTCTAAAGATAGTAAATTTTTGTAACAAACTGCCTTGTTGTCAAAATCTGGGCCATCGATTCTCAAATCAATCCTGGCCATTCATATAATTTTGAGGCCTATAAAAGGGCTCATTTCTCTCATTTGTAAGAAGAAGATTATCAGAGGAGAGAGCAGGAATCAAGTAGTAGGAGTAGATGTTGTTAGAGTAGAGGTAGATTAGAGGGGACTTTTCAAAGTCATTGAAGACATATGAAATTGTTGTAAAAAATAAATTTCCAAAATCAATACAAGCTCATTGTTGGTTCGCATGGTGATTTTGTTTGACTAAGGAATGTTAGCATGGTTTCTAATGTTCGAATATGATGGAGAGATGTTTCCAAGTAGAATAGAAATAGATTAAAAGTGCATTGATGTAATGAATATATGTAAAGATATTTGATGAATTCTTCTGGTTCATACTTTTTATGATTTGTCGCTGATAAGTCATTTTGCAAAGTTAGCCTGAACCACACATGATTTAGTTCAGTTGTGGATGCTCGTTCAAGCTGCGACAGTAGTGGGTGTTTGGATGGAGATTTGCAACATGAAAATCCTTGAGTTTCCTTAGAAGATTGCACCGACTTCACGTAGTTGTTGGTTCTCATGACGAAATGAAGTTTGGTTTCATTGGGAGTTTGTCTATCTCGACATATTTCATTATCTCTTTGTCCTTAGAGTAGATTTCCTAAACCCTTGTCCTTTTGCATTTTCTTTTCGTAGTTGATTAGAGTGAGTTCCATTTCACAAGGAGAAAAACATATTTCATTGGAATAAGGAGTCAATTTAGCGTAAGTCCCTTTGTGAGTTTTCAGCATATCACATCAACTACTGAGTCTATCCATTGCAAGTCAAGCCCTGACATCTAGAACCTTGGAGTTGTCTCATTGGATCACATTGTTTAGCCTTTGAGAGACTTTGTTCAAGAGAGGATAGAATACCTCGATATTTTATTCTGAGTTTGCATGTGCATAAAAAACACATCAACAAAATTGGCGCTAGAAGGAGGGCAGAACAGCAAATTGCTGCATTTGTTCCAAGCATACAAAAGATATTCTGGTGTTTTATCATTCATTGCTCTATCATACTACTAGACAGAATTCAGCAAGGAGGAGGCCAGAACAAAGAATTTCATACATCTCAACTCAGGATAAAAGGGCACGAACAAGGAATTGCATTGCTTCTTTCACTCCGAGCATGCAAACAAACTCCAAATTGTGGGATTGGAACCAAGTGAGCTTTCAAAGCTAAATTTGAGATTTTCTAGATCTCTTTTATGCCAAAAATCCAAAAAAATACAAAACTTCAAAAACCCAAAAAGTAAAAAATTGAAAAATACCCAAAAACAAGGATGGATTTCTCAGCATACATGAAGCAGTCTCATGGTTGTGGGCAGCAATATGATCATCCTCAAGCTGATATTCTTCAGCTTCGGTGGACTTTGAATGTGCAACTCTATCCTAAGAGTTTGGATGACTTTGCATCAACTAAGGGATGTAGAATTCACGACACCAATGGACATGAGGAGCTATATTGCCTAACATTCTTGTCAAGGATGGAATTAGCATTGCAAGAAAAAATTTCTTTCTCACAAGTACATGAGCCAATTGTTTCTATGAAGGTGGTTCCTAAAGCCTTGTTTGATGAAAGAGAGTTCTTCATAAGTTTTAAGGAAATGATCAAGAAGAGACTAAATACTGAGAAGGACCTGCCTGCAGAAGAAATGTTGATTCCAGGTGGTTGGTGCAGGATTCACAACACCACTCATTCAGAACTCATGTGTTCATCTTGTCAGGAAGCTATTCATCAAGTGAAGGAAGAATTAAGGTTGGAAGAAGAATCCAAAGTGCAATTGAGATTAGACAACTTGTGGAGCAAATGTCTTCAAGAAATCAATTCACCACCCAAAGGAGAAGATGTTCCCATGTTATTCAATAGTGAAGATAGCACAAGCAAACTTAGTAATCAAGTGGAAAGTCCATTTGCATACCTTCTTCCAAGTAAGAATGAGCCTCCTACAGAAGAAGTTGAAAAAGTAATAGAAGACATCCAAACAAAGGTAATTGAAGAACAAGATGTTGATTCTTCCAGCAAAGAAGAAAGTGAATCAAGTTCATTACAAGAAGAAGAATTCCTTTCTACATACTCGTTCATGTTGCTAGAAGAGATTATTAAGAGTGAATTGCAAGAGGTTTCGAGAATCCTTGAAAGAGATGGTAATCATGAAGATATACTACAAACCATCATCCACAAGCCTGACAATCAAGTGCAATTCAAAGGGGCGCTCGACGCTCTCATAGATGAAGTACAATCAAATCTATGCCAAATCAAACAAATTGAACAAGTGGAGGCCAAATATACAAAGCAATTCAAATTGATGTTGGATCCGTTACTAAAAATTTACGATGAATTAACAGGTGAAATGTTCCATGCTTCTAAATTTCCATTATTTTCACCTTTTCATTTTGATATGCCCACTATTGATTATAATGTTGATTTGCATGTTACGGATGCGAGTGGGATGATCCATCATCAATTTTGACCTCCCGACACATTGATGAGCGACAAACGAGGATTGTTACTTGAGGATGAAGACCACCAGGTTGTATCTTTCCCTACTCCTAGTGATGAATATTACGAATTTGAAGATCATGAATTTCCAAATTATGAATTTGAAGAGTATGAATTTGATTATGGCAGTTTTGGAAAAACAACTTGCATATGGATTAATCACGGTCCAAATGAGTTGCCACAACTGTTGATTTTGTGCAAAAAAATTTCTAAATTCGATGATTGTGTTGTAATAGAATTTTTCTCTAAATTCAAGGACAAATTTGCCAAATTCGAACCATCACACGTGCCTTATTATTGCTTTTCATTTTGAGAAACCATTCGAGGTCTTGTATATGTTTGGGTCTTTTGAGTCGTGTCTGCTCTTTGTACATAGCTTTCTTAGAGTAGGTTTTCCTTTCTACTTCTTTTGACTAGTTTGCCGTGTTTTGTTAGTCTTTAGTTTAGTTTGCTTTCTGTAGTTTATGTTGTTGCTTTAGTTTAGGTTTGCTTTTGTGGGTTTCCAATTCGTGAAGTGGGCGTTGTTATCTTTTAAAGCACATTTAGCCTGAGTCTTATCAAATGTTAGCTCATTTCTTTGATAAATGTTCATGAAATTCTTTGGAATCTGAAGATGATTTTCTTTAACTTTATCAACTAGCTAAGATTTGTACTTGACTCAGAAAAGAATCATATATTGTGTCTTGACACCGACATCTTGTGATTATCATGTTTAAAATGCCAAATCTAAATCTAATTATTAACCTCTTAGTTTTCCTTTAAAAAACTTGCGTCAAATGGATAGGTCCATTATGGACTCCATTGTTAGTGTTTGAATAGCATGTTGCTTGTTCTTGGAAGACTAATCAACTGTTTAGAATGACTTGAATTGTTTTGAGATCTTATATCTTTTCACACTTTTAAAATCTAGAGGTGCCTAAGTGAATCTTTGTGATCTCACATTAAGTGAAAAATCTAAAGGTCCACCTTTGCCGCCATCGTAAGTCCACACCCAGCTCGCTGAGTTATCACGTAGCGGTACTGCATTGTACTCTACCAAGCAAAAAGCATGTTGAAAATCAGAAGAAGAGAAAAGAGAAATGAAAAGAAAATCACAAATCACACACTATAACTCAGTTAGATGGACGATCGAGTAATCTTTACCGGGGCTATGGATGCCTGACTGGCAGAAGGGCTCTGCTCGAGTGGAATTACAAGACAAACCCGTCGGGGCTATAGATGCTCGCTGGTAGCGGGGCCATGTCCAGGTAGTTCATGAGGTGTGTACTAATCATGTAGCTTAATGTGGAGGAACTGAGGTGATCTTAGTTGCTGATGGATGGGAATGAACTCAATTGCACACACTTGGATCCTCAGGATGTGAATGGTTGTCCTAAGCTTTCGATTTTGACTCTTTGATCAAGTATGTGTGTCTATTTGGCCTAATATGTGGGTGTATGCAGGAACTTTGAAGTTGTGATTCTTGTTTATCTTTGGAACACGTGAGATTTTTTTTATTCTAATCATTGTTCTAAAAATGTTTAACTATGAAGTGTCTTGATCCAATCTAGGATTCTTCTTCCCTTTTGAGTGCGTTTCCTAACCGGTTGATGACTTTAAAGGTATTGTCTGACATTTCTAGGTTTCGATTGGGTCCTTATTTTTGAAATGTTTAGGAACATTTATTCGAATTGGTGCTAGATGTTGTGACATAATTTCAACATCGCCCCATTGTCAATGGAGACCCCTCTTCATTTTGGCTTTGAGACTGTTTTGGTTTTGGTGGGAGGTTTGTAGAGATGTTGGAATCTAAGTGTATTCAAAGTTTGAGAGATTGCTTGTCTTGAATGGAGTGTTGTCATAAAATTCTTGCAGGGTGGATCAAAGTTCCCGTCAAGTCCCAAATCTTTGCTCCAATCTTGGTTCACGTCCATAAGAGGTCAAAAGGTCTGCTTCAAAGTATATGCTCAAAGATCAATATTTATGCATAGCACATTTAAGTATCCAATCAGGTGGACTTTTTTTTGGTCTTTTGTAATGTTCATTTTTTTTAAGTGTCCCGGTTGGCTTCTAATGTCCACTCAGGCAGACCTTTTGATGCCCTTTACATACCTTTTCACTATCTTAAAGCAAGGCAACCTCAGAGGTCCGCTTAGGCGGACATTTTGGGTCTCCATGCAGTGCATAAAGGATGTTTTGAATATTCCATACCGAGGCAAATAATCCGCTCACACTTTATCAAACACGATAATGATATTTATGTTTTGCCTTGAGCATCAAAATGACCACTGTAGGTGGATGTCTGTGGGTCCATTGTAATTTCATATACATTTCAAGGCACATATTCATGATGTATCGTGGGACAAACCTTTGAGATTCTTCTACAATTTGTATGCTTTGCACGTTGAAATAATAAGTCCGCCAAGAGGTGCTAGTCAACGACGAATTTGCAAGATGTGAAGTGTGTGGAAGATTGTCCGCGTTTGGTCCCTCATTCCTCTCAGCGGTTGCTATTTCCAGTGGAATCATTCAAAGTGAACAAAGTAGGAAGATATGCTTTGTCTAAGAATACCTTTTCTCATTGAAAACAATTAAGACACAGATTCATTACATAGGTTGGCACCTTACGCATATGGCATTTGAGGTATCTATTGAATGCATTGACAGATTTTCACAGGTTTGAGTTTATGATGCTGAGTGGTGGAGACTATTATTAGCAAGTGGTGATAATGCATTTTCTAATTTTAACAGCATCAGGTTCCAATATATAATAGTGTTGCGTAAGTATGAGAGCATTCAAAATGGTTTAAACTTGCAGAGTCACATTGGAGGCCCACCTAAGCCGATATCATTGGTCATCAGGCAGTATGTAAGGAGTTTTAAATGATGCAAAGGGCTGTGTCAAAGTCCATCTGCACGGACATTATCAATCATCATGTATGGCGTAGAGATGTTTGAGTATTGCAAGTCACGTCTAAATGTTTGCTCATCCCATGAGTTTCACTCCGGGCGGACTTTATTTAGCTAATGACATTATTTGTATTACACCTTGAGCACCAAAATGCCCGCATTTGGCAAACTTTCCATGATCTCTTTACAAGTGAGCGTACTCATTTCAAATGTCTGCTACACAATACCTATCTTTCATTTTGCAAAGTCTAAATTTGAGCTATGCATTGCCAACTTAGATGTCCGCTCATGCACTCGAAATGTTGATAGTTCCTTCAAATCACTTTCATTCTAAATATAAAACATTTGAGGATTTGCTAAAATACGCAATTTGAAGAGTGTAATAATTGGGACGTTATGCATCTCCCAAAATGAACTCTCTATGCATGCAGCGTGAGGTTCGCTAACTTATATTTGATGATTTATTGTTATGCAGGCTATTCTGAGTAATTTTTTAGACTGTGGTGTTACAAATTTGAGTGTTATGCATTATAGTTGGAGAGGGATCATTAAGTGTCTATTTGAGGGTCTAGCTGTGGTATCAATGAGTCGAATCTGAAGGGTCCACATGTTAGACCAAAGCCACAGTTACTATATTCAAATTCATGTGCATAGTGGTTGATATGACTTAAGTCCATTCCGAAAAGAGAGTCGTGCACCATTGCTCGCAAGCGAGTACTAGTTTGGCGTGTCTGGGGAAGATTTAAATCTTCACTTGGGCACTCGCAATGCACTGAGTATTGCAAGTGCTCGTGTGGGCGTATGTCTTCTTTGAAAGTTTTTTGAGATGTTGTTTTAAAGTATATCATCACCGGTAATAAGAACGCGAGGTTGGGGGTTTTCGAGATGTTGGTCACATCATTCTTTTTTTTTTTTGAAATTTGCATTTTTGGGCTTTCTTGAAATAAAGCAGGGAAATTTTAAAATTTACATATTCTTTTATCCCACATACATTATGCGGTGAGTTTGTCTTATATGCTTGTCTTTTATGCATTATTCTATCAAACTAATGTCTAGGTATTTGTGCAGGTGAGCAATGAGCGCAAAGGATAGAGGCAGGCAATCATAAAGAGAACTGACTTAGAAAGGGAATACAAACAGAAGATCATATGCAAAAGGCAAATCCAAAAGCAAGTTCTAAGAGCAGATCTTGGTGTTGATTTACAGGAGCTAGGAGATCATTCCAAGGAGAAGATACCATCGAAGGCATACATGGAGGAAAACCCATTCTAGATATTCCAATTCCAAATATTTTACTGTAGCATATGGAGAAAGTCATACATCAAGGACATCGCCTGAAGAGAGAAGGTCCAGTTCTACACTTGCAGAAGTCATCCATTTCATGTGCCTGACAAAGAGGGACATCCATCATGAAGTCCACTTTAAAGAGTCATGAACAAAGACATATCCTACTTCCTGCAAGAATCAGAATGAAGACTTCCTACACAAGAAGATAGAAAGTTATGAACAAGAGAAATGAGCAGGTTCATTCAAAAGCACAGTTACATGATCGACAACCAAGGGAAATTCCAAATTTTCCCAAGTTTTCCAAGTTCGAAGCAGCCAAGTTCCAGGGCTGAAAATTCAGATTCGAAGACTACTACAAAAGATGACAAATTTTGGGAAAATATTCCGAGCAATATGAACACAAAGAAAATCAAACCAGTTTGTTTGATGCTGAGGTGGCACATGGGCAACATTGATCCAATCAGAGTCTACCACATCATCCATCTGCATTCAATGTTCTAAAGATAGTAAATTTTTGTAACAAACTACCTTGTTGTCAAAATCTGGGCCATCGATTCTCAAATCAATCCTGGCAATTCATATAATTTTGAGGCCTATAAAAGGGCTCATTTCTCTCATTTGTAAGAAGAAGATTATCAGAGGAGAGAGCAGGAATCAAGTAGTAGGAGTAGATGTTGTTAGAGTAGAGGTAGATTAGAGGGGACTTTTCAAAGTCATTGAAGACATATGAAATTGTTGTAAAAAATAAATTTCCAAAATCAATACAAGCTCATTGTTGGTTCGCATGGTGATTTTGTTTGACTAAGGAATGTTAGCATGGTTTCTAATGTTCGAATATGATGGAGAGATGTTTCCAAGTAGAATAGAAATAGATTAAAAGTGCATTGATGTAATGAATATATGTAAAGATATTTGATGAATTCTTCTAGTTCATACTTTTTATGATTTGTCGCTGATAAGTCATTTTGCAAAGTTAGCCTGAACCACACATGATTTAGTTCAGTTGTGGACGCTCGTTCAAGCTGCGCCAGTAGTGGGTGTTTGGGTGGAGATTTGCAACATGAAAATCCTTGAGTTTCCTTAGAAGATTGCACTGACTTCGCGTAGTTGTTGGTTCTCATGACGAAACGAAGTTTGGTTTCATTGGGAGTTTGTCTATCTCGACATATTTCATTATCTCTTTGTCCTTAGAGTAGATTTCCTAAACCCTTGTCCTTTTGCATTTTCTTTTCGTAGTTGATTAGAGTGAGTTCCATTTCACAAGGAGAAAAACATATTTTATTGGAATAAGGAGTCAATTCAGCGTAAGTCCCTTTGTGAGTTTTCAGCATATCACATCAACTACTAAGTCTATCCATTGCAAGTCAAGACCTGACATCTGGAACCTTGGAGTTGTCTCATTGGATCACATTGTTTAGCCTTTGAGAGACTTTGTTCAAGAGAGGATAGAATACCTCGATATTTTATTCTGAGTTTGCATGTGCATAAAAAACACATAAACACAACCATCACTTCAGCCTGGCTTAGTGGCCTCATTAATTGCTGAATACAATGCTGAAATGCCAAGTTATCCTTCTCTAACTGAATCCTCTGTTCTTGTTCTTTGCATAGCCTTTCTTTGACGACAGCAACTGAATCTTCCAACTCTTCTATCTCCTACTCTGTTGTGGCTAGTCCCAAATCAAAAGTATTGATGTCATATGCACTCAGAACGCCATCATCTGCCTCTTTGCTGATTCTTGGGACAGCAATATGCACTTGCCTTGACCCCGAGTTGCCTCTTGTGATCTTCGAGAATTTAGTAATTTTCTGTTTTCCATTGTCAGTTTTGGCCCTGCTCAGCAAGTCTTCCAAACTTAGTATGGGTTCCCTTTCAATAATAGACTTTTCCCTGACTTGATCTCTTAACCACTCAGGCAGATTGGACAGGTCCTCCTGACTTTCTTCTTGAACTCCCTTATGCTGAACAGTGGGAAGAGCCTCCTCATCAAACTCATACAACTCTTTGTCATCTTGATTTTCAGCTTCTATTTCTATCACGACCACTTCTTGTTCCTTAGCTGATTTTGACACTACTTGACCAATTTGATTACCTTGTTTGTTTCCCTGATCATCTTGGATCTTCAAGGCTGTCTGCTCATCAGGTCTCACTTCATCTTCATCAATATTTATTATATTGTTACCCTCCTATCTTGAAAATGCACTAGCTGCCTCCTGATCATTAGTCTTTGCCTTCTTACTTGGCTGAATATCCTCATGTGGACCATCATCTTCACCCTCTAAACCATTGGAATTATTGGATGACCCACCACTTCAAGCATCCTTGGACTGATGTACACTAACCCCTCCCATCAAGTTGTAAGTCAATTGAACATTCTTCTCCTGGAGCCTACGAATCTAGAAGTCTACATACTTTCTTGTATGCGATATGATTGGCATCATCAAATCATCATTGCATGTGGCCTCCTGCTTAGACCAATTGATGGTGAAGGGCCTATCTCTCTTCTCTTCATATGAACTTTGTGAAAGTCTTTTGTGATTCTCCTCAAGTTAATCCGGAATGTTGATCACTCTTGTTGATCTAACCAAGTCCAAAGACAGTCGGTAGCAACTCTTCTTTCTTATTTCTATGTCATCATATGTATCTATCCAATGATCCTCGAGTTGTGGTTTGTGCTCATATTTGCTCCCAAATTTCTACCTGACCATGCCAAATGGATCGAAGTTACTGCGTGCATCATTGTGGCATACCAAGTTGTAAGCCTACAACTCTATCTCTAAATTTTCAGTGGCTTGTAAGGACATGCAAGTCTCAAGCCTCCCGATGCTGATTGGAAACTTTGTTGTAGTCTTTTTCCTCTTTCTCTGGACCTTGTCAAGTGCAACCAGCTGTCGTGTTACTTCCAACAACACCATTCTGTCAGTGGGGTACCTAGGCAATCTGTAAGGCAGTGATGAGAAGCCTTCTACACGGATGTATGTGAACCTTGGAAACTGAATAAACCATTTTCTATATTTTGCGATGAAGCTCATGGCCTCCTTCGATAATCTCTTGGATGTGCTACCTTGTAACAATCTAACAATATGCATGGAAAAGGCATCATTAAACCTTCTATAATGGGATATAGCCTATAAGTGCAGCTGAGGATAGCAATCATAAACCTTGAACTGTCCTTCTCCATTTCCAACTCTCCCCTTGCAGTTCAATCCTGGATATCTCTCGCTTCTGGCAAGCATATATATAATATATGAGCTCATGTAGAATGTTTTCGTTTCTTGTAAACCCTTCAATTGATCATCGATGTTGCTGCTGATCATTTCAGCCCAATCTATCATTCTTTTTCCACTTATAATTTCTTCAATGAAGAAGAACATCCAAGGCTCGAAATTTGCCGATTGTGGGCAGCCCATGATGCGGTTCAAAAACACAACCATATAGTTGATTTCTTGATGAAAGTCAGACTTGTGAATCTTTTTAGGCACCTTACTCAGATGTGGCCTTGGTTGCACCAACCAGCTATTGTTTATTACCTCCATACATTTCTCAGGTCCAGCCAAATAAAGTTGCAAAGCAGACTCCTTGTCACAGAATGTAGTAGTTTTGTATGAGGGGATGTCAAAAGCTTCTGCAATCACCTCCTTTCTCAGATAAGCAAGTACTTTGCCCTCTCTAGTCATAATACATCTTTTTTCATGATTATAATGCTTGGCACATTCTAACATTAGTTCTAGACACAGCATTATTGGCGGGAAACAAGCAGCTTGTACAATCCCGTTCTTCAACATTCATTTGACTAGATCCGATGGATTGGGTTTGTGCAAATTTTGCCAAATTTCTTGCATATTGGTCTTCCCCAGATTGGTGTCACAGAGGTTTTGCCACTTCGAAGTGATCTTTGTTTCTGGCCACATTCCCTTCATGTCACTCCTCATCAATGCTTGTCTGTCCTTCGCACTCATCCTTCACCTGCACAACCGCCTTATGTCAAAATCCTAAAAATGATATTCAGTAACAACATAATAGTAACAAAACCTACATTTAATACACGCGGGATTATTTGAATGCAAGATTTCAATTTATCTCACTCCTCTGCTAAAGAAAAACAACAATAATGCGACTCCCGTGAGAACACAATGTCCAAATGTCTCACTAACACACTTAGCTCCTATTTGCCCCTATCAAATCTGATCTCCTAATGGACCTACAATAATCATGTGTTGTAATCCCTTATGTGCTTTAATGGAGGGGAAGTCAATTTCCAAGCAATAGAAGCTGATCTTTCTTAAACTTTTGAAGACTTCAACCAAGGAAGAGACTCTTAAACCTGCACTCAGGAAGTGTTAAGAACACCGGGCAGATTATGTAATATTAACTAGTTCAACATCCAAGCACCCACTCAGACAAACCTCATAAGGATCCCCTCTTGTAGACAAAACTCGTGAACACAGTCGGGTTTCCAAATACTGATGCAGGAGGCAAAGCTCACTGTTAGAACAAATGACAAAACACCTTCGAATCCCTATCGTCCCACACAGTGCAATCACCTTTTCTGGAGGACAGTGCATACCATGAATGCTCAGAAAGTTGGCACTTTACTCACAATAATGTTCAAAGATTTTGCTAGCATAAATAGTGCGCTCCACCTCCTCTACCGCATACATGTCATTATTTGAATTAAAACGTGGGGCTAAAAATAGGACGAGCCAATATTTGAAAGATACGTGACTGAAAATCCTACCAGGAATCTCAATTTATTCCCTATCCATGCATTTTTTTAGAGTGCAGTGCCTATTTAATGGTATGCTAAGAATAGAATTGATTCGTTCTGCACAAAAAAAAGTTCAATGATTCCTTCAACTGGTCATCATGATTGCCAAAGAGGTGATGGTGTCACAGCGGGTCAACGCAAATATTTGAGAGCCTGGCCAAAAGAAAATTGCAAACCTAAGACCTATCTCCATCCTAGCGGTCCTTTTGCTTCAACATGCACAACACAAGATTGCAGTGGACTCTCAAAAGTCCGTCCCTCCATGAATGATCAATGTGGGGTGAATGCTATACTTCACATTTGACGCGATGCTAAGAATAGAATTTTGTGATGCTCTGCATAACTGCCAAAGGAGCATTAATAACCATGCTACACAATAGACACCCTAGGCAAATGGTCACTTAAACCCACCAGAGACTAACTCAAACATGTAGAGTTCCCAATAAATCGTGAAAATCCGCTCGAGCGGTCATCTAGCTTGTTGAGAGAATAGGAAATGGAAAGCAATGCCAGAAGGTAACTGAAGTCCGCTTAGGCGGAGATCCAGGGAGGAGCGGGCATGTTGCTTAATAAAAGAACGTCTCAATGCAATGCAAAGTGATTGAAAATGTCCGCTGGGATAGAGATTTGAAAAAAAATGAGCTCAACGCCTAGTTAGGATATCTCTTATGCATTGTAAGTCCATACCAACCAATAAATGGACTACAACGTACCCTAATGACACCTACAAACAACCTTGCCCAGATAAGAATCTCTGACCAAGACCACAAACCAAAACACCAAAACAAGGGGTCCCCACGGCTGATGGGGCGATGTTGGACCATGTCACAACAGATGGTCTTTCAAAAAGGCTAAAAATTAGTAAAAAGAAAATGAAGCAAATGCTACATATGAAGAAGATGTACGTGCTCTTGTTTTGTCCATAGGAGAGCCACCGTAGATGTTTGGGTGCTTGACTCAGGAGCATCTTTTCATGCTAGATCATGTAGGGAGTATTTTAAAAATTATCAAATTGGCAACTTTGGTAAAGTTTACCTCAGTGATGATGAACCTTGTGATATCATTGGCAAGGGAGATGTTTTATTAAAATAAAAAAATGGTAATAAATGGCTGCTAAGGGATGTTAGACATGTTCCTCAACTCAAAAGAAATCTGATTTCAGGTGGTAAGTTGGATGCTCACGGATGTTGTGTCACTTTTAAGTCAAGTGCGTGGAAGGTAATAAAAAGAGCCTTGGTGATTGCTAGAAGAAGTAAGTTAGACACTTTGTATGTGCTGGAGTGTCAGACTGAAGTGGGAGCTACAATGGCAGTTGCGGACAATGGAATGGAGCTTTGGAATAAAAGGCTCGATCACATGAGAAAGAAAGGTCTTGAGATTTTGCACAAAATTGATCAACTTCTAGGTCTAAATTGGTAGATTTAGAGTTGTGTGAACATTCCATATACGACAAAAAAAGAGGATCAAATTCTCTACAAAGGAACATGAAAAGAAGTCATGACTATTGGAATTAGTGCATTCAGATGTCTTCGGCCCCATGGAGATAACATCAATTGGTGCGTCAAATTATTTTGTCACTTTTTAGATGATTACACTAGGAAGGTTTGAGTTTATATGTTGCAAAGGAAGTTTGAAATCTTTGGTATGTTTAAAAATTTCAAAGCACTTGTAGAAAATCAAACTGGAAATAAGACTAAGTGTTTAAAAATTGACAATGGGGATGAATATTCTTCAATAAAATTTGATTAGTTTTGTGTAGAGAATGGTATTTAGAGGATTAAGATTGTTCCTCTTACACCACAAGAAAATGGCGCAACTAAAAGATTGAACAAGACCATTTTGGAATGAGCACATAGTATGCTCTCAAATTTATTAAAACAAATTTGGGTAGAGGCTATAAATACAATAGTATATTTGATTAACTAAGGTCCATCCACTTGGTTAGATTTTGAAGTTCCTGAGAAGTGGTTGGGAAAGAGAATCTCCTATAATCACCTATGGTTGTTTGGGTTTGAAGATTTCATTCATATCCCACAAGAAGAAAAAATGAAGCTTGATATGAAGTCAAAAAGGTGTATCTTCATTGTATATAGAGATAAAAAATATGGCTATATGTTATGGGATCCAATTGCCAAATAGGTCACACAAAGCCGAAATGTAATTTTCAATAAAAATGTAATGCCAAGTTTGCCAGAACAAGGGATGTCTACAAAGAAATATGTGCTACTCGATGATATCATAGATGGTAGTGATGTGCTTAATCCACAACAGACTCTTAAAAAATCAATGTAGGTTTCACTTCAAAATGTGCTACATAATACTCAAGAATTGTCGTAACACATGGGAAATACCTCTATACAAGGTACGCTACCCCCATATGTCTCTTCAACCTTAGTGTAGAGATCCTCTAACTTACTGCAAGCTATAGGTAATAGTGATGTAATTTCTATGTAGCTGCCCAATATACATCTTCTACCCTACACATTTAATTAGCCACTCAACATAAACCAATCACCCAAAACTCAAAGTCTGTCGCCTCACAATATAAAATTTCTACCCCATTCTTAGGCTTTGTTGCCAAACCAAAACAATAATGAAGGGCAGGGTACTTCACAAGAATTAATTTCCTAGCTAAGGAGATCCACCATGGAGCACAAGCCTCCTACAAAATATAATGAATTCATTCAAAATTTATTGTTTTCAAATAGAGCTAAACCTGCTATGTTTGAAGAAGCATGTCAAGACAAAGACAATAAATAGTGGATTGAAGCCATGAGAGATGAGATGTGGGTTAAAGCACAAAGTTTAGTATACATTTCATAGAAGTCTCTCGCAGATGAAAAATGCCACTTGGAACGAGAGCCCGAGATCAAACAGGTGCCCATTACGAAATGAGTTCCCATTTACAATCGAGCACCTGAAGCTAAAATAGGGACCCATT
Organism: Cunninghamia lanceolata; assembly: GCA_027924645.1. Taxonomy (NCBI): domain Eukaryota; kingdom Viridiplantae; phylum Streptophyta; class Pinopsida; order Cupressales; family Cupressaceae; genus Cunninghamia; species Cunninghamia lanceolata. Next base: position 8,787,249 of record BSBN01000934.1, read on the forward strand.
ATGGAACGGGTACCTATTTTTGAAAAGTATAATTTTTTTAAGAAAACAATCCTGTAGCTTCATTTTAATAGCTACAAGCCATGAAAGACAAGGGAGAACAGAGCCAAGAATGGGTACTTGTGTTGGCTAACCCCATCTTCCACCTCAAAGACATCCCTACCTCCTTAGATTGATTAACTAGTACCCCAGGATGGTTGCCCATCCTTTTCTACCAAATTTCATTATTTTTAGCTTTGTATTTTGTTGGTTTTTGTTGTTTTTGCAATGTTAAACTATATATATTCAACCTCAAATTGAAACAAAGTGGTAAACCTTAATGCATAAATTGTAAACCTTTAATTTAGAAATGGTAAACCCTAATTCATAAAAACTAAACCCTAATTCATAAACTAAACTAACCTATCCTGTAAAACATAAATGAGTTATTAAACCTAAACCTAAAACCTAGAAACTTCATTTTATTATGTTTAAATATTTAATTTAAACATATGGACATATATATAATATTTATACAAACAGTTATGCCCACATGACAATCCCTCCATGAACTACCTGGTTTGATAGAACTTAGATAGGGTTTCCATCATATAGGCTTAACAATAAACCTTTAGGAACGAATCCAGTCCAGTTGCTTTAGCTATTTAGAGATTGGTAAGATGGGATGGGACATAGTGAAAATTGAACCCAGCTCGACTGAGGAATTTAAGCAAGATCCTCTTGTTTGGCATATAATCCAAGAGGGAGAGGTGGTGTCTTATCTTGAAGGAATGGTGGGTCATGACGAAAACATGTCACGATAATTTGCGAAGACTTGGGATGAGGAAACCAGGGAGGTCATAATTGGAAAGATTAGATTCCAAGTGTCTGAAGAGGTCATTGGACAAGCCACTGGTTTACCCATGAGAGGCAAAAAGCATTTGAGGAGAAGTAGAGTTGCCGAATGTGAGCACATGAATCTCTTCTTCCAAGAGGGCGAAGCTCCTGTGAAACTTCATGGAGGGTTCGAGAGGGAGAAATTACTGGAGCCATGGGGGCAAATCTACCTCATGATAATGAAGTTTTTCATGCTGGAATGAAGGTTTTGAGTATATTATCACTATCACTTTGCCCTGTTAAATCATTTTAGGAATAAGGTTGAGATTAGCTTCCCCTTCTTTTCACTTTCTTCAGTAGAAAATTCTATTAAGTTTGTTAGGGAGCTTAGGGCTAGGAATGTGAATCACCCTCTCATTCTGATTCATCAAGGCCTTATTTTGATGTTGTATCACTTTCATCTTGATTTATGTTTGCCTAAACAAATTCAAGTCAAGATCCTTGAGGACCCACAGCTAGGTACTTGTCACGAGGGTAAGGGCAAAGTGAAAATTAGCATAGGGACCCCTTTAATTAAAGGTGGCCCTATTATGGTGGAAGGGAATCTAGTCGAGGCCCCCATTTCTATTAAAAATAAGAAATAGAAACACATCACCTTGATGCAGGAAAGGAAGATTGGCAAAAGAGACAGGGTGGAGGAAATGGAGGGTACCTTGAAGAAAAAGTAGAAGGAAGGGAAGGGTGCTATCATGGAGGATACTCCTGTGAAAATTGTGGAGTTGGATATTGTTTTGGAAACAAAGGGTAATAGCGAAGGCAAAGAGTCTTCTCTTCCGAGCATTTGCCAGTCCAAAAGGATTGCTGGGAAACCACTAGTTTGTGGAAGAGACGGTGGAAGAAGGTGGGGAGGAAACTCTTATGGAATCTGCGCATGAGGTCAAGGGCACTAGTCACTTTCCCTTGATGAATGAAAATAGCTCTAAAGGCTAGGAGGACTTTGCTAAGGCTGCTATTGGTAACGACACTGTGGACGAGGCTGTTGATCAAGTTAGTAAGGAGAATTGTGCTCTGTGTGTCAAACATGTAGAGGATATCCAAAACCTCCAGAAAAGAATGGATTCTATGCAAAGAAATGCAAGGTTATGACAGAATTTGTGGCCAAAGCTTTGCACCAGGCTGCTTCCATCTTCATTACAGTGAAGGATCTAGATGACAAGGTCAAACAAGTCAACATAGACAGCTTGGATGACTACAAGGAGATGGTGGAGTTCCTAGCCAAGTTTGGGGCAGCTGATAGCCCTTGGTTTCCTATTTCTTCTGTTTTATGTTGTTTCCATTGTCTAGTTGGTTTTTGATTATTTGTTTTGGTTTTCTATTTCTGTGCTCTCAATCTGCTATTTCTGGCATGTTAAAGGCCTAATCCTTGGGGGCTATTTTGTTAAAGGGGTCTAGACCGTCATTTCTAGTTGAACTAATAAAAACAATAAACCTTTAGGAATTATAGTTCAAAATCATTTGAAATTGTTTAGGGGAGAGGATCCAGTAGTTGAGCACCAAGTGAACTTCATGCCTCTCAAAATCATACGTGGCAATTTTGAATCACTCCAAAAAAATTATAGTAGCTTACTTGGCAAGGCCCCTACTTATAAGGTTTTAGGGTCACATCATCAAATATGATGCCACATCAACACATGTAATGGCATGATTCTTTCAATTTATGACCCCATTCTTCCATGGTGTGTAGTGAATTATGTGATGAAATGTGATGCCATAATTAATAGAAAATTGTTAAAACTCTATGAAGATACGCTCACCTCCTTTATTATGATAAATAAATTCAATCTTTAATCCCTTTTCATCCTTTAGTCCTCATCCATTTAGGAGACTATAGTAGATACTATTATTTGCATTCCATGTATCTCTTCCTCCCTAGTCTACTTCCCCAAATTATAAGCAATGATTTGATAGTCTGAGGATAGCATGTCTTTGTCATCTTTATTGACCATTAGACTTCCCACCTTTGTAATCCTAGACCTAGAAGCATATAATCTAATAGACAAAAGAGTCTAGTCTTCTCAGGCCAAGGAGCTTCAATCATCACCAATATGGAAGACATATCCTTTGAAAATTGTTTTATGGTCTACTTTCTTCTTTGAATGTTCACATAAAGCTAGGTTGGAACCAAGGAATTAGATGGATCTATATGTTTTTTTCATGAGGTGATTGTTGGTATTACATTGTTAATTACATCCTCCATGTTGCATTTATAAAGTTATTATACAAACTGCATCGATAGTTATGTGAACTGCATCAGTATAAACTACATCATCCCTGTATAAATTTGCATTGTATCATTTCAAATAAATCAAAAAGATATTACTTTCCCTTCATATGGTATCAGAGTGGTTAACCATGATGGAAGGAGAATGATTGTACAAAGAGGAAATGCAAGAAGACATGAAGCCATTGTCACCATAGAGCATATAATAGAAATGGTTCACTGATGAAGCTTGTAGAAGCAACATAATCATAGGGTACAATAATCATAGGGCGCTAGTTCCCTAAATGTGGTTGTCTTGACAATATCTGCCCAATGTGGAAATTAAATTTTCCTAAATTACTTGAGATGTGCAGCATAGGTAAGGAGAAATAGATTTTACTTTGATGAATTGTTTTAGCACGATGCATCTTTGTTTATTCATGGCCTCAAGTGAATAACTTGTTTTGAAGAAATTTATTGAAGTTAGTTATTGTTTAAAGGTCATTGAATTTTTATATGCCCGTCGGTGCTTAGTGAGATTGGAGGCCAGCGATAAAATTTTCAATGTTCAAGTTTAAATTAGTTACATTATATGATGTGCATAGTTTTTGAGATATCATTGTCTATCGCCCGAGGATAAGAAGAGTCATGTGGGTGAAGAAGCCACAGATCTGTTGAGGTCTAATGTTTGAAAGATAATCACCGAAATCCATTTAACATTTGATATACCGTTGAATGATTTGATGTATTAAGATTTGATGTTTGATGTTTAAGAGATAGGATATGAGCGTTGAAATCTAGTAAAACAAAGTTCTATACTTGAAAATGTTGGTGCTATTATTAGTGAATAAATTATTTGTTTGAACATCCTCTTACTAACCATGTAAGGTGTAGTTTCCAAGCAATAGAAAGGCATGAAAACAGATCTACATGGGAGGAAGTCTATGTGAAGTTGTGATATGTATTAAGAAGAATAATAAGTTAATGGTGAAGGCATTTCTTGGTGAGTATAAAGAGCATATATATGTAATTTGAAGTTAAAATTATTGTGAATGTGTATTTTACTTTGGAGTAATAAGGATTAAATTGTTGAAAGTTTAATTTGATGAAGGTCTAATAGTGTAGTGAAGTTATGAGATATTTCATTCCATTGCTTTTGTGTGGGGTTTGTACATTTGTATGCATTGGAGTGATAAGGAAAATAATGTTTGGAGGTATATGAGTCCATCATTGATCAAAATTGACATCATTTTTTTTTACATTTGAAAATGGCCACACATTATGTTTGTGGTTCTGATGCCATCCATTCTATCATTGATAGAAATTTGAGAGACTTGCATGCTTGTGCTATTGAAGAGTCTAGAGCAAATGGATAGAGTGTAAGCATATCATATTGGAGGCAGGTAGCATTGGAGGATGGAGGAATTTTCATCATCTCAAGTTAGCTTCTCGCTTTGAGATGATGCTTTGCATGAGAAGTGTTTTTGGCTTTAGTTTTTAGTTTTTCCTTGTTGTTGCTGAAAGATTTGAAGAATACATGCTTTGTGAAGGTTATGTTCTGGAGACAGGTTTGGGATTTGGTGTTGAGCTCAATATGGATTGTTGTCAAGCGAGCTTCAAAGTATATGATCAAGAATTATACCCTTTCACGGTCACTAGACAATTATAGATATATGTCGTATCTCTTAGAGATTGTTGTCGAATATTTCAAGATTCTGTGATTTGAGAGTTCAAGACTGAGAGCTCAAGAACATAGCTCAAAGATACACCTTTCTGAGGGTCAAGAGACAACTTGATGGAGCCCCACTTGGTTCAAGATTTGTTCTTTTAGGAGAAGATCTTCTATAAAATATGTATTCAACTTTATTGAGTATGTTAGCAATCAGGGGGGTCCCTTGTTACTATTGCAGGAACAATGTACTAAGGGGGGGAATGTTGATATTACTTGGACAAAATGGATTCTTTTTGGAGCATACAAAGTAGATTTTGGTGGGGGTTACATTGGAGAAGATTTTGGTAACTTTCACACATAGTTTGGAGGCATTTTGCTGGCCCATTTTTTGTCTTTTCTGAGGAGCTCAAAAATAAATTGGCATGGCTATTTTTAGGAGCCTTTCCAACTTTACATCTTATAGAAATTTACATTGGAGAAAGATAGTTCTTTCTCAGCAGTTGGAGATTATTGTTTCTTCTCTTTTGAGCACAAGCAGAGTGCTTGTAGACTTATTTTTGACTCAATTTTTTATTATTTTTTATGTATTCCTTCCAATCCAATACAATAGAGCTTTCCTGTTTCACTTCTTTTGCCTCCTAATTGCAATATTGATTCAATGTCTCACTGTGGTAATGAATATTTTATCCTCTATCATGTCTCATTATGGTGAAAGAGTTGTGCAAAGATTTAAGATAATTCTGGTTATATGTTGAGTTTAGAAAGAGCCTTCATATAAATTACTTTTGAATTATATGATATAGGTGAAATTGTGAGAGTTTATGTTTGAAGGGTTCTTTGTGGGTAAAAAGCATCAGATGGATTATAATTTTGTTTAAGTTAGATTTCATTTGCAACTATCCTTCTACCCCTTTTCCTAGAATGTTATTTAGATTAGGAAAATCATAAGGAGAACCTACTCATTCTAGAGGTTCACTCTGAGTTTAGGCAACCCAGAGGCCTAGGAGTGATCCCATGTGTTAATAGATAGCTAAGTCCATAGCTTAGCATAGGGTATACATCTGATTGATAACAGTTTTTGGCATGCCTGGTGGGACTTTGAAAGTATTTTCAGAGAACTTTTTAAATCCTCAAAGCTACTATTATGGTATATGCAGTACTGTTCCATCCTTTGGAGGCTTTTTACAATATACCTGGAAACTCATTTTCTCTAGTTTTGCATGCAAATTAGTGTTTCCATCTTATGAAAACCAGATCTAGTTCTGACCCATTTGACTATTTATAGCTATCTCCACCAAGAAGAAGAGGTAGATCAACAAGTAGAATAGTTGATCCATCGAGGAGGTCAAAATCAACACCTTCGAGACTCAGTCCTCCAACTCCAATAGAAAGACGCAGGAGTTTGATGATGATAGTGCAGTTACCCATAATAGCTAGGTAGTATGCATTTGCTCCCTTTAATGGAAACAGTCTGCTACAACTTGCCCAACGTGATGATATTCTAGTTACAGCACTCAAAGGAGTGCCATATTTCATCAAAGAAGACCACACTACAGCTGCTGAGCACATTCAGGAAGTGGCAACTCTTTGTTCAATGCATAATGTTACCCAAGAAAATGTATTAATCAGATTCTTGGCTGCATCATTAAAGGGTAAAGCCTTGCAATGGTTTAGAGGCCTTGCGGAGAATTCAATAATGTCGTGGGATCTATTGGGAGATGGATTGCATAAGTACTTTGAAGACAAATCTGATCATTCTCATTGTTGGAGCAGTTGAGCACCATCAAAAGAGCCCCCCATGAACACATGGCAGATTTCAACTACCAATTTCAGAGGACTTGGGATAGGATCCCCGCAATGGTAAAACCCTGCCAAGGCATGCATTTCTATTTTATCTTAAGGCTTTGAATAGTGAAATTTTTGTAATGATCCAATCTATGGGTGGATCTACCCTTCCTGATGCTTTTGAAACTACTGTTAGAGCAAAAAATTGCCTAATTCAAGAAGGGAAAATAGCCCCAAGGGCTCCCTTACCCATTTTTCTAGAAATCTAAGCACCTGTGCCCATGGTAGTTTGCCCTTTGGCTGTTGTCCTAGCTATTCCAGCAATAGGAAACCAAGTTATAGCTCAAGACACTATTGTCCCAGTCCAAGCTCAAGAATTCCAACAACTTCAAAACACACTAAAAAACATTGCGAATGAGTTGGTAAGTTACAAGAAGCATAGTGGTCAAGAGTATAGGCCTTATCAAGCCTTGTATCAGCCCAATCAGCCAAATAGGCCACCATTCCAAGTTGATCCTCAGGGTCAAAGAAGAAATTATAACCCTCAACCATTCCAATCCAATAATCCTAATGCTACCAGTACTTCAAAAGAGCTTGTGCCTACTCAGAACAACATGGTTAAGGGTAATGACTGGTGTTATCCATATCACCAACCCATAACCAGGCTGCATGTACAAACAATGTCAGGAATCAGGCTCTTATGGTGGAAAATAATTATGCAAGTTCAAAAAGTATCTCTGGTGAAGTTTTAGCTCAACAAAATAATGTTGATGTGGCCTTAATGAACTAGAAAGATACTAATTTCAGAGGTGTAAATTACCCTCAATGCCATAATTAGGAAAATACATCTGTTTCAACCAACACAAGCTAAAAAAAAGGGTTGTGTTGATGCATTTTTATGCACATACAAACTCAGAATAAAATACCAAGTATTCTATCCGAACTTGAACAAAGTCTTTCAAAGGCTAAACAATGTGATCCAATGAGATAACTCCAAGGTTCTAGATGTCAGGTCTTGACTTGCAATGGATAGACTCAGTAGTTGATATGATTTTGCTGAAACTCACAAAGGGACTTACACTGAATTGACTACTTATTCCAGTCAAATATGTTATTCTCCTTGCGAAATGGAACTTCTTCTAACCAGGTATGAAAAGAAAATGCAAAAAGAATAAGGATTTAGAAGGCTAATCTAAGGACAATGAGATAATGACATATTCCAAGATAGACAAACTCCTCATGAAACCAGACTTCGCTTCGCCATGAGAACCAACAACTACATGAAGCCGGTGCAATCTTCTAAGGAAACTCAAGGATCTTCGTGTTGTAAATCTCCATCCAAACACCCACAACTAGCGCAGTTTGAACAAGCATTCACAACCGACCTAAAAAATGAAGGTTCAGTCTAACTTTGCAAAGTGGGTTATCTTCAACAATCCATGAAAAGTATGAACCAGAAGAATTCATCAAATATCTTTACATATATTTATTACATCAATGCACTTCTAATCTATTTCTAAGCTACTTGGAAACATTTCTCCATCACATTCAAGAATTTGAAACCATGCTAACATTCCATCACCACACAAATCACCATGAAGCATTCAACAATGAGCTTCTATTGATTTTGGAAATGTATTTTTTTTACAACAATTTCATATGTCCTCTCAATGATTTTGAAAAGTCTCCTCTAATCTACCTCTACAGCATCTACTCCTACTCTTTGATTCCTGCTCTCTCCTCTGATAATCTTCCTTTTACAAATGAGAGAAATGGGCCTTATATAGGCTCCAAAATAACATGAATGGCCAGGATTGATTTGAGAATTGATGGCCTAGATTTTGACAACAAGGCAGTCTGTTACAAAAAACTACTATCTTTAGAACATTAAATGTGGACGGATGACATGGTAGACTATGATTGGATCAATGTTGTGCACATTTCACCTCAGTATCAAGGAAACTGGTTTGGTTTTCTTTGTGTTCATATTGTTCAGAATGCTTTCCCAAAGTATGTCATCTTTTCGAGTAGTCTTCGAATCTTTGAATTTTTACCTTTGAAACATGGCTGCTTCAAACTTGAAAACTTGGGAATTTTGATACTTCTTCTTGTTGTCTTTAATGCAATTGTACTTTTGAATGTAATTCGTGGATTGGTTGATGAACTTGCTCATTTCTCTTCTCATCTTCCTATCTTCTTGCATAGGATGTCTTCATTCTGATTCTTGCAGGAAGTAGGATATGTCTTTGTTCATGACTCTTTAAAGTGGACTTCATGATGGATGTCTCTCTTTGTCTGGCACATGGAATGGATGACTTTCACAAGTGTAGAACTGGACCTTCTCCCTTCAGGTGATGACCTTGATGTATGACTTTCTCCATATGCTGCAGTAAAATATTTGGAATTGGAATATCTAGAATGGGTTCTCCTCCATGTATTCCTTCGATGGTATCTTCTCCTTGGAATTATCTCCTAGCTCCTGCAAATCAATGCCTAGATCTGCTCTTAGAACTTGCTTTTGGATTTGCCTTTTGCATATGATCTTCTGTTTACATTTCTTTTCTAAGTCAGTTCTCTTTATGATTGCCTGCCCCTCTTTTGCATTCATCTTTCACCTGCATAGCTATCCTATGTCAGTACTATGAAAATGATATTTAATAACAAGGCAATAGCAATAAAATTTATCATCTAATGCATGTGGGATTATCTGAGTGCAAAACTTTAGTTTATCTCATCCTCCTGCAAGTAAAGTCAATAATGTGATCCTTGCGAAAATAGAAGACACGAATGTCCTATTAACACCTTCAGCTCCCACTGATTTTTGCCAAAGTTGACTCCTTGGTGGACCTATAATGACTCTCCGTTGTAACCGTGTATGTGCTCTATGGTGGGGGGGGGTTGATTTCAAGCATTAGAATGTGACTTTCAAACATTCAATGACCTCTTCCTAAGTGGAACTCTTAAACATTTACTTAGGAAAATTCAAGCATACAAAGAAGATTACCTAATATTAGTTAGTTTAATGCCCAAGCATATATTTTGAATGACCTTGCAAGGATCTCTTCAAATAAAACTCATAAACATGATCGGGTTTCTACACTTTGATGCAAGAAGAAAGGCTTAGCGTTTGAACAAATTAAGAGACACCATCGAATCTCCAATGTCCCATTTAATGGTATTGCATTCTCTGAAGAAAACTGCATACTGGCGCAGACTCTCAAAGTTGGTATTGCATGTGAGTAAATTTGATAAATGTCTAGATGATTTTGCCAGCATAAACAATGTGTGCCATAGATAACACTACTTGAACTAGCCATGGGGCTAAGAATAGGAATATCGATACTCAAGAGATATATGTTTCAACACTCCCTACCATGAATCTTTTTGTTTATTATGCATATGCATTGGGGTGCAGTGGCCATTTAGTCAAATGCTAAAAATAGTGAAAAGTCATTCTATGCAGAATCATTTCAACGATGCCTTCAAGTAGTCTCTTCATAATGTTAAGGAAGTGGTGTTATTACCACATGATGAGCATAGTGAACTGAAGTGGAGGTTTTAGATTCCACAACACTTTGGCCAAGAAATATATTTTACAAACTTAAGATCTAGCTCCAATCTAGCGGACTTTCTATTTCAGCATTTATAACATATAAATTGTAGTGGAATCCCAGAAGTCCGTCGCATTATGTATTTATGAAGACGTGCCTTGGAATGGATCTTTGGAACGAATATGAAACTACAAAGGAATTGCGGACATCCGCCTGAGGTGGGCATTTTGATGCTCAAGGAAAAATACAAATAATGCTATCAGGTTGATAAAGTCCACTTGGAATGAAACCAAGCGGACAATTTGATGTGGTGTGTAATGTTTGAAACATCCTTACGCATTGATAATGTCCGTCCAAGCGGACAATTTGATGTGGTGTGTAATGTTCAAAACATCCTTACACATTGATAATGTCTACCCAAGTGGACTATTAGAAATGATCATGCATGACTAAAAGCCTCAAGCCATTCTAACTTTGCTTCATTCATCGCTACTCTAACTTTCTCTCTTAGTGGGCTTTATACATACTTGCACAAATTGCTGGTTTTGAAAATTCCATAGGACACAAAGTAACTATTGAGAAGTGCTTAAGCAGACTCCTCAGGCCATCACGCATAAAGATGAATAACAAACATCTTCTAAAATGATGCCTCAAAGCAATGACATCTACATCAGCTTCCACAGTAATCGCAAACTTCTATTCTTGGATAACTTCAAACTTCCTTAAGCCACAACACATAACTCAAATCTTGAGGTAAGTATTCTATTTAACACTTGCAATAATCGACCCCTCTAAAGCATTCAATAGCTTTGATCACAACCCATCCATGATTTTACCAACTCTTCATTCATGTAGGGAACCTCAAAATAGACGCACAACCAAAAGCTCAAAATGCGGGGGTCCCTGTTACCAACGGGGCGATGTTGTGATTTGGTCACAACATCTAGCACCAATTCAAATAAATGTTCTTGAACATTTCAAAAATAAAGATCCAATCCAAACCCAGAAATGTTAGACAATACCTTTAAAGTCATCAACCAGTTAGGAAATGCACTCAAAAGGGAAGAAGAATCCTAGATTGGATCAAGACACTTCATAGTTAAACCTTTCCAGAATAGTGATTAAAATAAAATCTCAAGTGTTCCAAAGATAAATAGAAATCAAGACTTCAAAATTCCTATGTACACCCACACATTAGGCCAAATAGACACACATACTTGATCAAAGAGTCAAAATCAAAAGCTTAGCACAACCATTCATATCCCAAAGATCCAAGTGTGTGCAGTTGAGTTCATTCCCATCTATCAGCAACTAAGATCACCTCAGTTCCTCCGCATTAAGCTACGTGATTAGTACACACCTCATGAACTACTTGGACATGGCCCTGCTACCAGCAAGCATCTATAGCCCCGACAGGTTTGTCTCGTAATTCCACTCAAGCAGAGCCCTACTGCCAGTTAAGCATCCATAGCCTCGGTAAAGATTACTTGAATGCCCATCTAACTGAGTTATAGTGTGTGTTTTATGATTTTCTTTCCATTTCTTTTTTTTTTTTCAACAAGCTTTTACTTGGCAGAGTACAATGTAGTACCACTGGGTGTGGACTTATGATGGCGGCAAAGGTGGCCCTTTAGATTTTTCACTTAATGCAAGATCACAAAGATTCACTTAGGTACCTCCAAATTTTTAAAGTGTGAAAAGATATAAGATCTCAAAACAATTCAAGTTTCTCTAAACAGTTAATTTATCTTCCAAGAACAAGAAACATTCTATTTAAACACTAACAATGGAGTCCACAATGAATCCATCCATTTGACGCAAGTTTCTCAAGGGGAGACTAAGAGGTTAATAATTAGATTAAGATTTGGCATTTTAAATATATAATCACAAGATGTCAGTGTCAAGACACAATATTTGATTCCCTTCCAAGTCAAGTATAAATCATAATTGTTAATAAAGCTAAAGAAAATCATCCTTAGAATCCAAAGAATTTCATGAACATTTATCAAAGAAATGAACTAGACATTTGATAAGAATCAGGCTAAAAGTGCTTTAAGGATAACAACGTCCACCTCATGAACTGGAAACCCACAAAAGCAAACCTAAATTAAAGCAACAACCTAAACTACAAAAAGCAAACTAAACAATGACAAAACTACTCTAAAGTAACAGAAAAGAAAACCTACTCTAAGAAAGCCATGTACAAAGAGTAGACACGACTCAAAAGACCCAAATATATACAGGACCTTGAATGATTTCTCAAAATGAAAAGCAACAATAAAGCACATGTGATAGTTTAGATTTTGGCAAATTTTTCCTTGAATTTGGAGAAAAATTCTCTCACAACACAATCATTGAATTCAGAAAAAAGTTTGCACAAAATCAGCAGTTGTGGCGACTCATCTGGACCATGATTAATCGATATGCAAGTTGTTTTTCCAAAATTTCCATAATCAAATTCATACTCTTCACATTCACAATTTGGAAATTCATGATCTTCAAATTTGTAATCTTCATTACTAGGAGTAGGGAAAGATACAACCTGGTGGTCATCATCCTCAAGTAGTAATTCTCGTTTGTTGCTTATCAACATGTTGGGAGTTAAAGTTGGTGATGAATCATACCACTCACATCTGCAACATGCAAATCAACATTATAATCAATAGTGGGCATATCAAAATGAAAAGGTGAAAATAATGGAAATTTAGAAGCATGGAACATTTCACCTATTAATTCATCGTAGACTTTCAGCAATGGATCTAGCATCAATTCAATTTGCTTTGTATATTTGGCCTCCACTTGTTTATTTTGGCATAGCTTTGACAGTACTTCATCTATGAGAGCGTTGAGTGCCCCTTCGAATTGCACTTGATTGTCAGGCTTGTGGATGATGGTTTGCAACACATCTTCCTGATCACTTCCCTTTTCAAGGCTTCTTAATACTTCTTGTAATTCCTTCTCAATGATCTTTTCTAGCAACATGGTTGAATATATAGCAAGGAATTCTTCTTGCAATGAACTCAAGTCACTTTCTTCTTTGATGGAGGAATCAACATCTTGTTCATCAATTACCTTTGTTTGAACATCTTTTATTCCCTTTTCAACTTCTTCGGTAGGAGGTTCATTTTTACTTGGAAGAAGGTATGCAAATGGACATTCCACTTGATTATCAAGTTCACTTGTGCTATCTTCACTTTTGAATAACATGGGAACATCTTCTCCTTTGGGTGGTGAATAAATTTCTTGGAGGCATTTCTTCCACAAATCATCTAATCTCAATTGCACTTTGGATTCTTCTTCCAACTTTAATTCTTCCTTCACTTGATGAATAGCTTCTTGACAAGATGAACATGCTAGTTTTGAATGAGTGGTGTTATGAATTCTACACCTACCCCCTGGAATCAACATTTCTTCTGCAAGCAGGTCCTTCTCAATACTTAGTCTCTTCTTGATCATTTCCTTAAAACTTGTGAAGAACTCTCTTTCATCAAACAAGGCATTAGGAACCACCTTTGTAGAAATAATTGGCTCATGTACTTGTGAGAAAGAAATTTTTTCTTGCAATGCTAGTTCCATTCTTGATAAAAATGTTAGGCAATATATCTCCTTGTGTCCATTGGATTCATGAATTCTACATGCATTTCTTGATGCAAAATCATCCAAACTCTTAGGATAGAGTTGTGCATTCAAAGTCCACCAAAGCTGAAGAACACCACCTTGATGATGATCATATTTCTTCCTGCAACCATGAAATTGTTTCTCATATGTTGAGAAATCCATCCTCGTTTTTGGTATTTGAAGTTTTATACTTTTTTTGGACTTTTTGGCATAAAAGAGATCTAATAAATCTCAAATTTAGCTTTGAAAGCTCACTTGGTTCCAATCCCACAATTCAGAGTTTGTTTGCATGCTTGGAATGAAAGAAGTACTGTAAATTTCTTTTTCATGCCCTTTTATCTTGAGTTGAGATGTATGAAATTCTACATTCTAGCCTCCTCCTTACTAAACTTTGTCAAGCAGTATGATAGAGCAATGAATGATAAAACACTAGAATATGCTTGGAACAAATGTAGTAATTCGCTGTTCTCACCCTCCTTCTAGCGCCAATTCTGTTGATGTATTTTTATGCACATACAAACTCAGAATAAAATACCAAGTATTATATCCTCTCTTGAACAAAGTCTCTCAAAGGCTAAATAATTTGATCCAATCAGACAACTCCAAGGTTCCAGATGTCAGGTCTTGAATTGCAATGGATAGACTCAGTAGTTGATATTATTTCACTGAAACTCACAAAGGGACTTACACTGAATTGACTCCTTATTCCAATCAAATATGTTATTCTCCTTGCGAAATGGAACTTCTTCCGTATTTGGCCTGTAATTTCCATGATTAGTTTCTAGGAACAAGACCTCATTGTCTTTGCCATATTCTATGATCATTAGTTTCAATCTTGGAGTACTATCAATTCTGATTTGATTTGGAATTCCTCTCCATGGTAGCCACATGTGTGAGAAATTAGTAGCTACATACCCATTCAGTCTTCCCGACTAGTCTCTGCTTAGGAGCATGCCATATCTGCCTGGGATATCAACAACTGATATATCAATGTAGCTCTGGATTCTTGGATCAGATTACAACTACATGTATATATTATTCAATTCTCCAACCACAAGCACTTATGTCTTATCCAGCTGTGTAACTTTCTTTGTGGTTGGGGTAGGAATCAAACCAATCTTTTACATATGGTGAGTGGCATTACGTTGCTTGATGCTCCTGAATCCATCAAACAATTATGTAACATCTTCCTAAAAATACAAACTGATAATAGGAATGGTGCAGGCTCATCTCTTCCTTGATAGAAAACTATAGACTTTTCATTTGGTAACTTGGAATGTGCATTCTTTGACATATCATTTGACCATGTAATTTGATCTTTTGCAGTCTTTTCATTTTTAACAATACTTCCTTCTTTTGTATCCTTTGTAGAGTCTTGGGCTATACATACTAAGTTCATAGATGGAGAAGTGCCCTCTGGCACACTTTCCACAACATGTGCATTCTGAACATTGGATGAGTTAGAAGGGCCCGCTATAACATTCCTTGGAGTAGATATATCATTTAAGTTGTTTAAAATAGTGTTTCTGATTTCCAGGATTCTCATCATTTCAACCAAAGGCATGCTCATCTTCACTTTCTTGAATTCTTCAGTAACAATTAAACTTAAACATTTCAGTTCATCATTTATTGCGGCGCCATCTCGCGAAAGATTGGCTCCTTATGGATTGTCTCGTGACTGAACTTCTCACGTTGGAGTGACTCTTTGAGCAACATCCCTTTGTCTATATTCTGGTGAATCCTTTGGAAAATTTGGATTATTACTAGCATTTGGATTTGGTGGAGTTTGAAAATTGTATGGAGGAATTGAAGTGGTTAATGGATCCTGTACTCGATGATTTCTTTGATAGACTTTTAGGGGTGGATTCCCAGCTGATTGTTGAAATGCTTGTACTTCCCCTGTTGCTTCAGCTTGAAAGGCATTACTGAATGGAGAGTAATAATCTGAATTTTCAATTCATCCATTTGCATATGCTGGAGGGAACCTTCCATTGTATTCCATTGCATCACAGGAGGAAATGTGAAGTCTTCAATGATCAAGGCTTGATCATACCTTGTTGTAGGAACAATCTCATATCCTATCATTGCTTGAGAAGCATCTTGAGCTTGCGTGTTTTGCATCTCCTTTTGAAATATATTAGCTACTATTTTGAACTCTGTACACTACAACTCAGAATGCTAATTTGTGTTATGCAATCGACACCAACTTGATAAAGCTTCCTCAGCTAAGAACACCTTCTCTGCTGGTCTAGAATCTGAATTTGAATTATTTTCCAAAGGAGATGGAACATTCCCATTGTTTGGAGATGTATTCCATGTTTTGTTTTGTCTTTGGAATCCTTGATTTGTTACTCAAAATCCTTGATTATAACCTTGATAATTTCCTTGGTCTCTTTGATTTCCATGATATCCATTTTGATTTCCTTGATCCCTCTGATTTCCTTGAAAACTCCTTTGCATATTTTGTAAATGATTATTTTGATTTCAAAGATGGGTAACTTTAGTGGATAATCTCTTCATTTGATCGATTAACTCTTTCATTTCATCCTTCTCTTCCCGAGTCCTTGTAGAGGATGAAGACCCTTGTAAATACATAGGTTGTGCTGGTGAGGCTTGTGAAATGGGTGCTCATGGATGCAACACCATCTAATTGCTAGGTGCTGGAATTGGATTCATTACAGGAGTATGCTGTGTCAAAGCTTGGTTGATTCCCTGAATCTGATTTGGCATAGTTGGATGTCCCAAGTGACTAAGTGGCCCTTGAGTGTTCATGCCCAAGTCAGTATTCACTTTGACAGCCTCGGCATAGGCCTCTGTTAAAGTAGTTGGAGGTGCAGTTGCTCTCTTCACAAACATCGAAGTAAGGCGGTCTAGTGCTACATAATATACTTCCCTCGCCATTAAATCATCAACATTATACGGAGCTTGCAACCTTGTATAAGCCTTATGAAATCGATTGTTGAAAGAACTGATGGGTTCATGCTCTTGCCTCTTGACATCAACAAACTGTTTGTAGAGCTCTGACAAAGTGATGGGAATCCTAAACTTTTCCAGAAAGGTGTTTTTCAGTCTTTGCCAACTATTGATGGAACCTGTAGGTAGATGAATGTACCAAAAGTATGCATCTTCACCTAGTGAATAAGGAAACAACCTACACGCTACATCTTCATGCTCAATTTTTCTATTTCGAAGAGTATCCTCAAAAATCTTAATATACTCCTCTACTATCTTATTCACATCATTGACCTAAAATTTGGAGCAAAATTGTTCAGCACTCTTGGGCATTTCATGGTAATTTGCGAAAGTAGCAAGAGGAGAAGCATTTGCTGGAAACCAAGCCATTGGAATGTTTGCTTGTTGCACTGGAACTGTTTGAGTAACTCCTTGTGTATTACTTGGTTAAGCAATTCTTGTATTTTGTGGTGGAGTTTGAAACAAATCTATGATGACCCTTACACTAGGTGATCCTTCACTTGATGAATTTGTCTTCTTATTGTGCTTGGCTTTGGAATTGAAATCCAACTCAACCAACTCTTTTGAAGATTGCGGTGTAGACCTTAGAATCCTCTAGTGTTTTTCAGGTGAAAAAGAAACAATACACTCCAGTGTGTCTAACTTTGTATTCCAAGAGAGGGCCTCCTTCTAGCACTAGTTCTGTTGATGCATTTTTATGCACATACAAACTCAGAATAAAATACCAAGTATTCTATCCCCTCTTGAACAAAGTCTCTCAAAGGCTAAACAATGTGATCCAATGAGATAACTCCAAGGTTCCAGATGTCAGGTCTTGACTTGCAATGGATAGACTCAGTAGTTGATATGATTTTGCTAAAACTCACAAAGGGACTTACACTGAATTGACTCCTTATTCCAATCAAATATGTTATTCTTCTTGCAAAATGGAACTTCTTCTAACCAGCTATGAAAAGAAAATGCAAAATGAACAAGGGTTTAGAAGGCTAATCTAAGGACAATGAGATAATGAGATATTCCAAGATAGACAAACTCCTCATGAAACCAGACTTCGCTTCGCCATGAGAACCAACAACTACACAAAGCCGATGTAATCTTCTATGGAAAATCAAGTATTTTCATGTTGCAAATCTCCATCCAAACACCCACAGCTGGCAAAATTTGAACAAGCATTCACAACTGACCTAAAAAAAATGAAGGTTCAGTCTAACTTTGCAAAGTGGGTTATCATCGACAATCCATGAAAATTATGCACCAGAAGAATTCATCAAATATCTTTACATATATTCATTACATCAATGCACTTCTAATCTATTTCTAAGCTACTTGGAAACATTTCTCCATCACATTCAAGAATTTGAAACCATGCTAACATTCCATCACCACACAAATCACCATGAAGCATTCAACAAGGAGCTTGTATTGATTTTGGAAATGTATTTTTTTTACAACAATTTCATATGTCCTCTCAATGATTTTGAAAAGTCTCCTCTAATCTACCTCTACAGCATCTACTCCTACTCCTTGATTCCTGCTCTCTCCTTTGATAATCTTCCTTTTACAAATGAGAGAAATGGGCCTTATATAGGCTCCAAAATTACATGAATGGCCAAGATTGATTTGAGAATTGATGGCCTAGATTTTGACAACAAGGTAGTTTGTTACAAAAAAATACTATCTTTAGAACACTAAATGTGGATGAATGATGTGGCAGACTGTGATTGGATCAATGCTGTGCACATGTCACCTCAGTATCGAGCAAACTAGTTTGGTTTTCATTGTGCTCATATTGTTTGAAATGCTTTCCCAAAGTATGTCATCTTTTGGAGTAGTCTTCGAATCTTTGAATTTTTACCTTTGGAACATGGTTGCATCGAACTTGAAAACTTGGGAATTTTGATACTTCTTCTTGCTGTCTTTAATGCAATTGTACTTTTGAATGTAATTCATGGATTGGTTGATGAACTTGCTCATTTCTCTTCTCATCTTCCTATCTTCTTGCATAGGATGTCTTTGTTCATGACTCTTTAAAGTGGACTTCATGATGGATGTCTCTCTTTGTTTGGCACATGGAATGGATGACTTCTGCAAGTGTAGAACTGGACCTTCTCCCTTCAGGTGATGACCTTGATGTATGACTTTCTCCATATGCTGCAGTAAAATATTTGGAATTGGAATATCTAAAATGGGTTCTCCTCCATGTATGCCTTTGATGGTATCTTCTCCTTGGAATGATCTCCTAGCTCTTACAAATCAATGCCTAGATCTGCTCTTAGAACTTGCTTTTGGATTTGCCTTTTGCATATGATCTTCTGTTTGCATTCCTTTTCTAAGTCAGTTCTCTTTATGATTGCCTGCCCCTCTTTTGCATTCATCTTTCACCTGCATAACTATCCTATGTCAACACTATGAAAATGATATTTAATAACAAGCGAATAGCAACAAAATTTATTATCTAATGCATGTGGGATTATCTGAGTGCAAAACTTTAGTTTATATCACCCTCTTGCAAGTAAAGTCAATAATGTGATCCTTGCAAAAATAGAAGGCACGAATGTCCTATTAACACCTTCAGCTCCCACCTATTTTTGCCAAAGATAACTCCTTGGTGGACCTGTAATGACTCTACATTGTAACCATGTATGTACTCTATGGTGGGGGGGTTGATTTCAAGGATTAGAATGTGACTTTCAAACCTTCGATGACCTCTTCCTAAGCAGAACTCTTAAACATTTACTCATGAAAATTCAAGCATACAAAGAAGATTACCTGATATTAGCTAGTTTAACACCCAAGCATGTATTTTGAATGACCTCGCAAGGATCTCTTCAAATAAAACTCATAAACATGATCAGGTTTCTACACTTTGATGCAAGAAGAAAGGATTAGCGTTTGAACAAATTAAGAGACACCATGGAATCTCCAATGTCCCATTTAATGCTATTGCATTCTCTGAAGGAAACTGCATACTGGTGCACGCTCTGAAAGTTGGTATTGCAAGTGAGTAAATTTGATAAATGTCTAGAGGATTCTGCCAGGATAACAATGTGTGCCATAGATAACACTACTTGAACTAGCTGTGGGGCTAAGAATAGGAATATCGATACTCAAGAGATATATGTTTCAACACTCCCTGCCATGAATCTTTTTGTTTATTATCCATACGCATTGGGGTGCAGTGGCCATTTAGTCAAATGCTAAAAATAGTGAAAAGTTGTTCTATGCAGAATCATTTCAATGATGCCTTCAAGCAGTCTCTTCATAATGTTAAGGAAGTGGTGTTATTACCACATGATGAGCATAGTGAACTCAAGCGGAGGTTTTATATTCCACAACACTTTGGCCAAGAAATATATTTTGCAAACTTAAGATCTAGCTCCAATCTAGCGAACTTTCTATTTCAGCATATATAACATATAAATTATAGTGGAATCTCAAAAGTCCGTCGCATTATGTATTTATGAAGACGTGGCTTGGAACGGATCTTTTGAATGAATATGAAACTACAAAGGAATTGTAGACATCCGCCTAAGGTGGGCATTTTGACGCTCAGGGCAAAATACAAATAATGCTGTCAGGTTGATAAAGTCCACTTGGAATGAAACCAAGCAGAAAATTTGCTGTGGTGTGTAATGTTTGAAACATCCTTACACATTGATAATGTCTGCCCAAGTGGACAATTTGATGTGGCATGTAATGTTCAAAACATCCTTATGCATTGATAATGTCTGCCCAAGCAGACTTTTAGAAATGATCATGCATGACTAAAAGCCTCAAGCCATTCTAACTTTGCTTCATTCATCGCTACTCTAACTTGCTCTTGTAGCGGTCTTTAAACATACTTGCACAAATTGCCGGTTTTGAAAATTCCATACGACACAAAGTAACTATTGAGAAGTGCTCAAGTAGACTCTTCAGGCCATCGCACATAAAGATGAATAACAAACATCTTCTAAAATGATGCCTCAAAGCAACAACATATACATCAGCTTCCACAGTAATCCCAAACTTCTATTCTTGGATGACTTCAAACTTCCTTAAGCCATGACACATAACTCAAATCTTGAGGTAAGTATTCTATTTAACACTTGCAATAATCGACCCCTCTAAAGCATTCAACAGTTTTGATCACAACCCATCCACGATTTTACCAACTCTTCATTCATGCAGGGAACCTCAAAATGGATGCACATCCAAAAGCTCAAAATGCAGGGGTCCTTGTTACCAGCGAGGCGATGTTGTGATTTGGTCACAACAGGTTGTAGATCTTGATCAGCAAGCTGCAGATGTACAACAACCTGCCAAGGACCAATTTCAGACTTGTCCATCACAAGTTGCCCCCACAACATAGCAAAAGGTGCAGATTCTTCAAAAAGGACAAGTTGTACCTAGGGAAAATTAGTCACAAGTACAAACACAATCTTTTTAAAGATAGAATGGTGCTATTGCTATGAAAGGAAGGCAAAAGGTAAGTCATGTTTCTTTCAATATAGTGGATCATCTTAAGAAAGCTACATTGAGTATGTCAGTAATGGATACATTGCGTATCCCTAGCCAAAATAATCTATTACAAGAGGCATTGGTTGAACTTTCAATTTTTTATTGTTCTAATCAAGAAAAGGCCAAGGTTGTACTTGCCAATAGCTCAGAAATTAAGAGTGGACAGCCAACCAAAGAGGTAACACCTCCTCCTTTTTTCCTAAGCCTGATTATTGGTGACAAACTTGTTCATAATTGCATGATAGATTCTAGAGCAAGTAGTTTTGTCATGTCCAAGAGTCTAGTTGCTTCATTAAGATTAGTTTATGAGCCCCTTTCAAATGAAGTGGTCTAGCTAGATGGGTCTGCTATTAATACCACAGGGATAATTAGAAATCTACCACTTATACTGCATGCCAGTCCTAATTTTGCAATCCATCAGGACATTTACATCATTAATCTACCACATATGCCTTTCTAGGGAATTTACTACCAAATTGGGTGGGTTTTTATCTTTTGAATGGTCCCACCTATTTTTTAGAACAAGATATGGTACAAAAGTAACCATACAATTTGAACCACTTGCAAAGGATAATGTTGAGCCCTATGTCCCCAGCCCAATAAATGCTAACCTCTACATCACCCATGGGCAGCAGGATCAATCCATGAGCCTAGATCCCAGTGCACCTATGGAAGATATAAATTTAGATGACTGGGCAGCTGAAGATCATGAAGATGACCCTTTCCATCACATTGATGAGGTAGGATTAGGCATTTATATGATACAAGAACTTGATGTAGTGATTCCTAATTTGATTAAGGACCAAAGTCAGTCTGAATAGCAAGCAAATTAGTTTTGGAAGCTGTACTTTGATGGATCAATGACCAAAATAGGAGCTAGTGGAGGGACTATGTTGGTTTCACCTAAAGGAGATAAGTACTATGCAGCATTGAGGTTCACTTTTAGTTGTACAAACAATGTGGTTCAGTATGAGGCCCTGATTCATGGTTTGGAGTGGGCCCGAAAAAGAGGTATAAAATCTATCCAAGTTTATGGTGATTCTAAGTTGATTGTAAACCATGTTAGGAATCTGAATTTTACTAAGAATGACTTGCTCAAAAAGTATGAACATCAAGTTTGGGACTCAATTGAAAATTTTGATGCTTTTAATCTACTTTTAATTCCCATAAATCAAAATAAGTATGCAGACAAGCTTGCTGCTTTGGGATCTCAATTTGAGATTCTGGATCAAATTCATAACATAGAGGTACAACCATATGTAAAAGTGGTTGTTAGACCATCTGTGCTTGCCAATAGTGTTTCTTGGCAAGTTTTTGACAGCAATGAGCAAATATTGAGTTTTTTGAGTGCAGACGCTAAATTTGCAACTAATAACTAGCATAAGTACCAGCAGTAATTTGATAATCAAATTTTGCAGCTGAAATCTAACAAGCTATCCAAGGGACTAGTGACACTAGAATCTGTGTTTAATTCAGATGATTAGTTTAGAAAAGACAAGTACAACATGACTGTGAAGCAAGAGCATTATGAAACAGTAGAGATATTCAAGGATAAACTACTGAAATTGGGAAAGGTATGTACTAAAGATGAACATCAATCTTTTGTTCAGTTATGTCAAGAGTTTTATGATGTTTTTGCATGGGAATATAAGGATTTAAGGGGGTTTGATCCTAGTTTAGCCCAACATACCATTGAACTAGAGCCTAATGCTAAGCCTTTTAGGTAGAAGCAAAGACCCCTTAACCCAAAACTTGAGCATTTAATGAAAGCTAAACTAAACAAGTTGATCGAGAGCAGTATAATATTCCTTATAAAGCATACATCCTAGGTCTCCAACTTACTACCAGTCAGAAAGAAAAATGGGGAGATTTGACTTTGTGTCAATTTCTATGATCTAAATCAAGCTTCATTAAAGGATCACTACCCCCTTCCTTCAATGGAACAAATTTTACAAACTATCTCTTGTTCTGATAGATTTTCCTTGTTAGATGGCTATTCAGGCTATAACCAGATCTTGGTGAAGGAAGAGGACCAATATAAAACTGCATTTACAACTAAGTGGGGTACAATGGCCTATAGGAAAATGCCTTTTAGTTTGTCCAATGTAGGGGCAACCTTTTCAAAGGGCAATGGATATGGCCTTCCATGGCCTTATGAATAAAATAGTGCTAGTATATTTAGATGACATAATAATTTTTTCAAAAGATTCTAATGATCATTTTGACCACTTGAAGTAGATTTTTCAAAGATGCAGAGAGTTTGGAGTTTCCTTGAACCCAAAAAAGTGCATATTTTCAGTTCATGAAGGTAAACTCCTTGGCCATATTATTTCAAAGCATGGTATTTGTATTGACCCTAAAAGAGTGTCTGTAATTCTTGATTTACCACTGCCTGCACATAAGAAAGGCTTGAAGAGTTTTCTTCATAGAATTAATTTTGTGAGAAGATTTATTCTGAACATTGTTGCTTTGTTACAACCTCTCACTGCCATGCTAAAAAAGAACATACCTTTCACTTGGACTAAGGAAGGCAAAAGAAGCTTCAAGCAGATCAAAGAAACTCTCACAGCTGTCCCTACCCTCATTAATCCTAATTATGAGAAAGACTTCATTCTATATGCCTTTGGAGGGGCAGATACCATTTCAGCAATGTTGTGCCAGCAAAATGATGAAGGCTTGGAGCAGTGAGTGGCATTTTCAGCCAGGTACTACATGACTATGAGGTAAAGTATTCATTCATTGAAAAAAATATTTTTGTTTTTGTTAGAAGCCTCAAGAAATTCAGACATATGCTATCCAATAACAAAATTCATTTGATGGTTCCCCACCCAACTGTTAAGAGCTTTTTACTTAACCAAGACATAAATGATAAAAGGGCTGGTTGGATAACCAAGGTTATGGAATTTGATGTTAATATTAAAGTAACTAATCTGATTAGAGGCAAGGGCTTATGTGAGAAGCTTGCTAGAAATAAAGAGCACAACCAAGAACAGTGCTGAATAATAGTGAACCAATTGTTGTTCCAGCTCCCACAAATAGCTAGGTATAACAGATGATGCGCTATCTGCAGACTAGTGAATGCCCTGAAAGTTTGGATAGGGTGAGAAGAAGGTATTTTAAGTTACAAGCTACTCCTTATGCTATCATTGAAGGTATTCTATATAGGAGAGATTTTAATGGTGTGTTTCTAAGATGTATTGAACCAAGACAAGTTGATAGACTATTAGAAGAGTTTTGTAGTGGACCTTTAGGAGGTCATTTTGTTGCAAGGACAACTACCTTAAAGATAATGCAGGTTGGTTATTATTGGCCAGATCTATTTAAGGATGCATTTTATTGGGTAAGAAGGTGTGAAAAATGCTCATTGTTTGCAGGTAAGCAAAGGCTTGCAGCCTTACCTCTACATCCCATCAAAGTTAAATAGCCATTTGTTAAATGGGGTCTTGACTTCATTGGACCAATAAACATGCCTTCAAGTGCAAGCCACAAGTGGATTTTGACTGCTACAGACTATTTTACCAAGTGGACTGAGGTTGTTGCTTTGAAAGAAGAGAATGAATCTATTGTTTTAAGTTTCTATCAAGATTTGGTACACCAGATTCAATTATTTCTGACAATGGTTTGCTTTTATTGGTTTAAAGATTTTAGAGTGGTCTATCAAAAATAACATCTTTTTGAATACATCTTCTAACTATTACCCATAGGGCAATGGGTAGGTAGAGTCTACCAATAAAAACCTAATAAGGATCATCAGAAAGACTATTGAAGACAACTAGAGGACATGGCATGAGAAGTTAAAGTTAGCTCTTTGGGCTGACTAGGTCACTCCCAAGAGACTACTAGTTGTTCTCCATATGTACTTACTTATGGTAAGGAGGCTAGATTGCCCATTTCACTAGAATTACCAACTTTAACTTTCATTAAAGAGCTTGAGCTGCTAGAGGAGTAGCCTTTAGTAGTAAGGCTAGCTCAGGTCATGGAATTAGAGGAAACCAGAAAGGTAGCCTAGAGGAAGCTTGAAATCCATCAAGCTCAGATGAAGAGTTCCTTTGATGAGAGGGCAAAACCAAGAAGCTTCATTGTTGGTGATTTAGTTTTCAAATGGAATGAACTAAGAAGTAGACCTGGAAAGCATTCCAAGTTTGATGCAATTTGGGATGGGCCTTATGTGATCATAGAGTGCAAGGAAAACAATGCATTTCAGCTATCCAAGTTAAGTCGAGAGGCACTGTCTATCCCAGTTAATGGGATCCACCTCAAGCATTGCCTCTAAAGATAAGTACTACCTTGTATCATAGTAGAGTAGTGTTGCAGTTAATAAGTGCTTCATGCACATTTACTTTCAGTTATTTTGTTTCCCTAAGTGTTGTTGCACAAGTTTTTTTGGCCATCAGGGCCTTCTAGTTTCTTTTGAGTTTGGTTTGATTTTGTTTTCTGCTACTATTTGGAGTGGTGTATAGCTGAGTTTTAGTGTTTTCTGACTTTGATATGAGTAGAGTAGGACTCTATGCCCAATGGACAGCTTAAGGCAACTGATCCCGATGCTTAGTAGGCAAGCATATAGCAGAAGTCACCAGAAATGTTACCATTTTTCACTTACAGCTCAAATTGGTAGAGCTGGTATAGCAATTTCATTTTTATAGTGAAGGTTTTAACATTTTTCTACTATGATTTATTTTACATACTCTAAGGTACATGAAGACTTTAGTTTTCATTGTTATGATAGAAAGAAAAGGTTCAGTTGATCATTCATTTGTAGAAGGTTGTTTGAAAGATAAATTATTTCATTTCACCACAATGATTATTCATTTTACAAATGAAATACATAAAACAAATAAACATTGCATTGAATGAAACATAATAGATCAAATGACCCACACAAGCCATGGGTATAGCTAAGCCAACACAGCCTAGGAAGTGCACTATACAATTGAAGATGGAAAGAGAGATAAGCATATAGTGAGAAGCATATCCATCATTGCCTCTTATGTTCAATGTTGGTCTTTGTTGCTAGTCCATCCTTGCTCCTGATGTTGAGTGGACCTGTATTTTGATGAAATAAATAGTTAGAGCTCTAGATATGGTTCACACTATGTACTTCATCAACAAATGATACAATGCACTGCCTATGATGCATTGAATCAGAGTAACAAATCATCTATGGACAAGAGGAACTGAAAGAAAAACAACCATTGTACTTCAATGTTTTAATCTGACTTCTTTGTTTCATGTGCAGGTATAGGATAAGTCATGTAGCTATTTGAAGACATATCAACATGTGGTGTCAAGTGGGCTCCCACAAGGGTTGAGCCCAACATACTACCCCTAGGTTTCTAGGGGAATGGAATAAGAGTACTTACTCATACAGTGCAAAGAGAAACATGTCAACTCAAGGAATGCTACATCAACTCAACCTATTGAGCTCTAAGCTCAATGCCCACCTATGATTACCAATTTAGGGTGAGTTGAAGTGAGAATCATCAATGAGCATTGAACTCTTTACAAGGTTGCCTGATGAGGTATGGAATTAAAAGATATTCTCGACATTAAAGTTACGGTATCATATATTGTTCATATATGCATTCAAAATCATGATGTTGGAACAGTCAAACAATAACCATAGAGCAACAAGTTGTAGTTCAAGAGTGACAAGAAGTAGGTTATGTTTACCTCTATTTATCATGAACATCATGGATCCATATATGGGACAGCTAGAACATCACATACAATTCCAATATTTGTATGCTAAATAATTGCCAAAGGACAATATCATTCAGTGATGTATGACTATTTTAGTCACATAATAGCATGAGAATAGTATCAAGTAGATGCATGATTAAACAAACAGGAAGAGTGATAGCAAAAAATGCAAGTGGAACAACATGTATTCTTAACTGATACATTGCATCTATGGAGCAGCAGTAAGAAATGAGCATATTTTTCATATAGGAAAGGACAATCAAGCTGATGCATTCACCATGTATCTCATTTTCCATGCTACAATAACGTAAAAAAGTGCTATTATTCAATATGGCATGCCAAGTATGCATTTCATATAATATGGGAGACTACAACATCAAGTGTATATGCCATGTTACAGAGTAACCATATCAGGTAATGTACAGAGAAGAGAATGACAAATGGAATAGTAATGATGTTTCAACATCCATAGCCACCTATAGGAGAGTTCAATAAAATAGAACAACATACTTTCATCTACTATATTTCATCTTCAAAATAGTATAAACACGATATCATATACAGCTACAGTACTAATCTAGTGTTATGTCAACCTTCTTGTGTGGAAAGAAAAGATCATAAATTATAGTTATATGTAAAATAACATGACATGTCATGGATCAGGAAGGAGTGTCCAAGTATGCAGGAGAATTAAGTGTTACAACTACCCATTGGAGCATCACATATGTGACTATATCAAAATATATTTTTTATGATTTCAAATGCTACAGGAAGTGGGCATATACAGGGGAAATAAAAGAGTATGATTGCATATACATATCAAAAGAGTAAATTTCAAAAAAGGAACAACAATGTCAAGAAATAATCTTAGGAAGTGCTAGAGGAGAAGCCACAACCAACATAATGCCTATCAAAGCCCATTGATACAGACAATGACAAGTGAAATTCAGAATGTATCATATGCTCAGGATCCATTTGGGGTTTTATCTTCAATATACAGAAGGAAGACCTAAGGTTTCAAACTTATTTCATCTTTAAAATGCTAAAAAAAAATCAGTTGGGTTGCGGCCTATATCGGGCTCATATGCCTAGGTCATACTTAGGAATGATGAAATATATCAGCCACCAAAAGAAAAATACAACCATGAAGGTAAATGCAGAGAAAGAAAAGATTCAAGTGATATCATGGATCATGGAGTCTCAGACCATGGTCAAGGGAACATTCTTCTTCAAAAGGGTTGAAACCCTCCTGTTGTGATGTTCACAACACGCCCCATTTTGCTCCTTAGCAAAACGAGGACCCCTGCTGATGTTTTACCTTTTGCTTCTGCTTGTGTTTTTCTGCTTTCTGGCGGTTTGGTAAAAATGAAGGTCAGGTGCATCATCATCATGATATTGGATGAGGTTGGTCATCATCATGAGGTTAGTTTGTCAAAGTTCATATTTTATTTCTGTGACCTCATATTTAGAAAGAGCTTGAAATTCCATGCAGGTTTGCCTTTTACTTCACTTGAAAATTCGTCCATATGTGAAAGTTATGCACGGTCAAAGTTTTGGTCAAACCTGATATCCGCAGGAGGATCATCATATTTTTATATCATAAGTCATGTTGTCAAGGTCATCATGATCTTGGTCTATCACCCGATAAAAATCATGCAGTCGCAATATCCGGATGTCAATCTTAGGTGGTAGTGCCCTTTACCCGTCAAATGGCCTTATGCGCATCATGAGCATCATGATATCTTTTAAGAGGGTCATATTTTATAAACTTGGTTTTGCTGTATGAAGAGCATCATCATCATCATCATATTTGAAATGCCCCCCCCCCGATAATATCCTGAGGTTCAAATATCATGATGACGTCAACTTTAAGTCACGGTAAGATTCCCCGTAGAGCGGTCTTTGTATCGCGAGCATCATCATGATATTTTTGCATCGCCTGATCTTATAATATCATGATGATATTATAAGATCACCCTGACTTAGAAAATCCACCTTCAGCATATTTGCATGCGCATGTTCAAATCCTATCGGAGGGTCATCATCATGATATTTGCTGAACTTCGCTAAGATGATGATGACGTCTTCATATCCTCCTGATCTCCTTTTGCATAATCATGATCATCATCCTGATCTTTCACGAGGGTTATTCACTGAAATTTGCTAAGTGATGGAGACATCATCATGATATTCGATTAAGAGGATCATCATATTCATATCCTCCTGATCTCCTTTTTGCATGATCATGATGATCACCCTATCTTTTTGAAGAAGAAGGCGATATTCCATTCCTCAATAGCATGATCATATTTTACAATATCACCCTAGCGCAAATATCATGATGACCTCAACTCATCCTTGTGCTCCGAAGACGAAATATGATGATGACGTCATCATGATAATTCGATGAGGAGGATCATCATCATATTTTTTTTATCCTGTCATATTGTCAAGATCATCATGATCTTGTTTGTTCGCCCGATATTTCGTAAGGTCCTCCTGCCGAGAAATACAACCTTTTGCAAGAATCCTGATCCTCATCAGCATCACATTTTCCTTCAACAGGATATTTTCCAAAACATGATCCGGTTGGCGAAATATCATGATGACGTCATGTTTTAAGTTTAACAAAGGCTCCAGATATCATGATGATGTCATCCCGATCTGATAAATGAAGAAGCTAATATCCTCATGATCATCATCATCATCACATTTTCCCTTCGGCAGGATATTTTCCAAAGCACGATCTGGTTCCCGTATGATGATGTCGTCTTATTCTAAGTTCGACAAAAGCCCCAAATATCCTGATGATCATCATCATCCTGATCTTTCGAGAGGGTTGCCTTGGCCGCAAAGGGGTCATATTACATTCATCATCTTGATCATGCTCCTTAGGTAACCCGATATCATAATTATCCCCCTGATCTTATCCGAACATGATGATGACGTCATTTTTTTTGCACTTTAATGAAGCCCGAATATGACGATGATGTCACCATCATTTTCTTTTCCTCAGCAGCAGCAGGATTGTATTCCATATCCTCCTATTCTTCTTCATCATGATGATGATGATGATGTTGTTCTTTTCTCCAATATGCAGAAGCGAAACATCCTGATGACGACATCTGGACCTTCAGGAGGGAGAGCATCATATTTCCAGAATATCATGATGATGAAGTGAATATCGACCAACATGTTTTTTTGACGCGCCGATAGCGATAGTCATGCCGATGGGCAGGAAATGAGGCGGTGGAATTTTAAAGTGTTTTTTTTGGCGCCTGTGGCATTTTCTCGGTCAGCGATAGTTGACCCGATGAATTTTGAGCAGTCTGAACGCATTTTGGACGCATTTTGAGAGTATTCTGGATCCGATTTCCACAATCTTGCGCAGTCACCTGGGTTTAAACGGTTATTTTAATTTCATGCTGTTTATGTGATAAATGAAATACTTATTGCTTGTCTTGTCTTGCAGGCTTGCAGTTGAGGAAGCAGCTGGAAAGTCAACACAGTGACCTCATGGAGGAAGGAAATCTGATCTCAGGAGCAGGAAGATAAGGATGAAGTGTGAAAAGTCAAGGCCATTCAAGTAAAGAACAAGGTTGCAGCTGAGGGTATTACTGCAACAGACAAACAGAAGTTATTACCCAGCTGCTGGAACTTCTCAGAAGGGGCAATATTTTGCCCAGATTTGACACTGCTTAGAGATATTTTTGAGAACTGGTTCACCTGTATTTATTGCTGTAACCAAGGGTTTGAACCAGGGGTTCAGTTAGGTTTTTTCTGTAGTGAGGACCATCAGAATGTCTTTATATTGTGCCTCTCTACACTGTAATACTTTACACAGGGATTTTAGTATTTTGCCAGAATTGTAGAATCTTTCTGGGCATAGTTTAGAAGTAGAAGAAGGAGGTCGCCTGTTTGTCTGCAGTAAGGTGTGCGTGGAATGTCTAGCTGCCTTACTGTATCTGTAAATCTTGTAAGTTCTCTGTAGTATGATCAATGAAACTAAGAGTCATTCCTACATTGTAAATCATGTATGACTATTCGTTTCTGATACAATAGAATCTGGAGTTCTGCATCTATCTTCTGAGTGTTCTCCTGCTCTTCTTTGTGTTTTGAAATATCTTCTTTGAGAGCTTGCAATTTTAAATGTATGTTTGTGAAAATGCTCAGAACTTAGATTTAAGGTTTTTACTGTGGATTTGATCAAATTACTGTGGCATTTACATAGTGCATAACAGAAACAATTAGATCCTTCAGTAGATTAAATGAAGTATAGATTAGATCTTTCTAACTTTTCCCAACCCATCTGAAATATTTAGCTGAAAACGTAGAAATCTAAAGGAAATTGTCTCAAATTTGAAGAAGCATGCATAACAGAGCTATAAGTAGATAGTTTTCATAAATAGATAAAGAAGAAAGCTGCAAAAATTCAAGAAAACCATCTAAAACTTGCAGCACAGTATCACTTTTATGCAAAGGAATGAAAAGTATTGACATATCTCATGACCTTTTTTTGCATATTCTTAGTCCAGTAAACCACCAAACAAACCTAAACTACGTAAGGCCCCTTGAACATTACAGCTTCACATTGACCAACTGAACTTGACCAACCGAACCATTGTAGACTTGGGATTAGTTGAATCTCAAATGATTCCTTCTCATCTTTCAAGTATAGTTTCAGTTCATTATATGTGAATTTTAACGTATTGTTATGATTGCATCAAAACAGTCATCAACAGTTTTCTGGCACTAGAAGGAGGGCCTTCTTGAGTTAGGTTTCATTTCAAACTGGCTAACGACAGTAATAGAGTGACTAGGTCTAGATCCAGTTCAGGAGATATATTTGTGCAACTACCTGATACAAGGCGAAGTAAAAGCCCTTTAATTTGGAATCCAAAGATATCGCAAGTAGGAAGTTCATCTGGAACACCTCCTGGGTCACCTTTTAACATCCGTAGTATTGTAAGTCCTGACAGATCACTGTTCAGATCTTTAAATCTTGGTTCAGGCACTCCTGGAGGTCTCAATCCTCCTGTAAATCCTAATCCACCAATCAATCCAGGTATTTCTGCAAGTTCAAGTCAAGCTCAAACACCTGCAATGGCTTATTTCGATGTCAATTCTCCCATATTCTTCAATGATTATCATGACATGCCAAAAAATCTGGAAAAGATATGTCCCAAATACCAGTTGCATCAGGACCCAGAAGATCATATTAGAATATTTAAGGAAGCATGTTTTAGGGCTATGTTAGAGCACGAGGATGTTGTGTGTAGATTGTTTCCTTACACCTTTAATGAGCAGGCCTCTAGCTGGTACGTAAACTTACCCAATGGTTATATTTCTTCCTGGGCACTTATGGAAGAAGCATTTCTGTCAAGATTTAGAGGACCCATTGACCCTTGCACTTTGTATCATAAATTGGCTGCTATAAAACGAGGTGAGGGAGAGCTAATTGATAATTTCAATGACAGATTTCAAAAGGCTTATTCTAGGCTAGTACCCCCTTATACCATAGATGATGCTCCCTTGTTGGCTATGTACTATGCTGCTTTGGATCCTTTAACTGCCATGTTTGTCAAAAGAAAACCTGACATTGATTCAATATCCAAAGCCTATAAAGAGGCAGCCTCAGTGAACCAAGAAATGAGACATACCACTTATAGTCCATTTGTCAATGGAGGAAATTTTGGGGTGCAGAATCAGGCACACCCATGGAATGGAGTCCCTGTGCAGCATGCTCCACTAGTAAATCCGGTTCCTTCTTACACACCTGTGTATAATCCTACTCCAATCCAAGCTATAACTCCTTACACGGCTAGTACTTCCAATAACAGTCAAAATAATGGTCAGCCTTTCTTCCAACTTCCTAGGGATGTAACTGTGGCAAAAGCACAAGAAGATAGGGAAGAAATCAAAGAGATTACTGCACATTTGAAAAGATTAACAACCGAAGTGACACAGCTAAGAAATGAGAACCTCTATGGAAGAAGCAACCAAAACTACAATCCACATCAAAATCACAACCAAGGCCAAAATCAGAATTATAGTCTCAATCAAAATCAGCAGTACAATCAGAACCAAAACTACAATCAGCATCAAGGCCCCAGTCAGGGGCAACCAATGCAAAATAGGGGGCCAGTAATAGATAATAGGACCTGGGGCAATAATAACAAAAATTAGAATCAACCTAGGCCACCCAAGACATGGAACACTGGGCCCAACAACGGTACTCTGGCTTCTCCTTTTGAGAATATAGATAACCATGGTGCAAAACAAACAACTAGCATACAAATGGCCAGTACAGCACCCAAAAATTGGTGCAGATTTCACAATACCAATGCCCATGCTGAGCACGATTGTCCATAGTTCCACTTGGCAGCTAGTATTTTCAACGTAGATGTACAGCCTCCTACCTCTGAATTTCTCATTCCTAAGGGTAATGAGGTAGTACCCTCAGAATATGACACAGCATTAGTCTTAGAAACGTTTACCTTTGCAACTGCAGAAGAGAAAGAGGATGAATTGCTAGAGGATGAACCATACTGTTGTGAAAGTCTTTATCTTGAATCAGCCTTTGTGTTAAATGCTTTTCAGTTTCCTTTTGAATCTGAAAATGAGATATTAAATGAAACAGAAGAGGTGCAGGCCTTTCAACAGACAAATAAAAGCCACACCTACAATTTGAGGAACAACCCTAGGCCAGGAGGACCTTTCACCACTTCCACTCCCCTGAATAACATCAATACACCCCCAGATCAGAATGCTAGCAACAATCCTGCCATACTTAAAGCTAGTCAGCACACAAATAATGGAACAACAGTGCAAAAGGATCAAACAAGTAAGACAGAGGCAATAGAGACAACAAGATTAATGAATTACTTATCAGACGAAATAAAGAAAATTAAGGTCAGCATACCTCTAAATGAATTATTGAAGACTCCAGGGATCAAAAATGCTTTTTTAAAATCCCTGGATACATCCATAACAAACAAGGTGTCTGCTGATACAACTGTTCCTAGTAGTGATTCACCACCTAAGGAGAAAGGTAAGAAAGTTGAGCAGCCTTCTAATACAAATGTGGTAATACATGCGGATAAGAGGGATACTCAACCTTTCTTGTTAACTGTTAGGTTGTGTGGGAAGAATATACACAATTGCATGGTAGATTCTGGTGCTTCAGCCAACGTAATGCCCTTAGGAATATGTAAAACTCTCGGGCTGACTCCCACCAAATCTGCCAAGGTTGTCACGCAATTAGATAAGACCGAGGTTAGCGTGATAGGAGAACTCATGAATATTCAAGTGCAATTAGCTTCAGACCCTAGGGTAAGCCAAATCATTGACATTCAAGTAGTGGATATACCCGTAAATTATGGAATGTTGCTAAGTAGGGATTGGTCCAAGACATTAAACGGATATATGGCTACTGACTTTTCACACATGTGGTTACCATGGAGAGGCATCCCAAACCAGATCAGAATAGAGGTAGAACCCAGAATGAAACATATGATAACAGAGTATAATCGAACTAATGAAATATTATATGCTACTGTTGAACCAGGTGTCTATAGAATTACCAACAATGGGATGCAGATTGAAGAGATTATGATGTTAAACATTAGAAAGAAGTGTGTCAGCAATAGAACGGCACTATTCATTGAGTCTGACGGAAATTCTTCAGGTGAAGAAAACAATGCAATAGACAAATTTGGTCGTGCCATTAGACGAGAGGTGGAAGAGTGCGTTACACACAATCTCCCAGTCCAATGTAAGTTATATAAAAATAGGTGTAGAGTCCATGATAGGCAACATTCTGAGGAGAATTGTGAAATATGCAAAGACATCATTGAATATGAATACAAAAAGTGCATAGGGAGGGTAGAATCACAAGAGAAAAATGAGAATCCTGATCCAGCACAGAGATATGTTCAGGATAATATAGATGCCTTGATTCCAGATTTAGGAAAAGAAATAGAGGACGAGGGTAGTTATCTTTCTGAGTTGCAAACTAAAAACACACATATGCAAGATAACCAAACGGAAAAACCCATGAATAAACAAGACAACACCCCACAGGCAATAAAAGGGACAAAGTATGCCAAGGTAAAAGATCAAAAAAATAAAGATGGCATGTGGATGTTAAAATGTGATGGGTCCAAATCAAAACAGGGCGCAGGTATTGAACTCATAAATCCTCAAGGTAAATCACATTTGGCAGCATATAGATTACAATTTTCCTGCACTAACAATATTGCTGAATATGAGGCCCTAATTTTAGGACTTGTCATGGCCATCAGGAAAGGGGTAAAAACCATCAGAGTATTTTCAGACTCTGAATTAGTAGTCAGACAAGTGAGGAAACTATATGCCTGCAATTATAAGAAAATGATTAGTTACAGACATAGAGTATGGGGTTTAATGGATTCATTTGATGCTTTTAACATAGAGCATATTCCTAGAGAGCTAAACCACAGGCCAAATGCGTTAGCAGTTGCTGCCAATACATTAGAACCATTGACACTGTCAGGATTAAGACGATTTGCTGTTGAGCTAGTTAACGTGCCCAGTATACCAGACAACGTTACACACTTTCAGGTATTTGGAGAGGATCAGCAAATTATTAATTTTCTGACTTGTAATGAGGCATTTGAGGCCCAAATCATTGATGAACAAGAAAGGCCTGAAGTAACATGGGACGAAGAAGATATGATCAACTTAAAGAGCAACTTCTTGCCAAAAGGAGTAATTGAATTAGAACACATCTTTAACTTCGACGGAATAATAAGACAGAAAGACTTACCCAAAACAGAAGGGGGTAAGTGTGATTTACATAACTTAGGGACTGAGCTAAATCTACAAAATGTACTAATTGGGAAAGCTTGCTCTGAGAAAATTAGAAAAGAGGTTATGGACGTTCTGAAAGAATATAAACATGTCATAGCATGGACTTATGAAGACTTGAAAACATTTGATGAGTCCATCATAACTCATGTAATACCTTTAAGAAAAGAAGTCAAACCATTTAGGCAGAAACAGAGGCCTGTAAATGCCATTCTAGAGCCTTTAATCTTTGAGGAAGTTAAAAAATTACTGTCCGCTGGAATAATTTTCCCAGTCAGACATTCTGTCTGGGTAGCTAACTTGGTACCAGTGAGGAAGAAAAACAGAGACATCAGGTTGTGCGTAGACTTTAGAAATTTAAACAAGGCATCTAAAAAAGATAATTATCCTTTGCCCCCAATAGATGAAGTACTGCAAGCAGTAAATGGCGCAAAGATGATGTCTTTTTTAGATGGTTTTTCAGGATATAACCAGGTCTTAATTGACAGAGAGGATAGACTAAAAACCACCTTCACTTGCAAATGGGGAAATTATGCGTATAGAAGAATGCCTTTTGGTCTAATTAATGCAGGTGCCACTTTTCAGAGGGCCATGGACGTTGCATTCCGTGGATTATCAGGTAAATGCATTGTTGTGTATATGGATGATTTAACTGTGTATTCCAAGGATGCATCCACCCACGCTGAGGACCTCAGAAAAGTACTCCAGCGATGTGAAAGGTATGGGATTTCCCTTAATCCTAAGAAATGTATATTTGGCATAACTGAAGGTAAATTATTAGGCCATGTCATTTCTGAAAATGGAATTTCAATTAATCCGGATAGAATAGAATCCATAAAAAATTTGCAAATACCAAACAGTAGGAAAGAATTGAAATCATTTTTTGGTAAAATTAACTTTGTTCGGAAGTTTATAACAGGTTTTGCAGAGATTGTGCAGCCGTTGAATGCCATGTTAAAGAAAGATGCACAGATGGAATGGACGCCAGTGGCCAAAGCTGCATTTGAAGATATCAAGGAGGCAATTTCTAATGCCCCTGTATTGGCAAGTCCAGACTACACAAGCCCGTTTTACATCTACTCCTTTGCATCTTCTCATTCTGTCGCGGCTGCCTTGACACAGAAAGGTGAAAATAATGAAGAGAGGCCCATAGCATTTATGAGTGCGCCTCTGAAGGATGCACAGCTGAGATATCTAGATATCGAAAGACAAGCATTCGCATTAGTAAAGGCTGCGAAAAAATTTAGACACTATATTCTGCGCAGCCAGATTAAAGCCATAGTACCGGACGCAGCAGTAAAGATGTTGCTGATGCAAAATGAGCCTGGAGAAAAAAGAGCCAAATGGATCACCACACTGCAAGAATTCGACATGGAGATCATTCCCGCAAAGCTAGTCAGAGGGTAGGCGTTGGTGCAGACAATAGCAAACATGGATCCAAATCTGATAAAACAACAATACGTATTGAATTCCCAAGACGCATCAGGCTGGTACGATGATTTAAGCACCTTCCTGATAGCTGGAAAGTACCCAAGCAAGATGAAGGCTTCTTAGAGGAGAGCTTTGAAGATTAAGGCACAGCATTATATGGTGCAAGGAGGTCTTCTATTCAGGAAGAACCATGATGGAATTTATCTGAGATGCATAAACAGAACTGAAGCTGATAAAGTGTTGACAGAACTACATGACAAGTACGGAACTGGTCATGGTTCCCATCTAGCTACAACACACAAAATACTGAGGGCGGGCTATTACTAGCCCACTATGTTCAAAGATACTAAGAGTCACATCAGAAGCTGTCACACCTGTCAGACTGCAGCAAACAAAGGGAGAAATCTGGCCAATCCAATGCAACCTGTGATCGAGTCCAGACTGTTTACACAATGGGGCTTGGATTTTATCGGAGTCATCAATCCCCCATCTTCTGCAGGACACAAATTTATATTGACGGTAACAGACTATTGTACAAGGTGGACTGAGGCCACCTGCTGCAAGTTTTCCACAACTGAGGTAGTTATCAAGTTCCTTGAAGAAAACATTATCACCAGGTTTGGAACGCCCTATTCATTGGTATGTGATAACGGCCCTGCTTTCTCTTCTTTAAAATTTTCTAAATGGGCATTTGAATATGGGATTATTCTAAGGTTTTCTTCAAATTATTACCCTCAAGGTAATGGACTGGCTGAATCAACAAACAAAATCTTATTAGACATAATCAAGAGGTTAATTGCCAAAAGTCCTAGAGAGTGGAATACTCTGTTAAGATATGCATTATGGGTAGACAGGACCAAGTTCAAAACAGCTTTAGGTAGCACACCTTATCACTTAGTTTATGGGACTGATCCCATACTTCCGGTTAATCTGAGAATACCAACCTGGAAGTTTGCCAATGAATATCTAGGCTTTGATAACCATAGGGAAGCCAGAATAGTGCAAATGTTACAACTAGAGGAGAAAAGAGGTCAAGCCCTCGAGAAGTTTGCCAAACACCAAGCAGTTGTTAAGAGGTGGTTTGACAAAAGGGCAAGAGTCAAGACATTTAGGATATCAGACTTAGTGTTGTGCTGGGACAAAGCACATGAAAAGAAAGGAAGCCATGGAAAATTCGATAAATTATGGCTGGGTCCATTACAAATCTCAGAAATAATAGGAGATAACACCTTTAGACTTAAGACCTTGACTGGAGAGGATGTGCCATTACCGGTTAATGGCCAGCATTTGAAACACTACTTCCAAGCTTGAGGTAAAAAGGGGGGCAGTCCCTTTTTCTTAATATAAAGTGCTGTAGATAGTGTACAGTTCTTCTTTTGCTGTTTTCTTTTGGGTTGGCTGTTTGTATAGTTTGTCTTCTATTTGTTTTTGCTTTTGTTTCTTTCTGTTTGTACAGTTTTTCTTTTGTTGTTGTGTTGTTTGTACAGCCTGTTTGTTTGGTTTGTTTGTTGTCTCCTCAGCAGGGATCTTTATTTTACTTTAGAGTATTAAGGAGCAAAACTAGCAACCATTCAAAATAGTATAAAATTTAGGATATTCAGGTTAATCATTTGCAATTTACACATAACCTGTCACTGTCATGAATGTAGAGAGTTGTTCATCTTCTGAAGTTTTGTATTCAATAAATGTGATTGAGAATTCAAAGTAGGTTTCTCACGATGACACACCTAAAATCCTTGGGTTTGTTGAACCTACCAGTGTAGATATTAGGTGAAAAATCAGAGGTCACCCTTGCTACCATTACAATTCTCAGCTTAATTTCAACAAGTGTCCACTCCTTGCATCATGAAGTTACAAATTGATATACCTTATGAAATCTTTCAAAATTAGAAAACAAAAAAATAAATAAATAAATGAATAAAGCGGATTATACTGAAAATCCAGATTAAGCCATCTAAGTAACTCTACCGGGGCTATGGACGCTCGCTGGCAGTGGGGCTCTACTTAGGAGAATTGTAACGATAACCTTGCCGGGGCTATAGATGCTCGCTGGCAGCAAGGCTCTATCCGGTCGGCTATGAGGGAATATCCTCACCTGCGTAGGCTAATGTCAGTCACTGGTTTGTTCAACCGATCTTCAAGATGAGGATAATTAATCACATGCACACAACTAAACTGAAAATGGAAATTCATGCATCTTTATTGAATACTTTGAGTCTCAAGCTGAATAGTAATTTGCAGGAAAGATAGTTGGGAGTTATGAGTTCATTTCATCTAGTTTCCTTGAAAACTTTGAATTTAATTGTTTTGTTTTGGTTGCTAGTTGTTGTGATGTTCACAACATGCCCCATTTTGCTCCTTAGCAAAACGAGGACCCCTGCTGATGTTTTGCCTTTTGCTTCTGCTTGTGTTTTTCTGCTTTCTGGCGGTTTGGTAAAAATGAAGGTCAGGTGCATCATCATCATGATATTGGATGAGGTTGGTCATCATCATGAGGTTAGTTTGTCAAAGTTCATATTTTATTTCTGTGACCTCATATTTAGAAAGAGCTTGAAATTCCATGCAGGTTTGCCTTTTACTTCACTTGAAAATTCATCCATATGTGAAAGTTATGCATGGTCAAAGTTTTGGTCAAACCCGATATTCGCAGGAGGATCATCATATTTTTATATCCTAAGTCATGTTGTCAAGGTCATCATGATCTTGGTCTATCACCCGATAAAAATCATGCAGTCACAATATCCGGACGTCAATCTTAGGTGGTAGTGCCCTTTACCTGTCAAATGGCCTTATGCGCATCATGAGCATCATGATATCTTTTAAGAGGGTCATATTTTATAAACTTGGTTTTGCTGTATGAAGAGCATCATCATCATCATATTTGAAATGCCCCCCCCGATAATATCCTGAGGTTCAAATATCATGATGACGTCAACTTTAAGTCACGGTAAGATTCCCCGTCGAGCGGTCTTTGTATCGCGAGCATCATCATGATATTTTTGCATCGCCTGATCTTATAATATCATGATGATATTATAAGATCACCCTGACTTAGAAAATCCACCTTCGGCATATTTGCATGCGCATGTTCAAATCCTATCGGAGGGTCATCATCATGATATTTGCTGAACTTCGCTAAGATGATGATGACGTCTTCATATCCTCCTGATCTCCTTTTGCATAATCATGATCATCATCCTGATCTTTCATGAGGGTTATTCGCTGAAATTCGCTAAGTGATGGAGACATCATCATGATATTCGATTAAGAGGATCATCATATTCATATCCTCCTGATCTCCTTTTTGCATGATCATGATGATCACCCTATCTTTTTGAAGAAGAAGGCGATATTCCATTCCTCAACAGCATGATCATATTTTACAATATCACCCTAGCGCAAATATCATGATGACCTCAACTCATCCTTGTGCTCCAAAGATGAAATATGATGATGACGTCATCATGATAATTCGATGAGGAGGATCATCATCATATTTTTTTTATCCTGTCATATTGTCAAGATCATCATGATCTTGTTTGTTCGCCCGATATTTCGTAAGGTCCTCCTGCCGAGAAATACAACCTTTTGCAAGTATCCTGATCCTCATCAGCATCACATTTTCCTTCAACAGGATATTTTCCAAAACATGATCCGGTTGGCGAAATATCATGATGACGTCATGTTTTAAGTTTAACAAAGGCTCCGGATATCATGATGACGTCATCCTGATCTGATAAACGAAGAAGCTAATATCTTGATGATCATCATCATCACATTTTCCCTTTGGCAGGATATTTTCCAAAGCACGATCCGGTTCCCGTATGATGATGACGTCTTATTCTAAGTTCGACAAAAGCCCCAAATATCCTGATGATCATCATCATCCTGATCTTTCGAGAGGGTTGCCTTGGCCGCAAAGGGGTCATATTACATTCATCATCCTGATCATGCTCCTTAGGTAACCCGATATCATAATTATCCCCCTGATCTTATCCGAACATGATGATGACGTCATTTTTTTTGCACTTTAATGAAGCCCGAATATGACGATAACGTCACCATCATTTTCTTTTCCTCAGCAGCAGCAGGATTGTATTCCATATCCTCCTATTCTTCTTCATGATGATGATGATGATGATGTTGTTCTTTTCTCCAATATGCAGAAGCGAAACATCCTGATGACGACATCTAGACCTTCAGGAGGGAGAGCATCATATTTCCAGAATATCATGATGATGAAGTGAATATCGACCAACATGTTTTTTTGACGCACCGATAGCGATAGTCATGCCGATGGGCGGGAAATGAGGCGGTGGAATTTTAAAGTTTTTTTTTTGGCGCCTATGGCATTTTCCCGGTCAGCTATAGTTGACCTGATGAATTTTAAGCAGTCTGAACG
This sequence comes from Cunninghamia lanceolata, assembly GCA_027924645.1. NCBI lineage: Eukaryota > Viridiplantae > Streptophyta > Pinopsida > Cupressales > Cupressaceae > Cunninghamia > Cunninghamia lanceolata. The sequence goes on from BSBN01000934.1 coordinate 8,828,801, forward strand.
CATTTTGGACGCGTTTTGAGAGTATTCTGGATCCGATTTCCATAATCTTGCGTAGTCACCTGGGTTTAAATGGTTATTTTAATTTCATGTTGTTTATGTGATAAATGAAATACTTATTGCTTGTCTTGTCTTGCAGGCTTGCAGTTGAGGAAGCAGCTGGAAAGTCAACACAGTGACCTCATGCAGGAAGGAAATCTGATCTCAGGAGCAGGAAGATAAGGATGAAGCGCAAAAATTCAAGGCCATTCAAGTAAAGAACAAGGTTGCAGCTGAGGGTATTACTGCAACAGACAAACAGAAGTTATTACCCAGCTGTCGGAACTTCTCAGAAGGGGCAATATTTCGCCCAGATTTGACACTGCTCAGAGATATTTTTGAGAACTGGTTCACCTGTATTTATTGCTGTAACCAAGGCTTTGAACCAGGGGTTCAGTTAGGTTTTTGCTGTAGTGAGGACCATCAGAATGTCTTTATATTGTGCCTCTCTACACTGTAATACTTTACACAGGGATTTTAGTATTTTGCCAGAATTGTAGAATCTTTCTGGGCATAGTTTAGAAGTAGAAGAAGGAGGTTGCCTGTTTGTCTGTAGTAAGGTGCGCATGGAATGTCTGGCTGCCTTACTGTATCTGTAAAGCTTGTAAGTTCTCTATAGTATGATCAATGAAACTAAGAGTCATTCCTACATTGTAAATCGTGTATGACTATTCGTTTCTGATACAATAGAATCTGGAGTTCTGCATCTATCTTCTGAGTGTTCTCCTGCTCTTCTTTGTGTTTTGAAATATCTTCTTTGAGAGCTTGCAATTTTAAATGTATGTTTGTGAAAATGCTCAGAACTTAGATTTAAGGTTTTTACTGTGGATTTGATCAAATTACTGTGGTATTTACATAGTGCATAACAGAAACAATTAGATCCTTCAGTAGATTAAATGAAGTATAGATTAGATCTTTCCAACTTTTCCCAACCCATCTGAAATATTTAGCTGAAAACGTAGAAATCTAAAGGAAATTGTCTCAAATTTGAAGAAGCATGCATAACAGAGCTATAAGTAAACAGTTTTCATAAATAGATAAAGAAGAAAGCTGCAAAAATTCAAGAAAACCATCTAAAACTTGCAGCACAGTATCACTTTTATGCAAAGGAATGAAAAGTATTGACATATCTCATGACCTTTTTTTGCATATTCTTAGTCCAGTAAACCACCAAACAAACCTAAACTACGTAAGGCCCCTTGAACATTACAGCTTCACATTGACCAACTGAACTTGACCAACCGAACCATTGTAGACTTGGGATTAGTTGAATCTCAAATGATTCCTTCTCATCTTTCAAGTATAGTTTCAGTTCATTATATGTGAATTTTAACTTATTATTATGATTGCATCAAAACAGTCATCAACACCTCCCTATATAGTGAAAAGTCTATCAAAAATTGCACAGAGATATCATTATGCCACCCATGGCCTTTCAAAAGGGTAAACACAAAAATGTATATATCTAAGGCACAAAACATCATGTATAGACTCAACAAATATAGAGAAGATGAAGCTATTCGAGCCATGGAAGTTTGACATAGCCATGACCAATAATATGTAATCTTCATCACAAATATCAAAAACCCTAAACACGTTGCATCAGATATAGAGAAAAGAAGATACTTGGAACAATAAGGGTTTGATACCCATGTAGAAATGAGCAATATTCAGCATATGGCCGCCAACGAAGAGGGTTTTGTTAAGACCTTCTATACTCTTGTATATAGAAGAAGTGTAGGGCTTACAAGGCATGAAGAGACAAAGGAGTGCTTGAAAATTTGTACATGGTCACTGCCAACAAAATATACAGAGAGTTCTTTGAACTTTTCAATAGAAATATAAAGGTAGACGCCTATCTTTTCATGTTTTTCTAAGCTTGTATAGAAGCATATGTCAATGTAGAAATGAGAGAAATGATACAGAGTTTGAAAGAAAGAAGTTTACCTTATTTTATGAGGGAGATATATACATGAGGCTGTGGGTTTTTGCTTTGAATGGTCTCCAAGAAAGTTTAGACCAGTCTGCCATGGCGACCCAAGCATACAGAAGAAATAACAAGAAGCAGAGATTAAAGAAATGCAAAGAAAATAGTCACAACCATGACTAGAGGCCTGAAAAACTAAAATAAATAGAGAAAATGGACCAGAAATGTAACAAACATATCTACCTTCATTCTTCTATATGGAATCCATAAAAAATTGCAAAGACATGGTGTAGAATCGAGGGATTTTTTACCGAACCATATCTCTCATGTCAGCGGATGCAAAGAGCATTTTCTTTCAAAATGCAAAAGTGAAATGAGATTGAGAAAGTAGGGTGAAAATCTTTTTGTGTTTAGGGTTTTCACTCCAAGCTCTAAGTTTGATTGATTTTTTTTATCACATTGAGTTCATTTTTTTATTATCCAACCTAATACGCGCGGGGGTATTAAGTGGTGACATTTGTGCCTAGGTTATATACCTTATGGTTCCCTTGCCATTTTCAAGAGGTGAGCAAACACATAGAAGTGCCTTAGAGACTCTTTTGCACAACCAGATCGAGTGGGAGATAAGCCTTACAGGCTTTCTTTTTTTTGCAAACATATATATGCCTTCAAATATTTTTATGATTTTTATAGGAAAATCATATGTCCATGAAATATAAATATGCTTGGCGAAATGCTATATATAGAATTGTAATTTTTTGCAAAAATCAATTGAACAATGATATGGATCAAACTATAATCTATTAGAAAATGATATTTTAAAGCAATGAGATCTATAAATTGCTTTTAAAATATTCATTATTTATATACAGTTAAAAGCAGATAAAGCAAACAAAACTTGTTTTCTTCTATTTTTGCTTTCTATTAGTCAAAAGTGGACAAAATGGAATCTTTTTGGAGCATACAAAGCAGATTTTGGTGGGGGCTACCTTGGAGAATATTTTGGCAGCCTTCACACACAGTTTGGAAGCATTTTGTTGGCCTATTTTTTGGCTTTTCTGAGGAGCTCAAAACTGAATTGACATGGCTATTTTTAGGAGCTTTTCTAGCTTTTCCTCTTATAGACCTTTATATTGGAGAAAGCTAGTTCTCTCTAAGTAGTTTGAGATTACTATTTCTTCCCTCTTGAGCACGGGTAGAGAGCTTGTAGACCTATTTTTTGACTCACTTTTTTATCATTTTTCATGTATTCCTTCCAATCCAATACGACAGATTTTTCCTATTTCATTTATTTTGCCTCCTCATTGTAATATTGATTTGATGTCTCACTATGGTAATGAATATTTTATCCTCTGTCATGTCTCATTATTATGAAAGAGTTGTGCAAATTTTTCATATAATTCTAGTTATATGTTCAATTCAGAAAGAGCCTTCATATAAATTACTTTTGAATTATATGATTTAGGTGAAATTGAGAGAGTTTATGTTTGAAGGGTTGTTTGTGGGCAAAAAACATCAGATAGATTAGAATTTTGTTTAAGTTAGATTTCATTTGTAGTTATCCTTCTACCCTTTTTCCTAGAAACCTATTTATATAAGGAAAATCATAACGAGAACCAGCTCACTCTAGAGGTTCACTCTGAGTTTAGGCAACCCATAGGCCTAGGAGTGATCCCATATGTCAATAGATAGCTAAGTCCATAGCTTAGCATAGGGTGCACATCTAATTGATAATAGGTATATTAAATGGTTTTGAAAAATAAAAAGCCTCTAAGGCTTATCCCCCATCTGGTTTTGCAAAAAGATCCCTAAGGTATGTGCGGTTTTTGTGTTTATCTTTAAAAGGGACTAATAGTCTTCAAGACATAAAGCCTTGGCATTGAATATGCAGAAATGACCTAAGCATTAACCATTTTAAGTCATGAGACTAGGTGATGGGTATTAGTGAACAACAATACCACGATGGGTATTACTCAAGTCATTTGGAAATGAATTTGATGTGATAAAATCACACTCAAACTTAGGGATTCAAAGAAAACCCTAAAACAAAACCATAGAATGCCCTAGTTTCTTGGGCTCATTTCATTTTGCAACTTTTTGGAAAAAATGGCTCTCTGCTGCTGCCACCAATGAGGTTAGGGTTTGAACTTGAAACCCTCAATTTTCTAGCATTTTCTGATGGATGATTAAATTTTTTGGGGAAATCAATAGGAAATCATGTGGTAAGACCCTTCTGCATACATTTGATCCATTTTTCTTCATTTCTGAGGCAAAACCTATTTCTATGGTCGCAATTGTGCTTGCATCTGTGATGCATTTTTTGTCCCTATTTGTCTTCTTTGTTGATATACTCTTGTCTCTGTTCTACGGAGCCACCATGAATAATATTTCTGAGCTTATTTGAAAGCAAAATTAAAGCAAAAATAAGGAAATCCCACAGCTCTGTGGACAGGTCTTTACTCAAAAACAAAGGTAAGATCATCAACTTATTTATCTACTCATTTTCTGTAGCTTTGTCCTACTCAAACATGATTTATATCTTGTGTTATGTGAAAGATTTTATGGGAAAATCTTCTACATATTACCTCCTTATTAGAAGCCATAGCCATATCTGGTATATTACACATTTCTAGGTATTCTTCAAACCTGCATAAGCTCAAAAGCTATCGTTTTCCTCTGTATTTGAGATCTTTATAAAAAAACCCCCATGTGGGTTTAATTTGCTGTGATGAAAAAGGTTCACTCTAACTACGGCTTTCATGGTACAAACTACTTTTTTGTTTATTTTCTTGTATATTTAAAAAACTCCCGAAAGTTCTATTTTTTGAACTTTATCAAACCCTCAGAAGCCTAAAATTCAAAGTCTCTTCTGTATCTAATTTTTTTTCATTTATTATGATAAGGGTTTGTAAAAAAACAATTCCTAGGTAGCCAGTCTTTGAGAACATGAACTGGGTTTTCTCCATTTTTTGTATATTGAAGATAATAAAATCACACTTCCTTCATTTCTAAAAATGCAAAAGATAAACCTTTTACTGGGCTGAACTAGCTATCTTCTCCTATAGATGAAATCTCTCTATACAAAAGGCATGTGGGTTTTGACAAAAAATACAGTCTCTGACCACAACTATGAGAACTCATAACACACTTTTAACTTGCATTATGTCTCTATAGAAGCATAAGGATTACTTCATGAACAAGAATGTATGATGAACTATTGTCTCCATTTGATATTTACTGTAGGTACAAGATATTTCTATTCTTTAACACTTCACTTATCTTTCTGATCTACAAGAAATACTTATTTGATGAAATCAATCATGAGAAAAGGATTATGGGGTTCATTCCCTTTGCTGCTCAATTTTTAGTTTGTAATGATAGTACACATGTTGTTCTCTTTTGTACTTCCTATAGATGAACATGACCACTGACACTCCATCCTTTTTTGTAATGGTAAAGTGTATATTAGTGTCTTAGCTCATATATTTATACACATGAGTGCTCCACTTGATGACTAATTTGCCTTTTCTGTATACACTCAGTGATCACACTCAATCTATCATATGGCATATATTTGTTGTCTAGTTCACTGTATTACATCAAATGCATACCCATTCATACCATTTTGAATGGTTGTATTTCTTTTTACTTCACTATAGCATGGCATGGACATTTGGTGTATAACTTGCAACTGCATCTTCGTGGCATCAATTTAACTTTGATGATGCTTTCTTTTACCTTCATGACTGAGAAAATGTATTTGCAATACATAGAAGGCATGGGCATCCTTATGATGTAGTCACACTATTCCTTATACCTGTAGCAACCAATTACTAAATCACACGTATATCCTTTAATGTTGTTCTATCTTTTGCTCTGCATACACTTGACTTATCTAATGAACTATCCACATACTTGGACTTGACATTGATATATATGAAGAAACAAAAGAAAAACTATGAAGTCTCCTACTGCTATGTATGAACAAGGTAGTCTTGAAAAAGCTCAATGTTCATCAATTGTTCTCACTTCAAACCACCCTGAACTAACAATCATAGGTGGGCAATGAGCTTGAAGCTCATGCACTAATTTGATGTAGTCTTCCTTTAGTTGAATGTATTCTATTTGAACAATATGAATATGAATTCATGTTTCAATCCCCTCTTGGAGATTCAGGGGCAGCATGCTGGGCTCAACCCTCGTGGGATCCCACTTTGTACCACATGTTGAAATGTCTTCAAACTAGCAACATAACTTCTTCTATACCTACACATGAAACAAACTTGTTAGCTTAAAATAGTGAAGCTCAATGATGTTTCATCTTTAGGCTCTCTTACATATGAATGCTTTGATCATCTGATTCATTGCATCATAAAGAATGTATTATGTCTTTGTTTGATGAAGTAGATAGAATAAATCATATATTGAGCTCTAACATATCTTTCACCATCATGATGCATGTTCATCCAGAGATCAGGAGCAAAGACTAGCTGCAATGAAGATCAACTTCAAGACCTCTATTGGCAATGATAGATATGCCTTGTCCTATTTGCTTCATTTTTTCACTTATTCTTCAGATGGATGATATATTCTTCCTGATGTATTGGTTCAGCTATACTCGTGAATTGTGTGGGACATTTGATCTTTTTTTATTTCATTCAATACAATGTTTATTCAATTTGTGTATATCTCATTTGTCAAATGAATAATAATTGTAATGTGAGATGAAATAACTTTTATCACTCATGAAAAATCTACAAGGCAATGAATGATGAACTGAATTTCTTTCCTCTATTATAACAATGATAAAATTGAACCTTTCAAATACCTTAAACTATGCAAAACATTATAGCAGAAAATGTAAAAAATCTTTCATCTTAAGATAGGATAAATGTATCAACTCTGCCAATTTGAGATGTGGGTGAAAAATTGGTAACAATTCTAGCAACTTCTGTTACATGCTTGCCTACTAAGCATCAAAACCAATTGCCTTAACTATCCATTTTCCATGGAGTCAAACTCTACTCATCTCAAACTTAGAAAACATGAAACTACACTTTAAAATACTCCAAACAACAGCAAAAACCAAACCAAACTAAAAGAAAACTAAAAGGCCCTCGTGGCCAAAAAATATGTGCAACAACACTTAGGGAAACAAAAATAACTAAAAGGGAATGTGCATGAGGCACTTATTTAAATGAAAACACTAACTCTAACCTACTCTAACCCGCCAAAGAAGTTGGCCAAACAAACTCATTTACTAGTTGGGTAAAGTAATTGCCCCTGCTTTGTAATCTGCAATACCCAATAAGCTTGTGAGTCAACCAAAAGAGGTGGAGAACAATTAAATCTCCAACAAACTTTTGGAACACCTTTCTGAGAAGGAAAATGCAGTCACTTACCCACCTAACTTGTTTGGCAAACTGATCAAGTGAGCAAGTAGATTGGTTGTGCTCATCTCGATACCCTCCTTGATGATCCAAATTAGTGTCACTATGAGGCTTCTTCTTGTTGTTGACTTCTAACCCAGCCAGATGCCTAATCGGACATCCACTCAAAAGCTTTGGACTAGAGAAAAAGCAATTTGAATGATTGGAAATAACAGCAACACCTTTATTTTGTATGATAGTTTCGCATGTTGCTTCTTCCTCCATAGTCAAAGGGCCATCCTCCTCTATTAGGGTAGCTAATAGCTTATCAAGGATATCAACTCTTGAAAGGATCCTACTAAGAGTTGGGCTAGAATCAAAATACTCATTATTACTTAAGGAGGTACACTCCGAGATAGGAGTCTCTTCTTCAATGGATGAAGGCAAGTGTTCAAATAATGAGCTAGCCTCTTTATACAAGCCATCAATTGGCACATCAAATTCAAGTTCCTCTATGCAACAAAAAGGTAGCTCCTCCAACTAGTCAAGATCAAGCTACTGGTTAGGCTACTCCATAACCAATGACTCATTCAAGAATACAACCACTTCCACCTCTTGACTTTGTTATTCAAGATAACCCTCATCCAAGGATGCTAACATAACATCTAAGTGTGAGTAGAAAAGATCAATTTCATCTTGAAATAGATCCTCCTCAAGTTCTTGATCATTCAAATTAGGGATGCTTTCACATATTTGTTCTTGGATCAACACCTTATCTAAATTGTCCTCATTACTGTGGTGGTAAGAACTTGGCAGAGCCATGCCATTTTCACTTTCATACTCAAAGGTAGGAAGCTCATCAAATAGATTAACTAGGAACTGAGGCTTAATACCAATTTCTTGCATATTATCTAAGTTTGTAACAGAGACCTTAAGATTATTCCAAAGCAAATTTTCTTCATACTTTTCCTCATTTTTTGATAAAAAGGGGATGTACTTTACCTCATGACAACCTTCACTAAGCCTATTGGACTTCGAAACAAGATCATATTTATTCCCTTCCTCTTGATCCAAGGTTCTATTATCACATTGATGATCTTCACTCAGCAACTCACCATATTGTTGAGGATCCTCCTGTTGTTCTAAAACTGTTGTCCTTGGTATGAGCATGCTTTCCTCATCTGATTTAACAAAACCAGGTAACTGGTCAAACAAAGAAGTTGATTCTTCCTCCTCATGCAGTACTTTCACCTTGTGATCTGTGTACTCTACTTTTGTTCATCTTATAAACAACATTAGAAAACTTTTTAAATGAATAAAAAATCAAAGGATTCAGTGTCAAGCTTGAACCAACCTCCTCTACACATGCATTATACTCATGTTTAGCAGGGGATGCAACATAAACAATAGCAACCTCTTGCTTCACATCTAGTTGTGCTGGTTGATCTTCTAAAATATTTTCATAATCTTCCACAAAACAAGAAAGCTCATTAGTGCAAACATTGAAAGATTCATCAGGATAAGTCTTTTCTTGTTCGATCTTTTTCTGCTGTAACCAATATTGCTCCATAGCTATATGCACTAAATTTACATTCCTAGCTTCATTCATGGTGAATGAGTCATTTTGCAAGACAATAGGTCCATCCTTATATAGGCAAATAGTGATAGGACAATTAGATTTATCTAGTTGGCAAACTTGGGGAGCTTCTTGGATTTCTTGTGGGGGAAAATGTTTCTCAAGGGGCTAATCTACAACTATACTAGGCTGAATATAATTAGTTTCCTCAACTTGCAAGGGATAGAGGCTTCTGAAACTTGGTATTTCAAGATTAAGATGTTGGCTTGAGGAATCAAGGACTTTATTCTTCCTAAAACTTAGAATCTCAACTTTAGGAACACTACGAGGCTCATTCTATCTAAAACTTGGAAACTTATACTTACAAACCTCCTCTTGAATAGGGTGTTCTGGAATGGTAGGATCTGCTTGAAGTTGATGCCTATGTGTTTGAGCGAGCAAAAGTCTCATCAGATCCTCGTTTGCAAGCATCTCTGTCTCAAACTGTGTCCTTTGTGCCTCTAACTCCTGCTTGTGAAGATATGCTTGATAAGCCAGTTCCTCCTATTGCATGTTATACTCATGCAACCTCTTAATCTCCTCTACCTACTTTGTGAAGTTTTACAAAATATCTTTAACCATGTCTCTTAGTTCCATCATTTCAGAATTTTTAAGCTGATTGGAAGATTGGGTAGGGGTGAGTGGGTGGTAAGCATCTTGAGTAAGTTGGTAGATTGATGTAATAGGATTATTTGGACTAAAACCAGCATTGTGGCTGCTTGAGTATGGTTGATAAGAAGGTTGGCTGATAGTATTTTCATAGTATGGGGGTGGGTATACAAATTGACTATGAAAAATGGACATTTCTACTCATATGAAGAGCTAGAAATAAGAATAAATGCTTGATTTTTAAAACATACCAACACTTGATCTATTAAAACTAGTAGATCTTGATTCAAAGTCACCAGATGTGTTTGAAGAACTTGCCTCCAAAATTAGAGATCACTAACATACACACCAAATATCAGCGATATATGAATATACTGTTGGACTAAAATAGTCCAATCAGTCCCATCGGGCATGCCAAAAACCGTTATCAATGAAGTATGCACCCTATGCTAAGCCACTAACTTAGCTACCTATTGACACATGGGAACACTCTTGGCCTGTGGGTTGCCTAAAATTTTGAGTGAACTTCTAGGGTGAGCTGGTTCTCCTAATGAATTTTATAATCTAAATGATTTGTTGAGGAAAAGGGTGAGGATAATCTGAAAGGCAATTCTAAAATCTAAGGATGTTTAAACAAAAATCTAACTTATTTAATGCTTTCACTCACAATCGAACTCTTAAGACATTTACTTTCACAATCCCACTTGAAACATGCAACACATGCATAATTTGTATGAAGGCTTGAAATTAAACTAAACATACAACCTGCATTACATGAGACTTCTGTACATAAGTTTGCAATAATGAGACATAACAAAGGATTTGACTATTATGATCACAATGAAACATCAAATCAACACTACAATATGAGACAAAAATGAATGGGAAAGGAACTCTACTATCTTATTTATCTAGAAGGAGTATGCAAAATGAGACTGAGTACAAAAGTTTTCAATACTCTCTGCAAGTGAGCAAGAGAGAAAGAAACAGAATAATCAAAACTGAGAAAAACAAAGTTTTTGTCTTAAATATATCCTCTAATTTTCCAAGATGGAAAAATAGGAAAAATGCCCAAAAATCACTCTGAAAGCCTACCCAAATAATTTTTGGAATCCTCTAAAAAGCTATCAAAAAGCCCTCTAAAATATCTCCAAACTGAAAATAGAAGATGCCAAAATGATGCCTCAAGTGGTGCCACCAAAATCCACTCAAAATTAGGCTTTACCTGATAAAAAAAAGCTCCAAAATGCCCAGAAGAAAAATCAAATCCAAAGGAAAGATTCTGGCTAGATTTTCTCTACTTTAACTACATAAATAACAAATATTTAAGGGGGATCCTCTTTCCCCGTACTTGTTTATCATAATGGTGGAGGCTCTTGGGTGATACATTCAAGCTAATGTCACTTCTAAGCATCTTGTGGGCATCAAATCTGCTTCCTCCCTTGCTCCTATGTCAGTGCAGCAATTTGTTGATGATACCATTCTTTTTGGCATCTCTTTTGTAATTGAAGCTCAAAGATGGAAGAATATTTTAAACCTTTATGCCATTGCTTCTGGGCAAAGCATAAATTTCCAAAAGAGTAATGTGTACTTTTTTAATACTCCTAATGATCTCAGACAAAAAATCATTAATATCCTGGAATGTGCTGAAGGTGTTCTTCCTGCTATCTATCTGGGTCTTCCCTTTACAGTTAAAGAGGTGTCTCAAAGTTTCTAGAATAGTATATTGGAAAGAACTCAACAGAAGTTGATTGGATGGAAAGGGAAATTACTTAGTAGTGCTAGCAAATTACAGCTTCTTCGGGCCTCCCTGCAAGGTATACCCACTTATTTCCAGTCTCTTTTTAAAATTCCTGCTTCTTTTGCTGACAAGCTGGAACATATCCAAAGACAATTTTTATGGACGGGAGTAGAAGACAAATAGAGAATGTGCTGGGCAAAAGTGTATCTTCCTAAATCCCATGGAGGCCTCAATATCATATCCATACGCAACATGAATAAAGCCCTTCTCTCAAAAAACAATTGGAACCTGATTCATCAACATAAAGATTGGGGGGAAATCATGCAAGCAAAATATCTGCATGGCATTGACTAGTCCAAATTCCTCCAATAGGAAGGTTTACCTCAAGGATCTATCATATGGAATAAAATGCTGAAATCTAGAAGCCTTCTTACGCAAGGGATTAGATGGAAATTGGGTAATGGTATGTCTATCAAGTTCTGGACTAACATTTGGATAAAAGATAAGGTTCTCATTACTCAGGGAGATTATGGTGAAATTGCTAGCATTGCTACTCAGTTTTTTGGTGATAAAGTCAGTGACTACATGTTCAATATTAATGGCAACAGGAGCTGGAAAAATTTATTTGATTACTCCACTCATCACCCTACTCTCACCTCTAAAGTTTGGGCTGTTCAATAGCTGCTTCAAGGAGTCAGAATCCCTCTCTTCCCTCGAGAAAATGAGCAATTTTGGTGGCTAGATAAGCATGGACGTTTCTCTGTTAAGTCTGCATATCATTTATTGGTTCCAACCACTCATAGAAAGGAGATATGGGGCAAAGTTTGGAACCACAAACTTGTGCCAAAAATAAATATGTTTTGGTGGGCTTCTGTTCATAACAAAATTCTAACCCAAGACAACTTACAGAAGAGAGGCTTTACCTTGGTCAATAGATGTTGTCTATGCTGTGATAAGGAGGAAACTATTTCCCATCTTTTCCTTCACTGTGATTTTGCTAGGGAAATATGGAACTTAATCCTAAGTGATTTTGGTATTTAGTGGGTCTACAATTCTGATATTATGGAAGTTATTACAAGCTGGTATCCTCCCTTCTCTCATCCTTGGCTTGTTGAGTTATGCAATCAAACTCTGCTATGTTTGAGCTGGACTTTGTGGAAAGAGCGCAATCATAGGATTTTAGGGATACTGCTAGAGATGCTTCCTAGGTTTCTCACACTTTTATTAAGATTCTTATGGAAAGCATCACTAGTGCCCATATCTGAATTGTGGAGAAACCTCTGACCCATGAAGAAGAGCAAATTGTGGTGAATTGGAAGATTCTCTATCTTATTCCTGCTCATAATAATACCAAATTGTTACATAGGCTTAATACCAAATGGAGTCCTCTGATTCCTAACTGGCTGAAACTTAACTTTGATGGGGCATCTAAGATGGATGCTACAGCTAGTGGGGGAGGGATCATAAGAGATGACAAAGGGTGGATGGTTGCTGTCTATGCTGGCGGTCTGGGCTGTCAAAGCAATAACTACGCTGAAGCTACTGCTCTTCTATGGGGGATTAAATTAGCTATATCCCTTGGCATCAGGAACTTGAATATCCAAGGGGACTCTAAAATGGTTATTGATGCAGTTAACAATGTATCAACTATTGGCATTAAGTTGAAAGATATTATTAGGGATATACAGATTCTCCTGCAAAAGATTCCCAATATGGGTGTCTCCCATATTTACCGTGAGGGTAATGGTGTTGTTGATGCCTGTGCCGAACCGGACAAAGGTATTCAAACTGACGTTGTTGGCGCCAATTTGGTCATATCCCTTTAAATCTTAAGGGTCTCATTCTTAAGGAGGCAACTGGTTAAGGATGAGTCAAATCTATTGGCAAGACATCTCTCTGCACAAATAGTTTGTTGATGAGTAGTCTTGATGGGCTATTTTGTATAATGGATCTTGGGTATTCTTAAGAAGTTCTTTTTCAGAAATTAGCATGTGTTGGCTAAGATGGCTGAAAATGAAAATTCAATTCATAGCAATTATCTCTACTTTTGATTTGTGCAAAGTGTTGTTACAGGAAGAATTTGTTGACGTAGTTTGTTTGTTGTTTGAATGACAAAGTCAAGAGGCAGGAGTTCTTGTTGGTTGCAGGATGTAGTTATGTATATATCAAAATTGACATTATGATGTGAAAAGTGTCTTGTACAGAATAGGAGGATAGTTCAAATGGTCTTCATTCTTTGTCATGTCAGAAAAGGTGTCAAAATAGTTTGATTGTAGGACGATGGTTCATATCAAAGAAATCAGTTTGATATCTACTACCTTACAAAGTTCTTCAAACTATGACATTGATGGTGATATCCTACATTTCATTAGAGGAAGTTAAAGGTATGTTTTAAATCAGCAATAGCAGATAGTAATTTTCAAAAAGGTTTGTCATATGTTGGCTTTAGGATTATTATCATCATAAATCATTTCTTGTTGAAAGGTTAAGGAGTTATGCCTTCAAAGTGTTCATAATTCAATATGATTATAATGGTTATGATCATGCTATAACATCTTTAAGTGCAGTTGTTCTGAGGGGGAGTCTATCAGAGGATTGAGTTGTCACTATCTTGGGAGATTTGAAAAGGACTTATCAAAAGTGGTCATCATGTCATCTTGAGTTGGAAACTGTGTGTTAAGGAATCTTTATGATTTTTTGTTTACAATATAGTTTATCAAGTATATTGATGTGTTTATGAAGTTGGTATTTGTTGGTATTGTGTCAAAAAGTAATATTATATTAAAATTGACATATAAGTTTCATTATGTCAGACAGTGGTTTATGTTGGTTATTCTTGCCAGTAATTGCCAGTGGTATTCAACATAGGGGGAGAAAAATAGTTTTTGAGTCTTTGTCATCAGATGTCAAAAAGGGAGAGAAAGAAAAATTGCATCAGGTGGTTTTGCCATCAATGACAAAGGGGGAGATTGATGGAAACAGGTTGTCATTGATGTCAAAAGGTTCTTCAAGAGGTTCATCAAGAATGTGCTTGCAGGATGATATTGTGGACTTATATTCTTGATCTTCATAGATGTGGTCTTCAATTAGAATATCCCCAAGCATGACAAAGTTGAAATGACAGGTAGAGTATGATGCCTAATTTTGTGATGTTTGTTTAAGAACATCATCAGTTTATCTTCATTGAGGTACTTCATTGATGTCTTCATTGGATATGTTTGTTGTACTTGTAAGGTTTGAATGCTTTGTTCAAAGTATGATGTGATACATCATCAGGAGTTAAAAATGTTACATGCAAAGGTTGCAAAGTTTGTTTCAAGATGTTTTAAGGACAGAGAAAGCAAAGTGTTCAAAGGAAGAGTTGTTATTCCATCTAATGATAACTTCAAGCCAAGACAGGATGGCATATCATTATAAATCACTTTGCATCAATCTTTGTGTTCTAAAAATGTCTTAAGAATGCCTCAATATGGATAAGGTTTTAGGATGTTGATTCTTGAGATATTAATCTTTATTCACATATTCTGCCCGTCACATTTGAAGTGCTCTTTTTGTTCTATCCTACAGTTGACTTGTGTTCACAGGTCATATCACTAATACTTACCTATTGGAGGGTTTATATCTCATCAAAATGACCGGCCTCTTTTTTTCTTCACCGATGGCAGTGGTAGCACATGGGTGCCAAGTCTTTTTTATCAATGATCACATTTAAATTTACGGTGGACGTGAGGAGTTTTAGCAGAATTTTGAATCTTTGTTTCCATTTTAAATGAGTATGTGGCGCGTGGTGTATATGCTTTAGAAACTTTAAAAGAACAAAGTGGAGCCCAATTTCTTGATGTTTTTTTTTTAGTTCAAAAAGCATTTAGATGCTTTATGAAATATAGAGAGCCCGTCGATGCATTAATATGGGGTTTTTTTAATAAGTTTTTTTTATTATTTTTGTTTTATTCAAAAGGGGAGATAAGGATGTTAGACCAAGCTATATTAATATCTTTGTTAAAAATAAAAAAAACTTTGTATTTAAATTGCTTCCTTTATGTCATATGTTTATGACATTTATAGGCCACCGAATATTTTTGGAGATGATAAGTTTTTTTTTTTTAAATTAGAAACTTAAATTCTTTTACGTCCTAAATTGTTGGCTCCTTGAGATATCATTTTTGAGATTTTTTATGAGGAGTTATTTTGAGATGGAAGATTTATTTCTATTCTTGAGATTTGGATACAAATAAGGTGATTTTCTTTTGAAAGGTAGATTGGAAAAAGTTTTTGAAGACTTATCTTTTGCAAAGAAAAGAGAATATGAAGAAGAGAGAATATGAAGTAGATCCAAGAATTTTTATTAACAGGAAATTTATTGTTTTAGATGGATTGTTTGTGCAGAGAAGGTGAAACGTTTCAAAATTTTTGAAGAAGATTTACATATTTTTTGCAAGGGATAATTTGAGATGTCAAAGTGGACAGAGAAATAATATTTTTCTTATTACAAGAGATTGATTTTTGAAATAAGAAAAATTGCAGAGAGATGGTGAAAAGTTTTTGTTTGCAAGTTCTTCATTGAGAGAAGATGAAAATGTTCATACAGAAGGGGAAAGGTGAAAAGATATTCAACTTGTATAAAGTTGTTTTTCAGGTGCATTGATGGTGTGAATTATAAAAGGATAGAGAGATGAAACATACAGAGGTGTGAAGGATTGTTGAGTATATTTAGATGTCAGATTGTTTTTGAATAAAATGGGCATTTGACAAACAAATGTGAGAGAAAAAATGTTTTGAATTGAATGGAAATAGAGTGTCCCTCTGAACTTGTTTATTACTTCCAGTGAAGATTCAGTTTGCTAGTGAGGCCTTGTATTAGCCAGTGAGGCTTGTAGGTTAGTGAGACCTATTTGTTTGCCAGTGAGGTTTATCTATGGAGGAAGTAGGTGCTTCTGTTTGGTATTGGAGTTGGTGCTCCTAGATACCTTTTGTACAGCCAGTGAGGCATGTTTTTCAGTTAAGCCATTGAGGTAGTTTTGAGTGGTTTTTATACCCAGAGAGGGTTTTCCACTCCAGTAATTCTTGTGTTAATGATATGCTTCTATGTGTGTTTTTTGCTTCTATGTTAAGATTTATCTCTATGTGGTCCTACTCATAATTTTCATTATCAAACTTGTACATATATGTGTAATAGTTTATTGATGACTTTCTCTTTCTGAGTCTTGAAAATTAAAAGTTATAATAAGTTGCAAAAATATACACAACACTGATTCACCCCCCATCTCAGTGTTGTCCAAACTCCTACACCTATTTGGAGTGGCTCAACGGGTATAATGAGAATTTATCCGAACAGTTTGCTAGGTCTTGGTAGAACCCGCATGTTTCTGTGGGCGGAATAAGTTTTGAAATTTTTGAAAGTGTGATTGCCATGGCCACTGGTATGTATACTCAGGGGATTAAACTGCAAAGGAAAACTAAAATTGCGGACCTTTCCAGTCAAAAGCTCTTTCTTGGAGATGGCAAAGGTTTAGTCCCCTATTAGGGGGGATTTGATAGAGCCAAGCTGCCCGAGCCTTGGGACCTTGTTTGTTTTCTCCTCATGAAGTATTTCACCCTAGAGGGGCACTTCACCAGGTTTTACAACTATCATCTCCCCCTTTTGAATCATTTTCATCGCAATGCTCATATTAGATTTCCTTTTTATCTGCTTTCTTCCTTGGAGCACTCTGTCCTTAGGGCTCGAGCTAAACTAGATAAGAAACCTACTAAGAGACCCATCCCCCTACATCAGGACCTTATTCTTTGTCTTTATAACCACCATCTTGCCCTAGAGCCTGCGAAGGCCTTTCAAACTAACAGTGGGGAATTATCTTCTAACCCTAACGATCTTCATGGTGTTAAAGAACCATACCCTTCCCCTGTTCCTACTAAGACTAAAGACATTTCCTTATCTACTCCTGAGGAGATTCCTATTGATACTCTGGGTTCTACTATCAGTTCGAAGGGCAAAAAGAGGAAGACTCATGCTGGCGGAATGGGCATTGGGGGGGCTGTGGTAGGGACCCCTAAAAATCCTAGTAGGACCCCTGTGGGACATAGTAGCAAGTCTCATTCTTCTGCTAAGGTTATTAAGGATGGTTTCTCCTCTAGAGTTCGGCGGTTGGGGCGAACAGCTGGCAAACCTGCTCAAAAAGTGAAACTTATTGATTATTCTGAGAGCACTTTTGAGGAATCCTACCAGGGGGATGAGGATAAAGATATGGATGTCCAGGAAATCTCTGAGGATGCTGATGGTAAGCAGGAGATGCATGTAATGGAGGCTACTACTGAGGATGCTGCTGATTCTGTTGACAGTGCTGGCAAAGCGGGCAAGATGTTTGTGGAAGAAATTGACGATAACAGGGACATTGATGGTGGCCTGGGAGTTGAAATCATGGTTCTACGGGCTCGTATTGAGAAACTGGAATAGAATCTTTCCACCATGCTCAGGAATTCTATTTTCCTCAATGTTTCTGTGCTACAAAACTTGGGGGTTACCGTTACTGCTGACAATTGTGATCTTGCTAAGAAATTGGATGACATTATTAAATCTATGGGTAATTAAGGAGAGAATCTACCTCCTTAGACTTTGCTTTTATATTGATGATACTCTGCTACTCTGTAATTACTATCTTAGTTTATAGCGGCTGGTTTTCCTATTTATGCTGTGAAAACAGTATTTGTTGTATCTGGTTTAAGGCACTTTTTGTGCTTGTTGCCTTTGTGGCCTCTCTGCTTTTTGTAACAGTTCAGCCCCTTGTTTAGCCACCTTATATTATCAAAAACAAATATTTAAAATCATTTTATAATATATTTCTTTAAATATTATTTTACAAGGATTTACAGTTTTATCTTTTTTTTATTTGATCTTGATTTAATTTTTACCAAAAAATAAAATACAAGGCTTATGTGGCACTTTGCCAAGTATATACATTCTATGACATTTGATTTTCTATAAAAATCATAAAATATGAAGGCATATTAAATGGTTCTAGAAAATAAAAAGCCTCTAAGGCTGACCCTCCATCTGGT
Organism: Cunninghamia lanceolata; assembly: GCA_027924645.1. Lineage (NCBI taxonomy): Eukaryota > Viridiplantae > Streptophyta > Pinopsida > Cupressales > Cupressaceae > Cunninghamia > Cunninghamia lanceolata. The sequence goes on from BSBN01000934.1 coordinate 8,847,151, forward strand.
TTTGCAAAAATATCCCTAAGGTATATGGGGTTTTTGTGTTTATCTTCAAAAGGGACTAATAGTCTTCAAGACATAAAGCCTTGTCATTGAATATGTAGAAAGGATCTAAGGCATTAACCATTCTAAGTCATGGGACTAGGTGATGGGTATTAGTGAACAACAATACCACGATGGGTATTACTCAAGGCTTTTGGAAATGAATCTGATGTGATAAAATCACATTCAAACTTAGGGATTCAAAGCAAACCCTAAAACAAAACCATAGAATGCCCTAGTTTCTTAGTCTCATTTCATTTTGCAACTTTTTGGAAAAAATAGCTCTCTACTACTGCCCCGAATGAGGTTAGAGTTTGAACTTGAAACCCTCAATTTTCTGGCATTTTCTGATGGATTTAAATGGAATTTTTTGGGGAATTCGATAGGAAATCATGTGATAAGACCCTTCTACATACATTTGATCCATTTTTCTTCATTTCTAAGGCAAAACTAGTTACTATGGCCGTGACTGTGCTTGCATCTCTAATGCATTTTTTGTTCTCTATTTGTCTTCTTTGTTGATATACTCTTGTCTCTATTCTGAGGAGCTACCATGAATAATATTTTTGAGCTTGTTTGAAAGCAAAATGAAAGCAAAAATAAGGAAATCCCATGGCTCTGTGGACATGTCTCTATTAAGAAACAAAGGTAAGCTCATCAACTTGTTTGTCTACTCATTTTCTGTAGCTTTCTCTTGGTCAAACATGATTTATATCTTGTGTTCTGTGAAATATTTTATGGGAGAATCTTCTGCATATTACCTCCTTATTGGAGATCACAACAATATCTAGTATATTACACATTTATGAGTATTCTACAAACCTACATAAGCTCAAAAGTTCTCTTTTTCCTCTGCATTTGAGATCTTTATACAAAACCCGCATGTGGGTTTAATCTGCTTTGAAGAAAAAGGTTCACTCTGACTATGGATTTGATGGTACAAACAACTTTTTTGTTTATTTTCCTATATATTTGAAAAACTAAAGAAAGTTCTTCCATTTTTTGAACTTTATCAAACCCTCATAAGCCTAAAATTCACAGTCTCTTCTGTATTTGAAATTTGTTCATATATTATGCTAAGGGTTTGTAAAAAAACAACTCTGAGGCAGCCAGTCTTTGAGAACATGAACTAGGTTTTCTCCATTTTCTGTTTATTGAAGATAATAAAATCACACTTTCTTCATTTCTAAGAATTCAAAAGATAAACCTTTTACTAGACTGAACTAGCTATCTTCTCTTGTAGATGAAATCTATCTATACAAAAAGCATGTGGGTTTTGACAAAAAATGCAGTCCCTGACCACAACTATGAGAACTCATAACACACTTTTAACTTGCATTCTGTCTCTATAAAAGCATAAGGATTACTTCATGAACAAGAATGTATGGTGAACTATTATCTCCATTTGATCTTTAATATAGCTACAAGATATTTTTTGTTCTTTAACACTTCACTTATCTTTTTGATATGCAAGAAATACTTATTTGATGAAATCAATCATGAGAAAAGGATTATAGGGTTCATTCCCTTTGCTGCTCCATTTTTACTTTGTAATGATAATACACATGTTGTTCCCTTTTGTACTTCATGTAGATGAACATGACCACTAACACTCCATCCTTTTTTGCAATGATAAAGTGTATATTAATGTTTTAACTAATATAGTTATACACATGTGTGCTCCACTTGATGATTAATCTACATGTTCTGTACACACTCAGTGATCACACTCAATCAATCTTGTGGCATATATTTTCTATCCAGTTCACTGTATTACATCACATGCATTTTCATTCATACCATTTTGAATGTCTACATAGCTCTTTTTACTTCACTGTAGCATGGCATGGACATTCAGTGTATAACTTGCAACTGCATCCTCATGGCATCAATTTAACTTTGATGATGCATTCTTTTACCTTCATGGCCGAGAAAATTTATTTGCAATACAAAGAAGGCATGGGCATCCTTATGATGTAGTCACACTATTCCTTATACATGTAGCAAATAGTTAATCAATCACATGTATATCCTTTAATGTTGTTCTCTCTTTTGCTCTGCATACACTTGACTTATTTGATGAACTATCCACATGGTTGGACTTGACATTGATATATAAGAAGAAACAAAAGGAAAACTATGAAGTCTCCTTCTACTATGTATGAACAAGCTAGTCTTGAAAAATCTCAATGCTCATCAATGGTTCTCACTTCAAACCACCCTGAACTGACAATCATGGGTGGGCATTGAGCTTGAAGCTCATGCACTGATTTGATGTAGTCTTCCATCAGTTTAATGTATTATATTTGAACAATATGAATATGAATTCATGTTTCAATCCCCTCTTGGAGATTCAGGGGTAGCATGCTAGGCTCAACCCTCATGGCAACCCACTTTGAACTACATGCTGAAATGTCTTCAAAATAACAACATAATTTCTTCTATACCTGTACAGGAAACAAACATGTTATTTTAAAACAATGAAGCTCAATGATGTTTCATCTTTAGGCTCTCTTGCATATGAATGATTTGATCATTTGATTCAGTGCATCATAAGGAATGTATTATGTCTCTGTTTGATGATGTAGATTGGATAAATCATATGTTGAGCTCTAACATATCTTTCACCATCATGATGCAGGTTCATCTAGAGATTGGGAGCAAAGACTAGCTTCAATGAAGATCAACTTCAAGACCTCTATAGGCAATGATAGATATGCCTTGTCTTATTTGCTTCATTTTTTCACTTATTCTTTAGATGCATGATATATTCTTCCTGATGTATTGGTTCATCTATACCCACGACTTGTGTAGGACATTTGATCTTTCTTGCTTTCATTTAATGCAATGTTTATTCAATTTGCATATATCTCATTTGTGAAATGAATAATCATCATAATGTGAAATTAAATAACTTGTATCTCTCATGAAAACTCTACAAGGCAATGAATGATGAACTAAATTTCTTTCCTCTATTATAACAATGATAAAATTGAACCTTTTAAGCACCTTAAACTATGAAAAACATTATAGTAGAAAATGTTTAAAATCTTTCATCTTAAGATAGAATTAATGTATCAGCTCTGCCAATTTAAACTGTAGGTGAAAAATTGGTAACACATCCAAATAGGTCTCGGCTCTTCACTCTCAGAGCTGCCTTTGCTCCTCATTTAAAAAAAAAAAAGGATAAGAATACAGTCTACTTCACTAATGGTAGTAAACATAACCTATACTACTGACTACACTGTTCATAGTGATCACAACATAAACTGTCAATTTCACTGTTTGTTGTGATCTCAATATAAATTGTCAATTTTATTGTTTACAATGATCGTAATAGAAATATTTTGACATTCATAATATAATAAAAGATATACATATATAATAACTACTCATGTCATAGTCATGTGATATGGAGATATAATGATATCAAATACTCACAATATTGAGATATTATAACAACTATGTTGTTGATTATTATGATATAGTGGGATATACATATATGCTTATGCTTTTAGATATCATAACACAATGATACGCTATGATATCAATTTCATAACACAATAATAAGTAGTCTACAAGATGATGATCAATCATGTACTCTTTAAAATCATAAAAGCACAAGTTCTTAAAAAAGAGAGAACCTGTGAGCTTGTCCTTATTCCTTTATGCGCCTCAAAATGGTATGGATTCCTCCTCTATCTCTTGATGCACTTCTCTATGTGTATTTCCAAAGAACTCCCCAAGATAATTAATAGAACACCCCCTCTCAAACTCGACGCACTACTATAGTAATAATGCTAGTCTTTACTTCCACAACCGCATGCAAAGTAAGAGAGGTAATGGTCATTAAAGACCATCATCAGTTGGGTCAAAAGATTCTCCACTCACAATAATAGTTTGAGGGAAAATAAGGTTGAAGGATCACGTATCACAACAAAAGCTAAACACATCTCTCAACCTCCTTTTTATTTAGAGGTCTTCAACCTAATATAAAAGGTCTCAATGATTATCAAACATAACATTTATATAATGTCATAAAGAAACATACACTTGTAATGAATACCTTACATTGTTTTCTCATTCACAAGATAAGATTTGAGAATGAGGTTAAGGTATTCTCCATCTTTGTCTCGCATACTTAATACAATAGACAAATATGGATAACCTGATAGGATATAATATAAAGAAATTCCAATCGGTAATTACCAAAGGAAAGATAGCTAACTACTAGCACATATATAGACTAAATTAGAGAAATATCATTTATTGATTATATCATGTCAATGGTCGAATCATTCCTTCTAGGTTTATGACAAAATCCATACTTAAGGAATTGATGTCAAATCAACTATTGTCGAAATAAAACTAACTAAGACCAAAAAGTCAAAAACAACTTACCAAACTTATCAAAGTTCACTAACTGAGAAACACTAGACTTAGATGGCAACATTTCTTCTTTCCATATGTCTATTCACTTATCTTCGATGATACTCTCCCACACTTTCTTAGAGAGTGGAAAAACTTGTTTCTTGTGTACAACTCATAATCACCAAACTGAGATTAGTGTATCATTAGTTAATCCATATACATCATAAATAAATAGTCACGATAACATATAATCACATATCTAAATTCTATGAATACATATTCAACTAATGAAATCATTAATTTATCAAGACATTTTCACTCAACATCAAATCACTAAATCATGGAAAATTAAATACTAATTAAATGGAAGTAAAAAGTAAAACATAGTCAAAATTTAGTGATGTGACATTTCTATTTATTATATTCACCTAACAAGTGGAAATCTAAAACTATACTCTAATATATTTTTTAAAATTCTCATGCTATGCTCTCAAATACAGGTCTTGTTAAAGAAACACAAAACAATTCTTCCTCACCTAGAGAAAATTAATTGTCAAATCAGCAAGCTCCATTGCATCTAGAACAGAGAACCCTAAGAGTCCTCACATTCTACAACAGACTCATTTGGTGCAATAAGGAGGTTTATCTTCAATAGGATACACTCACTTTCTATCACTTTCCAACTTTATGTTTCTTTCATGTATTCATGGCTATTCTTTTGTAAGCAAACATTAGATTGGATTGACATTCTAGCATGTTGATTTTTCTATTTAACTCTAAGCTTTTCTATGTTGTAATCTTTGATAGTATGTCTATTGTCCTCTTACCTTTGATAGTTGCTTCTTTGTTATTGTTTGGGATTTCTATTCAACTTTTGTGCAGCCTTTTAGAATTAATCTACAGTCAAGCATTAACTACACCAACCTCCTCCATAAAAAATTTTGGATCCTCTTCTACTACCATGTTCGAAGGTTAATTTTGTACAACAGTTATTTGTCCCACTAGAAATTAATAGAGGTGGTTGAGTTTAAAATGTGTTTGAACACCATTTTATTGGTGACACAACAAAAGACAAAAGAGAAAAAATAGAATATGACAGTTACAAGAAAAAGAATGTAAGAAAAAATAAAGAGAAGAGAATATACAACATAGAACAAAGATAATGGTTTAAACAATAGCTCTAGAGAAGGGGAAAATCATTGGTTAGACAGTAAAAATAGAGCAACAGCTCTGTATCAAGTTTTTGTAAAGTTTTTTTATTGTAATTTTTAAATGCAAATATGAATATAAATTTTTAGTTGTTTTTTTCAACTTTGCTCTCTCTTTCTCCTTTTCTATTTTGTGGTTTTCTCCTTCTCTATCCAGCATTGTTGTAGCTTTCTGGGTAGCAGTCCCCCTGCCAACAAGTGGTATCAGTGCCCTATTTTTTTGGGCAGTCAAAAATAGAGGCATATTTTTATGGGTATGGAGGAAAAGCCCTAGATTTCCAAGACACTAACAATCTTCTTCAGATTAAAAAGAATTGTAGGAGGGGATAGCAAGGGTTGGCAACAGGCATCAAATTTTGATGAGAAAAGTTATGTCATTTGGGTGAAGAAAATGAAAATAATTGTTATCACCTAGGATTGCACCAATGATGCAAAGCTGTGAAAGCTCAGCAATCCTATGTAACATGGGAATACCTTCAGGTTGTGGGTTCCCTATGGTGAAGGTAGACCTTGAGATTTTGGGTTGGTTCCCCTATGATTGATCTAATGGTAAACTAACTTTGCAGGAAAAAAGATAGAAAGAATTGCAATGAAACAATAGACTGAATTTGAATTTGTGGTGATGCACCTATATGATGATAAAACTTGTAGAATAATTCATAGCTATTCTCAAAGACACTGGTTACACAATTTAGAAATTATGACTTAATCATAAAAGTGTTTCTAAAGCAGGCCAAATAGTTTGTTCTTTGAAGAGAAAAAAAAAATTTCACAGTTTTAAGACCAAAATGAAAACAAGCACAACTTGAGACCTGTGATGGATGCACAATAATGAATGAGACAAACTTAAAGTCTTTAATGATTAAAACACAATAATTTCATTAAATCATTCAGAAAGGCACTTGCATATTTTTGAAAAGGCAAATTTTGGTATTCTAAATGAAAATAGAAGGAAAAAACACTACATAAGACCAAAAAAATGAACATGTAACCTGTTGTACCATATAGATCTAAAAATGAGTTACAAAACATTCCTCTTCTTTGTAATGTGTGAGAAAAAAGAAGGTAAGAACTTAGAAAAAAACTTAAGTTTTTCTCCAATATATAAAAAATGAACCCTCAAGTGCATGGAAAAAGCACTGCTGTCCAACTGCAATCTAAAATTAACTCCTCCAAGTTAATTCATGAGAAAAAGAGAAAATCCTATAAATAAGGCCTCATAACTAATCCAAATTGAGCAAAAATAGCTCCAAACTACCTCTCACATCCAGTTTGACCATGTGGAACTCCAAACTCCTCCTAGTTTGACCAAAAATCAAGCAAAAGGCTTCAAAATACCTCAGTTAACCCCACATTCTGATTTTGCATGATTTTGGGATGAAGAAAAGAATGTGAACAAATAATAAAGTAATCATCATGATTTACTTTACTATTTGTTATGATTTTGTCTATTTTTGACTTTTAGAACTTTATAATAAATAATAAAGTAATTTATAATCTATTACTTTATTATTTGTTTACATTTGTTCATTAGTTTCCAAGTCATGCAAAAATGAGGAGAAACTAATTATTTTAAAAGGGTTAAAAAATAATAACTCTCCTTATAACTCCCCTTTGACTTGCAAAATCTCTTCATGCATCCTATGATAATGCCAATAAAACACACTCTCCTCACATGCAGAAATCAAAATACATTATCATATGTGAGATATGATCAATAAAAGTCATGGATTAATCCCTTATATCTCCCATGCCACCATGCATCAACATAGGACCTCATGTCCAATACATGCACAAGTCAAAACAAGTCATAATTCTATTACAAATCACTGCATCCTTATGACGCCCATGTCATCATGATATTTCCATGCATAAATCACCCTAGCATCATTATCTCATTGACTTTATCATTTCAAACCTTAAGAAAATAAAAAAGAAATAATAACAGTCTCATGAGCTCTCCTTGCATCATTAGGTTTTATGATTCAAAAGCCCCTCACCACGGGCAACATTAGCTTGGAGTTTGATTTTTGATAAACAAAAAGTGAAAAAACATCACAAGGGGGCAAACCACCATTGGAGTTTGTGCATGCATATCCAAAAGCAAAATTCTTTCCCTAATTGTGCTCATTATGTATTTCACATTTCTTTCATCTTCATGCTACTACCATGAACTAGGGTTTCAAACTACTCTTGGAGGCTTTAACTATCATTTCTAAGATATCTTCATCACCATTCTCATCTAGGTAAGCTTCTTTTCTACATATGTTTGTGTTCTTGCAAGATAAAATGGTGGCAAAACCACAATACTTGCTGCTACCTGTAGCAACCTCTTTTCTGGATTTGGTTTAGTAACATGATGATGAAAGAAAGCCTCTTTTTATTTCTGCATCTACTCCATATTTGGTCTGATTTGATACAACAAACAAGGGAAGAAAGAACATTTTTTGTACTAGTTTTCTTATAGTTCATTGTATCTTATCTCTGTATACATTTCTTCTCCTTGCTCGGCTTTCATGGTTAGTGTTGAGTCTTTGAAAACTCTTGGAAATGAGGACTTGCAACTCAAGTCTCCTTATGTGCTTTGCTCTCTGTATTATGGAAAATGGTGTTGAAATGGTAAAAGAGCCTTCTCTATTGCTTCATTGTAGGTAAACCCTAGTAGGGTTTGATGAACAATACTCTCTATTTTTCCTTCTTTGCTGTTGCAAAAAGACATCACTATTTTTTAGCATTTTGTTCACTCTTCTCTACACTATCTTTTCTTGGGTTTTCATGGGAATGAAGTGATGAAAGGGTTTTCTCTCTTATTTCTTACAAAACCATGCTAGGGTTTCACCTACACTACACTCCTCAAGCTATGCTTTTTGTTCTCTGAAAGAAGATAGTGACACCTGCATTTCTTTTGGTCTTTGTAGACAAACAAATGAATATATATTTCTATGTATTTTGCAAGTAAAAATGAAGTAAATATATTCTCTATTTAAGAAACCCTAGTGGGGTTTATTGGATATTTTCTTTCTGGTTTTTGCTATAAATCCCACTAGGGTTTCACCTCCCTTTACACTCTACTCCACTCACTAGCATTTGAATGTTTGTGATAGTCATCTCTGGACTCTAAGGCATGTTGACTGTGTTTTCACTTTAGCAAAGGCTATCTTTTTCATTATAGGTTGTTCATACTTATCAAAATGACTTTGGCTATAGTTTTATCCTCTGTCCTCATGTGATTGTGTATGCATTTGCAAGTGTATATTCTCCATTGATAAGATAGTCCTTGTCTCTATACTTGTTACCTCCATGATGACAACCCTTTCATCTAATGTCTTGCTGTCACTATCTCATGTTATTTGGTCATAAACCTCTAGGTGCACTATCTAAATTTTGCATGGCTAGTATCATCATTGTGTTCAATGCTAATTCTACCTTCTGCATACCCTATACATTGTGTTCTTCCATTCATGCTTGGCTACCCTTATGACTGTAGGTTGCTCCTTAAGATTGTTTACATCTCTTAATGACTATCCATCCTTCTTGTCTCTTGATCTATGTCATGGCACCAATGACTATCTAGATGATGCTTTGTCCTTTACATGTGTGTAATGAATCCCTCACACATTTTCATGGCTGCCTCAGTGTCTTCATGATGTATCTTCATGTGTGAACTGACTTTATGACCCAATGAGGCAAGAATGCTTATGCTGCTTATGATGACTGTGTTATAAAATGTGTTTTAAATCTCTCATTATATCTGCAAAGGAATTGATACATTCTATATGATTGCTCCTGTATGGTGACTATCAAGCACCTCCTATATTATTATTGTATCTCAAGATCCCATGGCATATGCATGATGCTCTGGTCTTGCATTCTTTCTTGACTGCTGCTCCTTATTGCAATTACTACAACTTTATGATGGACATGTCTTTTGATTTGAATGATGAATGATGTCCTTTGTACAGGACTATTGTACCTAAACTGATGTTGATTGTAATATGACAAAAGGCTATTCATAAACATACTGGGCTCAACCATTGTGGGAGCCACATTTTCTCCACATGCTATTTTAATGATTGATCTTGATATATTTCACCTATACTTGCACAATCAACAAACATGTTAGAACATAAAACATACATTGGGTTACATGATATGATGCTTCTTGTGTGGATTTATCTTTCTAGTTTGGCACTTGCATCTCATGTTCAGCTATTCCTTTTGCTTTTCTTTTGTATCTATGATAATTGAACATATGAAATTGATGTTTCATGAAGATAAACTATATATCTGTTACATCTGTATATGAGAAGAGTTTGAACCCCAAGCTTTAACAATTCTCTCATGCAGGTATCTTTGGAGGTCATTGGATGGAGTGAGCTGAAGATGGACTTGGTCAACCTTGGGATTCATCATTCATAGGAAATGAGGGGTCCCTATTCTCCTCATATGCTCTTTTCATTGTTTCAAATGTATAGTTTAGTTTCATATTGCATCTTTCAGTTATTCCCACAACTTGTGTGGGACATATTTAAACATTTCTTTTGAATAGAATCAACTATTTCATATTATGTAATGACTTCTATGTACTTTTCTTTATGAATCAATTACATACCATGAAAATAATAGAATTTCATTTAAAACACATGCTTAAATATGGTGAATTGATAGTTTATAAATAACTCCTTCATGAAACTGCATTGAAATGTACTGAATGAACAACAATATCATAGCTGAAATATGATCTCAACTAGATAACTGTCATCTTTTGAATGCCTATTATCTTGTGTTTTCTCATTTTCACTTACCAAGATGGTGTAACAGCCCAGTTTGAGCTGCTACATGATCTTGATACGTGATCATGAAATAACTCTTTTACCAAGAAATCAAACATTGACTAGATGATCCTGTGTATAAAAATTTTCTGACCCCACTTTTTTCAAAAACTATTGTTAGGTCTTACTAAATTAGGCTGCAAACATAATTTAGTAACAATAATATTAGTGGAAAATAATTAATGGGAGTTGGTCACCAATGGATTCATGGATAGTATAGACCAAAGTGCTTATGTAGCCCTATCAATTGCCCAAAAGAATTAGTTAAAAGAAACAAGAATGAAGGATGCAAAAGCCCTCAATCTATTGAGGTAGCCTTGATTGAGGTTAGTTTCCCCGAAATAGCAGTAGCTAATTATGTAAAGTAGGCAAGGGAGATTCTTCAAAACATTTACGAAGGCATTGGCAAGGTGAGGTTGGTTAAACTACAACTATTCTAAAGAGATTTTGAGACCATACAAATGAAGAAAGGCAAGTCTATTTTAGACTTCCACACCAAGTTTTCTAACTTGATAAATTAGTTGAGGATTAATTGAGAAACCACAGAAGATCAAAGGATTATAGTGAAATCCATACGAGTCTACCTTCTAGATTTGATCCCATTGTCATTGCCATAGAAGAGACCAAGAGCCTATCCAAAATGATGGTTGATGAGTTGATGGGTTCACTACAAACCTATGAGAAATGGTTAAACAAATTTGCTCCTTCCCTAGAGCAAGCCTTCAAGGCTCAGACGAATGTAAGAGGTAGAGGAAGAATAAACTCCAGAAGAGGAGGCTCAAACAACTAAGATGAGGCAAGCACCTCATAGCCAGCTTTCCAAGATAAGAAGAACATCAGTTGAAATCAGAGGTATGATAAAAGCAACACACAATTTTATTCTTGTCACAAATTTGGTCATTATGCTAGTGAATGTAGGAAGAAACAACATGACCAAGGGAGTCAAAATGCTAATGTAGCGAATGAGAACAAAGCTGAAAAATGAAAAATAGTCAAATGTATTTATTGTATGCAACCTTTCTGAGTGGAGTAGTGATGAAGTATGGTATTTAGGTAGTGCTTGCAATAATCACATTAGTAGTAATAAAAATTTCTTTGCCTCCATAGATAACAACATTCTTGGTGTATAACTCCATGAGTTAACACTAACTCAATCATAGTTAGGTGACTTATAGCACTTTCCAATTGGCATTTTCAACTTGGTGAGTCATTTGTAATAGGTGTCAATAGACTTGACACATTGCCTCTATTTCCTAGGGTAGTTAAGCTATTCTCTTTCTTTGACTATCGCCACCTATCCTTGTTTCTTGGAGAGTTGGGTATGCAACCTCTACTATTTAGACCTATTATTTGTTAATACAAATTATTCATTCTCACTTGTGATCTTGTGTTTGATAGTATTTCCATGATCTTGTTTCTCACATGGTATCAGAGCATTGTGGTTAGCATCAAATCTTGTTTGCTCATTGTGCGAATCAGGTTTGCATCTCTGTGTTTTTGCTTAGTTTTGGTTGTTTTTCTATTTAACATTTTTGTGTGCATCTTATTGCTTCAAACACCTACATAGGGTAGTGTGGTTTCTCTCTTGCAAGCACCACACATGCCACATAGGCCAAAATTGTTTGAAGGCTCATAGACAACATCTGGAGATAGGTCACATAGGCTATTTTTTAAAGCATTGACAACGGCTCAAAAGGCCAAACCAGAGACAATCTTCAATGGCCACAAAAGGCTAATCATTTATTGCATTCATAGAGGCCATCCAAGGCCGACGGTGCATAGCATTTGCCAGGTGACAAAGGTCAACAAGGGACGCCACAGGAAGCACCATCCTCAGTAAAGTCCACACCCATCGAAGGAATCTAGCGGCCATATAGGCCAGTGACATCACAGTCCAAAAGGGACTCTTTCTTACAGAATACATGGGTGTCAAATAACCACACGTGGTGGTCACCACTGCACCACCCTACATTTCTGCAGTCAGTGCTTTATGCGCTCAATGGCCACCCCATTGACTACCGAACAACACAGTCAAATGCCCTTTGAGGGCCCCACCCACAACACTAATCAAGAAGGAGGGAAAGCTATTTGAAAAAGATTTTTTTATTCTGATGGTTGTCAAGTTTAATGCCATATACAATGGCACTATTAATTTGTATTTTGTATTGACATGTTGATGTAAGCAACTAGGGGGTGACATCATCAATGGCAAAAAGCCAAGAGAGGGGGGCAAAATTTTAAGAGCTAAGCCCTTGGTCACATGGGCAAATAAGCTCTTGGTCACGCTCCACCATAGGGGGCTTAAATTTCTCCCTCACACACAAGTATTTTTTCCTTCACTCTTTGTATCTAATTTTTTTCCAAACACATTGCAAAATTATTTTCTGGATGTGTATTTTTTTTGCATATGAAAATTTTTGAAGGGCCCTAACTTTTGCAAATTGACTCGAAATTGAGTCATTCCTTTTGCAAAGGTGGCTCTTTTTTCATTCCATTAATTGTGCAATTCAGGGGGGTAAATACATAATCAAAGGGTGATAGCATTGTGTCATCATTTTTCACTATGCACTAACTTTATCAAGTGCCACATTAAGGGGCAAATTAAGAAAAATCACGCACTCAACTTATAAAGTGCCACTTCACAAAGTTTAATTAGGGATCTAACTAATCTAGGTTGCCTAATTGTGTTGATTTCTATTGTCTAGTCGAATTATCTTGTTCTAATAATGGGATATGAAACTCACTCTTCTGTAATCAACTTAATTAAGGGAAACTATAAGTCCTAGTGTGAAGGAATCCTAAAACATCTTAGGTTCCATAATCTCATACACCATTTATATGGACTTGTCCCTGAACCTGGTAAACAATCTCAAAAGGCTAAGTGGTTTAATCATTGTGATCATATTTGTGGACTAATTAGTTTACATATTCTAAAAGTTGCTTTGTATGTCATCATCGATATTGACTGTCCACATGCATTATGGATCAAAATTTGGGACACATATGGAGACTCAAATGTTTCTCCATTCCCACATGATCCTACATTGATCACAACTCACATCCCTCATCATGATACAGAAACATAATGTTCCAATGACATAGCAGAAGTCATCACTCTTACTATTGCTTCAATAGATTCTAGAGTTGCTTCTTCAAAAGCTTCTAGTGCTTCTTCACAATAGGAAATCAGTCCTCATAGCATTGCTGATTGGGAGACATTTCTACCTGAAATCTCTTGTCTATTTTTAGATTCCTACATTGCTGACATGGAAGCACACTTTGAGGACATTAGTGTTCTCTTCAATGATGGTTTCGATGAAGCTACATCAACATTGTCCACTTTGGATATTCATGCTCTACATCATCCTACACATGGTTCTGGATCGTCATCATTCTCATCTATTGCACATGCACCTGATTTGATTATTGCATCCTCTGACATTGACATGGGGACACCTGAGCACTCTTCGAAGGCATCAGCATGGGTACCATCATCATTGGATTAGCTTCAACATGATTCAAGATCTTACATATATCTTCTTGCATGGGAAGATATCTTGCATCTTCAGATGGTTTCATTTCTTCCCAAGGGAAGGAATATTGTTTGGTGTTCTTAGATCTACATCTGGATCCTTTGTCGACTATTCAACATCATTGTAGCAAGAAATGTATTATGGGGGGTCTCATAGACCTTCTATCATTTTCTCTACTATAGGGGGAATCTTCTAGGGAGGCCATCTAAGCCTTTGCTTTGTTTTCTCTTGTTTGGAGGAAAGTTTTTTCCCACAGGGTTTTCTTTCTTTCTCTATTTTCTAAGAGATACATTTGTAAATCAGTACCTAAAATGGTGCACTACTAGGACTCATCATTCATAAACTCACATAAGCTATGCTTAAGGGGGGTGTGGTGTATAACTCCATGAGTTTACACTAACTCAATCATAGTTAGGTGAACTATAGAACATGCCAATTGACATTTTCAACTTGGTGAGTCGTTTGTAATAGGTGTCAATAGACTTGACACATCGCCTCTATTTCCTAGGGTAGTTAAGCTATTCTCTTGCTTTGAATATCACCACCTATCCTTGTTTCATGGAGTGTTGGGTATGCAACCTCTACTATTTATACCTGTTATTTGTTAATACAAATTGTTCGTTCTCACGTGTAATCTCATGTTTGATAGTCTTTCCATGATCGTGGTTCTCACAAACATAAATACTGAAATAAAGATGGGGAATAATGAAAAAGTTCCCATCATGGGAAGAGGAACAATCAACATCCAAACTAAACATGGCAAGAGGAGGAAGATCCAGGATGTTTATTATTCCCCAGGCATAAAAACATAGCCTATTGGGTATTGGACAGATGGTCCAAAATGGTTAGAGAATCCTAATGGAGAACAGAGAGTGCATGATCTTTGATAAAGGAGGTAGAAAAAAGTGAGTACAACAGTGCAAATTTTAAGAAACATTATGTTTCCTCTTAGAATGCATGGAGTCTATGGTGCTATAACTAGCATTAACTTTGGGATGGTCTTCAGCACTATCTGCGATGCTCATAATAGTGACACAATAATTTACATTTAGGGAAATCATCAAAGACCCATCTAAACTTTGGTATTTGAGGTATGGGCACTTATGTTTTTCTAGTTTGAGTTTATTATCCAAGAAAGGCATGGTTAGAGGGCTACCGACTATTGTAGAGCCCAATGGGAAATGTAAAGCCTGCATACTAGGAAAGTAGCATAAGCAACCCTTTCAATCAGGGTATTCTAGGAGAGAAAAAGAACCATTGGTCTTGGTGCACTTTGATTTGTGTGGGACTATGAAAACCCACACCTTGGCTAGAAATACTTATTTCATGATGTTTGTAGATGATTACAGCCAAAAAATCTAGGTTTATTTATTAAAAAATAAATCAGAAGTCTTCAAGAAATTCATATGGTTTAAGGCCTCAGCTAAAAATGAAAGCAACCACTATATCGAAGTCCTCAGAACAAATAGAAGGGGAGAGTACATCTCTAAAAAAAAATAAAATTATGTAGGAATGAAGGCATAGAAAAATATTTTATAGCTAGGTATACTTTGTAGCAAAACAAAGTGGCTAAAAGGAAAAATGACACCATCTAAGAGATGGTAGCAAGCATGTTGAAAGCAAAAGTACTATCACATGGGGTGAAGCTATAGCAACATATGTTTACCTATTGAACAAGTTCTCCACAAAGGCTGTTCGGGACAAGATTCCAAATGAAGTGTGGACAAACAAAAAATGAAGTATGAAACACCTAAGAATCCTTGGGTGTGTGGGATATGCATTTGTGTCAAAGGAGAAGAGGTAGAAATTTGATGACAAAGGTGAAAAGTGCATTTTCATAGACTATAATGAAGAGTCAAAAGCCTACAAATTGTATAATCCCATCACCAAGAAAGTTGTGATCAATAGGGACATTAAATTTATTAAGAATGAATCAAGGGATGGAACAATGGACAGCCCTATGGGTATTTTAGTCATAATACCCATTGAAGATGAAGAAACTTTTGAGGACAACAACTCTAGACGAGCTCCAGAGTGTAGAAGCTCAGAAAGAAACTATTGTAGAGCTTTGGAAAATAATATCTCTAAAGGAGTTCAGTTGAGAAGCAACTCCAGAGAAGCTTCGGAGATCAATAGCTCCGAAACCTTTCAGCAAACTGAACACTTTGACCCTCATTATTCTTCATCAACCCATCAATCTAGAAGCTCTAGAGGTAATTTAGATCCTACACTCACCTCATTGATGCCATGAAGGACAAGGAGTGTAAGAGAAATTTATGACAACACAAGATATATTGATTTTGATGAAAATATGAATTTTGCTTAGTTTTCTCATAGTGTTCCAATGCATTTTGAGGAAGACATGAAAGAGAAGTGGTGTTACGCTATGAATGAATAGTTGGATGTTATAGAGAGGAATGAAACATGGGAGCTAACCGATTTACCCAAGGGTAAACAAGTGATTGGAGTTAAGTGGGTCTATAAGACCAAAAGTACTATAGAGGGTAAGATTGAAAGATATAAAGCAAGGCTAATTGCTAAGGGATACAAGCAATAGTCTAGAAGAGATTATGATGAGACATATGCACCAGTTGCAAGGCTAGAAATAGTGTAGGTAGTGTTAACAATAGCAACCCAACACAAATGGAAGGTGTATCAAATGGACGTGAAGTCAACCTTCTTGAATGGAGTGCTGAAAGAAGAAGTGTATGTGGACAACTATCTAGCTATGAAGTACCATGCCAAGAAGATAAAGTATACATGCTCCGAAAATCCCTCGATGAGTTGAAAGAAGGACCTCTGGCATGGTGTAGTAGAATAACTCATATCTACTAAGCAATGGCTTTGGCAAAAGTAGTAGTGAGCCCACACTCTACTTCAAAGTAGCTCATAGTGAGATTTTGAATGTTATTTTATATGTAGATGATATGATTTTTACGAGAAATAGTGACCTCTTCATTGTTGATTTCAAAAAGGTAATGAAAAGAGAGTTTGAAATGATAGACTTAAGTTTACTAAAATATTTTCTAGGAATTGAGGTCCAACAAACACAACATGGCATATTTATTTCATAAACTAACCATGCCACACAAATTTTGAAGACATTTAAAATGCAGAATAACAAGTTTTCCCCAACACCAATAGGTACAAGTCTGAAATTAAGCAAAGAGGACAGCAATAATGAAGTAAACCCAACCCTCTACAAAAGAATGGTTGGAAGCTTGATGTACTTGACAACTAGTAAGACAAATTTGATGTACGCAGTAAGCTAGATTTCTAGGTTCATGGAGAGACCTAAGGACACACACTAGCAAGTAGGAAAGAAAATCCTAAAATATGTCAATAGCACCAAAGGTTCTGGTATTTTGTATATTACATCTAATAAGATTAAACTAGCTTGTTACATGGATAGTGATTGGGCAAGTAATGTAATGACTTGAAAATCACTTCGGGATACGTATTCCATATGGGTTCAAACACAATTTCATGGGTGTCCAAGAAGCGGCCCATTCTCTATCTCCACAATAGAAGCTAAGTACATAGCAGCAAATGCAGTAACATGTCAGGCTATTTGGCTAATAAGAATACTCATAGACTTGAATTAGCAGAAAGAAGATGGTACAACCATACATTGTGACATATGAAGCAATTGCATTGAGATCCATTATCACTTCATAAGAGAGTTGGTAGACAATGGAGAGATTGAACTTCAATATTGTAGATCTGAGGAGCTGCTCACTGATATTTTCACCAAGGCATTGTTAAAGATTCCTTTGAATGCCTAAGAGATAGGCTTAGTATCATAGACAACTCCAGAGGTGTGCAACTCTAGAAAGAAGACAACTTCGAAGGTTCAGCTCTAGAAGCACTCTGGAGAAATAGCAGAGCACCAGAGGTTCAACTCTGAAAAGATAGAAAATCTCTAGAGGTGGTCTAAAAAGATAGAAAAAGATCTAGAGATCAGCTCCAGCTAGGTGACTATAGTAGTTTAGATCTGAAGAGCAACTCCAGAAAGAAAATTGTTGAAAGATAGATGTGACTCCAGATTAATGGAGAGTTATGAAATCTATTTGTAGTTAGACAATAACTGAACCAATCCCCTATGTGAGAATTTTTGGATCCTCTTCTTCGTCCTATCAGAAGGCTACTGTTGTCCAATAGTTATTTGGCTTGGCAAAAATTAATAGAGGTAGGTGAGTTTGAAATGTATTTGAACACCAATTTTTGAGTGACACAATAAAAGACAAAAAGAGGAAAAATAAAATATGACAATTAGAAGAAAAATAATGTAAGAAAAAATAATGACAGTAGAGAACAGGGAGAATGGTTTAAACAGTAGATCTAGAGAAGGGGCAAATCATTGATGAAATAGTAAAAACAGAGTAGGAGCTCTACATCAAGTTTTTATAAAGTTTTTTTTGTAATTTTTGAATGCAAATATGAATATAAATTTCTGGTTGTTTGTTTCAACTCTACTCTCTCTTTCTCCTTTTTTGTTTTATGTTTTTCTCCTTCTCTACCCAACATTGATGTAGCTCTCTGGGCAGCTGCCCCCTATCAACACAACCTCACTGCTGCATTTTCTGTAATTCTTATGTAATTTCCTTCTGCTTTGTTCAATATCAAAAAAAATTATCAAGCAACATTATAGAATATAATTTTGTTTCTTGCATCGTATTTTAACTGAGGAAATATGAACACATTATTTTAATCGAGAAACTATTAGATCTAAATATTTTAATCACTAAATCAATGGAGTATTTTCTTGTCTACACAACATTGGTTTAATAAAACATGGTGATGTTTACGGTTCCTATTGTTGGGTTTGGTGAAGCCCAAATTCATAAGTTTCATTGTTGGATTTGGTGAAGCCCAAATTGGCAAGTTTCTCTCACATATTCAAAAAAGGATGCCTTTTGCAATTGACTTCTTTTTGCATGTATTCGTAAAATTAGAAGTTGCCCTTTTTGATGGATTTTTCCATTTATTGGAGATGAGACTGATTTATAAATAGTTGGCTGCTACTTCAATATGTATGGTATTCAAAATTAATAAAAGAGATATTCCCTGAAAGTGGATGTAGCCATTATTGGGCAAACCACTGTAAATCTTGTGTTCTTCTGTGTCTTCTAAATCTTTTAATTTCTTTTCTTATTTTCTGCAATTTTCTTTGCATTTTCTTATTCAATTTTCATCAACAATTGGTATCAGTCTTGGTGAAGAAGCTCAGTGGTGAAGCGGTTCCTTGGAGATCGTTGAAGAATTTTCAGAGCTATGGATGAAGCAGATATGGAAGAGAGTCCCAACTGGGATGATTGGGTTCAAGCTCTCATGTCTATGTGCCATGGCCATGAAGAGAGTCATGATGAAGTGGGAGCTATTCATCTGATGTTTTTGGATGAATTAAATGATGAAGCTGATTCTATTATTGAGGAGTTTCTTGGTATGTTGGAACCTGGCAGTAACATGGAGCAGATGCAAGAAATGAAAAATGTTGTGGCTTAGTCTGGAGAAGAGTAAGAGGTAAAACAAATACTTTATTTTGTTGATAATGCAATAGGAGGTCCCAGATTCAAACACAACATGTTTAAGGAATGGTCTGTCTATAAAGAAAAAGGTTAGATTTAATTTTCCAATTGAAATAGATGATTTGGCTGCTAAAGTCTTTATGAGTGGTAGTGGTTATGGAATCCACAAAAGTTTTGGGGGATTTGGTGCTAGAGAGGCCGGAGTGGCTCCAGGGATGTCCATGCATGAGCGCATGATGTTGCCCACGCACCCACTCAGGAGGAGCATTGCAGAGGCAAAGGGTTATGGTGTCAGGCCGCTTGGCAGTTGTGATGTTTGTTGCCTGAGCCCTGCCCAGGTAAGATCTGTGTGGGAAGGGGCCCTATAAAGGGATCTTTGTCTATCCTTGCACCTAAGGAGATTAGACTAGTAGAGTCAGTCTAGCAGCAAGTTAGGGTTAGAAGTGACCTGGTATACAAGATTGGTAATGTCATATGCGAGAACAATGAGGTTGAATCCTATTTGATGGAAACAGGGGAAGATATTCTTTATTTAGAAGCCTTGGTTGAGGAATTTCCCAATCATGGAGTGCGTGATCTATTGGGGCCTCAAGGGTAGAATATTGTGTTGGATGCAGAGGTTTTGTCTAATGGCTTGCGCTGTAAAAATTACTGTAAAGCTACCGAAGGAAGCAAATGTAGTTGTGAGCCGATGATAGCATTAGAAACCATAGGTACTACAACCATCGTGGCATTAGTAGGGATGCACCAAATCATTGTTGCGAACTGTGGCAATTCTCGGGCCATTTTGTCACGCGGAGGCATGGCCATTCCATTATCGATCAATCATAAGCTTGATCAACCAGATGAAATTTCATGAATTGAGTTTGCCGGTGACCATGTTATTTTCTGGAATGGTCTGCGTGCTTTTGGCATCCTGGCCATGTCCATGGCTATAGGCAACAAGTACCTGAAACCCTACATCATATCCGAGCTAGAGGTAATGATAATAGATCAGACAAATGAAGATGAGTGCTTGATTCTGGCATATGACAAATATTGGGATGTTCTTTCTAATGAATTGGCATGTGACAAAGGAGAGCTGGAGAGCATCTTCAGCCGCTTTGGCAAAGTTTTGGAAGTCTAGGTAATGTTAGACAAAGAAACTAGTCACCCTCGTGGCTTTGGATTTGTAACTTTTTTTGATCTACGAGCCATGGAAGATGCCATTGATCAGTTGCATGGGAGAGAATTAAATGGGAAGAACATTTCTGTTAACAAAGCTCAACCTAAGGCAGTGCTAGATTCTGATTATGGCTATAGTGCTGAGTACAGAGGTGACTATGGTTACAAAGCACTAGGACAATCTGATTGTTTCAAGTGAGGTCATCCTTAGCATTGGGAAAGAGAGTGTACTATTGGTGGTGATGATGCCTGACACGAGTGTGGTGTAGAATGTGGGAAGCTGTCTAATGGGAAGAAGAAACAGGTGGAGATGTTTATAGCAATGGATTGTTGGGGTTATAATATGACCAGATCGTTTATGGAAGGTGTTACGATTGATTGGGAAGCTTGGAAATGATTTATATGGAGTGCCCTTGAATAGAGGTTAAAGCCCTGCAATACGGGCTTGTTTTTGAAGTGACGATACAAGTGGAAATGTAAGGGATATATCTAAGCAGCTATTTGGTCTTCAAGTGGGAGATTGTTGGGTTCGGTGAAGTCCAAATTGGCAAATTTCATTGTTGGGTTCGATGAAGCTCAAATTGGCAAGTTTCTCTCACATATTCAAAAAGGATGCCTTTTGTAACCGACTTCTTTTCACATGTATTCGCAAAATTAGAAGTTGCCCTTTTTGATGGATTTTTCCATTTATTGGAGATGAGACTGATTTATAAATAGTTGGCTGCTGCTTCAATATGTATGGTATTCAGAATTAATAAAAGAGATATTCCCTGAAAGTGGACGTAGCCATTAATGGGCGAACCACTATAAATCTTGTGTTCTTCTGTGTCTTTTAAATCTTTTAATTTCTGTTCTTATTTTCTGCAATTTTCTTTTCATTTGCTTCTACAATTTTCATCAACACCTATGAATGGTAAAAAAAAATTGATTATTCAGTTCCTTTTCAGTAAATCATAAAATATAAAACTTCTCTCTTATGGCCCTTTATGGTATATTTATTCCATGCAAAGAATCATCCTGTTCACAAAACGGTTCATCAAATTTGACTTGACACCAGAAAAGCATGAAATCTATTGGAGAATTTTTGTAGATAAACTTGTCTTCTACTTTAATTTGAGGATAAAGAAAGTTCGTATCCAAACGAAGTGGGGAATAGAAGCGGGGAATCAATTAATAGTAGCGTTGACATTTCATTCAGATACATTGCAACTCTTGCCTATATATTCTCTACCGAATTAACATCTTACAGACAAGCCAGCCTATCTCATTGAAAGCTTTCTGCTTTTGACATCAAGTAGTTTGGACGAGAAAAAAAATGAGAGATGTGCTACTATCTCTCCCTCAAAGGCTCCAAAAATCCCTATTTTCTGTGATTTTCGGAACCTTCTGAGGGGAGATAAGAGCGCTTAATCTCACTTGGATTTAAACCCATCGGATCAGGTACTCATTTCCTTTAATAGTTTTCACACAAAGAGGAAAGGTAATCGTAGCTGAAATTTCTGTTCCTACTTATTTATTTCTTTTTTTTTGCTATGGAGTATGTTTCACATCCACTCTTTATTTTATGACGCTCATAAGAGTTTGATTACAATTGTAGAATGCTTTAATTTGTATATAATGGCTATCTTTTGTTACTACTGTTCTCTTTGTCTTTGATGTTTCTCTAGCATAGATGTTATGTTCTATTTTTGTTTCTGAGACAGTTCCTGCCATGATTGGACGATATTTACTTATTCAAAATTATTTTAGAAAAAAATATAACAATTTCTCTTTCTACATTTGTCTTGAAACAACATGCAACAAATCCTCTTACCTGAACCATTTATATTCAAACAGTAAACTTATTTATTTATCTTGTAGAACTAATCAGTTATCTTCATTACGAGGATATCTTATTTATAGTACCTTAGAAAAGATTTCATCCTTTTATTGTGCAACACCATTAAATCTCTCATGCCATTTTCACCTCCTTAAAGGAGATATAAGCATCTAATCCTTATGAACATAACTCAATCTTGTTTTGCGTAGTTATTTGACTAATCTTTTTCAAAAATGTTTCATTTGTTTCCCGTGTGAACTTTGAATGGTTACAATGTGGATAGGGACTTTATTTGATTCTCCATAATTCTAATGACATTGTTGCACTTCATTGATGCGAAATTGATATTGGTATTGAGAGCTGTATAAGTATTAGGGTGTATTGAAGTTCGTATTGATTCGTATCCTCCCTTCTAGGGCTCTTTGATAGACCCTCTACTTATATCCTCTTTAAACATAAATTTTAAATATAATTTGAGATGTTTAGTTTGAAATGATATTGTTAAATCTTTTCTATGGATCAGCTAAGACTTGAATTTAAGATCACTGAGCTGCTGGTCTATCTATGACCAGTCCATCTATGGTCCAAGTGTCCCTAATTCTCCAACACTCCCCTTCAACCATATTAACTTGTCTATGAAAAACATTTATCATGGTATGAGATGTTGGGTGTTACTGACCCACTTGTGACCAATCCATTCAAGTGTATCTCATTTTTTAACCAGACATCATTTGAATCATTTGAATCATTGTAGAGACATCTCTTGCCACTAAATAAATTATATTTTTTGAAGTCTTGCCTACAATAATAACATGGTTATAAATTATGTACCCACAATAACCATTAGGATTTGCACAAAATGTTCACTATATGAGCTTTGAGGGAAAGTTTTTATGTTCTGATTGTCTATTAACTATGACATTAAGGGAGGTTTGTCTCAGTTGTGTATTTCGATTTGTCTTCAAAGTAATGTTCTTCACTCTTCCATTCAGAGATGATATTTCTTAAGACATCAAACTCTATAAGTATTAAAAGTTTAAATATTTTCATACCATTAGTTTTGGATCCCCTTGGTAACAATCTCCCACAAGACATCCAATACTCTTGGAAAATCTCTAACGTTGAATGGTTTAGCATATTCTTTTACCACACCGACATTAAAAGAACATAAAAAAAATATACCGTTAGTTACTAATATCTGTACCAAAAAAAACAGTCTAACCCTAACCAGTTTTAGGTTATGTATCTCATAGTTTTCATTAGAAATTTTATTGGTATAACCAATTCATACAGTTTTACAAAACATTAAAGCAATTGCAGATAAAAATTCACAGGATGCAGATAAAGAGAATTTTATCTTTTAAAGAATTACCTTTAATGTTTCGAAGATTTCTCAAAATGAATGATGACAGAGATCACAACGAAATACATAAGGCTACGGGACAAAATGCTATTTATATTGGGCACCGTAAACGCAAATGAATGTTTATCAGAAAGAGTTAGGTGCTGGATGTAAGAGGAGATGCTTTCATATCCCCTTCAAGGGCACCAAAAATTTTCACCGTAAGGGATTTTGGACGCCTTTTGGTGAGAGTTAATAACGCCTCCCTCATTCCTTTCTTCCTCCAAACTAATTTTCCCACAGACGCCATGAGAGAAGGCGTAACTGAAAAAATGAATTTATGAGAAAATAATGCGAGATTAATGAGTATTTCTCCCCAAGAATTTACTACCAAAAATGCGCTTCCTACTAATATTTGAAATCAATAATATTTTGGGATGCCCAATTTTGTGCAGATAGCTACACATCTAAAAAGAATCACCCGTAGGTTGATTGCTTCCACTAGTTTTCTCAGCTAGCTTTTATTGTTTAGTATTTAAAACAGAAATAGTAGTTGTGCGTGGCGTATTCATATTAAAAGAAGGGCCCAAGTGGACGACATTTTCCAATGATGGCAGCTGGTTAGAGATATTAAACTGCACAGTTGAAAAGTTATCTGTTTCACAATGGAATGTACACAATAATATTCCACATGTTACTTGAAGCACTTAAAATATAATTGATTGCTTTGGCCTTTCAGAGTTAGAAAGAGCCACAAATTAAACACGGACATGACAATAAAAATATATTATAACCACAATTCACTTTTGGTAATTTGGAATGTTTAGTCTTAGGTGTCCTTTTCTATTATTCCACTATATCTACTATATAGAAGTGATCCATGTCTTATTACATCATGGAGGATTATAGTAATTGTTCAATTTTCATATGTTTATAGAGAGTGAATAATTAAGTAGTTTAGTCTTCTGTTTAGTTAGTTTTTATTATTATTTTAATATTTGAATAGGTTAAGATGAAAATTTTTAATGGAGAAACACTTAAATAATAGTATATTTGTATTGTATTTGGTCCTTCTAAAATGTTTGGAATATTTTGAGGTACAATAAGTTATTTTATTTGATGTTTTGTCTAACAATATTTCAATATTAAATTCTTATTGTCTTTGTTTCATGGTTTGTGGGTAGATATAGTGTCATTTATACTTTGCATTGCATGATAAACGATGATGGAATAGCATCATTGAGGACAACTAACAATAGTCATTTCTTCTAGGATTTTTTTTTCAAAATTTAAAATTCTCTTGTTTGGAGGGAGTCATTCTACATCCTTGTAGTCACATTTATGCCCAACTAAAGGGATGGTACAAAGATTAGATAAATTTGAATTTGCGGAAGATAGCCTATGAGTAAATTTTATATGCTTGGTACTCAAAAAAAGGATTTTGGAAGAATGGAGAAGGAAAAAGTGAAGTTGAATTGCCTTTTAGTAGGTGTGGTATTTTGGGAGACCCATTTTTAGTGCTAGAATGAGACAGTGAGAGAATTTTAATTGAGTGCTTTGTTCACCCAACAATCTTGACTAGCCTTGGTGCTCAAGGTAGGAAGGCCATAGATTTAGTGAGATGGAATATTTTTTTGGAAAGGATAATTTTGGGTTATTTTGGAGTCATTCTTATTTATTATAGCTACATCAATGGCACTAGGTGCATGTGGGAAGGACCACAATTATCCAAGGATGTTCTATAGCTATAGAAATGGATTGACAACATTAAGTGCAATCATTTTTGGCACCCAAAGTAGATTTGGGTGAGATTCTACAAAGTTTGAGGGAAATCTTAAAAGATTTTGAAAGAAAAAATATGGATGTGTGAGTAGACAATGAGTATGGGATAAGAAGAAGAAACAAGGGGAGGCTATAAACTAGGAGAAGAGAGAGAGGAGATTAAAAGACACACAAGATAATGAGAAAAGGAAGATAGAATGGTAGTGGTAGGATGTGTGACTAAGAAAATAGAAGGAAGGTTAACTCAATGTACACATGTACATTTATCAATAGAAAAATGATTTGTAAAGCCCATATTTTTAGTTTAATGGAGAAGAATACTTATTTGATGTTGCTCAATGTTAGGTTAATGTGGTTTTCTTCATTTGTGCATATGAGTCTTTGACCACTGTAATCTCTTTTTTGTTTTCTTATATTGGAGGGTGATTCCTTACCCTTATGTTTTGAGAAGAGTGTGTATCTATGTGTATAGATGTATATGTGTGTGTGGGTTGTTTGTAGAAATAGGGCTGAATGTGTAGTCCTAATAACAAGGTTGCCAATAAAAAATGTAGTGGTGGTTGGGGGACAATTGGAATTAGCTTAAGTGGATGTAGGACTCCTTGCAGCAAAGGTGAAATAAGGTGTCACTAAGCAGTGATGCCATTATCATGTTATTAGAGCACAACTACAACTATAGGAAAAGGTGTTTTGTGAGATTTAAAATTTGTCAAAGTTTAGCAAGGTGGTGGTTCATGCAAAGAATGGAGCATGTGTCCCTGTATCAAAGAAAGTTGCAGTTAGGAGAGTTACAAAAATAAGGAATGAGTTAGGCCAATAAAATTTCATCAAGAAGAATGGTAGCAGAGTCTATCATAGCCATAAGAGATGTAGGGAAGATTGATAAAGTGATGAAAGCTATAGGTGAAGCACAAAAGAGAATCGATGTCATCAAAGGTGGAAAAGGAGAAGGTCATGTTTATAAAAGAGTAGATAGTGACAATGAGGACAAAAAAAGAGATGGAACAATATTTACATAAAGGGGATGTTTTGAGGCTAGGATAAAATCATTGGGAGATATTGAGGAAAGATTAGAAGCCTTAGAGAATGAAGAGAGAAGAAGCCATGGATTTGCATGAGTTGTCCAACCAAAAGGGACAAAGAGGAAAAATTAAAGATGATAAAAGAAGATGGAGGAGATTTCCTTGAGAGGCATTGAGTAGGTAGGAATGCCATGTGAGTAGCTCAAGAAAGGAAAGATGGACCATGAGCAGCCCAGGGAAGACCTCATACATAGAAAGATAGAGAAGAAGAAAATCTTTATAGATGAAGACAAGGAATAGGATGCAACCTATATTCTACAAAAGTTGTTACAAAGCTATGAAGAAGGAGGATGCATCCCATAAGTTGCAAATGGCTAAGAGGACAACCATGGTGGAGACAAGTAGAAAGGGAAAGAACAAGCCCTGTGCTTTTGTTAACAAATTTGTGTTTGTAGATTTAGAGGATAGTAGTGATGAAGAAGGGGATGAAGATATCCTCATGATAGAGGACGAGGCTACAATAGAAGAATTGCAAGAAGAGGAAGGCATGAAGGTGATAGTGTGTGCATGTGAAGTTGGAGAAATTCTTGACAAGAAAGAATGGAGCATTGCAACCATGGAGGAGTATGAAAAGGACATAGTAGCCAAAGAAATTCCATAAAGTGATAGTCTTAGCCAAGGAAGCTTGCCACTTGAGGAGAAAGGTGGGCAGAGGTGCCATGAGAAAAGATAAATGATAAAATGTACCCAAAAATTTATAAGTGGGAGATAGAGAGCTCCCAAGATGTTGCAAGTAAATGTAGCAAATGAGTAGTCCACATATAAGACTGCAAGTGTGAAAGAAGAAGTCACCAAGGTGATGCAAGTAGAGGTAGTTAGGGTGCTACAAGTGAGTACAGCAAGGGAGTGTAAGAAGAGTTGTAGTGTCCTAATTTTTGGCATGATTACCTAAGGAGGAGAGAGTTAGCCTACTCACCATTCATGTAGGTTAATTCATGTGGTAAGGGAATGACAGAGTTGAAGGTTGGAGAAGGGAATGTTGTTTTTTTATGGCTTCAACTATTTTTCTATGGTGAAATGAAGTTTGGAGATGACTTTTGTATTTTTTTGGTATTCGTGGAAAAGTCAAAAATAATAAAATAATTAGCCAAGGAAAAAAGTGACCCAATGGGAGAAGGAAAAATTGATTAAAAAATATGAAAAAATGGAAATTAAGGCAAATCACAAATATATAATATTTTATTTATTAAAATATTATATTTTTAGCCAAAAAGTGGCTTCTCAAGTTGAAAAAGTGAAAATAAAAAAAAGTATTATTATTTTCTCTCTCCAAGTTGGCCAGCCAATTTGTGGAAATTAAAAATAAATAAAAATAAAAAATATTTTCTTATGATGGTGGACTCCAAAATGCATTAAAGTATATTTTATATGGATGCCCAAGTGAGAAAAAATAAAAGGAGGTGTTTAGAGGTCATTTGCATCATTCATGTTATTGGCATTTTGGCATTTTGGAGATTTCTCTTGGCTACGACTTCATTTCAGCTTGTTCTAAGGAAAAAAACCTTAGATCTTGGTGGTTTGGACCAAAACCCATCCCACATTGAGAGATGGATCCATTCAGGATTTTTGAGCTTATTTGTAGTTTTATTTGAAGATTTGGAGCTTCAACCAACTAGGGTTTGAAAGCTCAGAATGATATATTAGCCAGGGTTTGGAGTTTATTGCATGTTGAAGGCATTGTGATTCAGATTTGGAAGTCTAATTGGCATATTTCCTTCATTTTCATCCATCTATAGGGTTTACAAGTGTTTGGCTACATTATAGAAGCTTCATTGGTGGAGGATTTCATTTGTCTACACTAAGATTTGCAGATCAGCCATCAGTATTTTTATATCAGATTGCATATTTGAGGATATGTGGGTGTTTTATGATCTATTGTTGCACTTAAACCCTATAGACTTCATCCTTGGTGAAGCATTAGACTTTAGATCTCTCATTTCTAATTTCTAGGGCACAATTGCTAGGGTTTGTAATCAAAAATTTATATCAGTCATTGCAGCAGGTTTGGGACAGCTATATTCAGTCACAATTTCTATTGTTCACTCACGCTCATTGGCCACTATACTTGGGAGATATTGTTGCATGTTTATGAAGGGTTTGTTGATCCATTTGAACATGATTGTGTACATATTCAAGTCTGATTTTGTTATCAGTTAAGATTGTATGTAATCAACTTCATCTTATGAATGTAATTGGCATGATATCATCATCTGGGTATGTCAATGAAGATACTTATTTCAAATCTTTAATTTGAAATTGCATAGCTAGTCATTCCTTTCATGTTCTAAGGTCTTATTTAAAATTTCAATCATATATGTTGTGTATTTTCCATGCTATTATTTTTCTATTTCATTACTATATCATGGCAAAAAACTACATGCATTGAAACAACAAAAACACATTCAAAACCACACAAAAACAAATTCAGAAAATCAGAACAGCAATGTGAAGAACGCAACAAAATTGGTAGGGGTTTTTATAGTGGTATCAAAGCTTGGATCTTGCCAGCCTAGTGGGTTTAGAGTGTTTATATCTAGCCACACAAAGTTGTTCCTCACATGTATTACACTAGAAGAAGAGCAAGCCAGTAAGATGATCAAGAGGAAGAGACTCCAATTACAGGTATAAATTAGGTTGATATGGATCAGGATAGAAGAATTGGGAGTCCTCCATGGGATGATAGGAATGTTGGTGATTTTCTAAGGGAGATAGCTATAGGACAGCAAGATATGGCAGCAGAGCAACAACAATTGACCAATGATTTGACTCAAATGATGCAAATGATGGTAATACAAATGATTAATAGAGGCAATGAGAGAGTTATTCCATCCCCTACAGGTGAAGGTAGTGTTGTAGGTACACCTCATGTTGGGAGAACATGTGCTACTATAACAAATAGACCATTGCAGCCTACATTTCTTCCAAGAAAAGAAGAAGAGGAAGAGGCTATTGAGGATGGGGAAGAGCAACCATTAGTGGACGAATTGGTTTCTATACGTGATGAATATGCAGCATTTAATGATGACATTAAAGAGCATCTAAACTTCAATCAATACATGAATCAAAGGAAGGATAGAGGAAAGATAAGGGTAAAAAAAGATCTAGAAGGAAAACAAGTCAAGATAAAGAGTTCAAGGAAGCAACGAACAAGGTACCTCTACCTAACTTTGATGGCAGTAGTAAGACAAGTGCTAGAGATTGGGTTCACAAGCTAGATACATTCCTCACACTCAAACCAATGAGAGAAGACATGGCTATAGAGTTTTCTACTATGATTCTAGAGGGAGTAACATATGATTGGTGGCATCATGGACTTGTTCCACAAAACCATGCAATGATCAATTCTAATGTGGAGTTTACTCGTAAACTCATTGCTAGGTTTGACAGGAAGGATGTAGAGGTCTACTACAAGGATTTGGCACAAATGAGACAGGTTGTTTGTGTGGATTCCTACATCAATGAGTTCCAAAAGGTTGTTGTTATGGTTCCCAATAAATCAAAAAAGAGAGTGACAATGTTGTTTGTTGAGGGTTTGAATGATAGGATAAAGGGCTTGGTAAAGGCGCATAAGCCTAGTACACTAGATGATGCTATTGAGCTTGCACTTGACATAGACACCACTCCTACAACATTTCAAACACAAAGAAAAGATTGAAATGCTCTAATTCAAATAAAAAAAATTAATCATCCTAAGTACACACCTCCTAGGATAGACAATAAGGTGAAGAATGAGTTAAGAAGGAAGAAACTTTTCATTTCTTGTAAGGAGCCTTGGGAACTAGGATATAGATGCCTTAGGAAAGGCAAGACACATCTTATTGAGGTCAATTCTGATGTGGAGAGTGAGACTATTGAGGATACTATCTTGAACATTGATGCAGATCATATGGAGAAACCACCTCAATTAGACCTTGAGACTAATGATACAGGTGATACAGGTCATGTTACTATTGCATCAATTTTAGGAGTGCCTAGGCATCTTCCCTTTCGTTTGAAAGGATTCCTTAAGGGACAACAAGTCACTTGTTTTATTGATAAGGGAGCTACTCACAAGTTCATAGAGGATGGATTGGTTGTGAAGAGGGGTTTACAGACCAAGGACTTTGCAAGATTTAGTGCGATAGTTGCAGATGGTTTTACCATGAGTTGCACTAAGAGGGTACCCCAGCTCAACATTCAAATGGGTGACTATACTTTCATTGATGATTTCTACATGGTTGGACTTGGTGAGATTGACATTGTTTTAGGAGTCCAGTGGTTATAGTCACTTGGCAGATACATCAGGATTTCCAAAAGATGGAGTTGGAGTTTATGTCAAATGGGAAGAAGATTGTGTTGAGAGCACTTTTAGATGGAGGACCTAGGGTTGTTTTAGTGAGGAGGATGGAGACATTGTTTAGATATGGTGATGTTGCATGGGCAACCCAGTGTTTTGTATCTTCCAAATATTCTTCTAATCATCAATAATATCATGTAGATGTCCAGCCAGTGCTTGACAAGCACATCATGGTGTTTGGAGATATCCCTTTTGGTAGGCCACTAGATTGTGGATTGGAGCATGTTATTGAGCTTGAAGAGGGATTCAATCCCATTATTACTACACCTTATCATCATTCGTGGCATTTGAAGGAGGAAATTGAGAAGATGATTAAGGAGTCGCTTGATATGGGACACATTTGACCTAGTTCTAGTCCATTTGCTTTTTCAGTTGTTTTGGTGAAGAAGAAGGATGGTACCATGTAGATGTGTATTAACTATAGAGCCTTGAATAAGAAGACAATCAAAAAATAGGTATCCCATTCCCAAGATCGATGAGTTGCTTGATGAGTTACATGGGGCCATGTACTTCTCTAAGATTGATCTTTGTTCAGGGTATTATCAGATTTGTGTTCGTGAGGAGGATATACATAAGACAACATTCTAATGCCACTATGAATACTATGAGTTCGTAGTTATGCCATTTGGTCTTACTAACACTCCTGAGATACATTTTAGTCATGCATGAATGACACTTTTAATAAATAGTTTCATAAGTTTGTGTTGGTATTCTTTAATGACATCTTGATTTATAGTAAGACATGGGAGGAGCATCTTTAGCATCTTGATGAGGTACATGGTATTATGGAGGCATAGTCTTTATATGCTAAGGATTCCAAATGTGATTTTGGGATCACTGAGATCCTCTACTTGGGACATGTGATCAATGCTGATGGAGTTAGAGTTCATGAGGAGAAGATTCAAGCTATTTAGGATTGGCCCACTCTTAGGAACATTTTAGATTTGAGAGGTTTCTTGGGCTTATGAACTACTAAATGAGGTTTGTTAAGGGGTTTTCATAGATGGCAGCACTAGTTACAAATATCACTAAGAAAGGGGCATTTAGATGGTCAGATGAGGTTCATATTACATTTTACGAGCTCAAGGAGGTGATGAGTATTTGTCAAGTGTTGGCATTACCAGATTATATGCAGTACTTTGTGTTGGAGTGTGATGCATTAGGAGAGGGCATTGGAGCTATGTTGATATAGAATAAACATCCCATTGCATATGAGAGTAGGAAATTGAGGGATGTAGAGCAGATTTATTCCACCTATGACAAGGAGATTCTTGCCATCATGCATGCATTGGAAAAGTTTCATCAGTACTTGATGGGTGTGAAATTTGTGGTTAGGATGTACCACAATAGCTTGAAATGCTTCTTAGAGCAAAAGATTTTAAATGAGTGACAAAAAAATGGGTGAGTAAGATCTGGGCCTATGATTTTGACATTAAGTATGTGAAGGGAAAGAATAACATTGTTGTCGATTCACTTTCTAGGAGGCCTCCTATTTGTTCTATGACTAAGATTTCTACTGATTAGAAATCTCAAATTTTAGTTGAGTATTCCAAGAACACATTTGCATGCAATCTCATGGATGGTATGATTTAGGATGATAGATATATGATGGTAGATGATGTGATTGATTATAAGGACATAATTTATCTAGTACTTGAATCTAAATTGAAGTAGAAGATTATGAGATCCATCCATGACACACCTCTAGTAGGGCATCCATGGTTTTTCAAAACCTATAGACAAATTAGAGAGAGATTCTCATGGATGGGTCTCAAGGATGATATTTTACAGCATGTTAGAGAGTGTATGACTTGTTAGCAGAACAAATCAGAGCATACTTTCCCAACAGGTTTACTTCAGCCATTGCCTATTCCAAAGCAGAAGTGGGAGAGTATTCTGCTGGATTTCATTACAGGTCTACCAAGAGTGTAGGGAAGGGATTGCATATTTGTTGTAGTTGACAGGTTGACCAAATATGCACACTTATTTTTTATACGATCAGATTATTCATCACTATAGGTTGCATAATTGTTTTTTTATAGAGGTGTTTAGATTGCATGGGCTCCCTAAGACCATTGTTAGTGATCGAGACAACAGGTTTCTCAGTCTATTTTGGCAATAGCTATTCCAATTAGCTGGTATAGAGTTGACACCGAGCACTAGCTACCACCCACAGACGGATGGAAATATAGAGCTAATGAATCAGTGGGTAGAGGGATATCTTTGCAATTATATTGCAGGGCAACATTATGCTTGGATTAGGTGGCTACATTTGGGTGACTATTGTTATAATACCACCTACCACATGTCGATTGGCATGTCACCATTTAGGGCCTTGTATGGTTATGATGCTTTATTTTTCATAGACTTGGTCTTTGATGATAGTAGAGCTCCCAAAGCTAAGGATTTCATACAAGATAGTTAGGATATCTTTAAGGCACTTAAGGATAATATTCAACAGGCCCAAAATTAGCAGAAGGTGTATGCTAATAGACAGAGTTGAGAGGACTTTTGAGGTTGGTGATTTGGTATTTTTGTGCCTTCAGCTGTATAGACAATCTGCATTGAAGAAGAGTGGTGTATAAAAAAATGAAGCCCAAGTTCTATGGTCCCTACAGGATTGTGAGGAGATTTGGAGAGGTAGCATATGAGCTTGAGTTACCAACGAATAGTAGGATTCATAATATCTTTCATTTGAATTACCTCAGGAAGGCACTTAGACAACATGTTGTTTCTTCTCCAGATCTTCCACCTCTTGATGAAGAGGGTAGTTTGATATTGGTTCCTGATAACTTATCTTGGATATGAGGGAGCAGGGGTTAAGGAATAGGGTGATCCTCGAATATTTGGTGAGATGGGAAGATTTGCCATTGGAGGATGCTACTTAGGAAGGAGAGAATATTTTGCAGCATCCTAATTTGTGATTTCTTGAGGGCAAACAATCTTGGGAAGGGAGGACTATAATGTCCCCATTTCTAACATGATCACCTAATAAGGAGAGAGTCATCCTGTTCACCATTCCTGTAGGATAATTCACATTGCAACAGAATGACAGAGTTGAATATTGGAGAAGGGAATTTTTTTTTTATGGATTCAACTATTTTTCTATGGCGAAATGAAGTTGGGAGATGACTTTTGTATTTTTGTGGTATTTGTGGAAAAGTCAAAAAAATAAAATAATTAGCCAAGGAGAAAAGGGACCCAATGGGAGAAGGAAAAATTGATTAAAAAAAAATATGGAAAAATAGAAATTAAGGAAAATGACAAATATATAATATTATATTTATTAAAATATAATATTTTTAGCCAAAAAGTGGTCACTTCAGTTGAAAAAGTGAAAATAATAAAATATTATTATTTTATTATTATTATCTCTCTCTAAGTTGGCTGCCCAAATTGTGCAAATTAAAAAAAAAAAATTTCTTATGACAGTGGACTCCAAAATACATTAAAATATTTTTAAATGGGTGCCCAAGTGAGAAAAAATAAAAGAAGGTGTTTGGAGGTCATTTGCATCATTCGTGTTATTGGCATTTTAGCATTTTGGAGATTTCTCTTGGCTGCAGCTTCATTTCAGATTGTTCTAAGGATGGAAACCCTTAGAACTTAGTGGTTTGGAGGAAAACACATCCCACATTGAGAGATGGATCCATTTAGGATTCATAATTGAGCTGATTTGCAAGGTTATTTGATGATTTGGAGCTTCAACTAAGTAGAGTATGAAAGAGGAATGATAAATCCACTAGGGTTTGGAGTTTATTATAGGTTGAAGGTATTGTGATTCATATTTGGAGGTCTAATTGGTATATTTAAACTTCATTTTCATACATGGCTAGGGTTTGGAAGTGTTTGGCTACATTATAGAGGCTTGATTGGTAGAGGATTTCATTTGTCTACACTCAGATTTGTAGATCAGCCATCAATATTTTTATATTAGATTGCATATTTGAGGATTTGAGGGTGTTTAATGATCTATTGTTGCACTTAAACCCTATTGACCTCATCCTTGGTAAAGAGCTAGACTTTGGAGGTCTCATTGGTAATTTCTAGGGAACAATTGCTAGGATTTGTAATTAGAAATTTATATCAATCATTGTAGCAGGTTTTGGACAACTATACTTAGTCACAATTGCTATTGTTCACTCACCCTCATTGGCCGCTATACTTGGGAGATATTGGTGCATGTTTATGAAAGGTTTGTTGATTGATTGGAACATAATTGTATACATCTGCAAGTCTAATTTTGTAATCAGTCAAGACTATATGTAATCAGCTTCATCTTATGAAAGTAATAGGCATGATATCATCATCTAGGTATGTCAATGAAGATACCTATTTCAAATCTTTAATTTGAAATTGCATGACTAGCTAATCCTTTCATGTTCTAAGGTCTGATTTGAAATTTCATTCATATATGTTGTGTATTTTCCATATTATTATGTTTCTATTTTATTACTATATCATGGAAAAACCCTACTTGCATTGAAAGAACAAGAACACAAGCAAAACTACACAAAAACAAATTCAAAAAATTAGAACAATAGTGTGAAAAACGGGATAAAATTGGTAGGGGTTCTTACAAGAGTGTTGTACACAAGTCACTACAAGTTAGTGCAGAAGGAGAGAAAATCCCAAGTGTGATTTTCTATCAGATATCCCATCTCTTCTTTCATGGCATCCATCCATTTTTTACTATCTTTGTCATTATAGGCTTCTCTGAATGTGGTTGGTTCAAATTGATTAGAAATTAGTAAACGTTGAAGAAAATCATCATATTTTAAAGGACGTCGGTGCTCCCTGGTGAACCTCCCCAACTAAAGAAATGATTCTTGAGAAATACTCTACTCATGATTTTTCTATCCTTCACTATTTCCCTGTCCTTCACTGTGAGTATGAGTCTAAAATTTAGGTGAATTTATGCTAGGTAGTTGTTGCATATTGATGGGTGACTAACGTAAATGATGTCAAAGACATCTTATATGTTGTGGCAGAGGTAATGATTAAGGAAGTATATTTCCAAGTAAACCACCTTGTGGATAAGATGCCATACCTCAAGAAACATGTGACAGTTTTGAAGAATTATCTCACGCTAAGCTAGTCTCATGATATAGTCATAGATTATGAGAAGTGCTCAGTTGATTATGAGAAATGGTCCGTTGCAGATGTATATGTTGGGTAGGATTTGGATGGGTATTTCGCATATGTTGGGTAGAATTTGAACATCCCTACACCTATGTTGAAGTATTGGGAATGTTAGGCACCTATGTTTGATATGTGTAGGGTGGTGTACTTTGAATGTTTGGCATCATATTAATAGGTAGATCTTGAAGTGTGACTTATAGAGGATTATACACATCACTCCCATTTGTGATGTCTTAAAGAGGAACATGCTCTTTCACTAGCATCCCCTATTCTACTAAATAGGGCATTGTTTTTTCATTAAAAATCACATCTCTGCTGCAAGTGACCTACTTTGAGATAGGATCCCATAGCCGATAACCATACTTCTCATCTCTATAAGCAATGAAGATACATCGTTTAGATTTTACATCTAAATTTGTCTTTTTCTTGTGGAAAGTGAATGAAACCTTCACACCCAAATACTCATTGATGATTGTAGGAGATCCTCTTTCCCCACCACTTCTCTTCCAGAATTTTAAAATCCAACCGAGAGGATGGACCTCGATTAATCAAATACACTTTTGTATTAACTACCTCTACCCAAAATTATTTTCCCAAACCTGCATTAGAGAGGATGCTGCGAGCTCTCTCAAAAAATGTTCTATTCAACCTCTCTGATACACCATTTTGTTGAGGTGTGAAAGGAACAATTTTGATCCTCTTAATGCCATTTTCTACACAGAATTGATCAAACTCTATCAAAGAAAATTCACGGTCCCCGTTTTTAGCTTTTAAACACTTGATTTTATTTCTGGTTTGGTTTTCAACAAGTGGTTTGAAATTCTTAAACATGCTAAAAACTTCCAATTTTCTTTTCAGCATGTAAACCCAAACCTTCCTAGTGTAATCATCTAGAAAAGTAACAAAATAATTAGACCCACCAATTGATGTTACTCTCATGGATCCAAAGACATCTAAATGCACTAGCTCCAATGGGTATGTCTTCTTCTCATGTTCTTTGGTGGAGAACATGGTCCTCTCTTGTTTGCCATATATACAATGTTCACACAACTCTAAATAAATCAATTTTAGCGTTGGGAGTTGATCTCTTTTGTGTAAAATCTCGAGGCCTTACTTGCTCATGATAAAGCCTTTTGTGCCAAAGTTTGGTGCCGCTGTCCACAATTGTCATTACAGCTCCCACTTGAGTTTGACTCTCCAACACATACATACCTAATTTGCATCCTCTTGCAATTACCAATGCTCCTTTTGTTACTTTCCATATGGTTGATTCAAAAGTGATGATACAACCTTGAGCATCCAATTTTCCAGTTGAAATGAAAATCTTTTTGAGTTAATGAATATGTCTAACATCTCATAGCAGCCAACTATTTCCAATTTTCAATTTCAATAAAACATCACCTTTGCCAACATTATTACAAGGTTCATCATCACCAAGATAAACCTTACCAAAATTAATTTCATTATAGTTATTGAAGAACTCCCGGCATGATGTGGCATGAAAGGATGCTCTAGAATCAAGCACCCAAACATCTTCTATAGCTTCTCCTATAGATAGGACAAGAGATCCCACATCTTCTTCATATGTCGCATTTACCTCATGTTCTTTGGAATGATTTTTAGTCTTCTTGAATAACCAACAATTTTTCTTTATGTAGCCTTCCTTGCAACAATACCAGCAACTTAAAACACTTAAATGAATGGGATGAATGAGAGTGCTGAGCGGGAAACCTCCATTTTGAATCTTGATGAATAGGGGACAATTTGTTCACCTCTTTTGGTGACCAAGTCAGTTGGGGGTGGCTCTGACCTGGGCTTGCTAGGCAAAAATGTGCCTAGTGAGGATGGACTGGGGCATGATCCTGGCAATTCTAGTATGGAGATTCCATGTCTCACAAAATAGGCTAATGGTATTGGTTTGGGTGTCTGCAACACTCCAGTTAGGGAGGATGTTGTTGGCAAGTTTGTTGAGGAGCTTCAGGTCCCTCGGGGCCCCAAAAAATCATTTTCTATAGTTGTGTCTAGTTCAGGTGCTTTGTACCACTCACCACAGCTTGGCTCTAAGCATATCCCTTGTGCCCAGGAGTCTCCTACTGTGGTGTGTGGCTCAGAGGTTACTAAAAATGAAGAATTCTACCATAATAGAGGAGTGATGTGCAGATTTAATAGATTATGGCCCTCTCTGTCCAATCTCCATTCTTGGGTCATGGAGTCATGGAAGCCACTCGTTGAAGGTAAGATTGAGTTGTTTCCTAGTGTAAGAGGATTCTTTATTGTGACATTTACTTCTTCGGAGCAATGAGACTTAGTGCTCGATGGTAGGGTTTGGTTGTTGGGGGAGAATTCCCTCTCCATCAAGCTCTGGAATCTTTCCTTAAATCCCCTAATTGAGTCGCTTAACATGAAACCCATTTGGACCCGTCTTCCAAATCTCCCTCTCCATATTTGGGAGCATTCTTCCTATGAGACCATAGGAAATGCTATTGGTCATTTCCTTAAGGTTGATTCTACAACCTCTTTCATGGGACATTCAACTGCAGCTCACATCCTTGTGGATATTGACATTTCTAAACCTCTTCATGGGGATGTGGTCTTGCTAGTAGGGAAAAGGCCCTGGAAACAACTTTTGGATTATGAGGGCATCCCTTTTAGATGCCGAAGGTGTTTTGCTACCAATCATTTGGCCTCTAGTTGCCCTTTCTTGTGATGCAAGAGAGATGCAAGTTGGTGGAAGGATGCTCTCCTAGGTCATCTAACTATCAATGCTTCCCAAGAGGTATGTTCATCTCAGAGGGATGATTCCTTTGAGGAGGTTGTGCTCCCTTTTGGTGCTGCTTTTGAGGGGATAGTGACGGTTACTACTACGAATTTGTCACATTCATTAAACTCTTCGAATCACTCATTGGCCAATTTGGAGGCTCCTCCTGTTCCAGCTAGGACTTTGTCTTCTGTTCTGGCTTCTTCTTCAATCTTGCCTTATTCAAGCTTGGCTTCCCTATGTGTAGATTCTTTGGTGTCTGCTAGAGTTTTCTATGAGCCCTCTTTGTTCATGGCTTTGAGAGAGGCTCCCCTCTCTCCTCGATCTGTCGATGTTCGTCCTGAGCCCTCCTAGGTAGTGGTCTAGCATAGGAAGGAAGGTCCTTTTCTCTCTAGTGGGAAGGGATTTCGATTTTCTTGATCAAGATTTGGGGTTGTGTAGATCCTTGTTGTTCTCTTCAACTAGGTCGTTGTGCCTGTGTTGTCGATCTATTGTTCCTGGTCTACTGCATCTAGGATCTGGTTCTTTTGGCTATTGGTTTTTTGCATCTTAGATCTAGTTGTTCTATTTTGTTTCTGCCCTTGGGGCCTTGTTGGTAAGGGCTCTGCCCCTTGTCAGCTACTTATCTTTATAAAAAATAGTACCAGCAACTTATATTTTTGCCCCTTGATTTTGATCTTTTACTAGACTTTGATCTTCTCCTATAGTTATTGCTTTCTCTTTCTTCTGATCTCCCCTACTGCCGATTATCAAAGCATCTCTTGATGAGGTTCGTTGATTTTTTCTTAACATGTCCTCACTGAGAAAAATCCCTACAACATCATCATAATGAAGCACACTTCTTTTCTTGCTGAATGTCGAGTTCCTAATTGCCATGACAGCTCCTTCCCAACTATTGGGTAGAGAACACAAAAGTAATATGGCTTTGATTTCATCTTCCAAACTAATATTGACATAAATTAATTGGCTAATCAAAGAATTGAATTCATTAAAATGGTTAGAAACATTACCACCTTCTTTCATCTTCAAATTATATATTTTTTTCATGAGGAAAACTTTGTTGGATGGAGAAGCCATTTCATACATGTCAGACAATTTGTCCCATAAACCCTTCGTTGTCTTCTTGGATGCAACATTGAACAAAACATTGCAAGAAAGAGAGAATGATGGTAGACACTGTCTTCTTGTCCAATCTGTCCCAATCTTTGTCAAACATCGCAGCTGGCTTCTTGGACTTTCCCTCTAACATAACGGAGAGGTCTTTTTGAATCAACCAAGCTTCCAGTTGTAGCTTCCACATGCCAAAATTTTGGCCCAAAAATTTCTCAATTCTTCATTTATCTGCATCCTCCATCTCTTCACAATTTGCCTCAGCTCTGATACAAAGTTTTAAATAAATTGAGTAGATAAATAAACAATAAACAAGAAAAAGAAAAACAACTTAACACAGCGAGTTATGTGGTTCACCAAAATTGGCTACGTCCATGGGAAAAGTAGGGAATCTCTTATTATTCACAGCATAATGGTTTCATCAATCTTTTACAAGTAAATAAATCACAAATATATATATATATATATAGAGCTCTTCAAGGCAGATGAAGATTTTTAAGAGACAAGGGAGTTGGAAGGTCGATGATGATTAGACTTCACAGCCAAACATTTTCTTGTCTACACAACATTGGTCTAATAGGACACGGTGATGTTTACGGTTCATATGAATGGTGAAAAATAATTGATTATTCAGTTTCTTTTCAGTGAATCCTTAAATATAAAACTTATCTCTTAGGGCCTTTTATCGTATATTTATTCCATGCAAAGAATCATCCTGCTTACAAAACAGTTCATCAAATTTGACTCGATACTAGAAAAGCATAAAATCTATTTGGAGAATTTTGTAGATAAACTTGTTTTCTACTTTAATTTGAGGATACAGAAAGTTCGTATCCATACGAAGTGGCAACCAATTAATAGCGTTGACAATTCATTAAGATACATTGCAACTCTTGCCTATATATTCTCTAGCCAATTAACATATTACAGGCAAGCCAGCCTATCTCATTGAAAGTTTTTTGCTTTTGAGATCAATTAGTTAGGAGGAGGAAATATATGAGAGAGGTACTACTACCTCTCCCTCAAAGGCTCCCAAAATCCCTATTTTCTGTGATTTTCGGAACCTTCTGAGGGGAGATAAGAGCACTTAATCTCACTTGCACTTAAACGCATTGTCGGGTACTCATTTCCTTTAATGGTTTTCACACAAAGAGGAAAGGTACTAGTAGGTGAAATTTCTGTTCCTACCTATTTATTTGTTTTTGTTTTTTTCTATGGAGTATGTTTCACATCCACTCTTTATTTAATTATGCTCATAAGAATTTGATTACAATTGTAGAATGGTTTAATTTGTATACAATGGCAATCTTTTGTTACAACTGTTCTCTTTCCTTTTGATGTTTCTCTAGCATGGATGTTATGTTCTATTTTTATTTCTGAGACATGTGCATGATTGGATGATATTTACTTATTCATAATTATTTTTAGAAAAAACATAATAAATTCTCTTTCTACATTTGTCTTGGAACTACAAGCAACAAATCCTCTTAACTGAATCATTTTTATTCAAACAGTAGACTTATTTATTTATCTTGTAGAACTAATCATTTATCTTTTTTACAAGGATATCTTATTTATAGTACCTCATGCAAGTTTCCATCCTTTTATTGTGCAACATCATTAAATCTCTCATGCCATTTTCTCCTCCTTAAACGAGATATAAGCATATCATCCTTATGAACATAACTCAATCTTGTTTTGTGTAGTTATTAGTTCCTGCCTTCGGCAGGTATACTAATGCATCGGCTAGATGCAATTTCTCAAATTATTCGTCTAATCATGTGAAAGAACTAAAAATTTGCAACCACAATGCTATAGTTC
Organism: Cunninghamia lanceolata; assembly: GCA_027924645.1. NCBI lineage: Eukaryota > Viridiplantae > Streptophyta > Pinopsida > Cupressales > Cupressaceae > Cunninghamia > Cunninghamia lanceolata. Next base: position 8,889,015 of record BSBN01000934.1, read on the forward strand.
ATTATTTTTTTTTAATTTAATCATTTAAAAAATACCATTTATCTATTCTCTGATTGGTCTATGGTGTGAACAGTAAGGGTAAAAAATGAAATAATGATTTAAAAAATTATTGAATTTTCGAACGATGCCAATAAACAAATACAGTTAAGTACAGGTCGTGCAAAGTGACGGCGCCATTGAGCTTGTTGAATTTATTTCGTTTGCAATGTTAATTAATGATTTTTATTTCGTTTGCAATGTTAATTAATGATTTTTAATCATCCTTACAAGATGACAGGTCATGTCTTGATCGGAGGTTTTCAATTTGTATGCGCTTTGGATTGTTGTTTCTCAATTTGTTTGCACTTAGAGAGTAGTGAAGGTGGGCATCCGGAGGCCTGTGAAGCTGCATCTGTGGTAAGCCTCTATATGGACTTCTATTTTGTAATCCGTGTAGAAAACCAGTGCTACTGTTCACAGAAATTTCAAGATTTCAGATATTATATGAGTTTTAGATTGTAGAGCACTCTCAGTTATAGAAATTTTACAGTTTTCTCAAATTTCTGTTAGAGTTCAGATATCTCTTTCTAGAACTTAAGTTTTCTATTTTAGAAACTTGGATATCAATTATAGAATTCCCAAACATTCAGGTATGAATTGCCAAGTTTCAATATATTGACAAATTCATGATTTGGGAACATAAAAGTAGCTATGCAACTGTGTCACTAAATAAAAAAGAAGGTTGCAGGAAGAACTAACTATACAAGTGCTCATGCTATATGCAGTATTACTTGTTTCATTTCCAGATACATTGTATATATTCAAGCTGTAAAGCATCTACTTATATTCTGTTGCAACTTTCTACTCTGCAATTTCTTTGGTACAACTTACAGTTCCTTTTAAGTGATTTCATGCATGTGTTCACTGTTTAATTTACGTTTGAATGATTGAGGCTCGGAGTTCGCTCAGTACCTATCATATAATATGCTGGAATTTTATGGCGACGGTGCTATAGACCTTACTTATACATAGCAAGGGTGTGAATTTCATACCTTGAAGCAGAGAGTATTAACGAATTTAGGTAATTTGCTAGTAATCCCAATTTGGAACAGAGGCTCGCCCTCTTGTTTGGTCCTCTACCAAATATTCTGTTTTGAAAGAAAGAATAAGGATATGTTATCGTGTCCCTATAATGTTTAATGGCACAGATTATGGTCACACAAGGAAAATACCCACAAAAAAAGTGCTCCAATCTTGTGAAGGAAAATGCAAATTTATATGTGAAAGAGAATTCATGACAGAACAACATTAGTTGGTACCCTTCTCCACACATTGGAATACTATTTTGTGAAATTCTGGAGAAGAGGTTAATGTTGGACATGAAGAGTTAAAATAAAATAGACTGTTTCCATCTGAATATCTAAACAACAATACCCAAATATATTCCAAATGAGGGGCGTTGCTACAAAATTAAATTATAAGCAAGAAAACACTGAGGTAAAATTGGGGAAACAAGGGAGAGGTCAATGTAGGTTAATAACAAAGACAGTTCTCCTAATCAGAACAAAACAATTGCCAATTTTTGTTTGCAAGACACAAATTAAATAAAAACGAATCTTAACAACTGGCATTAGCAAAATCATTAGAAAGGAAGTGAAGACGGCAAGCCCATGCAACCAATTAGTTGGATCTCGACTTACAAAAGTGAAAAAAAAATGGGCATGGCACAGTATAGAACCAGAGTTCCTCAATGTAGACATGAATGTACAGAGCACAATCTGCAAGATTCCATCTTCTATGGTAGCTTTTATAAACTTTCTGTACTTTGAGCACAGCTGCTTCCTCTTTAAACCTGTCTCATCTCAATGAGGAAGTCTAAAAATCCATTTTCTTAGAACTGTTTGATCTCAATGATGCCAATTCCAAATCACCAGCTCTGGGACTAATTATTTCCTGGGTAGGAGTTAATAAATCTTGGCCTTTAAAACTGATGCACCTCTCTGAAGCTATTTCTATGTGGTTGCATTTGAAGATCGTCTGAAAGCTACTAACCTCCGTTCCACATTTGAGAACCTTAAAAGATGCATGTGTTGATAAAATTGTTAGGGCTACAGCTGTGCACCTCTGAGACAGGTGGCGATTGTGTTTGCAGGTGGCGATTGCATTTGCTTTTGTCACGATTTAGATTTTAGGCCAGTTTAATTTTAGTTTCAAGGGTAAAGGAACCGTAGCATTATTGTTTTCCTATGCACTGACTTTTTAGTTTATTTTAAAATTTAAAAGACAATTTCAGATCCGCATTTATACGATCTGGTCTTTAAATTTCATCTCGTGGGTGGATAGTTTTATGGGAAACCCTTGGTTTATTCCTACGGTTTGACTGCGAGATGGAGGAGTATGCAGGAATTCCAAATTTGAGGTGGGGTTTTTCATGAATAATAAAGTAGCGGATATCTCTTGAATCCAAGCTAAAGTTTTCTTTTTCCAGAACAATCATTTTGAGGTAGGGTTTTCCGATATATAAACTCCTTTTCTAAAAGGGAATTCAAAAGATTATTTAGAGATTCACATTTAAATTTATGTGGGCAATTTTTTAAATTTGGGTAATTTTTTTGTTCAGCCCTAATATATGTCCTGGGGTTTTTTTAATTAGGTATTTTGTTGAATAAGGGATAAACGCAAGTCTTATACTTATGTTGTTACGGCTTTATCAGAGCTGGTATCATACAGAAATCTTAATACGATGTTGGTTTCTTAATTCTGAGTTTTTCTTAATATAATCTTGGTGTCTTAATTACAATGTTTTTTTCCTAGCTTATTTTTGTGCAATGTTATTGATGCCTTAAATATAACCTAGGGTTTGTTGAATAGAAATATAATTGACCATAATTTCTAATCATAATTACTCAATTACTACATTATTTTTAATACATTTTTTCAAACACCTTGTTACATACTTTGCTCATAATATTATATCCCAATTATATTTAACTATTCACTGAAATAAATATAATAGTTTAGTTACATTATAATTATAATTAACTCTAGTTGAGCCAAAATAATTCTTAGATTAATATAATAAATATAATTAAAATTGGACAAATTGAATATTAATATAATATAATTATTATAACATAACAAATTAAGATAGGGTTATGTTTGACATTAGAATTAGAATTAAGGTTAGGGTTAGAATCAAGGTTAAAAGCTATGACTACACAACTTAATTATGCATCTAACTGTATATACCCATCCCTTCCCTGTTCATATAATGCATAATTATAAGTCATAAGTTAATTAATTTAAATATATTACTCATAATTTATAATATATTATTATTATAAAATATAATAATATCTTATAATTATATATAATCCTAATTAGTATATGCTTGGATTTATTAAATCATTGAAAAAAAAATTAATTTTGAACTTTAGCATTTGGCAAATGAATTTAATACTCTATTTCCATTGGTCAAATGAAATGTTAAATTTAAAGTTAATTAAATAAATCTCAATAATAATTATATAATTGATTCATATTTTTAAATCTTAGCAAAAAGGGTAAATATATTAACTAAGAATCTATAAAAGATTATAAAAACATTTCCAACTAGCAATAATTATCAAAAAACTCCAAAGAATAGAATGCAATAGAGGTTTAACATTGATGCTTAACTTCCAAGAACCTAAGCAAATAGTAGAAACAATCGACGAAACAATCTGCAGCTTTCGATTCTATAGGAAGATGAAGAGAAGACATGCAGTCAAAGTTTCAAGAAAGATGAAGAACATGCTAGACAAGTGCTGCCAATCTTAAGAACAGTCATGCAAGTTCCCATTATTCAAAAGAGACAACAGTGTCATGGAATCTATGTGACACTATCTTCTTCCAATGTAGCTCATAAAGTTTGTCTAGAGCCATAATGATGGCCTGGGCCTCCATTTGAATAATAGTGTCAAAGCCTATAGTAAATACCTGATTCCACTCAACAAGCATGCCAACAAAGAGTGAAACCTAGCCCTTCTGATTGGTCTTCAATGAGTCAAAAATATGTAGATTGTTGAAAGCGTTCTTCTTTATTTCATGTCCTTTAAATGTTCAAATTGTTGTGCAGAGTGATACACCGGGGGTTTTACAAACAATCGGATTCAAATACAATGGGGTTGTTCTTGCATTTCCAAATAGAAGCTTTTGATCCTTGGCGCCTCGCAACATTTACAATCTATCACAAGCACTGTCAATGATGTACAATTTTGTAAATCTTGTATCACCTTGGCTTGTCAGTTCAAATAGCTCTAGTAGACAAGCTAATACAAGTTAGGTTTCTAATTTTCATTTAGTTTCGTTTAGTTTCTAGTGACTTGTACAAGTTAGCAGCTAAAGAACTAGTTTTGAGCCAGGTAGTGCTATTTTTTTGGACATATAATTGCAAAAGTATATCAAAGGTATATCATTCCACCAGCATTCCAAGCCATCCACAATTGTATCTTTTGATCTTAAACAGAAAGAGCCTTTACATAGAAAAAGCCATAAGGTCTGTCTAGATATTGCTACAACGTACTAGCCTATTGGTTTTCACCAATAGTCCATAGGGCATTTCTGGTTTTCCTTTTGAAAGCATTTCCATAAGAATGCATAATATTCTAAAACTGTTCTTTTATGGTTGTCTAATATTTCAGAGCAACAACTAAAATCATGCATTTTGGTGCAGCAAACATTTCAAAGCACATTGTGGCAAGTGACACACGAGTTATATGAATCGCACGTATGCAATTATAACAAATTGCAAATAACTGCCCACATCACTGTTATTACAATTTACATAGTTTTCTAGAACATCGAAGAGATGGCTGCATCTATTTATGATGATTTCATGTTGGAATCATTTGTTATTCTATTGATTCAAGTCGTCATATTATCCTTGTTGCTGATATTTGTGAAAAACACTGTACACTTTTGCATGTCACTTATATTTTGTGTATTGGTCTTACTGTACTTCTTTGGTGCTAGTTAGCTATTATTGAGTATGAATGCAAAGACATATAACAATAGTAAATTGTAAAAAGTGCTTCTAATAGTTTTCAATATTTTTTTGTCTAGATTTCTATAAGACTTGATAACAAGAAAACTAATATTGGAATTATATTCCCGTGATAGTTATATGATTTGCAAGATTCAACAACTAGTTATAATATCTTTTTTTGTGTATAGGCCAGCATTGAAGAAATCTTGATGTTACATGTTTGGTGTCCTAGCTTTGGATCTTGTTACAGTCTATCCATGTCTACTGTATTTGTTATTTTTACGTGTTATAGTTAAATTCAATATCAAAATATAAATAGATAACGCAGTTTGCAAGTTGTAAGTAGCAAAATTCTATTAATGATTATATAAGTGACAAAACCACTTGAAGGCATATATTGTTTAACAATGCACAATACCTTTTCACTTTGTAAAGAAATTAACACAATCCCATCAATATAATATTGCAATTGCAACTAGTTTACAATCCTTTAGACTTTTGCAGATCATTCTAATCCTTCACCTGCATCTACAATCCAAGCACAAGCTTATCAAAAGGTACTAAAACCTTTATTTCCAAGTCATAGTCAACTCTAGAAAATGTTATTGTCATCTATTCAAGTTCATTTGCTCCTTCATATCTCTTGTTTGTTTGTTTCTTCCATTGTTTAATTTATATGTTCAATATATTATTCATATATGCAAATTGCTAATTATTTGAAGCCTATGGCTCAAAGAATATGTGATGTCATTAGAGTTGTCCAAGGATTGTTCCTACACTATTTACACAACTACGTAACAATTATTTTTGCAATATTTAAACAATGGCTTGGCTATTTAGTATTTTAACACTGTATTTATTTATTTTTAAATGTAAACCTCTGATTTGAAATATCAAAACCGAGTACAAAATAAATTTCAAAGTCACAGGTCTACACTGTTTTCAAATCAAAACTTGCTTCTTATTTTGAATTTTAATAAACCTTTTGTGGCTATCAATGATCAGAACTATCTACCAAATGGTGATTTCTATTTCTTTATTTTCTGAAGAAAATAATGCAAGTGAATGAATCTGACATTGCCATTGCCACTAGTTTTAAATCCTTCAAAATTCTCTTCTTCATTATAATGCCTTATTTTCTTGTACAATCCAAAAATAACAATTATTTTCATTACATTTAAACAATGCCTTGACTACTTAGAATTTTAGCATTGAATTTATTTGTGATTTGAAATAAGGAAACCAAATACTAAATGCATTTCAAAATTGCATATCGACATTGCTTTTAGGAAACAGCCTGCTTCTAATTTCCATTTGTAATATGCCTTTTGTAATTATCAATCATCAAAACTATCTAACCAATGGTTATGAATATATTACAGGTACACCATTTTTTTGATATTCTGGGATCAACAAAATTGTCCTTGTTTGCAAAAAAAATGAAGAGAACAAGAGTGCCAGTAGTTGATAAACAAAAATAGATCATAGATGTAGAGAAATACAAATTAGCAATTCAGACTGAAATTCTAAACATTGACTATGCATTGAGAAATGAAGGATTGTGTAGAATTCAAGTATTTAAATACAATGTAGGGGATTGCTTATTTGACTCGTTGGAGTTACTTCTTCATTCTCAATACACATCAAGTCAATTATGGAATGGAGCTATAGACCACTTCTTGAGTTGCCTCACACAAGGTGATCCAGAAGCAATCACCTCATATAATTATGAACTGGATAGTCGTACATTGCATGAATTGCACGGTGTACAAAATGTTGAAGAGTACTTACGTAGAATGCGTATTTCTGCAATGCATTCTACAAATAATAATGAAGTTGGCCTATGGGGTGACTTGTTTTGCATCCGTTGGTTGTCAAAGTGGCTAGACATACAAATATGCCTTTGGTCAACTACTTCAGGAAAAAAATACTTGCACTTCAATCTGTCATCCCAAGGACAATCGTATTCTATCTTATTTCATGATACAAATCCCATCCAAGGACATTTTGAGCTGCTTGTGCCTTATCTAGTACAAGCAAACAATGCTAGCCCATGTATCACATCTAGACAACTAAAACAATTTCAAAGCAGTAATCAACAACATCATGATGGTGATTTCATTAGAAAACAAAAAATTGCAAATAGCAACACTACATCACTTCGCAAGATCAAACAACAAATACGTGCTAATAATCAAATGGAAAATACAACCAAGAAAACTAGACACTCAGCATCACCAATAGAATTATGTCAAACAAAAATTCAAGATACACCGATACATACTTGTGCAATTTGTCAGACATTGCATTTTAAGAAAAACATTATGGCTTTTAGAGAGAAAGAAAAGCAAACATATTATAAACTGACAAATCAAAATAACAATGTATTGATGAATTGTATTTGTCGCATATGCCATGAAACATTGAAACAATGCAAGCTTCCAAAATATGCAACACCACACCATATTCAAATGAATATAGCTTTACAATACATAAAAATGCTTACGCAACTAGAAGAGCGCCTTGTTTCACTGAGAATTGCATTCGCACAAATATGGGAATTAGGTTACAAAAGACCCCAAATTGGATTGACTGGGTCTATCATTAATGTCCCAGTCAACATGAACATTGTACAAAATGCATTGCCACGCTCTACCGATGAAACATACACTATTGCAGTTGCGCTAAAAAGATGGCTACAATATAAAAATGCATATCAGAAGGGGATGGTGCGATCGACTATTATAATGAAAGCTTTGAACCAATTGAGCAAAACAACTCTATACAAAAATGAGAAATTCCAATTAAATAAGCACTGGAGACAATCTCTTGAAATAGATGATGAAAGTGGCATAGTAGACGACCCTTGCACAAATGAAACAGGTTCAGAATCTGATACAGATGAGCAAAATCCTTGTGAGACCTTGGTCCATGGATACACAGAATCTAAATGTATACATGAAATGCAAGACAAAATCATAGAAGTTGCACCAGCAGAAAATCATTATCCTATTAGAATCTTTAAAGACAAATATGCAGAAGAAATGAACTTTCCCACACTATTCTTTGGAAACCCACGTAATGACGACATTGTCAAGAATTTTTCCTATCAAAAAATTGCACAATGGGAACTACTTCATTCCAATAGACAATTTGCATATCATACAACTAATCTATTTTTCAAAACAGTCAAGATATTGATACATCAAGTTTTATCTACAATGTGGATAAGAGTACGAAAAGGTCAGTTAAAAGGAAGAAAACTAACAACAAAAGATGTCAAATGCAAACCTAACCTAGAGAAGATTCTCAAATCAGACATTGGATATGTTGACTTTAAAAGAATAAGAATATCTCCGGATTATTTACATCGATAAAAAAAAAATGTCTTTGCAATGATTCAGCAACTTGGACCGCCTACATTTTTCCTTACATTTACTAGTGCTGAACAACATTGGGAACACCTTTCAAAAGCACTTGAAGCCTTTCATAATACATATTGTGCATCTTCACAACAAAAATATGACATACAAAATGAGAAAAATATTTTCTATCTCATAAAAAAAGATCCTCTAACATGTGTACGCTATTATAAACATAGAATCAATGCACTAAAACAATTGATATTTACAGATAGCTCTTTCTTCGGAGAGCTCTTGGATTATTTCTCTGTAACTGAATTCCAAAATTGTGGCAATGAACATGACCACTTTCTTTTATGGATTAAAGATGCTCCAATTTATGGAAAAGATGAACTTGCAAATATTGAACAATTTATTGACAAATACATCACTTGTAACACTGATGATTTGACTCCTCAAATAGCTATCCTACATAGGCACCATCATACAAAACGATGCAGAAAATCAAAACAGCACTGTTGTAAATACAATTTCCCATTTCCACCAATGAAAAAAACTATGGTTCTCGAACCGCTGAAAGACAATAATGAAATTATTGTTTCAATGGCAACAAAAATCTTTTCCGTATTAGAACAATCTAATTATGACCAATTATTCTCCTTTCAAATGTTTCTACAAGACATCAACTTGAATGAGCATGATTACATCACAGCTATAAAATCAACAATCCATAGGCCTACAATTTTCTTAAAACGAAACCCTTCGCAGATATGGAATAACAGCTTTTCAAAAAAAATACCAAAGCTATGGAAAGCAAATACAGATGCACAATTTGTGCTTAATGCATATGCTGCAACAATGTATTGTAGCTCACACATGACAAAAGTGGATAAAACAATGACAAATGCATTTAAAAGAATTCGTAGGGACCATCAACAAAATAATATCGATGCTATAAAAATGATAAGTAGACTTGGAAATGCATTGCTAAATCTGCAACAAATGTCTACACAACAGGCTGTTCACATCGTACTATCACTTCCACTAAACTATAGTTCAAGAAAGTGTATATTCATTGATACAAGAGCTGATAGTGATCGAACTTTTGTTCTAAAGTCTGCAAAACAATTGAACAATGAACCAGATGAATCAGAAAATGTGGCCTGTAGATCTTTAATAGATTACTATTTAGCACGACCTGAAACACTCACACATATTTGCCTTGCACAATTCGTATCAGAATATAGAAAAGATGGGAAACCAATGCACCGCAAAGCTAAACCAAATATTATACGTTTTACCAATTTTAACAAACATGTTGACTTGGAAAATTATTACAAAGAACATTTATTACTTTATGTACCCTTCACAATAAATGAAAAAACATTGAAGCATGGTTTCCATTCATGGCATCATGCTTATTCATATCATGAAAACACAATTAATACTAATCGTATCAAATACAATTACCACATAAACTCTAAATGGGGCGATATTGACAAAGCTATAGATGAAATCTATTCCGAAAATAGTCACATACCAAACGAATTGATCATTTCAAATCAAAATCCACAGAAAGAAACATACAACATAGAAGACGATATTCAAACACTAAAGCATAACAAATCAAAAACTCAATTCTCTAATGCATTTGAAATTGGAAAACATCCACATATTATGGACAATGTTGAATACTTCAATTTGAGACGAATGTTAAACAGTGAACAACAAGCAATTGTAAAGGACATTGTGTTGAAGAAATTAAAAAATATTAAAACTCCACTACACTTGTTTCTAACAGGTGGAGCAGGCACTGGCAAAACTTTTACTGCAAAAGCAATATTTTAATCTCTCCTTCGCATATATAATAACTCCATTGATAGTGATCCGGACAAACCAAAAGGCCTAGTAGTTGCTTATACAGGAAAAGCAGCTTACAATATAGGTGGAGTAACATTACACTCAGCATTTTGAATACCTTTCAACAAATCAGAATTCGTTCCATTGAATACTGAAATCTTAGATACAATGTCAAAGCATTATCAGCAACTGCGTGTGCTATTAGTAGATGAGATTTCATTGGTAGGTGCAACATTTTTACATTGCATTGATAAGCGATTAAGAGATATAATGCAAATGCCAACCACATACTTTGGAAATCTTGATACAATTTTTTGTGGTGATTTATATCAAGCACAACCTGTACTAGATTCAGTTGTATTTGATAATACACCAACACTGACTGAATTAATGCCATACAACTTTTGGAAACACAACATAAAATACTATGAGCTACAATCAACTATGTGGCAAACAGATGAGAAGTTTATTGCAATACTCAATAGAATACGTGTAGGTTCACAAACAGATAATGATATACAGTACTTGAATCAGACTTGTTTACGCTCACCACCCATCGACCCAACATTCCCCTATCTATTTTACAGAAGGAAAGATGTTAATGCACATAATCAAAATATGTTGTCAATAGTTCCAGGAGAGCTAATTGTACTGAGTGCAATTGATGAAAATGACAAAAACTACAATGAAATACATCTGTATAATCACACAATGTCTTTACCATCTCAAATACTTTTGAAACCAAACATGCTTGTAGAAATTTATGCTGGTAATTATGATACGCAAGACGGTCTAGTCAATGGGTCAGATGGAACATTTAAAGCATATACCATATCTAATGCTTTTGACATTGTTTGGATAGAATTCAATGACCCAAACATTGGCCACCATCAACGTGTTAAATTAACACAATGTTATAACAATGACATTGATAAACAATGGACACCTATACTTCGCACCACAAGGCCAATCCAAAAAATCTCAAACATCAAGAAAATAACTATTAGAAAACAATTTCCAATTCAACTTGCTTGTGCTAGAACAATACATAGATCTCAAGGACTCACAATGCAAGGCTTGGCATTTGATCCTACGGCCATAAGGCAACATGGATTAACATATACAGCACTTTCGCGGACAAAAACAATCTAGACATTATTCTTGTTAAAGCCTCTTACCAAGCAAAATTTCAAAATAAAAGAAAAAATAGTCCTTGAAATGTCTCGTCTAAAATCAACAGCACACTGGCAATTTGAAAATGGAGATATCAAACATAAGACTAATTCAGAACTACTATTGTGCACATTAAATACTCGCAATCTACACCTACATATTGAAGACATGATTAATGACACTGATATCATGGCATCTGATATCTTATGCCTTCAAGAAATATATATCCAAGACTACCATACAAATAATCTTTTCAAAGATTTCAATTGTTACTCAACATACCATATACACGGACTAATGTCTATAACCAAGAAAAACATATTAGTCTCTAAAACAATGCAACATTCAACATCATATACAGAAGCAATAACATTAACAATAAGCTCTATGAACAATCAAATTAACATATGTAACTTATATGCCAAGCCCAATGCTCCATTTGCAGATATTATAGCAATCACCAAGCAAGTATTCTCATGTATTGATGGAAATAAAACCTTGTACCTAGTGGGAGATTTCAACATTGACATGTGTACAGAAAACTACAAAAAAAAACAGCTCCAGAATCATATGCAAAACCACAATATGCATTTCTTATTAAGTAGGTGTCATGCTCTATCTAGACCATTGATCGATCATATATGGACCAATGCACTAACAAAAAAAACTGAAGTTTACAAATCGGAAGCATATTGGAGTGACCATCTTGCTACTTTTTTAAGATTTCAACCCTCTCAGGACACTCAATGTTCTTAAATATCTCAACTATTTTTGTTCAATAACATCCAAATCAACAAAAAACATATTTTGACAAATCCAATCTATATACAAACTACTGTTCAATTATGTATCATCCAATTTACTAACACAAAAAATCCAAATTTACAAATAAAAAGCATATTACAGCAACAACCTCACTGATTTTCCCTAATTTTAATCCTTTCAAAAAACTAAATATTCTTAAATATGCCATTTGTTTTAGTTCAAAAGCATCTAAACCAACACCCTCAAAATCTTGTCAATCAGATGAATAAATAAAACAATCCCTAATGTCCACGAAGAAAAGACATATGTATTACATAGCTTCATCATTTCAATACAATTTCATTTTCTTCTGTCTACAAATTGTCTTATTCTTTTATTCCATAGTACCAATTCTACATATTCTGATATAACATTAGAACAACAACATATTTTCATTTTGCCTGCAGAAATTTATGCAAATGACAAATTGATAAAAAAATACAGGTTACAATGGACAATGCCAAAAGAATAGAAGAACAAATGGACACTATTAACCAACAACAATTGAAAAGGTAAACAATATTCTTTGGTTACATGTACACTGTACCTTGTCAAAATTCTAGATTTCAACTAATTTTGTTTTGTTTTTTCCAGATCAAAAGTAAAGAGTCAAAATCAAGTTTCAATTGAAGACTTGAATGCACGTAAAGCAGGCAACATTTTCCAAGGCGATGTCATTGTGAAGTATAAAGCTATACTGGATAAGACAAACAAGACACGTGAAGTACTACGCGCAGACCTCACAGACACAAAAGGTGAAATGACTATTACGCTAAATGTAACTGCTGATCTCGTTGCTCACTATGAAGACAAAATAATTCCAGGTTCAGGAGTATCCATATCCAACTTCCAGATTGCACCTAGAACAGATTATGATCATGGAGATTGCGACTGCATACTGGTTCTAACAAAGTCCTCAATAGTGGAAATCATTCCACGAGTTTGTATTGACTATAAATTCATCCCCAGCACAGCCATAAAACAATTGTTGGCAAGTACTGAACAATATGCTACAGGCACCATAGGTGTATTGGTCACAAGAGCAAAAAAAATAGGTCTCCAATATATTGTTGATGTGCAAGATGGAGATTCAGAGTTCGACAAAGCCCAGGTACACTTTTCAAGGTTCCACATACTAGTTTTAACTTTAAATCATTTTGAAAATTTTATTTTATATGGTAACTGCACTATATTTTAACATGCTTATCTCTTCCAGCTCTTTATCATATCTTCCCAGCTCGAACAAAACTATGTTTCAGTTAACTTGAGACCACAACCCCTCATGATCCGCTGTATAAGTTCTCTCAAAAGTCTACCTGCATGCTACACTGTAATAATCTTCATTTTTCTCCTCTCATTATTTGCAAACAATGGTTATCTAAAGTTAAACTTTAAGCCCTTTTAGGTTATTGTAATTTCTTGCTTGGGATTTGCATTGTTATAGAATTTGATTTTCAAAGGTTATGTGACTGTTGACATATCTGTATACATGGTTATTTTTATAATTGCATTCAGTGTCCTTTTCACTTTTTGTTGGCATTCAATCAATCAAACCTGCATCATCGAATCATAATAAAGTATTGATTTCCCCAGTAGAAGGGATCATAGTTGTGTAACTCCCCAACTGAGTCACAAAATACATGAGTCTGAGAAGCAAGCAACCCTAATGTGCAAAATGGATCAAATTGTAAAGACTCTCCAAGTCTGGGCATGAGACTTTGATTAATAAAAAATAGAGAAATAGAGCCCTCATTTGCAGGTCAACTACCCCATTTTGGAGTGGCCAGGTATATTGCTACATTCTTGGGAAAACAATTGCCTACACTAAGTTATTTTGGTGCACCCATCTTGTGGAGTCCAGACCTCTCTAGTACAAAAGAAATTGTAATGACTTCTACAGTGATTTCATGCTGAGATTGAAAACATAAGTGTCTATCCAATCCACATTATTGTATAATTACTTCAGAAATATATGTTCCCTCTATACTTTTAAAAAGGACCGTAATAATGTGAGCTTACGACCGACATCTAGCCAATCTCACTTCGAGTGGTCAAGTCCATTGTTGATGAATTTTAGCCAAACTTTTCTTACCCACCCCAAGTCATATGGTGTATCTGTATTGAATAACCTCGGTCCGTCTCATACATAAGAGTTGCATTGACTTAATTACTATAGTTTCAAACTCAGACAGGAAACTTAAGTGCCTCTCCAATCAACATTATTGTATAGCTACTTGAGATAAATAAATGCTCTCTAAAATACTTTTAGAAGACACTGTAATAATGTAAGCTTCCAGCCAATATCTCATCGCTGTAGGGCAAACCCTGTTTGACATTTTACTGTCAACAATAGCGGATTGATTTCTCTAGTAATTAGCTGCAATTCCTAGGTAACATGGATTGCTTGCCTTCAGAGACCAGTACAAATAGCCCTCTAAAGAATTTCTCTGCAGCCAAGCTTTGAGCTCAGAAATTCTAATAAGTGTGGGTTTCCTTTGTGCCCTGAGCCTCATCATCTCAATATTAAAAAAAAATCTTCTGTAACAACGAACATAATGATTTTTACCAACCACTGTCACCTATAGGGCACATAACCTAGTAATATATGTCATATTGCAAAATCCTAGTGCAAAAGTTAAACATAATGATAAGACCAAAGTGGTTCATTAACACCAATCATATATAAGAACCCCAACTTAACTCAAACTCCATTCACATTGTATTAATATGTATAACCAATAACCCCACTTAACTACAAACACAGATTAACCTTAAGGAAATAAATAGCTGCATTAAGCATAGTAACACAATTGTGACCTAGAAGATCCTAAACAACCCATGGCAAAAGATCTCTTATTCTTCTGTGCTTGCAGATAGTCTACTATAAGATAAAAGGCGATCATTAAGAGAAATCATATAAAGCAACCACTCAATTGAAACTCCATTGTATGAACCTGTAGCTAATAAATCCACTTAACTACAAACATAGAATAATCTCAAAGAAATAGACACTTGCATTAAGCATGGTAACACAAACTATCAAAAACATTCTAACAGAACCCACGGCAATAAAATCCCATATTCTACTATATTCTGTTCGCGCTGCCGTTCAGGTCACCTCAGATCTTGCAATATGATATGCTCGCCTGAGTTATTTGCTTTGGACCGTTTTCCCTTCCCTTCCCTTTCAAAAATAATTATAGCAATCGCATGATATCCGGAGGGGGGCATCTAAACTACATCAGACTTTTTCTCACACGATTTTTTACCTAGCGTCAGACAACATTTCCGGCCATTTTGGCACCAATGCTCACACTAAAGCCTATCGGCTAATTAAAAATGTTTACACACTAATAAAACTTGTTTCCTGACAACGATTTCTTGTTTCAAGTTCACTTATAAAAGCCTTTTGCCTAATTAACATCATCTTTTAGTTAATGAGATGACATAAAACAATGGTTAATAAAGATTGCGGCCAACTATGATATGCAGCCTATTCTAATTGATGTTCGGCAAATTGGTGTACCATTTTCTTAGCTTGAAAATAGATAGATCCCTAAATTATTAGAGCATCTAGAACTACTTCACTCCAGAGACAGGTACAATTTTTTTATGGTTAAAAATATGTTTCAGATTACAATAATGGAATTTACACACAGGCTCACGCAAACACATGTAATTATCCTCCATAACTAATCCTATTCCTTCATCTATCTTATCAATAACAATTCCTAAGCTCTTCTATGAAGATTCCACCAACTGAATAGAGGTTTTGACATAAAAGCTCCAACTAGTTACGAGTTGGAGAAAAACCCTGTGGCAGCTCATCTAGAACATCCAAGTTTCGAACTCAGACTGCTAATAAGTGGACACTTGTCTTTCAACCTTAAGCCTCGCCAGTTCAAAATTAAGCATCCAGATTCAGTCCCATTGCTATTAGATTATTGTTTGATCATTATTGATTAAAGACTCAAGTAAGTATTATTTTAATCTACTTTCCATGTGGAATACAGTGTGCCCCTCTTTTCCTTAGATACTTGGTCTGGACTCTGCAGTGATTCAGATTTCAGGAGCAATCCAGGGAAAAAAAGTAAACACTAAATCACTTGATCTAAAGTGTTATAAACAAGTATGAATCTACTGACAACAATGACAGTACAGAAAGGAAATGTAAAACCAATCACATACACAACAATAAAACAATATTGACAATAAGAACTGACACTACGACATACATATAACAGCTTCGTAAAAAATAAAACTCCGAGAAAATATGTGGAATAATTAAAATTCGTCTCTACCAATCGTGTAACACATTGTGTACAAACTAGCAAAATAAAAACACAAGACACATAACAGGGAAAATGAGACTCTGCGCCTTTTATCAGTCCAAAAAAAAAGTAGTTCTACATAGTAACTGTTGACAAAATACTGCCAACATACATAGTTTCAAATTCTACCCCGCAAAAAGAAGACAGGCTGACTACAAAAGATTGTCTTTTAGTTTTTAGCCAGCTAAATAAACATGGTGACTACAGAAAATTGTAAACGCAAATCCTAATTATCTCCCCTCTCGTGCACGTCAAGCTCGCCCTTAGCTAGAACAAACCCTAAAAACAAATGCTCATCCTTCATTAGATACAAACCCTAGCATTGAGAATCACTAATCTAGCTATATCTCAAAGGCCAAAAAAAAATGCATATAAGCCACAAAAAACAGCAACTAAATTGACAGAAATGCATTCAAGCCTCAACACAGAGCTGGTATCTGCAGGAATGAACAACGGTCTGATGTCACGTCTCTAAGAAAAATTCTAAACATTTCATAACACCGGTTAATTGCACATAAGTCAACAATTCACTCAGTTCGATACTTTTTAGAACATAGAGTAATGTATCTCTTCATAAATAGGCGACTACTTCAAATCGATTTTTTCGTCAAATACAAATGCAAAAATAAAAGCTCTTTGTCTCGGTAAAGCTTCAAAATAAAGCAAAAATTAGGAATTTAAAGTGGACAACATGTTCCAAATGCAAGAGGTACATGTACTTGTTTATGCTTCGACTGTCTCCTTTCTTGTTTAAATTGTTTCTAGTTCTTGAACCTACTTTTCAATTAACATACATTACTCTTTTGCAGTTTCATTTCTTACTTACACTATTTACACCTGCAGCTACAGATGCACCGGAATTTTGAGGACCATTTTGTAAAAATCGAACAACAGCTCCGAAGCAATGAATTTCCACTTATCCTTTTCAAAAATATTGCCAAACGGATCAATGCAAAAGACAACATGCTTCACACTTGCCAGTCAACATATATCGATGTATTAAATGACAAAAGGACCTTGGATCACTTAAACAGTTTGCTGCACTCAACATTTGAGGTAACAACTCTTGAAATCTCCAATCTTCTCCCTGGCAAATCTAAAACAAAATTAACAAAAAAAAAATCTTCCTAACCAAACAATACTTTCATATGTATTGCAGGTACAAGGAACATTGAAAATAGCTAATGCATTTTCCAGTCCTTTCCACGCATTTTGCTCAAAATGCGATTATAAATTTGATACCTATGGAGCACTTGACAATGAAACTGCCCAGTGTGATAGATGCAAGGAACAGGTCGCCTATATCTACTCGCACTATCTCAAGACTATTTTGACAATAGACAACAAACAGACAATACATTGCTCATGCGCCAACAATATCATCCAAATGCTACTGCCAGACCTGCAACAAATCAGCTATGACAAATACCTCAAGGATAAATCAGCAGTCATCTTTATGTTACGAGACTTCAGCAGAAAAGGACAATTTACATTGAATAAGTCCAATGTCATCATTGATGCATGTTGTCCTAAAGAATGAACACAAAGCATACGAAACTACATTTTTGTTACATATATCTTATACACGATACCTCTTTAATACTCTCTTTACTCTCTGAACTACACATTACTTTATCATTTTACCTAATTTTATATGTAATTGGTATTTTTGAGTACAAAATCAAACCCCTTAATCAAATATGTCTTAAATTTTCTTTTCGTTATAAGCAAATATTGGAAAGCTTCTTAAATTCTCTCAACCAAAATAAGAATGCTGTAAACCTCTCTCTCATTATGCATACTATGATAATCTGCACTAAAATCGTCTTCAACTTTCTTGCTTTATTGATTTACCTCATGAAGGCGTCAACTTTTGTGTCTGGTTTTGCATGATCTTAGTGGTGGTGGTAGTTGTATATATATGATGACACATTGTTAAAAAATATTCATTTCTCTCTCCGGTATCTATGAAATCTAATTCTATATATGCAAGTGTGTAAACACTATAAAGCATTGATTCTATTTAAGCAACAGCTATTCAGTGGTGGAGAAGAATCCATTCACGTGTCAAGCAACCATGTACTAAACTGTCAAAGAGAATGACTACTCACATTTCACCAAGTTGTCTCAACTTTTATACACTTCTAAAAGTGTGAATAGCTGTTATCATACATATGGTTTATGTTGTCTGTTTTCTAGACATAAATTTTCAAATTTTTTTTGTTGTGATGGTTTTAAGATTCATGGTACAGCTGACTTCTAAAATTGATACATATTAACATAGACATGGTACAAATTTTATAAGAGTTTAACAATGGTTTTAGGATTTTAAAGTTTTTTTTATTTTTTTACAAGTTTAGGCATTTGCATCTGGAACAGGACACCATTAAATGGAACACAACACTCCATAAATGGAACCGTTGCTGTTCCATGGCCACTGTGTTACCATTCAAAATGAAATAACATATTTTCCATCTACAGCAGTTGTTCAGCATTGCAGATGGGTTGTCTAATAAAAGGCAAAAAGTAGGGAGTTGGTTGCATTTCTTGCAACATAGCATTGTTGTCAATTGACTAGGTATTAATGTTGCAAACCTAATGAAAAAATCAACACATCCACTCAAGATATCTTGCACATGAATGTAAATGTTGGACATAGAATTTTACCCTACCTAACTGAAGTCTTTTCCTTACCTTACCTCTTTCAGGACCTTAGCATTTTGATGTATCGTATTCTCTATACCTTTCACTGACTGGACCTATACATGACACAATGCTAGACATGATTGGAGCCAGTGTATCTTTCATTTTCTTCTCAAAATAAAAGAGTTCTTCTCAGACCTCCAATGGGCCGCAGCTTCACAAAAATCCCAATTGAACTGTTTATGACAAAATGTCCATCGTGCGGTATAATTTTGGGTCTGAAGAAGTGCACTAGGGTAAATTCAATAGAAAACTAATTAAGTGCAACTGAGGGCCAGTCAAACACTTCATAGTGTTGTAAAAAGTCTCTTAGCTTTATTAAGATCTGAAAAATGGTCATAAGTCCAATCTGTTTCAGTTGCTGGAGTGTTAAAAGCCATATTTTTCTCCCAGTTGTCAAAATTGTTAAACAATGAGCATCTTTTAGTTATGCACTTTATTATACCTTGATTTAGTAAATACTCTACTACCAATACTGTTTAGTAGTCACACTATGTTATTAACTGTTTTTTAAGTCACAGTCACAGTCTATCAAATTAACTATTTTTTAAGTAATTTGATAGACTGTGACTGTCCATGCACATTTTGGCTGTGAATATGTAACCTGTAGCTTTGATCCAATATGTATATAGAAAAGCACTATGACTGTGCATGCACATTTTGACTGTGAATATGTAACCTATAGCTTTGATCCAATATGTATATAGAAAAGCTTAAATCACATGTGTGTAAAGCAATGAACACAACCCTCAATTATGGATTAGTCTAATTATGTAATGAAAACTGACTACTGTCCTTTTTTATGGATTGCTTGAAAGATACAAAAGTTTACTGTCAAAAAGTGTTGATAAGATTAAACCTTTGCAGCCAAGCAATACTATCTGCTTAGATACTATCATGCAATTCTGTTCTAATTTGAAGAGGCAACGATCATTATGGGTCAAGTTGCCAATTGAACAAATTCCAATCACCTATTCTGTAATATAAAATATATTTCTAACTTTTAATTTGGAAGCTTCTCTTCCTGTATGTGCACATAATTCACTCTATTACATCTGTATATTATAGATGGCCAATGCTTTTTCAGATACAAAGATATTTTAATTATTCTAATGCTTACCAAAATTATTTGCAAATCATTTGTTTAGGCTAGGACTAATGGTCCTTGGTAAATTTATGATTCCAATGCACTTGAGTATTATGCGAATTATCTATCTTTAGTGTCTAAATGTTTCGACAATTCAATAGGTTCAAATGTTTAACCGTTCAATCATTCAATCATTCAGCAGGTTCAACAGTCCAATAGGTTCCACGGTTCAACAGGTACAAGGGTCCGACAGGTTGCACAGTTCAACACGTTCAACGATTCCACCAACACAGTGAACATCAAAGCAGCATATATATGTGTGTGCGTCTTATTGATTTTCATAGCTAGGTCAGATCCCTTCTAGAGACCGACCTAGTCACAAAATGTTGAATCGCCTATCGGCCTTAGCATTTTGAGCATCTCAGTTGTGCTATATGACATACACCAAGCCCCAATTGGGTGAACACAACATTCTATCTATCTTGAATTTACAAATAGGTCAAGACCTATTTCAAATATAACGTATATGTAATTTGCAACAAAACGTTTGTACAATCTCTTATTCACAGTCCATGATTCAAAAAACTATAAATATTATGTTACAGAATTTTGTAATACAGAAATTTATGTCATGGCTATTTCAGACAACGGCTAACCAAATGATCAAATAATGTCCAGGGACAACAGATTCAATTGAGAGTAGACCCAATTCATAGAAACATTGATAACATGATTTCTGAACTTCACCACAAGGTTTTAGGGCTCAAAAATGTAATCCACGTATCAGAATTATGTTTCTAATTACATGTTTTTTTATTGAGGTAATCTGTATAAACGCAGACAATTTATTGGCCGTTTTCTAAGGAATTTAATTTATTGTCACTACTCATTTTATGCATCAAATTTGCATTCATTCTACCTTTGTTTTGCCTATTTTCTGAGGGGTTTAATTTATTGTCACTACTCATTTTACACATGAAATTTGCATTCATTCTACCTTTGTTTTCACCCAGTAAGTTCTGCCGACAGTTGGACCGGTTCATTGAACTGGTTCATTGCTTCAAACGGTTCAACAGTCCACTATTTCTCCAGTGCAATAAATTCTACCAACAGTTGAACTGGTTCATTGAACCGCTTCATTGAACCCGTTCATTCGTTCAATCAGCTCCACAGTTCATAGTTTCACCAGCTAAGTAAGTTTTACAGACAGTTGAACCGGTTCATTTGTCCAATCAATTCAACAATTCACACTTTCACCGGCTCACTGAATTCTGCCGATAGCCGAACCGCTTCATTGAGCTAGTCCATTGGTTCAATCAATTCAACAATTCACACTTTCCTCGGATCACTAAGTTCTGCCGACAGTTGAACCGCTTCATTGAACCACTCCGTTGAACTAGTTCATAGAACTGGTTCATTGGTTCAATCGGTTCCATAGTTCACACTTTCAGCGACTCACTAAGTTCTGCCGACAGATTGAACCACTCAATTGAACCGCTTCATTGGTTCAATTGGTTCAATAGTGCACACTTTCGGCGGCTCGCTAAGTTCTGCCGACAGTCGAACCACTTCATTGAACCACTCGGTTCAACCGACCTGTTGAACTGGTTCATTGGTTCAATCGGTTCAATAGTTCACACTTTCGGCGGCTCACAAACTTCTGCCGACAGTCGAACCGCTTCATTGAACCACTCAGTTGAACCGCTTCATTGAACCGATTCATTGGTTCAATGAACCGGTTCCACAGTTCACACTTTCGGCGGCTCACTAAGTTCTGCCGACAGTCTAACCGCTTCATTGAACCACTCGGTTGAACCGGACTGTTGAACCAGTTCATTGGTTCAATCAGTTCAACAGTTCACACTTTCGGCAGCTCACAAACTTCTGCCGACAGTCAAACCGCTTCATTGAACCACTCACTTGAACCGCTTCATTGAACCGGTTCATTGGTTCAATGAACCGGTTCAATAGTTCACACTTTCGGCAGCTCACTAAGTTCTGCCCACAGTCGAACCGCTTCATTGAACCACTAGGTTGAACCACTTGGTTGAACCGGACTGTTGAACCGGTTCATTGGTTCAACTGGTTCAACAGTTCACACTTTCGCTGGCTCACAAACTTCTACCGACAGTCCAATCGCTTCATTGAACCACTTGGTTGAACCGGACTGTTGAACCGGTTCATTGGTTTAATCGGTTCAACAGTTCACACTTTCGGCGGCTCACAAACTTCTACCGACAGTCGAACCGCTTCATTGAACCACTCAGTTGAACCGCTTCATTGAACCGGTTCATTGGTTCAATCAACTGGTTCAACAGTTCACACTTTCGGCGGCTCACTAAGTTCTGCCCACATACGAACCGCTTCATTGAACCACTCGGTTGAACCGCACTGTTGAACCGGTTCAGTGGTTCAATCGGTTCAACAGTTCACACTTTCGGCAGCTCGCAAACTTCTGCCGACCGTCGAACCGCTTCATTGAACCACTCGCTTGAACCACTCGGTTGAACCGGACTGTTGAACCGGTTCATTGGTTCAATCGGTTCCACAGTTCACACTTTGGGCGGCTGACAAACTTCTGCCAATAGTCGAACCGCTTCATTGAACCACTCAATTCAACCACTCCGTTGAACCACTCGCTTGAACCACTTGGTTGAACCAGACTGTTGAATCAGTTCATTGGTTCAATCGGTTCAACAGTTCACACTTTCCGCGGCTCACAAACTTCTGCCGACAGTCGAACCGCTTCATTAAACCACTGAGTTGAACCGCTTCATTGGTTCATTGAACCGGTTCAACAGTTCACACTTTCGGCGGCTCACTAAGTTCTGCCGACAGTTGAACCGCTTCATTGAACCACTCGGTTGAGCCAAATGGTTCAACCGGACTGTTGAACCAGTTCATTGGTTCAATCGGTTCAACAGTTCACACTTTCTGCGCCTCACAAACTTCTGCCGACAGTCGAACCCCTTCATTGAACCACTAAGTTGAACCGCTTCATTGAACCAGTTCATTGGTTCAATGAACCGGTTCAACAATTCACACTTTCGGCAGCTCACTAAGTTCTGCTGACAGTCGAACCGCTTCATTGAACCACTCGGTTGAACCACTTGGTTCAATCGGATTGTTGAACCGGTTCATTGGTTCAATCGGTTCAACACTTCACACTTTCGGTGGCTAACAAACTTCTCCCGACAGTCAAACCACTTCATTGAACCACTTACTTGAACCACTCGATTGAACCGCTTCATTGAACCACTCGGTTGAACCAGACTATTGAACCGGTTCATTGGTTAAATATTTAACTGTAGATGCGAAACATAATTTTTACACCAACGATGAATGATTTATGGCTCACATGAATTCCTCGGATGGCTTCTTAGCCACCTCAACCACATGCAGATTGATCTTGAAAAACATTCAGTTCTCTTCCCTAATCTTTTTTCCAACCCAAAACGCAAAAAAACATCATGCGTTGGGCATCATTTTTTCCATAACAAATTCAAAATACCCCCACTAATCTGGCTTTAAACGGTCTTTCCACTTTGCTTCGACAGCTCAAGC
This sequence comes from Cunninghamia lanceolata, assembly GCA_027924645.1. Taxonomy (NCBI): domain Eukaryota; kingdom Viridiplantae; phylum Streptophyta; class Pinopsida; order Cupressales; family Cupressaceae; genus Cunninghamia; species Cunninghamia lanceolata. The sequence continues at coordinate 8,912,904 of BSBN01000934.1, forward strand.
TTTAGAGCAATTCCAATGGCCCCTCTAAATATGCACCCCAGCTCAATTCTAGTCTCCAGTTGCATAATCTTTCCATCCTTCTCAAATTCGCCGCTAAATTTTCTCCTCACTGTCCACATATTGACCGCTTGAAATTAGCTGAGGAGGCCATGTACTTTAAGCCAAATCTAACGGAGGTATCAAGATCGATTCTGGCTGCGTGCTAAGCAACATTATATAATAGTCCGGGCCTTTTAATGGCGTATGCTTTGCAGCTCACACACTGTTGAATATCTCATTCAAAAGCCACGAAGAATTCTCCATGTTATGGGGATTGATACCTTTAATTTTTAAGGTACTTCCTGCATTTCTTAGGGTTTATTTTGACATGTACCCATTTACTATATGTTTACTTTTTGCCATTTGTTTATTTGACTCGTGTATTTTTATTATTAGGGAAATTTGGTTTTGAGCTTAAGTTTCAAATAAATCTGGAATATATAGGCCGAACTTCTATATTTAAATAAATTTAAATTTCAAGATATGCGGCGTCTGCTTAGGGTTTATGACTTATACTCAACGTTTACATGTTTGAGTGAAATTTGGCTTTGAGCTTAAAGGAATATGCAATATTATATACTCACTCATATAAACTTCAATGTAAAAGGTTACGCTATGATGTCTTATGATAAGGGTTTTTGACATAACTCAATGATTATATGTTTGTTTTCAGTGAAATTTGGTTTGGTTTTGTATATATGTTCAATTAATAACTTCCAAACCATAGCCTGGCTTATTTAGGGTTTATTTAATTTATACCATATCTATTATTTACATTGAATTCGTTTTCAGCATGAACTTAAACGAAATTTCTAAAAATACTCAAAATAGTCATGATATTTACACTGAAATTAATTTAAGTTAAAGCATGCACTGTCTTGTTCTGTAACTTTTGCAGTGTACTCGATGAGTAAAAGTTTATTTTGAATGAAAATTGGTTTTGAGTTCAAACTTTAAAGAAATTTTGAATATATAGATGATATAATTGCCCATATAAACTTAAATTTAAAAGTGCACTGTCTTGTTTAGGGTTCTTAACATATACTTGACCAGTATATGTTTACTTTCAGCGAAAATTGATTTTAAAAAATTGGAATTAAAGGCACAATATATACATTTATTTTACAATAATCATTAGTACTGCTATAGCAATCCTAAACAATTTCCATTGCTTTAATTATCAAGACAGTCTGTACACACGAAGTATTTAGAAAAAAGAACTATGGTCCTTAATACATAATGAAATAATCTGTTCAGACTATCTTGTATCCAAGATTTCATTGCACATTTTTCATCTAATGCTTTTTCCTCTGTTCTCAATCTTCTATTTGATGGTCTCCAGACTAAATTTGACATATGAAATCATTACTCGCATGAGCTATTCTCATCCCATCGAGTTTTCCTTTCTCACAATATACTACACCAACATTAAATGCATAAAGGCAGGAACATGACGCATTGCGTCTCTTGTTTGACTAATGTTTTTCAAAAATGTTTCATTTCTTTCCCGATTGAACTTTGAATTAACTTTGAATGGTTACAATGTGGATATGGACTTTATTTGATTCTCCATAATTCTAATGACATTGTTCAACTCCATTGTTGCGAAAGTGATATTGGTATGAGAGCTATATAAGTATTAGGGTGTATTGAAGTTCGTATTGATTCGCATCCTCCCTTCTAGCCCTCTTTGAAAGATCCTCTACTTCTATCCTCTTTAAATATAGTTTAAGTTGTTTAGTTTGAAATTATATTGTTAAATCTTTTTTATTGATCAGCTAAGATTTGAATCTAAGATCACTAGTTTGTTGTTGGGATGCTCATGACTGAGCTACTCGTCTATTTGTGATCAGTCCATCTATGGTCCAGGTGTGGCTCATTCTCCGACACTCCCCTTTAGTTACACTGCCAGTGCTTGGAGCTCTTAACTAGTCCATGAAAAATGTTTATCATGGTGTGAGAGGTTGGGGTGTTCTACCACTGAACTACTGACCCACTTGTGACCAGTCCATGGAAATGTGACTCATTTTTTAACCAGATATCATTTGAATCAATGTAGCGACATCTCTTGCCACTAAATAACTTTTATTTTTTTAAAGTTTTGTCTACAATAATAACATGGTTATAAATTATATAATCACAATAACCATTAGGATTTGCACAAAATGTTCACTATATCAGCTTGACGGAAAATTTTTATTTTCTGATTGTCTATTAACTATGCCTTTGAGGGAGGTTTGTCTCAGTTTTGTATTTTGATTTGTCTTCCAACGTAATATTCTTCACTCTTCTATTCAGAGATGATATTTCTTAAAACATCATACTCCATAACTAACAATCTCCCACAACACATCCCATACTCTTTGGAAAATCTCTAACGTTGAATGGTTTAGCATATTCTTTTACCACACTGACATTAAAAGAACAAAAGAATATACCGTTAGTCAGTTAATACAGTTTTGTAGCAACTGTGCCGTGGGCGTTCTTTTCTATTTTACTGTTTTTTATTTTTTTATTTCTGTCTCTGCTTCACAAACTGCAAACAATTATTCTTGCTGACTGTCATTGCACATTGCCGAAGAATCATTGACAAGTTTTACAAAACATTAAAGCAATTGCAGATAAAAATTCACTGGAAGCACAGCTAAAGAGAGAATTTTATCTTTTTAAAAATTACCTAACACATTCGGGCTTCGACCTTTCATGTTTCAAAGATTTCTCAAAATGAATGATGACAGAGATCACAACGAAATACATAAGGCCACGGGACAAAATGCACCTTAAACTCAAATGAATGTTTATCAGAAAACGTTAGGTGCTGGATGTAAGAGGAGATGCTTTCATATCCCCTTCAAGGGCTCCAAAAACTGTCATCGTAAGGGATTTTGTACGCCAATCGGTGAGAGTTAATAACGCCTCCCTCATACCTTTCCTCGAAATTAATTTTCCCACAGACGCCATGAGAGAAGGCGTAACTGAGAAAATGAATTTATGAAGATTAAATGCGCGATTAATGAGTATTTCTCACGAAGTATTTACTACCAAAAATGCGCTTCCTACTAATATTTGAAATCAATAACATTTTGGGATGCCAAATTTTGTGCAGATAGCTACACATCTAAAAAGAATCATTGCTACCACTAGTTTTCTTAGCTAGCTTACTATTTAAAACACAAAAAATAGTGGTGCGTGCCGTATTCATAATAAAAGAAGGGCCCAAGTGGACTGGTTAGAGATATTAAACTGCACGATTGAAAATTTATCTGTTTAACAGTGGAATGTACACAACAATATTCCACATGTTACTCGAAGCACTTAAATATAATTGATTGCTTTGGCCTTTCAGAGTTAGAAAGAACCATAAATTAAACACGGACATTACAATATAAATATATTATAACCAGAATTCCCTTTTGGTCATTTCAAATGTTCAGTCTTAGGTATGCTTTTTTATTATTCCACTATATCTACTATATAGAAATGGTCCACGTCTTATTACATCATGGAGGAGGATTGTAGTAATTGTTCAATAATCATTTGTTTATAAAGAGTGAATAATTTAGTAGTTTAGTCTTCTGATAAGAAGGAGGTATTTTTTGCAGCATGTCAAATTATGATATTTTATTTCAAGGTTTAACTGCGTAGTTTTTGAGTCAAACACATGACTCATATTTCATGAGTAGTGGTTCACATGAACCCATCTCTCATGTTAATGAATGGTCCACTTAGCACTCATTGCATCTAGGTGATGCACACAAGGGTGAAGCATCAGGGCTTCCTGGGAGGTCACCCATCCCAGTACTACTCTGACTTCTGTTTTCTTAGTTTTTATTATTATTTTAATATTTTAATAGGTTTTAAGACGAAATTTTTAATGGAGAAACACTTAAATAGTAGTATTTTTTTTAATGGAGAAACACTTAAATAGTAATATTTTTGCATTGTTATTGGCCTTTGCAAATTGTTAGGAATATTTTGACGTACAATAAGATTATTTTATTTGATATCTTGTCTGACAAAATTTCAATACTAAAATCTTATTGCTTTTGTTTTATGGCTTATGGATAGATGTAGGGTCATTTATACTTTGCATTGTATGATAAACAATGATGCAATGGTATCATTTAGGACAACTGGCAGTAGTCATTTCTTTTAGGATTTTTTTATCAAAATTTAAAACCACCTCTTTTTTGGAGAGGGTTGTTCTACGTCCTTGCAGTCACATTTGTGCCCAACTAAAGGGAAGGTGTGAAGATTAGCTAAATTTGAATTTGCCTAGATATCCTATGAGTAAATGTTATATGCTTTGTGCTCAAAAAAAGGATTTTGGGGGGGATTTTGAAAGAATGGAGTAGGAAAAAGTGAAGTTGAACTGCCCTTTGGTAGGGGTGGCATTTTAGGAGACCCATTTTCAATGCTTGAATCAAACAAAGGGAGGATTTTGATTGAGTGATTTGTTCAACCAACATTTTTTACTAGCCTTGGTGCTCAAGGTAGGAAGGTCGTAGATTTAGTGAGATGGAATATTTGTTTGGAAAGGACAAGTTTAGGTTATTTTGTAGGCATTCTTTTTAATTATGGTTACATCAATGGTACTAATGTGGGAAGGATCCTCATTACCCAAGGATGATCTAGAACCATAGAAAGGGATGGCCAACATTAAGTGCAATCATTTTTTCACACCCAAACTAGATTTGGGTGAGATTATAGAAAGTTTGAGGGGAAGCTTAGAAGATTTTCAAACAGAAAATATCAATGTCTGAGTAGACATGGAGTGTGGCATAAGAAGAAGAGATAAGGGGAGGCTATGAACCAAGAAAAGAAAGATGAGATTGGTAGTGCATATTTTATCTCATGCATTATTTACATGAACATGGTATAATTCCACAAGGCATTAAGCCTACTTAAGTGTCCTAGTTAGTGAGAGTTCACTAACCATTACATGCGAGTCTTGAGGAAGTTAACTTACCACTACTCTTAGTCAGTGGTAGTTGCATGGAGTTATCTTCTTCATCATTTTCTCCACCTCTCTCCTATAAATCTACATAACATTCGTGGGTAAATGTATTGTGGTGACTTATTCCATTGCTTTCATCTTTTCCTTTTTTGTATTGCATACTTTTGTTTCTATAACTCGTGTGATTGTTTATATCTCGTAGTTTGACCAATGTCAAAATTCTACTAGTAGATCTCAGTTCTCACATGGTATTAGAGCTACTCTTATTTGATTGGCAGTTTAGTAATTTGCATAGTTAATTTCAAAAGATTATTTGCATCAAATCATTGTTGTCTATGTGTTCCTACATGATGGGCGCGAAGGGAGTTTTCTTCTATTTTTGCAAACCCTGAACCACCATTTATACAAAGTGATTCATCCACAGTAGAAATGAATCAAGGTGCAAAATGGGAGAGAGGCCAGATTTAGGGTCATTCTAGGTGAGAAAGGGGAAGAGAGGTGCATTTTTCCCTCATAGAGGGCATGTAAGGCAAACTAGGCATTGCCCTATCTAGAAAGCTCATGCCCTATTTGAAGAGTCATAGCCTATTTGAAGGGCCATGCCCTATCTTGAAGGCCCACGACATATATAAAATCTTGTAAAGAACTAGAGCAAGGCCAATCCATCCCCAACAAGGTATCAAAAAACCCATCTTTTGCCCCTATGTCATGGGATACTCAACAAAAGAAAAATGTCCAATAGGGAGTCAAATTGTAGAGTAGAAAAGGGAACACTATTCATCTCCAAAAAGTTAGAATTGTTGAGCTTAGTACTCACCATGAGATTTCATCATCAAAGGGATAAGGGACCCACCAAAGTTCTTAGCCCCTGAGTCATATGGTTTGGTCACACCCTACCAAGGAGGACTTGACTCCAACCTCTCTCTCCTTTTTTATTTCTCATCTAAAGACAAATTTTAAAAAAATTAAGTAGAAATCTTTGTAATATAAGAAAAATTGTAAAATTGTTGTTACTTTTGACTGGCAACTTGAAATTGAGTTCTATTTTTTTGAAACCGAATAATTTTTCAAGCCTAATCCATTGGAAACATTTTCACACTATCATTATAAAGTGTCTTTTTTAATTCTGATTAGACATGTCTATGCAGTAAAATTGTAAAGTGCTAAATTCAGGCGGGGTCCTTTGTGTTGTGTCTTGTACACTTCCACACTTCCTTCCAAATTTTTGATTTGGGGGGAGTAATTGAGCAAATTTTTGGGGGTTGTTCATATATGCACTCAACTTATAAAGTGCCCTTTTATGTATTATTCTTGGGAAGATTATACAAGCATTTTGTAATCAATGAACTCACATAAAATTCCAAATTTTCTAAGGAAGTAATCAATCTAACTCAATAATGGGGATAACAAATCAAGGTCTGTCATTACTTTGAATAAAGGGAAGCACAAGGCTTGATGTGATGACATCTTCAAGAACTGCCAATGGATACATCTACTGCCACATTTGTATGGGCTTATTCCTAAACTAAGTACATATTGTAAGAAGTCTATATGGGGAAATAGAAATGATCATGTCTTAGGATTAATTGGTTTAAGTGTTGAGAACCACACATCATGTGATCTATCATACATTGACTGTCCTCGTACTCTATTGACTACACTATGGGAAATGTATGTAGATCCTAATGAACCTGCATTCCCAGATGATCTCGTTATGGACATACTTCCTTCCATTGATGATATTGATTATCCTTTGTATGATGATGATTTTGAAGAGGAACTTTCTTATTGGGAAATTCATGAATGTGTTCATAAAATAGAGACATCTCCTCTTGCTTCTCCTCTTTTTACACTTCTAGCATTGGCAGCTATTCTGCCACCTCCAACTGCCACTTTGACAAAGATCTTGGATTCTCCACATGCTACTTCACATTCTCTCCATCAAGTTCACACTTGTCCTCTTGATCATCGGGATATCATCTTATCAAACCTACATCATTTATTTGTAGAATCTCTCATTCTCAATCTTGATGAGGGCATTAAGGACATATGTCTTCTCTTTGATGACAACTCCCATCAAGTTGGACTAACTCTTGGTTTGGATTCTCTTGTTCTATATCTTCCACTTCATGCTACTATCTTGACACATCCTAATTCACATCAACTTAGAACACACACTTCAGTGGTCACTATTCTCGAATCTTGCATGGCACACTCACAGTTCAACATTAGCTTTGAGAAACATGAGTATTTTTGAGAACAATACATCTTGATTCATTCATACATTCCACTTGAGTGGGAATTTAGTAGTTTAGTAGCTCGAGGTTTCTATCTTCCGAAAGGAAGAAGCATCATTTGTTGCATATGGATCTACTATAGCATTCACCATGTGACATTCTATGTCGACTTTCTTTGTTTTCTTTGTGGATGCACACGTGGACCCTATCTTGCAAGAATTTTAGGACCATAATCTTTAGGAGTGTTCTTCTAGTCCTCTTCTCTTTCTTTTCTTTCTTTTGGAGGCAATTTTTTCCCACTAGGATTTCTTCCTTTCTCTGCCTTATGAGATATTGCATTGTGCTTGGGTACCTCATTAGGCCTAGTTGCTGAGACCCAATTTTTACTTTGTGCCCACCTAAGCTATGCTTAAATGAGGGTGTTAGTTTATATTTAATCTCATGCATTATTTACATGTACATGGATAATTCATATATAATTTCATGCATTGTTTATATGCATGAGTTAATTCCACATGGCATTAAGCCTACTTAGGTGTTATAGTTAGTGAAAGTTCACTCAACATTGCATGTGAGTCTTTAGGAAGTTAACTCGCCACTACTCTCAGTGAGATGTAGTTATGTGGAGTTATCTTCTCCATCATTTTCTCTTCTTCTCTCTTGTAAATGTACATCATGGTTCATTGGTAAATATATTGTGGAAAATTATTTGATTACTTTCATCTCTTCTTTTTTGTATTGCATAGTTTCATTTTTATAACTTGTAGGGCATGTGATTATTCATCTCTCATGGCTCAAACAGTGTTGACATTTTTCTAGTAAATATTATCCCTCACAAGATTAAAAAAACACACAACAAAAAGAGAAAAGGAACAAAGAATGGTAGCGGAAGGCCGTGTGATTGAGAAAATAAAGGGAAAGTTAACCTAATACCCATGTATGTTTATCAATAGGAAAATGATTTGTAAAGCCCCTATTTTTAGTTTAATGGAGAAGAGTAAGTTATTTGATGTTGTTCAAAGTTAGGTGAATATGGTTTTCTTCATTTGTGTATATGATTCTTTGACCACTATAATCTCTTATTTATTTTCTCACGTTGGAGTGTGATTCCTTTCCCGTATGTTTATGAATAGTGTGTATCTATGTGTATAGATGTGTGTGTGTGTGTGTGGCTTGTTTATAGAAATAGGGTTGAGTGTGCAGTCCTAACAAAATGTCACTTGTAACAATTGTACTTATGGTTGACAGCCAATTGAAATTAGTTTAAGTGGTTACATGACTCCTTGCAACAAAGGTCAAATAGGGTGTCCCTAAGGAGTGTAGCCATCAACATGGTATTAGAGTAAAACTACAACTCTAGTAAAAGGTGTATTGTGAGACTTAAAGTTCATCAAAGTTTAGCAAGGTGGGGGTTCATGCAAAGAATGGAGCATGTGTCCCTATAGAAAATAAGGTTGTATCTAGGAGAGTTGTAAGAAAAAAGAGTGAGTTAGGCCAACAAGATATCATCAAGAAGAAGGGTAGTAGAGTTTATTGTAGCAACAAGAGATGTAGGGAAGATTGATGAAGTGGTGAAATTTATAAGAGAAGCATAGAAGATAATAGATTTCCTCAGAGGAAGTAAAAGAGGTCATGCTCATAACATGGTAGATAATGATAGTGAGGATAAAAAATAGTTGGAGTAGTAGTTACATAAAGAAGAAGTTTGAGTTTATGATTGAATCCTTAAGGGAGACTAAGAAAATATTGGAAGTGTTAGGGAATGAAGAGAGAAGAAGCCAAAAAGTTGCATGAGTTGTACCACAAAAGGGAGAAAAGAAGAAAACTAAAAGATGATAAAAGAAGATGGATGATATTTCATTCAGAGACATTGAGTAGGTAGGAATTCCATGTGAACAGGCCACGAAAGGAAAGATGGGTCATGGGAATTGCAACTTGAAGACAAGGAAGAGTATGCAACCTACATGCTAAAAAAGTTGGTACAATATCTATGAAGGAGGAGGATGTAACCCATAAGATGCAAATGGCTAACAAGATAGCCATGGTCGAGACAAGTAGAAAGGGAAAGAAAAACTCCTATGCTTTTGTTAACAAATTTGTGTTTTTAGATTTAGAGGATAGTATCCATGAAGTAGGGGATGAAGATATCCTCATGATAGAGGATGAGGCTACAATAGAGGCATTACAAGAAGAGGAAGGCATGAAGGTGGTAGTGCATGCATGTGAAGTTGGAGAAAAGATTGAGAGGGAAGAATGGAGCACTGCAACCATGGAGGAGTATGAAAAGGAGCTAGTAGCTAAAGAAATGCTACAAAATGGTGGTCTCAGTCAAAGAATCTTGATACTTGAGGAGAAAGGTGAGAGAAAATGCCATGAAAAAGGCATGGTGAAAGAATGTATCCAAGAGGTTGTAAGTGGGAGTGAGAGGGCTTCCAAGATGTTGCAAGTAAATATAGCAAAGGATTAGTTCATGTATAAGACTGTAAGGGAAAAATAAGAAGTCACCAAGGAGATACAAGTAGAGGAAGTTTAGGTTCTATGAGTGAGTGCAGCAAGGGAGTGTAGGAAGAGTGTTGCACACAACTTGCTATAAGGTAGTGCAACAAGATAGCATAATGATGATTTTGTGTGGAAGAATCTACAAGTAAGTGCAAAAGGCAAAAGGTGCAGGCATGAAGCTATAAGTGGAGTTGAGATAGTTCTAGAGAAGCTACAAGTAACCTTAGCAAAGTGAGCTGACTGTGTAGGTAAATATGTTGATAGTGGTGTCTTCATTGTATTGTAAGTTAGAGAAGTGAGTGACAATAAAATGATGATGATAGTGGATCCAGTCAAGGAAACTGAGTAGAATGCTACATGGGAGATTTGTTAAAATTAGCAATAATAAGAAACAAGATGATTCTTATAAGTGTGGATTCAATCGAGGAGAGAATGCATGATGTTGCATTTGAGGTCTTTCAAGTAGGCATAGTCTATGATAGCAGAGGAGTGCTACAAATAAAGGTAGTGTAACAATAGTATGATGTTACAAGTAGACATAACAAGTGATGGTAGTAATGAGCCTTCTAAAGTGGAGGATTTGATGGAGACATGTGCCAAGGAGAACTTGGGGAAGGATAAAATGGAAATGTAGATTATTTGTTTGATGAAGGAAAGCCTATGGGTCAAAAATTACAATGAGGAGAACCTTGAAGATGTAGTAATTTCATAAGAGGCACATATTGAACAATATGTACTCAACTTGAAGGACACTCATGGGTGTAGTGATGTAGAAAAGATTGTTGGTAAGAAGGGAGATCTAATGAACATGTTATTTGAGTTTATAATGCATTCAAAATTATGTCTGGGAGATAAATTATAGATAAGGATGAAGAGTTATGGTTTGGGCTAATAAATTGAGATGTAGAATAGGAATGCATACACATAGAGATGGTGAATTAAAGATAGAGGAAGAATGTATCCTTATAAATCCACCACAACCTAGAGATTCATGCTGAAAGTGTCATTGCAACAACAATAGATGATTGTGTTACCATTTTTCACTTACAGCTCAAACTGGTAGAGTTGGTTCAGCAAGTTCATTTTAAAGTGAAGGTTTTAACATTTTCTATTATAAGTTATTCGCATAGTTGGATGATTTAGTGATATTGCAATTCAATTATTCAACAAAAGGAAAAGGATTTCAGATCATCATTCATTTTCATAAGGAGATAAGTTGTTTCATTTCACTACCATGTTTATTTGGATTACAAGTAAAGTACATAAAAGAAATAAACATTGTATTGAATGAAAGTTTGATAGATCAAATGTCCCACACAAGTTGTGGGAATAGCTAAACAAATGCAAATATAAGAAAGATAGTATGCATCTAAGGATAGAAGAGAGATGGTTCATAGCCATCATTGACTTAAGTGTCTTCAGTCTTCGAGGTTGCATTCTGTCCTTGCTCCTGATCTCTGATAAGAACCTACAAAAAATTAGGAAAAGACCTGTTAGAGCTCCGGTTATGAGTTCTCAATGTGTCTATCAGAAGAGGCATAATACATTGCTTATAATGCACTAGATTAAATGAACATCACTCACAAGCAAGAGGAACTGAAAGAGAAACAATCATTGAACTTCATTGTTTTTATCTAATCCATTTGTTTCATGTGTAGGTATAGGATAAGTCATGTAGTTGATTGAAGACAAAACATGTGGTGTAAAATGAGGCTCCCACAAGGGTTGATCCGAGTATACTACCCCGTGAGTCTAAAAGGGGATGGAATGGAATAGAGATCATTACTCTTATGCATTAGTTTTGAGAACACAATATACTCATGACTATAGTTCAACAATGAAGTGAAACCATAAGGATGAACTAAACTCATATAGGACAACATTTAATGCATAAGATCAATTGTCATTATTGCTTCAAATGCCATTGATGAAGTGAAAGTCATAGCCACATGATAGCATGAGAATAAGTATCATATATATGCATGATGGAACAAACAGAAGAGTGCACAAGGGCAGCCATAATGATATAAACTACAAGATATACACAGTGCATATTGCTTTGATAGTCAACATGTAGTTGCAAGTGGTGTCTATACATTACTCATGCTAGCAAAATGAAAGAGCCGTAATAATTCATTTGATATGTATATGCATTTACATTTGATATGATGTATTGAATTAAGAGCCAACAGTCAATGCCATGAGACAAATTTAATTGGAGCATCAAGTATATGCATATCAAAAGTAAACATAGATACAAATCATCATAATTTTTCTTTCATATAATTGGACTATTTTAGAGAGAATGAAGTATAAGATTGAATATTCAATGCCAATACAACATAACAGATGTAAAAGGTATTGTCATATGTATAGTGAGATAGTCAGCTCAACTGAAGGTAGTCAATACAATGTTATGCTACCAACCTGTCATTTAAGATATATGCAGAGTTCAAGATGCATTTCAAGGAAATGATGGTAATAGTAAGTGCTACAACTACTCATTGAAGCATCACATATGCGATTTTATTAGAATATGAGTGCATTCAATATGCTACAATGACATGTATTTGCAAATTAGATCATCTGTTATAGATTGAAAAGAACATTGCCAAGCATATGAAGAGATCAAGATGCACCTCACCAAAAATGGTGGTCATATTGAAGGTTTGACATCCATAATCATGTACAGGAAGTGAATACATTATCATCATAGTTATAGAAATTCAAGAGGAAAAAGAGCATCTACAAGAGAAATAGGTGAATCTAAATTGGTTTTGCATATACTAAAAATGACATTTGAAATTTAGTATATGTGGTCAATGTCCCAACAAGAACATCATTATTTTGACCAAATGAAAGGTGATAGGTTCATATATAGGTGCACAGAGCGGAGACAATGCCAGTCTATATGACCAAGATGATACTCAGGAAAGAGTGAAGAACTAAATGTTATAGCCTCGACCATCATAAAATGCTCAAATATAAAGTTGAGCAATGACCTTTCATGAAGGAATAAACACAGAAAGAGAAGTAAAGAAACCTCTACCATTCAAAATGGTTTGTATGCCACTGTATTTGATATATTTCAGTGAAAATAGACTAAAGTATATATGCCATGTTACACTAGAATATGAGAACACAATTTGAATGCTACAGGAAAAGGTGCAAATGAAATAGTAGTAACAAGAAATGATCTTGCATAAGTCCCAGAGGAAGGCCCACGACCAGTGCCTACCAAGCAAAATACAGGAAATTTCAAATGACCTCACTGTATGTGAATTTTCAAACTATTTTGCCTTATATGCAGAATTGAGGGTTTTGAGATACTCAAAGAAAGGAGAAAACCATACATAGACTGTCACGGACAAAGCAAGGAGAAACCATTTAAAATTTCAAGCTACAGTTAAAAAAATGAAAGATATGCAATGTAGAGCCGTGGCCTCATAGGAGCAAACCCTCATAAAGGAAAAGATTTCAATACATTTTCTTGTGCCCAAATTTCAAAACTCTATTGGTATATACAAAGAAGCTACATATTTCAAAGAAAATGAGTTTCTTTGCAGTCCATTCAAACATAGGCACAACTCAGGGATGATAAGAAGAGCATATTTCCATCAATGTCTAGTAAGAGAATAATCCACCAAGGGTTTTAAACTTTCATTCACAGACAGAAAACCATGCTGAGGATTCGAGCCCATGAGAAGATGTAAAGATTGCACAGAGATGTCATTATGCTAGTCATGGCCAAATATACAATATTTCCTCAACATATCAAAACCCATTTCAGTTTACATTGAATAAGAATAGTTACAGGAAGTAAAGAGTAGGGTTTCAAACTTTGCAAGCTCAAGAGACATGAAATATTGCTCAAATATACCAAGTATGGCCGTGGGCTTCATGGTCTTAGCAGAAAAAATATAGAAAATGCATGATGTTTCATAGTTCTTGAGCCATGCCTGGCAAATATCAATAGAAAATAAGAAATGATAATAAAGACACAGGGTTTGAAAGGTGAAAACCTTACCTTTCTTCATTTTCTAAGTGAAGAGAGACCAAGTATGGCCGTAGGTTGTTTCCCTGATAGAGTTTCAATTAAACTCCATCTAATGATGGCCCGTGCATAGAAGATGTCAACACAAGACATACAAAAAACAAAAATGCATTAGGAGACTAGTAAAGCTGCAGCTTGGAAAGCCATTTTTAGCTCAGAAAAATGAAGGAAACATCAGAATATGAGTTGCATTTGCATCAGGCAGAGTCTTACGTTCATTTTATGCGGGAAATCCATGGAAATCATGCTTAGAAACACCTAGAAATCAATGATTCTCAAGGTGAAACCCTAGGGTTTCATGGTGGCTACAAGAAGAGCCCCATTTTATCAAATGATGAAAAGTGAAATGAGCCTAAAAGAATAGGGAAAAAGTGTTTTGTCATTAGGGTTTTGATGGAGCCCTAACTTGAGTGTGTTTTTTTATCACATTCCTTTTAATTTTCAAAACTGTGACTAATACCCTCGAGGGTATTAAGATCTTGAGTCATTTTGACTTTAGAATAGATATGCATAAGATCCCTTAACCACTTAGGGGTGAACCATTGATAAATGCCCATGGTCGCCTTGAATACACTATGCATAGGGTTTTATGCCTTAAAACCCATTGATCACTTTTGCATATAGTTCACATGTCCGTAGAGTTTTTTTTTTTGCAGAGCAAATAGAATATAAGCCTCATAGGCTTTATATTTTGCAAAAAACTATAATATGCCTTGGAGTATTTTTATGATTTTTTATAGAAAAATCAATTGATATGTACTGATACTTGGTGAAATTATAAGCCATGTATCATTATTTTTGGAAAAAATCAAATCGAATAGGGTTGTAAAATAAAACTGCAAACATTGTAAAGTTTTGTTTTAAAGCAATATTTTATGAATTGCTTTAAAATCAAAATTTTTTTTGTGTAGTTTAATGCAAAGTAAATCTAGATCAAAACATATCTTTTAGATTTGCTTTCTTTTGGGGAAGAATGGACACAAAAATAGAGTTTTTATGGATAGAGAAAGCAGATTTTTGTGGGACCACCTAAGAGGACACCTTGGCAGCTTTTATTTTTCAATTTGGTGGTAGTTTGAAGGCTTTATTTTTGGCTTTTCTGAGGAGCACGAAAATGGATTCCTACATGTTTTTTTAGGAGCTTTATTGGAGAGATTTTTTTGTAGGGCATTTATAGGAGAAAAACTTAGTTTTTTCTTAGTCAGTTGATACCATTGGTTTCTTCTCTTGTGAGCACACATAGAGTTTGTATATAGGCAGTTGATTCAGTTAGTTTATTTTTCATTGTACTCCTTTGAGTTCAATATAATAGGTTTCCCTATTTCATCTACTGGTTTATTTTGTAGTTTTGATCTGATGTCTCATTGTGGTAGTGTTATGTCATTTGTTATGTCTCTTTCCTATGAAATTACATGTTGATCCTAGTTGTAATTTGTGTTCAATATGAACCTTATTATAAATCATTTTTGGATCAAATCTCGTAGGTGGGGTTGTGGAAGTTTAATTTTGAAGGGTTGTTTGTGAGTAAAAGTATTTCATTTAGATTAAAATTTAGAGTTTAGAGTTTCATTTCAATTCTTCTTCTCCCTTTTCCCCTGCAAATCAATTAGATTAGAAAAATCATTAGGAGTACCTACTCACTCTAGAGATTCACTCTCAACATAGTTCACCCACAATCTGATAGTGTTTCCATGTGTTAATAGATAGCTAAGTCTTCCGTAGGCTTAGCATAGGGTGCATATCTGATTGATAATAGAGTTATTAGATGATGATAAGGAGAGGATAAACATAGATTCTCAAGGGGTTTCCACAAAATGAGGAGGAATTTTAGAGTGAATAAATTTTTTGGAAGATACACAACAATTATATGATAGGGCAAAAGTGTGTTAAAGATAGAGGTAGAGGAAAGCAGTTTAATCTTTTGACTAATGGTAAGGTCATATAAGATGAGGTGTTTATATTGTATATACCACAAGGGAGAGCAAGACAATCCATGATCATGGAGGATAAAAAGTATGCTAGATATATGGAGATTTAGTTGCATATTTGGTGGGAGGATGAGAAGAATAAATGAGTTATATTGAATGTGCAAAGGTGGAAGAAGCATATGGGAGTTATGTTGCAAATTTACTTGTAGCAATAGGGTTGGTGACTTGCAAAAACATATAACTTTGGCAATGAGAAGGGGCTCACAAATTTTGTAACCTTGGGAGTATTATGCAAGGGCATCATGGAGGACAATTAGTAGTAGCAATTTCTTCTAGGAGTTTTTTTCAAAATTTAAAATTGTCAGTTGTTTGGAGAACCATTCTACATCCTTGCATTCACATTTATGCCTAGCCAAAGGGACGATACAAAGATTAGCTCAGTTTGAATTTTATCAAACAACCTATGACTAAATGTTTTATGCTTGGTGCTCCAAAAAAGGATTTTAGGTTGGATTTTACAAGAATG
Source organism: Cunninghamia lanceolata (assembly GCA_027924645.1). Classification (NCBI taxonomy): domain Eukaryota; kingdom Viridiplantae; phylum Streptophyta; class Pinopsida; order Cupressales; family Cupressaceae; genus Cunninghamia; species Cunninghamia lanceolata. The sequence goes on from BSBN01000934.1 coordinate 8,929,144, forward strand.
GAGTGAGAAAAATTCAAGTTGAACCACCCTTTTATATGTGTGAAATTTGAGGAGACCCATTTTTGGTGCTCAAATTAGAGAGAGAATTTTGATTGAGAGTGTTGTTCAGCTGACATTGTTTACTAGCCTTGGTTCTCAAGGTAGGAAGGTTGTAGATTTAGTGAGAGGAATATTTTCATGGAAAAGATAATTTTGGGTTGTTTTGGAGCCATTTCTATTTATTAGATCTGAATCAATGGTACTACGTATGTGGGAAGGACCATCTTGATCCAAGGATGATTTGTAGTTACAGAAAGGGATGGCTATCATTTAGTGTAGTCATTTTGTAGAGTTGAAACTAGATTTGGGTGAGATTCTAGAAAGTTTGAGGGTAATATTATAAGGTTTTGAAAGAGAAAATATGGATGTGTGAGTAGATAAGGAGTATGGCATAAGAAGAATAGAGAAGGGGAGATTGTACACTAGTAAAAGAGAGAAGATTTAAAGACACACCTCTAATTTCATTCAAATATTTCTTAACTAGTTCAAATAGGATGTGTAATGGTACATTCTCCATAATTTTAAGAATAGGGAGTAGATGAGGGTTGGTGCATGATTTTCTATACTATACAAATGCATACATACCCAAGAAGTATTATCTACTATTGTAACTTTGGCTAAGGATAATGCAACAAAATTTAACTTTTATTGTTTTCTATACCTCATATTTTTCTATCTTAGCACAACTTACCAATTCCTATTCATTTTTTATTGATCAATGTGTGTTAGGAAAGTTAATAATGTCTATAAAAGATTAAAAAACTATATATTTTGGGTAGTTTATCAACGGATTCCCTCTAGTAAAATATGAAAAGAAACACTCAACTAAATAGTTTTTTTCATTTGTGCTTGTTTCAACATATTTCCAAAAAGATATTTGATTGAATCTCCACATGCTACGACTTTCTTCTTTCTTTCAATAAATGAATCATATTCTAGGGCATGCTTGACATGAAGACATGCTTCCTTGTTTTCTCATCTTATCAATGATTTTTCTTCTACATATATGATTTATTTTTAATAACTTTACCAACACATTTCTCTATGGTGTCAAGTTTTATCTATAACTTCTTGTCCTTACTATATTTCCAACTACAAATTATACACCTACATTTTATAGAAGTTTCATCTTTGTTTAAATTATCCATTAGTACAATGAATGGGAACTTTGACACCCAATCAATTTCAAAATTTCTTAACAAGTCCCACTCATGTCCCCTTTTTAATTGGCTTTTCTTTTCCCCTTCTATCCAAGTACTAAATTTTGATTATCACTTGTTGAGGTTAATTCATGAATATTATCATTATTTCTACCCTTAGACTCCTCTAGAACATCCTCTAACATTATCATTCAACTTATTACAATAGTCCTCTTGATAACATAGAGACATCTCCTCTTGCTTCTCCTCTTTCTACACCTCTAGCATTGGCAGCTATTCTGTCACCTCCACTTGCCACTTTGACAAAGATCTTGGATTCTCCACATGCTACTTCACATTCTCTCCAGCAAGTTCACACTTGTCCTCTTGATCAACAAGATATCATCTTATTAGACCTCCATCATTTATTTGTACAATGTCTCGTTCTCAATCTTGATGAGGGCATTGAGGACATATGTCTTCTCTTTGATGACAACTCCCAGCTAGTTGGATTAACTTTTGGTTTGGATCCTCTTGTTCTATCTCTGCAACTTCATGCTACTATATTGACACATCCTAATTCACATTAGCATAGAACTCACACTTTAGTGGTCACTCTTCTCGAATCTTGATTGGCACACTCACAGTTCAACATTAGCTTTGAGAAACATGAGTACTTTTTAGAACAATTGATGTAGAGCGCACAATGGAAGTGGGCAAAACTTAACAATAAACTACCAAACTGTGGTATATGCATAACATTACTTGCTATACCCCAATTCACCATTACAACTAGTCACTGCTTGTATTTGCCAAAAGATACATTCCCAACATGCATACCTCATATGCATCCGCAGCATACATTCTCTCGCGCGCCTTTGTGATGTACATTCACCATGTCCATTCGAAACTTACACCAATGGATTTCTACTGTTGGCACAACTTGGATTATCGGTCGGATTTACCACAGAGTCACTGTCTCCCCAATCACGGTGATATCACATTCAAACACATTCATCGGTGAGATTTCAATAATCAGCGAACACTAGGGTTTCCTATGTCGCTACTCCTATACACCTTTGCACAGTCTGCCTTCACCGAACCCTAGCACATAAAAATGCTAGGCGAACTACTGTGTGTGACCCACGAACTGGAACATCCATGCCACCAAAACAAAGAAACAAACAGGAAACAAAAACAAATATATATATACAATGAAGCCATTACATTGATTTCAACATAAATCTTATCAGTGGAATGCTTCATATCAACATGTGGCAACAACAGGAAAACAGAAAGGAAAGGAAAGCTATGGTTATGTATTTACAAAGAATGGGAAACAAAATTTGCAACACAGAAAAGATCAATTTCTCCTTAAAAATGCTTGGTTACATTTGCACAGTTATATTCAATCACAATATCATTTGATTGATCAAACTCTCAATCCGTAATCTATATGCATTCGATTCATTTCTCTGGGTTTTATAGATTCAACCAGAGTAGTACCAAATCCATTCCAAGTGGCTGGGAGACTGATTCCAAGCGGCTGGGAAACACTACTGCCTATTTTTGGCATTATTGCTATTTTTAGCATTAGGTGATTACAATAGTCAAATGTCACTTAGGACTTACAAAATGAACCTAGACATAAACTGAAATGAAAATACATTGGTCAATAGACCTTATTACAACATAAAACAAAACATGAACTTAAATGCCTCACGGAGGCCACTTGTGTTAGGTGCCCCTGCACCATACTCCCGAGGTTAACAGAACTCAAGTCCCTTGAGGAACTAAGTCTGAAAGATGAACCCTGTGCTTGATGATGTCTTCCTCGCTCATCTAGGTTGCATCCTCATTAGGTAAACCATGCCACTTGACCAGATACTACTTGTAGGTTTTGTGTCTGGTCCAAAATATAGTCCAACTGAACTGGATGACTCGGTGGAAGATCAGAAATCCATTCTGCATCTTTTGCTCCTGTCTCTGCTATATTGGCTTTGTTGAATGGAAACAAATCTGACACATTGAAAATAGGTGATATTGCTAAACCTGGAGGAAGTTCAATTTCATATGCATTAGGCCCAAATTTGTGTACAACCTTGCATGGACCTATCTTCTTCATAACAAGCTTCATTGGCTGCCCCTTAGGAAGTCTTTCCTTCTTTAGATAAGCCATCACCAAATCTCCAACCTTGTACTGTACATCCCTCTTCCTCTGATCAACTCTCTCTTTGTATTTCCCTGTGTTCTTCTAGATAGTGTCCCTTATAGCATCATGGATATCCTTCATGCTAACTATAAAATCTTCTCCTTGTGCACTCCTTTTCTCCATGTTTTGTAGATCCCTGAGCTCCAAAATTCCCCTCGGATGAATCCCATATACAACTTCAAAAGGGCTCTTTCCTGTGCTCCTATTAACAGAGTCATTATATGCAAATTCTTCTTGTGGGATGATCATATCCCATGCTTCTCCATGTTGTTTAGTCAAACACCTCAAAAGATTACCTAGTGATCTATTCACCACCTTAGTTTGTCCATCCGTTTGAGGGTGATATGCTGACGTGAAAGATAATTGAGTGCCCAATTTCTTCCACAAAGTGCACCAAAAATGTACCACAAACTTGGGATCTCTATCAGTGATAATATTTAGTGGCAAACCATGAATTCTTATTATCTCTTTGAAGAAAAGACCAGCAATATGTGAAGCATCGTTAGTACATTTACATGGCATGAAATGAGCCATTTTACTAAACCTGTCAACAACCACAAACACACTGTCAAATCCTCTTTGAGTCCGGGGAAGACCCAAAACAAAATCCATACTGATGCACTCCCATGGTCTTTGTGGAATTGGAAGTGGTTGATAGAGACCTGCATTTGATGAAGTCCCTTTTGGCCTCTGGCAAATGTTGCAACTTTCTACAAATTTCCTGACATCTATTTACATTTTAGGCTAGAAGTAAAGCCTTCTCACTTGTTCCAACGTCTTGTCCAATCCAAAATGACCTCCAAGACTACCACAATGTTTCTCTTTTATGATGTTCTCCCTCATGGAACACTTAGGCACACATAGTTGGCTGCCTTTGAATAGTAGCCATTGCTATAACAAATATTCAAAAAAATTAGAATGATGGGAATATAAAAATTGTAAACAAACTACATATATTTCCTTGAAGTCCTCATCATCCTGGTACATATCCTTGAGAGAATCCACTCCCACACTTTGCAACTGAATTTCCTGTATAGTGCACACTCTTCTGCTCAAAGCCTCTGCCACCTTGTTGGCTTGTCCCTTCTTATGTTTGATGGAAAAAGTATATGCCTGGAGTTGTTTGACCCACTTCATATGCCTGTGATTTAGCTTCTCCTGTGAATTTAGAAAACTCAAAGCATGGTTGTCAGTATAAACAATGAATTCCTTGGGCAAGAGATAATGTCTCCATTTTTTCAGTGCTTGAACCATTGTATACAATTCTAGATCATATGTGGAATACGTTTGTTTAGCATCATTCAACTTTTCACTAAAGAAAGAAACAGGTCTGCCTTCCTGACTCAAGACAACACCAATGGCAAGGTTACTGGCATCACATTCCACAGTAAACAACTTGTTAAAATCAGGCAAAACCAAAATGGGTTTCTCTGCTATTTTCTATTTGAGAATCTCAAAAGATTCATCAGCTACTCTATTCCAAACAAACTTACATTTCTATCCTCCTTTTATGGTATCTAGAATGGCTACACAAATGTGACTGAATCCCCTTATGAATTTCCTATAAAAAGTTGCCAGCCCATGAAAACTTCTTACATCACTCACTGTTGTAGGCGCTGGCCAGGACAGAATAACATTTACCTTCTCTAGATCCATTTTCAAACTGCCCTAGGATATAACAAATCTAAGGTATGTGAGGTCTTCCTTCATGAAGATACTCTTCTCCATTTTGATCATTAGTTTCTCCTTATGCAGCTTCTTCAACACCTATTCCAAATACTGCAAATGTTCTTCTTTTGTCCTGCTTAAAATCAGAATATCGTCTAGATAGACAACAACAAATTTGCCAATAAAATCTTTCAATACCTCATTCATGAGACACATTGAAGTGCTTAGAGCATTGGATAGTCCAAATGGCATCACTAGCCACTCATAAAAACCTTCATCAGTCTTAAAGGATGTCTTCCATTCATCCTCTTGTCAAATCTTAATCTGATGGTATCCACTCTTGAGATCAATTTTAGAAAAGTACCAAGCTCCTCCCAAACAATCCATTAGGTCATCTATTCTGGGCATAGGAAACCTATATCTGATGGTAATCTTATTTATGGCTCTCGAATAAGTACACAATCTCCATTTGCCATCCTTCTTGGGAGGTAAAATTGTGGGTACAACACATGGACTAAAAATTTTCCTTACCAAACCCTTATCCAATAGTTCTTATACTTGTTTAGTAATCTCCTCATTCTGATTAGGTGTCATTTTATAAGATGGCTTATTTGGCAATGTGGATCCTAGGATGAAGTCAATCTAATGACTTATGTCTCTCATAGGGGTTAGTACATTGGGCATATCTGCCACCATGATACCCTTATATTTGTCCAACAATTCCTGCACTTAGGGATTTTTTCCTTGTTGGTTTTAGACAAATCAGAACTGTCTTTAGGTTTCAAAATTAGAGCATACCCCTGGGTTCCTTATTCTTTCAAAGTATGGAGAAACTCTTTCCCACTCATTAACATGATACTTGAGCCTACATTCTTGTCTACACCCTCTTCTGGTAAAGGATCCATCTTATACTGTCTACCATTCTTAGTGATCACAAAGGAATTTGACTTACCATCATCTTGGGCTTGTACATCATACTGCCAAGGTCTTCCTAATAGTAAATGGCATGCATCCATGGGAATTATATCACACAAATTTTTATCTCCATATTCCCCTATCTGAAATTTGACCCAACCTTGTTCATCAACCAAGATTTGCTACCCTTTGTTCAGCCATGACACTTTGTATGGACTCACATGTGGTAATCTTCTCAAATTTAGTTTCTCTACCATTTCTACTGAAACTAAATTTTTAGTGGAGCTAGAATCAACAATTACCTTACACCTCTTGCCAGAAACTTTACACAGAGTTCTAAATAGTGTTTTCCTTTGTAGTGGTACTTTGTTTTGTGGCACCTTCAGCATTGTTCTTCTCATCATGAGACTTTCACCATCTTGTACTGGAGCTGCACTTCCCATAGGTGAGTTCACACTCTGACAATCTTCTTCTTGAATCAGCTGGCTCCTTCTCTCTCCTCCATGAGAGCTTGAGGATTTCTCCAGACATCTACTTATTATGTGCCCAATTTGGTTGCAATTATAACATCTTCCCATGAAGACATTAGGACCTCTACCTGGTCCACCAAATTTGCCTCTCCCATTAGGTCTCCTTCCTCTGAAACCCTCTCTGGAACCAGATTCTCCACTATGTTCTTACTGACTGGACTCCCCTTGATTCTTCTGGAACTGATTTCTTCCACAAAAGCTATTTCTGCCCCTAAAATTCTTTCCACCTCTGCCTCTGGTCTGCTATTCTCCTTTTCTTTTCTACTTCTCTTCTACTCTCAGTGCCACCTAGAAACATTTGTCCATGATTTCTGGTGTCAAGATGGTAATCTCATCTTGTATACTATACTTCAGGATATTAGTATACCTGGCAACTCTTCCTTTCTCATCTTCAGCATGTCCACACCTTAGGGACAATTTATGAAATTCCTCTGTATAGGTGGATACATCCATATCCTTTTGCCTGAGGTTCTACATTTTCCTATATATCTACACTTCATAATCTGCTGGTAAGAACTAAGCCTTGATCCTCTCTACCATCGGATTCTAGGATGAGATCATGCTCTTGCCACTCTTCACCCTTTCTCCCTGGGTGTAGTTCCACCACGTGAGTGCAGTGCCCTTGAATTTTGTCTTTGCAAACTTGATTCTTCTATTCTGTAGTACCTCTTTGTACTCGAAGTAATTGTTCAAAGCCTCGATCCATTCGATGACTTCTTCTATGTCCATCTTTCTACTAAACATTAGAATCTCCATTCTTGATTCAAATGATTCCTTACCGAGTCATTTTATGGCCTCTAGAAATTGTTTCTAATCTACAAATATATCTGTCTGTCCTGGGGTTGTTTCCTCTTCCCCATCTTCTCCTTCTTCATCAGACTCCTTGTCTGATTTCTTACCTTTTCCCAAGGTCTTCAACTCAGCTTGAAGTGCTTCCTTGACTCCAGTCTTGATCAGCTACTCCATTTCCTTAAATTTCTTGACCACTTCGGTGGTCATTCCCTTTGGAGCCATCTCGCTAGCCCCTCCTTCACTTTCTCTGTCTGACATAAACATTCACAGACAATGCCAACACTTGATGTAGACCTTTCGCTGGCTCTGATACCAAAATGATGCAGAACGCATAATGGAAGCAGGCAAAACTTAACAATAAACTACCAAACTATGGTATATGCATAACATTACTTGCTATAGCCAGCTACTATACACCAATTCACTGTTACGACCAGTCATATGCGCGCCTTTGTGATGTACATTCGCCATGTACATTTGAAACTTACGCCAATGGATTTCTACTATTGGCGTGACTTGGATTATCAGTCGGATTTACCACTGAGTTGTTGTCTCCCCGATCACGCTGATATCACATTCAAACACATTCATCGGCTAGATTTCAATCATCAGTGAACACTAGGGTTTCCAACTATTAGTGTGAATAGGGTTACTTTGCTATCTAGCTCTTTGTTAGGTTGTTCTCCGCTTTAGCTCTTTTCACACTAGGTTATGTTTACTTAGGGACTTTTTCACTTAATCCCACATTGGTTGTGTATTGAGCCTCTTGGGTGGAATATCCTATATATACCCACCTCTTTCTCTCATATGAGCATCCCATTTTATTGTAATGCTTTGCATTCTCTTGAGTTGAATACAATTTATTTACCTCATATCTGATTTATATTTTGCTTTCTCTCAATCACTTGTATGCTTGGGTAGAAATCTAACATGGTATCAGAGCGGTTGTGAGTTGTGGGTTAGCATTTTTTTAGAAATCTGAGAGTGTAGAGTTGTTTTTCGAAGCACATGAGTATGCTCTTCTCTTGTATCTTCAGATGATCTGGAGAAACAGAAAAGTGTAGAGAAAACTCTAGTTTGTGAGTTGTGGGTTTTGAAGCACATGAGTATGCTCTTCTCTTGCATCTTCTGATGATCTGGAGAAATAGAAAAGTGTGGAGAAAACTCTAGTTTGTGAGTTGTGGGTTTTGAAGCACATGAGTATGCTCTTCTCTTGCATCTTCTGATGATCTAGAGAAATAGAAAAGTGTGGAGAAAATTCTAGTTTCTGGGGGGGTTCATATTTTGACTTGCCAGTTGCAATTTTTTTCATAGCTTCCTCAAGACTCTTTGAGCTAAAATCTAGCAATCAGCTTGCATTTTATTTATTCTGATCAATCTTACAGGTTGCAGCATGCATTTGTTTGTCTTAGGTAGCTGATTTAGTCTTTGCATGTCATTTTTTTGGTGCAAAATATATTTTTTTCAATTAGAGTCACATTTTTTGTAGATCACAGAGAAAAACACCTTCTGGGTTTTGTTCACAGCACCAAAAAACCATCTGGGTATCTATTAGTTTTTGTATATAGCTTATATATTTTGCAGAAGCAACATCATAAAGCTACAGCAAAACCCCTCTCCATTGGCATTTTGGAAATTGCGGTTCAACTTCCAAAGGCTGTAACTCGAGCTCCCGACCTCGGATTTGCGAGATTATTTTTTTGATTTTGGCTAAGTTTTCATGTTCTACATGCTGGTACAATCATTTTTTTATTTCAGTGTATAGATTTTTCAGTAATCTCATATTCTCACATGTGACTCTGCATGTTCCCATTTTTGGAACTTTCAAAAGTGCATAACTTTTGCATACAGCATCGGATCAAGGTGATTCTTTTCTTGAAAATGCATGTTTTTTCATGTACTTCGCAGTGGTACTTCTAATTTCATTTGGGTTTGTCCCAAAATTGTAATTTTAATATATGTTCATTTTGTGAGGATTTGTAAAAGCATTGAAGTCAAGTCCACTCAACGTTCTCTTGCTAGTGGCCATTGTAACTGCACTACTTATAAAGTGCCAAATCATTTTACTTGGGGGGGGCTTCTTCATTGAATAATTCAAGGGTCTCTTGGTATTCTTACTTTTGTTGGATTTAGTCTTTTGATTGGACTTATGTATGATTAAATTTAAGGTGTAATCATGGGTATCACAAAGTATCCAGTTGTAATTGAACTAAAAAGGGGTAACTATAAGTCTTGGAGAGATGGTATGCTGAAACATTTCAGATGGCTTAATCTTCTGCCCTATCTCTACAAACTTGTTCCTCAACCAATATCATTTCAGAAAAGCATTGTATGGCATCAAAAGAATGGTTATGTAGCAGCATTTCTTGGTTCAAATGTTAACTTTGACACAATGAGTACATTAACATGGGTTTCTTCCCCTCGTGCTTGTTGGACCAAACTTTGGGAGATGTATGGTGACTTGGATGAGTCTCCATTTCCTAAGGATCCTGTTGCAGATTGTTTAAAATCACTTGATTTTTTTCTACCATATGATTTTAAAACAACTATGAAGCTTGATGAATGGAAAGCACTTGAATGTCCAAATGACATAGAGACTTTTCTTGATAGTCCTCCTTCAGAGACTTCATGTGATCCAGCATTAGTAGATATTTCACATGTTCATACTAAGCCATCTTGTGTGGACATATCATTTGGGGATGAACAATGTAGTCTTGTGACATGCATTGAGATCTCATCTCCTTCATTACCTATTGCTCTATCTGAGTCCAGTGTAGCTCCTTTCATGGCTTCCAGTGATTCTGTGCAGCAGGCTCATATCAGTCTTCTAGAAGTAGTTACTTGGGATATAATCCTACCAGACATCTCATCCTTGTTTGTGGAGTCCCACATTGTAGATTTGGGAGACACTATTGATTTCATTCATCTTCTATTTGATGGAGTTGATTCTTCTTCAGATGTTTTGAGGGCACATTCGGACCCTCTTGTTCCTTCTTTGCCTACATTTGCTTCTATAGTGATAGTTTCTATAGATACTCATGAGTCCACACATCCAACTTAGTCATCATTCATGTTGACATCCTCTGCAGAAGTACCAGATTCTCATTGGTCCAGTTGTCTTACCGATGGTGAGCACCATACATCCATGGTTATTGTACCTGAATCTTCTATGGTACCTGATCCATATCAGTATTTGTCACAGTTTGGTATTGTCTTAGAGATCATTGGGCAACATTTGGAGAAGGTTTCCTTGTCTTTAGAGAAGATATCATCTTCTGAGATTGTTCTTCATCCTCCTATTCAGTCACAGTTTGGTAGTGGATTGGAGACATTTGAGCAGTTTTTAGGAGCATCATTGTTGTCTTTGGATCATGTGCAAAGTTCAAAGATATTTATCTTTCTTCCTTCATATTCCTTTCAGGAATGGGAAGAAATCCTACATACATTATTGGTCTTGTTTCTTCCTAAGGGGAGGAACATTGTTCGGCGATCATGGATCATCTTCAACATTCATTTTCGGGCATCTACCATTAGTGTAGGACACTCTACATTGAGCGGGGGCTATTTGGGCTGTCTTCTTTTCCTCTCATGGGGGAGTTTTTTCCCACTGGGCTTTCTCCTTCCTTTTCTATTTGAGGGGTTTCTTTGTACATGGGTACCTCATTAGGCCTTGTTGTCAGGACCCATCTTTGCATTTTGTTTACATTTACCCCTAAGTTGTACTTAAGGGGGGGTGTTAGTGTGAATATGGTTACTTTGCTATCTAGCTCTTTCTTAGGTTGTTCTCTGCTTTAGCTCTTTTCACACTAGGTTAAGTTTACTTAGGGACTTTTTCACTTAATCCCACATTGGTTGTGTATTGAGCCTCTTGGGTGAAATATCCTATATATACCCACCTTTTGCCGCTACTCCTATACACCTTTGCATAGTCTGCCTTCACTGAACCCTAGCACATAAAAATGATAGGCGAACTACTGTGTGTGACCCGTGAAATGGAACATCTGCGCCGCTGAAACAAAGAAACAAATAGGAAATGAAAAAATATATATATACAATGAAGCCATTCCACTGATTTTGATAGAAATCTTATCATTGGAATGCTTCATATCAACATGTGGCAACAATAGGAAAACACAAAGGAAAGGAAAGCTACGGTTATGTATTTATAGAGAATGGGAAACAAAATTGAAAACATAGAAAAGATCGATTCCTCCTTAACAAAGCTTGATTACATTCGCACAGTTACATTCAATCACAATATCATTTGACTGATCACACTCTCAATCCCTAATCTGTATGCATTTGATTTATTTCTCTTGGTTTTATAGATTCACCCAGAGTAGTACCAAATCCATTCCAAGCGGCTGGGAGACTGATTCTAAGCGGGTAGGAAACACTACTGCCTATTTTTGGCATTATTGCTATTTTTAGCATTAGGCGATTACAATAGTCAAATGTCACTTAGGACTTACAAAATGAACCTAGACATAAACTAAAATGAAAATGCATTGGTCAATAGACCTTATTACAACATAAAAAAAAACATGAACTTAAATGCCTCACGGAGGCCACTTGTGTTAGGTGCCCCTGCACCAACAATACATCCTGATTCCTTCATACATTCCACTTGAGTGGGAATTTAGTAGTATGGTAGCTCAAGGTTTCTATCTTCAAAAACAAAGAGTCATCATTTGTTGCATATGGATCTATGATAGCATTCACAATGTGACATTCTATGCCAAATTTATTTGTTTTCTTTGTGGATGCACACGTGGACCCTATCTTGCAAGGATTTTAGGACTATCATCTTTATGGGTGTCGTTCTAGTCCTCTTCTCTTTCTTTTCTCTCTTTTTGAGGGGATTTTCTCCCCACTAGGATTTCTTCCTTTCTCTGCCTTATGAGAGATTGCATTGTACTTGGGTACCTCATTAGGTCTAGTTGTCGAGACCCAATTTTTACTCTATACCCACCTAAGGTATGCTTAAGCGAGAGTGTTAGTGTATATTTAATCTCATGCATTATTAACATGCACATGGATAATTCATATATAATTTCATTCATTGCTTACATGCACGTGAGTTAATTCCACATGGCATTAAGGCTACTTAGGTGTTCTAGTTAGTGAAAGTTCACTCACCATTGCATGTGGATCTTCGGGAAGTTAACTCACCACTACTCTCATCCAGTTGTAGTTATGGAGAGTTATCTTCTCCATCATTTTCTTTGCTTCTCTCCTATAAATTTACATCACAGTTCAAGGGTAAATGTATTGTGGAAAATTATTTGATTGCTTTCATCTCATCTTGTTTGTATTGCATAGTTTCATTTTTATAACTTGTAGGGCATGTGATTGTTTATCTCTTGTGGCTCGAATAGTGCCAACATTCTACTAGTAAATCTCAGCCCTCACAAGATTAAAAGGCACACAACAAAAAGAGGAAACGAACAAAGAATGGTAGTGGAAGGCCATGTGACTCAGAAAATAAAAGGAAGCTTAACTTAATACCCATGTATGTTTATCAATAGGAAAATGATTTGTAAAGCCCCTATTTTTAGTTTAATGGAGAAGAATACTATTTTATGTTGTTTAATGTTAGGTGAATATGGTTTTCTTCATTTGTGTATATCAGTCTTTGACCACTATAATCTCTTATTTATTTTTTTACGTTGAAGGGTGATTCCTTTCCCTTATGTTTAGGAATAGTGTGTATCTGTGTGTATATATGTATGTGTGTGGGGGGAGGTTGTTTATAGAAATAGGGTTGAGTGTGCAGTTCCTAACAAAAGGTCACTTGTAACAATTGTACTTGTGGTTGATGGTTAATTGAAATTGGTTTAAGTGATTATAGGGCTGCATGCAACAAAGGTCAAATAGGGTGTCCCTAAGGAGTGTAGCCATCAACATGGTGTTAGAGAAAAACTACAACTCTACTAAAAGGTGTATTGTGGGATTTAAAGTTCATCAAAGTTTAGCAAGGTGGGGGTTCATGTAAAGAATAGAGCATGTGTCCCTATAGAAAAGAAGGTTGTATCTAGGAGAGTTGTAAGAATAAAGAGTGAGTTAGGCCAACAAAATATCATCAAGAAGAAGGGTAGTAGAGTTTATTGTAGCAACAAGATATGTAGGGAAAATTGACGAAGTAATGAAATTTATAAGGGAAGCATAGAAGATAATGGATTTCCTCAAGGGTAGAAAAAGACGTCATGCTCATAACATGGTAGATAATGATAGTGAGGATAGAAAATATTTGGAGTAGTAGTTACATAAAGAAGAAGTTTGAGTTTATGATTAAATCCTTGAGGGAGACTAAGAAAATATTGGAAGCCTTAGGGAATGAAGAGAGAAGAAGCCACAGAGTTGAATGAGTTGTACCACAAAAGGGGGAAAAGAGGAAAACTAAAAGATGATAAAAGAAGATGGATGATATTTCCTTGAGATTCATTGAGTAGGTAGGAATTCCATGTGAGCAGATCATGAAAGTAAAGATGGGTCATGAGCATCCCAACTTGAATATCTCATATACAACAAGTTAGAGGAGAAGAGAATCCTTATGGATTAAGACAAGGAAGAGGATGCAACCTACATGCTGAAAAAGTTGGGACAATATCTATGAAGGAGGAGGATGTAACTCATAAGATGCAAATGGCTAACAAGATAGCCATGGTGGAGACAAGTAAAAAAGGGAAAGAAAAACTCCTATGCTTTTGTTAACAAATTTGTGTTTGTAGATTTAGATGATAGTATCAATGAAGAAGGGGATGAAGATATCCTCGTGATAGAGGATGAGACTACAATAGAGGCATTACAAGAAGAGGAAGGCATGAAGGTGCTAGTGCATGCATGTGAAGTTGGAGAAAAGATTGAGAGGGAAGAAGCATTACAACCGTTGATGAGTATGAAAAGGAGGTAGTAGCTAAAGAAATGCTACAAAATGGTGGTCTCAGTCAAAGAATCTTGGTACTTGAGGAGAAAGGTGAGCGAAGGTGCCATGAGAAATGCACGATGAAAGAATGTAGCCAAGAGGTTGTAAGTGGGAGTGAGAGGGCTCCCAAGATGTTGCAAGTAAATATAGCAAAGGATTAGTTCATGTATAAGACTACAAGGGTGAAAGAAGAAGTCACCAACGAGATACAATGAGAGTAAGTTTAGGTTCTATAATTGAGTGTAACAATGGAGTGCAGGAAGAGTGTTGCACACAAGTTTCTACAAGTTAGTGTAACAAGCGAGCATAATGATGATTCTATGTGGAAGAAGCTACAAGTAAGTGCAAAAGTTAAAAGGTGCAGGCATGAAGCTATAAGTGGAGTTGGGATAGTTCTAGAGATGCTACAAGTAACTATAGCAAAGCAAGTTGACTGTGTAGGTAAATATGTTTATAGTGGTGTCTTCACAGTATTGAAAGTTAGAGTAGTGAGTGACAAGAAAATGATGATGATAGTGGATCCAGTCAAGGAATGTGAGTAGAATACAATAGGAGAGATGTTAAAATTAGAGACAATAAGAAACAAGATCCTATAGGTGTGGACGTAATGGAGGAGAGAATGCATGATGTTGCATCTAAGGTCTTGTAAGTAGGCATAGTCTATGATAGAAAAGGAGTGCTACAAATAAACGTAGAGTGTGACAATAGTATGATGTTACAAGTAGACTTGACAAGTGATGGTAGCAATGAACCTTCCAAAGCAGAAGATTTGATGGATACATGTGCCAAGGAGAACTTGGGGAAGGATAAAATGGAAATGTAGATTGTCGGTTTGACAAGTGAAAGCCTATGGGTCAAAAAATACAATGAGGAGAACCATGAAGATGTAGTAATTTCATAAGATGCACATATTGAATAATAGGTACTCAACTTGGATGACACTAATGGGTGTAGTGATGTAGCAAAGATTGTTGGTAAGAAGGGAGATCTAATGAACATGTTATTTGAGTTTACAATGTATTCAAAAACATGTTTGGGAGATAACTTTATAGACAAGGATGAAGAGTTATTGTTTGGGGTAAAAAATTGAGATGTGGAATATGAATTCATACAAATAGAGATGGTGAATGAAAGAGAGAGGAAGAATGTATCCTTATAAATCCACCATGAGCTAGAGATTCATGCTGAAAGTGTCATTGCAACAACAATATATGAGTTATCAGATGATGATGAGGAGAGGATAAACATAGATTCTCAAGGGGTTTCCACAAAATGAGTAGGAATTACAAAGTGAAGAACTTGTTTAGAAGATACACAACAATTATATGATAGGGCAAAAGCATGTTAGAGATAGAGGTAGAGGAAATGAGTTTAATCTTTTGACTAATGGTATGGTCATATAAGATGAGTTGTTTGTATTGTATATACCGCAAGGGAGAGCAAGATGATCCATGATCATGGAGGACAAAAATTATTCTAGATATATGGAGATTTAATTGCATATTGGGTGGGAGGATGAGGTGAATAAATGGGTTATATTGAAGGCACAAAGGTGGAAGAAGCATATGGGAGTATTATGCAAGGGCATCATGGAGGACAATTGGAGGTAGCAATTTCTTCTAGGAGTTGTTTTCAAAATTTAAAATTTCTAGTTGTTTGGAGAACCATTCTACATCCTTGTATTGACATTTATGCCTAGCCAAAGGGAAGATACAAAGATTAGCTAAGTTTGAATTTTCTCAAACAACCGATGACTAAATGTTTTATGATTTGTGCTCCAAAAAAGGATTTTAGGTGGGATTTTGGAAGAATGGACTGAGAAAACTTGAGGTTGAACCCCCTTTTTTAGATGTGGAATTTTAGGAGACCCATTTTTGGTGCTCAAATGATAGAGAGGATTTTGATTGAGTGTTTTGTTTAGCTGACATTCTTTACTAGCCTTGGTGCTCAAGGTAGGAAGGTTGTAGATTTAGTGAGAGGAATATTTGTTTGGAAAGGATAATTTTGGTTTGTTTTGGAGCTGTTCCTATTTATTAGAGCTGAATCAATGGCACTAGGCAAGTGGGAAGGACCGTCTTGATCTAAGGATGATTTTTAGTTGCAGAAAGGAATGGCTAGCATTTAGTGTAGTCATTTTGTAAAGCTGAAACTAGATTTGTGTTAGATTCTAGAAAGTTTGAGGGAAAGATTATAAGGTTTTCAAAGAGAAAATATAGATGTGTGAGTAGATAAGGAGTATGACATAAGAAAAATAGAGTAGGGGAGATTGTACACTAGGAAAAGAGGGGAGATTTAAAGGCATTTCTTAACTAGTTCAAATAGGTCGTGTAATGGTACATTCTCCTTAATTTTTAGAATAGAGAGTAGATGAGGTTGGTAGATGCATGATCTTCTATAGTATACAAATGCGTATATACCCAAGAAGTATTATCTACTACTTCATCTAAGGATAATGCAATAAAATTTAACTTTTATTTTTTTTCTATACCTCATATTTTTCTATCTCAACACAACAACTTACCCATTCCTATTCATTGTTTATTGGTCAATGTGTGTTAAGAAAGTTAGAAATGCCTATAAAAGATTTAAAAGCTATATATTTTGGGTAGTTTATCGGAGGATTCATTCTAGTAAAATATTAAAAGAAACACTCAACTAAATAGTTTTTTTCCATTTGTGTTTGTTTCATCATATTTCCAAATAGAGAATTTATTGAACCTCCACATGCTACAACTTTCTCCTTTTTTTCAATAAATGCATCATATTCTAGGACATGCTTGACATGAAGACATTATTCTTTTTTTCTCATCTTATCAATGATTTTTATTCTCCATCTATGATTTATTTTTCATAACTTTACCAACATGTTTCTCGATTGTGTCAAGTTTTATCTATAACTTCTTGTCCTTACTATATTTCCAACTAAAAATTGTACACCTACATTTTATAGCAGGTTCAACTTTGTTTAAATTCTTCATTAGTTCAATGAATGGGTACTTTGACACCCAATTAATCTCAAAATTTCTTAACAAGTCCCACTTATGCCTCGTTTTTAATTGGCTTTTCTTTTCCCCTTCTATGCAAGTACTACATTTTCATTGATCACTTGTTGAGGTTAATTTATTAATATTATCATTATTTCTACCCTTAGTCTCCTCTAGAATATCCTCTAACATTATCATCCAACTTATTATAATCTTCCCTTGTTCATTAATAGATGGTATAAATCTTCATGTTATATCTTGATATAATTGACCACAAACATTACTGAAGTATGACATTATGTTTCTACATTTTGATGAGCTCCCTCTACCACAAACATGAAACTTGCTCCTACTAAACATCTCTCACAAATTAAAATTTAAAAAAAATGTCCTTGTCCTTAAGCTTAGGCATAACTATCAAAGACTCAACACTAATAGTTTTTGGTATCGCCTATATTATATAACAATGAAACTAAATAGTAAATAGACAAAATCAACAAGAAAGAAGCATACAATATATATATATATATATATATATTCCTAAGGCCTAGATGTCTCCCTACTCAATATCATCTATAAAAATAAAACCAAACTAATAAATAGATAAATGAATAGGAGAAATCATATATTCTAAGACAATAAAGAAATTATCACTTTCCTTTCAATCACTCACTAATGCCTATAGTTGTAACTAGTTTATGATTTGATTTGAAAGACAGAGTAAAATTTGGCAAATCTTGCATGATTGTAAAATAGTCCAAATAAATATTGCATGAATTAGATCACAATAAAAAGTATATGTTGTAATATTTAAGACCTAATTATGGACCTAAGATTAGCATGTCACTGTCATGGTATTGAATAATTGGTTCTCACACATGGTGAACTTTTAATGCTATTGGTGAATATGTTGGCTAATTAAGACATTCCTCCAAAATTCCAAGTGAATCCCTATTATAAACACATAGGTTATTGTGGTGAAAATATTAATTATAAATGTCTCAAAAATAAATTGGTGGTGATTTAACATGCACATGACAAATAAAACATAAAATCCTAGCAATTTGGGCCCCTAAAAGTTGCAATATATTCGGCAAATTCACATTGGCCAATATAAAGAATTCATCAATTGGAAAAGATTCATCACTAAAAAAATCATTGAGCAACATAGTTCATGAACATAGTTATGTAAATTTTGATAGAGATCATGGGCTCACAAATTTGTAACCTTGGGTGTTTGATGTAGGAGCATCACATCAAGACTAATGGATACCTCATTTTCTACCATGATTTCTCAAGTTTAGAAACCCTAGCACTAGTTTGGAATTTGAATCTTTTGATAACCCTTGAGGGTGAAGTAGTCATTTAACTTGCTTCAACTAATCATTTATGCACAACGAAGAGAAGCATTAAGAGGCTTGTAGTTTTGATATCCAACAAGGTTTCTCCTACATTATATATGTCAATTTTTGGAAATGAAAGAGGAGATTTTAGTGGGAGGTAAGAGTATTAAAACCCATATTGCAATAGATAAACTATTATGAAGGCCTAATTTGGTGTTCAAATAGAGACTCAACTAGGAATTTTGATGGACTCAAACATTGGGAAAAGATAGAAGGGTGTTCTGTGTAAGGGAAGAGTGTAAGAAGTTGGCATGTAGGAGGAAGGAAAATAGGTGTGCAACAATAACAAAAGAATATATCTATATGTCTCCCCATAGATATAGAATAAGATAAAAGAGGGCGACATGAATAGGAGAAACCACAGGTAGAAATTGGAGGAGATAATGGGACCAAACATATGGAGAAGTTTTGATATGAAGGCTATATGGTTGGAAGAAACATAAGGCACATAACAAAGAGAGGGTTCGAATGTGTAGGTGTGTGAAGGGCCAAGGATTAATATGAATTAAAGGGGTTTGTTTTTTAGTAGAGGACACATGTTGAAGTCTTTAGTAAGTGTGGGAGTTGTGAGAGTTGTCCCTTGCTATGAGAAGCTACTAGGTTTCATGTCTAAGAATAGGGGGTGTAGTTCCCTCTTTTGTGGTGATTATTAAAAATTTTAATACCTATTTTTTGTTGTAATTATAGTTAATACACTGAAGAAAGCTTTATTTTAACACTACTCATTTTATTGTGTGTGTATATGTGATCAAGATTTATTCCTTGATTTGGTGGTTGTTATCTTGTCTAGGTTGGATTATGTGTGTTAGAAGCATAGACATGTGCATATGTGTTTTTGGATGTCTATTATTGTGTTGTCTACAAAAACATGGCAATGTGTAGAGGTTGAGTGAAGTCACTTGCAACATCTGTTATGTTGGGTGTGAGTTGTAGAAGCTAGCTTGAGCAGTTATAAGACTACCTACACCAAGTAAGACTTGATGTTTGGAAGGCTACATGTATTTCTTTTGGTAATGAAGTGTCCCTGAACTTGCTTGTGAGGGGTTCTATTTCTAAGTTCTGAGTTCAAGCATGGCATCATAGGGGTGTGGTAGCATCACTTAATACAAAATATTGATGAAAGGGAGAACTTGGTGGTGAATTTCCACACATCATTAGCAAGGAACATTATAGAAAATAGTAAGCAAATATTTTTTCTCCTATGCTTAAGATGTTATAAGATGGAAATGATATTTTCAAATCAATAATAGGGAAAAAATTACATCCATCATATTGGAATACCTCCTCACAAACAAATTGTTAGTTCCATATATTATAATGGAGGAAATACCAAGGCTATCTGTGTGGTTGTAGGAGGAGCAGTTTACCATTTGGGTACTAGACTTCATTGTGGACAAAGCTATTTCTAGGCTAGAAAAGTCTTTGTTGGATAAATTCTTTGGAATAAGACCAAAAGTTGATGTCTTCAGATCATGGGCTAGAAGAAAATAGGTGTCATATAGCTATTTCAAAAGTGGTGTAATGTCTAAGGGAGTCTTTCTAATCTCCTTCTCAAACCTAAGAGATCATGAAAAAACCCTTTTAGGGGGGCCATGATTTATGGGTAGGAGAGAGATTTTTCATATGAAATGGTGGCAAGTTTTGATCTAGAGAAGTGTATTTACAATATTCTAATATGGGTGAATCTCCTAAGATTTCCCTTGGAATGTTGGGAGGAGGAGGTTATGGCAGGTATTACTACAAGCATCAGTCAACTCATACATATAGATCAAACTACACTTTCTAGGAGGCATTTGCTTTATGCCAAATTTTGTGTCCTTAATGATTTGGGGAAGAAGCTTCTATCTTTTGTCTCCTTGTCTTCAAAATTTGGTATTTGGATTCAACATATTGACTATGAGAACACTTTGGTCTTGTGTTGTATCTGCATTCAATAACTAGTCACTCTTCGAATGGTTGTATGGCCAATAGTTTGGATAATAGGACATATGGATATGTAAAGAAATATGATAAAGCACTATCCAATAAGGATCATGTCTCTCCCATGCATGAGGAAGAGGTCGGGCTTGTTGTGCTTGGTGAAAATAATAACAACAAGTTTTTGACTGGAAAAATGTCTAAAAAGAATTTGTTAAACATGTTGGAATAGCCAAGGATTCTCTGTAATAGTTGATATTCACTCTCACAATATGGAAATCAACAAATAGAGATAATAAATCAATGATATATTGATGAACCTAATTTGAGCATAAACATATATTAATCTCACTTGATAATTTACATAGGAATTCCTTATTATATAGGCATGGATGAGGCAATCCACCTTGCATGTGGATTGACAAGTGCCCTATGGTGTGGCACATGTACGTAGACAAGTGCCCTATAGGTGTCAACCTTTAGATCACTTGGAATGTGAAAACCAACAACCTTTGTTGACAAGTGTTGGATGACTACAAAGTGTATTTTGAGGTGAGATTGAAAGTCTTCCAACCTCAAAAGGTATGCACTTGAGGTTTACCAAAAAACTAGGTAACCTCTAAAGGCCTAAAAGGTTACACATTTAGTTAGACAAGATGTTGCCTAACCTCATCAACCTAAGTACACTTTATCTATAGTGAATAGATAAATTATTCACTCTAACACCCCCCTTAAGTTATACTTGGGGAGATCATAAAAGTGCAAGAGATACATAAATATGGGTCCCAACTATTAGGCCATGTTAGGTAGCCATGTACAGAGTTTCTCATAAAGTGGAGTAAAGGAGAAAAACCTATGGGAACAAAAAACAAGTGAATAAGAAGGACTTATATCATGACCCTGCTAGGAAAACTTCTATCACACGTGTACAATAAATTTCCCCAAAATAGTGGATACAAAGAGAGACCTGGAAGCCCCCCATAAGATATGCTGCAGTGCTTGTAGATGTTCGATGAAGTGTGTTGAAGCTGCTCTGTGAATGTTGAACAATGTTTCTCCCCTTAGGAAGAAAGAGAACTAGAAATAGGTGCAATGAATCTTCCCAATGAAGAAGAAGATGATAAATCTTTGGATGTTGCACAAAATCCAAAGATAAGTATGAAGCCTTCACAAAATGATGATGGGCCTCTATGATAGTACTAAAATCCTCTAAAACCTACTCCATAAGAACTGATGCTAAGGATGAAGATGGATGAACAATAGCATCAAGATGGTTATCATCAAAAGTATCTACCAAATATGCATAGTGAGAATCAAAAAACAAACATGAAATCTCTGCCAAGTTCTAATCCCAAAAAACTGGTGCTGGAAGACTGATGGAAGTAGCCGACTGATGGAAGTCTGTGGGAACCAAAGATGTAGATTCATAAGGAGATGTGATCTTAGGAAGAACCGATGCTCAAATATCTATATTGAATCTCCTTAACCAAGTGTAATGCATGAAGATCATCATGCAAGTCTGCAATATGTGAAGAACCAAAGCAATGGAAAGAGTATAAGTGAGACCCATGATTTGCTTTTCCCATTGCAACAATGTCTCTACTCTACAACTCCCTTATGATCACTGAATTAGGCATGAATTCAACTATTTTCCCTATCCCACTATGAGTGATTTGATAAATGGAAAGGACATTATTGGATAAAGAAGGGACATTAAAAACATCATTGATTGTGCCTTCACCAATTTCTATAATGCCTTTTCAAAATGTTGTCATGTAAGTGTTATTTCCCATGAGAATAGGTGGATCTGAACCTAGTTCATAGGTGGAAAACACATCTTTTGAATTTTCCATGTGATGGGAAGCCTCTGAATCTAGAAGCCACTTAGGTGATGCAATATTAGTAAAGGAAACCAATTCTATTCCTTCATTCTTATTCACATTTGAAGATGATGGAGAGGAAAAGCCACCTGAGGAGTTGATTTTATTCTTCTTAGTAAGAAGTTCTAACTCATCTATTCAAAGTTTGAGGTTATCTCTTTCCTTTTCAAAATAACGGTGCTCTTCATGCCCAAGTTTGTTACAATTACTACAAGTGGGCCTTTCCTTAGAATTTTTCCCTATGGATGGGGTAGTTTCTTCATTTTGAGGTTTATATTTTGATCCCTTAGATAGGTCCTTGTTTGCTTTCTTCACCTTAGGAGTTGAATTATTTTCACTAGCAACTAGAGCATGATTTGATGAAGACTTGAGTGTGCCCATTTGAATTAGTTTATCTTGCTCCTGTGTTAGAGAAATAGCAAACTCAACAAGTGAAGACATAGTGAAGTGACTTCCTAATGAGCATTGTGTGGCATAAATAGTTGAAACAAACACTGAATAATCTAGGCCTAACTTTGATAAGATACTGAGGATTAATTGATCATCTTCTTTTTCAATCTTACATATCTTCAAATTTGACCTTAATAAGTTTAACTTGGTGAAGAAATGATTGAGATATTAATTCATTCTCCAAGTGATGACCCCTCATTATATCTTGCTTGCCAAACAATGTTTCTAATGTTAGTAAGACTTCATTAAGTGTTTTAGCATCATTGACATAAAATAATAGGTCTGGAGAAATGGCCATACAAATAATGTCACAGGCTTCATCAAGTCTATTAAACCACTTCCTCTTTTGAGAAGCCGTGGTAGGTTCAAGTTCCAATCCTGTAGCTACTCTATGTACACCCTTTTGGTTAAGTTGTAAATCCATTGCATGTTTCCGTGAATGATAATTAAAAGGAGTTAATAGGTTAACCATTGCAAGAAAGAAGGCAACCCCCCTGAAACTATGAAATTTGTCCCACTAATTAGGCGACTTTGATAAGACACTGAGGATCAATTGATCATCTTCTTGTTCAATCTTACATATCTTCAACTTTGACCTTAATGAGTTTAACTTAGTGAAGAAATGATTGAGACATTAATTCATTCTCCAAGTGATGACCCCTCATTATATCTTGCTTGCCAAACAATGTTTCTAATGTTGGTAAGACTTCATTAGGTGTTTTGGCATCATTGACATGAAATAATAGGTCTGGAGAAATGGCCATATAAATAATGTCATAGGCTTCATCAAGTCTATTAAACCACTTCCTCTTTTGAGAAGCCACGGTAGGTTCAGGTTCCAATCCTATAGCTTCTCTATGTACACCCTTTTGGTTAAGTTGTAAATCCATTGCATGTTTCTGTGAATGATAATTAAAAAGAGTTAATAGGTTAGCCATTGCGAGAAAGAAGGCAACATCCTTAAAACTATGAAATTTGTCCCACTAATTAGGCAACCCCCCCCCCCCCCCGCTCCAATTTTTACACTTTATAGCTAAGTCTGTTTGACAATGTGAATAGGTCCAATGCATGGGAAATATACAATTACCAACTTTTGCAAAAAAAAGCGGTGTGCAATTTTGAGCAACTAAACAACAGTTATTTCACTAACAAGGTCTCGTAAATGGCCTATTTTAATATATGTGCACTAAAACAGAAAAAAAATGCCTATGACAAGAAAAAACCTAGCCTTCCAACGACTAGTTGGATTTAGCAAAAAAAAGCTCAATAAATTGGTTTGACTTGAGAGGGGGTATTGGCCTCCTGCCAAACCAAATCTCTCCCTTTGTCTTCGACCGATGAAGATACAAGGATTCAATGCTATTGAAAACAAATTTTCCCAAATATGTAGATAATACAAACATAAAACAGTCAACAAGATTCCCTAATCGTTGGTGAATGAGTCCAAACAGGACTCTTCAAAACAGTTGGCCCAATAAAGATATAGATATAGGCTTGAGATAAGGCTAACAGGATATTTCAAATGATGCCAAGGCCGACTAACAGTCCTTCATGGTCACAAGGGGCCTAAATTTTGGCCTGGTGAGCAATGGAAGAGGCTGCTAGAGCCCTGAAGGTCCACACTTGAAGCTAAATTTTGGGCCCGCAAAGACTTGTAACCAGAAGTGGACTGCACAAAACATTCAAAATAGCGACCAAAGAGAGGAGCGAAGGAGCTTTAGAAGACTGCGATAGGGGCCTTCCAACATCTTCAAATATGTCTAATGTCTGTGAAATGCAGTTGTGACAGCAACCTACAATGAACAAATGATGTCAACGGTGATAAAAGACCTTACAATGGCTAGCCATTGGAATGGCGACCATGAATGGAGACTGTCAACCTCATATTGGATTAAGAGCTGAAGAAACTTTGACTATGAAAACACCTTGCAAAACTATGGTGCCCCTTCCTACAAGATGGGGCACTGTTTATAGAGAGTGAGGCCCCTGGGAAAAGGCCCACACGCTGGTACAGGGCTTGGCCCTTTCTTGGAAGGTCACAACCTTCTTAACAGGTTGCAAACGTTTGTAAAAAAGGTCGTCGACCTTTGAAATATGGCGTGGCTGCTATAAACTAAGCCTCCTTCAATGTAAGAGGCCATGGGCCTTTTGAGCAGGTTGTGGCCCTAAACAAAATCCTTGGGCACCTCTGCAAACAACAAAAGAAAAATATGTTTCCTCTGCAAACAACAGCTATATACCTTGAATACTCGCCCTTTACGAACCTTTGAACTAGAGAAAATGAAGGAGAAACTCATAGATTGTTTGAAGCCAACACACGAACTGAAAGAGAGACACACAGATCAGAAAAATCAAATAGAGATAATCGCCTACAAATCTTTCATTTGCAAAAAAAATTGCATTTTGAAACTAAAAATTTCACAAAATTACACAGCAAAATCAATTTTTTTTTTTTAAATTATTTTTTCAATTTTGCTAGTGAGATGTTTCACTCTAGGACGCACTAACTTTTGCCTCACCTCTGGATCCCCTCAAAATGGAGAGCGTGTCTACAGTATGGCTTTGATACCATGTTGGAATAGCTAAGGATTCTCTGCAACACTTGATAATTCCTCTCACAATATGGAAATCAACAAATAGAGATAAGAAATCAGTGATATTGATGAACCTAATTTACGCATAAACATATATTAATCTTACTTGATAATTTACATCAGAATGCTTTATTATATAGACATGGATGAGGCAATCCACCTTGCATGTAGATTGACAAGTGCTCCATGATGTGGCACATGCACGTAGACAAGTGTCTTATAGGTGTCAACCTTTGGATCACTTGGAGTGTGCATACAAACAACCTTTGGTGACAAGTGTTGGATGACTACAAAGTGTCTTTTGATGTGAGACGGAAAGTCTTCCAACTTCAAAAAGGTATGCACATGAGGTTTACCAAACAACTAGGTAACCTTAAAGGCCTAAAAGGTTGCACATTCAGTTAGACAAGATGTTGGCTAACCTCATCAACCTAAGTGCACTTAAACTATATGTAAATAGATAAATTATTCACTCTAACAAAACATTCCTATAGAATGGCTGGTTTATTAAAATGACACTTTGGCAAGGAGGGAGATTTTTTTTTTCAGCATCTAGAGATGGTGGAAAACTAACCAAAAAGAAACATATGAGTTTAAATTATCTGAAGGGGGTTGTCCAAGGTCCTCTAAATCGATTTGGTTTCAAACTGCCGTGAGCAGTTGTTTTTATTGTTGTCTTGCAGTTTTAAATTGTTTACTCTTTAGCTGCTGTTTCTTGTTGTAGCTCTACTGCTGTCTCGCCACGGACTAATGTTTTACTACTTGTGAGAGTGTGCCACGTTCCCTTCAAAACCTTTCTTTACCCCTTTTAATAAAAAATAGAGGAAATACCAAGGCATTGTTTTGTCATTTATAATAATTTTTATAATCTGTTTCACTCTAGCAACTATCACATCGAATATTTTAATGACTGAATCAACGGAGTATTTTCTTTTCTATACAACATTGGTTTGATAAGATACGGCGATGTTTATTGTTCATATGAATCGTGAAAAATAATTAATTATTTAGTTTTTTTACGGTCAACACTAAAATATATAACCTTATCTCTTCTTACCCTTTATGGTAGATTTCTTCCATGCAAAGAAACTTGCTGTTCAGTTACATCAGAAAACTGTTCATCGAATTTGGCTTGACATTACATAAGTCGACACTAGAGAACATGTTGTGTCATCATATCTGTTGGAGAATTTGTGTAGATAAACTTGTCTTCTACTTTATGTAGAGGATAAGGAAAGTTGGTATCCATACGAAGGCACTTTATAGATATAAAACACAAGTGGGGACGAATTAATAGTAGTTAAATGTTAGATATTTCTTTCAGATACAGTGTAACTTTTGCCTATATATTCCTCTAGCCAATTAACACATCACCGAAGAGCCAGCCTATCTCATAAGCTCTTAGCTTTTGAGAAATTTTACATAGGAGCAGAAAATTGAGAGAGGTGCTCCTACCTCTCCCTTAAAGGCTTCCAAAATCTCTTTTTTGATTTTGGGAACCGCTTGAGCGGAGGAAAGAGCACTTAATCTCACATAGACTTGAAGTCATTTCCTTTAAAAGTTTTCACACAAAGAGTGCAGGTAATTGTTTGTAAATCTCTGTTCGTACTAATTTATTTGCTATGGAGTATGTTTCACATCCACTCTTTATTTTATGACGCTCATAACAATTTGATTATATAGCGAACAATTATAGAATGCTTTATTTTGTATACAATAGCTATCTCTTACTATTACTGTTCTCTTTCCATTTGATGTTTCTCTAACATCTATGTTACCAATTTTATTTCTTAGACAGTGTCTGTGCATAATTGGACCATGTTTACTTAGTCAAAATTATTTATTTAGAAAAAACATATCATTTTCTATGTATACATTTGTTTTCAAACTATTCAATTATTTTCAAGCTACAAATCCTTTCAACAGAATCATTAATATTCAAATTGTAAACTATTTTATTTATCTTGTATGACTAATCATTTATATTAATTAGGTATGTATCTTATTTATATTACCTCATAAATATTTAATTTCTTTTATTGTGCAAAATCATTAAATCTCTCATACCATTTTTTTTTCTCCTCCTCAAAAGAGATAATTAAGGGACAGATATAAGCATCCCATCTTTATGAACATAATTCAATCTTTCTTTTCTTTTTTTAAGAAAAGAGGTGGAGTAAGCCCCGTATACCATCTATTAAAATAAAAAAGAGAGTACAACCGCACAGCGGCCATGAAAGGTTGCAGAAATATTTATATCCCAGCAAAAACACTTCCCAAAAGGCAATAAGAGAAGCCCAGGAAAAAGAGAAAGACCAAACCAAAAACATACCAAAGATGGCGGAAGGCCGAGCGAACAAGCGAGTCATGGTGGTGAGGAAGCAGAGTCTTCCTTATCGGACGGAGGTGCAGCAGGAGCCAAACAGAACAGTGGCAATGATTACAAATGAATTGTATAGCCGTGGCTTTCCCTTCCAGACCAAGGGAGATGGAGATTAGTTTTGAAAAACATTAGAAGAAGATTATTTTGCGCAGTTATTTGAATAATGTTTTTCTAATGTTTTTCAAAAATGTTTTATTCGTTTCCCAAGATAATTTTGAACGATTAAAATGTGGACAGGGATTTTATTTGATTGCCTATAATTCCAATGAGATTGTTCCACTAGAGTGATAAGAAAGTAATATTGGTATCAAGAGCTATGTAAGTATAACGGTGTATTGTTATCTGAAATGAACAGAGTTGTTTAGCTAGAAATGATATCAACCAG
Source organism: Cunninghamia lanceolata (assembly GCA_027924645.1). Taxonomy (NCBI): domain Eukaryota; kingdom Viridiplantae; phylum Streptophyta; class Pinopsida; order Cupressales; family Cupressaceae; genus Cunninghamia; species Cunninghamia lanceolata. Next base: position 8,957,360 of record BSBN01000934.1, read on the forward strand.
ACATCATCTGCATCATCGTAGAGATATCTCTCGCCGCTCAATACCATTTTTTTGGGGAGGCGGGTTTGGGTTGAGCGAAATTTCTCTGGCTTTTGTATTTTGATTTGTTCTCCAAAGAAATGTTTTTCACTATTCTATTCAGAGATTTTCACTATTCTATTCAGAGATTATATCGTTTAAGAGATCAATCTGTATAAGTATTGTTTAAGAGATCAATCTGTATAAGTATTGCAAGTTAAAATATTTTCCAACCATTAGGTTTTGTTTGGTCCCCTCAGCGTAATATTTCATCGAGTGACAATCTCCTACAAGATCGATCCCCCACTCTAGGGGAATCTCTAACATTTAATCGTGTAGCATATTCTTTCACCATACTGACAATACAAGAACATATCATTAGTTACTAATATCTGTAAAAGAACACAGTCTAACCCTAGCTAGTTTTATGTTACGTATCTGATAACTTTGAATAGAAACTTGATTGATCAAACCCATTCATACAGGTTTACAAAACGTAAAAGCAATGGCAGATAAACATTGCCCAACACATTCAGATTTCAGCCATTGAAGTTTCAAAGATTACTCACTTTAATAAGGACACAAATCTCAAGGAAATACGTAAGGGTACTGGACAAAATGTAATATCTAATGGGTATCTGAAGCACAAATGAATGGTTATCAGAAAGAGTTAGTTGCTAGATGTAACAGAAGATGCTTTCATATCCCCTGCAAAGGCTCCAAAAACTTCCACTGAGAGATTTTAAACGCCTTTTCGGGAGAGTTCATAACACTTTCCTCCTCCAAACTAATTTTCCCACATACGCCCTGAGAGAAGGCGTAACTGACAAAATGAATTTATATAGATTACATGCGCGATGAAGTATTTCTCATAAGAATTTACTAATAAAAATGCGCTTCCCAGTAATATGTCAAATCAAAAACATTTTGGGATGCTCACTTTTGTTCAGACAGCTACACATCTAAAAAGAATCGCCAGTAGGTTGATTTTCTTAGCTTGCTATTTAGCTTGCTATCATAGCTTAATATTTAAAACAGAAATACTTAAACATTTTAGTGGTGCGTGCTAGACCCTTATTAAAAATAAGGGCCCCCCAGTGGACCATATTTTCAAATGATGGCAGCTGGTTAGGGATTGTAAACTGCACAGTTGAAGATGTTTTAATAATGGAATCTACACAACGATCTTCCACATGTTACTTGAAACTCTTAAAATATAATTGATTGCTTTGGCCTTTCGGAGCTAGAAAGAGCCATAAATTAAACACAAGCATTACAATAAAAATATAAAGTAACCACTTCCCTTTTGGACGCCCATGTTCGGTTGTGAAGATCAACCGTCACAAATCTGTCAGCTCCTTGTATATATGCTAGGGTAAAACATTTTATCGGATGATGAAAACGTGTGTATTTACTGCTGCTAATAAAAGGAGATATCTGTGCCTGCTTTTTCTGTGGAGTAAACCATGTAATTCTTTGTGTTTGCTTTTTCTGTGGATGTAACTAATTTTGGTGAACTGCATAATTCTTTGTCTATTTTGTTGTCTGAATTTTATTGTCTTCGTTTTCTAATTGTTGTTTTGTGACAAATAAATCCTTTTATCTGTTTTATTTACTGAACAATTGGTATCAGAGCTCAGGAGAATTGAGGAGAGATGGAGGAGGTAGATAAGTTGAGGATAGAAAAATTCTCAGGCCAAAACATCGGGATGTGGAAGCTGCAATCAGAAACTCTATTAATTTAGAAAGATCTCCTAGTCACATTGAAAGGAAAATCGAAAAAGTCTGTTGCAATGTCCGATGGTACCCTTGTTTAATATCTCGATCAAAAATATATTATGGGATTGTTTATTGGACATGTATGAGATAGCCTCTGCATCAAAAAAGGTATTCCTGATGAAGAAATTGTACAATATAAAAATGAAGGAAGGTGGTAATGTCTCAAACCTTTTGAATGAATTCAACACATTGATTAGTCAATCAATTTCTATCAACTTAAATTTGGATGATGAGATCAAGCCAAATTTTCTATTATGTTCTTTACTTGATAGCTAGGAAGGAGTTGTTATGGTTGTTAGCAATTTGCTATCTGGTAAGAAAAGAAGCATGTTAAAATTCAATGATGTTGTTGGGATTCTTCTCAGTGACGGTATGAGAAGGAAAATTCAAGGTACCTCATCAAGAGATGCTTTGGTAACCGGTAGTAGAGGGAGATCACAAGACTGTGGGAAGAATAATCATAGAAGAAGGTCAAAGTCCAATAGAAGATCAAAATCTAGAGGCATAAATAGTAGTTGTTGGTATTGTGGTAAGGAAGGCCAAATGAAGAGAAATTAATGGTCTTTCAAAAACACTGAAAATTATTAAAAAGAAAACGAAGCAAATGCTACATATGAAGAAGATGTAGGTGCTCTTATTTTCTCCATAGGAGAGCCACCGTAGATGTTTGGGTGCTTGACTCAGGAGCATCTTTTCATGCTAGATCATGTAGGGAGTATTTTAAAAATTATCAAACTGGAAACTTTGGTAAAGTTTACCTCGGTGATGATGAACCTTGTGATATCATTGGCAAGGGAGATGTTTTATTAAAAAAAAATGGTAATAAATGGCTGCTAAGGGATGTTAGACATGTCCCTCAACTCAAAAGAAATCTAATTTCAGGTGGTAAGTTGGATGCTCACGGATGTTGTGTCACTTTTAAGTCAAGTGTGTGGAAACAAAAAGAGCCTTGGTGAGTAAGTCAAACACTTTGTATGTGCTTGAGTGTCAGACTGAAGTGGGAGCTACAATGGCAGTTGCGGACAATGGAATAAAGCTTTGGAATAAAAGGCTAGATCACATGAGAAAGAAAGGTCTTGAGATTTTGCACAAAAATGATCAACTTCTAGGTCTAAAATTGGTAGATTTAGAGTTGTGTGAACATTCCATATACAAAAAAAAAAAGAGGACCAAATTCTCTACAAAGGAACATGAGAAGAAGTCACGAATAATTGAATTAGTGCATTCAGATGTCTTCGGCCCCATGGAGATAACATCAATTGGTGGGTCAAATTATTTTGTCACTTTTTTAGATGATTTCACTAGAAAGGTTTGAGTTTATATGTTGCAAAGGAAGTTTCAAATCTTTGGTATGTTTAAAAATTTCAAAGCACTTGTAAGAAACCAAATTGGAAATAAGACTAAGTGTTTAAAAATTGACAATGGGGATGAATATTGTTCAATAAAATTTGATTAGTTTTGTGTAGAGAATGGTATTCAGAGGATTAAGATTGTTCCTCTTACACCTCAAGTAAATGGTGCAACTAAAAGATTGAACAAGATGATTTTGGAATGAGCACGTAGTATGCTCTCGAATGCTAGTTTACTAAAACAAATTTGGAGAGGCTATAAATACAACAGTATATTTGATTAACTAAGGTCCATCCTCTTGGTTAGATTTTGAAGTTCTTGAGGAGAAGTGGTTGGGAAAGAGAATCTCCTATAATCACCTATGGTTGTTTGGGTGTGAAGATTTCATTCATATCCCACAAGAAGAAAAAATGAAGCTTGATGTGAAGTCAAAAAGGTGTATCTTCATTGTATATGGAGATGAAAAATATGGCTATATGTTGTGGGATCCAATTGCCAAACAGGTCACATAAAGCCGATATGTAATTTTCAATAAAAATGTAATGCCAAGTATGCTAGAACAAGGGATGTCTACATAGAAATATGTGCTACTCAATGATATCATAGATGGTAGTGATGTGCTTAATCCACAATAGACTCTTAAAAAATCAATGCAGGTTTCACTTCAAAATGTGCTGCATAATACTCAAGAATTGTCGCAACACATGGGAAATACCTCTATACAAGCTACCCCCATATGTCTCTTCAACCTTAGTGTAGAGATCCTCTAACTTACCGCAAGCTATGGGTAATAGTGATCCAACTTCTATGTAGCTGCCCAATATACATCTTCTATCCTACACATTTAATTAGCCACTCAACATAAACCAGTCACCCAAAACTCAAAGTCTGTCGCCTAACAATATGAAATTTCTACCCCATTCTTAGGCTTTGTTGCCAAACCAAAACAATAATGAAGGGCAGGGTACTTCACAAGAATTAATTTCCTAGCTAAGGAGGTCCACCATGGAGCGCAAGCCTCCTACAAAATATAATGACTTCATTCAAAATTTATTGTTTTCAAATAGAGCTAAACCTGCTATGTTTGAAGAAGCATGTCAAGACAAAGACAATAAATAGTGGATTGAAGCCATGAGAGATGATATGGGGGTTAAAGCACAAAGTTTAGTATACATTTCGTGAAAGTCTCTCACAGATGAAAAATGTCACTTGGAACGGGAGCTCGAGACGAAACGAGTGCCCGTTATGAAATGGGTTCCCATTTACAATCGGACACCCAAAGCTAAAATAGGCACCCATTATGGAACAGGAACCTATTTTTGAAAAGTATAATTTTTTTTAGAAAACAAGCCTATAGCTTCATTTTAATAGCTATAGGCCACGAAAGACAAGGGAGAATGAAGCCAAGAATAGGTACTTGTGTTGGCTAACCCCATCTTCCACCTTGAAAATGTCTCTCCCTCCTTAGATTGATTAACTAGTACCCCATGATGGTTGCCCATCCTTTTCTACCAAATTTCATTGTTTTTAGCTTTGTATTTTGTTGGTTTTTGTTGTTTTTGCAATGTTAAACTGTATATATTCAACCTCAAATAAAAAAAAAGTGGTAAACTCTAAGGAATAAATTGTAAACCTTTAATTCAGAAATGGTAAACCCTAATTCATAAAGACTAAAATGTAAAACCCTAATTCATAAACTAGGGTTTCATAAAGAGCAAAATGTAAAACCTTAATATATAAACACTAAACCCTAATTCATAAACTAGGATTTCATAAATAGTAAAATGTAAAATTGTAATTCATAAACACTAAACCGTAAGTCATAAACTAAACTGACCTTTGCTTTAAAACCTAAATGACTTATTAAACCTAAACCTAAAATCTAGAAACTTCATTTTATTATGTTTAAATATTTAATTTAAACATATGGACATATATATAATATTTGTATAGACAGTTATGGCCACATGACAATCCCTCCATGAACTACCTGGTTTGATAGAACTTAGATAGGGTTTTTGTCATATAGGCTTAACAATAAACCTTTAGGAATGAATCCAGTCCAATTGCTTTCACTATTCAGAGACTGGTAAGATGGGAGGGCACATAGTGAAAATTAAATCCAGCTTGACTGAGGAATTTAAGAAAGATCCTCTTCTTTGGCATATAATCGAAGAGGGAGAGGTGGTGTCTTATCTTGAAGGAATGGTGGGTCATGATGAAAACCTGTCATGATAGTTTGCGGAGACATGGGATGAGGAAAATAGGGAGGTCAAAATTGGGTAGATTAGATTCCAAGTGTCTGAAGAGGTCATTGGACAAGCCACTGGTTTACCCATGAGAGGCAAAAGACATTCGAGGAGAAGCAGAATTGCCGACCGTGAGCACATGAATCTCTTCTTCTGGGAGGGTGAAGCTCCTATGAAACTTCATGGATGGTTCGAGAGGGAGGAATTGCCGGTGCCATGGGGGCAAATCTGCCTCATGATAATGAATTTTTTTGCACTGGAATGAAGGTTTCAAGTATATTATCACTATCACTTTGCCTTGTTAAATCATTTTAGGAATAAGGTTGAGATTAGCTTCCCCTTCTTTTTACTTTCTTCACTGGAAAATTCTATTAAGTCTGTTAGGGAGCTTACAGCTAGGAATGCCAATCACCCTCTCATTCTAATTCATCAAGGCCTTATTTTGAGGCTATATCACTTTCATCTTGATTTATGTCTGCCTAAACAAATTCAAGTCAAGATCCTCGAGGACCCACAACTAGGTACTTGTCATGGGGGTAAGGGCAAAGTGAAAATTAGCATAGGGACCCCTTTAATTAAAGGTAGCCTTAGTATGGTGGAAGGGAATCCAGTTGAGGCCCCCATTTCTGTTAAAAATAAGAAACAAAAACACATCACCCTGGCGCAGGAAAGGAAGATTGGCAAAAGAGACAGGGTGGAGGAAATGGAGGGTACCCTAAAGAAAAAGAAAAGGAAGGGAAGGGTGCTGTCATGAAGGATACTCCTATGAAAATTGTGGAGCTGGATACTGTTTTGGAAACTAAGGGTAATAGCGAAGGTGGAGAGACTGCTCTTCTAAGCATTTTCCAGTCCAAAAGGATTGCTGGGAAACCACTATTAATTCTCCAGTGGTGGAGGGTTCTGAGGAGTCTAAGTTTGTGAAAGAGATGGTGGAAGAAGGCGGAAAGGAAACCCCTACAAAATATGTGCATGAGGTCGAGGCACTAGTCACTTTGCCTTGATGAATGAAATTAGCTCTAAAGGCTAGGAGGACTTTGCTAAGGCTACTATTGGTAAGGACACTATGGGGGAGGCTGTTGATCAAGTCAGTAAGGGGAATTGTGCTTTGTGTGTCAAACATACAGAGGATATCTAGAACCTCCAGAAAAGAATGGATTCTATGCAAAAGAAATGGAAGGTTATGGTAGAATTTGCGGCCAAAGCTTTGCATCAGGTTGCTTCCATCTTCATTGCAGTGAAAGATCTAGATGACAAGGTCAAACAAGTCAGCATAGAAAACTTGGATGACTACAAGGAGATGGTTGAGTTCTTGGCCAAGTTTGGGGTGACTGATAGCCCTTAGTTTCCTATTTCTTTTGTTTTTAGTTGTTTCTATTGTCTAGTTGGTTTTTTATTAGTTGTTTTGGTTTGTTGTTTCTGTGCTCTCAATGTACTATTTCTGGCATGTTAAAGGCCTAATGCCCTAGGGCCTATTTTGTTAAAGGGATCTAGACCCTCATTTCTAGCTGAAGGGTAAATGCAAGAAGTTGTGTCCACTTAAGGTGGAAGTTTCAGAGTTAGAAAAATCTAAAATCAGGGAACTAAAAACGGGATCCCGTTTCTATAAAATGGGATCCCATTTTAGGTCAGGATCCTGAGCCTAAAATCCAAAATGGGATCCCATTCCTTAGCGGGATCCTAAACCTAGAACCAAAAAACGGGATCCCATTTCACAAAACGGGATCCGTTTAGAACGGGATCACGTTTTATGAAACCGGATCCCATTTATAAACAGGATCTTGTTTTTAAAAAGTATTAAATTTTTAAAAAATTGGCTACATCCCCATTTTTCCCAGTGATAGGTGACAATCTTATTAAAAAAAAATGGACAAATAATAAACGGGATCCCATTTTATTGTGCACTGATAGAATAAGAAACGTGATCCCGTTATTTAAAATTTGAATTTTAAGCTCGGGTTTTGCTTTGCAACCCAGTTTGGGAAATGCTTTGGGGACCCGAACCTGACCTCTGGACCTAGTTTGACCTGCAACTTGAAGGTCATGTCAATGTCACAACAAAATAGTGACTTTGGGTATATATCTGAAGGTCTATTTTGTAGAATATTTTGACGAAATTAATACCCATTATAGATGAGACAGTGTAGATTTTAAATATGTAATTTTTTTTGCAATTGAATTAATTTTTCTATTTTTTAATCAATTTTTGATGAAATAGCTCCATAAACTTAAATTATCAGGTTTTTTAGTATTTTAATAAATTTTTGTTAAAAAATTTTTTGTAAAAAAAATTGTACGAAAAACGTACTTCAGACAATTCTTTTCAATTTTAAAAAAAATTCAAAAAATGTTAAGTTTATGTCATATTATGCGTGACATACATGATGATTTTTTAAAAGACTAAAAATGGCCAATAAAAAATTAATAAAAAAAAATATTCAATAACAAATTACAAAAGAATATGGAAAATGTGCTTCAGTGAGTTACAAATCTTTTCCAAAAATAATTTTGAAAAATATGATTATTTAGGTCAAAATATGGATGACGTACACGTACATGGTATAGTAAAAAAAATGACTTTAAACAGTGGTTTTTAGTAACGCCTATTCAAAATCAATTTGTATCATCTGGGTATTGAAAAAAATTACATATTTGGAAACTAGATTCCAAGTACTACATTTCATATTTAGTTACTTTTTCCAAGATTCCACCAGTAAGTGCTTCAAAATTTTAGGTCAAATGTGACAACTTCTAAAAATTAGGGAAAACACTTCCACTTTTTGGCCGACAGTTTTTGATTAGTTGTTTTGGTTTGTTGTTTCTGTGCTCTCAATCTACTGTTTCTAGCATGTTAAAGGCATAATGCCCTGGGGGTTGTTTTGTTAAAGGGATCTAGACCCTCATTTCTAGCTGAACTAATAAACCTTCAGGAATTATATTTCAAAATCATTTGAAATTGTTTACGGGAGAGGACCTAGTAGTTGAGCACCAGGCTAACTTCACGCCTCTCAAAATCATATGTGGCAATTTTGAATCACTCCAAAAAATTTATAGTAGCTTACTTGGCAAGGCCCCTACTTATAAGGTTTTAGGGTCACATCATCAAATATGATGCCACATCAACACATGTAATGGCATGATTCTTTCAATTTATGACCCCATTCTTCCATGGTGTGTAGTGAATTGTGTGATGAAATGTGATGCCATAATTAATAGAAAATTGTTAAAACTCTATGAAGATACTCTCACCTCCTTTATTATGATAAATAAATTTGATCTTTAATCCCTTTTCATCCTTTAGTCCTCATCCATTTAGGAGACTATAGTGGATACTATTGTTTGCATTCCATGTATATCTTTCTCCCTAGTCTACTTCCCCAAATTATAGGCAATGATTTGATAGTCTAAGGATAGCATGTCTTTGTCATCTTTATTGACCATTAGACTTGCCACCTTTGTAATCCTAGACCTAGAAGTATACAATAAAAGACAAAAGAGTTCTAGTCTTGTCAGGCCAAGGAGCTTCAATTCATCACCAATATGGAAGACATATCCTTTGAAAATTGTTTTATGGTCTACTTTCTTCTTTGAATGTTCACATAAAGCTAGGTTGGAACCAAGGAATTAGATGGATCTATAAGTTTTTTTCATGAGGTGATGTTGGTATTACATTGTTAATTACATCCTCCATGTTGCAGTTATAAAGTTGTTATACAAACTGCATCAACATTTATGTGAACTACATCGGTATAAACTGCATCGTCCCTATATAAATCCGCATTGTATCATTTCAAATAAATCAAAAAGATACTACTTTCCCTTCATATGGAATTAGAGCAGTTAACCATGATGGAAGGAGAATGGTTGTATAAAGAGGAAACGCAAGAAGACATGAAGCTGTTGTCACCATAGAGCATATAATAGCAATGGTTCGCTGGTGAAGCCTATAGAAGCAACATAATCATAAGGCACAATAATCATAGGGAGCTAGTTCCCTAAATGTGGTTGTCTTGACAATATCTGTCCAGTGTGGAAATTAAATCTTCCTAAATCACTTGAGATGTGCAACATAGGTAAGGATAAATAGATTTTACTTTGATGAATTGTTTTAGCACGATGCATCTTTGTTGATTCACAGCCTCAAGTGAATAACTTGTTTTGAAGAAATTTATTGAAGTTAGTTATTGTTTAAAGGTCATTGAATTTTTATATGCCTAGTGGTGCTTAGTGAGATTGGAGGCCAGCGATAAAATTTTCAACGTTGAAGTTTAAATTAGTTACATTATATGATGTGCATAGTTTTTGAGATACATTGTTTATCTCCCGAGGATAAGAAGAGTCATGTGGGTGAAGAAGCCACGGATCTGTTGAGGTCTAATGTTTGAAAGATAATCACCAAAATCCATTTAACATTTGATGTGTTAAGATTTGATGTTTGATGTTTAAGAGATAGGAAATGAGCGTTGAAATCTAGTAAAACAAAGTTCTATACTTGCAGATGTTGGTGCTATTATTAGTGAATAAATTATTTGTTTGAACATCGTTTTACTAACCATGTAAGGTGTAGTTTCCAAGCAATAGAAAGGCATGAAACAGATCTACGTGGGAGGAAGTCTATGTGAAGTTGTGATATGTATTAAGCAGAATAATAGGTTAATGATGAAGGCATTTCCTGGTGAGTATAAAGAGCATATATATGTAATTCAGAGTTAAAATTATTGTGAATGTGTATTTTACTTTGGAGTAATAAGGATTAAATTGTTGAAAGTTTAATTTGATGAAGGTCTAATAGTGTATTGAAGTTATGAGATATTTCATTCCATTGCTTTTGTGTGGGGTTTGTACATTTGTATACATTGGAGTGATAAGGAAAATAAGGTTTGGAGGTATATGAGTCCATCATTGATCAAAGTTGACATCATTTTTTTTAACATTTGAAAATGGCCACACATTATGTTTGTGGTTCCAATGCCATCCATTCTATCATTGATATAATTTTGAGAGACTTGCATTCTTGTGCTATTGAAGAGTCTACAGCAAATGGATAGAGTGTAAGCATATCATATTGGAGGCAGGTGGCATCGGAGGATGGAGGAATTTTCATCATCTCAAGTTAGCTTCTCGCTTTGAGATGATGCTTTGCATGAGAAGCATTTTTGGCTTTAGTTTTTTGTTTTTCCTTGTTGTTGCTGATAGATTTGAAGAATACATGTTTTTTGAAGGTTATGTTCTGGAGACAGGTTTGGGATTTGGTGTTGAGATCAATATGGATTGTTGTCAAGTGAGCTTCAGAGTATATGATCCAGAATTATATCCTTTCATGGTCACTAGACAATGATAGAGATCTATTGTATCTCTTAGGGATTATTGTTGAATAATTCAAGATTCTATGATTTGAGAGTTTGGGACTGAGAGGTCAAGAACATAGCTCATAGCTACAACTTTCTGAGGGTCAAGAGACAACTTGATGGAGCCCTGCTTGGTTCAGGATTTGTTCTTTTAGGAGAAGATCTTCTATAAAATATGTATTCATATTATGTAATTAGCTTTGTTGAGTATGTTAGCATTCAGGGGGGGTCCCTTGGTACTATTGTAGGGACAATGTACTAAGGGGGGGAATGTTGGTATTACATTGTTAATTACATCGTCCATGTTGCAGTTATAAATTTGTTATACAAACTACATCGATAGTTATGTGAACTGCATTGGTATAAAGTACATCATCCCTATATAAATCTGCATTGTATCATTTCAAATAAATCAAAAAGATATTACTTCCCCTTCAGTGGTGGGATGTCATGTTCTTCTTGTTTCTCTACTAGATCTAACCTATTAGGCAATTTCCCCATTTCCTCCAATAACTTCTCCCCTTTAATTATTTCTTCTATGGTGAGAGGATTGATAACATTGGCTTTCTCCTCTTTATCCTTTTCATGGGGAGATCCTTTGACTTTTTCCTTTTCAACTTGGGCTTCTTCTTGGTTATCGCTTGGATGAATTGTTCCTTCATGTTGCTCTTTCTCCTTAACTAAGCTAGTTGCTTCACTTTGCTCCTTATATTTCTTCTCAAACTATTCTTCTATTAAATCCTTAACAACTTTTCCAATGTTGGAGAGGGAGGATGGAGAGTTAGGAGGGGAGGAGGGAATAGACCTTGGAATAGAGGGGGTTAGAGAAGCTAGTTCTATAGTTCCTTCCTTATTAGGTGAAGGCATGGAAATTGTAATGAATAGGCATGGTTGAATTAATTGGAGGTGTAAGAATGGTTCCAAAAGAATGAGACTAGATAGGAATACTAGATGTTGAAGCTTTAGGAATAGAGTATTTCTAGACTGGCATCCTAACCTTAGTGGAGATAGGAATAACTGGAGGTAGAATGGGCTGCATGGTTGGATCCTTTTGCATAGGAAGAGAGGATGGGAGCTCAATAGTGGAAGGTTTCTAAGGAGGTGGCTTGGTTGTCCCTCTCATCTTCTTCCTCAAAGGAATTTCTTCTTCCTCCACATCTCCTTATGCTCCTATAGTTTTCCTCTTATATGTTTTTTTGGCCTTTTGACTAGGAATAGATTTCTTCCCTATAGAGGCCTCATCCTTAAAATATCAAGACTATTCTCCTCAAGAGCATTATCCAGTATTTCAATATGAAGAATACTTCATGTCTTTTTGATGTTGTGGAATGAAAGGAACTCTGAATAATCATCTATTAAGACCTTTAAGTCTTTATATCTTATAGTGGGTAAAGATAAAACTAAGTACTTTTTGTTGAGGTGTTGAATAGTCCCCCCCAAAAAAGGGTGGACCAATAGGTGTGCATTAAATCATGTTTTGTTGGTGGGCTGATACAACATCATGTATGATTGGTTACTTAGTCATTAAATTTTTAGTAGTTATAGTACAACACTAACAAGCTTAAAGTCAGAACTACTGTACTAAACTTTTAAAAATATTGGGCATTAAATGCACATATATTATCTCACCTATTAGGTCTTTTCCCCTATATCTAGGCCTTAAACTAGTTATATGTGCCATAGGCTTATTCTTCAGTCTTCATGGATTTGAATGTTCCTGATGAGTCTCATAGTTCTAATTTAACCATTTGTACAACTCTTTTCATGAAGCTAAAAAACTACAAATTAGACAAGATAGGACCCTAATATCTGTTTTTAGACCTAACCTAATGACTTATTAAGTTACCTAAACATAAAACCTAGAAGTCATTTTATTATGTTTAAATCTTTAATTTAAACATATCCATATATCTATGATAACTTGATGCTTAACAAAGGGGTAAAGGGGACAACACCAATGTAAAAAAATTAAAATAATGTTGAGTGTACATAAGATGGGTTCAAAGATTGAATAAAATGAGACACTTAGGAAGGATAAACATGGATTCGGAACAAAATAGGATTTATGGTAACATTGCTAGATGGAATGACATTTAGGCCATTTACAATAAACTTTATCACATGGGATCTTATTTTGTACAAATAGAACATTAACGATATATATACCATTACTACTTTCACTTAACATAAATAAAGTATACCTTATGCAAAATTTTATGGAAACATACATTTTATATATCCATTTTGCAAGTGAATAGAAGAATGTAAATCATTAGCATATTAAACATGCATATATAAAGACCATTGTATTCATAAAGACCTATCTCTAGACTAGATCCCCACCTTCTATGCATGAATGATTTTCTAAGTTCTTCTATATTTTCTAAGTACTTCTAAGTCACTTAATCGTAAATTATAGTCATAACCAAGGTCTATAGTATACCAACAAGTTTTAAATTGCTTCAAAATTTGTTTGGTAAAGCCAAGAAAATTAAGACAAATCCCTCAAGCCGTGCTTCCATTATGTTCTTTACCTCTAAGTCAGATCCAACCATGTGTTCAATGAAAATTTAATTCAGCATGTACATAGCAAATAGGGAGTCAAATCCAATAGTGAATCAATCAAATTCAAGTTAACCTAAGAACTTACATATGTGTACATAGTTACATGATGTACATACATACATACATACATCATATATACATACATACATACATACATACTTACATACATATGAACTTATTTGTTGGATATCCTTTATAGCGTAAAAATTAATAGTTTAGGTTTGAAAATCTCTCCTAATTAAATTATATATAACTTTCCAAACATCTCTAGATATCAAGTTGAAATTTTTATATTGTTTAGAAAATCCTATTAGTATGCTCAAATCTTGTACTTTTGTATATAATGTATAAATGTAATCCCATACATAAGAATGTAATTTATTGTGTTCATCTTTTGGTGCATATATTTAAATATTTATTGTCTTCTCAAATTGGGTCTTGTAGGTGTAGTTGTAGCCAATAGGTCAACATGAACTTAGTGACATGTTTAGGAGTTTGAATGTAATACATGAGTGGTTGTAAACAACCTAGTTGTTATTGAATTTTTCTCTTTAGTTGTCTTCTTTTGAAAATCTCAAGGAAACATTTCTAACTAAATTGTCCACTCAATAATCATAACCTCTCAGATTAGGACTTCTATTGATATTCAGGGTTTGTGGACATGCAATATATTAAGTAACAATAGCCTAGCTAGTTGATTGTTATTACAATTTTCATTTCTACAAGCATTGTACAAATTTATAGGAAACAAAATGAACTTAAATTTTACCAAAATCTAGGAAATGGTAACATGACCCTAGATGGATTGACATTTAGGCTATACATTAAACTTTTAGTAATGATATATTAACTAAGATCATTTGAAATTGTCTAGACATACATACATACATACATTGATGTACATACATACATACATGTATATTAAAATATGATTATAGGACTCAAGAAAAAATAATGTTGACTAGATACTAGGACATAAATTTTGATTCATGTCATGATTCTTAAATGTATAAATTTTGATTTTAAACATTTTCTAACAAGTTTAAATTTTGAATGCATGTATATGTTAAATTAAATGTAAAATTAAATGTTTTAATGCATTGTTTAAACCACGCAAATTTATATATTTCCATATTTTCAATTTATATGTATATGTATATTTAAACATATGTTGTGCATGCAATTTAATATATATCTTCAATTCCTAATTTCAATTTAATTATTTTTTTCAATTGTAGCTCTACTTGTAGACCTTATTTGTACACATGGCTGATCTAGCCCATGACCCCCCACAGGAACCCCCCAGGACCCCCCACCCCAGACCTCCCCCCCACCCCCACCATAACCACCACTACCACCACCACCACCACTGCATGATGAGGTTCATTTGTGAGCAACAACTGATGAAAAAATACAAACATTGCAAGAAAGAATCAATTTATTGCAAAGCCAAATCCAAACCCCTCAACACATTTCATGGTTTACATCTATGATGTAAACTATTATTGATTCAGTGAGACCTATCCACACAAATCTAGACACATTCCTCTCATGGTGGGAAGAGAGGAGACAATTTTATGCAGATGGTGTCTCATATAAAGAGATCAATGATTTACATATTACCAAAAATACAATTGCCCCATATTTCAATGATCCCTCCATAGGTGAACAAATACCACCACCTAAAAACAAAATTTCAATCAAATGGTGCACACATTAGTACATAGCTAATAATTTTTGGGAGCAATGGCGGATGGTCTTTGACCATCCACTGCATGCTAATTTTGAGGTTCCCTTTATTTTCTGAAAAAATTATGGGTAGAGATTGAGATGGGCAAAAAGCCTAATTATTTTGATATGAGATCATTTCAGGGCATGGGTGGTGGAATGCCACAAAATAGACTAGGGGCACATGTTGATCCAAATTGACATTTGTCCCCTACACCTATTGTTCCTTCTACACCCTATGTTCCTATGCCCTTTCACCAACGGATGGTTGTCTCAGCACTCAGAGTGTTATCGTTGTTCTCAGGAAATTTAACTGACCAAGCTACCCTCTTGGCAGATGAAGTCAATCCTGGAGAGCTTGCATAGCCTAGAGGAGCATTTGATGCTGGTCCTGATGCATCACCTAGATTGACACCATTGCGGTCCACACCACATTATTGTCATAATTGTCATCATCCATGTTTCGGTCCTACATCTGCTTTGGATGAGGAGTCCTTTTTGGCTACATTATTTGCTCCTATGGACTTGGTATGTATGCCACATTTAATAAAATTAAAATTAATACAAAGTAATATAGATTTGGACAATTATCAATTATGATCAATCTTTTTAAAAAAATTAATATATATTAATAAATATATGTTCATGTTGATTGGTACAGACGACTCCATCAGTTGCTACCACATCATCATGGCTAGACCATTTAGTGTCAACAACAGTAGAGTTTGGTAGACCTTATATGGTCAAGGTATAAAAATTAGGACCTCTAGATATTATTTAATTGGATATATCTAATTTAATAATATATAATTTAATATCGAAATGTGACATTTTAATTTAAAGCATATGGGAGGTCTTGGCACTTTTGTATCAAACCAACCTAGTCATACAAGACCAGTGGCAACATCATCTATAGAGGAGCATGCTTCATATGCCATAGTTTGTATCTTAAAATTGTGCATTTTTAGTTTAAATTTGAATTTCCAGCGTAATTTCATGATTTTAAATTCATGTCTTTAAAGTTGAATTTATATATACATGTACACATATATATGCAGGATGAGATTAGTTTAGGCGCAGGCTCAATTAATCTTATCATTGATTAGCCTACATAGATGCACAAGTCATCTCTAATATTTCAAGTCCTATAGTTAAATCCAATGTGATTTCAAAGTCTTTTGTATCATTAAACCTTGAGTTTTGTATCTATACTCTAGAGCCTAGAATTCACGTGTTTTATTGAAATATAGGAACTAGTGACATAGACATTTAATCTGTCATCTAAATCGGCACCATCTGTTGTACAGGAGCATGGTAGGAGAGATGATGAGCCTATTGTGGTATGCTTAGACATTTTGAAGTTTTGATTTAAAAATTTAATTTGATCGTTTGGTTTTAAATATTTGAATTAAATTTAATTAGGATGCAGTTTTGACAATAAAATTGATTTGAAGCATCTTTTTCTTGTACACAACATGAGTTGCCCTCTTAGTCACATGGGACCAAAAGGCAACTTGAAATGGATGATGATCAAACTTAGTGTGCACACATGTTTTAGATTGATGGATGGATGACGGATGTACATGATGATGATGTATTAGATTGTTTATTTCATGAGGATTTTATGACTATTTCAGTATTGACTAGACAGATATAATTTGTGACTATTTCACTATTTTTACATGGACTGTTATTATGTCAGTATTTATATCTCATAGACTATTTCATCTAGACTAGATTTTTCTATTTATTGAATTTTTACTATATGCATCTATATTCAAACTTTAATTTCATATATCTCATATTTAACACTTCAAATTAAATCGTGTTTAATTACATAAAATTGTAAAATACTAATTCTAATTAGATAAGAGAAAATTTTCAATTGATTTAATTTGTTAAACATTTATTAGATACATACTCTAGGTTGGATATTTATATAGACTAAATGTACCTACCCTAAATAAATTTAAAAAATAAAATAAAAATTAATTTTGTTGAACTAGAATGAATATGTTCAGATTTATGAGTCAAATGTTGGGACAAGTGTTAAATTTTAATTGAGTTAAATATTTAAGAAAAATTTATTGATTAGATTGGTCAATGTAGTAACCATGCTTAATCAATTTATTTTTAAATCTAGATTAAACATTTCATAGATCAATACCTTCCCTATAAATTTATGAAAAGAATTCAAAGAAAATTAGAGAAATACATATTCCCTTTAAATTTACAATTTGAGAAATTTAGAAAATTAGAGAAATTTAAGTCCACCCTAAATTATATCAAAAGAAAAATAGACAAATTTACAGGTAATCTAAATATCAAAAGAAAAATAAACAAATAACTGTAACTCTAAATTGTTATATATAAAAATTTTATAAACAATACTTTGTTCTATCTACTAAAACTTCTGAGATTTGCTTCTAGAATTTTGTAAAAAACTATAAATTATTATTTCTAAAAAATATAATAAAATTAGCATTTTCTATGTAATTTCATCAAGAGCACTAAATAATAACTTAATCAATTCATTAATTGGTTTTTCATAACTTCTATGTACAAGAAAAAGAGCTTCCCTTAGCTTCAAGAAATATAAATATTCTATACTGACAAGGCCAAGCACGTGAAGGTGGAAGCTCATGTGGCCTCACCTAAGACCTAAGACACATGTATTTTAGTTCTATGTAGGACACCTAAGACACATATTGTATAGTATGTATCTAGATAAATTATATATAGACATATATAGTCTTTATACCTTATCGTAGTCTAGACCTAAGTCACCTAGACACCTAGATTATATAGTTCTACCTAGTTTACATATAGTATACCTAAGACACATGTAGAGACAACTAGACACCTAGATTATAGTTCTACCTAAGACACAGGCTCTAGACACCTATTACATGGTAGACCTAGTTGACATATCTAGTATCTACCTAAGCCACCTAGATTAAATTATACCTTATTCTAGTCTCTAGAAAAGTAGTTGATATATAGTATCTACCTAAGATGTGCCTAGATTCCATATTATATCTCTAGATAGGTAGTTGATAAATAATATCTGCCTAAGACACCTAGATTAGATTAAATGGCATTTTTCTAGTCTCTATCTACCTAGTTGACATATAGAATACCTAAGACACAGGTAGAGACACCTATTATATAGTTAGAACCCAAGTCACCTAGGGACACCTAGATTTTATACAATGTTATTCTATAAGTCTAGACCATCTAAGATTTTATACTTGACACCTAGAAGTTGAAGACTCTAGATATGAAACATGTGTAGAGATCATACATGTGTAACAAGAAACAATAGATTTGAATCCTTTCAACACTACACGTGAAATTGCAAAAACAAATCTAGAGGTCAAACCACGATGAAATGTATATAAAAATTTAGAACCTCTAGAGATCATTTTATTTAAAGATAGAATTTGTTAAGAAGTTCCATTGAAATTATAATGAAAGGAAAGAACTATTGAAGCATAAATTAAAATGATTAATAGTATAGGTCTAGTGAATACTTGAAATAAAGTGTAAGTTAAATTTAACACCTTTTATGTTTCTAGCCTCTGTTATGACTACAAAAACATCTCCTGCCCCATGTAATGAAATGTAAAAAAGTTAGAATGTTTCATGATCTTTAAGAGAATTAAGAATATTAATATGAAGGCTTAAGGGGAGTTAAGAGGATGGTTTAAGGGAAGATGCAATCAATTAGGGGAGATGACAGTTTACCTAATTTATGGAACATAGCTAGGGGATGGCTTAAGGAGAGTTAAGAGGATGGCTTAAAAGGGGAGTTAAGAGGATGGACTAAGGGGAGATGGAATCAATTTTGTTATTTAAATGGTAAGGGTACATGCACTAACTTATATCATTTATCTAGGGGATGGCTTAAGGGGAGTTAAGAGGATGTCTTAAGGGGAGATGGTCCAATCAACTATAGCATTTTTGGTAAGGGTACATGCACTAACTTATATCATTTAGCTAGGGAATGGCTTAAGGGGAGTTAAGAGAATGTCTTAAGGGGAGATGGTCCAATCAACTATAGTATTTTTGTTAAGGGTATATGCACTAACTTATATCATTTAGCTAGGGGATGGCTTAAGGGGAGTTAAGAGAATGTCTTAAGGGGAGATGGAATCAACTATAGTATTTTGGTAAGGGTGTGCTAGGTTATATCAATTAACTATATTGAAGTTATTAAACTTAATCCCAAGTTTACCTAACTTATGGAACATAGCTAAGGGATGGCTTAACGGGAGTTAAGAGGATGGCTTAAGGGGAGATGCAATCAATTAGGGGAGATGACTTACCTAACTTATGGAACATAGCTAATGGATGGATTAAGGGGACTTAAGAGGATGCTTAAGGGGAGATGCAATCAATTAGTTAAGTTATCAATCATATTAATCCTAAACTCACATCCTAGACAAAGATTAAAAGTTTAAAAATTTCTACATACCTGTTAATCATTTGAAACATTTACTCTATTGTACTATCTACATCCTCTCTTTTTTGTAATGCATCTATGATTGCCTCATGCTCTTAGATAGAAATTTTCCATAATTCTTTTGTGACAGGTCTCCCTTTATATCTCACTAATTATATATTTGTTTCCACAATCAGATGTGAGTAGTGCAAAATTTTCTTATGTCTTTCATAATCTTCAAATGTAGGTGTACCGCTCCTCCTTATCAAATATTTACATAGCCAAGAGCCAATAACAACCACATAACTTGTTGGATACTCAAAGTTATCATCATCTACTCTAGGTTGTAACAACTTTTATCTTGCCTCAACACACTAGGCCAACCAATACTCTGTTTCCTCTTCATTACCTTCAGGTGTAACAACAACATACACATGTCATGCAAAAAAAATTCAAGTTCAATAAGTCACAAAAATATACATATATACATACATATGTACAATTAAATATATATTTCCCAAAAAATGTATCGAAAAGAAATATTGAATGAATGTACCTTCTTGTACGAGGTCTAAAATACGTTCATAGTCATCTAATGCTTGCAAATGATTATCCTCCTCAAATGTTATTTCATTTTGATTATGTGTATGTAGAGGTGTTAAGGATTTTTGTTGCCATTCTTCAACCCATTCTATATTTTTACATGCTTCCCACCCACCTGCGATACAAAACTAACAAAAACATGTGAGCTCCCTAGTTCATAGAGTCCATGTGCTTGCATTGGAACTCTTAAATAAATGCCATTTTGCTGATCCACTAATTGTATCATAATCAAATCAGGGAGGAATGTTTTCTTATTCAACCAACCAAAAAAATTGTTGAACATTAGAGTTCTCACTTGATCCTGTAGTCAATTTTGCATTACACAAATCCACAATTGCACATGCATCTTGAAACATTGCTGCATCATGAAATTTTAGTTGCTCCCTATCAAGAGCCCTTTTCACACATGCTCCAACTCCATCATGTTCTCCTTTACCATGTCCAGATTCAAAGAAACTCTAAATATGTTGGATATTGTTTTCTTTATGGGTCCTACTTAACTAGTAAAACATTCAAGAATTTTTGAATTATCCTATAGAATTGTCTGACCATATGAAATGTTGTGTCATCTATTTGTATTTCTTTTAAGTTGTTAAATACTTTGAAACTATACTGCACAAACTCTGATGAATGTGAGCGGTTATCACTCACATAGAAATGGTACTCTCTCAAAAATTTTTTGTCATCTTCTGTATTGTCAACTGCATGTCTATATACAATATGAACAAATATGGCCACCTATATCGAGTTAAAATATTGTGATTGAATCTCCTCTTGTGGAGCAAGTGTATAGTTTTCTGCAAAGTCAACCATTGAAAGTATAGTTCAAATTAAAAATATGTTCTTACATCTATGGAATTATTCATCAAGCCACCAAGGATATTGAGAATGTTTCACATATTTATACACAATCTTATTCTTAAACTCTATGATGAATACATGTACACTACTTTGTTTTGTCACTAACTCACAACACTTTCTAGTTTTTCCATCCTTTAATGGATATTGAACATTGGTGAACCTCTTCACATCCACTAACCTATTGTCCAAAATATTGTGAACTACTTTCATGCATGCATTCTCCTAACAATGAAAGGTTACCACATCTATTGCATTGTCCAGAAACACATGGTTTTAAAAAATAGAATTGCTGATCAGTTGTTTCACAAAGTATACTTGTTATAAAATCCTTAACTGTTGTAGGTGGCATATTAATATCACATTCCTACATAATTTGGTTAGTATGCAAAGTACAACATACATATCAAAAAACATCATAAAAATAATGAAATTGCACGAGTTTTACAACAAGAGTTTCATTTCTTATTAATCTTGACATACCAAGGTTTGTATTTCTCAAATGATCTTTGACTTATACTAAAATTTTCTATAACTGAATCATCTAGAAATTTTTTATATAATAATGTTTAAGTCATGTCTAAACAATGTTTTGGATGAAGATCATAATTTTTTGACCCCACCCTTAATTTCAAAACATCTCTAGCATTTGATGAAACCCTTGTATTATCATGCCAACATTTTTCAATCAAAGACCTAATTTCATTGTCTAATTTCATGTTAGACCTTGAGAGTCTACCACTAAAAGTCCAACATTGGTTGATTGGATCCTCTTCAATACTTACTCTTCTCTTTTCTTCTCTTCTTAAAGTTATGGCATACACATTTAAATATCCACTTGTCTTATGTATCATTCTTTTGCTCACAACTGATTTATTAACTAAAGCAGTTGTTATTGCTTGACATGCTGCATTCTTATCCTTAGATCAACTATTTTTTCCTATAGAATTAATAGCATTAGCAACACTAGACATAACTTGTTCCATTGATTTATCCACCTTTTTTGGGTTTTACAAAAATGCCTGATTTTTTCATGACTTTTCTCATTTTTGACATTCTTATCAATTGTAATACAAGTTGGCATTGAAATCTAAGAATTTTTCTAGAAAAAGGTGCAACCTCTTCTATCATCAGCAGTATGTTACAGGCTGTCAACCTATGATGATGAAGGTGTTGAGTGCAAGCCATGTCGAAAAGAAAAAAGTGGCTTTAAAAAGAAAAAGAAGAAAGAGAAATCCTATCTGAAAAAGAAAAGGGGATTCTTTCATAAGAAAGACAAAAGAAAGAAAGGTGGTTCCAAAAGAAAGCCAGTGTGTTACATCTGTAAAGGAGACCATTATTCCAACAAGTGTCTGAAAAAAGATAAAAAGAAAGGTAAAGCAAAGATGCGTGCAGCCAAAGGAGCAGGCATCTCAATGGATGAATATGACTATATAAATGCATATCCTTCAAATTCAGAGGATATAGTCATTTCAAGTCCTGAATATTCAGACTCAGAGTCTGACGAAGATTATCAGTCAGCCCGTGAAGAGCAAGCTCAGTTCAAGTCTATGAAAGCTGAAAATCAGTCTCAGGATAGCTCAAGTCCTGAATCTGAAGCAGAGTCTGAAAGATCTGAAGTTTCATTCTATTATAGAATGATGAAAAAATCCAATTCAGAATTGGATCAAATTATTGGTGAGATCTTGAATATTGAGCAGCAGCTCAAAGAAATGAATATGGGTCAAGAGACCTGGAAGAAATTGAAGGCTCGGCTTGAACAGCTCAAAAGCCGAAAGTATTATCTGCTGCAACCTAAAGTTACGAAGCCAACAGCGGCTCGATTTCAAGATGAATCTCAGTGGGAGTATGCTAATTCAAGGCCGTATCAGTTTCGAGGAAAATCTCTAGGATATTCACCCCGAGATGGATCTCATGGATACCGGCCTTCACCCTGGTATAACCAGCAGAAAGCATCTGTGGCCTCTCTCAGAGAATCTGGTCCCACAGATCCAGTTGTTACAGCCACCACTCCAATTGAGCAGAAAGGACTCCTAGAAGCCCCAGCTCCGGGAAGTATGGCGAGAAGATTATGGCGCAGACACCGTCTAGAATTTCTTGACAAAGTGTTAGCTCAAGTGATGGATGAAATCGATATCCTCACTATAGAAGAAGCAGAAGAGCAAAGCATGGAAGAATCATCCAGAGAGTTGGATCTGTACATCAACAGATTTAATTCTATTTCTGGTGTAAAGATGCTGGAGCCTACAACCAGCAAAGAAATCGCTCTATTCTATGAGGAAAAACCTTACAATCCATATGTAAGCAGTAATCTGCCGTCTTTTCCATCTCAGCCAGCAGAAGTTGTGCAGCAGATGCCGCGACCTCAAGTACCGTCTACTCCAAGGGAAAAGGTAAATAAACCTTCCAAGCCTTTCCCTAGTATTCAATCAATTAAAGCAGAGCAGGAAGAAGATCCTTTGCAGTATTTATCAGATGAAGTTTTTGAAGGAAGTCCTGCAAGAGAAGTCATCTCCATCCAAGAAGAAGGTGAAAGTAGTCAAGGGAGATATAGTGCTATCAAGCGCAACCCTATCAAGAATACCTTCCGATTGTCAAAAGCAACTACACACTGTCCAGGCGCAGTATTATTAATTAAGTTTCCAGGTATTCAAGCTTATCCCCTTGCTTTTCTCATAGATACTGGCGCAGATTTGAATATTGCCAGAAAGAATGCCTTCCTAGAAGATGCTTGGAGAGAAGGTAAAACTGATATTACCTTTGGAAATAATGAAAAGTCTTTCAGTCATATGTTTTGCATTGCTCCTGTTCAACTTGGTTTCGAAGAAAAGCCTAGTCAAACTTTGTTTGTACATTATGAAGTTGAAGATTATGATGGAGTAATAGGTAGCAATACCTTAAGTGATTGGCAGCCTTTTATTATTGAGCAAGAGTTTTTAACCTTTAAAGGTTTATATCAGTTGCCTCGTATATATCAACCTACATCCTTTTCCAGAATTCAGAAGGATGATAAGAAAAAGAAACCTGTTAATCAGGTTTGGCTTCACCAACAGTTCATGGAAAGAAATGAAGAACTCAAGCAGATTAAGGAAATGTTTGCTTCTATGGTAATGACCAAAGATTTGAAGAAGTTTCAACGCACTCTTACTTGCAGTTTGCCTTTGAAAAGAGACGCTGAAGGTAAGGAACTTCTTCCCCGTGCTAAAGCAAATTACTTTTTAATGAGTTCTACCGAAGTTCAGATTTGTGCTAAAGAAATAGCTGAACTTGAAGCCTTAGATTTAATTCAGGTATCAGACTCTCCCTTTTCATGTCATGCAATGTATGTACCTAAGGTAGATGAAAGAGGTGTAGAGTTACCTGAAAAAATGTCTGGTAGTTAACTACAAACCCCTCAATGACTGTCTAGTAGACCACCGTCATCCAATTCCGAGTAAAGACCATATTTGGCAAATAATATAGGGTAGCCATGTTTATTCTAAGTTTGATCTAACCAAGGGATATTGGCAAGTAAATCTTAAATCAGAAGATTATTATAAAATAGCCTTTTCTGTTCCTCAAGGTCTGTATGAGTGGAAAGTCCTACCCTTTGGTATCAAAACAGCTCCCTCTATATTTCAGCAAAAAATGGATATCATATTCCTGCCTCATGCCAAGTTTATCCAACCATACGTAGATGATATCCTAGTCTTCAGCCAAACTATGGAAGATCATCTTGATCACCTTCGAACATTCTTATCTGTTTGTCAGCACAACGGGTTAGCTGTTAATCCCTCAAAGTCTCTTATAGCAGTTCTTGAACTTGTGTTCATCGGGATCAAGCTTCTTCCGGGGGGGAGAATGGAGGTTCAAGAACATATTTTAACCTGAATCAGAAATTTGCATGTCACGAATGTAAAAGAGTTGCAAAGATTTTTGGGTTTAGTAAATTATATTTCTGGGTTCTATTACAAATTAGCAAAAGACAGATTAGAGTTGAATAAACTCTTAAGCAAGAAACCACCACCATGGAGTCCTCTTCATGATAGATTAATCCAAAATATTAAGGATAAATGTGCTAAACTGCCACCATTGAAGTTACCTGGTCCAGGGTATAAGATAGTTGAAACAGATGCAAGTGAATTTGCATGGGCAGGTGTACTTAGAGAACAGAAAACTCCAGAATATAATCCCAAGGATAAAGGTCAGATAGTAAGAACTGTCTCAGGGAGTTTTCATGCTTCAGAAAAAGATTACCATAGCACACATAAAGAGATCCTTGCTGTAGTAAATACATTTCAAGCCTTTCAGATGTTTATAGCAGATAAAAGGTTTTTACTGAAATCTGACTTGCAGAATCTCAGAGGCTTCTTCAAGAAGGAATCTCGCAATAAGGTAGTAAGAGGAAGATTGCTCAAGTGGGCTCAGCTTCTATGTACTTACGAATTTGATTGTATTCATATTCCAGGAGCTGAGAATATTGTAGCTGATTTTGTATCAAGAGAAGGTCATACTCCAGACCCAGAACCAGAACCAGAAGCAGTAAGCCGACAGGTAAAAGGTAAGGTAAGAGTCATGCACATCCGCATCTAAGAACAACGATGGCATGAACTCAGTCGCACTGAATGGAGCACCAATCCATTCCCAAGAAGAGATCTTCACAACTTCCGAATGGCCAACGATTTTCTTTATGATCGTTATAAAATGTTGAAGGCCAAGATGTTGTTAACATCTCCAGGTTTGTGGACAGAAGTCCCCTTCTTTCAGTTCTATGCAGAAGCAGAACCAGTTGATCTTGATATAGGACATATTCTCAATAACTGGTGTGGCGATTTTAGTCTTCCATTAATGTTTAATAATCCGCCCATAGGCAAACCAGAGGAATGGTTAAATTTTGAAGATGGTAAAGATTCAATTAGAGATTTGTTCTCTGGACCATATCCTCCTACTGATAATCTAAACTTTCAGAATACAACAGCCTATACTGGTTGTATCTTTAGATTAACATTTAATTCTGGAGAAGACACTCCTCTCAGCAGATATATTGCTCAGCACTATGGACCGTGCGGACCTAAATCAGTCTTTGAGCATTAGACTGTAAAAAATAGAATTAGGTATTTCTATGCTCATCAGGTTCCTATCTAGATACATGTGAAGACCTACAGAATGAACGAAGCCACTCCACTCTCCATGACACGTGGAATCTATGGACCATATAAACTCAAGGTAATGTCCATAATTTGGAAAGAAGGAGAACCGCAGTTGATGACCTCATGCATTCCGTATGCCTCCACTCAAACCTGCTACAACTGTGAAGATCATTCAGAGGATGACACAAGGGTCTCTTCAACCAGTAATGTGCCACCAAGATGCCATCATCCCGACAAAGCTTTTTGTGAAAGGTGCGCATGGTTTCATAATGAAGATTTGGATACCGACAGCACGGGGTCTTAGCTAATAAGTGGGCTTGTCACTTATCGTGGAATCTTATCTCCGTGTGACTAAAGATAAGGCATGGACCCTACCACGTTGTAAAGGGGTTACCTTTCAACCTTATCGAAAGGCCAAGTTATTCCTCTTGGGCCCAAAAGGAACGTCCTGTAATTATCGGGTTGTGTCAGTTGTGTCCATCTTATCTCGTTCACGAGTAATTGGGTCC
This sequence comes from Cunninghamia lanceolata, assembly GCA_027924645.1. Taxonomy (NCBI): domain Eukaryota; kingdom Viridiplantae; phylum Streptophyta; class Pinopsida; order Cupressales; family Cupressaceae; genus Cunninghamia; species Cunninghamia lanceolata. Next base: position 8,983,937 of record BSBN01000934.1, read on the forward strand.
CACCTTCTTGGGATGCTCTCTGGATAAGATGCTGCTTCGTGTCCTCTTTCCATTGACGGATCTCACGGAATTATGAAGTCGGGGTTAAAAGATTTGCTCTCGCTTCCCTATAAAAGGGTGCCAGGGCCGCCTGCATTCTTCAAGTAATTCTTAGCGAGAAAAGTGAATGCAAAGAATTCCAGTCTAGAGTCAAGTCTTAGTCTAGTATAAGTTTCATAAAGAGTCTGGTAAAGTCAGTAATGTCAGTAACTTCAATAGAAGTTAAAGTGTTGTAAAAGCTTTAAGCTTAGTTTGTATACTCTGTCATACTATGAAGTATATAGCGAGCATTGTAAAAGATGAACATATCTGTAAGCTTCCTGCATGTTGTTAATGAAAATAGTTCTACTATTCATATAAGAGCAAGATATCTCGTTGCGCATTATGTTTGTCTATTGCAGCTTAGATTCGATATTGCTATCTGTTGTTTACGTTGTTGTCTAACGTTAACTCCTTCTAATTCTGAATATTCAAGATCTCACCAATAATTTGATCCAATTCTGAATTGGATTTTTTCATCATTCTATAATAGAATGAAACTTTAGATCTTTCAGACTCTGCTTCAGATTCAGGACTTGAGCTATCCTGAGACTGATTTTCAGCTTTCATAGACTTGAACTGAGCTTGCTCTTCACGGGCTGACTGATAATCTTCGTCAGACTCTGAGTCTGAATATTCAGGACTTGAAATGACTATATCCTCTGAATCCGAAGGATATGCATTTATATAGTCATATTCATCCATTGAGATGCCTGCTCCTTTGGCTGCATGCATATTTGCTTTACCTTTCTTTTTATCTTTTCTCGGACACCTGTTGGAATAATGGTCTCCTTTACAGATGTAACACACTGGCTTTCTTTTGGAGCCACCTTTCTTTCTTTTGTCTTTCTTACGAAAGAATCCCCTTTTCTTTTTCGGATAGGATTTCTCTTTCTTCTTTTTCTTTTTAAAGCCACTTTTTTCTTTTCGACATGGCTTGCACTCAACACCTTCATCATCATAGGTTGACAGCCTGTAACATACTGCTGATAATAGAAGAGGTTGCACCTTTTTCTTTTCTTTCTTCTCCTTTACTTCATCACAGATATCAGTATTTATTTGTTCCAGGAATTGAACTAACTGAGGAAACATCAGTTCTTTCATATCAGTCTTCTCATGAATTAGATTTTCTAAAACTTTCTTATGATAATAATCACCAATAGTATTACCAAAGCTTTTCAGAAAAGTGGTGTACATGAATTCATGATTCTGTTCCTGACCGGAGAAGTAGAAATGTTCATATTGCTTTTTGCAATATGGCTTGAAATTCCTTAAATCCTTGCATTTCCCTTTAACAAACTTTTGATAAGAGAGCTGCTCGAGAACATCTCTCTTTCCAACAAACATTCTTGCTAGTTGTGCACAAACTTGATCTGTGCCACTGTCCAGCAATGTTTCTCTAAATTCATTATCCAATCTATCCCAAACTATTCTTGCCATTCCTGTTATTGAATTAAGCGCTTGTTTAATTACTTCTTTTTCCTCTGCATTAGGATTAGTTGACATGTAGTTTGTGATCCATGATCTCATTACATCAATGCCACGGGCATTTTCCACTTCTTCAAATTTATCAAAATTGACTAAAGGTGGAGTATCAGCTTTATAAGACTGAATATTTTTAAATGGATCATTTGGATATGGAAATGCACCTAACCCCCGGGCCATTAACACAGTCCCCTGAGGAGGAGGAACCAGTGGTTGTTCAGGAGGAACTGAAACCTCAGTTGAAGGGGGCTGGGTTGAAACTAACTGACCACTAGCAGGATCATATCGCAAAGGTTCTGGTGTTGGTGGAACATTAGTTCGGAGACGAGGACCTTTATACTGAGCCTGAAGATAAGAATTAGCATTACTAGGGAAACTCTTATATTTGACAGTAGCGGCTTGCGCCTGTCTTCTCATAGCAACTTGGATTGAATTAGATTCCCCGGCTATAGCTTCTCTAGTTTCTCGCCCTTCAGTACGCAGTGAATCTGCAAGTCTGATCTGAGAGGCAGTAAGAGAATGAACCTCTTCAGATATTTCTTGTAACCTTTGTCCATTATGTCTGATCTGGACATTGGTTGTTCCCAGCTGTGAACTTAGAACATCACAGTCTGCTTTGATTTCTTGTCTGACCTTTAAGAGTAAATCTCTCTGTCTTTCCATGGCTGCTTCTCTTTCTATTTTCTAGATTTCCGTTTGAGTACGGAAACGATCATACTGCTCTTTTAATTGAACAAGTCCATTTTCAACTTTATCTTTCCATTCTTGATCTAATCTTTTTTCCAATTGTTCAATGGTGGAGATCAAAGAATGGTCATTGGCATGTATGCTCTCAAAATGCTTTTCATATTTAAGAGCTTGCATTTCTTGCCAGATCCTATGATCTTCTTGAAGCAATAAATTTTTTCTATGATAGAGATTTGCCCAATTTAATAGGTAACTCTGACTGGGACAATTGTCACCTATGGGAGTGACATGCAAAGGCCAGCATCTAGCTTTGTACTTACCAGTAGTATCTAACAACAGAAAATCATGAAATGGTGGAATACGACCAGGTATTGTACTACTACCACCAGGGGTATTCACCACTTGAGTATCTTTAACTGAGATACTATTTTCTGGCATAGCCACAGAGTATTCAGAAAACACATTTACACCACCCATCATTCTCATTCTACCACTTCTTATTCTACCACGCATCATATTAAGCTTGGCAGTGGTTGGTGGGAAAACAAAGGAACAATGTTCAATCTATTTGCATGTGTTCAAATTTGTCTCCAGGATATCTTACCATGAAGATCCTTCAAAACATTACTTTCAATTGAAAAAAAAACATTTTCATTTTCATGCATATAAGGGTTTTTATTTTCATTTTTTCTTGTCTTGTTTGTAGTAGAAGCATTTATCTCATCAATATTATATCCATCTTTCTTTAAATCATTAATATCATTATCATTCAAGGGATTCAAATACATACATGGATTCATTCTTATATTTGTATTTTCCATGTTCTTGAGCTCTTCCACATTTGCATACTCTACATTCACTTCATCCAAATTGGTCTCTCCAATATTCTCCTCTTCAATGTTCTCCTCCTCAATATTCTCCTCTTCAACAGTCATCAAACTGGATGCTACATTATTCTTCATTTCTTTAATCCTCTCTCTCCTATCTCTTTGTCGTTTTGCCTCTTTCTCTTGATGTGCTTCAATTTCTTCAACTGTCATAACCTTCCTCTTCTTTTTTTGTTGACGTTTATTTGATCCCATGATTACCAAAATGTGTTGGATCCCTTCTCAAAAAATGTATGAAATACAAATTGAAATAGATCCTTTGTTCAATATGATAGTTTCTTGATATTTGTTTGATCTCTCCAAGAATTCAAATCCTTTAAAAAAATGAATTTTCTACTTCATTCCATCTGAAAATTCTCCTTATGATTGAATCCCTATAAAAATTGCATAAAATATGTCCTCTTGAGAGCTTGAATTAACACTTTGCATATAAAAAAGTTGCAAAATTTGCCACTTTTGGTGTATTGGTAAAAATGAATGTCTCTCGAAGAAATTGAATGCTTGTAAAAAATAGATTTTCTACTTCATTCCATCTAAAAATTCTCCTTATTATTAAATCCCTATAAAATTGCATAAGATATGCCCCATTGAGAGCTCAAATCGACACTTTGCACATAAAAAAATTTGCAAAATCTATCACTGTCGGTTGTACTGGTAAAAGGGAACGTTGCAGGGTTTTAGTCGTACTACAAATTTATGAAAAAAAATGGCTAAAATAGAAAAGGGTGCCCATTTTAAAATAGGTACACATTCTAAAAAATAAAAAACAGGTACCCATTCTATAGAAAATAAAAATAAATGGGTACCCGTTTGTAACGGGCAGCCATTACGAGTGGTTACCCATTTCTTTTTTTTTCAAATATGACACCTGCTAATTTGCATTAGTTTTAGGCTTGGTAAAGGCTTGGAAACCAGAGCCTAAGCCTTGGACCTGCAACTAACCTACAACTAAGAAGCCATAAGAACAATGGAATAAAAAACCAGTTTCACCACTATGGATGATTACTTTTTTTTTTTCAGAATATTTTAACATAATTAAAACCCATGGTAGATCTAAAAGTATAGTTTTCAATTATGTAATTTTTTTACTATTGAACATAATATTCTATTTATTAATTATTTTCTAAACAAACTAACTCATAAAATTGAAATAACATCGGTTACTATTTTTTAATAACTTTTGATTTTGAAAGTTTCTTGAAAAAAAATTATGTCTGACCGAACTAGACATCATTCTCTACATGATGAAAAAAAAAATTACTAAATTGATTAGTTTAACTCAAATTATGTTGGCCGTACATGAAGGGTTTTAAAAAAACACTAATTAGGGCCATTAAATAATTAATAAAAAAGTTTTATTTATCAAAAAATTACAAAAAAGTATCCTAACCAAAATTCAACATCTTGAGAATCTTTCCACAAAAGGAATTAGAAAAATACATTAATTTAGGTCAAATTGTATTGGTCGTTCACATGCATGCTTTTGCAAAAAATAGGGGACTTTTAAAAACCTACTTTTTGTACATCCACTAAGAATACAACTTACATCATTTGGGTATTAGAAACAATTACATATTTGAAAACTAGAAACAAAATCCTACATTTCTTATTTTTATATCATTTTAATATTTTATGTGCAAGTGCTTCAAATTGTCACTCCAAGTATGACAAAATTTGAAAAATAGGATAAACACTTCCACTTTTTGGCCAAAAAGTGAACTCATCTTCTTGCACTTGCCTATGGGATCCTTGATGGAAAATCACATATGGAATTTTGTCACTCCCACCTAACAGGAAAGCATTGAAAAAAAGATGGATATATAGGTTGAAGGAAGAAGAAGGTGGGAAGAAGAGATAAGGGCCAAATTGATGGTCAAAGGTTATGATCGACAGAAGGGTGTTGCTTTCACCAAAATCTTCTCACCAGTAGTGAAAATGACTTATATTAGGGTAGTGCTAGGATTAGTAGTTGTTTATAATCTTGAATTGGAGTATCTAAAGTTCAAGATACCCTTTCTACACGGTGATTTGAAAGAAGAGTTGTACGTGAATCAACGTCAAGGTTTCAAGAAAGAAGGCAAAGATGATTTAGTTTGGAGATTGAATTGATGTTTATATGGGTTGAAACAAGCTCCTTGATAATGGTATTTAAAGTTTGATTCATTTATGGCTGAACAAATCTTTACTAGGTGTGAATCTAATCCTTGTGTGTATTATAAGTGTTACACATATGGTTCTTATGTTTGTCATTGATGTCAACATTGTCACTAGGTTGTCATTAATGTCAACACTATCATGGTGGTGTGATGGTGTTTATGATTGAATGTCATGTCCCATCCAACAAGAGAAAGGAGAAGATATAGTTCATATTAAGATGGAAATTAGAAGCACAAAGATGATCAAATGTGTTATTGATGCTACTAATGGCCCGCAATATGTATGATCCAAGTTTCATGATGATTGCATTACCCGAAGAGTGTTTTGTTGTTGATTGTTTGAAGATAGTATCACTTTTGTGAAGATGTTCGATACAGGACAATGGAATTCTTTACATTCCTCCACATTTGCAGTTATGGCCATGCAGTTTTGGAATTGTGTTCAAGATGCAGTGAAGGTGATAATTCCAAGTTTTCAGATCATTTGTCCTTTTGCTATGAAAGTTATATATGATAGAGTACCAGCATGTGTTCTGGCAGAGTAAGCTAGTGATGAAGGCCTGATGGGATGCTCTGCATTCCTTCACAAATGAATGATTGCCTCTATAGTTTTAAGAACATGTTTATGGCTGTGTATTACATGCTTCCCTAGAGTTTCAAGGTTCTTGGTGGTCCGCAGCTCAGCTTTTCAAATGACAGTAAGTTGTAGTGTGTTCTGAATGGTAGATTGTTCTGAGAGTTCATGATTGAAGATGTGTGGCATAATTCTTTGACATGTGGTGTGAAAGGTGTGTTTCAAGATGTTGTATGAGTCAAGTGGACTCATCTTGAAGAGTTTTCATGAAGATATTTCTTATTTCCAGTACCACAAAAGGTTTTAATTTTATGTTGCCATTATGCTTCAAGTTTTCATATGTTTTGGTTAAAGTTGTCCTAATTTCAAATGAGCAAAGTGTGTGGATGTAATTCTTGGGTGTTTGAAGCTATGAAGGACATTTTGGACTTTGTTAAGCAATTGTTGATGTCTGCAAGGCTTGGATCTTCTACTAGTGTAATGTGTGGCTTCACTTAGGACCTATCTTCTACACGTTTCATAATTTGTGTTGTCTGGCCGACTTGTAAATGTAGTTTTCATGTTGTATTTGGCCAAAAAGAAATGTAATCAATGTAATATCATGTATAAATAGTGAATAAAATTGAGCGAGGAGAGGTGTGATTGCAAGTTGGTTAAAAGGCTCACAAGTAGATAAAAAGCATAATGAATGCATTAAAAGTGTGCGACTGAAGGAGAAAGAGTAGAAGTTGTTGATGTCCAGATTTATCTTGAAGACATATTTGTGATAGTGATCAAGTATAGAGTGTGTCTAACTAATCATATCATAATAAGAAAGTATGAAGAGGCAGAAGTGCAATCATCAAAAGTGTGAGTTTCAATGTCAGTTTTTAGATAGTAGAAAGACTGTCATATTGTAACCTTTTGTAATTTTGTTCTCATTTCAAGGAGTAGTAGCTTCCTTGAAAGTGACTATAAAACAAATCTCCTCATGGAGTAGAAGCTTCCTTCGTAGTGACCCTAAATCAAAGTATTCAGGGAGTAGAAGCTTCATTGGGTTGTAGCCCTAAAACAAAGTTATTATTTGAGCTTAATATTTTTTGAGTTAATCCTCACCATGGTTTTTCTCTTCTAGGGTTTTCCACGTATATCTGGTGTTATGTGTTCATGTGCATTGTGTTAATCTTAGATGTTCATTTTTATGCTGTAATGATTAAGTTTTGATCTGCTTCGAATAATTTAAAATTGTTAAAAGTGAAAATTTCTTAGATACTGATTCACCCCCCTCTCAGTATCTTGGTGTGTTCAACAATTGGTATCAGAGCTAAGTTCCTCTGAGGGAAGATTAACCACTTGAGGAAGGTCTAGGATGGCACATAATAGATCCAGCAAGATACCTAGGTTTGATGTAACAAATTATGCCTTCTGGAAGCTAAGGATGGACATTTATATTAATTCTCTAGGGTGTGGTGTTTGGGACTCTGTCAAGTCTGGTTACACAATTCCTGCTACTATTCCTATAGATGTAGATGAAGTCAAGATGTATGATAACAATGCCAAGGCAAAGTTTTCTATTATGATTGGGTTCGCTGATTCATAACTTTCAAAGGCAATGAGTTACGGTTCTATTCAAGAAGTTTGGGATAAACTTAAAACCATTTATGAAGGAGATAAGAAAGTAAAGAAAGCTAAGATGCAAATCTTCAAGGGCAAGTTTGAGAACCTAAAAATGTCAAAGTATGAACATATTGTTCGATACATGTTGTGGGTAATGAAGTGGTCAATGACATTAAAGGTCTTGGTAGAGAAGTCAAATAAGATGAGGTTGTGAAAAATGTTCTGAGATCTCTTCCCAAATCTTACAGTCATAAGGTATCTACCATTGAGGAGAATGTAGACTTGGATACATATACTGTAGACAAATTATTTGGTTCCCTTACTGCCTTTGAAATTTGAGAGTTTGGGAGTGATGCTCCAAAGAAACAAGTTGCTTTCAAAACCACTATGAAGAGAAAAGAAGAAGTTGCTAGTGAAGATAAAAGCTCTAATGAAGTTGAAGAAAATTTTGTGAGAAGACTGAAGAAAGGCACTGGCAAATACAAAGGTAAGTTACCCTTCAAATGTTTCAACTATGAAAAGATTGTTCATTTTGCTTCTAAATGTCCTTTCAATGAATCAAGGGTTAGTAACAGAAGAGACAAGTTCAAGAGAAGTCTATATTCAATAGAAATCAATTATTTTTCAGATGATGAGCATCATGATGATTCAAATGATGAAACACTTTTCATGGCCTTGAGTGTTGGTAATAAGAAGGATGATACTAGAACATGTGAGAAGATTGATACCTTGCAAACAAATTAAAACAATGAAAGATCAATGGTCGTATGGACTGCCTTTCATGCAAAAGAAGAATCTAAGGCTTGGGTGATTGACAGTGGATGCTCAAATCATATGACTGGTGATAAGGAGAAGTTTATTAGCCTTGAGAAGTAGGATGGTGGATGTACTCTATGTCAAAGGGATAAACCATAATCTTCTAAGTGTCAATCAGATGTGCAACAAAGGGTATAATCTCACCTTTCATGCCAAAGGTTGTGAGATCAGGGAGGCAGGATACAGAAAATTAGTGGTAGAAGGTATCAAGACATATGGTGATATCTATCACCTGAAGGAGGTAAATGGAAGAACATGTTTGTTGGCTCAGTCCAGTGAATGTTGGCTATGGCATAAGAGAATGGGACACAACAATTTTGATAATATGGTAAAGATTAGTTCTACTCATGGAGTGAGAGATATCCCTAAGATAAACAAGCCTACAAATGCAGTATACTGGGAATATCAAATGGGAAAGCAGACAAAGATAAACTTCAAAAGAAAGGCGTATTCTTATTCAAAGCCATTGGAACTGATTCACACTGATCTATGTGGCCCTACAAGAGTAAAGAGTCAACAAGGTGAGGAGTATTTTATGTTTCTTATTGATGATTATTCTAGAATGACTTGGGTTACTTTCTTAAGAAAAAAATTAGATGTTCTTGATAAATTTGATGTGTTCAAAGCTATGGTTGAGAATGAAGTTGATGCCAAGATTAAATGTTTGAGGTTTGATAGAGGAGGTGAATTTACTTCAAATAAATTTGAAAAGTTTTGTGAAGATAATGGTATTAGAAGACCTCTGTCATCTCCTAGGACCCCTCAGCAAAATGGTGTAGTAGAAAGAAAGAATAGGACTATGCTAGAGATGTCTAAGGCAATGTTGAAAGATGTAGTTTTATCTGATATGTACTGGAAGGATGCAGTTCATACTACTGTCTATCTAATTAACAGAGTGCAATTGAGGGTCAACAACACTAAGACCCCATATGAGCTATGGTATGGAAGACCTCCCACCGTCAAATACTTTAGGATCTTTGGCAACAAATGCTATATTAGAAGAGATGAAGAAGACCTAGGAAAGTTTGATTCAAGAATTGATGAAGGAATCTTTCTTGGCTACTCAACCAGAAGAAGGGCTTATAGATGCTACAACAAGAGGTTGGGGAAGATGATTGAAAGCACAAATGTTAAGGTAGATGAAGACTTGTATCAGATCTCACATGAATCAGAGGACTCTGAATCTGATATCTTTCCATGCATTGTAGAGGAAGAAGAAGTGAAAGAAGAAAATGTACAAGAACCAGAGTAGATGCCTAAGACTCTAGCAAAGTATGTTTAGAAGAATCAATCAGAAGGTCAAATCATTGGAGACAAGAATAAGGGTGTGCCAACTAGGAGAAATTTTGCAAAAGTATATGAACAAGTAAACTTTTGTTTGTTATCAAAAGTGGAACCCAAAAACTTTGTTGATGCCAACAAGGATGATGGATGGATAAAAGCCATGGAAGAAGAAATGGATCAGATTGAAAAGAATCAGACATGGGAATTGGTTCCTAGACCAGCAAATAATAATGTTATAGGAACAAAATCAGTGTTCTAGAACAAACTAAATGAAGAAGGTGAAGTTGTAAGGAACAAGAAAAGATTGGTATGCAAAGGATACACACAAGTTGAAGGTATTGATTTTGAGGAGACTTTTTCACTGGTGGAAAGAATGGAGGCAATCAAAATGTTCCTTGCTCTTGTTTCTCATAAGAACTTCAAGGTATGTTAGATGTATGTTAAGTCAACATAATTTCTGAATGGTGACCTAGAGGAAGAGGTCTATTTGAACAACCAGATGGTTTCCATATATCAGAAGATCCGGACATGGTGTACATACTCAAGAAGGCTCTGTATGGTATTAACCAAGCACCTAGAGCTTGGTATGCTAGGTTAGACAAGTACTTACTTCACCAGAGGTTTAAGAAAGGTACTACAGATATCAATCTTTACATCAACGAAGAAGGAGACATGATATTAATAGTTGTAATATATGTTGATGACATCATATTTGGTGGAGATGATGATATGTGTAAGAGGTTTGCAGAGGAGATGCAAAAAGAGTTTGAAATGTCTATGATTGGTGAAATGTCTTTCTTTCTTGGATTTCAAATTTCTTAGCTACAAGGTGGTATCTTTATTTCTCAAGCTAAGTATGTCAAAGAGTTGTTGAAAAAGTTTGGTATGTAGGACTCAAAACTAGTGAGTACTCCCATGGTCACTGGAGGTCACTTGAGCAAAGATGATGAGTCTCAAGAGTGGATCAGACTGTCTATAAGTCTATGATTGGATAACTATTGTACTTGACTGCTTCTAGACCTAATATCATGCATATAGTATGTGCGGTTACTAGATATCAAGCCAATCCAAGCAAACACATGTGAAAGTAGTGAAAAGGCTATTCAAATACTTTAAAGGAACTCCAAACTATGGCCTAGTGTATCCAGGAGGTAATGACTTTGATTTGAGTGCATACACTGATGCTGATTCGGCTAGTTGTGTTGATGATAGAAGAAGTACAAGTGGAGGTGTTTTCTTTTTAGGAAGAAGATTAGTTTCATGGCAGAGCAATAAGAAAGATTCAGTGTCCTTATCTACTACAAAGGTAGAATACATTATAGCAGCATCTTGTTGTACACAAGTGTTGTGGATGAAGAAAACCCCGAAGGATATCAAGGTATTGTATGATGAGCCTATTCCTATCTTGTGTGACAATACAAGTGCTATCAATATTTCCAAGAATATAGTGATGGGTGAAAGTTCAAAATTGTGTCACACTTTTATAAGGGAATGATAAATATAAACATATTTTTTCAACTTAAACATAAAAAAGGTCATATGTATGTTTTGAATTTTAAAATGACATAAACTAAACAAATATAAAAAATTTATTGTAGTTTATGCTTATAATTTAAATAAAAAAAAAAAAAATAGGTGGATATATTTTTTTATAAATTTAATTGATGAATTTTAAATGCTGATATTTTTCAAAAAAAGTGACATCGATGAGACGTCAACAAAAATATAGAAAAATTAATTTTTTTTATTTAAATTTTTTTTTCTAATTAGCCAACTCAAATATCTATTGCATGGAAAAAATAATAATTTTTAATAAATAGTTTTTTATTTTTATTTTTTAAAGTCAATTTTAATCAAAACAGAGTAATTTCCGTGGGATGTCAACTTTTTAACAATATATAATTTTAGTTTTTTAAAAAATACCCTTTTGGAGAGGATTCTCTACTCTAGTGAACCGTATTTTTTTCAAATTTTTTGAATATGTTTTGCCTATTTTTTTAAGTTCTAATCAGCTACATGTTTGATTATAATAACCTACTTGCAATAAATTTAAAAATAATCCTAATAAAACTTATCAAAATATATAAAATATATATTTCTAATATCTAGACTCTGATATCTACCAAAGGGTTTTTTAAATTTTCATGAAAATTCCCTTTGGTTGGAGAAATGTATAGTTGAACTTGAAGTTTGGTTCAATTTGTTGTAAAAGGGGGGTTGACTGCCACATGGGATGCCACATAGACAGTTTTAGGTAGAACAGTTCTTGGCGGAACCCTTCCAGGCAGAACCTTCAATGTAAATAAACACATTTTTTAAATTTAAATTAAATTTTATATGTTTTTAAAATTTAGGTGAAATTGTTTCACCCAGAACTATTCATGCCACGAAATTCCACAGAAATGCTATGTGGTTCCAGGTGGAACCCTTTCTATAGAAACTATTTATTTGGCTGAAAGTGTGACATAGGTTTGATCTTTTACCCTGATGCATTCTAGAACCAAGCATATAGCAACCATGTATTACTTTTTGAGAGAGAAGATTGTAGATAAGGAAGTAAAGTTGGAATATGTTCCAACAAAGGATCAAAGAACATATATTTTGGCAAAGGCTCTGGAAAAGGATACTTTTGAGGGTCTCCGGCAAAGGTTAGGGACAATTTCCCCTCCTTCTTGCTAGATGCATAATGGTGCATCTGTACAGGGGGAGTTCAGGTTATATCTTGTTCCTAGATCGATGGTGGCTACCTCTCAGGGGGAATAGGTAGTGGTTACTGATGTAAGGGGGAGAAGAATGCGCAGGTATGTGGTCTTTGATTGAGGTAGTGATTTCCCTTTGTCCTTGATGTCAAAGGGGGAGAGATGCAAAGATATGTTGCCGTCAATGCCAAAGGGGGAGATTGTTACACATATGGTTCTTAGGGTTGCCATTGATGTAAACACTATCACTAGGTTGTCATTGATATCAACACTATCATGGTGGTGTGATGGTGTTCATAGTTGGATGTCATGTCTCATCTAACAAGAGAAAGGAGAATATATATTTCATATTAAGATGGGAATTAGAAGCACAAAGATGATCAAATGTGTTGCTGATGCTACTAATGGCCTGTAGTATTTATGATCCAAGTTCCCTGATGATTGCATTACTAGAAGTTTGTTTTTCTATTGATTGTTTGAACATAGTATCAGTTCTGTGAAGATGTTCGATACATGACAATGGAATACTCTACATTCCTCCGCATTTGTAGATATGGTCATGTGCTTTTGGAATTGTGTTTAGGATGTAGTGAATGTGATGATTCCAATTTTTTTGATCATTTGTCCTTCCGTTGTGAATGTTATGCATGATAGAGTACTAGCATGTGTTCTAGAAGAGTAAGCTAGTGATGAAGGCCTGTTGGGATGCTCCACATTCCTCAACAAATGAATGATTTCCTCTATGGTTTTAAGGACATGTTTATGGATGTTTATTACATGTTTCCTTGGAGTTTCAAGGTTCTTGGTGGTCCACAACTCAATTTTTCAAATGACAACAAGTTGCACTATGTTCTGGATGACAGATTGTTCCCAGAGTTCATCATTGAAGATGTGTGGCATAATTCTTTGGTGTGCAGTGGAAAAGGTGTGTTTGGAGATGTTATATGAGTCATGTGGACTCATCTAGAATAGTTTTCATTAATATATTTCTTGTTTCGAGTACCGCACAAGGTTTTACATTTATGTGGTCATTATGCTTCAAGTTCTCATATGTTTTGGTTAAAACTGTCCTAATTTCAAATAAGTAGAGTGTGCAGTGTAATTCCTTGGTGTTTGAAACTATGAAGGATATTTTGGACTTGGTTAAGCAAGTGTTGATGTTTGTATGGCTTGGATCTTCTGCTGGTGTAATGTGTGGCTTCACTTAGGACCTATCTTCTACATGTTTCATACTGTGTGTTGTTTGACCAACTTTTAAATATATTTTTCATGTTGTATTTGGTCAACAAGCAATGTAATATCATGTATAAATATTGAATCAATTTGAGTAAAGAGAGGTGTGATTGTAAGTTGGTTAGAAGGCTTGCAAGCAGATAAAAAGAAGAATGAATGCATTGTTAGTGTGTGACTCAAGGAGAAAGAGGAAAAGTTGATTCTCTCTGGATTCATCTTGAAGGCATATTTGTGACTGTGATCAAGTATAGAGTGTGCCTAACTGATCAGATCATAAGAAGAAAGTGTGAAGAGTGCAATCATCAAAAGTGTGAGTTTCAATGACTGTCATACTATAATATTTTGTAAGTGTGTTCTCATTTCAGGGAGTAGTAGCTTCCTTGGGAGTGACCGTAAAACAAATTCTTTAGGGAGTAGAAGCTTCCTTGGTAGTGACCCTAAATCAAAGTATTCAAGGAGTATAAGATTCCCTTGCTTGTAACCCTAAAACAAAGTTATTATTTGGGCTTCATATTTTGTGAGTTAATCCTCACCGTAGTTTTTCCTTTCTAGGGTTTTCCACATATATCTAGTGTATATGTGTTGACGTGCATTGTGTTAATCTTGCATGTTCATGTTTATGTTGTAATGATTTTGTTTTGATCTACTCGGGATAAGTTGAAATTGTTAAAAGTGAAAATTGTTTAGATACTGATTCACCTCCCTCTCAGTATCTTGGTGTGTTTAACAATAAGGTTTTAGAGAATGGTGAATTTGTGCTGCTAGTATTATATGTTGATGATATGCTAGTGATAAGAACTAGCATGGCCATTGTTAGCATGTTGAAACAATAATTGACTAACAAATTTTTAATGAAGGATTTGTAGGCTACCAAGAAAATCCTTGGAATGACAATCATCAAAGATAGGCACAAAAGAGAATTGAAACTATCACAAGAAATGTATATTGAAAAGGTTTTGGACAATTTTAACATGAAGGGTGCTAAGATAGTAAGCACACTTCTAGCAGATCATTTCAGATTATCTTCTGAGATGTTTTCTAAGACACAGGAAGAGAAAGAATACATGGAAAGAGTGTCTTACTCCTTTTTTGTAGGGAGCCTTATGTAGGCAATGGTCTGCACAACACTCGACATTTCTCATTTAGTGGGAGTGACTAGCAGGTATATGAGTAATCTAGGAAAGATTCATTGGTAGATAATAAAATTGATTTTGAGATACTTGAAGGGTACATCACATCATGTTTTGAGGCTTAAAGGAGAAGATGCATAGTTGCAAGGATATGTTGACTCCAACATGGTTGGTGATTTGGATAAAAGATGATCTATCGCAAGGTATATGTTCACTTTTGTAGGGGAAATGATTAGTTAGATTTCTAGATTGCAGAAGGTGGTGGCTCTCTCCACTACAAAAACAAAATATATTGCAATCACTGAAGGAGCTAAGGAGATTTTATGCTTGCAACAAATATTAGTTGAATTGGGTAGTAAATAGAAAAATTTCACTCTCTATAGTGATATAAAAAGTGTAATTCATTTGGAAAAAATCCATCATTTCATTCACGAAAAAAACACATAGAGCTTTGATATCATTTTACTAGAAGTGTCCTTGAAGAGGACAAGCTGAAGCTAGAGAAAATTTATACTAGAATCAATCCTATAGATATGTTTACCAAGGTTGTTTCAAAAGAGAAACTAAAGCTCTATAGAGCTTCTCTTTGTTTGGTCAACATGTAACAATAAGCCTAGAAAAGCATGTCACGTCTCAATTTTTTATACGATCTAGAATTACTTTATATTGAAATATTTCATGAATAATAATGTGGTTAGATGAATAATTTATTGTTTTGAAAGATGAATGATTATTTTAAATATGAAATGAAATGAATGTTATATTCATGTTATTAATTTTAATGCTTTGGCTATGCTTCAACTATTGGGTCACTAACCTATTAATGTGAAATTGAGTTTGTCATGAGTTCCAGGTTGTCGAAGACAAGGGTATTGTTGAGGTAAACAAGGTTAGCAGCTTGGCAGGGTTAAGATGGAGGGATATCTCACACACACTTCTCAATAGAGTCATGTAGTTGCATTTGATTGTATATTAAATGATCTTATATTATAGTTTAGTATAATTGCATTATTTTATTTTGTTTAGTTAGATTGTTTAGTTAATTGTTATTGATATTATGTGTGCATAAAAAAAATAGATTAAATGATTTACTTATTTATTTGATTTTATTTGAAGAATCGAAATATATGTTTTCATTTGTTTTATAGAAAGTGTGATAATCATGCTAACTATTTTAATATTGTTTTTGATAAAATTAGTGAATAGAATTAGAAAATAAAACAAGTTTTTATTAGAAACAAAACAGAAAAGAAAGGAAACAAGAAGACAATAAAATAGTAGACAATTTGAAAAGACAACTATTTTTTTTAGAAAATAAAGCTTAAAGGAAGGCGAAGCAAATTGAGAAGAAAATAATAAAAGAAGAATATAAAAACCCCATCTTGCACAGGAAAAAGATCATTCTTCTCTACTTGCATTCTCAAGATTTATTCTTCTCATCTCTAAAATTGAATACAAAAAAAAGAATTGTAGAAGGATTTTTGGGCGAAAGGAAGAATGATTCAAATCTGAGGACCTTCTGGTAGATTGTGGGTTTCAATCATTTGATTTGGGAAAAGGAAAATGATCTCCAGGTTCTTGTTTAAATATTGGATCTTACTGTATCTGTTTGTGTGTGGATATTTTCATATGTGCAAAAACCATGATCTTCTGTCTGAAATTGATATATAAAAATATCAGTAAATGGCTATGGCATTGTAAAAGAAATGATTTGTTTCGATATATATATATATATATATATATCTATCTAAAATCAAATTTATTGCACTACAGCAAAAGAAATATTCTTTCTATTTTATATTTACACTGCTGAAAATGACTTATATGAACTTTTGAATCATTGAGTTTCTTGACTAATGTTATAATTCATTTGACAAAACTAGCAATATATATTAGAAAGATTGACTATGATAGAATTGCATTGTATTAAACTAATAGATTCATTACATCTAGAATAACATGTCAGGAAAAAAGGATAAAAATAAGGGAAAACAGTAAACTTGTCAACAAGCAATCTAGTGAAATCAACTGAATAATGGAAACATTGTTTGAATACAAAATGGATGCTTATGACTATAGAAAACCAAACTTAGAAAACTATGATTGTGTGTTTTGGTAAAGTATGAACTTTTGGGATGGGATGCCGAATGTAGGCTCCCAAAGATGATAGTTTTACTAAAACTATCATTTTATTTATTTGCTTGGCCAAGCTACTATACCATTGAAACAGATGGATTGTTTAAAAGCCTAGAACTATGTTATATTTATCTTTGCCACATCCTACTTGCAAGAGTTTATGTCATTCTAGGATTAGGATGCATACAGGTAGCAGGCACACATCGAGTGATTCCCTCCTCCTTACACCATTCCAGGTTGCTTGGCTCCTTGTCCAGGGTTAGTGCTTTCATCAAGTTAGGAAGAAACCTAGGGAAGTCCAGTACTTTGAGGTTGGGTGGAAAAAGTGCCTCAACCACTCTCTTGGTCTTAGCTTGGGGATGATTGGTGGATCGAGGCAGAGGAGATTAGAGATTATTATGATATATGGATATTTGCTTCATTGCACTCTTTTATATGGCTAGTATAGCTAAGTTGTTCATGCAACTTTTTCATTCATTGATATATTGATCTTTACTTGTAACTTTGAAATAGATGTTTGGTAACACTAGATTGGGTATGTAATGACAATGTAACACTTCATAGTGTATGAATAATTAATACCTCATTCTATGGAATTATGCTATTTTATAAAGGTATGGATAATTTGGAAACTTTGAATGTTTTATTTTTCTATTTATGGAATAAGCTTTACTTTTTGGAATTCTATGTCTAGTTGGTATATTTCCACACCTTACAAAGTGGGTGAAACCTCCGAGCTTAACTATTTTTAACGTGGGTTTGAATTCAAGTGGGATATTTTTTATTGTGAAGTCCAACCATCACAAACCTTTTAGCTCCCCTATTTTTTTTCTCTTCATCTAAAAGTCTTTGTATATATACTCAGGAAACTTTTTTTTATCAAATGATGAAAACATGTGTATTTATTGCTTCTAATAAAAGGAGATATCTATTCCCTCTTTTCCCATGGATGTAACCAAATTTGGTGAACCACATAATTCTTTATCTGTGTATATTTTTTTGTGTCTAAATTCTATTCTCTCCATCTTCTAATTGTTGTTTGATGACAAATAACTCTTTTTATCTGCTTAATTTCCTTAACAACCCATTCTTTATGACATTTGAAATATTTAGCCTCAAGTATCCTTTTTTATTATTCTGTCATATCTACGGAGTATGGTCCATGTTTTATTTTCTCGTGAAGGAGAACTATAGTAATTGTTCAATTTTTATATTTTCTCTATAGAGAGTCAATAATTGAGTAGTTTATGACTAATAGATTTTGTCCCTTTTTTTATAGTTTTTATTTGAATATTTGTGTTGTCAATTCAAGTATGCATCCTTGCTAAGCATTGCGAAAGCTTAACTACTTGTTGAAACATGGAATCATTCTCGGATGTGGGTCTCCTTTCATGAGAACGAATCTCTAGAGTGAGCTGGTTCTCTTATAATTTATAAACTATGACTTGAGTGGAAAAGGGATAGAAAGATGTAACTAAAGTACAAACTGACTCTAGAATCTAAAACTAAATGAAGTTCTATCATTCACAGGCAGATCCTCTAACATTAATCTTCTCAACTTCACTGATAGTTATGTTAGAGTAATAGGTTAATTACATAATTAATTTAATCATATTGATTAATTAATTAAGTCACCTTTACTTTATTTTACACTTAAGCTAAACTTAGGCCCATTAATAATTAATTATCAATTATTCATCCTAGGGTTTTCACTTTTAGAGTTTTGATCTCCTTTCGTAAGGATTGATCTCTTTGTAATTAATTCATTTAGTATTCAATAATCAATATTGTCTCATGATTTTTCTGTGCAATTTCTCTTTTGTGTGTGACAAGTTTTCCTTCAGAATATCATCTAGGGCTTGTGGGATCTCAATCACAGATTTCAACAAGTTATTCCTTAAGTAATTTGCAACAAGGTTTAATATTAAACACAAACTACAACCATGAAGAAACTAAACTTTTATAGTATTGAGACAAGATAAAGGACTGAGATAGTCACAATATGACATCAAACCAAGACTGCAAAAATGTATGTGAAATAGGAAGATTTGCTATTAGAACTGCAAGGAATATAATGCATGAAAAATGAAATATGTGAGCCAACTACTATATACAACTCCACAAGAGAGAAGAAACTGATGCTAACTAACTAAGAGAAACTAAGTTTTTCTCCTCTATATGTCTCCAAATGATCTCCCATGAAGAAAACTGAAAAAAGCTCCTAAAAATAGATCTGCAATCCATTTTCGAGTTTCAGAAAAAAGCTGCCAAAAATAGCCTCAAACTTCCTCCAAACTGTGAAATAAAAATGGCAACTCGATCCTCTAGGTGGTCCCCACCAAAAATGCATCTAAATTTGTTCAATCTACCTCATGAAAGACATTTTTTTGTCCCATTATGCTCAATTTCGCCTAAAGAAATCCAAATGATTTAACCGCCTAAAAATAGTTAAACTTTAAAAGCAACTTATAACTGAATTGCTTTAAAGTTAACTTTACATGACTTGGCAGTTTTAAAATCAATATCCTATTGATATGATTCCTTGCAACAAAAAAAAAATGATATCTGGTTTATAATTCACCAAGATATTTACAAGATATCATTTATGATTTTCTATAAAAATCATAAAAATATGAACTATTACATCTGTTGCAAAAATAAATAAAATCCTTCAAAAGGCTTGACACCATGGACTTCAATGTGCCGATACTCCTACCAGCTCATCATTATCCATATGGACAAATGAAATGCCAATTCACTACTTCAAATATGCCACCATGTCGCGTTGACCCCTTTTGACCATATCTTTCTCTAGTATATTCTTCATATCCACATGGTTTTGGTTTGATCTCATGTATATTTGTGAAGGAATAAATAAAATGCATATGTGGGAGGTCAAAGACACTCAACCACATGCATTATCAAATAAAGCTTTGACTCCAAAGTGAGTTGACCACCAATAATGATTAAGCCTTGGTAGATTCTAAGGGCAAATTTCATGGTATCGCTTACCTTTGACTTAATACATGTAGCCATGTCCCATATGCTGTCAGCCACTCTTGCTTATGATTGGTAGACACTTATCAACATGAACTGTTGACCCCACTCATATTTGGATAAAAATGATTAAAAGTTTGCATCGTCAAAATATTAAGGGACGTCGAACAAAAGAAAGTGAAAAACCCTAAAATGTAGGTCATTTTATTTTTTCTATTGTTGAGATGGCTCTACAATTGGCCACCGACTTGGGATTTGAATGCTCTATGTTTTCTTGCTCCATTTAGTGACTTCCATGGCAAAAGCTTTGCATCTCTCTAGCCAAAATGATAGGCCGCCTCAGGTAAGTTTGAATCTAAGCTTTCTTTGATATTTTTCTATGTTTTCATAGCTCACATTTTAATACATGGCCATGGCCATACCACTATTTCTTTAGTCTCTCAGGCTTTAACAAGTATTTGTTTGTGTTTTCTGTATGTTGAACTCTGCTTTAAAATGAAAAAATAACAAGGTTTTGCTCAAATGGCTACAGCCATCATCCTTCTCTCAACTGCACTATCAATGGTGAGTCTACTATTTCTCCTTGCTACATTGCTCTTTCCTGTAGCTTCTCTTATCTCTGCATACACAAAACTATGAAGAGGGTTTCATGTTTTCTTTGTATTAGATGTGTATGTGAAATACCTCCTCAAATGGCAACAACCGCTCCTTGTAATGCATTCTGTAGCCTCCTATTGTCCTTCAATGTAAGAATGTGAAGACTTCCTGTATTGGCAGTGAGGGTTCCATTTTGGTTTGCATTGAACTTACTTTCTATGAATGACCATGTCTTCTATACTCTTATTCAACCCTACTCAACTATGAAAAGAAAGAAAAATTCTTTTTCTTAAAACCCGATAGGGGTTTCATTTCTTTGCATTAGACAATAAACTCACTCCTTACGGCCTTATCTGTCAGCTTTACACTACCATTCTTCCTTTCCAACATTGCAAAATACGTTGGGGTTTGAAATTCAACATGGGTATTTGAAAAAATGAATGTAAATAACATTGTATGCCATGGCTTACTAGAATAAGTCTGTATTTCTCTTTTTACTGTGTAGACTCAAATTTTGAAGAACTGAAGCAATACTTATTTATTTTATGAGCATAAAACTTTTTGTAACATATATGACATATGCTATCTCTTCCTTTTCTGGCTCATTCTGTCACTGCTATTGTTCAAAAGAGATGATAATTGTATGCATTGTTCTTACTCTCTAGCTCCATCTGCTCTTTATGTAGACTTTGGCATATGGAAAGTGTACTCACTTTTCAACGTTGAACTGTTCCACTTTCTGTTACAACAAATATACATTCTTCATTTCTGTATCTTTCACTTGTTCATTCAATGGACTATGTATTGACACTTTTTTAGGCATGATTATGATGACCTAGCTGTCATGAAATCTTGGCATTGTCACATGAAGGGAACACTTACTCTTTGGTATAACTATAACATATCAACTACTATTCCTTCACTGTATCCTATCATATCAAATGCTTATATGAGATGTCATGTAGGCTATGATTAGGTCCACTGTATCGGTTTGATTACTCCTATCACATGATGATGATACCCTATGACACACAAGTACTGAAATGTTTCTTTTTGATTCTCTTGGAGTTTGTTAAAGACAAAAATGAGCCATCTGGGTTGGCTATCTTGAATTTTTCTACAAATTTGCAATACTGTCCTATGTATTTTATAGATATGCAATGAATACAACATGTGATAACACTTCTTCTAATACTTAATTTGTCAATAGAAGAAAGTGAGGCATAATTGGATATACTTCATCATTTAAGAAGTAGTTTATGTCATTGAATTCTGAAACTGATTCTATCCCTCCATTTAAATGAGAAAGTATTAAGCTTGGTACTCACCTACCTTTGCAATTTACTTACCGATTTATAATAAACATTCCATTTGACTGCTGATCATGAATGAGTAAGTTGCCTTTAGATAATTCATACTTGTGAACACTTACTCCTTCATCAGTCTGATGATTACAAATGTATTGTGTACTCTTGATTATTATCATGCTTGAGAATGTTCTTCCATAGCAGTTGAAGTAGTATATAGGCTATCATATGCATTGAAACTTGTCTCCTATCTGTTCATGTCATGCTCTTGGTTACATTTCATATTCTGAAATGAAATCATGGGCATGTCCTGACATGGGACTGATGTATATGATTGTCTTGTTACTCTTCCAACTTGTATCATGAAGGTTTTTAATGATTATCTTCTTCCATACATCCCTTTTAAGAACATGAGGTAGCGACATGATGGGCTCGACCCTTGTGGGAACCCATTTGATACCACATGCTGAATGTCTTCAATCACCTTCATGATTTATCATATACCTGCACATGAAACAAACAGATTAGAATAAAACAATGATGCTCTTATGTTTGCTTTTCTTCAGTTCCTTCTGCATATGGATGTTCTTACTTGATCAATGCATTACAACTAAAATATTATGTCTCTCTTGCTTGATGAAGGATTTTCATAATTGGAGCTTCTAACAGGGCCTTCCCACTATTTTTTTTAGGTATATGTTGGGGTCGGGAGCAGGAACTGGAGGCTTCTACAAAGATCAAAGAAAAAAGGCAATGATGGCTATGTCTTTCCCTCTTCTTCATTAGATGCATACTATTTTACTTGTATTTGCATGAGTTCAGCTATAACCCACAACTTGTGTTGGACATTTGATATGTCATAGTTTCCTTCAATGCAATGTCTATTCTCTTACGTATTCAAAATTGTAAATGAACAATCATTGTAGTGAATGAATACTTATCTCTTTTACTATTCTGCAATGTAATCAGTGATTGAAACTTTTCTTTTCTGCATCTAAACAATTGAACTACCCTTGTCATAACAATATGCAACTCACACAAAACAAAAATAAATCAACCCACATTCAAAAAATGATAAATGATAAATTTGCTCAGCCATTTTTTTTAGTTGGGGTGAAAAAATGGAAACAATTTGAAAAGGTTAAGATGTACATTTTAGGTAGAAATACTTAAATAATATATTTTTTGCATTGTCATTGATCCTTGCAAATTGTTAAGACTATTTTGAGGTACAATACAATTATTTTATTTCACATGTTTGTAAACACCTAAAATCATCTCATCATCATCAGCATTGATCATTCCTCTATAATTAATTGAATAAATCTTATTTATTTGGTTAATTATCCCCATTTTCTTAAGAAAACTGATTAAACATTTTTTTCTTATTTGATTAATAATTTCACTATTCATCCACTATTCATTCACTATTCACCCAAACATTAATTAAATAAATCAAAACTATTTCTTTATTTAATTAATCCCTCATCCATAGTCCAACCAAATATTTATTTATCTAAGTTCATCCCATACAATCCAAATATTAAATAAATTCTTATATTTCTTCAATTCCCTATATTATCTACTTTTCATTAGATGTTGTGTGAGTGGAAGTCCAAGATCATGGAAGTAGAAATCAAACACGAATGTAATGTATTGAAAATGAACTAAATTGATTTACAGCCGAACAAGTATAAATAGGTGAAGCTTGAGGAACAAGTCTCTACGAGAATAGGAAAGGTGGCAAAAATGGAACCAAGAGAATATCTCAAGGTTCAACCACCCTCAAATGTAGTGGCGATGTGTCAAATATGAGGTAACACATCTACTAATGACTCATAGAGTGGAATTAGTCTTTCCACATGTAAGGAAAACCGCCTAACTATGGTTATGTTAGGAATAAGTCATGTGAGTTATACACAAACACCCCCCTTAAGCATAGCTTAGGTGGGTTTATAAAATATGAGTCCCGATTGTGCACCATTTTAGGTACTCATTTACAAAACATCTCTCATAAAATGGAGAAAGAAAGAAAACTCTATGGGAAAAAACTTTCCTCCTAAAGAGAGAAAACAAAGATAGGACTTTAGATGGCCCCTCCAGATGATGATGATGGCGATGTTGATTCTGATGCAGATATGTAGAACTCCTAAAGCATGTTGAAGTTGTAAAATTTGCCTTTCCTGAAGTGTGTTAAGAGATTTTGGCAAACTGATTGAAGTAAGTAGTGTAAAAAAAAGACTAGGATGAAGGCCTAAGAAATGTACAAAATGACTAAAGAAAGGATGTACATATGCGCACATTCGAATGAGCTAGGAACCAATGTAATTCAAGTTGCCATATTGCAAACTCCCCACTACACTTTATAGATCAGTGCTTACATTTTACTTTTACACTTTCAATATCTGACACTATATGAGTGTTTTTACATACTAAGAAATTAGGTAGAGTTCAATTTTTCTACTATGAAGAACCAACTGAGCTAAGAGCCAAGAATTGATACTAGGCTCTGAAGTTGCATCATGATTGTCTTCTTCACAAATGTGAAATGTGAAAATATGAAGGCGGTGCCATTACCTTTTGACTTTCTTTTAGATGATGAAATGGTGCAATTTAAACTTCTTAATACTTAGTTTTTGGGAATTAAGGTGGTGCTTTAGTGATAGAAGAAGTGATTGTGTGCACTCTTCTTACTTATCTACCCCCCCTTAAAGTGATACTTTATAAGTAGTGCATGAAATCATACAACAATATTTTCCCTTTTTGTTTCTCTCCCGACAAGCTTGCAATTTGAGATGAAGTATTTTTAAGAACCCTAAACCTATCTTAATTTGGCTCTTTATAATGATAGTGTGTTGACAGGCTAGATTGATAGAGGATGAAAAATTAGGCACTTTTTCCTTTTGAATGACACAATTATGAGATCGTATGCAAAAATTATGGCCTTTACAATTTTTGCATATGCAAAAAAAATACGCCTTCAAATAAAATTTTCAATGTACTTGAAAATAATTTTTTTGCAAAACTAATATTTGGAGGAAAACACTTGATGAGGGAAAAACATAAACCCCCTATGGTAGAGTATGACCAAAGGCTGAAAAACCATATGACTAGGAGCTTATTTTGAAAATTTTGTGCCCCCCCTTTTCTCTTTTACCTCTACGCTGATGTCATCCCCCCTGGTTTCTTACGTCAGCAAATTGCATACTTTTTACAATGAATAATGACATCTTCCATGAAAAAAACATTGACAACTGCCGCAGTTTAAAAAGATGTTGCATAAACATGCCAAAAAATGCCTATATTCATGCCTCTTGAACATGGTGAAGAGGATGATTGAGTGCGACCTTTATGGCAATGTTGTTGGGGGCCCGATTGAGGGTGTGATTAAGGGCATCCTCCACTTGGGAGAATGTGGCAATAATGCCACAAAAATAGTGGTGTCCTGGCTTTGAATGCCATGGGATGGGGCGTTGATTGGCTGAGAGGGTCGGCCCTCTTTGGAGCATCATTCAATGTAGCAGTAAGGGTATTTCAGCCTCCTTCGATGAGACATGAGAAGCACAGGTTTGGCCACGAGATTGGGCAGCATCACCAAATATGAATCAGCCTCTATGTGAGAAAGGAATTTGACAAAAAAAAATGCCTCTATTGAGCCTTTCTCCGTAATGATTAGACCTCATTGTGGTGAGGATCGATGAGCTTTTCCAATGACAATTATAACCTGTAAAAACAAACCCATTTCAAATGTGCTTTGAAACAAAATTTTACCTCCTTGATATGCAATGATAGAAGGTCGGATTGAGCCTAGTGTGCAAGAGAAGTTGCAGAGATTCACTAATGGAGCTATGTAATCAACGAGAAAATGATTTGATGCTATTCCACTCACTCTGATACCATGTGTGAGTGGAAGTCCAAGACCATGGAAGTAGAAATCAAACACAAATGCAATGTACTGAAAATGGACTAAATTGATTTACAACTAAACAGGTATAAATAGTTGAAGCTTGAGGAATGAGTCTCCCCAAGAATAGGAAAGGTGGCAAAAATGGAACCAAGAGAATAACTCAAGGTTCAACCACCCTCAAATGTAGCGGTGATGTGTCGAATATGAGGCAACACATCTACTAATGACTCATAGAGTTGAATTAGTCTATCCACATGTGAGGAAAACTACCTAACTATGGTTATGTTAGGAATAACTCGAGTTATACACCAACATATGTTAACATCAAATCATTAGCCTTCCATAATTATTTGCACATTATAAAACATGATTAATAGTATAAATCTTGCACAAGTCTTTAAAGTGTACACATAGGTCAAAGGTATGGCCTTGATTTGTATATCCTTGGCACTTTGGGCATGCACAAGATCTTTACACCCCTTGAAAAAAATACTTTTCCATCTCCCACCATCTACTTTATCCAAGGTAAATCTCCACCATTGATTTTGTTTGAATCTTCGTACCACCATTGACCACCATGCATATGGTGCCACTTATAGGCTTCTTATGTTTCCCATTCTCTCAATCAATCTAAGCCTTTGGTCTCTCAAGACAATCCAAACCCTCCATTCACTTATCCAAAAATCTATAAATAACACCCTTCACATGTCATTTTTAATATATAAGTTGAATGTAATGCTATGCTATTGATTTGAGCACTGACATAATAATCATCTCTCATCCCAATCAATCTTAGAACACAACTACCATGGCTTGGTGCAACGAGGAGATTTGTGGGTGATAATTTGTATTTGTGTTCATCCCTTTTAGCTAGTTTCCTAAGGCTTAATCTTGAGGTTGCTTGTATTTTTGAATAGAATAGATTAGATTTGATTTAGATTATTTGTATAGACTTACTTTTATATATACACATTTCTTGCAATATACACATTTCTAGCATGCTTGGTTGGATACATGTCGCTTTTTATTAATCTTTTATCCATTTTTGTGTAGCTTTTGTTGTGCAAGCTATAGTTTAGCATGTATAGGCTTAGTTTCAACATATCCACCCTACTTGAGTGCATGTGCTTATAGCTTGGCACATCCATCTCTATGTCCTACAACCCATCATTGTTATCTTCTAACTTAGTTTTTGTGACTTTTTTCAAGGTTTTAGGTGAGTCTTTGTACTAATTTTTTAGGGTTTTACATTATTATCAATTTTCATCTAACCTAACCCTCTGTTTTGGCTAATTAACCTCTATTTTTTAAGATTTTGTCACATATTTTGACCTAATCACACATTAGTACATTGAAACCTAGTTTTGGTATATTTGTTATAGTTTGGCATTTTCATCTTTGAATAGGCACATCCATCCCCACACTCAAAACATTGTTTCTATTAGTTTTGACCATATTTTTGTTGAAATAAGGGCTGACAACTGAGAGGGGGTGTGTATCAGTTGTCTAAAAAATTTAATACTTGTTGCAATTAATTCTTCTTTAATAGATTAAATATATAACCATGAAAGCATGAACCAAAGACACATAAGTAGAAGCACAATTAACACACTCGACACCAAGATTTTTGACATGGACACTTGGTTAAGGAAAAAACCGTGGTGGGGGTTAGCCCACAAGAAATTATACTCTATTAAAAGTATTACAAATGGGGAAGGCACATGCCTTAAGGCTCACTGCCAAGAACTCACTGGTCAAAGAGGCTCACTACCTATAGAAATGATTCTAAGAATATTATAGAGTGTTTGAAATGATGAACAACATCTACCAATGCAAAAATTTAGTTTTGGTTAAGCACAATATATTGATCTTACACACTTCATCCTTATTATGCTATGTTTCACTCTTCTGCCATACTCTAAGCTTAGATCTTTTCCTTCGCACTTCTTCTGCTCCTTTTCACACTTACACCATCACCACACACTCTACAAGACTCAAATCCATTGGCTATATATATCTACATCAAGAAATTTTATCAACTGTATTCGTCTTACAGAACTTAGAACATTTATTAAGCATTCTGCTTTGTTCACTGAATCCATGCATAAATATCAACGCAGACCAAAAACTTGTGTTCCCAGATCATCAAACATGTTGGCCAATACTACTAATTATCACTTATTTCTTATCCAATAACTTTTATGCATCCGGAACAAGATCAAATACTAGGTTGCCCTGTTCTTCTTCTAACTGTGCTGACTAACTGGAACCTAATACTCAAATGCTTATAGTTTTGAATCCTTCATCACTAGAGGCTAAATTAATGGATTTAGATAGTCTTGACAATCCTTATTACTCCCTTAGATCCAGTGCACATTGTGATTTACTACCGGAGAGATCCAGACCATGATACCAGACCCTGTCACATGTTCTATTTCTGACATCAGGACTTAGACAAATCTTCACTCTGACTTCCGGTATGAACAAATCATGAAATGTGGACATGTAAGGTAGACTTAGTTGCCATCAATGACAACACATTTCATGTGTAGCAATGTCTCTTTCCACCAATCTCCCCCTTTGGCATTGATGGCAACACTTAGTGAAAAATGACTAAGTGTCAAAATAACTCCCCCTTACTAAGTACACTTATGCTTTTCACTATTCTCCAATGCTCCCCCTTTTTTGAATTCCTCATTTTTCACTGCTCTTCACTCCCCCTTTGGCATCAATGGCAAAGGGTGGAATCCGCAAATCCAAATTTACACAAAAATCCTATATACTAGGCCACATATGTATAAACACTCCTTAAGTCCTATTTACATATACTTGAGTACATCTCCAAAATGTTCTTCAATTGTGTCAGATCACTATCACAACTCTTATTTATAGTATTAAAAATTAAGATGTGACCACTGAAGAGAAATGCTTGTGACTCTGTCGTCTATAGATCAATGGGATCACTTGAGTGAGCTATAGCTTGGGCTTCAGTCAAAGCATTAAACATTGCTTCCATCTTTGGAGAAATTAGTCCCCGGAGCTTAGTTAGCCTTGCCTCAATGTTCTCCTTTTCTTTTGTCAATCTCTTTATTTCTTCAATCAGGCTGATTGCCTGACATTCCTTGCTTACCATTGATGCTGTTACTGGATCAAAAGATTTGGATACACTAGATAGTTTCTGCTTAGACTCCTTTATTTTATCTTCAATGTCCTCTATAACTTTAGGACAAGATAAGAAAAAATAATATACATTTCTTCCTTCT
This sequence comes from Cunninghamia lanceolata, assembly GCA_027924645.1. Lineage (NCBI taxonomy): Eukaryota > Viridiplantae > Streptophyta > Pinopsida > Cupressales > Cupressaceae > Cunninghamia > Cunninghamia lanceolata. Next base: position 9,012,769 of record BSBN01000934.1, read on the forward strand.
GTAAGAGCATTTTGAATACTCTTTACACAGGTATCCAGTACAATTCTCTCAAGTGCAATCATCCCTTTCGGAGCATCAAATCTTTTATCATGGAATTCATTTTTAACCTTAACCTCTGCAGATTTTTCAAGAGATTCAAAATGAGAACTTACAGATTTTATCAAGTTCTTTAAATGTCCGGAGGGGGATGCTAAATAGTGCTTCTGAAAAGTGGGTATGATCTTCTCCAATATTCTAGATGCAAGACCAAGTAGCTCACTATCTTCTATGTGAGACTTCAAAATATCTTCTCTGGCTTTAGCTTGAGAAATGGAAGCCAACTTTATCTTTTGCATCGGAGATAAGGTATCAAAATTTATTGGACCTTGTATAATGTCCTAATCTGCTTCAATTTGTTTGTCTCTTTCCAGAATTTCCTTCACTTCTTCTGTAGTGTCTCTTGCCCAAAATGATGATGTATCTTTTTGATCATTTCTTGTACTATCAACTAGGTTGTCTAGCCTAGGCTCACAATCAATCTTTGCTATCTCTTCATCTTTTCCATTCTTCTCCTTGACCTTTTCTACTTCTTTGTCCTTAGCTTCTTCTAATTCATGCTGCATATTCTTCAATGAATTATCTTTAGTTTGATCATCACCTTCGACATTCATCTTTGTATCTTCTTTGGAATGATCGGGAGGTGTTTGAATACCTCCTGCATCATCAGTTTCAACTGTCACCTTTTCATCTTCCTTATTGATTATTTCCTTTTTTGGAGTAGAGGAGTCATCTAACTTAGTTTACTGCTCATTAATCTTAAATTCTTCAACATCCAGAATTGAGTCAATCCCATCATCAATCTCTTCTTCAACATTCTTCATGCTTTAATAAGTCCTGGAGGCCTTAGTTTTCACTCTTTTCCCTTCTTTTCTAGATGATTTGCCTTCTAGTTTTTTAGGTTTGGCAAGTTTTGGGGGAACAAGGACAGCAACAAAGCTTCTAGCAGTCCTTGATGTAGAGGAGGATTCTACTGGAGCATTTCCTTGTTTCTTATCCTGCTTCTCCTTCTCTGCCTTTTCAATTCTTTCCCTAAATTGCCTCATAGCTTCCTTTGTGAGGCCTAGATTCTTAGCCAATTGCCCAACTTCTTTTCTTACTTTCCTATTAATTTCAGGTTTTCCAAGTTCAACATGCAATTTTACACTTAGCTCGTCATATGTCCCAAATCTTTCAACTGTTGTGTCTTTTGGCTTGCTAAAAAGGTGTTGAGCATACATATTCAAGATTTTCTCATCTACCTCATACCCCATGGGCATGATCCAAATAGTTATGTGTTCTACTGCTTCCATTAACCACTGATCAGTGTCAACCATAAAACATATTTCTTTCTTGTACTTCTCAACAACCGGTTTAGGGATCTTCTTTCTCTCGAATGCATCATATTATGAAAATTCTTGAAGTATCCCTAGATTGCATTTTTCTGTACTTTATAGTCACCAATTCTATGTAGATGATCTCTAATCTAAATAGCAACTTGCTCATCATTAGTCCAGTGCACACCCTTTATTCCAGGTACCTCATTCATAAAGTAGAAAAATAAACATAGAACTAATGTACCATATTTGAATGTGTTTTTATTATCTTTCTTGATTTTGTTCAAGTTCTCAATTAGTTGGTGCTCAAATAATTCACACAAGTCATAATCTACATTTTCCTTTAACATTTTTTATGTAGCATATATGGCTGTTCCGGACACAGAATTCTCCCTACTGGAGTGATAAATCTTGTAACCAATTACCATAGAGGCAAACTTAACATCCGAATCAATAATGTCATTGATGGTCATTGCCCTTTTGTCAAATTTGGCACCAGTTGCATCAGTTACAGTTTGGTTCTTCACAGATTTCAGCATGGGTAAAGCACCAATTGAATTCAACCCTATCACAATCTTGATAGCATCCTTTGTAATTTTGAATGGATTCAACAACCACAAAAACTTATCATGCATTCAACTTAAAACATATTGGACCCATTCATCTTCATCAAATGTTGCAAACCCCATAATCTGAATGAAGTGTTTATCTTGCAATGCCTTATACTTGAGTTTAAGATCATGATTTTCATCCCTTAGATGGCTCTTAAACAAATCTACAAACCTTGAGTCCCCAAATTCATCTATGCTTGCATGAATATAGACCCTAATATCTTCAACATGCAGCAAACTATATGGAATACTTGAAGATGCACCTAATGGATCGACTTCTACTAATTTGTGTGGGTGCTTCTTAAATTTTGGCCAAGCCCTTTACTAATATCAACAAGAGGAGTAGCCATCTCAAAAGATTACGAGTTCAAAGCTTTGCAGAAAAATACTTTTTTCTTCTGTAGAGTTAGGGTTAGCTAATGATTTTGCCAGTCAAATTAGTTCTTTATGCTTCAAATTTCTAGATTTTTAGCTCAGATGCTCTTCTTCTTGTTCTCTTCGAATGCAAAGTGATTCAAATGAAGAGTGAATGACCTTTTTAAGCTCCACAAAACCTAATTTTCCTTTGTAATAAATTCTCTGCCCTAACACATTTGATTACACTGTTTCTGCATACAGTCAACCTTCAATTGCTCCACAAATTGCCATATCCACTTCTTTTCTTATGAAAATCCCTTCAAATGATCTGTAATAACCCAAATTATTTTCTCTCACCATGCCAAATTTAGGCACCCACTTACTGGCTGGGGGAATTTGATTTTTAATGCTTCTCCCCCTAAGCCAGAGCTCCTAATTCAATTCCTGAAGGAATTGTCAGCACCAAATTCTAGTGTGGACCCATTACTATTGTTCATAACACTTTTATTGACCCATGTCTTGGTCATTTCATTATGGATCTCATTCACATCAATTTTGCCCTTGCCTTTGTCTTGTCTCTAATCATCTAGTTTTCTGTTTACCAAACCTCTTCTTTCATTATTCCTGCTTAGAACTACAAAATCTTGCAAAATGACCAGATCTATTGCAATTAAAGTACACAACATTTCTTTGCTTATTTACTTGATTCCCTCTTGATTTACACGGATTGCCCATGTGTCCAAATACATTGCATGCAAAATAGTAGCCATTAAAGGAATTTCTATTTCCTCTATTGTTATTCATTATCATACTTATGCATTCAGTGGATCTATGACCATACCTCTTACAATTGAAGCATTCACCGGAGAAGGATGGGTCACTTTGATTTACTCTGCTTCTACACTGAGTAGCTCTATGACCAAATTTATTGCAATTGAAACAATTTCCATTGAAAGATGGATACCTTTCAGCATTTGGTTGTCTTACCGGAGGTCTTCTAGGTCTATTTCTCCCATTCCTTGATTGAGAATTTCTTTGTCTGTATCCGAAGCTTTCACCTTTCTCATACCAAAGACCATGCTTATCATCAGAGTTCTTCTAACTCTCAAGCATCACTTCAAGTTTAGCTGAGCTTATCTTGAACTTCTCCTTGTGTTCATTTGCAACTTCTAGGTCATGTCCAAGAATGACAATTTTCCTTCCAAGTTCCTCCTCATTATATTTGCATTCTTGTAGATTAGATTTTGGGTGACCAATTGTTCCATCCATTCTACAACATTCTTCTGTTCTTTCCTTTAGAGTTTGATTCAGGTTTTCTTCAGTATTCTTTCTTCCCTCAATTTCTTTGATTAGCCTCATTACTCCAGATTCCATCTCATGTTTTAGAATAGAAACTTCTTTTGTCAGCTTCTCACATTCCTTTGTATTTTCTTCCAAGGTCTCATTCATGCCATTTTCTTCAGTGAGATTAGCTAGCTATTGAAGTAGCTCCTTCTTCTTTTCCATACATTTCTTTAACTTTTCCTTTAACATCTCAATGCAGTCATCAACATCTTGAAGGATTGCTTTCAAATCATTTATTTTTGCTTTGGACTGATCAAGATCTTCTAAATCCAATTGAAGTTGTTCTATGAGTGAACCCATCAAAACTCCTTCCCAGATCTTCCTCAAGCTATTAGGCTTCTTCCAAGGAACCTTGCTCTGATACCAATTATTGAAATGAGGGTTGACAACTAAGAGGGGGGGTGAATTAGTTGTCTAAAAACTTGAATACTTGCTACAATTAATTCTTCTTTAACAAATTAAAGATATAACCATGAAAGCATGAATCAAAGACCTATAAGCAGAAGCACAATTAACACACTTGACACCAAGATTTTTGACGTGGAAACCCAGTTAAGGGAAAAACCATGATGGGGGTTTAACCAACAAGAAATTATACTCTATTAAAAGCTTTACAAATGGGGAAGGCACATGCCTTTGGGCTCACTACCCAGAGCTCACTACTGAAAGAGGCTCACTGCCTATAGAAATGATTATAAGAAGATTATAGATTGGTTGAACTAGTGAACAACATCTACCAATGTAGAAATTTAGTTCCAATTAAGCACATTATACTGATCTTACACACTTCATCCTTATTCTGCTCTATTTCACTCTTCTACCATAATATGAGCTTAGCTCTTTTCCTTCGCACTTCTTCTACTCTTTTTCACACTTAAACCATCACCACACACTCTACAAGATTTGAATCCATTGGCGATATATATACGCATCAAGAAATTTTATCAACTGTAGTTGGCTTAGAGAAATTAGAACATTTATTAAGCATTTTGCTTTGTCAGCTGAATCCATTCACAAATATCAACGTGGACCAAAAAATTGTGTTCCCAGATCATCAAACATGTCGACCAATACTACTGATTATCACTAATCACTTATCCAACTTTTTTGCATCCGAACCAGGATCAAATACTAGGTTGTCCTGTTCTTCTTCTTAGTGTGCTGACTAACTGGAACCCAATACTCAAATGCTTATAGTTTTTGAATCCTTCATCACCGGAGGCTAAATTCCTAGATTTAGATAGTCCTAACAATTCTTATTACTCCCTTAGTTCCCCTACACATTGTGATTTACTACCAAAGAGATCTAGACCAAGATACCAGACCCTGTCACATGCTCTATTTCTGACATACAGACTTAGACAAATCTTCACTCTAACTTTTGGTATGAACAAATCATGAAATACGGATATGTAAGGTAGACTTAGTTACCATCAATGACAACACCTGTCATGCGTAGCAGTGTCTCTTGCCAACAATTTTCTCTTGGTTTTGTAATTTTGATTAGTTTTGTAGGGGTCATGCTATCAGATTTGCCACTCTATGTTTTTTTGTATAGGGCATCATTTTGCATCAATTTTGATTAACCCTAGGCCATTTTTCTTTGTAGGCTTCACAAATCAACATATCTATCTAGTCTAAGTGCATCCATTATTTTATTTGGCACCACATTCATAGTTTTTCATGTTTTAGCATGCTTGACTTTATTTTTAGTATTTGTATAACATTTCATCATTTTTTCTTATAGTTTAGCATTTTTGTTTTACAAAAATATAATCATAATTTCTTAGGATTCCTATTTGACTAACCTTTTTTCTAATCTTTTAACTATTGTAGTCTATGACTAACCCTATGTTGGATTTTAAAGATAGGAGAGAGATTACAAAGAGAGCGAAGCGATTGGAATATTACTGTATCTCCATCAAACCCTAGCCACCAAGGGTTTTCTCATCGCCGCAAACAGAGATAAATGAGATCAAAATCAGTGGCAAGGTAGGCTAGTGAAGAGCATAAGGTAGAGTTGGTGTCCAATGAAGAGCTCATTAACAAATCTAAAACTAATAGTTTAATGAAGGTTACCTTGGGTTTGGACGACCAGAAGAATGTTTCAGTTATTATGGAACCAATTGATGGTCCAAAAGGAGAGGAGATAGCAATGCAAAACCATGATAAAGATACAGTTGAGGACAATACCATGGTAGAAGGGGGAAATAATGAAACAAAAGGTAAATCCTTATAATTTTTTCTCCTTGATGATGTAATGGATGTTATCTCTAAATGCCAAAATAGAACTATTATTGTATTTTTCAAAAGGGAATCCACACATAAATAGATTTTTATAAATGGGCAAAAGCTAATTGGGAAAATAGGGGCTGGGAAATTGAAGCCCTAAGAGGTCTACAGAAAGGTTATGTTTCATGTATGTTTAGATCTGCTAACCATGCTCAAGTAGTGCTTCAATATAGAACATGGGTGATTTGTAGGAAGATATATTACCTTCAATCTTGGAGATTTGATTTCCATCCTAAAGGTCCATATTGGTCCCAATACCACATGTGGATAGAATTTCCCTACCTAAATCTTACTTTTAGACCCTTTTTGAAAGATATTGTTGCTCAGTTAGGTAGAGTCATTTGGTGCAAGCAAATTTTTGATAAATTTTTCAGTCTTAGAGTGCATCCTAGAGTATGTGTGGAAATGGATTTGAATAACCCGTTACTTGAGTATATTAAGTTAGTTAGCTTGGGTTTTGAAATGGAACAACCTTTAGTCTATCTGAACAAGCCAAATGTATGTTTTTCTTCTGAAAGGAAGGCCATTTGATTCATGATTATCTATTTAGGATAAATAGAACTTCACAAGTTTTTGTTTCATCCCCTACAAACCAGTCCGTAGACCACCCCTCTAGCTCCTCCCTTCACTGCAATACGACCCCTCAACAACATCACCCCATCCATCATAATGTTCTCCTCCTCTGTAACTAACTTTTCATATTTCTCCTAAATCACCTTTGGTTTCTTCTTCTCTTTTTAAAGATGCTATTATGAGTAATGGTTGGAGAATGCTAAAAAAAAAGAACCATCTGGATCCCCTTCCTATGCTAAATCATCTCTCGATACCATGGCGATCCTTCTTGTCAGTCACCTAAGTGATCAATCCAAATAACCGTCATTCTGTCTCTCCCCCACCATCCTCACATCAAAGGTCTAAATCTCCTTCTTCAACTTCACTTGAATGTATGAACAATTATTAGCATGTCAGTCTAGCTAATAGTATTAGTGTGTTGCCACAAGAGGACTCTATTGATTCTCCATCTGTGCCATGAAATTCAACATTCTTTCTTGGAATATAAGGGGGATTACTCTCCCCCATCATAAATATAAGGTTAAGTGGACTGTTATTAAATGGAAGCCAAATATTTTATTCTTACAAGAAGTTAAAATTGGTGATAAGAGAGTAGAAGAATCACTATCTCATGTTTTGAAAGATGCTTTCTTTTTACACACATCTCATTGAGATGGTAAAAGAGGAGTTGTTATGGGTATTTCCTCATGGATTTCTAAATTTGTCATTGATAAGGGTGAGGACTATTCACATAATTATTTATAGGCTCTCACTATTATCAATGGACAACTAACTAGGTTTTGCTCTATATATGCTTATGACATTGCAAAAGAATGAGTTGATCTTTGGGATTGGATGGCTAAAACTCTTCCTATTCCTAAATGGATTATTCTTGGAGATTTCAATATGGTGGAACATCATTGTGATTAGAGTTGGGTTAGTCCATTTAAACTCAGCAATGAAGAATTTAATAGATGGTTGTATCGTCAGAATTCCTTAGGGGTAGTTGAACCAAGTCATGATAGATTTACTAGTCATGTTAGCAGCTGGTTTACTTGGACCAATTACAGATTAGGCAAGGGTAGAAAATTGAGTAGGTTGGACAGGTTCTATCTTTCATCTAATTTTTTGTTGATTCATGCTTCCTCCGTTGCTTGCATTTAAGTGGACTACTCTACTACATTATCTAATCATTATCCAATAATTTGCACTATTTCATGTGATCCAAAATTAAATACTACCTCTCCACTTCCTTTTAAACTTAATATTTCTCATCTAAAAAAATAGGAATGCCTATGCCTTAGTGGAGATGTGGAACTCTTTTCCAAATGTACAAGATGGTGAATCAATGATAGAGTAGTGGTCTACTACAATTGATCAATACACAACCTTTCTTCATACTTTTGGGAAAAAATATCTAACCAACACAAACGTAGAGAAAAGATACCTTCAAGGACAGTTGGAGAAAGATAGAAAAAAACTAAATACTGACCCTAATAATATTAATTTACAAACCTCTATTGCTGCCACGGAGGTACAACTGCACCAAATTGATTACTATAAAGGACAAGGGGCTAAGATTCTAGACTACATTGGATAAAAGAAGAGAACAAAGGCTCCAAGTATTTCTTCAATTTTTTAAATTACAAGTATAAAAAAGAAAGAAGTTGTGCAATAAAAGATGAATTTGATAATCTACACACCAACCCTAATGAGATAAATAAGATCTTTCAAAAATTTTATGAATTTATTCTTTTCAAAGATGACCAGACTGGAATGATATCCAATCAACTTTGGATGAGATTGTTGAAGAGTAGATTTCCCTAATAAAATTGATCCTGGTTATAGTCATTTCATAGATTAGATGCTTTCCTTGGAAGAGCTTGACTATGGTTTGTTTTTTATAGCTTCTAATAAGAGCCTAGGTATTGATGATCTCTCGGTGGAATTTTATTAGGCTATGTGGCCACACATCAAAGAGGATTTTTACTTACTTTATTTAGAAGCATTTGAAAAGGCTCTTTAGGCCCCATCATAAATAGGGGCCTTATCAAGATATTATCCAAAGGGAAAAATGAAGACACCATTTCAGGATGGAGATGAATAAGCCATGTTCTCAATACTTCTTATAAAATAATAGCAAAAGTGTTGGCTATACGAATCAAACCAGTGGTGCAAGGCATTCTAAGGTAGGAACAAACTGGCTTTTTGGGTGGAAGATACATTCTTGATAATCTTTTTCTAGCTTAGGAAATTGTTGAATGGGCTCAACAATTAGGTCAAGATACTCTTTTAATTAAACTAAATATTGACAAGGCCTATGACAGATTGGATGGAATTTTATACTTAAGATGATGCAATGGCTTGGTTTTGGATCCAAAATCTGATCTCATGTTCAAATGTTATATAAAGATGCTAATGCTCAGATTCTGATCAATCAAGTTGTAACTAACTCATTTCCTCTCCAATGTTCTATCAGACAGGGTTGCCCATTATCTCCATTCCTGTATGTTCTTATAGGTGATGCACTTGGATACCTATTACAAAAGACCAATCAACTGAAGATTATATCAGGAGTTTCAATCCCTCAAAATGTTGTGGTCATTAATTCTAATTTTTCTAATGACAACATGTTGCTCCTACAAAACTTTGAAGATTAAATCAATAATGCCATGGAAATTCTAGATTTGTATTGTGTTGTCTTAGGTTCTAAGCTCACACACAACAAAACTGAATTTCTAATTACTCAATCAGGACCCAAGTCTCAATGGATACCTAAAGATTGGAGACAAATTAGGCATGGGGAAATTACTAGATACCTTTTGGTTTGGTTGTTTCACTCACTGATATGTGGAGATAGTTCTTAGATAGGCTCAAGAAATAAAATTTAATTGAGGAAATAATTTTTTATCTTTGGCAGGAAAAATTGAAGTTGTAAACAAGATTTTCATAGCCACTCATGTCTATTATTCATCTTGTTTGATGCCTTATAATAAAGGTTATGAGGATCTAAACAAAATAATTCCTCAATTCTTGTGGTCTAAATGGGATGGTAGTTTTGGCTTTAAAGCTAACTTTTGGGCACACTGCATTCAACCCAAATCTAAAGGAGGTCTTGGCTTGATTGACCCAAGGACACAAGGAATTTGCTTATTTTCCAAATGGATTATCATGGCTATCTGAGGAGATGAACCTTGGAAAGTTCTGGTTCATCATATAATTAAATTTATAGATATTAAAGGCAAATGTGTTCATTAAGAGGTGGCGGAGAAAAAGAAACATAGATCTACTACTCTTTCAATTTTACATAAATGAAGATAGAAAATAGAGCATTTGATTTATTGGGTATGCACATATAGAGTTCTTTCTATTCTAGAATAATATTAAACACAACATATTAAAGGACCTATAGAGGAATATTGATCCATGCAAGCATGTAGATCTTTACATAGAATAAAAAGAACTTTAAAATATATGTATTTTATGTTTAAACAGAGCTTCAGCTCTTCCATACACAAACACACAAAAAATAGAGCATTATCTCATTTTGCTATGCCTACACACAACTACCAAAACAACAACATATATATTTGATGAAGGGGGTAAATCATAAAACACACAATAACAAAAATTGCACACATAAAATAGAATGATATTTTATTAATATGGGCAAAACATTACATTATAGAAGCTCAAACACAATCATAGGATGAATTCCCTATAGGCTGCAACACATTACAACTCCCTCTCTCAAGACTCTTGAATCATCTACCTTCTGTAACCCCAAATCAGCTAGGGTTTTTGTTTTCCCACCTATTCTTGACTCTACACTTTCCCCCTTAACTCCACTACCCCAAGGGTTCCCAAAAATGGTCATATATAGCCCTTTTTGTTGGCCACCAACTTAATTTCAAAATTTGCATCTCCCTCCAAAAATAGGTCAACTTCATGGGGCCATAACTTTTGATCCGACCGTTGGATTTTTAATTATAATATTACCTTTTCGGAAAGCTCTCGAAAAGATGGTTGTGCACAAGCAGTACCTAAAGGTAGACTACTTAGGTTTCCCACCAAATTTTGGGCCCATTCGGAGCCTCTAAGTGCCTCAAATTTGACTTTGAATATTTCAATAGGATTTTTGGAATTAAAATTTTAATATCTCACAAATGACAAATGATATTGAAGTGATTTATTCACCGTTAGCTTCAATTCACCATTCTGGAGGTCTGTGTAAGATTTTGTATCCAACCGTGCACAAATGCAAACTTACTAAAAATAGTAACCCTACCAAATTTAGCCCTTATTAATAAGAAACAACATTGTTTTTGTTTTTTTTGGTTGATGCAAGATTGCTCTTATACCCTGGATGCTCCTACATCAATATCTATGTACTTGACTACATCTTAATTATGGAAAAAAATTATCTTTCTCCATATGCCAAAGAAGGAGGCCATGCTTCTATGACATCATCCCTGCAGTAGATTAATGAAGACAAGACGGAGGCGAGGGAAAGCAAAAGAAAGTCAGAAATAGGAGTTAAGTCCATTAAATGAAACGGTGGTTGGGAGTATATTTCCAACACTCCTTTTTAATCATAACTATCACCATCTATGATACCCAAACGATCTCTTTGAAACACAAAACTTTCTTTCCCTAATGCCATGGTGAAAATGTCTGCACATTGATCCTCAGACCTGTAAAATTCCAAAAAGATTTCTCCATTGTTGATTAGTTCTCTAATGAAGTGATATCTTGTGTCTATATGTTTGCTTCTCTTGTAAAAAACTAGATTCTTTGACAATGCTATAGCTAAGTTGTTGCTGCAATAGATCTTTGTTTCCTCTTCTTATTCCTTCCTTAGATCGTCAAAACACTTATCATCCAAACTGCTTGACATGATGCACTTGTGGCTGCTACATACTCTACTTCATCTGATGAAAGAGTACAATTGGTTGTTTCTTTGAATCCCATGAAACTACACTTGTTCCAAAATGAAAAACATAACCAGAAGTGCTCTTCCTATCATCAATACTTCCTACACAATCACTATCTATATACCCTATCAGCTTAAACTCATTTGATGTTTAGTACTAAATACCATAGTTCCTTGTTCCACTCACATATCTAAGAATACTTTTTCCTGCTTGCCAATGAGAAGCTTTTGGAGATTCGATGAACCTTGAAATGAGACTAACTGCATACATAATGTCTGGCTTATGGCTATTAAATACATGAGGCTTCCAACAATCCTTTTATACAAAGTTGTATCAATGTTGGCTCCTTTGTCATCCTTGCTTAATTTCAGTCTCGTGAGAATTGGTGTTGGAGCTAATTTGCAATTTCTCATATTAAACCATTTTAAATTGTCATTTGCATACTTAGATTGGGAGATGAATAAACCATTACTATTTTTATTCACCTCAATGCTAAGAAAATACTTCATGTGGCCTAAATCAGTCATTTCAAATTCCTTTTTCATGTCTCCTTTGGACAAATCAATTGCTAAATCACCCGTGAATATCAAATCATCCACACACAAGCAAACAATTATGATCTTACCTTGCTCATTCATCTTGGTATATAATGTAGGTTCGTTGCTTCACCTATTGAAGCCATTTTTCAAAAGATAAGAATCAATTCTACTATACCAAGCTCTTGAGGCTTGTTTGAGTCCATAGAGTGCCTTTTTCAGTTTCTAGACTTTGTCTTGTTGACCCAAAATCTAATACCCAGGTGGCTGCTCCACATAAACTTCTTCTTCAAGGTAACCATTCAAAAAAGCTGATTTTACATCCATTTGATAAACTGGCCACTTGCTTTCAGTTGTTATTGCAAGTATTGTTTTTAGTGTCTAAATGTACTATTGGAGCAAATGTCTCATTGTAATCAACCTCAGGCTGTTGTGAATATCCCTTTGCCACTAGTCTTGGTTTATGCTTTTACACATCACCATTTGCATTTAATTTCATTTTGTAAACCCACTTCACTTCTATGACATCTTTTCCCTTTGGAAGACTCACTAACTCCCATGTTTGATTCTTTTCAATTGCATCAATTTCTTCATCCATTGCACTTACCCATTTTTCATGTTTGATTGCATCTTCATAATGAATTGGATCTTCTACTTGTGAATAAAATCCAAAAAGAGAAATTAGACTAGCATTATTCTCACCTTCATGTTTCTCATAAATGTCCCTAATACTTTTGATTTTTTGACTCCTCAAGCTTTCCAATGTAGGATTTGACATATCACTTGAACTAGAACTTGTGGAATGTGGACTTGATGGTCATGCACCTTGATTGCCACTTGTAGATGGTGTTTGTTGTACATTTGAAGGAGTAGATGATTGAATGTGTGGGGCTATCCTTACATTTGATGATGGTGTCATTTGATGACCACTTTGTTGAGCTTGAATGGATGTGGAAGGAGTCACATTTGATGGAATACCTTCTGGTATAAAAACTTCTCTATCTTCTTGTGGTAAGTTGGTTGCTATATTGATTTTTTTCTCCAAACTTCCATCCCATGCTTCATTGAATATGAACTGCACATCTCTACTGATTATAACTTTCTTGGTTATTGGATTGTATAGTTTGTATGCCTTGGATTCATCACTATAATTAGCAAATATACATTTTTCTCCTTTGTTGTCTAATTTTCTTCTTAACTCATTCAACACATGTGCATATGCCACACATCCAAATACTCTCATATGAGCAACACTATGTTTTCTTCTGGGCTATGCTTCTTTAGGAATCATATTGTTTACACTCTTAGTTGAAAACCTATTCATAATATATGTTCACAAGCTATAGGTTCATCCCAATATTCATTTGACAAATGCTATGCTTTCAACATGCTTCTTGCCATTTCCATGATTGTTCTATTTTTTCTTTCAGCTACCCCATTTTGTTGAGGTGTGTATCTAGTTGTGAATTCCTTGTCAATTCCATGGTCTTTGCAAAAACTTAGAAATTTATTTGAGATGTATTTACCACCTCTATCCATTCTCAATGCTTTGATATAGTGCCCACTTTATTTTTCAACAAGAGTCTTGAATTCATGAAAGAAATCAAACACTTCATTATTTTAACTTAGAAAGTAGACCCATGTTTTCCTTGAATAACCATCAATTAAAGTCAAGAAATAGTAGCTTCCACCAATTGAGGGTATTTGCATAGGTTCACATAAATCTGAATGCACAATTTCTAATTGTGCTTTCTCTCTAATTGACTTGCTGGTTGGAAATATTTCTCTATGTTGCTTTCCCAAGATGCATCTTTCACATACTTTTTCTTGTTTCTCTATTGATGGAAAACCCTTTACCATACTTTTCCTATTGAGTAGGTTTAGACCTCCAAAGTTGAGATGCCCAAATCTTAGATGACAACCAATTTTCATCTTTTATTTCAGCTTGAAGGATTGTTTGTGTGACTGCTGCAAGTTCTTCTATATCCACTTGTGTGTTCATTGTGGGGTGTGATTGAGCATATTCCACAATCAAATCCATCTTAATATTTAGGGGAAACATTCTATTGTTTGTTATTTGGACTTTGGCAATGAGCTGCTTACTTGGAAATTTATCCAAAATAATGCATTCTCTATTTTTGAAAAACACTTTATAACTCTTTTGAACAAGCTGTCCAATGCTTATTAGATTGTATTTTAGACTAGGCACAAAATACACATCTGAAATATACTTCTTCTCCCCTTGTTTAGTTAGAATGTTGATGTTTCCTTTACCCATAACCAACACTTTGTTGTCATTGGCCAATGTTACATCTGATTTTATATTTTTATCTAAACTTGAGAACATTTCTAGGTTCCTTATCATGTGATTGCTGCAACCTGAGTCTAAGAACCATATATCCTTTTGGTTTTCTTGTGCTACATTGCATTCTATGAACATATTGGCCGAATTTTGGTTTTTTTTGTGAATTTTGCATTTGGTTTGCTAAAATCATACTACTTCTTTCTACATTCATTTGAATAATCCCCTTACTTCTTACAATAATGGCATTGAATTTGAAACTTGTCATACCTTTGACCTTGTGGTTGATTTTGAGATGGGTTTGGGCTTGAGTTTTGGCTGCTGTATCTTCCACTTGAGCTTGATGGGTTTCTTCTTCCATCTCTATATGAATTTCTTCCTCTACCATGGTTGATTGAAACTTGTGACTTGAATGCATGCTCCAATGAGGTGTTTGCTGGCCTGTTTAGTCTATGTTTATGTGAAATGAGAGATGCATGGAGCTCATCAACTAAAAACTATGAGAGATTCTTTGTTTCCTCTATGGCTACAACAATTGACTTAAATCTTGTGGGCAAACTCCTTAGAATCTTTTCAACCACTCTCCTATTCTTAAGTGTCTCCCCATGAGATTTGATTTGATTTACCAATCCAATAATTTGGGTGAAGAATGAATCTACTGATTCATTGTCCTTCATGTAGATTGTTTCAAAACCCCTTCTCAACATTTACAACTTAGCTGTCTTAACTTTTTCCATAGCTTGATAGGTTGTTTGAAGTATATCCCATGCTTGTTTAGACCCTGTTGCTTCTGCAATCCTTGGAAAAATACTCGCATGCACTGCTTGAAATATGTATAATAGAGCTTTTGAATC
This sequence comes from Cunninghamia lanceolata, assembly GCA_027924645.1. Classification (NCBI taxonomy): domain Eukaryota; kingdom Viridiplantae; phylum Streptophyta; class Pinopsida; order Cupressales; family Cupressaceae; genus Cunninghamia; species Cunninghamia lanceolata. The sequence continues at coordinate 9,027,903 of BSBN01000934.1, forward strand.
ATTCTTTCTATTATCTCTCAATAGGTCCTTCTCTACTTGTGTCAATGCATTGTATGTTGTTGTATCAGTTAGTTCTGCAAATCCATTCTCAACAAGCTCCCAAATATATTGAGAACAAAACAAAGCTTTCATGGTGATTGCCCAGTAGTCATAATTCTTGTCATTAAACTATGGAATTTGTGGATTTTACAAGCTTGTGCTTGTGGCTACCATTGTTGACTGTAGATACCTTTTCTAGATAATCTTTGCTTGATGAAGCCCTTAGTTCTGATAACCTTCAGCACTACTAAACCTTTCTTTGAAAACCATCAGCTCTGATATCACTTGCTAGTTAAGAGGCAGAGGAGAAAAAGAAACACAAAGCTACCGCTCTTTCAATTTCATATACATGAAGATAGAAAACAAAGCATTTGATTTGCTGAGTCTGCACATACATAGTTCTTTTTATTCTAGAATAATATTAAACACAACTTATTAAAGGACCTATAGAGGAATATAGATCCCTGCAGGCATGCAGATATTTACATAGAATAAAAAGAAATAAAGTATATGTATTTTTTGTTTAAACAAAGCTTCAACTCTTCCATACACAAACTCAGAAAAAATAGAGCATTATCTCCTTTTGCTACGCCTGCACACAATTACAAAAACAAAAAACATATATATCTAGACTTGACTACATCTTAATTATGGACAAAAACTACCTTTCTCCATACACTAGAGAAGGAGGCCATGCTTCTATGGCATCATCCCTGTAGTAGATTAATGAAGACAAGACAGAAGTAGCGGAAAGCAAAAGAAAGTCAGAAATAGGAGTTAAGTCCAATAAATCAAGTGGTGTTTGGGAGTATATTTCCAACAAAATAGCAGTCTGTTAACTGGTGGGATAAGATTCTCATGGCATTGTATTTTAAAATAAAAGCATCACCTCCTCTTCAATATGTGTGGAAGGCATGGCAACATGTTTGTAATTTACTTGAGTGGAATGGATCATCTCTTCAATATGGTTTTAGTTTTGGTTCCTCATCTTTATGGTGGAATAAATAGATTCGATACCATGGTCAGCCCCTCGTTGCCAGCTTAGGCAGACATGCCTACTATTTGTTTAAGAAAGGGATTCATCAAGTTGGAGATATTTGGGATTTAATTGTGATAAACTAGACTCCTTGGCAATCTGTTAAACATTGTTTTGGGTTAAACATTAATTGGGAACATTTTCTTATTTTTATCCAATCTTTAATTCCTATAGAACTTTCTATGAAAATATGTACCAATGTTCCTTGTAATTTTTTTAAGGATTGGCGATGGCTTTCTATGTATCACTTTACTGCCTTTCCCTTGAAGAAAAACTTCAATAGACTTCTGCCACGGTTGCTTTTAAATCCACATTTAAACTTCAAGTGGAAGTGCAGATTTAGTGAGAAATTTTGGACTAAATTATCTGCCCAAATATGGAAATCTAAAGCTGATATGGATGCTCAATTTTTGTCTTGGAAAATTCTGCATTTCAAATTGCCTATTGAGGACATATTGAAATATTTTCTGATTTATCCTCCCAAAAGTCCATTTTATCATCTAAATGAAAGCATGAAACATATTTTTTTGAAATGTTTGTAAGTTAAAATACTTTGGAAGTCTACTCATAATGATCTCCCTGCCATTTCTCAAGCATCAATTGAACTGGCATGAAGCTTTGTTGGGGGTGGGTCTGCATAATAATGTTTTTGCTGATGTTGTTAGACAAGTTATTCTTTTGCATATTTGGAAAATTAGATGTGTGGCAACTTTTTCTAAATCCAATTCTCATAAGGAAGCAGGAATTGTAAGGATTTCTCTGACATGTTCATACAAATTATTTCATTATTTATGCATCTTTAGAGAGATTCAAAGAAAAATAGAAACTGGGTGATCAAATCGATCTTGTTAAAGTTCAACTGTTTCAACTTCAAAGAAAGAGGGCATTGGACCCAAAATTAGGTAAGATTATACTTACTATGAAATGAATATTCAACACATTGTGATGGTGGCCTTAGATGTGGGGTTGTTTCCTATTTGAGTAGTTCTTAGATGATTTGTTTTGTAGATTTCATGGTTTCAAGTGTTTCTTTTGTTTTAGTTGTTTGGGGCCATGTTAACATAGTTTACAGGGAATGGTTTTTTTACTTTAGTATTGGAATTTGTGTCTCTAGATTGATAAATTATGATTATCTTCTTGTTACATAAGGAATTATTGCTTTTTACCCTTGGTTAGGACATGTGGAAGTAAAGTTCTTTAAGTTGATTGCATAAGGTTGTCCATCTTCTATGCGGTAGAGGTTCTTCTTGGTTTGGAATATCTTCATATGTTTGGAGTTGTTTACAGGGATCTCAAACCAGAAAACATTTGAGTGTGCGAAGATGGACATATTATGTTGATAACTGAGAGGGGGGGGTGAATCAGTTATCCTAATTATTTCCCTTATTAAACTTTCCTTTAATTGAAGCAGCATAAAATCAAACACAAACATAAACCATGAAATAAGAAACACATGACACAGTATTTTTGACGTGGAAACCCTGTTAAGGGAGAAAACCACGGGGTGATTAACCCAAGAATTATTCTCTGTTAGAAGAATAGGAAATTACAAAAATGGCACTTGCCAATTAGGGCTCACTGCCCGAGCACACTGCTCACAAGAGGCTCACTGCCTACAAGAAGACACACTGTCTTACAAAGTGATTAGAATCACAGTCTTGAACTGAGTGGAAGCATCTGCATATGCTGGAGTTCAGTTCCGGTTAGGTTCAGTATACTGATCTGCTGCACTTCATCTTTCCTCTGTTCTTTAGTCTGCTGTCCTTTCACATACCGGATCTTTCTTGTTACTTCTGCTCTACTCTGGACTTGTTCGCATATCCTCACATTCATTCACGCCTTTTACCACTAAATCCATCCTCTATATATATCCGCACAAGTACTTTCATCATCTTTCTAGTCGGCATCCGGAACAGTCTAGTTTCTTACAAACTTAGTTCTGTCGGCTGAATCCTTGCTCACCAAGCAATGCGGATCAAGCATATACTTGTAGATATCATCAATTATGTCGGCCAAACATGATTCATGCCTCCGCAACCTTTATCATCATCTGTAACACATCCGGAAAGTAGTTTGATACTCAGTCAGTCAGTTCTTCCTCTGTTTTCACTGTCTCTCAGGAATCCGGTACTCAACTATTCATATCTTTTTCCTTGTCCATCTCCGGAGGCTAAATCCTTGGAATATACTACTCAAGATAGTCCTCTTGACTTCCCCAGATCCGCACTGCACCAAGACACTTCCTCTGAGAGATCCGGACCAATCTGTCGGACCTTGCCACATGCTCTGTTCTTGTTCACCGGACCACCACAATCTTCAATCTGACTTCCGGTAGAGACATATCATGACTTGCGGATATGTGGGATGACCTTTGTTGCCATCAATGACAACAACCATGAATCCATATAGTGTCTCTTGCCAACAATCTCCCCCTTTGGCATTGATGGCAACACTTAGTGAAAAATGACTAAGTGTTTACACTATGCTCCCCCTTTGCTGATGCTCTGTCTTCTCTGTCTTTATATACAATTTCCGGAACTCCCCCTGAGTTGGATTCCTCATTTTTCACTGCTCCTCACTCCCCCTTTGACATCAATGGCAAAGGGTAGGGTCCGCACACCAAAATTTTCAAAAATTTTCTATATATAGCCGCATATTTACATACTCACATATACTGCAGAATGTCTGCAAAGGATGTCTGCAGTTGAACCATTTCAGTAGCCCAACTAAGCTTCATTCTGTCCAGGATTGAAATGTGACCACTCAGCAAAAATGCAAAAGCTTCTGCCCGCCTGAGATCTGTCGGATCTTTTGTATGGGCGGTGGTCTGGGCATCACTGATGGCCTCATGCATCGTTTCCAACTTAGGGACTATAATCCTTCTAAGTTCTCCCATCCGGTTGGTAATGTTCTTCCTCTCCTTCTCAAGATTCTTTATTTCATTCAAGACTGCAATAGTCTGACATTCTTGATTTATTATAGAGGAAGAGAGAGGATCAAAACTTTGAGATAAGCTTTGAAGCTTGTCCTGTTCCTCTTTTATTTTCTTGTCAATTGCTGCTGTTGCCTTTGACCAAGATATACAAAATTTGTAGATGTCACCGCCATCCTTAAGAGCATTTTCTAAACTCTTTATTCCAATGCTTACAATCTTCCTATCCTTAGAGATTAATTCTAATATTTCAGAAAATCTCTTATCCAAAAATTCCTTCCGGACCTTTTCTTCAGCTGATTTTTCTAGAGAATTAAAATGTGTATCAATACTGCTGACTAAGGTTTTTAGATTACCGGAAGTGGAGGCTGTCGGATCTATTTGGATTGATGGCATGATCTTTACAAGTACTCCGGAAGCAGCCTCTATCAACTCACAGTCTTCCATATGAGACTTCAGGAGCTTTTCATTTGCCTTGGCATTTGCAAATGAAGCTATCTTCATTGTTTGTACCGGAGAGAGAGAGTCAAAATCAAATGGACCTTTTAGGAGCTCCGGTTCATCAATCTCTAGAGTTTCTTTGCTCAAAAATTGTTGAACAGTTTGTGCAGTGTCTCTTGCCGGAGACAGATGTTTCTTTTCTTCTGCAGTCTTAGAACTGTCAACCTCTTTGTCTGTCACCACTGCTTCCTTCTCCTGCAACTGCTCTTCTTCTTTGGATCCGGAGACTGTAGGGGGAACCGGAGGAGAGATGCTTGCTTGCTCATGGGCCACTTCTTCTGGAGCAGAGGGTCCCAAGTCCTCACTTGTCTGTTCAGGGCTCACTTCTTCCGGAACAGAAGATTCCAAGTCAGCAGCTGTTTCTGCACCTAAGTCCTCTACAACAGGAAGATTGAACCTTTTGAAGGCCTTCCAGAGGATCTCTTCTGTCTCTTGTGCCACTTTGTCAGTCTCACCAAGCATGAGCTGATTCATCCTGGCTTTACTTCTGAACTCATCTCTGCAGTCCTTGAAGATCATGTTCATTGTCTTGGGATCAATTTGAGGATATAGCTGAATAGCTATCTGCTCCCGGATCTCAAGATCTTTGGCATGCGCATTATTCTTTCTTACTTCCATTTCCTTCTCTAGGCTTTTAGGAATGAGAGATATGATCTCAATGAAAGCCTTATTGTATGTGTTCAGATATTTAACTGTGGCTTCCTGCAGAGTCTTTTGGTCTGCCTCACTGAAGTCATCATAGGATTCAGTCATTGGTTGAAGGTTTCCATCCACCGTGACCGACTTGATTATGCTCTCTAGTGACAGAGTGGGCTTTTCAACAGTTACCTCTGCCATTTCCTCCTTGTCTTGGCCTGTGGAGGGCTTACCGGATCCTTTCTTTTTCTGTTTCTTTACTTCTCTTACTCCTTCATCTGATTCTGTCTCCTCTTCATCCTTTTGGCTTTCATAAGCCCTTGATGCTTTTGTCTTGGATCTTTTACCGGATGCCTGGACTTCCGGTTTTGAGCTTTTGGTTGTGGAAGGTGCAGATCTCTTTGATGATCTGGTCCGGGTGGGGGTTTCAACCGGAGCACTTTCTTTGCTTTTCTCTTCTTCCTCAGCCTTTCTCCTCTTTTCCCGGCTGGCATCAAGTGCCTCTTTTGAGATGCCTAGGCCTTGAGCAATGTGCTCTACTTCTTTTCTCACTTTTCTTTTAATCTCAGGTTCCCTGAGTTCTACATGTAATTTCACGCTCAGCTCCTCAAAGGTTCCAAACCTTTCTGCCTTAGGATCTTTGGGCTGACTTAGCATGTGTTGAACATGCAGCTCTACTATCTGTTCATCAACTTCATACCCCATGGGCATGATCCAGACAGTCCTTGGCTCCACTGCCTCCATTAGGCACTGATCAGTGTCAACCATAAAACATACTGAGTCCTTGTATTTCTCAATGAGTGACTGGGGAATTCTCTCTCTTGCTTGCATCATGCTCTGAAAGTTTTTGAAGTATCCCCATAGAGCTGTATTTCTCGCTTTTGCATCCCCAAGTCCATGCAAATAGTCTCTTATCTGGACTGCAACAGGTTTGTCATTCTGCCATACCCATCCACTTGTTCCGGGTAGCTCATTCATGAAGTAAAAGAAGAGACATACAATGAGAGTACCATACTTAAAGGAGTTCTTCTTGTCTTTCTTGATTTTCTGTACATTTTCCATCAATTGGCTTAGTAGTAGTTCACAAAGATCATAATCTGCATTCTTTCTTAGCATTTCATATGCTGTGTATATTGCAGTACCGGATACAGAATTCTCCCTGCTGGAGTGATAAATCTTGTATCCTATTATCATTGATGCATATTTGATATCCGGATCCGAAATATCTTCAATGGTCATTGCTCTCTTATCATATTTTGATCCGGTGGCCTCAGTTACAACGTTGTTCTTGACAGATTTGAGGATAGGTACCCCCCCGGAAGAGTATAGACCAGTTACTGCTCTAATTGCTTCTTTTGTGATCTTGCAGGGTCTATCTAGCCAAAGGAAGTTGTCATGCATCCTGCTCAGTACATACCGGACCCATTCATCTTCTTCAAAGCTAGGGAAATGAATGAATTGCTCAAATTGTTTCTTCTGGATACCCTTATACTCTGGTTTGAGCTCAAAAGCATTGTCTATCAGTTGCTTGTGATAGAGGTCTCTTAATTTGAATTCCCCAAATTCCTCAATGTTTGCGTGTATGTAAACCCTAATATCTTCAGTATGTAAGACTCCGTGGGGAACACTAGAGAAGGCTCCTAGTGGATCTACCTCCAACGATTTGTAGGGATGTTTCTTGAATGAGGGGCGAGGTCTATCAGAGATCTTAACTATGTTTGGAGTATCCATTCTTCAAAGATTTGCAGTGAGGCAATGAAAAACGAAGAATACCTTATGCGCCTTCGGTTTGCACGGAGTGGTTGGATTGATTTCTTTATGCAATAGCTTCGGCAGGAGATCCTTGGTGTGCTTGATGAACCTTGTTGCAGAGCTCCACTATTCGCTTCTTCTCAAGTGTAGAATGAGCAGATAACTTTTGAGAAATCCCTTATATTGCTCCGCAAACCCTAATATCTGTCTGCAATAAATGCTTCACCTGCATTATTCCGGTTTACCATGTCTGGACAGCTTGGAGTATCCCGGATTAGTCCTGATCACTGAATATCATCCGAATCTTTAAATCATGAATAAATCTAGGTAACATATTACAAGAACATCCCAAACACTCTGTCCAATCCGCAAGACAAGATCGTGCACTTCCGGATCTCTCCGGACCTTTTTGTAATCCTTTATCATACCGGAGCACCTCCCTGAACAGGTCTAACTTAATCGAACACAGCTTCTTCATAACTCCATGCGGACCTCTGAAAACTTGACTGAAGCATCTCAGGACTTATATCTACAAACCCTTTAATCCGCATCTTGTGCCACATCCGGCACAACTTGTTTGGCTGGGGGAACAGAATCTTCTTTGAGTCTCCCCCTGAGCCTGAGCTCACTTTTTAATTTCCGGAAGAAATATCAGCACCAGAATCTGGTGCGGATCCAACCTCTACATTCTCTGAGCTTTTCTTCACCCAAATCTTGCTCATCTGATTCCTAACTTCATCCGCATTCATCTTTTGTTTACCCTTGTCTTGATTCTGATTATACACCGGACCTCTTTTGTCCTGATTCTTGTTTCTGCAGACTTTAGCATTATGACCGGACCTATTGCAGATTTGGCAGATAACATTTCTTTGCATATTTAACTGATATCCCTTTGATCTGCATTGATTAGCCATATGACCTACTCTATTGCATGTAAAGCATCTACCTTTGAATGATTTGTTTACTTGCATAATTCTGCATTCATGGGATTTGTGTCCATACCTTTTGCAGTTGAAGCACTGTCCGGAGAAGGATGAATTAATCTGATTCATTCTCATTCTGCACTGATTAGCTTTGTGACCAAAATGGTTGCAGCTGTGGCAGTATCCATTGAAGGATGGATATTTTTGAGCATTTGGCTGTCTTACCGGAGGTCTTCTAGGCCTGCTCCTTGGATTTTCTGATCCAAGATTCTTCTGACCGGATCCGGAGCTTTCTCCTTTCTCATATCCCAAGCCATACTTGTCATCTGTCCTCTTTTGACTTTCAAGAAGAACTTCAAGTTGAGCAGAACTTATCTTGAATTTCTCTTTATATTCATTTGCTGTTTGAAGGTCTCTTTTGAGAGAGGCAATTTGATCCTCAAGTTTTCCTTCATTATCTTTGGAATCTTCAAGATCAGATTCAAGGTGTCTGATAATCCTGTCCATCTGGTGGCATTCTTCTGATTTTTCCTTGAGAGATTGTTTTAGATTGTCTTCAGCCTTTCTTTTTTCTTCAATCTCTTGAGTGAACTTTATAGTTCCTGATTCCATTTCATGTCTTAACATAATGACTTCTTTTGATAACTTTTCACATAACTTGGTTTGCTCAGTCAATTCCTCATTTGTATTGCTTTCTTCACTTTGTCTTGCCAACTGTTGGAGCAGCTCCTTTCTCTTTTTCATAGAGAGACTTAATTTGTCTTTTAATTCCCTCATGAATTCATCAGCCTGTTTGAGTCTTTCTCTTAATTCACTGACTTCAGAATTTGACTGTTCAAGATCCTCAAGGGCAGTCTTGAGTTGCTCCTTTAAACCATATGCATCCATTTGAAATCCCAGATCTTCCTCAAGCTGTTAGGCTCTATTAGGAGGAACTTGGCTCTGATACCAATTGTTGATAACTGAGAGGGGGGGGTGAATCAGTTATCCTAATTATTTCCCTTATTAAACTTTCCTTTAATTGAAGCAGCATAAAATCAAACACAAACATAAACCATGAAATAAGAAACACATGACACAGTATTTTTGACGTGGAAACCCTGTTAAGGGAGAAAACCACGGGGTGATTAACCCAAGAATTATTCTCTGTTAGAAGAATAGGAAATTACAAAAATGGCACTTGCCAATTAGGGCTCACTGCCCGAGCACACTGCTCACAAGAGGCTCACTGCCTACAAGAAGACACACTGTCTTACAAAGTGATTAGAATCACAGTCTTGAACTGAGTGGAAGCATCTGCATATGCTGGAGTTCAGTTCCGGTTAGGTTCAGTATACTGATCTGCTGCACTTCATCTTTCCTCTGTTCTTTAGTCTGCTGTCCTTTCACATACCGGATCTTTCTTGTTACTTCTGCTCTACTCTGGACTTGTTCGCATATCCTCACATTCATTCACGCCTTTTACCACTAAATCCATCCTCTATATATATCCGCACAAGTACTTTCATCATCTTTCTAGTCGGCATTCGGAACAGTCTAGTTTCTTACAAACTTAGTTCTGTCGGCTGAATCCTTGCTCACCAAGCAATGCGGATCAAGCATATACTTGTAGATATCATCAATTATGTCGGCCAAACATGATTCATGCCTCCGCAACCTTTATCATCATCTGTAACACATCCGGAAAGTAGTTTGATACTCAGTCAGTCAGTTCTTCCTCTGTTTTCACTGTCTCTCAGGAATCCGGTACTCAACTATTCATATCTTTTTCCTTGTCCATCTCCGGAGGCTAAATCCTTGGAATATACTACTCAAGATAGTCCTCTTGACTTCCCCAGATCCGCACTGCACCAAGACACTTCCTCTGAGAGATCCGGACCAATCTGTCGGACCTTGCCACATGCTCTGTTCTTGTTCACCGGACCACCACAATCTTCAATCTGACTTCCGGTAGAGACATATCATGACTTGCGGATATGTGGGATGACCTTTGTTGCCATCAATGACAACAACCATGAATCCATATAGTGTCTCTTGCCAACATATTATGCGTCCAGATTTTGGCTTATCCTTAAGATGTGTTGTTAGTCCAATTCTAGTTAAATCATCATATGTTGACATTGATCCATCAAAGAGAGTTCTAGCATATTCTGTTCAACCAGCTTGTATTGAACCCTCTTGTATTCAACTAGTTTGTATTCATCCATCTTGTGTACAACCATCTTGTTGTGTTCAAAGATTCTTCCTGTAGAGATCAAAGAAGGTTTCCTAAATCACTTCTTGAAAGTTTTGTAGCTAGGGTTTAGAGGTTTTCTAGTATAAGAACCTTCATTCTTTCCTAGCCTTCAAGTGAGGTGAAACTAAACTCAAATAGCATCATGTTTTTGAGTGTGTAAACTAGGCTCTCATCCACTACACTACTCCACGTGAGACTGAATTACTTGGAAAGACAGTGTCTACAACTTCTTAGGAGTAAATGGATTCAATGATAGTTCTATTTGGTGCCACTATTGGTTTGTATTTCACAGAGGACACCTATTGATGTTGTAAAATGCTACAGTGTGTCTTAGGTTCACACCATTTCACTGGTGAATAGTGTCATCCTAGATATTACTGAACATTATAGTCTGATTGCTTCTCTGTGTTTTGGTTTTTTTCTCGTCAGTCTATTGACTGTATTTTCCTTATGTAACTTGTATTTTTTTAATTAAAAAAAATGACTAACCCCATGTTTTAGTAGCCTCTTATAATTTGTCCAACACAGCTAAGAAAATGACCAAGTTTTTTAGCTAGAAATGACCCATCATAGAGATATCTCTTACCACTCAATACCATTTTGTTTGGGGAGGTGGGTTTGGTTTAAAGAATTAGATTGGGGGAATGTTCAACCATAATGCCTACAATATTGGGATTAGCTCAAAATGTTCACTATATGAGCTTGGACAAAATTTATATTTTCATTCTCTATTAACTATGAGTTTGAGGGAGATTTGTCTCACTTTTTGTATTTTGATTTGTTCTCCAAATAAATGTTTTTCACTCTTCCATTTAGAGATGATATCACTTAAGAGATCAATCTATATATGTATTACAAGTTAAAATATTTTCCTACCATTAGTTTTTGTTTGGTCCCCTCAGCTTAATATTTCATTGAGTGACAATCTCCCACAAGAGATCCCCCACTCTAGCATATTCTTTCACCACACTGACAATACAAGAACATACCATTAGTTACTTATATCTATAAAATAACACAGTCTAATGCTAGTAGTTTTAGGTTATGTATCTGATAACTTTTAATAGAAAATTGATTGATCAAACCCATTGATAAAGGTTTACAAAACATAAAAGCAATGGCAGATTGTTAGTTAATAAGATAAACAAAGATCATACTAAAAATCACATAGACACACAAGATTTAACGTGGTTCGCTAGTGTGGCTACATCCATGGGAAAGTAGGGAAATAGTATATTTATTATTCATAGCAACATACATAGAGATATTCCCTCATATATCTATATATATATATACACACACACAATAGTCTTCAAGGAAGACAAAAAGAAAAAATAGGGAATAAGAAATGAATAGTCAGACTTGACATCCAACAATCTCCCACTTGAAGTCTGCTTTCCATGGCCTATTGTATCAAAAAAAAAACCCTGCATTAGCCAATATCCAAACACAATCACCAAATCCCATGGTAATAAATAGGCCTCCATAGTGTACAAGAACCAATCACCATAGCTGGAATAGCAACCATGACTAGTTGCTAATCACATCCAACTAGCCATACAACATCAATAAAATCATGACAACAACATATCCAGCCCATACAACAACTCTAATCACTGTATAATACACTATTTTGAACAAAAAAATACCATCTTCTAGAATAGAAAAACACAACAAAAATTGTTGATGTACAAAAAATCTTAATATCCTTACACTACAGTCCAATGAAAAACACACATATATCCTAGAACTCATGTTGCATGAGCAATGTTAACCAAAAAACAACACAAGTGTACCAATCAACAATTGCATAAAAAAGTATGGCAAATAATCCAAACATAATGACCTGTAAACTACAACCAACCTGCTACAAAAATAGAGCATATTTCCATAAACAATTTTCTACTCACTTCTCTCACCTTTGGTCTCACTTCTCCCAAGTCCTCCACATCTCAAATGATATGCATTAAAAGACCACATACTGCTGTTAAAAAAAAATAAAGTACAACAACAGTAGATGACCACAAACAAGTGATCATACTAGATGAATAAGAAACTCTAAGAAGAAACATAATGCCATAACAGAAGTTGCAAACCATATCACATCATTTTACCAACACCACCAAGTGCTAAGTTGTGCCTAGTATGATCTCCTTTGCCACCCCAAATAAAAACATTAACAACACCCAACCAACATGGATGTAAGCCTTTCTAACCAAAGAAGATCAAAATCAAATCATTCCAAAACTAGGAACTAGCCTAATCAACATCTCCTAAACTCATATGTACAAGGAGATAACTATGCCAGCATCCCTCAAATAAACTCTCCAGAACTAATAACCATAGCTCAAGGACCATAACCATGAGAAGATAAAGAATAAATAGAAATGCATCTTAAAAAAGGATGGGCAATACCTATTTGAAGATAACCCTCTGAGTAGACCAAGAGTGGGGAATGAGATTGCTCCTCTATGAACAATCTTCTCTAGGTCCATAATGAACTCACATCCATAACTGGGTGTAGGCTCCTCGGTCTTCTTGTTAAAACCTCCAAAGAGTAACCTTCTCAGCAAATATTCTCTAATCCCAAGAGAACTCTATCCTCAACCAAGGTCTCCAAGTATCCAAAAGTACCTCCATGATGAATCCATGCTAAGCTCAAAAAACCACACTGCACCATCATGAAGCTCTCGAAGAAAATGACCAAAGTACTCAATACCAAGAGCACCAACAAGACCACTGATAAAACTCCCATTGCACATCTACATAACTTCAGAACACAACATGACACCATGATCTAACATCTCCACAAAGGAAGACCACATGTTCCAAAGAGCATATCCAATATTAAGAGAACCGGTATTATGCCAACACTCTAGCCCATCATGGCTCAATAACAAAACATCCTATAAACAAGGACCATCATCTCCAATCACATGAAGATAACCATCTCTTGACAACAACATAACTCTCACTACCAAGAGCTCCCACTTAAACCTGATACCGATCTATCCATGGTATCATCATAAGCATGCTACAAGTCCAGTAAATCACTCTAATCATCCATCCTCTCATCTCAAAGAAACAAAACAAAAAAATGTATCAATAGTGAATGATCTCATGGATATAGATAGTCCACATCTGAGTCATCTCACTAGAATCAATGGGTTGCACATACCCATTAACTACATAACCTGAAGATTAAAAAACCATGCAAGCTAGGATATCAAAGAGGATAATTTGTAGACTTAAAGACTCAAGAACCAGATCCATCTCACATCTGATTTGCCAATGCACAATGAGTATCACATGGACCTCATAAACAAAATTTGTAAAATGATACCATAACCAAATTCTATAGAAAGATACCAACAAATCCACATTGAGAAGGCTACAAAATGCCTCTTCAAACCATGCACAAAGCATACATGCAAACCTACAACATAGATTTTTAACAAAAAATCTACAAAACCAATAACCAACTCCACAACTACTAAGCCCTGTAGAATTAGGGCAAAAAATAGCACCTCCCCATGGGCTTCAAGAAGCTCCCATTCGTACAATTTCAGCTTTGCCTTCTTTCCTCCATTTGGCTACTTTACCATCAATCTATTCTCTAACATCAGCACAGATTTCTCTTGTATGTATTGACAACAAATTCATTACCAACACCAAACCAATTACATTTGTAGGTTGTTCATAATATACAGGCACTCTGCTATGTCCTTTTGTAGTATTACATTCATTAGTTCCTTATCAAGTTTTGCATTGATATCAATAGCAAATGTTTCTAAAATTGGAGTCATTGCATCTTTTATAGTTTTTTATTTTATTAATTCCAATGCCCTAGCAATGATTGTTGTTTCATCATATGTTAATTCACCACCTTTTCCTGCCTCAATTTCATGTCTGAGCTTTAGAACATACTCACTGCTAACATCCAGATTATTTAGTGCCTATTTTGGATACTCCTACACCCCCTAAAAATAGCTTGCTACCCAGGTTTGGTTCTCTTCTCTTCCTCTATAAAGCCTCTATAAATTCCTTGTTCATCAAATTAATAACACCATTCAATACTGCAAGTACAGATTCAGCACTAAAAGTAGACATAGCCCTTCTGCAACAACTCTGTAGGACATCAAATAGATCATCTCCATTGACGTGGTGAGGCCATCAGGAATAAATTCATCAATATTTATAGCCTTCCTCATTTCCATATACAACTCTATGGTATTTCTTTAACTATGGTGTACTTCCTTACAACTTTGCTTACAAGAAGACTAAAAATCTTCATGACCTTTACTCTTTTCATGTTTCCACGCACCTTTATAATCCTCCTTCTCTAATATGATCCACTTGCCCTCGAAAGGTTCATCAAAAGATTCATAAAATAGCACTTCAAAAGCTGAAACCAGGACATTCAATGGTGCAATCGCATAGAGCAAATCTAGAAACAATGACATCCACCACTGATCCATTGTGACCAATTAAAAACACCTTGAAATGATCAGAGGAAAAATGGGAGTTCAACCTTCCAATTTGAATCCCTCAGGCCACACCTATTTCTTTGGCATTATGCCAAATAACTCAGTTTGATCCTCTAGAGCATAGCCTTCACCTCTTCAACCAAATATAGCACAAAATCTTCCAAAAAAAAATGTCTTCAATGAAGTAAAAAGATAGAGGATAAAACTAGAAACACAGAGCTACTGCTCTTATATTACAAAAACCCAGAAAAATAAACATTACACAACTACTGCACTTAGCATAGAAAATATTGGATTCTTCATCTCCTTTTTATAAAAAAAATATAGCAAACAAAACATTCTTCTCTATTAAAAATGACTGCAAAAAAAAAAACAAAACTAAATTTATATTCTTCTTCTTCTTAGCTAGAGCTACGACTCATACATACAAAAAAAAACAAAGTATATTTAAACTCCTGACTTCCCACATATACATTCTAAAATAGAGCAAAAAATATATAATGTTTTCGACGCTCAGCAAAGGAGGAAAAAAGAACAAAGATAATTAATTGTTGTTTCCAGAAGCAGTGAAGGAAATCTAAGAATGGAGATCATGCATAAAGATTTCATTTAATTCTATCCTGGCATTGGAGAAGTTGAGCCATACGTAGAGTATGCTAGGCCAAACCTTTAGACTATTCCCTACAGAGAAACATTAATGAAACATGACAGAGACAGGGGGAAAATAAAAAGTAGTCAAATAAAGAGTCTTTCTCAATAAATGAGACGGTGGTTGAGATTACTATTTCAACACCCCCCCTTAATCACAACTACCACCATCTAAGACACCCAAATGATCTCTTAGATACTCAAATCTTTCTTTTCCTAATGGCTTGGTGAAGATGTCTGTATACTAATCTTCAGACCTACAAAATTCCAAAAAGATTTCTCCATTGTTGATTAGTTCTCTAATGAAGTGATATCTTGTGTCTATATGTTTGCTTCTCTTGTTGAAAATTGGATTCTTTGACAATGCTATAGATGAGTTGTTGTCACAGTAGATCCTTGTTGCCTCTTGTTGTTCTTGACTGAGATCTTTCAAAACTCTTCTCATCCAAACTGCTTGACATGATGCACCTGTGGCTGCTACATACTCTACTTCAACTGATGGAAGAGTAACAATTGGTTGTTTCTTTGAAGCCCATGAAACTACACTTGATCCAAAATGAAAAACATAACTAGAAGTGCTTTTTCTATCATCACTGCTTCCTATACAATCACTATCTGTGTAGCCTATGAGCTTGAACTCATTTGACCTTGAATACTGAATGCCATAGTTCCTTGTTCCACTCACATATCTGAGAATTCTCTTTCCTGCTTGCCAATGAGAGTCATTTCGAGACTCCATGAACCTTGAAATGAGACTAATTGCATACAATATGTCAGGCCTTGTGGCTATTAAATATATGACGCTGCCAATAAGTTTTTTATACAAAGTTGGATCAATGTTGTCTCCATCATCATCCTTGCTTAATTTTAGTCCTGTGACAATTGGTGTTGGAGCTGATTTGCAATTTGTCATGTTAAACCTTTTCAAAATGTCATTTGCATACTTAGATTGGGAGATGAAAATACCATTATCATTTTGGTTTACCTCAATGCCAAGAAAATACTTCATGAGTCCCAAATCAGTCATTTCAGACTCCTTTTTCATAGCTCCTTTGAACAAATCAATTGCCAAATCATCCGTGAATATCAAATCATCAACATACAAGCAAACAATTATGATATCACCTTGTTGATTCATCTTGGTGTATAATGTAGGCTCACTGTTGCACCTATTGAAGCCATTTTGCAAAAGATAAGAGTCAATTCTACTGTACCAAGCTCTTGGGGCTTGCTTGAGTCCATAGAGTGCCTTTTTCAGTTTGTAGACTTTGTCTTCTTGACCCAAAATCTCATACCCAGGTCACTGCTCCACATAAACTTCTTCTTCAAGATAACCATTCAAAAAAGCTAATTTCACTTCCATTTGGTAAACTGACCATTTTTTTTGAGCTTCTATTGTAAGTATAGTTCTTATGGTGTCTAAACGTGCTACTGGAGCAAATGTCTCATTGTAATCAACCCCGGGCTGTTGTGAATATCCTTTTGCCACTAGTCTTGCTTTATGTTTTTGTGCATTACCATTTGCATCTAATTTGGTTTTGTAAACCCACTTCACTCCTATGACATCCTTATCTTTTTGAAGACTCACTAACTCCCATGTTTGATTCTTTTCAATTTCATCATCCATTACATTTACCCATTTTTCATCCTTAATTGCATCTTCATAATGAATTGGATCTTCTATTTATGAATAAAATGCAAAAAGAGAAATCAGGCCAG
This sequence comes from Cunninghamia lanceolata, assembly GCA_027924645.1. Taxonomy (NCBI): domain Eukaryota; kingdom Viridiplantae; phylum Streptophyta; class Pinopsida; order Cupressales; family Cupressaceae; genus Cunninghamia; species Cunninghamia lanceolata. The sequence continues at coordinate 9,044,812 of BSBN01000934.1, forward strand.
CAGTGTTCTCCCCTTCATTTTGATCATAAATGTCTCTCAAACTTCTGATTTTTAGTCTTCTTAAGCTTGCCAATGTTCGATTTGACATATCACTTGAACTTCAACTTGTGGAATGTGGACTTGATGGTCCTACACCCTGATTGCCACTTGTAGATGTTGTTTGTTGTACATTTAAAAGAGTGGATGCTTGAATGCATGGGGCTGTCCTTACACTTGATGATGGTGTCATTTGATGACCACTTTGTTGAGCTTGAATGGGTGTGGAAGGAGTCACATTTGATGGAGTACCCGCTGGTGTAAAATCTTCTCTATCTTCTTGAGGTAAGTTGGCTGCAATATTGATTGTCTTCTCCAAACTTCCATCCCATGCTTCATCTTCTATGAATTGCACATCTCTGCTAATTATAAATTTCTTGGCTATTGGATTGTATAGTTTGTATGCCTTGGATTCATCACTATAACCAACAAATATACACTTTTCTCCCTTGTTGTCCAATTTTCTTCTAAACTCATCTGGCACATGTGCATATGCCACACATCCAAATACTCTCATGTGAGGAACACTATGTTTTTTTCCTGTCCATGCTTCTTTAGGAATCATTTTCTTCACACTCTTGGTTGGACATCTATTCATAATGTATGTTGCACAAGCTATAGCTTCAACCCAATATTCATTTGACAAATGCTTTGCTTTCAACATGCTTCTTGCCATTTCCATGATTCTATTTTTCCTTTTAGCTACCCCATTTTGTTGAGGTGTGTACCTGGTTGTGAATTGCTTGTGAATCCCATGGTCTTTACAAAAATGTAGAAATTCATTTGTGATGTATTCACCACCTCTATATATTCTCAATGCTTTGATGTAGTGCCCACTTTGCTTCTCAACAAGTGGCTTGAATTGACGGAAGTAATTAAACACTTCATTCTTTTGCCTTAGAAAGTAAACCCATGTTTTCCTTGAATAGTCATCAATGAAGGTCAAAAAGTAGTAGCTTCCACCAATTGAAGGTGTTTGCATTGGCCCACATAAATTTGAATGTACAATCTCCAAAGGTGCCTTTGCTCTAATTGACTTGCTAGTTGGAAATGTCTCTCTATGTTGCTTTCCCAAGATACACCCTTCATACACTCTTTCCAGTTTCTCTATTAATGGAAAAACCTTTACCATACTCTTCTTATGAAGCAAATTTAGACCTCCAAAGTTGAGATTCCCAAATCTTAGATGCCATAACCAATTTTCATCTTTTATTTCTTCTTGAAAGATGGTTTGTGTAACTGTTGCAACTTCTTCTTTATCCTCTTGTGGCTTCATTATGGGTTGTGCTTGAGCATATTCCACATTCAAATCTGGCTTAATCTTTAGGGGAAACATTCTATTGTTTGTCATTTGCACTTTAGCAATTGATAAGCTAATTACTTGGAAATTTATCTAGAATAGTGCATTCTTTGTTTTTGAAGAAGACTCTATACCCCTTTTGAACAAGCTGCCCAATGCTCATTAGATTATGTTTTAGACCAGGCACAAAATACACATCTGAAATATACTTCTTCTCCCCTTGTTTAGTTAGAATGTTGATATTTCCTTTGCCCATAACTGAAACTTTGTTGTCATTACCCAATGTGACATCTGATTTTACACTTTCATCTAAACTTGAGAACATTTCTAAGTTCCATGTCATGTGATTGTTGCAACCTGAGTCTAAAAACCATACATCCTTTTGATTCTCTTGTGCTACATTTCATGCTATGAACATATTTCTCTAATTTTGGTTTTCTCTTCTAAAGTTTACATTTTGTCTGCTAAAATCAGATTGTTTTTTCCTACATTCATTTGAATAATGCCCATATTTCTTACAATAATGACATTGGATTTGAGATTTGTCATACCTTTGACCTTGTGGTGGATTTTGAGATAGGTTTGGGCTTGAGTTTTGGCTGTTACCTCTTCCACTTTAGCTTGATGGGCTGCTTCTTCCACCTCTATATGAATTCATTCCTCTACCTCTAAAATTAGATCTTCCTCTACCTCTTCCATGGCTGATTAAAGCTTGTGTCTTGAATGCATGCTCCAATGATGAGTTTTCTGACCTGCTAAGCCTATGCTCATGAGAAATGAGAGATGCATGAAGCTCATCATCTTAAAATTGTGAGAGATTCTTTGTCTCCTCTATGGTCACAACTATGGATTCAAACCTTGTGGGTAAACTCCTTAAAATCTTTTCTACAATTCTTCTATCCTCAAGTGTTTCACCATGAGATCTAATTTGATTAACTAAACCCATCACTTGTGTGAAAAAATTGTCTATTAAATTTGAATCCTTCATGAAGATTGTTTCAAAATCCCTTCTTAATATTTGTATCTTTACTATTTTCACCTTTTCCATTCCTTGATAGGTTGTTTGAAGAATATCCCATGCTTGTTTGGATTTTGCTGCTGCTTCAATCCATGGAAAAATGCTCTCATGCACTACTTGAAATATGTAAAAGAGAGCTTTAGAGTCCTTCCTATTATTCCCCAACAAATCTTTCTCTGCTTGAGATAGAGCATTGTATGCTACTGCATCTGCTGGTTCTGGAAATCCATTCTCTACAAGATCCCATATGTCTTGAGAACAAAACAAAGCTTTCATTGTGATAGACCAATAGTCATAGTTTTTTCCATTGAATTGAGGAATTTGTGGATTTGTCAAGCTTGTGCTTGTGCTTGGCATTGTTGACTGTGTATACCTTTGCCTTGAAAAATCTTTGTTGGAGCTCTTTATTGATGAAGCCCTTTGCACTAATAACCTTCAGCTTCGCTAAAACTTTCTTTTCAAGAGCAACCTTTGGTTCTGATACCAGGTGAAGGAAAAAGACAGAGGATAAAAATAGAAACATAGAGCTACTGCTCTTATATTACAAAAATATAGAAAAATAAACATTACACAACTACTGCACTTAGAATAGAAAATATTGGATGCTTCATCTCCTTTTTATAAAAAAATACAACAAACAAAACATTCTTCTCTATTAAAAATGACTGCAAAAAAAAACAACTAAATTTATATTCTTCTTCTTAGATAGAGCTACGGCTCATACATACAGAAAAAAAGAGTATATTTAAACTCTTGACTTCCCACATATACATTCTAAAACAGAACAGAAAATATATAATGTTTTCAATGCTCAGCAAAGGAGGAAAAAAGAACAAAGACAATTAATTGTTGTTTCTAGAAGCAGCAAAGGAAATCTGAGAATGGAGATCATGCATAAATCTTTCATTTAATTCTATCCTGGCATTGGAGAAGTTGAGCCATGTGTAGAGTATGCTAGGCCATTCCCTATAGAGAAACATTAATGAAACATGACAGAGATAGGGGAAAATAAAAGGTAGTTAAATAAAGAGTCTTTCTCAATAAATGAGACAATGCATGAGATTACTATTTCAACCTTCAATGCATGCAATTCATGGAAACTCTTCTACACCACAGCTTCAACAGCATCCTCTGAATCATTAGTAATAAATCCAAAACTCCGTGGCCTCTACGTGTCATTGTCATACATATCAACAACATTTGTTATATTGCCAAATTGCTCAAAATACTTTCTGAACTCATCTTCTGTTAGGGTTGCTGGCAAGTCCCCAACAAAAATCTTCTTGGTCCTTTGTGCAAAATGTTGGGTAGGTCTAGTTTTAAAACTTCAGGGGGCTCCAAAAGCCTGGTTCTATTGTGGCTGCTTCTCACTTCTAGGAACTGCCTTCTTTGCCTCTACCGCTCTACCTACGACGATGTGCTTGTCTTGGAGTACTCTATTGACAACATTGGGGTTTGTGAAGACCACAAAGCTGAAGCCCCTAGCGCTCCCTATGTTTTTGTCACACTTTATGACTGCATCTATAAATTTGCCATACCGTTTGAAGTATTCTCTCTGTAAATGAACCAGAACTTTAAATCCAGCAAAGAACCCATTCAGTTTTTCTTCCAATACAGGGAATGGTGTGAATAGCATAACCTAGTTTGAAAGCTTCCAGTTTGAATAAGAAAACACCTATTTATGTGGAGCCTTCAACTTTAAGTCTCCATTCAATATGATAATTTAAGGCACTTAAATTGGAAATAACTATGGGCACCAGCTAGATGCCCTACTATGCCTCATTTTGAATCCTTAATATTATTTTGGAAGAAAATTTTAAACTGTTGGCCTGGCTTTTCTAAATTTCAAAAAACATGACATTAAGAGTGTCAATGGCGTTCATGGCAAACTCTTCATCTTCTTGCAAAAAAAACACTATCCTCTATCATGTGCCAATTCAAGCCACTTGCAACCCTTTCTGATTAGCAAAACTAGAGCATCCTTTTCCTCGATAATTGCAGCTCTATTCTGTTGGTGCTGGAAATAAGACACACCCGGACCGATGATGGACTAGTCCAAGAGGGGCCAGTAGCTCAGTGGTAGAGTACTCCAGTAGAGATGGAAGGTCCTATGTTCGAGTCCTAGCTGGTCCATGTCTCAACATGGTATAAGAGCCAGGCCTAGGCTAGGAGCCCCAAGCACACGAGAGGTGTGGCTTAAGGGGGAGTGTTGGTGTTGGAAATAAGCCACACCCTGATCAACAATGGACTAGTCCAAGAGGGGCCAGTAGCTCAGTGGTAGAGCACTCCAACAGCGAATGGAAGGTCTTAGTTTTGAGTCCTAGCTAGTCCATGTCTCAACATGGTATCAGAGCCAGGCCCAGACTAGGAGCCCCAAGCACATGAGAGGTGTGGCTTAAGGGGGGGTGTTGGTGTTGGAAATAAGACACACTAGGACCGATGATGGACTGGTCCAAGAGGGGCCAGTAGCTTAGTGGTAGATCACTCTAGCAGCGAATGGAAGGTCCTCTATTCGAGTCCTAGTTGGTCCATGTCTCAACATGGTATCAGAGCTAGGCCCAAGCTAGGAGCCCCAAGCACACGAGAGGTGTGGCTTAAGGGGGGTGTTGGTGTTGGAAATAAGCCACACCTGGACCAATGATGGACTGGTCCAAGAGGAGCCAGTAGCTCAGTGGTAGAGCACTCTAGCAACAATGGAAGGTCTTAGGTTCGAGTCCCAGCTGGTCCATGTCTCAACATATTCGCCTTCAATCTGACTCCAATCTAAGACTGCAAACCAATATCTCCTTCTCTGATACCATGTAAAACCTTTTGTCTTCAAACAACAACTTCAACCTTGTAAACCCTTTGCCCAACCTGCTCTCCCTAGATCTCACAGCTCTGATACCAATTGTTAGTTAATAAGATAAACAAAGAGCATACTAAAATGTACACAAACACAAAAGATTTAATGTGGTTCGCTAGTGTGGCTACATCCACAAGAAAGTGGGGCAATAGTATCTTTATTATTCATAGCAACATACATAGAGATTTTCCCTCATATATATACAATAGTCTTCATGCAAGATGAAAAATCAAAATAGGGAATATGAAATTAACAATAGGACTTCACATCCAACACAAGTAAACATTCACTGGAATCACAGTTATAGAGAGAATTTGATGTTTAAAAAATTACCCAACACATTTAGATTTCCACCATTGAAGTTTTAAAAAATACTCAAAATAAATGAGGACACAGATCACAAGGAAATATGTAACGGTACTCAACAAAATGCGATATCTAATGGGTATCTTAAGTGCAAATGAATGGTTATCAGAAAGAGTTAGTAGCTAGATGTAATAGAAGATGCTTTCATATCCCCTGCAAAGGCTCCAAAAACATCCACAGACAGATTTTAAACACCTTTTCGGGAGAGTTCATAACACCTTCCTCCTCCAAATGAATTTATAAATATTAAATGCACGATTAAGTATTTCTCAATAAGAATTTACTACAAAAAATGTGCTTCCTATTAATATTTCAAATCAAAAGCATTTTTGGATGCTCACTTTTGTTCAGACAACTACACATCTAAAAAGAATCGCCAGGAGGTTGATTAATGCTACTTATTTTCTTAGCTTGCTATCATTTCTTAATATTTAAAATAGAAATACTTAAACATTTTAGTGGTGTGTACCAGATTTGTATAAAAAATAAGGGCCCTCAGTGGACCATATTTTCAAATGACGGTAGCTGGTTAGGGATTGTAAACTGCATAGTTCAAGATGTTTTAATAATGGAATTTACATAATGATATTTCACATGTTACTTGAAACTCTTAAAATATAATTGATTCCTTTGGCCTATCAAAGCTAGAAAGAGCCATAAATTAAACACGAGCATTACAATAAAAATATATTGAAACCACTTTCCTTTCGGACGCCCATGTTCAGTTGTGAAGTCCAATCATCACAAACCTTTCAGCTGCCCTATTTTTTTTTGGTCTCTTCATCTAATTTAAAGTGTCCCTATCTATACTAGGGAAAAAAAATTATCCAATGAAAAGGTGTGTATTTACTGCTTTCTAATAAAAGGAGATATTTATGCCTACTTTTTCTGCGGATGTAACCAATTTTGGTGAGCCACGTAATTCTTTGTGTCTATGTATATTTTGCTATGTCTAAATTTTATTGTCTTCATTTTCTAATTCTTGTTTAGTGACAAATTAATCTTTTCATCTACTTCATTTAGTTAATAATTGGTATCAGAGCTGAGGAGAATTGAAGAGAGATGGAGGAGGCAGATAAGTGGAGGATTGAAAAATTCTCAGGTGAAAACTTTGGGATGTGGAAGTGCAATTAGAAGCTCCATTAATTTAGAAAGATCTCTTAATCACATTGGAAGGAAAATCAAAAAAGTCTATTTAAATGTCTAATGAAAACTTGTACAAATTGGACCTGAAGGCAGTAGCTATGTTTATTCTCTCGGTACCTAGAACTATACTATTTAATGTCTGACAGAAAAGATAGTGAAAGGATTATGAGATTGTTTATCAGACATGTATGATATGGCCTTTGCATCAAAAATGGTATTTCTGATAAAGAAATTGTATAATCTAAAAATGAAGGAAGGCGGTAATGTCTCAAACCATTTGAATTAATTCAACACATTGACCAGTCAATTAATTTCTATCAACTTAAATTTGGATGATGAGATCAAGGCAATTTTATTATTGTGTTCTTTACCTGATAGCTGGGAAGGAGTTTTATCGTTGTTAGCAACTTGATATCTGGTAAAAAGGGACACGTGTTAAAATTTGATGATGTTCTTGAGGTTCTTCTCAGTGAGGACATGAGAAGGAAAAATCAAGGTACCTCATTAGGAGACACTTTGGTAACTAGTGATGGAGGGAGATCACAAGAACAAGGGTAGAATAATCATAGAAGAAGATCAAAGTCCAATAGAAGATCAAAGTCTGGAGGTAGAAATAGCAGTTATTTGTATTATGGTAAGGAAGGCCACATGAAGAGAAATTGTTGGTCTTTCAAAAAGACTGAAAATTAGTCAAAACAAATTGAGGAAAATGCAATATATGAAGAGCCACTGTAGATGTTTGGGTCCATGACTCAGGAGCATCTTTTCATGCTAGATCATGTAGGGAGTATTTTAAAAATTATGAAACTAGCAACTTTGACAAAGTTTACCTCGGTGATGATGAGCCTTGTGATATCGTTGGTAAAGGAGATGTTTTATTAAAATTAAAAAAATGGTAATAGTTGGCTACTAAGCGATGTTAGACATGTCCTTCAACTCAAAAGAAATCTAAATTCAACCGATCAGTGGGATGCTCATAGATGTTGTGTCACTTTTGAGTCAAGTGCATGCAAGGTAGCAAAAGGACCCTTGGTGTTTTCTAGATGAAGTAAATCAGACACTTTGTATGTGCTGGAGGGTCAAACATAAGCGGGAGCTACATTGGTAGTTGCAGCCAATAGAACAGAGCTTTCGCATAAAAGGCTCGGTCACATGAGCAAGAAAGGTCTTGAGATTTTGTACAAAAAGGATCAACTTTTATTTATGAAATCAGTAGATTAGAGTTGTGTGAACATTACATATATGACAAACAAAAAAGGACCAAATTCTCTACCAAGAAACATGACAAGAAGTCATGACTATTGGAATAGTGTATTCAAATGTCTTAATTATTTTGTCACTTTTTTATATGATTGCACTAGGAAGGTTTGGGTTTATATGTTGCAAACAAAGTCTGAAGTCTTTGGTATGTTTAAAGATTTCAAAGCACTTGTAAGAAACCAAACCAAAAATAAGATTAAGTGTTTAAAAATTGACAATGGGGGTGAATATTGTTCAATAGAATTTGATCAGTTTTATGCAGAGAATTTATTTTCCTAGTTGGTTATTTAATTTCCTATTCTTAGGATTTTCCTACACTTCTAATTAACCTTGATTAGGATTAATTAAGTAAGTATTAGTGTGAGTGGGTTCAAGGTGTCAACATCTTTCATGGGAGTTACACTTGGCTATTTTAGGCTATTGTGGTGGACTCTTTCCATTGGTCATATTTGCAACCTCTCCCATCTCTCATAATCTATATATACTCACCTTCTAGCTAGTCTTTTACATTTTGTATTATGCAACTATTTTCTTTTGCACTCTCTTAATTTACTTTTTTTCTCCTAGAGCATTTGCATTACTCTCTTGGAGACTAATTCTGTGTTGTTATTTTGATCTTGTATCATTTTCTTTCATAGTTTAATATATATTCATTTGCACTAGTTTTATAGATTATTCATTTTTTGAGATTCTAACATGCTGGCTATCTTGGAAAGATGCATTATAGTTTAAGAATACATGCCTTTTGCAAAGTTGGGGGTTCAATGTATTTTGTGTAGATTGAAATAACAATAGTAATATGACCTAAATGCTTTCCTCTATTAACAATATAAGCTTGAATCTACCTATATGTTGATGGAAGACATATAATTACTGAAGATGATAGAAGTGGAAAAAATGTTAGAGACATAAAGCAAACAAAACAAAGTGTTATACCTTTAAAATCTTCTCCATTCTACTCCCCTTGATAGAGTGGACAATGCATGCACCCAATACATTCTAGCTATACTCCATGATCAATATGTGATCTAGATTGCTCTCAATAAGCATAAGCTAATGGTAATGGAGGTCATGAGAGGATATTTTGACAGCATAAGACCACCATGAGATGAGCTCCCTTTTCGCTTAGATGAGGGTTCAATTTATATATAGTTGATAAAAGGATGAAGGGTTAAGATTGAAAGTTTACATCAATGGCTATGATTGATTAACGATTAGGGTTTGGATTGGAGTTGTAGTCATGTGACAAGTGTCACATGAGGGTTGAATGAGAGGAATTAGGGCTTGGATTAGGGTATGATAAGGATTTCTAGGGCATCCTTATGTGTGAAGGGTCAAAACTAAAAGATGAATGGAGGGTGGAGACTAAGTTGTAGGTTTGACTTTGATTTTTGTCCTCTAGTGGAGGAATTTTAAATTTGGTTTTATTTGTGGAGTGGTGATGATAGTGACATGTGTCTAGGACAACTAATTAAATAGCAATTACTTAATTAGTTATGGGGATAGGATTAGATGGATGCCATGATTAAATAAATAAGTTTTATTTAATTAATCTAGCCATTGGAAAAGTTAGTGGAAGGGATGTTAATTAAATAAATGAAGTTTATTTAATTAATTCAGGCTACTGGATAAAGGGATAAGTTAATTTAAATAAATTTGATTTATTTAATTAACTTGGGATAAAGGTGGACATAAGGATTAAGGCATCACAAGACGAAACAAGGTGATGTTGACATTGAAGTGTCACAAGATGTCAAAAGTGAGGTTAGGTGGTGTCGAAAGGATAGTCAATTTTAGGTGTCTACATTTTGTCCCACTTTGAGATGCTGTTGCAACTAAGTAACATTATTTCAAAGAAGTATAAAACATAGTGCTGGATTACATAGAAAAAGACTTTTTTTAAGAAGAATAGGTTTAGGCTTAGGGATGATGGTAGAGGTGATGCCCCCTGAAGAGGATAGGTGGGTTGCAAGAACACAAGTGTGCTCTTGAAATGGATGAAATAGGTTGGTTAGGAAGGAGGAAGGATGAGGGATGTAATGGATGAAGAGGGCATTATGCAATAATATAGTGAGACAAATCTAAATTTTGATATAGAACTAGACCTTATGCACCAAGGTATAGAGACCGGGGTGACGATGTGTCTCATGCATAAATATGGATGCCCCAACATAACACAAGGTGTTTGACTTGACCTTGGTGGATATTGTGATGAGACAACTTGATGAGGTCACAAGAAAACATATGTCATTGGGCACCATGATACGGAAGACCATGGTGATAGTGTGCTTCAAGGACTTGATATAGATAAAGGGGTGTTCTTATACATGCCACATGTAATACAACCTTGTTTAGATGTGTAAGGAAATAAACTTAGAGCATTAAAGTCCTAGTATACAAAAGGTATAATCCTTAAATGCAAAGGACAAATGTCATGCAAAAATCATATTCCAACACAAACAAGATATGAATATTATCTGGAGTAATAAGAACATCCCAAAAAAACATACAGAATACTATACAAATGTAAGATAAAATGATAGCACACACAACAAAGCAAGCATGCATGAAAGGAAAAGAAACAAGGTTGTTGCCCCTGTCAAGCTAAAAACTTATATGGATTGATGAACTAGAATGGATAGATAATTTCTATACTTAATATAGGCTTGTGTTCCTTTTTTTTAACGAAAAGGGTGGGAGGCACCCAGACTTATATTAATAAAAAAATATCATTATTACATATAGAAAGCCCCAACTACGTTGGTCTGAAAAGAAAAAAAAATCCTTTCAAATTCCTGTAACTTGAAAACATCAAGAAGAAACAAAGACAAAGCCCACAAAAAAACTACGTAGAAGGAGAAAACATCATAGAATAGGAAACAACCGATGGAGAAAAAACATCATACCTCCACTGTCGACACCACCAAGCCACCAAGACCAACTACCAAACACCACACAATAAAAATGCACACCACCTTCATTAATTAACCTCCTCCCTCGCCCACTTTTCTAGATCTTCATCCCGAGCCAGTCTTGGACAAACTGAACTGCACACAGTCCTGACCAGCTCCACTTCCCCAACTGGCGCATGCCCTTCTTACTGTCTGGCAACATCCCCCATGTAAAAATATTCCTTTGGAAGGTGGGAAGCCTAGTCTAGCGCATGGACACGTTGGAACCCTATAGCTATAAATATGTCTCTGTACCATTGTGCCATGTGCTTTGAGAAGGATTGATTGTGTCAAAAGCACTCTGTAGCACGTTGATGCATCAACATGTCAGGCCTGCCTACCTGGCCTTATTGGATTTGATGAAATGATTGACATGTTTGCAACAAGATTGGAAATAAAATTGTTGGGTAGATTGCTTGGATAATTTAATATGGGTTAAGGATTGGTTGCGTTTGGATTTATTACATGGATTTTTGGTATATTTTGATTTTTTTGGATTTTAGAATGTTTTTGATGGGCTGTGGTTCTATTATGGGATGGTTGGATTGGATTGCATTTGGATAGCCTAGGTGTTGGATACCAATGATGAGGGAGAACTAGATCTAGAGGCGAGGGTGAAGGTTGGATTGGAATAAGGTGATAGGATTGGGTGCAAGGATTGACAATAGAAGATGATGGATAGGAGATTCATGATAGATGGATATATAACTAGAGATAAGGGATAGGATGGAGAATACATGATAGATGGATGTAGGGGTTTAGAATGATCTCCAAAGAATGTCATATAGGAATCATCTGCCCCACTCTAGGTATGATTCTTAGGATTTTATGTGATAATGCTTATTATAATGTATGATGGGAAAATGCTTGGGAGGGATGGGTGGATGTTTGGAGGATGTGCTTAGAAAGGGATGTATGCCAAAAAGTGTCCAAAGCATGTTCTAGATATTTTCCCCTGTCCTTATCAAGATCAAAAGTAGGAAGGGAATATGGGATGCCAATAGGATAAGGAAGACAACATAGTGGATGGGTGACAGATGGGGATGGTAGGATAAGCAATGATGGGATTAAAGTGATATGTGGGTATAGATGAGACAACTTGCCCCAACCTGTAAGACACCAATGGGTGGAAGAAAGATCACACATGATGTCTATTTGCTAGGTTTTCATCATGGTACTACTTTCCCAATGTGCCACAAGAAGTGGTTTTCACCATTGGATAGATTATTTCTCTTTAATATATATATACATGTACATACATGTATAGATACATCTATACATACATGTACATACATATATATATATATATATATATATATATATATATATATATATATATATATATATATATTGGTATTTTTATGCTTTTTGGATAACATGGGGACTCACGCATGTGTTTCCATAACAATATAGATAGTGTCCCATTGTGTATGGATGTTGATAGATGATTGAAAGAGATGAAGATGGATGATAGTGGATTATGGATGGATGGAGGATGGTGGATTATGCAAAAGTATTGACCATATGGGTGTGATGGCGGAGATACTGGGATAGGGGATATAAGATGGGGAGACATGGATGTATGTGGAAATGTCATGGGGTGGAGGGTAACCAAGACCAACGGTCGCATAGAGTATGATGTAATGTGAAGCTTATATTTTAAATGTGGCATGGGGAGCACTGGGATTACCAATTTGGGGTTTAGGGACCCAAATGGACTTATGCTTTGTGGGATTCTTTGATGGGGAGTGGCATTTTTGTGCTATAGGGGTGGATTAGGATTCAAATGCTTCATTTGGATATAATGTTTCTTGCTTGGGGACGCACACCATTTTTGTTCTTGCTTTTGGGGGTGTGGGCTTGTGTAGCCTTTTAGATGGATTTTACTATGATTTTGGATAGTAATATGCTATGGCATGATATTCCTTAGGTTTTTGTGGATTGTTTGCTTTATGTGTGGTGGTGTTATGAAAATTAGTTGGTTGAAAATTGATCCAGTATTGAGGATACACAATATACATGGCTTCAAGTAGTTTATCTCAATGGAATCATTCTATAATCTTTGAGGAAATAGATATCACAATGTCCTTTAATGTAGTATTAATAAATTTAACAATCTTTTCAAAAGGTTCTCTTATAATAGGTTCTTTTTTAGTAGTGTTCCTAACCCTTGAAAAATAGTGCATTGGTATCTCATATCCCCATAGAAAGGAACATAACTCCTCACTTGAATTAAACTATGAAAAATTAGTAGTATTGTTAAGATTTATCAACATGTGCCAACTATTAAATTTTGGACCTATGAATGACTACTCTAATAGATAGACATCATTAAGGGTTATGCATATCATTTTATGCATATCTTTGTATATTCTAAAATATACATATTCCTTTCTTTGTCTTTCCTCACAAGCATGTCCATTTCCTCTACCATAAAAAGAATACTAGATAAAGTTAGAAGTGTCTATGTGTCACCTAACCTATATAATAGGTCAAGGGATTTGTCTACTATGAGGTTATGTTTATACATTAATCTAATCAAGGATTAATATTCTACAAAATTTCTTTGCACCAACCCATGCAAGGAGATCCATCTAGTATCAAAATCCTTAAGAAGCTTGTTTCCTATAGTTATTCCCTCATGAAAAAGTTGAAATTCTATAAACTATTGATGACATCGACAGAAGTATGAATTAAGATCATGGACTAGATCTTCAAATTTCAATACTATAAAAAACTTGCTCACATTTTTAAATGTTAAATTCATTCTTTGGGACATGTAGTGAATGAAAATCATATATGGTGAAAAAAAGTTTGTAGCTTTACACAAAGATCATTCATATGAACTTGCATTATTGAAGCTCAATCCACCACTACACACATTGACTTTTTGACAATTATGTTGTCATCGATACCTCTAATTTCATTCAAAAATTTCTCAACTAGTTCAAATTGACTATGTAATGTTACATTCTCCTTAATTTTTAGAATAGAGAGTAGATGATGTTGGTAGATATATGATTTTCTATAGTATATGTACATGCATACATACCTAAGAAGTATTATCTACTACTATTGAAGACAAGAAAATATTAAAGGTAAATAATAGGAAGATAATGTAATATACACACAAAACCTTCACCTTAAACCCTTTGTTCTCCTCAGATATAGTGGATTGGAATGTACCCTAGTTCCAATGGCTATACTCTTGATAGGATGATATGTTGATTTGTCTAGAAACCTGTAGCATAACATTACTTTCTTGTGTGATGATAATGGCTTGATTGAGGCTAGATTTATAGATTCTTGATAAGAATATGGATAAGGATGGAAGACTCATGATAAGGATGAGGATAAGGATAAGGATGGAAGATTATAGGGATTTATAAAAAGACAAACGGATAAGATAAAAGATAAATGGATTTTTATGCGATAAAGATGGAATAAAGATGGAAGCCTTTAGTTAGTCATGTAATGAGTTGGATTTGTTTATAAATTTATTTATTTATGGTAAATAGATGAGGCAGAGAAATGTAGAAATAATTAATTAAATAAAATTATTTAATTAATTATTGGAGAGGGAGGATATGTGAGGATAAAATTAATTAATTAAATTAATTAATTGATTAATCATGGCTATGGGGAATAATGGATTTAAATAAATATAATTTATTTAATTAATTTGGGAATTAGGATACAAGGATTTAATTAATTAAATAAAATTTATTTAATTAATCTAGGTGATAGAGAAAAAGAGACAATAAACTAAATAAATTTAATTTATTTAATTAATTGAGAAGGGAACATGGTATTTAGGGGACATGTTAGGATGAAGGTGATGTTAGGATAGTGTTAGGATGATGTTAAAAGTGATGGTGAAGGTGGAGTCAATTTTAGGTGTCTACATTTTTCCCCTCTTTGAGATGGTGTTGTGAAGAAACATCATTTCAGAGAAGGATAAAATATAGTGCTAGGTTGGATAGAAGAAGATGGTAGGATTAGGGAGGATGATGTCCTAGTCACTCAAGAAGATAGGTAGGTTAGAAGTGTTGAACACAATGGGTTGCTGAGAGGGGTAGGTCAATCAGTACACTTAAAAACTTTAGACAAACATTTACTGATAAAACTTAACAACTTTGAAAACATGAAGGAAAACATGCAAATAAAAAGTCAAAACATAACACCAGCATTTTTACATGGAAAACCCTAAAATAGGGAAAAATCACAATGAGGATTAGCTCACAAAATAATATGCTCACTGCAAATGTACTACAACTTTGTTTTAGGGCTTCAACCCAAGGAAGCTACTACTCCCTAAATTACAACTTTTATTTAGGGTTATAACCCAAGGAAGCTACTACTCATTGAATGCTTATCTCACTGGTATTATAATGATAGTATAAGTACAAGGACTACTAGTCCAAGAATAGATCTATTGTGTACTGATGTTGCAGCCTGCTATTTTTGCTCAATATCTTTCTTCAAACTAAATCTGTGCATTTCATATCTACTCTTCTATCTTCATATGAATCTTAATTACCTTTCAAATGAATTATGACTTCTATATATATCTTCTACAACACCTTGAAAATTTGATTAGGTCGGCATCCAAAACAATATTGAGTGTAACGTGTAGCCAGTCACTAGTCAGCCATAACACATGTAAAAAGATAGAAAACTTGTTGCGGACCTCAAGCCATTGTGAAGAACATTTGGACACACCTTTCCACATCTTTCAGACAAAGAGAAACTAATCAAAAGCCTCCATATGCACTAGGTACCTAAATAGTCGGCTTGTACTACTCAATACTGTTAACTATTCATCTTTCAACTACTGGTGAGAAGCCAAAAACATAATTTAGACCAAAGATTCAAATGTATACCAACTTAAGAACATCCATACATCTTACTAGAGAAGTATCATACCAAACTATACATCCGTAAGATGAGAAATGTATCAATTTGTAGAGAGCAGAGTCTTCTAGACCTTATGCAATTCTTCTCAACCCAAAATATGAAGTTGCAGTGAAGTATAGGGCTAGGGCCTTAGACATCTTGGAAATGATTAAGGATATCAAATTATACAACTAATTGGATCCACACAACTTTATATGAAGTTTCTAGATAGATTCAGAACCGACTTAAGTATTTGTAGCTATAGAGGATAGTTATACTTGAATTCTACTTGCATAAAAGAATGCTTGATGTGGTACCAGAGAATGAAGCATATATACATGTGAATCATACCTGATGTGTTATGAACCATGGGGAACCTTTGTATAATCTTTGATGATAGAATTGTATATGTTTTCCTTCTATAGAACTTAATTTGTTCACTTAAGCTCTAGAATACAGTGTGATACCTTTGTCACTTGAGTACTACCTTTACAGACCACTATAATACCTAAATTTTCATCATAACATATAACATACTGATCTTAATTATTCTGTAGAGCCACATCACAAACAGATCTCTTCTGGAGGAGTGTAGAGCATTCCATTGTCTCCTTAATACTTCTCTATTTTGTTTCGGTGATGGCTGATATACAAACCCAAAACTAATGCAGGAATCATGCTAGGATATGAGTGTTTGCCTCCATGTCATATGGAAACCCAAAATAGATCCATACTTAGGTTTATTTACTCTTCTCTCATATAGGTTTGCCTTGACCATACTAATTATTTCTTTGTACAAGTCCGTCTATACATTTCCATCTCATATGTTGACATCAATGACAACACATATGCCCAACAATCTCCCCCTTATATTCTCTCCCCCTTTGACATCAAGGAAAAAGGGATTTATAACCTTTGTATCAATCCAAAACTAGATGTGCTCCCCCTTACAAAAAGATATCTAAACTGTGCTCCCCCTAACTATATGATTTAATCACAAAATTGTACCATTGAAAACCAAAATGGTACTACCACACTACTTAGTAATTCCTTAATACTATATACATATAAATTGTTCTAACAAATTACTTGGATAGGAGGATAGATCTGTAGATTTCTCTAATTTGTTGAACAGTGAAGGCCCAAATGCCACATTCTAAGATAAGCAATTGAGTATGACACACACACTATATACACATTTCCTCTACTTCCTCTATATTGCTTATGGTCTTCATCTTTTGGTTTGTCTTTTTTTTCTTCCCCCAATATGCCTTTCATTGAGGCAAGTCTCGAGTTCACTACCTCTCTCAACTAACCAAATTGCTTTTTTATGTTTTCTCTTTGATCTTGCAGTTGAGACAGTTGTATATGCAGGATTTCAACTTGTTCCCTTGTTGCACCCATCTTGTCTTTTGACAAGTCATAAGTTTCTGCTAACTTAGTCAGTTGTGACTTAATAGAGTCGATTTGTGCCTTGATATTCTTTGTTGAAGTAGGCCATTTTAAACAAAATAAGTACACGGCAATAGCTTCATCAATGGAGATTTTGAATTTCTCTAAGTTTTCTTGGAGCTTGTTATGTACACTTGCACATTTTTCAATCATATCACTCATTTTCTTGTCAGTTATTCTTCTTTCAACCTCTTGTTCTATTTTTTGCTTCAAATGAGAAGAGTGATCCTTGAAGGAGCCCACTAATAGTTTAATCTTTTTCTCAGCAAGCAAAGAGGAATCAATAGTTACCTCTGGTAACCCATCCTATATGATCTTGACTTCATCTTCCACTGCACTGCTTTTCTTCAAATTTTATTATATAAACTCTTTTGTAGCAATTGCATGCAATATATCTCCAAGATATAGTTTATGAAGAGGAGAGATACTAGCCAGATCTATCTGACCCTCACTTGCGATAACTTGCAAATGTATAGGGGTGATGACTAGTTGAAATTGTATCTGTAGATTCAATAAATCTTGAAAGTATTCTGGCTCAGATCTACTTTGATCTAGGTCATCGGTCTCTTCTAACCTCTCTCCTTTATCTTCCTCATTCTTTTGTTCCTTGTTGTTATTTTCCTTCTCTACAAGACCCTCCTTAGGAGTGTCTACTCTTCTCACATCAATATTTCCTATGTTTTTCAGAGGAGGTGTAGCACTATTTTTGTCTTGACCTTCAATGTTTTGTGCCTCGACAGTTTCTCGAGGAAGGGAACCTTGTTATGAAGATGTGTTTAGAGGAGCTGAAGTAGTAGTATCTTTAGGAAGGGTCATTTCCTCATTCCTTTTAGGCATGTTATTGCCTTCCTCACATTCTTCAAATAGTTCTTCAAGGATCCTCATCGTAATCTTCATTACATTGAGGGCTTCTGTAGTTTTCCTTAGTGTTTCCTTTTTCAACTTTTCTATCTCCTCCTCATTTCATTACATTAGAATGTGTAGTCTCTTTTTAGTCCTGAATTCTTTTGTTAGAACCTTAGAGACTCTGACTCTATCTTCTTTAGAGATTGTGGGACAAGCTTTTTCAACTACACTTTTCTTTATCTCAGACTCTACATTTAGTACATCATGTCTCCTTTTCATTAGAATGTCATCCATGCCCTTGGGAAGTTGATGTATGATTTCAATCAAGGTCAGGTTGTGTGCTCACATGTATTTAATCACTACTTCTTAAAGAGTGGATTTGTCCTCTAAAAGGATTTCATCATAGATTTTTGCAACTTCTTTCAAGGTACCTTCTGTCATTGTATTCAGAGTTGCATCTAGTTGTAAGGGAACATGATCAGATTTCTTAGTCTTCTTGGCTTTGACCTTGCCTTTCTCCTTTGAGGTTTCACCTTATTTTCATGTTCTTTTCTTTAATGAAGATGTTTTCTTTATTTCCTCTTCAACTTCTTCAACATCTTCAACATTTACTAGATTTATCCTTTTTTTTACTTTTAATTTCTTTGTCTTCTTCAACATCTTTGACATTTTTTCTTTTTCCCTTACTCTTTTGCCTAGGCATTTTAGTTTGTTCTGGGATCTCAAGAATAGTTCTTTTAATAGTTAATGAGGATCTTGAGGCAACAAAGGAGGTAGCAACAGTAGATGCTGATCTGTTTGTTCTTCTTAGATATGCAGAGGAAGGTGTTTGTGTCCCTCCCAAGGAACCATTAGGAGAATTCAATATCTCTTGTAAGTTTGTCTTCATTTCTTAAGCCTTAGATCTTGTGTCTTCTATTTCTCTCACATCCTTCTAAGTATTTTTGTACATAATTTCATCGTATGTGCCAAACCTCTCAAGAGAGGAATCCTTTAGCTTGCTGAGAAGTATGCTAGCATACCCTTCCAGATCAAATTCTAACACTTCATAGGGCAAAGTTGTGATCCAAAAGGTCCTTGGTTCCATAGCCTCCATATAACAATTACCCTTATCAACCATAAAGGTGATATCATTTTTGTATTTTTCCCAACTTTCCCAAGTATCCTTTCTATGGATTGCATGTCAGTTTGGATGGTTTTGAAGAATCTAAAAAATAAGGTATTACAGTGCTTGTGGTCAGAGAAACTTCTTTTGTAACTTTTGACTTCATGAGCAACTAGTTTATCTGATTTCCAAAATACTCCCTTCATTGAGGAAAACTCATTCAAGTAATAAAACATGAGACATATGATGAAGGAACCATACCAAAATTTGTATTTGGTTTCTTTTGTCCTCTTCAGGTTGTCTAAGAGTTCTTGCCAAAGAAGTTCACATAGATCAAAATATCTTCCTTCCTTTACCATTTGGTATGTTATGTGGATTGTTGTCGCAAAAGAGGTTATCCCTATTTGTGTAGTAGATTTTGTATGCAATTCCCATGGTTACATACTTGATTCCTAAGTCATCAATGTCATCTACTGTCAAGTTTTCTTTGTCAAATTTGGCTTCAGTGAGCCTCATTACCTCTTCATTCATGACATAATTTAGTATGGATATAGGTCTGGAGTAGTATAAACTTGTCACTGCCTTTTATGTATTTCTTGGTGATGATGTGAGGTCAGTCTAAATAGAAGATGTCTTCATGTCTTCGGCTTGGGGCAATTCTTACCCAAGCATCTTCATATAAACAATTACGAAAACCCTTCCAAATATCTAGATTTTCGGTGGCAATGTTTGCAAACTTAGGCTTTAGTTTGAAATCATCTCCCAACAAGAGCTCATTTCTAAACTATTTGATTTTGAGATGGTCAAATACATCAATTTGAGAGTGAATATAGATCCTAATGTCCTCCATGTGTAATACAATTACATGAACCCATGAGAATGCCCCACTTTCATCAGTTATGGTAGATTTAAAAGGATGCTTCTTAAATTTAGGTCTTGGTCTCTCAACTATGTCTATTACCATTGGTGTTTCCATTGCAATATCTTAACAGCTAGGGTTTAACCAGAAAAATGAAAAGTACCTGGAAGAGTGGTAACAGATCTTGCTCAATCAATTTGTTGCATGCTTTTAGACCTCCTTTTATCTCTCCAATCTTTTGTCTTCGCTCAAAAGTGCTTAGGAATGATCAGGGATTGCCTATATAGTTATTCCACCAACAATTTTCTTCCACATTAATTGCAGTTCCTGTTTAACCTAATTTGTGTCTCTTTCATATACAGAACCTTGTAATTCTTTAGCAATCCTCTACAGATCATTCAAATGCTCCAAAATTTTTGTTAGGATCATCTACATGCTGAATTCTTTCATTGTTCTGAAGAGATGATGATAAATTTTCAAAATCAACTCTCTCTGAGTCCATGTAACTTCTTCATCAAAACCCTTAACACTGGAAACCCTAAAGTCTTCCACATTTTGCCACATTTAGAGATTTTTCTCTAGAATTTTCACTAGGCATCCTTTCTTTCTTAATTCTATCATTTTGATGCCAACACTAATCAATATGCTAAAAATTTAGCATCTTATATGTTCAGGGGTTTCAAGGTTTTACTATTGTAACTTCCCCTGACCCACTATTTTATCTTTTAATTATTGGAGGATCCACCTGCACTAGGCCAAGGTCCAGAAATATCATTCACTTCCTTCTTCCATACTTTGTTCATTTCCACTTTTTGCTAAGTAACATCAATGGGTTTCACGTTCTTTCCAGTATTCCTTGTTTGATTGCACTTATGACAAGTGCACTTAGTTTGATGAGCATTTCCACTCCTTCTTGCCCTTGATCTTTAGTTGGCTGCTTTGTGGCTAAACTTATTACAAGTAAAATAGTAACCATAGACTGACTAAGAATTATCCCTATTATACCTCGACATTTTGCTCCTGCAACTCATTTTCCCTATATCCCATCTTATTGCATGCATAACACCTGATAGAGTTTTGGCTCATCTTACTTCTAGATTTAGCAACTTTGACCAACTTTATTACAAGAGTAACATCTTAAGGCATTTTGATTCATCATTTTTCTACAATCTACAACTTTATGACCAAACTTATTACAATTAAAACATTTTCCATTAAAGCCTTGAAACTACCTGATGTGAGCTGGTTGATTTGTAGGTTGAGGAGGCTTGAAATTCTTCCTCACATTCTTCCTTTGTCTTTGGATAGGAATGAATTCATCTTCCCTTGTGACTCTATAAGATTATCCTTTAGGTTCCTTAGTGTAGGCTTCTTCCTTCTCAGTTTTAGATTTTCCTCCTAAATGAAAGTTATCATATAAGTTTGTAGAGGCATTGGTCATAGGACCTTTTGATCCTTTTTCAAAACCAAGACCAGTTTTTTATTTTGCTGCCTTTTGAGAACTTATTATTTCATCAAGAATATCAGTTCCTCCTTTTAGTTTTAGTCCCTTGTCAATCTGATCTTTTGCCTTTTCTAGTTCTTTCATTAGAGTGAAAACATCCTCTTCAAGTTTTGAACATTTAGCTGATTCCTGATTGAGCTTAATATTTAAGCAATCTTCAATCTTTTTTCTTCTTCAACCATGACCTTTAAATTTGGGATCATGTCATTAGCATCCTTGAGTTTGTCACTTCCTTTATCTCCATCCATCAGAGTTTTTAGTTTACCTATTTCTTCTTTTGATTCTTTGGCCTTTATCTTCAATTTGTCAATTGTTTCTTTTGCCTTTTCAAGCATATCTTCATATTCCATGTTTAGTTCTTTTTCTTCCTCTAGATCATTGAGAGTTGTCTTGAGTTCTTCTTCAAAGTCTACTTCATTTTCATTAGATTCAAAGTCCCAACCTTCAGGATCCATAGCTTCAAGGTCAGGTTCAGGTGCAAATATATCAGTGTCTAACACTTCAGATTCCATGTGTTCAAGTGGAGGATCTACCTCAGCGGTTAAGATTCTTAGAGTTGCTTGGCTTTGATACCAATTGTTGAACACAATGGGGTACTAAGAGCGGGGTGAATCAACACACTTAAAAACTTTAGCCAAACATTTACTGATAAAACTGAACAGTATTGAAAACATGAAGGAAAACATGCAAATCAAGAGTCAACACATAACACCAGTATTTTTATGTGGAAAACCATAAAATAGGGAAAAACCATGGTGAGGATTAGCTCACGATATAATATGCTCACTACAAATGTACTACAACTTTGTTTTAGGGCTTCAATCCAAGGAAGCTACTACTCCCTAAATTACAAATTTGATATAGGTTTATAACCCAAGGAAGCTACTACTCCATGAATGCTAAGCTCGGTGCTATTACAATGATAGTATAAGTACAAGGACTGCTAGGAAGAATACATTTGTTGTATGTTGATGGTACAACTTGCTATTTCTGCTCAATCTCTTTCTTTAAATTGAATCTGTGCATTTCATATCTTCTCTACTATGTTCATATGCATCTTAATTACATTTCAAATGAATTATGACCTCTATATATATATGCTCTGCAACACCTTGAAACTTTTATTCGGTTAGCATCCAAAGCAATATTGAGTGTAACATGTAGCTAGTCACTAGTCAGCCATAACACATGTAAAATGATAACAAACTTGTTGCAGATCTCAAGGCATTATGAATAACATCAGGACAAACCTTTCCACATCATTAAAACATAGAGAAACTAGTCAAAATCCTCCACATGCACTGAGTACCTAAACAATCATCTTGTACTGCTCAACATTATCAACTATTCTGTTGAACACAAGGAATACTAAGAGGGGGTGAATCAGTATTTTATAAAATCTTTCTTTCACACATTCATTAATCTATTTACCATATTCTATAACATGAAAGAAAAGTAAACACAAGAAGAGCAGCCACAAAGTCATAACACAAAGACACTAGGATTTTTACGTGGAAAACATAAAAAGGGAAAAACCATGGTGATTGTTAGCTCACAATATATTAATATATCAAAACTGGATTACATGAAGGCTCAGTACCTTAGGTCTCACTGTCCAAGGACTCACTATCCAGAAATACTCACTGCAATAGGCTCACTGCCATATAAAGAGAAGAGAAGATAGAAGGATTGGCCACTACCAAGAGAAGACTACTATAAATGCATCTCTAGAATGCTGAAGTGTGGTTCCACTAATAGCTCAATATATAGATTCAAATGTCTTCATTATGTCTACCCTACTTTTCTGCTCTCCTTCACACATACTCTGTTCTTCTATCCTTACTGCTTCTTTCTTATCACAGAATTGCCTTAGATTTCTTACACATTGAATTTACACTATATTCATACACTTCCATACCTTCAATAGTGAAATATATATATATATATATATATATATATATATATATATATATATATATATATATATATATATAACGCAACAAGAATTAACTCAAACTTGGCCAGCTTGCTAGAGATGAACCATGTACACAAAAACCTTATACTCTATCGGCTTGGATTGTTTGCACAAAGTTATGCAAACCAATGTAAAACTTCAAGAATCTTCATTCTCCATCACCAATCATACCTTCATGACCACAGATCATAATATTCTTATGTGGAAAATTACAGACCTTTAAACTATTACCTTTGTCTTGATTGAACATTGTCAAACTATTTGCCGATACAAAAGAACATGTAGATGATGATATGATACACTTCAAGCTCTACAAATATGGAATTAGATAGCTATTATATGTGTTTACAACACCTTCAAACAAAAAATCAAAGCAATCATCAGCGGAGGAATGTGGACTGAATTATTCAGGTGTTCTTCTTTGTTCTTGGCTGGACATTGTTTACCGGACTTAAGCAATTCACAACACGACTTCTGAAGATTATCAAGATATGAAACTTAGGATATAATATTACATAACATCTAAGTATAACATACCAGAACCACATAACAAAATCTTCATGTGCAGAGGATTACCAACTAGATTTTTATCCCTAGCTCAATGAGCTACTAATACTTAGTCAATCTTGCTAAGTCAATCTTACTAGACCAAAATACTATACATATCTTTATCTTAGGAGTTGTCTTCAAACATGAAAGGTTGTTGCCATCAATGACAACATTAAATCTCCAATCATAACAACAATGTCTCTTGACTGTGTTACCAACATGTTCATCTTTCAACTACTGGGGAGAAGCCAAAAACTCAATGCAGATTCAAACATGTACCAAGTTAAGAATATCCATACATATTATGAGAGAAGTATCATACCGAACTATGCATCCACAAGTCAAGAAATGTATCAATTTATAGAGAGCAAAGTCTTTTGGACCTTATGCAATTATTCTCAGCCCAAAATATGAAGTTGTGGTGAAGTATAGAGCTTGAGACCTCTTGGAAATGATCAAAGATATCCACTTATGCAACTCGTTAGATCCACACAAATTTTTATGAAGTTTTTAGAGAGATTCAAAACTAACTTAAGTATTTGCAACTCGAGAGGATAGTTATACTTGAATTCTAATTCCAGACAAGAATGCTTGATGCGGTACCAGAGAATGTAGAATATTTGCATGTAGATCATACCCAATGTGTTATGAACCATGGAAAACCTCCTCATAAGCTTTGATGATAGAATTGTATATGTTTTACTTTCTATAGAACTTAATTTGTTCACTTAGGATCCAGAATATGGTGTAATACATTTGTTGTTTGAGTACTACCTTTGCGGACAACTAGAACACCTAAAACGTCATCATAACATATAACATACTGATCATAGTTATTCTTTAGAGCTGCATGACAAATAGATCTCTTCCAGAGGAGTATGGAACATTCCATTGTCTCCTTAGTACTACTTTGTTCTGTTTGGTTGATCATTGATGTACAAACCCTTGTAACTTTTCATGCTAAGTGAGTGAGAGGCTGAATCCTTGGATATGTCATGTTGACTCATTTCATAAGCTATCATTAGAACCACATGGCCAAATCTTTCTTTCTGGAGAGATGCAGACTAGATCAAGTTGACTCTACCTTAGGTTTTGCATTGAGAATGCCTTAGGCATATTTTTGCTTCTTACCCTTGAGTG
Organism: Cunninghamia lanceolata; assembly: GCA_027924645.1. Classification (NCBI taxonomy): domain Eukaryota; kingdom Viridiplantae; phylum Streptophyta; class Pinopsida; order Cupressales; family Cupressaceae; genus Cunninghamia; species Cunninghamia lanceolata. Next base: position 9,070,060 of record BSBN01000934.1, read on the forward strand.
CGGTACTCCCAACTGATGAGATATGTATGTATATATGCAAGAATCATGCTAGGATATGAGTGTTTGTCTCTGCATCATATTGAAACCCAAAAATAATCCATACTTAGGCTTATTTACTCTTCTCCCAGACAAGTTTGCCTTGACTATACTAATTCCTTGTACAAGTCTGTCTATACATTTCCATCTGATATGTTGACATCAATGACAACACATATGGCAAACAAGAAGAACATGGGTATGCTCTCAAAATGGATGAAATAGATTGTTTAAGGAGATGGAGGAAAGATAAGGGATGGATGAAATGGATGAATGATACAATATGTTGCATTGAGTGAGCAATCATATAGTTTGATATAGCACTAGACCTTATGCACCAAGTTATGAAAAATAGGGTGATGATATATCATGTACATAAAAGATAAAAGCTCACTAGTAAACATATTCCATTTGGAAGCATGATATGGAAGACCATTATCTCCTAGTGACAATATGCTTCTAGGGCTGATACAAATGCAAGATAAAAATGATGACACACACAAGCAAGAAACCAAGCATGCATAAAATATACAAAAAAAAATCAAGGTTGTTACCCTTGTCAAGCTGAAAACTGATGATTGATGGATTGATTGGATTGACTAGTGTTGTTGGCCATGCAAGTCAACACTAGGATTGATTGATAATGATGGATCTCTATACTTAAATTAGACAACAAGAGTTGATTGGACTCAATTGATGATGATGATGATCAGATTTGAAACAAGGCTGGGAACAAAACCTTTGGATACTTTTGGATGATTGGTGAGATTGCTTTGCTAGATTGGCATGGATTAAGGATGGCTTGCACTTGGATTTATTGCTTGGCTTGTTTTATGAATTTTTTGGATTTTTGGATTTATAGGATGGTGACATTGGATGGAATTAGAATATAGCCTATGTGCTAGATACCAATGACAAGGGAAAACTAGGTCTAGAGGCAAGGATAGAGGAAAATTGGATGGATGGATAAAAGAATTGGCGATAGTGGATAGGATCGATGGGGGATACATGATGGATGGATAAAAGGATGGGTGAAGAAGGATGGGATAGTTGGAGGATACATGATAGATAGATGGATGAAAGGATGGGTGTTAGTTGATGGAATGGATGAGAGGTTTATGATGGATGGATGGAGGAATTTAGGATATGATCTCCAAAGACTACGTTGCATATGAATCACATTCCCCACTCTAGATATGATGCTTAGGAGAAGGCGAGGTGATGCTTATTAGGATGCATGATAGGGATTGGTTGCAAAAGATTAGGTATATCAAGATATGTCCAAAGCATTTTTCAACATTTTTCCCCTGTCCTTATCAAGATCAAAGGTAGGAAGGGAGGATAGGTTGGTACAATAGGATAGGTATGCAGATATAATGGATAAGGATGGATAGGATAGGATGGACATCATAGGACAGGATAGATGAGACAACTTTCCCCCAAGTGTAAGGTACATAGATAATCACTCTAGACATGGCACATGTTTCCCAAGTTTTCATTAAGGAACTTATCCAAGGTGCCACAAGGAATGATTTTCACCATTGGATGAATGACTTATTTTTACTATTTTGATTTTTTTCTTTTTTCTTTTTTTATTTTTTTTCTATTTTGATGGGATGGGTGGATGGGGGAAATGAGAGATTTGTATCGAGGATGGAGACTTAAGCGTCTGTTTCCAAGAGGAGGTGATAATGTCCCATTTTGGATGTATGTTGCATATGGACCACGTCGAGTGTGATTATGTGGATGAATGTTGGTAGGTGATTGGATGAGATGGAAATGGAGTGGATTATGATGTGGATTATAGATGGAGATGGATGGATAAATGCAATCAATGGATAAAAGGATTATGTGAAAGCATGGACCATATGGATGTGATGGGGGGGATATGAAGGATAGGAGAGATAAGATGGGACAATAGAGTTATGTGGAAATGTCATGGGGTGGAGAGGAACCAAGACTAATCGTTGCACACATTGTAGTGGATTTTGAAGATTTTTATGTGGAGGGGTTTGTTGATTGTTTTAAATTCCCAACCACATATGAAGGAGAAAAACACATAGGTCTATAGGATAACCATTCTCTAATAACTGACTTGCCTTGAGGGATTGGCCAATGAACAGGAAACAGGGGTGTTCAATCTCTCTCTCCTCTGCACTTTAGGCTCTGTGAGAACAAGGACGGTGTTCCTATTTCTTTTGGATAATAGTGTTCTACGCAAATGGGTAGGGCTCATGAAATGTTTGTTTAACAATATTGTTCCAATGACAGATATGTTCCTATAAGACTGCTTCAAGAATGTTTGATAAAGTGAAAAGATGGGCTAGTCTATTAAGCATTTATTATGTTTCTTTGTAGAGGAACATGTGAAATAACATTAACTTCTAACACCTATTTCTGAAAGGGAAAATGCGTTGATTTCTTTGTAATAATGATGAGGGTGATTCAAAGGATGCAAGTTCATTATGATATTCTAGAATAGACCAGTGCCAATCTAAGGGCCATAGAGTTAAGAAACTTATAGAAACATCCAAATGACTGTCATATAATAAAACTTAGTCTACTATAAAGATGTAGTAATGCCTTACATTAAAACACTCTACTAGTCTTGGAATATACCATACTTAGTTATCCCTGTAAACCTGAAATACATTCTATATCCTCAGACAACCAATTATTTCACTACTTGAGTGAATGCTGTAAGAAAAATATACAACACAGGAAAAACTGTGGCGATGAATAAGTCTGATCCTTAATCAAATATATTCATAAATGTAAAACTGTATACATGAAGTAGGAGACAGTGTACTCCAAAGACTCAATAGAAACTATAAAGTAAACCATTAAACAAATTATAACATACTCTTCATAGATCTATAAAGACATCTTAAAACTTAGAATGAAACTTAGGAATGTATGACTGATTTATTGTAGAAAACAAACTATTTACAATTCCTCCCTAATCAGATTGATCCCATATTCCAGACTAAGTCTGAAGATATGACCTCCAACCAATATTTTTTCACAAGCCCTAAATTCCCTTTTATAAAGATAAGGGAGCAGACAAGCCTCAGGCTTAAGTTAAAAGAAGTTACAACTTCTCATTAAACAAAAGATGTAGTTGCAGGAAGAGGCCAGTGTAACCGTGTCGCAACTGTATGTTCAGATTCCATGCTGGTGGGAAAAGGGGCTGGGCCTTTGATGATGGATGCATTTATCAGATGCTATTAGAGCTAGGCACTCCACAAAATGCCATGAAAGTGTTAAATGAGAGCCTTTATTTCTTTGCCTTTTCAAACCACACACCAAGGGATGAGAAAACATGCAAGGAACAATATCGAAAGGAAACCTAGGATGATAGAATCTCCTTCACTATTTCTGGGTTCCATTGCACGGGTGAGGTTTCGCCCTCCAAGTCTCAAAGTATCATGCAACTTCAACCAAGAAGAAACTTGGGGAATCCACACCTGTCTAGCTTCAAAAGTATTGGGAGCCAAGCCAAGAGAATAGCAGCAACAACAATAATTCTTCTCCTATCCCTTATCTATTTCATCCTAGTGCGCAGTCTCCCTACACCTAAAGTTGATGCCCTGTTAGGAAAATTAGATGTAGGGGAGGGGTAGAGGAAATTGAGAAGATTCTCTACTCCATAAGGGAATCTAACAACTCACAGAAATAAGGAACTACTGGAGCAGGGAAATTCACCCTCCGGACCCACCGTCAGATGAGATAAGAGACCAGAGAAGAAATCACAGAAGCTCAATGGACATTACTACTAATCTTTAATTTTCCCTACACCACATATTCCAGAGGAGATAGTTCCAGGTCTTTCTAATCTTATATGGACAAATTCATAGCCATGAGAACAAGGAAGAAAACCCAATCAAATAGGAATAGGGGAAGCCATACTATCAGAACACTTTTCAAATAGTATACAGGGTAACATTAGCACTTGTCTATTTATAGAAATTTTAGGATGCAACATACATCCATGCATCTTTGGTCCAATTGATTTCTAGTCACTTCAAGGCATTTCAATCATAAATGGAAATCCTGCGGAGATTACCACAAATGAATTAAAAGATTGGATTTCATAATTCCACAGAACTGGAAATGTCACTTCTTGCACTAAATCATGGCAGGTCAGCTGTCTTGGTATCCTCATCCCAGTATTGTCATTATGTCAAATTTCATCACACAGCAGATGAAATGTCAATTCAGGTAGAAGCGCAGATTCCTCAAGGTCAGGCCTGCTTAAGCCAAATCATTCTGTTAATAAATTCCTATATGGTGGCTGTAATGGAGACTCAACACATGCCTGAGTAGTTAATGCTTGTAATAAAATACTATCATATTAGTGCCAACATATCTCCCTATCACACTATTAAATTCTGGCCGTTGATCCTGATCTTAGCTAGCTTGATTTGAATGGTGCCGATTTGGTCTTTGATGAGGTAAGAGAATGATGCTTCTCTTTTCCAATGATGACTTGCCATCTGGGTAGTCCTGCTAACCATGATCCTGAGAAAATATCTCCCATTATGTGTATTTAAGACCATATTCTGCAGTTCCGTAAGCGAGAGGTATAGCTAGAGATATGATCCTAGCAGAATGGCAGGCAACCATCAGATCACCTATACGAAATTCAAAGAAACTCTCCAATAGGTGACCATGCCCATAAGATGATGACACATCATATCCTTTCTTACTTAATGCACCACTCCCAGCCCTTTAGAATGCTAGATGTTGAGATTTCTACCATTCTACAAATACTAGCTGTGACTAGGGAGTAAAGTTTGACGGAATGGCATAAACAATTGAGATTGCCCCCACTCTAGATAGGGCCCACCATTATTGATTTCGTGGCAACTGAAAATAGTTTTTATGAGTTGGCGCTTTATTTTGCAATTTTGTAGTCACCCAAAAGGTCCTCTTGGTGAAACATGGTGGAACAAAGGAAATGTAAAGAAAATCCCTAGCATTGGTTGAGGGCCCACTGCAAGCCATTCTCAAGAGTTATCAACCAACTGTCACTCCTTGTGCAATTCTGCAGTCGCCAAGTCTATCAATACTTTACTGCTGGCGGAAAGGTGGAAATGAGACCATCCATCACCACCTATCAACAAAGAGTTAGAAGGATGTGACCTAGGCGACTAAAATAAAGATTTTCAATGCGCGAGCTGGAAATGGTAATTACTTGGTGAGGGGCCGGTCAGGCAATGTATCAAGGGGGACATAAGAGGGCAACTTAAACCATAGGGAATAGGGACAGGTGCTCACTGAAGAAATATAACAATTTTGACCTTCATACTTCACTTTAGCACGGGGGTTTAGGGTTTTAGTGTTTCCTAGAATTTGCAAGGAACCCTAAATATGGAAATACACCAACCTAATGTCATAGGCTTGAGAAAAAACATTAGAACCTATGAAAAATTAAATATGGCTCCAACAGTGGCTCTAGTTGGCGACATCTATTCATTCTGAATGGACCGTGATCATAGAAGAACTCTAGAGGAGCGGACCAAACACATAATAGCCCCAAGCCTTTATGCAGAAGAGAGGCACAACTTGCCTCTATCAAACATTTTGTTCTCTAGTGACTTCATCAGATTCCTTTTGAAAATGATATTGCAATTCAACTTGCCTCTGTCACATATGATTTAATAGTTTTTGGGGCAGCTATTTCCTTTGAAATCTCCCCTTCTACTCTGAACCATAGATATGTGAAATGCACTGTCAAAAAAAAAGTTAGTGCTTAGTTCAATTATCTCCAACCACTTGAGATAATTGTTTTCCTCTGATTTTTTCCTCTTGCAAATATCTAGAAAGTAAAAGCAATCATAATCTATTTCATAGCTGGTGCCTAGGGAATTTTCAATCTTTACTGCTCGCTAATGTCTAATTTAAAATAATCATACTCTATTTCTTTCTCAAAATCTAACACTCTGTCGTTACTTTCTGATATGAGTTTACTAACTTCTTCTGGATTTTTTCAAAGAGTGGACTATCTATGTAGTCACATAACTTCATATCCTTTTTTGCTAATATGTTCATAGGTTCATCATAGAGTGTGTTATCTCTTATATGCATCAAATTTGCATATTCTTCATTATCACTATCCTGATAGACTGTCTGACTATCTGACTCAAAACTATCATAACTTTGGTGAGACCATTCTTCCATGTGCTCACTGCTCTCTACATCATTAGTAAGAACAAATTCGCCATGACACTCAAACTCAAGAGAAAATCTTGCTCTAGGAGATGAGATCGTATTGCTTGATATAAGATTTACATCATCATAAATAGTGGGTATATCCTCACAATCTGCTATATATGCATAAGACAAAGGATCCTTCATGACTAATACTTCCTTATGCATCTGGGTACTATTTATCTCATAAGGTATCTCACAAGGTTTTGGAGATTTCCTTTTATTATGAACATAAGTGGAAGGATGAGCAATGGGTTTATATATATTTTGAACTCTTTGGCTCTGGTCATAATCCCCATCCCCTTTAGTATGTTGAGTCTCATGTATTGGCTTGGCCCTATTTGAACTGCCTAATTTGTCCTCTCTCTAGCAAACGAGGGGATAGATAGATTCATTTCTCCTATTTTCCACAAACTCACAACCCTTTATCTTTGTATGTTTCAAATTATTTTCTATTTTCATGGCCAAAGAATATGCTTGCCTCATGGTAGTAGGGTTTCTATCTCTCAATCAATAACTATTCTTTTCATTGAATGCACCTAGATACATGATTAGGCACATAGCATCATTAGGTCTGACATTTTTAGGAATATCCCTCACTTTTTTAGCAAATCTTAGATTGAAGGCTGGGATTAATTCTTTATCCTCTTTCTCAATCTGCATGAGTTTTTTAATTAACATGCATACATCTATTCTTTCCCCAAACTATTCCATAAAAGAAAACTTTAAATCTTGCCATGAAAAAATAAATTGATTTGGTAACCATGCAAACCAATCTCTAACTTCTCCTTTAAAAGTTTGAACAAACAATTTTATGACTACATCTTCATGATCTATTTCAAAATATCCCATTACGTCACAAAATTCTTGCAAATGGCTGCTAGCTGTTTTGGATCTATCATTATTAAACTTTGTTATCTGACTTCTAACTTGATTTGGTACATGGTTTGGAAACCCATAAATATTATTGAAGTTAATGGCCTTATGCCTTTCCCTGACAAATTCACTTTGATAACAGAAGTTGTATTGTTGAATATACATCTTTACATTTCTAAGGAGAAATTTCTCAAGTCTTTGTAAAATACCTGAGGAGCAACTGGTGCAAATTTCGTTTTGATTTTATGAAAAATCAAGAATGCTAGACTGCATTAACAGATCCTTTTCTTAAGCCGCCACCTCTACTTAAAGAGGAATGAAACCTTGAAAGCATATCACTTCTTTCAAAAATTTGCTTCACAGTAGAGTCATGTAGAACATTTTGAGATATGAAACTTGATGCCTTAGATTTTGTATCTATCATAAATTTGCATGAAAACATATGTTATAATTGCCAATCTTATTCTATACAGAACATGAAAATCTAACCTCTGACCCTTCAATGTTTAGGGGAATTTATCTAGCTAAGACTCTTTAGGAGGGAACCTGATTTCTTCTTCACTTTCAAAATAGAGTTATATATCTGTGAGTGGCTTAACTAGGAAAAAGCTTCTTAATCATGAGCTTCAAGAATGTTGGTAATAAATAAGGGAATAAAAACCTCTAGGATAAGACACAATTCTTATTTCAATTCCCTAGTCGAGTCGCCAATTTGTTGGTTGTTTTAAATTCCCAACATCTCAAGGAGAAAAACACACAGCTCTATAGGATAGCCATTCTCTAATAGCTGACCTACCTTGAGGGATTGGCCAACGAATAGGAAACAGGGGTGTTCAATCGGTCTCTCCTCTGCATTTTAGGCACTGTGAGACCAAGGAGGGTGTTCCTATTTCTTTTCGATAACACTGTTCTACTGAAATGGGTAGGGTTCATGAAATGATTGTTTAACAACATTGTTCCACTGACAGATATGTTCCTATAAGACTACTTAAAGACCATCTGATAAAGTGAAAAGATGGGCTAGTTTCTTAAGCATTTATTCTATTTCTTTGTAGAAGAACATGTGAAATAACATTAACTTCTAACACCTATTGCTGAAAGGGAAAATGCGTTGACTTCTTTGTAATAATGATGAGGGTGTTTCGAAGGATGCAAGTTCATTATGATATTCTAGAACAGACCAATGCCAATCTGAGGGCCATAGAGTCAAGAAACTTACAGAAACATCCAAAGGACTGTGATATAATAAAACTTAATCTACTGTAAAGATGTAGTAATGCTTTACATTAAAACATTCTACTAGTCTTGGAATCTACCATACTTAGTTATCCCTGTAAACCTGAAATACATTCTATATCCACAGACGGCCAATTATTTCACTACTTGAGTGAATGTTGTAAGAAAAATATATAACATAGGAAAAACTGTGGCGATGAATAAGTCTGATCCTTAATCAAATATATTCATAAATACAAAACTGTATACATGAAGTAGGAGATAGTGTACTCTGAAGACTCAACATAAACTGTAAAGTAAACCATTCTGCAAATTATAACATAGTCTTTGTAGATCTATAAAGACATCTTAAAACTTGAAATGAAACTTAGGAACGTATGACTAATTTATTGTAGAAAACAAACTATTTACAATTCGTCCCTAATCAGATTGATCCCATATTCCAAAATAAGTCTGGAGATATGACCTCCAACTAATATTTTTTCACAAGCCCTGAATTCCCTTTTATAAAGATAAGGCAGCAGACAAGCCTTAGACTTAAGTTAAAAGAAGTTACAACTTCTCAGTAACCAAAAGATGTAATTACGGGAAGAGGCCGGTGTAACCGTGTCACAACTATATGTTTAGCTTCTATGTTGTCAGAAAAAGGAGCCATGCCTTTGATGATGGATGCATTTATCGAATACTGTTAGAGCCAGACACTCCTCAAATTCCATCAAAGTGCTTAATGAGACCCTTTATTGCTCTTCTTTTTCAAATTGCACACCAAGGGATGAGAAAACATGCAAGGAACAATATCATAAGGAAACCCAGGATGATAGAATCTCCTTCACTATTTCTAGGTTCCATTGCATGGGTGAGATTTCTCCCTCCAAGTCTCGAAGTATCATGCAACTTCAACCAGGCAGAAAATTGGGGAATCCACACATGGCTAGCCTCAAAAGTATTGGGAGCCAATCCAGAGAACATCAGCAACAACAACAATTCTTCTCCTATCCCTTATCTATTTCATCTTGGTGGGCAGTCTGCCTACACCTGGAGTTGATGTCCTATTAGGAAAATAAGATGTAGGGGAGGGGTAGAGGAGGCTGAGAAGCTTCTCTACTCCAGAAGGGAATCTACTAACTCACAAGAAATAATGAACTACTCGAGCATGGAAATTCACCCTCAGGACCCACTGCCAGATGAGATAAGAGACCGGAGAAGAAATCACAGAAGCTCAATGGACGTTACCTCTAATCTCTAATTTTCCCTGCACCACCTATTCCAGAGGAGATAATTCCAGGTCTTTCTAATTGTATATGGACAGATTGATAGCCATGAGAACAAGGAAGAAAACATAATTGAACATGGGAGCACACAGATCACATAGGAACAAGGTAAAGCCATACTATCAGAACATTTTTCAAATAGTATATGGGGTAACATCAGCACTTGTCTATTTATAGAAATTTTAGGATTCAGCATACATCCACACATCTTTGGTCCAATTAATTTCTAGTCACTTCAAGGCATTTCAATCATAAATAGAAATCCTGTGGAGATTACACAAATGAATTAAAAGATTAGATTTCACAATTTTGCATAACTGGGAATGCCACTTCTTGCACTGAATCATGCTAGGTAAACTATCTCGGTTTCCTCATTCCAGCATTGTCATTATATCAAATTTCATCACACAACAGATGAAATGTCAATCCGGGTAGAACCGCAGATGCCTAAAGGTCAAGCCTGCATAAGCCAAATAATTCTGTTAATAAATTCCTGTATGGTGGCTGAGATGGAGACTTAGCACACACTTGAGCAGTTAATGCTTGTAATAAAACACTATCAAATCAGCACCAATGTATCTCCCTTCACACTTTTAAATTCCAGCTGTTGATCTTGATCATAGCTGGCTTGATTTGAACGGTGCTGATTTGGTCTTTGATGAGGTAAGAGAATGATGCTTTTCTTTCCTAATGACGACTTGCCCTTTGGTAGTCCTGCTAACCACGATCCCAAGAAAATATCTCCCCTTACGTGTATTTAAGACCATATTTCATAGTTCCGCAGGTGAGAGGTACGACAAGAGATATGATTCTGGCAGAATCGCGGGCAACTGTTAGATCAACTGCATGAAATTCAGAGCAACTCTCCAATAGGTGGCCCTACCCATAAGATGATGACACATCATATCCTTACTTACTTAATGCACCAGTCCCAGCCCTTTAGAATACTATATGTCAAGATTTCAGCCATTCCACAAATACTACCTGGGACTATTGAGTAAAGTTTGACGCAATGGTAGAAACTATTAATATAGCCCCCACTCTAGACATGGCCCACCATTATTGCTTTCATGGCAACCAGAAATGGTTTTTATGAGCTGATGCCTTATTCTACAATTCTACAGTTACCCAAAAGGTCCTCTTGGTGAAGCATGGCAGAACGACGGAAATGTAAAGAAAAACCCTAGCATTGGTTCTGGGTCCACTACATGTCGTTCTCGAGAGTAATCAACCAACTATCACTCCTCTGACAATTCTACAGTTGCTAAGTCTGTCAATACTTTACTGCTAGTGGGAAGGCAAAAATGAGACCATCCATTGCCACCTGTCTACAAAGAGTTAGAAGGATGTGACCTGGGTGACTAAAATAAAGATTTTCAAGGCACGGGCTGGAAATGGTAATTACTTAGTGAGAGGTCAGTCAGGCAATGTATGAAGGGGGACATAAGAGGGCAACTTTAACCATAGGTAACAGGGACAGGCAGTCACTGAAGAGATATAACAATTTTAACCTTCATACTTCACTTTGGCATGACGGTTTAGGGTTTTAGTGTTTCCTAGAGTTTGCAAAGAACCCTAAACCTGGAAATACACCAACCTAATGATATAGGATTGAGAAAAAACATTAGAACCTGTGAAAAATTACATATGGCTCCAACAAGGTTGTGGGGAGTAATGGGGATTTTTTATTTTGTTAATTTGGGGACTTAGGGACCCAAATGGACTTAAGATTTGTAGATTTGTGGGATTTTGGATTTTTTATATAGTGGCATTTGGATACTTCATTTGAATTGATTTCTTTGTTCTTGGGAACCCACACCATTTTTTTGCTTTTGTGGTTGTGGGTGTTTTTAGCCTTTTGGATTTTTATTGTGCTTATATTGTGTGTATCAATTCTATTTGACATGATAATCTTGAGGCTTTTGTGGATTCTTTGCTTTATGTAAGGAGGCATCCAAATCTATATTTTTGAAACCCTTCAAGTTGGTGGTAGCTTCATGTTTGGGATATGTGTGCATTCGTTGATCTTGATTAGCAATTTTAGGTGATTTAGGGGAGCAGGATGTGTTTATGCATGGATTAGGGGATTTAAGGATGGGGATATTAGAAGTTGGGAGGAGGGGAGGTAGAGTCGATGAAGGGAGATGTATGGTCACATGCTTTTGAGAATGGTATGACAATGGAGGAGGGATAGTGACATGTGATTTCTAGGTGTGATGAGGTGCACTAGGTTTGAGATTGGAAGAAGATGCCATGTGAGGTGTGTGGGTGGTATCAACATTTTTGGATTATTGTCCTTGGGGTATATAGCTAAGGCTATGTGATCATGGATGGATTTGGACATGTATGGGCTCCAAGATACCTTGTTCAAGAAGGCCTAAACCTTTGACTTGATAGTTCATGTTTTGGAGCATGCGATGTGTGATGGGATGTTTATTGTTTTGGAAATAAGATGTGAGTCCATTCTTAGATGGGGAAGAATGGGTGGTGAATAGAAGTTATTCCTCTTCTATGAGATAACCACCAAAGATGAAGGTGTTGGGTGTAAGCAGATTGGATGATCGATTTGGAATAGGGTCGATAAAAGATCGTGAAGGATCAATAGGGGATGGTGTGGGATTAGAAATAAAATAAGTTGGGATACTTGGATCTTGATTATAATTATGCTCACTAATATGCAGTGTGATAGGATCCAATTTTTTATCTTGATTATCTATATTTCCTTGGGGACCAAGTGTCTCATCAAGGGAAGTGTTTGTTGTTGGATGATGAATATGGCTACTATGGATTTATTGATCATGAGTAATTGTGGGATCATGGATAGGAGGATTTTGAAGCTCTTGATCATGTATGGTTGTGGCTTGAGTAGTTGGATCTTGGGTAGCTTGGGTAATTTGATCTTGAGGAACTTGGATAGTTGGACCTTGAGGAGTTTGTATAGTTTGATCTTGACTTGATGAGGAGTAAGGTTGATCATGCTTTAGATTTGACTCAGATTGATATAGCTCTTGGGTGTGGATAGGATTGGAAGCTTCTTGGATAGGTTTGATAGGCTCTAGATGGTTGAAAACATGAGTAGATGATGGATATTAGCTTGGACTTACAGTAAGGGACTCTTCAATGGATAGATAGGCATAGGATTGGATAATAGCCATTGGATCACATCCTTCATAAATGTATGGGTTAATGGGCAATATAATTTATGGAGAATAAGGGTAGATGTCAAAGGATTAGGTTTAGGATCAGATGGATGGATAATAGGACTAGATGTGGTAGGATTTGGATTGTGATTAGGTGAATGGATAATAGGAGGGGTAGGATTGGGATTACCATTAGGATGATGGATAATAGGAGGGGATGTGGTAGGGTTTTGTCTTCTGAGTTGGGAAATGTCAAAATAAGATGGTAACTTAGCACCACTTTTAGCTAGTAACTAGAAGAAATAATTTGGGCTTGCTTTAATAAAACGATCAACCAATTCCATCTTCTTAGGGTTTTTAGAAAACTCTTGCATTCTTCAATATTGAGGGTCATGTTCAAGGGATGGATTAAGATGGGGATTAGATGGATAGTTTTATGGTTTAGGATTTTGGTGGGTTAAGGAATGGCCTAATGGATTAGGACTTGGAAGGTTTGGTGGGGGAGTTAATGAATGATGGACTATAGGATTTGATGGATTGGGAGGTAGGTTGACAAATGGATTAGGATGGTTAGAGAGATATTGTGATGGAAGTACTATAGGGATTGATGGATTGGGAGGTATGTGAGATAGTGGATTAGGATAAGGAAGGTTAGAGGAATATGATGATGAAGGGATTAAAGGAATTGATGGATTTGGATTACATATAGTTTGTTGTAATGGTGCGGATGAAGATATGGTGGATAGGTATGAGGTCATGGGGTTGACTTGGTAAGTGTTTTGGGGTGAGATATATGATAACCGATAAGGATAACGATAAGGATGGAAGCTTCTACGAATTTCTAAAAAGACAAAAGGATAAGATAAAAGATAAATGGATTTTTATGAGATAAAGATGGAATAAAGATGGAAGTCATGTGATGAGTTGGATTTATTTTTAAATTTCTTTATTTATGGTAAATGGATGAGGATGACAAATGTAGAAATAATTAATTAAATAGAATTATTTAATTAATTATTGGAGAGGGAGGATATTTGAGGATAAAATTAACTAATTAAATAAATTATTTAATCAATCATGCTTATGGGGAATAATGGATTTAAAAATATAATTTATTTATTTAATTTGGGAATTAGGATACAAGGATTTAAGTAATTAAATAAAATTTATTTAATTAATCTAGGTGATGGAGAAAAAGGGATAATTAACTAAATAAATATAATTTATTTAATTAATTGAGAAGGGGACATGGTAAAGGGGACATGTTAGGATGAAGGTGATGTTAGGATAGTGTTAGGATGATGTTGAAAGCGATGGTGAAGGTGGAGTCAATCTTAGGTGTCTACAACTGTAACTTCATCTAAGGATAATGCAATAAAATTTGATTTTTTTTTCCTATACATCATAGTTTTCTATCTCAACATAACTTACCCATTCCTATTCATTATTTATTGACCAATGTGTGTTAGGAAAGTTAGAAATTCCTATAAAAGATATAAAACCTATTATATTTTAGGTAGTCTATCAGAGGATGCCCTCTAGTCAAAATATAAAAATAAACACTCAACTAAATAGTTTGTTCTATTTGTGTTTGTTTCATCATCTTTCCATATTGAGATTTGTTTCAACCTCCACATGCTATGACTTTCTCCTTTCTTTCAATAAATGCATCATATTTAGGACGTGCTTGACATGAAGACATACTTCCTTTTTTTCATCTTATCAATGATTTTTATTTTCCATCTATGACTTATTTTTCATAAACTTTACCAATATGTTTCTCTATGGTGTCAAGTTTTATCTATAACTTATTGTCCTTACTACATTTCCAACTACAAATTGTACACCTACATTTTATAGCAGGTTCATCTTTCTTTAATGTTGATGTTCAAGTTTGCACCTAAATGTTACACCCACATGAAAACCTGCACCAACATGGGAAACCTCGCAAATGTGGGACATGGCTTACAAGATGACCTTCGAGGTTTTAGAAGATGACTCTTCATAGGGTCTTCAATACATTTATTTCAGAGTTTTAGGGAACAAAGTAAAGAAAACACCAAAATAAATTCTAACTAATATGGTGATATATCAATTACAAAAATTTCCCACTTGCATGACTTATTATGCACACGATTCGAAATCATGAGACAAAATAAACATAGATGCAATGATGAGAAGTGAAATTCACATAATCATAAAGCTGTAGGAGGTTTGATAATCCTAAATTTACAAATAGAGGCCACACATACAAGATAAGAAAACATGAATCATTTTAATAAAGATAAAAGACATGGCACAAAATGACCATCTTCCCTTCATTGGCGAATTGAAATGAAGATGTGAGAGACTAAAAAGCATAGTCCAGCAATATTCATCCAATTTTGAGAAAATTAGACAAAAGGGCCTTCAAAAAATCTGTGTTGTTTATGAATCATCTCTCTCCTCCTTGAAAATGAATTATTACAAAATAGTTATTATGAAATTTCTAGAAGAGAAGACTCGGGAAGAAAAAACAGAATTTTTTTTTCCCTTAATTTGCTTCCTGTTGCATCTTCTTTATGATGAATACTCTGTCTGTTAACTCCATGTTTACTACCTTAATTTCTTCTTCAGTGCCTCAATTAAATCTTCTCATCACTGCATGAGAACCACCACTTAAAGTGTTTTCCTATTTCTATCTTAGAACTTTACGTTGGTTGTAGCTTACATGTTATGGTTTCTTTTATTCAAATGAAACTCATGTTTCATCTCTGGTGAAATTAAAAAAAAGGAATGTGATCTTTATTAAAGTAAAGATTGACTTTACTTAATTCATGGGCCCACCTACCATATTCAATGCCCTCTCTTTATCTTTAAAAAGGTTTTAATAAAAAGATTTAATAATCATGAAAAACTCCACACGATTCTTATGAGAAATTATAGACTTACTCCGGAGCCACCACATGCCATGTGACTCAGCAAGGAGCAATGTCGCATAATCTAAATAGAAGTACCTCTGATAACTCCTTGAAGGTGCACTAGGGATTGGATTAAGAGGTGATTGGATGGTTCAGATTGCCTTTTGTAATTAGACTGACCTTCTGCCACGTGGAGCAATGGCACACCATTTCAAACAAACATTTCTGACAACCCTTTTGTAGTGCGCCCTCCATTGATTCTTTCTTTGATCGGACAGTTTTGAGTATGCTGAACCTCATTTCCTGTGTTCGTTGCTGGGTGTTCCATTTTTGTGGAAGGAATATTGAGTCTCAGAGTGTTGTGTTGAGCTTGTATGCCTACACACCAGACTAAGATAATTACCTTGCTTTGTAATTGTTGTACTTTGTTTTAGATGTTGCTCTTGGTTTTAAGAAACATCTGTATAGCTGCATATTATCTTTTAAAGGTTGCACCTCATTCTTACCATGGCACATTGCATTGTGATAGCTCGCGTCCTTCTTAGAAACCTCACACCATTTAAAATGAATATTCTTTTTCCCATTTTTGTGTGCCTTTTATTTGGGATTCATTGAAACTTCAGAAAGTTTACGTTGGAGTTTCCTTGATTACGCTGTGTGCTTGGAGTTTGATGGTGGAAACTTATTCCTTAAGCACTGAAACTATACTACATACAAGTTAAAATTATGGGAACGTCCCCATTCACAGGAGTGGCAAAATAACTTCCATGTGATCAATTTTGAACTGACAAGAGACCAAATAAATGGCATAAAGAAATATAGCAAAAACTTGTACCACTTGGCTTCTCTGCATTCTGAAAACTCCTCTTTTACTTTGTAAGTCCTCTCATATTGATTTGCATATTGTTCTTCATTTTATGAAGGGAACATTGAATATTGAAGCTGTGCTCTTGTATGTATTCAATTTATATGTTAAATTGACATCATTGGTGACTCTTTTGCATGTTCCTCTACATGATCATGATCTAAGACTGCCATAATTTAGCTTGAAGGTCACGGAGATGCCTATAAATGTCTTGAATCTTATTAGAATCTCTTCTTGGATGAATAATCGAGTGTGATTGTTTTCCATATGAAACTCTTCACTACTACAAATGTCCTTTAATGTATCATGATAATGAGGCTTCAAGTGCATTCGAAGATCCTCCTCAAGAAGGAGAGAATACCCACCTTTAAGAATAGAAAATAGATCAACCTTTTCTTCAAAACTTGCACATACCTCACTTATGCTTTCTTCATGATCATCTAAAATAGGCTTTAAAAATAAGCCGTGCACTTGTTGAATGGTGAAATCCTCTTCATCAAGAAGTAGATATCCCTGTTGGATAACTGAGAATAAATCTTCAATTTGTTCTTCATCATGCTTAATCCTCTCAACACTATCCCCTGCAACAAGATATGGAATCTCAACATATAGATAAATGCAATCACTCTTCGAAAGTTTTGTTAAAATTTCCTTCACAACTTCTTCTTCTGGATAAGATAAAGAGTTTCTATCATTCTTTTGCAAGTACTTTTCATCTTCAAAAGGAACCAAGCCATCATCATCATCATCATTTAATATTCCTTATTTTCTTCTTCATTTGATTGTATCTCTATTTGATATTGCACAAGTTGTCTATGTAACTGAATATTCTCACCATGCAATATTTGAATTCTACTCTCATTGATCTCACCAAAGCCATAAGAAAAACCATCAAATGAATCATAATTCAAAGGATTAAACATCGTATGTATGAATCAAAATCTCCCATATGTGCATGATGCTCATAATCAGTTGAAAACACTGGATAAAAAACAACTTCCCTTTGATGATGATATTTGATACTTGAATTTTGATTACATTATCCTTTGATATTAAATTGACAAAAAACATGATGTGATACTTCCATAGGCTGAAATTTTGGATCTGAAACGATAGAAGCTTGAAAAGAACAATTTTCAAAAAAATTGTCTATTTTTTTTGCATGAGGAAGGATATTTTCTACAAATTGATTCCATTCATATAGTTGTTCATGAGAACTTTGAGGCATAAAAATTGGATCAGCCTAATACATGCTTTGATTTTTTATCTCATTGAGCTCATCAGATAAGGATTCTACAAGAATTTTCATTTCAATCATCTCTTTATGATCTATAATATCAGCAGGGAGGATGGGTGGAGTATGACAAATTTGCATTTGGCTATATGCAAGAGATTGGGATGAGATATTTTCATTAGGAATCAATGATTTTGAAGGAAAAGGAGGTAATTTACCAGCTTCTATGAGGCTCATTTTGTTGCAACTATGTGCTTAACCAGTGTTGTCATTGATGTCAACATATCACTATTGTCATTGGTGTCAACTATACCCTTATCTTGTTATTTGCTTGTAATAAGTTATATGCTTTGTATTCACCCATGTAATTGATTCTTATGTTGAGGATGTTGAGAAAAATAGCTCCTCAGGTAAAAATAGTGAGTTGCAGTAGAAACAGTGTATTGCATACTGAAGAACAATCTAGAAGATTGGTCACATTTCATGAAGGATGAATATCTTTGTCTGTGGATTGGACGTTATTTATAAGTCCATCTGATAATGTTATATTCCAAGTTTGAGCCTCCAGTATGAAGATTTGAGTGAGTTATGTTCACTAGAGTGAAAACTATTTTTCCTATATGTTTGGTGGTGACAGGGAGAAAGTGTTATGCTCCACATTCCTCCGCATTGAAGTATTTCAGTCTATGGTTCTAGAGTTAAGTTTGGAATGATGTTATGTGCCTTCAAATTTAATGGTTCATGATTTGGTGGTCTACAAACTATCCTTTCTTTATGACAGTGGCTAACAGTATTGTTCTTGTGCTTCAGTTTGAAGAATCTTCTTGACAGAGTGGTTAAAGATTGTACAGTTGTTCTTGGTGATTACAATATGCCTGTGGATGTTTCTTGATCATCTTCCTACCTTTGGATTGGTTCGCAAAGAGAAAGTTGAATTGTAAATGAAGAATGTTCCTAGAAGACCTAGTGTTCTTACCAGTCTTGGTCGACTTGGTTGATTTCACCAATTACAGAGATGCATTGAAGATTGTGGAAGTGTGTCGTGATGTGAAAGATTGGATTTGAGTCCCAACTAAGGCATGGTGTGATCTGCATACATCTTTGCATCCTTTCCTTGGCAAGTTTGTATTAGGTCTAGACCTATTATATGTATGTTTATATAATACCGACCTTGGAGATTGTTCCAACGGTTGATGAATGTATTGCCAACCTTGATGTACATTCCAAGGTTGATGACTTGTATAAAGACTTGTAATGAATTGTAAAAAGTATGCATGGATGTGTGAATATGAAGAGATAAGTGCAAAGGTGTGAAAGAGAAGAGAAGAGAAGTTTTATTGCGCTTCAATGGAATTGAATCCAGGCATGGAGTATATTCTATTTAATCAATTCACTCTATTTGGCAGGGAGACACCACTTGGCAGTGAGCCACCCTTTGATAGTGAGTCGTTCTTTGCAGTGATCAATTTGGGTAATGAGCCTTGTAGGTAGTGAGCCACTATTTTTTCGGTATTGTTATAACTCATATATTTTTGTGGGCTAACACCCACCGTGGTTTTTCCCTTCTAGGGTTTTCCATGTAAAAATTTGGTGCCTACTGTGTTGAATGTCTTATTGTTATTGTTTTATGCTTTCATGTTTTATTCTAATTATCAACAGTTAAGGATTTGATGATTTGGTATTCATATGAAGTTAAGTTTTTGTGACAACTGAGTGACTTCCCCTCCCTCTTAGTTGTCCTGTACATTTCAACAATTCATCTCTAATGGAGAGATCATAGGATTGAGGCAAATTTTCACCTCCTAAAGATTGTATCATAATTGAAATTTTAGGATCTAAAGCCTTCAAAAAATATACAAATCTAAAGTCTGGAGGAAGTCTCACATCAACTGAAACAAAATTCCATATCTTTTCAAATCTTGTATTGAAATCATGCATGCACTCTGTAGGATATCTCTTTATCGTGATGAGTTTTTGAATAAGAGAACTAGTATCTGTCTTCTCCTAAAATTGATTGAAGATGAACTCCCCAAGTAGATCCCATCTTATGATTGAACTGAGTTATAGATTTCTATACCATTCTCATTCTTTGCGTCTGAGAGAGAATGCAAGTACCGAAGAGCCACATTTTTAGTTGTGATATGGTGAATATTACACAAATTTGCAATATCTTGAATATGATCTACAGGGAAAACTAAGACATTGCCATGTAAAGGGGGTAATGCTTTCAATACGGATTCAAGAACTTGACTTTGTTGTTGTTGTAGATGACCACTTGAATCCCAAGCCACAAATGGTAAATTTCTCATTGGAATATTTAGATGAACATAAATATTGCTAGTTGACATGATCTACAGTAGTAAAGATCTGAGATAAAATCCCAACAGAGTTGCTAGATTGATGCAGAGTGCACAGTGGAAGTCAAGCATATGATACCTTCTTCTCAACAAGACTTTCTCTATTGGCACCATCTCCAAACTTCTCTCTGATGTATCGATATCCCTGATGTCCCTTTTTGACTTTGACTTCAATCTACGCTTGTCAGCCAGACAGTCACCATCAGCGAAGCCTAACTAGGGTCTGCCGACACACTATTTCCTCCTAACGCTTCGGTAAAACACTAATCATTGGCGAGGCTTTAAACTAATTAGTTGACCTGCTATCACCAGTAATCTAATGTACCTCCAACCTGGTTTCACCAATACGGCCGGTCATCCCTTGTATCCAACACAATGTATCTTCTCAATGTACATTCGCAACATACATCCTCAATATGCCTTTGCAACATACACATGAAATGTTCTCAACATGTATTTATGATATACACATGAAATGTATATTCAGTGAAGCAACACAAGTCTTACACCGATGCACTTGGTCACCCTGACTGCTCTTCAGGCAGACTACTACTTTCACCCAGAATACTAAATACTCTACTGATAATCCCCAGTCTTGCTGATGATACTCCAATACTTAGGCAAAACTTCACTTCACCTACCTTTTGACTAAACCCTAGCACATAGAAATGCTAGGCTCGACTAACACATTCCACGCTCGATCCCAACACTAAACATAAACAAAAACAAAAAGAACACAAACTGTACAGACAGACGCATTCCACTGATTTTAAAGAAATCTCATCGATGGAATGGCTCAGTAATCTATTCAAATGGCAAAATGGAAACTAATTATAGTGACACGGTGAAAGAACACAAAACAAAACAAGATCTTTTATGTATTTTGGGAACTTCTGCACTAAAAACAACTTTCCTATCTTCTCACTATTGTTCTACCACAAAACCACACAATTACTATACTACTCTTCTTCTCTGCTTCTTTTCTTTTGTTCACTGAACTATTTATACATATTCTTGTTCGTGATAGTTTACATCGGTGGGAATGCCAACCATTCTGCAACTGTCAACCCATTCAGTTACAATGTGTTTGCTCTTCCACTACCAGACACTACGACTTGTCCTATTCCACTCGGACTCACACATGGCACTAGGCCTTACAATTGGTCACTTGGACCTTATACAACACCAAAACATCAAAATGAACATGAAATTAATCAAAGTAACTAGGTGCCCCTACATCATACTCTCGGGGCTCAAAAGAACTCAAGTCCCTTGAGGAACCAAGTCTGAAATATTAACCCCATGCTTGATGATGTCTTCCTCACTCATACAATTAGCATCTTCATCAGGCAAACCACGTCATTTGACTAGATAGTACTTGTAGGTTTTATGTCTAGTCTTCTTCTGAACCTTTGTATCCAAAATACATTCTAGTTATACTGGCTAACTCGGTCAGAGATCAGAAATCCATTCTGCATCCCCTGCTTCTATCACATCTACACTAGCAACATTATCTCCTCTGAATGGAAATAGGTCAGACACATTGAAAATGGGCTATATTGCTAAACCTGGAGGAAGTTCAATTTTGTATGCATTAGGCCCAAACTTGTGTACAATCTTGCATGGACCTATCTTCTTCATAAGAAGCTTCATGGGTTGCCCCTTCGGAAGTCTTTATTTCTTCAGGTATGCCATTACCAGATCCCCAACTTTGTATTGGACATCCCATTTCTTCTGATTAGCTCTCTCCTTGTATTTCCCTGTGTTCTTCTGGATAGTTTCCCTTACAGCATCATGGATATCCTTCATGCTGACTATAAAATCTTCTCTTTGTGCACTCCTTTTCTTCATAATCTGGAGATCTCTCAACTCCAAAATTCCCCTTAGGTGAATCCCATATACAACTTCGAAAGGACTCTTTCCTGTGCTCCGATTGATAGAGTCATTATATGCAAATTCTTCTTGTGGGATAACCATATCCCATGCTTCTCCATGTTGTTTAGTAAAACACCCCAAAAGATTACCCAGTGATCTGTTCACCACCTCAGTTTGTCCATCTGTTTGAGGGTGATATGTAGATGTGAAAGATAATTGGGTGCCCAATTTCTTCCACAGAGTGTGCTAAAAATGTCCCACAAACTTGGGATCTCTGTCAATGACAATATTCAATGAAAACCATGAATTTGAACTATTTCTTTAAAGAACAGACCAGCAATGTGTGAAGCATCATTAGTACATTTACATGGCACAAAATGAGCCATTTTACTAAACCTGTCAACAACCACAAACACACTGTCAAATCCTCTTTGAGTCCAGGGAAGACCCAAAACAAAATCCATACTAATGCACTCCCATGGCCTTTGCAGAATTGGAAGTGGTTGATAGAGACCTACATTTGATGAAGTCCCTTTGGCTCTCTGGCAAATGTGACAACAGTCTACAAATTTTCTGACACCTATTTGCATCTTAGGCCAGAAGTAAAGTCTTCTGACTTGCTCCAATGTCTTGTCTAGTCCAAAATGACCTCCAAGATTACCACAATATTTCTCTTTTAAGATGTTCTCCCTCATGGAACACCAAGGCACACACAACTGGTTGCCTTTAAACAGTAACCCTCGCTATAGCAAAAATTTAGAAAAATCAGAATGATAGGAATCTGAAAATTGTGAACAAATTGCATATATCTCCTTGAAGTCCCCATCATCCTAGTACATATTCTTGAGAGAATCTACTCACACACTTTGTAACTGGATTTCTTGTATAGTGCACACTCTTCTACTCAGAGCATTTGCCACCTTGTTGGCTTGTCCCTTCTTATGTTTGATGGAAAAAGTGCACGCCTGGAGTTGTTCGACCCACTTCATATGCCTGTGATTTAGTTTCTGCTGCGAATTTAGAAAACTCAAAGCATGGTTGTCAGTATAAATAATGAATTCCTTGGGTAAGCGATAGTGTCTCCATTTTTTCAATGCTTGAACGATTGCATACAATTCTAGATCATATGTGGAATACTTTCTTTTATCATCATTCAGATTTTCACTAAAGAAAGCAACAAGTCTGCCTTCCTGACTCAAGACAGCACCAATGGCAAGGTTACTAGCATCACATTCCACAGTAAACAACTTATTGAAATCAGACAAAACCAAAATGGGTTTCTCTGCTATTTTTTGTTTAAGAATCTCAAAAGATCCATCTGCTGCATCATTCCAAACAAACTTACATTTCTATCCTCTTTTTATGGTATCCAAAATAGTTGCACAAATGTGACTGAATCCCCTTATGAATTTCCTATAAAAGGTTGCCAAACCGTGAAAACTTCTTACATCACTTACAGTTTTAGGTGCTGGCCAAGACAGAATAGCATTTACCTTCTCTGGATCCATTTTCAAACTACCCTGGGATATCAAAAATCCAAGGTATGTGAGTTCTTCCTTCATGAAGACACTCTTCTCCATATTGATCATCAGTTTCTCCTCATGCAGATTCTTCAACACCTGTTCCAAATGCTACAAATGTTCTTCCTTTGTCCTGCTGAAAATCAGAATATCGTCAAGATAGACAACAACAAATTTGCCAATAAAATCTTTCAATACCTTATTCATTAGATGCATGAAAGTGCTTGGAGCATTGGATAGTCCAAATGGCATCAGTACCCACTCGTAAAGACCCTCATTAGTCTTAAAGGCTGTCTTCCATTCATCCCCTTGTCTAATTCTGATCTAATGGTATCCACTCTTGAGATTAATTTTAGAAAAGTATGGAGCTCCTCCCAAACAATCCATGAGGTCCTCTATTCTCGGCATAGGAAACCTATATTTGATGGTGATCTTGTTGATGGCCCTTGAATCAGTGCACAACCTCCATTTGCCATCCTTCTTGGGAGCTAAAACTGTGGGTACAGCACATGGACTAAGACTTTTCTTCACCAAGCCCCTATCCAATAGTTCTTGCACTTGTTTAGCAATTTCCTCATTCTAAGCAGATGTCATTTTATAGGCTAGTTTGTTTGGCAATGTGGATCCTGGGATGAAGTCAATATGATGACATATGTCTCTCACAGGGGGTAGTGTATTGGGCATATCCCCCACTATGATACTCTTATACTTGTCTAACAATTCCTACACTTCCTTAGGGACTTTTTTCCTTGTTGTTTTTAGACAAATCAGAATTGTCTTTAAGTTTCAAAATCAAAGCATATTCCTGG
The DNA here is from genome assembly GCA_027924645.1 of Cunninghamia lanceolata. NCBI lineage: Eukaryota > Viridiplantae > Streptophyta > Pinopsida > Cupressales > Cupressaceae > Cunninghamia > Cunninghamia lanceolata. The sequence continues at coordinate 9,094,392 of BSBN01000934.1, forward strand.
GTTCCCTCTTCTTTTAGAGTATGGAGAAACTCTTTTCCACTCACTAACATGACACTTGATCCTACATTCTTGTCTACACCCTCTTCTGGTAAAGGATCCATCTTATACTATCTACCATTCTTGGTGATAACAAAGGAATTGGATTTACCATCATGCTAGGTTTGTACATCATACTGCTAAGGTCTTCCTAACAGTAAATGACATGCATCCATGGGAATTATATCACACAATAGTTTGTCCCTATATTCCCCTATCTGAAATTCTACCCAAGCTTGTTCATCAACCAAGACTTGTTGCCCTTTGTTTAGCGATGACACTTTGTATGGACTCACATGTGGCAATCTTTTCAAATTTAATTTCTCTACCATTTCTACTAAAATTAAATTTTCAGTTGAGCTAGAATCAACAATTACCTTACACCTTTTGCCTGAAACTTTACACATAGTTCTAAATAGTGTCTTCCTCTGGGGTGGTTCCTTGTTCTGTGGTACCTTCAGCATCTTCCTTCTCATCATGAGATTCTCTCCATCTTGTGCTAGAGTTGTGCTTCCCATAGGTGAAGTCACACTCTAACAATCTTCCTCTTGAATCAGCTGGCTCCTTCTCTCTCCTCCATGAGAGCTTGAGGCTTTCTCCGGATACTTGCCTGCTATGTGCCCAATTTGGTTACAATTATAACATCTTCCCATGAAGACATTAGGACCTCTGCCTCGTCCACCAAATCTACCTCTTCCATTGGGTCTCCTTCCTCTGAAACCCCCTCTGGAACCAGATTCTCCACTATGTTCTTGTTGACTAGACTCCCCTTGATTCTTCTAGAACTAATTTCTGCCACCAAAGTTAATTCTGCCCCTGAAATTTCTTCCATCTTTGCCTCTTTTTTGCTTCTCTTCTACTCTCAGTGCCACTTGGAAACACTTGTCCATGGTTTCTGGTGTCAAGATGGTAATCTCATCTTGTATACTATACTTCAGGCCATTAATATACCTGGCAACTCTTCCTTTCTCATCCTCAGCAAGTCCACACCTTAGAGACAATTTGTGAAATTCCTCTGTATAGGTGGCTACATCCATATCCTTCTGTCTGAGGTTTTGCATTTCCCTATATATCTACACTTCATAATCCACTGGTAGGAACTGAGCCTTGATCCTCTCTACCATCCGACTCCAGGATGAGATCATGCTCTTGCCACTCTTCACCCTTTCTCCCTGGGTGTAGTTCCACCACGTGAGTGTAGCACTTTTCAACTTCATCTTTGCAAACTTGACTCTTTTATTCTCTGGTACCTCCTTGTACTTGAAGTAATTGTTCAAAGCCTTAACCCATTCGATGACTTCATCTGTGTCCATCTGTCCACTAAACATCAGAATCTCCATTTTTTATTCAAATGACTCCTTACTGAGCATCCTTATGGCATCCAGAAATTATTTCTAGTCTACAGATATATTTGCCTGTTCTGGGGCTGTTTCCTCTTCCCCATCTTCTTCTTCTTCATCAGATTCACCATCTAATTTCTTTCCTATCTTTAGTGCCTTCAACTCAGCCTAGAGTGTTTCCTTGACTCCAACCTTGACTCCAACCTTGATCATCTCTTCCATCACTTGGAACTTCTTAAGAACTTCTACTGTCATCCCCTTTGGAGGCATGCTGCTAGCCTCTCCTTCACTCTCTTTGTCTGACATAAACATTCACAGACAACGCCAACACTTTTGTAGACCTTTCACTAGCTCTAACACCAAAAATGATGCAAAGTGCACAGTGGAAGTCACGCAATTGCTACCTCCTTCTCAACAAGACTTTCTCTATCGGCACCATCTCCAAACTTCTCTCTGATGTATCGATCTCCTTGATGTCCCTTTTTGACTTTGACTTTAATCTACGCTCGTCAGCCAGACAGTCACCATCGGCGAAGCCTAACTAAGGTCTACCAACACACTATTTCCTCCCAATGCTTTGGTCAGACACTAATCATTGGTGAGGCTTTAAACTAATTAGTTGACCTGCTATCACCGGTAAGCTAATATATCTCCAACCCATTTTCACCAATACAGTTGGTCATCCCTTGTATCCGACACAATGTATCTTCTCAATGTACATTCACAACATACATCCTCAATATGCATTTGCAAGATACACACGAAATGTTCTCAACATGTATTTGTGATATACACATGAAATGTATATTCAGTGAAGCAACACAAATCTTATGCCGATGCACTTGGTCACCCTGACTACTCTTCAGGAAGACTACTCCTTTCGCCTAGAATACTAACTACTCTGCCGATAACCCCCAGTCTCGCCGATGATACTCCAATACTTAGGAAAAACTTCACTTCGCCTACCTTTTGACTAAACCCTAGCACATAGAAATGCTAGGCTCGACTAAGACATTCCACACTCGATCCCAACACTAAACATAAACAAAAACAAAAAGAACACAAACTGTACAGACATACCCATTCCACCGATTTTGAAGAAATCTCGTCGGTGGAATGGCTCAGTAATCCATCCGAATGGCAAAATGGAAACTAATTACAGTGACATGGTGAAAGAACACAAAACAAAATAGGATCTTTTATGTATTTTCGGAACTTCTGCACTGAAAACAACTTTCCTATCTTCTCACTATTGTTCTACCACAAAACCACACAATTACTATATTACTCTTCTTCTTTGCTTCTTTTCTTCTATTCACTGAACTGTTTATACATGTTCTTGTTTGTGACAGTTTGCATCGGTGGGAATGCCAACCATTCTGCAATTGTCAACCCATTCAGTTACAATGTGTTTTCTCTTCCACTACCAGACACTATGACTTGTCCTATTCCACTCGGGCTCACACATGGCACTAGGCCTTACAATTAGTCATTTGGACCTTATACAACACCAAAACATCAAAATGAACATGAAATTAATTAAAGTAACTAGGTGCTGCTGCACCATAGATGGAAGATTCATGCTCGTATGAGAAAATATTTTTGTGATTTTCCACCAAAATCATAAAATGTAGAATAAAGATCAGGGAAACATTTGCTGAAGTCTCTGATTAGAGTCCCACTAGGGGTGCCAAAAACTATTGATGGTCAAGTTTTTATCTAAATGTTGCACCAACATGGGTCATATCGCAAGCCACATCCCACATTTGCAAGGTTTCCCATGTTAGTGCAAGTTTGCATGCGGGTGCAGTATTTAGGTACAAATTTGAACATCAACATTTATATTCTCCACTAGTTCAATGAATGGGTACTTTGACACCCAATCAATCTCAAAATTTCTTAACATGTCCCACTCATGCCCCATTTTTAATTGGCTCTTATTTTCCCCTTCTGTGCAAGTACTAAATTTTCATTAGCACTTGTTGAGGTTAATTTATTACCATTATCATTCTTTCTATCCTTAGACTCCTTTAGACATGCTCTAACATTGTCATCCAACTCATTATAGGCTTCCTTTGTTCAGTAATATATGGTACAAATCTTGATTTTATAGCTTGATCTAATCAAACACAAACATTGCCAAAGTATGACATTATGTTTCTATATTTTGATGAGCTCCCTTTACCACAATCAAGAAACTTGCTCCTACTAAAAATCTCTCACAAATTAAATGCTACAAAAAATGTCCTTGTCCTTAAGCTTACACATAACCATCAAAGACTCAACACTAACATTTTCTGACATCATCTGCATTATATAACAATGAAACCTAATAGTAAATAGACAAAATCAACAAGAAAGAAGCATATATTCCTAAGGCCTAGATGTCCCCCTACTCAATATCATCTATAACAATACAATGAAACTAATAAGTAGATAAATAAATAGGAGAAATCATATATTATAAGACAGTAAAGAAATTATCACTTTCCTTTCACTCGCTCACTAATGCCTATAGTTGTAACATGTTTATGATTTGAATTGAAAGAAGAATAAAATGTGTAAAAGATTAACTTATTATTTCAATTGTATTTATATGAATTTATATTTGGCAAATCCCATGTGATTGTAAAATGGCAGAGTAAAAATTTGCCAAATCTTGCATGATTGTAAAATAGTCCATATAAATATTGGGTGAATTAGACCACAATAAAAAAATATATGTTGTAGTATTTAAGACCTGATTATGGCCCTAAGATTAGCATGTCACTATCATGGTATTGAAAAATTGGTTCTCACACATGGTGAACTTTTAATGCTATTGGTGAATATGTTGGTTAATTAAGACATTCCTCCAAAATTCCAAGTGATTCCCTATTATAAACACATAGGTTATTGTGGTGAAAATATTAATTATAAATGTATCAAAAATAAATTGGTGGTGATTTAACATGTACTTGACCAATAAACATAAAATCCTAGCAATTTGGCCCCTGGCAGTTGCAATATATTCACCAAATTCAAATTGGCCAATATGAACAATTCATCAATTTACAAAGATTCACCACTAAAAAACACATTGAGCAACATAGTTCATGAACATAGTTATGCCAATTTTGATAGAGAGCAAGGGCTCACAATTTTGTAACCTTGGGTGTTTGGTGTAGGAGCATCACATCAAAAGTAATGGACACCTCGTTTTCTACCATGATTTCTCAAGTTTAGAAACCCTAGCACTAATTTGGAATTTGAATCTTTTGATAAACCTAGAGGGTGTAGTCATTTAACTTGCTTCAACTAAGCATTTATGCATAGCCAAGAGAAGCATTAAGAGCCTAGTATCTTTTAAATCCAACAAGGTTGCTCCTATCATTAGATATGTCAATTTTTTGAAATCAAAGAGGAGATTTCAGTGAGAGGTAAGAGTCTTAAAACCTATCCTACAATAGATGAATTATTATGGAGGCCTACTTTGGTGTTCAAATAGAGACTCAACTATAAATTTTGGTGGACTCAAACATTGGGAAGAAGATAGAAGGGGGTTGTGTGTAAGGGAAGAATGCAAGAAGTTAGCATGTAGGAGGAAGGAAAAGAGGCACGCAACATTAACAAAAGAAGATATCTAGATCTCTCCCCATAGAGATAGAATACAAGACAAGACAGTGATATAAATAGGAGAAACCATAGGTAGAAATGGGAGGAGAGAAGGGGACCACACATAGGGAGAAGTTTTGATATGAAAGCTATGTGGTTGGAAGAAACATAAGGCACAGAAGAAAGAGGGTGTTCGAATGTGTAGGTGTGTGAAGGGCTAAGGATTCAAACGAATGAAGAGGGGTTTGTTTTCTGGTAGAGAATACATGTTGAAGACTTCACTAAGTGTGGGAGTTGTGAGAGTTGTCCCTTGCTATGAGAAGATACTAGGTTTCATGTTTAAGAATAGGGGGTGTAGTTCCATCTCTTGTGATGATTATAACAAATGTTAATACGTAGTTTTTTTCGTAATTCTAGTTAATACACTGAAGAAAGCTTAATTTTAACACTACTCATTTTATTGTGTGTATATGTGATGAAGATTTATTCCTTGATTTGGTGGGTGTTATGTTGCCTAGGTTGGCTTGTGTGTGGTAGAAGCGTATATGTGCATATGTGTTTGTGCATGTCTGTTATTGTGTTGTCTACAAAAACATGGCAGTGTGTGTAGGCTGAGTGAAGTCACTTGCAGCAACTATTGTGTTGGGTGTGAGTTGTAGTATCTAGCTTGAGCAGTTATACGACTACCTACAGCAAGTAAGGTTTGATTGTTTGGAAGGCAACGTGTATTTATTTTGGCAATGCAGCTTCCCTCAACTTGATTGTGAGGGGTTCTGTTTGTAGGTTATGAGTTCAAACAGGGCATCACAGGGGTGTGGTAGCATCATTCAATAAAAAATATTGATGAAAGGGAGAACTTGGTGGTGAATTTCCACACATCATTAGCAAGGAACATTATAGAAAATAGTAAGCAGATATTTTTTCCTCGTAGGATTAAGATGTTATAAGATGCAAACGAGAAAAATTTCATCCATCATATTGGAATACCTCACAAATAATTTGTTAGCTCCATATATTATAATGGAGGAAATACCAAGGCTATCTGTGTGCTTGGAGGAGGAGCAGCTTACCATCTGGGTACTGGACTCTGTTATGGACAAAGTTGTTTCTAGGCTGGAAAATTCTTTGTTAGGTAAATTCTTTGGAGTAAAACCCAAAATTGATGTCTTCAGATCATGGGCTAGAAAAAAAAGTGGGCGTGCTATAGTTAGTTCAAAATTGTTGTAATGTCTAAGGGATTCTTTCTGATCTCCTTCTCAAACTTAGGAGATCGTGACAAAACCCTTTTAGGGGGGCCATTGTTTATGGGTAGAAGAGAGCATTTTCTTATGAAACGAATGCCACGTTTTGATCTAGAGAAATGTATTTACAGTATTCTGATATGGGTGAAGCTCCCAAGCTTTCCCTTGGAATATTGGGAGGAGCAAGTTTTGGCAGGTATTACTGCAAGCATCAGTCAGCACATCTGTATAGATCAAACTACCCTTTCTAGGAGGCATTTGCTTTATGCCAAATTTTGTGTCCTTGCAAAGCAACTTGCTGTTGAGTTACATCACAAAACTGTTCATCGAATTTGACTTGACATTACATAAGTCGACACTAAAGAACATGTTGTGTCATCATATCTGTTGGAGAATTTTTGTAGATAAACTTGTCTTTTACTTTACGTAGAGGATAAGGAAAGTTGGTATCCATACGAAGACACTTTATAGATATGAAACACAAGTGGGGATGAATAAATAGTAGTTAAATGTTGATGTTTCTTTCGGATACATTGCAACTCTTGCCTATATATTCCTCTACCCAATTAACATATCACCGACGAGCCAGCCATCTCCTTATAAGGTCTTAGCTTCTTCCCATAATGTTTGAGAAATTTCACATAGGAGGAGAAATATGAGAGAGGTGCTCCTACCTCTCCTCAAAGGCTCCCAAAATTTGTCTCTTATTATTTTGGGAACCTTCTGAGTGGGGGTAAGAGCACTTAATCTCACTTGGATTTGAAGTCTTTTTTTAACTTTTCACACAAAGAGGGCAGGTAATTGTTTGTAAATCTCTATTCGTACTAATTTATTTGCTATGGAATATGTTTCACATCCACTCTTTATTTTATGATGCTCATAGGAATTTGATTATATAGGGAACAATTGTAGAATGCTTTATTTTGTATACAATGGCTATCTTTTAGTACTACTGCTCTCTTTCCTTTTAATGTCTCTCTAGCATCGATGTTATGTTCCATTTTTATTTCTTAGTTTTCATTTCTTAGACAGTGCCTGTGCATGATTAGGACATATTTACTTTGTCAAAATTATTTATTTAGAAAAAGCATAACAATTTCTATGTATACATGTGTTTTCAAACTACAAACTTTAAACTGATCCAATTATTTTCAAGCTACAAATCCTCTTAGCCGATTCATTAATATTCAAATTGTAAACTATTTACAATTTTATTTATCTTGTATGACTAATCATTATCGTCATTAGGCATGTATCTTATTTATATTACGTCATACAATATTTAATCTTTTTATTGTGCAAAATCATTAAATCTCTCATACCATTTTTTTTCTCCTCAAAAGACATAATTAAGGGACAAATATAAGCATCCCATCCTTATGAACATAATTCATTCTCCTTCTCTTCTCTTTCTTTTTTTAAGAAAAGAGGTGTAGTAAGCCACTTATACCATATATTAAAATAAATAAGAGTCAGCCATGAAAGGTTGCAGAAATATTTACATCCAAATAAATACAATTCCCAAAAGACGATAAGAGAAGCCCAGGAAAAGAGAAAGACCTAATCAAAAACATACGAAAGATGGCGGAAGGCCGAGCGAACAAGCGAGCCATGGTGGCGAGTCTTCCTTATCGGACGGAGGTGCCAAACAGAACAGTGGCAATGCCGCGGCGCACTGTCGGGACAATGATTACAGCCATGGCTTTCACTTCCAGCCCAATGGAGATGGAGATTAGTTTTGAAAAACATTAGAAGAAGATCGTTTTGTGCAGTTATTTGAATAAAGTTTTTCTAATGTTTTTCAAAAATGTTTTATTCGTATCCCAAGTTAATTTTGAACGAATAAAATGTCGACAGGGATTTTATTTGATTGTCTATAATTCCAATGAGATTCTTCCACTAGAATGATAAGAAAGTAATATTGGTATCAAGAGCTATGTAAGTATTACGGTGTTATCTGAAATGAACAGAGTTGTTTAGCTAGAAATGATATCAACCAGATATCATCTGCATCATCGTAGAGATATCTCTAGCCGCTCAATACCGTTTTTTTGGGTTGAGCGAAATTTGTCTCGCTTTTGTATTTTGATTTGTTCGCCAAAGAAATGTTTTTCACTCTTCTATTAAGAAATGATATCGCTTAAGAGATCAATCTGTATAAGTATTGCAAGTTAAAATATTTTCCAACCATTAGTTTTTGTTTGGTCCCCTCAGCATAATATTTCATCGAGTGACAATCTCCCACAAGAGATCCCCCACTCTAGGGGAATCTCTAACATTTAATCGTGTAGCATATTCTTTCACCACACTGACAATACAAGAACATACCATTAGTTACTAATATCTGTAAAAGAACACAGTCTAACCCTAGCCAGTTTTAGGTTATGTATCTGATAACTTTGAATAGAAATTTGATTGATCAAACCGAATGATGCAGGTTTACAAAACATTAAAGCAATGGCAGATAAACATTCACTAGAAGCACAGCTAGAGAGAAAATTTGATCTTTAAAAAATTACCCAACACATTCAGATTTCGGCCATTGAAGTTTCAAAGATTACTCAAAATAAATGAGGACACAGATCACAAGGAAATACGTAAGGGTTCTGGACAAAATGCAATATCTAATGGGTCTCTTAAGCGCAAATGAATGTTTATCAGAACGAGTTTACTTGCTAGATGTAACAGAAGATGCTTTCATATCCCGTACAAAGGCTCCAAAAACTTCCACAGAACGAGATTTTGAACGCCGTTTCGGGAGAGTTAATAACACCTCCCTCATACCTAACTAATTTTCCCACAGGCGCCCTGAGAGAAGGCGTAAGTGAGAAAATGAATTTATAAAGATTAAATGCGCGATTAAGTATTTCTCAATAAGAATTTACTACTAAAAATGCGCTTCCGGGTAATATTTCAAATCAAAAACATTTTGGGATGCTAACTTTTGTTCAGACAGCTACACATCTAAAAAGAATCGCCAGTAGGTTGATTACTGCCACTTATTTTTTTAGCCTGCTATCATTGCTTAATATTTAAAACAGAAATACTTAAACATTTTAGTGGTGCGTGCCAGACTTGTATAAAAAATAAGGCCCCCCCAGTGGACCATATTTTCATATGATGGCAGCTGGTTAGGGATTGTAAACTGTACAGTTCAAGATGTTTTAATAATGGAATGTACACAACGATGTTTCACATGTTACTTGAAACTCTTAAAATATAATTTGATTCCTTTGGCCTTTCGGAGCTAGAAAGAGTCATAAATTAAACACAAGCATTACAATAAAAATATATTGGAACCACTTCCCTTTTGGACGCCCATGTTCGGTTCTAAAGATCAACCGTCACAAATCTTTCAGCTCCCCTGTTTTTTTTTTTTTTTTGTCTCTTCATCTGATTTAAAGTCTTTTTATATATGCTAGGGAAAAACATTTTATGGGATGATAAAAACGTGTGTATTTACTGCTGCTAATAAAAGGAGGTATTTGTGCCTGCTTTTTCTGTGGATGTAACTAATTTTGGTGAACCACGTAATTCTGTGTATATTTTGTTCTGTGCATATTTTGTTGTGTCTGAATTTTATTCTTTTTATTTTTTAATTTCAGTTTGGTGACAAATAAATCTTTTTATCTACTTTATTTACCGAACAATTGGTATCAAAGTTCAAGAGAATTGAGGAGAGATGGAGGAGGCAGATAAGTGGAGGATTGAAAAATTCTTATGCCAAAACATCGGGATGTGGAAGCTGCAATTAGAAACTCTGTTAATTTAGAAAGATCTCTTAATCACATTGAAAGGAATGTCGAAAAAGTATGTTGCACTGTTTGATGAAAACTGGTACAAATTGGATTGGAAAGCGGTAGCTATGATTATTCTCTCGCTATCTAGCAATGTCTTGTTTAATGTCTTGACATAAAAAGATAGCGAACGGATTATAAGATTGTTTATCAGACATGTATGAGATGGTCTCTGCTTCAAAAAAGTATTTCTGATGAAGAAATTGTACAATCTAAAAATGAAGGAAGGTGGTAATGTCTCTTGAACCATTTGAATGAATTCAACACATTGATCAATCAATCAATTTCTATCAACTTATATTTGGATGATGAGATCAAGACAATTTTGGTATTGTGTTCTTTACCTTACAGCTAGGAAGGAGTTCTTATGGTTGTTAGCAACTAAGTATCCGGTAAGAAGAGAAGCGTGTTAAAATTCGTTGATTTGTTGGGATTCTTCTAAGTGAGGACATGAGAAGGAAAAATCAAGGTATGTCATCAAGAGATGCTTTGGTAACCAGCAGAGGGAGACCACAAGAATGAGAGAAGAATAATCATAGAAGAAGATCAAAGTCTAGCAGAAGATCAAAATCTAGAGGTAGAAATAGTAGTTGTTGGTATTGTGGTAAGGAAGGCCACATGAAGAGAAATTGTTGGTCTTTCAAAAAGGCTGAAAATTAGTCAAAATAAAATGAGGCAAATGCTACATATGAAGAAGATGTAGGTGCTCTTGTTTTGTCCATAGGAGAGTCACCGCAGATGTTTGGGTGCCTGACTCACGAGCATCTTTTCATGCTAGATCATGTCAGGAGTATTTTAAAAATTATCAAACTAGAAACTTTGATAAAGTTTACCTCGGTGATGATGAGCCTTGTGATATCATTGGCAAGGGAGATGTTTTATTAAAATTAAAAAATGGCAATAGATGGATGCTAAGGGATGCTAGACATGTCCCTCAACTCAAAAGAAATGTGATTTCAGCTAGTGAGTTGGATGCTCACAGATGTTGTGTCAATTTTAAGTCAAATGCATGGAAGGTAACAAAAGGAGCCTTGGTGATTGCCAGAGAAAGTAAATCAGGTGCTTTGTATGTGCTAGAGAGTAAGACAAAAGTGGGAGCTGCAATGGTAGTTGCGAACAGTGGAATGTAGCTTTGGCATAAAAGGATTAGTCACATGAGAAAAAAAGGTCTTGAGATTTTGCAAAAAAAGATCAACTTCTAGGTCCAAAATCTATAGATTTAGAGTTGTGTGAACATTGCATATACGACAAACAAAAGAGGATGAAATTCTCTACCAAGGAACATTAGAAGAAGTCACAACTATTGGAATTAGTGCATTCAGATGTCTTTAGCCCCATGGAGATAACATTAATTGGTGGGTCAAATTATTTTCACGCTTTTAGATGATTGTACTAGGAAGGTTTGAGTTTATATGTTGCGAAGGAAGTCTGAAATCTTTGCTATGTTTAAAAATTTCAAAGCACTTATAGAAAACCAAATAGGAAATAAGATTAAGTGTTTAAAAACTGACAATGGGGGTGAATATTGTTCAATAGAAGTTGATTAGTTTTGTGTAGAGAATGGTATTCAGAGGATTAAGATTATTCGTCTCACACCATAGGAAAATGGTGCAGCTAGAAGATTGAACATGACCATTTTGGAAAGAGCACATAGTATGCTCTCGAATGCTAATTTCAGAAAACAAATTTGGGTAGAGGCTATAAATACAATAGTGTATTTGAGTAACTAAAGTCTACCCTCTTAGTTAGATTTTGAAGTTCCTGAGGAGTAGTGGTTGGGAAAGAGAATCTCCTATAATCACCTATGGTTGTTTGGGTGTGAAGATTTTGTTTATATCCCACAGGAAGAAAAAATGAAGCTTGATGTGAAGTCAAAAAGGTGTATCTTCAGTGGGTATGGAGATGAAAAATATGGCTACATGTTGTTTGATCCAATTGCCAAATAGGTCACATGAAGCCGAGATGTAATTTTCAATGAAAATGTAATGCCAAGTCTACCAGAACAAGGGATGTTTGCAAATGAATATGTGCTATTGGATGATATCATAGATGGCAGTGAAATGCTTAATCCATAAACTCTCAAAAAATCAATGTAGGTTTCACTTCAAAATGTGCTGCCTAATACTCAAGAATTGTCGTAGCACATGGGAATTACATCTATACAAGGTACACTACCCCCATATTTCTCTTCAACCTTGGTGCAGAGATCCTCTAACTTACCACAAGCTATGGGTAATAATGATCCATTTTCTACATAGTCACCCAATGTACATCTTCTGCCCTACACATTTAATTAGCCGCTCAACATAAACCAGTCCCCCAAAACTCAAAGTCTGCCGCCTAAAAATATAAATTTGCTACCCCATTCTCAAGCTCTACTACCAAACCAAAACAGTAATGAAGGCATGGTACTTCACAAGAATTAATTCCTTGGCTGAGGAGATCCACCATGGAGCACAAGCCTCGTACAAAATACAATGACCTCATTCAAAATTTATTGTTTTCAAATTGAACTAAACCTGTACTATGTTTGAAGAAGCATGTCAAGACAAAGACAATAAATAGTGGATTGAAGGGCCATGAGGGATGAAATGGAATCCTTCATGGAAAGTCACACATGGGATTTTGTGTCACTCCCACCTACCAGGAATGCATTAAAAAATAGATGGATATATAGGTTGAAGGAAGAAGAGATACATAGCCAAATGGATAGTCAAAGTTTATGATCAATACAAGGGCATTGATTTCACAAAAATATTCTCACCAGTAGTGAAAATAACTTATATCAGGGCAATGCTGGGATTAGCAAATGTTTATCATCTTGAATTGGAGTATCTCAATTTCAAGATACCCTTTCTACATGGTGATTTGGAAGAAGAGTTGTACATGAATCAAGGTGAAGTTTTCGAGAAAGAAGGCAAAGATGATTTAGTTTGTAGATTGAATCGATGTTTGTATGGGTTGAAACAAGCTCTTCGACAATGGTATTTAAAATTTGATTCATTTATGGCTGAACAAATCTTTAATGGGTGTGAATCTAATCCTTGTGTGTATTATAAGGTTTTGGAGAATGGTGAATTTGTGCTGCTATTATTATATGTTGATGATATGCTAGTGATAGGAACTAGCGTAGTCATTGTTAGAAAGTTGAAACAACAATTAGCTAACAAATTTTCAATGAAAGATTTGTGGGCTACCAATAAAATCCTTTAATTACAATCATCAAAGATAGGCACAAAAGAGAATTGAAACTATCACAAGAAAAGTATATTGAAAATGTTTTGCATAAGTTTAGCATGAAGGATGCTAAGGCAGTAAGCACACCTCTAGTAGATCATTTCAGATTATCTTATGAGATGTGTCTTAAGACATTGGAAGAGAAATAATACATGGGAAGAGTGCCTTACTTCTTTGCTATTAGGAGCCTTATGTATGCAATGGTGTGCACAAGACTTGGCATTGCTCATACAGTGGGAGTGGTTAGCAAGTATATGAGTAATTTAGGAAAGATTCATTGGTAGGCAGTAAAGTTGATTTTGAGATACTTGAAGGGCACATCACATCATGTTTTGAGATTTAGAGGAGAAGATGCACAATTGAAAGGATATGTTGACTCTGACATGGTTGGTGATTTGGATAAAAGATGATCCATGACAAGGTATGTGTTCACTTTTGCAGGGGCAATGATCAGTTGGATTTCTAGATTGCAGAAGGTGGTGGCTCTCTCCACTAAAAAAAATATATTGCAATCACTAAAGTAGCTAGGATATTTTGTGATTGCAACAAATATTAGTTGAATTGGGTAGTAAACAACAAGATTTTACTTTGTATAAATATAGTAAAACTACAATTCATTTGGCAAAAAACTAGCCTTTCATTCACGAACAAAGTACATAGAGCTTCAATATTATAAGAGGACAAGTTGAAGTTGGAGAAAATTCATACTAGCCTCAATCCTATAGATGTGTTTACTAAGGTTGTTTCAAAATATAAGATGGAGTTCTACAGAGCTTTTCTTTGTTCTGTCAACATGTAACAATAAGCCTAGAAAAGTGGGTGACATCTCCTATCTTAGTTATTTGCAACATGGGTTTGACTTCAAGTTGGATATTTTTTCATTGTGAAGTCTAACCATCACAAACCTTTGAGCTCCCTTATTTTTTGTCTCTTCGTCTAATTTAAAGTCTTTGTATATATACTAGGGAAAAGCTTTTTATCAGATGATGAAAACATATGTACTTACTTCTGCTAAAAAGAGATATGCCCGCTTTTCCCATGAATATAACCAATTTTGGTGAACCACATAATTCTTTGTGTCTTGTATATTTTTTTGTGTTTGAATTTTATTGTCTCTATTCTCTAATTGTTGTTTGATGACAAATAACTCTTTTTATCTACTTCATTTACTTAACAACCTATTCTTTATGGCATTTGAAATATTTAGCCTCAAATATCCCTTTTTATTATTCCATCACATCTACGAGTCCACGTTTTATTAGCTGATGAAGGAGAACTATAGTAACTGTTCAATTTTTGTATTTTCTCTATAGAGAGTCAATAATTGAGTAGTTTATGACTAATAGTTTTTGTCCCTTTTTTATATAGTTTTTATTTGAATATTTGAAAAGGTTAAGATGCACATTTTAGGGAGAAATACTTAAATAATATATTTTTTCCATTGTCATTGAATCTTTGCAATTGTTAGGATTATTTCAAGGTACAACACAATTATTTTATTGGACATGTTTGTAAACATCTAAAATCATCTCATCATCATCAACATTGATCATTCCTCTATAATTAATTGAATAAATCCTATTTATTTGATTAATTATCCCCATTTTCTTTGGAAAACTAATTAAACATTTTTTCTTATTTAATTAATAATATTACTATTCATTTACTATTCACCCAAACATTAATTAAATAAATCAAAACTATTTCTTTATTTAATTAATCCATCATCCATAGTCCAACCAAATATTTATTTATGTAAGTTCATCTCATACCATCCAAATATTAAATAAATTCTTATATTTCTTTAATTCCCTATATTATCTACTTTTCATTAGTTGTTAAAATCAAATCATTAACCTTCCATAGTTATTTTTGCATATTATAAAACATGATTAATCAAGATAAATCTTGCACAAGCCTTTAAAGTGTACACATAGGTCAAAGGTATGGCCTTGATTTGTATATGCTTGGTACTTTGGACATGCACAAGATCTTCACATGCCTTCAAAAAATTACTTTTCAATCTCCCACCATGCACTTTATCCAAGGTAAATCTTCACCATTGATTTTATTTGAATCTTCGTACCACCTTTGACCGCCATTCATATGGTGCCACTTATAGGCCTCTTATGTCTCCGATTCTCTAAATCTGAGCCTTTGATCTCTAAAAACAATCTTAGCCCTCCATTCACTTATCCAAAAATCTATAAATAACACCCTTCACAAGTCATTTTTAATATATAAGTTAAATGTAATGCTATTCTATTGAGTTGAACACTAACATAATAATCATCTCTCATCACAATCAATCTTAGAGCACAACTACCATGGCTTGGTGCAACAAGGAGATTTGTGGGTGATAATTGGTATTTGTGTTTATCCTTTTTAACTAGTTTCCTAAGGTTTAATCTTGAGGTTTCTTGTATTTTTTAATAGAATAGGTTAGAATTGATTTCAATTATTTGTATGTATTCACTTTGGTTGGATACATGTCCCTTTTTATTAATCTTTAATGGATTTTTGTGTAGCTTTGGCTGTGCAAGCTATAGTTCAGCATGTGCAGGCTTAGTTTCAACATATTCACCCTACTTGAGTGCATGTGTTTATAGCTTGGCACATCCATCTCTATGTCCTACAACCCATCATTGTTATCTTCTAACTTAGTTTTTGTGACTTTTTTCAAGGTTTTAGGCAAGTCTTTGTACTAATGTTGTAGGGTTTTGCATTATTATCAATTTTCATCTAACCTAACCTTATGTTTTGGCTAATTAACCTCTATATTTGTAGACTTTGTCACATATTTTTACCTAATCACACATTAGTGCATTGAAACTTAGTTTTGGTATATCCTTTATAGTTTGGTATTTTCATCTTTGAATAGGCACATCCATCTTGACCACATTTTCTCTTGGTTTTCTAATTTTTATTAGTTTTGTGTTTTGTAGGAGTCATGCTATCAAATTTGCCACTTTATGCTTTTTTTTGTATAGGGTATCATTTTGGATCAATTTTTCTTAACCCTAGGCCATTTTTCTTGTAGGCTTCACAAATCAACATATCTATCTAGACTCAGCGCATCCATTGTTTGATTTGGCAACACCTTCGTAAGTGTAAGTAAACCTTAGTTTTTCATGTTTTAGCATGCTTGACTCTATTTTAAGTATTTGTATAATATTTCATCATTTTTTCTTTAGTTTGGCATTTTTGTTTTAAAAAAATATAATCACGTTTTCTTAGGATTCCTGCTCGACTAACCTTTTGACTAATCTTTTAAGTATTGCATGCTATGACTAACCGTATGTTTTAGTAGCCTCTTATAATTTGTCCAAGACATCTAAGCAAATGACCGAGTTGTTTAGCTAGAAATGATATCAACCAGACATCATCTGCATCATCGTAGAGATATGTCTTGCCGCTCAATACCATTTTTTTTCGGGGGGAGGCAGGTTTGGTTTGAAGAATTAGATTGGGGGGAAATGTTCAATCACCATGCCTACAATATTGGGATTAGCTCAAAATGTTCACTATAGGAGCTTGGGAAAAATTTATATTTTCATTGTCTGTTAACTATGACTTTGAGGGAGATTTGTCTCACTTTTTGTATTTTGATTTGTTCTCCAAAGAAATATTTTTCACTCTTCCATTTAGAGATGATATCGCTTAAGAGATCAATCTGTATAAGTATTGCAAGTTCAAATATATTCCTACCATTAGTTTTTGTTTGGTCCCATCGGCATAATATTTCATCGAGTGACAATCTCTCACAAGAGATCCTAACATTTAATCGTGTAGCATATTCTTTCACCACACTGACAATACAAGAACATCAAAAGAACATACCATTAGTTACTAATATCTGTAAAAGACCACAGTCTAACCCTAGCCAGTTTTAGGTTATGTATCTGATAACTTTGAATAGAAATTTGATTGATCAAACCCATTGATACAGGTTTAAATAACATTAAAGCAATGAGAGATACATATTCACTAGAAGCACAGCTAAAGAGAGAATTTGATCTTAAAAAAATTACACAACACATTCAGATTTCGGCCATTGAAGTTTCAAAGATTACTCAAACTAAATAAGGACACAGATCAGAAGGAAATACCAATATGTAATGGGTATCTTAAGCGCAAATGAATGGTTATCAGAAAGAGTTAATTGCTAGATGTAACAGAAGATGCTTTCATATCCCCTACAAGGGCTCCAAAAACTTCCACAGAAAGAGATTTTGAACGCCTCTTCGGGAGAGTTAACAACACCTCCCTCATATCTTACCTCCTCCTAACTAATTTTCCCAAATAACTAAAAATGAATTTTATAAAGATTAAATGCGCGATTAAGTATTTCTCAATAAGAATTTACTGCTAAAAATGCACTTCCAAGTAATATTTCAAATAAAAAACATTTTGGGATGCTCACCTTTGTGCAGACTCCTGATACATCTAAAAAGAATCGCCAGTAGGTTGACTATGCTACTTGTTTTCTTAGCTTGCTATCATTGCTTAATATTTAAAACGGAAATAGTTAAACATTTTAGTGGTGCGTGCGAGATTCATATAAAAGAAAAAGGCCCCTAAGTGGATCATATTTTCAAATGATGGCAGCTGGTTAGGAATTGTAAACTGCACAGTTGAAGATGTTTTAATAATGGAATGTACACAACGATGTTCCACATGTTACTTGAAAGACTTAAAATATAATTGATTGCTTTGGCCTTTCGGAGCTAGAAAGAGCCATAAATTAAATACGAGCATTACAATAAAAATATATTGTAACCACTTCCCTTTCGGATGCACATTCTTTATTACATTTGATATATTCAGTCTCTAGTATCCTTTTTTATTTTCTCTGTAGAGAGTCAATATTCAAGTAGTTCATGACTAATAGTTTTTGGGCCTTTTTTTAGTTTTTATTTTAATATTTTGAAAAGGTTAACATGACATTTTTAGGGAGAAGTACTTAAATAATACTATTTTTGCATTACAATACCATTATTTTGTTTGACGTGTTTCACTCATCATTCATCTATAATTAATTAATTGAATAAATCCTATTTATTTTAATAATTATCCATATTTTTCCTTCTAAAATTAAGTAAACAAATTTATATTATTTAATTAATAACTTCACTAAAACATTAATTAAATAAATTAGAACTATTGATTTATTTAATTAACCTGTCACATCCTCGTATGAACCCATTCTAAGGCCTCGTAGTGCCCCATTCTAAGGCCCCATAGTCCTGATGTAATTTGGACTAGGGGTGGGGACTTGAAACTTAATATTAACTCTGTGTGTGTGTGTGTGTGTGTGTGTGTGTGTGTGTGTATACTTAAATGAATGAACTTTTAATGGTTGATAGTGATGTATGCATATGAAAATCTAGTAATGTTTCTCATTTGATTTCGATATAGATATATTTGACCATATTTCGTCTAACCTAGACTAACTAAATTATGAATGTTGCGAGGAACAATGTTTTGTGTGCAGGTGACAAGGTGCACGGTGGAGTAGACTCTGCAGATCAGTAAATTGAATTGAATTTAATGCCAACCTTGCCGAAACACTGGTTAATCCTGAGACTCATCAAAAATAGAAATTGGTATGTTCATACCAATCCCTAGTTAGCCTCATCCACTGTTTGTGGAGTTAAAGGTTTTAGTTTGAGTCCACCTACTAGGTAACTGCCACCTCATGAATATTAATATCTAAACACTTTTCATTCAACTTGTCTTTTTTGTAATACCAATCTAGGATCACATTGTGAGTTCCGACCTATGGGGTGATAGTGGTAATAAAATTTGTTATTATGAAATATATATATAATTTTGAAGGAAGTACTATAATAAAAAAGTGAGATCCAAAAATGGGTCGAAGAAAATTGGAAGGTCAAGTGTGTGCTCAAATTCCTCCCGAAAGGTTTCTTTAGTGCAATTTTCTTATCTGAATCAGACAGAGACTCAATACTAAAAGGAAAGTCTTGGAGTAAAGGAGAGTAGAGATTTTTTTAGTGGCGAATATTCACCAATTGGCGAATATCGTAGATCGGCCAAGTCAGAATTGACGAATAAATTACATCCAACAGGGTGGACAAATTGCCCAGATTTTATGTATTATTGGTTGAATCCATATCCATTCGCCATCTATTTATTTTATGAGATTCAATGAAGTAAGATTTTCACCATAACAAACTACATGTTTCAAATGGGCTGACTAATATTTTCTCCTAGAATCTTGGAAGCAAGTACTAAATCACCTATATATTCACCAATACTATTAAAACAACATTGTGTATCAGGACGGGTTTCGCCAACTCAATTAAATGGTCGCTGCATGTGAGGACCCATTTCGCCAACCCCATTAAAATGGTCACTGTGCGTGAGGACCCATTTCACCAATTAAAATTTACAAGTAGTTGATTATGAGGGGCCATTTCACCAATTTTCATGACACCTCCATGCTAATCATAGGGCCATATTCACCTTGGAAATTATTGGTTTCATTTTTTGTGTCTACAAAAGTGGTAGAGCACAGCCGTGAATGAGATGTTTCATTTTATGCCAACAAAATGAAACTTTTGTTTAAAAATTTTGAAACCCTCGTGTCATTTTTACATACAGTCAAGAGAAGGGTTACAAAGTACATGAAATGCCACTGCCGTGCCAAGGAGGAGTTCAATATATGCAAAATGAGAAACCCATTTCAAGTTTTAGAACCCTCATGTCACATTTTGTATTCTGGTCAAATGAACATATACAGAAAGTAGAGAGAAGATAGCCATGGTATGGAGAGGTATCTGTATACATAAAAATGAAACCCTTGTTTCATATGTTAAAAACCGTCAAGGTTTTTTCATCTGCACCGAAGAGAATGGATAGAAACAAGTGTAATAGGTGTATACAGTCGCAACCATAATAGCATGGTTCACATTTCTAAAGAAAATGAAAACCCATCGCATTTTTTTTACACTGGACTCTCATCTTTTCTGTTACAATGAAAATATAACCATACACAGGAATAGAACAAAGAAGCTCACCTCTATTTGTAATGGAGAAGCAGTTTTGTCATGGCCTCATGAGAAGTTTGTTACAGTTTTGTCACAATTGTAAGAATGTAAAGACACAGATAAATCAAAAGAAGGGATGTGAAAGTTTACAGAGGAAGAAAAGATCATCATGGCCGAAGCCATTAAAGAAAACAAAAGCTACAGAAAGAATAAATGCTAGTCCAAAGACTTGTATGCCATACTTACCATGTTCCAAGCTATCCTCTTAAACAAAAAATGCAAGATTTTGACCACTGAAGCCAAGAAAATGGAGAGAAGACCAGAAGAACTCAAACCCCAAGTTGGCCGACATGAAGTTGCAGAGCCAAACAATAAAAATGCAAAAAAAGAAATGAGATAGCTTTTAGGGTTTTCTTCTCTATTCTGTTTGATGGGTCATTCCTCATATTTCATTTTTTGACTTTGCAAATACAACATAATTGTTAGATTCAAGATAGACAAGTAAGAGGGGGGGTGAATTAGTTGTCCAAAACTTTCTTTCAATTACTCACTTAAATCCTCTTTGGAATTCAACAAAATAATAATAAATCAATCATGGAAACATAATGCATTAAATCAAGAGCGGAAACACATTAACACATAAGACACCAAGATTTTGACATGGAAAGCCCGGTTAAGGGAAAAACCACAGGGTGACTAACCCAAGGTTGTATTCTCTATTAAAATAATAAGAAGAACCAAATGGCACATACCAATTAGGGCTCACTACCCAAGCACACTACTCACAAGAGGCCCACTACCTAGAAGAGACACACTGTCTACATAATAATAGATATTACATACTTGAACTGAAGAATAGCATCTTCACCATGCCTGAGTCAGTTCCATTAAGCCCAATACTTCTGCGTTGCCTTTCACTCTGCTCCTCTCTACCACATCCTCATCTCCTCAAGATCCTATTCAAAATGACTTCACAACAGCTTATTTATACAAGACATTTGACTTAGGAATAATCATCCAAGTCGGCATACATTACAGAGCAAATACATAAATACAACATGACTAATTACAAAAAGACATCATGCGGATCAACACACTGTCAGCCACATAGATCTGAGACTTCAATCTTCGTTAGGAACATGCCATTCTTCACAGAACATCTCCAAGATCATATGCAGGATGTGTAACTCATCCAGTCAGCCAGACTTAGAAAGAACATCATCATCTAGAAGTAATTCTTCAATTACGAGCTCAATCTTCAATGCGGATCACCAACACGAACTGAACACAATCCAAAAATCTCCACAAGCTTGCCTGAATCACCAAGAACATCCACACTACTTCTACTTATTGAAATCTTTCTCTTCTTCATCTAGAAACTCAAGAACACAGTCTATCATTACTATCATATTGGAATAGATGTTTGTGGACCTCCAGACCATGAGCCAATTGAGTTGTTAATTCACATTGACATCCTAAATACTCAACCAAATCCGCAGAACAAGATATTTCATTTCCGAATCTCACCGGGCCTATTTGTGTCGCTCTGTCACCTCTGAACATCTGTCAGAACCTATTTTTCTCAAGTGGCTATGACTTCTTTAGATCTTCATGTGGACCTCTCAGTTCTTTACTGGATCATCTTAAGACACATATCAATAAACCCTTTGATGCACATCCTCGGATTTGCATCTTAGCTGGGAATTTCACCTCACTGTCTTCACTTGTTCTTCTCTGTTCCTAATAGGACTAATTTTTTCAATATCCTCAGCATACAACTCATCCAATCCTTATCATCAATGCAACATGAGTATGTTGACATCGATGACAACACCAGTTACGCCCATACTTGCAACAATAATTACCTTATCCAAATGCATCATGGCCAACACATGAAGACAAACAGTCCCTAGTGATCATGAGATGAAAGGGACAACAACATATCATATGTTGCATTTGATTTTTATAAAGTCAAAGGTGGTCGGTATTATGAGCAGATAAGGGTTATGCCTTCTAAACCTTTTCAAAACCTTTACTTCCTATGTAGTCAACTCATGGTGTAGTCAAAATGCCTTATAATCATGCATGTGGTCGAGAGTCAAAGGATCTCCCACTTTATGCATTGAGTATTACTTCAATCCCTTATATAATTCAAATGCACAGAAAGGTCAAAACATGGAATATATGAAGACAAGATATGCATACAAGGTAATGGAATTAAGAAGGGTCAATTTTGACATGTGGTGCTTGTATAGGCAGTGAGGTGGCATTTTGCAAGGCATGGAGACTAAGATGAGCTGGTAGGACATTGGCACATGGACAATGAATTTATGGGGTTAGAGCCATGGTTTTTAGTCTTCAAGGCTTTTATTTATTTTTGCAAAATATATAATAATGTGTTCATCATTTTTTATGATTTTTGTAGAAAATCAATTGTAATACCTTGTAAAATATTTGCCAAAATTATCAGCCAGATATTATTTATTTTTTGCAAAAAATTAAATCAAATAGGGATTTAGATTAAATTGCCATAACATTGTAAGGTTAGTTTTAAAGAAATCAATTATAAATTGCTTTTAAAACTTAACTATTTTTAGGCAATTTATAGGATAATAAAACAAATCAGATATTCTTTTTGATTTGTTTGATTTAGAGTCATATAAGACAAAATTTGAAGATTTCATGAGTAGAAGAAAGCAACTTTGTGGTGGGGACACATCAGGAGATCCTTTGGCATCATGATTTGGTAGTTTGGGCTGTTTTTTAGAGCTTTCATTTATGCTTTTTTGAGTAGCTTGAAAATGGACTTGGAGTCTAGTTTTAGGAGCTTTATTCCATCTTTCAAGAGGGGATCTTTCAAAGCATATATCTCATATTTTTCTTCCTTTTGAGGAGTTCCAATTTTAGTTTTTAGTTTTTCAATTAGAGTTTTAGAGATCAGAGTGCAGAGAGATAGAGTCTTCCTCTCACATCGAGAGTGTTGTACTCATTTATTTTATTGTACTCATTATTCCTTCAGTTATTGAGCAGCAAACTTCCTTCATATTTTGTCTGAGTATTTACAAGTTGATCTAATGTTGCATTGTGATGAAAATTTATCCTTTGCTTTGTCTTAGCTTGTGATTTTCTTTTTTGCAAAATCTTGTTTAATTTAGGTTGCATGCTGTGTCATCCAGACCTCCATGCAAAATATTTATGATTTAAATAAGCTGAGTGTTGTGAGGGTCAGAGTTTAATAACACATTTGTGAGTAAGATCTATTAGGTAATTCCATCTTCAAGTTAATTAGGATTCATTTCTTTCAGTATATCTTCCTATCTTTTTTCCCCGTAAGTCATTAGATTAGGAAATCATAAGGAGAACTAGCTCACTCTAGAGATTCATTCTCATTATAGGAGACCCACATCCAAGAATGATTCCATGTTTCAATAGGTAGCTAAGTTTCTATGAACTTAGCAAGGGTGCATACTTGATTGACAATAATTACAATGTATGTACTCCGTCAAGGTTTGATTTGTTGACACTTAAATGTATTCCTTATATAATCATGCGGGATTCACCAAATTTTTTAATATACCATATAGAATTCCCGCAAAATTTGCCAAATATGGATTGATATAAATACAATCAAAACTCTGATTTATTCTTACACATTTTGTTCAGTTCTGAACTTGTGAGCTCTCAATTTGGATTTTGGAAGTTGGAGTTGGAACCTTGAAGTTGATCGTAGGCAAAGTTACAAGCTTACAACACAGGCATTCCTGCATTAATGAATAGCAAGTTAGTGAAAACCTAAACTTAAAGGTGGGTAATCATTTCTTCATAGTATTAGTGTTATAAGATTTCTTTATCTCTTTTTCATTCTTGATTCAATCTTAAAGAAGATATTTAGTAGGGAATGAGATCTATATTCTATGAGTATGTCCTTAAAAATAATCAATATGCTGAGCCGCAAGTATGAAAAGCGTAAGACTCCTCAGCGTGGTGAAGGAATTGGGAGGCCATCAAAATGCCAAAAAAAAGAGTTAGTATACAGTCTTACTTTGGAATTGGCAATGTTTCTGATCCACCAAATCAAGATGGAGCTACATCATCAACTCTCGTACCAAATATTAATGAAGAATCCACTCGTAATACCTCACCAGCGCTGGAAGGTGGGGTTACCATTGAGTCAAATGAGGATGGCAATAGCGTAGAAGATGTTCCAAGCGATACCCTGGTTAGCCATAATGAGGATGGCAATACCACAGAAGATGTTCAAAGGGATACCTTGGTTAGCCGGAATGAGAATGACAATACCGCAGAAGATGTTCCAAGGAGTACCTTGGTTAGCTAGAATGAGGATGGAAATACCACAAAAGATATTCTAAGGGAAACCTTGGTTAGCCAGAATGAGGATGGCAATACCATAGAAGATGTTTCAAGGGATACCCCAGCTAGCCAGATTGAGATAATTGATTTGGATGAAATAGAAAATGTTGGTGTTGTAGATGATGTTGGCAAGAAAAAAAGAAAAGGCAAATCAAAAGATTCAAAACTGGGGCGCGAGTGGGAAATGGCAAGAAATTTTCAGCTTGATTGGGTGTCAAAGTACCCATTCATTGAACCAATGGAGAAAGCAAACAAAGATGAACAACTAACAGAATACAAGTGTATGATTTGTAGTTGGAAATGTAAAAGAGACAAGAAATTACAGCTAAAGCTTTACACTATAGAAAAGCATATAGGTAAAGTTTATGAAAAACAAATCATAGATGAAAAGGAAACATTAGTAGAGAGATGGAAATCAAAGGAAGAATGTCTTCATGTGAAGTATGCCGCAGAATATAATGAGTATAAGAAAAGAATGATGAAGCTTGGTGCAAGTGGAGGTACAATCAAGGCTCAATTTGGAAAAGCAATGGAAGGAGCACAACTAGCAAAAACTGTTCAGATGAGTGTTGTTTTTCATATTTAGTCCAGAAGGCATCCTATGACAGACTACCCAAAGTATAGTAATTTATTATCTTTTTTGAGTTTCCTCACTATCCTAGCACACATTGGTCAATAAATGCTAGATGGGAATGGGTAAACTATCTTGCTATGGTGGAAAAGTAAGATTTAAAGGAGAATGTAAAAGAGTCAAATTTCATTGCATTATCTTTAGATGAAGTTAATGTGGTAGATAATACTTCTTGGGTTTGTATGCATGTGTATACTATAAAAGAACATGTCCACCAAGCTCATCTACTTTGTGTTCTTAAAATGAAGGATAGTTCAACATCACAAAATCTGTTTGAACTAGTTAAGAAGTCTTTGAATGAAATTGTAGGTATCGATGACTTGAAAATTGCCAAAAAGTTGGTGTGTGTAGGGCGTAATGGAGCTGCAGTAATGCAAGGTCATAGGACCGGTCTTTGCACAAAATTACAAACTACTTGTGCACCATACATGCTTGCCATTCACTGCATGGCCAACAGAATGAATTTAGCATTTAAAATTGTATGCAAGTTTCCTAGAGTATCAAAAGTTAAAAATCTAGTCCGTGAGCTCCATGCATACTTCTACAGAAGTCCCAAATGTTTTGCAAAATTTCAAAATTTTGCTAGGGAAATAATAGTAGGAAATAAGCTTCTAAAGGATGTTGATACCACATGGATCTCCTTGCATGGACCAGCGCAACAAGTTCTTTCAGAATATCCATCCTTGATTGGAATAATGTATGAGCATCGCAACACAGTAGACAAAACTTCTGACCTCTTACATAGGTTAAGCATTATAGAGACACTCTTAACTTTAGCTAGTCTTCTCCCCATGCTGGATGAAATGAACAATCTTATGAAGAAAGCCCAAGATAGAACTATGTATATCTATGAGTATACCAAACTACGTAGAATGACATGCATGGTCCTCGATAATCTATATCTAGATCTAACTTCTTAAAGCCCAATTTTTTTTAGGTGGTAGATAATTACAGATTTGAACCATCCTAAAAATTATTTACAATTTAATGCAAGTGGGGAGATATGTGCCTTTGTACGTGTATTTGAGATACCAATGCAATCTTTCAACAAATATTTATAATTGATTCCCTTGAGAAGATATACTTGATGTCATGTTTATTGTCTATCCTCAATTTTGGGTTCAAGGCCACCAAGATAGCCAAAAAAAATTTCATCAAAAAGTAAGTACCTTGACCACATACTTTTTGAAAAGTGCAGAATCCAATGGAGACACAATAGAAGGAATTATAGTTGGAAATAAGCTTAGAGGACAATGTAGTTGGTTTGCAAGAAGTATGATAAACTAGCTTAATGCCATGGAGAATCCCTTCGAAGTGGGATCAATAACAAAGGCTTGGAAAAACTTGGGTCAGAGTGAAATATTGTGTGATTCAATATTAGAATAGTTCAAACTTGATGATTTATGTCAAACAATGATATTGGGTTCGGTGGAAGATGAGAGATTTTTCAGTGCATTAGGGTTTTTGAAATCAAAGATAAGAAACAAACTAGACAAGAATTTGGAAAATTGCTTGAGGGTGTTAGGAAGTGCGTATAATGTAAAAAAATTTCCTTATGAAAGGGCACTTACAATCTGGAAGTCCATATGCAAAAGAAAAGGGTTGTCCAATACTTCAAGTTCAAATGCTAGTGGTGGTGGGACAAATGACAGTGACACAATGACTGATGAATTTGACTTTGTGACTCAAAATTAGGACGAAGAAAATAAAGACTAGACTTAGAATCAAGACGACTCTTTTTCTTTATCTGAACGTTAGTTTGAGGACCCTAACTCGATTTGGGAAATGGAAGTGAATTAGTAGTTTTTAGGTATTTATACTGCATTTCATGAATCATATTCCAAAACTATAGTTGATGATATTTTATATTGTATTCCTTGAAATTGTGAATCAAATTGAATACATTAACATATTATTAATTATTTCATTTTTTAATTGTGTCATACTGATAAGTTTTACATGTACTCAGTGATTCATCATTCAACTCAATGCTTAATATTTCCTTACTAAAGTTGATTTGTGCATAAAACAAAAAAAAATTGCAGTAAAGTAGAATTTTTGTTTTTGAGTTGATATGTGATTCTGCATCATGTTTCACAGTTTATGAATTATTTTGATCAGTTCCTTATCTGCAACTGAGCTAGAAAATGAAATATACTCCTACAACAGACCATTTGATTTGCTGGTTTAGGGGTTGTCTTCATTTCATACATAAACCTAACCTTTTAGCCTTTTGTGTTATAATTTTAAGTTGACTTGTTACCGCTGGTTCCCAGTCATCCAAGTTCACACTTAAGCCATCAAACCCATCAGTATTACCGGCCCCTTTGCCTTGTCTCATCGGTCACCGCTTGGTTAGGAACATTATGCGTCAAAATGTTTAAAGGGGTTAAATATTTCATCTTTTAGCTTAATTCTTGACCCCAAAGTTTTATGTGAATTATGTCCCTTTGTCTCATCAACCTAGGGATGTCTGCTTTTAAGTCACAAACAATTCACATGTGCATATTTGAACATTAATGGGAGCCACAGGATCTCGCAGATTGAATCCTGACTACTTCTAGCTAGCTCGCTTGAATAAAATAATGATTTAAGAAATCCAGAGGGGTAGCGGGCTAGCGACACTTGTTTCCTGTCAAAGTGGGACCCATCATCCACTATAGGGGTTTAACATCAAAGCATTGAAAATCAACATCTTTAGAGTCAATCTGGGTCATTCCCCATTAGCCCATGGGGGGCCCACCAAAAGCTTTCATCTCTTAGAGGGATAGAGGGGAGATGATAGGTGTCTTCATCTAGATACTTGAAGAGACTTTAGAAGACATGACATGAAATTTTTTAAAATATTTTGAAGGAGTTGCATTGGGTTTTTAAACAGTGAGCTACTTAAAGGAATTATAAAGCACATGGGAAAATATATGGTAAGATGTTTTAATCTTAACCGTCTGATGATAAAAAGTTAAGTTCCTAGGCAGATGACTAAGGAGGTTAAATAGCATGCAAGTTGATGGGTCCAGACTTAATCTAGACCATTCCTCGCTACCCCGTTGTCATAGATCTAAACACTACTAAAGCCAGAGGAATAGTGGGTGGTCTTAATGGCAATGGCATGTGAATAAAACATTTGAAATGGTAAATAAAATTAGCTTAACATATTAACAATAGTAGCATATAGAACAATGAACATCAACAATCGTTGAATCTGTATCTAGTAGTTGAAACTAGAGTTTTTATTCAATTGATAAAATAAATAATACAAATCATTGAACATCAACACATTACTGAATTTGAGTTTTCTATTGATTTTCAAATGAAGGAATACATAGAGGCAATGTAAAATCTTGCTCAAAGACAACTCTACACAGAGCTGGGTTAGAACTTGGAAACTCATATTATCAATATCAAATCAATGTAACAATATTTTTAGCAAATTCCTTTGTTTAGATGGTGGAATTGTCATTTCTTCTAGCTAATGTTGTCTAACTTGAATTTTTGTTAACAATGTATGATTGAATTTCAATTTGGATCCTAACTTGAATGTTTCAGCCAAACATACATTCAAGATTATCAGTGGTTTGATGCAATCCAAAAAGTTTGCCTCATCTAGTTTCTGAGGAAAATGGTCCAAATCAATCTTTCTTGCATCCTCCATCTTATTTCTGAAATTATCCTTGCCAATGAATCACTCATTTGTGTCAAAAGCCTATGGCAAACCAAGTTTTGTCAAGTTCTTACCTTTCCATCCTCCTTAATCTTTGTTGTAGTCTCAATCATAAATTCTATTGTTTCACACATTTTTGAACACTTTTGAATGATAGATCTCACCTTCATTGAGGCTACAATCTGATTAGTAATGCCTTTTGAAATCAATTCATTGTCACTAGATTTGTAGACTGTTTCTAGAACTTGATTTGCAGATTTCTCTTCTGCCTGTAATTGCACATTTTTGTTGTCCATTAAATGTTTGCTCAGCTTATTATGATGTAGTCTCATGGCATTAATCAATTGAAACAATTCACACAAATGATCAATCCTCTGCATTATTTCCTCCCAAATCTTTTGTTTCATGTGCCTCATTGTTTGTCTACAAAATTCAATTAACTTATTTTGACAAGATTTGACTTCTTTTTTTGCTTCCATAAGCTCTGCGGCCAATGTTTCATTTTATTCTCTCTTTCTCTAATTTTTGTTCCCACTATTCATTTGCTTTCCCAATGCGTTGTCTTAATTTTTCTGAAGTGCATTTTTCCTCATCCTATTTCTTTTTGCTCTCATTTAACCTTTGCTTCAGTCCATTCAATTCCACCTCTGTTTGTTTATCCTCTTTTCTTGTTGATGTAGAGGTAGATTTTTTAATTCTTTTTTATAATTCATTGCTATTATTATGTGCTGCTTTCCTCTTTGCTTTTTCATTTGCTAAGTCTACCTGTAATTTTTCTATTTGATTCTGCAACTTTTTTTTCTCTCTCTATCATGCTTTAGCAATGATGTGTACACCAATTCATTATTCTTATTTCATATTTTAATTTTGTCAGTATTTTTTAATCTAGAAAAATCAAATTGCAAACTTCTCACCTAAAATTCAGATCGATCCATCTAATTTTCTAGTTTATTTTGAACTATGGGAACAACAATCGTATACTCCATGATTTCTAAATTTGTGTCAAATGTGGGTAATATCATGGTTTTTGCTAGCTCTGAAGTTACAACAGACACACTCTCCATCAGTTGTTTCTCTTCTTTCCTATACAATTCTGATTTCTTTTTAAACTCTTGAATGTAATCAAAACTTGGGGATGCAAGAATAAGAGAATGCTTGAATGGTGAAGGAATAGGAGTACTTGCAATTTTTGTTGCAGCCACACTAATTGGGGGAGTGCCTAGAAATAACTCCTTTGTGGTGGAACTGGTAGTTGGACTTGGACCTGTCATAATCCTTTGTCTCTTATGTATTTGTTGATCACTAAGTGTTTATGTGGTATCGTGTGTTGGTGTCCTCTTGTGTGTAATTTGTTGTTGGACCTATTGTTGTAGCACATGTTGACTAGTCTCTCCACCATGGGCATGTCCAAGTTGTGATTGCATTTGACCATGAGGATTAGGATTTGAAACTGTAACAAAATGAATTCTCTGAGTTGTATGTGTATGCCCTTGGTTTATTTTATTAACTAATTTAGCTCCAAGTCCTCATTTATCAATGAGTTTTCTGGTGACTAAATCTATTAGGTTCCAAATGCCTTGTCCTTGGGACCCCAAACCACCACCATGATAACCCATATTTTCAGCTATGGCTGCTCCTAAAGTATATGCTTCTTTTGTGGCCTGACTTAAACTAGGTTTGAAATTGCTTTGTTCATCCCTATCATCATCATGTTCATCATCACTATCAGTTTCTTAATCTTCATGTTCATTGGGATCCTCTATATTCCACAATTTGCTAAACTCTTCATCTTCATCGATTTCTCCATACTTTGCAACAGTTCTTGGTTCACCTAGCTCCTTCCTCATAGACCAAAATGTAGTAATTTTTTATCGTGACCAATATTTGTTTGTAATAGACTCATCTAGAGAATCTGACATTTTCTCGCTAACAGATGGTTTATCACTTTTTCCATAAAAAATGTTGTACCTCTTGATTTCATTCTCTGCTAATGCTAGTGCTCCTATATTTTGGTGCAATGCCATAATTTCTGCAGACAATTGATCAAAAGAAATACCTTTCTCAGCAACAGTTTTCTACATTACTATTTTGACCTCATCCCAGGAATCCTTGTTTCTCAAGTTTTCAAGAAAGGGTTTACTTTGATGTTGAATTCTACTTGCAGCATTCCTATTGGGCACAATCATTGTTTTAATGGTGGCACATGGATCATATTGCCAATGATAGACAGTATCAAAATTAAAAAATTTCAAAAGATCATGTGGCACCTTAAATGCTTTTCTCTCCAATGTGAACCCTCCACATGAAATAGGTAAAGAAGGAAATAAGGTCTTCTTTTACTAACCGTCAAAGTGTATTTCATCAGTACTCTGCATCTTCCTTACATATTCCAATGCAAAAACCCTTTCTATCACATGTATTGGAAGTTTGTATGGCTCTACTCCTTATCCATAAAATATTAACACGGTGTATTCTTCCAATAAGTACCAATGAGCCAATTGTATTTCTTTTCCTAGTTGAATGAAATCTCTACATGATATAGGCAATCTAGGCATTAGACTATTTATAATTGCTTGATGCAATGGAGCCAAAAAGTAGTCTACAAACTGATTGTAGTTCCTTCGAGAATCATGCATCCTTATCGTAGTGGTCCAATCATATACTGAAGCCATTTTCTTTTCCTTAGCATTACTATAGGGCTGAATCTGAAGCTTGTTGGTATGAAATATTAGATTAAATTTGAATAGAAAAAAATAGCAAAAGTAGGTTGTGAACCTAAATGTCTTGGTGGAACCTCCTTTAATCATTAAAAATTGTTTATGCATGGATTCTACAATGTGCTCAATAAATTTATACTTGACATGTACACCAATACCATAATGGATATTATATACCATTTCTAGGAGGCTTGCATCTAGTTCCCAATTGCTATCCTGTCCGAGGAAAAATGCTAGCATGGAAATAGTATCCTGAGTTGATGATTTAAAAATTTTCAAAGGATAAGGAGACTTATGGTTACTTTTCAACTTGTTTTTTTCTTGAACTATTTTATTTAGGAAAACATTTTTGTCCCTTTCATCCACTACTTCATAATCACTAGCAAGATTTTCTAGGTCAATGTGGACATCTCCGAATTCTTCAATTGTAAACCCCAACACTTGTCTAAATTCTTCTACATTAATGGATAAAATTTCTTCTTTGGTATCGTTATTTATAATTGCTCTTTTGTTATCATCATAATTGTGCGCACAGACCATGATAAATTTTGGGCAAGGGAAAACCTCATGTAACATCATGAGCCCTAATCTAGTTACCCATGGTGCATTGATACTATCAACTTTCTTTTTCTTGACAGCCTTATTCTCACATGAAAATCAAAGTTCTGAGGTAAGTTTACCATACATGTTAGGATCATAAATATCATGGTATTCATCAGTCAAACCTGAGGTTTTAAGCAATCCAGAATAATCTATTTTTCTATCAGAACTTGCTCTGCCTTTCCGAAAAACTTTGTCTGGTCTGCTAGTGGTGCTAGACATGCTTATACAGTGTGAAATTGTCAATTCCCTCTTAAGTCCTTAATTTTTCTTAAGTCTCTCAACCCTAAACCCAAAGTTTGACAAAATAAGATTTTAAGAAAAAAGTTTGACAAAATAAGATTTTAAGAAATGATGAAACATAGCCTAGGAAATCTATCTTTTGTCTTATCGACTTTTGTTGGAAGTGGCACTGCAATGAGCAATCTGAAATCTCCTTGGTGCACTGCAATTAACAATTTGAAATCTCCCCATGTGCTTACCCTCTCAATTAAAAATAAAATCACTTAGCAATAGAAAGTTTTCTTTTTTAAAAAAGTACAAAAACATTAAAGTGAATGAAATTTCAAGTCAACGTGTTTCTTCCAAACTACACAATTAGAACATGGTTGACAGTTGTCTTGCATTAGTAGCTCACAGCAATTTCTAAACCATTGATCTTTGTAAATCTAACGGTTATAGGGTAATTCTAGAGATTTAAGCTTGCAAACCTAGTGCTTTGTGCATTTCATTCCAGAATGCAACTACAACCATCCATCAAATGTTCATCGAATGGTCGAGTAATTTATGATATAAGCAATTTATAATGTAATTTGTAGTTTTGCTGGCAAATTTCTTTTTTCATTTGTATGGATTTATGTTTTAAATCTACAAAGTGGCCCGTAGGGCTTAAATTTAACAGTTGACCTTACCTGTCAAGAAATTTTCTTATGACAGTAATCTATTCAATGCTGCCTTTAAAATACTATGGCATACATTAGTATAAGTAGATTATATAGAAACCTCAAACCAAATATATATATAAGCATAATCCTATATCTCTCCTTTCATATGATATAGTCTTTCCAAAATTTTGATTGTATTTTATATTAAAAATGCCTAAATACAACTATGCAACTGTTAAATTTAAGCCCTAAAAGCGGGTATTCAATTGATATTAATTCAAAAAAATCTTACTGTTGGCGGATAGCTACGCCCCTGGCATATTCTTACAAAAAATTCTCATGTATAATTGTATTACATACAATAATATTACATCAAAATTACATTGCAAAACGCAAAACGTTGGCTAAGGGAAACCATAGAAATCACAT
Source organism: Cunninghamia lanceolata (assembly GCA_027924645.1). Classification (NCBI taxonomy): domain Eukaryota; kingdom Viridiplantae; phylum Streptophyta; class Pinopsida; order Cupressales; family Cupressaceae; genus Cunninghamia; species Cunninghamia lanceolata. Next base: position 9,127,940 of record BSBN01000934.1, read on the forward strand.
GTTTTCACTAGCTCTACGAAGTGCAGCACCCATTCCATATTCGAGTCCATGTCGAAAACTTGAGTGTGCCTTAGAAAATTCTGACTGATGGTGGCCCAGTGACAGTGGTGAGTGAGAGCCCCATCTATCATGTTGAGAAGAAAGGGAAACCATGGAACCACCACACCCATCTCTGCCCCAAAAACTACCAATGATAGGTCAAAAGATTGCAGAATCCCCACACCCATCTCTGCCCCAAGAACCACCTACAAATGATTACCCAAAAAATCTAGTTTGAAAATTTCTTGCAACAGAACGAGAATATCCAGCTTCACACCTCGAAGGTCCAGCAATGACACCAAGAACCAAGAAGCTATGTCAGAATTCATCTATATCTATTCCTATCTATTAGGAAATCCCTCCCAAGCACCATTTTCACAGCTTCCAACTCTAGGAAGTGCAAACAGACAATTGTGTGAGGCTTCGTTATCGCTTTAAGCATCGAGTTTGTGATGAATCCCAAGAAAGTAATTTGTCTTTGCAGCACTATAAGGCAAATTGGTCTATCCATTTTCTTTGTTAATCTAGCTTCAATCTTTGGTACGGGAAAGTATTGTTGGGCTCCATTAAATAGAGCCAGGCTTAATTAATGGTGCTTCGCTTCAAATCTTTGGGATATCTTTCCAAGCGTGCCCATATTTAAGAGATATGATATATCTTTTCAAGTCAATTTAATCTGCATGCAAATATTTATACTTGATTTGACGTAAGTATATAGATAATACTTAATAGTGTTTCCAAACTATGTTCCACATACGTCGTATGCAATGCATGACACATGTCACCAATTTTAAATTAAAAGGAGCACACTATTTCTTAATTGATATGTAAGGTTCGATCAATTTTATATACAATAAACTAATAATAAATACTATAAAAAGAGGGAGTAATTCTTTTTTTTTTCTAATTTCAACAAAAGTCATCTCAGATCAAATATATTCAATAAATGAATAATACAATAATCACCAAAACTTTAACATTTACATATACTTCAATACTTTAGAAATCTAAAGTGTCAACATAGTTGGACCTCCATAGTTGATACTCCTCCTCTGTTGGCCAAATGAAATTGACAACTTCATCTACTTTGGTCTTGTAGGGTGTGTACTTGATAATCACTCGATTAGCTTCCTTGTCAAATTCCTCTAAGAAAATGCCAGTGTGAATCAACTTATCCATGCTACTTCTCAACATATCTAAATCAGCAGTGTCACAAATGAGCTTAACTTGAGCAGATATTATTTGTCCTTCCACAATTGTAGAGGTTTAACCCCACCATTTTCACTCAAAATAATTGGAAGTAGACTGAAATTCCATTCATCAAAATTTTTGAATTAAAAGGAGCACACTATTTCTTTATTGATATGTAAGATTCGACCAATTTTATATACAATAAACTAATAATAAACACTATAAAAAGAGGGAGTGATTCTTTTTTTTTCCTAATTTCAACAAAAGTCATCTCAGATCAAATATATTCAATAAATGAATAATACAATAATCACCAAAACATTAACATTCACATATACTTCAGCACTTTAGAAATCTAAAGTGTCAGCATAGTTGGACCTCCATAGCTAATAGTCCTCCTTTGTTGGCCAAATGAAATTGAAAACTTCATTTGCTTTGGTCTTACAGGGTGTGTACTTGATAACCACTCGATTAGCTTCCTTGTCAAATTCCTCTAAGAAAATGCCAGTGTGAATCAGCTTATCCATGCTGCTTCTCAACATATCTAAATTAGTAGTGTCATAGATGAGCTTAACTTGAGCAGATATTATTTGTTTTTCCTGGTCTTTCCACAATTGTAGAGGTTTAACCCCACCATTTTCGCTCAAAATAATAAGAAGCATACATAAATTCCATTCATCAAACTTTTTGACAAGATCGCTAAGATTTATTTCCAAAGGACCTACCAAACCCTAAAAGTCCTTAATTGAATTTATAAGCTTGAGAGTTGGGACAATGTTAGGAGGTGCATCCTTAACATGCTTGGTTGGAATTGCCATGTCTCTTAATGCCTGGGCTCTAGGGATCCATGTATCCATTAATGACATTTCAACATCCTTATTCTTATCAAAATCCTTTATTGGATAAAACATAGAAGAATAATTTGAATGAATTCTAATTAATCTCCTATCAATCCCTTTATTCAAGTGTTCAAGAACTATAGTTACAATCTTCATATTACTTGAATAAATTGATTCATTGACCTATGATAGAAATTTCTTGTATATCTCAATTTGATCCAATAATTCATCTTTAGTAGGCTCACTTGATGGAGTTGCACCTGATGTGCTTGGCTCCTCAACTGCAAGGGGGAGGGGTGCATCTCCAAGATTGCATGGAATGATTTCCATTGAAACTTATGGAAGGAAAGTAGAGTCAGTCTGTGTTGGGGCATGAGCATATATATTTTGCAATTGTTGCTTTAACAATGCCACTTCAGTTTCCAACTTGGAAACCTTTTGCTGACTTTCATTATACTCTACAACCATGTCATTATACTTGGATCTATATTGATCTCTTTCCTCAATGATATTCTCTACTATTGGCTTTGTGAATTTGGCAACATTCACTGACATGTTTGGTGCCTCAATTGCTAGGGTACCAGACACTCTCTTAATAATTAGCCCTCCACTTATGTTTTGAGCAAGGTCAACAACTGTAGGTTTCCTTGCACCTGGGGCCAATGCCCAAATAACAAGTGTTTAACATTCTTCACTGAAAGCACACCCATGCAAAGCCAATTTTGCTTCCTCCTTTATTTGATACAATAGTTTTGCATGCCTCCACCTTGTGTCAAAAGCAATTGCCAAGGCTAAATCCCACTCTAGCAGCAATAAAACACCACTTTCCTTCACCAACTCTCTACCTTTTTAAGCTATTATCTTCTGAAATTGTTCTTTCATTTCCTTTCTAACCTCAACTTGAATAACTATTTTTTGTAATTCAGGGTGTAAGCTTCTATTTTTGGTGACATTATCAACATATTCATCTATCCTTTCCATCCAAGCAAACTCTCTAAAAGAAGGAGTCTGGACAAATGAATCATCTATCATGAAGGTCTTGCAAGATTCCTCCCTAATGTCATCTGTGTTGCTCATCCCCCTGAGGTCTGCCTTGCCCAACCTGAGGCTACTTTTTGGTTCTATTATTTCCCTAAGGGGAGAGGGCATTCCCTATCTCATATCCTCCTTAGTGACAATGATATCATCATCTGAGTCATCTAGATCATCCACCAAGGTACTTTGTTCAACCTTTTGCTTCTTTGGTAGTGGTTGTCTTGGAGGTGAATCCACCTCAATCACTTGTGGAGGTGCTTGCCTTGGGGGAGACAACACCAATGGTGGCATTTCATGCAATGGTGAGGAATCTCTTGAGCCCTTAGGCTCAGAATTAGAAGATGCAGTTGGGGTGGCAATAGATTGTTGATTCCTCACAATACCTTTTCTCCGTACAAAGACTCTGATCTTTTGTGGTGGTTGGTAGGTAAGATTTTCCTCCAACACTGGGGCCTTCCCCTTATCCTTTTCCTATTCTTCCCCAACCACAACCTTTCCTTTGTTAGCAACCCATGTCTCTCTTTTCATCCTGCCAACCACTAGCTCAAAATTTTCGAGCACATATTCAACTTTTTGCAATTCATTTTTGAATTGAGGCAATCACAGGGGGTCATATTGGGGACCAATATTTCATTTTTTCCTTACCATCTTATCATAGGTGATCCATTTTGTCTTTCTATCCTCCCGTATTTGGTAATTAGAGATTTTCCTAATAACTTCTATCGGGAAATAGAAGTTATGTATGAACTGGCTGCTTCTGATCCTTGCTTTCAATGTAGCCATGAAACCTTTAGGAGCATGATTTCTTGGGCGCACTTTGCTCATGTTTTATGGTTCAAGCAATTCATCCATTTTTCTCCAACCTCCACCATTCATCACAAAGTCTGCAAAAACTGTCCATGTTGGGACCTTTCCTCATGTTTAACAAGTGGCCATCTTCGACATTACCCATTTGCCAAATGACCTCAAAGAATCCAATTCTCAGTGGCACATCTCTTGGGAGAACATGTGGTCTAACCGTAGTGTCATATACTCTGAGAATTGTACAATCTGGATAGGGGATGACATCTCCCCAGTTATGATCCATTTTTAAATCAGACCTCCTTTCTTTTGTCCTAAGAAAATCATGTAGACTTTCAGTTGGAATCCTTCATGGATTCAAGATTAGGTCATCATCCTCAAACTCCACAAAATCAAACTTCTTATCATCCTTGTCTACAATTCTTGTCCAACATTGGATAGATAGCTCAACACCTTCCTCCTCCTTTTCCAACTTCATATCATTATCAAAGAGTTTTGCCCTTTTGAATAAAAACATGTGCAATAATAGTGAGTACCACCAAACTAAACCCAATCTTTACCATTCTTTAATGGAAATAAACCCTCATGAATGTTATCTGCTAGGTAGGAAGCAAAGTCATATACTATGTTGTAAGCGAGGTGTTGGTTATGAGAAACCATATACATGAAACCCATTGGCATTCTATAAGTAGGATCAAACCCCAAGATTTGACACAAAGAATAGAAGGTTTTCTGAAAATATCGAGCAAAATACTTTATTGGGAAGGGTTCCTCATCTGATGGACTAATAACAATTCTCTCCTTTCCCTTTCCAACTGATGCTAAATGATTTGGCAGCATTGTGATTTTAAAGACGTGTCTTGTCTTCTCGTATTCACTCCTAAAGGCTTTCAAATCAAATTTTGCCAAATCCTCATTCCACTCATGAAGTTGAAAAACTTTAGCAATCTCTTCCCTATTGATCTTTACCATTTTGATCCCATTATACGTCCTGACAACTTTGGAGATAGGATCATATATGGCTGCCACATCTTTTAACAAGTCCACATCCATGTAGACATTTGGGACAACCAATTTCCCCATGTCCAATCTCTAGGGGTTACATATAGGAGAACTCAAATTCCTATTCCCAAACTAGTTCTTGAACAATGACCATCCTGTAAGTGCTATGGTGACATCCTTGATATGGATATGTTTATCTATGAGGCCTTCTTTAATTTTGGAACCCTAGAACAGAAGAATACCTTTTACTTTGTCATTACTGGAGGGATTTAATTGATCAAGAAGGTCCTGGACTATGGGCCTTTTCGTTTCTCCAGAGATTGAGGTTCAAGCTCATGGGGGTACCATTATGGTGGGAATTTTGCAAATTAGGCTTTTAGTTTAGCAATAATTGTAGGTTCACAACTAGGGTTCTAACTTAAAGTAGCAATAAAGCTCAAATTTTGTAGTTCAACAATCCAAGAAGGCAAAACCATAAAAGAAATGAAAATTTACCAATAATTCCTATTGACAGAACCATTACAGTGAGCACAAGGAGCAAGTTTCAAAGGGTGAGATTTTAACTTACGAATTTGAATTCTTTGAAAACCCTAGTTTTGATCACCAAGAGATTGAAATTGCCTCAAGAGATTGAAATTTGCCTCGAGAGATTGAAATTGCCTCGAGTCTTTGAGAGATTGAAATTGCCTCCAGATGCTTCAAAACACTTAGATGAATTTCAATTATGCAAAAAGATTGCTTTTATGGTGATAAAACCTCCATTAATGCTCACTCGAGTCAAGCCGAATGACTCCCATGGCCACTTTCTCAAATTCAAACTCTAGTCGTTGATCTCTTAATGAGATGGCAAGATGGATGGCCTTGATGAAGTTTTCTACTGCACGGAATTGCTTTCTCATCTTTTGGTAAACCCCACCTTCTCTTTAGGTTGCAAAATCTGCTACGTGGGATTCACCCATTATCCCATTAGGTTTATCGCCCATGTATCTTTTGACAATGAGCTAGCAGGGAATGGTTAGGATTAACCTGGGCTCTCCAATCTGCTTGCACATTAACTTATCAAGCCATCTGTTGTCTGCTTAAATTCTTCAACATTGGATGGCTAAGATTAAAACATCTTGTCGAGGAATTTCCCATATATCTTATTTAAACCTTTAATAGCTCACCCTTTAACTTTTAACTCTCTTAAGGCTGATTTGAAATATTCACTAAAATATTTCAAACTCTAGTCATTGATCACTTGATGAGATGGCAAGATGGATGGCTATGATGAAGTTTTCTGCCACATGGCATTGCTTATTCATCTTTCAACGGACCCCACCTTCTCTTCAAGCTGCTAAGTCTGATACATGGAATTCACTTGCTAGCCCATTGGGTTTATCACCCATGCATCTTCTGACAACGGGCTAGAAAAGAATGGTTAGGATTAACCTGGGACCTCCAACATGCTCACACATTAACTTCTCAGGCCATCTTCTATCTTCTTAAATTCATCAACATTGGATGGCTAAGATTAAAACATCCTGCCGAGGAATTTCCCATGTGTCTTATTTAAACCTTTAATAGCTCACCCTTTAACTTTTAACTCTCTTAAGGCTGCTTCAAAATATTTGCTAAAGTATTTCAAACTCTAGTCGTTGATCTCTTGATGAGATGGAAAGATGAACAACCGTGATTAATGTTTCTACCACATGGCATTTCTTACTCATCTTTTGACAGACCCCACCTTCTCTTCAGGCTGCAAAGTTTGATATGTGGCATTCGGCCGTTATCCCATTGGGTTTATTGCCCATGCATATTTTGACAATGGGCTAGCGGGGAATGGTTAGGATTAACCTGGGCCCTCCAACATGCTTGCACATTAACTTCTCAAACCATCCATTGTCTGCTTAAATTCTTCAACATTGGATGACTAAGATTAAAACATCTTGCCGAGGAGTTTCCCATGTGTCTTATTTAAAACTTTAGTAGCTCACCCTTTAAGTCCCTTAGGGTTGCTTCAAAATATTTTCTAAAGTATTTAAATAGTGGACCCTGCTAGGTTAACCCATTCCCCACCAAGCGGTGGCCGACAAGACCAGGTATAAGGGGCCAGTAAACAACATGGTTTTGATTGCTCAGGCTTCAACTTAGACAACCAGCAATCGGACATAGCAAGTCAACATAAGATTACACAGAGGGTTTCTCATATGAAATGTCAACCATTGATATTTGGAAATCTAACGATTCAAGTGTTATTCTGGAGGTTTGAAGTCGCAGGTTTAGTGTTTTAGACATTATCTTTTGGAATGCAACTACAACCATCCATCAAAAATTTATTGAATGGTCATCTGTTATATTATTTTGCATTGACATCTTGCTTTAGACATAATTAATATGTTGACAGGTGTCCCCATTCCAGACACTTTATGAAGGAATTTCAATGTGTGTAAAATTTATCCCGGAATAGAACAATATGTAACATTTGATATTTTTGCCACATTGTATGATTTTTATTGGCATAATAGTTTATTTTGCCAATTAATTTTTTATTGGTTTGAAACTACATTTAATTCGCCAATGATTTTATTGTTGGTTTAAAAATTGGTTTAATTCGCCAACAAAAATATATTTTTTGGTACGAAATTAGATTTTAATTGCCAACAAAAATATTTTTTATTTAGGAAACAGGGTTAATTTGCCCATAGAAATATTTTACTGGTTTGAAAATAGGTTTTAGTTTGCTAATGAAAATATTTAATTGGTTTGAAAATAGGTTTTAATCGCCAATGAAAATATTTTATGGTTTTAAAAAAATTACAATTCGCCAGGATTTTCCATAGACCTCTAGCGATTACAAAAGATTCGCCAAATAAGATTATTTTTTTCTCGGAAAAAAAAATTGCCAATAAAATTAATATTTTCCTCAGGAAGTATACATGATTCGCCAAGTTTATACACCTTCTCTGAGGGGGATGTTCTTAAAGTTATCCCTAAAGTAGAGGTTCCACTTTACATCTAGAAATGGTCTCCACTTTTTGATCTGACCATTTATGACCCATATGATGGACCTAGATGGATTAGATTGTACAATTAGCCATTAGAATTCTAGTCTGAAGGGTGTTTGAGGAAGATTGGCAGATCACTGGGCACTCTTATAAAATTGGACCTTGAATTTCTAGATCAAGACTCATATCCATATGCACGCATCTAGATAGCTGGTATCAAATGATTCCCATCAGAAATCACCTTATGCTCTGCACATAAGAAATGGATGCAATCCCTAGAAATAGAAGAAACAATATTTTATTGTCTCTCATGCAGGATCCGAAGACATGCTTGTGATGATTATCCTAAAAAATTAGAGAAGAGGATTGGCCGAAGAGAAATGATAAAAAATAGACCGATCAAGCAGTCATGCCCCATCCCCACACCAGTTTTGAGGTGGGCTCTCCCTCACACATGACCCTCCCAAAGGAGCAACTAAAAGTAAATTGTCATGTTTTGATCTCCAACACAAGAAAGGAAAGAGGTGCAACGAATGTTGGGGTGATGCAACCTCAAACCCAAATGAAGGTGACCACCCCAACTTTGACATAGTCACCCACACTCAAAATATCTAAAGAACTGCTACCTTAAAAAAGGCATGAAACATGAACAGTCTTAGAGGCTAGGGCTTCACAGCCAAAGAACTTGACTCTGAACCAAACATGCAAAAAGTGTTGTTATATGGAGCCTAATCAGACTCGAAGGGTAAACTTTCCCTACTTTTATCAGCATAGTTTCCCCCCAAATTATTTAATGGGGGTTTGGGGGAAGTGCCCCCAAGATAGGGTCAAGGGGTAGTGCCCCTTGCAGGGTCTAGGGGCAAACCCTATTTTTGTAACCAACATAAGTCTTGATAAAATGGCTAAGGGTTAGGGTTTTCGTTAAGATATTGTATTGTAGCATTTGCAGTGGTATTGAGTTGCAAGGGATTGCTAGTTGTAATTGGTTTGATTTGCTGGATAATAATATTAGACTCTCTATTGGTGGATGTAGCCCAAGTTTGGGTGAACCATGTTAAACTTGTCTCTCGCTATAATTATTTCTGTGTATTTTCATTCCTCTATTTAATCTTTATTTGCATTTAATTGATATTTTCTGCATGCAATTCTTGACAAAAGCGACTTCCCCATAAGTGAAGATAGAATCGCTATCTGAGAATTATTAGCAAGGACTAGAGGAGGTATTGCCTCCTCAAAACTTTGAGGTCTCCACAATCTGGGATAAGGGCCAAGGTTCCTAGAATAGGTTGGCATCTCAAGTTAATGCCAACTAAGACTTGATTTTCTCTTTATTATCTCAGGACTTCAAACATATTATCTTCATTACTCTCTTCGGGTGATCGCATAAGTAAACTTTAGAAGTGATTGCCTTTGGCCTGTTTGTGCCAACTTCCTTACAACTAAATGGAAACCATCTAATCTTCACATGTGGGAAGGACAATTACAATGAGTGTGTTCATAGAGAAGGAATACACTGACAAGGCCTTATGTATTTAGAAGTTTGATATTGGAGGCACGGGACATCCAACATGGTCAGATGCTTTAAAGAAACTCTCAACTAAAATTGATTTTGATCCAATGGTGGATTTATTTCCCTTGCACAAGTTAACTTTGAAACTAATGTTCCCTCTATTTATTCACCTCCAAAGAAATACATTTCTACAACTACCTCTAACTTCAAGGATTTCTCCCAAGGCATTTGCACTAGTTCTTGACTATCAATGCCCTTGCGACACCAGTGATGTGCTTACCAAGATAAGGAAAATGTTCATAGTACAGAATGAAAATAACTTATGGGCATTGCTATAGGTCATTAATCTAAGGTTCTTGGATGGCTTCCATGTCTATGACAATTTTCTCTTATGGCGATTTATCATCTAGTTCACTCTGGCCCATGGGTACAAGGGCCTCACAAGAATCATTGTGAAGTGAGTGGTGGCACCCCACCTCCAGCATGTTTCTTTAGATGAAGTTTTGGCCTTCAACAAATGACCAACATTTGGGAGTTGGTAAAGCATTTTTGAGCTGAGGAACCTACAGGGAAATGAAGACATGGCATGGATAATCTCCCTCTTCCTTAAAGGAGTGATTCGTGATAATATGAAAACCTATGACTTTGTGGTGGGCTTCCTAGATCCTCCCCTGATGGAAGACTAGTGGTAGAGACTGGGACAGTTTTTAGCCGGCACCAAATACCTCATCCACCAGCTCCTAAAGTGATGGGTTGCAGCTCCTGCCACTCTATATTATAAATTTTTATATGAATACATATAGTTCCTTTATAGTTTTGTCCTCTACACCCTTGTGTCTACAAGGCATGCAACTCTATTCATTTTTGTGGGAACAGTTTCCTTAGTCGCATTTATATATTAAAAATATATATTATTATTGATGTCCATCCTAATACATTGAATATTAAATTATTAAAGAGATAAATTATTATAAGTAATATTATTATTACCTACAGTGTTGATTTAATTTATAAGATATCCAAGTAATCGATGATGGGAGTATAAAGATAATAAGAAACTTAGAAAAAAATAAGACGAAATGAAAAAAATTGTAGAAGTCAAAAAATGAGATGAAGAAATAAGAAGAGGCATAGGGTTTCTGAAGAAATGATATGGCCAAGAAGGTGAGGAGGGAAGCCAGCATTTAACATAAGGTCAGCCCTCTTGAAGGAGGAATCAAAACATCATGCCTCAACAATAAATCATGCACCCAAGAATGTCTTGCAAATAGGGAATGAATTGACAAACAAGACTGGAAATGAAGGATGAGAAGTGGAAATAAAGAGAAATGGGGAGGGTGTTTTTGACCAGTTTTTCAATTTGGGAAATTAGAGGAGGGGCATTTGGAAATAAAAGCTAGAATTTGGAGGTTGTTTGGCTAAGGGTGAGTTTCCCAACATCATTTTATAACCACCTAGATTGAATTATCTTGCCTAAGGACATGTTTATCCCTTTTAGTTGTTGTCTTTAAAAATAAATTTATATGTTTGCTGGTATGACTGTCATAAGGGATTAAAAATGCTGGTATTATGGAATAAAATTATAAATGTAGTATTTTATTGTTGTTCCTTCCATAAACTTATAGGTTTCAACTTGTCTGGCTGGAATAAAATTTTAAGTAATGTATTTAATCATTTGTTGTTCATAATCTTCCATAAAAACCCTAACCAGCATAGTAGACTCAACGAAAACTGAGTTGGGGAAGGTAAATGAGTGTAGGGAAACTCTATTTCAGTCCATGGAAACTACTACAACTTTTATAGATGTCTTTCTAGCAATTTCTTCCATTTACTCCCTCTGCTCCTTCTTAGAAGTTGTGTTTCCTTCTGTTGAAGACACAGAGATGCTAAGAGGCAGGGTGAATCAGCATATATTAAAACTTAACTACTTAATTTGTAGATCAAATCCATTTAATTAGAGAATAGAAAGTAAAACATGGGAAACATTCATCAACACAATGACAATAAGATTTTTTACGTGGAATACCCAAAAAATGAGAAAAACCATGGTGAGTGTTAACTCACAATATAATGCTCACTGCCATGTAAAAGTTTACAACATTATTTTAGGGCTACAACCCAAGGAAGCTACAACTCCGTGCTAACTTTATTTTAGAGCTACAACCCAAGGAAGATACTACTCCCTATTCTACAAAAAAATACAATGATAAACAAAACTATGAACTTCTATGAAAGAAGCATCTAACTTATGTTGATGTTGTAGTCCTATTTCTACAAAATTACTCCATCATTCTGACTTTGCACACTTCATACTACTCATTTGGTTTTATCACCTTCATACTCACCGATCTAAGTCAAAAATGAATTTGTTCTTCTATTTATATCCTCCGCAACTACTTGAAACCACAATTAGGTTAGCACTACAAATATCTTAAGATGAAACATGTAATTCTATATGGGCCAGCTTGGAACAAATATATTTTAAATTGCGGATCACTTCACATGGCACAACAAGGTTAATTGCATCTTAAGACATCCTTCAATATCAAAACCACTGATCAAGAACCACCACACATGAGGGAAACCAAGCTGTCGGCTCAAACTACACAAACACTGCTAATGGTTCATCTTCACACCAGTGGGTAGAAGCAAAAAAAACATACATACCACTATTTAAATAATGTATCTTATTGATAACATCCATAAATCACTCAACTGAAGTATCTGATCATTTTATGCATCCGCAAAACAAGGAACATACTAAATTGATGAAAATAGGGCATTCTGGGCATATTGTAACACATCTAGACATGAGATATTGCCTTGTGGTACACCAAACCATTTGAAACTCTTAGAAAGGAACTCATACATTATTATGCATCTTGTTGATGGTGTTTTTAGCACACAATAATGCAGGTATGATTGTTGGGATCACACCTCTTTTGAAAAGTATCCTACCCTAGGTAAGACTACTCCAAGGATAATACAGCTAGGTCTTAGTGTGCTTGGAATCTCTCAGTTGGAATGTACTAGCTATTCCTATAAGGGTTCTTACATAAAATGCAGGGTTTATGGAATATGACAGTAATATGTATGCTAAAACCCTATGATACTTTCAGCAGATTTGTAATGTAGATGCTGCTTATAACCTAACCTAACAAACTTGATATAAATAAAATGCAAAAGGAAAAGGAGAGAGGGAAGGAGTAAGATATCCTAAGTGATAGTCACAACTAGGTAAAATGTTGCAGATAGACAAATACTTTCAATAAACCATTCCATATTTCACCAAGATGGGAAATGCACAATGTTGCTAAAAATGATGCAATCTTCAAAGGATCCTTATGATTTTCAAATTGCATTCACTCATTAAACACCCAGAAAAGGGCGCAGCTTAACTGGTGGAGTGCAACTGAACTATATTCAATGACAGGGCCCAGGATAACTATACAAAGCAACTTACCATTAGCAAGCACTAATAGTATGGACCAAAGCATTCATCAGATATATTAACATTTACCCATCATTGCAAAAGCACAACTAATTAAATTCAGATTGATATGAACTATGAAAACCAAAATAAGACAACACATAAACACAAATTCTTAGCAACCTGCAAAACTTGCTTTGTATTGACTGTATTTTGGTAGAGTCTCAGTAATTTATTATCAAATCCTACTTTGTACGATAAGAGAATGATGGCCCTTCTATAGACAAGGCACCATACCAAGTTTTTCAATGGATAGTGGAGATTAACTCAACACTAATGGTCCAGATTACATAGCATTTAATGAGATACATCAGTTAGTTACATTTTCGGATTTACTTTTGTCCTCTAGGAAAAAGACAAAAAACAACTTGCAAATACATTGAATCTGGACAAAATGGATACCCATTTGGTTGTACATGATGAAAAGTGAATTTTCAAGGCCTAGTAAAGCCAAAATGGAGTCACATGACACTTGGAAATATGAGCTGATGTGGATTCATGAGATTTCAAGTGATGACTCAATCAAGAGGTGTATGCAGTATGTTTTTGGTGAAAGTGTATCTAACTAGATGCTTGCTGGATCATCGTTACATGACTAGACTGCTGGGGCAGCTATCAACAAGCGTGAACATGTCTTATGCATTGAACTGGATCTGCAGGAACAACAGTGATGTAGGTATGAATTTCAGTGTCTTCAAGCTCCATGGACTTATTTCCATCATCTCAGACATCATACTAACTTCCTCTTGCAGGTACAACAACAATTTGGTTGATAAAATGAAGTTTCTGCACTTCTGGGTCAGCACTGCATATCTCTGTATACATCCTTCCAAGACAACTCCAACAAGCTCATGTGTCCTCCAAGACCTACAATTCACAATGTAAAGCATCAATTTCATCTTAACGAGTTATTTTTGATCAATTTGGATCAAAATATGTCCATTTGTAGTCATGGATTAGTCAAAAACAACTCAAACTTAATGTTATTTCCTTATAATCCTCTTTACAAATCTAGTGATTTTGCATGATTTTCTACATTTTTCACCATATTCAAGTACCCATTTTGCCAATATATTGATCTAGGAAGTTTTTGCAGTCATTAGGATCAATTTAGAAACTTTTACTTCATGTTTTTCTATCCTTTTCTGTAAAAAATGAGATTTTTGGGGATCACAGACTTTTCATGTGAGTAGAAATAATTATCGTAAAATGTGCCCAAAGTCCACACAAACTTGGTAAAATGTTCATCATGATGTGACAACTCATTGTACAATTCAAATCCATCAAGAAAATCCCATTCGCACCTTGAAAAACTCAATTTTCAAGCCAAAATACCAAAAAATGTTGATTTTGGGGTTCACTGACTTAACACTGATTTTGCCTCCAATTGACCTACCACAGATTTTGGCTTCATCTGACCTTACTGTGGATTTTGGATTTGTCCAACCTTAGCATGGATTCTAGCTTCGTCCGACCTTGGCATGGATTTTGGCTTCGTCCGACCTTAGCGTGGATTTTGGGTCCGATCGATTAAAGTTGATGCATCACATTTTTCGCGTAGGTCAGAGAGGTTCATTTTTAGTGCTTTACATAAGTTTAGAACTTGTTGGGATTGTGTGCATTTTGGCTCAGTAATCTCAATGCAAGTCAGAGGATGATGAATCTAGCATAAAGGCAGTGAGAGGCACATTTAGCACTTTTTGCAGTAGTGGATGTTTTTGTCGCCAGATTTTGAATTGGCCAGGGTGAAAGTATATGTAAAAATATATTTAAGTATAAGTTTAGATATTATATTTTAAATATATTTAAATATACTTTCAGGATGTTTGAGATGGGTTCTAGATCAATAGGATTTCATATGCAGATTCTAGAATTTCGAGGTTCCACCAGATTTTAGACTTAGCCATTTTTCAAGATTTTTAGTGTTTCAGACTTAGCCAAATCAGGGCTTCAGGAACATGTATCAGGGTGAAAGCATATGGACCCCTTAGTGAAATCTAGTGGAATTTGGCATGATTTTGCAATTCTAAGACCTAGAAACTAGGAATTTCAACATAAAACATCATGTAGAAGCAATTTCGAAGGCAATATCTATTGACATGAGATTTTGCAGCAAAATGTAGTAACACCCAATTTCAGTGCAGAAAGCAAAAAATGGCTATTTTTTTAGTACAAGACCATCCAAGACACCTCCAAATGACATCAAATCACCCCAATCATGTGAAATGCTCAAATTTGTAACAAATCATGCACTCTAAGCACAAATTCACCTTATCATCATCATAAGTAACAAAGGTTGAGACTCCAAGACAAAGCAAAAGAGGGGGTCTCCATTTGACAAAATGGGGCATGTGTGCAAGGCACAACAAATGGTGACTTTGCTGGAGAAATGCTCTAGAGCATTTCTAAGACAAACCTTAGTTTCAAACCTAGAATATCTATGTTTCCCACATGTTAGACAAGAAAACATGATACCTTATCAAAGAAGCATAAATCAATACTACAGTGTAGCCATCCATATCCTGAAAACTTGAGTGTGTGCAGTTGCGTTAATTCCCATACCTAAGTAGCTAAGGTCATCCAAGATCCTTTACATTAAACTATGTGATTAGTACACACATCATGAACTACCTAGACATTGCCCTGCTACCAATGAGCATCTATAGCCCTGACGGGTTTGTCTCAAAATTCCACTCAAGTAGATCCCCACTGCCAGTCAAGCTCTATAGCCCCGGTAGAGTTTACTTGATTGTCCACTAAACTGAGTTATGGTGTGTGTAAGTGTAATTTTTATTTGTATTGATTTCTTTGATTGATTGATATTTCATTAAGCTTAAATTTGGTAGAGGACAATGCAATATCGCTACCTTTGTGATAACTTAGCTAGCAGGGTGTGGACTCCCAATGGCGGCAAAGGTGGACCTTAGATTTTTTACTTAATGTAAGATCACCAAGACTCACTTAGGACTTTAGGATGATTTAAAGTGTGAAAGGTATATGCTTAGAAAACACTTCAAGTGCACTGAATACTAACTCTTTTCCAATGAATAGACATCATATCCCCTGGTATAACAGCAGAACCCACAGCAAGACCTAAGCAAAAACTTTGGCTTCTCAAAGAAACACTTCAAATTACTTGCCCAACAAAGAAGCACTTGCAAGTCTGCATATCTGTCACCACATTCTGGAATCAAGGATCCCCAACAAAGCAAGTGCATTAGGAAAAAGCAAAACAAGAAAGGAAACTAAGCTAAGGGAAAGCAAACACCTAATAGCTACGAAAAATAAAGCAGGAAAGTAAAGACTAACCTAAACAGCAACCTAACTATATACACTAATAGAAGGCAAGGCTGCCTCCTAAGCCTGGAAATAGTTCTTTAGGAATTGTCCATTAACGAGCAATAGAATCTCCTCACCTATAAAGCTCTTTAGTCGATACATGTTGTCACCAAGAATCTTGTAAATCTGATATGGACCTAACCAAAGTTTTTCAAACTTACCATGTTCACCTTTCTTCTCATGGGCCTTATCCCAATACAAAACTAAATCAGAAATGCGGAAGACCTTAACTTTGGCCCTCTTGTCGAACCATCGTTTCACAACCCCTTGGTGTTTGGAAAAAATTTCTATAGCCGTGTCACCTTTCTCTTCAAGGTGCAGTAATTGGGCTAATCGAGAAGACAACTAATTATCTTGTTCAAGATAGTCTTGCATAAATTGTAGTAGAGGGATTCTCAAGTGGATGGGAAAGATAGGCTTCATTCTGTAAACTAGATGATAGGGTGATGTTCCCAATGCATCCTTGTGTCCAATTCTGTCAGCCCATAAGGCGAATCTAAGTTGAGTATGCTAGTCTCTAGGGTTCTTGTCCAGCAGTTTCTTAATTACCTCAAGTAGGTTTTTGTTTGTGGATTTAGCTACCCCATTCGCTTGAGGATAGTAATTAGAGGAAACTTAAGAATGATCCCATAATCAAATACCCAGTTAGAAAAATGCAATGAAGAAAAGGCAGGGCCATTATCACAAACAAAGGAGAAAGGATAGCCAAACTTGGTAATGATATTCTTTTCTACAAATTCAATAACTACCTCTGTGATGCACTGTTTGCATGCTATAGCTTCAAACCATCGGGTATAGTAATCAGTAGCGGTCAGAATATAACTATGGCCTGCAGAGGAAGGTGGGTTGACCATACCAATAAAGTTGAGGCCCCACTATGCAAATGGTTGTACCTCCAGGACTGGTTGCAGCGGCATAGCAATGTTTCACTCTCTTGTTGTGGTAGTTTGACAAGTGTGACAAGTTCTCACATGTGTATGAGTTAAAACAATGTGGGCCAGTAATATCCTACCCAAAGAATTTGATTGGCAATTGAATGAGATGATTTGTGACCTATCCCAAACTTCTCGTGAAAACTTGTCAGAACTTGTGCTACTTCCATTTTGTCCAAGCACCTTAAATAAATTCCTTCGTGATTCTTCTTGTATAACATTGATCCCTTTATCATGTAGTTATTTCTTTTCAATTTGAGTGCTCTTCTCTGAACTGAATCCAAATGAGGTGGACAATGTTGATTGATCAAATAAAATACAATGTCTCCATATCATTCATCCTTTGAGATGTCTTCTAACATGTACTGCTGGGAGACAAAGCCTGGACAAACTTCTGCCAATGTTTTGGTTAATGCCTATCCTCGTATAAGTTTCATAGGTTGTATCTCTACATCTAATTCCTGTAGAATGGTGACCCATTTTCCTCTTCATTCACCTAGTTTTCTCTACATTAACAGTGCTTTAACTGCTGCATCTGGGACTATGACAATTACTTGCCTTCTCAGGATGTAATGACAAAACTTTTTGATAGCTTTTACTGGGGTGCATGCTTGCTTTTCCACATTTGGATACCTCAATTCTGCATCTTTCAATGGAGTTCTCATAAAAGTAATGGATCTTTCATCATCAACTGCTCTTTTCTATGTTAGCATGGCAGCACAAGTGTGCTCTGAGGCAAATGAGTAAATACAGGATCATAGTGTATAATCCGGACTCACCAATACTAGAGCATTGGCTATTGCTTGTTTGATTTCTACAAACGCAACCTTGGCTTCTGGGGTCCAATGTATATTTGTATCTTTTTTCAACATGGCATTTAATGGATGGACAATCTCAACAAACCCAGTAATAAATTTATGGACAAAGATGATCTTACCGAAATATGACTTGAGTTCCTTCTTGCTAGCTAGAGGCGGTATCTTGAGGACCACTTGGACACATTTGGGATCGATAGATATGCCTTGCTCAGAGATTACATGTCTGAACAATTTCCCTTCAGTCACCTCAAAGATGCACTTCTTCAGATTGAGTGAGATCCCGTAATCTTTACATCGCTGCAACACTTTTCTTAAGTCAGCCACATGATCTTCTTGTCTTTTTGAAAACACCATAAGGTCATCCATATAGATTATAATGCACTTGCCAATCAATCCTTTGAAATCTACATCCATTGCATGTTGGAACGTGGTACTGATGTTAATCAGCCCAATGGCATCCTGCGGTATGCATAGATTCTCCATTTACATGTGAAAGGTGTCTTTAATCTGTCTGCATAGTCAACCATCACCTGATTGTAACCTAGATAACCATCCAGAAAAGACATCATCTGAGATCCATAGGCAATTTGCAACACCTCATCTAATGATGGTAATGGGTAGTTATCCTTCTTAGAAGCTCAATTTAAATTCTAGAAGTCAAAGAAAAGTCTGATTTCTCCATTTTTCTTTCAGATTGGGACTAAATTTGCCACCTAGGCTGAATATTTGACATGAAATATATCCTAGCAGATAGCAATTTCTACACTTCTTTAAAAACTAACAGTTCTAACAAAGCATTCACCGGCCATTGCCTCTGTCTGAATGACTTTGCACCTAGTTTGAGTGGTATCATGTGAGTTATAATTGAAGTATCATATGTCTTGAGGTCTTCATAACTCCATGCTATGACTTCATGATAATCTCTTAAAGCATGGATAATACCTATCTTTTCCTCCTGTGTGCTTACTTTTCTGATAAACACGGTTTTAACTTCTTCTGTTGTCCCCAAATTGAAAGGATCGCGTTGCCCTCTAGGGGATTCTCCTTCTTGCCTCTGGGTTCCAAGCATGTCTGAGTCAAACAATCATTCCAACTCTACCATTCTGCAAGGAATTGTATTTGTTTTCAAATTAAGGACTCCTTCCAAGTCTATTTCAGCGGGTTCTGCTTCTTGCCCATCTATTATCTAGACAGTAAAGATGTCTGACGATGTGAGGAAGTCGATTATGTGCTTGTCATCCTTGAAGACTTGAAAATTGGTGATGTTATCCAGTACTGACAGGGTAGAAAAAAACTCAACGATGAATTTCTTTAAGCCTGACATGGATGTTGGTTCTAGTGTGCTTGAAGTCTGTGCTAAAGCATCAACGACATGATTCTGCCTTCATGGGATCAACTGAATATTAAATCCATTAAAACACTTGATTAGATCCCATACTCAGTTTCTGCATCTATTCAACCTCTTATCATTGCAAGAGTACTGCTTCTGTACTTGTGTGACAACCACTTCTGAGTCACCGAACACTTGAATAACCTAGACCTTTTTCTAGAGAGCCATCAGCAAACCTTGCACCAAGGCTTCATATTTTGTCATGTTATTTGTGCAAGGGAACTATAACCTGTACGACACCAAGTACAAACTTCCCGTAGGGCTAATTAGTTCAAATCCTTCCCTAGATCCTTGTCTACACCTAGATCCATCAAACCTTAGGGTCCATAGGTGAAAATCCTTATTGTTGTCATCTTGTTTTGCCTATTTCTCTTCATTTGGAGGTGATTCCGAACTTACCTTCTTTGTAATAGTTGGGTCTTCCTTTGGAACTATAGGGATCTCCAACTATCTTTGTACTTGTTCTATTGCTTCTTGGCAAAGCAAGCATGTAAACTCAAAATGAGGTGTATCATGGATATGACACCAGTTTGACAATAGTAATTCTTCCATTT
Source organism: Cunninghamia lanceolata (assembly GCA_027924645.1). NCBI lineage: Eukaryota > Viridiplantae > Streptophyta > Pinopsida > Cupressales > Cupressaceae > Cunninghamia > Cunninghamia lanceolata. The sequence continues at coordinate 9,147,867 of BSBN01000934.1, forward strand.
GTACTTGCTTTCTAACATCTACTTGATCACTTATGAATTTAGCTACAAAATCTCAAAACCCTTTGAATATTCCTAGTTCTTCATCTTCAGAGGAGTTTCATGGATCTGATTGTACATATGCTCCTATACTTTCTCACCTTTCTACAAGCAGAGGATCAGGAAGTCCATTGCAGCTTAGCATAAGAATCTCTTCTGTCTGATCAAGATGAGGGAGGTAGACTCCCAAATCTACCTTTGAAAACAAGATTTGATTGATCTGATTGTACTCTATAATCATGTGTTTCATCTTGGGTGGTCTTTCAATTTAAATCTAGTTTGCTAATCCCTTCTATGGTAGCCACATATGAGAGAAGTCTATTGCCATGTAACCGTTCAAAGTTCTAGACCAATCTTGACTTAAGAGAATGCCATATTGATCTGGAATATCTACTACTTGAATGTCTATGTATTGCTGCACTCTGGGATCATAAGCCAATTGCATATGTATTCTATTCAATTCGCCCATTACGTTTACCTTAGTATTATCCAATTGTGTGACCTTCTTGGAAGACTTTGCTGGGGTGAGACCTAGTGCCTTACAGACTAATAAAGGCATCACATTTGTGGAAGCACCTGAGTCTACTAAACAGTTGTGAAGATTCTTTCCAAATATCCTAAGTGTTAAGAGGAAGGGAGGACTTACTCTCTTATCCTTGTACAAAGTGACCTTCTGTTCAATGTTTATCACATGGACTCTTTCTTTAGCTTTATCAATGTTATCCTTTATGGGAGTCTCCTTCTGACAAGAATCTATTTTAACACTTGCCCCCATATCTTGAAAGAACATTGTCCTAACCTTAGGTACCTTTAGTAACTCATAGACATACAAACTAACTTTCATTTTCTTAAGCTCATCTGCAACATACTGTCCCATCTTAGTTATATCAGACCTTTGGGAACTGTCAGCAGTATCTCCCTAATGTATCAACTAAGTTACGGCCTTTGGGGGTTCAGGATTATTTGAAGCCTTTGGATCGAGAATGATTTGATAGTTATTTAGAGGGATTAAGGTAGTGTAAGGGACTCTGGGATTGTTACTTCTCAAGTTGTATGGGGTTTTATTATATTGTTGATAGGCATTTACTTCATCAAGCTCTTCTTCCTCAGATTGATTATCATCTTGAAATGGAAATGTATAACTATCAAGTACCAGGCCAATATCATACCTTTGAGACAGAACTAGTTCATATGCTGTTGGAGGATTCTCTTGTGTTTCAGCATTTTCGATCTCCATCTAGAAAATGCTTGATGCTATTTGAAATTCTGGGTAGTCTAACTCAGAATGGGCATTCATATTGTGTAATTTGCACCATGTAGACAGTGTTACCTCAGTCAACATCACACAACCAGGTGGATGGGTGTCATTATTCTGACTCTCCAATGGTGTGGTACTCCTCTGTTGTTGGGTCTAGTGTTCCAAGACCGGTTTGATTGCTGAAAATTCTGATACTGATATTGATTTTGATTCTGGTACTGATTTTGGTTTTGATTTTTATTCCTCTACTGCAAGTATGCATTTTGATTCCTCATATGGGTAACCTCTATAGTGAGCTTTATCATTTGCTCAGCCAACTCTCTAATATCATCTCTATCATCTCTTGCCCTAGTTGTTTCAGCAGATTTGAGGAAAGGCATTTGAGCTAGAGGGAATTTAGCTATAGGGTTTCCTTGGTGAACTACTAAAGACTTTGTTGCAGCGGGAGTTGGGACTGGGTTCATTACAGGGGTGTGATTAGCTAGAGCTTGATTAATCATGGGTATTTGATTAGGCATTGCCACGGGACCCATGTGGTTCAGCAGACCTATTGCTATTTGTCCTAGCTGGGTATTCACAGTAACAACCTCAGTGTATGCTTGAGGAAGACTAGCTAGAGGTCAGTTGGCTCTTCTTACAAACATTGATGTATGTCTGTCCAAGGCTGCATAATAGATTGGCAGGGCTGCAGCTTGACCTATGGCATAAGGAGCTTGTAGATGACTTAAAGCCTTTTGGAATTTTTTATTGAATGAAATTACTAACTCACCTTCACCCCAATGAATCTCCACAAAGGACCAGTAGAGGTCTTCTGGAGTAGTAGGCATTCAGAATAGATCTAGAAATGCATCTTTGAGATTCTGCCATGAGTTTATGGATGCAGCAAGAAGGTTAGCAAACCAATAATAAGCCACATCTTGTAGTGAATATGGGAACAACCTACAGAATACATCTTTGTGTGGTATCTAGTACATGAACATATTGGCTTCAAAAATTTTAATGTACTCATCAGCAGTCTTGTCTGGACCATTCACACAAAACTTGGAACAAAACTTGTTAGGATTTTTGGCATCTCATGATAGTTAGCAAACTGGAATGGGGATTGGTTATTTCTCATGAAGAAAGACATGCCTAGAGGATTGATTGGGGTTGTAGCTGGGTATCTTAGGACTAATTGAGCTCTTGGCACTCTAGGTATTCCCTGATCTCTCCTTGTTCTCCTAAACTCTGCCAAAGATAGAAGTTCCTCCCCAGCTGAACTGGAACTGGTATGTCTTTGCCTAGTCCCCAGACTTGCTAATTTTGTCAAGGGGATTTCAACTTGCTGGCCCTCCTTCTAGCACAAATTCTATTCATGGTGTTTTTAGCACACAACAATGTAGGTATGATTACTAGGATCACACCTCTCTTGAAAGGTATCCTACCCTAGGTAAGACTACTCTAGACAAGGATAATACAGCTAGGTCTTAGCATGCTTGGGATCTCATAGTTGGAATGTACTAGCTATTCCTACAAGGGATCTTACATAAAATGCAGGGTTTATGGAATATGATAGCAGTATGTATGGGATCTCATAGTTGGAATGTACTAGCTATTCCTACAAGGGATCTTGCATAAAATGCAGGGTTTATGGAATATGATAGCAGTATGTATGCAGAAACCCTATGATATTTTTAGCAAATTTGTAATGTAGATGCTACTTACAACCTTACCTAACAAACTTGATATAAATAAAATGTAAAAGGAAAAGGAGAGAGGGAATGGGTAAGAGATCCTAAGTGACACTCACAACTAGGTAAAATGTTGCAGATAGACAAATACTTTCAATAAACCATTCCATATTTCACCAGGATGGAAAACCCACAATGTTGCAAGAAATGATGCAATCTTCAAAGGATCCTTATGATTTTCAAATTACATTCACACATTAAACACCTGGACAAGGGCACAACTTAACTGGTGGAGTGCAACTGAACTATATTCAATGATAGGGCCCAGCCTAACTATACACAACAACTTACCATCAGCAAGCACTAATAGTATGGACCAAAGCATTCATCAGATATCTTAACATTTACCCATCATTGCAAAAGCACAACTAATTAAATTCAGATTGATATGAACCATGAAAACTAAAATGAGAACACATAAACACAAATTCCAAGAAACCTACAAAACTATCTTTGTATTAACTGTATTTTGGCAGTCTCAGCAATTCATTATCAAATCCTAATTGGTATGATAAGAGAATGATGGTCATTTTATAAACAAGGCACCATACTGAGTTTTTTAATGGACGGTGGAGATTAACTCAAGACCAATAGTCTAGATTACATGGCATTTAATGAGATACAATAGTTAGTTACATTTTTAGATTTTATTTTTTCCTCTAGGAAAAAGACAAAAAATAGCTTGCAAATGCACTGAATCTAGACAAAATGGATACCCATTTGGTTGTACATGATAAAAAGTTAATTTTCAAGGCCTAGTAAAGCCAAGATGGAGTCACATGACACTTGAAAATATGAGTTGATGTGAATTCACAAGATTTCAAGTGCTGACTAGATCAAGAGGTGTATGTAGCACATTTTTGGTGAAAGTGTATCCAACTGGATGTTTACTAGATCATCATTACATGACTGGACTATTGGGACATCTATGAACAAGCGAGAACATGTCTTATGCATTGAACTGGATCTGTAGGAAAAACAATGATGTAGGTATGATCTTCAGTGTCTTCAAGCTCTTGGGACTTATTTCCATCATCTCGGACATCATACTAACTTCCTCTTGCAAGTACAACAGCAATTTGGTTGATAAAATGAAGTTTCTACACTTCTAGGTTAACACTGCATATTTGTGTGTACATCCTTCCAAGACAGCTCCAACAAGCTCCTGTGTCCCCCAAGACCTGCAAAGCATCAATTTCATCTTAACAAGTCATTTTTGATCAGTTTGGATCAAAACATGTCCATTTGCAGTCATGGATTAGTCAATTCACAATGCAAAGCATCAATTTCATCTTAACAAGTCATTTTTGATCAATTTGGATCAAAACATGTCCATTTGCATTCATGGATCAGTCAAAAACAACTCAAACTTAATGTTACTTCCTTATAGTCCTCTTCACAAATCCTGTGATTTTGCATGGTTTTCTGCATTTTTCACCATTTTCAAGTACCCATTTTGCCAATATATTGATCTAGAAAGTTTTTGTAGTCATTAGGATCCATTTGGAAACTTTATTTCATGTTTTTCTAGCCTTTTTTGCAACAAGAAGGATTTTTAGGGATCACAAACTTTTCATGTGCAGTAGCATTAATTATCATAAAACATGCCCAAAAATCCACACAAACTTGGTAAAATGTTCATCATGATGTGACAACTAATTGTGTATTTCAAAAGCATCAAGAAAATCCCATTTGCACCTTGACAAACTCAATTTTCAGGCCAAAATACCAAAAAGCGTTGATTTTGGGGGTCACTGACTTAGTGCTGATTTTGCCTCCAACTGACCTAGTACGGATTTTGGCTTCATCTGACCTTAGCACATATTTTGGGTTCATCTGACCTTAGCTTGGATTTTGGGTCCAATTGACTAAAGTCAGTGCATCACATTATTTGCACGGGTCAGAGAGGTTCATTTTTAGCGCTTTGCATCAGTTTACCACTTGTTGGGATGAAACATCCTGCAGAAGCAATTTCAAAGGCATTATCCAGTGACATGAGATTTTGGAGCAAAATGTAGTGACACCCAATTTCAATGTAGAAAGAAACAAATGGCTATTTTTTGAGCATAAGACCACCCAAGACACCTCCAAGTGACATCAAATCACCCCAATCATGCAAAATGTTCAAATCTGTAACAAATCATGCACTCTAAGCACAAATTCACCTTCTCATCATCATAAGTAACAAAGGTTGAGACTCCAATACAAAGCAAAAGAGGGGGTCTCCATTTGGAAAAATGGGGCATGTGTGCAAGGCACAACACATATATTCCTAGATCCATGCATCTTCATCTATTACTTCCGAAGAAAATAAAATACTTGACTCGGGTATACTATACTCTGGAGAGTAGTCATATGCAGTTCTTCACTAACTAACTAAAATGCCGTATGTGGTACTAGAGATGAGAAAGATTTACATGCAGTTGAAAATTGGATGCAATAAAGCATGTAGAATCTTCACACGAGCTCCTATAACTGATTTGTATACTTTCGATCTTCTGCAAGTGCTCAAACCTATGTTCTGGATATAGTATTTCATCATCCAAAATTGTCTGTGTTACTTCTATCACTTGAATTCTAACCTTGTGGACAATAATAATACCTGATACTATAAGGAAGCATGCATTACACATCTCTGAACATATTCCCAAAACCGCATGGGCACTACTCCAGAGGAATGTGGAGCATTCCAACATGTCTTCCACCATTGTTTTTCATTGTCAAGTCTCAGTCTAGAACACTGTTGCTGATAACTTTCTTTGTTGAAAGAGTAATGACCTAAATTCTTGGATATAGCATGTTAATATCAATATCAACTTAACTACTGAGCTGCAAGACTAAATCTACACTGTGGAGGAACGCAAACCAAAATACTGTAACTCTGCCTTACAATATACACTGTGAGAGCCTTAACCAAACTTCTACAACTTTTCTCTAAGCGCGGTACTTCAAACTAATATGATGTCATTGTAGATATATAGGAAACATGTTATAATAGGTTTACATACCTCCCCAACACATTTCAACATTAGGAAGAGATTACCATTCTTATACTTGGATAGTCTTTCTCCATTTGCTAAGTCTTTTAGACTGACTTCCCTTAAGCATGCCAATTCTATGTCTTCAGCTTTAGTCAAACCACCTCTCTCAAATCTTCCATTTTCCATCAACTTCACCCATCTCTAACCTTAGGTTTACACATATTATGTTGACATCAAAGACAACACATATTGTGAACAATCTCCTTGTTTTTCATTGATGGCAACACCCAGAACAAAATGTGTACAACTACTCCCCCTTAGATGCGTATTCCTCTCTCTGCCCCTTTGACATCAAGGACAAAGGACCTAACATCTTATACTATCTCAAAATTGTATAAACTCCCTCTTACTATATAATTTTTGCAAATAATTCTCCTCCTGAGATGAAAATGCCTCAAAAATTGATGCTATGTACACTATTGTCCTCTATAAGTCTATATACATTCAAAAATTTCTTTTCTACAATACTCTGCAACTCATTTAGAAGGTAGAATGACTTTGTATATTACCTTGAGTTGTGTTAGATTAGATTCCCAAATGGCACTTTCTGAGGCAAGAATATGATTTTGACATTCACATTGCATGTATAAGTCCCCAGCTCCCTCTACACTGCATTGGGTCTTCATCTTCTGATCAACCTTCTTAGCTTCCCCTAGCAACCTAGACAATGAAGCAAGTCTTAAGTTCACTGCTTTCCTCAGCTGACCAAATTGTTTCTTCATTTGTTTTCTCTGGTCTTGAAGTTGTGATAGCTATTCATGAAGACTTTCTAGTTGAACCCTTGTTTATCCATCTTTGTCCTTGGACAAATCATATTCTCCAACCTTTTGAATGATTTGTAACTCAATGGTGTCAATTTGAGATTTGATGTTCTTTGTGGAACTTAGCCATTTTAGGTAGACCAGATACAATGTTGTGACTTCATCAATGCACTCCTTGACCTTCTTCAAATTTTCTTTCAATTTATTATGTGCTTTAGCACATTTGTTAGTTATCTCAACCAACCTTTTATAATCTACCTTTCTTATTGCTTCTTGCTTTGCTTTTTGCTCAACATAGGAAGAATGGTCCTTGAAAGAGCCCACTAATAACTTAATTTTTTGCTTCGGAGGCAGAGAGATATCAATGGTTACCTCTGGTAATCCTTCTTGGATCACCTTCACAACATCCTCAACTGCACTAATCTTCTTAATGTTTTGTTGCTGAAGAATGCACTATATCACCAAGTTGTAGTTTGTGAAGGGGTGAAATGTTTGATATATCAATTTTCCCTTCATGTGTAGGAATCTATAGAAGTTGAGGAGTAATCGCTGGTTCAAATTGTATCTGCAAATCCAACATGTCTTTGAATGAATCAAACCCTAAAGAACTCTAACCCAAGTCTTCCACTCTTTCATCTTCATTTATTAGTGATTCATCCTTGTCTTTTTCATCTTTTGTTCATCATTTGTGTTTTTCATCTTCTTGTTTCTTCTTGTCCTTCTCAGTTTCATCTTGTTTCTTTTCACTCTTTTCTTTCTCTTCCTACTTCTCAAGATTATCTTCTTTCCTTTCCTCATCATTCCCTATATTCCTCGAAGGAGAATTATCATGTTATGTACTAGGGTTAATGTTCTTTGAAGGAGATGTACTACCTTTATCCTGACCTTCTATATTTTGTCTTTGTAGTTTTTAGAGGGGGAGGATCATGTCTTGCACTAGTGTCAGTGTTGTCTAGTGGAGACATATTCTCTTTAGTTTGATCTCCTAAGTTATGAGATTTTGTTTTATTCGAAGGAGGAGTATTCACTTTATCATCTTTCTCACCCATATCACCACTTTCCACAACATTTTCAAATGCTAAGAAATCTATATCCTAAAGGGGTTCATCTGGTATTTGTAGAGAAACTTGTTCACCAACTATCACCTTAGAATTTTTCAATTCTTCAAGGATTTTAGCAGTTCTCTCTAATGTCTCCTTCTCTAATCTATCTATTTCTTCCTTGTCTCTTCCCTTCAAAATATTTATTCTCTTTTTTGTTCTGAACTCCTTTTCTTATTCTTGAGATATTCTAATCTTTTCTTCATTTGTGATGGAAGATCCCACCTTTTCAATTGCCAGTTTCCTCATCTCATCATCATCTGCCATAGGTTTATTTCTATTGTTGGTGAGGTCTACAAGGCTCACCGGAAGCTAATCAATGAACTCAATTAAGGCCACATTGAAGGCCATCATATATCTAATTATTGCTTCCTCAATAGTATCCTTGTCATCAATAGACACCTTGTCATAGAGATCTGTAATTGGTTTTAGAGAACCATGTTCTATTGTAGCATTCATAGTTGCCTCAAGCTATAGAGGCACATGTTCCAATTCTTCTTTAGAAGACTCTTTTGATTTCTTTTATTTTCCTTTTCCTTTTACTTTGGATGTTCCTTCTTCCTCCTTTTTTTCTTCTTCTCTTGTTCTCTTCTTTCTTCTCTCAAGCATGATAGATTCTTCTTCTTCTTCATCATCCTCTTCTACATTCATCAGATTCATTTTTCCTCTTTTTCCTACACTTTAGGTCTATGCTTCTTTGTCTCCATAGTCTTAGTTTGTGTCAGCACTTTAATGGTAGTTCTTCTCCTACTAGGAGATGTGAGACTAGGTCTAGAGGATTTTGAAGATGCAACAATAATAGGGACAAACCTACTTGTCCTTCTAGGAGTTTGTGAGGACCAGGTGCTTAGAGCTTGTTCTGATAAGCCCTCAAGAGTATTGATCATCTCTCCCAATTTAGACTTCATCTTTTTTGCCTTTTCTCCTATATCCTTCTTTTCTTTTTCTTCTGCCTCCTTTTTTATTGTCTTATTGATGATTTCATCATAGGTTCCAAATCTTTCAGTAGAAGGATTCTGAATATGAGGAAAACAAATGAGGTTAAAAACATAAAAAAATGCACAAAAACACAAGTTTATACCTTCAATGCGATCCTCCTCATTAATAAGGTTGAGAGAGTGCACCATTACTCTCTAGCTTTACCCAATGTTGAATGTAGAATGTGGATTGCTCCTTTTTCTTCAACACAATATAATGAGGGATTTGATGATATAATGGATGGAGATTTGGCTATGACAAAGATAAAATGGGATTTAGCTATGGATTGAGGAATGATTTTGGCATGGTAAGGGTATGATGAGAGGAGATGAGATAAATTTGGGCATGGTAAGGATGCTAAGAAGAAGTTATTAAAATGGCTTAGATGAGGGCTCTATTTAAGTTTTTTGGTAAAAGGATGGAGGGTAAGGATTGAAAGCTTAGATCAATGGCTAGGAATTCTTGGGGATTAGGGTTAGGATTCAAGTTGTTGTCTTGTGACAAGTGTCACAAGAGGGTTGGATAAGAGAAATCAAAGGCTAAGATTTGGTCAATAAGATTGGATGGCTCCCATTATTTGTGAATTTTAAATTCACATTGGGAAGGATGAGGAATGAATAAAAAATGATGAAAATTAAAGTGAATTTTTAATTCACATGGGGAAGAGTTCCATTAATGGAGACTAGGATAGGTTAGATGGAGGAGATAAAAGTGAATTTTTAATTCACACGGGGAAGAGTTTCCATTAATCGAGATAAGGACAAGTTAGGTGCGTAAGAGCTCATTTAATGGAGCTTAGGACAAGTGTGAATAAAAAATTACCTTATGTGGAATATAGGTTAATTTTTTATTTGTGGGGTGTGGGAATGAGTGTTAAGTGAGGTTTGATCAAGCTAATCAAGAGGATTAGCTTAATTAATATGGTTGGAGAAAATTAGTAAATGGGTTAATGGATGGTTGAAATTAATTAAATAAGGGTTTATTTAATTAATTTAGGTCTTGGGGTCATGTAGGCTAGGGTAGCAAATAAAATAATAGGTATTTAATCAACTAGGTTAGGGGTAGGCTAATTAGTAGGTTTGATTAATCAGATAAACATAATTTATCTAATTAATTAGGTTTAGGAAAGTGGAGAAGTTAACTAAATAAATATTGAGAATATTTATTTATATAATGAGGGATAGTGTTGTAAGGTTTAGCGATAAATTAGATGAATTAATTTATCACAAGGGATAAATTTGGGATAAATGGCTAACGATGAACGATTAGGAATAAATTAATTAAATAAAATGAATTTATGTCATTAATTGGAATGGATAGTTAGTAATGTGAAGATGTCAAAGGGTGGTTGAAGGGTTAAGACATTTTTAGGTGTCTACATTTGCCCCTCTTTGAAATGGTGTTGTGGCTAAGTAACATTATTTTAAAGAAGTTTAAAATATAGAGCTGGATTGGATAGAAAAAATATTTTATCTTAGAAGAATAGGGTAAGGTTTAGGGATGATTGGTAAGGGTGATGCCCCCTCGAGAGGACAAGTGGGTTGTAAGAACACAGGTTTTCTCTCGAAATGGATGAAATGGATTGGTTGAAGTGGTTGGAGGATAAGGGGTGAGATGAAAGAAGGATGATTTTAGATAGATTGGTTGATGGATGATTATTGTGTTGAAAAAATGATTTAGAGCAATCCTAGGTTTGTTATAGCAAAGTGGATATTTTCACCAAGGTATAGAAGACCAGGGTGATGATGTTTATCCAATATTTGCATGGAATAGACATGCAAACCAAGGGATGATCCCATGCATGCCCAAGATAGTACAACCTTGTCCAGATGAGGAAAGGGGACTCATAACATAAGCCCTTAATACAAACAAGGTATGATGAACCTTAAATGCACAAGAAGATCAATATGCTAGAACTGACCCTACAATCCACAAGATATGAATACTAGCGTGGAGTAATGAGAGCAACCCACAAGCACAACATATAAAAGCAAGACTATGCCCCACTCTAGATGTTTTTGCTACATACCATGATATAGTGAGATCAAGGTAGTTTTGATGTGATCTTTGAATAGGAAAAAAGATAAAAATCAATAACCAAAAGACCAACTGACCCAACAAATAGCCATTGTATCTCTTGCTAAGATGGATGATGATAGGATGGATTCTACTTGTTGTAGGAATGATATATCCATTAAGGTAGGAATTGATGGATGATTGGATCATGCCTATTGTAGGAATGATATATCCTAGGGCATGGTTTTGATGCTTGATGTTGTAAGATCGGTGCAAGATATGATAGTTACAAATTACGGTTGATGTTGATTTGATAGTTGATGATTTTTATTAAAGGTTAATTGCTTTGATAGGTGATGCGATGATTTGGATATTACATTTGGGTCTAGTATAAGCTCAAGAGATAGTGACCATCCAAGCGGGGTTGGATGGGTGCATCTTATGTACCCGAGTACTGGAAACTTCCTTCGTAATCCAGACTGCCTGCATACCCTGTATCCACGGGATCAAGACACATTAAGATGTAGGTGGTGATGATATGTAGTTCTGATTTGTGGTACTGATGTGGGATGATTGATTGGTGATAAGATGTTTTGGTAGGTGATGAGATGTTGATCAAATGATGTTGATTTTGGGATGGATATTTTTGTGATTTTGTGGATATTTCCATTTTTTTTGGATTTTTCTGATTTTGAAGGTTTTGGATGGGGTATGGTTTTATTGTGGCATGGCATTGGATTACATTTAGATAGCCTTTGTGCTAGATACCAATGACAAGGGAACACCAAGTCTAGAGGTGAAGGTGATGGGGTTGGATAGGGGGATTGGCGATGAAAGAGGATGGGTAGCGATTCACGATAGATGGATTGGAAGATATGGATAAGGCATAGGATAGGGATGCATGATATATGGATGGGGGTTTTAGAATTTTATCCAAAGACTAGGTTACAGGGAATCATATGCCCCAATTGCATGATGGGATTATGTTTGGATAGATGAACTTTGTAGTAGATGGATGGAGGTTATGCTTGGAAAGGGAGTTATGCCAAGAGGTGTCCAAAACATGTTTTGATACTTTTCCCCTTGTCTTTATCAAGATCTAAGGAGGAAGATATAGTAGATAGGATGAATGGGAAATGATACGATAAATAGGGGGATGGTGGATAGGAATATGATAGGATAAGGATGGATGATGGGTAAGATATGCAAAGGGTGAAGGATATGATCTTGCCCCCAAGTATAGGGTACAAATGGATGGGAAATGAATTATGCATGATGCCCACAAGGGGTTTTCATCATGGTACTTAACCAAGGCACCAAAAGGAGTGGTTTTCACCATTGGATGATTCTTTTCTCTTTTCTCTTTTCTTGTTTTTTTATTTTTTTAATTTTTTGGTGGAATGGGGACTTTAGCATTAGTTTCCCTAGCAAGTGGAAGATAGTCCCATGTTGGATAGCATTATGGATGACGATTGCATGGATGTTCTTGTTGACCCATTTTCCTCTGCCTAGAGTCAAATAGTTCACCTTGAAAATCTTATTGAAACTTAACCCTGCAGGCCTAAAATCCTTCAATTTCCAGTGCTCTACCTTGCAAATTTCCTAAATAATCCTTATGAAAAACCCAGAAAATCTAGGCCCTGGACTTAGTGTTTTGCCCACCTTTTGGCCTTGGTCATCAAAAGTTAGGGTTCCTGAACTTGCAAAAATAAAAAAATTGACTAAGGCATTTTGACGGGTTTTTCTCTCATCGGTGATTTTCAAAGGTTCAAAACTTCAATGATTCATTGACTTGGCTTTTCTCTGACAATGAAGGATGGATGGGCAAGCATAAAATTGACTAAGGCTTTAAGTCAAGCTTTCCCTGGGTCGGTGAACCCGAAGGATTTTGAACCTTTTTTCATAGGTTCGAGACTTTAGAAGTTGAGTGACTCAGTGACTTCCCTAGTGTGTCCCCCTTTTTTACTACTTTTATGAATGTATTAAATGGGACCTTTAAGTTGTGTTATGTGGTGCCAGATCAGACTCTCTAGGAGGACACATAAATCTTGACCATTCCCCACCAGCCTGAGGGGAATCTTTCTAAGATGATGATCCCTTACGGGGTAGCGAGTGGAGGTGCCACGTGGAAGGATCTCACAAGATCGCAGACCATTGACGCTGATGTCACATTTCTTCCACGCAGCTGTGAAATGAAGACAACTGTAATGTATATCAGGGGCTCATGGCCATAAGATTGAAGATTTTAAGTCCACGAAGGAAGTACTGCTAGGTGTCAGGTAGAGAAGTGAGCTGCAGGAATGAAAAGGTATATGAAAAAGGTACCATGTTGAAGGCTTAGAGCACTTTTGCAAAGCCAAAAGAGGATGGCTCATAGATTCACTGTGTGACTGTGGAATGGTGCCACATGTCCACATCAGACAAAAGGAAGAATAAAGGAATTTTAAAAGGTAATGGTTGCTGGTGGAATTTATAATGATCTTTGATCTAACCTAAAGGCAACCTCATCGATGACTAAAATTCAAATAGGAATTTTAGGCATCCCGAGGGCAGGAAATATGCAGGTTCATTTGGCAGAGAAATTCAGAGGCCGATTATTCAAGGATTCAAAATTGATGAGACTCAATTTCAAAGGTTTCAAAGTTTAAAGTGTTGTAAAATCTTTGCTCAGGGGTTTTGCTTCATCTTCCATCTAAGACCCTATCTTCTCAGCTACCCCTTGAAAGATATGTGTTAAATTAATTTTTATAGGTCAATGAATCAGCTACTTGTATTAAAGGAGAAATATCTTCTAGCTGCTCAATGGACTTCAAATATCTTCTATAGTTAATTCTTACAGATAAACATCCCTTCAGATAGAGATATTTTTTGATAGATCCCATAGGGGTGAATTTATTGTAACCTAATTAGGTCAACTTGGAAAATGCTATATATGCATGTTAAAAGATGTATTGTTGGTGGGTTGTTCTTATGGGCTATTGTAGAATAGAAAATTTTGTAACCAGGCCTCTATAATGCAGTTGCAGGAATGGCTAGATTTGATGGTCTATGCTCTTCTCCTGAGCCTTTCATGTCTCTAGTTTTGTTCACCAATGAATGTAATTGGTTATTCTATGTCTATCTTTTTGCATGATTCTCTCTTTTGTAATGGCTAATTGGCCTCTATAATCAATATAAACTAGGATATTTGCCTCTCTTTTATTATTCTAGCACTGCGTCTGCTCTTTGGATTAGTGTGAGCAATGTATTGTGGGAAAAATGGTCTCTTTCATTTGTCCATTTCATTGCCTTGGCCTTTGTTAGAAATAATATGAGTCTATGTGAGTCTTTTTAGTTTTGAGATTATTACTATGTCAAGTCAGTTGCAGTTAAATCCATTAAATCTGGTGCATCACCCTTATTTCAATTTAGTTTCTTCCTAACCCTTTTCCCCTACAAAGCATTAGAACTAGGTTTAGATAGTTTTCTCTAATCATTAGGATTATAATGAGGAACTAGCCTTCTCTAGAGGCCTGATCTCAACTTGTAAGGTCCCACATCTTGAGATCATTCCCATTGTGTCATTAGAATGCTTGGACTCTCTCCAAGTTGGGTGCAATTCGATGTGACAACAACTCTTAGATAGGAGAAGATGTAACGGATGGTGGATAGTGGATTATGATGTGAATTATGTAAGGTTTATGCAAAAGCATGGACCATAGGGATGTGATGGGGGAGATATGTAGGATAGTGGATGAAAGATGGAGTGATGTAGGTATGTGGGAATGCCATGTGGTGGAGGGGAACCAAGACCAATGGTTGCACGCACTATTTTGGATTTTGAATCTTATTTTTTAGATGAGGGGTGGGTAGTAATGGGGATCAGGATAGGAGATTTTTGGATGGTTGATTTGGGGTTTTAGGGACCCAAATAGACTTAGGATTTGTGCAATTTTTGGATGGGGAATGTGATGTTTAGGATTTTTGAGAGTTGGAGGTGGATGCCTCATTTGGATTGCTTGCTTTTTTTTAGGACCCATATCATTTTTGTTTTTGTTTTTTCTTTTAATGGTGTGGGATTTGGTAGCCTTTTGGATTTTTTATTTTTCTTAGAAGGGATAACATCTTTAGACTTTTGTGGGTGTTTTTCTTTATGAAGAAAGGCATCCAAATTTTTATTTTTGAAGCCCATGGGTTTGATGGTATCTTCTATTTTTTATGATGTATGCTTTAGTTGGTCTTGATTGGGGATTTTAGGGAATTTATGGGTGGAGGGTGTTGTGCCTTGCACACATGCCCCATTTTTCCAAATGGAGACCCCTTTTTTTTTCTTTGGCTTGGAGTCTCAACCTTTCCTCTTTATGACAATGAGAGGGTGAATATGTGCTTAGAATGTAGGATTTGCTTCAAATTTGGGTATTTTGCATGTTTGGAGTGATTTGATACATGTCTTTCATAATTGATTTGGAGGTGTCTTGAGTGGTCTTGTGCTTAAAACATAGCCATTTGTTGCCTTTTGTGCTAAAATTGGGTGTTACTGCATTTTTCTCCAAAATCCTATCACTAGATATTGTCCTTGAAATTGTTACTGCAGGATGTGTCATGTTGAAATTCCTAGTTTCCAAGTCTTAAAGTTACAAAATCATGTCAAATATTGCGAGATTTCACTAAGAGTTTCATATACTTTCATTCTGACACATGGTCCTGAAGCCCTAATTTGGCTAAGTCTAAAACCCTAAAAATCTTGAAAAATGGCTATGTTTGAAATCTGGTGGAACCTCAAAAATCTAGAATCTGCATATTAAATCCTATGTATCTGAAACCTATCTCAAACATCCTGATAGTATATTTCAAAATATTTAAAGTATATTTCAAAATATCTAAACATATACTTAAATATATTTTGAAATATATTACCACCTAGGACATTTCAAAATCTAGTGCCAAAAACAACCCCTACTGCAGTTAGCGCTAAAAAGTCACCTCACTACCTTGCACCAAAAACAGACCCTACCAACTTGTGCTAAAACCCCACTTCACTAACATGTGCTAAAATGGGTTCCTGCTGACTTGAACTAAAAATCACTTTCACCGCCTTTGATCGATAGGTTAGTTGGACAAAAAATTAGTGCCAGGTCAGTTGGACCTAAAAGTAGCGCTAAAGCCTATTGCGCTAAAAACAAACCACTTTGACCTGCGTTAAAAAGTGCCCTCACCGACTTTAGTCGGTACACCGCAAAATTTGTGGTAAAGTGGTAGTCCATGAAATCCATGCTAAAGGTGTTAGTGCTATAATTGCATTGCACTAACTTTTAGTCCATGACACCCAAAATTGACGCTAGGTCAGTGAGACTCAAAATCAACATTTTTTGACATTTTGGCCTGAAAATTAATTTTTTCAAGGTGCAACTTGGATTTTCTTGATGAATTTGAATTACATATAAATCTATCACATCATGACCAACATTTTTACCAAGTTTGTGTGGATTTTGGGAATGTTTTACAACAATTAATGCTACTACACATGAAAAGTTAGTACCCCCTAAAAGTCCCACTTTTTGTAAAAAAATGCTATAAAAATGTGAAATAAAAGTCCCCAAATGGATCCTAATGGCTACAAAAGCCTCCCATATCTTCATATTGGACAAATGGGTACTTGAAAATGGTAAAAAATGCAAAAAATCATGTGAAAATCACCAGATTTGTGAAGACGTCTATAAGTAAGCAGCATTGAGTTTGAGTTGTTCCTGACTGATCTATGGCTACATGTGGACATATCTTGATCCAAATTGATGGAAAATGATTGTTTATGATGAAATTGATGCTTTACATTGTGAATTGCAAGTCTTGGAGGACATAGGAGCTTGTTGAAGTTGTCTTGGAAGAATGAACACACAAAGGTACCTTGCTAACCCAGAAATACAAAATCAACACTCTATCAACCAGATTGTTGTTGAACATGCAAAAGCAAGTTAGTATGATGTCTAAGATGATGGAGATAGGCCTCAGGAGTTGGGAGACATTGAAGATCATGCGTATTTCATGGTAGTTCTTGCAGATCCTGTCTAATGTCGAAGGCATGTTCACACTTGTTCATAGCTGTCCCAGTAGTTTAGTCATGCAATAATTATCTAGCAAGTATCAAGTTGGATATACCTTCACCAAAATTTGCCACATACTCCTCTTGATCTAGTCAACACTTGGAATCCCATCAAGCCACATCAGCTCAAGTTTTCACATGTCATGTGACTTCATTTTGATGTCTTTCCACCTTGGAAAGTGGCGCTTTATCATGTACAACCAAATGGGTATCCATTTTGTATAGATTCAATGTATTTGCAAGCTGTGTTTTATTTTTTTTCCTAAAGGACAAATGCAAATTCAAAAATGCAACAAATTGATGTATCTCATTAAATGCCATGTAATCTAGACCATTGGTGTTGAGTTAATCTCCATCGTCCATTCAAAAGCTCGGTATGGTGCCTTTTCTATAAATAGGCTATCATTTTCTCTCATTGTAAGTAAGATTTGATAGTGAATTGTTGAGACTCTGCCAAAATTTAGTCAATAGAAAGCAAGTTTTATAGGTTGCTGGGAATTTGTGTTTATGTGATATCTCATTTTGGATTTCATGGTTTGTGTCAATCTAAAATTAGTTGATATTCATTTACATTAGTGATTAATTAATCAAATATTTGATGAATTTCTTGTCCATACCATTGATGGCTTGCTGATTGTATTTCATTGTGCATCGTTAGTCTGGGCATAGTTTATGAGATAAGTTCAATTGTATGATTTCATTGAGTTGTGCCAAGGATTGGGTGTTTGATGAAGCCTCTACAATTTGAAAATCATTGCATTTCATTAGAAGATTGCATAATTTTTGTGGTATTATGGGCTGCCTAGTTAAATAGGATTTGTTTATTATTGGGAATATGTCTATCTATCTGTGTTGATCATTCTTGTAGCTATCTATAGGATTTCTTATCCCATTTCTCTCCCCCTTTACCTTTTGTATTTTATTTAATCAATCTTTGTTAGGTTAGGTTATAAGTAACATCTACATTACAAATCTTCTGAAAGAATCATATGGTTTCTGCATACATACTGCTTTCATATCTTATAAACATTATCAAATGTAAGACCCCTTATTGGCATAGCTAGTACATCCCACTGAGATATTCCACGCAACCTAAGACCTAGCTATATTATCCTTAGGCCAGTCCTATCTTGGATAGGATACCTTTTTCAAGAGAGGTGAGATAGTCTTTATTTCACCTGCGTTGTTGTGTGCTAAAAACACCATCAATAGAGGGGTTAAAAGTAGATTTATGGATAAATGAATGAGAGGATTTGAGGATAGGGATATTAGTAGTTGGGAGGATAGGAGGATAAGAGGATTTAATTTTAGGAGTTGGAAGTATGGGAGGATAAGGGGATTTGGTGATGGGGATGTTAGGAGTTGGTAGGATAGGAGGTAAAATGGATTTAATAGGGATATTTGGAGTTGGAAGTAGTGGAGGTAATTTTGATGGAGGAAGATGGATGGTCACATAATTTTGAAAATGACATGATAATGGAGGGGGAATGACAACATATGATTTTGAGGTATGATGAGATGCACTGGATTTGGAATTGGATGAATGGACTTTGGAGGATGGGCAGATGTTACTAACATGTTTAGATTCTTTGCCTTGGGATGTATAGGCAAGGCCATGCAAGGATGGATGGAATGTTGTGTGGATGGGCTCCAAGATACCTTGTTGAAAAAGGCCTAAACCTTTTCCTTGATATTTCATATGTTGGAGCATATGACATGCAATGGGGTGTTTGGTGCTTTGGAAACAAGACAGGAGTCCATTATTTGTTGGGTTAAGATAAGTGGTAGGTGGATGTTGTTCACCTCCTATGAGGGAGTCACCACGAATGAAAGTGCCTTTTTCAAGTGGATAAGAGGATGGATTTGGGATGGGATTGGTAGATGGGGGTAAAAGATTAGTGGGGCATGATAAAGGGGTGATAGAAGGTGGTGAGGGATCAATAAATTTATCACTAGATGGGGGAGGATTAGGGGTGGGATTAGATGGGATGGTTAGATCTTGATTAGGATAGGGGGTTGATGCTTCAACATGCTTTAAATTTGACTCTAGGCATAGCTCATATGTTTGCATGGAGGTGGAAGTGATTTGGATAGATGTGGTGGGTGCTTGGATGGATGTGTTAGCTGCTTGAGTTATGGGTTCTTGAACAATGCTACATGATGTTTATTGACTTATGATATGAGATTGTTCAAGACTTTTGGTGGGTGTTGGATTGCATGAGGGTGTTTGATTCCTTGCTAATAGCCAATGAATGGCATCCTTCATGAGTGTATGGGTTGAAGAACGATATAATTGATCGATAGTAAGAGTGGATGGTGTAAGATTAGGTAGCGATAGTTCTTGGATGGGTTCAAGGATAAGTGTTGGATTAGATGGTGGTGTTGGAGGGGTGGGGTATTTGGAGGGCTCTCTAGCTTCTATTTTTCTTCAGAGACTATCCCTTAAGGATTCATTGGATGTTCTTGGCTTAAGATTTGGAAGGTCTGATGGTGGAATAGATGTTGGATTAGATGGTGGATGGATGATAGGGGTTGATGGATTGGGAGATGGATTAATGTTGATAAGGTTGGGGTGATATTGTGGTGGGCAGATTGAGATTGATGAATTGTAAGGTAGATATGGTGATGGATTAAGGTTGATAGGATTAGAGGGATATTGTGATGGAGGGATTGGAGGATTCAGATTTGCATGGGGAAATGGTTGTTGATATAGAATTTGAATTTCAGCCACGAGGTGTGCTAGATTGGTGCTCCCTTAATCAAAGTTATCATGACAAAGGTTGGGGGATGAATAAGTTGGAGGTATTAATTGGTTGGATAGGTATGATGGTATATTAGATGAAGGTTGATATGAGGTTGATTGGGGTGACATGTAAGATGTTGAAGGTTGATATAAGGTTGATGGGGTGGATATATATGATTAATTTTGGTATAATGAAGATTGATATGATGAAGATGGAGTAGGGGCTTGGGATTCTCCAATGGTAAGGTGTGCTAAGGGGATATCTTTAATGATGTTTTTGCATTTCTCCTTAGTGATAGGATCAAAATTCTCATAGACATATTTAACTCTTTATAAATGTTGCATTGCCACATAAGGATCCATTTTGTTAGAGAGATATGGGATGATGGAGGATAATGGGTGATAGTGATGTTTTGGGGATCAAATTTCAAGACCTTAGGATGATTTGACTTGATTTAAAGGATGGATGACTCTGTATATTTAAGATAGACTAATGATATCAAGTAAGAGGGTTGATTGGGTTGATTGTTGATTTTGATGACTTACTTAAGATAGACTAATGATCTCAAGCAAGTTTGGATAAAGGTTGATGATGATCAACTAAGGTCTTGATTTTTGATTGGGTTGATTTTGATTTGGACTTTGTTAATGATATGGATAGTTGTGGTTGGGCTTTTGGATGAGAGAATTGATGGAGGATGAAGGAGACTAAGTCCATAACCAAGGTTTGATTTGCAATGGATGATTATTGATTAATGATTAGGGATTGGAATGTTTGATTGGAGTGGATAATAGATGAGGGATGATTGATGTTGGATTTGATTTGGATGAAATTGATCAAATGGATGAAGGAATGGGATTAAGAGAATGATAATGAATTGGATTAAGGATGATGAGGATGATTAGGATGGTTGATATGAAAGAGGTATGATGGGATGAGTGATTAGGAAGATAATATGAGATTAAACTCAAAGATGGGGATTAATTAATCTCAAATGATGGGATTTGATAAATGGAGGGGGTGGTTTTGTGGTGCTGTGAGGAAAGGATGTTTTTGATGGGAAAAATTAATTTTTGGACAGGCTGAAGAAGGCACTAAAATATATGCAGAAGGCACTAAAATAGAGGGAAATGGCACCACAAATCAGGGATATGGCATTAAAATAGTGGATTATGGCTCCAGAGAAAATGGTGCCACAGGCAAATTTTTAGGTGCCAAACAGAGGAGCTATAGCACCAAAGTGAGATAGTGTCTTAGATTTTGTCTAGGTTTTTGGTAAATTTTTGGCTTGTTCTGTCTCAATTTTTGGATTTTGAAGATTAAATGATTGATTTGGAAGTGTCAAATGTTTCATTGGTTCAATGATGTAGGTGGCTTTGGATAATGTCAATGATAGTTTCCTTGGCAAGCATACAAACACTCCAAACAAGAGAATACAATGGCCAAAGGTTTGACGAGAAGTACAAGCATGATGTGTATGTTCAAGAATCCCCTCAAGGACCAAATTTCCATGGGTATAAACACAGGTGAAAACACTTGAAGATAATGGTTAATCTACCTAAGGTCAATGTGAATGGCAGTTTGTCAAGCCCACAACTTGGAATCTTTGACTCAAATGTCAGCACATTGGGAAGAAAGTTTACACATTATATTCTCTTTGTGATAGCGGATGGATAGGGGCCTCCTAGAATGGAAGGATGACCCAATCATCCTTTCTCTAGAAAGCTACATATAGCTTATGCTAATCCAAGGATTCCCATCTCATCTCTAGGAAGCCATATGGTGAGAATCTAGAGAGGATTATGTCTCCTCTTGCCTTGAACAAACCACCACAAGGTCAAAAAATGGGTGGGCTTCAAAGATAAAGGTGTTTAGTGGGGGGTATTCAAGGGACCGGTATGTTATGAGTGTCTAGCAAGCCACTTAAGGAGTCTCATATAGACAAGGTACACCTCCATTCAAACTAGCATTGTATTGTAAGTGCTAATACCAGTTAGACTTGGCTTTTGCCTTATCCTTTTATATATAGCAGACCAAACGAAAGTACTGCTTCAGGTCATTCCCTTAGGGGTGAGTACCTATTTTCTCACCAAGGCAGGCCTCTCTACGAAAATGAAAAAGAAAAGAGTAGAACAATTTCTCTTCACCCAAGATCCTTATTAAGGTGAGGGGAGAGGATACTTTGATTCTATCCCTTGGGATCTACTAACACCACGTGTAAGTGCACCAAACATTTCAAACAAATCTAAGTTTTTTTTAAGGACCCAAATCAAAGTGTTCCTACATTTGTGCAAATAAGTTTATTTTAAATGCAACAAATCAAAATCTTTTCTAAGCTAGACACCCAAAGTTCATTTTAGTGCACCAAAGAAAATATTTCTAAGTTAACAAAAGCCCTGCAAGGAAATGTTAGTAGTTGGATTTTTAGTCTTGGACAAACATTATTTTTCCTTGCAAAACCTTGTGAAACACTTGCACAGATCCCAAAGTTAGGCCAAAATATAATACCCAAATAGACTGTACTGGTGCCAAAAAATAGAGAAATAGTGCTACAATTAAAAGAAAAGGCGTCAAAATACTAACAAGGCAATATTTTGACTGACAACAGAGAATAAAACCAAATGGTGCCATAGATAGATAGAATGGTGTCAAACCTAGAGATGACACTAAAATTTATAGAGATGGCATCAAAATGTTGAGAAATAGTGCTAAAGTGTGTTTTTACCTAAACTTACCCTATTCTCTGAGCCTGATAGCACCAAACTATATGTCGAAGGCACCACAACAGTGAAATGTCCCTAAAAAGATTCAAAAACACATTTAGTCTCAAAATATTAACTCAAACAAGGTTAGTATTCATCCCCCTACCAAGAAACATTCAAAAGACCAGAAGAGAGGTGATAAATAGGGTAAAAAAAACAAAATGATCTAGGGTTAGATAGAAAAATTGTTGTATATACCCCTAGATAAATTTTGACATTATAACCCCCTATTTCTTTGTGTTTACTATCAAAATAGAGAGCAAAGAAACCTAAACACTTGTTAAAACCTATAAAAAGCATTAAAATCTAAACATAAGCTTTCAGGTTAATATCAATGTCATCCCAAGATAGGACCAAAACATAGCCGGATGTGGCCAGAAATCTAGGAAATGGAACCAAAGTGCGAACCGATGGCACCAAATTGAGAGGTTTTAGTACTAGAACCTACAAACCACACTTTCTTTGCAAAATACTCAAGCAACAAAATGTTATATAGGGACCTAAGGGTCCCATCGAGCATGCCAAATGAAGACGAGGAAAACAAATGAGGTTAAAAACACAAACAAAATGCACAAAAATACAAGTTTATACCTTCAATGTGATCCTCCTCCTTGATAAGGTTGAAAGAGTGCACCCTTACTCTCTAGCTTTACCCAATGTTGAATGTAGAATGTGGATTGTTCCTTGTTCTTCAACACAATATGATGAGGGATTTGATGGTAGATTGGATGGAGTTTTGGCGATGACAAAGATAAGATGGGATTTAGCTATGGATTGAGGAATGATTTTGGCATGCTAAGGGTATGATGAGAGGAGATGAGAGAAATTTGGGCATGGTAAGGATGCTAAGAAGAAGTTATTAAAATGGCTTCGATGAGGGCTCTGTTTATAGTTTTTTGGTAAAAGGATGGAGGGTGAGGATTGAAAGTTTAGATCAATGGCTAGGAATGCTTGAGAATTAGGGTTTGGATTGGAGTTGTGGTCTTGTGACAAGTGTCACAAGAGGGTTGGATAAGAGAGATCAAAGGCTAAGATTTGGTAAATAAGATTGGATGGCTCCCATTATTTGTGAATTTTAAATTCACATTGGGAATGATGAGGAATGAATAAAAAATTCATTTCCATGGGAGAGTGTGAGGATGAGAATAAAAGTGAATTTTTAATTCACATGGGGAGGAGTCCCATTAATGGAGACTAGGACAAGTTAGATGGAGGAGATAAAAGTGAATTTTTAATTCACATACGGAAGAGTTTCTATTAGTGGTGACTAGGACAAGTTAGGTGTGTAAGATCTCATTTAATGGAGCTTAAGACAAGTGTGAATAAAAAATTACCTTATGTGGAATAAAGGTTACTTTTTTATTTGTGGGGTGTGGGAATGAGTGTTAAGTGAGGTTTGACCAAGATTTAATCAAGAGGATTAGCTTAACTAATATGGCTGGAGAAAATTAGTAAACGAGTTAATGGATGGTTAAAATTAATTAAATAAGGGTTTATTTGATTAATTTAGGTCTAGGGGTGATGTAGCCTAGGGTAGCTAATTAAATAATAGGTATTTAATCAACTAGCTTAGGGGTAGGCTACTTAGTAGGTTTGAATAATCAAATAAACATAATTTATCTAATTAATTAGGTTTATGGAAGTGGAGAAGTTAACTAAATAAATATTGAGAATATTTATTTAATTAATGAGGGATATTGTTCTAAGGTTTAGTGATAAATTAGATGAATTAATTTATCACAAGGGATAAATTTGGATAAGGGTGAATGATTAGGGTTAAATTAATTAAATAAAATGAATTTAATTAATTAATTCGAAGGGATAGTTAGTGATGTGAAGATTTCAAAGGGTGGTTGAAGGGTTAAGACATTTTTAGGTGTCTACAGATCATGTGGCTTGCTAAGCAATATATCAGCATATCCAATCAAATCAAATTTAGACACTTCATATGGAAGAGTGGTTATCGAAAAGGTTCTTGGCTCTATAGCCTTCATGTAGCAATTGTCTTTTTCTACCATGAATGTAATATCATTCTTATATTTCTCAATAACTTTTATTGGTATCCTTTCTCGTTCTTGTATATTAGTTTGAAAGGTTTTGAAGAAGCCCCAAAATAGTGTGACACAATTTTTATGATCAAGAAAACTAAGTATATAGTTTTTAATTTGGTAAGAAATAGCCTGGGTATCTATCTTCCACACCATACCATTCATTGGAGGTAATTCTTTCAAAAAATGGAACATAAGACAAATGATTAAGGACCCATACCAGAATTTGTACTTTGTCTCCTTAGTTCTCTTCAAATTATCTAACAATTACTACTGTAGAAGTTCACAGAGGTCATAATCCTTCTCTTGTTTCACCATTTGATGAGCTATGTATATTGTAGTGGTGGTGGCAGTCCCCTCTCCATTTATGTAGTAAATCTTGTAAGAAATTCCCATAGTAGCATACCAGACCCCTAGATCAGTGATATCATCCATTGTTAGGGTTCTCTTATCAATTTTTTCTCTGGTAAGTCTCATTACTTTTTCATTCTTCACTACTTTCAATAGAGGTACTAGTATGGAGGAGCATAGTCCAGTCACGACGTTGATGGATTCTTTAGAGATCATATAGGGCTGGTCAAGGTAGAAAAAGTCATCATGTATTTGACTTAGGGCAATCTTGACCCAATATTCCTCATACTAGAAATTAGGGAAACCCTTCCAAATATCCAGTTGTTTTTCTTCAATATTTTTGAATTCTATCTTTAGTTGAAAGTCATCATCTAATAAATGATCAATCCTGAATTGTTCCAGCTTCAAGTGATCATACCCATCTAGTTGTGAATGGATGTATATCTGGACATCCTCAGTGTGTAACACATTGAATGGAATGTAGGAAAATGCACCATATTTGTCGGTCTCGGAGGATTTAAATGAATGTTTATTGAATTTAGGTCTTGATTTCCCCACAACATCAATTACTATAGGTGTTGCCACATGATAATACTTTCAAAATCTAGAGTTTAACCAACAAAAATGAGAAATACCTATTAATCTAGTAGATAGGGTTTTCACCAATGCTCTGCTGAAAACCTTTTTCTCTTATTTGTATCTTCAACATTCTTGACTTTCAAAATGAGATCAAAATTATCAAATATTTCCTATATAGTCTTCTTACCAACCATGACTGCTCTACATTAATTGCATTCTTTGTTTTGACCTAATTCACCTTTTTATTAAACAGAAACTTGTGATCATTCAACAATCCTCTGCAAGTAGTCCAATTGCTCCAAAATTTTGATAAAAAATATTCATAACATTGTCTTAACATTTTCAAACAATTTCTAGCCAATATGCTAAGGATTTCAACATCTTATTCATTCAAGGGTTTTGAAAGTGTCTGCAGTTGCAACTCCCCCAGAATGAATCTTCCTCCCTTTTAATTTCTGGAGGATCCATCTGCACTAGGCAGAGGTGCTGATCCTTCCTTTACCCCATTCTCTTCCTTCTTCCTCGCTTTCCTATACATTTCCTTCTTTTATAGAGCAATGTCAACCTTCCTTTGGGAAGCAAAGGACCTTGCACTCTTTCCACTGCAAAACCTTGCAATGTGTCCTATTTTATTGCAATTGTAGCAGGTGGTATTGGACTAGGGAGCATAATCACCTCTTCTTACATTAGATCTGTAGTCAATAGCCTTATGAC
This sequence comes from Cunninghamia lanceolata, assembly GCA_027924645.1. Taxonomy (NCBI): domain Eukaryota; kingdom Viridiplantae; phylum Streptophyta; class Pinopsida; order Cupressales; family Cupressaceae; genus Cunninghamia; species Cunninghamia lanceolata. Next base: position 9,174,064 of record BSBN01000934.1, read on the forward strand.
CATACTTGTTACATGTGTAACAATAACCATAGAAGAACTAAGAGTTCCTAGCATTGTTCTTGTTCATGAAACCATTCATCATCATTTTGCTTTTGTATCCATTAGCCTTATGATTAACTTTGTTCTAAGCATGACACTAACCATGAGAGCTTACAACATTGTACCTAGGAGGCCTAAATGAATTCTAATTTTTCTTTCTTCTGCATTTAATAGCCTTGTGACCAAATTTATTACAAGCATAGCAATTACCATTGAAATCTTGAGGATACCTGATAGGAGAAGTTTGTTTAGGTGCAGGCTTTTCAAAATTATTCTTCTTATTCTTCTTTTGTCTCTAGATAGGAGTGAATTCATCTTATTTTACATCTATAGAGGCATTCTTCTTAAGATCTTTAGTGCAGGCCTCATCCTTCCTTGTTTCAAACTTTCCTTCTGATTGGAAGTTATCATATAAGTTTTCTGATGCACTGATTATAGGATTTTTCCCCTTTTCAAAACGAAGCCCAGATTTTTCTTTTGCCAACTTTTGAGAGTTAATTATCTCATCAAGAATTTTAGATCCTCCTTTTAGTTTTAGTCTATTGTCAGTATGTTCTTTTTCCTTTTCCATTTCTTTCCTCAGAGTGACAACTTCTTCCTTAAGTTTTGAACATTCAGCTACTTTCTCATTGAGCTTCATATTTAGGCAATCTTCAATCCTTTTGCAATCTTCAACCATGAATTTCAAATTAGAGATCATATATTCTTCCTCCTTGAGCTTAATGTCACCTCCGTTATCTCCTTCTATTTGAGCTTTTAGTTTTCTAATTTCTTCTTTTGATTATTTTGCCTTTGTCTTCAATTTCACAATTGTCTCCTTTGGTTTTTCAAGCATGTCCTCATATTCCTAATTTAGTTCTCTTGCTTCATCCAAATCCTCTAGGGTAGACCGGAGTTCTCCTTCAAGGTCAACATCATCTAGGTTGAGATCCCAACCTTCAGGTTCCATTGCTTCTAGATCTGGTTCCAGAACAAATACATCATTATCCATAGCTTTAGATTCCATGTGTTCCAGTGTAGGATCTACCTCAACTATTAGGCTTCTCAAAGGTACTTGGCTCTGATACCAATTGTTGAACAAACATAGATGTTGAGAGGGGGGTGAATCAACATATATTAAAACTTAATTACGTCATTTGCAGATCAGATCCATTTACTTAGACAACAAAAAGTAAAACATGCAACACATTCATCAACACAATGATAGCAATATTTTTTACGTGGAAAACCAAAAACTAGGAAAAACCATGGTGAGTATTAACTCACAATATAATACTCACTACTATATAAAAGTTTACAACATTGTTTTAGGGCTACTACCCAAGGACGCTACAAGTCCATGCTTACTTTGTTTTAGGGCTACAACCTAAGGAAGCTACTACTCCATGTATAAGTCTCACTTCTACAAAGAATAACAATGATAAACAAAACTATGAAATGCTATGAAAGAAGAATCTGACTTATGCTGATGTTGCAGACCTCTTTTCTGCACAATTACTCCATCATTTTGACTTTACACACTTCATACTGCTCATTCTATTCTATCACCTTTGTACTCACTTATCTAAGTCACAAATGAATTTGTTCTTCTATTTATATCCTTTGCAACTACTTGAAACCATAATTAGGTCAGCACCAAAAAGATCTTAAGATGAGACGTGTAATTCTATATGGGTCAGATTGGAAGAAATATATTTTAAGTTGTGAATCACTTAACAAGGCACAACAAGGTTAATTGCATCTTAACACATCCTTCAATATTAAAACCATCGATCAGGAACCACGACACATGAGGGAAACCAAGTTGTCATCTCAAACTACACAAACACTTCTAATTATTCATCTTCACACCATTGGGGAGAAGCGAAAAACACCATGCAGACCAATGTTTCAAAAATGTATCTTCTTGACAACATCCATACATCACTCACCTAAAGTACCTAATTATACTATGCATCCGCAAAACAAGGAACATACTAAACTGATGAAAATAGGGCATTCCAAGCATATTGTAACACATCCAGACTTGTGATATTGCCTTGTGTTACACCAAACAATTTGAAACTCTTAGAAATAAACTTATACATCATTATGCATATATTCCTAGATCCCCACATCCTCATCTATTACTTCTAGAGAAAATCAACTACTTGACTCAGGTATACTATAGTCAGGAGGGCAGTCATATGCAATTCTTCACTAACTGACTTAAATACATTATACGGTACTAGATATACGATAGATTTGTATGTGGTTCAAACATGAGATGTAATAAGGCATGTAGAATCTTTGCACGAGATCCTATAGCTTATTTGTATACTTTCCATCTTTTGTAAGTGCTCAAACCTATGTTCCATAGAATATTTCATCATCTAGAACTATCTGTGTTACTTCTGTCACTTGAATTCTAACCTTGTGTACCATAATAACACTTGATATTGTGAGGAGTAATGCATTACACATCTCTGAACATATTCCCAAAACCACATGGGCACCACTTCTCTTGCAGATGAATGCGGAGCATTCCAACATGTCTTCCACCATTGCTTTTCACTGTCAAGTCTCAGTCTGAAACACTGTTGCTGCTACATTTCTTTGCTTAAGGAGTAAGGACCTGAATTCATGGATATAGAATATTAATATCAATATCAACTTAACTACTAAACCACAAGACTAAATCTTGCACTATGGAGGAATGTGGACAAAAATACTATAACTCTACCTTAAAATATACTTTGTGAGAGATTTAACCAAACTTTGGAAACTTTTTTCTAAGTGCAGCACTTCAAAATAATAGGATATCATTGTAGATATATACGAAACATGTTATAATAGGTTTGCATACCTCTACAACACATTTGGAAATTAGGAAGATTACTATTCTTATGATTGGATAGTCTTTCTCCATCTGCTAAGTCTTCTGAACTGACTTCCCTTAAGCATGCCAATTCTATGTCTTCAAATTTAGTCAAACCATCTCTCTCAAATATTCCATTGTCCATTAGGTTCACCCATCTCTGACCTTAGGTTTACATATATTATGTTGACATCAATGACAACACATATTGCCGACACCGTCTATATCACATAATTGTAGTAGGGATAAGAGGGAATAATGATATTTATATATGTCTACGCTGTTATTTATTAAATCTAATAACCTCTATCAAGCTTAGCATTTCATTTCAAAGTTATTTGTAGGGGTGAGTATAGAAAATAGTATGAATATTTACTATTAGTATGACAAAAGAAAATAAATAGAAGATTAGACAAGGCCTAAGAACTATTTGACAAGATGTCTCAAGGGAAAGAGACTATAAAATTCCATGCTAGGTCATAATGAGATGCCATAGATTATATGAAACTTCTAAAAGTATATAAATTAATTTCTTTCCCAATAGGGTTTAGATTTGTGTTTGTAAAGAGAGTAATGGCACCTCTCACTTCAGATTTGTAGTTGTAATTCCTATTATTTTTTCATAGACCTCTTAAAATTATGGGTCATATTCTATGAAGTGGGTGGTAACCTGCCAAATGACTGAATTTTATTTTACTTTAGTAAATAATGGTTAGTAGTCTCTTCTTGGTCCTGTTTTACAAGAGGACAATAATAATAAAGGTCAATATGCAACCACATCTCTTAGATTTTGGCTCCATGTTTCATTTGGAATTCTTGGCAAATAGGACAATAGTAATAAAAATATATACTCACCTATTTCTACTTTGATTCGGTGTTGTGTAGTATGTTTACGAATGTATAGCAAAAGGGATTCTTTAATCTTGTTGATCAGATTGTAGATGTTGTGTTTATTTTTTCATTGTTATCTTAGCATATGCAGTAACTTGTTTTTAGCTTGTGGCTTGTGTAAGAATACACATGTTGTCATTTGTGTTCATAAGGGTTTGGAATGTTTTAAATTCAACTAAGTTACTATTTGATTGGACTACCTATAGATTGTCAACACTTGGGTTGTTAATACTTGATAAATTTGTTTGTTAATTGTCCTTAAAAGTATAGTTTTACACTTCAATCTACTTTCATTTTAATGTATTTGACTTTTCCTTGTTATTGATAAATTGGCTATGGGTTGTCCTTTTTAAATAAGAGACTTTTATTTGTAAATGGTTGAAGGGTTAGAAATTCTAGCCAATCCTGTCTATATTTCTTGTTTGTATAAGGGAATGTTGGGTGAAATTGGGACAACCAGATTATAATTTATGATTAAACTCTATAACATGAATACCAATAGGCTAAAAACATGCCAATCCCTTGTGATGGAAAGAGAATTTAGTTAGATACTTTTTGAGTAAGAGTTGATTGAATTATGTAGCATCTAAATAATGAAAAGTATATACTCTTTTAGCCATGTAAGAATGAATCATTTTCCAAACTTATGTACCAATAGAATGATGTTATTTATGAAAATAAAATTGTTATCTACTCATAATATTAAGCTAGACTCCATAAGTCATAGGTCAAAACCATAGACATGTAAAATATATGGCTTGTCTTATTTTTCTAACTCTAGGATGACTTAGTCCACTTACAAAACCAACTCGGATACAGATGCCGTCCTATATGGTAACACATAATGATTGAAGTATGGGCTATATTAGGGCATAGATCTAGGAGGAATGCATTACTCCTATAACATAGTATTTCTATTCCTTTTGTGGTTATCACCAACTTGTAAATCTTATGAGTGGCATGAAGATAATCTTATTGATGCTCCAGCTCAACACAGTAGTCAGGGAGCGTGCTCTGGGAGTAGATTGGTATGACAATATCCATAGATAGTAGGCTATCACCCAGGTATACCGGTGAAGTATGCCATGGACTTATTAGGCTTGAATAACTATCACCAGCAACATGCAGGTTCTAGAGCTAGTGGCATATAGGTGAAGGATATCATTATTCACTATTTTGTAGCTTTTAAGATTAGTGGAAAGTCATAGTAGTGAAGTTGAAATTCAGAAAAGGACTAGTTTGTATCAAATGTTAGTTTCTAGTTTTTTCTTACTCTCTATGGTTGCTGGTCTAGTTGTGCTAGTATAGTAATAGGAAGCCTTCTTGAAATATAGATATAGTGGGTCAGTAGTTATGTGGTTTCTAAAAGCTTTGTCATGAATAATCATCTCTCTTTTTTGTGAATCCCGGAGTCCAATGGTGGGTTGGGATAGGGAATTCTTATCCTTAAGGTGGTATTCACCATGCACTCTAGATGCTGGAGGGTGACTGATTCTATGATGTGACCTGTTGGTGCCTGGATTGACTGTCAATTTTCGAGCAATTTTTCATGCAGGCACCTTCCCAAAAAATCCAAAAGGTTCTGAGTTTTGGCTCCCCTTCATCTTTCCTGAGGAAGGGGTCATCATGTTTTGTCCATCAACGAAAGTTTTGTTTTTTTTGAGTGCTCCGATTGTGTCTTTGAACTTTCGGTTTGAACCTCGCCAGCGAACCTCAGTGTTGAACCTCGCCATTGAACCATTTGTTTGAACCGGTTCAATGGTTCAAAGCTTTATGTTTTTGGTTTCATCGGCGTGATGGCAGCTATTGGCATAGGTTTGTGGTCTTTCTCTGATGGTCTAAGTCACAACGACGGAGATGGGAAGCCAAGTTGCCATCGGCGTGACTTTTGTTGTCGGCGAGTGTTGCTTTTGGGTTGGCCGATGGTTTTTGTCTTGGCGACGAGTGGTTTTTGCTTGGCCATCGGTGAGACTTGTTTTATCAGCGTAGTCGATGGAAATTGGCCCGATGGTCTATGTCTGGCTGATGATGGGAAATATGGAGTTTACGATGGCATCGGCGAGACTATTGAGGTTGGTCAGAGGAGTTTCAGGTTGGCCAATGGGATTGGTCTGGCCGACAGGGATTGCGATGGGCTTCATCGGTGTAACACATGAGGTCGGCCAGAGGATTTTTGGATGCTCCGATGGAGGGAGTCACGGCGACAGAGGGTGTGTTTTGTTTGCCATCAGAGAGACTTGATAGATCGGTGAGAGTTTTTTTGGGCAAGCTGATGGCTTAGCTTTGGGCAAGGGCTTGTGTGTCGAGCGCGGTAAAAGTGCTCGACGCTTAGTATGTTTGTGGCTATGTTTCTAAAACATTGAAGTGGTCTTCTCACTATGCATGTGGGATTAATCTCCCTACATTATTTTGAACCTGCGAGGAAGCACTTCTTGGCGGGAAGCTCCATTTTGAACAGTACGACGGTTTCCAAGTAGGCCGGGGGTGGTTGAGCCATCAATGGCGATTGTAGAAAGGGTGTGGGTGACAGTACAAGTGATTAAACTACCCAATTTTTAGCATGAAGACTTCCAGATGGTGGCATAGGGCTCGAGGCCACCCCTATCAACTCTCCTACCTACTGCATTGATAACTTATGGGCACCATCTCTCATGGGCTGTATCTGGCAGTTTTTTGTAAAAATCATGTAATTAATTGCCGTGGGTACACTTTCTGGCCGATATAGGCAGACTGTGTTACCATTGTTTTGGTTGTTGAAAACTAGACATTTTGGCTCAGTAATAAGATACAACTAGTTTTGGTTGCTCTTTGCAGCAAAACTTGTGAGTTTATGTATCTCCTGTTGTACGTTTTTGCATGAATCCACTGATTTCATGGTCAATCTTATATGAATAATGCTATGTTTGCATGTGTTGTGCTAATTCTGTCTCCAGTCTTGTATGTATCTTTCTTTTGAATCCAGGTATTCAAGGAATGTCTGAGATTCTAGAACATAGAATTCCTGTGTTGAATGTTTAATCTTTTAACTTCTACTCAAGGGGTAGATTAAACTGTTTTCAGATTGAATATTGGGAAGGGTATACTGCAATAGGGATGCCATAAGTATAGATAGCTTAACACTCTGTATTAGGAGATATCTATAAGGTAGGTATCATATGTATCCCCCTGAAATCTAGTTTTATTTGTTCATGCATATCATTCGCAGGTGTATGTCTACTGACTCCAGGCCCTAGATAGGTACCAATCTTGCTTTGTGTTTGTGTTACAACCATGTCTAACTTTGCATCCAAACTTAAAATCAAAATCAAAATCTAAAACAATCTTTAGGACATTAGAATTAGTTTTAGGATCCTCAGTCCTCTGTCTACAACTGCAAATAGGCCCAAAGCTAGCCCCTTTGCTCTTATCTTTCAGTTTTGGTCTACTTATAGGAGGACTTATCTACTTTTTGTTAGCATCCCAGGCTTTGTATGTATATCCGCATGGATGTTGAGTAGGGAATACCCCCCTAGGTTTTGCAGAGCCTGAAGAAGAAGAGGAGATAAAATATAGAGTCTATCTCCTACACTGTTGGCCCCTAGCCTAGAGATCCTATTGATCATTGATGGCTACCTTGTAGGGAAATCTAGGAATAAGCATCCAGTCTGGGAAAAAACCAACAGAAATTGGTGACTTCGCCGGGGAGAGAGAGAGTCAAGTAACCTGAGGGCTGGAAAATCTAGTTTCCAGTGAAGTTGTTGCAGCAAAAAGGAACCATGTGGTGCTCTGCTAGGGTGATGAATCCAGAAAACAAAAGTGCCTTGCTGACATTCTGTCCTCTCTCTGAGAGGTGGCGACTCTGTTGAAAGAACCTATCAATGCTGCAACATATATCCAGGTATTCATCTTTGATTCAAAATGTTGAGTTCAAAACAACAAGCCTGGTCATGCTCTCAGAGAAGACCATTCTTTATTGAAAGATATAAAGCCCTAAATTTCACAGGGATATATGTTCACCCAAATATTATTCACAATAAAATTAGAATATGTTTGCCAAAATATAGTGGATCCGATTCTGAATCGGCAAACAAACATCTGCAAAGATTTTGTAATTTAATAGAAGATTATGAGGTAGAGGATGAAGATGTAGTAATGAGACTCTTTGTTCAGTCATTGGAAGATGATGCTAGGATATGGTTTTCAGACCTGCCTGTTTGTTCAGTTTCTTCATGGATAGATTTAGAAGTTGCATTCCTAGGGCAATTTGGTGAAAAGTTTGATGTGGCCTCATTAATCATACATTTTATGAATATCCAAAGGGAAGATGAGGAGCTAGTTCCAGCCTTTAATCTTAGGCTTATTAAATTGCTCAGGCAGATCCCTGAATATATGAGACCTAATAATGCATTGTGCTTGACAATTTATTTGGCTGCATTTGATGAAGAAATGAGTTATTTGTTGAGAGATAAAGAACCAATCACACTTCACCAGGCTTTCCAATTTGCTATGGACATAGAAAACAATGAGAAATATGGAATGCCAGTAGGTTTCATGGCTACAAGTTGTCAAAGCAGTTATCAAAGTGAATATATTTCAGCTCTCCCAGTATGTGCATTGAGAAATGATTGTATAGAGGGAAATATATTTTAGAAAAATGTGTGCAGCCATGATGTGATGCATGAAGAAAATGTTGTAGAAAATGTAAGCACATCTTGTAATAATGAAAACAAAGATTGTTATTAGCCTTTAGAAGACAAGCCTGCAAACACAAGGTGCCCTCCAATTGATCAAATGAGAGACATACATGAAGTTGTGTCTTGCAGCAGTGTGCATATCCCAGTTATGCCTGATTATTTATATGAAGTGGATATGTAGAGCTTCACTCTGAATATAGAAAACATTGATTCAAGGGATGGCAGTGAATATGCTAGTGATTGCCAGCATTCAGATGCATATGTGAGCCTTTCAGATAATGAAATATATTTGGATGCTGATAATGAATGTTTCCTTGAAGATTTTGGCCACCTTCATAGTGCAGATGTTGAAAACTTTGCTTTTGATTATCAGGGCACTGGTGAAGATAAAAAACAAGGTCACTATTCAGAGGTGGATGGGAAAATTGCAGATGTGTGTGCTCATACAATTGGGGATAGTGTTGATTGCAGGGGTGACTATGAAGCTTTCAGTGTAGGGCTACATTCTGAGTTATTTCTGCCTTCTCTTGAGACATTTCAGGTGGACATTAATGACAAAACTACTGTGCATGATGATGATGGATATCTGTATGTTCATCAAGATAAATTTGATTATGAGATGTTGCTTGTGCCTGAATATTGCATGTTTGATACAGAGGAGCTCTTATTTTTTGAGGAAGGGCAAAATTATGATGTGGATTCATTTGTTTGATGTGAGTCTGTTATTTTTCCAAGCAACATCAGTGACTCATATGATGATGACATTCTACAACTGATAATTATATATGCTGATGAAGCTAGCTGTAGATTTGTTGAAGAAAAAGAAATGAGCAGCAGCATAAATAATTGCCAAGGGGCTTGCTGCAGACAGTTAAATGCTTTTAGGCTTCATTTGAAGAAATCAAAAGAAAATCAGGTGTTTGACAAAGGAAAAGTCTAGTTTTTCCTTTTTGGTGGCCCTGGGCCACCATGTTTATTTTAAAATAATGTGTTTGGTGATGCAGATTGGTGCAAGTTTGACTCTGTGCCCAATGGATAGGGGACTGGTCTACATCCTAGAGATCTGGGGTTCTCGCTGCAGTCTTGCACCTACACGTCCCCAATCAGAGCCACTGTTGGTGCCTAAATTGACTGTTAGTTTTCGAGCAATTTTTCATGCAGGCACCTTCCCAAAAAATCCAAAAGGTTTTGAGTTTTGGCTCCCCTTCATCTTTCCTGGGGAAGGGGTCATCATGTTTTGTCCATCAGTGAAAGTTTTGTTTTTTTTGAGTGCTCCGATTGTGTCTTTGAACTTTCGGTTTGAACCTCGCCAGCGAACCTCAGTGTTGAACCTCACCATTGAACCATCTATTTGAACCGGTTCAATGGTTCAAAGCTTTATGGTTTTGGTTTCATCGGCGTGATGGCAGCTATCGACATAGGTTTGTGGTCTTGCTCTGACGGTCTAAGTCACACCGACGGAGATGGGAAGCCAAGTTGCCATCGGCGTGACTTTTGTTGTCAGCGAGTGTTGCTTTTGGGTTGGCCGATGGTTTTTGTCTTGGCGACGGGTGTTTTTTGCTTGGCCATCGATGAAACTTGTTTTATCGGCCTAGTCAATGGAACTTGGCCCGATGGTCTATCTCTGGCCGATGATGGGAAATATGGAGTTTCCGATGGCGTCGGCAAGACTATTGAGGTCGGTCAGAGGAGTTTTAGGTTGGCTGATGGGATTGGTCTGGTCGACAGGGGATTGCAATGGGCTTCATCGGTGTAACACATGAGGTCGGCTAGAGGATTTTTGGATGCTCCGATGGAGGGAGTCACGGTGATGAAGGGTGTGTTTTGTTTGCTATCAGAGAGACTTGATAGATCGGCGAGAGTTTTTTGGGGCAAGCCTTTGGCTTTGGGCGAGGGCTTGTGTGTCGAGCATGGCAAAAGCACTCGACACTTAGTATGTTTGTGGCCATGTTTATAAAACGTTGAAGTGGTCTTCTCACTATGCATGTGGGATTAATCTCCCTACATTATTTTGAACCTATGAGGAAGCGTTTCTTGGCGGGAAGCTCCATTTTGAACAGTGCGACGGTTTCCAAGTAGGCCGCGGGTGGTTGAGCCATCAATGGCGATTGTAGCAGGGGTGTGGGTGACAGTACAAGTGATTAAACTACCTAATTTTTAGCATGAAGACTTCCAGATGGTGGCATAGGGCTCGAGGCCACCCCTGTCAACTCTCCTGCCTACTGCATTGATAACTTATGGGTGCCATCTCTCATGGGCTGTATCTGGCGGTTTTTTGTAAAAATCATGTAATTAATTATTGTGGGTACACTTTCTGGCCGATATAGGTAGACTGTGTTACCATTGTTTTGGTTGTTGAAAACTGGACATTTTGGCTCTGTAATAAGATACAACTGGTTTTGGTTGCTCTGTGTAGCAAAACTTGTGAGTTTATGTATCTCCTATTGTACATTTTTGCATGAATCCACTGATTTCATGGTCAATCTTATATGAATAATGCTATGTTTGCATGTGTTGTGCTAATTCTGTCTTTAGTCTTGTATGTATCTTTCTTCTGAATCTAGGTATTCAAGGAATGTCTGAGATTCTAGAACATAGAATTCCTGTGTTGAATGTTTAATCTTTTAACTTCTGCTCAAGGGGTAGATTAAACTATTTTTAGATTAAATATTGGGAAGGGTATACTGCAATAGGGATGCCATAAGTATAGATAGCTTAACACTCTGTATTGGGAGATATCTGTAAGGCAGGTATCATATGTATCCCCCTAAAATCCAGTTTTAGTTGTTCATGCATATCATTCACAGGTGTATGTCTATTGACTCCAGGCCCTGGATAGGCACCAATCTTGCTTTGTGTTTGTGTTACAACCATGTCCAGCTTTGCATCCAAACTTAAAATCAAAATCAAAATCTAAAACAATCTTTAGGACATTAGAATTAGTTTTAGGATCCTCAGTCCTCTATCTACAACTGCAAATAGGCCCAAAGCTAGCCCCTTTGCTCTTATCTTTCAGTTTTGGTCTACTTACAGGAGGACTTATCTGCTTTTTGTCAGCATCCCAGCCTTCGTATGTATATCCTCATGGATGTTGAGTAGGGAATACCCCCTAGGTTTTGCAGAGCCTGAAGAAGAAGAGGAGATAAAATATAGAGTCTATCTCCTACACTGTTGGCCCCTGGCCCAGAGATCCTGTTGATCATTGATGGCTACCTTGTAGGGAAATCTGGGAATAAGCATCCAGTCTGGGAAAAAACCAACATGACCAACCACTTTCTTACAGCTATGTTATTTAATGTAACACCCATGTGAGAATTGTTCATTGTTTGCCTTTTGTTATTCGCATTTCCTTAATACTGATGTATAATTGTTGGGTAATCATGTATATTTTAGATTATGTTTTCTATGGAAAATAGGAAGGGGGAATTATGGCTAAAGCATTAAACATGTATACTTGGCTTCCAAGATGCAAAAATGGAAATGGGCTTGTGGGATACAACTGATGGATAAGTGGACTATAAATTAAATAGTCTAACCTCATCTTTCTAGTTGTATGATTAACAAATGAATTATTAGAAATTCCCTATTGCTGTTATGAATTTCTGTCATGTTCTCTTAGTGTTGTTACGAGTTTATAGCATGTATTCTTGCTGCAAATGATCAACTGGGATATAAATGTTTTAACTCAAATTCCATGTTAAGGCCTAATAACCATGCATGTATTTTCAATCATCTTCAACCCTGTTTTTGTAAAGTCATGTAATATGTATGTGATCTATAGTAAGATTTGATTTTTAAAAAAATGGTTACATATTCTAGGGTTATTATATTGGTATCAGAGCCCTTTTTCCAACACTAGGACCATGGAGCTCACTTTTTTTGTATGTGCTGAACTAATTCTTTTGATTACGTACCCATGGGTCACACGAAGAAAGGAAATAAAAGAGCCTCTAGAAAACTACATCCCTGACCTGAGACCACAATTAGTTCTATAGAACCTTCTATGACACTGCCTAAGGTAGAACTTGAAACGATATATGATTTAGAGACCCTGGCGATAACTATTAAGCATCTAAACCTTTAAAAGGGTAAGTAAGTCACCAGATCTTTTAAGAATGCAAAACCATCAAAGATGAACCCACCCTTAGTAAGCAAGCCCAAACCATCTGGTAAAAAAGATTTCTCTTTTCATTGTAGGTGCAATGCACTGACACTTTAAAAATAAGTAATTGTTGAATTCAAGTGTGTGCACCCCAAACCGTCTGCAATTATGGAAACTTTTGAGGAAGAGCCTAAGGAAGAGGAACTTCCTATTGTGTAAGAACTTATATGTAGTGATGATATAGTATTAATTAACTATCATCACCTCTATGTAATGGCATCTATGTAATTAATCTTTGTTAACGAAGAACTCTAGAAGTATTTATGCCTTATCATTGTTAAAATGGGAACTTTAGCTTTTTTTTAATTCGTAAGCATGGAAATCACAAGGGGGACCTCCTTCCCATCAACATATCCAACATAGAAACCACATAATCAACTTAGAAGCCACATAAGTCACCGATGTTACTTGGGGAATTTGAACTTGGATCTCCATCTTGAGAACCATACGGCCTTGCCTTTTAAGCACAACCCCTTTCACAAAATGGGAACTTTAGTTAACTCTTGAATGCTTGAAATATTTCAAAATGAAGAGTTAATTCTAGATTTCTACATTATGTGAGTTTAAAGCAATTTAACGAAGTTTGTAAATAAATGTTGGATTTGTTATAATTGTCTCATTGTTGAGATTAACATATAGAAAATGAAGAGTTAGCTGAAATAATTAGAGTCAATAGAGGTGCAACATCCTCACAACCTATGATACTTGAGGAATTGCAGGATGAGTTGAATACCCTTCGAGAAAAAATAGCTTTCCAAGAGCAACAGATTAAAGAATTAATGAGACAGAAGGAGAAAGAAATGAATCATAACACTAGCCTAGGAACCGATGAGGAACATGATCACAAACATAGTTCCCAAGCTAGTACCCATAGCTTCTCATTAGGACAACAATGGAGGGTAGGAAAGGAACCTTTGATTAGGGAGATCAAGAAAATGCAAGCTCCTAAGTTTGATCAAACAAGTTACAAAGACGGTGCAGAATCTTGGTTAATTAGAATGAACAAATATTTTGGGTTATTAGATTTGACTTCCAACAAGTTAAGGCCTGAATTTCCATCTATAACCTAGAAGGTCAAGCTTATTTATGGTGGGACCATCTTCTTGAAATTAAAAAATCTGAATTACATCAGCTAACTTGGGATAATTTCCTGAAACAATTCCACAAGGAATACCTTTCTGCCCACCATCAAGATAAAAAATTGATTGAATTCTATTCACTGTACCAAGGAGGGATGATCGTTTCTAAGTATAAGGGTAAGTTCATGGGTTTACTCTGTCATGTTCATTACATGAAGGAAGAGGAGGACGGTATAAACAAATTTATCCTAGTATTGAATAAGAACCCCATGTATGTGACTAAGTTATCATGACCTAAGAGCCTAAATCAAAAAAATGGAGGTATCCCTAGTTGTTGAAGAGAATCAGAAGATCAAGCAAGAGTGGAAACAAAATTCCTATACATTTTACTACCCTGACAACATAAGGAAGGAATTCAAGAAAACTACACTAGAAAAGAAGGTAGGGGTTAAGTTTAAAAGGAACCAGGGCTTCAAAAGAAGCTATGAAAAAATAGAAACTAGGGGCAGTGAAGGAAAATGGTAGAGACCATCTAAGCAAGTAGCACATACTAAATTTATTAAGGATATGGAAGTAAAGAAGATTAGCCTAGTGGGAGGATGTTGGACTTGCAGGGGTGACCAATACAAGAATGGGTGTCCAAGGAATCAGGATAAATCCACCAAGCCTCAGCTAGAATTTACGTAGATGTAAATAGATGCCAAACTAACAACAAAGCTTCACTCATAGAGTTGCAAGGTACTTTTTGTGGACAATCCATCTATATTCTAGCAAACTTAGTGGCAACTGATGTCTTTATTTCACCTAAGGTATTAAGAAAATGGAATATTGAATCTAAAAATCTTAGCCAAGAGGAGATGGAGGTAGAGTTTGGGTCTGGTAAGACTCAATGGGTAAATTTCAGCCTTAGAGGAGCATAAATTGATTTAGGCAACACAAAAGATAATGTTAATCTATTGGTCACAAAGTTAGGGTCTTGTGACTTGATCCTAGGAATGGATTGGTTTAGGACACACCAAGCTAAACTAGACTACTATAGCAAAACAATTTGAATGCCTAGATGACCAAGGAAGGTTGATAGTACTCCAAGGAATTCAAAATCCATTAATAGTGAGAATGGTTATAGCCATGCAAGTCAAGAGAGTTGTAAGGAAGGGAAGAAAACTATATTTGGTAAAAATTAAAGACGACAGCAAATACCCAATTTTTAATATTGTGGATCATCCTATTCTTTAAGAATTTCATGATGTCGTTCCTAAAGAATTGTTGGGCTTACCCTCTAAGCGAGAATTTCACTTTTCAATCAATCTAGTTCTAGGGGTTGAGCCTATATCAAGGGCTCCTTATAGAATGAATACTGCTGAAATATAGAAGCTTAAAATGTAACTGTAAGATTTAATGGAGAAAGGGATAATACAGCCTAGTGTGTCACCTTGGGGAGCCCGGATGTTGTTCATCAAGAAGAAGGATGGGACTCTAAGATTGTGCATTAATTATCAAATGTTGAACAAGGTGACCATCATAAATAGATACCCCTTCCTCTAATTGATGATTTGTTTGATCAAAAGGAGGGAGCCACAACCTTTTCAAAAATATATCTAAGGTTTGGATACCATCAACTCTAGATCAAGTAAGAGAATATTTTGAGGATATCTTTCTGAACTAGGTATGGCAACTATGATTTTTTAGCCTTTTGTCTTAACAAATGCTCCATCTTCCTTTATGAACCTCATGAACCATCTATTTCATGACTATCTAGATAAACTTGTGTTGGTATTGTTATATGATATTCTCATCTACTCTAAGAATCTATAGGAGCATGAGGAGCATCTAAGAATTGTACTACAGAGGTTGAGGGAGCATAAATTGTATGGGAAATTAACAAAGTGTTCCTTCTTCCAGCCTAAGATACATTACCTCAGACACATTATCTGAGCGAAAGTAATTTTAGTGGATCTAGCCAAAATTCAGGCAATTGTAGACTAGCCTACTCCTAAGAATGTATCAGAGGTAAGGAGCTTTATGGGATTAACTAGATACTACAGAAGGTTTGTGGAGATTTTTTCTAAGTTAGATAACCACAAAACATCTCTTCAATGAAAAGGAAAGAGGCTTGAGTGGACTTAAAAGTGTGAAAGTACCTTCCAATAATTGAAGGAATCCCTTACCACAATTCTAATCCTGCAAGTACCTGATCTAGAAAAGAAATTTGTAGTATGGATAGAAACCTCATTAGATGGGTTAGGTGGAGTTTTGATACAAGATGGGTGGATGATCACTTTTGAATCCAAAAAATTGAAGGATCATGAGCTCAATTTTCCTACTCATGATCTAGAACTTGCAACAATTGTGCTTTCTTACAAGGTCTAGAGGCATTATTTAGTGGGGAGACCATTTAAATTGAATACCGATCACAAAGGGCTCTAGTATTTATTCACATAACCAACTTAAATGCTAGATCGAGAAGGTGGCTAGAATTTTTAAGAAACTATTGTCAATCAGGTTTGCGCCACTAGTCAAGTCAAGCTTGACTATCCTATTGAAGCATGGAAACCCTCCCAGATGTGGGTGATCTATTTCTAGAGGGAATCTCTAGAATGAGCTGGTTCGCCTTATGATCACCTAAACTACTGACCTGTGGAGGGAAAGTGGCAGGGGGATAACTTAAAATGAAACTCTAACAATAAGGTGATACACCAGACTTTAAAACTCCTAAGGATCTCACTCACAAATAGTTTGCTAAACAATAATTCTCACAACCATATCAACGACATACAATTCATCAGTATTTTGCATTAAGGTTCAAACAGAACACAAACATGCAACCTGAACTATATGGCAATCTGCATTATTTTTGCAATTTCAAGACATAACAAGGACATGCAATCTATCACAAATGCAACATCGAATTAAAATTGCAATCATGAGACAAATAAGGAAGGAAAGCTCTCCTATTTTGTATAACTGAAAGGAGTAATGAATACATAGACTGAATACAACCCTCTTAGTGTGAGAGGAAGTCTCTTGGTATCTCTGCACTCTAATCTCTACAAAACTCTAACTAGAACTGGTAAATTGGAACTACAACTTTGCCATATATGCTCTGAAATCAATCTCCCCTTGACAACTGGAAAAAAGCTCCTAAAAATAGACCTCAAAGTCCATTTTCGAGCTCCTCAAAAAAGACAAATTAAAAATTACCAAATCACCTCCAAACTGAAGAATAAAGCTACCCAAATCATCCTCAAATAGGTCCCACCAAGATCTGCTTTAAATCTTCCTATGAAATCTTAGTTTTTGTCTTTACCTAGCCCAAAATAAAACAAATCAAGGAAGAATATCTTGATTTGCTTTGCTAGTTTTAACTACCTAAAATAGTTTGATTTTAAAGAAATTTATCAATTGTTACTTTAAAAACAACTTTACAATGCTTGCAGTTAAAACTGAACTCCTATATGATTTGATTTTGCAAAAATAAAAGCCCATGGCTTATAATTTTGCCAAGTCTTTACAATACATATCCATTGATTTTTCTTATAAAAAATCATAAAAATATTGGGCATAATATGATATTTTGTGAAAAATGAGAGCCTTAATGGCTTGACCTTCATCTAGTTTGCAAAAAATACATCTCAAGCATATGACCTATTTCATATTTCAAGAGGCTTGGATATGGTACTAAAGGCATATGGCCTAGGCAGTAAAAAGGCTAAAAAATCCTAGCATGTTTATCATGTATGAAAGGGACCAAAATGTTTTAGAAGGTTTTGAATCTTCATAAAGGTGCAAGGAAAACCTATAGTTTGTTGTGCTTTTGACCCTTCCTCAAATTTTTGAGACCTAGGCAAAAATGTAAAGCACCTTATACCACGAAGGGTATTAACTTGTGCCCTCAAAAAGAAACTAATGTGATAAAATGCCACTTTCATCTTAGGGTTTGTGAAACCCTAAAATGAAACTATTCCTTCCCTATCATGTCAAGCCATTTTGCACTCACAACATTTTGATGAAGGCTCTCTACATCCACCATTCAAGGGTTTGGTCTTAGAAATCTCTCGATTCTGCATTGTGTCTCTGCTATATTGATGGATTCTTCATGAAGGTAATTATCATCACCCATACATCTGATCTTATTTTCCCTTTCATTTTGGGGTGACTTCAGCAAATAAGTCGTGACTATTATCCATTTTCATGATGCATATTTCTGTGTTCATAACTTCACTATATGAGGGGATCTTTGAGATCTTTTGCCACGGGCTACCATTAGAAAGAGGTCAGTCTGAGAACTTGGACATTTTTGTTGCCACACATGAGAGTCGCCATCTATGCTTCTCTCAACTCGATCTCTTCTGAATCAAAAGCAAAAGCAAACCATGGCTTCATATATCCTCCTTTCTCTTGGAATAAAGGTAAGTTTCTCCTTTCTCGATCATTGTATACTTCTTTAGATCTACTTTCCTCTACAAACATAAAAAGGGTTTTTAACATTTCCAAGCAAGTTTGTTCCTTTGAGGGTCGCAGCCAAATGTCGTTTCTGGGCATTCACCCTATGAGGCCATGACTATTTTCTTGAATTTTAATATTCTATTGAAGATTTATAAAGAACCTCTAAATTTGATCGGCCACGATTCCATATTACCAGATTTTCTTACGTCTATATAGTATTTTTGTGTTAAAAAAAATATCAAGACTTGTCTATATGTGATTTGTAAATAATGGTTTAAACTCCAAGAGGGTTACTAGTTGCAAGCTACTTGAGACCTTTCAGCATGCATTCTCATGATTTAAAACATCTATTTAATGAAGCTATGGTAATGGCATTCATTACTGAGCATATTTGAACAACCTTGTGTTAAGTTCTAAGATACATTGCTTTAGTCTCCTCTTTTTTGCAAAACAAAATGGGGTTTAGAACCCCTCCATTATTCTCTATCACAAATTACAGTGGGTTTTTTTATTGATGAAGGGCCATGACCACTCTCACATCATACTTTGAGCTTTTCTTTTGTCTGTAGACACAAAAAATGTGAGGTTTTAAAAGATTTTGAAATGGGTTTACTATTTCTTGAAAGAGAAAACCTGTTACTATTACAGTCATGCCATATTTTGTTCCTCTATAACTTTTCTGTCTCATGGCTATGACTACTTGTATATTCTGAGTTAGATACATATCATTGTGAGCTTTCTTCTGATATACATCTATTGCATATTCTATTGTGGCTATATGAAAATGTTGTTATATTGGCAGTGAAGAACCTATTCTTTATATCAGCACAAAATGTTGTCCGGTCACTTCAGCGTAGTGACTGTAGATGTTATGATGATGTTTCATTTTTCCTTGCCTTGACATATTGTATTTGACATCATCCTCTGTAATGTTTTTATAGAACAATCTTACATGGGTTCACAGATGACTTGAAACCTCTCAAATTGCTGCTACATTGTATTCCTCAATAACTTGATGCAAAAAATGAAAGTACCTGCTCCACTGGGTATTGTTGTCTTCTTCATTTGAACTCATGGCTGTAGATATTTTCATTTACTATGCCAAGTGAACTATGTAATGCTTCTCTTTTGATTTATATGTTTGTTATATGGCATCATCAACATTGATTACCTTGAAAGTACCATTTCCCCCCTTGTTGAAGATAGCTTATTGTTGTTCCAACTACTTTACTGGTAGAGATCTAAAATAGATAGCATATGGACACATTTTCCTTTGTCTCTCCCATTGCTTCATTATGCATTGTATCATCTACACTCATGGATAGAAAAGGAAGAGCTGAAGCACATGTTATTTTCTCTACAACTCCTGTAGCTTCTTCACTCTCTTTTGGATAGGCAATTGGCATGATGCTGCATGTTGACTGTTAATTAGTTGTTCCATTTGATACACCGCATACAGTGTGGCATCTCTCATTGCCTATTTAAGTCATGGATATCTTCATTGATGACACATGTGGATTAACCATCTCACTGTATCTCTATGATCATTGGTCTCATTGATGTACTCCTCATTTCTTCAAGATGGAAGTGATATGGCAGCATATGTTTTTCCTTGGTGGCTGTCCACTTGCACTTTTTATTGTTCAATCATGCACATTCTTGATACTTGGCTGTATGACAAGATTAAATTATTTTTTTTTGATCTTCCCGAATGTATGATGATGTTATAATGCATCATGATATCTGATCGTACCTCATATCCACATTATTTGGTAGTCTCGGCCAGAGCTTACTATTGATTCATGGCTCTCATTCACATCATTTGGACTGACAGTCATGGACGAATATTAATCTGAAAGCTAATGTACTGAGTTGATGTAGCATTCCTTCATTTGGTTATATTTTATTTAAGCACAATGAATTCATTTTCTGTTCCATCCCCTCTTAAGAACTAGGGGTAGTATGCCGGGCGCAACCGTTGTGGGAGCCCATTTAACACAACATGCAGAAATGATTAGTAACATAAATTTACCTATTCCTACACATGAAACAAACAAGTTAGTTAAAATAATGAAGTACAATGATTGGTTATTTCTTTCTCAGTAACTGATGAATATTGTACTTTCTGATCTTGACTATCTCATACAATCGGTTATGTATTCAGTTTGTACTGATATAGTTTATGGATGAGATGATGTCATGAGCACTAATTCCCCTCTTCTCTCTCCTCTAATGCAGGTTATGACAGTTTTAGAGCTAATCAATGAATGGAGCAGCTGCCATATGATCAACCAACTTTGAATTTAGGCAATGATTGGCACCCTCTCCTTCATATACTTTGTCAATTCTTTTACAACTTCATAACATATTGTATCAGATATTCGGTTCCAACTACTCCCACAACTTGTGTGGGACCAATTATTTCTCTCTTTTGCTCTTTATTTACTACAACATGATCCATTTATGTATATCTCATCTGATGATATGGATGTAATACTGAAATACATTAAGAGACATCTTTCAAACCATGGTAAGCACTTTGAAACAACAATGAATGCCAACTGATTTCTACTTTCTTTTACATAACCATAGCTAATAAAACTAAATCAATATGTATGATAACTTACACAACTGGTGCCACCATAAATGCTACAAATTTTCACTTTAAGATAATGAACCACAATCCATCATCTCTGCCAATTTTTGAGTTGTGGTGCAAAAAATGGTAACATTTCTGGTGACTTTTGCTATATGCTTGCCTTCTAAGCATCATGATCAGTTGCCTTGAATATCCATTGGGCATTGAGTCATACTCTGTCCTTGTCAAACTTAGAAGACACTGCAATTTAGCCCTCCAACATTTCAAACAACAAAAGAAAACTAAAAACAAACTAAACTGAAGGCAAACTAACAAGCCTTAACGACCAATAGAAACGTGCAACAACACTTAGGGAAACAAAACTAATAGAAAAGAAATGTGTGTGAAGCACTTTATTGACTAAAAACACTAACCTAACCCTACTCTAGCCAGCCAAGGTGATTGGTCAAACAAACCCATTCATCGATTGGGTGAAATAACTACCCTTCCTAATCAACTGAGAATATTTCTCATGCTTACAAACTGGCAAGAAGGAGAAAAACACAAGAACACACCTCATAAACTAATGTACTACCTTCTTGGAGAACTAAATGCAGCTATGTACCCCGCTATCCTATCTGGTAAACTAATCAAGTAAGCCAATCGGCTTATTGAACTCAACTAGGTACCTCCCTTGATGCTCCGGATCAGTGACCTTAATAGGTTGTTCTTTTTTGTTGATTTCTAAACTAGCCAGATATTTAATAGGACATCCTCTCAAAGGCTTTGGGCTAGAAACAACAGCATTATCTGCACCTTGCATGGTAGCCCACCATGTGACTTCCTCTTCTTCGGTTAACGGATCATCCTCCTCTGACAGGGTTGCTAATGGCTTGTCAAAGCTATCAATCTCTTTCAACATTCCATCTATTTGTATGACATCAGTCTGAAGCCCCTTTGTGTCATAGTTGTCCTCACTGGATTCTTCTTGAATCTGCACCTTGCTTAACTAATTCTTTTTAGACTGCTTATTATCCTTATCATCAACTAGCTTGGAATTTTGACTACTGCAAGAAATCAGTAGTGTACCAATCTCTCTGAAGCCGAACAGTTAGGATCCTGACAATCAATGTCACGCCCACATTTCACATGTGGTCACGACACACATCACATGTGTCATGTCCACATTTGTCATGTGGTCATGACATGAGATATCAAAAATTTTACCATGACAATTGAATGCAGGGTAATGTGTTCACTTGCACGCACCATTTCGCAATGAAGGCCAACTAGGGGGTTGATGCGATGCGGTTAACATCGCCAGTAGGGTTAGGATCAACGATAGAAACCCTAGGTTAACCTAGGTGAATGATGGGATTTTGACATAAGTCAAAATCCAAAGCCAAATTCTAGTGCATGAGTAAATATAATTTAATACCAAAACGTAATGTCGATAACCGACAAAAACAATAATTTAATCCTAAGCAAGGTTAAATTTCACTAACCTAGCTAAACCCTAAATTCTGGAAAAATCTAGTAGCATAACACCTCATGGGCATGATTAGGGTTTATTATAATAAAACTAAATTTGATCGAAAGTTTACTGGGTTGGTTTTAAATTACCTACATTACACTAGTTAAATTGATAGAAAATTTAATTAGATTAATTCAAAACCCCAAAACTCATTAATGAAATTTCTACAAAGATGTCTAGATCATTTTTCAACAAAGCTCGATCAATTTGTTCTTCTTCATGTTCTCTATCAATCAGAGTTATCACTGCATCGTTTACATTATTCCTAATTTCTTGGTAGACTAGATCACGGAAGCATGTTATACTAACTTTGTTTAAACAGTTTACTAGGTTTCCAAGTTGGATTAAAATGATGTCTTTATTAAACTAATAAAATCGCTCTAGATGTAATTAAAAAGGAATATTAAATTAATAACAACTAAGTTAACACTAACCTTGTTTGATAAGGTTTTGCTAGCCATAAATTAATTCCACTGATTTAAAATTATTTATGCTTCAATAGTTAAATTAACACAACTAGATTAAATTATTAAAGTAACAATAACCCCTACATTAAATATCCACATGCAATAAGTAATTACAATTAAATCCAAACTACTTCCCAAAACAATATTTAAATTGGGGAAAGCTTAACTATATTAATTAAATCCCACTGCAAAATATTTAATTAAAACAATGTATATAATATGCTCTAACTTAATCACTATACTTTTTAAAAAGTGTCACAAATTACAATATTAAAATAAAACCCCAATATCTATTATAAATTTCTCCATTACTAAATATGCATCTCAAGTTAAATAAACAAAGCAAAAACCCATAAATCAAATCCATAAAGAGAGGGAAGGGAAGACAAGAAATAATAAAATCAAAATTTTAAAACAAAATAATCTTGCCCTAAAAGCCTCTCAATGGAATAATAATAGCCTTATGGGGAGAAGATCAAACCCTAGCCTCCTTATTGTTTTCTCATTTCCTTCTTCATTTTCTCATTTTTTTTCTTCTTGTTTTGTTTTGGATTTGTGTTTGCAAGTTGGAGGAGAAGCCATTCATGGCCATGTCACTATGAGAGGTATATACATTATGTATACTCATTTACCTCTTTTTTTATATATATATTCTGGGTTTTAAACTAGAAAGTTAATTTTCGTCATATAATAGCAATATATACAGATAATGAATATACTGTAAAGTAAACAAGAAATAGGGTTTGCAGGTGTTGGAGGACAAAGGCCAAATGATAGATGCATTGAAGAGTTCAGTGGCCGCAGAGTTAAGGAACGACGACGGACTGTGGTGGGACCACAGTGGTGGGGTATTGGGGGAGTGTGGGGAGGGCGCTATAGACCGCGGCGGCGGAAACGGAAAGTGGGTTGAGGGGAGAGCGGGTAGCATTAGGGGGGATGGGAGTGTGGGGAGGGGCTGAAACCCCACCCACACTCCACTTCGGTGGAGTGTGGGTGGGGCTTTGACCCCTCCCCACAATCCATTATCTTCAAAGGTAGCAATGATGGGGGGGTTCGAACCTCCCCCCCACACCACATCAAAATTTTCCTTTAAAATTGTATCTTCAGCAAAAAAATATTCAGTCCGCCCCCTTCATTGCTATTTTTTCTTTGGCATTTTTACTATATATTTATATGTATGTAAGTATGTATGTATACACTTAGTTTAAATACAAAACTTAGTTTTAGTAGATTTCATTTACTCAGTTTTAAATATATGACTGCAATTAAGAAAAAAACAACTAAAGTATATATATATATATATATATATATATATATATATATATATATATATATATATATATATATATATATATATATATATATATATATTCAAGTATAAGCCATTTAAATCCCTTAGAATTTTTTTTTTGGTTCTTTTGAATGCATAATGGCAAAATATATATTTATCTATAATCTAATTTACATTGAGCAAATGAACACACATTTTAAAAAATAAAAATAAAAATAAAGAACATATATTCTAATAAACATGGAATAAACATTTCTTCCACTAAAATACTAATATTGACCTAATACAGCCAACATGAAACATCTCTTCAAAGGATTTATTTAATTTTCTTTTAAACAATACATTTAGTTCATTTCTTCAAAATGACAACATCTAATTTTATTTTCCTAATACATAGGTACATTTTCATTTTTGTTTCGCAAAAACAAAACAGCTAACTATCCTAATTTTTAAAATTTAACATACAAGTGAAATAGCAATAAGACCATGTTTTTTCCCAAAACTCTATTTTTTTTTTAAATCATAAGGCAATAAAATCAGCAATTTAAATCTTCTACTCTCCAAAGGTAAATAGTTTATACAACACAAGTAAAAACATAAATCTTACAACTTGAGAGAAAGAACAAGGGTCTCCTCTTTTGGAATTTAATAGATGATACACAAGGCCTCTCATGGCCATGCTCTCTCAACGGCACAAAAATATCAACTCATAAGGACAATAATAATTTCGTCCACATCACAAGCTCCAACTATCCTGCATAACACAAAGGAGGGAAAAGAAGCCACTCAAACTGCTCTCCTCCCTACCATTGACTCACTCATGAGTCACCCTCGAGCTAGGAGGTCATCCTCACACAAGGTAAGCACACACCACTTAACAACAAATTCACTCAACACAAAACAAGAATACTCCCATGGCTCTCACATAACAAAGACTCACCCAAGACGAGTCTAATGGGGTAGGGGAGTGGACATCACTCAACTCAAGAGTGCCACTCCAAAAACTTCCCAAAACATAAATCCCTCAAGGCCTCAAGCCCACACATATAAACATGATTTCACAATTTTCTCTTATACCCATATTGCTCAAATTCACAATTTTGCCCTCAAGGTTAAAACTCCATGAAACCAAGGATGTGACCCTGAGGAGGTTCACTTCTCCCCCACCCCACACATGTTTAGCATTTTCTCCCAAGTAGGAGAAGCTCTCACAACTCCCATACCCAATTTTCCCACAACACAAGTAAAACAATAAAATGAACTCACAAGGAAAGACATTTGCCTTGATTCCTACCTTATAAAGCCCAAATGGAAGATAGTTGAGAAGAGCTCCTCTAACTCTTTCTCCAAGTTGAGCCACCAATTTCCCTCTAATTTTTTCCCTAAAATAATTAAAATCAAAAATTGCCAAAAAAATTCAACAACCCCATCCCTCCCTTCAAGAGGGATTAAAGTAGGTTCTTCTCGTGAGCCTTGAGGAATGGGGAGGTGACACATGTCACCTCCTCACTCCACCCAAGTACTAGAAAGACTCTTGAAATGGGGTGGGGACACATGTCATTCAGCCATCCCCCAAAGTCTTTCTCCCATCCACTTGTCCTCTCTTAATTAAGTGGGAGAGAAGGGTGGAGCTAAAGAAGGAGTGGGTGCCACATGTGCCCCAATCCTCTCCTCCTAAGAAGGACCACTCAACCCCAAGGTACCATCACCAATTGTGGGAGAGGCTTGGAGTTGAGTCCTCCACAATTAAGGGATCTTGAATACTCCTCCAACCTAGAGAAGAGGAAAGGAAGAGGTTGAATGTTTGACCCACTCATCCTCTCCCTCCCAAGCTTCCATTTTCGTCACTGTACTTCAGGGAGAAGTTAAAGTAACCAAATGGAAGTTTACCTAAGGTTACACAAGCCCAAATGACCCCTAGACCCTAGGGGTACAACCCAAGGTCAAGTTTAACCCATTCTAACTAGCAAAGGTTGAGTAAAAACACATAAAAGGGGTCACAAAAATTATAACTCAAAAACGAAATTCAAATGACACTACAACTTACAACACCAATTAGAAATCAAATAAAAGAAGGGTAGACCTAACCAAACTAACACCATGCAACAACATTACAAAAAAATTATCATGCACACATAGTTGATCTTGGTTCCTCTTCGAACTAGATCGACTTCACTTGTGAAAACAACACAATGTGTGGGATGATCTCTGAGTATCTGTGGCTTCTTTAGAAACACCTGCACACTCAAATGAAATGTTAATCCCACATGTATATAATAGCTGAAGAAATTGAAACTTACACTCACATCATCACAAGATCATATAAACATCAAAAAGTCTCGTCATAATTAAAACATCTAAATTTTGCATTTTCAAACATCCATCACAGAATAAGGTCTCATAATAAATTTCTAACTAAAATCACATGAATAGTATCCCAATAGCATCATAATGGAAATCATATGTCTAACATCATCGGTGAATCAATATGAAGGTCTAAGCATAGCGTAAACATGCTAAACATAATAAATCCACATAAAGCATAAAGTCTAACAATCTTACAAATTGGGATCAACAGTCCCATAAGTCTAATATGTGTCATCAATAATAAAATAAAGTTGTCAAATATAAGGGAATGAAAAGGTAGGCCTCACATCCTCCCCCCTAAGACTGTACTTCCTCCTGGAAGTCATCAAAGAGGTGAGGATAAAGGGCCCTCAATCTTGTTGCATCCTCCCGTGTCACTGTGACCTCATCGTACATGTCCCACTGGACTCTAACCTGGTCCAGCTCTCGACCTCGAAGGCCTAGCATATGACAAGCCAATATGTGAATTGGCTCCAAAGCCAACTATCCGTCCACCTCTACCTGAAGAGCATTCCAATCCAATACATGAGATAAATTAGATATGCAATGCCATAAAATTGAAACATGAAAAACATCATGGATAAGCGACAGGCTAGGTGGCTAGGCTAGACGATAGGCTATGGGTCCTATTCACTCCAAGATCTCAAAAGGTCCAACAAAATGATGTGCGAGCTTAGAGCCCTTTCCATAATGGATTGGACTCTTGTGCGGTCACACTCTCAAGAACATTCTATCCCCAACTGAGAAGCTTCGATCTACCCTCTTAGCATCGGTATACTTTTTCTGTCAATCCTGAGCCTCTTGAAATCTCTACCTAATCAAAGTTACCTACTACTCCATATCCTGAACCAACTCTGGCCCTATCGCAACCCTGTCTTCAATACGGTCCCAACTCAAAGGTGTCCTGTAAGGTCTTCCGTACAAGGCCTGAAAAGGAGGCATACCCAACAAGCTGTGATGCCCATTGTTGTAGGCAAACTTAACTAGACACAGATACTCCTCTAATCTTCTTTGGTGGTCCATGACATACATACAGAGCATATCCTCAAGAACCTGATTAACTCTATCTATTTATCCATTGGTCTTAGGATGATAAGCAGAACTAAAGTTGAGCTATGTGCCCAACACCTGCTACAAGGCTCTCCAAAAGGCTAAAGTGAACATTGAATCCCTATCAGAAATGATATGGCAAGTTACCCCATGTAATCTAACAATCTGATCCAAGAGTACTCTCACCATAGATGGTGCATTGTATGTCGTGCGTACAAGTGAGAAATGCGCCACCTTGGTCAACTTGTCAACTATCACCATGATGGTATCATGGTAGCATGATGACATAGGAAGACCAACAATAAAATCCATGGAAATGGTGTCCCATTTACACTCAGGTATCTCATGAGGGTATAAAAGACCCATTGGATGATGATGCTTGGCCTTGACCCTTTGGCACTCAAGGCAATGAGCAACATATTCTACAATATCCCATCTCATACCTACCCAATGGTATAACTGTCGCAAGTCAGAATGCATCTTCTTCACCCCTGGGTGTGCTGCATAAGGTGCTCTATGAGCCTCTGAAAGAACCATTATACGAAGGTCACCCACACAGGGTACATAGATGTGCTGTCGATGTCTAAGAAATCCATCTGACTCAGGGGAATATCCTACAAATTTACCCTTAAGGGCCTTCTATGACTGGATCTCCTATGTACCTCAAGAAACCACTCGTCCTCAGGTAGATGCTGAATGATGCGCTCTCTCAAGTTGACAATCAAGGTCAAGGTCAGGATCTTGTGGTGCCTCCAACTCAAATCATCAACGACCACGTTCTCCTTCCCTTTGATGTAGTGGACATCAAAGTCATACTCGTATAGAAACTCCATCCAACACCACTGGCTAGAGTTTAAATTTAGCTATGTGAAAATGTACTGCAAACTATGGTGATCCGAATGAAGCTCAAAGCAACAACCCAAAAGAAAGTGTCTCCAAAGAACAAGAACATGAACCACTGCTATGAGCTCTAAATCATGAGTAGGGTAGTTCAGCTCATGTGTCTTGAGGTTGCGTGACTCATATGCAATTACTCTACCACCCTACATGAGTATGGCTCCCAAACCCTCAAGTGATACATCTGTACAAACTACAAAATCCTCTATGGGATCAGGAACCACTAAGATGGGAGCACTAATAAGACACTCCTTGAGGACCCCAAAGGCCCTCTCGCATTGCTCAATCCAAGTGAAACTCTTCCCTTTTCGTTGAAGGGAAGTAATGGGGTGCGCTATCCTAGAAATGTCCTCTACGAATATGCGGTAGTAACCGGCTAATCCCATGAAACTCTTGACCTCTGTCACACTGGTGGGTGCTGGCCAATCTTTGATAGCTCTGATCTTCGATGGATCTATGGAGATACCATCTCCTAATAGGATGTGCCCCAAGTACTATACCTTTGTCCTGAAAAAGGCACACTTCACCAGGTTGCCATAAAGCTGCTGCTCTCTCAAGCACTGCAAAACCTGACATAGGTGCTCCTCATGTTCCTCCTCAGTCTGCGAATAGATCAATATATCATCAAGAAAAATAATCATGAACCGATCCAAGTAGGTACAGAACACCCCGGTCATGAGACTCATGAACACTGCAAGGGCATTTGTCAAACCGAAGGGGACCACAGTGAACTCATAGTGGCCATATCTAGTCCGGAAAGTGGTCTTATGAATATCCACCTCTGTGATATGCAACTGATGGTAATGAGACTTTAGGTCAATTTTAGATAACACCCTGGCTCCCTACATCTAGTCAAAGAGATCATAAATCCTTGGCAGAGGATAACGGTTCTTCACCGTCACCTTATTCAACTGCCTATAATCCATGCATAACTGAAGTGACCCATCCTTCTTCATAAAGATAATTGGAGCACCCCATGGTGAAACACTTGGTCGGATGTGCCCCTTCTCGAGCAAATCCTCCAGCTGCAACTTGAGCTTTGTAAGCTCATGAGTGATCATCCTGTAGGGTGCACGAGACACTGGCTTAGCACCCGGCACTAAATTGATATGAAATTCTACCTTGTGATGGGGTGGCATCCTTGGTAACACTGGTAGAAACACGTCGGTAAACTCTCTCAAGATGGGTTGGTCATCCAATGATGGCTCAGGCTCATCCTTTCATCTGTCACTAACTGTGATAGAGAACATCTGACATCCCTTCCACACGTAGCGCTTAAGCTGCTGAGCAGATATCATATGAACTATCGTGGGCTTCCGAATGCCCACTATCTCAACTAGTGCACCATGATCATCTAAGTAGCTAATCACCTTTCAACGATAATCTAGCTTGGCTCCATGAGCCGCAAGCCAGTCCATACCCAAAACCACATCGTAGGATCCTAATGGCATAACTCTAAGGTCACAAGATGTAGTGAAGGACCCCAAAGAGATCTCACAATCCTAAACCAAGGCATCTACTGTCATCCTAGCCCCACAGGCCAACTCAACCTCCCACCTAATGTCTCGTTTATAAGCCACTAGCCTGCAACATTCCACTAATGATGTAGAGAGAAAAGAATTAGTAGATCCAGAGTAAAAAAAATAGAGATGGGGGCACCCTTGATCATACCTGATGTCTCAATCATGGATGCCTGATAGTCAGCCCGGCGGTTATCAACCGCTGTAAACATGCGGTGGGACTTGCCCACATCCCCTACAGTCTGCTCCAACCCTCTAGAATGGGGTTGTCCCCCTACTGTAAAGCCTTGTGGGCACTCTCTAGCTAGATGACCTGCTCCACCACACACATAGCATGGGTCCCAAGCCTGTATCTGTCTCATCTGAGTGCTACCTGACTGCTGTATCTAGATCTACTTGTGGAACCCTGTGAACCCCTGTATGACTTCTGAGACCTCGCGAGCCCTGCAGGTGATTTCTGCTACCTCTGGTCTCTATGTGGGCCCTGCTGTTACCATCCTCAATTCTACCCTCCCTATACCTTCTCCTGGGGTCTAGACCTTTGTTGATTCTGCTGCTGCTGTGGAGGTCTAGGAGGTAACGATGAAGAACTAAATCCTCCTTTCTATGTTGGTAGTGGTGGTCTGTGATACCTCTACTGGTACTGCTCCTGCCCGTGATCCTAAAATTGGGGGCATGATCCATGCCCTCATCCCTATATCTCCTTAGCTATGTATGCCTTCTTGGCAGTATCACTCAATGTCTGGGGGTCTACCATGCATATAGGCCCTGCTATGCCATGGTTCAATCCTCTGATAAACTTATGAACTAGGAATTTATCATCATGGAGATACTCCGCATATCAAGACAACTCAATGAATATTCCCTCGTACTAAGCAACAGTAAGCCCTCTCTGCTAAAGGTTCTGAAACTCATCTATGCGACACTGTCTGTAGTGATCTAATAAATACTGCGCATTGAAGTACTTAATGAAAGTCTCCCAAGTAAGTGTGTCCAATGATAGATGGCACTTGCACTCTTCAGTGTGCCACCAAGTAGCTGCTACATCTTACAATAGGTGGACTGCCACACATGCCTTCGTGTTGCCCTCGTAAGCGCGCAACGCAAAGCATCCATCTAGACTGATGAGCCAAGCCTCAGCTTTAGCTTCCTCTATAGTCTCAGAAAAAGTAAGAGGATTCAACCTCAACATGTCCTTGATGGGGTCTCCTTGGTCTCTGTGCCCTCTAATGGACTTATCTACATAATAATCACATGGCCTGTGAATGATCTGTTCCACTTGCACAGTCTCCTCACACCTATCATGATGTGGAGGGCTCCTGCTACAGACCCTGTAGGATGATCCAACCTCTTCTACCATTGTATCTGATATCTCCACAAATGGCTCCACACGTGGTGCCTCTCGTAGCTCAACATGGGGCTCCACACGTGGTTCCACATGTGACTCTGCTCATGGCTCCATGTGTGGCTCCTCTCACAGATCAATGTAGAACTCAGCACGTGGCTCTATGTGTGGCGCATCTTTGGCTGGTGGTAGCCTATCTAACACTACCTATAGTGCCTAAAGTATTTGTGGTCCAATGTCTATTATAGGTAGGACCTGTGGTGCCGGTGCTGCCAGACCCTCGGCTGAAGAATCACTGTGCACCTCGACGGATGTAGTGTGGTGTGATCACGCTCGCCGAACTCGTCGGGGAGGCATCCTACAAAATAAGGTATTCACTAATTAATCAAATTTGTGGAATAAGTAACGTGCCCAAATAAGCCTAGTGTTTAAACTTAGGCTCTGATACCAAAATGCCATGCCCACATTTCCCATGTGGTCACGACATGCATCACACATGTCATGTCCACATTTGTCATGTGGTCATGACACGAGATATCAAAAATTTTACCACGCTTCCCTAGAAACCCCCTCAAATGTGTAAGCGTGCTCAGTGGCGTTACGCATAAGGTGTAAACATGATAGTTGAATGTGGGGTAATGCGTTCACTTGTGCACACCATTTCGTAATGAAGGCCAACTAGGGGGTCAATGCGATGTGGTTAACGTCGCTAGTAGGGTTAGGATCAATGATTGAAACCCTAGGTTAACTTAACTGAATGATGGGATTTTGACATAAGTCAAAATCTAAAGCCAAATTCTAGTGCATGAGTAAATATAATTTAATACCAAAATCTAATGTTGATAACCAGCAAAAACAATAATTTAATCCTAAGCAAGGTTAAATTTCACTAACCTAGCTAAACCCTAAATTCTGGAAAAATTCGGTAGCATAACGCCTCACGGGCATGATTAGGGTTTATTATAATAAAACTAAATTTGATCAAAAGTTTATTGGGGTGGTTTTAAATAACCTACGTTACACTCGTTAAATTGGTAGAAAAGTTAATCATATTAATTAAAAACCCCAAAACTCATTAATGAAATTTCTACAAAGATGTCTAGAACATTTTTCAACAAAGCTCGATCAATTTGTTCTTCTTCACATTCTTTATCAATCAGAGTTATCACTGCATCCTTTACATTATTCCTAATTTTTTGGTAGACTAGATCATGGAAGCATGTTATACTAACTTCATTTAAACAGTTTGCCAGGTTTCCAAGTTGGATTAAAATGACGTCTTTATTAAACTAAAAAAATTACTCTAGATGTAATTAAAAAGGAATATTAAATTAATAACAACTAAGTTGCCACTAACGTTGTTTGATAAGGGTTTGCAAGCTATAAATTAATTCCATTGATTTAAAATTATTTACACTTCAATAGTTAAATTAACGCAACTAGATTGAATTATTAAAGTAACAATAACCCCTACGATAAATATCCACATGCAATAAGTAATTACAAATAAATCTAAACTACTTCCTAAAACAATATTTAAATTGGGGAAAACTTAACTAGATTAATTAAATCCCACTACAAAATATTTAATTAAAACAATGTATATAATATGCTCTAACTTAATCACTCTACTTTTTAAAAAGTCTCACAAATTACAATATTAAAATAAAACCCAAATATGTATTATAAATTTCTCCATTACTAAATATGCATCTCAAGTTAAATAATTAAAGAAAAAACCCATAAATCAAATCCATAAAAAGAAGGAAGGGAAGATAAGAAATAATAAAATCAAAAATTTAAAACAAAACAATCTTGCCCTAAAAGCCTCTTAATAGAATAATAATATCCTTATGGGGAGAAGATCAAACCCTAGCCTCCTTATTGTTTTTGATTATATAAGGCAGCTAAAACAAGGGGCCGAACCCTTACAAAATAGTAAAAAGAAACCCCAGAGGCATCAGCACAAAAGAGCCTCGAAACAGTCACAGCATAACCCACTTAACCAGTATAAACAACATAGACAACAAAACCAGTCTAAAGACAGTATATATGAAGTAGCAGAGTAGCAACAGCATAAAAGAAACTAGAACTAAGGAAAAAGATTCTTCAATCTTTTAGCCATGGATTCAATAAATTCATACAACTTTTTGAAGTTCTCATCTTTGTCAACAGTAGCAGTGGCCCCAAGATCCTGCAACATAGAAAGATTAAGTAAAATAGTACGCCTGAGCATAGTGGAAAAGGACTGCTCCAGCTTCTCAACACGGCCCCTCAGGATAGCAATGTCTTTCCTATAACCAGCATCTTCCTCCATTTCATCAGCAGCTTCCTCCACAAACATCTTTCCCCCTTCATCAGCATTATCCTCAGAATCACCAACACCACCACCAGAAGCCTCCATTGGTTTATTCCCATTCTTACCCTCAGCATCCTCAGAAATCTCTTGAACTTCCATAAGCTTGGCCTCATCACCCTAAGTGGACTCCTCAGACGCACTCTCAAAATAATCTGTAAGTTTATCTTTGGATGCAGGTTTTCTAGCAATCCTCCCCGACCTCCTAACCCCAGAGGAAAAGCCCTCCTTCGTATCCTTAGAAGACAAATTAGATTTACTGCCCTATCCCACAAGGGTATTGCAAAGATTTTTAGGGGTCCCTATAGCAACCCCCACAGTATCCTCTTCCACCCCTCTTATTTTCCACTTCTTTCTCTTCACACTATCTTTAGAGACTGGAGTGTTGGTAGTGGTCACCATGGGAATCTCCTCATTAGACAGAGAAAATGAAACCCCTTTCAACTTAGGAGAAACAAGGGAAGGGCATGGCTCTTCAGAAATAGCAGTATCATCTGGGTTGGCAAACATTTCCCCACTATGAGTCTGGATAGGCTTAGGTGGCTCTAAGGTAAGGTGGAAATTGTATAAGTAGAGGATGAGACCCTGGTGCAGGGGAATGGGTTTCTTGGAAGGTTTCTTAGCCAACTTAGCTCTAACCCTAAAAACTGAATCCTTAAGGGAAGATAGTAAATAAAATGGGAAACTAATCTAAGCATTACCTCAAAAGTGATTTAGAAGAGGAAGATGATAATTGTAGATCTTGGTAAAATGCCCCTCCAGAGTGAAGTACTCCATAAGGAGGAAATACATCCCATCCCATGGCTTTGGTAGCTTAGCTCATTCAAACTCTCCCTGATAAGGAACAAGTTCTTCACCTTCCCCAAGGAATAACTTCTAGTTAGAATGGTCCACTAGTTTGCTTTCCTTTGTAGTTTGGTCCCCTTAGTCAACAGGCCAGACACCATAGCAATAACACTCTCAAAAATCTCAAACCCAATTCCCCCCACAATGACTCGATGGTTTTGCCAAGACCTAGCAAATTGTTCAGATAGATTCTCATCATAACCATTAAGTCATTCCAAATAAGGGTTGATACCACCTTCCTTATAGTAGTGCTAGACCATAGTATTATCTTTAAACTAACAATAGAAAATAGGCTCCGTTCAAATCCTATCGCCACCCATTTTAGCCTTCCAGACAAAAGCACAGAATCCCCAAAACCTCACAGAGTTAGTGTGCAAGGTAACATTAACCGCTTGATCAGGGATTATGATAATGATAATAAATCTGCATGCATTATCATTAATGAGAGCCGCCTTACAAAATTGATGCCTACTCTTCCCATGCTCAAACATAATTTTTTGGCATTCGCTATAATTAGCAGATAAGCAACTCGCCTTACCAGAAGGGAGTAATAAGGTAGAAATGATGTTAAGCAGAGAAGTACAAAAAAACACGTACTTCAAGATACACGTCAGCATCTTCCAACAAAGCTGACGAAAAGAATTGTCTTTCCTAGTATACTGACTCATCCTTAACACATCATCTCCTTTTGAATTAAGTCCCTTATGATTAAAGGGATGTGATTAACTTGGCGCCAAAAACGCCAATTTGAAAATTGTTGACCGAGGTCAGCAAGAGTTTCCGTAACCCCATTACCCTCTCTCTATATATGAGAGATATCCACTTTGGGAATCCACTGCAGAAGGATCTGGATATCCACTATAATATCTTTGAGTTTCCAACCACAAGTTGACCCATTATTAACAGCATCGATAACCAGTTTGGAATCCCCCTGAACATACAATTGCCTAATATCAAGAGAAATAGCCAATTTCACCCCGCATAGAAGAGTAGAGGCTTCAGCATAATTATTGCTTTGAAAGCCTATCCCACCAGCATAAGAAGCAACCATCCACCCTTTGTCATCTCTTATAATCCCACCTCCACTAGCCTTACCATCCACCTTAGATGCCCCATTAGAGTTTAGTTTGAGCCAATTGGGCCTTGGGGGAATCTATCTAGTATTTAATCTCTGCAACTATTTGGAATTATTATGAGCCAAAATTTGGTTTAGAATTCTCTAATTAGCCGCAATTTGCTCCTCTTCGTGAAAAAGAGGTTTCTCTGCAATTTTGATGTGGGAATTGGTTAGACTTTCCATGAGGATCTTAGCAAAGGAATGAAGAACTTGAGAAGTATCCCTAGCAACATCCCTAAATATTCAATTATTTTGTTCTTTCCATAAAGTCCAACCAAGACAAGGCAGAGTTTGGTTCGAAAGCTCAACAAGCCATGGATGAGAGAAGGTAGGACACCAATTAGCAATGACTTCCCTAATATCAGAATTACAAAGCCACTAAATGCTAAAATTCCTTAAAATAATATTCTAGACTTCCATCGCAAAATCACAGTGGATAATTAAATGAGAGACTATTTCCTCCTTCTCTAAGCATAGAAAGCACCTATTGACCAATGTGAATCCCCTCCTCTGTAAGTTATCTTGAGTTAGAATTTTGTTATGAGCAGTAGCCCACCAAAACATGTTGATTTCAGGTATAAGTTTATGATTCCAAACTTTCCTCCAAATCTCATTTCTATGCACCTTAGGGACCAGCAGATGGTAAGCAGACTTAACAGAAAAATGACCTTTCTTATCTGGCCACCAATACAATTCATCTTCCCTAGGGAAAAGAGGAATTCTGACCCCCTTCATCAAATGTTGAACATACTGCATCCTAGGAATGAGTTTAGGGAGATGAGTACAACAATCCAATAGGTTTTTCCAGCTCCTAATACCATTATTATTATACATATAATGGCAAACTTTATCCCCAAAAAACTGTGTAGCAATGCCAACAATAACTCCATAATCCCCTTGAGTAACAAGGGCCTTATCATTCATCCAAATATCTTCCCAGAAGTTAATAGAATTTCCATTCCTCAGTTTCCATCTAATCCCATGTTTGAGAAGACTTCTCGACTTTAGTATTTTGTTCCAGATAATAGACCTCTGGGAGATCCCTTCCTGTTGGAGAAAACTGAAGTGATCAGTTCCATGAAGATACTTGGCTTGCATAATGTCCCCCCATTCTTTATGGTTGTGAATCAAATTCCAGTTGATTTTTGAAAGGAGGGCTTTATTCATATTCCTGATAGATCTGATGTTAAGACCACCATGAGATTTGGGAAGACAAACTTTTTCCCAACTAACCAAAGACATTCTTTGTTTGTCTTCCACTCCAGTCCATAAGAATTTTCTTTGAATCTACTCCAATTTGTCAACAAAAAACCTAGGTATTTTAAAAAGGGACAGGAAGTAAGTAGGAATACCTTGGAAAGAAGTACGTAAAAGATGTAATTTGCCTGAACTACTAAGTAATTTCCCCTTCCAACCAACCAGCTTCTTCTGAGTTCTTTCTAGAATTCTATTCCAAAATCCTTGAGACACCTCTTTGACTATAAGAGGGAGGCCAAGATAAATAGTAGGAACATCAGCTTCAACACAACCAATAATATTAATAATTTTTCGCCGGAGATCATTCAGAGTATTAGAAAAGTACACATTGCTCTTTTGAAAGTTTATTCTTTGACTAGAAGCTTTGGCATAGTCATTTAAAATATTTTTCCAACTACGAGCTTCGACCATAGAAGAGATGCCAAAGAGGATGGTATCATCCACAAACTGCTACACAGACATAGGAGGAAGGGAGGAATCGGGTTTAATACCCACAATTTCTTTAGAGGTAATCTTAGAGTGAACATATCTCCCAAGGGCCTCTGCCATCATGATAAACAATTAAGGTGAGAGAGGATCCCCCTGTCTGATCCCCCTCAAGGAAGAGAAAAAAACCCTAGGGACCCCATTGACCAGAACCGAGAATTTAGCAGTAGAAACAGCCTCATGAATGAGAAGAGAAATTTTATCATTAAAACCAAACTTTTTAATGACTTCAAACAGGAATTTCCATGAAACTCTATCATAGGCCTTAGAGATATCTAACTTAAAAACCATGCCAGGAATTATACTCTTGTCCATAGAATGGATAGTTTCATGAGTGGAGATCACAGCATCAAGAATTTGACAACCAGGGACAAAGCCTTTCTAGGAAGGGGAAATAATTTTATCCAAAAAAGGTTGAAATCTCAGGACAATCACTTTAGTGCACAGCTTATAGATGGTATTACACAAGCTAATGGGTCTGAAATCAGAGAGATGAGTAGGCTTTGGCTTTTTAGGGACAAGGACAATAAAAGGATCAATAATCTGCTTTAGAAGTTTACTAGTTCTGAAAAAGTCTCTAACAACAGCAGTGAGATCAGCACCCACAATATCCCAATATTCCTAAAAGAATATTGGAGGAAAGCCATCAGGGCTAGGAGCTTTGAAAGGGCCCATAGAAAATAAGATAGCGCGAACCTCCTCCTTAGAAATAGGTTTTAGCATTTCCAAGTTGTCTTCTTTAGTTATCAGATAGGGAATTTTATCAATGAACTGGTCCATAACCCTTCCATTCCCAACATTGTTAGCTTGCTCAGACAGAAAATTATGAAAAATTAACACAACTTGGTCTCCAATCTGAGTGTCCTTAGTGATAATATTGCCATTTTCCAAACATAATTTTGATATGGAGTTCGCCTTCCTATGTTTCATGGCTGAGAGATGGAAAAAAATAGTATTCCTATCTCATTCGTTGAGCCACTGAACCCTGGACTTCTGTTTCTAGAAAACCTCTTCTCTTCTCATAAGATTCTTCGAGTTAGAAATCAGATCGCACTCCTCCTGAATAATATCCTCTAGAACATCTCCTTGATCCATTAGCTGTTGAAGATTAGCTAATCTCCCAGAGATATTTTTCTTTTGGATAAACACATTGCCAAAACTATATCTATTCCACCCATGAACTTCCTGTTTAATGTGAAGGAGCTTTTTGACCAACCTAAACATAGGAGTACCCTGAATGGGAATTTGCCACCATTGAGCCACAAGGTTTCTAAAATCTTTATGTTTAATCCACATAGCTTCAAATCGGAAAGGGAAAGGACCACGTTTGCACTGATCCTTCCAATTAAAGAAAATAGGGCTATGGTCAGACATGGTTCTAGGAAGAGCCTGCAGACTCATATTATGATGGTTATCCCAATTACTAGAAATAAGAAATCTGTCCAATTTAACTTGAATCATTTGATCTCCTCTTCTTCTGTTTGACCAGGTGAAGTTCTGATTCTATAGCTCCACATCCAGCAACCCAAAAGAATTGATAAATTCTGTAATGTCAAACATGCTATCAGAATAATCAAGAGTCCCCCCAGATTTCTCAGAAGGATGTAAGGGAGTATTAAAATCACCAGCCAACATCCAATAGGAATACGGGGAATTGGAAAGAGTGGTACACAAGTCAGTCCACAAAGTTTTCCTCAGGGCTCTAGTATTAGGAGCATAAATATTGATTAAGGACCAATTTAAAGAAGGCAAAGAGAAGTTAACAACTAGAAAATGCTTACTAGAAACAACAAGTGAGCCCTGGAGTTTAGCATCGTTCCACATAGTGACAATCCTGCCAGAGGCTCCCGTAGTTGGGCTAATAGAGAAAGCAGCCTTGGGCCATATATAATTAGCTATCCTCTTAAAGCTCTCCTCATTCATCTTAACCTCCTGAAGTAACAAAATATCTAACTTATTGTCCAGAACATAGTTTTTCACTTCAAACTATTTGGTGGGACTATTGAAGCCCCTCAAGTTCCAAGATAGAATTCTCATTTAAAAGGTTTAAGAGATTGGATCTCCAGTGTTTTTTTCTTACCACTGGCAATATCCCTAGCTATCTCTCTTTGCCTTGTTTCTCTGAGGGTCGGTCTTCCTTGTTTTGAGTTTGTCCCAACATCCACAGACTTTTTAGCCCTACGGTTCTTTTTCTTAGGGGTAATCCAATCCTCATGGTCGTTACCACTACCACTTGGTCCAATATCAACTGTCAATGACGGAATAGTTGTCTAGTCTCCCTCCTCTGTGGAATCAATTGTGGTTACAAGAGGGGGATCCTTCTTAGAGGATGGTTGGGAGGT
Source organism: Cunninghamia lanceolata (assembly GCA_027924645.1). NCBI lineage: Eukaryota > Viridiplantae > Streptophyta > Pinopsida > Cupressales > Cupressaceae > Cunninghamia > Cunninghamia lanceolata. Next base: position 9,213,664 of record BSBN01000934.1, read on the forward strand.
TACAACCCTATCATTGCCAACCATTTCTGGGAGTTGGGCATTCTGGTCAACACTCATGGCCTCATCTCCTTCAATAGCAGCCTCCACCGACTGGGAGCATATCTCACCCTCTTCAATCTGATTATTCTATTGTTCCAGGTACTGATAGTTATCTGTATTTGAAACTGATTTCTGACAATCTTTCTCCATATCCTTCTCAGTATATTCTTCTGGGATAATATTTTCCTCATTACCCCTATTCCCTGATCAACAGGGGTAACTTCTTTGGATGAGTTATCCTCAACCTCATTGTGAAGGTCAGCATTACCTCCCATTTGCTTCGCCTTATAGTGGGTCATTAAATGGCCCTTCTTCTTACAAATCTGACAGAAAGTAGTAGCATTCTCATAGAGAATCAGATGGGTCCAAATCCCATATTTAGAGTTTAACTCTATGGACATGGGAAGGGTTTGGTGAATCTCCACATTAACACAAAAATAAGCATACACACAATGGGACTTAGTCTGAGTTATATTACCCAATGTCACATACTGCCCAAAGGTATTACCAATAGTAGAAAATATCTTTTCATCCCAATATTCCAAGGGGAACCTCGGTAGTCTCACCCAAATAGGGGCAGACCTGTTCAGATCCGTGCTGGGATCAAACCCAGGTTTCCAAGGGCACAATGCGAGTGAATGGATGCCATAGAGCCAGGGTCCTCCTGCGAGAATAGCTAACATATCCTCCCTATTCGTAAACTTGAATAAAAACAACCCTCTTGCCATAGCGATGATCGACACACTGCCTTTGATCCTCCACCGATTGGCCACCCACTTCCTTACCATCTCAATATTAGGACGGAGTGAAAAAAACTTACCGACTAGGGAAAGATCCATGGCCGCCACTATTTCCTCAACCAAATCATCAGGAATATCTAGAGCCATTCCTTCTGCCGAATCCTTTTGGACTGGAAGCCCCGACGTGCCTTTAGGGGAAAAAATATTCTTCCCTGTTAACACCCCTTTCCATCCTTTGAAAGGATCCTCACCCACCGAGTTTTGGTTCCTAGAGGTACTGCCTGAGGCAGTAGCCTCCATCATCATAGAAAAGTAAGCAAAAACTATAGAAACCCTAAAAAGCCATGGAACGCAGATCACTAGCTAGTCCCACCTAATGTTTAGACTACATAAGTTGTAACAATATGATTGTATGTCACCTCCTTATTGTTTTCCAATTTCCCTCTTCTTCATTTTCTCATTTTCTTTTTTCTTGTTTTGTTTTGGATTTGTGTTTGCAGGTTGGAGGAGAAGCCATTCGTGGCCATCTCACTATGAGAGGTATACACATTTTGTATACCCATTTACCTCTTTTTTTAATATATATATTCTAGTTTTTAAACCAGAAAGTTAATTTTTGTCATATAATAGCAATAGATATATACACAGGTGTTGGAGGCCAAAGGCCAAATGACAGATGCATTGAAGAGTTTGCGGCCGCAAAGTTAAGGAATGGCGGTGAACTGTGGTGGGACCATAGTGGCAGGGTATTGGGGGAGTGTGGGGAGGGCACTGCAAACTGCGGCAACAAAAGGGGGAAGCGGGATGAGGGGAGAGTGGGTAGAATTAGGGGGGACAGGAGTGTGGGAAGAGGCCGAAACCCCACCCACACTCCACTTCCGCAAAGTTAAGGAATGGCGGCGAACTATGGCAGGACCACAACGGCGGGGTATTGGGGGAGTGTGGGGAGGGCATTGCAGCCTGCGGTGGCAGAAGGGGGAAGCGGGCTAAGGGGAGAGTGGGTAGCATTAGGGGGGACAGGAGTGTGGGGAGGGGCTGAAACCCCACCCACACTGCACTTCAATGGAGTGTGGGTGGGGTTTCGACCCCTCCCCACACTCCATTATCTTCAAAGGCAACAACAGTGGGGGGGGTCGAACCCCCCCCCACACCACATCAAACTTTTCCTTCTAAACTGTATCTTCAGCAAAAAAAATTCAGTCCACCCCCTTCATTGCTATTTCTTCTTTGGCATTTTTAATATATATATATATATATATATACACATATACACTTAGTTTAAATACAATACTCAGTTTTAGTATATTTCATTTACTCAGTTTTAAATATATGACAGCAAATAAAAAAAAACAATAAAAATAATTAGAGTATATATATATATATATATTACCACTATTGTAATATATATATTTTTTAAACAGTTAACAGAAAATAAATTTACTATTTAACATATCTTATATATTCAAGTATAGGCCATTTAAATCCCTCAGAATTTTTTTTTTGTTCTTTTGAACGCATAATGGCAAAATAATTATTTATCTATAATCGAATTTACATTGAGCAAATGAACACACATTTTTTTTTTTTATAAAAACAAACATATATTCTAGTAAACATGGAATAAACATTTCTTCCACTAAAATACTAATATTGACCTAATACAACCAACATGAAACATCTCTTCAAAGGATTTATCTATTTTTCTTTTAAACAATACATTTAGTTCATTTCTTCAAAATGACAACAACATATAATTTTATTTTCCTAATAGATAGGTACATTATCATTTTTGTTTCACAAAAACAAAACAGCAACTATCCTAATTTTTGAAATTTAACATACAAGTGAAATAGCAATAAGACCATACTTTTTCCGAAAACTCTATTTTATTTTTTTAAAAATATACGGCAATAAAATCAGAAATTTAAATCTTCTACTCTCCAAAGGTAAATAGTTTATACAACAAACATAAATCTTACAACTTGAGAGAAAGAACAAGAGTCTCCTCTTTTGAAATTTAATAGATGATACACAAGGCCTCTCATGGCCATGCTCTCTCAAGAACAAAAAAATATCAACTCATAAGGATAATAATAATTTCTTCCACATCACAAGCACCAACTATCCTGCATAACACAAAAGAGGGAAAAGAAGCCACTCAAATTGCTCTCCTCCCTACCATTGACTCACTCATGAGTCACACTCGAGCTAGGAGGTCATCCTCACACAAGGTAAGCACACACCACTTAACAACAAATTCACTCAATACAAAACAAGAATACTCCCATGGCTCTCACATAACAAAGACTCACTCAAGATGAGTCTAATGGGGTAGGGGAGTGGACATCACTCAACTCAAGAGTGCCACTCCAAAAACTTCCCAAAATATAAATCCCTCAAGGCCTCAAGCCCACACATATAAACATGATTTGAAAATTTTCTCTTATACCCATATTGCTCAAATTTACAATTTTTCCCTCAAGGCTAAAACTCCATGAAACCAAGGATGTGACCCCAAGGAGGTTCACTCCTCCCCCACCCCACACATGTTGAGCATTTTCTCTCAAGTAGGAGAAGCTCTCACAACTCCCATACCCAGTTTTTCCACAACACAAGTAAAACAACAAAATAAATGTGAGGACCACCTTTTTACTTCTGTTCTTGTGGCTATTTACATTACTGTTATTGATACTTTTTATATGTGTGGGATAGTAGTTCCCGGATTTGTCAAACTATTAAACTTTATTTTGTTTACGGAAAAACTAATTGGGTGATGTTTGGATAGGTTTACATTTCAGAAAAGTTAATTAGGTGATGATGGAAAATTGTAATATGATTTCATTTATGCTATTTAGAACTATGTAAGGATAATGCATGGTTTTAAGTTGCTTCGGCTATGATGATTATATGTGAAACTGATCTTGCAATTTAGTGTGCAGGAATTTACTAATCAAACCACAGATTTCGGAGATCATTCCGCACCTTGTTATTGTTATTCCCTGTTAAGCCGATCTGGTTCCACAAGGAACCAAGATCACTTTGTGTTTGATATGGTGTCGTAATGTGGTCTTTCATAAGGTCGAATGGGTTGGTCTACCCTCTTGTAACACTGACTTATGATTTGTGTTGTAAAAAGATTGAATTTGAATTTCTTTTCTTTTATTTAAATCTTGGAGGCCTTTTCTTGTGCTTTACCTTGACCATGGTTGTCCAGAATGGGTTAAAGTTGACCCTGGGTTATACCCCATGGGTTCAGGGCCCCATTTGACATGGGTAACCCTTGGGTAACCTCCATCTAGTCATTTTAACTAACCCCTGAAGTTAAGTGGCGAAAATTGGATGTATGGGGGGGACAAGATGGGTTGTACCAACACCCAACCCATCCCTCTTCAACTCCCAAGGTATGAGATGACTACAAACCCATCCATTATAGAGGGATTGACTTGAAGTCACCCTCACCATTAGTGAGATTCCCCATGTGCTGTGGGGTCATCCATGTTGAAGGAAGGGAGAAGAGGCATGGGTCACCTGTCTTTTCCTCCTTTAACTCCTTTATTTCTCCCATGCATAAGAGAAATGACATGAGGAGTGGGATAAGGAGTACTCTAGGGATGGGTGAGTGACATAAGCCAACACTCATCCCTTGGGACATGATAGTGGTTTTGGGAAGGGTGAGGAGGTGACAAGTGTCACCTCCCCATTCCTCTAAACTGGAGGGTTTTTGGGTTATTTGAATTCCATTTTTGGAGGGGAAGGGAGTTAGTTGATTTTTTTGGGGGGAGTTCTATTTTGATTGCTAGAATAGGAAAGTTAGCTTGAGGTGAGGAAAGGAAGAGGGAATTGGTGGCTAAGGGTGGAAGAGATCTCAGTGGAGCTCTGCAACAGTTTCATTCCAGAAGGACCTTGTAAGGTTGGTTTGGTTTTACCTTTCTTTCATATATCTGAATGTTGTATGACAAATTGTGTGAAAGATGTTTATTTGGTGTGTTTTAGATTTGTTTCTGTGGGATCTGTTGTCGGGTTGTTGACAGAGCTTCTCCCACTTGGGAGAAATGCTCATCAAGTTTGGGGTAGGGGGGGAGTGATCCTCCTCAGGTGCATACCTGTTTTCTTCTTTTGGGATGTTGAAAGCCTTGAGGGCTTGTATTTGAGACCGGTTCTTTGACTTGAGAGTCAGATACAGATTCTTTGGGAAAATTTTTGTGATCAAACTTGGTTTGAGGCCAAGAGATTTATATTGGTTGTAATATCTGTAAGGGTGTCACCCTGGAGTCGAGTGTGTCCACTCTCCTGCCCCTTATGAAGCTCACTGTTGTTGATTTTTCATGTTGTGGAAATTATCCATGGGTGTTTGTGTGCTTTGGGTTTGTTGTTGTTCCTGTTGTGAAGTGGATTGCTTGAGTTTACCCAGGTGTGAGTATGGTCTCCTTAGCTCGGGGGTGACCCTCTTGCGGGTCTACGGAAGGGAGGAGAGCTATATGAGTGGTGTTTTCTTCTTTGTTTGTCTTTGATACGCAGGTTTCCTTTGAAAGTTTGTGGTTGGAATTGGAGGAGCACTGTATTTTGAGAGAAAGAATTTCATCCTTGCTATAAGCAGAGTTTGGTTCATTGAGTTACTTCATGTTTAGATCCATTACAGAGGGATTCTCTCCCTCTGACGTTGTAACAGATTATTGTCAGGGAAGGAGAGAAATTTTTCCCTTCAGTATTGTTGTGGAGAATCGTCCTTCAATTTTATTATCCAGTTGTAAAGTTAAGTTTATGTTATTGGAAAATTTGTTGAAATTAATGGTTATTGGTAGATTTTATGAAGATTGTAACATTGTTAATATATTGAAATAGCACGTAGTATAAAAAGAATTGTGACTTACATTGTTTATGGAAATGATGTTTATCTTGCTTATTGCTATGAAAAGAAATTGTGGTTTGAATAATAAATGAGATCAGGAAGGAGAACAATTTTTAATTATCCTTGTATGTAAAATTCAGATTTGTCGTTACGCGTTGGTGATGCATTGAAATTACAATTTATCATAGATTTATTCGTTCATTTTAAATTATTCGTTCATTATAAAGCTAAATCATTATTTAACTTACAAACTATTTGCCCGTTCGATTAAACAATATTGTAATTTTACTAATTCTAATTAGAGGGCTAATAAGGAGAGTTGTGATTAAAAATGTGTTTTGAGTATATATATATATATATATATATGATATTGTTTAAAAAAAAAATTACATTTAAATTAAATGTTTTGAATAAACAAAATGGTATCATGTATTCTCTATTTTTTTTTATATATAAACAGAGAGAAAGAAATAAAAAAAAAATTTATAAAACAAGCAATAAACAAAGTTTGTTTTTGTTTTAAAAAAAATATATATGCAATACATGGGCGATGGGGTTGAAACCCCACCGTAGTCCTTTGAAAACAATGGAGGTGTGGGGAGGGGGCGGAGCCCCCACCCACACCCCATTATGTGGGATGTGGGTGGGGGCTCCGCCCCCTCCCCACACCCCTGCCAGTCTTTAAAACCACAGCCACCTCTCTCCCCCGCGACACCCTCTCTACACCCCCCTGCCAAGACCTTCACCGTGCCACTCCCCCTTCGCGGCCGCTGCTGCCGCCGCGCCTCCGCCAGACCTCCACCCACGGCTGCAGCACCACGCCTTCTGCGCTGCCGCCGCACCTCCGCCACACCCCGTGCTCCGTCCTTCACCCTGCACACCATCCCCACCGCCGTCTGCGCCTCGACCTTGGAGTTCGGCCTCCCCTTTGCTCTCTGCGCCTCCGCCCATGGATGCCGTTGCTCCCCCTGCCTTCTGTCCTACACCAAAACAAAACACAAAAGAAAATTTTCAGTTAGGGTTTCTAAATATTTAACAATACATTCAAATAAACTATGTTATAATTTCCTTGGTGAGTTTTTATAAAGAGGGGAGCCTATTATAAAATAGACAATGGATTATATATATATATATATATATTTATATGTATATATATATTTATATGTATATATATTTATATATATATGTATATATATATATTATCTATTTTATAAAAAATAGAGTATTTTAATAGTAATAATAGCATATATATATATATATCTCTTTTATTAAAAATAAAGAATTACAATTATAATAATAGCATTATAATAAATAAAAGTAATAATAACAACAGTAATTATAAATAAGAGAAATATAAGTTAATATATATGTTTATATTTATATATATACATAAACTTATATATATGCATATAAATATATCGATACATACTTATATTATTTAATTATTAAGATTTTCAGAAAAGCCATTTTCTCTTTACAATAATGAGAGAAAATAAGATTATAACTTTAAGAGAAAGTATAACGGATTATATTATAACATTCCGGGAAGAGTTTCTCGGAAGTTTAACTATCAACGAAATTTAATAACCAGGAAAATGAAGAGGAAAATTACGTGTCACCTTGTTTAAAAGGTCATTGGAAATAAACTTAAGAAGCCATCACAGACATTCCATGTGAGGCCATTTTAATCTCAACTATAGTTAGTAAACGACCAGAGAAGAAAGCCTGCAAGAGAGTAAGAAGAAGAAAAACTAACATTGGAAAACACAGAAGAGAAAATGTGCGGCATTTCCCACATGGGATAAGAGAACTAAGTTGATGGATCCTTCCGCTAACCTCACTTAGGAACAAGTTTAATTAATACACGGTGAATCCTAGATCGGAGAAAATCAGGAGACTGAGTCCAACGAAGTAGTAAACTGACCTGTAGGATTTGGGAAAATCTGGAAGTTAGCAGCAATATTTCAATAGATATAGTGATAACTCTGATTGATGTAGAATATGAAGAAAAGATAGGATAAACATAAAGAAAACAAAGAGACCCAAAAGAGAGAGACCGAAATATAAACTAACAAAAACATCAGAGAAATAGTTAAGGTGAGCGTGAGAGAAATACAATCAAAATTAAGACCCAGAGAAATAGAAGAGAGGGCAAATGAACTGCCTTGTTGAGAATGCTAAGTCGAAGGAGTATGTTTCAGGAAACAAGAGAGGAGACATACAAATGTGCTTTGTTGAAAAATGATGCAATAGGGAGATCACGACTCAGTTTAGTCAGAACAAGGCGTCATGGAAAGTGTTAATCTATTAGGATAACACGTAAGAAGTATAGCATTGAGTAATTTCCACATACGCCGTAAGGCGTTATGCTGCCGAAATCTGTCGAGATTTAGGGTTAGGAACCTTGTCGATTTAAATCTTGTAGTGACGTTAACTGCGTCGAGGAGACCCCCTTGTTGGTCTGCTTGCGTCTAGTTGCATGCAATTGTACTTGTACCTCGCCGACAGCTGTAGTGTTTTCGCCTTGAGCGTACACCACCGAGCATGCTTACACATGCAAGGGGGTTTCTAGAGATTCTTTGAGAAATTTTTTGATATTTCGTGTCATAACCACATGACAGATGTGGCTATGACACGAGTGATACGTGTTGAGAGCACATAGAAAATGTGGGCATGACAATGAACTCACACACACAACATGCAAGTAAAGAAAAGGTATAAGGAAAGGCATTTGCCTTGATTCCTACCTTATAAAGTCCAAATGGAAGATAGTTGAGAAGAGCTCCTCTAACTCCTCCAAGTTGAGCCACCAATTTCCCTCTAACTTTTTCCCCAAAATAATTAAAATAAAAAATTGCCAAACAAATTCAACAACCCCATCCCTCCCTTCAAGAGGGATTAAAGTAGGCTCTTCTTATGAGCCTTGAGGAATGGGGAGGTGACACATGTCAGCTCCTCACTCCTCCACCCAACTACTAGCAAGACTCTTGGAATGGGGTGGGAACACATGTCATTCACCCATCCCCCAAAGTCTTTCTCCCATTCACTTATCCTCTCTTAATTAAGTGGGAGAGAAGGGTGGAGGCAAAGATGGAGTGGGTGCCACATGTACGCCAATCCTCTCCTCCGAAGAAGGACCACTCAAACCCAAGGTACCCTCACCAATTGTGGGAGAGGCTTGGAGTTGAGTCCTCCACAATTAAGGGATCTTGAATACTCCCCCAACCTAGGGAAGAGGTATGGAAGAGGTTGAGTTTTTGACCCACTCATCCTCTCCCTCCCAAGCTTCCATTTTGGTCACTTTACTTCAGGGTGAAGTTAAAGTGACCAAATGGAAGTTTACCTAAGGTTACACAAGCCCAAATGACCCCTAGACCCTAGGGGTACAACCCAGGGTCAAGTTTAACCCATTTTAAGCACCAAAAGTTGAGTAAAAACACATAAAAGGGGTCACCAAAATTATAACTCAAAAATGAAATACAAATGACACTACAACTTACAACACCAATTAGAAATCAAATAAAAGAAGGGTAGACCTAACCCAACTAACACCATGCAACAACATTACAAAAATTCATCATGCACACATAGTTGATCTTGGTTCCTCTTGGAACTAGATCGGCTTCACTTGTGAAAACAACACATTGTGTGGGATGATCTCTGAGTATCTGTGGCTTCATTAGAAACACTTGCGCACTCAAATGAAATGTTAATCCCACATGTATATAATAGTTGAAGCAAATTGAAACTTACACTCACATCATCACAAGATCATATAAACATCAAGAAGTCTCGTCATAATTAAAACATCTAAATTTTGTGTTTTCAAACATCCGTCACATAATAAGGTCTCATAACAAATTTCTAACTAAAATCACATGAATAGTATCCCAATAGCATCATAACGTAAATCATATGTCTAACATCATCAGTGAATCAATATCAAGGTCTAACCACATCGTAAACATGCTAAACATAATAAATCCACATAAAGCATAAAGTCTAACAATCCTGCATATCAGGATCAACAGTCCCATAAGTCTAATATCTGTCATCAACAATAAAACAAAGTAGTCAAATATAAGGGAATGAAAAGGTAGGCCTCACAATCAATGAAGTTATCTTGGACAGCTTGATCATTTTCAGTCGGTTGACTTGTTTGCTCATCAAGGCAAACTGTTGTAATCCTGTTCATATCAACTTCTTCATTACAGTACAATGGAAGCTCTAAGAATAAACTGAATGTCTCATGCTCATAAAGGATTTGATTTGATTCAACCTTGTGTTTATCCTGGTAGTCAAGGGCTTCATGAAACAACACCACATGACTCTCTGCAACACATTCCAGTTGTCCCAAATTAGCTGATAAATGGGATTCCTGCATGTTGTCCTCATCATTTTCAACATATGCGAGTACCTGATCAAACAAGAAAATAGAATCATTTGCCTTCTCTAGTCTATTCTCCCTTTGAACTTGAGCAATGTGTCTTTCTAATTGAAGACTTTTGCCCTCCAATTTCTGCATCCTATTTTGATTCATCTTATAGAAAGCATTAGAAAAATTTTCAAATGATTCAAAGTGCATAGAGTTTAGGACCAAGTCTGGATCAACTTCCCTCACACAGTCAATATGCTCATAATTAGCCAGGACTGTAAGACAAACAGTAGCAACTGCTTGTTCTTTATTTGATTTCTTAGTTGCTAGCCTGGTATTCATGATCTCAATTGGTTTGGATTCTTGCTATGGCTGAAACTGAGGACCAATAGATTGGTCTTGAATGTAGATAGGCTTCTGAGTAAAGTTAGGACTTCTGAAACTCAATATTTTGATCTCCTGAGGAGTCTGTTTGCATTCAAAACCCATCTCTTGGCCTTAGGGATAATACAGATCACAAAATTTGGGGCTTTTCCAATTCATAAAAACCACCTCAGGGTTATAATTTCTTCTTGGGGCCTGTGGATTAGTTTGGAAGGGTGGCCTGTTTGGCTGATTTGACTAGCACAGGGCTTGGTAAGGCTTATGTTCTTGACTAATTTATCTCTTGAATATAACAAACTCATTTGCCATACTCTCAATTGTGTTTTTAAGCTCCTGTAATTATTGGATTTGGACCAGGGCTGCAATCTCTTGAGTAGCAGCTAAGTATTCTATTGTTGGGATTGCTGAGACAGTCGGAAAAAAGGGAACTGCCATGGGTTTAGGTGGCTGAATTTCTAGGAAAATGGGTAAGGGGGGCCTTGGGGCTATTTTCCCTACTAGAATAAGGTAGTTTTCTACCCTAACAACAATCTCAAAAGCATCAGGAAGGGTAGATCCATCTAGATCATGAATCATAATAGATATTTCACTATCTAAATCTCTAAGAGAAAATAGAAAGGCATACAATGGTGTAGGCCTTACCATCAAGGGGATCCTATTACAAGTCTTCTGGAAGCAATAGTTGAAATCAGACATATGTTCATGCGGATGCCTATTGATGGTATTCAACTGCTATAGTAGAGACAAAAGATCAGATTTGTCCTCAAAATGTTTGTGCAATCCATCTCCAAGATCATTCCATGACATGATTGAGCCCACTGTGAGTACTAGAAACCACTGCAAAGCTTTCCCTTTCAGCAATTGAGCCAAGAGTCTGATTGCTACATTCTCTTGGGTAACACTATGTACTGAACATAGCATTGCCATATCTTGAATGTGTTCAATAGTTGTAGTGTGATCCTCTCTAGTTAAATATGGCAGACCTCTGAGGGTTGTAGCTGGAATGCCATCATGCTAAACAAGTTGTAATGGGCTGCCCCCATTAAATGCAACAAAAGGATATGGTCTGGCCATTTACTTAGAGTCACCAGGGTGTTTCATGCCTCCAAAGACTATTGATACAAAAGACAACACCTGATCCTTTAGCATGTGATCTTCTTCATGTGTTGTTCACTTGATCTACATGCAAAACTAGAAATTTGAGTCACCAAGTATGCTGATTTTACCTCTAAAAGGCTGAAAACCTTGCCACGCATACCAAATAGAGCAGAAAACAATGCATTTTGTCCCACCAGGTGTCCCAAAAACTATTGTCAATTAGGATTGTGCCACTACTCAAGTCAAGCTTGACTATCCTGTTGAAACATGGAAACCCTCCCAGATGTTGGTGATCTATTTTGAGATGGAATCTCTAGAGTGAACTGGTTCTCCTTATTATTACCTAAACTACTAACTTGGGGAGGAAAAGGGACAGAGGGATAACTTAAAATGAAACTCTAACAATAAGGTGATACACTAGACTTTAGAACTCCTAAGGATCTCACTCATAAATAGTTTTCTGAACAACAATTCTCACAACCATATCAATGACATACAATTCATTAGTATTTTGCATTAAGGTTCAAACAGAACACGAACATGCACCTTGAACTATATGGCAATCTGCATCATTTTTGTAATTTCAAGATGTAACAAGGACATGCAATCTGTCACAAATTCAACATCGAATTAAAACTGTGATCATGAGACAAATAAGGAAGGAAAACTCTACTATAATATATAACTGAAAGGAGTAATGAATACATATACTAAATACAACCCTCTCAGTGTGAGATGAAGACTCCCAGTATCTTTGTACTCTGATCTCTACAAAACTCTAACTGGAACTAATAAATTGGAACTACAACTTTGCTATATATGCTCTAAAATCAATCTCCCCCTGATAGATGGAAAAAAGCTCCTAAAAATAGACCTCCAAGTCCATTTTCAAGCTCCTCAGAAAAGCCAAAATAAAAATTTCCAAATCACCTCCATACTGAAAAATAAATCTACGAAAATCATCCCCAAAGGGGTCCCACCAAGATCTGCTTTAAATATACCTATGAAATCTTAGTTTTTGTCTTTGCCTGGCCCAAAATAAAACAAATCAAGGAAGAATATCTCAATTTGCTTTGCCAGTTTTAACTGCCTAAAATAGTTTGATTTTAAAGCAATTTATCAATTATTGCTTTAAAAACAATTTTACTTTGTTTGCAGTTAAAACTAAACCTATTTGATTTGATTTTGCAAAAATAAAAGCCCATGGCTTATACTTTCGCCAAGTCTTTACAATACATATCCATTGATTTTTATTATAAAAAATCATAAAATATTGGGCATAATATGATATTTTGTGAAAAATAAAAGCCCTGATGGCTTGACCTTCATCTAGTTTGCAAAAAATACATCTCAAGCATATCACCTATTTCATATTTCAAGAGGTTTGCATATGGTACTAAAGGCATATGGCCTAGGAAGTAAAAAGGCTCAAAACTGTTGTCATGTATATCATGTTTGAAAGGGACCAAAATGTTCTATAAGGTTTTGAATCTTCATAAAGGTGCAAGGGAAACTTATAGTTTGCAGTGCTTTTGACCCTTCCTCAAATTTTTGAGACCTAGGCAAAAATGTAAAGCACCTAATACCACGAAGGGTATTAACTTGTGCCCTCTAAAAGAAACTAATGTGATAAAATGCCACTTTCATCTTAGGGTTTGTGAAACCCTAAAACAAAACTATTCCTACCCTATCATGTCGGGCCATTTTGCACTCGTAACATTTTGATTAAGGCTCTCTGCATCTTCCATTCGAGGGTTTGGTCTTATAAATCTCTTGATTCTGCAATGTGTCTCTGCTATATTGATGGATTCTTTATGAAGGGAACTATCATTGCCCATACATCTGATCTTATTTTCCCTTTCATTTTGGGGTGACTCTAGCTAATAAGCCGTTACTATTATCCATTTTCTGATGCATATTTTTGTGTTCATAACTTCACTATATGAGGGGATCTTGGAGATCTTTTACCACGGGTCGCCATTACAAAGACGTTAGTCTTAGAACTTGGACATTTATGTTGCCACACATGAGAGTCGCCATCTATGCTTCTCTTAGCTTGAGCTCTTCTGAATCAAATGCAAAAGCAAATTGTGGCTTCATATATCCTCCTTTCTCCTATAATAAAGGTGAGTTTCTCCTTTCTCAATCACTGTATACTTCTTTGTATCTACTTTCCTTTGCAAACATAAAAAGGGTTTTTAACATTTCCAAGCGAGTTTGTCCCTTTGAGGGCCACGACCAAATGTGATTTCTGAGCATTCACCCTATGAGGCCATGACTATTTCCTTGAACTTTGATATTATGTTGAAGATTTATAGAGAACCTCTGCATTTGATGGTCTACGATTCCATATTACCAGTTTTTCTTGCCTCAGTACAGCATTTTTGTGTTAAAAAAAAATCAAGACTCCTCTATATGTGATCTATAAATAATGGTTTAAAGTCCAAGAGGGTTACTGGTTGCGGGCTACTTGAGACCTCTAAGCATGCATTCTCATGATTCGAAACCTCTGTTTAATGAAGTTGTGGTAATGACATTCGTTACTGAGCATATTTGAACACCCTTGTGTTAAGTTCTAAGATACATTTCTTTAGTCTCCTCTTTTTTGTAAAAAAACAGGGGTTCAGAACCCCTCCATTATTCTCTATCACAAATTATAGTGGATTTTTTACTGATGAAGGGTTGCGACCTCTCTCACATCATACTTCGAGCTTTCCCTTTTGTTTGTAGACAAAAAAAATATGAGGTTTTAAAAGATTTTGAAATGGTTTTGCTATTTCTTGAAAGAGAAAACCTTTTACTGTAACGGCCATGATATTTTGTTCCTCTGTAACTTTTGTGTCTCATGGCTGTGGCTACCTGTATATTTTGAGTTAGATATATATCATTGTGAGCTTCCTTGTGATATACATCTGTTGCATATTCTATTGTGGCTATATGAAAATGTTGTTATATTGGCAATGAAGAACCTATTCTTTACATCAACACAAAATGATGTCCGGTCACTTCAGTGTAGTGGCTATAGATGTTATGATGAGGTTTCATTTTTCCTTGCCTTAACATATTGTATTTGGCATCATCCTCTATAATGTCTTTATAGCACAATCTTGCATGGGTTCACAGATGAATTGAAACCTCGCAAACTATTGCTACATTGTGTTCCTCAATAACTTGATACAAAAAATGAAAGTACCTGCTCCACTGAGTATTGTTGTCTTCTTCAGATTTGAACTCACGGCTATAGACATTTTCATTTATTGTGCCAAGTGCACCATGTAATGCTTCTCTTTTGATTTATATGTTTGTTATATTGGCATCATCGGCATTGATTACCTTGAAAGTATCATTTCCCCCCCTTGTTTAAGATAGCTTTTTGCTGTTCCAACTACTTCATTGGTAGAGATTTGAAATAGACAGCATATGGACACATTTTCTCTATCTCTCCCATTGCTTCATTATGCACTGTATCATCTACACTCATGGATAGAAAAGGAAGAGCTGAAGCACATGTTATTTTCTCTACAACTCCTGTAGCTTCTTCACTCTCTTTTGGATGGGCAATTGGCATGATGCTACATGTTGACTGTCAATTGGTTGTTCCATTTGATACACCAAATACAATGTGGCATCTCTTGTTGGCTATTTAAGTCATGGAGATCTTCATTGATGACACATGTGGATTAACCGTCTCACGGTAGCTCTATGATCATTGGTATCATTTGTGTACTCCTCTCTTCAAGATGGAAGTGATATGGCAGCATATGTTTTTCCTTGGTGGTTGTCCACTTGCACTTTTTATTGTTTAATCATGCACATTCCTGATACTTGGCTTTGTGACAAGATTAAATTATGGTTTCTGATTGGCCTGAATGACTGAATGTATGATGATGTTATAATGTATCATGATATCTGATCATACCTCATATCCACATTATTTGGCAGTCTCAGCCAAAGCTTACTGTTGATTCATGGCTCTCATTTACATCATTTGGACTGACAGTCATGGATGAATATTAAGATAAAATCTAATGCACTGAGTTGATATGGCATTCCTTGATTTGATTATATTTTATCTGAGCATAATGAATTCCTTTTTTGTTCCATGCCCTCTTAAGAACTAGGGGTAGCATGTCAGGCTCAACCCTTGTGGGAGCCCGTTTAACACCACATGCAAAAATGATTAGTAACATAAATTTACCTGTTCCTGCACATGAAACAAACTAGTTAAAACAATGAAGTACAATGATTGTTTATTTATTTCTCAGTAACTGATGAATATTGTACTTTCTGATCTTGACTATCTCATACAATTTGTTATGTATTCAGTTCGTACTGATACAGTGTATGGATGAGATGTTGTCATGAGTGCTAACCCCCCCTCCTCTCTCTCCTCTAATGCAGGTTATGACAGTTTTGGAGCTCGGCAACGATTGGAGCAGATGACATATGATCAACCGACTCCAAATTTAGGCAATGATTGGCACCCTCTCCTTCATATGCTTTGTCAGTTCATTTATAGTTGCATAACATATTGTATCAGATATTTGGATCCAGCTACTCCCATAGCTTGTGTGGGACCAATTATTTCTCTCTTTTGCTCTTTATTTATTGCAACATGATCTATTTATGTATATCTCATCTGATGATATAGATGTAATACTGAAATACACTAAGAGACATTTTTCAAACCATGATAAGCACTTTGAAACAACAATGAATGAAAATTGTTTTGTACTTTCTTTTACATAACCATAGCTAATAAAACTGAATCAATCTATATGATAACTTACACAACCGGTGCCATCATAAATGCTATAAATTTTCACTTTAAGATAATGAACCGCAATGCATCAGCTCTACCAATTTTTTAGTTGTGGTTCAAGAAATGGTAATAGTAACTATGAGATAGACATTTGATATGTTAAGGATAAGGAGAACTAGGTTCTCGATGCCTTAAGTCATAGGGCCAGACTAGCCGCAATCACTCAAGTAAAGTTCAACATGCTTGAATGTATTAAGCAGATGCAAGAAAATGATCCCTTTCGTTAGCAAATAAGGCTAGAACTACAACAAGGGACTAGTACAAAAGATTATCATCTTTGAGATGATAGTATCCTACATTACCAACAATGAATATATGTACTTGAAGAAGGAGACTTTAGAACAAAAATCGTTGAGGAAAGCCATAATGCACACTACCAAGCACATCCAAGAGTACTAAGGTGTATGCAGATTTGAAAACTCATTATTTTTAGCTAGAAATGAAAAAGGAAGTAGCGAATTTTGTTACAAAGTGCCTAGAATGCCAGTAAGTCAACGATGAACATTGCCATCTAGTAGGAACATTGTATCCCCTATGATTTTCCTTGGCACAAATGGTCAGTGATTTCAATATTGCTAAATTCAATACCAACATGATAGCAT
This sequence comes from Cunninghamia lanceolata, assembly GCA_027924645.1. NCBI lineage: Eukaryota > Viridiplantae > Streptophyta > Pinopsida > Cupressales > Cupressaceae > Cunninghamia > Cunninghamia lanceolata. Next base: position 9,230,573 of record BSBN01000934.1, read on the forward strand.
CTTGGTGATAGTTGATAAATTAACCAAGTTAGCACACTTCATACCTAGTAATGTTAAGGATGACACTCCAACTTTAGAAAAAATATTCATAAAAGAGGTAATCATGTTGCATGGGATTCCAGAAATGATTATTTTTGATAGGGATAAACTATTTACTTCTAGATTTTGACAAATCTCATGACCACTCTTGGTACTAAACTTAATTGTAGTATGGATAGACACCTCATTATATGGGTTAGGTGAAGTTTTGATGCAAGATGGGTGGATGATCTCTTTTGAATCCCAAAAATTGAAGCATCATGAGCTCAATTATCCTACTCATGATCTAGAACTTGCAACAATTTTGCTTTCTTTCAAGGTCTAGATGCATTATTAGTGAGGAGACCATTTAAATTGAATATTGATCACAAAGGGCTCTAGTATTTATTCACACAACCTGACTTAAATGCTAGACAAAGAAGGTGGTTAGAATTCTTAAGTAACTATGAGATAGACATTTCATATGTTAAGGATAAGGAGAACTAGGTTGCTGATGCCTTAAGTCATAGGGCTAGAGTAGCCTTGATCACTCAAGTAAAATTCAGCATGCTTGAAAGTATTAAACATATGCAAGAAAATGATCCCTTTTGTCAGCAAACAAGGCTAGAACTACAAGGGACTATTACAAAATAGTATCATCTGGGAGATGATGGTATCTTACGTTACCAACAATGAATATATGTAATTGAAGAAGGAGACTTTAGAAAAAAAAATCCTTGAGGAAAGCCATAATGCACACTACCAAGCACATCCAAGAGTACTAAGGTGTATGCAGATTTGAAAACTCATTATTTTTGGCTAGGAATGAAAAAGAAAGTAGTGAATTTTGTTGCAAAGTTCCTAGAATGGCAGTAAGTCAAGGATGAACATTGCCATCCAGCAGGAACATTATATCCCCCATGATTTTCCTTGGCACAAATGGTCAGTGATTTTGATGGATTTTGCGACAAGATTACCCAAATTGGGTACCAACATGATAGCATCTTGGTGATAGTTGATAAATTAACCAAGTTAGCACACTTCATACCTAGTAATGTTAAGGATGATACTCCAAATTTAGAAAAAATATTCATACAAGATGTAGTCATGTTGCATGGGATTCCAGAAATGATTATTTTTTATAGGGATAAACTATTTACTTCTAGATTTTGGACAAATCTCATGACTACTCTTGGTACTAAACTTAATTTTAGTATTGCCTACCACCCTAAAACAAATGGCTAGACATAAAGAGTTAATCAGGTTATCGAGGATATGCTTTGAATGTATGTAATGGATCAACCTAAGAAATGGGAAGAGTATTAACCCCTAATTGAATTTGCATACTGTTAGGTCTCAAAAATGCAGGTCGTTAACCCTAAGAGGTTGCCAGGCTCTCTTGACATTTTTGGCTAACTGACACATGGTAGATATGGCTAAACCCCCTTCACTTAGGCTCTACCAAACCTAGGCGAGTAAACCTCTAATTAATAAAGCAGATAAAGAGATGATCACTACTTTTATCAGAATTAATCTAACTATTGATAATGGCACAAATTATAAAATAGATGAAAAGACAACAAGTTAATTCTAAATTATCTAAATTGTAATGGTAAAATAATAATGCAATCTAATTAAGTAAATCTAAAGTGATTTTGTATAAGTGATAATGAAAACACTAGAGAAGTGTCTTATTGAATATAGAGTCAGTATGATCATGAAATAAATGATTGTTTGTTTGGTAAAAACTCAAACTATCTGGCATGAAAGAATAGGTATGTAACTTGTACAATCCTGCAAGGAAATAGTTAATACCCCATACTTATATATATCCAATTGATAAAATCAAATTACCTGCATTCATCTAAAAGGATTTAATCCCTCTTTGAAGGAATCTATCAAAATAATACTACAATTGTAAAAGATTTATCAGAAAACTGGACATAGAATACAAACCCTAACTATATGACTCTTATTACAGATCCATGACAATGTCTTCACAATTACTATGATAGATTTAAAGGATTTAATTTTGAAAGTAGAAACCAGTTAATCCTATCACAGTATAACAGCAAATGTGTATAGATAGCTTAAACATATACTTGATAACTCAAATTGAATAACAGTGAAAACTTTGAAAGGAGACAGTCATATAATTGAATAAATTAAACAGATAGTTGATACCGAAATCAGCAGCTACTGCTTCATGTTCACAGACTTGACTTCATTAGAGAATGCTTGCACATGGTCTACCAAAAATAAAATATATTAAAAGTGAACTACCATTTCTATTCAAATCTAATCTACAGTATCCCCTATTCTATCTTGTAATCTCTCCCTATTCTATCTCTTTATTCTGGTCTTGGTCATCTCTAATAAAGAGAGGCATACAAGCTTCAGACCAGTTACAATAGTTGTGACGGTTGATAACCGAACAACACTATTTGTCTTAATAAAATATATTCAAGAAAATTAATACTCGTCTTTAATCACCAAATGGATAACCATTTCAGAGTCAAACAAAGCTCTTTAACTATAGTTCTCCTTAATATCCTTCGAGGGTTTCTTTATTATCCCTAAAAAGACCAAATAAAACACAAATTAATCTATGATCAAATGATCAAAACAAATTTATTTAAACATATGTATTTACTCAGATAATTACTTCCCTTATTGATAATTTATCAGTTCCTCATGATCCTTTTGTGGGTGTTTTTATAACTTGATCCTTGCTATGTATAACTTGAAGTGGACATCGGTGCGATACAACCATCGGGAAAGTTTTTTGGTAGTTATATCGATCAACGAAGTTAGACCGATAGAAGTTTGCATCGGTGTAAGGTGCATTTTGTTTCACTGAAGGTGTAATGTGAATGTATATCGCAAATATATCTTTAAGAATGTATGCGAGAATGTACACTATGTTGGGTACAAAAGGTAACTGGTAGAAATGGTAAAGAGAACCGGTGATAACAAGTTATGTCTTGTATATACAATAGTTTGACATATCGAAGATATACATTATTATTATAAAAGCCCAATGTGCAAGTGGTGGGACCCACCTTATTCCTCACTCATATTCCATGTTACAACACTACTTGTATCCAACCTTCATAAACAATGCCCAATACATACAAACTTAATTGTCTCTCCTTTCTGGACTTCTTTCTTTTATGAACCATAGTTCATTCATTTTCAGCTCCGCCATGTATATAAAGTGAAATGCATTTTTTGATATACATTAAAGTATGATGCATCCTTTATATTAAACTTTAACTTCCTTTGAGTTCCGCGTTGTATGTACACCGCAATGTATGTATCCGAAACATACACATACAAAGCTTGAAACATACAATGATAAAACTGTATTTCATATCCCTTTCAGTTCCACGATGTATATCCCTTTGTATGTTTCCCTTTTCCAAACATACAAACACTTAATACATCCTATGGACTTAACCGATTATTCATCTAAGCTCTGAACTCTATCGGGTCCAACTTGTATGCATAAAAGTATAATGATGTAATAAACCTGATAACCCTTTACTTATTAATACAATGACACCACATACAAATACCTTTGTATATGCAACATACAAACCTTTTCCTTATGCATTTTTACCAAAACATGCATATCTTGTAAAAAATAGGGAATCTTCAGAAATTTCAAAAGGCAACCCCAACTCATTTTCGATATTGATTCCAATTTTCATCATGGGTACCTAAAATTTTGCCATAAATTTTCCTTTTCCAATAGTGGCTCTGTCTTGGGATGTATGCCCCCTATGGGCATAGCAAGATCCCAGATCTTTGGTGAACAGACCAATGCCTTCTTCATTTGACTACGGGTGAACTATGAAGGGTAGTGAAGATCTTGGGTTATTACTTTATGAAAAACTTTTATTTCCTAATAAGAGAGCTCTTTAAGAAAGTTAGTTGACTCTTCTAAACTACTGTGCATGGAAAAGACCATTTAGAGAGTTTAACCAGAATTATCCATGCACTGGCAATTCTTTTCTCTCTGGTTCTTTTTAAGAGAAAAAATGTTTCAAAAACTGCCCATGTACTGGTAGTTCTTGCTCCTCACCAGACATGTTATGTACATAATATGAATCCTCCCCTACCTTACCATTGATTACAAAAGTTCCAATCCACAGGGCATCAAATTTTCCATGCTTTCCCTTTTCTTAATTTCTGGCATTCCAAATAAGCACTATGTCACCTTCCTCAAATTTTCTAAATGTTGTTTTTTTTGTCATATAGGTACTTCATTTGCATTTGCATTTTTTTATTCTGTTGTATTGCCTGTTCCCTCATTTAGTTTAATTCCATTAGTTGTTCTAGCCTTTCCTCCATCAGTTCTGGTACATCCCAATCCTCTTGGAGGATAAACTTACACACTGGCAACAGGTTGTGTATTGGGAGTCTGGCATGAGCTCCATATACTAGTTCAAATGGTGATTTGCCAATTTCTTTCTTTACCGTGATTCTATCAGCCTATAATGCAAATCTCAACTTAGAATCCCAAGCTTTCTTGTTATTGTCCAACATTCTTTTTACAATCTTCAAAATACTCTTATTGCTAGACTCAGCATGCCCATTACCTTGTGGGTGGTAGGGAGAAGAGTATGAGATCGTAATGCCATAAGATTTACAAAATTTTTTAAACTCATCCGTTCTAAAACACATCCCATTGTCAGTTATAAGCCTCAAAGGTACCCCAAATCTAGTTAAAATGTTTTCCAATAGGAAGTTGATCACAACCTTGTTCCAAGTTGCTTGTTTAGTGGGCACTGCTTCTACCCATTTTGTGAAATAGTCGATGGCTACTAATATCCATTTATGACCACCACTTGATTTCTCCATAATTTCTCCTATAAACTCAATTCCCCACTAGTGAAATGGGGCATCAACTTGCATAGGTCTCAAGGGTAATGCCCCTTGATATTTTAGCTTTCCTGAGAATCTTTGATAGGCCTCACACTTCTTGGTAAAACTATAGGCATCATTGAAAACTTGGGGCCAATAGTATCCAGCCCTTAATATCTTGTGTGTTGTGGTTTTATCTGAGAAATGGCCATGACACACTCCCTCATTCATCTCTTTTAAGGTAGATTTTTCTTGCTCTTCATCTAAACAGAATAATAAGATACCATCTTTGTTTTTCCAATAAAGATCTCCCTCTATAAGTACATATTTTGAAGCATGTAATTTTAGAGTCCTCTTCTTATTATCATCAAATCCATTAGGGCATTTCATGTGCTTGAGGTAATACACTATGTTAGTATACCAAGGAGTTTTCTCAATACTTGTTATCATGTCCTCTTCATTTTCAATATTACATACTTGGGCAGCCTCAAGATTAGTTTTAGTCATCATTTTTGCTAACCCTTGTCCCCTTACTAGTTTTGTGATTTGAATTTCTATATCAAATTCCTAAAGTCAATTTATCAACCTACATCTCTTCCTAGTTACTTCACTCTGCATGAACACATCTTTGACTGCTGCATTTGGTACATAAGCTATCGTGTTAGCCCCAACCAAGTAAGGTCTAAATGCCTTGACAACTTTCACCAATGCATAAGCTTGTTTTTCTGTGATATCATAGTTAAGTTTTGCATGTTGGAGTGATTTATTGAAAAAAGAAATAGGCTGCTCATAACCCTCATTATTCTTTTGTAACATAACTGCTGCTACTGTATGAAAAGATGCAAAGGAAAAGATCTAGAAAGGTTTACTAAAATTGGGAAACTTTAGTACCAGATCTTCTTTATTTGCTCCTTTTATGGATTCTATGCATTCATCTATCCAATTAACCTTTGCATTTTTCTTCAACATTCTAGATATAGGGTTACTTATTTCTGCAAAGTTTGGTATATACCTTCTTACAAAGTTTATTTGTCCAAAGAATGATTGTATAGCCTTGACTATCTTTGGGATAGGAACTTTGTCTATTGTATCTATTCGCTTAGGATCAATCCTAACTCCATCTTTGGATACTATATGCCCAAGTAATTTCCCCTCTAAAACTACAAATTTGCATTTTTTGGGGTTCAAGGAAACACTATATTCTAATTCTTTGATAAATATCTTCTCAAGGTGATTCACATGATCCTCAGCCTTTTTCGAGTATGCAGTAAGGTCATCCTAATATACAACCATGATATCATTTATTAGACCTGAAAAAGCAACATCCATTGCTCTTTAGAATGTGGCTCCATCATTTTTAAGGCCAAATGGCATTCTTACGTATACATAAGTTCCTCATGGGGTTGTAAAGGATGTTTTGTATTGTTCAGATTCTTTAACCTTTACTTGGTTGTATTTGGAGAACCCATCCATCATGGATAATAACTCACAACCGATAACTCTCTGCAGTAAAGTTTCCATATTAGGTAACAGATAATTATCTTTTAAGGAAGAAATATTTAAATTTCTAAAATTGACACACAATCTAATATCTCCATTCTTCTTCCTAACATGAACTAAATTTGAGACCCAGGATGAATGCCTAATAGGTTTAATTATGCCAGCTTCCCTGTTTTTTATAAATTCCTCGTGCATTTTAGGTTCTAACACAGGGTTGATGGGTCTTTGTTTTTGTCTATAGGGCTTAGCATCATATTTAAGTGGAATTTTGTGTTGGAACAAATCTTACCTATATGCTTTGAGATCATCATAAGACCAGGCAAATACATGTTTATAGTTTCTCAATAATGTAATTAACATGCTTATGATTGCAGGGGTTATTTTCTTTCCAATGTAGACCTTTTTAGGTGACAATTCAGTTCCCAAATTTATTTCTTCCACATCATCCTCCTTTACTATTACTTTTTTGGTAATGGATCGATCATTCACATCAAAAAATCTTTCTAACGCTACTAAGCCCTTTGGAATTTTATTTGTTTTAAGTTGGACAATTTCTTTCCCAAATAAAGTCTCTTTACCATCATTCTCCTCAACAAAAGCATTAAGATCAATCTCTTGATTCTCATACTGATCTATATAGTACAAAAATTTGAGTAAATCAACATCACTATCAAAAACCTGCCAGTAATATATGTTGTCTGGGATAGTTGGTCTAGTTTTGAGTTCAACTTTTGAAATACCTGTCAAGGTAATGTCATCCCTCTTCAAAGCTATGTTTGCAAGGAAGTCAGCCATTATATTTTTTGACCTATCTATCTAACTTATTGAAAAAGCATCAAGCAACTCTATATCATCCAGGACTGCATTTCTGTATTGTTTCAGTCTATTGTTTTTTGAGGAATATTTACCTTTGACTTGCGAAATAATCAATTCAAAATCTCCATACACTGCTAACAATTTGATTTTGTGTTTTCTAGCAATGTTTAGCCTAATTAAAAGTGCTTCATATTCAGCTATGTTATTTGTGCACTCAAAATTCAGAGAAAAAGAATATTTGAATGTTTTTCCTGACAATGATATAAACAACACCCTAGCTCCATTCCTACCTTACTACATGTGCCATCGAAATACATGGTCCATACTTCATTTTCATCAATTTTGGCTTTGTAGTAAATTGGGTCTGTATTATGCAACTTAGACTATTCTTCCACTTTGAATGTACTAAAGTCTGTGTCGCAGAAACAAATCATTTGATTTGGATTAATTTTCTCTATAATGTCTTCATACCTTGGCTCCCTATAGAGTTTAACTAACTGTGTTCCCAATGGGATAGTAGCATAAGATAAATCTAATTGCACACTTCCCCCTACCATGGCAATCCATTGTCTAGATAACAATATTCCTTAGTTAGTTGGGATATCTACCATAGTGATGTCAATTTCATAAGAGGCTTCAGGATGAGATGCTAATTTTATCTCAACACCTTTCATGATTCCAACAACAAGGACAGATCTGTTATCCATTGCATAACATTTACCGAATGTAGTATCCACCCACATTCCTAACTTTTTCATAATAGCCATGGGCATTATGTTACTGCTGCTCCTGAATCAAGCATACAATTCCTGACTAATTTGTTGTTTATCAGCAAGGTAATATAGAATGGATCTATTTGAGATGGATTTTTCATTAATGTTTCACCCAGGTATACCTCAGGTATTTTGATAGATTCTTGTTGCGTATTGATTTTAGGACTATGTTGTTCAGGTCTTTTGTCTGATACATTTGATATCATCTTCACCACTATATTTTTATATTTTTCCACCATCATTTCTAGAAGTGGCATAGATATTTTCATTTGAGAAATAACTTGAGAAATATCAAATGAGGGATTTATGTTTAGTTCCAACCTATCAACTTTTGTTTGCCCCTTTTCCTCAGTTTTTGTGCTATCCTTCTTTTTGTTCGGTGTGTCAACAAGAGGTATATCATGAGGTGTTTTCTCAACTTTACTTTTATCATTTCTACCAAAAGTCTGATTTTTTATAAATATACTTCTGGGAGTTCCTTGTTCAACATTTATTGTTTTGTTTCTTAGATTATAGCTATTTTTGGCTTGTGCTACCGCAGCTAATGTTAAGGCTCTTCTGTCTTCCTCTGAAGGTTTTCGCCAATTGTAACTTTGTGCTACATTGAGGTCATATCCACAATTTTCTATGTCTTCTTCATGGTCAGAAAATACTTCTTGTCCTCCTATGTTCACATTATATTATTGTGCTCTTACATCATATTCATACCCTGCTTCCTCGCCCAACGAATAATTTTCTTCAATAGTGTAAGGTGTGATACCCAGCATGTTTATAGTATGATGATCCATCTCAGGGTTATAAGATATCTTATCTTTTTGTATTGATTGTGCTACCACACAATAATCAGGAGAGTGTGGTAAATTACAGGGTGTACACCATAGATTATTTTCTATCACATGGACTCCACTTTTCTTCAAAGGGTCAGGGGTGTCTTTTCCATAGCTATGTCTCATGTTAGTATCCACAGGCTTTCCATCTTTCTAGTTCGTATGATATGGCATATCATGGAGTCTTAGTCTTTCATTCTTATGTGAGCATTCTTGCTTGTTTGCAGGAGGATTAAGATTTTGAGGAACTCTTATACTATCTCTTTTTATGATCATCCCAGTAGCCTTTTTATTATTTTCAATAGTGAGAGCCATTTTTGTGGTTCTGCCAAGGTTTTAGGACTTTTGCCCCTGAGTTCATAACCTGTCTTCGGGTCAAATGCTTTCAAATGTATGCTAAGGGCTGCTTGGTTGTTAAATTTGGATTCTTGTGGGACCTTGTTATACAATTTAGTGAATCTCATATTAAAATCATACACCTGTTCATTTTGATACTTTTGAATAGTTATTAGTTCATGAAGAGCAAATTCTAGGGTACATTGATTTCTGAGTTGTTCTAAAACTTGATCGTGGAAGTTTGTCAAGGAATATATTGAAGTGTCTGGTAAGCTATTTACCTAGTCTCTTGCTTCATTAATAAGAGATATCATTTAAATAGTTTCATTTTTATATCTTCATATTCGTTACCAACGTCCTGTATAAAAGCATTGAATATTTTGATATGTTCTTCAGCAGTCAATTCACTGCTTCCTATAAACTTAGGCACATTGTTCCTCTAACTATTATCCATGGGATAAGGATATAGTTGATATCTAGTCAAATCAAATTGTCTGGCCATACTTGTAGGATTAGTGGGTGGTATATTTGGGTATGGCGGATAATATTGGTATCCAAATGGAGGTTGTGGATACATATTAGGTTGGGCATATTGCTGATGATACATATTCTATTGTGGGGGAGGTTGCTGATATTAGTTGTTAAGTCTATGCCTTGGTGGTGGATGTTAGTGAACATTCCCAGTATTTGCAGGTGGAGGTCTTTGCATTTGCCTATTTTGCAGAGGAGGATTATTATATGTAGTGTGGGGTGCCATGTTTACATTTTGATGGTAAGGTGGAATATGGTGATGACTAGGTGGTGGATAAGGACTAGCTATATGCTGAGATGGGTTGTGTGCATTGGATGGTCTTAGATTTTGTGGTGGAATATTTTGTTGGGCATGGCTAACATGTGGCGTTGCAGAAGTATGTGAACTACTTGGACTTTGATGTAACCCCATCTGATTGCTTATTTGAACATGTCCACACTGCCTATGGGGAGGCACATACTTTGAACTTGTTACCTTAGTTCTAGATCTTATTTGTTGTAGTTCTTGTTTCATCTTTTCTTCTTCTTCTTTCAATCTAGCCAGATCAATTTCTTCCTGTAATCTAAGTACCTCTTGCTACATCTAATCCTTAGTTCTCATGTCTTCTGGCTGACTATTAAGGATTTGTGTGGATGTTACCTGATCTATGAATTCATCTTGAGCTTCTTCACCCTATTGTAGTGACGCTTGGTAGTCATGTTCTACTTGATTTTGGTCTATATCTCTCATAATCAGAACCTGATGTTCAAGCTATTCCTGAAGGGAAGGTCTGTACCAGGCAAGGACATCATTAGATCTATCATGATTAGACTAAGTATATTGATTCTTGGATTAGAATTCATCTGATTCATGCAAGGGAGTGAAGCTATTATGAGTTGTTATTGGTTGTTCTGAGATATTCTCTGCAGAAATTAGTACTACGAGACTGACTTGATATCCCAATTTTCTTAGTAGGAGCCTTCAAAGGTGGGGAAGATTGTAGTTTTTTACCATCAGCTTTAGATCTCCTACCATCCATTATGACACTTTTATAAGAAAACTGATTTGAGTTTTGTGTAGAGTCACCACCTCTATTTAGAGGATTAATCAATCTTCTGGGTTTTTCCTTCCACTAGTAGAGTTTTGCCTTTTAATTCTCTAACCCAAATAACATGGTCTACCACCAGGCTTCTCTATGTGTCCCCAGTAGAGTCACCAATTTGGTTAGGTCTCAAAAATGTAGGTCGTTAACCCTAAGAGGTTGCTAGTCTCTCTTAATGTTTTTGGCTAACTAACACAGGGTAGATATGGCTAAACCCCCTTCACTTTAGGCTCTGCCAGACCTAGGTGGGTAAACCTCTAATTAATAAAGCAGATAAAGAGATGATCACTACTTTGATCAGAATTAATCTAACTATTGATAATGACACAAATTATAAAATAGATGAAAAGACATCAAGTTAATTCTAAATGATCTAAATTGTAATGCTAAAACAACAATGCAATCTAACTAAGTAAATCTAAAGTGAATTTGTATAAGTGATAATAAAAATACTAGACCAGTGCCTTATTGAATATAGAGTTAGTATGATCATGAAATAAATGACTATTGGTTTGGTAAAAATTTGAACTATCTGGCATGAAAGAATAGGTATGTAACTTGTACAACCCTGCAAGGAAATAGTTAATACCTCATACTTATATATATCCAATTGATAAAATCAAATTACCTACATTCATCTAAAAGGATTTAATCCCTCTCTGAAGGAACCTATCAGAATAATACTACAACTGTAAAAGATTTATCAAAAAATTGGAGACATAATACAAACCCTAACTATATGACTCTTCTTATAGATCCATGACAATGTCTTCATAGTTACTATGATAGATTTAAAGGATTTAATTCTAAAATCAGAAACCAGTTAATCTTATCACACTATAATAGAAAATGTGTATAGACAACTTGAAGATATACTCGATAACTCAAATTGAATAATAGAAAAAACTTTGAAAGGAGACAGTCACATAATTGAATAAATTAAACAGATAGCTGATACTGAAATCAGTAGTTACTGCTTCATGTTCATAGACTTGACTTCATCAGAGAATGCTTGCACATGGTCTACCAAAAATAAAATATATTAAAAGTGAACTAGCATTGCTATTCAAATCTAATCTACAGTATCCCCTATTCTATCCTGTAATCTCTCCCTATTCTATCTCTTTATTCTGGTCTTGGTCATCTCTTATAAAGAGAGGCATACAAGCTTCAAACCAGTTACAATAGTTGTGACGGTTGATAACTGAACAACATTATTTGTCTTAATAAAATAGATTCAAGAAAATTAATACTCGTCTTTAATCACCAAATGGATAACCATTTCAGGGTCAAACAAAGCTCTGTAACTGTAGTTCTACTTAATATCCTTCAAGGGTTTCTTTATTATCCATAAAAAGACCAAATAAAACACAAATTAATCTCTGATCAAATGATCAAAACAAATTTATTTAAACATATGTATTTACTCAGATAATTACTTCCCTTATCGATAATTTATCAGTTCCTCATCATCCTTTTGTGGGTGTTTTTATAACTTGATCCTTGTGTATAACCTGAAGTGGACATCGACGTGACATAGCCATCGGGAATGTTTTTTGGTAGTTATATCGATCAACGAAGTTAGACCGATAGAAGTTTGCATCGGCGTAAGGTGCATTTTATTTCATCGAAGGAGTAATACAAATGTATATCGCAAATGTATCTTTAAGAATGTATGTGAGAATGTACATTGTGTTGGATACAAAAGGTGACTAGTAGAAATGGTAAAGAGAACTGGTGATAACAAGTCATGTGTTGTCTATACAATAGTTTGGCATATCGAAGATATACATTGTTATTATACAAGCCTAATGTGCAAGCAGCGGGACCCACATTATTCCTCACTCGTATTCCATGTTACAATACTACTTGTATCCAACCTTCATATACAATGCCCCATACATACAAACTCAATTGTATCTCCTTTCCGGACTTCTTGCTTTTATGTACCATAGTTCATTCATTTTCAGCTCCGCCATGTATATAAAGTGAAATGCATCTTTCGATATACATTAAAGTATGATGCATCCTTTATATTAAACTTTAACTTCCTTTGAGTTCCGCATTGTATGTACACTGCAATGTATGTATCTGAAACATACACATACAAAGCCCAAAACATACAACAATAAAACTGTATTTCATATCCCTTTCGGTTCCACAGTGTATATTACCATTGTTTATCCCTTTGTATGTTTCCCTTTTCCAAACATACAAACACTTAATACATCCTACAGACTTAACCGATTATTCATCTAAGCTCTGAACTCTGTCGGGTCCGACTTGTATGCATACAAATATAATGATGTAATAAACCTGATAACCCTTTACTTATTCATACAATGAGACCACCTACAAACACCTTTGTATATGCAACATACAAACCTTTTCCTTACGTATTTTTACCAAAACATGCATATCTTGCAAAAAATAGGGAATCTTCAGAAATTTCAAAAGGCAACCCCAACTCATTTTTTATGTTGATTCCAATTTTCATCATGGGTACCTAAAATTTTGCCATAAATTTTCCTGCCCAACACATACAATAACTCCTACCATTCCTCCATTCAAATGGCTCCTTTTGAGGTGCTTTATGGTAGGAAGTACAGAACCCCAATAGGATGGGATGGTTTGGACAACCATGTAACCTTTGGACCCAAACTACTTCAGGAATATGATAGGCAAATAAAGATCATTAGGGACAAGTTGAAGGAATTGATAGTTCAACAAAAGAGTTATGTAGATGCTAAGCAAACACCAAGAGAATTTGCAGTTGGAGATAGAGTGTTTCTTCACATCAAACCTCAAAAAAGTTCAATAAAAATTGGCAAGGCGGCCAAATTATCCCTGTGATATATTGGATCATTCAAGATACTTGAAAAGATTAGTCATGTGGCTTACAGACTAGCTCATCCACCATCTCTCTCTCGCATTCATATTGTGTTTCATGTATCAATGCTTAAGAAATATATTGTTGATCCCACACATGTAATTGATTGGCAGACACTATAGGTAGAAGAGTCCAAAGATATTCACCTCAAACCACTTGCAATCAGAGACAAGTGCAACATACAACTACGCAACAAAACAATACTACAGGTTAAGGTCCCTTGGGACTAGTATGGGGAGCAAGGAGCTACCTCGGAAGATTAAATGTAATTAGACTAGAATATCTAGACTTATGTTAGGTAACCTGAGCCTACTTAATCCTAAGGGGAGGAGGATGTCACATCCCCTAATGAACCCATTCTAAGGCCCCGTAGTCTTGATGTAATTTGGACTAGGGGTGGGGACTTGAAACTTAATATTAACTCTATGTGTGTGTAAGTGTCGATATGAGTGTGTATACTTAGGTGAATGAATTTTTAATGGTTGATAGTGATGTATGCATATGAAAATCTAGTTATGTTTCTCATTTGATTTATATATAGATATATTTGACCATATTTCATCTAACCTAGACTAACTAAATTGTGAATGTTGAGAGGAACAATATTTTGTTCATAGGTAATAGGGTGCTTGGTGGAGTGGACTATACAGATCCATTAATTGAAAATGAATTCAATGCCAACCTTGCCAAGACATTGGTTAATCTCGAGACTCATCCAAAGTATAAATTGGTATGTTTATACCAATCCCTAGTTAATCTCATATGTTGCTTGTTGAGTTAAAGGTCCTAGTTTGAGTCCATCTGCTAGGTAACTGCTACCTTGTGCATACTAGTTTCTAAAGGCTTTTGATTCAACTTGTATTTTCCATAATACCAATTCAAGATCACATTGTGATTTTCGGCCTATGGGGTGATAGTTTGTAATAGTGGTAATAAAATTTGTAATTACAAAATAAATTATATATATATAATTTTGAAGGAAGTATTATAATAATTATAATTATAGTGTAATAATTATTATTATCATTATTGATGTCTATTCTAATACATTGAATATTAAATGATTAAAGAAATAAATTATTATAAGTAATATTATTATTACCTATAGTGTTGATTTAATTTATAAGCCATCCGTGTAATTGATGATGGGTGTATAAAAGATAATAAGAAAATTAGAAAAAAAATTAAAAGAAAATGAAAAAAATCATAAAAGTAAAAAAATGAGAAGAAGAAATAAGAAGAGGCATCAGGGTTCTAAATAAATCCTATGGCTAGGAAGGTTAGGAGGGCAACCAACATTTAATATCTAGTCAACCCTCTTGAAGCAGGAATTGGAGCACCATGCCTCAACAATAAATCATGCACCCAAGCACGCCTTGCAAACAGGGAATGAATTGACACACAAGAATGGAAATGAAGGATGGGAAGTGGAAATAAAGAGGCATGGTGAGGGCATTTTGACCAGTTTTTTAGTTTGGGAGAGCAAAGGAGGGGCACTTGGAAAGAAAAGCCAGAGTTTGGAGGTCATTTACATGAGGGTGAGCTACCCAACATCATTTTATAGATGCCTAGATTGAATTCTATTTCTTAAGGACAGGTTTATCCCTTTTACTTGTTGTCTTTAAAAATAAATTTATATGTTTTGTTGGTATGATTGTCATAGGGGTTTACAAATGATGGTATTATGGAACATAATTTTAAATTTAGTATTTAATTATTGTTCCTTCCATAAAGTCATAGGTTTCAACTTGTTTGGCTGGAATAATATATTAAGCAATGTATTTAATCATTTGTGGATCATATTCTTCCCTAAAATCCCTAACTAGCATAGTAGTCTCAACCAAAAATGAGTTGGGGAAGGTAAATGAGTGTAGGGAAACTTCATTTCAGTCCATGACAATTGTTGCATCTTTTATAGATGCCTTTCTAGTAGTTTTTTCCTACTGTTCCTTAGAAGTTGTGTTTCCTTCTATAACACATAGCTATAGCAGGGATAAGAGGGAATAATGATATTTATATATGTATATACTACTATTTATTCAATCTAATAACCTATATCAAGCTTAGAATTTCATTTGAAAGTTAGTTGTAGGGGTGAGTAGAGAAAATGGTAGCAATATTTTACTGTTAGTATGACAAAATAAAATAAATAGAAGCTTAGACAAGGCATGAGAACTATTTCACAAAATGTCTCAAGGAAAAGAGACTATAAAATGCCATGCTAGGTCATATTGAGCTGCCATAGGTTATATGAAACTTCTAAATGTATATAAATTAATTTCTTGTCCACCAGGGTTTAGATTTGTGTTTGTTAACAGGGTAATGGCACTTCTCACTTCAGATTTGCAGCTATAATTCCTATTATTTATTTCATAGCCCTCTTAAAATTATAGGTAACATTCTATGAAGTGGTTTGTAGCCTTCTAAATGACTGACTTATTTTACTTGAGTAAACAAGTGTTAGCACTTTGTTCTTGGTCCTATTTTACATGTGGACTATAGTAATTAAGTTCAATATACAGCCACATCTCGTAGATTTTGGCTCCATGTTTCCTTTGGTCTTCTTTGCAAGTAGGACAATGAAAATAAAAGTTCTATACTCAGCGATTTGTACTTTGATTGGGTGTTATGTAGTATGTTTATGAACATAGAAAAAATGATTCTTTAATCTTTTTGACTAGATTATAGATGGTGTGGTTTTTTTTTCATGGTTATCTTAGCACATATAGTATCATGTTTCTAGCTTATGGCTTGTAAAGTTATACACATGCTATCATTTACATTCATAAGGTTTTGGAATGGTTTAAATTCAACTAAGTTAGTATTTTATGGGACTGCCTATAGATTGTCAAGACTTGTGTTGTTAACACTTGATAAATTTGCATGTTGATTGTCCTTAAAAGTATAGTTTTACTCCTGAAGTTTCTTTCCTTTTAATGTATTTGAATTTTCCTTGCTATTGATAAATTGGCTATGGGTTGTCCTTATTCAATAAGAGAATTTTATTGGTAAATGGTTGAAGGGTTAGGCATTCTATCCAATCCTATCTATATTTCTTGTTTGTATAAGGGAATGCTAGCTAAAATTGGGACAACCAAGTTATAATTAATGATTAAACTCTTTAAAATGAATACTAGTAGGCTGAAAACATGCATGTCCCTTGTGATGCAAACAGAATTTAGTTAGATTCTTGTGAATTAAGAGTTGATTAAATTATGAAGCATCTAAATAATGAAAAGTATATACCCTTTTAGCCATGTAAGAATGGATCTTTTTCCAAGCTTATGTACTAGTAGAAAGATGTTATTTATGAAAAGAAAATGGTTATCTACTCCTAATATTTAATCTAGACACCATAAGTCATAGGTCAAAACAATAGATAGGTAGACCATATGGCTTGTCTTGTTTATCTATCTCTAGGATGACTTAGTCCACTTAAAGAACCAAGCGAGATATAGATGCCAACTTGTATGGCAACACATAATAGTTGGAGTATGGGATCTATGAGGAAATATATAGGAGGAATGCATTACTACTGTAATGTAGTAGTTCTGCCCATTCTGTGGTGATCACCAACTAGTAAATCCTATGACCCGCATGAAGGTAAGCTTATCGATGCTCCAACTTGACAGTAGTCAAGGAGCATACTCTATGAGTAGAGTGGTACGACTATATCCAAAGATAGTAGGACATTGTTGGGAATTAAGGTGTCTCAACCTTGGTAATTCCTTGTATTATTTCATTGTATTTATTTATTTATTGCCTATTGTATAATTTCGATGCAAATCCTATGTTGTCATATTGTGGGGGTTTGCACAGTGATGTGTCATCGTACATGGCATATGACCACATGTAATTTTTCCCTCACATGAGGAGATAGGTGTCCCACTTAGTGGTAGGAATATTTTGCCATGTGTCAGCATCTTCGATGTTGTGTAAGGAAATGTTGACCATAACGGTCACGACAGATTCCTATGACGAAGTTATGACACGTAAGAGTAAGAAATAGAAGCTTGTAAGACAAGTGAAGACATGTGTCGAGAAGCTTGTTTGAAAAAGGCATCTTTGGGTGCCAAGGTGGACTATGACATTTTGTAAGAGAATATGCTATTTATAGCCTGTGTATGATAGATTCTCTTACAACTATAAGTTATGACAGCTATGACAGATTCTGACAGTTGTAAGAGTCGCAAGAGCATCTGTCATAGCCCATTTTGGAAATAGGCAACCTCTTTGGGATCAGGTGTGTGGACAAGTGTCAGATACATCTTACAATGTTGACCAAGTGTCCATAGGCATGCGTTTTGGGCCATGAGGCCAAGTTGGATGCCCATTCCAAGATAGAGGCTATTTTAACTTGTATTTTCTATATAAACAGGCGCTTTGAGGAGGAGTAGCATTATGTGATTGATATGTACTATTATGCTACTAGATTGACTCCAGACACGAGTGTCAAAAACTATTGAGAGCTTGTATTGCAAGTGTATTGTAAATCATATTCAGTTTTGATAATACATTGTGCAGGTTTTTGAGTGTGGGGTTTTTCACTCGATAAGGGTTTTCCCCATGTTAAATCTTGTCTCTCTTCTTCTGTCTTCTTTCTGGTTCTATGTGTATTGCTGCAATATTTCTATTATATGTTTCATGTTTCTGTAATTGTAAAGATTAAATTGAATTTACATAGCCCTCCCCTCATTAGATTAGTGTAGGAAGTGATTTCCGCACACCTAGCTTCCTTTCAGTTGGTATAAGAGCTTGATCACCTTTGGTCCTAGTTGTTGGGTAGTGGTTTAAAGAGCTGATCTTAAGTTAAGTGGGAGTCTGTGCAGAGTATTCTGAATCTTATTGCAACAAGGAGATGGCAAACACATCCAGAAGGATAGAGGTGGAGAAATTCAATGGCACTAATTTTGAGCTGTGGAAGCTGTTATGTCTCAAAAATCTAGGTTGCAAATCCTAAGAGGATGCTAGACTCTATTATCAGATTGGCAACATTTTTGAACTAACATGATGGAGATAACCTATAGGGTTGATGACTCCCTACACTTTAGGCACTGCTATACCTAGGCGGGTGGACCTTGAAAGTTAAAGCAAATTAGTTGAGTGTAAGTACTTTGACTAATTTAATGGATCTACCCGCAGTGGAAAATGGTGTGGAATAGACGAAATCTCGCTAACTAGTTCTATATCTAATATCTGAAAGATGATTGGTATAAATTGTATATGTAATATCAAGGTAAATTTTATAACTATGCTCAACTAATATATGGGTTTTCGATAAAACTAAGTGATGAATCAAGATAAGACTAGTGCCTTGTTGGGTAAATATAGTCAAATAAAAATTTGAGACCAGTGGCTTATATTGGGCAATAACTCTAATTGATTGGCACAATACCTTGGTTTACAACTTGTATAAATGTGTAGGGAAATGATTGACAAGCTCTTCTTGATATCCAACTAACACAATCAGGTTTCTTGTTATTCACCAGAAGGAAATTTAATCCCTTTTTGAAGGAACCAATTGAATGAACTACACAATAACAACATATAATATCAACATGGAGATAGAATGACAATCCTAATTATATGGTTCTTCTTAATGATCCAAATCAACACTTCCAGATTACTGTGACTGACCAGAAGGGTTTTAATTCCTTCTAAGTAAACCAATTAATCAAATCACACAAATATAGAAAATGTGCATTGATAAATTAAATTTATACTTGATATATCAATTTGAATAATAAGGAAATACTGAACTGGAGATAACCAAATAACTGAATAATTCCAAGAAACAATTGATGCCAGTACACCATAGAATCAGAGATCTTCTATTAACTTCTTTAATATAATGCTTGCAACATGGTCGTTTAAAATATTATGAACTTCTCATATTCTCTCCTACTGCTGATGATAATTGATCACCATATGTTCAACTTATATAGAAATATTTATGAAGAGACATAACTCCTCAAAATGTCTTTTGGGAATCAAAATGATTAACACAACAACAAACAAAGATAATGACCCTAAGCCTTGCTAAGCCATAGGTATATCTGAGTGACATGATCTAGGTATTCTTGGCTGCAATGTGTATCAGTAAATTCAATAGCATTTCTTGTGATCACATCCATTATCACCATCTTCTCTAGATCCTTGCAGGCTTCCCCAGATGAAGAGTCTTTATCCTTGAGAGCCTCTAAAGCTTCATGTAATATCACCTAGCATTCTTTACTCCATTCATCTTTGCTCTTTAGCTCCTTGTCATTTCCGAACAACATGGGTATACCTACCTTTGAAGCCTCAACGCATTCCCTAGCATCATTTTTAAGCTAGTCGTGATATTTTTTATGTTGTTTGATCAAGTCTTTTGCACTGGAGGTACCTGTATTGTTAGGAGTATCCCTACTCTATATCTCATGGAGTTTCTCTTCAAGTCTATTGTTTAACCTTTCATGCTCTTGGATTACCTTATAGTTTTCAGAATAGACATCCCAAAATTTGTTCATCCAATGCATCATGTTGATATGCCTATTCTGTAGTATTGCTGCAAGTGTGTCAATTTCAACCTGGGGTATTTGATCAATAGATGGCAATTGGGCACTTTGTGAACTCTCTCCTTGGGTTAGTCTTTTGACTGATCCTCCGAAGGCATTCTTGATAGTATATTTGAGGAAATCATTTTCTTTTGTCAATCTTTCACACCTCCTAAGCCTATGCTTTATTTAATTTTGTAACATTTATGCCAATGTCTGTAGTAATCAAAGGATCAGTTTTCCCCTGCTTTCAAAGTCATAACATGCCCAAAAGTTTTTTTAGTATCTATAATGGTCATTTTCTTATGAGGAGGGTATAAGGCCCATATCATGAGTGAGTTTTCATCATTGTTATATTTGGTACCCATGTATACCTCTATGACACCCTCAGAAGTGAGTTTATATTTGTCATTAGTATTGTGCAAAAAACTATCAAACACCAAGGCATAATTTATATCAAGTCCAGGAAATATCATGACACCTGCTTCTCTGAGCAACTGTCTACCTCTGTTAGGAGTCAGAGCTTTCAATTCATTATCTATTGTTGTATTTAACATATCAATCAATTGTTTTTCATTGTCATCCATGACATCTTCAACTGATTCCCTAAGTTCTTTTCCCTTGCATTTATTAAAAAATGATTTAAATTCTTGAGAATGAATAAATTAATCATCTGCAATGAAAGAATCATATGCTAACTATCTAGGATCCTCACCACCAGGCCCCTCTTCATCCTTCTCTCTATTAGGAGATTGGTAACATTCCATTTTTCATTTGGATATTCTAGTCGCCTATTCATGTAGCTCTTCTTCTTCGATAGATTCCTCATCACCAGAAGACAATAACTCTATCTATGCAAGTAGTTTTCTCTTCTCATCTAGTTCTCTATTATACTTCTCAATTACCAGTTCAACTTTAGCTTCTTCCAAATTCCTAATAATATCATCATGTGGATATGGAATATGTGTATATCCACTGAGGTTTTATTTTCTTCTGGCAAAATCAATAAAACCCTCGAGATCAAATCCTTTTCTTGCTTCTGCACACCTCATGTTGTAATGCATTAATTTATCCTTGATGAGATCATAACCTTCTTTAGACACCATAGTAAAATCCCCAAAGCATAGAGTACTAGGCATGAAGGATTGCTTGTCATAGGAACTCAACTTCATCACATTACAATAGTTCATTTGCCTGACTATCTCTAAGTAGGCAATCCTATCAGGAACTATCTTGGGCAATATAAATGGGGTATCTTCAAAACCATAAATTCTGACCATGGTTGAATCTTTAGAACAATACCAATCTCCCTAGTTGTGGGTGAAAGTTGGGGGACCAAAAAATATTTTGGTCTAAGAAACCTCTTTATTTCATCTGATAGTGAATATTCACGAGGATGGTTGAAATATCTATACAACACTTTTACATAGTATTCTTCAAAATGAATGTAACTGGAGTGGCCAAACCTACTGTCCCATATCCTTGTCCACATTTGCACATGTGACTTTTGTCCCCTCTTGTCTACTTGAGAAATTCTGAGTTCACTTGGCCATATTCCAATTCCCTGGCCATAGTATAATACCATGTGCATGAGGAGCAAATAGTGCTCAAAAGAGATTGTTGGGGCGTTGTTCTTAATTGCAATTAAACTAGAATCAATTTTTCTAAAGATATAAGAAGCATAGTCAAACTACCTAGCATTTTGACACTAAATATCTATTGCTATCACCATTAATGGAATTGACATAAAATTAGGAACCTCTGACCCTAGGACTTCACCAATTGAATAATATGTGTATTGCATATACGGTTCAAACAAGGACACATGGAATGGAGGTCCATCATTATCATTAAAAGGCACTATTTTTCCATCTGCCCTAGGCCTATGGAGAAGTAATCTCCATCCATTGTATGTGGTGACCATCCTCCAGTATTCTTTGTGGATTGCATATGGCTTTGAGCATGGGATTGTAATGTTTAGCTAAGAGTTTTAGGAGTTCCACATTCACAAACACATCAGGGATGACCAATTTGCCTAAATTCAAATTCTAGGGATTAGACACAGGGACATTCTTGAATCTTCTATCATAATGAAATTTGAACAACTCATAGCCTTTGATTGGTGTCCATACATTTCCCAGGTATTTGCATTTATGTTCTAATTTCCCTACCTCTACCCTGAGTTATGCAGATCTTCAGGATTTAGGGGTAGACCTAGGCAATTGGTCTATTAAATCCTGATTTAGTTTTCTTTCTTTCATTTTTTCATCAAGGCTTTTGTCAAATTTCTATTTCTTAGGCTTACTAGTTTCACCTTGTTGTTTTCTACCCTTACCTTTTACTAGAGTCTCCATTATAATTCTGGATAGCAAATTCAAATTGCAATCTACCACACAGAATTTTTTTTATGTATGTACCTGTTATCTAAGACGATGATCAAACTCCTTTGTTCTCTCTTCCAAGTTTATGCTGTGTGCTCCTCTTAGACAATTCTTTTGAATCCAATCACAATGATTTTGAATGACTCTTTAGGGGATTTCTTCTCAGTCTATAATTAATAGTTCTAGTGAATTAATTTCGTAATCGTTGTGAGATGTCACATCGTCATAACCTCCTTCATTGGTGGGACTTTTCTAATGTTAGGGCAATCTAATAACCTATTATGGTGCAGACATTTGCAGATGGCTCAATCATTGTGACTCTTCATTTTGTCTCCTCGATGTCACCTTTTATATGTATGTATGTATCAGAAAGACATTTCATGGTTTATTCAATATAGAAATGAGCATAGTAGCTATTGTCGGCCTAACTTACATTATCATTGTGAGAACATCATCGTACTCTAATATTTCAAAAATCTCTGATGAATATCGGCATGAGTCTTGTTGACATGCTTATTGACTTCTCTTTATAGGGCAGGTTAGTGGAATTGGCAAGACCTAAGAAATTAATACCGATATTGCTTGTCTTTATAATCTGTCAGAAAGAGTCTTATCGATGAGTGTGGCCACTACCCTCATCAGAACAATATATGATATCGAGATGATTTCATTGAAACTATCCGATCCTAGTTGTTTCCCTGATGGCTTTCTCTCTATCCTTCATTAGAATGATCATCATCACATGTCACTGAAATCCTTCGTCGTTGTCACTATAGATTCAGCAGGACTTATAAACTTTATTCTGATCTATTCCCTTCTACTGATGAGTTATATCCTTCATGTACATCAGTCTGACTTAGGCCAAAAATGTCTTTTGGTTGCTGAGACACCATAAGATTGGAGACACTTTAATCTCTTGCCCCGATGTGCATTTCTTCCCGATGAGTCACTCGCTCCACCCGTTCCATGGGTTGTTCAGCAAGAGTCTTACCAAATTCACTCATCGGTGTGATCTATACTGTCGGGGGAGTGTTCCGAGTATTCTCTAATAATGTTTTCTCATGCCAATAGTCCTCACCTTTGATTAACTCTGCGTGACCGGGGACTCTCTCTCCAATGAAGGGTCATCGGTGTTACTTCTTTCATTGTAGATTTCTAAAACTTTCACTCTGACCATTATCCTTATGTCGATACACATCTAGCTCACTTCAAATGGAACATGGATCTGTATAAAAAACACCGAGGTCTTGCCAAAATCAAGGAACTGAGGTGCCTTATTATACTATGGTTTGAGGGGTGAGACAATTATTTGTGGTGAAAATCATGTGATATTTATGGAATTTATCAGCTACTATTATGATTTTGGGCGTATGATTTTCTGATTTGGTTGGACATGGGGTGGGTAGGAGTATAAGAAAATTTCAAAATTTTCTTGTCCCAACAGTCTATTTAGGATGTATAACCCTTGCAGGTATAACAAGAATTCAGATCTCTTGGGGGAGTAGACCTTGTATTTTATTTATTGGGGATGACAGCTTTACACACACACACACACATATATGAAATGAGAATGGGAGCTAGAAGTGACAATGATGTAGAATGAGGATGATCCTATACTACTGTACATGGAAAAGATTTTTGTTACTATTGAGAGATTCATAGGACTGTCCATGTACTGGCAGATCTTAATCTCTCTTGATTACCCTAAACTACTGTGCATGGAATAAGAGTACTTTTAGAATTATTTAAGAGTTGTCCATGCACTGGTGGTGCAGGAGCACTTACCTGACAGCTGGTCATGATAAGGCAGTTAGTAGTTTAGGTCTTGTTTGTGTTTCCAAGAAGGTCTGTTCGACCAAATGCATGTAATAAGGTCATGCTGATCAGGATAAGATCATGCTGACCAGGGTTTTGCTATTTTTAGCTAGTTAGTTGTAACAGCTGTCATGATGCGTGTTTGGTGGGATCTCCCAGCCGCCTGGAGAGTTCCCAGCCACTTGGAGTCGGGTCAGTAGTACTCGTAGGAAAGTCTTTATAAGCATGAGATCGGTTGATGTTAGGGACATACAGATATCATCGATCAAGCTCGAGTGAGACTGAGAGAGAGATTGATCATATTGTATTGCATCTTTGAAATCAATAAAGTGATCCTGTTTTGTGTTCTTGCTCTGGTTGCATTCCATTACTAGATTGATTTGCTGGTTTGAGTGGTTGCATGGATTTCCTGATCCATTCCACCGGTTGATCTGTCTGATCGGTGGAATGGCAATGTACAGTAGGTTAGATGTTAGATTGTTTTCCGTTTGCATGCAGGTGCGCAGGATTGCGGTAGACAGATGTTGAGAAGCCTAGCATCCTCATGTGCTAGGTCGAGCTAATTGTGTTGGAAGATCACCCTGAGGTTGGATCGGGTCATCCCTGGTGGATCGGCGAAGAAAGATTTCGCTAAGTGAAGAAGTTTGCCGAAACGGCATCATCAGGATATTTCTGCAAATATCCTGCAGACAGTTCGGACAGCATCATCCGGATAAGTGAAGATCAGCATGATGATGTTGATTGCATGAAGTGTGAGTGCGTCGGGGTGATCATCATCAGGAGGGCCGAGGAGGAGCGCATCGGCATCAGGCTGAAGATCGGGTTGATCGCGGGCCGAAGAAAAACTAAGTTCGGCAAACAGCATGATATGACGTCATCATCATCATGATATACGTCATCAGGATATTTCGGAGCAGCAGGATATTGTGAAACTGCGGGTGACGTCATCGTCATCAGGATCTACGTCATCAGGATATCGGGTGATGTCAGCATCGAGTGAACGGTGCGAGGAGTTAAGGTTTGTCATCATCAGGATAAATGGGAAGAACCGGATGTTCGTTATCCTGTTGAATATCATGATGCTGAAGTTTGTGTCGTCGGCTATCGGAGCATCGAAGGGAAGGTGTTGAGGGTCGTCATCAGGATATTTGGAGCAACCGGATGTTGAATATCCTGCTGACGAAGGTGATGTTAAATATCATGATGAGGCCACTAGTGCTTGGCGCCCGATGAACAGTGCAACCGGAGGATGTTTGCGCCTGTTGAACATCATGATGATGTTGAAGGTAGTGAAGACGAAAATTGTCGGTGTGGTGAACAGTGGACGTCAGGAGGATGTTCGCGCTGGTCGGACATGATGATGCTGCCGATAATCGAGTAAGATGATGATGATGAGGTTGGTCTGCAGACATTCATGCTATATGCGAAGGTTATAGTGTGGATGCCTCTGCATCAACTGGCAACACTTATTTCTCTTTGTGTATGATTTTGATATTTTCATGAAAAGAAAGGTTTCAAAAACTGTCCATGCATTGGCAGTTCCTGCTCTTCTCTAGACATATTTTGTAGATAGTAAGAATCATCTCCTCCTTTTCTAGTGACAACAAAAGGACCTAACCACAAGGCTTCAAACTTTCCATGCTTTCCTTTCTCTTGGCATCTGGCATTCCACATCAATACCAAGTCATTTATCTCAATTTTTTTTTCCTTGGCCTTTTTGTCAAAAAGGTATTTTACTTGTGATTGTAATTTGATGTTCTACTTTCGAGCCAGTCTCCTTGTCTCATCAAGTTCTACAAGATTTTCTAATCTTTCCTCTATTGGTTCATGAATGTTTAAATCCTCTTGAAGAACAAATTTGTAAACTGGTAGAATATTTTCTAATGGCATCCTTGCTTGTGATCCATACACCAGTTCGAAAGGAGATCTTCCAATTTCTCTTTTCTCAATAATCCTATCAGCCCACACAACCATGCTCAACTTTGAATCCCATGCCTTTTTGTTTCCCTCCAACATTCTTTTTATAATTTTCAGAAGATTTTTGTTACTAGATTCTGCCTGCCCATTTGCTTGTGGGTGATAAGGGGTAGCCTAAGACACAATGATGCCATATATATTGCAAAAAAATTTGAACTCATTAGACCTAAAGCACATTTTGTTGTCTATAATCAACCTCACTAGGGTGCCAAATCTAAATATAATGTTTTCCATTAAAAAGTTGATCACCACCTTGCTTGTTGCTTGTTTAGTTGGGATTGCTTCCACCCATTTTTTGAAGTAATCTATTGCCTCTAAATTCCATTTGTATCCTCCGCTTGACTTCTCTGCAATTTCTCCTATGAAGTCAATACCCCATTGATAGAATGGAGCTTCCACCTACATAGGTTTCAAGGGTAGTGCTCCTTGATATTTTTATTTTCCCAAAAATTTCTGGCATGCCTCACATTTTCTCGTATGGCAATATGAATCATTAAAAATTCTAGGCCAATAGTATCTAGCCCTCAGGATTTTGTGGGCTGTAGTTTTTGCTGAGAAGTGCCCTCCACATACTCCTTCATGTAATTCTTTCATGACATGTTTTAACTGATGTTCATCTAGGCATAGTAATAGAATACCATCCCTATTCTTCCAATAAACATCTCCATCGATAAATACATACTTTGAAGCCTATAACTTAAGTGTCCTTTTCTTGTTATCATAATATCCTTTAGGACATTTCATATGTTTTAGATAATATATGATGTCAATATACCATGGAGTATGCTCAATGCTAGAACTCATGTTATTAATATCATCAGTATTACATATTTGAGAAGCCTTAAGATTGTTTTCAGCCATTAGTCTAGAAAGAGCCTGTCCTCTCACTAGTTTGGTGATTTGGATTTCAATATTAAATTCCTAAATTTTATTAATCCACCTGCACCTTCTGCTCGTGACCTCAGTTTGGACTAATACATCTTTTAATGAAACATTAGGCACATATACTATTATTTCAGCTCCCACCAAGTATGGTCTAAAATCTTTGATTGATTTCACCAATGCATATGCCTGTTTCTCAACTATGTCATATTTTAATTCTGTATTTTGAAGAGAT
Organism: Cunninghamia lanceolata; assembly: GCA_027924645.1. Taxonomy (NCBI): domain Eukaryota; kingdom Viridiplantae; phylum Streptophyta; class Pinopsida; order Cupressales; family Cupressaceae; genus Cunninghamia; species Cunninghamia lanceolata. The sequence goes on from BSBN01000934.1 coordinate 9,258,041, forward strand.
TTGCTAAAAAATGAAATGGGTTGTTCATGTCCCTCATCATTTTTCTGCAACATGACCGATGCAACTATATGATATGAGGCAAATGAGAATAGTTGAAATGGCTTACTGAAATTAGGAGATATCAAAACTGGGGCTTCCTTGATTGGCTTCTTAATGGTGGCAAATGCCTCTAATGTTTCTATTGTCCAGTTCACTTCTGAATTCTTTTTTAACATTCTTGATATGGGACTAACAATCTCTGTAAAATTTGATATGAACCTCCTAAAAAAGTTGATTTGGCCAAAGAATGATTGTATGGCTTTTACATTCTTAGGAATGGGAACTTGATCAATGGCTCTTACTCTTTCTGGATCTATTCTTACTCTATCTTTTGAGACTATGTGACCAAGGAGCTTACCCTCTGTTACTGCGAAATGGCACTTCTTAGGATTCAACAAAATTTCATATTCTAAGGCTTTAATAAAAAATTGTTCTAAATGTGTACAATGATCCTCAACCTTTTTGGAATATGTTGTCAAGTCATCCTGATATACTACCATGATTTTGTTAATTAGTTCTGCAAAGGCCACATCCATCACTCTTTGGAATGTTGCTCCAGCGTTTGTGAGTCCAAATGGCATTCTTAAATACACATACGTTCCCCATGGTGTGGTGAATACAGTCTTATATTGTTTTGATTCTTTGACTTTTACCTGATTATATCTCAAGAAACCATCCATCATTGACAATAGTTCACACACTGTCACCTTATGTAGTACTGCTTCCATTTTAGGAAGGGGATAGTTGTCCTTAAGAGAGGATTTATTTAGATTCCTGAAGTCCACACATAATCTAATATCACCATTTTTCTTTCTGACAGGCACCAAATTGAAAACCCAAGAAGAATGTCTAATGGGTTTGATAATAGCTCCATCCCTTAGTTTTGTGAGTTCTTCAAGCATTTTACGGGCAAGCATGGGATTAATAGGCCTTTGCTTTTACCTGAATGGTTTATCATCTGGCTTTAATGGTATTTCATGCTGAAAAAGATCCTCCCTATATGCTTTCAAATCATCATATGACCATGCAAATACATGTCTATACTTCCTGAGCAAGTTGATGTGCATGCTTCTGATTTTGGGACTGAGCTTCTTTCCAATGTATACATTCTTTGGGGCTTCCTATGTCCCCAAATTAATCTCTTCAAGATCATTCTGTACTACGGGTATGTCTTTTATTTTAAATTTGTCACATCTGTCAAATGCTTTTTCCAACGTTATGAATCCCTTAGGTATTTTGTTTGTTTTTAGTTGAACTATCTCTCGACCAAAGAGAGTTTATTTTCCATCATGTTCTTCCACAAACGCATTAAAATCAATCTCTCAGTTCTCATAGTGATCGTCACATTGTAAGAATTTGATTATGTCAGTATCATTATTGAATGCTTGCCAGTTATGGACATTATCTAGGATAGTGGGTTTGGTTTTGAATTCAATTTCTGTAATACCCCCCAATGTGATATCATCTCTTTTTAATGTAAAATTTGCTAGAAAATCTGCCATAATATTTTTTGATCTATCAACCCAGTTGATTGAGAAGGCATCAAACAACTCAACATCATCCCAGACAACATTTCTATATTGCTTCAACCTCTTGTTTTTGGATAATTATTTCCCTCTTACTTGGGAAGTAACTAATTCTGAATCCACATATATAGCCAACTTTCTTATCTTATGCTTGATCACAATATTCAAACCAATGAGTAAAGCCTCATATTCTGCTATATTGTTTGTGCATTCAAATGTCAATAAGAATGAGTATTTGAAAGTTTTACTTGTTGGTGAAATAAATAATTCTCCCACTCCATTTCACATTTTACGACATGCACCATCAAAATACATTTTCCACACATCATTCTCCTCCTTCTAGGATTCTATATGGAGGTGATCAATATTTGACAATTCTGGCTGACTTGTTTCAACCTTTAAGGTTCCCAAATCTGTATCATAGAATAGATTTATTTGATTTTTATCTAAGCATTCTATGATGTTCTTATATCTAGGCTCCCTACACAGCTTGATATCTTTGCCTCCCATTGGTATTGTGGCATATGATAAATCTAACTGGACATTCCCTCCTACCATTGTAGCCCATTGTCTTGATAAGAGCATTCCATAATATGGTTGAATATCAACCACAGTGATATCAATGTTATAGGTTGCTTCAAGGTATGAAGCTAGTTTTATTTCCACATCCTTCATAATGCCCACAACTGAGATAGACCTATTCTCCATCACATAACACTTACCTAATGTAGTGTCAACCCACATTCCCAGTTCTTTAATGACTGCTATTGGCATGATATTCATAGCTGCACCTGAATTAATCATGCAGTTCCTCACTAGCCTATTTCTAATTAATAAGGTCGTGTAGAAAGGGTCCACTTGTGAGGGGTTCTTTGTAGGGGTATCACCTAGATATACTTCATGAATTTGGAATGTTTCTTGATGAACATTGTCTGTTCTATTCTCTAATTCTTTATATTTTTGATTTGGTATATTTGAAATTAGTTTAACCACTCTATTTATGTATTTATCTATCTTCATCATTTCCAAAAGTGGTACTAATATCTTCACCTAAGATATTGCATGAGCAATGTCAAATGAATGGGCTATAGTCTGGTCATTCCTTTCTGTCATTATATGTTCTTTTTCTTGATTTGATGATTTATCTTTTGTTTTATTCTATCCAATCTTTTCTAGTTCTCTAACTGATGACTTTGCATTATTCCTTTTGTAATTTTGATCTTTTATAAAGATACTCCTAGGTGTTCCTTGTTGTGGATTTACTGTCCTGTTTCTTAGATTATAGGCATTTTTAGCTTGGGCAATTGCAGCTATTGTAAGAACTTCCCTTTCCTTTTCAATGGGCTTTCTCCACTGATCATATGGTGAATTGTTATGATAATAAGTAGGTCCCTCGTAGTTGTCCTCCTGATCTGAGAATACTTCTTATTTTCCCATGTTGATATGATGTTTCTGGTTCCCCACATCATATTCATATCCCTCTTCCTCTATAGAAGAATAGTCTTCATTCAGTAAGTATGGTGTATCTTGCATCATGTTTATCATGTGATTATCTCTGTTATAGTTGTATAATGCTTCTTCTTGATGTATTGTTTTAATATTCAGGTGAGTGTGGTAAATTGCACACCAAACACCAAGGTTTATCTTCTACCATATGTGCCCCATTTCTTTTTAGAGGGTCAGGAGTATCTTTACCATGATGTTGCTTTCAATAGGTCTCCCATCCTTCCAATTTGTATTATATGGCATATCACGCAACCTAGGTCTTTCATGTCTATGCTAACTTTTTTGCTTATTCTATTGAATGTTTGGGCTTTGAGGATTTCTAGGATTATCTCTTTTGCTAACCATACCTGCAACTTTTCTATTGTTCTCAATAGTTAACGCCACTTTCTGTGCTTTAGCTAGGGCTACAAGAGGAAGTATTTGCCACATAAAATGAGGGATCTCAAATGCATCAGGATGAAGAATAGATACTCAAGTGGCAGCCATACATTGATTAAAATGAACAACTACAGGATAATGTGCCATGAATAGTTGACAAAGATTTTGATAGAGTACTATGAATGATATGATAGCATATAGAAGATCAAAATGCCAAGCTACAAGTAGAGTGATAGAAGGAGGCTTGCATAAATAAGTGAATAAAACTCTTGTTTCATTTTTATCTGCTGATGAAGAAAAATACATAGTGCAAGAAATGACATAGTCACTATAAGGGTTTTATGCATTATGAAACCCATGTCAAAAGATGAAACCCTCGTCATTTTCTAACACTTCCTTGTATTTACAGAATGGATGAAGCAAGGATATGACAGGAGAGGCAAAGAAGGAGTGAAATAATGTAAGGAGTGAGATAATGCATATATTGCCATGGCCACGATAAAGGAGTTCCTATAGGTAAATGAGATATTCATCTCAAAATTTCAACCCTTGTTTCATTTTTGTATTCTGGTAAAATGAACACCTATAGAATACAGAGAGAAGATAGTCGTGACATGAAGAAGTCTCTGGGTATGTCAAAAGATGAAACCCTTATCACCAAATCAAAACCCTCAAAAGTTTTGCATTTAAAGTCAAGAAAAGGTTATGCACAGTCATGGCTTCAAAAGAAGGTTCATATTTTGCAAGAAATTGGATACCCATTGCATCAAATCTAAAAACCACATCTTCTTTTTTGTCACACTCAAAAGAAATTATACACTAGTAAGCTAAATACAGGAAAAATAGTATGGAACTCACCTTATTAGTAGAGGAAGAAACTGCCATGATCACAGCCTCATGAGAGGTTTGTCACAAATTTTGTCATGGTTGCAGGAATGCAAAGACACAGATAAATGAAAAGAAAGAGTGTTGAAGTTTGCAGAGGGAGAAAAGAGCATCATGGCCATGGCCATTGAAGAAAACAACAGCTACAATAATGAAATGCCAATAAAAAAAACTTGTATGCCATACTCACCAAGCTCTTGCCATTCTTTTTACTCAGAAATGCAAGATTTTTGACCACTGAAGAGCTAATAACATGGAGGGAAAACCAGAGAACCAGCAAACCCCAAGTCAGCCATCATGAAATTGCAGAGCCGAACAGCAAGGAAGCAAAATGAAGTGAGATAGCTTTTAGGGTTTGTGTCTTTGTTTTGTTCGATGGGTTGTTCTTCACTTCGCATTTTGACTTTGTAAATAAACATTATTGCCTTATCCAAAATGCATTGTGGTCAACACTTAACCACTAATGGGTTCTAGTGGTCATGAAATGGGAAGGCCGACAACACATGACTATTACCATTTTTCCACCACAGCTCAAAAGATGGCAGAGTTGGTACATTGTTCATTTTAAGCTGAAGGTTTTCAATTTGTTTCTTCCTTGCTTATTTATGAAAAGATGCAGTTGATTAGTATAGTGTGTTTCAAGGGATGCTTTCAGTTTGATGTTCATTTTTTCAAGCAGAAAGAGAGAGGAATATCAGATCATTCATTACATTGCAAAAACATTCATAGGAGGGATAGGTATTTCACATGCTACAATGTTTATTCATTTACAGATTGAGATACCTAAAGAGATAACATTGCATTGAATGAAATGATGATAAACCAAATATCCCACACAAGCCATCGGAGTAGCTAGATCTGAATACCAAATACAATATGTTATGCAACTGAAAAAGAGCTGACAAGCATATGAAGGAGAGGGTGCCAACCATTGCCTGAGTTCAGAGTCGGTTGATCACATGGCAGTTGCTCCATTCATTGCCGAGCTCTGAAACTGTCATAACCAGCATTAGAGGAGAGAGAAGGGGGGTTTAGTGCTCATGACATCATCTCATCCATACTCTATATCAACACAAATAGAATGCATAACAGATTGCATGAGATATTCAAAGTCAGGAAGTACATAATGCATTAGTTACAGGAAAGAAAAGAGATATCATCATCGAAGCATCCTCATTTTTGGACTAACATATTTGCTTCATGTGCAAGTATATGATAAGTCATGTAGCTGTGAAGACCTATCAGCACATGGTTTTAAATGGGCTCCCACAAGGGTCGAGCTCAGAGTGCTACCCCAATTTTTAGAGGGGATGAAAAGGTGGAACATATCAAATGAGTGCCCAAGCTAGATCATTATTCATCCATGGCTACCAGTTCACGGGGTGAAATGGATATTGCCATGACAAAGTGTTTTTCAAACAACAATAAATGATGAGAACATAGTACAGTCCTTATGAATGTGAAAATAGAATGAAGGTAATTTTGAATAACAGGACTATCATACCCCTACTTGCTGTTATAATATCATATTTATGCATTTGAATCATGATTTTGTTACAATAAGTCATGAAATAACTATCTAAAGAGGAAAGAACTGAATACAAGTTGAATCAAATATATATTGTTGTTTGCTGTCTCAATATTTGCCCAACTAGAACAATAAGGGTATGGCGATGACAACAACGATTCATATAATAGAGGGCAGTAGAATCAAATACAAATGTAGTCATTGACCTGTCCAGGGCAGAAGTGGGCCACATCAGTCACATTAATGCAATAACAATACCATATCCTAACAAATGGAGGTCCAAGTATATGCAACCATCAGACATAGAGGAGAAGGTGACAAGTGAAACAACAATGGACCTCACATAATGCCAATGTACAAAATGATAGCCACATGAAAGTACAAGAGCATGTCCCAGATATAAGGACAGTCATAACCTTAACATTGAAACAACAAATAAGAGACAACAAAGTCCATAAGATGTATGTATGATGGAACAAATTGCAGGGAGCACAAGGAGCAGCTATAGGAGAATTCAATGATACTTCCCTTTCATGACTTCACAGCTGAAGGTACATAAAAGTCATTCTGCAAAACATAACTTCATAATACATATTAATTTAGCCATAATTAAGTACAACTTCAAGAAGATAAGTGTGCTTATACATCCCAGTTGTCATAAAGAATTTGCAAGTCATAGTCAAAATAAATTAATAAGGCAAGACATATGGTGGATAGGTAAAAACATGCACACAACAGTCATCTGCAAGTGATCATGTAAGAGGACCTTTGCCTTATACAAAAGTGTTCTCATTGATACAGATATGAATGCATTTTCATTTTCCTTATAGTAATGAAGCCAAATTCAGAAAATATTTAGAAAAATGATGATAAAGGGACAGTCATCAGTTGTAAAACACATCAAGGTTTTAAGTGACTGTGACAATCATAGGGGTATGAGGCAATCACATCATTTACTCTCCATTCAGAGATACAGGGGACAACATAAAGACATTGTTTTAGCTGAAATGAATAGCAACAATCAAAGAAGACATGCATTCTTATCATGTCTGAGTTCTAATGTTTGTGAAGCTACAGAAGGAAATTAATGCAGCTATTTTCATCACAAGGTTCAAAAGAAGCATAAAATGTGTCATAAAGGAACATCATGACAAGATGCTACAGTGATATAGTTATAGCCAATAGGAAGTCTCTTTTCTTCCTTAACCCACTTGAGGGTTTCAAGCAATATGGTCTAATTGATACAGGTTGCGACTTCATGAAAGATACCTGCAGAGGGTTATTACATATGTCTCATTCGCACTGAAGGATCAAAATCATGTAAGATAAAAGACTGCATAGTGTTATATGCTAGCTGTATCTAGGTATCCCTTGTTTTTTATAAAAGGTTCAATGCCCATCTTCATTTTGTAGTGGTAGTTTTAGCTATAGAGGAATGAGATATGTTATGGCCACAAGTTTCAAACATAGAAGCTACATAATATCATAAAAATCAATGAAAATATGTATGGAGATGGAGCAACTATGACCATTAATAATGAAAGGAGATGAACATAGATTAAACACAAGGCATCATGTATCACTCAATATGTGAAAGATGAGAGTATCCGAACCATTGAGGTCAACCCCCAGTTGTTGCTTAGGTTTTCAAATCAAATTACAAAAAGATAAAAGAGGACATGGCCATTGGCCTACAACATGAGAAGGTACATTTCTCATGACAAGGAAGTATGCAGAAATAATTACAGGAAGCTTACTTTGTTTTGAGAAGATTTGTAAACATAAAGGCCACAGATTGGTTCCAAAAGAGCTCAACTCTTTCACTCATGATGACCTCATGAAAAGTAGTAGAGATGTTGTAAACAAAATAAAAAGAAGCCAAACAATGCATTAGAGAGGAAGCAAAATCTATGAGAAAGTTGTTTAAAAGCAATGGCCAGAGTATACAGAAGAAAGAAACAATAGTGAACAAAATGTAAACAAGATCATCAAAATGATAATGCAGGCCGTAGCTAGAAAGCCTTGGGATGTTTCTAACACAACGAATATAGAGGCAAATTTGTGATAATAAGTTTTACCTTGTGAGGTCTTGTCAAAACCTTCAGGTAAGCACTCCAGAGTAGTAGTATGGCGAAGTTTCTGCAGTCCAAAACCCTCATATTGGTGGCGGCAGAGTGTAGAGCAATTTTCTATCAAGATGCCAAGTGAAAATGATGCCTGTGAGAAGATAGGGCAAAAAGTTGTTTTTCTTTAGGGTTTGCATAGTACCCTAGTTCGATAAAGTACTTTTGTCACTTTTGAAACTTCCAATTTACCTTATTCAAGTTTCCTGTGGTCAAAACTTCAAGATTGATAATGTCTAGTAATCATAAGGAGAAGTGGCCGACAGCTTGAAGAGCATGGCTTATGTTACAAGAGTCAAAGGTGGACATTGTCATGACTAAGCAAGGTTTGTGCCTTTAGAATCTTTGCAGGGTCTGTTGGTGTTTTTTTCTGAATCGGCATATGGGTTTGCCAGTTCCAATGCACAGGCAGATTCGGCCAACTAATACAGGAGGTTGCGTGAGCTACCTCCCCTTCACTTATGGTTCTACCACACCAAGGGGGGTGTCCCTATTTGATAAAGATGTAACATTTACTCTCCAAATGATAGAAATATTTAACTTTGTGATAACATGCAGAATACTCTCTTTTTGGGACCAAGATTTGTGTGACAAATCACAAGGTTGGCAACATTCTTGGACATATGTGTCTGGTTATGGATGAGCGTATGCAGGGGCTCCTATTCCTACTCCTACAACTAACAAGTTGGAAATATGAATGGATTTAAATTTATGCTTTAGATGCAAGACAGGGGTTTTGGATCATAACTACTTCACAAGAATAGACCGGTGCCTATCCCAAGGTGAGGAGTCACATAGATGTATACATGAGAGTGGCTTGCAACTAGCATTCAAGTTTCAAGGGGTTAGGACTGGTATTTGCCTTACAAATACCACCCAAGGATAAGTATTTAACTATCTCTACTTATGAATATCCCAGCTGACATACAATCTTCTCCACACTTTAACCTAAAATAGTTTAATCCACTCGAATGGAAGTTACAGATTAAGCATGTGGTAGAGCAAGACTATACCCTAGAACTGAGAAATCCTTAGCAACTAGATTCAAAAGAAGAAAATGAATACAACAAATGGAGACAGATAGATAAACACATGCAATAATGCATTTTTCATAAACAATGACATGAAACTAAAAATATTTGCAAGATACACTTTAGATGCAACTCATAAACTCCATAGAGATACAACAGACAGGAAATGCTCTATATTTTGTTATTTTTCCCCCAAAATTGCCCAAGTCTTCAAAAACCACAATGAGTAACATAGTTTGGCTTTTATACCAAGACTGTGTACTTAGCAAAAATTAATTACAAGGAAAATAAAAAATCTGCCAGATGCAATGCATGAGGAATGGTGCTCAAAAATATTTAATGCTGTGGAGAGACAAAGAGGAATGAGCAGGTGGAATTAGGATCTACACCGCCGCTCAAGGATTTTCATCTTCAATCAGGTGGTTGACCTGTCATCTCGATATATCGTGCCTCCTAAAACCACCATTAATGCCACAGCTACCTGCAGTACCCTTTGGAATTTACAGCAACGCGTCCCTGGAGCCTTCCCACCCAAAAATAGTTGCACACACTTAGGAAAAAACCTTCGCCGCAGGTTCAAAACATGGCCGTCGATCTACTCCTATCGCTGAAATTGACAACCCCAAAAATGCCCTGAAAGTCGCCAACCAGTCAGATCGTGCCATGTAGGCACCTCATGTTTCTATCGCTGGCCTTCTTCCCTCTCATTTTTGCCTTTTCACCCTTGTATATGCATGCTCAAATGCATATACAATCGTCTGATATACAAGCTGGACCTCAAACACTTACCTACCGCATTTGATTTCCCCATCGGGTCCAAAATGCATATGTTTCATTGCACTTGTCGCCTTGTATATCAGCATATACAAGCACACATACATGTAAGCCGCAGACGCCAGTGCTTTATCTGCCAACTTTGACTTTTCCTTCGGGTCCGGAATGTATGCCTTGGTTTTGTATATTGGCTTATATGTTGCATATACAAATGCAACATACATGCAATCCACAGATTCCAACCATTATCAACCGGACTGCACATTCCTTCAGATTCTGGCTTGCATATTTAGAATGTATATTTGAATGTATGTCCAAACATACAACCGCAAATATACAAGTGGTGGGCCCCAGCTTTTAACTTGTCTTGTATGTGCCAATTTGAATATCCAAACATACAAACCTCCCTAACATACAAACAGGGAATCTTTAGAGAATATGCGAGGAATGCATATTCTACCTTGTATGTCAGAGATATAAAGATCTTTGCATAACTACGGACCCCGCCACATGTATTTCCCCCTCACCATTGTAGCAAATGCATCTATGCCCTTGTATATTTTTCAATGCATATCTATATGCAACCCAATATACAAAGCGGGAATATACTCAGGAATCTACAAAAGATTCCCCCTTCGTATATGCACATTCTAAGCCTGATATGCATTCAGAAATGCATCTAACTAATTTTTTCAAAGGGCGATAGAGTTTTCTAACCTGCCAATGCATAGCTGACCTGCAAGTATATACAAACACCCTTGTATATACAAAGTGACATGCATACAACAGATTTTTTGCATTTTTTAACACTGCAGATGTCGAAAGTGTTGGAATTTTTTTGATTTTTGGGAAGGGTCCTGCATATTAAAATGCTTGATACCTAAATGTTTATGCAGGCACCACCAGGGTCTTGATACCATATATGGTCAACTCACATTGGAGTCTAATTATCATTTGACAATGGATGTGGTTGAGTGTCTTTGACCTCCCACTTATACTTTTTCTTTTCCTTCACATTTTCATGTGTATGCATAAAGATCAAACAAGAACCTTGGAAATATGAAAAGTATGTGACATGGAGGCCATGGTGTCAAGCCTTCAAGGCTTTTGTTTTTTGCAAATATATATAATATTTTCATCATCTTTTTACGATTTTTATAGAAAAATCATTTTTGTGATATCTTGTAAATATCTTGGTGAAATTATAAACCATATATCATTTTATTTTTGCAAAATCAAATCAATGAGATAGGATTAAAACTGCCATGTCTTGTAAAGTTAACTTTAAAGTAATGAAACTATAAATTGCTTTAAAGTTGAACTATTTTTTAGGCAGTTAAAGGATTTTACTTTATTGGGAGAAATTGAGCATAATAGGACAAAAATTTTGCTTTTATGAGGTAGATTGGATAGATTTGGATGCAGATTTGGTGGGGACCACCTAGGACATCAGGTTTGCAGCTTTTATTTGCAATTTTGAGGTAGTTTGAGGCTATTTTTGGTAACTTTTTTCTGAAGCTCGAAAATGGGTTTGTAGATCTATTTTTAGGAGCTTTTTGAGCTTTTTTCTTTGGAGGAGATCTTTTGGGCAGGGCTTTATAGTTGAGATTCTTTTTTAGAGAGTCGGGAGTTGATACCATTCTTCTTCTCTCTTGAGCATAGGTAGAGAGTGGTACAGAGGTAGTTGGCTCATGTTGTTTTGCATTGTATTTCGTCTAGTTCAGTATAACAAATTTTCCTATTCCATCCACTTGTCTATTTACAAATTTGATCTGATGTCTCATTGTGGCAGCTTTATGTCCCTTTGTTATGTCTCAGTGCTGAGAAATTGCATGTTTTTCCCTGGTTGTAATTTGTGTTTTAAATTAGACCTTATTACAAACTATTTTTGGGATGAATCATCATGGGTGGGATTGTCAAAATTTGAGTTTGAAGAGCTATTTGTGAGTGAGCATATTCATTTAGACTAGGTCTTAGAGTTAGTTTTGCATTTTCAGTTATTCTTTCTATCTCTTTCCTCTCCAAGTCAGTAGTTTAGGAAATCTTATGGAGAACCATCTCACTCTAGAGATTCATTCTCATGAAAGGAGACCCACATCCAAGAATGATTCCATGTTTTAGCAAGTAGTTAAGTTTTCGCAATACTTAACAAGGGCGCATACTTGAATTGACAATAATTTTTAGCATGCTCGATGGGACAAGTTTGACTATTTCAGTCCATAGTTCGATCATTTATCACTAATATTTGGTTTGTGTATTAGCAAATCTAGCCTTTGGAGGCATGCAATTAGCATACCTGGTGACTCTACATGTTATTCTTCTAGTTTCGAGATGATTAGTTCATATCATCTGCCATATTATGATGGTGTTACCAATCCAACATCTTATCAGCTATATCTGAGCAATCATGTAGCTAGGTTTATTCTGAACAACCATGCAGCAACAGCATACCCGCATGCACAACATTTTTGCCACCCACCCACCACTGCTCAATCTTCTGATCAGCCAACACTGAGGAAGGATGTAAGCATAAAAGATACTTTGGCATTCATCATGGAGTAGATAGACAAGATCCACAGGCTACAAGAGTACAACATGCACCAGGGTGAAATAGCCTATCAGGCATATCTTCATGAGCAGGAGATGGAGGCATAAAAGGTACATTTTGAACAAGAAATAGCAGCTAAGGAACAACAAATGCAGTTTTTGCTTCATTAAACGCATGGACAATGAATTCAAGCTCCCCCTGTTAGTCAAAAACAACCTTTTCAGGATGAGGTATGTAGGTATAATTTTGCATGTTTCAATCAAAGTGAACCTATAATCCTTGCTGAGGTCAAGATTCCCAGTTTTAGGAACCATGTACCCTTGCAAGGACCTAGGTTGGTATAGCTTGAATATGTTATGCTTCAAAATCAGCCACCTGAAGAATCTTTTCCCCACCAAGAGATTGGTTTTGAATGCAAAAAGACTCGCAAGAAAATCAAAATCCCAAGATCTGATTTTACTCAGGAGCTTGCTTGCATCCAAGATCAGCTAGTTAATCTTCAGGTTTCCCAGATAGATGAATCTGACTATCCTTTCACCATTCACCTTCATGAAGATGGACCTATTGCCTTTCAAAATAACTCACTCACAATGAAAGAAGCTAGGAATGTGAATTTATTACATATGGCTATGGAGCAGTATAGATCAAAGCAGAAAAGAGTTGAGAAAGCAAAGGTTTCTCCTGATGAACCTTTCAATGATTACACTAATGACCCTCTTTTTTGTGTGAAAGATGACTAGCCAAATAAATCAAAAGAAGAGCAGGAGGTCGCTACCACCGGTGCTATTTTTATAGCTGATTATAAGCATCATACATCTAAAAAGGTTGTTGTTTCATACTTGGTACCAAACCCTCTAGATTTTGTTTCATTTGAAAAAATTTCTAATGCTATTCAAAAGTTGCATGAAGGCAAGAGACAAAAAATTTAACATGAAGTGGAGGTGTTAGGTTCTCTGTTCGATCAGTTACCTGATTTTGTTCAATAGGATGAGGAATCCATAGTCATGTCAAGGACACCGATTTTAGAACAACAGAGAGATAGTGGTGAGTTGTTGAGTGTAACCTAGCAATCTAATGTTAACTTGCTAGTTTAAGGACAATCTAGTGAAAACAACCCTGTTTTGGATAATCAAAAGCTAGAGGAAGATCTTTTGCAAGCTAAAATTGAGCTTTTCTGCTCACATTTAGCTGACTCTTTAGAGAAAAGTCACCTAGGACAGCAAGGTCAAGAGGAAGAGGTCATGACATTTCTGATTAAATCAATGGAGTAGTCTGATCAAGATTATTTTAAGGGGCTGTCTTACTATTGCACAAAGGAGTTTGAGGCTGATGTTATGCCAATTGGTGGTATGATGGAAAAGGTTAGTTCATTGTCTGACCATTTACCTTCATTCATAGAAGAGGGCATTCCTGATTCAAAGTGTTCTTCATTGAACAATGATATGTATTTTGAGCTTGATTTTGAAGAGCTATTAGCAACCCTAACAGAGGGGGATGGCCCATTGACTATGGAGGAAGAGCTTACATGGCAGGCCATCATGCGAAATGAAAATGATACTACTTCCCCTAACCATGTAAAATGTTTTCTATCTAATCCAACACCTTCCAGGGGGTACCCTATTAGATATCTAGCTGAGTTGGTAGCTGACAAGAGAGTACAACCTTGTAATGATGCCGATCCACATTAGCAAGTAAGGTATCAAGTTGAGCCTTATCAGTTTCCTTGTTCTTTTGATCAGTTTACCAAATAGGTGAAATGGGTAAGTATTTTCATGCTCCTGTTTGGACAAGTGTTGCAGCTGTCTGTTGCCTATTTGTTCTTATTTCACCTCTTTGGGTCCAGTCACAAGCTGATGAAGTATTACAGATTGTGGAGGAGGGGAAGTTATTTTAATGAACAAGTAAATGGTTTTGTTTGATCATCTTTCTCAGCTGGTTAGAGTAGGTTAGTTTAGGTTGTAGTTAATAAGTACTCATGCACATTTGTTTTCAGCATTTTGTTTTTGCCATTAGGGCATGTTAGCTTGTTTTTAGTTTTCTGTTACTGTTTGAACTAGTTGAAGTGTAGAGTTTTCAGTGTTTTCTAAGTTTGGAATGAGCAGCTTTGACTCTATGCCCAATGTATTTTCAAGGCAACTAGTCAAATGCTTAGCAACCAAGCATATAGCAGAAGTAACTAGAAATGTTACCATTTTTTCACCATAGCTCAAAAAATGGTAGAGATGGTACATTGTTCATTTTAAGGTGAAGGTTTTCAATTTGTTTCAACCTTGCTTATTTATGAAAAGATTCAATTGATTAGTACAGTGTGTTTCAAGGGAAGATTTCAGTTTGATGTTTAGTTGTTTAAGCAAAAAGAGAGAGGAATATCAGATCATTCATTACATTGCAAAAACATTCACAGGAGGGATAGGTATTTCACATGCTACAATGTTTATTCATTTATAGATTGAGATAAATAAAAAGATAACATTGCATTGAATGAAATGATGATAAACCAAGTATCCCACACAAGCCATGGGAGTAGCTGGATCTGAATATCAAATACAATATGTTATGTAACTAAAAAAGAGTTGACAAGCATATGAAGGAGAGGGTGCCAATCATTGCTTGAGTTCAGAGTTGGTTGATCACATGGTAGTTGCTTTGTCATTGCCGAGCTCCAAAACTGTCATAACCTACATTAGAGGAGAGAGAACGGGGGTTTAGCACTCATGACATCATCTCATCCATACTCTATATCAACACAAACAGAATGGATAACAAATTGCATGAGATAATCAAAGTCAGGAAGTACATAATGCATTAGTGACATGAAAGAAAAGAGATATCATCATCAAAGCATCATCATTTTTGGACTAACATATTTGCTTCCTATGCAGGTATATGATAAGTCATGTAGTTGTGAAGACCTATCAACACGTGGTTTTAAATGGGCTCCCACAAGGGTTGAGCTCAGCGTGCTAACCTGATTTTAAGAGAGGATGAAAGGGTAGAACATATCAAATGAGTGCCCAAGCTAGATCATTATTCATCCATGGCTACTAGTTCATGGGGTGAAATGGATATTGCCATGACAAAGTGCTTTTGGAACAACAGTAAATGATGAGAACATAGTACAGTCCTTATGACTGTGAAAATAGAATGAAGGTATTTTTCAATAATAGGACTCTCATACCCCTACTTGCTATTATAATATCATATTTATGCATTTAAATCATGATTTTGTTACAATAAGTCATGAAATAACTGCCTAAAGAGGAAAGAGCTGAGTACAAGTTAAATCAAATATCTTTTGTTGTTTTCTGTCTCAATATTTGCCCAACTGGAACAATAAGGGTATGGTGATGACAACAATGATTCACATAATAGAGAGCAATAGATTCATATACAAATGCAGTCGTTGACCTATCCAGGGCAGAAGTGGGCCACATCAGTCACATTAATTCAATAACAATATCATATCCTAACAAATGGAGGTCCAAGTGTATGCAACCATCAGACATAGAGGAGAAGGTGACAAGTGAAACAACAATGGACCTCACATAATGCCAATGTACAAAATGACAGCCACATGAAAGAACAAGAGCATCTCCCAGATACAAGGAGAGTCATAATGTTAACATTGGAACAACAAATGAGAGACAATAAAGTCCATAAGATGTATGTATGACAACAAATTTTAGGGAACACAAGGAGCAGCTACATGAGAATTCAATGATACTGCCCTTTCATGACTTCACAACTGAAGGTACATAAAATTCTTTTTGCACAACATAACTTCATAATACATATTGCTTCAGCCACAAGTAAGTACAACTACAAGAAGATAAGTGTGCTTATACATTCCAGTTGTCATAAAGAATTTGCAAGTCATAGTCAAAATAAATTAATATGACAAGACATATGGTGGAGAGGTAAAAACATGCACACAACAGTCATCTGCAAGTGATCATGTGAGAGGACCTTTGCCTCATACAAAAGTGTTCTCATTGATATAGATATAAATGCATTTTCATTTTCCTCATAGTAATGAAGCCAAATTCAGACAATATTTAGAAAAATGATGAGAAAGGGACAATCATCGGTTGTAAAACACATCAAGGTTTTAAGTGACTGTGACGGTCATAGGGGTATGAGGTAATCACGTCATTTACTCTCCATTCAAAGATACAGGGGACAACATAAAGACATATTGTTTTAGCTGAAATGAATAGCAACAATCAAAGAAGACATGCATTTTGATCATGTTTGAGTTCTAATGTTTGTGAAGCTACAGAAGGAAATTAATGTGCATATTTTCATCACAAGGTTCAAAAGAAGCATAAAATGTGTCATAAAGGAACAACATGACAAGATGCTATAGTGATATAGTTATAGACAATAGGAAGTCTCTTTTCTTCCTTAAGCCACTTGAGGGTTTCAAGCAATATGGTCTATATTGATACAGGTCACGACTTCATGAAAGATACCTACAGAGGGTTATTACATATGTCTCATTCATGCTGAAGGTTCAAAATCATGTAAGATAAAATATTGCACAGTGTTATATGCTAGCCGTATCTAGGCATCCCTTGCTTTTTATAAAAGGTTCAATGCCCATCTTCATTTTGCAGTGGTAGTTTTAGCTACAGAGGAATGAGACATGTTATGGCTGCAAGTTTCAAACATAGAAGCTACATAATATCATAATAATTAATGAAAATATGTATAGAGATGGAGCAGCCACGACCATTAATAATGAAAAGAGATGAACACAGATTAAAAATAGGGCATCATGTATCACTCAATATGTGAAAGATGAGAGTATCTGAACCATTGAGGTCAACCCCCATTTGCCGCTTAAGTTTTCAAATCAAGTTACAGGAAGATAAAAGAGGACATGGTCATCGACCTACAACATAAGGAGGTACATTTCTCATGATGAGGAAGTATGCAGAAATAATTACAGGAAGCTTACCTTTGTTTTGAGAAGATTTGCAAACATAAAGGCCACAAACTGGTTCCAACTAAGCTCAACTCTTTCACTCATGATGACCTCATGAAAAGTAGCAGAGATGTTGTAAACAAAACAAAAAGAAGCCAAACAATGCATTAGAGAGGAAGCAAATTCTATGAGAAAGTTGTTTAAAAGCAACGGCCAGAGTATGTAGAAGAAAGAAATGACAGTGAAGAAAATGTAAACAAGATCATCAAAATGATAATGCTGGCTGCAGCTAGAAAGCCTTAGCATGTTTCTGACACAATGAATATAGAGGCAAATTTGTGATAATAAGTTTTATGTTGTGAGGACTTGTCAAAATCTTCAGGTAAGCACTTCTAGTATGGTGAAGTTTCTGCAGTCCAAAACCCTCATCTTGGTGGCGGTAGAGTGCAAAGCAATTTTCTATCAAGATCCCAAGTGAAAATGATGCCCGCGAGAAGATAGGAAAAAAAGTTTTTTTGCTTTAGGGTTTGCATAGTACCCTATTTCGATAAAGGACTTTTGTCACTTTTGAAACTTGCAATTTACCTTATCCAAGTTTCCTATGGTCAAAACTTGAAGATTGATAATGCCTAGTAATCATAAGGAGAAGTGGCTGACAACTTGAAGAGCATGGCTTATGTTACAAAGTCAAAGGTAGACATTGTCATGAGTAAGCAAGGCTTGTGCTTTTAGAATCTTTGCAGGGTCTTGATCTCATATATGGTCAACTCACATTGGAGTCCAATTATCATTTGACAATGCATGTGGTTGAGTGACTTTGACCTCCCACTTATACTTTTTCTTTTCCTTCACATTTTCGTGTGTATGCATAAAGATCAAACAAGAACCTTGGAAATATGAAAAGTATGCGACATGGAGGCCATGGTGTCAAGCCTTCAATGCTTTTTTTTTTGCAAATTTTGATGCAGGAGCATCCAGTGGTGTAAGAGCAATCCTGCATTACCCAAAGAGAAGTTAATTCAAAATCATTGTATTTTTTTAAATTTCTTTCCATAATTAGTGTTTCTGGTTCCATAATATCTTAAATAATGATGTAGGACTTTCAATTTTTCCAAAACTGCTAGTTTTGGAAAGTTTACTTGCCATTTTAGGAAAGTTTGTATTTGGGCATGGAGTGAATCAAAAACTTGCAAAAAGATTCATAACAGAAATATAAGACCTTTGGTGAAGCAATCAGGCAAAGATCATTTGTGAGCTGAAAGATATTAAAGTTTTTGTTTTATGAAATGCCCCTAAAAATTTCTGAAATGAGATATAAGGCACTAAAATATCCCATAACATCTCAAAAAGTTGATGGAAATCTGTTTATGTATTTCCAGCATGATAGTTCACATCGTGAGTTTTCTGGTGCTTAAAACAATTCGTCAATCAGACACCCAGATCAAAAGTTATGCTTCTTGGAAGTTGACCTACTTTTGGAGGGAGTTGCAAATTTTGAAATTTAGTTGGAGGCCACCAAAAAGTGCTATTTATGACTATTTTTGGAACCCTGGTTGGTGGTAAAGTTACGGGGGAAAGTGTAGAGTCAAGAATAGGTGGAAAAATAGAAACCCTAGCTGATTTGGGGTTATAGAAAGCTAAAGATTCCAGAGTCTGGAGCTTAGGTAGCTGTAATGTGTTGCAGCCTATGGAGGATTTATTCCTATGATTGTAATTGAGCTTCTGTAATGTAATGAGTTGCCCAAATCAATAAAGAAATATTCTATTTTATGTGTTCCATTTCTGTTGTTGTATGTTTTATGATTTACCCCCTTCATCAAGTGGTATTAGAGCAAGCGTTCTTGAGTGTGTAGACAAATCACCGACCATGAGGTAGTTTGTACTAGGACCTAAGGTTGTGGGTTTGTTGCAGAGGTCAAGATGCCTCCATGGAGAAATTGTATTGGGTGGAATGCTTTGATGGAAGAGGGTTTTAGAGCCATACAAAGGCAAATCGGTGCATTGCAAGAGGAGTTGCGAAGAGGGTTTAATCTGAGAACAAGAGAAGAAAGCAAGGATGAAGCTGAAGAAGAGCTATCTGAGGAAGAACAAGAAGTTGCAGGAGATCCTGCAGAAGTTAGGTTGTTGAGGGCTATTTCAAAGATTAGAAAGAGGCCCAGGATCGAAGTTTCTACATATTCTAGAGATTTGAATCCAGAACAACTTATTGATTGAATCAATGACATGGAGGAGTATTTCAAGTATGAAGATGTGGAGGACCCAGATCGGGTCAAGTTTGCAAAAATAAATTTGAAGGGCCATACCAATATTTGGTGGAAGGAGGTCCAGTTGGAGAGAAATAGAAGAGGAAAAGGAAAGATCACTAGATGGGATCGGATGGTGGAGAAACTAAAGAAGCAGTTCATTCCTGTGGACTATGAGATGGGGTTGCTAAAGAAGCTATAAGGACTAAAGCAAGGTAACAAGTCTATTAAGGAGTATACAGAAGAGTTTTATAAGATTACTATCAGGACAGGCCATGCAGAGGCTAACAAGGAGAAGGTAGCCCGTTACATTAATGGGTTGAGGCCAAGTATTCAAGAGGAGATGAGCCTGGTCAGAATGACCACCATAGAAGATGCATACCAGTTTTCCCTGAAGGCAGAAGAGAAGCTAAATAAAATATTTGATAGCAAGCAAAGGGGAAGAGGTCAAGGTAGAAGGACAGGTGGAAGACCCTATGGAGGCCGTAATGAAGATCAAAAGAAAAGTCAAGAAGCTAGCACTAGTTGAAATCAGAGAGGGGATAATGCCCACTGCCCTCGTGACCAAAAAAATGGTGAGCAAAGAGGAAGAGGAAGACCTGGGCAAGGACCTAGAAGAGGAGGTTTCAGAGGAACCTATTTTCAATGTGGAGAAGAAGGGCATCGAGCATACGAGTGTCTACAACATCAAGGAAGGACAAATAGAATACCTAAAGGTAATGCACGAGTTACACATGTAGATGAAGATGTGTAGTCTAAGCATTCTAAAGACGCTTAGAGGGGAGAAACCCTAGTTGTCAAAAGAACTTTGTTGAATGAGGAGAAAGAACCCAATCAGAGGAAGTGTTTATTCCACACAATGTGCAAATGTGAAGCTAAGTGTTGTGATATTATTATTGATAGTGGAAGTACTGACAATCTTGTTTCAGAGGAGATGGTTGACAAGTTGAAGTTGATAAGAAGAAAGCATCCACATCCATATTGGATTGCATGGTTGTAGAAGGACCATAGAGCTTTGGCCAATGAATAGTGTTTAGTGGAGTTCAAGATTGGGGACTACCATGATGACGTGTTGTGTGATATCATACCAATGGATGCATGTCATATGTTGTTGGGGAGGCCATGGTAGTATGATAGGAGCGTTGTCCATGATGGCCATGCAAACACATATTCCCTAACAAAGGATGGATTTCGTCACAAGTTGAAGCCCTTGAAGGAGGTGGAAGAAAAGGCATGTAGTACTGCCAGAATTTGCTTGGTAGATGGTAGAAAATTTTTGGAGGGTATGAAGCATGAGCATCATTACTATGCATTGATTCCTAAGATTAGTCAAGAGAAATGTGAAGATGTGCTAGCCAAAGTCTCAGAGATGTTGGAAGAATTTTAAGATATTGTCTCTGATAATGTACCAGAAGGTTTACCACCAGTGAGGAAGATAAGTCATCAAATGGATTTGATACCAGGAGCCAGTTTGCTGAATAAGGCAGCCCATAGAATGACTCTAGGAGAGACTAAAGAGTTAAATAGACAAGTTCAGGAGTTGTTGAGGAAGGGATTGATAAGAGAGAGCCTAAGTCCATGTGCGGTACCTACAGTACTGGCACCAAAGAAAGATGGAGAGTGGAGAATGTGTTCAGATTCTCGAACCATAAATAAGATCATGATCAAGTACAGGTTTCCATTGCCAAGAATGGATGACATAATGGATTGTTTGAGTGGAGCCAAGTACTTCACGAAGATTGACCTGAAGAGTGGGTATCACCAAATCTGAATTAGAGAAGGAGATGAATGGAAGACAACCTTCAAGACAAAGGAGGGTTTATATGAGTGGTTAGTCATGCCATTTGGGCTAACCAATGCACCAAGCACATTCATGCGGCTCATGAATGAGGTACTAAAAGAATTTTTGGGAAATTTTGTTATTGATTGTTTGGATGATATTTTGATTTTCAGTAAGACTTGGGATGAGCATTTGATGTATATCAGAAGAGCTTTAGAGAATTTGAGGGAGGAGAAGTTGCTGATTAATCTAAAGAAATGTATTTTTGCAAAGAAGGAGTTGGTATACATGTTTTCTCAGAGGAAGGTCTTAAGATGGACCCAAAAAAGGAGAGATCTATCCTTGAATGGCCTACGCCAAAGAGTGCCACAAAGGTATGATATTTTCATGGTTTGGCAAGCTTTTATAGAAAGTTTATCAGAAATTTATTAGCATTTGTGTACCCCTAACGGAGACAATGAGAGGGGATAGAAAAAAGTTTAAATGGACTAAAGGAGAAGACAAAGGCTTTGATACATTGAAGTAGAAAGTCACAGAGCAACCTATTTTAGCACTTCCAGATTTCAATAAGGTATTCTAGGTAGATTGTGATGCTAGTGGCAGTGCTATAGGAGCTATTTTGAGTCAAGAAGGTAAGCCCATTGCCTATTTTAGTGAGAAGCTTAATGATGCCAAGAAAAATTATTATGTTTATGATCAGGAATTTTATGTAATAGTTTAGGCTTTGAAGAAATGGAGACATTATCTATTGCCAAAAGAGTTTCTTTTATATATTGATCATCAGGCTTTACAGTATCTTAATAGTAAAGGAAAGTTGAACCAAAGGCTCTTAAAATGGGTTGAGTTTTTGCAGAGCTATACTTTTGTTTTGAAGCACAGGAGTGGGAAGTCTAATAAAGTTGCAGATGCCTTGAGCAAAAGGCAAAATTTGTTGATAGAAATGAAGATAGAGGTTGTTGGGTTCAATGAGATCAAAAGTTTGTATCTTGAAGATCCAAATTTTGCAGAGCCCTGGAAAGCTTGTATGGAACCTGTTACTTTGGATAGGAAAAAATGGTTAGATTTCATAATCCAAGATGGCATGTTCTTTAAAGGAAGCTAGTTGTGCATTCTGAGGAGTTCAATGAGACAGAACCTGATTAAGGAGAAGCATAGTGGAGGATTGGCTGGACATTTTGGTCAAGATAAGACCATTGCTATTATTGGTGAAAATTATTATTGGCCACAGTTGCAGCAAGATGTGAGGAAATTTGTGTAGAGTTGCAGAGTGTGTCAGATGGCAAAAGGAACAAGTCAGAATACAGGGCTATATTAGCCATTACCTGTACCAGAGAAGCCATGGGATGATATTAGTATGGATTTTGTTCTTGATTTACCAAGGACATAGAGAGGACATGATTCTATTTTTGTGGTGGTGGATAGATTCTTGAAGATGGCACATTTAATTCCTTAGAAGAAGACCAATGATGATGTTCATATTGCTGAATTATTTTTTAGAGAGGTGGTGAGATTACACAGTCTACCAAAGAGCATAGTTTCAAATCAAGATACCAAGTTTGTTGGTTATTTCTAGAGGACATTATGGAAGAAGTTGAAGACAGATTTGAAGTTCAGTTCTACACACCATCCACAGACTGATGAATAGACGGAAGTGGTGAATAGGATTTTGGGTAACCTGCTACAATGCTTAGTAGGAGATAAGCCCAAGGGATGGGATTTGATTTTACCACAGGTAGAATTTGCTTACAACAATTTTGTCAATAGGAGTACTGGTAAATCACCATTCTAGATTGTATATGGCAATAGCCCAAGAAATGCTTTTGATTTAAGGAAGCTGGACAAAGGAGAAAAGACAAGTGCTAAAGCTGAAGACTTTGTAGAGCATTTGAAGAATTTGCATGAAGAGGTGAGGAAGCACATTAATAAGATGAATATTCAGTACAAGGCTAAGGCAGATCAGAAGAGGAGATATAAGGAGTTCCAGGTAGGAGATGAAGTCATGGTTCACTTGAGAAAAGAAAGGTTCCCAATTGGAACATATAATAAGTTGAAAATGAAGAAATTTGGACCACGCAGAATCCTGAAGAAGCATGATTCAGGAAATGCATATGAGGTAGAGCTATTGAATGGGATCAATATTTCCCCTATTTTCAACATTGCTGATTTTTTAGAATATCATGAAGGTGGAACAGAGGATGGACCAATAGAAGCATAGTGGAGTATTCTGGCATCTACTTCAATGGAGGAGATAGAAGAGATCTTGGATAGTCGTGTGGGACGAAGTACCTGGAACAGGCAATATGAAGAATATCTAGTGAAATGGAAAGGAAGGCCTATTGAAGATTCTTCTTGGTTGTCTAAGGTAGAGGTTGACCGTTTGGGTTTTCCTCAAACAAACACCTAAGACGTGACAGGGTCACTTCTCAAATTACCCTGGGTGTCTGATGCAGGAGCATCTAGTGGTGTAAGGGCAATCCTGCATTACCCAAAAAGAAGTTAATTCAAAATCATTGTAGTTGTTTTCATTTATTTCCATAATTAGTGTTTCTGGTTCCATAATATCTTGAATAATGATGTAGGACTTTCAGTTTTTCCAAAATTGCTAAAAATAGCAAACTATCGGTTTTGGAAAGTTTAGATGCCATTTTAGGAAAGTTTGCATTTAGGTACGGATTGAAGCAAAAATTTTCAGAAAGATTCATAATGGAAATATAAGACCTTTGGCAAAGGAATCAGGAAAAGATCATTTGTGAGCTGAAATATATTAAAGTTTTTGTTTTCTAAAAAGCCCCTAAAAATTTCTGAAACGAGATATGAGGCACTAAAACATCCCATAACATCCCAAGAAGTTGACAAAATTCTATTTACAAATTTTTGGTGTGATATTTCACATCACGATCTTTTCGGCGCTTAAAACGGTTCATCAATTGGACACCCAGATCAAAAGTTATGCTTCCCAGAAGTTGACCTACTTTTGGAGAGAGTTGCAAATTTTGAAATTTAGCTAGAGGCCACCAAAAAGTGCTATTTATGACTATTTTGGGAACCCTGGTTGGTGGTAGAGTTAAGGGAGAAAGTGTAGAGTCAAGAATAGGTGGGAAAACAGAAACCCTAGCTGATTTGGGGTTACAGAAGGCTGAAGATTCTAGAGTTTGGAGGTTAGGTAGCTGTAGTGTGTTGCATCCTGTGGAGGATTGATTCCTCTGATTGTAATTGAGCTTCTATAATGTAATGAGTTGCCCAGATCAATAAAAAGATATTTATTTTCTGTGTTCCATTTCTATTCTTGTTTGTTTTATGATTTACCCCCTTCATCAGATATATGTAATATTTTCATCATCTTTTTATGATTTTTATAGAAAAATCATTTTTTTGATATCTTGTAAATATCTTGGTGAAATTATAAACCAGATATCATTTTATTTTTGCAAAATCAAATCAATGAGATAGGATTAAAACTTCCATGTCTTCTAAAGTTAACTTTAAAGCAATGAAACTATAAATTGCTTTAAAGTTGAACTATTTTTTAGGCAGTTAAAGAATTTTGCTTTCTTGGGCGAAATTGAGCATAATAGGACAAACATTTTGCTTTTATGAGGCAGATTGGATAGATTTGAATGCAGATTTGGTGGGGACCACCTAGGACATTAGGTTGGTAGCTTTTATTTGTAGTTTTGAGGCAGTTTGAGGCTATTTTTGGCAGCTTTTTTCTGAAGCTCAAAAATGGGTTTGCAGATCTATTTTTAGGAGCTTTTTGAGCTTTTTTCTTTGGAGGAGATCTTTTGGCTAGGGCTTTATAGTTGAGATTCTTTTTCAGAGAGTCAGGAGTTGATACCATTCTTCTTCTCTCTTGAGCATAGGTAGAGAGTGGTACAGAGGTAGTTGGCTCATGTTGTTTTGCATTGTATTCCTTCCAGTTCAGTATAACAGATTTTCCTATTCCATCCACTTGTCTATTTACAGTTTTGATATGATGTCTCATTATGGCAGCTTTATGTCCCTTTGTTATGTCTCAGTGCTGATAAATTGCATGTTTTTCTCTAGTTGTGATTTGTATTTTAAATTAAACCTTATTACAAACTATTTTTGGGATGAATAATCATGGGTGGGATTGTGAAAATTTAAGTTTGAAGAGCTGTTTGTGAGTGAGCATATTCATTTAGACTAGGTCCTAGAGTTAGTTTTGTATTTTTGATTATCCTTTCTATCTCTTTCCTCTGCAAGTCAGTAGTTTATGAAATCTTATGGAGAACCAACTTACTCTGGAGATTCGTTCTCATGAAAGGAGACCCACATCCGAGAATTATTCCATGTTTCAGCAGTAGTTAAGTTTTTGCAAGACTTAACAAGGGTGCATACTTGAATTGACAACAATGAAATGATCCTTTGTTTTTTTTAAGTCAAAAGTGGTCGGCATCATGAGGAGATAAGGCTTAAGCCTTTTTTTAAAAACCATTTCAAACCTTATTTCTTATATGGTTGACTTGTGGTATTCAAAATTCCTTCTAAGTCAAATGTATGGTCAAATATATGCCTTGTATCATGTGTAAATAGGTCAAAGCATCCAAAAGATTCTTCCATATTATACATGATGATCAGTCAAGGGAGAAGGCACTTTTCTACCTTATTCATTTCCTTAAGGTCCAGGGTCAAAAGGTAAAGAGCATAACAAGATAACATGTGCATGCAAGGTGAGATGGAATTGTGAATAGGTCGATTTTGACATGATAGTGCTTGCATAGGAAGTGAGGTGGCATTTTGCGAGTTATGGAGACAAGGATGAGGTGGCAGGGTATTGACACATGGACGTGCATTTATGGGATTAGAGCCATGGTTTTTAGCCTTCAAGGGTTTGATTTATTTTTGTAAAAATGTATAGTAATGTATTCATCATTTTTTTTATGATTTTTATAGAAAATCAATTGTAATATCTTGTAAAATATTTAGCAAAATTATGAGCCAGATATTATTTTTTTTTGCAAAAATCAAATCAAATAGGGATATAGATCAAATTGCCACAACATTTTGAAGTTAGTTTTAAAGTAACCAATAATAAATTGCTTTTAAAACTTAACTATTTTTAGGCAAATTACAGGCTAATAAAACAAATCAGATAATCTTTTCAATTTGTTTTATTTAGAGTCATATAAGACAAAATCTGAGGATTTCATGAGCAGAAGAAAGAAGCTTTGTGGTGGGGACACATCAGGAGATCTGGCATCATGATTTGGCATTTTGGACTTTTTTTAAGAGCTTTTATTTCTGCTTTTCTGAGTAGCTCAAAAATGGATTTGAAGTCTATTTTTAGGAGCTTTTTTTCAACTTTTAGGAGGGGATCTTTCACAGCATATATCTCAAATTTTCCTTCCTTTTGAGGGGTTCCAGTTTCAGTTTTCAATTTTTTAGTTAGAGTTTTAGAGATCAGAGTGCAGAGAGACAGAGTCTTCCTCTCACATCAAGAGTGTTGTACTCATTTATTTCACTATATTCATTATTCCTTTAGTTATTGAGCAGCAACTTTCCTTCATATTTTGTCTAAGTATTTGCAAGTTGATCTGATGTTGCATTGTGATTAAAATTTATCCTTTGCTTTGTCTTAGCTTGTGATTTTCTTTTTGCAAAATCTTGTTTAATTCAGGTTGCATGTTGTGTCTTCTAGACCTCCATGCAAAATATTTGAGTTAAATAAGCTGAGTGTTGTGAGGGTCATAGTTCAATAACCTATTTGTGAGTAAGATTTGTTAGGTAATTCCAACTTCAAGTTAATTAGCATTCATTTCTTTCAGTATATCTTTGTATCATTTTTCCCCTCAAGTCATTAGATTAGGAAATCATAAGGAGAACCAGCTCACTCTAGAGATTCATTCTCATTATAGGAGACCCACATCCAAAAATGATTCCATGTTTCAACAGGTGGCTAAGTTTCTATGAGCTTAATAGGGTGCGTACTTGATTGACAATAGTTTTTGGCATGCTTGGTTGGACTATGGAAGCAATTTTAGAAGAATTTGTAACCTCATAGTTACTGTTCTAGTAAATGCAACAGTTTTACTAGCCTTTGGAAGCTTTCAAAATATACCTAGTGACTCATTTCCTTTGGTTTGGTATGCAGATTAGTACTTTTAGCCTATGAAAACTAGGTCTAATCTAGACCCCTTTGATTATTTAAAGTTGTCTACACCTAAAATGAGAAGAAGATCAACAAGCAGAATAGCTGAATCATCAAGAAGATCAAAGTCAACACCATTACGATTCAGTTCTCCAAGTCCGGTCAAAACAAGTAGAAGTCCAGTGCTGATAGTCAAAATACCTATAATGGCTAGGCAATATGCATTTACTGCTTTCAATGGAGGCATCCCACTACAACTTGCCCAAAGAGATGATATTCTAATGGCGGCCCTTAAAGGACTACCTTATTTTGCTAGAAAGGATCATACTACTACTGCTGAACACATTCAAGATGTGGTAACCCTTTGTTCTGTGCACAATGTCACTCAAGAAAATGTCGCAATTCAACTTTTGGCTGCTTCGTTAAAAGGAAAAGCCTTACATTGGTTCAAAGGAATTGCTGAAAATTCAATAACATCATGTGATCTACTAGGAGATGGATTGCACAAGCACTTCGAAGACAAATCTAACCATCTCTCATTGCTAGAGCAACTAAGCACCATCAAAAGGGCACCCCACAAACACATGGCTTATTTCAACTACCAATTTTAGAGAAGTTGGGATATGATTCCCACAACGGTAAAACCCTTGCCAAGGCATGCATTTTTGTTTTATCTTAAAGTTTTAAACAGTGACATTTCCATAATGATTCAATCTACAGGAGGGACCACCCTTCCAAATTCTTTTGAGATTGTTGTTAGAGCATAAAATTACCTTATTCAGGCAGGGAAGATAGCCCCTAGGCCCCCTTAACCCATTTTCCCTAAAATCTAGCCATCTATGCCAATGGCAGTACCTCCTCTAGCTGTTGTCCCACCTGTTCTAGCAATAGGATATCAAGCAGCCCAAGGAACTGTTGTTCCAACTCAAACCAAAAATACCATGGAGCTTAAAAATACATTAAGGACAATTGCAAATAAGTTGGTAAATATGGAGAAATGCTTGCCTTACAAAAATTAGTATCAGCCCAATCAACAGAATGCCCAATTTGAACCCAATTAGAAATATAGGCAACCCTTTTAGGCTGATCCTCAGGGTCAAAGAAGAAACTACAACCCTCGAATTTTTCAAGCTTACAACCCAAATACTACCAACACCTTGAAAGAGCTTGTTCCCACATAGAATAATTTGGCTCAAGATAGTGACCAGTGCTATCTATGTCACCAACCACATAATTAATATGCCTGAACGAATAGAGTAAGAAATCAGGCACTCATGGTTTAGAATAGCTATGCAAGTTTGGAAGGAGTTAATGGTGAAGTTTCAACTCAACAAAATAAGGATGATGTAGTCTTAATGAATTGGGAAGAATCTAATTTTTGTGGTATAAATTATTTACAAGGTTAGAATCAGCAAAGT
Source organism: Cunninghamia lanceolata (assembly GCA_027924645.1). Classification (NCBI taxonomy): domain Eukaryota; kingdom Viridiplantae; phylum Streptophyta; class Pinopsida; order Cupressales; family Cupressaceae; genus Cunninghamia; species Cunninghamia lanceolata. Next base: position 9,286,856 of record BSBN01000934.1, read on the forward strand.
ACACCTGTTTCAGCCAACATGAGGTTGAAACTGAGAGCTGCAGATAATAACTAGCAAGCTGTTGTAGTACAACAACAGGCTGTAAGGGATAAAAATTAGGTTTATCCTTCACAAACTTCCTCTATACCACAACAAAAAGTACAAATTTTGCAGAGGGACCAAATAGTACCAGTAAAAGATCAGCCCAAAATGCAATAACAGGCTTCACAAAGGCAGATTGATGTAGTTGCAGTAAAAGGATAGTAGAAGGTAAACCCTATTTCTTTCAATATAGTTGATCATCTTAAGAAAGCTAAAGTGAGTATGTCAATTATGGATGCTTTACGCATTCCTGGCTAGAAGAATTTATTGCAAGAAGCATTGGTTGAACTCTCACTTTCCAAGTGTTCTAGTCAATAAAAGGCCAAGGTTGTATTTGCCAATAGTTCAGAGATCAAGAGTGGGCAGCCAACAAATGAGGTAAAACCCCCACCTTTCTATCTAAGTCTCATTATTGGTGATAAACTTGTTCATAACTGCATGGTAGACTCAGGAGCAAGCAGTTCAGTCATGCCCAAAAGTGTAGCTGATTCATTAGGATTGATTTATGAGCCCCTTGCAAAAGAAGTAGTTCAATTAGATGGGTCTGCACTTAGTACTGCAAGGATAATAAAAAATCTGCCACTCACATTGCATGCTTGTCCTAATTTTTCCATCCAACAAGACATTTACATCATTGACCTTCCACCTAGTTTTGCAATTTGCCTTTCTAGGGAGTTTATAGCTAAATTGGGTGGGTTTCTTTCCTCTGATTGGACTCACTTGTTCTTTAGAACAAAGTATGGTACAAAAGTAACAATATAGTCTAAACCACTTGCACAAGACCATATTGAGCCCTATGTTCCTAGCCCAATAAATGTTAATCTATACATCACCCACGGGCAGCATGATGAACCCATTAACCTAGATCCCAATGCACCTATAGAAGACATAAAATTAGATGATTAGGTAGCTAAAGATCATGAAAGTGAACCTTTCTGTCACATGGATGAAGTAGGATTAGGCATCTATATGATATAGGAACCTAATGCAGTGATTCCTAATCTGATTAAGGACCAAAATCAGTTAGAATAACAAGAAGATCATCTTTGGAAGCTATACTTTGACAGATCAAGGACCAAGACATGTGCTGGTGGAGGTAATATGTTGATTTCACCTCAAGGAGACAAATATTATGCAGCCTTAAGGTTCACTTTCAGCTGCACAAACAATGTGGCTGAATATGAGGCCCTTATCCATGGTTTAGAGTGGGCTCAGAAAAAAAGGTATCAAATCTATTCAAGTTTATGCAGATTATGAATTGATTGTTAACTAGGTTAGGAATCTGAATGTTGTTAAAAATGATCTGCTCAAAAAGTACAAGCATAGAGTGTGGGATTCAATTGAATTTTTTGATACTTTTAATCTGATTTTGATTCCCAGGGATCAAAATAAGTATGCAGATAAGATTGTAGCCTTAGGATCTCAATTTGAGATTCTTGATCAGATTCAGAATGTTGAGGTACAATCATATGTTAAGATAGTTGTCAAACCTTCTGTACCTGACAACAGTGTTTCATGGGAAGTGTTTAATAGTGATGAATAGATCTTGAGTTTTTTAAGTGCAAAAGCTAAATTTGCAGCTGATAACCAACATAAATATTAGCAGTAATTTGAAGATCAGATCATTTAGTTGAGGTCCAATAAGTTGCCCAAATGACTAGTCACATTACAATCAGTGTTAACACTGATGATCGGTTTAGAAAGGATAAGTGCAGCATGACAGTGAAGCAAGAACACTATCAGACCATAGAAAATTTCAAAGACAAACTACTAAAACTTAGAAAGGTATGTACTAGAGAAGAACAACAATCTTTTGTTCAATTATGTCAAGATTTTTCCTGATATTTTTGCATGGGAGTATAAAGACTTAAGAGGGTTTGATCCTGGTTTGGCCCAGCACACCATAGAATTAGAGACTAATGCCAAGCTTGTTAGGCAAACGTAGAGACCTCTGAATCCCAAACTTAAGCACTTGATAAAGGCTGAGTTGAATAAACTGATTGAAAGTAGTATCATTTTCCCAATAAAACATACCTCTTGGGTTTCCAATTTGGTCCCAGTCAGGAAGAAGAATGGTGAAATCTGACTTTGTGTCGATTTTTGTGATCTAAATCAGGCCTCATTGAAAGACCACTACCCTCTTCCTTCCATGGAATAGATACTGCAAACTATTTTAGGTTCTGATAGGTATTCTTTGCTAGATGGTTACTCTGGATATAATCAAATTCTGGTCAAAGAAAAGGACCAATATAAAACTACATTCACAACTAAGTGGGGTACTATGGCCTATCAAAAAATGTAATTTAGTTTGTCCAATGCAGGGGCAACCTTTCAGAGGGCAATGGCTATGGCTTTCCATGGCCTTATGAATAGAATAGTGCTGGTCTATCCAGATGACATAATTGTTTTTTCCAAAGATTCTAATGATCACTTTGACCACTTGAAATAGATTTTTCAGAGGTGCAGGGAGTTTGGAGTTTCATTGAACCCCCAAAAGTGCATATTCTCAGTTCATGAAGGTAAACTCCTCGGTCATATTGTTTCAAAAGAAGGTATTTCTATTGATCCTGAGAGAGTGTCTGCAATTTTAGATTTACCATTGCCTACACGTAAGAAAGGCTTGCAGAGATTTCTTGGCATAATTAACTTTGTTAGGAGGTTTATTCTGAATATTGTAGCTTTGTTACAACCTCTCACTGCCATGTTAAAGAAGAATGTGTCATTCAACTGGACTAAGGAGGGAAAAGGAAGCTTTGAGCAGATCAAGGAAGGTCTCGCTGCTGCCCCTACCCTCATTAATCCTAATAATGAGAGGGATTTTATTCTATATGCTTTTGGAGGAGCTGACACCATCTGTGCAATGTTATGTTAGCAAAATGATGAAGGTTTAGAGTAGCCAATTGCATTTTTCAGCCAAGTACTGCATGACTACAAGGTAAAGTACTCTTTTGTAGAAAAACATGTTTTTGCTATTGTAAGGAGCCTCAAGAAATTTAGACACATGTTGTCTAATAATAAAATTCACTTAATGGTTTCTCATCCCACTATCAAAAGTTTCTTATTGAACAGAGATATCAATGATAAGAGGGCTAGTTGGATAACCAGAGGTATGGAATTTGATGTTGATATCAAAGTGACTAAGCTGATCAGAGGCAAGGACTTATGCGAGAAACTTACTGAAAGTAAATAGTTTGATCAAGAACATCAAGAGGACACCAAAATAGTGTTGAACAATAATGAACTAGCCACTGTACTAGCTCTTACAAACAGCTGGGTGTAGCAGATGATACATTATTTATAGTCTAGTCAATGCCCCAAAGGTTTAGATAGAGCATGAAGAAGATATTTTAGGTTACAAGCTACTCCTTATGCTATCATTGATGGTATTTTATATAGGAGAGATTTTAACGGTGTATTTCTAAGGTGTGTTGGACCTGATCAAGTTGATAGGTTGTTAGAAGAATTTCACAATGGACCTTTAGGAGGTCACTTTGCAGCTAGGACAATTGCCTTGAAGATTATGCAGGCTGGTTATTACAGGCTTGATTTGTTTAAAGATTCATTTGCTTGGGTGAGAAGATGTGAGAAGTGTTCCTTATTTGCTGGTAAACAAAGGCTTCCTACCTTACTCCTGGATCCTATTAAAGTTGAACAACCATTTGCAAAATGGGGGCTAGATTTCATAATACCAATAAACCTGCCTTCAAGTGCAGGCCACAAGTGGATTTTGACTACCACAGACTATTTCACCAAGTGGACTGAGATTGTTGCCTTAAAAGAGGCAAATGAATCTGCTATCCTAAGTTTCTATCAAGATCTAGTATCAAGATTTGGTACCCCAGATTCAATCATCTTAGATAATGGTCTGGCTTTCTTAGGATTAAGAATTTTAGATGTAGTCTATTAGAAATAATATTTATTTGAATACTTCCTCTAACTATTACCCATAGGGTAATGGGTAGGCTGAATCTACCAACAAAAATCCGATAAGGATCATCAAGAAGACTATTGAAGACAACCAGAAAACTTGGCACAAAAAGTTAAAGTTAGCTCTTTGGGATGACAGAATTACACCCAAGAGGGCTACTGGTTGTTCCCCATATGTGCTTACTTATGGAAAAGAGGCTCGGTTACCTATTTCAGTTGAATTGCCTACATTGACTTTCATCAAAGAACTTGAGCTGCTAGAGGAACAACCTCTAGTAATCAGGCTAGCTCAGCTCATGGAGCTAGAAGAGACAAGGAAAGACACCTTAAGAAAACTTGATATGCATCAAAACCAAATGAAGAATGCATTTGATAAGAGAGAAAGACCAAGGAACTTCATTGTTGGAGATTTGGTGTTCAAATGGAATGAACTAAGGAGCAGGCCTGGAAAGCATTCTAAATTTGATGCAATTTGGGATGGGCCTTATGTTATCACAGAGTGCAAAGAAAATAATGCATTTTAGCTGTCCAAGTTGAGTGGAGAGGTACTGTCTATCCCAGTTAATGGGATCCACCTCAAGCATTGCCTCTAAGGATAAAACTTCTTTTGTATATAGTAGAGTAGTGTTGCAGTGAATAAGTGCTCATGCACATTTGTTTTTAGCATTTTGTTTTGGCCATCAGGGCTTGTCAATTTGCTTTCAATAGAGTTTGTTTTCAGTTTTTTGTTGTTGTTTTGACTATTGGAGAGCTAAATTATAGTGTTTTCTAAGTTTCTAAGAAGAACAGAGTATGGCTTAATGCCCAATGGATGTTCAAGGCAACTGGTCAAATGCTTAGCAGGCAAGCATATAGGAGAAGTTGTCAGAAATGTTACCATTTTTTGACCACACTCAAAAATTGGTTGAACAGATATGACATTATCATTTTTAGTGAGGTTTGGTTTACTTCTTTTATGAGTTAGTTGCATAGTTATTATATTTCAGTGTTCAATGCAGTTCAGTTGTTGAAGAAAGAAGGAAAAAATTTAGATCAACCATTGCATTGTAGAAGAGTGAAGTAAGATAAGCATTTCATTAATCACAATGGTTATTCATTTACAAGTTGAAATACATAAAGGAATAAGCATTGCATTGAAAGAATTGATGACATATCAAAGGTCCCGCACAAGCCATGGGTTATAGCTGAGCATATGTAGATATAAATAAAATACTATGCATCTAATGAATGAGAAAGGAAAGACATAGCCATCATTGCCTTGTTTTGTTGATCTTTAGAGTAGCCTCCTATCTTGCTCCTGATCTCAACATGTGCTTGAAAAATGTGGGAAGGGTCCCGTTAGAAGCTCCGGTTATGAAAATCCTTTATGTACCAGAAAAGAAATAACACTTTGATTATAGTGCATTGATCAAATGAACATCATCGATATGCAGAAGGAACTTAAAGGAAGCAAACATGGAGCATCATTGTTTTATTCTAATCTGTTTGTTTCATGTGCAGGTATAGGATAAGTCATGTAGCTGATTGAAGACATTCAACATGTGGTGTCAAATGGGCCCCCACAAGGGTTGAGCCCAGCATACTACTTCCCCTTAATGTCAGAAGGGGTGAATAGAAAAGAAAGAATCATTATTCACATTCACATGACAAGTTGAAGAAATAATAAAAGCAATCATATGCATCAATTATGTTCGAGGACATAGTCATGATTACAGTTCAAGTAATGAAATGCAACCATGAAAATGAGATGAACTATAAAAAGGTCTACATATAATGCATATGGCAGCTATCATCATTACTTCAATTAACATTGGAAAAGTGACATTCACAGGTATTCCACTTGTATATCTTTCATAGTATTTTGATGCATCAAAGAGAAATGAAAATATTAAGACACATTGCATCAGTTGAATGTCAAAAGTTTGTAGTGAATATTAGAGAGGCAATTGTATATGATTGTTTGATGATAACATAACATTAGAAAATAGGTATCATTTGTATGCATGTTTTGAATAAACAGTATCATAAGTGCATATATAGATCAACATTTTGCCATGCCACAATGGTGGAATAGAATGCAAATTGCATTACATAGACTGAATCAATAAAACAACAATCTTGGAACAACATAGGTTCTTATTTCTTTTTATGATTGACACAAGGAGCTATTGCTTTTGGAGTATGAGAATAGTTACATCATGGAGGAACAAACAAGTTCTAGCAAATAGTGCTACAAGAGAAAAGAAATGGAACAACAAGAACTACGCAGTCCACATTGGATAGTATCTCATTTATGAGATAGTCCTATGATTCCAAGTGACTATCATAGTGACAATAATAATCAAATATAGTTGTGCATGTTCAACTTGTAGAAGTGCAACATTCAATTCCAATACATAGGCACTTTGTTAATAAAGTTTGTTTATAAATGATAGAGACATCTACTCAATCCTCTATTAGAAGAAGGTCATTTGAAATAGTAAAATGGAACAACTAGTCAAGATTGCATTGTAGATCAACTGGCATTTTATCATATCAAGTTGCACACTTGCCTGATGGGGAGATAATGCCACGGTGTCATCATTTGGTATTGTTATCATGTTTTGTTAAGACATCATAAGAATGCTACAGTGATAAGAGTGTGCAAGTGTTTATAAACATCAACAAGATGTCATATGTTGCAGATTAGATAAACATCTTGTTACAAAGATAAATGACAGTCAAACTGTTCAATATCTCATAAGTCATTATGCAGAGGAAGGAAGCTATTTGTCAAATTAATAATGACATGTGAAATAAATTCCAATTATATTTGCCATGATTGTAGAACTATACAAATACAAAGTCCATGGACAGCCAATAATGATACAGAAATGAGACAAACATATGCTACAGGAGGACGTATTTGCCACATAAAATGAGGGATCTCAAATGCATCAGGATGACGAACAGATACACAAGTGGCAGCCATACATTGATTAAAATGAACAACTACAGGATAATGTGCCATGAATAGTTGACAAAGATTTTGACAGAGTGCTATGAATGATATGATAGCATACAGAAGATCAAAATGCCAAGCTACAAGTAGAGTGACAGAAGGAGGCTTGCATACAGAAGTGAATAAAACTCTTGTTTCATTTTATCTGCTAATGAAGAAAAATACACAGTGCAAGAAATGACATAGTCACTATGAGGGTTTTATACATTATGAAACCCATGTCAAAAGATGAAACCCTCATCATTTTCTAGCACTTCCTCGTATTTATAGAAAGGATGAAGCATGGATATGATAGGAGATGCAAAGATTGTAAACCCTTCTTAGTTTTTACAAACCGTAGTGCCATTTTTGTACTTACAGTCAAGGAATGAAATAATGCATATACTACCATGACCATGATAAAGGAGTTCCTGTAGGTAAATGAGATATTCATCTCAAAATTTCAAACCCTTGTTTCATTTTTGTATTCTAGTAAAATGAACACCTATAGAATGCAGAGAGAAGATAGCCGTGACATGAAGAAGTCTCTGGGTATGTCAAAAGATGAAACCCTTATCACCAAATCAAAACCCTCAAAGGTTTTTCATTTAAAGTCAAGAAAAGGTTATGCACAGACATGGCTTCAAAAGAAGGTTCATATTTTACAAGAAATTGGATACCCATTACATCAAATCAAAAAACCATATCTTCTTTTTTGTCACAGTCAAAATAAATTATACACTAGTAAGATAAATACAGGAAAAATAGTATGGAACTCACCTTATTAGTAGAGGAAGAAATTGCCATGACCGCTGCCTCATGAGAGGTTTGTCACAAATTTTGTCATAGTTGCAGGAATGCAAAGACACAGACAAATGAAAAGAAAGAGTGTTAAAGTTTGCAGAGGGAGAAAAGAGCATCATGGCCATGGCCATTGAAGAAAACAATGGCTATAGTAATGAAATGCCAGTTAAAAAAACTTGTATGCCATACTCACCAAGGTCCTGCCATTCTTTTTACTTAGAAATACAAGATTTTTTACCACTGAAGAGCCGAGTACATGGAGGGAAAACCAGAGAACCATCAAACCCCAAGTCGGCCATCATGAAGTTGCAGAGCTTAATAGCAAGGAATAAAAATGAAGTGAGATAGCTTTTAGGGTTTGTGTCTTTGTTTTGTTCAATGGGTTGTTCTTTACTTCTCATTTTGACTTTGTAAATAAACATTATTGCCTTATCCAAAATGCATTGTGGTCAACACTTAACCACTGATGGCTCCTAGTGATCATGAAATGGTAAGGCCAACAACATATCACATGATCCTTTGTTTTCTTTTAAAGTCAAAAGTGGTCAGCATTATGAGGAGATAAGGCTTATGCCTTTTTTTAAAAACCATTTCAAACTTTATTTCTTATATGGTTGACTTGTGGTAGTTGAAATTCCTTCTAAGTCAAATGTATGGTAAAATATATGCCTTGTATCACATGTAAACAGGTCAAAGCATTCAAAATATTCTTCCACATTATGCATGGTGATCAGTCGAGGGAGAAGGCACTTTTCTACCTTATGCATTTTGTTAAGGTCAAGGGTCAAAAGGTAAAGAGCATCAGAAGATAACATGTGCATGCAAGGTGAGATGGCATTGTGAATAGGTCGATTGACATGATAGTGCTTGCATAGGCAGTGAGGTGGCATTTTGTGAGGCATGGTGACAAGGATTAGGTGGCAAGGTATTGACACATGGACATGCATTTATGGAATTAGAGCCATGGTTTTTAGCCTTCAAGGCTTTGATTTATTTTTGCAAAAATGTATAGTAATGTATTCATCATTTTTTTTATGATTTTTATAAAAATCAATTGTAATATCTTGTAAAATATTTGGAAAAAGTATGAGCCAGATATTATTTATATTTTGCAAAAATCAAATCAAATTGGGATATAGATCAAATTGCCACAACATTGTGAAGTTAATTTTAAAGCAATCAGTAATAAATTTCTTTTAAAACTTAACTATTTCTAGGTAATTTATAGGCTAATAAAATAAATCAGATATTCTTTTCGATTTGTTTTATTTAGAGTCATATAGGACAAAATCTAAGGATTTAATGAGTAGAAGAAAGTAGCTTTGTGGTGGGGACACATCAGGATATCTTTTGGCATCATGATTTGGCAATTTGGACTTTTTTTAAGAGCTTTTATTTCTGCTCTTCTGAGTATCTTGAAAATGGACTTGGAGTCTATTTTTAGGAGCTTTTTTTTAGCTTTTAGGAGGGGATCTTTCACAGCATATATCTAAGATTCTCCTTTCTTTTGAGAGGTTCCAATTTTAATTTTTAGTTTTTCAGTTAGAGTTTTAGAGATTAGAGTGCAGATAGACAGAGTCTTCTTGTCACATTGAGAGTGTTGTACTCATTTATTTCACTATATTCATTATTCCTTTAGTTATTGAGTAGCAGCCTTCCTTCATATTTTATCTAAGTATTTGCAAGTTGATCTAATGTTGCATTGTGAGGAAAATTTATCCTTTCCTTTGTCTTAGCTTGTGATTTTCTTTTTGCAAAATCTTGTTTAATTCAGATTGCATGTTGTGTCTTCCAGACCTCCATGTGAAATATTTAAGAGTTAAATAAGCTGAGTGTTGTGAGGGTCATAGTTCAATAACCTGTTTGTGAGTAAGATCTATTAGGTAATTCCATCTTCAAGTTAATTAGGATTCATTTCTTTCAGTATATCTTTCTATCCTTTTTCCCCACAAGTCATTAGATTAGGAAATCATAAGGAGATCTAGCTCACTCTGGAGATTCATTCTCATTAAAGGAGACCCACATCCAAGAATGATTCCATGTTTTAACATGTAGCTAAGTTTTTGTGAGCTTAGCAGGGTGCATACTTGACTGACAATAGTTATAATGAATGCCACTGATGCATTTCGCAAGAATGCATTCATTGTTGGCATTGTAAAATGGTTTGGAGTTTAAAAAAATCAAGAGAGGTTATTGCAGATGGACCCCACATGTAGTCGTAGGTCCAAATAGAACATTCTTAGGTGCCTTGGAGTCTGAGAACTACTCCATTAAAGTGTGGTAGGTTTTTCTCTTAAGGCTCGTAAGAGACTTTGTTAGAAACCTGTACTCTAAAATGATTGGGACACTTGGGTTATGAAATGAGACCTCCCCTAGCATTCACCTACCCACCATGACATGCTGTTATAGTCAATTCAACCCCATGAGGTGTAAAACAAAAAATATGGCTCCTAGCACCTTTCCATTGGATGAAACTGAAGCATTTTGGAACATTATGTTCCTTGCCACCACAAGAAAATAGAATTGATTTTAAAAAATTGATGTATGTATTTGTAGGTGGACCTCACATCCACCTATACATGCAAACAAAGCATTCCTAGGTGTCAGAGTTTGTGAGAATAATTGATCCAAAGTATGGAACCTTTTTTTTGTTTTAGGCCTCTTAAGGGATTATCTTCATCTGATGTAGCTGAGAATGACCAGGAGACTTGGACACTAGAAAGAGACCTTCCCTAGTATTCACCTTCCACTCCAACATGTTGGCGTAGTCGATTCAGCCCCAGAAGGTGTGGAATGCAAAATTTCACTCTTAGCACCTTTCCATTGGATGAAACTAAAGCATTTTGGAACATTGTGTTCATTGCCACCACATGAAAATGTAATTTATTTAAATAAATTGAGGTATGTATTTGTAGGTATACCTAATATACAACTATACATGCAAACAACACATTCCTAGGTGCCATGGTTTGAGAGAATAGTTGGTCCAAAGTTTGGCACCTTTTTGGTCTTAGGGCTCTTAAGAGTCTATCTCCATCCAATGTAGTTGAGAATGACCATGAGGCTTGGCCACCAAAAAGGCACCTCCCCTAGCATTCAACTTCCCACCCCAATGTGTTGGTTCTGTCGATTTAGTCTCATGAGGTGTAGAATGCAATATTTCACTCCTAGCATCTTTCTAGTAGATGAGACTAAAATGAAAGCTATATTGTAATCTCAAGTTTTAGGTCTTTCTCTTATAGTGATAGCAAAATCATACAAATAGGTAAAATAATTACTCCTTTGGTGATGTGTACATGATTCTTACTCACCGTTACAGATGATATATGCATTAATTGAAGAGTGAATTCATCATTGTATCAGTGAATTCCTTGCTTGTGGCAAAAGGTGAACATGTTGTTCACCATGGTGAATTGTCAGCAATTGTTAAACACATCTTAGCACAATTGGTGAATTCTTCTTGATGCAAACAGGTGAAATTTGAAGCATTTGAGTGTTTGATCCTCCTTTTTAGCATTTAGTTTTTCATCTTATTATTATGTCATAAAATGTCTCCCTAGGACTTTCACCTCCTATGTTTAGCTCCTAGGTCCTCTTAGATTAATCATGCATGTTTAAAACTTATACCAAAGCAAAATCCCCTAAAACCCATGACAAATGGGGCTTAGGGGCCTATCTCAATGCTTAATCAAGGCCAAAAATAGGCCTCTAGACTTGGGCGCCCGCACCCTAGTAAAGACCTATTTTGCCAGGACCCAAATTTAAAAATGTCAGTTTATGATTGTTAAAAGGTTTCCTTTTGTCAGCCTTTTCAATTTGAATTATGAATGTTAGTGGGAATGCATATATAAACATGCTTAGGACTTCATTTTAAACCTAGATGGATAATGAAAACTTGTGATATTGATCTAAAGATATTCAAGGCTTTCATTGTGTTACAGAGTAGTATTGTGTTGTGTTTGTACTTGTTTGTTGTAGATTTGGCTTCATCAATCCATCTCCTCATGGAGTGAAAGATCTCTATTTCCTTGTGAAGTCTTCACCTCTGAGGTGATATCTACTTTGTGTTTCAATCAATTTATCTTATAATTTGCTTTTGCCTCTATCCACCAAGGACACACACTCTATCTAACAATGGTGTTGGAAGGCTTGAATGCCATTTCTAGGGCTTGACTAAGGCAAGCTCTTAAACACCACAACCCCCAACCCCTCTCTTTTGATTGCAGGTTATAGGTGCAGAATCTTATGGAGAGGAGTTGTGAGAGATCATAGTAGAGGATAGAGATTCAGGATTTGAAGAAAAGAGTGAAGAATATTCCTTTTTGGACAAGGGCACGTACCCTTATGTCCTCTAGATTCATGTTGTCAAAAACTCTCAAGCAAGTTGCAGACTTTATCACCTTACAATTCTAGATCTGTGGAAAAAGCTACTTGTTGGACTAGGGCACCCACCCTAGTCTCCACAAAGTTTTTACTTTCCATAATCTGAATCTTGGTATGTTTCTAATCTACATTTAGTGCCCTCCTATGTGATCATTTTTTGTGTTTCGTCTATTTGTTTATGATTTCATATAATTAAGGTTTAAGGATTAATCGAATTAGGGTTTAACAAATTATCAACATATTCCAACTTTCCTTATCATTACAAAGTGACACCAAACCTATAGCTAATTCCTCTTGCAAGAGAAGTGACTAAACTCGATTTATGTCCATGACTGATTTTATGTGAAAGGTGGGTTTGATTAAATCTATCTATAACACTACCTCAACATCATCATTCCCACTTTTCATATATAACATTTTTGTGAACCTGTGTTTTTTCTGAATTCACATCTTGCTAAGTGTTGTAATCAGATTTTCATTCATTCATTTCATTTTCAACATCATACATTTGAAAATATTGCATAAATTTGAAATTTTGAAAAAAATAGGCATTTTTTGCTTGCATTAAGGCATAGTTTGCACTATTTTCCTTGCATATCATTGAAAACATTTAGTTTTCTAATATTTACATCATATCTGAGATAAATTGCATCATTTCATCTTTTTATCACCATTTACCTTGCATTTGTATCTCTCATTTGCTAGGGTTTTGCTTCAAATTTTGCATTTTTCATATAACCTAGTAATTTCAAAAGCTAGAGTTTGTAATTAAAAACTTCATTCAGATTTTATTAATCATTTTAAACACTCATTCAAATCTTATTTTGGACTGTAGTGTTTCATCATTGTGCTTTTTTCCATCTATATCTCAAATTTGGCATTTACACATTGTGTATTTCAACAAAAACAAGCATATTCATTCATCTTGCCATAATTTTGACTTTGCATTGAGCATTGTAGCATGTTGGCATCATTTCTAAATCTTATCTAAGTTATTTTACACATTAAATTAGATTAGATATCATTCATCCATCATTGGGCATAATTTTATAACATTTTTTGTGTATTTACATTGAAAAAAGTGAAAAAATTGAGCATTTTAGGTGCATAAGCAAACATAGTTTTGCTTTGTTTTATTGCATTTGTCATAAATATATTTCATTTCAGATCTTTCATTCATTTTCCAACATACATCCATTGATAATTCAAAATTTTTGTATCATTTCATAGTATTTTGTGAAAATTGGCATATTTTTAATTACATAGTGTGTATTTCAACACTAGGTGTTTATACACCTTATTCACACTTTCTTGATCAAAACCTTTCAGGACACTTACTTTTCCTTGTTTTGTAGTACTTTTTCCTCTATCCACTATGTTTTTTGTGGACTCTGTGTGTCTTTTAGTACCCATTTCCCTCAAATAAGTGCGTTAGTGCAAAATATTCTCACATGTATGGCTTCTCATCATCAAAACAATGTTAGGATTTTTCCCCGACTTGATAAGAAAAGGAAGACCCCTGAACTAGAAATAACATTTACACCACAAGATAGAATAGTAGGAGACATTCAAGGTCCTCTTTATATTACTATTAACATAATGAGAACTCCGATAAGAGGAGCCCTTGTTGATCCAAATTGCATGACCAACATTGCTATGGAAGTGTTCCTTTATTCACATAAATTGATCCAAGAAAATTATGAGCCTATAGACATGATAAAAAAACATAATGGAGGTTTCTTCCTAGCTATAGGGAAGATTACTTTAATGGTACGAGTGCTTGACAAAGATTTAGAACAATCATTTGATATCATCCCTACATCTAACCTCTTTCTTATAAAACTAGGCCATCCATGGCTCAAGGCTATGAAAGCTATCCCTTCAACACTTCACCAATGCTTAAAATTTCCTAACCATGGGTCTATACGAACTATTCCCCATAGTCGATGGAAACCTATGATTATGTGGAAAAACATCATCCTTGACTACTTTTGGCCTGAACCTACTGAAGAACCTAAACCACGAATAGATCAAACTTTCTTGGGATATCGACGTTACAAAGCACAAATACTATCAAATATGGTCGGACCCCCTATTCAACAAATGACAAATAGAGAACAACCTACATTACAAGAACACCCTAGACCGAAAGGTAAGGGAGTCTATGTTGAGGTTCCTCCTCCATTCTTACAGGGATCAGGAGATACCCATAGAAAACAAAGCAAGGCACCATTAAGAGATAATCATATGTATGCTTCTTCTTCTGAGATGGCGAAAACTATGGAAAATCATGAGAACCCTCTTGACAACATCACTCACAAAACATGAAGGAATAGACAAGAGAGAGAAAGAAGGAAGAGATGACAAGCCTTGGCTTGAAATACACCACTACAACAAGAGAACATTTCACCATCTAACATTGAATCAAACAAAGAAAATCTTAAGGCTGAAGAGGTAAAGGATGATAAATTTAGTTGGGAAATTGTACCTTATGTACCCCTTTCATCATGCATTCAATATTGGGAAGAAGATGACTTTCTCAATGACAACTGCTAGTTTAGTTGTATACATAGGTAATTATTTCTAACCCTATTAGTCACCTTTCTTGCAGCATACCCATGCTCACTTACGTGACCCTCTCTTATGTGTTGTGTTCCCCTGTGATGTGTTATATGTTGTTTAGGCCTCCTTGGATGACCCTTGATACTCTTGTAAGGTCAAGGATACCGAGAGACCACCCCTGTTGTGACCATTCTTCTATTTGTTTCATCATTCTTCTATCTTGCCTCTCCTCTATTTTATTGTTGTGTGTTATGCTTTAGGGGCATAGCATTGCGGAGGTTATTTTGGGGGCATCCTCTTACATGGTGTTCCTAAGGAACTTGTTATCCTCTCTCATTTTTTGTTTACCTTCTTCAACGATTCTACCTAGTTGGTGGATGATGAAAATAAACAAGTACTAATACAAACCATGCATCCCTTCAGTGAGAAAGAAAAATTGGACCTAGTCCATATATATATATATATATCACTTGACTAGTAGAATCGTTCCATGTGATGTATTATCTTATGGCATTTCTTGTTGATAACTGAGAGGGGGGGTGAATCAGTTATCTTAATTACTTTAACTTTCTAATCAATTAGTGCAGCCTCAAATCATATAAGAAAACATACCCATGAAAATAGAAATGATATCAATACACATGACACAATGATTTTGATGTAGAAAACCCTGTTAAGGGAAAAACCATGGGGTGATTAACCCAAGATTGTATTCTCTGTTAAAAGAATAAGATTGTACAAAATGGCACTTGCTAATTAAGGCTCACTACCTGAGCACACTGCTCACAAGAGGTTCACTGCCTACAAGAGACTCACTATCTACAAGTTATGAAGAGAGTAACAAGATACTTGAACTGATGAGAAGCATCCACATATGCTGGAGTTCAATTCCGGTTAGGCTCAGTACACTGATCTACTACACTTCATTCTTCCTCTTCTTTCGTGCTACTGTCCTGTCACATACCGGACCTACCTTACTGTCTTCACTCTTCTCTTCTTCTTTCCTTCACACAACACAACACTGAACACACAACTTCACATCCAAATCCATCTGGTATATATATCCACACCAATGATTTTAACACCTTTCTAGTCGGCATACAGAATAGTCAATATTTTCCCAAACTCTGATCTGTCGGCTGAATCCTTACTTATCAAGTGATGCGTATCAAAGAGATGCTCATAGAAGTCATCAATCATGTTGGCCAATCATGAATGATACCTTAAGAAACTTGATCACCATCAATAACTCATCCGGATTAAGGTCTGATGCTCTACCGGTTAGTTCTTCCTCTGTCAATTCTACCAAACATAAACCCAACACTTAGGTGCTCATATCTCTTTACTCTTTCATCATCAGAGACTCAATCTCTAGAATGTATCAGTCAAGGT
Organism: Cunninghamia lanceolata; assembly: GCA_027924645.1. Classification (NCBI taxonomy): domain Eukaryota; kingdom Viridiplantae; phylum Streptophyta; class Pinopsida; order Cupressales; family Cupressaceae; genus Cunninghamia; species Cunninghamia lanceolata. The sequence goes on from BSBN01000934.1 coordinate 9,302,985, forward strand.
ACACCTCTTGATTTCCCCAAGTCTGCACTTTACTAAGATACTTCCTCTGAGAGATCCAGACCTGACTATCAGACCTTGGCACATGCTCTATTCTTGCTTACCAGATCGCAACACTCTTCAATCTGACTTCCGGTATAGGCACACCATGTCCTGCGGATGGGTGGGATGAACTTTGTTGCCATCAATGACAACACTCATGAAGCTATACTATGTCTCTTGTCAACAATCTCCCCCTCTGGTATTGATGGAAACACTTAGTGAAAAATGACTAAGTGTCACACTATACTCCCCCTTGGCTGATGCTCAGTTCTAATGTACACTTTACTGGAGCTCCCCCTTAGCTAGATTCCACATTTTTCACTTCTCCTCACTCCCCCTTTGACATCAATGGCAAAGGGTAGGGTCCACACACCAAAATTTCCAAAAATAGTCTATACATATCCGCATAAGTATATATACAAGTTGTACTTACATATACTTAAGTATGTCTGCAAAAGTATTCTTGAACTGTACAACTTCTGTCGCCCAACTTTGCTTCATCATGTCCAAAATTGAGATGTGACCACTCAACAGGAATGCAAAAACTTCTGCCTTCTTAAGATCTGTCAGATCATTGGTCTGGGCTGTGGCCTATGCATCAGTTAGGGCCTCATGCATGGCCTCTAACTTAGGGATAATGATCCCTCTAAGTTCACTTAACCTGTTTATTCTATTTTTCTTCTCCTTCTTAAGCTTCTTTATTTCATCTATGACTGCAATAGTCTGACACTATTGATTTACTATGAAGGAGGAGAGAGGATCAAAACTTTGAGATAAACTTAATAGTTTATCCTCTTGCTCTTTTATTTTCTTCTCAATATCCATGGTCACTTTAGGCAAGGATAAACAAAATTTATCGATATCTCCGCCATCTTTAAGAGCATTTTCTAAGCTCTTTATTCCAATATCCATAACTCTCCTATCATTTTTTATTAGACCTTGTACTTCAGAGAGTCTCTTTTCCAAAAACTTCTTTCAAACCTTTTCTTCTGCTGATTTTTCTAAGGAATCAAAATGTGAATGAACAGAATTTACAAGAGACTTTAGATTACTGGACATGGAGGCTGAAGGATCCGTTTGGAAGGATGGCATGATCTTATCCAATACACTAGATGCAATTTCTATAAGCCTGCAGTCTTCCATGTGAGACTTCAAAAGTTTTTCTTTTGCCTTTGCTTGAGTAAAGGATGCTAGCTTCATGGTTTGAACCGGGGAGAGGGAGTCAAAATTGAATGGTCTTTGAAGAAGTTCCAGTTCATCAAATTCCATCATCTCTTTTGTTAAGAAATCTTTGACTGCTTCTGTTGTGTCTCTTGCCGGTGACAGGGTTTTCTCCCCTTCTGCAACCTTAGCACTGTCATCTAAGGTTTTCTCTGTTTGACCTTTTTCTTTTTCTTGTACTTCTTCTCCTTGACTGGTTTTCTCCTTTATTCTTTCTTCTCCTTTAGATCTAGAGTCTGTAGGGGAAACTGGAGGAGAGATGTTTGCTTGTTCATGAACTTCCTCTTTCGGAGTAGAGGAATCTAAGTCCTTAGTTTTCTCTTCACTTGTCTCCTTTTCCTCTTCTCCATTTTTTACAGTAGATTCTTCTTCTTCATCCACGACAGAGGGTTCATTACCTAGGTCCTCTATAACAAGAATATTGAATCTTTTAAAAGCATTCCGGAGGATATCTTCTATTTCTTTTGCCACCTTGTTAGTTTTTCCAAGCATGAGCTAATTCATTTTAGCCTTACTCCGGAACTCATCCTTCAAATCGTTGAAGATCATATCCATTTGTTCCAGAGTAATTGAAGGATAGAGCTGAATGGCTATCTGTTCTCTAATTTCTAAGTCCTTTGCCTTGGTGTTTTCCTTTCTCATTTCAAGTTCTTTCTCTAAACTTTTGGGAATTAGAGAGATGATTTCAATAAATGCTTTATTGTATATGTTCAAATACTTACCTATGGCTTCCTCCAAAGTCTTTTTATCTGCATCATTATACTCATCATAGAATTTTGTTATTGGTTGTAGATTCCCATCCATAGTGACTGCTTTGACTACATCATCAATGGATAGAGTAGGCTTCTCAACAAACTCTTCTGTCCCTTCTTCAATAGAGGGTTCACCGGATGTTTTCTTTTTCTTCTTCATTTTCTTTACTTCCTCATCTAATCCTATCTCTTCATCATCCTTTTGGCTTGTATAAGACCTTGTTGCCTTTTCTTTGGTTCTCTTTTCTCCTTTTCTGGATGTCTGAGCTTCTAGTTTTGAGGCTTTTTGACTCTTGAAAGTGGTAGGTGTAGAGCTTTTGGATGATCTGGTCCGGGAGGGGGCTTGTATTGGAGCACCTTCTTTTTCTATCTCTTCCTTTTCTTTCTCTGCCCTTTCCATCTTCTCTTTGTTTGCATCAAGTGCCTCTTTTGATATGCCATACCTTTTGGCAACATTTTCTACTTCTTTTCTCACTTTTCTCTTCATCTTTGGTTGTCTAAGTTCCACATGAATCTTTACAATCAACTCTTCAAAGGTTCCAAACCTTTCTACCTTAGGATCCTTGGGTTGACTAAGCATGTGTTGAACATGTAGCTCTACAATTTTCTCATCTACTTCATACCCCATTGGCATGATCCAAACTATCCTTGGCTCCATAGCCTCCATTAGGCATTGATCAGTTTCTACCATAAAGCATACTGTATCCTTATACTTTTCAACCAATGATTGGGGGATTCTTTCTCTGGCCTACATCAAGCTTTGGATGTTTTTGAAGTAACCCCATAGAGCTATGTTTTATGCCTTGGCATCACCAAGCCCATGAAAATAATCCCTGATTTGTATGGCTACTGGTCTGTCATTTTGCCACATCCAACCACTGGATCCGGGTAGCTCATTCATGTAATAAAAGAATAGACAGAGTATCAAGCCACCGTATTTGAAGGAGTTCTTCTTCTCCTTCTTTATCTTCTGTAGATTCTCCAAAAGTGGTTTAAAAGGAGCTCACAGAGATCATAGTCAGCATTTTTTTAAGCATCTAATAAGCAGTGTAAATTACAGTTTTAGATACTGAATTTTCCCCGTTTGAGTGACATATCTTGTAACTAATTATCATGGAGGCAAAATTGATATCTAGATCAGTGATATCTTCTATTGTCATTGCTCTCTTATCAAATTTTGATCCTGTTGCCTCACTCACTGTCTGATTCTTGACTGACTTGAGAGCAGGTATCCCACCAGATGAGTGCAATCCAGTAACTACCCTAATGGCATCCTTGGTTATCTTTAATGGTCTCATCAACCACATAAATTTGTCATGCAATCTACTCAGAACATACTAGACCCATTCATCTTCTGCAAATTAGGGGAAATGAATGTATTGTGCAAAATGCTTGTCCCAGATGGCTTTGTACTGAGGTTTTAGTTCAAATGATTCATCTATTAGCTACTTGTGATATATATCCATCAACTTAGATTCCCCAAAATCCTCAATATTAGCATGAATGTATGCCCTAACATCTTCAACATGTAAGACCCCATGCAGAATGCTAGAAAAGGTGCCTAGGTGATCAACTTCGAGGGATTTGTATGGATGTTTCTTGAATTTTGGATGTGGTCTATCAGTGATCTTCACAACATTTGGTGTAGCCATCTTTCAAAAGATTCAGAGAGAGATTTCAAGAATAGAAAATACCTTTTACGCTTTTAGGGTTCACGGAATGAGCTGAAAAGATCGTCGGTCGACTTGAATTCTGCAGTTGATCCTTGAGAGAAATGAAGCAAACTTGTTTGCAGAGCTCTTCTTATCTTTTTCACTAATGCAAATGTGCAAATGACAAGAAAATGAACCCTTTTATCTTTGAGAAAACCCTAATTCCATATTACAATAAATGTGCAACTTAAGTCATTCTGGTTGCCTTGTTCTCCTTGTTCTGAGAAAGATCTTTTTCGAATCACTGAGATATATAGAGTTTTTCTTGATGATTAGTGACAATCTATCCTCCTTTCCCCAAACATTTGATCTACTCGCAGATCAAGATACTTCAAATTTGAATCATATCGGATATATCTATGAAAATCATGTTCTTACTGGATGACTGTTAAATCAGATTAATCTCAGATGATTAACCTCTTCAAATTCCTTGTGGATCTTTCATATCTTTCCCAAGGGTTATTTAGATGTTTCTCTAAGAGCCCTTTTAGTCCACAACCTTCCATGTGCCAATTTCAGGCACTAATTGACTGGCTGGGGGAAAATATTTTCTTTTGTGACTCCCCCTGAGCCAGAGCTCATCTATTTAGTTTCCCTAAGGAATGTTAGTACTAGATTCTGGTGAGGATCCATCCTCAACATTTTCTATACTCCTCTTTACCCAAATCTTGTTCATCTCCCTTTGAATTTCATCCACATTCACTTTTCCGTTTCCTTTGTCTTGGTTTTGATTATGATGTACAGGACCCTTATTGTTTTGATTCTTACTTCTACAGAATTTGGCAATATGACCGGATCTATTGCAATTATAGAAAACAACATTTCTTTGCATATTTGGCTGATATCCTCTTGATCTACACTGATTAGCCATATGTCCCATTCTATTGCATGCAAAGCATCTTCCATTGAATGAATTGTTCATTTGTATATTTCTACACTCATGAGATTTGTGACCATACCTTTTGCAATTGAAACACTATCCAGAGAATGATGAATTAGTCTGATTCATTCTTCTTCTGCACTGATTTACTTTATGACCAAAGTTATTGCAGTTGTGGCAGTATCCATTGAAAGATGGATATCTTTGAGCATTTGGTTGCCTTACTGGAGGTTTTCTAGGTCTGTTCCTTGGATTTCCTGATCCAAAGTTCTTCTGACTAGATCCAGAGCTTTCACCTTTATCATACCCCAAGCCTTGTTTGTCATCTACCCTCTTTTGTCTTTGAAGAAGAATTTCAAGTTGAGCAGAGCTTATCTTGAATTTCTCTTTGTATTCATTTGTTGTTTGAAGACCCCTTTTAAGAGTGTCAATCTGATTCTCAAGTTGTTCTTCATTATCTCTAGCTTCTTCAAGATTAGATTCTAGATGCTTGATTATTCTATCCATTTTGTGGCAGTCTTCTAATTTCTCCTTGAGAGATTGTCTTAGCTCATCTTCAGTTTTTCTTTTCTCTTCAATTTCTTGGGTGAATTTCATAACTCCTGATTCCATTTCATGTCTTACTATAATGACCTCTTTTGATAACTTTTCACATAACTTGGTTTTCTTCTTCAGATCTTCATTTGTATCATTGGCTTCACCTTGACTTGCTAATTGTTGAAGAAGATCCTTTCTCTTTTTCATAGAGATACTTAGTTTCCCTTTTAGTTCATTTATGAAATCATCAGCCTATTTGAGTCTTTCCTTCAATTCATTGACTTTGGAGTTAGATTGCTCAAGATCATCTAGGGCAGACTGAAGTTGTTCCCTCATACCATACACATCCATTTGAATTCCCAGATCTTCCTCAAGCTGTTAGGCTCTATTTGGAGAAACTTGGCTCTGATACCAATTGTTGATAACTGAGAGGGGGGGTGATTCAGTTATCTTAATTATTTTAACTTTCTGATCAATTAGTGCAGCATCAAATCATATAAGCAAACATACCCATGAAAACATAAATAATATCAATACACATGACATAATGATTTTGATGTGGAAAACCCTATTAAGGGAAAAACCACGGGGTGATTAACCCAAGATTATATTCTCTGTTAAAAGAATAAGATTGTACAAAATGGCACTTGCCAATTAGGGCTCACTGCCCTAGCACACTGCTGACAAGAGGTTCACTACCTACAAGAGACTCACTGTCTACAAGTTATGAAGAGAGTAACAAGATACTTGAACTGATGAGAAGCATCCACATATGCTGGAGTTTAGTTCCAGTTAGGCTCAGTACACTGATCTACTGCACTTCATTCTTCCTCTTCTTTTGTGCTACTATCCTGTCACATACCAGACCTACCTTACTGTCTTCACTCTGCTCTTCTAGTTTTCTTTGCACAACACAACACTCAACACACAACTTCACATCCAAATCCATCTAGTATATATATCTGCACCAATGATTTCAACACCTTTCTAGTCGGCATCTGGAATAATCAACATTTTCCCAAACTCTGATCTGTCAGCTGAATCCTTACTTATCAAGTGATGCGTATCAAAGAGATGCTTATAGAAGTCATCAATCATGTCAGCCAATCATGAATGATACCTTAAGAAACTTGATCACCATTAATAACTCATCCAGATTAAGGTCTGATGCTCTACCTGTTAGTTCTTCCTCTGTCAATTCTACCAAACATAAACCCAACACTTAGGTGCTCATATCTCTTCACTCTTTCATCATTGGAGGCTCAATCTTTGGAATGTATTAGTCAAGGTACACCTCTTGATTTCCCCAAGTCTATACTTTACTAAGATACTTCCTCTGAAAGATCTACACCTGACTGTCAGACCTTGCCACATGCTCTATTCTTGCTTACCAGATTGCAACACTCTTCAATCTGACTTCCAATATAGGCACACCATGTCCTACAGATGGGTGGGATGAACTTTTTTGCCATCAATGACAACACTCATGAAGCTATACTGTGTCTCTTGCCAACATTTCTTGTAACTAACATTTTACAATCCACTCAATCTACTCTTGTACACTTTGATTGGTATCTCGCCTTGTTTCTACACTCGATTCTGAGGTACCTGCAATATAGCCCAATAGTTATACTCAGCTTTGAACCCATGAGTATAGCCTTGGTCCTTGATGTGATTATTTTCATGCATAGATTTCATGATGTGATATGGTTTTTATCTTAGAGTAAGATTTTCTAACCATCTTGTTATTTATCTTAGCATATCTTATCAATGTGTTTTTGGGAACATTTGACGATCGTGAGCACATGTCACCTTGGGGCATGGACTTTGTGAGAGATCTAGTTCCCTTGCGTGTTTTCTCTCTACCTTAATGTGCTTGATATCAATAAGTGACATCAACCACCTTAAGGTGGGGGCATATATAATGGTATCTATCTGATGATTTTGGCACTAGCGAAGCATTTTTGTAAGCCCTCTCTACAAAGAGGGATGTTGTATCTCTTGAGCTAGTGTACATCCTTATCTAAATTGCAATAAAAAAGCCCTCTCCGCAAGGCAGGATAACATATCTCTTGAGGTAGTGCCTATCCTTTTATACAAAGCCCTTCTGCAGAAGGATGGATGGTATATCTCTTAAGCTAGTGCACATCCTCTTATACAAAGTCCTCATCAGGAGGCAGGGTTGGATCTTGAACTATCCTCCCTTAAGCATGTCTTTGGTGGTTGTTGTGGCATAAGCCCAATTGTCAGGTGTGTCTGTAGCATGTTTTAGATGGTGGGACTTAGCAATAAGCTCCTTCCATCACCTGTGTTTGCCATGTTTAAGATGAATAGTATGTCTATGGCATGTTATATGGTGCTAGTGTTTTCCATGTGTCTTCCATGTGTTTTCCCCCATGTATGGTGTCAAGGGTGTGGCGATGAGTTCCCCCACACTTGGTTTTTGTTTGGCATGTCTTCCCCCTGTTGTAGTATCAAGGGTGTGGCGATGAGTCCCCCCTACACTTTGGGTTTTGTATGGTGTGTTTGCGGCATAGTCTAAAGTTGTGTAGGGATGAGTCCCTCCCTACACTTTATGTGTTTTGCATGTTTTTGCATGGTCTAAAGTTGTGCGGCAATGAGTTCCTCCCCATGCTGTGTGTTTTTTTTCTTTAATCAACATTATATATATAATTTCTTATTCATGTATTCATCATGTTTTGTGTGTCTTTAATACTATCTTCTCCATGTCTTACGTGCTTCCTATTGTCTTCATTGTATCTTGAGTGTCTACAATGTGTCTTCTAGTGTTTACTTGAGACTGGGGGCTAGAAATAGTTCCTCAATCTTTGTGTATGCCTTAACTTAATGTGCTTGGCATGTTTGATGTGTTTCTGACCGTACTTTAATGCATGTATGGGTCATAAGATCATACATACATTAAGGTGGGGGCTAAATGTTATGTTGTAAAATTTCCCCATAGGACTTTTACCTCCTAAGTTTAGCTCCTAGGTCCCCTTAGATTAATCATGCATGTGTAAAACTTATCCTGGAGAAAAATCCTTGTAACCCATGACAAATAGGGCTTAGGGGCCTATCTCAATGCTTAATCAAGACAAAAAATAGGCATCTAGACTTAGGCACTCGCGTCCTACTCCAGATCTATTTTTCCAAGACCCAAATTTAAAAGTGTCATTTTATGACCGTTAAATGGTTTCTTTTTGTCGGCCTTTTCAATTTGAATTATGAATGTTAGTGGGAATGCATATATAAACATGTATAGGACTTCATTTTAAATATAGATGGATAATGCAAACTTGTGATATTGAGCTAAAGATATTCAAGGCTTTCATTGTGTTTTAGAGCAGTATTGTGTTGGGTTTGTAGTTGTTTGTTGTAGATTTGGCTTCATCAATCCATCTCCTCATAGTGTGAAAGATCTCCATTTCCCCATGAAGGCTTCACCTCTGAGGTGATATCTACTTTGTGTTTCAATCAATTTATATTATCATTTGCTCTTACCTCTATCCACCAAGGACATGCACTCTATCTAATAATGGTGTTGGAAGGCTTGAATGCCCTTTCTGGGGCTTGACTAAGGCAAGCTCCTAAACACCACAAACCCCAACCCCTCTCTTGTGATTACAGGTTATAGGTGCGGAATCTTGTGGAGAGGAGTTGAAGGAGATCAGAGCAAAGGATAGAGATTTAGGATCTAAAGAAAAGAGAAAAGAATATTCCTTTCTAGACAAGGGCACCTGCCCCTATGTCCGCCAGATTCCCATTGTCAGAAATTCTGAAGCAAGTTGCAGACATTATCACCTTACAATTCTAGATCTACAGAAAAAAATTTCTGTTGGACTAGGGAGCTCGCTCGAGTGTCCCAAAAGTTTTCTCTTTCTAGAATCTAAATCCTGGTATGTTTCTAATCTACATTTAGTGTCCTCCTATGTGATCATTTGTCATGTTTCATCCTTTTGTTTATGATTTCATATAATTAAGGTTTAAGGCTTAATCGCATTAGGGTTTTAATAAATTATCAACATATTCCAACTTTCCTTATCATTGCAAAGTGACACCAAACCTATAGCTAAGTCCTCTTGCAAGAGAAGTGATTGAACTTGGTTTATGTCTATGAATGATTATATTGGAAAGGTGGGTTTGATTAAATCTATCTAAAAAACTACCTCAGCCTAATCATTCCCACTTTTCATATATAACACTTATCAAGGTTAAAAGGTTGTAGGAAGGTCAAGTTACTTTTCTATGTTGGGGAAGTAGTTATCTCTCATGTATGATGTTTGTATTCCATATTCATGACCATGCAAGTGTGTAAATGTGAATTGAAGTGGGAGTATGTTATTGGTAATAGAAGCTCTCAAATCAATGTGCAAGCTTGTTGATGAACACTGAAACTCTAAACAATTGTAGACAACTTGTTCATAGTGGAACAAAGGGTATTTGTTCTCTAGATATGGAATTTTCAGTCTAAGTTTAGTTTTCTCCAAGGCAAATTGTATGTGATCAACTTTTTGTATGTTTCAATTATTATTTTCTACATATGTGTGTGTGTGTGTCTAAAGATCTCTATATTTACTTGATTTGCATGTCTTTATATCTATGGATCTATATGGCATACATTCTTAAGTGGTTAATAGTGAACTTTAAGGGTTTAGTAAATTTATTTGCATAAAGCATATGTTTTCTAATATCTTGAAGCAAGATTTAATCCCCTAGCATATATTTGTTTGTTGCAAGGATTACAAATTTATGGTATCTACTAGATTGAGTGGAAAAGAATCTTGTGCATTTTGAGCCCAAAATTGAATGAAGTGCTTAAGAACAATGAAAATGGTGAGAAAAGATAATGGAGAAGCTATATTCTATGTATTTGAAGAAGATGTGGCCAAAATATACATGATGGAATGAAAGCTTGAAAGGCTAGAGAGCATGATCCATGCCTTCAGAGAAAGAATATATATTTAAAGGATTACCAAGAAGAACTAGGTGAATCTAAAAAGGTAGGTGTAGAGCAAGGGGAGTCTTATTGTATCCATCACAACATAAAGGATATTGGAATTTTTTAAGATGTTGTAGTTGCAACTGCCTTGGTAGACATGTATGTAAAATGTGGAAGTATAGACAAGGTGCTAAACTATTTGACATAATGCCTCAAGAAAATGTGGTCTCATGGAATGCCATGATTGCACGATATGCATAGTGTAACATGCCTTCTAATAATACTTAGATTTACACACTGAAATTACTAGAAAAGTAAATGAACATAATCATCAACAAACATTTGTTTATAATCATATAATATTTGCATACTGACAAGGAAATTATAGCATATCTTTTCTGAATATTTTCAAAACCTGAAAATTACAACATATTCAAAGATAACTTTTTAGTGAAATCTTTCACTTTACATTTACAATATTTTTCTCTTAGTAATAAGAATAATTTTACATAAAATTGACTGTCAAAAGTCATAACATGAAATGTACTACATCTGGAATCTTGATGTCTATTTTTATAAGTCTCATCTTTTCTTCTGCTTGGGAGGGAGAGCATCTCCCAAGCGCTTTACCTCCAACCATAAACTGGTGGTCCCTCACACACCTTCCTTCTTAGAGTAGCCCTACCCTTCACAAAACGTATATAGATATAAGGAACCAACATGTTTTTTCCATCTAAGTTTCTAGTATTGTGTCCCACATAACCAACACAGTCATACAAATATAGACTCCTTCTAACTGAGTATGATAGTACCGGATGGTTATGCAAATCTAGAGCACAGTGAACCGAATAATGCATGCAGAGATAGATGTATTACTTTGGCCAAATATTTAATAGCAATAGATGTTCACAATGAACGTAGTCATCAATTCACACACCTTTAACTTGACTTTGAAACTATCTCATCCTATAGTTAATTTAATTTGACTAATACTAGTCATAGAGTGACTTGACTAAGTTTCACCCATAGTCCACCTGACTTAAATTTTTATTCCTAAATTCTAGAGTACAATAGTACCAAGGATGGTTCAAAATGAGACATAGTCTTTCAAAAAGACTCTAGTTGCAACTTGCAACATTGAATATATGACTCACTGTCACTCTACACCTTGTTTCAAAATTTTTTATTCTTAGTTTTGGTGTCTAATATCAACATAGAGAATAATTTTATCAATAACGTCTTAATTCATCCAAGGTACTTATCTTGGTCTAAGGATTCTCATCTAATCCTCGTCGACAATAAATATATTTGGTTTAAGTTGACAACATATCCATAAGAAGAATTATACATTTACTAAACATATCTGGCTTACTCTTAGAGATTTATCTTCTCTAATCCCATCATACAAAATAACATTTAAACTCTTATCGTATGAAGCTAAAAAGAATATCTTGAAATACCATCATAATAACCAACTCTACTACTTTAAATTTCATTTTGAGTACTTTCCAATCAAGGCCAAGTGAACATAATCATATGACAGGGTTATATTGACCACTAGTCCTCCTTAGACTACTATAATATTGGTCATCTTAATATTATAATGTAGCACAAAAGTGGCTATTAATCACAGTAATACATTTTCGCACTAAGCATTATTCTTCTCTAAAACTAATATCTTGTAATTATGGGGCTCAAGAACCTAATATCTTATAATATGGGGCTCGAGAGCCTAATAACTTGTAATATGGGGCTCAAGAGTCTAAGTCTTGACCCATTATTCTACCAATAACATTCTTGTTAACAAACACAGGTGAGATTCTTCGATAAGAAATAAGATAAAGAATTTACATCAATCTTTTAGTATTCTCTCATGCAATTAGAAGCAAATGGTCACAACACTTGAAACTTCTAGTTAACAACTAGATTACCAATATCATGGATTCATAGATATGTTTAATAATCAAAATAATGGCTTTCAATATATGCCAATGCTATTGTTTTAACACTAAGATAGTTAGAAGTATTGTTTTACATAGACTTTGGGTATAAAAACCCATGGCAAGATTAGTTTCATACAGACACAGTCAATTACCTATCTTTTTACAGAGGAAGCCCTTGGCTATCATTTTGTCAGACATAATCTATTGTTATCGATGGGAGTCTCATGGGAAAAAGTTTAAGACATTACTATGGCCATGTAGGTATCAACCAACTATAACAAGTTTAGAAATACATAGTATAAGGTTATCAGCCTATATAGGCACCAAATAAACACCACTGTATATACATGAATCAATGGTAAAGATTAATAAAGACATGCTTTGATAGTAGAGATAAATATAGACATGCTTCGAACAAAGCTTCGACTATAACTTATGTATATATAAGTGTACATGTACAAGGTTTGTCACAGACTTTCTTATTTAGCTACGAATCCTTCTCTTTTGTCCTTCTTCCAAGACCTATCATGCTCTCTATCTTTCTACACTCCGGAGTCTCTTTTTTTGTTGTTCTCTACCTCTAATCTTACTAACTTATTGAAGGTTTTTTCTAACACAAATATACTTCCTGCACCCATGGGGATAACTTCCTAGTCTCCTATGAAATCTCCTTGAAAAGGATATGCAATCATGGAGATGTTCTTTCTTTGCAAAGATCACTCTGAACCATTGATGGTTTTCCCCACTCTCTCCACATTATTATAGAGTATGGGGTCGTGCACCACTATGTGAACATAGTGGCTTGCCATCAATTTCTAGCTTATCACAACATGATAAGAACTTAAAATTTAAATGAACAAATACACTTTTACACTATATTATTAATCTATAAATAAATAAATATAACATATTTCAATATAGTGGTAACATTACCACCATTATGGATGTTTGTATAAGTCATTTGACAAGGTGCGAGTATGGGGTTGAGCTTTCCTCCCCCGTCGCAACCTTGCATTGACATCAACATAAATAAATAGTTAATCACTAGAAAATATATAGGAAAGTTCCAACAAAGGAAAATTATTAAACTCTTAACAACATTAATATTTCCTAAATAGCACTTTATCCATATCAAACAAGGTCTACAATTAGGAAAACCTTTCCTAAACTACAAATCGACAACTGTCGAGATGAGATGGACTTAATAATAAGAGTCGATTACTTCTTACCTGTCTCATGAGGGTTCACTAATTATATAGCACAGGACTCGAATGACAAAACCTATTCCTTTCCAAACATCTATTTCCTTCTCTCCAATGATGCTCTCCCTCTTTTCTCAGAGGTGGAAATCTATTTCATGGTTACAACTCATAGTCACACAAACTAGGATTAGTGTATCATTAGTAAATCCTTATACATCATAATTTAATAATCTCAATAACATTTAATCACATGTCAAATTCTATGCATTTAATCATGACTCATAAAATCATGTATTTATCTTGACATTTTCTCTAAATGTCAAATCATTAATCCATGAAATGTTTTCTACTAATTACATGCAAGTAAAAGTAAAGCATAGTCAAAGTTTGGGGATGTGACATATCTCCCCCCATAAGATTCATCATCCCTGATGATCCAATGTATCCAAAATTTATAAGATAAAAAAGTTTTTTTTTCTTTGAAAAAGCTTAAAATAAATGAGGAAATCTTTGGTAAATATCATGATAATTTTCCTAGGTGGCATTATCTTCTACATACTGGTCCCACTAGACCTTACATTGAGTAACTTCTTTATTATGCCTATTTAGCTTACGTATTTTGAGCACTTTGATAAGATCGATCATCACCACTCCCGGGTCCTTCATTTGTAAGGCATTCCAATCAAGAATAGGAATATGATTATCTCTTGCAATATACTTTTTCAAATAAGAGACATGAAAGACATTATGCATCATGGAAAGAGCTGGTGGTAGAGAAATCCTATAAGCAACTGGGTTGACTTCCTCAAGAACTTCGAAGGGACCCACATATCTAGGAGCTAGTTTGGATGACTTTCTAAACTTAATGGAACTCTTTTGAGGCTTGACTCTTAATAGAACTTTTTCTCCTATTGAGAAATGTCTTGCAATGTGCTTAGCATCTATATAGCTTTTATATCTATCATTTGCCTCCACTATCCTTTTTCTTGATCAAATTGATCTGTTCTTCCATTTTTGATAGCATTTCTAGACCAAGGCTAATCTTATCTTCTAAGTTATCCCAGCTTATAGGAGTTCGGCATTTTCTTCCATATAATGCTTCAAATGGGGCCATCTTAATAGCAGAATGATAGGAATTATTGTATACAAACTCTACAAGAGGAAGATAATCTTCCCACCTGTATTGTTGATCCATGAAATACATTCTGAATAGATCTTCTAACACTTGGTTCATTCTTTCCGTCTAGCCATCTGTCTCAGGATGATAAATCGAGCTTATGTTTAATTGAGTTCCAAGTGAGGAAAATAAAGTTTGCCAAAACCTTGATGTCATGCAAGCATCCCTATCTAAGATGATCTTCTCAGGAATGCCATGCAACCTAAATACTTCTTGCACAAATTTATAGGCTATGACTGGTGCTCCTTCTGTCAAACTCCCAGGTATGAAATGCGCTACCTTAGTGAGTCTATCTACCACTACCAGAATAGCATTATGCCTATTTCTAGACATAGGAAGACCTTGTACAAAATCCATAGTGATGATCTATTATTTCCATTTCAGAATCTCATGAGAATATAGGAGTCCTACCGAGTGTTGATGTTCTGCTTTAACCCACTGGCATTCTAGACATCTTGCTACAAACCCCGCAGTATCCCTCTTCATTCCCTTGCTGAAATATAATGGTTTTACATTGGCTAGAAGTTTTGTCACTCCAAAATATCCTAAATAGGGTGCCGAATGAACTTCCTTCCACACGATATTCCTTAACTCAGAGTTTAGAATGTACATTCTTCCTCTAAATCTTAGTAGTCCATCTGGTTCAAAGTAGAATCCATCATACCTAGAATCATGAGGGTTGTCTGAGAGAGCTTGCTTAACTTGATCATAGTATTCATCTCCCTTGGACTTTTGCAACACCTGATTCTTGAAATTAGAATGAATAGAGATCATAGCTCAGAGATATGTCTCCTTCGACTTAAGGCATCCACTACTTAGTTTTCCTTGCCCTAAATGTATTTGATCTCAAAATCATAATCAAATATTAACTCTAACCATCTTCTTTTATGATCATTAAGATGTGGTTGGGTAAACAAATATTTAAGTCCTTGATGGTATGTCCTTAACTCAAAGGATTTGCCAAGCAAATATGCCTCCACATTTGTAGTACATGAACCACTGTTGCTAACTCAAGATCATGCAGGGCATAATTTTTCTCATACGTCTTTGGTTTTCTAGACTCACAAGTGATAATTTGCCCTTCTTGCACAAGTACACAACCTAATGCTTCTCCAGAGGCATCAATGATGACTACAAAATGACCCTCTAGATTAGGTACCTTTAGAATTGGTGTCGTAGTTAGCTTCTCCTTTAGTTGATCAAATGCCTCTTGGCACTTTTATGACCCAACAAATCTTTTGCCTTTCATTTATAGAGAAGTAATGGGGTAGGCAATCCTTGAAAATTTAGCCACAAATTTTCTGTAATATCATGCTAGACCCATAAAACTATGGACTTCATGCATACTTTTTGGTGTAGGCCACTCTAGAATGGCTTTGATCTTTGTTGGATCTACTGCAATTCCCTCTACTGAGATTATATGACCCAGGTATTGTACTTCTTTTTGGAAGAAGGTACACCTTGAGATCTTGCCATATATTTTATGCTCTCTCAAATGATTAAGAATGATCCACAAATGCTGTAAATGTTCTTCCTCACTTTTGGAATAAATCAAAATATCATCTAGGAAAACAAGAACAAACTTATCTAGACAATCCCTCAATACATTATTCATTAAATTCATGAATGTTGTAGGTGCATTTTTCAATCCAAAGGGTATGAATATGAATTAATAATGCCCATATCTCATTCTAAAGGTTGTTTTATGGATATCTTCATCTTTCAGCCTTAATTGATGGTATCCTAATCGTAGATCAATCTTTGATAACATAGGTGCCCCACACATTTGATCAAAAAAATCATCAATACGTGGCAATGGATACTTATTCTTTATTGTTGCTTTGTTTAGCATATGATAGTATATACATAGGTGTAGTGTGCCATCTTTCTTTTTAATAGAGATCACGTGCATTCCCTAGGGTGAAACACCGTGTCTTATCAATCATTTTGCTACCAACTCCTGCAGATGAGCCTTTAGCTCCATCAACTCTGTTGTAGCCATTTGATAAGAAGCTTTGGATATAAGTTCTGATCTCAGAATTATATCTATGGTAAATTCAAAAACTCTCTTAGGAGGTAATCTAGGTAATTCATCTAGAATTACATCCTCAAAATCTCATAGAAAAGGGTACTTCTCCATATCTAATCTCTCTTGATCTATAGATTCTTCTTCATCCACTCCTTGGAGTTTCTAAGATTCATAATACATTAAGACATCTTGAAAGACAAACTCTTTGATATCATCTATTTTCTCCATTTTCATTGCAAAGAGTTGACACCCTTTTCACTTGGCTATCTTTAATTATAAGGCAGATATTTGCCTTAGCTTGGCCTCTCTAGAAGTACCTTGCAAAAGAACTCTATTTCCAAGGTTGTCTAAGCATTCTACTATTTTAGCAAAATAGTCTACCTTAGCCCTATTGCCTCTATAACCAATTTATTCCAAGGATGACATCATATGATCCTAAGGGGGCTACATACGGGTTTACTTCAGTCGAAAACCTTAGGAGTTCAACCTTAGCTTCAAACAAACACTTCTCTACCTGAGCCCTTGTCTGGTTAGCATATAATACTGACCATGATTTTTCCATATAACTAGCTCTTCTAGATATCTTATCTAAAACTTTTGGTGAAATAAAGCATTCAATGGCACCAATATCTATTAAAAATAAAATTGGAACACCAAACACAATACCTATGGTTTCAATTAGAGTAATCTGGTACTCCACCTATCTGTTATCCAATGCTGCAAGAATTTTCTGTTGGAATGCCACCTGTTGCAATGGTAAGGGATTTCCTCGGGGTTGAGTCCCTTGTGTCTTATTAGGACACTAATTAACATAGTGGTCACCTCCACATGAAAAACACCCTCCAGGAGGTCCTCACCTTTCGAAAGGCTTTCCTGAGTTATCTCTATTCTTCTTGGGGTTATTGTTTCCATTTTTCTTATCACCTCTAGACTCATTTTGATTGTTCTAGAATCATTTATCACCCTTCCTTTTGAAGTTCTACTTGTTACCATTTTTCTTGAATGATTGGGAAGATTTTGACCAATTAAACTTCTTGCAGTTCTTTTCCCGATAAGAAAATATGAACTTTAGCTTTTTCTCTTGTTTAATGGCTTTCTCATAGACTTGGTCCATAGTAGTGGGATCATGAACATCTACCTCACCTCCTATTTGGGTATTTAACCCCATGATGAACTTTTGTATATGAAACCTTTCATCTTGTTGGTATTAAGGAACATACTTAAGGAGATGAGTAAACTTCTCCCAATACTCATTTATGGATGAGTCACCTTGTCTCAAGTTCTGGAAATCCATAAGTTTATGATCAAAATACAATTGCAGTAACCATCTTTTCCTAAAGAGTATTACAAACTTATCCCAAGTTAGACTCAAAGAGATTAATCCCTGTTCCATCTTCTTATTCATCCACCAAGTTGATGCTTCACCAACCAATTGATATGCTCCCCATACCACCTTGGTTATTTTTGAATAGTTCCTGATTTTGAAATATTTCTCCATTTTTGTGAGCCATGCCTTTGCAGCATCTCCACTCACAGTTCCATCAAATTTAGAGGGTGTGACCTTCTTCATGTCCATGGACAATTCAAGGACCAAATGGCTCCTCTTTTCCTCATCTAGTCTTGACTCTGAGTTATTTTCCCCGTGCCCACTCTGGGTAGTGTGTTCATGATGGCCCTCATCTTCACTTGAACATGGAAATATTCATGCTTAGGTCTACTCTGACCTCTGACCTCTTGCTCTAAATTTCCAATCCTTTCCCTTGTTTCATTGAGCATTGCAAGAATCTGGTCTATTTTCACATCAAAGTTTCCAGAAGGTTTCCCTTCCTCTTGTCTACCCCCAAGACTAGTTCTGGTTTGAACCATGCTGAAATTCTGCTTCTCCTAAGGTTTTCATGTTAAGTGTTCAATTATTTTTTCATACAATTGAATTCATTAATAAACATAAATCCATTCTCATTTATACAATCTTAAACAAGAAAAGGAATTTTTTTCCAAAAATCCAAAATTGTGTTATAGTATCTTTGGATTACATAATATCCTTATTTACTACAAAGTTTAACATATTGTGACTACAGGTCACTGTTAGGAAGGGGAAGCTCCTTGGGTTCTTGTTCACCCTTGAGGTTTAAGAAAATAGACTTGGAAGGTGGATGTATTCACAGGTACTCATCCATAACTTCTTGGCTAATGACAGGGGCATTAGGACCACATCCAAATGGTAAGTCCCTATGCACAAAAGATTTAATTAGTTCACCCTCATTGCAATGCAGAGAAATGCAGAGCAAATTACTGATCCCCTATCTTGGAAAAATACTCCATTCATGCCTTAGACAATTTTCTCAAAAACACTTTGATGAAAAGATAAGAGTACCACTACTCCAGAACCTCCCTAAAGACACTTATGAGTGCATACTAAGTATGAGGAAGTTCAATATGAACTTCAAAAGATAAGGTGCTTACAAGTCATTCTTCCAGACTTCAGTAATGCTGAATCTGCATCTGCAACATACTCTGCCATCTTGTTTGCTTTTGCAACATACCATGCCAAACTCTAAACATCATGTTGACTCTACATCATAATGTGGATAGACAACACTATGAGTTGACATCAATGACAACACTATATACATATTGCCAACAATCTCCCCCTATGTCATTGATGGCAACACATCTCTACTTCTCTCCCCCTTTTACATCAAGGGAAAAGGGTAGGATGTCACATCAGTCTTGTCTACAGAGTTGCATTCCCCTTGACTGTGTTATCTAGTTACAAAATTGTACCTTTGAAAACCAAAATGGTACTGCCATTCTATCTAATACATCTGCATATAAATATTGTCACCAAATTTGTCTATACATCATACAACTTACTTGGAAGAGGGTAAGATATCCTTAAAGGTTATCTTAAATTGAGTATAAATTGTGTCCCAATGGATTTTTGCTAAAGAAAGAGAGTTGTTTTGACATTCAAATTGAATATATAGGTCTTCAACTTCCTCCACAGTGTTGGGCACTATTCTCTTCTATGCTACCTTTTCTGTTTCAATCACAATCTTTGTCATAGAAGTAAGTCCAAGGATTACTATTTCTCTGAGCTAACTATACTGCCTTAGAATTTGATCTTTTTGTTGTTGCAATAGACAAATTTGAGAGTGCAATTTTTCAATAATTGTTCTGGTTACCCCATCACTATCCTTTAGGGAGACATACAAGCTAGATACTCGTGAAATCTGTGACTCAATGGAGTCCATCGAATCCTTTATGTGCCTTGTAGATACAAGCCATTTCAAACAAAATTGATACAACAAGGTAGCCTCTTCTATACACCTATGAAAATCTTTCATCTTATCTTGTAACATATTGTGTGCATTTGTACACCTATCATTACTACATTTGTCTTGCCATCTTATTTGCTTCTGTAACATACCTTGCCAAAATCTAAACATCATGTTGACTCTACATCGTATTGTGGATAGACATCACTATGAGTTGACATCAATGACAATACAATGTACATATTGCTAACACTTCTTCCTTTGGGTTTGTCTTGTCCTTACCATTATGGAAAAAGAGCATTCATGCATTAGCAACTGTTAATGTCTGAAGAAAATTTTATGTGGTGAGCTCATAGGTCCATGTATTGAACCCAATAGCTCTAATACCAGACGTAACATGCCTTCTCATAATAATTGGATTTACATAGTTCCAAAATTACTAGAAAGGTAAATGAACATAATCATCAACAAACATTTGTTTATAATCATATAATATTTGCATAATGACAAGGAAATAATAGCATATCTTTTCTGAATATTTTCAAAATCTGAAAATTACATCATATTCAAAGCTAGCATTTTAGTGAAACCTTTCACTTTACATTTACAATATTTTACTTTTGGCAATAAGAATAATTTTACATAAATTTGACTATCAAAAGTCATAACATGAAATGTATTGCATCTGGAATCTTGATATCTATTTTTATAAGTCTCAACTTGTCTTCTTCTTAGGAGGGAGAGCATCACTCGAGTGCTTTACCTCTAACCACAGACCGGCGGTGCCCTACACACCTTCCTTCCTAGAAGTGGCCCTACCCTTCACAAAGAGTATAAATATAAGGAACCAATAGGTTTTCGCCATTTGATTTTCTAGTGTTGTGTTTTACATAACCAACATGATCATGGGTGGGTACAAAAAGTTGGGGGGCCAAAAAGTGGCCAACTTTTTTAAAAATGTTTTAGACATAATTTGAATGCATTATAATGCGCTTGCATTATAACGTGCCCACGCTATGGCTTGGTGTTGCCGAGCCCAACACCAAGCCATAACGCACTCACATTATAACATGAGCGCATTATATTCTTATGTATTTAAAAAAAACAATGTTTCATTTCATTATTTCACAACATTTGGCAAGAAAACCCACGGCTTAGAGAGAAAACAAGTGCACTTGCATTATAGAAAGCCATTTTATCAGCTATTTCTCTTCGATTCATCATCAAAATGCCGCCACGACATCAGGGAGGTCAAAGACGTAAGTTCTATTTGCTTTCTTGTGTGAATTTATTGCTAAATAGGTAGGTTAAAATAGTTTTTGATGTAAATTTCTTTAATTTATAGGAATTGATAATGCACCTCCTCCTCCTAAAAATGCACAAAATCCTCCATCACCTGAACAACAAATAACTATTGAAGAAGAACCCCAAGAACAAATATCTTCATTCATTCCTCAATATGCCCCTGGAACACAAGAGAATATAATGGGGCAAATTGAAAATAATAAAAAACAAATTGAGGACATAATTGCAAGGTTAAAAGAACCTTCAACTTCAACCTTGCATAGATCCATGCTTGCTCAATCTCTTGAATCTATGTTATCAAATGTAGATTCAATTAGCAAACAAATTACTAGTTGGATAGAAAAGAGGAGAGAATTTAGAGAGTTCTATGTAGATAAGTTGTCATATGAACAAGTTAAAAGTGGAAAAATTACAAAATTGGACTTGTGATCTATTTTTGCAAACCCACAAACAAATCAACCTCTACCCCTTACATGCAAGAGGTTCCCTATCCATTGGTGTAACAACCAAGTGATAAAGGACAATTTTGCGTAGAGGTTATGGATGGTTTTTTACCATCCTCTATGTAACAATAATGAGGTCCCATAATATTTTTGAGGAAACTCTACTGCGAGTTTGTCAAAAATAAAGTGCCAAATTATTTTGATATGGGAAAGTTCCAGGGTAGAGGTGGGGGGTCAGCACAAGATAAACTAGGGGCACGTGTTGACCCACAACAACCAGGGAGACGAACACTCGCTGGACAGCCCATGAGCACGTTTCTATCCCTTCCATTGTGAAGGAGAGTGTTGAGGTTGAGACACTTCAGTCCATTAGTGTCTTGACCCAGAGCATCATACAACATGCTAGTCCTATAGCACAGCGTGGGCTAGGGGAGATTTCGAGTAGGGTCCCACCCCATACTTGTCAGGCTTGCGGGTTAGCATGTGGTTATGACCCCACAGATAGTCAGGATGCAGGTGCGCAGGCTACATCTGTAGCTGAGCAGATGGTGATGAGAGATGCCCCCCTAAGTGAGACTTTCAGGCTTAATACTCAGGTAAATCTTAGCAAGTTCATTGAATTTAATTTATTAAATTTCATTTTTGAAATGCAAGATTAACTAAATTAGTTTGATGATTTTAATGAAATTTTAGGGTCATAGCATTGATGCAGTTTTTAGTGGTTCTCCACCTGCATATTACACTACATCATCTACTGTCAGGGTATGTAACTAGTAAGAGATTTCACGGCAACACCTACCAGTGGTGGTGGACTTCAAAGCTTCATGGAGGTAATAAAATCAATAGTTTAATGAATGAATTGTACTTACTAGATTTTTGTATTTTATATTCATATCGTTGGTTATATTTCATTGCACATCTTTCAAACTTAAAGCATTACTATACATTGCATAACTAATAACTAGATGTTGAAAGATGACAAAATTTCAATTACAATATAGTTATTTGAAAAATGCCTCAAAGAAATGTGGTCTCATGGAATGTCATGACAAGTAGATGCATAGACAAGGACATCACCATGAGACCACATTTCTTTGAGGCATCTTTTCAAACAATTCACTATCTTGTCTATGCTACCAATTCCCTATTTCACCTTTACCTATCTTATGCCTCTAAATTCATTGCTTCCCCAACCCCACAACCTCTTTCTATTACTTCACCTACTCCACTAGCTATGCCCCTATCTTCCCCACCATATCTCCACCTATTACTACTTCACCTTCCTCATTGACTTCTATTTCCCCTCTAACATCCCTTGATGCAGAGTAGGGTATCAAAGATCAAACTCACTCAATCAATCCTTGGTTAAAGTCTTAACACCTCAGACAAAGTCATTTTCTTCACAATCTTTTGTTGTGCCTTGTAGGACAACAAAAGGGGTATTTTTGACATAATTTGAAGGAAACAACTCAAACCCATGAACTAAAAACTGTCTTGGATACCCATTATCCTCTTACAAATCATACTTCAAATACAAATGGGGGTGTTTTGTAACACAAGGGTCAAAATAGGACTATTAGGCTATAATTTAGGCCTAATTAGGCTAGTTTAGATGGGTCACCACAGGGTTTTCTAATCCCAAACTTCAAATTTTCACACGAATGCCTTAGACATGTCAAATATGGTCTACCCAAACAATTCCAACCATTACAAACCTTTTCTCAAGAGCTTTTCTACAAGCCCTAGCTCATTTGTACATTCTATACCCAAAAACATGAGATTTTCAGCCTAGGGCATCAACCAAACTTGCATCACTATTATAGTTTTTGTAATTGAATAATGTTGTTTTATTTTTAGATGATGTAGGCTATGGAGACACCTCCCAATGTTCACAGGGCAATGGAGCATGGTGTGTCCTCTACGATTCATAGCTCCATGCCTTTGATGGGGGTATTAGGTAGATTAGTAAATTTTGAATTACATTCGTTGTTATAGTTGTTTATTTTTGAAAAATCAAATGATTATTGGTTTGAAGTTTAATTTCTATCTAGATGGATTCTATAGGACATGACATCGCCACAACCTAATCCTGGTACTAAGGCAAATGAGGAGACAGATTTTTGGATAGTGGTAAGTGGTTATTTTGTTAAATGTTTCATTTTTTATAATGTAATTTCTATATATTAATATCTATACTTTTTATTGTAACAATTGTAGATCCATAAAGAACTAAATAGGAGCAACCCTCGAGTTCGTTGTAGACCACCCTCATACGCATCTCCATCCCCTCAAAGATCAAAGGCTGCCTGTGATCTATTCTCTTCACTGGGCAGAGGGCAATGCCTTTTTATTGTGTTCCTTTGTTGTATGCCTATATGGCTATTTTGTATATATGTTATACTTATATCGACAGATATTGATGTATGCCTATATAGATATTTGGTTAATACAAATCATTTTTGTTGATCATTATGTAATATGGATAGGTGCAATGTAGATCATTTTTGTATGCCTTTAGGTTTCAAATTTTAATTGTCAAAGAATCCATCCCAATTGATGATAAGAGAATTTAAGTTTTGGGTTGAAAGTTTTAGTCTCTCAAAACTAGACATGCTCAAGAAAATAGAGAAAGGAATATTGGTCCTATGTGCTTAATTTTTTAATGTTTGAATTGTATGTTGTTGTATGGAATTGCTTTTGTGTGTGTGTGTTCAAATGCGTATTTGAATTGTTATTTTATGTATGTTTGGATACATGTGTTATACTAAGGTTAAGATTCTTGTAGTATGGGATGCATAGTTCTACCTTGGGCATGTGTTCTTAGTAAGACATATATCCTCACCCGAAGAGAGATTTCATAATATGGGATGTGATTAGCAATTCATGTGGATTTGGATATGATCTTGGATGCATAGTTCTAAGTCAAACTTGTAGAATTAAAATGACTTGTGGTTACTATCAATGGTCATATTTGGCTTGATCATGTACTTGTATTTATTTGTGTATTAGATGCTAGAAAGGATGTGTTGATGTTAGTTGATAAATCTATTTCCATGCATTTGAGATGTTTTGGATCCATGAATTTATGTGTATACTTATGTGTTAGTAAGGAAATGAATTAAATAAGATAATCACCATTCTACCACACTTTTCAATCATGGATGATGCTTGATCACCTTGATTTATGGATGGGGAGGAAAGGGAGATCCTCACGATATCGGGTTCAACCCCTTCCTCAATCAGCACCAAGACCATAGGATTTTAGAGGATTCATTTATAGAGTTGAGCTTGGAGTTATTCAAATATTGTTCATGATGTACATTGTAATATGACAACTTGTATTTATGGTGGGTGGTTCATGGCTTATTGCATTCATTATCATTGATGATCTAGTGTTAGTATTTGACCCCTTGTATATCTTGGCTATGTAATGATATTATCTTCAAGCCTAATAACATAGTGACCTAAAGGTGGAAGAAGATGAGGGTTGAATAGCATCGACATGAAAACATGAAGATTATATTAAGGTTTAAGAGAGTAGCCTAACAAAGGTATATTTCAAGCCTAATAGGGGTCCAAGATTGCAATGATGGAACAATGAATTGAAGAACTAAAACAAACTCTACAGAAATAGCACTAGAGAACAAAGTCAAGGTAAACCAAGATAAAAGAACAAGCAATTCATAAATGACTATGTTGACTGCTAGAACAAGCATGTTAACAACCATAAGATGCATGTTGACATGTGAAGACTATAACAGTTATAGCAAAGGCAATGTGTGAGGATATCACTGATACAATGTAGCTCAGACTATTTTGGCATGTTTGGGTGTGAAATAGGACCATGCCTAGCCTAAACGTACCTATCCTAACATGTTGGAATAGTCAGTTTGGCCACACAAGGAGCATAATGAAATTTACACCCCTTTGCAACTTTACATTGCATGCATCTGACCATTTTTGGGGTAGCAGAAAAAATTTCACCATGGGTAAATGGCTCAGAGATATAAAAAATGAGAGAAGTTATTGTAGAGGTACCCTACATGATCTCATAGCCTCAAACAAAATGTTTCTAAGTGACATAGTTTTCGAGTAATAGCTCATCAAAGATTGCTGCCTTTTTGCACTTTGGACTCTTCAAAGATATTGCCGGTACAATGTAGCTCGAACTGTTTTGGCATGTTTGGGTGTGAAATAGGACCATGCCTAGCCTAAATGTACCCATCTAAACATGTTGGAACAGTCAGTTTGGTAGCATCAAGAGCAGGACGAAAGTTACACCTCGTTGCAACTTTACACTACCTCCTTCTGATGATTTTTGGGGCAGCAAAAAACCTTTCACCACGAGCAAACACCTTAGAGATATAAAAAAATGAGAGAGGTTATTGTAGAGGGACCCTACATGATCGTATTGCCTCAAATGGAATGTTTCTAAGTGACATGGTTTCCAAGTAATAGCTCGTCAAAGATTGATACCTTTTTGCACTTTGGACTCTTCAGGGATATTGCTGGTACAATGTAGCTAAGATTGTTTCAGAATGTTTGGACACAAAATAGGACCATGCCTAGCCTAAACGTACCCATCTGAATGCATTGGAATAGTTAATTTGGCTGCATCAGGAGTAGGACAAAAGTTACACCCCTTTGCAACTTTACACTACCTCCTAACGATTTTGGGGCAGTAGAAAACATTTCACCATGGGCAAACGCCTTAGAGATATAAAAAACTAAGAGAGATTATTATAGTGGGACCCTACCTGATCACATTGCCTTAGACATAATATTTCTAAGTGACACGGTTTCCTAGTAAAAACTCATCAAAGATTGCTGCCTTTTTGCACTTTGGACTCTTCAGGGATATCACCGGTACAATGTAGCTCAGACTATTTCAGAATGTTTGGGTACAAAATAGGACCATGCCTAGCCTAAACATACCTATCTGGATGCATTGGAATAGTCAGTTTAGCCGCATCAGGAGTAGAACGAAAGTTACACCCCTTTGCAACTTTACACTACCTCCTGATGATTTTTAGGGTAGCAGAAAACCTTTCACCACGGGCAAATGCCTTAGAGATATAAAAAACTGAGAGAGGTTATTGTAGAGGGACCCTACTTGATCACGTTTCTTTAGACATAATATTTCTAAGTGACATGGTTTATGAGTAACTTCTCATCAAAGATTGCTACCTTTTTGCACTTTGGACTCTTCGGGGATATTGCTGGTACAATATAGCTTGGACTGTTTCGACATGTTTGTGTGCAAAACATGACCATACCTAGCCTAAAAATACCCATCTAAATGCGTTGGAACTATCAGTTTGGTTGCATCAAGAGCAAGATGAAAGTTACACCCAATTGCAACTTTACACTACCTCTTTCTGACAATTTTTGGGGTAGCAGAAAACTTTTCATTACGGGCAAATACCTTAGAGATATAAAAAATTAAGAGAGGTTATTGGAGAGGGACCCTACATGATCGCGTTACCTTAGACATAATGTTTCTAAGTGACACAATTTTTGAGTAACACCTCGTCAAAGATTGTTGCCTTTTTGCACTTTGGACTCTTCAGGGATATCACTGGTACAATGTAGCTCAGACTACTTTGGCATGTTTGGGTGCAAAACAGGACTATGCCTAGCCTAAATGTACCCATACGGACATGTTGGAACTGTTAGTTTGGTCACATCAAGAGCAGGACTCAAAGACTCAAACTGACCCTGAATGATAAACTGACTCAAAAACATATGAAATGGTCTTTGAAGACCTTATTACATACAATTGACTCAATCAAAACAAAATTTCACCTAAGACACCTATTTTATAGTATGTATCAATATTTTATAGACATAGTAGACCTAAGAGACCTAGTCTTTATACCTTATCGTAGTCTAGACCTAAGTCACCTAGACACCTAGATTATAGTTCTACCTAAGACACCTAGATTAGATTAAATACCTTTTTCATAGTCTCTATCTACCTAGTTGACATATAGTATATACCTAAGACACAAGTAGAGACACCTATTATCTAGTTAGAAACCAAGAGACCTAGAGACACCTATATTTTATACATTACGTGGTTTGGTGAAGGATCTTAAAATGTACTTTGACACCAAAAACTTGGATGATAATGATCCTAGGAAGGTCAAGTTTATTGCCAATAAAATGAAGTCACATGCTACTCTATGATTGATCCATAAATAGAGAGGATGCCCCTCATGTATTTTTCATCAACTATGAATATCACTTGAGTAAGCCTTGAAATAACCTTCAAACATTATTTCTACCAATAACAATGGCTAAAAATGTGATTTTTTTTGTTCAATAGACTTATAACATAGAAATAAGAGCATAAGAAAGAAAGTAGAATACAACAAGACTTTGAAACATAAGACCTTATAGCTAGAAAAACCCTAAAATGAGGACAAGACTCCAACAAGTATGAGTAAAGCTCCTCGTGCCAATAGGTCTTAACCTTTTACAAGTGATACATTTCCTTTAAGGTGTATACATGGATTGAAAATGATCAACACCATCTCTTAACAACTACAACTAGTCTAAACAACTCCAAAACTAATCTAGATGCCAGGTGGTCTAGGGGACAATGCTCTAGGCAAGAGCCTAGATATGTTGTAAGCATGCAAAAGCTATATGGAGATAAGCATTACACAAATAAGAATATTGTCCAACATAAACAAACCATTTTATTATTTTGTGTTACATGTAAACAACTCACTACTATGGTGATGCTCTAAGGATTGGCTATGTAGACACCTTTGTGATGATGCAGGTAGGGATGCCCAAGGATTATATCACTAGAATCAATTAGTATAACATCACATACTAGATCCTCATAATAAGGATGATACCATATATGAGAAGTGGAATTAACACATAGCATGTATTTGGTGCTACAATGAATAAAGAGGATAAACCTATGTAAACTTACAAATTAATGTGCATACTTACAAGTCAATGTAACATGACTTTACAAAATAAATGTGAATACTTACAAATTAATCCAACAAACCACCTAGGTCTACGCTACTCTTTATTGTGTCAAGTATTGCCTCATGGTTAGACTCGTGCACCTTCCACAAGGTCTTGTTCAAAGGTCTACCCTGATATTGTATCAAATGAACATTGGATGCCGGGACAAGGTTCGAGTAATGAAGAATCTTCTGATGCGTGTCAAAGTCCTAAAATAGCCAAATAGTAACACTCTTATGTGAGTACCTTCCAAGCCATGTTCCAGTAACAACCACTGAGCCTGTAGGGTATTCGATGTTTTCTCCATTTGTAACTAGGGCCTCCAATTTCTTTTTGTCCTCAACACAATGACACAAGTAATAATTTGTTTCCTCTCGTTATCTTCATTTGCAATAACTACATATACATGCCCTACATTGATATGTGTAGGAAATTAGATGAAATTAGTCAACATTACAAAAACACTACAAAGTAAGATAACATTAGGAATTTTAAAAACTATGCAAATAGATATATTACCTAGTTGAACTAGATTTGATATGTGGTCAAAGTCAACTGATGATTCCATCTCTATTAGTGCCAGTGCCATTGGGGGTCGATACGTGTCAAGTGGGCTAAGATAACTTAACTTCCATTCATCAACCCACTCATCTGACTCGTACTCATCCCAGGGTTGACTTCTTTGGCACCTTCCAACAGCTCTTGATAAAGTTTTCCTATTGATTCTCAATGCTTGGCTTGTCTTTCTAATGAGACGAGCTTTCCTCGTTTGACTACTTACTATAGTCGATGTAATCACATGTCGTGTTGCATTACTATCTTTTGTGCGCGAGGTGTTACCCACACTCTCATATGCACTCATTAGATTCTTGACAATAGATTTTTCACTTGAAGCCTCTAATGTTCTCAACCCAAGAATCTTCATGATGGACCTATACTTTGTACTTTGCATCATTTCAATGAATAGTTGACATCTTGTGGTCTCATTTAACTTTTCAAAGAACAATCTCCAAATCTTATGAGCATATCTTCTGTAAGTGCATTTTGGAATCTTACCTTCCATTGGCTACAAAATATTCTCATCAATATCAATCAAATAGTTTGGCTTTCTATGCAAAATTCTAGGTAGTGTTAAGATAGGTAAATTCATCTCAACATTAGGAATTTCATCAATATTTAAATGAGATGGGTTATATGGCATACATTCAATCAAAGATGGAATAGATGACATACCTTGAGGTTGAGGTGGGAATGATGGTGTACCTCCTTCATCACATGTGAGTGATGATGTACTCTCACCTTGAGATGCAGTAGATGGTGTCCCTACATGTTGACTTGTGGTAGAGGACGTGTCTCCAACTACAGTATTCAAATCTCTCATAGCACGAAGTTTTTGCATCTGTTCTCTTTGTGCTGCCAATACCATATCTCTTTTTGATGGTTGCAATTCCTCTTCAAATGACATGTCTTCATTTATCGTGTCTAATTTTCTCTTCTCACGAAGTTCCCTCATAGCCCCTACTTTCTTTTCATTCTTCACTTCTATCTCTTCTTGTGTTAGTTTAACTCTTGATTGTTTCCTCAGCATGGCAAAGAATTTGTCTATAGAAGAGTAAATGTTAGTCAACCAAAATAGGTACAAAGCATACAAAGCATTATTACATTCATACAAAGCATTATTGCTGACATACAAAGAATTATTATAGCCATCAAACTACCTACACTTACTTGTAGATAGAGATCATCTCCTCACACATGAAGATTGAGCTTACAGCCATGGGACAAAATTTAGGACACATGATACACTTGATTTTCACTTGGAGACATCTCGTGGACCAACACTTGTTGATAACCATCTAGTCATGAAAGGAGAGATGATTGAGATCATGGGAGACATCACACTAGGTCATGGTTTGGATTAGTGTATATGATTATTAAAGTCAAGGCTCATTAATATGGCAATGCCAAGCTCAAGTAGATAATCATGTGCATAAGCTAAATTTCCGTAAAGACCACTATGAAGAAGGAGACAATCTGCTATCATAACCAACACTTAGTATAATCATGAATAGGTACAAATGCCTTGCTCAAGAGTGTTGTTGATCTTTGTAATGAGAATGAAGGTGAGGATGGGTGTTGCAGAAAGATATACTAGACAAGTTCATCGCATGGAGACATGACTGTCATATTCAGATGCAAATAAGACTGTCACAACTATGAGGGCAGTCATAACAGTCCTAACTATCTAAGACTATCACACCTAGTTCTAGATATAATCATTATTGTTGATCACTTCATACACATGATAATAACTTTATTCGTAAGGTTCTAAGAGGATTATTTTAGAGATTTTTCAATACAGACAAAAGGTGAAAGTTTGAATAAGATTGATCAAGTGCTCATAAAGGATTGTGATGCTATAACTGATTTATTCAAAAGGATAGTCATATTCATGAACTTTAGATTGAGTTTGATTTAATTTGAGGTGGTGTGATGGAGTTTAATTATGTTCAATAAGTTTTACATACAACTATCCTAACACTGCAAACCATTGAAACACACATGAAGGAAATCTAAATTGCTGAAATACATAGTGTGCAATTCAAAGAGTAGTCCTAGGGATAGACATCTAGGGTTATTGCGATTAGATAATTATGGAACGATGAAGCCACTTTTTTTGTTGGAACATGCACATAAACAACATGAAAATAGAGTATGTGGGCCTGGATCATGGGGGTCTAGGCCTTTTTACCATTTGTATAGCATGCCAAAATGCAAATGCATTATAACGCGTCGCACTTTGTCCTGCTATAGATTGATCCATAAATATTTGTGCCTATCTCACCTTTGATAGCACCTTTGTAATATCTCTCACCTCTAGTTCCATTAGCTCATGTTATATCTCTCACCTCTCTATATCTCACTTATCTCTACCCCTCACCTCTATATCTCACTTATCTCTCCCCCTCACCTCTCTACCTCTCCCCTCTCTATGTCTCCAAACATGAATATTTGGAGACATACCTAGGACTGTCATAAAAATCATTAGACTAATCTCTGTAATTTAGGGTATTGAAAGATATATAGTCGATCAAGGTAACCACCATCATGTGCTAACAAAGGACAATTAGGAAATCTTGAAATATTTTTGTGTCATGTGCATACAAATCATCATGAATAGGTGCATAAGGAATGTCCTAGCCTAAGACACTAAAGAGGTCTCCACATCCTCCAACATGAAGAATAATGTAGCATAGCATGGATCATGATTGGATTAAGCCTATTGGGATTTACTTGTATGATCTTGGCACCTATTCATTTGTATTTTAACTTGTTAATTTGACAAGATAATAGTATTTCATTATGCAAGTAAGGGATTGTATATTTATATGTTGTTTAAGGATTTATTCTTGTATAGTTTGACATCATGGTATGTTAAGGTCTGTTTAATTCATTATTGCACATAATTATTAAAGAGCCCAAGTGTAGAAAATATACATGGCACCATGTGAGATTGTAGGCTTCTTTCTTGATCATGATTGTGTCTATTTTATTTAATGTTGACCTTTGAGATATCTTTTATTATGCATACCGTGAACTAATTTAAAACATAGTCTATTATATAAACACAAATTATGGTGATGATTGTCTTTTATTATGCATACTGGATACAAGTGATACAAACATGTATGATAAAGCATGATAAAGTAATTCATTTATAGAATTAAGGAAAATGTAAAGAACATGCATGTAAAGACTTGACATACCTAAAAAATAGAGATTTGAATGGAGAGAGTACCCAATTATGTAGTGTTTTTTTCTTCTTGCATCAAACTCCTCAACAATTTGAGTTTTTCACCACTTGCTTCCTTTTCAACATTAAATTGAATAACACTCAAATAGAATTAGTAACAACAATACTATTAACCAATCTATAATGTTAAATTCCTACAATTCAATCACAATTAACATTGCAACACTACAAAAATTGAAACTTGAATTGATATATATCAAATTCGATGTGAAAACTATGTTATTTCCTCTTTCTTAAGTTGGGAAAGAAAAAAAAGGTGGTGGAAAGTTCATGCAAAGGTGGTAGAATGTGTAAAATGTTCATGTGAACTTCCCAACAACATGAAGACACTTTTTTTGTTGGAACATGCACATAAACAACATGAAAATAGAGTATGTGGGCCTGGATCATGGGGGTCTAGGCCTTTTTACCATTTGTATAGCATGCCAAAATGCAAATGCATTATAACGCGTCGCACTTTGTCCTGCTATAGATTGATCCATAAATATTTGTGCCTATCTCACCTTTGATAGCACCTTTGTAATATCTCTCACCTCTAGTTCCATTAGCTCATGCTATATCTCTCACCTCTCTATATCTCACTTATCTCTACCCCTCACCTCTATATCTCACTTATCTCTCCCCCTCACCTCTCTACCTCTCCCCTCTCTATGTCTCCAAACATGAATATTTGGAGACATACCTAGGACTGTCATAAAAATCATTAGACTAATCTCTGTAATTTAGGGTATTGAAAGATATATAGTCGATCAAGGTAACCACCATCATGTGCTAACAAAGGACAATTAGGAAATCTTGAAATATTTTTGTGTCATGTGCATACAAATCATCATGAATAGGTGCATAAGGAATGTCCTAGCCTAAGACACTAAAGAGGTCTCCACATCCTCCAACATGAAGAATAATGTAGCATAGCATGGATCATGATTGGATTAAGCCTATTGGGATTTACTTGTATGATCTTGGCACCTATTCATTTGTATTTTAACTTGTTAATTTGACAAGATAATAGTATTTCATTATGCAAGTAAGGGATTGTATATTTATATGTTGTTTAAGGATTTATTCTTGTATAGTTTGACATCATGGTATGTTAAGGTCTGTTTAATTCATTATTGCACATAATTATTAAAGAGCCCAAGTGTAGAAAATATACATGGCACCATGTGAGATTGTAGGCTTCTTTCTTGATCATGATTGTGTCTATTTTATTTAATGTTGACCTTTGAGATATCTTTTATTATGCATACCGTGAACTAATTTAAAACATAGTCTATTATATAAACACAAATTATGGTGATGATTGTCTTTTATTATGCATACTGGATACAAGTGATACAAACATGTATGATAAAGCATGATAAAGTAATTCATTTATAGAATTAAGGAAAATGTAAAGAACATGCATGTAAAGACTTGACATACCTAAAAAATAGAGATTTGAATGGAGATAGTACCCAATTATGTAGTGTTTTTTTCTTCTTGCATCAAACTCCTCAACAATTTGAGTTTTTCACCACTTGCTTCCTTTTCAACATTAAATTGAATAACACTCAAATAGAATTAGTAACAACAATACTATTAACCAATCTATAATGTTAAATTCCTACAATTCAATCACAATTAACATTGCAACACTACAAAAATTGAAACTTGAATTGATATATATCAAATTCGATGTGAAAACTATGTTATTTCCTCTTTCTTAAGTTGGGAAAGAAAAAAAAGGGGGTGGAAAGTTCATGCAAAGGTGGTAGAATGTGTAAAATGTTCATGTGAACTTCCCAACAACATGAAGACACTTTTTTTGTTGGAACATGCACATAAACAACATGAAAATAGAGTATGTGGGCCTGGATCATGGGGGTCTAGGCCTTTTTACCATTTGTATAGCATGCCAAAATGCAAATGCATTATAACGCGTCGCACTTTGTCCTGCTATAGATTGATCCATAAATATTTGTGCCTATCTCACCTTTGATAGCACCTTTGTAATATCTCTCACCTCTAGTTCCATTAGCTCATGTTATATCTCTCACCTCTCTATATCTCACTTATCTCTCCCCCTCACCTCTCTACCTCTCCCCTCTCTATGTCTCTCAATCACTCCTTGTCTACCTCTCCATCCATCCTTAGTCATTTAGGTCTCACTTAACCTTAAACCCTAAAGCTTTAACCCTTAAAGCTTAAATCCTAAGCCCTATCCCTAAACCCTAAACACTTTACCTTAAACCCTATTCCCTTAACCCTAAACCCTAATCCCTCAACCTAAACCCTACAACCTATCACTAAACCTCACACCCTATCACTAAACCCTCGACACTCTACCTTAACCCTAATCCCTCGACACTCAACCCTAATCCATCAACCCTCAACCCTAATCCCTCATCCCTAAACCCTAAATGCTATCCCTATTCCTAAACCCTCAACCCTTGGAACTATACCTTAAACCCTAATCCCTTATCCCTAAATCCTAAACCCTATCCCTCAACCCTTAACCCTTAAACCCTAAAACCTATCCCTAAAACCTCGACCCTCGACACTATATCTTAAACCCTAATCCCTTAACCCTCAGCCCTAAAGCCTCAACCATCAATCCTTAAACCTCCAACCATAAACCCTATCCCTAATCCCTATACCCTCGACACTCTACTTTAACCCTAATCCCTTGACCCTCAACCGTATCCCTAAACCTTGTTATCCTTAAAATTAGCTATACTCATTTTGTAGGATGACCCCTACAAAACTTGTTCATTTTGTAACCTACAACTCTAAGTACGCAAATCAAGGCAAATCTTCTTTCCCTCATGCGTAGTCCTCTAGCTCATGAGAAATCATTTGAGTATCTTCTCATCTTGGTTTCTTGAAGTTTGTGCAAACAGATCAAGTAGTGAACTTACTAAACTTGAAGGTTTGGTAGTTTTAAGGAGTTAGAAAGTTTTTTGTTTTACATGCATAAGCGGTGATTTTCACCACTAGTGTATGTCAGTCAAGTTTCCCCTATATGCAAGGGCAGGGAAAATCACTGCCTATGCATGTGTTTTGTATCCTTCATGTCTAGGAAGTAATTTTCCTTGCCCGAGCATGTGCCAGTTCACACGAATTACCATAAATGCAAGTTTAAGTTCTTTTAATTTCAACATTTATATGTGTCATTTTTAAGTTTTATTTTTCATTGTTGTATTCTCCTTGCCATCTGTCTACTCTTTACCTTTACTCACTTCCTCACAGATCTCTAACATGCATAAACAGATCTGAGCGACGAGTTGAGTTAGGGTTTTGGTTTGGTTTTTCTTCCATCATTTTCACTTAAGGTTTTCTTTGTTTTTTATTCTTAGTTACAAAATGCTAGGGTTTTATTATTGGATTCTAGGTTTTGTTCGTGCTTCACAGTTTAAACTATAACCCTAGCATTTTGTTTTATAAGCCTTGATCATTTTTATTGATGTTTCCTTATTGCTTATAGGTTTTTTAGTTTTGAAGTCTTGTGTTTTTCTTCGAACTCTAGTTTTTGTATCCTTTCCTCTACTTGCTCGAGCGGTAGATTTGCCGCCGTTGTATAAACCAAAGCAAGTGTTACCCTAAGTTTAAGGGTGGCAAGTTTCACCGCCCATACATGTTGTCATGTTCATCTAAAATGCATGGGTAGTGAATTTCACTGCCGATGCACTCCTTATGATTTTGTCAAGAAATACATGAGTGGTGAAATTCACTGCCCATGCCATTGTTGAAATATTTACCTTGTGCAAGAGCGGTTAATTTTACCACCCATACACAAAACAATGCTTCCTCTCATATGCGCAAGCAGTTATTTTTTCCACTCGCACACATCCTTTCAACTCCCATATGAAAGAGAGGCTATTTTAGCCGCCCTTACACCAAAATGGAAAATACGCACATGCAGGAGTGGTCAAAATGACCACTTGTGCATGTCTTCCTCTAAAATTTCCTAATACTAGGAAATTCTTGAAAATGATGCCTTTGGCCCACTTTTGCCTGATTTATTGACTTACACGTGCTCTAGCCCTTTTAAGTTCATTCCTATGAACATGGTCAACATTACGTAGTTTTCCTAAAATGCCAATTTTTCCCTAACTGTGATATCATGACTTTTCTGCAGTTTCTACAAGTAATCATTGTTGTCAACACCAGTTTTAGTGATTCCCTCAAAAGCTGATGTCTGAGCCATCTCTATCAAAAGCTAAGACAATGATGTGACACTTTTGCATAGGCTTGAAGAGTTCCCATGTACCCTCATAGCTGAAAATCACAAGTTTCTTCCTATAGAAGAGATGGTCGATGCCATCGAAAAGATGATCTAGAAGAACTTTGAAGATGAAGCATTTTCAATTGCTTCAATAGATAAACTCCAAGATTATCAATCAACCCTTGATAATTTGAAAGACAATCTTGAGAAGCATGGAAAGGCAATAAAGGTGGTGAAAGATACAATCATCAAAGCTCATGCTATTTCAGACAATATAGTTGGACCAGATATTTATGAGATGGAAGCAATAAAGGCCATGTATCACAATTCTTTGAAGAAGAATGATAGTGGTAGTTGATATTCTTTCTTTAGTGCCTTAGTATATTTTTCCTAATTTTTGATTATGTAATTTGTAATCAGTTTTGAACATATCCATATTTATTTTTCTAAACTGTAATTACATGTGGAACAAAGGAAGTCCTACGTCAAACATGACTCTTTTGTTGAATAAGTCAAAGTAGTTAGACTTTTTCCTAGATTATCTCAAGGCCTCTCACTATAAATAAAGAGGGCCTCTATTGTAATTTTTATCTTTAATCCTATGTAACAAAGTGCTGCCTAAATTGAGACTCAACTTTGAGACTTTGAGTTTAAATTGTATGTCAATTCCAATCAATAAAGAAGGCAAATTTTGATATGAAACTTTGTTTTGAATCTAATTTATATGAATGAGGGTGTACATATGGCATTTTCACTGATTTCTCTTGTTGATTGATTGGATAAAGTGGTATTTGGTTATCATGATTAGAGGACGTTCAAGATAAGTTATATAAAATTTGTGTTATATTATTTCCTTGAATCTATGTGTGTTGAAAGCATTTCTTGGTGAAGGATTATAAAGACTGTGAGATTGTAGTTGTTCACTTTGTATATGAATCATATTGAGGACTTGTAGACTGTGTGCTATGATTTTCCATTACATTTGCGTGGATCAGTGGTATTATTAGTTGATAGACTTTGTGCTCCAACTAGATACGATCACTTTTAAAAATTTTCTGGGAATAATTTGAAGACTTTGTGCTTGAGATTGTTCACTTGGTATGTGAATCTTATTGTGAAGTAAGTTGAAAGACTTTGGGCTTCAACTTACACCATTGGTTACTATAAAACTCTCATTGAGGGCAGTGAAAAGACTTTGTGCTTTTACATGTCTTCCAATCTCTTATCACATGTTTATACTGGTACTCTTTGATTATTCACATGTTTAATCAATAATATTTGTGATTACTATTAAGGTTAATATTAGAAGTGTAGAAGCAGTTTTTAATATTACCATGAAACATTGTAAACATCTTTTCTGAAAGAAGAGAAAAGGATGAATGTAACACACCCCCTACATGGTTAGAGCTAGTATAAATATTGTTAGCTTAAAGTAGTGTAATTTTGTTTCAATAAATAATAAGAAGGGAACATCCTCTTGCTGAGAGGAGAGATTTATCTCATCAAACTGTGGTTGATATAACCAATTTATCTTCAGTTAGTTGAAGACAAAATATTCACCCAACAAACCCTCAACCCTCAACCCTCAACATCAAACCTTAATCCGTCAACCCTAAAACCTAATCCCTCAACCCTTAACCCTATCCCTAAAGCCTCAACACTATACCTTAAATCCTAATCCCTCAACCCTAAACCCTATCCCTAAACCCTAATTCCTCAACCCTCAACCCTCAACCCTAATCTCTCAACCCTCAACGCTAATCCCTCATCCCTAAACCCTAAATGCTATCCCTATTCCTAAACCATCAACCCTTAACACTATACCTTAAACCCTAATCCCTTATCCATAAACCCTAAATCCTATCTCTCAACCCTTAACCCTTAAAACTTAAACCCTAAAACCTATCCCTAAACCCTCGACGCTTGACACTATATCTTAAACCCTAATCCCTTAACCCTCATCCCTAAAAGCCTCAACCCTCAATCCTTAAACCTTCAACCCTATCCCTAATCCCTCTACCTTCGACACTCTACTTTAACCCTAGTCCCTTGAGTCCCATCAACCCTATCCCTAAACCCTCAACCTCAACCCTCAACCCTCAACTCTCAACATTAAAACCTAATCTGTCAACCCTAAACACTAATCCCTCAACCCTAAACCATATTCCTAAACCCTCAACCCTCAACACTATACCTTAAACCCTAATCCCTCCACCCTAAACCCTAATCCCTAAACCCTAAACCCTAAACCTTAAACCCTATCCCTAAACCCTCAACCCTCGACACTATACCTTAAACCCTAATCCCTCAACCCTAAACCCTCAACCCTAATCCCTCATCCCTCAACCCTAATCCCTTATCCTTAAACCCTAAATGCTATCCTCATTCCTAAACTCTCAACCCTTGATAGTATACCTTAAACCCTAATCCCTTATCCCTAAACCCTAAACCCTATCCCTCAACCCTTAAGCCTTAAAACTTAAACCCTAAAACCTATCCCTAAACCCTCGACTCTAGACACTATATCTTAAACCCTAATTCCTCAACCCTTAACCCTCAACCCTAATCCCTCAACCCTCAACCCTAATCCCTCATCTGTAAACCCTAAATGCTATCCCTATTCCTAAACCCTCAACCCTTGAGACTATTGGTCGATTTACATTCTGTGACTTCATTTTCATTGAATAAAAAGGTTTATATGATTTGAAATAAGGGGGAGAGTTCACTGTCATGTGTTTTTCTAGATGAGAGGGTCCATAATGTCCAGGGTTCTTCCAAGAATGGCCTGTAATATAAATAAGTTTTTGTCATACCAATCCTCTTGGTAAAGTTACAATTCAAATGCCTGCTTTGAAAGTTGAAATGAATTAAATTAGACTTACAAATTTGATTTTCTTCCATTGCTTCAATATCATTGTTGTTTTCCCCATCAGAAACTAATTCATTCAGCAACTTGCTGCCCATTGGTTGGCTTGAACTACATAATCTATTGGAAGAAGGGCATCTTTTATCTGTGTCAATGTTGGTATTCATAAGCTGAATAGCATTGATATTTTTCACACACTCTATTCTTTGAAATATATTAACCTTAAAATATGACTTGGATATGTACTTGAACACAACAAAATCTCCAATCTCCAACCCATGATGATTCACAAAATTTTCCCAGCCCTGCCTAAATTATAGTTTATTTATGGTACCCCCTAATTGTACATCCCACTCCTGCTCACCTAGTCCTTGCAACACCATATGTTCATTTGTGTTGTCTATAAATTGTGAAACAAATGCATGAGGAATGCGCTACCATAAACACATTACATAATTAGATTTTATAAGTTCTTAACAGTATATAGGAAATAAAAGAATGAAAAATAATGTACAAAGTTACTAGTTTTTGTGTAATGTCTCCAAGCATAACTTTGAATAAGGAGGCACACCCATTAAACCAATTCATTCAATAACTTGCTGCCCATTGGTTGACTTGAACTGCATACTCTATTATAAGAAGGACATCTTTTATCTATATCAATGTTTGTATTCATAAGCTGAAGAGCATTGATATTTTTCACACACCCTATTCTTTGAAATATCTTAACCTTAAAATATGACTTGGATATGTACTTGAGCACAACAAAATCTCCAATCTCTAGCCCATGATGATTCATAAAATTTTCCCAACCCTACCCAAATTCTAGTTTATTTATGGTATTCCCTAGTTGTACATCCCTAAACCCTAAACCCTAATCGCTTAACCATAAACCCTAATCCCTAATCCATAAACCATAAACCCTAATCCGTAATTATAATTTATGGTACCCTAATCTCTCAACCCTAAACCCTAATCCTTAATTATAATTTATGGTACCCTAATCTCTCAACCTTAAACCCTAATCCCTTACACCTAAACCATAAACCCTATCCCTAAATCCTTGACCCTCAACACTTAAACCTTCAATTTCCAAAACCTTATCCCTAAACCCTCAACCCTCAACACTATACCTTAAACCCTAATCCCTCAACCCTAAACCTTTAATGCCTCAACCCTTATCCACCCCTTTCCTCCCCTATCTACCTCACCCCATCTCTCCCATATCTCTCAACCCTTAGCCATCTAGGTCTCTCTCTTATCCCTA
Source organism: Cunninghamia lanceolata (assembly GCA_027924645.1). NCBI lineage: Eukaryota > Viridiplantae > Streptophyta > Pinopsida > Cupressales > Cupressaceae > Cunninghamia > Cunninghamia lanceolata. The sequence continues at coordinate 9,343,586 of BSBN01000934.1, forward strand.
AAGCCTCAACGCTCAACCCTTAAATGTTAAATCCTAAACCCTATCCCTAAACCCTCAAGCCTCGACACTGTACCTTAAACCCTAATCCCTTACCCCTAAATCCTAAACCTTCAACTCTAAACCCTATCCCTAATCCCTCTACCCTCAACATTATACCTTAACCCTAATCCATTGACCATCAACCCTAATCCCTCAACCCTAAATGCTATCCCTAAAGCCTCAACCCTAAACCCTAATCCCTCAAGGTCCTAAACCCTAATCCCTTATCCCTAAACTCTAAACCCTATCTATAAACCCTAAACCCTCAACCTTAAACCTTAATCCCTCAACCCTAAACCTTAATCCCTCAACCCTCAACCCTAATTCCTTATCCCTAAACCCTTACATCCATTAACCCTAAACCCTAAATGATATCCCTATTCCTAAACCCTAAACCCTTGATAGTATACCTTAAACCCTAATCCCTTATCCCTAAGCCCTCAACCGTAAACCTTAATCCCTCAACCCTAAACCTTCAACCCTATATGCTATCCCTAATCTCTCTACCCTCAACACTCTACCTTTACCCTAATCCCTCGACCCTCAACCCTAATCCCTCATGATCGTTCAAGGTCCTAAACGCTAATCCCTTATCCCTAAACTCTAAATCCTATCCCTAAACCCTCAACCCTAAACCTTAAACCTTAATCCCTCAACCCTAAACCATAATCCCTCTTGACCTTAAACCCTCAATCCTTAAACCCTAAACCCTTGACTCTTAAACCCTTAACCCTTATCCACCCCTCTCCTCCCCTATCCACCTCATCCCCATCTCTACCCTCCTCTACCGTTGACACTATACATACATACATACATATAGGCATACATACATACATACATACATACATACCTACCTACATACATACATACATACATACATACATACATACATACATACATACCTACATACATACATACATACATACATACATACATACATATAGGCATACAAGCATACATACATACATGCTTAATAACCTTGAACATAAAACATTCCAAGGGAGACATAACATGAGTGCGTTATAAGACGAGCACATTATAACATGCTCGTGTTATGTCAAACATGACAAACATCGGGCAAACTTTTGCAAAAAAGAAAAAAATGCAAAACAAAACATAATGCGAGCGCGTTATAACACGCTCACATTATATTTTTCTTTGAGAATCCCAAGCCTTAGGCTTGGGATTTGCTTTGGATTTCCAATCCAAAGGCTTGGAGTGCCTTCCCAACGTCCATAGACATGTTTTTGCAAATTCTATAGGATTTCACATAATTTCGTTCGTGCTAACCCTTATATTTGCATGTGTTTCAAGGTCGAACAAATCAAACACCTGGGTAATGTTAGGCTTTCTCTTAGCTATTTAACGATGTAATTTTTTTCACATTTTGACAATGTTAAGCCTTTCGTCTTTAACTTCTTTTGTTTGTGTGTCCATTTTTTGGAAAAAATTAGTGTTTGGTATTTTTTTCATTGTAAATCAATTGTTCATTGAAATTTAAAAAAAATACATTTTTAGAAACTAGACTGCATTCTACACATATTAAAAAAAAAAAAATTTCAATTAGTTTGCAAAATTTATAGGGGTAGCACGGCCAAAATTCTATTTTTTAGAATGTGTCCACTTTGAAAATTAGTAAAAAATCAAATATTCATAAAAAAATTATCATAAAAGTTGGGCATAAACTGCATGCTATTAGCTAATTTCTCACTGAAGCGATTTTAAAAATACCAAATTTTTTTTTGAGGGAGCCACAAAACATGCTATGCTATGTTTTTTTGATAGAAACAACACCAATTTCTGTGGCTCTCTCTTTTGAACCCCTTAATCTATATCGTTTGAAAAAAAATATAGTAGTTTAGAAAGTAGACTCAGAGCACTACGAACATTGTTTTGGCTGCATCTTCAATTTTTGAGTGTAACTATGCTCAATTTCTCATCCAAGGCTAGCATATCCTGATTTCAAAAAATAAGTGGCCACTTAAGACCCCTTTTTGGGCCATCTTCTTGCACTTACCCTCATAAAACTATAGACTCCTTCTAACTGAGTATGACACTTCAAAACATGTCTTCAAAGTAGATATCTGTTTTATACTGATAATGTAGTCTACTTTTTTTTCTCAATACATGTATTCAAACTGATTCTGCACATTTCATGTCTTGCACTATGCTCTTCTATATTCAGATTCACCTCTACACATCACAAAATTAAATTGATCTTCTATAAATATACTCCACAATACTTCAAAACATTAATTAGGTCAGCCAAAAGGATGAAACGTGTAGTTTGTGGTAAGTCAGGCTATGCACACTTCAAAACATCACCATATGCACTTATAGAGATGAAACTGTTGATGCATAAATCTGTGGGTTTAATCTAGTAGCAACATGGGAGGTTTCTGAGATGTGGGATTGGCCCCAAAAATGACCTCCAGATTTTAAGGAAGCTGGCTCTTCCATTCTTTCAATGGGGTTTGGGAAAAGGTTAGAAAGAAAACTAGATTGCAGAAAATAAATGCCTAAATCTAAGGGCATCCACTGGATTAAAAACTCAGTTGCATAGTGTTAACTTTGAAAGATTTGACTGGAATTAAAGAGCAAAATGCATGATTAAAACTTAGTTTAAGAAACATGATTAACAGAGGTAGAAGAAATAGAGATATCCAAGTACGCATAGAACACCATCTCATTATTTGAATAACAACAAGTTACAGAGGCAAAAGTTGCTGTACAAAATAACTGTTACATTCTCATAAAGAAAGAATTGCAAAGGCAAAAAGAAACCCTGTCTACTGGCTGCATAAAATCTTTCATTTGATAAAACTTGGAGAACTCTGAATCCTCTCTCTCATGATACTGATGAATCTGTATTTATAGCCCCAAAAACCCAACAAAAATATCCCAATGGCCTCAACTGAAAATCTACAACTGACTCCCTTAAATCTAGCACCAATCAGGCAAATAATGACAAATGAACTAGCAACCAAAAAATATGAACTAAACTATGGTTTTTTGTTACTTCCATGGCTGAAAATATCTCTATGGCATGAAGAAAATCACCTGCCGCCACTGCTTCCTGTAGCTTGCCATGAAAATGAAACATTGTTGCCACTTATTTTAGGGTTTAACCTTTTAATATCTCCCGTAAAAGAATAAAATAAGAGTCATTTTATTTATTTTTTAAACAAAGCAATTAGCCTCAAGAAAGGGCCCACCATGTCACATGATTCAATTTTATAAAGATTTCAATCTTTATTTAAAACTGAAAACTTCTCGTGGCTGCTTAAAATAAGATTCATATATTTAATAAGTTTTCAACTTATTAAAAAAGGGCCCACTGTCATATTTAAAATGAAACTTGTATTAAATAAGAGACATAGCTTTTAGGCCTCACGTGAATCATGATGCATTAAGTAAAATGAAATAAAATTTCATTTCCTTCCTTCGGGTGGTTCCACGTGGTTTCTTCCACACTCATTCTTTAGCTGCTCTTCATTGCTACTTGGACGAGGCCTTCTCCACACCATTTTACTGTTTCTTCCATTGCCTTCCGCATCTGACATCTGTCATCTTTCACTTCATTCAAACTTCTCTCAACTTCTCAGGTTCCTCCATTTGATATGAAACAACATTTACTCTGGCTACCTTCTAGACTCATTGTTGTGTATATAAACGACGCCTCTTTCACTCTTCATGATGGCTGCACCTCATACTACACTTAATCAAGTGTTATTTGATATTATCTTAGTTGTTTTATATGTAGTGCCCCTTGAGTACTCCTAAATCACTTTGCTAAGAAGAGCTTTGTCTCTTATTTGGTTGTCCTTTGAATTAATCATTGACAACCCCCTTATTTGAAACTGTAATATTTCTTATTCTCTGTAGCCACACCTTTATCTGTTGAGTTCTTTCTCTTAATGACAAGGCCGATCCTCTTATGCTTGTGCTTAAAATATAATGACTGTATTCACCTTCTAGAGGTCAAGCTTCTATTTCTAAGAAATGGTGCCGCTAGACTTATCCTCTATCACACCATTAGATATATGGCGCACTTGATTATAGAGATAGGTAACTCGCTTGATGCTTGGGCACTGCCTTTTAATTGTAATATTTTCTTTTGAATTAGTGATGATATGCTCTTTCCTCCTATGTTGCATCGCTAGTGGAGGCCACACTTTTCTTATGGCCGTGCATATATTGATGGTTACCATTGAAATAAATGTGGCCCACTACTTTTCTATACCTACATGCCAAAATCATCTTGTAGCGTGAGTTTTTTTAAAATAGCTACACCTCTTTTAAATATATACTGAGGCTTCACAGGGATAGTGTCACTATTCTAATGGCTGCGCCATTGTTGAGCTTCCTCTTGACGTTGAAACTGTAACTTTATTTGGACTGTGCCATCTGCAAAGGTCGCGCGAGCCTTGAACTGTGGCATTACAAGAGGCAACATCATGGTTTTGGAGGTGTTTGTACACTCAATTATATCTTTGTTATGAGCTAAATCTCTTTTGATATTGGCTGCATTCCTTTTACAGACTGGTTGCGGTCCACTCTAAAATTAGAGTGCCAATTCAAACTAAGACTTTGCCATTAGATGAGGCTGGCATTTTGATGAGCTGTGTCACTCTCTTCATACATGAAGTCATTGCCAAAGCTGAGAATTAATTTACCAATTTTTAATATTTAAAACTTTAATTAGAGCACCATTTGATCATGATGCCTTTCTAATGATAGTGTTTCAATAACACTTGAAATTGCCTTGTTTCTATTATTTACAAACCGTTGATTCACTTCCATACCCAACGGTAGTTGTAACATACTCATTGAAGTGGCTAGGAACTTTTTGAATGGAGCCTGCAATAATCTCTTCTATTACATGTATCTTCTAAATATTATGAACTGTGACATGCATTCAAACTATATTCAAATAGTACCCAATTTGATAATGGTGACACCTCTCCGTATGCCTGCAACAAAAACTAGAAAGAGAAATAGAAAGCCACTAATATGACATACATAAAAAATTTCAAAATGGAGTGCAAAAAATTGTACAACAATTCTTGGCGACTGGCTAGGAAAATAGGCCTACCTATTTGAATCTAGATTCCCTGGTTTGCAGAATGATCTTATCCATTAGGAATATAGAGTCACGTTACTCTAAAAACACATCTGTATCCCAAAACTGATACACAACTGAAACTAAAAACAAAGCATTAAATCTAAGACACTAAATTACTGAGACTGAAGCATGTGTGAACCGCAGAGACTGACCACATATCCTTATAGCAACAACTAGTATTATTAGAAGAAAACTCACTAAAATTGAAAACTTATGCTACCACTGTAGCCTATTCCGAAAACTGAAACTAATCACTGACAATAGAAACATACAAGAACATGCCCATTCACCGAGAACAAAATAACTGCCATGTATGATTATGTTGCTTCAATTTCTCCACATCAAACTGAAAATGAACTAGATAAACTGTATGAAGAAATACAACAATATTTTGTACCTTTTTACTTCTCTACACTCTGGAGATTCTCTCTTTTCTTCAAAACACCATTCATGCTTATCTGGTTGCTGTTCATGCTCCAGTGGAGGGTGGGAACGGAAAATAAACTATTAGAGTTCATACCTTTTCTTGTATTTAAAAGATTCTGTCAACAATATTCGACCAGTGACCTCTCCACCAGAATGGCAACCCATGACAGTATCAAGAATAGGTAGGCAAGTGACAGAGTTACCAAGAATAGTCTTGAATCTGATCAGAATTCCCTCTTGTAAGAATAAAGGTGTAAAATCTAACTTAGTTTGTGATTCTTGAATTTTACAAATCTCCTTTTGGTTCTCATCATCTTGTAGCTGCAAATCTTCATCAAGAAGGAGGGTATAACCTTTTTTCAGAATAGAAAATAGATCATCTCTTTGATCTTCCTTTTCTTTAAAATCTTCCTCATAATTTGCTGCAAGAGGCCTTATAAATGAACCTTCCACTTGCTCAATCGTAGGATCTTCTGCATCCAATAACTGATAGCCTTGTTGAAAAAGTGAGAACAAATCTTCATCATACTGCTCCTGATGCATACCTATGCTATCTTCTTCAAAATGTGAAACCTCATGACTGAAACTAGAACACCCTGGGTTTGTCGATGCAGAAATCTCCTTTACAACTGCCTCTTCAAGATGAGGCACATACTGTTCATCACTGCTTATCCAGTACTTTTCAGCTTCTAGAAGTGCCACTTCATCATCATTATCTGAATCTTCTTTGTTACATGACTAAAATTTTGAATCACATATTGCCACATATGTCTGATACTGATGATTATAAGAACAAGCTGAACAAATAGGAGTCACTTCCTTGCTAGTATTATGATCTTTGAGACTCAGATCTTCTTTAACATCAAAATGAAAAAAACACTTGATCTGAACTTCCTATGTACAGATTTATAGATATAGAGGCTTGTAATGCATAACTGTAAGGACTATTGGGTCTCTTTTGTGCCTGAGGGAGGGTTCCTTCTATGAATGGATCACATTGGTATTATTGTTCATAAGGATATTGAGGCATTAAACATGGATCAGCATAGTACATGTTTTGGTATTTTAACTCATTTAGCTCATGGGTGATGGTTTTTATAAGTTCTTTTACCTCCATCATCTCCTCATGATTTGGCAAATCAGTAGGGAGGGTGGGTGGACTAAAATTTGTATGTATCTGGCTACAAGAAAGAACTCGAGATAGGTTATTTGCGTGAGGCATCAATTGTTTTAAGGGTAGAGGAGGCAATTTATCAAACAATATGAGGCTACTTTCAGCCTTAATGGCAAGATCATATGACTGAGGAAGGGTTTCACCTCCTACGGCTTGGATCATCACAGAGATCTCAGGATCTAGAGCTTTTAAATAGTAAAGAAATGGAAAAATTGGGGATGGCCTGATATCAATAGAAAATTTCTTCCATACCTTATCAAATCTTGAAATGAAATCATGTATGGGCTCCATAGAATGCCTCTTAATGGTGATGAGGTTCTTGGTAAGAATGCTAACATCTATCCTTTCTCTAAACTGATTGTAGATGAGTCCACCAAGATGATCCCATCCAACGGTTGAACCAGGTTGCAAGCCTCTGTACCATTTGAGGGATGATGCCAGCAACAAGAGAGCATGATTCTTAGTCATGACATTATGAATAGCACATAAACTTGCACCATCTTGAATGTGACCTACAAGGCAAACTGAACCATCTCTAAGAAAGTAAGGTAATGCCTTCCAAGCTGTGTCAGGAACTTGACCCTACTACTGAAAAACAAGAGGACTAGAATTCCAAGTCACAAAGGGTAGATCTCTAACTATATTCAGGTGCACATAGATACCAGGGGCTTCCATGGCCTGTAAAGGCAAAGATCTGAGAAAGGACCTCCAGTAGAGTCACTAGATGGATGATTCATGCTCCTATGAGAAGATACTTTTGTGATTTACCACCAAAACCACAAAATGAAGGGCAAAGATTAACTGAAAATAAAGAGCAAAGTCTTGAATCCAGTCCCACCATGGTCACCAGAAACTATTGATGCATAAATTTGTGGGTTTAATCCAGCATCAACATGGGAGGTTTTTGAGATGTGGGATTGGCCTCAGAAACGACCACCAGATTTTAAGGAAGCTAGCTCTTTCATTCTTTCAATGGGGTTTGGGAAAAGGTTAGAAAGAAAACTAGATTATGGAAAATAAATGCTTAAATCTAAGGCGATCCAGTGGATTAAAAACTCAGTTGCATAGTGTTAACTTTGAAAGATTTGACTAGAATTAAAGAGAAAAATGCATGATTAAAACTCAGTTTAAGAAACATGCTTAACATAGGTAGAAGAAATAGAGAAATTAAAAGAAAGAAATAGAGATATCCAAGTATGCACAGAACACCATCTCATTATTTAAATAACAACAAGTTATAGAGGCAAAGGTTGTTGCACAAAATAACTGTTACTTCTCATAAAGAAAGAATTGCAAAGGCAAAAAGAAACCCTATCTACTAGCTGCATAAAATATTTGATCTGATAAAACTTGTAGAACACTAAATCCTCTCTCTCATGATACTGACATATTTGCATTTTTAGCCCCAAAAACCCAACAAAAATATCCCAACGGCCTCAATTGAAAATCTATAATTGACTCCCTTAAATCTGGCACCAATCAGGGAAATAATGGCAAATGAATTGGCAACCAAAATATCTAAACTGAACTGTGGCTTTCTGTTACTTCAATGGCTGAAAATATCTCTATGGTATGAATAAAATCACCCAGCACCACTACTACCTGTAGCTTGCCATTAAAATGAAACATTGCTGCCACTTATTTTAGGGTTTCACTTTTTTATATCTCCCGTGAAAGAATAAAATAAGAGTCATTTTATTTATTTTTAAACAAAGCAATTAGCCTCATGAAAGGGCCTACCATGTCACATGTTTCAATTTTATAAAGATTTCAATCTTTATTTAAAACTAAAAACTTCCCATGGCTGCTTAAAATGAGATTCATGTATTTAATAAGTTTTCAACTTATTAAAAGAGGGCCCACCATCATATTTAAAATGAAACTTGTATTGAATAAGAGACATAGCTTTTAGGCCTCACGTGAATCATGATGCATTAAGTAAAATGAAATAAAATTTCATTTCCTTCCTTTGGGTGGTTCCACGTGGTTTCTTCCACACTCATTCTTTAGCTACTCTTCATTTCTACTTGCACGTGGCCTTCTCCGCACCATTTTACTGTTTCTTTCATTGCCTTCCGCATCTAACATGTGTCATCTTCCACTTCATTTGAACTGGGTTCCTCCATTTGATGTGAAACAACATTTACTCTGGCTACCTTTTAGACTCATTGTTGTGTATATAAATGACGCCTCTTTCACTCTTCATGATGACTGCGCCTCATACTACACTTAATCAAGTGTTATTTGATATTGTCTGAGTTCTTTTATACATAGTGCCCCTTGAGTACGCCTAAATCACTTGGCTAAGTGGAGCTTTGTCTCTTATTTGGTTGCCCTTTGAATTAATCATTGATAGCCCCCTTATCTGAAACTATAATATTTCTTATTCTCTGTAGCTACACCTTCATCTATTGAGTTCTTTCTCTTAATGACAAGTCCGATCCTCTTATGCTTGTGCTTAAAATATAATGACTAGATTCACCTTGTAGAGGCCGAGCTTCTATTTTTGAGAGATGGTGCCGCTAGACTTATCCTCTATCACACCATTAGATATATGGCGCACTTGATTATAGAGATAGGTAACTCGCTTGATGCTCGGGCACTGCCTTTTAATTGTAATCTTTTCTTTTGAATTAGTGATGATATGCTCTTTCCTCCTGTGTTGCATCACTAGTGGAGGCCACACTTTTCTTGTTGCTATGCATATATTGATGGTTGCCATTGAAATAAATGTGGCTCACTACTTTTCTTTACCTACGTGCCAAAATCATCTGGTAGCGTGAGTTTTTTTTAAAATAGCTACACCTCTTTTAAATATATGCTAAGGCTTCACGGGGATAGTGCCACTATTCTAATGGTTGTGCCATGGTTGAGTTTCCTCTTGACGTTGAAACTATAACTTCATTTGGACTGTGCCATCTACAAAAGCCGCGTGAGCCTTGAACTGTGGCTGTAATTTGGATAGAGTCTGCGGCATTGCATGAGGCGGCATTTTGGTTTTGGAGGTGTTTGCACACTTAATTATATCTTTGTTACGAGCTAAATCTTTTCTGATATTGGCTACATTCCTTTTACAGACTAGTTGTAGTCCACTATAAAATTAGAGTGCCAATTCAAACTAAGACTTCACCATTAGATGAGGCTAGCATTTTGATGAGTTGTGTCGCTCTCTTCGCACATGAAGCCATCACCAAGCTAAGAATTAATTTGCCAATTTTTAATATTTAAAACTTTAATTAGAGTGCCATTTGATCATGATGCCTTTCTAATGACAGTGTTTTAATAACACTTGAAATTGCCTTGTTTCTATTATTTACAAACCGTTGATTCACTTCCATACCTAACGGTAGTTGTAACATACTCATTGAAGTGGCTGTGAACTTTTTGAATGGAGCCCACAATAATCTCTTATATTATGTGCATCTTCTAAATATTATGAGCTGTGACATGCATTCAAACTGTCTTCAAACAATGCCCAATTTGATAATGATGACACCTCTCTGTATGCCTGCAACAAAAATGAGAAAGAGAACCAGAAAGCCACTAATATGACATACATAAAAAATTTCAAAATGGAGTGCAAAAAATTACACAACAGAAACATAACATGAACTTAACTAAAATAGGTCAGCACACCCTTCAATCAACCTTATAATTCTACTATCCATATAAATAGTCACCACTCAATCACCAAGTCACTTAGGTCAGGTCTGCACACATATGGCAATGAAGATAAAGCATGAAATAACCAACTATTCATAGGAAATGGTACTTGCAAAACAACAAACACTCTAAAATTTGGATAGAGTGAACTTCAACTACTACTGATCATCACCTAAAGACTACATGCCAAAAGGATCAAATGTAGTGGAATGCAAAGCATTCCAATTTGATCTCTACAACTCCAAGCTTGATCTGCACAATCCGGTACTTTATTGCTTCTAACTTTCACTACGTAAGGTATTAAGAGATGAAACTTTGGAATTAGACTCCTTGAAGACTCACAATTCTTATTCTAGAACCACAAGCCAAGATGTTACAATGCAGAGAAATGCAAAGAAAATTACCATGCCATGTCTTGGAAAAAGACTTTGGTCATGCCTTAGATAATTTTGTCAAAAAGAGTTGGATGAAAAGTTAAGTATACCACTGCTCCACAACCTCCTAAAAGGCACTTATGAGTACATACCAAGTATGAGGAAGTTCAATATGAACTTTAGAAGATAAGGTGCTTGCAAGTCATTCTTCTAGACTTTAGTAATGTTGACTCTGCATCTACAACATACTTTGCCATCTTGTGTTCTTCTGCAACATACCTTGCCAAACTATAAACATCATGCTGACTCTACATCATATTGTGGATAGTCATCACTATGAGTTGACATCAATGACAACACAATATACATATTGCCAACACTTCTTCCTTTGGGTTTGTCTTGTTATTATTATTATGGAAAAAACACATTCATGCATTAGCAACTGTTAATGTCTGAAGAAAATGTTATGCAGTGAGCTCATAGGTCCATGTATTGAACTCAGTAGCTCTGATACCAGATGTAACATGCCTTCTCATAATAATTGGATTTACACAGTTCCAAAATTACTAGAAAGGTAAATGAACATAATCATCAACAAACATTTGTTTATAATCATATAATATTTGCATAATGACAAGGAAATAATAGCATATCTTTTCTGAATATTTTCAAAACCTGAAAAAATTGTATCATATTCAAAGATAGCATTTTAGTAAAACCTTTCACTTTACATTTACAATATTTTTCTCTTGTAAATAAGAATAATTTTACATAAATTTGATTGTCAAAAGTCATAACATGAAATGTATTGCATCTGGAATCTTGATACATCTATTTTTATAAGTCTCAGCATGGCTTCTTCTTGGGAGGGAAAGCATCACTCGAGAGCTTTATCTCCAACCATAGACCAGTAGTGCCTTGCACACCTTCCTTCTTGGAAGTAGCCCTACCCTTCACAAAGAGTATAAATATAAGGAACCAATAGGTTTTCTCCATCTGAGTTTCTAGTGTTGTGTCCTACATAACCAGCATGATCATACAACTATAGACTCCTTCTAACTAAGTATGATCATGCAAATCTGGAGTATAATGAACTGACTAATGCATGCAAAGATAGATGCATTACTTTGGCCTAAGATTCAATATAAATAGATATTCACAATGAATGTAGTCGTGAGTTCACACACCTCTAACTCAACTTTGAAACTATCTCATCCTATAGTGAATTTAATTTGACTAATACTAGTCACAGAGTGACTTGACTAAGTTTCACCCATAGTCCACCTGACTTAGATTTTTATTCCTGAATTCTGGAGTACAATACAAAGGATGGTTCAAAATGAGGACAGTCTTTCAAAAAGCCTCTGGTTGCAACTTGCAACATTGAATCTATGACTCCTTGTGAATCCACACCTTTTTTGAAAAGTTTATATTCTTGGTTTTTGTGTCTAATATAAACATAGAGAATAATTTTATCAATAGCTTCTTAATTCATCCAAGGTACTTATCTTGGTCTAAGGATTCTCATCTAATCCTCATTAATAATAAATATATTTGGTTTAAGTCAACAACATAACCATAAGAAGAATTATACATTTACTACATATCTAGGTTACTCTTAGAGATTTATCTTCTCTAATCCCATCATACAAAATAACATTTAAACTCTTATCGTATGTAGGTAAAAAGAATATATTGGCATACCATTATAATAACCAACTCTACTACTTCAAATTTCATTTTGATTACTTTCCAATCAAGGCCAGGTGAATGTAATCGTATGATAGGGTTATATCAACCACTAGTCCTCCTTAGACTACTATAATATTGGTTGTCTTAATATTATAATGTTTCACAAAATTTACTTTTAATCACAGTAATACATTTTCATAATAACCATTATTTTTCTCTCAAACTAATATCTTCTAATTATGGGGCTTGAGAGCCTAATATCTTATAATATGGGGCTCGAGATCCTAATATCTTGTAATATGGGTCTTGAGAGTCTAAGTCTCGACCCATTATTTTGCTAATAACATTCTTGTTAACTAACACAGGTGAGATTCCTCAATAAGAAATAAGATAAAGAATTTTTAAATCAATCTTTCGGCATTCTCTCATGCAATTAGAAGCAGATGACAACACCTGAAACTTCTAGTTAACAACTAGATTACCAGTATCATGGATTCACAGATAAGCTTAATAATCAAAATAATGGCTTTCAATGTACGCCAATGCTATTATTTTTTTATTGAGCTAGTCAAAAGTATTGTTGTACATAGACTTTCGGTATAAAAACCTATGGTAAGAATAATTTCATACATACACAGTCAATTGCCTATCTTTTTATAGAGAAAACCCTTGGCTATCATTTTGTCTAACATAAGTTGTTGTTATTGATGGGAGTCTCATGGAAAATAGTTTAAGACATTACTACTATCCTGTAGGTATCAACCCACTATAACAATTTTAAAAATACACAGTATAAGTTTATTGGCCTGTATAAGCACCAGATAAACACCACTGTATAGACATGCATTGATGGTAAAGATGAATAAATACATTCTTTGATAGTAGAGATAAATATAGATGTGCTTCAAGCAAAACTTTGACTGTAACTTATGTATACATAAGTGTACCTGTACAAGGTTTGGTCATAGACCTTATTTAGCTACGGATCATTCTTTGTTGTCCTTCTTCCAAGAATTGTCATGCTCTCTATCTTTCTACATTCTAGAGTCTCTTTTGTTGTTGCTCTTTTCCCATAATCTTACTAACTTCCTAAAGGTTGTTTCTAACACAAATATACTTCCTGCACCCATGGGGATAACTTCCCAATCTCTTGTGAAATCTCCCTGAAAAGGACATGCAATCATGGAGATGTTCTTTCTTTGCAAAGATCACTCTAAACCATTGATGGTTTTCCCCACTCTCTCCATATTATTTTGGAGTATGGGGTTGTGCACCAGTACGTGAATGTAGTGGCTTTCCATCGATTGCAAGATTATCACAACATGATAAGAACTTAAGACTTAAATAAACAAATACACTTTTACAATATATATTATTAATATATAAATAAATAAATATAACATATTTCAATATAGTGGTAACATTACCACCATTACAGATGTTGGTATAAGTCATTTGACAAGGTGTGAGTATGGGGTTGAGGTTTTCTCCCCCCTCACAACCTTGCGCTGATGTCAACATAAATAAATAGGTAATAACTAGAAAATATATAGGAAAGTTCCAACAAAGGAAAATTGTTAAACTCTTAACAACATTAATATTTCTTGAATAACACTTTATCCATATCAAACAAGGTCTAACGTTGGGAAAATCTTTCCTAAAGATGCAGAGCATGCAGCGGATGATGACAACCAGGGTGAAAAACCCATTAAAACCCACAAATGACGATTACTGTCAATATCAGCAAGATATCTCTAATGTCTCACCGACTTAGACCACTCCTTCCTTATCGGGCTGACCTACCTTATCGGCCGCTTCTTAATTTCTTTCACCGACAAGCCATCTCTCTCTGATGGATAAGGTCCATCACTCAGACTTACACCATTAGTGTAACTTCATGTCTGTCTCCCAATGCGTAAACTTACACCGATGAGTATTCATTTGCGTGCTTATCGGCTAGACTCTTATCGATGAAGAATCTCTTTTTTGCCTATCGGTGGGACTTCCACTATCGGAGAACTCCTAGAGTCTTTTGCTGATCTCTATTATCTCCCCGATACTACCAATGTTGGGTTCCATCGTCAGTCAGACTATGACTATTGGCGAAACATTCTCCTCACTCACCGATAGCATATCTCATGCCGATAGACTCTTCGTTGGCAGCACTTTGATAATTGTCACCCTGATTGGTGAAAGTGCCCCTGTCAGCTCAATGCAATTTTCTCAACCTGATGGTCCTTCTCACGCCGATGCCTTCATAAATTTGTACCAAAAACCCTGAGCTCGAGCCGATCTGTTTCTTGGGCAATTTTGACTTAGATTTTATCCTTCAAACCCTAGCACATGAAGATGCTAGGTTTTCTCACTGCATGCAATATTTCAATCCCAAAAGCATGAAGTGTAAAAATAGAAAAATGAGAATGCAAACTAAATTATTGTACATGTCCATTCCACCGATTCAGAGAATCAACTAGTGGAATGGATGAATGAATCCATTTCACCTACAAAAACAAAATTGACTACATAGATAGATTGAAAAATTAGACAAATGAAACAACGAGATCTCCTTTATTTCAATATTAGAAATGCATACAAATATCTGACTTCATAGTCTCACTGCACAATACTGCTCTATCAAATCCAAACACAATGTCTCTGTTTTCATATGCAATACTGAACTGTACTGAACTCTCTCTAAAAAAAAATTGATCTAGGGCATAAATAACTACTCCTCTCGAGTAGTACAGACTCGATTCCCAGCGGCTGGGAGCTTCCAAGTGGCTGGGAGGACAGCTAGCATAACAAACTACAACTTTTGACACATAATCCTAGATTGACTTAAAACATAAGAAATTGTCCAATGGACCTTATTACATCATAGACTAAAAACATACTATAATTAGACTTAGTCTTTATTTCGAAGGGGTGCTCCTGCACCACTAAATGGCAAATCAATAATTGTTGAGACAAGATGGACATAACAAGAAGAGTCGATTACTGCTTACCTGTCTCATGAGGGTTCACTAATTATATAGTACAAGGCTCGAATGGAAAAACTTATTCCTTTCCAAACATCTATTCCCTTCTCTCTGATGATGCTCTCCCTCTTTTCTCGGAGGTGGAAATCTAGTTCCTGGTTATAACTCACAGTCACACAAACTAGGATTAGTGTATCATTAGTAAATCCTTATACATCATAATTTAATAATCTCAATAACATTTAATCACATGTCAAATTCTATGCATTTAATCATGACTCATAAAATCATTGATTTATCTTGACATTTTCTCTAAACGTTAATTCATTAATCCATGAAAATTTATCTACTAATTACATGCAAGTAAATGTAAAGCATAGTCAACGTTTAGGGATGTGACACATAAAATGGATTTTGTACGGATGCTCTCAAAATCTTTGAATTAATTAAGCACTCTTGAACATATCCTAACATTGTAAGAACTTGTTCTTGTGTTCTATTTGCATGCAGCCATGTAGGTGTAGTGAATGAGTGATGTACATACTTTAGTCATATGTGTAACTCTTATTGTTGTAAAGGCTTTAGAAACTTTCAAGAAAATACAATTGGCATGTGTAAAGCCAAATTCCACATCCTTTGCCAGCATCCTCTCTACCTATGGAAAAATCAAATCTTTGGAATAGGGTATGGACATCCATCAAAACATAAAGAAAGGGGGATTTTTGTCAGATATTATAGTTGCAACTACCCTGGTAGACATGTCTACAAAATGTGGAAGCATTAACAATGCACATGAACTATTTGACAAAACACCTCAAAGAGATGCCATCTAATGGAATGCAATGATTGCAAGATATGCACACAATGGATTTGTCGATAAGGCTTTACAAACTTTCAAGAAAATGCAATTGGGAGGTGTAAAACCAAATTCCACAACCTTTACTAGCATCCTCCCTACCCGTGTCAAAATTAGATCTTTGGAATAGGGTATGGACGTTCATCAAAACATAAAGGGGGATTTTGGTTAGATATTATAGTTGCAACTACCCTGGTAGACATGTATGCAAAATGTGGAATCATAGACAAGACATGTGAACTATTTGATAGAACTGTTACCTAATTTCACTACTAGCTCAATCAGGTAGAGCTTTTCAAGTTTTAAAGAAGAGAAAGGTACATTTGTATTTCTGCAGCTACATTACATGCATGTGCATAAATAGAATCAGAAGGATTACATCACACTAGATTGGATTTATACAAATGCAGATAACATAGAAAGGATTGTACAAATCTTTTCAAGAGTAGTAATCTTTATAAAAAATAAATAAATATATAAGGTCTCACACATGCCGTGAGACTAACTATTTCATTGCAAATGAAAAGAGAAACTATACATTTATAGAAAACTAAAGAGATAAATATGCATATGAGGTAGGGTGACTCATCATTGCCTGAATGACAAGTCTTGGTCCTGTTTGTCATGTCTTGTGTCATCCTGTGTTGTCCACTTGTCATGCACTCAGCTGCTCTCTCCTTGCTGCCTCTGGTTATCTACATTAGAGGTTGAAAACTAATGTTAGAGCAATGATGAGGCATCATACATCATATGATATACATCTACAAATATACAGTTTGACTTTTAGATGGAGTAAACTAGTTAGTATAACATGGACCTTTGAGAAAGCAACAAGATAATCAAGAATATTAATCACATGCCCATGTTTTTCCTAACATGTTTGTTTCCTATGCAGGTATAGAGAAAGTTATGTTACTGATTTGTTTATCTCATTTCAGCATGTGGGTTAAAATGTAGCTCCCACAAGGGTTGAGCCTAGCATGCTGCCCTCTTGTGTTTTAAGAGGTATATGAGTCTAAAAGCACTATACTTGTCATCACTGTGCAGGTATTCATCACTCATGACAGTGAGTTGGGATATCAATGTCCTGAATGGTAGATATCATTGTCTTGAATGGTAAATATCACCTCAATGGAATTGCAATGAGTAAAGAAACAGTGGTTCTGAGCATAGAAATAAATACCACTAACAAACTTGCTAGGTCTATAAGAGATCATACAACAAGATTGCAAGTCCAATACAGTGACAAAATTACATGATCATGGTGTAGCAAGGTGGAAACAGTCATACAAAAGATACAAAAGAAATTGAGAAATGGTATTGTTGCAGGACCTTGTATAGTCTTACATGAAGGTTTGTAGAGATACATCATCTATAAGGTGTCAAAAAGGACACATTAGCTTATGGATATTTTGAGAAAGGTATGTACTTTGACTAAGACCTTGAGACCTATATAAGATCATTCAACTGGTCTAAGGACATGTAGGATAGGAGCAGACTATGCTCAAGCTCATGAGATCCTTGGATAAGTTGTTCATTATCACGTAAAGTTGTGTATACCCACCATAATGAGAACATGAGGATATATAAGGATATCAACAGTCACTGCATATTACAAGTGTAGTTGGGTTCAATAGTGAAGGTTGCAGGACTTGCAAAAAGCTTCTAAAGGGTCAGAGGATGGTCAAAGATAAAAGACAAATAAGATGTTTTGTAATTACATCACATGCAGGTTTAAAGGACTATTAGAGATGAAGTCTGCCAAGGAGTTCATTGTCTTTACCTCCAGCATTGGTTTGAGACAGTGACAAGACAATGTGAAGCACTAAGTGACAGTTTTTGTGACAGTCCACAAAGGATGATATAGAGGGAATCAAAGGGTGTGTAGGGGACAAGTAATTAAATGGATTGTTGAACAATAAGTCTTGTATGAGGCAATGGTAGTCACGAAGGTGAATGTATTAGTCAAAGGACAAAAATGAGCAAGACAGTCAAAGGAGTAGTCACCTGTCAACAACAATGTAAGGTAACAACCATGCTAGTAAATACTTGTAGCCACAAAAAGAGAACAAAAGAGATATCATGGACATCCATGTATCATATCTTTGTGCAGAGTGATCAAAGAAAAGTTCTAGAGGCTTGAGTCTCCTATGTAAACTCCATTATCATGAAGACATACAGAAGAAGAATGAAGACTGTAATGACATGAAGCAATACAGTCACACTTTAAGGACTGTCACCAGAACATGTAGTCCCATAGTGCGACAAAAAAGACAACGCTACAGGAGTTAGTGTGAAAAAAAGCACAGTGAGGCACATTAGGGTCCCTATGATAGAAGGTGAAGAGATCAAGCAATTCTTAGGGTCTTTATTTGGGTTTAGAAATAGTAAACGAGTTAAAAGAGTAGAGAAGATAGTCACAAAATAATAGTTGACTGTCATAAAAATGAAGGTCATAGTCATTTAGAAATGACTGTGTTTAAACCTAAGAGGAGCATCATGTAATGAAGTCCATACAAGGTTTGCAAGTTCTTCTTCTTAATTTTAGCCATGGTTTCTCTTTCTATACAAGGAAATGTGTGAGCAAATTTCATGATAGATAGTAAAAAGAGTCTGGGACAGTGGTTAAGATCTCAGAAAAATTTGTGATTGTCAAGAATGAAATCTTGAAGAAAGACTTAGTTGTGGTATTAAACAATGGACATACAATGACCAGATATTATAAGTTATGGACAAATGAAAAGTATAGTCAAGGATAAGGAGAGTGGAAGGATTTGAGGGATGCACATCAAGATAAGATCATATACACCATTCCAAGTCTTTGAAAGCCTTATAGGAGTATGTATGGTAGATTATAGCTCTGCGAACATTTTGCAAGGGCTTATTAGTAGTTTCAAGGGAGTTTGACAGTGCATAGTCACAGATTCTCATACCTATTTAGAAGTACTACATAGATCCTATGGAGAAGAGGTTTCCAAGCTTTGAGTTTGTTATGAGATGATAAATATAGTTAATAGGAGCAGTATATTGCAAGAAACTTGAAGATTTTAAATAGATACAGGGACAAGTACCCAGGATGTTACAAAATATACCAAGTTGAACCAGCTCAAAGATACAGAGGAGGTAAAATACTATAGGGTTTGTTCTTTTAAAACCCTAAACTAAGTTTAAAGAAGTTCAGTCTTCAATGATGAGGAAAAGGCTGACAGAGTACTGCAAAGCATGATAATATCATACACACAGAAGCAGCTCAACAAAGAATAAATCTTTTCTTTTACGTCTATAGCTAAACAAAGGAAAATGTAGTTTGTAAAGTACATTTTGGCTATAGCCATGAAAGAAACAAAGCATTTATCATTTTCTTCAAAATACAGGAAGCAAAAATAATGTAAAGCTATAGTTTTAAGCTTTAGATAAGGGACCTTTCTTCTCACCTGAGTAAGCTTGTAACCTTCAGTGTGAAGATATAGTAAAAAATCCTTCAAAACTCCTCAAAAACCCATAGAGCAGTCTCTACTACAAAATGAAAAAAGTGAAAAGTTGTTTTCTTGTTTTAGGGTTTCAACCCTAAAAGAGCCCGATGGATTTTTGCATATTTTTTTAAACTTTTGTATCCTATCACAATTAGCCTGAGGTCCAAGACTTGATCCTTAGGTTATGATAGATATATTATCCCATATAATAATGCCTCGATGTGGTGTGGTCCACTTTCTTAATACTTTTGTATTTTGTTCCCTCTTGACAGAGTTAGCACTTTGGTGTTCTCTTTTCTTTTATTTTTTTTCTTTTGCATAAATATAGAATATAAAACATTTAAACTTAAATGATGGAGTTATAAATCATTTAAAAGTTTATTGTTATCCTCAAAATGCAAAAGAGGTTGTGAAAGACATATGCAAAGTATTAATTGACCTTGGAGGTTGGCATACACATGCCAAATATATAGCTACTCAATTGCCTTAGAGATGGGTGGTTTGAATAAGTCATGAGGGTATTTAGTGATGGAGTTGATGTTTTGAGAGCATCTAGGAGGTGTTTTATTGCCTTTGGAGTCCTTTAGGAGTGGTTTTCATGTGGCATCATGTTAGACCAAGTCTTGATAGACTTTTTCCCTTATTTTGAGCTCTTTTGGAGGAGATTTAGGTGCTAGATTTGGGGTATTTCTGTTGTATCTAACCCAAGGTGGTTTCTAGCTCCTTGTTTGGTGGAACCAATGGGATAGTGATGGATATAGTCACTTTTGTGACTCTTTTGTAGACAGCTCTAATTATGCAACTTTTGGAGACTTGTGATTTTACAATCCTTGCTCAGATTTGGACATATTTTTGTAACTTATTTTACTTGATATGAAATACAGTAGAGACCTTGAGTATATTTGATTGAAGATTTTGCCTACTTATCATTTTTGAATCATTGTGCTTAGCAACTGATTGATGAAGTTAATTGTGAGGTAATTGTATTTCCTTTTAGTTTTGTCTCAGATTTTAGAGCCTTTGTGCAGAAAACATAATAATGTAGGTTACAAATTGTGTCAAGGAGGTGTGATTTGCTTTTTAAGTTGTGAAGTTATCTTCCTCTTATAAGTTTTGAACATTTGGACTTGTTTGTGAAATACTTATGCAAAGTTATAATAGTGGTAAGTCATGCACCTAGTTTTTCTGTCATTTTACCAAGTGTTTGAATTTGGTATTTTAATGTTCCTCATTTAGTTAGGTGTATCACCCATTAGAGTTTAGTTTCAGTCTTAATGCATATGTTTCTTACCCTTTTCCTTGTCAAAACCATAGAATAGTTAGTCTTAGCTGATATAAAGTTAGGAAGCTAGCCTTCTCCAGAGATTCACTCCAGTTTTTAGGTGACCCACAGCCATAGGACTGTTTCCATGTTCCTCTAGAGTACTAATTTTCTACAAATTAGTAGCGTGTGACTTTCAGAGATAACAATTTTTGGCATGCCCAGTGAGATTGTGAACTAATTTTCAGTCCATTTTATACTTTTGTTACTGCTATTTGGTGTGTACAGTAGTTGATTTATGCCTTTTGAGGTGTTTTAAATACATACCTAGCGACTCCGAAGCTTTGGTTTAGTGAAAACTAGTGTAGAACAGTTCATGCATTGCTGATATTGGTGTGTATGTTAGCAAAACCTACCTTGGGAGGTGTTGGTTATTTTCTAAGACTGGATGCTTGTTCCCAGTTATCCCTACAAAGTAGCCATCATTGATCAATAGGATCCCCAAAGCCAAGGGCCAACAGTACAGGAGATAGACTCTATAAATATCTCCTCTTCTTCTTTAGGCTCTGCAGAACCAAGGGGGGTATTCCCTATTCAACATCTATGAAATTCATCTACAAGTTAGCTGGGATGTTGACACAAAGAAGATAAATCCTCTCTTATGCAGACCAAAGCTATGAAATAAGTGCAAAGGGGCTAGCTTTGGGCCTATGCTTAGTCAAGAATCAGAGGATTTTGGTCCTCAAAACTACTTCTGATGTCCTAAAGGTTTGTATTAAAAGTTCGAGTTTGATTTGTATTTGGATGCAAAACTAGGACCTTGGTTGTAACCTCAACACAAAACTAGATTGGTGCCTATCCAGGGCTCGGAGTCAATCGACATACACATGTGAATGGTTATCATAAGCTTAGATCATTGACTAGATTTCAAGGGGATTTTTAGTGTCTGCCTTACAGATACTTCCCAAAAATTAAGTGCTTAATCATTCATACTTGATGGTATCCCTATTACAACATACTTTCTCAATGATTAACCTAAAACATTTAATTTGTTCCTTGAACAAAGGTAGGAGATTAAACATTCAATACAAAAAACCCATATCCTTAAATCTTAAATAACCCTTAGCTATTCTGATTCAAAAGAGAATATGCCCACAGCTTGGAGACAAATAATTAAACACATGCAACAAAGCATTTCTCATATAAAACAGCATGAAACCAGTTAACTTATGCATAAAACATACAACATGAGATTCATAAACTCACAAGACACCGAAAATAGAGCCACCAACGAAGTTGTATTTCATTACAGCACCAAAATTTGTCCAGTTTTCAACCACCCTGAATGACACAGTTTGGCCCTCTTATAGCCAGACTATGCACCCAACAAATTAATTACATGGCAAGTCAAAAATCCTACTAGATACAATGCACCAGAAAATGACACCCAAATCATTAAAAGCGTAGGCAGAATAGGAAAGAAAAATAGGTGAGCTCGGGATCAACACCGCCGCCTAGGGTTTTTTCATTAAAATTGGGTGGTTGGCCAGTCAACCATTGGCCCATGCCTCTGCAAATAGCCAATAATGGCTCACCTACTCGCAGCTCCTCTTAGAAAATGTGACGTCGTGTCCATGAAGTTTTCTCACCTAAAACATGATTGCATATGCAAAGAAAACCATTGCTAGCAGTTTGAAACACAGTCGTTGATCATATCTCCCTATCGCTGAGATCAATGGCTCCAAAACATACTGAGAAGTTGTCAACCAATGACATCATGCCATGTAGGCACCTTGCTCCTCTATCGCTAACTTTTCCCCTCTCTATTTTGCCCTTTTCACCCTTGTATATGCATGCACAAATGCATATACAATCACTTTTCCAATCTTTGTATATGTAGGATGCATATACATACAACAGCTTCTTTGACTCATCGGGGCCCACCATTTGTATATCGACCCCTTGCATATCGTGAACATGCAAGCACATTATACAATCCATGGACCTCAAATTTCAATCACTGTATTTGATTCCTCGTCCACATCTAGGCTGTATGTCTTTCCTTTGTATGTCGGGTTGTATGCTGCACATACAAATCCAATATACACTCTGCGGACTTCAAATTTTTGTACAGTGGATTGAAAACGCTTTGAAATCTGGGTTGTATCTCTCCCTGCACATTGCACTATATATTGGTATATACAATGCATGATATACATGCCACGGACCTCAAATGACTATGAGGTGCTTTGAAATTCAAATCAGGTCCGGTTTGCATCTCCTTACTTGTACATTTCCTTGCATATCACATGATACAAATGAGATACACATACAATGGACCCCAGCCATTTTATCCATCAGATTTGAAAAACTTTCAAATTCAGGCCTTGTAACTCCTTTTGTTTGTATATCGGCATATACAATGCCATATACATGCAAGCTACGGTTTTCAACACCTTATCTACTAGATTGGAATATCCCCTAGAATCTGCAATGTATCTTTCCTTTGTATCATTGTTTTGTATATTTCGAACACACAACATGGATATACAAAACAAAACATGCAATTCAGATCTTAAACCTGCATCAAGCAGAATGTAAAACTCCTCGGGTCCGGGCCTTGTATATTTGATTGCATGCGCCAGCATACAATTGCCTTTGTATGCAAGTGGTGGGCCCGACCCCTTGTCTTTCTCCTTTGCACATTGACTTTTTCTTTGTATGTGCCTCTTGCATATTTCTGATGTACAATCGGATTTGTATATCCGCGGGCCCCACCACTTGTATATCGGCCCCTTGGACATTCTTTCCTTGCATATGCATCAGCCAATGATACATTACATTGTAGCAAATGCATGTCTATGCCTTTTATATTTTCCATTGTATAACTCCATATGCATCAGCTACAGTGAACCCGATATACATTCAACACAGTAACCTCCTTGTATGCCACCAATGCATATTTTCATTGCATGTTTTCTAATGTATGTAGCCATTGTATGTTCAAACATACAACACAAATATGCAAGTAAACCCGATATACAACTGCAGAATATTCCCGAGAATTTGCGATAGATTCCCCCTTGTATATGCAAACTTGATATGCATCCCGAAATGCATATAACTAATTTTTTTACCATTTTTGAAAGCCGATGTACATTTTTGAGCCTACCAACATACATTTGCACTTGCACATACAAAAACTTAGGATTTTCATAAAGCGTGATAGAAAAAATAGTAAAACATTGCATGTGGGTCGAGGAACAATTTAACCTAAGGCATTAAGGGTTTGAAGGGATAAAAATAGAAGCCTGCAAACTCAATTTCAAAACTATAACCCTAGGTGAGCACCACTAGTGGCTCCGACTGGGGATGTGCAGATGCAAGACTGCAGCGAGAACCAAGCTACTCTGGGGTGACTAGACAAAATACCAAACTCAAAACATGATTGACTATACAAGGCATGTACAAAATATTTACATCTAGTTTACAGTGTGAACACAAGATAAGCATTTATGGGAAGTAGGGTTTTAGGAACTGACCGTGCACAAGTAATTCCAATAATTCACCACTTAGGGCTTGGAGAAAATAGGAATCTTCTCCATGAGTGTCGCTGATTTGGTACGGGCCTACCCATAAGGGCTTAAATTTACCATGCTTGCCTTTATCCTAGTTCCTTGCATTCCATACAAGGACCAAATCACCTATCTGAAAATTTCTTTCTATAGCCTTTTTATCAAACAGATATTTTACCTTTTGCTATCTCTTGATGTTTGTTTTATGTGCCTCCCTTCTCATTTCATCTAGTGCAACTAGCTGATTTATTCTTTCAGTCATTGAGTCCTCAAACTCCTCCTCATTTTCTTGTATGAATTTATAAACTGGTAGGAGGTTGTTCATAGGCAATTTAGCTATCGTACCATACACTAGTTAAAAAGGTGACCTTCTAGTTACTTTCTTCACTATCACTCTGTCAGCCCACAATGCCATTTTTAGCCTTGAATCCCAAGCCCTTTTATTTTTATCTACCATTCTTTTGACAATTTTCATGAGGCTTTTGTTGCTTGACTCTGCTTGACCATTTCCATGCGGATGATATGGTGATGCATGTAACAAATTAATCCCATAATTGTTGCAAAAATCAATAAATTCCCCAGATTTGAAGCACATAACATTATCTATGACCACTTTGGCTGGTACTCTAAATCTGATTAGAATTACAACCAAAATCCATTTAGTGAAGTAATTAGTAGCAACCAAAATCTAGCTATGTCCTCCACTTGATTTTTCTAAGATTTCCCCTATAAAATCAATTCCCCATTGCTGAAATGGAGCTTCTATAGTTATAGTCCTAAGGGGCAATGCACCTTCATATTTTAGCTTTCCTGAGAACCTTTGACAAGGATCACATTTTCTTACCATTCTTTGTGCATCTGAGAAAAGAGTTGGCCACCAGTAGCCAGCTCTAAGAATTTTGTGGGCTATTGTCTGGGCAGTATAGTGTCCACCACACACTCCATTGTGCATGTCACTTAGAATATCCTTAGCCTGATTTTCATCCATACACCTGAGTAGTACACCATCAGGATTTTTCCAATATAACTCTCCTTGAACTATGATGTATTTAATAGCATGTAGCTTCAAGGTCCTCTTCTGATTATCACTGAGATGGGAAGGATAGTTCAAATTCTGTAAATAGTGTACTATGCCATTATATCATTCAGATTCTGACATATTTATAACTTCATTATGTACTACATTCACTTAGGATGCCTCTAGATTTGATTGTGTCATCAATTTTGCCAAACCTTGTCCTCTTACCAATTTTGTGATCTGTATTTCAATGTTGAACTCTTGCAATTTGTTTATCCATTTGCATCTTCTTCTAGTTACCTCCTGTTGAGTAAAGATATCTTTAACTACTACATGAGGCACATATGCAACTATATGAGAGCCTACAAAATATGGCTTGAAAATTTTGACTGCTCTAACCAGTGCATATGTGTGCTTCTCCATGATGTCATACTTCAACTCAGCAGCCTGCAATGACCTGCTAAAGAAAGCTATAGGTTGTTCAAAACCTTCTTCATTTTTTTGCAATAAGCATGCAACAATAGTATGGAAAGAAGCAAATGAGAATAGCTGAAAGGGCTTAGAAAAATTAGGAGATTTTAGCACAGGAGCCATCTTTATAGCCTCTTTTATGTTCTAGAATGACTTAGTTGCTTCATCTTCCCATTTGACAATTGCACCTTTCTTCAACATTTTAGAGATATCTTTTGTGGTCTCTGCAAAGTTAGGAACAAATCTTCTAACAAAATTAATTTGCCCAAAGAAGGACTGGATACCCTTCACTATTCTAAGGATCTGAATTTTGTCAATTGCAGCCACCCTTTCAAGATCAATCCTGACTCCATCCTTGGAAACAATGTGACCAAGTAATTTTCCTTCCACTACCCCAAAAGCACATTTCTTTGGGTTGAGTGAGATGCCATATTCCAATGCTCTAATAAAGATTTGTTCTAAGTGCATACAATGTTGCTCCTCCTTTCTTGAATAGGCAGTTAAATCATCCTGATATATAGCCAGGATTGAGTCAATCAATCCTATGAAAACAACATCCATAGCCTTCTGAAATGTAGCACCTGCATTTGTCAATCCAAATGGCATTCTCACATATATGTAGGTTCCCCATGGAGTGGTAAAGGCAGTCTTATATTGTTCAGATTCTTTTACCTTTACCTGATTGTATCCTAAGAATCCATCCATCATGGATAAAAGTTCACAGCCAGTCACCTTCTGGAACATGGCTTCCATGTTTGGCAATGGATAATTGTCCTTCAAAGAAGATACATTCAGATTTCTAAAGTCCACACAAAGTCTTATGTCACCATTCTTCTTTCTGACTGGGACAAGGTTGGACACCCAAGTTCAGTGTCTGATGGGCATAATTATTCAAGCCTCCCTAAGCTTCA
Source organism: Cunninghamia lanceolata (assembly GCA_027924645.1). NCBI lineage: Eukaryota > Viridiplantae > Streptophyta > Pinopsida > Cupressales > Cupressaceae > Cunninghamia > Cunninghamia lanceolata. The sequence continues at coordinate 9,370,622 of BSBN01000934.1, forward strand.
TAAGCTCTTCTTGCATTTTTTGAGCTAAAGTTGGGTTGATAGGTCTTTGTTTTTGTCTAAATGGTTTAGCTCCAGGATTCAAAGGGATTTCATGCTAGAATAAATCCTCTCTATAAGCTTTCAAGTCCTCATATGACCAAGCAAAGACATGCTTATACTTTCTCAGTAATGCAATCAACATAGTTTTGATATGTGGCTTGAGTTGTTTGCCAATGTATACCTTCTTGGGGGCATGAGATGTCCCCAAGTTTATCTCCTCCAAATCATTCTTATTTGTTGGAGATGCCTTTGTAACAAATTGGTCCCTATTGTCAAACACTCTTTCTAATGCAACCAACCCTCTAGGGATTTTATTTGTCATGAGTTGAATTACCTCCTTCCCTAAGAGAGTTTCTTTCCCATCCACAAGTTCTACAAAATTCTAAAAATCTACTTCTTGGTTTTCATATTCATCAATGCAATGTAGAAATCTCAGCAAATCTTTGTCATCATCAAATACCTGCCAGTTCCATATGTTATCTGGTACTGTAGGTCTAAGTTTGACTTCAACATTTGTAACATCTGACAGAGTGATGTCATCTGACCTTATGGCTATGTTGGCTAGTAAATCTGCCCTGACATTTTTTAATCTCTCAATCCAGTTTATTGAAAAGGCATCAAACAATTCAATTGTATCCCAAACATCATGCTTATACTATTTTAATCTCTTATTATTTGATGCATACTTATCTCTGACTTGGGAAATAACTAACTCTGAATCCCCAAATACTTTGAGCATCTTGATCCCATGCTTCAAAGCAACATTCAATCCTAATAACAGAGCTTCATACTCTACAATATTGTTTGTACAAGAAAACTTTAGCAAGAAAGAGAAATTTAGAAGCTTACCAGCTGGAGAGAGAAATACAATTCTAGCACCAGAGCCTTCCTTTGCACAAGCTCCATCAAAATACATGGTCCATAGACCCTATTGGTCAAGATCTCGAATGCACATATCTCTCCCTTTACCCTTTTGATCATCTGAGACAACTCTAAAATTATCACAGTTAGTGTCCACAAAACATACATGCTCCTCTGACTCTTGATCCTCAACTGTGTCTAGTGACCTTTCTTCTCTAATCAATTTGGCATCCTTGCCATTCATAGGGATCATAGCATATGACAAGTCCAATTGCATACTCCCACCAATCAATGCTGCCCATCTTCTTGACAACAACATGCCATACTGTGGCTTGATATAACTGTTATGTTCATTTTGTAGGTCTTTTTAGGATATGTTGCTAGTCTGAAATCCACATCTTTCATGATTCCAATGACTGGTACTTCTCTAGCATCCATGGCATAGCATTTCCCACATGCCTTGTCTATCCTTAACCCAGCTTATTGCATGATAGCCAAGGGCATGATATTCGTTGATGCTCTTGAGTCAATCATACAATTCTTAATCACTTTTCCATTTATGACAAGGGAGACATAAAATGGTTCAACCTGTGAAGGGCATTTTGTCATGGTCACCCCCATATATACTTCAGGAGTCTCATCCTCATCAATACACATAGCTTGTTTCTTACCCTGAGTCTCAATATTCTGATTAGCTTGACATGGTACTCCTGAAATTAGGGACAATGTTTTATTTCTGAACTCCTCAACTTTCATCAACTCCATCAATGGAATAGAAACCTTTACCTGGGACAAGCCCTGAGTTATGTCAAATGGAGCATAGTTTTGTATAACAGTTGTAGCCTAATCTACAATTTTATTTTTATCCTGGTATGATCTATCTTTAGATTTTGTGGCTCTCTGACTGCCATCTTTGATCTAAAATTTTTTGTTTTGATCCTCAACCTGGGGAATTCTATTTTCTGGTCCTTGAGAATCATGACCTATTTTTTGCTTAAAATTTTGCTTATTATAGCTCCATCGTTTCTTTTGTGGTTCAGTCCCTTTATGACTGTGCATTGGTTGGTTTGCAAAAGTATTCTCTAGTTGGTGTTACTTACCTGAGCTTTACCCCTAAGATTGTAATTGCTTTTGACTTGAACCACTACTGCAGCTGTGAGGGCTCTAGTCTCTTCATCAGAAGGTCTCCTCAAGTTTTTCAAGAAGATGTGTGAGTCCTGAGCATACGCATAATTATTCTCATCATCTTCATTACAGGGAAACTGCTGGCAGACCTGAACCTCATTATTTGTGCTTGCATCAACATCATGAGAAGTATACTCCCTGTTTGTAGACAACATATTGACATTGTCATCTTCCATGTAATGTGGTTCATTACACACATCACAGGCAACAGTGTTATTATATAGAGACTAAGCAATCATACATTGTGACTGTGAGTGAGGCATTTGACATATTATGCACCATGGGGTGCCATTAACAATAATAACAGCCTTCTTCAAAGGGTCAGGTGTTTCCTTAACACTTTGATTCCTTGGATTTGGGTTGCTGTTTGGGAGAATGGGTTTACCATTATGCCAATTGGTGTTATATGGCATATCATGTAATGATGGTCTTCTTTCTTGCCTTTGGTAAACCTGTCTATCAAGACCTATCCCCTTTTTATTTTTAGCCATTGTATAGCTCAAGTCCTTGACAATAGTTGTCAATTTATCTAATTTATCCTCAGAAGTAGATGCATTGCCTTGAACACTTTGAGATTTAGTATTTGGATTTTGCAAAAATTTTACATCATCTACTCTGTTTGTCTTACCAGACGCTTTTATGTTATTTTCAATATTTGTTGTTTTGAAAGCATCTATGAGGCTAGCAGGACCTTTATCCCTTAAACCATAAACTGTTTTGGCATCAAAAGTATTTATGTATAACACTATGCACATAGGTTCATTAGGCCTTAGATGATGTGGCAATTTGTTCAACACCTTAGCGAATCTAGCATTGAAATCAGTAACCTGTTCATTTGATCCTTTGGTAATGCCAGTGAATTCATTAATGAAGAAACTTGGATCAGTTTTGGATAACTCTTCAAACAAAGGATTATGCAGGAATCTTCTCCCTTACATACAAATTTTTACTTTACTGGTTGGGAGATTGGTTCGGAGTCACCACCTATAACTAGGAATTATTTTCTTTTAAAATTAGGGTTCCTTCACAAAGCAGTTCCACAGCAGAGTCGCCAAATCTGTTGGTTATTTTCCCAGCCTGGATGCTTGTTCCCAGTTATCCCTACAAAGTAGCCATTATTGATCAATAGGATCACTGGGCCAGGGGCCAATAGTATAGGAGATAGACTCTATAAATATCTCCTCTTCTTCTTTAGGCTCTATAGAATCAAGGGGGGTATTCCCTATTCAACATCTATGAAATGCATCTACAAGTTAGCTGGGATGTTGACACAAAGCAGATAAATCCTCTCTTATGCAGACCAAAACTATGAAATAAGTGCAAAGGAGTTAGCTTTGGGCCTATGCTCAGTTGTGAATCAAAGGATTTTGCTCCTAAAAACTACTTCTAATGTCCTAAAGGTTTGTATTAAAAGTTTGAGTTTGATTTGTATTTGGAGGCAAAACTAGGACCTTGGTTGTAACCTCAACACAAAACTAGATTGGTGCCTATCTAGGGCTTGGAGTCAATAGACATACACATGTGAATGGTTATCATAAGCTTAGATCATTGACTAGATTTCAAGGGTATTTTTAGTGTCTGCCTTACAGAGACTTCCCAAAAATTAAGTTCTTAATCATTCATACTTGATGGTATCCCTATTGCAACATACTTTCTCAATGATTAACCTAAAACATTTAATTTGTTCCTTGAACAAAGGTAGGAGATTAAACATTCAATACAGAAAACCCATATCCCTGAATCTTAAATAACCCTTAGCTATTCTGATTCAAAAGAGAATATGCCCACAACTTGGAGATAAATAATTAAACACATGCAACAGAGCATTTCTCATATAAAACAACATGAAACTAGTTAACTTATGCATAAAACATACAACATGAGATTGATAAACTCATAAGACACTGAAAATAGAGCCACCAACGAAGTTGTATTTCATTACAGCACCAAAATTTGTCTAGTTTTTAACCACCCTAAATGACACAGTTTGGCCCTCTCATAGCCAGACTACGCACCCAGCAAATTAATTATATGGCAAGTCAAAAATCCTTCCAGATACAATGCACCAAAAAATGGCACCCAAATCATTAAAAGCGTAGGTAGAACAGGAAAGAAAAATAGGTGATCTCAGGATCAGCACCACCGCCTAGGGGTTTTTCATTAAAATCGAGTGGTTGGCCAGTCAACCATCAGCCCATGCCTCTGTAAATAGCCAATAATGGCTCACCTACCCATAGCTCCTCTTAGAAAATGTAACAGCGCATCCATGAAGTTTTCCTGCCTAAAACATGATTACATATGCAAAGAAAACCATTACTGGCAGTTTGAAACATGCTCGTTGATCACATCTCCCTATCACTGAGATCAATAGCTCCAAAACATACTCAAAAATCATCAACCAATGACATCATGCCATGTAGGCACCTTGCTCCTCTATCACTGACTTTTCCCCTCTCTATTTTGCCCTTTTCACCCTTGTATATGCATGCACAAATGCATATACAATCACTTTTCCAATCTTTGTATATGTACGATGCATATACATACAACAACTTCTTTGACTCATCGGGGCCCAACATTTGTATATCAGCCCTTTGCATATCGCGAACATGCAAGCACATTATACAATCCATGGACCTCAAATTTCATTCACTGCATTTGATTCCTCCTCTGCGTCCAGGATGTGTCTTTCCTTTGTATATCGGGTTGTATGCTACACATACAAATCCAATATACACTCTGCGGACTTCAAATTTTTGTACAGTGGATTGAAAATGCTTTGAAATCTGTGTTGTATCTCTCCCTACACATCGCACTATATATTGGCATATACAATGCACGATATACATGCCGCAGACCTCAAATGACTATGAGGTGCTTTGAAATTCAAATCAGGTTCAGTTTGCATCTCATTACTTGTACATTTCCTTGCATATCACATCATATAAATACAATATACATACAACGGACCCCAGCCATTTTATCCATTAGATTTGAAAATTTTTCAAATTTGGGCCTTGTATCTCCTTTTGTTTGTATATAGGCATATACAATGCCATATACATGCAAGCTGTAGATTTCAACACCTTATCTGCTAGATTGGAATATCCCTTGGAATCTGCATTGTATCTTTCCTTTGTATCATTGTTTTGTATATCGTGAACATACAACACAGATATACAAAACAAAACATGCAATCTGGATCTCAAACCTGCATCAAACAAAATGTAAAACTCCTCAGGTCTGGGCCTTGTATATTTGATTGCATGCACTAGCATACAATTGCCTTTGTATGCAACTGGTGGGCCTGACCCCTTGTCTTTCTCCTTTGCACATTGACTTTTTCTTTGTATGTGCATCTTGCATATGTCTGATGTATAATTAGCTTTCTATATATGCAGTCCCCACCACTTGTATATCGGCCCCTTGCACATTCTTTCCTTACATATGCATCAGCCAATGATACATTGCACTATAGCGAATGCATGTCTGCACCTTGTATATTTTCCATTATATATTTCCATATGCATCAGCTACAGTGAACCCGATAGACATTCAGTACAGTAACCTCCTTGTATGTCGCCAATGCATCTTTTTATTGCATGTTTTCTAATGTATGTAGCCATTGTATGTTCAAACATACAACACAAATATGCAAGCAAACCTGATATACAACTGCAAAATATTCCCGGTGCAAACTCAATATGCATCCTGAAATGCATTTAACCAATTTTTTTACCATTTTTGAAAGCCGATGTACATTTTTGAGCCCGCCAACATACATTTGCACTTGCACATACAAAAACTTAGGATTTTCATGAAGCGCAATGGAAAAAACAACAAAACATTGCATGCAGGTCAAGGAACAATTTAATCTAAGGCACTAAGGGTTTGAAGGGATAAAAATAGAAGCCTGCAAACTCAATTTCAGAACCCTAACCCTAGGTGAGCACCACCAGGAGGCAAGGAAAACACTCACCAGGCGACTCTGGAAAGAAATATCTACTGGTTTCAAGAAGACAAGTGCTGGTATGTACTTATTTTACTAAAAAATTAGACTTGATTTTTATTATGGAGTTTCAATGAGTTTTCAACTCATATAAATGTTGCAATATGTCTTCATTTCAAAGAAATATGTCTTACTTTCCACCATTTCATGAAAATCCTGTTCATACACCATCTTATGAGCTATATCATAGTTGTCACATGGCTAGTTTTAGTCCAAACCAACAAGTCTGTCATGCTTACCACCCTCCCACCCATGTACAAACTCCATGGTAGCTAGTGTATACCCATGACCAACCTCAAGAATCCCATTTTATGCCAAACTAGCAATACTTTTTTCCCAATCAGCAAGAGCATCATAGCCCATACTTTCAACCTTCTGAGCTTGTTATCATCTACCTTTACAAGGGAGGACCTTCAATTTATGATAGCAGGTGGTTTACTAAGGAAAATAAGGTATTAGGCGAATCCATGAATGAGCAAAATTAGTCAAACCAGTCCATTAATCCTCAGTTTCAATCATATCAAGAGCCTGAAACAAACCATCAAAGTACTAAACAACCATGGCTGCCTTCTTGGACTAGGTATTCTGATTATAAAATGCCAAAATCTCGTTAAGTCTACCCCTTCCATACCAATCCAAGATCAGGAAGATGAGAAATCAAATTTCTTACCAAAAGGTAAATATGAACATGAAACTCTATGACAAGAGGAGCAGTCGGTTGCTGCTGTTTATACCATGTCCCCAGCTAAATATGAGCATAACGCATGTGAAGAGGATGTAGGATTAGGCTTGTCACTAAATCCCTTACATTTTCATTCATTTGAAGAGTTTTCTAATGTTGTTTATAAAATAAATGAAAGCAGCGTATAGAGGTTGCAAGGTAAAGGTCTTCAGTTGCAACGATAGAATGCCCGAGTTTCATTGGAGAAGGCACCCCATGAAGAGGAAGAATTGGTCTTTTTGTTTGATCAACTACCAATTTTTGTTGAACAAGAAGAGGAAAGCATTCAGGTACCCAACATAGCAGCAATTTCAAACCAACAAGAAGATGCTCAACAATATGAGAAGTTGTTGATTAAAGCTAAGCAGTCTGATAGTGGGGTCTCAGATCAAGTAAAAGAGTGTGAAAGTAAACCTTTCTTGGAACCTAAACAACTAGCTGAGAGTTGTTATGAAGTAGAAAATAGTCCTCCTCCATCAAAATCTTATGAAGAGTGTGAGGAAGATTCATTTTGGGATGAACTTAAAGTTTTTGTCTCTAAACTGGATGACAAAGGATTAAACCTAATGGAAGAAGTTGCCAATCATGCTAAATTAGGACAACAAGTTCACAAGTTTGAACAAGAGCAAGAACAACCTATAGATGAGATAAATGAACATGAGGAACTTGGTGGAAAAGAGGCTGATATGTTTTGGTATGATGGGCTACCTTCATTTGTTGAACAAAATGAAGAAGATATGATTGTGATAACACAAGACTTGGGATAGCTACAAGATGTTAAACAGTGTAATGAGTTGCTGGTTCGTGAAAGTCAATATGAGAATGAAGCTTTGGCTCATGAGGTAGTTTCAATTTGAGATGATCTAAAGTCTATTTTGACTCATGAGGAAGCCTCTTTTTGTCTAGCTTTGGATATTGAGCCAACACCATTTGAAGCATAAGATAAAAAAACAAGATGAGGAACAACAACATGATTTGGAACAGCAAGGGACCAGTATGTAGAGTTTTGAATTTACTCTTTCTAGAGGATGCCCAATTAGGCATCTAGCCAGATTGAAGGCCAACAAGAGTATTCCTATCTTTCTTGCACCCAATCATGAAGATACAGCTAGGGAAGAGAGATTCAAGTCACTTTTCTACCTCAGGCTAGGAATGTTTACGTTCCATATGAAAAGGCTAGTGAACTTGCATATGTTCTTCAAGAGGTATTGCATCTCTTTGTTGAATTTCTATTCATGTTTCTTCTCTTTCTAGCTGTCCTCAAGCATGACAAACATTGTAAATTATGTAGAAATGGCAGCTACTTTACCCAACCAGTGAATGGTTTCATTTGATTTGAGGTCTTTCTTGGTTAATGTAGAGTAGGGTTAGTAACTAAGTAGTTTTTTCCTCCAAGTGTTGTTTTGTACAGTTAGTCAGTTTGACCTGAGTTCTGTTAGGTAGAGTACAGTTTTCAAGGTATCATGTTTTGTTCTATTGAGTTGAAGAAGTCAGAAATCTATTTGTCCAAGTGTTTTCAAAGTCTCTGAGTGACCCCATGCCTAATGGATAAGCTTCAGGCAACTAGTCTGATGTTTAGCAGGCAAACATTTAGCAGATGTCACCAAAAATGTTACCTAATTTCACTACTAGCTCAATCAGGTAGAGCTTTTCAAGTCTTAAAGAAGAGAAAGGTACATTTTTATTTATACTGCTTTACATGCATGTGCATAAATAGAATCACAAGGATTACATCACACTAGATTGGATTTATGCAAATGCAAATAACATAGAAAAGATTGCACAAATTTTGTCAGGAATAGTAATATTTATTAAAAATAAATAAATATATAAGGTGTCACACAAGCCGTGAGACTAACTGTTTCATTGCAAATGAAAAGAGAAACTATACATTTATAGAAAACTAAAGAGATAAATATGCATATGAGGTAGGGTGACTCGTCATTGCCTAAATGATGAGTCTTGGTCCTATTTGTCGTGTCTTGTGTCATCCCGTGTTGTCCACCTGTCATGCACTTAGCTACTGTCTCCTTGCCACCTTTGGTTATCTGCATTAGAGGTTGAAAACTGATGTTAGAGCAATGATGAGCTGTCATACATCATATGATATACATCTACAAATATACATTTTAACTTTCAGATGTAGTAAACCAGTTAGTATCACATGGGCCTTTGAGAAGGCAACAAGATAATCAAGAATATCAATCACATGCCCATGTTTTCCCTAACATGTTTGTTTCCTATGCAGGTATAGAGAAAGTTATGTTACTGATTTGTTTATCTCATTTCAACATGTGGGTTAAAATGTGGCTCCCACAAGGGTTAAGCCCAGCATGCTGCCCTCTTGTGTTTTAAGAGGTATACGAGTGTAAAAGCACTATACTTGTCATCACTGTGCAGGTATTCATCACTCATGAGAGTGAGTTGGCAGATCACTGTCCTGAATGGTAAATATCAGCTCAATGGAATTGCAATGAGTAAAGAAACAATGGTTCTGAGCATAGAAAAAAATAACAGTCACAAACTTGCTAGGTCTGTCAGAGATCATACAATAAGATTGCAAGTGAAATACAGTGACAAAATTACATTATCATGGTGTAGCAAGGCGGAAACAGTCATGCAAAAGATATAAAATACATCAATAAATGGCATTGTTTCAGGACCTTGTATAGTCTTGCATGAAGGTTTGTAGAGATACATCATCTATAACGTATCAAAAATGACACTTTAGCTTACGGATATTTTGAGAAAGGGTATGTATTTTGAATAAGACCTTGAGTCTTGTATAAGATCATTCAACTGGTCTATGAACAAGTAGGATAGGAGAAGACTATGCTCAAGCTCATGAGATCCTTGGATAAGTTGTTCATTATCGTGTAAAGTTGTGTATGCCCACCATAAGGAGAACATGAGGATAGATAAGGATATCAACAGTCACTGCATATTACAAGTGTAGTCAGGTTCAACAGTGAAGGCTGGAGTACTTGTAAAAAGCTTCTAAATGGTTAGAGGATGGTTAGAGATAACAGACAAATGAGATGTTTTGTAATATAGTCACATGTAGATTTAAAGGACTATTAGATATGAACTCTGCCGAGGAGTTCATTGTCTTTACCTCTAGCACTGGTTTGAGATAGTGATGAGACATTGTGAAGCACTAAGTGACAGTTTTTGTGACAGTCCACAAAGGATGATACAGAGGGAATCAAAGGGTGTGCAGGGGACAAGTATTCAAATGGATCATTTAACAACAAGTCTTGTATGAGGAATTGGAAGTCACAAAGGTGAATGTATCAGTCAATGGACAACAATGAGCAAGATAGTCAAAGGAGTAGTTACATGTCAACAACAATGTAAGGTAACAACCATGCTAGTAAATACTTGTAGCCACAAAAAGAGAACAAAGGAGATATCATGGAGGTCCATTTATCATATCTTTGTGCAGAGTGATCACATAAAAGTTATAGAGGCCCAAGTCTCTTATTTAAACCCCATTATCATGAAGACATACAAAAGAAGAATGAAGACTGTGATGACATGAAGCAATACAGTCACACTTTAAGGACTGTCACCAGAACATGAAGTCCCATAGTGCAACAAAAAAGATAGTGCTACAGGAGTTAGTGTGAAACAAAGCACAATGAGGCACATTAGGGTCCCTATGATAGAAGGTGAAGAGATCAAGCCATTCTCAGGGTTTTATTTGCATTTAGAAATAGTAAACAAGTTAAAAGAGCAGAGAAGACAATCATAAAATAATAGTTAATTGTCATAAAAATGAAGGTCATAGTCATTTAGAGATGACTGTGTTTAAACATAAGAGGAGCATCATGTAATGAAGTCCATACAAGGTTTGCAAGTTCTTCTTCTTAATTCTAGCCATGGTTTCTCATTTTATACAAGGAAATGTGTGAGTAGATTTCATGATAGATAGTAAAAAGAGTCTAGGACAGTGGTAAAGATCTTAGAAAATGGTGCAGGAGTACCCCTACAAGACAGGATATAGGTTCATTGTCCGCATGACAGGACATTAGTCTAGTTTTAGCATGTTTGACTTCATAATGTAATAAGGTCCATTGGACCAATGCATATGTATTAGATCAGCCTAGGAGAGTGTGCAGGTAGTTAGAGTTCGTTATCAGGTTGTCTGAGCTGTCTTCTCCCAGCCGCTTGGAAGCTCCCAGCCGCTGGGAATCGAGTTGGTAGTACTCGTAGGATATTGCTATAAATAACTCAGATCAGTTAGGGTTTGAGATCAGAGAGTAGTAGTTATGTTATGTTGTACTGGTGATTGAGTGAGATCCAGAGATCAGTCCAGACATTGTGAAACATTGTTGTTCGATAGTATTGTAGAAACAGGACATTTGTGTTTCATCTAAATAAGATCTCATCAATTGCATTATCTGGTTTATCAGCTGTTTATGTTTTGATTTCTGTTATGATTACAGGTTAATGGATTCTTTCAACCCTTCCACCGGTTGATTCTGTGAATCGGTGGAATGGTCATGCATGTTAGTTTAGGTTGTATTTTAGTTTTCTGTTTATGCATTTCATTGTGTGGGAGATCGATTGGTAGCATGCTATGAATCAACCTAGCATCCTCATGTGCTAGGGTTTAGGAAGATAAACTGTTAAGTTTTGATCTGAAGGTGACCCGGCCCGACCATCATGTTTTCTTTGTAAAATTGTGCGGTTCTGTGAGTTTGCATGCAGCTGACGGATATACAGGGATCTGCATGTGCTTTTCCAGACGGAGTGAATCGTATCGTCATCTACGAGTATATCGCTATCAGGATCAGGTTCTGAAGTTGGCAAAAATTGCATGTTTCAAGTGCATCAGGATGATATAGGTTGGATATATACTCAGTGTGTATATCATCATCAGGATCATCTTTTGTGTGTATCCATCATTCGCATATCGCTATCGCATGCAGAAGTGAAAGTTCACTTTTTGGCTAAGGACTAGAAAGGTCATCATCAGGATATTGAAAAGATCACCGCATATTCATTATCATGTTGCGGAGGATATAAGTGTCTTATATCCTGTTGACATCATCATCAGGTGCATTGACATCATCATCGGGTGCAAGTGACATCATCATCATCAGGATATTGCGAATATCACCCTATGCAAGTTTATCCTGCTGTCGCTAAGTGTTTTGGCATCGATGTAAGTCATCGGCATAAAGTTTGGTTAACATCATCAGGATGTTTCAATATGACCTGATAAGTCATATCCTGATGCTGTTTGTTTAAAGAAGGTCGATATCAGGGTGACGTAAGCATCGAAGAAAAGGTGCATAAGGAATATCGTCATCAAGATATATGAGAGGAACCAGATATTTCATATCCTACTGACGAAGGGTGATGATGATGCTAAACATCATGATGCTGCCGATAGAGTTTGGCGCTAAGTGAATAGTGATCATCAGGAGGATAATTGTGTTTGTCGAGTATCATGATGCTGCTGACAGGCGAAAGACAAAAGGCGATAAGGAAGTGAACAGTAGTTAGCAGGAGGATATTTCATGCCTCTTCGAAATATGATGATGCTGTCTGTGTTAGCAAGAAATATGATGATGATGATAAGCCGATAGGTATTACATACTGCATGTCCAGGATTTTAACATGCTAGTGGATTAATGGCTTTTCCATCCTATTTGTAAGCTTCTGTTGCGTTTCCTCTGCATCAGAAAACTTTGTCACTGTTAAGCATGAAATCTTGAAGAAAGACTTAGCTGTGGTATTAAACAATGGACATACAATGACCAGATATTATAAGTTATGGACAAATGAAAAGTACAGTCAAGGATAAGGAGAGTGGAAGGAGTTGAGGGCTGCACATCAAGATAAGATCATATACACCATTCCAAGTCTTTGAAAGCCTTATAGGAGTACGTATGGTAGATTATAGCTCTATGAACATTTTGCAAGGGCTTATCAGGAGTTTCAAGGGAGTTTGATAGTACATAGTCACAGATTTTTGTGCCTATTTAGAACTTGTACTACACAGATCCTATGGAGAAGAGGTTTCTAAGCTTTGAGTTTGTTATGAGACAACAAATATAGTTAATAGGAGTAGCAGATTGCAACAAACTTGAAGATTTTAAACAGATACAGGAACAAGTACCTAGGATGTTACAAAATATACCAATTTGAACCAGCTCAAAGACACAGAGGAGGTAAAATACTGTAGGGTTTGTTCTTTTAAAACCCTAAACTAACTTTAAATAAGTTTAGTCTTCAATGATGAGGAAAAGGCCGATAGAGTATTGCAAAGCATGACAATATCTTATACACAGAAGCAGCTCAACAAAGAATAAATATTTTCTTTTACTTCTGTAGCTAAACAAAGGAAAACGTAGTTTGTAAAGTACATTTTGGCTGTAGCCATGAAAGAAACAAAGTATTTATCATTTTCTTCAAAATATAGGAAGCAGAAATAATGTAAAGCTACAGTTTTAAGCTTCAAATAAGGGACCTTTCTTCTCACCTGAGCAAGCTTGTAACCTTTAGTGTGAAGATACAGTAAAAAATCCTTCAAAACCCCTTAGAAACCCATAGAGTAGGCTCTACAAAGAGTTCCCATGGTGGTGCAACAAGAATGCAAAGGTGCAAAATGAAAAAAGTGAAAAGTTGTTTTCTTGTTTTAGGGTTTCAACCCTAAAAGAGCCTGATGGCTTTTTGCATATTTTTTAAAACTTTTGTATCCTATCACAATTAGCCCCAGGTCCAAGACTTGATCCTTAGGTTATGACAGATATATTATCCCATATAATAATGCCTCAATGTGGTGTCGTCAACTTTCTTAATACTTTTGTATTGTGTTCCCTCATGACAGAGTTAGCACTTTAGTGCTCTCTTTTCTTTTATTTTTTTCTTTTGCATAAATATAGAATGTAAAACATTTAAACTTAAATCATGGAGTTATAAATCATTTAAAAGTTTATTGTTATCCTTAAATGCAAAAGAGCTTATGAAAGACATATGTAAAGTATTAATTGACCTTGGAGGTGTTTGCATGTGTTATGCTGATTCTGTCTCCAGTTTTGCATGTATCTTTCTTACTGCAATAGGGATACCATAAGTATAGACAGCTTAACACTCTGTATTGGGAGATATCTGTAAGGCATATATCATGTGTATCCCCCTGAAATCCAGTTTTAGCTATTCATGCTGATCATTCACAGGTGTATGTCTACCGACTCCAAGCCCTGGATAGGCACCAATCTAGCTCTATGTTGAGGTTATACACCAGGTCTAGGTTTGCATCCAAACACCATTTCAAACCATTTCATACTTCCACCTGTTAGTTGTAGGAGTAGGATTAGGAACCCCCTGCATGCTCTCATACCCAACCAGACATCATGTCCAAGAATGTTGCCAACCTTGTGATCTATCATACAGATCTTGGTCCATATATGAGAGTATTCTGCCTGTTGTTGTCAAGTTAAATCTTTCTATCTTTGAGCTAGTCAAGGTTACATCTTGAGTTATAGGGATACCCCCCTTGGTGCGGCAGAACTAGAAGTGAAGGGGAGGCAGCTCAGGCAACCTCCTGTATTTAGTTGGCTGAATCTGCCTGTGCATTAGAAGTGGCAAACCCTAATACTGATTCAGAAGAAAAACCAACAGGAGGTTGGCATACACATGCCAAATATATAGCTACTAAGTTGCCTTAGAGATGGGTGGTTTGAATAGGTCATGAGGGTATTTAGTGACACAGTTGATGTTTTGGGAGCATCTAGGAGGTGTTTTATTGCCTTTGGAGTCTTGTAGGAGTTGTTTTCATGTGTCATAATGTTAGACCAAGTCTTGATAGACTTTTTCCCTCATTTTGAGCTCTTTTGGAGGAGATTTAGGTGCTAGATTTGGGGTATTTCTATTATATCCAACCCAAGGTGGTTTCTAGCTCCTTGTTTGGTGGAACCACTGGGATAGTGATGGATATAGTCACTTTTGTGACTCTTTTGTAGATAGTTCTAATAATGCAACTTTTGGAAAGTTGTGATTTTACAATCCTTTCTCAGATTTTGACATATTTTTGTAACTCATTTTACTTGATATGAAATATAGTGGAGACCTTGAGTATATTTGATTGAAAATTTTTCCTACTTATCATTTTTGCATCACTGTGATTAGCAACTAATTGATGATTTAATTGTGAGGTAATTATACTTCCTTTTAGTTTTGTCTCAAATTTTAGAGCCTTTGTGTAGAAAACATAATAATGCAGGTTACAAATTGTGTCAAGAAGGTGTGATTTTCTTTTTAAGTTGTGAAGTTATCTTTCTCTTATAAGTTTTGATCATTTGGACCTGTTTGTG
Organism: Cunninghamia lanceolata; assembly: GCA_027924645.1. Taxonomy (NCBI): domain Eukaryota; kingdom Viridiplantae; phylum Streptophyta; class Pinopsida; order Cupressales; family Cupressaceae; genus Cunninghamia; species Cunninghamia lanceolata. The sequence continues at coordinate 9,385,764 of BSBN01000934.1, forward strand.
AAGTACTTATGCAAAGTTATAACACTGGTAGTCGTACACCTAGTTTTTCTTTTGTTATACCAAGTGTTTGAATTTGGTATTTTCATGTTCCTCATTCAGTTAGGTGTATCACCCGTTAGAGTTTAGTTTCAGTTTTAATGCATATGTTTCTTACCCTTTTCCTTGTCAAAACCATAGTATAGTCAGTCTTAGGTAATATAAAGTTAGGAAGCCGGCCTTCTCCGGAGATTCACTCTAGTTTCTAGGTGACCCATAACCATAGGAGTGTTTCCATGTTCCTCTAGAGTACCAATTTTCTGTAAATTGGTAGGGTGCAACTTTCAAAGATAATAGGAACACTTCAAAGAGATGCCATCTCATGGAATGCAATGATTGTATCTTATTCACAAAATGGATTTATTGATAATGCTTTATAAACTTTCAAGAAAATGCAATTAAAGCCAAATCCCACAACCTTTTCTTGCATCCTCCTTCCCTGTGCTAAAATTGGATCTTTGGAATAGGGTATGGACATTCATTAAAATATAAAGGAATGGAGGATTTTGTTAGATATTATAGTTACAACTACCTTGGTAGACATGTATGAAAAATGTGGAAGCATACACAAGGCATGTGAACTGTTTGGAAGAACACCTCAAAGAGATGTCGTCTCATGGAATATAGTGATTGTAGGATATGCACAAAATGGATTCTTTGATAAGGCTTTAGAAAATTTCATGTAAATTCAATTGGCCCATTTAAAGCCAAATTCCATGACCTTTGCTAGCACCCGTCCTACTTGTGCCAAAATGGGATCTTTGGAACATGGTATGGGCATCCATCAAAGCATAAAGGATATGAGAATTTTCACATGTTGTAATTGTAATGAACCTAGTAGACATGTATACAAAATGTGGAAGATTAGACAAGGTACATGAACTATTTGATAGAATGCCTCAAAGAAATGTGGTCTCATGGAATGTCGTGATTGTACGCTATGCACAAAATGGATTTTGCAAGAATACTCTCAAAATCTTTGAATTAATGAAGCACTCTGGAACATATCCTAATAATGTAAGCTTTGCTTGTGTTCTATTTGCATGCAACTAGTAGGTTTAGTGGATGAGATATGCACATACTTCAATCACATGTGTAACTCTTATTGTAAATTAATGATCATATGTCTCCATGACTATTAGTAATTTGTTAAGGGAACTTGTCATACAATTTTAGTCATGTCACATTTATTAATATGTATGCTTCAAAAATTAGTTACTTTTCTAGAACTATAAAATGTTGTAAATACTTCAAAATAATCTTTTTCTTAATGCATGTGAGACATTCTTCACTAGAGAGGTTCATGGAAACATTGAAGAATAAGTACATAATATCAAAACTTTTAAGCATGATACATTATCTATCCTGTAACCAGAATTCATCATCACCATCATCATCATATATATATAATGTAAAATCTCTTTACATGATGTCATGAAAATACCATATAGTGTATATATAATGTGATATAGGCATGTACAAACAAAGACATATAGGCATGTACAAACAAAGACATATAGGCATGCACAATGATATACATTGGTAAAATAGAAATGTATGTTTACAAAGCCATATAGGCATACAACAAAATGTCCCAACATCAAAAGTCTTATGGAGTGCTATCAAATAGTCGATGACCCTTTCTTAACCACGAAGATGGAGAGGTAGTCGATCACCCATGCTCTCTCATCCACCAACTAGACCTTCTCTCATTAGTTTTTTGAACATCCACCTATTAATACAATTAAACAATATCCACATTAATATAGAAAACATGAAATATACAACATGACATAAGTAATAAATCACTTACCACAAATCAATAATCCATGTCTCAATCATTTGTTGCCTCTCGTCATTTGTAGATGGATGGGTTGGAGTTGTGACCTACTGTGAGAAGCATGAAGAAAATTAGCGTAAAGAGGAAAATAATTTATGTACATTAAATGACATGAGATGAAACAAGAAATACATAATGACATTTACATGTTACTGGTTCATACCTCTATCAAAGGCATTGAAGACAAAACAACTACATCAATGCCCACCTCTATTGTCTCACAAATATTAAGAGGAGTCTGAATTGTTGTCATCATCTAAGAATAGAACAGTGTTATTTGATCAAAATCTACATAACTTATTTAAATGCATAATGATTAAAAATAGTAAAAATTTACCTTGGTGAAACTAGATCTATGACCGGCCCCACCAACTCCTATTGATGTTTGAGGTCCAACATCTACCTATTCATTATCAATTGTCATTAAATAAGATTACCATTGATATATCACAAAAAGTTTACATGTATTATATTTTATATCTTGTTACAAATTAAATACCTGTCAACTTGACGTTGCCTCATAAGCTTGCATTGGATAGCTAATAGATGTAGGATGAGTACTTTGACCATATAATTTCATAAGGCATACAATTACTTACATTAATTTTGATTTATAATAGATTAATATAGTTAATTAGAGATTTCAAATACAAATATAATAAATTGTAGAACCTTATAGAAAATTACCTATGTGTTAATACCAAAGGTCCTATCCAACAACTCATTTGTTATTACTATATTATCCAATATGGATGTGTCATGATCTTGTTCCTGCCCCTATGCGGCATAATCCTGAAAGTGTGGAGCATCCTCTCCAATTTTTGTATCAGGAGCGTTCTCATACCCTTAATCACATAAAGCTCCACATGAACAACAAATATGTGGGGATTGATGATGCCTACTAGTCTCACTCTCACCAGCCTGTGAAAGATGGTTACCATGTTGTAGTAAAGACTGAGTGAGGGAACTAATATAAGGTAGCATCTCCACCTCAACACTCTCCTTCAAAGTAGAAGGGAGTGTGACATGCTGAAAGGATGGCGTCACTAAGGATCTCACTATATGGTCCTGGGCACAATGTGCCCCCTCCCTATCATATGCGAAGCCACTACCTCTACCCTAAAAATCATGTATGTCAAAATAGTTTGGAATCTCATTGAGGATAAACACATAATAGAGTTTCCTCAAAAAATACTATGGGACCTCATTGTTATTGCATGGTGGATCATCAAACACCATCCACCACCTATCCCAAAATTTTTGAAAAATTCCTTCATGTACACACTAGTGAATGGGAAATCTTTTTCAACTCTTGTGCAATGGATTATTACTTCTAGGATCAAAAAATAGGGCACATAGATTGGTTTTCAAAACAAAATGTCTTTCACCTATTTGTATGATAGTTTGGATGCATAGTATTGCTTGGAACTCTCCCTATAATCTTCCCATTTGTTCATTTGGATTGTCACAAAATTAGTGTGAGAAATAATTGACTCTAGGGATGTAGCAAGGGATCTCCGGTGAGGATTGGTTGCATTTGGATTTTCTAATTTTCAATCAATCTTTCAAGTTGTCTTTTGTTCTCCTCAATTTACCTTATAAATTTTTATTGTGTCTCACGACGATGTTGAGGAATTGAAGGAGTTTCGGGAGGGTTATTTTGTGCCCCCTCTTTAGTTGGAATCTCATCATCCCCTCTATTTGGTGGATTAGGGTTTCGGGATGTTTAATGGGGTTCATTATCTAAAAATTGAAAAAAAATTCAATCAAAGCATTGGAAAACAAATGACTCATTTTGAAAATTAAAAAAACATGGAAACCTTACCTTGTTCAACTTGTTGATCCTGTGGAGCTCATGCACGACATCCTAGACTACGGGAATGTTGTGGTGGCATCATGTATCACTATATTCTTATTTAATTTCTCCAAAATGTGATCACACAATAACCCTACTCACATTTTCAAAGTTTCAGCGAATGCAGGAGTGAAATGAGGGGTCGCAGGTCTTTGTTTTGTTTTTATGTTTGGCAGTCTAAAACACGAGCATGTTACAATGTGCTCACATTCTAGGCTCAGTAATTACTAATCCATAATGCAAGTGCATTATAATACACTCGGGTTATGTTAAATTATTTTGACCAAAAAGTGGCTTTGGCCACTTTTTGGCCCCCCATCTTTTTGCACAAACTTGACTTGGTGCTTTTACAAACTCCTTTTGATTTTATGATAGTTATAATGTTTTTCCAATGTGCAATAATTCTCTAGTGGAGACCGATGGAAACTTTTGAAATTAGATTTTCCTTATTATCTACTCTTTTCTTGCCATTCACAACTAGTTTATTTATTTTGAATAATGACTCATGTCTTTCATTGTGTTCATCAGCTTTAGATAGTAACTTCAAAACTAATTATACTTGCTAACATGCTCATTATCCTTGATTAGTGAATGGAGGCTCACAGTCCTTTTGGCAACTATAATAGTTTTATTTTTCTAAAATATGACTATTGCTTTCATTTCATCCATAAATATCCACACAAATCTTCATCGGCAATAGGAGATGATTTGGAAACCTCATCGAATATTTTAAAAATTTTAGAACTGATTTTAATATCCAAAAGTATAAGTCTCTCTTATTGGCATTTAAAATAGTATTCACAACCACCCTTCACAAATAGTTTATAACTTGTGAATTGTGCTTCTCTCAAACACCTTTCTAGCTTCATGGAAATTATAACACCTTTCAAAGGACATGTAGAGTTGGTGGACTTTTGAGACCATATGAAACTTCTGATGAAAACTTAAAATATGGATGAAGATAATGGAGAGGAACACCAGGTGGATTTTAGCCAAATTATGAAAGGTTGGTGAAAGTAATGTTTAGGGATAAAGAGGTTCCTATCAGACTTCAATCGATATTTGAAACCTAACTGGAACATTGGAAAACATTTAAATATTCTTCTTAATACTTCACAAATCTTTGGGAACTTGAAAATAGTTAAATGAGGATCTTGCTGAAATTTGACAACATGACTTTTGTCAAACTAGGAAAGATTTAAAGTGTTCCAATATGGTATGTACCTAGAGCATGGACAACATATGGGAATGCATGTGGATGGTGGCGATTCACCCAAATTTGGCACATGCTAAACAACCATATGAAAGGACTATTTAAATGTACCATGCATGCCATATTTTATGGTTTATACATGCACATGAGGATGATGCTATTGAGGAGAGTATAGGGAAGTCCTAGACCATGACCAATGAAAAATGCTAGCTATCTATAGACATCTTCTTGAGTGATGGTGCCACATAGGACTATTTTTAAAGATCATGAAAAAATGAATCCTATGTCATAATCTCCATTTTTAGGGCTTTCTCTTATAGTGACAACAAAATTATACACATGTATAGGTAATATCTTGACTCCTTTGGTGATGTGTACATGATGCTTTCTCATGAATGTGGATGATATATGCTATAGGAAGGTCATTTATTACCTCAAGACAAATGCATCTTCAATTTCTAGGATTATTTTATCCTCTATTTGTTATATATACCTGTGGTTGGTCAATGCTTCTTGAGAAGATGTACTAAGCTCACAATTATGTTTGTTTGGGAGTCATTTCCTTAGTTTGAGCGTACACAAATACTAATTTTGGATCATGCAATCCTTTTTTTACTACTATAGACATATTTGTCATTTTTTCCCTATCTTGGGCTCCCTAAATTTCTGGTGTAACACATGTTTTATGGGCTCACATTTATGGCTACACTCTCCTTAGGCTGACCTACTTCCATTTATGAGTATGGGCTACCATTTTTGTAACCTACAAGCATCAACTAAATGTAAATTGAATACACATGATTTGTACCCTTGTTCTTAATTGGATTGACTTGTATATCCACCATGAGATCTTCTCCCCTATTCATATACCTATTCGTTGATCCTAGGTGGAGTTTTTATTCTTCCAAGTGCAATCTTTCTCTACAATTGTGTGTTGATCAAGATATGTTTTTAATGCTAATCTATTGTGCTTGGTCAAGATGTATGTGGCATGATTTGACTGAAGAACTATGCACTTAGTACTATATGGATTGAATTGAGATATAAAGGGATATATATGCACAAATGTAATTTATGTAATTGGGGTTTATCTTTGAGCCAATTTCATACACCTATAGCCGAAATGTAATTTATAGAATCAATCATTGCAGGTTGTAGTACTATAAAGGAAGGGTTTTATTTGTATGAACTATAGGAAGGTATTATCAAGTTGGGTAGTTGCCTAATTAGATGTCTCCATGAGTATTAGGATTTTCTTAAGGGATCTTGTGATATAATTTTAGTCATGTCACATTTATTGATATGTATGCTTCAAGAATTAGTTAGTTTTGTACAACTATAAAATATTGTAAATGCTTCACAATAATCTTTTTCTCAATGCATGTGAGACATTCTTCACTAGAGAAGTTCATGGAAATGTTGAATAACAAATAGGAAATATAAAATTTTTTAAACACGACACATTATCTATCCTATAACCATAATTAATCATTATATATATAATGTAAAATGTCATATACATAATGTTATGAAAATACCATATAGTGTATATCTATAATGTCATATAGACATGTACAAACAAAGCCATATAGGCATGTACGATGATATACATCAATAAAATAGAAATGTATGTTTACAAAGCCATATAGGCATACAACAAAATCTCCCAACATCAAAAGTCCTATGGAGTGCTATCGAATAGTTGACGACCCTTGCTTAGTCATGGTGGAGAAGCATTTGGCAACTCATGCTCTCTCATCTACGAACTAGACCTTCTTCCTCTCATAGGTTTTTTAGAGCTCCACCTATTAATATAATTAAAGAATATCCACATTAATATAGAAAACATGAATATATAACATGACATAAGTAATCAATCACTTACTACAAACCCATGATCCCTCTCAATCATACATTGCCTCTCTTCATTTGTAGATGCACAAATTGGAGTTGTGATCTCCTATGAGAAGCATGAAGAAGAAAATTAAAGTAAAGATGAATATCATTTATGTATATTAAATAACATGGGATAAAATAATAAATACATAAGACATTTACATTATTGATTCATAACTCTGTCAAAGGTATTGAAGACCAAATAGTTACAGCATTGCCTACCTCCATTGTGTCATGAATATCAAGATGAGTCTGAATTGTTGTTATCAACTAAAAAGAGAACATAATTATTTGACCAAAATTTACATCATTATTTAAATGCACAATGATTAAAAATAATAAAATTTACCTCTGTGAAACTTGATCTATGATCAGCCCCACCAAATCCTCCTAATGTTGGAGGTCCAACATCCACATGTTCATCATCAAATTGTCATTTTAAGATTACCATTTATATACTACAAAAAGTTTACATGTACTGAACTTACTATTTTGTTACAAATTACATACTTATCGACTGAACATCACCTCATAACCTTGCATTGGATGGTTGATTGATGTAGGATGAGCACTTACCCTAGAATTTAAGAATACATACAATTCTTTACATTAATTTTGACTTACAATAGACTAATATAGTTAATTATAGATTTCAAATAGAAATATAATAAATTGTAAAAAACTTATAGAAAATTATCTATGCATCAATATCAAAGGTCCTATCCAACAACTCATCCACTATTACCATATTTTCCAATATGGATGTGTCCTGCTCCTCCTCTTGCCCCTATCTGGCATACTCCTAAAACTATGGAGCATCCTCTCCAATGTCTATATCACGAGCATCATTAGACCAATAATCATATATATCTCCATAGGAACAACAAATATGTGGGGATTATTGATGCATACTAGCCTCACTCTCACCATCCTATGAAAGATGGCAACCATGCCATAGTAAAGAGTGTGTGAGGGAACTAATAGATTGCACTCTCCTTCATAGTAGAAGGGAGTGTGACATGTTGAAAAGATTGATTAGATAGGGTCTGATTGGATGGTCTTGGGTATGATGTGCCCCCTTCCTATCCTATGCAGAGCCTTTGTCTCTAGCTTGGAAATCCCACATGTCAAAATAATTTGGAATCTCATTGGGGATAAAGTTGTAATAGATTTTTCTCAAAAAATACTACGGGGTCTCATTATAGTTGCATGGTGGATCATCAAACACCATACACCACCTATCCCAAAAGTTTTGACCTATTCCTTCGTGTTGGCACCAATGAATAAGGAATCTTTTGCAACTCTCATGAAAATGCTCATTAGTTCTAGGATCAATAAATAAGGCACATAGGTCAGATTTCAAAAATTTGTATCTTTCACCTTTTTGTATGACAATTTTGTTGAATAGAATTGTCAGTAATTCTCCATATAATCTGACTTTTTATTGATTTGGCTAGTCAAATAACCTAAGTGAGAAATAATTGATTCAAGGGATGTTGCAAGGGATCTTTGGTGTGGATTGGTTGCATTCAGATTTCTCAATGTTTTAATCAAGGTTTCAAGTTATTTTTTATTCTCCTTGATTTTCCCTAAAATGTTCCTTTGTGTCTCATGAGGATGTCAGGAAATTGAAGGAGGATTTTGGGGAGGGTTATTTTGTGCCCCTCTTACATTGGAATTTCATCATGCCCTCTATTTGGTGAATTAGGCTTTAAGGGAATTTAAGGGGGTTTATTTTTTGAATGAAGATTGAAAAAAATTGAATCAAAACATTGCAAAACAAATTATTCTTTTTCAAAATTAGAGAAAACATGGAAATCTTACCTTGTTGAGCTTGTTCACCCAGTGAAGCTCATGAATGACATCATGGAGTGTGAGAATACCATCGTAGCATTGTGCTTGAGTGCCTTTTCCTTCATCTACTCAAAAATGTGCTCACACTAAAACCCCAGTCACATTTTGGTATTGTTGAGAAGAATGACCCATGGGTTCTATTTTTGGGTTTTTATTTCTATGGAGAAATAAAGAAAGTGCATTATGGCTTGGTAGTGACCAAGCCTATGCTCAATAACTATTGATCCATAACATGAACACATTATAAGGTGCTTGCGTTATATCTTTTTTGGACCAAAAAGTAGTTTTGGCCACTTTTTGGCCCCCATATTTTTGCACACACCCTATCCACATATATCACTACAATATAGTATATTACTTTTATTTTTAATTCCTTGTAAATTATATATGACCCATTTATTTTTGTACATACCTCCTCTTGTAGATTAGTTTAGGAAGCATATTTCTCACCTATTCTTCTACTAATTTGGTATTAAAGATTGATCACCTTGGGTCTTAGCTATTTAGGAAAAGTTTTTTTGTACTAATCTTGGATTTACTAGGAGATTGCATAGAAGATATTATTTTAGAAAAATGGAAAGAAAAATCAAGAATAAAGAAGGAGAGATTTATAGGCACTAACATTTAGGTGTGGAAAATAAAAATGGAGGATATGGTTGTACACAAAGATCTATAGGCTACTTTATCTAGATCTAAACTCATTACAATATCAAAAGCCAACTCAAATCTATTATATTGAAAGGTGAACAACCTCATTTGGATTTGTTTGAAAGATAATGTTTTTCAAAATGCACATGAAGAAGCTACCATACAACCTCTTTAGAAGAATATGGGAGACTTGTACTAGGTGTCATCCCTAGTTAACAAACTTTTCTTGAGAATTATGTTGTACACCTTAAGTATGGATGATGGTAGTTATATGACTAAGAATTTAAATGCATTCAATATGATATTTATCTAGTTGCACTCTATTGTAGTTTAAATGGAGGAGGATTGTTGCATGACACTTTTGTGTTCTGTTTCCAAACTCGTGAGATCACTTGGTAATGGAAATTAGGAACACTACCTCAAAACTCAAAATGAATGAGGTAGTGGCTAAATTTATCTTAGATGAAATGTGGTAGAAAGATTTTGAATCTACCAAAGAGGCCCTAGCTATTAATGGAAGACTAAAGGAGAAAGGAAATAAAAAGAACAAGAAGAAAGAAAAGTTTAGATCCAAATCTCATGGTAGATCCAAATCTCCAAGAAAGTCCAAGACTAAGTGTTGAAATTGTGGAAAGCCTAGGAATTATTGTAAATATTGTGAAGAGGAGAAGAAGAAAAAGTAAAATGATTCAAATGATGAGTTTGAGAAATCTTCTCAAGATGATGTAACTTCCTTTTTCATACAGTTGGTAACTCATGCATCAGAAGTCATATAGTTGATATAATTTGGAGTGTCCTTCTATATGACCTCCCATTGGAGGTGGTTTTTAAAATATGAAGAATATGATGGAAGGAAAATTTACATTAGTGACAAATCTCACTTTAGCATAGTTGGTTGTGGTAGAGTCCATATTCAATTCTTAGATTGATGAGTGAAGGGTATCAATGGTGTGTTGCACATCCCTAGTTTGGTATGGAACTCATTATTAGTTAGAAAAACTTATACATGTTATTTTGTCTAGTAGATTACGTAATATGGTGCGACGAGATATGGTTCTTGCTAAGGGTGTTCATGTCAAAAATCCATTTCAACTATATGCACACAGTATCTAGTATAATATTTATTATATTCATGTAGTGAAGAGATTTGTATAATCTACATGTTAATCATTAGAACTAGCAACAAAGAGGAATTTTGTGTCTACTTTAGATGGCCATGCTTTTTGGGTACCAAAGTGATATATTACTCCTAAGATAAAGTTACCTATATGTAAAATAATGCTATGTCACCAAAGAATGGGCCATCTATAGATGAGAAGCATCTAAGGACCTTGAGAAATAAAAATATCTTTGAGGAATTAAATGATTGCGCTAATTAGTTTGATTTCTATGAATATATAAATATGGTAAACAAAATTGTGTTTAATTTTGTACCACTTCTAACAAATGTTTTGGGGTATTGGAATTGATTCATTTAAATATATTCAATGATATCCATGATTGGGAGAATGCAACAAAATGTTTGGATATCAGACTAGTAGATAGTCATAATTGCATAATCACTTTTGGAGCCCATGAAATTAGAGTTTCTAACAATCAAGGACATATGAAATCTTATTAGGTCCATGGGAACTCACATTAGACACTACACCATTTTACTTGTTGTTTTTGTGGCTTGAGTTGAGGAATTAGCATTGCACTGACTGATTACATGTTTTAAGGAGTTTAGAAGTTTGCACCACCATCTGGCCAACACAGAGCACAAAGGAGGTATAGATGGATACTTAAAGGATATCCATTAAATTTTGAAGGGGAGGAGAAAGGGATCCATTTGAAGCACGAGGCAAGAAATAAAGTTTAGGATAGAGTTTAGGGAATAGAAATACTTTTAACTACCACTAGGTTGTTGCCTAACTTATACAACCTTGTGACAAATTGTAATCTTATTTTGACTTCAATAAAAGAATGGAGAATATTTTGGAGGCTAGGTTTTTCCCTCATTGAGGGTTTTCCCATGATATATCTTGTTTTTTTATTTCTATTTATTGTTGTATGAATATTTTATTTATTTTGGTTGCATAGCTAGATAGTCCTTCATTGGACCCTCCTATTATGACTACATCATAAACACCTATCTTTGCAAACATTTATTATGGGATAATTAGAACTTTCATAGCATATTTAAATAGGGAAAAGTATTAATTTGATTACAAAGGAGAAAGAGAGAAACATTAAGTTTTTCAATGATTAATTACATTAATTCCAACATCTTTCTCATTCAAATGACATTCAAAAAAAGAAGACAAAAGAAGTGCATAGTTCTCTTTTTATTATTAAATTCATTATTTAACTTCAAAGTAGTTTCCTCTCTACATGTATGCAGCACACAAAATTAGGAAACTACAAAAACATAGGATTTAGATTAAATTCATTTGAGCATAGAAAGCACAAAAACTGCTTCAAATTTGTCATTAAATCTAATATTATTCTTTTCAACATCTACTATAGTCTAAAGTAATTAGATTTAGCATTAAATTGATAATTTATTACTCATTTACATTGTGATTTTTGTATTTAGAAAAATCATAAACATTTATTGGAAACTTGAAAATAAAACAACAAACTTGTAGGACATTTTCATTTGAGCTTAGAAAGCTTCCAAACATAGTCAAACTTTCAATATTCAAACATCAACAAACACATGCATATAAAAACTCATCCACAAATCAAAACTAGTAGAAAACACACAAACTAAAGCTTCAAAGAGCCTTCTAGTTATATTTTTTCTCTTAATCACATTTGGCATATTATGACTATGTGTTTAAAGGAGTACTAAAGGATTGGGTGAAAACTACTATGTGTTGGGAATTATTAGTGCATGACGTAAAATAATGTAATAAATAATAAATTAACATGTTAATATTAATTTATTAGATGTTAGTTTTTAGTTAGTTATTAGTTATGTGTTAGTTGGTAGTTGGTAGTTAGTAGTTTGGGTTGTTAGTAAGTTGAATGGCTTTATAAAGCCAAAGACTGTAATCATTTGAGTGTTGAAGATGAATTGTTGATTGTTGTGTTGGAACCTATGGCTCTTCATGTCTCAACTTCAATATTGTATCAGAGCAGGTTTCTTGGATCTCTCTAGTCGCCCTCCATTCACTTGTCTTTCCTTTCCTTTTCCAAAGTAGTGCCCAATGATAATGCAGTGAGGACCATGTGCAAAATTCATTGTTATCTATCCACCATTCTTTTTCAATAGAGGAGAAGTATGGGCTACGTGCAAATCTACTAGTTCCATCATCCATCTACATTCCATTCTTGTACTTTTCAGTTGAGGCACAATGCAGACCACGTGCAAATTTGTGACATTCATCATCCATCTGCATTTGGTTTCTCTTCTCTCTCCATCTTGTTCCTTCATTTGGTTTCTCTCCTCTCTCCATCTTGTTCACCCCTTTTCATAGTTTTGAATCTATTTTGTTCATTTTCATATCAGAAAATTAAAAAAAATTAAAAAAATTATACATGTTCAAATCTATACTTAGAGTTGCAAGAAATCTTTGGTGTTGCAGAAAGTTGTTTATACCAGTCTCACTAAAACTGCAATATATTTCTCATTATATAACAAAATTTAGAAATTTAAAAATGTTCTACAAAGATGATAAAAGGAAAAACAAAACCCAGAAATGGTTTGAGAATGTTGTTAATATTTATTGAGTAGTTTGATGTAGAATGTAGAGGTGAAATTGTATTATTTTTTCAAGATTATGTAAATGGATAAATAAGGATTTTGGAGTCGTAAGGGTGTAATAGATTTTGTGTTTTCACATTTTAGTTGGATACATTATTGGTAGAAACTGACATCCAAAGAAAATCTTTCATTGCAGGGGGGAAAATATGAGATAGGCCAACCATCAATACTGCAGCACCAGAATAAAGTCCCTATGTCAACACTAAAGGGGGATATTAGGAATTATTAGTGCATGACATACAATAATGTAATAAAAAATAAATTAACATGTTAATGTTAATTTATTAGATGTTATCTTTTAGTTAGTTATCAATTATGTGTTAGTTGGTAGTTAGTAGTTTGGGTAGTTAGTAAGTTGAATGGATTTATAAAGCCATAGAATGTAACCATTTGAGTGTTGAAGATGAATGCCTGACTATTGTGTTGGAGCCTCTGGTACTTCATGTTTCAATATCAATACCTTGAGGGAGTTGAGGTCAAATTTAGCAACTCTTAAAGCCATCAGGAAAGAACAAACTTAAAGTATATAGAAAATCCTATAGGAAAACAAGATATTATTAGCACTTGAGATCACTCATCTAAATGAAATCCCCAAGAAAGAGAGTTTCCATCTTGATGCTCACTCTATAATTGTTAGACAAAACCTTGATGAACTCCACTAAGAAGTTATCACCTACAGATCACAACCAAAACACATGCCACCATTAATACACAACATCCAAAAATCCTCACCATTCATGAGACACTACTTCTTTGTGAACAAGTTAGAGCACCTCATTGCCCACCTTTACACCTATTGTTGCATCACAAACAATAGTAGTATATTTTTATCTAGTCAAGATGAACTACAAGCATTCCCACCATTAATTATCCATGCATAGCATGGATGAGTCAAATTTGGTTAATATGACCTTATGCACTAGATTCTCTCATCCTATAAGGGGCTCTCTTATTTCATCTGTGGGGAAAAGTGCTAACATAAATGGCTAGTCCCATATATAGCATTAAGTGGGTTTAATCAAAGGTGGTTTAGTTGAATCATCTTTGGTCAAGCCAAGTCCTACCACTAGTCATCACAAGGTACTATGGGTGTGTTGACTATGCTTGATCAAACATTTGTATATTTAAGAATGATTCTTTTGACATTTCTTCATTTTGATATAAAAGTTGGACTCATGTACTTTCACACCTTTTATACATTTCTTGATAGTTATACTTACTAAACTAGAATATACCCTTACATATGTGCTCCTAGTTGCTCAGCTTGTCATGTTTGGCATCCAAGATAATGAGATAACAACTATATCTTGAAAAAGGGTCGTAAGGTTTGAATTTCCAAATAGGAATACTAGTTTGTGTTATAAAACCTACTCTAGAGATTGGACTGCATTGGACAATCATTCACACTGATTGGCCTTATGTTTCATATCTAAATGAGGATTTCCAAAGTAGGGATGCTCTTTCACTAGTGGTATTTTTAATACCTGATATAATTTCTATTATTCTCTCTTTCATATAGAATTTTAGGCAAAACATGATTGACTAACAATCAACATTACATTTTTAACTATTATATTTTTAATTACAATTGTACAATCTTATTTTATCTAATATATTATATTCTTCAGTGGTTAAATACTCAATAGTAATTTGAAACACCATTCCTACAAAAAGATAATAAATAGTTGCATTTTTATTGGAAAACTATATCCTTGACCATTGAACTAAATGATGTTTAAGAATAGCCGTAAAACTACTTGATATCAGTATAATAAACTCTTTTGTGTATTGAAACAAGAATGATGATACTATGGGTAACATGCTAATTAAATACATGGCAATGAGTATTGATTTAGTTTACTATATGAGCTGAACTATTTTATCTTGACAACACAACTCTTATACGACATTCGTTTGCACAATAAATCTGTAAAATAGTACTTTATTGTATTTAAATATTATATTTCTTAGTGATCAAACAATTAATAGTAATTTTACACCTCATCCTTACAAAATTATGGTAAATAGTCATCCTATTTTTATTAATCAAAATTTACTTTTGACTATTAAATTGACTGATGTTTAAAAATAGCCATAACACTTCTTATGAACTTATTGAAACAAGGATAATAATACTATAACTAATATATTAATTAGATATATGGCAATCCAAGTTTCTTTTCTATCACGTAAAGAGACATAAGACTTCAAATAATAGTTATTTTTTTCAATTTAAAAATAGCATAAATGAAACATGGAATGCAATGCTTTTCTTTTTTTTAAATAAAAAAGTGGTAACCCACCTAGACTTATTTTAATCAAAATGTCGATTAGAAATTCTATCGTTATAGAGCAACCAAAAAAGTTCAATAATAGAAGTACCCTAGCTCTAAAGACAAACAAAACAGGGCCCTAAAAAGGCCTGAACCATACAACCCCGAAGAAAATAGACAGCAACATAAAAACCATCACCCACAGACAAACAAGAGAAAAATTGGACTACCCCCAACATCCCTGCAAGGCAACATTGACTGAGGATGAGAGGAGGAGAAAATAATATATGGATCATAGTTGCTTTTAACCCCTCCTCAATGGCATCAAAAACCTTCCCTGCAAGATATTCTACTACATTTTTTGAAGACTAAGGTTTTAGAAGCCATTGAGGGAGAGGTAAGAACAACTTCATCCAGTAATAAGCTTCTAGCATAGCCTTCTCACGGCCCAAGTAAGATTGATAAAACAATATGAGAAGCCATGCTTAACTTCCAGACTTTAGAGTTAGGCGCAATATTTGTAGACATACAATTGCTAGTATATAAAGCATTTAAGGTAGAATATATAAAGAATTTGAGGGGTGGTGGGCAATAAAAAAATTATTCTTTGAACGCAGCCAATATCAGCCATTAAATGTGATTGTGATACTAAGTCTAATAGCAGATAACAAGGAACTTTTAATGATAAGAGCATTTGAGATCTGCTTACTTTCCAGATTTGCAGAAATCAAAATCTGTTCACACATAAAATAATGATATCCAAATCATAATATTATTGCGAAAAATTGTACTAATTAAAGTGGCATGTCTAAGTGTCTACTCCTAGACCACTGACACAAGTTAACTTAGATCATTTCAACCTATGCAATCCATGTTACATTGAATCATAGATAATCTTTTGAATATTACATAAAGAAGTGAGGCATTGAGAAGACACAAATGGAAAAGTGGGCTCCCTTAACATACAGGAGTTGTATTTGGGTAAGCTTATCCTTTACTTTAATGAGAGGCTAGTTGTTAAGTATATGAAGTTCATCCATCTCTTAACCGACGGTTCTTGTAGCATTCATTCTTTTATGTCTCTTGAGATTCCATCGGTGGCTTACTTGTGTTAGTCGTTGGACATTGTTAAAGTTGTGATATTGTATTGCTGTAAGAGGTAGAGAGAGAGAATTTTCCATTACCTATAACAGAGTATGCAGATTGAATAAAATAGAGTTTCCCCTACTTCTTTGTGGATGTAGCTTGAAAAGGTGAACCACGTTAAAACAATGTCATTCTTTTATTTATGTGTGTTTTTTATTTGCTTTCTTTGTTGTGGTTTTATCTGCATCAATTATCCAACAACTGGTATTAAAGATGGGAAGAGTAGTTCAGTGGTGAAGCTTCTTGGAAACTGGCAGAAAGAGAATTCCATGAAATGGAGGATTTGAAGATAGAGAAATTTGCGAGGCATAATTTCAAGCTATAGAAAGTGTAGATGAAATCACTGCTGATTAATCAAGATCTCTCACTCACATTAGTAGGGAAAGCCAAAGGAAAAGGTTTGATGTCAGACAAAGAGTGGGAAACATTGGATAAGATGGCAAGGGCCACAATTTTTCTCTCACTATCAAGTAATGTTCTCTTCAACGTTTCAGCTGAGAAGACATCTAAAGAGTTATGGGATAAACTCTCTGACATGTATGAGATGTCATCGACATCAAACAAGGTATTCATCATGAAGAAGTTATATAATTTAAAAATTATAGAAGGTGGGATCATGTCAAATCACCTCAATGAATTTAATACCTTAGTCACTCAATTGATTTTAGTGGGTATCAATTTAGATGATGAAATTAAACCAATTCTATTATTATGTTCTTTATCGAACAACTGGAAAGGTGTTGTGATGGCAGTTAGCACTTCGGTGGCTGCATAAAGTAAACTAAAATTTGATGATGTTGCAGCTACTCTTCTCAATTAAAACATGAGGAGAAAAAATCAAGAACCCTCACCTGGTGACACTTTGACTGTTGTAAGTACTAGCAATAGAGGAAGGGGTCAAGAAAGAAGAAATAATAATAATAGAAGGATATTCAAATTTGCTAAAAGATCGAAGTCTATGGGCAGAAATGGTGAGTGTTGGTTTTGTGGCAAACCGAGTCACACTAAAAAGAATTGTTGGAATTATAAAAAGGCATAAGAAAAGGTCAATGACAGTGAAGTGAACACTGTAGATGCAAGCATTCTAGTTTTATCGGCGAGTGACACTACTGTAGACTCATGGGTGCTCGATTTCAGTGCCTCTTTCCATTCTACTCCATGCCAGGAGGTTTTTAAAAACTATAAACAAGGTCAGTTTGGTAAAGTTTTTCTTGGTGATAATAAAGCATGTGATATAATAGGCAAAGGTGATGTGATATTACATTTGAATAATGGAAACAAATGGACCTTGAGAGTGTTGCAAGTATGGGTCTAACTAGGATTGTCATTGATTTCAACATACTTCTGTTGCATTAATGATAAGGATTGGATGAGCTACATGTTGAGAATATTGAGAAAATTAGTCTCAATTAGGAACAGTGAAGAACAGTGATGACAGCAAGGTAAAATCTCAAGACAGGTTAAGGATCAGAGGATGCAGATTAAAGGGTTTGTATATATGAGTCTTAAGATGTTCCAATAGAGATTTCAGAGGTCCACATGAAGATATGAAGAAGCTGTGATTGCTCAAGGGTAAATGCAAGAAGTTGTGTCCACTTAAGGTGGAAGTTTCAGAGTTAGAAAAAAATCTGAAATCGGGGAACCAAAAATGGGATCCCGTTTATATCAAACACAATCCCGTTTTGCCTCGGGATCCCGAGCCTAAAACAAAAAAAGCGATCCCATTTTTTAGCGGGATCCCGAACCTAGAGGCCAAAAATGGGATCCCGTTCCATAATACGGGATCCCATTCCATAATACGGGATCCCGTTATGAACAGGATCCCATTTTATGGAACAGGATCGCGTTTTAGGTAACAGGATCCCATTTCATAAAATGGGATCCTGTTTTGAAAAAGTATTAAATTTTAAAAAAAATTGCAGAGACCCCATTTTTAACAGCGACATTCGACAGGCAAAAATGGGATCCCGAGTTCATCACCATCCACCCACCAGGTAAGTGGATTTTTCCACTTCTACAAATTACCCATCAATCGTTTTAAGCTTCCCTTGTTTGTTTTGGTGTAAAATATAATCAAAATTTAAATTGTGAATTGTTATTTAGGGTTTAGTGTTTATGAAATCAGTAGCTGATTTTTGACAGTTTAGTTGTAAAATACAATTGAAATTTTGAAAGACTATCATATAAAAGGATAGAATTTGAACAAACTGTCAAAATTATGTTTAAAATTGAGAATTGAATAGATATATTTAGACATTTTAGCTATAAAATACAATTGAAATTTTGAAAATACTGTATCATATGAAAGGAGAGATTTTGAATAAACTGTCAAAATTTGAGTTCAATTTGAGTGTTGAATAGCTGTATTTAAACATTTTAGCTATAAAATACAATTGAAATTTTGAAAATACTGTATCATATGAAAGGAGAGATTTTGAACAAACTATCAAAATTTGAGTTCAATTTGAGTGTTGAATAGTTGTATTTAAACATTTTAGCTGTAAAATACAATTGAAATTTTGAAACGATTGTATCATATGAAAGGAGAGATTTTGAACAAACTATCAAAAATTATATAGCATTGGGATGATATATATATTTGGTTTTTATAAAATTTACTTATAACAATGTATGTCATTGTATTTTAAAGGCATTATTGAATAGCTAACTATCATGTAAACATATTACAACAAACCATAATAAAACCTTTATCACATCCTTCATAATCAAACCTTTAGAGACAACCAACTAATCAAGAATTGAGAAATTTTTATAGTTTTTGTGATAGCCAACTAATCAAGAATGAAATGAAGCCAACATTTATGTAACTTTTGATATACTCAAGTAGTTGTCCTCACTAGCTAGGTTATGCCCCTGGAATGAACATTGTGATGTTAATTGTGACACGAGCTCAACCTCATTGGTAATGCTTCCCCTAATCTTAATGACATTGATGTAGGCTCCACTCATGATCCTTACAAAGATCTTTCCACCACTAACCTCTTTCATGATAGGTCACTATCCTTACCGTCTCCTTAGACCTATAATACCTTGAGCTTATCAATTGGGACCAACACGACCCTTTATGATTTGATGTTTTCCAAAATGATGAAGCCATCATGAAACTTATGAAGTGTCAAGACCACATCCCCATTGTAATCATAAGAAAGATTTTTCCACCATACTTAACACCTACATATGCTTATTTTGGAGAGAAAGAAAGAACCCTTTAGTCCTAAGGCACCCTAGTCTAGGTAGAATAGCAACAAGATATAAGAAGAAACTTGTGATCGATTAAAATGATACAATAAAAATGGACACTTCCCAAGAGCTCCTCAATTTGACAAACTTCACCTTCCATTAGATACCACTCAAATACAAGACATGACTCCCCTCTCCTTGTTGAGGAGGCTATAGACATCAACCTGTGAATAGAAGCTCAGACCCTAAACTCTCTAAGATAGTAGCTCCACTGGACCTTGACATCAAAGAAGGCATATATAACCATGTCACCATGTTAAAGATTACGTTGATTTCTTCATGTGGTCTTATGGTGATATGCCTTGAGACTCCATCTTTAAAGTCATGCATCATCTTGTGGTTCACCTCAATGCCAAACCTATTGAATAAAAGCTACGCAAAATGCACCCCCAAGTAGCCCTCGTGGTCATAGAAGAATTGTATAAACTCTTAGATGTCCAGGGTTCATTCAGACTATTACTTATCCTAAATGGGTCTCTAATGTGGTCTTAGTTAACAAGAAAAATAAGGGAATTCATGTTTGCACTAACTTTTGAGACATCAAAAAAGGATCTACCCTAACTTAGATAACTTTTCTCTACCAAACATTGATATGATCATGGATCTCATAGCCATATATATAAAATTTTATCATTAATCTGGATATAATATGGACCAAGTTGAAACATTTGAGTTAGACATGGAGACACCTAGATTATGGAGCTCGGTCTATGTAAGAAAACACCTCCTATAGACTCAACACAAACTTATCCCTCAACCCTCTAAATTGTGACTTACATCATTTGATTACCCTGGAACACACTATAGACAACTCTATACAAATTTGGCAAAAGATATTTTCTCCTAACAAAAACTTGTATATGTAGAAGTATCTATTACTACATTAGATTTGATATACTTCTTAAAAGGAAAGAGTTGGGACTAACAACTAAATAGAAAACAATAGTTTTGCAAATCTAGGAAATAGGAAACAAAATCGAGCTAGAACCATCTTGACTAATTTATCTATTTCTAGCTAGATTGAACCCTAATTCTATATGCAATTCCAACCCTAACCCTAACACTAATTCTAACCCTAATCCTAACCCTAATTCTATATGCAATTCAAACCCTAACCCTTATTATAACCCTAATCATAACCCTAACCCTAACTCTACTTGTAATTGTAATTGTAATTGTAACTCTAACTCTAGCCCTAACCCTAACCCTAACGAGCTACTTGTAATTGTAATTGTAACCCTAAATCTAGCCGTGACCCAAACCATAATTGTAACTCTAATACTTGCCCTAATTTAGCAACCCTTGAATTCTAATTCTAACCCTAACCTCAATTCTAACCCTAAGCCTGATCCTAATTGAAACCCTAACCCTAACTTTAATTAATCATGAGTCATGCTACAGGGTTTTCTTCTACATATTTTGTATGCATGTGTTATTCCCTTATTGCATGTGAGTTCACCAATTATTTGGAAGTCTCCTAACTGGGAGGTGGGCTTGTATTCAAGCCCTATAAATTTTGTGTCTATAGGTGTTATGTTTAAAGCTATATGGAGACTTGTCATAGGAGGTCTTGAATTTGGTACCAATGATTGTGAGTTCCTTGTCTAGAATATGATGAACCTTTTGAACAAGAGAACATTGTAGACCATGATGCATATCTTGAAATTTAAACTTGAACATTATTGTCATGTGAATGCTTTTAGCCATCCTACAACCTCCTATCACCCTTCATCCTCTTATAGGGATATGCCACACAACCTCTCCAAGTTGACTGTGCCAAACCCAAAGTCACAATCCTAAGAGGTAAAGAATCTTTTGGCCCCATTCAAGTCCACTCCCTAATAGGAGTGATACAATGCTAATAGGGTTGTGGAGGTAATTAAGTTCTTGATTAGCATGTTGGGTGTATCTAAGCATAATGATGATGTAGTTAGTCTTGATTTCATTAATCTTAAGATCATTGAGCTAGAGTACTTAATATATATGGTATAGTTTTGTTCAATCAATAGTGGTAGGGAAAATTAATATACTACAATGACATCAAACATAAACCAATAGGTGTCTTCAGATATATTAGTGGTAGGGAAAATTATAGTGGCCCTTACCCTAGAGTAATAAGTTGAAGTGGTGTTAGAATTACTAATAACCTAAAAAACTTTATCCTAGGGTGGTGGGACAAATTACACAAGCCTTACAATGCCTCTACCACTTCCTTGACATTTTTAACATTGTTCAAATTTGATAGGAGGGATTTATGTCACCTCCTCCTCATCTTAATTCTCATAGTGGATAGAATCATCCAATTTAGCATCAAGACATGAAGGTTTATCTTCATTATTGTAGAAATATCCTCCAAGGCTTTGTGCATATGCTCATGCCACACATTGAAGATGTGGAATTTATCTATGTAGCAATATAGAAATCCTTAGCCTAACCTTCTACCCCTTCAATATCATTGTATAGAAGGTAGATACAAGTAACATTTGATAGCATGGAGGAACAACTTAGGGATTGAGTTGAATGTAAAAAAATTATTCTTCCCAACAAATGCTAGATGTCTAGGAGCAATTTAATGATTTCTTCCATTATCTGCCTAGTCTAGAATATAATTACCTTTTCTTTTGATATGTTTCAAGGAGATAGATTTAAATAATGATTTCTTCCAATAACCACAAGCTTCATCTATGCTTTTTCATATGATCAATGTTGATCTTGGAATCTCCTTCCACACTAAGGGATATCTTGTTTAGTTTCCAAGTCATCTTGAGGCCCTGGATATCATGGCCCTAGAATCTACCATATTATTGTTCTTGACACCAAAATCATAAGCTTTAAGATAGGTAGAGGTTTTCCCTTATCATCTCTTAATAAACATACTCTTCCTACTTCACTAGGATTACCCTTGGCTACCCATCAAAATTTCAAGCTTAATCCATCCCAATGTAGGTGTGGACCAAAGGGTGTGAATATCAACATGGGTATCTCCTTGTTTTAACCTTATTCAAAGCAACCTTGGCCAATTATGAGCCTAATCCACCTCTTCTAGCATGATCATATATTCCTCTTTACCCCAATAATCACCAAGTTCCTAAATGCACCATATTTCTTTAAAATAGTCCAAAATTTGGGATGCATATTCACATTTAAGAAATACATGATGATTGTCCAGAGACTTCCTTACTTAAATGCACATTATACATTAAGATGGGTCACCTTTCCCATTGTATCAATCATTATGGTAGTCCTAATAGCTCTCTTACATTTTGAAATTTGTACATGTATGTATACATTATCTGTATGTTTAATTTAAATTTATTTCAAGTGTAATTTATTGAAACATATATATATTCTTGATTTAATTTTAAATTTGTACTGAAGTTTGTATGTTTATATGTATATATATGCAGGTTCATATCTATTTTTATATATACATCATGAATCTAGATGATATTCACTTTGATGTTAAGGACTTCCTTAATGCCCAAGATGATCTGGCTGCACCCCCACCCCCACCCGCACCCGCACCCCCTGCACCAAATGCCCCACCTACAGATGACCCACCTCCACCTCCACCTCCACCCCCACCTGGAACTGACCAAGCTCGCTTGCGAGCCATAATAAATGAAAATGTGGATTTGATACAAGAAAAACTGAATTCCATTCACAATGAACAATTCATGCCACCTCACGTAGTATGTTTTGCATCTTTGATGCAAAACATTGTAGATTCTGTGAGGTCTATTGACTCAGATTTTGATGGATTCTGGAAATGGAGTGAGGAGAGGCGCCAATTTTATGCTGATGGCCTCTCCTATAAGACTATTTTGGATCTTAAAATCACAAGAGCTCATTTAGCACAATATTTTAGACAAAAACATGCTTTCCACTCTTCAACCTATTCTATATTCTCACATGCTTCCCAATCTCCTGAAATACAAAACTGACAAAAACATGCAAGCTCCCTTGTCCAGATAGTCCATGTACTTGCATTTGAACTCCTAAATGAATGCCATTTAGTAGATCCATTGATTGTCTGGCAATCAAGTCTAGGTAGAATGTTTCCTTCTTCAACCAACCAAAATAATTGATGAATTGTAAAGTACTCGCTTGATCCAGGTGTACATAATCTTGTATTGCACCAATCTACAATCCCACGTGCATCTTTAAATTTTACTACATCCTCAAATTTTAATTGTTGTCTAGCAAGAATTCTTTTAACACACGCACCAGCTCCATCATGTTCTCCTTTACCATGTCCAGCTTCAAAAAAATTCCACATATGTTGGACATTATTCTCCTTGTGAACCCTACATAACCAATAGAACATTTGAGCATTCTTGAACTACCCCGTACAATTATCTGACCATATAAGATGTTCAGTCATCTGGATTCCTCTTTCTCTTAAATTTGTATAAAATATATTGAAACAATATTGAACAAAATCTGATGAGTGTAACCAGTTGTCACTCAAATAGAAATGATACTCCTTCAAAACTTTTCTATCATTCTCTGTGCTATCATCTGCATGTCTATAAACAATATAAACAAACATAGCAACCTGCACTGAATTGTAATATTGTGATTGAATTTCCTCTTGTGGAGCTAAAGTATAGTTTTCCACAAAATCAACCACTGATGGTATAGTACCAACTGGAAATGTGTTTCTACATTCATGAAATCGTCTATCAAGCCATCGAACTTGTTGAGAGTGCTTGACATATTTTGGTGTATTTTTACTTTTAAATTCTGATATGAATGCATGCACACTAACCTTTTCTGTAATTAAATCACAACGCTTTCCAAATTTTTCATCTTTTAAAGAATATTCAACATTCTTAAATCTTTTAACATCCACTAATTGCTATCCAAAATCATTTTCAACACTTTCATGCATACAAACTCTTAACAATGAAAGATTGCCACAACTAGTGCATTGTCCAAAAATACATGAACTTAAATAAAAACCTTTTTCATTAGATCTTTCACATAACAAACTTGATATAAACTCTTTTATTGCTTCAGTTGGCATATTAATATCACATTCCTGTATAATCATGTTACGATGTAAAGTACAACGTATATATTGAAACACATCATAATAATAACGAAATTGAACATGTGTTTTACAACAACAAGATATTCGTTCCTTATTATTCTTTACATACCATGGTTTGCATTTTTCAAAAGATCTTTGACTTATTTTAATATTACCAGGTAACACTAATTCATCACAAAATTTTCTATAAAGTTTAGTTTGCATTGTATCTAATAGGTGTTTTGGATGAGGATCGCGAACTTTGGACCCCACTCTTAATTTTAAAACATCTCTAGCATTAGACGATACCCTAGTATTATCATGCCAATATTTTTTGATCAAAGATCTGATTTCAACATTCAGTTTCATGTCAGATCTTAGGAGTCGACCACTAAAACTCCAACATTGGTTAATTGGATCATTTTCTATACTTTCTCTTCTTTTTTCCGCTCTTACCAATGTTTTAGGATGTATTTTTAGAATTCCACTAATATTGCTTACCATTCTTCTATTCAAAGTTGTTTTATTCACTATAGCAGTTGTTATAGCTCATCTTGCTGCATTTTTATCTTTGGATCGACTATTACTTCTAATAGGCTCAATGGCACTAGCAACAGTAGACATAGCATGTTTTAGTGATTGATCTTTTCTTCTTGGTTTAAAAAAAATGCCTAACATTTTCACTACTTTTCTCATTTTCCACATTCTCATTAATTGCATCATTAGTTGACATTGAAATGATTGGTTTTTACGATAAAAAAATTCCTTGTATAATCTATTGGCATGTGTTCTTATTTGTATCCAAGAAATTTTACCAGGAAGATTATCCAAAACATCTCTTTCAATTTTGAAAAAATATTTCTCATTTTCAACATCACTTCCTAGATTTTCATTTTCATTTTCAACATCAAAATGATTTTCATTTTCAACAACAAAATTGTTTTCATTTTCATTTTCAACAAAAGGATTTTCGTTTTCATTTTCAACAACAAAATGGTTTTCATTTTCATTTTCAACAAAAGGATTTTCGTTTTCATTTTCAACAACAAAATGATTTTCATTTTCATTTTCAACAAAAGGATTTTTGTTTTCATTTTCAACAACAAAACGGTTTTCATTTTCATTTTCAACAACAAAACGGTTTTCATTTTCATTTTCAACAATAAAAAGGATTTTTATTTTCATTTTCAACAAAAGGATTTTCATTTTCATTTTCAACAACAATTTATTTCAAATTTTGATTTCTACGAATATTATCAATCTCAACATTGTTATATCCAGCTTGTTTTAAATCTCCTATCAACACTATTTCCATTTCATTCAAAGGTGGATATTAAGAAGTACCTGGATTTGTGCCTATTAAAACATTCTCCATAGCATTAATAGAGGGATTTGAAGACATACTAGGAGTAGTTTTTATAATTGTATTAGTTTCCACATTCACCTCTTGCAAACTTGCATCGTCTACATCCATGGTCTCCTCAATGTTTTTATCTTCAATAGTTGTGGAGTTGGATGCTTCAGCATTATTCATTGATTGAATCTTTACTCTTCTATCTCTTTGTCTTTTTGCCTCCTTCTCTCTCTTTGCTTCAATTTCTTCAGGGGTTAATAGCTTCCTATCTTTCCTCTTATTACGACTTTGTGATCCCATGATTAAAAAATTTATGAAGCATGTACAAATGAATGTCAAAAATTTGAATGTGTTTCAAGTCCTTCAAACAAGTACCAATTCAACAAAATTCCACTCAAATAGCGTCTCTATGATGGCTTCTATCAAAATACAAACAATACTTCAAGTTGATGGACTTGCAAAAGAAAAAAATATGCCAAAGAATACTGCAAGAGTCGTTGTCGGCCGTACTGTAGAGCAAGCTACAGAAATGACAGTCATCGTATAGTCTTATTAAAAAAAGGGGCAAATAATAAATGGGATCCCATTTAAATAATGGGATCCTGTTATATTAAATGGGATCCCGTAGTAAACGGGATCCCGTTTTATTTTCGACTGATGAATAAAGAAACGGGATCCCGTTTAATAGACGGGATCACATTTTATAAACGGGATCCCGTTATTCAAAATTTGAATTTTAGGCTCAGGTTTTGCTTTGTAAGCCACTTCAAAAAATGCTTTGGGGACCTAACCCTGACCTCTGGACCTGGTTTGACCTGTAACTTGAAGGCCCTGTCAATGTCACAACAAAATAGTGACTTTGGGCATATATCTAAAGGTCTATTTTGTAGAATATTTTGACAAAATTAAAACCCATTATAGAGGAGACAATGTAGATTCTAAATATGTAATTTTTTTACAATTAGATTAATTTTTCTATTTTTTAATCAATTTCTGATGAAATAGGTCCATAAACTTGAATTATCAGGGTTTTTTCATATTTTAATAACTTTTTATTAAAATATTTTTTTGTAAAAAAAATTGTATGAAAATTTACTTTAGACAATTCTTTTCAATTTAAATTTTTTTTTTTCAAAAAATGTTAAGTTTAGTCAGCTTATGCATGACATACACGATGATTTTTTAAAGGACCAAAAATGACCAATAAAAAATTAATAAAAAAAATTATTCAATAACAAATTAAACATAAATTTGGAAAACAAAAGGATTTTGAAAAATATGATTATTTAGGTCAAAATATGGATGATGTACACGTACATGGTATAGTAAAAAAAAGTGATTAAATAGTGGTTTTTAGAAACGCCTATTCAAAATCAATTTCTATCATCTGGGTATTGAAAAAAATTACATATTTGGAAACTAGACTCCAAGTACTACATTTCATATTTAGTGACTTTTTCCAAGATTCCACCTTTAAGTGCTTCAAATTTTTAGGTCAAATGTGACAAATTCTAAAAATTAGGGAAAACACTTCCACTTTTTGGCCAAAAAGTGGACATAACTTCTTGCACACACCCTCAAGTAGAACCGGTTCTGGTAGATGTTCAGAGGTGATAGAGTCTTACAGAAAGGTCTGATGGGATCTGGAAGTGCATTGTCCTATACTGCGGATAGGAAGGAGTGTTGGGGAAGTCCTTATGATGTGTCATCTTGATTTATTCATGATTTGAAGGTCCGGAAGCATCTATTCCTTTGTGACAGTAAAGGCAGACTGTGTTCTTGAGGCACCGAATGCAGGAGAGAGAGATTTCAGTAACTAGAGGAAATATGGATGTTCCTGGTGATTCAGGCAAGCTTGTGGAGGTCCTTGGATCATGTTCAGTTCATGTTGGTCCGCATTAGAGTTGGAGCTCGAAATTGAAGTAATACCTCTGGTGAAGGTGTTCTTCCTCAGGCTAGCCCACCGGATGAATGATTCATCTTGCGGATGTTCTTGTGGATGTTTTCTGACTTAAATGTTTGTTTCTAAGTTGATGTCATGTATAAATAAGGGTTTGTGAAGTCATTTCAAAGTGTGACTTGGAAGATGAGTGTGTGGCAGCGAGGAGAAGAGGGAAAGGCAGAGCAGAAGGTTTGGGCTTAAATGGAACTGACTCAAGCATGGTGAAGATGCTAATTACCAGTTCAAGTATGTGATACTTATTCTTTTGTAGATAGTGTGTCTCTTGTAGGCAGTGAGCCTCTTGTGAGTAGTGTGCTTGGGCAGTGAGCCCTAATTGGCATGTGCCATTTTATTCTTTCTATTCTTCTAACAGAGAATACAATCTTGGGTTAGTCACCCCGTGGTTTTTCCCTTAACTAGGTTTTTCACATCAAAATCTTGGTGTCTCATATGTTGATGTGTTTTTGCTCTTGATCAAATGCATAATGTTTCATGTTTGATTTATTGTTATACTGCTAAGTGAATATAAGTGTTTAAAAGAAAGAAATTTTAAGACAACTGATTCACCCCCCCTCTCAGTTGTTTGCCCTGAATCTAACAATTGGTATCAGAGCCAAGTTCTTCTAAAAGGAGCTTAACCGCTTGAGGAGATCCAGGATGTCATCCTACAAGAAGGATAGTCTGAAGTTTGATGGAACTAACTTTGCTCTTTAGAAAGGTCGCATGAAATGTCACTTGTAGTGTATGGGATTTGCATACTGGTCCATGGTTACAAAAGCTTATATACCTCCACAGGGTGGTCCGACAACTCTAAATGAAATCACAGATGCTGAAAACAATCTGTAGACCAAAGAGGCTCTTTTAAGCGTATTATCTAACTCAGAACTCTCAAATGTTATTGATCTACCAACTACCTTTGAGATTTGGAATAAACTAGAACTTTTGCATGAAGGACACCAGTATGTTAAATGTGCAAGGTTACAAAGTCTAAAAGGGAAATTTAAAAAACTAAAGATGAGATGATAAAATATTACCTCTTTTATGCCAAGACTGAATGAGCTGGTTTGTGGAATTAGAAATGCAGGTGGAATCCTAAGTGAAGAAGTTCTCAGATCCCTTCCTGCTTCTTATAAAATCAAGGCTTTTGTAATCGAAGAATTCAGAGCTCACACAACAGTCACAAGAGATCAATTGGTTGGAAAGTTGGCTACTTTTGAAATGGCTGAATTGGGAGATGATCCTCCAAAGACTGAATCTGCATTCAAAGCCAGTACCTCTATAAAAGGGAAACAAAGGTTTGATCTAGGAGAAAACTCTTCAAGGAACCTATCATGGTATGAAAATACAAGAAAAGACTTGGATGATGAAGAAGTTGAAACTGCTCATCTTGAAGCTCTTATTGCAAAAAGACTACCAAGAGGATCTAGTAAGTATGAAGGAAAATTGCCTTTTAAATGTTTTAATTGCAATAAGATTGTTCATTTTGCATCAAAGTGTCCGAAAATATTTTCTAGGCCAAATAATAATAGACCAAGATTCCAAAAGAATTGTTACTGTGCTCATGAAGGAGATGATGAAGGAGTAATAGATGATGAGTCAGAAAAAGGAGACAAATCTGGAAGTGACTGGGTGTTCATTGCCATCAAGGAAGAAGATCCAATGCCCTCTGAATCTATCAATCATAAAATTGAAGAAAAAGCCCTGGCTGCCCAAGTAGAAGAGAAGGATGATTGGGTCGTTGACAGTGGTTGCTTTCACCATATGACAGGTGACAAAAACAAGTTCATAGATTTGGAAAGGTATGAAGGAGGAGTGGTAAAGTTTGGTGATAACTCTACAGGTAGAATCAGAGGTAGAGGAACTATTTCTTTTGATGGAAAGAACAAAACCGGTAATGTATTATATGTTGAAGGGTTAAAGCACAATCTTCTCAGTGTTGGACAATTGGTGGACAAAGGCTATGATCTCAGATTCAAGAATGGAAAGTGCAAAATCTTTGAAAGTTCTGGAACAGAGATTGCATCCGGTACCCAAACAAAAGGTAACATCTTTCACTTAGCTGGTACTGGTAAAAGTTGCTTATTTGTTCAAGTTGATTAGAGTTGGTTATGGCATAGAAGAATGTGTCATGTGAACTTTGATAATATTATCAAGATTAGCAATACTCAGGCTGTAAGAGATCTTCCAAGACTGGTTAAACCTACAAATAGTTTGTGCAAAGAATGTCAGTTGGGAAAACAAAGCAGAATCTCATTAAAGAGCAAGGAACAATCTTTTACTAGATTATTAGACTTGGTTCACACTGACTTATGTGGTCCGGCAAGAATTAGGAGTGTGCAAGGTGATAGATACTTCATGTTGCTAGTTGATGACTATTCCCAGATGATATGGGTAACCTTTCTAAAAGAGAAATCAGAAGCTCTTGAGAAGTTCAAAATATTCAAAGCTATGGTGGAAAATGAGACTGGATTGAAATTGAAATGTCTGAGGGCTGATAGAGGTGGAGAATTCACATCTGATGAGTTTATAGATTTCTGTGAGAAACATGGAATAAAGAGACAGTTGTCTGCTCCTAGGACTCCATAGCATAATGGAGTAGTTGAGAGAAAGAACCGGACCATCCAAGTAGTGTCTAGGACTATGATGATGGAAGCAATTGTCCCCCAGATCTATTGGAGAGAAGCTGTCAGCACTATAGTCTATACTCTCAATCGAGTTCAAATCAGAAACAATACCGGTAAGACTCCTTATGAACTTTGGTTTGGTATTAAACCTACTGTAAGATATTTCAGAGTGTTTGGTAGCAAATGTTACATCAAGAGAGATGAAGATCTAGGCAAGTTTGATGCTAGAAGTGATGAAGGAATATTTTTGGATTATTCTACTCAAAGCAAAGCATACCAATGTTATAATAAGAGATTGAGAGAGATTATAGAAAGTACTAATGTGAAGGTTGATAAAGGAATTGAAAAACCCTCAAGGTTTTATGAGTATGAAGAAGATGATCAGAATGATGGCCTGATTCAAGGTGGTCAAGACTCTTCTGAAAAACATACTAAAACTGATCCGGTGAGTCAGGAAGAAGAGATAAGATTCAATGAGCCTAATCAAGAGTCAGAATTGCAAGAAACTCCCAAAGTTTCGAGGTATGTGAGACTGAACCACTCTGAAGGTCAAATCATAGGTGACAAAAGTAAAGGTGTACAAATAAGAAGAAAAATTTCTCATGATTCAGATGAGTATTGTCTAATTTCAAAGATTGAACCTAAGACAGTAAATGAAGCCTGTAATGATAAAAATTGGACTAAGGCAATGGAGGAAGAATTGATGCAAATTGAGAAAAATCACACTTGGGATCTTGTTCCCAGACCTAGAAACAAGAATGTGATTGCAACCAAATGTGTCTTCCAGAACAAATTGAATGAAGTCGGTGAAGTGATCAGAAATAAGGCCAGATTAGTTTGCAACAGATACTCTCAAATAGAAGGAGTTGATTTTGAATAGACTTTTGCTCCGGTGGCAAGAATTGAAGCAGTCAGATTATTTCTTGCATTTGCTGCCTTCAAGGACTTCAAAGTGTATCAGACTGTGTTCTTGAGGCACTGGATGCAGGAGAGAGAGATTTCAGTAAGTAGAGGAAATATGGATGTTCCTGGTGATTCAGGCAAGCTTGTGGAGGTCCTTGGATCATGTTTAGTTCATGTTGGTCCGCATTAGAGTTGGAGCTCGAAATTGAAGTAATACCTCCGGTGAAGGTGTTCTTCCTCAAGCTGGCTGACCGAATGAATGATTGATCTTGTGGATGTTCTTGTGGGTGTTTACCGACTTAGATGTTTGTTCCTAAGTTGATGTCATGTATAAATAAGGGTTTGTGAAGTCATTACAAAGTGTGACTTGGAAGATGAGTCTATGGTAGCGAGGAGAAGAGCGAAAGGTAGAGCAAAAGGTTTGGGCTTAAATGGAACTGACTCAAGCATGGTGAAGATGCTAATTATTAGTTCAAGTATGTGATACTTATTCTTTTGTAGACAGTGTGTCTCTTATAGGTAGTGAGCCTCTTGTGAGTAGTGTGCTCGGGCAGTGAGCCCTAATTGGCATGTGCCATTTTAGTCTTTCTATTCTTCTAACAGAGAATACAATCTTGGGTTAGTCACCCTGTGGTTTTTCCCTTAACTGAGTTTTCCACGCCAAAATCTTGGTGTCTCATATGTTGATGTGTTTCTACTCTTGATCAAATGCATAATGTTTCATGTTTGATTTATTGTTATACTCTAAGTGAATATAAGTGTTTAAAAGAAAGAAAGTTTAAGACAACTAATTCACCCCCCCTCTCAGTTGTCTGCCTTGAATCTAATAGAGAGATGTAAGACATATACCCTCATTGAAAAGAAATCCGATTTCCATCAGCCAGCTATATGCTCAAGGGTCTAACATCAATTCCTCTATAGATTCATGGAAAGTAACCAATGAAGCCTTAGTGATTGCAAAAGGTAACAAACTAGGCAGTTTATATGTGCTAGAGAATAAGGTTGAAGTGGGATCTGCAATGGCAATTGTGGACAGCGCCTCGAAGCTCTAGGACAAAAGGCTTGGACACATGAGCAAATGGGGACTTGAAGTCATGCTTCAAAGGGATCAACTTCCAGGTCTGAAATCCATTGATCTGGAGTTGTGTGAGCATTGCCTCTATGGAAAATAGAAACGAACCAGCTTCTTGACATCTGGTCATAACAAGAAATCCTCACCTTTGGAGCTTGTGCATTCCAATGTTTTTTGTCCCATAGAGGTAACCTCCATTGGAGGAGCAAATTATTTTGTTACATTTCTTGATGATTGTACTAGGAAAGTATGGATTTACATGAGTAGAAAATTTGAAGTGTTTTCTAAGTTTAAAACTTTTAAAGCTATGGTGGAGAATCAGAGTGGGCACATAATAAATGTTTAAAAAGTAATAATGGAGGAGAATTTTGTTCTTCAGAGTTTGATACATTTTGTGAAGATAATGGCATTCATCAAATTAAGATATTTCCTTTTACCCCTCAGGAGAATGGTGTAGCTAAGAGGTTAAACAAGACAATTCTTGAGAGAGCTCGGTGTATGCTCTCCAATGCTAGTTAGGGGAAAGAATTTTTGGCAGAGGCATGTAATACATTAGTCTACTTGATCAATCAAGTTCCTTTGTCTAGATTGGCTTTTCATATTCTGGAGGAGAGATGGCTCGAGAAGTGAATCTCTTACAGTCACCCATGCGTCTTTGGTTGTGAGGCCTTTGTTCATGTTCCAAAGGAACAACGAACAAAATTAGATCCTAAATCAAAAATGTGTGTGTTTATTGGTTATGGTGAGGAGCAATTTGGTTTGAGACTTTGGGATCCAATTGGTAAAAAGTTCACTCACAGCAGAGATGTTTTTAATGAGAAGGTTTTTCCTTCTATGCAAGCACAGGGGATTCAACAAAAGGAATACATACCCGTGTTTGCAATAACCAATGGCTCTTACAAATATCCTTCTATGACTCAAGTCATGTCACACTCATAGTCACCTATTTCCTTTCCCCTCTCAGATTTCACCTTCACACCTCCTATCACAAAATCTTCTTCACTGTCACATGACAAAGACAAAATTTTCCCTCTAGAGGAGACCATATCTGTTCACAGGGGAGTGCAATTTCAAATGTAATTTTCACCAAACTCAACACATTATTCAATTGACTTGCAACCTTTACAAGACTCTTCAGAGCATAGTCAAATTCCCACATAGGACAAATTCAAGAGCACATCAGTTGTTAGCATATATGAGCAATTGTGGTCTCCATGTCATAAGCAAACATTCGCAGATCTTGAAAGTCATGGGGATGATCTCATTTGTCAATTTCAAACTTTTTTTGCTCCTTCCTTGCCTGAGGAAGAACAGTCATGGCCCTGTCTAGATGTAGACACTCACTCCAAGATGAGCTCAACATTCAACATACCTATGTAATATGAAAACATATCTATAATCACACATTTAAAATGCACTTCTTCACTGCCAGTGTCTTTTAAAAATGTCTCCATAGAGTTTTACATAGCAGCTGGACAACATGTTCAACCATAGAGTAATGTTGAACTAAAAGATACTATTGACATAGAGCATCAAATTCCTCTTTAAAGGAGGTGTACTAGACAAAAGAAGCCTCCAGCTAAATTTTTTGAATATGACTTATTACTGACTAGCCAAAAAGAGCCAGAGTTATTGCTATCAGAACAGGCCAAACCAAACTCTTTTAAAGATGCTTGCAAAGATTCAAATAGTGTGAAATGGACTCTCTGATGGTGAATGACACTTGGGATTTGGTGACCCTTCCATCAAATAAAAAACCCTTAAAGAATAAGTGGGTATACAGATTAAAAGAAGAGGATGGAGGCAATAAACAATACAGAGCTAGATTAGTTGTCAAGGGTTTTGATCAGAAAAAGAGGATTGATTTTAATGAGATTTTCTCACTAGTTGTAAAGATGCAAACCATTTGAGTAGTCTTGGGTATGGCAGCTATTTGGGATCTTGAACATTAACAACTTGATATCAAAACAACATTTCTTCATGGAGATATTGAAGAGGAGTTATATATAAACCAGTCTAAAGGCTTCATTAAATAGGGTCAAGAGCATTTGTATTGCAAGTTGAAGCGCAATTTGTATGGCCTCAAGCAAGCCATGAGGCAATGGTACCTAAAATTTGATCACTTCAAGGCTGAGCATCACTTTACATGTTGTGAATCTAACCCATGTCTCTACTACAAGAAGCTTGCAACTGGTGAGTTTGTTATACTTTTGCTTTATGTTGATGACATGTTGGTAACTGGCAATAGTTTGTGAGTTATTCATGAATTGAAGAAACAGTTGGCTCAACGATTTGCAATGAAATATTTAGGGGCAGCCAAGAGGATTCTTTGCATGACAATAATAAGGGATAGACAAAAGAGAAAAATAAGCTTGTCTCAAGAGAAATATATTGCCAAAATTTTGGACAGGTTCAATATAAAAATGCCAAGTCTGTTAGTACTCCTTTGGCTGATCACTTTTGCTTGTCATCAACAATGTGTCCTAAAACTCAGGAAGACCAAGAACACATGAAGGGTGTTCCTTATTCATCAATAGTTTAGAGTCTAATGTATGCCATGGTTTGTACTTGTCTTGACATTGCCCATGTAGTGGGAGTTGTGAGCAGATTCATGAGTAATCCTGGTAAACCTCATTAGCAGGCACTATAGTGGATATTTCGGTACTTGAAAGGTACTTCAGATCATGTTTTATGTATTGAAGGACATGATACTTAGCTACGAGGTTATGTGGACTTCGATATGGCTAGAGACTTAGACAAACAGAGATCTACAATAGGTTATGTATTCATGTTTATTGGGACTGTAATTAGTTGGGTCTCACGATTGCAATATGTAGTTGCACTCTCCTCCACCGAGGCTGAATATATTTCTCTAACTGAATGAGAAAAGGAGATGATATGGCTACAATAGTTATTGGAAGAATTATGATGCAAGCAATCTGTTTTTACCTTGTTTTTTGACAGCAACAACGCTATTCACTTGGCAAAGAACTCTGCCTTTCATAACAAAACCAAACATATAGAGTTGAGATATCACTTAATTTGACATGTACTTAAAGAGGGTAAATTGCAGGTGGAGAAAATTGATACCAAAATGAATTCGACAGATGCATTGATAAAGATTGTGCCAAGAGAGTTCAAGTTTTGTAGGACTTCTCTCGGCATTGTCAAGATCTAACAATGAGCCTGAAGTGGGGGATGTCTCTGACGTCTTTTCTTGCAGATGTAATTGGACTTCAAGTGGGAGATTGTTAAGAATATGAAGTCCATCCATCTCTTAACCGATAGTCCTTGTAACGTTCATTCTTTTATGTCTCTTGAGATTCCATCGGTGGCTTACTTGTGTTAGTCATTAGACATTGTTAAAATTGTGATATTGTATTGCTATAAGAGGTAGAAAAGAGAGAGAGTTTCTATGATCCGTAATTGAGTATGCAGATTGAATAAAATAGTTTCCCCTACTTCTTTATGGACGTAGCCTGAAAAGGTGAACCATGTTAAAATAGTGTCATTCTTTTATCTGTGTGTGTGTGTTTTATTTGCTTTCTTTGTTGTGTTTATATCTGCATCAATTATCCAACACTAGTTATAGTTGAGAGCCTTTTTAGATTTCAAAGATTAAGTGGAAACCACTTTACAGTAATAAAATTCCAACTAGAGATCGAGCAATTCCCATTTACAATTAATGGATAACTCAAGCTAGGCACACGTTCTGAACTCTCGCTCAAAGGCTACTAAGAGTCCTTTATCTTTTACATGGCATACATTCAACATGTATTCATATACATCATTTTATTTATTTAGAAAGAGAATAATGGAGTGTTCGTTGAAAATAAATAAAGTAAAAACTTATGAATAATCTATGTAACTAAAATAACTAATTAATAATCAATCCTAGAAATATGAGTTTAGATAGATTATGTTATAGGTTTTTTTTTTAATTAAAATTAACATTGAGTATTTTGTTCTAGGTTTTAAGGTAGAGTACTAGGAGATAGATGGTTCCTAGTGATTTATCCCTATAAAGTTTATGTACAAAATTTTGTTAGTATATATATGTCAAATTATAAAACTCATTGTGTATCATTACTAGTAATTTTTGCACCACAAAAATGATCCCTATAGTTGTGGATTTGATCTTTGTTTGTGGATTTGGCTCTTGTTTGCAGTTGGACGTCTAGTTAGTTTGAATTTAATCACCTTAGGTGTTTCAACCTATGTCTAAAAATGAGCAGTATTGATGAACAATTTTGATAGTTTTCTACATGAGGACCTCTCCTTAGTCAAAACCCTCTCAAATAGATTTAAAGGTATTACAATGATCAAACACATGCCAAGGAATCATGCAATATAGCTAATCAATGTGTTGATGTCATACTAATGTAGTGTACACATTTTAATATCATAAGATTATTCCTTATATCTCCTTGACCTAAAATATTGATGTGGTAGGTGCTTCTTCAATGATCATAATGAATGAGGGTTTTTTTATACAACTTAGTGTAGAGTATAAGCATTTTCATGTTTAAGTCAATAGGTAATGAATAGTTGGAATGGTATTGACTTGGAAGGTCTAGATTAAAATTTTAATAAATGAATCAAGAGATCATTTTCATGCCATTAATTTAACCAAGTTTAGTTTTGTGTGGCCTATAGATTTGACCAAAGTAAGGGAATGTTGGAATTATATACTAATTGTAGACTCTAGGAATGTGTAAAGCTAGGATCAAGTTAGGTTAAGGTTAATTGTTAGATATTAAACATAAACATGTCACTTGTATTCTAATTATTATATTTGGAAAAAATATATCAAACTAAGTCCAAAATATAGGGGAAAAGTACAAGGTTTGTGTAAACCTCGCCCATGTGTGATTCCTACCACGTCCTTATTTCTTATTAATGTCTTTGCTATAGTATGTTCTAGGACATATTTGTTGAAGGTTTTATCTTCATAGATTCATGCCTTGGATTACTAAAATGAGATGTTTATGATTTCATTTGTTCTAACTCATACTTGGTATTGATCATTTTTCATGATCGCATTGATATACACATATATAGATATATGTATATGTATATATGTGTGTTTACGTTTGTACATACATATATACATATATATACATATAGATATATCTATGTGGATATGTATTATACATATACACATAGATATGTATACATGTGTGTATATATGTAAATACCAATAAAAATATAGAAATATATGCATTTATGTACAATGATCTATCTTTTTTATCTATCCATCGATTGGATTATTCATATGAGATGTCTATGATTTCATATGGGATAGCCCATACTTGGTATTAATAATTTTCATGATCTCATCAATGTATATATTTTTAGGAAAGGTGTCTCAACCTTACATCCTAATTTTAAGAACAAAAAATGCAATTTTTAGGGCTACAGAGGTTGAGTTTATCCCCAAAAAATGTCAAAACGAGGCTCAACTAGAGAAAGTGTGTTATAGTGATATAATTATCTTTGAGATTTACAATTTCAAAGAATGGTCTCAATCAACTTCCCAGATAAAAATTTGAGGCCTCTAAAAGTTGGGCCTCCACATTAGAAATGTAAGAGCATTTATGATATACAAGAGAGCTATAAGAGGTAGTTACACTTTTTCACCAACATATATGATGCATGTTATGACATGTCATTATAAGGTATCTTTGAATGTAGATAATTGAGCCAAATTGGAGTGCCCAAGTTGGTGAGTGGAATATGATGACCTTATGGAAAGTGGAAGGGATATGCTATTTTGAGCTTATAGACTCATCTTGGTATTTGGGTATTTGATTTTTAGAAAAGGATTTTGGTGTGAAATTTTGGGTGGTTTCAGCTCATGGTTTTCTAATTACCATTTCATTGTTTTATGTATTTCTTTTCCTATTTATTGGATGCTTGAGATGGAGGTTATATCATGTGTTTTGTAGATATTATTATGCTACCAAGATTGTTCTAGATCTCTTGATGATACTCAAGTAAATACATAGACTCTGCAAACATATTGTACCCATTGATTACTAAATAATACATTGTGTTGCTTTTGAGACTTGGTTTTCTCTCTTGAAAGGGTATTACCCACATAAATAATTGTGTTATAGTATATTTATTTTATTTTTATTTCCTTGTAAATATATGACCAATTTATTTTTTTACATACCTCCTCTTTCTTCTTATGAGGGCTACTTAGGTTTTTAGCCTAGTCCAAGCCCAGAGACCCTTATGGGGAATCTCTTCCCATGGATTTATCGCTAAGACTACTACTTGGGGGTCTCAGTCTCTAAGGTATTATAACCTTGTTCAAATGTGTGAGCTCATTGGCCCAGTAAAGGCCCATAGCCTATGATCATGACAACATGGTGAAGGCACATATCCTATGAGCACATCATCCTTGTAAAGGCACAAGGCCTGTGGGCTCTTTGGCCCAATGGGAATTTGAACATTGATGGCCTCCACAACAACCTTCTAGCTTGACCACCACACCATGCCCTTAACAACTTTTACATACCTCCTCTTGTAGATTAGTGTAGGAAGCATATTTTTCACCTATACTTCTAGTTATTTGGTACCAAAGCTTGATCACCTCAGGTCCTAGTTGTTTAGGACAATGTTTGCTATACTAATCTTGGATTGATTAGGATCTTGCATAGAAGGAGATATTGTTTCAAAAAAATAGAAAGCACATGAAGAATAGAGATGGAGAGACTTAGCACTGACTTTTAGGTGTGGAAGATCAAAATGGTGGATATGATCAAACATCTATTCACTATTGTATTTAGATCTAAACTCATTGCAATGTAAAAAGCCAACTTTGATATATTAGATTGAAAAGTGAAGGGCTGGCCTCATTAGGATTTTCTTGGAAGATTATTTTTTTCTATTTTTCTAATCATTTACAAATATTCTTAATTGAGCATCAACATGAGACTAATACAAGCTCTTGCGAGTACAACCATGAGACCAATACAAGTTGCTTTTGTAAAGCCACACTAGAAACCACTTATGGAAGCCCAAATGTCACAACTTAGAGATATTTTTATTTAGAAATGACCTCTACACTAGAAGACAACAATGGAATACCAAGAGTCACAACTTAGAAATCCCCTTATTAGACGTCCCTTTGGGATTTGAACTTGGATCTCCATAATGAGAACTCAATGCTTTAACCAATTAAGCTCAACCCCTTGGAGTAAAAGAATATGTTTTGCTAAATGTACATGAAGAAGCTACCATACAAGTTCTTTGGAAGACGTTGTGAAACTTGTATCAAGCTAAATCCTTAGTTAACAAACTTTTCTTGACAAAGAAGTTGTACATAGAAAGAATGGATGATGGTAGTTCTATGACTAAGAATCTAAACATGTTCAATATTATTGTGACCGAGGTGAAATCTATTGGAGTGAAAATAGAGGAGGATCATTGCATGACACTTTTATGTTCTTTTCCAAATTGTGGGATCACTTGGTAATGGGAATTTGGAATTCTACATCAAAACACAAAATGGATGAGGTAGTGGCTACATTTTTCTTAGAGGAGATGTGGAAACAATCTTTTGAATTGACCAAATAAGCCCTAACTATTCATGGAAGACAAAAAGATAACTTAGGAAATACAAATGACAAAAAGAAAGAAAATTCTAGGCCCAAATTTTATGGGAGATCAAAATCTTCTAGAAAGTCCAAGACTCTAGTGGGAGATCC
Source organism: Cunninghamia lanceolata (assembly GCA_027924645.1). Classification (NCBI taxonomy): domain Eukaryota; kingdom Viridiplantae; phylum Streptophyta; class Pinopsida; order Cupressales; family Cupressaceae; genus Cunninghamia; species Cunninghamia lanceolata. The sequence goes on from BSBN01000934.1 coordinate 9,426,185, forward strand.
ATATTTCTTAGAAATTACAAGACTAAGTGTTGAAATTATGGAAAGTTTGGGCATTATCCTAGAGATTATAAAGAGGAGAAGAATAAAAAGAAAAATCATTCAAATGATGAGTTTGAAAATTCTTCTCAAGATGATGCAAATTCCTTTATCATAGATTTGGCAACTCATGCTTCAAAAGGCATATGGTTGATAGACATTGGAACATCCTTCTATATGACCTCCCAATAGATGTGGTTTTGTATGTATGAAGAATATGATGGAAGGAAAATGTACCTCTGTGAATCCTCTCACTTGAGAACAATTGGTTGTGGTAGAGTCCATATTCAATTCCTAGATGGATGAGTGAAGGGGATCAATGGTGTGTTGCACATCCCTAGTTTGGCACTAAACTCATTATTAGCTAGCAAAGTATGTAGGTTTTTCTTTTCTAGTGGATTGTGTAAAATGGTGTGAGGAGCTATGGTTCTTTCTAAGGCTATTCATGTGGGAACTCTATTTCAACTAGATGCTTGCCCTATCTAGTGTAATATTTATTATATTCATGTAGTGAAGAGATTTGTAGAATCTACATGTTCATCATTAGAACTAGAAACAAAGAGGAGTTTTGTGTCTACTTTAGATGTCCATGCTTTGTGGGTACCAAAGTGAGCTCTTACTTTAGAGAGCAAGTTACCTACAAAGAAAATAATGCTATAGCACTAGAGAATGGGCTATATGTATAAGTTAGAAGGATCTAAGGACCTTGAGAAATAAAAATGTCTTTGAGGAATTGAATGATTATTCTCTTCAATTTGATTTTTGTGAACATTATAAATATGGTAAAAAAATATGTCTAGTTTTATTCTACTCCTCACAAATCTTTTAAAGGGTGTTGGACTTGATTAATTCAAATATATTCAGTCATGTTAATATTCCCTCAATTTCTAATTATTTATATGGATGATTTTTTAGGACATGAATGTATTTCCTTAGAAGTAAATTAGATGACTTAATTTAGTTTAAGTTTCTTAAGGATCTTACAGAAAATCAAATTGGTACTAGGATTAAGGTTTTGAGTACTAACAATGGCAGTGAATTGTGTTCCATATATTTTGACATATATATGAAGAGGACAACATTGAGAAATACAAGAAAACTCCATATAGCCCTCAACAAAACAAAGTTGTAGAGTGAATGAATATGACATTTATGGAGAGGGCTAAGAGCATGCTTAGTGGAACTGACTTGGAATAGAAGTTCTAGGAAGAAGTAGTTGTCATGGCTTGTTACCTAATTAATAGGTCTCCTACATCACATCTTGTTGACAAGACTACTATACTAGCTTGGATGGGGAAGAGGACCTTATTATAACATCTTCAAGTTTTTTCTTGCAAGGTATAGGAACATGTGCCTAGGACAAGTGAACAAAGTTGGAGAACAAGGTAGTGAAATGTAACTTTATCGACTATGGTATCACTATGAAAGGGTATAAGAATTGGTACCCTATGGATGGAATTTATCTATACAAAATAAGTGTTATATTTAGAGACATTAAGCCTTCTTCCATAATGTTGCAGCCATAATAAGATCGTAAAAAAATGTGGTTCAACTAACACCAAAGATTACAAGATTGAACAAATAGCTCATGAACCTAAAGAGGAGGAGAAATTAGATAGTTCTAATAGTTTAGAAGAGGGGGTAGAAGCTCCATCTTACCTCTTGAGGAGGTCCACTTGGTAGAGACAACATCTAGATAGATATACTCATGATTGGAGATCTATTTTTTATTTGATTATTAATACTTATGAGCCTAGGACTATGATGAAGGTGATGGATATGGATGATTTTGAGTCTTGGAGAGTAGCTACAAATAAGGAGATGGCTAGATTAAAGAAGAATGACACAGGGGACATTGTAGAATTTCTATAACGAAGAAAGTATATTAGACGTAAATAGGTGTTCAAGGAAAAGATCGGTTTTCATTCCAATGTTGATGTATAAGGCAATATTGGTTTCAAAATGATATTTTCAAGTTAAGGGGACATGATTTGGCAATATTTTTTCTCTAGCTACAAAGCCAACATCTATTAGGTTCCCATTATCTATAGAAAAAACTTTTAATTTAGAGATAGAATAGATGGATGTGAAGACAATATTCCAACATGGTGACTTAGAGGAATAGATCTACAAGACATAGCTAGAGAACTATGTTGTTAAACGCAAGGACTCTTTGGTTTCTAAATTAAAGAAGAATTGTATCATATCAAATAGTCTCCTAGAATGTGCTACCATAAATTTGATTCATTTGTGTTGGGCTTGGAATTTCCAACATCTAAATTAGATCATTGTGTTTATTATAAAATGGATGGTGAATGACTCCTTATTATCATATTGTACATAGATGATATGATTTTTTTTGGTAATAGTAAGAATGTGATTTGTGATTTGAAGTCTCATCTCGAAGGACTTGAGGTTGCTAAGTATATCTTGGGTATGTAGATAAAAAGAGATAGAGTGAAAAAATCTCTAGTTGAGATAGATTGGGTATGTGAACTCTATACTAAGATGTTTTAGCATGGCTGATAGTAGACCATTAAGTGTTCCTACTTTTGTGGGAACTAACCTCTTAGTTGAGTAGTTTCCCATGATACCCATAAAGATGGAGGATATCACTCATCTTCTTTATTCTAGTGTAGTTGGGAGTTTGATGTATGATATCATCTATACTAGACTAGATATTGCCCAACTAGTGCATGTTCTTAGCCAACTCATGGATGATCTTGGATTAGATCATTGGAATGTAGTTAAGAGGGTCCTCAAATATTTGTAGGGTACCTCTGAGTGCTCTATTTTGTTATTATGGTGATTCTGTAGGGATCAACACTTAATAGATATTCATGGATTCACGGATTCAGATTGGGTAGGAGAAGTCAATAGAAAAAGATCCACTAGTGGGTGTGTGTTTAATTTATTTGGTGGTTCTATTAGTTGGATCAATAAGTACTAGATTGTGATCACTTTATCCACTATGAAAGTTGAGTACATGGTAGCTACTCATGACTATAATGAGTTCATATAGCTTAATAGATTGTGTTTAGATAGCATGTTGAGTTACGGAGCTATCAATGTTCTATGTGATAGTTATAGTGCCATATATCCAGAAAATAATTAGACCTTTTGTGCAAGGATGAAGTGCATAGATGTCTAGTACCATTTTATTTGTGACATGTTAGACGATGGAAGGGAGTGCTAGAGAATGTTGACACTTCACATAATGTTATAGATGCCTTGACAAATCCTATCAACATACAAAAGTTCAAGTGGTGTAGTAAGTCTTTTGGCCTCTCAACCCCTAGCACATAGTTGGTAATGATGGTATTCCCTTTCCTCTTACAATTTCTTTTACAAGTGGGTGAATCTTTGGAAAGGTTTAATAACCTTGTATACTAATGCTATGGAAAAAATGCAACTTTTGGTCTATAGAACATAAAAAGATAACTTTTAAGTCTCTAGAGGTCAATGTTAGTCCAAAAAAATTGTTGAAATGGTAATTAACTTGAATAGGTGGTTTATTGAGACATGGACCTCTTTGAGATCTAAAACTTAAAAAAGGAACGAGCTTAATGATATTCTTGAATCAAAAGTTATGGCCTTTGGAAGTTGGGTCCACCACATCAGAAACATTTAAGAGTATCTATGACATATAAGGGATCTATAAGAGGGAGTTACAATTGTTGACCAAATTATTATGCATGTTATAACCCATCATAAGGCATCATTTAATGTATATAGTGGATACAAAATAGAGAACCCAATTTGGTGAGTGGATTATGATGAGTGTATGGTAGATGGAAGGAATATGCTAGTTTTAGCTTGTGGACTCATCTTAGAATTTAGGCATTGGATTTTTAATTGGGAAGTTGGGCACCACATTTTTGTGGTTTTAGATCATCATTTCCTAATTACCATTTGGTGGAGCTTCATGTGTTTTTTTTTTTGATTTCTTGGGTTCTTGATAGGGAGTTTATATAGTGAGTATTGTAGGTACTATTTGTTGATGGGTGTTTTTGCACACAACAACTTAGATAAAATACTAAGTATCTTATCTCTCCTAAAAGGAATCAAATCCCAAAGAAATGGAAAATGACTACCCCAAGGTCTCTCCCAGATAGGTCATGGCCTTTACAAGATAAATTAGTTGTTCAATGTCTTTGTGGTTTCAACAAGGGGCCTTACGCTTTTGGATTCCAAAAAGCTAGGGTTTGGAATGATATAATGTAAATCTCTGCAAACAATGAATGGGTTTCAAAAAAGAGATCTGAAAATTGAGTTTGTCATCAGATTGACGATGTCATAATCTCCATTTTTAGGGCTTTCTCTTATAGTGATAGAAAAATCATACACATAGGTAATATCTTGACTCCTTTGTGATGTGTGAATGATTCTTTCTCACCATTGGGGATGATATATGCTATAGGAAGGTCATTTATTACTACAAGACAAATACATCTTCGCTTTCTAGGATTTTTTTATCCCTTGGTTGTTGTATATACATGTGGTTGGTCAATGCTTCTTGAGGAGATGTATTAGGCTCACATTTATGTCTTTTTGGGAGCCATTTCCTTACTTTGGGTGTACACGAATGCTAATTTTGGATCATGCAATCCTTGTTTTCACTACTATAGATATATTTGTCATCTTTTCCTTACCTCAAGCCCTAAATTGTTGGTGTCACACATGTTTTGTAGGCTCACATTTATGGCTCTACTCTCCTTAGGCTAACCTAATTCCATTTATGAGCATAGACTACCATTGTTGGAACCTATAGGAATCAAGTAAAAGTAAATTGAATACAAATGATGTAATAACCCAAATAGATTATTCTGATGATTTGAAAATTATTTTAATTAAAATCATAGAAATTCTGAAACTAAAGTATTTCTCAAACCCTCATGCAAATACTTTCAAATCAACTAATGAAATACCCAAAAAATCTTCAACATTTCTCATTATTCGGGCATCCGAATTTGCATAGTTTGGCACAAAAATTTCTAGAATTTCTCCCAACAACACAAACTGATATATTAACTCAAAATATGTGGTTACAATAGAAAATCAACAGAAATAATAACAACAGCATCTGCTGCAATAACCCACACAAAATCCGGCAATTTCTTCAATGTTTAAGCACCAGATTTTGACAAAAGTTGCACACAATTTACTGGGTCTTCTTCCATTGATGTAAACTGGTAAAAACACATATAATATGCTGTTACAACAGCAAAAGCTACATCAGAAACACTAACAGAAAAATCTGGAAACACACTTGTAAAATCCTCGCACAAAACTGCATATAACACATCCAATCTTCAATATTTTGCTCCAATCTAAAATAAAATATTTCCGACTTCTGGAGCTGATCCAGTATAACAAAATTAACAGAAATATGCTGCTCCACAACAGAAAAACAACCTACAGCAAACTACACCAAAACAACAAGAACTTCATAGACAAACTTCACCTGCAACCTGCAAAAACACACATAAAAGAAATATTGAAAATAGCTGCAAAATAGCATAAATAAGTTTCAAAATAGCATAAAAAAGCCAAAGGCCAAGCAAAAACGTTTTTTATGCTTTTCCAAGCCAACTTGAGAGCTCAAATCCCCATGCCATTTTGGGGGGAAAATAATTAATCAAAATATTCCCAAATCCCCTTCCAACTCTGCATGCTAATTTAGCCTCCTCTTACAACTTGTCATCCAATGAGACAACTTGTCCATATATGTCATAACCGTCAAAGAATCTCCTACCTCCATTGGAGTCAAAAATACTAATTCAATATTTAAATGCCCCATAAATATTTTAAAATTTTATAAATAATATTGGGAGCATAAATAAATATTAAAATCGTTATTTCCCTATTACTTTACCTTAGCCCAGGGAATATTTGAATTGGGCTATTTATTTACTTGAATTAAATATTTTTGAAAAGGGACATGACAAGTCCACCCTTCCCAAAATTGCTTGACCCCAAGCAATGCAAGTTTGAGTGCTCTAAAATCTCAGGTCCTTCCCAAGTGGCATCCTCAATAGGTAAGTTCTTCTAGAGAACCAAATATTTTGTGATACTTCTATTTCTCAATTCCTTCACACTGATCCAAAATTTCTTCAGGAATCAGGATCAACTTACCTTCATCATCCAATGGTGGCAAGTTCATTCAAGGCACAACATGTTGTCCATATACCTTCTTCAAACATGAAATATGGAAGACATTATGAATCCTACTATTTTGTGGAAGTTCTAACTCATAAGCCACTTCCCCTATCTTCTTCACAATCTTGTAAGGGTCATAAAACTTGGGCTTGAGTTTTTCTACACCACTCTTCTTGATGGATGATTGTCTATATGGCTGCAACCTTAAGAAAACCATGTCACCCACTTCAAAGGATCTCTTTGTATGCTTCCTATTAGCATACATTTTTTGTTAATTTTGTGCTTGTTGCAAATGATCCTTAAGTGACCTCAATATCTCTTGGCTATGTTTAATCAGATCACTTACTGTTGGCACTCTACTATCTAATAATATGAAATCAGCAAAAGAAAGGGCATCATAACCATAAAGAGCTTTGAATGCTAACATACCAGTGGACATGTGATATGATGTGTTGTAACAATACTCTGCAAGGTGCAACCATTTAATCAATGCTGATTGTTGATTTGAAACATAATTCCTCAAGTACCCTTCTATCCATTTGTTCACTATCTCTATTTGACCATCTATTTGTGGATGGTAGATGGTACTTGGTGTAAGTTCTGTACCTGTCAAATGGAATAGTTCTTTCCAAAAAGAACTAAGAAATCTACTATCCCTATCACTAACAATGTTCTTAAGCAAACCATGTAATCTAAATATCTCTCTGAAAAATAAATTAGCCACTTGAGGTGCCTTGAAATCTAAAGTGATAGCAAAGTAATGTGCATACTTGGTCAACCTATCAACCACAACATAAATACAATATTTACCTTGTACCTTGTGTATTCCTATGATGAAGTGTATAGATAGGTTCTCCCATTTCTGCTCAGGAATCGATAGTGGTTTTAGTAATCTAGTAGGAAAGATTTTCTCCCCTTTATTCTGTTGACAAATCATGCACTCTTTGATATGCTTGTGAACATCCTTTTTCAAACTCTTCCATGAAAACCTCTCAATACTTTCTTGTAAGTCTTTTAGTAACCTTGGTGTCTTGCTAGTGGTGTGTCATGGAAAGCCCTCAAGATCTTCTCCTTAATTTTGGATCTGGGCACCAGAAATTTTCTATTTTTATAAAGGATCAGTCCATCCACCACTATGTACCTATCATCTTTCATCACCTCATAAAGAATATCAGCAGTAAATTTATTCTTAGCATATTCAGTGATAATGGAATGTTTCCAATCAATAGAAATAGAAGAAAGAGAACATAAAGTAGGCCATCTAGAAAGTACATCAGCCACAACATTTCTTTTCCCTTTCATATACTCTATGTCAAAATCATATGCTTGCATCTTGCTTACCCATTTCTGTTGGTGATCATTCAAATCTTTTTGACTTAGAAAGTATTTAAGACTATTATGATCAGTCTTCACAACAAACCTGCCACAAACTAGATATTGTCTAAACTTTTCCAAAGCATGCATAATTTCCAACATTTCCTTGTCATAAATGTAGTATCCTTTGTCCAATTTACTTAATATTCTACTCTCAAATTCTATTGGATGTCCCCTTTGAGTTAGGACAGCCCCTATACCTTCTCTTGATGCATCACATTCAACCACAAATGGTAATGGAAAATCTAGAATAGCAAGCACGGGGCATGAAATCACTACCTTTTTAAAAATTTCAAAAGCAATTTGAGCATTTTCAGACCATTCAAAAAGCCCCTTTCTTTGTCAAATATGTCAAAGGTACAACCAACTGAGAGAATCCTTTCACAAACCTTCTATAATAACAATATAGACATTAATAATCCCTTCAAATGAGTTAAAGTAGTAGGAGGTAGCCAATCAAGCATAGCTTGGATCTTTTGTTGATCCACTTGTACACCTTTGGCACTTATGACATGTCCCAAGTATAAATTTTTTGTTAATCCAAACTCACATTTGGACATTTTTGGAAAGAGAGATTGCTGTTCTAGAATGCCCAAAACTATATCCAAGTGTTTTAAATGCTCTTCCCATGATTTACTATAAATCAAAATCATCAAAGAAAACTAGTACAAATTTTCTCAAATGCTTACCAAAAATATGATTCATACATGACTAAAAGGTGGCTGGAGCATTCGTAAGTCCAAAGGGCATGACCAAAAACTCAAAGTGTCCATAATGACATCTGAAGGCTAACTTTTGTACATCCTCATCTCTCATACGAATCTGGTGATATCCTGATCTCAAATAATTTTTTGAAAAATAGATGGCTCCATGCAACTCATCTATCAACTCATCAATCCTTGGGATAGGATATCTATTCTTGATGGTCATCTTATTCAAAGCTTTGTAATCAATGCACATTCACATAGTACCATCTTTCTTTTTAACAAGACCAACTGAGGATGCAAATGGACTAGAACTAGGTCTTATGTAACCCATCTCAAGGAGTTCTTTTATGGCCTTTTCAATCTCTTCTTTATACCCTCTAGGGTGATGATATTGAGTGGTTATGACATGTTTTGTACCTGGTTCTAACTCAATGATGTGTTCAAAACCCCTATTTGGTGGTAATCCTGGAGGCAAATCACTAAAAACCACACTATGCTTATCTAAAATTCTTTGTATATCAACATGATGAGTTTGTTTCTTACATGTGGATGGATTTGTAGGCATTATCACACAACTTGCTACCCATGCAAATTGACCTCTGTAAAAATTCCTCTCCATTCTTTTTGTTGTCACCACTCATGGAGTTCCATTTGAAATCCCTCTGAGCACCACATCTTTCCCATCCCATTTACTTGAGTTCCATTGTTTGGTAGTTTTGTGTATACTCTCCTAAGGAATGTAACCATTGTACACCCGAAACCACATCAGTTTCTCCAATTCCTACAACATAAAAATCATCACATACCTTATGATCTCCCAAAGTTATGTTGAGTTGCTTAATCATTCTAGTACAAGGCATAGTGAAACCATCAGCTCCTGTAACATTAAATCCTTCAAATTCTTCTATCTTGAGGCCTCTCTTCATTGCCAATCCTTCATCAATAAAATTGTGCGTAGCCCCACTATCTATCAACACAGTCATTCTTTGTCTCGATAGCACTCCTCAAACTCTAAAAGGATGATATTTGGGAGCTCCTAAAAGAGTTGCAAGTGTACCACTTGGATTACTCTCCTTTCCTTCATCTTCTGCCTCATGTGGAACATGCTCTTTTGAATCAACAAACACCTCAGGTTCATTTTCTAAATCTAAATCTACATCTGATATCACCTCGATATAGTGAACTTGCCCTTTACCAAGGCACCTATGACCCACCATCCAAGGCTCCCTGCAAGAAAAACATAGCTTCTTTCTCCTGAGATCATTCTCGGTCTCATCATCTATCTTCTTTGTTGTCATCGAAGGTGTGTGCTTCTTTTGAGAGGTGCATGAAATTCCTTCTTTTGAAATCCTCCCTTTTGATGCCAAGAGGTGGATGCTTTAGACTAATGAGAGAAGGTATTTTTTTGTACAGATGGCTCTAAGGTTAAAGCCCTGTTTATGGATTCTTGCAAGGTTATTGGTGCAAAATCCTACACGATACCCTTTAGAGGTTCAACCAAACCCTAAATAAAGAGGAATGTGATTCTTTTTTCAGAAACATCAGGTACCATAACTACAACATGCTGAAATTTAGCTACATATGCTTCCACAGTACTATGTTGCTTAATCCCAACAACCTCTCTAAAATATTCATCTTCATCCTTCCTTTCAAAGCGATCCGAAATCCTTTGACTAAACTCATCAAAATTTTGTAAAAGGTTATGACCTTGAATAGTTAATCCATGGTGCCACCAACCATATGCAATCCCTTCCAAATGTAAAGTGGCAAACTCAATAGCATCTTCTTCCACCATAGGACTTAGTGTAAAAAATGTTTACAATTTCTATAGACATGCTCTTGCTGAAATCTTATCACTTCCATCAAATGTAGGTGCATTCAATTTTGCAAGTTTCTGTTGCAATGCTCTCTTATCATCATTTTTGTGGCCACTTTGAATTCTTGTTTTTGTAGCCCTCCTTTCTTGGATGTCTAGGTAAGTAGTAAATGGTACTGTTCTCTTGAATATTTCAGATTTGTTATTGTACTCCTCAACAATTTTTTCAAGACCCTCACCTATAGGATCCTCCAAGCTTTGTTCTTCATGATCATTCTTTATCAAGAACATAGCCTTTATGAGTCTTGGGATAGGACTCCACACAGATCTGTTATTTCCATATAAACTTCCTTCACCCTGAGGGGATTTTTTCACCTAAAGATTCTTCAATTCATTCAAGGTATTGGTCATTTGTATCATTAAATCTATCAAGGTGTCCAGTCTTTGGTTCATCCTAATAAAATTTTCTTGGAGACATTTCTCCCTTTCATCATCTATTAACCTCCTTTCTTCCCCTGTCATCTCTTTTGTATTACAAGATGCTTGTGTGGATAATTTATTTTGTTCTCTTTCACTTGGATGCATCAACAATAATTTTAACAGCTGCTAAAAAGGACAAGCAACCTAAGTAAACTTTTGTTGAGAATAAGGAATGCTGAGAGGGGGGTGAATCAGTATTCCACAAAACCACTTCTGACTAGATTTATTTATCCAATTTCCAACTCTAATAACATGAAAGCAGAATAGAATAGAAACAACAACCACAAAGACACACATGAACACCAGGATTTTTACGTTGAAAACCCAAAAAGAGAAAAACCACGGTGAGTGTTAGCTCACAATATATTAATATAGCACAATACCAGATTACAAAAGGCTCACTACCTTAGGGCTCACTGACCAGAGAAATGCTTGCTGCAAGAAAGGCTCACTGCATAGAAAAAGAAAGAGGAAAGAAGAATGGCTCACTACCAAAATGAACTGCTCAGACTACATCTACACATGCATGGTTGTAGCTCCAATGAAGCACATAAATACTATCTCAAAACTCTTCATCTCTTACTGCTTCGTTATCACTGCTCTACTTTTACATGAAAATAAAATCTCTCTTCTTCTACTCTTTATTGCATCCATAGAATCACCTTGCTCTGCAAGTCACACATATGTTTTTATCACATAATCATCACACACACACACAACATTGAATTCGATCCCACATATATATTCACAACACTTAGGATCTTCATATTAGGTCAGCATACTCAGATGAACCGAGTATAGTTAATAACCTTGTATCTTGTCAGCCAAATCCATTCATCAAAATACATGGAGGACCTAAATAAAACACCTTCTCATATGTCAGCTCAAACTATAGAACCACTTAGGATAAAGTTCTAATTAATAGAACTTACTGCACACAAATCAAACTAACATGTCGACCTCAAACTCAGACTGCTACTGGTTTAGTTCAACTGTTGGATTACATCTTTTACTATAGACCATAGGGCTTTCTCAAAATCATATCAAAGACTCCTCAGACATCACCAATCATACCTTCAAGACTGTAAAGCAAAATATCCTTTAGTGCCAAAATGCGGACCACCAGAACTTAGACTATGTCACAGTCAAACTTTGTCAAACACTATAGCGATACTTAGCAGCTTGCAACTATCTTTCTGGTGGACTTTAGAACTTACAACTCTAAATTTAGACACCTCATAGAAGGGTTTACAACACCTCAAAACTGCAGAACAAACAATGCACTTGTGGAGATTTGCAGATCATTTTACTCTGTACTGTACACTGTCCCTTTTTTACTTTTGTTCATCTGGATTTATATATTTTCTTCAAATGACTTCTAGAGGAAGTCATGACCTAAACAATGGAATATATAATGATCAAGTATCTATGAGTCATCATACTTGAACTACATTTGTAGGTCTTTATCTGCAGAGGCATATTGATCCAATTTCTGTCCCTTACTCTGAATACTGTCCATACTTAGCCAATATGACTAAGTCTTCTTTACTGGACCACAAACTCTGTTCCAACCTTGTTCCTTTTCTTGTTATCATCAATGACAACACTCAATTATTCAACATAGCAGTGTCACTTGCCAACAATCTCCCCCTTTGGCATTGATGGCAACACATAGTGAAAAATGCTTTGACTACCTTGACTACTCCCCCTTTCTATATACACTATATATTTCTTCTCCTCCTGAGATGTTTGCCTATTTTTCACTGATCTTTTTCTCCCCCTTTGACATCAATGGCAAAGGTGTAGGTTCTAGAGTCAAAAATTATCAAAACTGCAAAATTTGCTATACTCTGCCGCATATGTACAAATACACATTTGTATCTTAATTTACAATTGAATGTAGAATATCATTATAGATAGTCTTTATCAAAGCTATCTCTCCATTCAAACTATTCCTTGCAATCTCCAAAATATGGATGTGGCTATTTATGAAGAAGACTAGCTTTTTTTCTTTTTGTACATTTGATGGTGTATCAATTAATGCTTTTAATTTCAAGGCTTCATCTGCCAGATTGGTTATGGAATCAATTTTTGGACTTATTAGCCCCCTTAGCTAGCACAACTTATCTTTGATTTCTTCCCTTTTCTTCAAGAGAATGCTTAGAACATTGTGAATATTTACAACCCATGTCTCTTTGGCACTTATTGACTCAATTGTCAGATTATATGTCTTAGAAATATTAAGCAGTTTGAGTTCCATGTCCTTGATTTTATCTTCTAATTTCTTTGTAACCTCTGCCCAAGAAAAACAAAATTTGTACAAGTCACAACCTTCTTTTATGGCACTTTGTATACCTCTTATTCCTTGCTCTAAAGATATTTTATCATTGATCAACATGATTTTTAACTCGGCTAATCTTTTCTCATCAAATTCTGTTTTGACCTTTGTTTTTGCAGATTTTTCAAAGGATTCAAAATGATTGCTAATTGATTTTATCATACCTTTTAGTTTATCAGTAGATGATGTCAAAGTATCTTTCTGGTATTCAGGCATCAATTCTCCCAGTATATCAGATACTACTGTAATGAGCTTATTGTTGTGCATTGGAGTTTTCATCAATTCTTCCTAAGCCTTTGCTTGGACAAATGATACTAATTCAAATTTCTTTTCCGAAGACAAGAAATTTAGATTTATTGGTTCTTGAAGAAGCTTGGGTAGATCCAGGATTTGTGCAGTTTGTAGCTTTTCCAAGGTTTCTGTAATAGTGTCCCTTGCAACTTTTTCTTCAAAAAGTTAAACTTTCTTTCTCTTTTTTTTCTTCAGTTGTGGTTTCTGTAATGGATGAGGTCCTTATTCTTTTTCTAGGACTAGATGCTGGTCACTCCTCTTCAGATCTCTTACCTTTCCTTTCTAGAGTGCTTGATGTCCATTCTACTGGAGCACTTATGGATTTGGATCCTCCTGATTTGATTTTTGCCTTAATTGTTCATCTGATGTTTTCTCTGACTGCTCAGGTTCCATCAAAATTCTGGAAGATAATTATGAGAATGTCCCAAATCTATCCTCTTTGGGATCAATATGTTTACTTAGTAGTGCATCAGCTAATTTAGTTAAGACATCTTCTGCAACATTATAAACTAGTGCAGGGACCCATATAGTTCTTGGATCCACAGCTTCCATGAAGCATTTGTCTTTATCCACCATGAACATCAGCTAATTTAGTTAAGACATCTTCTACAACATTATAAACTAGTGCAGGGACCCATACAGTTCTTGGATCCACAGCTTCCATGAAGCATTTGTCTTTATCCACCATGAACACAATATCCTTTTCATACATTATCACTACTTTTTTAGGTATCCGAAACCTTCTTAACATTTTCTTTTTAAAATCTTTGAAATATTTCCATATGATTTTGTTTTGCATATCTGCATTACCCAAAATGTGTAAGTTATTTCTTATTTGAGCAACTACATGTATGTGATCAAGCCAGACAATGTTCCGTAAACTAGGTAGCTCTCTTAGGAAGTAAAAGAGTTCCATATTTGAAAGGCTAATTAGTTTCTTTTGTTCTTTTAAAATTCTCCATAAGTTCACTGTGGAGAAATTCACAAAGGTCATAATCTGTATTGTTTTTTATCGTGTCATATGTTGTGTATATAGCTAATGAAAACACAAAATTTTCCCTATTGGAGAAGTAAAGTAAGTTGTTAAGCATCTTGCTGACAACCACAGACACCTTCGATTACTCCACAAATCTTCGTAATTGGTCCTTTTCTTCTAGAACTTGCTTCAAAGGATCTATCATGTGATTCTTTTTATCATATCTTTGTGCTAGATTCGAACACTAACTATTTAGTTGGGGGTTTTGGATTTTCAACACTACTCCACCTGAGCCAAAGCTCCCAATTTACTGCCTGAAGGAAGTGTCTGCACAAGATGATGGTGTGGATTCATCCTTGACTTCAATCACATCTTTCTTAATCCAAATATTACCCATTTCCTTCTTGGTTTCAATTGGATCAACCTTTTCTTTTCCTTTATCATTCCTCTGCTCTATTTTCCTTTCTTTAGCAAGGTTGTTTCTTGTCACATTTTTGCTTCTGCAGACTCTTGCAATATGTCCATACTTGTTGCAATTGTAGCACACAACATTCCTTTGTCCTTGATTCCTTCTATTGACTAGATTTGATCTGCATTGATTAGCCATATGTCCAAGTCTATTGCAAGCAACACACTTTCCATTGAATGGTTGACTATTCCTTGTATTGTAGGAACCATTCCTTACTAGATTTTTGCATTCATTTGATTTGTGACCAATTTTCTTGCAATTGAAACATTGACCAGAAAAGGATGGAACATTTTGATTTTGGTTTATTTTACTCCTACACTAAGTAGCTTTATGACCAAACTTATTGCAATCAAAACAATGGCCATTGAAAGATGGATACCTTTGAGCATTTAGCTATCTGACAAGAGGTTTTCTAGGTTTTCTTCTTTGATTTTTGAACTGGTTTCCTCTGTTTTGTTTTAACTCAGTGTTTGTTTGACTTGATTTTGAGCTTTCTCTTTTCTCAAATCCTAGACCTTGCTTATCATCAGCACTCCTTTGACTGGCAATCACCTCATCAAGCTTTGTAGAACTTAGTTTGAACTTTTCTTTATAGCTCTTCATTGCATCAGATCAAATTTCAGAAGTAGCACTTCTTTGCCCAATTTTTCACATTCCTCTGACTTGTCCTTAACAACTTGATTCAGATGTCTTTAAATTTCTTCTTTCTTTTCAACTTCAAGTCTTAACCCAGTTTGAACTTTTCTTCATAGCTCTTTGTTGCATCCAGATCATATTTCAGAAGTAGCACTTCTTTGCCCAATTTTTCACATTCCTCTGATTTGTCCTTAACAACTTGATTCAGATGTCTTTAAATTTCTTCCTTCTTTTCAACTTCAAGTCTTAACCCATTTAGAAACCCATGTGCTTCATATAATTGACCATTTAGCTCCTTGCTTTTCTCTTTGAACTTTCTGACTCGCTCTCTTAGCTTTAGGATGCATTCATCAGCTTCTTGAATATTAACTTTTAGATCCCTGATTTCTGCTTTAAATTTTTCAAGATCAATAAGGGCTGCTTCTAGTTCCTTGTTGCTTTCATAATGTCCAAGTCCTCTTTCTGCCATGATTACACTACCCAAGATCTTCCTCAAGCTATTAGACTTCTTCCAAGGAACGTTTCTCTGATACCAATTGTTGAGAATAAGGAATACTGAGAGGGGGGTTCAATCAGTATTCCACAAAACCACTTCTTAATAGATTTATTTATCCAATTTCCAAATCTAATAAAATGAAAGCTGAATAGACATAGAAATAGTAACCACAAAGACATAACACATGAACACCAAGATTTTTACGTGGAAAACCCAAAAAGGGAAAAACCATGATGAGTGTTAGCTCACAATATATTAATATAGCACAATACTAGATTACAAAAGGCTCACTGCCTTAGGGCTTACTGCCAAGAGAAATGCTCACTGCCAAAATAGGCTCATGGCCTAGAAAAAGAAAGAGGAAAGAAGAATGGCTCACTACCAAAATGAACTACTCAGACTCCACCTACACATGCATGTTGCAGCTCCAATGAAGCACATAAATATTGTCTCAAAAATCTTCATCTCTTACTACTCTATTATCACTGCTCTGCTTTTCCATGGAAATAAAATCTCTCTTCTTCTACTCTTTATGGCATCCACAAAGTCGCCTTCCTCTACATGTCACACATATGTTCTTATCACATTGACATCACACACACACACACACACACATCCACAATACTTAGGATCTTCATATTAGGTCGGCATACTCAGATGAACCATATAGTTAATAACTTTGTAGCTTGTCGGCCAAATCTATTCATCAAAATACATGGCAGACATAAATAAAACACCTTCTCATTTGTCAGCTTCAACTATAGAACCACTTAGGATAAAGTTCTAATCAATAGAACTTACCACACATAAATCAAACTAACATGTCAGCCTCAAACTCAGACTGCTAATGGTTCAGTTCAACTATTAGACTACATCTTTTATTGCGAACCATAGGGCTTGCTCAAAATCATATCAAAGACTCCTTAGACATCACCAATCATACCTTTAGAGCCACAAAGAAAAATATCCTTTAGCGGCAAAATACGGACTACTAGAACTTAGACTCTCTCATAGTCAAACTCTGTCAAACACTGTAGCGATACTCAGCAGCTTACAACTATATTTCTGGTGTACTTCAGAACTTACCACTCTGGATTGTGTTAAATTTTATGGATTCATTTGGTTTTTACTCCGTGTTGTTTCTTTTCTTTTTACACCTCATTCATTTATTTATTCTCTTAGCCTTGTTTATTCTCTTATGGGGTTTTTTTCATTTGTTTTTTATCTTGTTTTTGTTCTTTACATTTTTTATTTTTATTCTTTTTCATTTATTTCCTTTCATCTCTCTTCTTGTTTTCCTCGATCTTCATTTGGTTTTATATTCTCTTTTTATTTATTTAAATTCCACCTTCTTTTCTTCTTTTTTCTTTTTATGTGTTGCATGTTGCTTTTATGTTCAGTGATTTTTTAATTATTTCCTCCTTTAGTCTCTCAATTTTTGACCCTTTCCTCTATTTAGTCTACTCTGTCTGCAATTTACATACTTTCTCACTTCTCTTGTTCTCACTTCTGATATGGATCATGGAGTATGATCCAAAGCGTTGAGGAAAAAACAAGCACATAGTTAAATCCAGAAATATTAATCTATAATACTTCATAGAAGTGTTTACAACACCTCAAAACCATAGAAAAAAACATGCAATTGTGAAAAAATGCGGATCATTTTACTTTGTACTGTGCACTGTCCCTGTCTTACTTATGTTCATCTGGACTTATATATTTTCTTCAAATGACTTCCAGAGGATGTCATGACCTTAGCACTGGAATATATCATGATCATGTAGCTATGAGTAATCATACCTAAAATGCATTTGTAGGTCTTCATCTACGGATGCATACTGATCCACTTTATATCCCTTACTCTGAATACTTTCCATACTTAGCCAATATGACTAAGTCTTCTTTAACGGACCACAAACTCTTTTCCAACCTTGTTCCTTTTCTTGTTGCCATCAATGACAACCCTCAATTATTCAACATAGCAGTGTCTCTTGCCAACAATCTCCCCTTTGGCATTAATGGCAACACTTAGTGAAGAATGCTTTGATTGCCTTGACTACTCCACCTTTCTATATACACTCTATATTTCTTCTCTCCCTTTGACATCAATGGAAAAGGTGTAGGGTTTGGAGTAAAAAATTGTCAAAATTGCAAAATTTGCTATAATCTGTCGTATATGTACAAATACACATTTGTATGTTAATTTATAGTTGAAGGTAGAATATTATTATAGATAGTCTTTATCAAATCTATCTCCCCATTCCAACTATTCCTTGTAGTCTCCAAAATATGGATGTTGCTATTTATCAAGAAGACTAGCTTTTTTATGCCTTCTGCACATTTGATGGTGTATCAATTAATGCTTGTGATTTCAAGGCTTCATTTGCCAGATGGGTCATGGAATCAATTTTTTGACTTATTAGCCCCCTTAGCTAGCACAACTTGTCTTTGATTTTGTCCCTTTTCTTCATGAGAATGCTCAGATCATTGTGAATATTTCCAACCTATGTCTCTTTGGCACTTATTGACTCAATTGCCAGATTATATGTGTTAGAAATATTAAGAAGTTTTAGTTCCATGTCCTTGATTTTATCTTCTAATTTCTTTGTAACCTCTGGCCAAGATAAATAAAATTTGTACAAGTCACAACCTTCTTTTATCGCACTTTGTATACCTCTTATTCCTTGCTCTAAAGATAATTTATCATTGATCAACATGATTTTTAACTCGGCTAATCTTTTCTCACCAAATTCTTTTTTGACCTTTGTTTCTGCAGATTTTTCAAAGGATTCAAAATGATTGCTGATTGATTTTATCATAACTTTTAGTTGATCAGTAGATGATGTCAAAGTATCTTTCTGGTATTCAGGCATCAATTCTCTGAGTATATCAGATACATCGGTAATGAGTTTATTTTTGTTCATATGAGTTTTCATCAATTCTTCCTGAGCCTTTGCTTGGGTAAATGATACTAATTCAAATTTCTATTCTGGAGACAAGGAATTTATATTTATTAGTTCTTGAAGAAACTTGGTTAGATCTAGGATTTGTGCACTTTGTAGCTTTTCCAAGGTTTTAATAGTGTCCCTTGCCACTTTCTCTTCACAAAGTGAAACTTTCTTTCTCTTCTTTTCTTCAGTTGTGGTTTCAGTAATGGATGACATCCTTATTATTTTTCTAGGACTAGATGTTGGTCTCTCCTCTTCAGATCTCTTATCTTTCCTTTCTAGAGTGTTTGATGTCCATTCTACTGGAGTACCTATGGATTTGGATTCTCTTGATTTGATTTTTGCCTTACTTATTTGTTGATCTGATGTTTTCTCTGATTGCTCAGGTTTCATCAACATTCTAGAAGATAATTCTAAGAATGTCCCAAATCTGTCCTCTTTGGGATCAATAGGTTTACTTAGTAGTGCATTAGTTAATTTAGTCAAGACATCTTCTACAACTTCGTAACCTATTCCAGGGACACATACAATTCTTGGATCCACGGCTTACATGAAGCATTTGTCTTTAATCACCATGAATACAATATCATTTTCATACTTTATCAATACTTTTTTAGGTATCCAGAACCTTCTTACCATTTTCTATTAAAAATCATTGAAATATTTCCATATGATTTCCTTTTGCATATCTGTATTATCCAAACTCTGTAAGTGATTTCTTATTTGAGCGGCTACAGGTATGTGATCAAGCTAGACAATGTTCCCTAAACTAGGTAGCTCTCTTAGGAAGTAAAAGAGTAAACATGTAATCAATGTTCCATATTTGAAAGGGTGATTAGTTTCTTTTGTTCTTTTAAAATTCTCCATAAGTTCACTCCGGACCAATTCACAAAGGTCATAATTTGTATTATTTTTTATTATCTCATATGTTGTGTATATAGCTGATGCAAACACAAAATTTTCCCTCTTGGAGAAGTAAACTAAGTTGTTGATCATCTTCCTAACAGCCACAGACACCTTAGATTACTCCACAAATCTTCACAATTGGTCCTTTTCTTTCAGAACTTGCTTCAAAGGATCTGTCACATGATTATTTTTATCATATCTTCGTACTGGAATACAGTACTAACTATCTAGCTGGGGGTTTTGGATTTTCAACACTACTCCCCCTGAGCCAGAGCTCCCAATTTACTTCCCAGAGGAACTGTCTACACAAGATCATGGTGTGGATTCATCCTTAACATCAATCACATCTTTCTTAATCCAAATCTTGCTCATTTCCTTCTTGGTTTCAACTGGATCAACCTTTTCGTTTCCTTTACCATTCCTCTGCTATGTTTTCCTTTGTTCAGTAAGGTAGTTTCTTTTCACATTTTTGCTTCTGCAGACTCTTGCAATATGTCCATACTTGTTGCAATTGTACCACGCAACATTCCTCTATCCTTGATTCCTTCTATTAATTAGACTTGATTTGCATTGATTAGCCATATGTCCAAATCTATTGCAAGCAAAACACTTTGCATTGAATGGTTGACTATTCCTTGTATTGTAGGAACCATTCCTTACCAGATTTCTACATTCATTTGATTTGTCACCAATTTTCTTGCAATTGAAACATTGACTAGAAAAGGATGGAACATTTTGATTCTAGTTTATTTTAATCATGCACTGAGTATCTTTATGACCAAACTTATTGCATATAAAATAATGGCCATTGAAAGATGAATACGCTTGAGAATTTTGCTGTCTGACTGGAGGTCTTCTAGGTTTTCTAGGTCTTCTTCTTTGATTTCTAAACTAGTTTCTTTTGATTTGTTTTAACTCAGTGTTTGTTTGACCTAATTTTGAGCTTTCTCCTTTCTCAAATCCCAGACCTTACTTATCATCAACAATCCTTTGACTTGAAATCACCTCATCAAGCTTTACAAAACTTAGTTTGAACTTTTCTTCATAGTTTTTGGCTACATCCAGATCAAATTTTAGAAGTAGCACTTCTTTACCCACTTTTTCACATTCCTCTGATTTGTCCTTAACAACTTGATTCAGATGTCTTTCAATTTCTTCCTTCTTTTCAACTTCCAGTCTGAACCCATTTAGAAACTCATGTGCTTCAACTAATTAATCATTTAGCTCCTTGCTTTCCTCATTGAACTTTCTGACTTGCTCTCTTAGCTTTAGGATGCATTCATCAGCTTCTTGAATATTAGCTTTTAGATCCCTAATTTCTGCTTCAAACTTTTCAAGATCAATAAGGACTGCTTCTAGTTCCTTGTTGCTTTAATAATTTCTAAATTTTCCTGCTGCCATGATTACACTACCCCAGATCTTCCTCAAGCTATTAGACTTCTTCCAAGGAACCTTGTTCTGATACCAATTGTTGAGAATAAGGAATACTGAGAGGGGGGTGAATCAATATTCCACAAAATGACTTCTTAACAAATTTATTTATCCAATTTCCAAATCTAATAACATGAAAGAAGAATAGACATAGAAACAACAACCACAAAGACATAACACATGAACACCAAGATTTTTACGTGGAAAACCCAAAAAGGGAAATACCATGGTGAGTGTTAGCTCACAATATATTAATATAGCACAATACCAAATTACAAAAGGCTCACTGCCTTAGGGATCACTACCTAGAGAAATGCTCACTGCAAGAAAGGGTCACTGCCAAAATAGGCTCACTACCTAGAAAAAGAAAGAGGAAAGAAGAATGGCTCACTACCAAAATGAACTGATCAGACTGCATCTACACATCCATAGTTGCAACTCTAATGAAGTACATAAATACTGTCTCAAAACTATTCATCTTTTACTATTCTATTATCACTGCTCTGCTTTTACATGGAAATGAAATCTCTCTTCTTCTACTCTTTATTGCATCCACAGAATCACCTTCCTCTGCTTGTTGCACATACTTTTTTATCACATTCACATCACACACACACAACACTGAATTTGATCCCACATATATATATCCACAACACTTAAGATCTTCATATTAGGTCGGCATACTCAGATGAACCATATAGTAAATAACCTTGTAGCTTGTTGGCCAAATCCATTCATCAAAATACATGGCAGACGTAAATAAAAAACCTTCTCATATGTTGGCTGCAACTATAGAACCACTTAGGATAAAGTTCTAATTAATAGAACTTACAGCACATAAATCAAACTAACATGTCAGCCTCAAACTTAGACCACTACTGGTTCAGTTCAACTGTCAAAATACATCTTTTACTATGGACCACAGGGCCTTGTCAAAATCATATCAAAGACTCCTCAAACATCACCAATCATACCTTTAGAACCACAAATAAAAATATCCTTTAGCAGAAAAATACGGACCGCCAGAACTTAGATTTTGTCACAGTCAAACTCTGTCAAACACTATAGCCATACTCAACAGCTTGCAACTATCTTTCTAGTGGACTTCAAAACTTACAACTCTAGATTTAGACACTTCATAGAAGTGTTTACAACACCTCAAAACCACAGAACAAAACATACACTTGTGGAGAAATGTAGATCATTTTACTTTGCAATGTACACTGTCCCTGTCTTACTTTTATTCATTTGGACTCATATATTTTCTTCAAATGCCTTCCAGAGTACTTCATGACTTAAACACTAGAATATATCATGATCAAGTAGCTATGAGTCATCATACCTAAACTGCATTTGCGAGTCTTCATCTACAGAGGAATACTGATCCACTTTCTGTCCCTTACTTTGAATACTGTCCATACTTAGCCAATATGACTAAGTCTTCTTTACCGGACCACAGACTCTATTCCATCTTTGTTCCTTTTCTTGTTTCCATCAATGACAACACTCAATTATTCAACATAGCAGTGTCTCTTGCGAACAATCTCCCCCTTTGGCATTGATGGCAACACTTAGTGAAAAATGATTTAACTGCCTTGACTACTCCCCCTTTCTATATACACTCTATATTTCTTCTCCCCCTGAGATGTTTTCCTATTTTTCATTAATATTGTTCTTAATTTGATTAACTTGTATATCCACCATGATATCTTCTCCCCTATTCATTTATCCTAGGTGGAGTTTCTATTCTTTCAAGTGCAATATTTCTCTATAATTATGTGTTGTTCAAGTTACATATTTAATGCTAACCTATTGTGCTTGGTCAAGATGTATGTGGCATGATTTGATTGAAGATCTATGCCCTTAGTACTATATGAATTGAATTGAGGCACAAAGGGATATATATGCACAAATGTAATTTATGTAATTAGGGTTTGTCTTTGAGCCAATTTTAGACACCTATAACCTAAATGCAATTTATTGAATCAATCATTACAGGTTGCAGTACAATAAAGGAAAAGGTTTTCTTTGTATAAAATATAGGAAGGTATTGTCAAGTTGGGTAGTTGCATGATCAGATGTCTCCATGACTATTAAGAATTTCTTAAGGGATATTGTGATACAATTTCAATCATGTCACATTTATTGATATGCATGGTTCAAGAATTAGTTGTTTTTCTAGAATTATAAAATGTTTTAAATGCTTCACAATAATATTTTTCTTAATGCATGTCAAACATTCTTCATTGGAGAGGTTCATGGAAATGTTGGATAACAAGTAGGCAATGTCAAAAATTTTAAACATGACACGTTATCTACATAATGTCACAAAAATTCTGTATAGTGTATATATTGTCATATAGGCATGTACAATGATATGCATCAGTAAAATAGAAATGTGTGTTTACAAAGCCATATAGGGACACACAAAAAAATTTCCCAACATCAAAAGTATTATGTGCTATCGAATAGTTGATGACCCTTTCTTAGTTGTGAAGGTGGAGAAGTAGTTGTTGACTCATGCTCTCTCATCTACCAACTGGGCATCCTCTCATAAGTTTTTTGGAGCTACACCTATTAATACAATCAAACAATACCTACATTAATATAGAAAACATGAATATACAACATGACATAAGTACTTAATCACTTACTATGAACTGATGATTCCTCTCAATCATACATTGCCTCTCTTCATCTGTAGATGAACAAATTGGAGTTTTGGTCTCCTGTGATAAGAATGAAGAAGAAATTTAGACTAAAGATGAATATCGTTTATGTACATTAAATGATGTGAGATAAAACAAGAAATACATAATGACAATTGCATTACTAATTCATACCTCCATTAAAGGCATTGAAGACAAAGAAACTACATCAATGCCTACCTCAATTGTGTCATGAATATCAGGAGTCTAAGTTGTTATCATCAACTAAAATTAGAACAATGTTATTTGACCAAAATCTACATAACATTACTTAAATGCACAATGATTAAAAATAATAAAATTTACCTTAATGAAACTTTATCTATGATTGACCTGATCAAATCCTCCTAATATTGGAGGTCCAACATCCATATGGTCATCATCAAATTGTCATTTTAAGATTACCATTGGTATATGATAAAAAGTTTATATGTGCTATATTTACTATTTTGTCACAAATTACATACTTGTCAACTCGACATCACCTCATAACCTTGTATTAGATGATTGATATATGTAGGATGAATACTTTGAACCTAGATTCCATAATATATACAATTCTTTAAATTAAATTTGACTTATAAAAGATTAATATAGTTAATTATAGATTTCAAATAGAAATATAATAAATTTCAAAACCTTATAGAAAATTACATGTGTCAATACCAAAGGTCCTTCTAGCAACTCATTCATTATTACCATTTTCCAATATGGATGTGTCTTGCTCCTACCCTTGCCCCTATGTGGCATACTCCTGAAACTATGGAGCATCCTCTCCAATGTTTGTATCGCAAGTATCCTCAGACCCATAATCACATAGAGCTCCATATGAATGACAAATATGTGATGATTGTTGATGCCTACTAGCCTCACTCTCACCATCCCGTGAAAGATAGCTTCCATGTTGTAGTAAGGAGTATGTGAGGGAACTAATATATTGCACTCTTATTCATAGTAGAAGAGAGTGTGACATGTCAAAAAAATGGATTGGATAGGGTTTTCACTGGATGGTCCTGGGCATGATGTTCCCCCTCCCTATCATATGCAGAGCCTTTGCATCTACCCTAGAAATCCCGCATGTCAAAATAATTTGGAATCTCATTGAGGATAAACTCATAATATATTTTCCTCAAAAAATACTATAGGACCTCATTATAGTTGCATGGTGGATCATAAAACACCATCCACCACCTATCCCAAATGTTTTGAGTTATTCCTTCATGTTGGCACCAATCAATTGGGAATATTTTGCAACTCTCATGCAAATACTCATTAGTTCATGGATCAATAAATAAGGAACATATATCAGATTTTATTTTTTGTATCTTTTGCTTGTTTGTATGACAATTTTGTTCAATAGAATTGTCATAAATTCTCCCTATAATCTGACCATTTGTTGATTTGTCTAGTCACATAATCTATGTGACATATAATTGATTCAAGGGATTTTTCAAGGGATCTTTGTTGTGGATTGGTTGCATTTTAATTTATCAATGTTTCAATCAAGGTTTCAACTTGTTTTTTATTCTCCTCAATTTTTCCTAAAATGTTCCTTTGTGTCTCATGAGAATGTCAAGAAATTGAAGGAGGAGTTTGGGGAGGGTTATTTTCTACCCCTCTTCAATTGGAATTTCATCATGCCCTCTATTTGGTGAATTAGGGTTTAGGGGAATTTGACGGGGTTCATTTTCTAAATGAATATTGAAAAAAATTGAATCAAAACATTGCAAAACAAATGATTCATTTCTAAAATTGGAAAAAAACATGGAAATATTACCTTGTTGAGCTTGTTCACCCCATGAAGCTCATGAATGACATCGTAGAGTTTGAGAATTTCATGGTAGCATTATGTTTGAGTGTCTTTTCCATCAACTACACCAAAACATTCTCACACTAAAAACCCAGTCACATTTTTCTATTGTTGAGAAGAATGACCCATGGGTTCTCTTTTTGGGTTTTTATTTCTACGCATAAATAATATGAGCGCGTTATAACGCACTTGAGTTATATCTTTCTTGGACAAAAAAGTGGTTTTGGCCACTTTTTAGTCCCCTATCTTTTTACACACACCCTATCCACATACATCACTATGTTATAGTATATTGATTTTATTTTTAATTCCTTGTAAATATATCACCAATTAATGTTTATACATACCTCCTCTTGTAGATTAATTTAGGAAGCATATTTCTCACCTATTATTCTACTCATTTGGTATCAAAGCTTGATTACCTTGGGTCTTATCTATTTAGGAAAAGGTTTTTTGTACTAATCTTGGATTGACTGGGAGCTTACGTAGAATTTCTTATTTTAGAAAAATGGAAAGCACGTCAAGAATAAAGATGGAAAGATTTATAGGCACTAACATTTAGGTTTGAAAGATCAAAATGGAGGATATGGTCATACACAAAGATCTATGGGCTACTATATCTATATCTAAACTCACTACAATTTCAAATGCCAACTAACAAGCTCTTTGGAAGAAGTTGGGAGACTTGTACTAGGCATCATCCCTAGTTAACAAAAGTTTCTTGAGAATGAAGTTGTACACCTTAAGACTAGATGAATGAATAATAATTTAAATTCATTCAATATTATATTGATTTAGTTGCACTCTATTGTAGTGAAAATGGAGGCGGATCATTGCATGACAGTTTTGTGTTCTTTGCTAAAATTGTCAGATAACTTGGTAATGGAAATTGGGAACACTACCTCAAAACTCAAAATGGATGAGGTATTGGCTAAATTTATCTTAAAGGAGATGTGGTAGAAATATTTTGAATGTATGAAAGATGCCCTATCTATTCATTGAAGACTAAAGGAGAAAAGAAATAAAAGGAACAAGAAGAAAGAAAATTTTAGATCCAAATCTCGTGGAAGATCCAAATCTCCAAGAAAGTCCAAGACTAATTGTTGGAATTTTGGAAAGCCTTGGAATTATTGTAAAGACTATGAAGAGGAGAAGAAGAAAAAGTAAAATGATTCAAAGGATGAGTTTGAAAAATCTTCTCAAGATGATGCAAATTCCTTTTTCACAGAGTTGGCAACTCATGCATCAAAATGCGTATGGTTGATAGAATATGGAGTGTTCTTCTATATGACCTCCCATTGGAGGTGGTTTTTAAATACAAAGAAAGTGATGGAAGGAAAATTTACCTTAGTGACAACTCTCACTGTAGTAGAGTTGGTTGTGGTAGAGTCCTTATTCAATTCCTAGATGGATGAGTAAAGGGGATCAATGGTGCATTATACATCCCTTGTTTGGTATAAAAACCATTACTAGTTAGCAAAACTTCTAGATGTTGTTTTGTCTAGTAGAGTGTGTAAGATGGTGTGAGGAGCTATGGTTCTTGCTAAGGGTGTTCATGTGGGAAATCTATTTCAACTCTAAGCATGCACTATCGTAGTGAAGAGATTTGTACAATCTACATGCTCATCATTAGAACTAGAAACAAAGAGGAATTTTGTGTCTACTTTAGATGTCCATGCTTTTTCGGTACCAAAGTGAGTTCTTACTCCTAAGATAAAGTTAACTATAGGTAAAATATTTCTATGGAACCAAATAATGGGCCATATATAGATGAGAAGAATCTGAGGACCTTGAGAAATAAAAATATCTTTGAGGAATTGAATGATTGTGCTCATGAATTTGATTTCTATGAACATATAAATATGGTAAAAAAAATGTGTTTAATTTTGTTCCACTTCTAACAAATGTTTTAGGGTGTTGGACTTTATTCATTTAAATGTATTCAATGGACATATCCATGATTGGGGAGAATTGGATCAATGCAACAACATGTTTGGATATCAAACTAGCAGATAGTCATAATTGTATAATCAATTTTGGAGCCCAAGAAATTGGATTTTCTGGCAATCAAGGAGGACATGTGAAATCTTATTGCATCCATGGGAATAGATATTATACAATGCACCATTTTTTTTGTTGTTGTGTCTTGGGTTGAGGAATTAGCATTGCACTAGCCAATTACATGTTTTAAGGAGTTTAGAACATTGCACCTCCATTTGGCCAACACAGATCACAAAGGTGGTAGAAATGGATACTTATAGGAGATCCATACACTTTTGAAGGGGAGGATAAATTGATCAAAAGAACAAGGAAAGAAATGGAGTTTAGGATAGAGTTTAGGGAATAGAAATACTATTAACTACCACTAGGTTGGTTCCTAACCTATACAACCTTGTGACAAATTATAATCTTGCTTTTGAGTTCAATAAAATAATTGGGAATATTTGGGAGGATAGGTTTTTCCCTCATTGAATTTTTTCCCATGATATATCATTTTTTGTTTTATTCCTATTTATTATTGTATAACTATTTTGTCTATTTTGGTTGCATAGCTATATAGTCCTTCATTGGACCCTCTTGTTATGACTACATCATAAAGACATATCATTGCAAACATTTAAATTGGGATAATTAGAACTTTCATAACATATTTAAAAAGGAAAATTTATTAATTTGATTACAAAGGAGAAAGAAATAAACATTAAAATTTTCAGTGATTAATTGCATTCATTTCAACATGTTTCTCATTCAATGGCATTCAAAGAAGTAATGGAAAACAAGTGCATAGTTCTCTTTTTATTATTAAATTCATTCTTTCACTTCAAAGTAGTTTTATCTCTAGATGCATGCAATCACACAAAAATAGGAAACTACACAAAACATAAGATTTAGATTAAACTCATTTGAGCATATAAAGCACAGAAAGTGCTTCAAAATTTTTATTAAATCTAAAATTATTCTTTTCAACATCTATGATAGTCTAAAGTAATTAGAGTTAGTGTTAAACTGATTTTAATTACTCATTTGCATTGTGATTTTTGTATTTAGAAAAACCATAAACATTTGTTTCAATTATGAAAATGAACAACAAACTTGTAGGACATTTTCATTTGAGCTTAGAAAGCTCCCAAAGTTAATAAAACTTTCAATATTCAAACATCAACAAACACATGCATATAAAAACTCATCCACAAACCAAAACTAGTAAAAAGCAAACAAACTAAAGATTCAAAGAGCCTTCTAGTTATATTTTCTCTCTTAATCACATTTGACATATTATGTATATGCATTTAGGAGTAATAAATGATTGAGTAAAAACTACTTTGTGTTAGGAATCTTTAGTGCATGACATAGAGTAATGTAATAAATAATACATTAACATGTTAATACTAATTTATTAGATGTTAGTTTTTAGTTAGTTATTAGTTATGTGTTAGTTGGTAGTTAGTAGTTTGTGTAGTTAGTAAGTTGAATTGATTTATAAATTCATAGACTGTAATCATTTGAGTGTTGAATATGAATTATTCATTGTCGTGTTGGAGCCTTTGGCTCTTCATGTCTCAACTTCAATATAGTATTAGAGTAGGTTTCTTGGATCTCTCTAGTCACCCTCCATTCACTCATCCTTCCTTTTCCAAAGTGGTACTCAATGATGATGCAGTGAGGACAACATGCAAAAGTTATTTTTATCCATTCACTATTCTTTCATTTTGTCAACAAGGGAGCAGTATGGACAACGTTCAAATATACTAGTTTCATCATCCATCTACATTCCATTCTTGCATTTTTAGTAGAGACATAGTGTGGACCAGGTGCAAATCTGTGACATCCATCATCCATCTACATTTGGTTTCTCTTCTCTCTCCATATTTCTCCTTCATTTGGTTTCTCTCCTCTCTCCATATTGTTCATCTCTTTTCATAGTTTTCACTCCATGTTTTTCATTTTAATATCAAAAAATTAGATTTTTTTTGAAAAATTATACATTCAAATCTATATTCAGAGTTGCTAGAAATCTTTGGTGTTGCAGAAAGACGTTTCTATCAGTCTCACTAAAAACTATAGTATATTTCTCATTATGTAACAAAATTTAGAAATTTAAAATGTTCTGGAATGTTGATAAAGAGAAAAAAAACTTAGAAATTGTTCGAGAATGTTGTTAATATTTATTGTGCAGTTCGATGCAGAATGTAGAGGTGAAATTGTATTATTTTTTCAACATTATGTAAATGGAGAAACAAGGATTTTAGAGTCATAAGTGTAATATATTTTGTGTTTTCACATTGTAGTTGGATGTATTATCAATTAAAACTAACATCCAAAGAGAATTTTTCATTAAAGGGGGAAATATCAAATAGGTCAACCATTGATATTGCAGCACCAAAATAATGTCCCTATGTTAGCACTAAAGGGGGTGTTAGGAAGTATTAATGCATGACATACAATAATGTAATAAATAATAAATTAACATGTTAATGTTAATGTATTATATGTTAGCTTTTCGGTAGTTATTAGTTATGTGTTAGTTGGTAGTCAGTAGTTTGGGTAGTTAGTAAGTTGAATGGATTTATAAAACAATAGAATGTAATCATTTGAGTGTTGAAGATGAATGACTAATTGTTGTGTTGGAGCCTCTAACACTTCATGTCTCATTTTCAATACTTTGAGGGAGTTGAGGTTAAATTTAGCAACTCTTAAAGCCATCGAGCAAGAACAAACTTAAAGTCTATAAAAAATCATATAGGAAAACAAGATATTATGAGCACTTGAGATAACTCATCTAAATGAAATCCTGAAGCAAGAGATTTTCCATCTTGATGCTCACTCTATAATCTTTAGAGAAAACCTTGATGAACTCTACAAATCACAATTGAAACCCATGCCACCATTAATACACATCATCCAAAAATCCTCACCATTCATGAGACACTACTTCCTTGTCAAGAAGTTAGTGCACCTCATTCCCCACCTTTACACCTATTGTTGCATCACAAACAATAGTAGTATGTTTCTATCTGGTCAAGATGAACTACAAGCATTCCCACCATTAATTATCCTTGCATAGTATAGGTGAGTTAAATTTGGTTAAGATGACCTTATGCACTAGATTCTTTCATCGTATAAGGGATTCTCTTATTTTGTTTGTGGGGAAAAGTGCTAACATAATTGACTAGTCCCATCTATAGCATGAAGTAGGCTTAATCAAAGGTGGTTTAGTTGAATCATCCTTGGTCAAGCCAAGTCCTACCACTAGGCATCACATGGTACTATAGGTGTGTTGCCTAGGCTTGATCAAACCTTCAAATGTATTTTTGGGCATGATTGGTTTTGACATTTCTTCATTTTGACACAAAAGTAGGACTTATGTACTTTCACACCTTTTATGCATTTATTGATAGTGATACTTACTAAACTAGAAGATGCCCTTACATATGTGATCCTAGTTGCTCAACATGTCATGTTTGGTATCCAAGCTAATGAGATAACAACTATATCTTGAAAAAGGCTCTTAAGATTTGAATTTTCAACTAGATATACTACTTTGTGTTATAAGACCTAGTCTAGAGATTGGGCTACACATGAGATAGTCTCTAGAGAAAAAAGGATTAGATTAGTTATTAGTTTAGATCATAAAGATTTTTATTAATGCTTGGCTAATAAGTTCAAGTATAAGTATCAGTAGATAAACTAAGTAAATTAAATTGAAAATTAGGACAATATACTCACAACATATATATAATAGAATAAAATGTAACTATAAGTACAAAGGGTGTGCACTTTTTTCTCTTACATAAATAATAAATTGATAAAATCAAACTAAAAGTTATTAAAATTGCTGAAGTAATGAGATAATCAATATATTAATGATATATTAATGAGATAATCAATATATAATCAAACTCCGAATTATCACTTGGAACAAGACTTCTTTCAAGAACATATTCTATGAGAATTCACTAATAGGGAAAGATTTGGAGAACCTCGTATAGCACATCATTCTTCATGGCATGAATAATGATTCTTTTGCAAGAGAAAAATGACTCAAAGAAATTTTGGAAGAAATTCTTAAGAGAGGAATTTTTTTGGCTCCAAGAGTCAAGAGAAATATGGCTAAAAGACAGGGATAGAATACTAAATTTTTCCACATATCCACAAAGATTAGGAGGGACCAAAACCATATTAGAACTATCAGAAGAGACAATGGGGAATCCACTTCATATTTGAAAGAGATACAAGAGGAAGCATCAACATTATTCAAGAAGTTACTCACAGTGGATGTTAGGCTAGGTAGCAATAGGCACACAACTATAGACTTTAATTTACTTAAATTAGTCAAGGATGAGCATAATGAATTGCTTTAAAACCATTTTGAATGGAAGAAGTCCAAGCTATTGTATTCGTTATGTCAAGGGAGAAAGCATTGGCACCGGATGAATTCATGGGCTTCATCTTCCAAAATTGTTGGGATATAGTGGGCAAGGAAGTGTTCCTTACAGTGGAGGAGGCCCACCGAAATAAAAATATTCTAAAGGAGTTCAAAAGAACAACTATCATCCGCATTCCAAAAGTGAGTCCTCATTCAAAGAATATAGGTCTCTATCTCTTTGCAATATGGTTTACAAAATTATTACAAAGGCCATGGTTATGAGATTGGTGACAGTTAATCCAAACATCATATCAGAAGAACAAGGTGGCTTCATTCCTAGAAGAAATATAGATGAAGGGGCCATTGTGACATATGAACTAATTCATTCCATTCAATTCAAAAGGATCTATGTGATGGTAGTAAAGCTAGATATGGAAAAAGCCTATGATAAAGTTGCTTGGGCCTTCTTGTTATATGTCCTCTCTAGGTTTGGCTTTTCTCGTTAGTGGTGTAAATGGGTTTTAGCTTGCATATCAGGCACGTCCTTCACAGTTCTAGTTAATGGGGCCCAAGTGGGTTTGTTTGAGGCATCGAGGGGTTTACGTCAAGGAGACCCAATATCACCATACTTATTTATTCTTATGGCCAAATCCTTCACATGAGAAATCAGGGAACCCAACAACAAGCAACTATGCTCTTCAGAATTGCCATAGTGGATGAGGCTAGAGCTATCAAAAACACTATTAGCTCATACTATGCAGGTTCAGGACAAGAAATTAATCCCTCCAAGTCAAAGGTCTTCCTTTTCCACATAGATTCGAAGGTACAAAAATGCATTCTCAATGTTCTAAATCTTAAAGTTGATTCACTTCCAAGCATCTATTTAGGATTTCCTTTATTTAAAGGGATGAGAAAATACAACTTATGGACTCAAATGCTTCAAAATATTCATAACATGATTAGCTCATGGAAGGGGAATTGGCTTTCACTGGTAGGAAGACTAACCATGTTAAATATAGTACTAGCAATCATACCAATCTATATGCTCTTAGCCCTCAATGTGCCTAAAGGTGTAATTAAGAGTATGGAAAAGTCCCTTAGACAATTCCTATGGCAAGGGATGATAGACAAAAGGAAAATACATCTTATGGCTTGGGAGAAGATCTACAAGCCAAAGAACATAGGCATAGCAGGCATTCTCAACCTAAGACTCCAGAATTAGGTCCTGGGAGCCAAGTTAGGTTGGAACATGTATACTAAACTGAATGCAATATGGGTCAAGTTAATGCAAGAAAAATATATGGATACTAGGGATAGGGAGAGAATGTTCACGGTGAAAGAACCTTTTAAAGGCTCAAGCATGTAGAATTTCATCACAAATAGCTGGGATTTAATAGGATCACATATTTCATGGATTATCCATGATGGCATGAAGGCAGATTTCTAGGAGGATTGTTGGAATAGCTGGCCAAAATTATCTTCAAGGTTGGATCTCAATGAAGCAAAGATTTTCCCTAAAAAAAATTGGGGATCAAAGGTTAGTGATTATTAGTATCAAGACCAATGATCCTTTCATGATGAAATAGAATGGAGGAGTCTCACGAACTGCAATTTTCATTTAAAATAGAAATAAATTCTCCAAGGCATCCTGTCAAGAAGAAAGGTCTTCAAATCGAATATAGCTGATGAGTTAGTTTGGATAGTAGACCCATCAGGGAAGTATTTATTCAAACAAGGTTATAGATGTCTATCAACCTTTGCTAAATCAAATTGGCCATACAAGTTGTGCTAGAATGTGGACACTCTACCAAAAGGTAGGGTGCTCTCATGGTTAGCCATTAACAACATAATTCTTATTGGAGATAGACTCTAGAAACATGGGATTAACCCTAAGTTCAAGTGTGTGGAATGTGGACACTCTACCAAAAGGTAGGGTGCTCTCATGGTTAGCCATTAACAACATAATTCTTACTGGAGATAGAATCTAGAAACATGGGATTAACCCTAAATTCAAGTGTGTGTTATGTGAAGAACAAGAAGAGGATGTTAACCACTTATTGCTTTAATGTCCCTTCAGTTTATCATGTTGGAACTGGTGTATGGAGAAACTCAATTGGAGCAGCCCCCTACCTAATTATCTGTTGGAACTATTCAAGAGCTGGTCAACATTGAACCAAGATGCCATGTTTGTGTGCTTATGAGAGGTCTGTCCCTTAATGCTAATATGGGGGACTTGGAAGGAGAGAAACTTTAGGATTTTAGAAAAGCCAGACGCCCAATAGATAAGGTCCTTGAAGATTTTTCTTCAGCAATCGCTGAGATAGTAAATGTGAGGGTAAAGGCCAGCTTCTCAAGCAATAGAAAATTCACCAACTAGGACTGTTTAGTCCTCAAGGAATGGAATCAGCTATAGCTACCGAGGACACACTTCAAGCATATAGCCATTTCAAACAATTTTGTAAGAGCCTCAATCAAATGGTCGCCTCCTACTTTGCCTTTCCTAAAATTAAACATTGATGGTGCTTGTAGAGGCAACCCAGGACTGTCAAGTGTTGACTGTATTATTAGGGATCTTGAGGGAAAAATAGTAGCAGTAGAGGCAACAAAAATTCCGTCAAGCACAAACAATCAATCAGAAGCATTCACACTTCTCTATGGACTTAAACTAACAATTTCACATGAGATTAACAACTTATGGATTGAAGGTGATTCATTGATTATAACAAATGCTTTCAAAAGGAGGGAGGCACTCAATTGGCAATTAGATTATATTCTACAATAGGATGTCAACCTTCTAAGGAAGTTTGAGAGGTTTCAAATGAGTCACTGTTATAGGGAAACGAACCAGGTGGCAGATCTACTTGCCAACATGGCAATCGACCAGGTGGATACGAGTACAATATTTTCACCTCTCCAAAACAAGGGGCCAGCTCATTTGGAGAACTTAATGGCAAGAGATATGCCAATTCATTCCATCAGAACTTCTTAATGAGGGCACAACTTGGAGTCATGTCATTTTAATTTCCCGTCAGAGATGAGTGAGTAAGGTAAATGACTCTCCACAATGTCATCTCAAGGTTGCCATTGGCACATATTTCTCTTGATGTATGTTTATGGACACACAGGCGAACATAAATACCTCTTTGGGAGGTGCAAAATCCATAAAACTATATCCTCTGATTATCCTCTACCCTGTCTATATTTATATACAAGGATACCAGTAGGGGATCCTAGGTAGCTCCATCCATGCAAATTAATTCCTGTGGTCTTGTCCGAGTCAGGAGATAGATTGCCTCTTTCGCATTCCCCATAGCTTCATTAATGAGGCACCTATCGTCATCGCCATAAGGATTGTACTCCATCCCACACCCACTCTAACACCGTAGGACATGGTGATGCCATCCCTAAACCCATGGTTCTAGCCCATTTAATCTCTTCACGATGATTTTACCTTTCATTCCTCTCAAGTCTTTGGCCTCTTTTCCTCAGCTTCTTCAGCAGTGAAACAAACTTAATAATGGTGGCTTGGGAAAAAAACCTACGTGTTTTTCTCTCCCCTCTAGTAGGCGAACCCTCATATCTTGGCACAGTGAATACAGTTTACATGAGGGAAGTCTTCCAAATTGATTGCAACAATGTGTAGTTTGCAGTTTGTTGTGTGTTGGTCTATTCTCTCTTTCAGCCTGAGGACATACAAGTGAAGGGGTCTGATATTGCCTCAACGTTCGTCTCTAAGATCTTTGATATCTTGCAAGATTATGAATATGTGCAGGCCATAGGCTTTAGGTTAGTGCAATCGTCCTTCTTCAACTTGGAACGGTGGATATCAACGTTGGCAGATTTTGATTTCCAAGAGGGGCAAGCTCCTATCGATGTGATTTTGGACAGACATCTTCTGCAGACCTCTCATCATGCGGCCTGTGTATATAATGGCATGTAGAGAGGACTCTGATTTGACTATTATAATGTGCTCAACAAAGCCCTGAATACACACCGCTTTCAGTTGTTCGACCCTGGGATGGGAGATAGAGGGAAGGAAGTGTTTTAAAAGGTGAGATTTCTTCGACATCATGCCTTAGACTTAGCACCAAGTGTTGATGGACCAGCTAGGACTCGAACCTAGGACCTTCCATTTGCTGCCGGAGTGCTCTACCACTGAGCTACTGGCCCCTCTTGGACCAGTCCATCGTCGGTCCGGGTGTGGCTTACACCAACACCCCCCCTTAAGCCACACCTCTCGTGTGCTTGGGGCTCCTAGCCTAACCTGGCTCTGATACCATGTTGATGGACCAGCTAGGACTCGAACCTAGGACCTTCCATTTGCTGCCGGAGTGCTCTACCACTGAGCTACTGGCCCCTCTTTGACCAGTCCATCGTCGGTCCGGGTGTGGCTTACACCAACACCAAGTCCCCCACGGGCACTAGAACTGACAACGTTTGCCCTCCCCTTTCCTATGCCACCCCCAAATGATCACCATGGCTTCAATTCAGACTAGGTAGTCTGATTGTGTTTTCGTAATTAGATTTTTGCTAATGTTATTGTATCTAGTCTCTTTCACCGTTAGTCAATCTATCTACTACTCGTAAGCGGTCTCCGCCCTTACAGATGTAAAGTTTTTCGTATTTTTCTTATTTAATCTAGTATAGGTGCTTCGTAACCTTTCTTTTTATAGTATAGATATATATAAATGACGGTAGTTTCAATTTCTAACAGTACAATGAGTACCTCAAGGATAACATTAGACAATCATTCACACTGATTGGCCTTGTGTTTCATATCTAAATAAGGATTGCCAAAGTGGGGATGCTCTTTCACTAGTGGTATTTTTAATAGCTTATATAATTTCTATTATTCTCTCTTTCATCTAGAATTTTAGGCAAAACATGATAGAATTTTCCATGGCGTTTCCTGACGGGACACGTCCCCTATTAGGGATGGGGGACAAGGGGTCTAAATTTGGGGATGGCAGGGGGAGGCCAGGGGGCGGTGCTGATAAACATATGGTACTTGAATAACTAGTTATAAAAAGATGTTTAAGAATAACATTTCAAGTTAAACTTTGGCAAATTAGTAAAATAGCAAAATTTCAAATACTAACATTTTAAATACATGAATACTATTACTAAAAGGCTAAAAGTAATAAAATTTTAAAATTTGACAAATGAAATTGTTGAATTTGAGATTTCTTAGTTTCTATTATATGGAAAATCAGAAAATATGACATGTCACATCATAATATCATATCATAAAGATGATTACAATGAGTAGCATGATACATTGATATGAAAATAAGTACAAACGGCAAAAATGTAGTGAAGGGAGGCCTCTAATCAAGCCCAAAATCAAAGATTTTTTTTTAAAAAAAGCCTTTTTGGATATCCCAACATGGGGGACACTTGGGCATCTTCAAGACACTCGAGGGATGGCTAGGAGTCCCCGAGACGTCTCGGAGATGTCCAGGAGTCCCCGTTGTTTCCTTCAAGTCTCTGACATCCTAGCAGCGGTGGGGGGATGGTAGGGGGACATTTCCCAGCCGTCCCCAAATCTTTGAAATGTCCAGGTTAGAGAGACAGCTAGATTTTTTTTGCGGGGGGGATGGCTGGTCCCCGTGGAACACTGTGATTGACTAACAATCAACATTACATTTTTAACTATTATATTTATAATTACAATGGTAAAACTTTATTTTATCTAATATATTATATTCCTTAATGGTCAAACAATCAGTAGTAATTTTAAACATTGTTCCTACAAAAATATGATAAATAGTTGTCTATATTTTATTGGCAAAATTTATCCTTGACCATTGAACTAAATGATGTTTAATAATAGCCATAAACCTACTTGATATCAGTATAATAAATTCTTTTGTATATTGAAACAAGAATAATCATACTATGGGTAACATGCTAATTAAATACATGGCAATGAGTATGGATTCAGTTTAGCATATGAGCTGAACTATTTGAGCTTGACAACACCACTCTTATACGATATTCTTTTGCACAGTAAAACTATAAAATAATGCTTTATTTTATTTAAATATTATATTTCTTAGTGATCAAACAATTAGTAGTAAGTTTACACCTCATTAAATAATTATCCT
Source organism: Cunninghamia lanceolata (assembly GCA_027924645.1). Lineage (NCBI taxonomy): Eukaryota > Viridiplantae > Streptophyta > Pinopsida > Cupressales > Cupressaceae > Cunninghamia > Cunninghamia lanceolata. The sequence goes on from BSBN01000934.1 coordinate 9,464,240, forward strand.
ATTTTTATTGGTCAAAATTTACTTTTGATTATTAAAATGAATGATGTTTAAAAATAGCTATAATAATTCTTATAAACTTATTGAAACAAGCATAATAATAGTATAACCATACTATAACCAATATATTAATTAGATATATATGGTAATCCCAAGTTTCTTTTCTATCAGGTAAAGAGACATAAGACTTCACATACTAGTTTTTCTTTTTTCAAATGTACAAATAGCAGAATTGAAACATGCAATGCAATGATACTAGCTCCCGCAAATAATATAACACTGGTGGATCATAGTTGCTTTTAGCCCCTCCTCAAAGGCATCAAAAACCTTCTCCTGCAAGATATTCTACTGCATTTTTTTTGAAGACTAAGGTTTCCGAAGCCATTGAGGGAGAGGTAAGAACAACTTCATCCAGTAATAAGCTTCTAATAAGCTTCTAGCATAGCCTTCTCACGGCCCAACTAAGATTGATAAAACAATATGAGAATCCATGTGTAACTTCCAGACTTTAGAGTTAGGTGCAATATTGGTAGACATACGATAGCCTGTTAAAGCATTTTAAGTAGAAGATATAAAGAATTTGAGGGGCGGTGGGCAATAAAAAAATTATTCTTTGGATGCAGTCAATAACAGCCATGCAATGTGGTTGTGATACTGAGTTTAATAGCAGATAAGAAGGAAGCTTTTAAGGATAAAAAGCATTTGAGATTTGCTTACTTTCTAGATTTACAAAAATCAAAATCTGTGCAAAATTAAAATAATGAAAGTATCCAAATCATAATAGTATTGAGAAACATTGTACTAATTAAAGTGGCATGTCTAAATGTCTGTTCCATCACACATAAATCATAAGTTTTGACTTGCATGCTCCAATAACTCTATGCAATCCATGTTACATTGAATCACAGATAATCTTTGGAATATTGCATAAAGAACTGAGGCATTGAGAAGACACAAAAGGAAAAGTGGGCTCACTTAATGTACGGGAGTTGTATTTGGGTAAGCTTGTCCTTTCCTTTAATGAGAGGCTAGTTACAGTTGAGAGCCTTTTTGGATTTCAAAGATTAAGTGAAAACCACTTTACAGTAATAAGATTCCTACTAGACATCGAGCAATTCCCATTTACAATTAATGGACAGCTCAAGGCAGGCACAAGATCTGAACTCTCGCTCGAAGGTTGTTAAGAGTCTTTGTTTATTGATTTGGCCCTTGTTTGCAGTTGCGCTTCTAATTTAGTTGGAATTTAATCACCTTGGGTGTTTCAACCTATATCTAAAAATGAGCAGTATTGATGAACAACTTTGGTAGTTTTCTACATGAGGACCTCTTCTTAGTCAAAACCCTCCCAAACAAAATTTAAAAGTGTTACAATGATAAACAGATGTCAAGCAATCATGCAATATGACTAATCAATGTTGATGTCATACTAATGCAGTGTATAAATTTAATATCATAAGATTATTTCTTATATCTCTTTGACCTAAAATCTTGATGTTCTAGGTGCTTGCTTAGTGCTCATAATGAATTAGGGTTTGTCTTGTTATAAAAAAACTTAGTGTAGAATATAAGCATTTTCATGTTTAAGCTAGTAGGTAATAAATAGTAGGAATGGAGTGATTGGAAGGTCTAGAATTAAATTTGAATATATGAATCAAGAGATAATTTTAATGTCATAAATTTGAACCAAGTTTAGTTATGTCTAGCCTGTAGATTTGACCAAAGTAAGGGAATGTTGGAATTATATACTAACTGTAGACTCTAGGAATGTGTAAAGGTAGGATCAAGTTAGGTTAAGGTTAATTATCAAATATTAAGGATAAACATATCACTTGTATTCTAATTATTACATTTGGGACAAATATATCAAACTAAGTCTAAAATAGAGGGGAAAAGTGGAAGGTTTGTGTAAACCTCACCCATGTGTGATTCCTACCATGTCTTGATTTCTTATTAATGTTTATGCTATAGTATGTTCTAGGACATATTTGTTGAATGGTTTATCTTCATAAATTCATGTTTTGGATTACTAACATGAGATGTCTATGATTTCATTTATTTTAACTCATACTTGGTATTGATCATTTGTTCATGATCACATCGATACACACACATATAGATATATGTATATGTATGTATATATGTGTGTGTATATATGTATATACATATATATGCATTTATGTTGAATGATCTATCTTTGTAATCTATGCATCAATTGGATTATTGATATGAGATGTCTATAATGTATATATTGTTAAGAATGGTGTCTCAACCTTATATCCTAATCTTAAGAATAAAAATGCAATTTTAGGGCTCTAGAGGTTAAGTTTAGCCCCAAAAAATGTCAAAATGGGCTTTAACTAGAGCAAGCTTGTTACTATTATATAGATCTCTTTGAGATCTACAATCTCAAAGAATGGGCTCAATAAGATTCCTAGATAAAAATTTATGACCTCTAAAAGTTGGGCCTCCACATTAGTAATGTAAGAGCATTTATGATAGACAAGAAAGATATAAGAGGTAGTTACACTTTTTGAAAAACATATGACATAGGTTATGACATGTCATAGAATATATTTGAATATAGATAATGGATCCAAAATGGAGTTCGCAAGTTGGTGATTTAGGAATATGATGACATTATGGCAAGTGGAAGGGATATGTTATTTTTAAATAATAGACTCATCTTGGTATTTGGGCATTGGATTTTCAGCTAAGGATTTGGGTGCCAAATTTTGGGTGGTTTTAGCTCATAGTTTGCTAATTACCATTTCATGGTTTTATGTATTTATTCTCCTATTTACTGTGTGCTTGAGATGGAGGTTATGTAGTGTGTTTTTTAGGTATTTTTATCCTACCATGATTGTTTTAGATCTCTTGATGATACTCATATAAATGCGTAGACTCTGCAAGTGTATTGTACCCATTGATTATTAAATAATACATTGAGTTTCTCTTGAGACTGGGTTTTCTCTCCCAAAAGGGTATTACCCACATAAACCACTATGTTATAGTATATTTCTTTTATTTTATTTACTTTTAAATATATGAGCAATTTAATTTTTTACATACCTCCTCTTGTAAATTAGTGTAGGAAGCATGTTTTTTTACCTATGTTTCTACTCATTTGGTATTAAAGCTTGATCACCTTGGGTCTTAGCTATTAAGGAAAAGATTTTCTGTACTAATCTTGGATTGATTGGAAGCTTGCATAGAAGGAGATCTTGTTTTAGAAAAATGGGGAGAACATCAACAATCGAGATGGAGAGATTTATAGGCACTAACTTTTAGGTTTGGAAGATAAAAATGGAGAATATGATCATAAACAAAGATCTATGGGCTATTGTATCTAGATCTAAACCCACTAAACAATGTCAAAAGTAATCTCAAATCTATTAGATTAAAAGTTGAAGGGCCTCACTCGGATTTTTTTGGAAATTTTTTTTTCTATTTTGTTAATTATTTACAAATATTCTTCTCAACTAAGCATCAACATGAGACTAATACAATCTTTTGCAAGCACAACCATGAGGGCAATGCAATCTCCTTTTGAGAAACCACACTAGAAACCACATATGGAAGACAAAAAGTCACAACTTAGAGATCCACTTATTTAGAAACCACCTCATCACTAGAAGCCAACAATGGAAGACTAAGAGTCACAACTTTGAAATCCACTTATCAGATGTCCCTTTGGGATTTTAACTTGGCTCTCCACAATCAGAACTCAATTCTTTATCCAATTAAGCTCAACCCCTTGGACTAAAAAAATATGTTTTTTTAAATACACATGAAGAAACTACCATACAATTTCTTTGGAAGAAGTTGGGAGACTTTCATATCAAGCTAAATCCTTAGTTAACAAACTTTTCTTGAGAAATAAGTTGTACACCACAAGAATAGATGATGGTAGTTATATGACCAAGAATTTAAATGTGTTCAATAGGATTATGAGCTAGTTCCACTCTATTGGAGTGAAAAAGTAGGAGAATCATTCCATGACACATTTATGTTTTTTGTCAAACTATTGGATCACTTGGTAATGGCAATTAGGAATTCTACCTCAAAACTCAAAATCGATGAGATAGTGGAAACATTTCGATTAGAGGAAATGTGGTAAAAAGCTTCTGAATCAACCAAAGAGGCACTAATTTTTCATCAAAGACTAAAGGATAAAGGAAAAAAAAGGACAAGAAGAAAGAAAATTCTAGACCCAAATCCTATCGGAGATCCAAATCTCCTAGAAAGTCCAAGACTCTAATGGGAGATCAAAATCTCTTAAAAAGTCCAAGACTAAGTGTTGAAATTGTAGCAAGTCTGGTCACTATCATAGATATTGTAAATAGGAGAAGAAGAAAAAGAAAAAAATATTCAAATAATGAATTTGAAAAATCTTCTCAAGATGATGCAAATTCCTTTATCATAGAGTTGGAAACTCATGCATCAAAAGGGATATGGTTGATAGACTTTGGAGAGTCCTTCTATATGACCTCCCACCAGAGGATGTTTTTTAAGTATGAAGAATATGATGGGAGGAAAATGTACCTCGATGACAACTCTCACTTGAGAATAGTTGGTTGTGGTAGAGTCCATATTCAATTCCTAGATGGATAAGTGAAGGGGCTCAATGGTGTGTTGCACATCACAAGTTTGGCATGAAACTCATTATTGGTTAGCAAAGTATGTAGGTTATTTTGTCTAGTGGAGTGTGTAAAATTGTGTGAGGAGATATGGTTGTTTCTAACGCTATTTATGTGGGAACTCTATTTCAACTAGATGCACGTACTATCTAGTATAATCATTCTTATATTCTTGTAGTGAAGAGAGTTGTAGAAAATGCATATTCATCATAAAAGCTAGCAATAAAGAGGAGTTGTGTGTCTACTTTAGATGGTAATGCTTTTTGGGTACCAAAGTGAGCTCTTACTCTAGAGATCAAGACACCTACAAATAAAATAATGTTATAGCACTAGAGATTGGCCATATAAGTTAGAATGATCTAAGAACCTTGGGAAATAAAAATTTCTTTGAGGAATTGAATGATTGTTCTCTTCAATTTGATTTTTGTGAACATTATAAATGTGGTAAAAAAATTGTGTTTAGTTTTATTCCACTCCTCAGAAATCTTTTAGCATTTTGGACTTGATTTATTCAAATGTATTTAGTCATATTAATATTGCCTCAACTTCTAATTCTTTATATAGATGATTTTTTAGAATGACATGAGTGTATTTCCTTAGAAGTAAATTATTGGTCTTAATTTAGTTAAGGCACTTAAGGGTCTTACAGAAAATCAAACTGTTAGGAGGATTAAGGATTTGAGTACGGTGGTGAGTTTTTTTCAATATATTTTGACATATCTTTGAAGAGCACAAGATTGAGAGATATAAGACAACTCCATATACCCCTCAAGAAAATAAAGTTTAGAGAGAATGAATAGGAAATGGATGGAGAGGGATAAGAGTATGCTTAGTGGAGATGACTTGGAATAGAAGTTCTAGGAAAAAGTATTTGCCATGGCTTGTTACCTAATTAATAGGTGTCCTACATCACCTCTTGTCGACAAGACTACTATACTATCTTGGATGGGAAAAGGACCTTATTATAACATATTCAATTTTTTACTTTCAAAGTATATGCACATGTGCCTAGAGAAAAGTGAACAAAGTTAGAGAATAAGGTAGTGAAATGTATCTTTATCAACTATGGTGTTGCTATGAAAGGGTACAATATTTGGGACCCTATGGCTGAAAATTTTCTATACAAGAAAGTGTTAATTTAGAGACATTAATCCTTCTTCCATAGTGTTGCAACCATAAGAAGATGGTAAGAAAGATGTGGTTCAACTAAAACCAAATATTAGAAGATTGAACCAATATCACATGGACCTAAAGAGGAGAAGAAATCAAATAGTTCTAATAGTTTAGAAGATGAAGTAGAAGCTCCATTACACCTCTTGAGGAGGTCCACTTGGTAGAGACAACATCCAAATAGGTATACTCATGATTGGGGATGTATTTTTTATTTGATTATTAATACTTATGAGCCTAAGACTATGAGGGAGGTGATTGATATGGGTGATTTTGAGTCTTGGAGAGTAGATATAGATGAGGATGGCTACATTAAAGAAGAATGACACATGGGACATTGTACAATTACTAGAAGGAAGAAAGTATATTAAATGTAAATGGATGCTCAAGGAGAAGATTAATTTAGATGGCAATGTTGATGTATAAGGAAATATTGGTTGTAAAATGATATTTTCAAGTTAAGGGGCTAGCCTTTGGTGAGATTTTTTCTCTAGCTACTAAGCTAACATCTATCAATTTCCCATTATCTATAGCAGTAACTTTTGATTTAGAGATATAATAGATGGATGTGAAGACGATATTCCAAAATGGTGACTTACAGGAAGAGATCTAAAAGACATAGGTAGATAACTATGTTGTTAAAGGCAAGGACTCTTTGCTTTGTAAATTAAAAAAAAAACTGTATCATCTCAAATAGTCTCCTAGAATGTGGTACCATAAAATTCAATTCATTTGTGTTGGTCTTGAATTTCTAACATATAAATTAGATCATTGTGTTTATTATAAAATGGATGGTCATTGATTCCTTATTACCAGATTGTACATAGATGATATGATGTTTTTTTTTGGTAATAGTAAGTATAGACATCTAAAATTGACCACTAATCACATTCCTATTCATCCCTAAATCAGCCCTAAATTATCCTTAAATTATCTCCTAATTATCTTTATCTGTAATTAATCCCTAGTTTACCCTTATTCTAATCCTTACCCTTTACATGAGATTTAATTAATTAATTAAATTAATCAAATCTCCACTTTTACTCCCCTCTGGTAAATAATAAATTAAAGTTAACAAATTTAATTTATTATTTGCCCAACTCTAAACTAAAACCTAAACACTTAAACTCATTCTTCTACCTACCTCTCACCATTCAACCATTCAACCAATTTACAGTTTAACTACCTTTGAAACCGCTCTCCTAAACATTATAAAGACACTACATTATTTCCCAATCAAATATATCATGAGGACATTTTTATCAACACAATTTACCGAGTTATGCTGGAAAAGAATTGAGCAATCACATTTAAAAACATTCGGTATCATTTAATATTTCAATAGTTTAATCTTATCTCTTTCTGTTGTACTTAGTATAAATTTTGGGGGTTTTGATCAGTTTCAAATCTTTTCAAAAAAATTTATATTTTATTACAAACAATCGGTGAACCTGACGTGAACAGTTTTCTTACAAACAATTGGTAAACCTGACGTGAACAGCCCTCTCTGATCATTCGTTTGCAAGTGTTTTTGGTTTGAAAGGTTGCAGGAGTTAGTGCATTTTAGGAAATACATTTCATATTGTCATTCACACGAGCCTGGTTGTTGCATTTGAAGTGGAAGAACATAGCAATTATGGTAGCATCATAGTTTTGTTCAGAGCAGTGAAGCATCGATTTCCATCAAAGTGTGCTTTGTAGTCACTGCCGGAATGGTTTGCTATTCTACATTGCGGGAGGTTCAAGGCCTAACTCACACACAATAATTGTTCGAGGACTCCTTGATTATTATTCTGCTACTAACCGTCGGTTGTGGTAACGGTTTTATCAATATTAAATCTTCTTAAATCACTAGTTTTAAATTCTTAATGTTACTCCTCACTGCATTAGTTTTGAGCTTCGGATTAAATACTATAGATGCTACTGTTAAAATCTCTAAGCATTAACATTTTTTTTCTTAGTGATCTTGGATGTTATTGTCTTTGTAAACCATTAGTGGTTTTAGATTGGCACATTTGTTATTTATCTTGGAACTTTGTTAAATACAACGGTTTAATACTCTGTGAATGTCTCAAGTCTGCAGTCTGCTAAAGCAAATTCTAATGCCAGTACTTTTGTTTTCTTTGTAACTATTACCATTAACGTTGTCAAAGTGGCTAGATATATTGTCTCATGCCCTAAAACTATTCACACTATTCTTTTTTGTGAATATCATAGTGCCGGGAAAATGGTCCCATGTAGTAAAAGAAAACAATATGACACAAATTTTAATAACTCGCCCATTGTTCCTATTGGCGTTTAGTGGGAGCTGCAGTGCCAAAATGATGGAAATTTGTCTCACGCCGTAAAAAGAACTCTCTCCAGAATAATATATTTGGCGTTAAGCTAAAAGGAGCGCATTGCTTTTATGCATTCTACATAGAAAATCAAAGCATTTCTTCATTGATTTCTGACTTGTTGCAGATGTCGAACACAATTGGACTCCCGCAGTGGAGCCTTTCTTGTACTTCCTGAATGCACTTATTCCTTTCAATGTACTCTGGCCAAGAAGAGGGTCATCAAATCGCAGGGAGGAGATTGAAATTTGTGGGTGGACTTATGTTAGAGTGGAAACGCGCTGTATTGGAGATCTGGTACAACATTTTAGGAAGCAGTGATCCCTTGCTCATAGAATTATGTGTACAGAAAGAAGCATCTGCGTGCGGCGGTATATGGAGTAGTTAAAATGTTTTCAAAGAGCACTATCTCTCAATCAGGATAAAGTTTTGAGTATTAAAATCATAGTCTTGAGGATTTGCTAACAACTAGAGTTTTGCATTTTAATCATTATTCGATGCACAAAATTTTTATTAACCTATAGACTACCGATCCTCTGCAAGCTCTTTTGTAAAACTGTTCTTTGTACTTAATTAATGGTTTTGATAATGAGTTTCATGTAACTACCATAACCGCTAGAAAAAGCCATTTCCTTGTGACCGGAAATCAAACTGCCATAGACAATTTTAACCGCCAGAGTGCTCAATTTTATCCCTAGAAGGCTGTTTCGATCAAATAATCATAACTTGCTTGTTTCTCATCAGATTTTTACAATTTTGCAAGATGTTGGAAAGGTAATTCAGAGGCCTACATAGTGATGCAATCCATTTTGTCAAATTCATCACAAATTTTCAGGTATAATCATTTGAAATTCATGATTTTGTTTTGAAACATCAAACATCCTTTTTCTCACAGAGCATTTAATATTTTTTGTTTTTCACAGGATTCATTGTCTTATATTAATGTTTTGCTTGCAGATTCTTGTTTGTCCAAGATACAAAAACTTGAAAAACCACTAATCAATCATTTTTGCAACATCGTCCAAGACACAAAATTTTGCAAACTGTTAATACATTTGTTGCATGATCCCTTTTGTGTGTTTGCATTTTAACATTGGAACATTTCAATTTGGTCCTTTAAAAATAATCTAAGTGTTTGATGTGTCTGGGGCATTTGCACACTTTGTGTCAGTAGATCCTAAGGTAGAACAAAAGTATCTTCTCTCCTTGCCTTTCAACGGATCTTAGGTGTAAGAGAAATTGTTCTATCTTCTTTTTCTTTTTTAGAAGAGCCTTCCTTGGTCGGAAAAGAGGTACTCACCCCAAGGAATGACTCCAAGCGATACTTTCAATTCGGTCTGCTATATAAAAGGTTGAGGCAAAAGCCATAGACTTTTTGGTAAAGTACTCTTATTCCGATAGTTCCCCAGTATCCATACATTTATGTGTTAGATATGTTAACCCCATTCTTTCCTCTTGAAGGATTGATGTAAGTGGCTGGGATAGTCTCTTAAGTGAGTCATTGCCACATGAATAAGCGTCAAGTCCCCAAATTCTTACTAGACACCTTAAGTTAGAAGCCTACCCTATTGATTGGTTTGTTGGTGTCTTGTTTAATGCAAGAGAACACGTTCTCTAGCTCCCCTGAGATGAGACAGAAATCCTTGGCTTAGCATAAGCTACTTGTTGGCTTTCCAAGGAGAGGGTGATTAGGTTATCCTTTTAGTCTTGGAGGCCCCTACCCGTCCTCTTTTGCAAAGACAAAAGTGTACACACCCACATTAGGTGTTCCTACATTCGCGCCGAAGAAGATTCCATGTTGTGGGCTTGATCAAGTTGTCATTGGCCATTGACTTTAGATAGATTAAGCATTGTTTTCAAGTGTATTCAATTGTGTTGAGACATGTGGAAATTTGGCCTTAAGGGGCTATTGAACATACACATTATGCTTATAATACTTCTTATTAGACATCTGGACATTGTGTTTTTGTGCTTCGAAGTGCATTCTTGTCACCATCTGTCATTGTGAATCCTAAGAAGCTCTCTAATCGATCAAATCATCCAATCCATCCATTTCCCACCTAATTCATTTATCATCATCTTACTCATATTCTCATCCTTGAAACTAGTCCAATCCTTATTAGTTAAATGGTTATGATCATCAACAAATCTAGGTCAAATCCAAAACCTAAACTCATAATCTGAGGAGGTCCTCCTTCTAGCTCTAATAATGATGAGAATTTTGTATATTATGAGGCATACTTGGAGGAACAAGCTGAAATACAAAGAATTAAACCTATATGTAACTCCATCCCAACACTAGAGTAAAAAATCCTAGCACAAGAACTACAAGATGTCATCCAAACACTCCACCAACTAGAACAACCCCTAAACCAACAAATCATACAATGACTACAAACCATCATCTAACCACAACAACAACAGATCTTAACCCAAAAACTACAATTACAACCTTGTTCTACCACATCAACATCCCAATCTCATGAGTCATCCCCATCATCATGTCAACCTAGTTCCTCCACATCAACCAATCTAATGAATATTCCTCAATCTCCATCTCAAAATCCTCCACAACATGAGCATGCTAGTACTAGTCACTCCTTGCACCAAGATCAAGAATCCTTAAGCCATCTTAATGCTACCTTTGACAAGGGAAATACCACCTCAAGTTTGGAATCATACACCAATCCATCTACTAGTCCTCCATCACCATCTAATAGAATACCTATACCAAAGCCTACTAATCCTACACCAACACCACCATCAAACTTTCTAAGATCTAATCCATCAACCAATGAATATTTGAAAGATTTTCTCCAAAGACTCTTTGCAAAATCTAAAAGCAAAAGAAAATCTATGGAGAAATCCAAATCCACTCATCCAATTTCATCCCTATCTTGTACAAGCAATCCTAATCTTAATCATAATCCTACCCCTTTCACCCTCATTATTCATTGATTATATTGTGCATCCACCCATGTACTAATGAAGGGTGTGATCCATTGGATACTAGCAAGGAATCAACCATTACCCTCATGCCATCAAATCCCTATTTTTGAAACTATCCAAGAACATTCAAATGTCATGCCTACTTCTCCAATCCCATCATGTATTTCACAACCCATTGAACCTATTGAACAGTCTCCCACCATGAGTCCAAGATAAAATCCATTGTACTGTCATGTTGGTGATTATCAAGAACCTATCAAACCTCTCCAAGAGTCTCCCACCTCCATTCCTATCCAAACTCAAGATTTATGTCAAGAGTCAACTCTAAAGCATGATCAACCTTGCTCCTTACCAAATCAAGATCAAAGCACTTTCATTCAACCTATTCATAACCTATATCTTTACTATGATCAAGATATTGTCTATGATCAAGAGCTTGTCACTCCTTCCACTCATGGTGCCAATAATATCCATGCTCAAGAAACCTCCACCACTCCTGTCCATCCTCCATCTTACCCTATTGTTGATCCCACAACATCCACTTCCCTTGATGAGACACTTTGTCCTCACAAGCACATATATATTCAAACAAATAGCTTGGATCTTAATGAGCATAATGATAATCAAGATCCTAATTTTCTTTTATCATCCACTATTGACCATATTGTAAATCCGCCATCATATCCTTTTGGTCTTACTACCTTCCTAAATGAATGCTCTTCCCTAGGAGGGCAGCAACCATTGTCTACCACCACACCTTCTCCATCCAATAATGAACTCAAGTCTAGTTTCCAAAACACGCATAGTCCCATTGTCCATCACATACTCCAAAAAATGAACTATCAAGGTAAAGGCTTAGGCCTTCATGAACAAGGTATTTTGGAGCCCATCCATGTCAAAATCTCTCCACGATCATATGGCCTTGGATATATGCCTCAAGGAAAGTAATCTCAAGATGTTGGTACTACCTCTATGCCTCCTAAATCCACATCCTTCCATCCCAAATCCCATGTAGCCTATCATACCCCTAAAACATATGTTTCCATCCCTCCTCCATCATCCTACAAACCCAAAAAGCATGTGACCATCCATCTTCCTCCATCCACTTTAACTTTACTCCTTCCAACTCCTAATATTGCCATCCTCAAATCCCCTTATCACTTTAGTCACAAATCCTTCCATACATCCCATTCCTATAAATCCCCTACAATTCCTAATCATGATCAACAAATCCACACATCGACTAAATGTGAAGTTATCACAAAAACCCCTGTGGGATTCAAAAATACAAATTTGGATGCCTCCACCCATAAAGAAAAAAAATCCTAATAATCCTCATGCCACATGGCACTAATGCAAAGAATCAAAGCAAAATCAAAACTAAAAAAGCCTACCCAAGTCCACACCTCAAAAAGATAATTTCAAAACCAAAATAGTTTGGGTCCCTAATAAAAAATCACCTAATTCAAATGGAGCATCCACACTCTTAAATTCCCAAACATCTCGCTCCTCATCACAAAATCTTAAAATTCATAAGTCCATTTGGGTCCCTAAAGTCCTAAATAGACAATCCCCTATGAGAACATCTCTATTACTCCCAAATCCCCCTTCCAATAAAAAACTTCAAAATCTAATTTGGTGTGTGCAACTGTTGGTCTTGGTTCCCTTCCACTCTAGAACATTCCCACACACATCCATCTCCCCATCTTCTATCTACTATCCCACTTATCTCTTCCATCATATCCCTATGGTCCATGCATTTACATAAGTCCTTCTATCTATCTCTTTATTTGTATCTTAATCCACTATCCTTCCATCCTAGTCCATATCATAATCCACTGTCCCATATCCATCCTTGAAAGTACCTTTCATAATCCACATCAAAATCCACTATCCACTTAATCCGTCTCTCTCTTATGCAATCCCCTACCAACATCTATGAGCATAATGACATTTGACACAGTCTATGTAAGTGACTTCTATCCATGGGACATTACCATCTTGATATGGGAACAAAATCTTGAGTCACTACCTATTCCATCCAATTATCCCCTACTAAAAAAAATCAAACATAGTAACAATAAATCCTTCATCCAATGGTGAAAACCATTTTATGGCGCCTTGAATAAGTATGATGAAAACCTGGCAAACATACGTCATGTGTGGATGATTATCTATTTGCTTTGCACTTGGGGGCATGTTGTTGCATCTATCCCATTGCAACTATCCCATATTATCTACCCATCTCATATCTTATCGTATCATTTTCCATCCTATCTTTCCATCCTTACATATCATATCTATCATACCTTCCTCATTGCACCATCCATCTTCCCTTGCTCCTTTTTCATCTTGATACTTGGATAGGGGCAAAATGTTGAAAAATACTTTTGACACCTCTTGTCATACTTCAAATTCCATCCATCCATTTCTCCATACATCCAAAGTCCATTCATCACTTCCAAGCATTGTCCCCATCATGCATCCTACATAAGCATCACCCTGCTAAATCCTAAGGCATAATATCTAGGGTGGGGGTAGGTTATTCCTATGCAACGTAGTCCTTGGAGATCACATCCGAGGCTCCCTCCATCCATCTGTCATATATTTTCCATCCATTATCCTCGTATTTCTAATCCTTGTATCCATCCATACTCGAACCTTTATCCTATTGCACATCTTCTTATCCATCCATCAAATCCTAACTTTATCTTACCACCAATCCTTTTATCTATCCCATCCATTATTGCTCATCTGCATCCTATCTTCATCCTTGCCTTTTGGTTTGGTTTTCCCTTGTCATTGACATCTATCCAAAGGATATCTATGCACAATCCAATGCTAAGCATCCAAAACAAACCAAAAATCCAACAAAATTAAAACATTTGAAAATACAAAAAAATCAAATATCCAACAAAAACCCAAGCAATAAAAATCCAAATCATCAATTCAAATCAATCCATCAACTCAATCAATCAAATATATCCAATCATTCCATGCAACAATGATCCAAATGCAAGTATCCTTAGTCCATACCAATCTTGTCAACCAATCTAGCCAAATTATCTAATCACATCCATGGTCTCATTCCTAGCCTGTTGTAAACTTGATTGATTGATCACATCATCATCATCAATGGGATATATCGTTCCCAAATCCTAGTGTTGTTCTCAGGATATATCGTTCCCATATCAACAACACAATCCTGGCATTGTTCTTGGGATAGATCATTCCACATAAACAACACTATCAATCAATCATATCAATTGTCTTATATAGGTTGGTGAACTCTCAAAACTAGACCAGGTGTCTTACATGAAGTGTCTCATTCCTAAAACCAGCCATTATTAATCAATAAACCATCATTAATCATATCAATTGTCTTATACAGGATGTTGTATCATCGAAACTAGACCAGGCGTCTTATACGACATGTTTCATTTCCTAAAACTAGACACTATCAATCATCAATCATTATCATCATCAATCAATCCAATCGATCATCAATTTTTAGCTTGATAGGGTCAATCACCTTGTTTGTTTTTGAATCATTTCTGCATGCTTCGCTTGTCTTGTTTGTTTGTGCTATATCATTGTTGTCTTGCATCTATATCTATCATGGCATCATACCTGCCACTTTGTCATCATGGTCTTTCATATCATGGTGGCTTAGGCGCATGTTTGCTTGTGACTTTCTATCTTTCCCGCATTTGACACATCATCACCCTAGTCGTTATACCTTGGTGCATAATGTCTGATGTTATATCAAACACCGGTTGCTCAAACTAAATTAGTATAACTCTATCTCCTCCCCTTCATTTCCTTTCTCAGGAGCATATCCATTTCCTTCATCCCTGCATATCCTCTTGAGGGGGCATCATCTACCAATCTTTCATTTTTATGAGCCCCATCCAGTCCAATCCAACCCATTCTTCCAAAAATTCGCATCCAAAACCTATGTTTTTTAATCTTCTTTGAAATGACACTACTTTGCAACATCATCTCAAAGAGGGGTAAAATGTAGACATCTAAAATTGACCACTTATGACATTCCTATTCATCTCTAAATCAGTCCTAAATTATCATTAAATTATCTCCTAATTATCTTTATCGATAATAATCCCTAGTTTACCCTTATCATAACCCTTACCCTTTACATGAGATTTAATTAATTAATTAAATTAATTAAATCTTCATTTTTACTCCCCTGATATAAATAATAAATTAAAGTTAACAAATTTAATTTATTATTTGCCTAACTCTAAACTAAAACCTAAAAATTTAAACCCATTCTTTTACCTACCTCTCACCGTTCAACCATTCAACCAATTTATGGTTTAACTACCTTTGAAATTGCTCTCCTAAACATTATCAAGACCCTACATTATTTCCCAATCAAATATATCACGAGGACATTTTTATCAAGACAATTTATCGAGTTATGCTGGAAAAGAATTGAGCAACCCTGTTTAAAAACATTCAGTATCATTTAACATTTCAATAGTTTAATCTTATCTCTTTTTGTTGCACTTAGCATAAATTCTAGGGGTTTTGATCAGTTTCAAATATTTTCAAGAAAATTTATATTTTGTTGCAAACAGTAAGAACATGATTTATGATTTGGACTCTTATCTTGAAGGACTTGGGGGTTTACATGTATATAGATTGGGTAGTAGATAAAAAGAGATAGAGAACAAAAATACTTAGTTGAGCTAGTCTAAGTATGTGAATTGTGTACTAAGATATTTTAGCATGGCTAATTACAGACCATTAAGTGTTCGTACTTCTATGGGAACTAAGCTCTTAGTTGAGTAGTGTCCCATAATACCCATAAACATGGAGGATATATGGCTCATCTTCTTTATGCTAGTGTAGTTGGGATTATGATGTATGATATGGTCTATAATAGACTAGACATTTCCCAACTAGTGCATGTCCAAGTTAGCCAATTCATGGCTAATCTTATATTAGATCATTGGAATATAATTAAAAGGGTCCTCAAATACTTGTGGGGTAACTTTGAGTAATCTATTTGTTATTATGGGTATTCTATAGGAGATCAAAATTTAATGGATATTCATGGATTCAAATTGGGTAGGAGAAGTGGATAGCAAAAGATCCACTAGTGGGTGTGTGTTTAATTTATTTGGTGGATCTATTAGTTGGATCAGAAAGTAGTAGGCTGCGGTCACTTTATCCACTATGGATTCTGAGTACATGGTAGCTACTCATGGCTATAAGGAGTCTATCTAGCTTAAGAGATTATGTTTAGCTGCTAGGTTGAGTTAGGGAGCTATCAAAGTTCTATGTGAAAGTTACATTGCCATATATCTAGCAAAGAGTTAGACCTTTGATGCAAGGATGAAGTACACATCTATGTCTAATACCATTTTATTTGTGACATGTTAGAGGATGGAAGGATGATGCTAGAGAAGGTTGACACTTTGAAAAATGTTACAGATGCATTGAGAAAGCCTATCAACATACAAAAGTTGAGGTTGTGTAGTAATCCTTTTGGACTCTTACCCCCTAGCACATAGTTAATAGTGATGGTATTCCCTTTGCTCTTAAATTTTTTTAACAAGTGGGTGAATCTTAGGAAAGGTGTCTCAACTTTGTAGATTAATGTTATGAATAAAAATATAATTTTTGTTCTAGATAGAATATTAAAAGATAACTTTTAAGTATTTATAGGTCCATTTTAGCCCAAAAAATATGTTGAAGAGGTGGTTAATTGAGACATGGACTCTTTGAGATCTAAAAATTAAAAAAAGAATGACCTTAATGATATTCTCAAATCAAAATTTATGGCCTTTAGAAGTTGGGCCTCCCAAATCAGAAACGTAAGAGCGTCTATGACATATAAGACAGATATAAGAGGGAGTTACAATTTTTGACCAACTTATGATGCATGTTATAACCCATCATAAGGCATCATTGAATTTCGATAATGGATCCAAAATAGAGAACCCAATTTTGTGAGTGGATTATGATAAGTGTATGGTGGATGGAAGGAATATGCTACTTTTAACTTGTGGACTCATCTTGGAATTTAGGCATTGGATTTTTAACTAGGAATTTGGGCACCACATATTTGTAGTTTTAGATCATCATTTTATAATCACGATTTGATGGATTCATGTGTTTTCTTCTTTGATTTCTTGGGTGGTTGATATGGAGGTTATATAGTGAGTTTTGTCAGGCTTAGGCTTTGCAAGTGTGTTCTAACCATTTAGTACTAAATACTACATTGAGTTACTTTGGAGTGTGTGGATTTTCTCCCAAAAGGGTTCTCCCCATGTAAATTATTATGTTATGGTATATTGCTTTTATGTTTATTTCCTTGTAATTGTATGATCGTTTTAATTTTTACACATACCTCCTATTATAGATTAGTGTAGAAATCATATTCTACAACTTTTCTTTCTCTCATTTGGTATCAGAACTTGATCACCTTGAGTCCTAGGTGTTAGAGACAAGGTTTTTTGTGCTAATAGTGAATTGAATGGAAGCTTTCATAGAAGGAGGTCTTGTTCTAAGAAAATTTCAAGCACATAAAAAATAGACATGGAGAGGTTTACATGTAGTAAATTTAAGTTGTGGAAGCTCAAAATCTCTGATATGCTTGTGGATAGAGATCTATGGGTTGTTTTATCTAGATCCAAACCCACTACAATATCATAAGACAACTAGGATTTGATATATAGAAAGATGAATGGCCTCATTAGGCTCTACTTGGAAAATTTTATTTTTTTGAATGTACTTGAAGAAGCAACTACACAAGCTCTTTCAAAGAAATTGGGAAACTTGTACTAGGCTAAACTAATGGTTAAAAAAATTTCCTAAGAAAGAAGTTGTACACCTTGGGAATGGATGATGGTGGTTTCAAGACTAATCATTTTTAAACATGTTCAATATGATTGTGACCTAGTTAGACTTTGTTAGAGTGAAAATAGAGTAGGAGGATCATTCCATGACATTTATGTGTTTTTTTTTCTAGACTCATAGGATCAGTTGGTTATGGAAATTAGGGGCACTACTAGAAAACTTAGAATGGATGAGATAGTGGATGAATTACTGGTGTAGGAGCACCCTCAGGACCTAATGCCTACATGGAAGAAAAATTAATTTTTTGTCTTATTTTGTGTTGTTTTCATGTAATAAGGTTCTTTTAGACCATTTCATGCCAGTTGGAGTCTAGGTTGAGTCCTTAGGTGCAAGGTAGTGTACAAATGCAAAAGTTGTCAAAGTTGCATAATGGACATAGTGATGTTTTGTTAGTCCATAATGTGAAATATGGTTGGAGACCATTGGAACATGTTGGGAAATGTTTAAAAAACCTTGTATCATCGAAAAAAGGGTTGGTCAAAGATTTGAATGAAATTTGAATCAATATGGAAACTATTTCTATGTTTTTTTTCTGTAGTATTGTTTCTCCATTTCATGGTACAGACTGGTATGGACTGGTATAGTCTTGAGATTGGTTTTGTTTGATAGAGGGATGAGCTAAATTTCATTTGGTTTTTGTTTGATGCAATTTCATTAAGATTTGAATGAGTTAGAGAAATTTTTGTGCAAACAGCCCTGGATCAGACCTAGGGTTACCAGTTTTGGGAAAAACTCCATAACTTTCTTTTCCATTATTGAATCTTGATGAAAATTGGAGGAAATGTTTGTATTAGTGTTATCTTGAATCTTACTGAAGCGATTGGCTTAGTTATTTGAAATTTATTGATGATTTTTCCCTTTCATTCTTGCACATCAAAACTATGTTTCTTGCATAAATTTCCTATTATGTCACATGGTACAGACTCCTAGAGCATTGTATGGCTGAATGTCTAATTACCCATTATAGAAGGCACTATTATATTTAATGGGTTTTTAATTTGGTCCATTTTCATTGAGTATCAAAGGAGTTATTGTCATTTTTCTGAAACTAGTCTAAACCCTATCTTGGGTTGTAGTGAACAAGGTGCCTAAGAACATGTTTGAAGTGCATTCATGAGACAAGTGTTGGAGAATGATCCATGTGGTATGAATAGTTGTTTGAGATCATATGTGATGTGTTTGATGTGTTAGAATAGGATTAAATAACCCTTAGAGTCAAAAACTCAATTTTGTCAGGCCTAAATTCCTAATTAGGCCTAGTCAAGAAGTAGGACAGTCAATTTTTGAGCCCTTCCGTACAAAGAAACCCTACCTAATTTCTATAGATGTGTAAGAGTGGCCAAAAGGGTATCCTAAATGGGTCTCCTTCCTTGAAGATCAGGTCTTCTCCAAAAGTTATACTAAAAAAGGCCTTTTTGAAAGGCTACAAGGATTAAGGGTAGTTTGTGAAGGAAAGCCCATTGTTTGATGGCTAAAGATTCTTGTGAATGGTTGTCTAAGTGAGTTTGGTCATTTTATACCCCTAGTATTCATCAATTACTCTCAAAGGAGATGTGGAAAAAATATTCTAAATCTAGTAAAGAGGCCTTAATTGTTCCAATAAAGTTAAAGGAGAAAGTCAAGAAGAATGACAAGAAGAAAGAAAATTCTATACCCAAATCTCCTTGAAATTCCAAGGCTAAATGTTGGAACTATGGAAATCTAAGCACTACTATAGATACTATAAAGTGGAGAAGAAGAAAAAATGATTAAAGTAATGAGTTTGAAAAATCTTTTCAAGATGATGTAGATGCATTTTTCATGGAATTGGAAACTCATGCACTAGAAGGTGTGTGGTTTATAGATTCTAGGTTTCTTTCATATCTCTTCCCACAATGGTTGATTTTTAGAGTATGAAGAATATGATGGCACGAAAGTGTGCCTCAATTATGACTCTCATTTGGGCATAGTTGTCCATGGTAAAGTTTGTATTTGATTCCTAGATAGATAAGTGAAAGGGATTATGGTGTGCTACACATCATTGATATGGCATAAAACCTTTTATAAATTAGCAAAATCAATAATGCAAGTGTGTAGGTTCTTTTCTCTAATGGAGGGTGTAAGATGGTACAAGGAGCTATGGTGATTGCTAAGGGTGTTCATGTTATCCAAACTCTATTTGAGGTAGATGCACACATTGCCTAGTACAATATTGCTTTTACTCCTATATGGGAGAGATTTATAGAATGTACACCTTCACCATGACAACTAGTAGTAAAGAGGACTAATGTGTCTACTTTTAATGCTCATACTTTCTTGGTAGCTAAGTGAGCTCTTACTTCTAAGAGCAAGTTACCTATAGAGAAAATAATGCTACGGATCTAAGGACCTTGTAAAATAAAAATCATGTTTAGGCATTGAATAATTGTGTTGTTGAATTTGATTTCTATGAACATTTTATATATGGTAAATGGAATCACATTAAATTTTATTCTAGTTCTCACAAATATTTTTGGGTATTGGACTTGATTCCTTTAGATGTATTTAGTCATTTTACTGTTCCTTCAATTCTAATTCCTTATACTATCTATCTTTTATATATGATTTTTCTAGAAGGACATGGGTGTATTTAGTTATAATAAAATGTAAAGTATTTATTCAATTTAAGGAGTTTAAGGCTCTTGTGGAAAATCATACCAGTAGGAAGATTAAGATCTTGAGGACTAATAATTTGGTGATGAGTTTTTTTCCATATACTTTGATAGTTTCTATAAAAAAATGGGATTGAGAGACATAATACAACTCAATATACCAATCAATACAATAGAGTTATAGAGAGAATAAACATGAAATTGATGGAGAGGGATAGGAATATGCTTAGTGGAGTTGGCTTGGAAAATAAATTCTAGGAAGAAGTGGTTACAATTGCTTTTTACTAGATTAACAAGTCTCCTACATCAACTCTTGTTGACAAGACCCCTATAGAGGCATGGATGGGAAAAAATCCCCCATTACAGTATCTTCAAGTTTTAGGTTGTAAGGCATATGCACATGCACCTAGGGAGAAGCAGTCAAAGTTTTAGAATAAGGAAGTGCAATTTATCTTGATCGACTATGGTGTTAGTGTGAAAGGGTATAATATTAGGGATATTGTGGATAAAAAAATTTGTATAGGAGTGTTATGTTTAGAGAGATTAAGCCTTCTTCCACAATTTTGTATATATAAGATTAGAAAACAATGTGGTTCAACTAACCCCAAAGACTAAGAAGATTGAACAAAGTAGCTCATAAAGTACTTTAAGAGGAGAGATAAGATAATTATAATAGCTTATAGTATTTATTAGAACCTCCACCATATCTCCTGACCTAAGTTCCACTTGGTAGAGATTGCAAGTAGATAGGTATACTCCTCCTGATTGGAAATGTGTCTTTTCTCCGATTATTAATAATTATGAGCTTAGAACTATGAAGGAGGTGATTGATATGGGTTATTCATAATCTTTGAGAGTGGTTATGGATGAGGAGATAGATATTTTGAAGAATAATGACATATGGGACTTGGTACCATTGCAAAAAGAAATAAAACCTATTGGATGCAAATGGTTTCTCAAGATGAAGATCAATTTAGATGGCAATGTTGAAAATTATAAGGCAAAATTGGTTTCAAAAGGATATTCCCAAGTTGAGGTGATAGACTTTGGTGAGATTTTTTCCCTAGTTGCTAAGCACATAGATGTATAGATCCATTTTTAATGACATAGTAAATGGTCGGAGGTTCATGTAGGAGAATGTTTACACTTTTTCCAATGTTGTAGATGCATTGACAAAGCATGTTAGCATAGAGAAGTTTAGGTTGTGTAGTAAGTCTATGGGCCTCTTGGCCCCTAGTAGATAGTTGATAGTGTGGTTATTCCCCTTGCTCTTTCATGGTGTTCAACAAGTCTAAGAACGTCATGAAAGGTGTCTCAACCTTGTATATTAAAGTTAACAACAAAAAATGTAACTTTTAGGCTATAGAATATAAAAATGTAATTTTTAGGGCTCTAGGCGTCAATTTTGTCCCCCCAAAATGTTTAAATAAGCCTTAATTAGAGAAAGTGGGTCACAAGAACATGTAACTCTTCAAGATCTATAATTTAGAGAAAAGAAGTCAATCATATGCTCAAATCAAAAGTTATAGTCTCTAAAAGTTAGACATCCCACATCAAAAATTTAAGAGCATCTATGATGCATAATAGAGTTGTAAGTGGGAGTTACACTTGTTTATTGGGTGGTTAAGATGAAGGTTTTATAGTGAGTTTTATAGGTACTATTATGCTGCAACAATTACTCTTGATCTCTTTGTGATACTCTTCAAAAGGTTTAAACTCTACATGTGTGTTGTAACCATCCATTACTAAATAATACATTGAGTTGCTTCAGAGTGATGGGTTTCTCTCTTGAAAGGGTTTTTGCTAATGTTTTTGTTAGAAAAATAGATTAGAGTAGTTGTTGTTAGATTATTTTAGTTATTCTATTACTCTGAGTTTTTTTCACTTTACATAAAATTTTAGATTTAGGATAAATTAGTTCACTTTATTAGATTAAATTAATTCTTTTTCTACAAAACGTGCCAGGAATTTATTTTATATCTTCCAAGTGATCTCACCTGGTAAATAGAAATTATTTCTTCTCTTGTTTGAAGGACTTGGTTTCATTATGATGGCTCATGTGGAGTCCTTTCTATGTGGGAGTGAATGGAATTTCTGCCATTCATCCCATGTTTCCTCTTTCTAGTTGCTCAAAATGTCCATTATTCCCCACAATAATCAACTTCTCTTACCAATTCAGCAATGGGAGCAGCCTCTGCATGGGAGTATTAATTCTGATCTTTTGACAAGGGCATTCAAATTATTTGATGTTGATGTGGAGGAAGCTCTGGTTGAGGTATGTGGCAGATATTTTCTTGTACAACCCTAGGTGAGTTATGCCTCTCTTCTTGTCTTGCATCTGCTTTCAAATGCAATGGACCTATTTTAGCATGTTGATATTGTGAAAGGGATAGAGGCTATTTTTGTTCCTAACTTCCTTATTCCAGAGAGTAAGATCCATGAAGCGTTTGCCAGCTACAATCTTCATAAAGGCTCTGCAATGAATGGGGGTCTTTTTCCTTGCTCAAATGTTTTAGACAAGCCCGGTGCTAATTGTGTTTTTCAAGCAATGATCTCTAGTTTGCAAACAAATAATAGGGATTTATTTGATAATTCTTTATGAGCTCATAAATCTATTTTCGGTAGAAGTAAAAGAGAACAATGATGGTGATGCAATTCTAACTGAAGATGATGATATAGTAGTTTATCATGGTTTCAAAGTAGCGGATTTGAACATTGGAAAGCCCTAAAACAACTTTTGTGATATGTTTTTGACCTTTGATTCTCAGTGTTTTTGACTTGGCCATTCAAGGATTTTTGCTTTATCATGTTGTCAGTTCATCTATGCATGATTTTCATTGTAATGATCTCGGCCAATAAGGGCCTTTTGTATGTGAAAAAAATATATATATTAATAGATATTTTATGATGCATAAAGCATCCTTACCGATTCAAAAAAATTAATTCTTTTTCAAGACTATTTTTCAGAATAGCAGTACAAATCTCCTTTAAAATAATTGAAAAAATCAAATAGTATCAACAAATCAATTCATCTCTTTCCAACAAGGAAATCAATAATCAACAATCAAAATGAATTTTTATTTTTATCAACACTCATATTAGGAAAATTAGAATATTCACATTCTATTCTATTTTATAAGAGAATTAATTTGATTAAGAAGAAATAGAAAAGAAAGATTACATTTTTATTGGTTAATTATTTCAATTCATTAAATGTTTTTTTTTTTCAAATAACATTTATAATAGAAGGGAAAAAGAGGTGTATTATGCTGATTTTCACATTAGACTCATCTTTCTAGTGTAGAGAAACACTTCGTTCATATGCATGCAAGCTTATAAAACAAGAAAAATAAACGAAAACATTGTCATTTCAATAGCTGTTAACATTTAGATTACATTGATTTGAGTATCATAAACACATAGAAAACACACACAAAAGTAGTCTAATTACATTGTTTACTTTAACTTATTGTTTATTACAACATTTCGTGTAGTTTCAAACATTTAGATTTAATATTTCCAAGGATTCAAACTCATGTGAAAACACATAAAAAATAACTCTTTAGCATCATTTTTATTAAAAAGGGGGGTAAAATTAAGTTTTGAAGGGAGACTAGAATCCTGCTACACACTATAAAATGTCAACAAACCTGATGCTAACCTGCAGCAAGATAGCATCAACACTAAAACAATGAGCAATAGCTCATGAGAAGACTACTCACAAGCTATAGGACTACAACAAATAGAATAGCTCAAGGTAGTTTGAACCCAAAATGTTTCAAGGGATATTGGACAACACCTCTTGAGAGATTCATACTCAAATATTTATTTTTGGTTGACCCTTCACTAACACCAACTTCAAAATCTATCTCCTTCCTTGTCAAAGTGTCTTTTTTATGGACCAACACTTCCCCACAAAGGGTTAAAGATTCACTATTTTCCTGAGGCTCTGCAAGCTCAACCTCCTCCTCCCACTCATTAGAATCTAGTTTCTTTTCAATTGATACCTTGTATTTTTTTCTCAAACCCCTTTTGTCTTAAATCAACTCTTCTATCCAACAAACCATGGGAAGAATGACCAGCCATCAAGAAAACTTGGCACATGACCGGAGAATCCTCATAATCAATGGTTTGATTCCAAATACTATTTTTTAAGAAAAGGAGAAAGAAGATGGAAGCTTCTTCCCCAATTCATCTAAGACACATAATCTAGCATAAAGCAATTACCACTTATAAAGGGTAGCCTAATCCATTCAAATAAGTTGATTGATTCCAACAACACCTTTTAGAACCTCCTCCTCCCAATATTCCAAGGGAAAGCTAGGGAGCTTCACCCACACCAAAATTTTGTAGGTATAGTTCTTTAAATCAAATCTTAGCATCCACTTTCTAAATAAAATCCCTCTTTTTCTCTAAAACCATCAACCACCTGAAAGGATTTTGTTGAGATCTCTAGGGTTTGAGAAGGAGATTAGAAAGAAACCCATAGCCATTGTAACTATTTCAAACTACTTGTAGAAATCCCATTTTCTTCTAGAACAAGATCTAAAAACATCTATGTTAGGCCTTGTTACCTCTCAATCTGACTGGATGCTTATTCCTAGTTGTCCCTACAAGGTAGCCATCAATGATCAATAGGATTCCTGGGCCAGCGGCTAACAATAGAGGAGATAGACTCTATAGGTATCTCCTCTTCTTCCTTAGGCTCTGCAAAACCAAGGGGGGTATTCCCTATTCAACATCTAGGAGGTATGTTTGTGGATTGATTGGGATGTTGATACAAAGCAGATAAATCCTCTATTATGTAGACCAAAATTGTGAAATATGTGCAAAGGGGCTAGCTTTGGGCCTATGCTCAGTTGTAGACAGAGGATTTTGGGTCCTAAAGCTACTTCTAAAATCCTAAAGGTTTGTATATGAAGTTTGAGTTTGATTTGTATTTGGATGCAAAACTAGGACTTTGGTTGCGACCTCAATACAAGACTGGATCGGTGCCTATCCAGGGCTTGGAGTCAATAGACATACACATGTGAATGGCTAGCATGAATCATACACCAAAGACTGGATATCAAGGGGATTCCTAATATCTACCTTACAGATACTTCCCAACAATTAGGTGGTTAATCATTCATACTTAATGGTATCCCTACTGCAACACATCTTCTCAATGATTAACCTGAAACATTTAATTTGTTCCTTGAACAAAAGTAGGAGATTAAACATTCAATATAGGAAAAACTATATTACTAAACATTAAAAACACTTAGTTATCTTGATTCAAAAGAAACTATGCCCACAGCTTCGAGGCAAATGATTAAACACATGCACAGAGCATTTCTCATATAAAATAGCATGAAACCAGTGAACTCATGCATGAAACATACAACATGAGACTCATAAATTACAAGACATCAAGAACAGGGCCACCAAGGAAGTCATATTATGTCACAGCACCAAAAATATTGTTCAGTTTTTAACCCCACAAATGAGTAACACAGTTTGGATTTTATACCAAGACTGTGTACCTGGTAAAATTAATTACAAGGCAAATAAAAAATCTACCAGATTCAATGCATGAGGAATGGCGCTCAGAAATATTCAACACTGTGGGGAGACAGAGAGGAATGAGCAGGTGGAATCAGGATTTGAGCCGCCACTTAAAAATCTTCTTTCATAAAATTGGTGGTTGACCTATCCATCGTCGACCTAAATTCTGCAAATGTCGCCATTATTGCTCAACTACCTGCAGATCCTCAGTGGTGTGTCTTTGGAGTTTTTCTCACCCAAACGCGGTCGTAGATACAACGAAACCCATCACTGCAACAAAATACAAAACCAGCCATCGATCTACTCCCATCGTTGAGATCTGCGGCTCGAAACATGCCCTGAAAGTCGCCAACCAGTGAGAATATGCCACGTAGGCACCTTATGTTTTTATCGCTGACCCTCGCTCTCACTATTTTTCCTTTTCACCCCCTTGTATATGCAAGGACGGATGCATATACAATTGCTTAATATACAAGGTGGACCCCAGCCATTTATCCACTGGATTTGAAAAACTTTCAAATCCGGGCCTTGTATCTCCTTCTTATGATTATTGCACTACACATACAAGTGAGACATGCATACAAGGCGGATCTCAAAAATTATGAAACACATTACCTTTAGCTTGAAATCTGGCTTGTATCTCACCTTTTGGATATCGGCATGTATAAATGCTATATACATGCACACCATGTATCCCAAAATGTTTATGAAATAACCTAAAATTTCTATCGGGTCCGGAATGTACATTTTTCATCTTTGTATATCCGCGATATACACCTCACACATACATGCAAGTTGTGGATGCCAAGAACCTATAGAACAAATTGAAAGCACCATTGGGTCCGCCTTGCATCTCCTGCTACTTTGTATATTTGCCGAACATACAAAACCATTTGAACTTTCCCATTGTACATTACCGAATGTACATTTTCTCTTGTACCTTTTCACTGTATATTTGGATATACAAACTCAAAATACATTTGACCCTACGACCACCTTCATATCCTTGAATGTATATTCGCACATACATTCTCACTTGTATATCCCCAGGCCCCACCACATGCATATCATTTCCTTGTATGTTTCACAAACATAAAAGATCACCTGTTCATTGCGTTGTAGCACATGTATGTGCACCCTCTTGTATATTCTTCAATGTACATTTCCTTTGTATGTCGAATATACAAACGCAAACATATAAACCCCTTATATACAAGCAAGGAATCACCAAGGAATATTCCACTTTTGTATATTCTCCATTTGAGCCCGATATGCATTCGAAAATGCATACAACCACAGAATATACCCAGGAATATGCAAAAGATTCCCTCTTGTATATGCAGCCCGATATGCATTTGGAAATGCATACAACTAAATTTCCATATCTTTTTTGGAAACTGATGGAGACTTCATAAGCCCACCAACAAACATTTTGCACTTGTACATACAAGACTTAACATTTTTCTTAGGTGCAACAGGAAGAAGCGGCAAAACACAGGGTTTGAAAGAGAAAACCTACGAACACTCAAGCTTAAAATCCTACACATAAATGAGTACTAACAGAGGCTCCGATTGGGGACGTGTAGGCGCAAGACTACAGCGAGGACCAGAATACTCTGGGGTAGACCAGACAAAACCCAAAACTCAAAACATGACGACTATACAAAGTATGTACAAAATACTTACAACTAGTTTACAGTGTGCACAAAAGGTACCCATTATTGAGAAAAAGGCTTTAAGGAATTTACTATGCACAGGCAATTCCAGTTGTTCAGCATTGAGGGCCTGGAGAAAATAAGAATCACCTCCATGAATAGTGCCAATTTGGTATGGGCCAGTCCATAAGGGCTCAAATTTGTTGTGTTTGCCCTTATCCTAGCTCTTTGCATTCCACATAAGGAATAGATCACCTACCTAAAACTTCCTCTCCGTAGCCCTTCTGTCAAACAAATATTTCACTTTTTGTTGTGTCTTCATGTTTATTTTCTGTGCCTCCCTTCTCATTTCAGCTATTGCAACCAGTTGATTGATTCTTTCAGTCATTGGGTCCCCAATCTCCTCATCATTTTCTTGTATGAATTTATAAACTAGCAGGAGGTTGTTCACAGGCAATCTAGCTACTGTACCATATACTAAGTCATAATGTGACCTTCTAGTTGCTCTTTTCACTGTCACCCTGTCAGCCCATAATGCCAACTTCATCTTTGAATCCCAAGACCTCTTGTTTTTATCTATCACCCTTCTGATGAGTTTTATGAGACTTTTGTTGCTTGACTCTGCTTGACCATTCCCTTGTGGATGATATGGTGATGTATGGGACAAGTCAATTCCATAATCATTGCAAAAATCAATAAATTCACCAGACCTGAAGCACATAGCATTATCTGTGACCAATTTGGCTGGTACTCCAAATCTGACAATAATATTTTCTAGGATAAAATCCATCACCACCTTGCTCATAGCCTTTTTAGTTGGAATGGCCTCAATCCATTTAGTGAAGTAATCAGTGGCAACCATAATCCAACTGTACCCTCCACTTGATTTTTCTGAGATTTCCCCTATAAAATCAATCCCCCATTGCTGAAATGGAGCTTCTACAGTTATGGTCCTAAGGGGTAATGCACCTTGATATCTTATCTTTCCTGAGAACCTTTGGCAAGAATCACATTTTCTTACCATTTTGTGTGTGTTTGAAAAGAGAGTTGGCCACCAATAGCCTGCTCTGAGAATTTTATGGGCTGTTGTTTGGCCAACATAGTGTTCACCACATATTCCATTGTGCATGTCACTAAGAATATCCTTGGCCTGATTTTCATTGATACATCTGAGTAATACACCATCAGGATTTTTCCAATATAGCTCTCCCTGAACAATGATGTATTTAATAGCCTGCAACTTCAAAGTTCTCTTCTGAACATTACTGAGGTGGGAAGGACAGTTTAAATTCTATAAGTAATAGATTATGTCCTTATACCACTCAGATTCTAACATATTTATAAGTTCCTTATGCACTACATTCACTTGGCATGCCTCTAGATTTGACTGTGTCATCAGTTTTGCCAAACCTTGTCCTCTTACCAACTTAGTGATATGTATTTCAATGTTGAATTCCTGTAATTTAATTATCCATCTGCATCTCCTTCCAGTTACCTCCTGCTAAGTGAAGATATCCTTGATCACTGCATGAGGAACATACGCGATTATTTGGGAGCTGACCAAATATGGCCTGAAACTTTTGACTGCTCTGACCAGTGCATATGCCTGTTTCTCCATGATGTCATACTTCAATTCAACAGCCTACAATGACCTACTAAAGAAAGCTATAGGTTGTTCAAACCCTTCATTTTTTTGCAATAGGCTTGCAACAATAGTGTGGAAAGAAGTAAATGAAAATAATTGAAATGGCTTAGAAAAATTAGGAGATTTTAAAACAGGAGCCATCTTAATTGCCTCTTTTATATTCTGAAATGATTTAGTCACTTCCTCTTCCCATTTGATAGTT
The DNA here is from genome assembly GCA_027924645.1 of Cunninghamia lanceolata. Taxonomy (NCBI): domain Eukaryota; kingdom Viridiplantae; phylum Streptophyta; class Pinopsida; order Cupressales; family Cupressaceae; genus Cunninghamia; species Cunninghamia lanceolata. The sequence goes on from BSBN01000934.1 coordinate 9,493,896, forward strand.
GTACCCTTCTTCAGCATTTTAGAGATATCTTTGGTAGTCTCTACAAAATTAGGCACAAATCTCCTAAAAAAATTTATTTGTCCAAAGCAGGACTGGACACCTTTCACTATTTTGGGAATCTAAATTTTGTCAATTGTAGCCACCCTTTCCAGATCAATCCTGACTCCATCCTTGGAAACAATATGTCCAAGCAATTATCCTTCCACTACCCCAAAAGCACATTTCTTTAGGTAAAGTGAGATGCCATACTCTAATGCTCTAATAAAAATTTGCTCCAAATGCATACAGTGTTGCTCCTCCTTTTTTGAATAAGTTGTCAAGTCATCCTGATACACAGCCAAAATTGAATCAATCAATCCTGTAAAAGCAACATCCATTGCCCTTTGAAATGTGGCACCTGCATTTTTCAGTCCAAATGGCATCCTCACATATACATATGTACCCCATGGAGTAGTGAAAGCGGTCTTGAATTGCTTTGATTCCTTTACTTTCACCTGATTGTACCCTGAAAATCCATCCATCATGGATAGAAGTTCACAGCCAATCACCTTCTGTAACATGGCCTCCATGTTAGGTAGTGGATAATTATCCTTCAAAGAGGATACATTCAGATTCCTAAAGTCCACACACAGTCTTATATCACCATTCTTTTTTCTAACTGGAACAAGGTTAGACACCCAAGTTGAGTGTCTGATGGGTATAATTATTCTAGCCTCCCTAAGCTTCATAAGCTCTTCTTGCATTTTTGGAGCTAAAGTTGGATTGATAGGCCTCTATTTTTGTCTAAATGGTTTAGCTCTAGGCTTCAAAGGGATTTCATGCTAAAATAAATCCTCACTATAAGCTTTCAGGTCCTCATATGACCAGGCAAAGACATGCTTATACTTTCTCAGCAATGCAATCAGCATAGCTCTGATATGTGGTTTGAGCTATTTGCCAATATATACCTTTTTGGGGGCATGAGATGTCCCCAAGTTTATCTCTTCTAAATCATTCTTGTTCGTTGGAGATGACTTCGTAACAAGTTGGTCCCTATTGTCAAAAGCTCTCTCTAAAGCAACTAGCCCTCTAGGGATTTTATTTGTCTTGAGTTGAATTATTTCTTTCCCTAAGAGAGTTTCTTTTCCATCTACAACTTCCACAAAGTTTTGGAAATCCATTTCTTGGTTCTCATACTCATCAATGCAATGTAAAAATCGTAGTAAATCCTTATCATCATCAAACACCTGCCAGCTGCATATATTATCTGGCACTGCAGGTCTAAGTTTGGCTTCAACATTTGTAACATATGATAGAGTGATATCATCTGGCCTTATGGCTACATTGGCTAGAAAATCTTCTTTGACATTTTTTGATCTCTCTATCTAGTTTATCGAGAAGGCATCAAACAATTCAATTATATCCCAAACAACATGCTTATATTGCTTTAACCTTTTATTTTTTGATGCATACTTATCTCTAATTTGGGACACAACTAACTCTGAATCACCAAATACCTTGAGCATCTTAATTCCATGCTTCAGAGCTACATTCAATCCTAACAATAGAGCCTCATACTCTGCAATATTATTTGTACAGGAAAACTTCAACAAGAAAGAGAATTTTAGAAGTTTACCAGTTGGAGATAGATATATAATCCCAGCACCAGAGCCTTCCTTTGAACAAGTCCATCAAAATACATGGTCCATAGACCTTGTTGATCCAATTCTTGAATGCAAATATCTCCCTCTTTACTTTCTTTAACATCTGAGACAACTCTGAAATTATCACAGTCAGTGTTCACAAAACATATCTGTTCCTTTGATTCTTGATCCTCCACTGTCTCTGATGACCTTTCTTCTCTGATTAGTTTGACATCCTTGCCATTCATAGGGATCAAGCATATGATAGATCTAATTGCATACTCCCACCAATCAATGTTGCCCATCTTCTTGACAGCAACATGCCATACTATGGCTTGATATCAACAACTGTTACATTCATTTTGTAGGTCTTTTCAAGATATGCTGCTAGTCTGAAATCTACATCTTTCATGATTCCAATGACAAGTACCTCCCTAGCATCCATGGCATAGCACTTCCCACATGCTTTATCTATCTTTAACCCAGCTTGCTGCATGATAGCCAAAGGCATGATGTTTGTGGATGCTCTTGAATCAAGCATACAATTCTTAATTATTCTTCCATTTATGACAAGGGAGACATAAAACGGTTCCACTTGTTAAGGACATTTTGTCATGGTCATCCCCAGATATACTTCAGGAACCTCATCTTCATCATTACATAGGACTTATTTCTTAGCCTGAGGTTCATCATTCTGCTTGGCTTGACAAGGTACTCCTGAAATTAAGGATACTGCTTTATTTTTGAATTCTTCCACTTTCATCAGCTCCATGAGTGGAACAGAGACTTTTATCTGCGATAAGACTTGAGTGATATCAAATGGAGCATAATTTTGAATAATAGTTGTAAATTGCTCTACCGTTTTACCCTTATCCTAGGGTGATCCAGCCTTAGTTTTCATGGCTCCTGGATTGTCATTTTTGCCTAGAGAATTTTTATTCTGATCCTCAACCTAGGGAATTGTATTTTCTATTTTTTGAGGATCACAACCATTTTTTTGCTTAAAACCTTGCTTGTTATTGTTCCATTGTTTCTTATATGTTTATGTCCCCTTATGACTGTGCACAGGTTGGCTCACAAAAGTATTTTCTGGTTGGTGTGAACTGCTTTCCTAAGCATTACCCCTTCGGTTGTAATTGCTTTTAACTTGAGCTACTGCTGCGGCTGTGACGGCTCTAATTTCTTCATCAGAAGGTCTTTTCAAATTACTTAGAAAATTATGTGAATCCTAAGCATAGGCATAATTATCTTCCTCATCCTCATCATAGGGAAACTGCTGCCAGACCTGAATCTCATCATTTGCACTTGCATCAACATCGTGAGAGGAGTATTCTTTGTTTGTAGATAGCATATTGACATTATCATCTTCCATGCAATGCGGCTCATTGCATTCATCACAGGCAACAACATTGTTCTATAGAGACTGAGCAATCAGACATTGTGACTGTGAGTGAGGCATTTGACATATGATACACCATGGGGTGTCATTAACAATATTAACAGCCTTCTTCAAAGGATCAGGAGTTTCCTTAACATTTTGAGTCATTTGACCTATGTTGTTGTTTGCAAGAACAGGCTTGCCATTATGCCAATTGGTGTTATATGACATATCATGTAATGATGGTCTTCTTTCTTGACTTTGGTAAACCAGTCTGTCAGGACCTATCCCCTTTTCATTTTTAGCCATTCTATAACCTAGGTCCTTGATAATGGTTGTCAACCTATTTAATTTATCCTCAGAAGTAGATGCACTACCCTGAACAGTTTGAGCTTTAGTATTTGGATTTTGCAAAATTTTCACATCATCTCTTATGTTTGTCTTACCAGACGCTTTTCTGTTATTTTCAATATTTTTTGCAATCTTGAAGGCATCTCTAAGGCTAGCAGGGCTTTTGTCTCTCAATCCATAAGCTATTTTGGCATCAAAAGCATTTATGTACAATACTATGCACATAGGTTCATTAGGCCTCAAGTCCTATGGCAATTTGTTCAATACCTTAGTGAAACTAGCATTGAAATCAGTAACTTGTTCATTTGATCCTTTGGTAATGCCAGTAAATTCATTAATGAAGAAACTAGGATCAATTTTGTCACCATATTATTCTTTAAAAATTCTTCTGAAATCATCCCATGATGAAATGCTTCTGTCAGGTAGACCTTTGTACCACTCCTTGGCTTCATCAACTAAGGATTGCATAAATGATTTCATGAAAATATCCTCATGCTCAACCTCAAAGTTGTCCATGATATTATGAAAAGCTTTTAAATGGTCTTCACCTGATACGGTATTATTTCCTAAAAATTTAGGCACTTACAGCCTCACATGTTTGTCAATAGGATTGGGGTAACCAGGAATGCCATCAAAAACTAGTTGTCTAAATCTGTCCAGCTGCATAGATTGTCTACCAGGCTGAATAACATTGGCATTTCTATTTGCATTCTAATTTCTTCCATTATTTAATGGGACTCTAGCATTATGTACATTCTGTCTTTGATCATTGTGTTGATCCTGCATTTCATTTCTTTGCTGATTTTTCTGCATATTTACATTTTCAAGGGTAGGAACTGAATCATTCTGAGCAACTCTAAGAGCTTGCACTTTCTGTTTCATGTCATCTCTGATTTTTACTGCCTGCAAATACTCTAATTCTACTCTTAAGCTCTTAATTTCATCAGCTAGTTCCTCCTCTCTAGGCATAGAAGAGGATGGCTTTGTTATATTCTGATCATCATTATCATCATCCCTTGGAGATTCAGCTTCTTCAAATCTATCACTGGGATCCAAGAAAGGGTGTTCTTGAAAGACTTCTTACCTTGTTCTCAAACTAGCACCCTGCAGTCTTTCATATACATTCTGGATTTTAGCCTCAGTGTTTGAAAAATAAGGTATTGTTTGCTCTGAGGATCCTAGATTGTCCTAAATAAAATCATTTTTCTTGGGGCTAGGAGAACCATCTTGACTGGTTCGAATGGTCCCTTTTTTCCTATACATCATTTTTATGGGTAACTCTTCAAACAAAGGGTTACGTTGGGATATTCTCCCTTGCATACAAATTTTTACCTTATCGGCTCGGAGATTAGTTTGGAGTCGCCACCTATTACTAGGAATTGTTTTCTTTTAAAATCTGGGTTCTCCCATAAGGCATCCCCAGCAGAGTCGCCAATTTTTGTTACCTCTCAATCTGACTGGATGCTTATTCCTAGTTGTCCCTATAAGGTAGCCATCAATGATCAATAGGATTCCTGGGCCAACGGCTAACAGTATAGGAGATAGACTTTATAGGTATCTCCTCTTCTTCTTTAGGCTCTACAAAACCAAGGGGGGTATTCCCTATTCAACATCTAGGAGGTATGTTTGTGGATTGACTAGGATGTTGATAAAATGTAGATAAATCCTCTATTATGTAGACCAAAACTATGAAATAAGTACAAAGGGGCTAGCTTTGCGCCTATGCTCAGTTGTAGATAAAGGATTTTAGGTCCTAAAGCTACTTCTAAAATCCTAAAGGTTTGTATATGAAGTTTGAGTTTGATTTGTATTTGGATGCAAAACTAGGACTTTGGTTGCGACCTCAATACAAGACTGGATCAGTGCCTATCCAGGGTTCGGAGTCAATAGACATACACATGTGAATGGCTAGCATGAATCATACACCAAAGACTGGATACCAAGGGGATTCCTAATATCTGCCTTACAGATACTTCCCAACAATTAGGTGCTTAATCGTTCATACTTAATGGTATCCCTATTGCAACATATCTTCTCAATGATTAACCTGAAACATTTAATTTGTTCCTTAAACAAAAGTAGGAGATTAAACATTCAATATAGGAAAAACTATATTCTTGAACCTTAACAACACTTAGTTATCTTGATTCAAAAGAAACTATGCCCACAGCTTGGAGACAAATGATTAAACACATGCACAGAGCATTTCTCATATAAAACAACATCAAACCAGTGAAGTCATGCATGAAACATACAACATGAGACTCATAAACTTACAAGATATCAAGAACAGGGCCACCAATGAAGTTGTATTGTGTCACAACACCAAAAATATTGTCTAGTTTTCAACCCCACAAATGAGTAACACAGTTTGGCTTTTATACCAAGACTGTGTACCTGGCAAAATTAATTACAAGGCAAATCAAAAATCTGCCAGATTCAATGCATGAGGAATGGCACTTAGAAATATTCAATGCTGTGGGGAGATAGAGAGGAATGAGCAGGTGGAATCAGGATTTGAGCTGCCACCTAAAAATCTTCTTTCATAAAATCGATGGTTGACCTATCCATCATCGACCCAAATCCTGCAAATGTCACCATTATTGCTCAGCTACCCATAGATCCTCAGTGGTGTGTCTTTGGATTTTTTCTCGCCCAAATGTGGCCGTAGATACAAAGAAACCCATCGCTGCAACAAAAATACAAAACCAGCTGTCGATCTACTCCCATCGCTGAGATTGGCAGCTCGAAACACGCCCTGAAAGTCACCAACCAGTGAGAATATGCCACGTAGGCACCTTATGTTTTTATCGCTGACCCTCACTCTCACTATTTTACCTTTTCGCTCCCTTGTATATGCAAGGATGGATGCATATACAATTGCTTAATATACAAGGTGGACCCCAGCCATTTATCCACTGGATTTGAAAAACTTTCAAATCCGGGCCTTGTATCTCCTTCTTATGATTATCGCACTGCACATACAAGTGCGACATGCATACAAGGTGGATCTCAAAAATTATGAAACACAATACATTCACCTTGAAATCTGGCTTGTATCTCACCTTTTGGATATCGACATGTATAAATGCTATATACATGCACGCCATAGACCCCAAAATGTTTATGAAATACCTTGAAATTTCTATCGGGTCCAAAATGTACATTTTTCATCTTTGTATATCCGCGATATACACCTCACACATACATGCAAGTTGCAGACATGAAGAACCTATAGAACAAATTGAAAGCACCATCAGGTCCACCTTGCATCTCCTACTGCTTTGTATATCTGCTGAACATATAAAACCATTTGCACTTTCCCATTGTACATTGCCGAATGTACATTTTCTCTTGTACCTTTTCACTGTATATTTGGATATACAAACTCAAAATACATTTGACCCTGCGACCACCTTCATATCCTTGAATGTATATTCGCACATACATTCTCACTTGTATATCCCCGGGTCCCACCACATGCATATCATTTCCTTGTATGTTTTGCGAACATAAAAGATCACCTGTTCATTGCGCTGTAGCACATGTATGTGTGCCCTCTTGTATATTCTTCAATTTACATTTCCTTTGTATGTTGAATATACAAATGCAAACATATAAACCCCTTATATACATCAAGGAATCACCAAGGAATATTCCACTTTTGTATATTCTCCATTTGAGCTCGATATGCATTCAGAAATGCATACAACCGCATAATATACCAAGGAATCTGTGAAAGATTCCCTCTTGTATATGCAGCCCGATATGCATTTGGAAATGAATACAACTAAATTTCTATATCTTTTTTGGAAACTGATGGAGACTTCACAAGCCCCCTAACAAACATTTTACACTTGCACATACAAGACTTAACTTTTTTCTCAGGTGCAACAGGAAGAAGCGGTAAAACACAGGGTTTGAAAGAGAAAACCTGTGAACACTCAAGCTTAAAACCCTATACATAAATGAGTACTAATAGGCCTCATTCCAATAAACTTTACTAGTAGAGCATTTTCCAACTTAGAAGTTGCCTAATCCATAACAAAGTCCAAGACCCAAATGGATGAAAGCTCCACCTTAGGTATCTCAGACAGCTTGGGCACCTTAATACAACCTATCAGGGTTGAAATACCATAACTATCCATGTCACATCCCTCAATTATGGGTTGGAAAATCTTTATGAGACACCTTTCAAGCCCACATGGCACCTTAAATACATCCCCAAGCACACCTTTCTATTTCTCCTCATTGCACAATGTATTGGACAAATTTTCTATGGCCCAAGGGATTTGGTTCCTCAAACCTGAACCAAGTATAAGATTCATAGGATCACCAAAACCCTTATGTGCCTACAAACCCATTCATAGATGTACAACATTAACCCAAACACCAAAAACCCCCAATACAGCATCCACAGGGACCCCTGAGGTGTCACCTTATACCAACACATTGTAGGGCCTAGAGTCCCTAGTCGTCAGATACACATCAAATTCCTTCACATGGATGAGGCAAGCTTTGATAGGAGAGGGGATGAGAAACCCTCTCCTCAATACTTGACTAAGATCCACTTCTTCACCTCTAGATGCAAATGATAACTTTGAGATTTCCTTCCATGCTTGTGACCTGGATCTTTGAACCTCTAGGCGTAACTCCAATAGGATTTCCTATTCGTCCTCTTCAAATGGGAGATCCCATTCATCCTGATCTCCATCATCCTCCTTACCTTCATCCACATTGATCCCACTCTCTCACTGAGTAGGATTCAAACTTTTCTTGCTACTTCGCTTCACCATTATCCCCCAACTCTTTAGCATTGTTATTTAAACACTTTGACTAATTTTAAATGTTCATTGTAAACATGAAAACAATAGAACAAACTCGTAGAACCTTTCCATTTGAGAAAACCAAGCTCTAAACTTACTTTCAAACACACTTCATAACTCAAAAAATATGTACATAGACCAAAGTCAACTAAAAATACACAAACCAAGGATTTAAAGGAGTTTCTATCCATATTGTCTCTCTCTTGATCACAGTTGGCATACCATGCAAATGTGTCCAAGAGTTAGAGAGGTTTGAGTGGAGATTACTCTGAGGTAGTTAAGGGAAAATTTTCTAATCTCACAACCATAAAAGAATAAAAAGGTTGAACATTGGAACAAATCCAACATGAGAATGATCTAGTATGAGAAATTGAAAGACCACTCACTTAGATGCTCTCCTTGAATCTATTAGACAATATCTAAATGAACTCTATCAAGAATTGAATTCCTTATGAACAACAATGAAAACCCATACCACCATCACCACACCCTAACAAAACATTTCGACCATCCTTAAGGTACACCTTCCTTATGAAGACGGTATTCCACCTAATTTCTCACCATTACACTTATTGTTGCCTCACAAACAAAAATAGTTTGGCACCTATCCAATCAATATGAACCATGAGTGTGCCCAAATTTGATGATTTACACAAAGTGGTGGTGAATCAAATTTGGTGAACACAAGGTCACTACATTCTCCATATCTACATAGTCTCAAATTGGGCAAGACATCATGATGATAGAAGGTCTTCTTCTAGCTATGTCTTCATGTTAAGATATTTAGTGATATCATGGTCTTCCACAAAGTGGAATAGTGTTTCTAATTCTAAAACTAAGACAATACATTGGACTAGCTCAAGCATTATATGAAGTAGTGTGGTTGTACGAGATTGTAGATCACTTGCATGTGTCAAATACATAGAAATGATCATTTATGACAATCGAGGCTCTTATCAAATTTCTAAAATTCATATTTTTAATGTGAGGACCAATCATAATTAGATCAAGTACCACAACTTTTGTGAGTTATTAGAGATTTAGAAGTGTTATGTCATAAAATGTCAACACCAATGATTTACACTAGGTTTAGCACCATTCTAGACTAATAGAGAAACTCATATTGATAGAAGACCATATTCTAAAGCACAAACTTGTTCTAGGTGTCATTATCTAGGTGTTGGACGTAAAAGGACCTCAAACATTTGGACACTAGCACCCGAGCGCTAGTGTCCTTGAGTTTTGCAAAAAGAAAGTTTGAGTGGCCTTGGATGTCAGCCTTGTTACCTCAGGTGTTGCACTTTTTCAGCTTTTCTTGAAAGGTTTTCCTAAAAATGAGTTGATATGCATACATAAAGAAGTTTATTCCTCCCATCTAAACTAGATGGAAAAATAGATGGAAAACTAGATGAAAAATACATTGAGGAATTGATATGATCAAAAGTGTCAAGCTCTATTGTGAAGATTATGTAGAGTATGTGATTCTCTCTATTGCAGGTTTCTAACATTCATTTCATATTTCAAGGGAAGCTCCATCTTTCTCATCATCATCTTTACTATAGCATTACATTTATTATTGCTCTTGCCTCTATCCTCCAAGGACACACACTTTCTCATCATCATCTTGGCTGTTGTGTAGGTAGAAACACCATTCACAGGGTTTGACTAAGGCAAGTCCCTAAAATGGCCCAAACCTTGTCCCCTTTGTGTTTGTACATATTTTAGAAGATCCAGAATAGTTGTGTAAGATCTAGAAGTTGATTGACCAATGTGAACCTTGACTCTCAGAAACCCCTAAAATCTAGGTAGAAACCTTAGGACACTAGTGCTCGGTCAACTTTGTCTAGTCAAATTTGCCCTAAATTCTTGTAGTTGCCCCTGACAGCTCTGCTCTTCTCATTTCAACTTTAGTTTTCCAGGTCTTAAGATCTATAAGGTACAATTTCTATGTTTTGACATATTTTGACTATAAAACCCTAGATCTAAGTCAACTTGATTCAATCCTTCAAAAATACAACAAATGATAGAACCACCTGCAACTTGGGTCTCCTTCAGGACTATAGCAAATCTTGGTTTGTCTTCTAATGTTTGATTGAAATGATTGACCTACCTAATTAACTAGTGAGATGGTCTCTCTTTTCAATCAAACATTTTGGTGAACTTGATGCACATTTCAAACTCTTGCAACCTTCTTCATTCAAATATGATGTGTTTGCTATTCCATATCTAATTAGTTAATGGTTTAATTAGATAGAAATCACTTATACATCTTCATTCGTTTGATTGCTTGTTAATTTGATTGGATATACATTGCATTTATTTGTGCCATATAGGTAATCATTTGAAAATATTGATTCACTAAGTTCAAACTAAAGAAAAATTCCTTCTTCTACCACATCATCTATATATTCCATCTTATCAACACTTTCTTCTACAAGTGCACTTTGTGTGTTATAAATCTTGTGAAGTATTTATGAGTTTTGTGACCCAGTGTCCTAAATCTAACATCCTTGTAAGGAGAAGTTATAGGATCATGGGTTCTAGTGCTTTCCATAGCTCCAATGTTCGCACATCGGAATCCAATCTTGCTAACTTATCCACACATGGAAATTCATCAATTTTGGATCACATGTCTACTTGACCCATGATATCTAAAGTAAAAAATTCTCATGACTCTAGAGACATAGAGAGCCTCATGACTCATGAACCTAAAGCACAAATTTGGAAACTAGACACTGATTTGGTTCATTTCCATCAATTTGTGGGCACAAAACATTTAGCTGTGGAAGTTGTGCCTCCTGTTGAGGGTCTAATAAATTTTCTACTCGAAGGGAAAGAAGGGATAGAGATCTTATGTAGCTTAGCTCACATAGTGCATAATAACATTATGATGTTAGCTATCTATGTGGAAATAATCACTAATGTGTCCTCTCAAAAAAATAGGGACACATTTGTCATTACTCATACCAACATATTCTACATCAACATATACTTCTTCTATTCTCACCACCATTGCATATCCTAGTAGTAATGCTAACACAAGTCTTGGAGTTTCAAGTGGGAATCCTATACACAACTATAGCATTGTCCCCGTCACATACTATGATTTATTTCAAATGTTTCATGTCCTGTTGTCAGTCAACCTCCATTAAATGTCACTTACCAAAAGTTTAATCACACATTATCATCACCTATTCCTAGCCTTGACTATTCTAATCCTACATAATATCAATATATTCTGCAACCCAATCCTGTGATTAACCATCTTTCATAGAATGTCGGCTCTTTACAAAAACAAATGACTAGCATGAATCAAGGTCCATCTCTCAAAGGAAGAAAGGTACATAGAAACACTTCCTACACTGATCCAATGAGGGGAATAGAGTGTAAATTTTTAGATCCTTATAGTTACAGATATGTTAAAAATATAACAGAGAGATTAAACAACATACAATAACACATAGAATGCAAGTGACACAAGATATACGTGGGGAAAACCCTTACAAGTGAAAAACCCCACACTCCAAAACATGCACAATGTATTATCAAATCTAATGGTGATTACAATACACTTGCAAAGCAAGTTCATTCAGGAGTCTTCAAGATGTCAGTTCTCAAGCAATTTTGGTAGCATAACAATACCTGTAAATCAACTATGCAACTCCAACACCAAGCACCTAGATATATAGAGTTTACAATGCCATCTCGGGAAGATTCTAGAGATGGGCATCCAACTTGGCCTCATGGTAAAAATCCAATGCCTTGGGACACTTGGAAAACATGCAAGCAGCGTCCATTCAACCATCATAACATGTAGATTTGACTTTCCCAATGTGGAGCGCTCCATCCACTTGAATAGGTTATGATAGATGCTCTTACAAATCTTACAACTATCATAGAATCTACTAAACATAAGAACATTTAGTGATGTAAGAGAATTCATCATACAACACTAATAATAGCATATTCTTCTTACAACATGTCATAGTCAAACTTGGGCACTCAAAGATGTCTTTCTCATATGCAAGGATACTCTTCGACACTTGTATTTACTTGTCATAGGAATCTCTAATTCTGGCTCTTACATGTCATAGATTCTATCATACATAATAACTCCTTCCATATACCTCAAGATGCTGACACATGGCATATTAGTGCTACCTCAAATGGGACACCTAGATTCTCATGTGTTGACTTGACCATCCAAGTCATATTACAAGTAGGATGACATGTCACCATGCCACCTCACACTAAATGAAAAAATAGGATGTGCAAGCATAAATACAAATTAGGCCAATAAATAAATATACAAATAAATATCAAATACTAGGAATTTGCAAAGGTTGAGACACCTTAATTCCCAACATTCTCCCACTTATCGAACACCTTGCAAGAGCCAACAGAATGACAAGGTTTAATTGCTAGTGGCCAAGATACCCATAGACTCTGAATACCATCTGAACTTATTTATGCCCATAGGTTTCATCAGTGCATCTGCAACATTCCTCAAAGTGTCAACCTTCTCCAATATCACCTTCCCATCTTCTACCATATCACAAACAAATTGAAATTGAATATCAATACACTTTGTTCTAGCATGGAAAGCAAGATTCTTTGCTAAGAAAATGACACTCTGACCATCACACCACATCCTCTTAAGCCAAATGGCTTCCTTACAAGCATGACTAGCTACCATGTACTCTACTTTTGTTTTGGACAAAGGTACCATAGGTGGTTGCTTACTCATCCAACTAATAGCTCCACCAAACATAGTAAACACATAAGCACAGGTGGATCTCCTGATATCAATGTCACTTGCCCAATTAGAATCCACAAATTGACAAATACTCACAGAATGTTGAGGTCCTATTGGATAACCATGATAACATAGGGGATACTCAGAAGTACCTTGCAAATATATGAACACTCTCTTCACTGGATCCCAATGTACCCATCGAGGATTAGCCATAAATCAACTAAGGACTCCCACTACTTGGGTAATGTTTGGTCTTATACAGACCATAGTATACATCAAACTACCAAATGCACTAGCATAAGGTACTCTACTCATATCCTCTATCTCATACAGAGACTTTGGAAAATCTCCAATAGATAACTTTATCCCCATCATAACAGGAATAGTCAAATGTCCGCAATCCACCATGCTGAATCTCTCCAACATAGTGTTAACATACTTACTCTTGCCTAACCAAAGTTTTTTGTTTGCTCTATATCTTCTGATCTCCATCCCTAGAATGTACCTAGTTGTCCTTAGATTTTTGATTTCAAACTATACTAACAACTGAGACTTCAAATCAAAAATCAAACTTTTACCATTCCCAATTGGCAACATATCATCAACATATAGTGAAATAATGAGAATGCGATCATTTTCAAACTTGTAATAAACCCAATGATCTGATTCCAATCTCAGAAATCCAATACTCAACATAAAAACATCAAACTTTTAGTACCACATCTTAGGAGACTATTTCAAACCATACAAAGACTTCTTTAACTTGCAAATCAAATTTTCTTTACATTTCACCATGTAGTGCTCTGGTTGGGACATATAGAATTCCTCTTCCAAGTCACCATGAAGCAATAATGTTTTCACGTCCATCTATTCTACCTCTAATTCATACGTTGTTGCAAGAGATAATAGGAACTGAATAGATATAATCTTTGCAATGGGAGAGAAAATCTTACCATAATCAATTCCATCCATGTGAGAATAACCCTTTGTAACCAATTTGGCCTTATATTTCTCAACACTGGCATCTGCAGAAAATTTCTTTTTGAAGACCCATTTGTAGCCAATAGGTTTTTGTCCATCAAGAAAAGGCACCAAGTTCCAAGTTTTTTCTTTTTCAAAGAAGTCATCTCCTCTTCTAGAGCCTCCTTCCAGAAACCTACATATTTCATACCCTTAGTCTCTTTCACAGTTCTAGGCTCATTAGTGTTAGAAATCAAAGAAAAAACACAACTAGAATCAAGTAATGAATAACCAAACCTCTCAGGTTGCTTCCTGATTCATGTGGACCTCCTCAAAAGTTGAGGTGGAGGTTCTTCTTCTTCTTCTGAACTCTTAGAGCTGCTTGAGCTCTTCTCATCATCAAGTCGATTAGGATCTTTCAGTTCAGTCTTCTCAGGGGTACAAGGAAACTAAACCATATCCTCTTTATTTTCCTTTTCTTCTGGCTATAGAACAACAGGATGAGTTACCTCTCTAAAAATAACACTTCTTCTTAACATGACTTTCTCAGCCACAGGATCCCAAAGCTTGTACCCTTTCACAATGACACCATAGCCAATGAAGATACACTTAACTACCTTATTCTCCAATTTCTACCTCTTCTGCTTAGGCACATGTGCATATGCCTCACAACCAAAACCATGAAGATTTCTCAAAGAAGGCTTCTTACTAGACCACAACTCCATGTGTGCTGTCAAACTCTATTATTTACCAATATATTGATGTAGAAAGGACATACATATTGCTTGATGGACCAATAGATCCCTTATCAAGTAATCTACTGGTTACATAATGTGCTACATTTATATTGTCAAACTAAGGAATCGTATTCTTCTTGGATGATGCCTATACTGTGTGTACAGTTAAGGATTCCTAAGTTTATCCTAGAGGTTGTGTAAGGGGGATAGAGAAAATGCAATATTCTAAGTAAATAGGAATATGGAAAGCAAGTAAGTTATTTAATCATAGAACTAAGCAATTGATCTCTTCGAACTCCTATGTAAGAAAGTAACTGACAAGTGGTTCAGTCAGTGATCACCTTGATGTAGTGGACTTAACAACATAAACTATCAAGGTTAAACTACTTCACATGATTCATAACAACAAAGCATCAATCACACATACACACACATATAACATATAATTTATAAATTGAACTTCTCAACAAGGTGGATAATCATAGTACCTCAAGTGACCGGTTTGAGTGGTTGTGATCCGACAAGATCTAACTAAATATCTTACTGAATCTTTGCAGTCATAAACAGAACTCAAACCACATATTGTTTATTGAATGCTAAAAGTAACAAGAATACAATGAAATATGATACTGTATCTCTATTCAAAAACTGTATGAAACAAACACTAATCTCCTCTAATCTAGCTAACTGAGATTATCATTGTTCTTTTATGAGCAAAGATACTGAACAATAAATGTCTTTACTGGCCATTATCCCACATCGTAGGAAAAGGACTTTATTACAGAGAAACTAAAAATAGGAAACTAACTAACATGAAGGCAATAGAGATAATGCAGTCCTACTGCAACTCTATCTCTTCACTATCCATAAAGAATAATTAATGACTTAGAAACAAAACAAAGAACATGGTCTAGATTCCTTCATCATTTAGGATTATCTAATTTGCTAAAGAATAATTGTTATGGATTCATTGATGACTCATCCCAATCAATTCGGGACCTTCTTCCTTTGGCTACAGGTACCTGTATCATCTCCTTTGGCTATTAGCATCTCCTTCGGCTGCAAGCTATATAGTGTTCTTCATGATACGAAGCCAAGCTTTAGCTACATGAGGAGTTAGTACACCACATAGTATTTATGCATCACCTATCACTAAAATCAACATAAAATACTAACATATTACATGAATAGTCAATCATCCACACATAATTAATTAATAGTATATTATATACCATCTTCATGCTTTAGTGTCTCAACGGTAAATATAGATATAGTTAATACATATATAGGTCTGGAAATGTCTTTGGAAAATAGGTAATTAAAGCAATATAAACAAGACAAATCATGGTCCCATCACACCCCCCAACTAATCATTTTTCTAGTCCTCCAACAACCAAGGTCTCAGATTGCATTGGAGGGCTATCTTCCTGTAGTCTATTGGCTCTTCTACTCATCTTTCCTATTTGAGGTAGAATCCTTTTTGTCTTTCCAATTTGTTCCATCTATCTTGTTCTGTAGCTTGATTAGTCCTTTGCCCATTCTAATGTGGAATAGGATAGAGCAATAGAGGAGGATGGAAGACTAGTGGTAACTAGGTTATCCCATGTTCCTTAGCTGACCTTATATGTCTTTGTGCTTTGTGAATTGCTACTGACAAGTTAAAGATAGAGTGAGGCTCCTTTCTTTGTAGTTCTGGTGTTAATTCCTTCCACCTGTCTTGTGAAAATCTCATGGTTTCCTTACCAATCTTCCCTACCAATCCCCCAAATTTCTGATAGTCCATGGTTCTGCATTCCAACATCTTAGTTTCTACCTCTTGGTGCTCAATGAAGTCTAGCCATTCCTCCACTATCTTTAGGGGATTTGGAGTCTCTACCCTCAATTTAAGAGGAAGTGACTTCTCTCTTTCATTATACTACTGCAGTAATTGTCCCCTCCTGTGCTCATTCTGAATGAATGAGGCTAAAACTTTCAACTGCACATCCATAATTACAACCAGGGGATTCCAATGTGTGTCATAAGGTATGGCAAGTTCATGCAGGTAGAATTCACATAGTTGGTTTTACAATTCAAGGGTAGCTTTTAGATAATTTGCTAAACATAAGTCAAGTGTGAATAAAGAGATAGGGGCATCACTATATAATTGGCTAAATTGGAAGCTCAGATATTTTTCTTGCAAATAGAGGGTGTACACCCTAGAAGGTGGCCTACATCTCATCAACTGCAGATTGATGTCTACCATTCTTTTTGTCTTGAACTTCAACCTCTTTATCTCTGCATTTTTCATCTCATTTTTTTTACTATGTTGTTCCTTCATTTCACCTTGTTCCTTCACTAGTTTATCTATTTCATTCCACAATTGTAAGGTGACTGAAAGAAAGGTAATTGGAGTAGGTTCTATAGACTGCCCTTCTGGCTGCACAGGCTCTTGATTTCTCCTATTTATCTCAATAATGGCCAATTTGGCCAATTGTTCAACTCCTTATCCATATTTCTGGTAATCATGTAATTGCTCTTCTAACTTTCTAACCTTATCATTCAATCCAATCTCCTACTGATAATTTTTCAATTTCTCCTCCAACATTGTAATCTTCTGCATGGCCCATTGTAACTCATCTTTCCAATCCTTTGTTGTGTCCATGGATTCTAACAATAACTCTTCTTCCTATGGTTCATTTTGAGAGATTGAGAAATATGGTTCTTCATTATCAGAGGGAGACCTATGAATTTTGTTAGTTTTCCATATATCTTCTTCCTCAAACTCCTCATCAGACTCCTGAACAAGTGTGTAACCCAAATTTTTCTGTCTTCTATCAACAAACATGTGCTCCCTCTCAAAGTTGGTATCAAGATCAACTACATTCCTCTTCTTAGGTTCCCCTGAAAGTTCTTTGTCTTTCAGGTGACCTAAGTGATTACATGTTTGAATAGGAGTTTCTTGTTTGTCATTAACTCTAGAGGAAGTTGATTTCCTTTTCTTGGTAGTTCTTGTAATAGAAAAGGTTTCATGGGGGGTTTCAAATGCTAGGGTTTCACATGTAGTTTCAGATACTATGGTTTCATAGGCAAGTTTAGAAGTTGGGGTTGGTAAGTTGGAAGCTCTAGGCCGCAATTTTCATTTTTGCTTACACTTTTTGTGGCTTTTGGTCTCAGAGGATACATGTTATGGCATTGGGGTTAAAATAGATGAGACTGCAGTTACAGGGGAACTAGCAAGTTGTTCAATGGGTTCAGCAGAGCTTGGAGCTAGCTGCTCCTCAACAAATGTATGGCTATGGGTAGGAGAAGCTTTTGGGTGAGAAGTTTCTACTAGTGCCTCTTCTTCTACTTCTAGTTCCACTCTCACCTATCCCTTATTAATATGATCAACTTTAGGCAATCTTTCCCAAGAAAACTCAGGGTAATGGATAGATAGACTCCTCTTTACTAACAAGACAATTAAACAATGGTGGGACAATGAGGACTGACAATTTTTCTTTCTGTATTCTGTAGACATCCTTTTTAGTAAAGTAAACAAAAAATTAGGAACATTAACTATCCTTCCATGATGAAGAGGGCTCAGGAGTTTAAAATGAACAGTATAAAGTAAAGACTGGCTTTCATCACATGTAAGGTACTTAATAACCCAAGAAGCTACTGAGGCCCAAAACCAGGGTAAGGAAACTTGTTTAGTACCTTGAGAGGTTGATTCTAACCTTTCTCCCAGTCATATGAGCTCGGCTCTTGAAGTAATGGAATCCACTCTAACAGGAAATTCCTCCCTAGCTACTCGTAACCCCATGATCTCAACTATGGCTGCTATAGTAACATTAACCCTTAAGCCTCTTACTACAACTTCCTAATTATGGAATGTCTCTACAAACTTTTGAGTAATGTATTCATTAGATTCTATAATCCTAAGAAAATATTGCAACCAACCTACCTTCAAAAAAACCAATAAGGACTCAACGTTAGCTAACAATGATGTGTGAACAGTAGGCTCTCTTCTTATTGGGTCACCACCCATTATGATTTCTCAAGACAAATACTCAATCCCCTATTCAATTTTCCATTCTAATTCTTCTCAATTCTCTGTTTGATACCTAGTACTACTCAACAGGAACTTATTACTAGTTGGTTTTTTCATTTTCTTGCTTTGTTTAGCTTGAATGTTTATGCAGTGGATGGTAATAATTATGAAATAACAATTTGAAGGATGAATGTATGTGAAATAATTTGAAATCCAACCCCCCCCCCCCCCCCCCCAACTTAAAACTTCATTTTCCATCAAATGAGAAGGTTGGGTCCAACTAGGTGGCATGGTTTCCCACTGCTGTTGTGGCCAATTATACCAAGGTGCATTGTTCCAATTATGAGAATTTGAGATAGGTGGTGCAAATGGCATGAAGTTGGTCAAGGGGTCATGAGGCATACCTTCTATTTTCTGCCATGGCCTTCATTGTGCAATGTAGAACACTTGACCTTCTTCATCTTCTATGGCTCTGTAATCTGCTTTCTCATTCTTACCCTCAGAAATGCTTGCAAGTCCCTTGCATTGGCAGTTGGCCTTCTTCTGTCGACAATGTGGAAAGTATGCACTCAAATCTACCCCTAATGCCTCTTGTTTCTTTTTTATATGCATAGTGTCTAGCTATGTTGCTAGATGGCTTATGATATCCTCTTTCATGTTGGACAGGAGATTGCTGAGCTCTACTCTAGAGACTCTAGTGGATGATTTACTTGAAGACAAGGTTCTAAAACCTCTGTTTTTATTTAGAATAGAACATGAATAGTTTCTGTAGATTTGAAAAATATCATCAAATCCCAGAAGGGACATATCTCCTGCTCCAATTAGACTAAGTGCATCCATACATTCTTCACTCACACCTCTTAGGAAGACTAGCTTGAGTGACTCTAGAGAGAGCCTATTCTGCCTTGAATTTTTGAGACAAAACTAAAATCTCTCAACATAATCATCCAGAGGCTCATTTTCTTTTTGTGACATCCTGAAGATGCCATCCCCCTTCATGTCTCTGCCTCAACAATAGTCCTGATATTTCTACAAAAAATTCTCCTTCATGATGGCCCAAGTAGTTATAGAATTTTCTTCTAGACCCATAAACCATCTCAATCCTGCATCTTTGAGGGTGGCTGGGGAAATCTTAAGCCTGTATGCATCTATAGTGTAATCATAACTCCTATAGAGTACATCAAACTCAAAGAGAAATGTATAGGGCTCTTTAGTGATTAGCCCATGAAAGTTGGTAAAGTAGAATCAGGGATATTTTTTAAGGTGTCATCTCTCTCTTGGTTTGTAATAGGAAAGACAAAGTTAACTGGTTCAACTGGGTTCTCTACTTTTTCATCTACCATGATGCATGGGTTATGATCTATAGTATCTTCAAACTCTTTAGTGTATTCCAAACCAAGGGATGATTCAAATTGTTGTTCTTCTTCTTCTATTGAACTAGTTGGAAGAAATCTCCCTCTATGGTCTCTTGGCTGCCGCATAGAATAATGTATGAGCTAATGGTTTTGTTCCTGTACCATGTTAGTCAATATTTTGGAGATATATGGAATATCTAAGAAATCATAGATGCTGAAAAGAAAGTATTATGTCTAAATAAAGAAAGTACAATCATAAATTAACAAGAATTCAAAAACTCTAAACCTTAGCACCATCCCTCGTAATGGTACGAAAAATGTCAAACTCCATTATTTAACAATATATTGATGTAAAAAGTACATACATAATACTCAACGGACCAAAATATCCCTTATCAAGTAATCTACCAGTTACATAACATGCTACATTTACATTGTCAAACCAAGGAATCATATTCTTCTTCGATGATGCCTATACTATATGTACAGTTAAGGATTCTTGAGTTTATCCTAGAGGTTGTGTAAGGGGAATAAAGAAAATGCAATATTCTAATTAAACATGAATATGGAAAGAAACTAAGTTATTTAATCCCAGCGGTAAGCAAATGATCTCTTGTAACTCCTATGTAAGAGAGTAACTGACAAGTGGTTTAGTCGGTGATCACCTTGGTGCAGTGGACTTAACAACATAAACTATTGAGGTTAAACTACTTCACATGATTCATAACAACAAAACATCAATTACACACACACACACATATATATAAACATATGATTTATAAACTAAACTTATGAACAAGGTGGAGAAGCACAGTGCCTCAAGTGGCTGTCTTGAGTGGTTGTGATTCCACAAGATCTAACTAAATCTCTTATTAAATCTTTGCAGTCATAAATAGAACTCAAAACACATAATCTTTATTGAATTCTAAAAGTAACAAGGATACAATGAAATCTAATACTGTATCTCTATTAAAAAACTGTAAGAAACAAAATCTAATCTCCTTTGATCTAGCTAACCGAGATCAACATTGTTCTTTTATGAGTAAAGTTACTGAATGTTAAATGTCTTAACTGCCCATTATCCCACATCATAGGAAAATGACTTTATTAAAGAGCAACTAAAAATAGGAAACTAAATAACATGAAGGCGGCAGAGATAATATAGTCCTACTACAACACTATCTCTTCACTATCCATGAAGAATAATTAATGACTTAGAAATAGAACAGAGAACACATTCTAGATTCCTTCATCATTTAGGATTGTCTCATTCATTAAAGAATAACTGTTATGGAATCATGGATGACTCATCCCAGTCAATTTAGGACTTTCTACCTTTGGCTATAGGTACCTGTATCATCTCCTAAGGATATTGGCACTTCCTTCGGCTATGGGCTATACAGTGTTCTTAATGATACGAAGCTAAGCTTTAGTTGCATGAGGAGTTAGTACACAACATAGTATTTATACAACACCTATCACTTAAATCAACATAAAATACTAACATATTACATGAACATTTAATCATCCACACACAATTAATTAATAGTATATTATATACCATTTTCATGCTTTAGTGTCTCAAGGATAAATATAGATATAGTTAATACATATATAGGTCTAGAAATTTCTTTGGAAAATAGGTAATTAAAGAAATACAAACAAGACAAATCATGGTCCCATTAGGTGTCTTTTCAACAAGCGCTAAAGTAGGAGACCTGTTAACCAGGTAGTGAGTAGTGGCTACATCTATAGCCCAAAACTTTTGTTTGAGGCTAGCTCAACTAAGCATACTCCTAGCCCTCTCCATCAATATTTTGTTCATCCTCTCTACAACTCCATTTTTCTAAAGGGTGTATGGATTTGTCTTATGTCTTTCAATCCCATGTTCTTTACAAAACTTCTCAAACTTTACGAAACAAAACTCACCATCGTTGTCAGTTCTCAAACACTTAATCTTTTTACCAATCTGATTCTCTACAAAAGATTTAAACTCTTTGAACTGACTAAAGACTTTAGATTTGCTTCTGAGAAAATAAATCCATGTCCTCCTACTATAATCATCAATGAATGATACAAAATATAATGATTTAGAAATTGAAGGAACATTCATAGGACCAAACACATCAAAATGAATTAGATTCAACACACCAGAAGACTTGTGAGAACTAGAGTAAAACTAAACACAATTTTGCTTTCCATATACACAATGTTCATAGAAATCAAACTCAAGATTACAATCATTTAACCCCTTGACAAGGTTTTTGTTTTCAGGTCTCTAAGAACCTTCTCACCAATGTGACCAAGTCTCTCATGCCACAACATTATCTTCTCAACAAGAAGTTTCATTTCCAAAGCATGAGCACCCTTAGGTACCCAAAAAGGATGACCATAAAAGTTGAATCAACACACTTCTTCGTTGGTGGCTCCAATGGTGAGGATGAAGAATTTGAAGCTCTATTTTTCGAAACAAAAGAACTATTGCACTGAACAATGCATGCATCCAACTGAAATAGAGTACCTCTCTGAGTACTCTTAGCAAGAACTATAGCTCCTCTCATCATCTTGCATCCTCCACTTGAGAAGAGAACCTACACACCCACATCATGCAACTTACTTATAGAAAGAAGGTTCCATACTAATCCAGGGATGTGCAAAATCCCATTGATCCCCTTCACTCATCCATAAGGGAATCAGATCAAGACTCTTTTGTGGCCAATGATCTTTACGTGAGAGTCATCACCCAGGTACACCTTCCCACCATCAAATTCTTCGTACTTGGTAAACCAACCTCAATGTGAGGTCATGTGGAAAGAGGCACTAGATTCTATCAACCACACATCTTCTAATGCATGTGTGGCCAAGGCGGCAATAAAAGCATCACCATCATCTTGAGATTTGTCATAATCTAAATCGAAGAAGTTATTCTTCTTTTTCTTCTTCTCCTCCTTACACTCCTTTGGGAAGTGCCCAGATTTTCTGCAGTTCCAACATAGTTCCTTGGACTTTCCAGGAGACCTAGATCTCCCACGAGATTTGGATCTACCCTTTTCTGCTTTCTTGTCCTTCTTCTTCCCTTTATCTTTGGATCAACCACAAACTGCAAGAGCCTCCTTAGCTGACTTGAAAGACTTTCTCTGCATCTCTTGAGACAATAAAAAAGAAACCACTTCATCCATCTTGAAGGTGGTAGTAGTGCTCCCAATGGCCATGACAAGGTGGTCCCACAAGTCAGGCAAAGAACAAAGCAAGGTTATGCAACAACCCTCCTCCTCCATCTTCACACCAATGGAAGTCAACTGAGAAACCAACATGTTAAAAGGCATTCAAATGATTTGCAACAAATCCTCCATCTTCCATCCTCAGATAGTATAGATTCTTCCATAAGAATAACTTGTTCACCAGGGAGTTATTCTAATAAACATCTCCAAGCTTCTTACACAGGTCTTTCACAATCTTCTCTTCATGAACATTTAACAAGACAGAGTCAACTAAATAGAATCACACAAGACCCTTAGCTTTTTGATCTTTGAGATCCCAGTTTGCTTAAGACATTGCCATTGGTTTTGAGCCAAATATAGCTTCCCATATATCTCAATCCACAAGCATGTCCTCCATTTTGAGTTCCCACAACTTGAAATTACTACCATTAAGCTTCTCCATGTCTATCCTTCTGGATGTTCCTACAATCTCCTTCCTACTACAAGATCACAAAATACTTTGCACAGACTCTCACTCATTCAAAGATCAGTACAAAAAACCCCTACGCAAAAACTACGATCTATTGAAATACACACGACAACTGAGAGAGGGGGTGAATCAGTTGTCACAAAAGCTTAACTTCATATAATTATCAAAACTATCAACTACTTAATTACTAATAATTAGATTCAACCATGAAAGCATTAAAACATAAACTTAGTCACAATCACACATTCAACATAGGAGACACTAGATTTTTACGTTGAAAACCCTATAAGGGAAAAACCATGGTGGGTGTTAGCCCACAAAAATATATAAGTTATAACAATACCAAAAATTAGAGGCTTACTACCCAAAATTCTCACTGCAAAGATTGGCTCATTGCTAAGGGTTTTTGAACTCATTTGATAGCATCAACTCTATGCCTGAGTTCAGTTCCATTGAAGTGTAATATTCTTCCTCTGCTCTGCTCTGGTCTTCTTACTCTTCACACTTATCTACTCAGTTTTCACTCACCACATTTTTGCAACTACATTACAAGTCTATATGCAATTCATCAACCTTGGAATGTACATCAAGGTCGGCATTACATTCATCAACCATTGGAACAATCTCCAAGGTCAGCAGTACGAAACATACATGGAAATAGGTTTGGACCTAATACAAAAATTAGCTAAGGGAAGATGTAAAGATGTATGCCAATCATGCCACACCTTAGCTAGGACTCAAATGCAATCATTCACACCACAACATGCTTCTACAATCTGCAAAGCATCTCTACAAATAATGAAATCAACCAAGTCATCCAAGACTAGTGAGAACACTAGGTCTTCTAAGAACATTATTCATCCACGATCTAAAATTATCTTTATGGACCAATCCAAGAGTAGGAACACAATCAAGAGACATCCACAAGCACATTAAAATCATCAGGAACAACCACACAACCTCTAACCATTCTATCAAGGTGATTCTTCAAACCAGAGCACATAAACAACACTACTAGCTACTGTCATAAGGAAAGATCACTTACGGATAACCAAATCATGGACCATTGGAGTTGCAGGCACATAACATCATCTCAGACTTAACTCTAAAATTGTAGATCAAAATACTTCACTACGAAGGAATGCGGAGCATAATACTTTCTCCCTATCACCACCAATCATACAGAAAAAGTAGTTTTCCCTCTGGTGAACATAACTCACTCAAATCTTCATACTGGAGGCTCAACCTTGGAACATAGCATCTTTAGACATGCCTCTAAATAACTTCCAATCCACAGACAAAGATATTCATTCTACAAGAAATATAAAGCAATCTACTGGACTGTTCTGTTGTATTAGGAATACTACAACACTTAATTCATTACAAGCAAGCATCAAAACAAGAGCATAGTTGACACCAATGACAACACTGGCTAGACACATACTTGCAACAATCTCCCCATTTGTCATTGATGGAAACATATGATGTGAAAAACCATCAAGACAAGATTATCCCCCTTTCTCTTTACACATCTGCACTCTTTTCTTTTATGAGTTTTTCACATTATTTCTCTCCCCATTTGACATCACTGGAAAAGGGCACATACTTGCAATCTACTATTCTGATTCATTTGATTTTACAAACATACTGGAAATATCAACACCCCTTTAGAGGTAGCCCTCAAAACATCAATCTAGATCAAAGAATGAGACTTTGAGCACCATTGGAGTGATGCATTCCTATGCATCTTAGTTCAGAGTAGGAGGGGTAATAACCCCTAACTTTTCTCTAAGATACTCAAAAGTATCCTTTGGTAGAGGTTTGGTGAAAATATCTGCAATCTGATCCTTTGTGGACACATATTCCAACTTTACTTCATTCTTTGTCACATTTTCTCTTAGAAAGTGATACCTTATAGATATATGTTTTGTTCTTGAGTGCATCACTAGATTCATTGAAATATTTATAAAACTTGTATTGTCACAGAAGATTGCAACTAGATCTTCATACACAACTCTTATGTCCTTCAAAGTCTGCTTCATCCATAACACTTGAGTACAACAACATGTTGCTGCAATATA
The DNA here is from genome assembly GCA_027924645.1 of Cunninghamia lanceolata. Lineage (NCBI taxonomy): Eukaryota > Viridiplantae > Streptophyta > Pinopsida > Cupressales > Cupressaceae > Cunninghamia > Cunninghamia lanceolata. The sequence continues at coordinate 9,519,661 of BSBN01000934.1, forward strand.
CTCTGCTTCTGTAGTTGACAAAGAGCTTAAATCTTGCTTTTTACTCAGCCATGAAACCAATCTTTTACCCAAGAAGAAAGCACCTCCACTTGTACTTTTTATGTCATCAACATCTCCAGCCCAATCAGCATCTGTATAAGCACTGAGAGTGAAATCATTATCCTTTGGATACCATAATCCATGATCTAGTGTGCCTTTTAAATACCGTAAGATTCTCTTTACTACCATCACATGTGACTCTCTTGGATTTGATTGAAATCTTGCAACAAGACAAACTACATGCATAATATCAGGTCTGGTTTGAGTTAGATAAAGAAATCCTCCAATCATGGATCTATACTTTTTCTGATCAGTCTTAGGTGATTCATCAGTTTTGCTCAACTTGTAGCTAGTCCCCATGGGAGTATATACCGGTTTAGAGTCTTCCATCCCAAACTTCTTCAACAACTCTTTAACATACTTAGACTGAGATATGAAGATTCCTTTATATGATTGATTAATTTGTAGACCCAGAAACAAATTCATCTCACCAAACATAAACATATCAAACTCTTTTTGCATTTCACCAGTAAATTTCATACACATACATTCATTTCCTCCAAAGATAATGTCATCAACAAAGACTTCAACAATCAAAATTCGATCACCATTAATCTTGAAATAGAGATTACTATCAACAATACCTTTATTGAACCCTAACTGCAATAAGTATTTATCCAACCTTGCATACTAGGCTCTAGGAGCTTACTTGAGTCCATACAATACTTTCTTCAACCTGCATACCATGTCACCTTGATCTGATAGTTTGAATCCTTTCGGTTGCTCAATGTAGATTTCCTCTTCCAATTCACCATTCAGAAATGCAGACTTCACATCCATCTAATACACTTTGAAATCTTTGTGAGTAGCAAATGGCAGAAACATTCTGATTGCTTCAATCTGAGCTACTGAAGGAAAAGTCTCTTCGAAATATATTCCTTCAATTTGAGAATATCCTTTGCATACAAGCCTTTCTTTATTCCTTACAACTTCTTCACTTTCATTCAGCTTATTCCTGAAAACCCATTTGGTTCCAATAACATTTTTGTCAGCAGGACTAGGAACTAATTCCCAAGTTGCATTCTTCTCCATCTGCATCAGTTCTTCCTTTATTGCCTTTACCCAATTTTCATTATTGTAGGCTTCATTCATAGTTTTTGGTTCAACTGTAGAGAGAAAACAGTAATTCACTTGTTCTTCTACATCTCTTTTCCTTGTGAGTACTCTTTTGTTTTTGTCTCTAATAATTTGATCTTGAGAGTGATTGATTCTTACATACATGGGGGTCTTAGCAACACTTTCCGGAGCCTTTTCTTCTTCATCTTGACTATCATCTTGTTTAACTTTTTCTTCATATGTTATAGCAGCAGGTTCATCTGATTCATAGCCACTCTAATTTGATGTTCTTGTTCCATCCACCTTCACATGTGCACTCTCAACAATCCTTTTTAGCTTTTTGTTGTAGCACCGGTAGGCCTTACTCTTGGTAGAGTATCCAAGGAAGATTCCTTCATCACATATTGTATCAAATTTCCTTAGCTCTTCATCTCTTCTAATGTTGCATTTGCTTCCAAAGACTTTGAAATATTTTGTTGTAGGAATTCTTCCATACCACAATTCATAGGGAGTTTTAGTACCATTACCTTTCACTTGAACTCTATTTTGAATGTAGATAGCAGTATGTATAGCTTCTTTCCAAAAAACTTCTGGCAGACCTCCTTCATCATTGTTCTAGCAGCCTCTTGAACTATCATGTTCTTTCTTTCCACAACTCCATTCTGTTGAGGAGTCCTAGGTGCAGACATCTATCTCTTAATTCCTTGATCTTCACAGAAAATGTTGAATTCATTTGATGTGAACTCACCTCCTCTATCAGACCTCAAGCATTTGATTTTTAGCTCTATTTCTTTCTCAACCATTGCCTTGAAGGATTTGAACTTCTCTAGGGCTTCAAATTTGTCTCTTAGAAAAGTAACCCATGTCATTCTAGAGTAATTATCAATAAGCAACATGAAGTACTTGTCACCTTGTAGACTTCTTACCCTTGTAGGACCACATATATCTGTATGTACTAGATCTAGCAAACCGCAAGAAAATTGCTCTTTGCTCTTGAAACTTGTTCTTGTCTGCTTCCCCAACTGACATTCCTTACAAATGGTGTTGGTGGGTTTCACAAGTTTTGGTAAATCTCTCATAGTCTCACCTGAACTTATCTTTACTAGATTATCAAAGTTTATATGACACATCCTTCTATGCCACAACCAACTCTCATTTTCTTGTGTTAATAAATAGTAATCATTAGTTCCTCTTAACTGATATATGTTACCTCTAGTCTTCTTACTGGTAGTAATCACAGTTTTAGAGCTTTCCATGATCTTGTACCCATTGTCTTTGAATCTCATATCATAACCTTTATTACACATCTGACCAACACTCAAAATATTATGCTTCAAACCCTTCACATATAGGACATTATCAGTATTATGCTTTCCATCAAATGAAATAGATCCTTTTCCACAAATCTTACTAGCTGCATTGTATCCAAACCTAATAAGTCCTCCATCATACTTTTCCAAACTTACAAACTTATTTTTGTCACCAGTCATGTGATGTGAGCATCCACTATCAATAATCCATTCATCCTTCTCTTTCTCAACTTGAATAGTCAAAGCACTTTCTTCCATTGGTTTTTCTTCCTTCACATAACTAATAGGATTAGTAGACACATATTCTTCTTTAATAGCAATAAACATGCATTCATTTGCACTAGTACTAGAATCATCAGATTCATCATCAGTCACCCCTTCATCATTAGGATCTCTAACATAGTAGCATTTCTTTGGAGCTCTAGTCATCTTCTCAAATCTTTTTCTATGCCTTTCCATTCTTTCAGGACATCTAGAAGCATAATGACCTACTTTACCACAAGAAAAACATCTGAAAGGTCATTTGCCTTTGAACTTACCATATCTTCTTTGCAATGTGTCAACAAAGTTCATAAACCCTTTGCATGAAGGATGTTATGTTTTCATCTTTAAACCCTCATATTTCACTTTCAGGCCCTGTAGCTTGGCTTCTTTTACAGAATCATCTCCTTGATACAATTTTTTTAACTTTTCCCAAACTTCATTTGCAGATTGCAGATCCATGACTTTTATCAACTCAGTGTCAGTCAAGGCGCTTAACAGGGCATCTCTAGCTTCTATATTCAACTCATATTCCTTGATTTCATCTTCAGTTGTCAAACCATTTGGAGGCAAGGTATATTTTGACTCAGCAACTTTCCATACTCTATAACCAAGACAAAGGAGATGGCTTTTCATTTGTACCTTCCAAAGAGCATAATTTGTCCCATCAAACTATGGAGCTATTAGGCTTTCTTCCAAGGAACATGCTTTGATACCAATTGTTGAAATACATAGGACAATTGAGAGGGGAGGTGAATCAATTGTCACAAAACTTAACTTCATATAATTATCAAAACCATCAACTACTTAATTACTGATAATTAGATTACAAAAATATATAAGTTATAACAATACCAAAAATTAGAGGCTCGCTACCTACGAGGCTTATTGCCCAAAATGCTCACTACAAAGATTGACTCACTACCAAGGGGTGGCTCACTACCAAGGGTTTTTGCACTAATTTGATAGCATCTACTCTATCCCTGAGTTCAGTTCCATTGAAGCACAATATTCTTCCTCTACTCTACTCTTCTTACTCTTAGCACTTATCTACTATTTTTCACTCACCACATTTTCACAACTACATTACAAGTCTTTATACAATTCATCAACCATTGGAACAATCTCCAAGGTCAGTATTACAAAACATACATCGAAATAGGTCTAGACCTAATACAAAAATTAGCTAAGGGAAGATGTAAAGATGTATGCAGATCATGCCACGCCTTAGCTAGGACTGAAACACAATCCTTCATGTCATGAAACGCTTCTAAAATCTTCAAAGCACATTCAAAATTCTCTTTTCGGACCAATCCAAGAGTAGGAACATAATCAAGAGACATCCACAACCACATTGAAATCATCAGAAACAACCACACAACTTTTTACCATTCTATCAAGACGATTCTTCAAATTGGAGCACATAAACAACACTTCCAACTACTATCATAAGGAAAAGATTTCTTGCAGACCACCAAATCATGAATAATTGCAGTTGAAGGCACATAACATCATCTCAAACTTAACTCTAGAACCACAGATCAAAATACTTCACTGCAAAGGAATGTAGAGCATAATACTTTCTCCCTATCACCACCAATCATACAGAAAAAGTAGTTTTCACTTTGGTGAACATAACTCACTTAAATATTCATATCAGAGGATCAAACTTGGAACATAGCATCTTCAAACATGCCTTTAAATAACTTCCAATATGTAGACAAAGATTTGCATTCTACAGGAAATGCAGAGCAATCTATGGGACTGTTCTGCTGTATCAAGAATACGTCAACACTTAACTCATTACAAGCAAGCACCAAAACAAGAGCACAATTGACACCAATGACAACATAGATATGTTGACATCAATGACAACACTAGTTAGGCACATACTTGTAACAGGATCAAAGGAAGCAAGGTACGCAAAAGTGCTTCCTACACTAATCCAATGAGGGGAATAGAGTGCAAATTTTTAGATCCTTACAGTTACAAATATGTTAAACATATAACAAAGAGATTAAAAAACATACAACACATAGAATGTAAGTAACACAAGATATACATTGGGAAAACCCTTATGGATGAAAAACCCCACACTGCAAAACTTGCACAATGTATTATCAATCCTAATGGTGATTACAATACACTTGCAATGCAAGTTCATTTAGGAGTCTTCAAGATGTCAGTTTTAGAGCAATTTTGGTAGTGTAACAGTACATGTAAATCAACTATGCAACTCCAACACCAAGCACCTACATATATAGAGTTTACAAGGCCATCTTGGGAAGCTTCTAGAGGTGGGCGTCCAACTTGGCCTCATGGTAAAATCCAACGCCTTGGGACACTTGGACAACATGCAAGCAACCTCCATTCAACTGTCTTATCATGCTAATTTGACTTTCCCAATGTGGAGTGCTCCAACCAAGAATAGGCTATGACGGATGCTCTTACACATCTTACAGTTGTCATAGAATCTTCCAAACATAACAGCATTTACTATCGTGAGAGAATCTGTCATACAACACTAATAATAGCATATTCCTCTTACAACATGTCATAGTCAAACTTAGGCACTCAAAGATGCCTTTCTCATATGCAAGGATACTCTTTGAAACGTGTCTTCACTTGTCATAGGAATCTCTAATTCTGGCTCTTACATGTCATAGATTCTATCATACATAATAACTCCTTCCATATACCTCAAGATGCTGACACATGGCATATTAGTGTCACCTCAAATGGGACACCTAGATTCTCATGTGTTGACTTGACCATCTAAGTCATATTACAAGTAGGATGACATGTCACCATGCCACCTCACACTAAATAACAAAATAGGATGTGCAAGCATAAATACAAATTAGGCCAATAAATAAATATACAAATAAATATCGAATGCTAGGAATTTGCAAAGGTTGAGACACCTTCAATCCCAAAAATCTCAACCTTCCATTCCATCCTACTACACCTGTAGTCCATTGTCCTTTTCCATTCTAAAAACACCAATTCGTGAGAAGTTTGAAACCCCCATTATGAGAAGAATGATAGGAAGGGTGATCCTAATAGTCATGTTTCACCCTTTACAACTTTGTGCAGTGATTTATTCCTTGATGCTGCTATCTTATCTAAACTATTTCCTCAGTCACTTAAAGATGCGGCCTTGGATTGTTTTCCTCTCTACCTACGAATTCAATAAATTCTTTCCAACAACTTATCAATCAATTTCTACAAAACTTCCAAGAAAACATTGGACCCCAAGCCTCCTTGGTTGACTTGGTTCATTGCAAGAAAGGAGTGAAAGAGAAATTGACTGATTACATTGTGCGTTATCAACACCTCTTCTTAGAAATACCTTATTCTTTTCCAAATGTCGATGTATAATGAGTTTTAATTGGAAAATTGCAACCTAACATCGATGATAAGATTTTGTTGATGAGTTATATCTTTTTTACACATATTTGCATGGCTCTCTATGATTATCAATTGTCAGTTAGTTGGTATGAAGTATGAAGACACTACCTCATTGAATCCTGTTGGTAAATCTGAAGCCACTGCCCCACATTATCATTCATTCGAAAAGAAAAATAGAAACTTACTAAGAATCAATTCATCTTGAAACAACATTCACACACAAGTAGCAGCCACAACACTTCCTACTTCAACCCCTTATAAGTTAAAACCAAAAATGTGACATTTTTAAAAACTTTTGGAATCTATTCATTCAGTAATGTTGTAGCTTCTAAACAATAATGTCATCAAACTTACACCAATTTGATATATTGATGCTACTAAGATGCAATCACCTTATTTTGATGCAAAATCATTTTCCCAATTCCATCGTAGCCCTAGACATGACACAGAATGATGTATACATCTTAAACATGAAGTTCAAAACCTCATTGCCTCTACTGTTATCTAGGTAGCAAGTGAAAATGACAAAGGGAATAAGTTGGTTGCTCCTCTAAATTAGAATTTAAAAATATACACAAATCTATTACCCCATCATCAAGAAAACATTATAGAAACATGCATTGAATCACCACGTAATTCTACATCACCCAATCATCAACATAGAAACTTTGATAGCGTGGTTGGTATGGTAGATGCTCGCCGTCATCGAGAGAGAGAAGAACCTGAACCCACTATCTCTTTCACACCTTAAGATGCTTCCATTCAAGTACTTGAGGGACCTCTCTACATCACTGCCAAGATTAATGACAAACCCATAAGGGGAGTACTCATTGATCCTGTATGCAAGGTTAATGGAGTTACTGAAGAGTTCCTCTTTATGCATGAATTACATCAAGATAAATACAACACATCTAAAATCTCTATTAGAACATATGATGGGTCTATTTATCCTTGGCTCTTGGTGCCTTGACTCTTCCTTTCAAGGTTGGGCCAAGAACATTAGATGTGTCACTTATTATCATTCCTATATCGGACATATTTCATGTAAAGTTGGGTCACCAAAATGCTTACTTCTATGAAAGTGGTTCACTTAATGATTCATAAATGCTTAAAATTCCCATTCCAAGGATAGGTACATGCTATAAATCATAGTGGGTTCTGACCCTTGGCTTGTCGTGGACACTTTTCACTTAACTATTTTCAGCCTTAGCCAAAGGATTCTATTCAACCTCATAATGATCTCTTCTTTCTATCTTATCAAAAGATTAAAGAAAATAAAATCATTGAATTATCCCTAAACGCACTTGGAGACTCTCAATCTTCTGTGGCTGCGATAGTAGTTCTCCCTACCTCGTAGGAGTGGAATGAACCAAAGCCCGAATTGAAGGACCCTTCCTTTTCTTGAGCGTCTCGCATTTATGTTGTAGTTCCACTTCCGCCATCCTATCTAGGACCATGAGACAAACACCTAGCAAAAAGTAGACCTCCTCGTAATTCAAGGATTATTTTTGTTCCACCTGCCTCTTTGGAGTCTAGTGAAAAACAATTGGTTGCACGAAATCTCAATCGCTTGAGGATGCTTTAGTATCTCCACCTATTCCGCAGGTTGAGAGAGAAGAGCATCCCTCTTTGAGATACCATTCCTCCATGGTCTCCCAACCTTTGGAAGTTCCTTTCATTCCTCCTCATGCTCCTCTAGCAAAGGAAGAAAAGGAACCAACGTTGGAAGATGTCATAGTTCCCCTCACAAATGTTACAAATAAAACAAAGAGAAATCAAAATGCAAAAGAAAATAAGAAGCAATGTCATTCTTTGGCTAGCCAACTTGTTGTAGGGGAAGAGAACCTTCCTCCTCACAAGCATTAGCCGCCAATGGATTTGAAGGATATATCTATTAATACTTTGTCTACTCATGAGAATGATATTGACGCATAGCCAAAATTGACCCATGTTAATTCACGTATTGTGCCTTATTCTAAATGTGATTCAGAAGATAATGGCAAAACAAATATGGCTTTAGTAACTTGCACTGCACTTGCTATAGTCCCTCTTGCATCTTGTCCTCCATCCCTTTATGATGATCAAGATTGGGAGGAAGATGATTTGTTTTAGGTTGACTTTCAAATGTGGCCTCTATCTCTTTTGTGTTATGATTGGAAGTGTTGTTTATCCCGTATTGTGCTACTTGATGACCCTTTGAATGACCCTTGACACTCGTGTTGGTGCAACGATACAAAGGGACCAAACCTATCATGACATTCCTCTTTGTGTATCTTATTCCTCCATATGTCATAACTTCCAATTTGTTAAACTTTATGTTCATTGGATGATTTAGCATCCTTCTTTGTGAGCTCTTCATTCTAATTTGATATTTCTTCCTTTGTCTTCATAGTTCTACCGACTAGCAAATGATGACAATTCTGAAAATGACAATCCCTTTCATAAATATAACCATTCATATATGGACACTAGTCGAGTAGATCCCTTTTATGTTATATTATGGGTGTGTGCAAGAAGTTGAGTCCACTTTTTGGCCAAAAAGTGGAAGTGTTTTCACTGATTTTTAGAATTTGTCACATTTGACCTAAAAATTTGAAGCACTTCAAAGTGGAATCTTGAAAAAAGTCAATAAATATGAAATGTAGTACCCAGAGTCTAGTTGCCAAATATGTAATTTTTTTTAATACCTAGATGATACAAATTGATTTTTAATAGTTGTTTCTAAAAGCCACTATTTAACAGTCACTTCTTTTTACTATACCATTCATGTGTACGTCATCTATATTTTGACCTAAATAATCATATTTTTCTAAATCCTTTTGGGAAAAGATTTGTAACTCACTGAAGCACGTTTTCCATATTTTTTTGCAATTTTTTATTGGCCGTTTTTGGTGTTTTAAAAAATGGTCATGTACGTCATGCATAAGATGACCTAAACTTATCATTTAAAAAAAAAAAATTCAAATTGAAAAGAATTGTCTGAAGTACATTTTTCATACAATTTATTTACAAAAAATTATTTTGATAAAAGGTTATTAAAATATTAAAAAAACCTTGATAATTAAAGTTTATGGACCTATTTCATCAGAAATTAATTGAAAAATAGAGAAATAATCAAATTGTAAAAAAAAATACATCGACAGGTGCCCCTGTCAGCATTGGTGGTTATGAAAGGCTAGCAATTGTCCCCCTATAACCCTGGGTAAGGTATATGCGTTGTTGTGTTGTAAGTGTAGAAGTAGGGTGGAGTACTGGTTAATGGAGTGAAGGCGTTTTGTGTTGATTGTAGATGGGCAGTTAGAGGTGTTGTTGGGGTTCTAAGTGTAATAGAGTAGGGGTGGGTGTTAGGTGGAGCATTAGTATGAGTATGAGGGCAGGGATGGTGGGGGTTACAGGTTGGAGATGGAAAGTTTGGGTGGGGTGGTGGGAATGTGATTCTATTCTATACGTAACATGCATGGGTGGTTAATCTACACTATCTCACCTATAATGGGTTTTGATTTTGTCAAGAAATTCTACAAAAAAGGCCTTCAGACATATGCCCAAAGTCACTATTTTGTTGACATTGATAGGACCTTCAACTTACAGGTCAAACCAGGTCCAAAGCCAAGGGTCAGGTTCCCAAGCCTTTTTTCTGACCCAAAACCCATAGCAAAAATTTGGTCAGAAATTCAAATTTTAGGAAACGGGATCCCATTTCTAGAAAATGAGATCCCGCTTTTGGCTCAGGATCCCGAAGCATAACGGGATCCTGTTTCATAAAAGCAGGATCCCATTTTGGTTTACCCAATTTTAGGTTTTTTTCTAAGTCTGAAACTTCCACCTTAAGTGGACTCATCTTTGTGCATTTACCCTTATCTATATACTGATTTATGTGGCACTTTGCACTTTCCTTGCACTAGGAACAACCCCTTGCTGTGATGAAGCTTTTGAGAACACGTGTCTTTTAAGCACGTAACTTCCATAAACCTCTCATGCTTGTTGTAAATTGATTATTCATTCTACCTTAAAGCAGTTGTTCCCAAATAGGAGTTAGCAATCACTTTAAGGTGGGGGCATACATCATGCTATGCATCTTGCATCCTTCATGCCCCACGTGGTTGTTCTTACCATTGGAATACTTATTGATCATCTTTGTAACATCTTACCAGGGTTACCTAGCAAACATCATGTTTTTCTTTGCCTATAATCTCTGATATGAATGATGTAGAAATGACCTAGTGATTTGGCGGTCCTCACTAGCTTGTGATGTCTTAACTTGACATGGAACTCACCTAGTAATTCAACGATCCTTACTAGCCTGTGATGTTTCCTATGGTTGTGTATCCATGAGTCACCTAGCATAACGTAACTTGCTAGCCCATGTACTTCATGCAACTTTACATTTATGATCACCTAGTAATTCGGTGGTCCTTACTAGCTCGTGATCCATGAAGAGCATCTTTGGATGACCCTTAGCAAGTTAGTGTTCATGTCATGTTCTTTTTATGATTATTTTTTCTTTCCTTGATCATGTACATGATGTGTTACATAACTTACATGCTCTTGTATGCTTCATGTTTGCTTTGTGCATATACTTGCATGTCTTCATGTGTCTACTCTATGTATGCTCTATGTCTACTTTGTGTATGATGTGTATGCTTCATGTTTCATGTGTATTCATTATTGTATGCTTTGTGAATACTCCATGTATGTGTGAATTACGTTAGATATCTAATGTGTATGTAATCTCTTCTTACCATGCTTTGTAGACCTTTAGAATCCTAAGCTCGTGGGCTTTCATAGTTCTCAACTTGGCATCATTATAATGGCTTCGACATTCTAGCAAGGAACTTTTACTTTTCTCCATGCTTTAGTGTGCGTATGAATGTAAGATCATACCCGCTCCAAAGTGGAGGCTAAATGTTATGTCGTAAATTCTTGACACCAATGATTTACACTAGGTTTAGCACCCTTCTGGACTGATAGACAAACTCTTGTTGAAAGAAGACCAGATTTTGAAGCACAAACCTATTCCAAGTGTCATTATCTAGGTACAAACCCTGAAAGGGCCTCAAACAACTGGACACTTGTGCCCTTGCTCTAGTGTCCTTGACTTTTGCAAAAATAAAGTTTGAGTGGCCTTGGATACATCAGCCTTGTTACCTCAGGTGTTGCAGTATGTCATCTTTTCTTGAAAGGTTTTCCTGAAAATGAGTTGATATGCATATATAAAGAAGTCAAGGGAGATCCAATACTCTAATTCCTTATTCTAAATAACTTTTTACTTTATTTTTAACATTGCATAGACATCATGGCTAAAATATGTTCAATAAATTTTAGTAAAGAACCCAAATTAAAGTCCACCTGTGACAGAAATAGGTCAATAGGACATAGCTTTGTGAGAAAACTCTTCAATGTAGCATCACACTAGAGAAGATGAAAGTGAGTATCCATGGCAGGAGATATCATATATAGTGAGAAGACTCCTCAATGAATCATCACACTAGAGAAGATGAAAGTGAGTATCCATCGCAGGAGATATCATGTATAGCTAACAAGGATTGAGCTTGAAGAACACCCAAGACTATCTGTTATTGTCAAACTAGTAGTGCTAGCTATTAGAATGGCCTGATGGATGCAGGTTGGACAATCTTAAGTAGAAGTCAAGTACTTCACCTAGGAACTCACCTAATATCCACTTCTAATGAATGTGTGACACTCCTAGAGAAAAATATCTTTGTAATGTGTTCCTTCCACCAAGATCTTGGCTACAAACAAGGGAAATCTCTCAATGCCAAATCAAAGAAAAATTATGTACAAATGATATAGCAAATTTTGACTTTAATTTAAAGCTTACATCTAAATGAGATAAAGAGTACAATTCTTAGTGTTATGTATATTTCCTTGAGACATTCACAAGGATTTCCCTTTTTTATAAAACTAAGTGATATTATCTCAAAACTCTCTTTTAAAATTTATAGTACAGGATGAAAAATAACTGCATTGATATGTTCAAGCATTTTAGAGGGAGATGTGAAGCCATCAGTCTTGAGGTAGAATAGTTGTATAGTTTTGAGCATAGCCCAGTACACCTGCTTGCAATCACGATGGAGGGCACTAGGTTGCATCAAATTTCTCAGTAATTTTTGTGTGCTTGCATTTATAGTTTGTCTAATCCACTTAGTAGCTTTCTCAAAAGATGTCTTTGGATATTCCTTCATTAACAAGGACACATAGTTGAGCTTTCCTTGCTCAATCTCCCTCTAAAAAATATATGAAGAATTTAGTTCTTCTTCCCAACATTCGTTGAAGATGAAATTTCCTAAGTATTGCAAAGTACTAACTTGGTTGTGATAAGTATTTAATACCTTGTAAGTTTGAATGTCATTTAAGAGGCACCCATAGGTATTTGTTGATTAAGAGGCAGAGGAGAAATAGAAATATAGAGCTATTGCTCTTTTAATTTCATATTCATGAAAATAGAAAACAGAAAATAGAGCATATGAATTACAAAGAGCTACTGCTATTTATGAAGGAAGAAAATAAAACAATACAAGTTCTAAATCTGCACATTCCTAGTGCTTTCACATACATAAAAATAGTCCATAGTCACCCCTAAAACAAAGTTGCTGCTCTTCATAAAATACAGAAAAAAAAATAGAGCATTTTCTTTTTCTATGCTACACACACACGTAAAAAGACTTGACTAGAGATATTACAAAATACTGCCTTCTTCCATACGGTGGAGAGGAAGGCCATGCTGCTACAACATCATCTCTTTAGAAGTAAATCAAGACAAGAAGAAGGCAAGGGAAAGAAGAAAGTCAAAAAGGAGATATGAGTGAGACCATGCTAGGAGTAATGAGCAATCAATTCCTTGTTTGTAGCGTTGGAGGATGAACAGGAGGAGAGCAATTATAACAGTAGTTGGAGATTACTATTCCAACACTCCCCCTTAATCACAACTACCACCATCTAAAACTCCCAAATGATCTCTTAGATACTCAAAGCTTTCTTTTCCCAGTGGCTTGGTGAAGATATCTGCATACTGATCTTGAGACCTGCAAAAAACTAGAAAGATTTCTCCATTGTTAATTAGTTCTCTAATGAAGTGATACCGTGTGTTTATATGTTTACTTCTTTTTTGAAAAATTGGACTCTTTGACAATGCTATAGCTGAGTTGTTGTCACAATAGATACTTGTTGCCTCTTTTTGTTCTTGACTGAGATCTTTCAACATTCTTCCATGCAAACTGCTTGACATGATGCACCTGTGGCTGCTACATACTCTACTTTAGCTGATGAAAGAGTGACAATTGGTTGTTTCTTTGAAGCCCATGAAACTACACCTATTCCAAAATCAAAGACATAACTAGAAGTGCTCTTCCTATCATCAATGCTTCCTACACAATCACTATCTGTATAGCCTATCAGCTTGAACTCATTTGATGTTGAGTACTGAATACCATAGTTCCTTGTTCCACTCACATATCTGAGAATTCTCTTTCCTGCTTGCCAATGAGAATCCTTTGGAGACTCCATGAACCTTGAAATGAGACTAATTGCATACTTTATGTCAGGCCTTGTGGCTGTTAAATACATGAGGCTGCCAACAAGCCTTTTATACAAAGTTTAATTAATGTTGCCTCCTTTATCATCCTTACTTAATTTCAATCCTGTGACAATTGGTGTTGGAGCTGATTTGCAATTTGTCATATTAAACCTTTTCAAAATGTCATTTGCATACTTATATTGGGAGATGAATATACCATTATCATTTTGATTCACCTTAATGCCAAGAAAATACTTCATGAGTCCCAAATCAATCATTTCAAACTCTTTTTTCATAGCTCCTTTGAAGAAATCAATTGCCAAATCACCCATGAATATCAAATCATCAACATACAAGCAAACAATTATGATCTCACTTTGCTCATTCATCTTGGTGTATAATGTAGGCTCACTGTTGCACCTATTGAAGCCATTTTACAAAAGATAAGAGTCAATTCTACTATACCAAGCTCTTGGGGCTTGCTTGAGTCCATAGAGTGCCTTTTTCAGTTTGTAGACTTTATCTTCTTGACCCAAAATCTCATACCCAGGGGGCTGCTCCACATACACTTCTTCTTCAAGGTAGCCATTCAAAAAAGATGATTTTACATACATTTGGTAAACTAGCCATTTGTTTTGAGCTGCTATTGCAAGTATAGTTCTCACAGTGTCCAATTGAGCTATTGGAGAAAATGGCTTATTGTAATCAACCCCGGGCTGTTGTGAATATCCTTTTTCCACTAGTCTTGCTTTATGTTTTTGCACATCACCATTTGCATCTAATTTAGTCTTGTAAACCCACTTCACTCCTATGACATCCTTGTCTTTTGGAAGACTCACTAACTGCCATGTTTGATTCTTTTCAATTGCATCAATTTCATCATCCATTGCATTTACCCATTTTTCATGTTTGATATTATCTTCATAATGAATTGGATCTTCTACTTGTGAATAAAATGCAAAAAGAGAAATTAGACCAGCATTGTTCTCACCTTCATTTTTCTCATAAATGTCTCTCAAACTTCTAATTTTTTGTCTCCTCAAGCTTGCCAATGTAGGATTTGACATATCACTTGAAGTTGGACTTGTGGAATGTGGACTTGATGGTCCTGCACCCTGATTGCCACTTGTAGATGGTGTTTGTTGTACTTTTGAAGGATTGGATGCTTGAATGTGTAGGGCTTTCCTTACACTTGATGATGGTGTCATTTGTTGACCACTTTGTTGAGCCTGAATGGGTGTTGAAGGAGTCACATTTGATGGTATACCTGCTGGTGTAAAATCTTCTCTATCTTCTTGAGGTAAGTTGGCTGCAATATTGATTTTCTTCTCCAAACTTCCATCCCATGCTTCATCTTCTATGAATTACACATCTCTGCTGATTATAACTTTATTAGTTATTGGATTGTATAGTTTGTATGCCTTGGATTCATCACTATAACCAACAAATATACACTTTTCTCCCTTGTTGTCCAATTTTCTTCTCAACTCATCTAGCACATGTGCATATGCCACACATCCAAATACTCTCATGTGAGCAACACTATGTTTTCTTCCGGTCCATGCTTCTTCAGGAATTATATTCTTCACACTCTTTGTTGGACATCTATTCATAATGTATGTTGCACAAGCTACAACTTGAGCTTAATATTCATTTGACAAATGCTTTGCTTTCAACATGCTTCTTGCCATTTCCATGATTGTTCTACTTTTTCTTTCAGCTACCCCATTTTGTTGAGGTGTGTACCTGGTTGGTAATTGCTTGTGAATCTCATGGTCTTTGCAAAAATTTAGAAATTCATTTGAGATGTACTCACCACATTTATCTGTTCTCAATGCTTTGATGTAGTGCCCACTTTGCTTTTCAACAAGTGCCTTGAATTGACGGAAGTAATCAAACACTTCATTCTTTTGTCTTAGGAAGTAGACCTATGTTTTCCTTGAATAGTCATCAATGAATGTCAAAAAGTAGAATCTTCCACCAATTGAGGGTGTTTGCATTGGCCCACATAAATCTGAATGAAAAATCTCTAAAGGTGCCTTTGCTCTAATTGACTTGCCAATTGGAAATGTCTCTCTATGTTGCTTTCCCAAGATAAATCCTTCACATACTCTTTCTGGTTTCTCTATTAATGGCAAACCCTTTACCATACTCTTCCTATTTAGTAGGTTCAAACCTCCAAAGTTGAGATGCCCAAATCTTAGATGCCATAACCAATTTTCATCTTTTATTTCTGCTTGAAAGATGGTTTGTGTAACTGCTGCAACTTCTTTATCCTCTTGTGGGTGCATTGTGGGTTGTGCTTGAGCATATTCCACATTCAAATTTGGCTTAATCTTTAGGGGAAACATTCTATTGCTTGTCATTTGCACTTTAGCAATAAGATGATTACTTGGAAATTTATCTAGAATAGAGCATTCTTTGTTTTTGAAGAAGACTCTATACCCCTGTTGAACAAGCTGCCCAATGCTCATTAGATTATGTTTTAGACCAGGCACAAAATACACATCTGAAATATACTTCTTCTCCCCCTGTTTAGTTAGAATGTTGATATTTCCTTTGCCCATAACTAAAACTTTGTTGTCATTACCCAATGTGACATCTGATTTTACACTTTCATTTAAACTTGAAAACATTTCTAAGTTCCCTGTCATGTGATTGCTGCAACTTGAGTCTAAGAACCATACATCCTTCTAATTTTCTTGTGCTACATTGCATGCTATGAACATATTGCTCTGATTTTGGTTTTCTCTTGTAAAGTTTGCATTTTGTCTACTGAAATCATATTGTTTTTTCCTACATTCATTTGAATAATGCCCATATTTCTTACAATAATGACATTGGATTTGAGATTTGTCATACCTTTGACCTTGTGGTTGATTTTGAGATGGGTTTGGGCTTGAGATATGGTTGCTGCCTCTTCCACTTGAGATTGATGGGCTGCTTCTTCCACCTCTATATGAATTCCTTCCTCTACCTCTGAAATTAGATCTTCCTCTACCTCTTCCATTGCTGATTGAAGCTTGTGTCTTGAATGCATGTTCCAATGATGATTTTTCTAACCTGCTAAGCCTATGCTCATGAGAAATGAGAGATGCATGGAGTTCATCAACTAAAAATTGTGAGAGATTCTTTGTCTCCTCTATGGTCACAACTATGGATTCAAACCTTGTGGGTAAACTCCTTAAAATATTTTCAACAATCCTTCTATCTTCAAGTGTTTCACCATGAGATTTGATTTGATTAACTAAACCCATCACTTGTGTGAAGAAAGTGTCTATTGAATCTGAATCCTTCATGAAGATTGTTTCAAAATCCCTTCTTAGCATTTGCAACTTAGCTGTTTTCACCTTTGCCATTCCTTGGTAGGTTGTTTGGAGTGTATCCTATGCTTGTTTGGACTTAGTTGCTGCTGCAATCCTTGGAAAAATACTCTCATGTACTGCTTGAAAGATGTAAAAAAAGAGCTTTGGAGTCCTTCTTCCTATTATCCCTCAACAATTCTTTCTCTACTTGTGTCAATGCATTATATGTTGTTGCATCAGCTAGCTCTAGAAATTCATTCTCAACAAGCTCCCAAATATCTTGAGAACAAAACAAAGCTTTCATGGTGATTGCCTAGTAGTCATAATTCTTTCCATTAAACTATGGAATTTGTGGGTTTGTCAAGATTGTGCTTGCTGCCATTATTGACTATAAAAAGCCTCTGTCTTCTTAAAAAACTTTGCTTGAAAAGCTCTTGCTTAGAATGCCTTCAACATTGATCAACCAAGCTCTGATACCACTTTGTTGATTAAGAGGCAGAGGGGAAATAGAAATATAGAGCTACTGCTCTTTTAATTTCATATTCATGAAAACAGAGCATATGAATTACAAAGAGCTACTATTGTTTATGAAGGAAGAAAATAAAACAATACAAGTTCTAAATCTACACATTCCCAGTGCTTTCACATACATAAAAATAGTCCATAATCACCCCTGAAATAGAGCTATTGCTCTTTATAAAATACAGAAAAATAAATAAAGAATTTTCTTTTTCGATGTTGCACACACATGTAAAAAGACTTGATTAGAGATATTACAAAATACTGCCTTCATCCATATGGTGGAGAGGAAGGCCATGCTACTACAACATCATCTCTACAGAAGTAAATCAAGACAAGACGGAGGCAGGGGAAAGAAGAAAGTCAAAAAGGAGATATGAGTGAGACCATGCTAGGAGTAATGAGCAATCAATTCCTTGTTTGCAGCGCTGGAGGATGAACAGGAGGAGAGCAGTTATAATGGTAGTTGGAGATTACTATTCCAACAGTATTTATGAGTTGCAGAAGAATGTTGTACTCATGATGGTGAATGGTTTTCTCTAAAATTTTAGGCCCTACAAAACAGATTGATGCAAAAATAATTGGTTCCAAGGAAATTGATATTTCTCCGTTTTGGATGTATTCCTGCATTGATGGTATATATCCAGTTTTGGCCCATTCAGCCTCCTTCATCATTGAGATTCCTATCATGTACCACTGTAAAAAGAAGCACAGAGAAGTTTTCAAGGGCTATTATAGTGATGTTGCTTTGAAGATTTCTTTGAAAGAAACTTTGTTGGCATCTTGCACAATATAAATGAACTATAAAATAATTTATATTCAAGGGAAAAATACACACAATTTCCATTAAATGAATGCTGACATCCTAGCCTTGACAAGCAGAGGCATCTTGAGCAATATCATTGATAGTGTTATATAATGCAGAGAACAAAATTTTCACATTGGCTGAGTAACTATTTAAACCTATTGGGTCCCATGTCATGCCCACATTTTCCATGTGGTCACAACACACATCACACATGTCATAGCCACATCTGTCATGTGGTTATGACATGAAACATCAAAAAAATTTCTCAAGCTTCCCTAAAAACCCCCTCACATGCGTAAGCATGCTCGGTGGTGTTCTCTCAAGGCAAAAACACTACAGTCATCGGCGGGGTACAAGTACAATTGCGTGCAACCAGATGCAAGTAGACCAACAAGGGGGTCTTCTACGATGCTGTTAACGTCACTACAAGGGTTATATTATCAAGGTTACTAAATCTAAATCTCGGCGAATTCCTGCAGCATAATGCCTTACGGTGTAAGTGGGAATTACTCAACACTAATTTACGCACGTGGTTCACTAATAGATTACCAACTTCCCATGATGCCTTGTTCCGACTAAACCAACTCGTGATCTCCCTATTGAATCATTTTTCAGCAAGGCACAGTTGTCTGTCTCCTCTCTTGCTTCTTGAAACATACTCCTCCTTCGACTTAGTATTCTCAACAAGGCGGTTCGTTTGATCTCTCTTCCCTTTTCTCTGGGTCTTAATTTTGATTGTATTTTTATCACGCTCACCTTAACTATTTCTCTGATAATTTAGTTTGTTTATATTTTGGTCTCTCTCTCTTTTGTTTTCTATGCTTTCTTTATGTTTATCCGGTCCTTTCTTCATATTTTACATCAATCAGGGTTATCGCTGTATCTATTGTTGATATTAAACCTAACTTCCGGATGGTCCAGGTCACATAGGCTGGTTTACTACTTCGCTGGACTCGATCTCCTAGTCTTCTCCGATCTAGGTTTCTCCTCTTTGTTTGTATTAATTAAACTTGTTCCTAAGCAAATTTAGCGGAAGGGTCCATCAACTTAGTTCTCTTATCCCATGTGAGAAATGTCGCACATTTTCTCCTCTGTGTTTTCCAATGTTAGTTTTTCTTCTTTTCACTCTCTTACAGGTTTACTTATCTGGACGTTTACCACAGTTGAGATTAAAATGGCCTCACATGGAATGTCTGTGATGGCTTCTTAAGTTTATTTCCAGTGAGCTTTTAAGCAAGGTGACGTGTTATTTTCCTCTTCATTTTCCCGTTATTGAATCACGTTGATAGTGGAAACTTCCGAGAAACTCTTTCCGAAGTATTACAGTATATTCCTTTATGCTCTCTTTAATTTATAATTTTATTTTCTCTTATTTATAATTACTGTTGTTATTATTACTAATAATTAATATTAATACTCTTATTGTAAATCATATACCATTGTTAATATATGTAGGAGGCTCTCCTCTTTATAAAACCCTTATCATGGAAATATAATAAAATTTCTATTTAATTACGTTTATACTTCACTTACGACAAAAACATAATTCCCATACCTTGATATTTCATTCTTAGAATTAATTTGCAAATCTCCTTGTTATGAATTATAGAGAGGGCCTCATAAAATGGCCCATGAAACCTCTTCTATGTATATATATACCATATATATAAATATATATATATAATATATATATAAAGAGATATATATATAAATATATCTATATATATTTAAAATTCTCTTTCAAAACATAATGTGTAAATAGAGATAATTATATCTATCTATATATATATAAATGATATATATATATATATATATATATATAACATATGTTATGCCAAACTAGTGGAATTTCCACAAAACAAATCATATCTTTCATTTAAATGAACCAATGCATATATGTTAGGGCTAAATAGCCCTAACATTTTTATGCTAACATTTTTTTTATTTGCTGTGACAGAGGGATGGCGGCGGCACCAGAGGCGGAAATGGGGCAAAGGTCGGGCCGCGCAAAGGGACGGAGGGGAGGTTGGCCGCGGGGCGGAGGACAGTGAGTGGGTGGAGGCCGAAAGGAGCAATGGAGGGCGATGGAGAGGGCGCAGGGGACAGTCGCGGGCGGAGGTAGCATTTAGAGGGGCTCCGCGGGGGTCTCAAGGGTAAGGGGATGTGGGGAGGGGTGGAGCCCCACCCACATCCCACGATGTGGGGTGTGGGTGGGGCTTCGCCCCTCCCCACACCTCAAAAGGGACTGCGGTGGGGTTTCAAACCCCACCGCCAACATAAATTTTTTTTTTATGTATATATATATATATTTCAGTTTGATAATATCACTTAATTTCCTCAATTTAAACAATATATTCAGTTTCCCATGTTCTGTTAAAATGATAAATAAATAACACATTATTATATATATATATGTATGTATGTATATATATTTCAATTTCATAATACCATTTATTCAGTTTCTTTTATTTAGTTAAAATGATCAAGTAAGAAATTCAATAAAGAATATATATATATATATATATATATATATATATATATATATATATATATATATATATATATATATATATATATATATATATATATACACACTTAAGAAATGAAGTTTTAATCAGTTTATTTCGGCAATTAATAAATGTCCATTTCAACTTTTGGACAAACAGAAGTAATTACATAATAGATTTTCTCTAAACTTTACAAAATACTGAAACCATTATTTAATGAAAAAGAAACTTAATCATTTAAAACTGTATTTTCATCTAAGTAAGCAGATTTATCCTTGATGTTCATATACAAGATCAGATTAACTAAGGAACCTTTCTTTTCAAGAACACATTAAACACAATAAAATTGCCATTTAAAATAAGTTTACAAAGCAACTTAACTCGAAAATTTAAGGCATTTGTTTACAACATTCATAATATAGAAAAGTTAACTCTTCCACTACATAAAACAAGAGATAATTTTAAACCATGGATACATACAACTAACATTCCACATATTCTACACACTCTAAGGGAGAGATATGAACTTCCTTCTCCCAAACAACATACAAAAGATAGCTTGTAACAACCAAGTAAAAGTCCATCAATAACAAGATCAGGGAGGTGTTTTTCTTCACTCCCAGGGGGTCAATAAGTTACAACAACATCAAGAGAGGTGCACTCTCTTCAATTCTTATGAAATGAACATGATCTAATTCTCATGACAAAGAAGAATAAACTGTTTCTTCATAAATATAACTTCTCCAACTCCAACCATAAGCTCCAAGAGGAAACCTGTGTATCAAAGACAAACAAAGGAGAAAACACCACTCATCTAGCTCTCCTCCCTTCCATAGACCCACAAGAGGGTCACTCCCGAGCTAGGGAGACCATACTCACACCTGGGAACTCAAGCACTCCACTTCACAATAGGGACAACAACAAACCCAAAGCACACAAACACCCATGGGTACATTACACAACACGAAAACTCAACTGCAGTGAGTTTCATAAGGGGCAGGAGAGTGGATACACTCGACTCCAGAGTGTCACCCTTACAGATAATTTAACCAACACAAATTTCTCTTGGCCTCAAACCAAGTTTGATCACAAATTTTTAAGAAACCTATATTTGACTCTCAAGTCAAAGATACAGTCACAGATACATGCCCTCAAGGCTTTCAACATCCCAAAAGAAGGAAACAGGTATGCACCTGAGGAGGATCTCTCCTCCCCTACCCCAAACTTGATGAGCATTTCTCCCAAGTGGGAGAAGCTCTGTCAAACAACCCGACAACAAACCCCACAGAAAACAAATCTAAACACAAACAAATAAGCAACTTTCACACACTTTACATACACATTCAGCTATGCGAAAGAAAGGTAAAAATCCAACCAACCTTACAAAGCCCTCCTAGAATGAAACTAGTGCAGAGCTGCACAGAGTTCTCTTCCAACCTTAGCCACCAACTCCCTCTCCCTTTCCTCTCCTCCAAGCTAACTTTCCTATTTTTGGCAAAAAAAAAAAAAAACTCTCCCAAAAATTCCACTAACTCCCTCTCATCCCAAAATTGGAAACAAATAACCCAAATTCTTTTCAGTTTAGAGGAATGGGGAGGTGACACTTGTCACCTCCTCACTCTCCCCAAAACCACTATTCTGTCCTGGTGGCTTATGTCACTCACCCATCCCTAGAGTACTCCTTATCCCTCTCCTCATGTCATTTCTCTTACGCATGGGAGAAATAAAAGGAGTTAAAGGAGTAAAAGACAGGTGACCCATGCCTCTTCTTCCCTCCTTCACATGGGTGACCCCACAACACATGGGGGAATCTCACTAATGGAGAGGGTGACTTCAAGTCAATCCTTCAATAATGGATGGGTTTGTAGTCATCTCTTACCTTGGGGATTGAAGAGGGATGGGTTGGGTGTTGGTACAACCCATCATGTCCCCTCCATACCTCCAATTTTCGCCACTTAACTTCAGGGGGAAGTTAAGATGACTAGATGGAGGTTACCCAAGGGTTACCCATGCCAAATGGGCCCCTGGACCCATGGGGTATAACCTAAGGTCAACTTTAACCCATACAAGACACCCCTGGTCAAGGTAAAGCACAAGAAAAAGCCTCATAGATTTAAATAAAATAAAGAAATTCAAATTCAATCTTTTTACAACACAAATCATAAAATAGTGTCACATGAGTGTAACCTAACCCACTCGACCATACGAAAGACCACATTACAACATCACATCAAACATAGAGAGATCTTGGTTCCTCGTGGAACCAGATCAGCTTAACAGGGAATAACAAATAACAAGGTGCGGAATGATCTCTGAAATCTGTGGTTCGATTAGTAAATCCTGCACACTAAATTACAAGATCAGTATCCACATATAATCATCATAGCTGAAGCAACTTAAAAATATGCATTATCATGACATAGTTCTAATTAACATAAATGAAATCATATTACAATTTTCCATCATCACCTAATTAACTTTTCTGAAATGTAAACTTATCCAAACATCACCCAATTAGTTTTTCCGAAATCATAATAAAGTTTAATAGTTTGACAATTCCGGGAACTGCTATCCCACAAATATAAAAAGTAACAATAACAGTAATGTAAATAGTCATAACAACAGAAGTAAAAAGGGCGGTCCTCACATCCCACCTACAAAACATCAGAAACATCAAACAAGTACTTGGTGACTCCTATCTAGATATTTAGATTATGGTATCCAAGGCCTAGATAAGACCATGGACTTAATCAGTCCTCTACCTAATGTCTCTCTACAATGGTGTTTGCAATGAGAATTAATTTTAAAATGTACTATACTATTAAAATCATTATGATAGCTATTTAATTCAACAATTTTGGATATTACTCATGATACAATTACCTCCTAATAGTTTCAAGAAAGCATTGAAGCTCTTCAACAGAGCCACCCACATCATAAATGTCATCCATTGCTACAGTAAGAACTACATTCTTTGTCCATACGATGTGAACAGTAGACATTTCAGGACTAAAAAGTATCGAGGCAATAGAAAAATAGTAGAATAGAAGCTTTTGTCGAGCGAAGTCTAGGTCACCAAGTTTAGAATCTACATACCATCTAGGTCACCATTTGGACTCTTATTTTGAAGGACTTGGGGATTTACATGTATATAGAATGGGTAAGTAGATAAAAAGAGATAGAGAACAAAAATACTTAGTTGGGCTAGTCTAAGTATGTGAACTGTGTACTAAGATATTTTAGCATGGCTAATAGCAGACCATTAAGTGTTCCTACTTCTATGAGAACTAAGCTCTTAGTTGAGTAGTGTCCCATAATACCCATAAACATGGAGGATATATGGGTCATCTTCTTTATGCTAGTGTAGTTGGGATTATTATGATATGGTCTATAATAGACTAGACATTTCCCAACTAGTGCATGTCCAAGTTAGCCAATTCATGGCTAATCTTAGATTAGATCATTGGAATATAGTTAAGAGGGTCCTCAAATACTTGTGGGGTAACTTTGAGTAATCTATTTGTTATTATGGGTATTCTATAGGAGATCAAAATTTAATGGATATTCATGGATTCAAATTGGGCAGGAGAAGTCGATAGCAAAAGATCCACTAGTGGGTGTGTGTTTAATTTATTTGGTGGATCTATTAGTTGGATCAGTAAATAGTAGGTTGTGGTCTCTTCATCCACTATGGATACTGAGTACATGGTAGCTACTCATGGCTATAAGGAGTCTATCTAGCTTAAGAGATTATGTTTAGATGCTAAGTTGAGTTAGAGAGCTATCAAAGTTCTATGTGAAAGTTACATTGCCATATATCTAGCAAAGAATTAGACCTTTGATTGAAGGATGAAGTACACATCTATGTCTAATACCATTTTATTTGTGACATGTTAGAGGATGGAAGGATGATGCTAGAGAAGGTTGACACTTTGGAAAATGTTACAGATGCATTGAGAAAGCCAATCAACATACAAAAGTTGAGGTTGTGTAGTAATCCTTTTGGACTCTTACCCCCTAGCACATAGTTAATAGTGATGGTATTCCCTTTGCTCTTAAAATTTGTTTAACAAGTGGGTAAATCTTAGGAAAGGTGTCTCAACTTTGTGGATTAATGTTATGAATAAAAATATAATTTTTTTTTCTAGATAGAATATAAAAAGATAACTTTTAAGTATTTATAGGTCCATTTTATCCCAAAAAATATGTTGAAGAGGTGGTTAATTGAGACATGGACTCTTTGAGATCTAAAAATTAAAAAAAGAACAACCTTAATGATATTCTCAAATCAAAATTTATGGCCTTTAGAAGTTGGGCCTCCCAAATCAGAAATGTAAGAGCGTCTATGACATATAAGAGAGATATAAGAGGGAGTTACAATTTTTTACCAACTTATGATGCATGTTATAACCCATCATAAGGCATCATTAAATTTCAATAATGGATCCAAAATAGAGAACCCAATTTTGTGAGTGGATTATGATGAGTGTATGGTGGATGGAAGGAATATGCTACTTTTAGCTTGTCGACTCATCTTGGAATTTAGGCATTGGATTTTTAACTAGGAATTTGGGTACCACATTTTTGTGGTTTTAGATCATCATTTTATAATCACCATTTGATGGATTCATGTGTTTTCTTCTTTGATTTCTTGGGTGGTTGATATGGAGGTTATATAGTGAGTTTTGTAAGGCTTAGGCTTTGCAAGTGTGTTCTAACCATTTATTACTAAATACTACATTGAGTTACTTTGGAGTGTGTGGACTTTCTCCCAAAAGGGTTCTCACCATGTAAATTATTATGTTATGGTATATTGCTTTTATGTTTATTTCCTTGTAATTGTATGATCATTTTAATTTTTGCACATACCTCCTATTATAGATAAGTGTAGAAATCATATTCTACAACTTTTCTTTCTCTCATTTGGTATCATAGCTTGATCACCTTGAGTCCTAGGCGTTAGAGACAAGGTTTTTTGTACTAATAATGAATTGAATGGAAGCTTTCATAGAAGGAGGTCTTGTTCTAAGAAAATTTCAAGAACATCAAAAATAGATATGGAGAGGTTTACAAGTAGTAAATTTGAGTTGTGGAAGCTCAAAATCTATGATATGCTTGTAGATAGAGATCTATGGGTTGTTTTATCTAGATCCAAACCCACTACAATATCATAAGACAACTAGGATTTGATATATAGAAAGATGAATGGCCTCATTAGGCTCTACTTGGAAAATTTTATTTTTTTGAATGTACTTAAGAAGCCACTACACAAACTCTTTCAAAGAAATTGGGAAACTTGTACTAGGCTAAATTATTGGTTAAAAAATTTTTCCTAAGAAAGAAGTTGTACACCTTGAGAATGGATGATGGTGGTTTCAAGACTAATCATTTTTAAACATGTTCAATATGATTGTGACCTAGTTGCACTTTGTTAGAGTGAAAATAGAGTAGGAGGATCATTCTATGACATTTGTGTGTTTTTTTTCTAGACTCATAGGATCACTTGGTGATGGAAATTAGGGGCACTACTAGAAAACTTAGAATGGGTGAGATAGTGGATGAATTACTGGTGTAGGAGCACCCTCAAGACCTGATGCCTACATGGAAAAAAATTTAAGTTTTTGTCTTATTTTGTGTTTTTTTCATGTAATAAGGTCCTTCTAGACCATTTCATGCTAGTTGGAGTCTAGGTTGAGTACTTAGGTGCAAAGTAGTGTACAAATGCAAAAGTTGTCAAAGTTGCATAATGGACATAGTGATGTTTTGTTAGTCCATAATGTGAAATATGGTTAGAGACTATTGGAACATGTTGGGAAATGTTTAAAAAGCCTTGTATCATCGAAAAAAGGGTTGGTTGAAGATTTGAATGAAATTTGAATCAATATGGAAACTATTTCTATGTTTCCTTTCTGCAATATTGCTGCTCCATTGCATGGTACAAACTGGTATTGATTGGTACAATCTTGAGATTGGTTTTGTTTGATAGAGGGATGAACTAACTTTCATTTGGTTTTTGTTTGATGCAATTTCATTAAGATTTGCATGAGTTAGAGAAATTTTTGTGCAAATAGCCCTGGATCAGACCTAGGGTTACCAGTTTTGGGAAAAACTCCATAACTTTCTTTTCCACTGTTGAATCTTGATGAAAATTGGAGGAAAAGTCTATATTAGTGTTATCTTGAATCTCACTAAAGCGATTGGCTTAGTTATTTGATTTGTGAAAGTTATTGATGATTGTTCCCTTTCATTCTTGCACATCAAAACTGTGTTTCTTGCATAAATTTCCTATTATGTCACATGGTACGGACTCCTAGAGCACTATATGGCTGAATGTCTGATTACCCATTATAGAAGGCACTATTATATTTAATGGGTTTTTAATTTGGTCCATTTTTATTGAGTATCAAAGGAGTTATTGTCATTTTTTTGAAACTAGTCTGAACCCTATCTTGGGTTGTAGTGAACAAGGTGCCTAAGAACATGTTTGAAGTGCATTTGTGAAACAAATGTTGGAGAATGATCAATGTGGTATGAGTAGTTGTTTGAGATCATATTTGATGTGTTTTATCTATTATAATAGGAGTAAATAACCCTTGGAGTCAAAAACTCAGTTTTGTCATGGCTAAATTCCTAATTAGGCCTAGTCAAGAAGTAGGACAGTCAATTTTTGAGCCCTTCCATACAAAGAAACCCTACCTAATTTCTAGATATGTGTAAGAATGACCAAAAGGGTATCCTAAATGGGTCTCCTTCCCTAAAGATCAGGTCTACTCCAAAAATTATGCTAAAAAAGGCCTTTTTGAAAGGCTATAAGGATTAAGGGCAGTTTGTGAAGGAAAGCCCATTGTTTGATGGCTAAAGATTCTTGTGAATGGTTGTATAAGTGAGTTTTTATACCCCTTCTCTACATCAATTACTCTCAAAGGAGATGTGGAAAAAATATTCTAAATCTAGTAAAGAGGCCCTAATTGTTCCAATAAAATTGAAGGAGAAAGTCAAGAAGAAAGAAAATTCTAGACCCAAATCTCCTTGAAATTCCAAGGCTAAATGTTGGAACTATGGAAATCTAAGCACTACTAAAAATACTAGAAAGTGGAGAAGAAGAAAAAATGATTGAAGTAATGAGTCTGAAAAATCTTTTCAAGATGATGTAGATGCATTTTTCATGGAATTGGAAACTCATGCACTAGAAGGTGTGTGGCTTATAGATTCTAGGTTTCTTTCATATCTCCTCCCACAATGGTTGGTTTGTATAGTATGAATAATATGATGGCACCAAAGTGTGCCTCAATTATGACTCTCATTTGGGCATAGTTGTCCATTGTAGAGTTTGTATTTGATTCCTAGATAGATAAGTGAAAGGGATTATGGTGTGCCACACATCATTGATTTGGCATAAAACCTCTTATAAATTAGCAAAATCAATAATGCAAGTGTGTAGGCTCTTTTCTCCAATGGAGGATGTAAGATGGTACAAGGAGCTATGGTGATTGCTAAGGGTGTTCATGTCATCCAAACTCTATTTTAGGTAGATGCATGCATTGTCTAGTACAATATTGCTTTTACTCATATATGGGAGAGATTTATAGAATGTACACCTTCACCATGAGAACTAGTAGTAAAGAGGACTATTTTGTCTACTTCTAATGCTCATGCTTTCTTGGTAGCTAAGTGAGCTCTTACTTCTAAGAGCAAGTTACCTATAGAGAAAATAATGCTATGGATCCAAGGACCTTGTAAAATAAAAATCATGTTGAGGCATTGAATAATTGTGTTGTTGAATTTGATTTCTATGAACATTTTATATATGGTAAATAGAATCACATTAAATTTTATTCTAGTTCTCTCAAATATTTTTGGGTATTAGACTTGATTCCTTTAGATGTATTTGGTCATTTTACTGTTCCTTCAATTTCTAATTCCTTATACTATCTATCTTTTATATATGATTTTTCTAGAAGGACATGGGTGTATTTCGTTATAATAAAATGTAAAGTATTTATTCTATTTAAGGAGTTTAAGGCTCTTGTGGAAAATCATACTAGTAGGAAGATTAAGATCTTGAGGACTAATAATTTGGTGATGAGTATTTTTCCATATACTTTGATAGTTTCTATAAAAAATTGGGATTGAGACACATAATACAACTCAATATACCAATCAATACAATAGGGTTATAGAGAGAATAAAAATGAAATTGATGGAGAGGGATAGGAATATTCTTAGTGGAGTTGGCTTGGAAAAGAAATTCTAGGAAGAAGTGGTTACAATTGCTTGTTACTAGATTAACAAGTCTCCTACATCAACTCTTATTGACAAGACCCCTATAGAGGCATGGATGGGAAAAAATCCCCCATTACAACATCTCCAAGTTTTAGGTTGTAAGGCATATGCACATGTGCCTAGGGAGAAGCAGTCAAAGTTGTAGAATAAGGAAGTGCAATTTATCTTGATCGACTATGGTGTTAGTGTGAAAGGGTACAATATTAGGGATATTGTGGATAAAAAAATTTGTATATGAGTGTTATGTTTAGAGAGATTAAGCCTTCTTCCACAATTTTGTATATATAAGATTAGAAAACAATGTGGTTCAACTAACCCCAAAGACTAAGAAGATTGAACAAAGTAGCTCATAAAGTACTTTAAGAGGAGAGATAACATAATTATAATAGCTTAGAGTATTTATTAGAACCTCCACCATATATCCTGACCTAAGTTCCACTTGGTAGAGATTGCAAGTAGATAGGTAGACTCCTCTTGATTGGAAATGTGTCTTTTCTCCGATTATTAATAATTATGAGCTTAGAACTATGAAGGAGGTGATTGATATGGGTGATTCATAGTCTTTGAGAGTGGTTATGGATGAGGAGATAGATATTTTGAAGAATAATGACATATGGGACTTGGTACCATTGCAAAAAGGAAGAAAACCTATTGGATGAAAATGGTTTCTCAAGATGAAGATCACTTTAGATGGTAATGTTGAAAATTATAAGGCAAAATTGGTTTCAAAAGGATATTCCCAAGTTGAGGTGATAGACTTTGGTGAGATTTTTTCCCTAGTTGCTAAGCACATAGATGAATAGAACCATTTTTAATGACATAGTAAATGGTGGAAGGTTCGTGTAGGAGAATGTTTACACTTTTTAGAATGGTGTAGATGCATTGACAAAGCTTGTTAGCATAGAGAAGTTTAGGTTGTGTAGTAAATCTATGGACCTCTTGGCCCCTAGTAGATAGATGATAGTGTGGTTATTCCCATTGCTCTTTCATGGTGTTCAACAAGTCAAAGAATGTCATGAAAGGTGTCTCAACCTTGTATATTAAAGTTAACAAGAAAAAATGTAATTTTTAGGCTATAGAATATAAAAATGTAACTTTTAGGGCTCTAGGGGTCAATTTTTTCCCCCAAAAATGTTTAAATAAGCCTTAATTAGAGAAAGTGGGTCACAAGAACATGTAACTCTTCAAAATCTATAATTTAGAGAAAAGAAGTCAATCATATTCTCAAATCAAAAGTTATAGTCTCTAAAAGTTAGACATCCCACATCAAAAATTTAAGAGGATCTATGATGCATAATAGAGTTGTAAGTAGGAGTTACACTTGTTTATTGGGTGGTTAAGATGAAGGTTTTATAGTGAGTTTTATAGGTATTATTATGCTGCTACAATTACTCTTGATCTCTTTGTGATACTCTTCAAAAGGTTTAAACTTTACATGTGTGTTGTAACCATTGATTACTAAATAATACATTGAGTTGCTTTGGAGTGATGGGTTTTTCTCTTGAAAGGGTTTTGCTAATGTTTTTGTTATAAAAATAGATTACAGTAGTTGTTGTTAGATTATTTTAGTTATTCTATTACTATGAGTTTTTTTCACTTTACATAAAATCTTAGATTTAGGATAAATTAGTTCACTTTATTAGATTAAATTAATTCTTTTTCTACAAAACATGCCAGGAATTTATTTTATATCTTCCAAGTGATCTCGCCTGGTAAATAGAAATTATTTCTTCTCCTATTTGAAGGACTTGGTTTCATTATGATGGCTCATGTGGAGTCCTTTCTATGCAGGCGTGAATGGAATTTCTGCCATTCATCCCATGTTTCCTCTTTCTGGTTGCTCAAAATGTCCATTATTCCCTGCAATAATCAGCTTCTCTTACCAATTAAACAATGGGAGAAACCTCTGCATGGGAGTATTAATTCTAATCTTTTGACAAGGGCATTCAAATTATTTGATGTTGGTGTGGAGGAAGCTCTGGTTGAGGTATGTGGTAGACATTTTCTTGTGCAACCCTAGGTGAGTTATGCCTCTCATCTTGTCTTGCATCTACTTTCAAATGTAATGGACCTATTTTAGCATGTTGATATTGGACAACACGTCTTGAGAGATTCATACTCAAATATTTATTTTTGGTTGATCCTTCACTAACACCAACTTCAAAATCTATCTCCTTCCTTGTCAAAGTGTCTTTTTTATTGACCAACCCTTCCCCACGGAGGGTTAAAGATGCACTATTTTCCTAAGGCTCCACAAGCTCAACCTCCTCCTCCCCCTCATTAGAATCTAGTTTCTTTTCAATTGGTACCTTGTATTTTTTTCTCAAACCCCTTTTGTCTTAAAATCAACTCTTCTATCCAACAAACCATGGGAAGAATGACCAGCCATCAAGAAAACTTGGCACATGACTAGAGAGTCCTCATAATCGATGGTTTGATTCCAAATACTATTTTTTAAGAAAAGGAGAAAGAAGATGGAAGCTTCTTCCCCAATTCATCTAAGACGCAGAATCTAGCATAAAGCAATTACCACTTATAAAGGGTAGCCTAATCCATACAAATAAGTTGATTGATTTCAACAGCACCTTTTAGAACCTCCTCCTCCCAATATTCCAAGGGAAAGCTAAGGAACTTCACCCACATCAAAATTTTGTAGGTATATTTCTTTAAATCAAATCTTAGCATCTACTTTCTATATAAAATCCCTCTTTTGCTCTAAAACCATCAGCCACCTGAAAGGGTTTTGTTGAGATCTCTAGGGTTTGAGAAGGAGATCAGAAAGAAACCCCTAGCCATTGTAACTATTTCAAACTACTTGCAGAAATCCCATTTTCTTCTAGAATGAGATCTATAAACATCTATGTTAGGAATCATTCCAACAAACTTTACTAGCAGAGCATTTTCCAACGTAGAAGTTACCTAATCCATAACAATGTCCAAGACCCAAATGGATGGAAGCTCCACCTTAAGTATCTCAGACAGCTTGGGCACCTTAATACAAGCTATCAGGGTTGAAATACCATAAATATCCATGTCACATACCTCAATTATGGGTTGGAAAAGCTTTATGAGACACCTTTCAAGCCCACATGACACCTTAAACACATCCCCACGCACACCTTTCTATTTGTCCTCATTGCACAATGTATTGGACAAATTTTCTATGGCCCAAGGGATTTGGCTCCTCAAACCTGAGCCAAGTATAAGATTCATAAGATCATCAAAACCCTTATGTGCCTCCAAACCCATTCATAGATGCACAACATTACCCCAAACACTAAAAAACCCCAATACAACATCCACAGGGACCCCTGAGGTGTCACCTTGTACCAACACATTGTATAGCCTAGAATCCTTAGTCGTCAGATACACATCAAATTCCTTCACATGGATGAGGCAAGCTTTGATAGGAGAGGGGATGAGAAACCCTCTCCTCAACACTTGACTGAGATCCACTTCTTCACCTCTAGATGTAAATGACAACTTTGAGATTTCCTTCCATGCTTGTGACCTGGATCTTTGAACCTCTAGGCGTAACTCCAGTAGGAGTTCCTATTAATCCTCTTTAAATGGGAGATCACATTCATATTGATCTCCATCATCCTCCTTACCTTCATCCACACTGATCCCACTCCCTCCCTAAGTAGGATTCAAACTTTTCTTGCTCCTTCACTTCGCCATTATCCTCCAACTCTTTAGCATTGTTATTTAAACACTTCGACTAATTTTAAATATTCATTGTAAACATGAAAACAATAGAAAAAACTCATAGAACCTTTCCTTTTGAGAAAACCAAGCTCTAAACTTACTTTCAAATACACTCCATAACTCAAAAAATATGTACACAGACCAATGTCAACTAAAAATACACAAACCAGGGATTTAAAGGAGTTTCTATCCATATTGTCTCTCTCTTGATCACGGTTGGCATACTATGCAAATGTGTCCAAGAGTTAGAGAGGTTTGAGTGGAGATTACCCTGAGGTAGTTAAGGGCAAATTTTCTAATCTCACAACCATAAAAGAAGAAAAAGGTTGAACATTAGAACAAATCAACATGAGAATGATCTAGTATGAGAAATTGAAATAACCCAACTAAATGAGATCTTTGATTGAGAGACCACTCACTTAGATGCTCTCCTTGAATCTATTAGACAATATCTAAATGAACTCTAGCAAGAATTGAATTCCTTATGAACAATAATGAAAACCCATACCACCATCACCACACCCTAACAAAACATTCCCACCATCCTTAAGGTACACCTTCCTTATGAAGAGGGTATTCCACCTAATTTCTCACCATTACACTTATTGTTGCCTCACAAACAAAAATAGTTTGGCACCTATCCAATCAATTTGAACCATGAGTGTGCCCAAATTTGATGATTTACACAAAGTGGTGGTGAATAAAATTTGGTGAACACGAGGTCACTACATTCTCCATATCTACATAGTCTCAAATTGGGCAAGAGATCATGATGATAGAAGGTCTTCTTCTAGCTATGTCTTTATGTTAAGATATTTAGTGATATCATGGTTCTCCACAAAGTGGAATAGTGTTTCTAATTCTAAAACTAAGACAGTACATTGGACTAGCTCAAGCATTATATGAAGTAGTGTGGTTCTACAAGATTGTAGATCACTTGCATGTGTCAAAATACATAGAAATGATTATTGACAATCGAGGCTCTTATCAAATTTCTAAAATTCATATTTTTAATGTGAGGACCAATCATAATTAGATCAAGTACCACAAGTTTTGTGAGTTGTTGGAGATTTAAAAGTGTTATGTCATAAAATGTCAACACCGATGATGTACACTAGGTTTAGCACCCTTCTAGATTGATAGACAAACTCATATTGACAGAAGACTAGATTCTGAAGTACAAACTTGTTCCAGGTGTCATTATCTAGGTGTTAGCCCTAAAATGACCTCAAACATTTGGACACTAGCACCTGAGCACTAGTGTCCTTGAGTTTTGCAAAAAGAAAGTTTGAGTGGCCTTGGATGTTAGCCTTGTTACCTCAGGTGTTGCACTTTTTCAGCTTTTCTTGAAAGGTTTTCCTAATAATGAGTTGATATGCATACATAAAGAATTTTATTCCTCCCATCTAAACTAGATGGAAAACTAGATGAAAAATACATTGAGGAATTGATATGATCAAAAGTGTCAAGCTCTATTGTGAAGATTATGTAGAGTATGTGATTCTCTCTATTGCAGGTTTCTAACATTCATTTCAGATTTCAAGGGAAGCTCCTTCCTTTATCTCCATCCTTGTGGTGATCTTAAGTCATCCCACTAGGGTTTGTGTTGTGGTAAAGGTACTTTACTACAGCATTGCATTTATTATTCCTTTTGCCTCTATCCTCCAAGGACACACGCTTTCTCATCATCATCTTGGTTGTTGTGGAGGTGGAAACACCATTCACGGGGTTTGACTAAGGCAGGTCCCTAAAATGGCCCAAACCTTGTCCCCTTTGTGTTTGTACAGATTTTAGAAGATCTAGAACAGTTGTGCAAGATCTAGGAGTTGATTGACGAATGTGAACCTCGACTCTCAAAAACCCCTAAAATCTAGGTAGAAACATTAGGACACTAGTGCTTGGTCGACTTTGTCTGGTCAAATTTGCCACAAATTCTGGTAGTTGCCCCTAATAGCTCCGCTCTTCTCATTTCAACTTCATTTTTCTAGGTCTTAAGATCTATAAGGTACAATTTCTATGTTTTGACATATTTTCACTATAAAACCTTAGATCTAAGTCAACTTGATTCAATCCTTCAAAAATACAAGAAAGGGACAGAACCACCTACAACTTGGCTCTTGTTCAGGACTATAGAAAATCTTGGTTTGTCTTCCAATGTTTGATTGAAATGATTGACCTAGCTAATTAACTAGTGAGATGGTCTCTCTTTTCAATCAAACATTTTGGTGAACCTGATGCACATTTCAAACTCTTGCAACCTTCTTCATTCAAATATGATATGTTTGTTATTCCATATCTAATTAGTTAATGGTTTAATTAGATATACTGATACATCTTCATTCGTTTGATTGCTTGTTAATTTGATTGGATATACATTGCATTTGATTGTGCCATATGGTTAATCATTTGAAAATATTGATTCACTAAGTTCAAACTAAAGTAAAATTCCTTCTTCTACCACATCATCTACATATTCTGTCTTATCAACACCTTCTTCTACAACTGCACTTTGTGTGTTATAAATCTTGTGAAGTATTTATGAGTTTTGTGACCTAGTGTCTTGAATCTAACATCCTTCTAAGGAGAAGTTATAGGATCATGGGTTCTAGTGATTTCAATAGCTCCAATGTTCCCACATCAGAATCCAATCTTGCTAACTTATCCACACATGGAAATTCATCAATTTTGGATCACATGTCTACTTGACTCATGATATCTAAAGTAAAAAATTCTCATGACTCTATAGACATAGACAGCCTCATGACTCATGAACCTAAAGCACAAATTTGGAAACTAGACACTGATTTGGTTCATGTCCATCAATTTGTGGCCACAAAACATTTAGCTGAGGAAGTTGTGCCTCTTGTTGAGGGTCTAATAAATTTTCTACTCGAAGGGAAAGAAGGGATAGAAATCTTATGTAGCTTAGCTCACATAGTGCATAATAACATTATGATGTCAGCTAGCTGCGTGGAAATAATCACTAATGTGTCCTCTCAAAAAAATAAGGACACATTTGTCGTTACTCATACATACATATTCTACATCAACATATACTTCTTCTATTCTCACCACCATTACTTATCCTGGTAGTAATGCTAACACAAGTCTTGGAGTTTCAAGTGGAAATCCTATACACAACTATACCGTTGTCCCTGTCACATATTATGATGTTATTTCAAATGATCAATCTCCTATTGTCAGTCAACCTCCATTAAATGTCACTTACCAAAAGTTTAATCACACATTGTCATCACCTATTCCTAGCCTTGACTATTCTAATCCTTCACAATATCAAGATATTCTGCAACCCAATCCTGTCATTAACCATCTTTCATAGAATGTCGGCTCTTTAAAACAACAAATGACTAGCATGAATCAAGGTCCATCTCTCAAAGGAAGCAAGGTACGTAGAAACACTTCCTACACTGATCCAATGAGGGGAATAGAGTGTAAATTTTTAGATCCTTACAGTTACAGAGATGTTAAAAATATAATAGAGAGATTAAACAACATACAACAACACATAGAATGCAAGTGACACAAGATATACGTGGGGAAAACCCTTACAAGTAAAAAACCCCACACTCCAAAACCTACACAATGTATTATCAAATCTAATGGTGATTACAATACACTTGCAAAGCAAGTTCATTCATGAGTCTTCAAGATGTCAGTTCTCAAGCAATTTTGGTAGCGTAACAATACCTGTAAATCAACTATGCAACTCCAACACCAAGCACCTGCATGTATAGAGTTTACAATGCCATCTTGGGAAGCTTCTAGAGATGGGCATCCAACTTGGTCTCATGGTAAAAATCCAACGCCTTGGGACACTTGGACAACATGTAAGCAACCTCCATTCAACCATCATAACATGCAGATTTGACTTTCCCAATGTGGAGTGCTCCAACCAGTTGAATAGGTTATGATAGATGCTCTTACAAATTTTACAACTATCATAGAATCTACAAAACATAACAACATATAGTGATGTAAGAGAATTCGTCATACAACACTAATAATAGCATATTCCTCTTGCAACATGTCATAGTCAAACTTGGGCACTCAAAGATGTCTTTCTCATATGCAAGGATACTCTTCGACACTTGTATTCACTTGTCATAGGAATCTCTAATTTTGGCTCTTACATGTCATAGATTCCATCATACATAATAACTCCTTCCACAAGATGCTGACACATGGCATATTAGTGCTACCTCAAATGGGATGCCTAGATTCTCATGTGTTGACTTGACCATCCAAGTCATATTACAAGTAGGATGACATGTCACCATGCCACCTCACACTAAATGAAAAAAATAGGATGTGCAAGCATAAATACAAATTAGGCCAATAAATAAATATACAAATAAATATCAAATGCTAGGAATTTGCAAAGGTTGAGACACCTTAATTCCAAACATTCTCTGACTTGTTGAACACCTTGCAAGAGCCAATAGAATGACAAGGTTTAATTGCTAGGGGCTAAGATACCCATAGACTCTGAATACCATCTGAACTTATTTGTGCCCATAGGTTTCGTTAGTGCATCTGCAACATTCTTCAAAGTGTCAACCTTCTCCAATATCACCTTCCCATCTTCTACCATATCATGAACAAATTGAAATTGAACATCAATACACTGTGTTCTAGCATGGAAAGCAAGATTCTTTACTAAGAAAATGACACTTTGACCATCACAATAGATAGTAATCTATCCTGCATCAAAACCAATATCTAAACACAACCTCTTAAGCCAAATGGCTTCCTTACAAGCATGACTAGCTGCCATGTACTCCACTTTTGTTTTAGACAAAGCTACCATAGGTGGTTCCTTACTCATCCAACTGATAGCTCCACCAAACATAGTAAACACGTAAGCACAGGTGGATCTCCTACTATCAATCCCACTTGCCCAATTAGAATTCACAAATCCACAAATACTCACAGAATGTCAAGGTCATGTGGGATAACCATGATAACATAGGGAATACTCAGAAGTACCCTGCAAATATATGAACACTCTCTTCACTGCATCCCAATGTACCCATCGAGTATTAGCCATAAATCAACTAAGGACTCCCACTACTTGGGCAATGTTTGGTCTTGTACAGACCATAGTATACATCAAACTGCCAAATGCACTAGCATAAGGTACTCTACTCATATCCTCTATCTTAGAAGGAGACTTTGGATAATCTCCAATAGATAACTTTGTCCCCATCATAACAGGAATAGTCAAACGTCCACAATCCACCATGCTGAATCTCTCCAACATAGTTTTAACATACTTACTCTCGCCTAACCAATGTTTTTTGTTTGCTCTATATATTCTGACCTCCATCCCTAGAATGTACCTAGTTGTCCTTAGATTTTTCATTTCAAACTGTACTGGCAACTAAGACTTCAAATCAAAAATCAAACTTTTACCATTCCCAATTAGCAACATATCATCAACATACAGTGAAATAATGAGAATGCAGTCATTGTCAAACTTGTAATAAACCCAATGATCTGATTCCAATCTCAAAAATCCAATACTCAACATAAAAACATCAAACTTTTAGTACCACATCCTAGGAGACTATTTCAAACCATGCAAAGACTTCTTTAACTTGCATATCAAATTTTCTTTACATTTCACCATGTAGTGCTCTAGTTGTGACATATAGATTTCCTCTTCCAAGTCACCATGAAGTAATAATGTTTTCACATCCATCTGTTCTATCTCTAAATCATACATTGTTGCAAGAGATAATAGGAACCAAATAGATATCATCTTCGCAATGGGAGAGAAAATCTTACCATAATCAATTCCATCCACCTAAGAATAACCCTTTGTAACCAATTTGGCCTTATATTTCTCAACACTGGCATCTATAAAAAATTTCTTTTTGAACACCCATTTGTTGCCAACAGGTTTTTGTCCATCAGGCAAAGGCACCAAGGTCCAAGTTTTTTCTTTTTCAAAGAAGCCATCTCCTCTTTAAGAGCCTCCTTCCAGAAACCTGCATATTTCATACCCTTAGTCTCTTTCACAATTATAGGCTCATTAGTGTTAGAAATCAAAGAAAAACACAACTAGAATCAAGTAATGAATAACCAAACCTCTCAGGTTGCTTCCTGATTCATGTGCACCTCCTCAAAAGTTGAGGTGGAGGTTCTTCTTCTTCTTCTTCTAAACTCTCAGAGCCGCTTGAGCTCTTCTCATCATCGGGTCCATTTGGATCTTTCAGTTAAGTCTTCTCAGGGGTAGAAGTAAACTAAACCGCATCCTCTTTATTTTCCTTTTCTTCTGGCTGTAGAACAATAGGAGGAGTTACCTCTCTAAAAATAATACTTCTTCTTAACATGACTTTCTCAACCACAGGATCCCAAAGCTTGTACCCTTTCACAATGACACCATAGCCAATGAAGATACACTTAACTACCTTGTTCTTCAATTTTGACCTCTTCTGCATAGGCACATGTGCATATGCCTCACAACCAAAACCATGAAGATGTCTTAAAGAAGGCTTCTTACCAAACCACAACTCCATGTGTGTTGTCAAACTCCGTTATTTACCAATATATTGATGTAGAAAGGACATATATATTGCTTGATAGATCAACAGATCCCTTATCAAGTAATCTACTAGTTCGATAACGTGCTACATTTATATTGTCAAACTAGGGAATCTTATTCTTCTTGGATGATGCCTATACTATGTGTACAATTAAGGATTCCTATGTTTATCCTGGAGGTTGTGTAAGGGGGATAAAGCAAATGCAATATTCTAATTAAATAGGAATATGGAAAGCAACTAAGTTATTTAATCACAAAACTAAGAAATTGATCTCTTCTAACTCCTATGTAAGAAAGTAACTGACAATTGGTTCAGTCGGTGATCACCTTGATGCAGTGGACTTAACAACATAAACTATCAAGGTTAAACTACTTCACATGATTCATAACAACAAAGCATCAATCACACACACACACATATAAACATATAATTTATAAAGTGAACTTATGAACAAGGTGGAGAAGCATAGTACCTCAAGTGACCAGTTTGAGTGGTTGTGATCTGACAAGATCTAACTAAATCTCTTACTGAATCTTTGTAGTCATAAACATAACTCAAACCACATATTGTTTATTGAATGCTAAAAGTAACAAGAATACAATGAAATCTGATACTATAACTCTGTTCAAAAACTATATGAAACAAAATCTAATCTCCTCTAAACTAGGTAACCGAGTCAGCA
This sequence comes from Cunninghamia lanceolata, assembly GCA_027924645.1. NCBI lineage: Eukaryota > Viridiplantae > Streptophyta > Pinopsida > Cupressales > Cupressaceae > Cunninghamia > Cunninghamia lanceolata. The sequence goes on from BSBN01000934.1 coordinate 9,559,713, forward strand.
TTGTTCTTTTATGAGTAAAGCTACAGAACAACAAATGTCTTAACTACCCATTATCCCACATCGTAGGAAAAGGACTTTATTACAAAGAAACTAAAAATAGGAAACTAACTAACATGAAGGCAATAGAGATAATACAGTCCTACTGCAACTCTATCTCTTCATTATCCATGATGAATAATTAATGACTTAGAAACAAAACAAAGAACACGTTATAGATTCCTTCATCATTTAGGATTATCTAATTTGCTAAAAAATAATTGTTATGGATTCATTGATGACTCATCCCAGTCAATTCAGGACCTTCTTCCTTTCGCTGCAGGTTCCTGTAGCATTTCCTTTGGATATTAGCATCTCCTTCAGCTGCAGGTTGTATAATGTTCTTCATGATACGAAGCCAAGCTTTAGCTACATGAGGAGTTGGTACACCACATAGTATTTACGCATCACCTATCACTAAAATAAACATAAAATACTAACATTTTACATGAATAGTCAATCATCCACACATAATTAATTAACATTATATTATATACCATCTTCATGCTTTAGTGTCTCAATGATAAATATAGATATAGTTAATACATATATAGGTCTGGAAATGTCTTTGGAAAATAGGTAATTAAAGCAATATAAACAATACAAATCATGGTCCCATCACACCCCCCAACTAATCATTTTGCTAGTCCTCCAACAACCAAGGTCTTAGATTGCATTGGAGGGCTATCTTCCTATAGTCTATTGGCTCTTCTACTCCTCTTTCCTATTTGAGGTAGAATCCTTTATGTCTTTCCAATTTTTGCCATCTATCTTGTTCTACAGCTTGATTAGTCATTTTCCCATTCTAATGTGGAGTAGGATAAGGCAATAGAGGAGGATGGAAGACTAGTTGTAACCATGTTATCCCATGTTCCTTAGCTAACCTTATATGTCTTGGTGCTCTATGAATTGCTATTGACAAGTTAAAGATAGAGTGACGGTCCTTTCTTTGTAGTGCTGGTGTCAATTACTTCCACCTGTCTTGTGAAAATCTCATGGTTTCTTTACCAATCTTCCCTACCAATTCCCCAAATTTCTGATAGTCCATGGCTCTGCATTCCAACATCTTAGTTTCTACCTCTTGGTGCTTAATCAAGTCTAGCCATTCCTCCACTATCTTTAGGGGATTTGGAGTCTTTGCCCTCAATTTGAGAGGAAGTGACTTCTCTCTTTCATTATACTACTGTAGTAATTCTCCCCTCCTATGCTCATTCTAAATGAATGAGGCTAAATCTTTCAATTGCACATCCATAATTACAACCAGGGATTCCAATGTGTGTCATAAGGAATGGCAAGTTCATGCAGGTGGAATTCACATAGTTGGTTTTACAATTCAATAATAGCTTTTAGGTAATTTGCTAAAAATAAGTCAGGTGTGAATAGAGAGATAGGGGCATCACTATATAATTGGCTGAATTGGAAGCTTAGATATTTTTCTTGCAAATAGAGGGCGTACACCCTAGAAGGTGGCCTACATCTCATCAATTGCAGAGTCATGTCTACCATTCTTTTTTTCTTGAACTTCAACCTCTTTATCTCTGCATTTTTCATCTCATTTTTTTTACTATGTTGTTCCTTCATTTCACCTTGTTCCTTCACTAGTTTATCTATTTCATTCCACAATTGTAAGGTGACTGAAAGTAAGGTAATTGGAGTAGGTTCTACAGACTGCCCTTTTAGCTGCATAGGATCTTGATTTCTCCTATTCATCTCAATGATGGCCAATTGGGCCAATTGTTCAACTCCTCATCCATGTTTCTGGTAATCATGTAATTGCTCTTCTAACTTTCTAACCTTATCATTTAATCCAATCTCCTTTCGTTGATAATTTTTTAATTTCTCCTACAACTTTGCAATCTTCCGCATGGCCCGTTGTAACTCATCTTTCTAATCCTTTGTTGTGTCCTTGGATTCTAATAATAACTCTTCTTCCTATGGTTCATTTTGAGAGATTGAGAAATATGGTTCTTAATTATCAGAGGGAGGCCTACTACTTTTCCTAATTTTCCATATATCTTCTTCCTCAGACTCCTCATCAGACTCCTGAACAAGTGTGTAACCCAAATTTTTTTGTCTTCTGTCAACAAACATGTGCTCCCTGTCAGAGTTGGTATCAAGATCAACTACATTCCTCTTCGCAAGTTCCCCTGAAAGTTCTTTTTCTTTCAGGTGACCTAAGTGACTACATGTTTGAATATGAGATTCTTGTGATGTAGAGGCATCCACACTATAACATTCGCATATAGCATGAATGTCTGCAGACCAACCTCATCATCATCATCTTCGCCATCATCATCATATTCCCTCCAACTACCAACGACATCATCATATTTCGGCTTTACTCTGTCAGCATCATGTTTCCGAAAACCAACAGCATCATCATATTGCGGACACTCGCAATCATCCTCCTGCCGACTACTATTCACCTCCTCCGCTTTCCTCCTAACATCATCATCATGATGTTCAGCGGGCGCACACATCCTCCGGTTGCACTGTTCATCGGGTGCCGGACTCCATCGTCATCATCATGATCTCCAATACTACCTTCGTCAGCAGGATATCCAAATATCCGGTTGCTCAAATATCCTGATGACGATCACCTTCAGCAACTTGCCTTCGACGCTCCACTGCCCGATGATACAAGCAACAGCATCATGATATAAATTATCCGGTTCTCTTCGAAACCTCCTGATGATGATATTAACACAACTTCCTGCCACGGACTTCCGCCGATACCTTAGCACCTTACGACGGCAGGATAAACTCGCACAAGGGGATATCTCAATATCCTGATGACGATGACGTCACCCAATATCCTGATGACCTCTTCAACACTTAGCCAAAAAAACACAAACTTTCATCCCGCATCTACTCGCGATACGCGGATGTTTGGCACTCCCGATATGATGATCCTGATGCCGATACGCTCCTCGGCTCCTCCTGCTGATGATCACCCCGACGAACCCGCACTTCATGCGCTCAACTGCATCATGTTCATCTTCACTTATCCGGATGATGATGCCTAACCCGACTGCAGGATATTTGCAGAAATATCCTGATGATGCTGTTTTCGCGAACTTCTTCACTTAGCGAAATCTCCCTTCGCCGATCCTCCAGGGATGACCCGATCCCGTCTCAGGGTGATCTTCCAACTCAAACTTCTCAACTTGACCTAGCACATGAGGATGCTAGGGTCTTCAACATCTCTTGACCGCGATCCTGCACACCTGCATGCAAACAGAAAACAACCTACAATCTAACCTACTGTACATTGCCATTCCACCGATCAGATGAGTCAACCGGTGGAATGGATCAGTATATCCATGAAAACCTCTCAAACCAGCAATCGATCAAGCAATGGAATGCAACAGAGGATGAACACAAACAGGAATACTTTATTTGATTTCAAAAGATGTAACTACAATATGATGTTCCTCTCGCTCTGTCTCACTCTCGCAAAGTCTGATCGATGATTTACAATCAACCGATCTCAAGCTTATAAAGATTTCCCCATGAGTACTACTGACCCAACTCCAAGTGGCTGGGAACTCTCCAAGCGGCTGGGAGATCCCACCAAACATACATCATGACAGCTGTTATAACTAACTAGCTAAAAATAGCAAAAGCCCGGTCAGCATGATCTTATCCTGATCAGCATGACCTTATTACATGCAACTGGTCTTAACAGACCTTCTTGGAAACATAAACTGGACCTAAACTACTAACTGCCTTATCCAGACCAGCTGTCAGGTAGGTGCTCCTGCACCATACTCCCCAAAAGAAAAGAACTCATGTCCCATGAGTTTAGCATGTGGAAGTCCTCCACCTTTACACTTTGCTTTGTCAGTCTTCTGACCTGCTCCAGCTTTGTCTGCTGCTGTCTCTTGGCTGCTCCAAGTCTTCTGAACTGTAACTTGCTTGCTGGCAAGTAAATCCTCACGCCTGTTGATGTAGGCCTTTCTCAGGTTGTCCCTATGTTTGTCAGGTTGTCTGACCAGAACCTCTGGCTGAACTACTTCTGTAGGCTTAACCTGTAGCTTCCTGTCAATCTTCATAGGACAAGCAATGGTCCCAACTATGACAACATCCTTGTCAATACTTTCAACTGATTGCTGTGTGCAAACCTGTTTCTGAACCTGCTGCTGACCTCTGTCAGTCACAACTGAAACTGTCTTCAACTTGTTGTCTGTAACAACTCCTTTCCCTGCAGTATCCTGAACTGCCTTTATGCCTGCTCCTCTAGGCATCTGTACAAACTCCTTCTTTCCCATTAAAATGATTTGAGCTGCCTTCTGTACTGTAGCTTTTGCCTGCAATGGCATCAACTTAATAGTCTTCCCATCCTTCTTGATGGTGTAGGTATTAGCATACCCATCATACAGTACCCTTCTGTCAAATTGCCATGGTCTACCCAACAGTAGGTGACAACATTCCATAGGCAATATATCACACAAAATTCTATCCTGATATGGCCCAATCTGGAAATCCACATATGCCTGTTCAGAGACAAAAAGTGATTGCCTATCACTCACCCAAGATGTCTTGTAAGGGTGTGGATGTGGAATCCTTTCCAACTTCAGTTTATCCACCATTTCCTGAGATACCATGTTGTCTGTTGAACCAGTATCAATGACAACCTTACATACTTTACCTTTGCTCTTACATGTGGTTTTGAAAAGAGCTCTTCTTTGCATCATATCCTTTGATGCCTGCCAACTAATTCTCCTTAACATCAATGATTCTCCACTCTCTGGATATCCACAATTCTCAGGACCTTTGTTTGAACTCTGTGCACTTTCTTCTTCTTTCTCTTCTTGCACCAATTGTACTCTCTTGTCACTTGTTCTATCATTTCTGGATGATGAACCTTTGTTTTCTGGACATTTGAAGGATGGATGACCAAACTCTCCACAGGTGTAACACTTTCCTGAAAATGTAGTAGAACCTCTACCACCTCCAAATCTTCCTCTATTACCTTTCCATCCACCTCTGAAATCAGACTGTCCCTGTCCTTTACCAGTGTCTTCTTGACCCTCATTGGTTTGCTTTTGTGCAGGGGCTGTTCCTCTTCCCCTATTGTTTCCTCTTCCTCTCATGGACTTATCATGTCCTCTATTCAGCTTTTCTTCAATCCTGATTGCCATTTGATAACAATCCTCCACATTCTTAGGGTTAGCTAACACTAACTCATCCTGTATGTTAAACCTCAAACCAGCCAAGTACCTAGCCACCTTTTCTACCTCATTCTCATGATGACCAGATCTCATACTCAACAGATAAAATTCCTCAGTATATGCTTTCACATCCCTATCTTTCTGCTTTAAAAATTGTAGCTTCTTAAACATCTGGATTTCATAATCCCTTGGCAAGAATTTACCCTTTATCCTTGCTACCATCTTATCCCATGAAGTGATCTTAGACTTCCCTTGTTTCCTTCTCTCAGATTGTACATAATCCCACCATACCAAAGCATGACCTCCTAACTTGGTCTTTGCAATCTTGACTTTCTGATCCTCAGCAACATCTTCACATTCAAAGTGATTATCCAGTGCAGCAATCCAATCTAACAACTTATCTTCATTCAAGCTTCCAGTATACTTGGAAACATCAACCTTTACCTTAGGTTTTTCACTCTGCACTGCCTTTAACAGTTTTGCCAGTCTCTGGTCTTCAGCATCCAGATCTTCAGCTACCTCTTCATACTCTTCAACAGTATCTGCATCTTCTTCAGACTCACTGTCTTCCACTTCCCTCTTTTTGTTCTTTTCCAGGGCTGTCAGCCTGGCTTGAAGTGCTTCAGCAAGCTCCTTCATCTTCCTCATCTCTCTAGCATGTTTCTCCTTCATTTCCTGCAATTCCCTTGCAGTACCACTACCTTTAGGAGGCATTTTGTCAACCTCACAATCAACACACAACACACACAATTCCACCCTACCTCTGCCCTTTCGGTGACAGAATCAACACACACCAGCCCAGACCTTTTGCTGAGCTCTGATACCACTATGATGCAGAGGCATCCACACTATAACATTCGCATATAGCATGAATGTCTGCAGACCAACCTCATCATCATCATCTTCGCCATCATCATCATATTCCCTCCAACTACCAACGACATCATCATATTTCGGCTTTACTCTGTCAGCATCATGTTTCCGAAAACCAACAGCATCATCATATTGCGGACACTCGCAATCATCCTCCTGCCGACTACTATTCACCTCCTCCGCTTTCCTCCTAACATCATCATCATGATGTTCAGCGGGCGCACACATCCTCCGGTTGCACTGTTCATCAGGTGCCGGACTCCATCGTCATCATCATGATCTCCAATACTACCTTCGTCAGCAGGATATCCAAATATCCGGTTGCTCAAATATCCTGATGACGATCACCTTCAGCAACTTGCCTTCGACGCTCCACTGCCCGATGATACAAGCAACAGCATCATGATATAAATTATCCGGTTCTCTTCGAAACCTCCTGATGATGATATTAACACAACTTCCTGCCACGGACTTCCGCCGATACCTTAGCACCTTACGACGGCAGGATAAACTCGCACAAGGGGATATCTCAATATCCTGATGACGATGACGTCATATCCTGATGACGATGACGTCACCCAATATCCTGATGACCTCTTCAACACTTAGCCAAAAAAACACAAACTTTCATCCCGCATCTACTCGCGATACGCGGATGTTTGGCACTCCCGATATGATGATCCTGATGCCGATACGCTCCTCGGCTCCTCCTGCTGATGATCACCCCGACGAACCCGCACTTCATGCGCTCAACTGCATCATGTTCATCTTCACTTATCCGGATGATGATGCCTAACCCGACTGCAGGATATTTGCAGAAATATCCTGATGATGTTGTTTTCGCGAACTTCTTCACTTAGCGAAATCTCCCTTCGCCGATCCTCCAGGGATGACCCGATCCCGTCTCAGGGTGATCTTCCAACTCAAACTTCTCAACTTGACCTAGCACATGAGGATGCTAGGGTCTTCAACATCTCTTGACCGCGATCCTGCACACCTGCATGCAAACAGAAAACAACCTACAATCTAACCTACTGTACATTGCCATTCCACCGATCAGATGAGTCAACCGGTGGAATGGATCAGTATATCCATGAAAACCTCTCAAACCAGCAATCGATCAAGCAATGGAATGCAACAGAGGATGAACACAAACAGGAATACTTTATTTGATTTCAAAAGATGCAACTACAATATGATGTTCCTCTCGCTCTGTCTCACTCTCGCAAAGTCTGATCGATGATTTACAATCAACCGATCTCAAGCTTATAAAGATTTCCCCATGAGTACTACTGACCCAACTCCAAGCGGCTGGGAACTCTCCAAGCGGCTGGGAGATCCCACCGAACATACATCATGACAGCTGTTATAACTAACTAGCTAAAAATAGCAAAAGCCCGGTCAGCATGATCTTATCCTGATCAGCATGACCTTATTACATGCAACTGGTCTTAACAGACCTTCTTGGAAACATAAACTGGACCTAAACTACTAACTGCCTTATCCAGACCAGCTGTCAGGTAGGTGCTCCTGCACCATCTTGTTTGTCCTTAACTCTAGAGGAAGTTGATTTACTTTTCTTGATAGTTCTTGGAATAGAAGAGGTTTCATGGGGGGTTTCAAATTATGGGGTTTCACATGTAGTTTCAGATACTATGGTTTCATAGGCAGTTTTAGAAGTTGGGGTTGGTAAGCTGGAAGCTCTAGGCCACAATTTTCATTTTAGCTTACTCTTTTTGTGGCTTTTGGTATGAGAGGATACATGTTCTGGCATTGGGGTAAAAATAGACAAAACTGCAGTTCTAGGGGAACTAATAGGTTGTTCAATGGGTTCAGCAGAGCTTGGAACTGGGTGCTCCTCAAGAAATGCATGGCTATGGGTAGGAGAAGCTTTTGGGTGAGAAGTTTCTACTTGTGCCTCTTCTTCTACTTCTAGTTCCACTCTCACCTATCCCTCATTAATATGATCAACTTCAAGCAATCTTTCCCAAGAAAACTCAGGGTAATGGATAGACAGACTCCTCTTTACTAACAAGACAATTAAACCATGGTGGGACAACGAGGACTGACAATTTTTCTTTCTGTATTTTGTAGACATCCTCTTTAGTAAATTAAACAGAAAATTAGGAACATTAACTATCCTTCCATGACGAAGATGGCTTAGGAGTTTAAAATGAACAGTATAAAGTAAAGACTGCCTTTCATCACATGTAAGGTACTTAATAACCCAAGAAGCTACTGAGGCCCAAAACCAGGGTAAGGAAACTTGTTTAGTACCTTGAGAGGTTGATTCTAACCTTTCTCCCAGTCATATGAACTTGGCTCTTGAAAAATGGCATCCACTCTAACAAGAAATTCCTCCCTAGCTACTCGTAACCCTGTGACCTCAGTTATGGATGATACAATAACATGAACCCTTAAACCTCTTACTACAGCTTCCTTATTATGGAATGTCTCTACAAACTTCTAAGTAATGTCTTCATTAGACTCTGTAATCCTAAGAAAATATTGCAACTAACCTACCTTCTAAAAAACCAACAATGACTCAACGTCAGCTAGCAATGATGTGTGAACAGTAGGCTCTCTTCTTATTGGGCCACCACCCATTATGATTTCTCTAGACAAATACTTAATCCCCTGTTCAATTTTCCATTCTAAATCTTCTCAATTCTCTATTTGATACCCAGTATTATTCAATAGGAACTTATTACCAGTTGCTTTTTTCATTTTCTTGCTTTGTTTCACTTGAATGTTTATGTGGTGGATGGTAATAATTATGAAATAAGGATTTGAAGGTTGAATGTACATGAAATAATTTGAGATCCCCCCCCAACTGAAAACTTCATTTTTCCTCAAATGAGAAGGTTGGTTCCAACTAGGTGGCATGGTTTCCCATTGCTGTTGTGGCCAATTATACCAAGGTGCATTGTTCCAATTATGAGAATTTGAGATAGGTGGTGCAAATGGCAAGAAGTTGGTCAAGGGGTCATGAGGCATACCTTCTGTTTACTGCCATGGCCTTCATTGTGCAATGTAGAACACTTGACCTTCTTCATCTTCTATGGCTCTGTAATCTACTTTCTCATTCTTACCCTCAGAAATGCTAGCAATTTCCTTGCATTGGGAGTTGGCCTTCTTCTGTCGACAATGTGGGAAGTATGCACTCAAAGCTGCCCCCGATGCCTCTTGTTTCTTTTTTATATGCATAGTGTCTAGCTGTGTTGTTAGATGGCTTATGATATCCTCTTTCATGTTGAACAGGAGATTGCTAAGCTCTACTCTGGAGACTCTAGTGGATGATTTACTTGAAGATAATGTTCTAAAACCTCTGTTTTTATTTAGAATAGAATGTGAATATTTTCTATAGATTTGAAAAATTTCATCAAATCCCAACTGGGAGATATCTCATGCTCCAATTAGACTAAGTGCATAAATACATTCTTCACGCACACCTCTTAGGAAGACTAGCTTGAGTGACTCTAGAGAGAGCCTATTCTGCCTTGAATTTTTGAGACAAAAGTAAAATCTCTCAACATAATCATCTAGAGGCTCATTTTCTTTCTGTGAGATCCTAAAGATGCCATCCCCCTTCATGTCTCTGCCTCAACAATAGTCCTGATATTTATGCAAAAAATTCTCCTTCATCATGGCCCAAGTAGATACAGAATTTTCTCCTATACCCATAAACCATCTCAATGGTGCATCTTTGATGGTGGCTGGAAAAATCTTAAGCCTATATGCATCTGTAGTGTAATCATAACTCCTATAGAGTACATCAAACTCAAAGAGAAATGTATCAGGCTCTTGAGTGATTAGCCCATGAAAGTTGGTAAAGAAGAATGAGGAATATTTTTCAAGGTGTCAGCTCTCTCCTGGTTTGTAATAGGAAAGACAAAGTTAACTGGTTCAGCTGGGTTCTCTACTTCTTCATCTACCGTGATGCATGGGTTATGATCTACAGTATCTTTAAACTCTTTAGTGTATTCCAGACCAAGGGATGATTCAAATTGTTCTTCTTCTTCTTATGTTGAACTAGTTGGAAGAAATCTCCCTCTATGGTCTCTTGGCTGCCGCATACAATAATGTATGAGCTAATGGCTCTATTCCTGCACCATGTTAGTCAATGTTTTGGAGATATATGGAATATCTAAGAAATCGTAGATGCTGAAAAGAAAGTATTATGTTTAAATAAAGCAAGTACAAGCATAAATTAACAAGAACTCAAAAACTCTAAAGCACCATCCCTGGTAACGGTGCCAAAAATGTCAAACTCCATTATTTAACAATATATTGATGTAAAAAGGAAATACATACTACTCAATGGACCAACATATCCCTTATCAAGTAATCTACTAGTTACATAATGTGCTACATTTACATTGTCAAACCAAGGAATCATATTCTTCTTCGATGATGCCTATACTATATGTACAGTTAAGGATTCTTGAGTTTATCCTAGAGGTTGTGTAAGGGGAATAAAGAAAATGCAATATTCTAAGTAAACCTGAATATGGAAAGAAACTTAATTATTTAATCATAGTAGTAAGCAAATGATCTCTTGTAACTCCTATGTAAGAGAGTAACTGACAAGTGGTTCAGTCGGTGATCACCTTGGCGCAGTGGACTTAACAACATAAACTATCAAGGTTAAACTAATTCACATGTTTTATAAGAATAAAACTTCAATTACAGACACACACATATATAAACATATAATTTATAAACTAAACATATGAACAAGGTGGAGAAGCACAGTACCTCAAGTGGCTATCTTGAGTGGCTGTGATTCCACAAGATCTAACTAAATCTCTTACTAAATCTTTGCAGTCATAAATAGAACTCAAAACACATAATATTTATTGAATCCTACAAGTAACAAGGATACAATGAAATATAATACTATATCTCTATTCAAAAACCATAAGAATCAAAATCTAAGCTCCTCTAATCTAGCTAACCAAGATTAGCATTGTTCTTTTATGAGTAAAGTTACTGAACAATAAATGTCTTAACTACCCATTATCCCACATGATAGGAAAAGGACTTTATTACAGAGCAACTAAAAATAGGAAACTAACTAACATGAAGGCGGCGGAGATAATATAGTCCTAATGCAACTCTATCTCTTCACTATCCATTAAGAATAATTAATGACTTAGAAATAGAACAAAGAACACATTCTAGATTCCTTCATCATTTAGGATTGTCTCATTCACTGAAGAACAATTGTTATGGAATCATGGATGGCTCATCCCAGTCAATTCGATACTTTCTACCTTTGGTTGCAGGTACCTTTATCATCTCTTGAGGATATCAGCATCTCCTTTGACTATGGGCTGTACAGTGTTCTTCATGATACGAAGCCAAGCTTTAGCTGCATGAGGAGTTAGTACACAACATAGTATTTATACATCACCTATCACTAAAATCAACATAAAATACTAACATATTACATGAACATTCAATCATCCACACATAATTAATTAATAGTATATTATATTCCATTTTCATGCTTTAGTGTCTCAAGGATAAATATAGATATAGTTAATACATATATAGGTCTAGAAATATCTTTGGAAAATAGGTAATTAAAGCAATACAAACAAGACAAATCATGGTCCCATCAAGTGTCTTTTCAACAAGCACTAAAGTAAGAGACCTGTTAACTAGGTAGCGAGTAGTCGCTACAGCTATAGTCCAAAACTTCTATTCGAGGCTAGCTCAACTAATCATACTACTAGCCCTCTCCATAAACATTTTGTTCATCCTCTCTACAACTCCATTTTTCTAAGGGGTTTTTGGATTTGTCTTATGTGTTTCAATCCCATGTTCTTTACAGAACTTCTCTAACTTTACCAAACAAAACTCACCATTATTGTTAGTTCTCAAACACTTAATCTTTTTACCAGTCTAATTCTCTACAAAAGCTTTAAACTCTTTGAACTGACTAAAGACTTTAGATTTGCTTCTGAGAAAATAAATCCATGTCCTCCTATTGTAATCATCAATGACTGATACAGAATATAATGATTTATAAATTGAAGGAACATTCATAGGACCAAACACATCAAAATGAATTAGATTTAACACACCAGAAGACTTGTGAGAACTAGAGTAAAACTAAACATAATTTTTCTTTCCATATACACAATGTTGGTAGAAATAAAACTCAAGATTACAATAATTTAACCCCTCAATAAGGTTTTTTTTTAGGTCTTGAAGACCCTTCTTACCAATGTGACCAAGTCTCTCATGCCACAACATTATCTTCTCAACAGGAAGTTTCATTTCCAAAGCATGAGCACCCTTAGGTACCTAAAAAGGATGACCATAGAAAGTTGAAGCAACACACTTCTTCATTGTTGGTTCCAATGATGAGGATGAAGAATTTGAAGCTCTTTTCTTTGAAACAAAAGAACTATTGCACTGAACAATGCATGCATCAAGCTGAAATAGAGTACCTCTCTGAGTACCCTTAGTAAGAACTATAGCTCCTCTCATCATCTTGCATCCTCCACTCGAGAAGACAACCTACACACTCACATCATGCAACTTACTTACAAAAAGAAGGTTCCGTACTAAACCAGGGATGTGCAAAATCCCATTGATCCCCTTCACTCGTCCATAAGGGAATTAGATATAGACTCTTCCATGGCCAATGATCTTAGGTGAGAGTCATCACCCAGGTACACCTTCCCACCATTGAATTCTTCATACTTGGTAAACCAACCTCGATGTGAGGTCATGTGGAAAGAAGCACCAGATTCTATCAACCACACATCTTCTAATGCATGTGTGGCCAAGGCAAGAACAAGAGCATCACCATCATCTTGAGATTTGTCATAATCTAAATCGAAGAAGTTATTCTTCTTTTTCTTCTTCTCCTCCTTACACTCCTTTGGGAAGTGACCATATTTTCTATAGTTCCAACATAGTTCCTTGGACTTTCTAGGAGATCTAGATGTCCCACTGGATTTGGATCTACCCTTTTCTGCTTTCTTGTCCTTCTTCCCTTTATCTTTGGATCTTCCACAAACCACAAGAGCCTCCTTAGCTGACTCAAAAGACTTTCTCCACATCTCTTGAGCCAACAAAAAAGAAACCACTTCATCCATCTTGAAGGTGGTAGTAGTGCTCCCAATGGTCATGACAAGGTGGTCCCATGAATCAGGCAAAGAACAAAGCAAGGTTATGCAACAATCCTCCTCCTCCATCTTCACACCAACGAAAGTCAACTGAGCAACCAACATTTTAAAAGGCATTCAAATGATTTGCAACAAATCCTCCATCTCCATCCTCAAAGAGTATAGATTCTTCCATAGGAATAACTTGTTCACCAAGGAGTTATCTTGATAAACATCTCCAAGCTTCTTCCACAGGTCTTTCACAATCTTCTCTTCATGAACATTTAACAAGATAGAGTCAACTAAACAAAATCACACAAAACCCTTAGCTTTTTGATCTTTGAGATCCCAGTTTGTTTAAGACATTGTCGTTGGTTTTGAGCCAGATATAGCTTCCCATATATCTTAATCCACAAGCATGTCCTCCATTTTGAGTTTCCACAACTCAAAATTACTACCATTAAGCTTCTCTATGTCTATCCTTTTGGATGTGCCTACAATCTCCTTCCTACTACAAGATCACAACATACTCTGCACAGACTCCCACTCATTTGAAGATGAGTAAAAAAAACCCCTGCCCAAAAACTACAATCTGTTGAAATACACATGACAACTGAGAGGGGGGGTGAATCATTTGTCATAAAAACTTAACTTCATATAATTATCAAAAATATCAACTACTTAATTACCGAAAATTAGATTCAACCATGAAAGCATGAAAACATAAACTTAGTCACAATCACACATTCAACATAGGAGACACTAGATTTTTACATTGAAAACCCTATAAGGGAAAAGCCACGGTGGGTGTTAGCCCACAAAAATATAAGTTATAACAATACCAAAAATTAGAAGCTCATTGCCTATGGGGCTCACTGTCCAAAATGCGCACTGCAAAGATTAGCTCATTGCCAAGGGTTTTTGAACTCATTTGATAGCATCTACTCTATGCCTGAGTTTAGTTCCATTGAAGTGCAATATTCTTCCTCTACTCTGCTCTTCTCTTCTTACTCTTCGCACTTATCTACTCATTTTTCACTCACCACATTTTTGCAACTACATTACAAGTCTTTATACAATTCATCAACCTTAGAATGTACATCAAGGTCGGCATTACATTCATCAACCATTGGAACAATCTCCAAGGTTAGCATTATGAAACATACATGGAAATAGGTCTGGACCTAATACAAAAATTAGCTAGGGGAATATGTAAAGATGTATGCCAATCATGCCATGCCTTAGCTGGGACTCAAACATAATCCTTCACACCACGACACGCTTCTACAATCTGCAAAGCATCTCTGCAAATAACAAAATCAACCAAGTCATCCAAGACTAGTGAGAACACTAGGTCTTCTAACAACATTCTTCATCCACAATCCAAAATTTTCTTTGTGGACCAATCCAAGAGTAGGAACATGATCAGGAGACATCCACAAGCACATTGAAATCATTAGGAACAACCGTACAACTTCTAACCATTCTGTTAAGATGATTCTTCAAACCAGAGCACATAAACAACACTACTAGCTACTGTCATAACGAAAAGATTGCTTGCGGACAACCAAATCATGAACTATTGCAGTTGAAGGCACATAACATCATCTACGACTTAACTCTAAAACCGTTGATCAAAATACTTCACTGCGGAAGAATGTGGAGCATAATACTTTCTCCCTGTCACCACCAATCATACAGAAAAAGTAGTTTTCCCTCTGGTGAACATAACTCACTCAAATATTCATACAAGAGGCTCTACCTTGGAACATAGCATCTTTAGATGTGCCTCTAAATAACTTCCAATCCACAGACAAAGATATCCATTCTACAAGAAATAAGGGGCACTCGACTATTCTGTTGTATTAGGAATACTTCAACACTTAACTCATTACAAGAAAGCATCAAAACAAGAGCACAGTTGACACCAATGACAACACTGATTAGACACATACTTGCAACAATCTCCCCCTTTGTCATTGATGGACACATATGATGTGAAAAACCATCAAGACAAGATTCTCCCCCTTTCCCTTTACACATCTGCACTCTTTTCTTTTCTAAGTTTTTCACATTATTTCTCTCCCCCTTTGACATCAATGGAAAAGGGCACATACTTGCACTCTTCTATTCTGATTCATCTAATTGTACACACATACCGGAAACATCTAGCTACTCCTCCTTAGAGGTAGCCCTCAAAACATCAATCCAGATCAAAGAATGAGACTTTGAGCACCATTGGACTGATGCATTCCTATGCATCTTAGTTCAAAGTAGGAGGGGTAATAACCCCTAACTTTTCTCTGAGATACTCAAAAGTATCCTTTGGTAGAGGCTTGGTGAAAATATCTGTAATTTAATCCTTTATGGACACATATTCCAACTTTACTTCATTCTCTGTCACCTTTTCTCTTAGAAAGTGACACCTTATAGATATATGTTTTGTTCTTGAGTGCATCACTAGATTCATTGAAATATTTATATAACTTGTATTGTCACAAAAGAATGCAACTAGATCTTCATACACAACTCTTATGTCCTTCAAAGTCTGCTTCATCCATAACACTTGAGTACAACAACATGTTGCTCTAATATACTCTACTTTTGTAGTTGACAAAGAGATTAAATCTTGCTTTTTACTTAGCTATGAAACCAATCTTTTACCCAAGAAGAAAGCACCTCCACTTGTACATTTTCTATCATCAACATCTCCGGCCCAATCAACATCTGTATAAGTATTGAGAGTGAAATCATTATCCTTTAGATACCATAATCCATGATCTGGTGTGCCTTTTACTACCTCAAGATTCTCTTTACTGCCATCACATTTGACTCTCTTGGATTTGCTTGAAATCTTGCAACAAGACAAACTACATGCATAATATCAGGTCTGGTTTGAGTTAGATAAAGCAATCCTCCAATCATGGATCTATACTTTTTCTGATTAGTCTTAGGTGATTCATCAGTTTAGCTCAACTTGCAGCCAGTCGCCATGGGAGTACATACCGGTTTAGAGTCTTCCATCTCAAACTTCTTCAACAACTCTTTAATATACTTAGACTGAGATATGAAGATTCCTTTATATGATTGATTGATTTGGAGACCCAAAAAGAAATTCATCTCACCAAACATAGGCATATCAAACTCTTTTTGCATTTCACCAGCAAATTTCATACAGATACCTTCATTTCCTCCAAAGATAATGTCATCAACAAAGACTTCAACAATCAAAATTTGATCACCATTAATCTTAAAATAGAGATTACTGTCAGCAATACTTTATTGATCCCTAACTACAATAAGTACTTATCCAACCTTGCATACCAGGCTCTAGGAGCTTACTTGAGTCCATACAATACTTTCTTCAACCTACATACCATGTCAGCTTGATCTGATAGTTGGAATCCTTCCGGTTGCTCAATGTAGACTTCATCTTCCAATTCACCATTCAGAATGCAGACTTCACATCCATCTAATACAATTTGAAATCTTTGTGAGCAGCAAATGCCAGAAACATTCTAATTGCTTCAATCTGAGCTACTAGAGGAAAATTCTCTTCAAAATCTATTCCTTCAATTTGAGAATATTCTTTGTACACAATCCTTTCTTTATTCCTTACAACTTCTCCATTTTCATTCAGCTTATTCCTGAAAACCCATTTGGTTCCAATAACATTTTTGTCAGCAGGACTAGGAACTAATTCCCAAGTTGCATTCTTCTCTATCTACATTAGTTCTTCCTTCATTGCCTTTACCCAATTTTCATTATTGCAGGCTTCATCCAGAGTTTTTGGTTCAACTGTAGAGAGAAAATAGTAATTCACTTGTTCTTCTACATCTCTTTTCCTTGTGAGTACTCCTTTGTTTCTGTCTCTAATAATTTGATCTTCAGATTGATTGATTCTTACATACATAGGGATCTTAGTAACACTTTTCAGAGCCTTTTCTTCTTCATCTTAACTGTCGTCTTGTTCAACTTTTTCTTCATACTTTATAGTAACAGGTTTATCTAATTAATAGCCACTCCAATCTGATGTTCTTCTTCCATCCACCTTCACATTGGACTCTGAACAATCTTTTCCAGCCTTTTGTTGTAGCACTGGTAGGCCTTACTCTTAGTAGAGTATCCAAGGAAGATTCCTTCATCACATCTTGTATCAAATTTCCCTAGATCTTCATCTCTTCTAATATAGCATTTGCTTCAAAAGAATTTGAAATATTTTGTTGTAGGAATTCTTCCATACCACAATTCATAGGGAGTTTTAGTACCATTACCTTTCATTTGAACTATGTTTTGAATGTAGACAGCAGTATGTATAGCTTCTTTCCAGAAAACTTCTAGCAGACCTCCTTCCTTCATCATTGTTCTAGCAGCCTCTTGACTTGTCATGTTCTTTCTTTCCACAACTCCATTCTGTTGAGGAGTCCTAGGTGCAGACATCTATCTCTTTATTCCTTGATCTTCATAGAAAATGTTGAATTCATTTGATGTGAACTCACCTCCTCTATCAGACCTCAAGCATTTGATTTTTAGCTCTATTTCTTTCTCAACTATTGCCTTGAAGGATTTGAAATTCTCTAGGGCTTCAGATTTCTCTCTTGGAAAAGTAACCCAAGTCATTCTAGAGTAATCATCAATAAGCAACATGAAGTACCTGTCACCTTGTAGACTTCTTGCCCTTGTAGGACCACATAGATCTGTATGTACTAGATCCAGCAAACCACAAGAAAACTGCTCTTTGCTCTTGAAACTTGTTCTTGTCTGCTTCCCCAACTGACATTCCTTACAAATGGTATTGGTGGGTTTCACAAGTTTTGGTAAATCTCTCACAGTCTCACCTGAACTTATCTTTACTAGATTATCAAAGTTTATATGACACATCCTTCTATGTCACAACCAACTCTCATCTACTTGGGCTAATAAATAGTAATCATTAGTTCCTCTTAACTGATATATGTTACCTCTAGTCTTGTTACTGGTGGTAATCATAGTTGTGGAGCTTTCCATGAACTTGCACCCATTGTCTTTGAATCTCATATCATAACCTTTATCACACATCTGACCAAAACTCAAAATATTATGCTTCAAACCCTTCACATATAGGACATTATCAGTATTATGCTTTCCATCAAATGAAATAGATCCTTTTCCATAAATCTTACCAACTGCATTGTCTCCAAACCTAACAAGTCCTCCATCATACTTTTCCAAACTTACAAACTTATTTTTTTCACCAATCATGTGATGTGAGCATCCACTATCAATGATCCATTAATCCTTATCTTTCTCAACATGAATAGTCAAAGTGTTAGGGTTAGCCGGCAGAAGATATCAATTAAATGCAAATAAATATTAAATAGAGAAATGGAAATACACAGAAATAATAACAACGAAAGACAAGTTTTAACGTGGTTGACCCAAACTTTGGCTACATCCACCAAACAGAGAGTCCAATATTATTATCCAGTAAATCAAACTGATTACAATCAGCAATCCCTGCAACTCAATACTGCTGCAAAATGCTACAATACAAATACCAAAACCCTAACCCTTAGCCACTTTTTATCAAGCTTTTTGTTGGTTACAAAATAGGGTTTTCTTATGTCGGTCAATGGAAAATTGACTTCCGGTGCATTATAAAATAATAAAAAATCATGTGAGGTTTCGGGGGCACTGCCCCTTGACCCCGCCCTGTATCACGACAGGGAACGTGCCAGGGGCGCTGCCCCTTGACCCCGTCTTGGGGGCGCTGCCCCCAAACCCTTGCAAGGGGCGCTACCCCTTGACCCTGTAGGAATTTGGGGGGAAACTGCGCTGATAAAAGTGGGGTAAATATAACCTCTGAGTCTGATTAGGCTCCATATAACAACAATCTCCCACTTGGAGACTGATCAGACTCCACACCATATCATCTCCCACTTGGAGACTGATCATAACACCACTGACCCTATAGCTCCCACTAGAAATAAGCACCCAGGACTCTGCTGTTCTATTTTTGGTTGTGTTCAGTCTAGAAGACCAACCGAAGCTGAAGAGGAGCTCAGCTTCTCCCTTGTCACTGCCTTTGTAAACATATCTGCTGGATTGTCATCTGTATGTATCTTTGCTAGCTGTAACTGTCCATCATCCAACACCAACCGAATGAAGTGATACCTCAACTGTATATGTTTGGTCTTTGAATGCAAGGCAGAATTCTTTGCAAGATGTATGGCACTCTGGCTATCCATAAACAAATAACTATTAACCTGTTGTGTGCCCAAGTCATTAATGAAAGATTGCAGCCATATCATCTCCTTGCTTGCCTCTGTTGCAGCTACATATTCTGCCTCTGTGGTGGATAAAGCAACCACCTTTTGTAACCTAGAAATCTAATTCACCGCTGTTCCTCCTACAGTAAAGACATAACCTGTAGTACTTCGCCTGGTATCAATATCTCCTGCCAAATCTGAGTCTACATAGCCTGCTAAAAGAGTATTAGAGCCCCCAAAACATAAGTGTTTATTGGATGTACCTCGCAAATACCTGAGAATCCATTTTACTGCATTCCAATGCTCTAATCCGGGATGACTCATATACTGGCTAACGACTCCTACAGCATATGCAATATCTGGTTGCGTGCATACCATGGCATACATTAAACTAGGCAAAGGTGTGCTGACAGCTTTTGCATTCTCCATGTGGAATCTTTGCAACACCTTTTCAACATAAGCAGCCTAAGATAGAGTTAAATTTCTGTTATGCCTATCTCTACAAATTTTCATACCAAGGATTTGTTTTGCTGCCCCCAAATCCTTCATATCAAATGATTGTGCCAACTATTGTTTTAACTCTCTTATGTGATCCATGTTAGACCCAACTACAAGCATGTCATCAACATATAAACATAAAATAATGTAGCTATCATTATCTAACCTCTTAAAATAAACACAATGGTCAGAATTACACCTGCTGTAGCCTTGCTCAGCCATAAAACTGTCAAATTTCAAATACCATTTCCGAGGTGCTTGTTTCAGGCCATACAAACTCTTCTTCAATCTGCACACTAGTTTCTCCTTACCTTTGACCTCAAATCCTTGGGGCTGTTCCATATAGATCTCCTCCTCCAAATCACCATGGAGAAAGGCAGTTTTAACATCTAGCTGTTCCAAATGTAAATCTTCAGCAGCCACAATACTTAAAATAGTACGAATAGAAGTCATCTTGACAACTGGAGAAAATATCTCATCAAAATCAATGCCCTTTTTCTGTGCAAATCCTTTTACAACTAACCTGGCCTTAAATCTGTTCTTACCTCCATCTTCCTCTTTCAGCCTGTAAACCCATTTATTTGGTAAAGCCTTTTTACCTACAGGTAACTTACATAATTCCCAAGTCTAATTTTTCAGCAAGGAGTCCATTTCTTCTTTCATTGCAAGCTCCCACTGAACCTGTGTATCCACCTGCATAGCTTCATCATACCCTTCTGGTTCACCAGCATCTGTTAACAAAATAGAATACAAAGAGGGAGAAAACCTTTCAGGAGGTCTACTTATCCTTGTGGACCGTCTAACATTCACTGGAGTTTGTGGTATTTCTGGTTGCTGTTGCGGAGCATGAGGAACCACTGGAACATCACTATTTGGAGTATCATCCAGCACAACATAATCCTTTTCTTTCTTCTCATGTTGCTGCAACTGATCTTTGTACAACACCTTCTCATTGAATATAACATCCCTGCTTCTCATAATTTTTTGATTTTCAAAATCCCAAAGCCTATAACCAAATTCATCAATGCCATATCTAACAAAGGTACACCTTTTTAATTTTGCATCCAGCTTGGTTCTATTTTCAGAATCTATATGTGCAAATACTTCACAGCTGAAGGTTTTTAGAAAAGAATAACTCACCTTCTTGCCTATCCATGCTTCCTCTGGAATACCACAACCCAAAGGAACTGAAGGACCTCTGTTAATTAAATATACAGCAGTGTTGACAACATCTGCCCACATGTTTAAAGGCAGCCCAGCATGCAATCTCATGGTCCTTGCATGCTCCATTATTGTCCTATTCATGCGTTCAGCCACTCTATTTTCCTGTGGAGTCCCTGGAACTGTTTTCTACCTACGAATTCCATTAAAGGAACAATAATCTTCAAATTCTTTGCTGCAATACTCACCGCCATTATCAAATCTGAGACATTTTAATCTTTTACCCGTCTCATTCTCAACCAAGCTTCTCCATTTCTTAAATGTTTCAAATACATCAAATTTCTGTCTAAGGAAATAAATCCAGACCCTCCTAGTTGCATCATCTATGAATGTAACATAATACCGAGAGCCATCGAGAGAAAATACCTGAGTTGGTCCCCATACATCTGTATGCACAAGCTCTAATTTTTCATTTTTCTTTTGCTTCCCATCCTTGAGAAAACTGACTCTCTTTTGTTTTCCATACACACAACTTTCACAGAAATCTATATTAATACATTTTAGACTTGGTAAAACTTTCTTAGAATGAAGTACCTTCATACCTTTTTCAGTCATATGCCCAAGTCTGTTATGCCACAGTGTTGTCTCAGAACCTACAGCAACTTTTCCAGTCTCTTCCTGCAAACCTGCAGCAACTGATCCTGAACCTGTTTGTTTTTTCTCTGTAACAGCTAAAGTAGAAGGAACAGTATGACCTGTACAAAGATATAAGGTGCCTACTTTCACACCTTTTGCTACTACTAAGGCACCTTTTGAAACCTTCCAATTTTTATCAGTAAATGTAACACTACAACCTTGTTCAGTTAGCTGCCCTGTTGAAATTAAATTCCTACTGAGCCTTGGAACATGCCTTACCTCTTCTAGTAGCCAATGATTCCCATTCTGCAACTTAATCTTGATTCTTCCCTTTCCAACAATCTGACAGGGTTCGTTATCTCCCAAATAAACTAGCCCAAAACCCCCTTGGACATAATCAAGGAAATAACTTCTATGGGGCGTAGCATGTAATGAGGCCCCTGAATCTAAAACCCATGAATCATCAGCATTATCTAGGGAAAGAATCAAAGCATCATCTTCAGACTTATTGCTTACCACATTTGCTTCCTTATTGCCTTCTTGTTTGTCTCCTTCTTTATTTTTCCGAGACCAGCAATCTTTCTTCAGATGACCTAGTTTTCCACAGTACCAACAATCCTTCTATCCTCTGGTTTAGGATCTTTTGTCCTTTGATTTTCCTCGTGACTTCCCATGACCTCCAGAACCTTTTCCTCTCTCCTTTGATCTGCCCCTGCTTTCTGCATTCAAAACACTCCCTAATTTAGATCCACCTGAGCTTTTCTTATGAATTTCCTCACTCAGAATAACACCAACAACATCATCAAATTTTAGGGTATTGGAACTAGAAACAGAGTTACTAACCACCATTACCAAACTATCCCAGCTTTTAGGCAATGAACATAATATCAAGAGAGCTCTAGCTTTCAGACAATCATATTAAATTCATTTAAATGACCTGTCACAGATCCACCTTCAACCATTTTCAAATTAAACAACTGCTTCATGAGAAATACCTTATTTAAGGCTGAGGGTTTTTCATACAATTTTGCCAAAGCTTTCATCAGACCATCTGTTGTCTTCGCTTCCGTTATATTGAATGCCACCGACGGTGCCAGGCACAACCGAATGGTTCCCAGTGCCTTTCTGTCAAGAAGATTCCAATCCTCATCAGACATTGTTGCTGGTTTCTTGGCTACTCTTTCCAACAGCCTCCATAAATCCTTTTGATAGAGGTAATCCTCCATCTGCATCTTCCATAACTGATAGTTCTGCCCATTGAATTTATCAACCTTCATTTTACCCTCGTCCGCCATTGCTCCCACTCAACCGTGAGACTTTCCTGCAGATGATAATCGAACACAACCCACTCTGATACCACTTGTTAGGGTTAGCCGGCAGAAGATATCAATTAAATGCAAATAAAGATTAAACAGAGAAATGGAAATACACAAAAATAATAACAACGAAAGACAAGTTTTAACGTGGTTCACCCAAACTTGGGCTACATCCACCAAACAAAGAGTCCAATATTATTATCCAGTAAATCAAACTGATTACAATCAGCAATCCCTGCAACTCAATACCGCTGCAAAATGCTACAATACAAATACCAAAACCCTAACCCTTAGCCGCTTTTTATCAAGCTTTTTGTCGGTGACAAAATAGGGTTTTCTTATGTCGGTCAATGAAAAATTGACTTCCGGTGCATTATAAAATAATAAAAAACTGTGTGAGGTTTCGGGGCATTGCCCCCGAGCCCCCACGGGGGCGCTGCCCCTTGACCCTGTCTTGGGGGCGCTGCCCCTTGACCCCGTAGGAATTTGGGGGGAAACCGCACTAATAAAAGTGGGGTAAATATAACCTTCGATTCTGATTAGGCTCCATATAACAACACAAAGCACTTTCTTCCATTGGTTTTTCTTCCTTCACACAACTAATAGGATTAGTAGACACATATTCTTCTTTAATAGAAATAAACATGCATTCATTTGTACTAGTACTAGCATCATTAGATTTATCATCAGTCACCTCTTCATCATCAGGATCTCTAACATAGTAGCATTTCTTTGGAGCTCTAGTCCTGTTCTCAAATCTTTTTCTATTCCTTTCCATTCTTTTAGGACATCTAGAAGCATAATGACCTACTTTACCACAAGAAAAATGTTTGAAAGGTAATTTTCCTTTGAACTTACCGGAACCTCTTTGCAATGTGTCAACAAAGTTCATCAACCCTTTGCATGAAGGATGTTATGTTTTCATCTTCATTCATCTTTAAACCCCAATATTCCGCTTTCAAGCCCAGTAGCTTGGCTTCTTTTACAGAATCATCTCCTTCATACAATTTTTTTAACTTTTTCCAAACTTCATTTGCAGATTCCAGATCCATGACTTTTATCAACTTAGTGTCAGTCAAGGTGCTTAGCAGGGCATCTCTAGCTTTTATATTCAACTCATATTCTTTGATTTCATCTTCAGTTGTCAAACCATTTGGAGGCAAGGTATATTTTGACTCAGCAACTTTCCATACTCTATAAGCAAGAAAAAGGAGATGGCCTTTCATTCATACCTTCCAAAGAGCATAATTTGTCCCATCAAACTATGGAGCTTCCTTCTTAAAAGACATTCTAGATCTTCCTCAAGCTCTTAGGATTTCTTCTGAGGAAACTGCTTTGATACCAATTGTTGAAATACACAGGACAACTGAGAGGGGGGGTGAATTAGTTGTCACAAAACTTAACTTCATATAATTATCAAAACCATCAACTACTTAATTACTGATAATTAGATTCAACCATGAAAGCATGAAACAATAAACTTAGTCACAATCACACATTCAACACACGAGACACCATATTTTTATGTGGAAAACCCTATAAGGGAAAAACCACGATGGGTGTTAGCCCACAAAAATATATAAGTTATAACAATACCAAAAATTAGAGGCTCACTTCCTACGAGGCTCATTGCCCAAAATGCTCACTGCAAAGATCGACTCACTACCAAGGGGTGGCTCACTACCAAGGGTTTTTGAACTAATTTGATAGCATCTACTCTATGCTTGAGTTCAGTTCCATTGAAGCGCAATATTCTTCTTCTACTCTGCTCTTCTTACTCTTTGCACTTATCTACTCATTTTTCACTCACCACATTTTCACAACTACATTACAAGTCTTTATACAATTCATCAACCTTGGAATGTACATCAAGGTCGGCATTACATTCATCAACTGTTGGAACAATCTCCAAGGTCAGCATTACAAAACATACATGGAAATAGGTCTAGACCTAATACAAAAATTAGCTAATGGAAGATGTAAAGATGTATGCAGATCATGCCATGCCTTAGCTGGGACTCAAACACAATCCTTCATGCCACAACACACTTCTATGATCTCCAAAGCATCTCTACAAATAGTGAAATCAACTAAGTCGGCCAAGACTAGTGAGAACACTAGGTCTTCTAAGTACATTCTTCATCCATGATCCAAAATTCTCTTTGTGGACCAATTGAAGAGTAGGAACATGATCAAGAGACATCCACAAGCACATTGAAATCATCAGAAACAACCACACAACTTTTTACCATTCTGTCAAGAGGATTCTTCAAATTGAAGCACATAAACAACACTACCAGCTACTATCATAAGGAAAAGATCACTTGCAGACCACCAAATCATGAACAATTACAGTTGAAGGCACATAACATCATCTCAAACTTAACTCTAGAACCGCAGATCAAAATACTTCACTGCAGAGGAATGCAGAGCATAATACTTTCCCCCTATCACCACCAATCATACAGAAAAAGTAGTTTTCACTCTAGTGAACAAAACTCACTCAAATCTTCATACCGGAGGCTCAAACTTGGAACATAGTATCTTCAAACATGCCTCTAAATAACTTCCAATCTATAGACAAAGATATACATTCTACAAGAAATGCAAAGCAATCTATGGGACTGTTCTGCTATATCAGGAATTCTTCAACACCTAACTCATTACGAGCAAGCACCAAAACAAGAGTATAGTTGACACCAATGACAACACATATATGTTGACATTAATGAAAACACTAGTTAGGCACATACTTGCAATAGGATCAAAGGTGATCAAGCTCTGATACCAACTGAAAGGAAGAAAGGTACGCGGAAACACTTCCTACACCAATCCAATGAGGGGAATCTAGAGTGTGAATTTTTAGATCCTTACTGTTACATATGTGTTAAACACATAACAAAGAGATTAAACAAGATACAACAACACATAGAATGTAAGTAACACAAGATATACATTGGGAAAACCCTTATGGGTGAAAAATCCCACACTCCAAAACTTGCACAATGTATTATCAAACCTAATGGTGGTTACAATACAATTGCAATATAAGTTCATTTAGGAGTCTTCAAGATGTCAATTCTAGAGCAATTCTAGTAGTGTAACAGTACCTATAAATCAACTATGCAACTCCAACACCAAGCACCTACATATATAGAGTTTACAAGGCCATCTTGGGAAGCTTCTAGAGGTGGGCGTCCAACTTGGTCTCATGGTAAAATCCAACGCCTTGGGACACTTGGACAACATGTAAGCAACCTCCATTCAACCATCATATCATGCATATTTGACTTTTCCAATGTGGAGCGCTCCAACTAAGAATAGGCTATGACAGATGCTCTTACACATCTTACAATTGTCATAGAATCTGCCAAACATAATAGCATTTACTGTCATGAGAGAATTCGTCATACAACACTAATAATAGTATATTCCTCTTACAACATGTTGTAGTCAAACTTAGGCACTCAAAGATGCCTTTCTCATATGCAAGGATACTCTTTGAAACGTGTTTTCACTTGTCATAGGAATCTATAATTCTGGCTCTTACATGTCATAGATTCTATCATACATAATAACTTCTTCCATATACCTCAAGATGCTGACACATGGCATAATAGTGCCACCTCAAATGGGATGCCTAGATTCTCATGTGTTGACTTGACCATCCAAGTCATATTACAAGTAGGATGACATGTCACCATGCCACCTCACACTAAATAACAAAATAGGATGTGCAAGCATAAATACAAATTAGGCCAACAAATAAATATACAAATAAATATCAAATGCTAGGAATTTGCAAAGGTTGAGACACCTTAAATCCCAACAATTTCAACCTTCCATTCCATCCTACTACACCCGTAGTCCATTGTCCTTTGCCATTCTAAAAACACCAATTCTTGAGAAGTTTGAAACCCCCATTATGAGAAGAATGATAGGAAGGGTGATCCTAATAGTCATGTTTCACCCTTTACAACTTTGTGCAGTGATTTATTCTTTGATGATGCTATCTTATCTAAACTATTTCCTTGGTCACTTAAAGATGCGGCCTTGGATTGTTTTCCTCTCTACCTACGAATTCAATAAATTCTTTCCAACAACTTATCAATCAATTTCTACAAAACTTCCAAGAAAACATTGGACCTTAAGCCTCCTTGGTTGACTTGGTTCATTGCAAGAAAGGAGTGAAAGAGAAATTGACTGATTTCATTGGGCGTTATCAAGACCTCTTCTCAGAAATACCTTATTCTTTTCCAAATTTTGATGTACAATGAGTTTATTTGGAAAATTGCAACCTAACATCTGTGATAAGATTTTGTTGATGCGTTTTATCTTTTTTACACATATTTGCATTGCTCTCTATGATTATCAATTGTTAGTTAGTTAGTATGAAGTATGAGGACACTACCTCATTGAATCATGTTGGTAAATCTGAAGCCGCTGCCCCACATTATCATTCATTCAAAAAGAAAAATAGAAACTTATTAAAAATCAATTCATCTTCAAACAACATTCACACACAAGTAGTAGCCACAACACCTCCTACTCCAACCCCTTATAAGTTAAAACCAAAAATGTGACATTTTTTAAAACTTTTGGAATCTGTTCATTCAGTAATGTTTTAGCTTCTAAACAATAATGTCATCAAACTTACACCAATTCAATATATTGATGCTACTAAGATGCAATCACCTTATTTTGATGCAAAATCCTTTTCCCAATTCCATTGTAGCCCTAGACATGACACAGAATGATGTATACATCTTGAACATGAAGTTCAAAACCTCATTGGCTCTATTGCTATCTAGGTAGCAAGTGAAAATGACAAAGGGAATAAGTCTATTGCTCCTCCAAATTAGAATTTAAAAATATACACAAATCCATTACCCCATCATCAAGCAAACATTATAGAAACATGCATTGAATCACCACGTAATTATACATCACCCAATCATCAACATAGAAACTTTGATAGCATGGTTGGTATGGTAGATGCTCACCCTCATCGAGAGAGAGCAGAACCTAAACCCGCTATCTCTTTCACACCTCAAGATGCTTCCATTCACGTACTTGAGGGACCTCTCTACATCACTGCCAAGATTAATGATAAACCCATAAGGGGAGTACTCATTGATCCTGTAGGCATGGTTAATGGAGTTACTGAAGAGTTCCTCTTTATGCATGAATTACATCAAGATAAATACACCACATCTAAAATCTCTATTAGAACACATGATGTGTCTATTTATCCTTGACTCTTGGTGCCTTGACTCTTCCTTTCAATGTTGGGCCAAGAACATTAAATGTGTCGCTTATTATCATTCCTACATCAGACATATTTCATGTAAATTTGAGTCACCCATGGCTTACTTCTATGAAAGTGCTCCGCTTAATGATTCATAAATGCTTAAAGTTCCCATCCAAGGATAGGTACATGCTATACATCATAGTGGGTTCTGACCCTTGGCTTGTCATGAACACTTTTTGCTTAACCATTTCTAGCCTTAGCCAAAGGATTCTATTCAACCTCATAATGATCACTTCTTTCTATCTTATCAAAGATTAAAGAAAATAAAATCATTGAATTATCCCTAAACACACTTGGAGACTCAATCTTCTATGGCTACGACAGTAGTTCTCCCTACCTTGTAATAGTGGAATGAACCAAAGCCCGAATCGAAGGACCCTTCCTGTTCTCAAGTGTCTATCATTTATGTTGTAGTTCCACTTTTGCCATCCTATCTAGGACCATGAGACAAACACCTAGCAAAAAGTAGACCTCCCCATAATTCAAGGATTATTTTTGTTCCACCTACCTCTTTGGAGTCTAGTGAAAAATAATCGGTTGCATGAAATCTCAATCGCTTGAGGATGCTTTAGTATCTCCACCTATTCCATAAGTTGAGAGAGAAGAGCATCCCTCTTTGAGATACCCTTCCTCCATGGTCTCCCAACCTTTGGAAGTTCCTTTCATTTTTTCCTCATGCTCCTCTAGCAAAGGAAGAAAAAGAACCAACCTTCGAAGACATCATAGTTCCCCTCACAAATGTTACAAATAAAACAAAGAGAAATTGAAATGCAAAAGAAAATAGGAAGCAATGTCGGTCTTTGGCTTGGCAACTTGTTGTAGGGGAAGAGAACCTTCCTCCTCACAAGCATCAACTGCTAATGGATTTGAAGGATACATCTATTGATGCTTTGTCTACTCATGAGAATGATATTGACGCGTAGCCAAAACTAACCCATGTTAATTTGCCTATTGTGCCTTATTCTGAATATGATTCAAAAGATAATGGTGAAACAGATATGGCTCTAATAACCTACATCGCACTTGCTATAGTCCCTCTTGTATCTTGTCCTCCATCCCTTTATGATGAGAAAGATTGGGAGGAAGATGATTTGTTTTAGGTCGAATTTCAAATGTGGCCTCTATCTCTTTTGTGTTATGATTGGACGTGTTGTTTCCCCCGTATTGTGCTACTTGATGTGTATTTTGTTTGTTAAGCTCTCTTTGGATGACCCTTGACACTCTTGTTGGTGCAATGATACAAAGGGACCAAACCTGTCATGACATTTCTCTTTGTGTATCTTATTCCTCCATATGTCGTAACTTCTAATTTGTTAAACTGTGCATTCATTGGATGATTTAGCATCCTCCTTTGTGAGCTCTTCATTCTAATTTGATATTTCTTCCTTTGTCTTCATAGTTCTACCAACTAGCAAATGATGACAATTCTAAAAATGATTGTCTCTTTCATAAATATAACCATTCATATATTGACGCTAGTCAAGTAGATCCCTTTTATGTTATATTATGGGTGTGTGCAAGAAGTTGAGTCCACTTTTGGCCAAAAAGTGGAAGTGTTTTCCCTGATTTTCAGAATTTGTCACATTTGGCCTAAAAATTTAAAGCACTTAAAGGTGGAATCTTGAAAAAAGCTAGCAAATATGAAATGTAGTACCCAGAGTATAGTTTCGAAATATGTAGTTTTTTTTAATACCCAGATGATACAAATTGATTTTTAATAGGTGTTTCTAAAAGCCACTATTTAAAAGTCACTTTTTTTTACTATACCATTCCTGTGTACGTATCCTATATTTTGACCTAAATAATCAAATTTTTCTAAATCCTTTTGGGAAAAGATTTGTAACTCATTGAAGCACGTTTTCCATATTTTTTTGTAATTTTTTATTTAATATTTTTTTTTGTTAATTTTTTATTGTCCATTTTTGTTGTTTAAAAATCGTCATGTACGTCATGCATAAGATGACCTAAACTTATCATTTTTTGAAAAAAAAATTCAAATTGAAAAGAATTGGCTGAAGTACATTTTTCGTACAATTTATTTACAAAAGAATATTTTGATAAAAAGTTATTAAAATATTAAAAAAACCCTGATAATTCAAGTTTATGGCCCTGTTTCATCAGAAATTAATTGAAAAATAGAAAAATAATCCAATTGTAAAAAAATATATATATTTGGAATCTACACTATCTCAACTATAATGGGTTTTAATTTTGTCAAAAAATTCTGCAAAAAAGGCCTTCAGACATATGCCCAAAGTCACTATTTTGTTGACATTGATAGGACCTTCAACTTACAGGTCAAACCAAGTCCAAAGCCAAGGGTCAGATTCCCAAGCCTTTTTTCTGACCCAAAACCCATAGCAAAAATTTGGTCAGAAATTCAAATTTTATGAAACGAGATCCCGTTTCTAGAAAATGAGATCTCGCTTTTGGCTTGAGATCCTGAAGCATAATGGGATCCCATTTCATAAAAAGTGGGATCCCATTTTGGTTTACCCGATTTCGGGTTTTTCTCTAAGTCTAAAACTTCCACCTTAAGTGGACTCATCTTTGTGCATTTACCCTTATCTATATACTGATTTATGTGGCACTTTGCAATTTCCTTGCATTGGGGCCAACCCCTTGTTGCAATGAAGCTTTTGAGAACACGTGTCTTTCAAGCATGTAACTTCCATAAAGCTCTCATGCTTGTTGTAAATTGATTATTCATTCTACCTTAAAGCAATTTCTCTCAAATAGGAGTTAGCAATCACTTTAAGGTGGGGGCATACATCATGTTATGTATCTTGCATCGTTCATGCCCCACGTGGTTGTTCTTACCATTGGAATACTTATTGATCATCTTTGTAACATCGTACCAGGGTTACCCAGCGAACATCATGTTTTTCTTGGCCTATAATCTCTAATATGATTGATGTAGAAATGACCTAGTGATTTGGTGGTCCTCACTAGCATATGATGTCTTAACTTGACATGGAACTCACCTAGTAATTCAACGGTCCTTACTAGCCTGTGATGTTTCCTATGGTTGCGTGTCGATGAGTCACCTAGCATAACGCAACTTGCTAGCATGTGTACTTCATGCGACTTTACATTTATGATCACCCAGTAATTTGGTGGTCCTTACTAGCCCGTGATCCATGAAGAGCATCTTTGGATGACCCTTAGCAACAGAGCACACTAGTGTCCATGTCACGTTCTTTTTATGATTATTTTTTCTTTCCTTGATCATATATATGATGTGTTACTTAACTTACATGCTCTTGTATTCTTCATGTTTGCTTTGTGCATATACTTGCATGTCTTCATGTGTCTACTCTATGTATGCTCTATGTCTACTTTGTATATGATGTGTATGCTTGATGTTTCATGTGTATTCATTATTGTATGCTTTGTGAATACTCCATGTATGTGTGAATTACGTTAGATATTTGATGTGTATGTAATCTCTTCTTACCATGCTTCGTAGACCTTTAGAATCCTAAGCTTGTGGGCTTTCATAGTTCTTAACTTGGCGTCATTCTAATGGCTTCAACATTCTAGCAAGGAAGTTTTCCTTTTCTCCATACTTTAGTGTGCATATGAATGTAAGATCATACCCTCTCCAAAGTGGAGGGTAAATGTTATGTCATAAATTATTGACACCAGCGATTTACACTAGGTTTAGCACCCTTCTAGACTGATAGACAAAATCTTGTTGAGAGAAGACCAGATTTTGAAGCACAAACCTATTCCAAGTGTCATTATCTAGGTACAAGCCCTGAAAGGACCTCAAACAACTGGACATTGGTGCTCTTTTGCTAGTGTCCTTGACTTCTGCAAAAATAAAGTTTGAGTGGCCTTGGATACATCGGCCTTGTTACCTCAGGTGTTGTAGTTTGTTATCTTTTCTTGAAAGGTTTTCCTAAAAATGAGTTGATATGCATATATAATAAGTTTACACCTCCCATTTGAACTAGATGGTAAACTAGATGAAAAAGACATTGAAGAATTGATATGATCAAAAGTGTAAAGCTCTATTGTGAAGATTATGCAGATTATGTGATGCTCTCTATTGCAAGTTTCTAACATTCATTACAGATTTCAAGGGGTGATCCTTCCTTCATTTCCATCCCTGTAGCGATCTTAAGTCATCCCATTAGGGTTTGTTTTATGGTAAAGGTAAGTTTTATTATAGCATTGCTTTTATTATTGATTTTGTCTCTTTCCTCAAAGGACACACACTCTCTCATCATCATCTTGGTTGTTGTGGAGGTGGAAACACCATTCACGGGGTTTGACTAAGGAAAGCCTCTAAAACAACCCAAACCTTCTCCACTTTCTATTTCTGCATATTTCAGAAGACCGCAAACTTGTGTGCAAGATCTGAGAGCTGATTGATGAATGTGAACCCTAACTCTTAGAAACCCCTGAAATCTAGGAAGAAACCCTAGGACACTAGTGCTCAGTCAACTTTTCTTGGTCAAAGTTGCCCTAATCTCCTA
Source organism: Cunninghamia lanceolata (assembly GCA_027924645.1). Classification (NCBI taxonomy): domain Eukaryota; kingdom Viridiplantae; phylum Streptophyta; class Pinopsida; order Cupressales; family Cupressaceae; genus Cunninghamia; species Cunninghamia lanceolata. The sequence goes on from BSBN01000934.1 coordinate 9,592,574, forward strand.
TAGTGGTCCCTGACAGCTCTACTCTTCTCATTTCAACTCCAATTTTTTGGGTCTTTAGATTTTTAAGGTACAATTTCTTTATTTTGGCATATTTTCACTATAAAACCCTAGATCTAAGTCAAACTGATTCAATCCTTGAGAAATACAACAAAGGGACAAAACCACCTATAGCTTGGCTCTCATTCAGGACTATAGCCAAGCTCAATTTGTGTTCCAATGTTTGATTGAAAGGATTGACCTAGCTAATTGACTAGTGAGATGGTCTCTCTTTTCCATTAAACAAGAAGATTAAAAATTGATATGTTGAGACAATGCACGAAGTGGAAAATATCTTCACAAAGGCTTTGGTGGCTAGTAAGTTCACCAAGTTGTAGCAACATTTTCTCCTCATCAATGTTGTCATGAAGGAGGATTGTTGTAACAACATTCTCTTCTAAATGTCAATGTACTGAGTATGATGTAAATCCTCCAATTTAATATTAAAGGTGAGAAGATTTATTCCACATGTGTTAAATGAGGTTGTAATATTAGAATGTGTTCATATTTGTTTGTGTGCATTTATCCCACATGTGTTGTACCTCATAGGTCACTATTCAAGTGACCCTATTTAATGAGGTTTCTTGTACATTGTAATTAAATAGTTGAAGTGAATTGATCAATGAAGTGAAGAGTGCCTAATATACCTCTTTTAAAATGACATTGTCTATTCACCCTTTCCTCTTATTACATATTTATTTTATTCAATGTAGTGTTATTTGTAATAGGAAGTGACTGAATAAAGCAATGTATCAAAATTAGATGAGTGAACATAGTTCTATTTGTGTCATGTTATGAGCAAACATCATATTGTATTTTCTATGTACTTTCAAAAATAGATATTTGAATGAATTACTTATTTTAATTGAGCAAATTATAAGTTTTTTCGGTGTGACATATGTGTATGAGAATCCATATGAGAAATTTCAGCACAAAGTTATTATCATGTAAGTATTAAGTTAGGGGAAGACTAGGAAGTAAATGTTCTTTGCAAGTTGTGCAATTATTTATATGTATATTGTTTCATGTGTTGATTTGGTTGTGGAAACCATAGAATTATACCATGAGATTGAGGGGGAATGCCTCAATGTGTTCTACTTTGTATAGTGTTATATATGGATCTAGTTACTCTATTATTTAGGAGGGAATGTCTTGTGTTTTACACTATTTATTATAACTTGAAGAGGAAATGCTTTAGTAATAAATTATGGAGCAAATGCCCAATTTATATGTGTTTGACCAAGTCATTGTGGCCTAACTAACTACAATTAGAAGGTCTTGTAGGATACCTAATATGGTGTTGGCTCATTATAGCTAGATTGTGTTACTAAATCAATGTGTTTTTAGATGTTTGCTCTAAGATTGATATGTTGTATTGTACTTGTGGTTCTAGAGCACTGATTTTTGATATATTTGTGATGTTAATTAGATGTGTGTATGTACATTATTGACTATGCTTGTTTCTTTTATAGTGTTGATAATATACACTCAAGATTTGTATGTTATTAAATGTGTTTAGAGTGATTTATTGGCTTATGGAAAGAAATGAAATCTAGATTACTTATATGTTTATTAAGGAATATTGTACACATATTTTCTTATTATGTTATGTACCATGCTTGTGATTTTATGTATGAATGCAAAAAACACATATTGATAAATTATAGTTAATTGTGTGGTTAGTGACTCATTGGGTTGGATCATAACAATGAGAAAACAAGTATGATTAGAATGAGTTTGGATCATTGAGGCTAAAACTGAAAGCTATTGAATTTTCTTGATTTTAAAATAAGTACTATGATAGCATATCTTTAAACAAGGCCTAAAATAAGTGTAAATCAAATGAGAAAGGATAAAGTATGTTTTTTTCTCCTTTATAAAAATGAAGCTACAATATACAACAAAATTTTAAATAACAAATGTTACCAAAAGTCAAGGGAGATCCAATACTCTAATTCCTTATTCTAAATAATTTTTTACTTTATTTTTAACATCGCATAGACATCGTGGCTAAAATATGTTCAATAAATTTTAGTAAAGAACCCAAATTAAAGTCCACATGTGACCCAAAAAAAATAGGTCAATAGGACATACAAAAATAGGTCAATAGGACATAGCTTTGTGAGAAAACTCTTCAATGAAGCATCACACTAGAGAAGATGAAAGTGAGTATCCATGGCAGGAGATATCATATATAGTGAGAAGGCTCCTCAATGAAGCATCACACTAGAGAAGATGAAAGTGAGTATCCATCGCAGGAGATATCATGTATAGCTAACAAGGATTGAGCTTGAAGAACACCCAAGACTATCTGTTATTGTCAAACTAGTAGTGCTAGCTATTAGAATGGCCTGATGGATGCAGGTTGGACAATCTTAAGTAGAAGTCAAGTACTTCACCTGGGAACTCACCTAATATCCACTTCTAATGAATGTGTGACACTCCTAGAGAAAAATATCTTTGTAATGTGTTCCTTCCACCAAGATCTTGGCTACAAGCAAGGGAAATCTCTCAATGCCAAATCAAAGAAAAATTATGTGCGAATGACATAGCAAATTTTGACTTTAATTTAAAGCTTACATCTAAATGAGATAAAGATTACAATTCTTGGTGTTATGGATATTTCCTTGAGCCATTCACAAGGATTTCCTTTTTTAATAAAACTAGGTGATATTATCTCAAAACTCTCTTTTAAAATTTATAGTACAGGATGAAAAATAACTGCATTGATATGTTCAAGCATTTCAGTGGGAGATGTGAAGCCATCAGTCTTGAGGTAGAATAGTTGTATGGTTTCGAGCATAGCCCAGTACACCTGCTTGCAATCACGAGGGAGGGCACTAGGTTGCAACAAATTTCTCAGCAGTTTTTGTGTGCTTGCATTTATAGTTTGTCTAATCCACTCAGTAGCTCTCTCAAAAGATGTCTCTGGATATTCCTTCATGAACAAGGACACATAGTTGAGCTTTCCTTGCTCAATCTCCCTCTGAAAAATATATGAAGAATTTAGTTCTTCTTCCCAGCATTCCTTGAAGATGAAATTTCTTAAGTATTGCAAAGTACTAACTTGGTTGTGATAAGTATTTAATACCTTGTAAGTCTGAATGTCATTTAAGAGGCGCCCACAAGTATTTACGAGTTGCAGAAGAATGTTGTACTCATGATGGCGAATGGTTTTCTCTGAAATTTTAGGCCCTACAAAACACATTGATGCAAAAATAATTGGTTCCAAGGAAATTGATATTTCTCCGTTTTGGAGGTATTCCTACATTGATGGTATATATCCAGTTTTGGCCCATTCAGCCTCCTTCATCATTGAGATCGCTATTCTGTACCACTGTAAAAAGAAGCACAGAGAAGTTTTCAAGGGCTATTATAGTGATGTTGCTTTGAAGATTTCTTTGAAAGAAACTTTGTTGGCATCCTGCACAATATAAATGAACTATAAAATAATTTATATTCATGGGAAAAATACACACAATTTCCCTTAAATGAATGCTGACATCCCAGCCTTGACAAGCGGAGGCATCTTGAGCAATATCATTGATAGTGTTACATAATGCAGAGAGCAAAATTTTCACATTGGCTGAGTAACTATTTAAACCTGTTGGGTCCCACCTGCAAAACATCAGAAACATCAAACAAGTACTTGGTGACTCCTGTCTAGATATTTAGATTATGGTATCCAAGGCCTCGATAAGACCATGGCCTTAATCAGTCCTCTAATTAATGTCTCTCTATAATGGTGTTTGCAATGAGAATTAATTTTAAAATGTACTATACTATTAAAATCATTATGATAGCTATTTAATTCAACAATTTCGGATATTACTCATGATACAATTACCTCCTAACAGCTTCAAGAAAGCATTGAAGCTCTTCAACAGAGCCGCCCACATCATAAAAGTCATCCATTGCTACAGTAAGAACTACATTCTTTGTCCATACGATGCGAACAGTAGACATTTCAGGGCTAAAAAGTATCGGGGCAATACAAAAATAGCAGAATAGAAGCTTTTGTCGAGCGAAGTCTAGGTCACCAAGTTTAGAATCTACATACCATCTGTTATTGTGGACAGCAACATAAACTCTTATCAAAACCTCAGTGTATCTATAAGGTTTTCATACTAATGGTGTTATTTATGTGGAAATTTCCAAAACCCCTCTAATCATGTGTATACCTACTTTTCCAACTCCTGCAAGTCCTGCTGCTGTATTGTTTGGCAGATATTGTAGTCCTTTTTGGCTACAGATAAAAAACAATCATTGCCTATATAGGGGATCCTGCAATCCATTTCGAAGACCCAATATTTAGGATTAAAGAAGTAGGTGATATAGAAGCATATAATTATAAAAATCAAAGTAACTTGAAGGGTTATATAGATATGGGGATCCATAACAATGAGCTCCATCAAAGTTACTTGTAAGAGGTCTTTCCAATCTGAATATCATCAAAACCATATGTTTCAATGTATCTTCGTTGTTCTATTCTCTCCAGACTAGCCACCCAAGGGACACCTAGTGCATACTCAACCTGCAAGGAATGGATTCAACCTCTAAAGCTCAATGAAAAGAATAATTTCAAACATTGGTCATTTGCAATTAAAAAAATAACTCAACTACCTCTTTGTCAAGGCCTTTGGGGACTATATTTTGGTTATCCATTGTAATAATGGCTTCACTTTTGGCAAGATAGTTTTCAGAGAAGGATTTTTCTTCTTCCAAAATTCTTTCACCTGGGAACATCAATTGAGATGCTTTGTACAAATTTAACATTGCAGTAATAGCTTGGCCACTCTTCTCTAGAGATGGCAGGAAGTTGCCATCTTTTAGGTAACTGAAAAAGACATCTACATGATTGTTGGTTTCATTAGTTGGAACTGAAAATGTAGTGAAAGACATAAATCATATGAAATGTCCCCAAAGTCTATACATATCTCTAGACTCTAGTATAGAATGAATGTTTGAGTTAGAAACTACCATGCCCAAAATTACATATCTATCATAAGCGGTACTCATACCTAACAAAGAAAAATATGAAAAATATTCAACAACAAAGTTTATAGGGAAAATAGGGTGTAGTTTGTTCAAAACACCTGGAGACACATCATATCCATTCCATCTTAAAATCCTGAAACTGACAGAACTGTTGATTATGTCTAATGCTGATGATATTCTCTCAATTATTTTCATTCTCTGTCCAGCATCTGTCCAGGGAGAAAATTGACTTCAAAAACTAGGAAAACCAAGCATTGAAGGTACAATACCCAATCATAAGAAAGGAATTTCAATACTCATTTGTAAGAAAGAAATCATCTATCAATTACCTATAAACATCATCTAGAACCTGCTTTATCTCATATTTGAAATGTCTTTCTATACCAAAACGCTCCAACCTATCTACCTTTAAGAGACCAGGGAAAAAATTTATGGGATAAATACTAGGCACTGCACCCAAAAAAAAAAAATTGCTGGTTAAATGTGCATGAACAAGACAAAACCTCATCAAACCATATACATGAACGTTCAAGGACAAACCTCCATCCTCCAAATTTTCTAGCATTGAATTCAAATACATAAGGCAACTGGATTTTCTAGTGTGCATTAGAACACAAGCAGTTGCGGAGGGAGAATGAAAGAGCGAGCCATCCTTGTTCTCATGTCTTAAAACTTTGGTCCAGTCAACTATGATCCGAATACCCTCAACGATGAAAATTAGGGATGGGTCGTACTCATTCATATGGTCTAGTTCTATGCTGCAAAAATGAATTAATTCTGAAGTTATAGGGAAAAAAAAAGAATTATTATTCAGGTTGAAAAGTGTTGAATTAATAAGTTAACTGCAAAAATTACCTTTTAAGGATTTCGAGCATCAATTCTATAGGAGGTGAAGCATAAGGGAGCTCCAAGCACAAGCCTCTCGCATCTTCTAACATTGCAGTGAAGATCAGATCAAAGCCAATGGGATTATACATGTCCTCATTGGCTATCTGTCCAATATTTTTTGTTATAAATCTCAAACCTGTGGAAGAATTAAGAAATGACCTCAAAATCTTACAGCATTAGGTTTGTATACATGTAACTGTAGGATCAAATCTGATTTTACTCATGGAATAATATCCTAAAATCAGAAGTCTTGGCAACAGAGTTTAGGCCCAAGCATTTATATCATAAACAAGACGAAATGTGGGATACAGGTATAGAAACATTGATGTGGAGCACCTTTAATGCAGTTTCTCCCACTTCCTGTCATCTTTCTTTTGGGTTCAGGTATTTTAGGAGTTTGATTTACTAATATTAACTCTATTCTAGTTTTTTCAGAGGATAAGGGAACAGTTATAGTTGTTAGCTATTTTTAGAAGAGTCAAAATAAGAGTGTTACTTGCTAATGCCTTTTTGAGCTGTAAACAGCGACGCTTGTGTGTTAGATAAGGGAGAGTTTTTTATATCTGTAAATATTTTCTTTTCTAATAGAAAGTGGTTCCCTGTATTTTTCTTTCAAGTTGGACGTTTTAATTATCTATACTCCACGTCTTCTCGCTGATCTCTTCTTCTCTGTTTATTGTACTTAATTCTAATTTTATATTGAGTTATCAGGTTGCAGAAAAGAGCTAGCAAAATAGAAGCATAAAAGAAAATTCTAAATCATTTTAGGATAGAAACAAAGAGTGTCTACATCATATTGGCATCAGAGCAAGTTACAGCTTTGGGTAGCAGTAAGATAACAAGTAAAGGGTGACAATTTGTTGTCCACTATTGTAAGTGGGTAGAGGATGAAGAAAAGAGAGAAGAAAGTGAGTCTTGTTCTCCACCAATGAAGGTGAAACGTGGGTAGAGGGAAAGAAATTTAGAGGTTATGTGTGAAAGAAGATATTCTAGCAAGAGATTTGGGTAAAGGTGTTATATGCAATAAAGAGTTCTCCAACAAAGAGAGTCGGGTAGAGAACTAAAGGTCCAAATAGAGGCTATCTTGTATCCTCCATTGAGAAAATAACTAGTAGAGGATATAGAGAGTTGTTCTCCATCTTGTACAGGTGGGAAAAAGATAAAGGAGTGAGGAAAGGCCCAGAGTGGTCTAGCGAGGAAGATAGTAATAGTGGGGTAAGTATGTAAAAAGTATGCAAGAGATGTATGAGAAGCTTACAAACCAAATGGCTGAGTTGAAAGTTACATTAAGAGTAACACAAGTTTGAGTGGAAGTTAAGGCAAGGACATGGAAGAAGAGGAGTGGTCCTATACACCCATGCTAGAGATTGAAGAGTTGAAGAAGTTGTTAGAGGTTGTGCAAGCCACTATAGACATTCTAGAAGGGATGTTGCTACTGTAAGGGAACTAGTAGAAGAAGAAGATCTACCACTAGAGGAAGATGAAGATGTATTAGTAGAAAACCCTAAGGAGTTGAAAGGTTTAGATAACTACAATGATCAAGATAAAGGTTGGGAGTAGCCCCTTAAGCAAGATAATGACTATGAGAAATTATGAAGTGGCTTAATTTTAGAAGGAGAAGATGTTCTTCCATGGGAAGAAAATAAAGAGGGTTAAGTAGATAGAAGAGAAGATGTATTTCCTTAGAGAAGATTGAAGAAGAGGGGATTATGAGATATGCAAATTTGGAAGCTGTAATGGTGGCCTATGAAGACCCTATATTCCTATTCAAAGAGGTGACAAAAGAAATAGAGAGGCTATTTTAGGAAGCATTTAAGAAAGAGGAATTAGAAGTAAGGTAAACATTTCTCATACTGTAGTAGGACAAATGCTATTGAAGATGACTAGGAAGAGGTTGTATGTTCCCTTGAAGAAGATGAGATGGTTGTGGAAAGTGAAGAGAAAGAACATGAGCATCTAGGTGTAGTAGTGGTGTTTGACCAAGTAGAAGAAGCATTCTAGAGTGAGTTGGGTGATCCTTTTGATGAAATCATGAAGATTTAAATATACCAAGGAGATTCCATTTCAATTGAATTGAATGAGTTATTTAATGTTGTAATGTAAGTAGTACCAAAGGAGGATGTGGAGGTTTTAATAAGCTTAGTAATAGAGGACATGGAAAATCATTTAGAAGTCATAAGTTATGATGAGACCATTTCCATACATGATGCAAAAGAGGAGGAACACATTCATTGGGAATTGATAGATATAGCTAGCAAATTTACCTCAAGAGAATGGCAAAGAGGAGGATAGACATAATTAAGCATAAGAGACATAGTGGGTCATTGAATCAAAACGAAAAAGTACATATGACAATAAGGTGAGTTGAAAAGGAAAAAGATAGAAGTGGTCACAAACTAAGAAGTACTTGATATGGTGGAAAGGAACATTGTGGCCATGGAAACTAACCAAAAGAGTGGTTCTACGACTCATCCTATGTTTGTGAGCACTATGCTGGAAAAATTCCTACCTCAAGTGTATGATGTAGGACCATCCTTGGTTGACCACAATCTACATCACCCAAAAAAAGGGAGAAGAATAATAACATTTTTAAATTTCTAATTATTTGCTTTGTGTTTTCTATTATGATTTAGGTTTTCACGTTTTATCAAGTAATTCATTGTCAACATTACTGTCCACATATATTCAATGTTGGAACAATTGTTTTCCATGATTCTTGGGAACTTTAATAGTAGCTTTGGGGAATCACAAGAGTTCCATTAATCTTCCTCAAGCATCTACCATGTAAAGTAGAGATATGACATTCAAAAGCCAAAAAAATTTTGGGTGGAATGGGGCAAACATAGTGATCTATCATCTACTTTGCAAATAACTTTAGCAAGATCCTAAACAACCTCTATAAAGTATAGCTTGCAAAATTAATGTCGGCATGTTCTAGTACCATAAAAAGATCATATTTGGAAATGGTAGAGATAGAACGGAGTTGGATGCATGAGCTAACAAGAATATGAGGAGAGGATACATTCTTCAATTATGGATTAGTGGAGAAAATAAATACAACTAGAGATTCTAGTAACTACTTATGGTACACATGACAATTATTGACATGGAGGACAATGAAGCATTCCTTAAATATAGTACTTAGCAAGTTCTTCATGTAGAGTCCCTGGGACGTGATTTAAATGGTTTTAATCAATGTAAAGTATGCAGAAAGTGAAGTAAAGAAAATGAGTAGCTATCAAATTTTAAAAAACCTATTACTATTTAATTGTTGCCATAGCTAAAATATTTACTTGAAAAATAATGGTTGGCTATACATAAAATAATCTTAATGTCAATTGGTTTGAAGAGCTAATGGATGTTATAGAGGAAAATATGTTTGTTGATGGAGGCCAAAACATTCAACAACAAAAGAGGATAGTATATATTGTTTCTTTTGTATTCTGGTAAATAATAGATTAGATGTCAATAGAGTACTTTTGGGATTTGATTTGATAAAGGGTATATATATATATATATATATATATATATATATATATATATATATATATATATATATATATATATATATATATATATATATATATATATATATATATATATTCTTATGTTGATAATGCAAATTAATGGGTTTTAATGGAATTATACTTTGTTAACAATTTTAAAACACAAGTAGTCTTTGTAAATGGTTTGTGTTGGTGAAATGTCTTAGAAAACTATTTGTAGTTGGGAACTTGGTGTGTTATTTTTATTCAAGAATTTACTTAGGTTGCAAGGATTAGGTGGTCCTTAATTGGAACCCCTTTCTTGACTACAAGCAATAATAGGAAAGTAAAGAGAAAGAAATTTGAAGCAAAGGTAATTAAGAGATGTGCAAAGGTGAAAAAGATTAGTAGGAATAAATACTCATCTTGTGAGAAAGAGTTGTTTCTAGAGAGAAAATCCATAATGTCTAGGATTAGCCAAGGGATGGAACTACTAGAACAAGGAAAGATTAAATCCCTTAAGGAGTTAGCATAGTTACTAGGGGATGGAAGACCCTTAGATGTGCTCTAAAAGGAGTTTGGGAGAGAGGAGATATATGAATGTGATGAAGATGAAGAAGATGAAAGGGATGAAGATGTTGAGATGTGTTACGATGAAGAAATGGAGAATATTAATGAGTACCATGGAAGAGGAGAAGATTTATAAACTGCATTGAATTAGAATGTAGCCTCTCACTAGAGATGGCCCAAGATGTTGTAGCTATGGAAGTAGTCCACATTAGAGATGAAACAACACTAGAGATAGAGATCTTTAAGGACCCAATACTTGATGAAGGCATAGTAACATTAAAGAACACAAAAAAGAAGCAATAGTTGCCCTAGAGGGATGTCTTGAAAAGAGAGAAGAAGACATCTCTTCCTTAGAACAAATGAGAATGATTAAGGGATGGATTATTTCACATAACTTATTGTCTAATACTATTGCAAGTGCAAAAGCTTGTGAAATAAAGGAGGATGATGCAAACGAAGATTTTTCTTACATAATTAACTAAAGATTTATAGACATCAGAAAAACGACAGGAATGGAAGACATCCTCATAAAAGAGAGAAAAGCTAAAAATGATGGCAATAGTAATGAAGCAACAAAAGGTCTCCTTTTCAATGGAAAAACAAGCAATGCGAAAATCCAAAATGGTGGTGGAGGAGGACAACAAGAGGTGAGAATAAGACCATAAGAAAATGGAAAATTAGAAAGAGAAAAATTTGGTGGGGGAGAATAGTCCATGGTCCAACAAGTAGTTAGAAGCAAAGGAAGAAAAAAAGTGAAAAATTTTAGAGGTATTTAACTTGGTGGAAGGAAATGTCATGGCTTAGTTCTTCAAGTCAAAAGGATGACTGTGAGTAGTCAAGTTCTCAAGTTATATTTGCATTTTATCTTTAATGGAAATAGATTTTGGGTAAAAATGCTCTCTAACCTAGAAAAATGCTCAAAATTTTAGGAAGATGGGGAGGATGTGAAACACCTTAGTGCAATTTATCCCACTTCCTATCAACTTTCTTTTGGGCTCACATATTTTAGGAGTTTGTCTTTACTAATATTAGCACTACTCTATTTTTTAGGGGATAAGGAAATGTCTATAATTATTATCTTTTTTTAGAGTTAGAGTTAAAATAGGCGTGTTACTTGTTGATGCTTTTTTGGGCTGTAGATAGAAACACTTGTGGGTTAGGTAAGAGGGAGCTTGCGAGATTTGTAAAAATTTTCTTTTCTAATAGATACATGGTTTCCTATATTTTTATTTCATGTTAGAAGTTTTAATTATCTATTCTCCGTGTCTTCTTGATGATATCTTCTTCCCTATTTGTTGCATTTAATTATAATTCTATATTTAGTTATCAAGTTAGAAAATAGAGCTAGCAAACAAAAGCATAAAAGGAATTTTTGCATCATTTCAAGACAAAAAAGGAGTGTTTGCATTATATGTGAACTAAAAATAGGCTAGTTCTCCCATTTGTATCTAAACAAGTATGCTAATTATATGATTAGGTTTTTTTATTTTCCATAACAATGTACAAAAAATCATATAACTTGTAGAACACTAGCAATAGAAAGGAGCTATATATAGTCAAATAAAATGCAGATAAATATATTGCTCAAGTAAATAAGATTGTAATTCAAAATTCTTGCAAGAGACAAAATTTGTTAAATTTATCCTTTTTGGATACCAAATAGAACTATTTACATCTACTTACATCTCTATCTCTTGTTTACAAACATTGAACAACCACTCAAATAGATTACTTTGCATGATTTACATGCTTTCTAAGATTTCACTAACAATAAATCAAAGAAACCTTCTACCATGTAGGAAACTATGATGACTCTAGTACATTAGGGTTTCTCGGTTGTAATCAAGGCCAAGATAGACTATTGCAAGAATACACAGACATATTTCATAATTTGGTGTCAGAAACAAGAATCTAATATTCATAATACAACCTTGCTTTGAAGTACCATTTAGTTTTGAGACCCCATATTCAATCCAATATAGATTCATTGTAGATCTCTTCCATTAGAGAATCCAAAAGTTTGCTCGTAAATTTTAAGAAAAGGCAACTTTTGAGAGCAAGATAGGAGATTCAAATTCATATAACAAGATACAATCTAATCCCTCAAATCAAAATTCCAAACTAGGGAATGGTCATTAGTCCCATCCATAAAGGAAGAAATAACCACAACATGATCAAAACACTAAACAATCCAAGACTAGCAAGTGGTGTACAATTCATAATTCCAACACTCACTCTACAAAAGAATGTTGTGATATAAATATTCTTCTTACACAACTTGAGATGGAAGGTACCAACACTACCACAACATGAGATAGAGGTAAAAAAATCATAGAGATGGAGCCTAGTGCCATGGTAGGTACCACAAATATGTATACTTCCTTTGTAGACACCGAGTGATAAAAATAATATTTCACTCTCAAATGTGGATCAATGGATAGCTAGTGCATTTCATAGTTGATAATGCAAGCCAAAATAACCTAATTTATCTTGAAGTAGTTTGGATTTTTAACTTGCCAGTAATTCCTCACCCATAACAATACTCAATTGGATGCTTTAGTGTAGGTTCTAAGAAACATGTCACTTAATAGTGTCAACTAGTGTACAACATTAAACCTTTCTAAGATGTGGTCCTTCATGATGTCACACCATTAGAGGTATGTGATGTTCTACTTGGACAACCAATATCTTTATCATCAACATGTAGTATTTGAAGGAAATCTTGGAAATTTATAGTCATAAATGTTAGTGATAGAAGATACCACATACTAGAGGTAGAACCAAAAATTTCATTCATCAACACCAAGTAGTCTAACAGAATAGCAAGTTATCGAAAGAAAGTTGTGCTTTTTATTGTGAGACCTAAATAGAAAATTGTCCTTGTAGTAGAAAAACACCACTCCTACAACTATATCAAAAATCCTATAGAGTTGAACCATGAGTTGGTAGAGTACAAGGATATCTTTTTGCCACTAGAGTGAGTCCCTACACATTGTGATAAGGAATAACATTGATTTGATTCCTAGACCATATATTATTTTTAGAGAATGAGGAGATCAAGCAACAAGTATATGAACTTGCGGAGAAGGGACATATCAAACCAAGCTCATCAACTTGTGGAAACCCAATCACGCTGGCACAAAAGAAAGATGGCACATGGAGGTTATGCATTGAATGTAGAGCTATAAACAAGATCACCATGAAGAAATGCTACCCTCTTCCAAAGATTGAGGACTTGTTGGACTAGCTCTATGATGCAATGTTCAATTACCAAGATTGATCTTAAGTCTAGGTATTATCAAATTCCTATTATGTCCACAAATATCTAGAAGACAACCTTCAAGGCTAGAGAAGGTTTGTTTCAGTGGTTAACCATACCCTTTGACCTAAACAATGCTCTAGCTAGATTCATGTGGATGATGAATGACAGTCTCAGGCCATTCACCACTTCATTCATTGTTGTTTACCTTTATGATATCTTGATCTTTAGCAAGACTTGGGATGAGTACCTTTTCCATATTAAGCAAGTACTTGACACTTTCTAAAAACATAAGTTGTATGCAAACATAGAGAAATGTTCATTTCCTAAGAAAGAGATATATTATTTAGGTTACAGTGTAGGATATTCAAGTCATCTAGGATTGGTTACAACCATAGAATCTCATAGAGCTTCACAACTTCTTGGGATCAACAAACTTGTATATACTTATTTTTTCATGTGTCTTGGCTATCGAACCAAGTTACAAGAGGTGGTGCCAAAGAAAGGTTAATTTAAATTAAAACGCAATAGAAATAATTTGAAGACTTTAAAAATGTAGACTCTATTCTATGCCAATCCTTGCACTATCAAATTTTTAACAACCACTCAAGATTGAGACTGGTCCATCCAAGTATGCACTTGTAGTAGTTCTCACTCAATATGGTCATTTGATTGCACACCACAACAAGACATTCACTATGCTAGTCAGAAATTACCCAACATATGTTTGAGAGCTTTATGTACTTGTCAGGCATTTAAGTATTGTAAGCATTATATTTTGGGCAAGGAGACTGTGATCCACATAAATCACAAGTTGCTTCAATTCTTGTAGATAGCATAAGTTGTAGCAAGAATGGCATCAAAAGGGGTCTTCATATCTTTAGTAGTTCCATCTAAATTTCAAGCATAATAAGGGAACAACCAATCTAGACATAGATTATTTGAGTTGCCCACCAATTCAAGCTCTTCTCTTTGTTCTTGATGCTCATGAGCATAAACTCAACACATGGTAAAAAATATATCCTTCTAACAAGGATTTTATAGAAATCTATGAAAATTTCTTTATGGTAAATCAGATCAAGATTTCTACTTGTAGGATACACTCCTCTATCACCTTGGGCATTTGTACATTTGGCATGAGGCAGAAATATATAAATTAATTTTAGAGACTTATTTTAACAAGTTTTTAGGATATTTTAGAGTGGGAAAATAGTTGTGGTGTTGTAAAAATATTTATTTTGGCCACACCTTAGGTCATATGTCAACAAATACATCAAGTCACGTATTACACTTACAATTTCCAAGCTAGTCAACAGGTAGGATATGCACACAACTTTTGTAGTTCTAAAGAGACCTTGAAATTTTATTTGCTTGGATTTCCTCTTAGGATAACATGCAACCAAAAATGGTCATGATTGTGTTTTTGTATTGGTTGATATATTTTCTAAATGGTAATTTTGATTCCTTGTAAGAAAAACATCACAACTCTAGAAATAACTCACCTATATTTGTAGAATGTTTGGATCCACATTAGAATTCTAGGATCTATCATTTCAGATAGAGATATCAAGTTCTTTAGTAATTTAAATATAAAGCACTTTGGTCTATGATAGACTCAAAGTTGAATAAATCTACTACATTTCATCCCTAAAATAATGAATAGATGGATGTTGTTAATAGGATGATAACATGCATCTTCTTAGGGTGTATAATTCAAAGAAGCATCACACATGGGATGAAATTATACCTTTTATTCAATATAACTATAGATCTTTTCATAACTCTATAACACACAACCCTTTCCATGTTTTCTTAGGTTTTCAACCATTGGTACCCATTGATGTAGCTTATCCTATTCTTCCATCAACAATAGAAAATCCTTCACCTCAAAAGGAAGTTGAAAAAGTTGCTTCATTCATTGAGCATATACAACAAACTCAATAGCAAGTGCATACTATTATGTAGTAGTATAATGCAAAAATACAAGCAACGCCATGACAAGCATAAGACACTCCACACCTTTCAAGTTAGTGATTGAGCATGGATACATCAATAGAAAGGGATATTGATAAGATCTTACCATAAGATTTTTCCACTTTCATACATGTCCTATAGAATCACCAAGCAAGTCTAGGAGATAATTCATTTGAGCTCAATCCACTTGCCTACCTTGGGTTGCATCAAATTTTAAATGCAAAACTCTCATGTCCATGATTTCCTCCTTTGTTAGATTGTTACGATGTTACAAAGACACTTTAGTAGACAAAGATCACTATAAAATGTAATAGTATGATTGGATCAAGTCATTGGTACTAATAAAACAAAGAAGACAATAAGAGATCCCTCTCTTTTAAGTCATCAGTAGTTCAAGTTCCTTCCTAGGAAAAATGGTTGATTGAAGTTGAGGTTGCAAGTTAGTATCCACATTTTTTACCACACCTACTTGCAATGGGGACCATTACTATTCAACGAGGGGTAACTAATCTAGTGCAGGACCACCAAGGGCTTGGAGCCCATGTGTATATATGTTTGCATTTTGTTGTGATGTTTTGAATTTTCAAAATAGGGCAGAGCGGGAAGGAGTTTATACCTATTCACTTTTGAAATTCATTGGGGTGAGAGAGGAAAGAGTTACACCGACGGTTGTGTTCGAACGTGGCATCGGCATAAGATGCATCTTGGTTCGCCGAGGATATTGTATTTTGGTCTATCGGCAAGAGAGACGTCGTCGGGATAACAAGTATGGAGTCTACCGACGCTATGGTGTCTCACCGATGACCAAGTGAATTAGTCTAGCCGAACAGAGAAGTATACCGGCAGGAAGTTATACTGACGGGATAGAATGGTCGGCAAGACTAATGATATTGGAGACTGATGGAATAGTTTCACCAACGACCAAATGTTTGGCCGACGGAGAGTTGCCATAAGCATATCGGCATGAGATTTATTGTCGGCAGGAGAATGGATGGGGTTGCCGATGGGAGGAGTCTCGACGATGGGGACACATCGGCAAGAGGATGGTGAAGTTACGCCGATAGAACATCGGCAGGAGAACGGTGAAGTTACACCGATAGAAGGAGCATCGGCATGACCGACGATATCGGCGAATAGGTTTTAAGTTATACCGACGGGGGTTAGTCTTGGTGAAAGTAAATTTGATGCAAAACACATCGGCGAGAGAAATAACATTGGCGGAGGAATTGAAGGTTTGGCCGATGCTAAAGTCACGCCGATAGTTGGTTTAGAAGGTGCCATCGGCAAGATGGAGTTTATCGGCAAGAGCAGTTTAGAAGCTGCCAATAGTTGACGTCTCGCCGATAGGCGAGAACCAAACCGCAAACAGTTACGTCGGAGAGAAATGGTCCATCGGCGGAAGAGACTTAGGCTAGGCCGATAGTCATCCATTTTGCCGATACAATGTGTTGGAGAGACATCATGGTAAGTCTGGCCGACTGTCAAGAAAATGCAGAATTCAACCAGCAGTTAGAATACGAACCATCTGGTAACTGAACCGTCCTGTAACGGACATGGAATTCATATAAAATGTAACATTCTTCCTGTAGAGAGGGTAGAGAGGAGAAGAATCGAAGAAGTAAATTTTGGTGTGTGAAGCACTTGAATGTAATCAGAATTTTTGAATAGAAATAAAATACAGTAGTTCGATCATTTGTATATTCTGTTCTGTTTTCACTTATCATTCTGAAATAGATTAGTCATTTCTGTTTCTAAAATTTTGTTTTCTTTTGTAAACCATGACTCTGTTTTGATGATTCTTCAAATCCCAATGTACAGTATGGAGATCATCAAATAGAGCCATGATTTTTGTTTGTTTTTCTTTTGTGGGGTGGTCGGATTGCTGGCTAGAAGAAATGCATGCTTGTTCTAGGCGAGCTCAGTGAGGAGTCCGGCTAGATAGACAAGTAGGATAAATAGATTTGCAGAGGTGGAAAAGTAGAGAGAAGGAAAGTGAGCACCAAGCAATCTAGACCCTTGAACAGAGTGAGAAGGGTGGGCAACGGGCTCGGAAAGTTATGTGCCATTGAGGCAGTATCTGGGAAGCAGTGGGGACAATGTATGTGTCCCACACCAAGCAGAGAAGTAGAGTTTTCCATCTCTGCAAAGAGTATGTCTTTTAGCACTTTGAATTGGTAGGAAGGCTAGTGTTGTCAATAGTCTTGTACACCTACAGGATGCAGAGCAGGTAGCCTAGAGTCCTCCCTATCAAATTGGTATCAGAGCAGTAAGATTTGGGTTATTCCTAGATAGGAATAGAAGAGTTGTATGTCATCACCGAGTTCAAGTGAGTCTGTTAGTTCATCCAAGAAAATGGTGACTAATGCAGAGTTAGCAAAGAAGGTTGAGGATCAAGAAGAGGAGAATAGACTCCTACAAGAAAGACTAACAGAAATGGAGAGTAAGCTAGGCTTAATGTTGCAAAAGACTGAGGAAGTCAGCCAGAGAGTTAAATATTCTGAGGATAAGGGAAAAGGTGTGCCTATAGAAGATGAAGAGCCCACACCTGATCCTAAATTGGAAGAAGAACCATTCTTGAAAGCTTTGAAAGCAATGAGTGGTAAAACATTGGAAGGAGTACCACTTTTCAGTGGGAAAATGGACCCAGATTTGGTCATGGAGTGGATAGAAGGAATTGAAAATCACTTTGAATGTGATGGTGTAAGCGAGGCACAGAAAGTAAAGGTGGCCAAATCCAGACTCAGGGGAGCTACCTTAACCTGGTGGAAATTTGTGCAGACTGAAAGAGCAAAAGAAGATAAGAAGCCCATAGCTACTTGGAAGGGAATGGTAGCTAAAATTAAAGAAGCATATATGCCAGAAGATTATGAAATACAGCTGCACAGGAAGAGACAGAATCTAAGACAAAAGGAATTAGATGTCAATGCGTACACTGAAGAATTCCAAAAGCTATGCTTAAGGTCCAAAGTAATGGAGGATGAAAGCATAAAGGTAGCAAGGTACCTTAATGGTCTGAAGTGGAATATACAAGAAGAAATCAATTTATTGTGCCCTACCACAGTGCAAAAATGCTATCAGCTAGCACTGAAGGTGGAGGAAAAGAATAAGAGGAAACAAGACTCAAATAGCAGAGGAAGAGGAAGAGGCAGAGATAACAGAGGACACAGAGGAGGTTTTGGTGGAAGGAATACTGACAATAGATCCCAAGCAGAATCCAAACTCACAGAGCAGAGTGGGGAGTCAAGTGGTAGAGGAAACCACAAAGGAAGAGGATCTAACAGAGGAAGGTCAGGAGGATCAGGCAGATGATCCTATTTCACCAACATGAAGTGTTACAACTGTGGCAATCTAGGTCATCCAGCATATAGGTGTCCAGAAAAGGCCACATCCTCTTCTCAAGGAGGTGATAAGAGAAATCACTATGTCCAAGATAATGCATCCAGCAGCCAGTCACCTGAGGTCAATCTAAACTCAGAAGATGGAGAGAACTTGATGATAAGGAGAACTTTGATGAAGGAACCAGTAAAGTCTGAACCAAGCCAGAGGAGAGCACTATTCAGAATCAAGTGCAAGATTTTGAATAAGGTATGTAAAATTATCATAGACTCAGGATCCACTGATAATATTATTTCTGATGAGGCAGTTAAGAAACTGAATTTGAAAAGAATTACTCATGCAAACCCATATAGAGTCACATGGTTGAATAAGGGTCAACATGTGGTAGTAAATGAACAAAGTTGGGTAGAGTTTAGTATAGGTGGCTACAAGGATAAGGTATTATGTGATATACTACCCATGGATGCATGCCATCTCTTATTGGGCAGACCATGGCAGTATGACCGAAAAGCAGTACATGATGGTGAGAAGAATGCCTATTCTTTTCAGAAGGATGGAGTCACCTATAAGATTCAGTCATTGGAGGATGAAGATGCAGTTCAGATAAAGAGTCCTAATATCTTGGTTGTGAGTGGAAAAGAGTTTCTGAATACTCTTAAGGAAGATGGTATTGGTTATGCCATCATAGTGAAACCAAAAGAAGGACAGCAGGGGAAGAAGACAGAGATTCCCAAAGAAGTGCAGCCTATACTGGAGAAGTATAAAGGCATAATCAGTGATGGTACACCAACCACATTGCCTCCACAGAGAGCAATAAGCCATCAGATAGACCTGATTCCAAGAGCATCTTTGCCAAACAAGGCACCTTACAAGATGACTCCAGATCAGCACAAAGAGATTTCCAGGCAAGTGCAGGAATTGCTAGATCAAGGATTGATCAGGAAGAGTATTAGTCCTTGTGCAGTGCCCACAGTGTTGGCACCCAAGAAAGGAGGATCATGGAGATTGTCTACAGATGCCAGAGCCATAAACAAGATAACTATAAGGTATAGATTCCCAATTCCCAGAATTGAAGATCTCATGGACTGTATTGGAAAAGCAAAGTATTTCACCAAGATAGACCTGAAGAGTGGTTACCACCAAATAAGAATCAAGGAAGGTGACGAGTGGAAGATAGCCTTCAAGACCACAGAAGGACTGTATGAATGGCTTGTTATGCCATTTGGTCTATCAAATGCACCTAGCACTTTTATGAGACTCATGAATGAAGTCCTAAAGGATTACATTGGAATTGGTATACCTTGGTTTTGTGGTGTCCCAGGGAGAGTTGAAGATGGACAAGTCCAAAGTAGAAGCCATATTGAGCTGGCCTACTCCCAGAGCAGCCACAGAGGTGAGAAGTTTTCATGGCTTAGCCCAGTTTTACAGAAAGTTTATCAGAAATTTCAGTGGAATATGTGCACCTATGTTGGATACAATTAAGGGTGGAATGAAAGCAAAATTCAGGTGGACACCAGCTGCAGATAGAAGTTTTGAAAGGTTGAAGAAAGAGGTAGCAACACAACCTATTTTGTTGTTGCCTAGTTTTGATAAGCTATTTACTATTGAATGTGATGCAAGTAATATAGCTGTGGGAGCAGTGCTAAATCAGGAAAACAGACCTGTAGCCTTTTTCAGTGAGAGACTGAATGAAGCAAAGAGTATGTACTCTTCATATGACTTAGAGTTGTATGCTCTAGTCCAAGCATTGAGGAAGTGGAGACATTATCTCCTACCTAAAGAATTTGTGGTCTACACTGATAACCAAGCTCTAAGTTTTCTGAACTCACAGGATAAGTTAAGCAGCAGGCATATCAAATGGATGGAGTACCTGCAGTCTTATACCTTTACAATTAAGCATAAGAAGGGGCAGCTGAACAGAGTTGCAGATGCTTTGAGCAGAAGATTGCTCACAGTGCAGGAAGTGAAATTGAGGAGCATTGGGATTGAAGATTTCAAGAATCTTTACCAAGATGATGAAGATTTTGCTGAGGCATACAAGGTATGTCAAGATTTTGAGAATCACTTTCACAGTGAATTTGCAGATTTCACCTTACAGCAGGGATTGCTATTCAAAGGTGGACAATTATGTGTGCCAAGAGGATCTATGAGAGAAAATCTCATACAGGAGAAGCATAATGGCAGTCTGAGCGGCCATTTTGGTCTGAACAAGACACTGGAGCTACTCCAAAGGTTCTATCATTGGCCAAGGATGCACAGAGACATCAGAAGGTATGTAGAGCAGTGTACCGTATGTCAGAAGGCCAAGGGAACCACTTCTAATGCAGGACTGTACCAACCCTTACCCATTCCTTCCAGGCCATGGGAATGTGTAAGCATGGATTTTGTAGTTGGTTTGCCTAAGACTAAGACTGGTTATGACAGCATATATGTAGTTGTGGACAGGTTTAGCAAGATGAGTCATTTCATTCCCTGTAAAGTGACTCATGATGCCAGTCATATAGCACACTTATTTTTCAAAGAAGTGATCAGAATTCATGGACTTCCAGCAAGCATTGTGTCTGACAGAGATGCTAAATTCATGGGGCATTTCTGGAAAACATTGTGGTAGAGATTGGGAACAAATTTGTCTTTCAGTTCAGCATATCACCCACAAACAGATGGTCAGACAGAGGTGGTAAACAGGACATTGGGCAACCTGTTAAGGTGTATAACCAAAGAATATGGACAGAGTTGGGATCTTGTCATTCATCAGGCAGAATTTGCCTATAATGACAGTGTGAATAGGACTACTGGTAAGAGTCCATTCGATATAGTCTATGGAATGCATCCCAGAGGTATATGTGAGCTCAAGATTATGGGAAACATGGAGAACAGAAGTGGACATGCAGAGGATTTTGCACAATCCATGAAAGAAGTGCATGAGCAGGTGAAGAAAACCTTGATAGAGAACACACAGAAGATCAAGGACAGAGTAGATGCCCACAGAAGGGATATTCAGTTTGAGGTTGGTGATTTGGTCATGGTTCATTTGAACAAAGCCAGATTACAGAAAGGGATACCAACCAAATTGCAGATGAGACGGATTGGTCCTTGCAGAATTCTGAACAAGTATGGCAACAATGCCTATAGGATTGATTTGCCCGCAGACTTGGCAATTTCCCCAGTGTTCAATGTTCAGGACTTGGTGCCATATAAAGGTCCTCATTCAGCAGCAGGGGAATCTCGTGCAGAAGCTACACAGACAGTGAATGATGTCACCTTGCCTCCAAAAATCACACCACAGGCTGAGAGAATTTTGGATTCTCGCGTGCAGAAGCAGACCAGACATGGTGTGTACATGGAGCACCTGATCAAGTGGAAACAGTTGCCTGAAGCAGAGGCTACCTGGATTGCAGAGTCAGAGTTCAAGAAATGGGGCATTGATTTTGCCTTGTTGTCACCGGAGGTGACTTGACTTCTTCCACACAGGGGGAGTATGGTGCAGGAGCACCAAGGGCTTGGAGCCCATGTGTATATATGTTTGCATTTTGTTGTGATGTTTTGAATTTTCAAAATAGGGCAGAGCGGGAAGGAGTTTATACCTATTCACTTTTGAAATTCATCGGGGTGAGAGAGGAAAGAGTTACACCGACGGTTGTGTTCGAAAGTGGCAACGGCATAAGATGCATCTTGGTTCGCTGAGGATATTGTATTTTGGTCTATCGGCAAGAGAGACGTCATCGGGATAACAAGTATGGAGTCTACCGACGCTATGGTGTCTCACCGATGACCAAGTGAATTAGTCTAGCCGAACAGAGAAGTATACCGGCAAGAAGTTATACTGACGGGATAGAATGGTCGGCAAGACTAATGATATCAGAGACTGATGGAATAGTTTCACCGACGACCAAATGTTTGGCCGACGAAGAGTTGCCATAAGCATATCGGCATGAGATTTATTGTCGGCAGGAGAATGGACGGGGTTGCCGATGGGAGGAGTCTCGACGATGGGGACACATCGGCAAGAGGATGGTGAAGTTACGCCGATAGAACATCGGCAGGAGAATGGTGAAGTTACACTGATAGAAGGAGCATCGGCATGACCGACGATATCGGCGAATAGGTTTTAAGTTATACCGATGGGGGTTAGTATTGGTGAAAGTAAATTTGATGCAAAACACATCGACGAGAGAAATAACATCAGCGGAGGAACCGAAGGTTTGGCTGATGCTAAAGTCATGCTGATAGTTGGTTTAGAAGGTGCCATCGGCAAGATGGAGTTTATCGGCAAGAGCAGTTTAGAAGCTGCCGATAGTTGACGTCTCGCCGATAGGCGAGAACCAAACCGCAAACAGTTACGTCGAAGAGAAATGGTCCATCGGCGGAAGAGACTTAGGCTAGGCCGATAGTCATCCGTTTTGCCGATACAATGTGTTGGAGAGACATCGTGGTAAGTCTGGCCGACTGTCAAGAAAATGCAGAATTCAACCAGCAGTTAGAATACGAACCGTCTGGTAACTGAACCGTCCTGTAATGGACATGGAATTCATATAAAATGTAACCTTCTTCCTGTAGAGAGGGTAGAGAGGAGAAGAATCGAAGAAGTGAATTTTGGTGTGTGAAGCACTTGAATGTAATCAGAATTTTTGAATAGAAATAAAATACAGCAGTTCGATCATTTGTATATTCTGTTCTATTTTCACTTATCATTCTGAAATAGATTAGTCATTTCTGTTTCTGAAATTTTGTTTTCTTTTGCAAACCATGACTCTGTTTTGATGATTCTTCAAATCCCAATGTACAGTATGGAGATCATCAAACAGAGCCATGATTTTTGTTTGTTTTTCTTTTGTGGGGTGGTCGGATTGCCGGCTAGAAGAAATGCATGCTTGTTCTAGGCGAGCTCAGTGAGGAGTCCGGCTAGATAGACAAGTAGGATAAATAGATTTGTAGAGGTGGAAAAGTAGAGAGAAGGAAAGTGAGCACCAAGCAATCCAGACCCTTGAACAGAGTGAGAAGGGTGGGCAACAGGCTCAGAAAGTTATGTGCCATTGAGGTAGTATCTGGGAAGCAGTGGGGACAATGTATGTGTCCCACACCAAGCAGAGAAGTAGAGTTTTCCATCTCTGCAAAGAGTATGTCTTTTAGCACTTTGAATTGGTAGGAAGGCTAGTGTTGTCAACAGTCTTGTACACCTACAGGATGCAGAGCAGGGACCATTACTATTCAAGGAGGGGTAACTAATCCAAGAGGATCTAGGCCACTCAAACTTACCATAAATCACATGAATTGCATGGTGGACTATTGATTTTTTTTAGCAAGATCCTCATCATAGTTAGTACCCTTTCTCTAAACTGTATGTCACAATTCCACATCAATAGTATCACACAACTCATTCTATCCAAACAATTGTGAGAAGTTATGACAATTATTATAGAAATATGAACCATCACTTTCTAACCGATGCATCATATTCCTCTCTCTTGTATAAATATGTACATATAGCCATTTTTTATAGCTAGATAGTGGATTGAACAATAAGAAGAAGGAACATACATCTAAATTCATATAGATCTTAATATATAGAACTAAGAGTAATATAATATTGTTTTTAAAATTCTAACTATTTGTTCTCAATTTCTATTGTTCAATATTCTTTGCATATGTGTTAAAATGTCTATCATACATAAATCTCCTACACTTAGAACCTAATTGAATCTCCTTAATTGGGTTGTCGACAAGGCTTTACACTTGATTTGTAGTTTAACCATTGACCCTGAACATATCTTAAAGAAATTGGCCAATATTGGCTAAAAATGTTAGTTAAATAGTTCGATGGGACCTCATTATTATAGGTTACATGTGCCAAGTTCTTCATTTTACTGTATGGAACTATCCTCAAAGTAAAAATAGGAGGTCAAAACTATTCCAAAGAACTGTATCATAAACATATTGGCTTTATTACCCTTAAATAATAGATGGTGAGATGTAAGCACATTTACAAGTCCCCCTAGGTGATTGAATTAATTTGGTTGTCATAAAAAGGGATGAAATCCTGTATGTATCTATGATTCTATATGAAGTCTATGATAATTATATGGTCACCTTTTTCATTTCATCCACCAAGTATATACATTTGAAGGGTGTAAAATAAACCCTAACAAACTTAACTATAGGTCCTCTACCATAGAGAAGTTTTGAACAAATTATTCTATCCTGAGATAAATTGTGGGTGGATGTAGAACTAATGTTGGTTTTGTTCATTACATTTTCCTCCAAACACTTCTTGTCTCTTACTTCATGTTGTCTTATAGCTAGTTGGAAAGCCAAACAAGAGAATATTATATAAATTTTAACAAAAAAACATTCATGAGATATAGTAGCATATATTTATAAGAAAATTTGTCATAGGCTAAATTTGATTGAGGGGAAAGAAAGAGTCTTACCCATTTCCACATTTTGAATACCAAGATTCCATGTTCTAAGTGCTATAAGGCATGCCAAAATGTGAGAGAGGCGGTCTTTAATACAATGCAAGTCTAATAATCCCCAAGATCCATCCCAAAGTTGATTTTCCATTATCCATGAAAGACATTGTGGGAACTGTGGTAATTGAGTGTTTTCCAAAGAGGGGACCATGGCTACCCAGGCTGTATCATAAGCAAAAACAAATGTGTGTTTGCTCTCAATTTTTGAGAATAATGTTCTTATCCTTGCAATGTCATCATCTATGTACATAAAAGCAAATGGATTTTGCTTTCTATTCTCTTGAACGAGCTGTCAAATAGTGAGATGCATGATTATCAAATCTATTATAGACATGATGGTTTTCAAAGTTATCCCTAATAAGTTATAAAATTTAACTATTCAATTATATGACAACAACTGGGTATGATTTTCTAACAATTGTCAAAGCAACATAAACATACCTAATTTTTAACAGAGTCATATTTTCTAACCATTGTCAAAGTAAAATTATATTGTATTCTTTAGAACACTATAAAACAAAAGTCTTAAAAGTAGGTGGGGCTATAAAGTTGAATACCTTGGAGGCATCTTCAAAGAAGAATGCACTTGTAGATTTGAGGTCCTCATTTGCTCTTGTGTTAAGTCCATTTCTTTTATGAGTGAACTCAAAACTAGAAGATCCTACTAACAAATAAATACAACAGATCAGTCCAAAATAAAACAAACTCGATGTGATAATATCGTTTATAAAGGAAATATAAAAATACACATACAATTGTAGATTATCCACTAACCCCACTTTCCAAACTATAAATTATACTATAACAAATACCTAACGAGATGAGATAACTAAAATACCTAAAAAAAAATCATTTTAAAAACCAAATCAATATATTACAACTGTTTATTAAGAAAAAAAGAAGAACATGAAACTATAGAAAGAGCTAAAGTAATCATTCACATTGCCCATTATTAACCTACCACATATATACCTATAACCTAGTCACATAAGATAACTAATAAAAAAAAGTAGCTACACACCCCACACATACAACAGACTGCCCACTGGACCATTACCTAAAAAGATTCATTAAAAAAATCAATATACTACAACTGTTTATCAAGAAAAACATAAAACTATAGAAAGAGTTAAAAGTAATCATCCACATTGCCCATTATTAACCTACCGTATATATATGCCTATAACCAACTCACACGAGATAACTAAAACAGACACACTGAGGCACACAGAGAGAGACTCAGACTGCCTGCTGGAACTTTTATACAGAGCACAATGACATCATTTCACCTGTAGACTTCGTCAAAACATGGTATTTTGCATTTCTGGAGTGCCATTGAAAAAATCTGGCGGGACGGTATGGAGATGGCAACCTAATAATTCTATAGTTTGCAGAACTAGAGATGATAGAAAAGCTAAGCGCTCCCATATTTGCTAACCTGTATGAGCACGATACAATAGGATTTATATATACAGTGTATTATGGAATCAGTGAATTTCCCCTTCGAGAGATGCTCCAAAGGAGAGTTTGTCGGTTTGTGCAGTCACGCCCGCGATTCTGTTTTCTTTAATGCATATTTTATCAAATCATTCGAAATTTGTGGATATTATTTTGATTTAAATTAATTTCTATATTAATTGTTGGCAAGGTATTGTATACATTTATATTACAATATTTTATATTTTGTAATTTGGCAATATTTTTGTAGGGGAAATTGCATTTGAGATTACATGTGTATTTAAAGTGGGTGGCATACTGGGGATAATTATTTACTAAGGCCATGGTTGATTGGATAAATTGGAGATACTTTTACAATATTGAATCTATTTTATAGTCAACCAAAAATATTAAATATTAGATGTAATATTTAATGTTTTTGATGAACTATAAAATACATTGGATATTGTAGAATTGGGTTCATTTGAGATACTTTTACAAAATATTGAATGCATTTTATGGTCAACCAAAAACATTAAATATTGGAGATGCTTTTACAATATTGAGTGCATTTTATTGTCAAACAAAAATATTTAATATTTAATGTCTATTGTCATCAAACAAAAACATTAAATATTTATTTAAAAATATTTAATATTTTTGGTTGATAACAAAATGTATTCAATATTGTAAGCATCTCCAATGAGCCCAATTGACCGTGCACTTACTAAACCATGATCCCCGACAATGTGTCACCGACACAAAATTTATTTATAATGTCAACTACAACTTTTGGTAAGAAAATATTGCCTAATTACAAAATGTTCTTCAGGCACATATTGCAAGTCAACTTAGTTTTAGGGAGCAAAGAGGTTGTCATAGAGGTTCTTGATAATGAATTATTTGTGCATTGGGTTCATTAGTTATTTTCACTTGGGATATCAAATAATGGTGACTAAAGTGGCTAGGAAGCTTCTAGTGAGTTTCCTCTTGCTTGTTGCTCACTTACTTATAAATAGCAATCTTGGGATGGAGTCAATCATCACTTTATCATCTTATATTTTCTCATTGTGAGTGGAACTTAGAGATTGAAGCTTGGCTTGGATTGCTTGTTGAGAAGATCTTTGTAACAACCTCCAAAATGCAACCTCAAAATTTCTTAAGCATTAATCAAACAAACAACCCAATGCTAACAAATAGGTACAAGATCAACTTCTAACAACTTCCATTAACTTCCATGATACAATATTATAACAATGTGTAAAACATGCAAGTGGTATCCAATAATATCCACGCAATAAAGAATTCCCACTCATTAAGTACAATAATAAGTATCATCAAGTACATCTCAATAATTAATATATATACAACCCCTCATCAATGATAATGAATACAATAGGCCATGAAGCCAACCACCACATATACAAGTGGTCATATACATTGTACATCATAAATATATTTGAAGAACTCCAAGCTCAACTCCACAAGCTAATCTTCCAAGCCCCATGCTCTTGATGTTGATTTCAGAAGGAGTTGAATGCAATTTGAGGATGTCCCTTTCCTCTCCATCCATCAATCAAGGTCAAGAAACACCACCCATAATCCAAAGGTTTGGCATATTACACCAGTAGTGATTATCTTGTTTAATTCATTCTTTATTAACTCATAAGAATACATAAGAAAACATATATCCGAAGCATCACAAATACATAGAATCAAATTCACTACACCTCACAACACATCTTTTCTAGCATTAATTACACATATTATTGCAAGGACATTAACACACCAATTATGACCATCAATGGAAACCACAAGTCCTTTCAACCGTATAAGGTTTGACTTAGTACAACACATCCAAGACCATATGAAACATTCAAAAGAAGCTACTATTCACATCACATTTACTATGAAAGATCTATTCAAGTGATGCTAAATGGATTAATAAGAACACATGCTCAAGGTAGGACTACATGCGTCACATATTACATGCATCCTAACCTTAGCACAACATAAATATCAAACATTTCAAATACAAACACGTACAAAAGCAACAACATATAATCGAAACATTCATAACTCAAATACACAAGGAACACACATAGAATACAAGAAAATCATATAATACAAGATCACAACAATAATGACACTCATATAAGTAAAAGCACACAAAGATTCCACAATTAGCAAAAACACACTTTGTCCCTAGAACCCATCAATAAGGCATCTCCCACTTGTGTAGTGTACCCAAGTACAACTACCTCACATAAGATATAAGAAAGTTAACTATACGAACCATAAAACACCACTACCATTTGATATAATAGCATGCATGCCAATAAACAAGCCATGAGACTTAACTTCATAGATCTCCTAGCTACTAGTAATGGATGGCATACTAAATGTGTAACATCTTATCAACCTTCTACCATCGAGAGCACTACAATTTAACTATGATGTGGTGCCTATAGTGAGAAAGAGCAAGCTCAATTCCCTTAGCCAGCTTTTTTAAGGGGATCTAATGCCTTGATGTGTTGGGACTGAAGTAGATAATATGACACCAATATGTATCCATCGAGGATGAGTACATCCAATCTCTCCTACTCTTTTAATCCTGCCACTTCAAATGAAAGTCAACATAACAATCCATCCTAACCTATATCATAAATTAGGTGTCAAGAAGGTCTAGGATAACTCTCATAAACCAATACTCATATGACCACCACCCTACTCTCATGAGTAGACTCACTACTTACAATAACCATTCCAGTCTTTCAAGTAAAACCCATGCTATAGACCTCTCATGCACCTTATCCTTTTAGATAGAACCATACTCCAACATGAGTAGAAAAATAACAAATAGAAGTCACAAAATAAATAGAATCAACCATGACATAATAGATGTCATTTTTTTTTGGAAAAGGTGTGTTGTACACCATGCATAATGTTAATAATATTAAATAAATATTTAATTATTGTGCATCTAGAGATGTGGATACCACATGGGATAGGAATTCTTAGATACACTTATATGTTGTATAGGACATCAATTGGTTAAATATTTAATGTGGGAGTCACATTGTGATAAATATTTAATGTGGGAGTCACTTAGGACAAAAAATTTAATTTTGGAGTCATCGTTTAGTGAGCTCATGGTTTTGAGATACATGGTTTATGTAATAACACTCAATGGTTTTGTGTATGCTTGTTTTATAAAATAAATCACTAAGTAGTTGTTTGCATTGGTTGGATTGAGCATCTCTTGCAGGCTACATATGTGATTATAGGAAGCATGGAATGGGATTTATGGATACATGGTTCTCAGTTGCATGTTCACATGGAGAAGTGCAACTAAGTTGCTTGATGCTTTAGAGGCATTGTATGGGGAATCTAGAAGTGTACTAAAATCTTATTATTGGGACAATACATTGAGTTGTGTGGGTGTTTTTTGAGGCTAGGTTTTTCCTAGAGTATGTCTGGTGTTATCTTGTGGGTATGATTTGTTTTTATTTTATATTATGGGTTCTTAATATTATTTTGTATTATTTCTCTCATAAGGGTTACATGGAATTAGTATATTTTTCTTGCAATTTTCTTTCATTTGGTATTAGAGGCTAGTTTTCATGTTGTAAGAGGAGACATCTTCCTGGTATTGTTAACCCTTTATTTCAGTGGAAATTATGCATAGTTGGATCCATGGTTATGCAAGAAAAATTGAAGGAATTTCAAGGTTTTAGATGTATTTATAGATTTTCAGTGTTTCAGATCTAGGGTTTTTTTTGTTGATTTGGCAAATAGGTTTTTCTAGTTCTCATCTTATGTGAGTTTCTAAAGAGAAGTTCTATAGATGGACTCCTGGGCCAAGACTGACCTCACCATTAGATATACAATGCCCAAAAACCTATAAAATTGATATAAAACTTGATAGGGTTTGGAGACGGTGAATTTTCAACCATTTTGGGCAATTTGATCAAAATTTAGGTTGTACTTGTCCATATAGATTTGTATAGTATGTATACTCCTACACTTGTTAGAATATGAGTTGTATCGGTTATAGGCATCAACAACATATTCTATGGCATATTCTTTTATCTATGCAAATATTTCATCATTAGGGTATGGTGTAGGTGTCATCGCTACAAGCATAGTATAGCATGGGTTCCACTATTGATGTAATCCTATGTAGAAGGGTTTTGAGGGATTGTAGTCATTTTGAAGACCACCAGCTAAGGTTGAGCACCTAGTTCGACATGGGATCCAACCCTTAGTCATAACTAGGCAGGGGTCATAATCCTTTGTCAGCATCTAGTCAAGCCCACATCACTTTTCCACCACTCTACTAGCACCAACCACTTGTGCTATCCATGTGCCACTTGTACACCACCACTACCTAGAGCATCACCGGTCAACCCCTAAAGGCCATTCTATAGACCCAAAAGGGCATTTTGTTTCAATAGGGCATATCTCCTCCACACGGTATCTATTTTTCAACTTCTTAGAAGCAATGGAAAGCTCTCTCTAAGTAATACACAATGATATGAGTAATGTTTATAGATTTTTCTATTTGGGATAGAAAAATGTAGTTGGAATCTAGTTCTACTCTCATTTATTCAATAGCTCATATCTTTTTCCCGCAACGTTTGATTTTAGACTTGTTATAGGAAACATAGAGCATTTTCTAAGAACTTCATAATGGATCAATTTTTTGGGCACTTGGTGGAATCTAAAGAGTTTTGTACATGTTTGGTTACCTAGTAGAGGTAGGCCTTCAAGGTAATTTTAGTTAGTGTTGACTTTGGTATAGATATGTTGGTGAGGTATCATTGAACATCATACTAAATAGTAGATAATTATTTTGTCAAACCAATGGGTGTTTGAAGGCTATTTGCATTAGGGTTATTAGAAGACTCTCCCTAGGAGTCAATCTATCCTATTTTGAAAGGAAATACTCACACATTAACCTACTCAACTGAAATTTTAAACAATTAACTACAAAATTAAATTGTTGAAATTGAATTGAAAAGATTAACTATGGAACTGAAAGATGCTTGTGCCTTAAAAAGTAAATTCTAATTACCAAGCAATAAGAATGAAATTACTATGAACCATGAATCTTCTTTTTTTTATTTTCTACAATATATGAATAACAAAAGACAAGAAATCTTTAATTCTTTTCTATTTTTTCTAAGATTCCTTTTTAAGATAACTGAACATACACAAATTTCATACACAAACACATCATAAAAATTCACTTTGAGCAATGATAACAATCACATTAACAATGATGACAAACACATAAAACCTATAGGTTAGCACTCTGCAATCACAAAAAAAAAATCACTTCACATATTTATGCAAAACAAATCATAAAATACTTAAGTATATAATATAGGCCCACCTTCTCCAATGAGTGGATAGTTCTCCACAGGAATCAGATGGTTCTTAATTCACCATGCTTAACTTAAAGATGATAGAAAATAAAACATAGCATTTCATTCATTCATTCATAATAATGTTACTCAAGTCTACAAATTTCATTCAACTAGAAAGATAAAAACTAAACATGTCTCTTTTGCTTGCAAAGATGATAGAAAAGAAACAACAATGATTGATTAATAACAATCTAACTATCAATACTTGACTATAGATCTATAAAATATTCTTAAAATCTAGCTATGTACCATGCATGCATGCACTATCCAAGCTCTATGAGGAGTTTTAATAGTAATGAGATAAATAACTTGGTTACAAATTAATGAAAAGTATGTCTTTAAGAATGCATTAAGGAAATGTCTGTTATTGTGACTCCTAACATGAGTCACCAATCTGTAAAGCCTTCATCTACACTTAATGAACTAGAAGAGTTGATTTCACTACTACATTGGTGTGAACAAAATGGATTTTGATGATTGAGGTTCTGTCCTTCTAGAATTCTCAGTCAGTGTTGGTACTATCTCTTCTAAATTCTATTGGCCTTGTCCTATTGAAGTCTCTTCACCTTCTTCAAAGCCTAATGTCTCTAGATTTGGTGAGGAGATCTCTAGAGGAGTCCATAGTATTTCCTAAGTCTTTCTGGAGTTCAAGCCTATTTCATCAAAAAGTGTCCAAGGCATCTTGTTGGAGAAAAATAAATCTTTTGCACACAATTTTTCATTGTTTCATCTTGATTAATCTATGTAATAAATAAACCATACTTATGTAATCTTTTTCTACCCTTACTAATAAATAATTTCTCATTTCAAAAATAGTTACCATGAATAAATTGGTAGAGAAAGGGAAAGAAGACCTAGGTACTTTAGAAAAGTATGATGGGCAAGATTTTACCTCATCATAGGTGTTTGGATGTCTTCTAATTTTAAGTACATGGATGTTATAGATGTGTGATATTCTAGATCTCAATTCAGTTGGAGTTTGATACAGGTACATTGAGGGTGCTGAACATGGTTTCACAAAGGTTCTTATATGCATGGAGCTTTGGCATGACATGGGTGTTTACATGGTTACATAGTGGTGATGGATTGATTCCTAGATTGTAGGCGGTGGTTTATCTTATTGGTTTGGAGATCATGGTTCTACTTTACTCTATGGGAGTTGCTAGTATTGAAGTTAAGTATTTTGATTTTGCAATGACTATCAATGATCTTTAGTTTGGAGATTATTATCATGATTCCATGTGTAGCTCGATACTATAGTTAAGTGGGAGCTTTTGTAGTGATTTGGATTTGCCACTTAGTGATAGATGATCTTTTGTAGTGATTTTTGGTGGCATGAGGAGCCCTCAAATTTTGTCTCTTGTATGCAATGAGATTTTATTGACATAATTAGTTCTATTCATAGGGGATGCTTATTTTCATATGCTTTGGAGATGTTGATAGCTTGTTAGCATGGAGGTCTCTTGGATCTTTGGTTGAAGTGTCAATTATGATTTGTCAATACAGTAAATGATACTTGGTTTAGAGGATAGATTTTATTATTTCATGGGGGACTCTTGGTTATAAATTAGAGTTTTGGCATTTTACAAGTTCTCTTGGGAGAAAATATATTCATTAGAGACATATGATCTTATTCTAAGGAGATTAGATCATGTCATCATGGTGAGTTCCTAGTTTCTATACTAATAATGTAGAGGGAGCTTTGGTGGGATTTGTGGTAGTCTTCTAGTATTGAGTGCAGTGATCATTTTTCCTAGGAGCTTCTAGGTACTATAGTGATGCAATTAGAATTTAGTTGGAATGGGATGGTTGGTTGGGTTCTCACTGATGTTGGATATACTTTGGTGGGTATGGAAATCTCTAGAACTTGGAGATCGTGTGTTGAGACATTTACTCTTGATGAGGCTTGAATAGGAAGACCAAGGAGCCTACCTCTAGAGTTGGATGTGAGTTCAACATGGACTTGATGAGGAGAGTGTTCATGGAGAGAGTTGTTGTGGCTTAGTGCATCTCAAGAGGAGAAATATCATTCCCCACTCTCGGTCCACTTGGTAGTGAATCATCTAATAGGTATTACCCACCTTGTTTCCAAATGTATTTTATTTCATGCCTTGTCTTCTCATGAGGATGAGATTTGAGGTGTGGATGTCAGTTCTAGAAGGCTAGTTTGAGGAGTACTTGGCATGGTTTATTTTTCCTTTCACTCCTTATGCATATGAGTTTGTTATGAAGATAGTTTTGAGGAGTGTAGGGGATGGTTTTGGGCATATTCCCTATTTTTGGGAATGTTTTTTGGCTTGATCATCCTTCAGTTGAGAGTCTTAGATCCTTGCTAGTTTATTGATATATTGGTGTGCTTTACCATGCGATTGAATGGTTGGATTGTTGATAACTGAGAGGGGGGGTGAATCAGTTATCCTAATTATTTCCCTTATTGAACTTTCCTTTTAATTGATGCAGCATAGAATCAAACACAAAAACATTAATCATGAAATAAGAAACACATGACACAGTAGTTTTGACGTGGAAACCCTGTTAAGGGAGAAAACCACGGGGTGATTAACCCAAAATTATTCTCTATTAGAAGAATAGGAAATTACAAAAATGGCACTTGCCAATTAGGGCTCACTGCCCAAGCACACTGCTCACAAGAGGCCCACTGCCTACAAGAAGACACACTGTCTACAAAGTGATGAGAATCACAGTCTTGAACTGATTGGAAGCATCTGCATATGCTGGAGTTCAGTTCCGGTTAGGCTCAGTACACTGATCTGCTGCACTTCATCTTTCCTCTGTTCTTTATTCTACTATCTTTCACATACCGGATCCTTTTTGCTACCTCTGCTCTTATCTGGACTTATTCGCATATATCTTCACTCCTTCACACCCTTCACAACTAAATCCATCCTCTATATATATCCGCACAAGTAATTTCATCACCTTTCTAGTCGGCATCCGGAACAGTCTAGTTTCTTACAAACTTTTGTTCTGTCGGCTGAATCCTTCCTCACCAAGCAATGCGGATCAAGCATATACTTGTAGATATCATTAATCATGTCAGCCAAACATGATTCATGCCTTCACAACCTCTGTCATCAACAGTAACACATCCGGAAAGCAGTTTGATACTCTGCCAGTCAGTTCTTCCTCTGTTTTCACTGTCTCTCAGGAATCCGGTACTCAACCATTCATATCTTTTTCCTTGTCCATCACTGGAGGCTAAATCCTTGGAATATACCACTCAAGGTAGTCCTCTTGACTTCCCCAAATCCGTACTGCACCAAGACACTTCCTCTGAGAGATCCGGACCAATCTGTCGGACCTTGCCACATGCTCTGTTCTTCTTCACCGGACCACAACATTCTTTATTCTGACTTCCGGTAGAGGCACATCATGACTTGCGGATATGTGGGATGACCTTTGTTGCCATCAATGACAACAACCATGAATCCATATAGTGTCTCTTGCCAACAATCTCCCCCTTTGGCATTGATGGCAACACTTAGTGAAAAATGACTAAGTGTTTTCACTCTGCTCCCCCTTTGCTGATGCTCTGTCTTTATATACAATTTCCGGAACTCCCCCTTAGTTGGATTCCTCATTTTTCACTACTCCTCACTCCCCCTTTGACATCAATGGCAAAGGGTAGGGTCCGCATATCAAAATTTTCAAAAATTTCTTATACTTAGCCGCATATTTACATACTCACATATACTGAAGAATGTCTGCAAAGGATGTCTGCAATTGGATCATTTCTGTAGCCCAACTTTGCTTCATTCTATCCAAAATTGAAATGTGACCACTTAACAAAAATGCAAAAGCTTCTGCCCGCTTGAGATCTGTCGGATCTTTTGTTTGGGCGGTGGTCTGAGCATCACTGATGGCCTCATGCATAGTTTCCAACTTAGGGATTATAATCCTTCTAAGTTCTCCCATCCGGTTAGTGATGTTCTTTCTTTCCTTCTCAAGATTCTTTATTTCATTCAAGACTGCAATAGTCTGACATTCTTGATTTATTATAGAGGAAGAGAGAGGATCAAAGCTTTGAGATAAGCTTTGTAGCTTATCCTGTTCCTCTTTTATTTTCTTGTCAAATGCTGCTGTTGCCTTTGACCAGGATATACAAAATTTATAGATGTCACCGCCATCCTTAAGAGCATTCTCTAAGCTCTTTATTCCAATGCTTACAATCTTCCTATCTTTAGAGATTAATTCTAATATTTCTGAAAATCTCTTATCCAAAAATTCCTTCCGGACCTTTTCTTCAGCTGATTTTTCTAGAGAATCAAAATGTGTATCAATATTGCTGACTAAGGTTTTTAGATTACCGGAAGTGGAGGCTGTTGGATCTATCTGGATTGATGGCATGATCTTTACAAGTACTCCGGAAGCAGCCTCTATCAACTCATAGTCTTCCATATGAGACTTCAGGAGCTTTTCATTTGCCTTGGCATTTGCAAATGAAGCTATCTTCATTGTTTGTACCGGAGAGAGAGAGTCAAAATCAAATGGGCCTTTTAGAAGCTCCGGTTCATCAATCTCTAAAGTTTCTTTGCTCAAAAATTGTTGAACAGTTTGTGCAGTGTCTCTTGCCGGAGACAGATGTTTCTTTTCTTCT
The DNA here is from genome assembly GCA_027924645.1 of Cunninghamia lanceolata. Classification (NCBI taxonomy): domain Eukaryota; kingdom Viridiplantae; phylum Streptophyta; class Pinopsida; order Cupressales; family Cupressaceae; genus Cunninghamia; species Cunninghamia lanceolata. Next base: position 9,629,077 of record BSBN01000934.1, read on the forward strand.
GCAGTCTTAGAACTGTCAACCTCTTTGTCTTTCACCACTGCTTCCTTCTCCTGTAATTGCTCTTCTTCTTTGGATCCGGAGACTGTAGGGGAAACCGGAGGAGAGATGCTAGCTTGTTCATGGGCCACTTCTTCTGGAGCAGAGGGTCCCAAGTCCTCAGCTGTTTCTGTACCTAAATCCTCTACAACTGGAAGATTGAACCTTTTGAAGGCCTTCCGGAGGATCTCTTCTGTTTCTTGGGCCACTTTGTCAGTCTCACCAAGCATGAGTTGATTCATCCTGGCTTTGCTTCTGAACTCATCTTTGCAGTCCTTGAAGATAATGTTCATTGTCTTGGGATCAATTTGAGGATATAGCTGAATAGCTATCTGCTCCTGGATCTCAAGATCTTTAGCATGAGCATTATTCTTTCTTACTTCCAATTCCTTTTCTAGGCTTTTAGGAATAAGAGATATTATTTCAATGAAAGCCTTATTATATATGTTAAGATATTTTACTGTGGCCTCCTGTAGAGTCTTTTGGTCGGCCTCACTGAAGTCATCATATGATTCAGTCATTGGTTGAAGGTTTCCATCCACCGTGACCGACTTGATTATGCTCTCTAGAGACAGAGTGGGCTTTTCAACAGATCCTTCTGCCATTTCATCCTTGTCTTGGCCTGTGGAGGGCTTACCGGATCCTTTCTTTTTCTGTTTCTTTATTTCTTTTATTCCCTCATCTGACTCTGTTTCCTCTTCATCCTTTTGGCTTCCATAAGCCCTTGTGGCTTTTGTCTTGGATCTCTTACCGGATGCCTGGACTTCCGGTTTTGAACTTTTGGTTGAGGGAGGTGCAGATCTCTTTGATGATCTGGTCCGGGTGGGAGCTCCAACCGGAGCACTTTCTTTACTTTTCTCTTCTTCCTCGGCCTTCCTCCTCTTTTCCCGGCTGGCATCAAGTGCCTCCTTTGAGATGCCTAGGCCTTGAGCAATGTGCTCTACTTCTTTTCTCACCTTTCTTTTAATATCAGGTTCCCTGAGTTCTACATGTATTTTTACACTCAGCTCCTCAAAGGTTCCAAACCTTTCTGCCTTAGGATCTTTGGGCTGACTTAGCATGTGTTGAACATGCAGCTCCACTATCTGTTCATCTACTTCATACCCCATGGGCATGATCCAGACAGTCCTTGGCTCTACTGCCTCCATTAGGCACTGATCAGTGTCAACCATAAAGCACACTGAGTCTTTGTATTTTTCAACAAGAGACTGGGGAATTCTCTCTCTTGCTTGCATCATGCTCTGAAAGTTTTTGAAGTATCCCCATAGAGCTGTATTTCTCGCTTTTGCATCCCCAAGTCCATGCAGATAGTCTCTTATCTGGACTGCAACAGGTTTGTCATTCTGCCATACCCATCCACTTGTTCCGGGTAGCTCATTCATGAAGTAGAAGAATAGACATACAATAAGAGTACCATACTTAAAGGAATTCTTCTTATCCTTCTTGATTTTCTGTATATTTTCCATTAATTGGCTTAGCAGTAGTTCGCAGAGATCATACTCTGCATTCTTTCTTAGCATTTCATAGGCAGTGTATACTGCAGTTCTGGATACAGAATTCTCCCTGCTGGAGTGATAGATCTTGTATCCTATTATCATTGATGCATATTTGATATCCGGATCCGAAATATCTTCAATGGTCATTGCCCTCTTATCAAATTTTGATCCGGTGGCCTCAGTTACAATGTTGTTCTTGACAGATTTGAGGATAGGTACCCCTCCGGAAGAGTATAGACCAGTTACTGCTCTAATTGCCTCTTTTGTGATCTTGCAGGGTCTATCTAGCCATAGAAAGTTGTCATGCATCCTGCTCAGTACATACCGGACCCATTCATCTTCTTCAAAGCAGGGGAAATGAATAAATTGCTCAAATTGTTTCTTCTGGATATCCTTATACTCTGGTTTAAGCTCAAAAGCATTGTCTATCAGCTGCTTGTGATAGAGGTCTCTTAATTTGAATTCCCCAAATTCCTCAATGCTTGCATGTATGTAAACCCTAATGTCTTCGATGTGTAAAACTCCGTGAGGAACACTAGAGAAGGCTCCTAGTGGATCTACCTCCAATGATTTGTAGGGATGTTTCTTGAATGAGGGGCGAGGTCTATCAGAGATCTTAACTATGTTTGGAGTAGCCATTCTTCAAAGATTTGCAGTGAGGTAATGAAAAACGGAGAATACCTTATGCGCCTTCGGTTTGTACGGAGTGGTTGGATTGATTTCTTTATGCAATAACTTCGGCAGGAGATCCTTGGTGTGCTTGATGAACCTTGTTGCAGAGCTCCACTTTTCGCTTCTTCTCGAGTGCAGAATGAGCAAATGACCTTTGAGAAATCCCTTAAATTGCTCTGCGAACCCTAATATCTGTCTGCAATAAATGCTTCACCTACATCATTCCGGTTTGCCTTGTCTGGATAGCTTGGAGTATCCCGGATTAGTCCTGATCTGTGGATATCATCCGGATCTTTCAATCATGAATAAATCGAGGTAACATATTACAAGAACATCCCAAACACTCTGTCCAATCCGCGGAACAAGATAGTGCATTTCCGGATCTTTCCGGACCTTTTTGTAATCCTTTATCATACCGGAGCATCTCCCTGAATAGGTCTTTTTTGATCGATCACAACTTCTTCATAACTCCATGCGGACCTCTGAAAACTTGACTGAAGTATCTCAAGACTCATATCTACAAACCCTTTGATCCGCATCTTGTGCCACATTCGGCACCACTTGTTTGGCTGGGGGAACAAGATTTTCTTTGAGTCTCCCCCTGAGCCTGAGCTCACTTTTTAATTTCTGGAAGAGATATCAGCACCAGAGTCTGGTGCGGATCCAACCTCTACATTCTCTGAACTTTTCTTCACCCAAATCTTGCTCATCTGATTCCTAACCTCATCCGCATTCATCTTTTGCTTACCCTTGTCTTGATTCTGATTATACACCGGACCTCTTTTGTCCTGATTCTTGTTTCTGCAGACTTTAGCATTATGACCGGACCTATTGCAGATTTGGCAAATAACATTTCTTTGCATATTTGACTGATATCCTCTTGATCTGCATTGGTTAGCCATATGACCTACTCTATTGCATGTGAAGCATCTACCTTTGAATGATTTGTTTACTTGCATAATTCTGCATTCATGGGATTTGTGTCCATACCTTTTGCAGTTGAAGCACTGTCCGGAGAAGGATGAATTAATCTGATTCATTCTCATTCTGCACTGATCAGCTTTGTGACCAAAGTGGCTGCAGCTATGGCAGTATCCATTGAAGGATGGATATCTTTGAGCATTTGGCTGTCTTACCGGAGGTCTTCTAGGCCTGCTCCTTGGATTTTCTGATCCAAGATTCTTCTGACCGGATCCAGAGCTTTCTCCTTTCTCATATCCCAAACCATACTTGTCATCTGTCCTCTTTTGACTTCCAAGAAGAACTTCAAGTTGAGCAGAACTTATCTTGAATTTCTCTTTATATTCATTTGCTGTTTGAAGGTCTCTTTTGAGAGAGGCAATTTGATCCTCAAGTTTTCCTTCATTATCTTTGGCATCTTCAAGATCAGATTCAAGATGTCTGATAATCCTGTCCATCTGGTGGCATTCTTCTGATTTTTCTTTAAGAGATTGTCTTAGATTGTCTTCAGCCTTTCTTTTTTCTTCAATCTCTTGAGTAAACTTTATAGTTCCTGATTCCATTTCATGTCTTAACATAATGACTTCTTTTGATAACTTTTCACATAACTTGGTTTGCTCAGTCAATTCTTCATTTGTATTGCTTTCTTCACTTTGTCTTGCCAATTGTTGAAGCAGCTCCTTTCTCTTTTTCATAGAGAGACTTAATTTGTCTTTTAATTCTCTCATGAATTCATCAGCCTGTTTGAGTCTTTCCTTTAATTCACTGACTTCAGAATTTGACTGTTCAAGATCCTCAAGAGCAGTCTTGAGTTGCTCCCTTAAACCATATGCATCCATTTGAAATCCCAGATCTTCCTCAAGCTGTTAGGCTCTATTAGGAGGAACTTAGCTCTGATACCAATTGTTGATAACTGAGAGGGGGGGTGAATCAGTTATCCTAATTATTTCCCTTATTGAACTTTCCTTTTAATTGATGCAGCATAGAATCAAACACAAAAAACATTAATCATGAAATAAGAAACACATGACACAGTATTTTTGACGTGGAAACCCTGTTAAGGGAGAAAACCACGGGGTGATTAACCCAAAATTATTCTCTGTTAGAAGAATAGGAAATTACAAAAATGGCACTTGCCAATTAGGGCTCACTGCCCGAGCACACTGCTCACAAGAGGCCCACTGCCTACAAGAAGACACACTGTCTACAAAGTGATGAGAATCACAGTCTTGAACTGATTGGAAGCATCTGCATATGCTGGAGTTCAGTTCCGGTTAGGCTCAGTACACTGATCTGCTGCACTTCATCTTTCCTCTGTTCTTTATTCTGCTATCTTTCACATACCGGATCCTTTTTGCTACCTCTGCTCTTATCTGGACTTATTCGCATATATCTTCACTCCTTCACACCCTTCACAACTAAATCCATCCTCTATATATATCTGCACAAGTAATTTCATCACCTTTCTAGTCGGCATCCGGAACAGTTTAGTTTCTTACAAACTTTTGTTCTGTCGGCTGAATCCTTCCTCACCAAGCAATGCGGATCAAGCATATACTTGTAGATATCATTAATCATGTCAGCCAAACATGATTCATGCCTTCACAACCTCTGTCATCAATAGTAACACATCCGGAAAGCAGTTTGATACTCTGCCAGTCAGTTCTTCCTCTATTTTCACTGTCTCTCAGGAATCCGGTACTCAACCATTCATATCTTTTTCCTTGTCCATCACCGGAGGCTAAATCCTTGGAATATACCACTCAAGGTAGTCCTCTTGACTTCCCCAAATCCGCACTGCACCAAGACACTTCCTCTGAGAGATCCGGACCAATCTGTCGGACCTTGCCACATGCTCTGTTCTTCTTCACCTGACCACAATATTCTTTATTCTGACTTCCGGTAGAGGCACATCATGACTTGCAGATATGTGGGATGACCTTTGTTGCCATCAATGACAACAACCATGAATCCATATAGTGTCTCTTGCCAACATGGATGTTGTAAATGTTTCTCTATTTAGGGATTTGGGAAGGAGATCTAACTTGTCACAGCTAGAGCACTCAAAAGTGTTGGCAATAGGACATGCTATATGTTTTGATTTCTCAGTTTTATATTGATGATCTAGTGCTTTATCTTAGAGGTTCATGTTCACATGGCATTGGAGTTGAGTTTTGTATGGATCTATTGTGATTACTATGTTTATGGTCATTTACTATTATTGCACTTAATTGTCTTTTAGTAACAATATGGAGGCTCTTTAATATCTATCTTTTATGATATGAAGAACTTGGGAGAGGTGTGGATATTGGTAGTGAGAGAGTGAGTAGTTGTTTGATTGTAATTTGTACATCAGTGTGTATGTTCTTTGGTATGTTGGATTGTATTGGACAACTAAGAGGGGGGGTGAATCAGTTGTCCTAAAACTTTGAACCAATTATGATCATTAATTTATCAATTACTTATATTCAGATATAACCATGAAAGCATAAAATGAGAAGCTCAACACAGAAGCATAATCAACACAAGAGACACCAGATTTTTATGTGGAAAACCCTAAAAGGGAAAAACCATAGTGGGTGTTAGACCACAAAAATATATAAGTTATATCAATACCGAAAACCATAGGCTCACTGCCTACAGGGCTCACTTCCCAAATTGCTCACTGCAAAGAAAGGCTCACTGCCTATGGGTGGGTCATTGCGAAGGGAAGGCTCACTACCAAAAGGAGGCTCACTACCAAAAGGTTGAACTAAGATAACGACATCTATTTCATGCCAAGGTTTAGTTCCATTGAAGCACAAACACCTCTACTCATCTCTTCTATCTTACTTCGCTTCTATCTTCACATCTTCGCACTTGGATACATTTTCATGACTCAAATACAAGTATTTATACACTTCATCAACCTTGGAATGATCATCAAGATTGGCATTACAATCATTAACCATTGGAACAATCTCCAAGGTCGGCAAACATACATTACGTCATAATAGGTCTAGACCTAAACAGATTTACAAAGAAAAGGAATCAATGTGGATTAGGCCACACCTTAGCATGGACTTAAACACAATCTTCCATGCTACAACATGATATCACAATATTCGAGGCATCTCCGCAAATGATGAATTCAACTAGGTCAGCTAAGACTAATGTTAGCACAAGTATTCTCAAGAACACGCTTCATGCATGATTTGAATTACACCTTGCAGACCAATCTGAATGTAGGAGCATGATCAAGAGACATCCAGAAGCACATTGTAATCACCAGGAACAACTGCATGATCTCTAATCACTATATCAATAAGATTCTTCAAACTGGAGTATAGGAACAATATTGTCAGCCACTGTCATGAGTAAAAGATAGCTTGTAGACCACCAAATCACAAACCATTACATTTGAAGGAACTTAACATCATCACTGAATTAATTCTAGAACTGTAGATGAAAATACTTCAATGCAGAGGAATGCAGTGAAAAACACTTTCTCCCTGTCACCACAAAGCATACAGAAAAAGCTATTTTCACTCTGATGAACATAACTCACTCAATTATTCATACCGGAGGCTCAAACTCGAAATATAACATCTTCAGACATGCTTCTAAATAATTTCCAATTCACAGGCTAAGATATTTATTCTACAAGAAATGCAGAGCATTTTTCTTGATTGTTCTTCTGCATGTAATGCACTGTTTCTACTGCAACACATTGTTTTCACTGGAGGGGCTAATTTTCTCAATATCCTCAACAAAGTAAGAGCACAGTTGACACTAATGACAACATAGATATGTTGACATCAATGACAATAGTGATTAGGCACATACTTGTAACAATCTCCCCCTTTATTATTGATGGAAACATATGATGTGGAAAACTGAAAAGACCACCAAGACAAGATTCTCCCCCTTTCTCTTTACACATCTGCAGTCTTTCTCCCCCTGAGTTTTTCACATGATTTCTCTCCCCCTTTGATGTCAATGGCAAAGGGCACATACTTGCATGTTGCTGCTCTGATCCATTTACTTTATTAGAAACATTTAGCTACTCTCCCTGAGAGGTAGCCTTCAGAACATCAGTCCAGATCAAAGAATGACACTTTGAGCTCCACTGGATTGATGCATTTCTATGCATCTTAGTTCAGGACAGGAGGGGTAATGACCCCTAACTTTTCTCTGAGATACTCAAAGGTATCTTTAGGTAGAGGCTTAGTGAAAATGTGTTCAATCTAATCCTTTGTGGACACATATTCTAACTTTACTTCATTCTTTGTCACCTTCTCTCTCAAAAAGTGATACCTTATTGATATGTGCTTTGTTCTTGTGTGCATCACTGGATTCTTTGAAATGTTTATGGCACTTGTATTGTCACAAAAGATTGCAATTGAGTCTTCATACACAACTCAAGTATATCCTTCAAAGTCTGACTCATCCATAATACTTGAGTGCAACAACATGCTACTGCAATATACTATACTCTACAGTTGACAAAGATAATAAATCTTATTTCTTGCTCAGCCATGAGACCAATGTATTACCCAAGAAGAAGGCACCTCTGCTTGTACTCTTTCTGTCATCAACATCTCTAGCCCAATCTACATCTGTATAAGCACTGAGATTGAAATCATTGTCCTTTGGATACCATAAGCCATTATCTAGAGTACCTTTCAAATACCTTAGGATTCTCTTAACTACCATCACATGTGATTCTCTTGGATCATCTTGAAACCTTGCTTGACAAGACAAACTACATGCATAATATCAGGTCTAGTTTGAGTTAGATAAAGCAATCCTCCAATCATGCATCTATATTTTTTCTTATCAGCCTTAGGTGATTCATCAATTTTGCTCAACTTGCAACCAGTCACCATGGGAGGACATACCAGTTTAGAGTCTTCCATCCCAAACTTCTTCAACAACTCTTTCACATACTTAGACTGAGATATAAAGATTCCTTTATCTAATTGATTAATTTGTAGACCCAAAAATAAATTCATTTCACCAAACATGGACATTTCAAATTCACTTTTGATCTCACTTGCAAACCTTATGCACATACCTTCATTACCTCCAAAGATAATTGTTGGCAAGAGACACATTGTAGCTTCATGATTGTTGTCATTGATGGAAACAAAGTTCATCCCACACATCCGTAGGACATGTGCCTATACCGGAAGTCAGATTGAAGAGTGTTGTGGTGCGGTAAGCAAGAATAGAGTATGTGGCAAGGTCTGACAGTCAGGTGTGGATCTCTCAGAAGAAGTATCTTTTGAAAGTGTGGACTTGGGGAAGTCAAGAGGAATACCTTGACTGATAGATTCTAGGAATTGAGCTTCCGGTGATGCAAGAGTAAAGAGATACAAGCATTCAAGTATTGGGGTCCGGTTTGGTAGAACAGACAAAGGAAGAACTAACAGGCAGAGCATCAGAAGTTATTCCGGATGAGATGCTGATGGTGATAAAGATTCTTAAGGTTTCATTCATGATTGGCCGACTTGTTAGATGACTTCTATAAGTTTTTTTTAGATCCACATCACTTGTTAAGAAAGGATTCAACCGATAGACTAGAGTTTGGGAAATATTGACTATTCCGGATGCTGACTAGAAAGAGGATGAAATCCCTTGTGTAGATATATATATACCAGATGAATTTCGATGAAAGTGTGTGTATTATGTTAAGTGCAAAGAAAACAAAAGAGCAGAAAAAAATGTAGTAAGGAAGGTCCGATATGTGAAAGGATAGCAGAACAAAAGAAGAGGAAGGATGAAGTGCAGCAGATTAGTTTACTGAGCCTAACCAGAACTGAACTCCAGCATTTGTGGATGCTTCTCATCAATTCAAGTATCTTATTATTCTTCTTACAACTTGTAGACAGTGAGTCTCTTATGAGCAGTGTGCTCGGGCAGTGAGCCCTAATTGGCAAGTGCCATTTTGTATTTCTATTCTTCTAACCAAGAATACAATCTTGGGTTAATCACCCCATGGTTTTCTCCCCTAACAGGGTTTCCATGTCAAAAATAATGTGTCATGTGTATTTCCATTTCATGGTTATGTTTGCTTATTTGAATCGATGTTGTATTAATTATTAAGAAAGTTTAGAAAGATGAAATAATTAAGATAACTGATTCACCCCCCTCTCAGTTATCAACAATTGGTATCAGAGCTAAGTTCCTCCAAACAGAGCCTAACAGCTTGAGGAAGATCTGGGAATTGAGATGGATATGTATGGTATGAGGGAGCAACTTCAGTCTACCCTAGATGATCTTGAGCAATCTAATTCTGAAGTCAATGTATTGAAGGAAAGACTCAAACAGGCTAATGATTTCATTAATGAACTAAAAGGGAAACTAAGTCTCTCTATGAAAAAGAGAAAGGAACTACTTTAGCAATTGGTAAGTCAAGGTGAAGCAAATGATACAAATGGAGATCTTAAGGAGAAAACCAAGTTATGTGAAAATTTGTCAAAAGAGATCATCATGGTAAGACATAAAATGGAATCAGGAGTCATGAAATTTACCCAAGAAATTGAAGAGAAAACAAAAACTAAAGATGATCTAAAACAATCTCTCAAGGAGAAATCAGAAGACTGCCACAAGATGGATAGAATAATCAGACATCTTGAATCCCATCTTGAAGTTGCTAAAGATAATGAAGAAAAACTAGAAGATCAAATTGTCTCTCTTAAAAGGGATCTTCAAACAACAAATGAATACAAAGAGAAATTCAAGATAAGTTCTACTCAACTTGAAGTTCTTCTTGAAAGCCAAAAGAGGGTAGATGACAAGCATGGCTTGGTATATGAGAAAGGTGAGAGCTTCGGATCCGGTCAGAAGAAGTTTGAATTAGAACATCCAAGAAGCAAACCTAGAAGACCTCCGGTGAGGCAACCTAATGCTCAAAGATATCCATCCTTCAATGGATACTACCACAACTGCAATAACTTTGGTCACAAAGCTAATTAGTGTAGAAGAAGAATGAATCAGACTAACACATCCTTCTCCAGACAGTGTTTTAACTGCAAAAGGTATGGTCACAAATCTCATGAATGCAGAAATATGCAAATGAACAATTCTTTCAATGGTAGATGCTTTGCATGCAATAGAATGGGTCATATGGCTAATCAATGTAGATCAAGAGGACATCAATCAAATATGCAAAGAAATGTTGTTTGCCACAATTGGAATAGATCCGGTCATATTGCAAAATTCTATAGAAGCAAGAATCAGGACAAAAAAGGTCCGGTACATCATAATTAGAATCAAGACAAGGGAAAAGGAAAAGTGAATGCGGATGAAGTTAAAAGTGAGATGAACAAGATTTGGCTGAAGAGAAGTATAGAAAATGTAGGGGATGGATCCGCACCAGAATCTGGTGCTGATATTCCTTCCAAAAATAAAAAGGTGAGCTCTGGCTCAGGGGGAGACACAAAGAAAAACATTTTCCCCCAGCCAGTTAATTAGTGTCGGAACTGGCACAAGGAGAGTTGTAGATTAAAGGGTTCACAAAGGGACATCTAAATAAGCTTTGGTTAAAAGATGGAAGATCTGCAAGAAATTTTGAACAAGTTGAAAACTAATCCGGTTCATCAATCATCTAGTGAGAAGTAGGTTTTTCACAGTTAAATCTGACATGATTTAAACTATGGAATATTGATCTGCGGATAGATCAAATGAGTAAGGAAAGGAAGATAGATTATCATTATTCTCTAAGAATGACTCTAAGTGTATCTTAGTGATCCGGAAAAGATCTGTCTTAGAATAAGATGAACAAGGCAACCAAAATGAATTAGGTCATGCATTTATTGCAGTATGAAATTAAGGGTTTCTCAGAAATAAAAGAGTTCATTCATTCGTCATTTACACATTTGCACTCAAGAAGAAAAGAAAAGGAGCTCAGCAACAAATTGTCTCAAACTTTCAAAGATCAACCATTGAAGTCGATTCATCCAACAAATTAATCCGATTCATTCAGCGAACCCTAGAAGCGTAAAAGGTATTTTTCATTGCTGAATATCTCTCTGTAAATCTTTTGAAAATGGCCACTCTGAATGTGGTGAAGATTTCTGATAGGCCACGCCCTAAGTTTAAGAAGCATCCATATAAATCTCTAGAAGTTGATCCCCTAGGCACCTTTTCAAGCATTTCGCATGGAATTCTGAATGTAGAAGATGTTAGGGCTTATATTCATGCGAATATTGAAGAATTTGGGGAATCTAAGCTGGTTGATATCCATCACAATTAGTTAATAGATGATTCTTTTGAGCTCAAACCTCAGTTCAAGGCCATCCGGGATAAGCATTTTGCATAGGGCATTCATTTCCCCTGTTTTGAAGAAGATGAATGGGTCCGGTATGTGTTGAGCAGAGTGCATGATAACTTTCTATGGTTGAATAGACCATTTAAGATCGCCAAGGATGCAATTAGGGCAGTAACTGGTCTGCACTCATCCAGTGGGATACTTGTTCTTAAATCTATCAAGAATCAAACAGTGAGTGAAGCAACCAGATCAAAATTTGACAAGAGAGCTATGACAATTGAAAATATCACTGATCCGGATATCAAATTTGCATCCATAATAATTGGTTACAAGATTTATCACTCCAGTAGGGAAAATTTAGTACCGGGAACTGCAGTTTATACAACTTATCATATGCTAAGAGAAAATGTTGACTATGATCTTTGTGAACTTCTTCTAAGCCAACTATTGGAGAACCTACAAAAGATCAAAAAGGACAAGAAAAACTCATTCAAGTATGGTGGGCTGATATTATGTTTATTCTTCTACTTCATGAATGAGCTTCCCAAATCCATTGGTTGGGTTTGGAAAAATGACAAACCTATTGCAATCCAAATCAGAGACTACCTGCATGGGCTTGGGGATGCTAAGGCAAGAAATGTAGCTTTGTGGGGATATTTCAAAACTTTCAAAGTATGATGCAAGCTAGAGAAAGAATCCCCCAATCTATGGTTGAGAAGTACAAAGATATAGTGTGCTTTATGGTAGAAACTGATCAGTGCCTAATGGAGGCTGTGGAACCAAGAACAGTGTGGATTGTGCTAATAGGGTATGAAGTTGATGAGAAAATCGTAGAGCTACATGTTCAACACATGCTATGTCAGCCCAAGGATCCTAAGGTAGAAAGGTTTGGAACCTTTGAAGAATTAAGTATAAAAATCCATGTGGAACTTAGACAACCGGAGATGAAGAGAAAAGTGAGAAAAGAGGTAGAAAATTTTGCCAAGAGGCTTGGAATCTCAAAAGAGGCACTTGATGCACATAGAGAAAAGATGGAAAGGACAGAGAAAGAGAAGGAAGAAGCAGAAAAGGAAAGTGATCTGGTAGAAGCCCCCTCCCAGACCAGATCCTCTAAGAGGTCTACACCTACAACTGCTAAGACTTCAAAGGCATCAAAACTGGAAGCAAAATCATCCGGTAAAGAAGAGAAAAGAACCAAGATGAAGGCCACAAGGTCTTATATCAATTAGAAGGATGAAGAAGAGACAAAATCAGATGAGAAAGTAAGGAAAATGAGGAAAAAGAAGAAAGTATCTAGTGAACCCTCTATCGGTGAAGACAAGGAAAAGATGGCAGAAAAGTTTGTTGAAAGACCCACTTTATCCATTGATAATGTAGTCAAATCAGTCACTGTGGATGGGAATTTGAAACCAATGACTGAATTTTATGACTACTACAGTGAGGCTAATTAGAAGATCTTGCAAGAAGCCACAGTCAGGTACCTTAACATTTATAATAAAGCATTCATTGAGATTATGTCTTTAATTCCAAAGAGCCTAGAGAAAGAACTAGAAATCAGAAAGAATAATGCCAAGGCCAAGGACCTTGAGATCAAGGAACAAATAGCTATTCAGCTCTATCCCTCAATCACGTAGAAATAAATGAATATGATTTTCAAAGATTGCAAGGATAAGTTCCGGAGTAAAGCAAGAATGAATCAGCTTATGCTTGGAGAAACTAACAAAATAGCTAAAGAAACTGAAGAAATCCTCTGAAATGCCTACAAAAGGTTCAACATTCCTATCATAGAGGACATAAGTGATGAGCCCTCTGCCATGGACGACAAGGAAGAAACTACTGAGATAGTAGTAGCAGAGGTAAAGGAGACAGGTGAAGAAAAAGGCAAGGACTTAGATTCCTCTGCTCCGGAAGAGGAAGTCCAAGGAGAAGTAAATCCAGACTCTCTGGCAGTCTCCAAATCTAAAGGAGAAGAAAGTATAAAAGAAAAATCTAGTCAAGAAGAACAAGGAAAGGAAAGAAAAGAAGAGTCAAGGATAGAAAAAGCTACAGATGACAGTGGTAAGGCTACAGAAGGGGACAAAATTCTGTCTCCGATAAGAGACACAATAGAAGCAGTTAAGGATTTCTTGACCAAAGAATGATGGAATTTGATGAACTAGAGTTACTTCAAGGTCCATTCACTTTTGATTCCTTCTCTTCGGTGCAAACCATGAAGCTAGCTTCCTTCACTCAAGCAAAGGCAAAAGAAAAAATGCTGAAGTCTCACATGGAAGACTGTGAACTCATGGAAACTGCATCCGGTGTACTAGAAAAAATCATGCCATCCTTCCAAAAGGATCCTACAGCATCCACATCTAGTAATCTAAAGTCTCTTGTAAATTCTATTAATACTCATTTTGATTCTTTAGAGAAAGCAGCAGAAGAGAAAGTCTGGAAAGAGTTTTTGGATAAAAGATTCTCAGAGTTACAAGGACTTATAACCAATGATAGGAGAAATATGGATATTGGGATAAAGAGCTTAGAAAATGCTCTTAAAGATGGCGGAGATATCTATAAATTTTGTGTATCCCGGTCCAAACTGACCAAGGATATTGAGAGGAAAGTAAAGGAACAAGAGGATAAACTGTCAAGCCTCTCTCAGAATTTTGATCCTCTCATTGTATCTATAGTAAACTAGGAATGTCAAACTATTGTAGTCATGAATGAGATCAAGAAACTTGAAAAGGAGAGGAAGAACATAATAAGTCAGATGGGTGAGCTCAGAGGGATGATTATCCCCAAATTAGAGGCCATGCATGAGGTTCTAATAGATGCCCAGACCACAGCCTAGACCAGTGATCCGACAGATCTCAAGAGGGTAGAAGCTTTTGCATTCCTGTTGAGTGGTCACATCTCAATTTTGGATAGGCTAAAGTAGAGTTGGGTGATAGAAGTTGTACAATTGAAGACAACTTTTGCAGATATATTACAATATATGTAAGTAAAACCTCTTTATACACTTATGCGGTTAAGTATAGTTGAATTTTTGGGTAATTTTTGTGTGTAGACCCTACCCTTTGCCATTGATGTCAAAGGGGGAGTGAGGAACAATGAAAAATGTGGAATCCAGCTAAGGGGGAGCTCCGGTAAAGTGTACATTAGAAGAGAGCATCAACCAAGGGGGAGTATAGTATAACACTTACTCATTTTTCACTAAGTGTTGCCATCAATGCCAAAGGGGGAGATTGTTGGCAAGAGACACATTGTAGCTTTATGATTGTTGTCATTGATGGCAACAAAGTTCATCCCACACATCCATAGGACATGGTGTGCCTATACTGGAAGTCAGATTGAAGAGTGTTGTGGTCCGGTAAGCAAGAACAGAGTATGTGGCAAGGTTCGATAGTTAGGTCCAGATCTCTCAGAGGAAGTATCTTTTGAAAGTGCAGACTTGGGGAAGTCAAGAGGAGTACCTTGACTAATAGATTCTAGGAATTGAGCCTCCGGTGATGCAAAAGTAAAGAGATATAAGCATTCAAGTATTGGGGTCCGATTTGGTAGAACAGACAAAGGAAGAACTGACAGGCAGAGCATCAGAAGTTATTCCGGATGAGATGTTGATGGTGATAAAGATTCTTAAGGTTTCATTCATGACTGGCTGACTTGTTAGATGACTTCTATAAGTTTCTTTTAGATCTGCATCACTTGGTAAGCAAGGATCCAGCTGATAGACTAGAGTTTGGGAAATATTGACTATTCCAGATGCTGACTAGAAAGAGGAAGAAATCCCTTGTGTGGATATATATATACCAGATGGATTTCGATGAAAGTGTGTGTGTATTTTTTTAAGTGTGAAGAAAAGAAGAAGAGTAGAAAAAAAAAGAAGGAAGGTCTGATATGTGAAAGGATAGCAGAACAAAAGAAGAGGAAGAATGAAGTACAGCAGATCAGTTTACTGAGCCTAACCGGAACTGAACTCCATCATGTGTGGATGCTTCTCATCAGTTCAAGTATCTTATTATTCTTCTTACAACTTGTAGATAGTGAATCTCTTGTGAGTAGTGTGCCCGGGCAGTGAGCCCTAATTGGCAAGTGCCATTTTATATTTCTATTCTTCTAATAGAGAATACAATCTTGGGTTAATCACCCCGTGGTTTTCTCCCCTAATAGGGTTTCCACATCAAAAATATTGTGTCATGTGTATTTCCATTTCATGGTTATGTTTGCTTATTTGAATTGATGTTGTATTAATTATTAAGAAAGTTTAGAAAGATGAAATAATTAAGATAACTGATTCACCCCCCCTCTCAGTTATCAACAATAATGCCATCAACAAAGACCTCAATAATCAAGATCTGGTCACCATTGATTTTGAAATATAGATTTCTATCTGTATTACCTTTACTAAATTCCAATTGCAATAAATACTAGTCTAACCTTGCATACCAGGCTCTAGGAGCTTGTTTGAGTCTATACAATTCTTTCTTCAACCTACATACCATATCACCTTGATTTGACAATGGGAATCCCTTCAGTTGCTCGATGTATATTTCCTTCTAACTCACCATTTAGGAAGGTATATTTCACATCCATCTAAAATACCTTAAAATCTTTGTGAACTACAAATGCCAGAAACATTCTGATTGCTTCAATCTAAGCTATTGGGTCAAAAGTTTCTTCAAAATCTCCCTTCAATTTAAGAACATCCTTTGCATACAAGTCTTGTTTTATTCCTTACAACTTCTCCATTTTCATTCATCTTGTTCTTGAAGACCCATTTAGTTCCAATAACATTTTTGTCAGTAGGTCTAGGAACTAATTCCCAACTTTCATTCTTTTCTATTTGCAATAGTTTTCCTCTGTTGCCTTTACCCAATTTTCATCATTGCATGCTTTGTTCACAATTTTTGGTTCAATCTTTGAAAGCAGACAGTAATTGACTTGTTCCTCTACAGCTCTTCTTCTTGTTAGCACACCTTTGTTCTGTCACCTATAATCTGATCTTCAGAATGATTGATCCTTACATACCTGGGAGTCTTGACAACACTTTCTAGAGCCTCTTCTTCATCCTAACTGTCTTCTTTCTTATCTTTCTCTTCATTTACTATAGTCACAGGTTCATTTGGTTCATAACAACTCAGGTTTGATATTATTTCCTTTCCTTCATCTACCTTCACATTTGCACTCTCAACAATTCTTTTGAGCCTTTTGTTGTAGCACAGGTAAGCTTTACTCTTGGTAGAGTATCCAAGGAAGATTCCTTCATCACACCTTGCATCAAACTTTCCTAGATCTTCATCTCTCCTAATATAGCATTTGCTTCCAAAGACTTTCAAATATTTTACTATAGGAATTTTTCCATACTATAATTTGTAAGGAGTTTGAGTACCATTACCTTTCACTTGGACTCTGTTTTAGATGTAAATAGTAGTATGAATAGTCTCTTTCCAAAATACTTCTGGTAGATCTTCTTCCTTCATCATAGTCCTAGTAGCCTATTGAACTATCCTATTTTTCCTTTCCACAACTCCATTCTGCTAAGGAGTCCTAGGTGCAGACAATTGTCTCTTTATCCCATGCTCTTCATAGAAAATGTTGAATTCATTTGATGTGAACTCACCTCCTCTATCAAACCTCAAGCATTTGATCTTCAAATCTATTTCATTTTCAACCATTACCTTGAAAGATTTGAATTTCTCTAGGGTTTCTGATTTGTCTTTTAGAAAAGTAACCCAAGTCATTGTAAAATAATCATGAATAAGAAACATGAAGTACCTGTCACCTTGTAGACTTCCACCCTTGTAGGACCATATAGATATGTATGCACTAGATCCAACAAACTAATAGAGAATTGCTCTTTGTTCTTGAAGCCTGTTCTTGTCTGCTACTCTAACTGACATTCCTTGCAGATTGTCTTGGATGGTTTCACAAGTTTTGGTAAATCTCTCACAATTTGACCTAAATTTATATCTACCAAATTATCAAAGTTTATATGACACATAGTTCTATGCCATAACCAATTTTCATCTACCTGAGCCAATAAACAATAATCATCAGTTCCTCTCAATTGATAGATGTTACCTTTTGTCTTCTTACTGGTAGCAATCACAGTTCTAAAACTTTCCATGATCTTGCACCCATTATCTTTGAATCTCAAATCATATCCTTTGTCACACATCTAACCAACACTCAAAAGATTATGCTTCAAACCCTTCACATATAGAACATTATCAGTATTATGCTTTCCATCAAATGAAATAGATCATTTTCAACAAATCTTACTAGTTGCATTATCTCCAAACCTAACTAGTCCTCCATCATACTTTTCCAAACTTACAAACATACTTTTGTCACCGGTCATGTGATGTGAGCATCCACTATCAGTAATCCATTCATCATTATATTTCTCAACTTGGACAGCCAAAGCACTTTCTTCCACTAGTTTTTCATCCTTCACACAACTACCAAAATTAGTAGACACAGGATCTTCTTTAATAGCAATAAATAGGAATTCATTTGCACTAGTACTAGCATCATCAAATTCATCATCAATCACCCCTTCATCATCAAAATCTTTGACATAGTAGCATTTCTTTGGAACTCTAGGCCTGCTCTCATGTTTCTTCTTATTTCTTTGAATTCTTTCAAGACATCTAGAAGCATAATGACTTACTTTACCACAAGAGAAACATTTGGAAGGTAATTTACCTTTGAACTTACCAGATCCTCTTTGTAGCATGTCAACAAAGTTAGCTTCAATTTCATCAAAGTCATCATCCACCTTGTATTTCTCAGCTCTGGAGATCTCTGCTGAAGTACTTTCTTTAAAAGCTGATTCAACTTTAGGCAGGGCATCACCAAATTCTCTCATCTCAAAGGCTATAAGCTTTTGACCAAGTAACTGATCTCTGTTAATAATTTCAACAGTCATGAATTCTTCAATTGTAGCTACCTTGTGACTATATGACTTTGATAGTGATCTGAGAATTTTCATCACAACTTCCTTATCACCGAGAGTTCCTCCCATACCCTTTATTCCAGTGACAAGTTCATCAACTCTTTGCATAAAGGCTATTATGTTTTCATCTTCATTCATCTTCAAACCCTCATATTTCACTTTCAGGATTTGTAGCTTGGCTTCTATTACCGAATCATCTCCTTCATAAAGATTTTTTAGCTTCTCCTATACCTCATTTGCAGATTCAAGGTCCACAACTTTTGTCAACACTGAGTCACTTAAGGAACTTAGAAGAGCATCATTTGCTTTGACATCCAACTCATATTCTTTGATTTCATCTTCAGTCATCAAACCATTTGGAGGCATGGTATATTTTGTTTCTGCAGCCTTCCATACTTTATTACCAAGACAAAGAAGATGGATTTTCATTCATACCTTCCAAAGAGCATAATTTGTCCCATCAAAATGCAGAGCTTCCTTCTTATAAGACATCCTAGATTTCCTCAAGCTATTAGGCTTTCTTCAGAGGAACTTGGCTCTTATACCAATTGTTGGACTGCACCAGACAACTGAGATCCTCGGGGGGTGAATCAGTTGTCCTAAAACTTTTTAACCAATTATGATCATCAACTTATGAATTACTTATATTTAGATATAACCATGAAAGCATAAAATGAGAAGCTCAACACAAAAGCATAATCAACACAAGAGACACTAGATTTTTATGTGGAAAACCCTAAAAGGGAAAAAACATAGTGGGTGTTAGCCCACAAAAATATATAGGTTATATCAATACCAAAAACCAGAGGCTCACTGCCAAGGGAAGGCTCACTGCCAAAAGGATGCTCACTACCAAAAGGTTGAACTGAGATAACAGCATCTACTCCTTGCCAAGGTTTAGTTCCATTGAAGCACAAACACCTCTGCTTAGTTTTGCTATCTTACTTCACTTCTATCTTTGCATCTTCTCACTTGGATACATTTTCATGAATCAAATACAAGTATTTATACACTTCATCAACCTTGGAATGATCATCAAGGTTGGCATTACAATCATCAACTGTTGGAACAATCTTCAAGGTCGGCAAACATACGTTACATCATAATAAGTCTAGACCTAAACAAATTTACAAAGAAAAGAAATGAATGTGGATCATGTTGCATCTTAGCAGGGACTCAAACATAATCTTCCATGCTACAACACACTATTACAAACTTTGATGTATCTCCATAGATGATGAATTCAACCAGGTCGGCCAAGACTAATGTTAACACAAGTATTCTCAAGAACACGCTTCATGCACGATCTGAATTACACCTTGCAGACCAATCCAAGTTTAGAAGCATGATCAGGAGACATCCACAAGCACATTGTAATCACCAGGAACAACTACACGATCTCTAATCACTCTATCAATAAGATTCTTCAAACTAGAGTACAGGAACAACATTGTCAGCCACTGTCATGAGTAAAAGATATCTTGTGGACCACCAAATCACAAACCATTGCATTTGAAGGCACTTAACATCATCATTAACTTAATTATAGAACCACAGACCAAAATACTTCAATGCGGAGGAATGCAGAGCAAAACACTTTCTCCCTATCACCACCAAGCATACAGAAAAAGCTATTTTCACTCCGGTGAACATAACTCACTCAATTCTTCATACCAGAGGCTCAAACTCAGAATATAACATCTTCAGACAGGCTTCTAAATAACTTCCAATCCACAGGCAAATATATTTATTCTACAATAAATGCGGAGCATTCTTCTTGACTGTTCTTTTGCATGTAATGCATTATTTCTACTACAACACATTGTTTTCACCGGAGGGGCTAATTTTCTCAATATCCTCAACAAAGTAAGAGAACAGCTGACACTAATGACAACACAGATATGTTGACATCAATGACAATACCGATTAGGCACATACTTGCAACATGGTACAAGATGATATTAATGACATGAGCCACAATCTTCTTGTGAATATTGATTGGTGGACATGTGGATGTGTTGATCATTTTAGATTTGATATTACCCATGGAGTGGGAGTTCTAGGATGTATATGTGTCCTTTGTCGGATGTTTCCATTATTCTATAGTGTTGAAGGTATTCAAGTTTTTGTCACATGTCTATGTGTTTGTTACCTAGGAAGACTTCTTTGTGTAGGATAGTGTAAATACAAGACATGTGATTATGTATTGGGTTAGGTATGTTGATGGTAGAAGTTTTTACTTGTGATGATGAGTATACTTTATTTTGAGGTATGGTTATTTAGATGTACTAGCAACTAGCTACGGTTTTTATTCTAGTTGTTAGTGAGTTCTTAAAAGCTACTTAGGCCTATTTGTTATCACTAGATTTGGTGTTTGTGTTTTGATATTGAGTTGACATAGGATTCAGTGTTGTTTCTATGTGACAATTAATCTGTCATCACTTTTGTATATTACCTTATCTAATGAAGGGGTTCTTGATTGAGATGCCAGTCATCTTAGTTGTTGTTGTAGGTATATTAATGGTTCACATAGATGTTTAGATAGCACATGTTGCCTATAGGGATTGTTCACTTATGATAGAGTTTATTTTTGACCTCTTATGTAATATATACAACAAGTAGGAGAATGTTGGGAAATGTGTATTGTACACCTTCCATATTGTTAATAATGTAAAATAAATATTAAATTATGGTCCATCTAGAGATGTGGATACCACATAGGATAGGAATTCTTGGGGACACTTGTAAGTTATATGGGACATTGGTTAAATATTTAACGCGGGAGACACATTGGGATATATATTTAAATTTTAGGGTCATAGTTCAGTGAGCTCATGGTTTTGAGGCACCTGGTTTATGTAATACTACTTAGTGGTTTTATTTAAGCTTGTTACATAAAAGCAAGAACATGAATATTTGTTTGGGTTGTTTGGGATTGAGCATCTCTTACAAGTTGCATATGTGATTATAGGAAGCATGGATTGGGATGTGTGGCTACATGGTTCTCATTTCTTGTTCACATGGAGGAGTGTACAATTGAGTTTTGTGATTCTTTTGAGCCCTTGCATGGAGACTCTGCAAGTGTATTGTAATAGATTATTCTTGAGATAAAACATTGATTTGTGTGAGCACAAGTTTGGAGGATAAGTTTTTCCCAAAAAGGGTTTTCCCAGGATACATCTAGCATTATCTTGTGGTTATGCTTTTTTATTCTTTTGCATTATGGATTCTGAATACTTATTTTGTATTATTTCTCGCATAAGGGTTAAATATACAATTGATATATTTTTCCTACAATTTCCTTTCACAAATAGATAGAATTAGTAGTAAGACTTATTTCTTGTACCATTAGCATAGATAAATAGTCACTAATTCATTCATATATCATAATCCTCAAACTAGATATGACTTATTTATTTTGAGGCCATCATGAACTTGGTTCTTAACTTCCACACAAAATTTTCATAGGAACCTAGTTCATAAAAACAAAAGTTATTTAAGACAGAACAAATTAGTTTTTTCTTATGAAAGTTTTACTATTTAAAAAAAAAAAGTCAAATTATTTTAATCACCCAAGAAAAAACCATACAATTTTAAACTATAAAAATTGGAGGTCAAAATTTATTCCCTAGTTTTAAACCACCTATCCAAAAATTAGAAGTACCCAGATCGATGTTTAAGAGATATGGCCAAACTAAGGTAAGTTACTACTTTTTAGCACAGCTAGATCTTAGTTTCCTAGTTCACAGTTTTCTCTAAATTCTCAATTCAATATCTATTGTCATAAATTGAAAACAAACTATTCTAAATCAAAAAATAACATTAAAAATGTTTTAAGTCTTAATTTGATCAAACCCTATCACAGGTTCATATTTCCTTCATTAGGTTTTTCACTTACCAGTTTCACTATGTCCTGAAAACTAAATTTTGCATTCCCAAACTTAAAATTTAATCATATATCAGAAATATCAAAAATATCATACATTCAAATTTAGCAAATTAAATAGGAAACAAATCCAAATTATTCCAAAAAGATTCTACTATCTTTTCCTAGGTTTTCTAATCTTTCCACATATACAAGAACCTAGGTTTTCAATCCTAATTCCCAATTTCAGATTTAAGAATTTGATAATAAGATTTAATAGAGTTTAAAAATCATTCTCTAACATCCCTTAGTTATATTATATTCCTAAATATATTTACACTTAAAACCAAAAAGAATTTATCATTACAAGATTATGTTTCTTCTCTAACAAACAAAATATCAATTTCATACCCAATATTCATTCAACACTCAACATGAATTCACAAAAAATCTTAAATTTATTAATTATCCAAAATGAAATATTATCTAAATCCTTTCATGCACAATAATCTTATTTGTTCAAAGCTAAATATATAAAATCAAAGAAGATGGTAAACTCTTGGTATAGAAAACTCTTGAATCCAAAGGCATATGAAGTTTCTAAAGCTCTTCAAACCGTATATGTGTGGTTGCTAAACAATAGTGTAGAAATGGGTGTACTCTCTTCTAAACTATCATAGGCTTTATAGAAGCCCTTCCCAAAATTTTTCCTTAAATTTAGAGTTCCCAGAAAAAAATATAATTTAATATTCTAAATAATGTTATGAACATTCCTTATATTAAGAAATCTAATATTTATTAATATATTTGTAATTCATGTCCATCTTTCAAATTAAACAATTGAGAATAATAAAATAATATTCAATTATAATTTAATAACTTTCCTCTCTAACTAATTTTTAGAGAAAAACTTTTAATTCTAAAACAAGTAAAGAATTAGCTTTGGATAATTATCTTAATTTCTATATTCCTTCTAAAACTAATTTTAGAACAAAGCACTTATTTAATTCAAATAAAGAATTATCTTTACCTTCTTTATTTTTTTTTTAATTCTACTTTTAAATTTTACACCATGAATAATCTAAGATAAGAATATAAATTAACTCTAATATTAAACTTCCTCTAAAACTAATATTAGAGAAATCTATTATATTTAAATTCACAAATAGGAGCAAAATATAATTAATATTCTAATGACCTATTTTCTATCAATGTAATTTAGGATCACTAATTTGATTAAATAAAAAATTAAGTTTTAAATTAATTTACCATTTATTTTAAAATAATATTGATTATTACTAGCATAATTAATTATTTCAAAATAAAGATTATTCTATGAATGAAATACTTTATGAAAACATTAGTAATTTAACTAACCTTGTTAATTAAATTATATTAATTAATTAATTCAAACATATATTGCTTCACACTTTAGATTATGTCAAGATACTCTAGCACCAGGACTTAGATCATCTTCCCCAATACTTGTAACTATCACACAACATAATCTCATCATACATACCTTAGTAGAATTGTTAGGCAATAATAATAATGATAATATAATCACCATTTTAAATAATTAGGCATGATAATTAACCCATAGCATTGTGACAACACATTATACATAAATGCATTAAATAAACAATCCCACTCAAAATAGAACAATAGTTCACATCCAATTTACTATAGAATGAAATAGCATAGAATCGTAAAAGGGTAAAAATGAGGGATGTTACAACCTTTAAGAGAATGGAGTAGTATGGTTGGCTCTCATTTGTTTTGGACCATTCTTATGAGGATAGCAACAATGATTTCTCTTTATT